>CM072797.1:5000000-10000000 GCA_036983795.1 Megachile lagopoda | reverse complement strand
TAACTAATATTATAATTGATAGCTGTTACTAATGTTAATGTATTTCATTATTAAAAACTTCTTTATTGAAACAATATTTATTCACAATTCTTCTATAGCAATTTACGAATGATTTATTAATAATAAGATATACTTCTATCCACCATCAAATACGAAGTTACTTTCTGAATACAATTTTGAGGTTATATCCAATAGATCGATTCATGTATTTCTAATGAAACAACTGTGGATGTACTTAATTATTAAAAACTTATTTATTGAAGCAACATTCATTTATGAATCTCTTAAAACAATTTACGCTATTTTGTATTATATTCATGTGTTTATGTAAATACGAATTGATATTTAAATGTATCCCTAAGGATAATGAAATATGTTGCTATTTTCTGAATATAATTTTAAAGTTATGTCGAAGAGATTATTTGATATATAATTTTAATGAACCAATAAAAAGTTGGTCTAACGAAGACCTTCTTTAACGGGTTTATTTAGAAGAGGAGTTATGCCTAAAGAAAGTTTGTATTATCCGAATTCCCAGCCATAAATCCGAAGTTTCTGGTGCAGCTAATAAAAATTGATAATTCAATTTTAGCGAGGAATCCTCGTCTGTACGTGGGTTTATTTCGTGGAGGTCGAGCAATATTGCATGGAGCGATCCCTCTTGAACGTTAAAACGGTGGTAACTCGGTTGGATGCAAAACGGAATAAAGTATCCCCTGTTTTCGCCGTGTATTCCCACGGAAACTTATTACCGTACAATCGGCTGCTGGATACAATTCATACAATATCATCGTTGGAACACGAATGCCTCGTCTCGTGCTGCACACCTTGCTCCCCTCATAAAAGCGGCACGTGTGTGTCTATCGTACGAGTAAGTGGCATACTTACATAAATTGAGGGACACCGTGGAAAACGCAGCCTCTACGCTTCGTTTCTGCCAAGAATACTTTTGTTGCATGTTTGCGAATAAACAAAACGACGGTAATCCCAGTGAACCGCTCGTGCGTGAGCGTCTCTTTTGTCGTCGAAACACACCGTTTACCCGTTTCAATATCAGCCCGTAAACGAGCTCCCAAGGGATCTGCGGGACTCTTTGAATGTTTCTGGAGTCGCTCGCAGTATTCCATTACGATATGATTCGAGACAACCGGTACATCGTATAAATTCTACCGATACAAACCTGCGCTGGTATTACAGGTACACTGATTCGATCAGTGAATCGCGACGAATTATGGATTTTTTAAATTTCTTTCGCGATGAAACGCTGCGAAAATCACGGTTTGCAACTGATGTATCTTTTCAATATGTTAGCGTACCTCTACGAGATGTATGAGATCGTAGAAAACACTTCACTGATTTTAATGATCTTGATATGTATTTTCGGGAGCAACTTTCTGAGTAACTTTTCTGTGTATAACTGCAAAATCAAGTTTTAGAGATACCTGAAGTTCAAATTGAAGGGGTTCATTAAGGTATATTCTATTATTATATTTATTACAATATTGGTTTGTTATATTTTGAAGAATATAACAAAATGATAATAAAAGTAAAATAATAAAACAGATATTCATACAATTCCAACAGCGATCATCTGAAAAGATTTATACGCCCAAATGATACGATCTTCTAAAATTTAAAAAAATCGCAAAATCTAAACTAAAGGAGAAACAACATCGAATAAAGATGATACAAATCCTTGGAATACTCTTTCACGATCGCAACGATAAAGAGCAGAATACAATAACGCAAATTGACCGGAAGAAAAAAAGAAATTGTACGATCGTGAGCGGTCATTTTATTTCCCTTTCGGTGATCTTGAAAGAGGAACGGTCAGATCGATTTTACAGCGGTTTAAACAGCAAGGACACGACTGTTCGATCCTGTCTGTACAAATTGAACATTGTACGATGAAAAAAAAGGTCCATCGTGAAAGTTTCATATGTACAGTGGTACAGTACCGAGGAGTTACCGTGGCAAACGTTCGAATAGTCCATTCCAGCACTATCCAATATTGACACACCGGGATAAAACAATGGAAATATGTTGCGCCCGGCGTCGAGGAGGAACGTAAACACTGAGTAAATTAGCATTAATCTGTTGGCGTTCGAATCAACATTGCTCAACGGTGCATCCATTGTAAATGTTTCGAAAATCACGGCAGCCCTTCGACACGGTGCGTCATTATTTTGTATTTGGTCGTCTCTTTACTCTACGCTGCATTCTAATGCGAAGAACAATTTTTCCAGCGTTTATCGCCTTTATATTATTCAGAGAATACTTTGAAAGAAAAATTGTTAAACTTCACTTTGGTGCAGGCAAAATTTTTAACTTCTTTTTTACCATTTAATAATTACCTAAAATACAGAAATGTTTCATTGTTAAGAATTCAGCAGTTAAAAAGTTATGCGTATGTCAATTTGAACGCTTTTGGCGTATTTCACTGGTTTCTGCGACGCCATATTGGCTTTACCCATGCTCCATTGGTCAGTTAGGTAAAGAATGTCATTGAAATGGTAAAACATGTTTTTCTGATCATTTGTAAACAGATGTTAATTTTCTTTATTAAACGATAAATTCCATTACTCCAATTCCAATATTAAAAATTGTTAGATTCTTTAAGTCACATCATTTCAAATCCTTTCATTCGAACTCGACCGCCGTTATTATAATTGCATTATGGCGAAATGATTACAGTGAACCGAATCCATATTGGCGTATTCGCTAAAGAGATTTCGAACGGTAAAACGAATTCCCGAAGAGCAAACATGATTGACATCTTGCCGAAGTTAGGGAGGAAGTTCACGCGTAGACACATGACGCGGCTGACATAAACTGTCAGACATGACAGCGATAGAACGAGCGGAGCGAAATGTCCCGACCACTGTACGTGATCAACGTGGCCAGCTCCTTGATTTCTGGTGTTACAATAGAACAGGGCAGAACATTGCTGCAATTTCTTCCAATAATGATATATACTGTAACCCGAAAAAACTGTTGTTGAAATCCGGAGAAGTCCAGAAATCCAGAAACGTGAAGATCGATTTGTATACTTACAAAATTATTTTGGACGTTTTGGATATAGAACTCCGAATACAATGAACACTTGTGGAAACCTACAATTCTAAGCCTACCTGCATCTAACGTTGCAGGTTTGCTTTTATAGTGAAACAGGCGACTGTATTGCTACTTGATCACTAAGTAGTCCCAGATGAGGGACTGTCTCCGCAAACTTTCTCCAGGATTTTTGAACTTAGATAACAAATGCAAAAACAAGGCTGACTTTATTTTGGATACATCGATTTCGATATGCTGATCCGTGTTGCATCATTAGGTTGGTCATCCAACAGTTTTCACGCTATACATCGCCCTCACCCTTTCAACGTTCGCTAAAACAACAAACACGCAAAACTTCCTTTTACTATTTATTGTTGGAAATTACAACGATTTACACACATCTGCATACACTCACGCAAATGTCACAGCAGTCAGAAAGGGTGCAGCAAATAAAACTGACCTGCAGTTTTATGGCGTTTTCCCTGGACACCAAGGACCGGAGAAAACCGGGATGAAGTCATTCGTCAAGGAGCTATAGCAGAGTGAACAGTTATTCAGTTGTTTTATATGTATCTCGTGTTAAACTTCATACAGTCGCTTTAAAGATCACGCGAATTATTTTACTCCTCTTCATTTTTACTGTACGGACTACCTGCAGAATATTTACATGAATGATATCATTCGTCAAAGGATAAATATTCCAACATTTATCGTTGCAAATATTTTGCAATGTTTTATGCACTCAAACATAGATGAAATCTCAGTTACGAGAACTGTGAGTACTGTCGGGGTGTTTATAGAAAGTGTCAGCAGAAAGAAGAAAAACAGTAGAGACCAGTGTCGTGGAGAAAGCTAAGAGGAAGTATATGAAACAAGAATCTACGCGAGCTTAGTCACCAAATGTGAATTGATACTAACCAGCCTCGAACAAAACCTTTATACTTCTGTTTAAAAGAATTTATACTAAGAGACGGAGGAAGTGAAAACGGACTGAGGAAAGTTGAAAATATTAGAAGAGGAGTGTGTAATAGCATGATGCTTGTTACGAGCGAATATTTAGTCGTAAATATATTAAATGAATAAATAATAACAGATGCAAAGAAAAGAAAGCGGTAGGACAGTATTTCGAAGATTTTGTCAAATCGGTTTAATACATGATACGTTCGGAGACTTCGGGATTTTGGAACAAAACTTTCAGTAATTCTGAAGTTTTGATACTTTTGAAACGTCAAAACACTAAGTTTTTGGGGTCTTTCAAACTTTGGCGAGTTTCGATGAATATTTTCAATAATTTGCACTCTCTACACACTATTTAAACCTAAAACAGTTACAGGTTTAAAATTATTTAAACTTATTCGCAGTTATCGATAACTATGGGTATTAATGCATTTGTACAGCAAAGTCTGTAAAGCAAATCATTTAATTCAGACTGGTTCTGCTTACAAGATTTATTTATATTTTTCAGTCGTTGATATATGGACATATAAAAATCTGAAATAACAGTTACAATTCTAAAATTATTTAAACTTATTCGCATTTACCGATAACTATACATATTAATGAATTTGTACATCAAAGTCTGTAAAGCAAATCGTTTAATCCCTGCTGGTTCCGATTACAAGATTTATTTATATTTAGTAGACGTCGACGAACATATAAAAACATGGTATCGATAAACGATAACGACTAACGACAGACAATAAAGAAAAACTAATAAACGGCAAAACGTAGAATCGAAAATCTGACGAGTAACAGACGACGTTGATTCATTTACAACACGATAGGGAAGTTGGCGCTTATAAGCAGCCAGCTTCTCGAACACCTTCAGACGAGCGAACAAGTAAAAAAAGGGAAAATAAAAAAGAATACTTAACAAAGTTCAGCAGGTCCCGAATTTTTTTTCGACTTCGTAGTATAACGCTCCTCGGAGAGCCGTGGTAATTAGCGGGAAACGCAATTACGGGCATTTAATTAAAGCAAGTCGTCGTCGTAGTCGTCGTTCTCTCTTCCTCCTTCGTTCTATCCCCCTCTCCGCCCCCCGTAACCCTTCACACCACCGCCTCGAAGTCGTCGGAGATCGCACCCTTACAGCCCACTCCCGAATTTCAGCACTTTTTCAGTAAACGATACCTCGAGACACGTTCTTCGTACCTGCTCTCTAATTATGCGTCTGCGGACCTTTCTTCTCCCCGTTTTCTTCATTTTCATTTTTTAAGTCTGCCAAGGGGCCGCGGTGAAAGGACAAGTTCAAATCCAGCGGGACAAGCGAAAAAAAAAAGGAAAATCGTTTCGTTTGAAGTTTTCGGAGGTTTTGTCGCGTGTTACTTTGAGAGGCCAGCGAGACTGAATTATGGGTGTTAAATGAACGGGTAATAAGTATGAAATTTAACGAGTTAAACGGGATCGTGGTTTATGTAAAATTTCGATGCGTGAAGAAATTAACGAGTAGTATGTGGAGATAACTATGATGCAAAGTTCGCGGTATGTGGAGTGTAAAGTATGTGTACATAAATCATGTAGTCTATACACGGCGGGAGCACTGTACCTTGTGAACTTTATAGTTTAGACGTGTGTTTGCTTTGCACACTTTGATGTTGGTATGATAAATGCATAAATATCGGCGAGCTATTAATAGCGATATAAGGGAAGTTTAATATTGATAGTTTCAATAGCTACGGCGAATCGGGCTTATCTTGATGTTGGTTGTGTCGCGATTCGCGATATATTGCGACCCTTTATGCTGCGAGGTGAGAGAACTTGTCTATGTCGAAGGGTACAAATTTAAAAATAGACAGTTTGTGGTATAGTTTCTGAATCTGCAAGCATTAAAATTGTGAAGTTTAGGAAGTTCAAGTTTAGTAAAAGGTAATGAAAGTTGAGGTTAGAAAGTTCATGTTCAGAAAAAGGTAATGAAAGTTGAGGTTAGAAAGTTCATGTTTAGAAAAAGGTAATGAAAATTCAGTTGAGAAAGTTCAAGTTTAGAAAAAGATAGTGGAAATTGAATTTAGTAAGTTCAAGTTTAAGAAAAGGTAATGAAAATTGACTTTAGAAAATGACTTTATATGACTATATTTTTATTTAAAATTGACTTTAGATAATTTAGAAAACTTAAAATTTAGAGAAGCAGAAATTTAGGAAACTAGAAATGCACACACTTAGAAATTTGGAAATTTTGAAATCTAGAGGATTAGATATTTAAACAGGTAAAAATTAAAAGTCTCTGAAATTCAGAAACTAAAAAATTTGGAAATGTGTAAATATGATAGAAGAAATTTACAAATTTAAATGATGTGCAGTTCAAATGCGTACAAATTTAATATGTGACATATGTAAAGATTTAGAAATTGCGAAAATTTCAAATTTAGAAATGTAAAAATATAGAAATTTGGAAATTGCAAACATCTGAATTTTGGAAATGTAAAAGTTGGGAAAATTTAGAATTTAAAAATGTAAAAGTGTAGAAATTTGAAACTTTACAAATTCAATAAAAGTGTAGAAATTTAGAAATTCAGAAAATTTAGAATTTTGAAATGTAAGTGTAATAATTTAGAAAATCAGAAAATTTACAACTTCACAACTTTACAAATTCGCAAATTCACAAACTCACAAATTATCAAAATTATAATTTTTTCAGTCCTTGATAAAATCATCCATTAATACCTTACACGACACTAAACGAATATAAAATAATGCAATAAAGTCTAACCCTAAATATTTTCAAAAATCACAAACATCGATCAAAATAAAAATAAAACGTAAAACATATATGACCATTCGAATCATTACATCTTATCTCAATTTACAAAAAGATAAATCAGTCTTCTCTGATCGTTTGTTTAGAAAGATTTTCAGCAATGCAAATGTTCGAAGTTGTAATAAATCGTGATTTGGAGACCGAGATTATGGATACGAGTATACAAGCACTGGGATAATCGAGTATTACGATAATTGCCTGTGTTATTCATGTTGTTAAGCTCGTATTAAGCTTTGGCTTTATTCTCAAGTTGAGCTTCGAGCAAAAAGCGACTGTTGTTACACGTTCCTAAACATCACTACTGTACGTACAAAAACGGTTTAAATATGTGCATTATCCTGTATATTGTTCACGGTTTCTGGATTAATTATTGTTATAAAAAAATTGGGATGCAGTTATGTTAGAACATTGAAAATTGAAGAAGTTGAACTATTACAAATTGAACTAACGAAACATTAAGCATTTTGAAATTTTAAAAATGTTCTAAATACTGAAATACTAAAACACTATTTTTAAATTTTTGATGTGGAAATATTGAAATTTTTGAATATTAATTAATGTTATTTGTAATATAATTATATTAGAATATTGGAATATTAACATTTTGAAATTGTGACATTTTAATACATTTGAATATTAATATAATAGAACAATAAATTACTAGAATGATAGAACATTAAAATGATAGAGAATATTGAGACAGAAATTTTGTAAATTTGTAATATTGAAATATTGCTGTTTTACGATTTCGTAATTATGAAATGTTGAATCAAATTTATGAGCAGTGAAAACTCTGAATATTAAAATATTAAAATATCAAAATATTGCAATACTAAAATTTCGCAATGTTGAACATTGGAGTTCCAAAATTTCCTAATCATTGCACTTCAATTCCGAACCCTGTAATTTGTTTAATTCTAAAATTTCTGAACATCAGTATATTCGAACAATAAAACATCAAAATATTAAAGCAGAGCAATAAAAATATTAAAACATTAAAATAACAAAATCTCAAAACAAAACAAAAAATCTATTACAAAATTAAATTATTATAACACTTCGCAATACTACATATTTGAATATTTTATAATACTGAAATATTTAATATTCAAATATTTTATAATACTAAAATATTAAGATAGAATATTATAATACAAGAATAACTCAATAACCTAATGCAAAATTTCCTACTCAATAACTGCTCAATCTTCCCCACAAAACCTGCTCAAAATTAGTAAAACGAACGTGAACACGAGAGAAGAAACGAGTAGATAATACATCGAAATAAATGGATCAAATCAGATTATTGGATTTCATCGAGAGGTATATAATTAAAATCTTCGGGAAATAACACATCGCGATATCGGTAACAAGTTCAGTAATGAGTACTTGCATGGACTGGTGCTTATAACACTAACGGGAAACGGGGGGTTGGTTGAGGGAAAACGGAGTATGTAACACTCCAATTAAGCTGAGGCATCAGTCTACAATGTCTAGAGTGCTAGGCTACACAATGAAGCCTTCTGATGCCAGACACTGTAACGAGTTGTAACGTTATAACATCGAATTCCGTATGCGGGTTCTCCTGTTTTCCCAGTTTTACCATGAATACCGTGGATGTCTTTGATCTCCTTACGTTCGATGAGAAATTAACAGATGTCATACGCAAGCTCGATCAATTACGGAGGGATGAACTCGTTTTCAACCAGTTACGCCTGTTAATTCTGGGATAAAGGAAACGCGATTTACACTGATCAAATAATGGGGTAACACTA
This sequence comes from Megachile lagopoda, assembly GCA_036983795.1. NCBI lineage: Eukaryota > Metazoa > Arthropoda > Insecta > Hymenoptera > Megachilidae > Megachile > Megachile lagopoda. The sequence continues at coordinate 9,991,417 of CM072797.1, read as the reverse complement.
ATGTGTCGACGTTTAGTGTTATTTGAAATTAAAAATAATTTACGTGGAACAGACGATTTATTTGTTTAAAATTTAAATTTACATGGAATTTAAGCGGAACAAACATTTTAAGTCTGATGTAAATATTAAATCTTTGTCTCGATCAAAAATTTGTGTACACATTAATTCTTTAGCTCCATGCAAAATTTATATACACGTTAACTTTTTGGCTCGATATAAAATTAATATACACATTGGTTCTTTGTGTGGATCAAAAATTAACATTCACATTAATTCTTTGTCTGGATACAAAATTTATATACACATTCATTTTTTGTCTCGATATAGAATTAATATACACCTTGATTTTTTGTGGATCAAAAATTTGTGTACACATTAATTCTTTAGCTCCATGCAAAATTTATATACACGTTAAATTTTGGCTCGATATAAAATCAATATACACATTGGTACTTTATGTGGATCAAAAATTAACATTCACATTAATTCTTTGTCTGGATACAAAATTTATATACACAATCATTTTTTGTCTCGATATAGAATTAATATACACCTTGATTTTTTGTGTGGATCAAAAATTAATGTACACATTGATTTTTTCTCTGGATTAGCATATACATTAATTTTTTGGCTCAATGAAAAATTAATATACACATTCATTCTTTGTCTGCATAAAAATTTAATACACACACTAATTTTTTACTTGGATAGAAAATGAATACATATATTAATTATTCATCTTAATATAAATGAATACTAACATTTTTTATGCAATAATTAGTCTAATATTGATAATCTATGTCTAATAGTTTAATTTTGTGTATTAAATAAAACATTTCAGTCTTTACTTGAATATTCTAAAATCCTAACCTCAATAATCAGTTCAATAACCTCAAACTATTGACGATTTTCACGACATGAAAATTAAATTTAAAATTTGCAATAATTTTAACCTTGAAATAATTGAACACCTCAACATCTTAATATTCTAACGTCTTGATACACCAACGTAATTATTAAAATATTTCAGAATTTACTGCTATATTCCAACATCCTAGTTCATCAACAACCTCGAACAAAATACATTTACCAGAAATATTTACACGACGATTGATATTCACGAAGGGCGACATGAAAATCTGGAAAATATTCGGTTGAGTTAGTTTAAAACACCATCCCATGGAAGCTTTGTTCCTCCTTATCCTGTACAAAGGGAAATCCGGTGAAATTATCAAAGCGACGAGACATTCGTCAGCGACCCGTTCGCCGTTCATCAGCGCTCCTTATCTTCCAGAAGAAGAAGAAAATTTTCGAGGAGGTAAGGAGACAAAGTACTTTTTAGTGAGACGTTTCGAGGCTTAACGCTCCGCCAATCAGGTTGCTTTCGCTCAGACGAAATTTCCTTTTTTTCCCCCCTTTTTTTTCCAACGGCTCTCATCGTGAAATCCAAACCAACCGTTTGGACAGATGCAAGAGTTTGTTTCTCTTCTTTTATTTCTCCACTACACGTTACTTCTTCCTTCGTTCCTCGGCATTTTCTCGCGGACTTTTTAAATAAATTTCATTCTTTAAATTGTTGTTGCAAATATTCGTTCCAATATTTTGGAGGTCCAAGTTATTGGAGACGCAAAAGTGAAACTATGTTAGATAGTAATTGTGGACTTTACTTTTTATATCGAATTCTGGAACTTTTTAAACAATTTATGGTCTTAGTATTTTTGGAATTTCAAGCTTTGGATTTTTTAATTATTTAATACTTGAATGTTTACGTATTTGAAATTTTGAATCTTTGAATTTTTGAATTAGTGAATTTTTTAAGTTGTGGATTCTTGAATTTGTAAATTTTTGAATCTTTGAATCTTTGACTTTTGGAATTTTTTAATCATTCAATCATTGATCCCATTGAATCTTTGAATTTTTAGGTTTTTGCATCCTTAAATCTTGCAATCGTTGAATTTTTGGATCTTTGAATCATTAAACCTTTGAATATTTGAATTTTTGAATCTTTGAATCTTTAAATATTTGAAGTTTTGAATCTTTAAATATTTGAAGTTTTAATCCTTGAATTTTTGAATTCTTGAATCTTTGAATATTTGAATTTTTGAATCCTTGAAACCTTGAATCCTTGAAACCTTGAATCCTTGAATCCTTGAATCCTTGAATCCTTGAAACCTTGAATCCTTGAATCCTTGCATTCTTGAGTCATTGATTCTTCGAGTCTTTGAACCTTGAGTCCTTGAATCCTTCATTAAGTCCTTGAGTCTTTGACTCCTTGAATCCTTGAACTTTTGAGCTCTTCAGTCCTGGAAATTTCAAATTTCACATCTGATCAATTCTGAAATGCATGAATTCCTTATTGTCTGAATCCTTGAATCTCAGAGTAATCCATCCTTGAAGTCTTGAATTATTAAATTTATGAATTTTCAAATTTATGTTTTCTTGAATACTTGAATATTTATTAAGATTTAACGCCTATCACTTCCCACTCGAAGTAAGCATTACAATACTAGACATTTATTTTTGTCACTGCTTTTTGCGAACGATGTGTATATAATATTCCTATACACAAAAATCGCGTGTAAATCCTGTATACAAAATAATTGTTTAGGTACAAAATACTATTATATAATGAAAAATTACATAAATCAAATTTAATTTATAACATACGCTGGTCCTCTAAAAATTACCAGAGAAAGCGTCTTCGAAGTTGTCACCAATTTTATACGTGAATATTAAGCATAGAAATTTTTTAGAAACCAACTATAAAAATCCACATATCTCACATCCAAAATTCTCCTATTACATCCATGACGTCTTACGTCTCTATCCACTTTCACTAAACTGGTTGTCATGGAATTTCAAAATCTACAGTCTCGTTCTATGTGAAACGCATGAATAATTAACTGAGATTCTTGAATCGTCCGTATTCTTGATCTCATAAATTCGATGTAACGAAACACACTTGACCGATTTCACTCGCGAAAATGTGAATGACCGTAACAGTGTACACTTGATCCAGAAATTCGTCACGAGCTTACATAATTGCGACGCGAACAATAAACCATGATTTTTCTCTGTTTGCGCTCGAAACTACGGTCTCTCGTTAACGTTACGTTCCCGTGGATTAAATATTTGTCGTACTTTATTTTAAGATGCGCAAGGTTTCATGTGAAAGTGTTTGAAGACGCTGTTTCTGTTTAATTATGAATGCATGATTTTTGCGAGGAAACCTCGAATCAATATTCCGGAATTAATTATTTGTCTGTATTTATGACACGCGTGATCGATATCACTGAATTTATTGACACTTTTTATGGGTGAAAGAACACTCTGCGAAGAGAAAAACGATATTTATAAACGAATATTGTCGGTTAGTGTAATTTAATAAATGGAGGTATTTGGTAGAACTTTTTAATTTTTAGGACAAATATATTTTTGAAAGTTGTTTTAAAAAATCGTAACTAAACATCATAATTAAAAATCATAAATAAAAATTGTAACTAAACATTATAATTAAAAATTGTTAAAAAAAGTTGTAACTAAACATCATAATTAAAAATCATAATTAAAAGTTGTTTATGAAAATCGTAACTAAACAGAATAATTAAAAATCATAATTGAAAATTATTAATGAAAGTCGTAATTAAAAATTATAATCAAAAATCGTACTTAAAAAGTGCTACTGAAAATCGTAACGAAACATCATCATTAAAAATTCTAATTAAAAAATGTCGAAGAAAATTGTAACTGAAAATTCTCATTACAAATTGTTAGTGAAAATCATAATTGGACATTATAATTAAGAGTACAAATTAAAAATCTTTATCGAGAATCGTATTTCAAAATTATAATACAAAATTAATAATAATCATGATAACTACACATTACCTTTCTACATTAAATTTAAACATTATAATTGGAAATAAAAAAATGAATAAATTAATAATACTAATCAAGAGTGATTAACTACTAATAGTTACTAAAAATTATTAATTTATAATTGTAACTAAAAATTAAGAAATTAAATTTAAATTAGTTCAATGCATTTATGTACTCTTAGGTATTTTAATTAAAAGTTCTAATGAACTAGTTCTAATTACCAAATAGGAATTAAAAAAATTTACCTCATCTGTCGACACTAACGAGTTTCTAATAAAGATTTAACAGTTGTTGTATATTACACCTCGTTTTCAATAAACTTTTCTTTAATAACAATACAGTAAACAGATGTAAAATATCAACCGTTGGCACGAATAAAATTGAACAAGTTTATATTAAATTTCCATCGGAAGAAATTCAACAAGTTTATATTAAATTTACAAGAGAATTACAGGATTTTAATGAAATTTCCATAGGTTCCCTCCCAGCAAGGAAAACACACCCAAATTAATGTACCAAGTTAAAAAATGAAACAGCGAATGAAAAAAGAATCGAAGGCAGTCAAGATATAAGCGAAGAAGGAACTCTCAGAGCGGGGTAAATCTTTGCCAACTTGTTTCTTAACATTTTTCTCAAAGACTCGTAGGAAAAGGGAAACAAAAGCGTGGTATTTATAAAGAATCTTAACGAGTCTGTAATTAGTGTAATTACCGCTGGCACTAGGTACTTAAGAGCTTGCGTAGCCTTAATGCCTACGTCACTTGAAACGTTCTCCATAATTCCTTCTAATATATCCTGCCTAGGAAAAGGGGTGAAAAGAGGCGAAGTAAAAAAAAACGGGAGGAAGGGAAAAGAAAAAGAGGTGCCTTGGTCTGCCGGTGCAGTATCTAGATCGAAACTGTGAACGAGGGTCTTGCTCGACGATTGCCAACCAGAACGGATTACCTCTAATCTCTGACATTAACTCGTTCTCTACGTCCGCCATGCTTCGCACATTTCTATGGGAATATGTCTCAATTTACCGTATTTTTACGTGCCTTCATCTGTGATCGCGAAAGCATAAAGAATGGCCAAGTAAATCTTTGTATTACCATAAACGAGAATTTTTCGATGCTACCGATTACGAAGTTAAAGCAAGGGATTAAGCTTTTGTTGTGTTGTTAGAATTATGTCAATGTTTAAATCAATAGATGATGTTATAAGGATGTTGTGGATTTTATGTAGATTGTACTGTAGACTGTTAGGTAGATTTTAGAAAATTTGCTGTTTAATTTTAAACTAAAATAACTGAGTAAACATTAATGGTAGCTTGAGAAAAATGGTACTTGGGTAGTACTGAAATGATCAAGTTTGTTGAAATTTTACTCGAGCAATATTTCAATGGTAAACTATAATCTAATAGGTAATCTAATGCTAAGTTAATACTCGAATAGAGTTGAAATGATAAATCAGTATTCAAGTTGAATTTATGTGGTATTAAGACGATGCTCAAGTGCTAACAAAATGGTACCCAAATGATACCTAAATGAAAATTGTATTCAAACGGTACTCGAATGATACTCAAATAGTCCTTAAATGATATACAAATGGTACTCAAATGGTATCCAATGAATACCACCAAAAATATTAGATTAATTAAAAGTTATCAAGCTACAATTAGTATAACACCCCATAGCAACATCGTGTTATACTATTGTGGATGTTTGAGTAAATATGCAATATTGTAACTAATCATTTCTCCCACTTAGATTCTTCAATAAATAAGTATTATTTTAATCAATTATTTCATCAAATCCATAACCTCAAATTATTTCAATCAATTATTTCATTAAATCCATAACCTCAAATTAATTTAATGAAAGTATCATTAACAGGTATTATATTTAAAAAAAGTTCATGAATATCAATGTATAGCTCCAAATTATTTAAAAAAGACAATTATTTAATCAACAAGTACCATGCTAAAAGTTGTACCACGTACAAGTACCACGTCAAAAAAAGTTGGAGCTACCCATTTCATGAATATTAATAAACAGTCTCAAATTATTTAAAAAGCTATTATTAAATTTATGAACAGTTTATTTAAAAAAAAAAACTATTATTAAATGAACAAGTTGGAGAAAGTTACAGGCACAGATTTTATAATTTGAAGCTTGAGAAGCTAACATTTTTCAAATTTATCTCCGTCTTTAATTTAACGATAAAAACAGCGTTTTAACGGTGTACAGCTTGTTCCTCGAGGAGTTTATAATTGGCAGCCGTAAAATAGGAATGAAATTGAGTAACATTTGCTTCTCGCTCTAAATCGACACGTGTTACCAAAAATCTGTCTAGCTGTTTTGGCTCCATCATAAATTTGGAACGAAAAAGTATAGTCTTTCTTTTTATGTGTTCCACGTTTATATAACAAAACGACACACACAGCCACGCGCACAGAGAGAGGAACCCTGCATTGCGAATATCTGATTATACACGTGTTACGTCGAATGCACGGAACTTTCTGTAGGTGGCCGATTTGCATAATTTAACGAAATGAATATCCCTCCTTTTTTTATTTTCACTGAATCTTGTTCCTTTTAGAATATATTAGCATGATTGCGTATTGGAATTTATAGAACGACCGGCTGACAAGGGAATAAAATTTCACGTGTGTCTATTAATAAGGAAATAATATCGGGGATATCGTGCGAACGGATTTCTGAATTGATGCAACGGAAATAACGCTATGAAATAGTTTATAAAAATTTATGGCTCCTTCCGATCGTTTATCTTGTTCCCATGTTACGAAAATACATCAACTTTCTGCAATTCTAAATTTAACCTTGCGTTGTATCTAAATACATTACCTTCGTTACCTTTTGAATTAATGAATTTCATATTTTAATTAATTCATGAAACTAAAATTTGAGAATATAATTTTCAGAGAATTCCAGATAATTTAATGTTACAGATCCGTTTTGAAATTGCTACGTTAAATTAATAATTTTATATTTATATTATTCGTTCATTTTGATTTATTTTCATTAATTGATTTATTTATTTTTAACAGTTTTTATTATTGTTTAATTTATCTGACTCTGTTAATTTGTAGAAATAAATTCTATGAATTTTACAGAAATTTGCATGAATAAATTGCTAACGAAAAATGATTAATAGTATATTGAACGTACAAATTCACAGATGCGCTGCATTTCATTTCCATTAATTTTTAATAAACAAAACTCTGAAAGTAATGTTTAATAATTGTAGAAAATTTAATAATGTTGCAGCAAATAAAAAAAAATATTTACATTTTTGTTCTGCGTAGCTGTTACATATATTATAAAATAAATATATGTTATGTTATGTTACAAATATATGTTATATTATAATAAAAATCTATTAGATTATGATTACTAAGCATTCGGTTATGTTGAAATGCATAATTAAATTAAAAATTTATGAAAAATAAATATATTGTTATACAAACTATGAGTAAACAAAATTACAAATATCAATTCTTCGTTTCAAAATGTTTACCAATTTCTTTAAAAATAGAATTGATGTTCTGTCATAAATAAAAAAGTAAACATTCATAGACGGTTTTCTCATCAATAGTTTTCACCTTGAATGAAAGGTCGCAGTTTTTCCAGCGCGATAATCTTTTTAACCTTTCTAGAACGAGGTTTTTTACGCGAGTAAAAAAGTTTGGGAGATTTTGCATCTTCCTAGTGAAAGGAATTGCCATGTGACGTTGCTATATAAAAACCATCGAATCTTTCGTTTAAGCCACATTTCGACTCTAGTCCTTAACATACGTACACCATGAGAGCCTTCATAGTAAGTATAGATTCTCTCATTCGAGTAATTCAAATGGTATCAGTAATTCAGTAGCTTATTTACACGGTAAAAAAGATAATTTCATTAACTATTTCAAGTGTGAGAGGATATAGTTATCAGCTTACTGACATTGTTATTAATTATATCGCGTTCGTATTTTTGCATTTGAGGTTAGGAGATCAAGTACTGTCACGTGCCTTGCTATACTATTGTTTTACTATTTAATGCAACTATACTACTGTTTTATTATTTTATCATTTTACTATTTTACTATTTTACTGTTTTACTATTTTACTATTTTATATATTAACTATTTTACTAAACGTTCATATCAATGTTTTACTATTTCTTCATACGACTACATCACTATTTCACTATTCTATTATTTTACTATTTCATTCTTTTATCTTGCTATTTTATTATTTTACTATACTACTGTTACTATACTTTTCTATTCTACTATTCTACTGTTTCATTATACTAGTATTTTAGTGTTTTTCTATTCCATTATATTATTATTTTAATATTTTGCTATCTTATATCTTACTATTCTACTATTTTACTATATTTTCTTTTTACTATTTATTATATTTAACTATGCTATCATGCTACTATTCTACTATTCCATTTCAATGCTACTTTCTTGTTCTATTATTTCATATACCCCTATCTGTTATGTTATAAATGCTACTATTTCACTGTATCACTATGCTACTCTCTTATCATTCCACTAATTTTACTATACAACTATACTATTCCACTCTACTGCTACTTTAACATATCATTATAAAACTCTACTATTTTACTTTTCTTCCACTTTACTATATTTTCATACCGTACAGTTTGATGCCGTCGTGTTTTGTATAGACTCGCATTCTATATTCTCATGTGTTATAGCCTCATGCCATATAAGAAACTGCATACCTCACCGATTTCAGCAAACCGTAAACTTCATGTTCATACATACATATATCCCTCTATCTCATGTATTTCATACATTTTCATTTTTCTCTCTAAATATAACCGCCGCTGGGTCTTAGTTTTAGAAATATTCGCAAATATTTCAATTCAATTTACATTTTGATCGGAATATTCTACTACTACACGTATATCCACTATAATATCGATTTGTTTTTTAAAAAGAGTATCCTTCGTATGAATACACGTTAGTGTGCTATATTTTAATGCGACATTTTCTACCGTCACATATTCGCTATAACACTATAATCACATTGACAAAATATACAGTCAAATCACACAGTCACATGAATAAGGTACATGATCAAATTATAAATAGTCACATAAGTGAGGTACATGGTCAAATCACACACAGTTATGTCAATAAAATACTTGGTTAAATCAAACAGATCGTTGACATATTTCAAGGTCATCGAAGTTGACAAAGCTTAATCCTTTCATCAATAACAATCGCATCAAAAATATATTTGCCAGTACCTCTAATACTAAATCCAAATAATAATTGCATATATAAAATATGTAGTTGTTGAAAATGACTACAACATATTTCAAGGTTATCGAAATCGACAAAGCTTAACTCTTCTATTAATAATAACCACATGCAAAATACATTTGCACTCGGACATCAAATCCAAATAGCAATTACACGTGTAAAATAGAAATTGCTCAAAATGACGTTCTATGCAACATAGGTCAAAGTCGACGAGATCCTCATTGACCCTTCAGTTAATTGTTCCCTTACCAAATCTTTCAGATTTCCCTACTGGTCTGCGTGATCGCAGTAAATGGCGAAGCACCATCAAAAACAGTCGAAAAACGCGGTCTGCTGGGAGGCGGCGGGTACAGTTCTGGAGGTCTGCATGGAAGCGGCGGGTACAGTTCTGGAGGTCTGCATGGAAGCGGCGGATACAGTTCGGGAGTTCTGTTAGGCAGCAACGGATACAGCTCGGGAGGTCTATCATCCGGTCACGGTGGCCATGGAGTCAGTAGTGGAAGTTACCTTCCACCTCTGCCATCCGTCTCGGTCAAGAAACCTTATCACGTGCCAGCTCCCACATATGGTGTCCCATCCTATAGCGGGCCATCTTTAAGCTCTGGAGCCGACTTCGGTCATTCCGTTAGCGTACCCAGCCACGTTCCTTCTTATTCCGCACCCGTATCTGCACCACTGCCGAGCTATGGTGTCCCCAGCTACTCCCCAGCGTCCACTTACGGCGTCCCTGCACCGTCGTTCCACCATTCGCAACCTGTCCACTCGCACGGTTTTGGAACCGGAAGCGTGTCTTATGGTGCACCAAGCAGCCTCGTAGAGTCGGTACCTGCTGTTGGAGTCTCCCTAGGATCCTACCCCAGCAAGAGTTATGGCGTCCCTGCACCGTCTTTTGGTGGTGGACTCTCCCTGGGTCTGCCTAGCAAATCTTATGGCGTTCCTTCGGTTCATGGATCTGGATTCTCATCGGGTTTGTCCGTTGGATCCGTTGGTCTCCCCAGCTCAACTTATGGTGTACCTAGTCATGGCGGACATGGAGGATCTGGTTTGTCCGTTGGGTCCGTAGGCCTCCCCAGCTCTACTTATGGTGTACCTAGTCATGGCGGACATGGCTTCTCCGTTGGATCCGTAGGCCTCCCCAGCTCTACTTATGGTGTACCTAGCCATGGTGTACATGGAGGATCTGATTTATCCTTTGGATCCGTTGGATCTGTTGGTCTTCCCAGCTCTACTTACGGTGTACCTAGTCATGGCGGACATGGTGGATCCGGTGACGGGTATTCGTACCCCGTCCCATCGTCTAAGTTGCTCGATTAAGTTGTTGTTGTCTGGGGGGGGGGGGGGGGGGTTAATTTAAATTTAGGTAAATTCTTAATTTTTTGATGAAAATTGTTACAAAAATGACTGTACTTGAAACACGCAAACCAGTGTAAATATAAGAACTGAGATTGTAGTAAGTTTTTGTATGTAAATAAAAAAATTATTGCCAATACTTATGCTGTTGTTTTTCTTGTACTTGTTGACATCAGTCAGTATATTATATCGATGTTGTTATATAATAACAATAACTACCTCTCATATTTTATTATATTAATTAATCATTAATCATTCAATTACAATTTAGAAATTTAATCATTAATTAATAGAATGATATATAATTATTAACAATTACTGTTATGAAGTCTTAACATCAGTAAAACGTCATTAACTGAAGACAATTCAATTTTATAAACAATCAAAATCAGATAATTGGCTACCAACAATTGAACTTGTAAATAATTTGTATCAAAAGTAATTGAAATTAAGTGTAATTGAATCAGTGAACAATTAAAACCGTGGATAAATTGAACAAAACAAAATTGTATTCTGTAAACAAACAACCCCACAAACTGATTACCAATGAATCCACACGTATTCACTAAAATTATGAAAAGCTTCAATATCGAAAGCAGATTCAGAAAGAGTTGAAAATGAATTTCAACCGTGCCAATTAACGCGTTAAAAAACTTCGCCGAGGAATAAAATATTTGATCGGCAATATCTCGATAATAAAAAAGAGCGAAACGAACGCGAAAGTGGTTGAAAGTTTTAATAGAGTTTGAAGTAAGCAACGTACATATGTGTCAGATACGTCAGTAGGTGGCATTTCAAGTCACCCCTAGTTCACCATCCCCGTTTTCTTGCAACCACCCTTCGTTTCCCACTAGAAAGCCCCGGGTTGTGTACTTTTTCAGTTGCCTACCGCTATCTTCGTAATAGTATCTGTAAACGTAGAAAACGTACATACATACGTACCCCACGCTTATTTCACGATTCTTCGCGAGCAACTTTACGAATGCTTTTATTCGCATATGTACATGCACATACATAAATTCGACTATAAACGTACACGTTTAACTATATTTGTCCACAAGCATTTCTGTATACTTATTGCCAAAAGAACAAGCAGTCAGCCATTATTTTACGACCACGTCCTTCCACTGACCTAAGCGTTTCCGCCTACGAATATCTTTTATGCAACCCCTGTCGGATATACAGCGCATTTCGCGTTATGCACACTAACATGCGTACATGTACCTTTGGTTAAGGATGAAGGTATTCGATCACTTGTCTTTTATGCTGAGAGGTGAAGTTGGTGGAATTGAAAACTTGCGAATTTTGCAATTTTACAATTCTCCAACTCTTCCAATTTTTAATATTTCAATCTCTCAATCCTTTAATCATTCAATCTTTCAATCTTATAATCTTTGAATTTTTCAATTCCTCAATTTCTCAATTTTTTAATTTTTCAATTTTTCAATTCTTCAATTCTTCAATTCTTCAATTCTTCAATATTTCAATTTCTTAATTTTCTTTATTTCTAATTTTCTAATTTTTTAATTCTCGAACTCTCTAATTCTCTAATTATTTAATTCAACAATTATACATACATGACTGTATCATTAAATACCATCTATTCAAAACAATTAAAAAGAATTTAAATTCTTTATGTACAATCCTTCAGTATACAAAATGCCACTTCTATCATTTCATACATGTTAATATTTAATTTATTTCTGTATCATCAGCAAAAAATAAGGCCTCTAAAATAAATACACTATTTGAACACAGTACAAAACATGTAATACGCAACAGTGCTCCGATGATCACAATAAGGCAGCAATTTTCCTCTTGCCTGATGTTGTTTAAACACTGAGGGTGCTAATGATGCTTTGGAATCTGCGTAATTAAGCAGGGGTCTTGCGAACAAATTTATACCACCTCTAAATCCTCCACGGTGGATAGATGTTTACGGATACCTTCTATATTGTATGCATTTCAAGTTGCCAATTTCTCTTCTTGTCAGAATGATAATATCATTCCGTTGTTATTTAATGCACCTGTTTGGCACTCGAAATGCTCCAAACGACATTCCATATATCGTAGTTGACGCAAAGCATAATTCTGAAGCGTGCGTAAGAACAACGACGGGCATGTTAGGTTCCTTTGAACAAAATGGCGCAGCTGGGAAAAAAGATTAGGATATTCCTCCGATTTTATTATGCAAACATTGAACTTTAGGAATTTAAAGAATTTCATGTTGCTGAGTTCTGAAATTTATGAGATTGTGAGGTTGGAAAATTTTAGGTTTGCAAATTTGATCGAGTTTGGGGATTTGGAGGATTTATTAGTTTCAGAATTGGGAAATTTGAAGATTTAATAGTTTGAGAATTTTTCAATTTGGAGATTGGGAGATTTAGTCTGCAAAATTTTAGATATTTGGTATTCGTGAGTTTTTATTACACGAAGTTTAAAATTTAGCAGGTTGAAAAGTTTCAAGTTTTGGAATTTTTGAATTTACAAGCTCTTAAAGTTAGAAAATTGGTAATGTTGAAAATTTGATAGTTTGAGAATTTGCAAATATTATAAATTTGTTTTTCATGAATTCTTATTAGGTAAAGTTTAAACTGTAGAAGTTTGAAAAGTTTCAAGTTATGTAATTTTTTAATTTAGGAAGATCTGATAGTTTGAGAATCTGCAAACTTTATTTTGATATTCATGAATTCTTATTAGGTAAAGTTTAAAATGTAGAAGTTTGAAAACGTCCATGTTATAGAATTCTTAAACTTACAAGTTTTTAAATTAAAAAATTTAGAGATATTTAAATTTGAGAATGAATTTAGAAATTTAAAGAATTAGCCTAACTAAAAATTTCTGTATGTATCTAAGAAAGCATCATCCATCAGCGATAACGTTTACACGAAAAGATTAATCCTCGCCCACCCACCAAACCGAACAAATAATTCGTGCAAGCAACAATAATAAATACAAGCTACAATTCAACGTCAGAGGATTGCAGGATTTGGGGCAAAAGTTAAATGTAGCCGAAGGAAGCAGAAAAATAGTAACGATAACGAGCGTAATCTGAAACGGTAGACTGTACACCGTAAAGTGCTAATGACACGAAATGAAACGATCCGTCTGAGACCAGTAAATCAACCTCCTGGCGAAATGCACTAACCGTCCAGCCATTTAATTGCAACAACGTAACGAACGCCGTGACGAGAAACCATCTGCCTCGTCTCTGTACATCTACATTTTTGCTTCAACTTTATATCGGCAGTTAACGCGGATGATATACTGGCATAACGTTTATACAACGATGCCCACTAGCTTTTTGTAAGCGACTACTGGCTTAAGCTTCTTTTAGTCGCTCAACTTTTACGTCGGCCGACCAGCAGGCTATTTATGACCGCCATTTCTGTAGCATCGTTGAACCCGTTATTCCTTGCTCACTGTCCGGCAAATCGCTGGTTAATGGCGGCTGCTCTGACATATCTGTCTTTTGATTGGAACTATAGCAAATGTAACGGTGGTCTAGCACAACATACGCTGACGCGTATAAATGCAGTACAAATGTGGATTATATATTATTATCCTTGATACTGCTGACATTTTCTCTAAACACCCAGACAATACTCACAGTTCTCGTAACTGAGATTCCATCCATGTTTGAGTGGATGAAACATTGCAAAATATTTGCAACGATAAATGTTGGAATATTTATCCTTTGACGAATGATATCATTCTTGTAAATATTCTGCAGGTAGTCCGTACAGTAAAAATGAAGAGGAGTAAAATAATTCGCGTGATCTTTAAAGCGACTGTATGAAGTTTAACACGAGGTACATATAAAACAACTGAATAACTGTTCACTCTGCTATAGCTCCTTGACGAATGACTTCATTCCGGTTTTCTCCGGTCCTTGGTGTCCAGGGAAAACGCCATAAAACTGCAGGTCAGTTTTGTTTGCTGCACCCTTTCTGACTGCTGTGACATTTGCGTGAGTGTATGCAGATGTGTGTAAATCGTTGTAATTTCCAACAATAAATAGTAAAAGGAAGTTTTGCGTGTCTGTTGTTTTAGCGAACGTTGAAAGGGTGAGGGCGATGTGTAGCGTGAACAGTGTTGGATGACCAACCTAATGATGCAACACGGATCAGCATATCGAAATCGATGTATTCAAAATAAAGTCAGCCTTGTTTTTGCATTTGTTATCCAAGTTCAAAAATCCTGGAGAAAGTTTGTGAAGACAGTCCCTCATCTGGGACTACTTGGTGATCAAGTAGTAATACAGTCGCCTGTTTCACTATGAAAGCAAACCTGTAACGCTGGTTGCAGAACTATAGGCGTAAAGTTCAATGCTTGTTATACTGATAGTTAACAATTATAGAACAAGACCTAAGCATCATATGGAGAATTAATTTTATAAAAGAAAACCATATTACTTTGTTATTTGTTATAAATAACTTTTGTAAATTTCTGTAATAATTGTATGTACAATGACATTTTTATTAATTATCTAAGAAAATATAATCTTAAGCAATTTGCAATATTTGTCATTTGTAATTGCGGTACTTTATAATTTTTGAAGTGTAACGAAGTGGTATTTATTTTGCACAAAATAAATTATTAACTACATTTATCTTTTTAATACGACGATTGTTTATAAAAATATTTATTAATTCAAGTAATAAATAGCTGATGTGAACTTTCTATTATTTTTAATTATTATTCGTTAATCTTATTTATCTTGATTGCTATTTTATATTTATAGCACAGAACGTCGTGCGAAAGAAATATTTTAATAATTGCAATTTGCAATTTTACATTGTTATAATTATAGGAGTTTATGTTACCGCTTTTTTTGAAACTATTCTGACAGGATTTCGATCAGAATCGAAGTACCATTTTATGAAGTTGCCTTTTTTATCGACTGAAGACAATATCGACTGTTTCCCATTTTTCCGACTGCATCAAAATTAAAGAAAAGATTTCTTATTCTGTTTCATCTAAAATAATATACAATCAATGTTTAATAAACATTATATAGCATTCATTTAATACAAATTTTTAATTGTAAAATTCACAAAAATAACAAAATTTACAAAAATGAAAACCTTGATAACATTCGAAGAGAAATAAGAAATATTTTAATATTAAATTAAAGAAACATACAAAGACTTAATACAAAGTGAATTCATATGTGGAACATTTACAATATTACTTATTAAATTCCTCTCAAATAAAATTCTTTAATTCAAATTAATAACGGTGTCTTAATAATTAAAATCTTAGCAGTACTCGTACAAAATTGTAAATAAATATTGTAATATAAAATATTTTGTAACAAAATATCCCAATTGCTTTTTAATATTCCTCTTTATTTTATTTTTCTCTCATCTTACATTGTTGAAAATAAAAGTGAATTAGAGAAACAGATAAATTATTTAACAAAATAGAAATTTATTTATTGAATTGAATGAAATACTTCCTTGTACTTCACCACTTAACAGTAGTCTATCTCCCTGTAATATAATTCGAACTATCGTACTCTGCCCGCATAAGCATTTGTTCACATCACGTTTCATTATTCCACCGATTAGAGATAAAACATTAACCAGATTCTATGGGGACCACATTTCATTCTAGTTCGTATTCATTGATTACTTGCAGTCAGAGCTCATCCCTTATCATGCTTACCAGACAATTATACCGATGCACGAACTTAATGTATTATTCAAACGAAAACTTCAGGCTAATTCGAAGATGTTAAGTAATATTATTCCATTTGTAAGAAAAGGTATGTTCAGACGGCGACACAAATCGTTTCTATTTCATAGATAAGCATTTCAATTTCATAATCTTACCGTTACATTTAGAACAGTGTCTGTCAATGTGTTTTGGTATGCTTCTGAAAGGACACGTGTTTGCTTCGTATGAGAATTATTACTTTACTGTTTCTCTGTTTGTTTGATTATTTTAGTATTTTAATACTTTGTTGTTTTAATATTTTACTAGTTTACTATCTTATTGTTTTAATGTTTTATTATTTACTAGTTTATTATTTTACTACTGTATTATTTTGCTATTTTACTATTTTACCATTTTACTAATTTATTATTTCAATATTTTATCTTTTCACTATTTTACTATTTAGTTCAACATTTTATTATTCAACTGTTATATTTGTTCACTGCTTTACTATATTACTATTTTATTATTATACTATTCTCTTATTTTACTGCTTCGCTACTTTTATTATTTCTATAATTATTTGAACAGTTTTTAATATATCACATTACTAGGATGTGTAATATATGAACTTAACATATACTATGCAATGCATTACACATATGAAATATATATTATATTATATTATTACTAACATTACTAATATATTACTATATTATCCAGTACCTTACACACATGTTAAATATATATTATATTATATTATATTATTTAATATATTAAATAAATTGAATACTATTATATTATACCACTATATCATGCAGTACCTTACATACATTATTACATATCATTATATTTTTGTATTATGTAATACATTATATAAGTTAATACCATTATATGTATTATATTATCACATCATGTATTATATAAATTAAACATTATATTATTACATAAATTCAATATCAATTGACTATGTACTATAATATTCGATAATTAAATAACTGCAAAGCGATAGTACGTCCAAACACTTACTCGAGTAATCAGAATTAGATGTTCTCTTTTAGGTATATCAATAATAATATTTATACGAGAAGTTGAGAAAGGACGGACGTACAGAAATATCCGGCGAATTAACGTTGGTATTTATCTGTGTAAGAATGGAATTAATTGGTTGGTCCGTGTGTGGATGTCGTTGTATTGCCATGACGGCAAAGTAGGGAGTGACAAGTAGCTCTCAATAACGTGATATGACATCGCGTGCCATGGACACGAAGGACCCCCTCGATGCATGCTCTCGCTATTTCCTCGCTTTGGTCGAGTAATTTGCTTTTAAACCGGGCATGAGATTGAAAGACGAGTCACCTGTCAATATATTAACTCGTTGCCGCAATACGGGAAATTACTACCAGCGCAGACAATGAATTTTGCTTCCTCTGATAACTTTCCTATCTGTATTACACAATACTGATATCGTTCTAATCAATCAACTTCCAAACTAATTTCTCTGATCAATACGAAAATTCTATTCCTTGCCATACTTTGACGACTCTCATTCGTGACGCACTTATTTAAGTATGACAAATACTTAAATTGTTAATATACTTCAATTTGAAGTTTAAGTTTAATTATTTATATGGGGAAGGTCCGACGAATATAAAATATACATAACAAATTCTCTTTATTTAAGTATTTCTTTTTTTATTTAATTTTATTTAAGTATTGTAGCAGTGAGTTCCGAATGACGCACCTGAATAAATTCTACGTCACGGGATTAAATACGCGACACGGAATGGGAAACTTGTGTTCGTATTCTTATCTTATTTTGTTTACTAGAGTATGTCCTTTGCCTCCGGTTTAAATAACAGAAATAATATATATAGTTGTTTAGATTTGTTTTTTATGATTGTGTGTACATCTTCTTTATTACAGTTTAATTATTACGAATGTTCGAATAAAAGTAATAATTATAAATTTTAATAAAATCATTGTTAACAAGTATGTATTACATATAATTTTCCAATTTAATAACTATGTGAAATTTTGTAATTTTTAGTAATGTAACGTTACAAATAAATTAATGATATTTAGTTCTGTAACTATGTATTTTATTAATAATTGAAGTATCGTAAACATTTGGATAAATGATAAATTATCGTATAAAAATCAGATCTCCAAATTTCCAAACTTCCAAATTCGAAATCTTAAACAATTCCAAACCTCGAATTCCAAAACCTACAGATCTAGAAACTTATTTCTCTTCGCTCAGCAAATATCCGTAATCCTAAGTCCACATAAAATTTTTCCCGTGGTAAGGCAAATTTCCACTGTACTAAACTTACCAACCCAAAAAAAAACAAAAACTTTCGTGCCAAAAATATCCACCCTCTACGGCTTAACTAAACAACGCAATCCAAGAATAAAGATACGAATCTGATTAAAAGAATCAATACAACAGATTATAAATATGATACAAACGAAGTGAAATTACAAGTATAACTAGCAGGATAAAAACATAAAAAATTATGATAGAAATAAAGATTGTAGTGAAAGTGTATAAGACAAAGTATAAATTGTGTTAAAGTATTTATTGCAAAGAAGTAACATTTTTGACATGAAACCGCGTTATTTTCTTTATCACGCAGCTACATGTATAAACGAAGGAGAACGATTCTCCCATGGTAGCTTTCTCACGTTGAACTCACGAAGAACGATCACATCAGAAGAAAGAGAAAACGAAGGACAGGACTGTTGCATCCTGGCGGCGCAGGAGCGCATCAACAGGATGTCGCTGGACCAACTTGCTTCTACCACTTCTAGTGGGGATGGCAGGGTTGTTGGTGGGGGTTTAAAACCGGCGATGTAGTGGGAGGCGAGCGGGGAAGGAACGTGTAGAGCTCCCTCTGGCGAATATCTCGTGTCAGTCGAGCCGTGTATCGCGTAGCGGTAGTGTCGTGCTGTAGTGTCGTGTATCTCGTGTCTCGTCGAGCACCGATAACGCTTATACCTGCCGCGATTACTATGTGAGTTCAGTGAAAAATAAAAGGAAGAAGAAAGAGAAATAGTCCGAATGATGTTATCGAGGCAGTGTTGAACGATCGAAGTTTCAAACGGAGCAACGTTTCTCGCCATACCGCGTGCTTTCTTCGCCGGTCTCTCCTCTTTCGGAGCATTTTCAAGGTTACGCTTTGGCTGCCAGCACGAACGATCCGGGAGACCCTCGGCTGCCCATTTTCTTCGACTCCGAACGGAGCTTCGTTACCTTGCCGTGAAACGCAACGGACCGAGTCCAGGATTACAGTGTTCGGAGCCGTGTTTGGAATGTTTACGTCCACAAAGGACCTAGCGACGGAAGCGTAGTGAGCCTGCGGTGTGTATACAGTGAGAAATTCTTTCGTTTGTAGTTGTGATCGAATGGCAACATATTCGGAGAGGGTGGGTTTAGCGTACGTTCGATCGTGACACGTGCACATTGGATCGGTTCAGGGTATCGGAGCTGGGACACGGAGTAGATCTGGTGGGTACGTACAGTGCTCCCACGGACAACGCGGATTTTTTATCTTCAAAAATTTTCAACCAGTTGTTCCGACGTAGGCACCTGTTAATCCGGGGAAATTGGGATTTTCCTGCGGAATTCGCAGAGACCGGTATTTTTCAACCTCTTTGTAACAATATGTCAAAGGCCATCGATGTGACCTCTACTGAAAGTTTCACTGGGAGTTAATGTTCGACGTAATCGGTTATTTCAAAATGTTTCGATATTTATTGGTTCTACGACAAACGTGGCCATTACGAAATTTATGCGTTAGGAAATTGTCTACAAAAAAGGCTCTGTAAGGTTTTTTCGTAGAAGCAACCGTTTCTGGGATATCGCGTGAAGTTACGAGATTATGATAATTATCATCGTGCACTTAATTCTGGTGGATCAGTAATAACATTGTCAGTTATTCGCGAATACCTCTTTAGTAATCAATTCTATGATAAACATACTTATTATAAAATTTTTAGCTTGGGAAATTGTCTACGGGAAAGGTTCTATAAGTTTCTCTCATAGAACTAACCGTTTTTGAAATATCGCGTGAAATTGCAACAGATGATAATTCGTGCAATTCTGAAGGATCAGAAATAAAAAAATCAATTATTTGCAAATATCTCATTAGTTATCAATTCTATGACAAATATAGTTATTATAAAATTTGTAGCCTACAAAATTGTCTACAAGAAAGGTTCTATACGGTTTTTTCATGGGAGTAAAGGTTTCTGAAATATTGCGTGAAGTTGCAACAGATGATAATTATCATCGTGTACCTATTTCTGATAGATCAGAAGTAAAGAAATCAGTCATTTGCGAATATCTCGTTGGCAATCAGTTCTATGACAAAAGTAGTTATTATAAAATTTATAGCTTAGAAAATTATCTATACAAAAGATTTTACTAGCTTTTCTTGTAGAAATAAGCGTTTCTGAGATATCATGCGAATTTTCAACCAGTAATAGTCATCATGCGCTTAATCCTCAATAAAAATAAAACATCAGTTATTCGCAAATATCTCGTTATCTGTCACTTCTACGATAAAAGTATTCATAACAAATATTGTACCATAGAAAATTCTCTATAAAAATGGTCCTATGTACCCATTTCATACAAGTAACTAGTTCTGAGATAATATCATTTATAACTGGTTATAATTATGCATCTAACTTCCAACAGGATTAAAGGTCAACAATATCACCGATACGCGAATATCTCGCCGTGGATCAGTTCTACGGTAAAAACAGTTATTACAACATTTGTAGCTGAAGAAATTCTCTATGAAAAAGGTTATACAAGTTTTTTCGTAGAAGTAATCATATTCATAAATGGTACCTTTGATGTCTTCGACCTTCATAGTGCTCTTTTTCACATTAGCGTAATGGTATAGTACTGAACGCGTTTTTGTAAATGTAGTATCTGCGGTAGGTCTGATCCACCATGCCTTTTTACTAGAAATAAAAAAATGTCTTTCTCCTCAAGATCATCGGTCGGCTCGATACCATTTCTGCAATCAGCAAGACTTTCGCTAAGAAATTGACAACGTTTACATCTTCATTAACTCTCCATTGCTTTCCGTATCCACATTGCTTTTCATTTAACTACCCGCATTGCTTTTCATTTAACTGACCGCATACGATTGCATTGGCTACATTGAGACAAGGCTGAACATGACAAGAACCACACGCTGCTGAATAATGCAAGCCAATTTTCCTACAGCCACACCTTGGTCCACAACCTTTAGACGAGTTACAAAAAATTGCATTCAGCAAAGTGTCTGGAACACCTAGCCAGAGAATTACGATCGATTCTAAAATGTCATTCCTCATCATTGATCTCCAATCTTCACGGTTCAATACATAATTATTAATACTTGCAAATTCGCATTCCAGAAAATTTCTCTCTCCACTGTAATTATCTTATTATCTCAGAAACGGTAATTTATACGAGGAAGGATTATAAAACCTTTTTTGCAGAGAATTTCTTAAGCTACAAGTTTTATAATAACCATTTTCTTCATAGGTCTAATATGAAGACGAGATATTAGTGAAAACCTAGTTTTTTCTTAGCTTTGATCTTTTGTAAAATTTTTTGTAGCGAACACATTGATGGGGATTTTTTATATGTTGTTTAAAATAATGAAAGAAAATAGTCTATGATTTAGTGTAATGTGTTTAGTTGATATGTTCAAGCCCAGGATAACAGGTGCAAAGATCACTACGTATATGGAATATGTAATATTACGCAATTGGGTCTGAAAGTGATAACCAATTGTACTTAATTTATATCGATACAACCCTTATGTGACGTGTGTCTTAACCCTTATGTCAATACCCACAGCTTTCCACCCTATTTAACACTCGGGTATAACATTTAAGAACCCATTTGCACTTTGTTGATAATTTTTCGTTTCCATGAAATTCGGTCAAGTCATTATTTGATTAATTCTGTAAGGATTAACAATTTGAATCTTGAAAGTGAAAAAATTTTAGCTACTTCAGAGAAATAATTAAATTTGTATAATTATTATGTTACGAATAATAATTTGAACACGAGATTAGTTCATTTTAAATTTAACATTTATGACATTCGTTTAGAGTATTTGCATATTCATTCGCATGTTATTTTATCGCATTTTATACACATGTTTATTATATATTTAAGTATTCCCATTTAAATTTAATTATTCGTGTTTGAAACGACGTTAAATTTGAAGTTTAAACGCAATTAGACACATTTGAATGGTAAAATTATGAGTCAATTCGGAGTTTAATCAAAAATAAACAGACCGAAATGACGAATCTATGTATCATGAAAAATTCGATTTAAAATTGAAACAAAAATAAACTTGATCGATAAAATTATTTTCTAGATTAGATTCGATTCGGTTTTAAGGTCGAATAAAAGTAAATAGAGTTAAACGATAAAATTACACATTGCGTATCTTAATCACTCCAATTGATCTTAATGATATTTTAACGATGTTACTGATATATCCTTAAGTATCGTTAATTCATCCATACTTAACATCGACATTCTTGATTCAGATCTGCACTTTGGATCGATCGTTCTAGACGTACATATCTTAAGACAAGTTCTTATTTTAAAATAGCTACAATTACACCAATTTTATACACTTTCTGATAGATATTGTTTGTTACTATACTGAAGAGTGTTAGAAAATTTTTATCGACTCTCATTTTTTTAATAATTTTTCATAACTTCTCATTTTTAATTTTTTTAACCTTCTTTGTTTTGTGTATTGGGCAATTCTTTCGTTGATATGGTTGTATGGTATTTACATTATATTCTGTGAAACATTTTTATGGTATAGTACTTCGTGTGTACTTCAGTATTAACTTCATACTATATCATAAACTTTATACTGTAACACTGTACACATACTATATCATCAACTTCATTCTATTATACTGTCGACATATTATGCAATAGTATTGTAGACATACTATATCATAACGTTGCATACATATTATGCCATGAACTCCATATACATCATACCATTGGCTTCAAACCATAGTACTTCATAAAAACCACACCATCAACTCCATGTATATCATACTATTAGCTTCGTACTATGCTCCATACATACTAAACCATCATTCCTACACCACACTCCTCCATATACACGATACCATCAACTCCGTACCTAACGTGCCATCCATACCAGAATGTTGTGTACATACCATACCATCTATACGCATTATACTATTAATTCCATAGACACAATACCATTAATTCTATACCATAATAGCCTATACGTATCAAACCATCAAACCTACAACATAAGTGGTTCATAAATACCATCTACTTCATACATATACCATCAATGCTATACTATAATGTTTCACATCGTACTATCAACTTCATGTGAACCACATTATCAACTACATACCATAATGAATACCATACTAATAAGATCGTAGTGGTCCATAGATATCAACACTATACCATGTTTCATATGTGTCATATCAGCAACTCCATATTATAATGTTCCACATTGTACTATCAACTTCATATGAACTACACTATCAACTACATACCATAATAAATGCCATACTAATAAGATCGTAGTGGTCCATAGATATCAACACTATACCATAATGTTTCATATGTGTCATATCAGCAACTCCATACTATAATGTTTCACATCGTACTATCAACTTCATATGAACTACACTATCAGCTACATATCATAATGAATACCATACTAATGAGATCGTAGTGGTCCATAGATATCAACACTATACCATGTTTCATATGTGTCATACCATCAACTCTATACTAATGTTCCATGTATGTCATGTCATAAATTTCATACCTTAATGTTGCATATATATTATATCAATTCCATACCTTAATCTTCCATACATGTCATATCAACTGTACCATAATGTTCTACAGATACTATTGACTGTATACATAATTAACCATACCATAACATTTTACACATACTGTACCGCAGTGATGCATACCATACCATCAACTCCATACCATAATTGTGCGTACATACCATATCAGGAAAGTTGGATATTTCCATACATACCATACCATCACCTCCCTATCATACCGTTGTATACACTACACGACAAAAGCTATGTTTTGATACATACCAGCTCTATACTATAATTGTGCGTACTATATCACGAGAGCTGAATATTTCCATACATACCATCACCATACCATAATCGTGCGTACATACCATACGACGAGAGGCGAGTATTTGGTAGATACCATACCATAACGGTGCCCACCGTACGACGAGAACCGGGTGTGTAAGAACGTAGATGTCGGGTGTTGACATAAGGGTTAGTATCAATGTCCAGTTATGAAATAAAAAAGCCGTATCTTTACCCATCAGCGCAAACGAGCGTCGGCGATTTTCTCGAAAACGAAGATCGTATCTCTGGCTCGTAATGAGCCAGAGCGTCGCACGTTGAAGATCGAAACGTGACCGGTGGCGTACTTCCGGCATCGTCGATCCCGAAGAAGCCGATCCCGAGGTGGCGGCCATTTACGAATATTACACGTGACTCGGTGCTCGCGAAAGATCCAGCGCATTCTTTCGGAGATGTCACGGCGGAGACAGAGCGCTTAGAGGGACAAGGACAGATCGAGACCGGATCGTCAGGAGGAGGAGGAATACACGTGAACGAGAAGAGGGCGATAAAGCCCTCGGCGCGTTCACAAAACCGACTAACAATGACGATGGCTAGCAACATAGTGGTCGAGTGGTTGCGCTCCCTTCATCTGGGCCAGTATTCCGAGTCTTTCATCGACAATGGCTACGACGACCTTGAGATCTGCAAGCAGATCGGTGATCCAGATCTCGACGCGATCGGTGTGTTCAATCAGACCCACCGTGCACGGCTGTTGCAATCGGTGAAGACGCTCAGGGAGGAGGGCGCTGCCAGCGTTTATTTCACGCTCGAGGAGAGCAACGATTGTCTCTGCGATAATATTAGCTCGAAATCGTCGAGAACATCGTCGGAAAGGCCTCTCAGCGATAAAGAAGCACAGAGAGCTTCGCCCACCGCAAGCTCCTCCAGCGGGGGACAGGAATTAACCAAGTTCGCGGACGAATACGAAGAGGGCAAAGCGGAGCTCGTCAGAATACCGAAGATGCAACTCAGAATGCTGCTGCAGGAGAAACTTAGGCACGATGGCATCAGGCTAGCCTGTCAGCCTTATACCACACCGGTGAGTCACTGTATCTTGTTTCTTGCTCTAGCTCCAGTTATTCCTTTCACTAACAGTGGACTATAGTTCCCCGCGAACTTGATGCACTACTTTCTCCTGATTTTTATCAGACTTCTTTCAATCGCTTTGTTATGACCTTTCGTATAATGGATGTGGCAGGACCAATGACCTTGAGAACAATTCTGTATTCAAACTTTACTAGTTAAGAATTTGTGAAATTCACTCTAACTATTTAGGAATATCTCGAACTAATAATTCTAGAATTTGAAAGTAAACGTTTGAAGCTTTTATAAATGCATGAAGTTTCAAGAAATTAAATTCGTTTGAAAGTCACCCTTAATCACCATTTTAAATATCATACCTTTAACTTTAACATATAACTGTAATGCTTTCAGTTTACATATGAAAGTTCTATAAAAATTCTTTGAATTCTTGTAAAATCTGTATTATTGTAATAAAATAATTTGTTAAACTGGACCTAGGTTTACACATCAGGGTTCATAAATAACCATAAGTTCATAGGGTCTAGTTCCATTGAAATAACATTTTCATGCATAAACTAACAACAAAAAGTGACACACATAAAATTCATTTTATTATTTTAAATATCATAATTAGTAAACAAAGATATTTTAGTAATTCAATATGAAAACGTTGGTAGCCATACACGCTGCGATGATCTACGTCAAGTTGGTGACTTTGACAAACCGTTTTTTTATCTCACCTGGAAGTTCATTTCTATGAAGTATGTCGTGTAACTTAAGCTTCTCTTAGTTAAAAGGAAGTGTTCTACCGTTCAGCTTGCTTGTCCGTGTCCTTTATGTGCGTAGACGGCAGGTTCTACTTAGATTAGTTTCTCCCTGGGTTCTTCCAACACTGAAAACGGGTGCAGGGAGATTTCTCCCCTTACAATTGCTCTTAATAAAGAGAATTCTACTTACGTTGTCCCGTACATTAATGGAATTTCTCAAATAGCCTCCGTTTAGTATAACGGCATGTATACAAACATGGAGTGCTTCATTTAAGTGTGAATGCGAAATATTTTGGTAATTATGAAAATACAGCAAGTGTTCATATACAATTTTAGTACTATTAAATAGTTAATATTTATTATTAAATACCAATAAAATTGTGTATGAAATAGTATTTGTAAGATTATACAAATTTTAATGTCACTTATGATGAAAGTGGAACGATTCAATGTTTTTTAAATTTGTTTACTTGTACCTTTGAAAATTTCACGTTTTATAGCACTAAAAAATGTGAGTAAAAATATAAGAAAGGTTTAATGAAAAATGGGGTAGTCTTTGAATTACAAATTTATTTGGGGGTTAAAATAATTAAATTGTTAGTAGAAATATTTATTAGTAATTTTTAGTATATTATATTTTAATATTTATAGTAAATAGAATTACTTTTTTCTTATGGAGTTTCGCGTTTCTAATACGTATTTAGTTCTATGCTATTTTGGGAGAGTAGATTAGGGGTGTGGATATCGATTATTGATAAGGTATTGATATCATGTCAAAAGCTAACGCGATATCATCGATAATATAGTTAAAACATTGGTGGGTCAATTAGAATAACTGAGGCAAGGACGTAAGACGTGATGTTATACACAAATACATTTATTCTTAAACAGAAACCTAACTTCACGTTGTTTAAATATCTAACTTCAATTTTATTATTTAATTTTTATTTTCATTTAATTATCAAATTTAACATAATGTAATTTAACCTAACCTAACCTGAATTTTATCATTTAAATATATTTGTGCATGTTTCAGCGTCAAAGTCAATTTAATCTAATCTAATTTAACCTAGCCTAGTCTCAACTTCATCACTCAAATATACTTGCTGTCGTTTGATCATCAAATGTAACGTAATCTAATCGATATTAACCTAACATAACCTCACTTTTACCATTTAAATATATTTACTCTCGTGTGAATTTAATTTCAATCAATTACAAATGTATTTATGCTTCTTCCGTGATAAAATTTAACCTAAATGAACCTAATTTAATTTGCATTTTATCATTTAAATACATTTAATTTTGTTTCACAATGGAGTCTAACTGCAAATCTAACTTAAGGCGTGAATCTATTATTGAAATTCAATTTCTTAACCTAATCTGACCTTAGAAAGAAATAATTCAATCTGAGTGATAGACATCAAGCTTGGTTAGGTTTTCACGAACAAGAAATCTAATCACATCCATAAAAATACGTAATTTTATAAATTATTTATTATTGTTTGAATTTGAAGTCTAACCACAAATTTAATTCGATTTCCTTGAACGAAATCTAATCTAACTTAATATTTAATGTTAGCATTTAAATGTATTCTTAACATAATTTAGATAAGGTTAGATTTTCCAACATAAGACCAGTCCTATAATAATTTAATACGTAATGTTATCAATTAAATTTGTTCGTTCTTGCTTTAATCTTAAAATTATCCTAAACTACACCAATCTCAAATAAGAATATTTCAATTCAAATATTAAAATTCTCAAATTATGTGAGGTTAGGTTCTACTTGACTCCATTTCAACCATTTCAACTTTTTTTGAAGAGTATCACCAACATGTCAAATTATCAATGGTCTTCACACTCTTTTATGCCAACCTTAACAATAGCAACGCATAATTTAAAAAGTATCATTCATCAAATTAAACAATAAGAGGACATGAAAGCATATTCATTATGCGCGCGAAATTTTGAATATCACATAACGACGGATGTAAATAAGCACGATGTATTTAAAATAACAATATAAGTACAGAACCAGATTTTCGTTCAAAAACAATGAATGCATTCTTTGTTTATTCACATTATTTATCCGTTTATGCTTATGAAAGCATACTGATGACAGTTGATATCGTGAAATATCGAGAAATCTCATATTTCAATAAACGAACGAATCCGTTTGCAATTATAAACGTTCGTAACAAAGATGTTGACGGAAAAATAAACGTACGTCTGTTACAAATGTAAAATATATTTTTATCTGTGAAGAACGCGCATCAGCCGTTGCCACCTTTCTACGCACAACATGTAATTAATTGCGGCATTTTTAACCGAATATTCGTATCCATCTTCTCTTCGTACAGCTGCCAGGAAAATACGAAAAACTCTTCACGGTTTTTACTGTTTACGCTGAAGCTAACATCACGCATCGTGCGTTTAAATTTGAACCGGTATTTTTCAAAATTTCACCGCCCTTATCTCACTTTCAACAACGTTTTTCTACAGTTATTTGTTTCTATGAATCCCAGTAGAATTTAGCGAGGTTTATCTTCTTTAAATGTGTCATTGTTTAGAATATCAATTTTTATTTTGTTTTTGCACATTTTTATAGAATTTTTTATTAAGAGGTTGTTTTGAAGATATTCTATTTTTCAGAGTTAAAGTTTTGCTGCATTTAGGATAATTAAATTTTTAATTTGTATATTATTTACTATATTTAATTTGACAGTTGACTCGTATATAAAAAGATTGGAAATTCGAAAGTTTTGAACGAGCTTAAGGATTGTGAAATTTTTAATTTTTAATAATTTGATGTTTCAAAATTTTTGAATTTTCAAGGTCCTGGTTTCTCTTCCAAATTTTCTAATTTCTAAATATCCAAGCTTTTAAATTTCCTTATTCTCACATCCAAATTTCCAATTTTCAAACTCTTAAAATCTCAAATTTTCAGACCTTAAAATTTTCCAAATTCCCAAATTCTCAAATTCTTAAATTTCTAAATTCCCAAATTACCAAATTCCTAGATTTCCAAATACCCAAATCTCTAAACCCCTAAAGTCCTAAACCCCCAAATTCCTAAATTCCCAAAATGACTGATCCCCAAATTTCAATATTCCCATATCCCTAAATTCCCAAATTCCTAAGTTTCTAGATTTCCAAATACCCAAATCCCTAAACACCTAAATTCCTATACCCCAAAATTCCTAAACCCCCAAATTTCAATATTCCCATATCCCTAAGTTCCCAAATTCCTAAGTTTCTAGAGTTCCAAATACCCAAATCCCTAAACCCCTAAATTCCTGTACCCCCAAATTCCTAAACCCCCAAATTCCTAAATTCCCAAAATTCCTAAACCCCCAAATTTCACTGTTCCCATATTCCTAAATTCCCAAAGTCTCAAATTCCCAAATTCTAATATTTCCAAATTACCAAATATAAAAATACTTAAATTTCCAAATTCACAAATTACTTTTCCAAATTTTTCGAATTTCTCAAATTACCAAGTCCAAACCCTCAAATTCACAAATTCTTTCTAACAAAGTTTAGCTTGGTTATTAGTAGAGTTTCTTAGTACAGCTTATAATATATTTTATTACTACTGTTTATAATACAGTTCATTAGTACAGCCCATTAGTACAGTTTATAATACAGTTAACTATAGTACATTAGTATATTTAAAATAACGTTTAGTATACATATACTATACATGTATACACATATACCGTATGTATTATCTATAGTCTATTTGTATATATCATAATATAGTTTAGCATATATACCATGCACACATATACACTGTATGCATATAGTTGTACATTTATAAAGAATACAAAAGATATGAAAATGATTCGAAGAGAGATAACAATCATTACGTTCGATCGCGTTAAGAAACACCCTGTATATTAGTTTCTTTCGCTCTAGATGCGCATACTTGCACGCAAATGATTGCAGCGCAAGAAAAAGCATAATAAAAATGTCGCTTCTCTCTCAGAGCATGGTGGTCCGGTCGTCATCTGACCCCTTCCACATGCTCCTTCCTTCGACCATCATCCCTTCTCGTGCAAGCCGGAACGCACACGATTTCGAAATGAATACGTGTGTGCATGGTAGTACACGTGTGCAACCATAAAAGACCCGTGAACTCGATGCACAGGCATCACATTTCCTACAACACTTTATATCCAAAATTTGATCCTCTCCTAACAAATAACACTCTGACCTATAAACATTTCAATCCCAACAATTTTCACATTAATTTCTATCATTGGTTACATCTCTGCTTAATTGCCTACGATGTTTAACTTAGAAATCTCTGGTTGGAGTTTGCGTGATGAACTTTATTCCTGTTTACAGTTTATGACAAGTTTAAAACTGGAGCTTTGGATTAGCGATATTTGAGTTCAGGTATTTGTGGACTTTTGTGGAGAGGGGTTGTGAAGATCACTGTGTTTTGGAGTGAATTTATTTGGAACAAATATTTCGGATTTTGGGAAGTTGGGAATTCGGGGATGTAGGACATTTGGGAATTTAGGAATCTGGGGGTTTAGGAATTTGGGGATTTAGGAATTTGGGAGATGTAGGAAATTTGGCAATTTTGGAATGTGCGGGTATAGCAGTTTGGGGGCTTAGGAATTTGGGAATTTAGAAATTCGGGGATGTAGGAAATTTGGGAATTTGGGAATTTGGGGGCTTAGGAATTTGGGAATTTAGGAATTTGGGGGTATAGTAGTTTGGGGGCATAGGAATTTGGAAATTTAGGAATTCGGGGATGTAGGAAGTTTCGGAATTTGGGAATCTGGAGGTTTATGAATTTGGGAATTTAGGAATTCGGGGATGTAGGAAATTTGGGAATTTAGGAATTTGGGGGTATAGTAGTTTGGGGGCTTAGGAATTTGGGAATTTAGGAATTCGGGGATGTAGGAAGTTTCGGAATTTGGGAATTTGGGGGCTTAGGAATTTGGGAATTTAGGAATTCGGGGATGTAGGAAATTTGGGAATTTAGGAATTTGGGGGTATAGTAGTTTGGGGGCACAGAAATTTGGGAATTTAGAAATTCGGGGATGTAGGAAATTTGGGAATTTAGGAATCTGGGGGTTTAGCAGTATGTGGGTTTTGGAATTTGGAGGTTTAGGAATTTGGGAATTTAGGAATGTGGGGGCTTAGGAATTTGGAATTTTAGGAATTCGGGGACGTAGGAAATTTGGGAATTTAGGAATTTGGGGGTTGAGCAGTATAGAGGTTGTGGAATGTGGAGGTTTGGGAATTTGGGGGCTTAGGAATTCGGAATCTGATGGTTTAGCAGTTTGAGGGTTTATGAATTTGGAAATCTAGGAATTTGGGAATTTGGGAGCTTATGAGTTTAGAAAAGGAATTTGTTAATTTGAGAACTTGAGTGTTTGGGAACTTGAGAACTTCAGAATTTAGTAATTGAGAACTTGACAATTTTTAAATTAGAAAATACATATATTCGCAGACCTGAAAATTGGCGATTTCAACTGTCAAATTTGGAAACCCGTATCAAGTCAGAAACTCGCAAACGACGCTCATACTTCACGCGTAAAATAGATGTAATCAGGCCAGATGTTTCCCTTAACAGCACGTAATTTATCTTCCGTTAAATCAACAGTTTTAAAAATTTCGCTCGAAGTCATAAACGACACACCCTCGAACATAAACGAGCCATTTGCAATTGCAAGAGTGACCTCATAAATTCCATCGAAGTGAATCAATATATTATAGAAAACATTAAACACGATAATATTATCTATAGGCTGGTAACAATAATTATCTTTCATTGGAAAGGAACGTTGATCGTATTTCTAATTAATAGCCCCGTGAGCCAACGTGTTTTTTTTTCCGTTGAAATTCAAAGGTTTCTTTAAACGTCTTACATGCATACTGGCTACAATATTCGCGGCGTGTTCTCTGCTTGTATCACGAACGACCAGTTGAACAAATAAATAGGTGCATAGTGGTGCTGATTGTATCGCGGGCCCCGTAATTGGCAACGTGGTCCCTATGCTTGGAATGTTGATTGGCGAGATACCCAACCGAGGCGCTGAACAAATCGGCCCTTCCGGATTGAACCAATAAATACGAAAGTATGCTTCGAAATCGAGGGTACATTGTCCGGATATATGGCCGGGAATCTGACTTATATGATCTGTAGGCTAATAGAACCGATTTTGTCCGGATGATATTGAATCTTCTTGGTATATTCGTTAAGACACGTTCACGAATAAATATATTTACCCTTTGCACTTCGACCATTCGGTTTAATACAATTTGTAATAAATATTTTTTAACTGAACCTGTAGTATTATGTGGTGCATAGTATAGCAAATAGGTGCATAGTCGAACAGACAACAGTAGTAATTAATATTAGAGAAGTAACTTCAAGAGAATTTATCAAATTTTTCAACTGAAATATTTGTAAGATATCCAACAGTAAACATGTCTTCCAGTTAAGCGTTAAATATGTTTCATGAATCATCTTAGTGTTAATTTTGTAAAACAGTATGTCGTAAAACAGCATGTTCCATGTCTATAAACTAAGGTTCTCACAGCAATGAATGTATTTATGGAATTTGAAAGAAAATGATTGCTATGAAAATAAAATGGTAATGATACGTTTACGATGTAAGTACATAAGTGGGTATAAAAATGATTTTAGCACTGTTATGTTCATTGGAACTAAAGTACAACAATGATTAGGGATGAAGCCTAAATTAGTTCATATAATTCTTCACCTCAACAATTACCATTTCGATAATTATTGTTAAAAATTTGTATTTTTTACATTAGAACCGAAGTACATCAATAAACAGTTTAGAGATGAAACCTAAATTAGATCATATAATTCTTCACCTCAACAATTACTGTTACGTCTTAGTAACATAAACATTAAGCAACATTAACATTTTCGTCTTAGTAATTAAGAAGATGAATTGTAGCATCGTTTCGACGTGTTTCGTGAACCCAGAATTAAATAGTAATCGCAAGGGTTCGCGTCAGGTTCGCCCGTCAGGTTCGAGGTTATCCAATAAAATGGCCGGTGGGTGAGACGTAAAAATCAGAAGGAACACACAAGTTATATTGCAGGTGAGTACAGCGACCGAGTTCGGCCGTATGTTATAACAGTACGCAGACCAACGGTAATAGCGTTTAAATATTTGAGCAAATGTTCAATCGATACACGTATACCCTATCCCTTAGCCAACCCCGTCACAGCTCTTTCACGAATCGTACTTTCTCTCTTCCTTTACCTTCTACCCACTCGTTTTACCTAGCCAACGACCAATCGAACACGTTTCCATGAAATATCAAACGCGACGAATGAGATTCGCTTATTCCAACAAAGGGGAACTGGAACCTGGAGAAAGGATGAAACGGCGGATATTATGCTTTATACCGGGACAATACTGTGTAATTGATCGAACATAGTCATGGTTAGCGAACTTTTTCTCGTTTCATCTTTTTTCGTTAATGTTCCATCAACTACGGATTTATAAAACTTGTTAACGACCTCGTCCGTTCGTTGTTGAAATAATTTTCGTATATGAACCTCAATAGAATATTAATTGCTATTCGAGATCAGCTAATTGTAGAATTTTCATCGAATTAATTGTTCTTTGCTACTTTTGGAGTAACCTTGGTCGGATTATTTCTTAATCGATATTTTTGGGTTATCTGGATTGTTTAAATAAATTATTTGTTTTTGGGATAATTTGGTTATTCAAACAAATTATTAGTCATTTTTGGAGTAACTTGGTAAAATTAATCATTATTCACTTTTATTTGGAGTAAGTGGGTTATTCAAATAAATTGTTATTTGTTTTTATTTGAAGTGAATTATTCAAATAAATTATTTATTTTTATTTGGAGTCACTGGGATTCAAATAAATTAACCGCTATTTTTGGGATAACTCAGTTACACATATAAATTATTTAGTTTTATTAGAAGTATTTGTCCAAATAAATTATTTATTATTTCTGAAGTAACAAGACTGTACAAATAAATTATCTGTTTTTGTAATCATTGAGTTCTTCAATTAAATAATTCTTTTTTGTAAATGTCTGAGTAAATCGAATTATGATTCATCACTCACGGAATTTATTCATAATTATATATTTTTATTTGCAAATCTTGTATGTACAATGGCTAAGCGTTCTCCAAATATTGCATTAAACTAGTAACCAGCACTGTGGGATATCATGATTGAAATACGTAATGAAACATTACACGAATTTCGCTTGGGATTATTGTCTGCTACAATTGACAATCAGCCATTTTGCATTTGTAATAGCAATGAAATGTTTATGTGGCTCATTTTCATTAAGCTCGGAGCTTCATGCATACAGTTTTATGGCATCTTTATATAATGAAACCACGTTTGATATTAATCAGCCTAGATGTACCTGATGCATCTCACTGTTTCCGGTAATTGCTTTACTTTTAATTGTAATTAATAACCAATATGTGCTATTTGCAGCTACCTTTATCTCTCAAAATCTTCTTTGACGATCCCTACTTAATAAAGTGTGTTTCACCGTTTATCGCAATTGATATATTGCTTCGAAACCGCGAACTAACTATGTCATGTTTAAGATATTAACGAATGACTTGGGTAGAAGTTTTCGTCGAGCTTCAAGCTTTAAATTAATGTCCCATAAGCACTACACGGAGATAATTTTCTGTCATAAAATCTCGTTAAACTTATACCAAGAGTTCCTGGCAAATAGCGTTCAAAATTTGTCATCGTTTGCTTTTACTAACAGCCACTCGGTTTGAATTATACAT
Source organism: Megachile lagopoda (assembly GCA_036983795.1). Taxonomy (NCBI): domain Eukaryota; kingdom Metazoa; phylum Arthropoda; class Insecta; order Hymenoptera; family Megachilidae; genus Megachile; species Megachile lagopoda. Next base: position 9,956,442 of record CM072797.1, on the reverse strand, counting down.
ATTGTCAAGCACTTCCGATAGTCACTCGTGTCAAGCTTCGAGCTTTAAATTGGTATGCCTGGAGTGTTATTTTGAGACACTTTTACGCGACAAAATGTTTTCAGAAATTTGCTAACCTGATCGATCCCATTGTTTCTGGTAACTGGTACACCGTTTACCGTAATTTGCAGTCAGCCATTTCCCGACGAGGATATCGATGAAACGTTTATGTAGTCATTTCTCTGAGACCTTAAGCTTTAAATTTATGTGTGACAAGCCCTGCTTTATGTTACCAAATCGTATCAGACTTTAGCTATATGATTGGGTACATTGCACTGTTGAATGACTCATTGAGGCCGATAACTACCTACTTTGTATTAAGAATATTGATGAAATATTTATGCAGTCATACTCAGCGATGTTTATGCTTTCAATTGAAGTATCATAAATCATTCTTGTCGATACTTTTCTGTCTCTATTGTTGAATATTTTATTGTTTACGATAACTGAGACCTTATTGTTAAAACGACAGCTAAATGTATTATCTTAAGATTTTCAACGAAGAGTTTATCAGCTTCAAGTTTCAAATTGATATACTACATTACTTGGAGATAATCGTGTCTCATAAAATATTCGAAATTATCTCAGCTGATATTGTATCTGGTTCAGCATGGTCCCCTTCACTGTAATGGCAGTCAGTTTTATGTTACAAATATCGATAAAACGATTATCCAGGTATTATTATGAGACCTTAAGCTTCAAATTGGTGTATCAGAAATACTATTATATACTCTTAAACAATGTTAGATCTTAACTATCTGATTAAATGCAGTTTACCATCTATATTATCCGGTACCTTGCTGTGAGGCCGATGATTAACCATCCTATATTAAGAATATTCATAAAACCTTTTCATAATCATTTTCCTTAGACCGCAAGCTTTAAATTAATGTGCCATAAGTGCCATTTAGCGATACTTTTCTGTCATGAAATTCTCTCCGACTTTTCATATTCACTAATTGTTTCTTTATTCCGTTTCTTAAGCGGCGATATCCGGCATGAATAAACATTCAACTTGAAAAGGTAATTTAAAAAATCTTGGATATTTAATAGAACGTACTGGTAGCGTGAACAAGAAATTTATGGTTTTCGTGGAAGGAGCCATTAATAATCTTTCGTTTCCCTCTCTGTCCTCGCTTTCCTTTTCTTCCGCTACCGCTTTACCTTCTTCCGCCTCCGCTTCTTTTCACGATCCAACGATAAGATTTCTTCTTCTGAACGCTGTGCTACGAGCAACTCTCGCATCCTTCCGTGTCTTCTTTTCTTTCTCTCGGCATCTGAAAAAAGAAGGGAAAGAAACGAAAAGCCATAGCTTTCTCCAACACCTGCGGAGTACCGAGTTTGCCAAAACGTTAATGAAGTAGCAAGGCCGCGGAACGTTGTAATAAAGCACTGGCTCGTTGAGTGTCCTTTTGAATAACATTCTCTGTCCTGCATTTTAACGATGCTCAGACAAAAATATTGACCGTCTTATTGACTCCCGAACGTACGTGACTTACATTTGTAAGGGAATTGCAGTTTTAAGTTAAATAAAATTTAGAAACTAATAAGGTTCTAATAGATATATTTCTGTTTGGAAGAGTAATTTTTGGTTGATATTTAAAACTGAAAGCTAATTGTATTTTTAGCACGTTTCAAGGAAACACGTGTAAAGATACAACCTTAAGATTTCATGCTATAAAAGTATCGACAAGAATGATTTATAATACTTCAGTTGCAAGCATAAACATCGCTGAATATGACTACATAAATATTTCACCAATATTCTTAATACAAAATAGGTAGTTATCGGCCTCAATGAGTCATTCAACAGTGCAATGTACCCAATCATATAGCTAAAGTCTGATACGATTTGGTAACATAAAGCAGGGCTTGTCACACATAAATTCAAAGCTCAAGGTCTCAGAGAAATGACTACATAAACGTTTCATCGATATCCACGTCGGGAAATGGCTGACTGCAAATTACGGTAAACGATGTACCAGTTACCAGAAACAATGGGATCGATCAGGTTAGCAAATTTCTGAAAACATTTTGTCGCGTAAAAGTGTCTCAAAATAACACTCCAGGCATACCAATTTAAAGCTCGAAGCTTGACACGAGTGACTATCGGAAGTGCTTGACAATATGTATAATTCAAACCGAGTGGCTGTTAGTAAAAGCAAACGATGACAAATTTTGAACGCTATTTGCCAGGAACTCTTGGTATAAGTTTAACGAGATTTTATGACAGAAAATTATCTCCGTGTAGTGCTTATGGGACATTAATTTAAAGCTTGAAACTCGACGAAAATTTCTACCTAACTCATTAGTTAATATCTTAGATATGACCTTGTTAGTTCGTGGCCTCAAGGCAATATATCAATAGCAGTAAATGGTAAAATATACTTTATTAAGTAGGCATTGTCAAACAAGATTTTTTAATTTAAAGCTTGAAGCTTGACAAACATGTGTATATAATCGTTTCATGAAAATGCAGAATAGAAAATGGCTGATGGTCTGTTAAAGCAAACAAATAAAATTTCATCACTGAAAATTATTTCAAAATAGCACTTGTGACACATGAATTTAAAGCTTGGAACTCAACGAAACTATCTACGTAAAAATTTCATTGATATACTTAATACAAAATGGTTAACCGTTGGCCTCAAGGCGATCAGTACCTATAAACGGTAAAATGAACTCTGCCGGGTAGAAAATATATTAAAAATTATTTAAACAAGAGATGTCTATGTTTAACAGTTAACAGCTCTTAATGTCGTCAACATACTAATTTATAAGTAAAAATTTCGAAAAGAATCAATTACATCGTTAATAATAAAAATTTTGATATTACTTGTCAATTTGAATTGCTTCAAACGCCACGTAAATATAAATTTCTTTAAATTCCATGAACTCGTAAAATTTCACTCGTCATAGAACGAAAAGCACTTGTCTTTTCATCGCCAGGCATGTTTCTTCTCTTTTTGAAAAATCCGTGCGTTTGACAACGAGACAAATTTCTCGCGCACCCGTGAAAAATATTTAACATCCGTAATGTCATTCTGCCGCGTTCACATGATAATCCAGCCGCGAAGTAGTGCATATACGGACATTCTATGGGACACAAGGGGAAAAAGGAGACGAGGACAGGATTACGTTAGGTCAACCGTGTGTGTACACACATGTGCATCCGGCATGCTTTGCCAGTTTGCCAGAGATGCAAACGTATGTACAATATATCACTGAATGTCCGCGACCAGAGTAAAAATCTCTTTAAACGGAAAGTTCTTCTTTGATGTTTCTGTTTTCAATGCGTCCCTTTTCAGTTTTAGAGGACGTATTTGTTTCTCGGTTAAGTCTGCTCGATGTGCATCTTCCTCATTTCATTTTCAACGCGAAGACTATGTTGCTCGTTCAGACGTCACTAACGCTTTGCATGCATCAGAAACCAGTCGGTCAATACTTGTGACTAGGGATTTTTTCGTATTTATTTATATGTTAGGTTTTTGCTGTACAGGTTAGGAAAGTTTTAGATTGTTGAATTTTGGGATTTGCAAGTTTTTACATTTTTTAATTTTAATATTTGAGTATCTATATTTTTGAAGGCACAATTTCCACTGATTTGTAAGTTCATACATTTCTAAACTTTCAATTTACCAAATTTACAGATTTTCAAATTTCTAATTTCCCAAATTTTCAAATTCCCAAATTCTCAAATTCTCAAATTATTGAATTCTTGAATCCTCAGAATCTCAGATTTTCAATTTCCCTCATTTTTTTAATTCTCAAATACTTAAGTCCTCAAATCCTCAAGAATTCTGAAATTTCCAGCATCTCAAATTTTCAAGTTCAAAAATTTCTAAATTCTCAACTACCTAAATTTGATTAATTATAAAAACGACATATTTTCACTCAATTATTTAAAACCAAAACAACAAATTTCCAATAAAGTATTAAATGTACATTTAATCGAAGCTGTAAAATAAAGAATGAAATACATATGTGTACACGTGTAAATATGTAAGTAATGTACAGAATAGTTATAAATGGCCATCCATTAATTAAGCACAGTGGTCACCTTTAATATATTGCAATCAGCGATAACGCAATAATTGTATTAATATTTTAACAATGAATTAAATGTGCAGTGAATCGATACAAATCAATTGAATACCTATTTGTCAATGTTATCAACAAGCCATTACTTATCTGCCTACTGGTAAATGTAATTAATTACCAGAAACAATGTTAGTAACTTTCACATATTTCTATGTTTTCAGCATGTAACGATATTTAATTGTAACTCATACGAATGCGAAATAATTAGCGTCTCATTGAATTTCACATTGACGATCATAAAGGACTGTTTTCGTGCAATTGTTCGACGACACGAATTGATTAACATACATTTCGTTGTCGTTAATTAATATTTTCTATATTCAAAAACTCGCACTGTTACGTTACAACAAATCGTATGACTGGAAATAAAAATTATTTCTCGGCAATTAAATATATGCATGATTTTATTTATTTCTCTTACTTAAATTTTACGTTTATTTAGGGCGAATAAATTATTTCAAATGTTCGAAAGATATTCGTAACACGTTGCGGGTAGGAATAAATAAAGACAGATTAGTGTATTTTGTTTCAATCACGATTTTGTTAAAATCAATAAAATCAAGTTTACAAAATCCCAAACTTTCAAGTTTCAAAATAATATTATGAGCTATAATAATATTATTTTCAATGTTGACCCATGTAAAATATTTGTACCTTAATATCTGTGTAGTTAATAAAATTGTTATTGAGAAAAATAATCAAAGCGTGGTTAAATCGACAACACAATAAAATACTATACTATTCTAAAAAAGATGCTATCCCGCGAAGTCACATCGTCTCTAGAACGTCACGTCCTCTCTAGAATGCCCTCTTCCTGTCTCGGGAGGTTTCCTAGTCCCCCGCGAAACTCAGGGGCCTCGGGGTTGTTTTATGGTCCTGACGTTTCATCGTCGGGCCTCGTCACCGTGATGGTCGTTGCGCGACCATGTGCCCTTCGTCCCTGCTTTATTGGGGAGGGTAGTTTAGAATTTCTGAATTATAAATAACCACAAATTGGAATTCAAATCAAATCGTGATAAAAACGTGTCTGGTGTGTCACATATGAACTGTAGAGTGCGACACGAGTGACACGGTAGAGGTTAAACATTTCGCACAACCATAAGCAGAGTTCCATAACGCAAGAGGCAAGAAAGATTGAAGTATAGAAATCTCCGTATAATTTTGGACGTATTAGCGAGAAATTCAGTAGAGTTCCAAGAATCCGCACGCGTAGCGAGTTAGTCGAAGTAACTAGTTACGGAATTGCAGTTTATTGTACGTGAGCTACTTACTATTCGCATTACGTTTCGCAACAGTGAGAGAGTATCAGACAGAGTAATGAGGAAATAAGAGAGACCCGTTGGATAAACATCAGAGAAAGGAACAGAGAGCGAGCGTACGAAGAGGAAAAGTGGAGAGAAAGGGAACACGGGCATACATCAACGATGTTCATTTACAGTCGCGGTTACTTGTCACTACTTCAGATATATTAACCGGTTGAGTGGCAACGAACAGCCTCGTACATTTAAACATATTTTGCATACGAAGAAAGTATCGCTGAATACTGCCACCCTTTCATTTTCCTTTCATCGATAATTATTGTGTATCGCTGCCAAGGAGATGACGTACATATGTATGCGAATCGTTTTGCTGATTTCAAACGAAGTCATTTTAAGAGGACAGAAATAGTATGCGTAAGCAGACCATTCAAGTAATCGAGTCTTTTACGTGTTTCGTATTTGCGATCTTTCTTGTTTTCGTTTTTCAACGTTTCTGGTGTTTAGCGTGCTGTTGAGGTATCACATGTCTGCGCTTCTACATTTTTTAGTTCTTAAGTGTTCAAGTTTTTAAGTTCTCACGCTCTCAAGTTTTCAAGTTCACTAATTTGAAGTAATTAAGTTTTCAAGTTTACTAGTTTTGGAGTTCTTTAGCTTTTAAGTTTTCAAGATTTCTAGCTTTCAATTATTCAATTATTCAATTATTCCATTATTCCATTATTCAATTATTCAATTATTCAATTATTCAAGTATTCAATTATTCAATTATTCAATTATTCAATTATTCAAGTATTCAATTATTCAATTATTCAAGTATTCAAGTATTCAATTATTCAAGTATTCAGTTATTCAAGTATTCAAGTATTCGAATATTCAATTATACAATTATTCAAGTATCCAGGTATGCAAGTATTCAAGTATTTATGTATTGGAGTATTCGAGTAGTCGATTGAAGCATTTGAGTATTGCAGTATTTTAGTATTTGAGTTTTGCATTTATCAAGTTCGCACGTTTTCATATTTCAAGTTTTCACATGTATCAAATTTTCTACTTCCTATGTTTTCAAGTTAAAGTATTAACACAAGTAGCCAAAGAATATTATACAATAGCTTCTTTTCAGTATTTTGACAAATACCGAACTCTGTACATGCAAATATAAATATCGATAATATTTTCAATAACGAAACAATGATAATACGTTATTGTGTATCGTAAAAGGAGGTTTCCCGTTAAGCCGTAACCCCGATCGATCGCGTTCGAAAACAGAAATCTGTTGTTCGAAAGAAATGTACCTTCTGCAAGATATTTCTTTTTTCGTCGACGGTTGTCCAGGAAACTTTTTTGCTTGGTCGGTTTTGCCTAATCCCCGGTAACGAGACAATGCTTTTGTTTCATCCGAAGTTTCGAGGAGACCCTCCAACGATCGATCGACTGATAAGAATGCCAGACTTGCCGCCGATGTTATCAGCATTCGGTGCGTGACGTTACTGATATACCGGATTTGATAACAGCCGACCACTCGCAAGTCAAATCATTTAACATTGCATTTCTTTCGTGCCACCGGGCTTCGAGTATGCTCTGATTTCACTCTTGATTAATTATTTCATTTCGTTGTTATTTTACTGTTTTATTCGGAGAAACTTATTAATTCTTAAATTTCAAAATTTGGGGATTTTGTAAGTATTCAAAACCCCAATATACAAATTTCAAATTTTCACATTCACAGTTCCATAAATTTGATTATTATTAAATACAAAAGTTAAAAATCTTCAATTTTCGAAATTTAGAAAGTGAAAATTTTTAAATTCTCAATTTTCGAAATTTATAAAAGTACAAAAATTACATTTTGAAGCAAATGGACACAAAACTCTATAATTCCAATCTCTCCAACTTCTTAAATTCCCTAATTTCCAAGATCCGAAATTTTTTAGAAATCTCTCAATTCCCAAATTCCCAAATTTCTCATTTTTGCAGTTCTTAAAGTTTCAACTCTCAAAACTCTCAAGTTCCAATCTATCCAACTTTTTAATCTTCCTAATTCCCAAATTTCCAAATGCCTAATTCCCCAAATCCCAAATTTCCAACTCCCAAGACTCAAATTCCGATCTCCCCAACTTCCTAAACTCTCTAATTTCCAAATCCTCAGATGCCAAAATTTTTCAAGTTCCAAATTTCCAAATTCTCAAATTCCCAACTTCTCCAAGAATCTCTAAATTCTCAAATTCCCAAATTCCCAAATCCCTATCTCTCCAAATCCCAAATTTCCAACTCCCAACACTCAAATTTCGATCTCTCCAACTTCCTAAACTCCCTAATTTCCAAATCCTCAGATTCCAAAATTCTCCAAGTTCCAAATCTCCAAAATTCCCAAATCCCTAACTCCCCAATCCCAACTTTCCAACTCCCAACACTCAAACTCCCATCAACCCATCTTCCACATCTCTCAATTTCTAAATGTTCATACCGCACCGCCCCAAACTCCCCAGACCCCTAAACCCACAGTATTGTCCATCGAAAAACATCGTGAACGGAATATTATATCTGAACGCGCACGAGATTTGCTGGGGAGTGTACGCGTAATGGCTCCATTGTAGCAAGATCGAGTTGGCAAGTGGTGGCATAAGAATAGCAGCAGCTGAAGAATCTTTAATGCCATCCCGTTAACCGGTCAAGAATTATTACCATTTCCGGGTAGCTGAGTACGACCTGGACAATATATCAAGCCCTTTTACCTCCGTTTCGTAGCGAGGCATCGGGCAAAGATTTCTCGGTTGCTGCTAGATATCTTTCTTACCAGCCAACATTTTCTACGATTTGCAAACGAGGCAGATTTAATCCGCTTCGCGGCCAGAAAAATGACAGTGTGGAAATTTCCGCAACTGCACTCGTTTGCCCCTGCAATCTTTATCACCCTCAACGACCATAACAGAGACGAAGTAACGCTATTATTCTACTTTCGCGCAACAACAACCTTCGAGCGGACTTTTCTTTTTATTCCTTTCCTCGTTAACCGGGTTAATTAGCTTCCCGTCGTTGAGAAACCTTTTTATGTCGGGAACAACGGACCATATGTGTGCCAGAGACGCTCGCCAACTTTCCTTGCGGGGCTGCAAGAAATTGGGCCGAACTTCTGGACACTGATGACTGATTCTTTTCAGATAATCATTCTTGAATGGCTTCATTTAGGGTGAGCTACGTTCATTTTCTAATTTCTTTCACTTTGCTTTTCTATTTAGTTGTAGTTCCTTATTGTATTTACGTGTTTTAGGATGGGGAAGAAGAGAAATTAGGGGTTGGGGTGTTGAGATTTAGGGATTTTGAGATTTATGATATAGGATTTTAGAATTTAGGGATTTAGGGATTTTCGGATTTTGGGATTTATGATTTATGATTTTCGAATATAGGGATTTAGGGATATTGGGACTTACGGATCTTGGGACTTAGGGATCTTGGGACTTAGGGATATTGGGACTTAGGGATATTGGGATATTACAATTTAGGGATATTGGGTTTTAGGGACATTGGGATTTAGGTATATTGGGATTTAGAGATTTAAGGATTTAGGGATTTCTGGACTTAGGGATTTAAGAATTTAGAGACTTAGGGACTTTGAGATTGAGGGATTTAGAGATATAGGAATTTAGGGGTATAACAATTTAGGGATATTGGAATTTAGAAATTTAGGAATTTAGGAATATAGAAACTTGGAGACTTAGGAATTTAGGGATATAGGGATTTAAATATCTCAATATTTCTATCTTCGCCAATTTCCAAATCTGCAGACATAGAAAACTCAATTTACGTTCCTGAATCTCAAAATACAATATATAATCCTCTAAAATCAAAAATTTCCAAGTTTGAAATTATTATTTCAAATCTGAAATTTTCAAATATTTGCAAATGTGCAAATTCCTAAATTTCCAAATATTTGCAAGTTTCTAGATCCCCAAAATTCCAAGTTCCTAAATTTTGAAGGATTTGCAAGTTTCTAGATATCTAAATCTCCAAATATTCGCAAAGTACCAAGTTCCTAAATTTCCAAATATTACTAAATTTCTAGATACCTAAATTTCCAAATATTCACAAATTGCCAAGTTCCTAAAAGAGAAATTGAAACATCCAGAGCATTTGAGCGAGCAACCACGTGATCCGTAGATCGTCGCACTGAAAATCAGAATTGAAAGGTCAGAAGGTTGAAGATGAAAACGCTTAATTATTGTCAGAGATTGTTGTGATAATGATTCGTTGTTGGTTGTTGCGTCGTAACTCGAGGTATATAAAGGCTGTGCAAGGCTGAAAACCGTGTCAAACGACGAAGACACGGCTTCTCCATTGTCCTGTTCGCTGCAGACAAGATTATAAATGGCCACCCTTGAACGGTCTGCGATATAATGGCCTCATGGAAATGGGCGCATGCCGTTACAGAATTTTCTTTCACCATTTTTCGCACCTTACCATGGCAACTTACTTCCAAACTCAATTTTTTACTCCATGTAATAATAATTATTCTTCCAGCATTTGTTTATGCCGTTTAACGGCTATCATCTGTTTCGTTTACTATTTTATTTTCGTTAAATAATATTACGTACGTTATTAGAAATTTCAGACCCTGGGAATTAGGGGATGTAGGTGTTTTGGGAGATTGCAATTTGAATGTATATTCGAAATACATCAATATTCAAATTCCAAATTGAAAATTTACATATGTACGTGTCCCCGTCAAAGGAAATCCTATATCTAGGAATTTGATTTATGAATTTAAGGAACGAAAGTAATTGAAAATCGCGAAATTTAAGAATCCACATATTCGATGCACCCAAATGTGAAAATCCGTGAAGTGAAAACTCGTGAAATTTACATACGCGTCATCAAAGGGAAGCCTATAGAATCTCGGCGATTCATAAACTCGAGGATGAAAAATAACTAGAAACTTCAATAACCTGTATTTGGAGATCCGAATATTTGAAATACACAAATATGAAGATCCATCAAGTGAAAATACGTGAAAATTACATACGTGTCTCCATCAAAGGGAAGCCTATATAAACTTGAAGATTTATAAACTCGAGGATGAAAAATAACTAGAAACTTCAGTAACCTGTATTTGGAGATCCGAATATTCGAAGTACACAAATGTGAAGATGCCTGAGTCGAAAATTCATGAAATTTCCATACGTCTCCTCGTCGAAGGGAATGGTGTGTCACATATGAGCATACATGTAAGTATTTTTTGGCGTTCGCAGATACAGAGAGTTGTTAAGTAGAGGCATTATCGCGGAGAGTATTCTCCCTCATCGAGCCGGTAGGCAAAGCGGGCAGGCACGCAACGCATGCACCGCTATCTAGCTAACATTAAGGACTCGCCGGGTTGTATTACGGTTGCCTGGTAATAAACATGTTTAATTGCAACGCTAATGGTGCAGGCGGGGGTGCAACCCAGTCTCTTGTCCCTTGCAACAGTCTAAAGCCATTGCGTCGGCTTTGCTTTCCACCAGAATGCCATCGTTAACCCTCCCCTAGCCCCTTCATCGAACACCCCCGTAAAAGGAACGTGGCGAGGGACTAGCGACTACGACAACCGTCCTCTTTGTACAGTCAACAGCAAATCTGTTTTCCGAAACCAACATATGACGCGAGTTTCTTTCTTTACGGATCTTTCGAAACGCGCAAATACAGGATTTTGAGTGATGCTAGGTTGGAATTATAAATATGGGGATTTATGAAGTTGGAGATGCAAATGTGGAGATTTATGAGGTTAGAATTATAAATATAGGGACTTGTAAAGTTAGAGGTACTAATATGGGGATTTAGGAAGTTAGAGTTACAAATATAGGGTTATATGAAATTACAGGTACAGATACAGGGATTTATTTTATTATTTATTTAAGTTTAGGGATTTATGGAGTTAGAATTACAAGTATGGGGATTTATGAAATTAGAATTAGAAGTATAGGGATTTATGGAGTTAGAATTACAAGTATAGGGTTTTGTGGAGTTAGAATTCTAAATATGGGGATTTATGGAGTTAGAACTACAAGTATAGGGATTTATGGAGTTAGAATTACAAGTATAGGGATTTATGGAGTTAGAATCCTAAATATGGGAATTTATGGAGTTAGAACTACAAGTATAGGAATTTATGGAGTTAGAATTACAAGTATAGAGATTTATGGAGTTACAATTATGAATATGGGGATTTAAAGAGAAGATTACGAATTTGAACTAAAAATTTTGAGATCTAGGGGTTTAAGGAGCAAAGAATTTGAGGACCTAGAAATTTCAGGGTCTAGGGATTTGTAGAGTGAAATATATAGGGAGTTTGAGAATATAGAAATTTGGAGGTCCAAGAATTTGAGGAATTACAGATAGGAGAATCTAGGGATTTGGTAATGTTGGTATTTGGAGACATAAAAATTAACAGATTGGGCGATGCCAAGATTTTGAGATTTGGAGATGTAGGAAATTAAAGATATAGGTACTTTAAATATTAGGAATCTGAAGATTTAGGGATTTGGAGGCTTAGGAATTTAAGGAATGAGGTGTTTATGAACCTTAGTATTAGAAGATCTAGGGATTTGAGGAACTATGGATATGGGAATCTAGGGATTTGGTAACCTAAAAGTTTCGAGACGTATTTACGGATAAATGGATCTCAAGGTTTAGAAATTCGGGGACGTTAGAAAGTAGAGTTATAGATATTTGGAGATTTAGAGATTTGGAGAATTAGGAATTTAGTATCACACGTGTTTACAAATCTTGGAATTTCTCAGGACATAGATATATATTTGGAAATTTTTTAAAACGAGAATCTAGTGATTTAACGGTTTTGTAATTTAGGAAGGGAGAAATTTGCGGACATAGAAATTTGAGGATCCAAGGAATTGTGAACTTAAGAAATTAAGAACGTAGGTATCTAAAAAAGAAGTACAGATATGTCAAGAAATCTAGTGACCTTGTAACTTAGGGAGATAGAAATTTTAATATCTAGAGAATTATAAACCTAACAAATTAGAAACATAGATGTTTGGGAATTTACAAATATGTGAATCTAGAAATTTAGTGATGCTGTAACTTGAGAAGGTATGATTTTGCGAATGTACAAATTTACGAATCTGGGGATTTGAATGAAAGATAAAAACTGAAGAATTGAAGAATTCTTGAGTTCATGTGTTCGCACCTTATAGAAAGGGAAGGTATGTTGTACCCGAGTGTACGCACGATCGATCGTACTGGAAAATGCGATTAAATCGATCGGTGCGTTCTTGTTCTGAAAGCATCAGCATCGCGACGTTTCGTCGGTTATTAGGGTTTACGGTCCGTTGAGTGTGTTTGCGTTCGTGAAACGTTACCGACACCGGAAGTTTCCTGTAACGACGGCAATAATTGTTTGGGGAGAAACTGCGGTGCAGTTGACGGTTTAGTGAAAGTGAATCACGTTCCTAGACGGGGTTAAATTAAGTGTCGTTTTAACGTGTTTCGACTATTTACGTTTCACTTTTTCTGTTAAATGATGACACATTCTTGCATTAAATGATGAACATAATAAAACGTTATATGATTGGAAAGATAATTTTCCTTTTATGATGTGTACCTTTCTTATTTGCAATATGTATCTTTTATCGATTTTAGTTTTAGTTATTAAATAGTATTTTGTGTGTATATATTTTAATTATCAAATTGTAGATGTTTATATTAATATGTGTTGAAGGAGGAAGATTGCAAATAGTATGTTAAAAATAATAATAATTTACAGTATGGTAAAATAGTATGTGATAAGATAGAAGAACTAGCTTGAGTTATTTATTTAAAAAAAAAGTTCCAATATTCCTGAAATTTCGAAAATTTTCAAACTTCGTAAAATTAATACGATTCTCAAACTTCATAAAATTTCTCAAACTGTCTGGAAATTCTTAAAGTTCTTAAAATTCAGAAAATTCAGAAAATTCTCAAACTTGATAAAATTTCTCAAACTTCCTACAATTTCTAAAATGCCAAAAATTCCTGAAGTTTCTAATATTGGTAGAATTCCTAGAATTCTTAAATTTCCAAAATTCTTAAAATTTTTTAAATTCTTAAAATTCTTAAAATTTTTTAAATTCTTGAAATTCTTAAAATTCTTAAAATTCTTAAAATTCTTAAAATTCTTAAAATTCTTAAAATTCTTGAAATTCTAAAAATTCTTAAAATTCCTAGGATTCCTAAAATTCGTACAATTCAAAAAATTCTTAAAATTCCAAAAGTTTCTAAAATCCCCAAAATTCTTCAAATTCCTAGTCCCCAAACTTCCTAAAATTTTGCAAACTTCCTAAAATTCTCAAACTTTCTAAAATTGCTAAAAACATAGAATTCCAAATTCAAAAATCCCCAAATTCCAACATTATATAACAAATAATTCCCAAAATTCCAATATTCCAAAATTAAGAAATCGCGAACATCCAGTAGCCCAGAATCTCAGCACCCCACAATTCCAAAATCCCCAAATTCTAAAATCTCAAAATTCCAACATCCCGTAACAAAAAATTCCCAAAATTCAAAAATCCCAAAATTCCAACATCTCATAACAAAAAATTCTAAACATCCAGTACCCCAGAATCTCAGCACCCTATAATTCCAAAATCCCGAAATCCCAAAATTCCAACATTCCATAGCAAAAAATTCCCAGAATTCCAATATCTTAAAATTAAAAAATCGCAAACATCCAGCACCCCGGAACCTCAGCACCCCACAATTCCAAAATCCCCAAATTCTAAAATCTCAAAATTCCAACATCCCGTAACAAAAAATTCCCAAAATTCAAAAATCCCAAAATTCCAACATCTCATAACAAAAAATTTTAAACATCCAGTACCCCAGAATGTCAGCACCCTATAATTCCAAAATCCCGAAATCCCAAAATTCCAACATTCCATAGCAAAAAATTCTCAGAATTCCAATATCTTAAAATTAAAAAATCGCAAACATCCAGCACCCCGGAACCTCAGCACCCCACAATTCCAAAATCCTCAAATTCTAAAATCCCAAAATTCCAACATCCCGTAACAAAAAATTCCCAAAATTCCAACATCCCATAACAAAAAATTCCCAAAATTCCAATATTCAAACATTAAAGAAACCCAATCATCCAGCACCCCGGAATCTCAGCACCCCACAATTCCAAAATCCACAGATTCGAAAATTCCACAATTTCAGTACCCGAAAACCTTGAAATCCAATTTCGTAAAGTTGAAAAGTCCCACGTTCGAGAAACGAGACCCGTATCGACGTAAAATATTTAACGAAAACCGATAGCCATAATATTGAATTAGATCGAGAATTCAGGTAACGTTCGAATTCAGTCGGAAGCGAGTGAATTAACGATTAGAATCGAAGGAAATGTATGGTGCAAGTTGAGTAAGGGCGGTAACGAGGGCTGATCTAAGTAAGGGAGAGGAACCGCCACTTCTTTAACGCAAATTATTGTAATTTGCATCGGTTAACTTCGTAATTACTTAGGGTTACAGGTTAAACGACCATTACTGCTTCCAAGCGGGCACAATGCCTCTTCCTCTTCGTCCTCGGCACAATCAACACCTGCTGCCATACGCTGCGCTACTCTATTTAATAGCTTCGTACCTTTTTAACAATGCTAATGCAATTAAATCTATATACTCTACACCCTTCAAAAACTTACATATATACCACTCGTCTTCTTAATCATTCTTTTTAATACACATTTCATATTCATTGACTATTAATGATTTTAATACAGTTGACAGTACTACACTTTTTTTTTTAAATAGAATTAAGGACAAATATTTTTAAAATTGTCAATATTTTTTGTATCGTTAAAATTTGTGATAGCTTTACTTGATTTTTAATGAATTTTAAAATAAACCATTTTTTTAAATAATTTTAGATGTAAAAGGACTTCTATTGGTATGAATAAATGATTGTATAAAATGATCGTATAAATTTATATACTTCTAGAATTATCATATGAAACTGTAAAGCCATTAAATGTTTGTAGTTTCTGTAATGATAAAATACGGCTAATTTAATTGATAAATCTCAACAAATTTACATGTAACAAATTTAATTAATGAATCTAGACAAATGATAATAATTGTTTGAAAAAAGGGTGAATGTAGATAAATACAGATATATGTAGACATATGTATATAAATATAGATTAGTATATATAAATGTGTGTAACCATTAACAAACGTAAACTGAAGTACATAAATCTAGATGAATACAAATATATTTTTAATAAATATAAATGAATATAAGTATCCAACTATAATTAGTAAAATTCCACATCCCCGATAAAATAATAAAATAGAAATAAAAATTAATCTCGATAAATGTGCACAACTGTAAATTACTGTAGAAAAAAATATAGATCAATGTAGATAACTGTAAATAAATAAAAATAAATACAAAAGCAGTTATAAAAATAAATGATTTTCCGAGTCAAAAATGTTTAAGATTGTTGGCGGAACAAATGATTACAGCACACGTAGAATGCATAAATGGAAAAAGGTTGGCATCGGACGTTGAGGTGCGTATATCTCCCCAGTGTATTTCTCGTTATCACCGAATACTCTATAGAGAGAGGTATAGAGTATTTCTCGTTAATTGGTTATTTGCCATTTCGACGTATCGCCGAAATTAAGCGGGCCGGGTACGGACAATGTCAATCGAGTCAGAAACTGTGAGAGCAACCCGTGAGAATTAATTATGCCTTTGGGTATACACACTCGTTTATAAACCGGAGAATGAAACGTATTAAACGAATTTATACGTGCACGAGGTGGTCAACATTTTGCGGATAGAATTCATTCGTTTCGATATTTCTTCGCTTCGATTGCATCTAATAAAATTATCTCGAG
This sequence comes from Megachile lagopoda, assembly GCA_036983795.1. Lineage (NCBI taxonomy): Eukaryota > Metazoa > Arthropoda > Insecta > Hymenoptera > Megachilidae > Megachile > Megachile lagopoda. The sequence goes on along the minus strand of CM072797.1, from coordinate 9,940,175 downwards.
TACGGTTCGTTCGGACAATTATTATTTCATTGATATAATTATAATTTTGTTAGTTTTTCATTTTTTTTTTAATATATTCTGATTTATATAGTGTGTATTTTGGTATAGTATATGTGGTGGTTAACGCTTTCTGCATAAAATTCTAAAATTCTCAAAGCTCTCCAAATTCTCAATTTCTCATATTCTTAAAATTCTATAAATTTCCAAAAATTCACAAAATTCTCAGTTCTCAAATTTTCAATTTCTCAAATTTCTGAATCTACAAAATTATCTAATTCTGAAGGTTCTAAAAATTCTCAAAATTTTCAGTTCTCAAATTTTCAATTTCTCAATTTCTCAAAATTTCCAAATCCTCAAAATTCTCAAATTCTTAACTTTCCAAATTTCCAAATTCTCAAACTTCTAAATCTTCAAAATTCTCAATTCTCAATTCTTCTAAAAATTCCCAGAATTTTCAAAATTTTCAAAATTCTCGAAATTCTCGAAATTCTCAAAATTCTGCAAATTCTACAAATTCTACAAATTCACAAAATTCACAAAATTTACAAAATTCTCAAAATTCTCAAATTCTCTATTTCCTTATGAATTCGCGTGGCACTACACGTGTTAAAGGAATATGCTTCTTTTCATCTGACAGCAAATTTGAATTTCTGAGCCCCAATTTGAAATTGTTACGAGACATTCGGTCGCTGTGATCAAGGATACAGAAACATTTTATTTAAAGGTGTATTCTTTTCTGAGAGCAAATTTCAATTTCTGAACTCGAATCTGAAATTGTTACGAGGTCTCATTGGGTTACCATGATCAATGATATAGAAACATTTGATTTAACCCCTTGCACTATGATTTGTCAGGTGCGTCAGAACTAATCACAGCAATATTAAAACAGACAAAGAAAGTTGAAATGTTATGTCAATTTTGTATCAATCTATGCAAGTAATTGGACAACTCCAAATTGAAGCGTATTAATTCGAGTAAAATTGATCACGAAGTACGAGTGCGTCAGACTCCTCAAAATAGTGCAAGAGGTTAAAGATGTATGATTCTTTTCTTCTGAGAGCAAATTTGAATTTTCTGAGCTCAAATTTGATATTGTTATGAGAGGTTTGAACAGGGTGAAATATATTTTGTTAGATAATTCGTGTTTGATCGGTGCAAATAACTGAGCGTATTTAGGACTACATGAATTTAGGACGGACATGATGTAAATTTACAGGGACAAGCGAGTGTGAATCTCAGTCTGGAATAATTGTATATTAAAGTTGTGGGAGGCGTGTTATGTTTCAAAATTATCGTGGGTTTCTTCAGAATGTGCTTCTTGACTGAGAAATATTTTAATTTCGAACTTTGTAGGAATATATTTATTTTGTAATGTAATAAGAATTTTTAAAATTTGTAATGGGTTTGGTAAAGTTGATCACGAAGTACGAGTGCGTCAGACTCGTCGAAATAGTGCAAGGAGTAAGTGAGATTTGTTCCCGACTGTACCCGCGAATCGTTCGCGTAGGTGGAATCGGTAGCTAAACGCCATGTACCATTACTCGGATCGCAACAAACTATTTAGCAAACATTTTTCACGTATCGAAAGAACAGTTGCAGCCAACGGTGGACGTGAACAGCGGCAATAAAATACGATTTACTGCGGCACGTCTGCACTGTGGCGATATCAAACATGCTAAGTACCAAACGGAAACGGAGAAAAGTGTTTACGCAAACGCGTTAGGCAGATATATTAGGCCATTGTTCTTAAGATACGCATCATGGCCGCGCTATTCGCGTACCATCGAGTCAGAAGTTATCGCCGTTGGAACGTTTTATCGCGATAACTATCCTTTCTATCCGCATACCGTTTATGCGATTCATCGGTCAAAAACTGGAGAATCCTCGATACGCATTAAGTCCTTCTTCCAGGATTATCCCGTTCGACTGGTTACCGTGGACAACATGCCATTTTCTATGATATTAACACGTTTACGGGTCAACGAAACGATCATGCTATCGGGGAGATGAACGAGATGACTCGGTTTAATATATCCACGTATCTGTACTGTGTAATATTACTTTCTCAGTGGTTCTCATTATTTCTGTGCTTGAGTATTGTTGTGGATGGAGTTTTGGAATTTTTGGATCAATTAGTACGGTTGCATGTGGAATTTTAGAATTTTTGGACTGATTGATATTGTATGTGAGATTTTATAGCGGAGTAATATTGTTGTAAGAGGAATTGTGGAATTTTGGAACTTATCACGTTTTTAAATTATCAAATTTCCAAGTTTCCATATATTTTCAAATCCCCAAATTTCTGTATTTTAAAATTCTCAAATTTCTCAACTTCCATATCTTAGAATTTTTTAATCCTCAAATTCTTAAATCCCCAAATTCTTAAGTCCTTAAATTCTCAAATCCCCAAATTCTTAAGTCCCCAAATTCTCAAATACACAGGTCCATAAATCCCCAAATTCTTAAATCCCCAAATTTTTAAGTCCCCAAATTCTCAAATACAGAGGTCCATAAATCCCCAAATTCTTAAATCCCCAAATTTCAAAATCCTCAAATTCTTAAATCTCCAAATTCTCAAATACCGAAATTCTCAAACCCCTAAAATTCTCAAATACCCAAATTCTTAAATCCCCAAATTCATAAATTCACAAATTCTTAAATTCACAAATTCTCAAACCCCCAAAATTCTCAAATACCCAAAATTCTCAAATACCCAAATTCTTAAATCCCCAAATTCTTAAATTCACAATTTCGCAAACCCCCAAAATTCTCAAATACCCAAATACTCAAATCCCAAAATTCTCAATTCTACAGTCTCTCAAATACCTAAGTTCTAAAAAAACTGAAGAGTCTCTTGTGTATCACTCGTTGAGAATCACTGCACTATTAGAAGAATGTTTCAAATAAAACTTGTTCTACTCCAAGATATTTAAAAGAGACCAACATATTTAGGTGCATAAATTTCTTTCGAAGTAGGTTACAAATCTGGTGGAATAAAAACAGATAGCTCCACTTAAAACAACGAATATCACCTAGAGATCTCGACAACATCTTCTTCCAGATTTAATGATCATTATAACATGTCTCTCTTGAAGCAAAACAAGTTCTGTTTGCCATACTTGTTTGAATACTGCATAGTTGAGCAATGTTAATGTCTAACATTTTTATCGTTTGAAAATTTATTTTCCATTTAAGAAAACAAATAATTACAGAACAAACTTGAAGTTTCAGCCAAATTCCTGTTTTAAATTAGGTAAAATTATATTAAAATATAATTAGGTAAATTAAACCAAAAATATCATCTTCTACAGTAATATTAAATCTATCGACGTTGAAGATGTAGAAAAATAAATAAAAAATGAAACATAAATTACCGTACACGTTCATTTTTCATGTGGATGACAATTAATATAGTGATTTGAAGAAAAACATCTTAGTATACTTTGTACCTAAAAATAAAAAAACTTAAATTTGTTAAATTTTGTGTGAAATTTGTTTTTGACCTTTCTGGTAGATTTATTGTTAACAATTATACTGCTCTTCTAATATATTTATTTCTGCACAATTGTTCTATTAAAAAAAGTAGATAATAATAAACTGTATAAATTATTATAAGAAATTTAATATTTGCTACTACTAGTTTCACGTAACAAATATTCCTCTTTAATATTTTAATCGATTCTCTATTCTTGAACGATTGTAACTTCTAAACTTTTCGTTATAGAAATTTCTGAAAAGTTAGGTAACCTCTCATCCACATTACAATTTGATAAAATTAAAATAAGACTCGATATTTAATCGAATTTCATAAATGTTACTTATAAAATCGGTACCTCCTCGGATATATCAAATTCTGATTGATCGAGAGTTCACATGAAAATTTAAGTTCCGCGCGAAGATGAAAGGAATATTCGGTACCGAGTTCGTTATTATTTCGTTAGTTCGCTGCTGCTATCGATTTTATTTCGCTTTGTTATAATACCGTTAACTGTGTTACGGCACCGGTAGAAATCATTTCGGATACTGTTTCTTGACGAATTCGTCATTTGTCAGCATGTGTCAAAAGGAACAACGTGATCTTCCTTTTCATTCGGCACGACCCTTTGCATAACCGTTCAAGTCTCAACCCTCGACAGATGCCATTGGGAAACTTTGCTACCAGGGGATGGCGTACAATCTACGTGACAAGCATCAAACGTGATGTCATATTCCATCTGGTTCCTAACAGAGATTCAAAATCGTAGCGACGGTATCGACGTGCAAAGCGTCCAAGAAACTGAAGGAAATCGACTTTGTGGCTTTCGGATTTTGGGATACGCACGATCGTGGCTTTGCAACTTTCAAACTTTCGAATTCTCATATTTTTCAACGTGGATGATAGGGTTTGGGAATTCTGGCTCTTGGAATATTCACATTGCTAGTTTTGAAATATCAGATTTTACAATTTTGGGTCTTTAGGATTCGAGGATTTAAGAATTGAGGATATGAGGGTTTGAGGATTTGAGGATTTAAGGTTTTGAGGATTTGAGGATTTGAGGATTTGAGGATGTGAGAATTTTAGGACTTTAGAATTTTAGGACTTTAGGATTTGAGGGTTTGAGGATTTAAAGATTGGAGGATTTGAGAATTTGAGAATCTCAGGACTTGAGGATTTGAGGATTTGAGGAATTGAAGATTTGAGGATTTGTGGGTTTGAGGATTTAAAGATTGAAGGATCTGAGGACTTGAGGATCTGAGGACTTGAGGATTTGAGGACGTTTGAGGACGTTTGAGGATTTGAGGATTTGAGGATTGGAAGATATGAGGATTTTAGGTCTTTAGAATTTTATGACTTTAGGATTTAAAGATTGGAGGATTTGAGGATTTGTGGATTTGAGGATTTGATCATGTGAGGATTTAAGAATTGAAGATTTGAGGATTTGAGGAATTTGAGGTTTCTACAATTCAAGAATTTAGTATTTCAAAGTTTTAGGATTTTAGAATTTTAAATCACAGTGTTTGAGGTGTGAGATCATCAGATGTTGTTATTCTGGAATATAGAGTTTGGAGTTTGAGGAGTTTGGGACATAGAGTTTGAGTGTAGGGACTCTAAAATGTTCTAACTTTGGCATACTAGGATTTTGGCATCTGTGGTTTGAGACTTTGGTATTTTAATCTTTTGGAACATAGAAATTTAGTATTATAGAACATAAGATGTAAAACTTGTTGATTTTGGGGCATGTTGAGTTTGTGGGAACTTGTTGAGTTTTAGAAAGGACATAGGGACTTCAAGACTTTAGAACATAGAATTTTTGTGGACTTATGGACTTTGGGATTTTGTGATTAAATATAAACATTCAAGTTTGGAACTTCGTAATTTCCAAATTTTTGGACATAGAATTTGAACTTAGGTTTGAAATTTTAGAATATCTTGAAACTTTTAGATTTTGAAACATGGATAGCAGTGATTTGGAGATTTTGAAAGATAGTTCTTTACTTGTTTAATATTTGCAAGAAAATGTTGGACAATAGATATATTACACAAATTATGCCTTTTATGTCTTATCTGTTGAGAACCGCTGAACACTTAGAAAAGTGTTTCAAACAAAACTTCTCATTTGATGTTCAGCAATTTGAATATAATAGACTCTGAGACTTTTGCATTTTTGAGCATAGACCAATTTATCGTTATGTTATTTTAACTTCATTTTGCAATTTTTAGATTGTCAAACATAGGTTCTAGGATTTGGAACTTTGTGCTTTTGTGATCTTGGAATGTTACGCTTTGAGACTTTGAAATTTTTATCTTCGGGACTTCAGAACTTTGCAACTTCGGCAAACTTTAACTTCTGCAACCATTCGTGACAGTAGTCTTCTATACTTATCTCTGAAAGTATCCAGCTCTGATAAACAATCAACCAAGATCCCATATTGTCAGTTTCGATTAGTCTACACCAACTTAAATGTTTCCAACAATTTTATCTACCAATTCTAACAAGGTTTCATAATAGTAAAGTTAAGACTAAATCTACTTTTGTTAATTTATTCTATTAAGTTTGTAATACTTAGCCAAAAATATGTGTTCAATAGTTAAAGTGTGCGTACATTTTGTGGGATACCCTCAATTTTGTAATAAAATAGACTATAAATGATATCGGTAATCAAATTCGCAGTGACGTATCAAAACATGCAGGTGCACCAATCACCTGAAATATTAAATCGGTCATAAAACAGTTAATTTCAAAATATTAACACCTGATGGAATTTGTTGACGAAAGACTGGTGCAATGATAGAGCAATTTGATAGCAGGCCATAAGTATAACTAAAGTGCACCATAAATATCAACCAGATATCAAATTACCATAAAAGCAATTTGTTGACATAAAAAGAGCTAAAAGTGTTATGGTATTAATGGCACTAACTTGAGCGTAGAAGTTTGCTAAAATTTCCGAATTACCGCAAATTAGTCGCATAATCTCGTCGAGCAGAGTATCCCTATTAGAATAGTAGATATCACGTGGCAAGTTCAGCTGTCTAGTGAACTTTGCACCTCATGGAGAGGATTCAGCAGGCCACGAGGGTAATTAAGGTACACCGTAGATATAAATCACAGAGGAAAAGGGTAGTAAGGTCTCGTAGACCGTTTATTAATTTGTAATTGCAAGAGGTCCTGGTGTAGCTCTCCGAAAATTACAGGTCTGTCGGGGCTCATTGCTACCGGCAAGATTTACTGCTAACTTAGATAGCTTCTTCCTGTCCCGGCTACACGCATGTACTGTTCATGTTTAATATCGATACAGCCGGCTATAAACCGTCGATGCTTTCGCACGCTATGTTGCCAGGGTTATTTGCGCTATTCTGTTGTGTCCGGGCCTGTTCTCATGTTGTTACCGTGCTACATCATCGGGCCAGATTAACCGAACCATTCGAACGTGACGACTTTTATGTTTCCTGATCGTTATAGTAACCCGAAGGTGGAGCAACGAGCCTCGGAAGAACAAGAAGCTATTATGCAAGGTAGCTTTTCGTGACTCGACTGATAGCTGATTAGATTCTCGTTCGATTGCTGGTTCAAAAGATCACAAGTGGTATGGCGTGCCGGTTGTTGAACCGAATGTGCTACGTTGTTGCGAATATCAATATAATAAGTCGTGACGGAAACTTCGTGACCGAAAAATATCGTAAATAACCAATTGTACTGTATCGATTTCAAGCTTAAAGGTTAATGAAAATGACGTTTATGATGTAGATACTATGGGAGCAGATTTATGAGCAGTTCTGGTTATCTGGATAGAGTTTGATGACGGATGTTTGATAGAATTTTGTGACAGAAAAGTACTTTCTAATAGTAGTTACGGTATATCGATTTCTAGCTTGAAACTTTGTGAAAGTAACCACGTACATGGTTCGTTGATATTATGAGTACGGAATGGCTGATCGGTTTTATTGTGCAGTGATCGATTTTGAAAAGTATTTCAAGAATGATCTAACTTTCACAAAATTTCATGACAGAAGAGTATCTCAAAATGTCACTTGTACTATATCAATTTAAAGCTTGAAGCTTCACGAAAATGACTATATATACGATTTGATATTTTTTATTAGAAACGATTGATAGTCACTTGTAACAAACCATGTTTGATTTCGAAATATAATTCAAGTTTGATGTCAAAGGTCCAACACAAATTCATGACAGAAAAGTATCACCAAATGTCACTTATGGCACATGAATGTAAAGCTTAAAGCTTCACAAAAATGACTATGTAAGCGCACCATCAAGGTTATAAATACAAAATAGTTAGTTGTCGGCCTCAAACCAACGTATCAGTTGCTATTAACGATGTACTCAATTACGTTCCTAACGTCTGGTACAGTTTCATGACAGAAAAGTACTACAAAATATTACATATACTATATCAATTTAAAGCTTGAAGCCTCATGAAAATGCCTATACATACGTATCGTTAATATCTTTAATCCAAAATGGCTGACAATCACTTGTCTCTTAAAGATCAATTTTAAAACATATCAGATACAAACTTGATGTCCTAAGTCAAACAAAATTGCATGACAGAAAAGTATCTTTAAACTACACTTATGGTACATCAATTTAAAGCTTGAAGCTTATTAAAAGTATGAATATGAGCGCTTTCCTATAATTCAGAAAATAAAATGTATGGTCAATGTAATATTGCAAATATCATTATAAATTTAGATCATAACTTGACACATTATCTATAAATTGCATCTTTGTTTGGTGTGATGTTTGTCCAGGATCTTTTTAACCCCAAAACCTAGAAAACTTAGGATTTCCACAAATATGAAAAACATTAACTACGAACTGTATTACTTTTTGAAATAGAACTCAGTTTATGTCGACATTTCGCTAACAATACAGGTTGTTCCAACAGGAAGACAGACTGATATCGTTTGCGGAATGTCGTCGTAAAATCGGCATAAAACCCAGGCTTATTTCGTGCACCGGTATTACTACTAGTAATAACAAAAACTAGTATGTTATCTCGCTTCTTTTTTTATCACTGTATTTGACAAAATTATTTTAGAAAATAATATCTTATTAACTGTTGCAAATTTGATTCATGGCTACGTAACAGTACGAATAAATATTGTTAATAAATAAATGTTATGGCTCTTTCACGGTGTAATGCTTTTCGATTTACATAGAGTTGCGGATTTTTTAAACACCTACTTCTTTTTTTTTTAACGATGTGCAGTAGTGATGGACTGTGCCCCCTGGAGACAGCTGCACGAATGTGAAAGTGGAGTACAATCGGACTGCGGTTATCGATTTTTCAATTTGAAAATTTGCAGTTTTTACATTTCTTTTTGAAATTCTCACATTTTCGAACTTTATAATCTGCAAATTTACGAATTTATATATGTAGAAATCACCTAGTTTCGAATTCCCTAACGGGAGTTTCTGAACTTTTCATTTTTATAATTGTTGGGTTATTACCGCTCAAATTCTTTTTCAGATTCCCAAATTTAGGAATTCACAAATATCTAAATACTAAAATCTTAAAATCCTAAAATTTCAAGTTCCCAACCCTAAGTCATCAAATCCCAGAATTTGAAATTTCCAAATCCTCAAATACCGAAATTTCAAATTTTCAAGTCCACAAATTCTCAGATCTTTAAATTCCAAATTTTTGAATCCCAAAATTCAGAAATTCTAAGTCCACAAATTCCCACGTTCTAAAATTCTGAAATTCCAAATTCAAAAATTATCAAATTCAAAATTTCCAAATCTTGAAACACACAAATTTCAAACTATCAAATCCACAATACCCCAAATTCTTACATTCCAAAATTCTCAAGTCCCTAAATTCTCAAATTCCCAAAATTCTCAAGTCCGCAAATTCTCAAATTCCCAAAATTCTCAAGTCCCGAAATTTTTACATCCCAAAATTCTCAGGTCCCCAAATTCTTGCATCCCAAAATTCTTACATCTCAAAATTCTCAAGTCCCTAAATTCTCAAATTCCCAAAATTCTCAAGTCCCCAAATGTTTACATCCCAAAATTCTCAAGTCCCCAAATTCTTACATCCCAAAATTCTCAAGTCCCCAAATTCTTACATCGCAAAATTCTCAAGTCCCAAAATTCTCAAATTCCCAAAATTCTCAAGTCCCTAAATTTTTACATCCCAAAATTCTCAGGTCCCCAAATTCTTGCATCCCAAAATTCTCAAATCCCCAAATTCTTACATCTCAAAATTCTCAATTCCCTAAATTCCCAAATTCTCAACTCCCAAACTCTCAAAAGCCAAATATTTCATAACTAAAATTCCATTTAATCCTAATATTGAAAACTACATTTATATTCAATACTAATATTAAAAACTAAAATTATGTTTAAATTATAACGTCGCATATAATTTGGTTATAAATAATTACCGAATTTGACTACCAAAACGAGAGAATTATTCATCGATACACCTAATATTATAAGTTGGACTGCGGCATTTTGATACGAGTTCATCGACTGCATAATAGAGTTGCCAGATAACTGAAATTGTGTTATCAAAGTACACCATGTGTCACGAAAAATTCGATTATTCATCAATGTATTGCGCTAACAACAAGTTATTATTTAACGCGATTAAGAGTATTACCATAGATCAGAATTCAAAGTTCGTGCGTTATGGAAATGCAATTTTTCAGTATTTGTAGTAGCTGTTTCAGAAATTGCTCTATAAATTAATTTCATATTTGTGTTGCATAATGAATGAGAACTATTCTTTACTTTACATTCTTTATTTTACATTTAATAATAAGCTTCACGTTATTCATTTATTGTTACTGATTATTATTATATTAATTTTGAAATCGTTAGTAATAACATTATTTTTACATTCTCGTTTTTAGGAGATCAATTATTGTACAAAAATTGTAGTCACATTGTAAAATTGCCAAACTGTCAAATTATCAAGTTGTTGTATTCATAAATTGTCTAATTGTCAAGTTGTCAAGTTTTCAAATGATCAAATTAAGAAATTGTCAAATTATCAAATAATTAAATATTCAAATTGTTAAATAGTCAAATAATCAAATTTTACCTTGTTGTATGAAATTCAGTCAAGCCTTCTCCTAAAGTACACAAAAATATCATAAACTTAAGTAAAAGTCTAATATTTTGCAATTTCAATAACATACTCACTATATGTACTAAAATTTAATGAATTCCCTTGACTATGAATTCATCACTTAGTATGTATAAAATGCGTCATCATATCAAGTGACTGAAACAACTTACACTTTGTTTAGAAATTTTTCTTTAGTTACAATAAATATCTATATAGACATATACAAAATATAACAAATACGTGACTTTCAATAGTCAGACCAATATCATTGTTCACGCCAGTTCTAGTTAAATTTATTTCACCAACAACGTTTCCAATATTTTATTTACTTGTATTGAATTTCAATTACTTCCCATATTTTTTATTTCCAATTTTGCTTTCCGTCACGCGAATTTATTGAATGGAATATTAAAACGAAGCATGTAAATTTGATATCGTAAAACGATGTACATACTAAAACGGTGTAAAATGTTTAAAAAATTCACGTAACCGTAACCACAGAAAAAAAAGAGAGAAAGAGCAGGATCGACTGTTAAATATTTAAAAGGTTGTGGTTTTAGAATAAATCACGGTGATTTTTTACGGAAATAGATAAACGTCAGTTTTAATAAGCGTTACGTGTATTACTCTGAATAAGCATTTACAATTCTATAAAATATCATTTTTTGTTACATAATACTTTACTATATATTTTTATATATTATAGTCAAATAAAGAATAGAAAAAGCACTTTTCATGAACAATATTCTTGTAACTGTTATTGAATAATTTACAATATTTTCAATGTAACAATTAAATTTTGTCACACGTACAAGTTGATTGAAAGAAAAAAAAATGTACTGAACTACAAAATAAAATTGAAAAAAAAGAATAATTTTCCTTAACAAATTCAGATAATCGTTCTCTCAGAAAAATTTAGTTGAAATATTTACAATTTAACAATTAAATTCTTGTAAACGTACAACATGCTCGAAAGAACGAAAATGCACTAACCTACAAAATAAAATTGACAACACAAAATAATTTTTCCAAACAAATTCTTGCATCCCTTATTAAAAATGAACAATCTATAAAATAGACTACTTAAAATTTCTACCTTGTTCTAAACACCGACAATAACCACAAAAGTCAATCCACATCAAATCAGAAAATGTCGCGAAATACGTGCGGAAATTAATTTTACAACGGAACAGATACCGAGAAGAACAATTTTTTGTTTAAATCGATAACCAGGTTCCTGAGAGTCGTTAAAGCGAATGACCTGTGGTTGTCGGGGGTTAATACGAGCGGTAACGAGATTAAGGGCACGAAATAGTAAAACTTGAGAACACCATGAAAATTGTCGTCACAGGAAGCAGAGGGTGAAGAGAGGTCGGTGACATTTTCAGCGAAACGTGGCCGCTGATACGACGGCGAATAATGAAAGGGCGAAAACGCAATCGAGAACGATATTAACGGTTCCATTCGCCACGATATTATGTTCGAATCTTAATTAAATTTCTCCATTTCATTACGTTATCGGACACCGCCATAATCTTCGAACAACTGTCTTTTAGTGGTCGGACGTCGCTCGTCAACGCAACAATCAATTTAATCGTTTATCACGAAATGTGTTCGATGATCCTCTTAACCCCTTAACCTATGATTTCTTCAGCAGTTGCGTCAGAAATAATCACTATTGTAATATTAAAATAAATAACAAAACTTGAAATGTTACTTGAATTTAGCGATCTTTAATTGTACAAAACTGGTATTGAACTCAAAACTTGGTTGCAAGGGAAATACGATTTATTTTTGTTACATTTGAATTGTTGTGTGACAAGTGTGACATATCGAACTCAAGTTGGATGTCTAAAGTCAGAAAATATTTCAGAACAAAATTACGTAAAATAGTTGCCTATCGATCATAGCAAACAATACAATTTTATTGCCAAATTGACGATTTGGAAATGTGAAAAGTCAAATGTAAATTCATGACAGAAAAGTATCAGCAAATGACACTTATGGCACATGAATGTAAAGCTTGAAGTTTCACAAAAATGACTATGTAAGCGCACCATCAAGGTTATAAATACAAAATGGTTAGTTGTCGGCCTCAAGCCAACGTATCAGTTACTATTAACGATGAAACGTACTCAATTACGTTTCGAACTGATACGATTTCATGACAGAAAAGTACTTCAAAATATTACCTATACTACATCAATTTAAAACTTGAAGCTTCATGAAAACGACTACGTAAACAATTTAAAAATATTTATTATAAAAAATTGATAGTTGCATGGAATAAACAATGTCTGATTTTTACACGTATACTCGATGTCATAAGGGGTTAAACTTCGACGATTCGACAATTCTAAATTCTCAAATGTATTTTATATAGAAATGAATACACTGTATATATAATAATTCTATTACTTAAAAATTCATCTAGTCTCTTAGAACTCTAGGGGAGTCATTTTCTCAGCATATAGTTAAGTAACAATATGCGTTGTGCAACTATTCCAACCCCTATGTCCGACATTATAATATATGTTATAGGATACTTTGTGTAACCCAGTTTAAGTTGATACATCAATTTGCTTTAGTATAATTTATTTTGTACACATTACAAATTAGTATTTGACTAACCATAATTTCCTACCAAAAGATTATCGAGGGGTTGTGCTAACTGTGACTCTATCGATATTCAAATGACAGGAACGAGAAGGACATTGGCTAGAAAAAGAGACACGAAAAGAGCGTAGGTACTGTCGTGACGGTTAGAAGGGAGTTAGCCTTGAAGGCACAAAGCCTTCCCTTGGTCACCCTAACGAGCACACCAGCCGGTATCGTATTTCACGGGCTGGTGCATGCATAGTAAAGCTTATTAATTCCATTTAACGGGCTTAAGTCTGGCCTCTCCCCTTTCGCTGGCCAAGAGTAGTAGATCGGGAATACGAGTAGGTATACTGGAAGAAAGAAGGCCGATTTGGCCGATGTTGCGATCGGCCTACCCACGGCGAGCGTGAGAAACGAGCCAACCAGAACACTCTGGAACGAAAGAGGAGGAAAAAGAGAAGAACACGGGAGGAAGAGGATGAAGACGACCCGCTGAGTATATATATTTATACATATATACAATATATAGGCTGATTTAAAACAGGCCACCTGAATACCCCGCTGCTATTCGTGATACCAGAAAATGTGTCAGTGCTTCATTTCGAGGATGTCTTATGTTAATTGTTTTCGCGTGTGGACTCCCGTTTTACTAATGAAATCATTCTTCTATGTACTTTTTAATAGGACATTTTGAGCCAACTGTTCAAGGACATCTGCCATGGATTTTGCAAAATGTCGGAGAAATAAGATTTATGTAATGTCACGTGTTTATAAAAAATATAATAGCAAGGTACCTTAGTTCGTAAATTGTTCTGACTACTGATTACTAACCGAAATTGGAGGATGAAAAAATTTACGAAAAAGTCTGTGGCGTTACATTTAGAAGTCGAATGGTCTGTGACATTAGCACCTTATCTGTACCGGCGAAATAAAGTCGGGAGTGGAAGAAGATAAAGGTGTTTAGTAGAGGAAAAAGGAAGAAGAGCAATTCTTTGTATCGGGGAGCGAGAGAGATCGTGGAAGAGATTCTTTAGGCTGGACTAGTGATTTATTCGAAACGGTGTCGGAAGTGTCAACGAGAACCGAGGGTTCCTCGCAGTTACAGTGAGACTCGATAGTAAACGAGAGGGAATCGTGGTAACGACTCATCCACACCGGAAAGGAACGAGATCATACTTCAAAGCAAAACGTGCCATGATACCTCGCCATGGTGCGTGACTATTGCCACGATGAATCGAACTTACGAACCCCTTTACGATCTATCGCTGAACCTTGTGGCTATATTTTCTGAAGTTTATTCAAATGAAACGGTAGACGGAATAATTTCGTATTCATTTATGAGTAATGGCCGGGAAATAAATATAATTCTCGGGGAAATTAGGGAAACGAACATTTTCTATTAGGAATATTGATGAGGCGATTATATAACCACTTTAGGCAAGTTTTAACTTTTAAATTGACGCGGTAAGTGGCAGTTTGAAAGAATTTTGTTTCATGAATTCGCGTCAGTCTTTGTGTCTTTCGAATTTTATTGCGTATGTAAAAATGTTTGTTGCATTTGACGATTCATTCTATTAAAAATAGCAACGGTGCATTTATACTGTAATTTTAACGAGTCTTTAAACTTTAAATTTACATAGAATAAGTGACATTTTGAAATATTTTTCTGTCATGAATTTATGTTCAATTATACGTCTTTCAAAATCTACTTATTTCGTACATGAGAATACAATGGTTTACTACGTTTAATAATCCACCATTTTCTACCAAGAATAGCAACGGTGCATTTATACTGTAATTTTAACGAGTCCTGAAGCTTTAAATTGACATGGAATAAGTGGCATTTCGAAATACTTTTCTGTCATGAATTTATGTCCAATTTCACATATGTCAAAATCTATTTATTTCGTTATACGAATGTAACTGTTTCCTACGTTTGATGTACCACCATTTTCTTCTAAGAATAGCGAAGGTGCATTTGTTTCATAATTTTAACCAATCTTCAAACTTTAAATTGACATAGAATAAGTGGCATTCTGAAATACTTTTATGTCATGAATTTATGTGAGACTGTATGATTCAAAATTTTCCACTGGGTATGCAAAAATATAATTGTGCGTAACAATTGATGATATAATATTTTATAGTGAAATCATCGACAGTGCATTTGTATAGTAACTTTTGTGAAGTCTTAAGCTTTAAATTGATATAGGGTAAATGGTATTTTATAACACTTTTACGTCATGAATTTATGTTTCGAAATCTGTCAATATGTAAGAATATAATTGGTACTATTAATGATTCGATTTATGAACATTCTTGTCATGAACCTTTTTCATAAACAGAAAGTAATTTACAAGAATAGTCATTTTTCACATTCTCCACCGAAAAATCCTGCAATTAATCATAAAACAATGACCGCCTTAAAATTACCGTCGTAATAATATATTCGTACCGAACACAGAAAAAGTAAAGAGGAAACGTAATAATTAAAATCCTCATTGGCGAATGAAGCTTGCGGCATTTTTTCTTTTTTTAATTAAAACATCGTAGCAGCGAGTAGTAGCTTCCGTGTATCTAACTTCCTCCCTGTTGGTCCTGATTCTGGCCGAATCAACTAACCCAAATTAATTAGTTTTAATAATTCATGAATCGCGTTCAAATGATACACATCTCCCTCCATCTTCCTCTCTCCCTCTCTTTCTCTGTAACCAAACTGCAGCGTACGACCCCGTGAAACTGGTACATTTTTTCTCTTGATTGACTATTCATTTCGTCTGGTTTTTTCCTTCTTTCCCTGCCTCCATTTCCGCCTCCTGAAGTGCGTGTTACTCGCCGTTGACACGAGCCGTTAATGGAGCACTAGACACTGGAACACCGTACAATCTCGAAAAAATAATCCCTCGAAAATCCTGGCACGAAAATTACGTGGCCAACGAATCGTGACCAACCCACTCGATGTCCTGCGGGAGTTAGGGTAAGATGGCGGACGAGCTGACACGAGGACGCTATTTATATTTATGCGCGAGTTTCACTCCTCGCTAATTTTTCATGTTTTCATATCGTCTCTAGTGGATAAATATGGTAAATTTCGTTTTGCTGCAAGTAATGCAAGTTATTTTATGCAAGTTGTGTTTGTGGATTAGTTTGGTGAGAATGGACAAATAATTTATAACTACTGTGGATTATTATATTATTGTATAGATTATTTTGATTACTGTTATTACTATTATTGAGTAGATTATTATTATAACTGTATCGTTGTACAGATAATCATTATTTTGACTGCATTATTGTATATATTGTTACTATTATTACAACTTATAATGATAACTATATAACAATTTATAGGTTGTTTAATTATAGATGGCTATTCTTATTATGCAAAATATTATTCTAACTGTATCATTATACTGATAATTTTTATTATAACTGTATTATTATGTAGATTATTGCAAACTTTTACAAATACAAGTTAAATACCTTTTCACAACTTCTGAAATTTTGCACATCTCTATATTTCATTTACACGAACTGTCATTCAAACATTTTACACCAATATAAAGTAAAATACAAATAGGGGATGAAATTCGAAACCATTGTCCCGAAAATTGATCTCTTTATCGCGGCATTTTATCGGTCGCGTTATGATTAAATGCAGAATGTTCGTTTAAACTAAAAAGAATTTCCATACGTCCGTCCTTGTTACATCGTGTAACCAGGAATAAACGTATCCTGATATTCGAAAGAATTCCCGTTTATTCTTGCCCAAGAATTTATGCGATAAAATGAAACTATGTCACGTTTCATCGTATCGAAGGATTTCGCCGCTCAAAATGGACGCATATGGAACCATAACTTGTACATTTTAATGTTCCGCAATATCGTTGTTGGAATTTCACTTTCATGCTGTCCACCCTGTCCACCACCCTCAACCCCCCACCCGTTTCAATAATATTCTTATTCAGTTCTCGCAACGGTGATTCGTTAAAAAATGAAAAAAACATGTATTTCAAGCCGATCCAAAAATATCTCCTGCTGCCTATGCTCGACTCTGCAGCGATATATCGTTCAAACGACGTGTACGTGCTTCACGTGTACGTGCAAGAATATCGAGAAGCTACGGTATGCATGGGCTTTTGTTGCTTGGTTAAACGTCTGCCCTCTCTGATATGCGTGTTGAATCTGCGACAAAACATTCGGTTGAAAAAGAAACACTCCTTCAGGATAGTGCAGATTTAGCTGCTTGTGTTACTAGGTACGGACATCTTGTTTTATAGCAATGACACCACTATTCCATATTCTTTTACTGTATAACTGAGAATTTTTTGGTGATATACTACAGTGGGGACTGCTATAATCATAGTTACTATAGTGACTGTTAAGGATTAGTTCCGTAACTAATATAGTTGATATAGGGAATATTAATTACTGTGCAGTGCTGACTGATATGGTTGCTATAGGGACTATTAATTATTGTACAGTTCTGCTATAGAGAATGTCAACTACTATAAAATACTGTAACTGCCAGTATTGTTATAGTGACTATTAATTATCGTGGAGTTGTATAATTACTATACTTGCTATAAAGAATGTTAACTACAATAGAGTACTGTAACTACTAGTATTGCTATAGTGACTATTAAGTATTGTACAGTTCCATAATTATTATAGTTGCTGTAGAGAATATCAGTTACTGTGGAGTACTGTAACTACTAGTGTTGCTATAGAGAATATTAATTACTGTAGAGTTCTATACATGCTATACTTGCTATAGAGAATGTCAACTACTATAGAGTACTGTAACTGCTAGTATTGTTATAGTGACTATTAATTATCGTGGAGTTGTATAATTACTATACTTGCTATAAAGAATGTTAACTACAATAGAGTACTGTAACTACTAGTATTGCTGTAGAGAATATTAATTACTGTAGAATTCTATACTTGCTATACTTGTTATAGCAAATATTACTGTAGAGCACTGTAATTACTATACTTGTAGAGAATTACTTGCTCTAAGAGAATTAATTACCTTGCCATAGGTACTCTGCTACATCAACGACAGCCACATCAAAGACATAGTAACACTCCTAACAATAATCGGTGTCCGCGTAAAGAGAAGGTTAAAGTCTGGTAACATAGTCTAGGAAAAAATCTAGTAGTTGTATAGCACCGAGTATGATTTAATTAGCGCGATCCGACCTGGTCCCTGTGGCATCTGTGAGAGGGCTGCGTGTCTGCATGCTCCTTGTACACGTATCTTCGCTCTTTTGCCACTCACCCTCGTTCTCCAGCTCCGTGAGCAAAACCACTTTATCCTCTAACTATCCTTATGGCACGCAATCCTTCTTTGCATCGGGGGATCGTAAACGAAAAAGAGCTGGATAATTTATACGCCTAGTTGAAAAATAATGGTAACCAACATGCCAGATAGACGACGAGACGTCGTGCCTTTCCATACGAGATACTTTCAGTTAACGCAGCGACGAGTTGCGTTTCTTGCACGACAAATCACGCTCTTCGTGTTTCGAACAGACAAGGAAATTACTTTTTAATTCATAGCTTTTCTTGATGGGTGGTATATTTTTTGACGTCATTCTTTTTTTGGGTCTTTTGTTAAATTATTAAAACTTTTGGGGGATGCTTAGAGAATCTATTATGGATCTTTTATTGTATTATTAAATTTTGTTGGGGATGATTAGAGGATCCATTCAGATTCATTTATTTGCCAAGTTATTTATTATTTGATTTTGGTTGAATAATATTAATTAGATATAAATTTTAAGCTGTTTTTTTTTTCAAGAAAAGATTCTACAATTTGTATTGTTATATTTAGACTTTTCTGTAACAACTTGACCAATTTTTTTATAATAATTGCGAAAGATGTTGAGTGGAGTCGTTTACAGTGAATTTATCCCTTCACTTAACCTACTTTTCCTTAATTTTCTGTGTCGTTACATGGAAACCAGCAGTTCTCAGAAATAATGAGTTTCTTTTGATTCGTGACTTTGTATGTTCCGTGTCGTGTTTATACGAGCATATAATAGGAGGCGTAGTTGAATGGAAGGCAAGATATATCAAGCTTAATAATGTCTCAATAGCAAAGTATGGTATTATTATGTATTGTAAACATTCAGAAAGTTCATTTGCGTGACACATTTCGTCAAATCTTTATACATAATTGAATACATCGACTGATTTTAATCTTTGAGTACCACGGAAAGGTCACATTTAACCCGGGCGAAATTAAATTCTCATTTTCTTTACTGTAAACTAGATGGTCACACACGTATTTAAAAGAACCTTTCATTATTTCAGTATTTCTTAATAATAATGCTACTTGTATTTCTCGAAATTAAAATCTATAAAAATACGTCATAAACTAATTCTACTTGTGTTTCATAGTGACTTTTAATATATTGCCAAGAGTTATGTGAATATTTCTAAAACAAAGACAGTTATAGATTGAAACTATGGCTTATATAGTTTATTAAACTAATAAACAAATTTTTAAATTGATAGAAATTTAATGTAAAATTATTATTGAATTATAGATAAATTCATCTGAGGCTATTTTTGTCAGTTCCTGAAAAAGCAAATAAGCTTTTACACATTTTCTGAGTGGAAATGAATCAAATAGAAAAATACATAAAGTGAAATTTTTAGTTAAAATAGCTCAACTACAAAATAATGTATTTGATAGTATATAATACAATATTTTACTAAATTTCTATGGTATAGATTTCATACAATATTGTACATTAGTAAAATAAGTAAATCACTAGTTATAATAAAAATAATATGTATAGGACTCAAGAAACCTCAGCAATGCAAAATATAGAGCTTAAATAATAATGTTCCAGAAACTCAAAATCGAAGTCTTAAAATTCCAAAATTCCAACATCTAAAATTTCCTAAATTTCAAACTCACAAAGTTCAGACGTTTTAAGTATTAAAATCGTGGAATCTTAAAATTTCCAAGTCCCAAAATTCCAAATACTTGAAATCCCAAAGTCTCAGAGTTTCCAATACCAAAATTTCCAAATCCCTAACATTGCAAATGCTTGAAGCCCCAAACTCTTGAAGTCCCAAGCTCCCAAACTCCTAAAGCCCTAAAGGTGGAAAGTCCTAAAATTCCAAGGTCCCAAAGTCCCAAAATTCCACGGTCTCAGAATCCCAAAGTCCCAAACTCCAACACTCATGAAGCCCTAAAGTCCTAAAATTCCAAGGTCCCCAAGTCCCAAAATTCCAAGGTCTTAAAATCCCAAAGTACCAAGATTCCAACCACCTAAAATCTCAAAGAGTCCCAAATACCTAAATTTCCAAATTTCTAAAACAGCAAATGCTTGAAGTCCCTAACTCCTCAACCCCCAAACTGTTATACTCCAAAGACCCAAAATCCCAATTTCCTAAAATTCTAAAGTCCTAAAATTCCAAGGTTCCAATGTCCCAAAATTCTAATGTGTCAAAATCCCAAAATCTCAGTGTCCCAAATACCGAAACTTCCACATCTCTAAAATTGCAAATATTTAAACTCCCAACATTCCAAAACTGCAAAATCCCAAATTCGCATACCTGCAAACTGCGAATATTCCAAACTTCCACACTCGAAATCCTCAAAATCCCAATTTCCAAACTTCCCTCATAAAACAACCCTATCATCAACCATCAGATATCCACCTCCCCACGAACCTTCCTTCCTCAAAAACCTAATTTGCATAAACACCTGCACCCCAACGACCACCCGTACCCAAACAGCGTTCCAAAACCTATTTCCCTGAAACGCGCGAAGACTGTACATAAAAGCATGTGTTGAATCAACCGATTCTTCAGGGGTACGATCATAGAGGTTGACGGGGTTTGACCGCGTGGCAGGTTCAAAGGGGACCAGAGAGTAGGAACCCTTGCAAGGCAATTCTCATGCGTCAGCGACGAGCAATTCTATCATCGGTGGTCAACGACACCGGTTAACGTCAGTTTGCTAAGAACAAAGAGCATTTCGAGACAAAGGAAGATCACAGATTATTCGGTTGCTCGTAGGGAGCCCCGGGCGTTCCTTTTAAGCGTGACTAATGTCCCCGGACACGGAGGAGCTCACGGCTCAGGTGTTTTCGAGGTGCACGATGAAATGCGGCTTGTCCTGACCATTTACGCACGTGCGCTCCCGAAACAGTCTTCCACCTGCTCGGTAAAGTATCTTGCCTGCCAGCTGGTGTATGTATAGCTCCACATACTAATCGCGTCGATGCAACAACCTCAGTGAAAATGCCAAAGGTTGAATTCGATATGAAAAAGGGTTTAATGTGGATTTTTTTGCTGACTGAGAGCTGGAATCGTCAGGGATTTTTCTTTTGAGCTGACTGCAACTACTGTCGAAAATGTTGAGGTGGATGTGAGGTTTTAGTATTTTTGGCTGGTAGACATGATTATTGAGATTTTAGTAGATTGTTTTACTAGTTTGTGGTGAATGTCCTCTTTTGTCGATAATAATTAATAAAATATAAGAGGTAATAGTTAGGGGGGATAAAATAAAGTACTCAAATACGAGCAATTTAAGAGCACACAGAATTGGCAGTCTAATAAGGAATATAAAATATTAGAAATTAATAGAGTGCAAAATATTCACAATTTAAGAGAACTATATAATGGTAGTAAAAGGAGGACATATTAACAGTGAAAGGAGACAAAATATTAATACTTTGAAAGAATAAAATATTAAAAATTAAAAAAGTGCAGAATATTTACAATTTAAAAGAACAAAATAGTAGTAAAAGGAAACAAAACATTAATACTTCGAAAGAATAAAATATTAAAACTTAAAAATGAAATAGGGAAACGTGAATACTGCAAAAAAACATGAAATTAGCAATTTATAAAAAAATGATTAACATTTTGAAATAACAAAATACTAAGAGTTAGAAAACAAGATATTAAAAATTAACACATACCAAGAGTGAAATATTAGCAATAAAAAGTAGAGAAGATATTAACAGTATAAAAAGAGCGAAATACGAAGAACATAAAGATGTTTAAGCTGTCAGTAATTTTTTGTCGACAAATTATATAAAAAAAGTGGAATTCAGTAAGCAGCTGTTCGGTTTAACCAGTTTTGTTGCAATTTCGGATGCCACAAGATGTCAGGTCAGAAAAATCTAACAATGAAGATCCTTTTTTGCCAGCGTACCAAAGTCTTGTTTTCTTCTTGAAAGTCTTGTGCAACGATGCTTCTTAAAGAACTTTGATGAACCGGCTGCATAACCGTAACATCTGTCCGGTGCACCGACGAATCAGGCAAGCTTATTTTCTGCACCTGTTCCACTATATACGCAGTAACGTCCAAAAGTTTCTGGCCTTCTTCGCGAGGTGCATCGAACGAGAGAAAAATAACCTGATTAATTTTTAATTTTGGATAAATATATTCTGTTTCCTCATTTTATAGAAATTTGAGGTTCTTAGATTTGTACAATTTCAAATTTTTATGTTTTTACATCTAGTTTTCTTATTTTAGCAATTTCAAATTTTTTCATTTTTACAACTTAAATTTCTTTAATTTTCACATCTTTGAATTTTCAAATTTTTACATCTTCAAATTTGTAGATTTCCACATCTTCAAATTTTTAAATTTTCACATCTTCAAATATTTAAATTTTCACGTTTCTAAATTTTTTAATTTTCACATATTCAAATTTGTTAATTTTCACATCTTTGAATTTGTATATTTCCACGTTTTCAAATTTGTAAATTTTCACATCTTCAAATATTTAAATTTTCACGTTTTTAAATTTGTTAATTTTCACATATTCAAATTTGTTAATTTTCACATCTTTGAATTTGTAGATTTCTACGTCTTCAAATTTCCAAATTTCCACATAAATTTTTCAAATTTTCGCATCTTTAAATTTGTCATTTTCACATCTTCAAATATTCGAATTTTTTAGTGTTCACATCTTCAAATTTAGAAGTTTTCCGAATTCCAGAAGTACAAATTCACAAATTTACAAACTTGCAAATTTTTCAATATCCCGAGTGTCTATCGAAAATGTGAATCACCAACTAAAGTGCTGCAATATAAAGAGATGATTAATAATAATTTCTGATGTCATGTTTTCAAATGTAGAACCCATAATATTTAACTTCAAATTCGAACAATGTATTGATTTCAGCAAATTATTATTTGTACATAATATATAAAAAATTCTACATAATTTTATATAATTTCTGCAACTATTGTTTTACTATATTTCTTGTATTATGAATTAAAAATACCGTATACTGATACGTGGACGATATAATGTTACTCGAAACACTTTCTCTATTTCCAAGATACGAATCGTACAAGAATTTTTCAAATTCACCAAAATGAAGTTTGAACGAAAATCCAGTGGAATGGAGGCAGAGTAAAAAACAGTTAAAGACGTAAGAAAAGCAAGTCGGAGACGAGACAAGACGAGACGTGGCGACGCGCAAAAAGCCGAGAAAACGATTCATCTTTCGTCGAGATAGAATCGCGACGTGACTCCGAATCACGAGACCAACTTCCCCAACATTTCTCGCTACGTAAATTCGCGAAAATTTCAGTCAAAGACGTGCAATTCCACCGGCCTAATCGAGGCTTTAACCGAAATACGTTTGTTGCATAAGGAATATGAAACTCGTCGACGAAAATCGCTCGATTTTCGTGATTCTCTGCGAAACGCGAAAACTTTCTTCAGATGGTTATCTTAACGGATTAAAGTAACACTATCCCTTGGTGAAACGAGTTCGAATGTGACCCAATTGTTCTCACCGATGAAACGCCTACGTTGACTTTCTCGAATCAATTACGTTTAGTTAACGCCGCGAAGGTTCTTCCAATTGCCGCCATTTTTATTGCGGTAAATTCTGACACATCGTTTTGTAATGCGTGATTGAATTTTATGAGGGAAATTAATTTGGGTGAGGGAACGGTGGTGGGGACGTGTGAAATAAAATAGGGTTTAGGTTCGTTCGGAGAGTCGGCGACACACGGTTATGTGGAGATGTACGTGTATATGTAAGTTTGGTGCTCCAAATTTTTAGATTTGTGGATTTGCAGATTTGTAGATTTATGGATTCGTAGATTTATGGATTCGTAGATTTGTGGATTTGTAGATTCGCGGATATGTAGATTCGTGGATTTAAAGATTCCTGAATTTGTAGATTCATGGATTTGTAGATTTGTAGATTTTTAAATTTGTTGATTTGTGGACTTTTAGTTTTTGAGATTTTTAGTTTCTTAGATTTCTAAATTTTTTAATTTCCACAGTTTTAGATTGTTAGATTTTTACATCTTTATATTTTTATATTTTTAGATTTCTAGATTTCTAGATTTCTAGATTTCTAGATTTCTAGATTTTTAGATTTTTAGATTTTTAAACTTTTAGATTTTTAGACTTTTAGATTTTTAGATTTTCAGATATTTGAATCATTACATTTTTATATTTTTATACACACATTTAAATCTTCATATATTTGGATTTTCAAATATATAAATTGTTAGATTCTCAGATTTTTAGACTTTTAGATCTCAAAGTTTCCAACTTTTTAGAATTTTGATATTTCACCTTCTTATATATGTACATAGAAGTGAAGATGTCCGACATAACCTAAATTTCACAACACAAGACCACGTGTTAACATAACAGAAAGTAAAGACTGCACTTTTATATTTTGCTATTCAAAAACAAGTTAGTTTAGTACAGTCTACAGGAAAAAAATGAAGAATTTTATAATGCACATGTACAGCAACAATAACGATTACGATCAAACTTCTTCAGAAAAATATTCCACGGTGTTCTTTCGCGCAAAAAATGAACACTGTACAATTTAGTCTTGTTTAATATGGCGATCTCCCCTAATTGATTCGATATTAATATTCTATGTAAAATTATCACCAAATACTTCAGTTTTTAGTTGACCGGAAAGGGTTGGACGAATGATCTGACCATAAATGTACACTGTACAGGTCTCTCGCATACGTTCCAGCAGATTTGGAAACCTTTTATGGAACTTGTTCGTTGCAACCGGCGAATAATATACGGGACATCCATCATGTTGATGTTTCATTATTTCTTGCAGGCATCAACGAAGTTTTTTTGACGACACTGTCTTTGCTGCGCGGCAGTGTTACACTTCCAAATGATACCGCTATATTGACGATACTGTAGCAGGAACTGGGGATTTCTCTAGGGAGAATGACTATTTTAGGGAAATTCGTTGATTTTTTTACTTTATAGAATGTACATATACACATTCTAAATACACATATTTGTATTTAAAAATTTGAAAGCTTAATTAATTTTGAAATTTGGAAATGTAGATTGAAAATATCAATTTTATATCGTTAAATATTGTAAAATATAGTTATATAAAAATAGTGTAAAACATAGTTATATACTGTGAAACATATACTGTAAAACATAACTATATAAAAGTGTATGCTTAACTGTATAGTAATATGTATATGTAGCTGTATAATAAATCATTAATAAATTAGAATGTAACTATAAATACAACGGTACAGTAAAATGTAATTAAATAAAAATATAAATATAATTGTATAATACAATATCTGTAAATGAAGATATAAATATAATGTATGATAAAACATAAATAAACAAAAATAAAAATATAAATGCAACAGTACAGTAAAATATAATTAAATACAAATTGAAGCATAACTGTATAATAAAACAGAAATAAATAAAAATATAAATGTAACAGAACAGTAAAATATATTTACATAAAAATTTAAACCTAACCGTATAATAAAACAGAAATAAATAAAAATATAAATGTAACAGACCAGTAAAATATAATTAAATAAAAACATAAACATAACAGTATAATAAAACAAAAATAAAACCATGCAATAAAGAAATAAAAATATACATATACCATTGAATAAAACACGTTCAGAGCTAATATACGACGCGGCGATAAAACAGAAACGCGTATCGTTCAACATATAAAATCCAAAATTAATTCGAAAGCTGTATCTCATCAGGAACGACATAATCTTTTATGTTTTATTAAAGAATTAAATATCGGATATCCATTAACGGCGCGGTAGAATTAAAATGGTGGATCGTGCGGTTGAGATTCGAGCCATAGAAAAATTTGGGTAACAAAGGATTAAATGTTTCGCAAACAACCGGGCAAAATATCGCGAGATTCGCAGCGCTCGGCGTCGCGGATAAATCTTTCCGCGTGTACACGCGAAAACATTTATCTGTCCACGGCACGGAAAACCTTTAATCCGATAGATTAAAGTTTCTTTTCAGGGGAAAAGAAGCGCGAAAGTCACGGCGGTAAGCAGCGAACAGTGAAAGACGAGCAAAGACGGCGACGTTGCAAAAATATCACTGGCGACTCTCAGCCACACTCGCCTTCTTCGATACTATCGATTTCACCGTTGCACGCTCGTACGTTTTGCATATCCCTTCCCCGTCGACGAACCTCGTGTTTTTCTTCCCCCTCGGAGAATTATTTCTTTTGCCTCCAACGCCACGCTTTCAAATCGTGCTGTTACGCGAAAAAAAATGCTTCACTCGAGAAATTCCAGATTTACGCCCACCATTTTTTCTACCTTTTATTTTTACCACGATTTCGTTCGTGAAACTGCAAATTTACGGATTTAGGAGTTAAGTACGCAAGTTTAGGTGGTGAGACATTTATTAAGCTTTTGGGGTGAAATGTAATTTGTCTTTTCTACGTTTTCTATTTTCTACAATTAAATTCGTGAAATTGCAAATTTATGGATTTATGGGTTTAGGATTTATTAAGTACGTAAGTTTTGCTGGTGAGACATTTATTAAGCTCTTGGGCTGTAGTTTGTCTTTTCTGCATTTTCTTTTTGCCACGATTAAATTCGTGAGACTGCAAATTTACAAATTTGAGGATTTACGGATTATTAAGTACGTAAGTTTAGATGGTGAGACATTTTTTGTTTTTAAGGTTTTGGGTTGAAATATAATTTTTGAAAAATTCTTAATTTTAGGTGAAGGTTTTTAAGTAGCTATTTGGAACAGAAAGATCGATGGATTTATAAATTTGCGAGTTTTAGGGGTCGATATATTTTTAGAACTGCTGGTTTTAACATTTTTCAACTTACACATTTCTATATCTATAATTATCTAAATTTTTAAACTGTTGAACTTCTAAATTGACGATTTCTTATTTTCAAATCTGTAAATTCATAAATTGCAAATTGTCGGATTATGACGTTCCATAATAAGTATACAAATCTCCAAATTTTTGAATAGTCAATGTAAGAAATTTATAAAATGCTGAATTGCAATATTTTTAAGTATTAAAGAGATTAATTGGTCAATTTCCAAATTGTCAAATTTCTTGGCTTGTAAATTTTCAAATTTATCTTCAGATTCCCAAATTCTCCAATTTTCATATGTAAAAATATTCAAATTCTCAAATGGTCGAATCTACAATCATACAAATCATAAATTCGCAAATTTTGCAATATCCGTAGTGCCTCCCACGTGGACTTGCATCGCCGGCTCAGAAATACTGCTGCAATATAAAGAGATAATTAAAAAGAAACGACTCGCAATTTCTCCGTATTCAAATATCACTCCTCCAAAAGTACCTGCCTATAAAATCTTGGCGCAGAAACCGTGTCCATTTTTGTCACGTTTCGTCCTTCTTGAAATATTGAATGTTTATTTAAAATAAAATAGAAACTTAGTATCTTTAACCCCTACCTATAATTATTTCGTCAGTTGCGTCCGTCAGAGCCAACTAATTTTGCAATATTAAAACAAATAAAGAAACTTGAAATGTTAGACACATTTTGAATTCAGCGAACTGTAATTGTACAAACTGTAACTGGTATTGAATTCAAAACTTAATCGTAGGACGAACACGATTTATTTCTGTTGTGTTTGAACTGTGGTGTGCGTCACGAGTGACTCGATGTCACAAGCCAAGGGGTTAGAGTAAATGAATTTATTGAAAGCGACTCGGAAGGACGTCCGCACGGTTCAAGGATCAAACTAAACGTGAAAGACTTTTCTAAAACGCATAGTAAAACTGGCGCCACTTCCCAAGGAAAAATAACGGTCTGGGTCAGCAACGTATTCGCCCAATTGGCCTTTAGGTATAAACACGGCCTAGGGCCCATTGACCCTCGAGACAGAGTTAAGGCTTTTGTAGACCCAGTGACTCACATAGATTTATTTTTGCTCATTAATTAAAATGATAATTCAACAGTCCTGTTCCTTCTGGTTCTTTTAAGCAACATTCTACATCTTCTTTTTAATTACATCTTTCTTCGTAATTCTTTCTACGTGATCCGAAATATGCTCCGTAAGCTGTTCAAAACCGTAACGCGGTATATCTCGTTATTCGGTTTAATTAAAACGGCCGTTTTACGGACGAAGACTCCGGCGGTTGACTGTATTTATCTTATCTAAATGTTAAATTGATTCGCGTGTCGGTGAATTGTTGAAAATTCAGAAATCAATTGGTACACGCACGTGCGTAGGTGACCAAACGTTCGACGCTAATTACACACTGACAACGCTCGCGCGAATTTATACGGATTCTAATTAAAATTTCATTTCGACGTAGCGAAGTGTAATAACCGCGGATCCGTATCGCCATGGCGTTTTTTAAGCCGGTGGCGGCTGCTGCCGCAGCTGCCGGCGAAAACTAATTAAGCTCTCGTTTAACTACAAACACGAGTCCTGTGCTTTAAGCGATCGCTACTACCTAAAACTACCTTTTCGCCGGGTCATCTCTCAAATTATCGAGATACGTCTGCCCTAATTTCCCTCGCTATTTGTTTAACACGCGTTGCCTAATAAATTTCTTCCGCCATCTTAGATTCAAAGATTCAAAGATGTCGGACAAACACGTTCGATATAGGTTAGGTAAATTCTTCTGTTAGTGGATGTTTAAGATTATTTGGACGTATTTAGACATATGTGTATTAGATATTTATACACATACAAGTATTTAGAAATGTACAGACGTATATATATATGTTTGACATTTAGACGTATTAATATTTGGACATATACAGATATGTGTTGTATGGACATATGGAGATGTATGTTAGATATTTAGACAAATAAAAACATTTAGACATATACATATATGTGATGATATGTACATATACATACAATTATATTATACAATATTATTTAGAGATATGTAGACATGTACATGTTAGACATTTAATATATTACACATATATTACGCAGATATTTGTTAACGTGTAGAAAATAATTAAAATCAACGAATTTTCAGTGTAAAAGAAGAAACATGTGAATAGATAATTTACAATAAATTTCAACGTTAATGCTAACAGTAATTTTAATAGATAATAATTAGTAATTAATGGTAATTTCAGTGGTGAAATTGGAAGAGCTTTGTTCGCAGATATTGTCCGAAACGGGGAATAAAAGTGAAAATAGAGCGGGCCGATACATCGAAGCAGAAGTTATGGAATTAGCAATTAGGTGTTTGGTAAGGTTTGGCGTAGCTCGAAAACGCCGATCAATAATGGCAACATCAAACGCGGCTACGAATTGGCTACGTAAATCTCGTAGCTCCCCAAGGTTTCCGCGTCGAAAGTGGAATCGATGTACTTAGACGAGTTGGTCGGCAAGCAAATAAATTTCTGGTAAGTTGCCAAGCGGTGCGTTGGCCCCCGGGCACCAGTGAGGGAACATCGGCTACGAGAAACCGGTACTTGCTTATTCGAGTATGCAAAATAACCACACACGCCACTGGAATTATTGTTATTTGTGTATCGATCGCAAACGCTCTCTCGAAGAAGTATTAAACAAACAAAATGTGAATTCCAGTTAGTTTCGCTGAAACGAGAGATTATTTCGACGGGTTTATACGCTCCTGCTGTTTGCCCCAACTGACTCGACGAATCGATTTTCTACAAATCAACAGTTACGTGTAAATAGAAATTAGGGGCTCACCGCGAAACTTGCACGCATCGGAAGATGGGAAAATTACATTAAAACTAGGCCTCATGGAGTCACTATGATCAAACACGTAAACATATTTGATTTAAAGGTCTATAATTCCTTTCTTCTGTGAGCAAATTTGAATTTCTGAGCCCCAATTTGAAATTGTTACGAGACATTCGGTCGCTGTGATCAAGGATACAGAAACATTTGATTTAAAGGTGTATTCTTTTCTGAGAGCAAATTTCAATTTCTGATCTCGAATCTGAAATTGTTACGAGGTCGCATTGGGTTACCATGATCAATGATATAGAAACATTTGATTTAACCCCTTGCACTATGATTTGTCAGGTGCGTCAGAACTAATCACAGCAATATTAAAACAGACAAAGAAAGTTGAAATGTTATGTCAATTTTGTATCAATGTATGCAAATAATTGGACAACTCCGAATTGAAGCGTATTAATTCGAGTAAAATTGATCACGAAGTACGAGTGCGTCAGACTCGTCGAAATAGTGCAAGGGGTTAAAGATATATGATTCTTTTCTTCTGAGAGCAAATTTGAATTTTCTGAGCTCAAATTTGATATTGTTATGAGAGGTTTGAACAGGGTGAAATATATTTTGTTAGATAATTCGTGTTGGATCGGTGCAAATAACTGAGTGTATTTAGGACTACATGAATTTAGGACGGACATGATGTAAATTTACAGGGACAAGCGTGTGTGAATCTCAGTCTGGAATAATTGTATATTGAAGTTGTGGGAGGCGTGTTATGTTTCAAAATTATCGTGGGTTTCTTCAGAATGTGCTTCTTGACTGAGAAATATTTTAATTTCGAACTTTGTAGGAATATATTTATTTTGTAATGTAATAAGTATTTTTGGATATTTATAATGGGTTCGGTGGTGGAGTAGATTGCTAATATGATGATCGTGAGTTCGAGTCCAAGCGAGGCTGAATGATTTTTTTCTTTTTTCTTTTTTCATTTTTAGAATTGAGTAATTTGGAAATTTGAATGTTAAAGATTTGGAATTTTGAAAATTTGAAGCTTGATAATTCCAGAATTTTGGAATTTAGGGATTTGGGATTTAGAAATTTAGGAATTTAGGAATTTAGAAATTTAGTAAGTTGAGAATTTAAGGGTTCGGGGATTTAGGAATTTAGGAATTTAGGAATCTAGGGATTTGGGGATTTAGGAATTTTGGAGTTTAGGAATCTAGGGATTTAGTAAGTTGAGAATTTGTGAATTTAGGAATTTAGGAATTTAGGAATTAGAAATTTGGTAAATTGGGAATTTAAAAATTTATGAATTTGGGTATTTAAAAAATTAGAAACCTAATAATTTAGAAATTTGATAATTTGAGAATTTGAAAATGTCTGAGTCTGAAAACTAAAAACTTGAGTATCAAAAATTTGGAAATTTAGAAATCTAAAAATTTCAGAATCTGTAAATCAGAAAAATTGAAAAGTCTAAAATATTAATAACTAAAAATAACAAGTCCAGAAATTTGAATGTCCGTAAATTTATGAACGTAGATCGTTAAATTGTACGGGGTGACAAAATTTCTATAGTCAGCCCTGAATACGATTAAGTGTGACTGAACGCCGTTCTCCACGTAGCGATAAAATGCTAATGTTCATTGTTACGTACGAAATTAATTACTGGTAATGAGGCAGCACGAAACGCAAACAATTTTTCCGCGATAATGTTAAATAAATTAACAATGCAGGCGCTTCAGCTTGAAAATTATTTTTTAAAAACCGTTACAAGGTGATAAAGCGTATCTGGACGTTATCTGAAAGACTTTGCATCTTTACTAGAATAATAAGTGTATTTTGCATGTTTGCAATTATAATTCCCTGTTATTAATGCAGTCATTCTTTATTGTCAGCGTTTGTTTTATTGATAATTTATCGAGAATGAAACATGAAAAGAATTAACTTAAATACGATCATATTTATAGCATCTCGTGATTAAATTATAATTTCATAGCGAACACAAAATTATAGTCTTTTCGTAAATATTCATGCGTGAATAAACCATACATTATTCTATTAACTCAATTCTTAACTTAACTTTTGATTAATATTTTTAACTTCGGTTTTATCGGATTTCTAATAATTACAATTTTTAACACAGATAAAAATCATTTTTACAACCTTGTTTATTATAATAGAACAATTTTTTAAATTATATCAAAATAAATATAATAATCAAAGAAATTGTGTATTGCTCGACTATGTCGACCTGATTATATCTATGTTGATTTTCTAAAAATTGTCGTATACATAAATGAGCACATATATTTTAGTCCACACTGTACCTTGAATATTTTCAATTCCAGTTATATTGGATTGCGTTCGAATTACAGTTGTACCTTTTAATGTGGAAGAAAATTACTCTTACGAAGTTGCTTAATAGGGCAAAACAATTTTGAGAAACATAGCAACGCAGGTATAATAGCCGCAGAAATATAGCGCGGTCGTAAATTTCGCCGACCGGTAAGCGAAACAAGTTTCAGTTACCTTGGCACTAATCCAGTGATGAAGCACATCCACTGTGTTCGCAGGATGCGATGCACATACGAACAAACGCCGTACCTGGTTAGACACTTATGGATAATTAAATTCGTAATCTAGAATTTACAATTTGAAATTGTACAAAGTTTAGAATTTTTCGAATTTAAAAATTAGTAATTTGAAATTTAGAAAATTTCGTATTTACAAGTTTGTAATTTGAAATTTCTGTATTTTCATATTTTTTTATTTTCTTAATACTAGATATTCGGTCTAGATATTATCTGGACAGCATATCAATGCTGTCCTCATATTTTAGCGATTTCATCCATTTCTCAGGGATTATATGAAAGGAGAGGTAATTAAATGATTGAAAACTGTCGTCAAAGCGTCAAAACACAAACAACCGCTTTTCAATGGAGCGACAGCTCTTAATAAGATTAACGTCTTCGCGATTGTAGTAGCAGGGGAAAAAATATTTGAGGGGTTGGACCGAGCTTTTATTGAAGCTTTTTGACAACGATAAATAATCGGATTAGGCATAGTCAGGGATTTTCTGAGCCATTCTAACTGCTCAGGACAATCGAGCTACAATCTAACCATTGTACTGCTTTGACCTTTTTTATTCTATTTTTATGGTGTTTTATCGTCCTTCGGAAGGGAAACGGCAAGTCGGGAACTATAGCGAATCGGAAAATATTGCTACACTGTGTTATGCAAAAAATCTGACGAAATAAGATTTTTATAAATAAAATAATTACAAGAAGAAAATCTTGTAACTTCAATTATATTTATAGTTTATTTAACATCGAAATTATTTTCATGTAAATATTTCTTCAATTTTTTTATTTATGTACTTGGTTTTTTTAATTTAAATATTTATTTCATTTTTTGGTTTAAACATTTACTTGGTCTTTACCTTTTAAACATTTACTTCGTTTTTTAATTCAAACATTTACTTGATCTTTTACTTTTTAAACATTTATTTGGTTTTTTACTTTTTGAACATTTACTTGGTTATTTACTTTTTAAACATTTACTTGGTTTTTTACTTTTTAAACATTTATTCGGTTTTTTTCTTTAAACATTTACTTAGTTTTTCATACTAAATATACGTACACTTTTGACTTAAAATTACATTCGTTTTGAATTTGTTTTAAATCTTTGTTTAAAACAAGTTCCTTAAAAGTCGGATGTATCAAATAATTTTTGAACGCACAGTACCGAAATATTCGGTAAAATACAAGATCTTTCGGAGATAAGATTGCACACAGCGGTAGCTCGAAGAGAAATATGAACGAAGTAAAGTGAATTAAGCGGTGTAGATGAGACGTTATTTGTAACCGCAATCAGATTATGCGAAATTAATTACACGTTCCTTAGTCAAGTTGCGTGTGCCGTATTGCCATTGACCATCTCACTTTTAAATGTTTATTATTGCTGTATCCTTTTAAAACCGGATACCCGCCAATTTTTTTCTGCATTGAATAACTGTAAAACGAAAATGAATTAGCAAAATAACTTTGTAAAATAAGAGTACTTAGAAATTCTGATATCCGTCAGAATATAAAAGAAGTATTATTTTAAAAAAACTAGGAAGAGGTTTCGTAAAAAAATTTCCCTGAAATCAAATTTGCTTTTTGTGACCTAATTTAATGTTCCTTTACTAAATATCACAAGATTTTTCATTACATTTTATGCTAACTACCTGTTAATAGTTGTAGATGTGAACGTTTCTGACAAAATGTTCTCACTTTAAAAGAACAAAGACAGAGCCAAGAAATTTGATAGCAATATATTTGCAAAAGACTTGTAAATTGTAATAAGAGGATTGGGTCATATAGATCCCTCTACATCGGGGGGTTCAGTAATAATTCCAGGGTATTGTTCGAGTTGATTGTCATTATGGTGGGGTACAAGGGTGTCGATTAATCGAAACGATCCGTGCATCACATTTCAGTGTTATCGTGCTGGGGATACATTCGCACTGTGGTGGACCGCGGTCGATATTTGTAAGGGATTGCTCGGTATTTCATGGACAATGGCCGTGTGGCAGAGGTGAATTAGACGATCACGTCGTTATCAGTGTGTTTCTGTAGCACTTTGTGTGTCCACTAGCCATAGAAACTTGCACCAGGATTAAGGAGTCTTTAAAAGAAATACAACGAAAGAGAAACACGTGTTCTACAAAAACTTCCATCTTCAAACCTTCATAACTCCGTTCTTATCCAAAACCATTGCAACAGACATCAAATTAAAGCTCCAATCTTTTCCTTTCCGACACTATTAATGGTTTTCATATATGTCGCAGGCCCAATGGGAAACCATCGGGCATGTCCGTATACTCCCATTTTCGATTCTGAGGATACTCGCACAAATTTGAATTGGTAGCCTACAAATAATATTCTATGCAACTATCTCTTACTGCATTTGAAAGTCTGACCAATTTCCTTGAAAATAAGCTAAATTGCAGTAACATAGGATGATTTATAACAAAGTTATAGTAATTTATAGAAAAGGGTCAGGTTCAGGTCTTTAGTATCCCATAGAGTGCCCCCATCATTATTTATGTTTATTTCGGTGTGAATGTTATTATTTATTATATACAGGGAAATGTTATTATTTTCTGATGATATTTGTACGACTATAATAAAGTTGGAGTAGCGGAAATAGAAGTAATGATTGAATCGGTGAATTTGTGCCGCGTGCCATGTGACGCAAAAGTAGTAAAAGCGTGGCGATTGGATTTTCATAAACGTCACTTTTCCTTTCCTTAGTTCGATTATGCATATCCGGCTTAGCCGTTGCAGCATTCGTGTGCGGAAGCGGAAAATCCAACGGTCTGCCGTGCGGAGACAGAAATAGGGAGGCGAGAGAAGGGTCCGCGCGAGCAAGAGGGTGTACCACGGGGATGGTTTGATATTAAATCCCGGTGACTGGCGCGGCCTAGACGAGACGAGAGGTGACGAGAAGCTTCGCAACACCAGATGGTACTGACGTGCTGAGTGACGTCAAATTAAAACACGTAGCAGTGACGCGACGATTCGACGACATCCCATACAATATCGTTGCCGCTGCCTTCGATCGTTGTTATTCGACGATTCTTCTTATCGCCTATTTACACCAACCGCCGTTTTCTTCCTTTATCGTATCGTGTTTACGTAGATGTCGATACGTCCCCAGGCAATGCATTTTAGATTCACGGATTTCGGATCCTTTGCGATTTTTGAAAATCGGATTTAAAGTGAATATTTAGATATGTTTCAAACTCAACAGCTCCAAAAGTTGTTCTTTCCAACAATATAAAGAGTACTCATAGATGTAACAATTTCTCTCTTGATCAGTTACCATATTTCTCGTGCTGGCCTCACCCAGGCAGTTTCAGAAACATCATCGTTAGCAGCGTAAATGAAATTTGAATATTTTGCCAACGTTTGCTGTCCCACCCCGAAAAAGAGGCAAAAAAGAGTGAAAAAGGAGACGTGATATGCAGACTCTTATGCAACAGCGTACCGTAAAATGTGGGTGGTAAACGGGCTGACGTTACGAATGAAGTGCGCCGCTGTAAAAATGTGGTTTTATAGATGCAACTCCACATAATGTCCAAGTAACCGAGGGGGATGGACCTTACACGAGGAAGAGCCGGTACAGTACGCCGGGTTAAAAAGAGGAAGACGTATTCGGTCGAAAAAAAAAGGGAAAAAAGAGAGATTCGTGTGGGTGCGCCCGTAAAAAGGAACATCGTGCACGCGCCTGCACGTCGTAATATCTGCCTCTTAAGCGTCCATACACTCGGCCGAGTCCGTTTTCTTCTTCTTCTTCCTCCTCTCCGACGTCCTCGCATCGTCTTTTCTTCCTTCTGGCTTCTATGCCTTTTTCGCCGCGTCTTGACTCTGTAAACCGACCATAAACCCTCGACGACAGCCTGGAATTTCTTGGCGTCACGATTTTACCAAACCGTATCGATCACCGTTCCCCAGGAGCCGTGGCAACAGCGTGTATTCCTGGTGTACACTGCTTTGTGATCGTGTAAACCTTACCGATGTCACTATTTTGGATACCTTGGCCTTCTCGCTGTCGATATTACACTGGGGTTTACGCGCGCATTTAGGGTTAGCTTTGGTCCTTTTTCCATAGTTCGGAGTCTTTGAGGAATGTCACTTTAAATTTAGTTTTAAGGCCACTGTTTGGATGTTAATTTCATGATGCGTGATGGTAGTTTTGCATGGTTTGGATACTTTTGGGACAGGTTGGGGTCTAAGGTTACTGCCATTTTGAAACGCTCGAAAGTTGTCATCAGTTCAAGAAACTCTTGTATGAAGTTGAAAGAAACAAAGGGCTGAAATATATTATTTAAGGTGTTTCACAGAAATCTAAATTTGGTTCTTGCCAAAATCGTAAAAAATGATGGCGACCTATATAAAAAGCACTGCACTTGAATATATTACGTGTACAATTATACGAGGTAATTTAATATAAAATCGTATAAAAGAATTAAACGAAAAAGATAATCGTATTGCAAGGATTAATGTTGATCATTTTAGAGAACCAAATGTCTCGGTAAGAATGTGAAATATCCTTTGTACTTTTCGCGGTCTTTGTTAAACCGCTTAATTAGAAGCTACGCTTTAGCTAAGCTGCTTACCAGCTCGTGGTACAAATACTTCTTAAACCGCAGCTACGATGTCGTGTATAACACGTGAATTTATTTGTAAACAGTCCTCATGCTTTCACTGAAATGTTGCAGAAAAGTATTTTTAATTCTTCTTATAAACTGTTTGCAATAAACGGCTTAACCTTTTCGGTGCTCGCTGAAATACAACGATTTTAAACCGATTTTTAACCTACTTTTACAGACAACAGTTCAACCTAAAAGAAGCATTAAATGTTTTCATTTTTACCAGACATTTTAATGTTCCTTTAAAACATTTGAGTGTTTTACTGAAAGCATTAAATGTTAGAGACATTACAAATTATTGATTAATAAGTTAAATTGGATTTTTCATATAATTTGTGAATATGACTATAGAAAGTGTAGCATATGTATGTTTATGTGTGTAGTACATATGAAAGTACAAAATATATACATGTTACGTATGTGTACATATAATGTACATGAAACTATAGAGAACGTGTGCAGTACATGTATATATGTAGTATATGTGAAATGATATAAAATATGTGTAATACATGTGTATGTTCAGTGCATATAAAATATATATCTATATAATAATGCATGCATATATTCTATTATATGCATATATAATACATATAGCTATATACTGTACATAAAGAAATGAAATACACAATATGTAATTTATGTGCCTATATGAATGTAGCATAAATAAGAAAGTATAAAAAAAATATATAAATGTGATTTTATTTTTAAGAAATCAATGCACCATCGAGTATAACAGATAAAATATTAAGAATTACGCTAAAAAATAATTTAAATTTTTCCGAAAAAATATCGTACGAACTCATGTAATCTAACTCGAATATTTGAACCAAAAACTGTATTTCATTTATTTTGTAATACTGTAAAATCGTGCATATGGTATACGTTTCATAATGGCTGTTTCAGAAACTTGATATTCGTATATCCAATATTCCGATAATCGATGTACCATATATAATAAATTTTTCAACGAAACGTTTATTAAAAAAGAAAATACAGTTTCCGATAAATTCTATATTACAGTTTTTAATTAAATACAAAAACAACCATACTTCCTTTCAAATAAATGAAATTACAAATATCCGTGATAAAGATTAACAGAAAGTGTGCTTTCAGTTACCAGGATTTATGTCTACAATTGTATAATAAGGATTGTTAATTAAATTTAAAATGAACAAAATTGGGAAACGTGAAAATTGAAGTACATTGTACATTTGAGAATTTCAAGATTTGTGAATTGTGAAGTTTTATTGAATTTCTAAAAAATTCAAGAATATGATTTGAATATCAGAGAAGATGGGAAATTGGAGAAATCGGTATTCTTTCGAATTTCTAAATTCGAAAATTAGGAAACTTGAAAACTTAAGAACATGGAAGACTTGCTTTAAAATTACAAAATATTAGAAATAGTGCATCTCATAGGTATTAAAAGCACGTGCTCAATTTTCACCATCGCTATATATTAAATTCCATCAGTCTTCGCCAGCCACCAAAAACTACACATCTAATGCGGACAATGGGCTAAAATCCGTCGGCTTTGTGTTCGAATTGGTCCGTCTATTTGAAGCCTTTCCCTCCATCGATACGTCAAATCCGTTTTCAATGCAATATTCATCGGAAGACAGGGGTTTGATCGTTCGCCGCAATTAGATCCAGCTGTAAATTACGAGAATGATGAAGATTACGCGTGACGTTCGGCGTCGCAGCTGCACGCGTATCCGAGGCGCGAATTATTTGGCAAAATTAGGCTCGTCGGCACGGCTGATTTTCGATGGCAAACGCACGAGATACGCGTACACGTAATCCGACCACAACGGAGAACACCAGCCGAGCAGTTCTCTCGCATTCCTGTCGAATGTGTAATTATTCGCGGACCGATGCTCCGGCCGCAAACAATGGCCGCCGAGTAGCGAGACTCAGGAACCGAAACTGCATCGCGATGCTCGCAAAATCCATCCCCACTTCGCCATCCGCATTTCCTCCACAGTGAAACAAATCCCTTGGTGACCATTGTTTAAACGGACCGAACACGTTCTCCAAATAGTTTGCTATAATGTTAAGTTAAATCTTCCTCCTGTGATTCTATTTATCATCCGCGGTATGATGAACGTTTTGAATCTGAACGAGCCGGAGCTCGATAATCGATGTAGCAGGATCGATGCGAATTCCCTAAGCTCACTCGTTTATGGAACTTTGCTACACCATGGAGAACATCTGACTGAACGTATCTCATTTTAGAGGTGGAGGACTAATTGTTTGAAACGTATTTTCAATAAGATGTCTAAGCACACTGAATTCAAATCTGTCCTAACCAAGCTCGGTCTGACTTATCTGCTTTAACTTAACGAACAATCTAATTTAACTAATCAACAAAAATTAGTCTTCTTTAACAAACCCAGCCTGGATCAAAACCTACCATGACTAACCTAATTTATCGTAGTTTAACCCACTTAACTTAACATTTATCCTTTTGCATCAATTCTATTCATCTATTATATCAATCTAACTAGAACTACTCGCTAAATATAGAACTTGTAATCGTAGTAATTCTATGTTTGCAGAAGAAACTAGAGAATTGTATGTACTTGTTATCAATAACGTATTTTTGAGGGTCGTCAAAGGCAATTAGCTATTTTGCTTTCGCACGATTTATGTTAGGTATAGACCGTCTGAGGTACTCATGAATGAGAGTCTGATCGTAGCAAACAATTGAGACGATACTCCGACTTGTAGTCACATAATGTCGCAAATCTATTTGTGAAAATATGGAAAAAAGAAAGGATCGTTGTCGAAGTGAATAGAAACATTGTTCCTCAAGTATCTGGCCACGGAGTGGGAAGATGCCTTCTGGTAAGAGGACTAAGTTTGACCCCTTGGCACTTACCCCAGAACCGAAAATGAATACCAAAGTTTTTATACTGTACTCGGTAAATTCTGTGAAACTATTTATCATCTATAGAATGATGGATGGATCGACATGTGAACTAGTGCAGTGATGCTGTTGCAGATTGATAATCGATATGGCAGAATTGATGTACACAAATAAGTGCTAGGTTCACTCGTCTGTAAAACTTTTCATACAGAACATTTAACTGAACATGTACCCTGGTTTGGAGGCAAATAGATAATTATTTAAAAGATATCAATGGTTACTATTTAAATTTTGAAGTATAATTACTAGGTGCAAACCATTAGCTGCGCGGTTAACTTGACTGTAAACTGAGTCTACAGTTTGAATATGGGTCAATGTTTTTAACTAAAATTGAAAAAGAATTATATATTAAATAAGTTGAGTATAAATCAGATGAAATTATGATTTGTTCTCTTTACAGTATTAAGTCTACATCTCATCAAACGATACCCAAGAATTGTTTCTGATAACAAATATTGATTTCAAGAACTTTGAACGGTATTGTTTAAATAATATACGATTTCGCAAACCGATATAAAACCTTCGAGATAGTCTAACTGGATCGGAGTTATAGTCTTCTGATTGTATTCCCAGCAAGTACTAATAAAAATTCTCGTTTGTTCCAGGTAAGTTTCAATTGCTTCCATCGTATGTTTGCCTATCCAATGTCGGAGAACTGCGGTGAGTACAAATACGATCGTTTTTCAAAGTAAGATATTGGCTATCCAGGAAGTTCTTGAAGCTATTCGTTAGATTTTAGTGTTTCTGACGGTTACTGGAAACTCCTGGCGCAAGTTATCGAGCTTCCTTCTAATCGTTGCCTCATTTTTCGATGTGGAAGCTTGAAATTAAGGCCAACTGCAATCGAGGAGACTTCACATTGCCAATTTCATGAAAAAGTGACGCAACTAACTGTGACGTGATACATTTTTCAAAAAGTCCATTTGCAATTATTTTTTACTTGGTCAAAATCAATCGACTGTAATATAATTTATTATTTTATAATGTGGACACTTGCGAAGCTTTGTAATTTGTAGGTTTACAGGTTTAAAAAATTTGAAAATATAGATACAGGTTCAAAAATTTGGAAAATTTTATAGGTTAAAAAAATTGGAAAATATAGATATTTGCAGGTTAGGCAATTTAAAAATTCAGATGCTTCCAGATTTAAAAACTTGGAAAGATACTTGCAGGTTTCAAATTTTCACAGATGTGAAAAAATATTAAAATTTGTGGGTTAAGGAATTTGAAAATATAAAAATTTAGCTATTAGGTTCTTTGAAAGCATCAAAATTCAGGAGTAGGAAGCTTGACGAATTTAAATATTTTGAATGAAAATTAGAACAAGTTTAAAAATATTTAAAAATAATCAAAGAGTGATTCGAATCGAGTGATTGAAGCAGTGAACACAGACTAAGAATATTATAACCTTAATGTTTCGTTGAAGGCTTAACCTTGAAGACTTCAACCCCTTGATTTATGTCTTCGTCAAGTGCGTCAGACAGAACGACTCAATTTTCATTATAATATTAAAACAGACAAAGAATATTTAAATGTTAAGAATATTTTGGACATAGTAATCATTGCTAAACATGCTGGAATTAAAATTAAACTCGCAATAAAGTCGTGGTAAAAATAGGATGAAAATTTGTCGCGTTTCAAACTATGTGTGTCACGCGTGGTACACGATATTGTAAGGCAAGGGATTAGCAATAAATTCCTTTTGTTGTCGAGCTTTCTTATAGAAATATT
Organism: Megachile lagopoda; assembly: GCA_036983795.1. Taxonomy (NCBI): domain Eukaryota; kingdom Metazoa; phylum Arthropoda; class Insecta; order Hymenoptera; family Megachilidae; genus Megachile; species Megachile lagopoda. Next base: position 9,898,165 of record CM072797.1, on the reverse strand, counting down.
TGATGAGTCGTCGGTTTTATGCGTCCATGGGAGTTGTTGTCGTGGTTCTGCTTCCTTAACGACCGAAGCCTTATCGGTCATGGATCAGCCTCGCAAGGTCTAATTAATATTCATGACTCACCCGCGAAGGACACCGTAGTTAATGTACATTTGATTGGAAGGGGCAGCTTGCAAGACCAGTCAAGGTTTTCCTCGAAGGACGTTAAAAACATTCGTCGACCCGGTTTACGATTTGAATTATGCTTATCCCCTGCATTTTCATTGCACTCATTATTACTTCTCGAAAGCAATTATAAATAGAAATTGCTGTATGCATTTCATTACGATCGGATTATTCTGACTGACATTAAAACCGGACTCGTTCAAATTTATTGTTTTTTACAAGAACGCTATGCCAAAAATTTGTTCATTTAACTGTTTATAAATATTCTTAAAAATATATTAAATGTTACACTTATAATAATATTACGTTTCTATATATTTATAATTCTAAATATTACGTTTAGATAGTTTTGATGTATTTTCAATTTTTATATATAGGGTGTTACATTTACTGTTACATTTACATCATCTTTGTAAATACTATAGTTCATACTATTGTATGTTTGTGGATACTATAATATTTGTTCCATCATTTATATCGTTATTTATTTCTTTTTTTATATACTTTTAATTTGTACATACAGGGTGTTTCACTCTTGTAAAGTGATATTTAGGTCGCCTTTATATGTAGTTCATTTATTAATATCATTTTTATATATTTTTATATAATTTAATATCTATAAAGATGATGTATATATTGCTTTGTAACAGAGTTTATGAGACATCCTATACATATCGTACACATACATATATGTGTGCATATACGGTTTTTATACTGTTTGTAAATATTATTTAAAAGTAAACAATATTGACCGCACCTGCAGTTTGTATTCGTAAGTATAGTATTTTATATATTATTAACCAATTTATTCCAACTGTTTTATTTTCATTTGTTTACGCTGATCAATAAATTTAACGATGTATAATAAGCAATGCACAATTACTATCACTACTCTGTGTAATATTAAAGTTCGAAATTTGTATGTATTCGATATTAACTGTTGCTGGAGTCAAGTATTTTGTATACACGGAAACATGTTGGACTTCTCTAGGGAAAATGGCGATGTAGCAGGATGTTGCACCATTAAACATTGGATTTCACTTAGTATGACTTCAAATGAGGAAGTTTATGTAGATTTCGGGTATTTAGGAATTTCGTAATCAGAAAATATCGAGATTCAGAGATACGGTTACCACTAAATGGGGATCTAAAAATTTGATTTCGGGAAATTTTTGAATTTAAAGATTCGTAGACGTAAAAATTGGAAAAATAATGAATCTTAGAATTATTCACATTTGGGAACTTGGAGATTTGGAAATTTGGAACTGGAAATGTTTGAAAATTTAAAAATATAAAAATTTTGCCAATTCAAGGAATTTGGAAATTATAGAGTACTTAAATGTAGAAATTTGAGATTTTCTTAAGTTTAAAAAATGATAGATTTAAAAACTTGAGAATTTGAAAATTTAGAAATTGAAAGAATTTGAAATTTGCAGATCCAGAGATATAGAAATTTAGAAATTGAAAATATATCAATTTTTATGAATCATAATCCACATTTTTCTGAAGAAATTTGCAAAATAATATAAAACTTCAGAAAAGTACCTACTCTGCATAATAATCAAATATGCTATTTACAAACCTAACCTCCCCTAATTATCATTTTTGAAATCATAACCCACATTTTTACGAATAAATTTGTAAACTAACATAAAAATTCCGAAAAGTACCTATTCTATAATTACCAAATATTCATGAATCACAGCAAATTTAAAAAAGTATATCTATCTCCTTAAATTCCCAAAACTCATCTCGTGGCGCGCGCACAATAAAATAAAGAATGGGAATAAAGTAGAATAAAGTAGATAATCAGTTACAGAGAAACGATAAGTCTGTGTTATTTTACGCAATGGTTATCCGTGTAAAGGCACAGCATTCTCGAGGTTATTGGCTGTAATAGTTCCGTATATACAGCGGATTATATTTTCTCACCCCGGTATCCTTTTAATTTGTGGAGGCGTTTACGAGGCGCGACCACTCTTCGAGGAGCATGGTAAGCGGCTAAGCGAAATCTCTTACGAACCGTCATACGATACGCTCGATTTCAAACGTTCTTAGAATGGTTCTGCATAGACGCTCGTTCCATTATATGCAACGGTTATTGCTCCGTCGTTTTTGTACTTTCACCGTGCCATAATGTCCCGGAGATATGTGTAAAACTTTATCTTTACGAGAGGTATCGAATAATCTCGTGGGTACTTGTCGTTTCGGAAGAGGATTATGCAATCGCATTTGCTTGATGGATGATGACATAATTAGTGCACTGCGGTATTTTATATGTCTGTTATACGCAGAATAGGGAGTCAAATATTTTATATTTATTCTGTGTATCATATTTTAATATACATTTTTAACGAAAAATTTTATATATATAAAATTATATTTTATATATCCGATATAAGCGAAATTGACCTATACGATATAAGCGGAAGTTCAGACACAAGGGACTTATATTTAATATTTTCTGTGTTGATGTAAAATTTTAGAATAATGTTATGTTGACTATTTTAGAGTATAGCTTCTATCCTCGTGTTTTATCGCCGTGGCGGGTTGGACAAAACGTTGTCGTTTAGTGCATGACATTTATTTATGAGCCATGATTTGTTTTAAATCAGCCAATACATAACCTTGAAATTTATATTTTAATAATATAAATATAATATCATATAAATATTGTATATCTTAAGTATATCATATTTTAATATAAGAAATATTTATATTGGTGCAGATAAAAATTTCTGTACATTTTGATTCACTAAACTATAGTTTAGTGTAAAGCCGCTAAATAGCCAAACAGGGTGATTATTAAATAGGTTAATGACAATTTAATCAAACTTGCAAATCAATTTCTCAGTCCTTAATTAGTTAATATATTACAATTTACAAAGATGCAATTTAATAAACATTATGTATAATCTACATACATTATAAGTAAATAAATTATGATTTAATAAAACTTATACGAAATTTTCGAGTTCTCAGTAAATTAATATGCAACAGTTCATAAAGGTAGAATTTAATAAACATTTTATGTAATTTATGTAAATTGTAAATATATTCCTTAGAAGTTAATGAAACTTGTACGTAATAGGTGACATATGAAACGTCGCGACGACGGTTATGAATTTAATGGTTTTATTCATAACTTAGTCTGGTACATCTTTACATTTACATTTAAAGCTTATCATAAAAGTGTGCTCACACGATCGATGTGTTACTCCTCTACTTAATCAAATTGTCTGGCTGTCTAGATGTTTTTTTTAAGAGTGCTTGTGTTAGTCTTTTGCAAACATTTTATTATTTTGTTATTTTATTAGTTTTATCATTTTTTCATTTTTACTGTTTTTACCATTTTTGTTGTATTTACTAGATTTTCTATATTTATCATATTTAATATATTTACCATGTTTATCTTATTTACCGCATTTATCGTGATTATCATATTCATCATATTTATCGTTTTTACTAATTTTATCAATTTTATTACTTTTCCATTTTTACCATTTTCACCATTTTTATCATGTTCACTATTTTTCCATACTCACAATTTTGATCAATTTTATAATTTTCTCTATTTTTCCATCCCTATCATTTGTACCACTTTTAGAAGAGCGTCAAAGGCTCAAAGAATAAAAATAATAATTCAAAACAATAAAGTGATCAGCAATGCTACTTAAATTGCTGTTCTTCTTTATATCGACCTTTTAGCTAATTTTTAATGGAAGAGTTATTGGACCGCATACGGTAAAATTTAAAGGAGTCGAAGCAACGGAGCATGATTTTTGTTGGCTTTCATCCTCATGCGGTATGAAATATCCGGTTCACAATGGCGGACCATCTAGAGGTCCGATGCCGCGTGAAATGCGAATCTAAACGAGTGGACGATCTGTGAACTGGCACGTCCTTTCCTTTTCTCCATCCATTTTCGAAGCCTGTTCTCATCGTCGGCTTAATCCTCCCCCAGTTCCAATCTAGCCCCCTTTTCTTTTCCATTCTTTCCCTCTCGATACACGGAGCATTTTCTTCCGCGTGATTGTAACATCATAATGGACGGCCCCATTCGACATCGTCCTTCGATTTACTCTTAGAATTCGTTTATCCGTGCCACGCGACCTTTCTTTTATTTTTATTCTGTCCTGGTAATTTATTATATTGTTGCGCTGATTTTATACTAATACGCGTGAAATTGTTTCTCTCTTATTTTTCCTTTTTTGGTCCAAGAATTTGAGGTTATGTGGGCTTCCGATGTGGTACGAGGGACCGAATTTATGTGAGAAAATAAGTGAAAATGATTGAATAACATTCTTTCTGAAGCTTTGTTTTTAAGGAATTTTTGTTATTTGATTATATAGTATTGCAATTTTAAGTCATCGATTATATATTTCAATATTTTCGTTTCAGTTCTTTCAAATTTTGAAATATCTTAATTTCAATTTTTCTAAATACCTAAGTATTGTAATTTCAATTGCTTGTAATTCTTGAATGTGCTGATTTCAATTCTTTCGAGTTTCTAAATATTCTAATTTCAATTCTATTGAATTTTTAAACGTTCTAATTTCAATTCGAGATCCTTTATGTTCGAATTTCAATTCTTCAGAATTTCTCAATGTTCCAATTTTCATTTCTTCGAATTTCGAGATTTTCCAATTTCAACTCTTTCGAGTTTCTAAATATTCCGATTTCAATTTTTTTGAGCTCCTAAATATTCTAATTTCAATTCTCCCAAATTTCTTAATGTTTTCATTTCAATTTTCTCAAATTCCTTAATATTCTAGTTTTAATTCCTTCTAATTCCTAAGTATTCCAAGTTCAATTCTTTCGAATTCCAAAATGTTCTAATTCCTTCGAGTTTCTAAATATTTTAACCTCAATTATTTTCGTGTCCCCAAATATTCCAGTGTCAATTTTTTCGAATTTTTGAATTTTAATGTCAATTCTTTTGAATACTAAAATATTTTAGTTTCAAATTTTCGAGTACTTGAATACTGAAATATTAAATCATCGAATACTCAGACTTCAAGTTTAAGAAATACATTAAAATACCTACACGATGTACATTTTCAAGTTGAGACTAAGGAATAAGTATCAATAAAAAGAATATAAAACACCAAATAGTACATAAATGTATTTTTCACCATTTCAAAAATCAATATATATTTTGTTAAAAACGATTTGTATATATTCTTCGCCAGATTTGTATTTTTCACAGATATGTATTCTGCACCGTTTCAAAAATCAATACATGTTTTGTTAAAAACGATTTTTATTCTTCACCAGATTCGTATTTTTCACAGATATGCATTGTTCACTATTTCAAAAATCAATACATGTTTTGTCAAAAACGATTTTTATTCTTCACCAGATTCGTATTTTTCACAGATATTCTTCACCGTTTCAAAAATCAATACATGTTTTATCAAAAACGATTTAAATTCTATATTTAAAAATGGTGAGAATCAAATGATTTTGATCTCCGTTCTAATTTCATTGTTTATGATATTAGCGTATTAGCACTGTTTATTTGTGTTCAACAAGATACAAGATCTACACGGCACGTTATTTCAGATACCGTGTTTGCAACACAAAGCAACGTAGTGTTAAATGGATTTCCAACTAAATAGTAAAATAGATGAGTGAATGTATGACCCAGATTGTTGAATTGTAGATTAACATATAATCGAATGGTTAGTTAAATTAATTGCATCGCAACATACGAGTAATTTGAGAAATCTGATAATGGTAGGAGAGCACACGGGCATATGCAATGAAACATTTTGCTTAGCGGTACAGTTCTCAAATGAGCAAACCACCACGACAAAACGTTTAAACGATCTACTGTCCCGCTTTATTTCATGTAGCATGCAATTACGATTAATTTCAAACAGTAAATCGGATTGCTGGCCATATTGCTTACATACAATCACGCGGCTTACCGAATATGCTAACTGGAAAATTTAGGATTAATAGTGATCCTTTAATCTGTCGATTCAATCTTTGATTGATCAGTTTGTTAAATGAACAAGAAACTTTTAAAAATATAGAACAAATACACATTTTTAATACATTTAAGATGTATACTCATTCTTTTTTGAAGTATCATTTTGTTGTGTATTTCTTTCATTTTGGTTAGAGTTTAATACTGCAGTTCATTTGACTAGGTTAGGTTAGCAATAAGTATAATTTTCTTTCATTTTGGTTAGAGTTTAATAACGCAGTTCATTTGGTTAGGTTAGGTTAATAATAAATATGATGTTCTTGTGTATTTTTCTTTTCTTTTGGTTAGAATTTATTACTGCAGTTTATTTGACTAGGTTAGGTTAGTAATAAGTACAATTTTCTTTTGTATTTATCTTTTATTTTATTTTAGAATTTAATACTGCAATTCATTTGACTAGGTTAGGTTAGCAATAAGTATAATTTTCTTTCATTTTGGTTAGAATTTAATAATGCAGTTCATTTGGTTAGGTTAGGTTAATAATAAATATGATGTTCTTGTGTATTTTTCTTTTCTTTTGGTTAGAATTTATTACTGCAGTTCTCTTGACTAGGTTAGGTTAGCAATAAGTATAATTTTCTTTTGTATTTTTCTTTCATTTTGGTTAACATTGCAGTCCATTTGGTTACATCAGGTCAGTTTGATGTTATATAAAAATTATATTTCGATACATCATGTACACGTTACTATAAACAATAAAAGTTACCTTAATGAAAATTATGTTTAATAAACTGACACATCATACGAGTTATTATTTAATTCTGTATATATAAGAACTATATGACGTAAATATGAAATATGAAAAATTTGACATAACCTAACCTAACTCGAGTGAGTACAGCTCGTCGATATGTATGTACGCATGTGTGTACGTGAATGGAGTTACAGCAAGCCGTAATTATACCACGACAGTATGTAATTCGTGCATACTCCTCCGTGTCTGGTTCCTGTCACTTTTTTTTGTATTTTTTTTTTTCTTGTACACGTAATGGCCTTTACGCTCCTATAATTGCCCCAGCAAGCCGATAGAACGAAGGTTCTTGTAATCACAATGGCGCTGTCGCAAAGGGCCGAGCCACGACCCTTTCATTAAGAAACAAGCGGATCTTCTCTTTAAGCTGCTATTCCGAACACGTAAGGACAATTTCATCGTTCCTTGTCCTTTGCGTTTCTTCTCGGGAAATTAAATAGTTTACAGTGACGGAATTACCCGGATGCTCGTCCAATTATAAATAATTATTAGATTGCCAATTTCAGTCGCGAGCTCATTACGTTCTTCGCTTTCAAATTACGCTTCTATTGCGAATGAAAATTATTGATAGAATACTATTTGGAACTTTGGAAAGTTACTATTTTGTTAGAGTGATTGGTTTTAGGGAATATTTTGATGAATTTTTGGAAATAATTTGTAAAGTTCACTTGCCGCGAAAATATGCAAGATTTAAGTATATGGTTAATATTAATTTTGATATTCTCCTGACATCAGAAATTATAGTAATTAATACATTGGATAATAATTTAATTAATCAATAATTTAGATAGTTCTCAAAATGTTGCAAATTTGAAATTTTGGAACACTTTCCTTTCTATCAATTTTTTTACAAAAAATATTTATTTCTATATTTTAAAAATTTAATTTTCTTTATTTTTCAAATAATTTTTTTATCAGTATTACTTATGAAGACTGAAAGAAAGTTAGTTAATTTAATATCACTTACTATATGCTACAGATCATAAGAAAATGCAAAATAGTAAATAATTTGTTGTTATGTAGAAAATTTGCAACATTTACAGTGCACGCGTACTTTGAGACGCCCTGTACAAGAATTCCACGGTGAACGAAGTTGAAAAAGAACCTGTTTCTTCAAGGATTCGTTATCTTAATTAAATTATGGAGAGTTGATTGGTTCAAACTGTAGAGATATAATTAAGTGATAAGTTGCTTCTTTTGTAATGGATATTGCAGTTCAAAAATAAGCAATTTCAAATAATAACGTGGCGTTAACATTATCTTAAAATAGCCGCGATAAACTGCATAAATTTCATTCCACTGTACTATAATATTATTAATTACTAACTTAAATAAACTTAAGTAAACTTAAATAAAAAGGTGGGAAAAACAAAAAAGTTACAAAATAGAAAAGGAAGAAAAAATTGTAGTGTTGAATTTTGGAAAATTGTTTCATTATATATCAATGTTACATTGTCAATTACAATAATAACAGTTATTATTATTGTTTTTTGAAAATCAATCTTACGTTCAGTAAATTTTTATGTATTTCAATATTGGAAATCCAAAATGAGCACAAATGTACATTAAAGTTGTAACAGCATAAATTTTACAATCTAATTGTGAAATTGTCAAATCTTGCATCTAACAATTACAACAATTTAATTTGAAAATAAATATATCATTATGAAAAGAAATATTTTGAAAATAATTATGAAAACAAATATACTGAAAATAACTATATGATTATGAAGATGAATATACTGTTTTTTTTTATAGTATATAAAATTATGGAAAGAAATATACCGAATTATGAAGACAATATAATTATGAAAGCTAGTTATGCCAGTGAATATAATTATGAAAACAAATATATTAAAAATAAATATAAACATATTCTGAAATAGTTGAAAATCCATTGGCATATGTATATGTTAATGTATACCGTAAAAAAATTGCAAAATGATTGACCAAATTTTCAAAATGGCATATTGAAGCAAGGCCATCAAAAGTGACTGAAAACCTAACCTAACATTACACGTTTTCAACCGTTTCAATATATAAGCATTATTCGAATCGTAGAGTATTCAACACCACCCTAAAAATGCTTACTTTCGTTTCTAATCCATCCAGAGGAAGACACTAGAGGCCCGTATATAAATAAGCAAGGGTAAATTTAGAAACACACATGAAAGAGCACGTGTTACGCATAGAGAAAACGAGATCCAGACACACGATTGGACCACCTGCTTCCAGACAGTCGTTTCAAAGCAACCTATATGTACAGTTCTTATGTATAATACGGATACTTTATGGTTCTTTCTTCAGACACCATTTTGTCAGGGACATATATATGTATATGTCTGTTGTGCGTTTCGACGAACCATGCAACCAACCCTACCATGCTATTCATGGATATTCGTATAACGTTTCGACTTGATACTCGGCTTGTAAGGAACAGGTCCTATTCGATTTTTATTTGCCCTCGGTTCGATAAAAAGAATTGAACGAGTGGTCGAGATATGCATTAAAAGCGATACTTTTCTATTCGTTGTGCATTGAAAGGGGATTTGAGAATTTTTCTTTTTGGGAATTTGTGAAGGTAGGGATTTGGAAATTTAGGTTTTTGAAAATTTTCAGATATTTAGGCAATTTTATGGATATAGGGATATAGGGATATAGGGATACAGGGATATAGGAATTTAGGAGCGCAACATTTAAGGATTTTGGATTCGGAGATTTGAGAATTTTTCTTTGTGGAAGATTATGAACATAGGGATTTGGAAATTTAGATTTTTGAAAATTTGGAGTTTAACGATATAGGAATTGCAAGATTTAAGGCTCTTGGAATTTGGAAATTGCAAGATTGAAGGATTTTTGAATTAGGAAATTGCAAGATTTGAGGATATTGGAATTTGATCATTTGTAAATTTAAAATTAGGGTTATTCGGAATTTCAGCGATTGAAATTCCTTCAAAATTTCTCAATGTCATTCAAATAATTTCAAACCTATCTGCATACTTGAAAACTTAAAAACCTAAGAATCTAAAATGAAGTTCCTACGCAATTTTCCGTAACAGCCCACTCCCAAAAACTCCATAAAAACCAACTAAACTTCTAAACTTGCAATCGTATTCAACTGTCAATCCTCCAATCATTACATCACTCCATACAGAAGAACCCGGCTCGTAACAGCGACAGTTGTACACAAAAGCTGTCGAAAACGAGCAGAATGATCCGTGAAATAAAACTGCAGCCCAGACAGCAGATCGAGATACACTTGGTGCAGTTGGCGTATGCAAGTGCAGCGAAAAAAGCGAAGAAAAAAGAAGAAGCGGAATATATCCGTTCGGATTGGGCAACATTTTCCGGTGGATTACCTTTCGTCACAATCCGATACGGTTCTGGTGTGCGCTCGTAAAAGATGCATCGATGGTTGTTGGCGCGTGTCGTATTCATTCGGTGACGGCTAGCAAGTCGATTAGAACAAAGCATTTCGACGCTTCTTTGTTTCAAACAGCTGATTCGTCCGACTCGATTTTACCCTCCGACATTCCAGCCGTAGCATCGCAATCCGTGACGCCTGCCGCATTGGGGTGGTTGGGTACTTTCTTTCTACCCTTCTGACAACCCCCCTCGAGCCCCTAACCCGACTCTCCCTTCCTCCACGAAATAGAATGATTCGCACCAGCAGAGGAACCCCCGACCGACCTTCCGGAAATCAATAGTTACGCGAAGGACAAGTTCGCTAGGGGTACGCTCCCTTTTGCTCCGCTCAATTCTCAGACAACTTATCCGAACGGAGTCTCGGAAAATCTACGCTATTTTACCTTTTATCATGCTCTGTGGACTATTTTTACTTCGAGATGTTTTACGGAGACACGGAAATCAATACGTCAAGGACAAGTTCACTGAGAGTACGTTTTTGCTCCGCGCAATTCTCAGCTTATCCGAATGATGTGATTTCGGAAAATCTACACTATTTCGCTTTTTATCAGAGTGTACTCTAAATGTGGGCTGTCATTTTCAAGATGTTCTACGGAAACACGGAAATCAATAGTTACGCCAAGGATAAGTTCACTAAGGGTACCCTTTAGCTCCGCTCAGTTCTCAAACAACTTATCCATATGATGTAGACTCAGAAAATCTACGCTGTTTCTCTTCTTATCAGAGTGTACTCTAAATGTGGACTGTCATTTTCAAGATGTTCTACGGAGACGCGGAAATCAATAGCTACGTCAAGGACAAGTTCACTAAGCGTTTTAATTAAACCGAATAACAAAATATAACGCGTTCCGGTTTTGAGCTTACGGAGCATATTTCGGATCACGTAGAAAGAATTACGAAGAAATATGTAACTAAAAAGAAGATGTAGAATGTTGCTTAGAAGAACCAGAAGGAACAGGACTGTTGAATTATCATTTTAATTAATGAGCAAAAATAAATCTATGTGAGTCACTGGGTCTACAAAAGCCTTAACTCTGTCTCGAGGGTCAATGGGCCCCAGGCCGTGTTTATACCTAAAGGCCAATTGGGCGAATACGTTGCAGACCCAGACCGTTATTTTTCCTCGGGAAGTGGGCGCCAGTTTTACTATGCGTTTTAGAAAAGTCTTTCACGTTTAGTTTGATCCTTGAACCGTGCGGACATCCTTCCGAGTCGCTCTCAATAAATTCATTTACTCTAACCCCTTGGCTTGTGACATCGAGTCACTCGTGACGCACACCACAGTTCAAACACAACAGAAATAAATCGTGTTCGGCCTACGATTAAGTTTTGAATTCAATACCAGTTACAGTTTGTACAATTACAGTTCGCTGAATTCAAAATGTGTCTAACATTTCAAGTTTCTTTATTTGTTTTAATATTGCAAGATTAGTTCGCTCTGACTGACGCAACTGTCGAAAAAATCATAGGTAGGGGTTAAAGATACTAAGTTTCTATTTTATTTTAAATAAATGACCACATATTGTAATAAATGTCATGTCCAGTTATGTCAAGGACAAGTTCACTAGGGTTTTTTTTTGCTACGCTCAATTCTCAGACAATTTATCCGACCGGGAACTCAGAAAATCTATGGTATTTCGCTTTTTTATGACAGTATGCTTTAAATGTAGACTGCCATTTTTATTTCAGGATACTTTGCTGAGTCAGATGTAACGCTTGGATGTATAAAATGTTTACTTTATGATATAAAATAGGATTCGTGACATAAAATGAGCTTCGTGATATAAACTGAGATTTGTGATATAAAATAAGATTTATGATATGAAATTAGCTGAACAAAAATAGCGTTTGATATAAAGAGGCTTGGGGAGGTTTGGAGATTCGAGAATGTACAATTTTCAAGTTCAGTATTTTAGAATGTATTTTCTGCAATTTTCGAATTCTAGCACTTCAGAACTTTGGATCTTCAGAAATCTAAAAATTCTGGATTTAAATATAATTGTGTGGAACATACAACTTATTTAGGTTTCTGAACTTAACCAATTGCAAATTTCATCAAAAATATCCGACACACTATGAACTTTCAGTTAGTAACACGTTCGATCCCAGGTTACCGTGCACAATGAACGTCATCTACCTCAAACGCGTAATATTACACACTCGGGCCTGAACCGTCAACCTAACCTCGTGACTTCATTGTTCCACATTTTACACCATTATTCTGCGCTTTATTTTTATCAACTCTCGCACTAACCAGTATAATTTGATGTAAAGTAAAATCACGCTGCTGCAACAAAGTATGCAAAGTAAAATGACATTATGGTGAACTATAAAAGCGGACCGATGCCGTTACAGTGAAATACCTGAAGGAAAATATAAAAATTTGTCCTCATGTAAATCTAAGGTCATAAATCACAACAAATTTCTATTTCAACGCAGATTATAAATTTAAATTTCACCCTTGAATGTAGAACATTTTTCTTTCTACAGGAATAATATAATCAACGAGGCACTAAATTGGTTTCTAACAATAAGGTGGTTTACGGGCGTAAGAAATGAATGTTACAAATTTTTCCATAAAACGTTTACAGTATAATTGGAACGTTCGAGAAAGAACGCAATTTTATTCTATTCGTTCATACAACAGACGTTTTAACGGCATGTTACAAAGCTTACGAGTCACGAGTGTTTTAAGAGGACATAGCGTGTTGATTTTGTATGCATAAAGGTTTACACGAAAACTTTTCATCAATCTATAACCCTTTTATTAAAGTTTCATAAAAATTGCATTTTAACGATCACAGCTTTTGTCTTTTTTCACTGTTACTGATTTATTAAGCGTGATATCGTCTTTTATGGATATTCTGTTGTTTTTATTGAATAACAATATTAGGGAATATTGAAATTTATTTGTTTAAATATTACAATTTGGCGTGGATTTGTTTGTTGTTCTGTTAATTGATTGTCGATTTACAATGTGATTTTTGAGCTGTGCTGTACACATTGTAGTATTTGGTATACGACAAAATAAATTGTTATTTGATCAAATATTTGAGTTCCAAGTAAACCAATAAATAATCAAAATTGAATATCAGTTGACTAAGGTAAAACAAAGCAAATAATAAAATAAAAATTTGTTTTTAATTCTTGAACCCTTGCAATTTTGCAGTCTTCCAAATTTCTAGAGTTTCAAATTTGAAAGTTTATGAACTGTGGAATTTGGAATTTTTACATTTAAAAATTTTGAAGCATCGAAATTTCAGTTTTCAATTTTGTAAATTTTTACGTCTCTAAATTTTCAAATCTCAAAGTTGACAAATTTTCAGAATATTATGTCAAAAAATTGATCAATATCTGAATTTTCAGGTCTCAAACTTTTCGATTTAATAAAGTTTTTAATTCAAAAATTCGAACAAGCCAATTAAAATGGAACATTGAAGTAAATGTTACATAAAATACAAGTTTAATTATGAACCGCAGAATATTATACCGTGAAAATTAATTTTTCAGAACTTAAATCAATAGCAAATTTTATAATTAATAAAATTGTTGAATGAATTTTCAGTAACTGCAATTTTCGTTGTGGTGTGTTTAGATATTGCAGATAATGGAGATTTCAAATGAAATGCAAATTTTGCTTGAATAATTAATTTATTTGAACAAAATAATCAAGCAAGTTTAATTATTAAAATACATAGAATAAAACGAATTCAATTATTAAGATATAATAAAGCAAATATTATTACTAAAATTTAATAAAACAAATTCAATCACTAACATATATTAAAATAAATTTAATTATTAAAACAGAGTGACGCATTATAAAAATTGTTATATTTTTTCAAATATTAATAAGTGACAGATTTTATAATTAACAAAATTATTTTAGACATTTCTTCTTTTATAATTATAATCTTTTGTCATTCCTTTCGAAATAACGAACAAACTACAAATTTTACTTGAACAACTAGTTTATTTCAGTAAAATAATGTTGCAAATTTAATTACTGAAATATAATAATGCACCATAAAATTTGTTATATTTTCTCAAATATGAAACAGTTTCAGATTTCATAATTAACAAAATTATTTTAAGTATCTATTTTTCTGTGATTCTAATATTTTATTATTTTAAAAGATTGCAAACGATGCAAATAATAAATACAAATATTATTTGTCGATATGATTTGATATGAAACTTATTGGAATAACATTCGGTATTGGTCGAACTCCGCGGTGCTGAAGCCACGGGGAGGCAAAGAAGATTCTGGAAGGAAGAAAAGTAATCTTAGCGTAACGTCCAGAACAAAAGGACGAACGATCTGATGGTGTTGAAAGTAACTTAAATCATCGTAAGATCACAGAAGGGTCTTGTTCATCATCTCCAACTTCCAAACAGATTTATACGTAGTTCGTTAAGAGATTAGTACAGTTCCGTGTCTTCGCTACGATCTCCTTTAGGACGGCACAATTAATGATGTTTAAACTTTTCTAACTGTCGTTGGAAGTTCACGTTAGGAGAAAACGTCGCGGGAAAGTTTAATTAAAGTTTCTCGAACGACGGAATACCTCGAATTAAAATGTGATAGCGCCACCACGGTGGGGGGAATATAAAAAAACGCGGTCTTAAGTAATTAAACGTTCGGACAAATTTGCGAAAAAATTGTCATCTGATCCGTCGATAACCCTAATAACGTTCCAATCTTCAGAATGAGTCCGTTTTAATTTATATATGTGTATTTTTTAATTCAAGGTAATTTTGTACAATTTTACGGTAATTTAGCAAGTGTAGTTTTTAACAAGCAATTCATTTTAATTTATATTTAACTATTCTAATGTTTAAAGGAATGGACAGTATTGTCTTCTTTCTATTAAGACTTTCTTTATACTTTTTTTAGAAATATTTTGCAGAAAATACTTCTTCAAGGTCGTCTCCATTTTGATTTATATTTCTGCGAGAATTTGTACATTTTTTAGTTCAAGGTCATTTAATAACCAAATATTTATTTAAATCTTGCGTTGTAAATGATTTATTAAGTTATCTTGTATCATATTTTATATATATTTTGTGCTACATTAATTATTGTGTTCAAATAATTAAGAGTTATTTCACGGAGTATATAAATGGAAATTCTTCAGTTTAATTAATTGTAATTTGTACCGTTGTTTAATTGGCAATTATTTGCATGGCTGTAATTTAATTATCGCTTATGCAAGACAATTTTATTATAATTCTTATCAATTATATATCGTTTAATGTGATATTTATTCATAAATTGCGAGGGTAGTTTTTGAAAATAATTTTTATAATTCTTTATATGCCACTTTAACTTTTTAGAATAAATAAAAAATATGATTTATTAATTTTGATAATATAGTGAAGTACATGTATGGTTAATGTAATAATATAGATAAATTAATATTACGTAATTTTTATAGCAAATTATCATAATTCATCATGATTTCTATGTACATTTTGCAATACAATATTCTTCGAGGTAAATTTAAAAAAGCAATGTCGATAACATTTATCATTTATTTTTTAAATTTACCTCGTCATTTTATAGTAAATGGAGATTGTCAATCAAAAAATAAATGAGTTATTTAGTTATTCCGTATTTATAAATTCATAAATTCTCAATCACCCGGTTTCTAATTTGAAAATTTGAAATTGTGAAAATTTTACAATATTTAAATTTGCATTCATAAATTCATAAATGCATAAATCTATAAATTAAAAATTGTAATGTTACTATATTTGAAATTTAATTAATTTCTAAATTAAACAATCATCGTTATAAATTTTAATTAAAATTTTTATTCAATCTGCACCATGAAATGACATAACCTATATTATTCATAAATTACAACTTAAATTATCGAATACTTTAAAACATGCAATACTCACGTTACATTAAATTAATAATTTTACACTAATTTAGCAAATGTACCCTTCAAAAATTCAAATGAATAGAGTGCCGTCTTCATTTCATTCAGTCTTTTTTTACAAATATTTTGCAAAGAATCCTTCTTCAAGGACGCATCTTTGTGTGCCGACATTTTTCAATAAAATTCGTCGAAGCTCTGTCCCTCAAAGAATTATCTAACAGGAATGGGTACGAAGAATGGAAAGAACGTAAAAAAAATGAGGTACACGAGATAATTTGATGTGTAGGTAACAAACAAGAATCTCAAGGACTCGTTAATAAAAGAAAGAAGATAAATACCAGCTTTTATATCGTCGGACCTTTTTACGGAGATATGAACAATTTTAAAATGTTATGAATACCGGGGATGATACGTTAATAAATAGCTGACATAATGCGAAATTTTTAGATGAAAAACATTGTATGTAAATTCACCCTCCACTTACATGTAATTTTGTTTTATGTAACAATTTAATTGCATTTTTATTTTCCCGATTATTTTTGGAATTATACAAAATTTGTATTTGACAATTTCGGTCAAAAATTTATTATGGGTTTTGGAATTTTTAATTGCGAAAAGTTTGTGATTGAAATCATAAATATTATTGAAAGTTTATGTAGAATTCAAATTGGTTTAATGATGTTATTCCCTATTTTTATTAAGCAAATTAATTATACTTAATTTGTTGTTGCGGGATAATTAATATTCTGTATGTATTATAATTATACATTTTCTACTTGTTAATTAGAAAAGAATTATTTTTAAATTTTGTACGGTCGATACTTTAAATTTCCAATTTTTTTTTCTATGTGGATTTCTAAATTACAGAATGTAATATTTCTATGTTTTTCAATTTCAACACTTTCAAATTATCAGATACCCCCATTTCTAAATTAAAATGTCTCAATCTCTAAATTATGAAATACCCAAATGTCTAAATTAAAAAATCCCTCAATTTAAATTATTCGATACCCAAATTCCTAAATTAGAATGTCTTTCAATCTCTAAATTATGAAATACTCAGATTCCTAAATTAAAATGTCTCTCAATCTCTAAATTATGAAATACCCAAATTTCTAAATTAAGTTCGTCAATTTCCAAATGACCAAAAATCCAGGTGTCTGTATAAAAAATGCATCCAACGTCCAAATCACTAAATACCTAAACGTCTACATACATAATTCTAAAAATTACAAATTACTGCTTCTTCGTGCATGTGCATCGATACTCTCTTTCATTGTCCAGCGGTCTTCATCCAAAAAACTGTCTGCTTTAAGTCCAATTTAATTACTCAAGCGAAAGTTGAACACGCGTAAATTTCTGGTGACTATGACTGATTACGTAACCCGTCCGTTGATGTTTTTTTGCAAGTAGTCATTAGTTTCGTTTCAGATCGGCCGTCAGCTTCTCGGCCGGAGGCGAAAGAATCGAAAGAAATATTGCGACGCAAATGACGTGGCTTTAAACATCGCGCTCAAATGAGAATGTAATGTTTGTAAATGTCAGGACGCGACAATGCTCTTAGGCACGAGTCTCATCGTCGTAGACCACCCATAGGAACGTCACATTATGCTCTATCTCGGATCATGAACCTTGGAGAAAAATCTTGCTCTTTCTGTCTCCCACAATACGTGGGCGTCTTTCCTACACCTTCATTATGCGCGATCTCTACAAATGAAACAATACCAGCTACACAAGAATTTTATAGCGAAATTCCTTGTAAAAATAACGACGGTGGAGCAGCAGAATGAAATACGGAAAAATATGGAAACAATGTTGTGAATAGAATGCCTCATGCAAATGAGAAACATGTTTTTAGAAATTATAGACAGTACCGATGTCAACCCACGAGTTGGGAAGAGGCTGATCGAGGTGTTTAGGTTAGATTAGATTAGGTTCAGGTATGTTAAATTTAGTAACGGTTTTGTGGTATGTTATAGGGACGATTATGGCACTTTAGAATGCGGAAACTTCTGAATTTGTGAATATGGATATTTAATTTGAAAAAATGGTAATCGATAAATTGAGTAGAGTTTGAGAAATTTGAGAAGTCTAAGAGCTTGTGAAATTGAATAAACTTGTGAAATTTTAGTAATTTGAAAAATTGTAGGTATTTGAGAAAAACAAAACTGAAGAATCTAAGATATTTGAGAAATTTGAGAGAATTACTAAACCTTAGAAACTACTTATAAACTAAGAGAATCCTGAACCTTAGGAAATTGAGAAAAGTGAGAAATATGTAATGCTTAAGATATTTGATCTATTTTAAAAGCTTGAGAATTTGTGTAATTTGTGAGAGTTAAGAAATGTAAGAAATCTGAAAAATGTGAGAAATCAGGAAAATCTGGCAAATCCGAGAAATCGAAAAAATCTAACTAAAAAAAATTGTAGAAAATTGAGAAAATAGTGAAATCTCCGAAATCCCCGAAATTTAATAAAACTGAGAAATTTGACAAATCTGGAAAATGTAGGAAATCCGAGAAATCGAAAAAATCTGAAAAATCTGAGAAATTAAAAAAATTTTAGAAAGTTGAGAAAATAGTAAAATCTCCGAATTCCCTGAAATTTAATAAAATTGCGAAATTTTCTAAATTTGAAAAAACTCAGAAAATGGAGAAAGTTGAGAAAAATTGAGAAACGCGAAAAATGTAAGAAATTCATGAAGTTCGAGATATTTCAAAGATTTCAGAAACTTGAGAAACTCGAGAAAGTCTTCCAAGTGGTTACGCTTATCTTATTTATTTGTACTGTCCAATTACGCAATCCGCTAAATACAAATCTCGTAATTACGTTCCATCATAAAAGGTAAATAATGCCGGGACATTCGAAGCTCGAAACTTCCATGCCTGCGGCAATAAAATTCGCCTGCCGGCGCACGTTTCCCTTAAATTTCGCGGAATCAAAACAAATCCAATCATAAGCAAAAAAGTAAAAAGGAAATCTCGAGCACCCCTTCGTTCTCTATAAAATAACAACGGAGTCGGGTCGAGGGTGGTACACGATTTACCCCGGTAGGAAATGGCGCGTAAAAACATGTTTTGCGAATGTGGGAGCCATCCGTAGGATTTCAATAACCGTACCATAAATAGCTCGCAAGATTTTGAGATCGTTTCGCGAAAACAAGGAGGAAACGAAAAAAATAGAAAAGGAAGAAAAAGGAATAACTGGGTAGTCCAAGTTTCGTTCATCGCGTACGTTTTCCGTGGTGCCCCTATTTTGGCATCGCGCCCATGTAAATGAAAACAAATACTTTTCCCACCCCCACCACCATTGGCCGCGTGCACCGCTGCTTTTATTGCCTTCTTGATGCATGCTTTTGTAAGCGGAACGAATGGTTATTACTCGGCCAACTAGATCTATACGCGGTGTGTATTTATAAGCACATTCGCGTGTCACAGACCTGTGTTCAACGACAGCTTCATTTCTGGCACAGTTATGGTACAGTCGACGGCAAAGCTGGAAAATAGGGGAAAATATGACAATTAGGAAGGAGACCACCTACTTGTTCATTTTTAGAGGTATTTGAGGGTTTGAAGATTTTGGGTTTAGAGTTTGGGTTTAGAGATCTACTGATGGAAATGTAGGAAGTGATTCGGGAACTTGGGGAACTATGGATTTGGGAATTTATGAATTTGGGGATGTAGGAATTTGGGAACAGAAATTTGGTAATCTGTGAATTTAGGATTTAAGGATTAGGAGACGTAGGAATTTAGGGACCTAGAAATTTGGAGATCTGAGAGTGTGGAAACGTGACAATTTGGAGATCTGGGGATTTAAGGACTTGGAGACGTAGGAATTTGGGGATGTAGAAATTTGGAGATCTGAGAATGTGGAAACGTGGCAATTTGGGGATCTGTGGATCTGGGGATTTAAGGACTTGGAGACGTAGGAATTTGGGGATGTAGAAATTTGGAGATCTGAGAATGTGGAAACGTGGCAATTTGGGGATCTGTGGATCTGGGGATTTAAGGATTTGGAGACGTAGGAATTTGGGGGTGTAGATATTTGGAGATCTGAGAATGTGGAAACGTGGCAATTTGGGGATCTGTGGATCTGGGGATTTAAGAATTTGGAGACGTAGGAAATTAAGAAGCTAGAAATTTGAGAATGTGAGAATTTAGGAATCTGAGAACTTGGATCTGTGGATTTGGGGATTCAAGAATTTGGAGACGTAGGAATTTGGGGACCTAGAAATTTGGAGATCTGAGAATGTGGAAACTAGCGAATTTTGTAGAAATAGGATTTGAAAACCTAGGGATTCGTCGGACTATAAATTTGTAGAGATGGAATTCAGATATGTGTTAACTTGAAAATCCATAAACTTAATAATTTTCAAATTTACGTAGAATATGTAATTAAAAAATAGTATACACTGCACTCAAGTATACACCTGACATGTACCTTTACGTCCTTCGTGGTTAACCAGTATAATTTCTCCTTTTATCTTTAGAGTATGAATGATTTAAAAGCCTCCACGTGCTGTTTTGCTGACCGCAGTTCTAATCAAGTTCTCCGGTTTGTAAAATTCATATGTTATTCTCCACGAAACGTCATGTTCGCACCATCGACTACAAACAATTTAATATTTATATCTAGCTATATATTTAAACTATAAACTATAAAATTTAAACACAACATAATTAAGTAAAAATAAAATATAAATACACCTATACAACTAAGTATAAATAAGTAAAAATATACGATATAACTATGCAATTAAATACACGTATATTAGATGAAAGATGAAGGTAAATACAAGACGAGGTTATGACACAAAAGGAAATGATAGTGTCATAATAAATGTGCATATAAAGTGCAAAGTTAATTTGAACGCCGTTTCTCATGACCAATTCCAATTCC
Source organism: Megachile lagopoda (assembly GCA_036983795.1). Taxonomy (NCBI): domain Eukaryota; kingdom Metazoa; phylum Arthropoda; class Insecta; order Hymenoptera; family Megachilidae; genus Megachile; species Megachile lagopoda. The sequence goes on along the minus strand of CM072797.1, from coordinate 9,877,043 downwards.
TATATCGCCGTACATTTTTGTACATCAGAAAGGAAAGGGAACAACATGCATAATACTAAAATATAGGAAACATAGTAGCAATCTGAATTTCAAAATATTACAGTACATATCATGCATATTTAACAGCAGGAAAGATATACGGCGGATAATCGAGAAGTTTTTATTGACATAGCCTTAAAAATGGAAGTACAGTATGCATAAATATTCCACGGTTTCAAAATAATGAAAATAGAAGGGGAGGATAAAGGAAAACATCAAAGCAAATGTCCCGAAAAGAAGCGAGTGGAGGAAAATTTAGTGAAAACGATGGATCGCTCGGAAACGTTCGGTAAGTTTTCTAATAAAATTTTCTTGGATCGTCGAACATTAACTCTCCCCTTGTACTTTATCGTACAGGAAAGTAGCTGGGGTCACGCACGACCCCCGTTTGAAATCGAAATATACATCCGGTTCAACCTCGCTCGTCTTGAACACGCGTTTATACACTTCCGGTAATTAAAATTCCTTGGATATCGAAATGAATGACTGAAATTTTAATATTTTCTTGGTCACTTGTATTCGTGATTTTTCTTAAGTCTTTTTTCCTTCAATGTTTATACCCTTTTTACTATTTTTACTATTTCTACTATTTCTACTATTTCTACTATTATTACTATTTTTACTATTTTTTTTTGTACTATAAACTTAATTATTTTTAGTTATCCTTTACTGATATTTGTTACCTTATCTTTATCTGTTTTGGTAAATTTAGAAAGTTAGAAATTTGAAACTTTGAACAATAAAAAATTTTAAAACTAAAAATTTGAAAATTAAAAAATTTAAATTTAAATTTAATTTTTGAAACTTAAAATTTAAAATGAATAATCAAATCTTTTAATTTCCAAATTAAAGTTTTAGATTAAGTTTAAAACTTGAATTCAGGAATTAAAAAATTTGATTATTTAAAATGAATATATAATTTTAATTTCAAATTGAGGTAAATTAAATTTGAATTTGCGTATCTAACATAAATTGCAGCCCCAAAAATTTGACCTTAACGAAAATGGAAGCACTAGAAATTGCAGCTATTTCGCATTTTTTTGCAATGTATCCCTTATTTTATTTGAAGAATATATTGTGACATTAGTATCCAGTCATCTTGATACCCGAAAATTGTAGCAATCGTCCAATTCAGTTAGAACAAAACGATGTTATACCAGTATGAAATCTGCATAGGTACATATCTGTAATGGTTTGAAACGCTCAAGTTTTGGCAGTCAGACTTGAAGCAAAGTCCTTGTGTTGAATGTAGTTGCTGTTCTGTTCACTATAGGTAACCGCAATTTAGGAGTTGAACGCTAGGCAGTCATAGCATTGTGGTTTCGATGTACTTCGTAAAGTTACATAGTCCTTCCTATTATCTCTATCAACTGAAGTTACTAAACGATTCTTTATTATCATATTGTGAACATTCTAGTTTATACGTAAACGGTATTAAATGTAATTTTGAAGAACTTTCACTTTCAAACGTTGTCATATATTTTTATTAAATTAAAACTGCTTATAGTAGATGGTAAATTTTTTTTTTTAAATGTTATCACGCAAATTTTTTACTTTTACTTTTAATATTCAAGTTTAAAGATTTTTGAGTATTCAAAATTTAATGCAATATTTTTTAACTTGCGAAGTTTTGGATATAGTTTTAATTTTTTGGGTTCTACATTTTAGATTTTACAAATTTTCGGATTTCTAAATTTACAAGTTTTCTATTTTCTAATTTGATAGTTTTCTAGTTGTCTAGTTTTCTAGTTTTCTAGTTTCCTAGTTTCCTAGTTTTTCAGTTTTCTAATTTTCTACTTTTCAAATTCTCATATTTCAACATTTAGCAAATTGTAAGAATAATTGAAAAAAATTCAGATTACCTTAACTGATTCATTCAATGCCATTAACAACTCCAAATAATTCACTGAATAATTGTAAACAATTTCCTTAGCAATTCTAAACAACTCCAAACAATTCCCTTAACAATTCTAAAGAACTATTTTATAATAGTCAATCTCTTTAATAATTCTAAACAACTTTCTTAACAATCCTAAACAATTTCCTTGACAATTCCAAACAACTCTTTTATCACAGACAATCTCTTTAACAATCTCAAACAACTTCCTCGATAATTCTAAACAATTATCTTAATAATCCTAAACAATTTCCTTAACAATTCCCAACAACTTTCCAAACAACACATTTATCACAGAAATTCTCTTTGACAATCTCAAAGAATTTCCTCGATAATACAAAACAATCCCCTTAACAATTCCCTCAACAGTTGAAAAATCCGTAAAAGTCGTAAAAGCCTAGTCAGACGATATCTACTTTCTGTGTTTGAACTCCTCGCAGTTCATTGATCAATATTAATGACACGTGCCAGGAAACAGCTTCAGCGTAGCCCTGAAGAATTCAATTTGACCTCTGCTCGTCGTTCCTGAACTTCCCAGCTGGCTCCTCTGCTCCGCTCTGCTCTCTTTTCTTCTTTTTTTTTTCATTATTTTTCCTTGAACTCGTTTTTAATATTGCCCTTCTCCAGCACCATTTATACATATGTATGAAGAGATTTTAATGTTCTTGCAGCGTGTGGGGGCGTCCGCACGGCAAGCCGACATTATTGCACCTAACGCGTCTCGGTCCCTTGCACGTGGCGCAACTTTTTCGAAGATGCCACAAGAATTTTTATACGCACCTACTATATTGCTTTATTACCTACCCGGTATGAGTACGTCGAACTATTCCTTTTTATTATTACAGCTCATTTTGTCAGGACGACACGTGGATAGAAATAAAAGGGTGAATAGCATTCTGAAGTAAACTTGACTTATGTTGTATCAATTAATTAGCTAAAGGAAAAACAAAATGTGTGATGATTGAAAACTATAAGAAATGTAAAATTGCGAGGTTAATATAAGAAACTGATGAAGAGAGTGAATATGGCAACGTGTGAATGTGTTACAAGGGTTGTTTTGAAAATATCAATGATAGTATTGAATTACTAAATCAACAATGAACATTCATCGCAAGAATCCTTAAATATTGGTACATGTCAACTCACTAGTTGTCGCGTGATCAAAGTAAAAGAAGCTCTATCCATGAACACTTACAGCATAGAGGCAAATAAGAATAATGACAAAATAATAATTGCTGAACGCAAGTAGCATCTCGCTCACTTGAGAGATTCAAGACTGTCATTGCTTTTCGCCTAATTGGTGTGCGTGACCGCGAAAGTCACCGCCGAAAATACGTGTGAGGAGTCCATTTTTCTATTCTGACCAATTGGAGCCGTACTTGGGGATGTAACGATTTGGAGATGTAGGAATTTGGGAATGTAGCGATTTGGGGCTGTAGCGATTTCGGTATGTGAGAATTTTGGAATATAGGAATTTGGGAATGGAGAGATTTTGGAATGTGGAGATTTGGAAGTATAGGTATTCGGGAATGTAGGAATTTGGGAATATAGCGATTTGGGTATGTGAGAATTTTGGAATGTAGAAATTTGCAAATGTGGAGATTTGGGAAATTATGGATTTGGAAAATTAGAAATTTGGGAATGTAGAGATTTGGAGACATAGAGGTTTGGAAATATAGAGATTTGGGAATGTAGGGATTTGGGGGCGTGGGGATTTGGAAAATTAGGAATTTGGGAATCTAGGGTTTGGGAAAGTAGGGATTTGGGGACATAGAGGTTTGGGAATGCAGAAATTTGGGAAGATAGGGATTTGGGGACATAGGGATTTGGAAATGTAGGGATTTGGGAAGGTAGAGTCTTGGGAACATAGAGATTTGGGAAATTATGGATTTGGAAAATTAGGTATTTGGAAATGTAGAAATTTGAGAAGGTAGAAATTTGGGGATATAGGGGTTTGGAAATGTAGGGATTTGGAAAATTAGGAATTTGGGAATATAGAGATTCGGGAAGGTAGGAATTTGTGGGAAATGGGCGTTTGGGAAATTATAAATTTGGAAAATTATAAATTTTGGAATATAGTAATTTGGAAATGGAAGTATTTGGAAATGTAGGGACTTAGGAACAGTATAATGATCTTGATATATGCTCCTGGGTCAGCCTCTTCACGCGCCAACCTATGAGTTGTCATCGGTACCCTCTTCGATCAAAAGAATGCTTTTTTAAGTATAAGTTCCCAAAAGTGATATTATTCAAACTACTTCCATAACCTAACCTAAACTCTACTTCTAACCTAATTTCTGCTTCTAACGTAAATTATACTTCTAACCTATAACTACTTCTAAAATTCTATAAGTTTAGGTTAGAACCTAAACTCTACTTCTAACCTAACCTCAAAATTTCCTTACTCACTAGCTTCCTCACCAACCTGCAACCTACAACAAAAGCATACAATTAGACCAACACATCGAATCAGTGTCCCAGAACATTTATAGCTCTCCATAGAAAAGACAGCTGTAAAAGACAAAAAAAAACGAAGGCAAGAGTTACAGAGCAAATGGTTACATAGTCATGTGACTAATTTTCTGATAGCGCAACGTTCGAACATTGTTCCAGCGCGTCCATTAAACGCGTCGACGGGTTTAATGCGACGAAGAGGTGAAAAAAAAGGGAAACAAAAGGCAGAGAATCTCTTTGGTTGTTCCGGGGACCACATCCACCTGTTCATGAAAGCGATTAATCGTGGTAGTCGTCCGTGCGTCGGAAACGATTCGAATTAGATAGCATTTCTTGCGAAGCCACGTTCATCGAATGAGAATCCGATAAATTGTCCGTGCGCGAGAAATGGACGCGTTACTGCTGGAGATTCTAGAGGAAACGGTTAGGTACGGAAAAGAGGCTACAAAAGAAGCTAACGGTCACTATAAATTGGCTGCGGAACGAATTTGTGTACCTATCGCACGGTTTGTTGGGTTCTTTAATCCAGATACGGGTTGGTCGAGTGTGGACATACTGGAGATCGTAGACCTAACGTGGCTCTAACCTAGACTTGAACTTTGTTCAATTATAACTGAGAGTTTCTTGAACGTATTTGTGATGTGCTTGTATCGATGTGGACGTTTCTGGGACCAATGAGAACGTAGTCTTAACTCAGACATAACATAAATCAAAGCTGGACTTAAACTTCATTGAAGGATAATAAAAAATTTCTTGTCGAACGAATTTGTGTTGTGTTCATATCTAAGACATTTCTGGGACTAATCGTAATGTAGATCTAACTTAGACCTAACACGTGTCCAACTTAGACTCAACTCTAACTTTATTCAACGACGAGAAATTATTTATAGGAGAATTTCATTTTTCCTCTCGTACATAATTGAATATGAAAATATTTCTGACGAATGAGATATTCTAACATGGCCTCGGACATGATTTAAACCTTACCTAGATTGAACTCAGACATAATCTAAACTTAACCTAAGGCCCTAGACTTACTCTTCATTCAACTATGAAAAGAAATTTTGTACAAAACAAATTATTGTATTTTGTTTCTAGCTAATGCAATGTGAAAATTTTTGTGACCATTGTGACATTTATACCTGCGTTAAATATATAATATTTGTATATAGCAATAACTCTAATACAGACTTAACCTATAACGTAACATAAAATTACGAACTTAATATTTCATCTCAAAGCTAACATAACGATAAAATGACTATAAAATGGATTTAAATGTTCAATGCATTTTTGTACAGTATTCTATATTGTACAAGAACAAACGTACTAAAGTAAATAGAAATTATGACTTGAAATGAAAATATTCAGAGAGAAATCGAGCAGTCTTATTTAATTGAACGACGAGATTTATGAGAATGATATACCTATATTTAACAGGTGGAAAAATGTTAAATATTAAATTGCTCTGTTTCATACTGTTTACGTTTCAACGGCTATAGAGCGCTTACCGTAGACAATAGGGGTATTTACTAAAGGAAGTTAATTAAAATTTCTCTAACCAGCGAAGAAGCAAATCGAATGCAAATTTTATACAGATACTCTTAACGAGCTGTACTCTTAAGCTAAATAAGATTAACAAGCCAATCTTATCGTATCTCTTTGAAAGAGGGAAATGTTCATATTTAAATACTTTTGCAAGTTTCTTTTTTTACAAGCAAAATATTTTTACTTTTATTACAAGTATACACAGAAAATACAAATTCAGTTCATAAAATTTATTAAATCATATTTGAAAATTTTAATGTCTTTTGTAAGAAAAAAGAATATTCAATATTGGTGATATGAGTAGTTTTACAGCTCTCATTTTTATTACAAGTGTGCACAAAAAATAAGATTCAGTTCGTAAAATTTCATAGGCTGATTTATAGTAGAGGGAATTCTACGTTGAAGTTATAAAATTGTAATATAAAAGTTCATGAATGGTATTAGGTTCCATGAAAAATTTATTGTCCGCAGTTGAACGAAAACTATGCATATTGATGTGGCTTATTGTTACTACCGTGCGTCGCTGACTCTGCGGACGCATCGTTGGTATTTATAGAGCAGCGTAGTGTGAGGATCTGGTTAATGCTTTGGATTCGAGGATTAAAACTGTTCGTTAATTGAAACGAGCAATAGAGTTCTGTGTACAATTGTAAATTAGATTTCAAAATATAGAAAGTATGTTAAAATTTCATGACAGGAAAGTATTATCAAATGGCACTTGTGATACACCAATTTAAAGTTTGAAGCATGAGGAAAGTTACTGTGTAAATGCCCCATTAAGATTTTTAATACAAAATGGTCGGTCGTTAATTGAAACGACCAAGAGTTCTAGTATGTTGTTACAAATTAGATTTAAAAATGTAAAAGTTCTATTAAAATTTCATGACAGAGAAGTATTGTCAAATGCCACTTGTGATACATCAATTTAAAGCTTGAAACATGAGAAAAATTACTGTGTAAATGCCCCATTAAGATTTTTAATACAAAATGATCGGTCGTTAGTTGAAACGACCAAGAGTTCTAGTATGTTGTTACAAATTAGATTTAAAAATGTAAAAGTTCTATTAAAATTTCATAACAGAAAAGTGTTGTGAAATGCCACTTGTGATACATCAATTTAAAGCTTCAAGCGTGAGGAAAATTACTGTGTAAATGCCTTATCAAGATTCTTAACACAAAATGACTGATCATTGATTGAAGCAAGCAATGTACCTTGTTGCAACTCAAACTGTTAATTTCAAAACGTAAAAAGTCAAACAAAATTTCATGACATAAAAGTATCTCAAAGTACCACTTATGGCACATCAACTTAAAGCTTAAAGCTTCACGAAAACGACTGCATAAATGCTTTATTATTATTCTTGATACAATATAGATGATTCTTTATTGGAACAAGTAATGAACTAATCAAGTGTTATGAAATAATGTCTGTGAGGCCGATGATATGTCATGTTGTAATAAGAATATCGATGAAATGTTTATTCTATCATTTCTAGTAACCTTTAAACTTAAAATTAATAAAGCACAGGTGGCATTTTTGTAATAACTTTGTGCCATGAAATTGGATCGAACGTTACCTGACTAGTAGGGTGTACTTGTGTAGTCTACTGCCTTTAAGGCCGATAGATAACCATTTTGTGTTAAAAATTCTGATGAAATATGAACGCAGTTATTTTCGTTTAACTTTTAGCTTTACAATGACGCATCGTAAGTGAAATTTGGATGCACCTTTATGTCACGAAACAATATTGCAGATAATTCTGCATAGTAGAGAATATTCGTCCGTTCCCACGCTGTCCCCGATTGTTACCGAATCCATAGGTTCGATATCAGGAATCACGAGCAAAATGGTGGAGTATCCATCGATAAGTGAATGAGCAAGAGTGCAAAACGGTGGAGTTAAGCACAGCTGCATGGTATGTACTAATGCGATTGGTTTGCGGGCATAGGAATTAGAGCAGCCTACTGGTAGTGCAGTCAAGCAACGTACGGCGCATTACCGGATTTACTGCTAATTACATAATGCTCGACGACTTACACCGCAGCATAAATCACCGACGGGCACGTGACACCACTTAACCATCTGCATGCCGGTGCCTTCTAGTATACCTTTTCCGTAAGCTCAGCAGTTCCTTGGTCTTTGCGATTTACTTTGTCCGTGGACAACTTTCGCCGAACTTTCTATCGTGATTAATTATTTCTTAGCACGCTGCTGGACGGTTAGCTTGTATCGATCTCACGATTAATTGAGTGAAACTGATGAAATTTACCGAAACTTCCACGGAAAGTTTATCTTCTTTTCAAATAGTTGAACGAGTGACCCTATCAGCTTATCTTTGCGTTCCAATCGGCCGTGAACGCTGTTCTGAGAAGATAAATGAAAGCATGTATTGTTTTTAATTCGGGTGAACTGTAGAGAGTGTATGTTGCGTTTTATGTTTGTTAAGAGAGGTGTGTTGATCCGGTGATGGATAACTGCGGCTGTTAGGGCGTGGTGCTGGAATCTGCAAGTGGAGACCAATCCAGCCAATTTCTCGTTTTGGTATTTTAAGAATCATTTCTATCAGTTTTCAAGTTGTCAAATTTCTGAAGTTCTTGATATTAAATGATGTATGACTCAAGGTTTGAGAAATTAAATGACATTTGTGAATTGATGGATTGGTAGATCCACAGATTGTAAATTGTAGGATTAGTAGATTGAGAAATTGGTACATTGATAGATCGATAAATTGACTTCCTATTTTTATACTCTCAAGTTCCGAAATCATAGAAGCACACAAACTCGAAATTTCCAACTAACCCTTTACACTTGATAGGTGCCTCACACTCACTACTTCGTTTAAGATAATTTGAAATAAGAACTTTTTAACTAGATCCATAGTTCTGTGTGATGTATAAATACAGTGGAACAGACAATATGGCAAAAGGTAAATTTGCAAGTTTCAATGTTTTTGTATTCCTAGATATTCAAGTTTCTAGGGTCATAAATGCTACGTGTCCAAATCCTTAAATCACCAAATCCACTAGATTGCCAAATTCTCAGGTTTCTAAATTCCCAGATTCCCAAATATCTAGATCCCTAAATTTCTACGTCCCCAAATCCTTAAATTACCAAATCTACAGATCGTCAAATTCTCAGATTCCTAAATTCCTAGATCCCCTAATCTGTAGCTTCCTGAATTTCCAAGTCTCCAAATCCTTAAATCCACAAATTCTCAGACTCCAAAACTACCATATCCCCAAATTTTTAGATCCCTAAATTCCAGCATCTCCAAATCCTCAAATCCCCAAATCCACAGATCGCCAAATTGCCACGTTTCCATATCCCCAGCTCCCTAAATTCCTACATCCCCTAATCCTCAAATCCCCAAATCAACAAATCTCCGAATTTCCGTATTCCCAGATCTCTTTCCGCCACGTCTCTCCGAGACAGCGGGAACAATCCAGACACAAAAAGCCCGTGTAATTCGTCGAATCTGAATCCGAGACAAACGCGCTCATCACGGAAACAGCGTAAAGGTTAGGAAAGTTTATGCTCGACTGGTGTGAACCAATTCATCGGGGTAATGCGCGTTGAGGAGCGATGTTTATCAAAGAGACTCGTCTGTTACGGATCTAAGAAAGAAGGGGACAAACAGTGGCGCTCGGTGTGTTGCGTCGAGTGGAAATGGAGTCCGAATGAAGTGAAGGAGTCTGAAGCTGTAGGGTGGCTGGTAATGCATCATATTAATGACGGGTACTGGCTTCTACCCGTTAATTCGACGGTATTGAGTGCAGCGCCAATTAAGTCCCTGTATCATTAGCAAGGAAAAGCAGAGGCGCGTTAACGTTTCCACTGTGCGTTTTCAATCTTCACAGAAACCTATATTCAGCCGGGACGCGATTTTCACTGCGAAACGGTGCTCGGCCCTCCAGCGAACGGACGCGGAACTTCTGCGACGAAATTAACTGGTAACTGCTGGACAAAAACGATTTATATCGCGTTTAATATTTATCGTAAGCAGAGCCATAAATTCTATACAGTAGAAAGTATGCTGACTTTCCCCGAGCGAAATGATATAGTGAACGGAGACTTTACTGAGAGACGGCACTTTATTTATTGTTCATTTTTAGTTGGATATTTGGGATCTGGGGTTTTAGGGATTTAGGAATTTGGAAGGTTTGAATATTTGGTAATTTAGGCATCTGGGAGTTTTCGATATTGGGAAATTTCAGAAATTTCCAAGCTTTGGGTATTTGGGATTCTAGGGATTTTCGAAGTTTTCAGTAATTGGGGATTTAGAGATTTGGACGTTTTGATAATTTGGGAATTTAGGAATTTAGGAGTTTTGGATATTCTCACCCGCCAAAATTACTATGTTATATAAAATAAATGAGTAATAAATTCTCTAACCAAAAAATTGGTAAAAATAAGCCCTCATCTTTTAAAACTTTTTATTGCACCTCAAAACATATTTTTTGAATATAGTTTCAAATGATTCCTTCAAACGAACAAAATCTGTATATTGTTACTCCCTTCTAAACACAGTTTGTAAACTGTACAAGGGATGAAATAAACTGGAATTAAAACAATGGTTTCTGAATGTAAACGACGCAACGAAGGGTTAAAGTATCGTAACGCGAAGTGCATCGTTTTTATTTAAATTTATACAATTTTACAGGGAAAGAGGTTATTTCCTCGAGTGATTCAGGAATACATTAGCAGCGAAGGGAAAGACGCCGGAGTAAACAAAAGGCTCGATAATCTTTTCGATAAACAAGCGGGTGGATTTGAGAACCGCTATTTCGCGATGAATATGGAACGAAGAATTAATAGACGAAGAATGTGTAGCTTAGCGTGAAACAACCGCGGGAAATGAAGGGAAGGTATTCGAATAATAATAGCAGATCGGTACGCTTTAAAGGATAATTAAACACCGCGAAGTGTGGCAATCGCCGGGGTAAAAATTGTGATGGAACTGCGGTCCGCGCGGTACACCGCAAATCTAGCTACGGTACGCGCCTCCACGACCTTCGTCGAATCGATAAAGAGCGAATTTGCAGGGAACGTTTGCCCACCGAATATGCAAGTCCGAATAAAGTCAAATATGCTCGTATTCCACTCAATCAATTCAGACGAATTCTTTTTTTATTATAATTCGATGTCGAACGTGAGGCACTGGGACTCGATCTGCGTTTCTTCGTTTGCCTGTTTTTTTCTACAACGTTACAGTTTACAATTTTACGTCTTTCCAATTGAAATTCTGAGAGTAGACATTTGTGTGAGGCATCTGATCTGTACACTTACTTTATATTTTATATATTTATATATATTTTATATTTTGTTGTGCTTTTCACGTTTTTTTTTCGGTGGCAGTTTTTAAACAATGAGGGTGAGATGGGTTGGTTAGGTTCGTTTTCAAATTTTCAAATTTCCAAACTCTCGAACTCCCAAATCTCGAAATTCCTAAATACTCTTTCCAAATCTCCGAATTGCTATACTCTCAAATTTCCAAATCTCCAAATTCCTCAATATGTACTCAAATTTACAAATCTTTAAATTCCCAAACCCTCCAATTTCCAAATTCTCAAACCTCCAAATAGCTGAATTCCTAAATACTCAAATTTCTCAAATCTCCAAATCCCCAAATTCTCAAATGTCCAAATCTCCAAATTCCTAAATTTTCAAACCCCCAAATCTCCAAATCTCCAAATTCTCAAATCTCCAAATGTCCAAATCTCCAAATCTGCAAATTCTCAAATTCTCAAATCTCCAAATTCCCAAATTCTCAAATCTCCAAATCTCCAAATTCCTAAATTCTCAAACCCCCAAATCTCCAAATTTCCAAATTCTCAAATTCTCAAGTCTCCAAATCTCCAAATTCTCAAATTCTCAAATCTCCAAATTCCCAAATTCTCAAACCCCCAAATCTCCAAATTCCTAAATTCTCAAACCCCCAAATCTCCAAATTTCCAAATTCTCAAATTCTCAAGTCTCCAAATCTCCAAATTCTCAAATTCTCAAATCTCCAAATTCCCAAATTCTCAAACCCCCAAATCTCCAAATTCCTAAATTCTCAAACCCCCAAATCTACAAATTTCCAAATTCTCAAATTCTCAAGTCTCCAAATCTCCAAATTCTCAAATTCTCAAATCTCCAAATTCCCAAATTCTCAAACCCCCAAATCTCCAAATTCCTAAATTCTCAAACCCCCAAATCTACAAATTTCCAAATTCTCAAATTCTCAAGTCTCCAAATCTCCAAATTCTCAAATTCTCAAATCTCCAAATTCCCAAATTCTCAAACCCCCAAATCTCCAAATTCCTAAATTCTCAAACCCCCAAATCTACAAATCTCCGAATTCTCAAACCCCCAAATTCTCAAATCTCCAAATTCCCAAATCTCCAAGTTTCCAAATTCCCCAACTCTCAATCCTCCAAATCTCCAAATCCCAAAATCCTCTAACCCCCAAATCTCCAAGTCTCCAAATTTTCAATTACACCCAGAAATCTGAAATTTCTCCCCAAAGACACCAAATTATCAACAAACGCAATTAAATCAATAATTCAACCCGCATCAAATCCCCAACTCGATAACAATTAAACGATTAATCAAATTAATCGGGCAATTATTCAAGACAAGGAAGCTGTTTAAATCTGTTAAACAGCAACTAAATAAACAACGATACGAAATATCACGTTCATGGTAAATTTTCAAGCAACAAAAACGAGGATACATATTCGTGGCAACTGTATCTCTATAATTAAGCGTTAAACAGAGGCAAAAGTGACAAGTTATCGCAATTGCGGCACGATGTACTACTGCTGTATCACAGGTAAACGTTTCACAACCGAGTTTAATATCAGTGCACTTTAATGGTCCAACAAAGATTAATTGGTCTCTGGTTTTTCATAGTCCTTCTCACGCGCTTGCAATTCATAATCAACACCGAACGTTGCTTAGCCTTCTAGCTTTCCCTAGAGAAAATTACAACATGGCGGAAGATTCCTTCATTGCTCGGCACGTAAACGTTTACTTGGACACATTTTACTGCTTGTCAAATACGAAATGAGTTTGCGACTTTAATGTGTTGAGGTTCTCTGGTGAAAATTTTTGTTTCTAGGGAAAACATGCAACGAAATTTTTAGAGAATTTAAATTTTAGAAATTTTCATCGGTATTTCGCCACATTAGGAAGATATGGTGACTTTTGATATTTTAATGTTGGGATGTTTTTTATAGGGTTCGAGTGGAGGAGTTGGAGATTTTGGGAATTTAGTGACTTGTGGATTTGAGAGACCTGGGGAATTTGGGTATTTGGGAATGTGGAACACTTCTTAATAGTTTAATAATCCGTACATTTTATAAAGGTGAATTATTAATACTTCTAAGTTATATTATTCGTCATTATTCATAATATTTTTAATATATTAATGTGCACTATGATGAATTTATTCGAAAGTATGATACACACGTAGGTAATATTATAAATGATACTGTTTAATAATAATTCAACGACATATATAATTGTATTTATTGAGTTATAACATCCACTAACAGTTAAATTAATAAAATTCTCATTTCTTTCTTTATGAACAAATAATCTTGCAAGCATCATAAAGAATCTCGCTTTAATTTTCCCGAAAATGAAGCACGACTAAAAATGTCATTTTATATTCTTTTACCAGCATTTGCTTTTCCGTTCGCGTTTATACGAACACACTCAGTATATTAAAGTGGCTCTTAATTTTTCCGACAATTAGCGTTTAATTAAAAATTTAATTATTCTTCGAATAAAACGGTTTATTTCATCGTTCGGTTCGCGTTTACGTTATTTGAACCGTAAACAGTGTTTTGTCACGATACAATAAAAGTTCGGCGAAAGTGCGCGAAATAAAGTGCATTATCTCCGCTCCTTACCACGTATCGCTGTTAATTAAAAGGAGAAAAAAAGGTTAATTACCGCATGATCTTTAGTAGTCCGCTTCGAATGCAACATCTCGCGAAGCAACCGCGGTGTAGAACGTTGTTCGCTGGAATTTAATTTAGATAAGTTACGGGTGCTCGTTACACCTTTGATAATCACTGTGTGTGCTGTTCGGTAAATCAGATTAAATTGAAATGGTTATGTGTGCAGTGAAACTTCATAACTAAAATTCGCTTTTCTCGTACGGCGCTCGCGTCGCGTTGTAAATTAAAAATGAACATTCGCTCGGGCCAAGGTTCAAAGGCCATTATAGTCAAGTGACGCAAATTAAATTAGGTTAACGATAAAATTGCACTCGGATCGAAACGTGCTCGTGCGATTTTCTAATTTTTATGCGTACCGAAAATGACGCCGATAATTAGTTTATTCGAGCACGTTAAAAATAAACACTCAACCGCTGAATATATTAATCACAAAAAAGTCGCGTATGTATTTCAATTTTGATGGAAAGACACGTTTTTCAATTTTTACAGATAATAAATAAATATTTTGTAATTAATAGACTTTTTTCACTCTTGTTACAAAACTTGCTGAAATTTATTTAAAGAAAAAATATGTTTTAAATCATATCGCAAATTAGCAATATTTCAAAAAGATATATTAAAAGATAAATACTAGAAATATTTTCAATAGTTTCTCAAAAAATTTGTGAGTGGTTTCATAAAATATAAAGAATATTTGAAATATGATGCAGCGATTTAAATAAAATATTGTTTATATTAAATTTTCTGATGAATGTATACTTTTAGTTTATAGTCAATATCAAGATTATTTTAAGGATATTTAAAAAAGAAGTCAAGATTATTTTAAGGTTATTTCTAGGTCATCTCAAGGTTATTTCAAGGTGCCGTTAAGGTCATCTCATGGGACACTAGCTTAATTAATTCGTTATAACGTCAATTACAATTCTATAAGCACAAAAATATATTGTACCACACAAAAAATAAATGTTACACTCGACAGTTTATTCAGTGAGAAAATTTTTGCAAAGAAGTTTTTTAACAATATATTATTGCAATTTGTAGGCAAGAAAATGTTGAATATCTTTAATTTTGAACGTTTCATTGTAAAATTATTGCAAGTGTCAGAAATCACAAATACTCCTACAGACTCTGAACACGAGATGATGAAACAGAATAAAGTTAAATACATTAAGGGCAAACAATAATCATCAAATAGAAGAAAAGAGTTCTAATAAAACAGGTCAACAAAATTCATATATTCAGAGATATAAGCAATTCTCTTTTCAAGCCTTTGTGCACGACTCATTTGCTGCAAGTAATCCATCATGATATGTAAATAACAGCATATCTTACTATTTCTACCGAAGTTTACCAGGGACTTTCTACATATCTTCCATTTATTTCCATGCAGTTCCCTTTTCGTACAAAAGTGTTTTGAATCTTTTCCAAAATTCTTCATATCCATACATCATATCTTGTACTCGTCTGATTGATCACCAAAGAATATATCATATTCCTAATAAATCCCCAGAAGAAAAAGTCTGGAGGACAGAAATCACGTGTTCGCGTTTCATGTCCAATGCACTTTCCTGGTTTCAATATTGCCGAACGTTGGGGGCAAAATGAGTAGCAGCGCCATCATGCACCACAGATGCAGACTATCGTATGTGCAAAAGTTATTGTAGGATATTTATCAAGAAACCGTGATATACTGATACGTGGTAAAACGAAAGGTCTCAGCTGATCTATTATATCCAACCACATGTTAAAAATGCATGATCTTAACCTAAATTGCTTCAGCAGTTATTTAAATTACTATATTCCAAAATTCATAATTTTCCAAATCTCTAATTTCCCAAACCCCTGTTCACCAAAACTCTATCATCCCAAATCTCTACATTTTCAAATTCCTAATTTTCCAAATCCCTACATTCCCTAACCTCTATGTCCCCAAGTCTCTACCTTCCCAAATTTCTATATTCCCAAACCACTATGTTTCCAAATCTCTATCTTCTCAAATCTCTACAATCCCAAATCCCTACCTTCCCAAATCTCTACATTCCCAAATTCCTAATTTTCCAAATCCCTACATTCCCAAACCTCTATGCCCCCAAGTCTCTACCTTCCCAAATTCCTACATTCCGAAACCCCTATGTCCCCAAATCGCTATCTTTCCAAATCCCTATATTCCTAAATTCCTACCTTCCCAAATCTCTACATTCCCGAATTCCTACATCCCCAAATCCCTACATCCCCAAATCTCTACATTCCCAAAATCCTACACCCCCAAATCTCTACATCCCCAAATCTCTACATTCCCAAAATCCTATACCCCCAAATCCCTACATTCCCAAACCCGTATGTCCCCAAATCCCCCAATTGCAAAGTTCCTATATTCCAAAATTCCTACACCCCCAAATCCCTAAATTCCCAAACCACTATGTCCCCAAATCCCTTCATTCCCAAATTCCCATATTCCAAAATTCTCACATACCCAAATCGTTACAGCCCCAAATCGCTATATTCCCAAATTCCTGCATCTCCAAATCGGTCCATCCCCAAGTACGACTCCAATTGGTCAGAATAGAAAAATGGACGCCTCACACGTATTTTTGGCGGTAGCTCTCGCGGTCACGCACACCAATTAGGCGAAAGACAATGACAGTCTTGAAACGTCTCTCAAGTGAGCGAAATACTACTTGCGTTCAGCAGTTGTTGTCATAATTATTCTTATTTACCTATATGTCACTGGAAGTGTTCACGGATAGAGCTTCTTTGACTTTGGGTCACGCGCCAACTCGTGGTTTGACGGTCACGAGTGACACATAAACCAGCACATAAGAATTAAATAATATCTCAATGCAACCATAACGACCGAGTGCAAACACGTTTATAGATTTATATTACGGTAAAGATACCGTTGGTAACGTGACAGTGCCTGACAAAGATACGTACAACTATCCAAGCGCATTTGAACCCAGAGGAGCGATGATCGTTTCGAGATAGCATTGGAAAGGTAGCACGAGGAAACAGGGTGAGAATCAACGAAGTAAGAAATGACCATGCTCCAGGCACTCGAGTTGATGTTGCGGTCAGGAATTAGGCGAGTTTATTACCAGGAAGGGAAGTTACTTCGAGATAGTAGCAACGGGCTTCGTTATCGCGGATTTGTGCAACGAGGCGACACACGTTTTCTCTCCTCTCGTACACTTTACTGTCATCTTTTCTCCTCGTTCCCGTTCCTCCATTTGCTACGCGAAGAGATAGCTACGAGGAAGAAAATTCTTAGCCGGGAGGAAGGATTGAAGGACTCTGGCTGGATGAAGAGAAACGAGCCGAGGATAACATTACGAGCCATAAAAGTATTCAAGACTCATTGCCGTCGCGACAATGTCTACCGAGTCTGCAAACTTCCTCACATGTACATGAAACAGTTGCACATTGGATGTGACAGAGTGCATCAGATCCGAGGAGGAAATGTAATGGTGTTCGTTCGTATGACCGAACTTTCGAATTCGTTGTAAGGAGGAGGAATATTCAATTTTTGGTGGTGTGTGAGTTACGTCTATCTGGAAAGTCGGCGGAGTCGCGACAACTTACTCTGGAGTCTCAAATTTTTGGATTCATAGATTTGGAGATTTTTGGATTTTAGAACTTCGATTTTAGGCACTCAAGTCCTGGGACTTTAGGATTTAAGGGGTTTTAGACTTTGGGACTTTGAGATTTTGGAATTTGGAACGTTTAGCACTTCGGTTTTAGGCTCTGATATTATGGGAACTTCAGAGTTCGGGGCTTTTAAACTTTGGGACTTAGGGATTTTGGAACTTTTAGATTTTTGGCATTGCAATTTTTGAGACTTGGGAATTTTGGAACTTTGGGATGTTAGGATTTCGATTTTTGGCATTGTGGCATTGGGATATTGAGATTTTAGGGTTTTGAGATTTTGGGACTTTGGTATTTTGGACTTTTGAGAATTTAGGCCTTCGATTTTTGGCATTGGAATTTTGGATCTTAGGAATTTTGGAATTTTTAGATTTTAGGTATTGGAATTTTTGGGACTTGGGTATTTTGGAACTTTGAGATGTTAAGACTTCGATTTTTGGCACTGTGGTTTTGGGACATTGAGATTTTGGAACTTTGATATTTTGAACTTTTGAGAGTTTACAACTTCGATTTTTGGCATTGGAATTTTTGGAACTAGGGTATTTTGGAACTTTGTGATGTTAGGACCTCGATTTTTGGCACCGTGGCCTCGGGACATTGAGATTTTAGGGCTTTGAGATTTTGGGACTTTGATATTTTGAACTTTTCAGAGTTCAGTCCTTCGATTGTTAGCATTGGAATTTTTGGAACTTGGGTATTTTGGAACTTTGAGATGTTAGGACTTCGATTTTTGGCACTGTGGTTTTGCGACATTGAGATTTTGGGACTTGTATATTCCTGAACTTTTGAGATTTTACAACTTCGGCTTTAGATACTGATATTCTGGGATCTTAGGATTGTAGGACTTTCAGTCTTTGGACTTTGGGATTTTAGAATTTTTGAACCTTTGGGCTTTGATATTTTGGAATCTTGATATTTCGAGATTTTAAAACTTTGATTTCAGGTACTAGGACTTTGAGACATTGAAATTTTCATACATTTGAGCATCAGAAATTTATAGAAACACACAATTTATAAATAATCTTATTAAACCTATAAAAAATAACCTATAAAAAACTTAATCTATTAAAGAACTAAAATATCTCCAATATTTCAAAATTCTGATCGTTGAGTTATTTTTAATAAAATTATAACAGTAGGTTTCAAAGACACAATAGCCGATAACTACGTTCACATATCTAGAATTTTTCCGGAAAGTGGGCGACTTATTAATTCCGACACGCAGTGCAAGAACGTAGAATATTTTATTTTTGCTGCGTAATACACGATCGATTAAATTCTCTTCCTTTCTACACCTTCATTTATAACCCAGTTGTTTGTGAACCGTATGATTGTAAAGTTTTAATTCAATTTCGCTAACAAACTATTTGCATTGTTTCAATAAAATGTTCCACCAAAAAAAAGTTGATTGTTTCGAACTGCATCAATTTTAACGTCAAATATTTCCTATCGCTTTCAATTTTTATATATCACATTCACGTTTCCCATTGACAAGTTCGTTAATTTAACAGAACTACGATCTACCATTTTTACTGCGTGATACAGAATCAATTAAACGTTTTCCTTTCAAACTTTACATCCCCGTTCTAACTCAAGTACTTTCGCGAGACGTAATTCGAAAATTCTCGCATACTTTCGAGCGAGCTCCCATAAAACGATTCCACGGTAAAAATTGAATAATTCAAATGAGAAATTTAATATTTAACCGATTGTGAAGAAATCCATATTTCATACTTTTCGAAAGAAGCACGAATCCGGATTAAAGGAGCAGAGCGTTGAACTTTTTCAATGACTTCGCTTTATACACTTACATTCATGACCGAATTACTTTCACGAGGTATAACGCGAGATTTCTCTGTTTTTTTTTTTTTTTTTTTTCGGACGAAAACTATTGTCAGAGTTTTTGAAGAAGCAAGAGTTTGAAACGCTTCCACGGTTAAAAACGTGATTCTTTAGAAATGTTTCATTTAAGCACATCAGAACAAAGGAAGGTAGGTAGAAGGGAACTCGGAGGAAGCTTAATTGGCCCCAGTTTATCTGGCGGAGCTTTTCCTAATCGTCTACGGATGGTCTGCTTGATCGAGCAACCGTGTCGAATTTTCCGCTCGAAGAGACCAATTCCGTAACCTCGCAGAAATCTCGGGAGGATTTGGCAGCCGTGATCCACGCCGAAAATTCTCGCGGAAAATAGGAGAGACACGAACTTTCGATCTGATATCTAACCAAGCGTGCACGGCGTGGCTTTAGGGCACGCGTACGCCTCTCCCTTTGGAAAACCTAACTCTATCCCGTTCGAGTTTCATTTAAACGTGTCAGAAACTTTTGTCGATTTCTGCCTGATCAAATACCTATCTATCTAGCCATCTGTACAAATCTTACTCCCTCTCTTCACTTTTAATAAAAAGTACAAATATGTACTGGCGGACCCACAAATTGCTCCTCGCGATTTCTCACCCCTTTTCTGACAAACTGATTATTTCAGTAATTCAATATTGAATACGTTTAACCTTCTGTCTATGAACCTCTTAGACTATAGTGGCTTTCGCGGATGCCATCTCTCTGTACGACGGTCCTATATGCTCGAACTTCATATTTGCACCGTGCTTTGGAGAACCAAAAGTAAGTTTACGTCTGTTGGGATTTCCGAATGAACACAATTCTTCCTTTTGATATAACAATTTATTAGCTATTTGCTACACAACTTCACATACCTTCCGAATCTTTTTTATTCGCCACGTGCCAACCGCGGATCGACTCGTGCGCCGTAAATTATCGACGATTGCCGAATCTTTCCGATTGGCTTAGATACGTCTTACCGATGTGTTGTTCCCTTTTAACATTATCTGTTTGTTGAAAGTCATTCATGATACTAGAATATCAGTAAAGACGGCCAAATATTACTTCATTCATTTAAGTTACGAATCCACAACCTCTTAGGCACGACGCGCCACTATAGTGACTTTCGCGAATCATCTCTCTGTACGACGGTCCACTATAGTGGCTTTAGAATGTCATCGTAGATCACATAGCGCCATCGCTCACTCTACTGTCTCACTCACCGTTTCAATCGATTGAGCCTTTTCATATGTTTTGATTCGCACTTTTTTTGCCTTCACCACGTTTTATAAGAGTATTAACAAATCCCACAAAAGTATGTTACATGTAAATAAAAGGTAACGCCAAGTTTAGGCACCATGCACCTCTTTGCACTGATACACGATATTGGAAACATTTGGAAATTACATATTTTGTGAATTTTCTAAAAAGTAAATTATCAAGGTTAAAGTATATGTAACATCTTTGGGAAAAATTAGAATTTAATCATCAAAAACTTCGTTTCAATGTACTCGCGTAGAGAACAGCATTGTCGCACGTTGTAGTGCTGTTTACGTACAATTCGTATCGAACTCTGTTCGATGTGCCAAGTTCAGCCGTGCCTAAGAGATTAACTGGCAAGAAGTTACAATTTTTTAAGTTAAAACTTGATCCATCTGCATACATCTTGTTTCTTTTCCCTTTTTTATTTGTACAGGTTGATACACAAATTGGTACTCGCGATTTCTCACCCCTTTTGAGTGGTATTAATATTGAATACCTTTATAAATATTATAAATATTATAAATATTATAAATATTGAATACCTTTAACTGGCAAGAAGTAGCAATTTTTTAAGTTAAAAATGGACAAAAAAGTCCAACGTTACTTCTACTCTTAAAAAGTCAAGGTTACTGTATTTTTATTTTCGCAACCCTTTTCTTGCGTCAACCCCTTTCAAGGATGATAAAAAAATCAGGGGTCGTTTGTATTCTAAAGAAATCAAGGTTGTATTGTTAAATTCGTTACCCTTTTCTTGCATCAACCCCTTTTAAGAACGGTTTCCTTTATTCATCCCCGTACACTTTTTATTGTACATAATCATAATAAAAATAATTGTACATACAAAGGATAATAATTAAACTGTGAACGTGAATACAATTTTCTTGTGGTTTATTATTGTACTTGCGTTTTCGTACTGCACTTATTCCATACGATTTTTATATATTTAAAGAAAATATTATTGAATTAAGAGATTGTTAATGTCAAAACACTTTTAATATATTAACATGTTATTAAAGACGTGTAACATATATTTTAAAGTTTATTACATTTATATTTATTTCCTCACTACAACCAATTATTAATTTTAAACACAATATAATTAATTTTCAACATACAATTAATTATCAATTTTATTAATAAATTGTTTGTAATTAATGAGATCTTATGTTGATCAATTATCGGTACATATTCGGCGGTTGACCTCGTAATTATCATTGATCCCTTTTGAAGTTTTATTTACCGCCAGAGGGTCGATACCGACCCCGTTGGTAAACTCTGTATTAAATCAAAATGAATATTTTGTTATCTTCATATTGTACATGATATTAGACTTCATATTGTACACGATGTTTGAATGCAATGACCTAGTACACAATGACTTTTATTAACAGTGAAAATTTACATGAATACTTTCTTATTGTTTACATTCATTTATTTACATTTAAATGCGAAACCTTGATCATCGCCAAATTATTTCAAATATTGTGCACACAGTTTACGTTCATTTTTCCATCACTGTCATCTGAAAATTGTTGAGAATTTCTCTCAGCATACTAAAGTTAAAAATATCACTTCCATTTCAAAATACGATGGCCTCAATTTTTTATAGGAAGTCTATTTTTCAATTTAGAAAATTGCAAGTTCTTGTTATTTATATACTGATTGACTTGAATACATTTACTTGTCAGATTATAGAAAACAACTGAAAAATCGTGAAGATTATTTTGTGAATCACCCTGTATATTTAGACTGCCAGAGTTATCGTTGTGAATGTAACTTCAGCGTTGCCTGTCTGAATGTACTGTGGGCGAAGTTGCCTCTGGTATTCGTATAGATTGATGAACTTCAAAAGAGTCTGGAAATTTCAATTGCGAACGGGTTAAGATGAAATTGACAGTCAGAGAAAATTGAAAAACAAGCTGTCAGTTTCAAGTTGAAGCAATTTAGAAAATTGGGAATCTGGATATTTGCCACTAGGAATACGAAAACTTCGAATAATGGAAGTTATTCCGTCAGTTGTTCATGACTTACCCACGTTTAAATTCGAAAATTTTCAATGATTTTAAAGAACCAATGTATTGCAACAGAATAACCTCTTTTAAACAACCTCATTAAAATTCCTCATTTAAAAACTGTGCGTAATCTTTGAAAGTAAATAAAAATTCAGAAGTTTTACGATTACTATAATTTAAAATATTGAAATTATTTTATATTGAAATCATGTAACTTGTATTTGAGTGTCCATCTTTCAAATCTGCTGTATTCTGTGCTATAACCGGCCATCTTGTATTTCGAATATTGATGAGGCATTCACCTTTTCATTGAACCCTCTTCACATATATAAATCACACTTACTATTTGCAGTTCTTTTATAAAATTCTGTGCAGTTACCTACGTAACACGTTTCCCTTCACACATTGCTTTGAAGCCACCAGCTATTTTGCACTGAAAATATTATATGATCATTTTCCTTTCCCACGAAGTTTAAAGAAACATAAACTGCCAGAATGTCTCTTTATGATAATTAAGAAGAAAGGAAGAATACAGAAGATTCTTCAGGCATATTGTTATTAGAGAATTTTACGACAAAGAGCTTTCGAAGAATTACACAGCCATAACACCTCCTATCGGCTCTATCCGTGCAAATTCCATAAAGCCTAAGCACCTACCGACACGGTCTGTCCATTTCTCTTGACAAGCGGACAAACAAGCATCGCTGTTGGAACGAAGAAGGAATTCCAAAAGACGGTTCGATCCTTCAGGTCAACGAGATGTCGGGTCGAAAGAAGGCGCCGGAAGAAAAGGAAGAGAAAGAAGGTTCTATAAGGGAACAGAAGACATGGAGAGAGTTGGCGGAGCCCTCGTATAAATTCATCGGACGTATCGAGGGTCGACTTCATCCTGACAAGGGTAGGCTTCGCGAATGTTGCAAGGGTTCCTCAAGCTGAGAATGAATGTCGCTTGCTCCTTGGGGTTGGTCAACCATACTCGTATACCGGACTGATATTACAAATAAACGAACGGTGAATTCCAATAAACACCATTTCTCGAATAACTACATTTCTGGAAGCGTATTTCCAGATTAGCAATGAGATCGAGGTGTATTGTTTGATACCACTGCCGGTCAGCCATTTTTTATTCAGAATAGTACTAGAGTATACCATCATTTTTCTTAGTCTTTAAGCCTTAAATTGATGTATTATATGTACCCTTTTGTAATACTTTTCTGTCATGAATTAGAAGTTAATCTAATTTCACTACTTATGGTATGTTGCTTTGAGGCCGACAACTAATTATTTTTGACTAATAATATTAGTTAGAAATTTATGTAGTCAGTTTCTGTATTTCTTAAGCTTTACATCGATATATTACAAGTGTCATTTCGTCGTATTTTTATGTTATAAAATCGTGTCGAACTTTTTACGTTTCGAAAGTAATAATTCGCTATGCAAGCCACTGTGTTGAAGGCAGGAGTTAGCCATTTTGTATTCAGAATAATGATCGACCACTTACATAGCCATTTTCCTTGTATTCTAAGCTTTACATTGATGTGCCATAAGTGCCTCTTTGCTATACTTTTCTGTCATGAAATTATGACAAACTTTATGTATCTAATATAGTACGTTTCAATCTTTATAGTAACTGATTACTTTGAAGCCGATAACCAACCACTTTACAATAACAATATTGACGAACTGTTTGTACAGTTCTTTTTGCTACACTTCAAGCTTCAATTTAGTATAAGTGTTATCTTTCAAAATTTTTACGTCACCAACTTATGTTAACCTTGATATGTATCAAAATCAATGATTGTTTGCTGTAACTCCTAACGATTAATTTTGTGTTAAGAATATTAACAAAACATTTAGACACTCATTTTCATTATACTTTAACCTTTAAATTGACCTGTCACAAGTGCCATTTTGCTATACTTTTCTGTCATAAATTTACGTCAGACTATAACCACCTATAGAATGCATTTTACTGTTGTAGTAATTGGTACACTGCTTTGACGCCGATAACCAGCTACTATGCGTTCCGAGTATTGATCGGCCGTTTATATAGTACTTTTCATTAAAGTTTGAGCATTCAATTAATATTCTATAAGCTATATTTAGCGATACTTTTCTGTCATGAGTTGATATCTGACTTTCTTGGTTTCAAAATCAATATTCGGTGATGTGATACAATTCAGTTCACTGCAAATAATAACGGGCTATATCGTATTCAGAATATTAATGGAGCATTCATATAATCGTTTTCGACAAAGCTTAAGCTCTAATTTGATGTATAATAAGCACCATTTTGTGAAACTTTTCTGTCATGAAATCATGTCAGACCTTTTTGATGTACGATAATACAATACAAATTTGTAGTGTTGTCTTTAACTGACGGTCAGCCATTTTGAATTGAAAATTCAAAGGGTGCATTTATACAGTATTTTTCCTTAAGCTTTAAGCTTTAAATTGATGTATCATAAGTGCCATTTTGTGATACTTTTCTGTCATGAAATCGTGTCAGCCTTTATTGATGTAAAGTAACATAACAGAAATCTGCAGAGTCGTGTTTCATCAGCCATTTTGTGTTGAGAATATTGATGGTGCATTTAAATAGCACTTTTAACTAAGCTTTAAGCTTTACGTCGATATACCATAAGTGCCACTTTGCGAAACTTTTCTGTCATGAAATTACATTTGACTTTTCAGTTCGGTTTTAATTCGAGTTTATTTCAGAATTCGTCGTCTAACGTTAATCAACCCAATAGTAACAATTTTTTGCATTCAACCACCATTTCCGTGGCATTTCCACTAATTCAATTTACCAAGTAATTGCATTCGAGCGGCATAACTTGAACGTGTACCGTGCACGTACTTTCTATTCAATTATCTTCGCGCTTGTCGTTCAAGCCAAATACCTCGTTTTGCGTAACTATGCTAAATACTTGCACCACCTTAACGATCAAATTATAAACGATTTGCATTTCCTTTGTTTCAGGTAAGTAGAACGAACTGTCGGTCCCCGAGCTTTCCGTGGTACCGTGGAGAGCCGATTTCCAACGTTGGCGTGAGAAATTATCGGATTTTAATTATCGCCGTTGAAGACGTATAGCGTTAGACGTCTCGTTCGCGTGTTATTCTGACCCCCGCCACACGAGTCAATATCTTTTGTTCAAATGCTGAAGTAGATGTAGAGAATTCATTTCACCGTGACAAGTATCCCTTGCCGGGTATGTTGAGTATTCATCAGCGTGATAGAATTTTTATTGGGGTCTTTCAAGCCACTTGAGTGAGCAGACGTCTTCCTTGGTAAGTACAACTCACTGAACTTTACAAATTTTTAAGCAAAAATTTATTCTTGGATATAAAATAACCCATTAACAACTGTACAAGTATTAATATAACGCTTTTTGTCTGGTTCTTAAATTCTGAAAGAAGTCTACTATGGAAGGACCGTTGACTCTCTATATATTGCCAATATTATGAATTGGTAATATAACGAGAGACTTCAGTAGTTGTGAAGCTTACTTTTTTTTGTAAATTTAAGAACCACAAAAATGTATTATATTGATAGTTGTGCAATCGTGCTTTTGGTTATACGATGCTTCTAGGCAATATAGGAAGCTTCTTTATCGCTGTTGTTTAATAAGAGATATAGAACATGGTGACAGTTTCAAATTGACAAAGTATTATCAATTTATATTCGTTGGTATTATATACGAAATTATGAGAATATGTTAATCTTGTGTTACAGTAGACTCTTGTTATATTGCCATTTAAGAGGCGATGGAGAGATTCTTATTTGATATGCAATATAGATAGAGGTTTTTTACAGTGCGAGTGAGGTGATAAAATGTAAACTGTTTCAATTTGTTGAGTTAAAAATTTGGGAATTAGAAAAATTGCAAATTTATAAATAGATAAAATTGAGATATTTGAAAATTGACAGGATCGTTAATTTGGAAATTTGACAATTTTGGGATATGAAGATTTAAGAATATGGAAATTTTAAAGTTTTGCTGTTTAAAAATTAAAAATATAGCTATTTGACAATTTTGAGCCATGAAGTTTAAAAACTTCAAAATATTGAAATTTGACAATTTTGAAGCCTAGAATAGTAAAAATATGGAGATTATACTGAATTATGAAACTTGAAAATTTGAAAATATAAAAATCCTATAACTGAAAGTTCATAAATTTATAAATAAGAAAATTATGAAATTCGAAAACTTTCATATCTATAAAATGGACTTCGCAAAATGTAAAACTAAAAACTGTAAAATTCTAACTTCCCAAACTAAATATGCAAATTACAAAATCTTGTTTGTGCAACATATTCAAAAACTTCAAAACTCATAACCTCAAAAGTTCTAAAACTCCAAAGCTGCTAAACTTAAAATTAAAAAGTTCTTATACAAAACTATGCAAATTTCACAATCTCCGCGTACCTCCGAAAAATTTCAAAGAATGTCGTTCGATCGGCAATATAACGAGACTCTACTGTACTTATTTAATCCAATTGCATGTACAGCGTTTATCGAAGGTAATTAATACAGAGATTAGTCGACGCGTAATGAATATCTAGTAAATTGGCATTCCAAGTATCAGCGAATTGATCAAATTCCCGTGTACGATGTAATTCGTGATCGATAATAATTATACGAAGTATTGTCTCTCCAAGTTCATCCTTCTCTCCTCTAACAGAGATCTGCATAATCTTTCTCTGTTTCCCAACCAATTTCCATTGGTGTTTCCGCGTCGAGTATAGATGTAACGATCGACGAGGTTGAAAGGGAATTCAAGGGAATTCGTTCAACCCCCCTTTTAGCCGAGGGTAAACTGGGTTAATTTCGCACATAACAAGACCTCGTCGCTGAGCTTCCGCCCCATACATCGATTCTGATATGCACGTTCGATATGTGAGAATTATTTCAAGCATTTCCTTCCTCTTCTCATCTTTCTTTGACAACTGTTCATCGTTCAGAATACGTTCTGTTAACTTTGTAAATTTCAACACAATTTTCACATCTTAATGTTAGCGTAGCGTTTAATAGGTTATGATCTTCTGTCACGTGTTATTTTATACTGTTTGAATTTTTGGGGGTAAATTTGATTTTATTTGAACTTTTTGGTGGCAAATTCGATTTTATTTAAATTTGCAACGATAAATTTAATTTTCTCTAAATTGTTAGTGGTAAATTTAATATTTTTGGGGATTTTTATTATTAAATTTAATTTTAGGCAGTTTTATTTGGAATTTTGGAAATTCGCAAAGGTGAAAATTGCAGTTTTAGATATTTCTATAAACTTACAAATATATTCAATAGCTAACTACCCAATAACTAAATGTTAACAAATGAATTTACCCTACGGCCCTATAACAAGTGTAACTGTACTCTTCAATACAAGTAACAGCTGTTCCGCTGTAAAAACGAAACCTGAAGAAAGAAGACAAAAAGACGAAAATTTATGAAAATAATGTTGGTAGTATAAAAATGATTCCCGACGTATATCGGATGTGCTTGTAAGCTGGTACAGTTGATGCGCAAAGTTAATAGCAACCATGTTCGTGGTGCAATCGAATAAGAGCCGAGTACGAGGATATAATCGCATTGGCCAATTCCCATTCGGAACGGCGCTGACAAATTACCGACTCGTCGACCTGATTACTGTTGGGATTTTAACGCGAGCTTAATTAGACGCGGTACCTTCCATCACCGATAGAACCAACTACGAAATATGCACCCTCACCTCTTTTCCCCACTTTCGCGCCTTCCAAACTGTGTTGACCATAATTTCCTTGTATCAAAACTGTTAAGTATTTGTACCATTACAAAGTTTGTACAGGATGCTTCACAACTGATGTAACTCCTAGAAAAGTGAGTTGCAACTGAGTTGATTTTGAACAACTTTTTCCTTTGTCAAAATTGGATTTGAGGCTTCGTTTTTGAATTATTAACGAAAAACACCGACTAATCTAATTTCTAGTTGTGAATAAGTGCAATAGTACCGTGTCATGTTATGTCAAAGTTAAAGCACATAACGAATAAATAAATTAAGAGTAATGCTTAGTTATACTGAGAGATAAACCAATTTAAATCAGACACCCATTGTTTAAAAATAATCCTGTTTCGATAAAATTCTGTTCTCGTGACTTCACCCGTTGGGAAGAAGAATAATAGTTAGGGAGAAGAATAAAATGAAATAATTAAATATGAACAATTTAAGAGCACACAAAATTAACTATCTGAAAATGATATTTACAACTGAAAAAAACAAAATAGTAATAATAAAAGAAGACATGTTAAGTATTTGTATAATGCAAAGTTTAAATACGCCGCGATAATGCCATCATGCGCGCGCAGGTCACGTGACGATTGACAGATCACCACATACTCAAGCTCATACCTAAATCATTTCCGCGTCCATTGCGGAATTTCGGGATTCTTTTGACAATTGGGGAATTCTGGAAAATTTGTGAAAGTAAAGTTTGTGAAATTTGTAAAATTTGCAAAGTTTCTACAAAGAATTGTTTCGCGTAAAAAATATGTTACGATAAAAAATTCCATCAAACAAAAAGGAAAAAGTCCCTTTAGAAGTTTCCAGGGATGAAACCTAGAAACGAAACCCATACATTCCACCTCAAATATATTTCTACAAACTACATTCTATTAATGATGAAATACCCTTTCTTTTACATATTATTATTGGTAAATTTGAAATACATTAATGACCACCTCGAAACATCTGATCAAAAAGAACTTCTCACGTACAGTCGTTAATTAAAATTTGTTCAAGGGTAGTTGCAACGAACAGTAACGTAGTTGGCCAATGATAATTAAATTGAATCGTTTTTTATCCGGTAGAATTTGCACAAACCGGAATTCCATTTGAAGAGTTCATTTTATTTTTACGTACGTTACGCGTGATACAGTTTTCCTGTATTTTCGTTGTTATTAACGTTTATCCTGCATTACGAGCGTCGAGTGGTGAAATTCAGGGAAATCCGTTGCGAAATAAATTGTACTCGGTTTGAATAGGGGTTGCACGGAGCCAAGGAATAATTTATTTCACGCGCGATTCGTTGCGTGATCATTTCTTCCGAATGTGATATTGCAGTTTGCATACTGTAGTAGTAATTTTATCGAAGATATCGCTTCAACCATTACTATGCAGTTCTAGCTTATACTGTATTGGTTATTTTAATTTCTGTCTGCGATTCCTGCCCGAGAAATTAGGGCCATTCGTCATTTTAACGTTACTATTTTATTCATTGTCTTACCATTTTGCTAGCTTATTATTCTGCTATCACGGTTTCTGTTATTTTACTGTTTTATTGTTTCACTGTCATTCTATTCTATTATTCTAATATTTTACTATTCTGTTAGGTCACTATTCCATCCCAATCTAACCATACTTTAACCTCAACCTAATCTAACTCTTAATCGATTCGTAACTTCATGTAACCATAACCTAACCTCTTAATCGATTCGTAACTTGATCATACCGTAACCTAACCCTTATTTGAAATCTTCACACTGTTTATGGTGCCAATCTCAATCTCAAGAAAATTTGTATGAATATTTGAAGAAAGAATATTGTTCATTGTAAACAAGATAAAAATATTCATAAATAAATAGATAATGAACGAAAATAAAAATTTACACGAAACTCTGTACAGTATAACTATTTTGGTGTAAGTTAAATTTTCATTAATTATCAATTAGCGGTGTTCAGTGTATAACAAGCTTCCGTGATCTTTTCTTTCGCAAATTCATATTAATTACCACAAAGTAATTAAAAGTTTCATCGAGCGTTTAAAGCGCTTTTGACATTATTGTTAGAACGTTCGCCCGACAGTTCAGAAGTTCAGTCAGAAAAGCATTTTAACAACTTTTCATGAACTTATTTTCAATTTATTCTTGTTCCAATTTTATCTTCTTACGAAGGAAAAATGCGATGTGCAGGATCGGCGAACATGTTTTTAAAGAAACATTTAAATGTTACAGAGTTTTCTTGTGATGTCCGATTATTAATAAAGTGGAAGATCGGAAAAGGTACAATGACAAATAAATGCGAAACTTGAATAAACACGGGTCTAAAATGTCATTTATTTCAGGAAAGTTTAAATGAAGCTCTAAATATTTTACCATTTTACATTTTCGTTATTTTTCTGGGTCGTTATTTTACTGGATCGTTATTTTACCACTTCGGTTTTTGCCATTTATTATTTTACCTCTTTGTTATTTTCCTATTTTATTATTTTACAACTTATTATTTTACGTCTTTGCTATGTCACTAGTTCGTTATTTTACTATTTAGTATTTTACCTCTTTATTACTTTCCTATTTTATTTTTTTACTATTTATCGTTTTACTTCTTTGTTATTTTTCTAGTTCATTATTTTACCATTTATTATTTTACCTCTTCGTTATTTCCCTATTTCATTATTTTAATAAAACTAATAGTATAATATTCTAAAAGTATCGGTATTAAAAAATTTTGTAAACCCAGCAATTTAAAACTGTGACAAATATTTCTGCAACGTGAAACATAAATTGAACGAGAAGATAATATCTGGATCAAGTAGATAAATAGGTAGCTAGACAACTAGATAGATAAATAGATAGATAGATGATGATAGATGTTTACAGTGTTCATCGCAATCAATGATTAACCATCAATCGTGTAATTATAAATGATGTTATTACTCCTGTGGTATTTATGGTCCGCCATATTGAAATTTCGGACGTCTGCGCAAACCGAGTCGCAGTTGGTCCATTTAATGACCGTACCTTGTCCCGCCGCACGAAACACGGCGAGCAATTGTGTTCAGGTTAGGTTCGGGCATCTCGTTTGCCGTAGTTTGAACGGTTATTCAATAAAACGAACCGTCAATGCGGATGTTATTTATTCTGTGACCGACGCGGCCTGATGGAGTCGGTTGAATTCGTCGTAAAAAAAGTTAGACGAGTCGTTTCGAATTTAGCTGAACTTTTTCTATTCCAGCAGGCAACGGGTTCTCTCGGTTGGCAAGGGAAGTTGACCGAAAGTTTCTAGCTCACGTGCGAGGAGACTTCGAGTGGAAAGGACGAGTCGTTAATTTCGTCATTCGTCGCATCCCGCGGGCTTCAGCACGTTGTTCCTTCGGGTTTACAGGTCCTAACTTTTCGTCCTTAACTCGTTAATTAAGGACGAAAGCATGGCGGTGCAGAGGGATGAAGCCGAAGAAGCGAAGTTTTAATAACATTACCGTAATAATACCGTGCGCCCCTTTGCTATTCCTTCTTGCAACGTGCCCTAAATTATTAAAGGATCTTCCCTTCTACGTCTTCATTTTATTCCGTGTTTGTTTCACTGTCCCTTTCGATCCCTACCCTACAAGAAACACCGAGTGTGGCGATCGAAAATCTTTGGCTTCTTTACACTAATGGACAGCAGCTTTGACTGTTACCATCACTTAAACACTCAGGACTGTTTCTTCAGATTGAAATATTTTATTAATAACTTCGTCAATTTTGACGTTGATATATCATCACTGCAGATAGCTGCAGTGAAATTACCTCTTCACTTCGCTGACTTACTATTTCACTCTATCACCTAACTCGCTTGACAAAATTAAAAAAGTTGACATGTCACCTGAATTTTTAAACAGGTGCATTAGCATCATAGAATGTTTAATTAAAGCAGTACATAAATTTTTGGAGCAGCGTAAATAATTTGAACGTTGATGATACATAACTGAACGTACTAAGTTGCCCCTTCTTTCCATTTTACTATTGTATCCCCACTGTTCCTTACCATTTTGCTGATCTACTCTATCAGTTCACCTCACTTGACAAAATTAAAAAAGTTGATATATCGCCTGAATTTTTAAACAGGTGCATTAGCATCATAGAATGTTTAATTAAAGCGGCGCGCAGAAATTTTTGGAACAGCATAAATAATGGAATAAAGACGAGTACCGTGAACCGAATGAGAGGTATCGATCACATTTTGTGGAATTGTTAGACAAGCGCAAGCATATATAGCGGATGTAAGCGGATAATTAGTCGATGTATTATTAATGTGATTTTGACAGAGAATCGGACGCAGCCGCGTGCAACTACTCGTTCGTGTATCTTCGAGGGCCCAGCTTTACCGTATAAGCTGCATTTCGTGAATATTTTATGAGCAATGCCGTTACAGTCTGTTACGAACAATGTGTTAAGCTCAGACCACTAAATCTATGAAATTGCTGGTCTGAGTCGCGATCGATATAGAACGGTGCAAGGCTGACACGCGAGAAATACAGGCGGAATGAGGAATCGGTTACGTTTGAGAGGAGAGAATTGGTATAATAAAATTTTATCCATATATCAGAGTTAGATTAAATGTCAGTTGAGAGATACGGCCTGGCTTGTTACCCCCCTTCGGCCGTATCTGTGTATGATGAAAATATGCCGCCATATTGGGATTTTAACGCACGCTTATTGGTGTGCTAGCGCGTGATATTACGTGAAACGTTGGTGACCAATATTTACATGAAAAGTAATATTTTTCGCTACGTAATATGGATGAACGTTGGCGCAATATTTACCGTGATAATACGCGTATTTCACCGTACGTCGAAATCCGCTTATGAACATTTATTTTGACCAGAGAGAGTTCTCGCGCATTCGGTAAAAGGTACGCTTTTGACTCCTATCTCACGAGTCACTGAATTTGCTGGTTAATCATCACGATGATCCGAAACAACTTCAATTTGATCCGTCATGAATCCTTCGAATGCCGTTAGAAATCCTACGATCAGCTACGTACAAACAAAATTCAATTAACATTAATAACAATTCAAATAGTGAATGTAGCGAGTGTCAAAGTTATGGTACTCGGTTTAACACTTAAGGATCATTTTTTATTCATCCAATCGAACACGAGTTATGTTCGAATATTTGTCATGAAAGAACAACAAAAGTTTCACTGGAAACACTAGTTTTAACTTTTGGATCGGTACAAACAATGCGAGAAAAATTGTTAAGTGTGGCAGCGGCTTAAGGCTGCATATCATACTTGAAACTGCTTCATGTAAATTATAACATATCATAACGAGTATTTGCTTGTTTATTATAAAAAAATATCACATTGAAAGAAGATCTACACTAGTTACAAACTGAAACATTTATAGAAACATTAAAATTGATATGTACGGCAAGCATGTCCTTGGTTTACAGCAACATGTCACGCCTCAAACTAGCATATTTAAATAACAAAGTATCACGAACTATATTTAGTCGTTTATTCTTAAGAATAATGCTCAGAAGAAGTTATCCATCAATTAAAAACTCAAATATTCGATATAATAAAACCGATAACTGACATTAGCTTAAGGCAACATATCACTTCACTAACCACTTTCCCGGTGTTACTACTTATCCCATCTCACCGAAACAGGGTTTTTACAATACCCATCTTGACCAAGAAGATATTATCCATAAAAGATGCAGAAAAAATTGCAGTTTTCGAAATTTTATGCGGGATTTAACAACGCCATCGCGTAAACGACGTTCACGAAAGTTCCTCGCGATGCAACGACGCAGAGGAAGTAGATACAGTAAATTTGTCCATAATTGAAATTCTTTTTCGAAAGCGCAGCTCGACGGTACGAAGCAAGTTAGATAGGTGCATAAATAAATGAGAAATACAAAAGCAGTTGTAACGAAGGATTTCGAGCCAGTTTCCCTTCCATCTTTCCCTGTTGTTTCGAAAGTTGTTCACGAAGCAGCAGCACCGGCAGCCTCTCGGGCTGACGAGAGAAGAAAGCACATTTCGCACAGAAATTTACTCGGAAGTTCGTTGGTGGGTCTTATCGGCGTATGCACAAGGAGAAGAAAAACTTGAACGCTGTATCTACTCCGTCTTTACGATCTTGCGTTTACTTCGGCCGCTAAGGTTTATGGAAAATAAAAGCTTATTTTTTGGCACGAACGAGAATTCCTCGTAAAGGGAGGAATACTCGTAAAATTAGAATATTATAATTCCCATAAAAAAGAATCGTCTCTTGCCTAGGCTAGCAACGCGAATTCTTTCACGTTCTCATAAATTTTCAATCGAGCAGACATCTTTTCGGAGAGAGGAAGCAACGCGGTACAAGGAATACCTGGCGATCTCCAGGATAAATCGTTGAAAATAAAAGGTTAACCGAACAAAAAGAACGAGGTTTGTTAAGCTGTTTCGTTGATAGAAGATTTTGATAGCCGGCGGATTTTGAAAGTAGTTTGATAAGATCTTCGGGTTATGAGCAAAGTATTGTTAGAAAAGTTTCGTTACACGCTCCGGTCGCCTAGGAAACTTTGCTTATTTGACGAAGTTGCCCGAAACTTTAACTGCCCTTTTTCAAAATCATCCTTTTTTCTTCCGCTGCGGGGATAACGTGTATTAAGTTGACGTTCGGGCTTATACTCGTGCGTTTTGTGTTGCGTGTGGTAAGTGATAAAAGTTAAATCGTGATATTTGAGAATATCTGTGAATTATGAAGCGAGGATATAACTGGATAGTGTAGTAAAATATTATAATAGAATACTATGTTAATTCTATGTTAATTATTGTACTATTACTGTAGCATTACTGTAGTATTACTGTAGTAATATTACGCTGTTATTAATATGGAGACAGTAGTTGAGTCATCGATTTTCATGAAACTTCTTCTGACGAATTTATAATAAAAATTAAGTAACCCATGTATGATTATTATTGTTAATGTTCATTATACGCAAAGATATGTAATAATATATGTACATTGTTTTACTGAAATAATACATTATTTAATTTGAAACACTTGAAAACTTGAAAACTTCAAATACTTGAAAATTTATAAATCTAAAAGTATGAAAATTAAAAAATTCGAAATCCAACCTACATAAATTCCAAAACCTGAAAATTATTGAACGAAAAAATTGAGAAGTTCACACACACGTATCCTTGAAAGCATTGCACCAGAGTGTACATTGTCATTAACAGGTAGAAATATGTCAGGTAAAAATCTGTAAGTGTTATTTAGGTATCTGTTTAGCAGACACCTTTCCTATCGCGGGTCCATTAGTTCGTTCGCACGATCCTGTTTATCTTTATTACTTAGACTGCTAACAATCTCGTCTTCGACGACGTGGAGGATGACGGTAGTAACCCATGCAACTCCCTTTTCTTGCGAGCTTTGCCCTCCTCTTACAAGTGCACACAACAACGCCCGTTACACCGTGGCACAATGTTTACAGTGCAAACACGAGCCACTCGAGAATTTGAATTCAATTCCAGACTACGGGTCCTAAGGTACACGCGGGGCTGGAACGAGCGAGCCCACGCGTTTTAACCTCCGTCTTGTCACGTAGAATCTCGGAAAGCCTTCATTATCGTTCCACAAAGGGAAAGAATATGGCCGTCTGGATGTCTGACGAGCGAGGAATTCTTTATTATCCAGCTAAAATAATTTCTGAAGAGGGAACTGTCCTGCTACCAGTCACTCTCGTGGCTGGGTCATTTTTTTTATACTTCGCTTCTTTTAGTTTTTGGATATTAACGCTGAACCTACCGGTGTGCATCGTTACTTTGGAATTAAAAATTGAGGTTCGAAAATGAATAAGTGAGCGGTGAAACATAAATTAATATACATGTTCATTTTTTATTTTGAGACAATCTATACAGGTTTCAAGAAAACCTTAATAAATTGTGCAACTTAAAATGAGAAATTTATACAGAAATTGAAAATGAAGTTGAATAATGAATAAACAAGTGATAAACCATAAATTAATTTACATGTTCATTTTTTATTTTGAGACAATCTATACAGGTTTCAAGAAAACCTTAATAAATTGTGCAACTTAAAATGAGAAATTTATACAGAAATTGAAAATGAAGTTGAATAATGAATAAACGAGTGATAAACCATAAATTAATTTACATGTTCATTTTTTATTTTGAGACAATCTATACAAGTTTTAAAAAAACCTTAATAAATTGTGCAACTTAAAATGAGAAATTTATACAGAAATTGAAAATGAAGTTGAATAATGAATAAACGAGTGATAAACCATAAATTAATTTACATGTTCATTTTTTATTTTGAGACAATCTATACAGGTCTCAAGAAAACCTTAATAAATTGTGCAATTTAAAATGAGAAATTTATGCAGAAATTAAAAATGAGGCTGAAAAATAAATAAACAAAAAACAAAACATTTCCAAAAATGAGTTCATTATACTACAACAAATTTCAACTTTCGACGAATTTTCACTCAATCCAAAGAAGTAAAATTCCATCTATTATTTTACATTTCGCAAACAAATATAATCTTGATAAGAAAAGAGCTCAGAAATGAAGCGAATTTATTTACTACAATATCGTTTTCTTTATTTTCTATAAAGTATAAAACGTACAGAGATCTCTTTCGCAACTGTACGAAGAGGCTACAGGTATCAGATAAATAAAGCGATCGTTGTCTCGTCGCAAATGGCGCAATTACGTTAACACAATTCTGAAGCTTAACAACACTCTGCAGCTATTCGAGCAGTTTTTTTCAACCCGCTCGAATGTACCATAGAGTGACCTGTTGATACGAGGATGACTTTTCTTTCAATGAGGCTAATTGCGAAAGTAGGACAATAAGACCGAGACTGCAAGTGCCTGGGGCCTACGTACGGTATCACCTGGTCCAGATGCAGTCAGCAGCTGCAACCTTCGTCACAGCTGCGAATAATACAACAAACTCGAAATGGCGTTTACGATTATTGCCAATGGAACTTTGATAGCGAACGGCATCGCGATACGAGCCCTACAGCACCGAATACGACCCCTTTTCTTTCGATCCCCATTTAAAGGGCCGAACTCAATGACATTCCTGAATACCGCCATTTCTTTCCAAGTCAATTCTCGCACAACTTTATCTCGCGATTGGGTCATATTTGACTGGTTATTCGATTGCTGATACTTTGTTTTTGAACCTTCGTGAATTTTCGTGTGCCGCGGTTTCGGCTGAAATGAACGGTTAAATTTTGAATGGAGAACGAACAATGGGAGATCGATTTTACGCGTAAAATGTTAAGAAAATTATTACAAGGACCGTTCGGGTAAATTGAACAATAGGAAACTCACGCAGAGTGTAACGCAGTCGAATATGGGTACTGTTTGGTCTGTGTTGGTACACAGCTGACGAAGAGAAATGACCGGCTAGGCCAAACCATAAATTCACGTGCGGCGGATTAATCGTGGCATGGAGGTGTTGGCGAAACTCGTTGCCAACTAAACTAAACTAATTTAAACTCGTTCAAAGCTACCGCCAAGACTAACTGTGGGCCTAAGGTGGCGCGCATTTCAATAGATTACATTTGCGAATGTGTGCGCCTTGATTCTGACACCTAGACATTAAGTAGCGATGGCTTCCAGTTAAATGCGTTCTACCATTAGACTAACATCCATAAAAACAGTTCGTGTACTTCTGCTAACTTTGAAGATGAGTAATTTGGTTGTTTCGTGTAATTGCTCATTTCGAACTCGAAAAAATTTGTGTATTTTTACTTTCACGTATAGAGGTTACGTAATCGAGTTGTGTATTTAGTGTACAAAACATAAAAATGTGGGTAATACACGATATACCAAATTTGTACATTTTTGAAGCTTTTAGAGATAATAGTAAATTCTTATGTGTCATAACGTTCAAAAAGAAATTCATGACATAAAAGTATAACAAAATAACACTTGTAATACATCAATTTAAAGCTTATGGTTTATAGAAAATGTCAGTATGAGAGATTTATCGATGTCTTTAACACAAAATGGCTGGTGGTCACTTGTACCAGAGACTGTTAAACTGTATTACATCCTAGAATATTAAAATTGTTTTGAAACATACTTTCATGACATAAAAGTGTTACAAAATAGCACTTGCAGTATATCAATTTAAAGCTTATGGTCTATAGAAAATGACAGTATAGGCAATTTATCGATATGTGTAACAGAAAATGGCTGCTGGTCAATCGCATCGAAAAATGTACTTCCGTAACGTAGCTACATGTCACAATTTATTTGAAATTATGTAAAACACATGACATGATTTTGTAACATAAAATTACTACAAAATGGCGGTCATGAAATTTGAAGCTTAAAATTTGACGATGACTATGTAAGTCTTCATAGAGTACTATGCCATTAGTGCAATTTTACATTTTAAAGATGACCCCGTATAATATTATCGTTACAAACATATATGATAAAAGAGTTGAAAATGAAATTCAAAGTAAAAGAATAAAAAAGGAATATCGATTCATTTTTCATGAAATACATTGTCACACGTTGAGAGTTCGATGTAGAAGAAACGTCCCATAATATATTTGATTCATGAGATAAAGTGATAACGGGAAATCGAAAATGACTGCAACATGTATTTTTAATGGAGATATATACGAAGAAAAGGGAGATGTAATAGCGTCGACGACGTAGAAACGCAATAATTCAATAGTGCAGATAGTCATCCCTCGGCTATTCTAATACGGGGATACGGTGCGTTCTCCCATGGGACTTTATTACGCCTCTCTGATGTGAAGAATCCTTTTTTCATGGTAATATGGTGAGGCTGGAATGGCACGTGAAGTAATCGCGGTTACCTTATACCGTATATTTGTGTCGAATGCCAAGTGTCTACAATTTACGTTTACAACGATTTATTCTCAACTCACCAATTTATTTACTCGAATTTGTGTATGTTAAGCTTCTATTAACATTACCCATCCATCAACATTAACTTAATATTAATATTGCTGACAAATGACTATTTACTTCAACTATTTTATTATCGACAACAGGTTATAAATTTTCTATCAGTTAATTTAATAATAAATAAATATATTTGCAACTAATCTTACTTAGACAATAAATCTAATAATCTAACTTGATGGATATTAATTGATATACTCAATTTCTTGAAGATAAATCTGATATCTATTCTAACCGCAAAATGTAAGGTTATGATAAAAAATTATACATGGTCGAAGTTTCGTTTGATGCATTTGGTAGTTTTATGAAGATAGTCCCTTTCATGGTCCGATACACCTATTATCCTCTTGAAGTTCGCAAACGGGTATCAGAAATATACCAATCGTTTACCAGAAATGTTTCGGGAAAAGCTTTTAGCCATTACAACAGAAATATATATCGATAAAGAGGTAGGAATGGGAATGTAAGGGCAGTCTGGCTCCAGAAAATTCTAAAAAGCATTTAATAATAAAATATGCTTATTATATAAGCTTTGTGCCCATGTTTCTGCATATTTACAATATAATAGGTATAGCTCTAACAGTTCTATTACATTATTATAAATATTATTAAAAATAATACTACAATTGCCACTATAAATAATATTACAAACAATATTAACAATAGCAGTACATACAAATGTAAGTCATATAGTCTCAAATATTCAACATAAAAAAATTACTTTATGTAAAATTTTATCGTTTGAAA
Source organism: Megachile lagopoda (assembly GCA_036983795.1). NCBI lineage: Eukaryota > Metazoa > Arthropoda > Insecta > Hymenoptera > Megachilidae > Megachile > Megachile lagopoda. The sequence goes on along the minus strand of CM072797.1, from coordinate 9,836,929 downwards.
TATTCACTTATGTCAAAAGCACCACTGTCCTATATCGAAAAAAGAGTTTCAAAAAATTGTTCGCAATTCACTTTGAGCGAAACGAAAATTGACGTTACATTAGCACGGGCAACGAATTAGTATACGAGACACTTTGTGTAATTACAGCAGCGAAATAAATGGACATAAATGGAAAGAGCCGTGAAGGTAACGTGATACGAGCCTCTTTATCCCGTGATTTAAACGGACGCGTCGAAGCCCACGAAATTAAAAGGGGTAACAGCTCAATCCTCCGAAATCCTTTTGCTTAAAACACTCGAAACTTCGCGTTAGCGAAGTTGCCGTGAATCCTTTACGCCTCGCCAACTCCATCAAAAAGCTTTTAATCCATGGATAGTTGAATGTGTCCAAAAAGCGTGCAACCTAGGACCACACCTGCATCGACAATCTTTAAACGTACATAGAATTTTTCATTGCCCTCGTTAAAGGAAACCTTCATAATCTAGTTATTACTACAACTTATTTCTGTATTTTGCTTATGGTTATTTATTTTTATTGTTAGACTTCCTGTCGTGTTAAATTGTTAGTATGGTGTTACTATTGTAAATTGTACTAATGATTCAGACAGTGGTAAATGGTACTAAAGTTAATGCTGTTGTTATAGATAATATGAACTATGAATAATGATAATGGTATTACTATAAATGGTACTGACTATAAATAATTTTAATAGTATTACTATAAATGGTACTGACTATAAATAATGTTAACAGTATTACTATAAATGGTACTGACTATAAATAATGTTAATAGTATTACCATAAATGGTACTGACTATAAACAATGTTAATAGTATTACCATAAATGGTACTGACTATAAATAATGTTAATAGTATTACTATAAATGGCACTGACTATGATTAATTTTAATAGTATTACTATAAAGGGCACTGACTATAAATAACATTGATAACACTATTACAAATGTTACTGACTATAAATATTAATAGTATTACTGTAAATGGTATTGACTATCAATAATGTTAATAGCATTGCTATAATAAAATTAACAATGGTAAGAGTCATAATAGTGCTAACAACAATACTGTTACATAAATAACGTTAATTAATAGTGACATGAAAATTTTCAAATTTTTATACTTAGAACTTAAACGACTTTTAAGGATTTTCATCTACTTTTGTGACTTAGTAACGACTTAGTTGCGACTGTACACCACTGTGCACATATAGTTGCATTTATATTAGTAGCTCATTAATACTATAGACTAATATAATGTGTAGTACTGCTGCAGTACAATGTGTATTATTGTTATAGTGTTTAATAGTAAAATAAGTTTTGTGTTTAGTAATAATAACCTTGTGTTTAGTAATAATAGCAGCATAATATCAATACAATATTTAATAGTTCACTGTAATGTGCATTATTAGAATAATACTGAATACCAATGCAATATTCACATAACGTTAACTATCAATAGGTACATTTAACGTCAATGTACTATAAATTCCATACATCTACCATCAGTTCCAAAGAAGTCCCTCCGCACCCCGCCCCTTAATATTCACCTCAAAATTCTTTCTCGTTTCCAGGGCGAGTCGTTCATCGACCATTCAAAAAATCTTCATTATACATAGCCACTTTCCCCTCCACCCATGATCCAATTTACCTGATCGTTTCAGAGAAAACCGAGCTTTTGCTGTTTGCCTTTCCGCAAACCTAGAAAGGTCCTCTTCGATCCTTTTTTTCTCAGCGGCCCACAGAGAACGAGAACGCCGTCGAAAAAAAAAGAGAAAGAAAGAAAAACGAGAAGGAAAGGAATGACAAGGGGACGAAGAAACTGGCAAAGGAAGTCAAAGAAAGAAGAGGATTATAGCTTGGTGGCTGTTGTAGGTGGTTTTGCAGTGGTTTCAGCTTAACGAACCTCCGGAAGCGGAGTCACCATCGTCCCAATTTCTCGAACGGTCTCGAAAGGATACTAACTCGGCTTCAGGCTTAATAAGGTTAAGGGGTTGCCGGGATAAGAGTAGGGAGCGGCAGAAGTGGGGGCAGGGAGGGGGGTATCGGTGTAAGTGCAAGGCACAGGCCCCGGAGTCGAGTTAATCTCACGTGTTGGGAATAAAGTTAGCGACCGGGAGCCGTTTACTCGGTGCACGGGTGCAACCCAGCCCATTTTCACCGGATATCCGATCTCACGAGTCCTTATAGGAAACTCGGGGGCCACAGCCGGCGCTTTAAGCGTCGGTTGCGACAGTTATTTGCCGCTTAACCATCCGAAGACGCCGCAGAAACCTCGGATAAGAAACGCTCCGTGGCATCAGGCCGCAAGCTTGATCCGGCGGTCGTGAAACGATTAAAACGTTTCAACGATATCGACCGAGGCTTATGCTTCACGACTTTTCTGTACCACGATTCCCGTCGGGGGGACTTTCGGATGAACGTCACGCCGCTTCAACGGATCCAGGAAATTGCGCGATGGGATTTGCGGACGTCTTGCTGTTTGCTTTGGAAAATTGTTACGGGATTCGATAGTTTTTTATTTCTGGTAATTAGTGCTTAGTTGGGACTCTGTGGCTGTCGGTATAGCTAGTACAGCGAGGTTATAAATTAAATACTTATCTAGGCGTTTGGTGAATTCGAAACAGAGAGCATAAAGTTTGCTTTAATTCGTTGAAGTTTTGAAACTGAAATTTTCTACTGTTATTGTCCATCTTTTTTACAGTTATTCTCTCAAGATTAATATAATCTCTAACTGCTTCACATTATTCGATCATAAAATGTTTTCCTACACAAAATGTCTGACCCATCGGTCACGTTATTCGATCACGAAATGGCTCCATACACAAAATGTCTGACCCATAGGTCTCAAAGTTTGAATCCAACTAAGAAAAACTACTTGATTCTTATTATAATACTAAAACATACGATGAAACCTCGTGTCGTCAACGAAGATCAAAGATGTTAATAATTTTAAAAACCGAATACGAATTTCAGAATGAGAAATAACAAAGAGGAGTGAGATAGCAGCAGAGTGATTAGTACATTGTTCATGGCAATTTGGTGGTATAGAATTGAGTCGTATCGAGGCAGGGATTGTTTCCACGTGGAGTGGCGATTCGGTGCCTAGGCTTTGGCACAACAACGGGCATCAATTTGGGAATCGATCATTATCACGAAGGAATCGCGATAACGCAATTAAGTTGGCAGCCGAAGGCGCCTTTCTGCTCTCATACTTGGCATTTAAATAAAATCAATTTGCGCCGAGCGTAGGCAAATGTTGACTCAAGGCATTTCAATGTGGCTAACTGCACGAGTGAGTGGAGGAGGGGTGGGGCGAGTGCTCTTCTACCGCAAAATGGAGGGAAATTGTAGGTAGGAACGGTTCTGCCCGGCGTTTCGAGCCATTTGCAAACCAAATTGCCATTATTGATGGTAATAACCATACAGTCGAGACCATCCCTGCCATGGTCTGGCTTCTTCCCCTGGCGATCCAGCCTTCCCCTCGCTCTCTTCAGATCTATCGTCAGTTGAAATGTTAACAATATTCTTTTCTGTCAATACCTCCGCTAACCATTTGTCCATACGTTATGCCGACTTCCAATTACCCGGGATTTTCGATTCTCCATTGTTTCGTGTCCGGGATACGTGGCGCCGTTTATGAATGTGTTCGAGAAAATCTGACGTACACGATGAAAAGCGTAATCGAAGCGATAATGATATTTTCATGGATTGTTTTAATCCATTCATTTTCAGTGTCGATGATAATTTTGCTCCGTCGAACACGATATGTAATTTGTTTAATAATTTGCCAGATCGGAAATTAGGTTAACTAGCTCCACGGATAAATGATGTATTAACTCGTATTCTTGGTTCGGTTGTAGCATGGCTTTTGGTATTAGTGGTTTTATTGTTGATTTATTTTGTTGTGTCAGTTGGTAGTCTATGTAACATTTATTTAAAACAAAATTTTCAGAAGCACATTGGATATGTGTTTACTGATTTATATTCGGAATTAAATGAACTGTAGAACAAAATGACATATAACAGCCATTTTGATTACGAGTCTTATGCAAATTATTTTGTGAATAATATTAAAATTAAAAATTTGATGATTATTTGATGACCTTAAAATTTCCATGGTCAGAACATAAAATTATACAATGAATACAAGAACAGAAATAATAAATATAATACAATATAATTATTTTGTATATGTATATGTAACACATGTATGCGATATTGTATGTATTGTACATATATTGCTGTATGTAATATATATTTATACTATTAATATGTACTATATTTTTATGATATAATTTGTTTCCATCATGAAAAACTATAACAGAATTTTTATACCGAATTTTTCTTAATCCTTCGTGTATATTTGAGCGACTGCAAGCGATTGCTATACAATGTTTGTACGATAAACACTATATTTGTGCACGATATTGTATTCAATTTGTTCTCGTCCCAAAAACTTACGTTAATTGAGTTTATATAACAAATTTATAGCACCGTTTGTGTATTTGAGGAACGCGAAAGCAGAGAGCCACTGCAAACTGATCACAACATTCACTTTTCATACAATATTCAACGTTTGCATTAATGACGGACATCGTTAACCAGTTCGAAACGTCATTGTACACATCGATAAAACGTTTATCGTTTCAACCATGCGCCAATCGTTAATTATTTATCGGCAATTTATTATTAACGATGAATTTATTTCCTACTAGTTACACGCATCGACGCTAATTATTCGTAATTGATCGACACAGCTGTATTAGTTTTACGCTCAGTCGTGATCGTTGAAATTCAAGCGACAACCGCCGTTTATCATTTAAGCGACAAATACGATTTAGCGATGAAAACAGGAACCGAAGAATTTGTTAGGCATCTGCGATATAAAGAGAATTAATAGTGATAGGGCGGGAAATTTGCTTTATTTTTATAGCGCAATTTTTCTTTCTGCGATCAGTTGAAATAAATAACGTTATACGAAAGCTTAAGTGAGGTTATTTATTATTTATCCAAATGTTATTTACCGATAGCATATTAAAAGTTGTATTTATGAAGGAGTTAATTCCGTTTCGAAACCACACTAGGATATCGTTAGTTTTATTTTCACGTAAACTTCGTGTATTTTTAGGGGAAATAGATCTATATTATTAGCAATATTTCAGAGTTATTATTATTTATTTTAATACCGTTCATACGTCACAAATTTGGGGATTTGTGGATTTGGAAATTTCGGAATTTGTGGAATTGCAAATTTGAGGAATTGGAAATTTGGGGATTTCTGGAATTGGAAATTTGGGGATAGTCTGGAATTGGAAATTTGGGAATTTGCTGAATTGGAAATTTGGGGATGTGTGGAATTGGAAATTTGGGAATTTGGGGAACTGCAAATTTGGGAATTTGTGGAATTAGAAATTTGGGAATTTGCTGAATTGGAAATTTGGGGATGTGTGGAATTTGGGAATTTGGGAATTTGGGGAACTGCAAATTTGGGAATTTGTGGAATTGGAAATTTGGGAATTTGGGAAACTGCAAATTTGGGAATTTGTGGAATTGGAAATTTGGGAATTTGTAGAAATGAAAATTTGGGAATTTGTGGTAGTGAAAATTGGAGATTTGAAAATATCAGATTTTGAAAATTTTAATAATGAAAATATATTAATTTAAGTATTTGGAAACTTGGGATTTGGATCGTTAAAGATTGAGAAATTTGGTGAATTCGAAATTTTGGATTTTGAAATGTGATTTGGAAATTTAGAATTTTGGGAATTTAGCAATGTACAAATATAGCAATTAGGGATCTTGGAAATTTAAAACTTGTAAATTTGTAAATTTGTAATATAAGAACTGAGGAATTTATACATCCAAAAATTGATGCAACTATAAACTAAAAAATGTGCAATTTGAAATTTTAGAGATTTTGGAATGAAAAATATTGGTATTACTCTAAAATAATATACCGAACAAAATGCAGCATTAAAACGAAAATATTAATCGGCACCGATACCAAAACACGGAGAATCCATATATCATTCCGATCGTAACGCAAGATAATCCAAAAGGGGATAAAACTTCGAATTGATCCTCTGTTTAATTCCTCTCAGTGCTCAATTCCCGTCAAATTGATAAACGAGTGTAGCGTCAAAGAAAGAAGCGAAAAAACGGTCCCTAGGATGATGCAATAAAAGGTATTTTATTGGTCCCTTTGAAGTACATAACCTTAAAGTGTTTCCTTCGACGCATCGAGAGCAAGGATTCGTTTCACTGCTGCCAGATCCGGTTACCGAGTAAAGGAAGGTAGACACGTAGGCACAAAGAAAATGGTTAAAAGCAAGTGCGAGAAAGAGAGAGACGGTTGTCTCTCACGTTCGTATATCGGTGCGATTTCCAAGCGCAAAAAGCTGAAATGGAGTTTGCGTGAAAAGGTAGAAAGGGGGATAGGACTGCCGACGATCCATATTTTACGAGAGCAAATAGGAAACGCTTGAGCGGGAGACGTCGAGAACCCGAAGGAAAAAAAAAGGGACGCCATCTCTCTCCCTCTTTCTCTTGATCTCCCGGCAATATGCTGCGATTTTTCGCTTTGCTCTTCTATACGACCGCCTCTACCCCCTCGTATCAATATCTTTCCCGGCTCTCGGGGTCCGATTCCTTTCTGATCTTCATGCTTGTGGCTCTACGACTTTGCTATCGTCGGTGAAGCTCGCCACAAACTCGTATCGTGTTGATTTGAAGATTGAATGTAGGGGAGAAGGGTGACATGCACGGTTCCACTGCATGTCGCGGATGTTTGCCCGAGATCACGAGCTGTCACTTGTAGATTAAGAGGCATATGAATCACAAGTAATCGATATTTTATAGTTTATGTGATGGACAATCAAGGTACCTCACAGTGACATTCGTTATGGTACTTCATAATGATATGTATAGGTATAAAAGATAATGACGTTTGTAAGTACATGAAGTAGTATTCATGACCTGTAAGTCGTCAGAGTCTTGTATCGTGTTGATTTGAAGATTGAATATAGAGAAAAACGGTGACATGCATAGCTATGATGTGACATTTACATGTGGTAATCATATTTCTTGACAACTGAAATGATATTTATACATATAAAATCGTTAGAAGTTCTTATCGTGTTGATTTGATGATTAAATGATGGGAAAATGAGTGACACGCACGGCTGTAATGCATGTCGCGTATGATTGCCCGAAATCTATCGTCACGACCTACCATTTACAAATTAAGTAGCATAGGAATCACAAGTAATCGAAATTCTAAAGTTTGTGTAATGGACAATAAAGGTAGTATACAGTGACATTCATTAAGATAATTCGTGATGACATTCATTGGTATAGAATATAATAACGTTTGCAAGTACAGAAAACAATATTCATGACCCTTAAGTCGCCAGATTTTTGTGATGTGTCAACTAGAAAATTTATCACAAAGAAAAACGGTGACATGCTATGATATGATATGTACACGTAACATTCATAGATTCACAGAATATGAGAAATCATTTGTTGTGTAACTGAGGTGATGATATTTACAGATACAAGATCGTTACAAGCGTTTATCGTGTCGATTTGTAGAACGAATACGAAGAAAAAGAGTGATATGCACGATTATTGCGCATGCCGTGGAAGATATTTCAGATTGTATTGCTATCAGCAGTTATTGTTACCTGTTGAATGGCGGAGCCGACGCCTCAGATACACAATGGCTAGTCATAAGGCAATGACATTTGTAGGCGGAAGAAGCGATGACATTTGTAAGCACAAGAGAGAATGACATTTGCAGACTTAAATAGTAATGACATTTATAGGTCTGGGAAAGAATGATATTTCTCAGTAAAGGTATAAACTCCTCCAATTTTATTGATCTGCAGATTAAATGTAGAAAAAAGAGTGATATTTGCATGATTGTGGTGATGTGCATTTCAGACATATCCATTGTGTTTTACATTTCAAAAAATATCTCATAACACTTTCTGATATAACTTTGTCATTTATCCACATTTTACAAAAATGCCATGTGAACATATGCAGGAACCGAATATCATTTTCACTTTCTTCATATCATGTCATCATTATTTCATATCACAAGCAAATCCATGTTATAGACTATGAAATTCTTAAAAGTTAATAATTAGATTTTTGGTATTAGTTATGCGGTCACACAGTTGTAAAATATAATTGGGAGTATGTCAGTAAAAAGTTGCATGTCACTTCATTTTCCTCGCCAATGAATCAAAGACGTCCTATTCAGAACGAAATAATCGAGATCCCGTTATAATCTGTCTAACTACGAACATGGATGGCAAATTGACGTCGGGAGTTGTCAGTTTTGTGGGGACATGCGGCGACGGTTGGAAATGATCGATTGCATCGACCGTCCGCGAAGAGGAGGAAATTAGAACTATTCTACTGTGCCACCTGTTTAAGTATGTGACCATACAATATCTGTTCTAATAACATGAAATACTTATTATTGTTAGGAGAACGTCGACGTATTGCATGTCACTTCATTTTCTATTTAAGGAGATCAAAGGCATGCAGTCCAGGACAAAACAATCGAAATTCTGATGTAATCAAACTGTGAAGATAGAATACAAATTGATGTTGGTGGTCGTTTATTTTGTAGTGATATGCAGTGACAATTGTAAACTTTAATTGCATCGACTAGAGAGGAATATCATTAAAAAGAAAAGAATGTCAGGAAAATTTTGTTGCACCAACGGCTTAAATATCATGCACATCCACTTCAATAATATAAGAACTAAGATCTGTTGCATATCACTTCATCTTTTTTCAAGAACATGTCATTTAAAGTCAAAATCTCTGAACAATTTGTTTAACCATCAGTATATGTCACAGCATGATTAAACGTTCTTAAAATGATATGGCAAATGACATGTGAGGTAGCATATCACTTTATGTCTCTTCAATAAAACCGAAAGACATGTCTAAAATAAAATATCCGAAACCTCGTTATTTATCTAGCTGTCAATAGAAGACGATATGATTATTGAATGTCATTAAATGTTGCATATCACTTCCCTTTTTCTTCGACAAATCACGAAACTTGTACTTTGATACGAAACAATTGAAATCCCGATATAATTTGTCTAACTATCGATATAAACGGCAAATTGATGTCACGGGTTATCACTTTCGCGGTGACATGCACTGACGGTTACGAATAATCGATCAAATCAACTGTCCATGAAGGGGAGGACACCGGAATTGTTCTATTGCGCCAGCCGCTAAAATATGTAATCGTATGCTGTCCATTTCATTGTCTTTCATATAGTATAAAGACTTTTATATTATTAAACGAATAACTACGAGGTTGCATATCGCCTTATTTTTCTTCTAAAGGACTAAAAGGCATATCTAGAAAAAAAATTCCAAATCTCATTATAATCTAGTTATCAAAAAAGACGATATGATTATCAAATGTAGTTAGGAGATTATTGACGTGTAAAGTTGCATATCACTTTATAACACTGACAAGCAACATGTCCAAAATGAGGTGATAGAAGTCTGGTTAGGATTGAGCTATCGAAATAAAAGACAATATGGTTATTTAAAATCAGTAAGACAATGCTACAACTGACGTGCAAGGCTACATATCACTTCATTTTCGCCGTACATTGTTGCTCTTCTTGAAATCTGCAGTGATTCACATGGAGACAAAGAACTAGCGTGTTAATCTTTCGTATATTTATTTTCCAACTTCCAATGTGACATGCAACTATGTCATTGTCCTCTTACCATTAAATCTACTGGTGTATAACGTGTACTTAATTTGAAATTGAAAGATGACATAGTTGCATGTCAGATTCCGCCCAAATGTCTATCGAAGATGAAACAACCGAAATCCCGTTATAATCTGTCTACCAACAAGCGTAGAAGGCAAATCGACATCGGCGGTTGTCAGTTTGGTGGTGACATGCAGCGCGGGCTGGGAGTGATCGATCGAATGGAGTGTCCATAAAGAGGAGAAGGACATCAGAAGAATTAACAGTCAGAATGCGAAACCACCTGTACCCGACGCTAATCTAGATTCGAGAGTTAAATTGGCGGCCACCGGTATATACGTATATCCCGCCACGCAATCGGCTAGCTCCAGGGAAGAGTATTGCGCGTCCTGAGCCATCTAAACGTAATCTAAACCTGGTATTCGAGTACAGCCGTTAAATCCGCGGTAATCAAACGCGCCTCTGGCTGTGTCGGTCAGAGGATGGGTTCAGCCGAATCAGTGACTTGAGTTCCTACCACCAATACCATCATCGGCCATCGGAATATAACCTGGCTGATCGTCCTGGTAAAAGGGGAAAGAGCCAAACTGGACTCTGGAAATCGAATCGATAGACCTCCTCGTATCCTCCCATGACCGGGCCTTTGCTTCGGAACAGGATTTTAGATTTAGGCGAATTCGAATGAATCGACCGGCTTGAAAATCGACCGAAATTAGAAACGGATCGACTATGTTAACGCTGTTCTCAGTTTGTGTTTACGTCGTTTCATTGCGTACACAAGAACCTGCTGCTATATCCGTTGCAGCGAAGAACCGCCAGTGATGAAGTGTATCGACGCAGGGCGCCCCCTAGTGCGAATTTTGAACTAACCTCGTTATTAGTTTCTTTATGGTACTTGTTATTGTAACAGCACGCGTGTTTTGGATTTTTTTGGTCTATGTTATCTCGTGCTTCAGTAGAACGTGTATGAATACCTTGATGTTTGAAAATTTTGGGACTTGGAGTTTGAAAATTTAAGTATTTGCAGTTTGAAAGTTTGATGATGTAGAAATTTGAGATTTGCAAATTTATATATTTACATTTGGAAGTGTAAAATTAGTGAGCTCCAAGTTCCACAACTTAGGAATTTAATAATATATTTTTAAATTAGGTTTAAAACTTATACTTATAGAATTTTCATACTCTTAAATTTGAACATTTAAAAATGGAAAATAAATGAGACCTCTCCCTATTTTAATTTCTATAATTAACCGAAAGTCCACATTGCACGCGAGCATCCATGCCACTGTCCCCATAACTACTTATAACGTACACGCACACGTCAGCCATTTTAGCTCAAACATTCTCCATTTTTCTACATACCCTCATCATAAATCGAGAACGCTATAAAAACATGGTAAGACATTTATCAAACTTGTACATACATGAATTCACAAGTCGCCATGAAGACTTCCTCCGAGCATACACGTCTATGGAGTTGTTTCGTTCAAAGGGATACAAAGAAAATACCTAAGTACATTTATCATAGTTAATATCATGAATTCAAACGGACTCGTATGGTAAATCGGATTCCAGAGGGTGACTAATGAAAAATACGTACGTTATTCAACGATCGTGCTTCGCCGATCACATCATATATCACAAACTGTCTTCAGAGATTGGACGTACTCTTTGTCACGCCAAGAAGCTCATCCCTGCTTGGAAGCCTCTCATATCAGTGTTGCAATGTTGCCAACGATAACCATGAATAATCTTTGCTACGTAGGCGACAGAGATATCACGTTTCACCTCGATTCATCTCCTGTTCCTGTTTGAACTCTACAGGGATCAGTCGAGTGACACTGAAGAACTGTTTCACTCTCCAGTGCGCTTCGACCAACGTGCTACGACGATTGCCTGGAAAATTACCTACCAGCTTCTCTTCTGTTCCTTCACTTTTTTTTCTTCTTCTTTGTTTTACCCGCTGCCTGGGGAATAGATGACTTTGCCAAAGTCGTTGATCGACCCTAATGGGACTGCATTGACTAACACGCAAACGGGTTAGACAGAATTAGCCTACGCTGGATTAGGTTCGAGTATATTAACTAACACCATATTTTTTACTGTATCACTGTACTAGTTTAACGTATATCAGCATATAACTGTATTAGGTTAGATTACATTAGCTTATAATTGTACTAGGTTACGTTACATTAGCATATAATTATGTTAGGTTAGGTTACATTAGCATACAGCAACACTAGGTTAGGCTACATTAACATATAGCTACATTAGGTTAGGTTACATTACTTATAACTGTACTAGGTTAGGTTACATTAGCATACAGCTACACTAGGTTAAGCTACATTAACATATAGCTACATTAGGTTAGGTTACATTAGCTTATAATTGTGCTAGGCTAGGTTACATTAGCATATAACTGTGCTAGGTTAGGTTACGTTAGCATATAACTGTGCTATATTAGGTAACATTAGCATATATCTACATCAGATTAGGCTACATGAGCATACATCTGTAATAGATCAGACGACATTGAGCTGTACTACAATATGTTAGACCAAATTAAAGTCTACCACATTAAGTTACATCACATTAGCCCTCGACACAATAGTAAGTAAGTGTACCATATAAATATACATTATAGTATGTAACTATCGTATTCCATGTTATGATATATTAATTTATAGCTGTAGTATGTTAGTACATGTCTATACTAAGTATACATAAGCATATACCTGTACAAGAATAAGCTACATTAGTCTGCAGCATACATGTTAGATTTAACTACAAGACACTAGAAGATCAAGTTACATTAGTCCACACTATACCACGTTAGATAAACGTACACCATACAAATGCACGATATAAGTGACATCTGCCGAGTAGAAATTACATTTAACTCTTAAAAGAGACCACTACCTTTGGTTCAGCCTGTATTATGGTCTCTGAAACGTATTTTCTAATCGTAAATGAAGAATCTGGGACGTCGATATGATCTTCGACCACGGGTGATAAGTTGTGGGTGTATCTGGCCAGCTATCGTCGATCGCCAACGATCGCAGCAGCTTTGACCGTTCGTACAAAGCTCGAAGAGTAACAGGCTGTTTCGACGATGTGGCCCACTGATTGCAAAATTGAAATCGATCGACGGATTCTCTTCGATTGGCCCATTCGTTGTAACGTACAATGGAAATCGTTCCGAAATTGCCGCTTGCCAATCTTAGCCATCCCATGAAACGAAGTAGAGAAATCGAACCGCGTTTACCCTGACGAATGCCTTGCCCGCTTTTGGAAAATGAGTTTCATTCAACTTACTTTCGATTGTGGCGTACCTCAAATTGCAATCGATCTAAAAGATCGATCGAAATATTTTAATACACTGAACGTGAGATTGAAACGTTTAAAAATTATATCGATGAGTTTGTAAAATTTCGGACACTTTTTTTTGATCACCCAGTATATTATGTACTCGTGTCGATCGAGGCACGGGGTTTCGTACGATTATACGTAGGTATGTATGTAGACATTGTAGGTATCTTCATCGGTGGTTTCGTGTTATCGTAACCGCACAGCTTGCTCTATTCCACGGCTACGAATATCTAGTATCTGCTATGCAAATTTATCGGTCGGTCCGCATAAGTTTAGCATACATTTCTTGTTTTCGGCTGAAAGACAAGGAAATAAGATAGAAAGAAACACAACGGGACGAAGGACCTGACGAATACCATGGTAGCAATAATATTTCCCTCTCGAAACATGTACCACGTTATTTTATTACAGAAACTGAATAATGTATGGTGTACATGTGGTATCGGTTAGGGTATTTGGTAACGCAACGAATATTTACTCAAGAACAAATTATTATTCATCAGCACATGACATTGTTACTTGCGACAAAGACTATTTAACAAAATATCTCGAGCAGAAGGAAATTAAGCAAGTATGCAATTGAAACTGTAGATTCTCCTGAATGAAACAAAGCGAAAAGTTCTTTACCGTTTTTCAATCCAATTCTCCGTTCTCGAGATATGAGCGACTACAGATTGAGCGTCGCGCATGCGCAGTCACGTAGTCGTTCGATCCCAAAATTACACACTCAATGTTCAATTTGTTATATCTCGAGAACGAATCATCCGATTACAAAACCATACAGGACTTTTCGCTTCGTTTTCTCACGAAGAATTTATACTCGCCATCAAACATCGGATCCGGGGTTAATTATGACCCATACCAACGAATTAAATGTCTCAAATACCCACATATGTAAAAAGTAAAACTCAAATGTATAGTTTAGACTTCAGAAAATTGAAAAGGGGTCTTAAAATTAAATTTAAACTTCATTCGTTACTTACTATCTAGGACTAATAAATAAATAAAAATTATTCAGGTATCTCAAAATACAGACTGGAATTGTCTTCAAAATTTTTTCAAGCATTGTGAGTAATTCTTTTCAAACTTATCTGTCGAGTTTCTTATTTATTTCTTACCAACTACAATTTTCTTAGACGAAATCTGAATATATTTATGGAATGCGTGTCGAGAGTATACGTTGCATACTTAATTTGCATGTCAGTGAAGAGGAAAGCGCAAACATGAATCGCTTCAAATGGTACGCGTGTATCCTCAAGCTATTTCCTCTTTTTTCCCCTTCGTCAGTCTCTCTGTCACTTGTTCAGAGGAGGAAACGGGGAACATTGCTAGAAGAAGAAGAAAAAAAAAAGGGCCGGGTTGAGAGTCTCATTTGCAGTTTTGTTTATTATGCGGTCTCACTTGGAGAGTGGTTTGTAACGGGTCAACGATGCGTTCAAACACAAAGTCCAGAGAGGACCCGGCATACAAACCTGCATCTCCTTTTCTCCCATTTTCACGGGCTTTTGTTCGCGGATGATTTTGAGAGTGGACATTTGAAAAGAGCATACACAGAACTGACTATTAGGCAGCTGTGTTAGTGTCATACATTTTTATTGTTTCAGTAAACAATGGAAAGAACACACAAATTTTCGTCCATTCATAACCGTAGTAGATATGTCATTGTTAATTATTGATGATCAATCGTATTATTATTGATGAAATATCAATTGACTATTCAGAAACTGTATTAACAGTCGCTTGATATATTGACTATTAACAAATTAATTATACTGACAGTCAATTTGTGGGCTATTGACAATTTAATTATTCTGGTAATTAATATATCGATTAATAACAAATTACGCTGATGATCAGCATACATTTTAAACAACATCTAATTTGAAGCAAAATTTATTGCAAATATTTATGAAATATAGAAAAGAAATTTGAATTTTTATAAGAGTGATTAGAAGAAGTAGATGAATATATAAATTGCGAGATAAATTTTGTATAACGATAAAACAAGGGAACGTAATGCGTATGCAACTTTCCGCAACAACGAAAAGCTATCAGTAACTCGTATCACCGGTTGTATGTGTGCGGAGCAATAATTAGCGCCAGGGAAGGTGCAACTTTAAAATTAAGTGTCGTAAATTTTAATGAACTCGCTTTTGCTTGCTCGCACATGCACGTGACTCTTCGCGTTTGCGCTATCTCGGCAAGCCGGCTTCTCGAGACAGGAAGCTGGGAGACCCAGACGTGCTACACCGAATCTACTTCCTCCTCTTCCCACGTGAACATTCTCTGACCCCTTTACATTACATTTTTCCCCATTTTTTAACCTTGCTTTTCATTACAAAGAATATTACTCGATTTTTTTCGCTCGAGACAGTCATTTCTAGATTACGCGCATGCATATTATTCCAAAATAAATAAAGAACATATTTTATTTTTCGTGTGTTATTTTGCGTGTGTTACGTATTTTAGCTAGGTAAAAGTTTTATATCGATATCTTAGGTGAAATATGGGATTTACAATCTTCCATTCAGCGCACGAAGATTCATTAAGATTCACGATAATTACGAAGATAGGATTCTGGAGTCATATGTTGTAGTACGCGTTAAATTTCTACGCGTTGGATATCTACACGTTACATTACTACATATTATATCTTCACGCGCTGAATATTCACGTGTTAGATATTCACACGTTAGATATCCACGTGTCGGATGTCCACGCGTTACATATTCATATGTTAGGTATTCGTACGTTAAATATCCACGCGTTAGATATTCACCCGTTACATATTCGTGTGTTAAATATCCACCCGTTAGGTATTCACGCGTTAGATATCCACTTGTTAGGTATCCACGCATTAGATATCCACGAGTTACATATTCGTATGTTAGATGTCCACGCGTTAGATATTCACACGTTAGATATCCACGTGTCAGATGTCCACGTGTTACATAGTCATAAGTTAAATATCCACACGTTAGATATCCACCCGTTACATATTCGTATGTTAAATATCCATGCGTTACATATTTATATGTTAGACATTCACGCATTATATATTCATGCAGTATATATCCGCGCGTTGCATATGCACGCATTACATATTCGCATTTTAGATATCCATGTGTCACATACTCGTATGTCAGACATCTCCGCGTTACATATTTGTACGTTATTTACCCACGCGTTACGTACTCATACGTTAGATATCCACACGTTATACATATATTGTATATGACATCTTTCCTTATAGAATACGTCAATATCGTGTGGCGCTATAAACCTGAAACACCCTCTATGCCCACGTGCCTATATTGTAAAATTATTACCACTTGTTATATCGCAATATTTTTACTTCCTGCGTGTCTAACAATAATTAGAAGATCGAAGAATATACACATCCTGTACGTATATCACCAACTGTCGAACTCTTGCGCCTTGTTTTTGTAGATAAATCAGTGTAGTGGCAATATAACGAGAGTCTACTGTATCACTTTGGTGTGGGAGACGGTTCCTGTTCCTAGTA
Source organism: Megachile lagopoda (assembly GCA_036983795.1). Lineage (NCBI taxonomy): Eukaryota > Metazoa > Arthropoda > Insecta > Hymenoptera > Megachilidae > Megachile > Megachile lagopoda. The sequence goes on along the minus strand of CM072797.1, from coordinate 9,820,251 downwards.
TTGGATAAAGTGTGATACAACGTGTCTGCGAATCCTCTTCCTGCCGTTTGGTTCGGTCGATTATCAGTAGGTGTGTGTATACAAGCGAGCTTTAATCACTAGCTTGATTTATGAGTCGCGGTCATGCGAGAATTCCCCATCGAACGACAGCAAATGAGCGTGTCTCGCGTGAGTATATCTTGCGAATGATTCGTTTTTCAATGAAGTGTTACCAACGGCCCTTTCTTATCTCTTGTTTTTAATTCGATAAGACCCTGTCGGAGGAAACTTATGTCTCTATCTATAATTCAGGGAACGTACTTTTTCATCCTTCATATGGAGGTGATCATATTTCTTGTTCGTCGATGTGCAGAGGAAACGTCGACGACGGTTAAGATTGTTGAATAAATATATTGCTGTTAATAATTGGGTTAGGTTAATTAAACGTCGGTTAGTTAGGGTACAATTGGTCAACTTTATTTAGGTTAGGTTACGCTACCCTAAAAATACTTTAGGTACTATTTCGAAATACTTTGTTTAAAATATTTTATTATATTGGCAAAAATACTTTACTCATGTAAGAAATTTTTAAATATTTAAATTAAATTTATAAAAATTCAAAAGCAATTTATTGAAATTCTTAAGAATCTCTTAATTGTTTAATTAGTGTAATAGCAATTTATAAATATTTCCATAAAGTACAAACATATTTCACATAAATACATAAATGTTCAAAAAATTTTATTTAAATTGTAAAACATTTTAATCGTATTGTCAAAAGTTTCGAAACCTTTTATGTAAATTAATGAATGCTGCAAAACATTTTAATTAAACCGACAGGAATTCCAAAGTGTTTTACCGATATCAATAAAACATCCAGAAAATTTTATTCAAACTGATCAAAGTTTCAAAACATTCTTCAAAATCGTAAAAAGTTCCAAAATATTTTCTTCTCGTTAATCAAAATTTTAAACTCTAATCAATTCTACAGAAATTTCATATTTTATTGACCTTAGTGAAATATCTAAAATATTTTATTTGAACTGATAAAAATTCTAAAATGTTTTATTCAAATTGTAAAAAATTCCAAAATATTCTGTTCAAATTCTAAAAATTCCAAAACATGTTCTTAATAAATATCCCAAACTACTTATCGAATTGGTAACATCTAAAATACATCCTTTAAATTAAAAATACTCTATCAAAATTAATTTAAAAAAAATGTCCTAAAATATTTAAATCAATAAACACCCTAAATCTTTTCCTACATCCCCCAGTTATTGCAACAAATAAATATCTATCATTCATAATTAAAAATGCAATCACACCTCGTCTCCAAACATCGCAATTTTCTGAAATTAAACAAATTATCCCAACTCAACAATAATTAAAAACACATTTCTTCCAAGTACAAAGAGCATAAATTCAAAGGAGATACACAGGGTGGTTAAAAGAAAAGTTTGTTTAAACTCAGGAACGAATGTTTCTCCATTATCATCCCTCTCTCTATGTGTATCATTTGTCTGGGTGTTGCTTCTCCGTCGGTTGCGTCTTCCCTTTTCCCGACTGTTTCAACGTTATTCCTATATTTCCTAATGTATTTCCTTTCTCATCGTCTTGCCTTTGTCCCAGGAATTGGCACACGTGCATCTTCTCGCTTGAAAGTCGCTCATTTTTGAAAGAGTGTCGCGAATATCAGGAAGTTCAATTGTTCCGACGCGACCTCATTGCGAAGTTTTCATTTACGACTCGGAAACAGAAGTCGAGCTATGCAACAGCATCTTCAAATATCTGCCACGGTTTGCTTATATGCTGATGTGTGTTTAACTCTTGTACGTTCCTCAGGAACGCTTATACAAACGATCCTCATGAGCCATATTTCACTCGGACTCCTTTAAACACTGGATTTACGAATCACGTCAAAACGACAAATCTTTTCCTGGTTCAAGTTGCAGAAATTATTCAGAATTTATCATCATCTCGTTGGAGATGAATAAGCTAATTTATCACCCCTTATTCGCCTTTTTTTCTCTTACATTTAATTTGAAAATAAATGGTCATCAATTATCTGTAAATCGTTATGTTTAATAAATTGTTATACATGTTTTAGCGTACAACGTTTGAAAATAATGATTTTTGGTAATATATTTAATAGGTAAAATTGAATACTGTCAGTGTACACGTTTATTAAATTTCAAATCATCAAGTAAAAAGAGATTAATAATAAAATTTGTTGAAAGTGTAACATTTTCCACGTGAAAAAAAAGGTGAACGAAAAATATATCACAGCAGCTAGGAAGTATTAGATGTTGATGGGGTGACAGTAGAGGCGAGTGACATAAAAGTTTTTCCAACGCACCACTATCGTGTTCATACTGGTTCGAATTAAAACCTCAGACGTGAGTACGCTTTCACGTCGCATAGTACGTGCACTCCACATGCTAGAAATGTGCATCGCACCTAGTCTAAGTGTCATCGACGTGTTACATGTCTGGTGCGTTCAACTGAAACTGTATGTACAACCTGCACACTCGATATCTCTAATACGGAAAACAGGAAAAATGATCGAATATAGAAGAATTATATAGAAAAATTGTTGCACTGATTTAAAACCATATTATAATATTTTCAGGTCTTACAATACATGGTAAAAATTGAATTATTAATGTGAAACGAAAATTATTTATTTTATTTTTCACATTTTTATACGTGTGTAATGTAACGTGGTTATAAGTGTGTTATGTTGGTGTAATAATATAATGTACTATAACATACTGTCACATACTATAACTATAACACAGTGCAATATATTATAGCTATAACATACTATGACATATTGTGACTATAACATACTACTACATACTGTAACTATAACACACTGCAACATATCATAGCTATAACATACTATGACATATTGTGAGTATAACATACTACCACACACTGAAACTGTAACACACTGCAACATGTTATAGCTATAACATATTATGACATATTGTGACTATAACATACGACCACACACTGCACCTATAACACACTGCAACATATCATAGCTATAACATACTATGACATATTGTGACTATAACAGACTACCACATGCTGTAACTATAACACACTACAACATATAATAGCTACAACAATTTGTAACATATTGCAAGTACAATATACAATAACATATTGTAGCTGTAACATATTTTACCTAAAATATACTACAACATATTACAATTATAACTTATTATAACATGTTATAAGTATAAGATACTACAACATATTGTAACATATTATAACTATAACATTAATATATTTATTACTTTATAACATCCATTACTAACTTGTCCAAATTATAATTCTAACCTCATCTTCAATAGTTACTTCAAAACAAATTCCTCAAAAAATTTCCAAATTCAATTACCCCAAAAGTAAAACCAAATACAAACAAATTTTATGCTTCACCTTTAATTTATTTTCATAAATAAATATCAGTGCAAGTTATTTTTGCACATAGAATCAGCTGTTTGTCGAAGCAGAATATTGGCATTATTTCCGTCGTAAACAAAAAGTGCTTTATAAATTCAAAGATGGCGCTGTCTCAGCATCATAGTGGCTCATAAATATGTATTGCTGAATCATCGACAATAAGTCAGTCATAAATGAATCGTTAGAAAGAGCTTTCTCGTTTCTTATTTCCATACAAAGACGTTCGAATGCGATCGATTCTGCGAGAAAATTGACGAGGGATAAAATGATAGCAAGGTGTCGGTGAAAAATTGTAAATACCGCTTGGCTGGCAAAAATGTTGAAGTTCTATTTAACGGAACGCCTGGCAAACTAGTAAGACTCTTTAATGCGATTGCTCTCGACCGGAATAACTTTATTGGTGGTTCCGGGCACGAGAATCTAAAACGAATGGACGAACGAGAAAGTTAATCAACGCGTCGTCGAACTCGTTGGTAGACTTAAATTGTCCATTTTTCATGAGAATTCAATTAAAATGGATCGTTCGACAGTGCGGATTTTCAGACCCATTTCAGATAAGGAAATTGAAACTACCATTAATTAATCATCCGTGACGTGTACAAAAAAAATTCTTATCATTATCGAAAGACGTTGTGTAGAAAAATTCGTCTGCAAATACTTACGTTTAGATTTTTCTTTTCGATTGTTTTACGATAGGAAACCTACCAAACCGGTTAAATCTCCGTTTTATAGGTTTCTTATTTCAAGTTACAAATATTGTCGAGGTGGTTTCCTTGAAATTTATGTTGATTTTTATCAAGGTAAAGAATTATACATGTATATTTATATTTTATCGTTTACTTATTTTTAAATTTCATTTTTGAAGCAATATATGTGCATTATATGCTGGTTAGTGTTAATATACATAGAAATAAATAATAATTTAAATAAAAATAAGTAAAAGAAAATAAAGCAGTGTATGAAAGATGAATATAATAATATAGTGAATCATAGAATGCGATTTTTGAATCGTTGATGTGATTTATGAGTAAATTTTGCTGCGAAATACTGTAGCCTGCAGGTTCGTTTTTGAGGAAATCGATTTTGAAAATTCGTCAGACTATACTGACAGAAATAATTCGAGACAGAATGCCGTGACTGACGAATGATGTATGGCGTTTCTGACAGACTTTCAAAATCGATTTCCTCAAAAACGAAACTTTGGACGAATATGTTTTGTAGAAAATTTTTTACTTATTTTCAGGTATAGAATCATATAGGACTTAGATGCATCAGTTTTATCACCGTCTGTATTGTTATTGAAATCGGTGATAAAATTGTAGTAAATCTAATTTTTTGAAAGAATGGTTGAGTTTTAACTGATGGTTCTTTTTGAGATTTTCTGTTTTTTCCATGTGTATGATATGGTTATTGAAAAATTTGACCTTGAATTTAAGGGTGGAGGCCAATTTTGTGGTTAATGTTTATGGATTTTCATCTAGGCAAAGATGTAGAAACAAATTCCTAGATTTCTAGATTTTTAGATTTTTAGATTCTTAGATTTTTAGATTTTTAGATTTTTAGATTTTTAGATTTTTAGATTTTTAGATTTTTAGATTTTTAGATTTTTAGATTTTTAGATTTTTAGACTTTCAGATTTTTAGACTTTCAGATTTTTAGATTTTTAGATTCCAAGATTTCTAGATTCTTAAATTCTTAAATTCCTAGATTTTTAAATTTCTAGATTCCTAGATTCCTAGATTCTTACATTCCTAAATTCTTAAATTCTTAAATTCTTAGTCTTCCAAATTCCCAGACTCCTAGATCCCTAGATTACTGGACTCCTAGATTCCTAAAGTTTCAAATTTCTAGATCCCTAGATTTCTAAATACCTAGACTCCTAGATTACTCTATTCTTAGATTTTTAATTTTCTAGATTCAAACTGTTGTATCTCAAATGCCTCAAATTTGTAAATTCCCATAAGACAAAACTTTTGGTTTAAATTCCTAAATTGTCCACATTTTCTATCCTTTCGTAGATTTTCTAAATTTCTTAAATTCCCTGAATTTCTTAGTTTTTCCTCAATTTCAAAGCTCCTTAAACTTTCGGAATTTCCTAAACTTCACAAATTGTCCGATTTTTTAAATTTCATAAATTACGTACTTTACTAAGTTTCCTTTTCCTGAATTTCTTAATTTTTTCTAAATTTCAAGGTTCTCTAAAAACTTTCTAAATTTCCTAAACTTCTCAAATTGTTCAATTTTCCTAAATTTCGTAAATTCCCTACTTTACTAAGTTTCCTTTTCCTGAATTCTTAATTTTTCCTAAATTTCGAAGTTCCCTAAGTTTCCTACGTTTGGTAAATTTCGTAGCTAAATTTCGAAACTTCGAAAATTCAAAAGTTTACTCACCAAAACCATACATCTACATCCATATCCCGCAGGTTCCTATTTTCTCAAGCTCACCGTGCTCGAAACTTCGGTATCACCGTAGCAGCTCCGTAACAACTTACACGAAACTACACTATTTATTCATTTCGTTAACGCGAAGTACAAGCAGCCATCATCGAAAAGTATAATTGGCTTTATTCGCCGGTTACACGGCTCCTCCGCGCATAAAAGTTGCAGGGGCCCATTCAGCGGCGTCTCCCGACCTTCTATTATTTCAGCATTAAAAAATGAAGCGTTTTCTGAAGAAACATCATATCAAAGATCGAAGGTTCTTACACTCCGTTCACGGTCTGGCAGACGTTTATGTTCTATGAAAGAGGAAGAGATACGATTTGTAGCAAAGTTCGAGGCAGAGGCAAGAAAGAGAGAAAAGGAAAATAGAAAGAGGAGGAAGAATCGAGATGAAAAGCTTGTAAAAACTTCCACACCGTGGGACGAAAATTGTATGACGACGAAGAGGAGCACAGGGCAAAGGGACGGAGCTTGAAAGCTTCCAGTGAAGTAACTCATCCCATTTTCACGTATCTGCTCGGTTGTTCTTAGCCATCCTTCTCGCTTCGTCGAACTCGCCACGCATTCTCGAACTTGAGAATGAGCCGGCGAAACTCTCGAATCCGATATTTCGTCGCATTACGTACTTGACTGAAGGTTTTTCCTCGTTCCCCGTTGAAAAATCCTCTCCGAACTCGCTTTACCATTCATTTGTACCGTTTGTGAGGTCGAAATAAAAAACAACAAAAAGAACATTACACGAGAGACGAACTTTATGGATTAAAGCCAGTTCTGGCTACACTAACGAGCAGCTTGATTTGGTAAGTACCTTAAAACCAATGGAAATGTATGCTTTCTCATTATTTTTTTCCCTTCTCGATGATGATACGGAACGTGAATACAATTCTGTTGCGGTGCTCCTACCAAATGTCTGTACTCCGCTTAAATATACCGCGATAAGAGCTAATTAGGATTACTGAACAGTGGCTGATTGATTGAAAATTTGTCGGTTCTCGAGGGAACGGGTTTTCGAATCTGTTCTTCAGGTCAAGTTATTTGGTCAGAGTTTATACGAGGTTGGAGTTAAGTCTTTGTAGGGTTAGGTTGAAACTATGTCAGACTAGGGCTAAGTCGAGCTTAGGTCAACTTACAGTAGAATCAAATTGTGGTTAAGTCTGGTTAAGATTCTGTCGATTAGGGTTAGGTCAGACTAGAGTTAAGTCAGATTACGGTTTGGTCAAATTAAGATTATGTCATGTTATGGATAGGTCAGATTAAACTTAGGTCAAGTTGGGTTAGTTCGAGTTAGGCTTAGATGAAGTTGTGGTTAGGCTAAATTAGAGTTAAATCAAGTGTGTATCATGTCAGATTAAGGTTTAATCAGAGTAGGGTTAGGGCAGATTAGGACTATGTCATGTTATAGTTAGGTCAGAGTTTGATCAGATTGAGATTCGATATGATTCGGATTATTCTAGGTTATTGTTAGATCAAATTAGATTCAGGTTGAGTTGGAGTTAGTTTGGTAACCCTAATGGATCAGGTTATATTAAATTAATATTAGATTAAAAATGAAAATGGGTATAGTAAAGGTTCATGTGTGAATATGCATATTTTGAGTATCAAATGTAAAAGTCACAGGTAAAGTAAAGTGGCTGTCGTATAAGCTGAAATATGTGGAGATACATACATCGATTCCGAGAATTACGATGCAGTTGCATAAAACTGCGTCGATATTACTACGAAACGTGAAAATTTATAAATTTGGGAACTGTGAGAGTTTGAAAGATAGAAATATGGTAATAGAAAATTTACAAATTTATCGCAATACAAAAGTACAATCTATTTAGCAATGTATAGGTTTATAAATATAGAGATATTGTATATTTAACGTACAAATTTCCAGGTTTTTGCAAATTACTAAATTTATAAATATAAGAGTTGAAAATGTGCTGTAACTAACAAGATTAAATATTTAGAAATATCTGACTTTTAACTTTATAAATTTACAAATCTTTTATATTCCAAATTTACGAATCTATATATTTACAAATTTTTTAAACTACAAATTGTCAAATTTACAAATCTTTCAAACCACAAATTGTCAAATTTACAAATATAAAAATTCTGCATTTCCCTGCTTTCAGATAACCAAACTCTCAAATTCATATTTTCAGTGCACAACTTTAATAGCTCCATGCTTTGAAAATTAAAGTGTCAGATTAAAAAGTTTCGTAGAAATCTAAAAACTGAGGAATTTGAAAAATTTCGAAGCAAATTTTCGTTTGCTCTCCGCGCTATATGCTCTTGTGGGAGCAGTTGACTATCAGTGTTCTGTACAATGAAATCTGTAACAGAATCGAACTTTGCTAGATTCGAAACAGTATTCTGATTCCGGCATTGTTGCAAGCCGCTTCCGAATCTGATACGCAGATGTCATACATTGCAGGTTGCATCATGGACCCTAGGAGTCGATGCGTGAATCGTAACATGTTTCGAGTTTCGATATGTACAATTGCTTCAGCAGGGACATCCCGTAGTAACGTAGCCTTCCGTTCGATGAGATCACATGTGCAAATCTGACAATTTTTTTACTTTTCAATTTTCTGTTTCAGAATTTGGAAATTGTTGAATTTTGGAATTCCAAATTCCTCAAATTTTCTAATTTTTTAAGCTTTTTAATTTATGTTTTTAGGTTTCTAATTTGTAACTTTTCAAATTTCTGATTTTTTGAATTTCCAAATTTTCAGGTTTCTACATTTCTAGATTTCTACATTTCTACGTTTCTACATTTCTATATTTCTATATTTCTACATTTCTGCATTTCTACATTTTTACATTTTTACATTTCTACATTTCTACATTTCTATATTTGTACATTTCTACATTTCTACATTTCTACATTTCTACATTTCTACATTTCTAAATTTCCAAGTTTTCTAATTTCCACCTTCTCAAATTTCGAAAATTTCTAATCTTTCAAATTTCCAAGTTTTTCAGTTCCTAATTTTCCAAATTTCCAAATTCCCTAGTTTCCAAGTTCTCAAGTTTCCAAATGTACCTATGTTTCAATTTTTTAAGTTCCCAATGTTCCAATGTTCCAATATTCTGAATTTCTAAATTCTTTAATTTGCAATTTCCAAATGTTCCTATGTCTTAATTATCTAAATTTCTAAATTTTCAATGTTTGGAATATTTCAATGTTTCGAATGTTTCAATGCTTCAGTGCTTCAATATTTCAATATTTCGAATATTTCAATGCTACAATGTTTCAATGCTACAATGATTCAATGTTTCAATGTTTCGAATGTTTCGAATGTTTCAATGTTTCGAATGTTTCAATGCTACAATGTTTCAACGTTTTTCGAATGTTTCAATGTTTCAACGTCCCAATACTCTACATTCCTAAATTTTGCAATATCGAAATTTTTACATTTCTCCATCCCGAAACCTCTAGGTTCTTAAAATCCTCAAAATCAACTCCTACGTCCCCAAGTGTCCACTCTTAGCGGACCCTCTCGACTAATCGCAAGTAGCATGCAGCGTAAGCGCGGGCCGCGAGCTTGCTACCGCGGCCACTAGGCGGCCATCCGCGAATTGTCGCTCTCGCAATGACAATGGGCCCCCGCGACTATTAATATGCATCCGCGAAACCCCATACGATGCTCAGGACTCCGCTTAGCGTATCCGAATGATGACGTAATAAGCGCAGACCTGTTCCAATTTTTGATGAGGAACAACAATGTGGTTTGATACCATGTTGCTTTAGTTCCTCTGCCTTTATTGGCTATTATGACGGAGCGCTATTTCAGGTGAAGAAACTGATCTAGTGTCTCTATATTTATGCTCTCCCTCCAATGCCTTATAATGCCCCTCTATGACCCACAATGCCCCTGTACCCTACACTTTGCCCCTTGCTGGCCAGCAATCCCTACACTGCCCCTGCATAACCCCACAATGCTCTACACTTATGCCCCTTCCTGGACACATGACCCCTCCCAAAAATGACAATCCACTATACAATACACCCTCCCGACTAAGAATGCTCTACGACCCTCCCCCAAGCACTACTACCCAAACCCCACAAAACATATTCATGAACCATCAGTTGTAAGCACAACTGATGGAATAAGTTGCCCTGCTTTATTTTGAAAGTGGGGCAACTCCAATTTTTATTGATGAGCCTCCTTTGTTTTGGAAGGGGGCATCTCCAATTTTTATTGTTGCAGCCTCCTTTGTTTTGGAAGGGGGCAACACCAATTTTTATTGATGCCAACTTTATTTTGAAAGGGGGCATCTCCAATTTTTATTATTAGAGCCCCCTTTATTTTGAAATGGGGTAACACCAATTTTTATTGATGCAGTCCCCTTTATTTTGACAGGGGGCATCTCCAATTTTTATTCATAGAGCCACCTTTATTTTAAAAGTGGGGCATCTTCAATTTTTATTGATAGAGTCTCCTTTATTTTTATTTAAATGCTGCATTTCCAATTTTTATTGATAGAGTACCCTTTATTTTGGAAGTGGACAACAGCAATTTTTATTCATAGAGCCACCTTTATTTTAAAAGTGGGGCATCTCCAATTTTTATTGATAGAGCTCCCTTTATTTTGGAAGGAGCAAGTCCAATTTTTATTCATAGAGCCCCCTTTATTGCAAAAGTGGGGCAACTCCAATTCCTATTAACAGAGCCCCCTTTAATTTGAAAGGGGACAATTCCAATTTTTATTGATAGAGCCCCCTTTATTTTGAAAGAGACAACTCCAATTCCTATTGACAGAGCACCCTTTAATTTAAAAGGGGACAATTCCAATTCCTATTGACAGAGCCCCTTTATTTTGAAAAAGGCAACTCCAATTTTTATTAATGCAATCCTTGATAAAATATTAAGGATTTGCCTACTTTAATAAATTTAAAAATATTAATTAACACTAAATAGACAACTTTCTTATATTTTGTGGTGTTTGATTATGTATGTTTGTTATCTAATAGTATTTAAAGTGCTGGTTTAATGAAATAAAGGTTTTATTATATCCAAATGGACTTGTCTTTTAGGAAAGATTAATTACTGCAATCGTTGATTAAATGGATAATATTTCATTTGCTTGTATGTAGCGTTTATTTTCAGTAAGTAATGAATTTCTGATTAATTGTAAATTGATAATATTTGCGCAAACAGGAAGTGCAGACAAATTTAATATTCTGTGGAATTTATTTAGACATTCAAAGTTCTACATTTGATTGAATTTACAGATCTTAAGAAACTGTAGGATGTTGATAGTAGAAGTTTCATCGAAACTTTTGGAAGCAAGGAAATTAAGTAGATACTAATGGCAGATTGCTTCATTAATTAATTGATATTCATTTTGTATATTTATATGGATATAGTAATACTGTGTGTATTGTAATGTATAGTTTGTACGATTTTTAAGTGTACAAATTTAAAAATATGTGAATTCTCAAATCTTCGTGGTTACTAAAATGCCAAAATTTCCAATCTTCAACTCCCTACATTTTCCAGAATACAAACTTTTGCTATGAAATTTCTCAAATTCCGAAAAATGCGGGTCTTCAAATCACAAAGACCCCAAATTCTCAAATTACGAAATCTCAAATTTTCAAATCACCAAATCTCAAATCTTTGAATCCTCAAGTCTCAAAAATCTCCAAATCCCCGAAGTCCCAAATCCTCAAATCTTTGAATCCTCAAGAATTAAAAATCTCCAAATCCCCAAATTCGCAACTCCCCAAATTCCCACGTTCCCAAATTACCCAATCTCTGAATCCCCGAAGTCCCAAAATAATCTTTAAAACCTTAATTTGCAAGTTCCTAAATTCCCAAATCCCCAAATTTCCTTAAACCTCCAATTCTCTAAATTTCCATATTTTTCTTACCCCCACTATAAAAAATGTCAAACTAAAAAATTTCTAAATGCACAAGTTAATAAATTAAAAAATGTCTAAACCCTCCTGACAAATTAGAAAGTTTGTAAATCCGAAAGTTAGTAAATCTAGAAATCCCTTAACGACCCAATCAACGGGTAGCGTAGCTACCTTGCCCTATATCGCCGTGTTCCCTCGGGAAACCAAGGACGTTCAGCAACATTTCGCATCGAGGAAAGAGAAATCTATAGCCCCGTACGCGACACATTAAATGTTACCAATCTAAAGAGACGGTAAGTCGGCGCCGGAAGTTGTGTGCACCGTGCAATATTGCCGGTGACTTAAGCTTCGGAAAATTGGCTCACTTATCTTGTTCGCAGAGATACCCAGCGACGTGGTATTACGCTTGGAAAAACATTTCCAGAATCAGGTTATCTTTGTTGTCTTCCGCTCGCTTTGTATAATTGTCCTTTTTTTCTTTAGGCTGTTTTGCATCGCGACCAGATAAGTACGATGATTAGACTTCTCGGTAAATTGGAGATTTGTCCGATTTTAGCTTTCCTTGAATAAATCACCCGTTGAAAATCTTCCTATCTTCAAGTTTCATGAATCCTACCAAGCGATAACGATGTGTTTATTTTAGTTTTATGTTTTATAGATGCGTCTCTCTTGCATTTGCAGATTTACGCTCGACAGAATTCTGTTATTTTAACGCTGCAACTACTGGCGTTAAATGTGTGCTTACTTTTGGGAATAAACGTACAATGTATTTATAATAAGGCAACTAAATAAATAAGTACACACGCATGGACTGATACGTGCAACTATTATCTGAACAAAATATTTCAGCATGGAAACAAAATTTGGAACACGAAATGTGAAACGTAAAACCAGTCATTTTTAGTTGAGCCAGTATTAAAAATATACGTTACCGGGATAACTGATACAATTTCTACCTTGATGAGATGTTTTACATTTACTGTTGGTTATGTTTAGTTACCACATATTAATTAAAATATGTTAGTTGAAATATGAGAGTTACTTCTATCGAAAGTTGTGAAATACGATCTGAAGGTTTGATAATTCATTTAAAGTTGGAGCTATTCAATCAGCTGTAAATTCAATTTAGGAATTAAATTTTTGTGTTAAAATGAATTCCATTTTATTTTAACTACAAGGATAGATTTAACGAAGCATCATTCATCGATGAGTTTTTCTCGTTTTGTAACCTGAGTCGATACGAGCCTTCACTAGATTAGCTGTAAAAATTCGAAAGTAAATTTCATATTGAAGCCAATTTTATTTTGCTTGTAGTACCATAAAGTATTGCTTAACATACAGACAAAACTTCTTGAAACTCGATTCTTAAAATTACTGTAGAAATAGTGGAATAGACCGTGTCTTCACAAGTGTGTCAAGTATCCCATGAAAGGAACACGCCATAAAAATCTAAATAAAACTGAAGCGTTATTTTCCTACGTTTCAAAAGTTGAACTAGCTAAAACAACTGCAAACACGAGTTAAGTAAGTTGCCAACAATATTTGCCTACTAAAATAAATTCGTTATCGATTAACATTAAGATGAAGATAAAATTTCTTGAAGGCTCAAAGATCTAACACCTTGATGTGTAAAGAAATAGCAATGGAATCATCTAAGATACAAATTGTGTAAGCTAGATGCTGCGTCGCGTTGTAGTGATGTCAACCCAAGAGTTGGCGATATCAGCTCAATTTTTACTCTCAACCCAATCCCTACATTTCCAAATTACTATATTCCTAAATTCTCACATAACTAAATCGCTACAGCACCAAATCACTATATTACCAAATTCCTACATTTTCAAATCCCTAATTTCCCAAATCCCTACATTTCCAAACTCCTATGTCCCCAAATTCCTACATTCCCAAATCCCTATATTCCCAAATCCCTACATTCCCAAATTCGTAATTTCCCAAATCCCTACGTTCCCGAATCCCTATGTCCCCAAATCCCTACGTTCCCAAATCCCTACCCTCCCAAATTTCTACATTCCCAAATTCCAAATTTTCCAAATCCCTAATTTCCCAAATTCTTAGATTCCCAGGCCCCTATGTCCCCAAATCCCTACATTCCCAAAATTCTTAATGTTCAAAATCCTTAATTTCCCAAATTCCTAGATTCCCAAACTCCTATATCCTAAATCCCTACTTTCCCAAATTTCTAATTTTCCAAATTCCAAATTTCCCGAATTCCTGCACTGCCAAACCCCTATGCCCCAAATTCATAATTTTCCATTTCCCTAATTTCCCAAATCCCTATATTCCAAAATTCTTACATACCCAAATCGCTACAGCCACAAATCGCTATATTCCCAAATTCCTACATCTCCAAATCGGTACATCCCCAAGTAGCTACGGCTCCAATTGGTCAGAGTAGCAAAATGGACGCCTTACACGTATTTTCGGCGGTAGATTGGCTCTCGCGGTCACACCAATTAGACGAAAAACAATGACAGTCTTGAATCTCTCAAGTGAGCGAGATGCTACTTGCGTTCAGTAGTTGTCATTATTATTCTTATTCACCTGTATGGAAGTGTTTACGGATAGAGCTTCTTTTATTTTGGATCACGCGCCAACTCATAGATTGACATCTGTATCTACAAGTCCTTAAAATCATCGTAGAAATAATAGTATAGAACATGTCTTCACGAATTGTGTCAGGTATCCCATGAAAGGAACACGCAATAAGAATCTAAATAAAAGTGAAGCGTGTTCGTCACTATCCAGGACCTACCCACTTAACATTCCTCCATGTCCGCTCGGCGACTAACGCGGTTAACGTTGAAATTCCTCTCGAATCGTCAAGTCTCTTCACGTAGAACTCGATTTATTTCTCTCATATAATCGAGCCGCGGTTGCTGCCAGCATGTAAAATCGCGGTGGCAAAGGAACGGTCGGAAAGAGGATGGAAAAAGGTGGAAGGAAAACAAAGTGGAAACAGCGAAAGCACGGAACACGAAGATTGGGTCGAGAATGCGTCTCAATGCGTACGTGTTGGTTGCTCTTTATGAAAGGCAAGTAGCTAAACCGCTTTCGATTTGTAATCCGGACAGAGACGCATTCGCTCCATAGATTTACAGCGATGGTTGGCGTGGCAAAGAAGAGGTGAAAAGTCAGAAAATAAAATGAGAGAAAAAGCAGAAGAAGAGATACGGTAAAGGAAGAGAACGATCGACGTGGTATTTCTATTCAAAGGAGCAATAACGACCGAATCCGATTTGCTTCCAGTTTCCCCGCAATCGAACCACCATTTTTTAAATATCTATCCTTTCCATCGAATGAAATATCGATGTATTATGTCTCGACCCACGTATGCCCCGATCGTGAAGGCTGGTCATGTATTTCCAATAATTTTTATTGTAATTTCTTTTGAGAAATGTATTTTACACGTTTCTCGTACATTATTGTGTAATCACGCGTTATATCACCACGCAGTGCAATACGCGTTAGATCACCACACGATACCTATGCGTTTTATAGCTACATGTTACACATGCTGTTACCTACTCTTTACATTAACTACATGTTATATTCCCAATGCATTCATCGCACTGTATAACTACGCGTTGTATAGCCACACGTTATATTGTCATACGTTATATTACCTACACGTTATTTACTCATTGTATCATCTACACATACATTACTTACAACATGTATTTCTACGAAATTTCTATCTTCTCTTACGTTTATATCCACTTAAAGCTATTTTAATTCCCAAGTACCTAAATTTTCAATTACCCAAACACCCAAATCCTAAATTCAAAAATTGAATATTTTCTAAACTTGCAAAAGTATACGTTCAAAAGCTTATCAACCCTAAACGAGAGACTTCCTAATGATGAACATCGTCAACATATGTACTAAAAAGCGAAAGTGTCCACGTATGAATGAAGCTTGGAATAGAATTCTATAATTATAAGAGAATAAAATGATAAGGACAGATATGAATTTTTCATTCTATAGCGGAAACGGCGACTGCAGAAGTCCAGAAAAGCTAAAAGTGGAAACAGGCTTTGACAGTTTGAGGGCAAAGGCTTATCGGTGGATCATTAAAGCTGTAAGAGTAGCTTCGTCGCAGATACTTACTTCGTACAACTTTGTGCTGTCATCCGTGCAGACGAGAGTATACGGCACCGGGAGCATAAAATTTTAATTAACAGAAATGCCTTAATTAACAGATAAGGAGCAATATTCATGGTCGAATAACTTTGCGCTACAGCTGCTGCCGCAAACGACCAAAAGTATTTTAAGACTGTCCTCTGACGTTCGTGAATTAAGCATTGCTGTTCTTTGATGTTTAAAGTCCCACGGTCAATTAAAAATGAACATCCTAAGGACTTTAGAGTGTACGTAAATAAACCAAAAAATTAAGCTTCAGACAAAAATTGTAAGATATTGTCTTCTTTTTTATATTGTGTGCTATATAATTTAAGGGTTAATCTTCTTTTTCGTTAATTTTCTTGCCTTTTGAAACATATTTCATGTACTGGTTTCTTAGTTATTGGATTTTTATATAATGTATGGTTAATGCGTGGACATAAAAAGTCTAACTCAATTTTGTGACATAAAACAATATGCAAATATCATGTATGATATATCATTTTAAAGCTAAAAGTTAGACGAGAATGACAGTATAAAAGTTTCGTAAAGATTCTTAACACGAAGTAGTTACCTATCGGCCTCAAGGGCAGTGGACCACGTACTTTGCCCAAGTATACTCTATTAGATAGCTAATGTTCAATCCATCTTTATGGCACAAAGTTATTACAAAAATAGCACTTGTGCTTTATTAATTTTAAGTTTAGAGGTTACTAAAAATGATGACATTAACGTTTCATCGATATTCGTATTGCAAAATATCTGATCATTGGCCTCACGGTCACTATTTCATAACACTTGATTAGTTCATTACTTGTTCCAATAAAAAATTTTCCATATTATATTAAGTATAATAATAAGGTACTTCCGCAGTTGTTTTTGTAAAGTTTTAAGCTTTAAATTGATGTGTCATAAGTGGTACTTTGAGATACTTTTATGTCATGAAATTCAATTAGACTTTTCATGATTAGAAATAAACAGTTTTGTTCGCAACGAGATACATTGCTTGCTTCAATCGACGATGAGTCATTTTGGATTAAGAATCTTGATGGGGCATTTAGACAGTAATTTTCTTTGAATGTTAAGCTTTAAATTGATGTATCATAAGTGCTATTTGATAATACTTTTCTGTCATGAAAATCTCATAGAACTTTTACATTTTCAAATCTGATTTACACCATAATAATAGAACTGTATTGTCTGTCTTAATTAATGAACAACCATTTAAAATCCTTGAAGATCCATAAACACAGTAATTTTCCTCGGTCTTAATAGATTATTCCTCAGCTTTATATCGATACGTAGCAAGTGCTATTTTGAAATTTTTTTAAATCATGAAATTACACCGGAATCTCAATGATTGAAAATCAAACAGCATGCAAAACTACAGAAATATCTAAAAATCCGAAAATACACGATTATTATAAATTAATTTAGCCGTTTATTCATTCGTGTCTACCGTAATTCAGCGGCAGAAACGAGGAATCAATAAATACGATCAGAGAGGAATGTCATAATCCCAAATGAGCGGTAAGAATGCAATATAAGGAAAAGAATGGGTTTCGAGACGAAGAAAGGAACACGACCTCATTTGCCGCCGGCATCAATTAACGTCCATTACGATCGATTATAAATGCGTGTATAATATGCGCCTTACCTCGCAAAGTATTTTACGTGGAACGCAGGAAATTACACAGGTGACTACCTCGTTTCTTCTCTTTTCAGCTCTCTCTTCATCTCTCGTGGCTCTGTTGCGAAAAAGAGCAAAACGAGACGGAGAGAGAGAGGCAGAAGGATTGTATAAGAGAAATAGAGAGAAGGAAAGAGAGGAAGGGGTGCAACGGTAGTCGGAAAGAATGGTTGCTACCCCACAGTCCACATTTTACATAATTCCACATGAGCGTGCGTGTAATGAAACAGTGAACGCCTGTTCCGAGTAACGTGCAGTAATAATGTATCGTTAGTTCACGAGATGGTCCTACTACCATTACTAGTTCCAATGTTAGCACCCCAAACTTCTAACCTCGGATGTTTGAATAGCAAACATATGTTTCTCGTATTTTAGAATTAGAGACCTTCATATTATGTGGAAGTTATGATGGCACGGGTAGCATGGTGTTCGAAGATTTGAAGTTACTGTATTTTCATGTTTGTGGTTCTACGAATTTTATAGGTTTCAAATCTTTATGTTTGCACATTTCTATATTTTGATACTTGTATGTTTGTAAGTTTTTGTATTTGTGTATTTCTGAATTTTGGGATTCTGGAGTTTTGGAATTTGGGAATTTTGGGATTCTGGGATTCTGGAATTTGGGAAATTTCGAACTTTAGGGAACTTCGTGAATTTTAAAATCCAGGGAATTTTGGAATCGGGGAATTTGGAACTTGGGGAATTTTAGAATTTGGTGGATTTTGAAAACTAGGGAATTTTGGAATTGGGGAATTTTAGAATGTTATGAATTTTGAAATTTAGGGAATTTTAGAATTTTGGGAATTTTGGAATTGGGGAATTGGAAATTTGGAATTTTGGGATTTTGGGATTTTGAAATTGTGGAATTTTGGGAATTTTGGAATTGGGGGAATGGGGAATTTGGAATTTTGGGATTTTGGGATTTTGGGCTTCTGGAATTTTGAAATTTTTGAATTTTTGCATGTTGGGATATTGAGATTTCAGGAGTTTGGTATTCTGGGATTCTGGGATTCTGGGATTCTGGGATTCTGGAATTCTGGTATTCTGCGATTTTGGGATTTCGATATTTTGGCATTTCTCGATTTCTAGCTATCTTAATATCAATATTCCTATATTTCTATATTTCTATTGTATATTGCTATGTTTCTAGCTATTTAAATATCTATATTTCTATATTTCTATATTTCTATATTTCTACATTTCTACATTTCAGTACTCCAGTAGGTACTTCCGACTCCACAAGTTTGCGAAATTTCAAAATTTTTTAATCTGAATTGTGAACATTTCTAAATATCAATCTAGAAATAAGAAAAAGTTTAAATACAAAATATCTAAACTTGTAAATTCCAAAAAATTGAAGCAGCCACGCAGAATTCGTTTATTACTCCGTCGACTAACGGAGCATTCTGATCCAATTGCCGGAACAAAGTCGTCAATGTAGATTTGTCTGAAAAGAAAGCAATATTGTTTGAGGAAGGTAGGCTGCACAAAACAAAGAAGAAAAGGAATACAATAAAACACGTGTGCTGGTATCGATCGAGAATTTCGTGGTTGTATAGGTAAATCCTGAAAACACGGGGAGCATTGTCTGATGCAACGTGTCAACGCTGAGGACAGCCGGTGAAGAATTAATCTCCGTGACAGAAGACTTTCTGTGGCCGGGAAATATATGCGAGAGAGAAAGAACAGGGGAACTGCAGGGGAGGACAAGCGAATAAACAGAAGTAGGACGGATGGACAAATGGATTGATAAGTGATGGATGGGAAAAGCTTCCAAAAGAATCGAAGATCTACCGAAAGAGTTTACGACTTTCTGTTACATCGATGTTGCCTAATACCACTATAGTTTAATCACTTTTTAATCAGAAATTTTGCAATTTCTACATTTTATATTTTAAATTAATAATTTCTAAATTTTACATTCTATGTTTTTGAGAATTTTTAAAATTTGAATTCTATGTTCTTGAAAATTTCTCAAATTTAAATTTTAAATTTAAACTCCATATTCTTGAGAATTAATTAATCTCCAAATTTAATAAAACGTTATATAATTATTAAGTAACAGTTAATTATCGTTTTCTTGAAAATTTCTAAGTATAATCATCTTCCACCTTTTCTCTACCAAACCTAAAATATCAAAAATTATAATAAACGATCAATTAAAAAGTAGTTCCCCAATCTCTCGAGTTCCATAATTTAATCTTCTTTAACCCCGTATCATGTATTATTTTGGCAGCGCGTGTAGCTCGATTTCTCGACGTATTCAGGGTAAAACGTAGGCGACAACCAATTCCCAAATCAATTTCGGCTACAATGCAAGCACATCGGAAGAGACGAGTCGGGTCTCATTCCTCAGAACGGATATAACGATATCCCTCGTCCTCTCATCTCGCTGAATTTCTGAAAGAGTAAAGTTAAAGGCACTCGTCCCCCTTTTCTTCACGATGAAATTGCCTGCCACGACGACAATTTAAATGGAGCCGGATCCATTAAGCATTAATCATGGTATTTCTGGCAGAAAACGATGATGCGATCTAAATGGCATCAGGTCAACAGCCTGTCCTCGACAGTTGTCGCTCTTGAACAACTCTGCGATTTGATGGGGAGGTTATAGGAATCTGTTCGTTCCATAGAACAGAATATTCGGGTCAAATTTATTTTACGCTGTTGTCGGATAATGCATTATATTAATAATATTCAATGCGTACGAAATTTTATTTACTCGGTTAAGAGTCGAGTTTAGTAAAGAAACTTAGGAATGAGTTTAACGGCGTGGAGTCGCACTTGTTTACGACCGTCTTCACGTTAGCATCTGTCTCAAACACCTTCCAAAATTCGACTTTATTAAACGTGCGGTATTGCTGTCCAAAAATACCTACTGTGGTGAACTCTACTGGTGAGTGCTACGACTTTAAATCGTTATTTCTCACGAACGATTAAGCGTTTCGTTAAACACCTCGGTGTATTTTCGTATCATACTAACTTCTTTCAGTTCACCAAAGATGATATGTCCCCTCACTTGCGACCTTATACACAGTACACTTGTTAATAGATGGCCTCTCCTCGTCAAACATCGCCATTGTTTCTGACATGTATGCTCCTTTGAATACGCTTCAATTTGGAGTTGTCCAATTATTCGCATAGTCCATTGATACAAAATTGACATAACATTTCAACTTTCTTTGTCTGTTTTAATATTATAGCTGTGATTAGTTTTGACTAACGCACCTGACAAATGATAGTGCAAGGATTAATATATATATTGTCTCATTTCAAGTTATATTTATTATAAAAACAATATATAATAAAGCAACTTTAACAATTTTGTCATAGTATCTACAAGTAATTTAATAAATACTACATTGTCTCATTTCATCAGAAGTTCATTGTAATGCCGTTACAATATTTATTTTGAAATAAGTATCTATATGTGGCTGAAAGTTTTAAAATACCAAAATGATGCGTTCATAGTAGAAATAGTTTTCTACGAGAATTTGTGATTTACAGTATGCAGAGATCAGCCATAAACGTAAAGCCTCGGTTAAACAGCGGTTCACCGACGAAAGCAGCAAAATTATTTGGCTACGTGTGAACTGGCAATTAAAAATTTCACTGTCGATCGCGTTATCGGTCGTTCACAGTGAAAATACGAGTCGAATACTGTGAGAACCAGCCCATTTCTCGCTGAGCCATGAATCGCCGATACGCTATCGATTAACCGGTAACATTAATAGCCAACGGTATACTCCCGTTAACTGCTAATTGTCCGGCCCGGTAATCTCAATTGTTCGCGACAATGAGTCCGAAAAAAAGCAGAGAAAAACCGTGCAAACCGTTAAGTAAATTTCCCAATACCGGCAAACGATATCTGCGTTAGATATTTACGCGCGATTACACGCTACACGCGCTCGTTGTTTCATTCGAATCGATCTAATGGTTGCGTTCGATTTTCTGCCGATCGAAAGAAAATATTGTTCTCTTTTACTGTTATTGTTCGAACGTTTTAAACTTACTATCGGAATTTTTAATTAAAATTAAGTTTTTAGGAGTTGAATTTAACGACGTGTATTTATTTTGGTTGATGATATGTCGATAATGTTCTGTAAGGGTGGTCTATAATATTTTTTGAAGGGTGTTTTTAATGTAAAAATAAATTGGTAGCTGATTTTTAGGAAATTTGGGAGAGAATTTTTAGTAATTTAGTAATGTGTTGAGATAATGGTATAGGAAAATGAAAAGATAACAATTTTTAAATACTTAAATATAATTACAATTTCTCTTTCTGTTTCAGGTAAGTGTCCTCAATTATTCACGTGAGTCTATTGAGTTTATCAAGATGGTGGTGAGTACTTAATCCTACATGATCAATATATCTGTTCACATTTCGCAGATGAATTGAGTCATTTGCGTCATTTTACGAAACTTACACTTCAAAAATGTCTGAAAAAATTCGAAGACGCTCATTAGTGTCTTCGTTCAATTATACAATTATTCTTTAAGTTAAACACTTGAAACTTCTCGCAATAAAAATAAAATTGTTGAAAAATTCTCAACGTCGGATTAAGAGGACAGCTAAAAATAATGCAGTAAAAATGGATAAATAACGTCAAATATAAAAATTGATGAATAATACAAATTATAAAAATTGATAAATAACACCACGTCTAAAAATTGATCGCTAATACAAAATATACAAGTTGATAAATAATACGAAAATTCGTAAAAACTTACCATTCTAATAATGAACGTTTCATACCATTCTGATAATAAACGTTTCATACATCTATAAATTTTTTCCAAAAGTCTAATTTAATTCAGCGAATATATCATAAAATCTTCTGAGTGTCCATATACGATAACTATTTGTACATTTTAATATCGCGTTGTATATAAAATACTTCAAATATAGCAAGTTTTCCTATGTTCACAAGTACTCGTTAAACACGTATCTCCGCGTAACAGACAATTGCATTGTAAAGCGTGAAAAGGTTACGTTTTTACACGCGACTCGTAACAAATGCGTTTTAACGTGAAATGTTTCAACGGAAATGTTAAGAAGCATCTACGTTCTTTCCACAATGGAAGCAGCAGAATTCTCCCCTTGCTGAACTTGTTACAATTTAACGCGATGCAATATGGTCGCCAGCTTTATATTCAACATTCATTATGTTATGTTCCCTAGACCGTTATGTGATTTCTTTTAGAAATTAATTGCGGAGGTTTGTAATGTATACACCTCGTTTAGGGTAAACATCCGATGATGAACAAAAAGCGAAGCTGTGAACTGCTGAAACGAAGTACTCTTACAGAAATATGGCCAAGTTGCTCTTTCTTCTGATTTCTTTGAAATTTTTTTCATGAAAATGCGAAATTACGTACAATGCAACTTTTGGCGGTCTTTGACTCGCTGCGAATGTAATTTGTTATATTAAGTGAAATTTAGGAAAGTATGAAAATAATGCCACCTGCGGTGTTTTACTGGAAACGAGTTTTAATATGATGGTAAACACGGTATAAACTCTACACTGAGATTTGGGGAATTTGGAAATTCGCGAATTTTGTATTCTTCAAATTTGGGGAAGTTGGGAAATTTGGAACTTTGGAATTTCGGAATTTGAAGAATTTGGGGAATTTGGGGAATTTTGTATTTTGGAATTTAGTAAATTTAAAATTTTGAAATTTGAATTTTGGAACATGGGGAGTTTTGGTGTTTGGGGAATTTTGGAATTTGGGGAATTTGGAAATTTGGAAAATTTGAAACTTCTGAATTTTGGAATTTGGAGAATTTTGAAATCTAGGGAATATTGGAATTGGGGAATTTTGAAATCTAGGGAATTTTAGAATTAAGGGAATTTGGCATTTTGGAGTTTGTGAATTTTGGAAATTTTGCGTATTTAGAATTTTGGAATTTTGGAATTTGGGGAATTTTGAAATTTGGGAAATTGTGGAAATGTAAGTAATTTTGGAATTTTTTAATTTAGAGAATTTGGTGAATTTTGAAAACTAGGGAATTTTTGAAATTTCGCAAATTTGGGTAATTTTGGAATTTGGAAAATTTAGTATTTCTGAATTTTGGAAATTTGGTATTATGGAATTTAGCAAATTTGAAATTTTGAAATTTCTTATTTTGAAAACTTTCGAATTTTTGGATTCCAGAACTTTTTAACTTCAAAACATTCCGAAAGTCCCAAATATTGTGATAAAGAATCTGTATGCAGTAGAATATGGTGAAATACTCTATACAATGTATAGTACTCTATGGTACAATACAAACTGAAATAAAATAAATCAGCATAAAATAAATGACTAGAGTATAGAGTACAATGTATCCGTAGTGAAACTGTCGTGTTACAGCGATAGTTATCGCAGCTCGCTAGTTAGAAAATGGCTACACACCGTTTTCCAGGAATTTAAAATGAAATCGGCCGTTTTCATGTTTATTCACATGTTGCGTATTTATAACGAGAATGAATTGGCAATTTTCATTATACACCTTGACCCAAATCTCGAACGAAATCACGCAATCCGGCTTTCGTCGATGCCAGCACAACGTACAGGGTAATTTAAATAACGAGCAGATTTATCATGGCGTAAATTCATTTTAGGTGGAAAAAATCTCTAACAAATGCGTCCTTTCAATTGCAGATTTGTGGTAATGCGTTGTATCTTAGCGTTAACGGTGATTTCAATTGTGACTATTAAACTGGCATTAAACAAATTGACGTGTTGATTGATCACTTGTGAGAATATTTCAAGGCAATAATCAACGTCAATGTGAAATCCTGTTATTCTACTGTACTTTGTTGCGCTTTATTTTACTTTACTGTACTTTATAATGCTCTAGTCTACTATTCTATCCTATTCTATTTTATTCTACTGTATTCTATACCACTCTATTATACATTAGATTATTTTATTTTACTGTACTCTATTACTGCTATATTCTACTCCATACTATTTTATTCTACTGTACTCTATACTACTCCATATTATTTTACTCTACTGTACTTTATTCTATTCTATTTTATACTATACTACTTATATTCTATTTTACTTTATACTATCTGTTTAATTTTACACTATTATACTGTCTCCAAACATGTTCCACTCGACATTACTGTATTTAATTGCACTTTATTTTATTTTACTGTCCTCTATTGTATTGTATTAAATTCTTGCTCTTTTATTCTACTGTATTCTATTCTGTTCTGCTAAATTCTTTTCAGCTGTATCCAATTCCATTCTATTAAATTCTTTCCTGTTGTATATTACCCAATTCTACATCATTTCACTTTATATTCATTCATTCAACAGTGTTTCATTTTTTCCTATTAAACTTAATTTTTTTCTATCGAATTTTATTCTTTTTTATTTAATTTTATTCTTTCCTATACTATTTTGTCCTTTTTTATTTAATTTTATTCTTTCCTATACTATTTTGTCCTTTTTTATTCAATTTCATTTTTTTTTTATATTATTTTATTCTTTTCTGTTCAACTTAATTATTTTCTATACCGTTTTATTCCTTTGTATTCAATTTTATTTATTTCTGCCGAATTTCACTCTTTTCTGTCCAATTTTATTTTTTCATAAGCTATTTTATTCTTTCCTGTTCAATTTCCTTCCTTCCAATACAATTTTCTACTTTTCTATTCAACTTCATTCTTCTCTATACTATTTCATACCTCTACCGTTTTCCGCTTCTCTATTTTTCATCGATCGCGCGATTCCGAATCGAACAAAGTATTTAACACCGTTAACCAGTTGAACGACGAGAGAAAGGTGTGCGTGTTAAGCGGCCATTAATGCTTCCACTCCTCTGTTCTTCCTGTATCGATACACATACGCCAGGATCGACCCCAGGCGATGGTAATTCTAGGATAATTCCAATTTCGAGTGGTGATTTTGTTGCGCAATTCGTGTCAAGGAAGGAATACGATATCGCAGCCTTCAATGGTGGATCGTCATGCGAACCGTTCGTTGTCCTTCCGCCTTATTAACCCCTTAGCTGCGAGAGAAAATTGTTCAAATTGCTTTACACACTATTCCGCATTCTGCACTTTAACTACAATGCTGCATTTTATACAGCATTTCTATTGTAATAATGTTATTTTACACAGTAAATCTTTTGTAAACGTATTTGGGTTACCCAAAATGTTTTATCGAATTTCGTGGAACAAAAATAAAATTTCTAAAAGCGAATTAGTCTTACAAAGGAACCCTGAAATTTTATTGAAATGTTTATTAGATTAATATGTAAAAGTGTAATCGTAATTTGTTGCAGCCCCCTTTTTATTTTAAGGGAAAAAACCCTTTCATATTTATTTAACTACTCCCAAATGATATGAAAAAATGTTTGAAACAAAAATTGTACTGTTTCTTTGGACCTACAAGTCTGTGTAAAAGGTTTTTGGTTAAAGTAACTTCTTCACAAAAGTTACCTTTAGGTTCAGATTTTGCTATATTTTTGCATCACATTTGATAAAACTCTTTGGTCAACCTAAATATTATTACAGCAGAAACACCGTATAAAGCACGTGACAAGAACGTAAAATCTGGAATATGCAGAGTTGTATATAAACTTACTCCGCAGAATGCGGAACACTTCACCATAATCTGTAAAGCAATTTCAACAATTTTCCTCACGGTCTACACTTTGTGAACCATAAGCAAAAAACATAATCTCAACATAAATTGACTGGTTCATTTCAAAGAATGTTAATCTAATCAATCAAGTTTAATATTACATAAATATGTAATAGCCATAAGAAGAAAGAAGTGTAAAAGGTGGATAAAAATGGCGAGGACATGATATGTAACATGAATGTCCTCTTCAACAACAGATCTGGATGTCTTCGATAGCTTCCTATCGAAAGTTATTTGTAAGGAAGCTAGGAGGATTCGACAACTTCCTGTCCTACGGGAAAAGAGCTGCTTCTCATTCTGAGATATCCTGACAGTTTTATAGTCGGCACTTTCCACGTACGAAATAGCGTTTTGTACGGGAAACGTGCTCGGAACACGGTTCTCGAGATATCGAACGGAATTCACTGTCCAACTGCGGAGAGGACCTGTGTCCTTCTACAATTGTAACCTATTTTACTCTGCCACTATGATGCCCTGACTTCCACGCTGGGAATTTAGAGAAGTTGTTCGTCCAGCACGGTTTCCCGTGCGGATGGCTGGACTTTTGTACCCGCAGGATTTATCGCGTTCTGATGGAGGAAATTCTCTGTTCTTGATGTTAAAGTAGATTCTGAAAATCGCTGCGCGATCTCGAGTGCTTTCGGGTTCTGGGACACTGGGATTTTGGCTTTAGGGCTTTCACAATTTGCGACTTTCGGATTCTGCTGTTTTAGGACTCTGGGGATGCTGCCACGTCGGGACTTTGCGTTAAAGCTCTGGGAGTTTGGGACTTTGGCAGTTTTGATTTGTGCAATTTAGGTTATGGAGTTTACGACGATAGGATTTTGAAATCTTATGGCACGAGGACTTTGGAATACTGGGATCTTAACTTTGAAATTTTGGACTTTGCAGCTTTAGGATTTTTGAGATATTGACATGTTAGGATCTTAAGTTTCAGCTTTGGGAGTTTGGGACTTTAGGAGTTTTGATTTGTGGAATTTAGGTTGTGGCGTTTATGACGATAGGATTTTTGAATCTTAGGACGCTGGATACTTAGAGACTTTGGAATACTGGGATTTAAAATTTGAAAGCTGAGATTTTGCAATTTTGGGGGATCTAAGATTTGGTGCTTGGTGTTTGGGATTTGGGGTTTGACAACTTGTGTCTTCTGGCCTTTACAGTTTTAGGATGTCAAGGATATTTCTGCTTTGAGGGTTTGAGGTATTGCAAATTTTAATTTGTATAATGTAGATTTTAGAATTTGACATTTTGCTAATTTAGGGTTTCGGAATCCTAAGACTTTGGCACTTTAGAACACTGGGATTTAGACTTTTGCACTTTGCAACTTTTGCTGTGTAGATCTTAGGTCTGAGATATTACTAAAACTTTCAGATCCCAAACTAGGGTTAACAATGCTAATAAAAGATGCTAATAAAACAACATCCTATAAAAGTATTATACTTCGTCAAACACGAATAAAGAACCTATATATCACTCTACTAATCATTATACAATTTTTCAAATTTAATATTATTTCCAAATAACGTTACAAATTTACAATACTCACATCATCTTTCCTTACACAAATTTTGAATTCCCAAAAAACCTTCTCAACGTTAAAAATTTCTGTGTAGTTTGTATGTGATCAAATATGTATGCATTTGTTCAATACATCACTACATTAGTAATACAGCAATGTATCAGTTATCCTTCTTAATCATTATATAACTTTTCAAATTTAATATTATTTCCAAATAAGGTTGCAAATTTGCTATACTCACATCATCTTTCCTTACACAAATTTGAAATACTCAAAAAACTTTCTCAACATTAAAAACTTCTGTGTAGTTTGTATTTGATCAAATATGTATGCATTTGTTCAATACATCACTACATTAGTAATACAGCAATGTATCAGTTATCCTTCTTAATCATTATACAACTTTTCAAATTTAATATTATTTCCAAATAACGTTACAAATTTACAATATTCAAATCATCTTTCCTTACACAAATTTTGAATTCCCAAAAAACCTTCTCAACATTAGAAACTTCTGTGTAGTTTGTATTTGATCAAATATGTATGCATTTGTTCAATACATCACTACATTAGTAATACAGCAATGTATCAGTTATCCTTCTTAATCATTATACAACTTTTCAAATTTAATATTATTTCCAAATAACGTTACAAATTTACAATATTCAAATCATCTTTCCTTACACAAATTTTGAATTCCCAAAAAACCTTCTCAACGTTAAAAATTTCTGTGTAGTTTGTATTTGATCAAATATGTATGCATTTGTTCAATACATCACTACATTAGTAATACAGCAATGTATCAGTTATCCTTCTTAATCATTATACAACTTTTCAAATTTAATATTATTTCCAAATAAGGTTGCAAATTTGCTATATTCACATCATCTTTCCTTGCACAAATTTTGAATTCCCAAAAAACTTCTTACTTCGTTTCCAAAAAGTTCCATGCTTCGCATTTGACCAAGTATTAATTATCATTGTAAGCTGATTATTCTGGACTGAATAAATTTCCAGCCAATTTGGAAAACTCGAAGACGAAGGTGCAGGTGTGTATGAATTATGGAACGCATCGAACAGACAGAGCTACAAATTGAGGATACGAAAGCGATGTATCTATAGGACGGAGGGAGAGAATATATAGGAACATTTCTGGACGTTGCGTTGGTATTAAGCCATATTTCCTCGATCCAGCCGGTGGTTGGCCAAAGTCAATTTAATCGAGGAACCGTGTACAGGTATGGCCACCGACGGTCGATCACCTGAGTAAGCCAGTTTGCAGTCTGGTGTATCCAGTCAGTCTCATCCTGGTTCTGATAGAAAAAAAACGTACGTCGAAAGTTGATGCCGAAACTGTTCTCCCCCTAGCGTGGCTATAATTGAAAAGCATGTCAAAATATTTCATTTCTCTGCCGGGTAGGAAAGAAAGGTTCGGTACGGGACAGGTATACGATGCGAAAGTAAATTGGCTTTTCGTTGCAACCATATTTTTCCTATTTTTTTAAGATCAACCATTTTTACGTTCAATAATTTTTACGGAAAACTCGACGAATGTTCGAACTCTTCGTTCCGATCGGTTGCAAACTCGGTAAAATACAAAACCATGATTTTACCATTTGGTAAAATACCATTTTACCATTTTACCATTTGGTAAAATCATGTATTGTGAGATTTTTGTATTTTGTGGGTAACTAATTTTTTGACTGTCAGCGTGGGAAATAAGTTATTTTGAGTAATTACAAATTTTCTTCAAAATGTTTTGCAGTAATGTACAGGTTACTTTCTGTAATGTCTTTTTAGGCGAAAATATTTTTTCAAAAAATTCATTCAATGTAAGATTAATAAAAGTAAAACATTTTTTATATTTTAATATGAAAGTAGCATTTTTAATATTTTAATTAGAAATGACACTTTTAATATTCTAGTTAAAAACAATATTTTTAATATTTTAATATACAATAGTATTTTTAATGTTCCAACTAGAAATAACATTTTTTAAGATTTTAATATAAGAAGAGTATTTTTAATATTCTAATTAGAAATATCACATTTTATATTCTAGTTAAAAACAATATTTTTGAAATTTTATTATGAAGGTAACGTTTTTAATATTCCAGTTAGAAACGACACTTATAATATTTCACTAAAAAAATATCAAATAACAAATACATTATTTTATTCTCTCTACATATGAATATAATATTTAATTCAATTTTTATGATCTAAATATATGTTTCTAGAGAACATAAATGTAATAAAACATCCTTTATTGTCTAAAATTAAATTTTAAAAAACTTCACGAGGAATTCAGAAGAATTATTCGGTAAGATCGAAGCAAGTATTTGCTTTCTGAATGAACATCGCCGCAAAAGAATGGTTTGAACAAAGATGGGGAACGAAAACTCACTTCCGTCGATTCTGAATTAGACCGATGGAAAGTATAATCGAGAGTAAAAAAAAAAGAAATCACTTTGGAGCTGGAGATTGCCTTGCGGACGTCCTTAATTACGGGAGAAAACAGATAAAACGTTGACCAAGTTGTGAAGAGGGATAAAACTTCGAACGAAATGAAAGAAGTGTCGATATTTTGTCCTTTATAAAAGAATCCAACAATTTTTCTTTACAATTTTCATTGCGCGAATGTAGCTTATTGTTCTACTTTCGCACTTGTTCGCTTTTCTTGCTCTTTGTTGACTTACTTCTCGCAATTGCTTTGAGAACATGAAGAAAACTGCAGAAGTAAATTTCGCGCGTGATTAATGTCTTCTTAGCAGAGTAACTGTCTCTAATATAGAACACCGCAATGTCGCGGTAAATAAGCAAGATAAGCAAGATTCATGAACGTGTTAAATATTTCGTTATACACTAAAAACAATTTTATAACATTTGTGTTTTGGTTGAAAATGTGTTCATAAATTCATAAAGTTTATCTAGTGATATCAACCCACGAGTTGGCGTGTGAAGATGCTGACCCAGGTGTTTAGAAGAACACATATCGAGATCATTATACTATTCCCGAATTCCTACATTCCCAAATCCCTAATTTTCCAAATCTCTAATTTGCCATCTCCCTACATTCCCAAACCCCTATGTCCCCATATCTCTATATTTTTAAACCCGTATGTCCCCATATCCCTACATTCCCAAATTCCTAATTTTCCAAATCTCTAATTTCCCAAATTCCTACATTCTCAAACTCCTATGTCCCCAAATCGCTACTGTCCCAAACCCCCATGTTCCTAAATTCCTACCTTCCCAAATCTTTACATTCCCAAATTCCTACATGTCCAAATCTCTACATCCCCAAATCCCTACACCCCTAAATCCCTATGTTCCCAAATCCCTCCATTCCCAAATTCCTATATTCCAAAATTCCTACATCCCCAAATCCCTGTAACCCCAAATCCCTACATTCCCAAACCCCTATGTCCCCAAATCGCTACCTTCCCAAACACTCATGTTCCTAAATCCCTACCTTCCCGAATCTCTATATTCCAAAATCCCTCCATTCCCAAATCCTTACATCCCCAAATCCCTCCATTCCCAAATTCCTATATTCCAAAATTCTCACATACCTAAATCGCTATATTTCCAAATTCTTTCACTTTGGATCACGCGCCAACTCACGAGTTGACATACAATCAAGAAAGTTAATCATAGTGGTTAATTTTGTCATATTTCAATGTTAGTTTTGTTACAAAGAAATCAATTGCTCAATTTTAAGAATAGTACAAATTAATTTAATGTTTGCTGGTATTTTTTAAACGGTATTTCCTTAAATGCGTTAATGTACTGAATAAAATTGTGAAAGTTAATAAATCTTGTGATATAATTGATTTTAATTGACGCTGAATGGATTTAATTCTGAAAGAGTCATTCTGCAATTCTGGAGTTCAGTTCGATTTTAATTCGGTTTTATAGAAACTGTCGTGTCGCAGTAAAAGCATTTTATAAAGTACCTTTCTCAGCGTAATAAATGAACGTTTAAATGTTGCGTAATATACGTAACTTATATAGTTAGCTTGTTTAATAGTTAGAAACCACCTAAATGAAGATTTATTATTTACGGCGCAGTCACCTAGAGCAGAATTTTCAATTTAAACTGATTAAATATTTAATCGTGTTACGGTAATAGTATTCTAACAGACTAATGATTCATACTCTTCTTGCAGTCGAGGATAATAAATAATTTCATCCCACGGGATCAAAAATTAGTTATCTTTTATAAGACAAGATTCTATAATAAAACTTTCATGAAAAATGTTGTCGAGTAAAAAATCATTCCCATTTAAATTCAAGCTTATTATAATTAAATGTCAAAGAAATTTTTCGACAGTTACATAAATAAATAATATTAATTTTTAGTTGTTACCGATAACAGAAATTAATTTTGGTTTTAAGTAAAGAGTATTAGTGGTGGAACTTTAATTTTGAAATTTTTAAAGAACGCCTGAAGTGTTATATAATATTGTCGATAACGCCTGTACTAATTATTATCATAAATATCTAAAATTATGTTCAGAAGTGCACGCACATCGGCCATTTTTCTTAGTTCACACTTTCGCCGTTAGTGTCGCAGATCCAAATCGATATCATCCAATCACAGCTCAGTAAGAACATTAGTTATAAATAATAATAAGTTTGGAAACTGCACAGTTTACAAATACAAAAGTTTAGTACAAAAAGTTTGAGATTTGGAGAATTAGAATTTTGAGAATTTAGAAATTTGAAGGAATAGAATCTTGTTAATTTAGAAAATCTGTATACTACACACGACACGTAAATATCTTGTATTGATCCCACATTGCACAAATCTTGAAGAGGTTCAAAGACACATGTCCTTGATATAATCTTAAAAAATAACAACTTTCGAAATGTTAAGGTCACAGCCTTGTTTTTTCCTTCAAACCCTACAAATTCTACACGTGACTCCCTGAAAATACACATAAGGTTACACATATGTAGACATTTAGTTTATTTTCATGTTCCCCAATCTGTTGTCACATACGTTCACATTACAATTACATATATTCATATTATCTGTAATATGACGCTATCAGTAATCATCATGATAAATTTCAAAAGTTATTTACACAATCCTCACCGACGTAAAACTAGTAAAATACAATTACACCAGAAATTAGCATCGTCTCTTCCCTAACCTTAAAGAATCGTTGAAGAGTGAAATGCTTAATCAAGTATGAAAAGGTTCCAAACGACGCGTCTGCGTCTCTCCACGGTTTCCCGAAGGACCAATGTAACGTATCGACGAATGGTCTGTCAGAAATGAGAAGAAAAGGAAGAGAACG
This sequence comes from Megachile lagopoda, assembly GCA_036983795.1. NCBI lineage: Eukaryota > Metazoa > Arthropoda > Insecta > Hymenoptera > Megachilidae > Megachile > Megachile lagopoda. The sequence goes on along the minus strand of CM072797.1, from coordinate 9,787,192 downwards.
AGAGAAGTTAATGAGGAACCCGTCCACAACGAACGATACAGTTTGGGGATTGGTGAGATCGACGACGGTTGAGCTCCTCTCTGATCGCTAGCGACCGAACCGGAAGAGAATGGGGCTGTCGCCAATTAGCCGGCTAGGTAGGTTTATTGCTTAATGAGCTAATACCCAGCCTAATGAGCCGCGATTATCTGCAACGGCATAGGGTAAGCAATGTATCATGGTTCCACTCGGGGACCGTTTTCGATCGCACATCTGTGGAGACCCTTTTCATACGCTTTGCAAGAATATTCTTACAACCTTTCTTCCTCGACTCTTTCCTTACATTTTACTTACAATTTAAATGGAGTCGGATCCATTAAGCAATCATGGTATTTCTGGCAGAAAACGATGATGCGATCTAAATGGCATCAGGTCAACAGCCTGTCCTCGACAGTTGTCGCTCTTGAACAACTCTGCGATTTGATGGGGAGGTTATAGGAATCTGCTCGTTCCATAGAACAGAATATTCGGGTCAAATTTATTTTACGCTGTTGTCGGATAATGCATTATATTAATAATATTCAATGCGTACGAAATTTTATTTACTCGGTTAAGAGTCGAGTTTAGTAAAGAAACTTAGGAATGAGTTTAACGGCGTGGAGTCGCACTTGTTTACGACCGTCTTCACGTTAGCATCTGTCTCAAACACCTTCCAAAATTCGACTTTATTAAACGTGCGGTATTGCTGTCCAAAAATACCTACTGTGGTGAACTCTACTGGTGAGTGCTACGACTTTAAATCGTTATTTCTCACGAACGATTAAGCGTTTCGTTAAACACCTCGGTGTATTTTCGTATCATACTAACTTCTTTCAGTTCACCAAAGATGATATGTCCCCTCACTCGCGACCTTATACACAGTAAACTTGTTAATAGATAGCCTCTCCTTGTCATACATCGCCATTGTTTCTGAAATGTATGCTCCTTTCGGTACCTGAAATCTATGCTCCTTTTCGTACAAAACGCAATCGTGAAATTGAATTTTTGGAAGAAAATAGAAAGACTAATTCGCAGTTTGATGCAATTGTTTTCCCGATATTTCGCGAAGGGGAAGACAAATGTTTGGTTCTCTTTACCCTTTCGAGTATGTACGCCACAGGCACGAATATTCCTATATATCCTAAAAGGAACTTGTTTCTTTGACCTGACTGTGCATGCATCGATAAACAGCAGCGGAGGAATGCAGAAGAAAAGGCGAAAGCTGAATAAATCGAGTATAGTCGAAGAGCCACCTCCAGTGCAAATATTTGAACGATGAATTCGATTTCTTTTCGTCGTTTTTTTAAACGGGCTTTCATAGACGATCGTTAGTTAAAGACGCGTCGTTGATAACCGAGTTTTATGCCGTGTTAAAAAGCGGATTCACAAAAAAATGTTGTCTGACGTCTGACGCTTTTGATGCATTGCAGCAGCCTACGGTTTTATTCGGACTTATTGCAATCTGTTCGTTTGCACGGTTTTTGCATGCGGAATTTGAGGCGATGCTGTTAGACACGTGCGAGTGTATTTGTAATTTGGATACGTGAGTAATTAGAGGATAATGATTGTTGAAGTTGGGTAAGTTCTGAATTTGTAGAGTTGAATTTCTGTTTTTTTTATTTTTGAAGGGTAGCTTGGAAATTTGTGAAGATCTATGAATTAAATTTATTTTCAAGAAATATAGAAATTAAAGAATTTTCAAGATCATTGCAATAAACAGCTACAATTTCATGAATTACATAATTTACAAACATTTGGTTCTTCTAATTTTTAAGTTTCGATGTTTACAGTGAAGTTTAATATGTATTTAGAAATTCAAAAATGTATAAATTTACAAACTATCAAATATCTTTATATTACGAATTTTCAGAAGCCCAAATTGAATTTCACAAATTCAAAAATTCACAAATATACAAACTTCGAATATAATCACAAGATTTCAAACTTAAAAGATATGAAAATTTGAAAATTAATATTTCAGAAATTTAATAAGTTGCAAGAAAAACTTTCAGAAAAACTTTCTATATGACCAATATCTAAGACCTCGTCCATGGCAATATAACGAGAGTGACCTCACCGAAGATACCTCCACAAATCACTCATTCCTCAAATAATACACCTCCAAATGAATGTTACATAATCTAAAACCTGTATGAAGAATCTAGGACCACAAATAAAATTAATCTAATTCATTATAATTAACAATTTAATCTAATTCAGAGTAGTAAAATCTAATAACGATGCAATAACGAAGAATAATTGTGGCAATTTTTCAACAGCTCCAGAAGTATTTGATCGAAGACCTCTCAGCTAAAAATACAATATCAGTAATTTTTTCAGGTGAAAACAAAGGATAATCTGATCGTACGTTGAACAATAAGAAACGAGCAGTTGCGGTGTAGCACACAGTTTGGTTAGCAATTACCGCAATTCCAGCAGTTTTGGGACGTGATAATGGATCGACTCTGTAGGAAACTTTACCGAAATCTCGACCTAAGTCGTGGCCATTGTTCTAAGTAGTTCTGGGCTACCAGTGCCATGTAATTCGAACGTTTCGTGCACGGAACAACTAATGATCGAATTACAGAGGCGTTTCTAGACAGCTATAATGAGCTCAGTTTTAGGAAACGGTCTTTTATACTAATCTCTGCTACATCTATCAAACGCTACTAATTACTCATATCACAGTGACTACGGGCACGGAATGATACGTTTCTATCGTATTCCTACACGATTTCAAACTTTATTTGTTTAACATCATTTTTTATTGCGTTCAACTCACTTATTTTATTAAAAATAATTTTAATTCATATTTAAATATTTAACAAGTATTTTGCAAATATTAATTGACAAGCTTTATAGATCTTCAATAACACAGTACATTTATATTTATACACCTGGTACAAAAATAATAAATAAAAAATGCAAAGATATTTCTATAAATTATTCCGTTACATTCTTATTTACGTAAAAATGTTCCACCACGATTTAATTAAAAATTCCCGCAACTGATCAGACGCGAGAATCGAAAACCACTTTTTTCGACTACAGAATTGTTTAAAAAAAAAAAGACGGAACGAAGGTAAAAAAAGATGGCTCGTGTGAACACCGCAGTAGGAGATCTCAACGAATGAGATGAGAGTCATGGTAGGTAAACCAACAAAGAACTGAGGCTACAAACTTCCACGTTTAATTAATCCAGTTCTTTTCACAGCAAACTAGACTGCACTTCTTTACCTACACTTTTTCCATCGTGAGAATTCGTTTGAAATTGAATAGATTAGATTATTAATTCTCATTAACTTTTCGACCTACTAACGTATTCATATTTAATCAATTAGTGAAGAGATTACGTTACTTTCGGACACGTTTAATTAATACTGCTTCAAAGGAATTGGATTTTGCACTTTCGAAGAGTATACTGTGATTTTTATGTTTTAAAGTTTGTATTATTTATTGTTGTTTTTATATTGTTTACAAGGCGTAGCCGGACTGTGAATGTTGATTCATTTAAAAAATTTTTTCTGGATTTTTATGCTTCTGTATTTGAATATTTCCAAATTCCCAAGTTTCCAAATTTAGAAAGTTCTTTCCAAATTCCTAAATTCTCAAATTCCTAAATCCCCAAGTTCACAAATCCCCAAATTCTCAAAGACCCTCATTCTCAAATCCCCAAATCCACAAATCCCAAAATTCTCAAATTCTCAAATTCCCAAATATCCAAATTCTCAAATTTCCAATTTCCAAATGTCTGAAATTCTAATTTTCCAAATTCTCTAACCTTCGAATTTTTAAAGTTGTAAAAATTGAAAGTAATTCTTCAGTACAATAATTACTCGTTAAATCTTCAATACAATTTTTCTTCGAACAAATTCGTAATACAAAAAAAATTTGTTACAACTTACTCAACTTTCTAAAAAAGTAAACCGTTTTTACGAATTCGAAAAAGTAACGTAACATAAAATGAATAAAAAATATTGCAAGATTTTAGAAAATCCATTAAAAGCGAATTAAAGAACGATATTTAAAATCGAAAGAATATATTTATTTATACGCGAAATTTGCGGTTATATGGAAACTTAACGTTTGATGAAAGAATTTCATTGGTAAAAAGGAATGCATTCATCGTAGACTGATATTTCTTTACTGAATGGAATTTGTATAGATGATGCAGTCCTTTGAGCAATGAATATGGCAAAGATTTATTATTCCTATTCAAGAGAAAATACTTGGCGTGATTGTAAGGAAGACTTCAACATTAATATTCTGCGAATTCTTTTGACTAACGATTATCTCCGAAGATATACATACTGTCCTACAGGACTGCAAATTGTACTTGCAATGTGAAAGATTACGTGTAGAATGCTACTTTCTTTATTTCGTGTAAATGTTCTCTTCATCTTTTCACGGATCAATTTATTCAATTCAAAATACAATGCTTTACTCTAGTTTCCCGTTTATGCTTATTTAAATGTATGAAACGAGGAAGATATTACTGGAATGTATCTTACGTTATTCGATTTCTTTAACTTCTTTTTTAACATATTTGTTGAATGATTCTTGATGATTAAAATCTTTTGGATTTGAATTTATAGATAATTAATTATCGTGTGGGTTTGTCTTTTGAAGTTTTTAACTTACTTGTGAATTATTGAAGGAACATGGGAATTTCAGTATTTTCGAATTTCTAAAGGACTTGCGAGGTTTAGAGAATTTAGGATATCAAATTTGAGAGTTCAGAAATTTTCGGATTCTCAAATTTAAAAATATGGAGATTTCGTAGTAGAAATTTAGAAAGTTAATTTGAGAAATTGAGAAATTTTGGAAATAAAAGCTTTCTAAATTTGCAAACTTGGAAATTTGGAAATTTGGGAATTTAGAAATTTGGAAAATTTGAATTTTAGACATTTAGAAATTTGGGAAATAGGAACTTTCTAAATTTGAAAGTTGGAAAATTTGAATTTTAGACATTTAGAAATTTGAGAATTTGGGGATTTGAGAATTTGGGGATTTGAGAATTTAGGAATTTAGGAATTTAGGAATTTAGGAATTTAGGAATTTAGGAATTTAGGAATTTAGGAATTTAGGAATTTATAAATTTGGAGATTTAAGAATTTAGGGATTTGACAATTTGGGGATTTCAGAATTTGAGGATTTGAGACTTTGGGGATTTGACAATTTGGGGATCTAATAACTTGAGGATTTGAGAATTTAGAAATTTGAAAATTTGTAAATTTGGGAGTTTGAAAATTTAGGAATTTGGAAAAATTAGAATTTTAAGAATTTGTAAATTTGAAACTTTGAAAATTAAGAAAATTAGAAGTTTAGACATTTGCAGTTTGTAAATGTAGAAATTTACACCTAAACCTACATCATTTATAAATATAGAAATACAAAAATTCCAAATGTTTTACACAATAATTTAAAAATTCCGAAATTTCCTCATTTCAAACTCTATCCCAGCACATCCCAACCCTCCATATCCCACCATATTTCAACCCTCTACACCACATTCTTATACAAATCCAAGTGATAAAAAACCTTCAGTACACTGTCAATTTCTACCACCCTTTACAAAACCTACTATTACAAAAATATCCTCGAACGCTATTCTCTTCGCCATACCACCATATTTTCCAAATCGCCGAAAATTCCACAAAATATGTAAAAATAAAAGTAAAACCCGCGGAAGAAAGAAAGGTACATCGATAAAAGTAACCGTTCGTTCAGTCGGAATATTTGAGCAATTGTTCGGTTCGACTTGTATCTCTCTCTGTATCGTATCGTATATTTTCCAATATGCCAAAGTGAATTTGCATATGGCAGATAGTAGCGACAGTATCGGGGAATAGTCTGAAAACGATTACACGTAGGTAAGCGGGAAGTGGAAACAAACGAGGATTCTGTCAGCGACGTTTACAGCCGCAGGGAAAAAGTCCGGAAGACGACGGGTCTCTGGCAGCCCTCGACCTCTCGACCTCTCGAGAGATCTTCCAACATTGCCAACACCGCTGTTGTTCGTTGTCGTTGTCGTCCTCGGGTGAAAGTATTTCCATACTTTTGCGAAACGTATATTCAGCTTGAACGAGATATCAAGCAAAACTTTTTGATTTCGTCCCGGCGCCATCTTCTAGGATTAACTCTCGTCAAACTGCAATTTGTATTCCCAATAGAAAATTTCTCTTCCTCGTTACCGCGCCTTTTTTCCGCGACCTTTCGTGCCACCGGGACCTGCGGATCAAAGTGCTTTTCGATTCGAGTTTCATGAGTATTTATTTTCCTTTGTTTTTTGTTTTTTTATTTTATTTCGTTCTTCGGTTATTTGTTTATTTTTCGGGATTGTTTCTGGTGCTTCTTTATTTTGTCGTGTGACGTTTATTTTACGACGATTTTTTATTTTTCGATGCTTGGTTGCGCGGTGTTTTTTAGGTTATTTTTTTTATTGGGTTTGTGTTGGTATTTTGTTTGTTTATTTATTTTGATATTTGGTGACTTGGTGGTTTTTAGGTTGTTTCTTTGATTGTGTTTGTTTTGGTGTTTAGATTGTTTATTTATCTTGATATTGGTTAGGTTAGGTATTTTTTAGGTTATTGTGTTCACATTGGTATTTAGTTTGTTTATATATTTTGATATTTAGCGACTCGGTATTTTTTAGGTTACTTGTTTTATTGTGTTCATTTTGGTATTTAGGTTTTTTGTTAGTCTTGATATTAGTTGATTCGATATTTTTTAGATTATTTTTTTACTGTGTTTATATTGGTATTTAGTTTGTTCGTTTATTTTGATATTTGGTGACTTGGTGTTTTTTAGGTTATTTTTTTATTGTGTTCATATTGGTATTTAGTTTGTTTATTTATTTTGATATTTGGTGACTAGGTATTTTTTAGTTTTCTAAATTTATACTAGGTATTGTTGTTTTTTTTTGTTTTTAAAATGATATCTTTCTTATTTTTGAATCATCCCATTATATATTTTTTCTATTTCATAGAGAAAGTACAATTTATTTTATCAATTTATATTTTCATAACATAATTAACTGTGAAAATCAGTAATATTATTTTAATTATTAGATTACCAATATTTTTGCATTTGTAATAAATGAAAATATGGAAAATACAGGAAAGTTATGATACCAAATCTGAATATATAGAGAAATTGATGTTATTGGATTCTATGAGCCAATAAATCTCACGGGATTTTAACATAAAAAAAGAGAATGACAAATAACGTGGTCAAGATTTTGCAACACGATAATGCTTTTACAATATTTGTGTGTTTAAATATACAAATGTTTTCAACCGAGTATAGCGCAGCCAGTCGACAGAAACGAATTGTGTATTAAATTTAAAAAAACGTTCCGAACCAACGACGCCATAGTACTGTCACATACAGAATTTCATGAATCATTTCTCTCCGCTCTTTATTTTCCGCCATTATAATGACCCTAACAAAATAGAAAACTGAAAAAATAGTCCACTTCAATTTAAAAGTCTATTTACTTTACAGGTTATATTTAGTTTTAGTGTAAAAAATAAAATAATTGTTTAAATCAACTTTCTGTAGATATAATTGTTATTAGTTTTCGCAACAAATTTTTCTAATATCTATTACTGCATTATTATTATTAATAGGAAGTAAAATTGAAACTTATATTAATATACGTAAGTGAAAAATTATATACATACAAATTATGTACATATACATGATTGCATTATTTAAACGAAAAATTTATGAAAATATTGGAATTATTTGAAATAAAGATTTATGTAAATATTTGAATTATTTAAATCAAAGATTCATGTAAATATTTGAGTTATTTAAATTAGCAGTTTATGTACGTATATAAATTACGTAAATTACAGATTGATATCAGTTTTATAATTATTTGAATCAAGGGTATATATCAATTACGTAATTATTTGAATTAACGGTGTACATTAATTTTGTAATTAATCTAATTAATGGTTCATGCAAATGGTCAAATTATTCGAACTAAAAATTTATAATAAATATTTGAACAGTATTATCCGCAACACTGTTTCATGAAATATTATTTCTTTTCCCCGAATTAATTTATTTCACACTGATTTAAAATAATACCTTCTGGTGATAATTAGAAAACCAAATCAAATTTTCGTGGTTTCAAAATGAATTACATTTGTGTTTAAATCGCATTATAAAGAATCAAATATAAAGTTTTAATCCATTTCAATTTCGATCGTTAAAAGAGAATCAGTTCCACCGCTGCAGAGTGGAAATTATAAATAATTTCCGCTTTGATAGAAACGAATTAATTTTATTTAATTCCCTTTTAATACTCGACGTTTCCGAATAAAAACGTGGGACAATGAATGAACCTTTCATAGTCCGTTTCATTGTTTCCTACGACATAATCCTACAGATAGTGGTAGTAGATAATTTGTATTAAAAATTCTCATTTTATTCATATTTATTGCAACTGGAGTGTGAATCACGCTCATCAATTTTTATAGGAACGCTTTGCGGGCAATATTCGTCATAATTTGAAATATTTTAATATTTCAAAACGTTCTCTCCAAAAATCAATAATCACCATTTTGTTATATCAATTAAGGAGTTGAATGTCTGAATTTGTTATTAATTATTTGAAAAACTTGTCTTTGTTAGAAAATGAAAATATTTTCACGAGAAAGTAGAATTTTTATTTTACATGTAAAAAGTATTTGAATATTAATAATAAAATTGTACTTATTTTATCGAAACCTGACTTATCGTAACAGCGGTTATAGCACCACGCGTTATATCGCCACAAGTAAAATTGCAACGTCTCGTATTACCACATGTGCAACTACTGTTTACTGTATCTCCACTCGTTGCATTACCACGCGTTATATTGCCACGCATTATATCGCCACGCGTAAAATTGCCAATGCGCTATAATGCAACGCGTAAAATTACTATGTACTATATTTCTACGCGTTGTATTACCACGCGTGGAATTGTTACGCGTTATATGGCCTCGCGTTATATCGCCACGCTTGGAATTACAACGTGCCATAGTACCACGCGTGAAATTGCCACGTACTATATTTCCACGCGTTGTACCGCCACACGTGGAATTGCCACGCGTGGAATTACTGCGCGTTACATTACCACGCATTATATCGCCACGCATGGAACTCCAGCGCATTATATCGCTACGCACTATATCTCCACGCGTTGTGTCGCTACGTGTGGAATTGCTATGCGTTACATTACCCCACATTACATTGCCACGCATGGAATTGCTACGAGTTACATTACCACGCATGGAATTGCCGTGTGTTATATCGCCACGTGTAGAATTGCTACGCATTGTGTCGTCATACGTTGAACCTGTATGCGTGGAATTGCTACGCTGTACATTACCACGCATTGTGTCTCCATACTAGAGACTGCTACGTATGGAATTGTTACACTAGCGCTTACTACGCTCTATTGCCAGTATATATAGTCACCGTTGAAATTGCCACACGTGGAATTTCTGGACAACGTATTATCACGTATCAGATCACGGACCATGGAATTACCGTGCGTTACATCGCCACGGTTCGTATAGCCGCACATAGAATTGGTACGCGCGGAATTGGCTGGCGATGGAGTATCTCGTATCAGATCGTCAGGCGTTGTTCGGCGAAATCATTCGGAAGGAATCCACTTCTGTCGGTAATATATTCCGAGTTTCCTGAACAGACTGTACGATCGAGAAACGCGAAGCATTTGCAGCCTGATCGATCGACCGGTCGAGTATTTCCGTATTTGTTATCGAGCACACGTGTTCCCTGATGCAGACATCGAAAACGACTGCTATAGTAGGACATTCGTACAAAAGGGAGGTCGAGAGGGATAACAACGCCGGGCCGCGATAGAAAAAGAGAGAAACTGAGTGCACCTGTACATTTTTCACCATTACTATCGCAATTAATTAGTCCTTTCTCTTTCCGACCAGCATTTTCACGCCTCCATTTCCTTTTCCGTTCTCGCCGTCTACACTCGACGCTTACCTAACCTATAAATCAGCACGTGTTTGCACGTTTCCCGTTTGACCCGAAATTCTAGTTTAACCCGTTCCACGCTTTTTTCCTACAATTCAATCGTCGATGTATATTGTTCCCTCTTTTGCCCCGGCCAATTTTCCTAGTCTCCTTTTTCTCTCCCTCTCTTTTTTTTTTACCTTCGCACACGCCATTTCTACGCTTCCCTTTGATCAATTTCTCGACGCGGAATTAGAAAGCAACCATTGAAAGGTCTCTAACTAAGATTGAGTCGTCTCGTTTCCGACGCTGGTTTCGTTCGACGCTGTTCGCTTAAATTAACGTCAAAGCGAGTAAATTAATCTCCTTTCGAGTAATGCCTCGTTATTATGAATTCGCTGGCATAATGTAGCGTTTATGGCCGCCGATGGGAGGGGAACGAATTCGGGTTAGGAGGACCATGATCGGACAATACATATTTATGGTTACTCGCTGTCGAGAAAGTGTTTTTGCGCGATGATGAAACGAATACTGACAGAGGTGATTGAACTTCTTTTTCACGAGGAAATATGGGGGAAATCTGGGAACTTTAGCACATTCGAATCACGGAATTTTTGAACAGTTCTAAGTTTTGCAATTTCAGATTTTTAAGATTCAGAACTTTGGTAATTTTAAATTTAGAACTTTTGAGCTTTGTAGATTTGGATCTTCATGATCTCTGGACTTTCAGGTTTTGAAATTTCGGAATTTTGCGATTTCAGAATTTCTGAAATTTATAACTTTAGAATTTTCAAACTTTTAGATTTCCAATCTTTGAAACTTCGAAATATTATTGAGACTTACAAATTTTGGGGTTGGGAATGTGATTTAGGGAATTTTTGGTCTTCGAAGTTTTTAATTTCTGACTTCACAATTTTTTAAAGTTTTGATTTTGGAATTTCGGTACTTCAGAGCTTTACAATTTTTTAATTTTGATGTACTGAAGTTTTAGAACTTTGGAATCTTTAAATTTTTGCTTGTCTCATAAATATTAATGAAACTGTATATTGCATAGTTTTCCACATTTTTAAAGTAATTATAGGCGTCTCACTTTGAGATCCACTGCTTTAAACCATGCAAAATGGTTACCTACAACAAAATGGCAGCTGCAGCAGAAACAGTAGGTACATAACGTAGAATTTGCTTTCTGCTTCCTTCTTTCTATCAAGTAGAAGCCTATGGTGATGGGATATGACAAATTGGGACCTGAGAACCTTGGCTTCCTAATTATCTAACATCTTTTATATATTATCGATGAGTTTTTAAAAATTTCACCGAAAAAAGTACTCAAAAATATTGAAAACTGTTTAATTGAAGTAGTTAGATCTGTGCTTTATTGTAACTTACATCTACTATAATTTCTCATACTTTTATTGTAGATATTCAAAAATTTTCATTGCCACATAAACATACCTGTAGATAGACAAAAATAATAATTTGACTGAGATGTGCAATTATTCATAAAATATTAACACATCAATGGAAACTTTTGCATATTCTTTCTTTATATTTTAATGTGTGAATTCTGTTCATGTATCATTCATTTTATTTCCATTTGTTACTTTTGTAATATCAGGTTGAACAGAAAGTTCGTTTCATTTTTTACCGCTAGATTGTGTCGAGTGTGAAGTGCAATTAACGTCACTTTGAAACATTTCAATTTAACATTATTCGATAAATTATTCCATTGTATAACCTTGTTACGATTATTTCTTAAAGACGAGAACTCGAATTTAAAGTGGAGCTTTATCAAACTTCCTAAAAAATAATAAACTTAAAAATAAATAATTGAATGATATAAATAAATATAAATAAAATTCGTGTTTAAAAATGTAACGAACTTCCGGTTGAACCCAAATGATTAGGGTGCTAATAACTTCTGGTCCACCCTGTACACGTAGTTTCATCCGAGAAAAATAATATTGTTACTCTCACGTTCTAAATAAATGAAACAATCTTCTGTGGTGTGATAGTATCGTAAAGTTTTCACACTCTTTCTTATTAGTCCACGAAATAGAATTGTTGCCCCTGTCAGGTCACGTAACCAGCTGTTGCCATTCATTTATTAAATTACGAAAAATTTTTGATATAAACTCTTTTGACAGCATGCAATTTGGACGTCAAGATTTTTTTTTTTAATTAAATTCGGAAAAAATCCTTGTTTGAACCTTCGCGTCAACTATTTCGCTGATTGTTGGTTTTTTAACGTTTTACTGTAACATTTTTTTCGGCAGAATATTCAGAAAATCGATCTGCGTAAAAAATATACAGTTGTGTTTATAAAAAATTGTGCATCTGTATTTTGTGGGAGTATTGTTGTATTTAGGAACAAAATGAGTGTATACAAAAATAAATAATATATTTTTCAATTTTTTTTTTTATATTTTAAACCGGACTTGAGTTACAAATTGATCTACTCTTTTGAATCACCCTGTACAATTTAAAAAAAAATATTTCGTTCAGTTTTGACAAAATAATTATAAAAAATATTATATATTTATAATCAAGCGATCGATTTATGAGTTAATGAAAATAATTTTTCAACAAGGCCTTGTCCATTGTGTTGTATTCAGAATAATTTGAATACGAACGAAAGTTTGAGGTTTTCCGGTACTAATGAACTAGGGCTTTACTAATTTAATTCATACGCGAATTGAATCACATTACATGTACTCATAAATGTAAATATCGATAAACGCATAACATTTGATACGTAATTACAAAAGTTGCCACTGCACGCGTACGGATATATTCCCGTCCAATTACGAAACCGCGGAATCTCAGTAATTATATTTACCTTAACGAACGTAATTCGACGTAATGCATCCCCTGCAAATTGGTGAACTACGATATTAAATTAAGCCACGAGGCTGTGGCTCTGTTTCTCGCCACCGACATACCGATGTTGAATAACATGATAGTCAGTACAATTCTACAAACTCAGACTTTAGAACTCGCCTGTAAAATCAGCTACTGTGTATCCTTTCGACTCTCTACCCTTGTGAAGTCATTTTATGGCCATTTATAGATGACCACGCCTTCTTGGCCACGCCTCCTACTATTGGGAGAAGGCTTTGCCAATGAAAAACATATTTTATGTAAGGCTTTTATTATCAGTACTATTAGAATTGTTATATGAACCCAATCTTACAAATATAGGTCTTGGAATTCGCTATCATAATCATTCTATTGCCTTAAGAAGTTGAGCCCCTTAGTCACGCCTTCTAGTCACAGGAGAATGCTTAATTGATAAAAAAGGCAGGTACAACATAATGATTTTAGCATCTTCTTTAAAATTGTTAGAAGAACAAAATCTTATAAGCATAGATCTTAGAATTCGCTTCCAGATTCATTATGTTACCATACAAGGTTGAACACGCCCCTTAGCCACGCCTTCTAATGGTGAGAGAATGCCCCACTAACGTAGGAACAAGTACCACGTTGTTTTTAGCATCTGTATCCTTAAAATTGTTAAATGAACTCAATGTTACAAACATAGATTCAAAAATGCACTTCCATAATACTTTTATTGCCTTACGAATTTAACCACGCCCCTTTGACACGCCTTCTTATGGTATGAGAATAATTTAATAATAAAAAAACAAGTACATCATAATACATTTAACTGCCGGATCTTTAAAGTTGTATACTAAGTCTAATTTTACAAACACAGATATCAAAATTCATCCTGAAACCTTCTACTCGCACAATTGGTCACACCTCCCAATAGTGGAGGTATCGCCAATAATAGAACTAGAACTTAAAATTGTTAAATACATTCAATTTTACGATCTGAGATTGTGCAATCCACATCTAAAGTTATCCTACGAAAGTCTATTTATTTTGCCGTCCTCTTACAATGAATTTATTGTGGCACATAATTGTCCACGCCTCTAAACCACGCCTCTTGATGATAGAACCTTCTAGAATGTTTTATTGATGAAATAACTGTTATCCTGTATTCTTTATAGTATCAACTTTTTTGTAATTGATAGATTAGTTCAAATTCACGAACTCAGATGTCAGATTTTTCTTCAAAAGTCATTTCATTGTCTTAGACAGCTGACCATGCCTCTCTACCGCGTTCATTGGTTACGCCACTCAATCACACAACCTAGTCACGCCCCTTGGCCACGCCTCTTGACCACGCCTCCAAGTGGGACAATGTTTCACTCTTAATATTCATTCTTTTCTTAATTCTAACAAGTATTCCAAGAAATTTAGATGTCTTTGGTTAAAAGTTTTATCCTTTTTTTATTCTTTTTAACAATTTTACCGAAATTGCGAGCAAATCCTTAAATTGACCGTAATTGTTATCATATTTCTATATTATCATTCTGCACATGGTATAATACAATCAATCATCATCGACGTTGTTGTTCAGCCAGAAAATGAATCGAGATCGTGAAATAAATGATGCATGGCAGTAGTTAATGGTGCACCGAATCTGTTTTCAATGGCAAAGTTTAATTTTCATGAATGGAGCAGTCATGGGTAAAGATAAAGGGTATATTTGGGATACACCGAACGATTGAAATATCTCTTACAGACCTGCAGAATAAGTATATAGAGTAGGAAGAAGCTGATCTTCTATAGGGAGAACGTTGCGTCGGTTAGATTGGAACCTAAGCTCGTAATCGCGCCAATTTTACGGATATTTGCTCGATCAATTTCCGAATCGTGAGAAGGATTATCGTATCTTGAGATTCCTCGTATATCTTGATAAAATCAAGAACAGAATGATATTTCATTCAGGAAGTAATAACTGACATATTAACTAACATTTTACACTCCCTCTTTAATAATCCTGTATAAACTCACATTTGCTGAAATATTTGTCAAAAATGACGAAGAATTATTTAATTCTACCAAAGAATGAATCGAAAAAATGGCAAATTTATAAGAGGAAGAAGATTTGTAAGAAAAGTAATTGTACGATTGTTGACAAAAGTGAGAGGTCCTATCGAAAATCGAAAGAAAAATTTGTATGACGAGTTGTTTGCGAAAGTGTGAAAGATTATGGTGGAACTGTTTGGATTAAGAGTGCGTAATCGAAGCAATTTCACGGATATTCTTGTTGGTAGTGAAGTCGAGTCCCTTTTCCAAAGATAATGACTAAGCCTAGGCTAGGCAATCGATCTCCGTCAGACTGTCTATGCCATCTCGTCGTTCAGCAGACTGCTTTAAGCCCTCTGCTTCGGTACACAAAAGCACCCACATTGCCTTCCAATTCTTTCTTTTTTTTTCCCCATGATCTACTTGAACGCCTTTAAATTCAACGCGTCTCCTTTTTATCCACTCACTGGAACTGTAGCACTCGATAGTGTCAAAGCAATTAATCCTACCTTTCGAAATGTGTATCGAAATCAAAATTTTTAGACGTTCTGATTTAAGGACTTTGAGACTCATGGTCGAAATAGACTTCAGAATTTTAGAATTTTTTAAGGTAGAGTTTGAAACATCAAGACATTGAGACACTGAGACACTGATACATTAAAACATTAAAGCATTAAAACAGTCTGTCATTAAAACATTGAAATATTGAAACATAAGATAGTAAGACTTTGAGGCATTGAAACAAGACACTCAGACATTGAGACATTGGAACATTAAGGTAGTAAGACATTGAGACATTGACACACTAAAACATCAAGACATTGAAATATTAAAACATTAATATAGTGAGGCATTGAGACATTGAAACAGTAAGACATTGACGCTTCGGGCATTGATGCAGTCAGATATTGAGGGAGACATTGAGATTTTGTAACATTGAAATAATCAGACACAAAAGACATTTAGAAACTAACATAGCGAGACTTTGAGACATTGACACACTAAAACATCAAGACATTGAGATATTAAAACATTAATATAGTGAGACATTGAGTCATTGAAACAGTAAGGCATTGAGGCTTCAGGCATTGATGCAGTCAAATGTTGAGGCAATGAGATATTATGATTTTGTAACAGTGAAGCAATCAGACACGAAGATATTCAGAAACTAACATAGTGGGACTTTGAGGCTTTGAAACACTACAACACTAAAACATTGAGATATTAAGGTAGTAAGATGTTGAGACGTTGGAACACTAAAATATTGAAACAGTGAGACATTGACACATTGAAATTTTGATGCAGTAAAATATTGAGACATTTAAGACATTCAGATATTGAAATATAGAAACATTGAAACATTGCAAGACTGAGACAATGAAACATTGAAACATTCGAAACATTGAAACCTTGAAGCATTGAGACAGTGTAACATTGCAACATTACAAACATTGAGGCAGTGAAACATTGAAACATTGCAACCTTATAATATCGAAACATTGAAACATTGAAACATTGAGACAGTGAAACATTGCAACCTTGCAATATCGAAACATTGAAACATTGAAACATTGAAACATTGAAACATTGAAACATTGAAACATTGAAACATTGAAACATTGAAACATTGAAACATTGAAACATTGAAACATTGAAACAGTGAAACATTGAAACATTGAAGTGTAAGACAATGAGACATTGAAACATTGAAGTGTAAGACAATGAGACATTGAAACATTGAAGTGTAAGACAATGAGACATTGAAACACTAATACACCATATCACTGAAACATTTGAAATGTTAAAACATTAAGAAATTGAAATTTTAGAATTTTGACACTGTCCCACTCCTATAACTCCATCATGGCAATATATCGAGAGTATAACCTTTGAAATGTTATTCAAACGTTTATTAATAATTCCTCAGTCGATAGAGAATATAAAACAAATCTAGGGAATAATAGCTTGCAGTAAAATTGTTAAATGTATCTTATAACCCACACTAAAGCTTTGTACCTTAATCGATATATTATCGAATAGGAAATCTTTCCGAATTCACACTGTAATCAAGGAAAAGCTAGCAGAACAACTAAACTAATCGATAAACGATTTGTAAGCTAATCTTACAAATCCTAGTTGAGTTCTTTTTGCAAATGCAATCCCAACCCCAGAATCTTGAATACTATTCTCTAAAATGGCTAGCACCTCGATTCGGCCATATCTTCCTGCTAACTGTTACTACAGAACCAATTTTCATGAATCCCATTAAAAACCACGGAAGATTGCATGCACTGTATATAACCCAGTCGGAGGAGCTTTCAGTAGTGCAATATACGGAGTGGGCAGAAGTAGAAAGCTTTTTATATTTACTATCAAATATCAGAATTGTAAGAAGAATAATTTCGCAGCAGCTTCAATTTTTAGTTAATAATTCCTTATTCGATTTACTATTATTTATTATTTAATTTGATTTATTTAATTTATTTAGTTTATTGGATTTATTTGGTTTACTTAATTTATTTAATTTATTCGTTTTAACCAATTTTAACTTTTATTATTTATTCAGTCTTTTAATTGCAGTCACAGGTTGATATTTTCGTAATTTTTATTATGATTTCACGTATTTTTTTAATATTTTCATTACTCCTACTTATTCATTTATTTTTGAAAATGTATGCGAAGGATTAATTTGTGATCAAAATAATAATTTTGTAAATAAATTTTTCTTTATACATTTTGTTTTTCATGAAATTCATTCTTTGACTTTCAAGAAGGACTTTTCTGCAAATTATTTATTTAAAAAAATGTTACTAATCTTAATCTTAATTCAATCTGACTTCATCTAAATTTACTGTGAGGTTACTGAACTTTATAAAAAGTAGAAGAGGTTATACAAAATTTCAATTTTTTACGATATAACAAATAAAAGTATTTTTAAAAATACTTGTTACTGTAGAAAACTATGCATCAAACGACCTCCAACTTAAACCTCAGGAGTTCAATCCAACACAAAGTCCTAATCAAATATATGTTTCAGAATTTTTATTTCTTCCATCTATCGTCAATTAACAATAAAAACCCAACAGTTGAGTCACATAGAAACTATTTTCCTCCTAGTTTTGCTAACAAAAGTTCCAGACTTGTCCAAGATATCCCACTATTACTCATTTCGTCGAGTTCCAGCAACTAACATGGCGTCACCGCGGAAGATAATGGCAGCTGAATTACGTCCATGTTTAGAGGAAACAGTCTCCATAACGCGGATATTGCCACAAATGGATTAATACCTTCTATATATTTTTTCTTAGCCAAGAATATTCCCGTTGTTCTTACGGAAATGTTCAGTATTGTCAGGATTTATTGAATTTGGCTCAGAGTTTGGCTTATTCCTTCTTCTTGGCAGAGATGTTCGCACCTTTGTCTTATAGAGGGAAACGCCAATATTGCAGACAGAAACGATATTATTTCCTTTCATGGGTCAAGTATTGGTATGAGTGAGGCCGTTTCCCGCGTCCAACTTAGATATTGTTACGTTTCTGGGATGTGTGTCTTCTCGGAGGACTGTTACAATAGAAATAGCCTGGCTATTGACACGTTTACTGTAGATGGCACTGCGCACCGGCATCACAAATTCAGTATAATTGCATAGCATTATTATTTGAGGTGCTAGTGTGAGGTTACAGATAATCTTACACCTGCAAAGTCGTTCAGGTGTTTTATAATTAGTGAACATCGTGAAGGTTAACAGTGGTCTCACAAATTTTATACAGTGCATTATTAAATTATAATAGTTATAATAGTTATATTATTACATTATTATTCATTTCGTCAATTTTCAAGTCTACAAGTTTGTAAATTATAAATTTCAAGTCCACAAGTTTATAAATTATAAAGTTCAAGTCTATAAGCTTTTATATTTAGAAGTTCCCAAATTTACAAGTCTAGAAATACAAGAACCTTCACAAATCTGAAGTCACATAACAAGTATGCACATATGTATATACTGCTATACACACATATGTTACTATACAAACATGTACATAGTATTGAACATATATATGTTACTGTACATGTATGTACTACTTATACATTCATATGTTAATGTACATGTATGTACTACTATACATACACATGTTACTGTACATGCGTGTACTACTATTCATACATATGTTACTGTACATGCATGTACTACTACACATACATATGTTACTGTACATGCATGTGCTATACACACATATATGACTGTACACGTATACGTATATTATATTGTCACATTTATAACATCATATTTTTTTAAATACATCAAGACACGTGAAATAAAAGGATACATTAATTTCTGAAAATTTCAATCTCCTTAAATATAATTTTTATTAATTTCTTTCAATTTCATCAGTACTAAATCTAGAAAAAAGTTTCAAATCGTTGCACAAAATACTTCCATCAACTAAAGTTTCAATTTAAAGACCCGTGCCATTTGAAGATGAAAGAGGTTCTCCGGCGTCTTCTTTAGCACCCGACTAATTGTTGTCTTAGCATTATCCCAAAGATCCTCTGCTTGGTTCTTGTCCAAAAAAATCTTTTCATCGTCCATATACCTACGTACCCACACACAGGTGCACAGTTGTATATACACATATACATATATATTCGGAATATACATACGTATATACATATCTGTATACATATAGATAGACTGTCTCGAGCAGCCACTCCAGCGTTTTTTTTCTCTCTTTCCCGAGGAGCAGCTTCGGCAGCAACCAGAGACGACGTCGGCGTCGGCGTCGGCAGCATCTCTCGAGGAAGGGCATTGTTTTATTCCGACCGCGTAGCAGACACTCCTCATCCCCTTCGCCGTAGCTTTCCTTCCCTGACTGCCACTCTCGACAATTTACCCCCGTCTCGACCCCCTTCCCCCTTCGGTTTTCCACTCTCCTCCAATTCCATTGCCTACCCCCAGACCACCTTGGCCACCCTTCCGATAACGCCATGGCTTAATGACGCTCTGCTCGCCTCGATATCGCATTGCGTATACCTATTAGATTCTTCAATAACTTCCTACCATTTACCTTTTCTTTTTTAATAAATACAGCCCTTGGCCGAGCAAAAGCGCGCACCACGCAATTCCGCGCAGCCTCACAACGGAAGCAGATTTTTAGCTTACACGAAAACCGAATTCGCTACGTTCTTGAGGCAATATCTTGATCTCTATACGTATCTATGGAAACATAAGATGATTCTTATTGGACAAGTTCTAAATTGCAAAATTCCAAAATCTGGAGTCAACTGTCAGCAAAGTCCCAAAGCGAGGAACTGTATTAAGAAGAAAGTCGTTTCGAAGTGGCAAGTATAAGCACAAGGTCAATACAGGAACTTATTGGACTCTAATATCAAACGTTGTCGATATGGGTTTTTTTCTTCTTCCCCGCGTTTCCTTCCCACTCTTCTTTTCCTATGGTACCCCCTACTATCACCTACCCTCTTCTATCTCTTCGAATGGCTATTTTTTTCACAATACCCCGGCAAATATTTCGGCAAAGCCAGGTTTAATATGTGGAAAAGCTAGGCCGGATATAGCAACGGCTTATTGCCAGTTGTTATTTTCGGACGGGGTTATAACGGGGGGTGGTCGATCACTGAAAGGATAGACGCGACAAGGGGATAGGTGAAGAGCAGCCAGAGAATACTGACCGTGATACAATACGATTCTAATAATCCGTGGTTAACAAGTTGGGTAGAATTACAGGAAGAACGAAAAGAACTTCCTAAGACACTGGGACCCTTTTATTTTATCTTGTTTCATATCCTACACAACTTCACGGGTATCTTATAACTCTTATGACGTGTCAGATTTAAGCTTATAGTTCAATTAAAATAGTTATTTAATTGCTTCGTCGATAGTCTTATCGCATAATAGCTCATTATCGGAAGCAGGAAGCATTAAAGTTGTACATCAGGTTGAAGCGCATAAAAGTCCAAAGCAAATTCATGACATAAAAGTACATCAGATTAGCACTAATGATACATGAATAGGAAATTAAAAGTCTAACGAAAAAGAGTACTTAAACGTTTCGTCGTTATTTTTATTTTAATATGACTGGCCAGTGGCCTCAAGGCGCGGAACCGGTTACAACTTACGGTACATTGGGTATATGACGTTTGATGCGATTTTCTAACCAAAAGGTATAACAAAGGTATACTTATGATACATGCATGGAAAGCTTAAAAGTTGCCGAAAATGACTACACAAACATTTAGTTGAAATTCTCATTACAAGATGGCTAACCGTCGGCCTCAAAGCAACGATTCCCCTGATACCAAGTTATAAATTGTTTATTGCAACGACCGATCAACCATTTTGTATTATGAATATCGATAACCCGTTTACATAGGTATTTTCGTTATACTTTAAGCTTTAAATCGATATGCCACGAGTATTATTCCGAAATGTCTTTGTGTCGCGAAATCACACGAGACTTCGTACGATTGAAAATCAGTGGAACGAAATGATCCGGCTACAGAGGTCGCGGAAACGTCGTTTTTATTAGACGAATTTCTCAATTTGTCTCGCGTGACAAATCCCCTATTTCTCTATTGGCGATGAGCCACTAATTCCTAGGGGAAAAATTCGCGGAAGGCGAACGGCACGCTAATTCGTGTTATCGGCAATCCGGTAGCATCTGGGCGTAGTCGGCTCAACGGCGGACACGACATTTCAATCCGCAAGCAGCGAAAGCGGTTTACCGCTCTTTTTTTTTTCGCCGACGCGTATACACGAGTTCCGCGCGGATACGCTCGTAAAACGGTTATTCCCGAGCGAGCAGGTGGCGATGGTGGCGACAGGGGTTAGGAAGAGAGCTTTCGAAACGGATACAGGAGGATCGAGTTACGGAACAAACGATGTTCCCTTTTGTATTTCGACAAAATCGGTAAGGAACATTCTGTCTTGTGTCGATACACTGTTTACCCTCGTAACGATTTATCGATCGGAGTTCGATGACTGATACGTTCTAGCGATATCATGGATTACGTTTATTATATTAATAGCGTCCATTAGTTGTGGCTACGCGGAAGCCATGTAACCTACAATTTTCGGTGAAATGATATTTAAATTATTTGCATTCGTTACTGTCATTATTATATTATTGCTGCTATTATTATAATTATTGTTATTATTGCTATATTATTATAATAGTCGTTATTTCAAGATGTGATGGAACAGAATTGCAATTTCGATATTAAAACCAATACTGTAATAATACCTTGATGATCGATACTATAATCAATACATATTGGTACATATTGGTATTACATATTGGTATTAATATTCTAGTATCAATACCATCAATCAATAGTATATACCAGTAGAAAAGTATTAATGATGAGGTGATAATATGATTCCCAATATCGATATCGATACAAACTGATATTAGTATACAAGTATTAGTGCTAATACCAGTATTAATTATAATAAATTCTACATTAATTATTATATCATATATATCATGTGGATGTCAGTACGAGTTCATGTGTACATTAATAAATTGATACATATTAATTATAAATTATTAATTATAAATTAATTATAAATTATGTACCGATTGAAACCACGATAAAAAAAATAAGAAACACCGTGTTCAATTATTATTTCCGGTTGGTGATCATCAATTAAATCCGAATGAACCCGTTCATCCCAATTACTCATTGACCAAAAATGTAAATGTTGAAGTTTCGGTGGAAGTTTCGCAGGTTCGTTTGCCCGTGGGTCGAGCTCTTTTTTTTCACCCGCTGACTTTATTATTTTTGCAAAAAGGGTATTCGGTTTTGTTTCACAGTTCGCTGTGTAACTCTCGTGATACGGAACGTTTAAAACGAGAAAGGATGGCGAAAGTTTGGTCCGTGCGAGGCGGGTCCTTACAGGAAACTCGAATGAACTCGGTAGGCGGTCATTCTCGGAGTATTTCCAACCGAATTAATTCATCCCCTTTGTTGTTAGCTCCGATATAAGGAGGCTGAAAGAAGATGAAGAACAGTTGAAATACCGGAGAATGGAAACACCGGTGTTGCTATGTGTGTGTGTGTGTGTGTGTGTGTGGGTGGTGAAGCTTTTGAAAATAAAGAGACTGGTAAACTTAGCTACGGTTCCGTGGAGAAACGCCTACGATTGCACCGGGGTCATCCTCTTGCAAATTAAGGACGTTTCCTAAATCGATGCTAACGAACAAAGGGAGATAACAGAGCCACAAATTTATGGCGGTAGGTGCTGGATATTTACTGCTCTGATAAAGAATTGTAATCGTGTCAGACGAATAGTACATTCGGTACTGATGTTGGTAGCTATTTTGCTAGGGGTATTGATATTAATATTGGTATTAATATTGGTATTAATATTGGTATTATTGGTATTAGTATTATTAGTATTTGTATTATTGATATTAGTATTATTAGTACTGTTATTAATGGTATTGATATTATTGATATTGGTATTATTGGTATTGGTATTATTGGTATTGGTATTATTGGTATTGGTATTATTGGTATTGGCATTATTAGCATTGCTATTATTGGTATTGGAATTATTGGTATTGGTATTGGTATTGGTATTGGTATTAATATTGGTATTAGCATGGATACCATTATTGGTATATACATCATGTATATTGATATAATATTTGTACCGGTGTAGATACCAGTACATTGATATTACATGTTGATATTGGTACACTGGTATGAGATTTAATAGTGCTATATTGGTACTTGTATCAGTGTACTGACCTCAGTATTTATTGTATAGTGGTATTCGTATTTGCTTTAGTATTCATATTTATACCTATATTGGTATTAATGCATTAACGTTATTATTGATACATTGATACTGATTTATTGATATTGATATATTGATATTGATATATTGATATTGATATATTGATATTGATATATTGATATTGATATATTGATATTGATATATTGATATTGATATATTGATATTGATATATTGATATTGATATATTGATATTGATATATTGATATTGATATATTGATATTGATATATTGATATTGATATTACTATTCATATTGTGGTTGGTCCCTGATATTAATATTAATATAGAATATTGCTATTTGCTATTGCTATTGCTATTACTGTTACTATTACGATTGCTATTGCTATTTCTGTTAACATCACAATTGATAGTATTACATTGTTATTCGTGTACTCATATTGATTTTGTAAATTGATGTTGATACTAGTAATAGTATTAATATTACTATTGATATCGATACACCTATATTTGTATCTATGTTGATGTCGATATTGCAATCAATATTGGTAACAATATTAATATTAACCACTGTACTATATAAAAAGTTATATTTTTTTTTTAAACGAATATACTTCCTGAATAAATTTGAACCAACACGAATTGCAAAGTTTCGTAATGAACAAAAACTATGTTCATATAATAAAATAATGTATAATATAGACAATTCACAAACAAACTTCGGGAAACACTATTATCCATTAAAGATGCATACGGTAGCGAGCATTTAGCGCCCCAAAGCTCATGAAAATATTATGGCGTGGTACATTATGCTTGCATAACGTTAACGTCGACAGGGAGGAGCCTGCACTCATAATTTCCGCTAATAATAATTTATAAAGCTCAATCCCCAACGAAACGAAAGGTTATCAAGCGTCGACGAATCCCTGGATAACAGAGGCTTTCCCATTTCCCTCGTTTTTGTCGATTTCCTTGCGTACCCACCTTTAATTAGGAGATTAATTATAACAGAAACGTCCGGCTATAATGTTTGTCATGGGCTGGTGTAATTATTCTTCTGCCTCGTTTTTGCTCGACAGTTTCCCATATTCTTCTTAAATAACGGATGAAGGTGAGATCAAAGGACACCGATCAAGTTTTATTATTTTATTATTTTTATGTAAATTTTACTTTTTGGTGGGAATTGTTGACAAGTTAGGATTACGTGTTTACTTGTAGTTTTTGTAATTTTTTAATATTTATTTGTTTTTCGTCATTGTTATTGTATAGATTTATTTATTTATTATTTATTGTTAGTAAGCATAATTTTATTTTGCTCTTTTGCTACAATTTTATTATTTTATTTATCTTTCACTATTATTGATTTACTATTATTTATTTGTTAATGTTAATATTATTTTTTGTGTGGTTTTACTTATTCATTGATTTCATTATTTTGTACTTTCATTTTTTATTTTCATTATTTCATACCACTACTTTTTATTATTTTTTATTTTTGCTTATTTTTATCGTTTAAAATTTTTCATTTTTTTTCTTCACATATTACAACCACCTTTTTATTCATTTAACTTGTATAATGATTGATATAATAATTGAAAACAATTTGTTAAAAATTATGACACATTTTATTCTATTTTTTTTTACCAAAGACAAAATATAACAACTGCATATTAACACATAAGAAATAATAAAAAAAATTCCAAAAATATTCCGCAATTTTAACATCGTGTTCCGAATAAAAACAATCGTGTAAATATAAAATGTGTCAAATAAAATATTGAAAATAATATTTTTATAAAGTAACCCCGTGTGCTGTTATACAATTTGTCTGCATGAATTTATTATCCGTTTGAAAAGTGAAATTAAAAGTTTGAAGGAATGATTTGACGGTGAAATTTTATGAAAACGGATTTGTGAGATGGTGAACGTTTCCCCTACACTCAAACGCGTTTAAATGACGCGAAAGCGCAATCAACGGAAATGCTTCAAATGACGCATTCAATCAATGATTTCTTTTAGTCCATTTGAGCATTTGCATTTCTCTGTACTGTTCATTTTTGTAACATTTTCAAGAACAATGACTCGCTTTAGTAACGAACTTTGTCGCTTTAAAAATTCATGAATCGCCCAAACGACGCGACGTGGTAAATGTGTGTACGCGTTCGTCAAGTGTTTACTCGATTTCCATAATTATCTGTAATCGTTTAAAACAGTCATATTATTCTTTCGTGTAACAAATATGTATTGCGATGTCCATAATTGGAAACGGGTAAATATTGATGTTTGTTTATGAAAGCCGTTTCGATTTTTGCTTATCGCATAAATTATTAAACTGAAATGAATTCGTGTCTGTTCAATAATTGCGAAACGGTATGTATTTCATAATTTTATTGATCATTTTGTAATTTTAATCAATTACGATCGTTGCAATCACTTTGTAATTTTAATAAACGGTTTCAAATCAACGGACAGATTGCGTGACTGTTCATTCGTTTACTTTACAAATATCAATAATTTTACTTTTGTTTGATTCATTTAGTGATTATCGTTTGTTGGGTACTTAATATGTGTCGTAAATAATGATGTGGTGTGTATTTGTGCGATAAAGTTGCATGAAATTATCTTTTCGTTTCGAAATCAAGTGACATGCAACCGATATGCATCTAGTGTGCAACAAGTTTACAAAATTGTATATTGTTCATTATAACTGTTAATCATTTATTTTGTATTAGTGATATTAATCACATAGTTACGTATGTAGTTTCGTTGAACTTCATACTTCAAGATGATATGTTACTGATATGACGCAGAATTTTTATATCGTTCCAAATTGATAATTGTTATAATTGACAATCAGTTGTGTTATATTCAGAATGCTGAAGACAAATTTATATTATCAGCTCATCAGAGTTTAATGTGCAAAGGGATATGCTATAGGTGGCATATCAGGCTTATTATGTTATGGAATCAACTGATATGCAACAACGTAACAGAACTCTATTACAACTGAGAATTCCATATTTGAATTTCAAGTTCTAAATCAGTAGTCTATATGTTGCATGTCACTCATTTTATAGTTTTAAATCAACCATTCAAGAATAGAATGAACGACAAGGTTACATACATCAAAATTCTTCGAGCTTGCATGTCACCATTTTTACAAGCTTCATATCACCATTTTGAATGCTGTTTAGCCTTCTAACTAATACATCATATATAGCATATCAAATATTTTATCTTTGCAAACCAAATCGATGTTCAACATGTTGCATGTCACTCTTCTTATAGGTTGAAATCAACCATTCAAGAATAGAATGAACGACAAGGTTTCATACATAAAAATTCTTCGAGCTTGCATGTCACCATTTTTACAAGCTTCATATCACCATTTTGAATGCTGTTTAGCCTTCTAACTCATATACTATATATAGCATATCAGTTACATTTCTAAACAATGTTCCACATGTTGCATGTCACTCTTCTTATAATTCAAAGTCCTGACACGACGCATAAAATGTAACAGAAGCCGAGCTATTTCGCTAACATAACCCTGCACGTGACAAATGTCACAAAGTACCAATCTCCGCCACGATATTATCAGCAAATCAGATACTCGTTTCCACGTTCGCGATCATTTCATTCAGCGTAATATAATCGTCCAGAAAGTCTCTGTCCAGCGATCAGATTCCAGTATTCAGGTTGAAGCAGTGTCGTGGACATGTCAGAGCGGAGCGTGTCTTTCCGGTGGGTAGGTCGAAAAGTGCTGCCCTCAGCTCCCTCTCGTGTGACCGTTGCCACGTTGATCCTCGACGTGATGTCGACGCGGCTGATTCTCCTTTTCCCCGGTTCTCTCCGTCTCCTCTTTTCTCCGGGTCTTCTGTGTACACTTTGTCCAGGTGATGGACTGAAATAGGTCTCATTCGGTCGGTCCGCTAGAAAGTTAACAGTGTACATACGCCAACGTTTCTCTCTTCCGTCGCAGCCGGGGTTAAGGCAACCGTGGGTGCATCTTTGACCCATCCCGGATTCAGCCTGTTCCCGGTGTGTAGCAGTTCCAACACAATCGTTACTGCCGCAATCTTTTCCTGCAGCATCGAAGCCAACGGGATCTCCGGTATCCGCGCAATTGATGCCATCAGCGTTTGGCCAACTTCGAAAGGAAGATGCCGGGCGTTCTATGGCCGCCAGGCGAGACAAAGATGGCTCCATGCGGAGGAAAATGGTGGATAAAGAAGGAGAGGAAAATTGTACACTGTGCATCGCCTATTTGCAGCGTGTACACGGAATACTCGTCGCAGCTGCCACGACTGCAGCCAAGCAATAGCGAAAAGTTAGCTGGCTTTCGCTATTTTTCCATGCCATTAACGACCGACTCGAACGACCTCTATCAATGGCTTTATGGCAGTTGCCTTTTATTCCCTTTTTCCAACAGTGCCTGCCCTTTCACCCCCTACCCTCGCGCGATTCACCTTCTTTTACTTGCCAACACTGATGCTCCATGCTGTTTCCTCTATGTTGCTTCTTGACGTTCGATCTTTCAGCGATATTAATCAACGACCTATCTGTCCAATTTTTCATTGTGGTCATCCAATTTTTAACTATTTTGCCGTTTTCTTGTTGCTTCATCAAATATTTCTAATACTCGACAGAATAAGTTTGGTTAGGATCTTGATGTACCTCTATTTCTGAATTGAATCTTTTAGAAAAATTAATTAATGGATTATGAAAGTAAATTTGGACATGTTTACAATTTGACAGCCTCTGTTGTTAATTTATTTAAAATAATTAAATTATAAGATAATAATAATTTATATGAAATAGAATAATTTGTATAAAGTACAAGTTTGTGATAGTTTCATGTTCCTGTGATTTGTAGCAACGTTATGCTACTCAGTTTGCTATAATTGATGCATCAGCCATTTTAACTTAAGAACATTGAAGAAAATTTACAAATTCGGAATATTATAAATTAAAAACTTGTATTGTGTTGATATAATTTGTTCCTTACTCAATCTACCTTCCAGATTACAGCAAATTATATCTTTTTCTAAAATATAAAAATTTGAGGTTATAGAACAATAACCTTGAACTGAACTTAAAAATTTTCTTTTCGTTTTGAATAAATTTCCTGAAGTCACATCATTCGTTCTCTAATCTAACCTTCATTGCAAATGTTACAATAAATTACTTCTTGTTCAAAGAGATAAAAATTTGAGGTTATAGAACAATAACCTTGAACTGAACTTAAAAATTTTCTTTTCGTTTTGAATAAATTTCCTGAAGTCACATCATTCGTTCTCTAATCTAACCTTCATTGCAAATGTTACAATAAATTACTTCTTGTTCAAAGAGATAAAAATTTGAGGTTATAGAACAATAACCTTGAACTGAACTTAAAAATTTTCTTTTCGTTTTGAATAAATTTCCTGAAGGCACATTATTCATTCCCTAATCTAACCTTCATTTCAAATGTTACAATAAATTACTTCTTGTTCAAAGAGATAAAAATTTGAGGTTATAGAACAATAACCTTGAACTGAACTTAAAAATTTTCTTTTCGTTTTGAATAAATTTCCTAAAGTCACATCGTTCCTTCCCCAAACTAACCTTCATTGCAAATATTATAAATGTTAAAAATTAATAAATTACTTTTTGTTTGAAGAAATAATAATTTGAGGTTATAGTTTAACAACCATGAGGTAAAATAAAAAATTTGTTTTTCGTTTTGGATAAATTTGTAGAAAATCGGATTGCTCGTTCCCTGATCCAGCTACCGTTTGAAATGTTACGACAAATGTTGACCAAGATTCGTTTGCACGGTTGTTAGTAGGACTTCCACGTATCCGCAGGTGGGTTTACACTTGTGGTCGCAGTTAGAGGAAGCACAGGTGCAACCTCGTAGTATTCCACAGAGCGTGACGTAGGAGTCTCTACGGTTAACCAAGTTAATCCGTTCTACATCGGTTTCGAATCGTTAAACAACAATTTATATTTAACCAATGCATTTTAAATGCGTCTCTACACGGTGCGCCGTAAGACGTGAACATCGATTCGGTGGTGAATTCGACACAAATTAGGAGGAATTCTATTAAACTTGTAGTTTGTTTTACTTCTTTAGGTGACACCGGTTTTATTGATTTTTTGTTACTTTGAGTTGGAAATTTTATACGCGTTGCACTATGAAAATATTAGTTTTAAGAGTTCAAAATTCATGAATTCAAAAATCGCAGAATTTAAGAACCGTAGACTATTAGAATTTTAGAAATCAAAAACTGACAGCTTCAAAAATCTGAAAACTCAGAAACTGAATGATTATAATAGTCAAAAATTTAAGAACACAAGAATTCAAAAATACCGAAGAATTCAAAAATCCTAGATTGTTAAAATTTCAAAAATCAAAAACTGTCGGCTTCAAAAATCTAAAAACTCAGAAATTGAATAATTATAATAGTCAAATATTTGAGAACTCAAAAATACCTAACAATTTAAAAGTCCCAAAATTCAAAAATCCTAGATTGTTAAAATTTCAGAAATCAAAAACTGACAGCGTCAAAAATTCAAAAACTCAGAAACTGAATAATTATAATAGTCAACAATTTAAAAACACAAGAATACAAAAATACCTAACAATTCAAAAGCCCCAAAATTCAAAAATCCTAGATAGTTAAAATTTCAGAAATCAAAAACTGACGGCTCCAAAAATCTAAAGGTTCAGAAACTGAATAATCGAAAGAGTCAAACCCTGAAGAATTCAAAAACAGCTTGAAGAACGAAGAGTAGAACCCCGTTCATGATTAAAAACGATGGCATAGTGTTCTGAGGGAGAAAAGAGTAAATCAGACGATTTAAAAAGTATTGTGTATTCGATATGGAGAAAATGGCGGATGGTAACGCGAGTAGAATGTCGAAATAGGAAACACGAAGCTCAAAGTGGACTTTGATGAACAGGTCTACTGGCGGAAGGCTGAACAGTCGAGATCAGAGACTTTCCCCTCGATATCGATAGGCTTGTTTTCGATACTCGAATGGTTTCCGGTAATTCGGCGGAACCAGTCGACCACAAATTATACGCACTTTCGCGAGTGGCTTCAAGCGACGCGGATACCAATCGGTTTCACCACAGTTTCACGGCATGCACAACCATCAAAATTCTCTATGCTCAAAACAAACATCGTCATTTTTATATTATTCACTTAATAAAAATCAGTGTGGACATTGTACAATTTTAGTTGCGAGACATTTAGAGTTATCTTATATTTTATTTATTTATTTTGTTGTTGCAGTTAGATTCATTTTGAAATATGTGAAGATGTAATTTTATAGTATAATTTTGTTGTGAAAGATAAATTATTTCTTACCTTGTGGTAGCTTGAAGCTTGATGCCTCAAGCTTACATTGATGACTATATAATTGTACTGTTATGACATAATATTTATTTGAATAACTAATTTTTAAATTTATAAGTTATTCAATTTTCAATTATTCACAGGGATAAATTCTACAGATTGATAGTTTGATATATTTTTGAAGATTTTTGTTTATGAATTTTATATTTGCAGTTATTTAAAGTTTTGATTTTATGCATTTAAAATGATTAGTTTTAAGAATTGTTTAAATATGGAACTTTTAAATTTTACAATGTAGAAATTGTTAAATTTGTAAATGTGCATGGTTCGTTGATTTCCTTATTTGAATTTTTCAACCTCAAGATCTCAAGTTTATGAGTTTTCAAAGTTTTAAGATTACTGATTTTGTAATTGTCAGTTTTCCTGACTTTCTATTTTATGAATTTAAAAATTGTTTAATCCTAAACATAATAAAAAATCAAGTTTCCCGTTGGTGAATTTATTAATTTATTAATTTAGGAATTTTTAAATATTCAGTTTTAAATTTTACATTTTCAAAGTTTCAGAATGAGTTAAAGGACTTTCAGATTTTCTAATTAACGAATCTTTAAATGATGAAATTTTTGAGGTTTCAAATTTTAAATACATACAACGAACTCCTAAATTCGCTTATAAAAAAAATGATAAAATAAAATTATTAGAATATTCGTTATTAAAATTTATAGAAAAAAAAGAACGTGATTCACGTGACCCAAATTCCGTATCACATTTACGATCTTTATCGCCCGAGAGGGATTTATCTTTCCAATTTTGATGAATCACAAATCCCGACCGTCTGATTACATTTTGATTCGCAAAAGGAAAGTTAAATTTCAATTCTCTCCTTCGAGGATCCTCTTCCGTCCCCATATCCCAACTTTGAATTCACTTGGTACTCAAAGTCAAGAACCAGCTCGCAAATCCGTTTCCTCAGCTGGAGGTTTCCTCACGGCCATGGCTTTTTCTAAGGCTAAAGTTTCTAATCCAGACTACCCCTGAGGAAAGTGTATGCATAATGACAGTACGTGCAAGACCCCAGAGCATCCTCATCGAGCATTCCTTCTACAATTCCCTCGGAGATGCTATATTTTTTTTATTTTTCCCTCCGAAGGTGCCTCTCCTTACCTCCCTTTTTCTCTCTTCCTTTTCCTATCTCTGGCCCTGGCTACAAATTCATGCGAATTCTTGCTTTAACTTGTTTTTACCTCTTAATCCCACTTGGTTCACGAATCACACGACCCTCGGCTTACGACTTTATCCCTAGGATCCACCTACTATTCTGATAACCCCACGTTCGATCACGAACACTTCCCAGACTATTGATTATTATTAAATAAATGAAGTAACAGTTTTCCAAAGAAAATGATGTTTTGTAATTAAATTTGTCGATTAACTATCTTAAAAAAGAGGGGAACTGTTTTCTACAATGTAGAATATTATAATTTTTTAACTACGTTGCAGCTTTTTTGTACATATTGATTTTTGAACAGTCAAATTCCGATTAAATTTCATGGCATAAAAGTATCGCAGAGAAACATGTATGACATAGCAAATTAAAGGTTAAAGTATATTAAAGATAACATTAGGATTTTTACTATAAAATGAATGATTATCAAAAATAACAAGCACTGTACGTTATATTTCAACTTGTTGATTTAAAAACGTGAAAAGTTAAATGTAAATTCATGACATAAAATCAGAATGACACTTATAGCACGTTTATTTTAAGCTTGAAGACTACCAAAAAGGACTACATAAACGTTTCATCGATATTCGTAATACAAAATAGTTAGTTACCGGCCTCAAGCAATGAATTTGTTAGCGTATACAAGAGATAACTACCGTTTAGCACGATTTTGTAACAGAAAATTATTGCACAAACAGCACCTGTGCCATATCGATTTAACGCTTAAAGGTAGCTGAAAATGACCATCTAAACACTTTATCAACGTTTTCAATATAAAATGGCTAACTGTTGTTTAAGCAATCAACGCACCTTGCCACGTAGCAAATGTTTGCTTTCGAAAAATAAGTCAAATCTAATTTCATGACATAAATGTATGACAGAGAAACGTGTTCGACATATCAAATTAAAGGTTAAAGAGTAATAAAAATGACTGTGTAAGTGCTTCATGAAGATTCTTAACACAAAATGGCTGATTGTAGAAAACAGTGTGTTTTATATCGAGTTATTGATCTAAAAACTTGAAAAGTTAAATTCATGACATAAAAGTATCTCAAAACGGTACTTACGGCACATCAAACTAGAGTTTCAAGTTTACTTGAAACAGCTTTGTAAACGACCTGTTGAGTGTAGAATGACTAGTTGACAATTATAGCAAACAATCTTGAAAACCAAGTTGAAACTTTTGAAAGGTGAAAAGTTAAGCGTTAAATCATGACATAAAAGCACGTCAGAATGACGTCTGTGATGCATCAAATTAAAGCTTGAAGACTGTTCAAAATGACCATGTAAACGCACCTTTCCGAATCTTAATATAAAATGAGTGGTTTTGTGTTGTAGCAAACAGTGTACCGTTGTTGATTTCAAAACACGAAAAATTGGAATAATTGTTTATGACATAAAAGTATCACACAATGGCACTTATGATACATGAATGTAAAGCTTAAAGGTTACCGAAGACACCTATATAAATTTTATTCGAATATTCGTAGTAGAAAATGGCGGACCGTCGGCCTCACAGGCAACATATTCAGGATAAATTAACTGTAAATTGATCAGTTCATGTATTGTTTCGTTATATTTAAAAAAGTTGAAGTTCCAAATCGATAAAATACAAGAACAATGACTTGTTATTACCATTTCTTAGGAAAGTAAAAGAGATCTCGTCTTTCAGAGGGATAAGTCTTCCACAGCCTTGACTGTAATAAAAATTCAGTCGGGTCGACCATCACGCGACCGACACGCACCGCGTATCTTTATGGTGGTCCATAAAGCCGCGTAATTGTGAAATATTACCAGCCATGGCAATGCTCCGCAATAAAAAAAAGCACAAACTAAATGAAGAAAGCAAATATTCTTTCTTTCTTGAACAACAAAAACATTTTACCGTCTAACATGTCGTAAAGACGCTGAATAAATCAAATTGTATTACAAGGTAGAAACTTGAAAAGTACAGAGCTGATCTGATACTTGAGCCAGTAAAAAAAAAACGTACTACAGTAGAAGGAACAAATAAGATGTTAAGAAAAACATATATCAAGGGTGGAAGAGGAGATAGAAGACATGATGTAACGTGGTTCATGGTGGAAAAGGCGCGAGTTGTTGCTCGTTTGCACGAGTTCACTCTTAACGACCTCTGAGAAAGAGTAAAACCTGCTGAATTACTATATCTCTTACCTAGATCGTGTTATATACGTCTGCGAATCTATACATGCTGCCTCAAAAAGGATGGGCGCTTGGGTGCAATGTGAGGTTTCTCGGGGTGCGATAAAATGTACAAGTTTATACTTATCTTCGATTTCCACAGATAAAATGTGTATGTCTGAAATATTTGAAGCTTATAAGCTACTACGTTTTTGTATTTTATAGTACTTGTAATTCCTGAAATTGGAAGTTCTATATTATTAAACTTGAAAATTTTCGCACTTCTGAATTAATATTGATAAATTTTTGAATTAATATTCATAAATTTTTCTTTGGAATTTCTACATTTTTTAATTTTGAAATTTCCAAACTTGTTTAGTACTCAAGTTATTAGATATTTAAACTTCTTAATTTCCAAATTCCTAAATCTCTAAATTTCTCAATTCATAAATCACCAAATTTATAAATCTTCAAGTTTCTTAATTCCCAAATCTCTAAATCTCTCAATTTCTAAATCCTCAAATTCATAAATCTCCAAATTCCTTAATTTCCAAACTTCCAAATCTCTAAATTTCTTAATTCCCAAATCCCCAAGCTCCCAAATCTCTAAATCTCTCAATTTCTAAATCCCCAAATTCATAAATCTCCAAATTCCTTAATTCCCAAATTCCCAAACTCCCAAATCTCTAAATTTCTTAATTCCCAAATTCTCAAGCTCCCAAATCTCTAAATCTCTCAATTTCTAAATCCCCAAATTCATAAATCTCCAAATTCCTTAATTTCCAAATTCCTAAACTCCCAAATCTCTAAATTTCTTAATTCCCAAATTCTCAAACTCCCAAATTTCTAAATCTCTCAATTTCTAAATCCCCAAATTCATAAATCTCCAAATTCCTTAATTCCCAAATTCCCAAACTCCCAAATCTCTAAATTTCTTAATTCCCAAATTCTCAAACTTCCAAATCTCTAAATCTCTCAATTTCTAAATCCCCAAATTCATAAATCTCCAAATTCCTTAATTTCCAAATTCCTAAACTCCCAAATCTCTAAATTTCTTAATTCCCAAATTCTCAAACTCCCAAATTTCTAAATCTCTCAATTTCTAAATCCCCAAATTCATAAATCTCCAAATTCCTTAATTCCCAAATTCCCAAATCTCTAAATTTCTTAATTCCCAAATTCTCAAACTCCCAAATCTCTAAATCTCTCAATTTCTAAATCCCCAATTTCATAAATCTCCAAATTCCTTAATTCCCAAATTCCCAAACTCTCACATCTCTAAATTCCTTAATTCCCAAATTCCCAAGCTCCCAAATCTCTAAATCTCTCAATTTCTAAATCCCCAATTTCATAAATCTCCAAATTCCTTAATTCCCAAATTCCCAAACTCCCAAATCTCTAAATTTCTTAATTCCCAAATTCTCAAACTCCCAAATCTCTAAATCTCTCAATTTCTAAATCCACAAATTCATAAATCTCAAAATTCCTTAATTCCCAAATTCCAAATCTCTAAATCTCTCAATTTCTAAATCCCCAAATTCATAAATCTCAAAATTCCCAAATTTCTAAATTTCTTAATTATCAAATCCCGAAATTCCTTAATTCCCAAATCTCCAAATTACTTAATTCTCAAATCCCAAATTCCAAAATCCCCAAATCCCAAATTCCCCAATCTCCAGATGTATTAACCCTCGAATCCCCAAATTCCTGCACCTCTTTTTCCGTAAATATCTCTGAAACTAAAATCCACAATGTTGTCCCCGACAAAATATTTCAAGGTCACCGAAAATCAGCGCCGTGCACCCATACCTAGATAATTATCCAGCATTGTTATTTTCTACTTCCTGTTTCCTGTTTGTCCGATGAAAAGACGACATTTAGCAGGGAAGCTTCAGGTCAACTACATGAGAAATTTAGATTACTGGCCCGGTCCCACTCCATTACCTTCATTCAGAGACGGTCCGCAGTTTAACGAACTACCGGTATACCTACAGACCTACCAGTCAGAAAGGTCTACCACCCTTCTCCTTTTCGTCTTCAAAGGGACGCATTTGGTCTCATCGTTCTTCCCGTTGAAAAATCTCAGACAACTCGCTTGTGAAATCGAGTTCTGTCTCGTGGAAACGAAGGGTTTTAATTCTACGCTTACCGGTTTCGAAATTTCATTTTTAATTCAATTGTGGATAAACCATGTAACTATACCAAAGGTATTACTGAAATTTATCCCATTCAAATGTGTTACAAATGGGATGTAGATTTTTATTATTAATGTAACCCGTGGTTTGAAAGAATTTCAGTGTTTCGTTTGAGAATTCTGGAGGATAAATGGGGATGAATTATGTGGTTTAAGAAGCTTCTCAGCTGATTTCTTAATTAAATTGTTTTTCAGAGTTTACCATCTTCTTACAAATGAATTGTTTCAAAATACAACTCAAGCACAACTTAGTATGTATTAACCATTTAATTTAATAAATTCCAGTAAAGTTATGTGGAACGACAGAGTCCTGATACTCCTCATAACCAGACTTGGAAAGTTGGATAAATTCTTGTGTATTTGTTACTTCATTAGTCTTCTTAGTCTCCTCTACATGACATAATTGTAGTTAGAAAATACTTATTTCAAATTGTTGCACTAAATCAAATGACGAGCACCGCCTTTCAAGAAGGTTAATTCGCGCAACGCACAATTCTCAGTTCGAAGAAGTATCGCGTTGAAAAATGAAAATGGCGTCGAACAGAAGGCCGTTCCCCGAACAATGATTCGATAGGATGATCAGTGATATAGTCGTCTGTATAGGATACGTTATCCTGTAGGGTATGCATGCTTAGCCCGCCTAGGCATCGTATTTCCCGATCATTATTGCTTACTGTCGTCCCCTAGCCTCTTCCTCTTATCGTTTAAATATTGCTCGCGCGATAACTGGTGTCGACGAAACGCGGCTACGGTACGCCATTCGCGGCATTGAATTGCAGCACAGGAACGTAGCGTATCTGTAAAGCGATACCGGTTAAAAATGTACCGGAATGTAAAAGGAACGTTGGCGAACTTTCGAACCGAAATACACGGAGCGCGAATATTTCTAGCCTGCTCCTGCCACGTTATCTCGCTGCTTTATTTATGCGCCTTGCTCGACATTTTTCAATACCTATTAGGCTGCCAACTAAATTCGTGACTTTCCAATTCTTTCTACCTGCATGACTTTATTGAAATTCGAGATACGATCGCTACTAGACTTCGTTATTTTTTATGCCTATGGTAAGTTCGCGATTCAAGCTTTTTGAGATGAATACTGTGTTGAACGAAGCTGTGGATTTTGAAGTATATTTGTTATTTTGTATGATAAAAATATTCGTACATTGTATGAAGTGTATATATGTGTATACATGTGTACATATATTATGTGCATATTTTATGAAGTATACAATATATGTCTATACATATGTATATATTATGTGTACATTTTATGAAGTATACATATGTGTATACATATGAGCATATATTATGTGTATATTTTATGAAGTATATATATGTCTATACATATGTATATACTATGTGTACATTTTATGAAGTATATTTTATCTGTACAGTTATGAAGTACATGTGGATCTTTGTCATATTATGAAGCATTGACATACATGTCACACATGTCACTATTGATACATATTACAATATATCTGCATGTAATTCTGGATCCTCAAAAGCTTGATGTGTGGACAACTATTGCAGAAGTAAAATTAGTACATCTTACTTTAATTGTTATTAGAAACATGACAGGAACATTGAACAATAGGAAGATGTTATGTATTGTACATATGGGGGAAACACTCAATGTGTGATTCTGAATCCTCAACATAATCTGATGCGTGGACGACTGGCACAGAGTTAAAATCAGTACCTTACTGTCATTTTGTAATTGTTATTAGGAAAAACAAGAATATAAACCGATACGATGATGGATGTTATATTGTACATATGTGAAAAACTAACATTGCACATGTAATTTTAGATGCATCCAAAAATTTGATATACTAACGACTAATGCAGAAGTAAAATTAATACATCTTGCTTTGATATCATTTTACAGTCGTTATTAGACAAAACAGGAACATAAAACGACACAAAGATGGGTGACATAGTATACATACGTGAAATACCTCAATATGTAATTCTAAATGTACCCAAAAATTTGATATACTAATGACTAGCCCAGAGTTCAAATTAACAACCCTCCTTAATATCATTTTGCAATTGCTACTAAACAAAATAATAACACAAAACGATACAGATGTATAATATATCATATGTAAAAAAGTAATAGTCCACGTGTAATTCCGAAACAGTAAAAATTTAATTACGACTATCACAGGAATAAAATTAGCAGATCTTAGGTTAATCGAGACAAAACAGAAACATGAAGCGACGGTGGGTAATATAGTATCGGTGTTGGGCGTGCGTAGGAAGAAATTTTCATTGCATAATGACACAATTAAAGTTTCATGGGGCAATGTGCATGGAATATCACGCAGACAGCGCGGAACAGGAGGGTAACCGTAGGACGGTGAAGGTTAAGTGCGAACTCAGCGCACACACGAGCCGACAAAAAGGGGCGCAGCACAGCCATTAAAGCAGAGAGGTAGGTTCGTTGAAAATTAACTATAAACTTAATTAATCCGACAAAGGACGTCACGGGTCTTGGTACATTAACGTGGACGTTATAAAAAAAAAAGGCGGAAAAAGGAAAGCCACACTTTTAAATCACTGTCAGCCACGGCGCGAGAACGAAAGTAGCGCTTTAAGCTGGCGGACAACATTTGCTCTTTACGAACATCCCTTTAGATGAACGTAATTGAGAACAATTATCGTCTCCTTTGTACACTTTCCCTGTGAATCTATCTCTTTCACTTCGCCGGCGAAAGCTTTTCATTGTCGACCGAAGAAGAAAAGTTGCTCTCTTTAGCTCTACGGTCGAAGACAAAACTATGGCAATTAGATCTGATGTGAACGCAGCTTAAACGTATCGGCAACAGTAGGCTTTATTTAGCATTATATTTGCACAAATATTTTCGACACAATGTAAAACAGTTTAACAGTTTTTATAGGATATGTTTTACCTTGAAGTCAATTATCATTTTTTTTTATTTATTGTAATATATGTGCATGAGTATGAATATTTTTGTATGGCAGTTTTTTAAATTATTGTTGTATTAGATGGTTTGTCTATCGTGTTTGTGATGCATAGTGTCATGCATGGACACAATTTTAAAAATTGTTTAAAATAATACACTTCATATTTCGAGGTCGATGGTGTAATTTTGAACATTAATTATTTTTAATTTTTAGTATGTTATGCTCGTAGAACAATTTCGAGATTGATATATGTTATAACGGCGCTTATCAGCAATTATCCGGGGTTTGAATTATCAAAGGTTTCAATCGTCAGAGCTTTCTATTGACCGAGATTTGAATTATTCAGTGATTCAATTACTGTAGATCTTAATTATTCGCCCTTTCAATTGTCTGAGGTTTCAACTATTAGAACTTTCAATTGTCCAAGGATTGGAAAAGAGTGATCAGAAGTTACAATTACCATAGCTTTCAATTTTCTCAGGATTGAATTAAAGTATTTGACTTACCAGAAGTTTCAATCATCTTTCAATCGAAATTTCTAGTTTTATCAATCAAGTTTTATTTAATAAATTGCGATCAACTTAGCAATAAGAAAATCATGTTAATTGTATAGATAATCAAAGTTAGTTGAGTAAACATAAACACTACATTTACCATGTAACCTTCAATTATGTGACGCACCGTGTGCGTCAGCCAAATACATTTAGGGAAATTTTACATGGGGATCGAACTAGAAATATTTTTATCGAAAATCTATTAGAACATTAATTTACGTGTAACCAAATATAGTTTACCTTGGAATTTACAGTGGAAAATATCTATTAAAATATATGTGTAACCATGTTGTATGTATTGTAATTAAAAAGGGGGAAGTAATAATAAAAATATTCTCATTACATTCATTTATTGAATCTGCATATAATTGAAGCAATTAAGAGAAATATGAAATATATACATTAAATTCGATGAAGAAGACTTCGATGTAAACATAGGCGTAGGAATAATGAATACATAAGCACGAGTAGGACAATGTGAGGATACCGATAGTAGGGACAATGTGGGAGACATTACTGTATTACTGCATATTAACATATATTAATAACGTTATAATCTAATACATATACATTAAATTCGAGGAAGAAGACTTCAATGTAAACATAGGCGTAGCAATAATGAATACATAAGCACGAGTAGGACAATGTGAGGATACCGATAGTGGGGACAATGTGGGAGACATTACTGTATTACTGCATATTAACATATATTAATAACGTTATAATCTAATACATATACATTAAATTCGAGGAAGAAGACTTCAATGTAAACATAGGCGTAGCAATAATGAATACATAAGCACGAGTAGGACAATGTGAGGATACCGATAGTAGGGACAATGTGGGAGACATTACTGTATTACTGTATATTAACATGTATTAATAATGTTATGTACAATAGTAGTGTATCATGGTAGCTAATAAATTATATCATTGAACAGGTCCTTTAATTTTGCGGAAAACGTGAAAAATGCTGAAAATGCTAATGTGCTGTACATCAATTTAAAGCTTAACATTTGACGAAAGTGTAAGAATAGGAAGAAATATGGGTTACCGCGAAGGAAGAAGAATATAACGGTGGGTGTCGGAACGCGGTGGAAGGGGCAAAAATACGCGAGCAAACAATTTCGCATTCCTTCGGGTTAATTACGCAGTTCGCAAGGTTGCACAGTCTGGCGGTTCCTGTGTGCTGTATTCGACTTCCTATGTTCCTCCTTTCCTGTTCCCGTTTCTGGTCGCCAGGGCCGGAAACAGGGTACCACATGGATTCGGCCACGGTCGAAATGCCATGAATTATAACCACGGAATAACAGTGTGGCTTTCAGAAAATCCACGGCCAGGAAGAGGGTGGAATTGCGAGGAGCTGAGGGGCTGAGAGATCGCAGATCCTGCGGTGACAGGAACGGTTGTCGTCTTTTTTCTCTTGCTAAAACGCAAACTGGTAAAACATTCTGCCGGCACAGTTGCACGGCCAGCACGTGATATGTAGCTTAAAGGGGTTGACACGATGCATTGAACGACGACAGGCGGAATAACAGTGATAAATATGTGTTATACTGGCTGCTTCTAAATTATTGCCAAGATTTTCGTGCCGTGTCATTTTCAAACTGCTGACAACGAAGTTGAACTATGTGCGAATCGTCCAACAAATTTGTTGAAACCGGTTAATTTTGCAGGAAAAAAATTTCACGTTATTCTACAATTTGAAAATTCACGTTTTTCATTTGAAAATATTATCAAATACTACTATTACTTTTATTGTGAAATGAGTACTTTCCTCCTGTTATTTCGTTCGGTAAGTGATTTTCAAAGCAGAAAGTCTAATTATGTTTATAGTACATCGGTCTGATGATCAGAATTAGATAAAAACAATTAACGTTTAAATTGTTAAAGATTGCTCGTTTTCTGCTTACTACGTTGCATGTTTGATGAATGATTTCGAAGCACAGTTTGTTTACAATATGTTTAGGGTATATCAGTTTGATGATCAGAATTTGATTAAATAAATTACCGTATAAATTATGTTGTTAATGGGTGTTTGTTTTCTGCTACTTCGTTGCATGTTAGATGTATGATTTAGGAATACTGATATACTGTTTACGATAGGGAAACTTGATTGAACAAATGAAATTATAAATTATATTAATTAGTTCTTGCTTACTATTATGTAATTTTTAATTTTTAATATAGTTGTCACACAATGTCATAGGAATATTTTCTTTATTAAGAATTTCTTTCTCAAAAAAATACTTTCTCAAAAGTTCAAAATACTTAACTCGGAGTGTGAAGATGACAAATCCAGAAAAATGTTTAAAAATCACAAAATTTAAAAGTGCAACACTCAGAATTCTAAAATTCAAGGATTCTGGCATCATAGAATTCGATAATTTTAAAATTACAGCATTCCAGAATTCCAGAATTCGAAAATCCCAGAATTCCAGAAATTCAGAATTCCAAAACTCCCGAATTCCAGAATTCCAAAACCCCAGAATTCCAAAATTCGAGAATTCAAAAATTCCAGAACTGTAAAATCCCAGAATTCCAAATTTAAAAAATTTCAGAATTCCAGAATTCCAAATTCCAAAATCCCAGAATTCCAGAATTTCAGAATTCCGGAATTCCAAAATTCCAAAATCCCAGAATTCCAAAACTCACGAATTCCAGAATTCCAGAATTCCAAAATTCCAAAATCCCAGAATTCCAAAATTCGAGAATTCAAAAATTGCAGAACTGTAA
The DNA here is from genome assembly GCA_036983795.1 of Megachile lagopoda. Classification (NCBI taxonomy): domain Eukaryota; kingdom Metazoa; phylum Arthropoda; class Insecta; order Hymenoptera; family Megachilidae; genus Megachile; species Megachile lagopoda. The sequence goes on along the minus strand of CM072797.1, from coordinate 9,744,399 downwards.
AATCCCAGAATTCCAAATTTAAAAAATTTCAGAATTCCAGAATTCCAAAATTCCAAAATCCCAGAATTCCAAAACTCTCGAATTCCAGAATTCCAAAATTCCAAAATCCCAGAATTCCAAAACTCTCGAATTCCAGAATTCCAAAATTCCAAAATCCCAGAATTCCAAAATTCGAGAATTCAAAAATTCCAGAACTGTAAAATCCCAGAATTCCAAATTTAAAAAATTTCAGAATTCCAGAATTCCAAATTCCAAAATCCCCGAATTGCAAAATCCCAGAATTCCAGAATTCCAAAATCCCAGAATTCCAAAGTTCGAGACTTCAAAAATTCCAGAACTCTAAAATTTCGGAATTTCAATATTCCAAAATTCCAAAATTCCAAAATTCCAAAATTCTAAAATTCCAAAGTTGCAAAATATCAAAATTCCAAAATTCCAAAATCCCAGAATTTCAAAATCCCAAATTCCAAAAATTCCAAGTCTGAAATTCTGTAATTATAAAGTTTCAAAATTCCAAGATCAAAAACCGCTAAGACCCCAAAAGAACCCCAGCATAAAAGAAAGTGCCTCACAGCGACATAGCTACAATAAATTTCTCCTCAAAGCGAAAATGTGAAAGTCCAGGGTATGAATTAAACGCAGATACAAGCATAATTAATTAGAATGCTATAAATCGTTTACTTGTCGCGTAAAGAATCTTTCACCGTATTTGCCGTAGCTGCTCACTTTCGTTTTTTTAGCTGGACGATAAGACAGCGCAATAAATAATTCTGTTTCACGGTCCGCTTTTCCCGATCTTGCACGAAAGAGAAATACAAGGAGTTCCTGCACTCGTCGAGGAATAGAGCTATAACTACGGTAGAAAACAGAGATGGCCTGGATTGATTTGATATCGCAGTATACTTTGCTGGCTGCTTCCGGGCTGTTTCAAATCGGGGGAGGAGATTGCGTAATCTGAAGCTATGTTTAATTAAACGGGAACGAAATCATCTCCGTGAAATCGGAAGGATTTGGTTACAGTATGGCGCAACACGTTATTTTTACTAACATAATGATTATCTGCTCCAAAGTAATAGCTCTGCGAAATTGTATCGTGCAGATTTTCAAACTATCGGAGAAATTTCTTTAGATACATTTATATAGTAATATTACTTTATATTATATTACAGGGGTTTTTAAACTTATACATATAGTCCAACGACCATCTCCTGACTTATAATTAAATTTTTACCAATCTTTATTTAGTTATATTAAGCAACAAATACAAGAAGTCTAATGTAGAATTTTTATTGAACCAGTCATTTGAATAAAAGTAAAAAATTAAGGGATGTAAAGGTTTCAAAATTAGTTCAGACCCCGAGGGTTAGCCTTTAAGAACCTACATTGTATAATATTTATAGTAATTTTATTTTTCACTGAGTACTAAATTTTCCCATTTTTCATACCAAAGTTGAGCACTCCATTATTCCCTGTTTAAACTTTTACAAATTTTAGATACTTAAAATTGTCTTCCTCTTGAATAATTTATAGGGAAACTTTATAAGGGTCGTAAGTTAGTTTTAGGATAATGATAGAGTCAGATTCTGGTTACTTGTAGAATAACTGTTGGTCAGCCTTGGATTAGTTACAGGGTAGTTTTCGACTACTTAGGTTGATTTTAGGTTAGTTACAGAATTTGTCATAGATTATAGGTTAGGTTTAGGTGAATTACAGACTTTGTCGTACGTTATAGGTTGATTTTAGGTTGGTTACACAATTTGTCGTAGATTAAAACTTTCAGGATAGTTGCAGATTCTGTCGCAGATTACAAAGTGGTTCTACATGTTTACTTTCAAACATATGCAACGTTATGTTCCATAATATTTAAATGAGAGACGATCTGTTGTAACAGCATATATTTATTCTGTATTTTGTTCAATTTTCATATTTTGTTCTTGTAATAAGTTTAAATATGATGTTTTTTGTAGTAGTTAAAATAAAATACAATATTTGTAGCTATAGTTTAATACTATTTGATATTTAGGTTAGTTATAGGTTAGTAATAAGTTCAGATTACTCATAGTTTTAGGTTAGTTATAAATTTTAGTTTGTTATAGATTTGTATTTCTTCTTAACAAATGCAAGATTATGTCAAATAACATTTAAATAACAGTTTCTGTGAGTACAATGACACATATTTGTATATTTTGATATAATCTCACACTTGTTCATATATTGCGCTCGAATAATTCTGGACATAGTGGACTACGTGTTTTACAGTATTTCAAATAAAATAACAGAATATCCGTGGTTGTAATACAACGTCCCCGTGATTAATATTTCATTGTTCTAGTTTCAAAGACGCTTGTAATAAAATCTAGTGAAGCAACCTCGTCGCAGTGCATCAAAATGCAAATTAAAATGAAATTCTGTTCATACTTATGCACATAGCTCTTGTGCTTCATCACGTAGTACAACGTGGTTACATTACGACAATTTCTTAATGCTTCACGTGCAGTTTAAAACATATAGAAAATTTGGTGTTCATACACATGTCTTAATTACAGAACATGACTTTCAGAAATAAACTATAATTCGAAATATTTGATAATTTTCATCGATTCGTAATGTCCGCGAAAGGAGGCAAAATCTTCATAACACTTTTTAATGTTAACAAATATTATTTTTAACAACGTTAAAATTTGTTAATTTTACATGTATATTGTTGTAGGTATAATAAATACAATAGCAAGTTTTCAACATTATGTTTATTTCGAATTTACTGAAATATTGTCGTTAGATTTTTGCATTAAAGAAATTAAAAGGAATCGTTGAATTGTGTTATTTCTGATCCAAATCGTTACGTCTGAAACGCGAAACATCAAACATAATTTCATGACAGAAAAGTATGTCAAAATACCACTTGTCACATATCAAATTAAAGCTTGAAGCTTGCTAAAAATAACTGTATAAATGTCTCCTTCAAAATCAGAACATAAAACAGCACTTCGTTAATTAAAGCAAACAATGTACCCTGTTACCTGACAATTTGCTAATTTCAAAACACAAAAACTTGGACATAAAATCATGACATAAAAGTATATCAAAACAGCACTTGTAATATATCAAATTAAAGCTTGAAGTTTATTTAAAACGTCCATATGAATGCACCATTAAAATTCTTATACAAAAAGTCAGTTTATATATGTTTCACGTGCACTGTTACAAATACGTGGTTTCAGAATATACTTGACGCCATAAACATATCTGCAAGCTTATGCTACATGAATTTAGAGTGCAAAAGAGTCTGCATAAGCGTTTCAGCGCTATTCTTAATAAAAGCCGTCAGTTGTCAATACGTATTGCGCTGCAAGACTGGATATCAGGGAAGAGAAACGAAACGTAGTAAACGTCGAAATGCTGAAAGATATAGCATTCAGAGGGCATCGAATGGACGTCAACGGGTCCGAAGCAAGGAAGGCAAAAGAGAAATCCTTCAATAGCTTATCCGCTTGACCAGCCAGCTGCCCGTTTTCTTCTCTCCATCTCTCATTTCCTTTTCTTCCTGAACGTCCTCTTCTCTTTCACCGGTATCCCTCTCTCTTTGCCGTCTCGTAGCCGCTTCCATTCCGCTCTGTCTGGACCCACATCGTTATCTCGATGGACGTACGAAGGCGGCCAATCGTAAACCTAATAATCTTGGTCACTTCTGACAAACGATGCCGTCAAAATGTAATTCCGACGCGTTCACTCACTCGCTCGGTCACCCCTCGTCTAGAATTCCAAGTGGCGGCCGGATGCCTTCTTCGCGATCCGTGACCCTCCCTCGTTCTTCTTATTCGGATTTTCTCCTCGTTCGCAGTTTTCTCCTACTATCCGCGACACTCCCCTCTCCCTAACTCACCGGTGAGGTTTGACAAGCGAACGTGACCGCCACGCTTTACTTTCTATCCCCGAGGAACGCCGATAGTGGATCTGAACGTCCCCGCGGAAATTTATGATTTCGTACAGCCTTATTTTCATGCGGACGTCGACTCCTCGCGTTTATACTACCAATTAGAGCAAATTAGAATCCTTTTGCTGTAACGCTGCACCACCGATGATTTATTGCGGACGATAACCTGATTCCGCGAGCCCGCACAAGATCATGTAACTCATTGTCTATTTCTCTTGTTTTTCGAACTGACCAATGCCAATGACTGCAAACGAATGTTCATTTCTGTACAGAAGATTAAGCTTGGAACATTGTTTTTAATTTGATCAGCTAAATGTGAGAACGTCAATATTGTTTTTGATGTGATGAGCTAAACGTGAGACCGTCAATTGGTTACCTTTGTGTGGTTCACGTTAACCAATTGGACTCTGGGATTTTGTGATTGCGGAACTTCGAGACTTTAATTTTGTATGCTGGCTTTGGAACTTTTTGAGACTTCAAGAGTTTGGAAGAGGACATTGGGAGTTTGTTGAGACTGAATTTGAAAAGTTATTTTGGAAGTTTGACACTGTGGAATCTTCAAATACTTCTGAGACTGGGACTGAGACTTTGAGAGTTTAGGACCGAGGTTGAGTACGAAATTGATATCTTGACAATTTGATACTGAGACTGAAACTGAGACTGAGTCTGAGACTGATACCTTGATGGTTTAAAACTGAGATTGATACCTAGATGAGACTGATACCTTGATTGTTTAGAACTGAGATTGATACCTTGATGGTTTACAACTGAGACTGATACCTTGATTGTTTAAAACTGAGACTGTGACTGAGACTTTGTAAGTTTGAAAATGATGTTGAAACTAAGATGGATGCCGATAGTTTGAAATGGATTTAAACATTGACATTTCAAGACTGAAGCTGAGGCTGTACCTAAGACTATGACTAACAATAAGAGTAAGATTAAGACTCTGACTCTGACTCTGACTCTGACTCTGAGTCTGGAGTTTAAGTCTGAGATTGAGATTAAAATTGAGACTGAGTCTGTGTCTGGAGTTTAAGTCTAAGATTGGGATTGAAACTGAGTCTGAGTCTGGAGTTTGAGTCTGCGATTGAGATTGAAACTGAGACTGAGTCTAACTCTGTGTCTGAATCTAAGTCTGAGTCTGTGTCTGAGTCTGAGATTGAAACTGAGACTGCTGAGACCTTGTTGTACCTTACTGAAAAGATTTACTGTATCCTATTAATTGGATCTGAAACATGTCTTAATAAATAAATTCTTTAAATTTCTGAAAATATAACATTCAATTACATCTCATACGTATAATATATTTGGATAGTATCCTACATGTACAATTTATATAATATTTGAATAATATGTAATGTATAGATGAAATTTGACATGAAAGGTGTATACAAATGAAGATATTAATATAATATTTACATTTTTAACAATTGCTTATCTATTCGTTAGAAGAGTGAAATTTCCATATAAAAGCCATAAGAGAAAATGTAGAGGAGTTATAAGGTCCCGAGAAGAAACGAAGCGAGAGAAGAAATGTTGAGTCACGTAGTGAGTTACAGTAAAGAAGACATCCCACTGGCATACGAATGTCACGACTACCAAAATTATAACGATTCGTGGCTCTTTCCTGTTCTATCCTCGGAATATTGCCCAGAATGTTGCCCGGCGTCACTCTGAATAATATATGGCCGCGCTCTTTATGAATTTTTATCCACAACACGAAGTAGAGTAGAATACATCCAAGTTTTATGTTCTTCGAGTATGAACATATATTGCGGAATCGTACTTGAACGCAGAAGGGTAACAATTAAGACTGCTGTTCGTAAATTTATTTAACGAATGCTGAAGGGATGGCTTGAGCAACGTAATTGCGTTACTAATCAATTTTCTCGGAGTTCTGTTAATACTATTTTAAATTAAACTCGCTGCAATGCCTGGAAAATACGGAGACCTGTAGTGCAAGTTTATGAGTTTTGTTGAGATATCACTTTACGTAGACTATTATGCAGAATTTTAATTAAATTTTTCATATAATCGCATGTATTATAATTATTATAAGATTTAATTAATTTACTGACTTCTTCGTTCACAATTTTAATATCTCTTTTGTTGAATATTTCACACTTAAATTAAATTAATTTCTATTCTTCAATAATCTTTGTACATAATACACGCTTATCATATGTTATGGGCTTATTCATATGGACATATTCATATATTTTTAACAATTCACATAAATATTATTATATAATATTTCTGATATGTAGTATGTATTATTTATACATATGTGAATAATGATATATATATAAATACATACGTGATGTTTATATGTGCATGTTATAAATACATATGTATTATTTATATACATATATTATAAACATACCTTATAACCAATGAAAGTATAAGTTATGACTATAACTTCTTAAAACGCTTAATTAATTTTTACCAACTATAAATTAATAACGAAATATCAACAAAAAATCTTCATAAATCACCTTTTTTTTTAATTTTGTCACAATTTCACGCGCTAATTCGTGGGTTGACATCGGTACATTGTTCCGCATCCCATACTTCATAACAGGATATATGCAGAGAATGATATCTTAACCAAAATTTCGAAATTCCTGGGAAACAACGGAATGTTTATTGTTCGGCCGAAATAACGTAAATAATATTAACCAAAGTGATCGTTCATCCCTGTGAATCGTGAATAGTTTCGTCGTCGTGTCGAAGCTTTATGGGCACGTGTGAAATTATATTTCCACGAAATTGCGAGGAGAAATTTTGAGAAAATGTGTACTGCTCGTACTATGGAATCCGCAGTGGAACGTGTTATCGACCGTAACCGCAATAATCGCTGTTACGTTTGGAATTCGTTTATAATATTCCTGTTCCATTAAAAGTATCAATTTTAAACGATTCGTGCGTGAAATCGGGACATGTTCTCTAATTTAGATCCCAAATTGAACTATACCATTTATTCGCACATAAATTGACTTAGGCAATCCCTTGACATTACTGCACTTTGGTGCTCACGTGTTTAATAACGGTACGAAAGAACAAATAATTATTGCAGAATAAATAATACAGAATGAACAATAACTAATAAATAATTATTACAGAATAAATAGTGACTACATAATAAACAAATTATAACTGTAAAATAAATAATTACTATAGAATTAAATATTTGATTCTGCTGTTAATTTTGCTAAAAATAATATGCATATATTATTACAAAAATTTGTATTAAATAATCCTTTGTATAGGTGAGAATATTGAACAAAAAGAATAAGAAAACCTATAAGAAAAAGTAATTCTTACAGGGTGATACATAAGTTGTGCACCTCGAATAATTTATGAGGTGAACGTTGTAGGAAAATGTTTTCACACAAAAATTTAACGATTTAAGAAAGATTATGTAGTGCATGTACTTTTCTTGTAAATGAAGTAATTTTTGACGATGAATCTCCAAATTAACATTGAATAAATTTACTTATATAATTACACATTACTTTTAATACTGCAATCATTACTATAAAAAGAAATAAAGCAACAAATATACAATATACAAGAATTTTGCATAAACTAGTACAGTTTCATTGAGTACTACAGTACAGTAAGTACAGTAACTACAGTACAACCATAGAACATAGAATACTAGTGAAGCCAGTAAATTCTCATAAAATTCCAATTAACAAGAAGCTCAGACAGCAAAGAACTAGTATAACGACTAGGTTAAGCGTTTCAATTTTTATTACGAGAAACATCAGGCTACTCAGGAATAATAAAAGCACTAAAGCTTAACCAATCTCCGTTCCCATCTAATCTACAGTAACGTGCCCAGCCCCACAACATAGTGAAAGGCTATTAGCGCATCAAGTCCGAGGGCGCAGCATTCATTAGATTCAGTCAGATGTCAGTCAAATTTCATCATAGAACAGTTAGTTACACTCCAATCGGAGAGTGAGTTACACAGTTAGTTCAAGGATGCAGTTGCCTAGAATGCTTTCCATTAGCTGGAAATTTCAAGCATATTGTAATCAGTCTTCTGCGCGATATAAATCATTATTTTGCCTACGCGGGTGGTCTGAATAAACTGAACTCAGCTTCTCTCGTTGTAACTTTAATTAAAATTATTTAAAACCTGATGCATGTTACACATCTTGGTAATTTTGGAATTTAGAAATTTGGGGCTTTTGGGATTTAAAGACTTAAAAGTTTGCAGACATAGAAATTTGGTAATATAGAGAATTTATGATCTAAGAGATAAGATCTCAAAATATTAAGTTTCAGATTTTGGAACTTTGGATGTGGACACTCCGTCAGAATCCAAGAATCTTGATTTGATAATCTAGAAATTTGAGGATTTTGAGTTTTGGAGTCTTAAAAGTTTGCAGACATAGAAATTTGGTAGTGTAGGGAGTTTTAGATCTACGATTTCAAGATACTCAGTTTCAGAATTAGCAACTTTGGATGTGGACACTCTCTTAATAGCTCTGATAGTTATTTACTTTGGGTATTGCTCAGCGATTTTGACCTTGAAATATTTTGTCAAGGTCACTCTTTTGAACAACTTTTCTGTGTATATGTTACCGCCACATAGTTTTTTCAAGGTATTTGCAAAAGGCTTAATGAAGTTTTAAGTTGCATTAATGCTGATGTTGGTCGTTTATTTCTCACATAGCATAACCTAACCCAACCTCATAACTGAAGTACATTACACAGTTACCGAAGTTAGGTTAGATACTTTGAATGAACTTTAGTAGTTCAACTTTCAATAATTTTATCGTAACTCCTGAAGCATCAGAAACAACCTGTCGGAAGCACTCTGAAGCACATAAAATTCAGGAAAATTGTCACACGTATCCTGAGCACCGCATAAAATTCCGGTGAATTGTCAGATTCATCAGGTGCACGATGATTCCAGTATCGTCGACACTAGAATCGAGTGTCTCGTTTATCGGTAGCTGTATTGACCCGATATTCCACTCTGGTGTAGTCCGTACGCTCGGGAGTATCTTCAAGATATTTCACCACGACCTCTTTCACGGCAGCATAAGTATCTTCCAGCAGGAAAATCTTCTGTTCAGATCGTGTCCCGTTTTACTACGACCATCGTAACCAATAAACTCTAACTGCAGCCTTTACACGGAGTTCGCGATAGCAGCAGGCAGCTTCGTAAGTCCTGGTAGGCGGACGGACTCGGAAAATCTCGGGCCCGAGTTCTTATCTGTCCACCAGTTTTACCATCTTTCCCCCGACCACCGCCACCTCTTTTCATCCAGCCTTTCCTTCTTCTCGTTTCACAGCTATTGTGATAACCATTTACATAAGGAATCCCGGAACTACGGAAGCCAGTTACCGCAGACGGTATAACCTAAAAGACAGGGGACAACCAGACAGAGAAAGGCAAAAGCCCCGTTGCGGGGAACAAAGTCGGTTTCCCTTGGCATCTGAACCTTAATCTTTGGCCAGGATACGGGGAAGCCCGAATATCACCCTTTGCAACTCTGCTCACCACCACTTTCCTGCCTGGAACTGTTCTTGGCCAACCGTTTCGATGGCAAATCCTCTTAGCTCGGTCTTAACGAGACCACTGGCGACTTGGATTTTAAGCTAATTGAATAATTTTAGTTTTCAACCGGTTCGAATCGACTGGTGTCTCGTGGACCGGACACTCTCGTTATATAGCTAGTTTAGGAAGGATTCTCATAGACGTTGCTGACGATTCCTCCCACATTCTACCTACTTATGGTGGATGGACACTTGAGGAAATTTTAGTGACGCGATATGTTGTGGTATATTGCCATGTGTTACGATATATTGCCGCATTCTATATTTTTAATAGACAGAAATGCGATGTGTTCATGGTTTGGAAATTTAAAAATTTGATTATTTAGAGATATAGAAGTATGGAGATTCAGGGATTTGGTAATTTTGTGATTTGGTTATTTCATTCCAAATTTGTTAATTTACTAGTTTACAAATGTCCACGAAATGTAGAAACACAGAAATTTAAGAAACAATTCATTTTGCAAGAAATGTAAAGAAATGTGGTGTACGCTTATCTTGAAATGTATGTCATTGTTCGACACGTGGATCTGCGGACACACGTTATATTGCCATAGTCCTATAGTTATGATCCTTATACTCTGTACATCCGATAGAACTAATACACAAACGCAGAGGAATGTTCGATTCTTAAATAGCATGATGCAATTGAATGTTATCAAAATTAACATGTTCTCAGGTTAACATGTACAAATAGCGCCTCCCCTGTGAATTGTGTAATTCTGCACACTTGGGTCTGAACGTGTTAAATGAACAGTTTCTCTACCTAGAAATAAACGATATATGTTACCGAAGGAACCATTTATTATTGCTTAGTATAATAAATGTCTTCCCACTATATTTATTATATTAAAAAAGTCCAAGTTAAAAAACTCCTAACTTTAATGAAATATTTTTCTCATTCCTGCACGAAATATTGTTATAGAAATGTTCAGTATAATTTTCATTATTTACAAAAGATTTTCAGTAGAGTATAATGAAGTATATAGAGTAGAGCAGAGTAGAATCTTTTTGAAACACCCGGTAGATTAATTCACATCAAACACGTAGGTTCACCGCACACGTCACGTCATTTCACATGAACGGAATCCAATTGGGAGTTTGGTCAAGATACGAGCGCTAGATCCATCTGCATTTTACATAAAGGTGTCACAGATACGAATCTTTTATGTCTGTTTAAAAACTAAAGGCCCCAGTGATTTGAAACTGGTTCGCAATTTGAAGAATAGTTGAACCGATGCGTGTTCATACACTGCCATAAACAACTTCCTCGAGATTAACGCTCTATCTTTTTTTACTGCGTCGATGTTATCGGGTTTACAGTTGCGATAGCGAAATACTGATCACGAACTGACAAGGAGCAATAAATCATTTTACCAATCTACGTAACTTTCGCTGTGTCGAAGTTGCATTTCACTTTACACGGCGAGATGGAAATTGATTAACGTTTCTGGGACAGTTCCAAATGAACGGGCAAATGAGATTATTCGGAAAAATTCATGGAATTGACGGCTACTCGAAGTAAATGTGTCGTGAGAACAACGATTTACGCAAATTGCTCGAATAAGATTAAAAACAAGAATTGATTAATCGTTCGATGGCTTGGTAACACGGTTGCAGACAAAAATATGGCGACAGCTATTAATTGTTACGTGAATTATTTCTTACGGTTTAGCGATTTTATTCGGTACTTTAAAAGAAATAATTCATTTCCACTAATTATTTATGTAAACGGATTCAAAGTTACATTGCAAATTCAAAAGTTAAATCGATATGGAATATTTTTATGGATTTAATAGTAATATGAGATACTATACACTTTTCTTTCAATTTTCCATAAAGACTGTTCAAGGCATATAGGTTATGTATTAGGTCATGTTTAGGTTATGTTTAGGTATTGTATAGGTTATGTATAGGTTATGTTTAGGATATGTATTATAACAGAGGCTCAAGTTATGTATTTCAAAACGGGTGCGCAGGTAACCTAATGATGTGGGTTGACATCGGTAGTCATTTTAATAAACTTAACTACCCTAGCCTAATGTAATACAATCTACTACCTCTATTCGACATACTTTACTTATATGAGTATCTTCCATAAAACTACTGCAAATCCTTATGAACCACAATAACATAATTAGTCTCCACACTACACAAGCTGCATTTTAACGCTAGGCTCCCATATTCCACCTCCTAGGATAGTTGATAAACTTATCCTAGCCCAATGTAATACAGTCTACTACTTCTATTCGACATACTTTACTTATACGAGTATCTTCCATAAAACTACTGCAAACCCTTATGAACCACAATTGGTCTGCACACTACACAAGCTACATCCTAACACTATATCGCTCCCACCTACTCACACCATAGCGCCATTTCGCACTGCACACGTTATATCTCACACACAACTCATCACACAGCTCGTTACTCGTATTACCAACGAATATATACACAGATACGTCTTTATCCGAAGGCTGTCTAATAGGGAGAGCCGTTCGCTGTAGCGCGGGAGGGCCAGAACCACCCCGTTCCCTATCCAGTCACGCGAACGAACGCGAGTCTCAAAGTACACCTCAGACAATCAGCATCTGGCAAAGAAAAGAACATTCCGTCCAACGAACGAGTCACACACCTAACTACCTTCCGTTCTTATTCTCTCGCAGCGTGCACTCATTAGAGCAGGCTGCTGTTCCGGTACAACATCCAACGCAACATCGGACTACAACCGGAGCTCTCTATCCGAGTAGCAGCCGCAATTGATTTTCCCATCTCGCTAGTTGTCGTGTACAGTCGAGAGCAAATCTGACTTTCCTACGGGGAATATGTGACCGGGGAAGATTGAGGAAGGCTGTATGTTTGCTCATTTTTTGGGACATTTGGGAATTTGTTGAAATATAATTTTAGGATGTGGAAATCTGGAAACTTGGGATTTTAGGAACTAAGAATATGGACTTCTAGGGATTTGAGGCGCTACGAATATGGACATCTAGGGATTTTGCGAATGGGGAAGTCGGGTATTGAAGTTTGGATGTCTAGGGAAATATAGAAAGTTAGGAAGAGTGTGGTTATCTTGAGGGTAAGGAAGAATAAGGATATGTGGAAAATTCGGAAGAGATATTCTAGGTATTTGATTTTTGGGTCAAGGAACTTTGGAATTTGAACATCGAGATATATGGAAATTTAGGGAATTGGAGATGTAGAGACTTGGGGATTTAGAAGTTTGCAAACATAGAAGTTTGGGAATATAGAAAGTTCTATTTAAGCAAATCAGTATTCTAGGGAATTCGACCTTGAGAATTTTAGAATTTTGGGATTTGAAAATCTAGGAGCTTGCACACATAGTAGTTTGAAAATTTGAAAAAGAATTTTTGAGTAAGAAATGTAGTGATTTAGGGAATTCGAGGATCTAGAAAGGAGCTTTGGGGTTTGGAGACCTAGATTTGCAAACATAGAAATTTGGTAATATAGGGACTTTCGAATCTACGAATTTTTTGGAGTTTAGGGAGCTAAAAATTGAGGGCTTTAAAGATTTGGAAGTCTGAGAATTTAAGGATCTACCCAAGACTTAGAAAATCTATGGATTTGAAGATGTGAAAATTGAAGAACCTTTATAATTAAAAATCCAGGAACTTACAAATTCAAAAAATTTGAAAAATTGAAAATTTGAAAACCGGTCAACTAAAAAATCTATAAATATCAAAGTAATCTAGAAGCTTCAAAATCTGAACCATCAGATGTTTCGAAATCGAGGAACCTCCAAATTTATATACTTAGATACTAAAAACCGTAAATTTAGATACTGGAAACCGTAGAAATTCGAGAACGTCGAAATTATCGAATAAAATACGGGAATGAAAAAAAACTGCGGAGTTTCCGTATACGTAGTTATCCAAAGAAGGGGCCACGTTTTACCCGAGTGTACTCTGTCTCGCGTCCGTTGTGTTTTACATAGGTAACCCCGGTGTACGGGTGTTTGTCTCTGTTTCTACCCCTTCGCTGTCTCCCTCGAGGAGCAAAGAAGAAGCAGTCGGGGGTAGTCGGTCTGGCGAAGAAGGACGAGGGGCGGCGGGCCGAAAGGTCGGTGTAACGATGAATACGATATTTCATAGAGCACCCCTCTTTCGGAAAAAGCCTCGGGCAAGCTTTCGAAAGCACAAAGACGTCGGTGGCTCGGTGTCGCGCTCGTCTACACGTGTATTATACGGGAAAGCTGCGCTTTCAGCGCGACCCGCGGACAAATGCTCTAGGACGACGGTGTTGCGAACAGCTTGAAGGTGAAATAGGCAGGACGAGGGCACACCATCGACATTAACAATGCATGGGGTTTGGCAAGGGTGACGGTGATCAAGGCCGGACGATCATCTATCATACATGAGACGCAGACGTCCGCCGAACTCGGGGGATCTTTTACGCGACCGGAGACCCTCTTAAACTTTGATCTGTCAACTTCGAGACTTCCTCGCGATTTCAATGTTTTATCCTTTTTCCTGAATTCTTCACCTTCCGGCTATTTCCAACTGCGGCCCTTTCTTTCCGGTTATCGATCAAATCGTCTCGGAACTCGTCGCGATCAACTTTATTGGCTAACGTGTCGAATTTGTTCGCTGTGTGACACGAGTGACAAATTATAAATAAATCCGGAATTTTTTATGCGATTGAAATGCAATGTATTATTCGGAGAGTAAATAAATTGGTCGTTTATTTGTTGCTGTCATTCAAATACAGTTTTGGTGTAATACTCAACATTGATGACTGAGGTTGTCATATCATCATCAGTTATGGTCATTGCATCATTATAGCAATAACTATGTTTATCAACTGCCTACAAATATCATTACACTCATCAGTATCACAATTGTCATGCTCATGTAATTATAAATAAGACTGTCATTATCGATTACGGTTACCATATCATTGTAGCAATAACTATATTTGAAGACCCTGTAAGCTGTCTACAAATATTATCACTCATCAGTATTACTGTACAATTGTCACTAATTGGTGTAATTATAATTAGTATTGTCATGCCATAATATAAGTCATAATTGGAACATTAATTATCAGAACTATCAGAACTGTCTTTGGTTAACTGACATATCAATTATGTCTGTCACATTTGTGCAATAGTAACTAACATAGAAATATCATTATAGTATGAATAAACTATATCAGCCTATCAAACTATTATCAAGATCGTCACATCACTGTCAATCATTCTCAAAATTAGCACATCAACCAGAAGATCTCATGTCAACAAATAATCTGAAAATATAACTGTCATTTTTCACTCGATTACTTACAGCCTGAATAGTTCTATAAAATGTGGTGTCATTTTATTGGAAAAATTATGTTGTTCGTGATAAAGCAGGAAATTATAGTCACTTATAGAAATGTCGATCAAATCGATAGGTTGACCGAGCGAAGCTCCAGCAGAGATTTCCGCAGATGAAAAACAGGCGTGACGTTATCGCTCTTTCAACGAGTGTTTTCAAACTGGCCCCCATCAAACGCATCTATCATGTCCCCATAAACGAAGGATTTCACGGACAGAGACGTTCGTTTTAATGGCGACGCGCTGGAGGATGAACGCACTCCAAATCTGACCCGATTTCGACAACGAATAACAATCATAATCCTTCTATCTATTATATATCCTTCTCGAAAATAAATTTTCCTTTCCGTCAAAATTATGATCCAACGGTGAAAATGAATGGAAATGTAGGAAAAGTTAGGAAATATTTTTGCTGATACGTGAAAGTGTATTTGAGATGTGAAGTTGTGATACTATTTTGAAATGTGAAGTGTGTAATACCATTTTTTTTAAATTATTATAAATATTGTTCATTTTACAGATGGTGGTATTTACATATATATTTTTGATGTGATTTCCCAGAAAATGCTGAGACAGTTCATATTTTGTACAGTTAGAATCCTTGATTAATTTGGGAGTTATAACGTGACTAACGTTAGGCATATTGAAAATTTTGATATAATTTGTTTATTTTGATATCTATAACAAATTGCTTCAGTTATAGTGGTCCTTGTGGTCTAATATAACACCTGTATGATGGACATATAATAAAGATGAATGCTTCTTTTATATCTTATCAGGGGTAGCAGTAGTCATATGCTGAACCATGTGAGTCTTTTGGCCCGCATGAAAATTGGCACCATTTGTTTATTTCGATTTCCATAACAAATTGCCTTAGTTACAGTATTCCACAGGGTCTAATATGTCACCTGCCTAGTGCCCACACAACAGACACAAATGGTTTCTTCATATCTCATCAAGTATCATCTATGAGGCAATAGTCCTACTTAAAAATTATCATCATTTGTGTATTTCAATTCTCATAACAAATTTCTTTCGGTATAGTACTCCTCAGGGTCTAATATGTCACCTGCCTAGTGCCCACACAACAGACACAAATGGTTTCTTCATATCTCATCAAGTATCATCTATGAGGCAATAGTCCTACTTAAAAATTATCATCATTTGTGTATTTCAATTCTCATAACAAATTTCTTTCGGTATAGTACTCCTCAGGGTCTAATATGTCACCTGCCTAGTGCCCACACAACAGACACAAATGGTTTCTTCATATCTCATCAAGTATCATCTATAAGGCAATAGTCCTACTTAAAAATTATCATCATTTGTGTATTTCAATTCTCATAACAAATTTCTTTCGGTATAGTATTCCTCAGGGTCTAGTATAATGCTCACATAACGAAGATGAATGGTTCCTTTATACCTTATCAAGTATGACAGCACTCATCCACGAAGAATCAGATGTACCACTAAATTAGCGCCATTTGTTTATTCCTTGTATGATAACCAAATCACGTGCAGATTAGTATTCCTTATGGTATAATATGTCTGCTGAACAGTGCACATATAACAGGGACAAATTGCTCTTCTTTATCTTAACAAGGATGGTGGCTGTTACCCACATGACGTTAGACCTACTTGAAATTAGTTCTAATTTGTTTATTTCTTGTTTGACTATAATCACTTGTAGGTTAGTATTCCTGGAGTCTGATATGTCCCTTCAGCGGTTCTAACATGGCAAGGATAAATGGCTCTTCTTTATCTTAACAAGGGAGGCCGTTGTCATCTATGTCATGCTAGACCTACTTAGAAATTACCTCTAATCTGTTTATTCCTTATACGACTGCAAAATCACTTGCAAGGTACCATTTCTTATGGTCTTATATATCACTTATGACAGTATCTGCATGACGAAATCGAATGACTCCTTTTTATTTTAATTAGGATTTCAAGGATTATGTATGTCATATTAGGTATGTCTAGCTTTCATTTATTTCTACTTTGGAAACTAACTCTAATTTATTTATTTCTATTTTGAACACAAATTGCTTTGGATATATTGTACATTAAGGTCTATCATATACAACAATGTCCACATGATAGAAACGAATGGTACTTTTTTATTTTAATTAGGATTCCCACAATCAAACATGTCATGTACATACCTGAAACTAGCTCTAATTTATTTACATCTATTCTGAAAGCAAATTGTCAGTGTAGTGTTCCTTGGGATCTGATGTAAATCTTCAACAATATCCACATAACAGAAACGAAGGACTCATTATTTCATCGAGAACATTCATCCTCCGCTGATACCACACGCAACATCCATAAATATAACAATTGTACTATTAAATGGCACACGTAGTCAAAGTCAGATACCAGAAGTTGCCAACTGAAAGGTACCATTAAAATCATAGTTATCCAAAGTCCGCTGCATTTATCTGCAAAGAGGGAGTGCAACGAAACGTGAAAGGACGTCTAATAGGTGAAACATGTCCTGCAGCCAGCAGTTTGCTATCGTCCCCGATATCTTTGGCAGGGTGCTCAAAAATTGAGAAAAGAATCAGAGGGCGGTAGAGCCAAGTTTGGATCGTCTCGTTCGGAATAATTGATCGAACTAATTGTATTCCTAGCGAGTTGGTCTGTCGACGTCTTAGGACAAGATCCATTAGGAGGATGGAAGGAGTCCTGGATGCAACGATTATGTCTACGAGTAGAGCGATAAAGAGAGAGAGCATAAGGGGCAAGGATGCGAAAAAGAAGGAAAGAATAAGGAGTAAAAGTGGCAGGGCACATTGCCAGCCAACCAGCAATCCAGCAGACCCAATCTTTTTTAAACGCCCCCGCTCATTCATCGTGGCCAGACAGTCTCACGATTATAAAGCGCAAATCCTTTTATTCCGTCGTTTCGTTCCGCCTCTGCTCTTATTTTTTTGCCACCAGCTTCCGCCTTCTTCCTCTGGTCGCCACCCTCTTCTCCGCTTTCTATCCCGATCTTTGTCCTTCCATCCTCGCCGATATTGTTCTCACTCGTGGAAAGAGAGACTATTTTATTATCCAATTACTCTCATGAAGCTTGGCAAAAAAAGCCGGCTTCGTTTGCTATGGGGACGGGTGCAAAACGTTAGCCACTTAATTAGCAGTCCACTGACAGATTCGGGTATCGCTGCCATGTGAGAAGAAGGTGGAAGTGGCAGCAGGTTTCAGAGTGGGTGAAACTGGAGTTACTTGGTTACATCCACTGTTCCATTCTTCTTTTGCATAAAGAGTGATTAAATGTTAAGTTGAAGGGCCATTGGGTCAATAGTTCCATCAACCGGTTGTATGGATTCACCACGTCGTGATGTACGATGCATGATACTTTATGGTACCGATATCAATCCACGAGTTGGCGCGTGGAGAGGTTGACGTGTTAGAAGAGCTACGGGACAAATGGTCAGAATAGAAAAATGGGCGTCTGGACTCACACGTACCCGTTGGCCTCACGTGCCAACTCGTGGGTTGACATCTGTATATGGGTTATAGTTGATGTGATTTGAAATGATATGACATATAGGGTTTTTACAAATTCTAGCCTGTGTTGATGTTCGGTAATGTGTTTGAGGATTTTTATGGCGTTTGGTGCTATGGTAATGGGATACGGTGGAAATTGCAAGATGGCGACAAGAGAGAACGATGTTGGTGTGAATAGCACTATTATTAATATATTATTATATACTAGTCATTAGTAATGACTAAATTATTAATATGATACTAAGAGTATAAATATTAATTCAACATAAATACTGAGACTGAGTACAAATTTAATATTGCAAATTGGTATAAGTATCAATAGTACTAGTAATTTGGTACGACTATCGAAACTGATTCAGACAAATAGGATTCTTGAAATGTAACAATTAATTGTATATAAACACTGAAATTATTTTTATGCAAAGAAACATCAGACCTAACTACTTCAAATACCAGTATAACTATAACAGTATGGCTAGAAATGTTATAGTATAGATGTAACAACCAATTCAGTACAAATACTAGAACCATTATAAATTTCAGTTTAAATGTAACAACTAATTAGAGAAGAGGGTACTATTATTTTTGAAGAACGGCTGATCAATTTCCCTGATCCTTATTTGGTACATCGATGGGAACAAGTGGTACAAACTATCATACTTGGTAATGTTTCCGCGGCATCAGAGCTCGTATGGTCGTTCTCGATGAATTTCATATCGTTCCTCTAAGTGAACGTTGGCAGAATGGATTTTCTTGTTGCAAGGATAAAAAAAAAAGGGAAAAGTCGCGAACGTAAGGACTTAATTCAATAAACGATTCCCCTTGGCAACCGGCACGGCAGTCGTATCTATATACATATGTACGCATTAAGGAGGCTTCAGGAACGGGCAAAAAAAGCAGTTGGTACATTGCAAACTCCTGCCTGAGGGAAGTACATAATAAAAGAACAAGGGAAGGTTGGCCACAATGAATAATGGATAGACGAAATATGCTGAATCTCTAACGATATATGAAACGCCTTTCTCCTTTAGCATCCGCGGCCTGTACAGTCAACAGCAAATCTGGTTTCACCACGGAAAATATTACGAATTGTCGTATCGGGATTTTTGGAGACGAACATTTCGAGATCAAGAATTTTATGGTGATCATAGGTAATTTGAGGACTTCCGGATTTTTAGATTTTGCTGTTATGGGATATTTGAATTATGGGACATAGGGAATTTCAGGAAATTTAGTAAGCATCAACATCAACAAGAACATCACCAACAGCAACATTAACAGCATCAACGACAACATCAATAGCAGCATCACCAATAAAAACATAAACAGCAATAACATCAACAATATCAACTGCAACAATAACATTAACAACAACATCAACAGCAACATCACCAACAACAACATCAACAGCAACATTACCGACAACAACATCAACAGCAACATCACCAACAACAACATCAATAGTGACATCAACCATATCAACTGCAACAATAACATTAACAGCAACATTACCAATATCAACTGTAACAATAACAATAACAGCAACAGCAACACCAACATCAACAATCTCAACTGCAATAACGACATTAACAGCAACAGCAACAGCAACAATACCAACTGCAATAACAACATCAACAGCAACATCACCAATAAAAACATCAGCAGCAATAACAACAACATCAACAATATCAACTATAACAATAACATTAACAACAGCATTAACAGCAACATCATCAACAACAACATCAATAGTGACATCAACAATATCAACTGCAACAATAACATTAACAGCAACATCAACAATATCAGCTGGAATAACAATGTTAATAGCAACAATAACAATATCAACAGCAACATCAACAATATGAACTGCAACAATAACAGTAACAACAACAGCAACATCAACAATCTCAACTGCAACAATAACATTAACAGCAACAGCAACACCAACGACATCAACTGCAATAACAACATTAACAGCAACATCAATAAAATAAGAACAAGAACAACAACAACGACGAAATAACAGAAATAATAATAATAATAAAAAAAGGCTAATAAGATAAAATATACACGAGAATAAAATAACAAAATATAAGTTAATAAAGAGATTCAAATCGCATCGTGAGAAAAATACCCCGGTATATAAAGCCGGCACGATTAAAGGTGGGCAAAAACAAGTCCATTACCTTCTTGCTGGCAACGAAATTATTCGCAACGGCAGACACCCACACACACAGTAAATTCGAGGAAAAAAGTATCGTCGACGAGGCGTGAAATAATTACACCGTTATATGTACAGGTATATATGTGCCGGTTAGAAATCGAACGCCGATGCAAAAATGATTTATCGGTCTTAACTGCACGTCCAGGCTTCGATACACTTGCCATCGAGCGAACGTTTCTCTCGGCGATGGCAATTTTCATTGTTCGTCGGGGTTGCCGTTGCCATTGCGTATCGTGCGAATCCATGCCCATAGTAAATAACAAATGGGTCACGTCTACCGCGTAACCATGATCCATGGAAGTAGCCGTGACGAGAGGGTGCACGATAATGTCATGCGTAAAGTGTGCTCGCGTATTCGAAACCCGCGGAAAGTACACGCGTATAACAGCCATCGCGATTTTTCTGATTTATGATTTTTAAAATAGGATATAATAGAATTTCACTACGCTTGACATTGAACGTTATTTATTTCGATAGATATCGAGAAAGCTGACGGTCCCTTTTTTCGCGTACAGTCGACCATGAAAGTTTCCCCTGTCCACTTTTTAGCGAACGCGGATTTGGGGGATTTTATACTTTATTACGTTTGTATTTTTCGAGTAGGGGTGACAAAAAATTTGATACTGTAAAAAATTAGTATATGGTGTACAAAAAGCTTCTGAAAGTTTGAGCTGAAAAGTTTTAATTTAATAGGTGGATCAAAAAAGAATTTCTCACCCCCTAAAATGTTAGTATATGGTGTAAAAAAATCCTCTCAAAGTTTCAGCTAAAAAATTTGTATTTAATAGGTGGCTCATTGAAAATCGTTCAACCCCTAAAAAATTAGTATATGTTGTAAAAAAAATCCTCTCAAAGTTTATGTTTAAAAATTTTTAATTAATTGGTCGCTGAGAGCAATTTAAAAGTTTGCAGAATTTTTTAACCACTTTTTTATTTATTCAGAACTATTTATGTATCGATAATTGTGCTTCGTGTTAACCAACTATAGGTACACTATTGAATTTGTAATTTAAATATACTTTTATGTATTTCATTTAAATTCTAGGATTTTTTTTCTGTTTTTTGTAAGAGGGAAAAAAATGTTTGTCAGCCATCCTATTATTGATACTTGTACATTTATTTTGGATTTTTCAGTTAATACTATGACAAAGTTAGAATATACATGGTAGTTAAATGTAGCTCATCATAAATTTTTAATAAAATCCGATTCGAGTCGGATTCGATGGTGAAGGCGAAATTGTCTTCCAAACCCCTCCAGTTTTAAATTTTCGATGCAATCTGCTGCCGAAGAAGGAGGTCGATAGGATTCTTTTATATTTTAAGACTCAGCGGCTGCACCATATAACTTGCAATATGGTGAAAGGAAATAATGGTACAGAAACAAAAAATGTATAAGTATGTCAGATATTTTCATCGAGAAACATTGTTTTTTCGTAAAGTAATGAATGTTTAATATACAACATGTACTACATAATAACACGCAAATTGTCTATAAATAATTTTTATAATATTTTGATTATAAATCATTTGTATGATCATTTCATAAATTATTTTTATGTTTCAGTATTTTTTTTTTTATAATTTATACAAGTTTTATTGTACTTTAGCAATAGTTAGCTTTCTTTGTTTTTTTCTTCTTAAAAATACAATTTCAATAAAAAAAATAAAGCAGTATTTGAGAGATATAGGATTAAATCATAAATGTAAACGAGGAAACAAAAATATTAATAACAGTTTTATGAACTACCATCATATTTTATATAAAAGATAGACGACTGAAGGCAGCAATAAACTCAGAGGCTAACAAAATGTAGGCTCAGGTTCGAAATAATTAAAATAAACGTTTTAGGCGCGAACACATAATATCACCACTCTTCTCTACGAATTTTACGACATTATTTCATGCACCCCCTCTCTACCTTTATGCCTATGTGCATACATATACATATTAGTCGCTTGATAAAACCTCGTCCAATTTATTCTTCCAGCGTCAACTCGGTTAAAATTGCTTTACAAAAAGAATTCACGTTTTTTGTTACGAATTGTCTGCAACGAAGTCAAAGAATGGTGAGAATTTATAATGATATCATGTGCGTTCTAATAATAAATCTTCGTGAACAGTGATAAAACTGTGACCATTGCAGGAGAAGAAGAGAAAAAGTGATTTTAATATAATTTTTATTAATTTTTATGCAATTAATTGTGACGAAAGGTATTGCTTTGAATTATATTTCTTCATTATAGATATGTACTATTTTATTTTTCATGTAAAACGGTCACGTTATTGGTTTGTATTTGATAAGGCGTGTATTATCAATTTATTTCATTTACAATCGAGGAAATTGATAGCAGAATATTTCATGGAGGATATGAATATTTTTCTTAATGAATGTGATTATACAAGAGAATGTGAAATTGTAATATAATATTCGAGAGAAAGTATTCTATACCTGAAGAAAGACAGTTTCTGTTATATAAATTCAATTAATATAAAATAACTGCATACTCACTATATATTAGTATTCTTATAACATTATTCTGAAAAAAGTATTGTCACATTTTCTAATGTAGGTGTGATTACAATATATTGCAATATAGTGACTTAAACATATTGCACAGCAACAGTACTGCAACACAATTGTACTGACACTTATGTTTTACTACTATTAAACATATTTTTTAATATCGTTTATATTTACATTTCTATGACATTAATTAACTGTTCATATAATCAAGAAAAACATCAAGATAACATAAAAATTGATGTTGACAAAAGTGGCCAATATTTTACAATTTTATTTTAACAATTATTATTTTCTTTGATAGTTTCTGACAATTTCAAAACAATATATTCCCAGAACAGTTTTGAATTTTTGAATTCTTGAATTCCTGCATTCTTGAATTCTTGAATTCTCGAATTCTTGAATTCTTGAATCCTCGAATTCTTGAATTCTCGAATTCTTGAATCCTTGAATCCTTGAATCCTTGAATCCTTGAATCCTTGAATCCTTGAATCCTTGAATCCTTGAATCCTTGAATCCTTGAATCCTTGAATCCTTGATTTCTTGAATTCGTGAATTCTTGAATTCTTGAATCCTTGAATTCTTGAATCCTTGAATTCTTGAATCCTTAAATTATTGAATTCTTGAACTCTTGAATTCTTGAATTCTTGAATTCTTGAATCCTTGAATTCTTGAATCCTTAAATTATTGAATTCTTGAACTCTTGAATTCTTGAATTCTTGAATTTCTGTGTTCTCAAGACCTAGAATAATTGAATCATAGAATTCTTGAATTCCTAAATTCCTAAATTCCTAAATTCCTAAATTCCTAAATTCCTAAATTCCTAAATTCCTCAATTTCTAAATTCCTAAATCTCCAAATACCTACATCCCCAAATTCCTAAATCCCCACCTAAATCCCCAAAAATTCCTACATCGCCAAATTCCAAACTCCCCAAATTCCTAAATTCCCACCCAAGAATTCTAAAATTCCTAAATCCCTAAATTCCAGAATTCTCAATTCCTCAAAACCATGAATTCTCCAATTCTCCAATTCCTGACACTCTAAATTCTTGAATCCCGAATTCCTCCAACCCTTGAGCCCTTATACACATTTATACATTTGTACACTTCCCAAACTCTAAAATTTTCAAATTCTTGAATACAAATCCTCTTCACAATTCAATTTACCTATTCACACAGAAAATATAACAGCACATTTTTCCATTAAAATACTTCTTTCAATCGGCAGATTTCGAACAGTACGTTCTCACTTACCGTTATTCAATCCGGCTCACACTATTTCTATCCGTTCATAGGTGAACTAAAAAGAACACGGTTAAAGCACGAAAGCTTCATATTTACTGGATGACGCGTATTCGTGTACATTTGAAATTTGATTTCCAGTGTTCGTCGTGGTTTGAAGAGGCGGTCGGCGATGAAAGAGGTGAAGAGGGTGGTTGAGCTGGAAAGGAGGTGTGAATTTTGGCGGCTGCGGTAGTTATAGCATTAATGACCGTCTAGTTCAAAGGGAATTCGGAGATGAATTCACGGAGCCGTATAACGAGAACACCACGAACGAGGTAGAAGCAGGACTATGTATATTAATGCATCCGTCCCTGCAAACTACCAACGATTTTCGGATGCTTAACATGCTTTTTAATCTCCCTTCCGTTTTTTTTTCTTCTGCGACCAAAGAACGGAAGACAGAAAAGAAAAAACGACACGAACAGACAAATCGAGAAATTGGTTTTGTCCGGAATCTTCTAATGACGAAGATTTTTCATCGGACAATCGACAATTTTAATAACTGTCCCCGTTCTTTGACGTAAAGACAAATCAATTCTCTATTGAAAATAATTGTACCGTATTGTTTTAATGACGTACCCTGATCCTTTATTTTTCCATTCGATTCAGGACACAAAGTTCGTATATATTAGATTGTAAATTTAATCTTTGCCTTTATGACTCTGGGGAAATCTACCCGCGTAGACACGATCAGAATTTTCTTACGCGATCGCGTTATTTTACGGATACCGACGGATAACTTCAAATTAGAATTTTGTTTATCTCGAATTCTGTACGCTTTCAGTTCCGAAATTTTTTACTTCCAGATGTACTTTTTGAATTTCTTTTTTTTTTATTTCTGAATGCTTCAATTCTTTCCTTTTCAAGTTCTTTTGCTTTATAAATTCGTTCAAACTTTGAGAATTCATGAATTCATTTACAAACTTAATATTTCAAGAATTCGTGAATACAAGGATTCTGGAATTGAAGAATTGAAGAATTGAAGAATTGAAGAATTGAAGAATTGAAGAATTGAAGAATTGAAAAATTGACGAATTGCAGAATAGAAGAATTGATGAATTGAAGAATTGAAGAATTGAAGAATTGAAGAATTGAAAAATTGACGAATTGCAGAATAGAAGAATTGAAGAATTGCAGAATAGAAGAACTGAAGAATTGAAGAATTGAAGAATTGAAGAATTGAAGAATTGAAGAATTGAAGAATTGAAGAATTGAAGAATTGAAGAATTGAGGAATTGAGGAATTGAAGAATTGACGAATCGAAAAATTCGAAGGGTCGCGGAATAAGTGAATCGATGAATCGACAAATCGAAGAATCGAGTAATCGAAGAATCGGAGAATCGAGGAATCGGAGATTTGGAAAATTGAGAAATGAATCGACGAATTGGAAAATTGAGAACTGGAAAAATCGATGAATTGGAAAATTGAGAAATGGAAGAATCAAAGAATCGAAGAATCGGAGAACTGAAAAATTAAACACTTGAAATATAGAAAAATTATAGAATCAAACAAATCTTCAGGTTATTCACGCACACTTTTTTTCCTGCTGCATTTATAATCGCAATATCATAAATATTTTCTGAGTTAAACACTGTATCAAAAAACATACGATTCCTAACGAGAAATTAACGTAACACGAAATAAACGGTTTTCGCAGCGTAAAATCGTGAACAGCCTTTCATTTTCCGCGTGCTTCCACGGGAAATGTTACATTAGACGTAATGTCTCGGACACGACGATAACGAATGAAATTCATCTTCCCACTTTCCGGAACAGTGTACCCAAACGTCGGTAAATCATTCTTAGAGCGACGTGGTGTCACAAAAACAGGAGTTCGTAGGAGCCGTGAGTATGCAGAAGATAGAAAGCTAGGCGGAAGGAGTGTTGGATGCTGATAAAACGTCAGAGATTTTCAGACGGTAAAGTGTTTCGATTACGCACGCTCGTAAATACCTGATACCAACATCGTACAGAGATCAAGAAAATTGAAAACTGAGAAACTCTCGGCACCCGAATTCTTATTTAATATTTCATAAACCGTGGGCTTAGTTAAACATAATATTTGCACGGTTTTATCGAACACCGCCAGTGTCTTATATTGTCTCGCTTTCGATAGTTTTTAGAACTGAAACTCTGCAGAATCAACGAATTGGTATGGCAAAAATTGGGGAGCTCAAAAATGGGAGAATTTAAAATTGAGTAGCTGTTGGTTATTCAACGTTGACTGTCATACTGAAGAAGTTAAAAAGTAGATCATTAATAATAATTTTATTAGGTCATTTTTTTCTAACAAATTGTACCGAATATTTTTGCAATATTTTGTTATATTTATTAAGTTAGCTTCAAGTTGCTAACAATACTTGTTAACTATTTTCAAGTCGATAAACAAATTCTTAATAATAGGTGATAGATTCGTATGAGAATTTAAGCTTCATGTGGTACTCAGACTATTAATAACTCTAATATCGTTTAGGGAAATTTTACCAAAATGTTTCAATAGTAATTTGATATATGACGTTACTATATATCGATGACAATCCACGAATTGGCGCATGAAGAGGCGGACCCAGGTGTTTACAAGAGCACATATCGAAATCGGTACACTATTCCTAAATACCTATGTTTCTTGAGTTCCCTTATCTCAAAATTTCTATATCCTCGAATCCCTACATTCCCAAGTCCCTACATTCCCGAATACCTACATTCCCCAGTTCCTACATTTCCGAATCCCTACATTCCCAAATCACTCCATTCCCCAATTTCCTAATTTTCCAAATCCCTACATCCCCAAACCCCTATATCCCCAAATCCCTACATTCCCAAATTCCTATTTTTCCAAATCTCTAATTTCCCAAATTCCTACATTCTCAAACTCCTATGTCCCCAAATCGCTACCTTCCCAAACCCCCATGTTCCTAAATCCCTACCCTCCCAAATCTCTACATTCCCAAATTTTTTACATCCCCAAATCCCTACACCCCCAAATCCCTACTTTCCCAAATCTCTATGTCCCCAAATCCCTCCATTCCCAAATTCCTATATTCCAAAATTCCTGCATCCCCAAATCCCTGTAACCCCAAATCCCTACATTCCCAAACCTCTACATCCCCAAATCTCTACATCCCCAAATTCCTATATTCCAAAATTCCTACATCCCCAAATCCCTGTAACCCCAAATCCCTACATTCCCAAACCTCTACATCCCCAAATCTCTACATCCCCAAATTCCTATATTCCAAAATTCTCACATACCCCAATCGCTGCAGCCTTAACTCGCTATATTCGAGATGCGAGCGAGATGCTATTTGCGTTCAGCAATTATTGTCATTATTCTTATTTGCCTATGTGCTTCTTCTATATGAGCTTCTTTTACTTTGGATCACGCGCCAACTCGTAGGTTGACATCTGTAACTGTAGAACAATAAAACAATATATTTGGAATGAATTGCGCTCAAATACGAAGCAACAAAAGAGAGTAACAATGACGTTGGCGCAAACAATCGTTCGATTAAATAATAATTGAATAAAGTTGGGATGTAAATCGAATGTAATGAGAAATAATTACTCGGTTGACGGTGCATCAATGGTAGTTTTACACGTTTTTTCAACGTCGGTTGTTCGGAGTCGAACGACGCCGCAGACCATGGAATCGATCGACGGACCATTAATGGCTTTGATCTGAACCGAAGTGCTAATAAAATGTTCGACTGTGTGTTGACGATCTTTTCATCGCCAGCGCGTTGCATTTTACGATACTTTACGTTAACGAGTATACCTATCGCGACTGCTTGCTCATTTTTCATCTGTATCGAGGAATTTTCATTACAACTGGTGTTGTAACCATTTCCAAGTCTTCTTCGCTTCATTGAGTCGATAAACATTCGCTGGATGATGACGATGAAGTTCCATTAGGACACATCAAGGATCTTTATAATAACTTTTGTATCAATATAGTAGAATTAAAATAAAATCTAGTTAAAAATTACATAAACTGTTTTCTCACATAATACAGTACAATTAAAAGAAAGCTGAGAGAAGCTAAAAATTACAACTACTGTCTCAAATAGAACAGAATGAGAACAAGGTTGAGACAAACTAAAAATTACAACTGTTGTCTTAAACAGTACAGTAAAATTAAAACAAAGCGTGAGTCTAGTTAAAAATTACAATAACCGTTGTCGCAAGTAATATGGTAGAATTAAAACAAACTTCGGACAAATTAAAAATTACATCAACTGCTGTGTCTAATGATACAGTAGAATTAAAACAAAGGTGAGACAAGTTCAAAGTTAAAATAACTGTTGTCCCAAATGATACAGTGAAGTTAAAACAAAGTTGTGTCAAGTTAAATATGCGTCAAAAAATTTTGGTAATTTGGCAGTGTAAATTTTTATAAATTACAGTGAAATAATGCATTTTTTTTTTACGAGGAATTCAATTTTTGTGCCCTTGAAATTTCTATTCGTTGAACTTTTGCATTTCTGAGTTAGGTAAATACTTCAGCATTTCTGAATTGTTTAGTTTCCTGATTCTTCAAATACTTTGTTGTTCAATTTTGTAATTCATGAATTTTTTGATGACACAATTTTTGGATCATTTCCGTACGTCTTGAATTCTGTGATTCTTGTGAACCTGTAGTATTGAATACTGAATTATATTTTTGAATACTTGAATATTCGAATTTAATTTTTCGATACTATAATTCATTGATAGTCAAATCAAGTTGTGAGTCCCTGAACGACTTTCAGTAAATTTCCAATTTTATTTTATTCAGCTTTCGCACATTACACAGAGATCAGTTCAGAAATCAGCAAATACCCAAAAATATTTCGTAATTGAAAACAAACATTGAATGTTACCGAAAAGGTAATGAAAAATAACAGCGAGGCACAGAGTGCGAAAATGTTTGTTGAGTAAGTGTTTGTTCGCAAAATCGTGCAAACATAGTTAACCTAAAGGTTAATTCTGCACCCAGTTTCATATGTCAGGTCCATAACTTTAGATTAAAATAATTAAACGAATTAGGTGGTGTAGTTTGTGACCTCGAATCTCTCAGCCAGCCTTTGCATGGTCACTTTACAAGTACTACGCTAATATTTGGGATACCATTTGAAAATGCATTCGGCTTTCTGCCAGTTTATATGCAGATATGTTGCGTATAATATTAAGCAAACATGTTATCCGCGGGAAGTACTGAATTTAGTGAAAATACAACTTTCCAAAGTAACTCAACTAATTCGACTAGTTTTGCTGTGAAGATACTTCGTGAATATTTTATTATACACTTTCTCCTTTATTTATGAATATTCCTTTTCATTCAATTTTGCTGTTAAACGTAAATAAGATAAAATTTCTACATATATTAAATTTACATTTGCTTTAGGTCTTAAAATTTGGAATTTATGAGTTCTCCAGTACTTTATTTATAGAATTATCGAGTAGCTGAAGTTCTACGTTTATGAATTAGTTAATTATAGAATTATTGAATTATTGCATTATTTAGTTGTGGAGTTGCTGCATTGTTGAGTCACTAAATTATTGAGTAAGTGAATTAATGAATTCTTGAATTATTAGGTTATTAAATTATTCAACTATTGAATCATTGGATTATTGGGTCATTAAATCATCGAATCATTGAATCATTGAATAATTGAATTATTGAATTATTGAATTGTTGAATTGTTGAATGATTGAGTGATTGAGTGATTGAGTGATTGAGTGATTGAGTGATTGAGTGATTGAGTAATTGAATTATTGAATTATTGAATTATTGAATTATTGAATTATTGAATTATTGAATTATTGAATTATTGAATTATTGAATTATTGAATTATTGAATTGTTGAATTGTTGAATTGTTGACTTGTTGAATTATTGAATTGTTGAATTGTTGAATTGTTGAATTGTTGAATTGTTGAATTATTGAATTGTTGAACTACTGTATGAGTGAGTCACTGAATTATTGTATCACTGATTTATTGAATTATTGAATTACTTAAGTACTCACTTACTAGATTATGGAATTACTGAATTCCTAAATTACTGAATTATTGAATTACTAAACTACTAAATTACTGAATTACTGAGTTAATCGTTGAATCGTTGAATCGCTGAATTATTGAATTATTCGTTTACCGAATTACCGAATTGTCGAATTGTCCAATTATCGAATTGTCGAATTATTGAATAACCGAACTTTTCGAATTAGCAAATTCTTGAATTCTCAAATCTCCGAGTTGTCCAGTTCTTAAATTAATGAACCCATCAATTTTGAAATTTTCAAGTTTTCAAATGTGCCATAAAGTAAGGAAATTAGTGATTTCCAATTGGTCATATATATCGTGCGAAACAGATGTTTCAAGAGGAAATGAATGAGTTCGGATGAATTTCCGTTCCCATGCTTGGGCAACATTGATTGCAAATCGAACGATAAAACTCGCAGTTAAAGCTGTACATCATAACCCATGAAAGTCCCTCCTTTTTACGAGTTCATTGCACCCTATGCGACTAATGGAATGTAATAGCCTGAAAATTTCGAAATAATTAAAAACCAAGTAACCCACGTATTTTTTTCATTTCTATCTTCAAATTGTTTCGTAATTACTTTATGGAGCAATTATTTCCTCCCATTGTTTTATTCTCTCTTTCTTTAATTTTCCTTTATACTTGTACTAGCTTTTATCGTTTTTAAGTCTAGCGTTATAATTACTCATCTTTGTTTGCGAGATAATTGTCAATTTTTTTTTACCTTTTATATCCTGTTCTGTACTTATTGTTATTACTGTTCGTATTTTTATTTTAATTATCTGTTACCGATTGATTATCAAATAACTGAGAAAAACGAGTCGAGTGAAATTTAATGAGAATAAAATTAATTGTGCAGTTGGTTGTTACATAATTTTTGTTTGAATTCTGAAATTCTTGAATTCTTCCTTTCCTGAATTTTTTAATTCTTTCGTTTCTTGAATTCTTTAAATTCTTAAGTCCTTGAATACTTGAATTCTCCCGCAATCTTGAATTTCGAATTCTTGAATCCTTGAATTATTGAATCCTTAAGTTATTGAATCCTTGAATGATTGAATCCTTGAATTATTGAATCCTTGAATTATCGAATCCTTGAACTATTGAATCCTTGAATGATTGAATCCTTGAATTATTGAATCCTTGAATCCTTGAATTCTTGAGCTCCTAAGTCCCTGAATACTCATCTACCTTACTTCCTCAGTTACAGAAAAATACTAGTGTCATACAAGAAAGGCGACAATATACAACAATTCCTGATATTTTGATATAATTTTGATATGAAATACTACAGATCGTTACACCTCCCATTTCTCAATGTAAATAATAATTTCTCCTACCACATAATCACCTAAACTCAATATTAAATCAAATTTCAACATATAGAACTCATCGTTGGTTATAAAATACCAACCATTGATCACTATTTGCAGCCGTATCAGAATTTGAAACAGTATTCAAATTTATGATTGGAAAAAAAGTAAAAAAAGTTAGATGCCACTATCGAGCAACTTTTATTAGCAGATTCGAAAGTTCGTTGCTTATTAGTTTCGTAAAAATCAATAGACGCGAAACTGTCCGACCGATAAAATCGAACCGCAGTTTTTAATTAAGGATTAAGACTTTAAATAATGTCGGTTGTTCCCCGTCGAAAAATACAGTCTCGTTCGGTAAACTCCGGCCGAGAGGGTTAATAACAGAGTGCATACGTTTAGAGAAGATTGCATATGTATGCACCGTGTACACGCGTGTAAGCACAATAATGAAACGGTGTGCAACGTGTTCGATGGCACAACTCCTGTTTCATGGGCGTGAAACAGCGTCAAAGGCACAGGACCAGAATTTAATGTTATCCTTACGAGTAAAACGGAACGTGAAACCGTTAACCTAGATTCTTTGAAGTCGACCTTTTCACCTGCAGCTCATAGTTCCGCGATTAACATTGCACTACGAAAAATCGTCATAGTAAAACTGAAATCGCTTTGATTCGGCCGTTCGATTCGAAACAGTCGCATCGCGATGTCTTTTACAACGAATTCATTATGGTTCGCTGCCACGTTTGATTGCATTCTTCTACCTTCGCGATTGGTCCACGCATTTTTATCGATCTACTATGCTTCTTTTCCTTCTATTTGCAATTGCTTGGAAAATTGTATTTTAATTGCAAACTGAGGGTAACACTGAAGTGTGATCTGTTATTGATACTGATAGATTTAAATGGTGATTATAAAATTAAATAAAATTCGTTCATTTTCTTTCACTCGAGATTGCAGTATTTGATTTCTTTCTCTTCGAGACGATTTCTGGCAAAACTCTTGATTACTTGCAACTTGATTCGATGAATTTTCAAATTTTTGGTGATATGGAACTTTCAAATATTCGAGTACTACAGTTCTACACGATTAGAGTTCTTCAGTCCTAACTCTACAGATGTGCAATTCTAAAGTTCTAGAATTTGTGGATTTCTAGAGTTCTAGAGTTCTAGAGTTCCAGAATTCTGAAGTTCTAGAGTTCTAGAGTTCTCAAGTTTTAAAGACCAAGAGTTCCAAAATTCCAAACTTCCAGGGTGCCAGAGTTCCAGAGTTCTAGAGTTCCAGAGTTGCAGAATTGTAGAGTTCTTGCAATTCTAAAGTTCTAGAGTTCTGAGGCTTTTGGGATTCTAGAGCTTATGAAATTTTAGAGTTCTTGAGGTTGTAGAGTTCTAGAGTTCTAAAGTTCTTAATGTTCTATACTTCTAAAGTTCCAGAGTTCTTGTACTCTTGTAGTGTTCTACAGCTTCAGAGTTCCAAAGTTTTAGAGTTATAGTTAAGTTGTGTATTAAAACCCTCGTACGCTTGAATAAGCTTCCCGTCCTTAAATTCTTGAATTCTGTAATACTTAAATTTTTGAATTTTTCTTGAACTTCAGTAATATAGTTGTTAAATCCTTGAATCCTTGAATTCTTGAATACTTAAATTTAAATTCCTTATAGTCCTAAATTTTACATTCCGATTTTCGTCACGTGTAATATGGTATCGATAAGATCTTGTCATTTATTCAAAACTTCTATCATGCCACTAACAAGTAGAAATATAAAATAAAAAGTGCTACAAGTAATAATATAAAACAAAAGTAATATAAATTTCGTAATTCGCCCACATAGATAAAGATGAGATATCCTTTCCGTTTGTACGCCACATCTTTTAGTGACCTAACCGGTTCCGTTCCAGTCGGACTCGTGCAATTTGTGGAGGAGAAATTCACCGAGGATTCGGTAACTGTCGGTCCCAGCTCGTGAACAATTGACTAGTTTCCAGCGCATACGTGTACCCAAGATAGCACAGCATTGTTTTGCATAATTAACTGAATTAAACGTACAAAGTTTCGGAAGCTACACATCTCGAACTTTCCATAACTGTAATCCGCGTTAGCATCGAAGAATTCTACGATACATTCTTGGCGATGTTAATTAAAACTTTGGATCGTATCAGGCTGAACTAATAGGCGAACATTATTACCGTCGGTAAAAGATTATTTGGAACGGTGGTGAAATAACTGTATGAAGAAATATGTAGCTAACAGGACACCCCGTACGTAGCGGTAATAAACGGGCACAAAATGTAGGAAAGTATTAGTAAACTAATGGCACTCCATGGGTCAATATTTCGTGGTACGTGTAGAAAAGCGTTTCCGTTCATGACGCCAGTTCTTCAGGGTGGCGCACACCGCGATAAAGGTTATTTATCTGCCTACATATTCCTCTTCTTTCCATTCTTCTCGCGATAAAACTTATTTATCTATCTGTACGTACCTCCTGTCTCGATTCTTCCTGCATACACGAGCAAAAATCGTGACGTTTTTTTGTCATGCTTCCATTATGTCCTACGCTGCTCAATCGATGGATTCAAATTGCGCCGGGATAATGGAACGATAAAAGTGTACAAATAGCAGGACTTCTTGCATCGACGTCTGCACAGGGCCAGAGATTAAGAGATCACCGGATGGCCGTGGCGGAATAAACGACACGAAGTAGACAGTAAACAGGATAATAAAACCGCAGTAAAGTCGATACTTGGTAAATTGATCCAGCCTTTGGATTCGAGGTGTCGACAGACGGACTGAAGGCATTCCCAACCTCGATGATCCCGGCAGGGGAAACGCGACGGGCTTGTTTAAATGCAAATCGCTTCGTCACCGACAAAAATAACTCTGGTAATTCGGCGACCGACCCTACTTTGTCTCCTTCGCATTGCGATATTGTACCGGGAGGTCCAAAATGTACCGCTACGTATTCTTCGTTCCGAAACGAATCAAAATGTCTTTTACCGTTTCTCGATACGACGTTTCGTTGTCGAGATACGAGATGTTGAAAATTATCTCTACCACTTCGGGATCGAGAACTTGTCGGACTGCGCATGCGCAAGTTTACATCTCGAGAACGCAGTCTTAGATCACGAAATAATACAGGACTTTTCGATTTGTTTCATCGTGTAGCTTCTAGTGTATAATACTTGCACTTTATTTTATTATTTCATATTTATACAAATTCTTCGTAATAACACGAATCGATACGTTCTTTAGCATTTTTTGACCCGAGTCTTTGTTTCTTCAAATCGTCACCCTGCCCTGTTGACCACGTGACCGCGCATGCGCGGTTGAACAAACATGGCGTCCCCAATCTCACATCGAATTTTCAGTCACTCATATCTCCTCAACGAAGCATCGTATTGCAAAACGGTAAAGGACACTTCGATTTGTTTTTTTGGAAAGATATACCTTCCGTTAAATAATGAAAATAACAAATTCCACTGTTATTATTATTCAAGTACTTTCCTTATTGAAACAATACGGAAACCTGTTTCGTTGCAAATATTTTTGAACACATTTTCGCAAAAATATTACTTTCTGTGTGATGTAATTTGGAATGTTCGTGTTTGAAAGCAATTTCGGTTGACAAAGTCGTTGCACATCCACGGTGTACGTTCTAAGATGTACATATTTACGTTTTCCACGTTGTCGTTCGGCTGACCCGTCGTTCAGCTACAGCTGCATTCAAATGAACGAATATTTCGACTTAATTAGTAGCCTCCGGTGAATATTTGGCGGGGACCGTGTAACGTTTGGCGAAGTATCGCACGCATTTACATCCACCCTCTGTACGCAGCTCGAAATATGCAAAACAGATTATCTAGGCGACTCGGTTTGTGGTCAGAATGGACAGCTCCTATATACGTACGCGCTTACGACCAAGTCGTTAGATTATTCATTAAAGTTTTCTCTATATATGTATATTTCACGACAGTCATTTCAACTGAGAAACTACCTTTGATGAACTTGCGGATTAATTTATACGAGAAAAGAACATGATTGGGTCTGTAATAACACTTTGAAGTATTCTATTCAGTAATATCTATTGCAGTACGTTATCAATTTTTCTTAACAATTACTAAATGTTTCAATCAAAATACTAAGCTTTTATAATTCATAATATCTATTTTTATAGTAACTAAAAATATTTTTAATCAGTTTGTACATTAAAGAATATGAAAATAAAGAAAATTCGATTCGTATGAATCACCCTGTATAAAGCTAGTGCAACGCAATGGATGAATTGAAAAGCTTGTTAAGTTAAATACAGCGGAGAATATTAATTAAGTATCGAACTGAAAGGAGCCGATATTTTATAAGAAATGTTCATCTTTTCAGTTCGAGTTAAGCCGCTCCTCCTTTAATCGTAATTTCTCTGAAAATTATTTCATAGAACCTTCAATCGAATATTTTTATTTTTTATCGGAAAAGTGAAACTTTCATTCTGAAAATGAAACGAGCTATTCCACTTCTTTCGATAGATTTCAGCGAAAAGTATCGATGACGCGGTTATGGAAAGCGTTAGAAAAATTCTGCAGTTTTATAAAGTGAAATTTTCCTCCGTACTTGCTTCTGTGAATAAGACTGACTTTTAAACAACGATGAACAGTTACGGAAAACATGGTAGAATATTAAGATGCAAATTTCCGGTTGTTGAATATTAAATGGCAAATTCTGTAATATAGAAAGTTTCACATAATTTGTAACGACGATCACGGTACGGTACGCCGTAATTTTAATTATTCAGATCGCTTCATTTTTCATTTTAAACTTTTGCTACCTTGCGAAATTAATATACGGTAGAATTATTGTATATTATATTACAGATACTGATGCTGGTGAATTTTTTGGAATTGGTAATGCAGAGTGAACTACTTTCATGTATAAACAAGTGGAATTAGTACTGTATTGTGATATGATGAATCAGAACTGGACTGTAGCCATATAACAGCTATACGATGAGTTTCGAATATGGTACAACGCATTATAAATACAACATGACTCGAATATAGCACGTTCCGAATAGAAGACGATACAAATACAATATGATTCAAATACAACATATTTTGAATACAATACGCTCCAAATACAAAGCGTTCCGAATACAACACGCTCCGAATACGACACGCTCCTAATATAACGCGTTCCAAATACAACATGTCTCGAATACAACACGTTTCGAATACAACACGTCCCGAATACAATACATCCCCAATATAACACGTCCCCAATTCAATGCGTCCCGAATACAACACGTCCCCAATACAATACGTCCCGAATACAACACAAGATTATATTGCGTCAAAAATACAGTATAAAATAATACATACAAAATAATATGCTATAAATACAACACATTGAAGATAACAGAAGGTAGCATAACAAATCACATAATACGTTACGAATAACGCCTGGAGTAAAACACAGCACAGTAACACGTAGCAATACAACAATAATAGCGTGTATACAACGCGTTATTATGTAACACGTCGACATATAACATCCCGTGCAATTGAAAATTAATCAACATCCGATCCAAAGCACATCCAACAACCCATTTAATTTTCACGTTAAATCGAAGAACAACATTATCGAACAGAGGGAATCGACAGAAATCCGTGAGAAATGGCTGAAATTCCAAACACACGAGCGTTAAAGGCATAAAGTTACAAGTTTGAAGGAAAAACTGATCAGATTCGCTGGTAATTGAAACGTTCGATGCTTTCGAGAGGCCCTCTCGTCGTCGAAGCGAGAGGAAAAGCACAGGCACTGAGAGAAAGTCATCGAACGAAAAGAGGGTGAGAAAAAGTGGCGAGAGAAAGAGTGAGACAGTTAGACGCGACGCGGAATTGGATTGGTTTTTTACTAATTAAAATTTCAGACTTGACACCTGAACGTGCCGTCTTTAATGAGACGCCGTCTGGCACTGGGTTTCTCTCATTATTCTCGTGGGTGCAGGTTACACACTGAGAAATAAAAAAAAAAAGAAGAAAATCGAGGGAAAGAGGAAAAGCGTCGGCGGTAGGACAAAGGGCGGAAAGAGACGAACATGGAAACGGTGTTAGTCACATAAAGTAATTTAACCCGCGTGCCTTTCGTTCGAATTTACTTGCCGAATCGTTTGACACGATTGGAATCAGAAAAAAAACACGACTCCAGCTGATTCTTGCTTATCCAAGCGGAAGTTAACCAAAGGGGATGAATTCTATGGACTCGGAGATTTGTTGAAACCGGTCTTCAACCGTTATGCGAATAATATGTCGCCGAAATAATTAAACGGGACGCCGAATGTCTCGCAATTATCTCGTAAACTTGTTATGTCCCATACAATTATTTTCTAGACTCGTTAGAAACCACCGGATTATCTACTGAACTTTATTATGATTTATGCAATTAGCTTTTTAATTTCTTATGATCTTTGCAATTCGCTTCGAACTTATGCAATTCATTTATAAACTTATGTTTCCAATTTTCTTAGAAATTTATTATAATCATTGTTTGAAACAGGGATTCGAATATAATTTCGATAATAATCATATAATAATTCATTTAGGTGAAAGCACTTGCGAAATGTCAAGGTAACCTACAATTTTTTTAATGAATTACATCATGGTTTATTCATGTTTATAATATATTAGTCATATAATATATTGAACTTAAAATATACTGATCGTATAACATATTGATCATATAAGACATATATTGGTCCTATAGTATATTGATCTTATAACGTATTGGTCATAAATATAATGTATTGATCCTATAATATATGTATTGATCACATAATATGTTGGTCCTATAATACATATATTGGTATTGTAACTTATTATTCTTCGAAGATCGTACAAGATTATTTTATTTACAATTATTATTTTAATAACATATTGCTAAATGAATAGGTTCATGAAGTGCGTCAAGATGACGCACCTTCACTCAAATGATGCTTTTATCAAAATGTATGTTAACTTTCTTCAAAATGAGGAATAATCGTATAAATTACTTTATGTTTCATCCCTTATATTTATCCCTTTTATACGTATTTACTTTATTGTTAACCTAAAAGTATCAGACGTTCGTAAAGTGTGAAAGTATAATAAAATATATCTGAAATATAAACAGGACTAACAGGACTTGAAATATAACTGTAGGACGCATGTGTTGCGTCGTTGTATAAATTATTTTATGCTTCATCCCTTATACAATTTATCACTGTACATCATTCTTAACCTTTTCGGACATTCGTAAAGTGTGAAAGAACAGCGAAAAATAAGTGAAACATAAAAAATGAGAAAAGTGATCGATTTCACGAAACACAAGGCGGAATTGTTAATACAAAAGCCCGAGTCGGCGATACGAAATAAAGGATGGAATCGAATTTTTCCATAAGAGTTGACAGGAGTCGTGAATCAATTTCTGCAGCACGCACACGTTCCGCGTGACGAGACTCGTGTACGGAAAACAAGATGAAGGTGTTGGACCGGTTGCAGAAGGGAAACGAAATGGAATAATGCACGGATCAAAACCAGAGGCAAAATACAGGTGCAAAGGAAGCGTGTGCGCACAAAGATGTTAGGTTTGTTCTGAAACGCGATACGTATCCAGTCGACGGTGTGGCGTTATTCAATTTTCAGGTCGGTCTTGTTGATTGTGCACGTAATGCCATTACCACTGCCGCCAGCTTCAACTTGGATCCCGTTCCTCCTATTGGCGGTTCGCGACCAGACAATGTATTTACAACCGTCACATCGTCACGATTGCGACGCCGACGAACATGCTAACCAGATAACAAGAAAAAGAATCAACCGAGCCATTCCAGACAGCAATAGTTTACGTGAAACTAGGACAACTTCGTGTTCGTGGTAAATTACTGCGATATGTTGCTCAAATTTGATGTGGCTTTTCAGTACAACGATATGTGGGTTTTGAGTAGACTTCCATTAGTTAAAAGGTAGTATAGGAGATCTTACTAGAGAATCTTTATAGGAAATACT
Source organism: Megachile lagopoda (assembly GCA_036983795.1). Taxonomy (NCBI): domain Eukaryota; kingdom Metazoa; phylum Arthropoda; class Insecta; order Hymenoptera; family Megachilidae; genus Megachile; species Megachile lagopoda. Next base: position 9,704,640 of record CM072797.1, on the reverse strand, counting down.
TAAATTCCAAGTGAAAAATTTACTATATTAGATTTATAGTATATTAGATAGCTTACTAGATTCTCTCTAAAACATACACAGATCCAAAGTATAGGTCACTGTACTCCCGCCGTTACCCCTAGAATCTCTCTAGAATATACTCATACCCTAAGTATAGAATAAACTATATTTCCTAGACTGTTTATAGACTCTTTCAAAAGTACGCTTATTGTCAGATCCAAAGTGTAGGAACAATTATACTTTTTGTTAACCCTAGAATTTTTTTAGGATATACTGAACATCGAGTATAAAAATAGCAGTGAAATTAACTAGTCAATTTGAAAGTATATTTAGTGTAAAATAAGATGGTGACATAAAAGCAATTCAGAGTGATACATTTAATGGCAGCCTCGTAGGATTAATATACATTGTCGATATTATTGGAGGGAAATATTGACTTATTGTCAATATTGACGTATTGTCAATATTGAAGTATTGACGAGGTGGATTGATGAAAACCAAAATATTTCCACTTTTTTCGTTTCATCATACAACGCGAGTCTATTGTCGATAAATATTGAATGTCTTGAGATAAATCCGTTTTTTCAATAAAATATCGACAGTGTTGACAATATTGTATTGACACAATTTCAGTATCGTCGATAAATATTGAGAATCGTGAAATAATAACAATATTTATTGATTGCCCGGTGGTCTCCATAAAAATAACAATATAAACGTTTCATCGATATTGTTTAATACGGGTATTTTCCTTTGTTTATATTCGGGAAATACTAATGGACCTTACGATTTATTATTTCGTAGCGTACAGCGAATCGATAGTTGTTGAATTGTAGCGAAATAGTGGCCGAACGTATATCGTAGAAACCGCTGTTTCAATTACGAATCAATTGATTCTGCTTTCTGAATGTCGACTGCTGTTGTAACAAACGTAATTCAACGTTCGCTATCGAGTCGGATGAATGAGCGAGTAGGACTACGCACAGAAAGGAGAGTCACTGAACGAGCGAAACAGAACATATGTATGAATGAACTGCTCACGTGATACGGGTACTACCATACTACAAGGACGTATGGGTATTCATGAATGAGTATGGAAACGATGTGTATTCGCCCTGTTATTACCACATCAGCTTATGAATTAACACTATAACTACCGACATTCACTTACTTACAAATCAAAAATCAAGTCGAAAAATAAACGAGCGATAAAACATAAATTTATACGTTCATTTTTCATAGTGACTTTTTTCGAAATCAAATGTAAAATTGGAAATACACTAGTGATAAAACGTAAATTAATGTACACATCAATTTATCATCTTGATGATTTACTTTGAAATTAAATATCAAGTTGAAAAATAAATCAATTAGTGATCAAATAAAAATTAATGTACACATCAATCTGTCATCTTGATTCTTTCAATTCTGAAATCAGTGTAACTACAATTTGTTTACCAGCAAAAACCTAACTAAAGTTAGTAATAATCTACCTAACCAAAGAATGAAGTTAACCTCCATGAAGAGTAAATATTTCAAATTTGCGAGTCGTAAAAATATCGGCAATCACAAAATCATGAAATCAGATAGCGGAAAATCTGAGAAACAAAAATGGAGGATCCATAAGTACCAAAAACGTATGGTCGAGGCGTTCTCTATTTTCCACGAAGAAACGAGTGTGCTTGAAGGTTCATTTGTTACACGACGGTACGTTTAAAACGGTTAATTTTTACGGCCGCGATTTTTGCTTCGCTCCGGTGTTCGTTCTTTCCCCCCTGCTCGCCGCTTTAATGCGAATTTATTCCTCAGAGTTAATTACGCGACACTAATTTTTGCTCAATTTCGTTCCCCGTACAACCACGTCTGGTCACCTAACTTCCGCTTCCCAATATTCCCACGGACTCGCTTTAAACTTCCCACCCGTGCCCTTTCCTCTTTCTTTCACTCGGAGAAAGACTTTTCACGAAATTTTAAGATTCGCCAAAGATTTAGAGGGATCGGCCAATTAGTGGAGCGGCTAACAAATTTTTTTTTTCATCCCCCTTACCCTTTCTATCGCACGCGCAATTCCGACAACTTTTCTTTGCCGGATTAATCCGCACGTAAGAATTATGAAATTATTGCTTCCAGAAGTTCTCCGGGGAGAAGTCTAAAGTACTTTAGAGATTCCTCGCTTGAGAAGTTTGAAAAATATCGGGGAAATACCGCCGGATCGTTTTTATTAAACGAATTTCGTTTCCCTTTGATCATGCGAAATGTGTATTGTCTTTCATCTATGAAAAACTGCACTTCTTTTGCTGTACATTTTTTTTTATGCAGAAATGATCCATTCTCGAATGGGATGTGTTTACAATTTAGAATTGTTATTTTCTAAACATTTCATCGTGTTTTATTAGGGAACAATTAATTAAAATTAAAAATTTAGTTTCTCCATTAACATTAAAACCAAACAAGTTTGATACATTCACAATTTTTTTTTTAATTTACAAAATTTATTTAGGTGCTTTTCAAATCTCTGTTGACTTTTATGGAAATAACATTGTGTATATTAATTTATTGTATGTTTCATCTTTGTTTATTTTTAATTACAAATTATCTGTATTTAGTGTTTACTACCTCAGACAATTTTGTACGTTTTATTATATTAGACGAAGTTTATAATACTTTTTGTACGCATACTTTTTGTGCTTCCTATATTTCTTGTACTTCTCATACTTTTTATTCTTCCCGTACTTCTTGTATTTCTTGTACTTTCTATACTTCTTGTATTTCTTGTATTTCTTCTGCAATAATAGAATCATTCATCTTCGTCAAAAGAAACGAAAGTTATGCATTTTATTCCTCAAAGTTGACCTAACCTCTAAATAATCGTCCATGTGTGTTACACTCAAGATCATTTCAAAGATATCATAATTTAAACAATATTTATTTATAGTTTCTCCATTAGAACCAGTTTTTACATATTTAGCACTGTGTCGATCAATTTTATAAATAAATTTAATGTACACTATCATTAAATTCATTTTCAAAATCATAACCTTAAAATGATTTTCATAGTCCTTCTACAATGAACCCATTTATTATAACAAAAATAATTTTCTCAATTTTTGTCTATTTTCAATATCATTCTAAACTCATTTAAATGTTTCATTTGAGAGACATTCTGCGCAACACTGAAACGTATAAAATTTATTTTCTCGAAGTATTTCAAGAGTCGGCGTAAACTATGAAAAAATAGTAGCACTTCTCGTTTTATGTTATACGATGAAATGAATGTGCAGAAGAAGAAAACGTAGGATACACCACGAACGTCGAACAACGATTTACCGAAGGTAATACCATTGGCCGGAAAATCCAAAGAAGCCAGCTAGACGAACAGAGTCGTTGAACCCATCGTTGCTCTTCTTTTTCTTCGATTTTCCTTCGCGTGGTAAGTAATGGTATCTTGCTACGGAAAGGAATTCTCATCGTTCATGAATGTGGCGCATGTAACAACAGTAAGCATAGTTCGGTTAAATTGTACAGTCAACAGCGAACCTGACTTCTGTGGAGAAAATATGGTAGACGAAACAAGGAAACGTCACGCTAGTTGTCTTTTAGGAATGTTGGGATTCGTGAATCTCGACGTGGAACGGAAGTTTGAGGACCTTGTTATTTTGGGAGATTGGGATTTAGGGATGTGTAGATATGGGAACGTGGGGATTTGATGATATCGAAATTTGGGGAGGTATGAGTTTGGGGATATAACTTGTGGATGTAATGGTTTATGGATTCGGAAATTTGGGAAGGTAGGAACGTTGCTGTTTGGTGAAATTCTGATTTGGGAGTTTAGGTATTTTACGGTCTAGGTATTTGGGGATATAGGAGTTTGTGGACGTAGGAATTTGGGAATATAAGAATTTGAGAACGTAGGTATTTTGGGGTTCAGAAATTTGGGGGATACAAAATTTGAAAAATTGGATATTCAATAATGTAGGAATTTGGGGATTTTCAAATTTGGGAACGTGATAATTTGGAGATTCTGAAATTCGAAAACGTAGCAATTTACAAACATCCTAATTTAGGTATCTAGGAATTTTGTCGTCTACATATTTAAGAATATGAGAATTTATAGACCTAGGAATTTGAGAATGTATTTAATCCACAAATAGATGAACCTAACCTACAAATTGTCCACGAAAGCAGCACCAATCATCGTTAAACGAATAAACATTAATTTTCCATTCATAAGATATTTTATTCGTATGATAAAAATTGGAAAATCTCTTCTCGCGTAGATTTTATTCGATTCCACCGCAACAATGGTGAAAGCAACAGCGTCCACAAAAGTGAGGCCATCGAAAGACGCGAGCGCGCAATTTCGGCGGGGGTTGTCCAGATATGAATTGAAAAGGTAGAAATATTTATGCGAGCCGGTGTACATCCGGCGCAAAACAAGGAAAAGAAGAGGTACGTGCATTTTTTAAAAAGCTTCGAACCGTTTCGAGGCATTTTCGTGTGTCTGGAACGCGATAGGGCAGGGCGTGAAGGAACAGCAGACGAGATAGGCGAAGAGTGAAAAGGATGATCCTGGATCCAAGGGGAACACCCTCTGTCCCTATCTCTTTCGGTCGTTTCTTGGAAGGGGTTGAGAGAGACAGGGGTGAAGAGAGTTGAAGAGGGTCGAAGCAGGCCGTAGGCGGGAGCGATGATACGTGCGTGGAATAGCCTCGGTGTTTTGAACTCCTCGGAGATTTGGTTTACCAAGTAAAAGCCTTCCACCTTTTTCTTCTTCCATCTTCTCCTTCCTTTTTTTCCATCTTTTACTTTCTTCAATTTCTTTGATTTTTCCTGCATCGTCGTCAGTTTTAGTCGCTACGCCATTAATATTTCATTCCTGGCGCTCCGTGGATTGTTTCTGGTAAATAAATATTCTGGATAACTTTGGTGCAGAGAAATTTAAGATGGTTTTATTTTGTTAGTTTTTTCATATTGGATAGAAACATTTAATATTCTTTAATTTGTGTGGGTTTTGCAATACTTTAGGATCAATAATAATTTTAACTGCAACGCCATTAGTATTTCATTCCTGGCGCTCGGTGAATTGTTTCTGGTAAATAAATATTCTGGATAACTTTGGTGCAGAGAAATTTAAGATGGTTTTATTTTGTTAGTTTTCTCGTATTGGATAGAGAAATTTAATACTTTTTTAGGGTTTTGCAATACTTTAGGATCAATAATAATTTTAGCTGCAACGCCATTTGTATTTGATTCTAGCTGTTTGGTGAATTGTTTTTGGTAAATATTCTAGATAATTTTGAGTAGAGATATTTGAGATTATTTTATTTTGTTAGTTTCTTCTTATCGTGTTGAATAGAGAAACTCGATATTTGTTAACTTTTTTGGATTTTACCTTACTCTATCAATTTTACAATTGTGTCTATTAATTTTAAATTAGGTACTGCATGTATCTCCTAAGTTGAAGTAATTCTGTTGTCCTGACTGCCATCTTATCAGACATACGCAATACGATTATTTGTATGCCTTCATTTCAAGAAATATAAATTTTAATCAAATTTGAATTTGAATAAATTAATTATATTAATTAATTACAATTCTAATAAAGTGTATAAAAATCAATGAATTGCAATAAATGTCACTGGCTTTTAAATAGAAGGATTTGTAATATAAAATTGATAGTCATCTACAAAATGTACACAGAACATTTAAATATCTGTTGAAGAATAATTCAACATCGAATATCAAATATTTAAGATCTTTTCTAAATTCCAAGGTTCGTCGAGTTCAACAGTTTGATCGCAACAGCATCCGAAAGTTAGAGAATTTAAACTACATCGATTAAAACAGTCGCAAAGTTTAACCAGAATAGTTTAAAATACTCGATTACGTTCAGCTCGAGAAGTATCTTGTTTTCGAAAGTGGTATTATGCTAAAGCCAACTTTGAATTCCTTCTTTTGGAATTTAAAACATCTGTAGAAATTAGTTGATACAGAGAATGATATAAAATTGTAAGAAATTTTGCCAATTTTATAAATCACTAGCTTGAATTTCAATTAGAATTTAGAGTACTAACTTGTTGCAAATGAGAACAAGTTTCCGAAGTTACAAGCTTTCTTTAATTGAATTTTTTTATTGGAAACTTTTACTAAATTTTTTAACTGTTTAATTTTAAACGTAATAAATAAATACAAGAAATTACAAAAAATAAAATAATTGAAATATTTGTGATTAAAATTTTTCTCTTAGAATTTAGAGAAATTGTCTAAATTTCAAATTTGGAAATTCAAGAATATAGATATTTTTTAATTTCCAAATCTGAGAATTTTAACATCTTTCTGTATGAAAATATAAAAATCGAAGAATATACAAATCTGAAAATTTGACGACTTCAAACTCAAAATTTGTATAAATTGTCAAACTCAGAAAATGAAAAATTTCCAAACGCAGAAAATAAAAACTGTTCAAAATCAAATAATGAAAACTTCAGAAATTCAAATTTAAAAATGAAAAATTTTCTTAATGTCAGTTTCCATGATTGCAAGTAACAACGAACGAGGCAAACGTATAATCATAAATTTAAAAACAATTCCTTTTCTTCGTTCCATTAAAATCCTGGCTGATTAATAAAATCGACGGTAGACGGAGAACAGTACGTTCAATTAAGAATATCTTAGTATTTTCTTCTCCTTTTCTACGTTTTTCCACTTATCTTCGAGAAGAGGCAGCAATCTTGAAATATCACTCTTGGCGTGAGTTATCGCGGTATTTAATCATCTCCAATAAGCTCGGATCGTACACTCTCCGCGTTCTTCGTCTTATTTTCTTTTTCTGTTCCGTTGCTAATGCTTTTTTCTTCGTTTTCCTCTTCATGGCTTTCAGCTTCACTCGGCGCGCATTTTCGGTCGGTTTCTTAAGGATCGCGTCAAGAAATTGTGCCTAACGACCCTTTACCACATTTTTTTTTTCCTTGCCAAGTAATTAAGAACGATCGAGGAGAGTCTGCTGAGGAAGTGGGAAATCGCGAAAATTACTGGCAAGTGTATTGACTGAAGAAATATTTTTTTTCTCTAATTGAAATCGTTCCTGGAAACACGGGTCATCCCCTGCAAACTTTACCGAAATACTAATTAGTGTCGATGTAATTAAGCTGTCAGTAATTAATTATTTCGAAAATACTTGGTTATAAGTGGAATATTATTTTAGGTACTTCAAGTGTGTGATATATTGTAATATATATCAAATATTGTTATACACATAATATATGTAATATATTACACATATATTATACATGTTAATGTATATTATGATGTAGTACTGTATTATCATAATGAAGAATAATGTATTATTAGTTTCACAGACCTTCACTTGCAATTATAGTACAGTATTATATTATCTTATATTACAACATAATAAATTAATAGTAATAAAACGTTATAATAAAGAATTCATTGTTCAATCAACATCTACAACCTCATTGTAATATTATTTTTATAAGTATATTAACATACAAAGTGCAATTGCATTGTTAAATAATTCTATAAATATCATCGTCGAAATAAATAAGTATGCAGTCGTCCATTATGAATTTTTTAATGAAAAGCAGAAATATTTGTTCACATTTACAAACAGCTGAAAGTAACAGTGTAAAAGTTAAAATGTTTCATTGTTTAATGGAGACATGTAAAAGTGTATGCGTAATTTTCTACAATTGATGTTATCATATTTTAAGAAATTCTAATATTTAATATTTTTAGAGAAAAAGTGATATGAATATAAATTAGGGTTTAAATATGGTCTAATTGAAGTTTAGGATCATTTTAGAAGTTTCACCATGATGAAAATACTAGTAGGTCTAATTTCACCTAACCTAGTATGAGTACATCTAATCCGACCTAACCGAACAGGAATAGACTTTATCTAACCTAACCTAATTATATATAGATCTATCTAGACCTAACGTAATACGAATAGGACTAATTAAATCTAACCTATTACGAGTAGATCCAATCTAACCTAACCTAGTATGAATACATCTAATCTAACCTAACCTAACAATAATATACTTCAACTAACCTACAGATCTAACTAGACCTAACCTAGTACGAGTAGGAGTAATTAAATCTAACATATTGCGATTAAATTTAATCTAACCTAATAAGAGCAGATTTAACTGACTTTAACCTAACCTATTCATGACTTAATCGAATCTAACTTAATCAATCTAACCTAACCTATTTATAACTTAATGAAATCTAACTTAACCTAATTCTAACTTAACCAAACCTAACCTAACTTACCCCTAACTTATAACTGTTTCTAACCTCCTAATATGAAACTAATTAAAAGAAAATATCTAGAAAAGGTTACAACAAATTATATTTGTTATTATTAATATAGAATCTTGTAGAACATATAATTTTACTAATTTACGAATAACTTTAAAATAGTAATCCATGGAATCCATAATTAATATTTCCCTAAATATTAGTCAATGATAAAAAATAAAATAAATAAAAATTCAAATACGAACAGAAGAATACAAAAATATGATACTCAAGAAATTGAATTATTATTATAAATAACCTTGTATTTATATCTTTATTAGAACGATTTGAAACAATAATATTTGGAATTAAAATATGCGCATAAACGAAATCAACGGAGGGATATGTAGCTTTGATTGAATGCAACGTTTCAAAAATTGTAGTCACTGGCGAATTTGAAAGTTACAGGATTTCGGAATCATTGGTATTAAAATATGGAAGGAGCACATGGAAGTACAACGAACAAATGTATATACAAAAGCGAATACATCAGAACAGATGGAAATTTAATCCGCTTATACCAACAAAGCTTTTGCACTGTGTAATTTTAATCAATGCAAATGCTCTTCTAAATAATCAATCAGTTTCATCATGACGGTTATTTACATGCCGTGTCGTTGCATTTTATCAACATATTTTATTGCGTATCTTTGTGAATTTATAACTCAACGTGATATTTGACGTCCCGCTACGATTTGTTAATATTTCACGTGCATATCTTCGTTGAATAAAGTCCCTTTTACATTTTATGTTTCTACTCGAACTTTCAGACAGAACTTTTTTTGCTACTTTAGGATTTTGCTGCTTTGGATTTGGTTCTGTAATTTTTATTATTACACGTGATCATTTTTGTTGAGAAAAGTATTACATTTTTTAGGTTTATACTAGTGGATAGTGTAGTAATGTTTAAAATACTTGTTAAAGTACTAATTTTTCAAATATTGTTAACATTGTTACAAATAAAAATATATTCTACCTTCAGGCTTATAAAAATGTATAATGTGTTAATGTTTAAAGTAGTGAAAATACTTGTTAAAATTCTAATGTTCAAAATACTGAAAATATTTGTTAAGAACAATTTAAAATACTGTTAATATTACTACAAAGTTTTGCAACATTAATGCAATACTTTATATTTACGCCATTACCTAAATTTGAATCTCAGGTTTATGATATCAACAATATTAAAATATTGCGAATGTCATAAACCTAAGATTAAAATTTCACTTCAGATAATATTTCAATTTTAATTTTAAATTTTAGAGGCAGGTATTAAAACACTGAAATATTGCAAATGTTGTTATAAACTTATCTTTAAAATTTCAGTATTAAAATATTCATATAAATATTACATTGTTATAAATCCAGATTTAAAATTTCAATATGAAATAATAAAAGTATTGCTAATAATGTTACATTTAACAGTCATTTTTATCAAGGTTGAAATTCCAAGTTAATACATTATACACATTGTTTTTGTATCTCCAAATGATGTTACATTAGCTGCGTTCCAAACCTAATAATAAAGTCCGAACCGCATTGACGCTACATTCAGTTCCATGTGTTATAGTCAAACAAACTTGAAATTATAAATTCATAACTCATTACATTTGATGAATTTATCAACAGTATTAACGAAACCATTTAACAGTCATTTTTATCAAGGTTAAAATTCCAAGTTAATACATTATACACATTGTTTTTGTATCTCCAAATGATGTTACATTAGCTGCGTTCCAAACCTAATAATAAAGTCCGAAACGCATTGACGCTACATTCAGTTCCATGTGTTATAGTCAAACAAACTTGAAATTATAAATTCATAACTCATTACATTTGATGAATTTATCAACAGTATTAAAGAAATCATTTAACAGTCATTTTTATCAAGGTTAAAATTCCAAGTTAATACATTATACACATTGCTTTTGTATCTCCAAATGATGTTGTATTAGCTGCGTTCCAAACCTAATAATAAAGTCCGAACCGCATTGACGCTACATTCAGTTCCATGTGTTATAGTCAAACAAACTTGAAATTATAAATTCATAACTCATTACATTTGATGAATTTATCAACAGTATTAAAGAAACCATTTAACAGTCATTTTTATCAAGGTTAAAATTCCAAGTTAATACATTATACACATTGCTTTTGTATCTCCAAATGATGTTGTATTAGCTGCGTTCCAAACCTAATAATAAAGTTTGAACTGCATTGACGCTACAGTTCCCCGAGTTGTACCAAAACAAACTTGAAATCGTAACATTGACAAATCGTTCGATCTGGTAAATTTGTCAATAAAGAATCTAAAAGAACTTTTACGGGCTCCGCTACAAACGCGACATTTTCCTTATTCGTAGCCCGCTACCAGATTTGATTCGAGTTGAATCAGTGACTCTGACACTTCCTCGTGACCCCTAGGGAACCAACCCAGTAACGTTCGTACATCCGTACAATTCACCAGGGAAATTCAGCCATCTATTTCGACGGTGCGTAAACTTTTGCGAAGGATCCCCCATTCGTCGATAGACGAACCGAAAAGAGGATAGCAACAACATTGCCGTGTGACCTTATGGGGATCAACGGACTGTGCGCGATACACCTATCACGCCACCATGGGGATTGCAAAACCGGAATACTGCTGGTTTTGCAATCGACAAATGCGTTTTATAACAAAACTGTGGCCGTTGCGTATATATGCGCGAAACGGATTTTTTGAAACGTGAAAGGCAGACAATGCTGTCGTGCACTTCTACTATCGTTCATCGCGCTGCAACGCTTGTTGCCGACGGGGTTTATGGTACCGCTGCTGGGTATTTATTGTTTTTCAGTTGGAAAAACCTGATAGAAAAAATACAGTTTGGTATGTACGATTTAAATCTGGAATTTCTTTAACACTGCGACAACCTGTGTTCGCTGCACACCGTTGTTTCAACCATTTCCTTCGTTGCCGGAACAATGCTTTATTTGTTGTTATTTTACACCTTTTTGCAGGACATTTTCCTCTGTTTTCCCCATTTTTAACTATTCTTATGTTCCGAAACATTTTCATGTCAGATTTGCAATAATTTCAGAGAGAAATATGGTGGATATTTTTGTTCTGATGTCAGCTAAATAATATTTAATAAAATATTCACTTTGGATTTTAGTGACGACAAATATAGTGTTGCTAATACATAACGAAATTTTCATTTCAAGCATGTAATATTAGCACTTATTAGAATATAAGGGATTAATATTACATGATTATATTTCACCTTATGATTATGTAAATATATGTAAATGAAGCAAACTTAATTAAACTACCTAAGAATAACTTGAACTTGTCGAATACCAAGAGGAAGAGAGAGAACCTAACCTCAAAGAGATATGAAATGTTCGCAACCTTGTGGCAAATATAAAAAGAACCTGGTATCAGATATTAAAATCCGAATAATATTGCAGAAAATGCAGATGAAAGTATTAAAAGAGTTGTATAAAACCGACGAAGAGATTCGGTGAGGCTTTCTTGTCAAAAACTTTCGAAATTTTCATTCATCTCGATCGCGGTTCGTTCAATTAGAAAAATGAAGAAGCATCTTTGTCCGGCGATACCGTAGACACAACACCGGGACGCTTTGATCAGACAGAAGCATTCGGAACGGATAAAGGAGAATAAACAGGGTGAGGAGAGAAAGGAAACGACAAAAGAGACGGAAATACGTGGACCAGAAATCTGACGGGGTCTTTTGGACACGTCACGGCATCGCGTTGCTTTTAGTTTGTATTACCGCGGGCCAGTCACACGAAACTATCGTGTCGCGGATTTACAATGACGGAAATCTCAGCCGAGGAAACCGGAAGGGAAAAGAATAGTGCAGAAACTGACGTAACAGACAAGCAGAGATAGCACTGAACGAAACTGTTAAGCAAAGAAGGGGAAGAAAAAGGAATTTTTCCGGCTGTACGAAGACTTTTAGCCCGGTTAGAATAGGGGAACGAGTGCTAAACTGACAATAGCAATTTTTTTTTTCCTTCTCTCCTCTGTAAGACTGCGCTGCTACACTTAACAATGCTACACAATCCATATACCGTTTTCCGTCCTTTTCTCCGCGCTTTGCATTTTCCTTTGCTCGTCCTACTCTCGCTCGTCCGTGTATACTCAAACGCTCGTTCAAACTATACTTTCGCGCCGTATCTTCCCCCTTTCTCTGCACGCTAACTCACACCTCGGCTTTCGCGCAGACAGTTTCTCGGGTCCGCAGATTTAGTCTATCCGTGAAACGACCATTAGAACAATGAGCAATGCATTTTTCTGATTAAAATTTAGCCACTGGAACGCCATCCAGAAAGTATATTAGACATGTGTTCAGATCACTGTAGTAGTTATAGGAATTTTATAAAACCTCTTTTTGCATGGCAGAGAATCTGGTGATTTACAATTTGAGAATTTAAGAACTCGATTTGGAAGCTCGAAAGCCTAAAGATTTTATAATTTTGAAGCTGTAAACTGTAGTGGTTACAACTATCTACCAAACTAGTCTAACATAACATCATAAGAGTAGACATAATCCACGCTAACCTACTGAGAAAAGACATAATTTAACCAAACTTAATATGAATAGGACTAATTTACCTTAACTTATGATGAGCTGAACAAATTAGACCTAACCTTATATGAGTAGATTTACTCTAACCTAACCTAATATGAAAAGATCTAGTGTAACCTAACATAATATGAAAAAATCTAATGTTAACCTAACTTAATATGAAAAGATCTAATGTAACCTAACCTAATATGAATAGACTTAATGTAACCTAACCTAATATGAAAAGATCTAATGTAGCCTAACCTAATATGAAAAGATCTAATGTAACCTAACCTAGTATGAGTAGATGTAATCTAACCTAACCTAATATGAGTAGATCTAATCTAACCTAACCTAATGTGAGTAGATCTAATTTGACCTAACTTAATATGAATAGATCTCATCTAACCTAACCTAATCTGCAGGTCCAACTAAACCTAACCTAATACGAATAACCTAATGTAACCTAAGTACGAGTATATCTGATCTATCCTAACCTAATAAGAGCAGCCTAATCGAATTTAACTTAACGTATTTATAACTTAATCCAATCTAATCTAACCTAATCTTAACCAAATCTAACCTAACCTACTCCTAACTTAATTGTAACCCTAACCTCCCTAATATTCCAAGCCGATTTCCATCAAAGTTATATTATCGTTTAAATCATGTTAGATGGTCAATTAACCTCAAAAATTGTTTATTCGTATTTTAAACCAAAACGTTTATATCGCAATGGCAGTGCATTCACGTATGCGCCTTCTTTCTTCACTTTCCGCTTCTTGTATTGATTTTTTACGCAGCGCACTCATCATAATCTACAAGGACCTTTTCCTGAAGGAGCACGAGGGTTGAAAGCTACTTTCAAACCTTCCATTTCATCTTCGAATTGTAAATATGAATTGGACTGGAACAGTAACCTTGTAACTTAGATTCCCAGTGACGTGTTCAACTAACGACGACTTCGAAGTGCCCTGTTCCACTGCTCATTCAATAAAATTAGCAACGCAGAGCGACTAGGGGACAACAGCAACACAGTTAGGGAGGATGTTGTTCTCTATTGTGCCTCTCCCTATATCCTTTGATGACGCCGCGCCAGCATTGTGGATTGCTTTTTATTCCGTGCTCTGTGCGACCTGAACGTCATATACCAATCGAACAATTCTGCTTTTTATAAGTGCATTTCTTCTATTTTATGCACTTTCATTTCTTTTGTGGGTTATGGACTTTCATTGTGGTACATTACGGAAGTCTGTATTATGGACTAAACACGGGGTGAAATCGTGACACACAGGGAGTGATTATATGGGAAAAAATAAGTTATAATTGTAGAATAAAATATTTGTATCTGAAGTATATTGTTTGGGGAAATAAAGATTTAATATTCGTTGAGTACTCGTTGTAAACAATATGTATAAATAATTGTGGTGTCCATTTTTAGTCAGAATTGTGTAAAAGTATTCTACAAATAATTCTTAAAAATTCTAATCTATATTGATATTAATTGTAAGATATAATAATTATTTATAACCCGTTCTAATAATAACATGTTTAACTATAATCAATTACATAATTTTTTACAGCAAATTATTACAATAAAATAATTTCTAAAATACAATTTCCAGATATGATAAAAAAAAATATTAATATTACAAGTTGTTAAATTTTCAACTCCTAAATCTAAATCACAGTCTGAAACTCCAGCACTGTTCGTAAATGATCAATAACCCTAAGAAAATGTAAACTTCAGAGAGTTATTAATACAGAGGCTTATCGCAGAATTGTTTAAAAAGTTCGAACGATTAAAGGTCACGAAGAAGGATAAGATCGCATGAAAATGTAATTCCACGAAACAGAAATGAAAATTGAAGCGGCATAGCGTGGACTCGTTCGCAGTTAAATTCTCTCTCTTTGCACCCTTATTCTTCTCCTTTTAATTCTTCGAAGGAATATGAAATTAGTCGCAACCCCGTGCCGAGGGCTCAGAAATTGATTGCGTTAATTATGCAGATATCGTTCAAAGCAGCAGCGAGTCTTTCCTCGTGACCGAAGTGCCGTTAAGCCTATGCACGAATTTATATTAATTCTACGCGAAATGACCCATTTTAATAATTTTCTCTTATAACTACGAACGCTCCAGGATTCAACGAATTCGATTAATGTAAACGGCTTACTTAATATATTCTATCGCACTTTCCACTTTCAAGTTCTCGAATTTTCTTAAGAATTATACGTCGGGTATGATAATTATTATTATTGTTATGTTTGAAGAATTATACGTATTTATTATAAATTATATTTTATTGTAAAATTTATACATTTTTATTAAATTTATACAAAATTATTTTGTAAAATGTAGATAATTTATTATAATTTTGAAGTATCAGGATTTAGGAATTTACTAATTTAAAAATCTGAAACATTAAAAATTTTTAAACTCAAGAACGTGTCTTACATTCTTTAAATAATTTAGAAAATAATTTCTAAAATATTATTGATCATTTATATTATAATATTGATGTCCCAAACACTCAAGGTTTAAGAATTTGAAAATTTACTAATTTAAAAATCTAACAAATAAAAAATTTGTAAACTCGAGAACGTTGCATCTTACATTTTATAAATAATTTGTAGAATATTTTAAATAATTTATTAGGAAATTGATTTTATAAATTTGAATGGGTTAAAAAATTTGAGAATTTACTAATTTAAAAATCTAAAAGATTAAAAATGTATAAAATCAACTGCTTTCAAAAAGAGAACATAAAAATTTGACATTAAAAAACTTCAAAAATTTGTAAATTTGGCAATTGGAAATTTGTACATTGTATAAATAATTCACAATTTATAACATAAATAAACCTACCCATAAATAAAAAATTGTAATTGTTAAATAAATGAAATAAATTGAAAATATTATACTTCAACGAAGTCAATATAGTAGTAAAAGTCCTATATGACGATAAAAACTAAGATTTTAACGATTCCATAACGATCGAGGCGTAATCGCGGATGGAGTGGGGTATTTCCTCCTAGATTCGGCCCTGAAGGCATAACATTATTTTGTCCATTTGATCCACACCATGGAATCACATAATGATGCGTTCTCGAATAGAAAATTGATTGCCTCGTAAAACAGGCAGAGAGTGTCATTAAGGGGACACTCGTGAGATTCGAATCGAGGACAAACACAGCCCGTATATGTATCAAGCTAATAAGATGGAACGACGAATACCGACCAGATAATTAGCTATAGAAGCAAGTGACGCAAACATTAATTAACGGATACAACGATGAGTGTGTGCCTCTAATTACTGTTCACTGAGTAATCTCGAAACTAGACTGTACGGGGCGTTTGGAAATTATATGTCACGATCACTGCTGTTATTTCGTATCTTTCAATCTGTCAAGCATTTCAATTACCTTTATTTTTATAATTAATCTGCAAAGAAAATCAATTTTTCGTCTACTTTAATACGTTCGTAGATAATAACATACAACTTGTGAGAAAATATATATAACTTAAAAGATTATTGATTTTACTAGTTAATTATTATGAACACATAAGATACTATATAATATAGGTTATATAGTAGTAATAGAAATATATGTGTATATAAAATGTCAACTGAAAGCATTTATAGTTCTGTACCATAATCAACTGTTTACTTTATTGCGAATAAAAAGGCCATCTTTAAGCAAAAATAAAATATCTGTCATTTATTAAGATCCATAAGATAAAAATCAATCTGAGAATAAATGAAAAACATCTAACTACTGCTACTAAGCATAAATGATTAGTACTGCGTCAAAAATAGTATTAATAGTGATCCTAAAATCACCATAACCTATAATATCTATAAATATCTAATTAACTTTTAAATTCACCAACCAAAACTTACATAAGCGAACATGACAATTTCCGTACATTATAATTTCTTGTAGTTACTTTATTTATATAATTGTTATGTATTAAAAATATAATTGCGTGAATGTTGATATGAAGTTAAATCACTTCTCTAACCTAAACAAAAATTGTGCGTGAAGAGGTTAAGGGTTGAGTGATTGCACGAGTTCGTTATGAACTCGTTATAAGTTTAATTGGCCCAGAAACGTGTCATATCATGATTCAATTTCGATTGATTGAACGTTCATTGAAAATTACTTTTGTATTTTATTTGACAACTATTCGATTCCGATTGCGGACAAGAGAAATCGTATATTTATAGGTTATATTCCAACTGAATTTCGATTCCATTTGACAAATTGATTGCAAATAAATCTTTGCCGGCCACATTGACAGCTCCAAACTGCTGTGTTTGGCACGTGTTAATGCCGGGACCGCAATTACAACTCATTTGCGAAAATCCGGAATTCGGCATCTATATTTATGCATCTGTGCTCTGCAATATTCAGACAATATTCAGACAGAAATTTACCGTATAAGAATTTATTCATTCTTTACAAGAATTCACTTTTTCAGACAGCAGATATAACAAATTAAATTTTTTAGATTAACATAAAACGAAATTCGATTCGATAAACAATTTACAAGCAATAAAATTATGATTAAATTCTTAACTTTTGAATTGATATGATAGGAAATATTTTATATTTGTATGTTATTGTGGTATGCAGCAAGAGAATGTGATTATTAATTGGATAATGTCATATATTTAAATATTAATATATTGGCTGATATATTGAAATAATATATAGCCTAATATATTTAAATATTAATATGTTGTCTAATATATTAAAATATAGTCAAGTCCTATAAAATTTATAATTAGATAATTTTATAAATTTTTCTTCGTGTGCAAAACTTGAAAAATTTCCCTTAAAATTTGTTTATATTAAAATATTCATATATTGCCTCATATACTAAGATATGAAGATATTGCCTAATATATTAAAATATACGCCTACAGATAAAAAATTCTAAATTATCAAAGTTCTATTGACCTAAAAATGCTAAAGTCTCAAAATCAAACAACCCAGTAAAAAATTCTAAAATCCTAAATTCCAAAAGTTCCTAAATCCTAAAGTCCCAATACTAAAAAAAGTTCGAAATCCCAAATGCAAAATCCTACAATTCCAAATTGCCAAAAACAGGAATAAAAAACCGAGTTTCAAATAAAAAATGAATTTCAAATCATCCACCGCCCTCTGTTAAAAAAAAGCGATTTCATCGCGTGTATCAAAAATGAGACAAAAACTGTTTAAAATATGAATCGGGTGATCCAATTTCACCGTTTGAACTATTCGACAGCAAAAAAAAGTTCCTTATAACATTTTGTGTAGCGAGAGAACAGCAGGGTGAAGTATCCATTTAAAAACAAAATTTGCGCGATAAAAAATTGTGCGAAAAAAAGTTGTTAAGTACGTGACATACGTTTTACGATTCATAACAGGGAAATAATTCGCAGAGAAGTTTGGAACAAGTTTCTATGGTATTCATGAAGTCGGCGGCCTATCACCAGCTCGATTTTCCACCTGCCTCGTCCGATTAACACTTTCCCATCCCTCTGCGGTCCAATAAAATCGCGCTGGGAAAATAATCATAAATGTACGGTAAATCGCACGGGTGTTCGTGTACTCTCAATTAGTAACTGGAAAAATTGCATACAAAATTATTTCTGATGCTGCGCTGCACAAAAATCCTCGAATTTAATTCGAACGCAATTTACCCACACGTGCTTGATAATGTACAATCTCGTGGAATATTCAAAACACGAAATTGTAGCCATAATTATGAACGGTGTTCCAGTTTATTATTTCCCGAGACTGTTAATTGTGTTTGTAAAATGTACGAATTCTTAGTCCGCGAATATTCAAATTTTGGTCATGAAATTTTTACATTGTCAAACTTATGCACATCGAATTTAGAAATTTGTTTAGGGTAAGTTTCGCAAATAATATGTTAAGATTATACAGTGGAGACGACAAGGAATTATTATAAGGACGTGAAGCCAAATAATATTCTAAGATTTATTAAAATAAAATTACAAGAAACTGATATTTATAACACGATGGCAATGACACAATAAATTGAACAGAAAACAGAAATTCAGGACGATGTTCACGGTTTATATAGATCAATGATTGAGTAGTCCTTTGTCAATCGATTACTTTATAAATCGAATAATGATTTACGTCGATAATTTCATATATTCTCAACATAATACATTAATAATAATGAAATATAATTAGTAAAGATAAAAAGAGAAATAAGGGAAGAAAGAGGTTGATACAAATTTATCCATAATTAAATAGAGAAAAATTTGCATCGGTTTATAGAAGGGTTGGGTGAAAAATTTACATGGGTTTATAGAAGGGGCGTCATGCATGACCAATAATCGATTGTAGGGGTAGAAGTATTTTTGTGATTGGCAATACGGTCCGATGGAACTCGTTGTTTATTCGTTGGACCGGTACCCGATTAATTTCGAAGATCCGAAATTCTCGGTTCACTTGGATTTTCAGGAATTACATTTTAGGAGGGATGGAAAAGCAAGGCAAATGAAGTATATGTAAATAATGAGGGGTGAGAATGAATACGTTTGCGAGGGAGGGGTGAGTTTGTGGGTGCACTAATGGCGGGTGCAACGGCCGTTCGAGGACCACCCGAAAATAATTCCGTCCTTCTATCGCGCCGTGAGAATCCCCCTCAAGCCGCCCAATTATCGTGAAACGCCCACCCACTACTTCGCGCTTCGGGTTTAAGCAAATGAAGAGCGATGCTTGTTCCTAGACAATGCGAACAGCGATAAATCTTGACAACAAGATCGATGAGAATTGTTTTATACTATTTTCTTACCTTATGCATGGTAGTCGTGCTCGTTCCAAATGTTTAGGGGTGTTTTTCGACGAGGTTTATGTAGCAAATTTAATAAATGCATTAACAAGAATATTTTAAATATATTAAATACATGTATTAACAAAAACATAATGAACATGTTAAGTATATTAACTGGAACATAGTGAACATATTAAACATGTCAAACGTATTAACAAAAATATAATAAACATATTTAATGTACTAACAAAAATATAGGGAATACATTAAACATATCACATGCATTAACAAAAACATAATGAATATGTTAAATATATTAACTGGAACATAGTGAACGTGTTAAATATGTCAAACGTATTAACAAAAACATAATGAACATATTAAATATATAAACAAGAATATAGTAAATATATTAAGTGTACAAAATATATTAACAAAAATAAAGCAAATATATTGTTCTTGAATTTATTACTGAAGATTAAGAAAACTTATGAACTTAAGAATTTTTGAATATATTAACTTGATGTGATAATTTGACAAATGGATAATACAAAAATTTACAAATTGAAACAATTTTTCATAAAACATAGCAATCAGCCAACACTGATATCATTGTCACAGAAATGGTACATCAAAGGCGACGAACGAAAGATAAATTGAAAGCATCGTTATTTCGTATTAAAATACGCTGTTCGTTTCCTGAAAAGGATAATCAAAGAAACATCGATAGACTTTAATCCAAGTACTTAATTTCTATCGAAAGAAAAATATCGACATTGAATAGCTCACTGTCTCGATATAAAGCGGAGGTGAAAACAACATGGAATCCATCCTGTCCCCTGACTGTCGGTCAGCTTATTAAAAGGAACTCTTTAATCACCCCTCGATTATCCGTTCATGGATGAAATTTTAATTTACGAGGCAGTGAAGTTCCTAAAGAGTTACGCTGCCGCGGAAAATTCGTTCGTTTTATGTGCTCTCGCCTTGAAAGTTTCAGTTTGACCGTTAAACCACCCCCTCTGGGTGAGTGATGGGGACCGAACGAGAAACAGAGGAAAACGGAACTGGGGGGTTGAAAAAAGATGCAAAACGAGTGGAACAAGAGCCGAAGCAAAGTACGAGGCAATGAATTCGTCGTATTAAACTGGTAGATTGGAATTCTAATTAATACTCGCGGATTATAGATAGAGCCACCGGAAGAAAGGAATGGGGATGAAATACAAGGAGGGAAGACGGTACGATTCGTTTTCCTCTTTCTTAAGTCCTTCCCTTCGTATTCCTTCGTAATTACTGATAGTTCCGAAGCACGCCCATATAACGGACTTCTCTGCCAAATAATGTAAACTTCCTAATTAACCAGATAACTATAATAGACATACGCCATTCCAAAATTCTGGTCGATGTATATATTCATCCCTGTAAAATAAAATTAACGTTGATAAGCTCGATATTTCAATAAAGTTATCTATAAAACCACTATGTAACGCATTTATCGTGCAATATAGCAAGAGCCTAAAAGATAATTGTGAGTCTGCTACCCTATAATTAGGATATAATATATATTTTATTAAATAAATATTATTAGTTTACGTAATAACCAAATATCTCAAATAAAGTTAAAATTTTATTCTTAATCAGAAAAATAAATAAAACAGATATTTTAACAAATAAATTTTTGTAAACCGATCAAAACATCGACATGTACACTTAGAAAAATGTTAAAATAACCTTCTACGATAACAAATTGTGACATTTGACACTGCTGCGTTTGATAAGTTTATTCGTTATCGATTCATCGAACGGTCCGCGAATCGGTACCTATTGTACCGGTACCAATGCAACAGTTTTGCAGCTACCAGTCCGTGTATTATTGACACTTGCGTTTATCTAACAGTACTGTATCGATCATAAATATTGAAGAGAGTAGATCTTGATATTTTGATCTGTCTGGTTTGATTGATTCAACGACCGGACGAAATATGTACGTTCGTGCATCAAAACTGTTTGTACAATGGTGCAGAGTCCGTTCTATTATTTTTTACTTCGCTACCATTGTCTAATGGCTAATAGCGCTTGAAGCCTGCACTCGAAGATGGATTCTTTTAAATGTTCACGGTGAAAATGTTTTTAAATAGTTAAGGTATTTTTCTAGTTATGTATTATTAATTATTATGGGTTACGATGGTAAGAATATGATGAGTACTATTTGATGGCGAGTGGAAACAATACGGATTTTATTGAGTCGTTTGCCAACTTAGTGACACACATAGATATTGATTAAAATTTGAAAATTTGGGAATTTGGGAATTTGGAAATTTGGATATTTAGAAATTTGAAAATTTAGATATTTGGAATTTTAGAATTTCATAAATTTTACATATTTGCAAATTCTTAAATTTTCCAAATTTACAGATTTCTACATTGCCAAATTTCCAATTTTACAGTTTTCTGACTTGTCAAATTTCCAAATTCCTATACCAAGTTCCTAAATTCCAAAAATTCCTATATTGCCAAATTCCAAAATTCTTAAATTCCAAAATTCCCAAGTTCCCAAATTCCTAAATTCTCAAATTCCTATATCCTCAAGTCCCTAAATTCCAAAAATTCCTATATTGCCAAATTCCCAAATTCTTAAATTCCAAAATTCCCAAATTCCCAAGTTCCCAAATTCCCAAATTCCCAAATTCCCAAATTCCCCAAATTACTATATCCCCAAATTCCTAAATTCAAAAAATTCCTATATTGCCAAATTCTAAAATTCCCAAATTCCCAAATTCCCCAAATTCCTATATCCCCAAGTTCCTAAATTCAAAAAATTCCTATATTGCCAAATTCCAAAATTCTTAAATTCTCAAATTCCCCAAATTCCTATAGTCCCAAGTTCCTAAACTCCCAAAATTCGTATTTTGCCAAATTCTCAAATTTCCAAATTCCTAAACCCCCAAATTTCTAACTTCCCAAAATTCCTATATCCTAAGTTCCTAAATTTCCAAAATTCCCAAAATTTCAAAAATTCTCAAGATTCCCAAAATTCCCAAAATTTCAAAAAAATCTGAAAATTCCCAAATTTCCTAAATTCCCAAAATCATAACTACTAAAATAGTAAAATTCCAAAACTTTGACATTGCTAAATTTTCAAATTTCGTACCCGATGCCCGCCAATGCCGAGCCAATCGACAAGCAGGCGACGTGTCCACAATCCGTCATATCAAAAACACATAATAACCCACGTAGCAACAACCTCGAACAACATCCCTCGTAAGAAATGTAAGTTGAAACGGAAATACGAAACGTACGTTTGCTTTTTTCAAAGGTAATTTATATTCCGTTTCCGATTTAAGAGGCATATTGAGATTTGCTGACTCCCGTTCTATATCCAACATATAAATTTCTGTTGCGTGCACGTAGTGCCGATAACGTGATACGGATCAGCGAACGAATTCGTTCGGTCTTTGTGAGCTTTGTTTGCACACTGAAAGGATATAGGTCGATTGCAAAGAGCTGATTCTTCTTTACCATTCAATATCACGCTTTTGTGATTCGTTTTTCAGGAGAATTCATACTCGTTCCTCGATCGTTGTATCTTTCAAAATCCCAATCTACGATCATCTAACTGTACGTGCATAACGAACGGTATGCTATTGCGGTCAAACGTTAGATTTAATAGTGCTGCGTTTAATATACAGAGTGTTTCCGATCTGATATAACTGGAAAAGGGAACTACATAAAATCTGAACAAAAATATGGAGTAATATTTTTCTTTGCAGTTTCCTTTTCAAAAAGTTCTGCATCAATCTTCTTATTTTTATTTAATTCCAGGATAAGCTTTTATACAAAAATGTAATCTAAGGGAAGAAGATTTACTTACAATATTTTACCCTCGCTTAAAAAAAATAGAAATTAATGTTTAAATAAGAAGAAATGAAGGGAAGCAATACACTGTAACATGATATGAAATATAATGTATAAAACATGTCACGTATCAACACGAAAATACATCATAATTAAGAATTAAAGGTCGACTAACGTATCAAAAATATATTATTAACATTATGCTGAAAATCAACAATTTTCTGCTTGTACATTCCATAACTCGATACGCGTGAAAGGTTCTCAAATGACACGGCAACGCCGTATGGATTAACATAACGTCACGTATTACAGTGATAAATTTGATATATGCAGAGTAGTAAATATAGGACATATAGATGATATGTAATCAAAATGTATCTGTCAGTCTGCAACGTAGAAAACGACGTCGCTTATATCGATGGCGACGCTTAAAGTGTAAGCAAAACGAGACTCGCGCCAGACAAAGTGTTCTTCCACGTTCCTCAGTCCCTTTTTTCCACTCTTTCCCTCTTTCTTAAACTTGTGAAAGAAAAGAACATAGCCCTTCCATGGACGGCAGCAGCCATCGAGAGCCAGCAAAAGTGGAATTGTGAAATATTAATGTGACTTCCGCCTGAGCTCTACGACGATTCTCTCTTCTTCTTCTTCTTCAACATTTTCTCTTCTCTTGGTTTAGATACTGGACTAGTCTCCGCCATCTTATCGTGAAACGTACGAAAATTCCGGCGTGTCATATTTCTACGTTACTTCCATTTAATCTTCCTTATTTTGTATATTCCTTCGTATCTTCCATATTTTCACTATTTTTATTAAAATACTGGTTACTAGTTTATAACTTGATTTTTGTTAATAAAATATGTAGCTTTCTTTGTCGTATCAGGGTTGTAAATGCAAACTGTTTTGAGTTTTCGCGCCTTGGCCGCGCAGATGCGTGCGCATACAGATCACGTGGTACGTAGCTTTATCTCGGTTATTGATATGGATGTCCTAAATAGTGATGAATGAGTAAAATACTCGTTTTAATATATAAACCTTGATGTTTGTACATAAAATCTATCGATATATATAGTATATATAATTTTTCACTACTGTGAAGCGGCATAAACCACAAATTACAAATAGAAGTTGTATAAAACCATAATACTTAAAACATATCCAAATATAAGTCATGTACGAAATAAAATGTGAAAGAGAAAATGTTAAATGATCACAAGGATGTATGTGTCACAAAATACATAAAAAAAAATTAGAGTTATATAATAATCTATAGATATTTTGTTATACAAAATATGGAGAGGAAAGTGTTATGATGTAGAAGAGGTTCTCTGAACATACTTCTGTTCCTTTACGTTAAATGAAATTACGTTTTTATTCAAGTAAATGAATAAAAACTTGTAGATACATTGATGTGCAATAAAAAATCTTTTATTATTACATTCAATATAATGTACAAAATTTGACCAATTTATACCAACGTTTCATATCTTTCTCAACGTTTAAAGAAGATTCACATGCTTCTGCCACTCTTTTCATTATATCGATTTCTGTTAATAATGTCGTAATACACAGAGTGTTTGAAATAAACCTCTCATTATTTATATGATACAAAGGAGTAAAAAAGTCAACGTACCTCAAAAGGTCAACAATATCTGAGAAACATTCCTGCACGTTAGCGTCATGATTGACTTGACTACTACCTGTTCATAAACGATCTTATATTTCGGTGTTTATAAACGAGGCGATTGTCCTCGTTTTCCATATGTATTACATGACAGATTTCGTCGGCAATCATTCGGTTCTCATCAAGCAGCGATTGCGTATCTATTTCCACAGCAGTATCGTACTGAAAATGTCAGCGTATTACTCTAATGAAGAAACGTCAGATGCGCATTTTATGCGCGGTCGTGCTAATGGAAGTGCTTTAGTTGCACTTCTTTACATGGAAAAGTTTCCTAATCGAAGAGTTCCCTCTCATACGCCGTTTCAAAACCTCCAGCAACGTCTTTGTGTATCAGGCTCATTTAGAACGCGCGATCGAAACTCCGGAAGACCTAGATCTCTATCGACTCCTAATACGGAGAATCGCATTTTATGGATTGTAGAAGAAAATCCCGGAAGAATATCCGATGCCGTGGGAATCGGCTACTCTTGTCTGGAGAGATTCATGAGGAATTACTCGGCTCATGCCATATACAACGAGCGCAAACACTCTCTGCGTTCCATCGAGAAAGAATAGAATTTTCACAGTAGCTAAATTTCCTATCTTATATTTCATTTATCTTTTCTTGTAATCCACGAAGCTGCATTTGCGCGAAACGGAATTACAAATTTCCATGATGAAAAGAGAAGCATGGTTATTCAAAGAAATCCATGTTCGTCACACAATTTATTATCACGATAGTAACAAATTGTTATGTATAGTTATCAACGTATTCAGTAATAATTTTACATGACCCAAGACAACTTTCCATATGTGACATAATGTTATAGCCATAAAAGTGAAATTTTCGTACGTGGTCCTTCGATGGCCAGCGACTGTAAATTAACATTACATTAAAATTATACAATGTTATGTAAAATGAATGCAGTACTGTATTAACTGTAGATGTCGTTAAGTGTAGATGTAGATTATATCGAGAAAAACAGTGTCCTTGACGTTTCGTCTTTTTCGAATGACTGTTTCAGGAAGGCGAGAGGGGATACTTGGAGGGGCTCGCTTCAAGGTATGCAGACCTCTTCAGAACGCATTACGGAGACGTCCTGGAGCCGCTCGAGGAGCTACGTCGCCGTGAAACAAATGCTTCCCCCAGAATGCCCAACACTCAACTCACCACCAGTCATTCACAGCCCATTTACGTGCCCGGAAAATACTCGGTAAGTGAATCCGTCTCTTTTTTATTCTCTCCTTGATTTTCCTTCTGTCCTTTACCTTCCTTTTTTTACCTCTCTGCGAGTATTTACCCTTACGAGTCTCTTTTACTTTTCTCCTTTATTCCTGGACTTCTTAAGAAGCCTTTCGTACATACGTCAGATAATTGTACCCTATTTTATGTCCCTCGTTAGGTCACTGTTTACCTCAAAATGCGAGATAAGTTTCGTTTACGCGTGATTACGTGGGGGATGCATCAGAGTGTTTCTGGTTGAATTGGATGAAGGCTCATGACGGTGAATTTCTTTTGGGTGCAAATAGTGAGATGTCTTTGTTTAAGTTTTATTTTTGCTGCGCGACTTTGGAATAGGGTAATTTATTTCAGGTCGACGCCATTAAATAGGATTTATTTAGTTTATTTTCTGCAGTGATAAATTATTTAGCTTAATTTATTTCAAGCTAGTCTTAACTACTGCAAGGTCTATGCGTTTGAGGCCATCAGATATCACATTTCTGCACTGATATTGATTTCATTTTTTATATTGCAATCAATTCTAGGCTCAATATTAGTTATATAAACTTTATTTTATGTGTTTTATGCAGCAAAAAATTGTTCAGGTTAATTTAATTGAACCTAGCGTTAACCGCTACAAGTTCAGTGCACGTGAGGCCATCAGAAATCGACTTGATTTTTTATTCTGCAATCAACTATAGGTACAATATTAATAATCTACGTACAAATTATATTGAAATAGAGAACCTATTCAAACAAAAATACAAAAAATTACAATGAAATTGCATTTTTGTCAGAACCCAATTAAAGCATCTTTGAAGCTTCCATAAAAAGTAATATTACAGAAGGTTAAATTACCGTCGTAGTAATTATTCTCCCAATTAATTTAATTGTAACAATTAAAAGTAGAGGTAGGATGTATTGATCTCGTGACACAATTAAGAATTCAAGAATAAAAAATAGTAGATTTCTGAAATCCACATGGAAGCGAAATAAAAAATATAAGCACTTTACTGTTTATTGTACCTTTTAAAGAAAAATGGATCGATTCCGGCCATTTGAGTCACGTTCCTCGCAGAAGGGATTTAGCGGCGAACAGTTCACAAAGACTAAACACTTTCCATCATGGAATTGAAAGTCCACGAAGAGCATCTTGCAACGGTAGTTTAAAGGGATTAACCGTGTAGATCTGTCGATTCTGCTTTAAATTAGTTATTGTTCGTTGCTCAGACTTTTCTTGCGGCTAATCGAGTTTCCTATCGATCGTCGATTAAACCCGACCTTTTCTGAAAAGCCAAGAGAATACGGAAGTGAAAAATTCACTAAGCATTTCAATGAATTTAATTCAATTACCCCGACTGAATTAAAACAGAATGAAACTTTTAACGTTTCAAAGCAAAATATTTGACCTATGAAATTAATTCAGTTTTGTTCGAAAGTTGAGTTTCATTATTTGTTTGCTAAATTGCAGATATTGAAACATAAATATAATTTGTATAGACACGAAAAAATGGAGTACGGTTATAAATGCATGAATGGACTTTGTATAATTATAAATGAATAAATGAACTTTCAAAAATTATAAAGTAAGTTCAACGAAACTTGTATGTGTCAGGTCCACTAGGAAATAGTATTTGTATAATTGTAAATGAATAAATGAACTTTCAAAAATTATAAACTAAGTTAAACGAAACTTGTATGTATCAGGTCCACTAGGAAGTAGAGTTTGTATAATTGTAAATGAATAAATAAACTTTGAAAAATGATAAATAAGTGGACAAGTCTAGAGGAGAAAATAAGGATTTTTGAACAAAAATGATAACCTAAACAAAACTAAATAAAGTTTTGAAATTTGTATGCAATCATGAATTACTCTTCCTATTACTCCCTCTATGCATCATCAACCTCCCCAGTTTCACCAATTTTCGACCTACAAAAATTAATAGATTGAATTTAACCTAACAATTTGTGAATCTTTGCACTCTCTAAAGAGCGATTGCCGTCTTATTTTTATGGAACAGTGAAAAATTGAGACGAATGAGTGTTCTGTTTTTGTGCAGCCATCGAGTTGTCTCAGCGACAAGGAAGAGGACGAAATCTATGGTTTTGGATACGGAGTCTTCAGCAGACAGATGCTGCAACAACGACAGCAAAAACTCGCTCTCGCCGCACAGAATACTACAACTGCCCTAACCCCGGGCACACACCAACAACCATATCAAAGGTAAGACTTAACTAAAATATAATGAATAATTTAGTGAAATCGGAAAAATGAGAAAGGATTGTGAGATTCCATTCAAAGTGAATTTTGGGATTTTGGTGATTAGGGATTTTAGGAGTTGGGAATTTGAGAATTTGGGGAGATAGGAAGCTGGGGATTTGGGAATTTGGGGAGTTAGTAATTTGGGGAAATAGGAATTTAGGGAGATAGGAATTGGGGGAGGTAGAAATCTGGGGATTTGGGAATTTGGGGAAATAGGAATTTGGGGAGATAGACATTGGGGGAGATAGAAATCTGGGAATTTAGGAATTTGGGGAAATAGGAATTTATGGAGATAGGAATTGAGAGAGATAGAAATCTGGGGATTTGGGAATTTGGGGAATTAGTAATTTGGGCAATAGGAATTTGGGATGTTAGTAATTTGGGGAAATTGGAATTTAGGGAGATAGGAATTGTGGGAGATAGAAATCTCTGGATTTGGGTATTTAGAGAATTAGTAATTTGGGGAAATAGGAATTTAGGGAGATAGGAATTGGGAGAGATATAAATCTGGGGATTTGGGAATTTGGGGAAATAGAAATTTAGGGAGATAGGAATTGGGAGAGATATAAATCTGGGAATTTGGAAATTTTGGAGTTTGGTAATTTGGGAATTTAGGAATTTAAGAATTTAGGAATTTAGAAATTTTGGAGGAATTTAGAAATTGGAGGGTATAGGAATTTCTGAAATGTAATTTGTGGGTGTAGAAACTTGGAAATATAGAAATTTAGAAATTTAGAAACTTGAAAGACTAAAAATTCCTAATATGTCTAACAAGAAGTATATCGTACACCCTATCCTCACACTACATATTCTCACACTTCCCAATCTGTCCACCCTACTTCCTAGTCCCTACCCCAGGACCCATCTAGTTACTAAAAGTACAAGGGGGTGGATTTACGCAACGCGTTCTAGCACAGCAAAACTATGAACGGTTATTCGCGCATGTATGAAAACAGCTAATACTAACGTGCTAGATAATGGAATTTAATAACGACCTTCCTTGTCCCCTTTCTCTATTCACGATTCGCAACTATGGAGAACGGGTGCGCAGTAGTCTGTTGGTTAATTAGCAATTAAATATCAAGCAGCCGGCGTAAAGGTGGGCACAGATGCTATTTCGTATCAGGTTGGCCACTTAACAATGGGCAATTATGTATAATAAACAGGCAGTACCAGTTAAGCATTACTCGCGACTGGCTGTTCGAACGAGCATTCGGATAATTGAATCTACGGTACTTTGTAAGCGGAGATTCTATCTACGTACTGTTGCTGATTTTAATCTGTCTATGTTCTCGAGTTTAACCAGGAAATATTAGCTGACTGTGATAAAGAATCAAGTAATAAAAGTATGCGGAATCTTGCAACGTGAAAATTTTTAGTTTGATGTAAAAATATTTAATTGCATGATTTCTGAGGCGTGTATTGTAGATGTTTCCATTCAAATTATAATAAAAATCTAGAAACTACCCTAATCTAGAAATTGTCATAATACAAATCTACCACAATAAAAATTGATAAAAAAAAATAAAAATAAATTTCCAACGTAGTTGTGCTACCGATTTGACGTTTCGATTGAAATTATAATAAAAATCTAGAAACTACCCTAATCTAGAAATTGTCATAATACAAATCTACCACAATAAAAATTGATAAAAAAAAAATAAAATTAAGTTCGAACCGAGTTGTGCTACCAATTTGATGTTTCAAAATCGATAAAACAATACACATTCAAAGCGATTAGAGCGGAATCAATTTACAAAGAAACATAGAGCCCCATAAAAAAAGGAGAGCATAGAAACTGACAGTATTAATCGTCGTGGTTATTAATTTTCGTTGGTTTTTATCCGAACGAGTGAAAAACATTGTGCGCGGACTGTTATCCAAATTATTTTCGGACTTGTCGATTTTGTCCACGTCCGAGATAGAAGTAACGAACGATGCTGGGAATCAAAATATACCGGTGAGTGATTTAACCGAGCAGAAGAGCTTCGCGACAGAGAACCGTATATTGTCGTCCAGCTACTGCTATCGATTTCAATACCAAATACTACTGAGCGAGTACGTTAACTTGAAATTGAACAATTGTTGTCGGTCTATTCGTCCGCCGAATATCCTTGTCTATCTCGGTACCAAAACAAAAACAGCATACACAATCAACCGAACGAAATACTCGAATCGAGTTCGTGTCAGCCGTTCGTTCTAGCCTTTTTTTAATTACTACTTACAACGGGGTGGATAAGTAAACTGTTCCGCTGATAATTCTTCAAATTTACGATGTACGAGATTGACTACAAGGTTCTTTCTTTTAATATTATTGTAGGTTTATAGATTTGTATTGTGGAGGGTTCTGTATTTGTATTATGGCTATTTCTGGATTTTTGTGACGATAATTCATAGATTTGTGTTATGGCGGATTCTAGATTTGTATTACGGTAATTTTTAGATTTGTATTAGGGCAGGTTCTGGATTTGTGTTATGACAATTTTTGGATTTTTTTATAATTAATCATAGATTTGTGTTATGGCAGATCGACTGGCAAGGTTCTTTCTTTTAATATTATTGTAGGTTTATAGATTTGTATTATGGCGGATTCTGCATTTGTATTATGGCTATTTCTGGATTTTTGTTATAATAACTCATAGATTTGTGTTATGGCGGATTCTAGATTTGTATTACGGTGATTTAGGTTTTTAAGGTTTGAATTAGGGTAGTTTCTACATTTCTGTTATAGGATCTTGTAGATTTGTATTACGGTGGGTTCTGCATTTGTATTGTGGCAATTTGTAGATTACAAATAGGGGTAGTTTCTAAATTCGTATTATGGAAATTTCTAAATTTTTATTATAGTAGTTCCACAATATGTATTGAATTCTAGATTTGAATTAGGGTAGTTTCTAGATTTTTGTAATAGGATCTTGTAGATTTGTATTACGGTGGATTCTGCATTTGTATTGTGGCAATTTGTAGATTTAAATTAGGGTAGTTTCTAAATTCGTATTATGGCAATTTCTAGATTTTTATTAAAGCAGCTCCACAATATGTATTGCGGCACATTCTAGATTTGAATTAGGGTAGTTTCTAGATTTCTATTATAGCATTTTATAGATTTCTATTACGGCAGCTTCCACACTTGCATTGCTGCAATTTCTAGATTTGAATTATGGTAGTTTCTACACTTGAATTATGGTAGTTTCTAGATTTGAATTATGGCAGTTTCTAGATTTGTATTACGGCAGTTTCTAGATTTAAATTATGGCAATTTCTAGATTTTTATTATAGCAGTTTCTAGATTTGTATTACGGCAGGTTCTAGATTTGTAGTAGGACAGTTTCTAGATTGAAATTGTTGCAATTTCTAGATTTTTGTTATAGCAATTCCCATATGTTTATTACGACAGTGACTTCGTGAAATTGTTTATTAATTAATTTTATTATAAACAAGAAGTATATACGTATTCCGAAAAATCTATACAATAGTACTGAAAAAGAAATAGTTATACAACTTGTAAAATTAACGAGAAAAGAAACAATAAGTCGACCGAAATATACAATCAATAAATATTCGTACATTTCTTATTTTTAATTCTTTCAAAAGACTATACATCGCAAATGTAATTAACAAAAACTCCTTTTGTTCAGCTTTGTATCATAATTATTCTATATCGTAAAACATATTTTATATGTACATTGAAGCATTACTAAAAATATTAAACAGACTCTGCAATATAACAAAAGAAAAATGGTAGTGTTACTTTCTTTATAGTCCGACGAAAAAGCGCTAAAATTATTAAAACCCGTGTTTTCGAGAATTATGAAATTTATACAAATTCCTTTTTATGTCCCATATTTTAATCCCCTTTCATGAACACGAATAAGTACTAATTTTGTCGCATCTACACATTAAATTTTAATTAATTGAAATTATTATTAATTAAACGATGTTCGAATTTCATTCGTTAATTAATCTTGATGATCGCGCAGTGGGTGGTTTTATAATAACAAAAACATTAATTTCACGCGTCAGAACCACGCAAAGATATATTACATTTCATATACTTGAAAAAGTTTTTTACGCTTTCGCTTTATCGCGGTCGAGTAGCACCTGCTACCCGCGGTATCGAACATGTTAAATTATCGAAAAATTCAGCTAGTTATTCGCACAACATTGCAGGAACACAGTGATTAATTAACAAATTAACGTGTATCTGTTTAACGTCGGGGATGATTTGTTTTGCGTTGAAAGAAATTTTATTTTACTTATTTTACTTAGTTTACTTAGTTTACTTATTTTACTTATTCTACTTATTTTATGTATTCTTCTTATTATTATTTATTTTACTTTCATTACTTATTTTGCTTACTGTGCTCTTTTTACTTATTATACTTTCTCTGCTCATTCTACTTATTTTACTTATTGTACTTGTTTTATTTATTTTACTTACTTTGCTAATTTTACTTACTCTACACATTTTACTTATTTTGCTTATTTTACCTAACTTATTTTACTTACTTCGCTTAATTTATTTCCTGTATTTATTTTACTTACTTTACTTATTGTGCTTGTTTTATTTATTTTACTTACTTTTCTACTTTCGCTTACTTTACTCATTTTACTTATTTTACTTATTTCACTTATTTTACTTGTTTTATTTATTTTATCAACTTCACGTATTTTATCTACTATACTTAATTTACTTCTTTATAAACATTCTACTTCTTTTAAATTCGTAACAATCATATAAATAAATTCTTACAAAATTTATAATATACAAAAACAATAATATTGTTCACACACTACCACATACAGTATATACATGTAATTTTAACAATAATAATTTTCATACACTATCACATACAACATATACATATAATTTTAACAATAATAATTTTCACACACTGCCACATACAGTATATACATATAATTTTAACTATAATAATGTTCACACACTATCACATACTATATACACATATAATTTTAACAATAATAATTTTCACATACTATCACATACAATATACACATATAATTTTAACAATAATAATTTTCACACAGTACCACATACAATATATACATACAATTTTAACAATAATAATTTTCACACACTACCACATACAGTATATACATACAACTTTAATCGAAGAATTTAAAAGTAACCTAAATGTCCACATATGTATATCCTTGAAGAGGTCAAAAACAGTGTATATCTGATGACAGAGAATTATCCCGATCGATGTAAATCTTATTGTTATTGCACAATGATTACTGATCGTGACAGAATCCATTGAAGTAAGGCACAGAGGCGTGTAATTAATTCAGTCAAGGGCTCGTCAATCGATCGTTACGTCGAATAATTAATTTCGCGTTGTTGCTTGCATACAGAAATTGGATGAACTTCGATACCCACTTAAGTAATTACTTTACGAACAGCAATTCGAATTAATTAACGTTTCATTAACCTATGAAATTCGAAACAAATTTTGATGACTAAGTAATACATTTTTCGTTACCATTTCAATTAATAATTAATTATTAATCATTTAATTCACTTCGAATTGATATGATGCTTAGAGTCACTTGATGTTTGTTAATAATTGAAAATAATTTTTTAATTAGTAAATTATTGTATTAAAAGGTGAACTTTAAAAAGAAATATGATTTTAAAAAAATAAGAATGTAAAAAAGAGAATTTTTTATGGTTGAAAATATTTATTATTTATTATAGACAATATAAAGAATATTTATAATAAATTTAGTCGTTTGTATAAACATAACTGTGTCACGTTATATTAGTTAATAAATATTGCGTGCATTCTCTAATTTGTTGAAGCTAAAATACATTATTACTGAAAAGTTCAATTTTAATCAGAAGTATAATTCTTGAATAATAAAAATGCGAAAGATGAATTATTTTTCACGAATAATAAAAATATAAACGCGGTAACTTTTCGTTGAAAACGGTTGTTAAATATTTATTAATTTATACAATCGTTTTCCTGATATATTAATTGTGATATTTTTGTTTTTGTTGCAGTTGTCTGAGTCCAAGATCTGCGTATTTCTACGAATTCCCGCCCAATGGTGAGTCGCATGATTGTCTGAATGTAGTTGTTTCTTTTTCAAGATTTCAGAGGAACCTGCAGGAAACTCCACTTCCGTATAGTTCTGTTTAAGTGGCTTTCATTCACAAAGTAAAAGTGGAACACGTCGTGTTGTTCTAACTACAACAGACAAGTACACACTTGGATAAGAATACCATATTATTAACGGGACGTTCGTATTTGTCTTGTATAAATTGAACGCGATCTCCTTACTAAAATTTAAGCTAAATATTTACAAATTTTTCTGTAATACGTCTCAACTTCATTTTAAATATTAAACTACAGTGTATCTAACTATATTTCAATAATTATTGTAATACATTTTTTATTATACAGTTGAACTTAAAATTTGTACTTAATTTATGTAGTTAAATTTGTAATGAATTGTAAATATTCTTAACTTCATTTAAAATATTAAATTGCAGTACAAGTATATTTTAATAATTATTACAGTACATTTTTTGTTATACACATGAAGTTAAACTGTGAACTTGAACATAAAATTTGTAGTTAATATACGTACTTAAATTTATACTTAATTTATGTAGCTAAATTTGTAGTTAATTTATGTAGCACAATTTTTAGTTCTTTTAAACAGCTAAGTTTATGGTTAGTTTATATAAATTATATTGAGTTTATAGTTAGTTTAAACATTTAAATTTATAGTCAATTTAAATACTTAAATTTAGAATCAGTTTAAATACTCAAATTTAGAATCAGTTGAAATACTCAAATAGTCAAGTTGAATACTTAAATTCAAGTTAATATAAATACTTAAATTTATACATAACATACATGATTAAAATTTGCATTCGTGTCTTATAATAAAGATTATATTCACGCAGTAATATAACATCCGCTGCATCTCAAAACAACGCATAAAAAGTAGATATCGAAAGAAATAAAAAGGTACTCGAATTTGTTAAACAGCAGTCAGCATAAAATATTTGCTACAGTTTCAGAGAAGCCATTGCATCGAAAGTAAAATTGGGTAGAATATGAAGATGGCGTAAAGGTTTCTCATTTGCGGTGGTTTATTCGTTGATTTTTACGAGTAGGTCGGAAGACATAACCTGTAAAGCAGCAAAGAAATGATGTTAAGAGCATATACTCGTATCCTTTTATTACCACCATCTTCGATTGATGTACCACTAAGGAAGTTAAGCTTATACCGCTTTATCGTCTCCATCGCATCAAGGATCACGTTTCTACTTTCATACAGCGAGCTTAATTTTTCAGTTCCATTAAGACTACTCTTAAGCGATACTCGTATTTCACCATAAACTTTTCTGCCTTTTGATGAAATGTTTACCATCACGTTTTCATACCGCCGTAATCATAATACGTAAAAACACACACCGTTAAAGTTACCGTTTTTTTATCATTCGTTCACATTTTAATTACAGCAAGGTTTAAAAACATTTTATGTGCGAAAATTCATTTGTGAAATATTTCAACTCGCACCTTTCCTCAACTTGCATCCTCTAAATATTTTCGATTCGAAATAAATTCGGGAATCTATTTCAGTTTGTTTAGTATTTTGGTATTTCTACACGTTATACTTCCACACGCTGTATCTCCATGATCTGTACTTCCACGCGTTGTATTTCTACGTACTGTATTTCCATGCATGGTAATTCTACGCGCTGTACCTCCACGCGTTATACTTCCACACGTTGTATTTCCACGCGTTACATTTCCACGCGCTGTATCTCCACGCGCTGTACTTCCACGCGTTGTATTTCTACGCACTGTATTTCCACGCATGGTAATTCTACGCGCTGCACCTCCACGCGTTCTACTTCCACACGTTGTATTTCTACACGCTGTATCTCCACGCGTCGTATTTCCACAGGTTGTATTTCCACGCGTTATATTTCCACGCGCTGTATTTCAACGCGTTGCATTTCTACGCGCTGAA
Source organism: Megachile lagopoda (assembly GCA_036983795.1). Classification (NCBI taxonomy): domain Eukaryota; kingdom Metazoa; phylum Arthropoda; class Insecta; order Hymenoptera; family Megachilidae; genus Megachile; species Megachile lagopoda. The sequence goes on along the minus strand of CM072797.1, from coordinate 9,667,932 downwards.
TCTCCACGCGTTGTATATCCACGCGCTGTATTTCCACGCGTTATATCTTCACGAATTGTATCTCCAAGCGCTGTATATCCACGCGCTATGTCTCCACGAGCTGTATTTTCACACGCTATACCTTCTCGCACTGTATTTCCACACGTTAATTTCCACACGTGTAATATCACCACGCATAACATTACCACATGTTATATTTCCACCCGTTGTTTCCTCGCATTGTACTCCCACGCGTTGTTCTTCCGCATGTTGAGTTTCCTTGCATTATATTACCACGCATCACATCCCCATGCGTCCTCCACATTATATCATCACGTATTAAATTGTCACACGATTATAATTTTCTAAAATATTTCAACTTCTTTACGAAATATTTCACCGTAATATTTTCAAATTCGTAAGTTTCTCGGATCTTTCCTCAACTTTCATCCTCGAAATATTTTCGATTTGAAATAAACTCGTGTATCTATTTCAGTTCGTTTAGTGGTTTCACCGTTGAATATGGCGATATAGTAAAAGCAGTCTCCTGGATCCTGTTTGGAACAAATAGCAGTTGGTGTAGCACAGTTAAGGCATTTCGCGAATCAAGCAAACTGAGCAATCGTGTTTGCGTATTCCGGCAAGCGTCACGAGTTTTAGGTTAAGTTTGTGTCTGGATTTCGATAGCTGTTTGTACGCTGCAACAACAGCTAAGGATTGTAACGATCCGACATTGACGCCTCTTACATGAAATTACTGTTAAACATGCACCATTTAGATAGCACGTTGTTGGTTTAACTTGATTAGCCTTCGACAACGTGTCTTCGTGACACAGAAATGTAATCGCCAAGTCAAATCTACTCGTAGCTGTCTAATATTTGGGTTGTATAAATTAAGTTCACTCTTTTAAAAATTCGTCAAATATATTACCAATATATTTCATTGTTAACGCTATTAGTATTTTGATGCTTGAAATTTCAAATTAAAGGGTGCATATTTTATTATACTGTTCTACTGTTTCATTATAATCATGTTGTTGTTGAATTAATTTTATAAAGTATTGCAATAATTTTAATAAATAAATACTTAGTTAAAAATAGCAAAATATATGCTATTATTGTTGTTTTAAATTTATAATATTGTTGTTGTATTATATTTATTATATTTATGATCTAACAATAGTAATAATAGTTAAGTATTTAGATGTGTATAACAACATAACCTAATTCGTTTAATCAGTCCCTGAAAAGCTTTCCCAAAGAATTTAAAAACGTACTTTGTATTAAAAAATTGTTCAGGTGAAGATAGCAAATCGATATTAATTCAGCGGAAAATCAGTGTTACACCGCAAGGCAGGAATGAAAGAATAATCGTCGGGGGAGGAAAATTCATTGTTAAAAATATATAAACTGACGGATAACGTGGAAAGACCTTGATCTCAATTATATATTCATAGAATTGGAAATGGTGAGCCCGAAAGGGGCAAAGATAGCCGGCTGAAGTCGGTAGAAATAAAATATCAAAGCTTTGCCCTCTTTGGCTCGCACGCCAACTGCTTCTCCAATATCTAGTGTTTTTCGATATCTTAAAAAATTCCAATAGCACGAATCGACCATTTCGGCCTTTCTGCTTGATTTTATTTTCCGTCTTAGTACGTACACTTTCGACGCAACTGCCTCTTTCGTACGTCTTCCATTTTCCAGATGCTATTGGAAAAATTCTGATGTACATGCGTTTTTACGAATTCTACTTTTCTTCGTGAAATCTTTAACTTTATTATTTTTGATGTTTTATAAAGGGACCTTTCATAGACACAATTTAATTATTTTAATCATGTTTTTAGAATGTGTGGTTTTGATGATAATGAGGTTAGGAAAATGGCAGACATGGTATACATGGACAGGTTTCTACATCTGTAGGAATTACAGTAGTGCTGTTTGTGATATTTGTATTATTTATGTGTCATATACATTATTTATTTATTTATGAAATTTGTTTGACACAAGACAAAATATATTTTCTTTCAGTCTTTGATCTTTCTGTATTTCTTCGAAAGTGACTATAAATATGCATATCACATACATTTTAATTATTCTCTATATTGATGAATTATTGTTTAACTGTTTGAATTATTATCATTTAACTACTTGAATTATTATTGTATAATTACAGAAATTATTACTATTTAATTATTTGAATTATTGTTTAAGCATGTACCTCGAAGCATATCTCATAGTACAAATTAAAAAATGATTTAAATACATTGCATACCAAATGAAGATTTTTGCAATGAATATCTAAGATGTAGCAATTTAAAAATGTTTATTAAAATACTTAATATTAGAGATTTAAAATTTGACTAAAATCACTCATTGAAATAAACTTCCAAAAAGGTTTTTAAAACAAAATGGGTGTTAACATATAAGAGAACTAGACCGTAGGAGAAAATGAACCAATTATAATGAATTCATGATCTGTGCGTATCCCGCCATTTTATCTCTAGCGTGCCGTAATTGTTCCATTTTCTTTTTCTTCCTCGTTCCAGTGCTTTCCGTTCTTCCGTCCCTGGTCCTGTGTAACAATATAACCTGTATGTAAATTAAGTCGGTTTAATTGCGAGTGTTTTGCATGCGTGGAATATCCGGTTGACAATCGTCGTATCGCAATCGCATAGTACCGTTTGCAACGGCGCATATCTGCATTCCGCACAATTTTTCGTCGCGTCGCGTGACTTTGTCGAATGAAAGGGCAAAGCGAAGATCGTGAACGAGATAAGTATGAACCTAGTTACTTAACGTAATTATATTACGGTAAGTTAATTAGAGCGGAGGAAAATTGTGTAGGGAACGTGACGAGATTATTTATTTTCGCTCCATTGCTTTCAATTAAACTATATGCTCGCTGATTTTTATCTTTTTAACAAGGAAAATGTTTCTTTTCACCGATTATGGAAGTAATTGCAGATGATGTTTTATGCGTAGGAAGGTCAAATTGTTCTTTAGGGCAGTATTTAATTAGATATGCTAATATTTGATTAGGATTGGACGCGTTACTTTGAGGTTATGAGGTCTATGTTATCTACTGTCTTTTGTTTTATATATTTTATAGCATTTTGTCCTGTTTTATTTAATTTTCTATCACTTACGCATTGAAGATCACTAATAATTTTAACGTTTAAGATACTGCAGAATGTATAGGTTATGTTGAAACTGACAGAATTTGGAAGTGACAATTGTGCATCTCGATATACAAGGTCCTAAAATTACAGAGTCATTTTCTAGGGAATTTGAATTTTTAACGTCCTTAAATTCTGCACTTTCAAGATTTCAAGTTTCTTAGGTTTAGAAGTCCTAATGTCTCAAAATGTCAATGTTCCAAATTTCTAAATTTCGAAGTGCAAAGGTAACAAAACCTTAGTGTTCCAAATTTCAAAATGTCAAAATGCCAAAGTCCTAAGTCACAATATCCTAAAATTTCAAGGTTTCCACCTTCCAAAGTTCTAGAATTCCCTAGATCTCAAAGTTCGAAATTACTAAATCCCAAAGTACTGATGTCCCAATGTCGCAAAATTCCAATGTCAGAATATTCCAAATTCTTCAAATTCCAAAATATCAAAGGTCCAAAACCTTAAAGCCCCGAAATTCGAAAATTACAAGATTTCAAACATCTAAAGTCCTAAAGAAAAATCTTAGCAAATCTAAAGTCCTAAAATTCCCTATCTCAATATCCAAAATTACTATATTCCAAAGTGTTAAGATTCCAAAATCTCAAAATACCAATATCTGAGTGTTCCAAATTCCCAAAGTCCCAAAATATGAAAGACTCAAAGTCTCAACGTCCCAAAATCCTAAAATTTCAAAATTTCAAATCCTCATAATCCTTAAACTTCCCTAAATCTCCAAACCCCAAAGTATTAAATGTTCCAAATCCTCCAAATCCCAAAATATCAAAGATCCAAAATCTGAAAATCCCATAATCACAAAATTCCAAAACCTAAAATCTCACTTCCCAAACTTCCAAAGTCCCAAACTCACGAGATAAAATCTCAACGCTTCTAAACACATGAAATGTTACGTTTCACAATTTCCCCAAAGGAAACTGAAAATGTAACGTCAGTTATTTGCCCGTAGCGCATTCTAAGGGCATGGAAGAGTTCACTCATCACTAATCGCGTAACAGTTTTTGCGATGAGTGGCAGAGTCCAAAGTGACTATCAAATAGAAAGAAACATGAAAGGTCGAGTTGGGGAAAAAAAATGGAGAAAGAGGTAAAGAGAGTGAGAAACTAGACGCTTTTCACTTGGTGCGAGCACGTGATGTTACAGTTCCGCACAGGGTACAAGTGCTTCCTCCCCCTAGCCGACATCTCTTTTTCCCTCTGTGTGCGAGAATGGGGGATGAAAAAAACCGGCATTCATGACTTCCATATATAGGGTGTCCGTGATAAGTTGTTATAATCTCATTACTACGTATGTGGCGAAGATTCAACAGAATTGTTCGCGTAACAATTACATGGAGCTGTTAATAACAGGGGAGTTAGCGCAGGATTCAACCTGGGGGACACTACTAGTACGTGTATCAAAGTAAAATAGCAGCTTAGTAATAGAAATTTTGTTCATTTAACACCGAATATAGGATTAATATTTAATATAGGTAGTGACTTATATGGAACCGTAAATAAATATGTAGCAGTAAAACAGGTTATAATTTGGTTTAATTTATTTGCTGTGGACTTGCTGCTGGTGATAGTAAACTTGCTATAAAATTGTGATGTACTATTATTATTGGAAGTACAACAGAATTGTTTATATAACAATTGTATGGTATAAAATGACTGACAATAAACAATTGATAGATCGTGATTGATTTCCTCAGAATAATAAAACAATGAATAGACACCATAAAATTAATAACATTGAATTAGGTTGACATGGTACATAATTACATTGTAAAATGAGTATGGAATAACAGTGTGGTGAGATACGATCATTAATGTGAGAACACCCTATACAAGATTTTTGTCGACCCACTCATTGTATACATATGCAGTAGCACTCGGCGTGGTGTTGTCATGGTAACAACATTGGTTTGCACGAAGTTGCAGCCGCAAAAGCGAAGGCGTGACAAATAGGGAGAAGAATAGACAATGACGATGCTCCAGTCTCTCGACGGGACTCTCAGCTTCGCCGAACCGAGATCGTTCGTGCCTGTAACGCCATCCGCTCGCATGCTTTGGAGTCCATCCAGCTCTCGTTCTTTCTTTTCACCTGCCACCTTTTCACCCCTTCCAATGCGTTACTCTTGCTTAGGAATACTAAATTGAATCGATGACGATTTACCTGCGACGTCTGGACTAAATTCACTATCGCGTTATTTCACCATGCGCTGTATCTCTACGTGTTATATTTCTACGCATTGTATTTCCACGCGCTTTATTTCCACGCGTTGTATTTTCGCGTGTTTTATTTCTACGTACTGTATTTCCACACGTGGTATTTCTACGCGCTGAATCTCTGCGCGTTATACTTTCACGCGTAATATTTCTACGAGCTGAATCTCTACGCGTTATACTTCCACGCGCTGTATCTACACGCTCTGTACTTCCACGCGTTGTATTTCCACGCATGGTATTTCTACGCGCTGAACTTCCACGCGTTATACTTCCACGCGTTGTATTGCCGCGCGTTATATTTCCACGCGCTGTATCTCTACGCTCTGTACTTCCACGCGTTGTATTTCTACGCACTGTATTTCCACGCATGGTATTTCTACGCGCTGAACCTCCACGCGTTATACTTCCACGCGTTGTATTTCTACGCGCTGCATCTTCACGCATCGTATTTCCACGGGTTGTATTTCCACGCGTTATATTTCCACGCGCTGTATTTCAACGCGTTGCATTTCTACGCGCTGAATCTCCACGCGTTGTATATCCACGCGCTGTATTTCCACGCGTTATATCTCCACGAATTGTATCTCCAAGCGCTGTATATCCACGCGTTATGTCTCCACGAGCTGTATTTTCACACGCTGTACCTTCTCGCACTGTATTTCCACACGTTAATTTCCACACGTGTAATATCACGACGCATAACATTACCACATGTTATATTTCTACCCGCCGTTTCCTCGCATTGTACTTCCACGCGTTGTTCTTCCGTATGTTGAGTTTCCTTGCATTATATTACCACGCATCATATCGCCATGTGTCCTCCACATTATATGATCACGTATTAAATTGTCACACGATTGAAATTAAACAGCCTTATCTAAATTATTCATTTATAGTTCACCAACTTATTATCAATTTCTTTATCTAACTATATATAAATTGTTTAAATTGTTAAAACACCGAATTTTTCAAAAGGAGAAACGCTTTCTTAAATTGAATTACCCTAAAATGAATATGAAAATGTATCATTGCGAATCAGTTTGTTTATTTAATTATTTATCAATTGTTTAAGGTATTGAATAATGAAATCGTTATTAATTTTATAGAAAAGAGAAAATTTTGTTACGTTGAATTATTTTGGAAGGAATATGGAAATGTGGAAAGGGTAATCGTTTTTGTGGAAAAGGTCTAAATAATCTTATGAATATTCGAAATTTGAAGACAGTTCTTGTGAAAAGAGAAGTTGAAGGAAGTATCGTTTGATCGCCCTATGGAGATTGTTCGTACATGGTGTGCTCTTCAAGTGCGTACTTTGGAGCTCATCCAGACTTCACACCCGGTGCTTTCACCTTCCCCTTTCTCATCCTATTTTCCACACGCTTTTGAAACGGTATGTTTACAGCGCCCGCGTATATGTAGAATCATTCAACCCTTCAGCTGATAATCGAAAAATTGGATAAGTGAACGTTCGTTTATTTCACGAGAAACCGTATTTTGCTATAACATTTAGAACTTTTTGCAGTTATTTTTTCATGTATTTTAATACACATAAAATAATTGTTTTATTTATCGTCAAGAAATAGCAATTCAGTGAATTTAATATAATTAAGGTATTAAAACAAATAAAAGAGGTTCACATTTTTTGTTAGCATTACTACTCAGCTGAAGTGATATTTCGAAGGTAAAATATTAAAGTGCATTAACAACAATTATATTAATATACTTTATTCAATAATTTTACAAAAATAAAATAAAGTTGTGTAAATACAAAACTGAAAATATACGTCATAATATTCATATTTCCAACATTTTATAATTGCAAATTAAACAGTCTTGAAGATTTGCATATAACTCGACAGAAAACAATTTCCTTGAACAAATAAGCCTCCTACAATCTTAATTTGTAAGATTATATTTATCTTACAAACTTAAATTGGATATTTTATCATTTCTTCGTAGAATAGGAAAGAAGGAATTTTCCAGAGCTGCAGTTCACTGAATCTCATGATAATTAAATTTGTGTACCCTTCCATTGAACATCGGGCCGGATTCCATTTAATGTAATCGTATATTTCTATTGATTATCACGTTATAATTAATAGCACGATTTCCACTCGAAGCATCGTAGCTCTGCATCGATATCGAGAACGTGAAAAATGGATGGTGCCGATAATATCGGCATACTCTCGTCATTTATCTCCCTGTTCATTTATTCGATGTCGTTAAAAGTGAACGACTTTTAAGCCGGTATTAATCTGACTCTTGACTCGAAAGCACGGCAAAGACTTGAGAAAAGGGTACATTATAAGATAGCAAAGCTGCTTTCCTCAGTATTATTGCACCTTCGCCATTATCATAAAACAGTCCTTAGAGATTAATGACAAAGAATGGTTAAATTCGCAATTTAGCGGAGTTTCGAGAAATTCAAAATTAATATATAATAGAAGTCGTGAGAATTGTGTTGAATATGGCGGTAATTACTGTATTCGCCGATAGAGGGACATTAATATGAACTTTCTCGCAAGTACTCGCTCAGTGATCCATCACTTCGCAGGTAATCAAACTTCAAAGTTTCATAACTTCATTAAAATTTTATCGAAAACTACTGCAACAAAGAGTCAATTAAAACTTGAACGTTCTACTTTTTTGATCCTATTAACCGACTTTTATCCTGAAGGATAAAAGATATAAAATTCTCCTTCCAATGAGAGCTGCCTAATTATTCATTTCACATTAAACCCCGTGTTCCATAAACGGTACAGTCTACAAGTTTCTATATTCAGAGGTATAATGTGGAAAAGATTGACTAATTTTCATTTAAAAGAAGAGAAATTGCATTAAGAAGATGTGGTTTTTAACGAAATTACTGTTATTAAAAGACACTTCCACTTTTACAGTTTCACGTTTTTCGTGTGATGTATAGCTTTCATATTCTTCCTTTACGATTTTTCAACTTTTATACTTCTATTATCTAATGTTCAAACCTACTATATGAAATTGATGTACATGAGTTTCAAGTATAACGTTTTAGTTATCAAAGTTATACTAAAAAATTATGGACACGTTCTTTTGCTTCAGAAAGACACTACAGAAGGACATTGTTGTTAGGGATTTCCTATAATTGTGTCAAGTTTCGAACAAAGCATCATTTTAAAAATCATACACTTTCCCTGCGAAGTTCAAAATTGAACTGAACTCTCGTCACTGCCACACCGCTATTTATACCGTACTGACACCAGAGAACTGTCATTGCGCATGTGCACGCGCATATGTGCAGCTAATACAATTACTACGCATGCGCACGTCACGAAAACAAATTAAATCTGATTTCCTACATTATGAACATATAATTTATTAATAAATAAACTGAATAACTATAATAAAAGAGTATAATAACTATTATACCATTTTCTTATAAATCTGTTCTTCCGAAAAAGTCAAAATGTTACAAAGTAACAACTGAAAGACTTAAATACGAAAAGAAAATAAACAAAAAGAGGAAAAAGTGACAATGATGATACAAGTTATGGTATACGACGCTTCGTTTCATAAAAACCAGAAAGAATTTGCTAAATTTACATAAGCGAAGCATAAACAATCTCAGAATGTGCTCGCTGATAATGTGGACTTTGCGAGGTAGGAGAACAAACCTGTTATGAAAATCCTCGAGCGGCGAAAGCAGGGCTATAAGCATGAATAAATAAGTGATATTAAGATCTACTTTCTCTCTTCTTTTCCTTCTATCCTTCGAATATCACAAGTGTTTCCTTCCTACGTACATACTGGGTCCTGGTTCGCGGCTGGTATAATATGCCATTTCTCTTCGTTCTTTTTTTCTTCTTGTTCTTCTTCAACAACTTATTTCGTTCATGGACACACTTCGGGCGGACCCTGCGGCTACTATTCAACTTCTCCACTCTTTTTTTGATAGACATTGGCTTCGACTAATATACAAGCTAACGTTAATTATGATAATACGTTGTAAGTTGTCTGCAATGTTATTTGAGATTAGACCACCTTCTCGACAAAATTATTTTTGGTAATTGATTTTCAAGTTACAGGATCATGTTAAGATTGTACTAGAATTTAATATAACTTGTTGTCTTTAATTTGACAAGGTTAAATATAAGGTTGAATTATTTATTTAGAATTTTATTCTCAGTGAAAGAGTATTTATTCGTTCAGTAGTAGTAATTATAAATTTGTGAACTTATAATTTATGAGTAGTTTTACTTCCACGCGTTGTATTTCCTCACTCTGTATCTCCACGCGTTGTACTTCCACGCGCTGTATTTCTACGCACTGTACTTCCACGCATGGTAATTCTACGCGCTGAACCTCCACGCGTTATACTTCCACGCGTTGTATTTCCACGCGTTGTATTTCCACGCGCTGTATCTCCACGCTTTGTACTTCCACGCGCTGTATTTCTACGCACTGTACTTCCACGCATGGTATTTCTACGCGCTGAACCTCCACGCGTTGTACTTCCACGCGTTGTATTTCCACGCGTTGTATTTCCACGCGCTGTATCTCCACGCGCTGTACTTCCACGCATTGTATTTCTTCGCACTGTATTTCCACGCATGGTAATTCTACGCGCTGGACCTCCACGCGTTATACTTCCACACGTTGTATTTCTACACGCTGTATCTCCACGCGTCGTATTTCCACGGGTTGTGTTTCCACGCGTTATTTTTCCACACGCTATATCTCCACGCGTTGCATTTCTACACACTGAATCTCCACGCGTTGTATATCCACGGCTTGTATTTATTTATGTAGAATTTTATTTTCAGCAAAAGAGTATTTATTCGTTCAGTAGTAATTAAAAATTTGTGATCTTATACTTTATGAGTAGTTTTATTTTTGTGGTCACAGATTTTCATAGAAAATTAACAGAAGGAGTAACGTGTAACGATGCAATCAGGTTTTTATGCGATCGGTGATAAAAATTTTCGACGATAATCGTGACTGTGGATACAGTTGTATGTTACGCGGTCCAATAATTAGTTCATTGTGGAACATTGGGGTCAGAAGATGGTAGGAACCGTGGCCAACAAATTCAATTGGTTCTTCACCGGGATATCCTTGATTATAACGAGACCATCGGGGGATAAAAGAAAACGGCAATGATATTTTCCACCCGGTTTTCGACTCCCAGCACGTTTTTCCGTAAATTACGAGGCGAGTTCCAGTACGCCCTTTTCACCGCTGTCTATTCTCGATTTTCCACATTGTATCTGTACGCGAGAAGAATTTTTCGTACTTGATGAGAAAGGGGTTATTAACCCTCATTGATAGGGTGCATGATCTCAAATCTGTTTATGTGTTGTTTATTCGTTGATATTTTTATTCGATGACAATCTAAATAATTCACGTTATTGATTCTTTATGAGAAACGAAAGAATTCCAATTTAGTGGTGATGCACTTTTTATTTTTTGGTTGACAAATTTTCAAGTTTACAAATTTTTGAAGTTAGAAATTTAGAAATTATCAAATTTTTACATATTTGAATTTATAAATCATTATGACTTTACAAGTCATAATTTACAATTTGTTAATATAAAAATTTATAAGTCATGTCAGTTTTAAATTTACTCAAATTGATTCAATGCAATCGAAAAACCAACTTTGAAGAAGATTGTTCCCTTTTTACAAACACAATACATAATAACAATATGCATAATAATAATACAAAATGCATGATAGTACATAGATAATATATAAAAAATGTATAAAATATGACTAGAAAACAAGAAATGCAGTGAAAACATTAATTATCGAAATAATGACAAAAGTATATAACGTGATACAGCTGCACCTAGCATCGTTCCAGGCGTACCAACTGCGACTAACCTCACCTCTTTTGCTCTTTTGTTTTCCGCTAACCAGCAGAAAGTTTCTGTTCCCTTTTTAAATTATTTTAAAGCAACGAGAAGGTCGAGAAAGTTTGTCCCGTGGTAAACTTACGTGCCACCACGGGATCAAGGGGGAAGATGAGGTCAAGAAGAGGTTCCTTATGTATTCTGCAAGCTCAGGTTTACACGTTCGAGATATGACCAGAAAAATCCAAAGTTTGTGGCTGAGAAGTGGTTACCGGAAAGCCCGCGTGTGACGTGCATAAGAAAATCTTCGATGCTGCTATTCTATCCCGTGTTCACCTTTCGAAATATAATTTAGTTACAAAATGTTTGATCGTCAATTTAAAATCACTCTTATTTTTGATAATTTTTAATCAAAATTTCAGAGTGGAAGTACATCTTGGTTTCGGTGTGCACGATTTTACTTATCCGCGATTGACTTGTTAAAATGATATGTAAGAACCCAATGATATGTTAGATTTAATTTGTTCATTTTTGAAATTTAATATTTGGAGAAATTTTCATTAAAAAATTTAAGAATTGTGAGATTTACAAACAGATCTATAGTAACTTAGAACATTCTGAACTTGAAGATTTGTTGAAGAGTTGAATACTTGAATGTTCGAACATTTTAATAATTGAATAATTGAACAATTGAACAATTGAACAACTGAACAATTGAACAATTGAACAATTGAACAACTGAACATTTGATTACTTGAATACTTGAACACTTGAATACTTGAATAATTGAACCTTTAAAAAGTTAAAAATTTGAACACTTGAATAATAACATAGCTCAATACAATTAAGTTGATTATTATTACCAGAAATTAAAGAATTTGATAACAAACACCTCCATAAGTACCTAATATTAATAAAAATGACCAAATATAGGTAATTCAATTTTTCTCTAAATTAAAAGTTTCAACAAAATCAATAACTCAATAATTGACCGTGATCTTTCCTTTCGAGTCAACAATATTTATCATCAATAATAACTTATTATTTACGAATCGACAGTGTCCTGCAAAAATTTTACTCCAATCTCTTTTCAATTTCCTTAATTCTTTTTTCATTATCCACTCGTTAAAGTTTCCGTTCAACGCGTCCGCCATTCCGGTCTCCTTCTTCACCGACCCAGTCAACCGCGGCGATAGAGAAAACGGTATTGGACTTCTCGTCTTCGATGAGCTGTTTTATTTTTCTTCCGTATGATTCATTCGATTGAACACGACTTGTGGTTACAAGGACCAGCAATATATTTTCGATATTACCAGTCGACATTCCCGACTACGGTCCCGCGAGTCTCCTGTATTCTTTACATATATCGCTCTAGCATGACTGCTCGGTTATCCGACTTGATAAAATGGCGATGATCCTCTTTGGAATAATACCTCGTTCTAGGCACATTGTAACGTCCTTGCTGAACCTATTTTCATAATCGGTTTCCTGCTAGAAAAATTATTATTATGTATACCACTGTCAGATTTTTAATCGATGGTTAGAAAAAGTACTTAAAATATAGGAGCTTTTTGTTATATTGCCTATGGTGGGATTGAAATGTTCTTTTTGGAGATTAGAAGAGTTTGATGCTGTTCATTGAGGGAGATATACTGATAGCCGTTGATGATCTAATACGATGAGATGATATGTGGCGATATAGTGAGATTTAACTCGTTATTGTACAATGTTGATTAAGTTTCTAGGTACCTATCTCAGTTCCAAAATTTACAAGTTTTGTAGCATTCAAGTTTCAAAACATTGAATACCTCAACATTAAAAAATTTGGAAAATTAATGAATTTCACGATTCTAAAACTCTAAAGTTCCATAGTTCCAATAGTCCAGAATTTCAGAACTCCACAGTTCTGCAGTTCTACAATTCTACAATTCCACAATTTCACAATTCCACAGTTCCACAATTCCAAAATTCTAAAATTCTAAAATTAAAAAATTCCGCAATTCCACAATTTACAAATTCAAAAATTCCACAATTCCAAAACCCCAAAATTCCAAAGTTTCACAATTTATAAATTCCAGAATTCCACAATTCCAAAACCCCAAAATTCCACAATTCCAGAATTTAAAAATTCCACAATTCCAAAACCTCAAAATTCCACAATTCCACAATTCCAAAACCCCAAAATTCCACAATTCCACACTTTAAAAATTCCAGAATCCAACAATTCCAAAACCCCAAAATTCCACAATTCCAGAATTTAAAAATTCCACAATTCCAAAACCTCAAAATTCCACAATTCCAAAACCCCAAAATTCCACAATTCAAAAATTCCAGTTTTCCAGAATTCCGAAATTCTAAGGTCCCAAAATACCAAAATTCCTAAATTCCAAAATTGCAAAATTCCAAAATCCCAAAATTCCAAAATTCCAGAACCCCAAAATTCCAGAACCTCAAAATTCCACAATTCCGAACTTCGAAAATTCGAAAATTCCAAAGTTCCAAAATATCAAAATTCCTAAATTCCAAAACTCCAAAATTCCAAAACTCCAAATCTCCAAAACTGCAAAACCCCGAAATTCCAAAATTCCAGTGTTTAACTAAACAAATAAAATGAATCATTAAAACATTGACACATATCGTTTCTGTACACGCGATTCTTCCATTAAAAAAAGCAAATACGACATAAATATTGGTTAAAATATTTTTGAATGTTCGATAGAATTATAGTAATGTACACGAAGGCTATAACTTTCCGATTTTTGTGCTCATGGACGTGTTCATATAACGGATGTTCTTAAAATAATTTTCGCATGGCGTTACTAAAAGCAGTTATAAGAGGAAAGGGCCATAGAAAGGAATTGAAGTTCAGTGTTGCCAGGCTTCATAAATTTCCATAATAAAGCCAAGCTGTACTTCATAATTGTGTTCCATAAAACATACATAAATCGTTTGATTTATTAGCTTTCACAGGACCATTAAATTACATTTTTTCGCTTTTAACAACGAGCCCTCCAAGTGAAACTAGACACATTTATTATGAAACTGCGCCGGTCGACAAGTTCGCAACAGCTGCAAACACGCAATTTAAGGAGCATAAAGTTTTACTTAAAGTTTGTTATGATTTGCAGATGTACGCCGTACTTCCGGCTCGTCATTAGAATTACTGGAATTGTAATTTGTAACATCCGTCTTCATTTTAATTGCTTTCCTACTCTATATTGAATACTTAAACGATGTCTCTCTTACTGATGCACTCGGAAGTCTCAAGTAATTAAAACATATTTAATATCGAATTATGTTTGTTACGAACTTTTATTAGTATAAATCAAAAATATTATTTTGTGCAGTTTATTAATTACGAAGGAAATATACGATTTTAAAAGTTCTCATTATACTGCCACGTAGCAAGAGAAATTTTTATAATTGACAATATAGAAAGAGATTCTAAAATTTGGAAATTTTGGAAAATTGAAAATGTGAATTTTATTTGCAAATTAAGAGTTGGACAGTTGAAAATATTTCGACTTAAGAATTTGACAATTTGAAAATTAAAAAATTTAATATCTCGTTAGCACTTGATGTGCCCATCACTACTCTAACAATTCTTGCTGAATATTTTTGCAATTGTCAATGTAAGACTACGTCTTAAAATTGAAGAGTTAATAAATTTGCAAAATTGAAGAGTTGATAACTAGCAAATTTTCTAAATTGAGAATTTGAAAGCTTGAAAATTTAAAAATGTAGTACCCAATAAGACCATCGCCATTTTAACATCGGATAAGTATGGACGTATTGCCATATCAGCAGCAGAACCACAGGATCTAAAGTACAAGTAATCAATTAGCAAATACTGATACAGGCCATCAATACCATCCCCCATACCCTCATGTTGCGCAATGGAAATTAGTCTTAGACGTGTAGACAATGGAGGATTTCAGATAATAACGTCCAGTTGATCTGATTAGTACATTACCTAATAAATGGCTACTACCTACCAATCAATTACTACCACTGTATTTGATCGTCTGATCGAGACAGACAATTATATCGATTAGGTAATATCAGAAATGAGGCAACGACGGGTGATGAAAAGGGTTGCAACCGTGTCAACCAGGTTTACAAGCTGATCCGGAGTTGGAAGCGTGATACAATTTGTTTCTACTAACATTAGCAGCGCAAAGATAGTTAATTAGGCGGTACTGTTACCGATGCTAATTAACGGATGCGTTGACGCTAATACAATATACTCTCGTAACTAGAGGTGAGAGGATTTTGGAGGCGAAGTAACTAACGGTACGCTTCAATTATCCATTAATGGATCACGATGGTACAATTCCATTATTTGCGAGATTGCGAGCAACGGTACTACCCTTTCACTGGTAAAATTTTCTTTTGTTCAACGTAAGTTGCCCATTTTCGAATTTTCATTGCCGTTTCTCCTTGCAATCAATATTTCGTGCACATTTGATACTCAAGGCTCATTTAAAGGGTCTTCAAGGCTCATTTAAAATCTGCAATTTCAAAACGAATTACTACCAAGATTATGCAAGCACTATCAAAGTTATATTAACTTAGAGGTCGTCAAAGTTTTTTAGAAATGGGCCGGATTGAAATTTTTAAAAGCACGAAAGCCTGAAAATTATTTTTATCAAAAATCTATTAGAAAATTAATATATTTTACCTCGGAATTTATAATGGAAAATATCTGAATAGATATATGTGTATCCACATTGTATGTATTGTACATCTAATTAAAAAGGGGGAAGTGAAAATAAAGATATTCTCATTACATTCATTTATTGAATCTGCATATAATTGAAACAATGAACAGAAATATGATACATATACATTGAATTCGTTGAAGAAGACTTCGATATAAACATAGGTGTAGCAATAATGTATGCATAAGCATCACTAGGACAATGTGAGGATAGTAGGACAATGTGGGAGACATTACATGGAAACTCCCTTCGTCACAAGTCCTCTACCTGCAAACCTCGCACCAAATCACGATAGAATAGAAGAATCGTTGCGAATTCGCAACCAAACCATAAAATTTTATGAAATTAACATTTCTCATGTGTAGAATATTTATAAAAGTCATAAAACTATGTTAACCTTAAACCTCAACAAAAACGACTACATAATCTCATCGATATTCTTGATATTATAGCCACTTGCGAATATCAAAAAGATTGTATTAACTTGTGACATGACCCATGAAATGAAACAGTATTGCAAAATAGCACACGTGTACGTCAATTTAAGGTTTAACATTTGAAAGTGTACTTTGCAGGTACTTACTAGTCTTCTTTCTTTGTGTTGTTTCAGAGCAAGGACAGAACACAAACAAGAAAAAGACAACATTTTCGAGACTACTTCGAGGACTAAAGACGCACAGGAAAGAGAAACAAGCACAAACTCAAGGTTCCCCGAGGCATGGTCGTGCAAGGATGGGTGTACCTCAAAGAGTAAGTGTGTATCTGTGTACAGAAACGTAATCCCATTTAAACCGGAAGTTGATTCAGATTTCCCGCGTAATCTTCGCTCGACAGCAATTTAGACTCTGTTTCTTTACTTCGCTAGTTTCAGTGAGTATTTCTTTATTTGTTTAATTCTTCAAATACTATGATTATTATTTAAAAGAAGTTACCTTCACTGAAGTTGCCATAACTTTTAAACTTTATTGATGTAATTAATGTTTATTTTGTATGATTTAATTATGATCTAAATAATATAAATGATGTTAATTGATAACTACTTCTTATAAATTAATTTTATAATTACTATTTAGGGAGTAGCATTGAAAGATAATAAATTATGCACACCTATTAAATTATATTATAATTGAAAACTATTACTTGCAAAAATACTTATATAATTCAACTGCAAATATTTTGAACAATATAAATTAATAATTAATTAAATTGTAAAGAATGGAGTTCTACAAAGTAACATATTTAGAAGATATTTATAACTTTTTAAAAATAATACATAAAATGTTAAAAAAAAAAAAATGAATAGCAAATTCACAAATTTGTATAAATAATTAAATCAATTAGCACCAGATGATCTAATGAAATTGTATTTAAATTATACAAAATTGTCATAAAATTATACTAAGTGACATCGCTATAAAATTACACTATAAAAGCGTTATAAAATTATAGCAGTTTGTAAAATACAATCGAAGATCGAAAACAACAGCAGACAAGAATTTCATAGACACATGGGAAATCGAGATAACCATTATTTTCGGTTCATTGACAAAGAAACTTGTATGCATCAGCGAAGTGAACCGTTCACCTCTGAGGATTAAAACTCCTCAAGATTTCCCAGGTGTCATCGATCGCTAAATTCTTCTATGCTGACGATCCAGACTCTGCAAATTACGATGCAACGTCTAATTTCATTTATGAGTTTCTTCTACGATGAACACATAATCGATGAACAGTTGTCCTTCGTTAACCACGGTTTTTTTATCAGTAATTTCAATGATTTCAGTTTCAATTACCCACTCATCCAATCATATCTAATTTTATTAAACACTTGACAGAATATATAATAAATAAAAGCTGAATATCGTCAGAATAATTATTTAGGTCTGTTAAAAATAAAGCTACTCTCCGTCACGGTTTTCGGTGAACAACATAAGCAATTCTGAATCAAAAGAGGGATTTAAATTTGCTCTACTCGTTCATTATTCGAAAACGTCCTTTGTTACCCGATCATAACTAATTACATTAAATACTTAACAGAATATGTAATAAAGAAGAGCTGAATATCGTCAGAATAATTAATCAGGTCCGTTGAAAATAAAGCTGCTATCCATTACATTTTTCGACAAATTCGATCTAGCGAAGTGTTAAGCATTTCTAAAAAGAGTGATTTATATTTGTTCTACTCATTCATTATTCGGGGACGTCTTTCGTTACCGAATCACAACTAATTGTATCAAACACTCGCCAGAATATGTAATAAAGTAAAGCTGAATATAGTCAGAATTAGGTCCGTTAAAAATAAAGCTGCTATCCGTGACGAATTGTGGCAGAGCAATTCGGAGCTAAGAAAAGAATTTGTTTGATGTTATAATTAAACGTCATCTCGATTATAGTTATCGACGAAGTATGAGATTGATGAAGTAACTGCAGCATTTCTTCATCATCTGCCACTCGAGCACAAGGTCCTTTTATCTCGTGGCTAAAACACGACAGGTACATCATCATATGGCGGACGCGCAGAGAGATCAGACACATAACCCCCTAAACGGCCACTCAAAGACATTCCTCTCGCTTTGACCTTGGCACAAAGTATCACGAACCTTGATAGTACTTGGAATGAAATTTCCTCGAGAGCCCTCGATAAAGCACTTGTATGCCAGTAGAGCGTCGTTTTCGACTCTCGGCTTCGGAACCTCTGACCATTCTGCGATCAGTAGAACCACTCAACATTGGGCCACAAATTCCATGACTATACTAGAGAGAAGAATCCAGCTACGATGGCGCATCACGAACGAAAATTCAATTATGAACGGATGCTGGAACGATTCGTTGCATAAGCTATGACGAGAGGACGGGGTTGGTAGGAGGAGGCATTTCATGGCTAAAGATCATCAACGATGGTCAGTGGCCTTTGCGTGGCGGAAAATGTCTGACCTGTGATGTCTGATACATAAATTGGCTTTTAACGCGTTAGCCTTCGTCGAAATGGACGTTTATTGTATTGCAGTTAGGTAGTAGGTATTAATATATTGATTTGGGCAGAAGTTTATGGCTTCTTAAGGACATTTTTATTATAAATTGAATTTTATATGATTTTGTGTGGTAGTACAATCTTATACAATTACATATGGTACTTATACAATTATGGTACTACAACCTTATATATGGAAGTGCAATATTATACGATTATATGTGGTACTACAATATTATATAATTTGTACATGGAACTATAACCTTATACAATTACATATGATACTGTAACCTAACACAATTGTGGTACTGCAACCTTATATGTGGAACTACAATTTTATTAAGATTACTTCACTACAATATATTAACTGTTTTTCGTCTAAGAGTCATGACAATTAGTGATAATTAGGGAATGTGGAGAATAGGGAAGTTTGCAAGAGTCGAGCTAGAGGGCGCCACTAGCGTGTCAAACTAAAATGGTTACTAGAAGTTGTGCTTACGTATTTAGATGAAAATAATATCTGAGAAGTATAAGATTCATAAAATATGACAAGAACGAAAGTAAAAAAGCATGTACATACATAATAACAAATAATGATTAATAATATACATAATTATCCTTGTCACATATTAAGGAAAGAGTAAATTAGAATATTTTTAAAATAATGTAGTTAAAAATCAACTATAAAAATTACTAAAAACCTTCTCAGTTTTAGTTAAATAGACTTTCAGATTTTTTATATAATTATACTTTCTAATTTATAATGCATTATGCATTCTTCATCCATTTTCAATCATCATTCATTAAGTGAATATCTCTGTTAAAGCCAAACGATGATTACATAAAAAGGAATTTAGGATGTCTTTGACAAAATATTTAAAGTTCGTCAAAATTAATGAAACGTGCCCTTCTGTATAATTAACGAAGTACTTAAGGGCATTTAACGTGGCCTTCAGGTATGAATTTCAGCAGTATAGAATCAGTCCAGTTTCCGACAAGCACCGATAGACTATTATTATCGTGAATACTGTCGCCATAACAAGGTACGATCATACAAGTCGGTATCGTAACCACAGTCAGCCCCGCGTCCAGTCGGTTCAGGACGCCTGATAGCTGTAATGGAAGGCATCCAACGAGTTCTCGCAGGCCGCGTACAGGACAGCGATTCTAACAGAACAGAATATTGCAAACTGTCAACAGTGTCGTACGTCTGTCCCTTGTCGACACCACTGACCGCACATTGCCGTTCATCTTGTTTCAAGCTTGGCTCCTGCCAGTAATCCTACAATCTACAACGTATATGGACGTCCGACAACAAAACAATATACTGTAATCCCTCGTATTTTACAGTTTTCGTCTCTACGGCTTTTGGTTATTAGAGACTTCGATTATCCGCGGTTCTAACTATCTGCGATTTTAGTTATGGTTTCGATCATCGCCGGTTTTCTGGGTGCTTTCGATACGCGCCTCTATCTAGGACTTTAGTTATGCTTTCGATTAACCGCGGTTCTAGTTATGGATTTCATCCGGTATGTGGTATGAATAGAACATTAATCACTCGATCCTTTTTACATTTGTATCTTCGAAAACTTCCTTCAGTTCTGGTAAATTAAATGTCGATTTCTATACAAAAACAATACTCTTAAAATGGAAAGACACGCTATCTTATGTTACTAGCCATCGATATTTTTTTACGAAATTAAACGTAAACTTCTATATGAACAAGAAATAATTATATTCTAATAAAAATGGAAAAATTTCAATCTTGACTGTAACCCCAGGTATTTTTGTAAGGAACGTTTCTTTGAACAGGAGAATAATTATGCTTTCGAAAGAATGGAAAAGTTTCGAACTTTCTCATAGTAGTTCCCCCGATATTTTTCTACGAGATGAAATGTAAATTTCTATACGAACAAGAGAATAATTACATTCTAATAAGAACGGAAGTATGTCAAAGTTTCTTACGATAGTTATTATTTCTTTGTGACCGTTTCACCGACAATTGGTTCATCGAAGGCATCTCCTAAAGTTGGCCAGCAAACGTGGCCGGAAACAGCAAGAATTGGAAGCTCGGGTTTCTCCTCAACTTTCACGGAAATTGCTTATCCGCGCTGTTCGGTCTGGCTGTCCATTTTCTTGGTGGAAAGACCGTTTATCCTGCACTTTTCCCAATCGTTCGTGCCCCATCTCCAACACGTAATCAAGGATCGACGCTTATCCTTGCACACGTCGCAGTAAGTCGACTAGGGAAACGTATTGGTCATTAGTGCTCGCGTCTTTCGTTAGTTGTTTCAACTTGGCTATCCATTAGCGTTACTGCATCACCCTGCCACTTGGATAGAAAACTAATGGCTACAAGACGTTCAACCCAGTAACATTCTCCATTTTGTTTCTCTTCTTTACTCCTCCGAGCTTGGTTACGTTCTCGCATATTAAATAGCTTATATCGAAACATGGCTACTCTGACATGCGTATCAATTTGAAAGTTAATAAGTTTGATAAAAATCGGTATATAGATGTTCCATTGACATTCTTATTACAAACTGCGTACATATCAATTATAACGAACATGAAGGTTATGTCTGCTGCATATTAATCTGAAACTTAAGAATAAGTTTAATAAAAATGGGTTTATACATGTTTCATTGACATTCCTGTTACAAACTAGGTACATATTAATTATAGCAGACATGAAGATTATGTCTGTTGCATATTAATCTGAAACTTAAGAATAAGTTTAATAAAAATGGGTTTATACATGTTTCATTGACATTCCTGTTACAAACTAGGTACATATCAATTATAACGAACATGAAGGTTATGTCTGCTGCATATTAATCTGAAACTTAAGAATAAGTTCAATAAAAATGGGTATATACATGTTTCATTGACATTCCTGTTACAAACTAGGTACATATTAATTATAGCAGACATGAAGGTTATGTCTGTTGCATATTAATCTGAAACTTAAGAATAAGTTCAATAAAAATGGGTATATACATGTTTCATTGACATTCCTGTTACAAACTAGGTACATATTAATTATAGCAGACATGAAGATTATGTCTGCTGCATATTAATCTGAAACTTAAGAATAAGTTCAATAAAAATGGGTATATACATGTTTCATTGACATTCCTGTTACAAACTAGGTACATATTAATTATAGCAGATATGAAGGTTATGTCTGTTGCATATCAATTTGAAACTTAATAATAAGTTCAATAAAAATGGGTATATAGATGTTTCATTGACATTCCTGTTACAAAGTAGGTACATATTAATTATAGCAGATATGAAGGTTATGTCTGTTGCATATCAGTTTGAAACTTCATAATAAGTTCAATAAACGTATCTATTTACACGTTATAAAAGTGTTACAAAATGGCAGCCATCGTATATCAATTTCAAACTTGAAGTGTGTTAAAATGGTGGTACAGCAAGGGTTTCATTTAATACAAAGTAGTTTCTTGTTAATTATAATAGACTATAAAATTGTATTTTATTGCTGCATGTATTAAACAATAATGAAATTAATGAAACATACCACTGATATAAAACTCTTGTCCAACATCTTGTATGCATATCAGTCTAAATCTTAATATTTAAAAAAAGTGCAAATATAAACGTTTTATGAATATTATTACAATGTGATTGGTCTCTATCAGAAAAACTCTGTTTTGTTATTAAACAGCAATAGCGTTCTATCATAATATCGCATATTACAGAATAAATTAACTCAAAATAACTTGTAGCGGAACAATTTGAAATTAAAGGTTCAGTAAAAATTATACGGATGTTTCATAAGAATTCCTAACATAAGAAGTCTGATTGGCGGTTGCAGTAAATAATGCAGTAATATTATGTTGTTGTATATCACAAAAATGGTTACAAAATAACACATCAGCACATCAATTTGGATGGTAAAATTTCAAGAAAATGACGGTACGGTGTGAAAATGACGGTACCTAATACAAAATGGCAGATTGATAGTTGTAGCAAATAACAGAGTTATGTTAGGCACATTGTTGCGTAGCAGAATATAAAATTATCATAAAATAACACTTTGCAGCGCAGCAATTTGAAACTTAAAAATCGCGGTGAAAGTGTTAGCTGAAAGAAAAGACACACGAGTGTAGAATGATCAGGTACCATTAGTATCAAGGTACATAATGATGTCTGCACGGTATTTACCCGTACACTGTATCCGATGACTTACGAACCTAAAATCAACGTTAGTTCATTTCCTTTGGTATTCAAATTATTCGTACATGTAGTTTGAACGTGGGTATCGTAGCAGAGCAACGATTCGTATGATGCAATAGGTTAGGTTACCAGGTCAACAGCTGAGTGTATTTCACGCCCTTCACGACCATGGTATTAGCATATAAAGCGATTTAGTCTGCTTTACTTGCGTTTCAGAACACCCTTCGTAGATTGCTTACAATTTAATCTTTTCTGTAAAACGATCAAATCATTTGCTGTTCACATACTTAAAATATCTTACGATGTGATAAATATTCCTGCATTAAAAATGGGGCAGCCATAATACTGTTTCAAAGTTTGAAGCACGTTGATATAAACAATATTTTTTATAAACTCAATAAATATGAACATTATTTTACTGTAGTAATAAAATTGTAGTTGAATGATTTTATCTTCTTAATGAATTTTCTTAACGAAATATAAAATTGTTAATATACAAGAAAAATATTAAATAACAACAAATATTTTCCATTTTATAAATGACAAAATTTGTACGTTTCTTGCAGTGTGCAATAGCGTGAAATTAATATCACTGTATCAGTTTAAAGAATTTTATTCTCTTGTCTTTCGTACTTCATGTTTTATGAAGTCTTTAAATATTGTAGCAGTTATTCTTTCCCAAGCGAATTGCAACCTCGACAATACTTTATAAATGTTTCAGGCTCCAAAGGAGAATTTACGGTTCTGCAGAATTTTACGAATTCAAAACGTTACTGACTTTCAGAGACATTTTGCAACGATGTGAAATATGAAACGCGTTCTTTTCGATGAGTCCCCTATTCTAAGATTCATAAAAAGTTTTACTACTACATATTTCATAGAATTTATTATAAGCTCAATTACTTTAACTAACATTCGTATTATTTTAACTTACAAATATACATTAACAACATTTAATGGAAATTATAATATTACGACATTTGAAATATTTCTTCACGTAGTTCAAATTATTTACTTATAATAAGAAGTATGATATCTATTAAAAACATAAAGAACAAAAAATGCAGCATGCACAGATATATTTATTATATGTACCGTGTGCTTCACAAGAAGTCTCAGACTTGCATAACATACTACAGTAATATTTATAAATAAATTATATTATCATCTAAATAACCAAAACCTATCAAGTGACTCATTCACAACTTTCTCATTTTAAATTACAAAATTTACCAAGATGCTTTTCTCCAAATTCGTGTAGACTTTCATCCAGATGAATGTCCATGTTGAATTATGTTTTATCATTTGTTTATTTATCTTTCTACTTTATTTTTAATTTCAAAGCACATACGTGCAGGTACGTTTAGCGTTAATGACCACATGCTTTTTTACTATATCCGTTATATTACACGTGGATGCATGCAACATGTAAAATTTTGCAATAAACGTTCCGTGAAATTTTAATTGTTATTTACTTGAGCTGAAAGAGCTCTCAAACAATTATTAGCTTCAGGCGAACAAGAAGCTAAATTCACCGCTTTGTACTCCATAGCGGCAGAAGTTTAGTAGTGGTAAATCGGTTAGTTTCGGATGCATTCGGTCCGTGCCGGTTAAATACCGTTGTGTGGTCAGCGACAGAAGCTTCAGTGAGCATCGTAGGTCCTTTTTATGTAAACTGCGTTAGAAGCAACATGGAGAGGATATTTTTTGCGAAGCGAGTGAAATCGAGTGAAACCGTGAATTTTTGCATCGTACCTGCTTATGCAAATCGTAAAAAGAACAGAAACTGTGAACAATTAGAAAAATATAAGACTTTTACGTTTCATACGTAAGCATTATAAATATATATAACTAACAATTTATGTAACTTATAAATTAATATGTAATAAATGTAACTAACAATTTATGTATATAACCTTCTAAATTTAAGTTGCTTATATAAACTACATGATGTATGTAAATTTCAACGTATATTCTTTTCTTAAAAAACAGAAGTTTTTCAAATCTCTTTTTTATCCAATCATTTATAATGTAAGAAGTGAGCCTTGAATTTACTTGTGCTTTTTATAATAACCTCTGTGATCCTTTTCGATTACATTATAACGTTTCGATCGTATGAGTTTATGATCGACTATAAGGCGCATCACGTGATTAACCGAACAGCGCCGAAGAGTAACGGAGTTAACCGATTTACCACTACTCGTCCCCTAACCGTCTTACCCCATCGTTTATACATCCATGGTATACTTCGATCGCAAAACAACCGTGAAGAAACTAAAGGGTTCAGTCACCTCGTAAACAGTTGGACGAGTAATTATAAAGCGGGAAAGCACCTAATACCAGGATGAAAAAGAAACGGGAAAATTGTTTATGACGTGTCAATTAATTTGTTTCGTCGACCACGAATCGACGGCGACGCGTTGAAAAGAGCACGAACGCGTTCAAACGAACCGTCTAGACAGTCCGCAATCGATCAACCCCACTTTAGAGAAATCTCACCGTGGAAACGACGTCGCATGAACCACGTGCGAGCGTGATCGTGTGCGCGCACTGTGTCGACACCATGAGAAAAGTCAACACAATTCTATACTATATATATATATATATTTTTTGTATAAATCGATGTAACATCCAGCAAGGGTACATTTACTAATTAGAACGAACCGCTCGAAAAAAAAGAGGTTGTTCTTGCCGTGCGCGCCGCGTCGTTGCTCAGACAAGAAAATTACAGGGACCGTGACATTGAGACTTTCAGTGGAACGCGGCGAGCAAAGACAAAGAGGAAACATGAATAAAGATGGGGATAGTTGAATCGGAAGGTGAAGAGAGAGAGAGAAAGGCAGACATTCTGTGAGGTTTGAAAAGGTGACGAAGACGCGAAGAACGGGGGTGAAGGAGGACGGACAGAGAAAAGAAAATGAGTTGAAGGGACGACGAGGATGATGTACTATATCGATCGCACCTGAAACACCCACCTTTTGCTGCCGTGGTCTGGTCGCGTCGCCCTCCTTTTTTTTTCTCTCCTCTCCTACCCCTATTTCTTTCTTTTCTACCCCCCGTGCAACGTGCATCGATGGAAACACTGGCAAGTACCGGATCCTCTTAGCACCCCTACGTACCAAACGATCCTCAATACAGGGTATTTCATAATTTCTTACCGACTTGCTGGAAATTTATTTTACAGATTTTCAGTAGGAAACAAACTGCAAGTCTGATTTGTTATTCTCAAGTTCTTAGGTAAATTATTAGATCCTCAAACTCTTTCGTTCCCAAATTTTTAGGTCACCAAGTTCCTGTATCTGCAGATCTTCAAAATCTAAAGTCCTCAATTATGTTCTCAAATTCCAACGTCCTCAAATTCCTATGTCCGCATATGTTCCTAAATGTCCTAGGTCCTTACATCGGTAGATTCCCAAATTCCTGTGCCGTCAAATCTCTATAGTCCTATATTCGTAGATACAAATATAGTTCTATGTACATTCCCAAATTCGAAAATCTTCAAATACTAAGATTTCCAAATTCCTTTGTCCTTAAATTCCTATGTCGTCAAATTCACATGTCCCCAAGTACTCTAGGTCCCTAAATCGGTACCTCCACATTTCTAGGTTATAAAATTCCTATATTCCTACATCCACAGATCAAATCTGAATAACCCAAATACTGGTAGTGCCCAAATCCTAAGGTTTTTCCTTTGTTCCCAAATCATATGTTCTCAAATATGTCTCTAAATTCCTAGCTCCCCAAATTCCTATATATATCTACATTCACAAGTATTCAACTTCAAAGTTCCCCATATCCCAACGTATTCAAATTCTTGTATCCCTCATCCATCCCCAAGCTCTTGACTTCTTAAATCTTTAAAAGATAAAAAATTCCGAGAACCGCAAGAGATCTCTTCTACGCTGCACAAACAAAATATTAGCAGCGACCACATTCGAGGTATGATCGGTGTTTGCAACCGTAGCATCCGGTATATCCGGGGGTTAAATCATCCGCTGTAATTATATACAAGAGTAGGCTCGATTTGCAATCGTTAATCAACGATTGGCGCGTAAGACGTAGATAATGAAAGCCGGAATTAATCGTCTGCAGGATGTAAGATTAGAAGATTGCCGTGAAAGACTATGAAAGCGGAGCAGGAGCGGTAAAGCAGGAGCAATGTGTAACCTATGCCCAGCAGGGTGGTAGCACTGCGTTATCCAATGAATATGAAACAGTCATTAGTGCGCCAATCCGGAATCACTTAGGAACGTGCAGCGAACGGCAGACATGGGAAGCAAGTGTGGAGGTTTGTCGGTGCATTGAAATGCATTGCCTAGAGGCCGTACCTGGACACCGCAGGATATTCTCGTGACTATCGCGTCCTAGGGATAACCCTGGAACAGGGACACCAACGGCCGACCGGCCAACAGATACGAACAATAAAATCGACGCTGCGTACGTCGGCTTTATTGGCCAGTTGCGGGCAAATAGTTGCGATAACGCAAGATTGTGCTGTGTACAACTGTAAACCGCATACTGTTGTCCCTGCACGAAACTGTTTTGGATCCCGTGTTCCCGATGCTTTAGGATCCACGGATAAAGATAAAGGGAAATTCATGAAGCGGCGTGTACACTTTTACCTCCAAATTGATACGCCATTACTGTTGCCTTCTATTTTCCGTGGTTGAAGACTTTTCCAAACTGAAAATCTTCCCTCGCAGAATTTTTTAAAATGACACTTGAGAGGATTTAAATTGTGAAGATTTATGAAATGTTTGAGTAATCAATTTTATATTTACTTCTTTGAATTTTGAATATTCAGTGTTTACGTTTGTAATTCGAGGAACAATTCGAGCTGCTATAAAGTTCTGTATTTTATATTGTTCTTGAATTGCGCAACTTTGATGCGAGAAATAGAGATACAAGGAATATTGTAACGAAATGTTATTTCTGGCTAGATGGCTTTTGCAGAATAATAGACGTAATTGGTTGTAACCGGTTTAATTAAAGTTGAACCGTTTAAGCGAGACACTTCCTTCTGTTCAATTTCAGGTGTACCAAAGTACAGTTAATTAAGAGATTCGATAATTAGAAACTTGTACATTCGTCATAAAGTATTTACGTAATACGATAGGGACTGCGATCGTTAATTAACCCCTTAAACGTTATGGGAGTACGAATTTTCCCCTGTCCCACGTGAATATCGCGACTTTGCACAAAATTATCTGAAACCAAATTTAAACCATATTTATGTCCGTATAATTGACGTAAATTAGAACTTATTGTTTACATTTTGTACGCGAAAATAAATGTTGTCTTTTTTCGGTTTTGACACGTTCGTACCCGAACGTGTAATATTACACACTTCACGCGGCCGATAATACATGCACCTGTTAGCCCGGGATTGAACGCGTTAAATGAAGCTGTAGCGTGTTTTAAACGCTTTTCATTAACGAAATTAGTTCTTCAATTACTTTTAACGAAGGAAATCAATTTTTTATACACTCTTTTTAGAGTTCAATCAATTTTTATTAACACCGCAAACCGGTGAATTTCGCATTGATTAATCTTGTCCTTTTAAGCTTTGACTTTTTTTCATCCAACAAATTAGGTGATTACATATTTTATAACTGCATTACGTGAAATTATGAGTCTTGTTTTGATTAAAATTTTACATTGTTATTTCGAGCAATTTGTACAAAATGTCGCTGAATATACAGGGTGTTCCTCCGACGTTCCTTATTATTTCCGTTGCTGTTGCAAATACAAAACATGGTTAGTATAAACTTGTATAATTCATACTATTGTACTTCGTTTTCTTTTTCGAAGCTAATTCCTTAAGTTCTAAGGACATTAAAGCTTTATATTTTCTATCCTTATAATGTATACAAAAATAAATTTTACCACTAACAACATAACCTTCAAATAATCTTTAGTCTATCAAAGTTGCATGACTTTTCATCTTCAAGGTCACTCAAAGGTCAGTGTTGCATGTCGTTAAATTTATTTGAACGTGAGCTGTGACACAGTACGACAAGAAGTAAATATTCATGAACGAAAAATGTGGATGACCTTGAAAACGAAACAGATGCCTTCCAATGAAGATCATAAATAAAAATCAGCGAAAGTAATATTAATAATGAATAAATCTGTAATAAACGAAACACCCTGTACGATAAAAATGAATTACAGATATATTTGCGCATATCGACGGTTCGATTACGAATTTGTACACGTGCAATGTTAGCAGTTTGCACAAATCGATTCTAGAGCAAGCTGTGCACGTACGCATGATCGACGCAAAGCATTTAAATTGCACGTAATTCAGTAATAAATTAACGCGTTGAACCCTCAACCGTATAATTTACGCGCAACAGTTCATTTGCGTTCCACGCTTTTATCGGCAATCAGCGGTTTTAAACGTTAAGGCATAGAAATGCACAATCAATGAATTATTCTTTCGAATTCGTCGCTTTCACGCGTTAAAATTGCAGGTGAATTCGTTTCAATTGAAATTCGCGTGAGAGAATTGAATGCTGTTACGAATATCGCGATCGACAGATAAATCCTTTCGCACAGAGGTTTCTATAAAAATGCTTACGTTTGAATTTGCCGCCGCTTCTATACAGTAGAGCGGGAAAACGTTCCTGTATGCTCCACAGAAATTTTAGGAAATTCTATTATAAAGAAAAATTTTGTCGAATGACAAAATTATTTATTCACTGAATTAAATCATGCGATGTATTTTGTTAAATTTTACACTACTACTGTTCTTAATAGAGCTATTTTTAGTGCATGTGCTTTGTTTTTAAGGAAACTATTCTCTTTTTTATATGGATCTGGATGAAATTCAAATGTATTGAAGAAGAATGAATTAGCAACTCTTAAAGGGAGAAAGTTTTAAATCGCTTGCATTTGAATTTGCCGCCATTTTTAAACAATATGGAGAACTCAACGCTTATATTACCTGAGTCCGTAATTACAATAAAAAAATTCGATGATGAACACACTAAAACGATTCATCGAGAATATTTTAAAACATCTATCTAAAAGTCCTTATGAAATGCCTTGTATTAGAAATAACTTGAAATAAAATTGAAAAATACAAAAACTATTAAAACCTTAACCTGAAAAACTTTTAGCTAACAATAACGACAAAAATCGAACGCAAAGAATAATATTAAGTTACGAGATAACTGTTCCAAATACCAGAAAGAATGAAAAATATTTCTGAAAATTATTCGTCGAAGCCGCATTTAAATAGATCGCAAGAGTTGAAAGTGTTTATATTAATCCGCGAGGTTGATATAAAAAAGACGCAAGCAAAAACGGATAGAATGAAACTGAAATAGCAAGCAAAGGGTGAAAAAGAAATATCGAAAAAAGGGAAAAGGAGTCGTCGTTAAGGAGACGTATACCTACGTGAAAAGCCTCGCCTAAGAGCTCGACTTGAAGAGTTCGGTAGAGAAGAGCGACAGTGGAAGAAAGCAAGAGGTTCTGCAAGAAAAAGGGCGAGAAAAAGGGGAAAAGGTAACGAAAGGATTGAAAAGGATCTCGTCGGAGGCCCTACAAACGCTCTCTGATATCTTGTTTAATTAAGCAGACTCGAAAATACGGCCTGGGCATCTTGTCGCGGTAAGAAACCGACCCATTGTAAAACTCAAAGCATCCATTGGATAGTACTCGCCACTAAAGAAACCGCATCACCTTTCTTCAGGGCTAACGAATACCGATACTGGACTTTATGTATCGGTATTTACACGTTCTTTAGATGGCCACTGTATATACAGTCGCCTGTGTACTTTATCATACAAAGTGTTCTGAAAATCCTGCTGCGAGGGCTCATTCTTTAAATAAGTGGCAAATGTTAAATGAAATCTTTTGACCGATATTTAAAT
The DNA here is from genome assembly GCA_036983795.1 of Megachile lagopoda. Lineage (NCBI taxonomy): Eukaryota > Metazoa > Arthropoda > Insecta > Hymenoptera > Megachilidae > Megachile > Megachile lagopoda. The sequence goes on along the minus strand of CM072797.1, from coordinate 9,636,955 downwards.
ATTTTTTAAACAATGAATTTTCGTTAACATGTTATGAAGAGTTATGTTACATATCGCAACGATGCAGAGATCATTGGTCGCACATCGGTTTAAAGATTTAACCTGTGGCTACATGTTTCCTCATACAAAATAGCTGACTGTTGTAACAAATAATGAATTTATATTACGTATTTACCAATAACATAGTTACATCATGAAATAGCATATGTAACATATCAGTTCAGAAGTTCGACGATGGCACAAACGTTTGCTGATATTCCTAATACAAAATGGCCGACTTCCATCAGTAAACGTAAAACAAGAGCACAGTAAGACTTATATCAGTTAAAGTTTGACAAAGATTCTATCAACATCCTTAATACACAGTTAATTACTAATTATAGCAGACTGTAATAACATATGCAAACAAGATCAAAGATGTAAAATAACGCTTGTACATCAATTTAAAGGTAGAAGTTTAACGAACATAACCGTGTAAACTTGTGAAACAATTTTGAGACGTCTTGTACATACTTCGCCGAAAATTTTCCCAAATGCACGTCAATGTCACATCGCCTAATTCGTCAGACGCTTCGTGAGACATTAACACGGGCTGTCGCGACGCCACGTTGTGGAATCGAGTTTTATTAGGTAGTTACGATATACACACATAGTCCTCGGCGTGTACGTAGTTTCGGTGACGTTTGCAGGGATTACCCTCATCCCTTTGGTAAATAGAAACCACTGCCACGGTTTAACATCACGTGTCAGCTTCTTCGCTACGTATACGCCTTAGGTATGCTGACAATGCCATACTTATTGTTGCTCCCTAACAAAGGAATTCATTGCTAGAAGGACGAGTCATTACATCTACATGTGACTTAATACGATCCTTTTGTCATTTAAACGTTATTCTTCCTCTCGATTTTAATTGCAAATTTGAATCCCCTATTTTTAACTTAATTTGCAACATGAGTTTATATTTATAATCATTTTGTGTTATTTGAACTGTACTGTTCTAATTAATTTAAAATTGTTTTTAAGGTTATTTAAAATAAATAGTTTGTGCATACAGTTGTTGAGCTTCTGAACTTAATATTTATTCAATACAAATATTTTACATTTAACATTTCTTAATTTGTTTAAAGTATTCTACATTTAAAGTTTAGGATAAATATTAAACGTTCAAAATTGTAATGTGTACTTGAAATAAATATGTAATATTTAAAACTTCTAAATTTATATAAAGAAAACATACATAACGTTTAAAATTTATTTAAAAAATAATAAAATGGAATCTACAAGGAAAGGAAAGTGAGGTTGTTTTATGTGTGTTGAATTTTTGTTGCAGTATACACTGTTATAATTATTTGAATATTGTATTTGTTCTTCCCTGAGATGTTTGTCCGTGCCAATTCCATACCGGAAGACAAATTTTCCGCTTAAGATCGTCCCTCCAGAAGGATGCTCTTTGTAAATACTTGGAACGCTTCAAGTTACATAGCCAAAATACTCCAGTTTCTGTCTTAATTATTCGGCTAATGGCGCTCGGAATGTTGACTTTCTTGCTTCGGGCTTTTTTAAATGTCAACCTAGGGGACACTTCAATTTAATTAATATATAAATTTTATATTTTATAAATCAGCATCAATTGCGGAATAATGAAATGGTGAAATTGTAAGGTGGCGGTATAACAAGATGGCGGAATTGTATGATGACATGATAGCAAAATGGCGGAACTGTAAAATAACATAGTTTATGTATGACAAAGTAGCAAAACTTAAACATAAAGGAATAATCAAATAACAAAATATAGTAATAAACTGACAGGATAATAAAGTGACAGAGTAACGACGTAACAAATTAACGAAATAATGTAACAAAATAACGATGTGACAAATTAATGGTATGACTAAGTAACAAAATGACGAAATAATAAAATAACAATATCACAAAATGACAAAGTAACGAAATGACAAAATAACAAAATGACAAAGTAACAAAATGACAAAGTGGCAAAATGACACAGTAACAATATGACAAAATAACAAAATGACAAAGTAACAAAATGACAAAATAACAATATGACAACGTAACAAAATGACAAAGTAGCAAACTGACAAAGTGACATAGTAACAAAATGTCAACCTAACAAAATGACAACGTGACAAAATAACACAACAACAAACTAATAAAATAAGAAAATATTAAAAATATATTATTAGATATAAAAGTAGCAGTCTATCTGCCTATGAAGATTCTACAAGCATACCATAACATATTAATTTTGTTACTACAAATTATTATAGTTATTATTTGATAAAGAAGCTGTACCAGTCTTCTACGAAAATATAGGATTAAGACATGTTGCAAACTTTAAGTAACATCGTATTTTCCTGTTTGTTAATGGCAGGTGGATACACCGGACAGTGTACTACAAAGTGGATTGGGACTAGGACCAGACATGGGACACACGATTCTACGTTCCATGGTGGATCCACGGGATTACGACCGATTACGGTACCTTCAGATGAACGGTGGACAACCAAACAGTTTCGAGGAAACTATACACAGGGTACGTCCAATTGAAAACAAAACATCCTAAACTGTTTAGAAGACTAAAAATAGCGTATCCCGAAAATCATAATATGAAACCAACACCGATGAACGATAAAAAGTTCGCAAACAACTTGCCGGGGATTTGAACGGTTAAATTATATTTATATTCGCCGCGTGTACTAGCGCTATTGAAAACTTTTCATGGAAGTCATAAACAGATTTAGGTCACGGGAGTAAAATTGTTGTTTATTTTCCTAGTTTCGTTCGCGTCAAATTCAAGGAATGCCTTAATGAATTTTTTTATATTATTTGGGGATTGTTGGTCAGTTTAGTATATATAGATCTTTTTAATCTCTTTGTATTTTGCAGCTGAAAGTTCAAGAGGCACTGAGGAAGAAGGAGCGATTTCATAAAGAACACGAGGAGGTGAGTGCAATTTAAAGTTTGAATGCTTCTCTTCAATTTTTTTTTTTTGTTTTAATTTACTAATGAAATTTTATTTACGAATATGAAGGGGGATGTGTAAAGTGTGTTTAGGAAAGGTTTTAATGAATTGAGGTTATAAGATCATTCGACGATTCAATTATATTTATGTTTAAAAAATTTCTTTTATATTCATGTTATCATCATATAAAATATACGAATTATATAAGAAATATATACATATACAGGGTGATTCATTTTAACATTTCAATGCAGTTATCCTTTAAATTATAAAATATTTTTGAAACTTTCATTATATTTTTAGGTTATAACCTTAAAAGTCGTACTTGTACACATGAGTTTTGTCTTAACATATACTTTCATACAATATTAATAGCATTTGAAAAACTGAAGTTATCTTCTCTTCTTCAAAAATAATTCAAATATAAAAAGTTGATAGGTCTGTTGCTAGTGAAATATAGTACATTTTCAGCGTCCATTTTTTAAAATCCTTCTCAGAGGAAAATACTGATGCATCTTGTGCAATATTATTTATAATAGTAATTTAATATATCACATCAGAATTAATATAGTACAGTGATATTAGTATTGCATATTATTGTAGCTAGTATTGTACAGAGATCTAGGGTAATATGATCTAGTAACAATATTTCTTAGGATGAAGGTATACTTAGCGCAATATTTTGTAGGATGATGGTACACCTAGTACAATATTTTCTAGGATGATGGTATACCTAATGTAATAATTCCTAGAATAACTGTATACCTAGTAACAATATTTCTTAGGATGAAGGTATATCTAATACAATATTTCCTAGGGTGGTGGTACACCTAATACAATATTTCCTAGGATGTGGGTATACATAGCGCACCTAGAGCTAATACAACAATTCCTAGTATGACGATATAGCTAATACAATAATGCCTATAATAACAATATACCTAATACAAAAATTCCTAAAATAACGATACAGCTAATACAATAATTTCTAAACTAACGATACAGCTAATACAATAATTCCTAAAATAACGGTATACCTACCACAATATTTCGTAGTATAATGTTTCGCAGCATAACAGCAAAGCTAGTATAATATACCACGAATTGAAACGCCCCCACCGAAAGAAATCGATAAAAAGAAAAGCGCTTAAAGGAAAAACAAGCAAAGAAGGTAGTACATTTCGCTGCTAGCGATGCCATACGACTGTAGATAAAAAATTCACGGCCTAACATGGCTGTACACATTGACGATTATGATGATATCGGTAGCGATCTTGGTATTTTGCATAATAAGAGGTATCGCGTTCGCTCAAGACACATAGAGCAGCGGCGTAGTGCCTCAATTTAAGAAATGCTCGAAAAAGACGGAAGAACGAGTGTTCAAGATGAGAGTTCGCACACATGCAAATTTCTTGCTGCGAGAATTTCGTCGAACATCGGATTGGAGGGTTGGAAAGCAGGGGGAGCATTGTATCGGATAAAACCATTGGCTTCCAGAGCTAATATTGGTTGAACGACGAGAGCAGGGTTGTCGATGATCCAGGGAACGCGCTACGGAATTGAAGGAGGGAAATAAATGAGCTGCTGCACGGATTGGTTTGATCGTGATAGGCTCCTTTAGGATAAAAGGAAATTATACCAAGAATTATTTAAATACCCTACGTTCGGCTGCAACGTGAACTTTTGCCCAAGCACGTTTTCGTATATTTCACCATTTTTTAACACTGCAATTTTTCTATTTATAAATTTAACCATTTTTAAGCTTTCACACTTTCTAATTCTTATATCTTTATGCTTTTTACATTTGCAACCTTGCAGATTCACAAATTTCCAAATTTTTCAAGGTTACTTTACAATTTTTTTAACCGCAAATTTCTATATTTTGGAATTTTGTAGTTTTCAAATTTCAAATTTATGAAATTCTACTTTTTCGAATTTTCCAAATTCCCAAATTTCTGCATCCTCATATAGAACCCTAAATTTCTAGATTCGCAGAATTCCTCACCTTCAAATCTCTAGATCTACTGATTTTTACATTCCTAAATTTCACAGTTTCTTAATGTCTACGTTCCCAAATTCCTATATGCCCAAATCCCTACATCCCCAAATCCCTAGATCTGCAAATCGCTACATCTCCAAATTGCTACATCCCCAAATTCCTAAACCCCTAAATCTCTACATCCCCAAATCCCTACACCCCCAAATCGCTACATCCCCAAATCCCTATATCCCCAAATTTCTACACCCATCATTTTCTACATCCCTAAATCCCTACATCCCCAAATCCCTATGTCCCCAAATTTCTACATCCCTAAATCCCTGCACCTCCAAATCCCTATATCCCCAAATCACTACATATATCCCCAAATCACTATATCCCCAAATCACTATATCCCCAAATCCTTATATCCCCAAATCCCTATATCCCCAAATCCTTATATCCCCAAATCCCTATATCCCCAAATCCCTATATCCCCAAATTCCTATGTCCCTAAATTGCTAGGTCTCCAAATTTCTAGATCTCCAAATTTCTAGATCTCCAAATTCTGAAACTTTTGAATCCCTAGATTCCTACCACTCCCAAACTCAGCTTAGACTCATAAAGGATACGGTGATCGCAGAGATAAGATACCTATAAATTTCCTCAATTTATTCCATATAATCTCTCCCATAATATGGCAAGGTTATAAATTAAACCCTTGTCAAATCTGCCCATAAAAGTAACATAATACTAAAATGTAAAGTATAAAGAAAATGCAAAACATTTATAAGATTCTATTTGCTACACGTTCATGTACTTTACTTACTACAATGTATTTATCACGATAAGTATATAATTTACGACCTCGCTATACCCGAACCAGCAGCATACATACGTCCAGAGAATTATCCGTTGTTTTAAACTGAACTAAAAGCAAAGTCTGAATGTTAATCACTCGAAACTGACGTTCATATGCGAGAAAAGCATAGCCTTTCAGGGAATTTAAAGGGAGCGAAAGGGATCTCCCAGAAATTGACCGAAACTGCTTGCTCTTGGCCGTAGGCTAGTCAGACAGGCAGAAAAAGACAGGAAGAAATAAAGCGGAGAGTTTCCTTTGAGGCTGCGAGCAATATGGAAATAAAGGTCGGTATCCGTGTAAAAGTTTTAGTGTCACTTCTACCTCTGTGGGTTTACTGCTCCCTAGGGACAACCCCCCTTTTTCTTTCCACCGTGTTCCCCGCCTTCTATTTTCTCCACCAAACGGTTGACTTCTACTTTGCTGCACGAGAAACTGCGGGATAATCCCGTGGACGACCACCTCGTCATCGTCCCTTTCTTCTTTTTTTACCTCTTTGGGACACATACGATTAATATGATGTTGTGTACGCACGGTTTATGTTATTATAAGTATTAACTATAAAACCACCCGCGTATAATGCACGCTTGCTTCACAATTAAAACTGAAGTCGAAAAATTAAAACCTTTTAAAACATAAATTTATCTATACATTAATCTCGATTGACAATTTGAACAATTTTAACAATTTTAACAATCTGAACAATCTGAACAATCTAAACAATCTGAACAATCTGAACAATCTGAACAATCTGAACAGTTTGAACAATCTGAAGAACTTGGACAACCTGAACAATTTGAGAAATTGGAACCGTTTGAGCAATTGGAAAAATTTGAACGATTTGAACAATTTGAGAAATTTGAGCAGTTTGAGCAATCTGAAGAATCTGATCAACCCAAAGAATTTTTAAAATTTGAAGAAGCTGAAGAATTTGAAAAATTTGAAAAACTTGAAGAACTCGAAGAATTTGAACAGTCTGAAGAGTCAGAAGGCTCTGAAAAGTCAATAATTTGTAAATAATACAATATCAATTTGGTCAAACGAATGTACACTTTTGATCGCGTTATGAAATGAACGTCCATTCACCGTGGCGTTATTGTTCTGTTTCAGATACTAAGGGACATCCGGCAAGGTTTAATGCAACTCGGACGGGACGGACGAGGTCACCTCCCTGGAGGTGAGTACATCAAGTAGTGTAACCTCTAACAGTTAACTACAGTCTAGCTAGTTGTCGCCTTGTCTCTCCGCAATCTATATCCATCCTCCTTCGACCAACCACATCCTCTACTTAATTCTGTCCCTGTGTGAGTGGATGTGGTATATCTACCTTGAACAAAACGTGCACGTGCCATCCAGACCCCGAGAATCGACTCCCAAATGCCTGACAGTTTCGTACGTTTCTTCGCGCCCTCCAGGGACTCATTTCGAACGTTCGTCCTCTGATGGTTTCCCTCGTAGTTTTTTCACGAAATCTCATTCCCTGGGAACAAAATTACCCTGCGTTCTTTAAACGGTTTGGAATATTTAGAGATGTACCATTTGTCTGTCGTTAAGCTTACGACGGAATTGCGGGGACTATAGGCGGAACGGTATTAGTTGTAGTTTCAGCCAGGACATATCAGATTCGAAAAGGATCGAATAAAGTGTCAAGAGAGATGTGTCGGGTGCCCTTTAAATTTCGTATTAGCGATTTATCACTGAGTCAGCGCTTTTATTTGCGATTGCGTCGTTCCGAAAAGCAGTAGCTTTTCTACGAAGCCCCTTCTATATTCTGGCTAATCTTGTTATCGTCAACACCCGTTGACTGCTTTCTCCATGGCTCCCATTCCCGGTCCCTTCGTTTCTTCTCGCGCCCACACGCGTCTGCCTGATCCTCGGTCTTTCGCACCAACGATACTCGAGGTCTTCTCTCACGTCTCAGATTACCTTGCATTAAGCCTAGTTTACATTGCTGCGCTATATTATCACGTTCAAACCCGAACTTGTTTATAGACATTTTATTGTACCTTTTGTAACTACAAATTTTTCTTTCTTCTTTACCAGTTATTTATTACCTATATCAAATGGCCATCGATGTGCACGTGCAATGTAAGTGTACACTCGATAAATGGTCGTTTGATTAATAACAGTCAGGAACGCCCCGCTCACGCACGCATTCATGCTACTGTCTTCTCGTCGACATTTGCATTCATATAATATCACGTTTAATTCCCTTATTTTTGATCATGAGAAATATACAGCATTGTTTTATTAAAATATTTTCTGGCGAACCGAATTCATTTTTCTATGTTTGATAAACACAGTGTCTATTGCTCATTAATTTCCGTAACTAAACGTACATCAATATTGTAAATAATAGTTATAAATGAGGAATTGATGTTTCGTTGCAGATGACACGTACATGTATGACGAAGACGCACGTTGCGGAGGAGGGATAGGTCCAGGTCCTGGAGGTCAACATTGGTATGACGAGCCTCCGTATGAATCAGACCCTGAAGATTTCCTTATGGGAGCGAGTGGTGGCCCAGTGCCAACTGCGACTATTCAAAATGGAAGGTGATACAATGATACATTACTAGACGATGATACGTTATGATAACAGTCACATGACGATAACATACAGGGTGTTTCACTAACTCTGTCATATTGCAATATTTTCGTTATTTTTTACGACACACGAAAATGTCAAAAGAATTAATTATTTTGTTCAAAGAGAAAATATTATGGTAGACGAAACTTTTACGCAAACTCTTCATTTTCAATATTTTCATATTTCAGAATTTTCATATATTTCCTCTTTCTTTATAAGGTCATATTTTAGAAAACTTGAAGTTAATCGATACTTTTTAGAACGAGAGTTGTATCGTCATGGCATAATAGCTGAGGTGGAGATCCAGTGATCTATAATTTTATGACCTTCTCTTGAAGTAAAATTTCGAAATGTTTAATAACAAATGCAAATGATGAGATAATTAAAATTATTGTGAATCTTCTTAATTACCAAAACATCGATAGTTTTGGTATCATGCAGTCTTGAACGTATTCCTTTTTGGTATGGCAGTTCAACAGAGGCCTGTGATCGAAGATATTCCTCTAAGCTCTAAACGCTTGAATGCCCTATACAATTCCCCTGACCTTTCTAAATATTTGACTACACAGATTTCAGCAGCGCGTCTGAAATTTCGTTGGCATTCATCTAATACCACCAACATATCAACGGAATCGTTGAATGTATCCATTCTTACTTGAAACTTCTTCAAAATGAATTTACAGAATACCAAAAACAGTCTGACAATAACTTTGTTAATGACACTTCCAATTTTATTCTGTAATAATTAATGAATTTAAGTATATTTATGTTGTGTTCCTCTTGCTGGACACTGCTTAGTCTTAATACACATGAGAATTAACGAAAATACTGTTTTGTACAAGAATTACTGAAACATCCTGTATAATAACATAGTAATGGACAAAATCCTAAGAGAAATAGAAGGGAAATAATGTTTCATGAGTTCCCATAAATCTCATGTTTCACTAGTAAACATTTGTTGAGAAAACTTGTATTTTTATTATTTGTAAATTACGAAGTAGACTCTCGTTATATCGCAATGGACGGAGGTGTAAGAGCGGAAGACTCCGACTTGACTGTCGATACGTCTACTAAATCGCTAGTATACTAAAATGGCGGAGGAGCGTCACTGTCCCTAAAAGTCTATAAAAGTCAGTCAACAAGCAGTAATGGCAATACAATAAGAGTCCCTTGTGCATTAAATTTTACAGTATTCAATTGTGTATATAAATTCTTTCGAATTGTAATATTTTAACATTTTTCGTAACAGTTTCGACAATTACGGTTAAACTGGTATTTCAGAGTATGTTTCACGTTAAATCTGCGGCCAGAAAACAGAGGGGAAGGTATTATTTCGCTCCGAACAGCCGGGGACATCAGCCTTCCGCGCGATCGATCCAGAAAAGGAGCTACCTCGACGATGCGAGGACTTATTGTACCTCAAGGTCACAATAATCCACCGACTATCATACCGCTTACACATTCTAGAGCCTCTCGAGAAAGTGGGGATTACGCGAGCAGTGATGTCCAGGTAAGTTCAACCATAAATCTACCGTCGAGAAAGAGATCAGACGTGTCCTTATCACAACTGATAAGTGATGCGAAGACTGACAGCTACTTTCTGGTTTAAGATATTACACCTGAATGTCTTCGTGGTTAAATCTTGTTAATGCTCGTTGTAAGAACACTTTATTAAGTTGACACCACAAAGTTGCAATCTATTATTTCTGAATTTTCGGGTGAATCCAATAACAGTAAAAAAGACGCACATGGTGCGTCATTCAAGAATTATTTAAAATAAACTGTGGCGCACACAATGCGTCATAAAACAGCTATCCAGAATAAATAATGACACACCAGGTGCGTCACCAAATAGGCATCTAAAAAGACGCACCTGGTGCGTCATCAAGTACGAAATAATGAATGACGCAACGTGTGCGTCCGAGGATTATCTTGTGCATTGAAGGATTTCAACTAGTGTATTTATTATTTTAATTATGCAGTTGGATTCACTCTGTTTGTTGAATTAATATTTCCGTCATTAATCCATGATTAACTTTTGTTTGTCCCAAAATCATGAAATGTAATATACGGGGTGTGAGAAAAGTGAGAACAACGTTATGGCTTCCTTTGTTTCTGTTTCGTTTGTTTTTCATTGTTTCTCTTCTTATCTACTAAACAGGTGTTAGGATTAATACCTGTGTTTTTGTAAGTGTATGGCACAACATAATTGATTGAATTTCCAAAGGACAAGGTATGAACTTAAGACTGTCGACTATGTCGGTGGACATAAGTAGGAACCACCAGTTTCTTGATCCATCGACGATATAACAAACACCATCAACACTACCGTTATTTCAAACATCAACACTTAACCTAACCTGACTCTAAATTAATCAGCTCAGTCGACATGGCTGTCAATCACTTGCAGTGCTGCCATCGTGGACATTGTTGCAAGTAGTAGATGTTTATATTTTCAACTCATACATTCTTTAAAAAAATTAGTGTTGGTATTAAAATTAGTATTAAAGTCCGATTAAATTGATATTAAAGTCCAAAATAGTACATCTATTACATTTTGAGACTGACATTTTGAAAAATAAAACTTTTGTAGTAAATTATAGTTTTTTGTTGTTTCAATATTAAGTATTTCTTCATTCATCTTCTACGACATGTAAGAAATATTCAAGATTATCGTGTAGCATAGATATAACTTCATAAATGCTAAAATTCTCTAAATGTCTAAAAGTCTCTAAATCTCAATTAGTGAAAATTTCGATATTTTATAATTCTTATACAAAAATATATAAGAATGTCAAAATCATTGTATCACTACGCATTGTAAATAAATAATATAAAAAATCATCAAAATTTATTAATAATTACTAAACTCGGTTCCATTGATCAAATCAGTAACGGTTTCAAATCATATCACTGATGTATTTCGCTGATTGAATCGGTAACTATTCACCATTCCGTAGCATACTTACGATTTATTTGAACAGTTATCGATCAGTTGATTTCACCAATTCAGATTTAGAGAGTAGTGAAAGAACCTAAGTGTGGGTAGAACTACTTGTTCCGCCAATGGCCATGCAGGTGTTAAGAGGGGTGCAAAAAGTTGAAAAGTTCAATTCAAGAAAATTGTTCCGAGCAATTCAGTATGATCATATACCTCGATATACCCTTCCGTTTACCTAATGAAACAGTACCAGAGTCGCATACTAATCCATTTACTTGGTGGAACGCCACGGCTTTGTGGAAAGTTGCCTATAGGTTAGGACTATTACGCTTTCATGTGCGTACGTCCGCGTGCATCGGTAGAAGAAACATCAACATCTTCAAGCCACGGAAGCACGAGATTTCTCCAGATTAGATGCATACCCGACCACCAGAGCGTCTGGTATTCATGAATATGGATTTTTCGTGCCGGTTAGCTGTACGCCATCAAGGCTTTCATTCCTAGTGTGGTCTCGCCATACCACCTTTTAACAAATCTTCTATCTCTCTCTCTTGAATTTTCTGTATACAGGGTGTTCGATAAGTCGTACCGAGGGGGTGATTCCGCACGAAAGACTAAATCGAGAACGTAGAATGAAATTTGTATATCTGAAGTTTTCGAGAAAGGTTGAATATTCAAGTGCACTCGATTAGCTGGTTTTGTAATTTACGGAGTCTGGCTCGTTTGTACGCAATATCACTATTAATCTTGCAATCTTTCTTAATATCGCGGTCCATATAATTTCTACTAAAGAATTAGCAGTATTTTTGAAACTGTAAGATACAGCAATCTCAAATACAGTGATATGTGTAGCGATAGCATGCTAGGGCAGTGCTTTCACTGCAGCGGAATGTTAGAAACGGTCCCCGGTCGCCGCCATCTTGACAGAGTAGAAAGAACAAAATGGACGCTCATCGAGTGTGTCACATCTCGTAAACGGTATCGTTAAAAGAGAGTTGAAGAAAAAATGTTTCGTTCAAACTTACTACATACTAAATGAAAACACCAGTGTCCCACTCGAGTAGATGAACCAATAACTATTGAATAATCGAGTGTACGAGTATCTCATAAATATTCATACTCGATTTTCTCAAAAACTATGCTTCGAATATAAATATTTTGTCCCGCATTTTTGACTTATTTTTCCATGTAGAATCCTGTCCTGTTGTATCAAGATTTATGGAACACCCCGTGTATAGATAGGCAACTGTGCAAACTAACACAGTTACACATGTATCTAAGTGAACTAAACGATATGTCCCTTTCTAGCAACTTGATTCACGTTGAGTACGCTTAACGAACCGAACGCAACGAATCGGGAATTGTTCAAATATGAACGCTCAATCGAACATGCATTTTGCAAGAATATTGTCTAGTATTCTGTAGGTCATACGGAGATTGAAAATTAATAAATATGGAAATATTAGTTCGTTGAATATTTAACGACCAATTCCGTACAATGTGAAGATATAAAATAGGACTTTGTTGCATATCGCTTTCAAGCTTATTTGATGAAGAATATTCAAACTTATTTTTAATATTATATTAGTTTGAGTATACATTATAGAATATCAAATTGCTTAAACTAAAATACCTGTCTAATTGTTGCATCAATATTTTGTATACAAAATGGCCGATTCTCCATTGAAGCAATTTCATTCTTTGATATGAAGATCCTTTAAATATATAACTATTATGAGCAGTAATTATTAATCATTTAATCCATTACGTTCGTACTAATAATTCCCGTGTTAATAAATAATATCACTTTTATAGATTAAAAAGCTATTAATGAAACATTTTTAGCAGAGAGGTTAGAAATGAAAACCTGTAATATTTTCTTTTATTAAATTTCTATTCATTTATGGAACATTTTAACTGTCTTAATTTCTTGCCAAATTATTTATGCACTACAGGTTCATACACTTTGTCATTTTAGATAATTTTTAATTTTCACTGGGTAAAATACGATAAGAATGTGATTGAACCCAAGTTTTTTTTCATACAACCATAAGTTTACCTCGCACACTTCATGAAGTTTACAGTGAATGGCTGAGAATACAACTTTCTAGAAATTTAATTCAAACTTTTGGATCGTCTAGTACGCTGCTCTCAGTTTCTGCTACGCGTTATAGTGTCTTATATCGCAACTTGTACGCTCTACGTTATTAACAATATATCAGGAGTTTGTACATAAAAGCATACATTCAATTCGCAGAGGAATGCTTTACTTTAAAGTGTTCCGTCGAGGCATGCTTTGATGAAAACTTGATCGATCTTATTACCTGTATCCTGTTGTTATTACGACGTCACTGAATATCTTTCTAATCCCCTATCATTTATTTGTAACAAATTATACGCACATAAACAACGAAATTTAATGCACAAAATAATTTCTGTTGACGGACCTGTAACTTTAGGACCTTTAATAATTTTATGTTTATAATTATGGGACTGTACGTACATTTTTGTAACAAACAGGATATCAAGAATTTCCCTTTTATAATTGCTGTATTTAAATGAACTTTTAATGAAGTATGGTAATGATGTTTAATTTAACAGTAACAAACCTGTATATCTTATTACACATTTAATTATAATGATGTTCATTAATTTTTGTATATTTGTATCTTGCAATTAGTTTCATTAACCAATTACATTATTATTAATGATTTCATGTTAATTGGAATTATAATTTCAATAATAATTCAACTTTAGTGAGATAATAATATCTTTCTCGAATTGAATTTTAATCAAATTGTATTATTATTACCTATTATGAATTATCAATTTTGAAATTGTAATATTTATAATTTAGTTTCAGGAACAATTAAATGATTGGTAATACAATCTTAATTGAATTATTATCAATTGCAATTACTAGTTACTATCTTTAACTGAGATTTTAATTTCAATTTTATTTCAGATTGAACTTTAATTTCAGTTCAAATTTTAATTTTAACAAAAATGATTGATGATAATTCAATTAAAGTCAAAATGGATCAGTAACTTAACGCATAAAACGAAAGAAAGTTGTCCAAACAATTATACTCGAATTTCAGTACAGAATAATGAATCATATCAAGATCACATAACCACTAAAAATACTATATAGTTAATGTTATTATTTCTTTATGTTTTCAAAGAATTCGTAGCATGCACACATATTTTGGGCTGATCTACGTACTGTGCACGTATAGTAACTTAATATTTATGATACACATTGTGACATTGTTTTGCTGTTATCTGACTCTACACTACCACTATAATCCATGGTATTTCTCTCTGTCTCCATATTTAATTTTCATTTAGCTTCTATTTCGTAACGACTAATCACCTCTAATGGCATTACGCGCTAACTAGACCGATTTAGAGCCCGCTTATCCTTTACATATGCGTGATTAGAACTGTCTCTGCGAGTATCAACGTTTTAGAGCCGGAGTAGCGGCGAGGAAGGACTATCACCAAGCCAAAGCAGCGACTACGAGGATCAAGAAGAACTCGAGAAGCAACACTCGGCCGCCGTACACACAGTACGTGTCATATACAAGTTCTCCTTTCACGAGTGTCTCCCTTTCTATCTAGTTCAGGTATGCACAACCAGTTGCGAGCCGGGCACGGCTGCCCACGGGGCAAAACGGCGCATTGCAGCGGCGGGTAAAGTTTAGAACAACTTGTTCAACGCGCTCGAGATTGCAGATTCATGAGAGGAATCGTATACCTTTACTAGATTTACTATAGTTCAAATTACGTCGATCCATCAAAAAACATGGTAGCAAAACTTTAACACATATATTTTTTATACTAAACGGACCTACATTTATTATATCCACATTTAGTAAATATACTCGAATCTTCGATATAGTAAGTTATGTGTCATTACTAAAGCACTAACAGTAAAACTTCGTTTGCTAATATCGCGAAAACTATATTCGCTAGATTGACTTTATGAAATCTAGTAATGTTATACCATGTTTGCGACCTACTCGGTTTTAGAGACAAATTAGGTTACTTTTCATTTTTGAGATATGCTAGAATTTACCCATCCCTTTCCTATGTCACTACTTCCACAGTCTAGCAATAACCCGCAATAAATTGAAACCGTGCTCGCAAATAAGGCCTACACACGGGCAACCTCATGTGCATGCCTGCTCTAGTTAAGTCCCCTGTGTTGTGCTAGTACAGTGTCCCATAATCGTGATACTTAAAGTATATTCTCTTAAATATGCATTCATAATCATTAAACGTCATAAAAGTGCATGTTATGTGGTTGGTAACGTCGGTTTCTATGGGGATAATAGGTAAAGGCTTTCTAACAACCTAATCATCTAAAATATGCTTCTTTAACAATCATTATTATATAATATTATTTAACATAAATATTAATGAAAATGAAGAAGTTATTAACAATAATTAACTCGTTCCAATTGTTGTTAAACTGAAAACTGTTATAAACGAAAAAGTAGTATGACTACTATTCAGAAAGAGTCATCAGAAATGTCTGTTTGTTATGCAAAATATTGGACAAGGATTGGATACTTCAACAGCTATAGATTGTCTATGCCTAAACAAATCGAAAAGTCCTGTACCGTTTTGCAGTAGCTAGTTTCGTTTTCGAGATATAAGTAATTAATGATTCATTGTCTATGTGACGCTTCATGTTTAAATCGCAGGCGCATGCGCGAGCAGTCACGTGGCTGCGCATGCGCACAGCGACCAATTCTCCTATTCCAAATGCCCAATTTTGAATCGCTTATATCTCGAAAACGAAGTATCCGATTGCAAAATAGTAAAGGACTTTTCGCTCCGTTTTGGCATATAAAATACAATATTTGTGGTATGTAATCTTTCCGAGATATAATGAAGATAATAACCCAAATCCAAAGCATACGTAACCGACAGTACACTACCGCTAGTTCATCGTAGCCATAATTGTGTCTTCCATTTACAAATTCGCGTGCATTTAAAATAGGATATTTTTTCTTCTTTTTGTTTTGTTAATTATCGTATCTATTCGGCGGGGTAAGTAATCTTTACATATCGGTTATCTTCACTCATCTGAAAAATCCGCAACACCTCATCTTGTTTTTCTTCGACGATTTTTTACATGAGTGAACTTAAACGTCGGATCAAATTAGCGGAGCGTGAATCGACATAAAGTATCGTTATCGTTAGAGCCAAATGCATGCAAGCTTTGGTCGTTAGTTAATCCCGATCGAATCGAATGACCTATTTCGCTGGATCGTGCTGTGCAGTAACGTTTCGTTAAGAATGTACACACCAAACGCAAAAGTAGTCGCTTATGTACATCATCACGAGTTATACAATCACAACACGTGCGAGTACACCACCGACAAGTCGACAATGACGTCACGCAGGCTCGAAGCTGAGGTTCATCGCTCCTCTATGAATCTTCCACGGTCGTGCCTTATCGTTGCATGTCCTCAAATCTTCAACAATCTTTATAATTGCAGAAAAATGGTTCCAGTTTCCTTTTGTATAAAGACTTTATCGACCACCTTTGAGGAGCTACACGAAACGACTATCTCGAAATAGCAACAGAAACATCGAAAGTCATTCTTCAGCTCAGAATCTACCGCGCTTGTTCAAAAACGTCTCCGTTCTGTGTAACTCTTCGACATATGGCATTGCTTCTCTAAATGACTAGGCCTCCGTTTTTCAAGGCTAGGTCTCCATTTTTGTGTTTCCATCAAATTATCACCAACTATTGAACTGGACCGGTTGATACCAGGATCAGGATGACATCTCACTTAGAGAGGCAGTGCTGTCACGAATTTCCTTTGTTCATTTCAATATGGCCGACGGATGTTTGCCCTTCAGCGTCCCGTAACGTATCGTTAACATTTTCAGTCGGAAGCTAGCGCTCTACTCGAGGGCGAAAATAGGGCAGGAATTGCAGGCAGGGCAAGAAACTTAAGGCATGATGTGCAACGCAAGATTTCGAGGCTGCGCCAGGACCGCACATCCTCAGATGCGTTTCCATGTAGCGCCAGCAGCGTCGAGAGCCTTCCTAGCGGCAGTGGCTCTAGCACGCAAGCACTTGTGCGTGCAGGAAGCAATCACAGTTCGATATCTTGCGAAGATAGGGATGCCGTCAGTCCGAGCGCCATAGGACCCGTGTTGTGCAGGGCTAGAGCCTTGGTCGACTATACGCCGAGCCCTTACGACAAGGAGGCGTTGAAATTCAAGGTTTGGTTCAATTTCTTCTTTATATATCTTGTGTTCGTCCAAAAATGCCGCTTAGAAGCAAATAGGACTTAATGTAAATAGAACATGCGTGTGGTGGGTGCAGTTTGAGGTTCTGCTTAGGGATTAACTATTTTGTGTGCATTCCTGCTCGCAATTAATCAGAGCCTGATTAAATTTGCGGAAATATACACCTCAAAGCAGATATGCTGGATTAACCAGACGTTATATAAATATGACTTAATCGAATTGGCGAATATTTCGATGCTGAACCGACTGGGCGAAAATTAGTCCATATCTCGGAGCCTTTGGAAAGATGAAATGGAAATTAATTTCAGGACAGGTGTTACATTACAGTAACCAAATCTCTAAACTTAACCTGAAACTAACCCAAACCTAAAACTTCCAAACATTTGGAATACCGACTATGCGAAAATTAACGCATGCTTCTGAGCGAATGTTACATTAAACTAACCAAACCTCGCCTGAACCTGCATCTGTACATAACTCAAACCTGATCAAACTTGCGAATACTTTGGAGCCAAAAACTATACGAAAACTAATATGTATTTCAAAGCAGTAGAACCACCGGGAAGAATAGTAACCTTGGACTAACCTTACTTGAACCTAATCTAACCAAACTCTGAACTAATCCTAACCAGAACTTGCAAATATTTTTGAGTCCGCCACCGAACCGACTAAGCGCAGTATTTCTCATAGAATTTCTCTGCAATTTATTGTGGACAAGTATTGACATCGATCTTCCCTTCTTCAATAATTCTCGACTTCGTAACAAGAGTGACTCGGCACAAACAGTAGGGTCTCGTGTTCAATTTTTCGAATTACAAAGTGGAAAAAGTTGTCGAGGATTTTCCACGCGTAAAGGATCAGGCAAATTGCAAACGCGGCTTTTGTTACAGAAGGGAGACATCATCGACGTGGTGCAAATGAACAAAAGCGGTCTGTGGAAGGGTGTCTTGCACAACAGGATAGGCCACTTCAAGTTCATAAACGTCGAGATACTGAACGACAGAGTTCCAAGGCGTGGTGAACCCGAAGGGCGGGGAAAGTGGGGCCAGAGATACAGGCAGAAGCCTGGTTCCGTTCAAGAGCTCTTGCAGAGAATGAATCTTCAGGTAGAGAGCAATATCTTGCCACGACTCGAACAAACCGATTCGCATTTGCATCGCTTCGAATGCAAAGCAGGGTAGAACTTGCTTTTATATGTTTCTTTATTTGCTGGACCTCTTCCTTTTCAACCATATGCCCAACCACCATCTTGTCCTGCGTACGCCTTTTATGCCGCCTACAATCCACGCGATTCCGTGAACCGTGTCGGGTTCCTCTTTTTTTCTTTATCGACACTTTCTTTCGTGTACCTCCGTCCCTTCAGCTTATTCTTCCGATTCTCTGCTTATCTCGCCGCACTTTTTCTTTAATGGCGACTAGTTGGCTTTTTGGAAGCGGGACTAATGGGTTTATGGAAATTTTGATCAGCTTTAAGGTTTAACCTTTTTATATATCCTTGCATTGTGCGGTTATGTTCGTTCCACGTGATGTATATTTGAGTGCTTAAAATTAATTTTATGTTTAAGTACTTAACATACATTTGCATTCGACTTCCTTATTCTTTTGATAGTATTTTAGAATGGTACTAGAGTATTTTACATTTTTTTAGAACTACTAGTATTCCAATAGTTCAATTATCACCCTAATTTTTTTAATATTGTTTCTTTCAAGACGCATATGGTGCGTCATCGATTGGTGCATGACGCATTAAATCTATCGTGACTCAAATAAACACGAATAGTCCATTTAGTGTATTGTGAATAGTTTTAAATAATAGTTTGTACACTCAGTACATTATAGGTAGTTCTGAATGAACATTCGATGCCACACCTGGTGCGTCATACATTGTATACTGTATGACACACTGACTGCGTCGTTGGTTATTAACATGCTATAACATGCTGCATTCTAAACTGCTTCGAAAGAGCACCATATGACGCATGTAGTGTGCCATGAGTTGTTTCAAGTAAAGTTTCAATGCCACATCTAGTGTCACTTATAAATAAGCACTGAATGACGCACTGAGTGTGTCAGTGGTTGTTTCGAATAAACAGTGAGGCACTGATGCCTCATTTATTTTTAGTAAAAATGAAATAACACTACTTATTTTGCACATGTATGACGCATGTGGTGTGTCATGTTTTCTTTCCAGTAGACATTGAATGACGCATCTAGTGCGTCCCTTATTGTTTTAAAGAAATATTGAGCGACGCAACTAGGCCATAAGTATGATGTAGAATATAACTTAGACACATTTGTTATAAATAAATAATATTCGCTAAATGAGACTGTTCGGATGAGTGGCATCTGAATATTCGATTAGGTTAAGGTTGGGTTAGGACAGATAATATAAATCGAATAATATATCTTCTTAGGAACACATTCCTGTTTTCGTATTGAACGGATACGAGGATCTGGAACTCTTCAGGGAAATAGAGCCCTCGGATCTTGATTATCTGTGTATACATCAGCCGGAACATCGTGCCAAGATACTTACTGCTGTGCAGCTGCTACATGATCTTCAATGTAAGTTGCCGTCACATTTTAAACAAAGCATCAAATAATGAAAGTAATGGAAGAGTTAAAACGTTATTATTTATTTAGTATGTAGAACTCTATTCTTTGAATTTATAGGTTAAGTTAACCTCAATGTTCATTATAAAATAAAAGACTATTCGAAAATAATACTATTCAAACGTACAACTAAACCTAACATGCTGGAGTGGTAGAAACTTAAATTTTTGAATTTTCAATATATTCACCAGCTAATTAGGTTTACAGAACCAAGATGGCGCATGTTGGATTGTTAATTTTAAATTACAGAAATTAACTAGATACCTTTGTCAAAATATGTGTTAAGTTCCGTCTTAAAAATTAATTTATGTTTCATCCCATTTATTGTACTTCGTTTCAAATCTAAAAATAGCTCGTCAATCGTTCTTAAAACTAGTTAAGTCTAGCTAAGTCACAAACAAAAATCAAAATATAGAATTCGAAGCTAACAAATTAATTTCCGTTCTGTCCATCAGCCGGAAGCGAAGGGGACCTAGCCTCAAGCTCAGAGGGGGACGAGGTAAATCGCCTGGTGCTAACATCAGGCCAGACGTCCGGCCATTGTTCACCGTTTAATCGTCGCCAGTTCCCTCGGGATTCTGGATGCTACGATGCTCACAAGAACCTGACTGGCCGGCGTACCGTGAGCCCGGAATCCTCGACGACCACCAAAGTGTCCAGGGAGAACAATCTCGACGTGGCAGTGCCCACGAAGAGCGTCACCGGTCCGAACACCGACGGCACCCAGGGATCCGACAGCAAGGACGACTTCCACCCTAACATCCCCATCAGTTACAACGTCGCCGGTCAGAAGGAAGGTCAGTTCGATAAATCGCCGTTGCTGCGCGGCGGTAATGTCCGATTCATCGCGAAGCGGGGCAACTTCGGGGAGACGGTGGTGATCGAGGACACCTGTGAAAGTGGACAAAAGGTCGGCGGTATGGTGAAATACGTGGTCGGAAGCAACGACCTTGGCCTCGAAAGTGGCGGCAACGTGACCGGTCTGGGTCAGAGAAGTTGTCTCAGCGAGAAGTCCAGCGATTCCGGGGTCAGCTCGTCGAGCATCAGCTCGGCTCCGCCGCTCCGGGACAAAGTGCTCGCTATCGTTGCCACGGATTCGCCCGTCAAAAACTTTGGGAACTTCACCAAGGCCTCGCCGACCTCTCAGCCAGCCAATAAGAGCCAGACCAGCGATCCTAGTTACCAGTGAAAAAAACGGTACCGGTGATGTGCTTAAATTCAGGAATGTGCGACCTTCTTTCCCTTTGCGTTCTACTTCGTCGTAAGTATCTTGCGTTTGGTTTTCAGTACGGGATGTTAGGTTAGGTTCGTAGACGGTGGTTCGTACCAGGACAATGATCGAAATCCTTTGCGGCATTGAAGGAGGTTGAACGAAAGCAATAAATAAACGGTCACGTGAGTGGTTGAATTTGACGCGGTTCGATGAAGTATATTTATAGAGGAACCAATATTTTGACTGACAAGGGGAACTGATGGTTCGCCTATTCTTTTGAGATTTCGTGAGATTATGGAGTGATTCGGAATGAAAATGTTGCAGAGGTACCATGGTAAAATCCTATCATCTGTGGGGTCATGCCTCAAAGCTTACAAAACGTCGCACCATATTGTGTGATATACAAATACCTTAACTTCGGAACTTTCTTACAGAACTTTGGAAAGTTTTCTCAAAATTTGTTCAGTACAGAAATTGGTTTCAAAACTTTGCTTTTACGTCAAGGTATAAAGTTACATTCCGTAGACTTGAAAATACTTTCTACGACTTTATTTTAGTTCGGCTGCCCAACATTTACTCTAAGATGTTAAGATGATTGGATCGAAATTATACGTACCGTTTTATTACCCCGAGTTACGTTATAGTCCTGCAAAGTTTGGTCACTCTGTAATCCCACAAAGTTTCAGTAAACTGTGATTCACAGTTTCTCCGTGAATCCTTAACCTAACCTTGACACTTTGTAAACATAACCTTTGTTTACCGTTTCATCTGATGCGAAAAAAGAGGATATCTTGAAGTACGTGGAATCAAAAGAAATAACGAGGTGCCTTGCTATCCTTTGTTGCCTTAACGATTCTTTCTCCTCGTTAGTCCATAACCGAAAGCACGCTGCTACCTGTTCTGCAACGAGAATTCCAACTTCATTTCTCTCATCTGAAATCGGTCTTGTACTTCATTATTCTGGTCCTGAATTTTTCACGAATCCCCCCCCGTTAAAGGAGGTACAAAGAGGAAAATCCTTTTTTTTCGTGCAGTTTTAACGAGGATGTAAGCAAAGTTTCTCGACTTTTGTACTGTGTACGGAATCGAAAGAATTTCACCGAACAAATGAATCACGGTCATTTCATGATCTCGTCTATCGTTTTCAACGCTCGTGTAATTAATGATAATAATTAATATGTGATAAGGTAGTATATACGCCTGCATAACGTGTAAATAAATAAAGAGACAGAAGGATAAACAAGACAAATCACCCTCGTGATTTATCGTAAAAAGACGTTTGACGAAAATTAGCGGGGGAGGAAAGAAAAGACTCGTTGAACCGTCAATTTAATTTGATACAAGACTTGATCAGCTGTTTGATCGTTCTCCACAAGATGGCTGATCTTTAGACCAGTAATTCGTAGACTAAAGACTGCCAACGCTATCGGAACTTTCCTTTCGAAACGGAGAGGAATTCAGTTTTTTACTCTTGTATGGTTTTGTTACGTTTAGCTCTAATTTACTCCGACAATGTGGCGAACGATTTAGTTAAGTAGTACATTGCGTATAAATAAATATATATATGCGTGGTAGACTCTCGTTATATTGACACTTTTACGCGGGTTCTCACGCACACTGGTGGCGCCACTCCACTTCCTACTATCGTTACGTCGTTGACACGTTCAAATCCGATTGTGTAATATTTCACATGCTAGGTTAGGTGTCGTTACTCTGAGATCGAATGTATTGAGTGAAAAGAAATAGGATTCTGAATTATTAGAATCTCCATTTGAGAATTTGGAAATTTAAAAATTAACAAATTCTGAAAGTGATTTGTACTGTAAGAAATTTTGTAATTTTGGAAATTGGGGATTTCTGGATTTTGGTGATGTGACCGCTTGCAAATTTTGGTAATTTGAAAATTTGGAATTTGAATATTTTTAAACTTGGAACTTTAAAAATTTTCAAATATAAAAATTTGAAGATTTGAAAATTTGCGAATTTAGAAATTGTACCTATCGGTTACTTTGTACTGGAACGTAAGTAAAGAAAAATGGATTCAGTAAATTGAGAGTTCTAAATCACGATACCTCTAAAGTGGAGGGCGGGGCTGGTGGAGGTGTTGAACTGGCGCAAGAAAGGAGGCTGATTTCGCAAGCCCCGCCCCTTTAGGTCCGCTAACAGATCGCACTGATTGCGAGTTATAACCCGTTCATCTTAACCGAACGTGTACGATTCCAAAGTAACAAATCCAGATATCGTTGCCTCTCTAAAATGTGTAACACTCTTGGATTTGTAAATGTCAACATCTTTACTCTTGCGAAATACTGTAAAGACGATAACACAGTGTTTCGACAATCTGGTCCATAGTTCCATATTTACGGCACGTCTTGCCAACTCCAAGAATTTTCAGCTGCTACAGCTCGATTCGTGGCAATATACAGAGAGTCTACTTTCTAATGAAATGTGGAAAGGAATACGTGTTCGAAGTCCATAAATTTAATAAATAATGTAGATATTCAATTGTACGATACATTATGAATGTCCTTAGTTTATTAGTTAAATATAGAAATCGAAAGCAATTGAGTTGAGTGACATAACGAAACATTGAGGTTGTACATTATTCTATTTTCGATTTTTTAAACAGTTTCTTAACTGCAGTCGAGACATTGAACCGAGAACAAAAATAATAACAAATGTATTCAATTTTTATGAAGTGTGAAAGTCAACAAACGAGAAACCCAGGGCAAGTGCCTTTGTTTGCCCAGTACGACGGTACTAACCTAAATAATTCCATGTTAACTTTTCGGATCATCTTTCATTAATAACACGTGCAACTTTCATATTTCACAAATTAGAGTCTACTAAGACGCATCCGCCATGATTGTATACTGATCATTATTGAAACATTAAAATCATCCATTATCTGTCTGTCTACATCTCACCAGAATTTTACGAATTAATTTGCCATGTCTAAGGTTACGTTAAAACATTTCTTTTAAGCAAGCCTCACTCGCTTCGATTGGCGTAACTAGGATTTTATACGAGATGAATGAAGTCTCGTTTACTAAAATTGTCCACGCCCCACACTTTGCATATACTCCGCCCTACGCGTTGTACGCTACACCCTAAGCGCTACGTTTTACACCCACGCACTACATGTTACACCTCTTCATGCTTCACGACACACCCCATGCGTTACACGCTGCATCCCATACCCTACGCCTCATGTACTGCACGTTATACGCCACGTCTCACATTCTATACTCTACAAGATATACGCCTATTAGAATTCAACGTACGTCCTGTACACTACATGGTACACGTTATACGCTGGATAGTCCGTCCCACGCCACAGTTGCTACGCCCCATATGCTACACCTCGAACCACATGATACGCATCATTCGCTACGCGATACGCCTTACGTGTCATGTGCTACATCGTACGCTCCGTACACTTCACGTTACGCCCCATATACTACACAGTTCATCCTCATATGCTACATCTTACAGGCTGCGCTCTATGTCTTGTATTCCACGTTTCACACGCTTTATGCTACGCTCTACGACCTAGATAATACAAGGTATGCCACATAATCTTCGTTCCCTATTCTGTACTTTGTTTTTTGCCTCATAGTCAATGATCCACCATTAATAAATGTCTTTACATACTACATGTTGCATCGCATATTTTACCTCCCATGCACTATACACTACGTCCCTCGCATTACACAATTCGCCTTACACTATACACTTTGCGCTACGTATTATATACTCCGCCCTATACACTATACGCTCCGCCCTATACACTAACGCTCCGCCTCACACGCTATACACTACACTCCTTGCGTCGTACGCTCCACCCCACGCGCTACACACTACGCCCAGCGCACCACATGCCCCGCCCCATACGCTACACGCTCCACCCCTTGCGTTGAATGGGTCAGTCCATATATTGAGTGGATTCTGGTCCATTCTAATTCCTTCAGTTACGCCAAGGCTCGTACTCTATAAGAACCTCGATTGAAGAAACAATAATAAGCTTTGTGCACTCAACAGGAATTGCTTCTTTTCTTCTTTTTTTCTGTTCGGACTTGATATAAACATTCGAAATATTGTTAGTACACAATCGACAATCCCCATCTTCGATGCAACTTAGTTCTTCGACAAGATGGTAACCTGTACATGTGTATATTGAACCATACCGCAAGAAACGTTGAAAGTTACAAAGTTTTCGTGTGTATATATACAGCACTCATAGAAACATAACGATGTTTTATATTGATCCAATCTTTGCCAAAACTTTAGACTATACAAATCTATATATATAAATATAAATATAAATATGTTATATATTAAATCGTTGGATCTTATGTACATCTTTTGTATAGTGTAAAATGGTGGACGAATCGAACGCAAAACGAGATCAGAAATGAAAGACTTACGATTATCATTAACAATGGGTACGATTATCAAAATCTCTATATATCTCAATACTGTAAATAAAATATACGTAAACCTGTTTATGAAAGATAAGAAGAAATGAATAAACGATTTGATTATTATCGAAGAAAGCCGGAGACTGACGAGTAAATGTTAGAGATCTTATAGAATTTAACATGCATGTTTATCTTCTTCATTACTATCGATTTACAAGTAGTTTCACAACCGACGAATAAAGTATTGATTATATATAGAAATTTTATAGAAGTATGAAAAGAGAAAGTTTCATCCACGATTTTCTATCGAGACAGACTGCTTTTGCAATAATCTTTTATTTATAAGATTCGCGATTAAATTTGCAATTTTTCCTTGTATTTTGTTTAACAAATAGATCAAGTTTATCGATGGGATCAAAGATTATTGATTTGAATGGTGCTCACTTTCATTGAATTTTTATAAATAATTCCGTAGCAAGAATGGAAAATTTGCAAATTTAATTGTTGATTTAATATTATAAAGGGTGTCAACGAATTATTGATTAACAGACTATTAAACAATACAAACAAAAATATTTAATTGTGTATTGGATATTTGTTGTTTTTTAATTAAAAATAAACTGCAGTTGAAAATATTTAAATTATATATTTTTCATTTATTTAGAAAATTACAAAACTTAAGATACTAAGTTTGAATATTATGTTAATAATCCGTTGACACCCTACAGAAAATCAATTTTCAATTTTATATTGCGATTAAACGGGTTATTCATCAAAACGCAATCAAAACTGCAATGATGACTATTTTGAAAAAGTTGCATTTCTTTTTGCAAAATGCATTCGCGAGATGAAATCTTCATTGCTTCATATACACGAATTACTATAATGCTATAGTTTATCCGTTCCATTCAGAGAAATATTATGCGTAGAGAGTGAAGAGGAAAGAGGATTGAGAAATAAAATGGCGGTAAATAGAGAGCGATGGCGAGAATGAAAAATGTTAATTAGTAATGACGAAATACAAATGATCGTATTAGTTGAAGCATATAGCGTTTAATGTAAAGAAAAATAATAAAAAAAAAAAGATCAAATTCATTTATGAGAGTAGGTACAGTGAATCATAATCGAAATAAGTAATTTGAGAGGAAAAGACGTCTTGGTTAGATTATGTCTGCGGCGCCGGAAGTGGACGATCGGTGGCCATATTGGGCCGGCCATCTTGAGCAGTACGAAGGCGTCTGAATCGCAGATAGTGAAAATACAAAACGACAAAAAAAACATGATTAAGCGTTTACTTAGCGGTCTAGTCCATTTTTTCTTGCAAAGTTTAATGCGATAACGTAATTGTAAATAAAAAAAAAAAGTAAGGGGATTAAAGAAATAAAAATAATAACAGGACTAGGAGATTGCAATCGCGTCAACGTGAGTTGCTAAAAACCTTTTTATATACTGATTTTGTATTTATTGATTAATTGCGGTTTTTTATAGAGGTAACGAATCCGTAATTCTTATCGCCTCTCAGTTCTCGTATGGTTTCCAACGACAATTGTTAATTTATTGACTGTGAATAGAAATAAATGATCGAAAGAATCAAAATCGAAGACTATTTTTTTTACTCCTACCTCAATTTTTTATTTACTTTTCCTTCTTAAATATATTATAGCGGACTCTCGTTATATTGCCAACGGTAGAAGACACTTGGAGATGTAGGAATTTGGGAGTATAGCGATTTGGGGCTGTAGCGATTTAGGTATGTGAGAATTTTGGAATATAGGAATTTGGGAATGGAAGAATTTGGGAAATTAGAGATTTGGGAAGGTAGGGATTTGGGGACATAGGGGGTTGGGAAATTAGGGATTTGGGGACATAGGGGGTTGGGAAATTAGGGATTTGGGAATATAGAGATTTAGGAAGGTAGGGATTTGGAGACATAGGGGTTTGGGAAATTAGGGATTTGGGAAATTAGTAATTTGGGAAGGCAGGGATTTGGGGACATAGGGGGTTGGGAAATTAGGAATTTGGGAATATAGAGATTTGGGAAGGTAGGGATTTGGGGACATAGGGGTTTAGGAAATTAGGAATTTGGGAAATTAGTAATTTGGGAATGTAGAGATTTGGGAAGGTAGGGATGTGGGGACATAGGAGTTTGGGAATGTAGAGATTTGGGAAATTGGAGATTTAGAAAATTAGGAATTTGGGAATGTAGAGATTTGGGAAGGTAGGAATTTGGGGACATAGGAGTTTGGGAATGTAGAAATTTGGGAAATTAGAGATTTGGGAATGTAAAGATTTGGGGACATAGGAGTTTGGGAATATAGGGATTTTGGAAATTAGAGATTTGGAAAATTAAAAATTTTGGAATGGAAGGATTTGGGAATGTAGGGACTCGGGAATATAGCTATTCAATGATATACCAATTTGGAGGTATGGTAACTCAAGAATATAAAAACTTGGAAATATAGGGATTTAGGAATAGTATAATGATTTCCATATGTACTCTTCTAAACACCTAAGTCAGCCTCTCTGCCAACTCGTTGACATGGGTACACAAGGCCTTTACTACTTATACCGCCATGTTAATTTTTTGACTTCATTGAGACACCATAAACATGAGTGTATATGACCATGTCCTCAGTTTCCATATAATGTTAACATATAATTAATATGTCTTTGAAAGGAATGCAAGTTTTCTACTAAATTCGAAATCGCCACAACTCTAAATTGGTTCACGTTAAGAAATAACGTTGCAGATGGAGCCACATGCGTCCAACTCCGAACAGTACTTATCATCGGAAATCATCGTAATCTGGTTCTCAGTGATTTTAAAAGTTAAATTAGATTTCAACCCCTATGGATTTTTACTTACAGTACTTTGGCCGCGGCTAGTAGAAACTTGTCGAGTTATTACCGTCATAATCTACCTTCCTGAAAGTAAGTTGGGCTCTCTCTCTCTTAAGGAACGGGTTCAAATAAAAGGTTACAGATAGACACGTACATGTCGTAACCATATCCGAAATGATCCTCGGAGGGTACATTTACATGCATTGCTAAAATGCTTTTTATCGCACTTTCTTTCAAAGTTCATCCGTCTGACGAGCATCTCTTTTATGGCACACTTTTCGGTGAACGAGCTTTCATTTTAAAAAAAAAAGGAACGAAAGACCGGCCATGCTCTCTGACAACGTATTTTCTACATTTTGTTGGTCAGCATCGCTGAAAGCTCACGCGTATAATTTCAAAAACGTTTTTTTCATAACCTGAATAATGAATGGAAACAGTGATGGACGACTAAATTACTTCTGATTAACTTCCACGTCTCTTTCATTCATAATTATCTAGCTTTTCATTTACGACCTAGTTTCGTATCTTTCTCAAATTCCTTTAACGATTGCGTTTAACTTTCGTTCGTGTGAATGAAATAATAGCCCAGACACTAATATATAGTGTATTCCATTTATTTAAATTTGTGTTCATTATTTTTTAATTGGTCTCATACTAAACTGGGTGCTGACTCGTTAAATTAGGTTTTCTATAAGAGAGGTTGGGGTGTTCATTAAAAATATACATATTTAGATTTCTTTGACTGGGAAAAGTACTGAACAGAGAATAGGAGACTTTGAGGGCAAGTAGTCATCTTGAAATGTAGGAAGATACTAGAGAGAACTTTGAGATAACCATGGACAGGTGGTTGGGATGTAGGAAGGTGGATAGGGAACATAGGTAGAGTCCAGAAAGATTTGAGAAAACGTAAGGAAAGCTTAGGGTGATTTAGGAGGAGCACTAGGCTAAACCAAAAACAGCATATGAAGTTTTGACGTTTGGAACTTTTGGAATCTTGGAATTTTGGGATCTTTGGAGTTTGGGACTTTGGGACTGTGAGACTTTTGAAACTTTAGTACTTTGAGATCTTATTGTTAGAAGTTTGGGACTTTGGGATCTTAAAAGTTTAGGAGTTTGGGGTCTTAGATGTTTTGGACCTTGAGACTTTTGAAATTTTGTTACTTTGACATCATACAAGTTTAGGACTTTGGGATCTTGAAAGTTTAGCAGTTTGGGGTCTTAGATGTTTTGGACCTTGAGACTTTTGAAATTTTGTTACTTTGACATCATACAAGTTTGGGACTTTGGGATCTTGAAAGTTTAACAGTTTGAGGTCTTAGAAGCTTTGGACCTTCAGACTTTTGAAATTTCAGGAGTTTGGTACCTTGAGACCTTTGGAATTGTAGAAGTTTGGGACTTTGGAACTTTTGAAATTTTGGTAGTTTGACATCTTAGAAATTTGGGACTTTGGGATCTTAAAAGTTCAGGAGTTTGGGGTCTTAGAAGTGTTCGACTTTGAGACTTTTGAAGTTTTAGAAGTTCGGGACCTTCAGACTTTTGAATTTTTAGAAGTTTGGGACTTTGAGACTTTTGAATTTTTAGAAGTTTGGGACTTTGAGACTTGAATTTTTAGAAGTTTGGAACTTTGATACCTTTGAAATTTTGGTACTTTGACATGTTAAATGTTTTGGACTTTAGGACTTTTGAAATTTTAAAAGTTTGGGATTTTTGGAGTTTTGGAACTTTGTTACTTTGACATCATACAAGTTTGGGACTTTGGGATCTTGAAAGTTTAACAGTTTGAGGTCTTAGAAGCTTTGGACCTTCAGACTTTTGAAATTTCAGAAGTTTGGGATCTTGAGACCTTTGGAATTGTAGAAGTTTGGGACTTTGGAACTTTTGAAATTTTGGTAGTTTGACATCTTAGAAATTTGGGACTTTGGGATCTTAAAAGTTCAGGAGTTTGGGGTCTTAGAAGTGTTCGACTTTGAGACTTTTGAAGTTTTAGAAGTTCGGGACCTTCAGACTTTTGAATTTTTAGAAGTTTGGGACTTTGAGACTTGAATTTTTAGAAGTTTGGAACTTTGATACCTTTGAAATTTTGGTACTTTGACATGTTAGATGTTTGAGACTTTAGGGTCTTACAAGTTCAAGAGTTTGGGACTTTGGGACAATTTCAACTTGAGAAGTTTGGGACTATGAGACTTTTGAAATGTTGGTACTTTGGAATCTTATAAGTTTGAGACTTTGAGACTTTCTCAAAATCAGAAGTATGAGACATTTGAAATTTTACTACTTTGACATCTTATAAGTTTGAGACTTTGAGACATTTGACATTTTAGTACTGTGACATCATATAAGTGTGAGACTTTGAGACTTTCGAAATTTTAGTACTTTAAGATTTATGTTCTTAATCTTCAATAAATATCTTAATATATAAGATCTTAGAAGTTTGGTGCTTTGAAATTTTCAAATTTTGCTCCTATGACACATTGAAATTTTTAAATCTTCAGAAAAAAAGTATAAAATCCACATAAAACCTACATAGAACCCAGTAAAAGCACCACCCCCAAAAATCGAAATTTGATAAAAGAAATGTAAAATAATATAGTTACAAGACCAAATATCATCTCCATATTTTATCCAAAATTCGCTTTAACTCACAAACTATCAAAAGCAATTATAAAAAAATAATAAGAAGTAAATTGGCAAAAGAAGGGAGAGAAACGTAATGGCGTTGTGTGACGGAAGGTAAGGCGAATCGTCGATTTACTTCCCCCATGGACAATTTTCAGTTATTCTACGTATTCCCGGCTGATGGATTTCCACGTGTGCTTCAGCAACATCAAAGGGATCGTTATGGCGAAAAGGAGGATGAAAGGAAGGAAGAAGTTACGGAGGAGGCCCCATACCATTTTACGGGACAAAATCGTCCTTGACGAGAAAAACGTTTAGGAAAGAGAGGAGATCGTTGGAACACGCAATATTCCGTCTCGTAACCAGACCAATCCTCCGACGGATCTACTCAGACGTTTCTTTCCGGTGTCGTCGAATGATCGAGAAAGGGGAACGATCAACCGATAGTGATTTCAAGGAAGAGTAGCCAAAGATATTATTGCGGCACATTGGTCAGCCCCATAAAAATGAAAGGGGAATGTAACTGATATAAGTATCTTCGAGAGGCTAGACCAGTGATGGTCAGAGCGAGTGATCGCTGGAAGAGTTGGCGGGCAACGGTGGGCATAGTGTGGGCAGCAGGATGAAGTGTTGAAGATTTATGGAGATTTCGAATTTTTTAGTTTGGAAATTTAGAGAGGTGCAAGGTTGGAAAATTTGGAATTTGAAATTTAGAAGTTTGGATATTTTTTTATATATGATAGTTGGGGAATTGGAGATTTGGGAATTTTAGGAGTTTGGAGTTTAGAGATTTAGAGATTTAGGGATTTAGGGATTTAGAGAATTGGAGATTTAAGGATTTAGAGATTCAGGGATTTGGAGATTTGGAGAATTAGGGATGTGGAGAAGTAAGGATTTGGAGATTTAGGGATTTGGAGAAGTAGAGATTGGGAGAAGTAGAGATTTGGAGATTTAGGGATTTGGAGAAGTAGAGATTTGGAACAATAGAGATTTGGAGATTTAGAGATTTGGAAAAGTAGAAATTTGGAGATTTAGGGATTTGGAGAAGTAGAGATTTGGAACAGTAGAGATTTGGAGATTTAGAGATTTGGAAAAGTAGAAATTTGGAGATTTAGGGATTTGGAGAAGTAGAGATTTCGAACAGTAGAGATTTGGAGATTTAGAGATTTGGAAAAGTAGAAATTTGGAGATTTAGGGTTTTGGAGAAGTAGAGATTTGGAACAATAGAGATTTGGAGATTTAGGGATTTGTAAAAGTAGAAATTTGGAGAAGTAGAGATTTGAAGATTTAGAGATTTGGAGAAGTAGGAATTTGGAGATTTAAGGAATTGGAAAAGTAGAGATTTGGAGATCTAAGGACTTAGGGATTTAGGAATTTAGGAAATTGGGAAATTGTCTGGTAAGAATCTAGAAACCTATGAATCTAGGAACCTATTAACCTAGTTATCTACGAACTTAAAAACCTAGGAATCGATCTAAGGAATTAGGTACTTGTGGATGTAGAAATTTGAGAACTTGAAGAATTGAAAATTAGGGAATTTAGGAACTCGAGAATATAAAAATGTCAAACAGTGCCTACGAGTGGACATTACTACACGCCTCTCCATTTCTTGTCCATCACTAAATTAGATCACTCCTACTAAAAACATCTACTAAAAACAAAATAAGAACTCCAAATATTATAGTAGAGCAATATTTATTAAGTTCCTAACCTCCTATGTATATAACATTAACCTAACCTCAAACCTTCACTACAAATAATTCACTCAGAAGACATCGCATCGCCATAACCTCAAAATTTCGCTTCACATCGTTGAAATATCTAAAAGCATCCACAAACATCATTCTACCATAATTCCATTCTAAAAATAACGATGGAAATTAATTGAATGATTACTTAAAAGCGACCGTTACAAACGAGAATCATTCATATGAGAATAATCCAGCACAGTTTTCTATCTGGAGAGTCCAGCAGGGATTTAACGGACATGATAGATCTTTAGTAGAAAATCCAAAGAACGAAGATTAATTCAGCAGATAGAAGTGGATCACGTTTGCCGCGAAAGTACTACTTGACAAATACCAGGAATCCCTTTGGTCGGATTTTTATTAAGTCAAGGCCTGAAGTTTGATGCAATAAAGGGGCCACGTAATATCGGCAATCGAATCCTCGTGAATAGAGTGCAGAGATTTGTAACGGGATTTCCGTCCGCCTGTCTCGTTCAATACGGATAAACCGCACACATTTTTCAAGCTGAATGAAGTCAAGCGGTGTCGAAAGAAGATTTTGAAAGGCCGATCAATCCGACAATACGCCCCTGAGGCTATGAAATATACCTAAGACCCCGCACACCGACGACAGAAATGCGTTTTACCTATGGAAAGGGTATCTTACTTAAATTCACGTTACAGCTACAATTTATTGTTGCTTGTAAGTGACTTCGGCAATCATTCATTTAAATTAGGTTAGGTTAGAACCTCTATTTAAATTTACAGTACTAATATAATTAAGTTATACGCAAATTAGGTTAGTAATAATTAGTACGAATTGCGTTAGGTTAGATTAGTAGGAATAATGTTGGATTAACTTAGGTTAGAAACTTTACTTAAATTTACAGTATTAATATAATTAAATTACACGCAAATTAGGTTAGTAAAAATTAGTAAGAATAGAGTTAGGTTAGGTTAGTAAGAGGTAACTTGAATTACGTTACATGAGCTTTACTTTATTTTACAGTGTAAATATAATTATACGTAAATTAGGTTAGCAAGAATTAATAAATATTAGGTTAGTTTATGCTACTATAAGGTAAATTAAATTAGGTTAGATTAGAATGTTCGTTTAAATTTAAATTATAAATATAACTTAATTATAAATGACGCTAGTAAAAATTAGTAAAAGTTAGGTTAGTTTCTGTAACTATAAGGTAAATTAAATTAGGTTAGGTTAGAAGCTTCATCTAAATTTTTAGTATAAATATAATTCAGTTATAGACAAATTAGGTTATGAAAAATTAGTAAAAATTAGATTACTTCATACTGTAATAGTTACAGGTAAATTAGGTTAGACTAGAAACTTTACTTAATGTTATAGTATAAATATTATATAATTCAATTACACACGACTTTATTATGAACTAGATTACTTCATACAAAATTAAGTAAAATGTTTGTTTAAATTGTTATAAATGTTACAAATATGAGATTTTACTTTTTGTATGTCTCATCCTCTTATCAGCATCCAAAGAGGATGTCGATAATATTGAAAAAGGATACTTGGTGATCGTCGAAGTTGCCTTAACTTGACTAATTATCGACGATGAAGTTGTAGCCTGCAAACTGAGCAGAACAATCGTTACTCAACAAGCTGTGGTTAGTTGTTGAAGTTTCACGGGATGTTGCCTTTGAGTACCCAGTTAAATGACAAAGTATGCAAATTCACCGTAACTGTGTTTTCACCCTATTATAATATTTTAATATTATGTTCAATTCAGTATCTCACGGAAAATTACTATAAAACTGAAATAAATTAAAAATTCAAAAATGCTGAAAATTTATAAATTTCATATACTGAAAATTTAGGAATTTTAAAAATTCAAATTTGGGAACTTGGGATTTAGAAATGTTAAGATGTTCGAATTTGAAAATTTAAGAATTTGAAAACGTGGAAATTAAAAAATATTTGAGTTAGGAAGTTTGAGAATTTGAAAACGTAGTAATTGAGAAATACTTGAATCTGAAAATTTGAGAGTTCAAAAATTTGAGTACATGAAAATTTGTCAACTTGGAAATTTTGAAACTTTATCTTTTGGTAATTTAGAGAATAAAGTACTTGGGCAGTTGGAAATTTGGGAAATGAAAAATTTGGCATTTTGAAAATTTGGGAATATGATAAATTAGAAACTTCAGAATTTGGAAATTTTTGAATTTGAAACCTTGAGAATTTGGAAATTTTTGAATTTGGAACCTTGAGAATTTTGGAATTTTGGAATTTGGAAATATGAGAAATTGGAAATTTGAGAATTTGGAAATTTAGGAATTTGGAACCTTGAGAATTTGGCATTTTGAGAATTTGGAAATATTACAAATTGGAAACTTGAGAATTTGAAAATTTTGGAATTTGGAAATTTGAGAATTTGGAACCTTTAGAATTTGGGAATTTTGGAATTTGGAAATATGAGAAATTGGAAACTTGAAAATTTGGAACCTTGAGAATTTGGAAATTTGAGAATTTGGAACCTTGAGATTTTTGGAATTTTGGAATTTGGAAATATGAGAAATTGGAAATTTGAGAATTTGGAAATTTAGGAATTTGGAAATTTGAGAATTTGGAAATATGAGAAATTGGAAATCTGAGAATTTTGAAACTTGAGAAACTGTGAACTTAAGATTTTGAAAATTTAGAAATTTAGAAATTTAGAAATTTGGAAATTTACAAATTTAGAAATTTGGGAATTTGGGAATTTGAGAATTAAAAAAGTAGAAAATTCACAAATTTGATAATCTCATTCGAAAACTTGATAACGTGGTAATTTAAAAAATTGAATATTTCTAAAATCTACAAAACTACACAATAACGAGCACTCTCCCTAAATCACCATTTTCCCCACAGAGTCCTACCACTCCCACAACAATCAAAACACCACGAATCACCTCCCACGAACTTTATAGAAAGCTTTTCGAACGAGTATATATATTTTCGAACTGTCTTCCTCGTCTACTTGTTTCCTCGTGTCTTAAGGTTTTTCGTCCAAAGGAAAGATGCTTTTCAGTGTAACCACGTTTTCAATACCTCAAGAAGTAAGGAGAACCAGCGAACATCGAGAAAACGAGTGAATCCGAAGAAACGAAGTACATTCAAATGGCTTCCAGCTTGAGAATTCTACACCAATCACTACTGATTCGTTCGACTGGCACGAAGAATTTGAATACTGGCGGGTCTCTGTAGTCTGCGAAAGAATGAATAAGGACGGATCCTTCATAAATGGAAACCGTCAGTGATTTACAAAATGGGTTTACCGTGATCTTCTTAACCGCGAGTTAAACGTGTGCTAAGATATTCGAAATAGTCACATCTTGATACGTTATTCGCTTCTAAATTTCTTTTCTTTTTAAATAACACTGACAATTCATTAAACTCCACATTTTTTAACATATTTCTGGAACTATTTTAGGTTAGGTTGTTATATATGTAGGTTATTTTAGATTGTTACGTTAGGTTAAATTTTTGTTTTAATAATATTGGCAACTGACAATTAGACAGATTGCGATAATATAAGCAATTCTACACTTTTTAGTATTTTTCTTGAAATATTTTAGGTTAGCTTGTTATATAGGTTATATTAGATTGTTAGGTTAGGTTAGGTTCTCTTCAATAACACTGGCAACTGACAAGTAGACAGATTGTAATAATAAAAGCATTATTCAACTTTATTATTCAAACTTCATCTTTTGGTAATTTAGAGAATAAAGTATTTGGGGAGTTGGAAATTTGGGAAATTAAACATTTGGCTTTTTGAGAATTTGGAAACTTGAGAATTTGGAAATTTTGGAATTTGGAAATTTGAGAATTTCGAAAATTGAGAGTTTGGAAATTTGAGAATTTGGAAACTTGAGAATTTGGAAATATGAGAAATGGGAAATTGAAGAATTTGGAAACTTGAGAATTTGGAAATTTGAGAATTTGGAAATAGAGAAATGGGAAATTTAAGAATTTGGAAACTTGAGAATTTGGAAATATGAGAAATTGGAGATTTGAGAATTTGGAAGCTTGAGAATTTGGAAACTTGAGAATTTGGAAATATGAGAATTTGGAAATTTGAGAATTTGTAAATATGAGAAATTGGAAATTTGAGAATTTGGAAACTTGAGAATTTGGAAATTTGAAAATTTGGAAATATGAGAAATTGGAAATATGAGAAATTGGAAATATGAGAAATTGGAAATTTGAGAATTTGGAAACTTGAGAATTTGGAAATTTGAGAATTTGGAACCTTGAGAATTTGTAACCTTGAAAATTTAGAAATTTAGGAATTTGGAAATATGAGAATTTGGAAATTTGAAAATTTGGAAACTTGAGAATTTGTTCAATTACGTGCACAGATAGATGTATATAGGCGAGTATTATTATTCAACGTCGTTCAATGACGTTATCAGCGTGATGCGTCTTTGCATATTTCGCTGAAAGTATTTCTTCGTTTCAGCGAGCAATTTTTTGCCCGTGTACACAAGCTAGTACCCGCGTTCTTCCAACGTAATTCCAGAAAGTGGGCTGAGCTAAATGGATTGCAATGTCTTGCGGTCTTTTACGCAGTTTAAAACGAATGAATGTGCCAGATGGATTTATGTGGAGTTTAAAAGCTGCTCTTTCCAAACACCGCTAAATCTTGCCGGTAGTAGTAGCTACTGCTAAAGAAATAATCCTGTAAATAAAATGATAACGGTGCTTGGTACCCTATGGCTGATTTTATAAAACCTTACAAATTTATTACAACCAGGAGTCGCCCTTTAAACACGGCTGAGGGATCTTTTGCTAATTTGCGACTTTTGTCACGTTGTGTGTAATGTCTGACAAGATTTATTTTACGTATTTTATGTGTTTCAGAACTTTGGAAGTAACTTTTGGAAAGAGGGAAGATGAACTCTTAATGCGTTCGAGGTGATAAGAGAACATAATTTTGTTGTGAAGAGTAATATTGCACAATTAGGTTTGAAAGTGTTAATTCACGACAGTGATATATATGTATTACTACTAACATTGACATTAACATTTTTTAGTTGGCAAAGTGATGTTCTAACACGTTCGGTCTCGGGGTAACAGGTCCAAAGATGGCTACCTCGCTACAATGTGTAATATTACACAGTTGGGACTGAATGTGTTAATTTACGACACTAATATATTTGTGTTACACCTACATTAATATTTCTTAGTCATCAAAGAAAAAAATGATCCCTTAACACGTTCGATCCCGAAGTAACAGGTCCAAAGATGGCTACCTCGCTGCAATGTGTAATATTACACAGTTGGGACCGAAAGTGTTAATTTATGACATTGGTATATTTATATTACTATAACACTAACATTATGACATTGTCAAAATGAAGGATCTCTTAACAAGTTCAAACCTGAGATAACAAATCCAAATAAGGCTATCTCTCCTCAATGTGTAATATTACACACTTGGGTCCGAAAGTACTACTTTATGATAACACTATAATTTCGTCCCAGTTAGTACTGTTATAATCAACATACTGTAACACTCAATATATCCAAATAACTATATTAACCTCTTCAAGAATAATTTTTGTTTAAACTAGAAAATGAAATAATTTGATTTCACTCATTTTAAATCTATAATAATTTGTAATAATTTCATAAATTTTTAAAGAATCTCTCATATACAAAAACGATGATACACATATGTAACCTTCGGTTGATTTAAAAGAAAATTAAACGTCGACAAATGTGTAAAGATGAATGAAGAGGTTAACGAAATTTCGATGTAAAAATTGCCGTGAAACACCCAGTATATCGAATTTAATAGTTGAAGGGTTCTTATATGATGTAAAGGCAATTTCACAACGACAACGTTAAGGGAAAATGCTGATCGAGTGCCCAGTAGATACCTTAGGACCATGATCATTTCTCGCGTCTTAACGTCTGGCGATAACGAATGACTTTACCGAAGAAGAAACACCGTAACTTTTCCTCGTCAACACCGTAACTTCCGTCAAATTAGGATCTGTAATACGTCCGGTGTGATGACGGAAAAGCGAGAAGCGCAATCAACGGGCTTCTCCTATTTTATTAAAGACTTCTTTCTTCCTTTATGGCAGGAAGTTGTTTCTTCTTGGGCAACGCGTGGACAGGGGCGAATATTCAGGGGGCTTCTAAATTTTCTATTTATAATTTTTATATTGTAATTCGTAATCCAAAATTTTATTAAGACCTACCCATAAAATATATTATTTTCTTGCTAATTCATTATTTAATTCAGTCATTTGATTTTATCATTATTTAATTTCATTGTTTAATTATTTCATTTCAATTTGGATTATTTAATTATTAAATTCCATATTGAATTATTTATTTGATTTCAATTTGGATTGCTTAATTGTTTAATTTCAATTTGGATTATTTAATTTCATATTAAATTATTTATTTCATATCAAAATGGATTATTAAATTATTTGACTTCCATTTGGATTATTTAAGTATTCAATTACAATTTTATTTGTTTAATTATTCTTTGTAGTTATTTGGCATTTATGTTACTTAATTTTGAATTATTTAATTATTCAGTTATATATTTATTAAAAAATACAATTTATTAATTATTTATTGATCTAATTATGTACTAAACCAGAAGTGAATGCAGATCTCCCTGGATAATTATGAAATTTTGAAAAAATGAAATCGAATTGTAAAAAGAAAAACAACTACAAATTTATATTACGTTTTTTATTAAAATAAATTATTTAGTCACAAATATACTTTTCTCCAAATTTTGTTTAAACGATAATATAAATGTCTACTAAATAATACATAACCAATGAAAAAACGACAAATAAAATAAAACTCTAACTATAACCCTAAAATTAATTTGTGAACTGAAATAAATACAGAATGTTGAAAGATATATACATTTAATTATTCCGTTTGAATTTTATTGTTTAAACTTTCCTGTCGGACGGAAACGTGAATTTTTTTAACGTTCTGCAGGCACTTTTGAAAGTGTTTGTCAGGTCTTCATCGTTAATGGTGTCATTAGCTAAGCTCTCTCTGGGGGCAGTAGCATAAGACAAGAATCTTAAATTTTTAATACGCCATGCTGAAATGTTCAAAAGTTCTTGCATTCGAGGAAACTACATCAACGTTTTTACTGCTTACACTACTAAAAACCTTCTCTTTCTGTATATTAAACAAAAAATTGTATATGTAGATTCAAACTATTAATAATAATGGAGTGGAGGAAAAACGAATTTAAAATTCTATCTTTTTCAAATGTTAAATATTTTAATTTGATGTTTAACGATGTATAGGTTACGTTAAAATATCAGAAAACACTTTGACGTATTACATTTAAGTTGTTAATTTTATATTATATTATACTTAATTTATATTGTACTTCCTGCATATAATACAGTAAATAAATTCATGCTTAAATTGTTAATTAAAAGTTACTTGTATCAAGAAATTTAACCTAACTCATTCAAAATTGAACCTTTAATATTTACAAATGTTTAATGATTATTTCGTATCATTTACCAATTCAATATCTAACCATATTTGAATCATACTATTGGGAACATAACTCAATGTAATCTAACCTAAAATAATATAATAAAGATGGAAGCTTTAATATTTAAAATTCAAGTACATAACCTAAATAAACCTAGCTTTATCTAACCTAACTTAAACGAAAATTTATGTTTTAATACCTAAAATCTTTTACTAAACTCTCATCAATGTTACAGTCCTCAATTAGAATCAAATATGGTTTTGCAATAATTTCACCAGAATATAAAACATTATCAAAAGAAAACCTGAAAATAGGTTAGGTTAGGTTGTATCCCTAAACCTTCTTCTCATTCCCTAAATTTATTAAAATTATTTACTTCAAATAGAATTTAGTCGTGCAAAATAGAACTCAGCCATGTAATTTTTAAAAAGAGTTAAATTTTACAATAATCTTTACAAATCTGACAGTGAAATACAAACCAGTACACAGTGCTTTACACCCTGAACAGTACAGTTCTCCTCCTCTAAGTAAAGATTCCAAAAGCGTATCTTTTCTCGTGGTAAATGAAAAATTACTACCGGTTGTAGTACGCGAAGCAGGCGACAGCGGAATGGAGCAGACGAATGTGATTAATGGTAGGGTAAATTAGCAGAAGCCATCAATTCGTTGTTTCTTTCTCGAGTCTCTGCAACGACTCTCAATGGGACTACCGCGGATGAGCAAACGTGTTCGGGAGGGATAATACCGGTGAGAAGTGGAAAAGTATCCCTAAATCTCCCTAGACTCCTTGTTAGACTCTCCTTAGCTTCTTGAACTCTAACATCTAGAATTTTTATGGGTTGTACTTTCTTGTAGGCTTTAACGCTTCCCCGTGCCATTTATCAGATGCGTCAGTCAAGACTATTCAGGGTTATAACATTAAATCGAACTAGCTTACCTATGACACCTTGTTGTTCAGGTCATAGGTTACCAATCAGAAAAATTTAAAAGGCTATGACTCTATCTCAGCGAGTTCTATGTGTGTGCAAAATATCAAGTTTCTACCTTTTACCCTTATCGAGATTAAAAGTAGCAACGGATAGCGTATTATATATATAGATAAAGAAAATTAAAATGTTGTGAGTATTTTATATTCAGGGATCCTTGATAATGCAACTTACAGTTGGACCTAAATTTCAAGTTAAAGTCTTCAAAAGTTGAGTAATGTCACATTTAAGCTGTAAGTGCGTCACGTGTGAGACTCGCTATAGCATAGGAAGAGGTTAAAATCTCATTAGTAACTTCCTAACATCTTCATACAGAACTGTACTAGTTCTAGTAATACCTACTAGATGACTAGTGTCTAGATAACTAGATAAATAGTAGCTAGATACCTCTAGTGTCTAAATAACTATATAACTGGTATCTAGATAACTAGTACCAGCTAACTACATGTGCAAGACATTCTTAGACGTATCAGAGTACACCTTCTAACAGACTTAGTAATACTTATAACAGAAAAGTGGAATATGGACCCATCAATGATCCATTAATGAAATACGGTCCGATCTGCTGACCTATAGTGCAACATTCACATTCCACTAATGTCAATTTCGAAGCCTCTCTGCAGCTCGTAGTGCATATTTTTTCAAATTTACTTCTAATGCTTCCTCGGTCCACAAACGTACCATTCGTACTTTGCGTCTGACACAGCCATTCACAAAATTGCACGCGTTTTTCAAAGTCCAGTTCGTGTAATTTTTAATATACTGGTGATGTGGATGAAACTGAACGAAGAATACGACACTCTGAGACTCAGAGATCTGCCGATATGTGGATTATGCTAAAACAAAAGTGGAGTTTTCTTCTTCAGCGTCTACGATTTTATAGGCGACGTGAATGTTTAACGTTGAAGCGTACATTTAACGACGATTGGCGAGCACGGATTCTCCGCGGAAAAATATTCGTGAATCGTTCTCGATCGAGAACAACAGGCCGATAAAGCTTCGACGAAAGTGTTAGGTGGAAGTGGAGGGAGTTGGCTGGCGGCGAGCAAAGAATTCCCTAGGGCACTCGGAATCACCGCGTTAATTCTGAGGTGTCTGAAAGTGGCTGAGCCAGGCTTACGGTTGCGCGTATTCTATACAGGTAACGACGATTCTCTGGGTAAGCGCGTGTAAGGAAGATGGTGGTAGGTGTCGGCTGATGCGATGGTGTGCGATGCTTGGAGATGATGTCGGTAAGCATACAAGAGGTTAGAAACGACGAGACGGAGAACCCTTCTCGTCTGAATACCCTGATGCTTGAGTCAGCGTTGCACTTCGACTCCCCTGTCTCGCACTTCGCGAATTACTACTGCGATTCATTGTTTAAGCCGAGACAATAACACGAACGGTTTATTGATCGATATAGCTACGAATGTTTCTAATACCCGATGCGACACCTTTTGTTCTAATCTTATCCTCTCTTCACCTGCCGTCTAGAATTTAACTCTGCGACTGGGATTTAATTAACAGTGACTTTAACTGCTTTCTGGCGTTGGACCTTATATTTTAGATTTGAAGAAGAGGTTTGGGTACTTCAGGGGAGGCTATATGTGGACGTCACTTGTGAGATGGGGAAGGTTATTGCATATTTGAAGATAGAGAATTTGGTAATTTGAGAGTTTGATGATTTGAGGTGGTGAGTGTTTGAGGAATGGGGAATAGCGAATTTTGGGAATCTTGGAATTGAAATTTTGGGAAATTAAATTGGGAATTTGGGGAATTGGAATTAGAGAAAAATGGGAATTTGGGGAATTGGGAATTTGGGGAATTGGGAATTTGGGGAATTGGGAATTTGGGGAATTGGGAATTGGGGGAATTGGGAATTGGGGG
This sequence comes from Megachile lagopoda, assembly GCA_036983795.1. NCBI lineage: Eukaryota > Metazoa > Arthropoda > Insecta > Hymenoptera > Megachilidae > Megachile > Megachile lagopoda. Next base: position 9,593,528 of record CM072797.1, on the reverse strand, counting down.
AATTGGGAATTGGGGGAATTGGGAATTTGGGGAAGTGAGAATTTGGAGAATTGGAATTAGAAAAAAATGGGAATTTGGGGAATTGGGAATTTGGGGAATTGGGAATTTGGAGAATTGGGAATTTGGGGAATTGGGAATTTGGGGAATTGGGAATTTGGGGAATTGAGAATTTGGGGAATTGGGAATTTGGGGAATTGGGAATTGGGGGAATTGGGAATTTGGGGAATTGAGAATTTGGGGAATTGAGAATTTGGGGAATTGGGAATTGGGGGAATTGGGAATTTGGGGAATTGGAATTAGAAAAAAATGGGAATTTGGGGAATTGGGAATTTGGGGAATTAGTAATTTGGGGAGTTGGGAATTTGGGGAATTAGTTTGAGGAATTAGGAAAATTCCTAATTTTCCAAATCCCTAATTTCCCAAACTCCTATGTCCCCAAATCACTACCTTCCCTAATCTCTAGATTCCCAAATTCTTAATTTCCCAAGTCCCTACATCACCGAATCCCTGCATCCCCAAATCCCTACATTCCCAAATTCCTATATTCCGAAATTCTCACATACCTAAATCGCTGTAGCCCCAAATCGCTATATTTCCAAATCCCTACATACCCGAATCCCTACACTTCCAAATCCCTACATTCCCAAATTCCTATATTCCGAAATTCTCACATACCCCAAATCGCTACAGCCCCAAATCGGTATATTCCCAAATTCCTACATCTCCAAATCGGTACATCTCCAAGTACGGCTCCAATTGGTCAGAATAGAAAAATGGACGCCTCACACGTATTTTTGGCGGTGGCTCTCGCGGTCACGCACACCAATTAGGCGAAAAACAATGACAGTCTTGAATCTCTCAAGTGAGCGAGATGCTACTTGCGTTCAACAATTATTATTGTCAGTATTCTTATTTGCCTATATATGGAAGTGTTCACGGATAGAGCTTCTTTTGGATCACGCACCAACTGGGTTGACAGTTTGGATCACGTGGGTTGACATACAGATGTATGTAGATAGAGCCTAGTCCTTCAATTTGGAACATCATTAAAAGTAAGTAAAAAGCACACATCATAATACTACAATCTACCACTTTGAAATAGTACTTCAAACGATATCAAGTTCCCGCGTCCTTTAATCGTCGGTAATTTACCGACGCGCATACAACGCGGTTAGAAAATTAAGGAAGCCACAGTATATTATCTGTATTAGCAGTTTTCATTAATTTAATGAAATGCACTATTAGTCCAAGCATACTCTAACCGTACTCTGCGCATTTCGCTAATATAACCTCAAGGTTTAGGATACTTCACGGTCGAGTTGGGTCCTAGATTACCGTGTACATTCACAGAGGAGGCAGCCCTAGGCACGGAGGCTTTCAAAGGCGACATGGACCACTTGCCACGTTAAATGCGTGTCAGAAATAAAGGAAGGAAATTAGTAGATACTAATCTCTTCGCTATAAAGCTGCCATAGTGTTACACTATACGGTTTTCTTACCGAAAAACACTCCACCTTCTCTGTTCCATAAGCGCTTTTTTTTCAGGACAATGTCCGCGTTCTTTTTAAAGCGGAGTTATTATGGACTTTATACTCTTGTAAACAACAGTGTACAAGTTTTGAAACGTTTTTTTGAATTATATCGAGTTTTTGAGAAATTTTTGTATTTCGGGTCTTGATTTTGGAATTTAGAACATTTTGTATTTGAGATTTAAGGATTTAGAAAATGAATTTGAGGATTTGGGGATTTATACATTTAAGAATTGGAGAAGTTGAGGATTTGGAAATTTAAGAGTTTGAGGATTTGGGGATTTATAAATTTATAAATTTAGGAAGTTGAGAATTTAGATATTTATAAACTTGGGCATTTGAGGATTTAGCAATTTATGAATTTGGGGTTTGAGGATTCAGAAATTCAAGAATTTGAGGATTTGAGAATTTATAAATTTAAGAATTTGAGGATTTGGGGATTTATAAATTTATAAATTTAGGAACTTGAGGATTTAGATATTTATAAACTTGGGCATTTGAGGATTTAGAAATTTATAAATTTGGGAGTTTGAGGATTCGAAAATTTAGAAATTTATAAACTTGATTTGAAGATTTAGATATTTATAACCTTGATGATTTGAAAATTTAGGAATGTAAGAATTTCAGAACGTGAGACCATCAAAAAAGTTACTTTGTGGATTCAGAAATTTAGAAATTGTATAATTTGAGGATTTAGAAAACTATGAATTAAAGGACCTATAATTTATTAATTTAGCAAAATGGAATATGACCTTAATAAAAGAAAAACCTACATTACACTCGTTATAAAAATTACGAACATCCATATATCTCCTGAAACTATCTTCATCTCTCAATCAGTACTCGTTACAACAACGAAAGAGTTCCAATATCCGTTCCACTGTTTTAATCGTATCAGGTTGAGTTGTAAAAGTTTGGCGTGTTTGTAGAAACCGTCCTCTGTCAACTGTAAAACCGGTAGGTATCTCTTGACGGTGATTTTTTAAAGTTAGCTGACGCAGTAAGTTCGTTCGTTGGAAAAGGAACATAAAGGCCACCTATCAGGGTAAACATCGATTGGAAAGTTAGTCACAAGCGAAATGGAGTTGGCCGGATTCGTAAAAGTTGCCAGTTGGCAGACAAATCCCTCTTCGTGGTCTTCTACGATGCTTGTAAACGGAATCAGTTTGGTTTGTTTCAAAATGGGTCAATCTCAAGAAGGGAACACGATTTCTATCTATTAAATGTATCTCATTCGACTGCTGCTCTGCGAAAACATTCTCGTTCTCCATTTAACTTTTATCCTCTGTTTTCCGATCGTATTTCGTTCGACCGTGTTACACAATCGTACTGTATATTTGATAAACTATTTCATCGTCATCGAAATGTTACGCTGTAATTCGATTATTTTGCTTTCTGAGAATCGCTGATGCGATCGTAATTTAAGGACTAGACGAGAGAGATACTCAAAAGATTTAAACTCGATTCGCAAGTTATGGGAAATAGGATTGGGCGTGGTATCGAAGATGATGGGAACGTTGGTTCCGATATTGAATGAGATCCAATAAGGTTTCAATCATTGAATATATCCTGAAAAAAGCAGACACGATTGATTCTAACGAGCGGGACTTAAGGAGTCGTTGCACCCTGAGTTCCCGGTAAACAAATTCACAGAATCTATACTTTTCGATTGATTATCGAGTGAATTTATTCGGTTATTTACAGTACGAAATTGTACAATGCTTTATCGACTGCTAAAGGAAATCTGGGAGTCCACTTAACCCCTTGCACTATTTTCACTCGTGACGCACACGTGATCAATTTCACTCGAACTAATACGCTTCAATTTGGAGTTGCCCAATTATTTGCATAGATTGATACAAAATTGACAAAACATTTCAACTTTCTTTGTCTGTTTTAATATTGCTGTGATTAGTTCTGACGCACCTGGCAAATCATAGTGCACGGTGTTAAATCAAATGTTTCTATATCATTGATCACAGGAACCGATAAGGCCTCGTAACAATTTCAGATTCGAGCTCAGAAATTGAAATTTGCTCTCAGAAAAGAATACACCTTTAAATCAAATGTTTCTATATCATTGATCATAGCGATCGAATGAGGTCTCGTAACAATTTCAAATTGGGGCTCAGAAATTCAAATTTGCTCTCAGAAGAAAAGAATCATACACCTTCAACCCCTTACACTATTTTGACGAGTCTCGTGACGCACTTGTACTTCGTGATCAATTTCACTCGAATTAATACGCTTCAATTTGGAGTTGCCCAATTATTTGCATAGATTGATACAAAATTGACAAAACATTTCAACTTTCTTTGTCTGTTTTAATATTGCTGTGATTAGTTCTGACGCACCTGACAAATCATACCGCAAGGGGTTAAGGAAATTCATGTTATAAAATAGTAATAGCGAATCGATTATATTAATATCATGCATTTTTACTTGTTTCAAACATCCGTTACTGAAGCTATTAATCCGCAGCGAGGGCTTTAGAGAGAAAATGTCGAAGGAAGTAGAAATGAATAATTTTCGTAGTACACAGATTCTAGGGGAAGCGAATTATGATTAATAATTGAAAGTGATACAGGAAGAGAGAAACGAGGAATTTGGATAATTGGATGAAGACAATATGCCTCGTTTGCTGAGCTGAGTGATCTAAGAAATGGAAGATGTCTGATGCTGTTTGAGGACTGCGATAGACTGCGTCGTCACTGGAATTTTTGGAGCTCGAAATAAACGTCGATATTATTAAAATACAGGTCTTTATAAGTAACAGAAATACAGAGAAGCATTACTAATATATTAACACCGGTTGATTTTAATATTCATTTAATATATTGGGACATGATTTCAAACAACCTCTTTTCTATAATCGACGGAGAAATGATGTGATTTCAGAGGTTTTTAGTGTAAGAAGATACTTTCATGATAGATTAAGTTAGGTTAGGTTAGAATAGATGGCGGTTGTGAGGCCGTTGGTCACGTAGTCAAATATTCGGAAGTTCCAAAGCCACCTCAGTCCCAAATTTCCAAACTAGTAAATTCCTAAATTTCTAAAGTCTGGAATTCCCAAAGCCCCAAAGTATCAAAGTGCCAATTTCCTAAAGTCCCAAAGATTCAAAGCTTCAAAGTTACAAAATTCTAAATTCCTAAAGTTCCAAACTCTCAAATTCCCAAATCCCTATATTCCCAAATCCCTAAAGTCCCAAATTCCTAAAGTCCCAGATTCCTAAAGTCCCAAATTCCTAAAATTCCAAATTTCAAAATTCCCAAATTCCTAAAGTCCCAAATCCCTATATTCCCAAATTTCTAAAGTCTCAAATCTCTAAAGTCCCAAATTCCTAAATTCCCAAATTCCTAAAGTCCCAAATCCCTATATTCCCAAATTCCTAAAGTCTCAAATCCCTAAAGTCCCAAATTCCTAAATTCCCAGATTCCTGAAGTCCCAAATTCCTAAAATTCCAAATTTCAAAATTCCCAAATTCCTAAAGTCCCAAATCCCTATATTCCCAAATTTCTAAAGTCTCAAATCCCTAAAGTCCCAAATTCCTAAATTCCCAAATTCCTAAAGTCCCAAATCCCTATATTCCCAAATCCCTATATTCCCAAATTCCTAAAGTCTCAAATCCCTAAAGTCCCAAATTCCTAAAATTCCAAATTTCAAAATTCCCAAATTCCTAAAGTCCCAAATCCCTATATTCCCAAATTTCTAAAGTCTCAAATCTCTAAAGTCCCAAATTCCTAAATTCCCAAATTCCTAAAGTCCCAAATCCCTATATTCCCAAATCCCTATATTCCCAAATTCCTAAAGTCTCAAATCCCTAAAGTCCCAAATTCCTAAAATTCCAAATTTCAAAATTCCCAAATTCCTAAAGTCCCAAATCCCTATATTCCCAAATTTCTAAAGTCTCAAATCTCTAAAGTCCCAAATTCCTAAATTCCCAAATTCCTAAAGTCCCAAATCCCTATATTCCCAAATTCCTAAAGTCTCAAATCCCTAAAGTCCCAAATTCCTAAATTCCCAGATTCCTGAAGTCCCAAATTCCTAAAATTCCAAATTTCAAAATTCCCAAATTCCTAAAGTCCCAAATCCCTATATTCCCAAATTTCTAAAGTCTCAAATCCCTAAAGTCCCAAATTCCTAAATTCCCAAATTCCTAAAGTCCCAAATCCCTATATTCCCAAATCCCTATATTCCCAAATTCCTAAAGTCTCAAATCCCTAAAGTCCCAAATTCCTAAAATTCCAAATTTCAAAATTCCCAAATTCCTAAAGTCCCAAATCCCTATATTCCCAAATTTCTAAAGTCTCAAATCTCTAAAGTCCCAAATTCCTAAATTCCCAAATTCCTAAAGTCCCAAATCCCTATATTCCCAAATCCCTATATTCCCAAATTCCTAAAGTCTCAAATCCCTAAAGTCCCAAATTCCTAAAATTCCAAATTTCAAAATTCCCAAATTCCTAAAGTCCCAAATCCCTATATTCCCAAATTTCTAAAGTCTCAAATCTCTAAAGTCCCAAATTCCTAAATTCCCAAATTCCTAAAGTCCCAAATCCCTATATTCCCAAATTCCTAAAGTCTCAAATCCCTAAAGTCCCAAATTCCTAAATTCCCAGATTCCTAAAGTCCCAAATTCCTAAAATTCCAAATTTCAAAATTCCCAAATTCCTAAAGTCCCAAATCCCTATATTCCCAAATTTCTAAAGTCTCAAATCTCTACAGTCCCAAATCCCTATATTCCCAAATTCCTAAAGTCTCAAATCTCTAAAGTCCTAAATCCCTAAATTCCCAAATTCCTAAAGTCCCAAATCCCCCAAACCTAAGCTCCCACATCCCAAACTTGAAAAGTCCCAGGGTCCCAACTTCTAAGACCCTAAGGTTCCAAATTTCCAGTGACCTCAAAGTCCCATAATACCCAACCTCCCAAAGTCCCAAAATCTTGAGATCCCAAAATCCCAAAATTCGAAAGTACTAAAATTTTCAACCAATGCATCGTTGTGTTAATGTTTTTCTTACATCTTGCTTTGCTAGGCTGTATACAGAGACTCCTCCGGGACGCTGACGATCAAAGACTATGGAAAGTCCGTTCATGGCCGAGGATCATGATACTCGGACGCATTGGTGTCATGCGAACACGATTTAAACCTTTGAAAATACTGCTTAAAGCTCGGGGCAGTTCCAATTAACCTGCCACGTTGTACGCGATATTAGTTGGATGTTGACAGTAGCCTCGATAAAATCTCTCGACAGCTTATAACTAGTCCGCTTATTATTCATTACACTTTCAAGTGCGGCCAGCCTCACCACTGGAAAAGCAGAATTGTCGCGTGAATATCTCGCGCGATGATGTTTGAGCTTGTCCCGTAACGTATGTGCATAATTCTTGCCCTTACGTATTCTTATTGCATTTTCTTGGATGATGTTACATTAAAAAGAAAATGTTGATGAGAATATCTGAAAGGAAAAGAATTATTTTTCTCTTATACTTGTAAGAAATCGTTTGCTGATTAAGTTTTTGTTACAGTGAGTTGTTGGTACGAATATTAAGTTCTGAAATAAAATTTTTATTGTTAGTTGATATATCTGTACCTTTGGGTATCGTTTTTGAAGACATCTGTTGAAATAAATTATAAGTGTGAAAAAGCCATAGGTATAAAAATACATACAGGAATAGAATCTCTTCAAGTTTTCTCAGAATCAAAAATAAATGGTGGAAGATTCATCCACTTACACTTACTTGAGAGAAATTTTAATATAAATATTTTAGAATTTGTATTTTTGCGCGGGCGACCCGGAAATAGTATTGCTAGCGCTATCTAGCAGTCGAGGATCGAACTATTGAAATAAAAAAATACGTTTTTAGGTCAAATAAAGCATTTTTATGTTTTAATGACGCTCCCAGGTTGTTCTTCGGATAAGATAAAGTAGGAAAAGTAACTTTATCGTGATCTTGAAGCTTTATATTCGAAAATTTAAAAAATGATATTTTGTGGACTAAAAAAAGTGCAGCCATCTAGCGGTGAAATGTGGGAACTAATGGAACTAAATTTTAAATACATTGCCTTGCGAAATATTGATTTTTTCGACTTATAAGACAAAAATAAATAAAAGTAGATAAAGTATAGAATTATATTCAAATTTTGGCGAAACTTTGCTCGAAGATATTTTTTGGCGACTCGAAAGAACATTTTTTGCCATTCTTATGTCATTCCCTATATTATCGACGAGATACAGTACAGTGTGCGAAGTGTACTGAACACATAATCCGCATTTTCGGACCCACAGAATATATTGCAAACAGCATAAAATCAATATTAATAAATATATGATAAATGTATAGCATATTAATCAATAAAATCAATATTAATTGAATTTTTACGAAAATGAAACAAGTGGCGCCATCTCTCCGGCGAACAGGGTGAACTACACACTTTTGAAACTGTAGTTTAGTTAGTTTCCATCTTCTACCACTAGATGGTGCCACATAAGACAGAAACCCTGAAGATAATTAGGATTGACCTAGGAATGGTTAAAAATTGACAATAGTTTGGTAAAATCAAAAGAATTCGCAGTTAATTGGTCTGACTCATATTATAGTCAATTAAGCTAATGAAATTAATTATATTAATTCAATTGAATCGAAAACGATACACGCGACGCCACCTAGCGGCAGTTTGTGGGAACTAATGAAACTACAGTTTCAAAAGTGTGTAGTACACCCTGTTCGCCGGAGAGATGGCGCCACTTGTTTAATTTCTAAAAAAAATTCAATTAACACTGATTTTCTTGGCTTAATTAGCTTCAATATGCATCAAATTACATTGGAGTGCAGGCCTAATTAACTTTGAAATATTTAGTCTTTACCAAATCATTATTAATTTGGCTTTTCTTCGGAAAACCGTCATGTTCTAAATCATGTCTTTTACCGCTAGATGACTAAGCTTCTAATTTGCAATCGTAAGAAAAACATAAAAAATACTTTATTCTACGAAAAACCCAATTTTTTAATGTAAACATGAAGATTCCAAGTTTTAAATTTATTTCACGATGAACTATCGTATATTGTTTTTACATATTAAATTACTACAGTACTTCCCTATAGAATGTAAATCTAAATATAACACTATTTCATTGTCAAAAACAACGAGAAAGGGTGAAATAAAAATTTCAGAAATATTTGATGTACTAATATGCGCTTTATATTTTACTTTTATTGTACTCTTTAATATGTAATACATGAATATCTCACAAAAAATATAAACATATTTAAATAAATTTATATCATACAGTGGTAACTTACATTTCTCATTTATTTATATTACTTTGCATAAATCTTACTTAACTATTTAATTGATTTCGTTATTTCGTTAACAAATATATGTTTAAAGTTTTATATAAAATATGTAAAAATGTAGATATAAACTATGAGATAACGTAATAACAGCGGAAATACACAGTGCATAATTTACAAAAACAAAAGAATAAATATTGAATAAGCTACAATTGCGCGTGTCATTTAATAAAATACATCACAATGCTACGTTTTCTTATTTATAATTACAATAAATAATTCTTTTTATTCGAACATCACTTTTAATTATTTAATTACCAATAAGAAAAATAAATGTTGCTGTCTCAAAGGCATTTAAAATGACATACTTCAGCACAGCAATACTTTATATTAATATTTCTTTAAAAAACTTCTATATTTTAAATGAAAGACCAATTTATTAATACGATAAAAAATATTTCAAATATATAATTATCTAAGTATTTACGTAAAATACTTGTACAAGCATAAACATAGGACTTAAAATTTTATAGAAACTATATCAGTACAAACAATTCTCAAAATGAAACAAAAATTTCATTTTTATACAAAAAAAAACGCTACATAATTTGTTTAAATTATGCTATAGTAATGTAATAAAGCTCATTTAATATTTATATAGTAAAAGACGATGTACGTAGAATTAACCAGTTAATTACTATGCCAAAACATGCAGATATCTCTGATTATAAAGTTCTGTTGTCAACGCGCCTATAATTACTGTTGCATTGTGTAAAGAATTAGCTGGATCTCTAATTAACCTAATAGATCGTTCTATATCACCTTTGAGCTCCAAATATTGTTTATTCAGTACAAGTCCTTCCAGGGTTTGCATTGCTTTAATAGCTTCTGAACTAGGCCGAATTTCAACTGCATCTGGGTCAGTTCCTGTTGCTGCTACACCAGGTGAGTAAGGTGTATACCTGACTAACTGTTGCTCTGATTTTGATTCGGGTAACTGTGCCAAACAGTATACTGCTACTGCACGACTTAAGAATCTACATCTAAGAAAATATTAAAGGTACAAATTTTAAAATAGGTGCAGTAATATATTTGTCACTAACCCAACAATTTTAATGTTGATAATAAATTTGAACATAATTGTGTATAATTTAGAAATATACCTAATTGAAAGCGGAGAAGCTTTTCTGAGACCAATTGCTCCTAATATGCCCCATCCTTGTCCGCCATCGTCTGCGACTGCTAATAAAGTGCGTGCTAAACCTTTAAGAGCCCTAACCGCAATTGTGGTATTCTCACTATACTGACATTGTCTGTACGCTAGTTCGCATGCTTTAGCCCATAAAAGAGGTAATTTTTCTGCATTGATATCCCTGAATAAAAAATAATACTAGTTACACATACTCGAACTCCTAACTATTCTGCTTCAATATTCTTTTGAAAGGTCTGACATTATTTTCACATGAGCATTCTGTTACTTTACTATTTTAGTATTTCGCTATTTCAATGTACTTACGTTGCCTTAATAGTAGAAATCCAATCGATTAAACTAACAAGAAACATTCCTTCTTCTCTGATATCTCTACATAACGGAAGTCGCTTAAGTAAAACAGAATACAAAGCAAGAAGTCTTCCTTCAGAAATTAATATCGACTCCAGTGGTGGCTGTCTAGGTACTACCGACTGCAAAATTGTTAAAACTGAAGCCCATGTTGGTGGGACATCTTCCATTGCTATAATATAAATGAAACTTATTAAATATAAAAATTACATAGGTTAAAGAAAAATTAAAGTAGCTACTTTTTAGTATCTTATCATTTCATTTCTGTTTAGTAACCATATTTTCTTTTTTATGTGTTAAACATATCGTAACTTGTTATTGCATACGTACCATTAAATTTAAAATATGCTTGTAATGCAGCTTCCATTAATTCTCCAAGTATGGATGATGAAGTAACCGTTGTCGAAATGACTTTAAGTATACCTATAAGAATTGGGTTCGTGGCTGTTCTTTCTGAAAGCCACGACGTCCAACTGGTACGAAGATGTTCCATAAGGAATCCACTTTGATTCATAGTATAAAGCAATTCTGTTACTAATAAACTTGCTTCTGCAATTTGTTGTTGTTCTGAAACAGCTAAAAGATTATTCTTACTTTCATTAGTATTTCTATAATAAAACATACTAGTTAAGTATTTCGTACTTACTATTCAGAATAATAAATTCCATATCGTCTAACATTTCTAACAGTATATTGGTAAATGCTTTTGGACATGTAGATATCAATGATTTATGCCGAGTTGAACACGTGATCAACAATTTGACCGAGGAACGAATGTATATTTGTCTCTTTTTTAATGTAGTAGGATGAAAATGAGTTATAGCAGGGTCATAGCCTGCTGCAATCTTTAATAAACTATACGACAAAATTTATTAGAGAATATTTAATTTAAAGAAATTGTAAAATCCAACTAATATAATGTAATTATACGTACTTGTATACAGCAGTGTCTATAGCATGACTTTGATCATCATCAATACAAAGAACAACTTTTGGATCGCAACTCATGACGTACCAATTAATTACGTGATCGTATGCGGCTGCATCTAGTAGATGCCAAGAAAATTTTTCAGCTTGAGTAATTAAATTAATCGCTTTATCATCCTGAAATATAATATAAAACCAAATTTATATTGAATATGTAAATTATCTGACTAAAGAAATACACAAAATTTGACAAGGAACGCTGTTTAGTATATGATATTTTAATTACCTGTTTAACGTTTGGTTCGTTCGACAACTTTACTAATAAATTTAATAAACAAACGTGCATTTTTGCTATAACAGCTACTGACTGCGTTGTCAACAAATCACTTATCCAAGCTGACCAATTTATGCTTGTAAATATACTTCCAAGAAATAAGTGACTATCTGGTAAATATTGATCAACAACTTTTACCATAAACTCTACGTCATTTACAGTAGGATAAAATTTGTTCCATGGTAATGTCAAGAAATTGCCATGAATAACATTTAAGATATGATTTTTGACAGAAGCATGTGCAAAATTAGTGACATAAAATTGCCAGATAAAACAAAGGATTTTACTAGACGTTGGCAATGTATCGATAATGAAGCGGATACATTCAACAAACATTGCTACAATTTTGTTGGCGTATAAACCATCTGTGATAATCCATGGTAACAATACAGATCTATCATCTGTAAGCTGTTGAATCCACGCTGCAGTTGGTTCCTTCAAATTTCTTGTCCAGTATGGAGTAACCCATGGCGAATACATTTCACATAAGACAGGCCATATCTTTTCGCATACTTCAAATAATAATATTATGCATATAACATTAACCATCAAAATGAGAGAAAATTAACAGCATAAATTTAAAAATCTTACACTGATCTCCCAAAGAACCTCTATCAAATTGAAGAGTAAGTGCAACAAGAGCATGACCCACCATGCCAAGAAATATGCTCAATGGTTCATTGTAAACCCTATATTTTGGATATAATCCATAGAGACCATACTGCAAACGCTCTTGCATGAAATGTTTGCTTAATAATATAGCTGTATCGTGTATCTGCAATCGAATATAAAATATATGAAATTGTTATACTTACGTTAACAAAATATTTAAGAAAGATAAATGATTTTAGATGTTCGAAAACATACTTCTTGTAGGGAAAGAAGCCTTTGCTCAGTTGCATAGTGACGAATATCATCCCTAATCTTAGATAAATGAATTGAGAATGTAGTTTTTTGTTTAGCACTGAGAACTCTTAATAAATCTTGCCACACATCTAATGATAAGTTTTGACTTTCACTACTTTTCAGTACAGCATTCAGAACTTCACCATAGTGTTCAGGAAATTTATGTAACAAAATAAGTTGTAGATGTTTTCTAAATAACTGCAAGAAAATATTTTTTGTTACACTGAAATTTACATGTAATACAAAAATTAAAAATTGGGTGCGTTTTATGACTACCTCATGTAATATCAGTTTTTCATCTGGTGGATTGAAACCTATGTTGCAAAGTGCTCTAGACACTAAATCTATGAATGTTGATCGTTCACTTAATCTTGGACGTTTATAACTTAACCAAGATCCTATATCAAACTGAAATAGGAATGTATACATTACAAGCTACAAATAATATAGGGTACCGGAAAAATATATTCATATACTTAAACGTACTTTGGACAGCAATACGAAACAAAGATCGATATTTGTGCCTGTAGATAATTCAACGACAGTTTGATACATTTGCAACAATGCTGAAGCGCCTCCAGCAACAGGTGTGAAGTAAGGTCCGAGTAAACCACCCAGATTTTGCTTTTGTATTATAGTGTTCAATAATTGCGGAGCCTGACTTTCTTCTCCATTAATGAATGACTATTGAAATATTTATATTAAGGCTTGTCCATTAAATATTCTTGTCATACAATTTAGTTGTACATACTTGCCCTAATTTCTCTAAACAAGTGGTAATAAGTTGTTTGGTTGGTGGACACAAAGATGCATCCTCTGTGTAACATTCTATGAGATAATAAAATAATTTAATTCCACTTTCTTGAAGTTTATGTAGGACCGTTGTATTTTCGTTAGTTCGACTTATCGTTATTTCATGTTCTAATATCCTATAATATTTTTAAAAAATTAATTTCAATATTAATATGCTTTGATATGCTGTATAAAGAGCATTATATACATACATGATTAAATGATCTATAGAAACACATCCTTGAGTTACTTTACTAGGTGGTGGCTGACTAGCCTTTATCAATAAATTTTCATATTCTCCTCTATTTTGAGTAATCATGTGATTAATGTTTTCATTAATATGAGATTCTGGTGCCTATATATTAAAATAGTGTGTGAATAATTTGATAATAATATACTTAAAATATGTATAAATTAATATCATACATATACAATAAGAAAGAACAATTAATTAGTTCTAATTACCTTAATTCTAATTACTGCTGGACCAGCACAATGAACAGTAAGCGGTGTTCCTGACCTGACCTGTTTCTGATTTGGACTTATCGGATCACACAGTGCATGCAGTGTTACCTGGTTCTCGTGTTCTTTATAAAGCATAGGTATCAATTCCAAAAAACTAGAGTCTACTGCTGTATGCTCCGAAACTAATAAGTTATAAGTTTGAGCATAATCTAATATTACTTTAAAATATGGTTTAACGAAGTTAATAACCGACGTAGAATTATATAAATCCTCTTTAAGTATGCAATTAAACTCTGTTTGATGTCGATTTAAAACTGGTGGTGGAACCGGATGTTCGTATGTCGTCAATCTTTTGAAAATTCTCTGTAGCGGTTCAACTATTTTAGGCAGCATCGTTGATGCATCTGTTTCTTTTGGGAGTTGGTTTTCTTGATCTCTGCAACACATACGCTCCCATTCTTTAACTGCCATTATTTGATTTTGCTGAATTGTCGAATAATCAACATATTCTAACCAGGGAGCCTATTTGGGTAAATATAAAAGATATGATATAAAAATTGTACATCCATACCAAGTGAATTAAGATATTTATATTTTACCCAATCATCTTGAATAAGTCGTATCAATTTTTGTGACATATATTGTGGGGGTAAGGCTGGCAAATAAAGACTTGGTTCTTGCAACCTTGGTTCTTCAAGCCATAAACTTAAAGTTTTATAAAACCTACAAAAATATTTTTGTAATATTGTTTTTAGAAATTCTATTAATATGTATATTTCAACATTACACACTTGGCTGCGTTAAAATAAAATATTCTTCTTTCATCAGTAATTGGCTTCCCATTATCCAAATCAGTCTCTCCTTTTAACTGAAAGTATGTAGTAGTGTCATATAATCGCTTTTTCAGCTTTTTTAAATAACTCAAATTAATCATGCCTTCAAAAAATTTTTCACCAATTCCACAATGATCAATAACTCTATTAAAAAAAGTAGTTACATTGTAATTTTCATTTGTGAATTGCTTTAAAGTAAGATTGATCCGCTTAGTTTAAAACAAACCCTGGCATTGTTGGAACTCTAGCGAGAAATAGAGCAAAAAAATTTTGCCAAAATAGAGGGAGAATAGGGTGATCCATGGGAGTCTCTAGAGCCTGTTGAGACCAACGATATATAAATAATCCATTGACGCCAAATGGTTGCATTTTCACTGAAATGCAAGCTTTCTGAAATGAATATTAAATAAAAATAAAAATATGTATATGTCTGTTAATACAATTTTGTAACATGATACACACTTTGACAGCAGTATCTAATGAAATTTTAGGCTGTATTGATAACTCCTTCAAAATTTCACGCCATAATCCAGTTTTGATTTCTCTGTTATATTGTTCAGTTAACAATATTTGATAAGCAACCCAAATTGATTGTGTAGATCCTTCTAAGACACTAGTAGAATTTGATGAACCAGTTACCCAATTTAAAAACGACCCAAATGATGCTATTACATTTCGATTAGATGTATTCTGAAAATAATTAAAACTTAGCATCATACTTTAATATAAGTATTTTAAAATGACTACTTAATCCTAAACGTTTCCTCAAACAAATTTTAAATGAAGGGAAAAAATCATACCTCATCACTTTCCTGTGCAGTAAACTAGTGAAATAGATATACTATATAAAATTAATAATGTAACGGAAATAAAATAAAGTAATATACATTTAAAGTATTCTTACAGAAAGAAGACGATGAAACACATTTTCCACCATTGACTTTGCATCCACATAAAAGAACGTAGCGCTAATCACTGTATCCATCAAATACATTATACTTTGATCTTTGTTCCAATCTGGTACCAATACAAGTATATTTAACCATAAATATACAAAATGTTTCGGAGTTTGCAAATGATATCTGTAAAACAATAATTTAATACTTCGTCATTCATTTGACAAAAAATTGTTATTCACCTTTTGAAATTATACAAGTGCGAGTGTATCATATTTGAAAACTGTTTCAATATTATTCCAGGAAATTCAGGAGCTATAAGACTCTTAGCCATTTTCATGTAGGATCTATCAGCCACAATTAGAGACATAATTAAACTTATAAATTTCTCATTTTTAAGTAATGAGTCGACACACTCCAAGAATAACGGTATGATATGATGTAAACATGTAAGTATCTGTTCATATTTACAATAAGATTGTAATATTTGTAATTGGCTGAAACCTTTTGTACATATTAATGGTACAGAGTGGCCCCATAATGTCATAATTGTTGCTACATAACATGCAATTGGTTGTTTTTCCCTTATGCCAATGGTTAAGATTTCTAAATATGAATCTCTATCCATATCAGGTACAGTAGAGAATGCTTCAGTAGGATTCAAAAGTGCATTGTGACAAAGTGCTTCTGTTTGATCAAGTTGATGTAATCTAAGCCTTGAAACCATATCCCAAGCCCACAATGAAAACGCATGCTGAGCACTCTGAGGCCTTATCATTGACGAAACCTATACATTTTAATTTAATATTAAAGAAAACGGTTAAAAACTTATTTTTTATAAAAAATTTTTAATGCGTGCCTGTTTAACGCCTTCTGATAATATTGACGTAGTCTGTGTAAGAGAATCAGGTACATATTTCATTGTCAACTCCACAATCAATAATGCCGTACGTCTATGTAAATTAATAGGGAGATATAAAGTACCATTCCTGTAACAAACATGTTAATTTTACACATAACGTGTTTTTTCATTCCGATTTCAATATAATTATATAAAGAATTATAAATTAAATTAGGATGTTCTTACTCATCAAATCCCCAATTTAGATGAGTAAGAATTATACGAGCTAACTGATTTTCAGTTGATGTTAATGGATGCTGATGCAACCAACCAGAAAGAATTTGTATATCTTCTTCTTGCGGAATCCATTTATCTATCTTCAGTTCGGTAAACAGATATAAACTTAGCTGAAAACAATAAGTGTAATATTAGTTAATTCAAACATTGTTTATAAAAAAATATAATAGTATTTTTATAATTATACCTTCCCAGCTAATACAAAGTTGTCGCTTAATTTCTGTAAAATATCTGATAAAAGTGAAGGATATTTATTTGTTAAATTTGATAAAAGGAATCGAGCGTCCTTTGAGCAAGAATGTTGCGTCTTTTTACTGAGAAATCCAATCTGTAAATAACGATTGTTATTGAATACTCACAAGTTATAAACAATATAACTAGTGAGTACATACTTGAAATAAATCTATAGTTGCTGTCTTCACAAAATGATAATCCTTTTCAACTCTTGCCATAGCCATATTAGTAAAAGTTGTTAAAAGGAAATATGATTCATCTCCTGGCATAGTACTTAACTTCTCTTCAAACTGTTGACGAAGTTGAGGGCAGTTTAATTCATTTTCCCAATCTTTAATATCATCCAATTATATATTATTCAGTATCCGGTTATTATTAAATATTCGTAGTATTCTTATAGCATAATTATACATACCGCGCATACATGTATTAGAAAGGTATACATCTATTTGTGCACAATCAGTGTGTAAAATATAAAATATCTGCCACAAAGTATTGGAAGATATTAAATGATATGGAACGGTAGCTAAGTATTGCCATGCCCCTAAGCGACGTGAAGAAAATATACATAGAATTGCTCTTAAAAAAAAACAATCAAATTCAAGTTGAACTTTGAACAACTCTGATGTATCTGTAATCTGCAAAGCATATTTTTAACAATTATTTATGCTACAATATTATGGAATACTATGAAACCATGGTAATTCTACCTGGCTTTTGTCAAATTCTTCCCATTGATCACTGGCATACTGCACAATATCTCTAATCAATGCGCTTAATCGTTTAGTCAATTGTCTGTATCTTGGAGAATCATATGTTTTTAGTCCTTGTTTTAACAGTTTAACAACAGTTGTAAAAAATGCAAATAGGCGTAGTAAATAATGGTGAGTAATATAGCGTTTGTCTTGATGATAACCATCGCTCCGACATTGTATATATAACATATGTTCAAACATTTTATCAAAAGGAATTTGACGCAGCAAAGAAATAAGGTCACTTTCAAATAAGTTTATGCCAGCATTAGCAATATCTTCATCTTCTTCTCCTTCTTCATCTAATATAACCCAAACTGTATCGCTGAGATCACATGATGCATCTTGTAATGATATTTGTACCTAATAACACACACTATGACATTTATATAAAGATTATAAAGATTATTATTTTACAATAATTTATATACCTGTTCAATAAATTTACATCTTTCTTTAATTGGTAATAAAATAACAGCTAATGTAGCTATCATATGATTTAAATACATATCATTCCAGGGACATATGTTTAATTTATCAAACTGTTGTGGTACTGGGGTTTGAACAAAACTAGATGCCCAATTCATTACTCCACCAGGACATCTTAAGATATGATTCAGTAGAAATAAATGATCCTGCCAGGTTGCTATTCTCAATAAAATTGCTACCAATTTTGTGAGCCACTCTCTAGTTTCCATTACGAATTTTCCATCTTTTAATAATTTCCTTTGAAAGTTAAACAATATAGTAATGCATGTTCTAATTTCTAATAATTGTGGAACAGTATGTGATAATGGATGAATTGATAACAGATTTACAGGTGCATTCTGAGAAAGATTTATAAATTCCTTACAAGAGGTGCATACTCTTTGAATATAATGTTCAATTTGTAATTTTAATACTTCTGCTTCATAACAATACAAGGCTTGAGTATTATGTAACATTTCCTTTATTGCTGATAAATTTCTGGACAGATTTACCAATGCTCGATTGTTAAAACGTGCTATGGAATATTCATGACTAGCAACAACTGGATTCCCATCCTGACATTCCCCTGATTCAGTAATACAGGCCTTATCTAATTGCCACAGTTGCTTTTGTATTTCTCTAGAAGCTTTTTTCAATGCTTCCAGTTCATGTGAGTTAATAATTACATGGTTTCTGACACGAAGGTAATTCATTAAAAGTTCATACAATTTATGTTGTTTAACAGTATTATTTCTGAGTTGAGTTTCTGTAAATTCTGAGATAAATGTATCAACAGATGCCAATTCATCATTTACATATAATGATTCCAATTGGGTCTCGGTGAATGGTATAATTTTTTTAAATGTGGTATGTATATCTTCTTTATTCTGAACAGAATTTACTTGTGTTTCAGTTGTTTCTTTTTCCTGTGTCAATTCCTTCAAATCTGACGTACTTAAACTAGGGTGGCATAGATCAGAAATTGTACTTTCATTATGGCAAGACTCAAGTGCAGGATCTTTCAATTCTACTGTGGAAATTGATGTTTCAATATTCTCTATTTCTTTTTCTACATTATTCTTCGATGGCATATTATCTGAAATACTTCCAATTCCCCCATCAACTTCATCCTGAAGTAAACATATTTATATGTTATAAAACATTATAAGTTGTAAGTTTATAGACTAAACTGCTTACAAACAGAAATTACATACTCTTATGTCTGTATCTTGTGTACTACATTTTGCATCATTTTCCATCATTTGAGCAGATTGTTGTTCATAAATTTCAGTATCGATTGCTGCAGAATGTAGTTCACTTTCCATATTTTCGATACATTCTCCCTTAGGATAAATAACAGAGGATTCATTTGAAAAACACTTGTGTTTTTCCACCATTGGGACTTCTGGTACATTTTGTTTTATAGGAATCTTCTTAGTTTTGTCTTTTGCTTTTTTCTAGTAAAATAAAGTATAAATAAAGTTGTAAAGTGCATTTCAAAACAAAGAATACAAAATATATTATAACCTATACGTTTTCAAAACAAACAAATGTCACGGTCATATAATTATTACGAATATATTTTTTACTCAATCTTTAACTCAATGTAATTCAATGTTTACATAAATCTATTTAACAAGTAGAATAGTAATGGTAGCTAGAATAGCAATAAATTAACCTCATTAATAAAAAAAAATACATAAAATATACATTGAAGTTTCACCTGTCGTTTTAACATTTCCATCGTTTATACATATAATTTTATGTTACACCTCCTAGATACATAGAATATTTGTACAAAGTACAAATATGATACAAGTAATGTTTATTCCACAATGAATTTTAATAACACTACTTTACGCGCAACGTTACAGTTTAATATTTATTATTGATTCTTATATAACTTATTACGTATGAAAACATATTAAAATTTAACACTGACTGAGTTGTATACCGTATACAACGTTGATACTTTCAATAATTAATTTTAGCATTTTACTAAATTTGCATGGAAAATTTCTCACAATAGCTGTCACGAAAATGACATATTTTCAATTCCTAGCTTATCTACTGAGGCTTCGATACAAATAAAATAAAATGTTACCATCTAATGATAAGAAGTAAAAGACAAACTATGTACACTCTCGTGCAATGTATGCTTTCTTTGGTAAATTAAAGGGAACACCTGTTTGTCCAATTTTTAAGAATTAACTTAAATTTAAAAATTACGAACTAAACATACATATACATTCGCATTTAGTTAATGATTAATTTGTTATTTATTCTATTGTATTATGAAATAAACATTTCACAAAAAGTACAATGTTCTGTAGTCTATGAAATTATAAATAGACGAGTTACAAATATTGCGAAAATGTTATTCCTTATAAATTACGTTTATTACTCTCGACACTAAATTTAATATAAATGTAACAATTTGGAATTTTTAAGGAATACCATTACATTAAAACTAATTATTTAAATAAATCTTAAAATATTTGGCGGATGTTTTAATTTCGTGCGCTTTGTTACATCATAAAATTATAGGACAATAAGTGTCGTTGTATATGACAGAAGCACTTTATTGAAATACATTAATTTGGTGATATATAACGAGTAGAATGTTATGTTTTTTGTAGAATCATTGCTGTAAAAACCAAAATGAAGGAGAAATATCTTTTCTTTATCATCCCTTGTGGGGATCGAACCCACGACCTTTGGATTAGAAGTCCAACGCGCTATCCTCTGCGCCAAAGGGACTGTGCACTTTGGCATTTACTATTATAAACAAACAGTAATCAGCGTTTAATCGGTAATAAACGATGGTATTAAAAACTGCTAAATCATTGTCTTTAATAAAAAGTTATGATCATCCACAATACTTTAAAACGTAAACTGCTACTATAAGTTGCATCAAAGCAAATTCAAGGATATCAGATAAGGTTGTGCCCACTCACTTTACCTAGAAAATTATTTTTAAATGTAATATTGTTATTTAGTAATACGTAAGTAAAACGTTATAACTCAGTGATACCACGTAACCGAATGTCAACAAGATTGATATGTTATTGATGTAATGAGTATAGAGGGAATGCGCGTGAAACGGTGGTCTTGTACAGATAACAATATCCGGGAAGACATTACTCATGTGCAAAAACGTTTTATAATTTATGAGTATAATATGTGGAAAAGTACCAAACAGAAAACGATTCACCTACTTCGATTCAATAATAAATGACTAAATTCATTTATGTAAAACTACATTGTTTTATAAACATGGTTATGCTTTGTACCCCTGTATAGGTTATGGCAGACATGAAATATAGCGGTTCGTAGATCACATTCTGGCATCAAATTTTCCAAATTACCATACTCCAAAATTCTTAAGTTCCTTTCCCGTTCTCCAAGATTGCTAACTACTTAATTTCCAAATTTTTTAATTCTTAGGTCCCTAAATTTTCTTCTTGCTAAATTCTGCTACTCTCAAAAGCCTGAAGTTCCATATGTATAAATCCCTACATTTCTTATTCAAATCCACGAATTCCTAAATTCCCAAGTTACCAAATTTTAAAAATCCTAAATTTATAAATTCTCTAAATGTATGTAGCCCTGAGGATAAATCTGCTTTACCAAGATCTACCAGTCTGAGAGAGGTAAGTCTACAGTTTCCGGTTTTGTACATACTTTGAAGTTATTAATCGTCGGTAAGTACAATGTTTCTCATTCATATTAGGAATTTTTAAGTTTTAAATTCAATTTTGTGGACAAACGACTTCTAAATGTTAAATGGAAATTGTAGCACTTAGCTCGATACTATTCTTTCAGATCTTCAGAGAGTTAGAATCTCTGCAATCTGCAGAAAATGATATCGATTACCAGGTCACACCACGAGGAGGTGGCTACAAGTAGTGACCCACCCTACCCGCCAAATCCCAACCACCCACCCATTACAAGTACTTCATCCGCCAAGCTGTTGCCAACTTGAAGAATGAGTTTTAATTGAACTTACAGTAATTGCTACACGATTGATATAACCTTGATTTATATGATCTTTCAATATCATATACCACTCAAAAAAATATTTGACACATTCTTTTTATCGACAGTGATACACCTTGAGGAAGCGAAACTGACCTTGAAGTTGGGGGTTGCAAATCGTATCCCACTCAATATCTCGGAAACTATTTGTCGTAGAAAAAAAGTTAATAGGAACAATTTGTGTGTTTTTGAATGACCAGTTTATCTATGTAAATAAATTTTGGAAAAAATAATTTTCAGTGAAGACATTAAAAATGTGCACATTTCTAAATTTGTTTGATAAAAGATAGACAAATTTTATGATAAATTGCTGGAGTTATATATCCGTATAAAAAATATAAATAAATTAGACTTTTAAGTTCACTTTTTGCAATAAATATTATTATACTTATTAATATAATAATATTTATTACAAAGATGAAATTAGAGTTTCAATTTACATATATCTTTTATACTGATATGAATGCACGCACAAATTTTCACAAAAATTGTTCAGTACGTTTTGTCAAAAATAATTGTACAATGTGTTAATTTTTATATACCTTCTAAGCAAAAGTTTGTTTATATAGATAGATCTACGATTCAAAAACTCATAAATTGTTGAATTTATACCTCTTTTCTGCAATATGTAATTTCTGAGATATTTTACAAAACAGATTTGATATTCTAACTTTAAACGTCGTTTATGTTCCTCCAGAGTGGATCATTGCTGATAAAAAAAATTAATATATATTTTGAGTACCATATGACCTTGAAATGACATAAATATCAGGATATATCACTTGTATAACAATTTATATTATTTGTTAAAACATTATTTCAATTAACAAAACCTAAAATAATTTTTGTTGGAAGTTGGTATTTAATAATATAAAATGGGATTCTGTAAACAAAGAAAAAACATATACAAAAAATATTTAGTATAATAAAACCCTGAAAACAAAAGCAATAATTGTTATAACATGATGAAACAATCACATAAACAAAGTGGAACCTTGGTGAACTATCAGTTCACCAGAAATATCAGTTTAAATAAAATGAAACATGATTAACAATTAAAAATTCGTCAAATAAAATCCTGTAAATAAAAAATATAATAAATTACGGAATTCAATAAAGAAGGGAGAGGTTTTTTAAGAGGCAGTCATTTCAACAAATCAACTTTATTGTACAATTGTCAGATCTCTTCGACATATAATCTCTTCTTTCTTCAGCATATTGCTTCACGATAATTATCTAAGAACACACGATTATTGGTCTCATAAAAAATGAGAGAAAAATAACATGATAATTCAATAAAATGCATTAAAAAATTGTAAACGTAATTAAAATCTTAAAAAGAGAAGTATAAAAACAATAGTTTAAAGTTGTTGTAATCCTGAAATTTGATGTAAAGAGTCATGTATTATTTATTTCATATAAAAAGGTCATTTGTTATTTATTTGACATAAATAAACATAGAAATAGAATAAACCCAGAAATAAAACATTCATAGAAAACATTTTTGTTATTTTAGTGTAAATCATACGCAAAAAATCATAATGCAATAACATTAAAATAAATGTTTATATTATGATTTTACGTACCTTTATTTCTTGATGTGTGCTGTAAATTGTTAGCTAAAAAGCTAAGGATAACATTTTTGTTACTTTTTAATTCATTCCATATAAATAAATTTGATTTCAGAAATAAAGAAATGAGGAGAATAGGATTGCTTTGTGCCGTAATTTTCAAACAACGTTGATTGTACCCGCGATATCGCGTGGACGGACATTTAACAATGAGTCGCATACGATATCGGGTGAGCGGATATTAAACATGTTAACAGAACTATCAAGAGTTCTTTATATAAAATATAACTGATATATATTAAAAGTATTCAAAATAATGTATAATTAAGAAATAAAGTATTATAATATATTTAGTTTAATAAACGCTATTATTAACGCTATATATTAAATAATGTTTTTCTTAATTATTTTTCAAATTAAATTGACGAATTCGCGAATCCGCAGACGAAAGAAGTTGAAACATTCTGAATGTCGATAATTGCCCGTAAATATTTATATTAATAAATATTTCAGAGTAAAAATATTAAAAATGTACAAAAATCTTGTGTGACACATGCATATAATGTTTTATTAATAATATAACCGTTTGTAATCATTCGGTCTACGAGACGGCACAGATATAGTAAAATAAACGACTTACCCACTGGAGATTTGGACATTTCTACATACGTTTTCTTTGAAGATTCACCGTTAATTGATTCATCTGAATCTATTTTTGCATCGCTCTCCATCGTGGATCGAAATGAAATATCTTCGGATTACTAGGAATTTTGATCAGTGACTAAACTCTGTAAAACAAAATCGAAATAATTGATGATTTCTTTTTATCGATTCTCATTTGGAATTACATTGTAACAAGCGTTTTTCAAATTTTTAATTTTGTACATTTCCAAATTCCCAACTTTCTTAATTTCCAAATTTCTAAATTTCCGAGTTTTCAAACTCTAAAATTCTGTATTTTCAAATTTCTGAAGTCCCAAATTTAAAAATTCCTAATTAACCAAATTCTCAAATTTTTTAATTTAAAAAATATTTAAATCTTCAAGAATGCAAATCCTGAAGTTCCTAAATGGTGACTTCTCGCGATTTTCTCACTAATACTTACATTTATACATTTTCAAAAGAACCAAAGAACAGGAAATGTGGTTTTTCCATGAAATTGTTTAAATTTTGATATTCAACCAGATTCAAAATTAATTTGGAACTACTGTAAGAACCCCTGATATCAAATATTTGTTATATACAACACAGTTAATGTAATTCTAATTATTCTTAACAAATAAGCATATTTAAAAATAGGAATTCAAAACTACGTATAGAATAACGAGTAGAAAATAATACGTATGAAATAATACAGAAAAACGTAACTATACGCATGCTAACACATGGTTAATTAATGTTTGGTATTAATAATGAATTTATCGTGTCAACAAAAAAAACAGACTTTACTGTAAAAGATGATTCATTATTCCAAGATAACTTAGTTTTATTCACAGTTTTTACTTAAATGTGTAACCATTGGTGAGAACATACTAGAAACACATGGGCACGTGCACAAATACGCAAAAAACAACCCTGTAAAATGTATAAATGTGTAAATATGTAGAATTATACGAAGAAATACATTATATAACGTATAATCACGTAACATGTAGGCAGAACAGATAAACGATTTTAGAAAGTAAAAAGAAGTTACTAATTCTTACCAGTACACCATCAGCAGACAGATGCGAATTCCGTAACGGTCCCTACACGACTGACTAGTTTTGACCTGTTCAAGTTCAAGCATAATAACAAAAGGAGTTCGGGTACGCATTACTAACTTCGCGCAACTGCTTTCTTATTTCGTTAGCGATGTAGTTCGTCATTTGAAATTTAAAAAATTGAAAATGACTGTATTCTTAAATTTGAAAATTTGAGAGTTTACAAGTTTTTAAGTTATTTAATTTAAAAATCAATAGGTTTGTAAATTTACCGATTTCAGTATGTTCCAGTGTTTATTTTTTTAGATTGCTAAATTATAAAATGTTTAAATTTGAAAACTTATACTGAGTGGTGAATTTATGCATACTCGGTGCAATAAAAAGGTTGTCACGTTAACTTTTTCAGTTATGTTAAATTTATCACAGTAGAATAATGCTAACAAAATATTATCACGATACGTATCTTAGATAAAATAAAAAGTATACGAAAAAAGTATGTAACTTCTGTAAAGTTAGTTATAAGAACCGAACAAAAACAGCGGATTCAGAATTGTGATCAAAATAAATATACAAGTCATCGGTCACACAAAACCAACTTAGCCGTAAAACCTGTAAACACTTGCGTAGATTATTACTTTATTCGTAACCCGACGTAGTGAAACGAAATTGGAAATCAATTACAGACAACAGAGCTCATCATCAAGCAACATTTACTGGAATTGAGATGAATTTCCGCTTTGTCTGCGTTGCGACGTTAATCCCAATTGTTTCATATTTGCGTGAAAATTACCTATCAGGATAATTCGCCGTTGGGGTGATACCAATGGTAGTCGTATCACGAACCAATCACGGACCAGGTAGAAATCAATGTAATTAAGGGAGAACCAATAGGAATCTGTGCAATATGCGCATGCGTGTGTCTGATTGCGTAACAACCTATCGTTAATGTTCTTTACTGGGTTGCTATTGTGGATGTTGCAATTATTACAAACCTAATGATTTTGTTTAATGGCCATTTATTATTATATGTCCTGAAATAGTAATAATGGTACTTCTATACTGCAGGGAAGATAAACTTCAAGGTTCCGTAACTTCGTTGAAATTTATGCAAAACTGTTGCTACAAACAGTAACAACTAATTAAACAGATATAAATAAATACGATAAGAAATACATTGAAACAGTAACAATAAATTTAACAGAAATTTATTTTCTCTCTGGCTAATTTCACTTAAGGTTCAAAATTTGAAATGAACTCTTCAATAGGAGGCTGTTAAACTATACAAATTTATTACTTGTAGTTTATAAGCAACAATTTATAAGGTTTTTTGTAGGTAATGTAACATATTTTGCATTATTTTATATAATTATTTGTGACCTTGAAGGTGTATTTTGAAACAACCTTAATAAATTCTGTAATTTAAAATAAGAAAACGTATAGTAATTACTAACCTTACATTCAAATCAAAATGAAGATTTCGATATTACAGGGGAATATCAGTGGAACGAAAATACGTAAATAATTCGCGATAAGAATCAAACCCCACAGAGGGTCGAATATTTCAATTGATGGACGAGAAAAGAATTCTACCGCGGACTGTTCAATGTGTAGTTAATCGTAAATACGCGAGATACTGCAAGATTAATATCTCTTCGCCAATTCTTGATACAAAAGACTGCTTCTGAATTACTGTACTTTATATTACCATACATATTTTAGCAGAGATCCCCAAACATTATTTTAGTACCACACGCATTTAATTCAAAATATAAAATCATAAAATATAGCCTTTCGAAATGGGACTTTGTAACTTTACAATTTTATTATTTTAGAAATTGAAGACCACATCAAAAACAACTACTTATTATATTGTGATCTTCAGATGACCTTGAGATCCTGAGTTAAGAACTCAATGTGATCAGTTCAGAAATTTTTCTTAATGCAGGAACTGTGTATAAATTATTTTTTTACACAATTTGTTAACTAACGCAGATTTTTATTGAACATATTTTATCAACTTCTACTTTAAATATTTTTTATTGAAGATAAATCTATGGAACATGTTAATGTTCTAGTTTATTAATTTTCGTTATTAGGATTGCAACTAGATGACATTAACATTATTAATAATACTGTTAAAGCATGTTAATACAACATTTAATACATTAACATTTTTATTACAAGTAACTAAGGATGGATTATAAATAAAAGTTGTCTGAAACAATGTATGTATAAAAATTTTACAGATCTTGTGTACTAATTTTCGTTGCAGAAGTTGCAACTAAAATACATATTACTAATGATGATATTATGTTACTACAACCTTCTTCGGTATAAAAGAGCAACAATTCTTAATAGTTTGTAAACAAAAATTGTCTGATAAAGAGGAGGAACAATTTGAATAAGTTATAGATTTTGTTTATTAATTTGCAAAGATGGATACAGCATGTTAGCATACAACGTCTTACAATAGCATACAATTTCTTTTTTACAAAAGAACAATAATTATTTAGCAGTTGTATAGGAAAATTGTCTGAAAATCAGCCATAAGTTGGAGAGAAAGAACAGCCAACGTATGAACGATAAAAATAATTGTAACAAAATTAACAATTCTTGTCAATGGAAGTAATATGAGATCAATACAAAATTAAACGAAGAACTGCCGGTATTAAATACTTTTTTCCATATTTATGAAACGAGTTGGAAAAAATCCTATCCTTGTCCGTCTCGATTTCACGGTGCAATTCTACATAATAATCAGTTTAGATTCAAGTGTTTCTCTTTCACAGACCATAAACGTCTGCAGGTGCTCTTTCGCAGAGGGGCGTTACAACGATGACAACGAAATTATTTGATACCGAAGAGATTGGGGGTGGTGGTACACCGCTGATAGTGGGGAACATCCATGGGGGTAGGGAGTACAACCGGAACATCCCTTCTCTCTATTTTCATACTAACCATGCAGCAAGAGAATGGACGTTCCAAGCAAACTATCCCAGATAACTGTGTTACTTCGTATTTTAAAATGTTGCAAATATAAAGTGTTTCGAAAATTGACAGTAAACTGCAAGAAACATCAAACATTGTAAATAAAAATTGAGGAATTAATAATTAAATTTCAAGCTGATTGATATGTAAATAAAGTAGCAAGATTGTGTTATATATAAAATAAGTGTTGAAAGTGAACAAAATGTTTGGTTTTAATTCTTGATCCTTAGGGAATAAAACATTGCGTGATGGTAAAAAAACGGTACCAGAGTAAAATTCAGAAATAAGATATCGAGAAAGTGATTGTTTTATTTTTATATCGTATAATTTTATATCGGTGACTAAATGTCTGCGAAAGCAGATGGACCGTCATCTCCGCGACAATTTTTTGCTCGAATTTATGGTCATCTGGAGACGAAGACAGTAGACGATAATAAAAATGACGAACGATCAAAATCGAATTCGAGCACCGATTTTTCTACCGACATCGTTCTGTGCGATAGAAACACGTCGGAAACCGATGTTTCGTGCAATTCTCCGGATAACGAGAGCAATCAAGTAAGCATTGCATGAAAACGTCTTATTCAACTGTTAGAAATTCAATTAAAATCTTCTTTTTATAAGCTTCTTATGATTTTGTACTAATTTTTACAGTTAATAAGTAAATTCACATTTGATTCTCAGACTACTGATAAATACACAAATTTGTAAGATTGAAATAGTAATAGTATTCATTTTTCTTATTTTTTTTTAAATCTTTTTATATTAGATTCATGGCTTTTACTGAATATTGTTACTATCTTGAATATTAGTATTTCAAATGTTAAAAATATTATGTATTAGTAGTTTAAATATTAGAAATACTCAAACTTAATATTATGACTATTAGGTGTGTTAAATGTTAGTGTTTTGAATGTCAGTAGTATTGAATATTAGTATACATATAAATGTTAAGAGTTTTGAATATTAGTAACATTAAATATTTGTAGTGTTGAATTTGATTAAATATCAATTTTACTAAAAATCCTTAAATTTTCATAATTTTAAAAATTAGTATTTTAACTACTAGTCAAATATTAATTATTATAGTCTTAAATATTACCAATATTCAATACAAGTATTGTACAACTGAATATTAATATTCTGGACATTACTAATATTAAGTATTAGTATTCTGCACGTTACTATCACAAAATATCAGAATTTTAAATACTAAAAATATTTGATACATATCAGTACTTCAAATATTGTTAATATTACATATTAAATTCCTGAATGTTACCATATTAATATATTGCATAGGTATCACGTACAAAAGAAGCGTTTTCGGAACGAAACGAAGAACAGAACAATAAAAAGACTCAACTAAGAAACGAAAAAGAAGAGAACTCAAGCTTCTTCAATTTACGATTACCACTTATTCACGAACTTCTACCAAGAACACTCAGTGACCCATTACGTTTGACACACATAACATATCCGATCACATTATCGTCACATTTTCATAATTTATCATACCTTCCGTCTACGGAACATCATCTACAAGGATTCTCCGCCTTCTGTAAGTATTCTGTTCAATTTTTGATACTTTATTTACTACCACCGACCGTCAGCCATTTTGAACGAAGAATAAAACCTTTTTCATCAAATGTTAAACCTTAAATCGATATTTTTGTTATGACTTAAACCTTAAATATATTTTTATGTCTATTGATATTCAACAACCCAATGATTTTATACAAATTCCCCAAAATTTTGTCGGTCAAATCTTTATTGATAACAGTTATATTAAAGTTATTAACAACGAAGTAAAAAATATTGTAAATTTATTTTTATCGCTTTTGTGTGGCTGTTTGGAAAATGTAAATATAAGCGATTTATGTAATATAGACGGTAACATCAGTGATTAGTTTTCATTATACGCTGAAACACATACTCCCTTTCTTTACAATACGTATTATCGAAATAAATATACGTGGCATAACGCGACACAACAAGCATACGCCCACGTTTAAAGGGATTTATCTCGCTTCGCCACCTCGTACCGATGCTGAGATGAGATTACTAAACGCAGTTGGCCGAATTTCAATGTGGAATATTCTTGTTATATTTCCTCAAAACCCGACGTCACAAGCCTGCCCCGTAAGCTGTTGTTATGACAACACGAACAAAGAACCACTGGTTTGTTTTTCATACAAATATTACAAATAAACAGTTTTTATTATTTAAAATTACGCGCTAATAAATATTTCCTTTAATTGTATATAAATTATGTAGTAAAAATTTGTAAAATTTCTGTATAAAATTGAAAATATTTCAGCTTTTATATCATTATTAGTGTATAATATTTTGGGCGGAAACTCTACCGATTGATATATAATATTGATAATTCTAAATATGAATATGTCATGGAAAATATAACGCAATTTTTCATATTTATAGAATTATTTGTAGGTGTAAATTTTACTATGATATTAATGTAAAAAAGCTTAATTAAGTAGTATTAATGGAAAAAAATAATTTCAAAATTCAAAATCTGTTAGGTCCAGGTTTTATCAAGAACGAAAGTTTTCTCCTTCTTATGTTTACTTTTAACCAAAATTCACATGTGTACATCGGGTTGTCATCCACAGGCGAAGATTAAATTCCCCAACAAACATAAAGATATTACATATAAAAGAAATGCGTAATATAAAAATTTCTTAAATTATAAAATTGACCTAGCATTTTATCGAATTCAAGCATTTTACTGAGTACAGAATTTTCCTGAAACCACTTTGATGCAAACTGACTATATTTTATAGTATGTCTGCACATTAAGACCAATTGTTTTAATAATATATTTGTTCACGTTAAACAGTAGCTCGGAAAAGAAGGAAAGAAGGACGACCTCGAAGGCAAAGAACAACCTTCAGTGGCGAACAGACCTTGAGACTAGAAGTTGAGTATCGTAGAGGGGAATACATTTCTAGGGGACGAAGATTTGAACTTGCTACGTCTCTACAACTGACGGAAACGCAAATTAAAATTTGGTTTCAAAATCGACGGGCTAAAGACAAAAGAATTGAGAAGGCTCAGCTTGATCAATATTATAGGTAATCATACGTTTATTCAGAAATATTGATACACAAGGTATATAAGAATACATTAAAATTAATATTATCAATATTTTATTGTAGACGTATAATGTAGTTAAGATTGTTACAAAATACACTTAAAAATATGTGACTATTAAATTTGTTGGATAGTTCAACTATTTTCTAGTATGGTATAAATATTTATACATAAATATGAATATAATCAAATATTATTTGTTCGACACTTAACAGTCTACTTATGGCTTTTTAAATCAACTAAGGTTTTCAGCTTCTATCTTCTGATGAAGCTCATTTCCCTAACTTGTATCAACTCCTAAAACCAATATCCACTTGTGACTCCTAATATCTTCTGCATTAAAACATACTAATTTTTGTAACTGCCTTATTAATTTCTTTACTAAAATTTGCAAGGAAGTGACATAAATGTTTTTAACTGACATGTTCTGCTTACTTGTAACAGACTAATTAATGGAACATAAAATATTAAAGATTTATTACAATAATATAAATGTTATGTAGTAATAACATTGGATATTGTTTATATTTAAAGAGTCTCGTGTATTTTTGTATTAATACTGAAATTAATGTTATCAAGGTCAATTAGTATTATCAAGACCATTAGGTCAGTGAATCATATGGGAAAGCACAGATGGTCTAGTTACGACTGTTATAAATGGTCTGGAAAATCCATCGAGTGGATCTATTTAGTCTGTGTTTATCTCCAGCTTGTCTTTGACTCTATAGAACCCCTAATAGAGTTGGAAAGCTGAATAACGCTGAGCTTTCAATAGAGAACAGAGATTCGTGGGAAAAAGGATACAGGAAACAAGCTGACTCTGATTCGATTAAAGTGATTTTTTAGCAAGATATTCCGCTAAATAGGTTTGAATGGGATTGTGATCACGTACCTTATAATGTTTGCACACCATCCTGTTGTGATTACATTATTCTGAAATGAAGTATGGTTTTATCAATTTTGTTTATTAATAAGAATCAGTTTACCCATAAATATCTTCGGAATTTAATTACATAATAAACCTGCGGAGTTTCATAGAAGTGTATTATCCAATTAAGAAACACTTAGAATACGAATATAAATGACATTTTAATTAACAATGCAATAATATAATTCATAATTACTATTACTTTGTTATTGCATGTTTCAGGAATTTTGCAGTTTCCAATGGAGTTTTAAATTTACCAATTGACAGTAGAAATGGATTTTGTGAACTTTGCTTCTACAAAAAAGCTTTTGGATCCACAGTTAATCATTCGTGCGTTTCAATGAATCCTGTTATTGAAACATTAGCAAAACAGCCACACTGTGGTGGCAATGAAAAGGAAACGTCAGAAAATTCATCGAATATATTATTTTCTATTTGAAAATTTGGGAACTGTTGTATGATTAAATTTGTTGACAGACAAAAAATAGTTTTAGTTAGTTAATTCAGTCGTAACTTATTGTAACTTAAATTATTTGTAAATAACATTATTTATTTGACTATAGATATTTATTTAAATACTTACACAGCTGCAATGATGACAATTTCACGCTTTTAAAAAGATTATTAATTTATTCTATGATTTTGCAGTTTCAATACTAAAGATGTACTATAGGAAAAAATATATGGAACAGAAATTTTCAACAATAAAAAAGGATAATAAAATGGTACAATAATAATTAAATATAAGTTTATAAAAACTTGTAAGATATAAATAAGATATTTGTATTTTAACAACATATTATTTTCACTTCAATTAAATGTTTGATTATTAAATGATATAATTTTATACAAATATGAGGAATGTACTAAGTATTTTGTAAATTAAAATTTCATTGCAATTTAAGATAATCCATCAGAATTGAAGGCCTGTTTATCTTCTACTCTTAATGAAAGTATTTTTGTTCTATTATAAAATAATTTTTGAGTCAAAATCTATTTGTTAAAGTATGTTTAATAGCTTTATTACTTAAATGTTTTACAATGTATACATTTTGTACTTTAATGCTCTGTAACAATAAATTATGTTCAATTAAAAATTATTGAATTGAAAAGGTTAAGGAATGGATCATTTTTACTGGAACTTTAACTAATATTTCATCACATTTAAAATATATTTATTAGTTTCCAAAAGGTATCTCTAAATATTTATACTTACACTAACAATAACAATAAAAGACAAAGTCTTTTATGTTAAATTATGTACATTCCAAAAAAGAAAATAAATAACTGCAAAACAAATAAACGTAGCAATTTAGATAAGATTACAAAATTAGGGTTAAAATTCATGATTAAAAATTATGTTTAAAAATAAATAGCATGTAAATTAATAGTCAGTAGCATGTACTCAAGGGCAGGTGAAAAACGTACATATATTTATAATATAATGAATGAGAAGACATTTAATTATAGTATATTTTATTCTATACCTCAATTAATACACATAGTTTTTTTATTACATTACTTAATTATTTTGAGAAATATAAAAAATAACTTCTTCAATTGAAAACACCATGAAAGTTGAAACAATATAATAATAGTTTTCATAAAAAGTAATCTTATATTAAAAATGCAGGATTTATTATATTATATTAAACTCATAGCCAAAAATTTGAAGTTTATTCATTAAGATATAATAGCATGCAATGCTTAGATAATAATTTTCGCAGGTATATAAAGAAACACAGGTGTATATGCTGAAAAGAACTTTATTACATTTTCTAAAAATTATCATATAAAATATTGCTGAAAATTAATTTAAATCATTATTTCTTATATTAGAAATATAAATCATGCTTTTGATTTAAATAACTAATATTATTTCTGAAATAATTTAAATTGATTATCTTCTGTATACTATTTAACAAATTTGGAGCATTATTTATGTACAAGTAAAAAATAGACATTTAAACAAAAATCTTTTAATTTTCTAAATTTTGTATAGCAATACTGTAATAATGCTGTCATACTTAATATGTAAAGTAACGTATATATTAAATTCGTTTAATGAATCTATGCATAAACCTTTTCAACAATATTTTCCAATATTATAATGATGGTTCCTAAATATTAAAGTCAGTCTTTTATTTTTATTAATACTGCTTCATAATGAATGTTTAATATTTTAATCAATTGATCTTAAAAATTCAAAGTAAATTAATTCTAATATCTGTTACTAATTCTTTTGTATTTTGCTTTAATAATATTATTGCACATAAAAATATTTCTCATTATTTATATTCACATTAAAATATCCTCTTTTTCTACTGATTTATTGTTATATCTACACTTTATCCAAATATTTATCTTGCTATATATATTGAAATTGAAATTATTGATGTTGAATAATAAATAAAATTGCTTTTCTTTATTCTAATCCCATATGGAAGGCACTCATCCTTTCTCCCAAAGAGGAAAATATTATTGATCTTATCACTACTTACAAAAAAGTACTTAAGTATTAAACAATATTTATGAAAAGAATATATGCATAGATTTGCATAATTATTTATTTGAATTTTCAACAATATGACAGTTATTAAATGCCAATGATATGTAAACTTTGTTACATATTTTTTGTAACTTTGAATCGTGATAATTTTATAAATATTAAGTGCTAATGTTAACATTATTTTAATTACAAAATTGTAAAAAGTTAAGAAAAGATAGTTGACTTAACTTACCTCCTACGATGAGTGAAAATGGAAGTTGTGACATGGAGCGCTCTGAGAGTACCAGCCCAAATGACAAACCAGAAATTAATGAAAACGAAAGATTCCAATTAATATACAAGAAGTAAAACAAAAACAATTACTTTCCGCTTTTTACATAGTTAATATTCAAGTCAAAATTTAAGTGAAAATTTTGATTGCTATTCATTATGCTGCACATTTTTAATACATGTACTGTTTATAGAAATGAATAATAGAATTATGAAGTAATATAATAGTTTTCTTTTTTTCAGCACTAAATAAAATATAATGTAATAAAGAAGGAAAGTAATTAGTAACTAAAAATTTGTTTAGATATAATAATTAAATATAAATATTTTTATAAATAAAGTAAAATGATACTCAGTGTATCTATATTTTAAGATGTAACTCCATAAATTATTCGAATTCATTTTTGGCAACTGAATAATACTTAAATATACATTATTTATCAATTTTTACTTTCCCCTGTAATGAATTATTAATACACTAAAAATAAACTTTCATTATTTTATGAAGTCCTCAAACAAAATAAAGTTTACTATTAATATGTAAATGAATTTTAATTTTGTATAAATTTTACAGTATCTATTTTAAACAGAGAAAATTATTAGACTGACAATGCAATTTAATAGGAATTTTATAAAACATTGTACCATTTGTTCTGCTATGAAGAATCCCTATGTCTAAAGAAATAATTCTAACATTCCTACCTGTAGTCGCTCAACAGAAGCTAGCAAGAAGCCTAGCAAAGCCTAGTTTGCTGTACACGGTTCAGAATCTTTTCTTCCATCACCTGCCACTTTTTAGTCTCCTAATAATTTCCAAACAATGAAGTTTGGCTAAGAATGTTTTCAAACGCTGAGAACGTGTTATGCTAACGAAGCATCACAATTAGGCTACCTATTTATATATTTCCTGTGTAACAACCATAATAAATATAACTTAAAACGAACAAAACCTCTCTAATAAACCTAATAACAATTCTGTGATAGTAAATGAAGAATTAGATTGATGAATTTGCACGTTAATTTTGAATTGAAAAGTAAGTTTTAAAACTATTGCACCAAAAAATATTTATTGTCAAATGGAATTATTTATTATCACAAAAGATATCAGGAAGAAAAATTATATAGAATAAATATATTGATCTTGATCTAATTAACGTCAGCTAAAATAGCATTTAAATGAGTAATATAATATGTAAGTCAGTAGACTATTTTATTACATAGAAAAAGTATTGAAAAAAGATATAAAATCTTCAATCTTTTCTTGTAACTGAATATTCAATAATTTATTGTATTTTAAATAAACTTGAAAATATTTATATGAGAATTTAAACAATTAATTTTGAATAATATATTGAATGATAGTTAAATATTAATTATCTGTCCTATTTGTAAAATTTACATGAAAAAAAAATTAAAAATAAACCTTACACTTAATTCAATACAGTAAATATAAATAAAAAAAATTATACAGAATTATATTAAAAACCTTTTCGGATTATTATATAGCTTACAGTTGTAAACTAATCTTGGAAAATACTTTAAATATATTTAAATACAATAAATAATGCAAACTGATAAAAAAATTGTAATGAAATTTATATTTATATTATTTAATCCATAATTATTAACCGTGAAAACTATAAAAAATGTTACTCCTTTAAACTAAAGACAGTTTGTTACGAAAATAGATTTAATATGAAATAAACAATTTTAAACTGAATTGTCTTACGCAATGTGTATATGTGGAAAAAGTGTGCGTATATATATTCATACATATAATATATATAACATACACACACTTCTATTTATCAAAAATGATGAGAAACAATGAAATACTTACTATTAAAGACAATGTTCATTAAATGGAATTAAGAAATAATGATAATTCAATGCTTTTACTGCAAATTATTTATAAAGATATGATAATTTTATTTTCTTATAATTCTCTATTTTTAGTGATTAAGAGAAAATTTTCATCGAACTTTAGTTTTACAAATATTGCATCGGATTTTTGGCGTACGTAATTTACAGTAGATAATTATATACAGAATATAAAGTTCAGTATATTCCTGGATTCATGAATCCAAATCATGTTATATATCATAAGAACTACATAAAAATTGGTCACAAATTTTCGTATGTACAAATCATTTAATACTGTAAATACACATAAATATGAAATCCTTAGTTGTGCTTTCATCGAATACACAGTTGACAACGAATACAGTGTTCCTACATAATAATATTTTCAACTCTTCAATGATATCCATGAATAACCGGTTAAATGTACCTTCATCTAACTATATTTCCCTATTCATTTGACTCATATACATGTTCTTGTACTTCTGGCTTATCCTCTATTATGGACATTTGATTTTATAAATTAATAAGTGACGTGGAAAAGGTTCTGTGGTCATTTTTATTAACTAACTCTTAAAACATTACAATTTAAAGAATAATTAATTAATCTAGGTAACCTACAAAAATGCTAAATGATATTTGATGATATCTGATTAATTCAGTTTCGTGTTCACATTTTTCCCATGCATTTTATCCTGAGATTACTCTTCTCATGAAATAAAATTCAATATACCAAAGCCTAAATTCTTCTATTGAATTATATCAATTTACTAGAAAAAATTAGAGAAACAATCGTGCTCTCCAACGTCTATAATCTAATCCTACATCTGTTGTAGTCATTTTTGAAAAATGTTACAAAAGTAAATATAACAAATTATTACACACTGCAGTGTTTTGGATGGCACGGATGTATCCCTAGCCACAGTAACTGAATAGTGAAAAATTAGCGCGTTTCTCATTAAATATTAATAAGTATTCGTTTTTCTTTTGTTGTTGTTGGTTGGATACTATATATGTGCCACACAAATGAGTTCAGGCACAATCTAGAAAATTGTGATGTTATGTTTTTCACATAATTGGTTGAATACGTAAGACATATGCACGGTGATGCTAGATACCAAAAGAAATTACAAGCAAAAGCCTCCCTCACTGTGATCTAATAGATGACGCTTCTCTGTCCTGTATCCTGATTGTCCTGCCTGGTCTTGTCTCTAGCCTTATAGCCCTGCCTGCTCCGATACTAAACAGTACAGAAGTACTGGCGACTAGAAGACAAGTAGTAGGTTCACCTGAGGTTCAAAAGTCACAAATATCTATTAGTTAAGATGACTGAAGATACTCAAACTATAAGAATCTATAAATTTTCAGCTAAAAATCACGCACTATTTTACATAACTATATATACTATCACCTTAAAAGTATTTATTTTTCTGTAATGTTCAATGTATGATTGAATATATAAGAATCTATCAAACTTTTCAATGCAAGTTATAGTGAAAAGAAAGAAAAAATAAGAGCTTATGAAATAACCAAACAATAATCTTACTTCATTATTTGAAAGGCATAGCGTGGTCAAGATGATTATCATGAAACAATGAACTATTAAACATTTCAATTATGTGTCAAATGTATAATATATAAGTGCCTTGACTAAATATCTGAATACTTGATACCAAATAATTGACAATATTTAAAATAAATTATTACTTTTGTATTAATAGATAAATTAAATGCAAGTTGATTTTTTTCTAATTTTTTAGAAACATTTACTTATAAATATTTCAAAGTTATATATATACATATATATATTAACAAAATGTTTAAGAAAGTATTCAGACATTTTACTACCTATTTTTCTTTTTAAGTCATAAATAATAAATTTCTGTTTATATTATAACTATGGTACATTTAATAACAAAAAATATGTTATAAAATTATTAGAAAATTGATTCAATGTTATCTGAATTCATATTTATAGAACGCCCAAAGTAGAAAAAAATAATTTTTATCTAACAACTAATATTTTTTAAAACTGAAAATATATGTTTAACACATATCTTGTTACATATTTTTCAATTTTCATCGAATTTTTTTCATCAATCTATCGGATTATATATACTATTGTAATTATAACACTTTACAAGTTATAAATATTTTTAAAAATAAATCCTAAATAATTTCTACGGTACTATCAATTATATAATAACAAATTGTTGCATCATGTATGTAACATTATTATGTGAAAGTACAATTTTAGTAATAAAAGTTATTTTCTGATTTAGGGTTCAAATTCTGATATTTGTCTAAAGTAAAAGATGATAATAAGATTCAAAAATATTTATATGTAAGTTAATTAATAAAATAAAATAAAAAATATATTACATTCAAATAACAGTTCTTCGTCATTATTGCCAATTACTTGGTACAATTCAACTATAAATTATGTACCTTTTTCTCTATGAAACAATATGATTATTATTAACTGTTTTTATAGGAACACATAATAATATACCTACATTTCCTCTGTAATTTTGTTAAAATGTATTGTACTGATTTTAAGATTGATATAGATGTTTGAAAAAAAAAAACATTCAAATAGTCTAATTTAGCTCCTTATCAAATTTAAATTAATATATCATTTATAACTCCACATATAATTGTTTTTTCCGTATAGTTAAGAAATAAAAATAATTTATCACGGATTTTTATTAAATTTTGAAAATTATTTAAAATATTTATAACTTAAAGCAATAAATTTCAGCATAACCCTTTGTTGCTTATTTCTCAAAAATTAATTTCACCTAACACGTATAGAATGCCCTAAATATTACTTGTTTAAACAAATTTTTAATTTGTAAATAGTAATATCGTAATTTTAATATAAATTAAAAATGTACATCATTTTAACACATCTTAAACAGTATAAAAGTAAAAAAAAGTTACGCTTACCACGTGAGGGAAGTAGCCACGGACAATGAGTTTTAATATCTTCTTCCACCACCACCACCTCCTCCTCCCATGTTTCCACCTCCAAGAGAGCTACCACCATATCCACCTTGATTACCATAACCACCACCACCGCCGCCTCCAGAATTTCCGCCGCCCATAGGACCTGGAAAATATAGAAATAAATCACGAATTAGTAATGCTTAAATGATCTTACTGAAAGAGTTTCGGATTAATACTAATTTTTACTATCAATATGAAAAGTACTATGGTTCTAACAAATTAAAAGATAAAATATAAAAATGAAATAATGCAATATTATGATAGATTCCTTTAAAACAGTGGTGAGCAAATCAAATGAAATCTGAAAATGTTTGAATTATAAATTTGACTATTGAGCGATGTCCGTGAGTATATACCACTTACACGTACATGCACTGTGTCCTAATAGACACAGTTGCCCATCACTGTTATAGTACATTGTAGTTGAAATTATAAAAAAATAAGGATACAATACGTAAAAAAACTTAACAAAAAGATAAAAAAGTTAAGAGCCAAATGCTTAGGATTATTTAAATAAAAATAAACTGCATAAACGTAATTATTTAAATAGCAACAGTACTTTAACAGAATTTAATAATTCATACTTGCAGTATATTATGAGCAAACTGAATTAAGAAAGAGTAAAGAAAATGGACAAAGGCGCTCCTTCTCACTGCAACATCGCGCCTTGTGTCACAACTTATAATTATTTACATTCATTTACACCTATTGAGATAACTAATATTTAATATCAGCGATGTAGATAAGAGTGACTTTATCATACTACACAGTCTTTTAATCGCTCAATTATATCCCTATAAAACGCAACGATAGATAATGAACTTTAGTAATAAAGTACTGTACAACGATATTAATGTAAGCTGAACGCTCCTTGTGCAACTTGGTGAGGTTATCAAGCTCAATAATACTGTGATAAGAGATATCATAATAATTAGCATTTACGTTATTAGAAATAATAGAGAAAAATTTATGAATAGTTGCTCAAGGCACGTAAGAGACGCGTTGGCTTTTGAGAAGGACGGAAGCAACCTTGTCCACCGAAGGGTGGTAGCCATCTCGAGTCTCCAGACTGTCGGCCACTAGGACCCATATTAATACCATAGGGTGTAGGTCTTCCTCCGGAGTTGAAGTTATTCCGGACAGGGCCGCCGCCATAGCCTTGCTGATAACCTCCACCGAAGTTGTCGTTGCTCCAATTTCCACCACTATTATAACCCCCTTGACCACCTTGACCTCCCCATCCACCTCCTTAATTTCATAAAAAGTATATGTTAGAAATTGTGAATCAATGTAGATAGAATGAAAAATATTATTAAGTAATGCAATATAATATATAAATATGCAATACTTAGTAAAAATGTAAAGTTGATCTTTCTGCGAACCTTTACCTTGATTCTGATTTTCCCACGGACCGTTACCGCCCCAACCTCCTTGATTACCTCCACCATAACCACCTTGATTACCACCATTATTCCAGTCGCCACCTCCGCCGCTTCCTCGGCCACCCCAATTACCTCCACCTTGATTGCCACCTCGAGGTCCTCTTCCTACACTTTGTCCTCCTCTGCTACCACCCCCGCCACTACCTCCTCCGCCGCCGGATGCAGACGCCATTTCTGCTCTACTTAAAGCCTTGAAAACACAAGTAAAAACAGCATTTTACTAACTTAGCATTCTTGATGTTTTTACAGTAATAAAATGTGAATAATGGTTTCTACCTTCTTAACGTCTACGTGTTTTCCACGTATTTGATGATTGCGTTGTAAACAAATTTTATCTACAGGGTCATAATCATCAAATTCCACGAAGCCGAAACCACGTTTTTTGCCCGTTTCTTTGTCAGTGACAATGCTGATTGAATTGATACTACCATAACTCTGGAAATATTGTCTAAGATCTTCTTCTTCATGGTCATCTTTTAAACCACCCACAAATAATTTCTTCACTGTTGCACCTGCTTCTGGCCTACCAATTTCCTGTCTGGGAACAGCTCTTTTGGGTTCTACTACACGTCCATCTACCTTGTGTGGCCTGTTAAACAAGGAAAAAAAGAATAATTTATTAATGTGGATATTTCAATTATGTACATATATGGTCAAATCAAATATTAAAAATATAGTGTCTCACAATTCATCTCTGATGTTAATGTGAAACTATATTTACTAATGTTGAAAATATTTAAATTTACCTTGCATTTTGAGCATCATCTACCATATGAGCCCTAGAATACGTAATAAAACCAAATCCCCTAGATCTCTTTGTTTTTGGGTCTTTCATTACCACTACATCAACAATTTCACCCCATTTTTCAAAGTGTTTCTTTAAAGAGTCATCAGTTGTTCTATAATCTAAACCACCAATAAATAATTTTCTGACATGTTCTGGTTCATTTTTCCCATCCTGAAACAAAAATTTAAACATTTGATTAATGGTTAATAATTTTAAACAATAAGGATTTGACAAAATATGCTTTATCATTATGTAGCAGTCAATAAACA
Organism: Megachile lagopoda; assembly: GCA_036983795.1. Classification (NCBI taxonomy): domain Eukaryota; kingdom Metazoa; phylum Arthropoda; class Insecta; order Hymenoptera; family Megachilidae; genus Megachile; species Megachile lagopoda. The sequence goes on along the minus strand of CM072797.1, from coordinate 9,550,913 downwards.
ATCAAAGAAATATAAACATGAAGAAATAAAAAATTAAGTAAGCTGACATTAACTGTAGTTTATATCTTTGAATCTTATTTCAACAGTCAGATTCAAAAGTTGACGTGTTAACTACAATAATTTTGGTCAATAATTTTAAATGCAAAGTACATAACTTTTAATATAATGTAAGTGCAAAGTAAATAAAACATTCAGGGTCTGATGCAGATACCATAGTAAACTTAACTTGGTACAACATATTAGTAGCTTATGTTATCATGGTTATTATTTGTATTAAGATAATTACAGTCTGTATAAAAGGTATTCATACATGCTTTAAACCAGAGTTTAAATACTCTTGTAATACTGAACTTAAAATGGGACTAAATGACCTCAGTTATTTTTCTTTTAATTTTGTACGTAGTTCATAGGTATATTAATCAATTTCAATGAGATTTTTAAAATGCATTTAACTTATTTAAAACTACGAATGGTATATTTAAAATTTTGCTCATGTGCTCCAATAAGGAAAGTTTTAAAATTAATCTTTATTCTTTTTTCCGTGCTACTTAAATTACAGTTTTTCAAAACAACAGGAACACGTCATTTAGTAAACAAATCCTTCCAACTGCTAAAGAAAAAATAAGACGGTTTAATCTAATTTTAAAGTTGTTGTGTTCTGAAGTTGCACAAATACTTTCTATACCGACTGTATACAAGTCTAAGAAATTCTGAAATGGCGTAGCGTCGGACAACGCCATGCCATAAACGACCATTACTAACACGTATAAACTTGAAACAGATATGTAAAAAAAAATGTTAAAACGATGCATACGTATAAACCATAAATATTTCAATAAACATTACTGTTTTCAGACATATTTGTTTAGTTCCTCAAATAAAACAATGCATATGCAAAATATATATACATAAATAAATATATATACATAATTTATTATTAAATAGTTCACGAAAAATAAAAAAAGTAGAAGATATATAAGTGGAAATAAAGAAATAAAAAATACATGATACTAGAAATAAGTGATACTATGTAAAATGTAGTCAAATCGAAAATCATGAAAAATGTGAAAAACTAAGATTGTGTGTTTAATATTCACATTTCGCAAAAATTATTTGAAATGTAATACAATAATGTAAAATGTAAATAGTAATTTGTTGTTTCACTTACATCGTGCTCCATCTTAACCATTTTGGATAATATGAAACAGTCAATACCCTTCACCACCGGACACAAAGAGCTTCATCAAACGGGTAGAAGAAATGGAGACCGCGCACGTCGTTCAATCGATTACTGTTCCTTTCAAACACTTATGTAAACCCCAAATGCGCAAACTAGCTTGTGAAGCTCCGCGCATGCGCAGATGATATATCTTTTTTGTTAATTTATCATTTTCTCTGGTATTTGTCAAATTATTAACGTTAAATATCACTCAGAAAATTGTTACATATCAAGTTTTGTATTTTTTAATACATTTTTGTCATTTATAATAAAAAAATTACAAAAGTGTTTACATTCAAGTTTATAAACAAAGTACATTTCTTGTTTGAATGAAGTATTTTACTATCTTAAATTACATAATTGTATTATGTATTTAATTTTATTTGTGCATACAAGCAATATTAATTTATATTTGTACCAACCACTTTTATTTATAAAGTGTAATAAACAGAACTCGTGCAGCGCCGGAAGTACCAATCGTCATTCGATGAAACTACTTTTGAATAGTCATACGATTTTGGGAGTTTCAAAGTTTGAAATTTTAGAATTTCGAAACGTTGAAATTGATATTTTGGACTTGAAAATGCAGTCTCTAGTGAACTTAGAGCTTTTATAGTATGTTCATAACAACAGAAGATATATTAGAATATATTTTTGATTCAATAAAAAAGTGGTATTGACGTATTTTATGGAAAGGTCTATTCACTTCACAATAAAACCAATGAATCAATGGAACATATTTTTTAATGAAAATATATGCAAGATGAAATTATATGTGTATACTATATAAATTAATCATTTAATCTAATAAATTTATTTACATTACAAAGTCATCTGTAATTTAAATATTTTATTCATTCAAAAAAATGTTAGTATTAATGTAGCATGTGAGACAATCTTTATTATAATTCTAGAACTTTGCATTAAATTTCTACAAAATTGTTGAAAAGAAATGTATAATGATGTATTTAATTTTCAATACTGAAAATTTCATAATTGTATAAAAATAATGATTCTGTTTAATTTAGGCTGTAAATGGACTTTTGTGACATATTTTATTTATATGCTTCATTTTCAGTTTATCTTTGTAGGAATTTCATAAAATACCTATAATTATTTAACTTCAAAGAATAAATAATAATTTTATATATTTATTAAGCATGATTTAGTTTTAAAATCAAAGTAATTTAACATCTTTGGTGCGTATTAATTAAAATTTGTAAAACTGTTAATAAAAAGTTACTTATCACTTTACAGTTTAATCTTTACCATTAAATGATTTGAAAATGCTTGATTGAAATGATTAAATATATTCAGTAACGTAATTAACTTATTGACTCATACTTTATAATTAGAACTGTTTAACTAACTATAACATTTAACTAACATTCACCGTTTGAATTGTAAATTTTCCATTAGAGTTAGAAATTGAATGATTGCCGTTATCTTTGATCTTTAACTTAACATCTTTTTTATTATACATTTGTTTCTCAGCGTTTTGATGTATTAAACTAGTTTGAACATTCGAATCTGTTTCTTGAAGTGAGTTTTCATGAAGAGCTATTTTATGCAAAGAATTTTTTACGTTAGAATATGTACAAGACACCTGCTTCACAAGTACAGGATACGATTTATCTGTACAATTTATACAATTTCGAAAAAAATAATTATGATTCGATACGTTTTGTGAATATAACTTTTCTTCAATTCGTTTATTTATTACTACTGCTTCAGCGAGTGGTATTGGTTCTGTGTATGTAAATGTCTTTTTCCGAGTATCAGTCTTATCACCTGGTTTTTTAATACTAATTGGTCCATTGATAACAGAAACTGCATTACTTACTTCATTTGTGGTTCTTATAACAGGCGTAATATTACCCATAGAATCTAATCTTGAATTAATTTGATCGCAAGAACTTACACCAACCATTGATACTTTGGTTGGAGTTTTTTGTATAGAGGTGGAAGTAATTTTTTGTATCTTTTTGGGTTTTTGTTTAGGTTTTGGTGATTTTATATTTGTGGTAGATACAGTGTTCTGTATGTTGTTAATATCCACAAGTGAATTTTCTGAATGATGATGTCTAATATGTCTATGTAAATTATCTTTCCTTCTAAATACAGTTTGACAATATTTACAAGAAAATGGTTTCTCATCTGAAATAAATTTCATATATTATTATAATATTATAATGTCTTTATAACATTACCTACCTGAGTGTACAGTTAAATGTCGTTTTAATTCACTTTTGGACAAGAACACTCTATTGCAATGTGCACATGAAAATGGCCTATCTTTTCCATGTGTCTTTTTATGACGAACTAAAAGAGATTTATCCTTAAAGCTTTTATTGCACTGATCACATATATGTGGTCTTTCATCTGTTAATGCAAATATTATTATACTCAATTACATATACCAATCATGTTATTCTATTGTACATTCATACTCACTTGTATGTGTTTTTAAATGCCGTTTTAAATTAGTCAGCATCCTAAAAGATTTTTCACATGTTTTACAAGAATATGTACTCGTACTACTATGCACTGCTAAATGATTCTTTAAATCATCTCGTTTAGAATACTTTTTAGTACACTTAGGGCACTCAAATTGCTTTTCCCCTAAAATTATATTTTGTAACTATTTATTCAGATACAAAACCATGATAAGTACATTTCACTTGAAATTCATAACAGCAGAAAACTTACTATTGTGTGAATACATATGTCTATTGAGTTTGTTTTGTTGAGGAAATGCTTTTTCACACAGATTACATTTATATGGTTTATACCCCCTATGCACTCTTTCATGATATTCAAAGTGAGACCGTTTAATAAAAGTTCTGTCACAAAAGGAACATTGATAAGGTTTAATGCCTGTTATACATGCATCATGATAACATTTTCCTTTTTTGTTTCGAAAAATTTTGTTGCAAACATTGCATTTATACTTTTCTGGTGTTCCTGGTATTAGAACAATGTGGGTACGATCTGGGCACTTTATGGATTTACTTTTCACTAACTTTTCATTTCTTAAAGACTCTGTTTTATTATCCTATAAAAAGTTATAGCACATAATTTGATAATTTAGATATTGTATATGAATTATCATACTTACCAGGCTATCAATTTCTGTTTCTGTTTTATTACAAGATTTTATTACAACATTGCTTTTTAAGCATGAATGAGTCTCAGATTCTGCTTTAGGAATATACAAGTTATTTGAAATATCGTTATCCTTTGTATCAGTTGTAGGAGACTGATACGTTTCTCTTGCTTTATTAAATACATCATCACAATATAATTCATAATTATTAACAAGTTCAAAATTATTTGATTTACATTTTGAATCTTTATTAATAACTAATTCTAGAGGTACTACTTCTTCATTACATGCATTATTTGTATCAGAGTTAGAAATCTCATTTAAAATTTCTTTCCTTGAAGGTGGATAATCTGAAAATGAAATTATAATAGTATATATGGATAATACGATTAATATAAACAATCCATTACCAAACAAGGTATAAGTTACCATAATTTCCAATATTTTCTATACACTGTACATTATTACAAACTCTACAGCCTTGTTCTTCATATAACAAGCACATACGACATTTTGTATGACCACAATTATCTTTTACAAGTCTTGAACATGATGTATTTATCATTCGTCTGCAACTCGGACATTTTTCATTCATTATAAATACTTTCAATTGGATTTAATAGTGTACTTTTCTATTATAATTACATTAATTTTTAGACAAAGTACTTCTTTTATACATATTTATTAGGTTTCACTTTTTTTATATTTGCTTGGTGTTATTTATATATATTTTATATCATTTCATTAGTTATTAGAAGACATAGATATTTGTAAAAACGTAGATATTTTTGGATACTGTATTTCCATTCTAATAGTAATTACATTTAAATGTAAATAAGTATTTAAAATAAGTGTATTTTAAATTAGGGTAGGTTATGTCTAATTGTCATTTGATTATTAAAAGAAATATCTTGTAGTTATACACAAGTCTTGAAGTTATTTTATGATTAAACTGTTTTCTAATCATATGATACGTGTCATTAATAATTTAATATTTTATGACACTTTAATTTTATTCTTTCGTTCGATCTAAGATCGTACTCATCATCTGACGAGTTTTTATTCATTTTGCGCGTATAAGCTCTGATTGGTTAAGCATGCTTCGTAACCAAGAAGAACGCGTATGCGCATTCACATTTTGAAATATATAATTGTCAAAATATCATGTTATTATAAACTAATTTATTTAATAAATAAATTGTTGTACATTTTTTATTTTTATATAATCGCGCGCACTGAGAACAGTGTCGTTTACGTTATCTATGGAAAAGCAGAAAAACTAAGGCTACAAAAAAATATTCTACTTGCCTCGGAGAAGCATAAAAGTTTATTATACTGATGTAATTCCTAAAATTACTTTTCTATAATGTAAAAAGTACAATAAAATAACTTGGCCATTTATTTGCGCTGTTGAAAATGCCTGTATTTTTTGGACATTTTCCTAGGGGAAATAGATTTGCACTAGAGTGTACAGCAATTCTTGTTCCTAGGTATCTTGTTCTTCGTTGTTGCAAACAGAACGTTTTACAATTGCATGAAACGCAATTGTATGAAAATATAAAGAACGTCACTTCATTTTTTATAGTAAAAATGGGAGATAATCTTCGACGAAAAGTAATTATTATACTACTGATGTCTAACATTGTAAATTATTAATGTTCAATGCTTTAGATTTGGTTACTAATTTATTTTAGTACATACAAAATTGTACGCATTACTGAAATTAACACATATATTAATAAATAAAATTATTTATAATTAAAGTATTGTTTAACATTAATTGATATGGAAAGAATTATTTATTAATGAATGTCTATAATAATTGTGTTATAATGTTTTAGTAATTTGTGTACTAACACTTAACTACACTTTGAAACGAATGTATAACATATATTTTAATGGAATTTTAAAATTTTTTAGGTACTACAAACATTTAAAAAATTACATCGTACTAGAATGAATACCTTTAATGGTGATGAACGTGCATTAAAAGGTAAAGTGAAAATAAAGTTGAACATGTGACGTATTGATATTTTAACAGATGTTATTCAGTTATAAGGTGCAAAATAAATACGGAGTATAAGAAATTTAAACATGTCACAAACCCCGTTGCTATTGAAGAGGTAAACATTTTTTATACATCCAAATTATATGTTCATTTATGTATTTATTCTCAAATATATTTAGAAGTGTCATGTAGCACATTATCCACTATTTTTGTTGCACTGTATATAAAGAGTTATTATTATATGGGTATTGTTTCAGTTAAATAAATTTGCAGAAGAAGTAGAATATGAAGTGCGAACAACTGTAGTTCAAGCCATTCAAACAAAGCCTGGGACATTTGGTAATATTCTTATAAATACTGTTAATTTTATGATAAACAGCTTCATTACTAATTTTATTATTTAATATTTTAGCACTTCGTATTACAGGTGATACAGCTTTAGTGGATAATGTACCCTATAAGGAATCAGAGAAAATGGATCAAGTGACAAACAATAAACACAATGATAAAAGTAATGATACTTCTACTTCAAAAGATAAGGTAAAATGATGATAATGATAAAATATAAAATAGGAAATAAATTTTAATTTTATAATTGACGAGAAATATGTATTAATTTATGAAAATATATATTAAAATAGTTCATTCAAGTTATTTTGTTTGTACTCTCAATAATCAGTAATTATTTTAAAATTGAACTTTTTTTATTACACATCAAATGGATCAACATTCAAGGACCATAAGTTAAACATTTTATTTAATATTTTACAATATAACATTAATTGTACAGTATCTTACAATTGATTGCCAATAGCAACTGTCATAAATAATAATAAAACTATATAATGTACAGTATTTACAGTATTACATTCCATTGCTAATTCGTCTTTCATATTTCTTTAGTAATTTCTAGACAGATGCTTACAGTTGTTATCTAAACGAAAATGACGTTCATACAAAATCATTTTCAGCATCCAATTATGTTTCTATAACTCCCTCTATTTTCATCCTAAAAAAGTAATTAACTTTTTAATATAGTTATTCAGTAAAAATTATGTAGTGTAAATATTTGTACGAATTCAGTATTTAAAACTGTATAGTTTAAAAATTGCTTTAAATTAATAACTAGCTTTAAAAAAACAAATTTCAAACATGACTTACTTAATTAGAATGTTATTAGTATGGTGATGAGAAGTATTAATAAATTGTGTCCAAGTGCAATATCAGAACCCGATATAAATGGGTTTTTAAACTTCATTGTTTTAATTAACCAGATTTAAATTGTTAGTACATATATAGTGTTTTTGGTGCAAACCTAATAACATATTTAGTTTATGAATTATTAATTGAAAATGTAATTATAACTAAACATTAGTATGTGTTAATGGTATAAATTAGGTTTATACTAACTTATGTTCAGGATGAATACGAATTTGATCAATTAAATCTGCTGGTCTTATTTGATCGGTACAAATACGATGCACTGCTGTAAATAATGGGAATTTCTCTGTTAAGTTGTTAGCTTTTAACATTCCATGAACTTCATCAGCTGTAGCTGGTCCTTGTAATTTTTGACCACCTAGAAGTTCATCTTCAAGTTGTTTGATGGTCTATTGAACAAAAATACAAATATATTTTTTTAACTATATAATTCATTTGAAAAACCAATGCATTTATGAATGTGATTTGTACTTTGCCACTTTTAACATATTGTTCACAAACTCTTCGATTTCTTCCACCATAACAAGTAGTTATTAAATCAGCTACACCACAACTTTCAAAGAACGTTGAAAGCTTCGAGCCGCTATAAAATGTATCTATAAACTGAACCATTTCCATCAGACCTAATCTGATAACAGCTGCTTTCGTGTTATCACCCAATCCCATACCATCTACAAAACCAGCAGCACATGCTACAACATTCTGAAACATAGATTAAAAATGTTAAATATTTATTTTATATAATGATATTTAAGTGTGTATACCTTTAAAGCTCCACACACTTCAACTGCTTCACAATCCTCAACAACTACCACTCTAAAGTTGGGAGTTTGAATAAGGTCTCTCAGTAATGGTGCTAGCCGTTTATCTCTGCAGCCTGTAATGACAAAAACCAATCATGAATGTGTAACACTTTATTAGTATAATATTGTTAAATTCCTCACGAAATAGCTGAAATAATAATTGGAAACTATTACCATAATAATAACATCAATTGACTTATTAACACATCTTTTATAGATTATTAATAATTACCAATAGTTGTTTCACAGAATTTCTCTTCAGCAACTTCATTAGCCAAGTTTGCACCCATCAAAACATAACACTGAATTCTTAAATTCTTTTCAATGATTTTAGAAATCAATTCAATCTTTGATCCATCTCCTCGATCAAAACCCTTCATGAAAAATCAGGATTACAATAATCATCCAATAAATTTGGTATCAATTATTAATACCTTAATTAGTGATAAACCAACAGCAGTTGGTTTAATTTTATCCAGCAGTGTTGCACATAGTGTTCGTATGAATTGATGAGGCAATACAAAAATAAGAATGTCTGCATCTTTTGCAGCTTCAACAACATCTGGAACAGCAACCTGAAAAGTACACATAATGTTACATTATTCAAAGCAGCTGCATCCTCTATATTCAACACTAACTTAAACACTTGATTATAAACTATGTTTCTTTAAATTAAAATTCTGTTTTGCATTTTGAATCATTCTATTGTTGCATACGTTTTGCATATATTTTACATATTTTAACACACGTAAACGCATGAACATCAATCTAAGATTAGTAGTTTTATAGTGCAAGAAAACATTTGTCAAGTATGAAATCACCGAACGTTAAAATATTTGAATTTCCATCAAGCAAAAATGAGATAAACAGTTAGCATTATTAATTGAGATTCATTTTGATAAGAGAAGTCGAGAGCTTTTTTCCGTTATGCTTAAGATTTTATCTAAACATATAAACACTTGAAATTTTAAGATCCGATTTCCGGTGTGTACTATCAAATAATGATGAGCATACAATATACATACTAGGTACTAATTTAAGAATGTAATTGGGAAGAAAATGAAGAAGCCTGGATTAAAACAATGAAACTCCATCCAGACTTATTGGTCCCATTGGTGGCTGAAAGATTCTTATAGATATATAGAAATTTTTCTTAAAGAATCTTCACAACTATCTAAGATCTTAGTACATCTATACAAAATAAATCTACATCTTTACTTTGGAATGATAAGAAGACTGATACTTCAGGGAGCATCTAATGTTCATGATATTACAGAAGGAGTCACTGCTGCAAGGAGAAAGAAACATTTCTCTAATTGCTCATATGATGTTATTTAAGAAGTTACGTCTGTAAGACACAGACGTGTCTTCCTTTTGCGTCAAACGATCATTTTCCCTAATCTGTTTCGATTAGATGTCATGGTAATAGGTACCATGATAGCAGAGTTTACCTATCGTGAAGTAATAGTGGTATAGTGGGAGAAGTCCGCCTAAAGTGTGTGACATACAGTTTGCATATCAGTATATAACGCCCGACTGATCATCAGTGTATTACAGTAGCTCTTCGCGAGTCACGGATCAGAGCAGTTTAATTTGAAGTACATTTTAATATAATCCACAATCATGAGACTTAATTCTATCATCCCTAACTTTGAGGCAGAAACAACTCAAGGACCCATTAATTTCTATACTTGGCAAGGAAATTCGTAAGTCTATTTTTAATTACCGTTTGACTTCCAATTAAAATATTTTATAAATGATTTTGTGTAATTAGCAATCTTTTTATTATTACCATTAACAATTATGTATGCTTTACAAGTATAGTCATTACATTATTTCCCAATACTTCTTGTATGTAATTAGAAAACTATATTTTTCTATGATTTATTGAAACTGCTATAGTGTACTCATCATAAACGACTGACACGATTTTTGTTATAAAATCATTTTCAAATGTAACACGGTATTAACTGAATTTGGCGATATTATGTATTTGAATTTAAACAGTAAACAGATTTGTCATAGATTCGTCCTTCTGTTGATGGTACGTGATTGTAGTATAAAAGAAAATCATGCGAAATAAATATTCAACGTACATCGAAGGAACGACTGTATTATGAAACAGTTTTACAACAATTGTTTAAGCCAATTTAAGCTGTGTTTATCATGTTTATCGGCGCAATAAAGAAATAGCTCTCATCCGTCTCATGTTGCACTGAATGAATAAATTACTTTGTATATTGTACAAAGAAACGTATTATAGGTGTAATAATATTAAGACTACAATAAAATGTATAATAATGGAACTAGTTTCTCACTGTTTTCTTTTCTTATAGCATAATTTTTTCGTATTGAATAGACTCAACATTTCATACTGAAATTAAACAATGAACAAGAGATATTGCATGTAATATTGTAAGCTTTGGACCTTGAAAAGCTTCCATTTCTTCATGTGAACACATTTAGAAATGTATATTTGTTTTTGTATAATGGTATTATTATATGATAATTAGTATCATTTCTTAAATAAATCATTACAATACTAATAAAAGGGGGATAGAGATGACCTGAGGTTTTCCAGTATCAAAAAATAAAATTCTCTTGCTGTTTTTTTATCTGTTTTCAATCATTAACAGCAGGGATATAATTGAAAAGATAGTTTTTTTTTATGAAAAGTGCATCTGAGATCATCTCCACAATGTTTCCAATATTTATAACAGTGACCAAGCAAAACAGCTCTCTAATGACCAGTAGATACTAAAGAGAACTCATGAACACTATCACACAGACTGCTATCAGTGAGATAATAAAATTATTTACATTTTCAGTTACCCAATTAAAAATCAGTTGAGATGTGAAAATAAATGTAATATTATAAAAAACTTGGAACTAAGAATTATATATAAATATAAAGATTATTTTCAGTGAACAATACTTCTTAACAATTTTTAATGCTAAATTTTTAATTACAGATGGGTTGTTCTATTTTCCCACCCTGCTGATTTCACCCCAGTTTGTACCACTGAATTAGGACGTTTAGCAGTACACCAGCCTCATTTTGAACGTAGGAACACAAAACTTCTAGCTCATTCTGTTGATAAGCTGAAGGATCATGTTGACTGGGTTAATGTAAGTAAAAAAAATAATAAAATTGAATTAAAAATATGTAAAGAGTAAAGGGAAAGAAAGTATATTCTCCATTTTAAGAAATTGTACAGGAACTAGATTTTTGCTTAGCATGTATGCAAGCCTTGTATAAAATATGCATGATAACATAGGAAATGAGGAAGACTCAGTCTTCCACTTTTTTATACATGGTACACAAGTTACTGCACTTTGAGATAAGTTATTGAAAGATAAACAATATTTTTAAATATAACTTAGTAATGAATGGTAAAATAAATGTTTCACTCAAAGAACTGTAAGATTTGCGTGCTTTTATAAACACTTCATCAATTTTATTTCTGATAACAGATATTTATTCATAATAACGTATACCCAGAGAAATATTATGTTGATATTGCTTATTCTATTTTAAAACCAGTAGAATCTTCCATAACTTGTAAATGATAGCATGTAATGAAATCAGGCATTAGTGGTTTACACAGAGCAGGAAAATGAAAACAAGTATCCACATAAGACTTTTCTTTGAAAAATATCTTCTGATTCATATTTATGTTTAATATATAATTGAACAATTAGTAAGTAAATAATTATTATTATAATAGGATATCAAATCCTATTGCCAAGATATTTGTGGAGCTTTCCCTTATCCAATTATTGCTGATCATGATAGAAGTTTGGCAGTGAAACTGGATATGATTGATGAAGAAAGCAAAGATGATCCAGATACAGCTCAAACTGTTCGAGCTCTGTATATCATAAGCCCCGATCATCGTGTACGCTTATCATTACATTATCCAACATCTACTGGTCGCAATGTAGAGTAAGTCGCATTGTTATTTTGATCTTTATTTTATACAAAACATGATGGTAATTTATTCATTATTTTTAGTGAAATATTGCGAGTCATAGACTCTTTGCAACTTGTTGATAGAAAACCTGGAATAGCAACTCCCGCTAACTGGGTGGTAAGAAAATTTCGTTCTTATTATTTGCTAATATTCTTTAAATTCTACTAGTGAAATATTTGGTATATTTTTTCTTATAGCCAGGGGAAAAAGTTATGATTCTTCCTACAGTGAAGGATGAGGAACTTCCTAAACTTTTCCCTAAAGGAGTTGATAAAGTAACAATGCCTTCAGGAAAAGTTTATGTACGCACAACCACAGATTATTAAGTGCATTTACAAGTTAAGTTTCAACTAAAATGTATTTAATATAAACTTTAATATTTGAAATGATAATGTAAAAATGAATCTATTACTGTTTAAATTTGATTACATGTATAATTAAAAAATATAAAAATAAAGTTATAAAATTGTTATTACATTACTATGTGGTATTATAATGAGATTGGGCACCAGAACAACCATTTATCTTGGTGGCTTATGTTATAATCCAACAAACAACGGTAGTGCAATATTTGAGTCGTTTAAACTGGTAATACAATATGACAATGTCAAACGTGTCTAACATACTATTTGACCTATTAAAGCATTTCAAAATATACTCTCTTATAAACTGTGACTAGTACATTTTTACATTTTATACACTATGTATTAGAAAACTGATATATGTGCATATATCATTGATAGGTACAAATTCAGCAGCAATAGGAATGTTTTACACATCATAAAAGTATAGTTTAAAAACATGAAATAAAAAAAACAAGAAAGCCATTAAATAAGTTAGATGTAAATAAAATAGTGTAATAAAAATATAGTTATAATTAGATCTCAAGTACTTCATTTTTTCATGAGTCAGTTTAAATAACTTATACAACCTGAATATATTCTAAAAGATATTTAATATTTTTTACTGTAAATTTAAGAATATTAAACACATTATAAATACTTAGAAAACACAGTACACTTAAAAAAAAAAAGAACACAACAATATAAAAGAAGACTTACAATGTTTTCTGGGAGTTTATGTCCAGGAAGATATTTTACATTTTCATGCAACTGATTTATAATATCAGTCAGTTTTTGACTGTTCACTATTTCTTCATAAACATACATGGTCACACGTGTTTCAAATTTGTTATTGTATTTGACAACATTGGCACCCACAATTTTTGCAATGGCTGAACCCCTAAAGCACAGAAAGTATACAATATAAACAAACATTATCATATATGCATAACTGCATTATATAATTCTTTAAGGCCATCTTTCGTATGAAGTATTTACAGCTATATAGTTCTTATATTCATGAAAGTAAATTCTTATTTTCTAACTTTCAAATTTAAATATTTATTTTATGTAATAGACAGTTTCTGATAATTCAATAGATAATTTTTAATTTAATGAAATTTATTTATATATATAATACTAACAGTTATTTTACTATAAAAATATACACAAACATAATATGTGTTTGCCAAAAGATGGAAGAAATATCTTATCTATTCATTATAAAAACAAGTCCAAGAGATTAACTGGATATTTCTGAAGATAACTCCAATTTGTATAATATATTATGTTACTTCTTGAAAGTTATACAAGTACTTGTACAAATGTCATTGATATAATAGTGATGAGTAGATAAGAATGTATATTATGGTCAATAATGTGATAAAAAAATGTAACATGTATTTTTGGAAAATGATATGAATATATTACAAGTATAAATATATTGTATCCTTTTAGGTACAAACTCCAATTTTTGTTTATAAAAATTTGAATAAAACTGTCAAATACACATACCAATTTCCACTTCCTACAATGCATACTCTCTTCTTTCCTTCCGTACTCATTTTTCTAGTTTTATGATATTACAAAATTAAAGTTTATAAAGGCGCAGGCTGTCTTATGTCGAACGAAGTGTTACAAATCCACGTATTTTCGGGCGCCGATGTTCGATTGACTGACTAACCGACTAACTTACAAACTAACTTCAGCCTTCATTGACCTTAACAACGATCACAAATTATTTTCTAACAGTTGGCGTTCAGTGGACCAAGGCCGGCGTAAACGCAATCGCAAACCGTGGCCAGATTAAATTTTAAAATTAGCGATAGTATAATAATACTACAAGCGTTACAAAGAGTTTAACACTTCAAAATAATTTCTTTTGTTAGTACACATTAACACCAGTAATGTTCATATAGTCATATCAACAAACTTTTTAAAGATATAGAAACAAATACAAACATATAATATTCTTAATGCCACACAAATAAAGTATTTATCAAATAAAAATAGATCATGATAAGTAACTGACCAACCGCTGATGTAATATTTAAAAAAATAAGTAATACTATATCAGTTGAATAATTTTGAACATTGTTTTAAATCGTTCCTGATTACTATTAAACAATAATTTTCAATTAATATAATTTTAAAAAATATCAAAATAAATGTAAAAATACAAAATTCCTTAATATGATACAAATAAATAAAAATATATGACAATAAAAAGTAATTTACCCAATCGCTGATATAATATATAAACGAATAAGTAATATTGTATCAGCTGAATAATTTTAATTATTGTATTAAATTATCATTGGTTATTATTAAACAGTTTCTGAGATATAAATATCTTCTCGTGTGTCCTCCAATCTTCATAGGTGGCATCTTGGTGAAGGTAACTGCAGTATTGATGTATTAACGTCATCATTCCTACATACCAAGTAAATACAGTTAAAAATAAATGAATCTGTATACCTTTAATCATAAGTGTTACCCTTGTACATTTATACCATTTACACCCTTAAGCATGCTTAATAGAGACTAATAGAATGACTATGCAACTTATAACATACAATTAATAACATTGTAATATTTAATGATAAATTGTATTTATATTAGTTATCTACTTTGCTAGTATAATGTATTGTATAAATATTGGTATTTAAGGTTTTGGAAAAAAGGATAGACATTACTCTAAACAAGGATTTCGATTATCAAACAATAGTCGTATATTTAATTTTCATGTTACATTGTTTAAAATCATTTCAATTTTGTAATATAATTGTTCACAATTTATAATTGCAACAAAATTAAAGTATCGCTAGTACAATTCGTCTATAGATTCTTCTTAATTTGTATAACAATTTTCATAAAATCTTCATTAAAATATATAACAACACATAACATATTTTTACATATATTATTTTTCAACATATTTGTACTTTCTACGTATATTTTAGATAGACAGGGAAAAATTAGTACTGTCAAGGGTGCATTGAAATTATTGTTATATGAACTATAACTACTTTGATATAAGTATAGTTTATAATTAAAAATTTGAATGGCAAGTAACAAAAAATAGTAATTTAAACATTGCTATTATGATTTCCAATAACTGATTAAAATATTATAAAATATTATTAACAATCCATGGTCCTTTTTTTTTTTAATATTTTTGTCTTTGTGTTAATGATCTGTACCAGACCAAGAATCTTAAAAGATTTTTTTAATATTTATAATTTAATATGTATATTCTGTGCGTTTAATAAGCATCTTTTTTATCTTTATTTGAAGAGTCATTTAAAAAATTTCGCAACACCCTGATAGATTAAAAACAAGGGTAAACATTCATGCCAAAACATCTGATGTTATATTTTAAAAATATTTTAGATTTATCAGTAAAGTAAAGTGTGTGACATATACCTAATTTAAAGATAAGCTTGAAAAATGTGAAATGAATATAGTAGGTTCAAATATCTTATAAGCATGCTGTTCTGTAAATTTTTGTTACAATATACGGAAAATGTAGAGTTAATAAATTATACAATATAGCATGTAAAGTGTTTCTATTCATCTAGTATTGCTTGATGATCTTATAAGTTGCAACAATACGATAAAGGATGTATTATTTTCATTTTATTACAGGAAATTTATTTTAGACACATGCACAATACTTTACTTCATTGATAAAAACAAAAAATATTTTACCTACAAGAGGTCCAGTGTTTCATCTTTTGTGCATATAGTTAAAAAAAAATAATAAACAAATTTTTAGAAGAAGGATATGTAAATTTACTATTACGCGCATAGTAACTATTTACAAATATGTACATCTATTATACATATTATATATATACCATTGTATATTTTACACAATTTAACATTGTTTTTTGTACGTATTTAAACAATTTAATAACAACAAAGTTAACTAGGACCATGGTTAAACAAAAATAAGTATTATAATGGTGATAGACATATTATTAAAATGTCAAGTTATCAACAGGTAAGAATATATATTCTATATCTCACATAAAATTGAACAATATATTGAATCAATTTTAATAACATGCAATTAATCAGATCTCAGAAATAAAATTTATATATATGTCTATCATCCTATATCAATTCTAATCAAACATCAGGTATCTCAATTAATCCATCATTAATTATAGTGGAAACAATTAAGCTTACATGTGTTCTGGATGATTACGTATGCAATTGATTAGTTCTGATGGCATTATCTCACCAATGCAAATTCGATGTATAGCTGTGAAAAGAGGAAATCTATTTTCCATGTTTCTGGCATTCAACATATAATTTACCTCATCAGCAGTGAAAGGACCTTGCAACTTTTGTCCATTCAACATTTCTTTTTCTAATTCTTCAATTGTCTATAAACATAACAGTTCTTTTATGTAGCATATGAATATTATAAACTCGTTACTGCATATATTTATAATTCATTCAATAAAACTAACCTTGCCAGTTTTTACAAAAGCTTCTGCAACTTTACGATTACGGCCACCATAACATGTGGTAATAAGATCTGCTACTCCACAACTTTCAAAGAACGTAGAAAGTTTTCCACCAGGGAAAAATATTTCTACGAATTTAATCATTTCCATAAGGCCTAATCTAATAACTGCAGCCTTAGTATTATCACCTAATTCTAAACCATCGACGAAACCAGCTCCACAGGCTACTATATTCTATAAACATAATTTATTTATTTTTATTTATTTTAATTTATTTATTTTTTCTAAATAAAATTAAAAATTAGTATTTATTTTTTCTAAATAATAATAAGTGAAAGTAGGAAGGAAATTCAAAAAATAATGTAACTGCAAACCTTTAATGCTCCACAACATTCAACTGAATCGACATCATCAACAACCACGGCTCTAAAGTATGATGTTTGTATTAAATCTCTTAGTATAGGACCCATTGTTTTGTCCTTGCAACCTAAAAAAAAGTAATAATATAACATTTTTAAGCGTAATTAAACAATAGAACTAAAAAGCAGATAATTCGACATTCTATATGTTTTTTGTAAACTATGGTGTGAGATTACGAAACTTTTTATTTATATACAAATAAAAAGACGTTCATATTGATTTTTCTCAAATGCAAACTTTTTATGCTTCTATGTTTCTAATTTTTTGTATTAATTTTTTCAGTTCCAATTGTTCCCAACTAGTTTTTAACTAGTTTGCATAAGATGTTTTTTGTTCAGCGATCTTAGTCATGATTTTACTGTTGTAATAGATATTTAAAGTGATATTTGTCTATATTCTTTTATAGATATAAGTTATGCAATTTGTATATAAATATGTTTTGTTAATGTATTAAATAGTTACCAATAGTAGTTTCACAAAACTTTTCATCTGCCACCTCGGAAGCTAAATTTGCTCCCATTAAAACCGAAACAGGAATACGAAGTTGTTTTGCAATGATATGAGAAATAAGCTCAATACCACCTCCCTCTTTTTTATGAAAGCCCTATAAAATAATAAAAATTTAAATAACTATAACTAATACATTCGCACAAAAGTTAAATTTAAAATCATACACAACAATATAACATTGACTATTGCATAGTACAATTTATGCATTTTATTTATGTGGACATAGTTAGTTAAGAATAAAAAGGAGTCAGAGTCAAGTTAAAACTATACCTTTATCAAAGACAGGCCAACAGCTGTGAGTTTAATCTTTCCTAATAATGTACTACATATTGTATTTATAAATTGATGTGGTATAACAAAAATAAGGATATCAGAATCTTTGGCAGCTTCAACCACATCAGGAACTGCAACCTGAAATATTAGAATGACATACATTTTCTAAATAAATAACAGTAATATAATTAACAAAATTACATATACAGAATACACATTATTCTTTTTGAAACTCTTTATTAAATCTTGTTACATGTATCAAGTGAAAAACATAAACCATTCTGATTAACATATCAATAGGTCTTGCTATAGGGTCTTCTATTCAAAACAGTTAATTAAAAGAAAAACCCATACAGGTTTACTAATTGTTAAAACCAAAATTATATTGAATTGCAAAAAAGCTTAAATCTTAAAGAAATACTTTACAGTTAATTAATTAATATAAAATGGTAAAACTCTATTATTTAAATCTTATTATTTAAAACTATAGTGATCAATCATCAATTCAGAGAAATTGTTGATTAAGAGAATTAGTTGATAAATTTAGTTAATGTTCGTTTAAAACCAGTTAAATATACAAAAAAGAATGTATATTCATTATCTTCTACTTAAGTGAGTTACATAAGCAGAGTATATGGTTTGTGTAGAATAATTTAAGAAAGCAAGGTTATACGAGATGTAAAACATATCTCTCACATATTCTGTAACTTAATATTTTTACTTGATATCTTCAAAAACTTTTTCCAAATATCATGGATCATTATAAATTATGTTTATACATAGTATATCAATATGTAGCTATAAGTATAGACATAAGTAAGCCTATAGAAAATAAAGAATAGAATACAGTAAGTGTACAAAGTATAATAGATGCTAATATAATAAATATAATAAATGTAAATAAGAAAAAGAAATTTATTGTTTGTAGGAGTTTATAACCTTTTAACAAAATATAGAATTTTACATTCTGTTGTATTTATCAATATAAATATTTAAAATGGTTTTAAGACAAATCTAAAATTTACATAGCAATACTATACATTTTTTTGCGGTTTTTTAAAATCACGTGTTCAAATATTTGATGTAGATACGGAAGTATAAAAAAAAGTCAGAAGAATTTTTCGATATTTTCATTTAGATTATTCTTGAAATACTTTTGATAGTCAAACTATTTTCTCTGTGTTATCTTAAATTAGTTTCAATCATTTATGATTGAATTGCTTACGTACCACATTGTCCGGGATTTTATGTCCTGGAAGATACTTAACGTTTTCATGAGTCGTGTTTATGATTTCGGTCAATTTCTTTCCGTTGATAATTTCTTCATATACATACATCGAAACACGATTCTCGAATTTATTTAGTCTGCTAGCATTATATCCAACTATCTTAGCGATAGCCGAGCCCCTATAAATCGTTATATCAATAAAAATACAAAATATAGAATGCAAAATTTCTTTACATAAAAAGATAATATTTCAAATCTTATGCATGCATTTACTCATAGTAATTTATCAAGGCAATTCCTAATAAATAAACATTTACTTTTAACGATAACTTAAAAATTTTAATTCGAAGCTGTTATTAGTTATGTACAATGTAATTGCATGTTAAATAAATATTAGACAAATAAATGAATTTTCAAATTCGTTTTCCTAAAAGTGAAAGTAATATTAAAATAAAAGCGTATAACAAACAAGGAGAAAAATAACAACTATGTAGATCTGTAGTTAGTTATCATATACAAGACACAAAAATCAATTCTAAAACAAACATTCGAGTATAAATAATTAAATCAATGATACTGAATCGGCGGATAGTATTAATATTTAAAAATCACGCACCAGTTTCCTGATCCAATAATACAAACACGTAGTTTAGAAGACATATTTTGTTTAATTATAACAAGACGCAAGAATACAACTGAAGAGAATCGAGAAACGATGCGCCAAACCATGCAGTTTTAAAGTAGGGGGGCGACTGGACAACTCTGAACGCGAAAAGACTTGCGCCATTTCTCGTGGAAGTGGGAGTATACTGATTCCAACGAATGGTGATAGGCGTCCCTGTTACTCGCAAATTTCAGTATAGTTCATTCGATGTATATAGCGTGATTGTAAATAACACATTGTAATATAACGCATGGTCATATACTGCGTGGAAATACAATGCGTTATTATATAACATATAATGAATGGCGATATACTGCGTTGTGGCACGAGTTGCGATATAACGCCAAGAAATATACCGCATACTGATATGATAAATGGAAATATAAGGTGTGGCAGTAAAGCGAATTATGATGTATCATGTATAGATATAATACGCTATGATGTAACGTATAGCAGTATAACACAGTGCAATCTATCGCGTGATAATATAACGCGCTGCAATATAACGCGTGGAAATATAATGCATGGCAATATGACATATTACGATGTAACGCATGAAAATAAAACATGTAGCGATATAATACGTAAAAATATAACGCGCGACAATATAATGTTTAGTCATATGTCTGGCATTATGAAAATGTTTTTTGATCTACGCTTTCACTTACAATCACGCTATATTTTATAGATCAAGGGAATTGAGCCAATCAAAATCTAATATGATAAAAGACGTTTTATCTGTATTTTTACGTTACAAAGGTATAATTTTGTTTACCCAGATAACGACATATTTTTAACAAATATTTTTGTTTATTTGTTTGCTTGATACTATATTATTTCAAAATTATAGATTGTATTTCATGATTAAAGATATTGCGGATATATGTTCAGCTTTAAAACGTTAATATTTTATTTCAATTTTAAATTTACTAATCGTTTGAAGTAACTCAATTATGTAATTTATTAACGTATGCACGTATATGACCTTTTAAATGAATAAGATTGAAAGACATTAAAACTATATGGATAGACTCTAACCGTACAGCTTAAGTAATAAATTTTGAGATATCAACTGGACCAATATATATTGGTTTATTTTTCTATTAAAATGTTTTATCGAGTACTGATAAATAAAATACATTTGAAATAGATGTATTTATCAGGTGATACAAGCTTTTAGTAAATGTAATAGAAAACATAAATATAGGATCATAATAACTGTAGTGAAAAAGGTTAATTGAGAAAAACTTTACTTACATAAGTAAACTTTATTTTCTAACTCTTTATATTTAATAAATTTCAATATACAAATATCTGTAAAATGAATATAAAAAGTTTGTAAATATAATAATCATTCTGTAATAAAATGGAAATGTTTGTTTTTGGTATTAATTAATTAAACATAATACTTTGCATTATTTATTTTTTACTATGTAACACATTATGCTTTCAATCTTCATTTTTCATTTATCATTTATATTATGTTATATAGGATTACAATTTGTAAGATACATGTAACCATATAATCATAATTGCAGCTAAATACAGAACAT
Source organism: Megachile lagopoda (assembly GCA_036983795.1). Lineage (NCBI taxonomy): Eukaryota > Metazoa > Arthropoda > Insecta > Hymenoptera > Megachilidae > Megachile > Megachile lagopoda. The sequence continues at coordinate 9,529,115 of CM072797.1, read as the reverse complement.
ATATATGATATTTATTCACTTTTACTACGTATTTCAGATCTAATCACAATTTATATTTTTTATGTTTTAATAAATTCTATAGGCACCATATAACGATAATTTATTAATCACAACGTTTAAGATTATAGTTAATTGTGAATTAGGTAAATATAATTAAAATATTGTTTGCAAGTACTGTACCGCATAAATTTTAATACCTGATTGTAATTTAAAAAAGTCCCTCTTGAATGCAAGATCAAAGAAATTATCTTCGTAACAGATGTAAAAGATTGATTTCATGCACGAAAAAATAAATTATCTAATTTATTTGAAAACAACGTTAGTTTCTAATTATTAAATATAATATTATATCATGAAAAGACGTATTCGCTAATAATATATTCTGCACGTGACATTTCATTTTTTAAATAACTTGATTTTAATCCTCTGTTGTGGACTGTGCTGTATCTAAAATGATTTCAAACGAAAACGGTTGAAAACTATATCCTAGTCCAGCATAAAATTTGCTTTGGAATTCGACCCTGTAAATATAATTAATAAATATTTTATCAATAAATGATAGGAAGATAATAAAGAATACTTATGTCATAATAAAAAGTAATTCGTACCAATGAAGTCGTAACGTATGTAAGAAGGCTGACAATCCTTCCATAAGTACTAAAATACCAACAGTTAGAACAGCCCAAAATGCAAATATGGCCCACAAAACAATTCCACCTGCCCAACCCTCTTGGGTCAACCCATTTCTCATAACCATGTTCCATAATACTTCCGACAATTCTAAACAAAATTGATGAACGATATATATAACAATATGTTTATTATACATTATCAAATATAGCAAATTGTTCAAATTTTCCACTTACGAGCATGAGCAAGAGATAAAGCCCATAAACGTAGGTATGACGCAGTATGAGACACACTGCCAAGAACATATTCAATAGTATGGATGCCTTGATGAATAAATACTTCATTCATATCTTCTTCTTCTTCTTTGTGAGTTCCTTGGGCAATTCCATTTGATGGTTGGATTGAGTCAACAGCACCTTCTATATCTCTGTCTTCTGTGCATTGGTTATTTAACTGTTGATATATAAAAACAATATTGAAGATTAATTAAGGAAATGATTTGTAGTATGATGTATTAAATTTTATGTTTAACCTGACGATGTTGCTTCTTTCTATTATATATTAACATGAAAGGTTTGGCACACAACATCCATGGAATGCAAAGAATAGCTATAAAGAGGAGGAATTTTTGGAATCCCTCTTGTCCACCATACATCCAGGGACTGCATTTTTTGTCTGGTGCAGTACCGCCTTTATTTAATACCATGTTAATGAAAGTAATTAATACTGATGGTGCACAAAACGGACCATGTTCTGGATCGTCATCTATAAATAGCAGTAGTAATGAAAATTTTGTAAATTATGTTATATTCTAATGTTAAAATATTGCTTACTATCACTGTTAGGGCCGTATTTTATCCATTTAATGAACATAAGGAGAACCATGTACAAGAAGAGAAACATTAAAAATATAAGTTGTGGAATAAATTCACAAGTTATACTAAGCTTCCTTTTAAAATATGTATGATTCCATAAACCAACAATTACACCAAACATCATATGCATGACTCCAAAAATTATAGATATTTTCATTTTATATGAGTTCAGAAAGATGATCTTATTTTCTGCCAGCTGCCAGACAGGATCCATTCCTATAGGATATGGAGTCTGCAGATATGCATCTTTTTCACTAGGATTTAGTTGTAACCCTTTATTTGCATGTATCGTGTCATAATTATAATTGATCCCCCAGTAGGAACCAAAAATATTCAACGATTTAGAAAACATGTCATTATATATAAATCCAGTGTACATTGAGAATAAACCCATCAAAAAGATAATGTATCGACCACCAAAGAATATATTCCAAATTTCATTGTCAGATTTTTTCGCAGCCAATGGTTTCTCTTTTAGCACCATCCATCCACCAAAAAGGAACAGAATAAGTCCATGCCCACTATCTCCAAACATCACAGCAAACAAAAATGGAAATGTTATTATGGTATAAGGTGCGGGATTCATTTCTCTGTAAGAAGCGACTCCATATGCATCTATCAAAACTTGAAATCCTTTAGTAAATTTATTTGTCCGATTGTAAGTAGGTGGATCCTCAAAAGTTGCCATACGATTCAGAATTGGCGGTACCGAACTTCCACTACGTTCCTAAAATGATTGATACAGATTATTATAATACTCTTCAATAAAAACCAGAAACAAAATTATAAATAATTACAGTTCCACGTCTCAATGCCAACTGAATTGTTTCAATGTCCAGCACTGGTACCCAACATTCAGCAATTAAACACTTTTGTGTAACATCTAAATTGAACAAATTCAACGTATGATAAATTGCTTTGATTTTACGGACTTTCACGAACCAATTCTTAATATTTTTTGCAGCAGCTACTAAAACACGATGACGATGATCTTGAGTTTGTCCAAGGACCTAAATCAAATAATGAAATGAAGGTATACAATAAAATGACAATGATAAAGCATAATTTGATCGAGAACAATAAACTAAACTGTATTTAAATCTTCGATTCGGGTCATAACACCCATTGACATTTCACGGCGATCAGCAGGTGCTTCGGGGCAAGGATAAAGAGTAGCTCTGAATCCTTCGCAAATCTTTTTTACTCGAGTTTTCAATTGATCTCCTTGGAAGAATATGATGAATACAGATTTGAAAACTTGATCTCCCTAAAAACCGATAAAATATTTGTGTATCTTCAAAATGCAAAAAAGAATATTAAATACTTTTAACAATTTCAAATTTTACCCACCGTTGAAGGATCCTCCAAAGGAGTTTCAATTTCAGCTTGACGCAGAAATACATTTCCACGACAAGCACGCCAGAGCATACGTTCAAATGCTGGAATACGTTCTCTTAGGATAACTCCTGCCACGAAACTATGTGAAAAATAATTTTAATAAAAATGTACTCGCCATAAAGATGTAGAGTGGTAAGAAAGTTATGCACATATATGAACATGATACATCTATACTGATCACCTTAAATACTTTTTCTTTTAAATCAATTTTAAAAATTTATTTAAATTTTGGACTAACAAACTGATTTTAATTTAATTTTTATGTAAGTTTAATTAATAATGTTTAATAACAATAACAATAAAATTTAAAGAAACAGCACCTTTCACAAATTTAGTTTAAAAAATAGATATAAAATTGGTATGTCCTACAAACAATATTATTTTGTTAATTTTGAAGAAATAATATTTGAGACAATCATTACAGATTACTCTTCATATGTTGTGGTAATCTATTTTTAATTTAACAATATATGGTCAAAATTGCCTGTATGTATTTTGTATTAGAGATTAACTTGTTGAAAGTTAATATTATATTACTGATATTAGATTTTCAATCTGTATCGTTTGGTATCTTCATTATTTGTACCTTCTTATGTAGTTTTGTTTATACTTTTATCTTAAAATCCACTTATACATAGAACAATACTTTACATATTACCATTGAAAAAATGATGATTCTTGTAGCCATGGTTATAGTAGTAAAAAGAAAATAAAGTTTTAGTTTCTGTATAATAAAAGTAATAACGATTACAGTAAAACAACAACATCAACAGTGACAATAATATGCAAACTTGGTAAAAAAAAAAAACCATTCTGATATGCTTAGTTAAGTATAGAAAAGAACTGTTAAGTTTCAAGACATTTAAATGAAAACTACATAAGTAAACAACGTTTAAAAAGAAAGAAAGGAAGACATGTAATTATTAAATTTGTAAAAATATGTAACTGCAATTCATAGAAAGCTTTGTTTGTTACTGTCAGAATTTTATAATGCGGAAAAATGTTAAAACAGTTATAATCAAACTAAGTTGAAGATTGTGATATAATTATATTACGTTTGTAGATTTATTATTTGTTTAAATAAAAATATATTTGTATCTATTTGTGCATTTAGGTAAATTAGGATTTTAGGAATATAAATATTTGTTATGTAGAAAAGGTACACTATTCAATAAAAGAAGCATAAATACATTGTAATGTATTACTACACCATGGGACATATAAAATAGCAGGTAAATATTTTTTACTTCAAAATTGGATTTTAATGATATATTAGAGCAAACTAAAAGTTAAGTGCATATTCAAGTAGAGCCATAACAATTATTGTAAATATGTTTTTATATGTACAAATTATTATATAAAAACTATGTTATTAGTATTATGTAATGGCTCCTTTATAAATTATGCACTTTTTGTTGTTAAGATTTTCTAATTTCTACTAAGAAAATACTTAAGTGACAATAATTAATCATTATCTTACATAGTTAAAATCTATAATAAAATACAATTATCAAACTACTTGTATATATTAAATTATTAATTTAAATATATTTGTTTGCTTTTGAAAATATAAAAAAAAGGAAATTTAAAATTATTCTTAACTCGCCAATATTGTGTAATATAATTTTTATTCAAGGCAATAGACTCATCCATAAAAAAAAAAACTTTGTTGAATATTTTTCACCAATTAATAAATGTTATGTAAAAATTAATAAAAAATTTAGCATTTGTCCTTCGTATTCATGATTACTTAAGTGTTATATTAACACAGACTAAAAAACCTATTGGATTTTTAACAACCTTGGATTGAGTGTTTCTTTATCACATATTTCTATATCCTTTAATATTTTAGAATTATCTGCTTGACAATTTTATGACCATCACTATCTGATACCATAACATTTTATATTATAACAATTTTTTCACAACTATATCAGATATCTTAAATTATTGTCATAAAGTATATATTTTATGAAGTAATTACAGTTAATTAATCAGGTGATAATGTACACTGAATAAGTATTTTTTCCTCAAAATAATAGTTTCCTGTAGTACAGGTAATTTAATATACAATTTCTGTAGAATTTCGTAATTTTCATCATTTAACTTTTTTTTATATATTAAAAGCAACAAACATATTTGCATATAACTACGCTATGTACATAGAAGTCCCTCAGACTTATTACTGAAATAAAAACAGGAATTATTGTATTAGAAACCCAATTCTATCAATTATATATATTGCTGATATAATTTCTTATTGTACGAGTTCCATTCAAAAATTTCAGAAGGATATAATAATGTATGGGAAGGATTTACTAGTCATGGAGTACGTACCCCAGTTGGACAGGACCAAGGGCAGACTGGCGGGCGATATTATCATCACTAATCAATGCACGTGTCATGGACTCGGTAGGATTCAAGCCTGCGTGCTCTTGCTGACGACACAACAGACAAGACACAACCACATTAGCACACTAAACATGACTATAATGCTCCAACGCCACATTGTCTTTGCACAAGTCCCTTATGTTTAATTAACGCAGAGGTATGATTAAAGATATCTTTAGTAGTTCATATGACATGAGAAAATGCTTGATAAATAAGTTATATTAAAATTTGCAGACAACTGTCTATATCCTGGATATATTTAAAACATTAAAATATACAATGGTTGCCTATAAAAGTATTTACTCTTTATTAGAAGAAAAAAGAGGAAAATAATTATGTATGGTAATTTTAGTATTAGTACATAAAAGTATAAATTAAAATTTTCGTATCGTATCATAATACAGATGTATTACAATATTCAACACATTATGCAACACATTGTGAAATGCTTCATAATATAAATTATGGCCATAAATATCTCATATTATCAAAGATAGCTAACTTTTGACCAATATACTTCAGAAAATTTTACTCAATGTATCTTATGTTTCGTTCTAACTTTCTTGTCAATATCGTAATTTAATTATAAATTAAGTGAGTAATTCTGAACAAAGATATCTTAAATCAATAATATTTTTAAGAAAATATGAATTACCATGTGATGTTACATTGTACTAAAGCTGTTAATATTTATGTATCTATAATAGTTGATAATCATTATTATACATATATTGGAGAAAGTACTTAAAAAAGTGTTATTGCATGGCAATTCTTATTTAATAGATTAACTGAAAAAATTCAAGCTGTAATTATACCTGTTAGAATTCAATTAATGTTAAGTTCTACTTAGATTTACTTAGAAAGGTCATAAAAATTGATAAATTCATTTTCTTGTATTCATACTTATAATAATATAGAACATAATGTGGTTAATTCTTGGAGCAAGAGAAGAATGAAGAGAAATTTCAACTAATGGATGTGTTATCATAACCATTATGCCCTTTACGAGTTTACTTATTTTAATCTATAAATAGATTTATGTGGGATATAAGAGATAATAGAATCATTCAAAGTTCATTTAACTCCTCTCAGTATTGAGTAATTGGAAATATGCCAAATTGAGACAAAAATATAAGAAACTAAATATCTGACTCCATATTTATTATTTCTCCTTGCATTTTGAAGTTGTGTATGCATAGTTCAATAGGACACACATACTTGCCAAAGGTTATTTATGAAATTGAACAGACTAAATAGTTTTAGTTCTTTTTTCCTTTATGTAAATACAAAGATTATGTAATAATAATAATACTTAAAACAATCTTGTAACATAACTTTTTACTTATAAACATTACTTTTAAAAAATATTTAGTCTATTCATTTTTTCTGACAATTCCTTTGACAATATTTAAACTTCCTATTTGCATTCTTCTTTCAACTCATTATATCATTTTAAAATAAATCTATCTATAGATAAAGATAAATTATTTCTAATTTGTATACACATTATATTTTCATTTAGATATTGTTTTCTTGTTTTTGACAAATTTAATATATCATTCTATATAGCATGACAAATTTTTTTGTAAATAAAATGGGAACACAATTTTTTGTAAGCATAATCTAGGATAATAATAAAGCATAATCTATAATGCAAGCATAATAGCAACATAAATGCGAAGACTTTCCATATTCTCACTCAAATCAAAGGAAATTATTAAATATTTAATGCAATTAATACTTTTCTATCAACAACCAAGTAATAAGATATACATTGGTGTACAACATGCAATACAAGCTGACTACATGTGTTAAAAGGAAATATATGCATATCTATATGTGTATGTATGCACATGTATGTATGATGTACATATGTATTGTTATACGTACCCATGGCCACACCATCATCATTTTTGTTATTTACATGAAAGATATAAGTAAATAATAAATGAATGAATTCATATACTACTTATCATATAAATACTCGATACAGTTTGAAAGTTTTTTTGAGTGAATTTAAATATGTTATATAAATGATGTCAAACTGTATCAACTGTTATACAACATAATGTTTAAATTACATTTCAGAGTAGTGATTTAACACACATTCTAGTAAGAAACTGATACTTTTTTTTTAATAATAATTAATACGTGATCAATAGGTAGATGTTATTTAATTAAGCAAACAGTCGTATTTGTCTTTGAAGAGCATCTAAAGTCGCTAAAGCAGTGATTTTTCACATTACCACTTATAAACATCATATGTATCCATTGTTATCTAATTTGTTTTTTCTTTTGAAGTAATTTAAAAATCATAAAAGTGTTAATATACAAAGTGTAACTGAACAGAAAATTGAATAATTGTGATAGATTAGTTCAATGCGTACAAATGAAAAAACGAATGTGTGAACATAAAACAAGTTTACTGAAAAATTAATTAATACAACAACAGAATATTAATAGGAAAATGAGATACATATTACAATACAAGATACAAAACTCTAATATTACCTTCACATATGCATGTATGTTTTTGTTCGAATAGTTGACTTTAAAATATTACATTTCCATCTTAAATAATTAATGTAGTGCATTCAAAATGAAATTATAAAATAAAACAGCAGTCAAAAGTTTTTCATACGTGAATAGTCTTGTAAAAGTTTGTATTAATGTATTGAAATTATATGTAAAAATTCTCGTTTTCCTCCTTTGATCTTTCAAATTTAACTTTTTTAAATGTGACTTCTTGAACATAAAAACTACAAATTTTTTTAGCGACTATATTATTAGTGCTCATGTTCGGTTTAACAAACTAAAGGGTTTTAAGTAACTACAGGTACAAAAAACACGGAGCAAAACAGATTTTCAAATGCAAATAACGGTTGATAACAGCTTGCCTGAGGGGATTCCTATAGTGTGCTTCTATGGTGTCTGCCGTAGTATACAGGTGCTGTAACCACAGAACACACTGACGCATCATGCCCTCTACTTAAAATCTATATTTATACAATGCCTAATAGCACAGAAAACATTTATCAAAAGCTCTGCAATATGTGCAGATTATGAATATTAATAATGAATATTATGGATATTAATAAATTTTGATTTTATTAAAAAGTGCATACGGATGTATCCATAGATTTAATGTTTTCTTTGTTGCTTTAATATATGACTAAACAATAAACTAAATTTTCAAAGTAATTTAAAATTAAATCTATAGAACATTTATGTTGTACAAACACAATTCTTAGCCACTGGTGTGTAAAATGTAGAACGTAAGGATTCTTTTTTACATTGTAGATTTAAAATTACATTATTAATATTAATAATATACAACATTTGTGATATTAAATGATGATATCTTATAAAATATAAGAAAAAAGTTTTAGATATATGATTATCATATAATAGATTATAAAATGAAACTATTTAAATTTAATAATTACTACAGGAAAATTTACGAATCACGACGCTCTACATTATTTGGAGCTACACCACATTTAATTACCCGAGCTTGAGAGCCTGGCCGCCAGCGCGGAGGCCCTCTTCACCCAAGAGAGTGACTTGTTCTTCCTCACGGCTGGGGTCTGCCATCTGCGACACGACACCTCCATTCTCAGCCTGGCAACAGACACATGTCACCTCTCTTTTGCCCTATCTCCCGACTTGTCCAATATTTCCTTCATACATTTATTAAACTTACCAATCTTAATACAGATGGTTAATATAATATTTCATAAAGGAGTAGAAAATAAATGTATGAAATTAAAGAATTTTCCGATTTTAATCCAAATCAAACTTAATTTCCAATCTATGCGACATTTCATTTTGCTATGTTACTTAATTAAAAACAATAACACAGGATACTTGACTCAAATATCTACTCTATTTAAATTATTACAGATATCAAAAGAATTGTTTATGCAATGTAGATATTCAGTTCAAAGAAACAACCGAAACGAGTGGTTTTTAAACTTTTACAATTTGTAAAATGTAAAATAATAAATTAGCTGAAGGTTCATTATTTCAAATCCTTATTTTTTATTTCATTCTAAATGAAATGTGCTCGAGTCTAATTTATAATTAGTTTCATTTAATATTTGCTTAAGTAAATACAACTAAGTGTAACTAATAATTCCTTATTATATGTAATATTCATATCACCAGCAGACATCTTAATCAAATAAATGTTAACCGTCGCATTTGTATCTGTGAATTAAATGACTTTTGTATGTACAATTTTTTGGTATCTGTAATAATTTAAGTGTATGTACATTTAAGTCGAATGCAGTGTACAATAATATTAAATATTGTTTGTATTTCATCATGAACTGTTTCAAACATCACGCATCAAGAACAAATGCATGTTAAAGATATTTAAGACTTTTGGACTTACTCTTTGTCGCAGAATATTGCATAGTACTGCTCAAAATACTTGTTTTACAAGTGTGTCGATTCTGTATTAAGAAAGTACTGTTTTGGATTAATAATAATTTTATTTAAATAAGTATAGCATTTATAATCTTAAATATTTAATACATATATATGTAATAGGTATAATGTAACTATGTTTAACAACATTGAGAACTTTAGGAAAGCATCCATTAAACTTGATTCCTAATAAAAAAGTTACAATAATTAAATCTCATTTCAACATCATACAACTATAAAAATGTTTGCTACAAAATGAATTACAAAATTATTGACACAACCAAAAGAAACATTGACATGTATTACGTACTTAATGAACACAATTTAAAGCTTTTACAGTGCTTAATTTTAGAAAGAAACTTAGTATATTTACAATACTACTGAAACATACAGTTAAGAATATTATAATATGTTACTGCAAAAATACAAACAAATTAAAGAGAAATAAAATAGAAAAGTTTCGACATTATAAAGTTGATGGCAGAAAACGAAAAAATAAATTAATAAGAAAAATAAAAGAAAATCCTAAAGTTTGATACCCTAAAAAAAATACAATGCTTAAAGATTTACTCTAAAGAACTCCTTTTTATGAGATGTAAAATGATTGAAGCTAAATAGAGATACAGGAGGATTAATCAGTCACTAAATCAAAAAATGAACATATTGTTTAATTTATTATTATAAAATTATTTTAATCAGATTACCAAAACGAATACAAATGTAAGTCAGCACAGCTGAATAAAAATAACTGACTATAAAATAAGAAATATTACAAGTATATTTTTTGTTTGCGTCAATAATTTTATAATTCCTTCTGGAGATTCTCACTATATCATTATCAAAATTATGCAAGGTCATTTTATGCAATTCCATAATGCATGTGTGTTTTGATTAAATTTTTATTGTGATATGTGATGGTTAATGACTAAACTATTTGACAAATATATAAGGATTTAAAGAAATTAGTTATTGAACTATAGAAGTACTTTCTATTTAGTATAAAGAACTATACAGAGCAGTACAGTTCAATTCAAAACAATTTATGAAACAAAAATGCGTTTTCTATCAAAATTCTTTTTTAAAATGTTTTTAGCATGCATTGTTTGTTTGTAATGATGACACTTTCTATATACACATTACATTTACAATACTTGACATGCATCATGCAAAAAAACCATAAAATAAATATGTTTTAAATTGAGAACAAGTTATGTAGTTTAAATTGTTATATCCATATCTACCAGTTAGCTACATGCATGTCATTTTTTAAATATTTAACAATTCAAGCATCAGTTCTATATCTTTTATTTTGATGCATAAAATTTATTATTAAGCAACTCGTGCGTAATTTTATGTTTATTAAAAAAGAAAGATAAATAAACACTAATGGTTATATTCTTTGCCAAGGATAATACACTATAATAAGTTCTTTTCTCAAAGAATAATTTTTCAATTAAAAATGTGAAACATCATGGGTACAATCTGTCTACATGTTAGGTGCAAAGCAACCTATTTTAATCTAATAACAAATTATTATTCGTGGATACAAAATGTTGTTATTTAAAATATTTTAAATAGATATTGCTTATAGTGTTTAAGAGAACACAATATAATGACAAATATTTCAATGTGAAAGAGTGGAAATTATGTAATTTTCATAAAAAGTTAAAATCTTCATCATTATATTCAGTTTCTCTTAATACTATGTATCCTTCCATGGATTTTTTTTTTGTTTATATATTATTTCAAATATTGACAATGTATCCATTAGTAGGTTGAAATGGATTGTATAATTTATATCAGGAATAACCAAGTCATTCAAACTTCACTTTAAAATTAAGAGGATTTTAAAGTTTAGAAATTGATATGTATAATGGGTATTGTTGTTCTACAGCTTAACAAAGTGACAAAGAATGGTAGTCATGAGCCACATTTGGTCATGCCTGATTTATACAAAGCATTCAAACTCTTGGTGCCACAGTTAATAATACATAATTATATAATATACTGTAAGTCTTAGTAAGTTTGATATAAATGTAATATTTTTCATACTTCCATGTTTCCACTAATTCAATTACAAGATGTAAGATGGTTACAGTTTACTCACTGTTGCATCTACATACAATTTAAACATAATTTTATCTTAAATGTATTGTCTAAACAAATTATATAGTGTATGCCTATTTTATTATATGCATGTAATGATTTGTATAAGACAGATTTACAAGGGATGTTTTTAAAAGAATAAAATTAGGGCATTACAGATAACTATACTAAACAATGATTCAATGATATATTAAATTAAAAACACTTAATTACTACACTTAGATGTTCATATATATGTACCAAATCGACTCAATTTAAAAAAATGTATCTGACATAAAGTCGAATAAGAAGTGCAGCTATTGAAAAACAACTTTATAAATATTGCAATTACTTCATTATGTTTTATATACGAATGCAGAATGTTTTTGATGCATGTACATATTACTAATCAATTTGATGTAATATTTAACCATAGAAATAAGAATAAAATATAATGCAATTCCTTTTTAGTTTGTTACAAGAAGAGGAGAAATTCAAAGGATATAGGGAGATAGGGCTTCGATAGTGACTTGTGTCCTTTGCAATTCTGCAACTTTGTTAGTTGGCAATACTAACACATTAATGTCTTAATTGTCCTAAAATCACTCAACAGCATCATTAGTAACACGAAACAAAAATAGCTTAATATCAATGTTTCTTTAATTTGGTTATTTGATTATTAGCATTATTAAAATTACTATTTTGTATATTTTGTAAAATAATTTCACTTCTCTTATACAAAACTGCAAAGCAATTGCAAAAAAGGCATTGAAAAGGCATCAATTTTTATTGCCATGCATTTAACCCTTTGCAGACAGAGCGCTTCTAAGCTCAACGCCATGTATGTACAGAATATTCTTAATTTGATGTAAGATAAGTATGTTTCTAATATTCACATTTATAGTTATTAAGATTAACATCATGATTTATTTATTGATATTGATATTATGGATTATCATGATGATTTTCTTATGATACATATATGCGTTGATCATCCGCAAAGGATAATTACTTGTATAGCTTACAAAGCTATACTAAAATTCACATAATGAAGCGTATAATTATTTCTATCAAAAATTTGTCTGTAACAGATATTTGACTCAAAACATTTATTAGATTCATGGTAACTGCACATACAAAGAATTTTCCACCTAAAATATGCCCCTTCTCTTGTATAAAATATAACAAACATTTCAAAGAAAAACTGTATGATTCAAAATAATAAATATCATAGTTATGAAATTCAAGATGTTGCCTGTGCTAATCATATTAAGATTCATCATGTAATAAGCATAATTTTTTAACGTTTTTCAGATGACATTAATTATGCTTACATAGTAAATTATGTCATACACAAGTTTTACCTAAAACTTGTTGGCACCAACATTGAAATCAATACTAGAATAAAAATTATAGAAACTTAAAATGCAAACTAGTAATTCTAATATATAGCCTTCAATTTGTCTATAACATTGTATGATGTCTTGGACAAATGTAAGAGTAAATGTATTCTTTCAATTGTAATATCATGATGATAAAGTGATAATGAATAATTTTAAATATTAATTAATTAAAAAAGAATCATTAATTTTTGATGGAAAATTCTAATATAGGAAGATCTCTTTAATTACTGCAGTTTTTCTTACTATTCTTAACTACCAATTAATGATAGTACTAGTTTACTTGAATAAGCTTTCTTATACTGAAAATTGTATAAAATATGATAACATTATCATATTAATATGTACAATGACATCCTATTATACTTGAACAATAAAAACTTCAGAAAATTAGTTTAAAAAATGTTCATTATTGATATTAAATTTTTTTCACTCAAAATTATTTAATATTGCACTACATACCACAGTTAAATTTGTTTGTTGTAGGAACAACAATAAGATACAACTAATGTTGATAATAATTATTATCAAAACCGTTTAAATAACATTTTGTTATTTTTTAAGATAAAAGAGATAATCAGTACTCTTTCTATACATATTTCAGTCTATATGCTTGTAGTATATGTTGTTAGGAATACATATTTAACCACATTTCTTAAGTATTGTATTAGATTAATTTAGATTATATTATAAAAATATTCTTACCTCATCGAAAAATACTTGAGTTTTTCTAAGTATATGTTTTAACTCTGTCAATTCCAAAAAATTACGTTTGAGAGCTTCTGCATTTTGATTGACCTCCCGTAACTCATTTTCCAATTTTTCAAATGTTGCTTCAAGATCTATCATTTCCCTAGGCTGAGGAGCTTCTGGATTTTCTCCAGTATCAAGCATAGGAATGCCATCCTTTTTAATTTCTTTCTCAAGGTACCGCAATTTTCGTTCCATTTCATCACAACGGCGTACTTCATTGACAAATTTTCGTTGAAATGCATTAACATCAGGATTAAGCTACATAAAAGAGGAACAGTGTTATTAAAAAATATAGTTTTACTAATGTATAATACAAATATTATACAATTATATGAAAAAATATCATAGGAAATGTATATTTTTTAAATTTTATGTGATAAAATGTTCATATAATAAAATAAAACACAGATATGATTTCAATACTATGAACAGAAATTAAAATTTATCTTCAATTTTACATTAAAATATATTCTATTTTATGATACAAATTGAGTACTTTCATTGTTATCTTATCTGTAACGTTTTAAGTTATTTATATGGATTACAAGCTTAGGAAAATTAGATAAATTTAAAAATAGATACTTCTATAAAATATATTTTATAATGTGGATGTTTTTTATTATGTAACAAAGTTTATAATTACATTTCACTTTTTATTTACAATTTAAAATCAATGATTAATACTAAATTGTACTCTATTATTTAAAAAAAAAAATGGAATATTAAACATAATAAAGCTTATTTTAACAATATTTCTATAGAGGATAGTTAGTTGTTGGTATTTTTATTTAAATTTTTTATTTTTCTGATGAAAGATCAATATTAGGAAATTCATTTATATGCACAATGATATAGTTTTTCATCAATTTTAATAAAAACGTTTGACAAATTTCTAATATAGTGAATGAATTGTGCTGAAATAATTTAAAGAGCAAATGACTATAGCAAATTTTAAACTAACAATCTTCCACATATAAGAGCATAGCATTTCTTACAAATGCATGTTGTAATATAAAAACTGTTCATTTAACTGCTTGATTAATGCATCTTCTCATAAAGATCTTTTATTACCAAAATAACAATTGAAATGAAAATACAAATATCTAATTATTACCTTCTTAATACGACAGTGTACTGCATACTATATGATATTAACATAATAAAATATCTTTACAATGAAACTGTGCTTATTCATGTTCAATTTATCTGAATAAGTTAATGCTCAGTGCCAATTATAAAAATTTATTTTTTTTAAAAGTTTCATATAGTTATATATGTATAACTATATATAGTTTTATAATAAATATTTTCATTATAATAATGAATTATATATATGCATTGAGAATAAAACTTAATGTAGACTAAGGATACAAATACTATTGACTAAAGTTATATGAATATTAACTTCTATTATATGAATGACTCAATTATAATAAAGGAGGATGGTAATGGATATCTATTATCTAAATATCCACTTATGTAAACTATTTTTTTTTATTGAGTTAGATAAATAGAGTTTTACTGCATAATAGATAATAAAGTAACAGATTAGAAGTATAGTGAGGAAATGAAATAATAGAATAGAATAACCAGAATAAAAATAGTAAAGCGCTAAAATATTCAATCATTAAAACAAGAAAATAATACAATGCTTATAAAAGAATAATGTCTGTCCTTTGAAAAGAATATTCAGGTAGATGGAAAAATTCTGTATCCTTGAACAGTATGATTACCAAGTGAGTTAACATTATGTTAATTTGTCAGAAAAATATTTTCTGACATTATATTATATTTATAACGATTTGATCAGCTTTAAAATAAGTCATTAAAATTACAGTAATTAAAATTTATATCATACATTTTACATTTGTTAAAATTTGTATTTCTATTTCACATTATTAAGATAAAAATTATAAATGTTATACTGAAATTATGTGTAAAGATTCTTTGATAAAATTAGTTTTTAAAAAGCAATAATAAAATGAAACTTACGTCTCGAAATTGCACAAGACCAAGTTCCCCAAGTTCAGAAACACAGGCGTAAGCAGCTTCACTTTGCAAAAAGAGTTGACACAAGGTCATCTCTTCGCTTCGAAAAAGTGATCCCATATTTGTCTTTAACAAAATTGCAATGATCCCTATTACAAATTAACTAAAACTACAACATAAAAACTAAACTTTTTTTAGAAAATCTAAAAATAGAAAACTGGCTGAACGTATTACTGATTCCCATAAGTTTCAAAACTTCCTTCTCTCAAATGTTTAACGGACACACCAACTTCTGATTGCGGATAGAATAAGTAATCAATAGGATAGTCACGAGATAAGATGGCCATATATTACAAGTTGACGGTGTATCGTTACTCACATTTTCAGTTAACGCCCAAAAACTACACTAGCGACAATCCAAATAACGTGTTTTTACGAACTCATTTGAATAAAAAAGCAAAAAGATTTGAAAATATTTATAATGTTAATACATATAAATATACAAATTAACAATGTTTATAATCCCATATTATATTCCTAAATCAAAATAAAAGAACAAATATATTGTTCATAAAACTAAATTGACAAATCATAAATTAAAAACTTTATTTTTTCTTTCTAAAATACAGAAATCATAAGAACGATTTTATTTTGTAAAATAATTTTAAATGTATACATAGTTATTAACAAGTATTATATATAAAACACACTTTTTTTCTCTTATATGTATAGTTCATGTGTTCGTCGCTATGTGTCAGCACATCTGCAATCTCGTGTCATCGGTAGTTTCCATATCTATTGAAGTATTGGATTAGCGTGTCATATGATAAACTTATAGATTGATATTGAACCTGAGGGAGTGTCTTAATTTTATAATTAATTTCTTGGAAATAAAAATGTTAAAATTATTCGTGTGTTTCATAGCTATATTTATTGCAGGTATCAATTATTTCACAAAGACTATAAAATAATACTTAAGTATAGTTTAAATTGTCTCAGTGATTAGAACTTGGAAATTATAAATCAGATCTTACGTTTTTTGCATTGCAGTTGCAGCAAGCGGAGATTTTGTAGTTCTACACAGCCCAAACAGTGTCTTATTTCATGGGAACGAAGAGGTAGAGCAAAGCTTACTTAAGGAAGTGTTAGCTGCTGCATTGGGTTTCACTGTTAAATTGGTATATTTTCCAATTATTTGTAATATATCTTATGATAGTACAATCTTTCCACAGAAAGATTATTAAACCTAAATTTGAAAGATGCTGTATATCTAAAATTTTTAAATTATGTATCATTTTGATTATTATTATAGAGGGGAGTATGGAGCGGTATCTCTATCACTGATCCATTTAGCCTTCCAGAAGCCGTAGTTGCAGTAGTGATAGAAGGTATAGATTCTTTAGACATTCCAAAAGGCAAAAGATTCCCTTTGAATGTTAATGAAGTCGAAGAAACCACATGGCAAGCTCTTAGAGGACGCCTCGAGGAAAGAGATAATGATAACACTTTAGTAAGAATTTCTTTGGGAGATGGTTTAGATGCTGTAAGTACTACAATAAAATATTAATCTAAATAAAATAACAAATTTTTTTATGTAATAATATTAAATGTATAATTTATACAAATGTTTCTCTTTTGATCTATATGTTAATGTAGTTTGTATATAACATGAGTTTAGCTAGGACAGTCTGCACTTGGGGAATTAAAACCAACTCCTATTGATGAATCATCTTTGAGAGCCTTAAATTTAAGAAAGGAAGAAGACAAGAAGTTTCTTGAAGAAGTACAACTGCTCCATGCAATTGCTAAAAAGGCACCCTCCGCAATTAAACCAGATTCGAAGTCTGATATTTATTGGCTCGTTATATCTGGTTTACGCCCTATTTTTGATGTTTATGGCAGTAACTCAACTGCTTCTAAGGAAGCACTATCCTTATTGAATAATGCTTTAAATGTTATTCATGATGCATTTATTCAAGCTTATGATGGCCAGGTATGAATCTAATTATATAGTAAAAATACTACTATATAACTTTTGGTATAAAATAAAATGTTTAATTTAGGTATTAATTGTGGCCTTCACAAATGACGCAAGCAAGGTGCACCATATTCGGTCTGTAACTCAAGAGAGGCAGAAACGGGACACTTCAGAAACTACAGGAAAAGATGTGGTTTGTATTTAAAGCTTTTTTAATTTATAATATAAGTTTTTATTTTGGATTATCATACTGCTTTTTATATTCATTACAAATATGGTGATATTAAATTTGTGAAGAAAGGTAAAATAACTATTGATTATACTTAATAAGTAACTGAAAAGACTTTGTGAAGATCTTAAGTATAGCATATAATTTTTCATTAATTGTACATGAAGTTGATTGGCCAATAAGGAATGTCAGACTTTCCTGTAAGATATTGTTTCGGTGAAGTTCTAGAAAAGCTACATCGATTTTTGTGATTTTTAAATATGTTGTAGAATCGACAGTCTGAACAACATTTTTTTCTGACAAGAAGTGTTGGACTCCTTTAGTTTCATTGAATGTATTGTACTAGTAAGAATACATTTTCCGCTAATATGTCAGAAACTAAGAGAGACTGGTACTTTTGTTAAACGGAAAAGCGGCTCAAAATCTCGAATTCTATAACATACTTTAAAATTATCAAAATCGGTAAATGAATAACTTTTTTACAAGTTCACCATCCTTTCTGCTATTATTAAAATAAGAATATCCATAACTTCTAAAACGTAATTTAAAAGAAATTTATTATATAGATTTAAATTTTATTAGTCTTTAAATATGATTTGAAGATGAACAATGGTAAGATATATTTCCATACAATGATGTTTTTTTATTTACATAAAGGTAAAATGTGGTACAAATAGCAAAAAAAGATTTTCCGTTGTGATTGATGATGGTGTTCTTAATAAAAGAATGGTACAAAGGTGGTCCACAAAATTTTGTGATAGACATGTTAATTTTATCAATGATAGATGTTCAGGCAAACAAAATTATCCTAAAAAATCTGACATTATTTATTAGCCAACCCAATACCTTATGCTCTAATTTTTAAAGCATTATACTTGTAACATAAATTACATGTTACTTCTTTGTTAAAAATTGTTACGCACTGCATAAGTATAAGATGTTTGGAAACATCTTTGAAAATACAGGGTGGGACATAATAGAAACAGCAATAAAATGCTTTTTTCATATTGGAAGGTTAAAGGAGATCTTTTATCTGATATATGAGGTATTACATATACACCATTGTAACCATCGTATCCACCTTTTCAAGAATGCAACAGCATTATCTCATATAAGAGATAGAAAGCTCCTATTAACACGTTGATTGCCAAGTCATCCATGTGTGGGTAATCCATTATCATAGGGGCCTATTAATTAGAAATATTTGTATTAGATAATTAAAAGTATGGATAATAACAGTAACAACATATTATGAAAACAGTAGATAAGATTTATTAAAAATAAAAATATTACTTGATAAAACTTTCAACAATTTCACCATGACAGTCATCGTGTTAATTCTAACCTTACTAGTTTGTAAGAAAAATGCTTATAATTTTTTATATGGTCCACCATGTATTTATGATACTTTTAATTTCATTTCAAGTACAACGAAGTTGCATCAGAAAGTTCAATTATTGTATCTAACAGCTGTATCCTTTATAGGCTAATAAAACTAACAATACAGAATCTTCTACGGATGTTAAACATAATAACAACAATACGAACTCTTTTAATGCTAGTATGTCGAGTAAGGTATGTTAAAAGTGTTGCATGAGTGAATTTTTAATAAAAGTAAACAAATGTGTTTGAATTAGAAATAGTTTCCTGCATGATTTTTAAACTTGTTAATAAATTATACAACGCAGAATTTGTAATTCAGTAATTCAAAACACATTTTTGGTTTAATACTTGAAGTTATTAAAACGTATACAACATTTTATTATACTACAGAATATACTAAAACATAAATTCATAATCCATACATATATATTTCAGCAAAGAGAGGTTATAATGTTTAAATCTTATTAAAAAAAAAATCAGAAAAAATATGTAATAACTAACTTGAATAAGGGATTTAATCTATTTATAATTTCCATTTTATATGTTAATTATATAAAAAATAATCTTTATTTTTAATATTTCTTTATAAATAAAAGTTGCTAAAATAATTAGTGTTCATATTTGTACTTTAGCAACATTATTTTGTGCACAATATGAGATCAACGACTATTGTAATTGATTAGGTTTGGATTATCTCAAATTTTGCAACATACATATGTTGCTTTATAAATCATGTACTTATAGCAAGATGAACATCAAGGTGACAATACAAAGTTAACAAATGAAGAGGATAAAGATACAAACATTGATAATCCTGAACATTCTGATTCAAACGGTGATACAAACGTTAATAATCATAATGATAATGGAGTCAGTAACAATCATACGAATTTTACTAACGGGGAGAATAAAGTAAAGTCTAACAGACAAAGTATAGGACAGGTACCATGAATACTTAAAATTTTACGTACTTTTAAAAATCTTAATGTATTCTATTATGTTGAAATAAGGTTGTGCTCATTGCAAGAATAATGAATATATCTTCATTTATTTTAGCAGTATATTTTAATTTAGGAGACTATTTCTTTAGCTGATTGTTATGACTTATCATATTCTATCATGTTGGTGTCTTGATTGTCTTGCATTACATAAAAAATTACAGTTTACTTCTTCAGGTCCGCAATCAATAATCAAAACACCAATTCAAATCATCACAAAAGCTTCAAATATTTTTTTAGCATAAAATTGTTATGTATTTTTGTTATCAGTAATTAGTAGAACACGTGTAAAATTGTAAGTAAATCTCTATTAAATTGTGCATGAATTTAGTAAGTAATTTAATTTAAAACAATACTACAAATTGAAATATACATTTTTTACGCTATATGAAATTGAAAGTCCTTTATTATTTTGCAATTTAAAGCTTTATATTACAAATGTAAGCAGTTAACATTGGTATGCTTAAGTATTATGTGGTTCTGTATAGAACAATGCATGTTTACACATAATCATCCATTTATACAAAATATATTATAAACTGTAAATAGCTGTTGCAATAGTTAGCTAGTAATTTCAGATATAGTTAAAATACAGTTTTAGATTGCAAAGTGTTAAAGAGTTTTTAGATATGCTATGATACAAGCAGTCTTGAGTCATTAATTTAGCATGTTTTATTTCTATATTATATAAATGCTTTCAGTGTGCTTACATAACAACAATGCTTGTTATTAACATGTCTTTATAATTAATGCTACAATATCATGTAGCACTTGATAAAATGCATGATAATTTATTACAGGAAATATGTAATACAGAAAAATTAATTTAAAGAACAAAAAATATAATTTGAGCTAATTATGTCAGTCTTATAGTACAAAATGCGGAACATATACAAACTTTGTAGCATTATCTCATGTCATGTTTATAAGGCTTTATAACTTTTTCTTTTCTTAAATAAATAAGCTTTCTCATTGTAGGTATTAAAATGTTTAGAATTCAATAAATTCAAGAATGAACGTTATTGTAGTTGAATTGTTGCAAACGATTATGATGGTGTAAAACATCAAGTTTTTTGTTTTAGGAAATCAAAAACTTGGCAAAAGAATATTCCACGGATTATCCTGCCATCTTTAACATTATTTTATGGTTTGGAGTTGTTTTTGTTTTCTCGCTGCTTGCTATTTGCAGTATGTAATCATTTTTTTACTTTCATTTCATAAAATTTTATACTTTCTCTAATTTTTATTTATTATAAATACAGTTGCCATTGCTCAGATGGATCCTGGACGTGATTCCATAATATATAGGATGACTTCCAATCGTATGAAGAAAGACAATTAAATGTAAATATAAATTTAAATTAAAAGAATCATTCTGTATATCTATTGTACTTAAATCATTAACCTTGCTTAATAAGCATGTATCATTTCAGTATATGAAATATTGATAAAATGAAAGGAAATTTTTTTCCTACATATTATAACAACTATTGTAGTGTATTTATGTGCACAATAGTTGTAACATGTGTAATATAAACAGTCAGTCATTTCGTTCTCATTTGTTATATACTATAGAGAAATATTAAACAACAGAATTTTATTACATGTAATATTTATATTAGATTAAATCTGTTGTAAATTAGCCATAAGTAATAATAAAATATACTTGAATGTTAAGTAATTCAAAATAAAGTAATAAAAATCAAGGTATTATTGATTTATAAATAACTAATAATAATTAGTTTTGTTATAGGTCATTTTGTACATCAAGCATTGTTAATTGTGATTCACCAATACATAATATTTGGTGTTATATACTCTCAAAAGGGCTTGTAACTCGTGCAATGGATAAGCACCTTTTAAGCAAAATGGGATCATATAGGTAATCTTTTCAGAGACATGGGAATCCCATTGGTTGTAATTATTTTTTGTTAGTAAGAAGCTGAAATACATTCAGTCATTTATTGTTTAAAAAATTCGTAAGAGTTACCTAAATGGATTAATTTTATGAAAGAGAAGTATTGTATTTTATAACAGTATTATGCTTTAGATTGTTTTTTAATATTATACTTTTCGTAACACTTTGACGGTAAAGGGTTAAAATAGTGTGCCAGTTTTGTTACTGAAAAAATTAAAAATTTTCAACTGTGAAATTCTGGATTTGTAACATGTTTTTCTTGCCAGATACCAATTATTTGAAACCTTGTGCGTGAAATTGTACTATTGTGTGTGTTAGTGAATGGAAATAGAAAGAGATCGCTACGTAAAGGTCTTTTGTATCCTTGTTTTATCACGCATGTGCATTCGTTAGTTGACTAATGTTGCGCGCGATATTTCGAAAACTTCTATAAAAAATATAAAACTCTCATAATTTCCGATAGTTGCGTTTACTTAATACATATAAATTATATAATTAAAGAATTTAATAGTACTACAACATAAAAATTAGATTATGGATGAGAAGAAATTAACATGAAAAGTGGAGTCTTAACCCTGATAATTGATGTCATAGCTGTGCTGAACAACGTGATAACGTTCTTGTAAGTACGTAGAATTATAATTAACGTATTTGTTTTAATAAGAAATTATACTAACATACATTATTTCCTATTAATTATGTTGCAAACGTTACATAGATATCATAAATAAGATAAATAGAAATAATGTAGAAGTACACTAATTACTTATAAATGTAATATACATTTTGTGAATTTTCAAAATAATATAGTACTGTGATTCATGGTATTTTAAATATATACAATGGTTTTAAGAAAATATTTTTCTAAAATAATATAAGTAGTATTTAAAATTTGATAAAAAATGTACACTTCTTTCTGGAAAACCAAAAAGGTTAAGTGATAATGTGGGAAAAAGGTTAGGATAATTAATTGTTACGAGAAAAAGTTATGCAGTTATTAAAAAAGTTTTTAGTTAACATATACAATGTTTCTTTCCCATTTCGAAAAACAAAAGTTTTTTATTGAAATGGTAGAACATTTGTTTTGTTTCTACGAGTTCTGTTATATGGTGAAATACAAACTAACCTATGACTTGTACCGGTTTATCCGCCAATAAACAAATAAATACAGATTGTATTATCACGCACAAGTCAATATTTTAAATAATTTGACTTGAAGCTTTATGGCTCTAACTTCATCATCTTAATACCAAGTAGACTTATAGTTTACACTACTTGTTTCAACGAATAGGCATACATATGTATATAGATTGTATCTATGTACGTAAGCCAATATATTTAATATTTTGGCTTTTACCGCTTCGTATGATGCTATTATAATATTATTAATATTACCTTGAAATACATTGAAAAAACTGTATACTCTATTAAGTAAGTGTGCCACACACAGAAATAAGGATCGAAAGTCAATATAGGTAAATAAAACTTACCTGTATTATTACATTTCAGATTTGGTAACTTTCGATAGAAATTAAAAATTAAAAATTTGGAGTTGTAGTAACGGCAGCCAATTAAAACTAGGCATCGGTTTATTTTGTTGCCTCTATCAATGGCTACCCCTCTCAAGGATGGGATTTGTCCCTATATTCCTAGGTCCATGAATAAGCGTGACCTACGTAGTGCGCATCAAGACGCGCACACCATTCATTGCGTTAACGCGCATGCGTGAACAGATAAGGACGTGAGGGGCCATATGCAGCGTTCTTTTTTCATTGCTGTATCGCTTTTTCAGTTCGCTCGCGCATTCTATCCTCATATCTCTATGGGCCTGCTGTGAACTGTTTGCGTTGAAGGTTTAATCCCCACCTTCGTCGGTATCCCACTCTCCCGCCAAAACCTACCCAGGTATTCTGATCCCACCACTAGACTACAACACCTGTCACTACTACAGGAAACGACTAGTGTTTTCTGTCAGCTTGCGTTTAATCCACTTTGACTTATATACGACAGTGTTGATTTCGACAATTCTTGTCACATGCATCGAGTTTGATAGCATCAGGTTGAGATAGTTATCTGTCATAGAGTGTGTAAATTATCCGACTATCATTCGTACTCGGATATTGGAAAATTTCGTGGAAACACTCGATGATGGAATGAAAAACGCACTGAAAAATTGTTTCTTTATCGTTTTGTTATTTACTTGGATGAAGATAGTAACGATCTCGTGGATAAGTTTATGCAGTTGCCATAACTATGGGTTAACGAGTTGGTGATTTATTTTGAGTTAATGTTGATGTTTTCGGGAACTGATATTCTTTCAAGAAAGTTGGGCGTGAAGTAATTTATCACGTAACTGTTACGGCGTTAATAAACTGCATTATTCTGTAAATAAATCTGTTGACTTTACGTTCAAATCCTTACGGATAAATCTATAAAATAGTGTTAAGAGCAATTAAAATTATGCAAAGCGATTTAGCTTTCAAGAATTTCACCATTCGCATTATCTGAAAAATTTACAATTTACGTCGCGAAAATTAAAGTGCATATGAGATAAAATTAAGGTCAAAGTTAAACGTTGCTAATGCGGTGTTTTATCATTTGAACAGTAGCTACGAATTCGTTGCATAAGAGAATTTGTATATCTTAACTCGAATGATTCAATTACGTTAATACAATGTGAGTCGAGGTTATTGATCACAAAAAATATAACATATTTGCATAACCGTTTTATACTTTTTTTGCTCGCATGTTTGTTTTCTCTACAGTCGTGTTTCGTCCGCAGTTAACAAGTAGAGGGCTCCAACTTCCGGTCGCCAATTTTAATGTCGTATGCTTCTTCTTTTACCGATCAACCATAAGTATTTAAAACGTTTGTACGTGATTTGAAAAGAAGTTACGTGAATGTTTTTATTGGAAGTGTTATAGTGTTGCAGTAACGTCAGTGTTAAAATTGTCTTCATTGTCCCCTTTTAGATTTGTTACTAATTGTCATAAACATATTGCAAATAAATAATTTATATTTGTACTGGTCTGTACTTGCTTACAAAGAGTTATTTTGTGTTTTGAAAGTTATTTTTCTATTTGGTCTCGTAAAAAATGAAAAAAAAAGTTTTGGTATGAAGGGGATTTGAACTCTACTTATCGGAGTAGAAAGTAGGAACGTTGCTCCGATGGTAAAACCACTGTTTAAACTTTGGTATTATCATTGTATAAATTGCTGAAAGTCCATATTTCCAAATTTGCTAGTTTAAACATTTTTAGATTACTTAATGTTTAAATCTTTAAATTAATAATTTGTTTCCATTTCTTTGTCATTAAGAAGTTCAAATTTCTAAGGATCCAAAGTTCCAAGTTTTCAAAAGTGAGAATTTACAAACTCCTACATTTTCAAATTATCAACTTTATATATTAAATTTAAATTTCTGCATTTGAGGACCCTTAAATTAAAAAATTGCCAACTTATCTAATTGAGAACTTGAATTGTAAAACTTAAAATTTAAAAATTGCAAATTTAGATTTTTCAAATTTTGCATACATATTGCAATTGCGACAATTCTCCCTGCTCTTACAATTCCTAGTGCCATACAGAGAATACGTTACGTTTATTTGACGCTCAAGTATTAGATATCGTTATCATTGCAAAGTATCAAACGTATTTTGAGTCTATTAATTAATCGAAATTAATTAATATTGATCGACTGATAGAAGTATACAAGTTGATAAATCATTAAATGTAAGTACCTAACATTTCCGTTCGAGTATTTCGCTACCTGTTGAGTACCATTAATATGTATCGGTATCGGTGCAATTACTAAAAGCAGCAGATATAATACAGCAATATTCGCATAATTTATTCATGAAACATGCAAAAAAGCTTTGAAAACAAATAACTCGGTAACTATTAGAGGCGAGTTAAAAGTGATATATTTTCTACAAAGTTCTATTAAAATTGTCGACCCGAGGTTGCACTTTTCCTGCAAGACATTTGTTCTTCGATGCCCCACTCGATAGGATTTGTTGCCCGCGGCTATATACAGCGACTCGTAATACCATCTCTACGTACAACGAACGTTACTGTCGGCTGACAAACATGATCCTCGAGAAAATCGTGTTCGCGATTCGAGAAACGGCTGTATCGTCGACGACGACGTGGTACCTGTTCTGGACGTCCGTGTCGTCGGGAAGACGAAAAATTGGCACTCGTAACTTCGGTTTTACGTAATAAGTGTGTCTGCCGTGTCTAGACTTCTTCAAGGTTATGGTCCGCAGGAAACATCTAAGTCCGTAACCGCACGATTAAATATATTTTATAATTTATCTTAAAAAGATATTTCTGTCTTCCATTGAAACTTTCGTGAAAAAGGTAACTATTGATCTAAATGCAATATTTAATTTCCTTCGTTAAATAATCTAAAAGGAACATTTGTTAAGATGAACTTAAAACAGTGATTCGTTGAAGTAGATACTATAAAATCATAATTGTTAATTCAAGACTAAATAGTGTGTAATAACAGTAAAAAATATAATATTTCTCCGCGCGAATAATCCGACGATAAAGGACCCAGTGAATTCAGTATGTGCAATTTGTTCTCCGAGAAACAGTTCTGGAGATATGACAAGAGTTTCGTATTTCTGATAAAAATTGAGTAAAAGTGATGCGCAATGGACGTCACGATTAATTGCAGTTAATGACTAAGAGAAACACTTATAAGAGAAATAAAATAGAACTCGCTTGATTGTTTCGAGTGTAGGTCATATTGTGATCGAGGTGCAACGATGAGTGTGAGAATTGTTGTTAGTGTGACAGAGATCGCAGACATGAACCCAAAGGATCGTTACGTAGTCGAAGAGATAGGTAAGTCCTCGGAGTAAATGATCGTTTTCATGAGCCATTTGTTTCTTTAAGAAGGAAATGAGCTATTGACTTATATTACCTCATTAAGTATTGATGAACAGAACAGAAAATTGTTTCAGTTTTCTGAGAAACGAAAATCGTTTATTTTTAATCTAAGCGTATGGCCATCTTATATATTCTTGCTGTTTTGACGGTAGTTTACGATGCTGTTGGAGAGCGTTGGAGTGGAGGTGTAATTTTAGATGTTTTTTAGGGATTTGGGAAGGTGGAGATTGTAGATTTGGAAATTTATGTGTCTGGAGGTTTGGAGAATTGGATAGGTGGACATTTGGGGATTTGGGTATTTGGCGAATTAGATATGTGGTCATTTGAGAATTTGGGGACTTGGAAATTTGGAATTTGAGAATTTGGGGACTTGGAAATTTGGGATTTGAGAATTTGGGAATGAGGAGATTTGGGATTTGAGAATTTGGGGACATGGAAATTTGGGATTTGAGAATTTGGGAATGAGGAGATTTGGGATTTGAGAATTTGGGAATGAGGAGATTTGGAATTTGAGAATTTGGGAATGAGGAGATTTGGGATTTGAGAATTTGGGGACATGGAAATTTGGGATTTGAGAATTTAGGGATGGGGAGATTTGGGATTTCAGAATTTGGGGACATGGAGATTTGGGATTTCAGAATTTGGGGACATGGAAATTTGGGATTTGAGAATTTAGGAATGGGGAGATTTGGCATTTGAGAATTTGGGGACATGGAAATTTGGGATTTGAGAATTTGGGAATGAGGAGATTTGGCATTTGAGAATTTGGGAATGAAGAAATTTGGAATTTGAGAATTTGGGAATGAAGAAATGTGGAACTTAGGAGTTTGGACTTTTGGAAGTTTGGGAACTTTAAAATACAGGGGTTTAGAAATTTCTGATTTTGGAAACTTAGGAACTTGACTATTTTCAAATCTGTGTATTTGGGAAGTTAGGAATGTGAGCATTTGTAAATTTCTGGTGTTGGAAAGTTAGGAACGTGGGAATTTATGAATTTGGGAAGATAAGGAAAATTGAGCAATTTATAACTTTGAGAACTTGGAACTTGCGAATTTTCAAGTTGACAAATTGACTACCCCTGCATCTGCCCATCATTATCCAAAAACACAACTGAAATCAAATATGTTGATAATTACATTTTCAAATGCCATGAAGTCACAATCTTGTTTGCCATAATACGAAATATGAAACCTAGTAGTCGCAACTTGAATTTTAATAATGACTGCTTTTATTTTTTTTCATATGCCATGACAGAGCATTTTGTGTCATAATAATATAAAGTTATAGTACCATTGGGGTGTATTTTCTGGCGACACTAAATGCCACGACTTTGGCCATCAAATGTGGTCACTAGACATCACATCGTTAAAGTACAGGACTTCGTGTTACAGATATAACGTCACGATACTTATAATCGAAGTTATTGATTTTAACAATGCATGCCATTACATAAATATTAGTTAATAATTTATTAACTAATTTTTATTAATAAGTCTTTGTGGAAGTGCCAGAGGTGGATTTAGAACTACTTATGGGATAGACACAACAACATAAGGTAACTATACTTAATGTTGTACATCAGATAGCATGAAAAATTGCAATATCTCAATAAATACGATATTTATACAAAATTGTTCATAGATGTAAAATATTTCGTTGTAAACAAAAGACAATATTGATCATTTAATACAATTTTAAAGAAGTTTTGTAATAAAGGAGATTTAACAAAAAACATCGAACTTACTTTCTTTCTAAACAACTCTCTCATCGTGAAGCACCTTTTATACATTTTCCATTTATACAATGTATATTTGTACTCCACATTTATTTATGTTTATATATTATATTTACATTGTATACTTACACAATTGATATTTATATTTCGAATTTACATTTATACACTTTCTTTAAAAGATCCTCACAAAAAACATCTATTAGGTTATGTAAACCTTACATTTCTAAAATGGCTGAAGATAAAATGGATACCAAAAATGTTTCATACATAAAACTTCGCGAGATGAATGACGTTCAGTGTTGAAGTTTTTTGGAGCATGAGAATATCGTTAGGCTTTTTCGTTTCCAGATCTGTACGTAATGAAATTTACAAACGTGCGTGCGCAGAAAGGTGTAATTAAGAGGGCTCGGTAGAGCCCACCGTGTGATTATAAACACGGAAAAGAATTATCTTAGCCGTAAGTGGTCTGGAGGTGTGACTCGCGTCATACGTAGAACTTGACCTTGGCTATATCTTAGAGATCAGTTAATGAGTACACATTGTTACACGTGAGAAGAGAATCAAAATGCAGCTTGACCATATGCGATGCATTAAAGCGGAGTTTTACAGTGAATTATGCAACGAAATATGAGTTCATTTAGATTCCAGATCGATCCTCTACTTGATATTCTTCTTTTAATACCGGGTGTCCTGCCGTAAGCGTTCAACTAATAGCCAGTTACGTTCGACAAAAGTCTATGAATGTTTTCATTACCATTTTTTATTCATCGGTGCGACAGAAGACTTTTCACCTTCAGTTTTTCAAGGTTACCACGGTCACCTCGTGTTTTGTAAACGGACTGTTACATTTTCGTTTTGCTACTTAACAGCTACAAAAAAAGAAGATCAAGTTCAGTGCATGTCTTTGAAATGACCTCGAGACAATCCGAAGTTGCGACGAAAATGTTTTCGCACAGACGGCAATCGATATTTCTGTTACTTTACTTGCACTTTTAGCAATTTCTGTTCAAAATGGCCACCCGCCGCTATTTAGCGTTGCTACAAGTATTTTTGGCATTTCTTTTCAAACTTTTCGGTCTTTGCGGTCTCCGATACTTCAAGGACACTTGTAAAACAAAAATGTCACGTTCCAAAACCGCGAGATGACCCCGACTTGACTTTCAAGAATCGAAGATAAAAATTCGTTTTACCGTAATATTTTATACAAAGACGATAACAGTCTTCTTACGTTTTTGTCCTATTATCGGCTGTTCAGCGATTATATCAAACGGCACTTATCGTGGGATACTCCGCGTAATTGATGTATGCAAGTTGAGCAGTAGTTAATAAAATTGCGGAAAAAATATATGAATATTATCGCGAAAGCTGAGTCATGTTGACACATAAAACCTGTACATTAAAAAAACGATATACGGTTTGACGTACACGGTTACTAAGCATATTGTAGTTTACTATTCTTGCTACCCTTAACCCTGGTCATATGAGGCATTTTGTAGTAAATAATTTTTATTTACATGAAAATAAATAATTTTAGAAAACTATGCAGTGTTACAGAAAAGATTTTCTTTTAAATGGTTGCTTTTATATGACTGTTCGATATTTTGTTTATTTATAGACGAGAAAATAGCACAGCTTTGTTAGTCGTAAATTTGGTATTTTAAAGCTGCTTCGCACTGTTCAAATATAAAATACGTGCTGGTGTATTTATATGTACGTATGTATAGGGTGAGTTATGCGAGTGTGGAATTCAAAATATCTTTTCATGCTAGAAGCAGACGTGTAATTATAAAGAAAAATATGTATATTTATTTGTGAAGAAGCAAATTGTATTCTTAAAATACTTACTGTGATATGGATTCTTTTCCTAGAAGCTTTAATTTGTTACACTTCAAGGTCAGTCTTTTTTTCAAGTGGAACGATTTTTAATTATGTAACAGCCAATTAATAAAATAAAAGATTAAGTCATGACTATTGTTTTAACCTTGATTACAATGATCGTCAGTGGACGTATGATTGAGAGTTGGTAATTATTATTGAAAATAATAGGAAGGTTTAATAATGTTCTGCATCAAAGTTATATGTTAACATTTGTGGAAGTATCAATATTTAAGAGATGGTATCAGATTTTTTTTATTTTTTCAAATTTTAAAATTATTGGATCCTCAAACTTTCAAATTTCCGTGTTTAAATTTGTAAATTCTCAAATTTCAAAAATTTCAAGTTTCTAAATTCCTGAGGTTTCATAATTTTCAAATTCTGCATTCCAAATTTCTAATTTCTCAGATTTCCAAATTTCTCAAATTCTGCATTCCAAATTTCCAAATTTCTAATTTTTCAAATTTCTCAAATTCTCAAATTCTGCATTCCAAATTTCTAATTTCACAAATTTCTAAAATTCTCAAATTGCAAAATTCCCAAGTTCTAAAGTTCCCAACCCCCCAAATCCCCAAATCCCTAAATATTGAAATTTCTAAATTTCCAAATCTCCATTTTCCAAATTTCCAAACCTTAAAAATTTGAAATATCGAAATTTCTATGATTTCAAATCAACAAATTTCGAAACTTCCAAATACCCAACGTCTCCATTCCCTGACTTCTAATTTCCAACTTTCTAAATCCCCAAAGTTCCAAATTCCAAACTTTCTAAATTTCGAGGGATAAAGAAAGATTGCCCTAATGCACATGCTTCACTTTACAGTATATGACATTACTTCGAAACGTTGTTCTTATGTTTCTTCATTTTTGTTATTTTAAATTGTTATTCATCAACACAAGATGAGAATTGTGTCTGGAGGTTATATATTTCTGATCCCAAGATAAAAATACGTATTCAAACAATCAGCATTGCACGAATCATTTTTTTTCTGTTCCCCACTCTAATTACATCGTTACATATTTTGGTTTATAAAGTGCCAATTCATAATTTCGCGGCTGAGTGAGAATGAGTGACGCAGGTGAGAGTGGATAAACGCATAAGCGAGTGTGTAAAAGTGATTAGAATTGACTCTGCTGTTATATTATTATGGTTTCTTCAAATTGTACCATTTCAAGAAACATAAACTCCAGTAGATCTTTTTATGATTATTATACTCATCACCGCACTTAACAATTTAAAAATTTAAGAACCCCAAAAATTCTAGAGGAATTTAAGAACTTAACAATTTCAATATTTTGAAGTCTTCAAGTTTTACTCATTCAAACAAAAAATTGCAAACAAGTTCTAAAATGTTCTTAATGTTACAAAATAAAAGATTTTCAAGATCCTAATAGGTTTCCAAATTTCAATATTTTAAAGTCTTAAAGTTTCACTGATTCAAAAAAAAAAATTGCAAACAAGTTCTAAAATGTTCTTAATGTTGCAAAATAAAAGATCTTCAAGATCCTAATAAATTTCAATATTTTCAAATATTTTTAAAGTTTAAGCATTACATAAATTCAAACTTTTAATGATCCACAGTTCCAAAATTCAACAACTCAAAAATGCAAAAGTTTAAAAGTTCTAAAACTATAAAATTTCAAAGCTTTGATGTTCCAAAATTCCAAGGACCAAAGTCACAAAATTATAAAATTGTAAAATTAAAGAATCCCAAAATTCTAAGTTCTGAAAGTCCTGGATTTTCAGTATACCAAAATCTCAAAATCCCAAAACTCCAAATTGTAAAGTCCTAAATTTTCAATGCACCAAAATCTCAAAATCCCAAAACCCCAAATTCTGAAGTCCTAAATTTTCAATATACCAAAATCTCAAAATCCCAAAACCCTAAATTGTAAAGTCCTAAATTTTCAATGCACCAAAATCCCAGAACCCCAAATTCTAAAGTCTCTATTTCATAAATTTCCAAACTCCCAAAGTTCCACCATCTAAACTCACAAATGTCCAAATCCCAAAGTTGTAAAATTAAAAAATTCCAAACTTTCACGGTCCATGCCCACCGTACTTGAGTAGAACCAGTAGTCGCATGATTGAAATAAAGACAAGTACGGTATTAGTAGCAAAGTGTGCAGTGCATCATCGTAGAAAGAAGAGCAATAAAAGAGGTTAGAATAATTTATGGCTGCGTGCAGTCATGAATGTAGCTATCACAATAGATTATTACATTAATTGCACATTTGCTAATAAACGAGGAGAAAAACGAACGAGCGCATGAATGTATAAAGCAATTAGAGCTGGCTGTAATTATGAAAGCAAGATGGTGGCCACGATATACCTGCGACGCCAAAGTGAATGGTCGCGTCAATTGTGCTACACAATTATTAATGAGGGAATATTGAAAGAACGTCTGAGAAGGTGTCACGCGATTTGAAAAGTCTCCGTGTACAAATTGGACTTATGCAAAATATACAACTTTCACGCATTACGAACAGAATAATGTTTTTAAATATGGTAGCTAGGTATACCACATGTTTATTACCTACCGTTGATAACAGACTACGGATAAATAATTATTTCACAAACACGTCGATGTCCGTGGCCTACATGCAAAAATAAAAATTGTAATTTTGGATTCAAACGAACGTTAATTTTACAAATTTTTATGAATCACATTCGCAACAACCTTGCGATCTTACCTCACGTCGGTATATTTTAAACGAAAGATTTGTCCTAGTTTTCAGAAATGCTGATATGAAAGAGACTTTCAAAGTTACTAAGTTAAATTATTCAGAGAATTCTATTTCTGAGTACATCGGTAATTTACATTCTGTATTAAAATTATGGCACCAGAAGTATAACACTTTTGTTAATAACGTTACAGATTTTTATTCCGTTCGTAATTAGACTTAACGTTTCATCCATATTGGTCTACGAATCGACCTACATTTTCAATTCAATTCTTGACATATGTCTAGTCCGTATTAGGATGGAATCTAGCCATGAGACGTTCGTCATTTACATGGATGACGATATCAGCACGAATTTCCCTCTTTAGCGATTTTAATTCATTCCACACTGTTAAGCTACCTGATATGTTCCTAGGTCTTTGTTGTAACTTGTTATGTTGGTGAATCATTCACTAATCGTAAATAATTACGGGATCATCGATCATTTCGGTGTGTTGAGTCAGAAGTGTCGGTGCTTCACCTC
The DNA here is from genome assembly GCA_036983795.1 of Megachile lagopoda. Classification (NCBI taxonomy): domain Eukaryota; kingdom Metazoa; phylum Arthropoda; class Insecta; order Hymenoptera; family Megachilidae; genus Megachile; species Megachile lagopoda. The sequence goes on along the minus strand of CM072797.1, from coordinate 9,494,939 downwards.
GTGTTTGTTAGTTCACTTTTTTCGTTAATAATATTTTTTATTGTACACTTTCGTGTCAGGGCCGTTGTTAGTCTGTGGGACGTCGGGGCAGTGGTTCATGTTACTGAAATGTTTCAGGTTCTCAAATCTCTTGCTAGATTGAACTCTTTTGAAAAACAATTATTTTTCATGATCAATGAGGACTTTTAACAAAATATTAACTGTTCAAGTCGATAGTATCAACGCTCTCATATTACGAATGTTTTGAAAGATAGTGGTCCAGATCAAATTGCCTTCAGGTCCTCACGCGGCTTACAAGTGTTAATATTGCGTTTTATTTATAACAAAATATTTTACGCTATCATTGATAAATTTTGCTATTTCATTGCTATATTGTAAAGTTTCGTATTAGAGTATGACTGATATTAAATACAGTTACCCCTAATTTACGAATTTTTATTAATGTGTATTCAGACTAATTGATTATAACCTTGCTTTGTGTTGTGCACTTAAGATTTATCTGCAACACGCAATTAAGTGGAACACAAGCACTGCTTCAAATGGAAGATTACATTTTCAGTAATGAAAAATTTCGTTTTATCAAGGTTTCAGTAACCGATATTACGATAAAATGAAGATAATGTGATTGATAGTATTATCACGAATAATGTTCGCGAATAAAAATCATTGTTCAATTCATCGTTCAGCATACTCTCTTTTAAGCATTTGAATGCGTTTTTTTTTAAATATAATTATGTATCTATAAAATAGTAGAAGTATCTTCATCATCGCACTTTCTCTATTATTATAAAAATTCGAAAGCGACGAATGTCAATTTTCTATAAATACATAATAAAGGTATTTGCGGAGGATCTGGATCTTTAATGAGCTTTTAATGTTTTTACTGACGGGGAAAGTGAATAACCTTTTGTAAGAGCTTTTAAAAAAGTATTAAAATTACGAAGAAACGACAAAACCAATTTTGTAGGTAGTTAGAGATAAATTTTGTATTCAAAATTACGATCGTATCTTGTTATAATAGTTATTAGTACTGTTATTATTCTAATTATTAGTTACCGTTATCACTCGATTAGCTACACAGATAAATATTTATCTACTACTTAAACTTACTTTACAAGGATTTCAAGAATTTACTGTAATCTCCTGTTTTTACAACATATTCTCCAAATGTCTTTATTATACAATTTGTGTATTGCAAATATCTGTATTCTAAATGTCTGTACATCATAATTTGTGTATTCTAAATGTATTCCTGAATTTCTGTATTTAAAATGTCTGTATTCAACAGTTTGTGCATTCAAAATATCTGTGTTTCACGATTTGTGCATTCAAAATGTCTGTATTCTACTATTTGTGTATTCCAAATATCTGTGTTCTAAATATCTGTATTCTACAATTCGTGTGTTCCAAATATCTGTATTCTAAATATCGGTACACCATAATTTGTGTATTTAAAATGTCTGTATTCCACAATTTGTGTATTCAAAATGTTTGTATCCCACAATTTGTGTATTCAAAATATTTGTATTCCACAATATGTGTATTCCAAATGTCTGTATTCCATAAGTTGTGTACTCCACGATTATTGTATTCCACAATTAATATATTCCACAACTTCCGATATGTATACCAAAAGTTCCACATTATGCAATTGCTACATCCACCAAATCCCTATTCCCAAGTCTCCATATCGTGTACAAGGTGTTAGTGACATGGACCATTAAGCACTATCCTTAACCTTCCAGTATACTAACTGTAAGTAGTATTGTCAATAGTAGTCTTGACAGTGTCTTCAATTCAGTTTGACCAAATTGAATCCTAGTTAAAATTATACATCTAATATAGTACCTCTAAATACAGTATAATCCAACATATCATATTTCGCCACTATATTATCACTACCTTATTTGTTACATAACCACTACACCATGGTTCAATTTTCATGAATCATTTTTCAACAAACGAACATCGATTCAAATCTTCCGAAGGTCACTCAGGAAAGTTGACCTTGATATCGAGGTCAAGGTCACTGCAGGAAGTATCCCAATCTCCTCTTTTCTTCAAAAAGAGTTACACCTCATAATTTACTAAATAGATCGTCGTTCAAATTACTGACTGAATTCTAACACGGCATTAAATCACGTCTAGTATCTTTATTTAGATTTTGATATCGTTACTGAAACTGACACTGGAATTGACATGGGAACCGTTATAAAACAGCGTTTTGGAAACGATGTTAATTTTTACATAACAGTTATTTCTGGAACTGTTTCAATAACTTGTTACGACGACCTATTATACAAAATGACAAGCAGCATGTAATACAAATAGGGAGATGATGAGCCTACATCAGCAGATAAATCGAAAATCCAGATTTACATTTTCTTACATAAAGCTTCATTTTCAGGAGAATCGATATTTGAAAATCCTTGAAAATATTTATAAATAGTGAACTTAATATTAACGATTATTGCCATTGTTTATATTGTTAAAATTTATTAACATTATTTAGTATTTTTTTTAGTGATGTTTTTAGAATATACTGTATTATATTGTTATTACTAAATGTAGCTATTAATAGTTGTTAATGTAATTTTGCAAGTATTATTATTAATGTAATTATTTCAGTACGTTTGTTTGATAATAACAAAAAAAAAATTTTCGAATTAATCAAAGGAATAGAAGATGCAGAAAATCAGAATGTCAACGAGTACAAAATTACGTTCAGCCTTTAAATCATACGTTGGTTCAGCAAAGATTGGATAAATTAGGTTCCGCCATTCATTTTCCTGGGACTTCCTCCTTTCCATGTTTTTTTCCCTATGTGCATTATAATTACGATTTGAAACAATCGCGAGCTAAATTACATACTTTGCATGTAAAAATCACATTCACCCGACGATTAATGATACGTGAAGAACACAAGGGAAAATTGAAGAAGTCTCAGAAGTATCCATAGAAATGTACCTAAAATCAATGAAATTTAATCTTAAAGAATTGTTGCGCTATTTCATTATTTCTTAAACAGAATCATCGTTTGTACCAGATATTACAGGATATCCTACATATTTCCGCAACAAAAACTAGTAGAATGTGATCGTGTTCTCATTCGTTACGATATTCGTTAAAATGATCTATTTACTCCGGTGAAATAATTAACTCGTACAGACACAATGAATATACTTCAGCCGAGTGTATTTTACAATTACACAGAAAGTAGGTACGTGTAAAACCCGATCGAAACTGGTTTGGCGCGAATGGAAACGTCTCGGTAAACACGTGCAGCATTCGACTCGATAAAAAGAAAAGTGGGATTTGAGAACCTTCACTCGCCAAAAAATCTTCCGCATGGAAACGTACGAACGCGTTTCTCATTGAGGATCGGTTTAATAAAGTGGAGAGAGAGAGGAAAAAAAAATTAGAGAGCCTTGAGGAACGTGTAACTTGGTTACACTCTGGCGGGGAAGTGAAATATCACGTAATTCAGATCATCTCGTTCTTTGTCTACCTCGGACAGTCTGGTTTCATTCTCTATTTTTAATCTTGAGATCAATTTTTTTCTTGGAATCCATAGTTAAAAGGAAGTGCTCCATTACTGCCTCGCTCGTTTCCCATGTCCTCACGTGCCGTGCCAGGGAGTTATAGGTTAAGCCGTCTCTAGGCTCCCTCTGTTTCAGGGACGACGCAGTAGAGTTTTTTTTAGCGGCAGTTCAGGAGTTTTTTAATCTGGAGATCTGGAGGGTTTGGAATTCCGATTTAGGGGTTTGAGGATTTGGACATTTGGCACTTTAAGGGTTTCAAAGTTTTGGAATTTGGGGAGGTGGAGATTTGGAGGTTTACAAGGTTAAACATTTGGGGATGGAAGTTGGGATTTAGAATTTTAGGAATTTGAAGATATGGCGGGGGAATTTGGGAATTTAGGGATTTAGGAATTTGGGAACTTGGGAATTTGGGAATTTGGGAATTTGGGAATTTGGGGGTTTAGGAATTTGGGAATCTAGGAATTTGGGGGTTTAGGAATTTGGGAATCTGGGAATTTGGGAATCTGGGAATTTGGGAATCTAGAAATTTGGGGGTTTAGGAATTTGGGGGTTTAGGAATTTGGGGATTTAGGAATTTGGGGGTTTAGGAATTTGGGGGTTTAGGAATTTGGGACTCCAGGAATTTGGGAATCTAGGAATTTGGGGATCTAGGAATTTGGGGGTTTAGGAATTTGGGAATTTAGGAATTTGTAAATTTGGGAATTTGCGAATTTGAGAACTTGGCAGTTTAGGAATTTAAGAATTTGAGAATTTAAGGATTTAGGGATTTAGGTATTTAGTGATCTATGGATTTACGAATTTAGGAATTCAGTTCAAAGATTTAGAAATCTAGGGATTTAGGAATTTAGGGATTTGGAGATCCTTAGGCTTTCCGCATGTTTTCCCAAAAATCACTATAATGCTTGCATAGCTGTATTTCGACATGATCGATCAAAAGACCGGAGGAACAATACCAGTTCAAAAGCGGTTTTTGTAAAGAGAAACATTATCTTATGTAAATTGGTTAAATGAAATTCATACATGCGTCTCGAAATATTTGCAAAATTATTTTTGTACAACTAGCACGTGTTCTAAAGAACCGTTGAGTCTATGTGGACCAGCAATCTTGAAAGAAAATACAGTTACGCGAAAAGCTATTTTTGACGAAGAGGGAGTGTCATTTTTGGTCTTTTGTTATTGTAAGATCATTTAAATACTTGAAGTTTTCTTCACGTATTTGGATTCAATGGATTATGTCCATTTTTGTTCCTTTTGAAAATTTCAAGATTTACAAATTCTCAAATTTTTAAGTTTTTGAACTTCTAAATTTCAAAATTACCAAATTCCTAAATTTCCAAAGTTTTAAATCCTCAGATCATCTAGTTACCCAATTCTCTAATTGCCCAATTCCCCAATTCTCCAATTCCCTAATTCCCTAATTCCCCAATTTCGAAAGTCCCAAATTTGCAAATTATCAAATCCCCAAATTTCCTTCTCCCCAAATTCCCACCTCCCCAAATTCCTATCATCCCAAATTCCCAACTCCCCAAATTTCCATCTCCCGAAATTCCTACTTCCCCAAATTACTATCTCCCCAAATTTCCAACTCCCCAAATTCCCAATTCCTCAAATTTCCTTCTCCCCAAATTCCCACTTCCCCAAATTACTATCTCCCTAAATTTCCAACTCCCCAAATTCCCAAATTCCCAAATTCCCAAATTTGCAAATTGTCAAATCCCCAAATTTTTAAATTCCCAAATTCCAGCATCCCCAAATTTTCGAATTTCCGAATTCCCGTTTTCCAATTCCTAATTCCAAAATCCCTAGATCCCCAAAATCCTAATTCTCCAAGCTCTCCAATTCCAAATTCCTAGGTTTCCAAATCCTCAAGTTTTCAAGCCCCCAAGTCCCCTATTTCCAAATCCCCAAATCTCTATCTCCCCAAATTTCCATTTCCCCCAGAATATTTATAAGAAAGCAAATATACATATTTTCCAGGCTTTCAATTAGAACGTTGCCGGTCCGTAGGTGTAAATCATAACCTGAAAACGTGTGCACAATGCACGATACAAGAAGCTGAATCATAATCATTCTTCCGATTGTTTCGCACGAGATGCACACGTGATTAATTGAGTAAGATGACGTATACAAGATCCTGTAGTGTAACAATAATAAGAGAGCTTTCATAACTGCAACTTTGTATATCGCTATTTATTTATGCATCACGCTATCCTATTATTTGTCATCTGGTTGACCACTAATCAAATAAATTTCGTACAAGGAAAAAAACTGGAATATTCAAAATCCTTACCTGTTTACATAAGATACTGCGAAGTTTATTTACATTACATAACCGCATTAATGATGTCAAGTTTTATACTACTGGAAATGAGAGAAAAATGCTCTGTCTAATTGAAGCCGTTCCTGTTAATTAGATTCGTCATGAAAATTTAATTAAACACACAGACGGAGTTCCCCTATTATTACGCGCTTGTTTTCTTCAAAGAAAAAATGGTTCTTTAAACGAACAAGAAAACTTCATAACAGGAAAACTATTTCGTATTAAATACAAGTTCACATTGTAGTAAAGAAACGGAATTAGCAACGGTACCAGGGTATTGATTTATGATAATATTTCATTTTCGTTTTTGTACAGAGATATTTTTGTAGCAACGTTAAGTGGCAACAATTATCGATGCAGCTTAGAGCAGTTACGATGTAATTTATAATAATTACATGTATAATCGTCAAAACATTTAGGGATAACAGAAGAGTCACGCGCCATTTTGGATCCTTGAAGAATCTGAGCTTCGTTATCCTTTACACAAGCTATTTTAGTTTGTTTCTTTTGATTTTAGTGTTCTTGTTATTTTTAACTACTTATTTTCATTTCTTTTATTGTTTATGTTGCTTAGGTGTGTTGAATTATTGTTGAAGACAAAATGGTAAATTGTAATACAAATTATGACACATAAGATTGAATATGTGTTATTATTATATTATACATATACTGCTGTTGAAGTATGTACTGTTATTATATTATATATTGTTGTTGAATTATAATACTGCTATTATATTATATATTGTTTTGAAAGTATATACTGTTATTATATTATATATTATTATTGAAGTATATACTGTTATTATATTATTTATTGTTGTTGAAGTATAATACTGCTATTATATTATATATTATTGTTGAAGTATGTACATAAGAAAGTATTCATATATACATATATATCATGTATAAAAAAAATCGATTTGTCGAGAACCAGTTTAAGAATGACATAACGTTTTGATCAACACAATAGTTACACGTACCAGATAACCAAGAAAGTTATGTTGTTTCTTGTGCTGGCGAAAAAAACAATTTGGTTGCAAAATAGCCTATACTGATCAAAATAGCGTCATTTATATTCGATGACCTTCTTCTATCGTGTAATGGGGTCACAAATGCCTTTCACATTAAATTGTTTGCTTCAAAATATGTAAATAGTATAATTTTGAGGGTCCTTTAGTTGTTGGTGCTGGGGCTAGATATTTTGTGGGGTTCAAAGTTAAATTTGGAACATAGAAAGCAGGAGGGGGTGAAAAGTACCCCTAAACTAAATTTGACTTGTTATTCAATAGTTTATACATTTTATATTACAATATATATTAAAAAGAACAATTTTTGCCAGGGTTCAAATTTTGCATCTCCATTGTGGGAATAGTAAACTGCAGAAAATAAAAAATTGTAAGGGTAAATATAAAAAATTGAATAAAGAAGTAAATAGTTATTCGATAGGTTATATATTTTATTTTACAATATATATTAAAAAGAACAATTTTTGCCAGAGTTCAAATTTTGCATCCCCACGTGAAGGGTAATAAAATGTAGAAAATAAAAAATTGTAAAAATAAATATAAAAAATTGACGAAAACTGAATGTGGGAAAGTGAATTTGTTACAAGATAGTGCATAGTTTTGAAAGTATAATTAAGAGAGAAAGGAATAAAAATGATAAACAGATTGTGGTAAGATTTCATAGAATATATCTGAAATTGTATCGAAAGATTTATTGCAGACAAATTATATTTCATTACCAAAATGCATTATTGTTCCTTTCCTTTATTGTTGTACTGCTGAAATTTACTACGTGTCTGATAATTAATCCTTTGTTTACATGAAATATAATACAGGAATATAAATCACTAGGTTATCTCGCAAAACACTTTATACATTTAATTCCTAGTCTGCTTGCTGCTACGGATGTATAGATATATTTGTTCAAGTGGGCAAGAGATATTACATTTCATTTTGAACAACCGCAAATCTAAATTTAAATCTAACATAACCTAAAAATGATACTTAATACGTGTTTAAAATTTTCTTATGAAGTGTTCTAATTATTTTCTAATTGATGTTTTAAGGATAGGTACTTTTTTAAATAGTCATTTTTAGTTGTTTTTATTTTTTAATTTAAAAGTGTTTATTAAACAGAGGTCTTAGGATAAGTGATGTTCAAGCAGAAGTAAAAACTTAGGGCTAAATATAAGCATAGAAAAGTAATAATAATAAGTATTTATATATGATTTTTTTATTGTCACATATTGCATAATCTGTTTTTCTAATTTCCAAAATTTTAAGTCTTCAAATTTTCAAACTTCTAAATCTCCAAATTCCATGAACTTCTACATTTCTAAATTCTTAGACTTCCAAATCCTCAAATTTCCAAATTCTCAAATTTCCAAATTCTCAAAGTTCCAAATTTTCAAATTTCCAAATTCTCAAATTTCCAAATCCTCAAATTTCCAAATTCTCAAATTTCTAAATTCTCAAAGTTCCAAATTCTCAAATTTCCAAATTCCCAAATTTCCAAATTCTCAAATTTCGAAATCCTTAAATTTCCAAATTCTCAAATTTCCAAATTCTTAAATTTCCAAATTCTCAAACTTCCAAATTCTCAAATTTTCAAAGTTCCAAATCCTCAAATTTCCAAATTCTCAAATTTTCAAATTCCCAAATTCCCAATTTCCAATCCCCGGGTTACCCACTTCAATTTTCAAAATTTCTATATTCCCAAATGTTAAAACTCATAAATTCTCAAAACTAAAATCCCAAATTTGAAAATTTACAAACATCCAAAGTTTCTTATTTCAACATATTCCACTGTCACTGTAACCAGTAAATTACTAACCTATTTACTTTATCTTTTAATTTTTATTTAATTAAAACATCAACAGTAAGCTATTAATAATTCACACTACGCTAACGTGTGTTTGAACCGATTTTTCCGCAAGCAACTTTAACAAATATTATTCTAAATATACAACGATAAAAAAGGAGCTTGAATTTGTAAAATAAATATTCCAAATTTATCAACTGCTTATTACCAATATCAACAAATAAGAAAATTAGCACATATTTGCTGGGCGAAAAGAATATAAGTCGTTTCTCATTTTCGAACACCTTTTTCCCACTTTTTATTACGTTCTAAGAAATTTGCTGAACATTAGATGAGAAAGTATATCATGAATTGTCAACAGAGCATTAGGAACAGTCACAAATCATTATATTTTCTAAGTACCACGATAAGCAATGCAAATACACTGTGTACACCGGTAACAATTAGATTCCTTAGTTTAGTTCAAACCCGGCTTCAAAAATACATATTCAGTCTTATCCGAAATACGATTTTATTTTATTTTACTCGATGTTAATTCTTACATTTTCTATAGAAGTACGTACAATATATTTCTTTCAAATTTCATACAATATTTTAGAATAAAATTCATTATATTGATGATTATTGATTCGATTGATGAATAATTTTGGTGTAAGGTCATGGATATTTATTGAACAAAAGTAACCTTATTTTCGACATTAGCGTAACTTGTTATTAAAATGAAGACAAAGTAATTGTGTCTGTTTACTTTGTTTACATGCTTCACTTTATTCTACAAAAATTCTATATATGTACTATAATTGCACTTTATGGGGTAGATTAATTTGTTCTCCTTACAATATGTTGTTACACTGTACTATTTTCATTTGGATTGAAGAATCCAGTTTGTTGAAATGAAAGAGAAGTCTTTTACTAAGTCACTTGTGACAAGAACATTGTCAAGAAAGTGGTATAAAATGAAACGAGTTCTTATTTCACGCGTCGTATTTACGGAACCCCCAAAATGGCGGACCGTAGATTTCTTCTTTTAAATTACAGAAATCACAATCTTTTGTCGAAATGTTAACTTCTATCGACATAATACATTTCTTATTTATTTATTTTTTCTTAGTTTAGCTTCGATTGAAAAATCACTGGTTCTCAAACGTTTATTTTATAGGAAAATTAAAAATTTACAAATTGAAGTTCTGACATTATCTTTGAATAAAAATATAAATAACTGTAGTTTCATTGATATGTTAGAAATATACTATTATGTATTTTCAAATCAAGTATCCTGGACTAAAAAATAATATGTGCAATAATAATTGTACTATACGATATGAAAAGAACAGTTATTATTAATAATAATTACACTGTATATAACAAATAATTGTAGTATAGTGCAATTGTCAATTCTGTTTCCTCATGTTCTTAACTGTCAAGCTTAATTTTCTACGCCATTGTATCTCACTGTTATCAACTTTATCAGACTTCACGACTTAAGAATGATTTTGAACTAATATTACACTATTTTAAATTATAAAAACAATGTACTATATCAAAAATTTTGTAAGCGCAAAGTGCATAAGGTTTCCGGCAGAAAATCGTAACATTGTTTTTCACGAGGTGGTATTTATCTTGTTGGACGTCATTGAAAGACTACTTACCGTCTAAGAAGAGCAATTTACATTTTAATGCACCTCTACAACAGGCAATATAAGTTGAGCAATACGACTCAATAATCTTATAGCTTTAAATACATAAAATGCGCATGCATGAACTCCAGAGGATTTCGTCGAGATAAGATAAAACGGAAAAAAGATAATTAGTTCGAACGAAATGAACGGAGCCAAACACGTTTCCGAGTTGCTGCCTCTAGAGTAGACAAAACCATACACGGATTAAAACGTTTAGTGGCGCCAATTTACTTAGGCGATTTTCGTATCTTAATATAATATTTAATTCGAGTTAAATGTCGATAAGTGACATTTTGTATTGAGGTACTGAGTCTTACAGACTTTGGTGTGTTGGGAATTTGGAAATTTGCAATTTTGGGATTTTTAAATTTGGGAATTTGGGAATTTGAGAATTTTGGAATTTGAGAATTTGGGAATTTGGGAATTTTGGGAATTTTAGGGATTTGGGGAATTTCGGAAATTTCGAAATTTTGGAATTTGAGAATTTGGAATTATGGAAATTTTGGGGATTTGGAATTATGGGAATTTTGGGGATTTGAGAATTTTGGAATTTGAGAATTTGAAATTTTGGGAATTTGGGGAATTTTGAGGATTTGAGAAGTTGGGAATTTGGAAATTTTTGAATTTGAGAATTTGAGGTTTTGGGAATTTTGGGAATTTGGAAATTTTTGAATTTGAGAATTTGAAGTTTTGGAAATTTAGGAATTTGGAAATTTGGGAATTTTGGAATTTGAGAATTTGGAATTATGGGAATTTGGGGAATTTTGGGAATTTGAGGTTTTGGAAATTTGGAAATTTTGGAATTTTGGAATTTTGGAATTTGAGAATTTGGAATTATGGAAATTTTGAGAATTTGGAATTATGGGAATTTTGGGGATTTGGAGAATTTGGGAATTTGAGAATTTGGAATTTTGGGAATTTTGGGGATTTGGGAAATTTTTGGATTTTGGGGAATTTTGGGGAATTTGGAGCTTTTAGGACTATAAGACTTTTTAATTTTGAATTTTGCAGTTTTTCAATTTTTGAACTTTTAACTTTGAAAATTTGGAAATTTTAATTTTTTGACATTTTTGAATTTTGTGTTTTTGAAACTTTGAAATTTTTGAATTTTATTGAGGCTTTAGAAGTTTGGAATTTTAGAATTGTGGAATTTTGGGTCTTTGCAATTTCAGGATTTTTAATCTTGAGTATTTTATATAATAGAGTATAGTAAACAATAGAAAATATACAATATACAAAATATAATAGTAGACACAAAATGTACAAAATACAAAATAATATACAAATAGTATATAATACAAAATGAACCAAATACAAGGTAGTAAATATTTTACAATATACCCCAATAATAATTACATTAATTTCTTATTTAAACAGTATTTTTAAGACTTTAAATAAACAATGTCAGTAAACAAAAATCTGCATTCTTTAATTCTCATATCAATGTAACCTTCAAAGTTAAAATTGAAAATTTAGCATGAAAAGAGACACCATTGATTTTCAAGGTGTACAAAATGTAGTTCAATAAGAGCAGGAGTATCATTGTTAAATACAATTGAATGGTCGAAACGAGGTCTGACTTTCACTCAGCAGCTTCAATTCTTAAATCTTTCGATCTATTTTTATATATTTCTTGCACCGATATCTTTGATCCTGTTAAATATTTCTTATTACTCAACAATAGGTAGAATTCTTCAGTAATTGAACAATCTGTAATTCAATGTATTCTTCTATAATTGATAGAATTAAGTCGAGTTTACTCGCGTTAAAGGTTATATAATCATAAAAGTCCAAGACATTTGTATGCTTCTTTAACGGATTTCCTTTGTGCTTTATTTTCAAGAATTTAGTTTGCAATAAATGGGTATCAGATTGCACGGAAGGCTGAAACATGAAAAAAAAAAAAAGAGTACACGAGGTCTCTTCGAGGTCACTATTATCACGAGTACAAATATGGCTCACGTCGTCACTGGAAAATGTCATAAGGAAGGTTCTCATGAACATAAAAATATTCGCTACCCGATGAAAATATCTTGTGCTTCATTGAAAATTAATTTCGCTTACTTGTTTCAAATACGGAAATACAGAATCGTACAGAAATGGTATCGGTGTCTTTCGTATTTCAAGTAACAATCGATTCTACCAATCGAAGGACTCGTAACAACATTCTTTACGGCCTGAGTTAAAATTATAACCATTCATGAAACATTCCTATTATTTTTAACTACACAATGGAAAAAAATATTAGAGATTAAAATTTGCTGTTTGAGAAGTTGATTTTATTTTATGTGATAATTGTATTGTGTATATTAATAATGAGATTAACAGCAGGTCAGATATAAATGGGATTAGTAACAGGGCAAATATTATAAATGAGATAAATCATTTAATAATATTCATTTAGATTTTAAGCATGGAAAATGTAGACCAAACTGAATATTAAGTATACAGTAAACTTTATAAACATTAGAACAAGATTTATTACTTTAGAAATATCGTGAAAGTTTAATAATATGTGTATTAGCAAGATGGCGGCCATTTTGGTGAATGTACCAGGGCGGCCATCTTGTTTAGCGCCAAACTACACTTTTGATCGAATATCTTATGATCAAACACAAACTAATGTAACTAACAAACTAAATTAAAATTGTCTGTGAAGCTGAAATAATTGTATAAATTATAAATAAAAATCTTCTCTCACATACTCTTAATACATAAACATAACAAGATGAATTAATTTTTTCTCGTTGCAAATTGAATCAAATTATATTGTAGATTACATCGTTTTTACTTGCGCATTTTTCCTAATTACTTCACAGATACAATCAGCTTCCGATTTTGCATCGTCAACGGATTAGAATTGCGAAATGGTTCTTAATTTTCGATCGATCACGAAATCAGTCATTTCCGGCGATGGAGATATGATTTAAATGTGAAATTGTTTGAAGAGAAATGTTTTTATACACGCGGAATGTACCGACGATAAACACGTCAAGATTGCTCAGATAATAGCGAAAATATGTAGTCGACAGTAGCGATTATTATTGCGAGACCTTCGCGGGTGGTAAAACGTCGATGTTTTTCAATGAAGACGCAGTAACTCGTTAATCACGCTGATACAAAGTTTATAAACAACGAAATTCCAGAATTTTCTTCGGTATCACTTTCGTCAATATTCCGTCAAGAAACATTTCTCTGTCGGGAAAAAATTCGACCGAGCTTCGAATTAACGATGTACTAATATTTGAGATCATTTCCAGCTAATTATCTTGTATTGACAATGGAAATTTGTACGAGATAACGTGTTATGTTTTGCTATAGAAATTTTATCGGAATGCTGAAATGTATCGGAGTATTTAATACCTATAGTCCACATACCTCCAGATAAAAGTGAGATAAAATTTTTCCATAGTTTTTAAATAATAGTAATCTCTGCCATTTATCTCACTATTGCTTGCATTCATTGGAAAGAACGATTGTTTTGATTTGTACATTTTTCACTTTCATACGCGGGGTAGTGACGTCAACAATGATCAGAGTTTTTGTACCTGCAGATATTTATCTACCACATATTTCTAAGTTGTTTCGACCATTTAATGGAATGTGTTTTGCAGCTATGTAGGGTGACTGTACCCGATATGGAGCAGCTAATAAGGAACGATACCTCAGCTAAGTAGCAAATGAGTGTGTGAAATATTTATAAACAAAGACATGTTAACCCTCTGCTCGAAAGGTGACCATTCAGTACAAGAATTTGAAGTGGGTTTTTAACTAAATCTACAGTGTTATGTATACACATAGTGAAACCAGTGGTAATTAATAACAGAGAGATAACTTCAAAAGAATTCGAACTTTTCAACTAAATAGTTTTAGAGTTGCTATCCGCTAACATAGACACCGAGTACAAAGGATTTACATTTGAGCTTAGGCTAAAAGTAGTTGAATGCGAAACATTCTCGTAGTGCTTGAAAGTTTTTAAAAGGTAAGTTAAATAGTTAAATTTTTAGCGGAAGGTTATAAAATATTACTGTTGCATGATTTATCATTATCGTTATCATCGATAGAATTATCATTGATTTTGAGCGTTCAAAAATTCACCATTAAATTTATTTCACTTTTAGGGTAATTTTTTCCTGCTGAAATACGCATGTACGCAATGTGGAATACGCACTATGAGTGTACTTAACGTGAGACGTATTTCATATTAGATAAATGTTCTTTGTTAATATTACATAGTATTGTAAGTCGCATTTTTACCACTTGAAGTTATAGTGATAATGATGGGGAAAAATATCCAATAGACATGTTAGCGTGTTAGCAAAGAACATAGAGAAATAAGGTAAATTTAAAAACAAAAAAATTTCTTATTTAATATTTTTCTCACCTTTCTTCTCAAATTCCCTATGGTTGCATATTAGGTGCCATTTTCTCAACTCTCCTCTTTTGACGTTTTTGTTTGTTTTATATTTATATGCAATTTATTTATTTCGCATCAATTTTACGTCAGAAGTTTTATAATCTGTGATCATAATATATGTTTAAATATTCATATTTACACGTGTTGTATATTTTGAATTTGATTACCGGTACAATCATTTTAATGCCGGCATGAAATAACTTTTCAGAATGCGATTGACGTCTGATAGGGTAGATAAAAACAGAGTGGTGGATAATTGCGTAAAAGGTTAATCTTGTAAGTGAATACGTGACACTAGCCATGCGACAGTTCATTTCTAAAGATCAGAATATATTATGTGACTTTTTGCAAGAGATGTTTATAGCAGTCTAAAAAACTATTTAACACATAATAAATATTTGTAAGTCCAAAATGTTCAATTTCTAGTATTAAAATATTAAAACACTGAAACATTAAACCTATCAATGTAAAATTCTTATTAATGTTTATTAACATTTGTTAATATTATGTAACATCAATTCTTTATCTCGACATGGATGTCAAGAAAAGTGCCTAAACAAATTTTGTAATTTAACCAAAGAAATTCGTGAAAGGATCAAATAAGTAAGAATCAGTTTGGTTAAGTGTATAAATTATGATTTTAAGCGTGGAAAATTTAGACCAAACTCAACATTAAGTATATAGTAGACTCTGGAAATATTAGAACGAGTTTTATTACTTTAGAAATATCGTAAAATTTTAATAATATGTGTATTAGCAAGTTGGCGGCCATTTTGGTGAACGTCCCAGGGCGGCCATCTTGTTTAGCGCCAAACTTTGATCGAATATCTTAGATGATCAAATACAAAATAAATGTAACTAAATTGAAATTGAAATACTAATTGTTTGTGAAGCTGAAATAATTGTATACATAAGTGTTAAAATGTGAAAAGATTACAAATATCTTTTTCTCACAAATTGTTTAAAAATTCATGATGAAACTTTCAGTATTTTATATTCTCCTTTTGAAATTACAAAATGGTCCATTTTATTAAAAGATAGTAGGTTATTACACTCACAGAAGGTATATTTGTTGATAAACATAGAATTTATTATGTACGAAACAATGTCGTTAATGCACTTAAGATAAGAAGTTGTAAAACTTATGAAAAGTGTACGATTTTGAAGATGATTCCTTAACTATAATTCGTTTATATTGCTACTGACATAGTTTGATAAATAACAATATTTACACTGATTTCCTTATTTACATCGATAATTATATTGACGTCTGACGTTGTTATTTATGTTGACAACTATACTATCTATAACTGATATTATTATTTACGTTGACAATTACGTTTATACACTATTTTTGTTGTATTCATATTATCGTCTATAGCTTGTTACAGGAGGAAAATTGATTTACATATTAATTTTCGTTTAATAGCGTATTCACGTAATTACTTGGCTGTAATTAATAACATGCATCGTACAATTATTTTATACATTCTCTGCAATTTCTAATTTATCGCAGAAATTAATGGAAATAAATTAAGAGTAAAATTCAACGTAATACAATAGTCTTGTGTACCCGTGTAAATTACTCGTGGTATGCACCTCGCCTACGTTGATTTAAAGCTTCCATAGGGGAAAGGGGATCGATTAACCACACTGACCCCAAACGTGTCGGCAGTTAACGCTAATTTCTTCTAATAAATTACGCTAATCAAATTTAATGGGTGATGAACGTTAAATAATCTCGTCTTTGCGACTTTTATGCTTTTCTTCAAAATTTGCATGTTATATTAAATTCATCTATTCTATAGTATAAACACTTTTCTTCTTTTAATAAGTTAATCATCATTTAATTTGTACTTATGATACTTCAGTATCATTTACTTGATACATGAATATTTATTCAAGTAAAAACGGTAGATAAACTATCTTCTACTTTTCCTAAACATATTTCTTCTTCTTTTCACAAAAATGACAAAAATATTCTTTATACTGAAAAAACGACAGATATCTTTACTTTTTCTAATGTCTTATACATTTTTCCTCGTCCACTGCGTGTTAAGCACACTACTAACACGTATATTGGAACCATTTCTCCTCATCATTATCACTATAACTTCGAGTGGCAAAAATATAACTTATAATACTATGTACATTACAAAGAACATTTATCTAATACAAAACACGTTTCACGTTAAGTACACTCATCGTGTTCCACATTGCGTACACGCGTACCTCAACAGGAAAAAATTACCCTAAAAGTGAAATAAATTTAATGGTGAATTTTTGAACGTTCAAAATCAATGATAATTCTATCGATGATAACGATAATGATAAATCATGCAACAGTAATATTTTATAACCTTCCGCTAAAAATTTAACTATTTAACTTACCTTTTAGAAACTTTCAAGCACTATGAGAATGTTTCTCATTCAACTACTTTTATCCTAAGTCCAAATGTAAATCCTTTGTACTCGGTGTCTATGTTAGTGGACAGCAACTCTAAAACTATTTAGTTGAAAAGTTCGAATTCTTTTGAAGTTATCTCTCTGTTATTAATTACCACTGGTTTCACTATGTGTATACATAACACTGTAGATTCAGTTAAAAACCTACTTCAAATTTTTATATTGAATGGCAGAGCAGAGGGTTAACATGTCTTTGTTTATAAAAATTTCACACACTCATTTTGCTACTCATTTACAGAAATAATTACAGTGCAGCGTATAAAGTGCAATGTCATATTAGATACAGTTTCCTTATCTCGTACGTGAAAAGGTGGAAGTGTCCATTTGACTTTGAGGTTTGTCTTCAACGCCCTACTATAAAGCATTACTTATCTTCTTTAAATGGCAACGAGTTGAACAATGAAGAAATTAAGCAACGCTACATTGCAGCATAACTATGTATTTATCAGAGCGGCAGTTAAACCCAACGATCGTGACGTTTGAACGTTGTCAGCAATCCGGAAACTATCGAGGTTAACGGTCATCGGTAGACTCTTTTCAGCGCAAACAGTTGGACGTTCGGTGTTTTGCAACTGTTCTAATCTACATCACGCTTAATTGTAATTCTTCCAGTGGTTGGATCGAGTATTTACATACCGAGATACCACATATTCATTCGTGGTATTTTAGCATCGATCGAGACAGTTCCAAATGATACCCGAATATCAAAACGTGTACGTGATTTCATAGAATATGCACAGCTGCGCAAGCTCGATTGCTTAATAATAAAATAGTGGTATAGTAGAATAGTGTGTAAAACAGTGAAATATTTGTATTTATACTATTACGGAGATATGATGAAATAATTCAGTAATAGTAGTGTAGTGAAATAGTGAAATGTTAGAGGAACGTAGTTAAATGATAAAATGATAAATCTGGTAGAAATAGTGGAAATTATATAAGTGGTACACTTGGCAAGATTGTAAAATGTAATCTGATAAGTGATATAGTGTTTTAAAGTTATCAAGTTCTAAAGTATTAAATTTTCTGAGGAGTGATCTTCCATACCTCCAAACTCCTAAAGTTCCAAAATCCCAAAATTCTAAAGTATCAGAGTTTCTAAGTAGAAGTTCCAGAAGTTCCAAATTCTCATAATTCCAAGATCATAAATTTTTAGGATGCTATAATCCCTAAATTCTGTAGTCCCAAACTACCAAACTTCGAAAGTCCTAAATTCTACAGTTCCAAATTATCATGATTCTATGGTCTCAAACTTCTAAGGTCTTATGGTCACTAAGTTTTGAAGTCTCAAAATTCTATACTTCTAATACCACAAAATCCTGAAGTTCTGACATTATAAAGTCACAATTTCCCAAATTCCCAAGTTTCTACAATCTCAAAGTCTCAGAGTCTTCACATTCGCAAAATTCCCAAATTCAAAAGTTCCTAAATTTCCAAAATCCCAAAGTCCCAAAGTTCCAATCTCCCGATCTGTCAAAGTTCTAATATTCCAAATTCCCAAAATGCCAATATCCCAAAGTCCCAACATTCCAAAGTCCCAATATCCCAAATTTCCAAATTCCCATAATTCAAAGATTTCAAACTTCCACTCTCATGGTCCCTAACTATCAAAGTCCCAACCTTCTAAAATCCCAAACTTCCAAACCTCAAAAATTCCAAAACCTTAAAATCCCAAAGTCCCAAAACCCCAAAATTCCAAATCCCAAAGACCTCATACCTACACTCTCCCAAAGACCCAAGATTTCCCTCGTGTTCCACATCGCATTGTCTCGAAGTATCACTCGACACCAATGAGTCATACCCTTAACATCCTCTTGAACCACCCCGTGTCAACCCCTGCGAATTTCACCGTAGGGGTATCCCCAGATCCACCTACAATCCCGTAAGATTCATCGATTCCACAAACGTGTTCGTCCATCAAATCGTTAGCACGTTCGTGTAAGTCCCCGCAGATGTGCGTATGTATGTCTGCTAGAGAAGCTGGTCGGTCTGCTTTCTAAATTTTTAAGCGGCCACGTTTCTGCGCTTCGGTACACGCGTACATTCCGCGACGGACACGTATCGTCCCATTGTGCCAGCACGTTCCGATAAGAATCTAATCAAAAACCGCTGTTCATCTCGACACGCGTGACAAAGTCGGTATAAGAGCGGTGGCACTCGTCCGGGGGCTCTGTGGCGGTGTCGGCAACAGGTGTGCGCATCGATTCCCTCGGGAAAAGAAAACGTCTCGGTGTAAATGAGGAAAGCAGGGGAGGAGGAGAAGGTGGTGGCAGTAGTGGTGGTGGTTGTGCCGGTGGTGGTGGTGGTTTGTCGAAAAGGGGGGAAAATCAGTGGCGAGGGAACAGGAACGAGAGCGTTCCTCGGTTCACTCAGTTCAACGAAGTACGCCGAAGGTGAAAAGTCTCTTTCTTCTTCGCGTTGATCACCTTGCCCGTTACTTTGTACAGTGCCGCACGGATATATAGCGAGTCGAGTGTGCCGAGTGGTGATCCCCATCGAAATTCGCGGGGATCTTGCTAAATGTGATCGACATCGTCGCCATCTTAGTCGTCGCTGACAACCAGTGCACGCATACGTATATTTACGATAAATTACGTGTTTTGCCTAACGTTTGGACGCGATTGTTCGTGCGTCGGTTGCATCTATGTGTCCCTGTGGTAAGGCACTGCTGTTGCCTTGCGCTGACACACCATAGCCACCGCGATTCCTCACGATTTCAACCTACTATGTTGGAATTCTCCGTGCAGCATGCTGAAGTCGGTACGTACACGACGATTTGATATACAGCATGGTGTACGTGGGTCGCATGGAAAGAAAGTGCTTTCTCGTTTATCCGTGCCTTTCGTGACTTAGGCCTGACCTTCGAAGGACATTGTCGTTAAGGAGTTGCTCCTTTTTCCTCTTTTTGCCGAGTATATTGCTTTCAGTTCGCTCGATTTGTAAGGTTCGTGCCCTCGGTTTGGTGGGGCTGCTTTGCTAATTTCAAGGCGCTGTCACTTATGTCATGTTCCCTTACTTTCATCTGATTTATCGAATGTTACGCTCTGGAAATTAATCACTTTGTAAAACTCTTTTGACTGACATTATTGTATTCAATTGTACTACTTCGTTAAAACTGCGAATTGAAGATAGTACGAAGTGTGTCACTGGCAAGCTGTTAACTCTAGAAAACAAAAATAGGTGGGGTGGTTTGAATTTTCTATATCGAAAATCCACAAAATTATCTGAGAAATCCACTTATTATTGTACTGTATAGTTATTAAAAAATCCCTTATATTTTCAATACATGTTTTTGTCTAATAAATATGTTACCAAAGACCGAGAGTGAGGAGATTACTTATAAAATACTAAAGATGCAGTATTTTTTTTTATACAGCTCTGAAAAATTTTTTAGCCTTTGGAGATAATTTAAAAAAATGAGCTATTAGTATTATTAGTTGGTGTTATACTTAGCAGCACTATTATAGTAAGTCACAAAAATTAATATTAATGACAGTAAGTCAAAAACTGAAACAATATTTTGAATAATTATAATTATAGTGTGTCATTGTCATTAAAACGTTCGATATGTAAACATCCGAGTAGCGGATATGGGTCACCGTTGACCCAACCCTATGAAACATGTGCAATTACATTTTAACTTGCAGTTAAAAGAAAAATAAGATGATTATCCATGAATGAAATTTTTAAATTGGTCAATTTTTTGATCAGTTGTCAGTTAACGTCTATTAATAATTTTTTAGCAAGATGGGGACGTAAAATGACCGATTTCCTGATTAAAGATACACAGGGTACGTTCTAGAAAATGTAGGTAGAACATGGGGATATGTATTAAACGGTGTAATAAAGTCAACTGTACGTAATAAAGCATGAGCGCGATCATTCAATTGAGAATTGTTGCTTGTTCGAGGTTCAAGAACGCGGGGATAGTCTTCCATGAGAATTTGCACGAAAGCACCTTCATTTTCATACGTACAGTCCGCACATTATATTATGTATTACTAGTTTTAAACTGCTCTTTAAAAAAAATTATATAATACACATATTATTTATACATTACATAACTTTTTCCGATTAAGTCTAATCGCTTTTATGAAAACTTGTCTCAAATGACCTCTAACTTGTGTACAACTGTTCAAATATAAAGTATGTAGAAAAATATTTCCAATAAAAGCTTAATAATAAAATAAAAGTAACAAATTTGGCGTAACGGATTTTTGAAAAATACTGAAATGTCAAGAATAATATTTTCAAAATTCTGTTAACATAGTTTTGTACCTTTTAATGTACCATTCAACTTTTATTCGAAATATTTTTGACCATCTCGTATAGTTTAAGAGTTATACGTGAAAATGTGCTGGTGCCCAATGGCGTAGTGAAGCATCTTCTTCTACGCCCCTTATTCAGCGTTTTAAGTTCTTATCCGTTACTGTGTCTTCTTAAGAGCTGTTTTAGGGATCAAATTTCGTACATCTTTTGGCTCGAGCAATTTTATGGCCCCTTAAAGATTACAATCTCTCTAAAGTATGTTATATTACCCTATCGGGTTTGACAGTATTAAGAGTGATGAAACGAGAGTGAAACACATAATCATTTTTGTCTTGGATTACTCTATAAATTCACAAGGTTTCATCGAAATTCCGCAAACAATTTTCAAGTAACACAATTAAATTATTATACAGTCGAATATATTTTTGTATACAGTTAAATTTACTTTTATAAATATATTAATGCACTTAAGTCACCTGTAACATTCAGGAAATAATTTGTTGCGCAATATTTTAGTTACCTGTCAAAATGACCCTGTTTCCATTGTTCAGTACATTCTCATGATTACGTATATCGTGAAAAATAAACTTACACAAAATGCAATTTTACTTAGGGGTCAAAATAACCCCACCTCTTTTGAATTTACACTAACATAATTATATGCAATATAAAAAAATTCTTTTTACAAACGTTTATTCGTTATTTTCTTCGGCAATGTTTATGCGTCTTTTCAAACGTGGTAAACAGAATTGCATCTCTGTTTGACAACGTTCACTGCAGAACAGATAAAATAATTTCACTTAGTCGATGCGACTCGTGGAGTACGTATATCGTGTTTGACGTACGCTAAGCCTTTTAGTCGGCGAAAGTAAATCGTGCAATTAAACGTATTACGTTTTTAGATAACAGTTTCTTTCTGTCATCGCACGCTCATTGCTTACAGGTAGTAAGTTTACGCGGAAGCATTGAGATATTTAAAGTATGCTCGGATAGTATGAATTCTGCGAGATTGTGACGTAAAGACAACGTGTTCGCTGATTTTTTTTTTATTTTTGCACTTTAAACCGTGTACAGTCATACTTTGACGTGCGGGAGTTATTAGCATATTATTAAAATTAACTATGATACTGATATTGTGATCTGTTAATTTGCAATAATTCAAATGATTTAAAAATATAAACAATTTTGTAAGCAAATTTATTTCACGTAATTTTTATTCATTTTTAAGTTAAAATGTAAAATATTCATTGTATGATGTAAAAGAGTCGAATTGTTTAATGTAAAATAATTTTGTATTGAGCTAGGTTAAAATTTATAATAATAAGAATAATATATTTATAATAATAGAATAGAATTGTGAATAGTATATACGTGAGAAATATTTACAAAAATTCTCAGGTCCAACAATTAGTATATTTTCGATTATATAAATTAATCTAGTTATGTCTGCATATCCTCCAGGTATATTGCATGGAATACACAAACTCTACTATCAAGACGGTTCGATATTTGACGAGGACAGTTTAGTTACGTTTGGGACAGTTTTAAGTTAGATTTAGATAAGATTTGATTAACCTAACACAGAATCTACCTCGAAACATTTTGTCCTCTTAACCACCTTAAAATTCTTGTTAGTTTTCGTCTAGTCCGTTTGCTTGTTGTCTTCAAAAACATTCAAAGGTCATAGGTTCAGTCATTGATGTCGAAACATCAAGAAGTTTTGGTCCGTTTCAGATTATGTTTGATCTAACGCAACTTTCAATAATTCTGAAGAGTTTACAGAAATATTCACAAATACCTTTCTAGTCGATTCAATCGGTCAGTTGGCCCGAAAAATATTTGCAAGTATAATTAGTTTTAAGTGAGATTTGGATAATTCAATGTAGTATGTAATACCATCAAAAATTTATATCTGGATAACATATTTGAAAGTTCTTCGATAAATTGAAATGTCCATGAAATTTTATTAATTTCACATTAGTTTTAGGTTAAATTTAAGCCAGTTTAGATAATCTAATGTAATTGTTAATAGCATCAAAAAGTTTGTATACATGGAAATATAAAATATTTGAAAGTCATTTAGTTAATTCAACAAATTGAAATGTCCATGAAATTTTATTAACTCTACATTAATTTTAGGTTAAGTATCATCAAGTTTACATAATTTAACGTAGTATTTAATAGCATAAACAATTTTTCATATATAGAAATAAAAAATATTTGTAACTCCTTAGTTAGTTAATTGAACAAATTGAAGTATCAATAAAATTGTATCAATTGCAGGTTAGGTTTAGTTAGGTTAGAATAACCTCACGCATCATTTAATAGCATCAAAAAGTCATATGTAGAAATATAAAATATTTGAAACTCCTTAATTCAACGAATTGAAATATCAATAAAATTTTACTCCTCGTAAATTTGAATATTCCCATGCATCATTTAATAACATTCAAAATTTGTCACATACCAGAACTTCAAATATATGATAGTCCCGTTAATCCAGCAGAGTTAAATCCACAAAATTTGATTAATTGCTTATGACTTTCAGATTAAGTTTGCTCAGATTTATACTTTAACGACCAATAGCTTCGTAAAATTTTCCTAAAATATTCAAAATATCCCATAGACTCACTGGACCACTTTCACCGCCATATATCTGAAGTCCAATTAGTATGAGGTTAGGTTTCGGTTAGATTTCGGTAATCTAACAGAGCAACCAATATCGTCGAAGATTTCTTATCTTGAAATACTCGCAGGTCCTCGGTTCAGCCACTCCCATCGAAATGATCGATAAAATTCGGCTAATTTTGTGTTAATATCAGGTTAGGTTCAGATTAGATTTAGATAATCAACTATACAATATCTCAGGAAAATTTATTATCTTATTCGCAATCCTTTTTTTAGTTGATTTGATCAGCTGCTCTGAAACATCCATTTTGGGAAATTGTAGGTTAGGTTAGGTTTGATTAATCGTGTTCAGTATTACAGCAAGTATACAAGGTTCTAATACAATAATACAAGGTATACAAGATAATAGGTTCTAATAATATTTGTTATACAAAGTTCTATTTGAAAGTTTTCCATCCAGTCAATTTCTTGTATTTCCAAAAACTTTGATTACTTTTGCATTAGTTTTAGGTTACATTTATCAAATAATTATTTGTCCAATACTAAGAGTGGTTATTATTATTTAAATTGTTATAGTATTTAAAATATTTCTAAAAATAAATGTATCTAATTATAGTAAAAACGTAATGCAAAGTTTTATAGGTCTGGGTCAAAACTGATCCGGTTCTATCGGTTGAATACCAAATTTGCATTGTAAAATTTCGCTAGACATGTATCTGGTATTTTTCTGATAGGACAAAAGTATGTTACACTACTTATGGAAAGTGAGGTTATGTGTTTAACAGTTAAGGTGTAAAGTACAGCTGTGAGGAAACGAGGAAGAAACTTATTACTTAATCTAATGCATATATTCAATGATTGGTGTCGTTAACTTCCTGGATATTAAACTTGTTATGGATTGATCATGGTGGAATAAGAAATTAGTTATTTACTGGTTAGTGTGCGGCCAGCGTTCTTGTAGTTTTTTTCCGGTCTGCCATACAAGTGGGACTTTAATGTTGCACGTCGCGTGTCATCGATCGCGCTGAAGGTTTTTTTGGCGGAAAGAAATTGATTACCTTTCGCTTCGTGCACCACAAATTGATTGGTTAACCATATTCGGGATTATAACCTTTAAACGGAAATTATAATAAAAATATTTGTTCAAATTCTTCTCGCAGCACTTTGGTATTTATTGCAAAACAATTCTTGCTTTTTACAGTGATTTCAGAAATATTTCTTAGACGGTATTTACTGTAAATTAAATTAAATTATTTATTACACATTGTTTATTAGATCTAAGCATAATTAAAAAACAATATAACAATCGTTGATTTGTAATTATTTGAGAATTTTTTAATGTAATTCAAAATAAAACTACTTGTCAAACTTCTCATATTTGTCAAAATGAACACCTGGGCAATTATTGATTTGTACAAATATTGAAGAAATACCTTTTCAATTGAAATTAAAGTAGAGTACTCAATCTGATCAGTTACATATCTCTTAATTAACATAAAAATTATTTGTAATTATTTCAGAACATAATTTTCAAATCTAAATTGATATAAAATATTACTACAAATTATTATCACATATCATAATTGTTAATTTGTAAAAATTGAAAAATTTAATTTTTGAATATAAATTGAAATAAAAGTCAACATTACTACCATAAATTATTGTTCAAATGTTATCAAAATATTTGTCAAAATCATTATCAGTCCCTCGATAATTATTACAAAACAATGATTAATTTGTACAATTGTTTAAGAAATATTTTTTAAACGTTGATTACTTTATCAAATGCCAAAAAGGATATCAACTTTTTGCAATAATTATTTGTAATGTTTACAATATGTTCTTGATCACATATGTTTCATATTTTTATAACATTTTTATGTCAAACTTACATCAATTATATAGAAACAACATTTTGACATGATAATATTAAATTAATTATAATACATAATTTATATGTAGATAAAAAACAAATATAACCCCGTATTTATAGATACATTTGTTAATAAAATTTTTCTCAATGGAAAATGTATTTCTTCCTGTTTTTTATTGCGTTCAATATTTATTTATAATTTTATAATGAGGCCTTCTATGATTGACCTTTATGTAACATTGTTCTTATTGTTACATATAGAGTATACTTCCGCAGTTTATTATAAAAATACCAACCCTATATAATTAAAATATTTGCGCTTGAAGTAAGGAGTTAAAATAAAATAATCAATTTTGTAATGTAGATTTGTGATTGGAAAAAAACAAACACCTCTTTGTTATAATTGATATTTCTTTTATTATTTATACAAGAAAATGATAACCTTAAATATCTCTCATAGTTAATACCTTGAAACGAAATAAACATTTTTTAATTTATGAATATACACAAAAGTTTTAATATGAATAATACAACTGTACATATCATTGTTATAATTTCATGTCTGTACATATTTTGAAAATTGCATACTTTAATATATCAGTGAAAACTTATGTAAGTGTATATTTTACCATTTTATTGCAGAATGCGGACAAAATTGTTTTTTTATGATTTAAATAAAGTTCAATGTTGTTCCTGGACTGCGCAATCGCTATTTTAAGTTCACTAACATTGGCAAAATGCCTATTATTGGCATATATCCATCCGACTATTATTCCCTATACATTATTTATGGGATTTAGTACCGAAGAACATCCTGGTCACTTCTGTTGGCGAATATTCCTTTCAGGTTCAAGTTTGAAATCTAATCCTATAACACAGTACTTTATGTAACAAAGTACCAGAAAATAATGTTTCATACGTATTTTCTTTATTTACAATTGTCCATTTTTAAGAGATAAAATTAACCCTTAAAATTTAGGTTTCAAATTTTGTAGATTATTCAGAAAAGTATTTACATATTGTAGAATATAGAGGTTAGGTTTAAACGTATAGTATTATGTAATTAGATAATTAAAAGATACATTTTTACGAGTTCTCTGAAAATATTAAATCTTGGCCGTCATTTTCTATTTGAAATATAATTTTAACCTTCACTAGTTGTACGAACGTAAATTAATTCCGAAAATTCACAGTATGTCACCCGAAGAGT
The DNA here is from genome assembly GCA_036983795.1 of Megachile lagopoda. NCBI lineage: Eukaryota > Metazoa > Arthropoda > Insecta > Hymenoptera > Megachilidae > Megachile > Megachile lagopoda. The sequence goes on along the minus strand of CM072797.1, from coordinate 9,467,709 downwards.
GGCCATTTTGAATTATTATCATAAAATGGTGGACCTATTCGTATCACAATTGTACTTTTTATTATAAAATAATTTCAACAAATACTGTCAATTTTATTTTCGTTGGAGAGTTATATTTTAATGACTATGATTATATTAATTATTTTATGTTATATATTAATTATTTATTGTATAATTATAACCAGATCGAATGAAGAAATATAAAATATTTTAATACCATTTATCACCTGTAAAATCTAGTATCTATCTAATAATTACTCTGTTCTTTTTAATAGCAATGAAAGAAAATTGACAATATATGGTAATACCTTATAAATTGATCGAACAATCACGTGCCTTGATAAACGGCATCTACAACTAATAAGTAATAAAATCACGAGATTCGAGTTGACCCCTTTCACCCATCGTATCATGTGGTCAATAAAGATGTCATTATGCACAAATTATCTTCACACTTGAAATTAATTATCATTTTGGTACATTCACAACAATTTTATACATCAGTTATTGAATTAGTTACTGAATTTTCTCAAACTATGTTTAAACAAATTTAAATAGAAATTTAAAACGTGAAACAAAGTAAATGTTTGCAAATATTTTGTACACACAATTGTGTCGCCAATTTGTTTGTTTAAAAATGGCAACAAAAAAGTAGGTTCAAAGTGTCCTTTATAAGAACTACATTTGGAGTGGTTTTAATCTTTTTGTTTTATTAAATAAAAGTACTGTTTGTTAAAATATATTGGATAAATACGATTTTGTTAAATTTAAAATAATTTTCTAAATAGACTACGTTGACTCTTCTAAAAATATGTAGAATTAAATAAAAATTTATATAGAAATTTAAAACGCGAAAAGAAGGTAATTGCTGCAAATATTTTTGTTCAGGAATGGCAACAAATTTAAAGTAAACGTTTAGGATGTGATTTATAAGAACTATGTTTGCAGTGGTTCTTCTCGTTGTTTTAACTAATTTTATTAATTAAAATGTCTGTTTGGTAAAAGATATTGAATAAATACGATTCTGTTTAGTTTAAAACAGTGTTATAAATTAACTACGTTAAACCTTCTAAAAATATGTCGAATTTAAAGAAATTTAGACAGAAATGTAAAACACGAAATAAAGTTAATGGCTGCGAACATGATTGTTCAGAAATGGCGCCAAATTTAAAGTAGACGTTCAGAATGTCATTCATAAGAACTGCGTTTACAGTGGTTTTAATCTTTTCATTGTTTTAACTGATTTTAGTAATTAAAAGTTCTGTTTGGTAAACATATGTTGAATAAATAATTTGCAAAACGTGAAAGGATTGATCGGCGGTAGTACCAGTTGAGTAATATGATTTCAGTCATTAACGAGCAAGATTTATGACATGTTTTGCACATCTGTTCTTCTGTCGTCATTACTGTTAAATTACATAGGGGACTTGTAATGATATATAATGAAATTCTTTCGGGAAAGAATGTATGGATGAAATTATAAATGAAAATGCGAAACCTTAAACTTTACCTTCCTCTAATGTTTTCATACACAAAGATCTTAATATTTTGTTTAAAGCTTGTGTGTTGTACTATTTTCGTTTGTACTATTTGTTTTGCGTTTTTCATATTTCATTATTTTTCATTTGCTTTCATTTTCCATTTCTGGGATTTTATATTATTTATTTCGTTTTGTTATATGTTGTAATGTTTTAAATTTCCAAATTCCCAACTCCCTAAATTCCCAACTTCCTAAATCCCCAGCCTCTTAAATTCCCAACTTCCTAAATTCCCAACTTTCTAAATTCCCAACTTCCTAAATTCCCAACTTTCTACATTCTCAACTTCCTAAATTCCCAACTTCCTAAATTCCCAGCCTCTTAAATTCCCAACTTCCTAAATTCCCAACTTTCTAAATTCCCAACTTCCTAAGTTCCCAACTTCCTAAATCCCCAACCTCCTAAATCCCCAACCTCCTAAATTCCAACTTCCTAAATTCCCAACTTCCTAAATTCCTAAATTCCTAAATTGCTAAATTTCTACATTTCTTAATATGAAAATTTGAAATTATTATATTTCCAAATTTCCATATTTCTAAACATGGAAATTTAAAATTCTTATATCACCAAATTCCCAAATTACAAAAGTTCTATATTTCTAAACTTGAAAGCTTCAAATTTTGATATTTCCAAATTCCCAAATCTCCAAAATACAAAATTCCCATAACCTGTATATTTTAAAATTTGAAATTTCTGAATTTCTCATTTTTTCAACATTTTTTAACACTCTCTATTTACTACAAATTTAAAATAGAGAAAAATAAAGAATATAAAATATGTTTCATACCAAAACATCCAGTATCAAATATTTCTAATACAAAAATTTGAAAAGTACATTAAAAATATATAAAAGTATATTCTAATAAAATTTCAAAGTGTTTAAAGACATTGGATTTTCGAATTTTTTTATCTATTATCGAAGATTGACACACTCCTCTTTGTGATTTATAATACTGTAATATTTCATATCTGACAATGAAATATAATAAATACAAAGAGCGTTAATCCTTATCGTCTTAGATAAAACACATGATACTGCGTTAGAAACACCTGTTAATGACATTTAGTATTAATTACTTCGCACAAAGTTTTTCAGTATGTGACATACAACTGTCGACTTAACTTATGAATATTTCAATAGTTTATTCATTTATATATGCATCAAACATTATGCAGATATATTCAGTTCGCGGATCTATAACAAAACATCAATTTTCCATCAGTTAAATAACAATTCATAACAATACTATACAAAGTGTCTTCTGGTAAAGTAACTTTTTGTGTTTCCGCCATTTTTAAAGTGTGCTGTATAAACAATGTATTTACAAAGTACAGTCATGTGCTAGTTTCAGAGAAAATTATATAAGACTTTTATATTTACATAATTGCAGATTATTAGATATCTAAACTTTGAAATTGGTAATTTTTAAAATGTAATATTTATATTATGTAGGTTTTGTAAGTGCAAAAATTTGTAAATATAAGAATGTATTTGTATAATTTTAAAATTGCAAAACACTAAATTTATAAATTTGGAGAGTTTATAGTTTCTGATTTTTTAATTTGTATATTTTGATATTTGCATATTAATCAGTTTCTGCACTTGAAAGTTGAGGTTTATAAATTTGAAAATTTTTGATTTAATGTGTTTATATTTCTAAATTTCCAAATCAGTAAAATACTGAATTTCTAAGTGTTCAAATTATTATTATACTAAATTTCTAAATTTCCAAATCATTGAAATACTGAATTTTTAAATGTTCAAATCACTAAAATACTAACTCTCTAAATTTCCGAATCACTAAAGTACTAAATTTCTATATTTCCAAATCACTAAAATACTAAATTTCTAAAATTCCAAATCACTAGAGTACTAACTTTCTAAATTTCCAAATCACTAAAATACTAACTTTCTAAATTTCCGAATCACTAAAGTACTAAATTTCTAAATTTCCGAATCATTAAAGTACTAAATTTCTAAATTTCCAAATCACTAAAACACTAAATTTCTAAATTTCCAAATCACTAAAACACTAAATTTCTAAATTTCCAAATCACTAAAACACTAAATTTCGAAATTTTCAAATCCCTAAAATTCTAAATTTCTAAGTTTAGAGTTTGAAATTTCTAAATTTCTAATTTTCCCTAGGATTCTCTCCTGTGCTCTTACTAATCACTAGAATTTCCCTTTACTCTTGCTAAATTTTCCCTAAATTTTCTTCCCAATATTTTCTACATTTCCCGAGTCATCAACTACCCTTAGTCACCATTAAACACTCACCTCAAGCTCTCCCTAGTCTCTCCACAGGCTCTCCCTAAGTTCAGCGCTGACCAAATGATAATTCGAGCCACTTTCCCCTATTTCTTTTCTTACTTCATTGAACCACAGGAGACCGACTCCCTCCATGTTTACTCGACTTTGTTGTCTCTTTGTTGATTATGTTGCAACACGCTAACTGCTCGTTACTCGCATGAAACTTCCGCTGTTTCAATATCTCTCCCTTGAGTGATGCTAGGAATTTGACTGATGGTAGGAAGACAGAATGTTTAATGACAGAGATCGTGCAGCAACTAGTAGAGATACTGTGCGTGCCTTATAAGAAGGCACGCGGAGGTCATTGATCAGATCTCAATTCAGGTTGCAAAATGCTGTCGATCACATCTACTAAGTCGATTTCTATTGGGTGCTGAGAGAAGTTCAAGTAGATTTATAAATCAACATTCAGGCAATTCTACCTTAAAATACAATTTTGCTTAATAAAATAATCACTATTTATTTTTTTGAATTTATCTGTCATTTATTTTTAGACTTGTATTATTCTAAAAAATCTTGTATTTACAATAAATGATTTAACTGATATTTTATCACTTCTTTTTTGAACGAGCAAATATGATTGTAAATATTTTTAAGTTCTAGTATGATTCTCAATGATTTTATCATATGATTCTAAAACTCCTTAAAATATTTAATATTCATCCTCGCAATTGAAAGTTTGTCAAAACCATATTACATAATCTGCGTTAAAATTATGCTTTGTTGAAGATATAATCTTAATTTAAATTAATGATTGTCTAGATCATTGACCCTACGACATTCAGCTTGTGTCAATGATTTTGTTGACTCGATATTCGAAAAGAAAAAAGTCATCGCATAATTTTTCAGCAAACATACAAATAGCTTTTAGTTTGGAAAATCCCAATTACAAGTATGAACGGACAAAAACATGAAAGAATCTTATAATCATTCTCATCTTCAAAAGAATATTGCTTCATTATACACATCTTCACGCGATAATCCTTGTATTCATCCGAGTAAACATTGTTTAAGGATCCCGGTATTCAAGTTTTAGAATGACTGGCACATTCTCGGGATATAAAAATCACTGAAAATGTATTGGGAATGCTAGTGAGACGCATTCATCACGAGAACAAAAATTATTCGACAGTTCAAGAATTAAATCACTTATCTATAAAGAGAAATTCATAAAAAAAGTGAAAATCTTTTGTTCGAGAATATTTCAGTTAATGGAGCAATTGATTAGAAACAATTTCTATCGTAAGTAAGAAATAAATTCTTGAAATAAGTTTCTTTAGAACATATAGTTCCGTCCAATCTAAAAATAGATTTTCCTATGGATATAAAAAGAACAATTATTCGTTGAATGCGTAAAAATTGCGACATCTGTTCACATAGTTTATCTGACATTCTTAATACTGGAGAAAATGTAGTTATTCATAATAGAACAGAATCGTATTTCATAAAAGTTGGAGAACATTCAGAGACGCCATAGGAGCACAGGCTACAAAATGAAGGGCAAATATACAAGTGCCATAAGAAAAAAGTTTCTCTACAGAAATGAATTGTTTATTAAGAGATCTTACGAATATCATCGTCATGTTTTAATTAATATACGATTATTCGAGCAGAAATCCTGTGTAGTTAACCTTGTATGATCAGTAAGGTTTGAACGAGATAAAATTGCATACCTGCACAATCGTGAGCAGAAAGTAGAATCTTTTCCTTATTTTCTGTGCGAATGTACAGAAAGAGAGGAAAATGAAATTTTTGTGGCAGTTGAACTCGCGTGCAAAGGAAAGTTGCACTCCGGCAACCTTAACCTCTATCTGACTTCTGTACAATCCTTTATTGCAATAGACTAGATAAATGGAAACTTCAGTATTATACGTGGAGTTGTTAACAGTGTACGCCCAGAACTATATATAGAAAGAATGGCAACAACACGATTTATCGAAAGTTCATTAAAATCGAGCAAGACTAAAAGTTTGGTTACGTTGCATCATGAAGAGCGTTTCCTCCATTCCGTTTTGTGCGCAGATAAAATGGTGCAAGAGACAAGAAATGCACATTAATTGTTATCGGGCAGCAGCATTGTTATTATTCCGCGAATGACTGCGTTCCATCTGAATATTTATCCGTTAAGCGTGGAAGGTCGTGATTACTTTCTAGGGCGCGTGTGTTTATAACGTGGAGCGCATTGATGATTGCGTTTGAGCAACGATAAAGAAAAGGAGAAAAAAAAAGAAGAAGAAGAAGAGACGAGTGCCACCGGAATGATCTTATTTGTCTTTGGTTTCAGCTCTCTCCACGGCCACCGAGGATGTGGGAGATGGAATTCAAGGGCACGATAACGACACCGGTGAGTACCCTGGATTTTAACGTTACTGCACAATAAATTTAATTTATATTACATAAGGTGCACCTTCGTTATGTTAAGTAGTGCACCAGAGGTTTCATCTTACCATACGATGGTAAGTTGATTGTCATTGAAATTGATATTATCATAAATCAAGGTTATTCCGTTTTAGACAGTCTCGCATGTTGAATATCAAACGACTTTATATGTTGAACAATTTCAGATCTACTCTTTATCGTTCTTTAGATAAATAAATCGTTTGATGTCGAAATCACTTGATGTAATACAAATTCCCTGCTGTTATCGACATTTCATACCAACCGATATATCGATAATATTGTTCAGACAAAGCTAACGAGATTAAAAGAGAATGTTTCTTTGTATCTTGTAGATCGTTACACGATCTTGTTCTTATCTTTCATCGATTATTTACATTATTTTTTAAGCAATGTTATGCCCATCTTATCGGGCGTACTTTGATTTCGGACCATGGCCGTTATGTAGGCGTGATACATTTTTACATCTAAAGGGCAGGTTAAATGTTTACGTGTGTGTTTATCGGTGTTGATAATTAACAATAAGTCAACAGAGATTGCGATTGGTTTGCTTTTGTTATAATCCTAACCTGCAATCTTGATTCGTATCGCTCCGCCATCATTTCGATCAAGAAAATTCACGAAGGGTCACATTTGAAGTGGTTACACTTGCCGTGTACACATTTGGTCCAGGGTCGACTAGTTCAGTTCCGAAGTGAACGGTGATTAATACCGTCCGTGTGTTTATTCACCAAACTGTACAATTGATGTGCTCAATTGAACAAAGTTGCGCCATCTTAGATAACGTTGATACGAATTAGAGATACTCCTGGTAACCTTTTGTAGGTTACTACTATTTTCTTGCTCTAATATTGATCAGAATATACTAATTTACCTTCAGTTTTAATCGCTTGTCAATTATTTAAGCTTTCGTCGCTACGATTACTATTATAACTCTCTTCAAATTTCCCGCCAAATTGTAGCACGAGTCTCGATTAAACGTTACTTTATCATATTATTAATTTCTGTTCTAATATTCGTTAGAATGTATTAATTTAGTTTTAATCGCATACCAATTATTTCAGCTTTCAACGTTGTTATGATTACTAACATGACGCCGTTCAAATTTCCCGCCAAATTTTAGCGCAAGAGATTCTGCACTAAACATTATTTTATTGCGTTATTAATTTATAATTAAATTATTTGGAAAAAGTATGAACGAATAAAGAAATTATTTTCGTAGCTAGTTGAATTGTAGATTATTTGATAACGTCCAAGTCCAATGACTGATCAATTGAAAACAATCATTGACCGAGATTTGTGACTTTATCACGAAATATCGAGATGATAATTAATCCTATTTAGTGTACTCGATCGAACGATAACTTTTTTACGAAACACATATTTCCGTTGTTACGGCTACGCGTGGAATATTTGGCTTAGCAAGAAATTAATCCGTTTTCGCGTTTGATCGGATAATGACGCGAAGGTCGCGTTGCAGTATTTGCATATATGGTAAATAGATCATTTCTATTAGTAATCTGTTTTACCTTGAACATGAAAAATGATATACTTATTCATTTAAAATGTGCATGAGATAACATTTTAACAGTAACTATTTCTTTGTTAAAATGTAGTCACTGATAAATCTTTTATGAATTTTTTGTTGGATATTTAAATTACTATTTTTACTACTAAAGATATTCAGATTTAGTGTTGTACGAAAAAGAAAGTTTGATCTTTGAGAAATGAACACGGCTTCGCTACCATAATTAAGAAATTTTATTATTATATAATATAAAACTTTGATTAATTATAATTATCGTTAAAGGCATTCAAATTTGGCGCCAAGTGAAATTTTTGAGAAGTAACGAATATAATTGTAGATACAGAAAGTTTCTTCCATCCCAAAAAATTACGAGATTAAGATATTTAATGAACGGTTGATCAATTATGATTATCAGATTTGGCGTCAAATTCAAATTATCAAGATTCGATTTGACGAAATCACAAAGAAACTACGAAATCCTCTTATTCTAAAATCTAAAATATCACTGCAATCAGTTAATACGATGAAATACAGGTATTAAAATTCCAGAACACCTTTGAACAACGAAGTACCGCAGTTGGTTACATAAGGAACTTACCTTGATGTTATCATCAAATTTCGCTACGAACTTTCCAAGCGATACAGTCATATCTGATTTCGATCGATAAATCGGCAGCAATGGCAAAAATAATATCAGATCATTCCAAAAATCGATTTATTCCGCTGACTCACCGTTAAATACATTTATTAATGCGTTTGTTAACTGAACGGACATTTTTTCTCCTCGAGCAGACTTTGAACGCTGTGTCGAAAATAAGTGGATAATTGTGTAGACGTTTCAATATTCTTTTTTTTTTCATTCCGCTAAATCATAAAAAGTTTGAATAATTTAGTTCCTGCCGTTATATAGGAAGGTTATAAATTAAATTCCTGTCAAGCACTCGCAGGATCGTCGACCGCGTTATGTTTTACACTTTTAAAGTCAGATTTTCAAGTTTAGCAGAAATTTTCGACGTCATCAATTTTCAGATTTAGAAATTAAGAATTTTTCTACTTAAGATATAGAGAAATTTGTCAATTTTATGATTTTCATATTTACCAAGTTTTCTGGTTTGCAAACATTCAAATTACCAAATTTACAAATTATGAAATTTTAATTTTAAGATCATAAACTTAGAAAAATTTATCAAGTTTTTCAGGTTTTTCAGGTTTGCAAACATTCAAATTACCAAATTTACAAATTATGAAATTTTAATTTTAAGATCAAAGACTTAGAAAATCAAAAGAGATTTCGTGTATGACTCCAGCTAAAATTTTGATCCCTTTTATTTGTTTTAAATGATTAATTTGGCAGTCGGATATCAGGTACTTCGTAAAAGTTTTATGACCTCGCTATATCATGGCGGAAAGTGTACGTGTTAAATTGCTGTATGAATCCTTGACCGCTCAAGCGTAGCCCAGATGGAAGAGTACGGTGCTCTAAGATTTCCTTGTAACGTTCTTTATTTAAAATACCGCCGGTTTGGACAAGGCCACCTGTTTCTTCCACAGAAAAATATTTCCGGACTTGAATGGACCCACCTTCCTTGGTTGCAGCTCATGAATGTAGTTCAGTGGTGTAGACTTCGAAAGTTACGATCGATAAACGATATTAAATGTAAATATATGCGAATAATAAAATTGTACAAATATAATTGTTACAGTTTTCGTATAATTAAGGAGTGTATTATTAGTGTAATTTATACATAGATGTATAGAAGGAAATATGGGTTAAAAATGACCCATTGCTCCACTATGTTGTTCTACATTAAACTTTTTGAAGGTTAAAAATGTCAAAGAAGAACCCTTTCATACGAAAAAAATGAGGTTATGTCAGATTCCTCGAAAGCTTTCCCTAGTCCCTCTGTAGACTTTCCCTAGATCTTTCTAACGCTAAATACAAGTATTCTTAATCCACAGAACTATATGTTATATCTAAATACATATAAATATAAAAACAACGTTAAAAAATTGAGGTTATAATTACGAAAGAAATTCGCATTCAAATTTCCCGCCGAAATGTCTATTTCCTCTTATGGGTCGGAAGTTGTAACTAAAGCACCTAAACCACTCATTTCTATGTCCATGATGATATCCTTCACAGGAAAGAAAAAAATCAGCGAAAAATGTATCGAATTGTAAAAAATGTACTAATAAAAATCGGGTGTAATTTCTGTTGCGTGACATCCTTCGTAACACATAGAAATCATTAGTTATTTGCTTGGTTTTGCTCCAATGAACTATCAAGTGTTCCGGTATATAAACCATTTTCTACAACAGAAAACATTTAAAAATGTAACAGATGTGTGCCAGACCGTCACGAACATCTTTTACACTGTGCCGATCATATAATTTTATCTCAAAGATTTTTCATTCTCCCAGCCTATTGACGCAAGTATATTGATCGAGATGAAGATTAGTTTGATTAATGAGAGGTGTGATTTGTTGGGTTTATAAAAGTCTCGAAAAAATATTTTCACTCCGGATATTTGATAAACATCGATAAATGAAAAATTCTTATCAGTAAAAAGACTCTTATATAAATTAGATACAGAAAAGTTAACATAAAAAAGTGAGTTGATCTAATTGAATAAATTGACACTCTATCTATGATCTAATTATCGGTTTTGTGTATTTAGAATGATAGGCGATTCTAGGTTAAGCTCTCTCTAAGCACTTCTCCTAGGGTTCCCCGAAGGTTCTATCTCGATTCTCCCTAGACTCTCTTTGTATTCTTCTTAGGTTCTCTTTGAATTCTCCCTAGATTTTCCCAAAGCTCTCCCTAGTAGACATTCTCTGAATTTTTTTATAGACACTGCCTGAAATTTTTATACATTCTTGCTAGAATCTTCCTAGAATCTCTTTAGATTCTCTATGGATCCTTAGTAAATTGTCCCTAGGAACTTTTTAGGTTCTTTTGCGTACCTCCGTCTTCCTCAGACTTTCTATGAATATTTCCTGAGTTTCCTCTAAGGAGAATTCTGTCATTAACTGAGTTATAGCAAGAATTATATAATGAAAGACTTATGATGTGTGTAACATATGTTAAAAATTCAAAACTTCTAAAATTGACAATGTCGATAATACAGAAAATTTTCAATGCCAAAAATAATATATATAAATCATCTATTAGACAAAATATTTAAACTAAATATCTGAAAGCATAAGTTTTTAATATCTGTAAGCATGTCGAAGGATATAAACATTGTGGAAAACGCATTCTTACATGTATGTATTTAAAAATTTATATTTTCGCGCGCGCTGATTGAAAAAGTACCGCTAGCGCCATCTCTCCGGCGAACAGAGTGAACTACACACTTTTGAAACTGTAGTTTCATTAGTTCCCATATTCTACCGCTAGATGGCGGTACATAAGACAGAAGTCTTAATTACCTTAAGAATCGTTTAAAATTTATAATGGTTTGCTACAGTTTAAACATTCCGAGGTTAATTAGTCTTGTACTTCGATGTAGTTTGATACATATTGAAGTTAATTAAGCCAATAAAATCAGTATTAATTGGATTTTTCGAAAATGGAACAAGTGGAGCCATCTCTCCGGCGAACAGGGTGAACTACACACTTTTGAAACTGTAGTTTCATTAGTTCCCATCTTCTACCGCTAGATGGAGGCACATAAGACAGAAACCTTTAGGCTAATTAGAATTAACCTAAGAGTGGTTAAAAATTGATAATAGCAGGTAATATCAAAACAATTCGAAATTAATTGGTCTTGTCGTCCGATGTAATTGGTTTCACATTATAGTCAATTAAGCTAATAACATCAGCTATATTAATTGAATTGAACTGAAAACGATACACGTGGTGCCATCTAGCGACAGTGTGTGGGAACTAACGAAACTACAGTTTCAAAAGTGTGTAGTTCACCCTGTTCGCCGGGGAGATGGCGCCACTTGTTCCATTTTTGAAAAAATCCAATTAATACTGATTTTATTGGTTTAATTAACTTCAATATACATCAAACTACATCGGAGTGCAAGGCTAATTAACTTCGGAATGTTTTGACTTTACCAAACCATTATCAATTTGCCTTTTGTTCGGAAAACTGTCATGCTCTAAATCACGTCAAATTTTGCGAAGAAGCTCCTTTTTATGTCGCCAAAAACCGTTCTCACAGATGTTTCCTTTTAAAAGAAGGAGCTTGTTTGCAAAATTTACCCGAATCGAAACATGAAGGTATTCCGAAGTTTCCCTAAAAATTCAATAAATGCTGAAATTATATTTCGATTTTTAGTTCCATTAGTTCCCACCTTCCACCGCTAGATGGCTGAGCTTTGTGAGGTCCATGAAATTGCAATTCTTTTATCTTTCGAATATAAAGTTTCTAGCCTACTCTAAATCAATTTTTCTGACTTATTGTACCCGTAGAATAATTTGTGACCGTCAGCAGATCGTAAAACTGTCTTATCGTATGAAAAAACGCAATTATTTGTTGCAAGAGTTTCGCACTTCGCTGGTAGATGGCATGAGCGGTGCCATTTTTTTTAGACTATGCGCGCGAAAATCTAGATGTTCAAATACCTGCAAGAAGGAAGCTTCCAGAATGCTTTCACCTTTTTCAATCAATTAATTATAATAAACTATTATCTTTTATATCTTTATTACATTTTAAATCGTCGAGATTTTGCTATGAACGTTAACTTGAATGTAAATTCAGTTACAAAAGGACTTTACATTCTGCTGGTCTTAGAATCGATCTGGCATAGCATTTTGCTGTAAAACTTTATTCAACATAATTATTCTAATTATGTATCGATTTCAGTACTTTAACTGAACTGTAATACTATTATGTGAACGACTGTGTCACCAATAAATATTTTACTGAGGTCAGTGACATATAAAAGTAAAGTATGAAATGCGCGGGAAATTTGAAATAGAAAAAAGTTAGACATTGGTCAAAGTAATTAACTCCACAAAATAAAAGTGCTACTTACACTTTCCTTTTTATGGTTTTCCTTGTAGTCAAGTACTTAGTCACTAATTGTGAAATTTAAAAATAAATTTAAGAAAATAAAATCAGTTATTTTAACCTGTGAACGGTTTATATAAGATTGATACAGTATTTTTAACTCATTCTTAAAATTTTATAATACAAGGTTATATTACATGAAAGACCTATCATTACGAAGAGACAAGAAAAATGTCGTCATAAATCTTAAAAGAATAAAGACAAATATATGACACAAGACAGTGTTTAGCTATTTTGGTTTCCAGTTATGTCGGGAACACACGTGTACGTTAAGAAACGCATTATAAAATATTTGGCAGTGCAAGTTACTAGTCCCTAGCACTGCATTTAGGGGATTCCCTTGTTTACCAATTTTCGTCTCTTGAAAAATCAAGCAAATTAATTTCTGATTTGATAGAAATTAAAATAGTGAATTGTATAGTAAAAGTTATGTTAAATTTGTGTTAGGTTTTATAAATCTATTATATCCAAAGACTTGTGACCCGTGTCTCATAAATTCTAACGACTGTTTTGAGAATTGGTTAACTGATTTACGATGTTTTTACAATGTCGCGGTACTAAAATAATGTAGCAGGCGGTAAAATTTGGTTAGAATTAGCAAATAGAATTTTCGAGTAATGGACACGTCGCATACGCCAAGCGTGTGATTGTCACGTGACCGAGGAATATATTTAAGCAGCTGGCGGTAAACTAATGTTGATTGTTCCGTTGAACGAGAGGTTAACCGACAATTGAACTACTCTTCTTACGTTGTTATTAAATGGCGATAATGACCAGCTACACTTTTTTCTATGTGAAATTCAAATGTAAACATAATCATGATTTCTAAAAATCTCTCTTGACCCAGTGAAAATGAATACCATAAGACTTGAACAAAACACGTGTTCTGTTAACCTAACCATGTTAACCATGTGCTGTGTTAACCTGTAACTAATAAGTTTAGATCTTAATGTTAGGTTATCAATTTTTTACAAAATGTAATTACAATAGTTTTTAAATAAAATACTTTTCTCAACATAATAATATCCTATCTTTATACTTGTTTTCTTGATCTTTCTAGAGGATCCCATACAGCCGCCATTTTGTTTTTTATGCAACAAAATGGCTACGTCATTTATGAATTAATCTTGACTTAAATTTAATTTTCGAACGTTTTTCATTCTCGTTTCTTAAACTTCAGACTGTTTATTTAAAAATTTAAATACGTAATCGTGGTCTGAGTATTATTGAGCTCTGTAAAGTCTCGTTCCTAAATGACCCAACTTACTGAAGAGTTAATTACGTATAATTTTATATTTACTTTCGCCACGAAAATTCTCCGACGAGTTTTCGATATTTTCCGATGAAAAATCCGACGCAAAATGATGTAATGCTATAAGAATATTTGAAACTTGAGTTTCGTTTATTACGAGCGGCCATATTTCATCGGTTGTAGACAGTTTAGTGCGTAGTGAATCAATTAGAAGCAATTAGTACCGCTAAACGAGAGACTTGCTACCGAACCTTGACAGTGAAATACGAAACGCTCTAATTCGCACAATTTCATGGAAAAACTACAAGTAACTTCAAATGTTGGTTATAGTACACGGTACTGCACGTATAGCCGTTCGACATTTTATTCAAAGCGAGATTTCTAACCTTACTAATCTATGCAGTAATATCAACTATCTTTAATTCTCGTCGTTCTAAAGGTTAGTGACAGTTCAAAATCTATTTATACTACAATAGATATACTGTTTGACCATCTATCAAAACAAAATAGGTTTGGCAATGTGTGCGCTTTTGCATAACTGAACGCTACCTGTATGAGCTAACCAAACTTGACCCAACCTAAATTAGATGCAACTTAACCAAATTTAATCAGATATAATTTAATTGAATTTAACTGAACTAACCAAACTTAATGTGATAGTCTAACTTGACTAATCTAATATAACAAACTAAATGTAACTCAACCTGACCTAACCTAATATAATTTAGCTTAAGTTAACCTAACTAATTAGACTTAACATGATATCCCAACTTGACTAATCTAATGTAGCAAACTAAATGTAATTCAACCTGATCTAACCAAACCTAACCTAATCTCATTTAGCTTAATTTAACTTAACTAATCTGACTAAACCTGATAACCTAACTTGACTAAACTAATATAACAAGTAAATGTAACTCAACCTGACCTAACGAAATTGAATCCAACTCAATTTAAATTAAATGGATCTAACCAAACAGAGTCAAACTTAACTAAAATAATTAAAGTTAAAATATTTAATCAATTTAACTAATTTAATCTGAACGAATTGAATTGAACTTTGTTAATGTAACTAAACTAATGTGGCCAAACATATTTAACTAACCTAACTTAAATTAATCTAACTTGTAGTAACTGACCTAATTGAACCTAACTTAACCAATGTAACTAACCTAAATAAGTGACCTAAATGAATAACCTAAGTAAATATTTAAATAAATAATCTACCCCAAATAAGTTAATCAGTAATTTAATGTAACCAATCGTATTTAACTAAGCTAACTTAAATTAATCTAACTTGTTGTAATTGACCTAATTGAACCTAACTTAACCAATGTAACTAACCTAAATAAGTGACCTAAATGAATAACCTAAGTAAATATTTAAATAAATAATCTACCCCAAATAAGTTAATCAGTAATTTAATGTAACCAATCGTATTTAACTAAGCTAACTTAAATTAATCTAACTTGTTGTAATTGACCTAATTGAACCTAACTTAACCAATGTAACTAATGTAAATAAGTGACCTAAATAAATAACCGTAAATATCTGAATAAATAACCTACCAAATAAATTAATCAGTAATTTAATGTAACCAATCGTATTTAACTAACCTAACTCAAATTAATCTAACTTGTGGTAACTGACCTAATTGAACCTAACTTAACCAACATAAACCTAAGTAAACCTAAATAAATAACGTATCCCAAATAAGGTAATCAGTATCTTAACGAAAATAAAATAAATAACCTAATTTACCTAACCTAACCTAAATAACCAACCAACGACAATATTTCCAACCCGATTGACCAACGACGCAGTTACCGAAAATGAACTTATAAGATGTCCATGGTCCATTTTTTGCAAAATCTATTAATATGGCAGATGTTCAAGTGCGGTCGGCACTCAATTGCGTTCGAAATTCACGGATCAGCTGTTTCAGCCAATTTGGTACGCGGGCAGAACTTGGACGAGACGAGGCACGCACGAAATGCTTGCAACAGACAGAATTTCGCCGATTTTTCGCGACATCGATGACGAGAAAATGAACGGTGGCCAAGCATGAATGCCTGCCAGTTGTGTCGTAGTTGTTGTTACACGGATTCGCGCAAACACGATTCGACTTTGTTTCAATGCTACGTAGTTTACCGTTGATTAAAATCGAAGCGGTTCTCCTTAATCTTTTATTGGGTGAATAAATAAGCGTCTGATAAAAGAAAAAACACACGAATATCAGTGCATATGTTAGTATGCTGTCTGTCGCGACAGACGAGTTATGTCGGGGGCCAAGAACTTCGCAAAATGCCGCGTCAGCTTACGTGGACTGGTGCCCGACTTTCTTATTTACCTCATTCTGCAATACATGTCTCGGAGCACAATATCTACATACCAATACTTTCGGTGGCAGCCATTTCAATCTTCGAGTCAAAGATTCAAAACAAACTTCTCGATTCGAAATATAAACTTTACGCGGTTTGAATAAGTAATGTGGAAACGTGTTTAGCAACTTTAGGAATTTTGTTGTTTGCAGGTGTTTTGTAAAATAGGAAAGTTTATAATGATTTTGAAGATTGAGAATTTGAAAAATTTGTGAGTTTGGCGAATTGGGGTATTGGGAATTTAGGGAGTGGGGGTTTAGAAAGTGGGAATTTAGGGAGTGGGGATTTAGGGAATGGGAATTTAGGGAATCGAGGAGTTGACAGTTTTGGGAATTGAGAATTAAAGAAATTGGGAATTTTAGGGAGGTGGGATTTTGGGGAGGTATTAATTCGGGGAATTGAGAATTTGGAGAACTGGAAATTTGGGAAGTTGAGAGTTTCGAGAGATAGTAATTTGGGGAAGTGGGAATTTGGGAAGTTGGGAATTTAGGGAGAAGGAAATTTGGGGAGTTGGGAATTTGGGATGATAAGAATTTGGGGAGATGGGAATTTGGGATGATAGGAATTTGGGGAGATGGGAATTTGGGAAGTTGAGAATTTGGGGAAGTGGGAATTTGGGGCGCCTTGAAATTTGGGCAATTTGGGAAATGCGCGCAGCTAGCAAATTTTGGCGATGTGGGAATTTGTGAGGTACGAAATTTGCTGCGTGCGAAAATTTCGTATTGCCAAAGGTGGTAATTTCAAAATGTGTCCTTAATCCAAAGTTGTTCCTTAATCCCGCAAATAGTTTCTCCTTCCCCAAAGTTCTTAATTCCCAAATTCTCTTAGTTCCAAATTTTCTCAATACCAAATTTTCCTACTTCCCAAATTTCCAATTCCCAAATTTCACCTTCCCAAATTCCTAATTTCCCAAATTCCTATCTTCCCAAATTCCTAACTTCCCAAATTTCCTCACTCCCAAATTCCCAACTTCCCAAATTTCCTTACTCCCAAATTTTCACCTTCCCAAATTTCCTATCTTCCAAATTTCTAACTCTCCAAATTTCCCTAACTCCCAAATTTCCTATCCCCAAATTTCTCCTTCCCAAATTTCCCAATTTCCAAATTTCCTATCTTCCCAAATTCCTAACTTCCCAAATTTCCATTTCCCAAATTCCCAATTTCCCAAATTTCTCATACCAAATTTCTTAATCTCCAAATTCCCTATTTCCAAATTTTCTTATTTCCAAATTTTCTTACTCCCAAATTTTCTAATTTCCAAATTTCCTTACTCCCAACTCCTCTTATTTCCAATTTTTCTAATTCCCAAATTTCCACAATCCCAAAAAATTTAACACCCACATCCAACAATCTCCCAAAACACCCAGTCCCCATATCCCCAACCCTCAAAACCCCCATATGCCCAACCATCTACCAAGTAGATCAACATCCCCACCACACTCCAATACCCACAACAACCCCACTCCCACAAACCCCAGTACCAACCAAACACAATCATTACACTATCGTGAACAGAAACTGCATCAACACACGATCAGCGTAGCTAAGTCTACACGCAGATGATACTATGCAACATGCAACTTCAACACCTACCTACGCACATAATATACTCCCCCTACAAAATTCAAAACACATTCAGAACATGATCCCGCTACAAATTTATCCAATTGTATGTTAAACAACGGTTTATCGCATACTATTAAGCCATCCTAGCGTAACCTTGAACGTAAAAACTTATGCATTAACCTAATTAGAATCAAATTTATTTCGCAACCGAGTAGATGATTAATCAACATCGTATTAGGGTTAGCATAAATATAGATGGTTTAAATTTAAATACACGTAGCTGAAAATATTGAAGGGGTTTTTAGGTGTCGGTCCTCCTGAAAGTACCTCTGGTGCATTCAAATATAAACTTCGAAGCCAGGTCACAGCTCGAAAATAATCCCGAACATTTTAGGAAGGCATTCTATCGTTTTTAGACCGATATGACCCCCGTTTTCGACTGTGTCCCAATTTCAATGACATTCATCCTTCGAAAAATTCTACAGGGTGCTCCGTCCAAACTGTTCGTCCAAATAATTCATTCATAATCACACAATATAGTCATTAAATGATCAATTTTTATGCAAAGTCTCTTTTTATCGTAAAATATATCATTTTGAAGGATTTTCAAAGTGGTGATTATAGATCTTTTTCATGTTATTTTATCTTAAATGAATTTTTAAGATTGTTTTCAATTTTGTAGGGGTGTAATCCCAATTTCTTTTATATTGCTTTCTTTCCGAATTTAGGGTAAAATATTGGAAATATTAACAAAAATTTAATTATTATGTAGGAACCAACGTTACAAATATTTTTGCAATTATATTTTTAACATAAATTTTTATATTGATCATTTTACTAAATTTTTTATATTAGATTCATTTTAGTAGATCTTTTACGTTAGACTATATTAGATTAGATCACTTTGTCAGATTTCTTATATTGGATTCATTTTATTACATTTTTTTATACTACATCATTTTATTACATTTTTTATACTAGATTCATTTGATTGCATATTTTGATTTTCCAAATTGCACTGTACTAATTATAATTCGTAAAACACAATTTAACTTTACTAATTATAATGTAACTGCGAGTACGATACAATTTAATTGTATCTAATTATTTAATTAGAATCAGCAATTTTTTTTATAAAACATTCTTCTCGTACACAATGTATATATAATTTTTTTACAATAATTTATTAATTCTTTTTATAATTATTAAAACATCAATTTCAATTTGATGTAGGAGAGATATATGTATAGAGAGTATCTTCAATAATCCACAGAGCAAACTTCACTAGTTAATGCATTTTCTTTATTTAACTTTGTGTTTATAAATTTGAAGTGGAACGCAATAAAATTTCAAGAATTCCGTATGATTTACAAGTTCATATTTCTTGTTATAAAGATCGCAAGATTTTGACCCTTAACTCCAGTTATTTAGGAAATGGGTCACCCAGAAAAGATGACTTCCGATCCTCACCTTTATAAACGGCAGCCATTTCAGTATAAGTTTAGCGAGATTCATCGATGACCCAGATTGATTATTTTATACTGTTACTTTATATAACTATTATATTAACAATTATTTACTCTGTAATTAATATACACGATTTGTTTCATGAATTAATGCATTTCTGTTCTTTACCAATGTTGTCTCTAACTTTTCTGGAGCCCCGGACAAAATACATAAAGTGCACTTAAGAAATATTTAAATACTTAATTTTAAAAATACTATGAAATAAATAATTTTTAAAATATTACTACTACTATACAAATTCTAAAAATATTACTTATTAAAAGAAAAGTAGAGTATTTATTAGGGTTAATATTGTCAAGATAGAATGGGAATTTAGGGAATGGGAATTTAGGGAATGGAAATTTAGGGAATGGGAATTTAGGGAGATGAGAAGTTGGGATAATGGAAATTTGGAAAGTTGAGAATTTGAGGAGATAGTAATTTGGGGAAATGGGAATTTGGGGAATTGGGAATTTGGGGAAGTGGGAATTTGGGGAGTTGGGAATTCGGGGAGATAGTAATTTGGGGAAGTGGGAATTTGGGGAGGTAGAAATTTGGGGCGAAGGAAATTTGGGAAGGTGGGAATTTGGGGAGTTGGGAATTTGGGGAGATAGTAATTTGGGGAAGTGGGAATTTGGGGAGATGGAAATTTGGGGAATTGGGAATTTGGGGAGTTGGAAATTTGGGGAGATAGTAATTTGGGGAAATGGGAGTTTAGGGAGAAAAAAATTTGGGGAGTTGGGAATTTGGGATGATAGGAATTTGGGGAGGTGGGAATTTAGAAAGTTGAGAATTTGGGGTAGTGGGAATTTGGGGAGTTGGCAATTTGGGGAGGTGGGAATTTGGAAAGTTGAGAATTTGGGGAGATAGAAATTTGAGGAAGTGGGAATTTAGCAAATTGAGAATTTGGGGAGAAGGAAATTTTGGGAGATGAGAAGTTGGGATAATAGAAATTTGGGGAGGTGGTAATTTGGGGAACTAGAATTGAATTGCAGATAAAAGCTATAAACAAAATTATAACCCATAAATTCCACACTCAAATTGCAAAAGTCTACAAAAAAATTAATGAACCCAAAAATGGCTGGTTAATGCTGCACAACCCTTGCAGACAAAATAAAATCTTGACCTAAGAAAAAATAATTTGCTGTGTGCTATGGGAAAGGAGATAAAAAAAAAGTTATCGAGATTGATTTTCAATTATATTCGAACACAGTCTGCTCTTCACAATAACGAAATCTGATATTCTTCATGAGGATTACATTAGTCGCGTACACATTCTTTTTTTCTGTCGGTGAGCCATATTAATTTCAATCGTTTTTATTGTTTCAGACTCCTTGCGATTCTTGTCTCATCTTGGTGAGTGATCTTTTATTAATGCGTTAGCAACAGTCTGCCTGTCCAATGAATTTTATTGCAAACTTTCATGGGATTTGTCAACAAACATCTTATCTCTCATAGTAATTCAACTTTTTCAATTTATTTCCATTGTTTGATCATTAGGTTGTGTTAGGGGATGCATTGTTTCGTCATATTTGCCACAGGCTGCTTTGCGATTCTTTTGCATTGCTATGACATGCAATATCTGTTCCTTCTTATAACTGATCAATTTTGTAGTATAAAGATTATTGAAATATGACTTTATTTTTCGAACTTCAAATTGTAAAAATGATAATTGCAGGATAATTTTGTGTTGTTGCGATATGCAACGTGATACAACTCTATTATTCCTTTTAAGTGACAACCAGCCATTTTGTGCTAAGAGTATTGACGTAATCATATACCATAAGCGTTATTTTGCAATTTTTTGTTGCGACATGCAGTATAACTCTATTGTTTGTTACAGCTGCCAACCAGCTATTTTATAATCACTACAATTGATGAAACGTTTATGAATTTTCGCGAAAATCGAAGCTTTAGTGTGATATGTCGCTAGTGCTATTTTCCGACGATTTTATGTTGCTGCGATATGCAACAAAATAGTCAGTCATTTTGTATTAACCACACTAATAAAACATTCGTATAATCATTTAATTAAGTCGTGAACTTCAAAATGATATGTCATGTGTGTAATTTTCAGATGATTTTATACTATCGTGATATGCAACAAGATGTCACAAGTGACAGTCAGCCATTTTGTATTAACCACATTACTAAAACATTCTTGTAATCGTTTAATTAAGTCGTGAACTTCAAAATGATATGTCATGTGTGTAATTTTCAGATGATTTTATACTATCGTGAAATGCAACGAGATGTCACAAGTGACAGTCAGCCATTTTGTATTAACCACATTACTAAAACATTCTTGTAATCGTTTAATTAAGTCGTGAATTTCAAAATGATATGTCATGTGTGTAATTTTCAGATGATTTTATACTATCGTGATATGCAACAAGATGTCACAAGTGGCAGTCAGCCATTTTGTATTAACCACTGTAATAAAACATTAGTCTTGTCATTTAATTAAACCTAACCTTCAGAACTATTTGTCCTAAGTGCAATTGTATGATAATTTATGTTGTGATATGCAACAAGATAATACAACTACAACTAGTTATTTTATATTAAATATTATCGTAACAATGTTTCATCATGTTAATAAAAGATTTGTGTAGTCACCTTCATTTAACCTTGACTTTCAAACTATGTCATAGGTGATATTTTATGACAATTTTATATTATGATATGCAACAAGATCATACAACCAACCATTTTATATTAACTATATTAATAAAACGTTTATGTAGGCATCTTTGTTCAACCTTGACCTTCAAGATATGTCATAGATGATATTTTATGACAATTTTATATATGATATGCATCAAGATCATACAACCAACCATTTTATATTAACTATATTAATAAAACGTTTATGTAGGCATCTTTGTTCAACCTTGACCTTCAAGATATATCACAGGTGCTTTTTTATGACAATTTTGTATTATGATATGCAACAAGATGATACAGCAACCATTTTATATTAACTACATTAATAAAACGTTTGTATAGTCATCTTCGTTTAACCTGGAGCTTCAAAATGATATGTCACAAGTGCTATTTCACGGCGATTTTTTATTATTCCTATATGCAACAGGATACCATAACTGACAACTAGCATTATTAAACGCGTTAAGACATCGCGATCATTTTCATCAAAGCTTGAGGTTCGAAATGATACGCCTCGAGTGTCGCTTTGCACTAGTTTTATATATCATCGGATTATAATTGACCTTGTCTCGGAATAATAGCCTAACGTTTTATCAGATTGATAAAAAATGAAGAAGATAACGGTTAAAGAAATTGAAGTGAAGCTAATTTAGTTACAGGATTATGTTGAACATAACCAATGATTAGATCAATGATCTCCGCCAAACTCGATAGCTGTAATTCTATTTTGGACGGGCTGCTAAACTAGGAGCCCCGACATAACTTTAGGGCGGTAACTCTCCATGAAGCCGATCAATTGGTTTCTAATTGAAGAAACTTTCCGCGGTATAGAGCCAGGGTTCCACGGTCCGAGCACGTGACATTTATGTGATGTCTGACGTCAATAAGATGGAGGATCTACGAAATTTGATTTTGCGAGAAGATATGAAAGATCAATCTAACCTAACCAGTGGGAGACGTCGTGAGTTCGCGAAAATCTCAATGTTGCGTCTAACATTGCAACATTCAGATTTTTTACCTACCATGCTGCAAACATTTTTAGACAATTTTATTCACCGAACTACAAACATTCCTAGAAGTTTTTACATACCGTATTTCAAACACTTTTAGACATTTTTACACGCTATCTTTTCTAATTTTTACACGATGCTGGAAATATTTTTAGAATCTTTTACATATCAAGGTAATTATTTTTAGAAATTTTTATATATCGAATTACAACTGTTTTCACATTTAGGAGAGGGGGTTGTAGTTCTACTTTAGTTAGTACTAGAAAGCTTCCCTAGTTCTACCATAGTTACTACTATAATTCTCCTCTAGTTTTACATTAGTTATTACTATAATTCTTTCCTAGTTCTACACTGGTTAGTATTATAATGTTACCCTAAGTTCACCCTAGTCACTATAATTCTATTCTGGCATCACCCTAGTCACTATTATAATTCTATCCTAATTCCACTCTAGTTATTACTATAAGTCTAATATAATTCTACCCTAGTTACTACTATAATGCTACCCTAATTTCACCCTAGTTTCACTTAGAATAACTGACATCTCAAATAAAATATAATTAGATTATTCTAAAAAATTAATAAAAAAGTATTACTTTTAATGTCCCTATTCTTACTATAAAAAATTACGGTTACATAATATTTCGTTGTTACAAAAGATGAACTATGACCCGTTAGAAAAACATGGTCTAACGACGTAGTTTCACTGTAAAAGAAGAGAAGTGGCAGAAGGACTTGACGTACATCATACAATTTTGGATCATACATATACATAAGCTTAATATAGTATCCAATGTAGGTGGCTGGATATCGCATCAACTTGCAGCAACTAACGAGAGCTACTGCGTTCATTACCGTGGAAAAAATGACGTTTATGTGGAATTATTATTGCAAATGCAAATTGACGTATTCGGTGTAAAAAGTTAGGTGCGTCAGATCAAGCTCCGACGTGTGTAAAGATAGGTTAAGGTGTTTGTTTCGTAACTAATTTTTTAATGGAAAATTAAAAATTATTTTTTACTGAGTGTAACTTTCAAATTTTATAATATTGTAATTTGTAGAAAATACAGATATAAAATGGTGGAGTGATTTATTTATTTTGAAACTTGTGTTCAATTTTTCACTTCACACCAATCATGATGTAACATAAGCAATAACACATCTTGATATTATATTTAAAAAATGATAAAAAAATTACAGAAGTTTATAAAAAAGTGTAACTGATTTTCTAGGTTATTCCTAACCAATATGGCGTCAAAAGCCATCCAAATGACTCTACTGTGGCCTCATTTGTAAACAATATTAATCAAATTCGTAATTAAATTATTTCTTTATTAATCAATTATATTAAACAATTTATATAATGTTTATATAATTTCCCTTATTATTTTACGTTTTTCTTTATCGATTTTTTTTCTTTATTTTTCTATATTTTTCATTATGTTTATCGAGCTACGTCTTCTTTATTATTTTACATCTTTTATTCTCTCTGTTAAATTATTCTTTTTATACTACCTTGAGTACCATACAATTTTAACAATACTTTTTGAAATCCAGTTTTCATAATTTGTTAATTACCAAATGACGCGACTGTTGCGTCACGTCTCGTTTGTCAGTGAATTTTACCACCTCGCGTTTAAAACATTCAAAATTCAAAGCAACAATTACCATTCAGCCGGCAAAGTGTTAATTTGTTTTTTCAGTTCTGCAAGTCTCTAATTAAAAATTGTGTTTGAACAGCATACAACTGAAAAGTCTTTAGAGAAGTCTTAAACGTCTTCTGCCGTGTGTATATTTTGATCGTCGGCCAATACGCTTTTCTATAGCTCGTGAAAATTATACATTTGCGTCAGAAGGTTCTTTACGTCTTCAAACGGGTGCGTTATAGATAGTCCGTTGTAAAAGCTTGTTCGTTTCAAAGCTGTTTACTTCCGAGTATCTGTTGAACATAAAGAAACATCTGGTGGCAGTGACATTAGTTAGGAAAAAAGAATAAATGTCGGGAAACTATTAAACATCATTAGTATACAATGCAAATGTTTATACACTTGAAACATGCGTAAATACGCGGATAAAATACAGGAGATGTTCGAATTATTGAACTGAAACAGCAACTGTGGTGTTCGAAAAGCTTGCTGCAATTGAACATCCTACAAATAACATATTCCTTTGTTCTTCTGTAACATAATTGGCACGCTATATTTCTGTACACTCTTTATACTAGGTTTCCCTATTGAGAAGTGTCAAGGCGACAATTAACCATGTCCATATTCGTTCTTGTTCTTTGCGCGTGGAGGCAGGAAGATATACGTTAGGTATCCTCTAGGTTCTCTCAAAAAAGAATTCAAATCTTCGTCTTTGTTCTTTCAAACATTGTGGAGTATAATTGGATTGTTTCACTGGTATGACTGTTCTTTGTTAGAGTGTTTCACTGGTAGGTCTTCGAGCAGTAAGGCCTTCTATTGATAGGTCTTTCACTGATAGATTCACTGACTGACCCCCTCACTGATAGAACCTTTCACTGATAGGACCCTTTATTAATAGGAATTCTCACTGATACGACCTTTCACTGGTAAATCTTTCAGTTTTTCATTTTTTCACTAGTAGGACCTTCCATTGATAGGACCTTTCACTGGTAAATCCTCCCACTGACAGAATCTCCCAATGATAGGTCCCTTTACTAATAGGACTTTTCACTGATACAACCTGTCACTAATAGGATCTTTCATTGATAGGGCCTTTTAGTGGTAGAACTTTTCACTAATGCGACCTTTCGGTGATAGAACCATCCACTGGTAGATCCTCCCACTGATAGGTCCTTTTACTAATTGAATCTTCCACTGATACGACCTTTTACCGATAGGACCATGCACTGGTAGATCCTCCCACTGATAGAGCCTTTTACTAATTAGATCTTTCACTGATGGTCCTGTCACTGGTAAGTCTTTTTACTAGTAGAACCTTTCACTAATAGACCCTTTCCCTGGTAGATCTCACTGATGAAACCTTCGACTGATAGGACCATCCACTGGTAAATCCTCCCACTGATAGGACCATCCACTGGTAGATCCTTCCACTGATAGAGCCTTTTACTAATTAGATCTTTCACTGATCGGGCCTATCACTGGCAGGTCTTTTCACTAGTAGAACCTTCCACTGATAGGGCCTTTCACTGGTAGATCCCACTCATAGAATCTTCGACTGATAGGACCATCCACTGGTAAATCCTCCCACTGATAGAACCTTCTACTAGTAGGGCCTTCCACCGATGAAGCCTTAAAACAGTATTCTATTGGTCATACTTCCACTTGTGGGATCTACCACTGATAGGGTCTTCTGTTATGCAGCCTTTCACAGATGGGGTCTTTCACCGACAGAATCTTTTCCCGGTAAAGTTTTACACTTGTAAGATCTTCCACTGAAGAAGACTTTCCATTGATGTGACCAGTGCAGTGGAAAAGCACTGCTGGTGGAAAGACCTATCAGTGCAAAGTCTTACCAGTGGAATATCTTGCTCATATAATTATTTAGGTCTACCTAGATTCTTCCTATGTTATAATATAGTTATCTCCTTAGTTTCTACCTATGTCTACATATACTTATCAGGTCATCATAGAGTCTCCTTATGACTTTACATAATGTATGTAGAAAAATCATCATAGAGTCTTCCTATGACTGTACATAGTATAAAATAATGAAAGATTAATGGTTATTAAACGATTTATTCTAATCAACGACCAAACTGAAACGAAAATGACAAAACAAACTAAACAACTCGACTCTGAATTCAATTCAACACGCTTTGACTTCACATATGTACCCATCCCACATATGCTTATGAGGTCTGCCTAGACTCCCTATTTACATAATGTACCTTCTAGCTTACCTATCTACCTTAATCTAAAATATTCCTATAACGCTATATAATATACTCACATGGGTTTTCCTAGGTTCTTATGATTATGGTTCTCCACATGATATAGTTATCTAGTCTACCTGTGACTCCATACAGTTCATTGCACCCTATGATTAATTCTAAATGACTAACTGTGACCATGATTAAACCTGCATTCGTCTAGCTAGGGTTAATCATAGTTATAATTAATTTCACCGATGAGCCCCCGTCTGACTTGTATACATGCCGCGTGTATTTTTAACCCGAAAGTAAATAAGTCTATTTGAGAAGGAACTAAGAA
This sequence comes from Megachile lagopoda, assembly GCA_036983795.1. Lineage (NCBI taxonomy): Eukaryota > Metazoa > Arthropoda > Insecta > Hymenoptera > Megachilidae > Megachile > Megachile lagopoda. Next base: position 9,440,327 of record CM072797.1, on the reverse strand, counting down.
AAGGAACATCAACAGTGCGTATTCTTAAACGCCACGAGTATCGATTTATTCGTTTTCGTAGAAGGGACGACACCCTCGAACTGAATCATACAGGATGATTTCGTAATTGAGCGAACGTGTTGATCTCGTGATACACGTGTGAACTTGACAATGATAGATTGATACTGGACGAAATCAACGGGTTCCGATCAATCTTCGATATACTAGGATTTTTCAAACGGTTTATCGTCGTATTTTATTACGCTTCGAAATCGATTTCTTTTGTACCGTTCTTCAATCGTTAACTGACACGTGCTAATCTTCCTAATGCTTTTATCTGCTCACCGTGAGTATTGTTTGTTCTATAAGAAAAGAAAAATGCTCTAATGACACGGGATTATGATAATGTTGCACGTGAGCCGAATCGAATTATTAAGTGCAAAATTGATTGTTCGCGGAGGAGCTTTGTTTTAATCCGATGGAAAGTGTATAGGAAGGATTAGTTGAGTTTTAATATTTTATTTTATCGGCGAGCTTGATTAGAGAAGTGTACGAAGATGTTCGCATTGAACTGTTACAGGACGGTTCTTATGTATTGAAAATTGCAGTACCAATATTGATATTGGTATTAATATTAGAGTATATCGATAGATTGATGGGTTGGTGAATTAGTCGATGGGTGCATAGGTAGATGGGTGGATGGTTGAATTCGTCGATGGGTGCATGGGTAGATAGGTGAATTGGTAGATGGGTGGATAGGGAAATTGATAGACTGATAGATTGGGATATTGATACATTGACATATAGATTGATTTGGGGATTGGTCACTTGATAGATTGGTAGATGAATGGATTGGGGAATTAATAGACTGATAGATTGATAGATTGGGGGATGGATGCATTGGCAAATTGATTGATTTGGGGATTGGTCACTTGATAGATTGGTAGATGAATGGATTGGGGAATTAATAGACTGATAGATTGGGTGATGGATGCATTGGCAAATTGATTGATTTGGGGATTGGTCACTTGATAGATTGGGAGATTGATGGATTGGGGAATTAATAGACTGATGGATTGATAGAATGGGAGATTAATGCATTAACATATCGATTTATTTAGGGATTGGTCACTTGATAGATTGGGAGATTGATGAATTGGGGAGTTAATAGACTGATAGATTGATAGATTGGGGGATGGATCTATTGGCAAATGGACTGATTTGGGGATTGGTTACTGATAGATTGATAGATTTGGGAATTGGTAGATTGATTCATTGGCAGGTTAGTGGATTGATAGCCTGATATACTGATAGGCTGATAGATGACTAGACTAATAAACTATTATGTCGCTAGACATACATGTGTGTCCTGATATGTTGATATATTGATACATTAGTTTGTTCGGATATTAGTATATTAGAATGCAGATATTGATATATATAATAATATTGGTAGTGATACTGATGAATATACATATATTCATTGTGCACTGATATATTGATATATTGATACATTTGTGTGTTATGATATTGACATTGTATATTAGTATGTTGGTATTAATATGTATGATAATATTGATACTGATATTGATACATATTTATATATAAGTACATTCGTGCATTGATATATTGATATATTGATACATTTGTGTATTGTGATATTGACATTGGTATATTAGTATGTTGATATTAATATGTATGATAATATTGATACTGATATTGATACATATTTGTATGTTAGTACATTTATGCACTGATATATTGATATATTGATACATTTGTGTGTTATGATATTGACATTGGTATATTAGTATGTTGATATTAATATGTATGATAATATTGATACTGATATTGATACATATTTGTATGTTAGTACATTTATGCACTGATATATTGATACATTTGTGTGTTAGAATATTTGTATTGCTATAAACTAGTCTGTTGATATTGATATTTATACTGATACTGATACTGACTTGTATTGATATCAATATTGACACTCGCTATTAATATTAGTCTGAGTATTGACAATAGTAATGGTACCACTATTAATATTGTTCCGTGTCCATTCTTCGGCAGTGTCGAGCCTATAACAATTGATTACGTTCGCTCTAAATATACCTATCAACTGATAGTTCATTAAGTAAACTGCAACAATGAAACGTGCTCGCCTGGCGTAGTAGAAAAGGATTTAAAAATAAACAAACAACGTAATAGTTACGGTACACTTACTTTGTTTGACGTCACATAAATATAAAACCTTTGCCACAGCGTCGTATAAACGATCAGGGCAGCTGGTTTTATAATCAATAGCCGAAGATGAATAAAGATCGTGCATGAAACTTCTATTACGCCATCATTTTTATAACGTCATAACCCCTGTATACATACACCGGCGTCATTTTATCCTCCGTGCTTAACGTGTTTAATTCCTAAAACCTGTTACAAAGCCTCGTTTAAAAATAACTTTTTGTATCTTTTATAATCTTCCAGGAAAACGGTCTTTAAATTAGATATCAGGTCTTCGGTTTTTCCTGGTTTTCCCCTTTGACGTATTAGCTGCTTGAGAGGTCATCGCTAACAGTTTGTTAAAAACGAATAATAAATTACGGCACAGGATGAGGATAAATAAAACTGCACGTGGTACAGGGGAACTTATAAACTTTTATGTCACTTTCAATAATAGCGAACAACGAAAAGTATTTGAAACTTTGTGCAAATATTTACTCTCTGTATTTTGGACTCGCGTTGTCATGTTGCTCCGAATCTCGGAATTAACGTGCAAACAAGTGGATTAAACGATTTATTTTAAAGCTGTTTTAACATTAAATGCTCAGTATTTTATTCGAAATTAAAAGTTACAAATTAAACAAAGAAACGTAGTTGAATTTTTATTATTAAAAATCCTGGTTGGGCTAAGAGGCCTGGAGTCATACTATTTGAATTGACCGCTCGAGGTCACGTGATGTCCAGGGTACCTTTATCTTCACCACCCAGTATTATTAGAAATTAATTCTTTATCTCGTGATAAAAACTAGCATTGGTTTTAAGAAAAGTAGTTTAACAAATATTGTAATTTAATTTTGTCATTCTACTAATTTAGTAATTTTTATTATTTGTTGTAAGACTAAAATGTATGTTATACCATATGATTTAGTCTAATGATGGCGACAAATGGTATACAGAATCGTAATCAGCGCGTGAAAATATACACGAATTATTCGATATTCCAAGACATAGAAAGAGTTGAAATTTGCTGAATACTCTTGTCAGAGTATTGTAATAACATAATCTTTTTTATTTATACAGATCCTCCAGCCGACAGAGTATACATGATATGCGGGGTGCTGATCGCGCTGTTGCTAGTGGGAGTAATCATTGCTCTCGTGGCTGTAACGATCAGGTAATACTAAAAATAAACTTACTTTAATATTTATTTATTACACACGGAAGAACTCTATGCAAAAATCATATCAAACATTCTTCGTCGCAAAGAAATATTAAGTTTCAAATTTTTAAAAGATTCAGTTACTAAAAAGATTTGTTTTTTCTTAACACATTTAGCTTATTTTAATTTTTCAGTATTGTAATTTACAGTATTATTGAAGTTATTTTATTTTTATAATTCAATAATATAATTTATACTTTCAATATGGTTGAAGTTATTTTATGAAGTTATTTTATTTGTATAATTCAATAATATAATTTATACTTTCAATAGGGTTGAAGTTATTTTATGAAGTTATTTTATTTGTATAATTCAATAATATAATTTATACTTTCTATAGGGTTGAAATTAGTTTATGAAGTTATTTTATTTGTATAATTCAATAATATAATTTATACTTTCAATAGGGTTGAAATTAGTTTATGAAGTTATTTTATTTGTATAATTCAATAATATAATTTATACTTTCAATAGGGTTGAAATTAGTTTATGAAGTTATTTTATTTTTATAATTCAATAATATAATTTACATCCTCAATATGACTGAGCTAATTTTTTTATATTATTCAATATTATAATTTACATCTTTAACCTGATTGAAATTATTTTATTTGTATCATTCAATCTGTATTGCAAGATAAAAATAATTAACCCTTCGCAATCGAAAAACCTTTTTTACAAAGACCTAATATTTATTTAATCAATTGTTATTACAAAAACGAACAAACAAATGAATAGCTGTCCCTAAAGAGTAATGAGACGTTTTAATTATAGATAAATTCACAATTAATTTTCGATTGTGGCGGGTTAATTAGATTGAAGATTAAACTTACATTTAACTTCATGATATTATTTATCGTTTAATGATATAAAGAAGAAAATGCAGCATGAATTAACCTAAAAAGAAGAAAAGCAGGTAAACAATTTCGAGAGCTTCTTCGTAAAGAATAAAACGAGAAAGGAAGCGACAGAGACGGGGAACGTTTTGATAAATCAGTTTAATTGAACGAGTTCTCAAACGAAACCGCAAAGGAAGATCTGGAATTATTGAAAATAGAAAGTCTACAACTGGATGGAATTTAATGCCTGCCTCAAGCATTAATTGTAGCTTAATTGGACGTACATGAACAAATTGCGTGCATTCATCTACTAAAGTTCAATCCAATTAAGGCCACCCGTTGACTAATTTTTCTCTTGGTATTTCTTCTTCAATTGGTTCACCTGTAAATGGATTACTGTATTATTAGCATCATATCATCAATTATTCAATTTAACAGTGGATCTCTTGTAAGAACATCGACGATAAAAGATGTAACGATTAATTTTCAAATGGACTACGGTTAATCGCCATCTTCGATCTTTCAAACATAACTATTAGGAAAATTAATGTCACTTTTTTAAATTGGAGTGCTGTGTATTTTTAGTTATGGTACTTATGGAACGGTAATATTTGTGGCATTGGGAAAAGTAACGAGATATTTGAGTGGAGATTTGTAGGTTAGGTTCGTGAGTGTTGGAGAAAAAATTGACTCGGGGTTATGTATGCAAGTGTTTGTGAAAAATATAAAAATTGACTCGGGGTCTTACTCATCTGCATCGCTATAGGATGCGAGTTCTAGGATTCGTAGTATAAATAGGCTGATATAAGTACTGATATGACTAATAAACCGTGCGTCGCCGACTCTCCAGACAGATATTTGCCTATAGCGAAACAGTTCGAAGAAGGTCAATACAAATTTATAATATTTAACGTTAAAATATTGGAGTACTGGGATATTACTGAAATATTCTCTTCGAAATACACGATTAAAAAAAAAATCCAAGTTGGAATTAAACTGTAATGTAACTAATTTTACGTATCAGTAATTTTACCAGTTTTACAAGTAAGAATTAACTAATTTTGTTAAACTTAATTAGAGTTACTTGAACTTTTCGAGGTGGGTTAAAACATACCACCATGCAAAACAAGCGAAAAGGACAATTTTAACCTAACCTCAAAATATAAAATGTGAAGGAAATACTAAAGTTTTGACCCGTTAACTGCGGGTACTTTTTGTATCTTTCGATAAGCTTTAATTTAATCTTAACTAATTTTATATAATAGAATTCATATTCTATTTTGAAAGATTTTTTTGTAGTTATTTTATTTTTAGTGGCATATAAACCACAACTTAGAATGCACTTATTTTAGAATGTGGTTGAAAAACTATACCTGCAGTTAAAGGGTTAAATATTAGGACTTTGGGTTAAATATTAAAAAGGTAGCAACTTCTAAACGACTCAGATCTTGCTATAAAAATTCCAAAGTTCCGAAACCTAACCTCAATCTTTAAATCCCAAAATCTTAGAGCTTACAGTAAAAATCCTAAAGTTCTACAATCCCGAAGTTCTAGAGTTTTTACTAAAAATCCTAGAATTCTATAATCCCAAAATCCTAGAACTTACAATAAAAATCCTAGAGTTCGATAATCCCAAAATCCTAGATCTTATAATAAAAATCCTACAATTCTATAATCTCCAGATTCTAGAACTTATAGTAAAAATCTAAAAATTCTGTAATCCAAAAATTCTAGAATTTATAGTAAAAAACCCAAAATTCTATAATCCCCAAATTCCTATAACCCATAATAAAAATCCCAAACTTCTATAATCTCCAAATTCTAGAATTTATAGTAAAAAAACCCAATGTTCTATAATCCCCAAATTTCTATAACCCATAATAAAAATCCCAAACTTCTATAATCTCCAAATTCTAGAATTTATAGTAAAAAAACCCAATGTTCTATAATCCCCAAATTCCTATAACCCATAATAAAAATCCCAAAATTCTATAATCTCCAAATTCTAGAATTAAGAGTAAAAAACTAAAAATTCTATAATCTCCAAATTCCTATATAAAAATCCCATAACCTATAATAAAAATTTTGTTTATAATCCCCAAATTCCTAAAGCCTACAATAAAAATCCCAAAGTTTTATAATCTCAAAATCCTAGAGCTTATAATAAAAATTCCAGAGTTCTATAATCCCAAAATCCTAGAGCTTATACTAAAAGTCCCCACATCCTTGAGTTTATAATCAATATCTGATTAGATCCAAACTCCCAAAATTTCCAAAGCCTCATAATCAGTAACCTAATTTCTAAAGTTCCAAATGTGCAGACCTCGAAGTCGCAAAGACCGGAAATCCCTAAGTCTCCAACTCACCAGAGTTACCAAATCCAGTTTAAGCTCTAGGTAAATATACCAAGAATTGTGGATGTATCCTTATCTATGGCGATCCACAATACAAGTGAATTGATTGATAAAGACGTTAACAAATCCCCATTTTGCGTCTTTATTTTTGTTCGATAAAACAGAGGCTACTACTACGGCGTTACAATAACTGAAATCGAACAGAGTAACGTCGAAAATGACCCTGTAGTAAGTTTTACGAGGAGCAAAGTAAAGGTCGCGAAACAATAGAAACGTCTGGTGCGAACTTCACGTCTTTGTTAGAACTCGCATTGGCGTATTGTCGGACCTTAAAGAGATTATCAGCAACCGTGAATCGAATTCGAAGGTCACGCGTAAAGTTCACGTGAATAAAATGAGGAAATCCGTTACAGTCTATAAAGGAATTTTCTTCTAAATCGCAATAAAGGAATTTATCGTGGATTTACCCAATTGTAAGTTTTCCTGTCGAACAGCATCGTGATTGAGATTATGCGGAAAGGTTTCTCCATACATCGAAGACCGCAATCGATAAAAATACATTTCTTCGTATTTTCGTTTGATTCACTTGAGCAAACTTCGCATTGAGATTTTATCCAGGTACACTCTCGTTGCGATACGCTTTCCATGAAAATACGCTCTATTCTTCTCTCTATGCGTTCCTCTTTCAGCTTTTTTCTTTCTTTCTCATTGTTTCTGTCTGTTATCTGTCGGGTTTCTCGAAATACGCTGTTCGCGATAATACAGAAATGTTTCTCGCAGAATGAGAAGTATTCCAGATAGCGGATTATTAACACTTTCGCAGCCGGTAATTTTACACGTTTTGTACATCACGAGATCGATAACAAATCGATCGGATCACTAATTTTGCCTTCGAGTTAATTTTTGTTTCGATGATTAACTACGGAAGGCCGTAATAGGACCTGTAATTTGTACCAAGTAAAAATTGGTAATAATTATCAGCTAAAATTTATAATTACTTGAAATTAGCTCAAATTAAATGAAACTTTCAAACTGTTATTTTAAATTACAGTTCAAATTTTATTAACAGAAATCTAGAAGTCCGTGAAAATCGAGTTGTGAACCCCGAATCTGTAGATCAATTGTTACCATCATTCTAACAATCCTTAAAGTAAATACTGTCAACATAAATCAAATAAAACTTACAAATTGTATACTTATTTTAAATTAGAGCTGAAAAATAAATTTTATTATGGAATGACTAATTTTAATAATAGAAACCAACAATTTTTTAGAAACCGAGTTGTGAACCCCGAATCTATACATCAATCGTTACCATCATTCTAACAATTCTTAAAGCAAATACTTTCAATATAAATCAAATAAAACTTACAAATTGCACACTTCTTATTTTAAATTAGAGCTGAAAAATAAATTTTATTATGAAACCATAAATTTCAGTAATAGAAATAAAAAATTTACTAGAAACCAAGTCAAGAACTCCTAACTCATAGATTAATTGTAACAATAATAATTTTTAATGTAAACAATGCTTTAAACACTTAAATTTAAAATTTAACGAATATAAAATGTCCATCAGATTATTACATTGTAAATAGCGTAGCATTGAATTTTCTTGCTGGAAATTTAAATTACAGACAATATTAGATTATAATGAAATTCTGCAAGGTTTGCAAGTAAAAAAACATATGAGTAGGTATACCGTTAGCTTCACGTGCTGTACATCGTTTTTGTGTACACTTTTTGATTCATGGAGCTTAGACTTTTTCTAAATAACGGTTTTTTATATCGTCTGAAGGCCTTGCAGAAAAGTTGCGGAAAATATCAGAAGCCGTATTACTACGTTATAGTAGCTGCAGATTTTAAACGGAGATTTTAATACAATCCATTACAATTTATAAAACGATGTATTCCCACCTTATCAAGCATCTACAAATTTTTAAAAAACGTCGTATTACGTTATTGACAAACATGTATGAATTTTTGATAAACATACTATTTTTGGTCGACTGAAAATTATTTTTAAACACTACTACTATTTTTAAACATAACACTATGTACAGCAATTATATATTATAAATAGGCACGGTAATAGTCTACACATTTAAAAAAACGTACTCGGACATTATGGACAATTACCATTATGCAATTTTAAAAAACGTAGTAATGATCACTTAACATCCTTGGCAATCAATTACAACGATTAGCAAGTAGAGCTACGACAGTAATAACGATCCTTAAAAAAACTATTACTACGATCTTGACAATGACTAACCACATTTTTAGTAAACGTATTACTAATAAATTTTTAAAAATTACCGCTAAATAACTCACTATGGATTCAGTCAGTAGAACAATCAGTTAGGTGTAACATTAAAACCAAAGAGGTCACATGACCATTTTACAAGTTTTTTATTGTAAATTACAAAATCTGTAGACTTCTTCGAAATCTGTGATGATTTTCATAAAGGTAAAGAATTAATATTAATTTGTTTATTTCTTATTCAACTTCATTTTCAATTTTAAAGTGTGAATTGCACTCCGATAAGATTAGCGTTAATTTCTAGAACTACGTTGTGGAAGACCATATATAATTCTAGATGTGAAATCTTCATACAGACCAGTTACAGTCGATTGAAAAATATATTACTACGCTAATGGTTGCGAAAATATTAATTAAGTAGATAATGTTCGATAATACGCTCTGTATAGATAGAACACTTTTATGAGTTAACCTTTTCGAGTAAAAGGAAAAAGAAGAAGAATGTTTGCGCATAAATGTTTGTCACGTTTTATCCCTTATGTGAGATGCTAAATATTCATTTATAAATGTACAAAAAATGAAACGATTGCGATTATTGTTATCGAGCGAAACGATTGTTAAAGAGAATAATATTTATCGAGTTGGATAATCCGCGCGAACTACGGAAAACCAAACATGTTTTCTAGGGAGTTTACCGATTTCAACGGAGCTGACTCAGCCGGCGATATCCCCCTAGTTTTGCATTGAGCAAAATTGCGTAAATTAACGTAAATTTGCGGAAAGAAAATATTTGCATTCGCTTTCGCGTTTGTTGTTTCAATTCGATTCGAACGTGATTCTGTATTTTTCAAACAAGAGGATGTTAGATATTTTATACTATAATTTGAACATAGAGATACTCTTTCGCGCGATTTATATTTGCAGAATTATGGTAATAAGTTAACTTATTATTGTGAACCTTCGCGTGTCGACACGGTAGCCGTGCAACACAAAAACGATTCTTTTTGTATCTGAAAGAGCAAAGATCGAGGTATTGCTCGTCTTCAATTTTCTGACACGTTATTTTTTTCACGCCTGAAAGATAACGGTGGTTGTTGCTTAAATAAATGTTTGTGCGGGGAAAAATTTATACACAGATATTTTTTATTTGTTGTTTGGCCAGTTTGTTACAGAGAAAATATCACTTTTGTTGTTTACATGTTTATTGTACGAAGTATTTTTTTTACGGTTACAGAGATCTTGTTTTATATAAAAATACATACATGGAAGATGTACTACTACGTTCATAAATATTATCAATTACGGTGCTATAATATAATATTGCATAACATTAATAGCAACTAGGTACAATTTATTTTAAGAAACGTATTACTATGTGAGCAATAACTGGATGTAGATTCAACAAAAACGTAGTACTACGTCGATTGTAACTAGTACTACTACGTTATTAATAATCACATATAGATATTTGAAAATAATATAATATATTTAGAATTATAAGTTACAGTTTATAAAAAGACGTACTACTACGTTATTTAAACGTGTATATTTTATTAACGTATAAACGTATATATTCATATATATTTTATAAACGTATATCATTTATTTTATATATATTGTATTAAAAAATTATCATGTCAGCTGTAATTATTAGTTTTACAAAGACGTAGAAGTTAATTAATTTTCATTTCATAAATAAGATTAAGATTTTCATTATGTATTTCAATTTTAGTTACTAATAATTAATTTGAAAATTTACATTCATTTATGAGAAACTATTTATTGATCATGATTATGATGAACAATTTATTTGAATAATCTAATCAAATAATACATTATTACTATTAAATTAATTAAGTTTATATTTATTTTTTGTTATAATATCACCGAATTGATTAAAAATTAATTTAACAGTACTTATTTAAACATTTCCACTGAATTTAAGAATATAGTTTAAAATGAATACAACAATAGTATTATTATTAATTTAATTTCTAATAAATATTGTTATCAATAATTGTTAATTCATTAATAATATTAATAGAATTGTGAATATTTGTGGGGTCAAATAACAGCTAATTACAATTGATAAGAAAACATGATACTGCATTAACAGTCGATACCTTAATAATAAACAAGATACAGATTATGGAAAACGTAGTAATACGTCATCGATAAACAGCTGTGTATTTTAAAAAGATATGATACTGCGACATCAATCAGTTACAACTTATAATGAAACATGCTCTTGAGTAAGGGTGATTATTTATAGAATTCACGAAGACGTAGTAGTACGTCATTAATAATTAGTCACAACTTAAATATATTTCTATGTCTGTGGTAACGACGTACAGATTTTACGAAAGCATAACAGTCTGTAACTATTTACAAATTTATAAGTCCTACTTACAATTTAGAACAGAACGTACTACTACGTTAGTAGTTACGTTACTTATAAATTTGATAAAAAATGTAATATCAATTAGAATAAATTACACTATATTAAAGAACGTATTACAATGATATTTATTATGAATTTTAGACCGACGTAGTAGTACGTCAATAGAAACCAGTTTATTAAAAATCGTACTATGTTAACAAGCCATAAATTTCGCAAACACGTAGTAGTTTGCAGAATTATAAATTACAGGAAGACGTACTAGTACATTTCCGTTGGTTATAAATTTTTAAAAAGATATATCAATGAAAACCACTTATAATGTATAAAAGAACGTACTCTGATATGAATTGATAGAAACGTAGGAACACAACAATCGGTTACAATTTATAGAACTACTACGTTATTAGTAAACAATTATTTATCCTAAAATAACGTAGTGGTTAACAATCGGTTACATGTAATAAAACGTAGTAGCTGATGGTATCTTAATACAGAATAAAAAAGGACCTAGATAGAAACGGATTATAATTAGCGTGATTGAAATTCACCAAATATAGAGTAGAAAGTGCTTTCGAGTACAGTAAAAGCGTGAATTGATTAAACTTGAATTCAACAGATACGAAACCCGATAGACGTATTAAATCTGCAGATAAAGAAGAAAGTTTCCGTACTCATAACAACTTCATTGAATATAGAGCAAAATAAAAGAAAAATAATTAGTTATTAAATATGAATTATTCAACACATTATGAGCTACCCTATTTTTATTTAGATATATCTTTATTTAATATGATAAATATATTATCTACAAGATTTTACGGTAATTTTGCGTTTCGGTTTGCTTTTTTACAAAATTTGTTGATTCTTTAAAAATTATATGTCCTTTTTATAAATTCCCTTGGGAAAATCGAATTCAATTTCGACAACCAAATCTGAAACTCGTGACTTGGTTAAGTGCCAACATCTCGTTCTTTTCACCTTTGTGTTGATTGAATCGAATTTGGCCTTCCTTGTTTGTTTAATCGCAAAATCTGATATTCTATTTTTAATGAATATTTTATACGTTCAATCATGCTAATCAAAACATTACTTTAAGTAACGTTCAAATGGAAAAAAAAGAATTACAATCCAAATTATTATTAAATATTTAATTTATAATTATCTCAATGAAAAATTAATTTATTAAATTACTTCAATTAATATTGATATAATAATTGTTTTAATTTAAATTAAGATTAATTTAGTTAATATATTTCAAAACGATCCTCTCAGATTTCCAATTTTTGCACATTACATTAGGAATATTAAAAAATAATCTTTCAAGTACCAGGTACGGCACAGAGTACATATTGAACAATATTAATTAACTTGCTCCTTACGTGGAAGCTATTGAACGAGACGATGAGTCAAATTTAATCGTAATACTGAGAAAACTCAAGTGATAAAATGTTGAGAGGTAATGATAGTTAATAAATGGATCCAATTAACAGATATATTACTCATTGACTTCTTCTTCATACAGATAAATTATCTCTGATTATCAATCAATTTTATAATGATATCGAGTGATCACGTTGTCAGTGTCTGCCACGATAGTGATTTCGTAACAAAGTTATATCATTAAAACTATTACCGTTTGATTCAAATTAAAAAACTTTACGACGTCGCTATATCATAGTGCAAATTATTTTTAAATAGTTTTACGTCCCCTCTATATCACGATGGATATCATACATTAATATTTATATTTCTACGTTCACTTATATTTACATAAAAAATTATGTATTGAAATAATTCAGATTTGTTCTAAAAGTATAACGAAATTTTACTGTACCTGATTTTTGCACGAATCAGTTATATTTAACGCGACAATTCAGGTAGTTTTGTAATATAACCACAATGTGTGTACACACCCAAGATAAGAATAGACACTAATTAAATAGACCACGCGGATACACCCACCTAATTTCCCCCATTCTGTCTGGGTCTATTTACCATCAACTTAAATTTTAACGTATGAAGCATTCTAACTTTCTTTGGGAGGAAAAGTGATATGTATCATAACATATAAAAGTACCATACTAACATTCAACTGAAGTCTTTGTTCACTTTGCAAAATTTTAAATTGTTTTTATTTTGTAACTCTACTTTTTTAGATGGGAGTCAAACAAGTACAAAAAAATACGTTATCAATGCTTACTTGATTTTACGTGTTTTCATACGAGTGGTAAACTTAATTTTTTAGAAGTTATTTTGCACCTTATAATTGAAGTAACATACAGTTAATAACTGCTGAATAAATTGAGCAAATACTTCTCCAGTTTAGCGGAAAAAATTGTGTATAGGAATTTAATGATTTTGAAATTTGCTTGCAGTTTTCATAACGCTAAGATCCGACAGTCGATTGTAACCGCCACTGCATCGAATCGCGCCTGTAAAAGTTTCACTTCAAAAATACAATGATCAAATAAACACTGATAAGCAAATAAATCCATCGATACATCAATATTGTATGCTCCAAGATTATTTCTTCTTTTGTTCTAAAAAAAAACTCACTTTTGGATTAACGGCAATAACAAATAAATACTGGATTTAATGGATACGCTCTAAAAGCCACATAATCATGGCCGGATTAATTACCAGCGATCAAAAGTTCATTTATCAAGGTTTTATTCAGTAACAAAACATACGTAATATATATTGGAAGTTATAACTGTATATAGTTATACGTTGATAGTTTGGATAATGCTATTTCCAAGCGAACGTTACCGGTTTGAAAAAAGTATGCATCGTTCGCAACTGGCTTTACCAACTTTACCGGAATGACGACGAAACTGTTCAAGCAAGCGTGTACCGTTCGAATTTCACGTAACGCGTGATCCGATTGGCCGTAGCTTCGCGCCTCCTCCAATCGTAACGCGGCACGACGGTGACGTCACATGACAGTATATAATAACGCGGCACGCCATCATCTGGCTCAGAGCTCAGTTGGCTTTGAAATGAGCGAAGCGTAGTATTGTTTCTGTGAGTTCTGGCAACTCGCGCGCCCTTCGGCAGTGAGAGAAGCCGGGTGGTGGTTCTTCTTTTTTGATTGATACTGCAGTTCAAAACTCCGGTGTTGCTTTACAACACGAAACTAGTCATCGTTTGTAGTGAGCACATAAGCGAGCATGCATCGTCAGTAAATAAAGAAGTAAAAAGAGAGAAAAGGTGGGCTGAAAGGAAGAATACCAAATCAATTTCCATCAAAAATTAAACAAACGTTCCCCGTGTGATATATCGGTAATTTACGACGAAGGCTTAACAGAGGATTTCGAAGAGAAAGGCATCGAGGAAAGTGAGAGATAGAAAGAGAAAGAGAGAGAGAACAAAGACTGACTAGAAGCAATTTTGCCCCTGAAGAGAATCATCGGCTATTTATTTTCTAAAGAGAATAATCGCGTTCTCTCGCTGTATTTGATTTACCACGTAAACCGTGAAACTTTTTTCTTCAAGAAACCATCAGAATTCTCGATTCGTTCGAGAGTTCTACCATAAACAGCCTGAAAATTTCTTCGCAAGTTAAGAAGAAGCTCTCGAAGCTGTACCTGAAATACAAGAGAAAGATGGTCGGGAGCAATGGAACTATGATAGCGATTCGTCTTGTCCGTAGCAAATTGCGGAAACGAGAGGATCATTCGAATGCCGTGCATCCGGAGCCGGCTGTAGTCCACACGGCAACAACGCCGCCGGTCTCGACGATCGTTTCGTCCTCTTATTCTGTCGAGGGTTGTTGCACGCAAACTTCCACGACTACGATGTCAACGGATCTTGGAAATACAACGACCATCGAACAGGATACCGTTTACGCTTCGGCCAATCCGACTGATCATATTGTCTGGCAGTTTCCGCCTCCTTATCCACCACCGACGCAGTATGCGCTGTACAACGACCAGGTTGGTAAACTGTATTCTTTTTCTTCTCTTTGTATTACGCGTGAGTGCGTGCGTGTCTACTGTTCCCGAAGGATATTTCGTGTTAGGAGAGATAAAGACTTCTTTTGCTGTCTAATGCACTGTTAGTTTTTTGGCGCTTTTTATGAACTCTTTTGGGTCGTTAAGGTTAGGTTAAATAATTTTATTTGGGTAAGGTTTGGTAAATATTGTTTTGTTTGGGTAAGGTTTGGTTAAATATTGTTTTGTTTGGGTAAGGTTTGATTAAATATTGTTTTGTTTGGGTAAGGTTAAGTTAAATAACGTTTTATTTCGTTTAGAATGGGTGCAAAACTTTTGGACTTAGCTTTGAGTGAACCGAGTCTTTTTTTACAACGGTAATTCATCTAAGGGCTTTTATTTTTACAATCTAATACAAATTTTTCTTCCGTAATTTTATATAATATATTATTAAAGTAATAATAATAATTAATAGTCAATGTCTGCTTCGACCTACTATTTTGGTGTTTCCACTTTCTCTTCTAAAACCTATGAAGTAATTTAGGTGAGAGTGTGTATGTTATGGAGTGTTTTCAAGAAAAATCTACTTCCGAGAACCGGTAGATTCTAAGGCCGTTGATGAAACGAATTAGGTACATAATATTGAAGACTACTACAACAAAGTCTACGCGTTTCTCTCCTCGTGGTTGATCCACGCTACATTTTACCAGAAGTTGCAGCAACCGGTACACAGCTAATACTACCAGATTTGACTAGTTTATTCCTTATCCAACGACTATTTGCCGATTATGATAATCACTGATACTACTTCCTTTCAATGTATTTTTTCCTTGTTGAATTATCATTTAATACAGGGTCTTTTACTAAATTGCTTGACATAACCTATTTTTACACTAAATTACAATAAATTCTGTTTATCCTGTTGCAGTGGTATTTTTTTTAGCATTATATTTTTAAATTTATATTTATTAATAACTTGGACTGTCTTTTATCTTTGATATTTTGTATTTTATCAAATTTCTACATAAATCACATTTTTACTTTTAATTGTGCTATGACGTTTTTTTAAACATCTAAGTGTTCTAGATTTGAGACAACTTAATAATACTAGGTTAATTATGTTTAACCAGATTATAGTTATTCGTGAAAGTAAGATAATAGTTTTATACTCTTGATGACCCCTAATATAGTGAGCACAAAAGTTCAGACAAAGGCATCGATAAAAAATGTCGCTCGCTTCGAAGGATAACAGGAAATTAGCTATGTTTTTAACCACGTTGACTTTGTTGTGTACGATGTATACTTCCTGCATTCCTACACTGATCGATTCGCGTAGAACTATACCTATACCATTTCTTACCCTCTTGTTACTTACTATATATAGACAGATGTATTAATCTACTAGCGTATATGTCTTCCAATCAATACGCATCATTAATTAAAAAATCATGTTTCGAATGTTTTGGAAACAAAAATTTTAATTATCAAGTTTTTATTTAAAAATTTATTAAACAGAAAGTTACAAAATTAAGAATTAGAAAATTGGAAAATTATCAATTTATAAAATTATACCAAAGTATAGATTTGTATTTACCTAAAAAATTAAAAAAAAAAAAAATTATTTTTATTTTGAAAAACGTATATTTAAAAAAAGATAAGCAGAATATTGAAATAAACAGAAATTTGCTTTCAGATAATGTAACACATAGTTATTTTCGTTGCAACTTTATTTGGAAGGCAACACGTGACATCTAACATTTAATATTCTGTTCAAAGATACTTGTTGCTAAAATAAACACATTCATTTATCTACTCAAAATGTATTATCAGCATCATTTTAACGTTTGTTTCATTCTCATTTACTAAATTTTCAAATCATTATATTCAAATGTGCAGGAAATTGAGCATATTTTGAAGTAATTTCTTTACGTAACTGAGCTTGTTCCTTATCAGTCAATTATTTTATCTGTAAATGTGATCAATCTTTCTTATTACGGGCACAAATTGTGCGATAAAAACAAATTAAAAAGTCATTTTTTATCTTTTTACTCAGATTGCACTAATAACGTTATGATCTTATTATTTTACAAAAATTTGTAGGTATAATAATTTCCAATTAAAAGACAATTCCTTTAAATTATATAACTCTCAAGGGAAAGGGTGATCTTCCTTCTGAATTCGCCCTTTTATATCAAAACAAAATTACAGTTGGTCTAGTATTAAAATTTACAAAATAATTTATTAACAACTTATAATTGCAATACTAAAATTTCTTATTAGATACTATATTTACTGTTAAATATTTTTTATTTTTTAACAAGATTAAACTCAAAAGTTATATATATTAACGATATATTTGTCACGAATAGTAGAGATTTTAATATTTCTATCAATTGTTACATAATGGTGGACATTCAGTAACTTTGATGGTTCAGTTGGTAACATATATACACAGGAATAGCGTGTTCCGTGTATGAAGACGTATCAACGTTCCAGGATAAACCTGGTGACGGTAAGACCTTTGAAAATTGTGGTTATTAATAATAGTCGATGGCGCTATCGATCCTCCAAGGACGAGGCATACGAGCAGACGGCCTGGCAAACGAGTTGTAAGGTCGAGGCTCACTACGAGGCTTGCCGCCAGAAAAATCCCAAACAATCGGCAACGTTGCCACTTCAGCGAAGCTTTGTTGCCGTTACGTTAACACCATCATATGTTTCAGTTTCATGCTCCACTTACCGACACGAATCTTTACCGCATTTTCCATTATTATACATCTGCTAGTTTTTCAACTATTCTTATCACAAGTAGTTCTATTGCGTGTACGAACGTTTCTAGAACGGGATATAAGTATATTCCGTATTTAGTCACGTTACGAGTTCCGATTCTGGAATCAGCACGTAAACGCGAATCTTGATTATTACCATTTATAAACGTTGTTACGTTCATTATCTACGTCATCGACGCGATACCGGGTGTTCATAGATATGACGTACGGTTCGTTAAAACTGGCACGAGGTGACTAGTCTTGTGCGGAAGTACGATAAGATTCGATACTGTTTCTTACGTTTCGATACGTCACGATATGATTAATTCTTGGAGATCCCATCGATTTCCTGTTGATGCTGCTGTTTTCGATTATCGAGATCGCATCGGTACTTGACGGTATGACGAAATGGGGATTCCTGTTTGAATTTCAAACTTAACCTAGGCGCGAAATTTTATCGTTCGAATCTATTTATTCTTGTTCGAACTTGAAACGAGTTCTAGCCTCAAGGAAGTTCGGCTTCGAGTTTCGAACAAGAATAGATTCGAATGATAAAGTTACACGGTAAGTTACGTTAGGTTAGGTTTGAAGTTCGAACGAGAATACGTAATTTGAATAAAACACGTGTTATATTTTACTTCAATTTTATATTGGATTTATTGATACTTTCGATAAATCGAATTATGTCGTGGTATATAAAAACATAAAAAATAACGTGGTATTTTTAATTCATTCACTCTTGTTCGAAAGATGTAATCGATATTCAATAATAACAGCACCTCTTCAGTATATAATGGTACGAATCTTATTTCGAAAAGTATAAAATTAGAAATGTTAGTGACGCCGGGTTGCCTCCATTTTTTTATAGGTTATGTAACCAATACGTGGAAACGACCGAATATTTCAATTTGTAACTATAATTACTGACGTCATCGCATTACGTGGTACAGTTTTAGTCATGCTTCGCAATATTTCAAGCTGATTCTAGTATTTTAAACATTCTAGAACACAATTGTGGCGCCGTTAAAGCGTTTACGATCGAGCACGCTGTATCGCGTGATTATGCTATACAAACCGCAACGTCTGACATATCGCGAAAGACGCTATATTTGGTGTTTTGAATGTATAGGTACATCTAAAAACCTGCTTTCACCCCTCGTGCCGTCTCTAAATTTAACGTGGGTGGGCGTCTAACGACCGTTTGCCAAGCGGCCAGATTTTGGTACAGGGTGCAGCTGTCTGGTAGTCGACGAAATAATGCGTCTCTCCTTGACGATATTGGCAATATTCCTGTAATTTTGTTATGGTATTTCGCGGGAAACACGTCCAAACGTATTTTCAATTCCTGGCCTTTACTCTATCCCCCCCTCACGAGCTAAGGTCCCTGACTGACTTCGATATCTTTAAACTTCAGTTTGCACGTCTAACATTTCATGAACTATACGATTAGAAACCTGTATGCCATCGGTCGTTGAATTCGAAGTCGGCCAGTTGGAGTCCTTCCTTTGTCCGAGTCCCTTTCTAAATTCCGGTTAACAAGGATCCTGTCTCTTTTCTGTTCATGTATCATCTATCACGGTCACATCCACTTCTGTTCAACGGTTTTCGTGTTTGTTCATATTCTGTCTCTTTCTCGCTCTTTGGCCCCTGGTGGTCGGTTTCGTAACGTCGCGCCCGGATACACCAAGCGTATCCTGCTTTTTCAGTCGAGTCAACGTATTCGACCACTTCTATGCCTCGTAGATCACTCCGTGTGATCGTATTATAGTGTAAAAGTCTTCATTTGTTTTTTTTTCACGGCACCTTATCACCACAAACACGTGCGGTTAAAATTTACGGATGATTTATGAACTAACCATTCTACACGTTTTTGTAATTTGCTTGTTATGTAAGGGTCGAACAAAAGACATCGAGTACACTGAAAAATTTTACTGTATCGAACGACCAAGTTTTAAAATAATTGAAACTGAATTGTTAAGAACGAGTAAAAATATTAACAAAGCGATATTAAATTTCCCTTGTATCTTTCTAAGGGTCTCCCTAAATTCCCTTTATACTGATTCCAAGCTGTGTCTAGCCTGCACAAAGAGTATTATCAGCGGTCAATCACGCCGATTCTCGAAAGTAGTTTTCAAATTGTAAATGTAAATTCGTGATGCGTAGTTGAGATTGTATATAAATAACCTTGTGTGTTGTATTTCAGGATACCCTTGTGCACGCATTACCGTCGGATAGGTCTGGATTTGCGAAGGGCTTTCGTAAGAATATCGGGGGGCGCTGGCGCCGCTTGGTAAAAAGGAAGCCGGAGTCGGAGACTTGTGCCATTCCTCCTGAACTAAAGGATCAGCTAAAGACAATCTATGTATATTGACATCCAGCGTCATTGTATATATCGTTGTCCGTATCTGCGAACCTTCCACTTAGTAATCGACGCTCTCCTGCTTGTAAGATAGGGATTGTATAAATAGAAAAAGAAGAAAACTTGTATTTTAGCGTAAACGAATACGAAAGAGCGATAGGGGTTCGAATAATGAGGTAGTTTCGTATAAAATAGAAAACAAATTATGAAAGAAATTGATAAGATCCATATCTATTTCGAGACATATCAAAAAGTGCCTAAAAATATTTTCTGTACGAATTAAAAATAACTCGATACCCTGATCTTCAATATTTTTGTGATAACATATAGAGCCACTGTTAAGATAATTTTGTATCATACACACACGCAAACACACCGTGAACCATGTATATCGAAAGCGTAAGCGCTGCTGATGAATTGAAAAGAAAATCTTCTTTGAATATGCGAAAGGTTAGGAGTTACTAGGCTTCGATGCGCAGGGCAATGGCGTCAAAAAATCCTTATGAGACTGAAACGTAACGAGTACGACAACACGAGTTACCTCGTAGCTTTTCTGTACGTTTTTACATGATTAATGGTGAGAAATCATTTCGAATCGCTAGTATTAATGTATACCTGAGAATATACAACCGTAGGAGCTGCCTTCCTTAGGGTTTTTTCTCTTTTACATCATTTCCTTACTGGCAGCTTAGTTGTATCTGTAAATAGATGTATAAAGCAATGAAAGTATATGAACTACTTATAATTATTCTTATGATGGCCGACCGTTAAAGTAAAATCCCGCTATTCTTTTCAGAGGAAAACGCGGGAAAATGATGCTAATACGAATGTGCATTCGCGAGCAGAATCATTTCCTTAAATTTAAAAATGGAAATGATGTATTTTGTAGATACTTGTAACTTAGGCCAATTTAAGATTCTCGACATCATTCAACAGCTCATATTGAGCTCATAATTACGTACATACTGATATGATATTTTAATTTCATTATACTGAGCAATACTTTTATTTTCGGAACGTGGTGATAATTTGATCGAATTAAATTGTTAAAAATAAACTCTTATTTAATGATGGAACTACGTTTTATTTTAGTCAGATTATTTGTTTTTATATTGAACGTACATTTTCTCCTTGCAAATTTATGCAATTGCGATTAAATTAATATTTATAAGCAGAACAACGGTAAAATGAAAGTAATGATAATAATGAACGCAGGGAAAATTATTTCAACAAATTATAGCAATATTTTATTGTACGCTAAAAACTACATCACCTTTTCTCGTATAGCCCACTTTTTACTTCTTTACTAGAAATGTTGTAAAATGTAAATATGTTATGATATTGTTTGTTTATCGCCAATGTGATGACACAATATTTTAACGGGATAAGAAAAAAAATATTTTAAGAGTTAATAATGTGCCTACAAACGTGTATAATAAAATAATGTTTTTATAGATGAAATATTGATGGAAGTTGGAGTCCATCACCTAGTCACTTGATATTGTTCAAAACTTAATAATTTTCTGGCGCAGTTTGAATTTTTCCTTATAAGTATCTGTCTGAACACAATATTAAATAAAGCATTCAAAGGATGAATTCTGTCTTATTTTATTTTATACCGAATCAAATATTACTTCTCCTTTATCTATAACAAGGATTAGTTGAAATAAAAGTATTCATTTAGTTGAAATATTAATTTCAGATTTTTCTTTCCTGTCTATTCCCCTCCTTGGAAACCACAAAAGGTAATATCGTATTCGAGAACAACTAGAGAGATTTTATTTTATTTCCTTTTTACCTTCGTTTTACAAATTACAATAATTGGTCTATTGGTATTGTATTAAAATGAAGACCGTTGTCATACATTCGAGTTTTGGCGCGTAATATAGGTCATAAATTTAAATGTTCATAAAATAAAAGTTAATGTTACTATAGTCGCAAAAGATTACGAAGTCTACAAAAATTGTATTAAATAATAATACGAAACACATTTTAAATTTACATTTTTTTTATGTATAATTCTGTTATTCAGTATATAACCTATATAAGTATAACTATATCCACACCTTTTTACAAGAATTGAAATAAATTTTGAAATTTAGTAGCAAAATAAAATATTCAATATTTTTAGAACAAAAGAAACTACGCAATGTTATAATTGTTGTCATATGACCAAACTTACATTTCCAATTATACATTCTCAAATAATTTATTTGTACATAATATAATATAATTTAATAAATGTATAAGACTGTCGTAACAATAGGAAAAAGTGAGTAATTACTTTTTATGTCGTAAATCCTGCAATTTTTATGATATCAAGTTTTACAGGTTAGGTTCACGTATAGGTTAGGTTTTATTTCACTATCTGTATTAATGTATCATAATTTATTTTTATACTAATTATCTTATGACTATTAAAGTTTGAAGAGAAACAAATGGCATGCTAATTTTTGTATGTTGATATTATTTTTCCTTTTTAATATTAAATTTCATAGGTTAGGTTTTATCATTATTCAAATTGAAGACACAATTTATGCGTTTCTGAATACATAACTCTAGTCTTTGTTTAATTTAATAATATATTGTTTATTTTGTTTCTATATAATGTTTTATTCTGAATACAAATAATAATATAAACTTTTCTAACCTAATTCTTATAGTAGAAATTGAAAGCTACAAACTTTTTACTATTTGATATAGTTTCCTTGTATTCCAATACGTTTAATACATCGCTTTATTAACATTTTTATGTTCTTATAATAGGATGACATGTCATTAATTGTTTAAAATGGGCCATGCTAGGAACTTGAGTAGTATTCTTATCATAAAAATATTTTTGCTTTCATATACTTTATCTATAAATATTGTTACTCGCAATTACAATTAGAAAGCATAAATATTTAGTGTAGTAAATTGATTTGACAAAATAATTTTTGATAAAATGTAAGTGTACAATTCCATGTTAATCAAATTGATATGCATGTTTCATGTTCAGTCTGAAAAAAATGTTGTAAAAATATTGGAGCATTTTGTTCTTATTTAAATGATCAATATATTATATGCTCTAGATTGTATATGACTTCATTTTATAAATATAAAACGTCTATGCTATTTACAGGATATGCAAAATCAGTGGTATTTTTACAAAAAATGAGTACTATAGTAAAAAATAATCCAGTAGAACATTCAATAAGAACAAAACTAACAAATTCTCTAAATCCATCTTATATTGAAATAATAAATGAATCATATATGCATAATGTTCCTAAAGGATCTGAAACTCATTTTAAAGTAATTGTTGTATCTGACAAGTTTGTGGACAAACCTCTTCTTAAGGTAAGATAATTTTAAAGTTATACTAGTATTTATCTTTTATATAATAGATTTTATCATTATAAAGAATTTGTTCAAAAGAAAGAATAAGTTAAACTAAGCCTAACTTGTCAGTATTTATTCTTAGTATTAAATAGTAAAACTTCAACATTTCTCATTTAGCGCCATCAAATGGTAAATGAATTATTGCAAGAAGAACTGGAGGGCAGCGTACATGCGTTATCGATTGTAGTAAGTTTTATAAAAATATTTTGAACAAAGTTCGCGTTAATAGAACGAAATTGAAAATTAAATCTTTCTAATTGTTTATTTATAAAGGCAAAGACACCTACTCAATGGGAAGACAATAGTAACGTAACTCCAAGTCCAGCTTGTCGAGGTGGCTTTGGAAAATAGATCGTGTCTATCTTATGTTAATCAAATTTCTTAAAATGAATAAATGAAACTGAAATGACATAATTGTAAATTGTAAACTTAGTATGTGATGGATCAATATATTTAATCAAAAATAAAAATGAATTCGAAAATAAAAAATACATTAATGTCATAAAGCAAAAGTATCCAGTCTTAATTTCCCTTCGTTTTCGGTGAAATAAAGCATATCAGCCATACATTGTTCTGCTATTGTTTCTTCCGCTCTGTCATGCATCTATGAAATACAAATAATTCATAAATTTGATACATAGATATATTTCTAATTTTATTACCATTCTACATACCCCTCTGAAAGTAATATTTGAAGGCGGATACTTAAAATTTGGCCCAAAATTCACAGAAACTGTAGCACTTTTATGAATTGAGATAGTAGGATAGTAGGCCCCTTTATTAATATCAATAAACGCTTCACCTTGATTTATTCCATTTTTGTAAAATATAATTTTACTTCCTTCTAGCGGTCTCAAAGCCTTAAGTGCTTCAGGTACTTGATCTTTTTCTTCATAGTAAAGGTGACTTTTAAACTTAACTAAGGGCTGTTACATAAATATTAGTTAAAAGAGAATACAAAAATACTGTACATCGATTCTTATCTTTACTTACTCGATCCTTATAAGTATTTGGTAAATGTGATGCATCATGTGTATGAGGTAGAAGTATTAGAAAACCTAAAGTGTCACCCTCTCCATAACCATTGCTATAGTGTTTGCCTCTACTTTCATGAAATCGCGTACCCTTTCTGCCAACAGTAATATTATCTATTTATTTCTTAAAAGTAGCAAAATCAACGTTAAATACATACTGATTTAGTTATTCTATTATAATGTTTTAGTTCATTGTACCTAGATCTCCAAGAGTATCCAAATTTGTCATAACCAAGTGGAGCCTGTAGGTTAGCATATTCTTGACCCCAACCTAGTCTAGTAGCCGATCCTTCGGGCATTTCTTCAATAGTAGCTTCCCAATACCATGTTCCTCTACTCACATCTGAAAAGCATCACATGTTATTAATATAAAAATTGTAAGGGAGCAATTTGATCTAGTTATAAGATGTTTAATGTATGTTCATTAACTTAATTGATTCCCACATACTGTGAGTTGCTCTGACCATGCAATAGCCTTTCTCCCCAGTGACTGCCAATCTGTCCTCAGAAACTTTCAGTTGTGGAGCTCGATTGTGTAAAGCAAGCAAAACTGTACTTGGACTTAGAGCCCGGTACAACCAACCAGGGATAGGTTTTCCAGCCCAATCACTACTTTCATCAAATTCCTATGAAAAGACATTATATGATACATGATAAATTTGTAATTGAAAAGTAATATAGCACTGTACCTGTCTAAAAGGTGCATGGGGATCTGGTTCAGCAAGGATATATCTGTAACCATCCTTATTAAAAGGATGTTCTAGAGGATATCCATGAGCAGGTAATTTAGGAGCTGTCATATCTGAACCTCTACCCTTTTTACCAGGACCCGTGCCTGCTCCTTCTCCGGGAAATTTGCGTTTCGCATTGCGACCGCGAAGGCCTCCACTGAGTGGCACTAAATATTCCATAATTACACTTATAAAACTGACTCTACAATATCAACTTTAATGGTTTACACTTTCATTATTGAAAGAGTAAAATGACTTACTATAACAAAGAGGAATGATGTGTAATTTTGATTATTAAGTTTTCTCTATATTGAGCTAATGATAAATCATAATACAGAATTTATTAAGAAAGAAAATGTATTAAAGTTATAAGCATTATGATCAAACAAGAGGTATGATATCGTACTGATTCATTTCTTGATAAGATAAGGAATAACTAAAATGAAAAGATTTCTCTACTAAGAACTGAAAGATAAAAGTAGATACAAATACATAACTTTCTTTCATATCTGTAAACTTGAGTACTTTCCACTTATATATCATCAAGGAACAATAAGATTATAATTATTATTTTTTACCAACATGTAAATTTTAAACATATTTCTTACTATAGATTAACTCTAAATCATTTTGTAGTTACACTTACCAACATGTTGAACACCCATTTCAGTTACTTTTAAATGGCCACCTTTAATCATCGCTTCATAGTTAGGTTTTATTGTTTGAAGATCAGAACATGTAAGTCCAAATAATTGACCTTCTAAAGCACTGTCATCGATAGTGAACAGTGATCCAACATCTTTTAACAGAGCTCTATGTATCTGCATTAACATAATTATTTTGTTCATATTAAAAATAATTTCTATGTAATACATTTAAAAAAAAAATATTTTATTAAACAGACAAATACATAAAAACTGAAAGACTATGGTCTATAGTGTAACTGTACAACATATTTATTTACATCAGACTGTATGTAAGCAGTTACATATTAGTAACAGTATAAAAACCAGTGATTTACCGTTGCATGCCAGGATTGAGTAACTCTGCGTGGCATAGTAGTCATACTATCCCAATGACATTCAATGAAAGGAATAATGTCTTTGTCCTTATGAAAAAGTGTTTTCTGTTCATTTTCTTTCTGAGACATTTGTAGTAAATTTGCTATTGCCGTTACACACATTTGTGGAAATGCTAAAACAATTAGAATTGTATAATCCGGTTCACAGTTTCACATAAGCATAAGTTATCAAATGTATTCTTACGTGCTTGATTCTTCTTGAAACTTTCTAAACCCGTAGGGGAACAATTTTTGCACATGAATATATAATTCATCATAAAGGGCACCAATTTACCCAATTGATAACCGATACAAGATTCATGGAACCATCTCGAGCAACTAGCACATAGTAATTCTATAATATTTAGATTTCTGTCCTTTCCACTGAAAAATTATACAAGTTTGTAACATTTTGCTGCAATTATTTGTATACTTTCTTTGTATAGGTATACAAATTTTAATGTTACCAATAACAATTGCTGTTTTCATTGTTATTCGTACGACCATTAGATTTTTCAATAGCATCCTCTTGTTTATGTTTTTGTTTACTTTTATCATCCTGTTTTATTTTTATCTTATCTTCCATGGATTCAATTTGCGCCACTTCTGTTTTATCGATTGGACTGAAAGAATTTATTTATTTTGAAA
Source organism: Megachile lagopoda (assembly GCA_036983795.1). NCBI lineage: Eukaryota > Metazoa > Arthropoda > Insecta > Hymenoptera > Megachilidae > Megachile > Megachile lagopoda. The sequence continues at coordinate 9,413,130 of CM072797.1, read as the reverse complement.
CATACAGTTTATGGTATGTGAATAATACATAACCTTAAAAGAGGAACTACGGCAATATCATTATAACATAAAGTATTTAGTGAACGAATATATATAAAGGTTCATGACGATTTGTGTAAATATATAATTTTGCACATATATATGGATTTTATAAATACCTCTCAATTTTTTCTTCTGACATTTTGATTCTCCTTCTGTTATTTTTAAATTACACCACCTCTTTTTACTTTCTTTTATCTCGAATTTTCAACTACATATATTGTCATACAGCAGTATTCCTAACAATTGTAAACAACAACACATATTTTATTTACTAGAACATACTGTGCGAAACTCGATTCATCACTACATATCGATTACTCGCGACCATTAATTAGATATTAAAGAGATACGGCAACTCGGCCAATCTTTCGTGCAAATTACGTATTGCAAACGTTACAGAAGAAAAGTTCAAAAAACGGCAATATAACACATATTAGTATGCAATTAGAGTATGATAATTTTATTGAATTTTGAAGAAAAAGTAATTGAAATAACTATTGCGGTATTACGTTTCTGTTTTATAATTAGTTATATTGTAAACGAGAAAGAACTAAGTATTGGAATTCTTTTTTTATATAATTGTAATTTCTGTATACATAATTTACATGTATATATTTAATATTGCAGAAGCTTATACTTGTCTGATTTTAATAGTATTGTATAAATTATAGATAGTGCGGTACATAGACGTACAAGTGCTGTGCTTTCGCGGGCACCGATGAGTACAGTACAGTCTCGTTATATTGCCATGGACGGAGTTGCTAGAGTATAAAATGATCAGAATTGGCAATATACAAAGAGATATTTGCATACAATGTTTGAAAGTTAACAAATTCAAACTATTTTCAATTTTTAGGCTTCTAGATTCGCAAGACTACAATCTGAAAATTTAGAAATTTAGAAATTCGAAATTTACTAAAGAGAATTATTGAATTTGAACATTTTTTAATTCCAGAACTTTCACTTAAAATTTGAAAGGGTGTAAATTTGAGAATCAAAAGTTTTATAATTAAAATGTTTGAGATCATGCGTTATGGTGGTGATGGAGACACTTCACTGGTACAAGTTGATGTTTATGCGAAGGATAGCTCATCCACCGTGCAATATAAATAGCGGCAATATACCAAGAGTATGCCGTAGTTTCCTACAAACATTGTATTTATAATTTTGTAATCGTTGTAATTGTTTATGAGTTGTAAATTTAATGTAAAATAAAAAGTAAAATAAAATTGCTAGAATATTTAAATGACTATAGAATAGAAATTTAAAAATATGAGAAGAACATTTAAGCTCCCTCAAGTGAAGCTTCTAGTTCCGCTCCTGTCTGACAGTCGTGATGTTGTCAAAAGGAAAAATCGATAATTTCAATCTATTATTAAAAAAAAAAAGCAAAACACCAACAGTACTGGTAACATTTATAAACTGAAGTTCATAATATGAAGATTATAAAATTGCGAATCAGATAATTTATATTGTAAAAAAGATTTAGGAAACAATTTATTTATTTATTTAACAGTAAACAATGTACAACATATTCAAATAATTTAAATTAATATATTATGACATAACGAATACCTCTATTAATTTAGTAATATCATTCTATTACGTAAAAATAATTTGATAAAATAGATAATGTTTTTAATAATTCAGTATAGAGAATTCAAACGCTTCCGTGATAAATAATACTTTGTACAATATGATTAAAAGTAAGGATGAATTTTCTAATTGTTTTCTAAGTGCATTTTAAGCACGTTGTAATTACAAATGCAAATTACATCGTAATTTGTAATTTTAAGGGACGTCAGGCCGTAGAAAAATGCAAATGTTATGTGCCAAGTCATGTACAGGGTAATCCTAAAAACTAGGACAAGCTATAGTTCTTTTGTAATCGAAGATGGGCAGAAGTGTTCGGCAAAAACTTTATACGGTTTAATAAGGTTCACTTTCAAGCAAACAACGTAAACTACGTTTTTATCTTTTTTATTCAGTACAACTATGGCTCTCTTCTCTTAACATAAATTACATTTTTAACTTTTTATCATATTCGACAAATATGCTATTACAGCCAAACATTGTAGTTACATATTTTTTATATTATTTACAGATTGTAACTACTTTGTTAAAATAGTTTGTACAGACATTCCCTAGGTAATCCCTAGATTTCTCTACTATTTCAAAGCCTTCATAGGTATCTCTAAACTTTTCCTAGGGCTCCCCTAGTTCCCCTAGTCTTTTCTAAGATTTTTCTAGATTTTCCCTAGATACCCTCTAGATCCTCCCTAGGCTTCCTAGGATTTTCATAGATTCTTCTGGATTTTTTCAAACTTCCCCAGACCTTTCCTAGACTTCACCAGAATTTTCCAAATTTTCTCCACAAATTCCCTAGATTTCCCAGGCCTCCCTCCCGCTTCATTTAAACATATCTTACACTTCCCTAGACTTTTCCTAAACTATCACTAAACTTTCCTAGTCTATGTTTATATTCCCCTAGACTTTTTCTAGACGTTTTCAAACTTCTACGTATTCTGACTAGACATCTTCAAATTTTTCTTAGGCTTTCCTAGATTTCCCTAAATATTCTCTGGACTTCCGTAGATTTTTCTTAAGCTTTTTTATACTTTACTAAGACATTACCTCGGTTAGGTAGGTTTTTAGAAAATTTCTGGTTTTCTCCAGGGTCTTTCTGGACCGCTTGGACTTTTTCAAACTTTCTTCAAACAGAAACTTCTATGTATTTTCAATAAGCTCTATCATGCTCCTAAACTTCTTTTTTTTATAAAGAACACGAGAATTGAGGTTTTAAAAGAAATACGCGTCCATTGAGAAAAAAGCTCGACTGCTGGCGCCTGTTACCAGCTTCGCCTAACGACAGTGTTTCTATCGTCTGGCATTCAGTAGCCATAAGCTGTCCCAGTTTTGCGGAGCACCCTGTATATACGAGCCAACAAAAATACAACGAAATTTCCCCTTCGGCAAACGAAGCTCGTTCACGCGTAACGATAATTTCTGTTCGAATAATTCGCCGAGCGTTAAACGACGCAAATACGTATCGGACGAGACGCCAGGAGCGAAAAGTGCCGCAGCAATAATAAGTAGTCGAATCGCAAGTTGATCCAACAAGGGTTAGATCTGTTTTGGCGCAACGTCGGCTCGCCCGTAGCGTCCTCTGTCGTTAAGCTCCGCAACGAAAGCTCTAGAGGGGGGGCAGAGGGAACTGGTGGGGGATGAAGTGTAGCGAGGGAGCGTGCGTCTACGTCAGGAAAAGCTCCGAGCTTATTGGTCCCGGTCCATTGTTGCGTATTGATTGCTGCAGAGCAGTGGTATGGTCGTCGGAACACTCGGTCGTCCTCATCGCCGTCGTCGCCGTCGTCGTCGTCGTCGTCGTCGGTGGTACAGTCGAGTAGGTTAAGGAAGCGGGACACACGCGCGTTCAACACGGAATAGTTTTTTTGCCCGGTGCTCGGGGACCGCGTTTCGCCCGCGTACGATCCCATGGATTCCAGTTTGATATTATAACGATATACATATACGTAAAAAAAAAAGAAAGAAAAGAAAGAAAGAAATACAAGTATATATATATATTTATATATACACACATATAATATAATATACAAGGGTGCGCGTGCACACATCTGACACACACAGACACGTAACATACACGTACACGCACACACACACACACATACGCACGTACACACACGGAGCACACAGAACGCATCCTCAGGCGCCCACGCACGTACACGTATATGTATGTATGTGTGCATATAAATATATATACATACATGTATACGTAAACACGCGTACACGTATGTGGATACATCGCAGTGGTGTCAGTGGCTTGTTTTCTTGTTTTCTGATTCTCCCCCTTTCGACATCGGAACTACCCGCAAGATTAGCGGCGGCGGCGGCGGCATCAGCTGCCGCCGAGCGTGTCGAGAGTCCTGCTGATCCTTGCTCGTAAACTTGCTCGGACTCCAGACGAGTCCGGAGAACCCGTCGACGATCCGCACATGACAGTCGGACCTGGTTCATGGACGAGACGGCAAGAGGAAAAGCGGAGTGAGTGAGTGAGGGAAATCGAGGGAAGGAGGTGTCGGGGAGGTTCGCCTCGCTGGGTCTTAGGGGGACAACAGAATTGGTGTGGTAAGGAATTTTTGTTATACTGGTGGGGCTGGGGGGTGGGGGGCTGTGATATGGTGGTGATCGTTGTTGGTGCGTGCGTGAGTTAAACGGGAGAAGGTTCAAGGAGGATTAACGGAAGTTGTTCTGGTGGGAAACGTTTTGGGGTTCGGAGGAGGTGCGTGGAGAGAGTTGCAGCGTGGCGTGCTACGACCCGTGGCAGCACGGAAGTATGAAGCGCATAAAGAGCGCACCGTTGGCCGCTGCTTGTCATAGTCGCCGGTGAATGTGTGACCCGGGGGCAGCAGAGATCCACCGTAATGACGACCGAAGAGGCGACCGAGCAGCCCCCGGTAGACGACTGCCTGAAGGAACGGAAATGGTGGTGCTTCCTACTATCGAGCATCTTCACTTTCCTCGCCGGGCTGCTGATCGTGCTCCTCTGGCGTGCGTTCGCCTTCCTCTGCTGTCGCAAGGAACCCGAGTTCGCTCCAAATGACCCGAAGCAGAAGGAGCAGAAGACGAGCCGCCAGGGCAAGGAGTTCGAGGGGACTTTTATGACCGAAGCCAAGGACTGGGCCGGTGAACTGATTTCTGGACAAACCACCACGGGCCGTATTTTGGTAAGTAACTCTCCTCGCGCTCCTAACCTGACTACGGTTGATCCTACAACTTTTCATAAACAAATATTCGAAACGAAAGCTCTACGCTTTTCACCAACCCGGTCCATCCCTTTCTCGTTACTGTGTCCTTTCGTACGAAGGTCACCTTCAGTTTTTTTCAATGGACTCCTATTCGTTTCAAGTTGTTGCTAGGTGTTTTACTACCGGGTGTTCTATTTCAAATTATTGCCAAGGATTTCGTTTCAAATTATTATCGGATACTCCATAAAAATGTACTCCGTTATAAAGTTGTTACGAGGTACCGAATTAATTGGTACACCCAATACGAATTTGAATAAAGTACGAAATTTTGCAGAGAGAAGTATTAAGGAACACGAGGTCAGAAGTTATGGAGATATTTGCATAGTAATAATTTTGATGTTTGTGAGATGTGTCTCAAAAGTCATCAATTTCGTAAGAAGATTGTACAAGTCTGTGTGATGATTTGTTAAAATTAACAATATAGTAAGAAAGCATTAATTTTCATTGATATAATTATAAAGTATCGAAATGGTCAACGAAGGGAACATTCAATGTTGCGCTTAGAAACTGATTATAATCTCAATGATTATGATCTTACACAAAAATCATAATCTCATGTGATCCGATAATTGCATCATGTACCTTCTTATAAGAGCATTTTTGTAAGGAGCAATACCGATGTATGGTACAATTATAAAGTACGTCAAAAGTAATAATTTTACAATAAATCTGGGGGTCGTGTGTTGAAGATTCACGGTATTTATATAAATTTTGTTTACCCTCCTTATTTTTCACCAATCGGCAGGACATTCTCCTCAATGTCTAATTAAAAGTACAACTTCCTCCAAGTATATTAAAAATTACACGAACTGGACTTTGAAAAACGCGTGCAATTTTGTGAATGGCTGTGTCAGACGCAAACTACGAATGGTACATTTGTGGACCGAGGAAGCATTAGAAGTAAATTTGAAAAAATATGCACTACGAGCTGCAGAGAATCCGTATAGGCTTCGAAATCGACATTAGTGGAATGCGAATGTTGCAGCATAGGTCAGCAGATCGAACCGTATTTCATTAATGGATCATTGATGGGTCCATATTCCACTTTTCTGTTATAAGTATTACTAGGTCTGTTAGGAGGTGTACTCTGATGCGTTTAAGAATGTGGTATCATGTCTTGCACATGTAGTTAGCTAGTAGTACTAGTTACCTAGATGTAAATGATATAGTTGTCTAGATACAAGTTATATAGTTATCTAGATACTATTTATCTAATTAACTAGTACTAGTTCTAGATTGTACGATGCTAGGGAGAGGAGATTTACTTTTAGACCGAAAATGAAGTGCAAAATAAATAATGAAGCAGCAACTAATATTCTTTAGCTCGACAAAATATGGCAGATATTTGAGGAGCATGGTAAAATTTTGTAATGTAAAACGTGAAACCTGAAACTGGAACTCCCAAATTTTGGTGGTTGCTGTGTTAAACAGAATGCTTGATCTGGATTAGACGTGGTAGTAGCGTTGCTTGGTCAGCCCGCCCGCCAGATTAAGCACCGCTCGATTATTTCCTTCGGGAGTGCTAAAAAAGGTTAATCGCGACGGGGATATGCAAGAACTATTCGCACACGTGTCACAGCAACTAAAAGATCGTGTATCGTGCATCATCAGATTAAAAAAGTATATTAACAATAATAAAAATAATAATTTAGCTTAAACTGAAAATTTCCATATCTCGGTAAGTATTTTAGACACCATTTCTTCTAATACTTTTTCGTGCAACATTTCATGCTTTATACAAAGTCAGTAATATTAAGCACCCCCCTTGAAAAACTGAAGGTGACCACATTTTGATAATAAAAGAACAAGAAAGGAATTACAGAACCGTATCTGGCTGTAATCTGGAAACAAAGTTCTGTTTGACAGAGTTTTTCGCAGAGAGAGATTTAAGAGTTATTTAAAGTCACGTTACGAGACTCTCCCTGTATTGCAGGCATGTCAAACACGCGGTTCGCCGACAACTTGTCTGTGGATCGACAAAAATGTTAACCAACGTGATTGTACGGCCTTTGACAACAATCAAAGGATATTTTTAATTAAAATTGCAGCGGGGTGGTAGTTTGTAACGAACTCGTTTTAAAACCTTGTTATGTACGTTCTAACAAGGTTTGGACGTACTATTAGCTACAAGTATTGTAGAATGTTTAAGAATTTCACAAAATTTAGCAAAATCAGGATGTACGGAGGGTATTATGGGAAGAAGGTAACGCATTAATTTTTCATTGGTGAATTTATAGCGAATTAGATTTTATAAAGTTTAAAAATTTTTAATTCTAAAATTGAAAAATTTGAAGTTCTAAGATTGTCAAATTGTAAAATTGTAAAATTGTAAAATTGTTAAACTGTAAAACTGTAAAACTGTAAAATTATAGAATTAAAAAATTCTAAAACTCTAAAACTGTAAAACTCAAAAACCCTTAAGTCTGGAAATTTTTAAGTATTAAAATCTTCAAGTTCTAAAGTCACAAAGTTCTTCTATTTAAAATTCCAAAATCTCAAAGCCTCAAGTTAAAAAATTCTGAAGTTCCAAATTCAAAAATTTTGAAGTCCCGAATTGTTCCAAATTTCTATAGCCTGAAATCCCATAACTCTAAAGTCTCAAATTATTCCAAAATTCTAAAATTCAAAATCCTAAAGCCCTAAATCGTTCCAAATGCCAAAAGTTCCAAATCTCAAAATTCTAAAGTTCCAAATCTCAAAATTCTAAAGTCCCAGTGTTTCAAAGTGAAAGAATTCCAAAATCCAAAAATTCCAAAATTCAAAGATTCAAAATTTCCAAAGTCCCAAAGTTACAAAATATACAACCCTAAAGATAAAAAATAAAGTCCTAAACTTCCAAAGTTGAAAATGTCCCAAGTCCCAAACATCCCATCTAAAAAAATAAAATATTTTCTGTAAACAGTACTGACATTGAAAGATATACACAGAAGATGCAAAAGGTTTAAAAACCTTTTCGTTAGAGACATAGAAAGCAGTAACTTTTTGCAACAAGAGTGAATAATAAACAAGTCGAAAAACTACCAAAGAAACATTCTGTACAAGCTGTAAAAGGTTTTATCTCGATTGGTCCAACCGTCGCAGAGTAATCGCTGGACATGCATACAAAAAATACATACTCATCGAATTGTATGCCTCCTCCTCTTTTATCACAGTCGGTCAATAAAATCACGGATTGCGGTAAAAAAACTGCTATCCCAAGTCCTACGTACTGGACAAGATCCATGTCGATTTATAGTACAAAATTACTATTTTTTGTTTATGGGGTGAGCTTCTTTCTGTAAAAAGAAATGGAGTGTAAGGGAAGAAGATTTAATGTGATTTACGACTTTAGTGTTATTTAAAACAAATAAGACAGAAATTAAGATTTAAATAAAAAGGAGGGGAGAAATACAATGTAACATAAAGAAATAAATAAAGGGGAGAAATACAACATTAGAACAACGCAAAATAATATAAAATATAAATACATACATGTAACAATATAAAATATATAACATAATACAAAATGTAATAAAACATATATATATCAAATACATGTATAAAACATACATGTCCCATATTGACAAAAAAATATAACAATTAAGAATGAAAAAAAGTCGATAACGAGTGTTTCAATTTTTCGTTTATTACATTATTATAATCATTTTCAGATTCTTTTGACAAATTTTTAATTAGACGATTTTCATATATTCAGAAGGTAGAATAATTTAGGTTTATGAAATGCAAATAAAAAGTATTGTATAATTATAACTTATAATTTGAATACAAAGGATAATTTATATATTTGACACAAAGGATTTATAATTTTAATGCAAAGAATAATTTTATGAAGATAATTGATACATTTAACGGAATGGATTTATAATTTTAATACAAAGAATAATTTTGTAGAGGCAATTGATACGTTTAACACAAAGGATTTATAATTTTAATGCAAAGAATAATTTGTGAAGATAACTGATACGTTTAACACAAAGGATTTATAATTTTAATGCAAATAACAATTTTGTAGAAATAATTAATATATTTAACACACAAAATTCACAATTTCAATACAAATAACAATTTTATGAAGATAATTGATACATTTAGCACAAAGGACTTACAATTTCGGAAAGAATAATTTTGTAAAAATAATTAATATATTTTACATAAAAGATTTATAATTTCAGAAAGAATAATTTTACAAAAATAATATTAATACAAATGCTCCGTAATTGATTGTCCTGCAATAAAAGTCCACGTTTCAGTAATTCTCCGAGGTTAATAAATAATCTTGCAAGAATAACTTTTCCAACATAATAGTATTTATACAGTTCCGAGGTTTTGTTTTCGAGGTATAAGTAGGTATAATTCAAATTTTGAGAATCGATCCCGTTGTATTGTTTCAGTATCAGATACAACGGTTTCATGGCTACATGTTTACGTACAGTATGTCGTTGAAAGTAAACCATCCTTCGTGACGTTCGATATGTCTCTCTATATACAGTATTGTGCTCACATTAGAATAATTAGGCCGCTGATATTCATGTAGATACATACATGTTTTAGTACAATATTTTATTTCACGTTTCACTCTGCTTTTTGTAATAATAATGGTAGCTAGCAATGATTAGTCCGATAACTTACGTGTTCTTGATGTTGGCGACGTCATGAATAAAATTAATATTAAAATATTCTATTTTACGTATTCCAAACTTTTTTGATATTAAGCTAGTAATAATAATACTGCAGTAAAATGTTTTTACGTACAGTTTGTTCAATTATTTTTTAGTACTACTACAATATTAGTACAATACACGTTTTACTACTAAGTAATAATAATTCTGTAATGAAATGTTTTATTTTTACTTTAAACATCTTATTCTACTTTCTTTTTATAGTAATAGTATGATAAGATAGCAACAATAATCTAATAATAAATTATTTTATTTTTCATATTCTGACTCTTGTGTCCTAATAAAAATTACAAAGCTAATAATACAAATGTTTAAGTTTCAAATTGTCTTAGAAATTTGCTAATTTGAAAGTTCAAAATTTTAGAAATAAAAATTTAGGATTGTGGAAGTTTCAAATATTGAAACGTTTAAACTGAGAAACTGACCAATCAGTGAGTCACGTTCTGACACAATCGTTGCAGTGAAAAAAGACGTACATAGTGAGACATGCTGAAAGAAATCGCGTTAAACGCTGCAGTGAAAATTGCCATGCATAGAGACACGCTATTACTGTAATTTAATCAGGATACGATTATTTCACTTTTCAGTTGCAATTTTCCACTTGCTACTTACTTTAAATAATATAATATTAAAGCTAGTTAAAATTTTCATCCACTGTTCCTTCAATTATTCCATAATATTAAATTAGTAGTGTCCGCCGATGATCGTAATAGATAAAAAGTAAATTTAAAACTTTTAATTTATTATTACTATAATACTAGGTTACAGTTTGGTCTGTTGATTAAATTTTAAACTAATTATAGCTGATGCAAATCAGAAAGACACTTTAAAGAACGATAATTAATAAGCTTGTATTATAAATCTTCACATTATAAAATTATTTTTAAATATACTTTTATCAAAAGAGATCGCAGCGAAGAAATATATTATTCTCATATAAATGTATTATATTGTTTCCTTAATAAGATGGCGCGTATTCTAACCTACAAACCACTGACGATCGCTACTCCTAAAAATTATATTAAAATTGCTTCTTGTAAATTTTGACTCGACTTTCCACTTTAACCAGCTAACTCTATTCGACGTATCACTCTAAAATTTTATTTCGATGCGATATACGTGTACATTCCTCGTGTAAAATATTCCATTCACTATAAAAACTTGAAATTTCAATAAGAAGTAGTAAATTGTCATTTGATATGTTTCCTTTACATTACCAATAAAACTGCTATCGGCAGTTGTACTTATAAAATAGTTTATTTTATGAATACAACTGTATTTTGTATATGTATTTTATAAAAAAGAGCTTATTTTATAAATACAACTGTATTTTGTATTTTACGAAGAAAAGTTTATTTCATAAATACAACTGTATTTCGTGTACGTATTTTATGAAAAAAGTTTAATTATTCTCTGTGGAATATCGGATATTTCACGTACAGTATAACTTTTTACAACCTGAATTGATTATTTTCTCCAATGCGTCCGATAAGGAGTCACGATACTGGTGCATGACCGGCGAAGTGCCATTTTGTACAGCACCTCTCTGGAAACCACACATCAATCGAATTTCTTCAAATTATTTTACTTCTTTTATACGAATTTTATTCCTCGATTTTCAAGTTTTTAACAACCTTTCCAACAACGAATTTTCCATCGAATAAAAACGTAACCCTCCCACATTTTGCTTGACTTTTTTCATTAAAGTAATAGGAGTGTTCGACGAGTGTATTCGTCATTTTAATAATCGCACGTGCGAGATTTTCGAAAGTAAATTCCGCAGTTAACCGGTTAACAGCTTTTGCTCGATTATTAATCGAAAGTGTAACGATTTACTGGAACACTATTTTGAAAACTAATGGGTCAATTTGTATCGGGCGTGTGATTGATCCGTGGCCGAGTAGGAATTTGGAGTAGGTTGGAAACTGTATGAAAAGGTAAAAAATTATGGCACCTATATGCCTGACACATCTATACACCTTATACACGTCTATCTATCTACCTACGCGATACCATGTACAGAAAGTGAGTTCTCGACACCAGTTAGCACGAGTATCGTAGCAAGTGACCTAGTTTTTGTTCGTGGAACCAGTACGTCGTTGACTGAAGTAGAGGGGTAGTTTCTACGCAGTGCGTGTTCCATCCTGAGGGGCGTGTTTCCAGCTTTCCTCTTTCTCCAAGGCTATCGAATTCAATATTTCTTTCTCTTTTTTTTTCGAACGAATATTAGACGGGGTATAGCATATTACGAATACCTACCGCTTTCATTAAGACGACCAGAAAATTACGTCGAATTGCGTATTTCGAATACCTACCGGTTTCATTAAGACGAATACAAAATTACGCTGAAGGATAAACACGAATAGTGCATATTATAGCGGTGTCTGGATATATGGCCGTGAATCTGGCTTGTATCTCCACGTACCCTTACTAATTTCTGCAATTGTCGTGTAGGGGTAGAATTATAGTAACGAGAAAAATATACTTTTATTTCTAAATAAAATTGTATTACTTCGAATAGCGTATTTCGAATACATACTGGTTTCATTAAGACGAATACAAAATTATATGAAGGATAAACACAAATATTATATACATATGGCGATGTCCGGATATATGGCCGTGAATGTGGTTTATATTCTCCACGTACCCTTATTAATTTCTGGAACTGTCGAGTAGGGGTAGAATTATAGCAACGAGAAAAATATATATTTTAAAAAAAATTTAGGGAGATTTAGACCCTAAGAAATTTTAGTTCTAGGGAATTTCTAATTCGAGGAAGACATAGACCTAGGGACATGCCAATTCTAGAGATACCTAGATCTAGGGAACCCTTAATCTTGTGGAAAAGTATATTTCGAGATATTCTAATTCTAGGGAAATCTTGATTCTAGGAAAAGGTAAATTTAGAGGAATTCTGATCTTAGCAAAATTTTAATTCTAGGAAAAGCTAAATTTAGAGAAATTTTAATCCTAGGGAAATTTTAATCCTTGAGAAAAGTTTATAGAAATTTTATTCCTAGGGGAAGTTAGATTCAGAAAAGTCCAAATTCTAGGGAAATCTTTATCCTAGAAAATGCTAAATTTAGAGAAATATTAATCCTAGGGAAATTTTAATCCTTGAGAAAAGTTTATAGACATTTTATTCCTAGGGAAAGCTAGATTCAGAAAAGTCCAAATTCTAGGGAAATCTTTATCCTAGAAAATGCTAAATTTAGAGAAATCTTGATCCTAGGGAAATTTTAATCCTTGAAATAGCTTTATAGAAATTTTATTCCTAGGTAAAGCTAGATTCAGAAAAGTCCAAATTCTAGGAAAATCTTGATCCTAGGGAAATTTAATTCTTGAAATAGATTTATAGAAATTTTATTCCCAGGTAAAGCTAGATTCAGAAAAGTCCCAATTCTAGGAAAATCTTGATCCTAGGGAAATTTAATCCTTGAGAAAGCTAGATTTACAAACATTCTATTCCTAGGGAAATCTAGATTTAGAAAAATCCTAATACTAGGGAAATCTTGCCCTAGAGAAGTTCTAATTCTAGAGAAACATAGATCTGAAGATAAACCTATTTAAATGTGGAGTATAAATTTTATTTTTTTTTGTATGTATATTTAGTGGTTAGTAAAATTTATTATAAGTATTTGTAAAAGTTCTATGTTTGCAGATCTTGAACAACGTAAAAGATAACAATTCGATGCTCACATTTGTAATCGTTCGAATGCTGTCAGCGATATCATCATATGAAATATTCTAGATTCAATTAAGTAAGGTGGTAGCACATAAGGTTTTCTGTAACCCGATAAGACTTAATGCGAGAAGTAAGGCACATGTCACCTAGTTTAGAGAATCATATGGTAGTAGTTCGTTCAAGCAGTAGTAAGTTGCAGTTAGATTAGATTAGAGAGAAACCTACACCGTTGTCATTGTGAGACACGTGGTCATTACATAAACAGTTATTTCTCTTTTTTTTTCTCTTCGTTTATTCACAACGACAACAATAAAAATTATTAACACTGACGATGTTTAATTGCACTGTTGTTCGAAGCAATTCTATCCTATTTTGAATGATTGGAACAATTGAAAATGTCTAGTGTCTATTTGACACTGAATAAAGATCACGTTTACATAAGTGTATCGTGTTACACCTTTATTAGGAACTTTATTCTATTTTTGAAATACTTCTTCAATTACATACTGCACTATATTTTTTAAATATTTTTTAAACAATATACTATAATTTATTTTTAAATACTTGTTAAACTGTATTCTCTACTATATTTTTGAACATTTTTTAAATTATGTACTGTACTTTTTACAATACTTCATTTTAACTTTTTAAAATTTCATGTTTCTCGATGATCAATTATTTTAACACTTTTTTACACTTCTAGTTATTATACATGTGTATTATATGAAATGTCATATTTTGTACTCTGACGTAATTTGATGACACAAAAGCAGCACTTAATCTATACCAATTTGAAGCTTAAGGTCTCAGAAAAATTGCTGTTTAATGGCTCTATTAATATTCTTAGCATAAAATGGTTGATTCGATAAATAATGCATCACTTACATTAATACGGCTGTTCATCAAATAATAATAATATTATGCTATATTCCACTGACAACCAGTGGGTTTATATTCAAAATATTGATGAAACGTTTATGTAGTCATCTTCATTAAACTGGAAGCTTCAAATTGACGTGTCATAAGCGATATTTTTAGACACTTTTATGTCACGGAATAGCATCTGACTTTCCACGTTTCGAAATCAACTACCTGATATGTAACAGCTTTTCATTGCTTGCTATAACTGACAACTATTCATTTCTTTTCAACATTATCGATGAAACGTTTATGCGGTTATTTTTGTCAGAATTCAAGCTTTAAATTGATATATATCAAGTGCGATTTTGCCACACCCTTCTGTTATAAGATCGTGCCAAACATTAGTCACCTAATAGAGTACATGCCTATAGGTAGTAACTGATTCATTGAGTTTGAGGCCGACAGACCGCCATTTTGTACTACGAACATTGATATAACATTGATATTGTCGTTTTTATTATACTTCAAGCTTTAAATTTATGTATCATAAGTATTATTTTGAGATACTTTTATGTCATGAAATCAAGTGTGATTTTATATGTTTCAAGATCGGTCATTGTTTGCTATAGTTAGCAGCCAATCATTTTGTATTAAGAAAATGTATGAATTGTTTATGCAGTCATTTTTGTTATGTTTTAAGCTTTAAATTGATATACAACAAGTGCCATTTTGTGATACTTTTCTATAATAAAATCGTGTAAAGTATTGGCTACTTAGTAGAATACTTTCTGTCTACAGTAATCGATCCATTGCTCTTGAGGCCGATAGGTAACCGTGTTGTACTAAACATATCGATAAAACGTTTATATGGTTATTTTTATTATACTTTAAGCTTCAAATTCATGTGCTATAAGTGGTATTCCGTGATGCTTTTATGTCATGAAATTCCGTCAGACTTTTATACTTCAAAATTGGTCATTATTTGTTATAATTAATAACTGTTCGTGTTATACTAAAAAACTTAATGTATCCTTTACGTAGTTATGTTTGGCAGATTTATAGCTTCAAATTGATATATCACAACTGATAATCTGTGATACTTTTATGTCATGAAATCACGTTAGAATTACTACATTTTAAAATTGGCTACTTAATGTGCATAACTATATTTGTATAAATTACATTAAGAATGTTAGTATAAATACTATAGTGCCAAGTCAATATAAAACGAACAGAAATTTACTTCAGGTTGTAAATATTCCAATAGAAACAACGCTATGCAAATTTATTGCAATTATTGTGCAAGCACGGCATGGTTTCACGATCACACTATTCAGATTTCAAAATGGCCGTCACGTACTCTGGATATAAATATCATATAAACGTATAGAGAATAATAGAGAACCAAATTTGCAAAGAGACCAATAAATATTGGACAGTTCGAATAATTCAAAACTCTCTTCGTTAAAACGTGGCCAGCAGTTCATAAAAATTTAATTAAAAACCTCGTTAAAAGCGCATGAACGCGGATTCTACCGTTAATTAATCGCAACACAGTAGCAATTGATTATTAAAAATTTCTGCCATTACCCAATAATCTTTTTCATAAATAAACTTAAATTATTAAACATACCTACAACATACATTTTTCATAAAAAAGACAATACTTTATTTTTTACAGAAAAATTACAAAATGGACATTTCTCTTGCAAATTCTCTGGCAGTATGCGATATTCCAGAAGGAAAATACAATAGCGTAACAATAAGATGGGTAAAAATAAACGAAACTCATAATTTTAACTGGCAGTTCAGAATTTTGGGTTAAAACTGTCCCGGCGTAAGCTAAACCGGACAAAAGCGAAGCATCCTAAACACATCTACGTAATTTATTTGCCTTCCAACGTATCACGTTGTTTCAAGAGAACGCTCTGATGCTCGTTGTTCTCTAACAGCGACGAGTGACTGTTGTCCTCAGGCATTAGGGCAGTTAGAATTGCCCTAAAGCAAAGGCACAAGGCAGCCTTTCGTCGCAGTGATGTCAGAAGCTATTAAGAGGAGTAGGGAGCAGTCTACCCACTTCTCGTTTTCTTTCCTGCTCGTTCAATGTTAGATCGCTTTCATAACGCGCTAAAAGCAGCACGTGGTCACTGTTCTCTCATTGGAACCCCCACTATACCGCTGCCCTGAGATGCGTGATTCAGCTGCCCTTGGCTCACGATCAAATAACTGCCCTGATGGCATTGAGTTGCACGTCCCTACATTACAACACCGATACATATTCCCTAAACACTAACTCCAAATACAAAAATTAATCAAAATTGTACAATAAATTGTTTCATCCAAAGTTTTGTAGAAAATTATTTTTACCCTTGAAGATCACCTGTTAACGAATTGTCATACACTTTTATGTAACATACTTGAGTAACATTGAATTAAAAAAAGTGGAAGCTTCCCTGAAATTATCTCTTTGAGATAACTAACGTAAATAGAGGACATAGTAAGCATACTTGACGTTTTTCGTCCAACCTTTTATTTTTGAAACGTTTACTAAAACTGATCCAGGTTGCCGAGAAATCCCGTTGGAAATAAATGTTTCAAACAATGTAAACGTTTGTTATAAAATATCAGATTTTGAAGAATCGGCCAGTAAAATGGCGGAGATAACGTACGAGGCAAAAGATACAATTTGTTGAAAATGAAAAAGCTCGGTGTCTGGTGCAGACACAAGTTCCACGACATTTTAGCTCCTTTCGAGTTGGATATAAGTGAGCTTCTATATTCTGAACGAGCAGCAAGGCATCAATGCGAATGCAAATAAACTACGGTTTCCAAGGCACTCCCACTCCCTTCAATTGCATTCAATGCAAGGACCTCAGTCGTGGTAAATGAGACGCGTATATAATCGTGCACACATAGGAGTGTATTATGTGCACACCGGTTTTGTCTCTGCGATACCATTATGGCGGCATTTCCATTTATGACGGTCCTACGAAGCAGGCCGACCGAGTCTATCTTGTGGCGCTATACGTCGAACCCACTTTCGAAAAAAGCTCCTTCGCGTGTAGATATACAACATCGCGGTTCTCTTGCTACAGAAAATCTCGCGAACAAACGATTTCATCCTTCTCGCGACGAGAAAAAGATAAAGTGCCTACACTGGAGACTCGCGTGCTCGTTCGAGCACGAAGCACCCGTTCGAAACTTATTGAACGCATGAAATGATCCTCCAATATTTTCCTAACCTATTGCATACAAAGGAGGGGTCGTTCACGGATCGTGATGTATCATCTTCTTTTTTTTATGTTTGCTAGAGGATGGAAACGTGATAGGGTAGTTTTTAGGGCGGTTGTTGTTCAGGGTGAAATTTGAGAATTTGGGGATTTTGGGAATTTGGGGATTCGGGAATTTAGGTATCTGAAAATTGGGGATTTGTGGAAAGTTGGGAATTTTAAGAATTTAGAACTTAGAAGAAATTTGGAACTTGGGAATTTGGTATTTGGGATTTGGGTATTTGGGATTTGGGAATTTGGGAATTTAGAAATTTGGTAATTTGAAAATTTGGGAATTTAGGAATTTGGGGATGTTGGGAATATGGGAATTTGGGGATTTGTAAATTTGGAGATTCGGGAATTAGGGAATTCGGGAATTTGGCGAATTTGGGAATTTGGGAATTTGGGATTTGCGATATGGGATTTGGGAATTTGGAAATTTGAGAATTTGGGGATTTGGGGATTCGGGAATTTAGGTATCTGAGAATTAGGGATTTGTGGGAAATTGGGAATTTTAAGAATTCAGGTATTTGAGAATTTGGGATTTGAGAATTTAGGTATTTGAGAATTTGGGATTTGAGAATTTGGGAATTTAGGAATTTAGGAATTTGGGAATTTGGGGATTTTGGGAATATGGGTATTTGAAAATTTGGGGATTCGAGAATTTAGGTATCTGAGAATTGGGGATTTGTGGGAAGTTGGGAATTTGAGAATTTGGAGATTCGGGAATTTAGGTATCTGAGAATTGGGGACTTTTGAGAAGTTGGGAATTTTAAGAATTCAGGTATTTGGGAATTTGAGAATTCTAATAATTTAGGTGTTTGAGAATTTAGGAATCTGAAAACAAGGAAATTGGATAATTTAGGAATTGGAATACTTGAGAATTTTTAAAATGTAAGTATTTAGAAATATAGGGATTTGGAAGCAAGGGAATTGGAGAATTTTGGATTTCAAATACCTGAGAAGTTAGATATTGGGAAATTCAAAGATTTGAGAATTAAGGAGCTTTGAAAATTTGGGAAAATAGAATTTCACTAATTTGGGAATTTTGAGTATTACAAAAAATGAGAATTCAGGGGGATTTAGGAATACTGAAAATTTATAAAAATAAGAACTTGAGAACTTGAGAATTTGCTAATTTTTTAAATTCAAAATTGAGAATACAAGCTTGTGTAAACTTATAAATATGCAAATATGAGAATAAAATTTAATTAAATATAATTTTAATTGTAAAATTTATTTACAACAAAGCGAAGTAATAAATTAAAATAACGATAAAAATGGACGGTTGTCTCAGAAACTGCATTTGTAAAAAAGCATTGATCGTTCCATCATCCTTCAACTTCCATAATTTTACCTCTTTCGTATTCCATAAACGCAATAACAGTTAAAAATATACGTTTCGGAAGATTGAATGTGTCAAGCTCTGCTTTCAAGCGGGCGGAGTCATCGAACTCGAGTCGAGTTTATTTTTATTCGAAAATATTTATAATGAAGGAAGAGTGCGTGGGGAGATTGCGGAGGAAGAGAAAGTTTATAGCTTTGTAGAAAATGGCTGCGAAAATTTGTGCGAAATGAAATGAATCATTGGTTACTAAGGGGTACTCCATTTCTTTCATCACTGATCAAAATATCTGTTTTATAAAACAAATAAAGGTTAGGTTTAAGTTAGATTAAACGTTACATACTTCTTTTTTGTATAAACCGATAAGGTTAGGTTAAGATTAAATGAATTACTTATTTTTGTTCTGCGTGAAGTAACAATATAGGTCAAACTTGGATTAGATTAAAAAACTGTGTCGTACAAAGTGATAAAATTAGGTTAGGTTAAGGTTAGATCACTGAAATGTTTTGCTCTATTTAGTATAAGTAATAGGATTGGAGGTTAGGTTTAAGTATATCTGTTACAATTAGATAAACTGTTAGATACATTTGTTCTAGTGAGATACATTTGTTTCGATTAGTAGTTAATAAGGTTAGGTTGAGATTAGATCAATAAACTGTTAGATATCTTTCTTCTGTAAAGCAGTACTGTTAGGTTGGATTAGAATTGCAGCAATCAACCGTTAGATGTCTATATTTTATATGTATAAAGTAATTGTATTATGTTAGATTAGGATTAGGTTACCCAGCTGTTACATCTTTCGTATGAAGTTAAGGTTAGGTTCGATTAAGTACATAATAAAGTCGTTGCATATCTCTGTTTCATGTAAAGAGATAAGATTATGTTATGTTAAGGTTAGGTTAATAAAATAATGTAGCAGTTGTTTTCTCTTGAGTATGTTTACCTTATTTTTCTCGAATAAATCTTTCATACAAAGTGACTGTATTTGATAGGTTAGGTTACTCCAACATTATTTGATCTATTTTATGTATCGATATATATTTTATGTTAAACAATAAGGTTAGGATACCTCATGTTTAAATTGCAAATAACAGTCCGTTACCAGTATGGTATATTTACCATACTTCTTTAGAATAAGTCTCTTCATTTCACATAAACTGCCAGATCAAACTACATCAAGTTGAGGTTAGGTTAAACAGATAGTAGTTGATCCTCATTTTTCCTTGATCAAAACATCTTTCGTATTAAATAATAAGGTTAGGATACTTCATGTTTAAATTGCAAATAACAGTCCGTTACCAGTATGGTATATTTACCATACTTCTTTAGCATAAGTCTCTTCATTTCATATAAACTGTCAGATCAAACTACATCAAGTTGAGGTTAGGTTAAACAGATAGCTGTTGATCTTCATTTTTCCTTGATCAAAACATCTTTCGTATTAAACAATGAGGTTAGGATACCTGATGTTTAGATTGCAAATAGCAGTCGGTTAACAATGTGGTATATTTACCATACTTCTTTAGAATAATTATCTTCATTTCACATAAACTACAGGATCAAACTATATCAAGTTGAGGTTAGGTTAAGTCAACTGTTTATCCTTATTCATCCTTGGTTTTTCTTCAATAAAAACATCTTTGGAATTAAACGATAAGGTCAAGACATTTTATCTAAATTGCAAATAGGAGTTTGTTACCGACGAGACATATTCAGACTTCCCTCGGATAAAAATATTTTCCTGACAAATTGATAAGATTTCCTTGTCAATGCACCGTAATTGGTACGTTTAACCTTTATCCGGCGTCCAAGTAAGTAACCCCGGTGACCGACCTACATCTCGAAATCAATCTCCGTTCGTATCTATCCGTCGTCTGTATTTTTTGTTTAATGTCCCGTATCGATCTCAATCGTATCCGTCTTATTCTTTATTTAATTCGTTCGCATCTCCGAGCGGAGAGCACGGAGAGTTTTTAGAACCGTTGGCGAGGCTTGTGTACCGTCCGTTCTCGAGATATCCTGTAAGCCGAGCCTTAGAAATCTTTAATAAGTTTCGATGTTGCCGTGCGAATGTGTCGAGTGACCTCTGACTCGAGGAATATTTCACGTGTCCCATTTTTCTCTGTCGACGTGTTTCGACGTTCATAAGTTCCTCGTAAAATGTGTTTGCTGCATTGCGTTTCAAATTATTATTGAACATGCAAAATCGATTACGGTGCAACTCCTCTTATTTTATAAATCTTCAGGGAATTTCTAAAATTATAGATATCATGATAGACATTTATGGGAAAGGTCAATTTATCGATCAAGTGTAAATAATTTGTCGGTTATTGATTTCGTGATTAAATATTTAATATAATAGTAAGAGAATAGTTGTAATTTGAGCATTCAAATTTCCCGCGCAAATATTTTATAACATCTTTGAGAACGCCATTTTCTATGGAGGAACTTATCCTATGGAAAATGGCGGTGGGAGACTCTACGATGAGCTCACGATTCGGCAATTCTGAAATTTTTAGATAGACACTGGAAATTTGAAAGATTTGAATTTTAAAATATAAGTTTTGTTGTTCTACAATTTTCAAGACTTCAGTAATCTTTTCAACATGTTAACACGTTTCGAGTTCTTAATTTTGTATCGAATAGAAATAAACCCTCCACGTTTGGCTTTACGTTTTTCGTGAAAATAACAGAAGTTATTTCTCAATTTCAATTACATAGAGAAAGAATTTTAACATTTGTACAGTTAACTTGCTAATAATTACTACGTTAACTTGTTATCATTATCTGAATATTGTTTCACTATACATTCTTGTATAAATGTACGAGTATTAAGTTCGTCCGCCATGTTGCTCGAAATACGCGGGAAATTCAAACGGTTTAATGGAACGCGCTGCGAAAGGACGCGAAATAAGAGAAAAGTAGAAGTCGAGTCAGGAAGTTTGGGGTCGTATTTGGTAGAAAAGTCTTTAGTGGCAGATTGGCAAGATGCCAGTATCAGTTTCAAAGAATGTAACAGATTAGTCACGACGCCGGTGGTGGAGGAGACAATCGTTTGGATGCTGGTCAGGTCTGGGTCTGGTTCGACCTGGTCGAACTATAAAATGTTAGATACCGGGAGTCTAACCCTCACCCTTCTTCGTTCGACTGACACGGTTTTTCAGTATGGTACAGTGTGCCAAGGCCTATTAGTGATAATCTAGTTTCACCGTTATAGTTCCGAACGAAGACGAGTGTAACGCCGATAGATCGACTTCCTTTATTGCCGGTTTCCTACCTAACGACTATCGAGGCGGCACTTTATTTGCATTCGTGTGAATATTGTTTACGTAATTAGTTTAGTCTGCTCGATGTCTGTGGAAATTAACGGAAACGGGTACGATGCGAGGTCAGCCAAACGAGGTTAAACTTTTTGCCAACATCTTCGTGATGCTGTTAAGAATTTTCTCGAGATATTGTGCCGTGTATCGTTTCAGATTTATACGGTTTATTTGTTTGCGATGAAGCTGTCTCGAAATGTTATCGAAAATTAATTTGGAGATGCTGTGTTGGATTGTATGTTTGTTGGATGTTCTCGGTTTTTAAAAGTCTCCCGTTATATTGCCGCATGGAGCATTAGAATTGTACATTGTTCAAAATAGTACACTGTTTCTAAGCATTGTTTGATTGTCAAACACAGAAAATCTGTAAGATTCCAAACTTGACAATTTCAAAATGTGTAGTTATATAAATTTGCAAAATTTAAAAAATTAATTATTTAAATTTTTAAACGGGTAGATAGAATTTGAAAATACAAAAGTATGGAAGTTTAAAAGTATGTAGATTTATATGTAAATTGATAGAGTTAAAAATTTAAAAGATTTTGACTTTTCATATTGACAAATTTGAGGATATGAAAACTTAAAAATTTGTAAATTTGTAAATCTATAAAGAGAATTTCTTTGCTGAATTAAGCACTTGTATATTAAATACAAATGATGTGTAATATAAATAGATTTATTATGGGGTTCTTATGTACATACTGTTTACATACTCTTCTTACAGAATATACCGTTTTGAATATCCGTTAAATTATTATTAAGCAGTCTATTATGTTTACTGTGGTTGGGCACATTTTTGAAATCTAAATAGTAAATTTCTTATGTAGTATTATAATCTTATGTATAATAGTATAATCCTGTGTAAAAAAAGTATGTAAAATAATACAAACATAAACATATTACTCTTTCAATATTTTAAATAATTACAAAAAAATATCCAATCCAAAAATAACCATTAAATAATATTACTAAAATAAAGTACGACATAATTATTATCTAGAAGCAAAGCATTGAATTGGTAATAATTAATTATCATAAATTATAATAATTTGAAATAATTTATTCCCATAAATTATAAAAGAGCAATAAAGTATTAAATCAGCAACCATTAATTGTCGCAAGTTAAACATTAATAACCCCAACGATGTTTATTTCGATTAAAAATTGTTCATAAAGTTTCACCAAATAATTCTACCGAAAAAAAAGCCGTAAAAGCTGCTACATCAGAAAAGTTAGCATGGAGTTACGAAATATTTCGAAAACAATTCCTCCGTTTGTAAAGGCTTAAAAAATAAAAAATAGATGAACACAACTATGCATCACAAAGCAAGATTCTTCAGACCATAAAAAAAGCTTCGTCAAGCTAATGGTTGATCACATGAAACTCCCACGTTATTTAACGTGTTGCAATACTTGACCTAAATCGTTTGCAACCACCAGTATAGGAATATAGGGACAAAGACAAAGGCTGCGAGAATATAAAACAAAACCGGAGAGTCCAAGCAGAGGAAGAGCTAGAATTAAAGTGGAAGCGATCATCGACATCATGTTTGTAGTAGATATCACTTCCGCAAAGAGTGTTATCACACTTGGTTCTTTGCGTTTATTTCCTGCCTCCGCCGCTGCAGTAGTGTTGTTTCATAATTGTGAACGACCAACAGACTTTTCTAAAGGAGTATCATTCATATTTATCCGATATTTATATTTATTTAAATTATTTCACCGTTGAATATCGAGCGATTGACTTTGACGCAATAAAACTAACGCGACTCGATGACATAAAAGTATTTTAAAATTATACGTATGGCATATCAATTTCGAGCTTACTGTTCTGTGAACATGAATATGTAATTTTTTATCAATATTTATAATGCAGAATGGCAGATTCGTAATTACAATAAATATTGGACGATTATCGAGAGTACTGGATCGGTTATTGTATTCGAGGAACGTGTACTATTAGGTTGTTGATTCTATGACAGTGCACTTTTGTATCAGTTTAAAGCTTCAAATATGATAAAGATAATTACATTAATAATTGATCCATTTTCATCGTAATTTGAACAATTATCGATTTGGGACGTATAAAGTCATAATTGATTTCATGACATAAAAGTATCGAAAAATGCCACTTGTAATACATCAATTTAAAGCTTGAAGCTTAATAAAAAAGACTGCATAAACGTTTTAGCAATATTCGTATTGCAAAATGGCTGATTATCGGCCTCAAGTGCATTCGATCGGTCACTGTATACCAGAGATATCTTATTACGTAGCTAATGTTCGATTTTATGACAGAAAGATGCCAAAATAACACTTGTTGTATATCAATTTAAAGCTTGAAATATAACAAAAATAAATACATAAGCGTTTTCCACGTTTTCTTAATAAAAAGTAATCAGAGCAGACAACGATCGATTTTGAAACGTATAAAGTCTCTCTCGATTTTATGACATAAAAGTATCGAAAACTGCCACTTATAATACGTCAATTTAAAGCTTGAAGCTTAATAAAAAAGACTACATAAACGTTTTATCGATATTCTTCATACAAAATGGCTTGTTATCGGCCTCACGAGCGATGGATCGGTATACAAGAGAACTACCCTATTAGTTAATGTTTGATACGACTTCATAACAGAAAGACGTCTCAAAACGACACTTGTTGAATACCAATTTAAAGCTTGAAGTCTGACAAAAATATGTGCACAAACGTTTCATCAATAAATTTAATAGGAAACTTCACTTATAGCAAATAATGTGAAGTTTTGGTATATAAAATAGTAGAAAGCCAGATCTTAAAATCTCGTGTTTCATGTTGCATCTAAAGGTATTTCAACAGGAAAATAATTGTTCTAAGTGGTCAAAGAATTTGCTGATAAATCTCACTCAAAAACAATCACGTAAGACTCACCATCGTTAAAAATTGTTCTGTTTGTCTTCCTTTTGGGAACTTTTAAGCACTATGAAACGCAACAATGTTTCACATTCAACGACACACTGTCAACTGAAGCTCAGATATTAATCTTTTGTTTATAACAAAATAATTTACATGGTCACTTTTGCTATTCATTTACGGAGATATCGCAGCGTTTAATACAAAGCGATGTTCCATATTAGTCAGAGTTATCCTATACACCGTCGGTAGCGAAAAGGTGAAGGGTAAATAAGGAAAGATTGAAGAAAGATCCTCACCTTAATATACATTCGTTTTCTTGAATAAATGCATTGGCTGGTAACAGAGCGTCCCAAATTAAAACGCACTAAGTGGCAGAAAGTAGGAGAACGAGCCCGTTGCCAGGCAAGAAGTTTTACATCCCGAGATGGCATAGCCCCAAGTTTCCATCGTTTCGCGCCAACGCCACATTCGACCGAGTTTTCCACGACCAACTATTTATAGGGATAAACGTGAAATTAAACCCTGAAAATCTATCGACGACGAAACGACAATCGCGTGCCAAAACAGACACTAAACCTTTATATTAATATCTTTGTATATTCGATTTTGCCAATCACTCGTCACAATCTTCCCCATATGATTATTATGGACATCTGAAATTTATATTACAACGTATTATTTACTTTCTTTTTACTTCTTTTATTAAGTTTGACACCTTCAGAGTGGGTAATATTACGCACTTCAAAAGAGTGAACGTCAATACGTTAGTTTGAGAACGTGTTAAAAGTGTGAAATAGCACTTATGAGCTTAATGATTCCATAAGTCATTTGTCAATATTTTTGAAGTAGAGTGGAGGATCATGATTTAGTTCATCTAGTGATAATCTTACCGTGTGTTATGCCGACTACCAGGCTGTTTATATTGCAAATATTGATGAAACGTTTACACAGTAAATTTTAAGCTTCAAACGAATAGTGCCATAAACGTGAATTTATGGTACGTTTGTGTCACTAAGTCGAATCTGGCTTTATAGGTTCCAGAGTCGGTCATTGTTTATTGTAACTAGCATTTTGTGTTAATAAATATCAGTAGGGTGCTTATGTAGTCATTTTTAGTAAGCTTCAAGCTTTAAATTGATGTATCATAAGCGCCATTTTGAAACACTTTTATGTCATGAAATTGTGTCTGGCTTTCATTGTTTCGAAATTAGTTAACTGACTTATTACAGCCTTGCAGTGTTTGATACAATTGACTGTCCGCCATTTTGTATTGAGACTACCCATGAAACCTTTACATAGCCATTTTTACTAAACTTTAAGCTTAAAATTGATGTATAATAAGCGCCATTTTGAAACACTTTTATGTCATAAAATTGTGTCTGACTTTCATTGTTTCGAAATTAGTTAACTGACTTATTGTAGCCTTACAATGTTTGACACGATTGACTGTCAGCCATTTTGTATTGAGACTACCCATGAAACCTTTATGTAGTCATTTTCACTAAACTTTAAGCTTAAAATTGATGTATAATAAGCGCCATTTTGAAACACTTTTATGTCATGAAATTGCAACAGACTTTCACTGTTCTGAAATAATAAAAAATTTGATATGAAACGATCTAATATTTTGATTAAAGACAAACATTTTTAGTTATGTATAATAACGTTGAGTGAAGGAACAGGATCCTTTTAAAAGGTGTAAAATCGTTGGAAATTTTTTGCGCTTTAGAATTCGAATTTCATGCAGTAAGACTTCTTTTTATTTGCTTTTCTCAAGGAGACTTTACGTGCAGTCAAAGTACACGGTGACAAAGAAGCGAAAACAAATGTCCAAGAGTGGCTGAGACTGCAAAAATAAAAATTTCTTTACAGCCTGCATAAGGAAGCTAGTAGAACAATGGGACAAGTGTAGAATTTTAGCAGAAGTGTTTTTTAGCAGATATGTTTAAAAATAGATTAGTCATGGAGCTCTTTGAATAAATGAAATAAATCCTCAAAGTAACTGTTATTCATTTCTTTCATTTATGTTGTATGAGATATAACACATTATAGATTTAATATTATTATATATTATTTATATATATTATTGTTATTTATTAATGTCATTGTATATTATTTAATTTATTGTTGTATTTCATTGTTTAATTTTTTTGTTATATTGTAATTTGATATTGTGATTGTATCTTGCTTCTATACAATTTTTATAAGATGCTATTAGCTGTTATCAACATAGCAGTATTATTATGTTGTTTTAATTATAGAAATATACTAATTGGATATTTATTTTTATATACCATTTCGACATTTTTTGTTCTTGAAAATACTGCAAAATTACCATATATTCTTTGGACACTTCTACATTTGCAAAATAAGTGTTTTCAGTATTTAAAGTTCAGTGAAATGACAGTTTTAAATATTGCAACTTCTCAAAATAAACCTTGAAACTTTCTAAAATAAAAATTTCGAACATTAAAGTTTCCCAAAACAAAAGTTATAAATATTGAAGCTTTCGAAATAAAAATTAGGAACATTGGAACTTCCTAAAATAAAAATGTTAAACACTGAAACTTCCCAAAGTAAACACTTTTATCATTAAAACTTCCCAAACTAAAAATTATTAATATTGAAACTTTCCAAAATAAAAATTACAAACGTTAATGCTCAGTATAACAATTTTAAACATTGAAGCTTCCCAAACCAAATGTTCTAATTGTTAATAATAATAATTGAATAATAATTGAAAATAAAAATGTTAAATAACTAAGGTTTCCTAAATAAAAATTTTAAACATTGAAACTTTCCAAAGTAGACACTTTCATCATTAAAACTTCCCAAACTAAAAATTATTAATATTAAAACTTCCCAAAATAAAAATTGTAAACATTAATGCTCAGTATAACAATTTTAAACATTCAACATAATTGAAAATAAAAATGTTGAATAACTAAGGTTCCCTAAATAAAAATTTTAAACATTGAAACTTTCCAAAGTAGACACTTTCATCATTAAAACTTCCCAAACTAAAAATTGTAAACACGAATGTTAAATTTTAAACATTCAAGCCTTCCAAACCAAATTTACTAATTATAGAAGCAATCGAAAATAAAAATGTTAAATAATAACATTTTCCAAACTAAAAATTAAACCTCCAAACCTCCCAAACCGAATCAAAATAAGAACGTTAAGTAATAAAGCTAGCGAAAATAAAAATACCGAAGCAATATCCAGTAGTTAAAACATAAACTGAAATCCTAGTTCATAGTTAAGTGCCTGCAGCTATAAAAATAAATGCTATGAAGAGATCTAAAAATAATGTATGTGCAGACACGTAGAACGTTAACGGAAACGGAATGGAAGGGTACGCGTTGGCTGTTCTTTAAATCAAGCGTTTTATTGTATCTCAATAAAAGTGCCTTTTATAAACGAATGTAATAGAGTAGATCAAAGCGCCTCTATCGTTTTCCTTGACGACAATCTGACCTATCGTACTTCGTTATAAATAAAGGTTGACGTTCTTATTTTAGCGTGCGAATTAGCGTGGGTCTCGGACAGACACATCACGAGTGCCCTCGCTATTTTCGTATCGTCAGACCATGCTGATAGAAGTACATAGACGCAATCGCAGCATCTAGACGACACTATCAAACGTTTTTAATCGATTTATGCATTTTAAATAGAAACAATATTTTCCCGATATGTGGTCATTGGCCATCGAATTAGGACCACGTACGAAATTTTATGGCTATTATGTCGGATATGGAAAATTGTCTTGGGTCAAATTATTATTGAATACCACGCTGATAGAAGTACACAGACGCAATCAGCATCTAGACACTATCAAACGTTTTTAATCGATTTATGCATTTTAAACAGAAACAATATTTTCGTATGTGGTCATTGGCCATCGAATTAGGACCACGTACGAAATTTTATGGCTATTATGTGGGACATGGAAAATTGTCTTGGGTCAAATTATTATTGAATACCACGCTGATAGAAGTACACAGACGCAATCAGCATCTAGACACTATCAGACGTTTTTAATCGATTTATGCATTTTAAACAGAAACAATATTTTCGTATGTGGTCATTGGCCATCGAATTAGGACCACGTACGAAATTTTATGGCTATTATGTGGGACATGGAAAACTGTCTTGGGTCAAATTATTATTGAATACCACGCTGATAGAAGTACACAGACGCAATCAGCATGTAGACACTATCAGACGTTTTTAATCGATTTATGCATTTTAAATAGAAACAATATTTTCGTATGTGGTCCCTGGCCATCGAATTAGGGCCACGTACGAAATTTCACTTTTATAGGTATAACATTATGTGACATATGGAAAACTGTCTTAGGTCATGCAAATTTACTAAATACGTTGATAACTATATACATAGTAATTTGTTACTATCGTGATAATAAATTGTGTGGTGAGTGATTAAGGACCGTGTGTTTACGTTAGGAGTATCGATAGCCCTTCTTGTGAAATTTGAATGCCATAGAAAATGTCTGTCCATTCAAAAGACTAGTTTACAACTCTCCAACCACATTATCCGAGTTGAAAAGAATTACAGATATTTGGGAAAATAATGAAGATGTAGCATATGATGTATACAGAGCATGCCGGAAGCTGTGACCGAAGCAAAGGGTGGAAGTACAAGATATTAACATGTGTTATGTACAGTAGTAATCATGGTAGCTAAACATATAATTACAATTTGAATAGGCCTAATTTTACGGAAAACGTGAAAAATACTGGAAATTTATAGTGGTAGTTCGATGACCAGGGACTGTATCACATACATTTTGTGTATTTATTCGGTTAATCCTAGAACGATCGCGAATGTTTGTTAACTTTGAAACACAAAGTAAATAAATAAACAATCCGATCGCATATCCTTTGGTGAATCTGTTATCGAAATTACTAACTGTCGAGTTCATCGATTTTCATGTTTTTAAGGTCGCAGATTTATTTTCGTGTTTTTGAGGGTGGAAGTTACGGGTCATAAATTTGCGAGTTTGTGGATTTGGAAGGTTTTGGATTGACATGTTTTTATGTTTATTTTTGAAAGTTTCGGGGTAACTTATTTGCTAATTTACAGATTTTTATATTTTCATACTTTTACGTTTTTACATTTGCAGATTTTTACATTTTTATATTTTTTAATTTTCGCATTTTTACATTTTCACATTTCCGCGTTTTCTCATTTTTTCATTTTCTAATTCTCACATTTTCCAACTTAGATATTAACAATCTAAAGATTTGAATTTTCAATTTCACACGTTTCCGCATTCATAAATTTACCTATTTGGAAAATTAATGTTTGCAAATTTACTTTTGAGGTAAAAAATTAGAATATTAAGGATATTTCAAATTTAGGGACTTGCAAACTTTCAAATTTATAAATTTACAAGTTTATAATTTTACAAAATTATTCCTTCAAATACAATAATTTTTCTTTAAAATATTTTTTCTATCTTAACAAAATAATAATGTAACACAGTAAAGTTATCTGATTAATTAAATAAATAAATTCAGTAATACAACGAATATAACAAATTTATTAAATAAATTCAGTAATATAACAAATATAACAATATTTAGTAAATAAATTCAGTAATGCAACAAATCTAACAAATACAGTAAATAAATTTAGTAGTACAACAAATCTGACAACTACAATAAATAAATTTAATAATGCAAAAAATATAACAAATTCAAAAATATAATATAACAAATTTAGTGTTATATTATCAAGTGTAGAGAAAAATGTAACGAAACATAAATCTGATCGACTTGTATCAAAAAGGAGTATTTCCAAGCTTCTTCACAAAAGAATTACGTACTTGAATGGCTTCAAGATTCACGGTTTTTCTCGGTTTTTGTCGTTGTCTTTCCGAAAGGGCAATTGGTTGGAAAAGCTTTGGACGATGAAGAAGGTCAGCAACGGTGGCGATAACCCGGTGACCTACATCTTGATCGCCACGTTTTACGCCAGACTTGGAAAACTGTTAGCATTACTGTTAAAGCTAGTCAATTTTCCCTTGAAAGGCCAGATTTATTGCTGTTATCTGACTATCAAGTCAAACTTACAAATTTACTAACCTCCGCGTCGCGAGTTCTCAAATTTTCCGCTCAAGAAAATCGGAAGTTCTCGAATTCTCAAATTTATTCACTGCAGAAATCACGTATTTTCGAATATGGAGACAAGTTTTGCAATTTACAAATTTTTGATATTTTCGAATTTTTTGATAGTTAATCGGAGAAAATTAGGGATTTTTTAATTTTTTGATCATTAATTGGAGAAAATTAGGAATTTTCAAATTTTTAAATAGACAAACGTAAGGATTGTTATATTTACTTTTCAATTGTTCATGTTTGCAAATTTTTTCATTTTTAAGCTGATGAACTTTCAAGTCGTCAAATTCACCCATTTTCTTCATTTTCAAATTTATAATGGTCAGTTGATAATTAAGTGAACAATTTAATACATTTATTAATACAATTGTAAAATTGTATTTTTAATAACAATATATTTATTTATAAATGGACTCAGCAAATAAACAATATCATACGCAGACAAATAATACCAATACGTATAAAAAGAACGTTTATTATTTTATTCCTCTCTTCCAATCACGAATAAATAAAAGAAACAGAAACAGGTTAAGATGTTTAATTAAATGAACAATGCAGTGTATGATACTAAAACAAGCCAGCCACTCGTTCGGTTGGGATCCCTTTAAACACGAGGGCTGCGTTTTTACCTAGGAGGTGTAACATAGGTTAACAGAAGATAAGATGAGAGGCAAAAGTGGTCTCTGCACATGTGCCACGTAGGTGTCTTCTTCCTACATTCCCTGAATCGCTGACTAGACTCGTTTTTTTTTCTAACAAACGAGCGCATCTAACAAGAGAAAAAACTCGGAAAAAATTCTTCGCTGACGGTCTGAACAACTCGTTGTCTCGGAGGGCAGGTGCCACTTTATGTAGTATAATAAAACGATCAAATAAGTCGAACGTTGGTTAAAGTGTATTCTTCACTTTATAATAAGCAAAATTAGAGAATTTTTGGTTTAAGTAACTGTAGATAAAACGATACGATAGATAAAATGATTAAATAATCCAAATGTGGGGTTAAATGTATTTTATACTGATCAAAACTAGCGAATTTTTGGCGAAGATAACTGTGGACTTATGTAACGTAGGGTTTATAAAACGTAGGGTATTTCTTTAGTCGAAGAAACTTCAAATTTTAAGGGTTTTGTAGAGGAAGAAGTTTAGTAGAGGTACATCGGTTAGCTTCGGACGCAGTCGGTCCCTGTCGGCTGAATACCGGTGTATGATTGGCGAGGGGTCACGTGATCATCCGAGTGGCGCCGAAGAGAGACGGAGATAACCGATTCACCACTACTCGTTCTTTGCGAATCTCCTACATATGTCTATATAAATTATTTAATTCTTGAATAGTATCATATCTAGGCTTTTCTACATTCAAGTTTCCCTAGATCTAAGTTTTTTACACATTTAAATTTTCTTTAGATCTATATTTCAAGCTTGAACGTTGATATAATTGTTTTCTGTTCATAACGAAATTCTGTGGTTGATCAATTTCACTATTTATTTACTAAATTTACTAGATACTCCAAAGTTCTATCTTAAAGACTGTTTCATGTTAAATACAGTTAATCTACGTATAAAATTAACAACTGTAATATAAAAGAAATAAAGCTTACATCGTGTTATTAAAATAATTTTAACATTAAATAAAATTGTGCTATTAAATTATGTTATATATTAAATATGCTACATCCAAGTAACCCAGGGATGAAACGAGTAAAAATAAAGTTGGAAACAGTTGAAAAACTAGAAAATCGATTAGCAAACGTTGTTCCATAGGTCGTTAATCACGAAGAACGTTCATCAATCATTAATTGTTTTGTTTTTATATCTACGATAAATCACCGATGTTTTATATGGCACATGTGGTGAAATTACTTGAAATTTGACGAGCTGTTACTTGGAACAAAGCCAACCGTCGAGATCGATCGACAGTTAAAATACCATAAGCCGTGCTTCTTTATTTATTCAAGCACACTTGCGCTATACATATGTTTCCACGAGGAATTCTATAGTTGAGAAGTACCTGACATGTGTGTGTGTGTGTGTGTGTGTGTGCGAGTATTCGGTACATCGATATCTATTAAGTACTGAACGCTATTCCATTTCTATATCGTTGCGAATGCAGACAACACAAAATATAGCATTTTCGGTTTTATTAGGTCAGCACGTAAATGTCACGGACGTATTTCGAGTAATTTTGAAGTAATGCGAATGAAACATGTTTTACTATATTTATCGGGATATAGCTTTCTTCGTGATTAATTGTTGGGGACAAGTATTAATTTACTTGTTTTTTTGATCATTTATTTGTTTCGTTGAGGGTAATATTTATTTGGTACTATTATTTAAATAATATAATCATATTATACATTTTTATATTTAACAATTTTTTAGTTGATTGGAATTTTTGTAGTTAGAAATTTTTAAGTTGAAATTTGGAATTTTTGTAGTTATGAAATTGAGGATTTTTATATTCAGAAATTTTCAAGTTGAGAAAATTTGTAATTTCTGTATTTGAAAATTTTGAAATTGAAAAACCTTGGAATATTTATATCTTCAAATTTCCAAATTATTTTTAAGAAACCTTGACGAATTCCCTTCTCAACGTTTTTTAAACTTGCTAAGGTGATTATTTAAATTTTAGTACAAAACAAATATTATTATAATAATATTCTATCATAAAAAGTTTCAAGTCGATTTCCTGAAAAATTCACCATTTCTATTGTTACTTGTGTCACTCTCCTTAATAAAATGATAATACATATTAAATAATAAATTAAACAATTTTGTAAGAATCAATTATTTATAATTGTGATATTTTTCTGTTTCAGGTGGTGTTAGTTTTCATTCTCAGTATAGCATCGCTTATAATATACTTCATTGATGCCTCCAGGTGAGATAAATAATTGTTATTCAATTTACTATTATTTTTTATCATCTTTAAAAAAAATTAATCGATAAAATTTATCTTTATAATTAAATTATTAATTATAGTACACAAAAAAAATATATGTATAATTCATAAACATGGTGTGTAATTCAAATTCAATAGAACATCAATTTTTTAATGAATTTTTAAATCTTTTATACCAAAATAAATTTTGAAATAGATTGCATTAAAGAATATTATATTCAACAGGTGTAATTGCTTCTACCATAATTTTTGTGAATGATTATAGTCTTATTATTTATTTTATTCTTGATCAAACTTGATTAAATATACCAACAAATAATTCAACTTGATATTTTCATTATGACAATTTTATGTTACAGTGAAGAGGTGGAACGTTGCCAAAAGTGGAGCAACAACATTACTCAGCAGATAGACTTAGCTTTCAATATATTTTTTATGGTCTACTTTTTTATACGCGTAAGTGTAACATAATCAATATTAAATATCAACGGTATTATTCTAACAGTTCAAGTAAAATATAATTTATGTTCTTGTTTTGAGCTTATTTTAACGCTAGACTTGACGTTTCATGCACTACTATTTTCAAATTGAAAAATGAAAAAATAAATTATAGACAAAAGACAAATCATTATTCTTTTTGTTAATTAAAATTTTAATATACAGGGTGAGTCAATACAAACGATCTAAAATTACATATTTTTTATTAAAATGTTTTATGCAAAATTAATTTCTGAGGAAGACATTTTGTGATAGTCGCAATTTTTCTCTGAGTGTCTAAAATTTTATGATTTTTATTTTTTTAAGTGAAATTGCATTCATTTTTTAATGTAATTCGATTCTGTAGGATATTTTGTGAAAAGCAATTAATTAATTAAAAATTAATTGAAGTACAGTGTTAAAAGTATGAATAATTCATACTTCAAATTCAAAACATGAGACATTTTATAGGTTATGGTATACCAGTTAATTTCTCTGATAAAATGATTTTGGTCACGAATTAAGTTTTTGGTACACTAGTAACCATTATTGAAGACAAAAATCTTACGAATTGTTGACAATTGTTATAAGAAAGATTTATAAGAAAAATTTTATGGGGTATGGTATAATTTTATAGGTTATAGTTAATGTCTCTGATAAAATGATTCTAGTTGCGAATAATCAATACGAATGACTTTATTTTAGTATTATTGTTTGTTTATACAAAAGAAAGACATACAAATTCATTAAAAAAAACAAACAAACATTATTTTAAAATCTTGAAAGTGCATTTATCTGGGCACAATTTATGACCATCACAAGATGTCGCTCTCAAAACAAAAGTTTTGCTTAAAATATTTTTTCACGCCAACAAACAATTCTGTCTTTTTCATCGACTCACCCTATGTACAACGATAAAATCGTTTTAACACGTTCGCGCTCAGTACAATAAATTTACACGCACCAGAAAAGTGGCGAAATTCAGAGAGCATCGGCGCCAATTGATGTCGCAGCGGACATCAATCGGTGCCTCATCCTGATGGTTAAATTTACGACTTCGCTTTATCTCGATTAAACTGCACCTGTTATCCCGGGCTCGAACGAGTTTAATCAGTTAACTGCGGAATTTAGTTTCAAAAATCCATCATGGGATGCGGAATTGAAATCAAGCAATGTATACGTCAAACGCAGAGCAAACACTCCTATAACAAATTTTACGAAAAAAATAAAACAAAACGAGGAAGGATTTTTATTCGATGGAAAGTTAACAATCTGTTGTTGGAAAGGTTGTTAAAAACTTGAAAATCGAGGAATAAAATTCGTATAAAAGAAGTAAAATAATTTGAAGAAATTCGATTGATGTGTGGTTTCCAGAGAGGTGCTGTACAAAATGGCACTTCGCCGGTCATGCACCAGTATCGTGACTCCTTATCGGACGCATTGGAGAAAATAATCAATTCAGGTTGTAAAAAGTTATACTGTACGTGAAATATCCGATATTCCACAGAGAATAATTAAACTTTTTTCATAAAATACGTACACGAAATACAGTTGTATTTATGAAATAAATTTTTCTTCGTAAAATACAAAATACAGTTGTATTTATAAAATAAGCTCTTTTCTATAAAATACATATACAAAATACAGTTGTATTCATAAAATAAACTATTTTATAAGTACAACTGCCGATAGCAGTTTTATTGGTAATGTAAAGGAAACATATCAAATGACAATTTACTACTTCTTATTGAAATTTCGAGTTTTTATAGTGAATGGAATATTTTACACGAGGAATGTACACGTATATCACATCGAAATAAAGTTTTAGAGTTATACGTCGAATAGAGTTAGCTGGTTAAAGTGGAAAGTCGAGTCAAAATTTACAAGAAGCAATTTTAATATAATTTTTAGGAGTAGTGGTCGTCAGTGTTTTGTAGGTTGGAATACGCGCCATCTTATTAAGGAAACAATATAATACATTTATATGAGAATAATATATTTTTTCGCTGCGATCTCTTTTGATAAAAGTATATTTAAAGATAATTTTATAATGTGAAGATTTATAATACAAGCTTATTAATTATCGTTCTTTAAAGTGTCTTTCTGATTTGTATAAGCTATAATTAGTTTACGAATGTACACGTCTATTGCATTGAAATAAAGTTTTAGAGGATGTACGCAGTTAACTGGTTAATCTATTCGTTAGGACTATATAGTTGTAGTATAAAACAAAATGTTTTGTTTTATAATAGTTTATCGCCGCCAGTGACAAGCTGTGGTTCATGCTGGAGATGTATTCGTTCGTGGACTACTTTACGATACCACCATCCTTCGTATCGATATATCTCGATCGGACGTGGATCGGACTGAGGTTCCTCCGAGCCCTACGACTGATGACGGTCCCTGACATCCTCCAGTATCTAAACATTCTAAAGACATCAAGCTCCATTCGTCTCGCCCAACTTGTATCGATTTTCATCTCCGTCTGGTTAACAGCTGCTGGCATCATTCATTTGGTAAGATTATAACATTTATTCTTTCTCAACATGAATCAAATTTACAGATTTCTTAAAATTACCATCTTCAGTCCACTTAGGTCACAAGTTAATGAGGCTCCAGGGTATAGTGAGATTGTAAATTAAAAAATCAAGATGCACTAACATCAAATTGTTCGCTGTTTTTCCTTTTAGAAGTGTTTTTGATGCAGTCCTTTGGATATTATGCTGGACAAAATTATAAGTCCTTCAAAATTATAAGACTTCACATTTAGTTAACGTGATTTCATGACATAAAAGTATCATAGATTATCAGTTGTGATATATCAATTTGAAGCTATAAATCTGCCAAGCATAACTACGTAAAGGATCCATTAAGTTTTTTAGTATAACACGAACAGTTATTAATTATAACAAATAATGACCAATTTTGAAGTATAAAAGTCTAACGGAATTTCATGACATAAAAGCATCACGGAATACCACTTATAGCACATGAATTTGAAGCTTAAAGTATAATAAAAATGACCATATAAACGTTTTATCGATATGTTTAGTACAACATGGTTACCTATCGGCCTCAAGAGCAATGGATCGATTACTGTAGATAGAAAGTATTCTACTAAGTAGCCAATACTTTACACGATTTTATTATAGAAAAGTATCACAAAATGGCACTTGTTGTACATCAATTTAATGCTTAAAACATAACAAAAATGACTGCATAAACAATTCATACATTTTCTTAATACAAAATGATTGGCTGCTAACTATAGCAAATAATGACCGATCTTGAAACATATAAAATCACACTTGATTTCATGACATAAAAGTATCTCAAAATAATACTTATGATACATAAATTTAAAGCTTGAAGTATAATAAAAACGACCATGTAAGTGTTACATCAATATTCGTAATACAGAATGGCTATCTGTCGGCCTCAAAGGCAATACATCAGTTACTACATACAAGGTACTCTGTTAGGTAGCTAATGTTTGGTATGATCGTATAACAGAAGGGTGTAACAAAATGGCAGTTGATATATATCAATTTAAAGCTTGAAGTTGGATAAACGTTGGAGAAAATTAGATGTTATGGTTGCTGTGTGTAAAGGGATCAAACTATTCGAGTCCATAATAGCGTATAGATAGTTAGTGACTGGTTCATTCTAAAAGTTTGATCTGTTGTTTGTTGGCAGCTTGAAAACTCAGGGGACCCGTTCGAGTTCACGAACCCTCAACAGCTTTCGTACTGGACCTGCGTCTACTTTCTGATCGTGACGATGTCCACGGTAGGATATGGCGACGTTTACTGCCAGACGGTCCTCGGCCGCACATTCCTAGTATTTTTTCTACTCGTCGGTTTGGTAAGCCTTTTTCACATTTTCCTTAAATAGTCCAAAGTATTTTTGTTCAATACGTATGAAAACTAAACGAGTCTATAGTTTACTATAGAAGATCCCGAGCGAGAAACTAAATTGCCTTAAATGTTTCTGAATTTCCTTGTCTTCTTTTCGATATCAAATTTGTACGTCAATTCTATGATGCATCAGAAATTGAAGGCAATTTTGTTTTTCCTAAATATATTTGTTCGATTTCTGCGAAACGTTCAACTTATTGGAATGTTTTAGATAATGTTTATCTCGGATGTGGTTAGAAACTTCCTGAATTTTATCTTATGATAATTACTAATTACTGTTCTGATTTAGCAGGTATAAGATATGTGGTTTGAACAGTTAGGAACATTTTTGTAATGTAAATAAACCAGAGGTGAATGAAGCTTAAGCCGCTGCCACACGGTTTTAATTCTTCTGTGAATTTTTAGTTAGAATAAAATAATAAATTCTAGCAATTTTTATTTCATCAAAAAATGTAACTTAACTAGTTTTGAAACACAGTAATAAGTATAAATATTATCTTCTTTAACATTACTTAAAATTTATAAATCTTTAAATATTTCTGCCAGGTTCTGTACATTAATATTAATTTAAAGAATTTAATTTCTGAACTATGTATTGTATCAATAAAAATTTGTGTCTGTGATAAACAATATAATTTATTAATTTCTCTAAAATGTTATATAATTCTTAACAAATATGAATTTTATTATATATAACCAGATACATTGTTAAAAGTATTTAACTAACTTTATTTCCAAAATTTAAACAGAGTGTTAATATATAAAATAAGAATACTAACAAAAATTTGTATTGAACTTCATATTTGTAAAACATAATATTAACATGTATCAACTGACTCAGTAATAGATATTTACTATAATAACCACTATCATAATTATATTACTTAAATGATGGTATAATTTAGTAATTATAAATGTATTAAATGAATGCAGAAATGCGAGTATCAAGATTGATCAGCGTGTCAGCGGCTTAAGGCGGTTTAAGGTATCACGTCGCGTCACAATTCTGGTTTATTTAAGTTGCAATGTATCATGTTATTCCGTGAAATTGTTCTGTTGTCTTTCTACGTGTTAAATAGTACATATAAACCATTGTAACTGCGGTTTGTCTCGATTAGCGTGTTGAATGTTTCGCAGAATTCGTGTCGTTAGAGTAGAACGCTGGTCTCGTCACAGATCAGTAGTTCAGATTGGCGAGGCAAGCGGTGGCCACAATATTTACACGTATATTCTCCTCGATATACACGAATTGGTAAATATTTCGAGCACACACTGTTCTCCGATTAATTTTTAACTTTAATTATTTAAACAAAATTTCGAAGATACACGATTCAAGTATTGTGTATTCAATCAAAATATTAATATTATTATTATCATTATTTTATTAAAAAATTGATGGTTTTAAAATTAAAAGTCTGAAAAATTTGTACGTATTTTTTGAATTTAAGAAATTGTCTACTTAAACAAATTTGTATGTAGAAATCTTTAGGGCAACTTGTTATGTTACGAAAAAAAAACAGAAAAGTATTTTTTTATTAATACAACCATTTATATTTTCAAAAATAAACCATAAGAATATGTTAACAAGTGTTAAATAAAAAAACAGCTTCAGGAAATATTGTTATTATAATTTAATAAAAGAAAGTACAAAATGATCAGGGATACTTAAATATTCTATCAGCTTGAAATTAAAATTGGAAAAAGGTCAAAGGAGAACCAATATGATTCATTGAACACTGAAAGATACGTGACTCACAGGTCGATATAGTCCATTACAGTAGAATCTCGTTATATTGCCACCAATGGAGTCGATTTGCAGAATTAGAAATTGTAGAAATTATAGGTTATCAGTTTTCTTTTTTGACATTACATATAATCGTCTCCCATATAACATGATGAAGGAGAACCACCGGTGTGAAGGTAAATCAGTAGCGTCCCTAGTAGTTGCAGGGCCCGGTGCAAAAATATTAAAATGACTCAGATTCTCATATTTGTATAATAAATTGTTGACACCATTAAATATTGCATTAGATTAAATTTTATTACTCGATTCAATTTTAATGTTTTGCTTAAATTTTACTCAAACTTGAGTACAAATATTTTCATAGATAAAATTCGAGCAGTATTCAATTATCAGTGACAAATTTTACAATAAAAATTACAATACAAATTGATTTACTTGATATTACTTAAATAACATAATTCTATAATAATGTATATTAATTTATTTAACGCAACAATAGTATCAATCAATTTGTTTCGGCATAGTTTAAATAACAATTTTATTTAGTATAATTTGAACAATTTAATACAATTTGTATAAGACAATTGTTTAATGTAATTTAAATAACATAAACCAATCCATTCCACACGACCTAAATAAACGAATCAATTGAACGCAATGTATATATAAACTATATAAAGAATATAAACAATATAAATTAAATAATGCAAACTAATTTAACTTTTATCGACGCAGTGCTCGGAATTGCCCATACTAAAAGACACAGAGGTGGCAATATAACGAGAGTGAACTGTATTCGCAACACGAAACGCTATCATAAAATTAGAATTCCCGGACGTTTTATGTGCACCAAGCTAATATTTAAACAATGATCGGAGGATAGTGTGGCTCGTTGCGAATCGATTGCCTCGTTTGAACGACGATGCGCAGTGTCTGTGAGAAACGTGGCTGGCCGCGAGTATGCGTGTCTACGCGAACATGTGTCCCTCATCGATCGTACCCTTGCGAAAAAATACGAGTTCGTGCCGGAACCTAACCTACAAAAAATGGCCTAACCTGCGAACCGAACGAGACTCTCGCGGTCGGCCATGTTTCTCGATGAAACGAAGAGATTCGACTCGTCATTCGTAACTGTTCGATGAAACCGAGACACCCGAAACGATTAACAAATGTTCCTTTAACGTTCAAAGTATTTCATATTTTCAGATTGGCATATTCCAAGTCCCAAAATTGTATCTTTGCATTGTTCGTTTCGAAATTAGGTCGAACTTATGAAAACAAAAATGGCCCCTCTCGATCGAACGATACGAGTCGATTGCTCATCGAATATCGAGGAAGAACGTAAACAGATCGACTTAACCTACCAAGCAGCTTCACACTTTCTCTCTCTATATATCTTTTTTTGTCTTTTCTTTTTACGTCGATCGTTTGAACCGTTTTGAATTTCGCGCCCCCTGTTCCTCGAGTCACTCGTACCAATACGCTGCGGGTAAAACGAAAAAACTTCTGAATTTGGCGCCGGTCCACCTGCGAGCCAGCTTGGACCTAGTTTCGTGTCGCTACGGTGAGAACAAGAAAAAAAAATGGAGCTCTAGAGTACTGTTTTCTATAGCGATACTGGCTACCTGTGCCTTATGCCTATACCTCTATGTGTCGGGATATTTCGTGCAGTCATGCCACCCTCGTAAAAAAAAAAGTCAAACGAAAGATACGAAAATCGGGACGTAGTTTCGCCGCGTGCTATTTCCTCACTCGACTCGTTTAGTGCCCAGTTCCGTGACAAGATGGCGTGATCGCGAGGGAGGTATGCGTACGATACTATAGTTTATTTATTACATCAAATATCAAGATATAATATTGAACACTCATGACGGCCACCAACGGCGAGCTTCAATCGTTCTCGTACCTACACGCCTCACTCTGTCGAATAAATTAAATAAATAAATAAATAAAGGGTCTGTTGCTTCGATGTCTCGGGCTGAGGGGATTCCCACGTTTCCGTACGCTTCTCGATGAAATATAGCGAGCTCGTAAATCTCATCCACGGGTTAGGTTGCTCCCTTTATTTATTTATTTTATAAATAAAGGGTCTGTGACGTTCTCCGAACCCTCTCCGGTTAAATCCCAACTTTCGTAAGATTTCTATATAATTTTCGGTGAGATAGTATAAATGTGGTCCATCGGTAAAACACGTGTTCCGTTAGACGCGTTCCTTATTTATTTATTTCATAAGTAAAGGGTTAGTAATGTAGTTTATTTCGAGAGCTGAGTAGATTTCGCGGAGGTATAGCGGGATCGTAAATCTATATTTCGGTGAGAAATGCGATTTTCCCGAGATTTTATTTACCTGAGAGGGTTCGAAGGGTTGTAAAGGGGAACCCCAGGGAGATCCCGAAAGTTTCTACGTGGTTTTCGGTCTTAGCCACGTAGGCCACACCGGTACCCGTAAGATCACCGAAGTTCAGCTATATTGGCCGCGATCCACCCAAAATGGGTAGCCGTGTGCTGTTGGCATAAAAAATGCAGAAGTAAAATAATTCAGAGAGGCATAATGGCCAACATAACCTTGTTATTATAGTTCATTTGGGCAATATAGGAGTGTGCAAACACTTACTGTGTTACTCCTAAATCCCATTCTTTTGGAAGAAATTAAATATCAGATATCAGATAACATATATGGTTTTCGGCGATATATAACGTGATCACAAATAAATAAATGGAGGGAATATCTAACTTAACAAAAATGTGTTCTATGGATTGACCAGACTTTCCACGTTATATTTCGGTGAGAACTATAAGTATGGTAGACTCTCGTTATATTGCCCTTAATGGAGTTATGGAAGAATTTTGGAATAAACAGTATATCGGGTTGGATAAAATTTCGTGAAGCTCTGTAATGATGGCGAACGTCACTGATTCGAGAGTGGCAATATAACGAGAGTCTTCTGTATATTATATATAATTGTCTGAGACTCTTATCATTTCATACGCTGTTTATGAATATTTTAGGATGTTGTTAACAAGATAGTGATATGTGTGAAATATTTTATTTAAATTGTTGTGAATATTTTTGAAAATATGTTGAATTCATAAGATATAGTAAATTTGTGAATGTGGAGTATTTTTACGTGGTTTTGAATTATTTCTTGTATTTGATTACAATTTGTAGATATTTATTTTAACTATTGTTTTTTACATTACAACATAGTGTAGTTAAAAAAAAATGGTGACATTTCATAATACAATTTATTCCAAAATACTTTGATTTATTTATTTAATTTCTTTACAGTGATAAAGTAAATAAAGCAGACGTCTATTTGTTCACAAGTTATCTTTTAATTATTTTTTCAAAAAAAATTTCAAATGACAAGAATTGATGATACATACTTATTTTTGCAATTATTTTACAAATGATGTACATACATTAAAGAAGAAACCAAAAGCACTAGAAGTAATTAAATGTAATATAAAAATAGAAATAATAAAAAAAATTTCAAAATTTGATAAAATCGATTTGAAGGATCTAAGTAATTTTACAATTTTCAACAATTTAAATTAATATTAATCTAAAAATTGTTACTCAAAGTTAAAGTTGTTTTCTTCTTAAAATTTATTACACTTGCAATAGAATTTCTCAATAATTGTGCAATTGAAATGAAGTACAATCATTTATTATTATTCAATTTAAAATTGCATAAATTATACAAATGAAATATTAAAAATTTCAATATATATATTTTGAAATTCTGTGCGTACAACTTTGTTTTAATTCAACATATTTTTCCAAATAAACATTCACAACAAATTAGCATAAAATATCTCACTTTATCATATCAGCTGTTTGATTGAATAATTATTCATTTCATCGTATCAAATATTTAACTGAATAATTATCAATCTCTAATTAATTATATCCGTTCATTTATTCATATCCTCGTCAGCAAAATGATTAACAAAATATCAATACATATTTACTGTATTACAGCAATGCCATAAAATTTTCTCTAATTAACAAAGAAGTAAAACAAGATAACTACGTATTAATAATCATGGTATCTCTTTTAACCGCACACTTAACTTCTCTTTCCTGTGCTTCAATTTCTTCTACGATTTGAATCTACCTTCATTTTTCACAGTCAATCGAATCGTTACTATAGATTCGATTCACAATGAGAATTCATCTAAAAAAACTAATTATACTTTATCACAGTCCTGCACAACTACTTGCTCGTGAACAAAGCTTCCTTTATAAAGGTTCATTTACACTAATACTTATTTTTTATCTTCAATAAAATTCAATTGCGAAAAGTATAGAATGTTCATTCTTTTATAACTTCAATAAAATCTAAATGCGAAAGAGTAGAAAATAATGTTCAATTTCTGTCGAAGTAAAAATTGACTCCTTGCTCTCAGCGTGAACGCACCATAAGAGTTTCTTTACATTAACGAACAAATGCTCGTTCCTCTGCAATATTCATGCGCAAAAGAAAAGGATAGAACATGTTTAATTTGCATTAAAGGAGAAAACATTTGTTCGTTTAGTGTGAATGCACCATAAACTACCCTCATGGGGTTTATGTTAACCCATCTTACTGATGGAAAGACGTCTCTTGTCATAAACCACTCCCGGACTTTTCTATAATACAGCAAAGTCATAAATCCTTTTAATCCTTTGCTATAGCGTGATCGTAAATCATGAAACTCCCAGATTCCTATATCTGGAATATCCTACTAAATTTTGTATAAAATACGTGAAAATTTTAAACGAGCACCCTTATGTTAGACAGGTTTGAAATACATCGTGTAGTATTTTTTCTCTTTATCTCTCTGTTATTATCTAGATAAAGCAAAAGATGTTTTTCCACCACGGCTCGAACGGGTTAACCTCCC
Source organism: Megachile lagopoda (assembly GCA_036983795.1). NCBI lineage: Eukaryota > Metazoa > Arthropoda > Insecta > Hymenoptera > Megachilidae > Megachile > Megachile lagopoda. The sequence goes on along the minus strand of CM072797.1, from coordinate 9,368,131 downwards.
ATAGTAGAAGTACTGAAGAGCTTTAGTTCGTGAGCAAACAGTTGTGCAGCTCTACTTTACCATTTAAGGGGACATTTCCTCTTAAACACGAATTTTGCGAATTTATTTAACGCCAGAGGACGTAGTTCCGAGTAAAACTCATGTATAACTCATGAGTATAACTCGAGGGCAAAGTCGAAGAGCTCTCGGGCAATGCGCAGCACTCACAATGAGATACTGAATCCTTATTATGTAATATCATATGTCTTATATCCGTAAAAGTTGTCTAACTGGGAAACCTCAGGGCTGAATTAGTGGACCCAGTTAGGGCAACCCGGGCACTACTACACATATACGTATATAATATTAGCTAACAGTTACCTAATTTATCAAATTTAAATTTCCAGTAAAAAATTATTCAAAATATCCTGCGTTCTAAATAACCCCGGGGCGCCATAAACTCTTAGTACGCCCCTGGAACGCCCAGTCCCAGAAACCCTAATTAGCTATAACTCCGTAAATTTTCAATAAAAATTTTCCAAAAAATTGTGGCTAGTACTTGAAGTATATCCGAATATAAGTACATAGATGGTACGTGAATTGAAGTTATAGTTTTCGTTGAATAAATTCGCAAAATGGAGGATGCCCCTTAAGACTCTACATGGGAACGAGCCTCGAGTCTAACTAAAGATTTTTGTCGGAATATTCGTGATTCGAGGCACGTTGTTTTTCTTGAGAAACAATCTCTAAACATCCATTCATATTTTGTGATACTCTCTGTCTCTTTAGAAGGCACGAGAAGCCTAACGACTTTAGTACAGTATTGGTTTCTTTGCCAAGCTTGATCTATGATGTTCATTCTGTCTGTATGTCTGTCTGTTTTTCTGCGAACGCTAACATGCTGCTAACGTTATATACAGGGTGATTAAAAAGGAGGGTCTGAGATTTTGGGAGCTTATGGTACCTGTATAAATGACGTAGGAGTTCGATTTTTTTTATGAAACATTTAAGGAAATGTCCCGAAATAAATTTAGGTATTATCTAGGTAGTAAAATCTTTTGTATTATTTCTTTTTTAAAATCAAACTTCAAACAATTGGGGGTTTTTTGTATTGATGTCTGTTTATATTCATTATAATTGAACGCGATAAAAAATTAGAGACAGGTTTTCAAAATTTTTATAGGTTCAAAACCATTTTTGAAGAAGGTTATTCTTCGTAACGTTACTTGTAATGCATATTTTAAAACGAGGAAAAGGGGACTTATATTTACAAAAGAGGATGGAATACAAAATTTCAATTTACAACTTTCAAATTTATTATATTTTGATATTTAAAGCAATTCATACATCACGTACATAAAGGGTTAGTACTATCTACGAATTTCTACAGCAGACTCTTGTTATATTGCCATCATACAACAACCTTGATAAATCGACAGAAATCCACAGCTCTTTAACCCCATTCCTATAACCCCATTGGCAATATAATGAAAGTCTAATATACGTTGATTAGACACATTCTATAAACAGTTCCTAAAGTCAGACCTTCTACCTCACTTTATCACCCTGTATACAGGATGTTTCAGAATTAATCGCACAATTTTTTCAACAGATTTGATAGATTATTCTGAATCAAAGAGGTTATGTAATCCCCATAAAAGATAAAATCTTTATTTGAAAGTTTGGAAGAGATTGTAAATCGACTATTAAAAAATTGATTATTGATTCACTTAGAGACTTCTGTTGTTCCTAAATGCCGCGATATTAGTCAACGTTCATTTTGATATCGATAAGTGTTGCTGTTTTTTAAATTACCTCTAATTTCTGGTATGTGTATATTTACCCGATTGGGCGCGAACGTGTTAATGTTAGTTTAACAGCTTTTTTGATTGCAATTATTTCAGAAATAAGAACGTTATACCTTCTTCTTTTACTCATGATACATTACAGAATAAAAAATATAACATAAAATTGACATTTTTTGAAATGACATTTTCTTTGTAATAAAAGACAAGAACTATACAAGAAATATAAAATTGTAAGACTGTAATTATATACACACTTCATTGCAATTATGTGTGTATACATAAAATGAATATTTCTTTTAATTGGTAAGATAAGAATCATAATTTCTTTTGGTATAAATTAATTTACCAAATTCGCTGGCAAAATTGTGCGATTTATTTTTGAAGCGTCCTGTATACGTGTATCTCGCCGCTTCTTTGGTTCGAAAAATTACTAATAATGAACATATCTTTGGAAATTTATACAAAATTCTCTGATAGGAACTTGTTACGAGCTTTTTTTATCAGATTTTCATATTTTTATCTTTTGCGAGAATGATAATCTATTCCCTTAATTGTTTTTATACGAAAAGTAAAATTTTATCGACAAATTGATCGTTCTGTGGTAATTGAGAAGGAAATTATTGTTAGACTGTTTGTTTTAATTATTTTTTAATTGTACGAAGAACAATGTCCTCGTACCATATTAAAAGCAAGCTTGTTTTGGAACCTCCTCAAACTGTTTGGCACTTGAAAGTATGATGTCATTGAGTTCTGGTGCAATGTACGCGATTCAAACAATAAAGAACCGCTTCAAACCGATTTTAATAGGTCCTGCAGCTAAGAATGGTAGGATGACGAAAATTTGTAAATTTAGACAAACATGGCGATGGAGAGGGCAGAAGTGCGATAGAAAAGTTTATCGAGTAATATTTTCAAAATCATTCGCAGATTAACATGTTCTTTTTACTGAAAAAGGAAGAGTAGTTTGATAAGTAATATACTATTTTATTATTTTGTTATTTTAATAATTTTTTACTTACTGAAAGTCAATTTATGAGTATTTAACTATTTTTATTTTTATTTCACTGACGTAAACGATATTTAAACAGTGAATAATTAAATTGTATTTATATGTAAACAAAATTTAAATACTCGTTATATTTATATGTATAAAACATTTATTTAATAACATGTTTAAAACACGTATCTAATTCTATAAAAAATAATTAAATTATAATTTATATGAGAGAATATCTCAAGTAAATATTTAAGCATTCGAACGTCGTATGTTTCATCACCTTTAAACAGAGTTGCCTTCTTTCTTTTTAATTGAAGAAGATCTTAACAATCAGCGTTGTTAAAATTGTTATGTCAAGCGTGGTGCCTTTCAGTCATAATGAAAGGGTGTATTCTTAACACTAAAACAACCAACCGTAAATATTTTACCTGATTTGTTAATTTGAATATTTGACACAATATCTGTCATTATTTTTCACTTTTTTGTTGTTTCAATATTCATTATTAAAAATAATTTTGGTCATTAATTTTAGGTTCGGGAATTGATAACTTGTACTTAAGATAGGTTAGGTTAAGTTACACCAGTTGTTGACATATTTAATAATTAATATTTACGTAGAAGTTTTACACTTTATTACGTGCGGTTAGGTTAGTTATTGAGAATTGTCAATATTCAATATTATATTTAATATTCGATATTTAATTTAACATTTAAAAATTGATAACGTTTTGTTAGGTTATGTTAGTATGAACAATAAACAATACAAAATACATATGATTTATAATGTTTACAAGAAAGTGTATATTTATTGAACGGTTATTTATTAAATGGTTATTTATTAAGCGATTATCTATCCGTTTAATAATGAATTCCGAATTTTGACAACAAATTAAAATATTATATTGCTTATCAAAGTACTCTCCACATATCAAACATATTTTACAAATTTTATAACGTTTAAAATTCTTGAATTATTTAAGAAATTGAAGTTAATATATTAAAAAATATTTTCGTTTAGAAATATAATTTTGAACATCGGTTCAATTTTATTTATGAATAGAAGAATATAAATGCATGTTGAAAATTGCTTTCTAAAAAAGTTCTCGTAAATCAATTTGTATTTTCTATATCTCTCGAGTATTTTGCTTCATTCTGTACAAGCTATCAAACGAAAATATCATGTTTAATTGGTTAACAAGATAATTATTAATAACCTACCATTAATCGATAATTATTACAAAAAGCTCGTAATAAATGAACATATAGATTCTTTTAAATAACAGGTGATTATTCGATCATCTTTCAATAACGTATCTTTTCTAAAAACACTAACATTTATTATTTATAAACCCAAAATTTTATATCAAATCAAATATTTCTACGATAATTTTCCTTAATACCGTAACAATCTAAATCATTGTTGCCCCATAAAGTATGTTTTTTCGTTTGAAAAAAAATTGAAAGTTGAATTTCATTTACTAACAATTGTACAACGATAGTATTTTGTTTAACCGCAGTGTCTTTAGTTGCCTTTAAATGTTTGACAATAACAATTATTCAACATCGAAGGGAGCACTATAAGATCTTGATGTTTCAACAGAAATTTTGACCTCTTTTTATTTTACTAAAAATTAAACAATTAACCGTTCACAGTGGGTCGTTGATTCTCGATAGAACAATTAGAGCTAGATAAATTGCAGAATAAAGTAGCGCTTCCCTCGCTGCAGCCCTCTACAAAAAAGAAACTATATAAAAACAATATTTTTTCAATAATTTGATAATGATTGTAAATTACAGTAGAGGTCTGCTATCCTTTAATCTGCACGAATAACAATTTTTAACCTTCTAGTCTGCTTGGTTTGCTAATGTTAGTCAAAATCGAATGCTCAAACTTTCTTTTCTTTCTGTTTTATCTCTCAGAGTAATTTGGGCGGATGTACATTTGATAAATATTGTTTTAACTTACAGTACACTTTTGTTATATTGCCACAAATGTAACAGCTGAATATTATTCAAGTTAGCAATATATTGCTGTGGACAAAGTTTTCTTCTTTGAGAAATTTGAATGGTTGTATATTGAGAGTTTGTCAATTTGCAAGTAAAAAATTGAAACGTATTTACATTTGTAAAAGTGAGCATTGAAAATTGAAAAATTGGAAAACTGAGAATTGGAGAGTTTAGAAATTGAGAAATTAAGAAATGAAGAATTGGAGAATTGAAGAATTGAAGAATTGAAGAATTGAAGAATTGAAGAATTGAAGAATTGAAGAATTGGAGAATTGAAGAATTGAAGAACTGAAGAATTGAAGAATTGAAGAATTGAAGAATTGGAGAATTGAAGAATTGAAGAATTGGAGAATTGAAGAATTGAAGAATTGAAGAATTGAAGAATTGAAGAATTGAAGAATTGAAGAATTGGAGAATTGAAGAATTGAAGAATTGAAGAATTGAAGAATTGAAGAATTGAAGAATTGAAGAATTGAAGAATTGAAGAATTGAAGAATTGAAGAATTGAAGAATTGAAGAATTGAAGAATTGAAGAATTGAAGAATTGAAAAATTGAAGAATTGAAGAATTGGAGAATTGAAGAATTGAAGAATTGAAAAATTGAAAACTTGAAAAATTGAAAAATTGAAAAATTGAATAGTGGGAAAATTGAAGAATATAAATATAGAAAGAGCGAAAATTGGAAAATTAACAAATTGAAAAACTGAAACATTAAAATATCAGAAAAATTCTCAATTAAAAAATATAAAACTTCAATTCAACTCAAAAGACTGTAAATTTGTAAATTCTTAAATTGAAGAACTTGAAAACAAATTTCTCGATCTCAGAAAATTTCCAGTCCTACGATAGTGTAGCAATGCAATCAATATACGTATGATTGAGTTTACATGTGGCAATATATTGCGAGTGTACTGTATCACAAAATTTTCTTCTATTTCAGAAGTAGGAGAAAGTTTTCAAAGTCGACATTAATTATTAGAAAAAGAAATTATTTTCGGTCGCATGAAGTTTGTAGCCCACTCTGTACTCTAAGGGTTAACCACTTGTTCTTCTTTCTCTATTTTTCACTGTCACGTATGTTTTTCACGCATGCATTTCTGCTTTCACTCTCAACTACCGTATGCTCTTCAGAATCCACTATGTTTTCTGTCTCTTATATTTTATGCAATCAGCTTGTCACTTTTGAACTAACCACATTTCACGTTTAACATAGTCAACAGATGTTCATGAAGAAGTTGACACGTGTAACACACTCCCGTTCAGAAATCATAGAATATTAACTAATATAAATTATTTAAATTATACAGAGTGACTGTAAAATGAATGATCAAATTACCAGTTTATTCCTTCTAGGGAATAATTTTTATTACATCACCCTGTGATGACAAATTCGTAATTTTACTTGTGAAATACTCAAAATATTATGTAAGCAAATATTTGTATATTTTGAAAAAGAAATATTTGAGATATCTATGATTTTATGATCACAGCTTGGTCATTTATTTTCTTGCCACCCTGTGTATGTAAAATAATTGAATAATATGTTACTTTAAAAAATATTGTTACGTATTCATTAAAATGAATAGGAAATATCTCTTGAACGTAAGTAATAAAAAAAAAAGTAGTTTTAAAACAGTGATTCTCAACCGGTGGTACAATACACATAACAATTTTAACGATAAAAAATTGTCGTCCCTTTAACAAACAGTAATTGTAACTATTAACACAAATGTTTTCATTAAACACAAATACTTCACTAAATTAAATCAATCGACTTGTTTATGGAAAGTTTGAGAACCGCTGTTTTAGAGCAACAATTGTAATAGAGATGGCCATCTAGAGATAATTTAAGCTCTAGACTATCCCCACTCTGTAGCCACTCTTGTCACGTGGTTCGTCTCTTCGTACGACGTCGGTAAACGTCGGTAATTGTCGGTAAGTAAGATTTCCTAAGATAATACTACACGATATTAATTATTTTTCATATATCACACTGAATGTGCGTTATACACATCAAAGTGGAAATGTAATATATAAAAAATAATTATTACGTGATTGATTATCTAGAAATCGTACTTGCCGACGATTATCGACACGTGACAAAAATAGCGATGGAGTGGGGACAAGTTAAAGCTAGGTTTGACCATCTCTTCGATACACACGATTTTTGAACTGCTTCAAATGATCTGTTATAAATAATTAGTTTTTAGTCGCCTATAAATTGCAATGATTACGATCTTTAAAATATGTTTTTTTTTTATTATAAGAACGTAGGTCACCTTAATTTTAGATGTTGACTAGTCTTAAAGCTTCCAACACTGTTTTCCCAAAAGTGACCCGAATAGCTGTTATAAAGTCAGTTCCTACGGGAATATTGCAAAGTTTGCACTTTTTTTTCATCACGATAAATATTTTTTAATCCTCGAACGACTAATCCGGGTCAATTATGATCCATATTTATTATATTTGTTTAGTGATACTTTAACTAAAACTAGATATCTAACTTTTTCAAGGATAGACTGCCACATATAATGTGGTCTAAAATTTGGAAAATGAAAATGAAAATTTAAATTCGTTCGGGGGTTAATTCACAAGATATTGGGTTGGACAATAATTTCATTTGGTCTTTTTATATATAGATGTATATAAATAAAAAATGATCCTTTGTATAAAAGATAATAATTTTATTCAAAAATGTTTTGATTACTTTTATCAGAAGTTGCAATAGTTCGAGATATTTTTGAGAATTCTGACTAATCAGTATAGATTTTCATTATTTACAATAAATTGTTGAAGTAGTTATGCTTTAAACATGTTGGTTCAAAAGTTATTGCAATTTCAAGTTTCACCAATTATATTTTTATTGGTACATTTTTATTGATATATTGTTATGTACAACTTTGCTACATGTTAAAGTGTTAATAAATAAATACATTATCATAACAATTGATTTAGTTATTGATTTGTAAGTTGTACGAGTATAAACATACTAGAACTTAAAATATTTCGGGATACGAGCTCTGCGCAGTTTACTGCGCACGTTGGCTCTGATTGGTTCTAACACGCTCCGTAAGCAACAGCAACGCGCAGGCGCGTTCCGTACCAGTAATGAATGATCGTTAAAAAAATGATTGTCCAACTCAATACTGTAAATCCAAAAAGACTTAGATCCCAGTATGGCTGCGAATATCACACAGTGTTTAGCATTTTTCAAGAATAGTGAAAGGTGCACACGCAACACGAGAAAGCAGATCATTGCCCCTGAATTACCTTTTTCTTCCGATCCTTCGAATCCTTCTTCTTTTCTTTTTATCTCCTTCTGCTGCGACGATGTAAGAGGATCTGTCCACTTGAGAGTAAAACTCGTCCGAGAGGAGGTCGAGAACATTTGTTACGAGTAGATAATATGTTGAGAGTTGCTTTTAGTTTGAGTACTGAGACTGAGAGTCACTCGTAGGCCGAGCACTGAGAGTTGTTTTTAGGTTGAGTGCTGAGACTGACAGTCACTTTTAGGCTGAGTTCTGAGAGTAACTGAAAATTACTTTCAGACTGAGTACTGACAGTAACTGAGAGTTTCTTTTACTCTCAGTACTGAAGGTGGTTAACATTTATTCGGTTGAGGACTGGGAGTGACCGAAAGCTCTTAGATTGATACTGAGAGTGATTGGAAATTGTGCTTATGCTGAGAGCTGAGAGTAATTGAGAGTTGCTATTAGGCTAAGTATTGGGAGTGACTGAGAGTCGATCTTACGCTCTGTCTGAGAGTAATTGAGGGCCGCTTTTAGTCTGAACGCTGAGAGTAACTAAAAGTGATTGAGCGTCATTCTTAGGCTGAATGTGAGTGACTCACAATTGCTCTTGTACTCAAAGCTGAGAGTGACACACAACGTAGAATTTACTCGTACAAAATGCTATCGATAACATAAGTTTTACTCTCGCGTGAACACGTACTCTAATCAGAGGATCTAGTGGATACATACAGGGTGTTCATAAATTCCTGTCATGTGAAATAACTGTCAAACGATAGGTGATACAGAAGTGTAAAAACATTTTTCATGGTTCTTTTTATATGGAATATAATTTTACGAATCAACATTTATTTTAATAAATATTTCGAGGTCAATTCAATTTTTAAAGTAAATAGTCTTTGAGTGACCTTGACATGAAAATGTAAATAAAAATTTTAGTCACTGTGTTTATGAAGTTATCTTAAAGTTAGATTATCTTGTTAATATTATTACAAACTCCGGACAAATTACTAACAATTGAATTATACTTGGAAGTTACAATTTATGAATTGCACCACCCATTATTGTTTACCCTATTTCAATCTTCTAACACAAATTTCAACAATTTCACGACTTATGTCTTCAATCTGCTTTCTATAATACTAGAATAAAAATATGTCCCATATAAAAAAAAGTACAAAACCTTGAGATGATCTTGAAAAATTAAAAAATAGTTTTTACCCACATCATTATATTCTATGTAAACAGCTCGGAATGAGATGTTTTTACATGATTTTATAATCGTTTGGTAGTTACATGAAGTGACAGAAATATATGGACACCCAGTATATCTGGTGAGAAGCTGAGCTGTAAATCGCAACCAATACATAGATGACCTAGTTTGTTTTGAACGGTTCGTAGTGGCATAGTATTTTCCAGTTATGATTTCTATTTGCAGGCAATTTTTGCTAGTAGCATACCCGAGATAATAGAGCTCGTAGGCAGTAGGTCCAAGTACAGCGGCGAATACAAGCGGGAACACGGAAAGAGGTATTATTATATAATTAAATCCTTCAATCCTGTCACTTTTGTCTGTTAACTTCTTCATTTTTTCTTTTTCTTTTTCATTTTTCAAGTATGTATAAACTTAATACATTCATTAATACATTACATTCTCACACGGAACCATGTTCATCCATGCATACACACATGTGACACACAAGCATACACTCGCATAAGTGCGTTCATACATACATACATATGTTCAAGGTGTTTCGTTTATTTTGTCAGAAAAAAAGTTTGAGCGAATGTATTTTATACCTGTACGCATTTTTTATAAGGAATTTTGTGTCGTACTCTAGGGAGCAAAAGTTGCCGTGAACTTACTGTGAGTATAGTTACCGGCATATCTTCACTGTTTTGAACATTTCCTGGACTTTAAGAGGACTTGTTTGTTTAGGGGAGTGTGGTAGGAAAGTATACAGCGATGGTGGACATTGGGTCATTAAAGTGATATGCTTTAAATCGGATAAATAAATTTGAGACGCGATATGCCACGTTCAGCAGCCATTACGTAATGGTTTAAGGTGACATTTCAATTCTCAGATGGATCTATTTACATTTCTTAAAGAAATGTGATATGCGGTAATCCAAATAAACGTATTTGAGACGTGACATGCTACCTTAAATTGTCATCCTGATACGCCTCGAGGTGACATTCCATCTTCCAAACTGACTTATCAGTAGTGGAATCATTTCTTAAGGAAACGTGACACATTGTAATCCAAGTAATCGAAATTGAAATGTGACATGCCACCTGCAATCACCATCGTATGATGATTTAAAGCGACATTTCACCTTCCAAATTAATTTATTTGCAGTGGAGTCTTTTCTTGAAGAACCATCATGCGTTGTAATGCAAGTAAACGAATGTAAAAGGTGATATGCTACATGCAATCGCCATCTTGTGATGGTTTAAGGTGACATGTCACTTCTTAAACTGGTACATTTGCATTGGAACCATTTCTTATAGATACTTAATAACTTGTAACATAAATAAACAACTTTGAGATGTGATATGCCACCTCAAGCAACTATTAGACATATCAACATAAAAATATCGAAATTAGATGATACGATGATGACTTAACACAGCATGTCGCGTCACAAATTCATTTATATCGATTAATATTATACATATCACTTTAAAAACGCAATGATACATTTCCGTAGCAATACAGTAAACTCTCGTTATAGTGTCACCATGTATATTTCAGTGACAATAAACTCTCGGTATATTGCCATGGCATTTTCGTTACATCGCGGTAATAGATTCATTCTATTACAGTGGTAATACAGCACTCATATTGCCGTGATAATATAACATTCCGTTACATTCCCGTGGCAGTACAGCCGACTCTCGCTATATTGCCACTATTTAAATTCTCGTGACAATATAACCAAATTGGTTTCTTTTATCTTCTGAAAAGTAACTTGTTTACAGTTGTGTCGTTATTTCTCCTACGATACGAAGAATTAATAATTGAAATCTTGAGAAATGGTTAAACATTTCCACATATAAATTCAAGAATAGCATGAAATGTTAGAACCGGCTCTTCTTTTGCATGTTCTTCACGGATTGGATTTCTTTCTTCTAATATTCCAAGCAGGTTCATCGAGAAGATTTCTCAAACTCTCCTTTTAACGCATAAAAATGAAATTTTGATAGTTTCATAATCTTCCGCTAGTGGTACCTCACCCAAACGAAGTTCAAGGTAACACGACTAAAAAAATTTCTATTGTTAGTTGAAGTGACAATAATATAGATTAGAAATTTTTCTTTCACAAATTTTCTTCAACTTCTTCCATTAACTAGGTTATAACAGCACACCTCGTACCAAATTGCACGAATTGCCAATTTAGTCTGCTACCTTTAACACATCCAACCGTTTAAAAACATAATATTAAGGATGGCTTCTTTTAGTCATAGATCTGCAGTCTGTTAATCAGCAACTGATTCTGCGTCTCCTGCACAATTTCTTCACTACCGACTCTTTCTGAAACTACACTTATATTACACCATACTCTACAGAGTGTTTCATATAACCGGATCAAGCTATAGCTTTGAAACTATGGGAGAAAATTTCATTTAGCTACATCATATGAAGCATCAGCTCTGAAAGTGAAGATCTTTCAAAATTTTACGGCTACTTATCAGTATTATAGTATTTCATTCAGAAGATATTTTAATTTCAATTTTCAAGTCTTTTAAATGGCTTCCCTTGATTATGGGTAGGACCTCCATTTTTGAATGCAGATAATCGGAAAGAGAGATGTACAGTCACGTTCAAAACTGGAGGTCCCAGGTGATCCTCTTACACCCACACAGTTTTGAATTTAAATATCTCAAAAACTATTGATCGTTTTATTATACCTAAATACATTTTTCCATAGATAGTTCCACAGAATCTATCTGAAAAATAAATATAGAGTTTCATTCAAAAGAGGTGGTATGCTGCTCATGATCAACAATAATTATTGAATTTAAAATGTCTTGCCATTGACCCTTTTTATGTCATCTTCTGTCGTTTCTCAACTATGGCCTGGTCAAGTTATATGAAACGCCGTATACATACGTCGTATGTAACCAAGATACGAATGATACGGGATATAAAATATCCGTTCCAGTTTTCATTTATTTTCCATACCTCGCATGTGTTCCTTTTATATAGGGCAAACACCGTTGTGCTCTCTTTTTTATGGTACTCGTGACGACGAACAATATCAACGTCGGGAAACGTTGTTGCACAATGCAATTATATCTCCAAGCCCGATTTGTAAGTTGTTACACGTTACAATAGAAACCTTTGCATGCCAGAGTTAATTGAAGTCAGAAATATTTACGGAGCTTCACACGACGCCTGTTTCTTCGTCAACGTGCGAAATACGCGTCGTTGTCGGGTATAAAGTAATTAGTGGGTTAATTGAAGGATCACCCGCACTGTGACGCGGAATTATCGTCTTGTTTACGAATTAACTAACGACACTGTATCCCGCGTGGAGCGTACGGCGATTTATTATTATGTCCGTTGGAAAATGTTAGGATTGGACAAATTTTCTTTCAATTACGAATAAAATATACACATTCATGTTTACTGTCTTACAATTTGATCAGACTTGTAAGACAGCACCTGCTATCGATTTTTAGGTTAGTTTCAAATATATCACTGATCAGTCAGTTTGCAGTAAATATTTTTAATTTGTTCATTGTTAAGTGTGACAGAATTTATTATTTGAATATATATAGGGTTTCTCAATAATAGGTAGCTATAGTAGCATAAATATCCCTGAGAGAAAATGGCGACGTAGGTAAGGAGGACCATTTGTATTGAGATAATTCGAGAAAATTTTGCAGATGTATAATATTATTATTACAATGATTAAAATGAGTCTCCTTCCCTCACATCTCTGTTTTCCCTAGGGATTCCTATTAGCAAAGTCTAACTATGCTCTTCCTCACTTTGAATTCAGATTTCAGTGACAAGCGATTCTTGAAAAAACGGGGAACCTAACCTAAAACGTTCGCCATAGTATTCGGCTACCTGATGCACCATTGCTGACCTACACCCATTCCTCTTAATGACCTACAAGTCCCATTCCCAGATATAATTTCTTCCATTCACAAAGTGTCTTTATTTTCATCGAAACCTTGAATACAACAGATAAAATTATTGTAATTTGTCTTGGGTGCCTGAACGGTCAGGTTATCTGCATAGTATCGATGCGTCACCTATGGCAGGCATGACCAAGTGCCTCCCCGTCGATAACTATACGGACCCCACTACAAAAATGACTTGCAAGTATATTATATTGCCATTGAGAGTTGGACAACTCTGTTTTTTTATTTTTAGATTCTGGAATGTAGAAGTTTGGGAGAGTTGATATTTGGGAGTTTGAGAGATTTGAAATATGGGAAGTTGGTGATTTAAGGATTTGGGAATTTGGGGAATTTGGGGAATTTGAGATTTGGGGACTTGGGGATTTGGGGATTTGGAGATTTGGGGACTTGGGGATTTGGGGAATTGGAGAGTTGGGGAGTTGGGGTGTTGAGATTTGGGGATTTGGGGATTTGGGAGTTTGGGGAGTTGGGGAGTTGGGGAATTAGGGAATTGGGGAGTTAAGAAGTTGAGGAGTTGGAGATTTGGGGAGTTGGGGAGTTAGGGAATTGGGGAGTTGAGGAGTTGGGGAGTTGGGGAATTGGGGATTTGGGATTTGGGATTTGGGATTTGGGGAATTAAGGAGTTGGGGAGTTGGGGAGTCGGTGAGTTGGGAAGTTGAGAAGTTGGAGATTTGGGGATTTGAGAATTTAGAGATTTGAGGATTTGGAGATTTGAAGGTTAGGGAACTTGAGGATTTAGACATTTGAGGATTTGAGGATTTGAAAACTTGGAGATTTGGGGATTTGAAATTTGGGAATCTGTAGAGTTAGATAGAAATTTGAAGATTTGGGAATTCAAGGTTTTAGGAATTGGGGAGTTACAGAATTTGAGGATTTAGAAACGTATAAACTTGTAAAATTAAGAACTTGAAAATATCTTGTAACTGAAGAATGGGGAGATTTGGTAATTTAAATACTCATAGTCTTAAGGATTTGTGCAAGTGTAAATTTGCGAATTTAGGGATTTAAACTTTTTAAGAACGAAATTTCTAATACAGTATATACAAGAAACTTATCCCAGATCGATATACAGAATAGTAATCGAGCATTCTGTATAACAGCACCCTCATATCTCATATAGTGCATCTCACTCTATAAAACTCAGACACATTTATCATTCAAAACACATCAGTCACTGTAATAAAAGCTATTTCATAAAAAGATGAGAATCATATTCAAACATGTCCTATGAGTCATCACTTGGTGATGCCTGACTTAGGTATAACCCGATGTGTCATACGACTAACATATTTCTCTGTATGGGCACGTGAAAAACATACGTGAACTGTACAAGGACGATTTGTAATCGGTAATCGTGAACGATTGAGCAGAGAGTGAAGCGTTGCGAGCGTGTATCGTCTTGGGCGTAACGAAGGAGGCGTTAGGTCCGCCAAGTGACCCGAACGATCTTGTGTCTGCTAGTAATGATACTCGTATGCTTAATAAAAAAAAAGAATAGCAAAAACAACCAAAAATCTCAGATTAGGGTTCTGTTCTGACGGCAACGGATGATTGTGGGTGTGTAGGCGGTGTTCGCCAGCTGGATCCCAGAGATCACGGAGCTCGCCGCGAACCGCTGCAAGTACGGTGGCCAGTACAAGCGCGAGCGTGGACGCAGGTATCCCAAAAATCCACCTACGTTGAAGCCAACCTAACTAACCAAAAAAGAAAAGAAAAAAAGAAAATGAATCACCCCTTGAATCTAGCCCCTAAACTGTTGTCCTTGTAGTCATTATAGTTGCGAGGAGGAGCGAAGACCATCTGGATAGCGAAGTGGCCCGTTTCTTCGTATACGACTTTTTTCTAGGTCCGATAGTTTCAATTTTTTCGCGACAAAATTTTTGCGTGGATCTCGACCGTTTTTTGGTTTTTTTGCAGGAAAAAGCGGGTTAACGATTGCTATCCAGAGTTATTCTCTGACTAGCGTATATATATATATCCCCACCCCGAAACCCCCCTTTGATCCGTAACTGTTAGAAAAGATGGCATCCCGATTTCTGGACCACCACCCCTCTTTTTACCATTTCTCTCACCATTTATTTATATAAAGTACCTTGTGCTGACTCTCACCGCTTTTCTTACCCACTTTTTACCAGTTAGCAAATATATATATATATATACTTCTTGGTAACATGTGCTGGTATGCTTGAACTTCTGTAAAAAGGAAATATACACATACGAGTTTTATTCTTATATACACACATGTTTATACACACTATATATATAGTAGATGAGATCAATATATTACCGTTGCATCTCTATCTTTCTCTATTTTTCTGATTTTATATATATTATATATATACATAGTAACATGTATATGATTGCCTCACAGCACGGTCTCGAAACGTAGCTTGTTTACCTCACGATTTGTTTAAACAGTTTTTCGTTTTTTTTTTATCATCTCTGATTCCGTCGAGGCAATATTACATGAAATTTTTCGATTATATTTCTTTCCCTTTCACTTTGGCCTTTTATTTTGGTCGGGCAACCCTTCTGCTTTTTGATCGAGGTACAAAATAGACTGTTGGTTGCTTCGGCACTTAACATTTATATGTACACGTACAGAAATACTTTTTTCACGATTTTGTTCTGGTTTGGATCGGGACACGCAAGCAAAATTTTTACTTTTAATTTTTGGAAAAAGTCTGTGTACCTTACTGGGATTTCTTTAGTGGTATTCGTATTTGTTTATTTTAAACAAAAATCTGGTTCATTTTTCACGATATATCGATCCCAGAATAACAGGTACATATTTGAAGCGTGTAATTTTACATAATTAGGTTTGGAAGTGTTGTACACTAATTTTTCTTCTGTCCGTTGTATCATACGTTTTTGACTATTTGTTCTACTGTACATATACTGTATAAATAATTTTGAACTGTTTTCTGATTCGTTTTGTAATATACATACCTGATACTGTTACTAAGAATCAAATAACTTTACTTTTTTAACCTTAGTTGTGTAAATTGTACAGAATAGTTAGGTAAATCGTTTACTCATTGATCAATACAATCCTGAGAATTGTTATTAATAATGTGATTCCGTGTATGCAGTTATAAACCACTAAAGAAAAGTCGATAAGGTAAAAAACAATTTATCAGAGGAAAAAAGAGAGACTGTAAGTGTTTTCTAAGTAAGGATAGAGAAAATTGGTGGCAAAAGTGTTGAATATGCTCCACAGTACGAAATGTATCATTTTATTCTCTTTATAAGATGGCAATATACATTGAATGTCGCAGAATGATGTGCTATGAAAGCTATAGATTGTGCATGCTAAAACGAGCCGAGAAGTTCTTTACCGTTTTGAAATCGGTATATTAGTTCTCGAGATATAAGGGAGTAAATATTCAGCGTTTGAATTTCGCGCCAGAATGCTTAAAATTCACGCGCCTGCGCAGACTGCTCACGTAACCGCGCTGTCACACTCACATTACGGTCGTATACACAGGTTAAGGATAGAACTTTGCTATTCCAGCTTTTGCATCGCCATTTTATCTTTTTTTGCACATTTTGATATTAAAAATTATAAACAAAACTTTCATTTATAATTATTCATTCAATTTTTCTTCATATGTTTCATATTTCTCATGAAAGTTACAATGAAAGTTACACATCATTCTTGAAGTCTGCAAGGTGATCATAACACTTAACATGTTGTTTTATTTGAATACATATTATAACATGTCATATTGCTACACTGAGTTACAATGCGTGGCATTACTTCAGTAACTGTCTAAATTACCATCAGTATATTAATATAAACAATATTAATATAAACAGTGTTCATATAAACAATCTCTCATTGTTCGAATATATTTATGTATCTACACATAACCGTTAACATGGACGTAAGTATCGTAGTCACGTGATCAGCCGTCTGCGCAGGCACGTGAAATAAACATCTTGGCGCGAAATTTAAACATCTAATCTTTAGTTCCACGTATTTCAGAAACTAAGAGGCAGATTGAAAAACGGATAAGGACTTTTCAATTTTTTTTCTCATGAAGAATTTATATTTTTCATAATATACAATCATTTTAACATACTTTGTATATTATACAATATATTCTTTAAAAATATTGATTGTAATAGTGGTTTTCTTTAATACATCGACACTTTTTTAGAACTTATTATTACTGTTTGACTGGAAGAGTACAAACAGTTCTTTTTTCCTAGGTCTTTTGTCATAAAGTGCCTCACTTTTAATTCGTCCAATGATATTGATCCATAAATGGTATTTACTATTTATGTATACTGTTATAATTATTGCTTTATTTGAAAATTAGTTAGGGTACATTCGAGTTTGATCTGGTAGATCCTATATTATCAATTATGAAGTAAATGATTAATAAAATGAAGAAGACACATCAAAATATAATGGCTGAAGTTTTGAACTTTAACTCTGGAATGTCGAAAGCCGTATAAATTGTGACCCAAACTTGTGAAATATATAAATCAACAATGTAACTATCAAATATTTATATATTACATAAATAATATTTCAAATCTTGAAAATTAACAAAAAAAAATAATGCAAACTTAACTTTATGGTTTTTAAGTCAGTTAGGTTAGGTTAGCAAAGACTGGGCTTCGACGTTTGAGAGTTAGGTTATGACATAACCTTTAAATGTAAAATTTATTTGTTAAAAATTATTTCCTGAAGCACAGTTACAATAAAAATAACAAATTGTTATATTAATAAATTCGCTCTCTACCAATATTCTCCATTATTACTTAGAAAAGTGTTACAGGCTGACTCGATTGTTAAAACTTATGTATTTTGTTATTGTTACAAATATGTTCGTGTTACATTACGTAAAAACGCTTGTAACACTTACCGACAGGAATTTGGCACTTGGTTACGAATTTTTAATATCTTTTGTAACAGAGTTACAATTAATTTAATATTTTATTAACATTGTTTAATCGTCTGAAGAATAATGCCTCTAACTATTATTTTTGACTGAACAATTCTGCGATAAAATTAAAAATTTTTATCCAGGATATTATCTAGAGTAGGATCCCTCTTGTCGATTTGAATAACCTTGATGTATGTTGTGAAGATCAACTTTTAAAATACAGAATTCACATCTCTAATATTATCATGTGTGAATAGAATCTGCAAGAATTTTCCGCTGTTCACTGTTTTTATTTCATGATACAATAGACTCTTGTTATATTGCCATATACGGAAATGTAGCAGTGAAAGATTTTTGAAACATGGAATATATTGCATTAACTAAAATACAGCAGTTGTGTCACTAGTGTGCCTGATTAACCCATGTAAAAGTGGCAATATAACGAGAGTGTACTGTAACTGAACCACCCTGTATAAAAGCTAAAATATTACCAAATTTTAATGACGATAATTCGCTATAAAGTGCAATATAAATAATAATTATTTACTTCCTATTTGTTAAAAAAGTTTATTGTTAGTATTTATGATACAGTACAACTGTTGCAGTCTATCTTCAAAATTAAAGTCGAGTAACTGTTGTATGTATATTCACTCTTAATCTCCACAACATATATCAAAGCCATTGAAATTGTCAAAGTAAATTCTATTCTACATAATTACCCAATTCCCTTTTTCTCATTCACAGAACTATTTTTTTTTTAAATAACATGTTTCGTATAATTTTTGTTAGCGAGTTATAGTCAACTTCTTAAAATAAAATAAGACAAGCAATAAAGAAACTTTTACATTGATAGATACTTAGGTTCTATTAGGAGTCACATTTTAACCCATTAGAACCTAACTCTGAAATAAAAACAACTTTCAATTATCATACATTGAATAATTTGTCGTTAAATTTACATTAAAGAAATAAACAGAAGAGAGTCACTAGCTTAAAACAATCAAAATAAAATAATGAAGTAAAGGTGAACTATAGTCCTCGTCACGAGAGAGTGTACCTCTCAGAGGACGAGTTTTGCGCATACTTCTGCGCATGTTAGCTCCTATTGGTTCTAATAGATACCGTAACCAAGGGTAACGCGCAAGCGCACTCGCGACGTTTACAATACACCGTGCGTTTGTTATGTTGCGCCCGGGACGATTTCTCATGATCTACTATGTGTTATTATATTATTCAAACTGCACATAGTATCAACTAACATTGTTAATAGCATATAGATTTGGGGGGTAGATCTAAAACCTTCGGGAGCAACGTGATAATCCATAGCCACGCGACTCTTTATTCAAAAATACTAAAAAGTAATTCGCAGGAAGCTGTGATGTACGAAAATTACATTTGACGTTGGTAACTGACGATGATAGGCTTCCTTAGGGAAAATGGCGGTATAGAAAGGTCCCACAACTCGTGCGTAAACGTTCATTAGGTGTTCCCTAGCACTAGGTTTCCCATTGTCTACATTTTTCCTAGGTTTAGTTTCCCTAGGTTCTTGCAAATGGTGGACAACTTCTCCATTCATCTTTGTTCTTAGGAAATATATGTTTTCCCTAGATGGAGATTTCCCTGTGTCTACATATAGATCTAGATTTTCTAGGTCTGTTATCCTAGATGTAGGTCCCTCCAGGTTTAGGTTTCCCTAGGTCCAGGTTTTCTCTATGTCGGAGTTTTTCTTAGGTCTACGTTCTGATAGTCTAAATTTCCCCTACATTCTTTAAAATCTAAAATAAACGATGAAATCCTTTTCCAATCCTTATCCCTAGGAAGCCCACGTTTGACCTAGGTCTAGATTTCTTTAGTCCTAGGTTTTCTTTATGCCTAGGGTTTCTCTAGATCTAGTTCCTCTACGTCTACGGTTCGCTAGGTCTAGGTTTCCCTAGCTCTAAATTTCTAGACCTAGACCTTTTCTGAGTATCCTTGTGTTTCCCTAGATCTAGATTTCTTAAGTCAAAGTTTCTTTAAATCTACGTTTTTCACAGGACTGTTTTCCCTAGATCTAGGTCCTCCCGGCGTTTTTTCAAGATCAGAAACAAATGGTGGGAGGCTCCACCTCCTATTGTAGCCCTTAGGAGGTCTACGTTGCACCCGAGTGTATATCCTCTCGTAACGAGGACTATATTCAAATATAAATTTATATTCTGGTCTAGTGGGTTAATCGCATTATACCAATCGATTGCAATATAGATTCTTCGACGATCGTTGGATCAAGCAGTAAGGCCCAGTGTAGACGAGCAGCTTGTCGTTGCATCCCACTGATGAGCACCCGGCGGGCACTCGCGGGCACCGATAGTAGCCTAATGTTGTATGCAACTGATTATCACAAATGAAGAAATGGATTCGATAGTCCCTCTGTCACATACCTTACAGGTATACCCCGTGCCACTTGATCTGCCCACCGATTACGTGCGATTTGACAAATTATTCGCATGTTTAACATACAGAGGTTCTGAAAAATGTGATCTGTAGAAAATAACCTCAGAATGGTTGTACTCGTTATTTGCCCAGTCAGAGGGTGCATATGATGTCGCAGATAGGATCCTAACATAATTTGAATATTAAGTTTATTACTGAAAAGAAATGTCCTGAGGTGTGAACGTAAATGATTGAGTAGCACATTTGTGAAATGACAGCGACAGAAGCAGCTCGGCTGCCCTGGGCCTGAGTCCAAATTGCCAGCAGAAGGGTGTGAAAGGAGGAGTCGTGAAGCAGCGGGTTACGGTGGTCACTGATACTTCTTTTATTTTTACCAAATTTGACACTTTCAAGTCCCACAAAAGTATCAGCGACCCGTGAACATTTTTGTTCTCTCTTTTTCTCTCTCTATCTCTCTATCTCTCTATCTCTATCTATCTATCTATCTACCCTTTTTCTTCACGAATTAAGTTTCTTGGTGGCATGCGTTAGTGGTCTGGCTAGTCTGTAGCTTTTTCGAAGATGACCAAAAACCCAACCGCGGAATGGCCTGTTAGAGGGGAAACGGTTTCTTTCGTTCGATCCCGAAACGAAAGATGTGGAGCCCAACTGTTTCGTCGGTTCTAATTTTTCTGTTAAATTTTTTTTTTACTGGCTTGATACGAGATACTTGATTAATTAATTTTTTGGCACTTATAAACATTAGAGCGCCAGCAGTAGAGGGGGTGCAGGCGTAGGCACATGCGACTGCTCTCTAGGGATTTTGTTAGTAGAAATTGCACGTATAATATTGCGAGACACAAATTGCTGCATTTAAAACCCTTTAGCGTGGAACGGGCCTAACACGGAGAAGGCATACCGCCCAAAATAATGGTGGTTAGGCTTTAACTGTGTTGGCATGATAATCATTACGAATAGAGATAACGAAGTTAGCATGATTTTATTCAGTATTTCGTGTATCCTCCAACAGGTTAGATTAAAGGTATTCCGCGTTTGATTTTGATACCCTTTGTTGCTCATCTTATATTGCTTTTATACATATTTACACATACTTACAGACGTATGTACATGCACATACATTATACTTACAGTCTACAGGCTGTTTCATTTCTATTGACCACCTTGATGTTTTCTTTATTTTATGAATCTTGATACATTCAAGGTCAATCTCTTTTATGGTTAACACGTTGATCTACGAGGTTAATTATTAAAAATATAGTTTTTATTCTTAAAAATTTTATACAATTTGGAGAAGTTTTTTTTAGATTTTGAAAGCCTACGAATTTTGTTTATTATTCAAAAGTGGGTTAAATCTCCATAATTTTAATTGTAATTTTGTTATTTTGAAATAGTACAATTTTGATTAGTATTTCTGATGTCTTTGTAGATATAAATAAAATAGTTTAGATTTAGTTCTTGAACATTTGGCAAAAGTTAATAGAAATTATTAAGAATATTATCAATTAAATTTGTCAATTTGATTCATTAATTTGTAATATTAGATCATTAGTAAAATATTTCTTTGCTCCTTTAATTATCTTATCAAATTAATTTTGTTTTGTAGGTCACTGGTGACCACAGGATATTCGATTGTGACAATCAACGTGTTAACTTAGAACCGATATCAGTTCTAATTTGTACACACAATTTTTGTATTATTTTTCTTTTTTTCCAATCTTATTTGTGAGACAACTTTACACTAATTTCCTTCCTAAGACGTACATGGTGCGTCATTACTTACGCGTTGAAATTAAATCAGGGACGTGTTTTTGTACATTGTTAAATTAATCTTAACGATAATTATAACAAAATATATAATTTCGTTTGGAAAAGCACAAATGGCTTTGAAATTTGAGAATCTATAACGTTGACCCCAAAAATTGATGCAATTAAATTACGGAATATGTTTGCTTCTTCGAATTTTTTATTGTATCATTCGAAATAATGAAAATATTTCATGTGGTCACGTTAAATGAAATATCTTGTAAATATATGTACAGGGTGATTCAAAGTTAGTGTCACGAAGTTTCATAGTTGTAGACGCGATTCTAAGTAAAAATACATCACATGATAAATGCTATCATTTTTTGGTAAAAGAATAGAAAAACTAAAAATGTTTCGATGCTATTTAAAGTACGTGGTCCACAATGTAATTAATCTAAATAAATTATTATTAATACATTGAGTTTGATAAATACTGAAAACTGAATCTGTGTGCACAAGTCATAAGAAACTCAATATTCATAGATTATTAGTGATAGATAACTCAATGTTTATATAGCTATTTTTATAAATAACTCAATATTTGTAGAACATAATAACTTAATTCATTTCTCACAGAAATTATCTTTATAAATTAAAAATAAATCACTGATGGAACACAACTGAGTTAATAAATCATATGTGGTGTACTCATACGCTATAACTGTGTTCATAAGTCATAAGTAACTCAATATGTAAATGGAAACAAAATTTTGATACCAAATTGTCAGAAGCAAATTTTTAATAAACTTGTTTTATTCACAGATCATAAATAACTCAATATTGGTCAGTATTAAATAACTTACTATTAACAAATCACAAATGACTCAATATGTAACTATTACGAATAGAACTTATGTTCATAGATCATAAAGTAACTTAATACTCAAAAAACAAAACTATGTCGATAACTGACAAATATAATATTATTGAGTAACAACAATATTTGAATATCGAGGATAGGACCAATGTTTATAAGTCATATGTAACTCAATATGTATCTCGTTGAACTCAGTATGCAAATATTGAGAACAGAACTTTTCTAACTCAAAATGGAAATCTCCCAAATTTTCTCACACTTATTTTGAATCACCTAGTATATACCTACAATAATAACAACAAAATAATTAAAAGAAAAACGTTAAGTAAAGTCCAATAAATTATTACAAACACGTACAACCGTTACAAATAATTCTACGTACCAATTTCCATAAACTCAATTCTGATAAATATGTATATACACTTGAGCTATATATATCGCTTTTTGACCAGAGATATAAATTATTAGCCTTCTCACTGTTTACCGTGAAACGCTATACTTCGTTCAGGCATATAGGTCGTTTAGTTTCAACCTCATCGAGAAACAGTCTCTCTCTCTCTCTCTTTCTCTCTCTATCTTTCTCTCTCGCTTTTTATCTATCTATCTCTCCTCTCTCTGACACTCACATGCAAATACATATGCAAAAATATATATATATAAAAAAAAAAGAAATTAAACATCATAGGCTTCATCATGATCATCGAACACGTAACATGTGTTAGTACGTGTATACGCGCACATGTATGCACACTCGTGTACGTACGTGCGTGTGTGTGCACGTAAGCTTACATTCACACGGACATGAATCACCGAGCGGAAGGAAAGCGGATAAGAGATAATACACACGCATATAGATCAACACTAGCCCATGTCCCAAGAAACACTTTGTCTTTCAAATATTTCGCCAATTAATAAATAAAAGTAATTTGCAAATATTTAATTGTTACGTAATTACGCTCACAGACTTCGTTGCCGCAGACGCACCGCTTCTTTTTTTCTGAGAAATCTAGTCGTTCGAGATCAATCGCCTATTGGCCTGCATTTTTAGCAAAATTTATTAAAAAAATCACTTTTAACCGAGCGACTAACACAAATTATTAATCTTCACAACGGGATAATATTTGTTAATTGGATGTTAGTAAGGGCCAATTGGCGATGTTTAAAAAAAATAAGATATTTGTTTAATCAATGTCGTTCGAAATAATTAACTCGATGTACCAGAATAAGATACTTACGTCGAGAAATAGAATAGTTTAATGGATATGCTTACTTTTTTGTTTATAAGACATGTTTATAACAAGCGCTGATATGTTCGACTAATTAACAATTAATCGGACGCTAACATCGCTCGCTAACTGCTCTCTAACGATAGGATGACGTATATTCATTGTGCGGCAACGATCAATATTGTTAGGATTAATTTATAAATTTGCAAATTTCTCTGATAAAATGGATTCTTTATTGCGTTAGGTAGAGTTCGAGACTCGATTTAAGACAAATTTTTGTTGTTATTGTGGGAGTGCACGATCGTAAACTCATTGATTGAAGTTTCTAAAAATTGATCATTTTGCAACGTTGTAGGGTGCAATTTTCTAAAAGAATAAGGAAATTTTGTTCAAAAGATTATGTTTACTTAATTATTTGGATGTTTGTTAAAATTTCGGTTGAAAATAGCTTCTTTTAACTAAGATCACAAGTTTATCTCTATTTTATTTTATTTTTTATGAAACTGATTGAAACTTACAAAAATAAAAAATAAATTTACTTCGACGAAAAATTACTTAGTTTAAATATACGTATTTTGAGAAATAACATAAAAATTAGGATTTTATTTCTGAATTTCGAAAAGATTTTCATCCGAGTTAAACTTGAAATTAATATTAAAAATTTATGTATGTCGTATAATTTCATTAGTATAAAATTTATCCTTCATTAAAATTAAACTTCATCGATAAAATTTTATAAAATTCTGTATATTTTATTTAAGACCGCAAAAAGTTAAAAATATTCGAGTTCCTTTCAAAATAAACTAAAATAGTGTAAAAAGTGGCCTTGGTTCCCAGAACAGTCATTTTACATCCCACCTATTTTCAACTGCAATTTGAATTCAACTTAAAATAGTTAAATAAACATAAAAGTAACTTTGCGCATAAACTTCTTTATTCTTCAAAGTTGCGTATAATAACTTTGCGAAACGATTAATTTCTAGATGCTTAATAATCACGCAAAGTTGGATGCAAATCGGTGAGACCACAATCGTATGCTCCCTCCGTTAGACAAATGTTATATATGTGTGTACTACCCCACCAAGAAGGTGTGAATGAAAAGGATCGAGTTAGCCTCGTTGGAAAATAATAAAGAGCAAAAGAATTCGCGTAAAAAAAAAGGTTCACTGGACACAAATTACGAACAACCTGCCCAATGGACTAGGTAGACGTGTCGGCACGTGTAGTTAGGCCTTAGGTGTAGGAGTGTAGGACCTAGGTGTAGGTAGCCTACCTACCCCGCCCAATTACTTGGAACGTGTTCGTTTCCACAATTGATTGATTGTTCTTTAATGGGCCCGTGGCACGCATAGCGGTACAGCACTGTTAATCCGTGTCTCTATGAGTGGCCGCGTCGCCCGCGTAGCGAAAGACTTTGACATCCGTTCATGAGTGCAAATTTCCTCCCCCTCGCCACTTCAGAGAGAAAAAAAAACAACAACAAGCGATTAAAATGAGAGATACGATCACTGTACCACGCGTTTAGCGATCCACCTGGACCATAAAGACGTGACGCTACTGTTTACAAAATTACACGATGGAGGCTTAAATAAGAATACAAACAAAAAAAAAAAAATAAAGCAACCAACTGTTATCCCCCCCTCTGTCACACAAGTAATATTGATGCGAGTGTTGTGTTCTGTTCTATTCACGTGGTGTAGGCCATATTCGCCAGTTGTATCCCCGAGATAATTGACCTGATCGGGACGCGAAACAAGTATGGCGGCACTTTGAAGAACGAGCGAGGTCGCAGGTGAGAGATACAACCAACCAAATAGCTTTCCCGAGTTGAGTCACCCTTCGCAACCTTGTCTATCAACCAACCCGTTACCCTTTTCGTATAACATCTTGTATATGGTGTAAATCTGACCCCGTCCCTCCCAACTCCGAAGCTGCCTCCTGCCTCCGGCACGATGCTGTGGACCAAACTTTTTCGTTGTTTCTTTTGTTTCTGTCCGTACGCACCCCTCAACCACACTTGCCGTGATCTCGAATCCCACAACTCCTGATGTGTCTCTTTTATCACAGATACACACTGACTAGACACCAGATTTTTTCTACCAACAAGTCTGAACGATTCCTTGAATTGCCTATTGTTTCTTCTCACACACAGTTTCACGTACACTCACACGTACACGTAATGTGTATATAAAGTATTCGAAAAGGGTTGCCAGACCCGGGAGCTGATTCCGCGTTTCAAAACGAGTCGGAAAGTTCTTTACCGTTTTCGAATCGGTGTATTGGTTCTTGAGATACGAAAGATCGAAGTTGGAACGGTTGAATTTCGCGCCATAGTGTCTGAACTGCGCGCGCCTGCGCAGACGGCTCGCGTGACCGCATAACCTGTGATTTTCAACCGCTCGTATCTTGGAAACTAAGCCACGGATTGCGAAATGGTAAAGGACTTTTTGATTCGTTTTGGCACGAAGAATTTGTAGCTTTCAAGTCGAAGAACTCTTTTTGAACATTTTGTATATATTTAGAAAGAAACCTTAGTCGCAGAATCGCACTCCAAACCTGCTCTTCTAGTTGTCAATCGGCATTAGTGCAGCCGTGGTTCAAGAGTAATCCTCAATAATACTGTTCCCTGTTCTTGCCCAACACCTTCAACCAGCCAATCAGCTAGTC
This sequence comes from Megachile lagopoda, assembly GCA_036983795.1. Classification (NCBI taxonomy): domain Eukaryota; kingdom Metazoa; phylum Arthropoda; class Insecta; order Hymenoptera; family Megachilidae; genus Megachile; species Megachile lagopoda. The sequence continues at coordinate 9,341,096 of CM072797.1, read as the reverse complement.
CAATTACCATCACAGATTTACCATACCCAGTAACTGATGTTAGCTTGTTTGTTCACATTGACCGCACTTGGGACAAATACGGCTTATTGCGTTAGTTTCCTCGAATTTTGTGACGAAGGACGAGGAATAATCCGTTGAAGCAGATAAACAAGTTGTTCATCATGGTGGGATCAATGTTGCTGTCCTTGTTAAATGTGATTATCATTTGTTGTCTCGGACGTTACACAAAATGTTACGTTTTGTCGAATTAATTTAATTCCTCGTTTTTCCGTTACACCTAGCCGACACAGTGATTACTAGACCAATTCGTTTTTGTAGTTTTAGCGCGAAATTTGAATCGAATTTTCAAAATTTCGAACCTTGCTTGATATTCAAAATTTACAATCGACGAAATTATATGATACGAATGTAGACTAGAAAACAAGATGTCGAAGCTGTATTTCTCTCTGAGTGCAAAGGGTCAACGCCCAGCATGTACCCTGCATTTCTAACCAATATTTAGGCCATATATGTGTATATGGCCTAATGTTGCAACACTTGAGTGTAATGACCTTGGTGTTTTAGACAGCATTAATTATTGTTTTTTTACGTGTAAATCTTGGAGAAAGGAAAGCGATAAATTGTATATCCGCCTTGGGTTTTAGGCTCACAGGATGAGCCATGTGAAATGTTACGAATAGTCTCTAAAACTGTTTAACCTTACATACAAAATTATTTTGAATTCGAAAATATATTTTCGATACCATTTTCAAACTTATTTTTTAACATATTAAACATACTCATCATCATATGTATTTGTTAACCATACTCAAGTTTTTTCATGACATTTTATTTAATTTTGTAAACAAAATATTTGTAAATTGGCATTGGAAAAATTTCACATTTGTGGATTTTTTAATGTATTATTTTATAAAAATGATAACTAATAAGATAGAGTTGTTGGACTTCATAGTAAGGCCGTTCAAAAGTGCCCTGGGCATTTAGGGCATTTGCCCTGAAAATAATATTTGCTTAAGGAAAGTAAATTGACAGCTTTTCTATGTAGTGTTCGTTATAGTATTATTGATGAAATACTATAATTTTGGGAATAACAATTTTTAAAATACTACTTATTCATATTGAATATCTTAGACACTCGCTATATGGCCACTGAAGGCTGTAGGAGTAGAAAATTTGCTACTGAAGCTTTGCTAATCGAGTGTCATCTTCGTGAATTTCCGTGAACGACGATGGAAGAGCGTATAAGAGTAATAGACTCTTGTTATATGGCATTAAAACTCTGCCACCGGCGATGTATCGATTTTGTTGATCTCGATACGATACGATAGCGAGAAACGCCTCTAATTTGTGCAAAAATTCGTATAAAGATTGCAATATAACGAAAGCCTATTGCAATACTGTAAGTTGTACAACTAATATAATTCATAATAATTTCGTTCCAATTTATTTTGTTTCATTTTCTATCTCATGAAAGATTGAAACTGGTATAAATTGAATCCCCAAACGTTTCTACTTAACCTATAATCTTAAAATGTATATCTATAACTGACATGGCGAACATTTTGGTATACAAACAAAATGGCGGAATTCCCACAATTCCTCAGACTGATTACAAAATTAAAGAGGAAGTATCTAAAACAAATAAAATTGTATTTTACAGACTGTAAATATTGTCAGGGTCATATAGACCCAACCTTGGCAGTTATGGATGAAAATCAAGAAATTTCATTTTTTGACAGTTTTAGAGAAAAATTCAGGTAACAGTTGGCGTGACTCATCCTGTGTACGCTTTGTATATGTTTATAAATATTTATACGCATATATGAAGTGTATATGTACGCATATATATATATGTATATTGCTAAACTTATGTCACGCATAATGAGGTTTAAAGGAAGGGATCAGTGGGCCAAACGGATCTGTAGATTAGGGTGAACTTGTGTAACCATTGTATGTCGTTTTTTGAAATTAATGCGTCGCACAATTGATATCAGCGCAACTGTGGTTTTTCGTTAAGCGATCATGAAGAATGATATTAAATAACAACATTGGTGTTATTTTCAAAAAAACTAGGTACTTATACACAATTACGTATACGAGAGTGCAGAGTGAGTTGTAGCCAACGAATTCGACCTTCGACTACAATTAAACAATGGTAAATATAATTTTTGTTCTTCAACAAATTTCTAAAGTTACCAAGATTATCGATATTTTTTCAAAATTACTCTATATGCATTTATTATATAACAAACGATTAAAGTAAAATTATATAAAGTGACATGCATGCTTCATCAGTGATATGCTTTCCTTAAGGCATATCATGTCAGAAGATCATTTGTATAATTTTTTAAATGAGAGCACAAATTATAATACATGTTGTATTATAATTTTTTATATTTTTAATAATTGTCTCAAAGTCTGGGACAATTTCAATATATTTAGATATTTGAAAATATTTATATTTGCAATTGTTGGTTATATTTTGCTTTAAATTTATTTGAAAAATAGTGATAACATTGGTAACTCTGGGATATGTATCCCTAGAAGAGGTCTGGGCAACTCGTGCCCTTTGGGCAGAGCTCACGGGCAGAAATTGCGATCAGTGACGTCATCAATCATTAAAAGACAATCATTCGATTTATTTTCTATTTCTTTCCTTTTTTGCATCAAGTTACCCAGACTTGTTTTAGAACATGTTCGGGCATTGGGGCAGTTTTTTGGGGCAATGTGATATGTTGTGATGCAAGAAAATGAGAAAGAAGAAACGAGTGTGTAGTTTGATATGTTTAACACGTTCAATACCAAAAGAACAAATGCAGAGGTCCACCTTTCTGGAATGTGTAATATTACACAGTTGGGACTGAAAGTGTTAAACCGCTGCCACACTACTTGTTTTTTATATTTTCGTGAATATCTGAATCTGCAATTAATATATAACTTATTTTCAATTATTATTTTATAATATCAAAATAAATATTATTTTCATGCGTTATTATTGATTTTAATAATTTCTTTTTTAATTTTTGTATCATTTTTGTGTTTCATATTATTCAGTTTGACAAGTAAATTTATAACCCTTATTTTTTCAGGATGTCGCGAATTTTGATTGCAAACGAACGAAATAATTACTTTAATTATAATAAACAAGTATTAACTGCAATTATACTAATCTTGATCATAAATTTAATTGTCGATACAATCCATTTATCATTATTAAACATAATTTTTTGTCATTAAATTTTATATGAAATACAGTAATATTTTGCATGAGATAATATTTATTTATATATCATAAAAAATAATAATCGATAATAAGTTATAAATTAATCACAGATTTCAATATTTCTAAAAGTACTAAAATCGAACAAGGCAATGTGGCAGCGGCTTAAGCATATCAACTGCAACACTGCTCTCATTTGTTTGGGTTACAATGTGAAATATTGCCCTAATTGCCCCGCTGCCCGTTGCAGCCCTAAAAGAAGGAAATTATGTATACCTACTAATTCATTATCTAAAGATCACAAAAATTATTTAAATATTGTATATCAGCTGACTCACTCTGTATACATTCATAATTATTAGGTTGTATCATATCAAACTGCCAATTTTGGAACATATCAAGTCTGACATGATTCGATGACATGACGGTTGTGGCATATCAGTTTAAAGCTTGAAGTTGGAACAAAATGGTTGATTATCAATTACTATACACAATGATATGTACCCTGTTAGGTTAATTAAATTGTGATATGCAGGTGTTCTTGCAATGTTAGTTATGGCATATCACTTTGTAGTGGAAAGTTTGGTGCAAACAATGACATAAATATTTTGTTGACATTCTTATTATAAAAAGGCTGGTTCAGTCACGATAAACAATGAAATATTAATGTCATTCTCATCAAACTTCACACTGCAAAGTGACATGCTGTATGTAGTACTGTGAAGGTCCCTGCATGTCATAATTCAGCAAACTTAAAATAATATATATCATTTATTGTAATTGATAATCAATTACTTTATATTACGAACACTGATCAAACTTACTCAACTGACATGCCATGATATTCATATCACCGATGCATGTCACTCTTCGTACGTTTCAAAATCACTCACTGTTTATCATAACTATATTTACGTAGTTCTTTATTAACGTTATAATCTTCGTCAAACTTCAATCTCAAAATTGACATGTCATCACTGATTGATACAACCTGATATGCTGACCTGACACGATTAATAATTTTCCAACGGTGATTGTTGCACGTACAACTCTACAAACACCGAACAGCGTCTTGATTCCACGAACTAAGGTTGATATGCATTCGTTGACGATTTAATCAGTGACATTCCGTTAAGTCAGGCGACGGTTTGACATGTACGTATAATCCGCGAGATAACGAACTCGTTACATCAAGCATCAGCATCGAGGAACGTTTTGATCAACGTTCGTATCTCGTCCACGTGACATGCGAACATTTGATATGCTTCCGGTATTCGTTCTCTACATGGGCAATAGGGCTCGAACGACACGTATCTCTTCGCTGTAGCCAACACACAACATATTTGTAACTTATTCTTATTCTACACATACGGCACTCATGTCTTAACATATCACATGACAAAACGTCGGCCCCGTATAGTAGATTGACAAATAACCTTATCAGTAGGGCTTATCGTTCATGCGTTTATGGGGTCCATTGTGCATTTACTGATACGCGTTGTATATCCGTTATATCGCCGTTGAGAAGTCGGCAATATAGGAAGAGCTACCACGCAGCGATCGACTGTGATGTTCGAGGCGTCTTCGGCTGACTTCGTGCATCTTCGTCCACTGCGGTGGGGGAAAGTACAATGACAAGTACTGTAGGTTTCCCTAGGGGAAAATGGCGATGTAGGAACAAGAGATCCCATTGTTCACTTTACCGAATTTTAAATTTAGAAGTTTTTAAATTATCAAATTTTATAATTTTCAAATTTAGGGGTTTGAAAATTTCCAAATTTTTAAATTAAGAAATTTTCAAAATTATGGATTTCCAAATTTAAAAGTTCTGCAACTCACAATTTTCGAACTTTTGCACATTTGTAAATTACCATATTTAACAATTTTCAAAATTACAGTTTTCAAGTTTCCTAACTCAAACTTTGAAATTTTTAAATTTAGAGATTCCCAAGTTGTGTTAAGCTCTTGTCCTACAGTTGTTTTCGTCCAAAAGAACCTTATACAATACTCGGATGTACAGTAGACTCTTCTTATATTGCCACTGACTAAACTTTTAAATCCAAATTGGCAACATAGATAGAGCTCCTTCCAAGTAGTGCTCGATTATCAAAATCGAGTCATTTTCGATCTTCGTGAATTTCCGTACGCTACGATGGAGGGGGCGCACGAGTACAATTGACTCTCGTTATATTGCCACTTACAGAACTAAAGATAAGTAGATTTAATCATCTGTACTATTAATAGCATGGTATCTTCGACCGTTTACAGGCATATCTACACGATAGTAGATGGTGCTACTAGTACGCGAAAGTGGCAATATAACGCGAGTCTACTGTATCTCGTCTTTATGCAGAGTTCCAACGTGTCAGGTGAATTCACGATGTGCCTCACTGTTTTTTAGATATCACAACGTAGAAAAGAGATTGAGCATGATATGGTTATGGTGAAGTTATGGTACACGATGCAATAACACGAGTATTTTTGTCGAGTTAATTAGCATTAGAGTATGTGATTATCACGACACATTGCACGTAGAATTAACACGAATTAGCGACGAGTTCTTGTGCTTGTGATTTGATTGCAAGGTCAAACGAGCCTGCACTCTTTTTCATCTAATTCTTGTTACATTTTTGTCGTTTTTTTTTTTCTTGTTTATGTATATTGATTAATCTAGCACAGATAAGTTGTCATATGTGTGTGTGCGTGTGCGTGTGTGCGTGTGTACATATAGTTGTGGTTCGATCACGTTAGTCGGCTAAAATGACTCACTCCAATTCCTATCGCAGCTCCGGTAAGTTTAGTCCACATAATTAATTACACATTGTGTACGCGAATGTACGTGGTATCATGATCTTGTGGTAACTGCGAGGGTGATTGAAAAAGTTTCTTTTCTCTTGGAAAATTGCTTTTCAATGTATTTTTATAATCGAAAATACTTGTTCATATACAACATTTTTTAATTTAATACTTTTCGAGATATTATTTTGATTTTTGAGGGAGGAAGGAATTATTTTTTGACATCTTGTAATTGGAAATAATTTTGTGAATTTAATGTTTCAAAGTTTTTGCACTTGGTACTTTCTATTTTTTAAAATTCAACATTTGAAATTTTGGTACTACACATTTCATGAAGTTGTAATTTAAAATTTGATACATTTAATATATTTAGTTTACAAAACTCATACTTCTCCATTTTCTACATTTAATATTTAAAATTTTACGAATCCAGAATTTTTAATTCTTTCAATTTTCTATAATCATTATTCTACACTTTTTTATTTTATACATTCAATTTCTTGAATTTTGTAAATTCAAAGTATCCAAAATATAATACATAAATTCTAATTCCAATATTTTGAATTTTGCACATTTAAACTTAAGAAATTTTTAAGTCAGTAATTATAAATTTTATATATCTGCAATAATAAATTTTACGAATTAAGCATTTCTAAAAAGAATTCTTTTATTTTAAACATCAAGAGATAAAAAACAATATAAAATTGTTCAAATGCGTCAACAAATTGTAACTTCTACGAAAAGAATATTACTAAACATTTTGAATCACCCTCGTTTTCCCTTAACTGTTAAATATCTGTTTTTTTGCAACATACGAGTGAACCTTTTTTCTAAATTCAGCAATGACAATTAAATTTCGTTCGAAAAATCGATTCAGGTTTTTTTATATTAGAGATAATTTACGGAAGCAGACTAAACTGGTGTAAACAGAGCTGAAATTTTGATTTTTCAACGATATTTACGTTTTTCTCTCTTGTCATCTTCAAAAGAAAAAGGGAAGTAAATAAAAATCATCGACTAACAAAAAAACAAGAAAGAGAAAAAAATGTAATGAAATCGTTAGTCAATCGAGACACATGTATAATACATAGAGCGTGTACACGGTAGTTGCTTGTAAATCTTTCGTCTTTCAATCGTTCCGAATTTCACGAGGATTGATTCTAATTTGTTCGTTGTGTTGGCAGACATATTGTCGTGTGTGGACACATCACCTACGAATCAGTGTCGCACTTCCTCAAGGACTTCTTGCACGAGGATCGTGAAGACGTCGACGTGGAAGTTGTCTTCTTGCATAGGTATGATCCATTCGTTCAATTTATTTACGATTTATTTACATTTATCCTCTTTTCATCATCTCATTTCACTAACAGAGACCTGTATAATCGATCTACATTGACATTTTCATTATAATGTTACGTCTTAGTGCAGGGTGAGTCGTTTAATAGTGACATGCACGCGCAGACCGACTGATATTTACTTTCGATCCTCTGTAAAAATAATTGACATACAAGAGTGGGTCATGTCATGAACAATTTCGAACTGTCAAGTATTTAGCAAAGGTGATAAACAATTTTTAATGTAACCAGAAAATTACATGACATTTGGTGTCATATCACTTTCGTTTATGACGAATGTCATTAGAATATGTCATTTCTAATGTACCTTCCAAGTAAAGAAAAGTGTAAAATAATAACAATCAACTGTGGAACCTTATAGATATTCTGAAAATTCTCAAGTGATATGCAGAAGAGAATCATTCTGTTTGAAAAAAAACTTTCCATGTCTAAAGAGATCGTACCAAGAAAATATATTTGACTGTAGATCATTGTGCATGTCCTTAAACGCCTTATAAGATGATATGCAAAAGAGCATATCATTTTGTTGAACATTGTCCTTCCATCTGCGAAATTGCAAATAAAAAACACATATCGTTCGCATCTATTCGCACATCATCCTACGTTAAGTATGTTACACACGTTAAGTAAGTCTGCTACTGTAATGATTACCGATAAGCAGTCACAAATAGAGATCTACAAAAATAGTAATAATAATAGCGCGTAACAACAATAGTTGTCATAAGCAGGGTAAGTCTAGGTTGCGATGTCCTATTCACGCGAGTTCCGCGGTTATGCGAGCAAAGATGATCAGACCTCGTCCATCTTGGGTTTTCGATGTTCCCCCAACGCAGATACCAGTTTAGGCTAAATGAGCAGCTGAGATGTCACGTAAACGGAGGGACATCCGGTGTGACGAACGGTTTCGAAACGTGAGGTCTGATCGTCATTGTCGTAAGGAGTGATCTATGATTCCAGGAAAGAGCCAGATCTCGAATTGGAGGGTCTCCTGAAGAGGCATTACACGACCGTGGAGTTTTTTCAGGGCACCATGATGAACGCTGTGGATCTGGAACGTGTCAAGGTACCCCACTGAACCCCATACAACCAACCATCATACGAAACAATAAAAATAAACAACAACAACAACTACAACCAAAACAACCTTTTATCGCCCTTTTGCGTGATCGCTCGATGCTTCTTATTTCCTTGCAGTTATTTAGGTTATTTGCGCGAGGTTACACGCCTGAAAGTGACTCGATTTTTTCTAGCCAACGATCGATGTAGACAACTATATTATTATGCATTTATATTATTATTATTATTATTGCATTATATTATTACTATACATATATACAATTTTATAGATACAATTGCCATTTATGTGTTATGAAGTTCATTCTTCTTATAGTACTGTTTTATGTACGTACACCAACGTTAGATTATTTAAGGCACAAGTTTTGTGATTTCGGTAATCGAAATATCGGTGCCATTTGCCGGGAAAAGTGAGACTAGTATCACTAAATTCTAGGAGAAAGTTAAGTAGATTTATTTGTTTCAGGTTGGAATAGGTTAGGTTGCCATTTTGTCGATTTTGAGGTTATGTAACGTAATTCCAATATTAATAACACAATTTAGATTTAAAAATTTGTCACAACATTGCAATTATTAGTACAAAATTAGTACATTACCTTTAAAATTACATATTTTATCTCGTATATTTAAAATTCTTACAAATTATGTTCTCAAGTATTTAATAATTACTTTACGTGTTGGTGTATGTACATACACATGCACATATGGAATGTTCTAAAAGTAAGCAGCAAATTAGAACTTGCGTATTCTTCATGCAAAAACAAATCGAAAATCCTTTCACCATTTTGTAATCTGTAGCTCCATTTCCAAGATATAAGTTATTCAAAATTTAATATACAAATTTTTGGCGCGAAATTTAAATTTCTAAACTTTATTACTGAAAAATATTAGAAAAATGAATACAGTTTCTAATTATTAAATATTATACAATTTTTCCGAATGAACATTTATATGACATTGACGGTGCTTTTTATTCCTATAACGCTATTTTCCCTAGGAAAGATCAGTGTACTCAATTTTGTATGGATGTGTGGAGTTTAGGCTTTCATTAGTTACCAGAATGTTTAGACGAAGGGCAAAAATTTTTACATAAATTACACTCTTTCTAGAATCTACTTGAGTTCTTTCTAGATAGTCCATAGATAAACTAGATATTCCCTAGTCTTTCCCTAGGATCTCTGTGATCTCCATAGAAACTTTGTCTCTTTATAACCACAGTAGGAAGTTCCCAAACTATATTTAGTCACCATAGAACTTCTCTATCATCTCCCTACAATCTCTTTCCCTTAAATTTTTCTAGGTTTTCCGTGGGAGTTCTCTAGATTTTTCCTAGATCTTCCGAAGAAGTAGATACAATATGGCTTTCACGTTTGATTACTTTGATCATTGTCTACCAGATGTCTCCCCCTAAGTATTCGTCTGTTTGCTCATATCTGCAGAACCACAAGGAGTTAGGTGATCAAACTTTACTAGCCTATTCTACTCTTCCCAAGGCCCCAAAAAGGTCATATAAACATAAATACAGAAACACTTCCTTTTTAGAGATACAGTACTGCAACACAGTCGTGTTGCGTCCCGTGCACACGTATACCCATGTTCCTCAACATTCTAATGTATCTTGGAAACAAGGCTTTTGATTGCAAAATAGTAAAGATCACGTGAAATGCGCATGCTTCGACTTGCTGCTTGTTCTTGGGCCCGTCTGTATGTGCCCAGTTCTACAAAATATACATGTACAAACTTATTACGTAGGAAGCAACCGCCTGCGACTGCATGGTATGCTGTAATGAGCTATGGAGCCGAATCAGCGTGCAGTAGAGACTTACTTAGATCAATTATTATTAATTATACTCCTGTGTCCCTGGTTCACGAGAGAGACAAACAGTATGTACGCGAATCGGATAATTGTCTCTCGCGTGGCAGGTACGCAGGACAAATTATATCTTAAGTCACTATTTTACTTTGTAAATCGTATCTCCGCCGACTTCTGACGGTCAGCTCAACGATATGTCGCGCGAAAATGGCGGCCGACATCCGAGGTGAATGTTATTTATGAAAAGAAACGTATGATTTTGTCGGGCCTGTGCCATTTAGGAAGCCACCAGATCTCGAGTTGGAGGGACTATTCAAACGGCATTTCACCACCGTGGAGTTCTTTCAGGGGACCATCATGAACCCCATTGATCTGCAACGGGTCAAGGTGAGTCTTTTCCTGTCCGAAGAAAGAAATACATCCTCATCCTTTTACGACACGCAAAATGAATCCGTGTGATCACACCGATCGATTTGATATGAACTTGTGTATTATTTGGCCGATTGCCACTACGTTTCTTTCTATTGTCTATACGTACGTCTCTATCTTTATATTCGACGTCCCTATGGTCCATTATGTCGTTGCCTCCCTCGTTGTGTGACAAGCAGTTCTCATGACGCGATACTTGTATTTTGGTCTTCACGCTTCTCGACATTGCATTAGGAATGCTGTGATCCTGTGATTGTGCCCTCTGTAATAGCATCGATAGGAAATAGCCGAGTCCGATATTCATATCGAGTGACCGATTTTGGACATTAGACAGTCCAACATGACCCGATGATTATGTTAATCTATGATATGACAGTTTGAAAGTTAGGAAATTCAAAATTTAAAATGTCTAATCGTAACCTATTAGATAACTGATAACCAATTACAAAATATGAGTAATAAAATATAATTAAAGAATGTATTTTCTATTAGTATTTATTTATTTTGAAATATATATCAGGAACTTTTTATTTATAATGTTATGTCATTTTTGTTATAACTAAAATAATTTATTATATCATTTGACATAATTTTCATCGAGAGAAACTTAATGCTCCCCACTTTGTTTCCAATCTCGAATGCACTCGCAAATATTATTAGGTTGTGAACCCCTGCTTTAAGATGAGATGTCCCCTTATGTGAGACATATGTCGTCTTCTATCCACGAAAGGATTAATTCCTATAGGACATCATAAAAGTCATTAGAAGTATTATATAAGGCTGTCATGGTTACTGCTTTAACTAATCGGTAGTTAATTCGAGAACCAGTATTATATAACAGTGCGATGGGCAAATTTACTGCCCGCCGAAGAGCTCGCGGGCATTGAGATACAGAATACGTGCAATGATATGATGTATGAGAGAAATAGACAATAAATTTATGCGCTAACCCGTAACAATTAAATCAGTGCAATTTTTACAAGTTATGAAGTAGACTCTCGTTATATTGCCGGTTGAGCGAGTTCTTTACGTATACGGCACTAGCCTGTTATTCTATCTCAAAGGGATCTATGCAGGTTTCAATTTTCTGAATTTACGTATTTATACATTTTCAAGTTTTCGAATTTTTTAATCTTACTTTACACATTTACAAATTCATAAATTCTCAAATTTATAAACTTTCAATTCTTCAGAGTTACAAATTGTGCAATGTAGAAATTTTCAGAATTACAAATTGTCGTATTTTGAAATTTCGATATTTTAAAAATCACAAATTCTCACATTTAAATTTGCAAATTTTCAAAATCATTATCCTTCAATATTTGTATATTTACAAAATTTCCACCGAGTTGTAGAATCTTTATACGTTGTATCTTTGTACGTTGTCGATTTTGACCATATAATTTCTCTTAAATTACACAATCCCGTATATGGCAATATAACAAGAGTGTACCAAACTCTGCCGCGTGAGTTCTCGAGCGCAGTTGTCCACCACTGTACAAAAGAACCAATGCTGTTGTTCCAAGATGGTTGTTGCCTGTTTGTTCCCCTTTGTGCACATTGACGATGTTTCGTGAGACTTATGTTGATCGTTTGCTTTTATGTTTCGTCAATTTGTAACAATTAATTGAGATCCAATTGAACAAATGCAATGTCAATAATTGGATACATTTAACGTGCTTAAATTGAATCTTCCGTTAAGGACCTTCGAAGAGAGCGTTACCTTTTATTCGTGTGACAAAAAGTTCCCTAGATAGTTATTTACTCCTACTGGATAAAACTATGCCTGCTGTCGATTCGAACGGGTAAGTGCTTCCGGTTAGAATGTTTAAACAAATAATCTTAAGTTTCTAAGAATTATTATCTATTGAAGACTTAGATATTTCTTAGACATTGAAACGTGGATTATTTATTAAATATATAGATTTTGCATTTGACAAATTACAGCAGGGCTATGTGCTTGGCTATTTAAGCGATATCCGTTGAATTCTAGTTTGACTAATTCGCATGTTGACAATGCTCATTGTTTAATTAATGTTTGTATGTTTATGGAATGCCGTAGACATTTGCTTTTCTAATTTATTGTTATTGTTAGTTTGATTATGCGTCGAAGGTATTTATTGCAAGGAAATCGAATCGTTTGACATTATGTTTGTAAATTTAGGTTATGTTACAAAATATGAGCGATCGTCGACCATGTTTGAGTTGTCAGCCATATTGCAAATCAAAGGCATCTAGCCTCTAAAATACTATTCATACAATATATTTGTATCGGTATTTAATTTATTGAATTTATTATTAAATTATTTGTTCTTGAAATTAATTTATAAAAAAATAAAGCTTTTAAGTATAATATAATTTAACTTTAAATACTAGAAATTTAATATGAGGAAATAACTGAGGAAAACACAAATTTCGAATAGTATGATTTGAATTTCCCGCTCAAACCATTTTGGAATTTTCTGATAATAAGAAACATATCTATGCACCTTTAATTAATATATTGTTTAAGTAACAGTATATGTTTTGTTATTATACTATAAATTGTATAATACTCTTCATTTATATAACTGATTATTTTTGCAATTTTATAAAGATTATAGATCAAATTATTTGATTTATTTAAAAATATTTCAATTTATAATAAATGAATATATGTCCTATGTAATTTGAACGGAAAGAATCATATTTTCAATGTTCATAATTATTCATATTTTATAACATAACCTTATTAATTAAGTACACAAATATAATTTTTTATACTTTCTTATACCTGCAACGTCCATTAAAAACGAGCTTTCAAGGCTAACGAAAAATTTTCAAACGTATTTGCATTTTCCTTTACATTAAATACATAGTGAATCATTTCTATCGTACATACTTCTTCTTTCTCCATAAAACACACTTTTTCTCTAAAAAGAAAGTCACACATTTAAATACAAAATGCACTTTTAAATAATTTTATTCAGTTACTAAAAGAAACAATATTTTTTATTAGCAAAATATTTTTGTATACAACATAGAGTCATTTTTTCATGATGAAAATAATAAAAAGAAAATAATTTTGTTATTTATTTTGCTACGATTCTGTTCGAGAACAGTTTTTGTTTTGCTGTTGCTACTTGACCATCATCCTTTCCAAATCAAACTGTTATCATTAATTAATTGTTTATCGAAGGTAGATTATAGAAAAGGGTGTTTTAATGGTTGTTTTTAGGTCCACGAGGCAGATGCGTGTTTGGTACTGGCGAACAAGTATTGCCAGGACCCTGACGCTGAAGACGCGGCAAACATTATGCGCGTTATCTCCATCAAGAACTATTCGGATGATATTCGCGTTATCATTCAGTTAATGCAATATCACAACAAGGTATAATTCACTATAACTATTCGGACACAACACTGTGGGCTTAGGTTAAAAATTGCCCCATCTTTCACTTATTTTTTTATGTGCAGAACATGTTTTAATCCACCTCTACTCGAGGTAGTTCTTGCGTTAAAGAATTAAAATGAACGTTTTTTCCACCATTATATTAAAAAAAAATTCTGTACAACTTCAAAATCAAATTCAAATTCAAAGGATTTTCTTTGAAATCGTGTGCCTCAAAAAGCTAACTTATACCTTCTTGATCAAAATGATCACATCTGAGCTGTTGATGATTTCTCTAAAAGTTTGAGGTTTCCAAATTGTGAAAGATACATAAATGTTACAACAAAGTAATTATACAATTTAAGGGTAGTTGTCCACTTTTCTCAGCATTACCTCATTGTACTCGTCTTTAAATAACTTCATTTCATCAGATTTTTACAAATATCCATCACTTTTTCAAAGTTCCTGATTTTCATATTCAGTGATAAAATGAAGCTGTTTAAAAAAGGTGCAGTGAAAGAAGCAATGAGGAAGCTTTAAATAATTAGCACTAAACCTACCGGCATATGTGTACTTAACTTGAAATTAAAAATGAAGTTGAAAAATAAATAAACAAACGAAACATAAATTACACATTGATACTGTTAACACACATTGATTGTTTATCTCGATGAAAATCAATGATTTCAAGGAATGCACTTTAACACTAGGTTTACGGACATTTGATGGTCACTTATATTTAAATTTGAACTACAGTAAAAAAATAAATAAATTGGGGATGATCTGTGAACTGCATAAGACATTGATTCTTTAGCTTGACGAAAGTTGACATACATTTTTACAAAAATTTCTTAATAAATTTTATCATTTAAAATAAGAGATCTATGATCCGTCATTTTGACGGGTTCCGTAAATCTAGTGTTAACAAAATGTGTACCCTATAATAAGAAATTTGTGGAGCGGTTATTTGACCGGTTTGGTAGTTTTAGTGTTAAACATTGCATAATTACTAAATCTAGTATTATGAATATAATATAGAAGAATTAAGGAAGAAAATAACCTGTTGCAGGCCTACTTATTAAACATTCCATCATGGGACTGGAAACAGGGTGACGATGTGATCTGCCTGGCGGAGTTGAAGCTGGGTTTCATCGCACAGTCCTGTTTGGCGCCGGGTTTCAGCACGATGATGGCCAATCTATTCGCCATGCGTTCCTTCAAGACGGTCAGTAAACTGTTGTCCTACGGCAGACACAAATACCCGCCGTCTTTGTCATCTATGCATGTGTGAATAAAGTTCTTCAGGTTTTTTTTTTCTCACAACTCGAGTGTTCACAGTGATCGCGTTTTTCTCTCTCTCTCACTCTCCCAGTTACTTTATTTCGTCCGCTCTTTATTACTTGCTACGATCGTTTCCGCGAGACAGTTTTCACTGTGGACAAACGCGCGAATCCGTACATGCATAGGAGCGTGTGTGATTTAGAAATGGTTGGTTGATTGGTACCAGTCGCCCGATATGCAGGCTTGGCAGAATGACTACCTCCGTGGAACCGGAATGGAGATGTACACCGAAACACTGAGCCCTACCTTCATTGGAATGCCCTTTGCAAAGGCCACTGAGTAAGTCGGTCCAATCCAACATCCAGCAGACACCTGCATATCTGATTCAAGAGACGAGATCTGTGGTTCCGCTCGTTTGTATTGTGTCCGTACATAATTAACACGCGGAGCTTCCTCGAAAGTTGACCGCGAATTAGCCAGCGGCCAAATACTGAAACTAACCTCGAGTTATGCCTCGAGCGATGTATTTGACTGAGAGTGCAGTAATATCTGATACATATTTCAGGGCAGGGTTGCCAGATGACGTTGTAATGAAGCTGTGTAGGTTTATAGAGACAAAATGACGTTATAATGAAGCTGTAGACACACGGTCGAGCTGACGTTATGATTATAGATACATTTAGGGACAACATGACGTTATAATAAAGCTGTATACGGGACAAGATGAAGAATAGAGCTGTAGACACATAGAGAGACAAAATGAGATAACAAAACTGTAGGCATATTTAGGGACTAGGTGACGTTATACTAAGGCTGTAGATGTATATAGGGACAAGATGGTGTTATAATAAAGCTACATACGTCAGGGTTTGATCAAGAGAGGGGTTAGGAGGGGATAGCAGTGCTAGGTCCCATTTTACAGGGACCATCATTCTTAGCTTTCTATTCTGTATTTATTATGAATTTGGAAATTTAAAAAATTTAGGGACTTGGAAATTTGGAAAATCTGGGAAATATGGGGATTTGGAAAGTTTCAGAGTTTGGAAATATGGAAATTTGGAAGGGTTGAGACTTTGAAAATATTGTAATTTGGGAAATTTGGAAAATTTGCGAAGTTTGAGAATTTTTTAATTCGGAAATTTCAGAAATATTGAAAGCTTGAGGATTTCGAAATTTAGGGAGTTTGAAAAATTTGAGAAACTTACAAATATTTGAGTGTTATAATTTTTAAGTTTAAATTTACAAAATTTGAGATTTTTAGCAATTAGAAATTTAGGAATATGGGAATTTGGGAAGTTTTAAAATTTCAGAGTAGAAATTAGTAAAATTTGAGAATCTAGAAATACAACGAATTAGAAATTTAACAATTTGAAACTTAAAGTCTGGAATCGCAGTCACAGTCAACTTTCGAAGAAACTCTATACTACCTGATTGCAATTTTTATTTTCTTTTTTTTATTTTGCCCGGATCAAGTGTTTTCTGCTCAACTTACGTCATTTCTTCTTTCAAGAAGGGAGACCAAGTCTCATCTCATAATTTTAGTGAAACTTTTAAAAAATGTAGATTTTTGAAAAATGCAAAAACAGATTGATTTTTTGTAATTTAATTGCAAAGAATGATCTTTCTTCACTAATATTTTTAGTTATCAAAATTTTTTATTTTCTTCAGTTACATAGAAATATAAATCTATTAATTAAAAAATATTTTCACTGTTGTTTTTGAAATTTAATAATTATAAATAAAACTGAAAGTTAAGTAAATTTTTGAGTTCGATAAAATATATATAAAGTATATTTTGTACATATTTTAAATGTTTCATGAATATTTAGTCTCTTTAATAATTCTGTAATTAACAGGAAATCTAATCTAATTAACCCAATCAGCGGAGCGCACGATTTTCAGAAAATTAATTGTTTAGTTTCAAATTTATTGATTCACGAGTATACACATTTTGAAAATCACAAACTTACAAATTCTCAAATTTATAAATTTTAAAATTTTCTAATTAGAAAATTTTCAACTTTTTTCATTTATAAATTTTTCATATTTAGAAATGCAGTAATTTGAAAATATAGAAGTCTTTACTTTTTCAAGTTTACAAATCTATAAATTACAAATTTCCAAGTTAAAAGATTGAAGAATTTTTCAACACAAAAATGTTCAAATTTAAAAATTAAAAAATTGTTCCCATTACAAACGTTCAAATTTAAAAAGTTACTAAAGTAAAAAATATGCAACTTCACAAAATTTCAAGTTCAGAAATTTACAACCTCGCATTTTGTCAAATCTCAAAATCTACATATTTACAAATGGAGTCCTTGTACCTCGTATTTTATTTTCTTTCTCGTACACTCCGCTCACGAGTATTTCTATTAAAACAATTAACAGTTTTCGCTAAACGTTTGAGAATAATATACTGAAATCGTTAGGAAATGTCCAGGACAATCTACATAATATCACAATGCCATAGTATAATAGAAGAGATAATTTCATGGAAAAATAGCACAACAGGACCGGGCTTTATGGCCAAAAAACTTTCTTCGTTTTGTAAATATTTCTCTCCACTCTGCGACTCCACTTGCGCTTTAATGATCGTACAACCTCGAATGGCACGACTAAAAATGCCTTTTCAGAAAAGCACGTATAGTTCGTTTGGGAGTTTTCAATACTTGTTTGAGAAGTACATGGACTCGGTCGACCGTTTCACACTCTTTTTATGCACGCGTTAACGACGGCGGAATCACTTGAGAAGGGTCCGTAGTCTCTTGAATCGGAAAGAAAAAAAAAAGGATAAAGCTTCGCCTACGCTCTGTCTTTCACTATGCTCCACTCCGCTATATACATTGTATGGACTATATTCTATTTATATTTATATGAATGCACATACAGGGTGTTCCACATCGCTGTTTCCACGAAATTTCAAAATATTCCTCCGACTTTGCTAGAAATTGTTGTGTAACACATTTTAGAACGATTGAGTGTTAGGTTAGAAATTTTTCAGGTTATGTTACTCATTCGTGAGGAACATTTAGAGATTCTTTAATGAATTTATAGATTTATATGTTTTAATTATAGTAACATCATCATATACCAAATTTAAGAACGATTGAGTGTTAGGTTAGAAATTTTCGAGGTTATGTTACTCATTCGTGAAAAATATTTAAAGATATTTTTACAAATTTATAGATTTGTGTATACTAATTATAGTAACATTGCAATATACCAAATTTAAGAATAATTGAATGTATTACAACTTTTCGAGGTTATGTTGTATGCGAGGAATATTTAAAGATTTTTTAATGAATTTATAGAATTCACATAAAAGATACATTACATTATATATTAAAAAGATGTAGAACGATAGACTTTTCTAGGGAACAGGGCAATATAGAGAATGCAATAATATTCACTGTATCATTTGCATTTTTATAAAATTTTTAATAAATAAATTAAATATTTGCAATTTTGAAAGTACTAATCATATCTGTAAATAAATAAACTTAATTCTAATTATTATAATTTATTAAATTTAAAGAAATCAAATTTCGTGGTGACATTTGTGGGACACATACTGTGTGCATACGTACAGGGTGTCCAGATTAATGTTCAGCATTTTTGAACGCGTTCGATCCCACAATAACAGATATAAATAAAAATTTCAACGTGCAGAGTGTAATATTATACAGTTGGGCCCGACAGTGTTAAATGTATATGAAAAGAATTAAAATCTAGTAATATATTTATATACATAACCTTAATGATTTATAATAAGTATTATGATTTTCATCTGTTAAAGATATTTTGAAAGAAGTATAATATAGTAAGGTTAATAAAACACATGTATTGTTAAGGACCAATATGGAGGACAAGCCATTTGAGATGGTGCCAAGGAAATTTTTCAAAAATCTGATAATAGTGCAGTGGTCATGTTACCACTGACCTAGGTGATAATTATTTAGACTAAAGTCAGAGGTCTTAAATTAGAGGCCATGAGTTTATATAAATCTATTGGCAATTTCTGGAGAAGTTAGAAGAACTCTGTTTCTTTTCGTCATTTGTTAATTAACATGTAACAAGTATTGAAATCGTCGTTGTTTTCAGATGTGTAATATTACACAAATGGGTGTGAAAGTGTTAAAAGAATACTGACTATTAATAAGGACACTCTGTATGCAACACGAGCATATCAATTATATTGTACAATATCGTATCTGTGCTCTACACTTAAGCGATGTAAGCCACCCCTCAACGCTTCAATAACGTTTCTATACGTCCACCATTTTTGTATAATTTCTAAATACGGTTCAGACCTGATTTGCATATCGTGGACCATGGAACATGGATAAACCACAGATATGTGCTAATTGTTGGCTGCATATGCCTGTTTTCATCAGATTTTAGGTTAAATGTAACATAATACAGTTTGAGGTTAGATATAACCTCACTGTCCCTATTTCCTCAAAATTTTAATTTGTAAATTATTTGGAAGTTTCAGATTAGGCATTACATCATTGTTACTATTTTAAAACATTTTTATTTAAAGATTACTTATTTTTGAGTTGTGGGCTTTTTACTTCGTATTTTAACAAATTTTACGACATGGCTATATCGTAAAGGAAAGTATACTTTACCTTCTGACAAGTTTTACGATCTCGCTATATCGTAAAAAAGCAGTACTTCAACTTTTTAAAGAATTTTATGATTTCAGTATATTGCAACGTTATATGTTAGCTATAATATAGTTGTTTAAATTTTCAATTTGTTGCTTCATATACCATTAACACTATGCAAAATTACTCTTTTGTTTAGTGTCTTCAATCGTTTGTGCTCGTTATGGATAAAATATTGCTTGTTCCAGTCGGTTTAGGTTTCGCATAGTCGGTTCGGTGTGCCAAATATTTTTCTTCGCAAATATCTACTCATGATATTATTTAATATTGATATTCAGAAACATTTAAAGTTAAAAATGTCTAAATTTATATTTCCATTAAAAAAGTGTTTTCATACATATATGTTTTATGATTCTTTAATGGTTCTTTCTGAATGGTTCTGTATTATAAACTTAAACGACAGGTTCTACAAAAATGAATACAAAGTCTTCCACATATCTTGTTCCTAAATTACGAAACTATGCATTATTCCCAAATCCACGATATCAAATTTCACTGTCTGACCGTATAAAAGCAATCAATAAAAGCAAATGGAAGATAGGTAAGCCTTAGGACATGTAAGCAGTAGGTTAACTCTCTTGAAAGGTAATTTCGCAACAGTAGATCGAAGGCATATCACTTTCATCGTGTGTCATATTCTCCAAGGTTGTAGTGCTCATGAACGAAGAGGTGCTCATAGTCCGTACATCCTCCATTTTAGCGTATAGGGACAAATGTCCTAAAAATGATCCCGTTGGCAGATCTACTTAGGAGTTTCGCTATGTATTAAAGAACACCTGAAACCACGCTAAATTTTCAAGAGCTTCATTTCACGTTTTCGGATCTGAAGGAAACAAGAAGAGGATCGCAGGCGAATGATGCATAGATAATAAAGATCGAAGAACGTTGACAAGAACGTGTCGAACTGACATGCAACTAATTCCCGACTTGAAAGATGTTATTTTGTTTGTCGATCTTGTATGAGATAGTCCGTCTTGTTTGCCTGCACGACGAGAAGCAGACCACTGGTCAGCGTCCATCCTCGTGTCAGGTCTATCCAATGTATTTTGAAAGGTTTGATGACGTGGGGCCCTGATTGGTTGGTGTTTCAGTCGCCGGATACTCAGGCATGGCAGAATGATTACCTGCAGGGCACGGGCTGCGAGATGTACACGGAAACCCTCTCCCCGTCCTTTACCGGGATGACATTCCCCCAAGCCAGCGAGTAAGTTCTCGCTGCCATTGGATGACACACACGCCGATTTTTCGATACAACATCGACTAACACAACATTATACATATACAAAATCCACGTACTTGTTTCAAAAGTAATGAGTACTGCGTTTTCAAAAATCAAAGTCTACGGAGTGATTTCTTTACAAAATTATATGTTAATATTTCTTCTTAATTCTCGAGGCAATGATGATACTCTTCAACATTTTAAGTAGGGGTGGATAAATAAAGTGGTTTGGAACGTGACATGCTGTCTTAAGATGCCATCATACGGATTTAGATATTTGTGTCACTAATACGGTCTTAAAAGGCAATTTCAAGTGACATGTCACGTCTCAAATTGGTTTATTTACACTGGGAGAACCACTTAAAGTAAGATAGTATGTCATAACATAAATTTTAACTAGTTATGAACGTGACATGCCGCCTTAAGCCGTCACTACATTGATCTTGATAATCCATGTGGCAACGGCTTAAGGCGGCATGTCATGTCCTAAACTGATTTATTTGCATTGAAAAGAGTCTGAGAGTAACATAAGAAGTTATAAGATATACTGTAATAGGCTAGAGACGTGACATGCAGCTTTAAGCCGCTGCCACATGAATTTTAACAATCCATGCAGTAGCGGCTTAAGGTATCACATCTGCAAGTGGTACGTTTCAATTAATTTCGAACATGATATGCTTCTTTAAATCTCCACCATATGAATCAATTTTGATATTTGCATTACTGATCTCTGTTTATTTATTTGCATTGTAATCTAAATAAATAACATTGGGAAGTGACATGCCGCCTCAAGCCACCACATGGTTAAATCGTGACATTCAAATTTCGAATTGGTTTATTTGTATTACAACATATCACTTGATCGGTCACAATTTTTTCAACATTTCTAGTTGTACAAAATTGACATGACTTAAATAAACGTCAGACTACAGCACTACAATAACTTTTCATACAACTAACAATTTATTCATATCGTTCGATATGAATGGTTGCTCATATCGTTCGATATGAATTAGCGACAAGACCCGGATAGTAGTCCAAATAAACTAATTTAAGAGATGACATGCCGCTTCAAGTAGCTACCGTATACAGTGACGCCTTAATGCTGCATGTCACCTCTTAAATCAGTTTTTGTACATTCCATAGTGTACATATCGCAACAATTTGCTCAAATTTGTTCTCTAGAATACTAATCTGAATTATAAAGCAAGCAGTCTCATCACTTTTGGAATAAACAACACACCTATCAGCGCTCAAAAATTCATTACAAATCAAACGAAAACACACATACGCACATACCAAGACACTTTTAGAGGACATTCGAGTGCGAGATTTTGTTTTTTGCCTGTCTGTATCGTTGATCTCGCACACTATTTTTTGTGTATCTCTGACATTCCATTGTGTACACATGTACATATGACCACATACTCGTACGTGGATTGCGAATGTCACCCCTCACCTAGGATTTTTTTCATCCTTTGAACGTTTCTTCTTCCATAGGAATCTTTTTTGGCTAGCGTAGTTTGATTATGTTTTGTTTGGTGCGTTGGTATCTTTTGGATGTATTTTGGAATTTTCCACAATTTCGTCCAAGTATATTTTTTACCTTTTTCGTTTTTTAACGACATTTTTCGATTTTAGCAAATCGTTTGCTCGTTTTGCAAATTTTGCATCAATCTTTTTATATACTGCCGTAGAAGTAGCTACTACCGATTTTGACAGGTGGGTCAATGCAGACTTCTCGAACAAGGATTGTTTTTTTTACATGGCAGACTTTCGTTATATCGCCACGGATGGAGATGTATTAACAGACAGTTCCTAAAATTTGCTGTGTATTGGATTGCATAGAAAATAGGGTACAGTGGATATTAGAAACTTAAAATAACAAAGATACAGTTGACTCTCGTTATATTGCCGTAGATATGTTAAAGACTGTTAGTTTGCTAAAATTCTGCGATCTCAACGTCTTAAGTTTTTAAAATTCTACAATTTCAGACTTCCAAAGACTTGAAGTCCCATTTCCAAAGTCCCCACTTCTAAGAGCTGAAAGTTCCAAAGTCTCTAGAATTTAAAGTCCCAAAATTCCTAGACATTAAACTCGAGTTGAAGCTACAGTCTAACAATCGACTGTGTAGATCGGCCATCTTCGTGAATCTTCGTGCGTTACAGTGATGGAAAGAGGTGGCGCCACTGGTCAGTGTGGAAGTCCATAGAGTATTGGCAATATAACACGAGACAACTGTAAATATGAAACTGTGTAGTTATAAATGCATTGATAGGCAATTACATCTACAAAATAAATGTATTTATAAACGAATTAATAAATTTTGCATTTCAACACCTAGCAATTATCATAAATTAAATAAACAATAAATATATTTGAAGAAATAAGATTTTAAGTAACAAAAGAGGTATTAATAAAATTGTATAGTTTAATTAAAAAATTATTTTGTTCGAACGAAGTCTGCATACCTTCCTTAAGGACATACTACATATAGTATTGAAATTTTTACAACTCTTTAACACTTGAAATAATATATATTTTGAAATGAACAATATGGACGTGCTTAAAACGTAAATACAATTTTGCACACTGAATATTTTCCATATTTTGTACATAAATTTTTGAAAGGATACATGGAACGAAAAGAGTTTCCTTTCCGTTTGATCCTTACCACATTGTGTGTTAGTAGATGTAACATTCAGATCTTCTATTAACAAAATATGGCGTTGTACACGCATGCCTGGTGCTCTTTATTTAAACAAAGTATATATGTTGAATTTTAAACGTGATATGTCCACTTGAATTAAGATGTTCAACACATATCTGATATTCGTGACATTTAATAAGCATTTTTTGATCAATTATTTTTATCGTATTGAGCGTATAAAAATTTAATAAACGTCTATTCAATGTTATAGGTAATCATTTTTTTTATTAGTATTATGGATAATTAATATCTTTATGTGTACTATTTATTTAATGTGATCTATAGTTTTTATAAATTATTACAAGTTCCATAAATAATAGTGACACATACGTGAATACTATTAAAGCAAAAAAACAATGATTTAAGGTAAATGTTATTCTTTATTTTTCTTTATTTAAAAATTATTCTGCACATGTGTAGTTACATCTCAAATGAGATCCAATATTAATATTGCAATATTTTATAAAAATTAATATTGTGTAAATTTGAAACAAATTTTTTACAAATAATAAATTATGGTTACCTTTTTTTTTATGTAGGTTTTTAATAAATATTTTAAATTAAACTACAAAATCTGAATAATTTTAATTAAAAATTTATACATTGAATTAGTATTCTCAAATTATTCCTTTCAAAAACAGTGTATAATACATTTGTTTCGATAACAAAAATTATATGAACTACACAGAGATCTTAAATTATAATAATTAAACAAATTGTCTTTTCTTGCAAGCACGTCAACAGTTTCGATTAATGTTTATGTGTTAAACATTATTCTTCAAATAAAATTTCATTTCTTGGTACATTTATACAAATGAATATCACATCTGTTTGCTATTTTATTATATTTATAATTATTCTTCTTTACTCAATTTCTGCACCGTATTTATTATATGCACTGTTAGTTGCCAAAGCTGGGCACGGTTTTAAACAATCAAATCGATTAAACATTTTTAATATTCTATTTTAAGCTGGTAGTACAATTATATAAAATTATGATTTTACAAGGAAAAATTAATATAAAATTTTTCCACAGTAATCGAAAAAATTACTTTATACTATACAACATTTTTATTTTATTTACATATTAAATAGTACTCTTTATTCACTAGTATAATGATAAAATATCTTCGTTATTATTATTTTCAAAAGAAAGGAGTGACTCTCGTTATATTGCCATGGACAGAGCTGTAAGAGCAAGAAACAATTGACATTCAAAATAAAAAAAGAACTTTTAGAAAAAGTTTGATTGAAGAAATCATGTTACTATCGATGATGTTTGTGGATTTTCTTAAGATACGGAACTTAGAATGAGTGGGTAAATGTGTGAATATAGAGAACTCTCATTATATCGCTGTATACAAGGCTGTAGAAATAGAAATTCGATCTGATGTCCCAAAATCAATAAAACCTGACGTTAAAAAATCCCAAATTCGAAGATTCAAAAATCTAGAAAGACAAAGATCGAGACATATCAAAATTCGAAAATGTGAAAATTCAAATATAATCATTCCAAAGTCCAAAAATCTCAAAATCTCAATCTGAATGAAGATGTTACAGTCCCAGAATTCCAACATTCCAAAATTCAAAGATTAAAAAATCCAAAAACCAGAGATTTCAAAAGTCTTAAAATCTTAAAATCATAAAATCTCAAAATCTTGAGATTCCAAACGTGACAATTCCAAAATTGCAAGATCCAAGAATTGAACAATTTTAAAATTCCAAAGTACAAGGTCCCAACATTGCAAGACCCCAAAATTTAAAAATTCCGAAGTCCCAAAGTACGAGATTCCAAAATCCCAAAGTACTGAAATTCAAAAATCCCAAAATCCCAAAGTCTATATCTCAAAATTCTCAAATCTGTACTTGATCAAACACTTGATTATCAAGGTTCTATACTAACGTCGTGTCATCCGCCATTTTCGTAAACCTGCGTCCATCTTCGTACGCCTTCGTACGCCTCCGTGCGTCCTCGTGTATCTCCGTGCACTACAATGGTGGGGCAGCGCTTAGAGCGTTCAGTAAACTGCATATAAAAGGGGAACTTGCTCACGGTGGCAATATAACGAGAGTTAACTATATCCATTAAAACTAATATTGACACTGTCTATATTCTTATTCTTATATTCTTATTACTAATCAACAGCTGAAATACAGGTACTTTCTCCACGAATTTCATTGAGAACAAGATACAAATCGTGAAACTGACACCAATATTACAAACTGAAAATCTTATTTTACGCTACCCCTATTATTTGCGTGTGTAAGGTTGTTAATTTCGCTCAGACGTTTATCTACTGATTTTGCACAGTGTGTAGTTTTGTTATCACGAGTGGATACATACAGTTCACCATTATTGCGAGCCATTTTACTCAATTTGAACATTAGACCTCTTAATTGCCTATATTACGTCACATTAGATAGCCGCAGGAGTAATTACAATAGTTTGTTGGTCTCTTCGTCGAGTTTGGGATTAGAGTAGGATCTTAGAGCAATTAGTTTAGAGAACACTAGACTTCTTCCATCTTTCGCATGATCTTAGATATTAATTAACTTTTTACATTACCTATTTCCCTAATTGACAATTGCTGAGGTGCTTTATTTGCATGTCGTACTTTGGTGTTTTCTATGGTGCTTCGTTGAAATTTGGCAAAACAGAGCGTTGCCTAATGAAGATTGCCCTAATCGACTCTCACGGTATAATGGATGCTCTTTGAGATTACTTCTATTATAGCATTTTGTACTGTGGTAAAAAGGTCACTATAAATCATAATACAAAGGCTACACCATAACGAAAATGAATCGCTCTGAATTTCTATAACAAAGATAACTTTACAGAAGAAGTGTAATTCAAGAGCAAACAGTTGAACAGCTTTGTATGAAGAGAATCATTTAAACGCAATTTTTGTTCACTTATTGAATTAATTGTGCGTATGGAAGTGGAAGGTGATAATAATCATAGATCTTATTTTTGATAAATGCTTATTACCAGTAATGGGCAAATGCCCTCGAAGAGTCCATGAGTGCCCACTATCTGTATCATACTGATGATAGTTTGCATTATACATATCAGCTGAATTATAAATACATAATTCCGAACGTCCGAGTTACTTCCATACAAAACTTAAAATCAAAAATTTCTCAAAAACGAAGGCCCAATTTGAAAAAACTCAATAAGGTTTTTATTACACTACACGAGTGCTATGACCTCCACATATTATTATTCTAAAAGCGATCGCAACATCTGTGTCGTGTCTTCTACTACACATTCAAACAATCAAAAATATTTTGCTATTCTTTTACAAAACATTTAAGTAGTTAAAAATATAATAAATAAATAAAGAAACGCTCTGTTGTGTCTCTGTTAATGATGCTATAAAATTAATGTATTATACAATTTTATGAAATTGTGTACAATTGCATGAAATTTCGAATAAAAATTATGGATGCCTTGTCATGTTACTAATATATTAACTTACATGTGACTTATCCTATGCCATTATATGTTCTAGGTATAAGTGTTTTCTAGTTGCGAATAAAAGTAATATTGTTTGATATATGTGAGCATGGAATATTATGCAAAACTTCGTCTTAGGTTATGCTTCACGAAGTTGAAGCTGTTGCTGCTGGCGATCGAGATAAAGGGCGAAGGAGGCGGAGACAGTAAGATCTCGATCAATCCACGTGGTGCCAAGATCGTTGCAAATACTCAGGGATTCTTCATTGCTCAATCTGCCGACGAAGTGAAACGGTGAGGATAAATTATTCGTTAAAAATAAATAAATTGCGTGAGTGATTATTGAACATAACGTGGTGGTCGAGGCAGAACTCCTATATTTGTTGTGGACGGAACTTTGACCATTTGGAAGTTTGGAGAATTTGGGGAATTTGAGAATTTGGGAAATTTGGAAATTTAGAACATTTGGAAAATTTGGTAATTTGGAAATTTGGGAAATTTGGGTAATTTGGGTAATTTGGGTAATTTGGAAATTTGCAAATTTGGAATATTTGAGAAATTTAGAAAATTTGAGAATTTGGGAATTTAGGGAATTTGGGGAATTTGGGGAATTTGGGGAATTTGGAATATTTGAGATATTGATTTGGATTTTGGAGAATTTGAAATTTTGAGAAATTTGGGAATTCGGGAAATTTAGAAAATTTGGGAAATTTGAGAATTTGGGAAATTTGGGATTTTGGGAAATTTAAGAAATTTGAGAATTTGGGAATTTGGGAATTTGGAAATTTAGGATTTTGGGAATTTGGGAATTTGGAAATTTGGGAAATTTGGGAAATTTGAAATTTCGAGAAATTTAGGAAATTTAGGAAATTTAGGAAATTTAGGAAATTTGGAATACTTGGGAAATTTGAAAATTTGGGAATTTGGGAAATTTGAGAAATTTAAGAAATTTGGGGAAATTTGGAATTTGGGAAACTAGGGAAATTTTGAGATTTGAATATTTATGATTTAAAAAATTTGACAAAAAATTGGGAATTTCAGAATTTGGAATATCAGAAACCTTGAAAGGTGAAAAGTCTAAAATACAGTTTGCAACGTTGCCTGCCATAAAGTAATTAATCTAATTGTTAAAAATAACGAGTAACTTTCTGTTTCTAGGGCGTGGTTCTATTGCAAAGCATGCCATGAGGATATTAAAGACGAAACGCTGATCAAGAAGTGCAAGTGTAAAAATTGTAAGTCTTTCAAATCTAATGACATCCCTTTAATGACAACTTCTAATTCTTTTCGGATACTTTGCTCTCGAATCTTTGACTAATCTAATTCAAACTTTGTTATCGGTGATTATATAATATATATATATATATAAGAATAATAATTAATAATTAATAATATATGTCTCTATGTATATAGAGTGCTGTATACGCACCAAACAATTGCGAATCACACGTGATATAATATTAATGTTGATAAAAAAACTCGTGTGACTCGCAAAAAATGATCAACAGCTATACCGGACGAATCACATAGAAAAAAAAGATCTCTCTGTTTCCGTGATCTTCTGTAATCCGTGATTTCCTTCGTCCTGTCCTTTTTCTTTTTCTCTATGTTCCTTCAACCACCGAAAGACGTAGTAGTAATTACCGCGACAATTAACGAATTGACATGGTTGTGACCATCCTCTTGTGATATATGATCTAGTGGGGCAACAGCAGCGCTCCTGGGGCCGGGATTTAGGTAACGTCTCACACTCGCTCGCTTAGCCTTTACTATCATCTTCTGACTATCTCCTTTCTACTTTTTATATTTCACCTTCTTCCAACTTCTGTCCATTAACAACTGATCTCTGATTGGTACATTTGAAACTTTCACGATGATTTCAATTAGTCGTCGCGTCGTCAGGTTGCGGGTTCCAGTCGTGTTTTGCTTTTGTAGACCACATTTTGTAAATATTGCAATGGAGACTCGTTTTTAATTCTCCAACTGAGATTTCTTCAGAGATTTGATTCTCTTTTAGGTTGGTATATCTGTGTAGTTATATAGGGACTATATTTTCGACAATAGTTCAACAGGATTATCAACAGTAGAGTCAACGGTAGCACCATTAGGACTTATGGAGTTAGAAGAATATTATTAAACATATGATGTCTATGAATCTAAATTATGTATAGATAGATTAGTAACTTAGAACAGGATCTATGATGGGACAGTACTGAAGTTGGGGATTAATAAGATAAGGAATAGACAATTAATCTAGAGCAGGCCTAGGCTGTGACATGCGAAAATCATGTGAGGATGCATGGCATAAGGAGCAAACTAATGATACATTGTACAAGGACTCATACGATAAGGAGCAGATGTAGCCTTGATGTAGAAGTCTTATTTAGGATAGATCTAGTCATTATGAGGCATAGCTAACTCTATTCTTATGAGTCTAATAAGATAGGTGCAGACTCATGATGCAGAGGTCTTAGTTAAGTGACATGTGAGGATTCAGAACAAGGAAACTCATGAACTAAACCATGAAAAGACCCAGATCAGTAGTAGAACTTGCATGTGAACATAGTGTTATTTAGGATATATGCTGAGATCTGAAAGAATGTGATAATGAGTAGACCCTGGATGTAGACAAGGCCTTAGCATGTGACATATGTGGAGTCATGTAAGGACTCGTAGGATAAGTACACTCATGATAAAAGGAGACTTTATTAAGAATGTGACATGTGATGAACTATATGAGGATTCATAGGAACAGTAGACCCATCATGTAAAGGTCTAAGTTAACATGTGCCATATGGGAATGGTGAAAAGACCCATAGGATATACAATACGTTCATTATGTGAGGAGATGTTATTTAAGATGTGACATGTGGACAATGAGAATAACCTACTCAACCATTTCAGAAGATGTACAAATAGGATGTGACTGAACAATATGCTAAACAGCCTAGGCATTACATAAAAAATGTGGGAGGAGTCTTACGTCAAGTATAGAATTATTAAGTTACGATAATGTTCCTAGGGGTGTAACATATATGAAATAAACCAGTGATGCAGAAGTGTGTATTTAGAATATCTCATCAAATTACCAGGCTAGTAGAATAACAGGACCTAACCTAGTAAGAGTCGTATTAAAACGTAAAACACACTGTAATATTTATTAAAAACGTCGACCACAAAAACATAACACGACCGAACCTGAGGAATCAATTGACGACTCATTATCATCGTGTCCTTGAATTATTTGCTTCTATGAACCCTTTCGTGCACTTTGCTATCCATCCCCGTTCAACTTCCTCTCTCCCCTCTCTGTTTATCTTATCTCTGTCTCTCTTTCTGAAATAGGCATACATATATTTTTGTCTCTGCATATTTCTGTCTCTCTTGTGTGTCTTACTTGTGTGTACATATGCCTTCGAGTTTGGAACCATTTTATCCTGCATATTATAAGCAAAAGACGGTGGTGATGATGATTATGATGATGACAATGGCAATGAGATGATTGCACTTTTAATTCCCATTCAGAGACACTTATTCAACACGATTGCGATGTTTACAGTCGGGTATCTATTCGTTTTTCACGGTTTCCGTACTCGTTTTGTTCCAGTCTTTTTTTTTATTTTCTTTCCGTTCGCTGCGAACTCTGTATTCTACGACTGATTGGTTTATGGAAATTCTGATTAAATTTGGTCGTTCAGGGAGTTAGCAGCACCTTGTTATCTGACCCTTTGACGGCGGAGATCTATTCTGACCCAGAATTACTTAACTCATTCACGTTATGAACACAAATTTTTTAATGGAATGAACATAAAAGTTATTCACATGAGTATCCAAGTATCATATTTGAATTTTTGGGTCTAAATTTTGACTTTACTGTACTTAACTCATATTCTGTCATTTAGATAAACGTAGATCAGTCTGTTAGAGGCATTACAATTCACATAGACCTTCTGGAGACGTAAATTGAGTGATATGCAGACCACCGTCATGTCACCAAAGCTCAATATTTCGGGGATGATTCAAAATCAGTGGTACACAAGGGCTATCTCGAAAAGAATTCGACATCAGCTATCTGAATACGCAATAAAAAATGTAGGTTCAAGGTCATTGTCAAATTAAATAAATATTAACTATACGTATCCTCCGTATCTTATAACTTTAATCTGACACATTTTTCTAGAAAATTCGAACTAGACAATTGTAAAATAAATAATTGTTTATGTACTCAAATAACTTCGCTCTGTGTCCAAATACTGATGCGAGTAACTGTGAATTAAATTTGAATTTCGAAGAATGCCCGCCGTCTATGGGTCGTAAATAGCCGTCACGTGAAAAATGAAATACCATTGATTACACGTTTGATATGTTTACCCTTATAGTTCTGTCAGTTGGCGCATGTCCACCTGGCCAATCAAGAAATTTAGTCTGCACTTCTAGTGTGTGCCCTTCTCGCTCGCCTTGCATGCATGATTAGCCCCCCGAATTCGACCCTATGGTATGATAGCTTCTAAAATAAAAATAAATATACTCATTCGCTCTCTTTCTCTCAATTTCCTGTTACTCTCTTTCTGCCTCTCTCTCTCTTTCTCTTTCTCTCTCTCGCTCTGTCTTGAATTTTTGGGCTCACTACCACCGTATCTTCAATCGTATGAGAAGTTTCACTGACGGAGCTCCATCGATAGGATCTTCTGTGATATGTCTATTTTCCCATAGGAAACATCGATGGCTTGGCGTAGGGCATTTCCGTATAGGGACTTCATTCAGATTAATTCACATATCATATGTACACGCACACGATTCATTCGAAATAATGGTCAAGAGTCCGACGTGATGATTTTAAAC
Organism: Megachile lagopoda; assembly: GCA_036983795.1. Lineage (NCBI taxonomy): Eukaryota > Metazoa > Arthropoda > Insecta > Hymenoptera > Megachilidae > Megachile > Megachile lagopoda. Next base: position 9,308,859 of record CM072797.1, on the reverse strand, counting down.
CCTGGGCAATCAACGTCTTTCGTTAACGAATCACTGAAAAATTTCGATAGGATATGAAATATTTGGCGAGCTTTGTAGCTTTTATTTTCAGTGACCTTTACCCTGGCCGTAAGAAACATACTAACCGTAATGTTTGGTTATGAAATTGTAACTAATCGAGCTGGTTACAATTTTCGATTCGTATGTACATTTCGGATGTATGTACGAACATGTAAATATTGATTGTAAATAGAGAATGCGTTGGGCAAATCCTATGCCCGGGCACAGGGAGATTCTATGGGCAAAAGTGAATGAAAAATGTAGAATAATATTTTTTCATAGGAAGCTTCGTTTTCGAGGAAAATGAATTTGAATCGATGTCCCTAATAATGGCCTCACAACTTTGAACAGGCCCAGATGCTATACGCTGTTCTGTGGGTTCTGGACCCATAAAATACTTCAATCAATGTTGATAGTCGAGAATCGTTCGATTGTTTACGATTAATATCGACAATTAACGAAATAAATCGTAAACAATTCAGTATGGTATTATTACCCGCATCCTACTGTCATTGCGACTTCCCTGTGTCATTCAACAAGTTAAAATTCGAAATTCTGGAGTGCACACGAGCATGTGATCTCGTTGCCACATTCTAGAAAATGGCGTTACGATGATCGCAAATCATGTACCAAATCGAATAACTATGCGAGCATTGCTGTATCTCCAAGTGCGGGCACGAGTCGCAACGAATGTTCCTTGCGCATGCGCCCTTACGATTTTCGTGAGGCTTCACACGCATGTGCAGTGATCTTTGCTTGTCATTGAAAGCATTAACACGTTTAATCCCAAACCAGTTCGATCGCAATAAAACAATAGCGTAAAAACAATTTTTAAATCTCAAAAAATTATGTTCGTGTAGACAGAACCTAACCTAGTAGGGTATATTTCATATATTTAAATTAATCTCGTATATTTTTATGTTTGAGCTACTGTACAACCTTTAAAGATGGCCGTCTCTGATGTGTCATAAAACACAGTCGGGATTGAACGTGTTAAAGAAAGTTTGAAACCGATAACGCTATAGTCTAACATAATAGATACCATAACAAAAGCTTCAAATTCAACTTTCTCAAAAGCTAAGCTTCTTATGAAAACATTTCATTGGCATAATTTCTTTCTAGTTTATTTTTTTATATAGAATCACCCTCTGTCCGTCTGTACCCTACACTGTATATAAAATATAACTACGTCCTTTTATTTTAACACCGTGAAAGAGTCTCTGGGTTTCATTTTCTTTATGTCCTTCTCTTGTTGCTCCTCTGCTACACTTCCGGTTACCCTCCAGCCTTTCTTCCTGTCACTGCAGTACAATATCCCTACGCGACTACTCACGAACATGTGTCCGGGCCGATCGGTCGATTTTTGCAGATGTGGGGATGATGATGATGCAGACCGGCATGGTGAAAGGAAACACTGCCTACAGCAGTTACCTGGACGGTACGCGTCTTTGTACCTTCCTCTCCCTCCTATTAATCCTAATCGACATCTTTTGGTCGCATTACTTATCAAATTTTATCTGAGTCTTTGATCAATTCCTCTGCTTGAGTCTGAATTGATACCTGATTAATGTATTTAACCCTTTCGATGCTATTGGTGTTCGCAGAGAGATCCGAACTAAGTTCATTGATATCTATGGTGGTCTTAATATTATGGACGCTTATAGGAGTCTACACTAATTTTGTGGACACCTACAGGGGTTTACACTAATGTTGTGGATATCTACAGAGGTCTACGTTAATGTTGTAGTCACCTATAGGGGTCTACACTAATATTGTAGACACCTGAAAAGGTATACACTAATGTTGTAGACAGTTAAAGGTGTCTACACTAATGTTGTGGATACCTACAAGGGTCTATACTAATGTTGTGGACACCTACAGAAGTCTACACTAATGTTGTGGACACCTATAAAAGTCTACATTAATGTTGCAGATACCTAAAGGGGTCTATACTATTGTTGTAGTCACCTAAAGGGGTCTACACTAATGTTGTGGATGCCTTACAGGTGACTACACTAATGTTGTAGACACCTTTAGAGATCTACACTAATGTTGTAAGCACTTATGAGGGTCTACACTAATTTTATGGACGTCTATGGGTTCCACATAGTTTAATAGACACCTAGAATAGTTCACATTAATTTTATGGACGCTTATATATACCTACACTAATGTTATAGACTACTATTGTAGTCTACATTAATGTTATGTACTGTTATAGGACACTACATTAAGGTAATGGACTATTATAAAAGCCTACATTAATGTTGAGGTCTACTATGAGTATCCGTATTAACGTTATGGACTACTGTAGATATCTATACTAATGTACGTACTTATAAGGCTCCAAACTAGCTTTGAGAGTACCCACAAAAGTCCACACTAATTTTATGAGTTTCTCTAGAGGATTACATTAATTTTATAGAAGCTTATGGAGTTCCAAACAACTTTACTAATCATAACTTCTTAATTTTTGTTAAGAAGATATGTAAAACTAACCTCAAAACGGCCACTCCCACTTTCTCACCTATATTTCTTATACCAAAAAAGATAGAAAAAAGTTTGTTAAATGAAAGCTTCATAGTACTATAATTGTCACAAACCTACAGTAACAAAATAGGGACAAAACTTTTTTTCTAAAAAACAGATTTTGAAAATTATTTTTTCAAAACTTTATCATCTCAAGTTTGCGGTGATTGTCGTACTATTAATCTTTTATTTGGAACATTTTTCTATATCTTTCATACTTTGAAAGTTATGTGAGAAAAATGAAAGTGCCTATCTGATTTTGAGGTTAGTTTTCGTCTCCCTATAAAGCATACCGTTATTTACTTAAGATCAATTTATACATCCACAGAGTTCAGTCAAAACGATGAATAATGTTTCTGTTCTTAAACAAAATTGACCTGACGTGACTCATTTCAGAAAATAAGTCAGTAAAGGTCACGATTTAATATCGCATGAAAAATGATTGCATTAAGTCAATACGGTGCAGCTATTTTAAATTGAAATCGTATCGTTGAGCGCAGAGGTATAGCGTGGACGTAAATTGTAATCGGTCATAACGAAAGGGTTAATTCATAATAAATCAAAACGTATAAATTATAATATTTGTATAAATATAAAAGGCTCAAGCAGAGTTGACCGGTTTGACATCTAAAGAGGTAAGATGGTGTAAGTGATGAAAAAATGGGAGAGTTTGAATTTCTCTCGAACGATCCCATATCACATACACTTACCCCACGGTACCTAAAATTCAATTCCTTTCGTTGGTATTTTGATATATCGTTCGAGTCGTATTCTTTCTCGCTGGGCTTTTGCTAGAGCTGTGAAGTTTGACGAGCATCCATTCTCTATCAAAGCAGCAGCGTCGAATTCAAAATGGACGGAGGTCGATTACGTTGCCGTAAATGTATCCAGTTGCATTTTTTTCAAATACGAATTGTGGCTGTAATTTTTCACGAGAAATCGTTGCTTTTTTTCGCAGATACGCTAATTTCGCTAAGCACGTTCCACCAGATCGTTATAATTCTGTGTCTACACGTTTGATGGCTGTTATGGTTCCAACTGAAATATAGCGTGGTCGTAAACGTCAACGGTCCGTAAACTGAGACGCGTTCCGCAAACAATCAGATCGGATTTGCGACCACGCTTTACTTTAGCGGGAACTGTTACGTTTCACCGATTAACAAATTTGCTTGTTTCAGGCTTGTCGTTGATAATTCGTTGTTTCAGTGTGCTTACGTACAAGCATCGTTAATTCATTTTGTCACATTTGTAATTGAACTGCGTTTTTCTCCCTTCTCAGCAACGTTCAGTTACGATATCGACTTGATATGAGGGTACTTGATCTAATATTCAAATTTTTTATACATATTTGCAACGTTATTCCATTTCTTCTTTACAAATGGTTACGAAGACTTTTTTAATAGTTCAAAAAGACTCTGCAAGGATTTTTATTATTTTTAATTATCCTCACCTAAACTAAGTTTTGCTCTGAAATGTAGTTCCAAGACGAAGATGACTAATTTTATTTTTTACACACTTTTTTTGATGGACAAAATAAAAATTGGAAAGATAATATATTCTTTTATAAAGTTGTTGTAGAATTTTGTATGTCTATCATTGTTTACTTTTGTTATTTATTTATAACCTAGCATAATATAAATTATGTTAACCTAACCTCTAGTATTGTTCATTTATTTAGAAGATAAATAACTTTATTAATTATCGTTCTTTATTTTATAAATTTTAATACAAAATTTAAACAAAAGTTGCTCTTACAATTATTTTACTTTCTGTCTAAAATATTCTGTAAAAATAAATTTATTAAATAAGCAATTTTCGTCTTAAAACTACTTAGATTAGATATAAAAACTGTTTGAAAACAGAAACGAGGTTAAATGAGGATAATTGAAAAAAATAGAGAATTTCTCTCATTTGTAAAAGGAAATAGTGCCAACAGCTTTTAAATTGAAAATGTGTTGTTCAAAAAGTTTATTGCTTATCGATTTTCTCGTTTAATATAACAGTACTTTCAGAATTAATTCTGATGCAATTTTGTATTTAAAACGAAATTTGTTTTCGTCAGTATAATTGTCCTTTTATACCATGCAAATCTTTTATAAACAATTATTTTTAACTTCATTACTTAACCTCCTATTTCAACTGTAAAATTTAACTAAAAACCTAAACATATTTTTTATATTTTATAATTTTGTACTTTCACATACTGTTGTAAATTTCCGATTTTTTCTTAAAAAATATTTCTGAAATAAAATAAATATTTTATTGTTTCTAATTGTGTTAGAAGATAAAATGAAGAAAAGTGAAGTAACGAAGGTTAGAAAAATTAGTAGTCTATTAAAACAAGTAAAAGTAACAAACGTATGGTATAATTGTGACTCAGTGGTGGATCCAGAGTGGCGCAATCGCCCCACCTCCCACAAGTTACACAAAACGACTAATTTTTCCTACAAGATACAATAAACTTTTACTTTCAACATAATTAAAAAAATAAATAATTCAATCACATATATAATTGCCTTTTTCACAAATTAATTTCAACTCGATTTACTCTACAATAAAATAGAAATATTAGTGAAAGTTCAAATGTTAGAAAAAGAGATTCGAAAATTTCACACATTTCTCCCCCACCCCCGAACACAACTAGATCCGCCCCTGCCATGACCTGCTTTATTAAAAATGTGTGTACGATTGTGTGCCAAACAAAACTAGGATTCTAGCTTCGAATTTTTGAAATATTGAATTATAAAATAATACGTTACAAGTGAATGCCACCGGCTCTTCAGGTTCTAAGTTTACGCGGATGATGATGATCGATGCCCAGGGTTTATCGAACACAACGCGGTTATAAATACTCCATTCTCCCCTCATATATTGCGCATTCGATACCATTCATTAATATCACAACAATAATGTTGACACTATAATTAATATTTATTATACCTGGAAGAAAATATATATATTTATGTATATATGTATATCGGCCACTGCAAAAATACATATACGACACCGATTGTGTATCTGTCGTATACTTGATGTGTTCTAACCCTCTCTCTAGGTCGAACTTATTTAATTATAAAAATTCCTCTTGTCGATTGTCCCACAGCAGCGCACTTTCTACACCCGTTATAAACGTTCTTTTTTTTATTTATTCGTTTGAAATTACTATACGGTTGGTTTAATGTGATTGGAGGTCCGTTCATGTTTGATGGCATGTGACTTGTCAGACACGTAACATGGCACGATAAGATTTCAATGTGAAAGTTATGAAATGTTATTTAGATAAATTTTGATGCTTGCGGTAATATTACCGTATGGTTGTAGGTAAGATTTCAATGTGAAATATCAAATTCATGAAATGTTATTTAGATAAATTTTGATGCTTGTGGTAATATTACCGTACGGACAGTTACAAACATAGTGACATTGACATTGACTTCTGAAGAGGGTTCTGCAATCTCCAGCGACGGCCCTGATTACTACAGTATCTTTATGGATAATATTTCCTGTGTCTTGTTGCTTTCGGATAACCATTTTGAACACATATCCTCGTAATTTACAAAATGAACAGAATTATAGTGCAAAATGATAAAAGAACTTTTAATTTAACTTGACACAGAATTAGAGAATTTAGTTTGATAAAAAATTAGAGAATTTGTATCTTCTGCATTGCAGACCATTTTTTAAACTCCTTGTATAGAAGGAACACTAGGTTTATAATTAGTGAAAGCAATTAACGATTAGAATTGCAAAATAGTACAAGAATTTTCAATTGCATTCATTGCAACATTTAAGAATGAATAATTCTTCGATTGTACTCTACTTTTGAAACATCCTGTACATTAAAGCTGTTACCTTATGAGATATGCAGGTGAACGAAGATTACTCTAACTAGTATATTTCCCGTTTCTATATTAACAAAAATTATGAAATATCGTGACTGCCATGTTGGATGTGTGACATGTTCAGTTTGTACAATGTGAACGGACCTTAAGGTACATTTTCATGTGTCAATAAATCACGACAATGACATGCTATGAAATGTCTTCTGGCTTTTATGTGATAGAAATCATGTCTTTTGTTGTTGAAATCGTGTCACTAGATTTTATGTCATTACTTTTATTATTATTGAAATTGTCATTCGTTATTATTATTAATGAAAGTAAAATATATTTGTAGTTTCTCAATAACATAGAATATTTAAATCGTTTTACATGCTTCACAATTATTTTAATTCAATTTTGAAAATTGTATACCTCATTGAAATTGTATACCTCATTTTAGATGTTCTAAAATTATGATCAAGCTAGGTTACATAATGTCACCTGACTGAGACAAATGTCACAGTGTCTCAATAACCAAATACCATGACTCCTAGTAATCTATATTCAAACATCCGCATAATAATCCACATTCAACGAAATGTTAGCTCTTAATGTCATAAGAAAACGACGTGACAGTACATGACATGTCAGTTAAAGACATAACCCTTAATATCACATAAAAACTACATGAAATTTTATGGCATGTCAGCAAAAGACTCTTGATGTCACGTGAAAATCATGGCATTCAGTGCATGTCTGTAAAAATCGCGATTCAATGTCACATGAAAAATGTACGTATAAAATTCAGACATAGTGTGGTCGTAAAGAGCCTACGCACACTTTTAATTTCTAAGCTGCAACCAACAAACATAATTCTTATTTGTTAATTTTTATCGTACAATCCTAAACAAAACACAAATTACTTACTTCCCCGATTTCAAGTACTTTCACGTTTGTACAATTTTACGACCACACTATATCTCCAAACGTAACATTCGCTTGCAACGTGGACCTTCCCATTAAAAGGTGTGAGGAATAAACCTAACTTTTCTCTTTAGAAGTATCTACTTTAGGTTTAGAGGAACCTAACCTTACAATTAGGCATAGGCAATTAGGAAAAAATTAAAAGATTTCGAAAGAATTCTGAGAGTTTCAGAACAGAAGAGTTCTAAAAATTTAGTGTTTAGATTTTAGAAAAGTCTACTCCGCTCTTCATTTTCTCAAGGTCACAAGGACTGATTACAAATTTCAGTAGACTCTCGCTATATTGCCACCTACTATATTGTGACGGATCTGTGACAATATATGCCTCATACGTATCCTATCAAGATTCGGTTCCTAAATAAACTCAATGTGTTAATATACAGAAATTATGGATTACAGTAGACTCTCGTTATATTGCAACAGTTGACCTGTAATGGCAGAAGATCCTTGAAGTTCACTATACATCAAATTAACCGAAACGTCTTTGATATTATAGTGACCGTAGATCTCCATGCCATACAGTAATCACGAGTGCGTCAATATAACGTGTGTCAGTATAACGAGTGGCAATATAACGAAAGTCTCCTGTAATCTCCGTCAAACGTTTCTAGAACGTCTCACCATTACAGAAACTGAGCTCCTAGCAACATGGACTCTAGTTTCCCCACAAACCCGACGTTGGGGCAACTCTCCGGGCAATTTCGCGCCCACTCCTTGTTAAAGGTCTACGTTGCACTCGAATTGTATCTTCGACTCACGTGACACGTCGATCGAGACATTCCTGTCCACCTGTTGCCACCTCCCGCATTTAGGTTCATGTTATTTTGATATGACAACTAACAGCTCTGGTTCTCCTCCCTTCGGGCAGTGGCCACATTCCGGAAAGGCGTGCGAGCTGTTCAGATCGTTGGAAAAACAAGTATGTATCCCCCCGAGTGTAGATTGTGTTCCACGTGTCATTCCTTTCATTCTCTCTATTTTTCTTTTCGTTTTTCTTTCCTTTTTTTTGGCAATAAATTGGAAGAGTTTTAGATCTGTTTTTTTTTTGAACGATAGGAATCAAAAGTGGTTATAAAATAATATATTTTGTCGAGGTTAGTAAGATTCAATGGTTTTCGATCTATTAATTAATAGCGATAGTATTTACTTTCGTAACAATTTTAATGCATAATTCGTACAGCAGGAATAGTTTCTTGAATTTTGATCGAAAGTTGGAAAACATAGACGTATTTTTTTTGTGCTGATTTCTGTAACGCCGTTCGAGCTCATAATGATAATAATTGATTTCGAAGTAGAATAATGTTAGTGTTTTTTGAGTCTTCTATTGATGTGATGTTCTTTCATTATCTTTTTTTTTTTAATTTCTTTCTGTTGGCAACCGAGATTACATATTTCTATATCAGTGTTGTTCTGAATGTAGTTCTCTGGAGGTATGTAAATGTTCTTTCGATGGTTAATTGTTGTAAGCGAATTATTTGAGTCTAATCGGTACCGAATTTGCGCGATATGTGATTTGCCTTGAGTCTTGAACTATGTACTTCCAACTTAATTTTGCATCGATGTTCAGTATTTAAATATTTCAAGTGTTTTAGAATATCTTAGAACTAGATGATTAATCTTTGTTTCTGAACAAGTCAACGATTGCGTCGAAAAGTTTTTCCAACGGTGTCCCGATGTTACCTTCAATTTCTTAAGTGTGTTCGATTCATTACAAACTTTCGATTTTCATACGCGCTCCATTGTGTTCGCAGTACTTATATGCTTCAACTTGTTTTATTGGGTAAAACAAATTATTTAATTGTGAAATAATTAGTTGAGGGCATCAGGACAATTTTTTAATGTGATATAATATTATAACTTAAATAAACCTGTTGCTTAACAATATAAGCAAATAAAAATATTAAAGATTTCTGCAAAAATAATTATTGTTGAAGATAATAATTCGATACAAGTTGTATATCGATTACAAATTTAAATATTTACAGAAGTATAGAAATTAATATGCGTGGCGACGGCTTAAGGTTGCATGTCACCTCCTAAAATGGTTTATTTGGATTACAATGTATATTATGTTGCTTTAAACAATTCTTCTTGTATCTATTCTTAACTTAATCCAACGGTGAGCAATAGAATTGTAATATGACATGTTATAATACAAAGAAACTTGTTTTGAACGTGACATGCCACCTCATCGATAATATCAGAAGTAATATCAAAAGTATTATTGAAGACAATTCAATAAACCACCAATATATTCCACCGATCATTCAATAATACACACCAATTGCAGATTAAAATCTGCTCGTGTGGCAGCGGCTTAAGGCAGCATATCATCTCAAACTTGTTCATTCGAGTAACAGCGTACATACTACGATTTGAAAAATTGTTGTGATGATTATCCTTGATTTAATCCAACAATACACAATAGAGTAGTAATTCGATACACTATAACCTAAATAAACCATTTTGAATGGTGATATACCGCCTTAAGCCGCTGCCACGCGGGACACTTTTCAATATCTCCGTCAATTCATCTTATGATCTTATCAGTGTTATTATATATGAAATAACTGTCCTGATGTCCACACATCAAATATTTTGTGTGCAATGTCTGATTAATATAAACATTTTCTGAGAAGCAAATAAGTCTGTGTAATTAGACTACAATATCTACTAGGCAGGTACAAATGAGCGATGTGTGCACAGGATAAAATAGAAATGTCAAGTAAAAAGGGATTTAAACGATCGATAATTAATTTCATTTGCATCGCTCATTAGAGGCTAACATTATCATTTTCTCACTTCTAATTCACCTATGGCCCACTCGTGTATGCATATATGTGTGTGTATATACCATAACTCACTTACACATATGCGATTAAACGTGATGAGTATATCTATCATACCTAGACTCACCAGTCTGTGTGCCCACTTCACAATATACACACCAAACGTCATGAAAGATGTCTTTTAACTAACTTTCTATGTGTCTATCTGTTCGAATTTTCTTCTCTTCGTCCTCTACCACTACTACTTAGGTGAAGACTTCTCGTACACAAGTAAGTTTAATATGGAGCCGGTGTATAATATCCGTAATTAATATTTGTATACACACGTATGCGTCTATTATTACGTTATCACGCGATTATGCGAAAACGCGTATCGTAAGAAGTAGGCTATATTTTATGGCCACCATCTTTTCAGGACAAATTGTTTCAATCGTTTTTTAATGCAATTTTAATGGATTATGAAATTTCTGATAAGATGCCATGTTAAGTTAACAATATACAGTAGACCTCCGTTATATTGCCACGAATGCTATTGTAGTGGTAAAGAATTGGCAACATAGGAAGAGATCATTCTATGTAGAAGAATCTTGTTATATTGCCTCAGATGGAAATATAGAAGACCCAAATGCCCAAAATCCCAAAATTTAAAGCATTCCAAGAATCGAAAGATTTAAAATCTTGAAGTATCAAAATCCCAAAATCCTAAAGTAACCTCGATCTACCTTCTGTACGTGACCCAAACCCAACACCCAACAAATGTGTTTAAATTCTTGAATAACAAATAGTAATTATGCCTTAACAGTCATCGTATGGTATTATTACCTCAAAGGACTCTTGCATATCATCTATTTAAAGCAACTGTCGATTACTTAAAATGGCTCTCTGATTATATCCCAGAGATTTCATCATTTTTCGATACTTAGAAAGTAAAAAATTTCGAAAAATAATTTAATTTGAAAATTAAAGGAAAGAAGGTGGCCCCTCACGTATATTGCGCGTACGAACGATAAACGACGCGAGTTCGCAATATAAATAACCGCAAATAATTAACAATCGTCGAGTTTCACTCTAGCTTCACACTCGCTGTAAAAAATTTTCCTCCGTATTTTCTGCTTTGGCACGATAGAATCCTACAATCTTTCGAATTCTCTAATCTATTGCACAATTTATACTTGTAAAGAACTCTGCACTCGCGATACCAAGTAAATATTCACATCTTAAGAACTTATTACTGCATGTTCCAAGCATGATAAGTTAACCTTAAACAGAGGCAACGACATTATTGCAATCGATCGTTCCTTGATTTCGTTTCAAGAATGTTTGTATATTTCTCCATTGTTGATTCGATCATTCGTTGTTCCTTGCCTCTGTCGATTTTATTTAGCATGAAAGTATTGCTTGAACATCCTGTTTCACTCTATTTACTGTTTTAAACAACGTTTGTACAACGCGGAAGAGATTTATTGTTAGCATAATTTTATTACTCGTCCGCGTTGCAACGAGCAATATTTGGAACGGTAGTCTGAGTAACAAGTACAGTGTCAAGCACATTAGCCTCCTTCAGGATTAAATTTAAGTTAGGTTACGTATTATACTGAAACACAATATTCATTGGTTATTTGACAAATAAGTATTTGAAACATAACAATCATGAACTATCTTATTTAATTACCTACTTTGTTCGTTACTAAATGACATCATTCACTTTGAAATAAGTAATAAAGAAAGTATAATACATGTTGTTGATTTTAAGATAGAAGAGAATTGCTGGATGCACGAGCGCAGGCTGTACTGCGCAGGTAGCCTCTGATTGGCTCCCGCGCGTCACGTCATGCGCGTGCGCAATGCGACGTGTGGCCAGTACAGCCTTACGTTACTATTTTCTTATGATATTCACTAAAATAACTGTCATGTGTATAGTTACTGATAACTAGTAACTATACTAATTGTGCTAACTTCTTCCTTAAAGGAGGCTATTATGTTTGGCAGTAATACGTAGTAATGTTTAGAATGGTATTTTATTAGATAAAGTTCGTTCCAGCGTGACTTCGTTACAATTAACGACGATTAGGTGTGATATAATTTATTTTGAAAAATTTATACGATTATAGGTGTTGGAAGAAAAGCACATTTGTAAGTAGATGTGTTGTATCCCGACTCGAATATGCTTTGAATTACGAACTTCGTGTTTTCGTATGTATCTGTTTGAACGCTGGTACGGAGCTCGATTTTAGTCAGTTCGAACGCAAACATTAGCAATAGCGAATAGCATTAGCGAATAGAGTAGCTAATTAGACCTTAGGTGAATTAGTTAGGGTAGCTAACATGTGTAGTGGTTTGTTACAGACGACCACCATCCTCCCCCTACATTCACTCCGCCAGAACTGCCCAAGATGGTTCACGTAAGAGGTACAGTCACACCTCAATCAAAACCATGCTATAATTTTGCAAGCTGCTCTTCTTAAATCGATCACACAGTATATACCGGTACACCATAACTGATTGCTTTCATCTCTCGAACGAAAGAACTCGAAGGGCTGCTTCACGAAAAGTGCTTCCCTTTCGACTTAATCTTTATCAATTGTCTGCACTTGATTATCATTATCTTTTGTCCTTTTATTTTCATTGTTTTCTTCTTTTGTTTCCTCTGTATTGAATCATGGACGTGAAAATGTATAAACAAATCCTACAACTTTAGTGATTTGATTTAGACAAAATTTTAGAGGGGGGACCCTGAGCTCCGTGCACAGATTCTTACGTCCATGATTGTAACTATCGATTCCCACTTTTTTCAAAGATTTATCAAACTTCGATGATAATCTAATGATCATTAATCTTCAAGGTCACGAGAAATTACATTTAATAATATTTAAATGTGGAAATTACCCGAACTCAATTTAAAATGTTGCACCAAACCATAGTTTTGTTGACTATAATTTGAAACAAAATTGCTATTTTAGACTGGGCCTGCTCAACTCAATGTTCCTTGTACCACAATTTTATTATTTCAGACAAACTTTCACCCTGAGTAACTAATTATGTCACTCTGAAAGCTATCCACGCCTCTTGAGTGATTCACCACGCCCTGTAGGCGGATAATCTCGCCCATTAGTAGCTAACTACGCCTATTGGGCGGCTAACCACATCTCATAGGCTGCTAACTACGCCTCTTAGATAACTCACCACGCCCCTTGAGCAGTTAACCACTCCCCTAGTACTTATTTACACCTCTTGAGTGACCTGCTACGCCACTTGGATGTTAAATCGCATCTTATAAGTGGCTATCTACCTCCTGGTGGTTAACTACGTCTTCTGAATGATTCATCACGCCCCTTAGGTTTATTACCTAGTTAATCTACTCCCTACAGATAGCTAATAACACCTTTTAGTGACAAACCACGTCTCTCGGATGGATGCCACGCCCACTGATCTAATAACGCCCCATATGTGGCTCTCCACGCCCCTCGGACAACTAACCACGCCTATTGGATCACTAACCACGCCTCTTATGTGGCTAACCACGCCTCCTGGGTGGCGTTACACCCTTCAAACGATTAGTCACGCCCAGTATGTAGTTTGTGAGGCCTCCAAGCTAACTGTACGTGCCCCTTACGTAGTTAACAATACCCCTAAGGGTGAGGAACATTATGGGAAGGCACCAATGAGTTGTTCACAAGCTAAAATATTGGATGCTGGACTTCTCAGGATTTTTAGAACTCTATTATACAATTTACTTGTATCATTGAAAATCTGTAGAAGTCATTCAACTCCTAACCCTCTTGTGATAACATAGCTGCTATCGTTGCCCAGGATCATGCTCGAGTATCTATCAGTTGAGCAGGCCTGTTTTAGACTCTAACACTGTTCTATATCGAGTTTGGAAAAAGTAGGAAGAAAACTTAGATTTCGATTTATATTTTTATCATCTATTAGTTTCTTTGGTTCTGATTAGTGCATGTGACTATAGTAGAATTTTGTGTTAACAGTTTTATTCAGTTGTGTACATAGTAGATTTTCTATAATTTCTATCATAAGAAATTCACCATTTTAGAACATACATACATTAGACAAATTATCAGTTTTCTTTCTATTTTTTTACTCTCTTTTGTTCGTTATGAATAATGAACACAATTCTTAGAGAACACATAGCAATCATAACATTCCATAGATTTTAGATCACATTTAGTGACGATATTATTTTGTTTTATAACGTTGATTTATAATAGACAAAACACAATGATTAATTTATTTAATATTTTTATCATAGAGAGTAATTGTGGTATTTGTTACGTAATCAGTCGAGTCGAAAATGAAATAAATTGCAGCGATTAAAACAATAAAATAAAATTAATGTTTCCAAATAATCACCATGTTGAAAAAGTATTTGCTGGTGTTCGTCTGCGTAAGTAGTAAAACAGTAATTATTATTAGCGTTTCTCACTCTTTTAATAATTATAAAATTATCGCTACTTTTTTTTTCAACATTTTAAGAAATGTTCAAAAATTCTTTTTTTTTTTCAAATTATCCGAGTTACAAAATGGGCGCTAAATTTCACGACAGTTTGAGAAATGCTGTTTGAATTCAGGTGTTCTGAGTGACCTAGTCTTTTCTACGGACTTTTTTATGCCCTAAGTAGATATACTATATATATATGTATACTTGGTTTACAAAATTTAGAAGACTTTTCTCGATATCATTACTTTGATATGTATAATTCATACGTGTCCTGAATATTATTCATAGTTCTCTATTTATATATACTGCGTTTTATTTGTGTAAGTTTTCGCTTCGAACAACATTGGACTGATAGTTTGTAGAGAGCACGGTAGTATGGGTCACATTCGTTATTACAATTTCTTTCTATGGTAACGTTGGACAGAACACATTTCCATACTCTACTTCAGTTTTCCAATTTTATATATATATATAGGTGGTGCTTCATCTTATTACCGTGGCAAACAGCTAACTGCTTCTTTTTCTTCTCTTCTGTAATTAGCACGTGTTACGATGGATAGAAATTGCTTATGTCGTGAATATTTTATGGTTCTTATTGATACATCAGACTTGCTATCATGCTTTTTACTACTGGTTAAATAATTATAATTCAAATAAAAGTGAAACGTCAGTAAGTAATATCTATTAAATAGTTACCTATTTGTTATATTAGGTGTATAATTATTTATGAACATTTATGGTTTTAACTAACTAAAATCATGAAAAAATAAGGTACTTTGTAGGAATTTTAATTTGAGTTCTAATAGTTGTAGAAATTAATTTTATGAACATGGTCATTTGAAAATTTGAAAAGACATTTGTGAATATAAATATTTAATGACTTGAAAATACAGAATTTTTATAATTTTAACATTTTTTAATATTATTGATAATATTTAACATAATCTATGAAGATTCAATACCACATTGAAAATTATCAATTTACAATTTATTTATTTCTCGTCACCTACAAACTATTTATTAAAAAAAAAACGATAAATTTATGTTGTTCAATTCCCTCAAATATTCGTAGCACAACTTGCAGTATAACTTAATAAGGATCTTTTACATCGTATTTCAAAATGTCTTATTTTCTTCATAAAATGCAACATTTGATGTATCTTTGAAAACCACGTACAATTCTTCAGACATTTGCAATTCTAACTTTTGACAATTCTGAGAAAGCACGTGCAAAGGATTTAGGATAACGTATGCGTGCCTGTAAGCATGAGGCTGTAGGCTGTTGCCGATCGAAAGTAAGGATGCGCTAAGACAGTGGGGGGAAGTGTTAAGTCACGGTCAGTGTGACTACTGTTGTAATTGTCTTAATCATTGTTGCTTTGTCTATTAGTTGCGCCCCTCTGAATCGTTGAAAAACTGAGTTAATTCGGATGTATTAATTTTAGGTGAGATCAGTCGTGAACGAGACGACCCGAATGGTAAGTTTCGAGCTAGTCTAACGTTTATCTGTTTCGTTATGTTCATTTGTATCAATTATTGTACGTTCAAAATCAATATTCGCTAGAAGAATAACGCAATCTAAGAATCGCTTTAATTGTGCCGTATTAGGCCCTAACTGGCATAAGCATAGTTTATGTTCTTCAAGTGTTATCTTCATCCTAGTACCAATAATTTCGACAAAATTTTGTAAAAGAAAATGTCGAACTGCAAAATGGCTTTTATGACCCAAGAATCGTACAAGGAAAAATATACAACTATAGCGATGATAGATTTACTTTATATTGTTTATTGTAGGCTAAAGTATAATTATAAACAAAATACTTGTTTATAGCATGCGGATTATATTCGATAAGTATACGTGGCCGTCGACAATGATGATTTGCTTCATTGACACCTGCGATGTTTTGTCTGTTACAGCGATGAGAAATCATCGAAATTCCGTTGGAATGACCATGATGAACTCAACGAAGCAGGTGAATAAGGTGAAACCGAACGTGAATCGAACGACAAACGACAGCTTATTGAGTCCAACTCAACCATACAATCAAAGGTATTTATTTTAGTTCGAATTTGTCCTCGCTTGATGTACAGAAATTCCAGTATGCATTCGCTTCTCTGGCCACTTGCAACGAGTACTTTAATTGCGTCACGATTATTAATAACGATGTGGGAATTTCGCTGTTGAGAATTAATCATGCAACGTTGGGAGAAATAAGTAAATGTTAGAATTTATTGTGTTTGAATATCACTTTTTATGCACTTGTAACAATAATTCAATTTATTTGAGTCAGATATGGCAATTTGGTGTTAAATGCGGCTCCAAAATGCCTGCAGTTCGTGTATTACATTGGTAATTGTCGATAGTTGATATTAATTGGCGGTAATTATCGATTATCGAGGATAATTATCGATAAATATTGATAATTATTGATAAATTTTTATAACTATTGGTTATTGTCAATTGCGGTCGGTAATGTCGGCCGCGACCGATAATATCGGTAGCCGCCGGTAATATAGATAACCGTCGGTAATATCGGTGGTAGTTGGAAATGTAGGTAGCTGTCGGTAATTGTCATTATCTGATCATAACTGTCAACAAATACAATTTTAAACAATATTCTCACTTATATAATCTTATTTTTATTAAAAAATTAAATTTCTTCTTTACTATACATTATTCTTTACATACAGACCCAGTGAACATCATATCCACTTCTTTATTTGGATGTGTGATAATTATTCTTAATATGTAACTTTATGTGAAGTTGTACTTACTGAAAATTACGGACAAGTGCTTAATGATTACTTATAGTTACCGACAAATTACCAACGTGTTAATTACCGAAGATTGTCGACAATTACTGACGTATGTAGATTGGAATCTTGAATTTTTTCCAGATGGCTGTCTCTGATTTAAATATTGTATTATGAAAGTACACACTGCTTCTGATTGTAAGTCCAATGAGTGACTAAAAAACAATTGCGTTATTGTTGCTCCATTTGCAACGTTGTACATATGAGGTTGTATATTAAATGGCCAATTCAGCATACGAAATGTAATATGATTTGATGACAAAAATATCGCAAAATGGCATTTTGACATAACAATTTGAAGTTTCCAGCTTAAACTTCTCAACCAAATTAACCAATTTACAACTTAATATTATCCACAATCAAATATGTAATTTCCAATTCAACTTGAAAATTTCTATTATAAATTGAATACAATTTTGATCAAATTAAATACGCTCAAACCAATTCACTTTGATCATTCAGATTTACAGCTGAACAAAAAATAAATTCATTCTCTGCATTAAAACTGGCATCGTTGCTCTACATAGAATTTAACATTCTTTCAATATCGATACTCACATTTAGTATTATTTCATTGTTAATTACCGACAGACATTTTCTGTACTGACGAATCCAAGGTTACAAATACCTTTTGATTCCAGATCGCAAGAGGAGTCAGCATACCCTGGTTACCACCTCGCCTACGAAGTCAAAAAGCTCATGTATGCTTTTATTGTTAACACCGTCATGTTATACCATAGTTATATCGTACACTATCTGTATGCTATCATGTCAAGCTTGCTTGTAAATTGCATGTGATATCTGTGCTTCTTACGGTAGACTCTCGTTATATTGCCAAACATACAACCGACGAAACGTAAAATATAAAATAGTTATTCAATTTATTGAAATAAGAGAAACAGTTACAAATTTGATTCATGCAATAAAAAATAATTTATTTATTATAAATCATATTTGTTGCATGCAATTACATTACAATTATAATGTATTACATTTCAATCACAACCATTTTAACAAACTTTAATAATAATAGTAACAATCAGTTAATTTTGCAACGTTTCTTAAAATCTACTTTTCAACAAAACAATCAAATAACATAATTAGTTGACAAATAACAAATTGCACATGCTTTTTCCTTATGTTTACAAACTTAGCCTTATACTATTAGTATAAGAATATAGAAATTAACAGCTAGATAAATATAATTAAAATTCTCATGGAACAGTGATGTTTATGTTGTTATGAATGTGTATTAAATATAGGAATGTTCTTGTAGGCCTACGAGCAGAGCTTCGGGAGGTACCAACGTGAACAACAACGGTGGTCTTCAGGTCGGAATCGCCGACGATCAAGCGAAGGATTTTGATTTCGAGAAGACCGAAATGAAATATGATTCGACGGGTATGTTCCATTGGAGTCCATCCCGCAACCTCGAAGACTGTATACTGGATCGTAATCAGGCAGCCATGACGGTTCTCAACGGACACGTCGTTGTCTGCCTATTCGCTGATCCTGACTCGCCCCTCATCGGACTGAGAAACCTTGTCATGCCATTACGAGCTTCCAATTTTCATTACCACGAGCTTAAACACGTAGTGATAGTTGGGTCTGTCGACTACATCCGCCGCGAGTGGAAGATGTTGCAGAATCTACCGAAAATATCGGTGTTAAATGTAAGTTATGGAAGACATCCCTTTCTTCTCCATGTTCAGGTCTGGTACTAAATGTCTTTCAGATTAGACTACTTTAAATCCTTCCTTCAGCATCGAGTACTCTTCTGCCTAAAACATGACAAGTCCTATTTCTCATATTGCAAAGTATGCTCTTCATATCCTTGTCCTTCAATACAATTGAAGGTAATACTGCATCTCCAATATATGTGGTTGTGAAGTCATCTTGATCTCTAAAGACTTTTTCAACAATCAAGTTGGCACCTTTCAGCATCTAACTTTCTAAGTGACATTTGTATGACCCTGTCCACTTCTGTCACTTGGTTTGATGATGATCAGAATTCTGTCAGTGTCTGTTTAAGTCTATCCTGGCCCTAAAACTTCTTAAAACTTCTACATGAAGTTCATCCATAGCTTATCCAGGTTGTGAATCAGGTTTTAAAGTTGTAGGTTGTGCGTTATCTAATTACACCGAATTTGTACAGGGTTCGCCATTAAGCAGAGCAGATCTGCGTGCCGTGAACGTAAATCTGTGCGACATGTGTTGTATCCTGTCGGCTAAAGTGCCTAGCAATGATGACCCCACCCTCGCCGACAAGGAAGCCATCCTCGCGTCCCTTAATATCAAGGCTATGACCTTCGACGATACAATTGGTGTGCTCAGCCAAGGTTCGTATTAATATCGATCATTTTCAGAGCTGAATCCTTGAGCTGATACAACCCTTGCCAATACTTCATCACCTATACACAATTAAATGTTAAGTGACAATTGCAGCAAATAATGAGCAAGATAATTTGACCGCAGTTGGCAGCCCAATTGTTTTACAGCGACGGGGATCCGTTTATGGAGCAAACGTGCCAATGATAACAGGTATTCGAATTCTTCTTACGTGTCTCGGGAATGCGCAGATACGATCTAATTGTGCATCTCTGTTTCAGAACTCGTAAATGATAGTAACGTACAGTTCCTCGACCAGGACGACGACGATGACCCGGATACTGAATTGTACCTTACCCAACCCTTTGCTTGCGGTACTGCTTTCGCTGTCAGCGTACTAGACTCGTTAATGTCAACGGTTAGTAACTTCACAGTTGACATGCATAATCAAGAACTAACAAATTAGATTGATTTTGAACTACACTTCAAGTACGACCCATCTTTGGATTAGGGACTAACGTTTAGGTTAAAGATGACTGTTAAACTCCACACAACATGATTGGAATATTTGGCCTCAAAGCACTATGTTAATACCTCGTCTTTCATGTTTGGATGACACATAACTTTTACATGACTGTAAACTTTTAGAGCCAAAGGTTCTACTTTGATCCCAACATGCTTGAAATATATCTGGCCTCAAAGTGACATATTTGATGTGCCTCATCAACCCTTAAGCGATACATAGCCTTTGAATATATTATAACCAGCATTTAGATTAAGAACGCGTCATTTACGTCTCTAAATGCTTGAAACGCATTTGGTTCTAACCATTGGATGATGCACAACCTCCAGATGTATTAAGACCAAAATGTAGGTCTGGAACGCGTTTACATCCTAATGAACTTAGAATGCGTCTAACATTCAAAATGTCATATTGCATTAGAATTTTTACTGCTTCATCATCCACCTTTGATGCATGACAAAATTTCATGAGCTGAAAGTTTAGGTTACAGCTGCACATTGTGGACGCTACAGAAATCATGTTTGACACATGATAAACTGTTAATGAAATTAATTTCGTATTCGTTCATTTGATTACAGACGTATTTTAACCAAAATGCGCTGACTTTAATTCGATCGCTGATCACTGGTGGAGCAACGCCGGAGTTAGAATTAATTTTAGCTGAAGGAGCAGGTTTAAGAGGAGGTTATAGGTAAGTTACTGCAAAATTGTTAGACATCGATCAAGCTTAGCATTACTTCTTGATGAGTTATTATTTTATTTCTGTATTTGCAGTACTGCTGACAGTCTGGCCAACAGAGATCGATGTCGAGTTGGTCAAATCGCGTTGTACGAAGGACCTTTAGCCCAATACGGCGAAGGAGGCAAGTACGGTGACCTCTTTGTCGCAGCATTAAAGTCGTATGGAATGCTGTGCATTGGTCTGTACAGGTACAGGTACCGGTCTTTTTTCCTTCTCTCGATGGTATTTATTGGATTAATTCTACATGAACATTATGCACATATTTCTAATTAAAAATGCAACAAATGTTTCATCTTGCTGCTGCAGTTATTGTACCGCCATTGATTATCTCTTTACTATACCATTCTCGTACTTACTATATGACTTTTTGATTTTTTGCCGCATACTTTTGCATTTTGCGTTTTTGCGTGAAAAAAAAAATGAGCAACGGCGATCGTAAGTTGCCTTCATCCAACAAATACCTATCATTTTTTACGATTATCTTCGTGTCACTTATTTGTTTAGTGTTTAGTTACTGTTGCCAGCGTTTAGTTTAGTTTAGTTTAGTTTAGTTTTAATCGTACATGTCGTATTTAATTTAGATCATGAATTATGGCTATGCTTGTTTCCATACTGTTATTCCTTTCGTCTAATTGTGATACAACTCTTTTAGGTTTCGAGACACAAGCTCGTCCTGCGACGCTTCTTCTAAACGATACGTTATCACGAATCCTCCGGATGATTTTACGTTATTACCTACTGACCAGGTACTGTATCATCGATCACTCTAATGTATTATTCTTTTAGCAATTAACAGAAGTTCTGTAGTCGTTAGTTTGATCACAACAGTGTTAGACAACTATGTTGAGTTGTCAAGAGTGATAACTTAATCATCTTTGTAGGTCCTCTCTAAAATATCCGTAGGCTTTCCCAAAGTCCCTCAGTTTTATATGTTAGGCTATTGATAAACTAGATGTACGCTAATGTCCATAACCATAATCTAGGTTCACTATTCCATATGATCACATTCCAACCAAAAATAAGAAACCTTGAAGAAATGTTATACATATAGTTTATCTGAAACTTAGTAAGCCAATATGAATTGCACGTCTTCATCAGCAATTAGTATCAGTACATTCCCTGTTTATATCCTCAAACTTGGAATGGCAATACATGAAATGTATAATTGTTTGTTTCCAGGTTTTCGTGCTGATGCAGTTCGACCCAGGTCTAGAATACAAGCCAAGCAGAGGAGCACGAGGAAAGGACGACGCCTCCTGACTGTTACTGTGTAGCGCCCTCACCGACGGACCTTATTCCTACATATAAATCAGGCAAAGGAAACTCATCATGCCGCCCGTCGTCCCTACGTATATCATTGAATCTTCGTTGGCTACCATTTGGGTACGATGCTACATGTTCTCAACGGATTATCGCAAAACCCCGTCCATACAATAAGTCACTAACACGTCCGATTTTGCTGCTGGTCACGTGTCGCTAGGCTGGCGCTTAGAGCCGTTTTCGGTTTCCCTTCAATAGTGTCTGCAAACTTCTTTATCCCCTCGATCACTCATCGCTGTGTAACGTTGATTTTCACATTGTGACTGAACATTTTTGCGTTGAGGCATGCCCTGTCAAGAAGGAAGAAGTAAACGAAGATTTGCCAAAAAACAAGGGAGAGAAGGAAAGAAGGGATACCGGGGAAACGGTATGATGAAGCACAGGTCCGAGGGTAGCTACACGTTTACGCTATTCGACATTAAATAAGAACGTCTTCGACGGAAGGCGGCATAAGGACTGAACGGCTTACTTTCAAGCATCAAACTGTGTGACTAGATCCCACTCCCCACTCTTTCAAAGTACAGAAGAAACGAGAATTATACCTAAATGCGAAGCAAGCAGCTTAAACGTAAACGCTTGAGAACATCTTCAAGGCTGATCGCTGAGGAATTGTAATCGCCTTCGCGACTAAACGTGTACCATCGCTGTAGCTCATTCAGGATATGTAAATAGGCGCAGAATAGACGGACACGTTGTCATTCTGTGGTAAACTGTAAAAAGAAGTCAAAGGAGGAGGAAAGAGGAAGAGAAACAGAAAAGTTGTAAAAAGTTGATTGAGATACATTACAACCGAGGGGACCTCTTCTGGTTCTTTCATATAGAAACATCGTTCACTTCGCAATGACAGTCGTGTGTTCGTTTCTTGTATCATGATTTTATACCTTGCCTTGTTTGCAAAAGAATAATACGTATACATAAGAGGTGGGATGCCAACTTTGTTCGCTTCAAATATTTTCATTGTTGCAGATACAAGTTAATATTATTTACAAAAATTGTATGGTTTAAATATGTCGATAACTTCTGTTTATGGATGGTGAAATATAGATTTGAAACTCATTTCTTTTTAGTCATGTGCTTTTTCAGTGTGCAATTCGATTCAGTCTGCAAATAATTGTTTATACAAATGATTTCAATAAACATTGTAAGGTTATGTCAATGAAATTATTTGATACCATACAATTTTTAAAATACTCCTATGTAGCTCTGACAACAATGAGAATATTTTCAGCAGACAAAGTTTGTGTCACAGCCTGTATATGTACATGTACACGTATATGCGCATTTACAGGGTGATTTTTGCAACTAATGTAAATTATAGCTTCCATACATATATATAATATAAAATTCTGATAGCAGGAAGAATTGTATGATTCAATAAAATCCAATTTCAGTTTAGCTGCTTATGTTTCTTTGAGTGCAGCCGGATATTGCTTACATCTGCTTATAAAATAGGGATAGACATTTTTAGAAAGGTTTAATTACATTTTTTAATATACATAAATATCTTTAATATTCTAATTCTAATTTTATATTTACATGTTGCTAAACTAGTACTATATCTAACTGAATGGTGTATCTAATGTATCAGTTATGCAGTTATATTGAATTATATTTCAATTGATCATGTTATTATTTTACTTAAGCACATATTTATATTTAAGCAAATAGTTACAAATGCATTTTGTAGCTGCTTGGATCATATTTACAAATAATGAATTCGCGAGCAAGTGGATTTTATTGAATCATGCAATGAGCAACACTGCTTTTCTCTTATGTTTATCGAAGAAAAAGATAGTTCATTGTTGATGCAACAATCACCATGTATACGTAGTCTTAAATAAAAGGAGTTGCAATGTGTGCCACGACAGAGCAGAATACGTGTGAAAGGGAGTGCAGGGACTACCTGTAAACATTACCTTGAGTGTCTTCTTTTGCGGTTAACGATAAAAATCTCAATCAAGCACTTTGTACAGGTTCTATACATAAAAGGTGTACGTATGTATGAATGTGTGTGTGTGTATGTGTATGCGTGCGTGTGTGCGTGCATGTGTGCGTGCATGCGTGTGTGTGTGAGTGCATAAATAATAATTACAATAAACCACCCTTTTCCACACAACTTGAGTATTACCTGACTATATATCAGTATATATATACATTATAGATATATATGCACATACATATGTATACATAGACGCTCTCCCCTTTTATATATTTTTGTGACATTCTCGAGTATGTACATACAAATGTATATACAGGGTATCTCAGAAAAGATGCACACCACAAACATTGCAAATTTTCCAGAAGTCAATTCTGTAAACGATTAAAGATTGGATGTACGACTTGTGCGGAATCCCATTTGTATGACATGTGGTCACAAAAGTTTACACTCACACAGAGAGACACGTGTAGATAGACAAGCGCACACATAGAAAGCACTGTCAAAATGATAAGAGGGCATTCATACTGTTTTGATAAGATGGGACCAGATGGGATCGAATATCCAATTTTTAATCGGGGATTGTGAAATAGTGAAGGACTTTCGATTCCTTTTGGTATCACACTTATGGACTTATGGTATACATCTTTCTTGAGACAGCCTGTGTATGTACGTGCACTCACATGCAACTTAAGCTTCCCTTATCTAAAGGGAAGTGTGTAGGAAGGAAGGCTCTTCTTAAATCTCCTTGAATTCTCTTGCTGTGCTTGAATTTTGGATCTCCTTGCTCCTCTTAGACCTACCTAGTGTCTCCTGGCTGTCCTAAGACCTGACTCTCCTGATATTTAGCTGGTTCCTGAGCTTTGCTAGATTCTCCTTGCTCTAGATCTCTATAAGATTTCTGACTTTCACTGAGTCTGCCTATTCCTTGGTTTTTCTTAAACTCTTCCACCTATGCTTAGGCTCTCTCTAGATCTCCCTATGTCATTCTAGCTCTCCCTGACTCTTATAGCCTTTGCTCCTCCTAGTCTTTTTGAAGTGCTGATAGTCTTCAACCTCCACACCCCCCATAACTGAGAGAAGCATACATTGCACCTAGGTGTACATCCATATACGTATACACATATGTATGTATGTATATATGTATATATGCATGTATATGTATATATATGTATGTATGTAAAAATGGATCAAATAAGAGGTATACATACATGTAAGAAGAAACACACGAACACATCAATTACTCGGATACTTCTTCCTCGCTCCCCGCTTACACAGACACACAAAAACTTTGAAACACGCACACGTAGTAATACACATATACGAGGACATACAGGTGCATGTACATGCGCGCGTGCACACATATACTGGATCCACGTGACCGAGAAGAGAACAGTATGTCGTAAATTACTACGGATTTACGAAAAGAACTAAAAAAGAAACCACACATGCGTGCGCGCACACGCGCACCGAATATAATGTTACATCGATGAAAATACGTAGGAGAAACCAAGGACGGGAACCAAGGTGACACGGTTCGTGTGTACGGAACTAACGGAAGTGGAATGATGTGTTGTGAGACAACAGCAAACAAACACGATGCACATCGGACACGTCAGTCCTTCGGGATCGATTTGTTCAATATCAATCATTGTTATTCGATTAATTCGGATAAAGAAACGTGCTGCAAACGAAGTGGATTGATCTTACCAAGGACAAGAAAATATTAAAAGTAGCTGTGGTAGACGCTGCCGTGTATCGCGATTACGAGTCGTCGCCGCCACCGCCATTGCTGCTGTTTGCAATATCCATATGCACTATTCACTGCCACTGCAGTTCGTGTTATATCGTTGTATATAACTTTCTATGTATGGCTCGATTAAGGCGAGAAGGGCTGGTCAGGTGTGCGGTTCGGATGACTCCATCTTGTGTGGACGGGACTAGGGTGCAGCCTCAGCCGCAAGGAACGTCTTTTGTTGCTCCTCGTTTATTATACACCGCTCGTTTCGTTTTTTCTTTTATGAAATCCTCGATCGAGTTATTGTTTCCTTTGTCAACGACTTAAGATCAATGTTTAATGTATAAAGGTGGTTGTATCGTCAAATTCAAAAGTTGGAACACTGGTAAATAGGACAAATCTGAATGAAACATTTTGAACAAACAAATATTCCTTTATCGTTGGATAAAAAATACGGAAGATCTTCGAATTTTTTATTCCTGAATCTACTGTAAATCAGTTGAAGGAGGGAACTCTTCTATGATGCTTTGAAAATTCAAAATATTTTCGTGTGACAACTTTTACCAGTGTCCAGATATTATACGTAATTGAATTTTAAAGTAAATTTGTGATAAAATGTATTGGTAATATAACCATCTTAAACGATTATTGAAACGAACATATACCGACACGCTTTCAGCTTTAGTTTAATGCTTCGTTTAGAATCTAAAAAATTTGCTGTTCTGTAGATTTCTATGTTTAAAATTAGAATTAAAATATGAGATACGCGTTGCTGGATACAATTCAAGTGGAAATTTTAGGAGCTTGTTATTAGAGAGGTTAGCTTATTTGCTATTTTTTTATTGTTATTGTTTTTATTCAGTTATGTATTAGTCTTTTAGTTTCAATTATAATCTTTACGTGATAAGTGAATATTCGTAATACGAAATAGATTTCAGATTATTTTACAATATTTCAATTCCAATATATAAGTATTCATATAAGTAGCGAAATATACTCGTAGAATTTTTAATTATTTTTATGAAAAATAATCAGCTTTTGGTTAATAATTTTATAGATAGATAATCTAGTTAGTATAATATCGTTATAAACATTATATATTTTTTATGTTAAGTATTATTTTGTCCAGCACAGCGTTTGAATCGCCGGAGGCGGGAAAATTTGAGAATTCAAATGGCTGAAAGTGGGTCACAAGCGAAATTACATAATCCCTACAAACTTTTCTATCTTTCTTCTTGTTTTATTGTTAAGTAATGTTTTATATCGAAGATTGAGAGTGTAGCGGAAGGTTTCCTGCAGTATTTCCGAAACGAACGAAGAAGAAAGAACAAGAACCTTTCTCGTTAATATTTCATTGCTGCTGACGGCGAACGAAAGGTCTGCGAATAAAATTTGACTGAAGATTATAAAAAAAAAGACAATTTAGAATTTTCTTCTTTTTTGTAAAATTCGATGTCTGGCGGAGGCGTTGCTGAAAAAGGAAAAAAAAATAAAAAAAAAAAGAATAAATAAATCGCGATTTCGTTTTTAAAAAAAAAAAAAGAAGTTCACGCGCACGAGTAGTCGATTTTCATAATAATCGTTTTGGCGGGTTAGTAATTTTTCAAAAAAAATCAGAAACGAAGGACTCTCGGTGACCCTGCCTCGCCTTGATGCGATTATATGCGAAACAAAAAAAAATTTGTGCGTTAGATTTTGTGGAAATTGTTCGTTAAGTGATAAAAAAAAAAAACAAATGAAATTTGTCGGAGCCTTGTGTAGAGTTTTAGATGATTGGTCGTAATTTGCGTCGCGTGGGTGAG
The DNA here is from genome assembly GCA_036983795.1 of Megachile lagopoda. NCBI lineage: Eukaryota > Metazoa > Arthropoda > Insecta > Hymenoptera > Megachilidae > Megachile > Megachile lagopoda. The sequence continues at coordinate 9,281,038 of CM072797.1, read as the reverse complement.
CCAGGCGTTCGAACATTTTTTTTTTTCTTTTCTTTTTAAAATATCAAGAATATGTTCTTCGTTTTTAATTCAATGTATTGTACATAGTAGAAATATCGTAGGGTTACAGTAGTGCCGAAATGTATGGCACATGGAACAGTTAAGAAGTGAAAATTCTTTACACGTGTAATCATGTTTTGGATCACTTTTATCACAATTTTAGTCGTTAAGTGAAAAATATGAAAATTTTGTTTTTTGTATTGTGGTCAATCATTCTGTCATTGACGTAATTAGGATTTTTCTAGAGTGAACCAAGTAGCCATTGACGTAATACTGTTCGCACGCCACAAGATGAGATGCTGAAAGAAATGTGGCTGTGATTGGTTGAAGCGAAAAATGTATTCCTTGCGTTTCATGTATTTTTGGCACTATTGAGCAACTGTTTACAGCAGTCACACATCAGTCAGAAAAATAAAGAAAATAGACTTCTCTGAATTCCAACTCATCTTGTGGCGGGCATACATGAATATTAAGATACATTTCATATTAAAATGCCGATCTACAATCTTAATATTCTAAGACGATAATTCTGATTGGGAATAACAACTGTTATTATAATTTGATGTAATTTTAACATCGCTCGATACTTGACAATTTCTGCGAAGGCGACTTGATCCTCGTCAGAATATTCTAGTTACGTCAATGCAAGTTCCCTAGTTTTACTGAAAATGTCAAAGTACTATTATATGCGTACACTCTATTTTGCACCAAACACAGCATGCGTTACCCACTACATCCCATAGTCTATGAGAAGACTTTTCAGAATTTTATTGGTCAAGACCCACTTTCACGACTGGTAATTTGATACACTCGTTTGATATATGTTATTTTGCGAGTCTCAATGCTCTGAAGTCCAAAAGGTTCAAACTTTCCGAAGTTCCAAAGTCATAAACTCCGGAAGTTCTATCTTCTACAGGACCAAACTTCCAAAGCCGCAAACTAACCAAATTCAGAACTCAGTCTGAGACACCTAAAGTCCCAAACTTCCTAAGTTTCAAACTCCTAACGGCCCAAACTTCGTAAGTCCCAAAGTCCTATACTCCCACAAGACCAAACTTCCAAAGTCCCAAACTAACCAAATTCAGAACTCAGTCTCAGACTCCTAAAGTCCCAAACTTTCTAAGTTTCAAACTCCTAACGGCCCAAACTTCGTAAGTCCCAAAGTCCAAAACTCCCGAAGTTGTAAACTCTCAAAGGACTAAACTTCCAAGGTCCCAAATGAACCAAATTCAGAGCTTGTAAAGTATCAGACTCCTACAATCCCAAACTTCCTAAATCCCAAACTCCTAATCTCCCAAACTTCCTAAGTTCCGAACTCCTAACCTCCCAAGCTTCCTAAGTCCCAAATTATCAAAGTCCAAAACTGCCAAATCCCAAACTTAGTAAATACGAAACTGCTGAAGTCCCAAATTCTCAAAGTACCAAACTTCCGAAGTCCTAAATTCCCAAAGGCCTAAATTCAAAAAATCCCAAACTTCCTTATGTCCAAATTTCCAAAGTCCCAAACTCCGAAAGATCCAAAATTCTAAAGTCCCCAATTTACCAAATCCATAACTTGTAAAGTCCCAAACTTCCCAAAACCCAAATTTCCAAAGTCTCAAACTCCCAAAGGCCCAAAATTCCAAAGTTCCTAACTTACCAAATCCATAACTCGTAAAGTCCCAAACTCCTCAAATTCCAATCTCCTGATGTCCCAAACTTCCTAAAACCCAAATTTCCAAAGTCCCAAACTCCCAAAGTCCCTAACTTACCAAATCCATAACTCGTAAAGTCCCAAACTCCTCAAATTCCAATCTCCTGATGTCCCAAACTTCCTAAAACCCAAATTTCCAAAGTCCCAAACTCCCAAAGTCCCTAACTTACCAAATCCATAACTCGTAAAGTCCCAAACTCCTCAAATTCCAATCTCCTGACGTCCCGAACTTCCTAAAACCCAAATTTCCAAAGTCCCAAACTCCCAAAGTCCCTAACTTACCAAATCCATAACTCGTAAAGTCCCAAACTCCTCAAATTCCAATCTCCTAAAGTCCCAAACTTCCTAAGACCCAAATTTCCAAAGTTCCAAACTTCCTAAATCCCAAAAACTGCCAAAGTTTGAAAGTGGGTCAATTCTTTCTTTTTTGTGGGGGGTAGAGTGTGGGCCCATTTTCTTACGTCAGCACATTTAATTGTCTGTCATTGTGAATGGTTGAAACGTAGTGGGGATGACTACGGTCATACAGGCCGATAAAATTGGCGTCCTATATTTACGCACTACTGTAATGTTATTTTCTACAGGTTAATATTTTTGTTGAATTTTTCAATTAGTGCCTGGCTGCTTGCGAGATACAAATTATTCATGCACTCTCTTTAATAATTAAATCATGCACCGATTCAATCGATATCATCACCCGTAATCGTATTCTCGTGCGTCGCACGGATACACGTGGCGCATTTGTGTGTATGTGGAACGTGTGTATCTAAACGAAGTATACATAATTAACGTTTAAAGAAATCTACGAAAAAGATAAGAAAGAAAGAAAATGAAAAAAAAAAATATAAAAAAAAAACAAATCGAACAAGATACCAAAATTGATAAATATATATATACATATATATATATATATGATTCGATGTATGATATGTATATATACGATGTATGTTATTAAATTGTAATGCATCGATATATACATACACGTGTACATGGAAATTATAAGATGTATAAAAAAAACACAGACAAAAAAAAGGGAAAAAAAGAAGAAGAAAATTAAGGCGCGCTGAGCGTACGCCACCTTCGATGCCTCATTGACCTCATCTAATGCTTTTTTATCTGTACATTTACAATTTGTGTACCAATGAGGAACGTTGTTTAATCATGTTGTTGATGTTATTGTTAAAGAATGAGATTCAATATTGTACATAACTATATATTCATTATAATTGATGATATGAATAATTATATACACAAAAGTAAATGTTTGCCATTTTTTTATTAAGCCTCTGCTAGTTTACATTGTTCGATTGGACTTGTAGTATTCAATTGATATTTTTCACGGAGATTTTTGTATGCTGAGTTACAATCTGAAAACCGTTAATGGCATTTTTAGTTTTTGGAAATATGGAGATTTTTATATCTTAAATTTTTTTTGTTATCAAAAAGGAATACTTATTGGATTTCTTTTTACGTCAAATTATTCTAAATAAACTAGTGTACATTGTTAGTGTATAATAAATGGTTAAATATTTTTCAGTTAAAGGTAAAAAGAAAGAGTGGCAATTTTTCCAGTTGTTTTTGAATCTATTTGAAAAAATTGAGTACAGTAATTGAAAATTTGAGTATGCGATAGAAAAGAGTTTTTTCTATTAAAAATGCTTGAGAATACATGTTGAATTATTGTTGCAGTAGTAGCACTTTTAATTTTCGAATGTTGTAGCTTTGAGATGGTCCAAAAAAGGCGCCATTCCTGCAAACCACGTGCATGACTTAAAATGGCTGACAGATCTGCGCTTTTTTATTCTTTCTTCCTTTGTAAAGCCACAGTTACACTATAATAATCAAAATAATACCTTCTAACCCTGAAAGAGTTTACATAAAAATACAGGTAATTTCAAAACTGAATACAATTGCTGTTTGCAATATATTCCGTGGCTCCGAAGATGCAGATTATGTGCTCAGAACAGTTCGCATACTATACTGAGTCTCATCGTTAATATAAGGAACATTGGAATGGTAACAATTTTTCGTTTAAGTCACCAAAAACCGTTCTCACAGATGTTTCCTATTGAAATAAGGAGCTTGTTTGCAAAATTTGGCCAGAATAGGAATATGACGATATTCCGAAATTTCCCCCCTTTGAATGTTTTAAAATTGATAACAGCACGATAGAATCAAAATCTGAAATTAATTATTCTAGCTCTGCAATGTAATTTGATGAATATTATAGTCAATTAAGGCAATAAAAACAATAATAATTGAATTTTTGGAAATTGAACATGTGGCGCCATCTCTCCGGCGAACAGGGTGAACTACACACTTTTGAAACTGTAGTTTAATTAGTTCCCATCTTCTACCGCTAGATGGCAGCACATATTACAGAAACCTAAATTACCTTAAGAATTGTTTAAAATTTATAATGGTTTGGTACAGTTTAATCGTTCCGAAGTTAATTATTCTTGTACTTCGATGTAGTTTGATGCATATTGAAGTTAATTAATCCAATAAAATCAGGATTAATTGAGTTTTTGGAAATTAAACAAGTGGCGCCATCTCTCCGGCGAACAGGGTGAACTACACACTTTTGAAACTGTAGTTTCATTAGTTCTCACGCACTGCCGCTAGATGGCGCCACGTGTATCGTTTTCTGTTCAATTTAATTAATATAGCTGATTTTATTAGCTTAATTGACTATAATACGAATCGAATTACATCGGAATGCAAGACCATTTAACTTCGAACTGTTTTAACTTCACCAAACTATTATTAATTTTTAATCATTCTTAAGTTAATCCTACTTAGCTTAAGAGTTTCTGTCTTATGTGTCGCCACCTAGCGGTGAAGATGGGAACTAATGAACCTACAGTTTCAAAAGTGCGTAGTTCACCCTGTTCGCCGGAGAGATGGCGCCACTTGTTCCATTTTCAAAAAACCCAATTAATACTGATTTTATTGGCTTAATTAACTTCAATATGCATCAAACTACATCGGTGTGCAACACTAATTAACTTCGGAACGTTTAAACTTTACCAAACCATTATAAATTTGAAACAATTCTTAAGGTAATTTAGGTTTCTGTAATATATGCTGCCATCTAGCGGTAAGAAATGGGAACTAATTAAACTACAGTTTCAGAAGTGTGTAGTTCACCCTGTTCACCGGAGAGATGGCGCCAGTAGTACTTTCAAATAGCGCGCGGAAATATAAATTTTTAAATACATGCATGCAAGAATGATGTTTCCAAAATACTTTAAACTTGTTAAACTAAATACTTGAGAATGACTACGTATATTCTTTTTACACATTAAATCGCCTTGGTAGTTTCGTTACGAATGGGAATTTCGATATAAAATTGAATTATAAAGTTAAATTTATTTTAAGCATTCAGTTAAATTGTGATGTAACTCCTAGAGTCAATTTTCTTAAACGTAAAGTGTGTTATATAACAGATTGATGTTAAAACTAAGCATGTACTAATGGTCATTTTGTTATTTATAAAATTACAATTTGGATAATGCTTTTTGTAAATTAAGCATACTACATACCAATGCATGGATGTTGAAGAGGATAGGGACCTGTTCCCCATAACTATACATTAATGTATCACCATTTTGTTTCAACATATTTTATTTGCATAATGATAAAAATTACAATAACAGTAATAAAATAAACTATATCACAATTACACATACAATACATAAATATTTATCATGAAAATATCCCTCCATCAAACGTATCAATCACTTTATACAATTGTCTATCAGTCAATAACTATTTTCGCTATTATTAATACTCGTTTCGAAAATAGCCGTTTTATCCCTATCTTACGTAATTACATCACCATTGCATAATTTGCCTCACGACGAACATTAGCGACTAACATCTAAAATGCTTCAAATTTTAATTGCAGATTAATTAGTGCATAATGTTCCAATATTTCGTGCAATCACAAGTGACGTAATAAGCATACAATTTTGTAAAGCGTTGCAAAGCACAAACCATTGGTGCCTCAAACTTTAAAGTTACGATTTGGTTGCGTTATAATCTTCGAATACGAATAAGTGACCTAATGTTACCGATTTTCTCATGTTTCGAATATCCTGAGCTATATTTCGCTGTGCTCGTCGCTTACTTTCCAAGATAGCGACTGTTGGTGCATCAATACCCTGTTATCTACAGTGAAAAAGCATCTAATATCTGTCGTGTCAGCCTAAATTTTTTAGCCGGTTACATAATCGTATAATTCTAGTAGAGCATCCATCATCCTGGCTCTGTATTGAGGCACGTCCTTTATCTGCTCGAAGATCAGAGGTGTTCTGTCCACGTAGAGAATGTTCTCCAAAAGCTCTGGCTGGTCCGAGAAGTATTTGCTGGCTGCGCTAGGCTCTAACAGCATGATCGGTATGTTCAAAACGCCATGGGTGATGCACATGACTTTCAGATCTTCGATGGACTCGATGAACTTGTCCCATGGGAAAACGGTGGAAATGTCGAGGCCAGCTTCCTCTAAAGCTTCCGCCATTGAGTCGTGGTAGATCTTGAATAACTCGTCGCTGTGTTTTTCTCGCAGCTCTCGGGTCGTCGTGAACTGCAAGAAACAGAGAATGTCGTGGGCAGGTGGATTGTACCTGGAAAAGACAAAAAAATTATCTTTGTGATTTGTTTCAATTTGCTCGGTATTTTCAAGCTTGTCCATTTTTGATCATTTTTTTAGGGCAAACCATGAGGTAAATGGAAAATCTGTTGCAAGTTCTTTGTAGTACTTCTTTTAAGCTTTATGAAAATATTTTTTGATATTCTGTATTCGACAAAATGGCGGAGCTGGAGCTGTCTCACGGTTGCTATGAAGAGAACGTGCAATCAGCACGCAAAATCAATGCATCATGGTTTTACCTAAAATAAGAAGCTAAATACTTTTAATGCCTGCATCGTATTTATTAAAGAAGCACATAGATACTATTAAAAACTTTTTTTACAATTGCTTTTATACAAAAACGATATTACTTTTTAATTTTTCAATCAAATCTATATTGTCAGAAATTCTTCCGTAATTCTTCTGTAAATTTCCTGTAGAACATAACAATTTTTGAATATTTGTTCTAACTTAATTCATACTGCAACTATCATGTATACAATTTAGCAGCTACCTTCAAAAGTAGCCACTATGAGGCAGCTACAGCTCCGCCATTTTGTTCAAAAAATAAAATACAAAAATACTCTCGTAAACCTTAAGACATGTACAACAACAGACCTACATCAGATTATCCATATCCTTCATCGTTCTTCCAAAAAAAATTGTCAAAGATAGAGCCCTCCCAGTGTCATAACTTAACCCCTGCAGGGTTAAAATTAAGACGTCTCCAAGACAGTTACTAATTACCTGGCAAGTTGAAAGTCGATAAGACAGCACTCCACCGGCTTCTCGTCGACATCGTACTTGAACAAAATATTATTTGCCCACAAGTCGCCGTGGCAAAGTACGTTCTTATGTTTGCTCGATGGCAGCAATTTATCCGCGTGATTAACGCACAAATCGGTGAGTTTCGTCCTGAATACTTTCCGTTGCTCCTCGTTCAGCTCCGGTACCAGATCGATCACGGAATCGATGCCCTTCACAGCGGCATCGAACATCGACTTAGCCCTACCGTCCTTCAGTGGCCACAGCGTCTCTTGCATGCAATGAAAGAATTCGTCGTGCAGACTCTTCTGGTACAACTGTTCAAAAATGAGGGACTTCGCGTGAAACCTCGCCAGCGTCTTCATCAATACTTTACAGTGTCCATAGTCGAATGGTTTCAGTTTGTCCGTCATTTCGTAGCCGCTGTGAGCCATGTCCTCCAAGACTATCACGTCGTTCTCCAAACCCAGGAAGCATTCTGGGATGCACTTGCTGTCCAGGCCGTTCAACACTTCCGGAAACACGGTGGTGTAAAGGGCAACTTCCTTCTTGAAGCTCCCGTACTGTTGAATGAAATCGTATTGCGGACTCGTGACGGGTGGCGGCAGTTTCGTGAAGAATTTGATGTTCTTCGTCTCCATGGGCGACTGCGGTGAGGCCACCGTAGCTTTCAAAGTAAAGTACTGACCCATGAAGCCGTTCACTTCGTTGATAGGCACCACCTCGTAGGTGATCAGAGAGAAGTCCTCCATCGAATCTTTGTGAAGCTTTTTACGGATGATCTCGAAACATTCTTCGTCTTTGAGAATCTGCTCCGTGCTCGGGTTACGCATTTTCTTCGAGTTCTTCGGACACAGGCCTGAGTATTGGTTGTCACGAGACGGTGAATCAAAGTTTTTACAACTTTGGCACTGATGAACAAAACGAAGCGTTCGTATCGCAAGAATCGGTATCGGCGACTGACGGTTAAGTTAGGTTCTCTGTCTGGAAGCCTCACGCTCTATAAGATGTCAGGTTTGGATATAATTTCGTTCAAGATCAAGATACCTTTATATATCATGCGAAGAATCACGTCACGTGTACGTTACAGACGATAAATAATAGCGCGTACTCGTGTCACGCTATTTTCTTCTTTATTGACGCTGATTGAGGCTAATATTAGACGCGTTACATCGACGCTCGTCCTGCATAAATGCGTGTAAATGGATCTGATGGCTCCTTATTGACACTGTTCAGATCGATATCGGCATACACGTGCTGAGTGGGGACAGGAGAACGATGAGGCACTGTACTCGGTTTTCGTTCTGATTATTAAACAGATGTGACGGAACGTCGTTGTCACGTGTCCCGACTAAATCAGACGGTCACGTTTCACACGTGATGACAATCTAGTAGTGCTTTAACCCTCAGTGCACTCGTGTCATTTTTAGGCTATGCATTCAATTTCTATTGTTGAGTAAACACTTTCTTGTTCATTTTTTTATTGTATACATTTCACTGTTCATTCTTACTACTTTATATTTAAAAAAAAAAATGGAAAGGTTCTCCAAATATATTTTACTCCGTGTGAAAAGGTAAAAGTATACATGACAATTTATTTTGACAAAATAGTTAAATAAATGGGAAATCTGTTATGACACTTTTATTGTACATATTCTAAGGTGTACCAGAGTATTTTTGTATTTTAGTTTGTCAACAAAATGGCGGTGCTGTAGGTGCCTCACAATGGTAAGTCAAGTTTTAGCCAAATATCAAATATCTGTATTACATATGTACAATTAATACAAAACTTTCTTTCCTATTTTTTTCACTGTTCACTGCTATATTTTAGATGTATGATGCTTTGAAAAATTATTATAATGTCTTTGTTTTAGAGGAGACGTTTGTATACTAAACTATCAAAAATATTTTCGATCATTTTTTTTTTATTATTGAGTGAATACAAAATATCTTATTAATTTATTATACATATTTTCAGACACACTAGAGCATTTTTTTATTTTATTTTCTCAATAAAATGGCGTAGCTACAGCTGCCTCACGATGGCTATGCACCAAATTAGCACATGAGATAATTATCGTTTGATTTCTGGTAAAATGTTGAAAATCCTAACTTTTTAAGTGAAATTTATTACAAAGGGATAGTTTAAAGAATTGATTTTTGTGAAATAAAGATGATTTGTTGTGGCAGTGGTAAACAATTATTGAAATATTTAATAGTAAGCGCCGGGGCAATCTGTGATCGCACGCACCCAATGAGCTTAATGAAATGTCGTATGATGCAATCATGTGATACTCCAATAAAGAAATTTCATACCATAATCTATTATACGCAGTTCAAAGATACTATTTTGATAATTTTTTGCAAATCATCTGTTTCGATTTGCACAATTTTTAAAATTCGTTTAGGGGAACTTAAAGCAAGCTAAAGAGTGGCATCATCTACAAATTACTGAGAATTTATGACTTACTGATGAAGGGCTGTTAAAAAACAACCGTTTATGGATGATTTCAAAAATGAAATAAAAATGCTAAATGAACGACTACAGACTCCTCAATTTTTTTTTTATTTGTTTAATCGTGGCGTCTAATTTTATAGTAACATTCGACATTTATCTGATTAGCCGTTCCATCTCATTTGCATAGTACGCAATAAATAATAAATGTTTCAATATCGTTTGTTCCATAAAAATACGTTATTCGTTTATATCGCAATAGTTCACATGATTCCATAATTATCTTGTACTTATTTTTTAAGATTAACTTTTAAACAGACACAGCTCTACCCGTGCCTTGGACAACTTGATGTGTATTAATTTTATCTGAAATAGTCTAGCAATGGTTACGTGACTCTATTACGTTGTCGTATTGCTCAACTAGTTACTAAAGAAGCGTTACAGTAGATATACAAGATGTCCAATTTGAAACAATCTTTTCGAATATCTCCAAAATCATTCATACTAGAAAATATTTCGAATAGAAATGAAATAATTTTGGGGAGGTAATAGGTTTTGTTACTAAATTCTGGGAGGCGTGGAAGACATACGAAGGTCAATTGAATTATTTATGTTAATACACCTCTCATCATCCTCTGCAAAAAATCACTGATCTATTGAAAAACCATCAATTTTGAAGATATTTAAAAATTTAATGTTATGTGATAGTACTCGATTTTACAGCTAGTTCTCACGAAATGAAATTCTTTATGCTTACTTTGAATGTTTTTATACGAACATTATTTAGCAGGTCCAGAGTGACCAGTCATTATCACAAAAGAACTTCAACATGTAACGAACGTGATTTTAAAATTTGTTAATAAGATTATTAAAATGGGACATCAAGATTAAAATATCTCTTAAACTGACAGTCTCTCGACATAGATTAGTAATTTTTTACAGTAAATGATAAGCTACGTATTACAGAATATATTGTTCCATTAAACAAAATAAAATTAACGCTTCTACAAAAAACAATTAACATCAAATTATGCTCTCGAAACCATTTTCACTCGAAATATTTGTTATCATAATTTCAGAAAAACACAAGAGGATTTTTTGAAATAAGACACCCGGTATATAAACTGATGTCCATAAGCACAGTTCCCGCTACGATATAGCAAGATCGTAAATTATTAAATGAATTCGCTTTAAAATGAATAATCATTTCTACATTGTGAATAATGGTGAGACAAGTGTCTCTACCGCCATTTTCTCTAGGAAGATCTCAACGCCAGGCGATTACATAACCAAGAAAAGATCTCGCTCTTCTGAATACATTTGCGATTATGAACAATTAACCAAGGTTTTCCAAAGTCACATCGTTTATAGCCAATAAGTATTAACGTTGAGAATTCTTGTTAATTCAAATATCACTTGAGTGACTTATCTAGATGAATACCAGCAATTTTCCGCTTGACATTGCTAGTCGGATCTAGTGGCACCTTTTATTCCATTAATCATCGAAACGAATGTCTATTGATCCGACCTTTTCGTGCCTGATCAAATGACAATCGTTTTATATTTAATTCAATAATTAATTATTTTAATTGTTATGTATAAGATTAAAAGGTAGTAAAGATTATATTAGAAGAACATGGATGTGATAGACAATTTTTGGGGATACACGTATGTAATGTAGCATTTAACTTAACAAGATTTTTACATGCAAGACAAAATTAAGAAATATTGTTAGCATTCTTTCGCATTTAATTATCGGAATAATCTCCAACAGGAAACAATAGACTATAAAGATAAGGATGAAGTCTACTAAAAAAAAAACTAATTTGCAGTAAATCATTTATTGTCGTGAAATATGCTGTTTAACATAACAAAATTTTTAATAAATACTTGCAGGAAAAGATGAAGAAATATTACAAATTCCTTACAATTTGAACATCTTTTTGCATTTAACCCCTTGCGCTATTTTGACGAGTCTGACGCACTCGTGATCAATTTCACTCGAATTAATACGCTTCAATTTGGAGTTGTCCAATTATTTGCATAGATTGATACAAAATTGACATAACATTTCAACTTTCTTTGTCGGTTTTAATATTACTGTGATTAGTTCTGACGCACCTGACAAATCATAGTGCACGGGGTTAAATCAAATGTTTCTATATCATTGATCACAGGAACCGATAAGGCCTCGTAACAATTTCAGATTCGAGTTCAGAAATTGAATTTGCTCTCGGAAAAGAATACACCTTTAAATCAAATGTTTCTATATCATTGATCATAGCGAGCGAATGAGGTCTCGTAACAATTTCAAATTGGGGCTCAGAAATTCAAATTTGCTCTCAGAAGAAAAGAATCATACACCTTCAACCCCTTGCACTATTTTGACGAGTCTCGTGACGCACTCGTACTTCGTGATCAATTTCACTCGAACTAATACGCTTCAATTCGGAGTTGTCCAATTATTTGCATAGATTGATACAGAATTGACATAACATTTAAACTTTCTTCGTCTATTTCAATGTTGCTGTGATTAGTTCTGACACACCTGACAAATCATAGTACGTGGGGTTAATTATCGGAATGATCTGCAACAGGAAACAATATGCTGTAAAGATAACGAAGAACAATTGTACCATAAAAAAAAACTAATTTGCAGTAAATCATTTGTCGTGGAAATTTTTTAACCCTCTTGTATACATCACTTGTCGATCAGAAAACGTAAAATCTCTGTAGCACGAAATGCTGAAAACAACAATAAGTTAGAATCGCGTCAACTTTATCTCTCGGTTCGCGTTGCCAGAGTAATAAAAGAAATTGACAGCGACAAAGTGATTTCGTCCCGTCTATTTTCTCGTGGAAGCGCCTTATAATGGTGATGAATAAGAGAGAGAGAAAAAAAATAATCACCGATAACGTGCCCGACGACTATTCTTTTAACCAATTATTGAATCACACACGAAGCTGCGATAAGTGAAACTAAATATAGGTATCTTCGTTTTATTGCACTTCGATGCAACCTCTCTGCACCGTTTATCTACGTACTGTATTATTTTAAGTTTGTTTTAAGTATCACATCGATTTCGGTGAAAATACCACTTTTTGAAGTTTTAACGAGTTTGTTAACGAATTATGTTACGTGGAAAAGATGGGGTAAGTTTTTGAAGTTGAAAGAATTAGTTTTTTACGATGATGTTATTTGTTGTTGAATTTTTAAGGAAAACATGGGTGATATAGTGTTGAGTATTTCTTTCGTTGCGAAGATGAGTGAGTTAATTGATGTGGGTTAGAAAAAAATGGTCTAAATCTGTGACTCAATATAATTTATTTACATTAATTTTAACAATTTTTAAAATTGAAATTAAAACGCATTTGAAATATTTACGTTAACTCAAAGTTTAAATTGTGACATTTATTTCAATTAATTTAAATTTCATTTAAAATACTTATTTAATTTTAATTTTCAATAACTTAATTTTTGTAACATTCTATCTTAAAACAACTTAAACTGCAACTAAATTATTTACTTAATTAATTCAAATTCCAACTAAATTATTTATCTAAATTTAAGTTTCAAGCCAAGTGTGTATGCACTTAAATTTAATTAAATGACAGTTTGTATGTTTAGTACATTCTGAGCACTAATTATGCAAACAAATTATCTGCACATTAGTCTTCTTTTAGATTATCAACACGTAATAGTCTAAACATGTCATATAATTTATTCGTTGCACTGAAACTGACATTTGTTGACATGTCAAAACAAATATCAACTGCTCAAGTTGCATATCCTGATAATTACAAAAATAGCATTAATGTAGCTAACGTTATCATGATTATTTTATACCTAACATGTTCATGCTTACTCTTTGAAACGCTAAGCTTTTGAATATTTAAACGAAATAAAACAGTTGAACGATAAACATGCTGAATACATACATTCATATAATTAATTTTATGAATTATTCATTATTTTAATTTAATACTGTAGATTTAATACATTTGCAACAATATTTCAACTGCATTATTCATTTCTTGAAAGCGAAGTAATTAAGTAACTAAAGTTCTTTTAATATTAATTTATAATTATAATAACGGTATGATAATAATTAAAATAATTGTAAATATAACAATAATATACAATATTAATTAATACTGTAGTAGTTCTGATACTTTTTAAGAAACACAGTACAATGTTTAAATTAATATTAAATAATAGTACTTTTAGATAAAAGCAATTTTTAAATTCACAAAATGTTCAAAAAATTAAAAAATAAAACTAATGTGTCTCTAAATCTATAATCATAGTTTAAAATTATTAAAATTATAAATATTTAAATAATGGTAAATCAATCCTTAATTTTGTATCAGTTCTATCTTAATTGCATATAATTAAAAAATAAATTAGAAAATTGTTACGATAAAATAAACACAAACAATAGTTAATACAAAAGGGTAATAATAGCAATAAGATAGTGTTATGTTGCTACATAGTTAGTTCATCAATCCCAGTTTAATTACATGGATAATGAAGCAGGAAATGATTTATTAAGTACATTGGATGCAATAATTGCATCATATATTAAATGATAGTTAGGTTCATACAGTACTTGCGTTTCATATCATCAGGAAAGTGGTAAAAACCCGGACAGCTGTATAGAATAGAAATCAGTATTGAATGTTAAAACGAATATCTAATCAGCACCACCATAACATCTATCAGTCTTATTAAGTTAGTATATTTCCTTTACTTTCATTACTTTTCTATTTGTGGCTGAGCAACATTTAGTTAATTAATCATTCAATTTTTACCGATTAAAAATTAACCACAAAATGTTTTCTCGTTTTCTTGCGAAAAATCTACCCTTTGACTGCCACATTTGTTTTCTTAATAAATTTTTTACATTGCGAGATCTTTTATATTTTTGGTACGTCGAAAATGCAATATATGCAAAATTAGTACGTACAAAAATCTAATATGTATAATTTTCATAAAATTCGATGTAGATTTAATTAATCTTTACGCAATAAAAGTTGACAATAGCAATTTATAAATATTCGCAGCGATAGGTTAATTTTAACCAGATAATATGTATTATCAAAAATGTGGCGTGAGAATGTTTTCGGAACATTTCTTATTTCAAACTAAATAAAAAAATAAACGATGTAATCAATTTATATATGAATAATTCTATTAATTACCAACTATATCTTCTTATCAAGATTATAATTTTTTGCATAAAATGAAACTGTTTCTTTGGATTATGTAAAACTTGTAATTCATCTTCAATGAGCTCATTTTTTGAAATGCTTTTTAATGTCTTCATATCTGCAATACATTGTAATTTTCTGCCTTTCTTTTCTTTTATTGTACTACGTTTTTACTGCAATTATAAATAATTTTTACATTAACTTTTCACTGTTTTACGCTAATATAATGTAAAATATTAGCAAGGTTGCAATTAGAACGGAATTAAGTTAGCCACCAATATGGCGTCATTTTGAATGGCGGGAAATTATATTCAAATACTTCTTCACGCTTCGTTGATGAATGTTATTCTTGTAGATTCGAAAAATTAGAGTACACACGAATAGAAACAATGTTAATTTCTTTGTCTTAATTCACATAACTGTACATAAATAAACCCATATAAAAATATAATAATTAATTATCTCTATTTATTGTACTACAAAAAGAAATTCCAAATAATTTTTCACAGTCCTGCATTTTTCGTAAAAATGATAATTACCTTTTCCCAAAAACTGTGTTAAATAGAAAAGTAATAAGACGTATTTTTGTTCACACTCACCCAACCGATTATCATACCATCATCCCATAATATACCGCCAGTGGTGAATGTTCGAAGTGGTGGACTTTGTATAGCAATTAACAACGTCTGCCGGCGATAATTTCGAGTTTTCCGCGTAGTTTCTTTTTCCATTATAAATTTTCTAAGGCTATTATTAAATGTAAATCTATAACTTCGATGCTATCAGAAAATTTCATTGCCTCCGCGTGTTCGTCCCGCGAAGATCGCACGAAGTACGCGGAGATGGAATGGAAAATACCATAACACGAATAGAGCACAATAAATTGTATTACATAAAAATTATTCGATGCCATAAACCAAGTTGATAAATTATCTCACGTTTCCGCTGTTTACCGTCATAGAAGATGCTCGTGGAAAATGGTTACTAAAAATATTGAATCGACGGATTTAATCAATGCACATAGTCATATACGATCGGGGTGACGAATATAATAATTCACTTCTTAATTATATATTGATTGATTATTGCGATAATTAAATTGTACTGTTTATTTCGAATAAATATCTACAATAAATGTAACAATTTTATGTAATAATAATCTGAATTCATTTAAATTTGCAACTATTAAACTTGAGATTATTTTTCAATTCCTCAATTCTTCAATTTTTCAATTCTTCAATTTTTCAATTCTTCAATTCTTCAATTTCTCAATTCTTCAATTTTTCAATTTTTCAATTTTTCAATTCCTCAATTTTTCAATTCTTCAATTTTTCAATTTTTCAATTCTTCCATTTTTCAATTCTTCAATTCTTTAATTTTTCAATTCTTCAATTTTTCAATTTTTCAATTTTTCAATTCTTCAATTCTTCGATTCTTCGATTCTTCGATTCTTCAATTCTTCAATTTTAAAATCTCAAATCCTCAGATTCCCAAATTCTCCAAATCCCAAATTACTAAATTTCCCTATCCTTTACAAAACTATCCTTAAACCTTTAAATTTCGAAATCCCCAAAATCCCTAATTACCCATGTTTCCCAAATAGCTCCAAAGAGCTAAAATCCCTAATGTCCATATCTCCGATTGGCGTACACTCGAAAATCTCGAATCCCCTAACCCGGCAGATATCGAAGTTGCCGAAGAGCGCCACGTTCGAGAAAAATTTGCTCAGCTGACCATGCCGATCAAAAGTTCGGAACGAAAGCCGAGAAAAGTTTGATTCGCAAAGCATTATGATTGCCGCGCCTGTATAATCAACGTGTCATAGGTCAAGCCGATGAGATACCGTTTCGCAGACCACGACGTGCAGTTTACAGCGTGTTCTTCAACGAAACACCGACTAGTTCCCTGTTGTTCCATCTGTCTTCGCGTCCTCCTACATTTCGTTATATAATTTGCACTATAACAACAACAACCACGTCCTCGTCAACTGTCGATAATCAAAAAGGTAAAGGTAAGCGAACAATTCGACCAGGTTAATCCATCATCTTCAAATTTTCACATCCGATAGATTCCTCTCTGCACACCATTTTATTTTACCCTCTTTCGACTGCTTAATCGTTTAATTACTCGAACCGTGAACGTTAACCAGCCTCTTTTGTGAGAAAACCTTCACTTTTCAAGATTACGAGGCTGTTTTTTGTTCGCGAACGTTTAATTAGATTGCAACAATTTGAAGTTTGCAGCGGTGTTTCGATAACAGTGATAAGGACAGGGGTATCGACCTGAGTTTAAAATGGCCTTATCGTGGTAAACTTATAACGTCTGACGTCAGGTTGTCAACATTGCATTACAAATTTTTCAGCGATTTCGAAATTGTTGACAATAATCAGCTTCTTTTCACGATTTTTCTTTGTTTGATTATACTGTTTTTGATTTTTGTACTTGCTCTTTTGATGTTGGGCTTTGAATTGTATTTGAGGTTTATTTGGGTAGAATTTTTTTTAGGGGAAAGTATAATTTCGATGGTAATTGAGAAGTTATAATGTGACCTTTCTTATCGGTTGCTATGATTCATTTCCTTTGATTAACGGGTACTTTTGTGTTGGGTGGCTCGAAATTCGCTAGACAAATTCTGCAGATCTTTTTCATAAAGTTATAAATTATCTATTGCAATTGTTTAATTATCGCTTCAATTATAATTGTTGATTTTATAGGAAAAGTAAATTCAAAATCACATTTAGCATGAAACTAAGGTAATTGTATAATAAAAATAATGAAATAATAAAAGTAGTAGTGTAATGTTAATAGCACTATTATGAAATTAAATGGGAACATTGTGGAATAATAACGTGGTAAAATGATAAGATGGTAAAATAATTGAAGAGCAAAAAGTAAAATAGTGAACTAATAGAATAATAAAATAGTAAAATGATGAAATAGTAAATCGGTAAAAAAGTAAAATAGTAGAATGGCACAAAGTAAAATACTGAACTAATAAAATGGTAAAACAACCACTGGTAAAATGGTAAAATAATAAAATGCTCGAATAGTAAAATAGTAAAATAGTAAATTAATAATAGTTTATCATTGCTTTATATACTTACATTTTCGAAGAGCCGTATGCTTATCAAAATAGTCTTTTTTTAAATCCCTAATGAATAATTTTGGATTTCAGAGCCGAACTTGCAAATGGCGCGGACAAATGTGAAAAGACGGCATTCAGATTTGCCGCATTTCGAATCCGTCGTAAGAATCTCGAGCCTTCCGATCGTTGAAAATAGTATACACATTGCTGGAAGCGTGTACGATAGAATAAAGGTAGGTGTTAACTAACTAAAATATTTAGTAACTAGAAAGTCCATTAATTTTAAGGTTACTTTCTCTCATTTTTCATTCGTTTATCTTACTTCCGTGAAAGTACGCCATCTTTATACTCAATAAAACACTAACTATTTGTATCTTTCCGAAATATAGAAATTAAAACATCTCTGCAATCTTTTATATAATATTTAACAGTTCCTCCTTAATTAAAGTATTAACTATGCACAAATCTAATAACTAAATATTTATATTAATAGTAATTTTATTATTCAGCGTTCGAATTCTCTAGTGAGCTGGAGTTTATGCACTGCTGAACAATCACTGGCTATTGCAACAGCATCCGCCAAACCTGCAATTTATGCTTTGAATAGGCCAATTACGACGATTGATCATTTGCTTTGCAAAGGTATCGATATCGTTGAACAGAGAGTTCCAGCCATACACCTTCCTCCACATCTTGTAAGTTCACATATGATACCGAACAAACTACGATTTCTTATGAAAAACAGCAATATAAAGAAAGGAGGTCTTCGCAAAATATTTTAATAATAAAATGATGGAACGTTTGTATAAAAATAATGTCCGTCCTTTTAACAAAATATGCAAACATACTATTTACTGAGATATACATATATACATATAGATACACATATAAATATTCAGATCTCCTTATGTTATCCATAATATCTTTAATTACTTCGTTCACTCAATAAATATTCATTGTATCTATTGAGAGAGACCTTTCCTATATCGCCATTTCCTCTAAGGAAACGTATTGTGCATACTAATATACATATAAATTACTAATAATTAAATTATCTCTTTGTAATAAAACGTATACGTTGTATTATTCAGATGTACTGCAACGCACGAGAATACGTGAACAACAAAATCGTGAGGCCTGTTTTAATGCGCGCCGGAAGCGTGAAGCAAATAGGAAGTCAAGCTGCGAGTGTTGCAGCCGACACTTTGGACGGTGCTTTGACTGTCGCGGATAAATACGTTGATCATTATTTGCCTGCTGATCCAACTGACAAAGAAGGTGAATCCCTTAAAAATACAAATGAAATTCTTTGATTATTTTTATTAGTTTTATGAAGAATGTTATGTTAAATATTATATAGTAAGTAATCCCTTGACATTACTATTCAGAGATTACTCCTTCAAAATCAGTGAGCAAAACTACACGAACGATTAAACATGGCGCCAGGCTTTCTAGAAAACTGCAGAAACGATTGACGCGTCGTACATTGGCGGAGGCTCGAGCACTTAAAGAACAGGGAACAGAATGCATTCATGTACTTTTATACGTGGTAGAATTAGTAAGTAAAAATCTTTGTTTATATAGTTTATTTTCATATATTCCATGATCAACCAAGTCTAAATCAAATACAGGAAAGAGAATGTAACTCGAATGAAGGCAGAAAAACAATATGGCGTTCGAAGTAGGAAAAGCGTACTGCGCATGCGCATAAATTGCTGCGAGTTTTAAATCGTCGAAACGATTGATACATTATTTAGAAGTACTCTTTTATTACAAATTTTTAAGAAAGGCAACTCTATAATAACCACATTCATAGTTTCTTATATTTACATCTTTATTCGGTATTTACATTATTTACATATTAGTTTTAGTTAATTTAAAAATATTTAATAAGAAAAGAAATACAAACTCTATTTGTAAGTCTTGTAGAACAAAGATTATGCTTTCTATCGAAAACTGAAAATTTTACAAAATCATTTCTTTTATGAAGACTCTGATTTTCATAATACGAACATGAAGTGTAACTTTATTTAACTTTGATGCGTAAACTCATTCTCGTTAATCGAGTAATCAGTACGTTGCAAGGAATATAAAAATAAAAAAATTTGAAAATCTGTTATTTGTCGGTTCTCACAAAAGTAATGGAACAATGATGTTATAGTTAGCAACAGATCCAAAATTAGCGTACAAAAAGGCAAAGGAACTGTGGGCAACGTTAAGTTTACCCGAACCGGAGAACCAAGCTCGGCCAACTACTTTGGAACAATTATTGGTCTTGTTGACACGCGAATCTGCACGTCGTATCGTTCATCTGGTCAATGGAACAACAGCGTTAGCAGCAAGAACTCCACGCGATGTTGGCAGAATTCTCATGAAACTTTCACACCAACTGCTCGCGGTCGCAGACGCTACTTTACAGGTTAACGTCTTCACTCGTACAAAAATACATTCGTTTACAAACATGGAAGAGATCTTCAATTCCTCACAGTTTGTTCTACTTTCTACGGAAGGAAAAATACGCGATGGTAACCAGTTACTTAAGACCACTTTGCAATTCGGAAGAACAAAACGACGGATATCTTATAAAATTATTAGTTCATTAAACTTATAATTGATATGTGGTGCAAGTTGTGTAACATAGTATTAATGTACTTTCATTCCGAACTAATTTACGAACATTTTTAACATTTGTACTATGATATGGAGAGGTATTTAACACCACACGAAGTTAACATTCTTAGTTCAAACTAAATTAAGTACATATCGCAAGATTAATTTACGGAAAAAAAGAAGAGATATTATTGTTAATATGTTGCTTATCTCTGTTGATAACAACGATCGATTATTATCCTTTTTCAGCTTTGATAACAGTATGAAATTCGTTAAAATTTCTCAATTTTATTAAGATTAATATACTATTATATTCATGACATTTCGGTTAGACTGAGGTTTAAAGAACTATAATGAACCTAACTTAAAAACTGTTTTACTATAGCTATATGCTTAGGATCATTGAAGGTCAAGTGTTAATACGATTGTTTTTTGTTCATAACGAAATATTTTACATGGTCACTGATTGTGCTACTTATTTGTCACTTATTTATTAAAATATTGTAAAGTTTCATATTAGACACCATTGCATGTTACATACAGTTAACCTACATCAATACCGAAGTTCACAGAAAAAGATATATATTTATATTGTTTCGTTTCTTAAAGATGATGCCTATCATTGGTAAGAAGGGTGCTGCAAAACAACAGATTTCAGTGATACGTTCAGCCATACAAAGGATCAATTCGACCATGAATAATTTATTGGTACGTAATATATAACTTTATGTAATTCTTCTTAAATAAACAGTTAAAACAATTGAATCTAACTATATAGTATTAATTTTATAAATATTTCTTTATAAGATCTGCGTTTCAATAGCTCATATGCCACACTTTCAAAGTGTTTATGTACATGATTGAATTGATGAAAGATTTTGGATTTATTTTGAATTATTGTGGTGTTTTATACATCGAATGATTTTCTTGAAGTAAAAAGGAAAATATCTGAAAAACTTTGTTCACCTTAATTTTTATGATAGATGCTATCGACCATTTCGATCATTTATTTCTCATCAACCTAACTTAATGATCCTCTTGTTTTTGTAGGAACAATTTGCTACTTTTCTGGCTGGTCGTCCGACTGTTTCGAAAATAACACACGTCCCGAGCCATCAACAGAATCACAACAACCACATGTCGATGTCCTCCAATCCGCCGTTAAATGGTATAGAGTAACATAATCGCGATTATTTTGTTTGAACAATTTCGCAGTAGTTTTTGTTTTAAGGTCAGTAACAGTAAGAAAGACTTCGGATTGATATTTCACGACAGAGGTTAGTAACATCCAATCCACCGCTATAAACACGATTTTTGAAAAAGAATCAAATAATAGACGACGATATTTTTATTTTAATCAATGGCACAATATACCGGTGTCAATTTTAGCTTACAATTGTTCTTAAGACTTTATTGTCTATCTTTAGCTTCTAGCGTACAAATGTATAATAATTTGTAAAAGTAAGGAAGTGTACAAAAATAAAGATTAATTTTTTTTGGATCGTTATTATACCATCAACAAAATTTATTCTTTTTTTTTCTGTCAAGTTTATTGAATTTTTTAATGAATTTGTGATATATCGTAAGCGATACTTTCAGGAAAATAAATCACCTTTTTTTTAAAAACGTTTCAATTTTTAATATTTTAAATGTGTGTAAATATTCTATGATGTGAATAGATATTATGAATAGTCGTATTTTAAATATTGTTGATAATCTTCAAATTTTATGTCAAATATTCCGCTTTATTCTTTTTCTAACACTTTAGTTCCAAATGATATCTCTAAAATTTACAGAATAATACTAATATAATGCTAAAGATACTAATTACAGTGATAGGATCAGATGTTGTATTCTAATTGTTACACAAAATATTTTGGAGAATTGATCTACGTAAAAAATATAGTGTGTACTTGAAAAGACAGAGATGATCTTTAGAAGTTTAAAGCAACGCCATCTAGAAAAAATATTATTAACGTCCTATGTTGTTTGTTTTCTTAGCAATTTTTGTCCTGCTCAAAAAATGTATCTTTAATATCAACAATTTTATTGCATATCAGATTAACATCAATGAAAATGATGTGAGTTATACTTTATCAAATGAAACCATACATGTTTTTTATTAGAATGTTCCTATATAAAAAAAAAACAAATATGTAAACTTAATAAAAAACTGAAATTATTTAACAAGATATTTCTAAAAAAATGTAACAAAATTTTAATAAGAACAAAATATATGAGGAAACTTAGAAATATTAAAAGAGGTAAAAGTACACTGACTTTTTGAAATGTTAATGTTACTTTGAACTTAATTATCGCATTTCTTATCAAATATAGTAGAAAGGAATGTTTGCAAATAGTAATACGCACTGAAATGTCGTGACTGATAAGACTAGTAAACGAGCGAGTTCAGTAATAATTTAAGTCATTGAAAATCTTAATTACCCAATTATTATTTATATAAAACAGTTGTCTAATTTTTGTTTAATTTTGAACATATGCTATTAAACTTACAAATCTTTTCTTTGTTAATAATATACAGTATACATATCGCAATCAAATTATTTAAAAAAATAAAATTGAAAATATTAACAAAATCGAATACCTGCCATGAAGATGTAGCCCTAACGTAAGTTTTACTATTAATAATAACAATAATAATAAATTCTTTAACTTCGAGAACAATATACATTTAATAGTCAAATCATTTATATTATACAATTATAGAAGAGTTCTAATTCAAAATATAGTTTTGGTGTACATATAAAACACACTGAACAGAAATGATTGAATTCTGACTAGGTGTTACTAGAAAATGGAGTAATTCTACTCTTCTACTAATAAAATGTACCCAGTATCCAAATCATTTATTTCAGACAATCATAAAAGACTTCTATTTCAGAATGAAATTTTTGTGTATGCATATAATGTGATGGAGAGAAATGGCCGAATTCTAATTGGGTATCACTAGAAAATGGAGTAGACAGATATAAAAAGTCCTATCACTTGCTAACAAAATGTACCTAATATCCAAATTAAACAATTATAGAAGAGTTTCAATTTATAATACGGTTTTGGTGCCTATGTAACACGATGAAGAAAAATAGCCGAGTTCTAACTAGGTATTTCTAGAAAATGGAGTAGACAAAAAAGTTCTGTCCCATGCTAACAAAATGTACCTAATATCCAAATTAAACAATTATAGAAGAGTTTCAATTTATAATACGGTTTTGGTGCCTATGTAACACGATGAAGAAAAATGGCCGAGTTCTAACTAGGTATTTCTAGAAAATGGAGTAGACAAAAAAGTTCTGTCCCATGCTAACAAAATGTACCTAATATCCAAATTAAATAATTATAGAAGAGTTCCAATTTACAATACGGTTTTGGTGCCTATGTAACACGATGAAGGAAAATGGCCGAGTTCTTACTAGGTATTTCTAGAAAATGGAGTAGACAAAAAAGTTCTGTCCCATGCTAACAAAATGTACCTAATATCCAAATTAAATAATTATAGAAGAGTTCCAATTTACAATACGGTTTTGGTGCCTATGTAACACGATGAAGGAAAATGGCCGAGTTCTGACTAGGTATTTCTAGAAAATGGAGTAGACAAAAAAGTTCTGTCCCATGCTAACAAAATGTACCTAACATTCAACTTAAACAATCATAGAGTTCTTATTAAAATGACAGTTTTACTATAAAATGTATATGTACAAAGTCCTCCCCGGATGCCGAGGACTGATTGCGAATGATCACCGATTTTCATCCGTTTTTACGTGACAGTTCCCCAGCGGTGCTGATAACGACAAAAGCCCTGTCGTCTGTCGCGGACTTTGAAGCCTTGTGTAGCTTGTAGCACATGTTTGATCACCGCTTGCGGATATTCACCAGTCGATTTTCATTGGCTCGTTCGTACGAACCTTAGCACGCAGACGGTAAGCCGGTTATAAGAGTTGAGGTTGCGTTTGGACAAACGCATTTCCACGCACGCACTCATCGCGACCGTATCGCTGACGATTAGTGTATCAACGGACAGACACCGACAACAAAAAGGAACACGTAAGTGTATTAGATATTAAAAGTATCGATTGGAGAATTATACCGTGTGGTTTTGTTTAATAGACAATTTCGAAAAATTCGAACTTTAAGTTTACGTATAGGGGGTTTGGTACATTAATTATGCGAATATTATGCTAATTGTGCTAATACTCCATTTATATGTAATATTATTAGTTATTAGTTATTAAATTGTTATTGCGTAAGTGGGTATAATTTGATTAATATGCAAATTTTTATTTTTAATTTGGTATTTCATGTTGTAGTAATATTAAATTAGTATAATAGGTATTTATAGTGGCTTTCCTATTTTATTATTAATTATTGCTCTTATCTGATAATAATCAATTGTTTGACAATTGAAAACACGAGCAAATCGATTTTAAATCTTTTACTCGGAATAAATTTTTCAATTTGAAAATAGACATACTTTAAATATGAGTCATTTTTCAAATTTCAGTTTCAGTTTCCTAATAAGTGCCATTATAATATTATTGCTCTTTAAATTTTAGTTTTTAGTTTGTTTTCCGTATATGTTAACTAGTTAATTAATCAATATTTGACGTTAGAACACAATTAGCAAACAAAATCAGAAATCTCTGATTACAAAAATTCAGCAATTTTTGATGATTATTTACAAACTTCATAAGATGATTTGTTATTATTATTGATAGTCGTAATTATTTATCAAATTTAATCTTATCGGATAATTATTTGTCAAATTTAATCTTAATGTTGGAAACTCTCCTTTGTTCAGATTAATTCTATGATTAATTATATATTAACCTTTGAAATGACCCTCATGAAAGTCAACTAATAATCAACCTAATTGAAACATAACACTAATTAATTCAGAGAGGGAATTTATACGGTAAACCTTTACACGACTGTCAAAGGTGAAAGTTAATTCGTTCCGTTGTATTGAATTTCAATTTCAAAACGTTAGAAGGCGTAAGTTTGTAATTCGTGAAAGCTTGTGCGAAATCGCGGTTCCAGCGAAAGCTAAGGAAATGTTATATATAGCACATGTATGTATGTATGTACATATTATATTCAGCAAGTACATTGACCTCTGCATTATCACGATATATCACTTCTTTTCCGCGTTTTGAGTCTGAAATTTATAATGAACGTTCTTTAAATGCTTTAAAATCAAATAGACTATAAAATCACTTTTTCTAACCACATTATTATATTCTTTTTGATATAGTATAAATTTTAACATATCAGTTTTATCGATAATCAATTTTATGTATTTAAAATTGATTTGCAATAGCAATTTTTAGTTTATTATTTGGTAAAATAGAGTGTATGTATTATTTTAATATTATTTACGAATAAAATAGTTACTTTTTTTATTAAGTAAATAACACAATAGATTTATGATGTTAAGAAGTAAACGATGTTAATTATTAATATAAAAATAAATATTTAATAGTACTTGATATATTAATTAATTGTTAAGTATTATTAGTACAAATCAAACAGTATATTAAATAATATTAAACATAAAAGCACACGTGATATTTTATGTCACATTTTAAATCACACATAATTCTCGAACATAGTCCTCTCGATGATCTCATGTGAAAGACAAAAAATGAAAAATTGCGAGTCATGAATTCCATGAAATATGCAACCGTGAAAGTATTAAATTGCGGACGCTAATAAGATTAATTCAAAATCAATTGTCATGGTGAATATAGACATATTAGAACATCAAATATTATTCAAATATAAATGTACTGTATTTTTATAATATAATTAAAATTTGTATACTTAATGGACTATTTTTTAGTTTAATATTAAATTATTTTTCTATATTTTATATCTTATATTGTACATTGCACATTTTATATTATTTTACAACGTTTATATACATAAACTGTTATATACATAAACGTTTATATAGCAGAAACTCTTATATTGTGCAAAGTTGAGTTCGATCAGAAAATTACACAAATTAGTCTCATAATTTAGAAGCAATAAATAAAATACGACATGATATATCTATATTATTTCTTCATTTACAGCAATTGTTAACTTACATTGTTATTAGATTACATTGTTAACGTACATTGTTATTAAAGTATTAAATTGTTTAACTTACAGCACTAATATAGCACTAATTATCTAAAATACCAAATTAGAAGCTTAAATTTGAAAAACATTGATTGACTCAGTGAATTAAATATTAAAGTATTTTCAATTTAAGCAAGTAGCAGTAAATCTTCCGGTCTTTGAAAGAGGGCTTTACTTAAATTTAAAAATAAGATTAACATAATTAATTCAGTTTACAATACATTATTAATTATTTAAACAAATATAAAATCATTTTAGAAGATACAAATAGAATATTTGAACATTTTAGATATTTCGGAGTAATTTTAGAATTACTTGAAGTCAGAAGAAAATGACGGCGGAAGTAGCGCAACTTCCTCACATCGAGGTGTTCCATCGTCTGTTAGAACTTCCGGTGGTAGAGAGTGCCCTATCAAAATCAGCGGCGACTTATTCGCGCGTGAAAGACTGCCATCAGTTGGTTCATTGGACTTTCACCACTGCAGAAACTTCTTTGAGCAATGCGACTAAACAAGCGGTACCCACTGTTGCCCCTATCGTGAAGAAACTCGAGAACCTCATACACTTTGTTGACCACACGTTGTGCCTCGGTCTCGATAAAATCGAAGAAAAAGTTCCGTTGGTCAAAGAGAAACCTGAGCAGGTTAGAAATCTACCTTTCTTCCGGTTAACCAAAAAACAAAACTTTAGATGACTTTGAAATAAAAGATACGAGAGTTATTTCTATTTATATAATTCACATTTCTTTAATTTTTCATAGTTTATCTAATTTTTAAACTGATATTAAATCATAAGAAATTTTGTATAACGAGGGTTGTTTGAAAATAACATTTTTTTTTATATTATTATATTTTTTTAATATTATTTATATTTGTGTAATTAATTCTAGTAAATAATTGAATAACTGATATTAAATTACTAGAATTGTATGATTTACAAATGTTATTTGTTATTTTATTTTTAATTTTTTATTATCAATTATTAAATTAATTCAGCAAATTATTCATTGCTGTATTATTATTATACTCATAATAATTATATAAAGTAGTAATTTTATTTTGCGTTTATTACACAAATTCATTAACGAATTAATTATATGAGTACTTCATTATTAAATGATTATAATAATTATATAAATTATTGTTATTTATATTAGATTATAGAAAATGCGTATATGATGGCAGTGCAAACCTTATCGAATATCACATCCGTTAATCATTTAATACTCACACGTGCTGCAAACTTGAGAGACAAGAGTTGGAACAAAGCAAATCAAATTTTGGAAACGCAATATGGCAGTGCGGCAGTTAGAGGTTTTGATAACACTGCAGATATTGTTGATAAGCTGATCGATAAATATTTTATCCCCACCGAAGATGAACAAGCAATAGGTAAAATAATTTATTTACAATTTTATGATTTAATTGATCAACTTATTTTTTATAATAGTAGTGGTAGTTTTAAAGTTTCCCATATTCTCAAATTTCGAATTTCCAAATTTCCAAATTCCTATATCCTCAAATTCCTAAATCCCCAAATTTCTAAATTCGCAAATTTCTACATCCTCAAATTTTCAAATTTCCAAATTCCTAAATCCCCAAATTCCTACAACCCCAGATTCTTAAATCCCCAAATTCCTATATCTCCAAATTCCTAAATTCCCAAATTCCTACATCCCCAAATTTTCAAATTTCCAAATTCCTACATCCCTAAATTCTTAAATCCCCAAATTCCTACATCCCCAAATTTTCAAATTTCCAAATTCCTAAATCTCCAAATTCCTACATCCCCAAATTTTCAAATTTCCAAATTCCAAAATCCCCAAATTCCTACATCCCTAAATTCTTAAATCCCCAAATTTCTACATCCCCAAATTCCTAAATTCCCAAATTCCTACATCCCCAAATTTTCAAATTTCCAAATTCCTAAATCCCCAAATTCCTACATCCCTAAATTCTGAAATCCCCAAATTCCTAAATCCCCAAATTCTCAAATTCCCAAATTCCTACATCTCCAAATTCCTAAATCCCCAAATTCCTAATTCCTAAATTAAATATAAAAGTTCATAAATTTGAAAAACGAACTAAAAGCGATTATATCAATGGTCTTCCTGCTCCTACGTCGCCATTTTCACTAAACGAAGCTACCATACTCTCCCCTGTGTACAAGTTAATAAAAATTTCTATAAAAATTAAACAATACATAAAACCCTAATTCGATAAAGAACAATTTGCTTTCATTCTAGTTACAAACACAAACGAAGAAGATAAACTGCTGCACACATTACAAACTGTCAGCCGTTTATCCAATAAAGCTGCTCGTCGAGTGTACGCGAATATAATGCTCCACTTAAGGATCCTCAACATGGACAATTTCAAAGCTTACATTAGATCCGTGGCACAGTTTTTACAATTAACAAATTACCTACATTCGTTAAAACATAAACCGGAGGATCACACAACAAATTCGAACAACGTCTCGAATGCGGACATCAAAAAAGTGAACTGAAGGAAACTCAACTCCGTTGATTTCGTATTTATGTTTCCTATGGATTATTTATTTTTATAAGAAGTATTTATAAAAACACTACGTTACTTCATCTTTTAGTGAAATCATTTTTGTCATTATAACATATTTTTTTATCGACGCTGTATTTTGTAAGTACGGTTCTTATCGAGATATAACGAGGTCGTAAAACTCTTTACACGCTAAAGTATACGAAAGTTAAATACTGTAAATAATAAGATTTTTAATTTTTTTTACATTCAGTATATCCTGCAAATTTCGATTTCAGTAGGTACTAATAATGGTTTAATTTGCGATCTTGCTATATCGTTAAACGAAATCTGCCGACAGGTTTTAACTTGTTATAGGTGTTAATGAAAACTTATGGCATTGTAATAACACTTTTTAAAATATGTACTTACCATATCTTTCTTCTTCGTAATATTCAAGTTTGTTTTTGCTTTCAATTTGCTTATAATGTTCTTTTGACATTCTATTGTGCTCTTGAACCTTGCTGTTTAAATCCCAAAAAATGTATTCACGTGTTACATTATGTTGCATAGCAAACAAATATATAAATACTTGATTAATATTTGAAGACGTAAGTTAATGAAAAAATAATTTAGAATTACGTATTAATTTTGTATATACATAAATGAAATAAATTTTTGATGTAAAAATGATTGTTTTATTCACGAATACCTGCATTATAATTTCGACGTGTTAAAATTACGTCTTATTCTTCTGTTTTAGCGAACAGTATCATGTTATATAGCCACGCGTTATATCACCACGTGTGCATAACTACGTTATATCATACACGCATTATACTGTTTCGCGTTGTGTAGCCACTCGGTACATTACCGATTTTTATTATCTAATTAATTTCAACGTAGATTATTATGTTAAGAAAGAACAATAACAATTATTATCAAAAATTTCGTTATCAATTATTTTGATAAATGTTATATACTCCAAAAGTTTAAATCGGTTAAGAAAAGAGAAATTTATTATTATACAATAAAGATACAGAAACTGAAAATATAGTCCTCCTTTAAAATAGTTGGTTTAATAATAATTACACAAGTTTTCACGATTTTAGGTAATATGCATAAAAAAATATTTTCAATAAATAAATATAAAATATCATTCCAATAAAAATAATAATGGTGTATCATATAAAGTTAATAAAAATATGTTTAAAAGTTTGCTTATTCAAACTGCTGCATATTTCACTGGTTTCCACAATATTCTAGGGACACAAATGCTCCATATCACTTTTTCCATGATAAAACTAAAACCGATCCTAAATTTAGCATCCGTTAAATACGCGATAAGCAGATTAGCTACAAATTCATAAAAATATAATAATTTCCTCGAGAAGTGTAATTTCTACTGCAAATATGTGTGCTGTCTGCAGAAAGTATCACATGTCCACATTTGCATAGACTGATATCCCATAAGCACTCGTTTACTTGCAGATTCTCAACAAAGGATAAACAAAGACTGACTAATAGTAAACACTATGTAGACTATATACATTTGCACTGTGACATAAATTAAAGCTTAATTAAAATTGATGAGTGTTTTATCTGCTGTAAACGCCTATGTTTATTTAACACGTGTACATATGAGTGTAGCATAACCTTATCTTGATTAATGATAAGAAAAGAATAGATAGAAATGTCTTGTATAATGATTATTTGTTTTCAGAGGTCAAGAAGAGTCCAGAAAGCACACGAATAATTTAGGAAGAATTTAGAGAGAATTTAGAAAGAACTTTGGTCCGCAGGTAATTTAGACAGTCTAAGGATAATTTAAGAAGAATACAGAGAAAATTTAGAAAGAGTAGAAAGAATTTAAAGAGAGCCTAAGAACCTAAGATTTGAGGAAAATTTTAGAAATAATTTAAAAAGACTAAAGATTATTGAAGGAGAATCTAAAAAGAATTTAGAAACATGTTTGAGAGAACTCAAAAGACTATTGAAAATTCCAGAAACCTTAAAATTTAGGGAGAACCTAATCCAGAACCCCCTACTTTGGCAACTAATGCGTATGAAGCTCAAGAAAACTCTAGAGAGAGTCTAACCTAGTACTAACTCATTATAATTACCGATTTATTTCGATTAAAACTTAATAAAATTAATAATTACTTTCAATAATCTATTGCAAGAAGTAACCACAAAACCATCAGTTGCTCGTCTCTTTCTGCAGAGTTGAAAGGTCCCTCTTATAATTAGAGCATGCATAAACGTATTACGTATGAATATTTTTGTCTAAGAATATAATCAGGTATCAAGATCACGCAATTAATCGAGACATAAAATGATCCAAATCATGTTTCTCCAAATTCTATGAATCATCGTAATTTTCATCAACGTCGTACAACGAAGAGCAATGACGACGTGACCTCCACGTCGTAGACAGTGTGTACATACACACGAGCAGTTGCGCAGAAGCAGAAATAAGGCTACTCACGTAGCTACTCGTCAAAGTGCCCGTTAATCTATTATTTTTAATTACAGATATGCATTTCGTTAATCACCATGTGTTCGCGAATATTAATCACGTTGTACTTCAAAATTCAAAGTTCTGCTCTAAACACATACGTTCTTTAATTCATTAAATAATTATTCAGTAACATACTAAATATATGTATGCAGTACATTTCTTATAGGAATGTTAGGAACAAATATTTTATTATAGACTCAGAACCCACTTTCATAAAACATACCTTTTCGCGACGCGGTTGGTGATACATTATTTTTCTTAGCTTTCAATATATCATAGTTACAGAACTGCAAACTCAAAGTCATAAAATTCCAAAGTCCTAAAATTTTAAACATAAAAGTCTTGGAGTTCTTAAGTTCCAAAGTCCCAAACTCACACAATCCCGAAATCCTCTACATTTAAATATTGAATAATTGCGTTTACGGAATATACAAAATAATTGGTGGGGTACTACAAATGCTTCCTACAAACCTGAGAACCCTCTATCCCCACTTACCTTCATTTTCTTTAGCCACTTTAGCTTTCTGCGTAAACTTGTCGCCAGTGTTATCGAGTCTGTCGCGTGCATTATTGGATATAAACCAATCAATTACTGTTGCTTCTTCATTGTACAAACTGTTGCATCAAGCACTGTAAGTATGTCAATAATGAATTAAATTTTTAAAATGTTAAATACATCGAAAAATGATATTAATTCCCACTTAGTTCTGTAATAATAATAAAAATAATTGTTACAACTGTAAGGTACAAATTGGTAACTTATATTCTTACGTATTGAGACAAACGAGGTCAGTTCTGACATTTCATTGTTTTACATTTTTTTTTAAATCTGAAAAAATTTTGAGACATCAAATTCACTGATAAATTATCACACATTGATCATCATAATCATTTAAAGTGTTTTTTTGAATAAAAATAAAAATTCGAAAGAAAGTAAAAGTTTTCTCGTCATTGATGGCCTAAATTGTCTACGACTGTATGTAAATCATAACAAATGCATAAGTACATGTGTTTGTCACATTCATTGGTTATAAAGAGAACAACAGAACACTTGTAGTTTAACGAATGATTTTATCGTAATGAATATATAATGTTATTATTACTAATTTATTTTTAATCGTATTAAATTATGCGTCATCGTCGCCAGTTAACTGTTTGTCCGATTATGTAAATAATGAAACGGTAATCCTTATTGACACCGTAACATGTCTGATAAAAATAATTGCATAGCGCATAAAAGATTACGTTGTATAATAAAGATCGATAATTCGATAGCAGAAGACTGTACTGTAAAACTTATAAGTTTACAAGCTACATACTGTAATACCTCTTTTTTTCAGAATTTACTTTTAACAATTTTAAGCTTGATCCTTAATTTTTGCTATTTATTCAAATGTAAAGAAAATTTAATTGAAAAAATATCTCGTAAAAGTTTAAAAGAAACGATAAATTTGAAATTTAAAATTAGTATTTATATTGTTTTGTATAATGCACTTTTATGTAAGTGAATAAAAATATTTAAAACAAATTTCAATTCTTGCAAAAAAGATAATACATAATCCTCACAGTTAAAGTTGTATTTCTGCATCCCTGTTACGATCTATGTCAATAGGGCCGTGTTAAAACTGACGATGCCGGTATGTCGATATAGTATTAAAAGCATTTCATAATAATATAAATTTAGTAACCTGTACAAATCGACCATGTATTAACTAATTTTTAGAATATATTTATAAATTTACTTATTAGCTGTAAAAAATGTTGAAAGGCGGAAATATTGATAAAGATTTGGTCCGCACCGGAAGCACACCGGTAGATCCAAAAATTGACCACCATTAATACCTCCTATTTTTTTAAATTTCTTTCCTTATAAATTTTCCGCTATAAAACTTTGTAAGCATAATATTTTAAAAAATAACCCATAAATAGAATAATGACTATATATATTTATAAAGATTACGGAATATTGTAAACAATATAATTACTGATAATGATAGCCAGGTACAAAGTACAAATGTGAATCTCTGAATTCATTCATAATATGAAATTGCAAGTTGTGATTTTACACTCATACAAAGTCCATGATTCATGCACTATAAATGTCTGACCATGATAATTGTTAACATGTGTTTTATTTATTTTCTAGCTGACGAAACATGAATTATACACAAAATGTTGTAACAAGTTGAGTACTGTACAATGACTTTGTCATTTACAACACATTTGCATCTCTATATATTTCTCATTTGCACAAGAATGATTCACATGTGTTGCAACTGTTACAATTATTTTTTAACTTTCATCACTGGCTTAAAAACTATAATTAGCTGCATTTTAAATCCGCACATAATATTTTTATATGTTTCTGATTTGTACAGCTTTAGGCATATATTCTGTATATGTTTTGCAACAATTATTTTTTTACTTTATCATTGTCTTCAAAATTATTATTAGGCAATGTTTATTTATTTATTAGGAAATTTACTCTAAATGTATACAATAGTTTTGATATATTTGCTTTATATATTTTATATCAACAACAAACTTTATTTGTTTAGTTATTAGTTTATATTTCTTGTCAATAACTTTGTTAAATGTTTCAGAAAAAATGGCAGAAGTCAAAGAAATCACGGGTAATGCTGTAACAGAAAGTTCACCACATCTTGAAGTACTGGATCGTGTAAAAAATATTCCTGTCATACATTCAGCAATTGAGAAAACAGGATCTACATATTCTTACTTAAAAGATTCTAATCATTTGATCAATTGGGCTCTCAGTTATGCTGAATTGGGTCTCCACTATGCAACAGCTACAGCTGCTCCCATTGCTGGACCTTTAGCTAAAAAGTTTGAAGGACAGATCACTGCGGTAGATCAGAAATTGTGTGAAGGTTTAGATATAGTTGAAGGAAAAGTACCAATCATGAAAAAGCCTCCTCAAGAGGTACACACATAACATTAAATAAAACTTTACAGAATAAGGATTATTTTTACCAATTAAAAATAACATATATATATATATATTCTAATTAAATAGTATTATGTTGAAAATATTGATAACACTTCTGTTATAATTAATATTTAAATGTCATTGAATAACAAATATTTTCTGTTCCAGTACTATCAGTTTACTAAATAAATCTCAAATATTTCATATGGTAATATTAAAGTAATACTGAATATCATTTGCAGATCTATGATGCAGCTAAAGCAGTAATGAGTAGTTCTTTACAACCAACAATTGACAAACTATATGTTGCAAAAGAATCAGCATCGCAACAAGCATCTACAATCAAAGAAATTAGTATAACAAAGGCTAATGAATTACTGAATACACAGTATGGTAATATGGCAGTACAAGGTGTGGATAACACAAGTCTCCTCATTAATCGCTTATTGGACCGCTACTTCCCACCGGTTAAAGAAGAAGAAACCAAACCTGGTGTGTATACAGAAAAAAGGTTGAAGATTTTTAAGATAAATAGTATTTGTAGAACAGAAAGACAAATTTTTTGCGAAATGAGTTGCCAATATTTTAGACAGTTAAAATGACTCTTATATTGCAAATACTATCTGCTGTTTTTTTTTTAAATAAAACATCTAAATATTAAAAAATTTCATTATAGCCCCAGTATCAGCTGATGAAAACAAGGTGTTACATGCAGTACAAACCATTGGTCAATTATCAACAAAGACTGCAAATAGAGTATATCATTCAGTTGCAGCACAGTTAAAAACAGTAAACAAGGAAGACGTATCATCATACATATCTAATGTTGTTTCTATACTTCACCTGACACAATTTTTAAGCTTGAATGACAAACATAGCGATAAAGAAGCTCAAAGTCCAACTGAAGAAAAGAAAGAAAAAGATAAATAAGTGAAATATTTATGCTAGTATTTATATACTAATGATAAAATGTTCTATATTAATGTATACTTAGTAAGATATAATTATTAAAGATACTAGTTTATACAATCTTTTACAAGATAATTGTTAAATGTGAAAAAACAGAATATCGTTGCGGATGTTTATGCAATCATAACATATCGAAATATACAAGGAAATATGCATAAAATATGCTGCATGCACAAAGTATGCACTACACAAAATAAATATATTTTTAGATCCGTCTAATGACAAAATATATATTTATTTACATCTACTTTCTATACTCATTGTTTTTATAAAAATATACATTTTCATAAACATCCGCAAATAACAAATTATTTAATCTCGATTAGAGAACCTGAAAAAATTGTTCACTATTTTTGGATGTAAGAAATTATTGTCCGTGGTACAAAACACTCTCAATTTAGAATTTAAGGATCTTTTATATTGTAATAAAAAAATATTTGCACTTTATATTTTTTGTATATGAACTATTTGCAAGTATTATATTACAAAACATGAATTTGAATATTAAATTTTTATTATATAAATACTTTGATGTATTATTAAATGTTTCTGCACCATTACTTCTAACATTTTTAATATCTTAATACATTGAAAACTTTGCAGATTTATTTTATTATTATTTGATTTGGATACATGCCTCTAAATTGAGGAAGGAATATAATAACTATTATATAATCAGAATCTCAAGAAATGGTTGTTCTCAGCAGATTAAAGTACTTTATTACTTTTGCTGAAATTATTTGATTAGATTAAAATATCGTGATTATTCAATTAGAATATCGTTATTTTTTTTTTTTAAATTACAAATTCCTTGATCAATTGATGTTTAGTTTTAAATCAATTAACAAAAATTACCTCAAATGGGAATACTCTGTTAAGCACATTTTTTAGTATCAATGTCAAACCTCATGTCCGCGATGTGAATATGAAACGATATATTGTAACACAACACCTGTGGCTTTAACAAACGATCAAGTTTCATTTTGTTGATCATATAAGTTAAAACCATCCAAGCTATTTCTAGGGTCGTTCTCTCTGTGTCAATTACCGGTCATAGATACAAGTGAATGAACACAGAAAAAGGAAAGCCCTGTATTATTTTGAATAGTTATACGCAACTGAGGATTCCCCTGAATGAAGAGAAAGAATAAGAAAAGAAATGCCTTAACACATTTGGGTGAAATATTGCTTTCTTTCTTCTCAAATAATGTTATTGAGTTTATTGTTCCGAGATCATTGGAACATAGATAAGGTGTACTTTGATACATACTTCGACAAAAATTTGATATACAGAGTGGTCTCTGCAACTGGTCCAAGTCATAGCTTTAAAACGGTAGAAGATAGAACAAAATTTCAAAGAATTCAAAGAGAGCATTTTAAAGATTTTGGGGTCACCTTCGCTTTTTAAAATAGAACTGAAACTGAAAAGATAACGAATATTTGTCACATTCATAACGATAAATATAAAAGTTCAGTGAACTCATGTTTTCTTTATTACAGATTATTTTAATAATTATCAAAATCATTAATTTGAAAAACATTCCGATAACAATTTTTTAAAATAAATTTTTCCGTATAAAAGAAAAAAGATACTTTCAATGATTCGCGTATATAAAATGCACGATACTTGAATTTTACAATATACATAATTTTAGTTGCAAAAATATCACGTGTAAGGAAGCATGATAGTAGCGCACTCGTACGCCGATTTAAGAAATATCGATATCATATTCTAAAAAATTCCACGGACTTATAATACTTTGCAACAGAAGAATAATTTGTATTATATTGTCGATTGACGAGCAAATAATTCCACTGTAAATCGACTCGGGGATCAAAGTGTATGTTTAATTACTGAGAAGTAAATGTAAGAGTGCGCATTTCGAAGATTTATTATACTGGGTAAGTATCAATCACTTTCTTTGCTGTAGATATAATTTGCAAAATATTTGTCATATTATGAATATGCTAATAATCTTGGACTAAATTTTCATTAAATTATCATTATTTATAACAAATCGTAATTAAAATGATTAATGTTGATATGGTATAAAACTTTAGAAGACCATAGATGTTCAATATAAACTGCCAATTAGAAAACAAATGTATTTAATTGAACAATAAAATTTAAAAGTATAATACCAAAAATACATTACTAAATAAGGGTACACATTTCAAAGACTTATATTATAAAGAATTAATGACACTTTCTCCACAATTGAAATAATTTTTCATATAACTAAGAAAAGGTTTCTTTTCGTAAAAATCATTAGCCCATATTCTTTCCTTTAATTTGGCAATGTTGTACAATTGTATTGTTAATAAATATTATCAATATTGACAATATGCATTAATTGAACAAGGTCTCCTTTAAAAATTTATAATTTACAGAAAATGATGTGTATTTACAGGCTGTTAATTTATGACAAAATAATTAACTATTATCTATTAGTATGGACATAGAATTACCTGATTATGTTTATAAAATACAAGCTGTTAATCGTGCACGCAAAATACCAAGTGTAAATTATTTGTGGGATAAGTCCATGAAAGCATATGGTCGTGTAAAAGAAACAAATGTATTTATTCACTGGGCATTTAATACAATGGAAAATGTTCTAAATATTGTAATGGAAAAATCATTACCAGTAGCTAAGTTAATGGAGAAGCCAATTTATACCTTGGATAAAACATTTTGTCAAGGACTTGACTATGTAGAAGTAAAGTTGCCTATAATTAAGGAAGAACCAGAACAGGTTTAATATTTACATTTATAAGTCACTTAGATTTAATTAACAAAATATCTTAGTTAACATAAATGTCAATATCAATGTTAATATTGATATATATCATTTATTAATTTATTATTTCAGATAATAAATCGTACTAAATCTATTGTATCCAAACGTCTTAAACCAGCTGTTAAAACATTTGTTGAATTAAAACAAGAAACTGAAGATAAAGTTAGAATTATGACATTACTAACTTATTACAAAGTTTATTACTTAAGGATATATAGTTGGGAACAAGCTGATCGAGTTATGTCAACTGAAACAGGGATTAGTATTTTAAAGACTGTTGATAATACTACTGATTTTGTTGAGCTACTGTTGGACAAATATCTACCTGTTCCTTATTATGAATTTCATACTAATGCAACAGGTATGATATTCAGAAGTTGAGTATAGAAAAATATTAATATTATATTATAATTAAAACTTATATTTCTTTTCTAGAAAAATTATGCAATGAAGATGGAAAATTCCATAATACTGTGAAAAGGCTAAGTGAATTTAGTTCCCGTGCTTCTCGACACATTTACTTTGCTTTAGTAGATAGATGGCAACACTTTTACAACATAGAAATTCTTATTTTAATATTATATACTCTTATTGTTATTCAAACAATCAAACTTTCTGAATCAACATTATCATTCATTTCAAAATTATTGAATAACTACCTTGTCACTCATTAGGGTGAATGTAATCTATAATTTACATGTCTAATTAAACATGTAAAATATTAGTGGACAGTGTACTAAATTGTATTTAAATCACTGTTTGTTGAATTTTGGTACATTATCTTTTGGACTGAATATTATGTTATCTATATATCATACAGTATAAATTATTTATAAGTGAATCACGATATTGTGAGTGATTCTATATCTTTTACTTATATGTTGTATTCTGTATAATTGTAAATTATGCACCATTGGTTAATGACATAAAAAAACGTTTTGTACATATTTATTAAAAATATCTTGCAATCTGTTTATTTGTATATATTAAGGACAAATTATAGATCTGTTGAAAGTTAATTTCTGCACAATCTTTGTACTCTCTTATTTATAGTATAAAAATATTAAATAGTATTAAGCTAAGGATGCAAAGTTACTCTTTTTTTTTACTATTGTCTGATAATTATTGATAACTAAATATATATATACTTGAAAAGTTAAAATGCTATTTTGAATCTTTTAATGTGTATTATATAAAATTATGTACTTTATAATAAAAATATAATAAAAAGAGAACAAATGTAATCATAGTTTTCTTAATATTGTATGTATGTACTTACATGAGAATTAAATTATTAGAAACACAACTTTTTCAAGCTTTTAAGATTTCAAGTACCTGACCTACCTAGCTTATAACCTCCCAAACATCCAAACTTTCAAACTCTGAAGTTTCAAAGCTTTCATGTTTCCAAACTCTTCCTCAAGCTCCCAACCTTCTAAATTTCAGAACTTCAACAGAAAATCCTTATATTAGATCTGATCTATACAACTAGAAAACTTCCAAATACAATGCATCAATGTTTATTACTACAGAAACAGTTCATAATGCAGAACAAGTGATAATTCTTAAGAAGTTAATGAACTTACATTTATGTTTATAATATACTTGTATTTCACAGATGATCGAATGTTAAACCATTTTCTTGCAACTTGAGTGAGTTCAGAAAGTATTTCGTTTTCAACGTTGTTTCATTAATGCTGAACATACATGGTGGACAGTAATATTATGCATATAAATAACGGAAACAGGAAATAATATTAAAAATGTATTTACAACATAAAAGATCACTAGGTATATAAGTTCGACATCGCAACCATTGTAAGAGCGCTTGCGCGTTACTCTTGGTTACAGTTAGCGCCGAATAAACGAAAACCGTTTGAAAAATCCGGTTATGTGTGAAATAATATAAATAATAATATTGTGTAGTCATGTTTACTGATACGTATTAATGTACAATAAAATATTTTATTAAAAATAAAATATTAAAATTTATTTTGTGACAATTCTTTAGAAATTTTACAACATTTTGTAGTAATGTGGTTATGATAACCTGTTACAAATGAAAATGACAATAAAATAGATGTTTTAATAATTCAGTTTGCTTTTAATAATAAATACTTTAATAAACACAATTAGAATAACAATTTATAACAAATAAAATCTTAATATGTCAGATTTACCAGTAATTTTGTTCAAAGGGCGTATTAACTATGTCAGTGAGTTTGATGCCTGTGCTATGATTTGTGATAACATTATGTAAGATTTACATAATTAATATGACCCAATAAATAGAAGATATTAATGTATGTCCTATTTTAGCAAAGAATTGGATAATTATGATAGTGATATAGTACCAATAGGATTCGATTTAGAATGGCCTTTTAGTTTTCAAACAGGAAGTGGAAAAACTGCTTTAGTACAAATATGTTTGAATAAAAATATATGTCATTTGTTACATATATATTCACTGAAAAAACTACCTGCAGCATTAGTAATTCTTTTAACTCATCCGAAGGTAAAACTAGTTGGAGTTAATATAAAAAAGTAAGTTTCTTAATAATGAATAGTAATAGTATCTTTTGAGTTGTAATCTTAATTTTCCTGTTTATAGCGATATTTGGAAACTGGGTAGAGACTTTAAGGAATTCCCAGCGAGTAAAGTTGTAGAAAATAATTGTATAGATTGTGGTACATTTGCAAATGCAGTATTAAATCGATCTTGCCGTTGGAGTTTACAGAAATTAACTGCATATGTGGTTAGTTTTTATAAAGTAATTTAAAATAAAACTATAGTATAATATATATAATTAAAACCATTATTTCTTTAAATAAACCAAATTTGCATTTTATCATTTTAGCTAAAGAAAGATCTAGACAAGAATCCAAAAGTAAGGAAAAGTAAATGGCATATACATCCTCTAGATAAAGACCAAAAAATGTATGCTGCAACAGATGCCTATGTATGTTTCTTTTTAACATTACTGCCTCTATGTAATTTTATTTTTATATATACAGATATTTTTATTTTTTAAAACAGGTTTCATGGCTTTTATACATTACCATACAAGAAAAATTGAATTTACAAAAAACTGAAGATAGCATAAGTTTAAGTTAATCAATATACAGTAATATACAAGACTGGGTTAAAGAAAAAAGTACTGCCTTATTATGTCTTCAAAATTAGTTAAAGTTTTATGGGCTGGCCGATTAAGTTATAATATTGGACTTAAATTACAAAAAGTATTATCTAGCCAACATCATCAGAATTTAAGCAAGGATACTTGTAATACATTAATATTGCTTGAACATGATCCAGTGTTTACTGTTGGAATTAGGGATAAAGGGTATACAATTGAAGAAGAAGAGAGGTTAAAAAAACTAGGTGCTGAATTTTATAGAACAAATCGAGGTGGTCTAATAACTTTTCATGGTCCTGGACAATTGGTAGCATATCCTATATTAAATTTGAAGCATTTTAAATGCAGTGTTAAGTGGTATGTTTCTCAAATAGAAGAAATGATTATTCGTTTGTGTGCAGAATATGGCATTAAAGCTGGAACATCTCCAGATACTGGTGTATGGGTGAATGATAGAAAGATTTGTGCAATTGGTATTCACGGAAGTCGTTATATAACGATGCATGGTTTAGCTTTAAATTGTAATACAAATTTAAGTTGGTTTGATCACATTGTGCCCTGTGGTATCGAAGGAAAGGGTGTAACTAGTATTAGTAAAGAACTAAACAAAAATGTAACAGTTCAAGATGTTTTACCACTTTTTCAAAATGTTTTCCAGACTCAATTTGATTGTAGATTAATTCACTATTCAACAGAAGACTCTTTGAAATTGCTTAAAACTGTGAATAATGTGTATATGAAGAGTTAAAAGGTTGTGTGCTTAATGTAGTCATTTTAATAAATTTATACATATTTATAAAATATTTGATTACTTAATTAAGTTTAGAAATTGAAACAATTAATCAGGTTTAAGAAAAAAGATTTTTTTACCCCAGCTTCTTGTATTTCATTGTTTTTCAGAAACAAATGCCTTCCTCCAATCTTCTTTCAATTAAAACAACTGCTACGATTTAAACTTATATTAAGTTTTATATTTAAGTATATAAATTGCAAAAAATATGAATATAAAATACAATATTTTTTCATAATATATATTTCATTCATTTTTCTTTATCTTTTCAGAAATCCTAATTAGAAATACAATTAGATTTAAAAAATGTATTTTAAATATGTGATAAAATGAAATATAAACAATGATTAAAAATCTATTTGTACTAAACGTTGTCTTTTATTTTATAAGAAATTCTTTTATTTAAGCAAGCTGTTTTAATTTGCTTTTACTTTTATATAGCCATTCGGCCATTACACCTTTAGGTTGATAATTTTGTATTACTGTTGATATAAATGCTTCAATTTGTTGAGAATCAATAGCCATACCCAACCAATTCATTTTTGGGGACCTGTAAGCGATTAAAAGATCTTTCAGTTTAACCTCCAAATCTTTAAATCTTTTTTTTAAGAATATATAGGTTTAAAAGCCTGTTCGTTTCAATAAAATAGTACAACAGTAAAATAACAAAGGTCATGTTGGTAAAACTGATTTAAATTATAAGTGTGCATAATTTGTTTAAATGTTGTAAAATAGAAAAATATTTACAAACCTTGTTAAATGTACAGCTATGAATGTAGTCCAACTTTCAATATTACCAGGATAAGTGAATAGTAGTTTCTGTAATGATCTAATATTATTTGGTGCCGAATTTTGTATATAACAACTATAAAATGATACACATGCAATATGTGCAACATTTACAGTAGCAGTATTTCTACTAAGAAATAGAGTTTTCTGTGCACATTTACTAAAAGTCTTTAAATCTGTTTCCAACAATATTCTTAGCAATCGTACCCAATACCTTACATCACCTATAAATGAATATTACAAATTATATAATAATAATAATTTGTTGTATAAAACTAAATTGAAAACGTATTACTTACCGGGATAAGTAAAAATTGCTTTAGAAAGGGTAGCGATAGCGCCTTTAATATTATTTTTAATTATGTAGAAATATGTTAATAAGTTTATAACTTGATGTCCATATACAGAATGATTTTTATAGATCTTTAATTCATTCAATACTAACATAGTTAAATTTTCATCTCCGTGCAACATGCCCAACGATGCAGCCGCTAAAAGGCCTATTACAATCGGTGGTTGTATTTGTATACATTGAAACAGCAAAATTCTTGCATCCTGTACTCTTTGAAATGTATATGCTATCGCTGCCATTGCACATAGCGTATAGGCTTTTTGTGCATCAGTTTTAGCATACAAATTCAATATGTTTTCGTATGTATTATATGATTCTTCATATTTTTCAGCTAAGGATAAAAAGATATGGATAAACATATAATGTATACAGTAAAAATATAATACTATTACCTTTAAATAAAGCTAATGCTAAATAACACTGGGAATTGTAAGTGATTCCTTTAACAGCTTGACAGAACTTTATGGCTTCATCATACTTAGCAAGTTGTAGTAGTACACGTGCCAAATTTATACATACAGAATCCTGCTCTTCATTAGTACTGATGCATATAGCTGCAGCAAATTGTTCTGCCGCAGACTTATAAAGTTTCTGTCTCTCAAGTAACAATCCATATGCATTTCTAGCATAGTTATTATTAGGATGATGCTCTGCAATATAGTATAGTTAGAACTACTACTGCTGTTAGTATCAAATATAATCGATCTTGTTTATAATATTAATGATTATCTATTATATAAACTTACCTACATACCAAGTCATAACATCAGTAGCCACAGACACAGCATGCATTTTTTCTATTATATATGTATAAAAATGATTCTCTTTGATGGTAGAATTTAAAATCATATTAAGTACCCAATGAGCATATCCCATTGCAGCTTGGTCGTGATATCCCAATTGTGTACAATGATTAAATAAATCTATTGCTTCTTTCCTAGATAACTTTTCAGCAATTATAGCTTGCCCCACCCAGCTATTTATATATGCTGGATCTACGCGCTGAGCTTGTGAATAAGCTTCATTTGCTTTGTACAGATTTCCTAAAACAAAATATTTTCATAAGTATACAAATTCTAAACAAATTTTTAAATTTGTACGTAGTAATGTGTCACTGTTAATAATTA
Organism: Megachile lagopoda; assembly: GCA_036983795.1. NCBI lineage: Eukaryota > Metazoa > Arthropoda > Insecta > Hymenoptera > Megachilidae > Megachile > Megachile lagopoda. The sequence continues at coordinate 9,236,475 of CM072797.1, read as the reverse complement.
TTGTTTATTGTGATTTGATACATTTTTAACTTCAACATACCTATATGCAAATATAGAGTTCCTAAATTACACCAAACAGTAGCATTGTTCAATCCTTTATCAATAGCTATGACAAAAGCATGCTGAGCTAATGCATAATTTTTTATGTGTGGTGACATACAGATTACACCCAAAAGATTCCAGTGCAACCACATTGAAGGACATAGTTTAACAGCATGCTTTGCAGCAGCAAGGCATTTACCAGCTAGTTTTTTATGATTAACTGATGGATCAAGTTTTAATTGCATTAAATAACATGAAGCTAAATCATGCCATAGTAAAGATGAATGTGAGGACAATGACAATGCGCAACAGTAACATCTATAAATAAAATATTGATTAAGTACTTTACTGCTTAGTTCAATTTCTATTTTTAATAAATCTTATATATTATTTTCACAATATTTAATTATTTGGATTATTTCACCAACATATTTTTTATCTCTACATTTACGAATTAATGATGAGAAACAATGATTTTGACGGTAATCCAAAGTAATTCAAAAATCTTCTGAATTACTATATCTTAAATACATGAAGAGGGATCGGTTGTTCGGGGTACGGCAGTGCGTGGGCGCCCGATCGTTTTTTGGCGATTGTCGTGTCCGTTGCGTTTTTTCAGGGACACGGGAGTTGCAATATTACCGTTAACCCATTTGCATCATAAGCGCATATACATATATTTTCAATTAATTTCTTCTATTTTTTGCAAGTGGTTACTTTCCAAATCCCCGCGTTTGATACTCCGCTCTCGATTAAAAAATCCTACATACATGTGTAATGCAATAGGTACATACCTTGAAGATAAAAGAAATAGGTCTCTTTGTTTAAGCATCACAATATCTTCGGTATCGTTACGTTTTATTAAAATAGAAGATACTTTCAAATGACTATATTTTTCTGGCATCGTTGCAACTCTGTAACATACATCGCCTAATAATTTCCAGATACAGGATGTATTCTTGCGTTCTTTAACAGCCGTAGTTAAATTGTCCATTGCTCGTTGCAGATAGTCTTTAGCACGGCCCAGCAATTGTTTAGAAATGTATTCCTTTGCTAATGCTAAACAGGTTTCAGCCATTCCTTTTAAAGCAGGAATATAATTTGGTTCATCCAATAGTAAATTTTCAAAGTCTGTTTTTGCTTCATTGTATTGATTAATAATCTGTAAAATAGTATTGAAAACTTGATCCAAAATTTATTTTTCGTGGTTTGTACATATATGTTCTACCTTAGCTATGTAAAGTTATGTGTATATGTCACTAATACTAACCAATTTTATATTTGCCAACTGTATCATGGGATATAATGATTTTGGACTTAATTCTAATACTCGTTGATATGACTTCAAGGCTGATGTGTAAGCACCCCTTACAAAATATGCATCTGCTAAGGATGCCCAGCAGTGCCTGTAAAAAGCTGTAAGTTATTAAAAGTTCTTGTATAACTTTTTATAAAATATAGCAATAATTCATTATCAACCATTTTAAGTAAATGCCACTTAGTGGTGTATTTTTAAAATGATAGTAGAAACAATTCAGGTATAAATTAATGAGTTTTTCAGAATATAATTATCAAATTTTTATTATACTTATACTATTATGTAATACTTGTCATAAGGATCAGCTCTAATAACATGTTGAAATGCTTTAATAGCTTGTGTTGCATCTCCCTGATCTAAATACTGCAAACCAAGCTGCAACCATGCCCATTTAGGACCACTATCTCGTACAGTTAATTTTTGCAACAGTTGAATATTAGCATCCTTGAAACAATATTCCATATAAATACTCATTTGTATAAAAACTATACATGGTTAATGCTTACCTGATTTTTAAGCAGTCTGTATGCAGTACTTAAACCGATACCAGCCTCCTCAGAGTTTGGATTAATTTGTAATGCAGTTTGATAACACCTTCTGGAACGCTCAATATCATTACCATGTTCACGATAATAGTGACCCAAATAAACCAAACATTCCCAATTATAACGGTCAGTCTTTATTCCATTTAAAAAAGCCATCAGACTATAATTATATTCTGCCATTTCCCAATATATCATGCCAAGAAGTAACCATGCCTCAGATGTTTCTAAAGCTGAGTCTAAGTTGTTTACAGCTTCCTCAAATTGCTTATGTTGTTTCAAACAAAATGCTTGAAGAATGTTAGCTTGAATTTTGGTTTCACGTTTTGATTCCAAATTTTTTAGTTTAATATGAACATCAGGGTCATCCATCAATATAGCAATACGTGCATATACTACATCCAATTTTGTTGATGCACATTTCTTCAAATTCTGATAATAAATTTCAAACATATAAGTATGTATGTAAGTTATTGATTTTAAATTGCTAATTTCATGAACTTAAACAAGAGGCATACAAACTAGAGTATGTTATAATTTACAATTAATATTTTAATTCATGTAAATGACAGATTATCTTACATTTTCGCATATTTGCAAAGCAGTTTCCCATTTTTGTTTATTATTACTTCTACTCATAGATTCAGCTAACAAGAGATCTATTTTATACAACAGTTTATCATTCTGTTTATTCTGCTGAATTTTCAATGCTTGCTTTGCAGCATTTTCTGAATCCTCCCAACAATAAAGTTTTGCATTTATTTCACTTAATGTTATCCAACCATACACTGAATTTGGTTTTGACGCAAGTATTTCTGTTAATATTTGGCGTGCTTCTATCAAATTATCATTTTCTTGTAAATATACTGCTTTTGCAATTGCAGCAGTCTCAGAATTTGCATTTAACTTTAAAAGAATTTCATAGAACTGTGTTATATCAATATCAATATGATTTCCATATAAAATACTTTGTTCATAATAAACTGTGCATAAATGTTCTGTAACAAGAGAATAACAATAATCTCAATTAGTTTCAATTAATAATTATTTTTATGAGTTGTTTAATTTTCTGTATTATAAAAAAACTGATAAATTAACTATTAATGAAATCAGTAATATATTATTTTTAACACTTACCCAATGGTAACATATCTTGTGGAAACTTCTCATGTACATTTATAGCTTGTTTAATTAAAACCATTAATTTACCTTTGTCGTATAATATTCCTAAATATTTCCTATAATAATCCTGTCGATCAGGTACACTATCATCATTGATTACAGATATAAAAATATTTTCTAATAGGTCTTGATATTTTGGTATCGTTAAATTGTTATAATTATTTATTAATATCCATGCTAATGTTTTATTGATCAACTTAATTTTATCATCATCATCTAATTTTTTTTGTAGTTCAACTAAGCTTTCAATACATTCGACTAATATTTTAGAATTTCTAATTTGTAAAGAAATATCTAAGATTTTATTCAAAATATTTAAAAACTTAGGATCACTGTAAATAAATATTAACGAGTATAGTTCATACAGAAATGAAATTTGTAAAATGAATAAAGATTCTATACCTATCTAGTAGCAAAAATTTGCAATAAGCTTGCATGAGCTTATCGTAAGATTCATTGATGTCTAAATTCTTTTCATAATATATTATTAAGTAATGCCAAGCTAATGGATTATCTGCTTGTATCTGCGTAGCTTTCTGCAGAATCAACGGTACTTGCTGCTTATGCTCTTCTACCTCATTCATTGCAGCAGCCAACAGAATAAATGTATTATAATGTTTTGCATCTTTTTTTAATATCTGTTTACATTTCTTAATTACATCTGAAAAGTTATTTTGCTTGAATGCTTCTCGAGCTTCTTTGAAAGCTGTTTTCAATTCTTTTGACATGTTTAAACTAAAAACATTTAAAATACGAAAATATTTAAATCATTAATTTAATTTTTGCAATGAAATGTTTAATTGCTGATATTTTCACTACAATGTTTGATTAACTTTAATATGTCTTTAAACATGACATTAAACTTCTAACACATTTTTATCACAATCTTTCTACAAATTCATTTTATATAACGTTATAATTTATAACTCAATTACAATCAGATTATTTATAAATTTTTACAATATATGTTTATCAGTAGAAAATATAATTAAACGACGTTTCCATGTATGTACATACAATATACAATGATCTATACTCTATTATTATGCTATATGCATATACACTCTATTCTGACATATGTTTATATTTAAAACCATCACTACAAAGTAATAATATTTTTACAAAAACAACTAAGTATATGAAGTGTTATATTTATTTATATATATCATGCTTTTTACACTCAGATATAAATTTGTTTATTTTCAGATTATTGTTATAGAGATTCAACTTAAGGTACATTTCTATGTATGTTTGTAAAGAATGTCTAGCAATCAGGTGTAATTTCTTTAACGAATAATTTAGTATGTATATAACAATTAATAAACACAATCATTTCTTCTACCATATGTTTGATATTTTTTTTAAACTGAACTTTTTTTTTTTTGAAATTGGAATCAAAGTATTAGCTCATTACATTGTCCAAAAATTGATGTCATTTTCGTTTCCTTTTCTTGTATAATAATTTGAAATTGATTTACATTTAATTTAATTTTGATTTATGGACCATAGCAATTGTAATCATTGATTCATTTGAAATTATAATATTGTATTTAAAACAGCTTAATTTTTTGTACTGCTGTTTTGGAGTAAGATACAAAATATTTCAAAAAGTATTTCAAACATTTACTATATAGTATATCAAAAATATTATAAAGAAATTTATTGTAAACAAAAAAGAAATGCTCAAAAATAAAACATTTTGTGAACATTATAACAAATTTTTTGTACAAATAAATAAAATTGTAATAACATAATTAATATATGCTTAATTCAAATTAGCATATAGAAATATAATAATTTGATGTATATAAATGTGTCTATGGATGTATTAATATGAAAATGTTAAAATGTTACTATGTTTTGCAAATTATAAATTACATTGTACATTGCAAAATACCAATTTACAAATTTTTGAAATTCTAAATTACTTAAACCAAATTTATAAATTCCCAAATTCTTATATTCTTATATTCTCAAATTCTAAAATTCTAAAATTTCTAAATTCCTAAACTTTCATATTTTCTAAACTTGAAATTTTTGAATGCTTAAATTGATAAATTTCCAAGTTTGCAAAGCAACGAGTGATGGCGCCTCTTTCCATTACATCGCCATTTTCCATCGCAAAGTGTACTATGCTTTCCACTATACTTCACTGTATACAGGGTATCCCAACATCAAAGACCTTTAACATTAGAAACGAATGTTAAATAACAAAGTTGATATTTAGCAATAAATTCAGACAAGGTTACCAGATGAACTTATTAAATTTTGAAACCTATCAAATGTACCTGCTAATCAATCCTCTTGTTCACATTTTTAGTGACTGCTTAATCTACGATTAAAGCGCTGTTTTTTATATTTGAAAATTTTCCTAAAGAATTGCTCTAAATAAAGAGAAAAAACACTTAGACAAATCAGATAATTGGTTCTTAAAATAATTGTGAACCTACAGACAGAAAGGTTTTCCAGAATCGACCTAAATGAAAAAAAGCGCTGCACGATCGAGGTGCTACGCCAATGCTACACGTTCTTTTAGTTTGATCGGTATGGCTGCCGTGAAACTCGCAGACAGATCGCGTCGCGACACGCAAGCGAGCGTCGTCGTGTGTCCTTAAATGCAACTTTCATTCAACGGTGCACGAAGTAAATACACGTAAATATTATTCGAGTGTGCGCAAGTGATTAACGACATAACTGTAAATCGTTTGAACTAGCGAAAAATTATGAAAAGATTGAAAGAGGAGCCGAAAAGAAGTGAAATCGTGACGGGCTTAAAAACATCGAAGTCGAATACGGCGGCGATTGAGACAGAGAAAATTGATACGATTTTTTTTTTAAATTCATCACAGTAACTAAACGTCAGTTGTGTCGAGTGTGGTCGCAATTTTCATTCCGTTATAAAATGTGATCGTTCTAACAGCTTGCGCCGATTAATTATTCGAATCGAGAGAAAGTCGACAGGTGTTTCGAACGGCAGACACGTCGTTCAAATTTGAAATCGTCGATAAATTTCGTGTTTGCGAATCGAGTGCATCGAATTAATCGAAAAGTATGGGGCTACGCGTGTACGATATACTGGTGAAAATCGATTTGAAAATATCGAATTCAAAATATCTGTTCGTGTAAAATTCCAGGAGGTATGTTCGTTCGCGATTGTTTCCCGTTGTGTTCTGTGAATGATTGAAGTTGGATATGAAGGACATAAAAGGATCACCGCAGAAGAAACGGGAAAAATAGCGGATGCATCGAACAAGTGACATGAATGACAGATGCGTGTTTATATAGACACGACTCATCTTTTAAGGTGCTCCGGATTAGCGTGGCTCGATTCGTGTATATCGAACCACGATATCGGCGGCTCGAATGCGGACGCATTGATATTTAATGTACCGTAGATCAATGTAACGCAATGTTCGTCAGATTGACCATCGCAATTACGGCATTTTGCCTGTGGAACGGGGCTGGTAAGATATTTCAAATTCATTTCACATCTTTCTGAATTTAATGTCTTTTGTTCTTATGTTTAATTACGTTTGTATACGGTGATAAACCTGTTGATTTAGTCAGAATATTACGGAAGTGGATATTAGGAAGCAGTCACGTGCAGTTAAGCACAGGAATATAATGATGATGTTACTATAAAGTTTTATTACTACATATTTAGCATATTACTATATAATAATTTTTTAAATGTATAGTGGTAATATTAATGAGTATAACAGGTATCAGTTCAATATATCACTGGATATGAAGAGTAGAAAACCATTGGAAAGACAATTGAATTTATTTTGAGTTCATAATGTTAAAAGTTCAATGGAAATTGTAGGATAGTAAAGGAGTATTTCAGTTAAATAATAAACGAAAGGAATAGTAAAATAGTTATATAGTAGAATTAGTGAAAGAGTAGTGAATTAATGAAATAGTAAAACAGTAGAACAATAAAATAGTGAACCAATTTAGATAATAATAAATGTAGAAAACAATATGGCAATTTGTAGACAACCTTTATTCTTTTAAAAGTAAATACAGCTAAACAGATACTGTTCACTTAAATAGCATAATATAAGATTTACAGTAATAATAATAATTTGCTTTTTAAAACAAAATATCCTTACTAATTTATTATATTGTTTTAATAATATAATGTACATTGAGTCTATTTTAACTCAAATTGTTATCTTATTGTCAATCCGGAAAACTTTTGAAAATTATCTTACTAGAAGTTTGTGATATTTAACCTGTACTTTCTAATATGTCCGGAGAAAGCGTTGACGAGATTTCCTTCGACGTACGTCTTGAGTAAATGTGAAACTGGAATACTTTTTATAATTTATAACAGAAAATAAGAAAGAAAACATTTCAGTTTCTCCTTGTTTACAAACAAATTAATTGTTACTCTTACATGGTCAAGAACAACCACATCACCCTTAAAAAAAGTTAACGTTGCAAATATCGCATGCATTGTCGTTCACGCGATACCGCGTCTCCATTCATCGGCGTGAAGTATCTATTCACGTAATATCGCGCTCACAATAATTAATGCTAAATATCCGACCACGTTTCGTGCATAATGACTACTACTAATTGTCCGCTAACGCAATACCGCGTGTTCGTTGGCCTACACTGAAATACCGTGGCGCAAAACGTCCGATTCCTGAACCGGCACATTGCATCCTCCACGTTTTTCCATAGTCTACCACAAGTCTAGAGGGTAAATATACATCGTTAGACCTGTGGTTCATGCAACAAAGTGTAGATTTACAGGTTTGCGTGCAAATCACCAGACGGCGGTTTTATTCAGTTCAAATGTGTCAACGCGTCTATTGCCCCCACGTTAATAAGGAAGAAAGACAATATATTCTTAGTAACGGCTTATGACATCACGACCCACGATCGTTGCCCACCATCTTGCTCATGGGCAACAACGTGCCCACATTGCCCGTCTATTGTGCAAGTCTGCCGTAGACAGCTTTCACGGAGACAGGTGACCCCTACTCACTCTCCTCTTACGTAAAGAAAAGAACTCCCATGGTCACGAACAGTTTTTTCTGCTTTAAGGAATTCAAACAAAAAGTTGCTTAATGTGTTGTACGATGAAATAAAATAGCAAGAAGATCGAATAACAGCCAGACGAATTAACTTTTAAACGAAGGAGCTACATAATCAGGTCACCAGACGCCACACAAGAAACTTGTATTCAGTCTTTACCGGTAATCGAGCTACTTGCCGTATGTCCCAATCGAATTCACGATGTCGATAGTGCGGTCGAAAAATAATAACGCTTTTTATGGCAATTTATATGTAATAACAAATCGATTTTAATAACATGGCGTTAATGTGTGTGTACAAAATTATATCAATGTATAATGTTAATATTTTAGGGTTTTCAATCTTGATGATATTGCAATAAATAAATAAATAATACTATATTATTTAATACTGTATAAATAAATAATACTGTATTGACAGTATATTCAATGAATTTAAGATTTGAAGATCTGGGAATTTGAAAATTTGGAGATGTAGGGAATTTAGTAATTTGTGAATAGTGTATTTGATAACTTTTGAATTTGCTAATTTAGAAAATTGAGAATTTTGGGATTTGTGGTTTTGGACAGGGAGCAATGTACATTGATGATATTAATATTTTTAATATTAATAAAATTATAATAATTTATCGATATTTCTTACGCAACAACAGCAAGAAGGAAACTAAATCTCGATAACAAAACCTGATATCGTGCATCGCTAAAAATTCGCGTTACATTTGCCTTAACCATAGTTTAACGACATATCGAATGATCGATATTATCGATGTTTATCGATTGCACCATCTCTATTCGATCATTCAAATTCGATTTTTGGTGTGTATCACTGTGCATGAAAGTGAAGCGTCATGCTAACGGATATTTAAGGCCTGACGATGACCTCATCGAAGTGAAAGTTCTCCAGTTCGGTTCTCTGTGGTGGTAGAACGAGCAAATGGTAAAAAAAAGCGTGCACGGCCTCTTTTGAATCCTCGTAAGCCCTGAAGTATCCGCTTCCGGAAACGCATGCATTGACGTCACCATCCAGAGGGTTTCAATGAAACCGATCGTTTCGAAACGCTTCTTCAGCGAATCGTTAACCTTTATTGCAATAATTTCTTTATCTCCTAAAGAAATTACTTTCTATTTCTTTTATCACGTCCTTCAATTAAATATCTTTGTGGAATGAACACGAGAATAATAATTTTGAGTAAAATTAATTTGTAGAGTTTCGTCAACTTTTATTTCAGATTTAATTTTAATATACCCTGATTCGACAATGTAAAAAATAAATTTAATAAAATTGATATAATAAATAATCGATATAATTGCTATAAATGAAGGATATGAAAAGAATAAAATTTGAGAAAGTTAAGAATAAAATTATTTTATTTTTGCAAATAAATATATTCATAACAAATCATCTATATTCAGATACGTTTATTTTTACACATCAATATATACTAATAGATTATTTTATTTTGTGCAGTGTTTCTCCAAGAATCAAAATGTTCTGAGGCGTTTTGGAATTAATAAACTGTAATGTTTTTTCTTTTGTATTTTAAAGTTACTATGCAAAGAGAAGCAAGAAGATTCATTTACATTTGAGCACCCTTAAATCACTTAAACCTATAAAGTTTTTATTCAACTTGGTGAGTAAATAATTAAAGAATTTAATCTGTTGAGATATAAATACATGAATAAATAAAATTAGTAAAAGAAATTCGTGGTGTTAACCTAACGTGTCAGCGTTACTACGCGTTTTAGTAGAAATGGATTGTGCATTTCCGATGTTAATGGAAAAACCATGAGTCGAGAGCTAATGATCAGAGGCGTAAGCAGTGTTGATCCAGCCATTTGGTCGCACTTTCATCGTCCCACTTTCTCCTTCTGGTTCGGGGCACGTTGCTGACCACATGCCATCTCCTCAACCTTTGCAACCTGCCTGAAGTTTCCTCTGTTCTTTGACCGGAAGAAATAAGATGAACTGGAAAGTTGGTGAAGTGTGAATAGAAATTTGAAGTTTGCGCAAGCAATAGAGATCTGTCAGACATGCATACGTAGTAGTGAGCGCGGTAACGCTTTGTTAGAGAAAATGGCGGTGTAGGGGAAAGACTAATACTCGTTAATTTCTTATTGATATATTTTCAAATTCAATTTGGGAATTTCGCAATTTGGAAATTAGATGAGTTAGGAGTTTAGGAATTTGTGGATTTGGATATTTAAGGATTTGGGAATTAATGGATTAGGTAATTTGAGAACTTGAAAATTTATGAATTAGGTAACGTGAAAATTTGAGAATTTATGTATTAGGAAATTTGAAAACTTAGAAATTTCGAAATAAGAAATCTGAGAATTTGTACATATAGACTTTCAAATTTGTAAATATAGTCTTCCTCCTACATTAGTCCTTATCGAAAGGAAGCCTAAATGTACCTAGCGTGTATTATACAAACACATTATACGCTCTTACGTGAAGTTAAAGCCGATGTAAATCAAATAGTCCCGCCCTAGTGCTCTCACTAGCACCTGACAGAGGGAGAAAAGAAAGCGACGAGAGGTCGAGGGGAAATAATAACAAAGGTGGAATCGTTCCACCATATTAGAAAGAGAAGCAGCAATCGTTATTGCCTTCTCTCCATGGTATTAACTTCGACGTAATGTATAGTTATAAACTGACGTCACAGTAGATGCGTTTTCTACCAATTTACTTCTCTCACGAATATTGTAATTGTATTGTAAACACTTTTATAGAAGTTTGTTTATTTTCTTTTTCTAAAGTATTCGTTAGAATGCTTCGACAGAAAACGCTTCGAATGTAACCAGAGTCAGAGTCTACGGTTTACAGTACATCTGTTCTGGTAGATATTCGAATGACGCAATTAACTGCGAACGAGATTGTAAAATTTACATGTCGAAAGGAGTTCTGGGATTCCCCAACTCCCTCCCCCTCAAATCAAGCTATTTCATATGTAGAATGTTAACTGGGGTTTCAATTCTGGAGACTGGAAGTTCTGCTGCAACTTTCGTCCTTGAATCTATCTGTACCTTTCTCGCACATAATTTGTGTTTTATATAGGACAGCTTTTATGTATACATGTAAAAGACATAAACAGTATTTATCAAGTTGATAATGTATCAGACACTTTTTCAAGTAATGGATAATTAATTATTGAGAAACTTTACTGAGAGTAGTTTTAAAATTAACATAGAATTTCATAAAGATGAACTTATGTCTTTTTCAGTTACTTATTGAAACCCCAATTTTTCTTCATCACAAGATTATTGTCTTTGAATTAATTAGTTCATGAAAATGGAGATGTTACCGACATCAAGATCCTTGATTACTTCATAGGTTGACTAGTTTGTCTGATAATATTCATCCGCTTCACTGCAGTAGAAGCAGCCATAACTGGTATGGCGTACTATGACATGAATTAAAACGTTATCATAGTAAAAACGGTTGTGTGTAATACATTATTGTAATCATTCAGAATACAATCGTTTTAAGCTTCATTTATACACAACCGCATCGTGTTCGGAGTCCCCTTCCTCCTTGCTACATTCATTCATTTCATATACCTCAGTGGTTATTAAGTTTTTTCAAATCACAGAACACGTTTGATTATAACAAAAATTAGGATGACATAAAAATCATAAAAGGCATTAAATGAACAATAAAAATATGCAATAAACGTACGTTGATTAAAAATGAAAGATTAGAAATTTAATGACAGTAGAAAGAGGAAACTGTAATTTAAAAGAAGTATTTGTAAAAACTGTAATCGAAATAACAATTTTATAAAAATGTAATTTTCTAACATCAGTATTAATGAGATATCTTGACTTGTTAACTTGAATGATTTTATAAAGTACTAATGTTCTAAGAAACATTGATTGAGAACCACGGACATAAATTAAAATATTTTTGTATTATCGACTGTCGATAAGTAAGACATCTGCTTGAAACAACAAAATTAAACCATACAATCATTTCATCCACTTATTCCAAATAAGGGAATAAAAATAAAAGTTCACTGTCACAGTTGTGTACAAATAGGCTTAAATAATTAATGTAATACTAAATCTACTTAAAATTACCCTTCAGTTATTTCACTATATCACTGAGGTTGTCAATGTGTCATTTAATGAGAAAAATATTTCAATATATTTTAAACATTGATAATTGAATTTCTGACAATTTTTGAAAGTCAATGAATATTTGTATCACCCAACGTTCATACTAATGAATATACCGGTTCTCGTCTGTTGACTTTCTTTCTTTTTCTTAGTTACTAAGGCTGAATAATTTTGATTAATACAACTCTCTTCTATTCAATTTTAAGCCGCTTTTAATTAGAGAAACTTTCTTGTTATATTTTGTCTTATCTGAATTTCTAAATGTCTTTGGAAGTCGAAACATGACTTTCAGCCAACGGCCATACTAGTCAGGATATACCGGTTCTCGTCTGATCACCGAAGTCAAGCTGAGTTGGGCGCGGATAGTACTTGGATGGGTGACCGCTTGGGAACTCCGCGTGCTGTTGGCTTTTTTGCATAATTAAACAATTTTATTCCATATAAAATTTTTAACTTGTTAAACATCATGACCATATTTAATAACACACTATGTAAATGATTAAAAATTTGATTTTTAACCCTTAAGTATGATGGTAGGATCATATTTGACCTTGTCCAAGTTGATTCCATTGACAAAGTCCATATATAATTCATTGATAAAGTCTCTTGTACTTAAAACTAGATAATGATATAAATTATTCGAAAAACTATTTGTTATACATTAACATGAGGAATACTTAAACAAGTACGTGAAAATAAAAATTGTAAAACAACGATACTTATACAAGGTACATTGTATACTAATTTTGAATGTATATTACATATCTAAGTCATGACGGTTAATAGTTAATATAATACTTTAATTTATTCTACTGTTTTCGTTTCATAATTATTTGACTGAATTATATTCATAATGTCAAATTTTCCCTAAAATTGTTAAGTAGATAGATGTAACAATTCCAAGTAGGCGAATTTTTTCGATTAAATTTAAGATTCACGTAGAAAATATTTTGAAGCGTTGCCACTAGAAATATCGAAAATGACTGCGCAGTTTCCAGCTAAAATACTAAAGGTTACACTCTACTTGATATGAACTCGAAATTCAGGAAGGAATGCATATCAAGGTCGATCTCCCGAGCCACTAACAGCTCTCTCTTGTTATTATTCAGTAAATCTGAAGTTAATTAGAGCTTATGCCATTAAAGCCATTTATTTCTATTCTGACAAATGATGTTTGGAACTAAAAGAAAAATACGACTTTCAATTTGTACGAAACATAGATTTCTAACTTAGAACTGTTTACAATTGGAAACTGTAATAAAATATATGAAAATTGAATGATGTACATAATGTTATTAAACTCATATAATTTGTATAGGTGGTTTTAAACGTAGTTGTTAAAAATTATTTATTTTGTGTTGTAGGGAGTCAATACAGCGACAATACACCTCCTGTCATGTGGATAGATCGAAATTTGGTACTTCAAGATTCGGAGCCCGTTGGAAGTGTTGTGACAAGAGCTCGTGCCGAGGACGCTGAACAAGATCAACTAACCTACGGTTTGGAACCTCTTGAACATGACTATAATGGAAACGACAGTCCGCACTCGCCGCTTCCCTTCTACATCGACAATCGCACTGGAATTATCTACGTTAATGAAACGCTCAAAGACAAAGTAAAAGTCGCTTCTTGTTTGATTCGATCGGATTGAGGACGCTGAATATCTGAATCTCAGAGACAGAGTGGATTTCAGACAAAGATGATAGTCATTTTATTCTAATTCGTTTAGTTTTTAATACAATAATATAAAAATGTATTATATTTTTTACAACTTTGATTTGTATCTCTAAAGTTTGAAAAATGTAATCTGATACACCCTGATACTAAGATTCAAATATGAGGTGCCATATTAGATTTGGTTGAGTTGCAAATCCTCAGTTATAGATACTAAAATACTATAATTGTACAAGAAAATGTAAACTATAGATATTGAAATACTGTGATGTGTTTGCATTAAAAATGTTAACTATAAAACTGTGATATAACTGCACTAAAAAAGTCCACTTCAAATACATGAGTACTATGATATAATTGTGTTAAAAATGACAATAATAGATATTGGAATATTATGATACAATTGCATTGGAAATATTAGCAATGGTTATTGAGATACGTGGATACTGTTGCAGTGAAACCTGATGAATGCAGTTGTTTGTTATTTTTCAAAACTGTGGAAACGTAACACAACCTACGTATGGTCGACGTTCAACGATTAAACGACGGGTTTTGTTTTTTCTCTTTCCAGGGAGGGCAGAACCTGTTCCTCTACGTGACCGTCTCCGATGGACAACTCACAACAAAGACCGAGGTCTACATCACCATCAAGAATACTTCAAGTCCCAATGGAGGACACACTAGGTAGGTTACTCGAGGATAAAATTGATCGAGTTATCGGTAAATTGATTTTAATTAGACTGTTGTTCAATTATAATTATTGACATACATATTATTTTGATTTTGCCATTATACCCTTTCTATCAAGTATAGTATTATTCTACTGTTCTAATATTTTGCTATTACTCTATTTCTATTATATAACTATATCAGCATACTACCATTCCACTATGCTACTATTTCTCTATTTTATATATTACAATTTATAATATACTGTTAGTCTCAAAGAAAAGAACATAAATACATCTACAATAATTTTCTTTATTTTTCTTTAACAGAAACCCATTTCCGGGTCAACATCCTTCCGGTGGAAGGATACGACCGCCACTAATAGGTCTACCTTCCCTACAAAACTACCCTCGACCAGCGTTACATCACAAGCCGGTGATACCATCACCGATAGCATCACTGCCTAATATACCTAAAACAACGAAATTACAACCAGAGGAAAGAAAACAAAACGAGAGTGATCTCAATGGTGGCGGGATCGGTGGCCTCGAAGACTCTACGGAAGAGAATGAGGTCGAGGGGCCGCCCCTTAGCTCAAAAATTGCACCTGCAGAAGCACCGCCTTCTCAAGATATAGCGATGACCTTGGTACCTGTTGCTGCGGTCTGCGTTCTTGTAGTGGGCCTTGGGATGGGTGCTTGGTCTTTAAGAAGTAAATTCTGCGGCAACAGGAAATCCAAGGAAGACACGGTACGCTTGAAATTATTGCAGCTGAACAGATTTGCCATGAAAATTGCAACTGGTAGTGTAACTTAACATTGAAACAATCAACATTGAATGTCTGTAAGGAAACCACTCCAAATGTTCTTAGATTTTAACATACCTCTACAGGTGTATATGTATAGAGTACCCAAATAAAATGTATGCATACTGTAGCATATAATTTAATAAGTAAAATGAACAAAAGATAAGTTATGTGGGCTGTCTTAAAGTTATAAATGTTCAAAATAACCATCACTCAATATAGTGTAATAATTTTGATATCATTTTTAACATTCAAAGTATGTATACATTTTATAGAACAGTATACCTTAGTTTTAGACAGAGATAATTCTAACAGGATAGTTTAACAACAGATAAACTTAAGCTTCTCTTAGTTAAAGGACAGTATAGGGAAGTGTCTTACTACTTGCTTTATCTATCCATAGTTTCTATGCTAATAACAAATGCTAAAGGCTAATAGTGGGTGACTATTCCTGCTACACTCACTATTAACTAAGATAACTCTATGTTGCACCTGTGTGTACCACTTTAATACAGTACCATGTTATACTATGGGTTTAAGTTACTTAAGAAACTGATAGCTTGTGGTTATTAGCACGAATAAAACGAACCACGACAAGACATATTATTTTTTATAGTATATCGAACAGGGTTTTTTGAAGTAATACGATATGCATTTATTTTTAATGAAATGTAAAATTATTAAGACCATGACTTTTATGGCTTTTTTATTTATTCGTTAATGGGAAATGAATGCGCGTTTTTTGTCCCGGCAGAAATTAACATATATGTGTTTGGAGGACAAAACGTTAGTAATTTCTGAAAGATTAACATAGCGATTGTAAAACTGAAGCTACTGAAAATTACATTAGGTAATATTTCTATTTTTAATAAATCTTATTTATTATTTTTATTGTGGTGTATCTATTATCCACAATTTCAAGCACCTAGCACAAATATTTCTAAAAAAGAATTCTGAATAATTTATGTGAAGAATTTTTATAGAAATTCCCGGCTTATAAATATTTAGAAGAATTGACATATTAAACAAGAAATCTGAAATTCATCGTTTTAAAAAACTAACATTAAAAAAATTTATATAAAAAATTAATTATACATATATTTCATTTTTTATGTAAATGACATAATCAATGTTGATTTATTCTTTGATAAGTTGTTTTCCAATTAAAATATCTATAAATATTTTTGCCTTGTTAAGAAATTATCAAAGTGATGGCTTTTTTTTTTATAGAAAGAACAGGCTTCTGTTAGTGTCTCGAATATATCGGACGACCCATCTCTTGTTCTGAAAAGATGGCGGGGTCCAAAAGCACACAACAACAGGTATGAACCCTGGGAAAAGGAAAATCAAAGTGTACAAAATAAACAGGAAGATAAATGGGAATTTCCACGTCATCGACTGAAGGTTTGTAAACGTATCAGTTAAATTAATACATCAACTGTACAAGCACGATTATTAGATAATAATTTATTCGCAGGTGTTTAACATCCTTGGAGAAGGTTGTTTTGGTCAAGTGTGGAAGTGTGAAGCATTGGATATCGATGGAAAAGCCGGTGCAACTATTGTTGCAGTGAAGACTTTAAAAGAAAATGCTACAGAAAGAGAACGCTTAGATCTTGCTCAAGAGTTAAGAGTTATGAAAAATTTAGATCCTCATCCTAATGTAGTGAGATTACTTGGTTGTTGTACAGAACGCGAACCCATGTTCGTGATATTAGAGTATGTAAGTGGTGGGAAGCTGCAAAGTTTCTTAAGGGCATCTAGAGAAGAAAGAAACCATGGTGGACCTGGATTGACGTCCAGAGATTTGACTGGATTTGTTTATCAGGTATATTTCATACAGTAAGAAATACTTTGAACCTTCTGTTCGAGTCTTTATTCAGATTATTCAAATATGAAAAATAACACAATATTACATATCTTACAGATTGCTAAAGGCATGGAGCACTTGGCTTCAAAAGGAATTATACATAGGGATTTAGCTGCAAGAAATATATTAATCGACGAGAATCGTGCGTGTAAAGTCGCTGACTTTGGATTCGCACGAGACATCGCTGTAAATCAAATATATGAAAGAAAATCCGAAGGCAGGTTACCCATCAGATGGATGGCTCCAGAAAGCTTATACGATAACATCTTTTCCGTGAAATCTGATATATGGAGTTTTGGAGTATTAATCTGGGAAATTGTAACATTAGGTTCTACACCTTATCCTGGCTTAGCAGCAGCAGAGGTACGTTTCCTTAGAATTTATTAGTTTATACAGCAATTAAATATTTCTTGAAAAATAAGCTTTGAATAATATTTTTTTATTTAATGGTAGTAGCTCGAAAATTAATATATAAAATTCTTTTTTAGGTAATGAGAAGAATCAAAGAAGGTTACAGGCTAGATAAACCAGAACACTGTAAGAGAGAATTGTATAATATTATGTATTATTGTTGGAATAAAGATCCAGCCTGTAGGCCATCTTTTGGAGAACTCGTCGGTTTAACTGAAGGTCTTTTACTCGATGAAACCGATTATATTGAATTAGACAGGTTCCCAGACCACTCGTACTATAATGTACTTAATCTCAGTGGAGAGAAATTGTAAATGGTGTATCTAAAGTGACATGAATTTTACGAATAATTTTTAACTAATTTAAAATTATGGAGACGTTCAATTTTATATATTTTTATCAAATTTGACTGATTTACAATCATTTTTATCATAATATGATTTCTACTGCAACTAAAAAATGTATTTAAATGCATTTTTAAATTATTCATTGATCAATAAACTATTTGAACAGTATAAGGAACTGACGCAAGCAAATTATAATACTTGTACATACCATATAAAACGTATAATATAAAGTGAACGTCATGAACTAGTCAAAGTTCAAGTAAACATTTAAGATTTCTAAATATATTAATATGCATATCAGATCCTATTGTATATCACAAAAACGTTATTGAAAGTCCAATGTTTATATTTGAACAAAAATTCATTTGTACTTAGCTGTAAGAACTGTATATATATATACACATGTATACACGGTTTTTTATAATAAATACATATATTAAGTTAGGTTTTTTATAAATTATTGTATATGTTATTTCTGTGAGAATAAACAACATTTTATCATACTTTACTATTTCCTTTTATAATAACTGAATTTCCTTTGAGTTTGTAAATGGATATTTCCTATATCCATTCAGGAACTTTAGAATTTTTAGATTTTGATTCTTTAAATCTCTGGAATTTTTAAACTTTAAGATCTTGGAATTTTCGAATTTTAAGACTTCACATTGAAAATATGCTCTTTGGATTTAATTTTTGTTAGTAAATTATTAGTTTAGAGAAATCAATTTGGTCCTTTACTCCATACATAAATTATTTCTCCCAAATATCTAGCTAAATCGCTTTCTCTCAACAGAAAGCGGCAATTTATTCTATAAGTATTGTTCATTCAATAATATGTAATTGCAATGATTAATACCTCAATTAGTGCAAATACAGCATCTAACATATGCATCTTCTGAAAAATCTAAAATTAACACATCATTATAAACATTACGTTGAATACGTAGCAATTTTTATCTACATAAAATATAAATATGTATCGATTATTATCTACTAATCATGTAGCAGACGATATGACACACCGACCAAGTCGGCTGTCATGCTCGTTTAAGTGTGGGTATATATAATTCGCTTGCAATTGATTTCTCAGTTCACTTTACCAAAGTAATTGCAATTACCGGTGTGTTACCGGTATTACTTGTGATACAATTCATCATGGATCAGAGTAAAAATATACCTTATTCTCGGAGCGGTGATAAGGAAGAAGATAAGGTTAGTTTTCGTTGGGTTATGATAGAGAATAATTTGAGGTTAAGAAACCTGTCAAAGTGACAATAATGAACATTATCACGTACATTTGCTGCTTAATGAAAAATATACTTTTGTTTTTATAGATACTGTTGGAACCATTTACCTATATTCTCCAAGTTCCTGGAAAACAAATTAGAGCCAAGTTAGCACATGCCTTTAATTATTGGTTAAAAATATCACAAGATAAACTACGAGCAGTTGGAGACATAGTACAATTACTTCATACTTCTAGTTTATTGTTAGTTTATAAATATTTTCATCTATTTTAATTTTCAATATCATTTATTATGAACACGTACAAGGAATCTTGAATCATGAATAAACATTATCAGTTCTGTCAATGTTTATTAACAAACAGTATTTCTCTCACATGTTCAATATTTGACAATATATCTCTCCAGGAGATTTTTAAAATTATTTTTATACAACTAACACACTTTTCAATGAACTTAAATTTAGTAGAACCAGTTATCTTAAAACTGAATATAATTATACTTTCAATTGACAAAAGAGTATCATTAGTTCCTTGATTCTTAGTCACTAAAACATCATTTAAATGCTTCAAGTTTTCTATTAATATAGTTTCCATATTGACAATATGTCAACATCTTCCTCTATACATTCAATAATATTGACAATACCTATTGATTGTCTAAGGATTTCCTTATTAAAATTAATTAATAACATTTTTATAGAATTGATGATATTCAAGATAATTCAGTTTTAAGAAGGGGTATCCCTGTAGCTCATAATATTTATGGAACAGCAAGTACAATAAATGCTGCAAATTATGTAATATTTATTGCATTAGAAAGAGTACTAGCTTTAAATCATCCAGAGGTAAAGAATATCCCATAAAACTCTGTACTCCTTTGTAAATTTTGCTTTTAACATTATTATATTTTATACCAGGCTACTCAGGTATATGTAGAACAGTTATTGGAACTCCATAGGGGACAAGGTATGGAAATTTATTGGAGAGATAATTATATATGCCCATCTGAATCTGCATATAAGCAGATGACAATTCGAAGTACGTTTAGTATGGTGGTTGTGGGTTTGCGTATTTCATTGATATATGTTTTTTCTTTATTAAAATATTTTCGGTATTATATAATATGAAACAATATATTACAGAAACAGGTGGACTTTTTAATTTAGCTGTGCGATTAATGCAATTATTTTCTGATTGTAAAGAAGACTATACTGCTTTAGCAGGAATTTTAGGACTCTATTTTCAAATTCGAGATGATTACTGTAATTTATATCTTCAGGAGGTAAGTTCTTAGATCCAAATTTCTCCATTTTTCCATGTGTTCATAATATTTAAAATTTTCGTAGTATGCCGAAAACAAAAGTTACTGTGAAGATCTGTCTGAAGGAAAATTTAGTTTTCCTATTATCCATGCTGTACAAAGTCACTTAGAAGATAGACAAATAATGAGTATCCTTTACTCAGAAATGGAAAATCTTATTTACATTACTTTGAACTAATTATTATTCCTTAATTATTACTAACAGATATACTCAGACAACGGACTAAAGATATTGAAGTAAAACGGTACTGTGTAAATTTACTAGAAAAATTTGGATCTTTTGCTTATACAAGAAATGTACTTGAAGAACTAGATAAAAAAGCTAGAGATGAAGTCCAACGTTTAGGTGGAAATCCTTTACTAGTTGAAGTTTTAGATGAACTAATGAACTGGAAACATCAAGATACTCAACAACAGATTAGAAAATCTGCAGTTTAAATCCCACTGCTCTTTTTTAAGTCTCATAAACATGCCAAAAGTGACCAGCATATCAAAACATGTAAACTATGCATAGTATAAAAACATAAATAAGTCAAAATAAGTTATAAAGTTTTTGATCATTTTGCAGTTTGTGGCTTCATAAAATATAAACAAGAAATCCTGGTGCAATTGAACTCTTGAAGCAAGAGCTTAAACTTAAAGTGATTGGGTTCACATTTTATCATGCAAGTCTTAATAATATTCATTTATAAATCATGCATTCGTGTTAGTACTATAAGTTTAGTTAAACTTATTGCATTTATTTCATTCTTCTTAAAAAGTAATATTAATTTTGATACAGTTAGAAGCTTTGAACTGCAAAATGAGTAAGCATTCCTCGTTCTTCCTTAATACAAGAATTTTGCATATTTCGACCTGCTGCTTATTTTTGGAATATCTTATCTGTATATACATATTTAATTTTTACTGTTCCACTTTGTTGCAGTACGACATATATAACGGAACAGATTCTTAGAAGAAGTCATTGTACATCATAGAAATTATTTAAAAGGAAAATGAACGAGTCAACATGTGTTTCTAAACAAAATTTTAGTATTACTCTAACAAAAATTTTGTTGAAGTTCACATGTTTGTTACCATTAATAAAGAATATGCCATATTGATGCATCAACAATAATATAGTAGTTGTTGAATACAAATAGTGATGAAGAACAGTATACTAAAAAGTTACTATCAAAACTATTACAAATCTTCATAGATCTCTCAATATTGCATTTTTAATATGCAAATCTTGACTATATAGAATTGCATTATTTAAATTAATTCTTAAACTGTGAATCACTGAGACAGTGACACGAACAGTACAGCAAAGCTGACCCAATGTACAATTTAGACTATTCCATTAGATATTATTTTTTCAATACATAAATGTTCCTTTGAGAACCTAGGTACATAGTAATCTAAACATTGTTATATACTGAATAAATGTTTTACAAAACTGAGTTGCAGTTGTTTGAGTTTTGTTATTCAAATGCTAATTACATTGTATAAATTTTGTATCTTTTAGAAAAATATGTATATCTTAGAACGGTTTTATCGAATTTGATAAAACAGCGTTAAAATTGTTTTATTATTTATAATAATCAAAAGAATTAAGAGTGCATTTACATTACGCAAATATAATAGAAATAAAATTACTATTCTATTATCTCAAGTATGATGAAACACTATACAAATTTATAATTTGATACAGTTGTACCATTATATATAAAATTATTTATAATAAATAAATATACTTCCAATAATTCCAAAAAGTACATTTATAACTTAATTGCCACTAGTGTATGAAGCTTGCAGGTAATTATTAATTTAAACATAAGTAGTTACTATTAATCATTTAAACTAAAATTTGTTTAAAATTGATTAATGACTATTTGAAATAATGATTTTTCGAACTCTTGCTTTTTGGCTCTCTTACCTGTTTTTATCTGCTACTATACGTAGTAGTTACAGAAAACACAAATAAATTTTGGTGGGAAATAGTCGAAGGTTTCACGTTACGACGATAAGTAACAAGGTGAAAAATTCCAGTGGTTGACTCAAAGAAGTAATTCCTGAAGCATTGCAACAAAAGTCTTTTATGCTGTGCACTAGGTACAGTCTAGGTAAATATTTTTCTCGTTGATTATAATCAAAGCCAGAAATTGACTAAATGTTATTCACTGCAGAGTACTAACGTCTGTTCGTCTTGATCAAATTAGATCAAACAACTTGATTGATCTAGATCATTGGTTGATATATCCAGTAGCCCCATTGATTAAGTATCACGACCCGATTTTAAGAGATATATATAAATGAGAAAATATTTATACACGTATCACTTGTATATTTATAACAAGCACATTCATTACAAATGTGTGCATTACAAAAATATATTTACTTGCGCATACAAGCATGTGCGTTAATTAAACAACGTACAGACATTCAGTGAGGTAGACATAGTCACAACAGTATATTCATCTATTGAACAACATGAGTATTTAAATTACACATTTTTACTCTTGGAACACTAATTCCTATTACTTTTAAGAGAGTATATATATATTCTCTATAGCATAAAACATTGTACAATTAAAGTACATTTTAATACTGCGACATATTGAAGTTCCTTATCATTAACAATAACAATATATATGTGTATTTATCCATACATAGAGTATTTCAAAAGAAATACACTCAAATCGCAAATTCCAAAATGCTAAAGAATTTTTTTATTTCTATTAACACCTTGCATGGCGTTCATCTTTTTCGTTATGGACGTTTAAATTTATGAACCACCATGTTCAAAAATTATTTAATAATAAATAATAAAATATCTATAACATATCACCTGAATATCACAAACATAGTTATGAATTTTTATCTTAGAAAAATAAATAAATATAAAATGAAATTCTTTCCTCACATAATCAAAATCAATCTTCCATATCCTGGTCCCATATGTTTACGCAAGGTAACAAAATAATTTTATAGAATTTTTAAGATCGACTTTCTTAGCTAACCAATTAGCTGCAATTTGTTATGATTTTAATTTTAGGTGGTTTCTCTTTCTTTTACTTTTACTGCTCCCAGGATTATTATCCCTGATAGTACCCGGTATACTTAACTTAAGAGATTGTCCAGGAGTCATATGCTTTCCTTGAATTTCCAGACCTTCATTATTACTATGAGTAGTTTGTGCAGAAACAGGAAGAGTAGATCGAGAAATAGGACTTAAAGGTCTTCTGTTACGAAGCGATGTTACTGACGATGATGTTAGAGATCTAAAATTATAAATATAATAAAAAAAATAATGTTAATAGGCACTAAAATAGACAGCACGTTTTCTTTACTGTGTTTGAACAGTTTACCTGTTTTTGCTATTAGAAAATCTTGAAGTATCTAATGGAGCAAGCTTCACATTTTTTGGCCACATAGCAGAAGAAACAGAATTATGCCAAGTAGATTGATAATTTGAAGTTTTTGATAAAGTTGAGTTTTTTCCTGAATATTTAAAAGGAACATATCTATTTGAGCCTAACACAAAATAATATTAACACTAAAAATATTTTATACATTTCATAAATGATGCATAACATTAAACAAATATTTAACATGCCTTGGAAAGAAGAAACATTTAGAGACTGTGCCATAAACTTAATCGGGGTGGTTTTTACAGTAGAGAAACTTTCCCTTGTTGATAAAACATAAGGTACAGGACTAACTACAATCTTTTCATTAAAGACTGTTCCAAGTTTATTTCTACTAGTGTGTGGTCTAGAAAGTTTATCTTCTATAATATCCAATTCACTTTTTATCCTATCATTATTATATCTTCTACAAACAAACACAAGTTATAAATATATTTCTAATATTATTAAAATTCTTTTATTTTCTACAGTAGATTGCACACATACTTTTGAATTTCTTGAATATTTGTTCGTGGTGTTTCCTTCTGTATCAATGTAGAGTGATCTTCTAACACTTTACATCTACTATTTGGAAATCGGTTTTCAAGAGAAATTGTTTCTTCGAACCAATTCAAATTTGCACTTTTTACGGCACTTTTACTGCTGTGAACAGGTGCCATCCGTATTTGCAAAGCATCGTTGAAATCATCACATAACAAATCAGTTTCACTTTCTTTATTTGGAAATAATTCAGATATTACATATTCGTAAAGTATATTAAATATCTCATCCTGATGAGATTTTCGAGATTTATGCTTGCATGAACTTTTCCTTTCCTATAAATAATAAATTATGCATTTGACTTTTTAATATGGTATCTTTTTATTAAAATTGTTAAAATATATAGTTGTGAACATAATTAAGTGGATACTTTGTAAATATTTACAAATTAAATAGTTAATACCTAGTATTGTGTGCTTTTGCTTTTATTACAGTTTCTAACTGCTTTTTCAAGATAATTGTAACTTCTTTAAATTGCAATTATAATGATTAAAAAATGTTCACATAATTACACAGTTCCTTAAAACTTTCTCCTAAGTGTCCACTTAATTTTAATCATGACTGTATATTGTTAAAGATAAAAAAATCCATATTATTAATTACTGATATCTGTTAGCAAATAACATGTTTCACAAATATAAGTATTAGGTATTTTTTACCTTTAATTGAAGACTATGCTCTGATACTGCTTCTTCATTTTGAAAATCAAAATTACTATTTATATTGAAATCTCCACATTTAGTTTTAGTCGCTAAAAATGGATTTCTACCAACTATTCTTAAATGAGGTATTTGTGTTCTCCATTGTATACATTCTTCCAAAACAGCCGTTTGGTTAGCTTGATCTCCATCTTCATAAAGCGTGTTTTCAACAGCTTCCCATTGTTGTAAAACTTTCTTCGTTGTAATATTCTCAATTTCTGACGAATAAGATGTACATGTTATCGTGCTGGTTTGATCCCAAGTTGATCCACTGTCATCAACATCTTTCCAAGCTTTTTTCTTTTGTTGTAAACTTGGTAATTGAAAATCATTTGATTCATTCTCGTGAACTTTACAATTTTTTAACTTTGGTAAATTCTCAGGAGTTTTTATCCTATGTAAGAATGGATTAAATATATATCAACACATTCCTTTGTGAACAAAGAATCAAACTTCACAGAAATTAACGTATAAATATTAGTTAAAGCACAATTATTAAGTTACAAAGATATCAATAAAGTAAAGAGAACTGTATTATAACATACGTGTTCTGTTTAATTTTCCTTTTATGCATTTCATGCTTCTTAAAATCTATCTTACATAACCTAGAATCACTTTGCCATTTATCTAAAAATACTTCTACGCGTTCATAATATTTTTATTGATTTTGTTAAAAGTACATCTACGCTAGTTGGCGTTAGTGGTACTGTGTTTAGCGCGCGTTGATATAAATTTTATAGAACATATAAAAATGAGGCTTACAAAGTACTTTGTACATTTTAAATTAATTACTTTTTAATAAGTTAGCACTTATATTTTGTTACAAAATCAAGCAGCTTGCTTTTGAAAGTAAGAATCTCAATTCAGCATGCAATTTCTAATATAACCAATCGATTCTGTTCAATACCTGTAAACATAGATGGCAGGTTTTGACACATCAGCTATCAGAACCATGTTAGTACTGAAACCCGCAATTTGCGTAATGAAAAACAGTATGAGATGTAAGACAGTCCGAATGAATAAATGATTTACAATATCAACGTGTTTCAGAAATAAACTAATTCAATGAGAATAATCAAGTGTATTATAAAAATCTAATAGTCATGAATATCGACAATAAAAATGAGGGATTTTCCTTTGGTTTTACTACTGCTAGTGGCAGTGCTATTAATGTTTCTGAAAAAGCCTTATTGAAAGCAAAGAATTTGTTTATAGAAGAATTGAAAGAAACAAGCAGTCATGAAGAAGTTAGTAAAGTTCAAACAAAAATTAATGAGTCTGATGTACAGTTATCAAATATTGGATTTCAAACAGCAAGTGGCAAAAGTATTAACGTAACAAATGAAGCATTATTAAAAGCAGAAACATTACTGTCTAGCGAAATTACAGAAAATATACAAAATATCAGACCCTCAGTTGATTGCAAAACTGCCAGATGTAATTTAGATACTGTTTTGGATGAAGATTTACTAAAGGTAGAACAACAATCTGAAAATACAATGAAAAAAGAAATTAACAAAGATAGTGCATTTACAATAAATAATGGATTTAAGACTGCAAGTGGTAAACGTCTGAAAGTAACAGAGCAAGCATTAAAAAAAGCACATGCATTGCTTTCTGAAAGTATTATTGAAAATGCTAACAATACGTGTTCAAATGCTTTAAAAATAGATAATAATAATTTAAATAACATAATGAAACATAAGTTGTCAAATACAAGAGATACAGAGAAGTTCAAAGAAATATGTGCAAGTGAGAAAGATACTAATAAACATGAATTACAAAACATTGAATTTCAGACTGCAAGTGGACAATCTATAAATGTTACAAAAGAAGCCTTACTGAAATCAAATGCATTATTTTCTGAAGATATCATGGAAGATTTGGAAAAATCACCTACATTAACTAAATCATTACCTAAACGTAAAATTAAAGATGTAGATAATGATGAGATGTCTTTTAATAAAGGGAAATCATCTAATCACTTTAAAAAATTGCGATTTAGTAATGAATTTCAAGTTCAAACACCTGTTTGTAATAATTCAATTGATGCAGAAGAAAAGGAAAATCAAAATGTGACATCAGTGCCATCAAAAGTTTTAACTTTAGATTGTGATGCTAATAAGTCAATAAATAATAATCAAGCAAATGAAACGAATGAAAAGGACATTGAAGGAAACAATAAATCTGTTAATTCTTTAATTTCGCATGAAATTGAGGCTAGTACTGTTGCACTCTTAGCTGATGAAAAAGATGCTTTTGATCAATGGGTTACTCCTGTAAAAAGCAAAGAAAGTGAAGAAACTTTAAATATTCCATCTAGTCCTGTAATAGGAGGACAATTTATTCCTAAAAAACGGAAAAGTGTAAATAGTAAAAGAAAAAGCACAAATGCTGTAAAGAATATGGAGAATAAGCATCTATGTGTAAGTACCATAAATCAGTTAAATGATGATTGTGTAAATTCAAATGATTTCATAAGTAAATGTTCAATACAAAAGCAAGAATTAACGAATAAAACAAATAGATGTGATATTGCAGTTACCAATGAATTTAATGATACTCAATTAATGTTAGAATTCATAAATCAGTCTGAAGATATTTTAGAAAAACGTTTTCAAGCTACTTTGGAACAAGTAAGTTGTATTTGATTCACTAACAATAATGAATATTAATACAGGGTAAAACACTTGAAATTATAATTTGAATTTGTATTGATATTTTTTTAGGATAAACAAATTATTTTAAAAGAGAGATGTAAACCCAAACCAATGATGGGGACATTATATTTGTATAAGAAAACCAATCATAAAAATCGCTTGTCATGGAAAGAAATTAGTAAAGGAAATAAACCAGTACTATGTACAAGTAAAGAGGTAATAATACGACAGAAATTGTATTCAGTCTTACATTGATAAATTATATTATATTTGTTTATATTTTGTTATTAGCTTATAGAACGAAAATTACCACTTGAAATATTTGATATAACAGCTCATAATGCAATAACATTTAAATTCCGATGTACAGATTTTTATGGGTAAGATACATTTTTATCATTTCTTTTCATATTTACAAGTAAATTGTTTATAAATTTTGTATATAATGTTTAGACAAGACGTTGTACAAAATAATATTGAAGGTATAAAATTAGAAGATGGAGCTTACTTAATTTTGGATGAAAATGGATATGTAGGAATAACAGAAATTAAGAGATCTTTTCTGGCAAGTCCAGGTGTGGATCCTAGTTTGCTTTCTGATGGTTGGGTTGAAAACCATTATAAATGGATTGTATGGAAATTGGCATCAATGGATAGAATAAAGCTGGGGTCTATTACATTACCACGGTAAAAGTGATTGTGCTAATAGTGACAAGGGATATAAATTTTATATTATTTACAAAAAGGGATTCCTTTTTAGAGCATTGACGCCTGCTAGAGTCATGATGGAATTAAAATACCGGTATGATCGAGAAATTGATAGATCTCAAAGATCAGCCCTAAGAAAAATTTTAGAAAAAGATGATGTTGCATCAAAGAGAATGGTTTTGTGCATAGAATCTATTACTGGGGTAATTTAATTTGACTTTAATTGTATATGGAAACATGTTATAAATTTAAAATTAGAAGTGAATGAAACCTTTATATTTCTCTTTATAGCATGATGATTGTGCTATTATAAATGGTTCTTTATTAAAAACGCCAAAAAATGTAATGGTAACAGATGGTTGGTATAGTATTCAAGCTAGCATTGATCACGCAATGGTTACAAATATAATATCTGGTAAAGTAAAAGAAGGAACAAAATTAGTAACATATGGATCTGAGTTATTAAACTGTGAACAAGGATGTTCACCTTTGGAAGTAATTATGTTTTAAAATATTATATTAAATTTTGCATGAAAAATGATTAATTTATATAAAATTATTAATCAATAATTTATAGGTTCCAAGTAATGTCTGTTTAAAGCTACATACAAATTCAACTAGAAGAGCACGGTGGGATACAAGATTAGGATACATAGTACCTTCAGGACCTTTGTGCATTAAATTAAAAACTGTTAATCCAAATGGTGGATTGATTGGGAAAATTAAAGTTCTGATTTCAAGAGTATATCCAATGTTATATCGTGAGAAAACTTCAACAGGAGAATCCAGTAAGTTATATAGTTTAAATAATTTTAAAGTTAGTAATTACATCAATACTTCTATGTCCTATAATTTCAGTTATTCGTAATGCAAGATGCGAAGAAAAAGCTAATATCGCTTACGAAAAAAAATGTAGATCAACGATCGAAGCATTTTATGCTAAAGCGGAGAAATGTTTTTCTACCGGAACTAAGAAAAGTTCTTTAGATACAGATAGTCTAGATTTAGCAACAATTGACTGGAGTGAAGATTGTGGAAGAGAGGTATTAACTTAAAACAATTGAATTTTTATTTTTATACTTTGTATTTTACATTTTATTACCTTATTACAGGAATTTCTGTCGAAACAAGAATTGGAACAATTAAAGAATAGGTATCGTGTAAAAGAAGAACAATTTAGACAAAAACTGGAATCACAATTACAAGAAATTTTACCTGCTCCACGGCAAGTTACACCTCTTTTAAAAGTTCGAGTATTTGAAGAAGATACAAATGCTGTTCTTTCAATGTGGTCACCTAGTGAAGAAATTGTGGATATTTTAAAAGAAGGAAATTCCATATCAGTTTGTAACGTCGTTCCTTTGGGAAAAAGGTATTGGTTATATTATTAATATTACCATAGCACATTTAATTATAATTCAAATGTTATCTATTATTATCTACTATGGCAGAAATAATGAGTTTCAATTAAGTGCAAGCCGAAGTACAGTATTTAAACAAGTAAATGTTTTTAACATACCTTATCCTAAAAGAACATATACACCATTGTGTGATGTAAATAAACCTACATTTGCCCCAATTTACGGAGAACTCGATACAGTAGGAATTATTGTCAGTATTGGAAATGAACCATATGTAAGTTACTCATCTATCTCATTGCTCTGTGTCTGACTTATCTTTCAATTTTCTATTCTATTAAAGCAAACATTTGTTTGAACTTTTTATGTATTTAAAAAGTTAAATTTATATGTAACTATTATTTGTTTTGCTATGTCCATAGGGTATGAAACATTTTGAAGCTGTATATTTGGCATATCCAGATGCAAATTCTCAGTCTTCATACATATCAATATTATTTTGGCATGGCATAGATTCTCATGGGTATGCAGAAATTTTGACAGTAGGATCATTTATTGCTTGTAGTAATTTAGAATGGCGACGAGCCACATCGTGGAAAATACCGATGACGTATTGTACGGAACGAAGTACATTTACTCGTAATCCTCGGCAAAATCATCTTCAACGACCGTTTGAAGATTTGAAACATTTGATCAAGGTATTTTAAAAATTATTATTTATTTTATATCTTTAAGCGTTTATGCTGTATAATAATGTAATAGTCATAAATATTTTTAAGGATACTAGTGCATACATAACAACATGTGCTGAAGAAATTTCAAAAGAAGTACAAAAGAAACCAGTGACAAGAATGTCAGATTCCCATATACAATATAAAATTACACCAAATGAAAATCATAGTTTTGATAAAAAGTATACTAATGACGTCTCTCAAGAACATTCAAGATGTAGTTTACTAAGTAACCAATCAGGAAAGCCCATTACAGTTCAAGAACGACTTGAAAAATTAAAACATTATGGTGAACCATCAAGTTTATCCCCAATTGTGCTCAATAATAGTTCCAAACGAGTATTTTTAGAATTTCAATCGCCCGTTCGATCAACCGATAAGGAACAAACAAAAAGCCATAGGTTATTAAACAAAAAATTTACACAGGATTCTAGATGATAATAAATAATTTAACTTCTAATTTATTAAATGTATATTAAGATATTAACTGTATATTAACTGTTTATAATATTTTGAGTATAATAAGAGTATATTAATTTTTTATTCGAAATAAATTGTAAGTTGTTACATTTGAAAGTTTGAAATTTTTAGAATTTATAACCTTCTGAATTAGAAACATTAAAACTTCTAAATTCTTATAAATCATAGATTGACTCCCCTTAGAGTACTTTATTTTACTAAGAAATTTTTCTGAGTACACACTTACCTTTAACAGCAGGCTGCGTTATTGTGTAATTTACGTTTCAGGAAGGCGCTTTTAGGAATTATATCAGAATGCAAGTTAACGTTTTTTTATAATTGAATTTTACATTGAAATTTACATTCATAATAGTGGCGATTTAATATATTAAAAGAAATATAAAAGCGAGCAGTTTATTGCAAAGTAATAAAAAGATGAAAACATTTTGAAGTTTCATTCGTACACGCACTTCGAAATTTATATTTGGACGCGCGTTGGCCGGAAAATAGTATCACTTGCACCGTCTAGCGATCAAACGAGGAACTACCGAAAAACACAAATTGCATTTTCTCGTAAAATGAGGCATTTTTATGATCTAATCATGCTCGTAAATTGTTCTACGGAAACAATAAAGTAAGAAAAATGACTTCACGGTGGGCTCGAATCTTTATATTCGAAAATTTTTAAATTGCAATTTACGGATCTAAAAATGCTTAGCCTTCTAGCGGTGGAAGGTAGAAACTAATCGAACTGTATCAAATGTGGTAGGGACATTACATGTGTGATGGGTAGGGACCTGTTCCTCCTGGTTGCCATTTTCCCCAGGGAAGCCAAATTTTCTTTTGAGTGCACAAGTTGTATTTAACATACAATGTATCAATAAAGGATATTATTTTTTAGCGAATTTGAAGTGTAGTATCGTAAATTTAGAGAAAAAAATTTTCATGTAAAATTGATTGCACATCTTCGTAATCTCTTAGGTTTAACGTGTACATTAATATTTTTATGTTTTGTTGATGTATCATTACCCACGACAAATTTCACAACTTTAAGAAGTTGATTGTAAATAGTAATAAAGGGTATGCTTTTCCATGATAAATATACATCAAGGAAGATCTCACATATCATCAAAAATGCAAAAAGAAGTAGATGACATAGTTACAAAATCTTTGCAAAAAGCTTATGACCATGATCGTACTGGAAATGTGGGGAAGGCATATGCATATTATACAGTTGTAGCAGAATTATGCCCTGCAAAGAGATCAGAAATTGAAGAAGCATTTGTTGATGTACTTTGTATGTTTCTATCTTTTATATGTAATACTTTTCTAACATATACGAATTTGCAAGTGTCTATTTCTTAGGTCAATGGGGAATTCAACTTGCGTATGAAAACAGATTTGAAGATGTTATTTTATGTTACAAACGTTCCTTAGATATTTTTCCAAAAAATGCCCGTATGTTACATAATTTTGCAGCTCATCTTTTGAGGTAATTTGAATTCGTTGCTTAGGAAAATTTATAATTAGTCAATTTAAAATTTGTTTTTTAACATGACAGATATCATGACCACTAAAATTCCATATAATGAGGATAAAAAATATGTTGTTAAAGGAATAATGATCCGATAAAGGCAATAAAATATTTCAAGAGAGCTTTGGAAACCAATCCTAACTTTCTGCCAGCAGAAAGAAATTTGCAAAATGCTCTTAGCATGGCAGTAGATAGGTGGCATTTTCCAATGTTGAATGACAAACGAAGAAATAATGCATTTGAACGTGCAATTCGAAAGAAAATTTCTCAAGGATATGATACTGTATTAGATGTAGGAACTGGTACAGGTTTATTAAGTTTATATGCCCATGATGCAGGTGCAAAAAAGATTTACGCATGTGACTGTTCTCCAGTAATGTTAAAAATTGCTGAAAAGGTGTTTGAAACTAATGATGCTAAAGATATAGTATTAGTATCTAAACTTTCTTCAAATCTTACAATTCCCACTGACATCTCAGAAAGGTCAGTTATCAGCTAATAAGTTTAGTTCACTAAAAATAAATAGACTCTATTCAGATATTTGTTTTTATATCATACTTTATATATATTTTCCAGGGTAAAATTAGTAGTAACAGAAACTTTTGATGCTGGTTTATTTGGAGAACATGTAATACCATCCATGATAAGTGTACATACAAATATTTTGGATAAAAATGGTATAGTGATACCTACAAGTGCTACACTCTATGTAGCTGCTGTAGAATGTGAATACATAAGACATAGATCTATTGTAATATTTGATAAACTGAGAGAATCGTGTTCTTTAAATTTTGATAATATATTTGTATTAATAGACGAGGAATACTATGACACAGAAAATTTAAAAAATATTAAACTTAAGTATATAACAGAACCTACAGCCCTTTTTACAATAAATTTTAATGATTTATCAGATTTACAAAAATTTAATAGTGATGGCATGAAAAGCATAATAAATGTAAAATGTATGTGTGATGGTAGTATTGATGGTTTGATTACTTGGTTTAAATTACATCTTGATGAAGACATAACAATAGATACTTCAGAAAGAAATTCTTGTTGGCAGCTTGCTATTTTTTCGGCTGTGCCAAAATTGTTGACCAAAGGTAACGCGATAATGATTAAGGGAGAAATATTAAAAGGAAAATTAAAATGTTCGTATATGTCGCAAAATCTTGAATTTGATGATTGCAACAATTACGCTTTCTTTTATCGTTTACCGAAAGAAATTATAACATTTTTAAACGATTTTGAATATATTAAATTACTTACTGAAGTTAGTAGATCACTACTGAACAAAGAAATACACACTATTTTGGATACTTCTCCTTTCCCAATATACGGATTAATGTTACTAAAAGAGAATAAGCATAGTAAAATTTTATACTATAAAACCGAAAACACGGTACTTCGTCGTTTTATTGAACGAACTGCTGAACAAATTGGTGTTAAAGACAAATTATGTATTATATCAAAATACAACCACATTACGGTTTCTTTAGACACTATATTCGTTCATAACTTTGATATTAAAGGAGAAATGAAGAATTATGGAGAAGAACATAATCAGGAATTTTTTCGGTAAAAATACTTAAAATGTATTCTTAATTTGTAATCTGTAGTTTGTCTAAAATATTTCAATTATAGTATGATCCTTTTCACAGATGTTTGCTTAAACCAAATGGTATTTTGTTACCTGAGCAAATATTTCTTATGGGACAACTTGTGTTTTCAAAGGACTTACCAAATATGGTATATGTCAAAGATGAAAATTTACAAGGAATGTCAACACTTGCATTTGATTCGAATTCTGAAACGGTACACTTAAAAAAATGTATATTATATCATGTAATTAATAAAGTGAAAAATGATTTAATTATACTTTCTTTTTCTACAGAAATTTAATAGTACTTATGATAGTACATGTTGCTACGGAATTGCACAGTATATTAATGAATTTAAGGTAAAATATAGAATATAGCAATAAGGAGAGCAATATTTTTCAAATTTATAATGTTATATATTATATTACAGATAAATCAAATTTTTGATTTGAATTCAAGTTTGTATCTGTATGAACCTCTATCCGATGTAAATGTAATGATAGAAATGAGAGAAAATGAAATTGCAGAACGTGTAATAAATTTTGGAAAAATAAGTGCTTCTAATAATAAATTATTACCAAATGCCTTGGTTTGTTGGTACAAAATTAGATTAACATTGAATCATAGTTACAATACGAAAAGGAATGGATCATTTATGAATCATACAGCAATATTATTAGAAGATGAATTAAAAAACACTATTTTACAAGGCAATGAAGTATGTGTAAAAGTTCACCAAGCTGAGGGTATGATACGAATAAAAGTTAAATAATTCAAAGGTGTTTGATATTTTATATAATTGTCATCCATTTAAATTGTACATTTGTTACATACATTTTACATATACAAGTAATCCTTTCCATTAGTAATAAAAATAAATAATACATAATTAAGTACTTTATACCCCTTATTACCACCCCACCCCCCCCTCCCCCTTTATTATTATGATAGCGTTAATCAACAATTATTATTATATTATTATATTAAAAATGCAATATTACCAATTACCATAATATATTGCGTTTTGGCGTTATATTAAAAAATACTTTCTAAAAATAAAATTTTATAATTTGCTCTTCAATTGTTTTGTTAAAACTTTACATATATGTGGTGCTACCCTCTCAGGATAATTATTATGTACATCATGATTTCCTTTTACTACAACCGCAGCAAATTGATTTTCACCATAAACTTCCAAAATTTGTTCAACCAATGGAACTAATGACTCTGATTGATGAGAATGATCAGCTATGATTAATAATAATGGAGTTGATAATTTAATAAGAAATTCTTTCTGCATGTCGAATGTAAGAACTGGTCTTACAAAATTTCTTAATCTAGCATCGCGATTATATTTATATAGATCATTGATCTTTGTAACTGCACGCTTAAATAATGCTTCTGCAGCTTCAGTTTTTAATGTTTCTTGCCTTTTAAACTTTAGAGCATACAATACTTCATCTTTCGTATAAAGTGTTCCTGTATCTTTAGCATAAGATTTTAAGTCGTACATTTTCTGAACATGAGAAACAATGTCTTTAATAGGAACAGACGAAATCCCATCAAGTGCTATAATTTTTTCTATTCTTCCAGGATGTAAAATACTGAAATATATTCCTAAATGTGCTCCGTAACTGTGTCCTATATACATACAGGTTTTCCAATTTAAGGCATCCAAAACAAATGATATTGAATGCACATAATCAAAATAATGTAACGGTACTCCAGGAGGAAATGGGGATGATAATCCATGTCCTGGCAAGTCTATACACACATATTGATATTGGTGTGGAAGTAGTTCTAATAATCTGTCAAATGTGCCAGCATTGTCTAAAATACCATGTACCATTAAAATTTTCGTTTCTGATTTAGAACCATAAACCTTTGCTGCGATATGACCCCATGGAACATTAAACTTTATTTCTGTTGATTCTCTCTGCTTTTGATTCATATTTATATACTCTGATTCCTGTACACCCTTGTCAAATTATGCTATCAGTTTCTAATTCTGTAAAAATAAAGTCCTTAAATATAGAAAACACAAATAAAATGATATTAATAATAAATCAGAATAAACTTCAGTTGTAATTAGATATAAAGATAATTACACTTAAAATTATACGTACAAAAGCTCTTGAACAAGGAAGTGAGAACTCCAAAATGTGATAAGAAATCTTTTTGCAAGTCATAACGTTATAAATAACATGTATAAATTAAATGCGATAAATGCATCATTAAATATTTTTTGTAATACAAATTTATTTGACATTATAAACCATCATATAATAAATATTTATTTAAAATAAATGCTTTTTAACTATCATTACCATCTATTGAGGGAAATAGGTGCGTAAAGGTAATAGATTATTAATTAATATATACTTTAAAAATATTTATTTAGCATAAAAATGATCTATAATCTATTTCACGAAAGATTGCACCAAGTAGACAAAATAGGCAATAATAGACAATGATTTTAGTTCCACATACTTTGTAATCTATGGTAACGCGTATGTGCTTTCATGATGATTATGGTGTTAAACGTACATATTCAGTGTACACAAAGTTTCGTGATTTACAATTCTTACTGATTGCAGCATGTTTAGTTCAATAGGCGAAATACTTTTTGCGTTATATTCATATGTTTTATGAATATATTAGAAAAATTGAATACAATACTTCTATTATCTTGAACATTTAACACATAATTACCGGATTTCGAGGTTTCTCTACTTTTTTACACCACATATATGACCACGAATACAAAACTAGGCTGTAGATAGATCTCATACTTATAGTTAGAAATTTTCTTAGGTTGTCAAGCTGCTCAAATCGTCTAGTTACTGTATTCTCTCGTAGGGCAAAGTATGATTTGTAGCCCTATGTTAATTTGAAATTACTGTTCATTATATCAACCATGTGTATATAAATCTTATATGCATTCTATAAATCATGTATATATTATTTCGTTAATTTTAATTGCAGCACAATTTGTATCATTAAACAGCAATTAATTATTATAAAATTTTATATATACCGCGGACTATTTATAATAACTATGAACCATATCAGATGGCGTAACGACTTGTACACCACTTGAATATACAGAAGTTTTCTAGCCCTGCTTTGTCATGGACATGCAAGCTTCTAATGGTTCGTACTTGTTTTCCTACGCTATGTAATATGTTCGCGCGTTAAATTGCATCGGAACTCATGATCTTCGGATTGAATACTTTCCACAGGATATGGTGTATCTTCAAAGAGAAACTTCTTCTTTTGAAAAATGTTTCCTAGTGGAAAAGGTTGAATAAATGTTGATTTTCAAATCTTCGGCGTCGCTTTGAGAAATAAATCATATTGAATTTTTTTTTATATTTTATATGATACAGACTAGAATTCAAATATAGTAGCATTCATTTAAAAAGTTTCTTGTCATGTTTTGTGCAGTGGATATTTTGTTAAATAAATATTCCTGTATGAACCAGGAATGTTTCTCAATTGAGTGCCTTAATCTAGATAAAACGTGTATATTTGTATAAAATAATTCTGTTTTGTGATAAAATTTACTACTTTATCTGTATCATTTTATTATTTGCAATTAAAAAGTATTGGTAGATTCAAAGCTGTCTAAAAGTAATATTGCAATCATTATGTGAATATAGGAATGGATATTTGTATGAATTCAGTGTATGCTTCCATCCCTGGATTACCGGAATTAGGGATGGTATGGATGGGAGATATGATGGTACATGGAGAACCTACACACGAACTTATGTTGGATCCTCGTCAAGCAGAAAGTCCATTTTTCTCTCATGGCTCAAATCCATACGAAGATATTAGAAACCATCAAATTGCGCCTACTACCATGGTACGGTATCTACCACCTCAGTTTTCTAACGAATGTTCTGAGCCTGATGAAGCTATGGAAGCTGTTGATGCCCAGGAAATACAACAAGTGAGTTTTAATTTTTTAAACTGAATAATCATATTGTATGAAAATTTATTTTTTCTATTTATCATTGATACTATTCTTTTAGGAATATGATTCACAGTCTGAAAGACAAGAAATGACAGAATATTTAACATTAGAAGATTACATGGGCGATGAAGAAAGGGAACAAGTTGTAAACAATGCAGCAACTCAAACTACTCAAGACAATCGTAATAGGAAAATAAAACCTATAAAACATCCTGGGCTTGTTTTAAAAACACCAATCGCGTATCAACCTCATACAGATTTAAATTTTATTCCTATTCGTAAAGATGGTATAGGTAAATTATAGAATGTATCAGTACTTGTTATGAACATATATTTATAGTACAGAATTTATAAACTTGTTTTCTTTCTGACAGCGGTTTGTGAGAAATGTGGTGCTATTGGTGTAAAACATGCATTTTACACAAAGGAACGTAGATTCTGTAGTAGAGCATGTGCAAGATCTTCAGAACATACTGCTCCTACTGCCGATTCCACATATAGTCCATCTCATTCGGTAGAAACACCTGCGTCTTTAAACCCAATTTCTCCAAATGAATCGAAATTAATAAAAAATGTAAGTTACATTTAAAAATGTGTTATGAAATAATTATGTAATATGTTTAAAAATATTTTAGACCATAATAAAAGAAGAAGCAGACGTGAAAGAAGCAATTGAACTAGAAAAAGAAAAAGTTATATCTGAGCCAGTGATGCCAGAAGATTTACCTGTAAGAAGAAAGAGAACAGCTGATATGGCAGGTTCTTATGATTGGACCCCACAATTAGTTGAACCTGGATTTTGTGCTGCACCAGTATCATGTTTTAAACATGTTAGTAGTAGCAACTAATGATGCTATTATAAGTATGTTAATTGTGATCTTTAAATTTGATTATAATGTTCATGTTTCAGGCACCCATTTCAGAAATATGGGATAACATAACAGTCGGAATGAAAGTAGAAGTGGAAAATACAGATTGCGATGAAGTATGCGAGGCTTTTCCAGATTCGTTTTGGGTGGCTACTGTATTACGTATATCGGGGTACAGAGCCTTATTAAGGTACGAAGGTTTCGGTCTTAATGCCGACAAAGATTTCTGGGTATCTCTGTGCTCGAATGATATACATCCAGTAGGTTGGTGTGCAACTATTGGAAAACCACTCATTCCACCTAACAGTAAGTTTATTATTAGTAAATATACTTCTTCGTAAAACATTCATCTTACTTTACTTTGTAATCATTTGTAACAGCAATTGCTAACAAGTACAAAGACTGGAAGGATTTTCTAATGAGACGATTGACAGGAGCAAGAACGCTGCCAACTAATTTTTATAATAAAGTTAATGATAGTATGAAATCGCGTTTTAGATGTGGACTTCATTTGGAAGTAGTAGATAAAAATAGAATCTCGCAGGTAAAAGTAGCAACGATACAGAAAATTGTGGGTAAACGTTTACACGTAAGATACTATGATTCACCACCCGAAGACAATGGCTTTTGGTGCCACGAAGATTCTCCTCTTATACATCCCGTTGGTTGGGCCAAGAGGGTAGGACAGACGTTGGATGCATACCCAGAATATTTGGAACGCGTATCGAAATCAAAATTATGCGAAGACGACGCAACGGAAGATCTTTTTTATGTGCCAAAGAATCATCATTTACATCTTGGATACACATTTCGAGAAGGAATGAAAATAGAAGCCATTGATCCCCTTAATCTCTCTGCCATATGTGCAGCAACAGTTATGCAAGTTTTAAAAGAGGATTATATAATGATTCGTATAGATAGTTATGACGAAGATGCAAGTGGTGCTGATTGGTTTTGTTATCATTCATGTTCGCCATGTATTTTCCCAATTGGTTTCTGTTCACAACATGGCTTACCACTTACACCACCAAAGGGATACGATCCGACCACATTTACGTGGGATGCATATTTAACAGAGACAAATACTATACCTGCTCCAGTGCAGTTATTTAATAGGGTAATTTATATGAGTCTTTAGAAATTCACCACTCCCTATTACTTGTAATTGTTGTTCTAGAATGTTTTATGTACACAGGAAATACCTCAACACGGATTTATCGAAGGAATGAGGCTAGAAGCTGCTGATTTAATGGATCCTAGATTAGTTTGTGTTGCTACTATTACTAGGGTAATTGGAAGGTTATTAAGAGTACACTTTGATGGTTGGGAAGATGAATATGATCAATGGCTCGATTGTCAGAGTCCTGACATTTATCCAGTTGGATGGTGTGACCTCGTTGATCATAAACTAGAAGGGCCCCGTGTACTCAATAAAAACACTAGTCCTACTGGTAAATATTTTTATAAATATGTTTTATGCATTTATAGTACATCGTACGTCATGTTTAAAGTATGATACGCTGTATGAATATTTTTTCAGTAAAATCACCAAGAGGCCTTAAACGTAAAGCTAAGCGAAAATTGAAGAAAAGCAGTAAAGTTTCCTGCGCAAAAAACATTCTACCTCGTCACAGTGAACGTATTAGCACGGCTCGTGAACGTGAACGAGAAGTAGAGCCTGCCCAGGGAATAAAAATTGAGAGAGAACGCGACTTAGAAAGTCTACCGGAACAAAGAAATAGGGAACCAGAACCAGCAGAAGAACCAGCTGGTCCTGATCAAACTTTGCCTAGTCCTACTACTGGACAGGGTCAAGCATTAAATGATACCCAAAGTGAAATACAAAACCCTCCACCACCAAAAGAAAGAACTGCAACAACATATGTTAATGTGAGTGTTGTTTTAATACATTTTTATAGAAATTGAAATTTATATTGCATACAAGTGTTTAAAAGAAATGTCTCTTTAGGTAACATCTGCCACTAATAAGTACATCCCAAGGTTAGCAGATGGTGTTCAAAAAAGTTCTGAATCTGGTGATTTAGTGCCATCTGAATGGAATGTGTTTGATGTTGCACAATTTCTTCGTGTTAATGATTGTGCAACGTACTGCGATAACTTTAGTAAACGTAAAATAGACGGGAAGACTTTGTTGACCCTCACTAAGGACCAAATAATCGACCTTACAGGTTTTAAAGTTGGCCCTTCTTTAAAAATATATGATCTAATTCAACAATTGAAAATCAAAGTGAATCCAGCTCAGGAAAGGTTGAAATTAGGATTGAAAAAGTTATTATAACAAAAATAGTACATAGTTAATACTATGAATAAGTTTCATCATTGCATAAAATAAACATGGATTTACAGGTAAGGCACGTAGATGCAAATAATTAAGAATTCATACTTCACTGTGGTTATAAGTATTGTTTGTTATAAATCGAGAAATAATATCATTTATTTAAATGAAAGGATTATTTCGTTTTGGATGTTAGAATTATTACGGATATAATTTGAGGAATCATGCTATTATAATAATACACGCGTGTACTATAAACTGAAAGATAATAAAATAATTATTTTGATATTTTAAAGTAGACAAAGATGTTCCAGAACGAATTGATCCAACTTAATTTTTAATTTCATACAACAAATATAAATACTAATCACCAGATAAGAAATGATCAAAATTCTTTTTATGATAATATCTAAGTGTATACAATTTGTTACCAAAAATATTAAGAGAATTCATGTATACATATTGCATTTATACATACTTATAAATATGAGAAATTATTTTATTATCGACGTAATATTTTCTTCCGAACGCCGTTATTTGTAAATCCATGCTTTCACGTTGACCTACATTGACTACAGATGCATGAACCACATTTGAAAAGTTCTTTTTCCTGAATAAAAATTTTGAATATGTAATTTAAGCACGATATTTTAGGAGTAAATCAACAAAGGCGTATTAAAATAAAAAGTAAAAATATAGTAACATGAATAATAAAGTACAAACTAACTCTTGGGTATTAATTCATTACAGTTTCTAATCACATTTGCCTTAATGATACAATTCACATTACTAAAATAGTTTTACGTGTTTTAATAAACTTGTTGATTTACTCTTCACTGTAACCAAGAAGTACATGTCTGTACATAATAAAAGAGTGAAATGGTCAACTTCTAATCTTGTAAATATAGCATTTAGCACAGTATTAAGTTTAGCTATCTTTTTGAAGAATACGAAGAAAAAGTAACCACGGTGTACAAGAAGCGTAACTATTAGAAAGTGGTTGATGCATTTGTATATCAAATATTGTATCTATATGTAGCTTTATAATCATTACAGTAAATCAAACCAGTCGAGCAAAGTCTGAGACTAATTCGTCTTGGACTCTTTGAATACTATTTTTAGTACGATGGAGTAACGTGGTTACTCTGCTTATTTATTCAACATTTTTGAATCTCACTAGGTACCGAACCGATTTGGTACCTACAATTGTTTAGCAGTTAATTCATAAAATGTTAAACGCGAATTTGATTGGTCATCTACATTTTATTATATCAGAATTTTAATGATTACTTATATAATAAAATATTCTTTTCTTTGCGTTATGTTGACGCGCGGTTATGCATAGCAATGTAAAAATTCATTAATTCGGAGAATATTATATATCTATATCTGCAGATCAAAGAAAAAGTAGTAACATTTTCTTAATCTACTCGTTGCGTACAAATTGGGAGGCATTATAAATAGTATTACAGATATAAACTTTAAAAGTTTCGGTTTTGCTTCACGTGACTGTGAGTACAAAAAAAAAAAAACAATATCAAACAGAAATTAAAAACGCAAATAATAATGGATGGATTTTTAAATGTTATTTCAATACTTTTAAGTTGAAAATAAAATAACGTCCAATGTAAAATTTAACATAATATGAAATTCAATATAAAAATTTTAATTTTTTTAAGAAATCATACTTTAGATGACTTGTACAATTCTTTATTTTTTTTTTTTTTTTTTTTTTTTTTTCTTCAAGGGAAAGTATTATGATCAGCCAAGAAATGCTGATTATGTAGCTATTTTGTAAGGCACTAGCAAAAGTATTTCTTGATTATACTTTTCCATACGTTAAACGTGTTTAAGATTTGAGAAAAGGATTGTGTTTTAAATTTGTGAGTTTAAAATTTAGGTTAAAAAATAAGCGTTTATCAGATTAACGAATCAATCGTAAATACGAGAAAGAATAAGAGATATCAATTTTTTCATTTATTTAATTGAGTGCGACATGTATTCATAGTTATCTCTTCTCGTCTATAATTATATGCAGTTTTCATTTTTTACGGTGTAATATATTACCAATACAAAGTAATAACTATGAATACAGTCTCTAAATGTTATTTTTTTAGCTTGCATTGTAACGGAATATACAAAATATGCCGCAAATAATCAACAACAGTATTTATCGATAATACTAGGTTTGGAAGTGAGAATGCCTATTTCTTCTCTTTTTTTATTTGTAAGTTCGTCACTCGTATGTTTCTTTTATAGAAGTAAAGATTAAAACAATTCAAATAAATGTTTTTCACATATATTGTAAAAAAAAATTTGCAAATAATGATGGAAGTACATTGTTTACATTAAATCATTTTGAGTGTTTGTATTTCGGTTGCCGATCCGTCGTTCTTGACCACCAGATGGCAGTAGCTGTACGACTTTTCACAATTTATCGATTCAAATAAGAGCTCGTGATTTCTACGGAAAAATTCAAGCCTATTTCACTAAGAATCCATATAAATTATAGTGTATAAAACAAAGTATAACGTTCAAAAGTATTTCGGTATTTAAAGTATTATTTTAAAACTATCAAAAGCTGTTAGAAGAAACAGTAACTGTGAAGCACGATATCGTAATTTTATTATTTACTACGATTACGTGTTTATTTTTTTATGTTTACTCGTCGCATCGATCGATTTCTAAACGAATACATTTAATAAGATCGTTTAGAATCATGATACGCCAAAAAAACGAAAGATTC
The DNA here is from genome assembly GCA_036983795.1 of Megachile lagopoda. Classification (NCBI taxonomy): domain Eukaryota; kingdom Metazoa; phylum Arthropoda; class Insecta; order Hymenoptera; family Megachilidae; genus Megachile; species Megachile lagopoda. Next base: position 9,192,286 of record CM072797.1, on the reverse strand, counting down.
ACGAGATACACGGTACTTTAGCTTTCATTGTCCATACATACTTTGTATCTTTTGTCTGATAGTACATCCTTCGGGAATATGCAGGATAACGCAATTAGGACGTATCGTATCTACAGGGAAATAGTGAATTTTTAATGCCAATTTTCGTGTCGCGTGAGGGTGCTATCTTCGCTAGGTTGTACGAGCGCGAACGAGCACTGGAAAATGCTCGTCGATGTTCGTCGAGTTCGCTGACGTTCTGTCCTATAGCAAATGTAGGGCCGGCTTCACCGGTAAATATACGCGCAAAATTATTTTTGGCACCTGTTCTTAATATTTTTAACGAAACTTCTACGAACGCAGAGAAAATGGAATAACCAAATTTCTAAAAGTTCGAATTCTCAAAATTGCTTAATTTTGAAACTTTAAGAATCCTCAGATCACTAGATTTTCCATTCACCAAATTGCTAAATTTCCAATTGTTTAAAAGCCCAAAGGCCCTCATCCGTAAATTTCCAAATTTTTGTATTTTTAGCTCTTCAAATTTTTGAATTTCCAAATCCTGAAATTGTTAAATTTTCTTGTCAAATTATTGAATCCCCAAATTTCTAAATTTCCATTTCTTCTGCATTACAAAAATATCATGCTTAGAATTATCTTATTTAAATAATACAAATTTGAAGGTTGTGGCGCCGTCGCGAAGTGGCGCCCTTAGCTATCGCCCGCATATTTGGCCGGCGCTGAGCAAGCGGCGTTTGCAGTCCACGGCAGCCAACGAACACACATTTTGCTCGAGCTCGTTCGCGTTCGTTCGATTCAGTGTAGTCGTACCCTACAACGAACGTAGAGTGGTAAGAAGGAGCAGGATAAAAGGTTGTTGCGTGTATGTGCGCGTGGTCATGGATACACAGATGTTTAAACGTGTATACGTCGGGTATAGAGTGGCGCAGGTGGGGGAAGTGGGGGAGACTGGCGTATTCTATGGGCGGGGCCTCTGCCAGCTGGCAGATGTTTCCCGCGCGGCCGCACCATTCCTCTAGCGTAAACCTACGCGACGTGAAAGTAGTCCCTTCTAAACGCGTTAAATATTTCTAACAATAGCTCGCCGAGGAAACGGTTAAGTATACCAGTGATCTGTTGCGAGGCAACGGGCAGCCCGAGTGCAACTACCTGCGGGAAACTGTGCAAACCGAACGCGAAACCGAAGATGAGCTGGTGTAGGATTGGTCCAAAGAGAGTCATTGTCCAGGGCAGAGTACGATGTAGCGTTCACCCTAACCGCGTTCACTAAACTCAAACGCGAGTGCCTCGAACATGCTTCTCGATCGTTCAACGCCGTGAGCCTTCGTACATCTTCGTACCCGCTAACGATACAGTTATCGTGTTTCATCGGAATTCAAAGTCGAGACAACGAATTTTATTAATCAACCGTATTTGTACGTGTGATTCTATCAACATCGTGTCGTGCGCGAGTGTTACTGTATAAAGCATCGCGAATAAAGCATGTGGCCACGTGATGGTTTCAACGACGTGCACGCGATCGTTAAAGGATTAATTTGAAACGTAGCATCGTTTCACGAGGATATTCGTGTAATTATCACGGTGAATTTTCGAGAATTTTCGAGAATTTTCCTAAATGATAATTGCATCTAACGAACATCTATGATTCGTCGAAAGTGTTTGAAACGTACGATTATACGCAACGAAGGTAACTCGTGTTACAAATCGGATAAAATAGTTAGTGTGAAAAATTTGAGAAAATTTGTCTGAATCGTGCGCGCGAGAGGGTTCCAAAGGGACCTTAGATAGCGACGGTCCTGAAGCCGGCGGCGGAGTGATTCGTGGTACGCTGTGGGGGCCCTCAGCTGTTTCCCGCCAAAGATCGCCATTACAAAACGCGTTCGGGCGTTGTGTGTGCGCCGCGCGGAGTGGTTGTCCCGTGGACGAATCTCGGGTGCGTGTCATCGCCGTATTAAAAAAAAAAATTCATCGCGAGTTTCGAGGAAATACGCGGCCGAGAAAGGCGCGAAGGTGTGCGCGTCGTTTTTTTTGTTCGGTGCAGTGTGCGAGAAGCCCGTCGTCTTTTTCGCTGCCGCGACGACGACGGCTGCTGGGACGCGTGGAATCGCGCGGCGGGATTCTCGGTGCTGCGGACTAACGAGATATGTCAGTGTTTGGTGGCGAGGATCGAATTTTGCTCGAGGAAATCGTTGAAACCACCGAGGAACAGGAAACTAACCTGTGCGGGTAAGTTCTTTTTCTCGATCGAATAAAATATTTTAACCGGCACGGCCATGCGTCCTCGTACGGAATAGCGCGGTTTGACGCGCCACGTCATTTCGTGACTCGAAATACACGGTGTTAGCTTCGCGAGCGAGATGACACGAATTTATCGGCAAAGGAAGGCGTGCTCGTCCTCCTTATCGAGTCACGCCGATTGCGAGCGTAACGACGTCCATCACCTCTTCTTTTTGCTCGCCGTCGCGTTAGCCGATGTCGTTGCCACCGCCGTCTTTGTCGTCGACGTTGCGGTGGTATTGGCAATCGTGACACGGATGTAAAACGCGCGTGCACGATGCAAACAAAATCCTGGTAGTCTCGATAGCCAGCTGTCGCGAAGCCGGCCGGCCGGCCGGCACGATAGCCTTCGTTTTCCGCATCGAGCGATTCCATTACGAATTCCATTACCGTCGTCCGCTTTGAAAAATTGTTCTTTTTCTCTCTCGTCTAGTTCCGTTTTCGTTTCTTTGTCGTGACGATCCGCGTAAATTCGCGTAACGGCGGCGAATCGAATTCGTACTCCACCACGCGTTCACGCCCAAACAAGCATGGCGCGGGAGGCATGCCCGGCCAATTGTTTTCAAATATAATATTCTCTCGTCGTTAATACGAAAATTACGTTTACGCGTTTCGTAATAGGGTTAAATTTGCACCTGGATATTTTTGGACGATGGAATTTCTATGGTTCAGAATATATCATAACCGGTTCTTTGCGAGGACTCTGGCGGTAAACGAAGTCACGATTAATCGTTTCTTGGAATGTTATCGCGAGTTGTCTAAACAGGTTTGGAATGCATGTACGGGACTCGAGCATACGTGTACGCGTTCCACGGGGTGGTTACGTTCGCGAAATAAAAAACGACAACCATGTATTTGAGCGTTCGAGAGTATTTCTTTTTTCCTTGTTCCCGGAATTACTTGGCTCGATTATTGTTTACGTTCGTAGCCGTATAACGGGGCGATTTTCAGTCCTCTCTTTGGTCTGTGTAAAAAAAAAGGAAAATAAAAACGAAAGGACGAGGATAGCGAGTTCCTTTGTGTACGGCCGAGTGACCGACAGACCAGAGCCGCCAGGGTATACTCTATATGCGTTACATAAAGCCACAAGTTTGTTGCACAATAATGGGTCTCTATAAATAGCTCGAAGCATGCCGCTTCGGCGCGACTTCTTGTTTACATACGCTCATCACCGCGCCGCGTTACGTTCACTTGCGCGGTGCTTCGATCTATCGTTTACGAGCGATTCGATTTACGTTCGTGAAAATTCATCACTCCTCGAGCCACCGTGTCGACCCACACGGACGCCGTGATTTCTGCGTTGATTTCGTTACGCGATAACCTCGCCGTGTAGCTAACGTATTTCAAACATGGTGTAACGAACGCTGAACAGTGTACGCCATAGAAAGTTGAATGAAATAATAGGAAAATAACGTACGCGAACGATTTCACAGGCTGTAAGGTCTCGTTGGAGGTATCAAGCGTAAATGATTACGTTAATGCACGCGGCATACCTTACGTTCGCGTTCTATTTCCTTTTCTTTATTCATGAATTCAATTTAATATTAAGCAGCGTTAATTCAGTACAAAATATAATCTATTTCATAAATATGAGACATGTGTGTTATAACGAGATGTTATTTTTTCAAATTTATGGATCCCTGTATTTCTAGGTTATTACTCCTATTTAGTGTCGCAAGATATATAAGTGTCTAGAACTAAATATCACTTAAGCGTCTGTAGATGTAAATTTCTCCAAATGTCCTTAGAATTTAGTATCCCTGGAAATCTACGCCTAGAACCCAATATTTGCAAGTTCCATTATTTCCGGATTTTAATATTTTTAAATCTGTATATTCCTAGTTTTATTTTATGCCCATATTCGCTTTATTTTCTTTCGGTAAAGTAGAAAGGATTACTCATTTGCTAGGAGAAAGAACATCTGATACGTGTTTATCCTCTCATCACGCGACTCACCGTATCAGCTGATTAAACGTTCTTTTATTACGTAATCTGCATTACGTAATTGATACTTGGCCGATTCTGATAAATTTTTCTCCGATGGTTTATCGACTTTTGCATGCGACGTTAAACGCACGTACCGTTGTAGCCACATCGGCCAATATTAGATTTAAATAATTGCGAAAAAACGTCCTCCAAAAATCCTTGATACCCGCTTCATTTGGCTAACCGGGCGTTTAGTAATATTCCGCGTGTTTATTTTTATACAATTTAATCTAACCGCCCGCGTGACTCATCACTGGCCGACCGGCTACCATTTTAAGAATTTTTCTCGAACACGCGCGTGCTTTTTTATTTATTTATTTTTCTTTATTTGCTCGTTTTATTTCGATCGGCGGTTCACGAGTTCACGGACCATGCGGGGTAATCTTTTCGTCGCGTTCGTTTCGTGCAAAATGTAGGTATTAAAATTCTTACGTAACGGAATGGTGTCGTTGTAACGAAAATTCAATGCATCGCGCAGGTTCTGTTCGTGTTCGTACGCGTACGTACGCGCGATCCAAAGTCCGTTCCTCGTTTTTCTCCGAGATTACAGCTCGCGAATTCTTTCCGTTCGGTTTCAGTTTTTCGATATCCCCGTACGTACGAATTCGAAACCGTACTGGTTCGGAGCCGGCCAAAGGGGGAAAAGAAAAGCGACGCATTTATAAAAGAGGTTTCGCCCCGTCGTCTAGTTTTTTCCTACGACGCGTTGCACCCAGATAAAATTACTGTCGCTCGATGCCCTTATCGATTTTCTTTCGGTATTTACGTCAGCCTTTTCTTTGTCGGTGTGCGTGTACGCCTTGGTTATTATCACCACATCGTTTATCAACCGCTGAAGAATAAAACTCGCTTGACTGTGATGGTACTCTTTTTTCCAAAGCGTGTTTGCACGACTTAATAAATCGGTCGAACCAATCCTGACCACGGTCAACGTAGTTGCACCATATCGTGCGTACTTGTCTTTTTATACGTGTGCGTGTACCTATGTGTACATACGTGTCATAGCGAGGAGGGAGCTTGGATCGCGTATCGCGTTTGTAACCAACTTTAATCTCCGTGAATAAGTGCGCTTGCACTTAACGCTTTTTCGTAACGCCGCTTATTTTATAATCGTGCAACTTTAAAAAGGGAAGCATTTATACGCGTGAAACTGTAATCAATTGTCACGGCTCGATTTAAGGTTCGATAACGTTTGCTGTTTTTACTTTCGCTGAAATTATTTCGTTCGACGCCAATCGGAGATTGATCATCTCTTAATTTAATCATAACTCGATTGAATGTGAAAATAAGGTGAAATCGCACGGGTCGTAGTTTCTGTTGGAAATACTGTCTAGACGTGAACTGTGACTTTATTTTCGAGTTAGTTTCCGTAACGAAAGAACCACGATGACACATTGCGGTGTCACGTCATTGTACCGCAAAATCTCGGCACTTGGTTGGCATCGTCTAGGAATGGACTTAACACTTGCTGGAACTGTATATTTTCAAATCTCGTTACCAGGCGTACTTGCGGCCAAGGGTTAAGTCCGTTGCTAATGATTCCTACACGATGCTCGCATTTCCCGACAAAGTTGATGCAATTTACGTAAAGCCCGAGACACGATGCGCGTAAACCAGACTATGCTTAAGAATAAAATGCTCGTTCGCGTGTATAAATTACTAGGGATACAGGGATACAAATATACAGGGATTCTCGGTCGTATCGATCTGGGGATCTAAGGATGTTGGACTCTAGGGATATTAGTTGTTGAAGATATCAAGATTTCATGATCTAGGGATATTAGTTGTTGAAGATACTGGGATTTCAAGAGCTAGGGATATTAGTTGTTGAAGATACTAAGATTCCAAGAGCTAGGGATATTTTAGTTGTTAAATACACTAAAGGCCCAAGATCTAGGGATATTAGATGTTTAAAACCTAAGGAATTAGGATCTAGGGATATTGGTTGCTAGAAACCTAAAGATATTGGTATCTGGGGATATTGGTCGTTAGAAACCTAAAGATATTGGTATCTAGGGATATTATAAGCTAGAAATCTAACAATGACATTTTATAGGGATATTGGTGTCTAGAATATTGGGATATTGGTTTCTAGGGATATTGACACGTATAGTGCTGTGCATGGATATTTATATCTAGGGACATAGGTATCTAGTGATATTGCTTTCTGGGATATAGGTAAATGAGGTGTTCTCTCATGTAGGGATATTGGGATCTAGAGTTGGGAGGCTATAAGTGTTTAGGGATATTTTAATTTAGTGACTTAAGTCCCTAAAAATATTGGGATCTGGGGATATTTTTTTCAGCGAGAATGGAGTTTAAGAACATTGGTACTTATGGATCGTGATCTAGGGATATTGAGATCCAGGAGTAATAGGATCTAGGGACATTTATTTTTGTACTAGCGGTCTCGTAATAATTTGTGTCTGGGATTTTAGAATGTACGGATCTAGGTGTTTAGAATATTACCATCAAGGGAATAGGTATTTAGCAATATTGAGATTTAGAGATATAACTATTTAGGAATATTAATTTCTGAGGACATTGATATCGTTACATAATGATATCTAGGGATATTAATATTTGGGAATATTATGATTTAATGATATCGAAGTACATTCCGACCTGGAGACTATGAATAGTTGAATCTAGGAGTATCGGTTGTTGGATACATCTTCAATGGATATTTAATTATGAGGATATTAAAATCCACGGATATCTACGAGTTTCTCGAGATATAAATATTTCTTTCAATGAAGATCGTGAATATTGCTTTCTAGGGACATGGGTAACTTAGGAATAGCGATATCTAGAAAAAAGAATATATAAAATATTTGTTCGATAAACTATCGTGTTAACACGCGTTACCGTGCTTTACACTTAGCCTGTAACGCATATAAGAATTATTTGCTCTCGGCGATAGCGTCAGCCTTCAGGTACAGAATCCTTTTGATTTTTTATCTTCGCCACGGTAGATAGGTGAACCGCGAAAATGGCCTGTACAGGCTTGAAACGCCTTCCAGTTCTGGAGTCTGCCAGCAGACAACAATGGTTTCTCTGTTGACCTCTTACGCTCCACATACTCACTGTGCACCGCGAAACTCATCTTACATACGTGTACACACGCACGCGTGTGCGAGTATTACTCACGGATAAAATCGAAGGGACCATCCTCAGACGGCAATAATGGCCCTGTCTGTGAACGGTCTTTCTTCTTTTATTCGTCTCTACCGTGCCTTCGCGAGTACTTCAACATTATGCTTCAGTTTTATATTAACAGAACATCAAATTTTTAATCTCGCCGGATGACTCGTATTTAATAACACGTGCACGATGTTTGAACAAGTTGCAGATAACTTTAATCTCGCGACTGTTCAAATTTTATAATCAAATTTATTTTACGCTCTACACATATATACAAGGATAACGCGGGCTATGAAATTAAAAACCGTTCGCTGTTTCTCTTTTATTTATTCCGTTTACTTTTTACTTGATTCATTTTACCTAGTGCACCTCCTATAACCTACACTTTTTTCTCCTATTATTTCGTTCAATTAAAAATCACTGTTCTTTTATTCATTCTATTTTATTCAATTCTTGGACTTCTTATGACCAAACGATTTTATCGTATATTTTTTCCAATTTAAAATTTATTTTAAAGGTTTACAAAATTTATACATAATTTACACACGTAAATCTTTTGTGCTTTCTATCTTTTATAATATAAATGTCCATCTTTGTAAAGAAAAAGCAATCTTCAAAATTGATACACAAATCTGTTTTAAAAATAATTCTTTATGCTACCACCTTTATTGCCGAAGAAACAGCTCAATTCGTAGTAGTAGAGCAGAATGGCTTCTCAACTGCTTCGAGAAAGTTTCGAATAGAAAATCTTTTTAGGGTAGACTGTATCTTGGGCGTTTTTCGAGTTAGTTTAAGCCCGTTTCCGTGTTTTCTCACCGGTCAGAGATAGTTAACAAAGGACCTTGGCCCTTCGAATTGCAACTACCTGGGTTTTCGTAGGCATAGAAATATCGCGCACCCGGTGTTCCTTTGTTCCCTGACCTTCACAATATCCTACCTCCAACATTTTCAAAGCAGGACTCAGGTGTTCCGCGTGAAAATGTGTCTTTTCTCCGAAGAAAGACTTTCCTAGAAATGTTTGACTTTCAACTCGAATATCTTCAGCGTCGAGCTTAACGTTTTCAAGTCGGACTTGGACACAGGTAAACCATTTGAAAAATAATTCTTACAGCATCTCATGTTATTTTAAATTATTGTGCTAACATTTTGCATTTCTTCAATTTTGCAAGAATTTTTCAACATTCGTAGTTGATAACGATAAGAAAATAACAGTTATAATCGATTACAGTAAAAATTAGTTAGAGTCAGTTATAATAAAAATTTACTAAAAAGAAACTGATTATAATTAGTTACGCAAAAACCAGTTATCATCGACTATAATGAAAATTAGTTACAATGAAATTTGATTAAAATGAATTATAATCAGGTATAATGAAATCTAATACAAATCAACTATAATCAGGTATAATGAAAATCGATTATAATTAGATACGTTAAAAATCAATTATGAACACGTATAATGGAAAGCAGTTAGAAGAAACGTAATAAAAATCAGGTGTAACAAAAATCGATTATAATTAGTTGCATCGAAACCCAATTACATAGTATAATAAAAATGAATTACAACGACTAACGAAAAGAATCAGTGATAGCAAAGTCATTGCAATGAATGAGTATATATTATGATATTTGAAATACATAAAAGGAGTCGAACGGTGTACAGAATGCTCGTTCCGTGAATAATAAAAGTCGGGAATGAATCGAAGCGGATAATAAACCGCGGTTTCGGAGTAAACGAAGAGAGGAGAAGAAAAGAGAAGAGACGAGAGCAGACGAGACGAGTGTTGTACGAGAAGAGACAAGAGAAGAGGCACGTAGAGACCCCGACGTGGCGCCCGATGGCCTGTGCCTTACGTCATACAGCTAAATATATGCCTGGCCGTTCTCAATCTCATTCCCATCCTCGTTCTTCATTCCATCCCGTGTGTGAGCTAACGCGACAGCAGGCATCCTTACTGGCAGACATCCGCGAAATTGCTCTCCGTCTTTTCCCTCCTTCCTTTCTTTCACCCCCGGCTCTGTAATCCGATCTCTCTATCTGTCCGTTTCTTAATACCGCCATCTCCACGCGATTAACCCTTTCGTTAACTTCAAAGTAGACAACAAATCTCCTTTCATTAATATTTACTTCGGGATCCCTGTTTGGGGTTCAATTTGGGGATGGGTTGAGGATTTGGTGGAATAGGAATTTGGGGACTTTGAGGTTTGATTTGTGGATATGGGAATTTAGGGATATTGCGATTTAGAGGTTTGCGGACGTTGGAATTTGGGAATTTAGGAATTTTGGGATATGGGAATTTGGGGATGTAGGAATTTGGGATATAGGAATTTGGGGATTTAAAAATTTTGAGACATAGGAATTCGGGGATCTAGGGAATTCAGGAATCTAAGGAATTCAAGGATCTAGGGAATTAGGGGGTCTAGGGAATTCGAGGGTCTAGAGAATTCGAGGGTCTAGGGAATTCGGGGATCTAGGGAATTTGAGGATTTAAGAATTTTGGAACATAGGAATTTGGCGATGTAGGAATTTGGGGATCTAGGAATTTTGGTTCATAGGAATTTGGGAACGTAGAAACTTGGAGACATAGAAATTTGTGAATGTAGGGATATGGGGATTTAGAAATATTAGGGTCTAGGAATTTAGAGAGTTAGAAATTCGGATGTCTAGAAATTTAAAAATAGAGGTGTTCGAAAATTTGAATGCTTAGAAATCTAGAAATTTTGGGGATTGTAAAATTTATAGATTTTAATATTTGGGACCTCTGAGAAATTTTGAAGTTTACACATTTGGGACATTTGAGAAATTGAGAATTTATATATTTTCAAATCCGAAAATTCCCCAAAATAAACTTTTTCGAATGTGAAATTTTGAAAAGTAAAATTTGTGAAATATGAAATTTCCAAAAGTACAAATTTCCCATTTGAAAATGTTGGCAACTTCGACCTTCCGATTATAGAGACTCTATTACGAAGGCCACAGCGACCCCGTAAATCCATAAGCTAACAATAACCGCGTTTAAATTTCCAAGCGTTGCGTAACAAATTCGTTTACACCTAAACGAGCCATTATTCAATCGTTCCAGAAGTTTAATTGTCCCTTAATTCGTCGTGAAGTTTTCGCACGCCACGAAAATCCCGTTTTAAAGTCGGCAGGAGAATAAAAGTTAGCGGAGAGGAGCGTTGCACACGGTACAGGAAGTAGAATGAAAGGAAGAAAAGGGAAGATAGGTTTCCGCAGTGCGTCTGATAGGCTTCCCTTTTGTAGGGAGAGGTTTTCCGAGGTGGCTCGGCTGACTAGGGTGTTCAAACCCCAATGTAAACCATCTTACTCACACGAACCCACCACACGTAAGCACACCACTCCACACAAAGGATCGTTCACGACCGTTTGAAGAATGATATGCAGCTCCCCTGTTCTACCCAAACTTGGCCTTGAGTTCGTACACAGGGTGACTCGAAAACATCTTGAGCCTCGAGTCACTTCATTTCACCGTATATTCGTTTTAGTTGCACTTATAGATTTTTGGGGGAATTTAGAAAAATTAGAGCATTTGCAGGTTTGAAAATTAGGCGAGTTTAGGATTTGAAAATTTTGAAGTTAGAAGGTTTGGACTTTGAGGAATTTGAAATTTGAGAATTTAAAAATTAAGAGTTAGGGATTTTTTAAATTTGGCTGTTTGACAAATTTTAGAATTCAGAAATTGGAATTTTTTGTACACTTTTTCAATATGGGAGAATTAAGAATTTTGGGGAACCAGAAATTGAAGTTTTGTAGTTTGGAAATTAGTAGAGTTTGAAGATTTAGTGGTTGAGAAATTTGAGGATCTGAAAAGTGTGCTTATTTACTCAGGGTCCCTAATGGCTCTTATCTCTCTGAAGTCCTTATCCAAAGGAAGTCTGTTCCCTGCGATTGTTCGACTAGAGAACTTAATTCTAAAATTTCCTATATCTCCCAAGGAACCGACCTAAGTACCAATTTCCAATACTTCCACAAAAAAGGTCGGTAGTAAACTATCGACAAGCAGAATACGAGGAATCACAATAAATCGAGAGCGATGAATGAAGTCGAAATTAAATTGTAAACGCGAATTTACTTGACTTTTGAATGAACCTTGACCTTTCTATCGTACGACAGCATCGAACCGTGTAGTTCCATCGGTTGGATCGCGGCGGAGCGAGAGGGAGCCCTAAAACGAAAGGCGTTCTCCTCGTTTCGAGTACGACGCGCGTGTTCATTGATTCCGTTCGAGCGGGGGCCGGCTTCTTTTTTTCGCGCTCGGTTTTTTATAGAAGCTCGACAAGACGTCCTTTCCGGTCGTTTCCTAGTTGTGCTCGCAGCTGATAGGCAGCCAGAGATAGCGAGGCTCGTGCGAAGGCACCGGTAACAACCAGCTGAGTGGCGCCAGCCATCAGCTGTTGGTGACTCACGCGAGTTGACCGAGAGCGGCGCGCAGTCGACAACACAATCGCACGATCTGCCTGTTCTCTCGCGGCTCTCTCCACTAACACACGCGCACGCGCGTGCGCGACGCCCTAACCACCGCCGCCTCTATATATAGGAACGCGGACGTGGCACCGGTTGTCAGTGTGTGCGTGCACGCGTACGCACCTTGTCTACGCCGTGCGCGACACGTCGCTCGCGCTTTTTCGCGCGTACTGTCCATTAACGCTCCGTGCCGTTTTTTTTAACACTCCGTTCACATACCCATGAATACGACTCCTATTTTTACAATTAACCTCTTGCACTATTTTGATGAATCTGACTCGTACTCAATTTTACTCGAATTCTTAATACTTTGCACTTCAAGTTCAATTATTTGCATAGTGAACGATTGCATAATACGACATCTTAACTTTTTTTGTTTGTTTTAACCCTTTGCAAAATAGATCAAGGGGTTCTCAATAAAATGTGTTATAACAGGAGGAGTAAACGTTTTTCATTTATTATAGGTAAATCGATGAAAATGTGTTCAGCCTACTTATCTGAATTATTTATAAGATCCAAGAGAAATATGTCGAGCCACACTCGAGGGAAGGGTTAATATTGTAGCTGTGATTAGTTCTGACGCACTTGACAAATAAATCATAGGGCAAGGGGTTAAATAAAGTTGCTTTTCAAGCACGTCTTACAATTTTTTGTTAGTTCGAAATCACGATTAGCAAGAAGGCTGTAAGAAACGTAAGATGCTTACAAGATGCCTTCGTTTTTTAATGAGAATTCCAAGCGATCTGGAAGTTCAGCGTGGGTCGTATACGCCCTACACGTGTTAACGTTTTTTCCTCGATTCTAAGGTTTTTGTCCGAGCTATTATTTTTGCCCGCGTTATTTTCATGCTCGACATTGAACGAAATGGATAAACTTCGTATACGGTATTTGTAATCACATGTTTTATTGAGTATTCCCGAAACTCAGGAAAGTTTCGAGAATTCGAAACTTTGACCTTTTATGTGATTCGAAATTCCGATAAGAAAAAGTATGAAATCGATGAATAAATCGATCGTAGCATGCCTTGAGAATATTTGATATATCCTGAATATTTTGTATGCGATCGAATGCTTGACGATCTGTTTTTGTTTTCGACTGTACATTGACAGTCGATCGTGATCGTAGAACTGCGAGTGCGTGTGATATGTGAGCTTGACAAATTTCCTTGACATCAGTTCCTAAAATAAGCGACTTCTGTTGCAAAACAATCACCATTTCGAGTTTTGAGAATTGAAAAATTTGAACTTGCCTGTATTTTATTTCTATGATTAATTATTTCGTTTTAGTAATAGATATTTGAGATTAGAGATCACATACAGTTAGGTCTCTCTATATCTCTCTAGCTATTGTAGCGCTATTTTGCTATTTAGATATTTGATTACATGACTATAGTAGTATACTGTTTGCTAGTCTGGTATTCTAAAATTTTGTCCGTTCATACTGCTACTATTTTACTGTATCACTATACCACTATACTACTGTTTGGTTATTCCGCTGTTATAGTGCATTATTTAACTATTTCACCCATCGACTACTTTACTAGGTCACCGTAGTACTATTCAATCGCACTGTTCAATATTAACTCATTACTGGTTTGCTCTCCTATTCTTCTATCATGTTACCAGTCTACTATTCTACGATTTTACTTGATCATGTCAAGTCATCATTTTTAGCAAACACCAAAAATAAGATCATAGAGAATAGTATTGTTATTCAGGAGAATTTCGAAACGCTGGTACTATTTCGGTGCGGGTTCTGTAGGATCGCAGGAGGCTCGGGTTGAAAATGTTTGGTCGCTCGTTAACCGTGCGAGCGAAGAAGATCGTGTTTACCCCGTTTGAAAGAGCGATATATACGGTGGAAGGTCCGCGATGAAAAGGAAGGTAGCCACCTACTTAGTCGACCTACTTCTACGGGACTGATCCGAGTGAACCCAGCGGGTATTCAACGAACGAGCTGACGTCACAGCAGCCAACCATCCAAGCCGTCGGCGTACCAGCTGATCTAATGTAACCACTCGATGGGAGAATGCCATGTGGAATTCTGTTGCGTGGACCACCACGTGTTGTTATTGCATATCCTGCAAGAAGTCCCTTGCTCTCGCTCGTTGTTCTAACAGGGGTAGCTTCTGATATTCTCATCAGGAATTCCAAAGAAATTTGATGAGATAGCACTACATATGTGAAACTGCTGTAACATGTGAAGATATGTAATTTTAGAATCAGGTGGACAACTGATGATTGGGGTTTGAGGGAAAAATTTTGTTTAGTTTAGGCATTTTTTCATTCTGCACTTGGGGAATTTGGAAGAATTTGGGGATTTTGGGAAACAGGAGATTTAGAAGGTTGGGAATTTGAGGATTTAAGGATTTGGGGAATTAGGGGTTCAAGGGTTCAAGGGATTTAGAAGATAGGGAATTTGGAAGTCTGGAAATTTGAAGATGTAGTAATTTGGGGATTTAAAGATTGGGAATTTGAGGATTTAAAGATTCGGGGATTTGAAGATATAGGAACTTTGAGGTTTTAAGGATTTGGGAAATTAGAAATGTAGAAGCTTGGAAACTCGAATATTTAGAGATTTGGGGATTTAGAGACATCAAGGTTAGGGATTTGAGAAATTGGTAATTTAGAAATTTTAATGTGTAAGAATTTGGAACATAGAAATCCGGGAATTCAGAAATTTGTAAACTTGAAAATAAAAAATTTAGAATACAAATAATTGTAAATTTGGAAATTTATTTCTCAAATAGTTATTAGGTACACTTGATAAAATATATTAAAAACTTCCTCTCTTATGTATAGCATAATTCATTATTAATATTTCTCGATTGATTGGCCGTAATGTCTGAAGTTCACGGTGAACTTATAGAACACTCGAAGGGTCAAAGTTCGAGGCCATGGTTCACTTAGGCCAGTGGAGGCGCTCGTTTTACGCTTACTCGTATCAAAATTTCATAAATGATATTTATCAAGTTCACAACCAGTCATTCTTTAATTTCCAAAATTCCCAAACTTTCTATAACTTCGAAAGTCTCAATTTGTACAGTTGTAAAATTACAAATGAAATATTTTCGATATTTGAACACCAGTGAAGAGTAAAAACTTTCCATTTACAAAAGTCCATTAGTAAATTCGAAAATGTACCAAACAAAAATAAATTTGAAAAACTTTACATCTAAAAGCAATTCAAGCTTCTTACTACATCATATGTTAACTTACCAAACACACACACATACTGTATATCAAATGTATGAATAATGAACTTGATAAATGACCTACCAACTAAAAATAAATTTCTAAAAAGCAATAAAAACTCTTACTACTTCACATGCTAATTTAGCAAACACACACACTACGTATCAGGTATACGAATGATGAACTAATGAATAACTATGAACTAAAAATAAACTTCCTAAAATTGGCATCCACAAGCAATAAAAATTTACTACTACACATGCCAACATATCAGACACGCATATTATATATCAAATTTACAAAAACTGACCTACTAACCTACGATCCAAAAATAAACTTCCAAAAATTGCCATTCAAAAGCAATAAAAACCTATTATTTCCCATGTCAACGTATCACACACACACATCGAATGAACGAATAATGAAGCAATAAATAACCCGTTCCATTTTCGTAAAGCGATTTCTTCGAGTTCCATAAAATGATCATTCATACGTTCCGTATGCATGCACACTCGCATCGCGTTGTATATCTCGTGCACGTATGAACATATTCTGGTTGTATTATCGGCACGCAGCGAACGAATGCTTGAGAGAGCAGGGCACAAGGTCATGGTCTTTCCCTGCTGATTCATCTCACACCCGACAACCCGATCTTTTCCCTCTTTTCTTTCCTTTTATCTTTTTCCCCCGTAGTCTCCTCCGTGTCTGTAATTTTACCAGATGTTCCCTACCAACGAGAATACCATTCGTATCTCTTCGTTTTCCTTTCCCTGTTTCCGACACCGAAACATTCCTTTCTTTCTAAGCTGTTCATTATGTCTGCTGCCGTAATGATACACCATTTTCTCGCTAACTAATAATCTTCTTTAAACGCTCTGCCATCCTCTTTGCGTTCTTATCCTTTTGATCAGCTGTTGGCCAACTGCGATATACGTGTCTTTACAGGGAAAATTCATTTAGGGTGGAATTTGTTTAGGTATTTAACCCACCCCTATGATTTGTCAGGTGCGTCAGAACTAATCACAGCAACATTAAAACAGACAAAGAAAGTTGAAATGTTATGTCAGTTATTTAATCGCCAATCCTTGCTTGTGCAAATTATAATTGAACATCAGATTGAAGTGTATTCAAAATTCGAGTAAGATTTGTTCCATTTGAAGTGTGGGTGCGTCAGACTCGTCAAAATAGCGCAAGTTAATACTTTACCAGAGGAGTGTTAGATAAGAATGTACCTAAATTTATAATCTTGGGAGTTACTTTTGTGGATATTGAGGAAGAACTAATCTTTAATGTCATTAGTTAATTTAATGTAACTTAATATATTTAATTTGATGTACATATATTAGTCCAAGTATTGCATGTGAATCTACATGTGAACAGATACGGAATTTCAAATGTCCAAGTACTAAGATGCTTGAATTTCAAATAGACGAATATTCTAACATTGAATTAGTCTCTCAACATGAGACATAAAATTGATTTGCAACATTTTGCAAAGATAGTCGACAGAGATCTGTGTTGACTACCAATGTCAATAATAAAATGCCGTATTTCATTTATCGGAACACAAGAATTCTGTTATTTTACTTACAGGAATATTTAACCCAAGGAATTTGTTATTGTTTGAAGAAAGCTCTAAATTTCGATAGAGGTAAATGCGACCTTGTCCCATTAAAAGGCCAGGAAATTCAGCTCGGCAACGAGCGTTTAAAAGCGTATTCGCGCACGAAAAGGGAGAAAATAGTTTCGCGTTGGCGTTGGCATTGCGTGCAGTCGGTCTTTGAAGTAGTAACCACAGAATGACAATGATGTCTCGCTTCATTGACCGCGAATTTAACCGTCGATAAGTTGCGCACTATCACCATCGCATTTAGCCGAGCTACTAGCACGTAGTTTTCGTCGAAACAAACAGCGCGACGCTTTCAATTTCCTTAAAAGCCCTTGGATGCAGACTGGCAACCAGCCGTTTTTATATTTCCGGCCGCGTTGCTTTCTACTCTTCTCGTATCTGCTTGTAAATCAAATATTTAGAGCCGGCGCGAAACCCTGACGAAACGTGGACATCGTCGACACAGGTCCACGGATACACGAGTGTCAGCCTGGCTCTTCCATCTCGTCGCTTTGATTTTCGGGGATTCTCTTTGATGGCTATGTTGAAATGCTTTTCAAACATCTGCCATTGCTCGCTGGGGAATTCGATGAATGTACAAAGTAATGTTTTGGGGATTCTTATACTCGCGTTTTCTAATAATGGGGAAGAAGTGCACTTGTCGATTGTAGTAGACAATTTTTCAACCTGCTGAGTTTTTATCTTTGTTATATTGTAGATTTTTAATTTTTATTGTGGTAAATTTGCAGATTTTTATTTTGAATTCCTCCCCGGTTAAAATTTAGTGCGTTTTTCAAACTGCTAACTGTTTGAAATTGATTAAATCAGAAATGCATCGATGACCACGTGGGCGATATTAGCGTAATTGTTGGAGTCGACCAAAAATCCTAACCAAGATGAAAGTTATAAAAACCACCCCTATTAAAATTTAGAGTGCGTTTGGTAAAGTACTAACAACCGTATGAAATTGATTAAATCAGAAATGCATCGATGACCACGTGGGTGATATTAGCGTAATTGTTGGAGTCGACCAAAAATCCTAATCAAGATGAAAGTTGTAAAAACCACCCCTATTAAAATTTAGAGCGCGTTTGGTAAAGTACTAACAACCGTATGAAATTGATTAAATCAGAAATGCATCGATGACCACGTGGGTGATATTAGCGTAATTGTTGGAGTCGACCAAAAATCCTAACCAAGATGAAAGTTATAAAAACCACCCCTATTAAAATTTAGAGTGCGTTTGGTAAAGTACTAACAACCGTATGAAATTGATTAAATCAGAAATGCATCGATGACCACGTGGGTGATATTAGCGTAATTGTTGGAGTCGACCAAAAATCCTAATCAAGATGAAAGTTGTAAAAACCACCCCTATTAAAATTTAGAGCGCGTTTGGTAAAGTACTAACAACCGTATGAAATTGATTAAATCAGAAATGCATCGATGACCACGTGGGTGATATTAGCGTAATTGTTGGAGTCGACCAAAAATCCTAACCAAGATGAAAGTTATAAAAACCACCCCTATTAAAATTTAGAGTGCGTTTGGTAAAGTACTAACAACCGTATGAAATTGATTAAATCAGAAATGCATCGATGACCACGTGGGTGATATTAGCGTAATTGTTGGAGTCGACCAAAAATCCTAACCAAGATGAAAGTTATAAAAACCACCCCTATTAAAATTTAGAGTGCGTTTGGTAAAGTACTAACAACCGTATGAAATTGATTAAATCAGAAATGCATCGATGACCACGTGGGTGATATTAGCGTAATTGTTGGAGTCGACCAAAAATCCTAACCAAGATGAAAGTTGTAAAAACCACCCCTATTAAAATTTGGCGATATCATCGATAAACACTTAGATATTAGTATAATTAGGGATGACCAAAAATTCCAACAAAGATTTCAACAAAGTTGCAATGAAGATAGTATGAATAACAATGGATGGTGTGTTGCAGAAATATTGGAACGGTAGAGGAGGGCTCGGTGACCACGGGCGTGACGGTCGCCGAGGTCGCTGATTCTCAGGAGCAGCAACAGCAACAGCAATCGAAAAGCAACGGCACAGTATCCCGGCGCGTTGCTGGTCAGAACGTTGCTTTGAGCAACGGTAACGGAGCCAGCAACGTTGGTCGCGTGACGCCGCGAAGCCACATGGAGCAGGAGAAGCGTATGCGGCGAGAAATCGCCAACAGCAACGAGCGACGTCGAATGCAAAGTATTAATGCCGGTTTCCAATCGCTCAGGACGTTGCTGCCGCATCACGAGGGCGAGAAACTGTCTAAGGTAAGTCTCCTTTTCATCTTCACCGGCTTACGTTCACCAAATGTACAGATACAATTTTCTAATTGAACAGTGAAAATAAATTGGTCGCTGCCAAAACTAAGACTTTATCTTTATTATTTATCGAGTGTTTATTTACAAATTTCATTGACTTCAAAAATCTACAAGTATACATAAGATTTTTATTTACACACTCAAACATTTGCTTTACAAATACGAATCAAGTTATGTAAAAATGTTACTTATGGTCTTTTCACTGTTCAGTTATTCGGATCAGTTTAAATAAATGAAGTACTCACAGAAATAGATAGTTTTTGGGAGAATTGACCATAGTTCTGGTAGTGTTAGACGCTTTCATAATACCATTGATGCATTCGTAGCGCTTCCTCCAATAAATTACCTGTGCTGGAGGAAGAATTGATCATCCTCATCTAACACATCGTTTCTTTGGCTTTCGTCATCGTACCGCTCGATTTAACCCTTAGATTCAGAGCGACGATCGACGATACGCGGTGAGAACGTGCATGTGCTATATTCGATGAGAATCCCTTTTTTTTACCGAATCGATGAACAGAGTGAATTCGAAATCGGTATCATATGCACGTAAGAGAAAAACGAGTCTGAAAATCTTCACGAGTGCAAAATGTGCTATGCGTACATAAAGTTGTTCTTACGCCGTACTTTTTACATCTCAGAGTCATGCGCTTATTGTATGGAGTGGTGTATTATTCGATTGTACCACTCTGATGCACTTCATTCGTCCAATCATTACTCCCTTTTGATCTAAGTAGTAAAGTTTGCATCTTGGAAGTGATTAACACGTTGATTGTCGCAGTCATATTTTTTTTTATACGATACCCCTTTATTTTCATTTTAATTTTTATGGTAGCACAGTATTGGTCACACAGCACCAGTTAACGTGTTATGGAAACTTGTTTATATTAGGTACAGAAATAAATTCTTTATGATTTGAGTAAAACCGAACATTTTGAGAAGTACTCAAATTTCTAATTGCACATACCTGAATTTTCATACTATATACTATAATACACAATTGTATATACACACAAGTTCTATGAATGTGTTTTAACAACTGTAAATATACGACTTTGAAATTTTTTAATTTTAAATTCTGTTCTGTATCGCTGAGCGTGGAATAGTTGTGCGCGGAGTTATTGCACATTATATCGCCACCCGTGGAATTGCTACGCATTCCAGTCTTACCCATGGAATTGTCATGCGTTGTATCGCAATACGTGGGATTAATATGCGCGGAATTGCAACGTATATAATTACTTAGCGTGGAATTGTTAAGGGTGGAATAGTCGCGCATTCTATTTCCACTCATGGAATTGTCGCGCGTGGAAGTGTTAAGGGTGGAATTGTCACGCATTCTATTCCCACCCGTGGAATTGCCGCGCGCGGAATTGCGACGTGTGGAATTGTTAAGGATGGAATTGGCGCGCATTCTATTTTCATCCGTGGTATTGTCATACGCGGAATTGATATATTTGGAATTGCGACTCGTAGAATTGCTACGCATTCTATTCTCATTTGTGGAATTGTCACTCGCCGTACCCTCACGTGTGGAATTGCCTTCTGTGAAATACAACACGCGGAATTAAATAATCTAGAATTGTTTCGAGTGGAATTGCCAGACATCGTATTTAAACTATTTTACTCCAATCCGTGGAATTGTCATATACTCTATTGCCAATTGATATAAATATAGATACGTATAGTACTCGTGTCTGTGTTATAGCACACGTATGATGACCACGTGTTGTATCGCATTAGGTCACTCCTTATATAGCCAAATCAGTTGAAAAAGATCTCTACACCCAATACCCGTTTGCGCATAAAATAAAATAGAGAAGTGAAAAAAAAATAGAAATTTCAGAGAAATTTGCAATTATGAAAAACACGAGAACGTGGATCGCTTTAGAGTACCGTTAAGCCCGGAATAAATAATTAAACGACCGCTACATATGGTCACATACGGTCACGTTAGTGACCGACGTCGAGTCCTTAACAGGACGTCGTTCCTGATGAGGTTAACACGTGGACCGGAAACGGTAACCTGCTTCTCATCTGCCAAAGGTGAATTTCGTCCAATGAAAGCTCGCACGAACCCCCTATAACATTACGCAACATCGCGGCGGCGACTTTTATCAATTGTAACGGCGAGCTTTATTCGACTAATTTTAGCACGCGAAAGTCGACGTGCGATCCCACGCCGTTAAAGACCCTCCCGATACGTCGCGTCGGTGCTCTTTAATCGTTTAGTCGAACCGTGTGACACTGACCGCTTTAGTCCGCCTTTATACGGTTGCTTCTTTCAAGTCTACCTAGCGAATAATCAGCTGATCTTTTATACCCTAATGGATCGGCCGATTACATCGGACAATTTCGACTGGAAGTTACTTTATATCCGTTTCCGTTGCCGAGTTCAATTCATTTAACATATATGATCTCTGTCGGTAAGAACATGTGTAGGGGGAGTATTTTCATAATTTGGATATTCTCCAATTTCTAAATTCTCAAATTTCCGAATTCTCAAATTTCCAAATTCTCAAATTTCCAAATTCTCAAACTTCCAAATTGTCAAATTTCTGAATTCTCAAATTTCTAAATTCTTACATTTTCGAATTCTCAAATTTCCAACTTCTAATATTTCCAAACCCTCAAATTTCTAAATCCTCAAATTACCAAATCCTCAAATTTCCAAATTCTCAAATTTCCGAATTCTCAAATTTCCGAATTCTCAAATTTCCAAATTCTCAAATTTCCAAATCCTCAAATTTCTAAGTTTCCATACTCGGCTTTTCAAATTCTCAAATTTCTGTATCCTCGAAGTTCTCAAATGTCCAAATTCGCAAATTTCGTAATTACCACATTTTCTACATTTCCCACATTCCCAAATTTCCAAATTTTAGAATACTCAAATTTCTAAATTTCCAAACTTGGAATTTACGAGACGAAGTCCCGCACGATACCGAATGTATCTATGATATCTTAGAACGTCCTATTACATGACCTATCTATCATAGATTACAAATATCATATATGATCTATAAATATAGATCGATAAAGTACAAGAAACTTAAAGTTACCGAATTCGAAATTTTCTGAATGAATAAATTGACCAAGCAAAAACGAAGAAAATAGTCGTTTAGCCGACTTCTGGTGAGGGAAGTAATCGGTAGTATACGCGACACGATTCATACGCGTAACTTTAGTACTTGTGTGTAGTTTCGCAATGCGATATTTCGCGAACCAGTCCTCGGGCCACATGGTACAATTCCCACGCATTTCTCTTAAGGAGATCAGCCCGTTCCTTTTGTTCTTTCACTCTTTCCCTTCCTTCTCGGTGCTGCGGCTCTTTCTCCCCTCCATCCTTTCTTTCTCCCTTTTTGTCCTTTTCGTTGTATTTGGCCTCGTCGTTCCCTGTCCCTTCTCTCTCTCTCTCTTTCTCTTTCTGGTCGCCGCGAAGGCCAAACCGTAGCCGACGAATTTTTCGCCAAACCCTGGCCCACTAAGGAACGAAGGTTCGGTTCCCTCTCGCTAACGTTGCGAATATTAACGAGACCGTTCTCCAAACAGAAACATTCTGTCACTCCTTTTTTGTCGTTGCCGCGATTACCTTTTTGCTCGTTACCGGCAGGAGGATTTTTCTTCTTAATCGATCGCGATCGATTTTCTTTGAAACTTGCTTCATCATTTTTGGGTAAGGAAGGTGCTTGTTTTACAATTTTGGAATTGGCAGTTTTTAATGTTGGCAATTTGCGGATTTATGGAATTTATAGTAGAGGAATTGGGAATTTGTGGATTGTACAATTTAGGAACTTCGAAATTTGATTTGAATTAGTAGATTTAGGGATATTTAAATTTGGGAATGTCGAAATTTGGACATACAGAGATTTAAGAATTTTGATATTTAAACATGTTGAGATTTAGAGATTAAATTGAAGAAATTCGAAATTTAGAAATATAGGAATTTTTATAGGATATTTGAGAATTTTTAAGTGTTTAAATTTAGAGCTGTAGGGATTTTAGAGATGTAAAGGTAGTACTTTGGATATTCTGAAATTTGGAAATTTTTAGGTTAATTGTGAAATTCGAAATTTACAGATTTAGCAATGTTGAAATGGAAGAGCAATGTTTAGAGATATATAGTGCATTTAATTTGGAAATTCAAGGACTTTTACATTTAGGAACTCGAAAGTTGTGATTCTGAAATTTTAATTTTACAGAATTAGGAGATTTACAGATTCAAGAATGAAATAATTTGGGAATTTGTAGAAGTAGGAATGTAGGGATGCTGGGGTATCATACACGGTCGAGAAGTGTCGCGCCTTTTGTAAGGAGTAACACTTCGCAAAGGAAATAAAAAGAAGCGGCGTAAATGAGCACAGATGCCTCGACCCATTTTCATTTAGCGCTCGCCAGACGAAAATAAAAATAAACTGCTCCCTCCCTTTCTTTTTCTCCTTTCGTTCCCATATATGCAAAGACGCTCGAATAAAATGGCGCTATTTTCATGTAACATTTCAATTAATTTTCTCCAAATTAACTGATACATTACTCAAAAAATTCATTTCTTATCACTGTACCGATAACTGTATATTTTCACCCTTATAAATATTAACCCTTAATGGTCATTAATACCTGACACTCTGAGACGTTTAAGACTCTAGCCACTAAAAATGTTTCTTACAAAGAAGCTACTTTTTAACTTCAAAAAAAAATTATAAATCTTTAAAAATTTTAACATATTTCTCAGCTAATTTCAGTAAGCATTTGGATATGAAAAGAAATTCAGGAACGTGGAAGAATTGAGAAAATGAGGGTTTTCTCAGAAAAATTCGAAACTTCTATTTTAATGTAAAGAGTCAAATTTTAGCTGAACACACATTTGACTGGCATGTGTTAATAAAACTCAGAACCTAATTTATACAATTTAAATTTGTCCTCGAGCCTATTCTATCTCTCATAAATAATTTATACATTAGGAAGTAAAGAAATTTGTTCAGTTGTAAAAAAGAATGCAAGTAAATTTGAATTTGAAATTGGAAAAGTGCATGGAAAGAAAACGGTGTTTGGATATTTCTTAGCGATTGGTTCCTCTCTTTTGTGCCGAACTTGGACTAAATGTATGGGTCCCGGAGCATCTGGGTCATTTTGCTCTCCGTTCCGCGATTCTCCCTCCTGTGCGGGTTCGAATCGTCCCTTTGTCTCGGCCCGGGGTCCCTTCGGTCCCTCCTTTCGGTTCGACCGACCGACAAAGCTCTCTCCTCGGCTTCGTTGTATTCGTATACTGCCGTTGCTTTCTACAAGGTGTCTCGAACGGACAGAAGAGAAAGTTGTAAAGATCTTCGACGACATTGAGAAACGTTGCCGGGAAACCAAGCCTGACGAATTATTTTCTTTCGTCTTGGATTACATTTCGTTTCATGGGTTCTAATTCAGAATTACGCTTGAAAACTTCAAAAATTCACTGTATATTATGGGTGAGGTTTATAACTCGTTTAGGGTGAACCGAACTCAGATTGATCAAAAATTCACTTTTTAACCCCTTGCACTATGATTTGTCAGATGCGTCAGAACTAATCACCACAATATTAAAACAGGCAAAGAAAGTTGAAATGTTATGTCTTGCAACAGTTGCAGACATAAGAACCTTGCAAACTGCGTAATCTTGAAAAATTTCTGAAATCTGCAAATTCTAAGAATTTTGGAAACGTGGGAAATTTCGAGACCTTAAAAATTGCTTAAACCTTCGAAATTTTGAAGATCAAAAGTTCCAAAAAGTCTTAGAAAATGTAATAAATCTATAAATTTGGAGACCTCGAAATTATGAAAAATTTACGAAACTTGAAGACCTTGATAAATCTTGAAAATCCAGGAAATCCAAGTTACCTGAGTAATATACAAATCTAATGTACGTTCAAGTCTAATATAATATTGAAGTATAATAAATAAAACTTGTTATACGTCGTAAAGGAAAGTATCTGACATATTTGTATGGTGATGTCGGCGAAGTTGTAACGCAGGCCGTTATACGAGACACCGGTGGCTTCCGGTTACCTTCTGCATTCCTAGCTGACGAAGCGCGTGCAGATTCGTAGCAACGCTTATAAACTGCAAGGCCGAGACATTTCAGAATCGCCATTATAATGCAATCGCTGCATTAATTCATTTCCAGTGATGACTTAATTATACCTACCGTTAATGCTCTTCCATTCTTTCTATCTCCATTGTCCTCGTCGTACGCACCTCGTGCTTCTTCGCCACATGGCCCACAAATCTAGTACAATGCATTTTATAAGACTCTAATATACCAATGTTTACCTTTATTTTTACACGAGTATTACACGCATACATTTTCGCACACATGTTTATTTACATAAAAATTTTCACATACACGTTTCTTTGCATAGACATTTTCACATAGGTGTTTCTTTACGTAGACATTCTCACATGGATGTTTCTTTACGTAGCAGTTTCACACGGACGTTTCTTTACATTACGAGATCATTTCTTATATTTAAGTATAACTCTTTTGGGAGACAATTGATTTTGAATGCGAAGGTTAGGTTAATTAGAAGAGGTCAAGGTTTTGCTCGCTACTAATCCTGTTACTGGCGCGTTGGAGGCTGACCCAGGGGTCTGATTGGACTATGGAGGATTTGGGAGAGTAGGAATTTGGGAAGATAGAGATTTGGGAATGTGGAGATTTGGGGGCGTAGGGATTTAGAAATGTAGAGATTTGGGAAGGTAGGGATTTGGGAAGGTTAGGGATTTGGGGACATAGGGGTTTGAGAAAGTAGGGATTTTGGGATATAGGATTTGGAAACCTGGAAATTTGGGAATTTAGCTATTTGCAGGTCTAGAGGTTTGTGGATGTAAGGATTTCAGGACTTAGGAAGTTGCTAACCTGGGAATTTGGGAATTTACCTATTTGCAGGTCTAGAGGTTTGCAGGTGTAAGGATGTCAGGATTTAGAAATTTGATAACCTGGAAATTTACGTATTTGGAGATGTAGGAATTTGAGAATTCCCATTATGGAGAAAAACTTGTAAAATATAACCGCTTTGGTAGTTTTAGTATTGAAGAGTTAAGAAACAGCCGAAAGTAAACCAAAATTATGTTTACGAAGTAAGAATTATTAGCGAAAATTGATCGGAGCCAATCGATAACGCGTCGTTGGCGCAAAGTATGGCTGCATCGTGGTAATTATCGAAATCACGCGCAGTCGAATTATACAGCGCAGGTAGGATAGAAACGTGAGAATCGCATCGCCGCGTCTCTCTCAATGGAAGTACTGTACATCTAACGCTGTGATAGGAGTATTTTACCGGGATGTCGGATGAAATTGCAGTTAATTAGAAAATTGACGTGATCATCGTGATTAACTTCTCCATTCGTAATTATCAAGTTGTATTTTCATAATTCAACCTGCACCTATGAAGTATAATTAACCTTTCCAACACGACGTGGGTGCACATCGATGTGGATTAGCGTCTTAGCCGTGACCCACAAATTTCCCATAGACCATGCGTTTTTTTAGATGGAGGTATGCATACGATTTTTTTCGTTTATTTTTTCACTGGCTGTTGAACTTCGTCATTTTTTAATTGGGATTTAGGGAGTTGGGAAGTTGGGGAGCTGGGACTTGAGGAGTTAGGGATTTTAGGGATTTGGAATTTTAGATATCTGGGGACTTAGGAGTTTAGGAATTTGGAGTAGCTGGAGATTTGGGGTTTTGGGGATTTGGAGTTTTGGGAATTTTAGATATCTGGGGATTTGGAGTTTTGGGAGATTTAGATATCTAGGGATTTGGAGTATCGGGAGTTTAGAAATTTGGGGAGTTGGAGTATCTGGAGATTTAGAGTTTGGGAAATTTGAGATATCTGGAGATTTGGAGTTTCGGGAAATTTAGATATCTGGGAATTTGGAGATTTGGAAGTTTAGAAATTTGGAAATGTGGAGATTTGAGGATTTAGGTATTTAGGGCTTTGGAAATTTGGAAATATAGATATCTGGTAATTTGTAGATTTGCGGATTTCGATATCTGGTAATTTGGAGATTTGCAGATTTAGGTATTTGGGGATTTGGAATTTTGTGAATTTAGAAATTGTAGAATAAAAATTAATGAATTCAGGAATTTTGGACCTAAAAACTTGAAATTTTGTGATCTTAAAAATAAAAAAATTTCAGAATTTCAAAAATTGCTCTGTTTAATTTGTACAATTTCTTTACCAAAATATGACAGTATAATTTTTCACGTAGACACTGTTATCCTATCAGAATTACGCGAATGAAAACGGTGTTCTAGATTGTCTCGTACCGCAGGTCTTTCACTCTGCGACCTGTGCGTGGACACACCTTGGTGTCAGGAGTCATCGTGCGTATTTATAGAACATGACTAGTGATCGTAGTGTCATTTGTCGGTAATAAGTTACTGTAATGACGCCATTGTACGTAACGAGCGTTGCACCTGCGTTTTCACGGCCTTATACGCGAACACGATTTTCATGGGCTTTCTTTCGCGATTTGCGCAATGGATTCATCTATTGGTACCTTGCGCGCGTTTGTGTTTCGTAAATCGTACGGTAACGAAACTGTGTGAGTTTCGGATTTAATTCAAGATTATAACGCGATATAACAAGATTCGATTCGGCTGTTATCTTCGGTATTCCTAGTGACTGTAATAGCCAGCAAGTAAATTATCAATCGATTTTATCTACGGTATTTGCTTGCGTTTTACCTCGAGAACAGATCATTCTCGGAATTACACGTTACTGTTCATTAGTCAGCTGCAATTTTCATTATACACTCGACGCTGTTCCACGTAACGATGGCGCCTATTGCGTTCGCTTATTTATTCACCTATCTCGCGTAATTGTTTCTCAGCTATCTACGAAGACGCTCTTACAATAGTGTCGGTTACAATGGATACAATTATAGCCTTCATCCGACTCGTGTTTTATAATCTCTTACGAAAAGAGTGGGCTGCTAACGATTTTAATTTTCTTCCGAGAAATAACGTAACGTTAACTAGTGAAATAACACTGATTCTATTGTACCGTAATGCAACTTAGGAAAGGAATGCTCAAAATCGAACAATGGATCATTGTATTCCGTACACGGTTGTTGACAATCTTACACATTTTTCATTTCTTTCATTACAAATTTACGATTTCTCGCTCTCAAATACTAATTTTTTTATTTGTTACTCTTTTCAAGTTTCATGGTTTTAGGCTTTCAAATTTCAGATTTTAGAAATTTTTTAATTTTTAAATATTCAAATTTTTTAGTTTAAAAATTTCTAAATTCTCAACTGTTCAAATTTTGGAATAACTTGTTCAAACTTTTAGGTTTTACATATTATCAAATTTTCACTTTCTCAAATCTCCAAATATAAAATTTTGTACATTTTCAAACTACAAATATTCTTCAAATTTCTATGTTAATAAATTATTAGATTTTCACATGCTAAAACTTCCAAATATCAAAATTTAGAGGTTTTCAAATCTGCTAATATTCAAGTGTTCAAATTCCTGAATTTTTATCTTGTTTAATGTCTAAGTTTTCAAATTCTTGAATTTCTATCTTGTTTAAATTTCTAAGTGCTTAGAACATCAAATTTTTACATTCTCAAATCCCAAGTATAAAAATTTTCATGTTTTCTAGTCAGCAAGTAATTAAATGCTTAAATTGCTGAATTTCTATCCTGTTCAAATTTACAACTTTTGAAATCATCAAATTTTCATATTCTCAAATCTCAAATGTAACAATTTTCATGTTTTCGAGTCAGCAAATACTCAAATGTTTAAATTCCTTAATTTCTACCTTGTTTAAATTTCTAAGTTCTCAAATCATCAAAATTTTACATTCTCAAGTCCCAAATATAAAAATTTTCATGTTTTCGAGTCAGCAAATAATAAAATATTTAAATTCCTGAATTTTTATCTTGTTCAAATTTACAGCTTTCCAAATCATGAAATTTTCACATTCTCAAATTATCAAAATCTTCAACTGTAAAATTTTCAAAATCTGGCAGGGAGTTTAAAGATTTATCACCCGGAATCCGACAGCCGGTACTTCGTTCCCCTATATTGCTATTTTCCCTAGGGAAGCGTACAGTGCTCACCAGTGTACTGTTCACCGTGTCATTCGGTCAACGATCTCGTAAGGCGGGTTCGTGCTACGAGTGGGAGATCGAGCAAAAAGGCAAGCGACGTAAGAAAAACTCGGTCAAATGGATCGAGAGTATCGCCTATCTCGCGTGTTTTCTTTTTATCGTCCTCCTTTTTTCACCCCTTCGACGCGTCTCCTTTACACCCGACAGAAATTACATTTTTTCCACTACGTTATACCCCTGCGCGTATCTAATCTCCATTAACGAGATTTCTCTGCCGAATGTGGAGCAGCTGCAGTTGCAAATTAAAAATAACAGAGACCTCCTTTAATGTTTAACTTATTTTTGAATTTCCGTACTTTCCCTCTAATTTAGAATTTATTCTCTCAAGATTTTTTACACATATTCAGACTTTAATATTTCTAAATATTTAAATTTCCAAATTCTTCAATTTTTAAATCCATAAATTGTTACCCCGCCACATTTCTACACTTTCCAATTGTTAAATTCTAAAGTTCTGAAGTTCTTCGAGAAGATTTGAAAAAATTAAGAATTTGAAAGATTTATGAAGATTTAAATATTTGAAATTCTGCAAAGTGGTAAATTTTTCAATTTCCAACTAAAGTAATTTTCTGCTGATCGACTTGACTATGAACCGTGCGTTCTCACGGTTGTCCACCGCAGTTGTAAAGGTTAATTAACCCTAAAATAGATTAGTCGATCATGGAGACCCGTGTAAAGGTTGTTCTCGGAAAAAAAGAAATGGAAAAGGAGGTCGGGTTGAACGATCGCGGTCTTATTCGCTTGGCAAACGTAGCGCAAGGCATAATGAACTAGTTCGCTTGTTGACAAACATTCTGTTTACAAATAGCTCGTTTGCCGCTCTCGGACGAAAATAATTGTTGAAACTCCGCTCTCAATGCCAGGGGTTATGAAGTTACGAGATTCGGGCCGAAACTGCTGCCACGAACCTTCACCACCCTGCAGCCACGAATAATACAATTTCCACGCCAAGAAAATACTAATCAACGCACTTTGATTACCTACATTCGCCTATGTATTTACTTTGATTTGCTTATATTCCATTTACGACAAAATTGTAGAATAACAAACATTTTGCACACTGCAGTCTCTATATTTATTACAATAATACCTATTCTTCATTGCTCGAAATACAAATGATTGTTATAAATCTAATTGTTTGAGTTTCAAATATTGTTGCAGTTGAAGTGATTATCGAAAGAGATACAAGAATGTTTTTTCGAATAACGATACGTAATGCGCATGCGCGTAGCGTGTACAGCGCATGCGCGTTGAGAATACACATGCTGCATTTTATTCAAACAATCATTTTCTTGCTTGCTTCGATAAATACTTTCGCAATACTGGAACTCAAGTAGTTAGAATTAAACTTACAGCAATCTTGTGGCATATTGAATTATTCAAGATAATCGTTACTTTAAGATTCCAAGCCTTAAACATTGTTAAAGTGGATAGTAGTTTAGAAACAAGTATGAAGGTTTTATAGAATACAGATACGCAATGCGCATGCGCATTAGGCATATATGCTGTACTTTATTCGAAAAAACATTCTTTACTTTTCCATAAGTACTTTAACCTGATTTAAACGTATAGAAGGAAAGGTACACATTTCTTTTTTTCTTGAGAAATAAGATTTAAGTAGTTTGAATCAAGTAGTGGTAAAAGGTGGCTAATCAGAATGCGTTGATTAGTACGTTTTTCCGCGTGAAAATGGCATTACTGTTGGTCAGGGTAGCGGGAGGGTATCGCGAGGAATTCGAGATTCGATTTATAGATCGATCATCAATTCCACGCGTTCGAACCGACTTTACGTGCGCTGAATTTCGCGGTATGCTCGAGCTATGTCGCGAGAAAGTTTATATATCCCGGACAGTTGGAGGTGAACGAACTTGAGCAGCTCGACGCGCGAGCAATTTATAATCGATGGACGAGCAATTAACGCGATGCGATTATGAAAAAAATGGAAGAGAAGCAACGGATGACCGTGCTAACACGGATCTGCCCTTTGCCGTTAAAGGGTCGACCTCGTTGTTGCGGCTTCTGGCCAACTGTGACGTAGGGAAATTGCATAACGCTATTAATTGCAATTAACGTTGCGTTACATGCTCACGCAATGGCAAGCTGATTACCGGGCTGGAGCTCGTGTTCGCCGTCTACACGCAACACCATTTCTGCACTTGGACATTTTTAGCGAAGTCCTCGACTTCTGTCGTTATCAGTTCCTGAGTAGTAAAGTTCAATGAGTCTCCAGTCTATTTCGAGTGCTGCATGTTTCTGCGAAAGTGCGTGCGTAGCAGGATTGTTTCGTTGTTGCTTTTAGGGTTTTTATTTGGTACTCAAGTTTGGGACTTAGGAGCTTTTGTAATTTTGGTACTTTTCAAATTCAGAATCTTTATTTCTGGGGTTTGAGGGGGTCAGAACTTTAGGATATTAGGCAAGCGGAATTTTGGGACGTGAGGGTTAGAAGTTTAGGATATTTGAAAATTGGGATTTTGGGGCGTGAGAGTTACAACTTTAGGATATTAGAAGATTGGGATTTTAGGACTTTAGGATTATGGTATCTTGGCACTTTTAAATTCGGGAACTTTTTTATTTGTGGTGCTTGAGGATTTTAGAATTTTAGAGTATTGGAAACTCTTTGGAACTTCGAATGTTTGGAACTCTCAAACTTGAGATTTTTAAACTCCTACCAAAATTTCGAAATTTGGGGGATTGTACATTTCTAAAGTTAAGAATATAACAATTTTAAATTATCTAATTTCTAAGTGATCACATTTCAAAAGAATCTAATTTAGAAATATGTACATATAAGAAATTGATTTTCGAAATTAGGTAATTCATCGCTTTGATAATTTATAAACGAAAAAATGAAAGAATACGAAAGTTGGAAATTGCAGATGAAATGAAGTAGCGATGAATGGTCGTAAATGGAATAGGATGTAAGCAGGTTCATAGCCATCGCTGATTACGATTGCAAACGTTCAGTGCATAGGCATGAAGCGTAATAGATATAGTAGCGCGCGGAGCGTACTATGAGTGGCCACTAAATGGAAACGTGAATGAAGCTCGTTGCAACTGTATTCCCCCTGCGATTCTAGGCACGAATAAGGAAACGCGCTGATTACGTGGACGGAAAACGAGGAAGAAGAAGGTGCTATATTATGTGACGTTTATGTGCGTAGTACGTCTTATCCTAATCTGCCAAACCGACACCCTGATAAAATCTTCACTCTCGTGTTGTGTATTCGTTATGTGTACCGAGCCATGTATTTGCTTCGTGCAATCATGAATGAAACGCTTTCAACATCGCCTTCGTTTTCCGCCCATTCTTTTACCATTTTCTCGCATTTCGCGTGTTTTCTCTTACCGTTCGTTGCTTTCGTCAATTTTGGAGAACACGTTTTTGTTCCACGTGTTATATGAGAAAGCAACTACGTTTAGTATATGTTAATTTATTTAAAGAAAAATCGCATAATACTCAACGATAATTTTGATTCTTAATTAGGAGTTTTAATTAAGTGGAAGTCGATTCAATTGTAAATAGATTTGCAAGTCCGATTTAAAAATTCAAATCTAGCT
This sequence comes from Megachile lagopoda, assembly GCA_036983795.1. Classification (NCBI taxonomy): domain Eukaryota; kingdom Metazoa; phylum Arthropoda; class Insecta; order Hymenoptera; family Megachilidae; genus Megachile; species Megachile lagopoda. The sequence continues at coordinate 9,159,537 of CM072797.1, read as the reverse complement.
CGTAATTGAAAGATTAGATGTTAATTTTTGATCAAGATCGTGGTAATTAACTTAGACGTTATTTATAATAGTCATTGAGGTGTAATTGTCGATTTGGAGGAGATTAATTTATTAAGTATAGTTAGTACTCGTGCAACATGAAAATAAATTTTACTCTTCGGCTAGAATGAAAAGTTTTTATTTCGAATTGAAGGAAGCAATTAAAGATCAAAAATGAAATATTAATTGGAGTTTCTAAAATTGCATCGGGTTTTCGTTTCGAAATATGATTTCATACGCAATAGTCACAACTCAGCGATCGGTAGAGTATTAAAAATTGATTGTTCGCCCGGCAAGATTATTGATCGCGATAATATCGCAACGAGTCATCGTTCGATTCAGTCATTTATGGTTGCCGTTCGCCGGTATCGCATTTTCAAACCAGCTTTCTCTCGGATCAGGTTTGAACCCGAGAATGGAAAGAACATTCTCACGATGACGTACGCGGTTGTGTACCGATTTTTTTTCAGTTTGTTCGCTCGGAATCGAGCAGCTCGACGTCTTAGCTTTCCCTCGATCGTGCGAAAATGACCAAGTGTTTCTCGAGGATCATCGATACCTTTGATCGGGCCAACTTCCGTTCAAATTGAATCACTTCGAATTCCGATGTACTTCAAATTCCAATCCATTACACGTATTATGTAAGAGGTATACGAAACTATGTACAATCTACATTGTAGGTAGGGGTCTTTTGCGGAGGGAAGACGAGATAACTCGTCCTTACCATTAAATGTTCCTTATCATCGTTACATGAAAATACATACTACTAGCTGATGTACACTGCTTTTGCTTGAGATCGAATGCATTTTTGCGATGATTGAAGGTATCATTACTTTATAAGTAATGTATAATGGGTGCTCGTATAATTATGAGCTAACTTAACCAGTACCTAACGTAATACACGTAATAACGATTTGACATAATATATGATGAAATATCGAAATAACCTAAATGAGACGTGATGTAACATCAACTGAACCCGTTGTAACTTATTTGAGACCTAATCTAATTCCGATGTCGTGTAGCACTCGTTAACATAGACTTAATGCAACATCGATCTAACCTAACTTCTACACAATCTAATCCAGAGTTGTCATGATATGTGACTCAATACCAAAGTAACTTAACCTCAAGTAAAGTAGTTGTAACTTACCTTTCACCTAACACAACTCTTATTTCATGTAACACTAATTAACTCAGACCTAATGCAACATTGATCTAACCTAACTTCTACATAATCTAATGCAGTTTTGACGTAATACCACATGACGTAATATCAAAGTAACCTAACTTTAATTGAAATGGTAACTTACTTGAGACCTAACCTAACTCCGATCTGATGTAACACTAAGTAATTAAACTTCTAATGTGACGCTGATCTAACCTAACTCTAGCATAATCAAACCCAAATTATCTTAACATTGACCTAACCTAACTTTGATTTAGTCTAATCTTGACCTAACATAACGTCGATCTAACCTAACCTTGACCTAACTTCGATTTAATTAACCTAATGTCGTTTAGCCTAACCTTGACCTAACTTTGATTTAGTTAACGTAATGTCGATCTAGCCTAACTTTGACCTAACATCGATTTGATCTAACCTAATGTAGTTTAGCCTAACCTTGACCTAACTTTGATTCAGTTAACCTAATTTCGATCTAGCTTAACCTTGACCTAACTTCGATTTGATCTAACCTAATGTCGACCTAGCCTAACCTTAATAACTCTAATCAAACCTAACCTAATCTCGATCTAACTGAACCCTGATTCGGCTTAACCTAACTTAATCCCAACGTAACCCAACTCCAATGTAACCTAATCCGCGAGTAACATAAACTCAACCTAACCTTACCCTTAATTTGACCTAACCTAATTCCAAATTAACTTTAACTAAACCTAACCTTGACCTAACCACATCATTTCGCTTTTATATTATGCAAACGACGCAGTAAAATTACTGTTACCCCATCAGTCCTAAAAATAGTCCAACTTTTTCATGATCTCAAATTTACTTGCAAGATATCGTCATTCCGTTAAGTGTTGCAAATCGTTTAATTTTTACGTTATGCGTCAGTACACGTTAATAAATCAGCATGAATCGTACGGCCTGGAATTTCAACGGAGAATAGCGACGAAGAATTCGAAGTGTCCCGTGTAAATTCATTTTCACGCGCGATAATTTCCAATCACGTGCATCGATTCGCGGCGGTGCTTGAAAGACGATAAAATTGGATTATAATCTAGGGAGTAGCGGCGGAATGCGCGCGCGTTCGCTACGCGATAAATGACCCCCCTTCTACTCTGATTGTACAGTCAGTCACCCTTGTTTATTGCCGTTCGTATCGACGCGGCCAGTCGTACAGAGTCCACGGCAATAACATCAACAGCGGTAGTTACCGTGGCGAAAATAGGGTCAAGTACAAGTTTTACGAGCCAGCCGTGCGCAGACGAGATTGTTTTCTAGCGAACGGTTCGCGGTAACTATTAAACGGCGGTTATCTCTGAATCGGGAAAAACTGCGAATCAATTTGATACTTCCTGTTGCCAGGCAAAAAGGAAATGTGCGTACGCGGTTAAAAGATCAGTTAAACGAGTCCTCGATTCAGTATCGATCTTCGTAGGACAAATTTTTCCGATGACTTTTTTTTTCTCTTCATGGTACAGATTTTCGGGCGCAAATGTTAGGTTTTATCGGACGCTTAACACGTAAACGAGTTTCGTTTCTCGATAGATGAACGTTGTACATCGACAACGTTATACGCATTTGTGTGTTTTTTTTTATATCGAATTTAGTTCTGAATTTCTAGTTTTCTATATCTGTAATTACTATCTCCCAAGATTTTTATATACTGTCTTCTCTGTATTCATTTCTATGTTTGAATTCCTATATTCATTCCTATATTCTCTACACAACGAGATATCCCAAGAAATATCTAGATGTCCCTAGATCATCTATTGCTAAATTTCTGTACAATACCTATTAACAAATATCTCTATATCCTTGGATGTACACCTCATTAAATATACTCTGAAATGTCCCTGTAGTTCCATATATCCCTAGATTCCTATATATTCTCAAATTCGCAGTTTTGAATAACGAAATTGATTTTTTAATCGAGTTGCCCCGATACAAACTGCGAATAACAGGAAATTGGGGATAAAAATCAAGGTTTGATCGTTCGCGATCACATAATATAATGTTATTGCTCTTTTTAAAAATCGTCGGCAAAAACACAGTAGCAGAGATAAAAATGAATAGACAGTTTCATTGAGTGGTCTCGGATTTCATCGCGAGATGCGTAACTGTATATTCTCATGAACGAGGGCAGGGTTATCATCTATTAATGTTCCATTAACCGAGTTTTCTTGTTTTCTAGCCGATGGAAAAATGATTGACCTTTAGCGCGATTAATATCATCCTCCATTCATGCTGACGCTATGCAAACATCTCTCGAATGCCTGTCAATGAGTTTACCAGAGTTTCGCATTCGTTAATTAGAACTTATTCGAATTCGTCAGAACGGAAAGAATAGCGATTCCGATTATCGCACGATCAGGCACGCGCGCGTGACAAAACGTTTCCGTTCGAATTTTTATTTGTCGGGAAAGCTACAACGTATCGATGCGCCTAATCAACCACCCGGATGATAATCCGTCGACATTCCTCGACACGCGATATCGCGTGATTTTCCCGTAATCCCCTCGGCGAAATCGCTCTACCGTGAAACCCGTGCACGACACTCATTTTTACATGCGCCACGCGTTTCATAAGTCGCGCGTTTTTCACGGCGACGATCGGTTGACCGCAGATCGGTTCTCCGGTGTCCGGAACGTTACCAGGTTAGGCTGCGTTTCACCAGAAAATCGGGAATATTTGGTGTTTCGTTCACAATATAGATCGTGATCACCATAGGAGAACGAACATGGGAAATGTGCGTGCCTCGCGAGAAGTCACAAAGTCTAACACCTTGCTGTATTGTCAGATGTGTCAGTCAGAACTCACTGTTACAATTAACCCTTTAACCTACAATTTTCTGGACAGTTACGTCACAGCTGGCTAATTATTTATACAACGCGAAGACAACTGAAGAAAGTTAAATGCTAATCACAATTTGTCTTCGTCAAATCTCGATCATACAGATTGTAATTGGAATTGAATCTAAAATTCAGTTTCAGTAAAAAGACGAGTCTTATCACGTTCCAATTGTAATGTGCGTCACGAGTGTGACACCATATTGTAGGACAAAAGATTAATCGAACAATGAAAATTATTTATGAAATTATGTATTTATAATTTTCGGCGAACCTTCAATTCACATACTATCCAATTTTCACGTTTTTATAATCTACAATTTAAAAATGTACAAATTCACATACTGCCTGATTTTCAAGTTTTTATAATCAACGATAAAAATGAACAAATTCACATATTGTCTAATTTTTTAATTTTTATAATCAGCAATTAAAAATGAACAAATTCACATTCTGCCGGATTTTCAAGTTTTTATAATCAGCAACTAAAAATGAACAAATTCACATACTGCCTGATTTTCAAATTTTTATAATCAGCAACTAAAAATGTACAAATTCACATACTGCCTGATTTTCAAGTTTTTATAATCAGCAACTAAAAATGAACAAACTTACATACTGCCTGATTTTCAAGTTTTTATAATCAGCAACTAAAAATGAACAAATTCACATACTGCCTGATTTTCAAGTTTTTATAATCAGCAACAAAAAATGAACAAATTCATATACTACTCAACGTTTAAGTTTTTGGAAACATTAATTAAAAATGAACAAATTCCCATACTGCCCAACTATGAATTTTTCATAACCAGCAATTAGAAATGGAGGAACTCAGAAAATGTTTAATTCAGAAATTAAAAATGATTTATAAACTGAAAGCTTTGAAACACAGAAAAAATCTGCAAACTACAAATCATGGAGTTATAAAGCGAAGTTTAGAAATGGCAAAATAATGAGAAACGAAAGAACGGGAAATTCGGAGCGCCGTAAAATCGGTAAGGAAGTAAAAGTGGGCATCGGTTTACCTCGGTGGCCAGTTTCGGGAATGGGTTCTCTCCGTCAAGGATACTCAGTGTCCCTATATTGCCAGATCCATGGAGAAAAGCGAGGAGAACGGCGCGTCGCGACGACCAGAATAACGCGAGGAAGGCTCGTTCCGATCGTGTGGCGCGTGTATACGGTTTCAGATCGACGGATAGACGAATGAGAAAGGACAGACTGACAAACGGATAAACGGACAAACGGGCGAACCGACTGGCGGGAGTACAGACGCCACATAGCCAGACAGTGAGTGCCGTGCTATTTTCAGGCTGCAGTCGTCTACCACGTTGCCAACCTAACCTTACTTAATCCCAACCTCAACCTTACCGGCCAACTCGACTTCTCCTTCTCTCCTTTCAACCGACACCGCTCTTCTTTACGCTCGCTTCTCTCTCTTCCCTTGTTCGACCGCTGAATCCGCTGCCTTCTTTTTCTTCTTTTCCTCTTCAGACCGCTTAATGCGTTGCATGGCCTCCACCGTATTCACTGTTATTCTTATCTGTCGGCGGACGCTGTTTTTGTCGCGACTTTGAAAATTCGAGATACCATTTTACACCTTCTGGACCTACCGAAACATGGGACTTTTTACTTATTCTCATATTATATATCTTTTTAGTGAAATAATTATCAGCAATGATATATTTTCTTGGTACAATAATTGTCAGCACATATATCTTTTTAGTGGAATCAAAAATATTTTTACAGTGCAATAGTCAGCGATAATATATCTTTTTAAGTGAAATCGTTAATGTAAATGAGAAAATAGTCCCCTGATGAGTACTGAAAGTACCCAATGGGTTGAATCTCTTATCAAGTCTCATAGTGAATTACAAAATTTGTCAAGGTGATTTTTTCAATCTGTGTTGATTTTGAAGATACAAAAATTTGCATTGTACAAGTGGAAATATATGAAACTATGCAAAATTAATTCTACGATTTTGTTTAATCCGTACGGATTAACCATATTTTGATTAAATAAGTGAGCCATCGCTGAAAGTATATAACCAATGCTTTCTTGTTCGTTGCTCGCTGAAAATTACCGTGATGATCATCGGCGAACCGCTCGATTACCCCGTCCATCGTAAACGCAAATTGGGATGCAGGAATATAAAAATAAATGGGATCGGCGCTAGCCTGGCAGAACTTTGCATAATTACGCGTCTGCCGGAAGTTGGGCTTCGTACCATCGAACGGAACGATCGGAAACCGTACAAAGGTTCGATGCAAATTCCTATAAACTTGTATCGTGGATATTTTAAGGGTGTAGTGTCAAAACTCTTCGTCTTCTCTTCGTGATACTACAATAAACAAACAACAAAGATTTGAACTAACCTGGTTAGGTTAATACGGAAGTTATGTTGGATTTAATGGGAGGTTGGATTAGTCGAGCTCACCACCCTGATTATTATTTTAACGAGGGTTAATGTTAGTTTTGATTACAATTAGTTTGTGATGTAGTATCAAGGATACCACCCTAATATGAACATTTTAATCGTTGATGAGGTTAGAGTAAGGTTAAGAGTAAAGCTTGTCAGAGTAAAGCTATGGTTAGATTATGGTTATAGTGAATGATATGGTTAGATAGGATCATATTGTGCTACTGTACAGACAGAATGAATTAGGTTACATTTGACTGGGTTAGGTTAAATTAACCTAGTTTTCTAGTTAAGTTAGGTTGAATTAGAGTTAGGGTTAGATTAGGTTAAACTAGTTTAGAGTAAGGTTAAATTATGTTAGATCCATAATTTCTTGATACATTATCAACATCAGCATCCGGAGTAGAATAATGCAAATTTTAATATAATAGATGAATTTGGGATATTAAATATTAAATGATGGCTGGAGAATAAAATACTTTTGAGGACATGTTTATTCATATCAACCTTTCAGTGAGAATATCTTTGAATCTAAATAAAGAATTTGTGACATGACGCCTGTATCACTCGGGTCTCCAATTATTACTTAACCTCTATATACTAGTATATTCACCTTCATATTATATTTCACCAAGTGTACTAAAGTTATAATATATTTTATATTGTATGTAGTTTACTATAGCGTATATCGTAGTATATATTACAGTACATATACTATAACAGTATATCTATTGAAAAAACATTACTTCTAAATGTACCTACAGTACCAAAAAGAGCAGTATGTACATCGATCGACGATCAAGGCGATCAAAAATAAATTTTCGATTACAAAATGGCCTTAGCACCAACCCAGAGTTTAAATGACCGTCATTTCGCGGTTTTTGTCTGCTGTCATCGATGGCCGGTCGGTTAACCGGGGCAAAAGTTTGGCCGGCAATTCAATGGAATTTGATCGGCGCATTACGGGTCGGGAGTCGGGAAAAATGTGTTGGGAGCTAAGAGAAAGGGGAGATGAAAGAAGAACCCGAGGACGTTAAAATACCAAGGAGGCGTACATGAACGAAACCGGTTGGACGGTCTGGTCTGGTTTGGTCTGGTCCGTCCAGGTCTCTGTTCGAAGGTGGCGGCGCAAAGGGGACGAAACCGCGTCGTGTCCGGTCGTGCTCGAGTTCAGATAACGAGGTTGCCCGGTGCACTTTTGCAAAACTGGTTTTTCGTGTAAGATTTCTGGCCAATGGGCCAGCGGTTCTCGCGTACACGTTTCCACGACGCAACGTATTTTTTCGCGAAAGCTTCAAATCCAACGGTCGTTTTAATACCTGATCGACAGAGCAGGCGGTTTCTGCTTATCGCGTTATATCGAGCTGGGTGCCGTTGCGGTTGCATTTGCGGCGTGCCTCGGCTTTTTATGCGGCCTTGAACGCGGCCGAACCGATCAGAACCAGGACGACTTCGCCCTGTACGATCGTCTGCGAATCTGGATTCCCTTGGGGAAATTCGGGGAACCATTATCGCTCTCTGCATCGATATAACCAAGTTTTTATAATTTCGGATTTGGTAGATTGATAATTTTGGGGATTGAGGGATTTCTGCAAGGTTGAAATTTGGGTAGGTGTTAATGTGGGGATTAAGAATTTTGTGATTGAGGCATTTGGAGATTTGGGAGACTGGGGGTTTGAGAATCTGGGAAGTTGGGAATTGGGGATTTAAGAATCTGGGAAGTTGGGATTAGAGAATCTGGGAATTTGGGGTTTGAGAAGTTGGGAAATTGGGATTTGAGGATCTGAGAATTTGGGATTTGAGGAACTGGGAAGTTGGGAATTGGGGATTTGAGAATCTGGGAAGTTGGGATTAGAGAATCTAGGAATTTGGGGTTTGAGAAGTTGGGAAATTGGGATTTGAGGATCTGAGAATTTGGGATTTGAGGAACTGGGAAGTTGGGAATTGGGGATTTGAGAATCTGGGAAGTTGGGATTAGAGAATCTAGGAATTTGGGGTTTGAGAAGTTGGGAAATTGGGATTTGAAGATCTGAGAATTTGGTATTTGAGGAACTGGGAAGTTTGGAATTGGGGATTCGAGAATCTGTTAAGTTGAGATTTGGGGACTTGAGAATCTGGGAAGTTGCGAATTGGGGATTTGAGAATCTGGGAAGTTACGAATTAAGGATTTGAGAATCTGGGAAGTTGGGATTTGAGGATCTGGGAATTTGGGGTTTGAAAAGTTTTGAAATTGGGATCAGAGTATCTGAGAAGTTGGGATTTGAGAATCTCGCAATTTTTACTTAGCAAATTTCTCGAAAGTTGACATTTGGCTAGGTAGATAGTTGGTAATATGGGGATTAAGAATTTGAGGTATGTGGAGATTTGGTAGACTCGGAATCCCAAGATTTGAGAATCTGGCAAGTTGTAGATTGCAAATTACTGTCCACACGGTGCTCATCTGCAAATCTGAATTTCTTTGAGAAAACTCGAGGCACCACTCGACAATTACCACTCTCTCCATCTACCTAACCAAATCAGTTTCTCCAATTTCAGATTTGCCATCTTGCTAATTTTAGGAATTGTGGAATTCGTCGAAGGTTGAATTTCAGGTAGGTGGATTGTTAGTAATATAGGGATTAAGAATTTTACGATCAAGGTATTTGGAGAATTGGTAAACTAGGAATTAGGATTTGAGATCTGGGAATATGTAGTTTGCAAATTTCTGTCCACACGGAACTCGTCTGCGAATTTGAATTCGCTTGGGACAACTCGAGGGCCTCTCGCCAATTACCGGACTCTCGATATCCTCCGAGCTAAGCAAATTGTAGAATTTAAGTTTTTAGAATTTCTGATTTGTTAGTTGGTAAATTTATGAATTCAGTAAATATTCGAAGGTTGAGATACTTGCAGATTAGGTAGATGCAAATTTGGGATGAATTTTGCAATTTTTAAATTTGGAAATATAACAAAGGTAAAAAGTTAAAAATACAAGAATTTAGAAATTTTTGAATTATAAATTTGAGAACTAATATGAAAATTAAAAAAAATTAATTCTGGAATATCTGGAAATAAAAAAGTTTGAAAATTTAAAAACTTGAGAATGTAGAAATTTAAAAATGTAAAAAATTGAAAATTTGCAAAAGTATAAAGTTTTCAAATACATGAATTTGTAGATTTATCAGACTTCACAATAATTTATACTAATAAATCAACTCATTTGATTGTACGCAGCTGTGTTGATACTCGATTAGTTCTTATTTTTCCTGCATCTCGATAATTCGATATCACAATGCTCTGCTCCGTCGTTTTCTCGCCGTCTCGTGTGATTTAACGCCTGGAGTATTGAATTGCGAGAAGAATCGAATGTTTTCTTTCTTTTTCCGTGTTACGTTTGCGTTGCGGTGATCATGTAAAGCGGTGTTGGAGACACTAGTTATTATTCCTTTTCCAATTGTTTAAGTACCTATATTTTAATATTCTTTGGTATTTGAATATTGTATTTATCCATTAATAGTCATAATTATTAAGAGATCATGCATTAATTATGGTCATAATAAGTGGTCGTTTGTTTACTGATAAGGATAGAATTGTATACTGTATTGGAGAGTATGGTGGGGATTATCACTCTCCAGGGAACATCACGTCTTAGAGAAACATGGATCTACTATCTGAAGTTTCAACATTCAGAAATTTGGGAATTTTTATATTTTTGTATTTCGTGAAGTTGGGAAACTTGGGAGATTTGAGAATTTGAAGGATTTGGGAAACTTGAGAGATTTAAGAAATTGAAAAATTTGGGAAATTTTAAAAATTCGAGAAATTGAAGGATTTGGGAAACTCGGGAGATTTGAGAAATTGAAAAATTTGGGAATTTGTTAAATTGGTACTTTTACAATTTTATAGTACAACAAAGAATATTGAAATTTCAAAAATTTCATGACATGAGAATTGGTTAAGTCAAAAAATGCAAATAGTTCCGAAAATGTCAGTAATTTTCGAACGAGTCAAATGAAAGATCGAAAAAACATGCCACCCATAGATGTACCGTATCCGAAGCGAGCGTAGATGTTATCGTCGCGTATGTCGGTTGTCTCGGAATGACCGGTGGAAAGAGTGTAGGTTCTGTTCGTAAAAGGCCAGCCGGAGGCTATCAGGGCGCGGCACAGACACACACGGTGTTCTGCTCGCTACTTTTATGAATGAATGCAGTTCGAGTGGGTGTGCGTAGTTGTGACTGCGCCTCCGCGGTTCGAGCCGTGGTCGCGCGCGTGTGCGTGTTTCCCTCGCGTATTTCTTGGTTGTACTCGGTGCGTACACCGAGTCTCGCAACGCGGTGATGATGATGATGCCTGTTCGTGGACGGCATTTCTCGCCGTTGCACGCGTGCTCGTCGACGAACAACCACCTGGGGGCCCGCTCCTTCGGACACGTCACACGATCGCCTCACCGTACGTTTTTCCGGTCACATACTTTCCCGACGATCCTTTTACCGTAGGCTCAACCTCTCTAAATCCATGAGCTAATTTCTAGCTGACTCGAGTAGATACTGCGAGTTGGTATAGAAATTGTATCATTGTACAGAAATGGTTAATGATGGTAATTGTTTTTTTTTAATTGAATTTCAGTTTATTCTCATTTAAAGGTGTGAGCGTAATACGAAAATTGGATGGTGATTAATTATATTTGAGTAGATGATGGTTCTTTGTGCTTTTAGTAGGTTGCTGTTTTAGTAATATAGTACTGTGGTATTTTACTATTCCATTTTGTTGTACTAGTGTTGCATTATTTCGTTATACTACTATACTGTTTCTCATTTGTATTGTAATGTGTTACTGTTCCACTATTCTACTAGTGCTAGACAACTATTCCACTATTGCATTATAACATTATCTTATCATACCACTATTACACTCAAGTACTATATTAATATATTCGACTATTTTACTGCATTACTATCAACTGTTTTCTTAATTGTACTATATTCTATTTAGTATAGTAGTACTGTAGTACATTAAAGTCGTGAAATACTAATATAGTAATATAGTTGTATGGTAAAATTCGCGGGTTTGTAAAACAGCGGTATAGTAGTATAGTAGTTGTATAGTAGTATAGTAGTGTAGTAGTATAGTAGTTGTATAGTAGTACAGTAGTATAGTAACATAGTAGTACAGTAGTATAGTAATATAGTAGCATAGTAGTATAGTAGAGTAAGAGAGTAACGGAGTAGTAACGTATTAGAATTGTTGAAACAGTGAAGTAGTACCATAATGTTATAGTGGAAGAATAGAATAGTAGAACAGTGAAATAGTAAAATAGTACAATATTATATCAGTCATATACTGAGATAGTCAAATGGTAAAATAGTAAAGTAAAATAGTCAATTTGTGAAATAGTAAATTAGTAAAATAGTAAAGTAGTCAAATAATGAATATGTGAAATAGTCAACTAATGAAATAGTAAACTAGTAAATTAGTAAAGTAATAAATTAGTTGACTGCTCCAATAGTCATCGATATTTCAAGAGTAGCGGTGCGAGTGTAATATATGCAAGCTTACCCTGCTCAACCTCAATGAAAAATTTACATACATATTCGAAAACCAGACTGTAACTTCTTTTACGAGAAGAGAAAAAGAGTAGAAGCATCAGAACGGAAAGCAGATAAAGTATTCTTCCGTTACCGGACGAAAAACTCGCAACACCTATCAACATCCTTTGTAAACAAGATCGCGTTCATACAAAAAGAATCTACCAGCCAACGTTTCTTATCTCGCGGCAGAAGAAAACGAATTCTTTCGTGAATTCTTTGACGCGAACTCCGAGTATACAGTCGGAATCTACTAACTGGGTCGAGCAATAGCTATAATTCTTCTCGTGAAACGAACAAAAAATTGTAGTCGACAATCTTGCATTATTTAACAGTCTCTATTATATCGCAGTCCACCGACTCTTTGCACAAACGCATCGGTGCAGTTGCACTTTACAACGCAGTTGCACGTTACTGCTACATGTTATAAAGTGCAATCGTACTGGAACTGCGTATTGCAAAGTGCAGTTGCACTTGCTTTTGAAGCTGCTTGTTGCAAAATGTAGTTGTGCTTGCTTTCTGAAGCTAGATGTTGCAAACTGCACTTCTCAAATTAAACTATGCGATTTCTATTTGTGCCCAGTGCTCTTCATGCGATTCTGAATGCAAACAGTATTTTAAGAAGCAATATCAGAGATATGTGGTTTATGAAATATTTCTAACATTTTGTAATTTAAAATATCTCATTGTCGATTTAACATTGCACCCGAATACTTTTCTACTCAGAATCACAAGTTGAAGTCATATAAAAGAAGAAAGTGCGAAGAAACACAAAAGTGCAGTTACATGATTGTATGTATACTGAAGTCACGAGTTGGCGCGTGAAGAGGCCTACCCAAGTGTTTAGAAGAGCACGCATCATGCTATCATAGCAAGTCAGAGTCAAGAATCATCAGAGTCAGAATCAAGAATCATACAAATTCCTAATTTTCCAAATCTCTAATTTCCCAAACCCCTATGTCCCCAAACCTCTACATCCCCAAATTCCTAATTTCTCAAATCTCTACATTTTCAAACTCTTATGTCCCCAAATCATTATCTTCCCGAATCTCTACATTTCCAAATTCCTAATTTTCTAAATTCGTAATTTCCCAAATCTCTACCTTCCCAAACCTTTATATCCCCAAATCTCTACATTCCCAAATCTCTACATTCTCAAATTCCTACATCCCCAAATCTCTACATCCCCAAATCTCTACATTCCCAAATTTCTACATCCCCAAATCCCTCCATTCCCAAATTCCCATATCCCAAAATTCTCACATACCCAAATCCCTACATCCCCAAATCCCTACATCCCCAAATCCCTCCATTCCCAAATTCCCATATCCCAAAATTCTCACATACCCAAATCCCTACATCCCCAACCGCTATATCCCCAAATCCCTACATCTCCAAATCTCTACATCCCCAAATCCCTCCATTCCCAAATTCCTATATCTCAAAATTCCCACATACCCAAATCCCTACATCCCCAAATCCCTACATCCCCAAATCCCTCCATTCCCAAATTCCCATATCCCAAAATTCTCACATACCCAAATCCCTACATCCCCAACCGCTATATCCCCAAATCCCTACATCTCCAAATCTCTACATCCCCAAATCCCTCCATTCCCAAATTCCTATATCTCAAAATTCCCACATACCCAAATCGCTATATTCCCAAATTCCTACATCTCCAAATCGGTACATCCCCAAGTAGCTACGGCACAATTGTTCAGAATAGAAAAATGGACGCCTCACACGTATTTTCGGCGGTGGCTCTCGCGGTCACTCACACCAATTAGGCGAAAGACAATGACAGTCTTGGCAGTCTCTCAAGTGAGCGAGATGCTACTTGCGTTCAGCAATTATTATTGTCATTATTATACTTATTCGTCTGTATGCAAGTGTTCACGGATAGAGCTACTTTGGGTCACGCGCCAACTCATGGGTTGACATCAGTAGATGCACTTCGAAATTGCGCTCTGCAGCCATTTTTGTAAGAAATACAGAATGATAGTCTGTTAGATAATACAAGATTTTTCTCTGTAATTTTTTTGTTTATATATAGTTGTAGTTATGGGAGTTTAAATGGACCACAGTAGGAGGAAGCGACGGAAGGGAAAAACGGAGAAGGAAGTACATGGAGTTTTTGAAAAAAAGTTAGAACCCCGCAGGGAGAAGCGTATTTTATTAGGCGGTTCAGCCGGCGAATGTTTTCGAAGGAGCACGATCGACGCCCTCGCGACGATGGCATCCTGGCCTCGTCGTCGTGGGCTTTAAACGAGCACCGTAAATCAACGGGGGACAAGCTTAAAAGTCTTTTAACTCGGTGTCTCTGGACGTGTGGGCCCATCACGGGATCGGGATCGCTTGATTTTTCGTTGCCTCGTTGCTTTACACCCACCGAACTCCTCGACACACGCGCGGAAATGCAGTGCTTGTCTTTCGCTGCAAATATAGTCGTAAACGATAAAAAGGAAAAACGAGTGAAGGCTGGTCGAGGAAAATTTTTAAACAGTATTGTCCCTAGTGTAGGTCTTGGGAAATTTTAGATTTTTCATTCGAATTGGGAAATTTGGACATTTTTAGAATCATTAGATCTCAAATTTAGAAATTTAGAAATTAACAGGTTTGGAAATTGGTATTTGGGATATTTGGGAATTGGGGGTTGGAGAGTTGGAAAATTAATAAATTGGGAGTCGGGATATTCAGATTTGGGATATTGAAAATTAGGATCTGGGAAATGGGGATTTAAGAAATTTAGGAACTGAGATGTGGGTAATTGGTAAATGTGCAAATTGGGCTTTGGACAATAGTGAAATTTCAAAATTGGGATTTGGGGAATGTGGAAATTGGAATTTAAGAAATTTCGAAATTGTAAATTTGGAAATTGAAGTGTAGAATATTTGGGACTTGAAATTTAAAAAATGTAGAAACTAGGATTTAAGAAATTTAAAAAGCAGGATCTGGAAAATTAGGAAAAGTGAAAATTTGTATTTGTACAATTGCAACTTTGGAAAATGTTGTTTTAAGAAAATGGAAAGTATGAACACTGGAATTTGGAGAACAATAAAATTTGAAGACTGGAATGTAAGTAATTTTTAAATTGGGTCGTAGGAACTTATCTTAAGAAATTTAGAACCTGGAATTTCGGGAATTCGTGGTCTTCACAAACTTTATGGGCGGCCATGCGTTTAAAGTTTGAAGTCAGGAAGGTCTAGGGAGAGCCTATGGAGAAGCAGGGGAGAGACAGGGCCGCGTTTAAAAGGAAACTGAAAAAGCGGTCGTGCAATACCCAGCAAGAGGAACACCCTAGTCGCTGGCCAATTAGCGCTTGAAGGATAAATAATGTATCGTCGCGCGATTAGATCGCGTGTCGCGTTAATTGGACCGCTAATTAATCGAGGTCGATCACTTACCTGGAGAGTAGAACAACATCCATTGTATTTACGCTTAACTTCTTTTCAAACAATCTTGTAAAAACAATCCTACTAGCTTTCCACTTTTAAGTATCTTCAAATTGTGTCTTTAGGTTACTGCATATTGTCGGATTTCGATATATCAAGTTGACTTCATCGTCACTTCTGTCAATTTAATGACAGAACTGTAGATACTTATAATATTTAATCATTGTTAAGACAGCAATAAAATAAGAACAGTATTGATGATATATTAGTTCGAAACTTAAAGTTTGCAGAAAATGAATATGAATTTTCACGAATGTCTAATATGAACTTCATGGTTGATGAATTCAATTACCAAGCAGTTCAGCTGTTTTATTTATAAAACATACGGGGCATTTATACAGTTATTTTCGTTAAACTTTGAGCTTTAAATTGATATATCACAAGTGGTATTTGGTGACACTTTTATGTCATGAAATGGCGCCTGAAGTCTTACATTTCAAGATTCATCATTTTTTGACGGACCCACGTCATTGTCCCATATAATGGATCATCAGACGTTTCATATTTAAAATTACTACGGGGCATTTATGCAGTTACTTTCGTTAAACTTTGAGCTTTAAATTGATATATCACAAGTGGTATTTGGTGACACTTTTATGTCATGAAATGGCGCCTGAAGTCTTACATTTCAAGATTCATCATTTTTTGACGGACCCACGTCATTGTCCCATATAATGGATCATCAGACGTTTCATATTTAAAATTACTACGGGGCATTTATGCAGTTACTTTCGTTAAACTTTGAGCTTTAAATTGATATATCACAAGTGGTGTTTGGTGACACTTTTATGTCATGAAGTTGCGTCAGAATACTTGCATTTAAAAATTCATAATTTCTTGATGGATCCACGTCATTGCCTTATATAATAGGTCATCAGCCATTTCATATTTAAAATTGCTACGGGGCATTTATGCAGTTACTTTCGTTAAACTTTGATCTTTAAATTGATATATCACAAGTGGTATTTGGTGATACTTTTATGTCATGAAATAACGCCAGAAGTTTTACATTTCAAAATGCATCGTTTTTTGCTACATGCTCATTGTCCAATACAATCAATCGCCATTTTATATTTGAGAACATCAAGGGGGCCTTAGAAAATTATTTTTATCGAACACAGCTTTAAACTAAAAAGCGGAAAATACTATTTTCGAATAGTACGTAATAAAATCCCATTTTCAAAATTGAACGTTTCTCGCGTAACAAACAGTGGAAGAGAAGTAAGAAGAATTTTGTTTGCAAGGTGAACAGTAAAGTAAAGTTACTGTTTCCCTTTGTTCAACGAGACGGTTAATAATGCTTTCTTGCAACACCTTCTTTTCCTCGCTTCCCATATAACAGATTGACTTAGCTCATCCTCATTTTCTTTTTATCCTTGCCAGTGATCCTTGTTTTGCTCGTCCGTGTTTCTCTCCGGCCGCCGTCTGCCACGCATCTTCCGGTAATTTGCGGGAGCCTGGAATCCAGGAATTCCGTTCCAGACCGTAAACTAGCGCGAATATCGGCGTTGTTCTAAGGAAATCGTCTCGTTCCGGCGGGGATTTCTTCGTCACCGATCCGAGCCATTGTTCATTCAGTATTAATCTTGCCATTGTCACGATATTAAACGCTCGGTGAATTTATTATCGTTCACCGTTACGGTATTACCATCGTGAAATGAGAATCGGTTCCGTGCGTTTCGATAACTCCCGTCACCGATGACCCCGTAGGAATTTAACCTATTAGGGTGACTGTGACGAGAATGAAATGCAGAAAGAACGGTTCGTGTTCGCTGGAACACTTGGAGACGTCCTGTGAAAGGAATGCGGAGCTGGTCGTTCGAGATTGTTATATTTATAAGTTAGATTCGTATTAAACAATAAGAGTGTATATACGCAGTCGCTCTCTTCTTCTACAATTCGGCGAGACTTCTCGTGAGACGCGCACGGTGTATTTAAATTAGATTAATAATTAGGTATCTGCAGTACTGTTAGGAGCGAGAAAAATACAAGTGTATTTTCTTAAGCAAAATTGTAAAATTAGAAATTTCAATTTTCGAAATTTTCAAATCTTTAAACTTTCTAAAAGTCTAAATTTTCTAATTTCTGTATTTTTAAATTATGAAATGTTCTAAGATTTTCAAATTTCGAAATTCCCCTAGTTCAAATATTTTCAAATAGGGAAATTCCATAGTTCTAGCATTCTCAAATTCTGAAATTTCCCCAGGTTAAATATTTTCAAATTGTAATATTTCTTAGTCCTGAAATTCTCTAGATTCTGAAATTTCCCTAATTTTTATATTTATTAAATTCTGAAATTTCCCTAGCCTAAGCAATTGTAAGTTCTGAAATTCCCCTAGATCAAATTTTTCCAAATTGGGAAATTTTCTAGTTCTAATATTCCCAAATTCTGAAATTTCCCTAGTTTGTACAATTCTAAGTTCTGGAATTTCCCTAGTTTAAATATTTCCATATTTTGAACTTTCCTAGTTACAAAATTTCCCTAGTTTAGTTAATTGCAAATTCTGAAGTTTCCCTAGTTCAAGCAATTCTAAGTTCTGAAATTTCTCTAGCTTATAGGAGACTAAGTTCTGAAATTTCCCTAAAACAAATATGTCCATACGCTGAAATTCTCTGGTCCTAGAATAAAAATATTCTGAAATATCCCCAATAAAATTATTTCCTACTGAAATTCCCTAACTGTAAAATTTCGAAAATCTAATCTTAAAATTCTTCCAAAATTCCCTGGTACTAAAATTTCCAAAATCCCGAATCTAAAATTTG
Organism: Megachile lagopoda; assembly: GCA_036983795.1. Classification (NCBI taxonomy): domain Eukaryota; kingdom Metazoa; phylum Arthropoda; class Insecta; order Hymenoptera; family Megachilidae; genus Megachile; species Megachile lagopoda. The sequence goes on along the minus strand of CM072797.1, from coordinate 9,141,262 downwards.
AAAACCCTAAGAAAATCAATTTTATAAATCCCTGAGTTCGCTACCACTCGTATTAGCAAATTCCCAAACGTGCACTTCTCCGATGGAAAATCGAGCAAAGAGAAGCGTAAAGAAAGTTTTATCTGCGTCGCAAAGTTTCCTCGAGCATGGCGATTTTTCACGGTAATTCGCAAAATCTGTGCCGCATTCGCAACGCTACCTCGAGTTGTCTATAAATACCGCAACTATTCTGTTGGAGGCGATTAAAAATGCGAAAATTGTAGGAATTATCGGACAGATCGTGGCCGTAGGTTAATCGTGACGTAGCGCATAACAGTAATAGCGATAAGATCGTAGTTCGGTTGTCGGTTCGCGCGGATTATCGGAAGAAAAGGAGCAACGCGTTTCGTTCGCGCTTTACACACGGCCTATGAATCGTATCTCTATCGGAATCCCGGAAGTTGGCTCCAATATCGATGTTCCTTAGATCATCGCTCTATTCTTCGCGGCGTGGCGTTTACATCTGCGCAGCATTCGGAAGGGAATGATTGAACGAACGGGTCAACGTAAATGCCAAGCTGCCAAGGCTACAAATAATACGACGCGGAACGCGATGCTTAGCGACAACGATTGTATTTCTTATTAATAGTAGTCTTCCCTCTACTCGCCACGGCGATCCGTCCGTGCCTCGGGCTCGGTTACGCGCCAACGGAACAGGTTGTCTTTTCAAAGATAACGTTGCACAGCTTTTCTTCGCTTAGTTGGGATTTTACATTTGAAATTTGATCTTTTGAGAGTTTGGGAAATTTGGGATATTTGGAAAAGGGAGTTATGAAATTTGCGAGATCGGAAGATGTGGAAATTAGGATTTGGAAATTTTGATTTGGAAAATTGGGAAATATATGAGGTGAGATTTGGGAAGTTCGGAAGAGTAGAATTGGGGATTTTGGAAATGGGGTTGTAGAAAATTGGGAAGTGGGAAATTTGGAAATTGGACTTGGGAATTTTGGAAAATTGGGATACGTGAAAATTGGGATTTGGAAAATTGGGAAACGTAGAAATTGGGAAATTTGGGAAGTGGGATTTGGAAAATTGGGAGACGTGGGAATTGGGATTTGGGAAATTGGGAAACGTGGAAATTGTAATTTGGAAAATTGGGAAATGTGGAAAATTGGGAAACGTGGAAATTGGGATTTGGAAAATTGGGAACCGTGGAAATTACAATTTGGAAAGTGTAGAATTGAGTCGTACTAAATTGGGAAATGTAGAAATTGGTATCCATAATCTGTACATATGAGATGTGTAAATTAAAAAATTTGAAAGTTTAAATAATTATTAAGTAACAGATATTTTACAAATTAAAAACTTGAAAAATCAAAAATGTAATATTGAAAATGTAGAAATTACACGTACACGTGTAGACATGCATAGTGTTTCCCTTAGAAGCTTGAAAATCGGCGTAAAGCTCTCGTCCACGGCTCATCTCATCAAGATATCGAGTCAAAGGGGATCTTGGGCTGGATGTTTGAAGCGACCTAGCCTAAAGTTGCAAGCACGTCCCGTCCCCGGCCCAGGCCCAATATTCAAAGTGTACTTTCCAACGACAGTTCCAAGCCGGTTACTCGACGCTTCCTCGCTAAAAGCAGCCTCTTTCCTCCCCTTGTCTCCTTTATATTCCTGTTTTCTCTCCTGCTGGCCATCGCTTCGTCGCGATCTTCTCTCCGCCCTTCGATAAAATAATGGCCGGAAGTGGTGAGCTGACAGCTGCCCTCCTCTATCCGCATTTTCTTGCAGTCGCTTTTCAAACGCATTTGCGATTTCTTTCTTTTACGTGCTTTCATGTACAAATCGTGCTTTAATCGAATACTAGTAGCCTTGGAGGATAGCTAAGGTCATTAGAGGCAAGAGATACTGAATCTTAGAAATTGGAACGCAAAATTTGGAAAGAAATTGAATTATTTCAAGGTAATCGTTGTAAAGAGTACATTTTTTGGTTCGGAAACTTCTTTCGTTAATTTTTAAATTTTTATTTGAAAAGTTCGACAAATTCGGAAAATTAGACATTTTCTAGTTTTTAAATTTTTAAGATTCTTAAATCTTCAAATTTACGAATTAACTATTTTAGAAATTTTAAATGTTCAATTTTCAGGATTTATAAATTTTTTATTTCCTAATTTATAATGTTGGTAAATTTAAATAAGCAGGCTTTGAATTTTGAGAATTTGTACATTATGCAATTTTATGATCTTATAATTTATGTAAGTGTATTGAAATTTATAAATCTTCAAACTTATACATTTTGCAATTTTATGATCTTATAATTTATGTAAGTGTATTGAAATTTTTTAATCTTCAAACTTATACATTTTGCAATTTTATAATCTTATAATTTATGTAACTGTATTGAAATTTATAAATCTTCAAACTTATACATTTTGCAATTTTATAATCTTATAATTTATGTAACTATATTGAAATTTTAAAATCTTGAAATTTATACATTTTATAATGTTGAAAATTTGTAATTTATGAATTGCAATATCGCAGCACATTCAGTTCCATAACGAATTCGAATTCTCCGAAACTCGATACGATCTAACGTTTCCCGGGCAAAGTAATAATTAAATCACTGTAGCAATAGTAGGAAAGTATCTTTAAGAATCTTTTCTACGCGTCGTTGGTGGAAAACACGATATCAAATGTATGTGCAAAACCGCTGTCCGTCACACCGCAACTCCGCAAGTCCTACGTATCGCGACAAACCACTCGGCCGGACGCGTGTTTACCCGGGATGCCATTACTTTCCGCGTATTAACCGCGACAATTTTAACTCGAGAAGCTATTTTATGTAAACGAGAAACAACATTTTTCTTGCACCACCTTCAGCCTCGGTTAGTTACTTGTGCATACAGAGTGTCCCGTAAATCAGCTACTGATTCTGCACTAAAAAATCAGTCTAAAACGAGGAATATTTTATCGCATGGTTTTCGAGATCGAGTTCGAATTTTCGCGAACACTCGATTATCCGCGGTGGTTCATCCACTCGAGTTGGACACCGGTGTTTTCATTTAGTACGATCGCGAATAATGCAACCAGTTTGATCGAAGAATTTTTTCTTCGACTCTCTTTTAACGATATCGTTTACGAGCACGATTATTACGAGATGCGAAACCACACTCGATAAGCGTCCGTTTTGTCCTTTGTTTACTCTGTCAAGATGGCGACGACCAGGTACCGTTTCTAATATTCCCCTGTAGCGAAAGCACTGCCCGCAAGCTCTCTGCACGAATCATATCACTGTATTCGCGGTTGTATAACAGCTTCCAAAATACTGGTAATTCTTTAGTGGATATATAGAGCCACCGGAAGATCTTTGTACTGCGTATGAACAAACGTACAAGGTAAATTGGGTAAACTACAAAGCTTGAGGCTAATGGAGTGCACGTGTACTTAATAAACTCCATTTTCTCGGAAACTGTGCGGCAGATAACAAAATTTGATTCTGTATTTTATTCAGTTTCAAGCAGAATCTACTCGATTGTAGCATGATTTATAGAACACCTTGTACACCAATTGGCAGCAGAGTTTGAAAGCAACCTTCGTTGCTCATTGGAATTGGTACTCGAAGCGGAAACATTGATAATGTTGATTCGAAGATGCCTTGTTTCGCTTCGGCAAGTTTGCGCGCAAGAAATGAACCTGGTAGTCGAAGATCGATTAAGTTCAATGTCGAACTTCTACGCAATTATTTATTTTCGCCGTCTTCTTCTCGTGCCTTCAGCGTCGTAGTTGCTTTCTGAGCATTGCATCAGGGTCGCTGCGTAGTGGTATTAAATCTCAATAATGAAATAGCAAGTCAATTTATGGAAAAATTATTTTATGAAAAGTGTTTATTAGTACAATAGGAGTCATATGTAAGCATTAGAATTTTTAATTTTATTTTCAGTTCAGAATTTTTAATTACTATTGTACTACAGGCTTTGGAAATTAAAGGGTTCTTACATTTTTTCGAATTTTAGGTTCTAAAGTTTTTGAATTATCAGATTTTTAAATTTCTAATTTTACATAAATTCATAAATATAATTAATACATAGATTCAGTTATTAATACATAGATTGATAAATTTTCAAACTTGCAATTTCTTAAATTTGAAGTATTCAAGTTACGAACTCCAATATTTGTTAATTTTGTATATAAAAATTAAGTTTTTAAATATCTTGATTTCGATATATGCAAATTCTTCTGATGCAAATTTTGAAATTTCTAAATTCTGAAATTTTCATTGAAATTTTGAAGTTTTCTAGTACAGAAATTACAAAATCTTAAATTTACAAACTTCAGTATTTTCAAGTTTTCTAACTTTTAAATCCCTAAGTATCCTAATTTGCATATTTAGTTTAATAATTTATAAACTTATACAGTTTCAGAACTGTAATCTTTTAGATAATTTATTTTATGAATATCTAAATTTTCAAATTTTCCTGAAAAATTCTTATATCCATAGATTTTCAAATTTCCAAATTCTCAGATTTCTGTCCTCATATTACAGAATTCCTACATCCTCACATTCCAAATTCCAAATTCTCAAATTTTCAGTGTCCCAATCCCAAAATTCCTCTATTCTTATATCCCACAATTTCCAATCATAAATTTACAAACATTTGAAGCTGTAGTAACGAGGACCCTCGGTATATCGCCGTTTCCTGCGGATCCCGCTGCTCTCGGTGCATATCGCCGTCAGAATTAGTCGCGATCTTGTTTCTCGGATGGAAGAAACAGCTCGCGAGGGTCGGATCGTGTCAGCGTTTCTTTCGAAGCTCGCGGGGTGGGCTTGCTCACGGGCTGGCGGGCGAGAGAAGCGGCAGTTTCTACGTCGTCATGAATCGCTCGAGTAGAACGGTGTGGCGGTGGGTGGTTGGGTTGGTGGGGCAAGGTGTAGGTCTCGTGACGTAGCAGTACGTATTTCTCTACTACTACGTTGTAACCTCCGTACATCGAGGCCCCCGCCCCTCGGAATCAGATCTGGTTCTCAACCCTCCGGTGTGTAACCGGAATATGAGCAACCACCCCTCCACCGGCATTCTCTGTAGCCAGCCAGCCGCCACCTACTCCGCCTCCTCCACCGCCACCTCCTCCTCTTCTTTCTCCTCCACGTTGCACGTCGTAGCCATGGCAATATTGATCGACCGGCTGGCCAGCCAGCCAGGCGGCCAGACTGGCTGGTATGCTCGGTCTACGCTTGCTACGACAGCCAACGAGCTTTGGGGGCCGCCGATGCCTTCCTCGAGATCCTTCGATCCACTCTCTACTATATACGCTACAATGTTACGCAGCTATGCTGCCCTCACTCTGCCCCTCCCACCTCCCACCTCCTCGCCCCGACTCGACACGCTTCGCCTCGTTCTCGTGGTTTTCGCGTGGCGAGCCCGGCATCGCCGTGCTTCTTGGCTCTCCTGATTCTCTCACGGGCTCCGCGACCATTTCAATGAAATCTCCCGCGATCCTATGCGTGCATACGTATCCGCAATTTTACCCTACTATACTGTCTCCTAGGAATTACCTTTGCGTTCTATGACAAACTAATCAAATATGGATACCCTATCCAACTCCTCTCCGACCACGTCCTTAACACTTGCGAAACTCCTCAAAATGACGGATCTCTTATTTTAGCACCTTATGATTTTCTCAGCGGGTGCGTCACACAGGGCGACTTCATTGTTGTTGTAACATTAAGACAATGTCCAAATGTTAGGGATATTTTGTATATGGCGATCATTGGTGTAGGGGTTGGATTTGAAATTAAACACGAAATTGAATCGTGGTGGAACTGAGATTTGTCGCATTTCAACAGTTACGTGTGTCACGTGCGGGAGACGATATTGTAAGGCAATGACCAAACTTCAGATTCAGTTTTGTTAATAATAGTCCAACTGAGAAAACTCTGTCACCAGATCTAAGGGAAACTGTTTGTCATCGAAGGCCTTGATAATAAACACGGTGCATAGTTCTCTTTTCTTTAAGTGGACGCCCAGATTTCCTTTTTGGGGAGCGTCGCTTCCCATAGAGTGTTGACAGAGTCAAGACATCCCTCCGATCCTTAAATCAAGTGCATAGTTTAAAAGATAAACTGTTATTTTTCACGCATGACTAATAAACATCGCTCGGTTGTAAAGTTTGACGAATTTTTTTTCATTATATTTATACAGTATAGCACTAGAGATTTAGTTAATTCTGATTATAAATTGTTATGTCAAACCGAGTGGTGAATCACCTTTCGTTGGTATAGGGGCACTAGTGGCTTAAAAATTTGCGTCAGCTCGAGAAAAATATTTTTTTCATTTATCAACGTGAATAGAAGTAATGGAAGTTTGAATTATTCTATGCGTATTTTGATAGGAACGTATCATATTTTATTTACTTTTTTATTTGTTATTAATCTAATAGGGTCTCTCACGCGTGAAGCTTTCAACCTGGTCCGAGAGGGTTTTAATGAAATCTCGTGTGATGATGGTTATATAGGAGGGTGAAACGTATCTGTAATTTTAGCATCGAATCGTCAACTAGTTAGGATAAAATTGTATTTGAAATCTGACAAAATCAATACATATGGAAGTGGTATAAATAATTGTCGAATAAAGGTGTATAGTGGCAGTGGTGTTGGACTTCAAATCTTTTGTCTTGAGTTCGCGTCTAGCTTGAGGAGAATGTTTTTTTTTTTAAGTTAAAAAGATAAAATGTTACAGATACGGAAACTTGAATTGTTCTATGTGTACTCTGTTGTATATATAATATTATTATTCATTTACTTGTTATTTATTACTATTTACACAAAATTTGGAAATTGTTCAAAATCTGCAAATCAAAAATCAGCCATTATAATATTCCCAAGGAATATCTTCCGTATCCAGCAAAACATCGCGATAAGTAAAAGAAATGTGTAGTACATCGTATTACACTCTATTCGAGAGTGCTAACCCGGAAATCTCAGCGGCAAGCGCAACAAAAAGAGGCGGATATGCAAACGCGATATCAAACCGTGAAATCGAATGGACGCTTAATCTCGTATTTGTGTCGGATAAGCCGGCCATCAAAGATGCAGAACTCGGTGAAAAATCATATCTCGTTAACGCTTTCACCGTTTCGAACGTTAATCGCCATTGAAATTTCAATGCACGGAACATCGCGACCGATAGAACTCATGTTTGACAAGTACATGAAAGTGTTAATTAGCACCGGAAGCAATTCGTTTCTTTATGGTTCGCGTTATCGTAAGAACCTGTTGCTCTAAATATGTTTTCCTCGGCTCCTGTCAGGATTTCATGGCATTTATCGAAAAGTCTTGAACGTCTTAGCTACTGGATTACATATATTAAAAGAAAAGCATCTGATGACGTTTATTTGATAACTGTAATCCAGAGTATGGATATCAAGTATTTATTGAATTTTACTGTTTGCAATCTTGAAATCGAAATTAGAGCATCTCTGGTACAGATGTCAACCCATGAGAATTTTGGGGTATAGAACTTTGGAAATGGAGGGATTTGGGGACATAGGGGTTTGAAGATGTAGGGATTTGGGGATGTAGGGATTCGGAGATGTAGGGATTTGGGGATGTAAGAATTTTGGGATATAGGAATTTGGGAATGGTGGGATTTAGAGACATAGGGGTTTGGGAATGTAGAAATTTGGGGATGTAGGGATTCGAAGATGTAGGGATTTGGGGATGTAAGAATTTTGGGATATAGGAATTTGGGAATGGTGGGATTTAGAGACATAGGGGTTTGGGAATGTAGAAATTTGGGGATGTAGGGATTCGAAGATGTAGGGATTTGGGGATGTAAGAATTTTGGGATATAGGAATTTGGGAATGGTGGGATTTAGGGACATAGGAGTTTGGGAATGTAGAAATTTGGGGATGTAGGGATTTGGGGATGTACGGATTTGAAAATGTAGAGATCTGGGAAGGTAGGAATTTGGGGACATAGAGGATTGGGAAGGTAGGAATTTGGGGACATAGGGGTTTGGGAAGATAGGTATTTCGAAATTTAAGGATTTGGAAATGTAAAGATTCGGGAATATGGAGAATCGGAAATTTAGGTATTCGAGGATATAGAAATTTGGAGATATGTTAACTCAAGAATATGAAAACTCGGTTATAGAAATTCGTAAATATAGGAATTTAGGAATAGAATATGATTTCGATATGTGCTCTTCTAAACACCTGGGTCTGCCTCTTCACGCACCAGCTCGAGGGTCGACATCGGTAGCTGGAACAAGTTGTAAAACCGTTATAGATAGAAGAAAGTTGCAAAGGAAAAAATTGAACGATATGAAAAGATTTTTAGATTTATTTTGTAAATATAACGGCGCACATAAGGAACTATTTCTTTAAACTGCATACTATCTAGATTAGACAACTGCAAATTAAATTAATTTTATAGATGATTCTAAATACCGAAATACATTCAAGAGTATTCTAGTAAAAACAACCAAGAGTCCATGAAGTTTATTTTAAATATAAAAATTGAACATTCCACAGAAAAATTTGAAAAATCTTACAAATTGTTGATTCTTTTTCTAAATTTTAATTCTTTTGTTTTTGTAAAATGATGTAATGAATGGATTTGTATGAGTAGGAGATATGTAGATGTTTTCGAAGGAGTGTTAATGTATTTTAAGTATGCAGCCGTAGTTTATGAAAGAGTATGTAGATTTTTTGAGCTCGTTGAAAGTTTGTGGAGAGTTCCGAAGGAGTTCATTAAATATTATTTATCGCAAGAATTTAGTTGCGTTGTAAAAGGATCGGCGACGGGTTTACAGCAGCTTTCTACCGTTGAGAAAAGCCAGGCAAGCAGGATGGATATCGAGTTGCACGCGCTACTCAGTCCCGCGATTTGTCAGCGTGATATTTCGCTACTTTGTGGCAAGTAAAATACCCACCCGCGCCATTCCGTTGCAACGCTTCAACTTGCAGCGATTCCGCTTTATTTCCGTCCGAGATAATGAAAACGAATACTCCGCCAATTTACCATCTTTTTTTCTTTTTTAGCGAAATTTCTGTGGACATGATAGCACGCGAAAATGTTATTACTGATAGGTAGATTTGGGGGTAATAAAAATTCAAGTCATCCAGTTTAATAACTCTCAGAGTTTTTTAATTTTTATACTTTGAGGGTTTTTTAATTTTGTATATTTTTGGTTTTTCTAAATTTCTGATTTCACAAATTGTCATGTTTGCAAAATCTAACAATTCTCAAATTTCTAGATCTTTAAATTTTCAAATTTCCAAATTAAGTGTTCAAGTCTCAAAATTCACAAATCCTCAAGTTTGCAAATTTTTTAATTCACAAATTTTCAAGTTTACAAATCCCAGAATTCACAAACTCTTAAGTATACAAATCTCAAAATTCACAATTTCTTAAGTTTACAAATCTCAAAATTCTCAAATCCTCAAATCCCGAAATTAAAAACTCTCCAACCCACAAAACACCTCCATTTTCATAATACGCAACAACCACGAAGAAAATTGATATCGCGATAAAAACGTAAATAAAAATTTATATTGAAAACACCGGTGAGGAACAGGGATCAAACGAGGTTGAACCCTGATGGCAACAATGTGGTAAATCGGTCTACTCTAGCCGATGATATCGAACTCCACATTGTTTCCTCGGTGCTCATAATTTTTTCATTGCTCATTTGTTCGCGACGATAGATGCGATCGTGCCTCGGGCTCGTATTGCAACAACACTGCGAGAGGAAGAGACTTTGGTGGCATACGCGTGGGCGGGCAGCATATTTTCTGGTGATTGTGATGTATGCACTGCAAGATGAGCCTAAACGATTGCTGCATTGTCTTTTATAGGAAAAAGTACAGCGGGAGCATGCAGGATGTTCGCAGGTGTTTCTACTAGGTTGCGACACGTGCGCAGAGTGCTCTCTGCAATGTTGTTTATTATTTCATTAATCTTTAAATGCTGATTCAAGAGAATGCGAACGTGGTCGGAAATTACTACCTCTGGACTTTTTAACGACAACGTATATGTGCATTTTTAAATAATTTTTAACTAAGTTGCATTCTATAAATAATCATTTTTAATTCAAATAAAATAGAATATAAAAATAAAGCTTTCATGATAAAATAGAGGAGCATGTTTTTATTCAAATAAAATTAAATATGAAAGAACTTCTTAATTTAATAAAATTAATTGTGAAAGAAATCAGGTATGAAAATATACGATTTTTATTTGAACAAAATAAAATATGTAAATATAAGACTTTTTTCAAATGAAATAAAATATAAGACTGTAGAACTATTCGAATAAAATCTAGTATGAAAATATACAATTTTTATACGAGTTACATAAAATATAAAAATATAAAACTTTCATAATAAAACAGGGAAGTATAAAACTTTTATTCGAATAAAGTAAGATATGAAACCATACAACTTTTATTAGAATTAAATCAAGTATGAAAATATTCAATTTTTCTTGGAATAAAATGAAATATAAAAATGAATTTAAATAAGGTTTCCATTCAGAGTAAACTTTATTTGATTCGTTTAAATATATTATAAAATACATTGTACCGTTAAAAGTTGCGATGGGTAAATAGCGCAAAGCAAAGATTGTAAAAAGCAGAATCCCCGGATCGAATCCACATGGAGTTTTTTTTTTTTAATTTAATTTCTGCTTACATTATTCCTGTCTGTATAATACTAATTTTGATTAAAAAACAACTTAAATTTTATCGCATATTTTGTACTACTTTCCATCGTCATACAGAACTCAACGAAGTAAGAGTAAATAAAGAATAAAGTACACGTAATAAAAGTACCTATAATGTTGCATTGGTTAAATTTCCTTACATTCTAATACAAGTTACAAAAAGAAATGTGAAAGTAAGTCCAAAAAAAGTACATACAAAAAATGTAAATGTACTTGAAATGTAAATGTGTTTGATTACTACCATGATTAACCGTTTGTGCCGTGTTTTAACCATCGAGCGAGTAGCAAGTCCATAAAGTAGAACGACTGCGTAAAAGCAGCAAAAGAAACAACCGGAAATCGCAGAATATTCGCGTGGGTCTAGAGATAAGTAGAATCGACCATTTGCAAACGGCGCGTTGCACGTTAGCTACATAATCGATCGATTTTTCGCTTATCGATTCGGCCGCGCAGCCTACGTGCTTTCTGCTGCCTACAATGTAGCACGTTCTGTATTCGCAGGCCAACCAACCGTGAAACAAAGGAAGTCGAAGTCTCCTGTAGTCATGACGACACAGCATTACCCAACTGTTCAGAACCAACATTGTGTCTAACCTTACTTGGAGAGGTCGCGACCTGACCTAACCACAACTGCCTTTTTCGACGAGTCTGCGTTTCGATTCGAACGATTGAGGACTCTTGATCTTCACGGTTATCGACAACAGATCTTACCGAGACAATAAACGCTATTTTATTGTTGCAATACGTTTCATTCATGCGGTTGTTGCTTATCGGTATGGACGGTTATTGCTGATCGGTGTAGACAGTTATTACTTAAGGGTATGGACAGTTATTTGTCGGTATGGGCGGTTTATTATTTACAGATATTTTGAAGCTAAGTAATGTTGAACTAGTCTGAGTTTATTTTAATTTTTAACTATTTGAGTGACTTGGGGGTAGTTGAATTTTTAATACATGCGGAAGTACTTTTTTTGGATTCAGATTTTTTGTTGTATGGGCTGTATGGTGTAGTACTGATGTACGGTGTTATTTAGATGAAATTTGTAATTTTGAGATTTGGAATTTGAGAAATTTGGAATTTGGGAAATTTGGAATTTGGAAGTTTGGAATTTGGAAGTTTGGAATTTGAGGAATTTGGGGAATTTGGGAAATTTGGAATTTGGAAGTACGGAATTTGGAAGTTTGGAATTTGAGAAATTTGGAATTTGGGAAATTTGGAAATTGGGGAATTTGGGAAATTTGGAATTTGGGAAATTTGGAATTTGGGAAATTTGGAATTTGGGAGTTTGGAATTTGAGAAATTTGGAATTTGGGAAATTTGGAATTTGGGAAATTTGGAATTTGGGAAATTTGGAATATGGGAAATTTAGAATTTGAGAAATTTGGAATTTAGGAAATTTGGAATTTGGGAAGTATAGAATTTGGAAGTTTGGAATTTGAGAAATTTGGAATTTGGGAAGTATGGAATTTGGAAATTTGGAATTTGGAAATTTGGAAGTTTCGAATTTTGGAATTTGGAAATTTAGAATTTTGGAATTTAAAAATTTGGAATTCAGAAATTTAGGAATTTAGAATTTGGAAATTTGAAAATTTAGAAAGTTTCCAAATTTACAGATGCATACTTAAAACTTAAAATTTAAGAATTTAAAATTTCCCAAAATTTAGTACTTGTATAACAGAAAAGTCATCTACTTCCAAAATTGAATATTCTACGATTCACAACTAAGAATAAAAAATGTACAAATCTATAAACAAACGTACCTAAATGTGGTAATGTCCTTCGCGATTGATATCTATCGTATCGAGCAAAGGCATAACATTCTGGCGCGAAATCGCGTCTATAGATTCCCCGTGCTAAACGGCGAAGTAAATCGAAGCAACGTGGCACGGCGTTCGCGTACGATATCGTATCGTATCGTATCGTGCGCGTACACACATTCGCCGCGCGTACTCGCGTGGTCGTTGCTCGCGAGAATGAGTACGAGCGCACGTACACACACGGTCCTCTCGTGTGTGTTTACCGTGGCGTAGTCGCGGAAAGGAGCGTATAAGAGAAGAGCGACGAAGAGAGGAGAGGAGAGACGGTGAGCATCGACGACACACGAGGGCCGCGAGTTCTTAACGTGCACGCAATTTAACTCGAGTCGGCTTGACTCGATACGCGCGCCAAGCACTTTCTCGTTAATGAAAACTTTACTCCGGCTCGGTTCTCTGTGTGTGCTCCTCGTGCGGCCACTGCTGTGCCATGGCGTGCGTGAAACGCGACCGTACGTACGGCCATTCTGTTTCACCTTTTAATTGGACTCCCGTGTTTTTTAATTGCCCTTCGCGGGATTAATGTTCAATTCTTTTGCGTACTCTATCTTTCATTATTAACACTTTGCCGATCGAACGTTGCCCTCATCCACTTTTTTCTTTACGTGCACCTCTTAATCATTGATCAAATCATGTTTCGTTCTAGTAATAACACTTGTACTGTTTTGCTATATTACTACATTACACGAGTGTTGTACTGTATGAATTGATATCACTCGCTATGTACTATACTGGTACTATATTTTACTATATTACAACTATAGTTTACTATACTATGCAGTATTGTACCATTACTACACCCCACTATACTATACTGTACTATTACTATACCTCACTATACTACGTTGTACTACACTACTACTATAACTCATATATGCTATTTTATACTATAACTATATTTCACTATACTATACTGTACTATTACTATACCTCACTGTACTACGTTGTACTACACTACTACTATAACTTATATATGCTATTTTATACTATTACTATATTTCACTATACTATGCTATACTGTACTATTGACTATACTTCACTATGCTATACGATTACTATACTTTACTGTACTATACGATTATTATAATTCATTGTACTATACTATTACTATACTTCACTGAATTGTACTGTTACTATATTTCACTATACTGCACTATACACTATTACAATACTGCTATTCGACTATTTTCCTACTCTATCATTCCATTATACTGTATTACTATACTATATACTATATTATTATATTATACTATACTCCTGCTCTACTGTTTCTCAATTTTATTATTACACTGTACTATTCTCCCACTACTCCACTTTTCACTATACAGTGTTCTGCTATATCACTATATTGTGGTATACTGTATCTCACTATATCATGCTACGTTATACTGTCATACCACACTACATCATATTACTGTACAATTGGTTTACAATTTAACTATACTACTATTCTAATATTTTACAATGCTACTATTCTACTATTTCACTCCTCCATTATATTGCAATATTACGTTATTGTAATAATGTAATACTTCAGTACATTATTGTAATGAAATAACGATATTCATAATAATTTATTCATTAAAATAATGAATAATACATAATGAATTATATAATCCTGTTTATCGTAGTACGGTAACAAAGTAAATAAATAATATTTACTCAAAATGATCTCCATGTATCTCAAGAAACTATAAATTTGAAAACAGTAACATTTTAACAGCAAAATTCTACCTTCCATTAGAAAACGCAAACGAGAAAATTATTAGAAAACTTAAATTTTGCGTTAACATAATAACAACACATATTTTGATCACATGAACTCGTCTCGTTCGTCATAAATAAATAAACATCAGAACATGCGATTTCAAAGTTAGTTTTGCGTTATAGAGCAGTAAAGAAGATACCCCATCACGAGTAAACATACGCTTACGTATAGTGTAGTATAAGGTCGATCGAAATGGAAGAAAAGAAAATCATGGTCAGCCTTGGTGTTAAAAAAAAATCAATCAATAATCATAACCGTGTGCGTCCGAAGGTTGTGATCGTAATTTATCGTAGGTCATGTCCGTGGAGAATTTCCTGTAAACACGACGTGTCTCAAAACGTTCCTATAACACACGATACCCAGGCTCGACCATATGGGGGGTGATGGGATAAAATTTCCCGGGCCCAGGACTCACGCAGGGTATCATATCACAATTTTCTTCCTCTTTTTTTTGTCACTAGGAAACCATAACATTGATCGCCGGTTTCAAGGTTTCGTTATTTGTTAAAACAATAATTATTTGGTAATTTATTTAGTTATTGTAAACCAATTTGAAAAAGCATTTAAAATAGCAAACAGTTGAGTACACTACATGGTACAGCTGTCTTTTTACCTTAATGTTAGACCTTTTCACTGTACATTATTTTTGTTATCAACAAACAGCAATTCTAAAACGGTTTTATTGAAAATTTTAGTAAATTCTTTCTCAAGTTATTCTCAGTTGTCTCTGTTCGTTTCACTAGGTCCTCATACTGCAACTTAAAATTATAAGTTACTTAAAAAATACTGATATGGTTTACTTGTCAGGTGCGTCAGAACCGATTGCATCTACTATATTAAAACAGACAAAGAAAGTTGAAATGCTATGTTAATTTCATATTATGCAATCGTTGACTAAATCATTGAACTGCAAAGCGTATTAAAAATTCGAGTAAAATTGATCATGAAGTACGAGTGCGTCATTCATGAAGTACGAGTGCGTCACATCAATAACTCCCCAAAATTGTAGTAATAAATCTAATAATTATGAGTCTCTTGCGAAGATTATTTAGCAGTATGTCCATTCTTTTCGAATAACATCGGTGAATTCCCGGAAATGGAGTAGTCCGGATATATGGCCGTGGAGGGTCCCGCGGGGTGATGTATGCGGACATCGGGTGCAAACGCATCGAGTATAGTGGCTCGAAAGTTCGTTGTAACGAGTCACGGACACGTGACAATGCGTGAACCAGCCACGACGGCAAAAAGAGTCGAACGAAGGAGCATAATAAAGTGCAAGGAGAAAAAGATAGAAGGCGAAAGAGCGAGCGAACGATGAAGGGGAGCGCAGACTACCGGATGTGACGTACTCGCCCGTCTAAACATAGATACACGCTACGCAACTCTGCCGCCTCTTCATCGTTGCTTGTAACGGCTGCTTGCTTGCATGCTTGCTTGCTCTGCTCGATTCCGCTCGACTCCGCTCGCTTTGCTCCCTCCTCCGCTTCCAGCCACTCTACTCAAGGCTACTACTGTCATCGAGAAGCCAGACCTCTCAAAGAAAGACGCCACGTTTCCTGCCAACTGGCGAAATACGCCGGTCTTCGGATATATGGCCGCTACACGCTGTCCCATACACCGCAACAATTTTCAGAATTTTTATGAATTCTAGGACCTGACCTTCTGTATTTAGCGCGAGGTACTTACTGTGGGACTTGGGATAGATATTTTGAATTTTTGATTATTACAAGTTTTTTAATTTGCAAATTTTTATTACGAAGTTCTGAAACTTTCGGATTTACAAATTTAAATTCTTGAATTTTGTAGTCTTTGAATGTTCGATTCCTAAATTTGCAGGTTTTTCAATTCCTAAATTTTCTAGTTCTCAAATCTCCAAATTCTGAATCACAAATTCTCTTATTTCAAAGCTCTCAAATTACAGAATTTGCAGATTTTATATGCGAATTTCCGAATCCCCAAATTCTCAAATTTTCTAATATCCAAACTCTTGCAATCTTAAATCATCAAATTCTCAAGTCTTCAATTCCTTGTATTCCTACATTTGACATTAGTATTATAATTGTTATCCATATGTCTATTATTATTGTTGCAGATTTTGACTATTTAATTACTCCAGAATATTATACAAATCTAACAATTAATTTAACAAGAAAGATCGAGTGTTAAATTATAATACACAAAAGTAAAATTGAGAAGTAGAATTAATTTTGGGCCTGTTAAGTCAGTTGTGCGCAGGCGCGAATATTGAGGTTGCGCATGCGCTGATACAGCTTTGAGTAGAGGAAATATAGATTTAACTTTGACATAGTGAAACATATATGATATTTACGTATTTATCAATCTTATGATACTTAAATAAACTATACTATGATACTTAAGGCTTGATATACGTATGTCATATAAGTATAATCAATAATACAAGAAAAATGAATATGAAAAACACTAAAAGTTATGCAGGTATACAGGAAACGATATCAATAACATAAATGTCAGGAATATAAAGAACAGTATAAGTGACACGAATATAAAAGACAGTCTAAGTGATATAACTCGACTATAAAAAGCAATGCAATAAAAGTAACATGGATATAAAAAACAGTATAAGCGTCACGAATATAAAGTAGAATCTAACATAACTAACATGAATATAAGAAAGAACATAAGTAAACGACACGAACACAAAGAACAGCAGAAGTAAGTGGCACGAATATAAAAAACAATATAAGTAATGCAAGTGAGAGGAATATAAGAGCAATGGGACTAATACGAAGTCCAAAAACGTTTATTACCGGTCGCAATACGTAAGCACTCGTAAAGAGAGGTAGGTTAGGGTCCAGAGACGGTTCGTTATTATGCCCGCGACGATTACGCGTACGGTGAGTAACGCGCGGCGGTTCTCTCGAAAGAAAAATGCGAGCAAGGGGAAAAAGAAGTACCGGTTGCGAAAGAAGCGAGCCAGCAGCTTAGATAAAGCCGCGGCGCAAACGTAACTTCTGATTCATTCACAGAACGCGTTACGTAACTACGCCGCTACAATGAATTACGTCTGCAGTATGTTATCGCTGAACGCCAGCGATCGTAAATCAGCGTTGCACCATCGTTCGGTTTCTTTAAATCCGTTACTACAGAAAACCATCCCTCTGTACTTACATTCACGGCCACCGTGAGCTTCTATTACGTTAAATGCCGTTCTACTGCATTTCTCTGCTTCATTGGCGGATCTTCGAATTCGTCTGTTTGGAAATTTAGGAATTTTAACAATTTGGGGATTTGGGAATTGAGAGTTTGGGATTTTGGGAATTCAGGAATTTGGAAGTTTGGAGAAATTTTTAGGAGATTTTTTCAGTTTGAAAATTGTAAGATTTGTGAGATTTGAAGCTTGAGAATTCAGTGATTTGGAAGTTTGGGAATTTTGGGATTTAGCAACTTGGGAATTTAGGAAGGTAGCAACTCGGGAAGTTTGAAATTTAGAAACTTAAGAGTATAATTTGGGCGTTCAAAAACTTATTTAGGAATTTAGGGATTTAGAAGTCCAGGAATTTAGAGATTTAGAAATTTGTGAATTAAATGTCCACAAAATTAGTGACTCAGAAATTTGGAAGCTTAGGAATTTAAAAACGTGAGAAATTAGGAAGTTAGAAAGTAGGGAATTTAGAAAGCAGAGAATTTAGAAAGTAGGGATTTAGAAACTAGGAAATTAGAGACCTTATTGAATCATACTGATCAAATCTTTCCTGGCGACCCATATTTTTATCTAAAAAATTGACTCAAGAGGATTTGAACTCGCGAAACTCTAATTGAAGAGTCTATAACTATACCACATCCGCTACCACCCCATCTTAAATTACACGATTCTACAAATATCCCGCAAAATAACGAACATTCACAAAAACGGCGAAATATGGGTCGTCTCATTTTCCACCTCGGTTCATCGGGCAAAGTATGATCGAAATCGATGAGCCAACGACTGTGACGTCTCGTTAGTATTCGAATAATGATGGAACCCGTTTGGATATAACGGAGATACACGAGGTGTATCGCGAAGACCCAAAGGTTATTGACATTTTGCAACCTCGTAATGGCACGTGCTCGAGTTCCAGCAACGATGAGCAGAAGAATGCTTTCGCGGAGTGCGTATACGTGCCTCGCGATCATACTTCTACCACCATACCTAGGAGGGTGCGAGCAAACGAATAAAGGCATTTGTCACATGTGCCCTTAAGACTGGCTGGACTTCTCCCCCGGAGGGCAATAACGTACAATGGCAACCCTTCGAGTGAATAGCTCGATCGTCCAGCGAAACGGGCTTTTCTTTTCTTTAAAACGAACTTCACGCGTTTCGTCATTTTCGATGGATTTTCTCGAAACGCTCCGATGAAACTTTCATGAACCGCTCGCCGGACAGAATACACCGTTGTCAGAAATAACGCGGATACTTTTATGGTCAATCATGGGTGGACACGTATTTGGAATATGACGGAGAGGTTCTGTTTGGTGAATTATTTTGGTCTCTGTAGTTTGTCAGTTGTAGGACGAATTCGAGATTGTGTTCTGAGAATTTTATAATTTTTGGATTTAAAATTTCTTTGATTTTCACTTTCCCAGATTTTCAAGTTTCTCAGATTTTTCAAATCCTTAAAGTTACAAATTTCCAAGTTCAGTTTCTCAAATCTTCAAAATTAGAAATTCTAAGAATTCTACATATTTTAAGTTTCGAAGTCCTCAAATTTTTAGGTCCTCCATATCTCGAGTACACAAATTCTTGCTTCTTTCCTATTTTCTAAATCTTAATCTGCAACTTCTGAGAAATTCTTTAAATTCTGAGAAATCTTTACACTTCAGGATTCTTCAATTTTCAAACTCCAGAATCCTTGAATCTCCTAATTCTCAAATTCCCAGATTTCCAAGTTCTGAAATTTTCAAAATTTGTCAAATACTTAGAACCTGTAAATTCTTCAAATTCCTCAGATTCGGCAATCTTAAAATTCCTCAAATTCTGCAATCCTCAAATTCGTCAAATTTTGCAATCTTGAAATTCCTCAAATCCACAATCTTCAAACTCCGAAATTCCACTGAAATGTCCAAATCTCCAGATCCTAAATTTCAAAGCGCTTGTCCAAATGTACATAATTTAAATGTTGGACAATAATTCCTTGCCTCGTATTTAGAATTTTATCAACATGTAAATAGAGTTCATTTTCCCTTATAAACGATCAAAATCCACCCTCCTGAACTTGATCATACATAATCGCAACATACGCATACTTAATTGAACGCAAATTACCGTGAGTCGAATAGTCGTCGCAATAAAACGAGAGTAAATAAATTTTGTGACGCTAAAAAGTTGCAAAAAATGTTTCCGTCGACATTCGAGCGGGTTGAGGAAGTCGCAATATGCGGTGGCAGTAGGTGAGCGAAGAGCGGCGTCGAGGCGTATTTAGCCGGAAGTGAACTTGATCCCCATCGAGAGGGCAAAGTTCGCGGAAGGAGGGCATTGTTTCGAAGGTTTTAAGGTTGCGGATGCTCTTTGGCGGCTAAATAACGGGTAGGAAGCGCACACGCGACAAGGAGCACCGGAGGTCCTTACGGTCGGGAATTCTGCAACAGCCTCCGCCTACGGGAACCTCAGACGGGAGCATCGATCTGGGCGTCGGCCTCAAGACAACCCCTCTGCCCCTACCCCACCTCCCCAGCTCTCTTTCTCTCCCCTACAACCCCTCGTCCTCTGTTCTGTCCCCGCCGGATGGAACCTCCGCTCGCACCCCTTTTTACCTTTTATTCCGCCGCGGAAACTTCGACCAAAGTGGACCAATTGTCCCGTTATTGTTTTATTCCGCTTTTCCCCCCTTTCGAGTATTTACAGTACGCCGAGGATCGCGTTATTATTGTTTCTCTTCCCGTTCCAACATCCGCGAAAACTTCGCTTTCTTTTGTGCCACCCTTTGATTACCGGACCGCTTTGATATATCGCCGGCTCAGACACTGTCTTTCGCTTTTGTAACGGATAACTTCTTTTTTTAGAGAAATATAACGGGTTCGAAGAAAACACGGTTCTCAAAGGAGGGAACTCGCCGATTTTGATGACCTTGAGGCGTGACATGAATCGAGGTTTTTAGTCACCTTGCACAAGGTTTACCTTGTACAATCGGCTGCTCCTATTTTTATAGAAATATTTTCTGCATGGTAATTAACGTTAATTGCTATCGATCACCTTGAAGTCAAGATCAACATTCTGAATAATTCTGCTTACGGGCAGTCACATCTCGACCTTAGTTCATACACTCGAGTTAACTTTGCATATCTTTCCTAAAACAGATTTATTGAAGTATGTGTTTTTATACTGTAACGATCAATAGTAAGAAAATAATAAATAAACAGTAAAACACGGGAATATTTACTTTAGCTATTGCAATATGGGGTGGTTTATTTGAATAAAATAGAAGCCATATTTACGAATAAATGAATTTATTGAAACGACTCGGAAGGACGTCCAATCGAAATAAACGTGAAACTTTTCTAAAACGCACAGTAAAAATGGCGCTCACTTCCTGAGGAAAAATAGTGTGGGTCTGCAACGTGTTCTCCCAATGGTTCCTTAGGTATAAACACGGCCTGAGTCCATTGACTCTTGAGACGAAGTTAAAGCTTTTGTAGACCCAGTGATTCACACAAATTCATTTTTACTGATTAATTAAAATGAATATTCAACATTAGCGATAAGTGCGAAATAGATGAGTTAACAGTAACGACATAGTTATATAATAATAACTTAAGCATAGTTAAATAATAACGTAGCGTAGATTCGCGACGTTTTCATAGAAAATTAACGGAAGATGAAAAGACATAAGGGAAACAAGTAGAAACAGCAATTCGGTGGCGCTTCTAACATAGAGTCTCTGTGATAGTTGGCTCGACGTTGCATCTGCGGCAACCTCGGTGCAATCAAGAACTCATCTCCTCTAGGAAGGACAGTCGCTTCTCGTCGCATTGTCCCGTCGTCATTTGGGAACTTGTCATCAGCTGGGAACTTGCCGGAACTACGACTCGTGACTTCTGACTTTCTCCGTACGCCTCCGTTCCTCCTCGTATTTCACTGTCTATGGTCTTACGGTTTCTTTTTCGGGCCTTATACGAACGTAATTGCCATAACAACCTAGGGACGTTTCCTGCGAACGACGTCGTTGCTCTTTGGGAATTTCGAATTACGGGACTTCGGGACTTTTAAAGGCTCTGCAGTGGGACTTTGTTTTATTTCGATGCTTTTGCAGTTTTGGGACTCTGAACATTTGTTCATTTGGTGTTTTGGTATTATGGGATTGTAGGGATTTGGAAGGTTGACTTATTGTTAGTTTTTTATGGGGAATTGGGGATTAGATATATTAGGTATATTTGAAGCTAAGGAAATTCTTGAACTAGGGAAATTTGTTACTAGGAGAATTTGGGGATCGGGAAATTCGGGACTAGGCAAATTTGGAACTACAACAATTGGAAACGAGGGAAATTCGGGACTAGGAGAATTTGGGATTAGGGGAATTTGGAACTAGGGGAATTTGGGGTTCGGGGAATTAGGGATTAGAGCAATTTGGAACTAGGGGAATTTGAGGTTCGGGGAATTAGGGATTAGAGGAATTTGGGACTAGGGGAATTTGGGATTAGGAGAATTTGGAACTAGGGGAATTCGGGGTTCGGGGAATTAGGGATTAGAGGAATTTGGAACTAGAGAAATTTGGGACTAGGAGAATTTGGAACTAGAACAATTGGAAACGAGGGAAATTCGGGACTAGGAGAATTTGGGATTAGGAGAATTTGGAACTAGGAGAATTTGGGGTTCGGGGAATTAGGGATTAGAGGAATTTGGGACTAGGGGAATTTGGAACTAGGGAAATTTGGGATTAGGGGAATTTGGAACTAGGAGAATTTGGGGTTCGGGAAATTCGGGACTAGAGAAATTTGGAACTAGAAAATTTTGAAACTAGGGAAATTTGGGACTAGGAGAATTTGGGATTAGGGAAATATGGAACTAGGAGAATTTGGGCTTCGGGGAATTCGGGACTAGAGAAATTTGGGACTAGGGACACTTGGAACTTGAAAAATTTGAGAATAGGTTGAATTTGGGACTAGGGGAATTTGGCACTCAATGAGTTTATGAATTTGTGAAATTGCGCCTTGAAAATTTCGAACTTGATAAATTTGTGAATTTGGTACATTCAGACTTGAAGAATTTTAAATTTGTAGAATTTTGTACTCAGTAAATTCGAACCTAGAGAATTAAAAAATTGTAGAATTTCAAGACATTGTTACTTCAGAATATGAATGAAAAATTTTGTAAAATATAATTTTAAACTTGTGGATCTAGAAATTCTTGAACTTGTTCACTTTGCGTCTTTAAGAATCTCTTAAGGGTGGTAAAGAAAGAATATTTAAACGTGTCGCTATAGAGACGTTGAAACTGGAGAAGAATACAGAGAGAGAGTGATTCGGTCGGAGCAGTTTGAACGAAAGAAAGGGAAATAAAATATAATTCGTGATCGGAGAAATCAGTGTACTTGATCGAGAACCACGATCGTCGTATTTTCTCGGAGGGCACGAAGCCGATAAAACGGCAAAGAGGCGGCGAACGTAGTCACGTCTCGGGCCATCATCGAGCGTAGCTTCTCACGTAGCATGTCGAGGAACGTGGCCTTCGGCGCCTCCTTAGAGGGCTAAAAAGGACACGCGGCAAAGAGAAATTCACTGGATCTGCCCTGGGCGAAAACGAGCCTGGGATATTAGTAAGATGTTACGCGTACAGTCACCGGCAAATCTTGCTTCCGCAGGAAACTTTACAACATTCAGACAACCAAAATTGTGTCGAAGAAGGAAAATTTTACGGATTTGGATATCTTGAAAATCTGGTAATGTTAGGGGTTGGAATATTTTTGAAATTTGACAATTCGACCATTTGGAGATTTAGTAAGTTTGTAATTTGGAGGATTTGGTAATTTTGACGTTTACAAATTCGGGAGTATAGGAATTTGGGCAGTTGGGAATTTAGTAACATAGAAATTTGGAGATTTGATAATTTGGGCGTTTGCAAATTCGGGAGTATAGGAATTTGGGCATCTGGGAATTTAGTAATTTAGAAATTTGGGAATTTGATAGTTTGGGCATTTGAAATTGAGGAATATAAATTTGTGAACTTATGAATTTCGAGATCTACCAATGTGGACATTTTTAATTTTGAAAATTTGAGGATTGTGAAGCCTACATATTCGTCTTTACCCGAAAAAGTTTATTTTGCCCCAGTGTGTACACCTGAGATCTCGACTTATATATCTCCTTCGTATCTTGAAAGATTACGCGTCATCTTTGAAACATCCAGCGTGACCAGCATGTCACATAGGACAGATGTCTCACCGGTAAACAATGAATCAGTCGTTTCTGCTGTTTTTGCAAGAATTTTAGAAATGTACAGAAACTTTGAATTTCAAAGGACAATGAATAACAATGATATTCTATCTGTTGTGATCAGATGAAGGCCATTTCAGGGTTTCAAAGCGCTGAAGCACCAGAGACCCAGGTAACATATTCTGAAAAGCGTCAGATCTTGCATGTTCGATTAGTTAGACTTCGAAACCGTAGCTCGACTAGTCCGAAAGAGTAGCTCGACTCGTCTGAAAACGCAGTTCGATGGAAAGATCGAAAGCTCGCGGATAGACACGAAATCGGCGAGTGTTTTACAGGCTGTCGTTGCGTAAGTCTCGATGCAACGCGCACGGTGAAGCGTTGTAACGAGATCAGCTTGCAACGATTGCGCACCGTCGCCGCAACGGCATCTATGCCTAAGGTAATTGACCCGCAGCACGCGGTTACGCAATTCTTAACGAGGTTCCAGGAGACTCCGATTCCACGTACGCGTACCTGGCTCCGCAGGTAACTGCTCGACGACCACGACCACGGATTAGAATACGAAGACGAACACGACCACCACGCACAGAGGCAAACGAACGTTCTCTCCAGGGTCGTTCGACCGCGTCGCGTCGCGTCGTCGATATACACCGTGTCCACCTTAACTGGGCCCATGTCCGAATATACACAACCCGACTTAATATCGCTCAAAACAGAACACCATGTAATTTCTTAAGGAAAAATATGAAGAAAATGTAGAGTAGAGTTTTTTGATTTTCGGCTTAGTTTTTAAGAAAATCGAATACACCTTGTTGGCCCTAAGTTGCTCGGCCCATGTTCGAATATAGATAACCCGACCGAATAACCAATAAAACAGGGTACCATATAATTTCTCATGGAAAAATATGAAGAAAATGTAGAATAAAATTTTTTGACTTTCGACTTAGTTTTCGACAAAATTGAATACACCTTGTCAGCCTTAAGTCGCTCCGCCCATGTTCGAATATACATAACCCGACCGAATAACCAATAAAATGAGGTACCATATAATTTCTCATGGAAAAATATGAAGAAAATGTAGAATAGAGTTTTTTGATTTGCGGCTTAGTTTTCGAGAAAATTGAATACACCTTGTCAGTCTTAAGACGCTGCGCCCATGACCGACTATACCAACCCACCCGAATGATGCGTAAAAACGGGACACCATGAAATCATGGGCACTTAGGACCTCTGTAACTTTGGAATTTTAGCAGATTAAAACTATAGAAATACCGTATCAACGGAATTGTAGGATCGTTTCTGAATTTTGATCCATTGGAACTATGAAATATTGAGACCTCCAAAACTTTGGTACAAAACCACAAAATGTTAGAGGCTTGCAAACTTCATAAACTCGAGTACATTGAAACCACATCAGTTCGAAAACTCAGACCCTCTAGACTCAAGAAATCCTTAAATTTCAAATACAGCAAATTAAGAAATTAGTTTATAAGATCGGTACCAAGAAGGTTTACCCTAGATACGCGTTTTGTCCGGTTGTCGAAATGGTTGATGTACCGTAGAATCGTAGTTTTCTTCCCCGGCAAGTTCTCTCCTAATGGGGACTTCCGTGACAAGTCCAAGATTTGTTGCTGGCTGTATAAATGAGAAACAGGGTATCGCAAGATGCAGCGATAGAAACGGTGTCGGTTGGTAGCACTGGCTTCCTCTAAAACGGTCGTTGGGATCGTTGGACAGTATCTTTGGACCGAGCGTGCCCTGATTCCGTGGACATTCCACAACTATCGCCGGTACAACCAAACTCGTGACGATCGAATGATATTCTGCTCCTAGAATTTCTATTTCATTAACGATCTACCTAGCTTTCTAGCCAGAATTAGAGAATCCCTGCTGTACTCGCGTTCGCATGATTCCTCTACCGGTACCACTCTCGGAATGCATACGGTTGTCGAGTTCCTGGAACTCTTTCGTCCTCGGGTTGCTCGGAGCCCTACTTCATAAATATCTTTTATTTCGAATTTAGTGCGTGTAAAATCTAACTGTGTTTCGATAAATAAATTGAGAAGAAAATTAAGTCGTTAACCCGTTGAATTCATAGCGTGACGAGTCTGGTATCATTTATGGTCTCACAATAAATTTTACAAAATTAGGACATTAGCTGCAAGAAGTTTGAAACTATTCATTTTTCATAATAATATTTTTGTACATCATTAGCAACATTTATCAGAATCATAAAAAACTACAATTTTAAACATTATATGTACTGACAAATGCTATAATACAATATGAAAATATTAAATTTGAATATGTATATTCCAAATTGATGACACAAATACTTTTGATGAAATAACTGTATTAAAAATGTAAAAGAAAATCATACGTACCAATATTAAATAACATTCATAAAATCCCAAATATTTCCAATAAATATAAAACAAAAAGGATACATAAATAACTAAATTTCCGATACTAATGCAAATAAGTAAACAAATAAATTTCCCATACTAATACAAACATGTAAACAAATAAATTTCGACTATCAACGCAAATATCTAAAGAAATAAATTTCCCATATCACATCACTGTGCCAACAAAATGCATACTAAAACCGTAAAGTGTCGTAGTATAGTCATGTTCCACGTGCCTTCTTTCCAGCCGTGAGCAGTATCTCGATAAACTGTGTACACTAGTTCCAGCAAATAATTAAATAAAATGGGTAATACCGCATTCGTGTTCCCCAGTTATTCTGTCGGAGGCCTATTTCGTTAAAAAATGACGTTTTCGCGTGAAAATCGTGCAGGAAAGTCGGTTTTTCTCGGGGCATCCACGTCGCTTTGAGCTCATTAAGAGGGGTGTTGTATGGCGTAGGCGATGCCGGTTGATTTATCGCCGGTACAACGACTGATAGGGAGTTGCAAGGTTTTATCAGGTCGCTCGTTAACGGCGAAGAAACTAAAGGGGAGCTGAGCACACGGTAGGCCGAGGGCTAGGGACAAAAGGCGAATTTCCCACGATCGGTCGACCTACAGAGATCTCCGCTAGCAAAACCGAGTACGCGAATGCTAACGAATCCTGTCGCCGCTCCGTAATGCAATCCCGATGCTGACGCAGCAAAGATTGTCATCGCGACGTCGCGCCGCCAGAATATCGCCGGACAACCTTGTTGCCCTCTCTTTATCGCATTGCCCTTCTAATCGCCGCCGCTCGACCCCCAAACTTTCAACAAAATCCTAAACGGATCGAATTTACACTCCTGTAATTTATCACACTCTTGTAATTTTCCAATCTTGGGAGATTTTCTAGTCATGGAAATTGCAGAGGGTTACACTTTGAGATTTGGAACTTCGAAAATTTGGAAATTTGAGGTCATACGAGTTTGAATCACGAAAATTTTGAAACTATTGGTATTTTAGGATTTTTAGACTTTGGAAGATTCGCAGTTTAAACCCTACAAATTTGGCAATTTGGCACATCGAAAATGTCGATCTTTAGAAACTTGAAGGTTAAAAATTTTGACCTTCAGAAATTTGAAAAATTGGAATGCTACTTTGAGAGTTTGAAATTTCAAAATTATCGAAATGAACCTTTGGATCATTAAAAATTTGAAACTCTAGAACCGTAAAACTAAGATTATCTTGTACCTCAAACCTCGGTGACATTCTTCGAACTTGTGCAACAGCAAAATTTAAAAACTCTTTTGATTCCTTTCTGAATCTCGAAAAGATTGTGTCGCTAAATTTTCAAAACACCGATTCCCCTACACACTCTATAAATACAAACTCTATGACAAAAAATAGTAACAAAGCGTGAAAATAATGTTTCTTCCATACAAAGGCTATCGATTGAAATTCAATGAATACCAATCCCGAAGTTTAGCAATGTTTCATTTATACACAAATCCTCGTGTGCGAAAGCTTCTTTTTCTTCGTTGCGTTTGACAGCGTTTTCAATAGAAATTATCATAAATTTCGTTCGAACATGTCATTCAATTATTTCTTTTTATACGGTAATGATAACTGACAGATGTTTCGTTTTGTGTTTCAGGTACGTACTAATAAATCTTGTTGGAAGTACAAGCGTGAATTAGCATTTGCAAGGTGAGCTTTTCTTTTCGTTTCCTTCATTTTGCGAAGATGATTGCATACGTACTTTATTACGAAACACTTTTAAAATTCAAATGAACATAAATGATTATGTTGTTCGTTAAAAATGATGGTCAAACTTTTGGAGAATTACCTCACTAAAATCAGGATAATTGCATTTGATCATGTGTGTCATGTGTGAATATCGTGCGTGTATAATTTAAATTCATATAATACATATATACAAAATTGAATAACCTTTCAATATTGTTATTTACATTAATTATATATATACATATAATTTTTATTCGCGTCGATTTGAATATATACATATATAAATTCATGCATACATATACATATGTTAGTATTAATATTAATATATTATAAATGCAATTTTCATTATAATGTTCTCAATGTTTTAAAATTTGACTAATGTTGTTTTATTTTTAATTTACTCAAATTCGTTTAAATTAAATATATGTATACACACATGCATACATGGATGCATACATACATACATGCATGCACGAATACATACACACATATTCACATACCCATGAACATACAATATATACATACATATGTACATACATGCATGCATGCATACAATACATGCATACATATGTACATACATGCATGCATGCATATGTACATATATACGTACGTACATGTATGCATATGTCTCAAAAAATGTCTCCTCAGCAAACATTTCATCTACACATAATTACAATTTCTCGTTAAACCTAATACCGCAGATT
Organism: Megachile lagopoda; assembly: GCA_036983795.1. Taxonomy (NCBI): domain Eukaryota; kingdom Metazoa; phylum Arthropoda; class Insecta; order Hymenoptera; family Megachilidae; genus Megachile; species Megachile lagopoda. Next base: position 9,112,743 of record CM072797.1, on the reverse strand, counting down.
CACAATTATTAAACAATTTTCCTTCAAATAAATTTCCAAAACAATATTTATTTATCATTATCAGAAGTCCTCGAATAAAATTGCAAAAACGTTTCTTGAAATTATGCAAGAAAGAGTTAAACATACAATTTAACCCTAATGCAAGAAAGTTAAATAAACGATGGGGTGTTTTATTAGAGGCATACAGCACGGTTAAAGAGTTAATTAGGTATGAAGTTAAAGAGTTAATTAGATAGGGAACAGGTAAGAATAGGCGTGTACTCTCGCAATTTACGTAAAGGAGAGTCGATAATTTTCCGGTTAAGTCGTAAGCTCCAGTTGTGTCCGATTTCGCGAAATAATCGAGAGTGTTTCCGGTCCTCGACGCCCGACCGGAACTCGATATCTGGCAAAGGAGAGGTGGTCAGTGAACCGCGATCGTTGAAATTCGATTAGAACCGATCGAATCTGTCTTGAGCTACGACGGAGCTGTCAACCTGTCGGTCAACTGTTCTATTTGTGGAAAGTTACTGCACATTTGTGAAAGCGGATAGTCTGGCTGTCGATAAAAGGAAATCGAGACCGTGTAAACAAATGCGGGACACACGTTTCCTTCTAGTGCGGGTGTTCGTTAACCGTTTTTCTTACCAATTAAAACGAGAACGAAATTTTGTTCATTCCTTGTTTGTTGGTTCATACATTTTTCAATTCTGGATTTGGGTGCAAAATAGGTTATTTTTCAAATTTCCGTATTCTCAAATTGTCAGATTTGTCAGTTTTTGAGATCCTTTTGGGGGAGATTTAAGAATTTTTTAATTTTCAAGTGTTGTAATTTCTCAAATATTTCAAACTTCTGAAATTCCTAAATTTCCAAATTTCTAACGTTCATTTTCTAGATTTACAAGAATATCCAAATTTTACAAGTACAACCTTGTCAATTTTAAAAATCCCCAAATCCCTAAATCTCTATATTCCCAAATTCTCAAATTCTCAAATTCGCTAATTCCCAAAACCCCAAATTTTCAAAACTCCAAATTCCCTAATCCCCAAATTTCCAAATCTCAAAATCCCTAAATTCCCCAGTGCCCAAATTTCCGAATCCCCAAATCCCTAAATTCCCCAGTGCCTAAATTTCTAAATTTGCAAATTCCCAAATCTCCAAATCCCTAAATTCCCCAGTGCCCAAATTTCCAAATCCCCAAATCCCTAAATTCCCCAGTGCCTAAATTTCTAAATTTGCAAATTCCCAAATTCCCAAATCTCCAAATCCCTAAATTCCCCAGTGCCCAAATTTCCAAATCCCTTAGTCTCAAATCCCCAAATCCCAAAATTCTCAAATTTCCAAATTCTTAAATTCCCTAATCCCTAAATTTCTATATTCGCAAATTCCTAAACGTTCACTTCCCCAATTAAATTCCCTAATAACCGTCCATTAGAAACCGCAGAACTGAAAACCGCACTGGCAACGTTTATCCCCGCCTTCCCCCTTAAATATGTTCCCCCGTCTTTCTATTAGAACAATTTACATTCTGCAAAATGATAGTCCGACGATGAAGAAAATTTATCTGGTGGTCGCAGCACCGATAGTTTCTTGTCGCGGTTCGAGCAGCTGGAAAAGCTCGACAAAACCGTCCATTTGTCACCGTCAACTCGTTGGATGAATTTTCCATTCGTCAAACCTTTTCCGAAACAAGCTAACACTCCGTGTTCCAGGTACATTCGTGCTCCTCATCGATCATAATTAAGAAAGCCCTACAAATTTATCGCCGCGAAAAACAATTCGTTTTAACGCCCTTCGAATAACAAATGTAACGTTTCAATTTATTTATATCTCTATATACATTGTTTATATCCGATCTACATTATCATATTCATTTTTATATTTTTCTTAAATCTCCATACACATTGTCCATACTTTATCTACATCATTATATAAGTTTTCTATATCATATTTATATTTCTACATATATTTTGTATATTTGATACATAATTAAAAGTCGTTGTATATTTTCACCATGTTTCAATGAGAGAAAACAAGTGAATGTGAAAACGGCTATCAATTCGTTGGCACCGATAGGATATTTGTCGAGTACATACGTCGATCGCGTAACCTGTATGAATGATTAAAGTGATAAATACCGGAACGAGCCGCGATTCTCAAGAAAAGACTCGCGATCAATAACGTTCTCGATAAAGAAGCGAATTACGATTGGTTCGACGACCTATATTTACACGGCGTGTGCCGGTGAAACGTCAACCTTTGGCTACAGTTTCCGGATTAACCGTGCCACGTTTCGTGACGGCCATCTTTTTTACGAGCTACGTTCGCTCGGATTCGGCCGTCATTAGCCTAATTAACCGATACCAGACCGGAAGTAGTAAAAGCTGAGCAACTCGCGCATGCTACTTTCGCGTGACGTCTGTCATTTCTTCCTTCCTCGACGACAAATTTCCTTTTCCGAATTTCCACGCGTTGCGTGCTCTTTTTATTGCGTTCTCACTTCCGGATACGTTTCGTCGATCGAGGCGTTTTTCTGCGGTGAGAGGTTTCAAATTAATCGGATTCGATTTTAACGAGCTTTAAGAACCGTTCCATATAGCATAAAAACGCAACATGTGTGTTATATTCAGACGTATATTTTTTAATTTGTTGGTTAGGTCTAAGTACCTTACAGGTATACAGGGTGTCTCAAAACTAGTGGAAATGGGTTGTAGAGAACGTTAATCTGAACAAGATTTCCCTGTGCAAAAATGGGGTTTGAAGCTTCGTTTTTGAATTATGTATGTTTTGTACGTATGTGTACAGTACGAGAAATTTTAAATACACATTCGTATGAGGTGCTCTGTAGACCCTACTAGCTATATTTATAGTGATTACCATAACCTGGTCACTGTATTTTATATATATTTTATGTAGGATAAGGTATCGTATGTAAGGATAGGTATATGTAAGGACAAGCTAAAAATGATACTGTACAGGTATATAAACATCCGTGTACCTCTAGATATGCTTAAATATTCGTAGACATGCTTCTACCTAAGCATCCTATGCTAAATATCTTCTCACATGTTGCCAGATGTTACATTTCCTTAGATCTCTTAATCCATCAAAATTGTTCATAGGTATCCCTAAACATTCTTAGACATTTCTAGATATGGTTGTACTCGAGACAATCTCTCAAATATCGTCATTCTTGTAGATGTTGCCAAATGTTTCTACATTTCTTTAGATCTCTTGATCCACCAAATTGTCCATAGGTATTCATAGGTACCCCTAAGTATTTCTAGATATTCCTAAGCTTGCTTGCACCCAAAATACCCTTATTTATCGTCATCCTCCTAGATGCTGCCAAATGTACCTACATTTCTTCAGATCTCTTGGTCTACCAAAATATCCATAGGTATCCATAGGTATCTGTAGGTATCTATAGGTATCCATAGGTATCCCTAAGTATTTCTAAACAAGCTTGTATCCAAAACACCTTTATTTATCATCATCCTCCTAGATATTAGGAAATTTTCCTACATTTCTTCAGATCTCTTGGTCCACCAAAATATCCATAGGTATCCATAGGTATCTATAGGTGTCTATAGGTATCCATAGGTATCCCTAAGTATTTCAAAACAAGCTTGTATCCAAAACACCTTTATTTATCATCATCCTCCTAGATGCTGCCAAATGTACCTACACTTCTTCAGATCTCTTGGTCCACCAAAATATCCATAGGTATCCATAGGTATCCATAGATATCCATAGGTGTCCATAGGTATCCATAGGTATCCCCAAGTATCCCCCACATTCCTAGCCATTTCCAGATATCCCAGGCATCCATAATATAATTAATTTCCAAACGAAATCCCTCATCGCCGTTTTTAATGCTCGTGTGTGGTAAGTTGGCTCGTTTTTCTCAGTTAGTTTGAGCGATCGTACGAGCCACGAGGGCGGGTTCCGATGTGTATACGTAGAGAAAACAATTACGAGCACGTACATATCTACCGCACGAGATAAGTCGGTGTCATAAATTACGGAATACAATATAAATGCAAATTTAATGTCGGCCAGCCTACTGTTATTTGCGTTTATTCTCCCTGGCTGCTCTCGCTTCCTCTCACGACTGCCACCGAGCCTCCTGCTCGCTCCAACAGATATCATTCAACTCTTCCCTGTTTTACAACGTGAAATCATAACTGGGACTCTCCCGATCGATCGACCCAAATAATGCAACGATTTTCTCGTCGATTTCTTCTTACAAAGTTACTTGTTCAGACCTTACTTTTTTGATTCGCGGTTCGAAATAAGTGTACAAAGTATGTCTAGATGAAATTGAAAATTGAAACACAAGAGTAAAACTACTGAACTGGGCGAATGATCCTTTAAATCTCTCGGGTCTTATTTTTTATCTCTTCAGAAAAGGTTAGAAGAAGTGGTTTAATTTTTTTGTGTAATCTGTAATATGTATTATATACAATCATACCTGAAGATAATCTTATCAAGTTTTGTAATTAATCTCTTGAAGGTTACTTATATATTTGTGGACGTTTAGATTGGACATCGTTACAATTTTTGTGTATTTATTCATATATGAATCTTAAAGGAATTTATAATACATTAATGGTAACATTCATGTACATTATTGTGTATTTTCGAAAGTAGTATACACAGATAGTTTCAGTATTGATACCTCTTTCTTTACACAAGTAGTATTATACCAACTACCATAATTTGATATTTCAACCCTCGGACTCAAAGTGTAATTCCATTAGCAACTATTCATTTGTACATTCATGAATTTTTTTGAAGTTAATATTAATTACCAATTTACGTTATAACTTTAGTTAAAAAGTATCTCTTTGAAACTGTTGCGTTAATATCGAGTACAAATCATGTTTCGCAAAGGGTCAACTGCGCAGATATCGGTAAGGCGTTAAATCGGAGATTTCGCGTTGGTCGTAGGCGACGCGTTCGTAGCACGGAAGAGGCGGAGTGCAATTAAAATAAAAATGCGAGAAGCAGAGATGGAAAACACCTGCGAGAGGAAAGATTCCGAGAAAAGGCTGTTCGAATGTCGGACGGACGAGGAAAGGTCGATTGCGTGGTCCCCGATTTCCGTTTGCAATGCACTCGAGTATGCAAAGGCACGCGCGTGCCAGACGAATGTCGTAAACACCGAGAGAACTCGAGTGCGCGGTGTAACCAGCGAAAAGACGTATGTCGAGCTGCGTAAACAGCCTTGGTCAACCGGCCACGAACGTAGGCGTTTATTCGTGTCAAAAGTTAACGCTTTCGCGTGTCGTACATCCTAGTTTCGCTCCCTTTATTTCCCTTCCTGTTACCGCCGCCTTCTTCCCCCGCCGCCTTCTTCCGCATAATAAGAGCCGCTGATTGCTTACGTGATCCCGTCCTATTAACCCGACACCGAAACTAACTTTTTATCCGTCGTTTACACATTTTAGGTAACTTTCTACGTTTTATAGAGAATTTGGAGAATTTTTTCTTTTATGAAGGATTTTATTTTTGGGAAATATACTTATTTGAGCGATGTTGAATTTCAAGTTTGCGGATTTTATCATTCAAGAGGTAAATTTCAAGTTTGTGGAGTTTCAAATTTGGAGTGTACTAAATTACAAATTTCAAAATTTACAAATCTCCAAATCGACAAAGTTAAAGTTCTAAAATTTGCAAGGTTTCAAATTGTCACATCCAAAATTTCAAACTAGCACATACGCAATTCACAAATTTTCAAACTATACAAATTTCCTTAATTTTACAATTTCCTAAATTTTCTTAATTTTATAATTTCCTGTATTTTTCTGTTTGCAAATTCTGAAACTCCTAAGTTGTCAAGGTTTCTTAAATTTCCTAATTCCCAAATTGTCAAAATTTTCCACCTTTCCAAATTGTCAAAATTTCCCAAATTTTTTAACTTCCCAAATTGGCAAAATTTCCCACCTTCTCAAATTGTCAAAATTTCCTAAATTTCCCACCTTCCAAACCATACAAATTTCCAAAATTTCTCACCTTTTCAAACTATCAAAATTTCGGAAATTTCCAAGTTGTTAAAATTTTCTAAATTCCCAAAATTGTCCACCTTCACAAACTACCAAAATTTCCCTCCCCAATTGCCAAAATCCGCAAAATTCTCGCATTCATAAATTCCCGCACCATACCCCCAAAAATGAACAATTTCCCCGACAAAAATACCCCCATTTTCGCGTAGCAACCCAAAAAAGAATTGCTCTAAGCGTGGGCTCAAAACGCTAATCCCGAGGCCGAGGGTTCGCTAATTTTCTCGGCCATTTGTTAGACGTTAAATGAAGCCGTGGAACGCGAGGCTAGAAAAATGAAAGTGGGATTAGGCGGAGAAATATCGCGGAAATTAATCAGCTCGAAGAAACAGGAAGAAAAGCGGTTGGCTGGCTCGGTTAATGTCGTGATTCTAACGTGTAACGTTCGCGTTTCGTCGCTGGCTTTTATCCCCTTTTTCGTCGCTATGATCGTGTTCGTGACAACGATACCCTGCCTCGGATTGATTAATTCGCGACCAACGACACGTTTCGGAGGATGAAATTTCTCGGCCACGCACCGTTCAAATATTTATCTACCGAGAAATTACGTAGAAATTAATTATTTCGCTTTTTGTATCTTGATGGTTCGGAGATTGGACTGACGTGTTTTATTAATATTCTGCTATTTTATTCTACTATTCTATGTATTGTATATTCTACTATTGTGTACTGGTATTGTAGTACTCGTTATATATGGTTCTCTTGCACGGAAAGTAAATATGTTTTGTAAATTATTTTTACAAATTATTTTAGCGAATTATTGAAAGTTTTATTGTGGATGTAGTTTGATGGTAAATATTGATATTTCAGTGCTAGCAATAAATGGTAACAATTCTGAAATATTGTTAATATGTGCCGGTGTCAACCCATGAGTTGGCGCGTGAAGAGGCTGACGTGTTTGGAGAATTACTCCAGAATCTCTACGATTCCGAATCCATCAGTTCTCGGATCCCTACATTCCCTAATACCTACATTTCCAAATCCCTCAATTCTCCAAATTTTTTTCTCCAAATCCCTTAATTTTCCAAATCTCTAATTTTCCAAATCCCTACATTCGCAAACCCCTATGTCCCCAAATCTCTACATTCACAAATCTCTACTTTCCCAAATTCCTCCATTCCAAAATTCTCACACACCCAAATCCCTACATCCCGAATGTAGATATGTTTAAGTAAATATTTTTCCCTATTTTCTCACATTGTACTATTTAAACGAACATGTGTCTGATCATCGATACTAATCTAAAATCTAAACTTGATTAACGATTACGAGGAATGCATGCTTCGAGATAAGAAGGTGAAATTTTTGTTTTGGCTTCGAATCGGATCCAACGATCGAGTTTCTGCCGATAACCCAGCTAAACAAACAAACTGCAAAAGATTGCGTTCGAGTTGCACAATAATTAATTGGAACGAGCTTAGATTATCGAGGCAGTTCCTCGACACGTGTATCTCGGTCGAACGATCTATAACATTTTTGTCGTATGGTCCATCAGGCTTTCTCGTTTTACGCCGACGAAGCAATTACACGTGGACGTTGGGAAAGATTAATAACCGCGAAGGAGAATAAACCGATATCGCGCGTTATCGCCGAGAACGGGCAATAAAAAGGTGCAATAAACCCCGATCGTAACGCGCACGATATTACACCGTCGAATGAAAATATTATAATTCCCGTCCTCGTGCGGTGCCGACAAATTGAAATGAAAACGCCTCGTTGAACTTTTAATTATAACATTGCTTTCGTTAAAGCAATTGTCTTTCGTTAATTCACGAATGTACGATCACCAGAATCAAGATGAATGCTATATTTATATATGGGTAGATAGCTGAGTAGTTAGGTAAATTGATAGGTAAGTAGATAAATAAATAGATAAATAGATAGACAGCTAGGTAGATAAATAAATAGACAAATAGATAGACAGCTAGGTAGATAAATAAACAGATATATAAATAGACGAATACACAGGATGTCGTAATAAAATATACATACACTGAGAACATCAGATATAAAAATTACAGCAAGAGCATTGATGGCGGCCATTTTGAACGTCACTCAACCTCGGTTCATTTTATTCATTAAATTGCATACAGTGACAACGTGTGTATACATTTTATTGGAATATCTTGTATAATAGGTGTATATGGTAATTAAACTTGCTTTGATTGAAATCGATAGTAATTAAGCTTGATTCGATTGAAACTAATTTAGTTACATTGGTATCAAACTGAACCTTTAATTCTTGTGTTGGTCTATTAATCTATTAATTTATCTATTCATCCATTAGTCCATTATCTGTATTAATTTATTTTTTGCTTTCCTGCCGTTGTATAACCTTGAAGGACATAGTCATGTGAATGGAGGTATAGTTCATTTCTCAAAAATAATACAAATATAAAACATTGATATACATTACTGATAAAGTATAATAATTTTTGCATTTATTTTTAAATTATTACCATGTACAAAAATAGCACTAATCCATATTAAGCCTCTTTAATTAAAATTTAACATTGTACCAGTAATACCTCAGGTAAAAACAAATTTGAATAGGTAAAGTGTTAATGTAGGAAAGATTCGAGATACAAAAATTTCCCTCAACGTCGAGGGTGGCACTAGCAGGGGCGGATTAAACTTGATACGAAAGTTTAAACAAGGCACGCATTCCGCGTAAGTCTCTGCGTACCGATAAAAAATATCCTCGTCGTCGAAACTCGAAACGAGGCTGCGTGTGTTCTGGCACGATAACGATTTCTTATTATCTCGCTACCTGGAATCGAGGACCATCTGGAGGGAGAAAATAAAGAGACGAATTAAGATCGGTTTGTAAATAGAACGTTGCGTCTGCGACGATTAACGCTGAGACCTTTTTCCTGCTACGCCTCTTATCGAACCTTGATAACGATAAAGAACGCATGCACTTCGTGGAATCATTCTGATTATGTGTGTTAAGAGGAACCATGTGGCGTTCTCTGAATGGAGTGTCGTACGGTGGCTATATATGGAATAATTCTTCTTTGAAGGATTAACGTGAAGTTTCGGTTTTTGGAACGTTGGGTATGAAAGAATTAATGAACTTTTATGAGAGGATTTATGAATTTGAACTTCTGCAAATTTGGAGATTTGGGAAGCTGGAAATTTTGTGTTGATTTGAAATGGTGGAAATTTACGGTTGTGGAAATTTGGGGATATGAGAATTTTGGTAAATTGGTAATTTGGTAGTTTGGAAGGTTGGTACCAACCTTTGGAAGGTTGGAAATTTAATAGTTTGGACATTTAGTAATTTAGAAATTTGGTAATTTGGAAATTTACCAACTTAAAAGTTTACTAATGTGGAAATTTATCAACTTGCAAATTTAGTAATTTGGAAATTTAGTGTACAGCAATAGACATACAGCAATTTGAAAATATGTCAATTTTATAATTTAGACACACAGAAATTTGTAAATTTAACAATCTAAAAATTTATCACTTAGAAAATTGAACAATCAATAAATTCACTAATTTATAAATGTATAAATAGAAACTGAAAAAGCTTGTAAACGTAGTAATTTGTCCTTCTTGTGTAAGAAAAGTGAAGTGCCGCAAAGTTTCCATGTTTCTCAGCTGACGAAAAGACGAACGTCGAGTTGATCCGTTGTTGATAGAGCAGAACAATGTAGTTGGAGGACGAGGCATGCATTTTACAAGCGGATTACTCCGTGGAAGAAGTAGAAGCAAGTAAATCGGGCATAAGGTAGCTCGGTACACGCGTAACTTGGCGCGTGACTCAACATGTAAATGTTGGTCGCTCGACTATTCGTTTGTTACGTGTTTAACCCAAATAACCATTCCAGGATCGGTGGACGATCGCTGGTATCATGGGTGCAGCTAATGCCATGCGACGACTATGGCTACGCCGAGTGGCGCCAATCCCCATAAGGCAATGTTCGCTACCAGTGCCCCACGGTTCTACTCTATCCTACCAAGGCAAAACGGAAATTCGTTATCGAACAGCTGACACGAACACTTCATACTTATACTCACTATATTACAATATTGTCGACATTTCAACATTTTCAATATTTAAGGCTAATTTGGAACTTTTGGAAATTTCTCTTGCCCAATTGGAATTATTTTACATTTGAAAATTTAGGAATGTGGGAAGTATTTGGAGATTTGGAAATTTCAGAAGTGGGTTTGGTATTTGAATATTTGAGAATTTGGGGATTTAGGTATTTAGATGTGAGGTGATGTGGAGAGTTGAAAGTGAGAGAATTGGCAATTTAGAAATTTGGGAATTTGGACATTTGAAAATTTGGTGTTTTAGAATTTGGGAACATGAAAAATCAGAAATTTATCACTTTGAACATCTGATAATTTGAGAATTTAAGAATTTGATGATTGGAATTAGAAAATTTTCAATTTGACTCTGTAAGATTTTCAACGTGTAAGACCTACAAATTTTCAGCATGGAATATGATCTCTAAAACCCCAAAATGAACGCTATATGACCTACACTTTCATGACATAAAATACACACCCAAATTAAAATGTAAAATGCAAGTAAATATCTACATAAATATATCATTGACCTCAATACAAATATTGAGTGAGACTGTAGTAGTTCACAGAGGGAAATCCGGGTTGTATATAGTGAAAATCATAAAGTCATAAAGCAACGGGAAGATCGGTGTTTCTTGGCAATGATTGCCGGCGCGACGAGTCAACAAACTCATTGACTTTCTTACGCAGCGCCACGTGGACCAACTGAGTCATTGATTATTCGCGCGATCTTTCCTCCTTTCCCCTCGCAATTTGCCGATTGTACAAACTCGTTACGACAGCCCATGGTGCCAAGTTTCTTCGACGCACCTCTCCACGCGAAATCCTTTTGATACCTGGCCGACAAACGCTCGGAGAATTTTAACACGGTCATCGTTGCCTCACTACAGTCGTTGGAAAAGGAAAGTTTCTTCTATTTCGTATACGCCATCATTCACCGACTTTCTATTTTTATTCATCTTCGTCGCACCACCGAAATATAAATGACAGCTGTTCCAATCGTGGAGAAGAGTACGCGAAGACGTATGTTGCGGTAATGGAGACATACTGATACCTATGTGTATGAATATATGCACAAATATTAATATATTGATGTGTATAAATATTAATCTGTATTAACGTGTATAAATATTAATATCAAACACAAAAATGATAGCAGAAATATTACCTACATGAGTTTTGTGTTAACGATGTTACTTTGAGGTTATTTTGAACATTTGTACCTTGAATACATTGTTGACCAGCTATCTTGTATGAATTCAAACAATTCACCAAATCTAGATAAATGTCGATAACTTTAATACGTATTTTATTTCCGATTTTAGTATCAGAGTATACTGTCCATCACAATAAATTATATACTGACAACTTACACAATTTCACATCTTAATAATTGTACCAGTCGAATGTATAAATACGAATATCAAGTATACGTCACCGGTCAAGTGTTAAACCGATGTCAACTTAACCTTCGTTTTTATCTATCGAATTCATACGTATACTGTTTTACATTTTACGTTTAAACACTCTGTAAGTACATAATGAAATGTTTTGTCCTTCATAGTTTCATTTATACGAGGTTAACAAAAACGTTGATGAGCAAGCGTGATTTTATTTAAATACGGCGAGGGAAAATGTTACGGAACATAACCTGAAAAGTGACCGGAGATTTGGTGCGCGCATGCGCGCAACGCGGCATTCCGCGCCAACGAGATTCGCGATAATGCGTGCCAGCTGCGCATTGTTATGTCACTGTGATATCTCACTCGCTACGAAACCGGCCAGCGAATTATTTACACGCGGGCTTTTACGTACCTGTTCACGAAATGGCATTGTTTCGATCCTTGCATGGACGTTCCCTCTTTTGTCTCCTTTCGCAGAGAATTTGGTGATTGACGTAGCTGCGCGCGGACTTTGAACTCTCGGTCCAGACTTCATAGTACATTTAAAAGTTTGACAAGCAATTGATTTAAAATTTGTACCTGCTGTTTCGGATATTATGAAGTAACAATTAATGTGGTAATGTAATTTAATATATTAATGTATCCATCTTATTCCGTATTTAATACGGTAAAACGAATATGCAAATAAGAGTGTGTTCCCAGTTTGTATATTGAAGAGTGCGAATATGAGTGGTTATCGCTATTGGTTAATACTCACACTTCACACTGTCGTATAATGTTTAAAAAGCTATTGTTGAATATGATTTTTAGAAACAGTTATACGATGTAATATTTAAAGAACAATTACACGGTATAATTGCTTAAGAAGATTTAGATAACAGTAGAATGTAGAAAGCAATTACAGGTGAAATTACAATGGATATCTGGTGAAGAAATATTTTTCGTACGACATTGGATATAACGCATGCGCATTAATTAACTGTACATTCTTATTATGCGCGGTATCGTTATTGCATATTTATTTTAATGTATTTATTGCATAAACTTGACTGCACATATTTATTGCCTTCCATTATCGACTGCGCATGTTTATTACTTCCCGTTATCGACTGCGCATATGTTTAATGTTCAAGATCACACTCAAGATCGTTAATAAATCATTTATGCTTGCAGTAATTGAACTGCGATAATGATTATTCGTGATGAATTTCTCATTTATTCGATATTACATATCTTTTAAATATTTTTCATTTAATTATTACGTTACAACTTTTTACTATTAAAAATTCGAATTCAATCATACATACATTTTTATATTTTAATATTTCCACTGCGTTAAAGGCAATTCATCTTCTCTAAATATAGAAAATAGACAATTCTTTAAATTCTAAAATTGAGAAAGTCATGCAATGAAATTAGTTGGCATTAAAATTTTCTAAAACACGACGCATCCGAGTACAATTTCCCGTTTACGGACGCGCGTTTATTATGTTAGCAACCGGGTTAGAGGACGAACGGTCCACGAATGTAACCGAATACGATACACGAGACTGTTAATCCCGTGGCATCAAAAAATGCGGTAATCAGATAAATCGAAATTTAACGCGTGCGATCCCGATTTAATAGGAAAATAAAACGCTCCTTTTCATGAACGTAATTGAATGGTATTTGTCCGTGTCGCTCCGAAGGTTCTGTTACCTTGGCGAAGCGACTCCTCGCAGTATTTGCGAAATTGAACTGGCGCGACTTTTTTTTCTTCAAGGTCGCATGAAATTTGCATTTTACGAGACACACACCGAGGGTACTTTGTTCCCGACGCGTATGTATATATATAGGCGACTCTGCTTTTCTATGGCACGAGAACGAGATTCAAGATAGGAAATAAAAGTACAAAGAGCGTCTTCCTTTCCATTCTACAGGTAAAAAAACGCGGAGATGCAGGGAAATACGAAATGCGACTCTTAAAGATGCTTCAAGGTGACGATTTAGTAGGTTGTTGCACTGTAGTCTTGATATTTTGATGACTCTAGTCGTCAACGGTGATGGACGGATCAAATTTAGAGAACAGTTAGGGATTTGGACAGTTATGGAGTTAGAGATTGTAGATTCTGAAAATCCCCATAAATTAGATATGGGCATTTGGGGAGTTGGATATTTCAGAATTTAGAAGTTTGGGAATATGGAAAAGTAGGAATCTGCAAATGTGAAAATTTGGCATTTGTGGATTTGGTGATTTGTTGATTTGGAAATTTAGAGATTTGGTGATTTAGGGATTAGGGAATTTAGGGATTAAGAGATTTGGGGATTTGGGGATTTAGTGATTAAGGGATTTGGGAATTTTGGGATTTAGGGACTTTGGGGTTTAGGGATTTAGGAATTTGGGGATTTAGGGATTTAGGGATTTGGTGATGTGGGGATTTAGGGTCTTGGTGATTTGGGGATGTTGAAGTGTGAAGATTTGAGGATTTAGGGATTTGGAGGTTTGGGGAAATGGGAATATAGGAGTTTGAGGATTTCAGGGATGTAAGGTTGTAGGGATTAGAAGATTTGAGGATTTGAGGATTTAAAGATTACAAAATTTGAGGATCCAGGCCTTTCAGAAATTGGAAATTTAAAAACTTGAAAGTTTGGTGAGAAAGAAAATTTAGAAATTTAAAGATTCACGAATTTAGAACTCTAAAAATTTGGGGATTAGCAAATCCAAGAATTAAAAAATCTAAAAATTGATAATTCTCAAATGTGTAAACTTTGATACCTCAAAAATTGCGAAATTTGAAAGTATAATAAATTTAAGAATTTGCGAACATGATAAATCGGAGAACTTAAAAATTATAAAATATCCAAATTCGATAATCAGAAGTGAATAGTTAGTAATCTTCTAATTTATGAATGTGCTAAACAGTTCGAGGTTCGTTAATTAAAATGATGGTGACGGCTCGCGAAAGAAGGCAACACGTGGTGCGATCTAAAGTGCAACCACGCCACTACGGGGGTAAAAAGAACCTCGTGGAAGAATGTGGCGGTCTGGTCAAGTATCGAAATTTACGAGGACCACCTGCGATGACCGAATACCATCCTGACACGGACCACGATTATGGTCGGTGAAAATCGAGGGTTAACTCGGCAGGTGCATCCTCCCAGATTGGCCGGACGGTGCATCATATCAGCGTAGGAACGTCAATGGGAAACGTACGTGGCATCCGAGAGATGATGCGAGCGTGGTGTATCGCGTGTGCGTTTATGTGGGACCAGCACATCGAAGAAGAACGGACCCGCTTACCTTGGCGAGGTCCTTCCACTCGCGCCGGCTCTGGAATGCAACGAGCTACGTGGCCTGGAGAAAAAGAACAGCAGAAGAAGCGGTAGAAGAAGAGGAAAAGTAATAAGACGAACAGGACGATTACGAGGAAAGAGAGTCAGAGGTGGTCCGGACAAGGAATTGCGTACGGGAGGATCGCGAGAGAGGCCTCCAGCTAGCGAATGATCGATAAACGGAACGCGTGCAATAGAGGGGTGCACGCTGAAATATTAACCAGAAAATTAAGCGAATTTTCCTTCGCTTATTTTGCCTTTTGATAACTCGGTCTTTGTGGAGCGGGGACAAGACGGTACATGTGAGAAGGTGTTGGAGGGTTTGCACACTTTTCAGATTATCGAATTTTTTCATTTTTATTAACCTAGTCAAGTAGTTTGATGGGTACAGCAGGATAGGAGTGTACTTAGAGGTTTGATAGTTTGAAGATTTATTTGGAAGATTTACTGTTTTGACGTTTGGGTATTTGGATATCTGATGATGCGGTGGAAATTTGGAGAGTTGTGGAGTTAGGAATTTGTTCATTTCTTAATTTAGAGATTTGAGAATTTAGAAATTTAGGCATTTGCTAATTTGCAGGTTTAAACTTTTAGAAATTTCTTTATTTGGAAATTTGGATACTTGATGATTTGGTGGAAATTTGGAGAGTTGAGGAGTTAGGTATTTGTTCATTTGCTAAGTTGGAGATATGAACATTTAGAAATTTGTTCACTTGGAAATTCAGACATTTCAAGGTTTGGTGGAAATTTAAAGATTTAAGGATTTAGGAATTTGTTGAGGATTTCGGAAACTACAGATATATAGGAATATAGCAATTATTATACAAATCAAAAAATATAGATTTGTCAAATATACAAGTTGTATACTATCAAAAGTCATATAACAATTTGAAAATATTTAGAACATAGAAAACACAGTTAACTAAGAACAAAGATAACCATCAGAACGATGGAATTACATAAATTACACCTTTATTTTTGAGAGTTGCGTGGTATAGTTTGACAGAGTTATTCCTTTCAGCATACTTTATAGCTGTACAAAGTTTAAGCAAAATTGGTAATTCCAACCTCATGTCTCCCTCGTAATGGCGCGCGTGTGACCTAACCCCGGAAGAATTTCACCTTCCCCGTTTATACTCGGTGTTGTAACGTTTTAAAGGTACAAAGCAAAAGCACAAAGAACAAAGTTTGAAGAATATTTTCATCGAAGCCCATGTTTTTTCTCGTCTCGATCGAGTTGAGAGAAGAGAGGAAATTTGCATTGCATATAATGACGGAAGTTCCTGGGATTCATAAGCTATTCCATGGAGGACAAAGACACGGCCGGTCTCTCCACGATCCTCTCCGTTATTGGTCCGCAGGTGTCTCATTAACGCTTAGCCGTTCGAGCGGCTATCGCGCTAAATGCAAGAAGCACGCGCGCTAAGTGAAACGAACGAGAGACGGTAAACGGGACTGTCCTCGATTATTCGAAGATGGAGGAAAAGTGTTTGCCGAGGGAACGGTGAAAAGGTGCTAAAATTCACGACGCCAACACGTTGGAAACCATCTACGATGCTTTCTGTAGTAACTGTGGCTCTTTGACGATGCTTCCGCCATGCCGATGTTATTTTCCCTTCCTTGAACTAGCCCTTTGTGTTGGCCGAACGAAAATTAGAAATTACCGTTTCCATGGCTCTTATTTTTTAGTGGCTACTTGGCTTTGAATTATTGCACTTTAAGAGGTTCAAATTTTGTCATTTGTAATTTGTCGGAATTTTCAAATATTCAAATTTTTTAATTATTAAATTATCAGATTACAGATTTTCAAGTAAATGGATTTTCTAATTCTGAAATTTTCAATTTCCCAAATTTCTAAATTAGTAAATTGTCAAATTTCACAAGATTTGAAAGTCCCAAAATTTGCAAATCCCAAAACTTCCAAATTTCTTTAACTCCAAACTCCAAATTTTCAAATATACAGATTCCAAAATCAAAAAATTGCAAATTTTGTAGTTTGAAACCTCAAATTTTCAAATTTTTAAATCCTAAAATCTTGAAATTTCAAATTTCTAAATTCTCAAATCCCAAATTCTTAAAATCCAAAACTTCCAAATTCTGTACTTTTAAACTCCAAATTTTTAACTTTTATATTTTCCAAAATTCCAAATTTCGAAGTTGCCAAGCTTTCTAAAGTCCTAAAATTCCAAATTTCCAAAATTATTTTATATACATATTTACATACACATATGAATATTCACACATGTCCACATATCGAGCACCAAAATTATTTTATATACATATTTACATACACATATGAATATTCACACGTGTCCACATATCGAGCACCATCACATACAAATCACCATACAAAATGACGATAATTATACATGAAACATATTCGAATGTTTTGATATACGTAATTCCGTGTAGTATAATGTATCGGTGTCGAATTTATGAAAACGATGGTAGAAGACGAGAAACGGAAGCATCGATTTCAAGAGGGCGGGGGTTGCACGAATAATAGCTTTAGCGCGCGGATGGAAGCCAATGAAACGGAAGTCAACAAATGGAAACAACGTGGGCGTGAAAGTTGGAAAGGTCGACGATGTTCGATCATCCATCAATTTGATCGTGGAAACTAATGCACCTTTATCGGCAATTCCGGTTACGTCGTTTTCCGAAACCTCCTGTCTAGCCTTCCGCTTAGCCATTTTCTCACTCGTGGTTCCTAAGATCAGCATAAATCTACCCTCAAACGGTTGCTGCTTCCTTTGGGACTGTCAATCTTTAAGTCTTTTGTCACTAGTTTCAATTGAGGTGAAGAAGGAGTGAGTTAATTTTTAACCCCTTATCCTACAACTGCGTGTCACACACGTGACGCACATTGCAATTGGAATGTGATAAATGAGATTCGTATTTTTACTGCAATATATTTTGGGGTTACACTTCTGATTGTAATCTGTATCATCAAGGATCACTGAAGACAAAACGTGCTTAATATTTTAATATTCTTTAGTTGTCTTAACGTTGTAGCAATAATTAGGTAGCTGTGCGTGACGCAACTGCCTAGAAAATTATAGGTTCAGGAGTTAAATATGATTTGGTGTGGGGTGTTTTAGTGAAATGTATATGTGGACGGATGTTATTATTTTGGAAAGTTTATTAAGTAGTTTTGTTGTTATTTTACAGTTGTAAATTTTGTAATTTCAGAGTTCTAGGTATGTACTTTTAGGAGGGAAAATTGGCAAGTTTGAAAATATGTTCTTAAATTTTGTTAAGTTAGAAACCTTGAACTCTTTGAATTATTAGGTTATCAAATTTTTAAATACTCAAATTACCAAATACCCAAATCACCAAATTTCCAATTTTGCAATTCTACAAATTACCAGGTCATCAAGTTTTTAACATCAATAGCCCTAAAATTACGAAATCACCAACTCACTCAATTTCCAAATTTCGAAAACCCCAAATTACGTAATTACCATATATCCAAATTTCTAAATTCCTAAATCTTCAAATCCCCAAATTACGAAATTACCTATTCACAAAATTTCAAAATTCCTAAATCCCCATATTTCTAAATTTCCAAATCTCTAAATCCCCAATTCTCCAAGTTATGAAATTTCTAAATCCCCAAATTACGAATCCCCTAAATTCCTAAATCCCCATATTTCTTAATTTTCAAATCTCTAAATCCCCAAATTTCCAAATCTCTAAATTCCCAAATTTCTAAATTTCCAAATCTTTAAATCCCCAAATTTCCAAATTCCTAAATTTCTAAATCTCCAGTTCCCAAATTACGAACCCCCAAGTTACAAAACTACCGAACTACCAAATTTAAAAATACCTAAATCCCCACCTCTCCAAATTCCCAAACTGCATAACCGAAAATTTATCGCATCCGACAAAATCGCGTTAAAATTTAATTCGAGTTTCGAATAATTTTTGATCGCGAGAGTCGTCGATTCGGTCGGAGAATAACGATAGAGCGTGACTCGTAAGTTTGTCTTTGAACCGATTCCCTGGCCATTATCCAAACGTGACCACCCAGCACAATTTCCATTACGAGCACGTATGTACACGTACGCGCAAGAGTAACGCGACCGATGCGACAATAAAGTGGCGGAAGTCTAGGAAATCAAATTCGCCGCTGGAATGTGTTGCTCGCGAATAACGCTGACTACACTTTCCACCGTTAGTACACGTCGCGTTGCATCCACGTTAGTTTTAGCTTCGCGTTATATTAGACGATGTAGTCGTCGGGAATCGCCGTTTAAAACGAGCTACGTGTTCGACCTCATCAACGAACGGTAGCTTCGTTTTAACCAACTTCGTTAACTCTTTTCGTGTAATTGTAACCGAAGAACTTCTATCGCGGGGATCGAATGTTTCGCTTCAAAATGGATATTTTCATGAAACTTTCAGCCCTTATCGCGCCGGCCCTTATCCGACTATCATCGGATATCGTGTAGACTGTAGAAATTTCACTTGGAAAAATTTCTACCTAAAATCCTTATCAGATTTTCAAGTTTTTAACTTTCAGATTGCTGATACATTTCCTAATTTGTACCTTCACTACGAAGTAGTTTTGAAGTTGCAATGTTTTGGAGTATCAAAGTTACGAAATTTAATTTACAAATTTCCCAAAAAATTTTACAAACTTTGAAGCGTCTCAAAGTCTTCAAATTTCAATGTTGAGAGACTGGTTTTAATTTGAAGACTTATTTGTACTTATAAAATTATTTATTATTAATAATGATAATACTATGATAGAAATAATTATAAATAACAAAACAAGATGGAAATATACTTTTAGTGATTCATTTTTACTTCCACTGAAATATTAACGGTTCTTTTTATTTTGATAAAAATATGACCACTTGTAGTCATGATGGCCTGTTACGATCGAGACACTTATTTAACATTAAGACTTCCTAATTTTATAGTTTCACAATCTGATATCCTTATAATTGCAAAGTTGCAAATTCCGACATTCGTAAATGGCTATCTTGCTAAAATTCTAATAATTCCTAACTTCTAAAGTTTCAAACGCCCAATATTTCAAAACTATCTTAAAATGCCAGAGACCTATGATTCCAAATTTCCAAACCCCCAATGTCTCAAAACTATCTTTAAAATCCCATACAATTACATAGACCTACAATTCCAAGATCCCAAATTTCTGACCTTGAAGTACCAGTGTCCCAAAATCTCCAGATCTAAGTCTCAAGTGCCGAAATTCTTGAAATTTCAAAGTCACGAGTTCCGAATTTCCCAAATGACCACCTTACCAAATTTCCGAAATGTCCAACTTACCAACATTCTAGCTTTCCAAACTCCCAATGTGTTAAAACTATCTTAAAATTCTAAGGACCTAAGATTCCAAATTCCTTAATTTGTAACCTTGAAGTATCAGTGTCCCAAAATCTCCGAATCTTTCTCCCACGTTCCGAAATCCTTGTAATTTTAAAGTGATAAGTGCCGAAGTAAATATCCAACCTACCAAAATTCTAGCTTTCCAAACTCCCAATATCTTAAAATCCCAGGGACCTAAGATTCCAAGTTCCCAAATTTCTGACCTTGAAGTACCAGTGCCCCAAAATCTCAGGATCTAAGTCTCAAGTGCCTAAATCCTTGAAATTTCAAAGTCACGAGTTCCGAATTTCCCAAATGTCTTACCAAATTTCCTAAATGTCCAAACTCCCAATGTGCCGAAACTATCTTAAAACCCCATAGACCAAAGATTCCAAGTTCCCAAATTTCTGACCTTGAAGTACCAGTGCCCCAAAATCTTAGGATCTAAGTCTCAAGTGCCGAAATCCTTGAAATTTCAAAGTCACGAGTTCCGAATTTCCCAAATGTCTTACCAAATTTCCTAAATGTCCAAACTCCCAATGCGTCGAAACTATCTTAAAATCCCATAGACCAAAGATTCCATTTGCCAAATCTTGCAACCTGAAAAGTTTCCGAATCGTGAAACATCCAGAATTGCCGACATTCGAAATTCCAGCTACGTATACGAAATACCTGCAAGCCACGTCCCACGCGGCGCCAGCTCTCCGGATCCTGGGTATCGGTAAACATACGACGGTTAGTCGAACGGAATAACCGAGCGTGGCTAAGCTCGTTAATACGGAGAGCGTATCGGTATATATTTCCGAGCAAAATTATGTCCATCTAGCTCGCATTATGTCCGCGAAAGGCTCTCGGTTGGCTCGGTTCGTATCGACTTGTCAGATCCGCATACCTCTCTCGTGAACCTTGACTATTCTGTTTGCAACACCTCACGGCGTTCCTACCTGTCTTTCTTTCCATCTCGCTAGAACTCCCTTTCTCCCCCACCTTGTCTATTTATCTCCTATTCATAGCTGCGATCTCTCGATGAATCTGCGCCTCGGCATACCACCAAGCTCTGCTTTCTTTCGCGACTCGGCAGCAAGTATACTTTCCAGGCCACGGCTGCAGGATACGATCTTCTTATTCCTCATCCTGTCAGAATGAACACGTACGAGGGCGGATTAACCCTCTTGTCTTACGATTTTTCTTCGCAATTGCGTCCATCGCGGCCAACGCTGATGCAATCCCGAGGTAAATAAACCTGATATATGGCGAACGATCTTGGATCGCGGACGGTTATTAGGATTCAAGATATTACTTTTACCGGGTCGCCGGCATGTTCTGTTTGCTACGTGGATTAATTGCCATTGGTTTCTCGTTTCTGAGTAATTTGTTAGGGCTGCGATGGGCGTGGTGCACGGAGGCGCACTTTGTGCCCACTGCTATTTCCTCGAGAATTTCACATTTTTATATTCTTATATCTGCGAGGTAGATTTATCTACCTAATCCCTACGCACCGTGTGTACTCTCCTGAGCAATTCGACCTGGACATCAACGTTTACCCTTTGTCCTACAATTTGCGATGTCACATGATGTCACATTTGTGATACTACAGTTCGAATGTAACAAACCGAAATTGAATTTCATTGACTTTCACTGCAATTGAATTTTGGGACCAATTCCGTGATCTGCGTAATCAAGGATCGTTGAATGCATAATGTATCTAACATTTCGACTTTCTTCAGTTGTCTTGTAGGTATAATTAGCTAGCTGTGTATGATTGTTCAGAAAATTGTAGATTAAGGGGTTAGGAACACCTATAATCAACAAACTTATGAACGATATTTAGATAATTTATTCAACGTCCTCATCAGTGTTCTACACGTAATCATGTGCACCATGCTAGTCAGATCTGATCTGGCCACCAACATACGATACCTATTTAAAGCAATAATCGAAAGAGTTGCTAACTTACGTTCACGATATTCAGATAATTTATTCAATACCGTCACCACTTCCACATCTAAATGCAGTATACTAGCTAATCTGAGATCTGGCCACCAACATACGATAGCTATTTAAATAATCGAAAAAGTAGCGAACGATACGATATTTAGATAATTTATCTAGGCGGTCGTTTCCTGGAAAATCGCGTTGCCGGTTCACCTTGTGTGGAATAATGATCGGTTACGATCGCCGCAAACGTACTTGACAAGAATGCAGTTTCACTGGCGGCGGGGTACCGTTTTTCCGTTGCCATCGACCGCGACCAATGGCGGTCTAAGATGTCGGCGAAAGGATTTCTATTTCCGTGGAATTACGTCGTACACCGTCCACGTAGATCTATCCGAGTCGTTTTCCTCTCAGACGCCTTCGTGTCAGAAATATTGTTGCCCCTCCTGCCTCTAACTACCTTATCGAACGGACTAAAGATAGAATTCTGCGTTCGATTGCGACGTATGTCTTTTTTCCAAGGATAAATTGGCCCTGCTTCTATGGACATTCATTTTGACTTCTATGGACGTGTTCATTTTCATTGATATAATTATATATCAAGTGGCTGATATAGATTGCACTAGGTGTTACTTTTGGTAAATATTTGGTGTTAACACTGAATGACTTAGTTCATTGAACGATTTTTATAGAATCTACATTCGTTCTCTTAAAATATTTTCAAACTAAAAATTTTACATTTTCGCATGTTTAACATTTCACATGTTTTTCACGCGTTTAACGGTGGGATCATTTATACAAAAGGAAAAAGAATTAAATAGATGGATATGAACTCTGGTCTGTTAGGGTACACATCAAGTAGCTCTGATGACATGTGCTAATACTTACACCAGAAACATGTTAAGTTAAACTTAAATTTAATGTTAACGTTAATGATAAGTTTAATGTCGATGTTAAATTGAATGCATTTAACTTAATGTCCAAGTTGAATTTAATTTATTTAACTTAATGTCCAAGTTGAATTTAATGTACTTAACTTAATGTCCAAGTTGAATTTAATTTATTTAACCTAATCGAAGTTGAACTTAATGTATTTAACCTAATGTGGACGTTGAACTTGATATACCTAATTTAATCTAAATATAAAATTTAACATACTTAAAGTTACAAAAATGCTTCATGAACAAATAATTGCGGAACTACATGTTCCTCGACATATGGCAATTGTTCAGTCTTGCGTTTTTTAAAATGCATTAAAATCGCCGATCTAATCTAGAGAGGTCATGATCACGGTAAAATGTTGAAGACCTTGACAATGCGAACGGTGCTATCGGAGGAAAAATAGCTGGGTGCATTCTACTCCCCAGGTGGAATCCTGCGGGAAGAAAAGGTCCGAGACGACGATGGCCGTTAATCAATGTCATTCTGCATGTACGCTGGAATCTACGAATGCATCGAGGTCGCGGTATCCGACGAATCTAATCACGAACTTGACTCGATAGGAATACGGAAGGTTCTCCACCGGGTTAAGCTGACCGTTTTGACGACTGCATGTAAGTCTACACGGGGATTCGTCAGCTACGAGGAAGACAAGACGTCGAGCGTTGATTTATTCGTACGTTATGTTGTCGATCGTCGCGTTCGCGCAATTTGTATCGATGATAGCCGTGGGAAACGATAGCTTTCAGTGATCTATCGATGCATGTTCATGAATTAGTCATAACTTAAGATGGGACTATGAGGAATTTGGAGAAAGTTAAAATTTTTAGATGCCCAAATTTCTAGATTCGCTGGATCCACATGTTTATATTCCCAAGTCGCCTCAGAATCATGTTTTACATTTATAAGTTAGGTCCAGGAATTTCTGACTTCTCAAATCTTTAGATTCTCATATCTCTAAATACCCAAGTTCAAAGACCTCTATGTCTACAGTCACAAATTACGTCTCCAAGTTTCTAGCTATCCAAATCTCTAAATGTAATCTCTAAATCTCCTAATCTTCAGATTTCCATATCCGTAGACCTCTAAATCTCTATAAAATAAACTTGTAACTCCCAAATTCTTGTCTCCTAACCTTTAGAACCCAAATCCCTATAAGATGTGCTTCCCGTAGTTCCCAAACTCTTATGTCTCGGTATCTTTAGTCCCCCAAATCCCTATAAGATGTGCTTCCCGTAGTTCCCAAATTCTCATGTCTCCTAACCTTTAGTCTCCCAAATCCCTATAAAATGTGGTACCCGTATTTTCCAAACTCTTCTGTGTCCTAACCTTTAGCCTCCCAAATCCGTATAAAATGTGGTTCCCGTAGTTCCCAAATTCTTATGTCCTAATCTTGAGTCCCCCAAATCCCTATAAAATGTGGTTCCCGTAGTTCCCAAATTCTTATGTCTCCTAACCTTTGGTCTCCCAAATCCCTATAAAATGTGGTACCCGTATTTTCCAAACTCTTGTGTGTCCTAACCTTTAGCCCCTCAAATCCGTATAAAATGTGGTTCGCGTAGTTCCCAAATTCTTATGTCTCCTAATCTTGAGTTCCCCAAATCCGTATAAGACTTAGTTCCCAAATTCCTACATCTAATCATTCCAACAACTCCTAATTTCAACTTCTCAAAATCTCTATATGCTCCCCACATCTATATATCTCTAAATCATCCCTTCAAATTTCCATCTAAAAATTGCCAAGTTTCCAAAAACCCTAAAACATCACCGAAACGATCTTTCACCTTGCTAACCATATTCCTCCCAGGAGAAACTAGATTCGTTGACTCGGCATCTGTAGGTGGCAAACAGAATCGTGTGTACGTAGCGGGTTCGTAGCGCGGCCGTTCTAATTAGAGGCAAAATCAAGAAGCGGAAGGTTAGTGGTACAGCAGGACGGATGAATCATTGGATCGATCGTCGATAATGAGTTTCGTGATGGATATAGGTGGTGTAGGAGCCACGTGGACGAGGACGTGTACGCGAAACACGTGAAAGAGAGGCGTCAGTGTCTGGTGGTACCAGGCGAGTCGCATACTGCGTCTCATTCCTCTTTGCTCGTTGAATCGGATGCGTCACAGGAAGCCGAACGCCTGACTGACTGACTGGCCAACACCGGCTGATGCTGCTAACCTATCGTACGATCAATTCGTTTTATTCTACTCGTTTATCGCGTTAGCCAATTGCCATACTTGCCCACCCGTCTGCGAGTCGCTGCCTCTTCGGGGACTACGCGTTGCCCAACATCTTTCTGTCCTACGACGTAACGTCGAGGCTCAAGGTGCTTCTTTATTATTTATTTACTCGGGTAAAAATATCCCTTGATGGACGCAAGTAGGTAATTTAGATTCTGTTGTTTAACAATTACGAATCATTTAGTCTTGTTACTCTTGTACGCGTTGTAACTTTAGTTAGTTAAAGAATATTATTACTTATTTTTAATTCTGCTCGGATTTTAAGAAATTTATGTCTAAAATCGAGCTTGTCATGTCAATTAGAATTAAGCTTTAATGTCTGGGTTCAGAACATTAATTTTCAACTAGAAAGTCATTCAACTATTACAGTGTAGTTGGTTAAATTTCCCTACAAATTAAACGCCAATTGTCCACTTGAACACTATTGATATGATACTTAACACATCTACTAAAACTACCAAAGAGGTCAAGTGATCCTTTCACAAGTTTTTCATTTTAGCTTACAAAATTTATTAAGACAATTTAGAATCTCTGCTAATTTTCACGAAGGTAAAGAATTAATATGTATATTAATTTATGTTTTATAATTTGCTTATTTATTTTTCAACTTCATTTTTCAGAGTAAGTTGCACACTTAGGTTTAGTGTTAAATCACAAGCAGTTTCCATAAATCTCAATCCAGAAATGTTGAAACATCCCTCTTTATTTCAACGAGCTCGAGACATGTCATTTCTTTTCCTAAACAGAGTGTACGTTGACCTAACCTAAGCCAATAGGCTTTCATTACAACGGCAGTCTGCATCGAAGATGAAGTAGGCTAGTTGTAGCGTCCAGCGAGGAAGCATGTAGCGGGCAGGCGGGCGTATGGGCGGGCAACGAGTGTGCATGCAAAATAGGAAGGAAAGTCGAGCGTGCAGATAATGTCGGGTACCGTGCACCGATTTTCCTCCGTTGTCGCTCGGACGGATAAGTAGTCGACTCTTTTCAGTCTCTCCGCGATGGCCGCTCAGGATGTAACGCTTCGTCGAGCAATCCGGCGAATCGATCGGCATAAGAGACGCCATACGTCCCGATCGTAACGCGTGCTATCGCTTTCTTGTCGATACCAGGCAAGATTATCGGGCTGTATCGTGAAACAGTAGGAAACGAGTGGAAGGAGAGGCACGACGTAGCGAATGGCTGGTGACTGGTGGTTAACGAGACCGGGCTGAGACATATACGAGGAAGAGGCAGCTGCTGTTTGACATGATCTATTCATAGATGGTCGAACGTGAAAGAACGCGGTGAACGGGCCTGGAAATCCATGAATCAACACCGCAACCGTCGAACGATCGGTTTACTACCAAGCCGAACGGGATGAGCTGATGGCATAGTGAATCAAGCATGACGGAGATCATTTTTCTTGCTGATCACGATTTGTACGTTCCGCGATTAGGGGACTTTTTTTAGGATTTTCAGGGTCTTCGAATTTATATATGTTAGAATTTGGGGATTTGAACGCTTTGGAATTTGACGACTTGAGAGATGATTTGGGGATGTAGGAATTGGAGAATGTAGAAATTTGGGATATACAGATTTGGGGTTATAGAGATTTGGGAATACAGGGATTTGGGTATGTGCAAATTTGGGGACATAGGAATTTGGGAATATAGGAATTTAGGAATATAGAGATTTGGGGATGTAGAAATTTGGAGATATAGAAACTTGGGAATGTAGGAATCTGGTGATATAGGAATTTGGGAGTGTAGGAATATGGGGATGTAAGAGTTTAGAAATGTACGAATTTGGGAATATAGAGATTTGGGAAGTTTAGGAGTTTTTTAACGTAGGGATTTGGAGATACAGAAATTAGGGAATGTAGAGATTTGGGAATATGAGAGAATTCAGCAATATAGGGATTTGGAGACATCTGGAGATATCAAGATTTGGAAATGTAGGGATTTGATGAAACGGAAGTTTGGAAACATGATTTCATAGATAGGTATTTCGAGATCCAAAAATTCCGGGATTTATTAATTTAAAAATCTTAGAATTTCGGGACATAGGCGTTCGGAGGATCTATTTGGAGATTTAGCAATATTGGAATTTGAGAATTTGAAGATTTAGCAATATGAGAATTTAATTATTATCAACAGTATAACAATAGACTAATTTATGACCTTCCAATGAGCCTCTTTGGGACCTTGGAGATAGTCCAGATCCTCGCAGGGTCACAGGACAAGTATAGACATTTTTATGACTCGGCCCACCCTGACACGGTCACGTACCCTTAAGTAGGTTCTGTCTTTCGTTTATTGGCAGGCAGTTAGCCTGGATAGGTGTCTTAGTCAACAGTATTCTTAATAAAGCACAACTACCACTCTATGTTCATTTCAGGACCTCCCACACATTTAATCCAGATACCTTAGTCAGAAAATCCTAGTTATCCACAAGACATGATAATCAAATATTCATTTTCGTCAAATAAAGTTCATATCGAATCAAATTTGTTCATAAGTATAAAGCATGAACTATTAACGAATGCACGTAGCAATTATACCTAATACGGTTTAAAAATCTTAGGATTTCGGAACATAGGCATTCGGAGATTTAGCCTATCTATGTAATATGACATCTACGGTCATGGAAACCGAATGGCGGCACATTCGGTTGGCCCAAAAGACGTGAAAGTAGAAAATGTTTGCTAAAAATATAGAATTGCATTTCCTCTGAACGGGGACGATAAGTGATGAATAATAGAAGGGAAGACGGTACGAGGTCGTACGAAAAGCCGTTCGATATATTTAGATGTTTCATCCAGTTAGCGATACAAGGTCACCGGTTATCTACTCCGGCGTGCGTGAAATGGTCGCGAATACCGAAGCGTGGTAGGACAACTTTACGATCGTGGTGGAACATTTCGAATCGTCCGGTTTTGCGCGTTTAGGTGACACGTAGGCGGACTTTTATCGAGCTGGCTGAGATTGGTATTTCGAGTGGTTGCACGCGTCGTACGTGAAAGTAGCCGCGTACCGGATAGACGCACGCGACCGTTCGTTCGCTCGCACGCTCGCCCGTTCGTTCGCAGTTTGCTCGTGGGCAGTCGATCCGGTCGTGGAGATACGCCCAGGCGGAAGGCCGCCAGGAATTCATAGACAATGACTTTTCTCTCTTCCCCCTTTTCCTGCGCGCCGTTCCGTCTGCTCGTCATTCGCTGCGCCGCGTACTCCCCGGTACACTCGCCCGCAAATCTCTGCCGTCCTCCGGTGAAATTTTTCGAACGGATACTCGACTATTTCCGAATTTGCGAGTTTAACAATTTTGGGATTTTGCTATTTTCAAGTTTAATTCATGGATTTAGCTATTTGTGAATTTGGCAATTTGCAAACATGTTGCAAGATCTTTGCACTCCTTAATTTCTTTCATCTACCGACTCCTTAACGCTAAAACTACCAAACCGGTCAACTCCACAAGTTTCCTATTATAAGTTACACAATTTGTTAAAGTACTTTTCTTGAAATCTGCATTGGTTTTCAAGATAAAGAATTAACGTGTACTAATTTATGTTTTGCAATTTGTGTATTTATTTTTGAACTTCATTTTTCATTTCAAACATATACGACGGTAGGTTTGGTGTTCATTTACGAAGTAGAAGGGTTCTCGATAAAATGTATTGCAACGGGGTGAAGTATGACAATTTTTCTTCTATTACAAGTAATAAATGATAATATACATATTCAACCAATCTATTTATTGGAATTATTTATAGGATCCAAGAGAAATGTGATGTCGAGACACACTCGACATAGGAGTGCAAAGGGTTCAGAATTTATGGATCTACATATATGAGAATTTAGGAACGCAAGGACCGCTACAAATTATTAGCATCTTTCACGTTTTCCGTAAAATTAAAGGGTCTGTTCAAATTGTAATGATATAATTTATTAACATGATACCCTACTACTGTATAACATTATTAACACGTGTCAATCTTGTATTTCCACCCTTTGGTGACAGCTTGTATCCAGCACCGTGTGCATCATCTGCTTTATATCTTTATTTTCCCAAATATCTGTAATTCCTTTCAACTCAGATAACGTGGTTAAAGTAAGCAACGTTTTGAGTAGGCATTTCACCTGACGTGATACTAACGTAAACGGCCCTTAATGACTCCTCACCCACACAATTTATCACGCTAGTAATAATGGCCCGAGAGAATTTTCTGTACATGATATAATGTTATAATAAAAGTGAAATTTTGGTACGTATAATTCGGCAGGGTAATAAGAAAGTGGTGGAGGTAAAGGGGCGCCATACGCGGAGCACGTTTTCGTCCGTGCAAACGGAACGAGGAAGACCCGGGTGCCGATCCGGGAAGACGGGAAGCCGGTGGGGTCCACATCACTGGGCGCACGGCTCGCTCTGCGCGGTAGCAGCAGCTGACGCGTCGCGTGACGTCACGGCTTGCGTGGGTCGGCGTCCCGACGCCGGACGTCGCTCGATATCACACTCGCCCGGGCGACGCTCCTTTTTACTACGCGCACCTCCCTCCTCTTCCTCTTCCTCTTCCTCCTCTCGTACTCTTACGCTACTCTCATTCTCTTTTCGTTTCCGTTCTCTCCCGGCTCTCCTACTATTTCCCTCTTCGCCATTCTTTTTCCCTCCTCCTCGCACGCTCCCGCGTTTCCTCCTCCCTCTTTCCTTTATTACATATTTCGTTTATCGCATCCCATTCTCCAACGAGCCTCGGACGGCTTCGTTTCTCTATTTCGCGTCGTTTTGCTTGAATAGTGCCGCTCGTAAGATGACAGCTTTCAGATAGACTCCCTATCGATTATCGATATCTTATCGTTGTCTTATTCAGATTTTTAACAATGCCCATAATATTCTTACGATTCTCTGATTCGACCGGGAGATTACCTCGCAGATTTATGTCGGGGTATACTTTATAAATACACGTTTTGCATACGCGTTTTATATCGTACGTGATAACGTTTCGAGTTAAGCTCTTATCGATGCACTTTTCTAATAACCATGTTCTGCGTTGTAAATTTCTTTATCAAAATCTACCCATATTATTTATGATCCTATATAATTTACTATTGATAATGATGAAATTTAATAATTCAGTAAGCAGAACATAATTACTGAATCATTGGAACTGTAATTAGAATTGAATAAAAGTACAATAATAATGATGAAACCCTTGTTAGGTTAAATTTATGAATTAAGAAAACTAAAAACATAGAAACTTGAAACATTCTTAAACATGAAAATTTATGCACTAAAAATCAACCCACCAAAAATTCCCCATATCTCCCCAAAAATGATCTCAGTATAGTACATATCAATGCAAGTTGCAAACATAGCAGTGAACTTGCTGGACTATCCTTAAATTAAAAGTCGTTGGGCAAGGATTAACGCGAAGTTATTACGAAATTAATAAGGGGTTCACGTCATTCCTGGCAGTTTTTCCCCGGGAACCATTTCATTTGACCCTCGTACCTTTTTCTCGTCTTATTACCGTCGTTGTCGGTACAGCCACCCTTTCCGGCGGTCATCCCTCTTCTAATCGTCGCTTGGTCCTCTGCAGTGGCAGAGAGCAGGGCGTGACGTCACGCCCGTTGCCCGCGCCCATCTCGCGTCGGTTGCACCACCGCTGGAACTCAGCCTGGGAAGCACCGAAACCAAATAACCCCCTTCTTGTGGTCCCTGCACGTATTACAGGGCTCGCGTCAACTAGCCCGCAGCGAGTTCGTTGCCTCCGCTCCTGGTTCGACCCCTGGTTACCTTCGCTCTGCCGAACGACACCACCCTACCCGCGTATTATCTCGTCCCAACCACCGCCTTTCTTCTGGTTATACTAATCAAATTTTACGTTAATTGTGCCGCGATTATAGCTGTTAATGTTTGGGGAGCTTACAGAGATCGATCAAGGACTTTCCCTTCGGCGCAGACACAAGTTTCTCTATTTAGTGGGGAAATTTACTCACTTGGAAATTAGGACAATTTTGGAAATTTTAATGGTGGAAATTGGGGGTTGGAAGTTGAAGCATTTGATCTGGGGATTTGGAGACTTGAAATTAGGGATTTGAAAATTTTGGTATTGAGAGTTTTCGAAATTTGGGAAATTGGGGATTGGAAGTTGTGGGATTTAGGAGTTTTGGAATTTGAAAATTTGGGTATTGAGAGTTTTGGAGATTTGGGAAATTGGGAATTGGAAGTTGTGGGACTTAGGGATTTAGGAATTTGGAAATTTGGGTATTCAGAGTTTTGGAGATTTGGGAACTTGGGGATTGGAAGTTGCAGAATTTAGGCATTTAGGAATTTGAAAATTTGGGTATTGAGAGTTTTGGGAATTCTGGAACTTGGGGATTGGAAATTGCAGAATTTAGGGATTTAGGAATTTGTGGTTTTTGGAAATTTTTGATATTCAAATTTTGGATTTGGAAACTTAGATTTTTGGGTATTTGGGAATTTGGAGATTGGGGGT
Organism: Megachile lagopoda; assembly: GCA_036983795.1. Classification (NCBI taxonomy): domain Eukaryota; kingdom Metazoa; phylum Arthropoda; class Insecta; order Hymenoptera; family Megachilidae; genus Megachile; species Megachile lagopoda. Next base: position 9,081,022 of record CM072797.1, on the reverse strand, counting down.
GATATGGATATTTGAGAATTTGGAAATCTGCAGTTATTGGGCGTGTCAATTTTGAAAATTTGGAAATTTTAGATTCAAGAATTTTGAAATTTAGAAATCAGCAAATTTGAGAATATGGAATTTCGATTTCGAAAATAGTGGAATTTGTAAATTTTGGATTCGTTTTTTGAAATTGAAATTTAAAAATTTGTGAACCTGCACTAGCGATTTCGAAAATCGTGAAATTTGTAATTTTATAAATTTTTGTAAGTTAAAACTTCCACTTACATATTTTTTCATCTTATACTAAACTAAACAGTATTATCGATCACAAGCATAAATAGTCTGACCCTGTTAATTACCAAAGAAACTCGATTTACGTAACGAAAGTATACATTCGTAAAAGGAGTATAGTAACCCCTATCCCTCGAGAAGTATAATAACCCCTTATCTCCCCTACGTTATACCCTGTCACATATTTAACTTGAATTCGCTTTTCTCTGTTACAGGTACGTACCTACAATCATCCTCAAAATGCGACCTAACCGGTAAGAGATAGTTCTGCTAGTTCAATCGAGTTCAGTTCAAGTTTGCTCGTAACGTTCCATCTTTGTTGAACGGTCGTTTGTTCCCAAGCCTTTTGCGAGTGGTCCATTGACGGCTCGACACAGTTTCAACGATCGACGACGAATGGACGGTACAACCTTATCGGGAACGGAGAGTGGTATATAACGAGAGGATTAATGCGTGAATGTGATTGTACGTTCTTATATTTCCAAATACTATACTTTGAAGTTTTTAAAAAATTATAGAATTAAGGATAATATTAAAAGTCTCGTTATTATTATGAATATGAATATACGTCTTCACAGGTAAATTAAAAGCAAGATATAACGATACATATATTATTAAAAGTACGGCATGACCAGGTTTTGTACTTATGACCTGAGTCATTTAAAGTCGTTAGTTATAGCCGTCTATTTAATCTTCGCTTTAAATAGATTAATCGTTACTGGACATACATATTACAGTACATTTCAAATCGTGACACGTGGAAAAAACTCCTACATGTTGAGAAAGATCTACCGGTAAAGAAGTAAAAATTTCGAGAAAAGTACTTAATCTCCGAGTGAAGCAGACACGGTAAAAGTTTGAAAAAAATACTAGATCCGCGGGTGAACGTAACATAAAAAGTAAATGTAGCATTGTAAAGAAAAAATGCGTAAAAAATAGTGGGTCCAGTAAGAAGGTAGTAAATGGTGATCATACTATCGGCGATATCTCAGGAAATTCCGAAGTTGCAATCGGGGAGTGGTGGGCGCGGCGTGCGCGCGGGTTCGTGTATATTCGTGGGTACTCGGAACGGTTCGATTCGATTCGGTTCATTTCAGTCAGCTGGCTGACAGGGCGTTGCCCCGCGTGCGATGCACCATTCATTACGGAGTGCTGCAACCAGAGAGAGCCGACCTAGCTCGACCAGACCGAAGCCTGCACTCTCTCGCCCCTCCGTGCTCCCTCTCGTGCCCGATTGCCCCCTCCACCGCCCCTTCGAGCCCTCCCTCCAGCCTCGCTCGATTCTGTTTCGGCTGCAACTGTGGCTTGCGACCGACCACCTACTACTACTACTCGTACTACTACCGCGCGTACAAGACTGATACTACTACTATTACTACTACTACTACGTACGATACTTTTGTCATCGCGACCACCATCCTCGTTACTCTCGAAGCCGTACCTAATATTTGCCAGAGTATTCTGTCGTCGCTTTTAATGGTTCCGTTACAATTACTACCTGAACTTCGCCAACAGCGACGAGAAAGAAAAATGAGAACGCCCTCCCCTTCTGGCACAGTGATCCGCCATCTTCTCCGTGATTATCGACGGAGCCTGTGTCTACGCTCGGCGATGAATGACGCTACGGTTTTTCGGATTCGCCGTCTCGCATTGACGGATCTTTTGGATCGTGGCTATGGCGGGAGGGCAGAGGGATGCGGTAGCGTACATCTGCTCGAGAGCGCATTGCGGGAAGCTTTTCAATGAGCGGCTGTATAACTGGGGCTACAGCGGGCATCGCGACGTCTGCGTGCGAGCCGTTTTCTCCGCGTCGCCGAGCCGAGCACGCTCGGCTAATGAGAAAGTCCCGCGTGCTCCAGTTGCATTGATTCGCAGAATGGCCGGGTAAATCGAGGCGCTGATACTTGCCACGAGGGGCAATTTTTTTTTTTATCAACACACGGTTAACGTACATGTATGATATATGAACGTTCGAGGAGCGTTTTAACCCGGTGGCTCCACTGACGATTAACGAGACACGTCAACTTGATACAGCTTTACCCTCTTAGCGCTTTGTGATTCTTTTGGGTACGGCGGCTCTCAACTCACTGCGAACTCGTTCGGGGTTGTTTTAAATAATTAACGAGTTATTTTCAAATTTCGAACCTTCACTCTTTAAATTCTTGGACCTACATTTCTGACTTTTTTTATTTAAACACGTTCTTGCTCCATTAATTAATATATTTATGCATCCATTATACGGGAAATCAATAAAAAACGAACAAACTGTTATACTCTTTTAGGTTTTATTTTGATTCGCGTGTAATTATAGCTCGGTACTATTAGCCTATGCTATATACTCTGTATTATGTGATACTATATACTCTCACGCCTTGTCGACGTGGCTGGCAGTGGGTCAAACGTACGCGCAGCAATGAAACGTGGCATAGCGATGTTTTAATGATCGTCAATCATCGTGATTATTGGTACGATCGTAGTTACGGTGTGCCAAGAATGCTTTCGCGGTGATTCGATGACACGCCTTTGCCGGTGGCCTTTGTTTGCCTGTTGCGAGTGTCAGGTGAATGATAACACATAATTAGACTCGATTCGTCTGTAATTAAAATTATAATTAAATCTCCGTTTTTTACTAGTCGTTAAGACTGAACGTAACCTTTTATAGATTTTATAGATCTCACAGATTTTTAGACTTCATAGATTTCATAGATTTTATAGGTTTTATAGATTTTATAGATTTGAGAGATTTCATAGATTTTATGGATTTCATAAATTTTATAGATTTGACAAATTTTATTAATCTTTAGATTTGATAGACTTTGCAGATTATATGTGTATAGGGTTTGACAATAGAATGTACTCGTACATAAATGTCAACATCAAACTATTCCAATTAAAAATGACAGTAAAAATATATAAACGACTTAGGCTGATGACGGTCCTTTTGAGTATGTGTAATTATAAAATAGCAAACATAGTACCAACTGAACTTCTCATTTTATCAATTGAACTATATAATACCTTATAAAGTATACACTTCATAGCAGCATTCTGTAAATTTAATTATGTTTATTGAGTTTAAAGATTTCGTACATAAAATGAACCATAACAAACTTTCGTATAAAATCATACTTAGGAACAAGGTTAAGGACGAGGATTAAAATTGAGTAGGTTATCTGATCGAAACGGGGATTTGCAAACATTTAACCTGATTCTCCCGCATCATTGAAGAGCTTCGATCCGAATACCGTAAATTTTCTAGAAATTTGTTAGTGCGGTGGTGCTCGATCGTAGTCCATTGATGGAATCGTTGAAACGATGGAAGTCTATTTAGCGCAACGATAACTGGCAGTCGGATGAAAAGGGAGTAAATAAAGGCTACGGCAAAAACAGGGTAGAACAGAAGCTATATAGAGTGGCGAGAGGTGACGTTTCAGATATGAGTTTCGCGGTGAACCACAGTCGGCGGTTGGCGAGGTCAGTAGCGTTTTCTGCAGCTACGATCCCGTCTCAACAGAAACGCCCCGTTAAAAATAACTTTTCACCGGCCGATAATAGAACACGCGGTCCCACGGACAGACACCGCGTCGTATCCGTTTGCCCGCTGAAAGGAATCGTGTGTGCCACTGCGACCGCACGTACACTCCGTTGCAGCCTAGTCTTCCTCTCAACAAGGACACCTATGCAAAATTTCAAACTTGAAAATTTACAAATTCACGAATCGTCAAATTCTGATATTTTCTACTTTTCAAATTTTATAATATGTAAAAAATTACTAGAATTCAAAATTGTGAAATTTCTATGTTCTTACGTCTCTTAAGTAGTGAGACACTAGGGATGTTAAAATCCCTAGATTCTAATATGCAAGATTTGTAAATTCTTAGATTCGAGGAAAGCTTCAGCAAAATATCCCTAGATACGGCGGAATACTTGAGTGAAATATCCCTAGATACAAAGGAATAGTTGAGTAAAATATCCCTAGATACAGAGATACCTTATAGTCGAAAATCACTAGATTCAAGGATACGTGGATTTTGAAGTTCTTGTTCCTTAAAATTTCTGGATTTTGAAATCTCAAGATTCTGGAATCCCTAGAATTAGTAATTTGTAGATTTCAAAATCACTAGATCCTCCGAATACCTATGTCCCAAAATCCTAAGATTTTGAAATTACTAAATCCCGAAGTTCCTGGATCCCTAAATACCTATGTATAAAATCTTTATGTCTCCAAATCTCTATATCTCCAAATTTCTATTTCTCCAAATCTCTATATCTCCAAATCTCTGTATCTCCAAATCTCTGTATCTCCAAATCTCTATATCTCCAAATCTCTATAACTCCAAATCTCTATATCTCCAAATCTCTATATCTACAAATATCTATATCTCCAAATCTCTGTAACTCCAAATCTCTATATCTCCAAATTTCTATATCTCGAAATCTCTATGTCTCCAAACCTCTATATCTCCAAATTCCTATATCCCCAAATTCCTACGTCTCCAAATCGTTATATCTTGAAATCCCTATATACTAAAATTGGTATAGTCCTAGATCCCTAAAAACATCCCAAAATTTCTACATATATAAATTCCTAAATCGTCTGAAATCCCTATGTTCCAAGATCCGCAGATATCTTATGTACCTAAATTCTTATATTCCTAAATTGTTAATTCATGTCATAGATTTGGAAATTCTCAAAAATCTATACCAGTCACTGAGAGAAATATCTGATTTTTATAGAATGTGGTATTTTCTCTGGGGAAGTTAGATTTGTCGCAGACTGTACCAACTACCTAGAAACTGGTCGCAACGTTGCTGCATCCTCTCGCTACAACTTACGTCGATGTTGCATTATACTGCCACTAGGGCGCGGCACATTGTTGCAAGACCCAATGCTGTCTCTTTTTATCCGCATACTTCTGTACCGTGCGAAGAAAAATCGAACAGACGTTTTCATGCTACGTTTAGACAAGATAAGGTTATTGTTATATTCCGGAAATAGTACGGAGCTTATTACATTCTAGAGATTTTATTAGATAGACCTTTATTAAGGTCTTACAAAGACCTTTTATGACCACTCTGCAGTAGTAAGGTGAAGTGTAGGGTTGCTTATGTAAGGGTTGCGAATTAAGTTTACGATCATTCAAGTTTTTAATGTTTCTAACTTTACTAATTTCGGATGTTGAAATTTTTTAATTTGTATACTCATAAATTTTGGAAGTCTATAATTTGTAAAACTCGAATTTGCGAGGGTTTATTAATTGTCAAATATTTCTTAATGTACAAATGTTTCAGTAGTCAAATTTCTAAATCACTTAATCTCTAAGAATCAAAATCTGGAAATAACTAAATCTTAAATCACTAATTCGCCAAATTCCGAAATACCTAAGTTTCCAAGACTGAACTTCGAAATCCCTAAATATCGAAATTTTTATATTCTCAAATATTTAATTTCCGAAATTCATACATTCAAAAGTTCTTAAACTTCGAATTACCTAAATTCTGAAATTTCTAAATTCCAAAATTTTCAAATCCCAAAATTCTATAACTCCAAAATTCCGTAGACCAGAAATTTCCAAATCCCAAAATTCCCTAGTCCACAAATTTCGAAATCCCAAAATTCCCTAGTCCACCAATTTCGAGATCCCGAAATTCCCTAGTCCACAAATTTTCAAATCCCAATATTCCCTAGTCTTTAAATTTCCAAATCCCAAAATTCCCTAGTCCACAAATTTTCAAATCCCAAAATTCCCTAGTCCACAAATTTCCAAATCCCAATATTCCCTAGTCCACATATTTCCGAATCCCAATATTCCCTAGTCCACATATTTCCGAATCCCAACATTCCCTAGTTCACAAATTTCCAAATCCCAAAATTCCCTAGTCCGCAAATTTCCGAATCCCAAAATTCCCTAGCCCCCAAATTTCCGAATCCCAAAATTCCCTAGTTATAAATTTCCCAATTCCAAAATTGCCTAGTTCAAAAATTTCCCAATACCAAAATTCCCTAGTCCAAAATATCCAAATCCTAATATTCTCTTATTCCAAAATTCTCAAAATTTCCACACTTCCCAAAATACCCAAATTTCCAACCCTCTACTCCCAAATCCCCAAAATTCCCCACTAACTTTTCCAAATTCACAAAATTTCAAAATTCTGCATTAATAAAATCATAAAACCTGTACCAACCCTCCGACCATGTTTACCGGTTGATAATCAAAATAAAAATCGCATAAGTTCTCTTGCCGCGCACGTGCAGAATACCTCTGAATAATTCACGTTTTTGACAATTCCTTTAACCCGGCGCGTGTACGATAAGACTTTAAATGACACGTTTAACGGTGACTGTCTGGCACCGCTTAAAACACCGCGGCTCAAAGGGAGTTCGTTTCTAACTGCCTATAGGTATACCGTACACGCGTGTCGCATTAACTATGCGATCGAAACCGCTCTGCATATTTTCTCATTCCCATACGATCGCGTACGTGAGCGCGTGAACGTTTTCATTGAATCTCCCTCGCGAATAATGAACTTTAAGTTCCACCGTAGCGAATGTCCTCTCTATGACAACAAAGGGGAGGAGAGACATTAGCATCGCGTACTCAACGAAATCGATTCAAACGGACCTTTCAAACGAAACTGCACCTTCAAATTATTCCGTGTTTCGTGTTTTCCTTTTATTAACCCTCTCACGCGCACCTACACCAATCTGTTATTACCACGAACATTAAATAAGTCGTCTATCATTTTCTTATAGATATTTCACCTTTGTATTTACGTGGATTTATCGGGGATCAACGTTCGTTTAATACGGGGGCACGTAAGCTGTGGTCTGTGAATCAATTTTGACATTACTTACACCCTACTTTAAAAAAAAAAAGGGATTTTTTCGTGAGGGATGTATTTTTACCGATATCTGTTATAACGTAATGCCTATGGGATTAGCTAGGTAAGCTAGAAATTAGTCACACGAACGGTGTAAAATACCTAGATAGGTTTGCATGGTTCACAAAAAGATGTGATTCAATAGAGGATCATTCGACTGCTCAAATTTCACCCCTGGTCTAATAGACCCACCCCCGGAGATGTTACTATAGCTCTCACCCTAGCTGTGTAACTATAGTTACAATAATATTAGGACACTGCAGTACTTCTGTATTTGTTATTGTACACAGAAAGAGATTATATATCATGTTTATTTTAAAAACTCATGAATCATTCATTCCACATTAAAAATACATAAATTTCTTTTCAACTATGACATTTAAACAGGCTGGGTACATTCAGACATTTGATGGAAAATAAAGAATTTGCATGTGAAATGTAAGAGAAAATTTTAAAGAACAATTTGAAACAAGGAAAAAAACAGGGGTTGGAAATAAACAGATATCCGTGAACTTCCAAAATGAAACTTCGTGCAATGTTGGTATTAATTTTAAAGAACGCAAAGAGGAAAAAAAGAGAGGTTACGGTTTGAGAATGAGAAGAGAGACGAATAACGGGGGTTAACATGAACGACGAAGGGTTGGCATGGAACGTGGCGATGGAATGACAAGTAGCGGTTGAATCTTTAATCTTTCGCTACGTGGGATATTAAAGTTTCTCAAGAGTTTGGCAACTACTTGAAATACCATAGTGAAATGGAGTTTAAGTTTCGACTGTAACCCAGACACGGGCCGAAAGTGGCAATATCGATGGATATCGATCGGCATCTTTAATGCATAAATAAGAAGAATTTCTTTCGTTCCGGCTGCGATCCTCTTCCTCGAATTCTTCCCTTTCCGGTCCACGCCCTATTGAGGGAACTTGTCGCGTGGCCATTTCCTTTCTTACCCGCCATTTTTCTTCTACACCTCGTCGCTCGAACTGCACCCATTAACGTTTTCGACGAACTGCTTCGCACAAGGTACAAGATATTCCATAAATTTTTATCGTTATCGTACAAGATGTTCCACAATTTTTTAATCTCACAACTTACACAGGTATTTATTAAACATAATTTTTGGGATAAATTAGACTGAAGAATTAAAAAGATGCAGAATTACGAAAGAATTCAGAAATAATTAGAAAAAAATAAATTCAAAAGTTGAATTAGAAAACGAGACTGGAAGAATGGAATTTTTTTTAAGGATACTTCGACAAAATTATTTTTGATACAAATTTAGAAATCAGTAATTTGGAACTAAAAAATTACAAATACAGTAATTTGATATTAACAAATTTCCAACTTCAGTGATTTAAAGTAAGAAAATTTACAAATACAGTAATATAAAGTAAGAAAATTGACAAATACAGTAATGTAAAATTAACAAATATCCAAATACAATAATTCAAAGTTCAAAAATTTACAAGTACAGTAACTTGAAAATAGAAAAATGCTAATTTAAAATTAAAGAATTTATAAACACGATAATATAAAATTAAAAAATTCTCCATCGCAGTAATAAAAAATTTAAAAACTGAACAAATTATTGTTCCAAAAATATAAAAATGAAAATGTCTCCACAATATAATTTTATAAAAAATGTAGTTATTAAACACCGAGTATAATATACGAGTTTGTAAGACGAAAGTGGACGTATCGACGCCATTGTCAGCGAAGATTGGTGTCCATAATTTTCAAGGTGTACGCGTCTAGAGAAGAACACCATGAAGCAAGAGATGAGTTGGGCGACGAAGGGCATCGAGCCCCATACGGCGACGATAATTTCCATCGTCGAATGACGACCGCTTCATGGTCACGGAATGCAAACAAACCATGTCCGACCAGCAACGTTCTCGATGCTTTTTCTTTTTCTTTTATTATTATCCTCTTTCGCGCCTTCTCCCGCGTTTTGTACCGGCACCAAGTACACTCGGATGCAACGCACACTCCCTTTATGGTTAAACACGAATATTTCTACTTAAAGTCTCGAATTTATGAATTTATAAATTCTCAAGCTTACAAATTTTCAGATTTGATCTTTTTAAATTTTGCATTTTTAGAGATTCAATCTGCAAGGTTCTATTTTTCTAAATTTTCAAATGCACAAATTTTTACATTTTCAGATTCTTCAACTTTTTTAGTTTCTAAATTTACAAATTTCTAATTTTGCAATTTTTTAATTTATAAAATTTTTAATTTATAAAATTTTTAATTTGTAGATTTTGAACTCTCAAATTTCTATATTTATACATTTCTAAATCTCCAAATGTCTAAGCACTCAAATTCTCTAATTTTTGGAATTCCTAAATTTTCAGATTTCATCCCCCCAAATTTCTACATTTACAAATTGAAAAATCTCCAAATTTCTAAACTCCCAAATTCTCAAATCTTTGGAATTCCTAATATTCTAAATTTCCAGATTCTCAAATTTTTTAAATTCTAAATTTTCAGATTTTGAACCCCACATTTCTGTATCTCTAAATTTCAAAATCTTCAAATTTTCAAATTTTGCGAGTTCCTAAATTTCCAAATTTCTCAATTTACCGATACTCAAATTTGTTAAATTCTAAAATTCCAGATTTTGAACCCCCAAAGATCTACATATCTACATTCCCAAAATCCCACATTTCTAAATCCGTAAAATCCCCAAATCTCTAAATTCCTAAATTTGTATAATGCAAAATCCCTTAAATTTGTAAAACTACCACCGAAAAATGAAAGAATTGCAGACGTTTTTCCCCGTGTTAGCAGATTTTCCCTAGGGAAATCAGATTTGCTGTTGACTGTACAAGCCGGCGCGTGTGCACCACCTTCAAGCTCGGTTCACACGCGCCTACTACGAGCAAATCTTTTTGTTCCCGAGAACGTGTCCCTCGGATCAAGTTCACCGCTTTGTACCGCTCCGTCTTCTTTACCGCCACGCTTCCGGTCTACTTTTCGAACACCTCAACCGTCCGTTCGAAATTCAAACGTTTAACTCCTTTTATAAAAGCGCAGGGTTTACCGTTTCGTCATTAACCGATCGTTTCTCGGAATTTTTACTTATGAATATTACTCGTTTCCAGTTTTATCAGGATTTTTTGGTAATTTTAGGACAAATTTTGAAATTTGTCAATTTTTGAATTTTCAGACTTACAAATTTTTCAATTTTTACACCAAATTTTTGTTTGTTTGAATCTTCAGATTTTTAGATTTTTCAATTTTTGAATCTTGGACTTTCTGAATTCTTCAGTTTTTTAATTTCTAGATTTTCCAACATTTAATTTTCGAAAATTTCAAGTTTCTAGATGCTAAAATATCCAAGTTTCCAAATTTCCAAATTGCTGAAATTTAAACAATATCTAAATGTTCAAATATTTGATTTTTAAATCCCCAAATTTTTAGAATCCCAGAATACACAAGATTTCAAGTATTTAATTTCCAAATTCTCAAGTATTTAATTTTCGAGTCCCTAAATTTCCCAAATTTCCAAATTTCTAAATTCCCTAAATTTCTCAAATTTTCAAGTATCGAATTCCCAAATCCTCAAATTATCAAGTATTTAATTTCTAAATCTCTAAATTCCCCAAATCCCCAAATTTTCAAGTATCGAATTTCCGAATCTCTAAATTCCCTAAATTCCCCAAATTTTCAAGTATCTAATTTCCAAACCTCTAAATTCCCCAAATCCCCAAATTTTCAAGTATCTAACTTCCAAATCTCTAAATTCCCCAAATTTCGAAGTATCGAATTTCCAAATCTCTAAACTCCCCAAATCCCCAAATTTCCAAGTATCGAATTCCCAAACCTCTAAACTCCCCAAATCCCCGAATTTTCAAGTATTCATTTCTCAAATCTGTAAATTCCCTAAATCCCCAAAAATTTCCACATATGGTTCTAAATACCTTGTCATATAACGTGAGGTTAAAAAAGAATTCCAGCGTAGAAAGAAACGATTTTCTCTCTCCCACGACGTACCTGGTACAAGCAAAATAAGGAACGCAGAAATTCCACTATCTGGCAAGGCTACTATATCCAGTTACTAGCACACTGTAAATAGTCCCTTCGACAGAAAATTCGAAGTACCAAACCCGATAGTACCGTTGTGAACGGAGCTGCAAGGGGTTGCGTCTCGCTGTCCTTGTCCGACAGTTAAGGTCAGGGTCGTCCACACGTCCAGTGACTCGACTCTCGGTTTGCCATCCAATGGGCATCGTGTCTGCCATAAACGGCCATGTGCTTCGTACCCAGGCCTTCGATTCACCCGTATGCTGGTCACACCGATTCCTCGACGACGACCGACTAGTTTCTCTGCTTCCATGACTACTCGACCTGATCTATTTACGCGCTAGTTCCTTGAAAATCCGGCCAGTGTGTCCTGCCACGTCCACCAGACACGTTTCCACGGATGCACCCCACGGATCTTCCCGTGCTGATTCCGCGCGTTATATCGCCTGCGGCCTTTACGTTTCGTGCGGCTCTCCTGGGCGAATCTCCGTGACGCCAGGATCAGGGCTTAATTAACGACTTCTCGTTTCGAGAATTCGCTCGTGATTATTCGTATTAAATGATGGTTAATTCGTGGTTAACGGAGGCGAATGTTGATGTAAATGATCGATAAGAGTTATGACGAGGGTGTGAACGCGAGCGAGACTCACCGAAGGTGAAACTCGATGCTTTTGCAAAGTTTTATTTTCTATACTATAATAGGACTATATAGACTTTAGGGATAGTCTACAACAATTTATAAGTATCAATTTGATATTTACCAGTAGACGTCACAGTTGGGTTGCTGATTTTGATAGAACTTTTTTTGATGTAGAAGTGTGAGTCAACTCGTATCTGGTAGTTTTTGTGAATACTCATTATTTGGACAGATATTTGGTGTTTATTGTCCATAGATTTTTGTAAAATACTGGATTATTTAATTATATTGTGATGACTTTGATAGCGGAGATGGTAGAGTGATGGTTTCTTGAATTGGAGCATCGCGAGTTCAAATCCCATCGTGTTCAGTAAAATGTTTTTTATATTTTTTATATATTATTCTGTAATTGTAATTGTTACTTTTAAATTTACTATAATTGTATACTGCTATTTGTACAAAGTGGTACATATCACACGAAGAATATTGCATATGTACCACCCTAATCATAAATAAAATTACGCAACTACGGTAAAAACGAAAATAGCTTTCCCAAACAGTAAATGGAAAGAAAAAGACATTTTACAAAATTAACAGAAAGAGTGAAGAACAATTTTAAATTGCACTGTAACCAATAAAATCTATAAGTAGAATGTATAATAACAAAAATTTAGAACAAATTAGTTATTTAAAAAGATGCGTTATTAATGCCTATATCGCGTGGAGTAAGCAAATATGTGGTAACATAGATATTATCTCAGTTTGATAATAGCCATATGGCTTTCTAGTAATTAATGGGAAAGCTCGAGTGATGATGGTGTAGTACAATGGGTGCGAAATCTGGTAGATGACCTTGACCGTGACCATGAATCAGCCCCATGAATCGCATGCAGTCGCGGTCAGGCTGTCAGCTTATCTACTCAAACATCGAATCTGGAGCACGTTAACTAATTACCGGCTTTTCCATGGCTCTGGCTGAAGCCGGTAATTGCATGGCCGTCGCTATCAGTGTTGACTCTCCTGGGAATACAGTTGTCCCACCGCAGCCACTGCTGAATTAGAACGTTAGGTGCGTTTTCATTTTCATTTTCGCTTCGTCATCGGGACCACTGACGATTTTGGGGACTGTGGAGATTATTGAATATTGGGAACTTGGCTGGCTGGTGAATTATGGATATTTCAGTAGGAAAGGAAATGCAATAGGGAATTTGAAGTGTCAGCTTTCAAGTTTCAGTTTTTAAAAGTAGCAAATTTTTGTTCTTATGAATTTTGGTATTACTGTGTTTTGAGAGATTCTAAAATTTGATTTATGAATTGGAAAGTAGGAAATTTTGTAATTTTAAAAGTGTGAATAGGTTATGAGTTTTTTAAATGACCAAATGGCTTCTAAATTTTTGATATAGAAAATTTTCAAACTCAATTCTAATTTCCAAAATTTCAAAATTCAAAGATTCCAGAATTCCAAAATTTCAAAATCCCAAAATGCCAAAATTCTAAAAAACTGTAAAGTATTGAAATATCCAAATATCAAAATCCTTGAAACCCTACTTTCCGAAATTTGATAACCCTAAAATTCCAAGATTTTTAAAAGTCAAGATCATTATAGTCATATGCGCATAAAGCGACATACAGAACGCGTACGTTGTGGGAAGAAATAGCTCCAGCGAAATATCACGGTATAATAAAAAGGTGAAATAGTAAACGCATGATCGGCTCGTAAGACACAATGGGTAGAGGTTCTAGACTCGCAGCATGAGCGCGTGTCAGCTACATGCGCACTCGTGCTGCCTCTGATCGTCTGTTAGAGTACTGATTAACATAAATACATAACGTTCGCGTAACAACTTCGCGGCGGTTCAACATACTCGCCGAGTGGCCGTTAGACCGCGAGCTTGTTGGCTATAAAATGCAGCCGGTTGGAATGCGCGTGGGAATGTCCGTGCAGGAGAAAGAGACCACGGGAAAAAGAGAGGCGTATCGTGTTGCTCGATGGATCGATCTCGATTGATCGCTTCCTTAACTTCTACGGTTCTACGTTCGAGCTTCTAACTCGATCCTTTCATTCACGAAAAAAGGGAAAAAACTTTCGTGATGCTGCGGTGACGCGTTAAATATTACACTAGGATGCATTTCCTTCGAATTAGAACGTGTATGGACACTTTGAAAGTTTTCAATTTCATACATTTTTAAATTATTAACATTTTCAAGTATTCAGATTTTCTAACCTAAATTCTCAATTTATTTGCAAATTGTAATTGTAATTTTAAGCCTAGTTATTAAATCTAAATTCTAATTGACATTTTGAAATGTGCTAACATTTCCAAAATTTATCCATTTCCAAATTTCAGCATCTCCTCAAATTTCCAAACTCCAAATTAGGTTCCCAAACTGGTAGATTACAAGTTCCTAGGATTAAAAAATCCCCAGATTAAAAATCCCTAGATTCAAAAAATCCCTAGATCCAGAAATCGCGGTATTAAAACCACTTGATTCCAAAATTTATCGGTCAAAAATTCCCTAGATCAAAAAATCACTAGATTTTCAATTCCCTAGGCTCCATATGCCCAGATTAACAATTCCTAAATTAATAAATTCTTAGATTTCCAAATTTTAGATTCACAATCCCCAAATCCCTAGATTCCGAATAGCTGTGTTCCAAAATCCTAGATCTCGAAATTACTGAACTTCGATATCTCAAAATCCTTGAATATCCATATTTCGAAAGATAGCGAAATCTTGAAATTCTTAGACCCCGAAAACCCCGGATCCCAAAATCTCTAGATTCATATATTCCTAGATCCCCAAATACCAAAAGTCAAATCCCAAATTAAATATTATCTACAAATTTCAAAATTGTACAATTTCTAAATCTTCATATTCCCAAACATCAAAATTCCTAAATTTGGGGATTTAGAAATTCTGATATCTGTAAATCCTCAAATATTATATTATCCAAATCTTGAAGTAATGAAATTTGCAAATTGCCAACTTCATAAATTCCCAAGTTTCAAAGTTATTCGATCGCAGAAATGTATGGAACGTAGTTGTGTTGAGAGGGACACATCGGTTTTCGAAAATATCGCATTTATGCGGCTGTCTCGATATTTTGGCTATCGTCGGCAGTTTCTCAGTGTTTTTGGATCGGTGGACGACAGCCACTCGGAAACGACATCGAGTCGCTGGGAGTAATGTCCTCGAGTGCACGTACAACACTGCGCCACGCTTAGAATGCAGTTGCATAACGTCATCCCCACTGGCTCTCTGCCTCTCTTTCCCTTCTCTTTCTCTCTCTTTCTCGCTTTCTCTCCGCTACTCCTTCGGTTTCTTGCCCTTTTAGTTTACTAAGAAAACTCCTGCATAAGCGCCTCAATTTATTGCCATTCTAATCTCTTCTAGGGAAATTTGCATCTTACCTTGGAATGATTGCAACCTGCATTTTTCACATTTTTCGATTTATTCGAATTCTTGTACTTACATGTTTTTTATGGGTACCTAAATTTCCTTAATTTTCAAATCTTTCAAATCTTGTCAATTTTCAGGTTGTCTGATGTCAACATTTTAAAGTTAGCTTTTAAACTGAAATATTTCTTAATTAAATTATCGATATTTAAAATTTCAGAATTCACGAGTGTAGAAATTTTTCATTTTTTTAATCACTGTGTTCAGAAGTACTCAAGTTCTCAAGGTTTCAATTTTGTCAATTTCCAAATCTCAAATTCTCAAATCCTTAAATTACAAAATTTTTTTTAAATCTTACTAAATCCCAAAATTGGAAGATATCCAAATCACAAAACCCTGAAGCAAAAAATTTCCAAATTCCTAAATTCTCAAAACCTTATATTCCCAAGTTCAAAATTAAAAAATGACTAAATTACTAAATCCCAAATCCCAAAATTAAAATGTCCAAATTACAAAACTCCAAAGCTAAAAATTTCCTAACCCCTAAAAGTTAAAATTTCCAAATCCCAAAATAAAAAATTTCCAAACCCCACAATTCGAAATTTTCAACTCGTCAAACCCCCAAATTTAAGAATGACCACATTTCTGATCACATTCTAAATTTCCCAGGATTATTAGAATGTCCCTGTAGCTCAGCCGGTGAGTCGAGGACAATTTAAAGCCCGTTCCTTTTCTCCTCTCCGGCGTGATTAGTATATAACGTACGGCTTCGTGCCTTGGCAAGGTGTCCAGCTTTTCCCAAGCTCGTCGAACTCGAATGCGCTCAAGTTATTTTTCTTACCGATGTTCTCATGCCAAGTCTGCCAAATTACGCTAGCAAAGTTACGCGAACGTGGATACGTGTTTTTGATATCCACCAGAGAAATGGTCTACCCTTATATACGATCAAATCTACCCCATATAAATTCAATAGTGCTCCTCTTTTGTTTATGGATATCAGACTTTACGTCGCTTCGATATCTATCTATTGATCCATTTTATAGTACATTTTTTATTACTACATTTATGCAAAGAGATACAAGTATATGTATATACAGTATATACAAGTATAAGTACAATAAATATTAAGTATATATTTACAAGCATAAATACAGTAAATGTAGACGTACATAACATATGTAGTATAATAATAGTGTGTACATTAAGTACAATATAAATAGTGTTCGCTATAATTAAATGCAGAGTATAACATAAAGAATGTACATGTCACAGAGAGATAATAAAAATGATTTGAACAAATCAATGAGGTATATGATCAATTCACTGAAGATGATAAAGTAACTCTGTAGGATGATCATTCTATAACTGAATGAGTTCAGACATATACAAAATGCAGTATAAACAATATATGTATAATATACAGTCTGCCTCGCAAGTAGTGTAGCTCCCTGAAAGAAGTTGTAGCTAAGGTGATTCTGAACAATTTTTCCCTTTGCCAAAATGGGGTGTGAAGCTTCGTTTTTGAATTATTAACGAAAAACAGCTACAACCCCTTTGTTACACTAGTTATGAAACACTCTGTATATACAAATTTCTCAATTACAGATACCTAAATACATATATAAATATTTATTCATATATAAACATATACATATTTAATAAATATATAAAGGTACTCTTTTAAATTTCAATTATAGTTTGTCACAAAGCATCTCTTATTCGACGACCACAAGATGGCGTCAAAATGGCGTCACTCTTTGATTATATAAAATTTCTAACCACCTCAATCCTAGTCCCGGTGTCTGAAAATCATTATAATTTATGCGCAGTTAAATTCTAAAGAGATGGCAGAGTGCGTGTGTATTCCTTTAAGAAAAGATGGACATAATGTATTAGTTGTAGATAGAGACTACAACAATGGCTCGCATTTGCGGCGTCTGGCGCCGGGACGCTTGACCGCAATGTGCCATGACAGACGAACGAAATGCAGGTAATTTGCAATCCTCGTTCGCTTTAATAGACCATGAAGCAACGAGTGAAGCGTTTACGTTACCCAGACAACAAGATTGCGTTTCCACGGAACGAGCCACCAATTTTGTCCGTTCGAAGCGCGCAGGCAAATCGTCGGACGATACGGACACTCTTCGAAACGGAACAGAAGACGTTCTAGGGAAATTTTAGGGATTTCAGAAGTTGGGATGTGGGGATATAGATACTGGTTTTTGAGGATTTGGGGATTTAGGGATTTTTAAGGAGTTATGAACTTGAGGATTTAGGGATTTGAGGATTTGAAGACTTAGGGGTTGAAGAATTTAGGGATTTGAGTATTTAGGGGTTTAAGGATTTAGAGATTTAGGGATTTGGGGATTTAGAGATTTTGGGGTTTAAGGATTTAGAGATTTAGGGATTTGGGGATTTAGAAACCCGATGATTTAGAGATTTAGGGATTTAAGGATTTGAGGCTTTAGGAATTTGTGGATTTGAGAATTTGAAGATTTAGGGATTTGGGGCTCTACGAATTTATGGACTTTAGAATTTGGGAATTTGAGAATTTGGGGATCTAGGAATTTATGGACTTTAGAATTTGGGAATTGGAAAATATGGGGATTTATGGAATTGGGGACTTAAGATTTGTGGATATAGGGATTTGGAGATGTAGAAATTTTGATATTTAGGGATTTGGGAATCTAGAAATTTGGGATGGTAGCGATTCGAGGGTTTAGGAATTTATGAATTTGGAGATTTGGGATCTTAGTCATTTGAGAATTTAGGGCTTTGGGAGTCTAGAGATCGGCTATTTAGGGATGTAGGAATTTGGGGATTTAGAAATTTGGAAATTTCTTAACATGAAAGTTTGCTTATTTCTGAATTTGAGAGGGTGTGAATTTGTCAATTTGCGGATTTGTGAATTTGTGGATTTGTAAATTTGTGAATTTGTGGACTTGTGGATTTGGATTTGTAAATTGGTAAATTTGTCAATTTGTTAATTTGCGGATTTGTGTATTTGTATATCTGTGAATTTATAAATTTGAAAATCTGAAATTTGAAACTTGTCAATCTCAGAATTTGAAATTCACAAATACAGCAATATAAAATACAGCTATTTGATAACTTTCTTTACAAATGTCTGAGTCAAAATGTCTTCCGAATTTCGGAGTACGGAATTTCGTGCTTAACCAAGTAACAGTCGTGTAAAAGTCGACACATTGCAGCGAATTGTTGTCGGGCCTGGATAGGAGCTGTGGGCTCTACACGTGGAAATGAGTTCAGCAGGTAGGGTCACGAGCTCAGATCACGGGCACGGGCTTTACGGCTGTGAACTTTCCTTTCTTTCGATCGCCAGCTGCGCGGCATTATGCCCTCTAGTCTTTTGCTCTTATCGATCGACCGTGTCGTCACCCCATTCACTCGCGGTCACAGCTGTCGTATTCTGATTTTTCCACCGCCGTACAACACCCGGAAAACTCTATAGCGTCACTGAAAATCTTCCCTCGCTATTCTTCGAGGAACCTTTTCCTTACCACGACGCAACAGAATGTTCTTTCTTCTTCTTTCAAGAAACACGTATTCACTCATTTTTGTCATTGACATGTGTATATGTGTAATTTTTTTAGAATTATAATCGCGACGTTGGATTACATTTCAAACAAGTATAGTCATGTTAGGTTAGGTTTGAATAATTATATTTATGTTATGTTAGGTTTTAGACAAGTATAGTCACGTTAGGTTAGATTTAAACAAGTCTAGTTATGTTAGGTTAGGTTTAGACAAGTATAGTTAAGCTGGGTTAGATTTTAAACAATTATAGTCACGTAAGGTTAGGTTTGGACAAGTGTAGTTATGTTAGGTTAGGTTTGAATAATTATATTTATGTTAGGTTAGATTTTAGACAAGTATAGTTAAGGTGGGTTAGATTTTAAACAATTATAGTCACGTTAGGTTAGATTTAGACAAGTGTAGTTATGTTAAGTTAGGTTTGAATAAGTATATTTATGTTAGGTTAGAGTTTAGATAAGTTTAGTTATGTTAGGTCAGTTTTAAACAATTATCATTATGTTAGATCAGATGTAGGTAAATTTCCTTAGGTTAGGTTAGATTAGATGAATTCTTGAGTTAGCTAAATTATATTACGTTAAGTGTGGAATATATTATGTTTCATCATTAAAATTTATTATATCTTAAAAATATTACATACATCGTATATCTATCGATAAGACTATCGAGTTCAGCAGCTCCACTGTAATAGTAAGTTCTTATGCAAGAACAATGATGCAAGTGAAATATATCGGTCGATGTTCATCCATAATGCGCTTAATATTGACCGAGGCTACTTACAGGAGATATGTAAAGGATTCTAAATGTGTGCGATACTCGTTCAGCTTCAGCGATCAATAAATTACCGAATTTGAATAGATATAGGCCACGTGTTAATAACCTGACCTCGTAGTAACCTTTCACTAAATGTAGTATTTTTCAGACTAAAATTAGCGATTATTTTTACTTCACACTCCTTACCAATTTCGGTCACAGCGTACACTCTTCGATCGATTTCTACTTTATCAGGTTTGCATTACTGAAATTTCAAATTTTATTAATTCACCGCTTTTACTGCTGATAATTAATTCTTCGTTGCACAAATTCGCGTTACAAGTCTAATACATATTTTAGTACATAGGATATTTCTAATATCTGTATTTCTTTATGTATGTATGTTTAACAAGTTAAGAGCCGTCTCAGTCACTGATGACCAACATAATTTTCGTTCGAGATTATAAAAGAACATACCTAAATATTACTTATTGCCAAAGGAAGTGTTAATGAATACTATTACATTGCACTCCTTAATTTCTTTCACCTATCAACTCCTTAATTAGTTTATAAAATACGTCAAGAATGGAGTTCTCAATAAAATCATAACAATGCAGAATATAGACGAATATATTTTCATTTATTACAAGTAGTAAATAAACAAAAATATACATATTCAACGAATTTGAACTATTTATAAAATCCAAGAGAAATGTGGTGTCGGACTACCCTCGTCATAAGAGTGCGGAAGCTTAAATCACGGTCTACAAAAAATAATTCTCTTGTCCAGGTTTCACAGAATGATATAACTTGTTTTGTCCATAACAAAACAAGCTTGGCGCTTAACGCGTTAATAAGATTACGTAATCCGCACATGCATACTTTACGCACGAGTCTATAACAGTAAACGAGTGGAAGCATCTACCGATGCCAACCCACGAGCTGGCGCGTGAACCCAAAGCACATATCGAAATCATTACATTCCCAAATCTTTACACTTCCGAATCTCTATATTCCCCAATTTCTACGTTTCCCAATTTCATCATTTTCCAAATCTCTAATTTGCCAAATCCCTACATTCTCGAACCCCTATGTCCCCAAATCCCTACCTTCCCAAATTTCTGCAGCCCCAAATTCCTACATTCCCAAACCTCTATGTCCCCAAATCCCTACCTTCCCAAATTTCTACATTCCCAAATTCCTAATTTTCCAAATCTCTAATTTCCCGAATCTTTACATTCCCAAACCCCTATGTCCCCAAATTCCTACATCCCCAAATTCCTACATTCCCAAATTCCTATGCTCCAAAATTCTCACATACTCAAATCGCTACATCCCCAAATCCCTACATCCCCAGATCCCTACATCCCCAGATCTCTACATCCCCGGATCTCTACATCTCCAAATCCCTACATTCCCAAATTCCCATATCCCAAAATTCTCATATACCCAAATCGCTACAGCTCCAAATTTCTACATTCCCAAATTCCAAATTTTCCAAATCCCTAATATCCCGAATCTCTACACTCCCAAACCCCTATGTCCCCAAATTCCTACATCCCTAAATTCCTATGCTCCAAAATTCTCAAATCCCCAAATCGCTACATCCCCAAATTCTTATGCTCCAAAATTCTCACATCCCCAAATCCCTACATTCCCAAATTCCTATGCTTCAAAATTCTCACATACCCAAATCCCTCCATTCCCAAATTCCTACATTCCAAAATTCTCACATACCCAAATCGCTACAGCCCCAAATCGCTATATTCCCAAATTCCTACATCTCCAAATCGGTACATCCCCAAGTAGCTACCGCACAATTGGTCAGAATAGAAAAATGGACGCCTCACACGTATTTTCGGCGGTGGCTCTCGCGATCACTCACACCAATTAGGCGAAAGACATTGACCGTTTTGACAGTCTCTCAAGTGAGCGAAATGCTACTTGCGTTCAGCAATTATTATTGTCACCTGTATGGAAGTGTTCCCGGATAGAGGTTCTTTGATCACGCGCCAACTCATGGGTTGACATCTGTACACTCGTGTCTATAACAGAGTCTATGTTCATCGATTGCAATCGTTATCAATGAAAATGTTCGAAATCGATCGACAGAAGCGTTCGAGTGAAATTTTTCGGCCACGAGTTATTTAAAAAACTGCTGGCTGGTCGGTGCGGTCATAAATCGCTATCTGCGGTCGTTCAGGAAACATCGGGATCCGACCTTGGCCCACCACGAGTTTGCAGAATGATATTAACAAGATTTCGGCACGTGCGTTGGAACTCGGCTCGAGCAGACTATAGAGAACACAGGCCCGTAACCATCCGACCTCCTAATCGTTCATTCTTAACGTTCCAGCCTTCGAGCGTGCTTCCTTTTTGCCTCCGAACAGAGTATAACTGGCTCGTCCTCGTTTATTCCTACGATTCTAGTTAACCCCTTGTTACTCGACCAATCTAAAGGCAATAAAGTAGCCTCCTTCCAGCGCTTTGCTTGCGCAAACGAATATTTTAATGTTTCGATGAAAACTTTGATCATTTATTTTCTGGGAAATCGGTGCAGATAGTAGATGTGGACAAATGAGACATTTGTCTACATTTTTATAATGTAGTTTATAAATTTTCAAAATTTTAAAGGTTCAGTTTTACAAAATAAATATCTACATTACCTATACTTGAGCGCCAAGATTTCAAAACTCTTAAATTTCCAAATTTGAGATTTTCAAGTTGTGAAATTTGCAGAAGTTTAAATTATCTAAGCGATTACTAAATTCCCAAATCTTCTAAAAATAAAATGTGCTGAAGTTACCAAGCTTGAAAACGTCAATTTATCCAAATTCCCAAATTTCTAAATTTCCAAATTCCAAAATTCTCAAATCCTTAAATTTTTATTTTTCAAATTCTTAAATTTCCAAATTGGCAAATTACAAAATTCGTAAACGTCAATTTATCCAAATTCAAAAATTTCTAAACTTCCATTTTTCCAAATTCCAAAATTCTCAAATCCTTAAATTTTAATTTGTCAACTTCCTAAATTTCCAAATTTCCAAATTGGCAAGTTACCAAATTGATAAACGTCAATTTTTCCAAATTCCCAAATTTCTAAGTGCCTAAATTCCTAAATCCCCAATTACTCACATTCCTAAATCTCAAAAATCTCCAAATCCCTAAACCCCCAAAATCCTCAAACTTTCACCTTTCCAAATTTGAAAATCCACAACTCCCTAAATTCTAAATTTACATCCTCAAATTATAAACACTATAAACTCACTTGAGCATTCCAGCGTATAAAGATTATGACATTTCCAATTAAAGAACATCCTGAAAGAAACGAGCAAGTTTCTAAATATAACGAAACATCTGCTTCAGAAATAACATACGAAATGAACATTTTATTTCATCAAGACCATAACCTCGCTGCGTTTATTTTAAAACATACATATATTCGCGAGGGATAACGTTTATACGTAAAGGAATTTAAAGAATCAACTTTACACCGCGTTAATTAAGACGTTTTCTATGTTGTATGTGAAAAGGCAACATCGTTTCGCTGGTAAATTGGAATATTTTTCCGTGAAATCGCGTAAATGTGCAAATGCAACAATTTCAAGGGGAGTCTTAAATGCGAATTATTACTCATTGCAAAGGATTTTTAATTGCTGCGTTAAGACAGAAAGAAAAGATGGCGCGTGTTGTTCTCGGATCTAATCGGAGTCTAAACAATCAGCGGGCTTGGGTTGACGACGCCATTTTGCATAGTTTTAAATCGTAAAAGTTAGGGGAATAAGAGGTTAATATTGTACTTATATTACATGGAATTACATAATATAGTTTTCTTTGTATTCTTTTATTTAGTTTATATTTTGTTTTTTCTTTTTGCGTCGTTTGTCTGCTATTTATATGTTATACTTGTATTATACTTATACTCAAATTTGTAATAAAATACTTGTAAATTTATACTACAAATTTGTACTAAAGTGCACTAAAATTTAGACTAAAGTGTACTAAAATTTGTACTAAAAATTTGTTCTGAAGTGCACTAAAATTTATACTAAAAATTCGTAATAAAGTAGATTAAAGCTTATAATAAAAATTTGTACTAAAATGTACTAAAATTTATACTAAAAATTTATACTAAAGTATACTAAAATTCTTGTACATATAGATATCACGAATCTTGTACTTATATCAAGTCCCTGTTAGATTAAACTATAACTGATAAATGATAAATAACAAAATATATTAAATAACAATGAATTTAAATTTGAATTTAAAGTCGTAACATTATATTTTAGATAAACATGTTGCACTAAATTTACATATCCAAAAAATTATAAACAAATATTGAAACAAACTTGAAATAAACTTAATAAGGTTTGAAATAAACAATTTTGTATGAAAATAAAATTATATTATCACTTAGAATGAAGTATGTGGACTAACCAGGCACGAATTCCGATTAGGTGAGAATTATCTCAGCGTGTCAATGACAAAGCGAGCTTAGAATATTTGCATAATGGCGTGACATCATGTGCTTGGAGTTCGCATAAGATAATAGACTAAATGCTACAGTTATATTTTATAGTACAATTCGAAAGTAAGTCAAACGAGAACGAAAGAAACGAAACTCTGTTACGAAATTTTAGTTTGTCAAACTGTGAGTCCTTGTTCGAAATCAATTAGCTTTTCAAGGCTGCCGTAAATGATAAATAAAGAACCTTCAACTTTTACAATCTGGCTAATTGACAGTGTAGTGAAATGGTAGAACAAAGTTGGTTCGCTGATAGCCCCGGGCTACCAATTAATTTTTGGCAAATAGTCATGTTATCATTGTCGGATGTAAATACTAAAAGATAGGAGTTCACACGTCGAGAGATTGGAAAATTGAATGGCAAATATTAGATGTATGAAGAATGACTAATCAGAGATTAATCATGTTTCTTAATTTATCGATTCGTATCCACTTTCTGTATTAATATTTATTGATTGCCAGAAATCTAGTGGAAATATTGCTGTAGTTCTTGGATTGTGTTTTAGCACTTTTATGGATTTCAAAATTTGAGAATTTTTCATTTTTCAAATTTTGAAATTGTAGAAATTTGACTGTCAATTGCCAAACTTCAAAATTCGCAAATTCCCTAAATTCTCAAACTCCACAAATTTTCAAATTTCCCAAATTATCAAATTCCCTAGATTCTCAAATGTCCTAAATTCTCAAATTCCCTAGATTCTCAAATTTTAAAATTTCCTAAATTCCCTACATTCTCAAATTCCCCAAATTCTCAAATTGTCAATTTCCCTAGATTCCCAAATTCTCAAATTCCCTACATTCTCAAATTGTCAATTTCTCTAGATTCCCAAATTCTCAAATTCCTTACATTCTCAAATTGTCAATTTCCCTAGATTTCCAAACTCTCAAATTCCCTAGATTCTCAAATTTCCTAAATTCCACAAATTCTCAAGTTTTCAATTTCCCTAGATTCCCAATTTCTCAAATTCCCTAGACTCTCAAATTTCCTAAATTCTCAAATTCCCCAAATTTCACAAATTCTCAAGTTGTCAATTTCCCTACATTCCCCAATTCTCAAATTCCCTAGACTCTCAAATTTCCTAAATTCCCCAAATTTCACAAATTCTCAAGTTGTCAATTTCCCTAGATTCTCAAATTCCCTAGACTCTCAAATTTCCTAAATTCTCAAATTCCCCAAATTTCACAAATTCTCAAGTTGTCAATTTCCCTAGATTTCTAAATACTCAAATATCCTAAATTCCCCAAATTCCCTAAATTCTAAAATTGTCAAATTCCCTAGATTCTCAAATTCCCCAAATTGTCAAATTCTCCACATTCTCTAATTCTCTAAATTCCCCCAATTGTTTAATTCCCTAAATTCTCCAATTCTGAAATTCCCCAAATTCTTAACTTGTCAAATTCCACAAACTTCAAAATTATTCTCCACCACTTTTTCTGTCTAAATCTACTTTTACTTATTTAAGTTTATAATAAGACAAAAAGCTAGTTGCTTTTACTCGTTACCGAATGGCGCTAAAAGAATATTAACATCCCCGAGGGACCTCGCCATTAACAATTAAAATACTTCGGAGTTCTATTCATACAGGAATCAAACTCCTAATGAAAGTGATTAGACGCGATAGTAAATCAGCAACCGTGTCGAAAACCGGATGTCGTAACAGGAATTGTGAAAAATAGGAAGGCAAAAAGGATCGTGAGAACGAAGAAGGAAAAGGAAAGTGGAGACGGTCGAAAACAAACTGAAGAGGAAGTAAAAGAAAAACAGAGACGGAGATTCAAGGTGCAACAGGAACAAGGTCGAGAAGCACGACAAGAAAGAGAAGAATCACGGTGGAGGAGGGAAGAAAAGGAAACGGAGAAAAGGTGTCTCGACAATAATATCAATGGCCAATGCAACCGGATGCGAAGCTGCCAGCTTCTATTCTTTCGTTTTGCTGCAAATTTACGAACACTGCGTGTCATGACGCTAGGGACTAATTGAAATCACGAGACGGTGGTGTTAGTCGCCATTTTTTCGCTGAACCGCGAAATTTAATTTGTAAAGACGCTACGTTCGTAGCAGGCATAGTAAATATTAGTAAATACTATGATAATATTATGATAATAAAATAATTACAGTAAGCGATAACATTCTTGGATACGTGATTGTCGTTTAACACATTGACTGGCACATTGGAACAAATAAAAATTCAGTAGTGTTATAATTTTTAATCAATTTTACCAAATATTTTCACAATATCTTGTTACATTTATTTTCCATAGATCCGTGTAATTAATACGAGAATTAGGAAAGTGGACAAATTTTTAATAATACACATGTTAGATCAGCACAGAACCTCGAGTCTTATCCATATATGGGTGATATGATTTTCATATAAAAATCATGTAAATACAACCGATTGTACAAACGAATATCAATGTCGAACAGAATGAGATGTTCCAGAATAAAATTAGTATTATCAGAGGAATATAAAATGTCTGCTACAAAAGTTACAAATACAGAGTGTTTCGAGTCTGTTTCAAGTTTTAGAATTTCAAATTAGCTTTCTTTTGTCGTTTTACATAAATGTGTCGTCCCATAAGTTGAACCGATAAAATCCGCATTGGATTCGTCGTTAAAATCACAAGAAAAGGACTACTTTTTCAAATGAATAAAATTAGAAGATTCTTGGTATAATTATATTTATATATGTTGCTCGTTTTTTTCGTAATTTCGTACAATTTTATTCGAGTAAATATATTTCCTTTATTTACTTCGCGTAATAAATCACATGGCGTGCGCGTCTCCGTTGACGAGTTTTTCTTGTTTCTTCGATTGCATGATCTTCCTGAGCATCTCTTGGCCAGTCTCGTCTCCGTATTTCTTCATGTGCGCGTGGATTATGCTGTCCGACGCTAATTTCAAATCGGACACCAACCCGACATACTCGAAAAATTCGACCATTTTGGTAGGTATGCTGAACTTTTCCCCCAATCGATAGTCCCATGGGAAAGTATGGTGGAAATTGTGCCAACTGTCGCCGAGTGTCAACATCGAAGACAACGTACACTCCACTGCTTTGACTCTCCTGAAACGATAACATAATTTCGGAAACGATTCGTTTCTTATTTTTTGATCTTGCGAAACATTAATGATGTCAACTCATGAGTTGGCGCGTGATCAAAGTAACACCGTGAACACTTCCAGCATACAGGCTAATAAGAATAATGACAATAACAGCTGAACGCAAGTAGCATCTCGCTCACTTGAGAGATTGCCATTGTTTCTCGTCTAATTGGTGTGCGTGACCGCGAGAGCCACCGCCGAAAATACGTGTGAGGCGTCCATTTTTCTATTCTGAGCAATTGTGCCATAGCTACTTGGGGTTGTACCGATTTGGAGATGTAGGAATTTGAGAATATAGCGATTTGGGTGTGTGAGAATTTTGGGATATAGGGATTTGGGAATGGAGGGACTTGGGAATGTAGGGATTCGGGAATATGGGGATTTGGGAATGTGTAGATTTGGAGACATAGGGGTTTGGGAATGTAGGGATTTGGGGATGTAGGGATTTGAGGATGTAGGGATTCGGGGATGTAGGCATTTGGGGTATGGGAATTTGGGGATGTAGGGATTCGGGAATATAGGGATTTGGGAATGTGTAGATTTGGGGACATAGGGGTTTGGGAATGTAGGGATTTGGGGATGTAGGGATTCGGGGATGTAGGGATTTAGGGATGTAGGAATTTGGGGATGTAGGGATTTGGGGATGTAGGGATTCGGGGATGTAGGAATTTGGGGTATGGGAATTTGGGGATGTAGGGATTCGGGAATATAGGGATTTGGGAATGTGTAGATTTGGGGACATAGGGGTTTGGGAATGTAGGGATTTGGAGATGTAGGGATTCGGGGATGTAGGGATTTGGGGATGTAGGAATTTGGGGTATGGGAATTTGGGGATGTAGGGATTCGGGGATGTAGGGATTTGGGAATGTAGGAATTTGGGGTATGGGAATTTGGGGATGTAGGGATTTGGGGATGTAGGGATTCGGGGAATGTAGGGATTTAAAAATATAGGATTTCGGGAATGTAGGGATTTGGGAATGTGTAGATTTGGGGACATTGGGGTTTGGGGTCACAGGGGTTTGGGAATGTAGGAATTTGGGGATGTAGGGATTTGAGGATATAGGGATTCGGGGATGTAGGGATTTGTGGACATAGGAGTTTGGAAAGGTGGGGATTCGGAAATGTAGAGGTTCGGGAATATAGAGATTCGGAAGTGTAGTGATTCAGAAATGTAGAGATTCGGGAATGTGGGGATTCGGGAATGCATAGAATCGGAAATAAAGTAACTCAAGAATATGAGAACTCGGAATATAGAAATTCGGAAATATAGGGATTTAGTAATACTATAATGATTTCGATAACTACTCTTCTAAACACCTTAGTCAGCCAGTTCACGTGCCAACTCGTGGGTTGACATCAGTATATGAGCTTAAGAATCTTAAAAAATGTTTTCAATAATTTCCACTATAAAATTAGCTATTTACTAGCATTTGACATAACAGAATTTCGTTTTTTATTATTTTACACTGCACTTCTGCAATACAGTGCAATGAGTATTAATAATTTGACTTTGACTTATTAACAGCTTAATTCTTGTAATATTGTATCTAATATTGTAATATTGCATCTAGTATTATAATTTACACGAAGAATGTATAAAAATGAAAAAAATTGACAGTAGAGTCTCGTTATATGGCCGCAGTCGAGGTTATAAAAGCAGAAGGTTTGTCAACTTACTTGTCGTAGGGTTTAGGTCCCCAATAATGGCTGATCGAATTCACTGTCCAGGTGATATGTAGATTGGTGACATACGGGAAGAAGTAGGATGTAAAGAGAGCACACCAGAAGGTTTCTTTCCAGAAGTACATTGACACTGCCATTGGAAATATCATTGCCATCAGAATATAGAGGGGTACGAAGTACCTGTAATTAACACAGTTATTTTCGCATTTTATTGTTTATTACCGAAATTTTGATTTGTGAAGTCTGTCATTTTTAATTACTGAGTACTGAGCATTGAAACTTATAAACATAACGATCATTTGTAAAAATAATAATGCAAATATTTGAGTATTCGAATATTTATAGCAAAAAATCGATACCTACTTGTGCTGGAACATAAGTAGTTTATCCTCCAATAAATCATCGAAGTTCATTTCCTTTTGTTTCTTTATTACCAGCGGATGTTTCCTCGACATCATCCATCCTATATGGGAAAAGAAAAGCCCCCGCGTTGAATTATGGGGATCTACGTCAGTGTCGCTGTACCTGTGATGTATTCTATGGTCCCTCGCCCATGTGAACATACTATTCTAAAATATATTATTACAAAGTTTATTACGACTAAAAATTTTAGTAAGAAATCGATGATTTGAAATTTTTACCTGTCCCGCCATAAGTTGCACCGCAAGTATAAAAATTTTGAATGGAAGCACTGGTTTATAGCTTCTGTGGGTGTAGTAACGATGTGCTCCAATTGATATTCCCATGTTTCCTGCTGTATATCCAATTACAAAAGCTGAAACCAAAGGAAAAGACAGAATAATTTTTCTAAAAGTGATTTTAACATTTTTTTGGGAGAGGGTGGGGGGTGATATGAGAAGTCGATGTGAAGTTATCATATTCGGGATTTGGGAATTTGGGGTTTAGGGAAAAATGAAAATTTTGCATACAGAGATTTAACTTGGTAATTTAGTCATTTGGAGATTGGGATTTTGGGATTTGGGGTTTTGGAAATTTAAAGATTTAAAATTTTGGGATTTGAGAATTTAGGGATTTGGGAATTTGGGGATTTGGGGATTTAGGAGTTTTGGGATTTGGGAATTTTGGAATTTGCGAATTTTAGAATTTGGGGATTTGGGAATTTTGGGATGTGGTCATTTGGAATTTAGGATTTTAGGATTTTAGGAATTTGGTAATTTTGGAAATAGAGAATTTAGGAATTCAAAAACTTAGAAATTTAGGTATTCATATATTTGAGAATCTAGGAGTTTGAAACTTGGGAAGTTCGCAAATTGATCAATTTGTAAATTCAAAAATTTCCAAATTTGAAAGACTGAAAATTTCAAATTTGAATTTTCAAACTCGGAAACTATTTTAATTCACTAACTTGACAATTTAAAAATTTGTAAACTTAACTATTTAATAATTTGCAAGCTTGAGATCCTAAAAATTAAAAACTCCATAAATTTACAAATAAAACATTCTCAATTAAAAACTCACCCCATATGATGGTAGCAAGTTTAGCATATTTAAAAGTAACATAAAGGCTAATCAACCATCCAATTTGAAGAATCGCGTGAGCTGTCATATGTGTCCACAGATACTTGTGCTTATAATTGAAATCGGTGCCATATTTCTCCTTTTGCACGACTTCTTCGACCTCGTACGGTTGATTTTCCGTCGCCGTTTCACTTTCCATTTTCCCGGATAATTCAAACTCTCGCGAAACGATGCCACCCGCGTTCCTCGCACATTTATCGATCTTTGTCGCAGTTGGCTCCATTTTATATCGCACCTTCCAATTACTTAAATCTCCGACGCAATTTTATTATTCTCTTCCGGAAGACACTTTGACCCGTAATTAATTTTACGACATCTTTCGACGATATTCCTTTCCGCTTAAAAATCGTTCTCGGAAAACATCCGGTTATTAATATTTTACTTCAATGGAACGCTTTGTTCGCTGCGAAACATTATTCATCAGAAGACATGACCAATTAGCTCTGCAGAGCCAGCTAATTAACAAATGTTTCATTAATTGTTTGCTGTACGTTATGTGTTTTATTTGTCGTATGTTACATGTGTATTTTATGTATGTTATACTTTGTACTTGTGTAGAAATGTATATAATTATATATACATATATGTACTTGCGCAGAAATGTATATAATTATATATACATATATGTACTTGTGCAGAAATGTATATAATTATATATAAAATATGTACACATATGTACATGTCTATAAGCATGTTTAGACACATGTTTATATATATGTTCTAATTTTATTATAAAATATATTTATTTAGACATGTTTTATAAATTTTTTTATATGTAAATATGTATAAATATATTTTACAATAAATGCATACATATGTATGTATGCAAAATTGACGTGTACAATCATTGAATTTGGTAAATGCAAATATTTCTATCAACAATAGTACATCATTATAAAATGTCTTCAGCACTGCCATACTGACGAATTAATTCGTCTTGCCTCTCCATAATTTTCATCCTATTATCGCTTATAAAAAAAGATTACATACTTCGCGTACTATACACAGTATACAGTACACGTGTGTATGCAGTACACACGTTCTCTGTAGATTGCTAAACTGATGCAACAGTGTCTGAAAGGATATCGTAAACCGAGTACAATGAAAATTAAAAGCAAGGGTTAACGAACCGTAGCGAATTGCACGGGATTCGTTAAATTGCGAGTAAAAACGAGGAGGAAAGTCGACGGAGAAACACAAGAGCTCAAGATGCCGGTGTTCGGCGATGAAGCACGAGGATCAGGGGCATCTGTTCGGTGGCCACCTGTCGGCAGGTGCAAAACGTACAACCGAGAGAGCCCGTTACCTTCGAGCTCCGGTATCAATTGGCCCTTTTGTTTTCGCTGCTTCTTCCACCAGACCAGTTCCCGTTTTACTACGTCCTACTACGCAGTACTACGTGTACAGGTATAGGGACACGCGATAGTTGTTTTCCGGATGTTATCGACTCGTTGCGGACCACCATGGTCTCCAGCTACGTAAATAACTAGGGAAAAATTGGCCCAAGTCGAACACGGTTTTATGATTTACTGCATCTTTAAGAATTTGGAATTTTCAGGTTTATGGAATTTTTGAAAGTTCACGAAAATTTATGAAATTATTTGAAGTTTTAAGGTCATGTTTATGCAAGTTTATGCAATTCTTCTCAATTTTAAGATAAGTTCATGGAAATTTATACAATTCATTGAAATTTTGCGATAAACTTTATGGAAGTTTATAAAATTGAATTCAATTTTGAGGTGAGGTTTATGGAAGTTTATAAAGCTGATTGACATTTTAAGATAATGTTTATGGAAATTTGTAAAATTTTTAATTTTAATATAAGTTCATGGAAATTTATAAAATTCTCTTCAAGTTTAAGATAACTATATGGAAGTTTATAAAGTTCTTTATGGAAGTTCATAAAGTTCTTAATTTTAAGACATGGAGGTTTATAAAATTGATATAAATTTTGAGATAATCATTTAATAACAACTATGGCATAATAGACTTAATAACAACTGTGGTACAATAGACTTAATAGAAACTGCAGCACAATAGACTTAATAATAGCTGCATCATAATAGCCAAAAACTAAATAGACTTTGTTCATATCATAATCTATCATTCACATGGTGGTACATGTATGCTAGCATGTACCGATATCAACCCACAAGTTGGCGTGTGAAGTGTCTGACCCAGGTGTTTAGACATCTGGATATAGTATGTAGTATGTATGTTGTATGTAATCGTAATACAGTGGCTCTACCAGTAAATGTAGTGTGTATGTAGTATGTAGCATGTATCATGATGTATGTATGTAGTAGCTCCTCCCGTAAATGTAGTAATGTAGTGTGTATGTAGTATGTATGTAGTATGTAATCGTGATACAGTGGCTCTCCCATTAAATATAGTAATGTAGTGTGTATGTAAGTGTGTACGTAGTATCTATGTAGTATGTAGTTGTGATACAGTAGCTCTCCCAGTAAATATAGCCATGTGGTGTGTATGTAGTATGTATCATGATACAGTGGCTCCCCCCGTAAATATAGTAATGTAGTGTGTATGTGGAATCTACGTAGTATGTAGTCGCGATACAGTGGCTCTGTCATTAAATATAGCCATGTAGTGTTTATATAGTGTGTATGTAGAATCTACGTAGTATGTAGTCGTGATACAGTGGCTCTGCCATTAAATATAGCCATGTAGTGTGTATATAGTGTGTCTGTAGAATCTACGTAGTATGTAGTCGTGATATAGTGGCTCTGCCATTAAATATAGCCATGTAGTGTGTATATAGTGTGTATGTAGAATATACGTAGTATGTAGTCGTGATACAGTGGCTCTCCCAGTAAATATAGCCATGCAGTGTGTATGTAGTATGTAATCGTGATAGTTCCCAGTAAATAGAATATAAAACGCGTCAAAAAACAACCCTCGAAGCTCATATTATAGTAAACAGGAAGTATCCTCCCTTTCTGTCGGACCCTTCAACGCTCAGCTTAGGAAAACGCACCTGCTACCTGCGCGTATATCGTTAGCCTCGATTCCCTGCCCAATGTGACCCACTTTTTCGATTCGTTTTTTAAATGAACTTCGATCGCGGTGTCGTTCAACAGAATTCTGTCGTTCTGATTTCAGGCTGCGATACTACAGCAAACTGCCGAGTATATTTACCAGCTGGAACAAGAAAAGACCCAGCTGCTTTCACAAAACTGTCAGCTGAAACGACTGGTCAATCAGCACGAGGGTGGAGATGTTCCGACTAAGAAACGCAAACCGGAAAATCAAGGTAGATATCAGTTTTCTTGTTGAATTTTTCAGTAGGGATATACTTTTGTCATGGTGGTTCATGTGATTTAGAGAGAACATAAGTGATATTTTATTGATAGGTTATTGATGTTGAAATTTGGATATTTTGGGGGTTGGACAATTTGGAAATGACGTATTGAAGATCTGAATATTTGGAAATTTACATAATTTGATATTTGGAAATTTTTATTTTAGGGATTTAAAAATTTAGTTAATGACGTTCTGGGGATTTGAAAGTTTGAACATTTCAGAATTTGATGGTTTGAAAATTTGGGAAATTTAAAAATTATAGAATTTATAAATTTAGGGATTTGAAATTGAGCAATGAGATTTTAGGGATTTGAAGTTTGAAAATACAGGAATTTGATGATTTGAAAATTTGCAAATTAAGAGATTTTACAATGTATGAATTCTAGTGTTTGAAAATTTCAAATTTCTCAGCCTCCTCACTTAACATTTATGATTTGAAAGTCACCCTCCTCATCTAACATTTATGATTCCAAAATAACCGTATTATATAACGCATGATCACATCGAATCACCGGTAGTAGATATTTACAATGTTTATCGATAAAAATATCGGATAGTTACGGTTCTAATTTAAAGTCACTTCATCTAGCGTCACCGGAATAACTTACTTGGCGTTACTGACTCATCGCGAAGATTCGTCGAGGAATTTTTTAATTTGTCGGCCGAAAGTGGCGCGGAGATTAATATAGAAGGCGTCGTTCGTCATTTTCGCGGGAGTAATTACATTCCTGGAGGTCTACGCCGGATATTCTATTCCGTTCACGGGAGGGAACAAAAAATCACGGTTCGATCGATCGGATCGAAACTTCGTTTACCCTTACTCAACTATCGCGGTGCCATTAAAATTTCTAGCTTCCTGGTCAACGGGAATGAGAATCATTTCTTGCTTTTAACATTCATTTTACATCATTATGCGTCAATTTATAATGACACCAGTTTAGAACCACAAACTGCAAATAATTAAATATCATAGCAATTGTTTTTGTATTACAACACTTGCTGAACAAAGTTATTAGAATTAATTAAAAATACTTGAGAGGTATAATTCCATACATCTTAGAGAACATCTCCCATATTTAAGGGAAGGTTGTCGGCCATTTTGGCCATTTTAAAATACTTGATAGTAACCTAACCTAACTTACCATATCAGAATTAAATTTCACTTCTTATTATAATTGAAATTGTGATATAAAAATATAAAATTTTTCGCCATGTTTCCATCACTTTACATAATCATAACCTAACCCAACTTCATTACGCAACATTTGAATATAATGATTGAAAATACGATGTTACCGCAATGTTTTAAGTAGTTAACGCAACACGTGATTTAAGTTCGTATTAAAATTTCAGGAGGAGTCGTGGTTAGTCTACCCATGCACGTTAGCGAAAGCGGTGACGAAGGATTGGGCAGCATGTCCCCAGAACCGTTGTCGGTAATAACGGTGACCACAGAGGGACATTCCGTGGTCAACAGCGAGGTGGTGGAGCTGAGACGACAGTTGGAAAGAGAGCGTCACGCGAGGATGCACCTAGAGAAACAAATGAGAGCTATACAGAGTCAACTTTACCCGGAAAGATTTCGGGATAATCAGCTGATCACTTATCAACCACACGAGGTACATACCTTCTTCGTTAACCTTTCACGACCCCCGCTTCAAATATGTGATCACAGGTTCCATACGATCATAAGTCCCGATGGTCACAAGTTCTTCTGACCATAAGTCCCGATATATGTTCACAAATCCTGATATATGAAAGATCAAACTAAATATTCATCATTCGATACCTCTAAAATTAAAACAGAGAAATGGAACAGTTTTAGCATTTTTTTAATCAAGGACACTCGGAGAATCGATGTTAAATAAGACATATCCACAGGGTGTCTTTATTTAAATACACTCAAATATAAAAAAAAATATGAATGTTATGTAAAACTGTTTCATACAGAGATTGAATGATATCCACAGATAGATACTATACTTAATAAATGCTTGATACATTGCATAGGTAAAATACTATCTAAGATGACCTTGAAGCACTCTATGAAGGTCATGTAGCAATTTTTAACAAATAACACCTCTACCCAAATCGATTCTTTGGAGCATCCTACGTATCAAATATGAAATACCTTTTGACATTGTCCTAAAACTTGTTCACATAGATCTGAAGAATCGATTCGTGTAAAGAACAACATGCTACTTTATTTGTTAAAAAAGTGTATTTGTCGCTGATCACTGTTACAGATAGTTAACGATCAGTTGCGTTGGTTAAAGTACTTGTTGAACGTTGAATCAATCCCGAAACAGGTGATCGAACACACGGACAACGTGATCGCTCAAGAGACCGAGGAAGCTGTCGCCGCTCTTCAAGTAGTCTCCGTGGTATCCTTGCCACCGGTTGGTTCCACGCAAACCGTGGAAACGTCTAGTCCGGACCCAAGTTCACCGTCCCTGTCTCCGCAGCCTGCCGACATGGTATCAGAGGAGATCAAAGAGGAGGAAGCCGGATCGGAGAATCCGGAGATGGTCGGGTTCAATCCAAGCCAGGTGTTCACCGCGATCGAAGAACCGACGACCGCGGATTCCTTTTCATCCAGTCACGTCACGTACGCCGCTAGTATAGGGGATTTCAAGAATCAGTCACCAGAGTACATCACCAGCAGCCCCACCAGGCCGTTTTCACCCGACGCGGAGCCGCAGCGGTTATCCAGCGTCCTGGAGGCGGCGATGAAAGCGGAACCGAAGGTCGAAGTTGAGAGGTGTGCATTCCACTCTTAAAACTGCGTTTATAGCGAATTATAGCAGAATACTCTTATGCAGCTAATTGTTATATAACTCTACTGAAGTGGTTTTGTAACTTTTTGCGAGGTTATATTTTTTTGTATGTTGGATGACCGGTATATCATTATAAAGCTGCGTTTAGCAGGCTTAGAAGTGTTATATAACAAGTTGGTAGATGACAACTGTTTTACAGTCATAACAGAATGGTTTTTGGAAATATGAATCAATATTATAGAATCCTAAGTTTCTAAGTTCCTAAGTATTCGTGTTTCATGTTACAACAAAAAATTAAGCCGTGTATTTTTCTAATATTAAGAATGATCATTGAAGAAATTAATCTACGCATAATTGTAGGCAAGGGTTTCATAAGTATGTCTATATGTTTGTAGGTTGCCATCGCCATCGAACACCTTAGACGATGGTTCTCCCCAGGCGAGGCTGTACCTGGCAAACACCTCTCGACAGAACTTGGAAACGATCGTCGAGGCGATCCGCCATCTCGAGGGCGACCATCTGTTCAGCGACGAGCCAGCGCAGGACGTGCCCCTGGCTTTGACCAACAAACAAGCGAGCGCCGTGGCCTCCAACAACAAATCGTCCAGCACGACGAGCAGCACGACGACGTCGTCGCAGACGGTGGCGAAGCAGCGGCTGCTTCAAGCCGAGTTCCTCCAGTTCCACAGGCAGCAGCAATCCCAACAGCGACCTGGCGTGATCGTGGTGAAGCATTCGTGATCGAAAGGCGCGTCGCGATTAGCAAACTGAACGCGAGCTCACCGCGGCGAACTCGCCTCCGCTCGAGAGTAACGAACAATTGCCGCGACGCGGAGCAGAGGCGTCGAAACGGGAAGAAACGTAGCCCCTGAAGAGTGCGTGTTACGTAGGATCGGATGCACAAGGATTACTATCTTTCCGTGACACACAGTTTACGTTCTCACCGTGGACACTCGAGTCGGAGGCTCCTACGAGGAACCAACCAGGCTTCCTCGCGTTCGGCGTGACCACCGGCCGATTCGAGTCGGTGTCCGGTCGGTGTTTTCGTATGTTCCTACTGCCCGGTTGTCCGTCTTCGTTTCGACCCGACACCGTTCCTCGACAGGGTCGTCATCGCAATCGAGTTTGTAAACGGTCGAGGTTGAAACGAAGACAGGACTCAACGTCGAAGCTCGCCGCCGAGTCGTCGATACGTTTCCCTCTCTCACCCCTGTAAACCTCCTTTCCCTCGTCCGATCCCTTGTAAAATATAGTTTTCCTCTCGATTCACACCGTCGAATCTCTTCTTTCTTTATTCGAGA
Source organism: Megachile lagopoda (assembly GCA_036983795.1). NCBI lineage: Eukaryota > Metazoa > Arthropoda > Insecta > Hymenoptera > Megachilidae > Megachile > Megachile lagopoda. The sequence continues at coordinate 9,043,241 of CM072797.1, read as the reverse complement.
GCTCCCTCTTTCGAAAGATTCTCCTCTCTACCCTTCCCGTCCCACCGGATCAGACTCCAACAGCAGCGCCCCCCTTCGAGAGGCGGGCTACTTCTCGTGTTACGAGGCAGGATTTTCGTTTCTTTTTTTCTGTTTTTTTTTTTTTCTCTGTAGACTTAAGGCGATTTGCTACCACGATTAAATAATTATTCCTAGATCGTAAGGCTGCGTATGCTGTATCGTACCGATGTATACACGCGTACACACGATATATACGTATATAGACGAGAGACGCGTTGTGGTACGCTCCTCCCCCCAGAACCCCACCCCCTCGCGAAAGTATATATATAAATTTATATATACATATATGTATGTGTGTATAAGTGTATATGTATATATAATGAACATAAATACTTATTTACATTCTTTTTTTACATTGTTACGAAAGGACAAAAGAGCATTCGCGTGGAGAGGATTTTTGTTTTTCGTCGCTAGCAGACAAAGAGAGAACCGAGAGACGATTGCAGAATCGAGAAAGACCGCGGACGCGGTACATGTACCCATTACGCATTACATATGTATATGTATTAATATGTACGTACGCGTATCGTGCACACACACACACACGCCGTCGCATGCTTAATATTTGACACACATTAAGATGCACCGATTCATCGAGGTCGCGACGCTTCGAGGTGAAGAGGCATTTCTTTCGTTGGCCCGTCAGAGAGAATCAAAGGACGAGAGAGAACATTTTCGCCGTTTAATCTGTGCCAAATATCGAGTAATCAGATTTTTGTTCCTTCGTAGTTTAGTAGATAGATGGCAGGCGCCGTGATCGGCAGATCGGTACATCAGGCGTTAGACGAGATCGTTCAACCCCTTTCGCGATTTATCCGGCATGCTTCACGACGCTTCGTCGGCTCGCCAACTTTTTCTATCGCGCGTACACTTTTTTAACGACACCGTCACCAACCCCCCCGTACTCCCGTCGTCCAGACCCCTTCCTATCCCGATCTCAAAACAAATATGTATATCGAAACGCAGAAGGCTGAAACACTGGGAGCAATCGCCGCCCATCCCCCGTTTTTTGGTGATCCTCGCAGGACACGTTTTTCTACGCGACTACGTCGAACGAGCGCACCGTTTTAGGCGTTAAGATCGAGATTCGGAGTCGAAGATTTTTTCGTGCCTTTCGAGGGGAAGAACGATCGTTTCAGCAGGGTCGAACGAGATGGACTGATCGGCCACATTATACATCTCTCTCTCTCTCTCTATCTATCTCTCCCTCTCTCTCTTTTGTGTTACGCACCGACATCTTTTTTTCTTCATATTTAGAATCATTCGCATTCGACGCGTTTTGGAAATCTCTGATGATCGATATATGTAGAGGATGTGCCAATAAAATGAATACACACAATAATATTTACCCCTTGCCTTCCTTGAATCAGTTATCTCAGGGAGAGGTAACTTACCAAAAGATTATATTAGGAATTAACTCGGACTAATTTCGTTTTAAACGAATATTCTCGTACCGACTAATATTTCCATTTCCAGTTACAATAAAATGAATCTGTTTGCTAATTGGTAAGGCAAGGAGTTAATATCGATGATAAAAATAATAGAAAAAATATGACTTCGGTGTTGAGGGCCATTTTGAAATGGTTGATGTAATATCAACCTATCCTACGTTTGTTTTAACTACGAGTTATATGTAGAGTAATAAAGGATATGTACGTTTTGTGGACACATTCTGTATATCGTCAATATTTCAGGATTCTCAGTATTTACGATACTGAAACATTGGTAATATTTGCACTGACGATATACGTCTGTCGTGAATTTTGGAATTTGAAGGTGTAGTAGTGTGGGAAATTGGAAGTTAAAAATTTAGTAACTGGGAAATTAGAAATTATGGGAAGCAATTTTGTAGTTTACATACTTCATCTCTTAAAAATGAGAAAATGAAAAGTTTCGCAAATCCAGAATGTTTAAATGTAGAAAGATGTACAAGTTTGGAAATTTGAGTATTTGAAAATACTCGAAGTCAGTATGTATCTATTAAAAATATTAATATTGTACTGAGAATATACTCTGGTCGTGAGGATCTTGAGATATTGCCAACATATCGATCCTCTAAAATCTCCATTACGACGACAATCGATGAAAACGGACTGATATCACCGACGATTAAATTCTCCTAAAATCAATAGCAGGCATTGATATCTTTCTTTTCTATTTTCGAACGATGCGCGTATGCGAATATGCCTATGATCGACTAAGTTTCGGGGCACGTTGCGTTCATATACGGACAAAGAACGAAAACAGGCATACGGTTAAGCGAAGTTTAGTTAACGTTTAGCGTTTATAGATAACGTAGGAAGTGTTAGCCAAGTACACGATCGAAATACAACCAAGTTATTAAATATTGTCTATCGGTATGATAAATGTGAACGCTAATCCGTAATTGTACTGTGTGTATATAAACTACTATAGCGACGTTCCGAGGAAACGTACGGCGAAATAAGCTTTCTGCGAAAGGCGAAAAAAAGAAAAGAAATAGAATGGAACGTTTCTTCGTACCTGTGGTTCTCTCGCGACAGGCAACTTTTTCTATCACGTGTTCATCGTTTTTCTACGATTTTCGACGTTTTTTCCGCTCCGTTTATCGTGACGCGACCAAATATCGAGGCAAACCACCGACAGGTACGAAAAAACTTTCCGTGATTTTCTATGTAGGTAAACTTAAAATTCCGCAAAAAAAAAAATACAACAAGTGTAATTAACGAAACTTTGATATATTATCGTACTTTTGGGGTGAACTTTGGGCCACCAAAAATTGTTGATCTTTTTCTACATATTATAGTGTTCGACGAGCAGAATCTGAAAATGTTTCAAGTTTTGGAATTCGTTAGAAAGTTATTTGTGTATAAAACCGAGTGTTTTTAACGTGTGTGGCAGGTCACTTTGACGCCATTTTATTTATTGACACAACATATACCTACTGGTATATTTAAGAATTTTTGTGGTTTCTCAACTGTAATGAAAAATGTTACCTCTATAAAAATTGTTCTTTTTTTCACAAGAAAATTCAAGTCTACATTACTATGTATTATAGTATGAATATTTAAAATAAACCGATTTCTGTAGAAGTAAAATACTTTGCACTTGAGAACCTACAATACAAAAGAAAAGAAGAAAAGAAAATGTAACTTATTGCACCAAAATGTTTGTCACATGACCCTGTTTGAAATCAGTGACTGATTAGGTAGATCACAGAAATCAGTATGGCGTCTAAGTAATCTGACAAATGTAGAATACTTTTAAATAACTCGAACCGGTAATAAATAACTCGTCGAACATTAGAAGCATCTGTAAAGAAAATTCGACAACTTCTGGTCTCACAGAATAGAATTGAGCCCACTTTCGAGAAGATCCTTTCGAAGGATAACGCGTACAAATTGCAATCTCGATGTCGATGTTCGCGCGAGGACGCACGAGGGCCTAAGAAGTCGAGACGCGAGTTTCTTTCATCGTTCCCATTATTTCGTTTCTAATTCCGTTCTTTTCTCTCTTTCGTTTTCTTTTTCTATGTACGCGTACATGAAAAGAAGTTCGACGATTTTTCTAGCGAATCTCGCCTTTCTTTTGCGAAGCTTGTATTCTTTTTCGTTTCGTTTTTCTTGCTTTCCGATTAAACCGCGTGTATGCGCGCGATCGATCTCCCCTCTTTCGGCTCCGAATGCGTGATCACGCGTACAAGACAAATTTCGTTTAAAAATAATTCTCGACGCGTCATTCGATCACGCGATCAGGACTTTAACGCGTCCTGTACGAATCCCGAGAATCGTTATCGAACAGAACCCCAGAGCTTAACAGAGTAACGTTCTGTTCCATAATTTAGATGTTAAGCGAAGTTAATTCGTATGTAACGCGTTGATCGTCGATTAAATTCGTGGATACCGTGTTTCTTCCTGCAGAATTGTTCGAATTTTTCCGTTGTGGGCTGCGAATTTAATCGTCGAGATAAACACGTCCGTTTCGCGGCGAGTAACGCGTCGAGATGTAAAAATATTTCAAGCGCTTCCATGTACACGTGGACGAGCGTTACGATGTATACGAGAATATTGCGCGCATACATTGCGTCTAATTATTAAGAAGAAAAAAAGCAAAAAAAACTATACAAACACATCATGCGTACGCATTTACACAGAATTACTTTTACGAGCATTTAGACTCTACGATTTTAGAGAAGAGCCTTAACCTTCCTAAGGCTTCGTGCAACTCGATCGGAAATCATTGTTCTGTTTTTCTCTCTCGTTTCGGACGATTTTGTACGCGCGTATATGATACGGAAAAAGAAAAGAAAGAAGCGAAACAGTTGAGACGAAGCTCTTAGGGATGCTAAGATAGACTGTAAGTTTGTGAGCTAGTGCGTGGATGGGCCCCGTCATGCTTTTCTTCCCTAAAACGCGTTCACTTGTATTTTGTAAAAAGGCTTTAAACGAACGGAATTCCATGCCTGGTTCATTTTGTATTTATTGGTAGTAGGTAGACCAGTAGAATTATAAATTTCATTGATTTCTGGAATACACGTCGGCGTAACAACGATTAACGTATATCTTTTTTTTTTATGAATACCAACACAATAGATTCGAAGAAGGTTTTCTTCGTTCACCCAGATTTTTCAATTTGCACCACGTACGGGTCCAAAGTTGAACGAGAAGAAAAAAATATAAAAAACAAAAAAAAAGGAGAGAGAAATAGAGTGACGAATGAAAAATGACGGATTTTCGGGTGGTGCTTCGGACGCGAATTATTTCGAGCGCGACAAAATGAATTAGGTGTAGTTCGACTGGGGCTATGTAGGCTTCATATGGATTACGACAATTTTAGGGGCAGAAATTTTCCACCATTTTTTTTTATTGCGATTTGGAAACTTTCGTGTTAACAAATATTTTGGATTTGGGAAGTTTTTGATTTTCAAGGAATTCTTTAAATTTCTTAATTTACTCATTTTTTAATTTTTAAATTGTCAGATTGTTAGACTGTAAAGTTGTCAAATTGTCAAGTTGTCTAATTTGCAAATTTGCAAATTCCGAAATTTCCATATCTTCAAAATTACCAATCTCTAAATCTCAAACATTAAGTTCATCAAATTTGCAAATTTTTGATGATGACAAATCCCTGAATTCTATATTGTTTCTTCCTAAAATCTGTAAACGTATAAATTTTTATATAACAATTTCTATGTAAACATGAAATATTTATGAGTGATGTATCTCTCCCCTATAAAGTGTCGCCATTTTCTCTACGAAAGCCTACGATGTCCCCAGTACAAAACGGAAACAGGAAATGGTACAATCGAACAGCCACTTCGGAATTCTCCGTTTTCCCCGGTAAAAACGCAAAGGACACCGTTATCACCGCGACAAGAACCGAGGCTCGGTTTTTTTCTTTTTTAATCGTTGACTATATATAAATTATATATACATATATATATAGAAAATATATACACGAAACAATGGCTCCTATAACTTCTTTACACTTCGCGTCAAGAGAGGCGAAGGAAAAAACGAATAAATGGTAAACTTAAAGGAAAAAAAAAAACACTGGTTGCTAGGGAAACGCTATATAAGTAGAAGAAAGGAGGATCGAGAGGAGGATGTCGAGAAACGAGATAAAAATAAAAAAAAGAATCCTTTTAACGTTTAGGCGAGCGTGGCTGTGCGGATAGCGAGTGACTATGAATTAAAATTAGAAAACGAGAAGTTTATTGAATAAGGATAATTTTTCGTTTGTAACTCTTTTCGCGGCAAATGGCGACTGAAAGCCAGCCCTCTCTCGAAAAAAATAAAAAAAATAAAATACAAATATTCTGAAAAGAAGGAAATTCTCGCGTACAAAGTTTCGAAACGAAGGAGAGAGGGTAACGATCGCACGATTACCGTGATTATTTTTCTATCACGCTTCCGGTCGCCACGTGCCCGAAGAGAACCTTCGGATAACAAGAAAGAAGTACACTGTGCATAGCGTTAAGTCTAAGGGTGATAAAAATGCGGCCACAGTGTTTCGCGTGTGTCGAGAGAGATAAATGTGCGAGGTTTGATCGTCGCGAAAGATAAATTGGAGAGCACGGTGAGAAACGATGGTAGATAGCGTATCCGGAAGATCGCTGGTTCCGGAAATTCTTGTTTTCGAGAACAGAACTGAGTAGCGATCAGGAGGAGGGGTGCGAGAGTGAACGATATACTGCGATTTGGTTTAGCCTGTGTGTTTGTAATTCGTAGAACGATCGTTTCTGTTTTTTTTTTCTTCTTCTTGTAAAATATATCATTCTTTTTCTCTTCTTACGAGGTTCGAATCCGGAAACTCTACGCTACGCGATCTGGTTGGGCATTATTCGCGTTTTTGAACGAACGTTTCGACATTTCGGAAATTTTAGCAATCGTGGCGATCTTGTGAAGATCGATCGAGACGATGTATGTAATTAGTTCGATGCACCGTCCAAGTAAAATCGTGAGATAGAGACGAAGATGAAATAATGCTAGAAAGATCGCAAAGATTCGCGAAGGGGACATTGTAACAGTATTATCGGTAGGAAGAATGATTGATTCTTTTTTTATCGTTTATCGACTGTAAATTAGAAGTCGCAGTGAAACCTCGATCATCGATGTATGTTATTTATTGTTAATTTTTAGAGGTGTGTGGATCTTCTCGAGTTTTAAAAATTCGGAAATTCGTGTAAAATCGAAACAATAAAGTCTCTCTATATGGCCCTCGAGCAAGTAGATAGGGCCATATAAATATAACTCCTTTCATTCAGTGATACATGTGCTTGATCGTTACATAAAAAATTTACCAATTTAAATTTTGATCTTTTCATTTGTATAAATATAAAAATTCAAAAAATGGAAATTTGTAAATTTACACAGAGATGTAAACATTTAGAAAATAATGTATCAATTTTTAAATTTTGCCGCTTATAAGTTTGGAAATGTTTAAATACTTATCCCTGATCTCGAAATATTTAATCAAAATTGAATCCGATCCAAAGTTTCACGTTCCGTTCTTAAAAGTTCGAGAACTTGCACACCCTATCCGAAAAAGTAGCTTCTTATTTTATGAATGAAAACTAACAAAGACTTTTAATAAACGTTAACGAATCGTGACAGTTCTGCAAGACCGCATGCGATATCGAATTTTTCGTTTTTGTACTTTTTAATTATTGATAAGCGCTGCGAGAAGTTAAACTAAGTATGTTATTATCCGTTGTTAAGACTACTATATTCAGGTCCAGTCTTTTATGATTCACGCCGAAACTGTTCAGAATAAAAGAGCATACAGAAAACTACAAGTTTAATTTTTTAATTTTATTCGTGGGAACTTTTAATTTACTGTAACGTTACTTTTACTCGATTTCGAACAATGCGAAAGGACAAGTACAAATTTTGACGAATTTCGAGGTTTTACTGCGACAGGAGCAACGAGTTAATGAGAGGTCGTCGAAAACATTGAAACGTTCTGATGAGAAATGAAAATGGCGGATCGTCCGAATTTTCATTAGAAATATCCGAAGTTGTTCCGCTATAGAGAACAATTAATCGTAACTCGAAGAAAAAACAGCGAAGAGAAAAGAAGAAAAAGTTCCTCAAGTTCAAGCGGCGTTTGCCTTGTGCATTTGCATTCTAGCGAAAAAGACGAAAGAAAGAGAGACAGGAAAAGTACGAATGCTTTTGCACGCGGTAAACGCCGCCTGCATCAAGTAAACACAGACTGCCATTGAGTTGAATGTACTCGTTTGTAATCGATTCGCGTAACGAAAGGGAAGAAACTGATAAAACAGCCCACGTGTGTGCGCGTGTACGTGCGTGTACGAGAACGATGAATGAGTGTCGGTGACTAAAATCGTTTCTTTGATTTTTATCATTTATTACGTAACGCTTCGGCAACTTGCATATTTTTAGGAGAAATCATTGATTCGATCGATACGACATTTTGTGCGATTTTCATCCGAATTTTGGGCGCGTATCATTTGTATATTTCTTTATTTTTTTGTTATCGCTCTCGACGTGGAGGTTACTGTGTCGATAAATTATCGATGCTCGACGATAGATCGATAATCGTTCAGATTTCGTTGAGCAATGGTAGCGATTTTATCGTTAATATTTATTTTTATTTAAATTACAAACCGGATACATCATTTTGTAGTTTAGGTCTTTTTATTTGAACTTCGAACCTAACCTTACTTAACCTTCACTGATATTTTATCGGTCATATTTGGTTATTTTTGTTTAAACTTGAAGTCTGATTTAATACAGCTTTCTAATTTTATTGCTTGAATCTATTTATTTTTGTGACATTTCAAATTTATTCTTGATACATAATTTTGTTGTTTAAATCTATTTAAACGTGAACTTGTAATCTAACCTAACTTGATACACAATTTAATGATTTATCTGTTTATTGTTGTAAAATTTTGAACTTAGAAGCGAACCTAATTTGGTGCATAATTTAATTACTTAAAATCTGATAATTCTTGCCAAACTTCAAACTTGCAACCTAACCTAACTGATACATAAGTTTGCTATCGTTGTAACTTCAAACCTAACCTAAAATGATACATAATTTTATCATTCAGATGAGATTGTTCTTGTCTAAATTTCAAATCTAATTTATCCTAACCTTATGCAATAATTTAGTCATTGAATTCTATTAATTTTTATAGATGTTGCTAGTTTAATTAATTTGATGCATACTGTATTTTTGAAATTATATATTATGTACAATTACATTTACATAAAGTTAAATATTGTGTATGAATATTGTGCTTGAATCATTTAACGTGTCTTAACAATATCTTAACGATATTATCGACATTTATCGTAAACTTTATCGATATCAGCACCTCTGAACGTCGAACGTAGGCTCGCGAGAAACGTTAAATCACGATTCAGTTGATTTTTCATTCGAAATCGCACAACGGAGAGAATACTGTCGTAACGATGTCTCTTTCGTTCTCTTTTCTTTTCTTTTCTTTATTTCGATAAACTATGATAGTTTGTAAGAATCGTAGAATTCTTAAGATTTGGTTTTGTAATTGATACCGTATCAGGGGAGGAGGATGATTCCTCGAACGTTTTCTTTTTTCTCAATTTTATTTATTTCTTTTTCGATAACGATTATTTCTGTTAACACGTTCGCGAAACGGAGAGAAAATATGAAAAAAATAAATTTGCAATGGTACAGCAGTATTGTTTTGGAGATTTCTTGATGACACGCGATCCTTCACGATTATTTATACAAATTTATTTCACGCGTTTGCTATCAGCATTCTACTAGAAATTTATGCATAATTTCTTTTTATAAAATAATATTAATAAAGTCTTACTGCATGTTATCAAAAGTGTAGAATAAAATTTATTCATGTGTGACTTCATTTTGTAGAAAATTGAATTTAAATATTTTTCAAAATGAGTACTACATTTACTAATTTATATTTGAGTAATTTAAATTTACGTCTATTAATTTTTGTTAATTTTTATTCGCATTTATGAATTCACTTTTGAACCTGTTAAATTATTGTTTATTAATTTAAATCTGTTAACTTATTTTATTAATGTAAATTTATTAACTTATTAATTTATACTTGTTATATCTAATTTATTGTTAACCTTACATACACTATAAGTAAATTTTCGTATAAAAATTTTGAAGAATTTTAAAATTCAATTTTTTTTCGAAACAAGGGCCATGTATCAACAAATTTTATTCTACATTTGTAATTTACTCTTGCATATAAATTTTAACATCTCCCTTCATGATCGGACGGACATTTTACATAATAGAAATAAAAAATCGAAGATAGTATAATATTGATAGCGAACGCGTTAATAAAACTGCATACAAATTATGAATTGCAATTTCGAATTAACAAAATCCCTAAAAGTACACATTAACAACAAATCTATTATTTTCGTTCGATCTTATCGCAACAGTATTCTTTCTCACCGATGTGCGAGAAATTAAAGTTAAAGGGTATGCTTGCGTGTGTGTTCGGAGATTTATTTGCATACTGCGTGTCCACCGTAGATCGAATTCAGTGATCGATGCATTCTTGTCGAATTTACAGGGCATTCAGTGCCAATGATCGTAGGAGAAACAATTCGTAGATATTTAGGCAACACACCATGAGCGTAGTTCAATTATCAGGGGGTAAAATTTATTGTAAGATTTTCATCGCACTTTAAATTTACTTCTATTTACAAATTTTCATTTATTTCTATATGTGAAATATTTCATTTATTTCTATATACAAAATATTTCATTTATTTCTGTCTACAAACTAATACAACCATAATGAGAGGCACAGTTCAAGACTTTCCTTTAGAACGAGGACAAGAGGAATTTTCTCTAGAGGGTTGAAAGTTATATTTACAATATACTATCACAACCGTAATTTAATTTATTCCCCAAGGTAACAGAATTCCATTTTCCTCTGCAGCAAGAACAGAAGCTTTCTGTCTCTTTAGGGAGTAGGTGCCTCATTTCACCCCCTCTGACTACGCTCATGAGGGACACACGTGGTTTTAGCAATTGAAAGAGCCAGGGACGGATCTAAGATTTCTCAAGTGGGGAGTGCAAAATTACTAAAGTTTTCACTGTGGGAAAAATATGATTAACCTTTGAAAGACTACTTTTACAAAAGGAACTGAATTTCAACCCTTTGCACTCAGAAGATGCAAATTCGGTTTAATATAACGTGAAATAAATATTTTTAAACTGAATCTTTAATTAAATTAATAATGGAGAAGTTTAAAAAAATTCAAGTTCAAATTTTAGAATCAGAAATAGTTAAAATATCTTCGAGTGCAAAGGGTTGAAATCGAACAACTCAAAATTATTCTTTTCGAGACAAATTACTGAAAGAATGAAATAAAGAAGTAAAAATGAATATCTTTCGTTCGAGAAGCACCCCATCCCCAATCGGATCCGTCACTGTCAAGAGCGGTTCAGTGAATTTTGAACAGGAAACGTCGAACTCTGCGCATATCTAGAAAGACTGTCGTTTTAATCGTCCCAAAGGGGAATAAAAATCGCGTATACTCGGTTTCTGTTCCCTCTCGAGGATTCAAGTCTGGTTCAAATTTCTAATGTACGATTTTTCTAACTCGATGTATTACATAGTTTGAAGTTTTGAACGCTATACAGATTCGTAGACAGCTTGTTAACAGGGGGTGAGTTTCTCTTGAATTCATTCACGGTTTGTCGATCTTGAATCGCGTGCTACAAAGGTGACGATGTTAAGTGCCTAACATTGCTCGACGCGACGATAACATCAGTTATTCGTGACAATGTTTTCTACGAACGTCTTGAACAGGGCCGCGTTTATCGATGAACAAAATGGCCGCCTAAGGCCCACTGAAAACAATATATCTTTTGCATCGAACGTATTTTGTTGCTTCAGTTTAAAAACTTGTAATTGTTGCTTTATTTTAAAAACTTGTATTTGTAACTTTATTTTGAACTCTTCGTTACAAGAATATCACTGAAACTACAAAATAACTGCTCGACAAGTTTCTTATTTTAAATTGTAAAATTTATTGAACGTTTTTTATTGAAATCTCCATTGATTTTTACCGAGTTAACAGATTAATGTGCATATTATTTCACTACTATATTTTGTACAAAATTAAGAATTCAAAGATACGAACACTCAAAAATTAACCTGTCTTACAATAATTTGCTACATATTGCCTTTTTATTTTCATCTTATATCTGTTCATAATTTCATACCACAATAATGTGAGTTAACACAGCTTGAGAAATTGTGGTTTTTTAAAATAAATATATTTATTGTTTTTGTGAAGAGGGTTTCTTTGTGTGCCAGGGGTGCAAGAAGTTTTAAACGCGGCCCTGATCTCGAACCAAAATACGAGTGCAATATAAATTGCTGCGAGTCTTCAACGATTTTAAATATATCAAATTCTTACAAAATGGGAAAAATGGTAAAAAAAATGACAGAGCTGTGTTCATAAGTTTCAGAATAATCGAAAGTCTATTTGAATTTTTAATGTTAACGTGCTTCATTGTTTTTTGATATAAAATTATACAATAAGAATGTTGAAACTTCAATATACTTAATATTGAATTAACTTATTCAAAAATACCGACATACATGTATTAAAAATACACGTATACAATGTGTGTTTTTGAATTCAACAAAATGGCTATATATGTGGAGTCTTCCTTGTATGTTACATCAATGTTTTTCGTGTCACATCCCTGATTAGTGAACTTTAATTGTTAATAACTTCATAAATAATGTGAATTTGTGAATTTTAATGTGAATTAAAATCAGAAGAAGAATTTTTTAATTCCACCCTCTTTCACCCCCTGAAATATTAATTAAAATTTACCTGACACTCTAAATCGTATAAAATTACTCCACACGTATGAGTATACTGAAATTTGAATCTTCTTATTGTATAAAATAAATGAATATTAAATTTTTAATAAACAATCAATATGAAATTTTTAAAGACATACATCATCGATAGAAAGTGATCTCAAACTTATGGCCAGTGACATCTTTTACACGAATCGTTTCGTTGCCAAAAAAAAAATCACGCACACGCGTGTACAATTTCGATCTCGCAAATCAATTCATTCGTTTACGACTGCATCGATTAATATTGATCGATCGTAAATATACTCGAGTTTCAACGATCAGCTCAATGAAGTGCAATCATCGATTGACGAAGCGTACACATATATAAATGATTGCAAAAATTATCTATTAACCCTTTCGCTGCAATATGCTATAAGCAACTTATTTATAATTATTAGTTTGTTTGTGGTCACCTTACCCCTTCACGTATTTGTTACTTAAAAGAGATATTCTGAACGTAGAACTGTTATTTGTAACATAACAGATTTTTAAAGTTATTAAAACACGTTACTGAAAAATGTGAAAAAATGCCATATAAGGAGATGCAGCCATGACATATATGTACAGGGTGTTTTATTTCCAGCTTTAAATATTTTGTTAATTATGTATCTTGTAATTATGTACAAGGTCATTGTAATCTTGCTAAATGTGACCTTGACCTTTACTTCCATAGCATAGTTTCATGTATCATAGAAAATTATTTTTGTTAGGAAGCTATAGTGTAATTATAATTATAGATGAATAAATTTAATTAAATTAATTTTATAAATTATTAAATTAATATATTAAGTTATTGTTAATAAATTATAATATATTTCAATAAATTAACTTATTAAATTAATCTTACAAATTAATTTTATTAAGCTATTAATAAAATTAATTACGATTAATTATAATTATAATTGTAGTTATAGGTGAATTATAATCCTAAATTATTTATTATTTCTTACATAGTAAGTTTCCTCATAAACTATTTCACGAATGTTGAACAACAAAATAATTAAAGATGGTCAAATTAAATATGGCACCCTGCATGACAAGAAATAAATGAAAGTTTTAATCATGATAACTCGCTGTGAAAGGGGTTGTCGGTGACCCCGCGTAGCGAAAGGGTTGAATTACTTCAAACACTTTATACGACGATTGTTGAAAAGAATTCGAGTCAATTTCAAGGACGTAGTTGTACATAAAAGTTCGTAAAGAAAAGGATGAGAATAAGGGTGGAAAAGGGAAGGATTAACGCAATTCTTTGCGATTACATAAATCTAGAATAACGCGAAGTAATCGTAGTTTGTCGCTTTTCCGTTCGTTTTGTATCCATAGCTCCTCGAAGAAAAAACGCGTTAAATCGAATTTGGCTGGCGAGAAGAGCGAATTAAATCGTCGATTAAAGTTCTAATCGAGAATTGATCGTCTCGAGCCAATACTTGTTAAACTAGTCGATTTTGAATCGCGAATCGGCTCTCGACGATCAGGTAGTAACAATTCGACGAGTCAGGGACGAGGCCTGATTCGAAACATAAAATGGCGGTGGTATTAATACTGAAGACTTGTGTAAGTCTGAAACCACGCGATCTGCTCGTAGTTAGATAAAGGAAAAGATTATAAAGAGCAGGCAAATCATGCTTTGTGCATGCTTCAAAGAGTATCTCGCTGAAATTGAGCGGAGATTAGCGAGTTTTTAGTATAATTTATCGAGGGTGGATTATGCTAACTGAAGAGAGAAAAGAGGTTTTAGAACTCGCGTTAACATACTTTTATATCGAATCGGTAAAATGCACGTTGACGCGTTGCTGCAGGGAAAATGGGCGTGCATAGTCAGACGCGTTGAAATATCATTTTTCAAGCTTTGGAATGCTATATTATTAATCTTAGGACTATGTTATGATTGTTTTATTGTACGAAGCAGTCAACGCGTTAATGTGACTCAAATTTTTGAGATTGTTTTCTCTCGATCGATGCTCGATTTCACTATAGTTTAGCTCGGTGATGGGCAAATGCACGCGAGGGCACTCATAGGTAGTCTAATTTTTTATTCAAACATTCGAGAGTTTTTAGATACGAAGAAAAGTTCGAAGTTTCAAACTTTAGTGTGGAAGTTTGGAAATTTGAAATTTCATTTCTGTATTTCTAAATTTCAACCTTTCAAAATTACACAATCCTTGATTAAGAAATTTGATACTTCTACGTCTTCAAATTTCTTCATTTTCAAATTTCCAAATTTCAAATTAAGAAAACAAAGAACTTAATTTGTACATCTGAAATTTTGATATCTCCAATTTTGCACATTTCTAAATTTCTTACTTTGAAAATTCAAAAGTTCATTTTCCTCTTCATCTCTGAGTTTGTAAATTTTGTAATTCTTAAATCTATTACAGATTTAAATGAATAGATTTTTAAATCCATTTCTAAATTTGTTAATCATTAAATTCTGAGCGTCTTAATTTAAAAACTAGTAATTTGCATAAATCTTGAACAGCTCATGCAGCCCAATGGCCGCAAGTCCTTCGTGCCCTTGATCCGCCCATCGCTTACCCCTAAACCCAAAACAGCACGCGTTACCATAATTTGCATAATTTCAACGAATGCTCCTCAACCCGTAGACCAGCCAACCGCTTCAGTTCCATCTACAACTGAATGACTGATCTACAGGTTACCAAGATCCACAATGACTTCCAACGATAATTATTTCGGTCGTCAAAGTATTAAAAGTCTCCGAGGAAAATCGAAGGGAACCTGAGGGTATCCAAAAAATCGCATTCCTTCTTCGAACTAGCGGAAACGGAAGAACGGACGCGATATTAGATAGAACTCTAGCGTGTGATCGAAACGAGTGAAACCTTCGAGTGAATGTCTGAAAGCGAGAGATGTATGCATGAATTCGTGAATGCTAAACGAGAAGAAAGAGCGTTTTGTCTCGTAAGTTGTCACATAGAGCGAATCCTATTGGTTCGAGCCAACTTGCGAGACGTGCGAGCGGAAATGGTTAACTCTAAGCGTCGTAATTAAGAAGTAAAAGTTAAGAAAACCAGTGAAACACACTGACTGCACTGAAACGGCTCGAGCGAACCGCCGCGGAAAACATAGCCGACTTTTTCCACTGACTTCCTTTTTACTCTTCCACGATCGCAATTGCAAACTCGCACCCCCATAATTAATCGTTAACGGAAGAAACGGTTCCGCGCGAGAAACCAGTGTAAACAAGATGGCCGGGTGAGCCGGAACAAAATGGTCGCCGAAGGGTCGAGCCGTTTCCGGCGATTTCTCGTTCGCTCGAGTCGATCGATAGAGTTTAAGCCGTATTTGGTTACTACATCGACGAACGGAAGTTCGGAACGGATGTTTCGGGCGAACGCGACGAGTCGCGAAGTCTGATCGTTTTTTCGGAACATTCGGAAATGAAATGAAAGAGGAAAATATTAAAAAAAAAAATGATTGGACGTTCGATGACGGGAAACCGCGGTCGTCACGTGCTCGTTATAAGAGAAACACTAATCGAGAATAATATATTATCTCGTCGGATAATGTATTATAACTATATGAAAGATAATTTATTATATTAAATAGCGTATTATTGTATAGGCGGCGATGAAACGTTGCACCGCGTCGATCAGCAATAATAAGGGAAAAGAAACGAGTGACAGAATCGCGAGAAAGGATGAACGACACTATGGGGAAAAGAAAATATGGCGACAAGTGAAAGTGCAATGTTTTATTGTTATGTGTACGTCAACTTTCTGACACCGTGAAACGAAGTCTTCGTACTATTTGCTTTATTGGTTTATCGTTATACTAATAAGTGTACTATAATCAGGGCCGATGAGAAGGAATAATGCGATAAAATTCCCCAGAGCTAGAATTCATCCATCTCACAATTTTTTTTGAAAACCATTTTCTGGTGGGCCTTGATTATAATTACGAGTGACAATGATAATGTATCGACAGTATCTGTCGACGATTGTAAGACGCCTTTCACGATTTTACAATTTTTTAATTACAATTGTTCAAAAATTAATCTGAGCCATTTTGAATTACCGGTTGAATATAACAAGTTTTATATTCGAAAGTTTAATAATTAGGATTGGATCTTTTGTACTTCTCAATTTTTCTGCAATTTTGGGTCAAATAAATTTAAGGATCTGAAACTTTAAAAATTCAGAAATTTTTGAAAATTTGTGTTCGTTAAAAATAAATTTCTAAGAATTTCAGATTTTCTGAAGTGACTAAAATATACTAGTCCTCAAATAAAACTGTTTAATTCAAAAAACGCGTCTTAAAATTGTCCATATTCTAGTTATTACGCGATAAGTTCAGGTATTTACGAAAAACCGAAGCATTTTAATTGTCAAAAGGGGAGACCATTTTACTTTCCCTTTTTTTCTATACACTTTGTATATTTCCACGTAACCATTATATTAGAAAGACAGTGTATAATTATTGTCAAGTGGTAAAAAGAGAATTATTACGGCTATACGTTTATTTTACTGTTAATTAACCAGATTTTATTGAGCCGAACCCGTTAACGTCGACGACAAAGAGTTTTGTCGTTGTTGCTATGATCGTCGTTACGATGCGATTCGATAGTTTACCTATCTCCTTATTTCTAAATTTTATCTCATATTTTTTGTTCTTAAACAGTCATATAAATCAAATTTGATAGAACACCATAAAAAATAATATATTAAAGGGATGCACTTTTTTGATGGCTCCAATAATTAATTTTTTTTATACGTAATTATTACATGAAGTATTTTCAGAAGATATTTGTCTAACTTTCGTTTTTATTCTGTCATTTTTGCGTTTAAAGATACCTCAAAGTGGCAGGAGTTCGCCAAGTCATAAACAGCATAACTCCGCCATTTTGTAGCACTTTGAAAATTACAGAATAAAGTCGAAAGTTAGATATACACCCTCTACAAAAATTAAGAAATTTTATTTAGGGATCATTTTAAAAAATCCATATATTAAAGAAGTTTAACAAATGCATCTCTAATTTATAAAATATACAATTTCCTTTAGTTGAAAAAGGAAGAGCGCCATTTTGTTCGTCGTTTAAAAACAAGTAGTTTCCTCAAGACCCAGAAACAAAATGGTGGAATCTTTGCACTACAATAATCCAAAATATTTTACACCCCTTCTGTTCGTCGAAGGAAATATCGAAAATCGAGTCGCATCGTTTCATCGACATTATTATCGTGGTAAAGATAACGTATAGTAAAACCTCGCAAATCTGTCGACGTTGGTGAAGCAATCGACCGGTTTTTTAGAAACTAGAGAGGCAAGAGATTGCGCCAATAGAGAAGTACAAATTATTAAATGGAGAGAACGAGAAAGAGAGAGGGAGAGAACGAAATAGCATGGATGTGTGTGTGCATATGTGTCCGTGTGAGAGAAAAACGAGAGAAAGAGAGAGAGAGAAAGAAGAACCATAAAATGCGAATAAAATCAATCATTCGAGAATGAGATAATGTGACCAATAACGAATGAGGTGTAACATCTAATGTTTAGTTTCATCGCTTTTTATTCATTATCTTTGATTATATTATTGCTTGTAATAATTCATTCGAGATACCTTGAATACAAAAAGTAATAAACAACGTTAGCCCATCTTCTGTCTTTCATATCCTATCCTACGATTTCCTTGTTTGTTTCTTAATTTTCAGGATGTCTTGGATTTTACGAAAAGAGTTAAAATTATCTTCCTTGCCACGAGAAAATTTTCTTGCAAATATTTTGACAAGTTCTTAAATTCAATTTTCTCAAAAAATGTAATCACATGCGACGAAATTTTATTTTATTTTATTAAGTAAAAATTATTTTCCTTTTTCAGGTAGAATCGATTTCTGTTTGATTGTGCTACCAGTTATATGACACTCTGAATATATAGAACTTAACGAGTTCTGTCTAATGGCTTTAATTTTCTATTCATAAAATACAGAATTAATGTCAGACGCATGTCGTTGCCTATTGTTTCAATACAATGTTAAGCTAATGGAAGCGAAATTAGATCAATAGGAGAGAGAATCTTGTTCTTTCCCAAGCCATTTGTTCGTCAAAGAGGTTAGGATAGAATTAAATTAACTCGTGCAGAAACTATAGCTCGCGTGCTTCGCAGTCACGAGTATAAAGTGCCATATTGCAATGATAAGAAAGATCTCTCCACACCCTGAGATAAGACATTTGAATCATTGTTTCGTATAAAAAGATAATCAATGTGCGAGAGAATAATGATGGCGGTTAGTTCGTCTGTCAACCTAACAGGCCGCTGACAATAATGTGAGAAACGGGCATCGCTGTACGCCCACACGTCTATCGAATGCCGATAAGAACATTGTGAATTTTTCGTTAAGCACTGCATGTGCCCAGCACGCTTACAATGAGTATTTTACGAAAAAGGTAACAATTTTCTACGGTTCGTTAATTCGATAATTTTTCACTCAAAAAATTCGCTGTTTCAGATTAAACGATTTCGACGATGTTTTGAACGCCGAAGAAATAGATCTCGTTAGTCTCAAACGATTGTGCTTCCATGGTAAGTAAATTTCACACGTGTATTTTAATCTTCTTTGTCCATTACATCAAATGCTGTATAGTTCATATTTTTTGTGTGGCCATGAATATATTATTTTTTCTGTGTTCTAATGTACAACTGAAGTAGATATCATTGAACACATCTTTTATTTTTTCACTAGTTTTTGTAAAGAATAAAAATAATTGTCCATATGTATGAATCTCTTCATCTTTTAACACGAAAAAGAAATGACGCGTGACAAATATGACTTCGTTGAAATTTAGTTAGTAAAGAATTCAAAGTTCTGAGCCGATGATGTAATTTTTTAGCTCAGAAACAGTTTTCAAAGATTTCTACCTCATTCTAAAGTTTCAAGATTAACTGAACATCAATTGAATGATATGAGTTTACAAATTCATTTATGTTTCTAGGAATACCAGATGAAGGCAGTTTAAGACCATTATGCTGGAAACTTTTGTTAAATTACTTACCTCCAACAAGGGCTAGTTGGTCAGAAACTTTAACGCGCAAAAGAATACTTTATAAAACTTTCATTGGTAAAGTCAATTATACTTGAAATATTTCAAAGGTACACATAAAGATTATATGATAATTAATGTTGTTCTATATTTCCAGAGGATCTGATTGTCACTCCAGGTGAAGCTAATGCAGATGGAGAGAGGGTGGATGTTACGCTTCATGATCACCCTTTAAATTTAAATCCTGATAGCAAGTGGCAAACATATTTTAAGGACAATGAAGTTCTTCTGCAGATAGACAAAGATGTTAGGTAAGTTTTGTATCATGCATGGTGTTATGTTAAAAATTATAAAATAAATTTACTTATAGGAGACTATGTCCAGATATATCATTCTTCCAACAAGGTACTGACTACCCTTGTAAAGAAATTGTAAATGCCTGTGGACAGAAACGTTTACATCACAGAGTGCAGCATACAGTCTTAAGAAGCGCAAATGTAGAAAGAAAAGGACTTGGTGTAACTAAGGTAAATAAATATAGGTATAATGTAAGAGAAAGACCCAACTAATTTAATCCCTTACATTGTTATGCCGATGGAAAGTAGCAGGTAACGCCGTTTAATTATTTGGATAAGCTGTTTTAAATCTTTTAAATAATCATTTTACCCCTTTGCAGATAGCAGTTTCCATTAGGAAAGCTGCAGAAGATTATGCGCCGCTTGCAGAAGGCGGTGAAGCGCATTGGGAGGTTTTAGAAAGAATACTTTTTCTTTATGCTAAATTAAATCCGGGACAGGGTTACGTACAAGGAATGAATGAAATCGTTGGTCCTATTTATCACGCTTTTGCTTGTGATCCTGATCAGAAATGGAGGGGTAAATTGTGTGCATACATTATTGAAGAACATGATTCATTTAAATGTATTCATAGTTCAATTCTGTATTCCACACAGAACATGCAGAAGCAGATACTTTTTTCTGTTTCACGAATTTGATGAGTGAAATACGCGACTTTTTCATTAAATCCTTGGATGAAGCTGAATTTGGAATAAATTCAATGATGAGTAAGCTTACGACTCAAGTTAAAGCTAATGATCCCGAAGTTTGGTTGCGGCTACATCAACAAGAACTATGTCCGCAATATTATAGCTTCAGGTAGGCTAATATGAGAAGCACATAACCTTAAAAATATAGATTTAATCCAAGTTTAGCTAAGTTTGAATCAAATTGGCATTCTGAAGGTCATGTAACTTATAATCTAATATGTTTTCGTAACGAAGTCAAAGGTATTGTTCGTATAAATGAAAAATTTCTACCAGATGGTTGACGCTTCTACTTTCGCAAGAATTCCCTTTGCCGGATGTCATGAGGATTTGGGATTCTCTGTTCGCAGATGAAAACAGATTCAGTTTCTTGATACACATTTGTTGTGCCATGATTTTGTAAGTATCTATTGTTTGATGAAATTTTGTTCCTAGAAAACATTACATTTATGTAAAATTATTTAGACTATTGCGGGACCAACTACTCGCCGGTGATTTTGCTACAAACGTCAAACTTTTACAAGTAAGTAATACATATGTTTTATCCAAAAACTTGTTATGCCCGTCGGAGAACTAAAATTAATAGATGTCTTTAACGCCATTTCTTATAAGTTGATTTTATCTTAGAATTTTCCTTCAATGGACATTCAAATAGTGCTCTCTAAGGCAGCTGCATTAGCAGGAAAGAGTTTAAATTCGCCATAATAAATGACTGTATACATAAAGTTCCATGTAACTAAAAAAATGAAGAAAACATTTGAAGTGGGATATTGGAAACCATTCAAAGGTACATATTCTCAATACTATTGCTTTTGTCTCGTTCTCCCTTTTCTATCTTATGAATTTTAATGTTACGCGTAGGCCTGAGCATTCTTCCGCGAACAACTTAACAGAATTTCGTATAAGTATATTAATATATGATATCGTATGTGAGGGTCGTTGAAAAATAACATGATTTTAAGCAACATTTTATACTTTTGACAAAATAACAGAATTGCTGCGTTTGTATGTAGGAAATCGGAATCTGTAGGATCTGATATTTGCTCTCTGTTTCCCTATTAAACGACGAGATACAGAGGAATTGTCGATCTTTAACGAGAGAAAGAATGATTTCTTCGCTAAATGAATACTATTACACTTTTATACGTATATACAGTTATTTGTTACAAATAAGATATTGTATACCGTTGAAAGTATTTTTGTAATTTGATGATTACGTCTTTTTTTTTTCTAAATTTGGAATTATATCGTTGTCTATTTCTATCTGAATAATCAGCTCTTTCTTTTCATGTTATTTAAAGATATATTATAGTGTTAAAAGAATATTTGGATTTAATATTGTTATGCTAACTATTACGATTAATATTTTCACCCTTTTCCTTTATTTCTCGTTTAGTTGTATGTAAATAAAAAAAGGAAAAAGGTAAATGTAATTAGGCAGCATTAAAATAATGAAGATGTTGTTAATAGTAGTAAAGAAATTTTTTTGTTATGGATTAAAGAAGGAATAATTATTCTGTGAATGGAATATTTAGCCATATCGAAGGATGTAAATCTTGTTATATTCAAAAATCAAATATTTGAATATTTGAAGGAAGCATTTGTTGCTAATTATAACGTGAGATTTATGTAATGATTTCGTAACAAACAAGGTGTGAAACGTAGTCTAATAGTTACTAAAAACTAAGAACAAAAAGACGAGGGGGGTTTCATCTGCAATACTGGCAGATTCAATATACATTTTGTAACGATTAAACAGATTTATTATCGTTTATACGCGCAATAATTATGCAATACATTTAAGTGAAATATTATATTTTGTAATCTTATTTTTGTAATGAACTACGTTGTTCGTCCTACGTTTGTAAAATAAAAAAGTGTTATATTTGCATAACTGTTTTTTTAATAAATCTCTATAGATCCACCTCAAATTTTACAAAAACTTCTAGTGATTTGTTTATCCCTGTACATTCAAGTGTACGTTGGATTCTCTAGGGAAAATGGAAAACGAGGATAAGTCCTTACGGTCTACAATAATACATTGGTACATATCTAACTAACAAAAGTTATTTTGTTGCTCAGTTTACGTTTCAGGAAGACGATTCTAGTTCTTAGAATCATCTTTTAAAACTTAGAGTACAATAAAATAACTTTTTGATCAACAAAATCAGTATTTTCAAAAATGGAACATGTGGCGCCATCTCTCCGGTGAACAGGGTGAACTACACACTTTTGAAACAGTGGTTTCATTAGTTCCCATCTTTTACCACTAGACGGCAGCACACGATACAGAAACCTTAATTACCCTAGGAGTTGTTTAAAATTTATAATGGTTTGGTAGAGTATAAACATTCCGAAGTTAATTAGTCTTGTACTCGGATGTAGTTTGATGCATATTGAAGTTAATTAAGCCAATAAAATCAGTATTAATTGGATTTTTCGGAAATGGAACAAGTGGCGCCATCTCTCCTGCGAACAGGGTGAACTACACACTTTTGAAACTGTAGTTTCATTAGTTCCCACACACTGCCGCTAGACGGCGCCACGAATATCTTTTCGGTTCAATTCAATCAATATAGCTGATTTTATTAGCTTAATTGTCTATAATATGAATCAAGTTACATCGGCGTGCAAGACCAATTCACTTCGGATTGTTTTGATTTTAGCAAACTATTATCAATATATAACCATTCTTGGGCTAATCCTAGTTAGCCTAAGGGTTTCAGTCTTATGCGGCGCCGTCTAGCGGTAGAATATGGGAACTAATGAAGCCACAGTTTCAAAAGTGTGTAGTTCACCCTGTTCGCCGGAGAGATGGCGCCACCTGTTCAATTTTCGAAAAAAATTCAATTGACACTGATTTTATTGATTAATATGCTATATATTTATTATATATTTATTATTATTGATTCTATGCCGTTTGCAATATAATCCGTAGGTCCGAAGATGCGGATTATGTGTTCAGAACAATTCGCACATTACACTGTATCTCATCGATAATATAGAGAATGACATAAAAATGGCCAAAAATGTTTTTTCGAGTCACCAAAAACCATTCTCACAGATATCTTCTTTTGTAAAAAAGAGCTTATTTGCAAAATGTGGTCGATATTGAGGCATGACGGTTTTCCGAAGTTTCGCCGAAATGTTCAAATCTGAGCTTCTGGAAATTAGACAATTGTAATGTAAAAACCTGAAATTTAGTGTAATTAAAAATTCAAAATAGTTAGATATTTTATAACTTTCTATTCAAAATACTTCGAAATGTAGGAATGCAGTTATTTAAGAATTTATACATATTTACAATGTAATGCATCTTAAACCATGGTCACTAGATGACGTTAGTGGCGCCAAATTTAAACTTGCGCTCCTACACGAAATTAAAAAGCGTAAAAATCTCGCTTGCACAATGCCTGTAGCATTCTGGGTTAAACACTCAACGATAATACAATGTTCTACCGTAACTTTACTGCAAACAGTATTCGTAATAGGTTCAGTAGTATATAATCAAGCCCCATTTAATATCCCACATCGGCTACCATTTTTAATTTCTACGTATCCTCATGTTCTGATTCAGAGGCTGTTTTCGTTGCAGAGTGGTCGAACCGGTTGCTCGGGGTATGCCTTCGATTTAGGACTGCCCATTAGAAATTCCTATGGAGCTGCACCCGTACCTCCTTTATAAAGTCTCAAAAGGTGACCTAACATCTGTGTCCTCATAGGCGGAGCCAAATGGTAGAACCTCCAATGATCTTGCGTTCCGTGTGCGTTTATAATCAAACTGGAAACATAAAATGTCGATATAAATCAAAGGGGACAGTCTTATTGCTAGCTTTGTATCAAAACCTAGCTACGAGAACATGTCGAAGGACATTAATCCATTGTACTCGCGTTACGTGGACCTTTTATTTTTGTCCAGGTTTTATTAGTCAATTTGAATAATTTTCGGTATTTATCCTATAAACTTTCGAGATTCTTTGGGGGTTAGAGATGGTGGGGGATTTTGATGGGAGGTGGAGTTTTGGAAATTTGAGATTTTGGGGATTTGGAGATTTATGGATTTGAAAATTTGGGGATTTGGGAATGTGGAATATTAGAGATTTGGGAATTTAAGATTTTGAGGATTTGGAGATTTGAGAATTTGGGGATTTGAGCATTTGGGAATTTGAGAATTCAGAGATTTGGAAATGTAGGAATATGGAGGTTTAGGGATTCGGGAATATAGAGATTTGGGGGTTTAGGAATTTGGGAATTTAGGGATTTGGGAGTTTAGGGATTTGCGAATTTAGGGATTTGCAAGTTTTGGGATTCGGCAATATAGGGATTTGGGGGTTTAGTGATTTGGGAATTTAGGGATTTGGAAATTTAGGAATTGGGGAATTGAGAGATTTCGAAATTTGGGAATTTGGAGATTCGGAGGTTTAGAAATTTGGGAATTTGGAGATTTGGAGATTTGAGAATTTGGGGATTTGAGCATTTGGCATTTGGGAATTTGAAAATTCAGAAATTGGGAAATGTAGGAATTTGGGAATTTAGGAATTTCGGGGTGTAGGGATTCGGGAATAGGGAATTGGGGGTTTAGTGTTGTGAGAATTTAGAGATTTGGAAATTTAGGAATTTGGGAATTTAGGGATTTGGAAATTTAAGAATTTGGAAATTTGGGGATTCGGAGGTTTGAAAATTTGGGAATTTGAGATTTTGGGGATTTGAAGATTTGAGGATTTAAGAATTTGGGGATTTGAGCATTTGGCATTTGGGAATTTGAGAATTCAGAGATTTGGAAATTTAGGAATTTGGGAATTTAGAGATTTGGAAATTTAGGACTTTGGAAATTTGGGGATTCGGAGGTTTAGAAATTTGGGAATCTGAGATTTTGGGCATATTGGAGTCTATCGGATTTGGGGACTTGTACACTTGGACACTTGGGAATTTGGGAATTTAGGTATTTGGGATTTTAAGGATTTGAGGATTTGAAGATTTAAGAATTTATAAATTTATGTATTTGCGAAATTGGGAAATTGGGAAGCTAGGAAGTTAGAAATTTCCGAATTTGTGGATTTGAGAGTTTGGGGATATGAGAATCTAGAAATTCGGTGATTTGAGAATTTGAGGATTATAAAACCCCATAAATCTGAGAACTGGAAAATTTGTGAAATTCATAATTTAAAGTTTCAGAAACTTGATAGCTTTATGAAAACTCAAGGACTCCAGAACTTCATCCAAGAACATTTACCTCTAGCCAAGAAAAGTACTAAAATTCCTGCCAAGTCCACCTAATTCTCCCCAAAGTCTCAAATACAAAATCCAGAAATTTCCCCAAAAATTTCGTTCTCTGTCATTAAAACATCGGAATGGCTAGCAGTGATAATCAAAGGGACGCTAGATGTATTCACGCAAAGGATTATCGGCGAGTCGTTGGTCGCTTTTGTCCGAGGAATAAAGTGTGCTTAGTCGCTTCGTTTTCAGCTTAATACCTTTAAAGAGTACAGTAAAACGGTCGAGTGACATCGGGTCGGAAGCGACAAACGGACGAGACAAAACATTTTTTCTCCGTGGCAGAGTTCAGGCAAAATCGGTTGTAAAATTTTGAAGCTTTACCTGCCAGAACCGTGGACGACGAAGGATAGAAAGTACAGCAGAACGGACGGTTGCGAATTACCATGCAATAAAATTAATATTGTTTAAATGCGGTTTGAAAGCGTCCCTGGACGCGCACGGGACCACCGTAAATGGACAAAACATGGCGGGCTAAGCCTGACCCGGAATCACCAGGCTTAATCTTTTACCCCTAGCCACGTAGCTTTCACAAATTTCTTTCCGTCATTTTACCATTTGTTTTTCCCTTTTTTTCTACCTCGTGTCGTTTGTTATTAAATTGTATTTATTTATGCTGTAAAGTGTTCGATCACTGATGTCTTGAGACAACATATGATTTCGGAGGGTCAGATTTGTTTAGCCAGTTTGTATTTTTCGTTAAAAACGTGACTGTTGATCTTTGTGGGGATATGGTTAACTGTTATTTAATTAGTTATTAGTTAATAGTTATGTAATTGGTACTATTTTCTTCCTTGTGTTGATAGTTGTAATTATAATTATTAATAAGTTGATATTGTTATATAATTAGCTGCTATTTTTGTTATTGTGTTATGTTGCAAGTATGTTACATAAATGGTACACTTTTTTGTACTTTATGAAGCATGGATGAATTATGAATTATGAAGCACTTTGTTGAAATTGTTGAGGACATTTTTTGCCTTTATTAATTGCAATTTCTTGTTTTGCGTAATGTTGAGAGTTTGTAATATTCTGCTGTTGTATTTGTAACAGTTTATTGTTTGTTATTTTACTGTAAATAAAGTTTATTGTGAATACATTTATATAATATTTTATCATAAATACTTTTACTTTATTATAAATTTTGTTACGTGTTATTCAACCTAACCCTTAACTCGAGCAAGGGTAAATTACTATAACCTTAATTCGCGAAATACCAACGAGTTACCAAAGTGGAATCGTTTGCCGACTCATGTTAATGATTAACACGCTCGTAATATCGCATAACGATTCATTTGCTGAGCTGTAAATTACGAGCATGAAGGAATTTGCGTAATGAAAAATTTGCATACCTGCCAGCGTTGTTTGTGCTGACTGAGATAAAAATTATTATTTTTTATATCGAACGATACGAGAGATCAATAATAAACATCAATAAGTAATTCAACCTCGTATTGCTACGTATAAGAGCATTGCAATACTTGGCGATATAAAGATACACTTCCATCTTCAAGTTTTTCATTTTCAAATTCTTCATTATATTTAATATCTGAAATTTTGTAAATTTAAAAATTGCTAATTTCTGTTGTCAATTCAAGATTACTCTGTATTATCGATATTGTTAAATAAATATACAGAAACATGGAGGTCTTCATTACAATTAGAGAAATGGTAATTTTATAACAATTTAATAGAAAAAATTTGTCTAACAATTAGAACAATCCACAAATGCTTGAAAATGTTAAACTTTTACACTTGAAGGTATTCTGTCACCAAATGGCAACTATAAAACTGTTTACTTGAAGAGTTTAGTGATCTTTTTCGAACTTATCATTTCTCTATTATTATACTATATTTCCACCATTTTGTCTAGTATGTATTATACTACAATTGTCTCCATTATTATGTGTCACTATTTTTATACATCGCCATGTTTATACATCGCATGTAGAAGAATATAGAGTTAGTTAAAAACCGCCTATTTTAAATTGCTGTATTAAACGATGTTCCATTTTGAACGATGTAATATAAATAATTAAGGTGTTAGACTTAAAGAACTGAAGCATTTATGCTTCTCTTTTTATTCCCATTATATTACAGCATAATTGTTTCTATTATAAATTAAATTTCACTATTGTATATTTCTTCAAACACCACCCATGTCACAATAAAGATTTACTTAAAAAGTACCCATTTTAAATTGCATTAAACTTAACCTTTATATTCCATTAAACCTAAAGACGTAAGTCCCCTTTCAAAGGATTAAACGTTTCATTTTTAAAGGTGTGTTATAAATAGTTAAGGTGTTAGATTTAAAGAAGTAAAGCGTTTATGCTTCTCTTTTTATTCCCTCATTGTTTTTGTTTGACGCACGAGCGCGTTCAAGGATCATAGTCGCGTGAACCCGCAGGACATGAATCGACGAACATCTTCGTTTCTTTGCCGAGTCGACTTTAATGATCGGCGCCGTAAAAATGTTTTCTGTTTTTATTTTTTTACAGCGCCCATAAACACGTCGCCGATGAAAGCGTGCTTTCGTGCGCGAGCAAGCTTTCCCCTCCTTTCTCGCGATGCATTCCGTTTATAAAAATCGATTTAATATCGAATCAAATTGCGAAATATTTTCTGTCTTTATCCTTGAATTGAAGCTGGACGCAAGATTTAACCTTGCCGATGTTCCAGTTAAACTTTAAGACATTTATTTACTTGCTCTTTTTAGTAACGCTTACTCGTCAAAATGGCGGGTCTTAGGTTTCTTATTCTAAGGTATGGGAAAGTATTAAGAAATTTCTGTGAAAATGTGTGTCGACTTTTATGAAGATAAAGGTTAAGCTAGTTTGAAGAAGGCGGGGACTTAATAATTTAGGGAGTTGATTTGGGGAATAGAAAATTTGGAGATTTGAGAATTTGGGAATTTGAGAATTTTGGGATTTGAGATTTTGGGGACTTCAGAATTTAGAAATGTAAGAATTTGGGGACTTGAGAATTTAGGGTTTGAGGATTTAGAGACTTGAGAAGCTGGGGATTTAAGAATTTAGGGACTTGAGGATTTGGGGAATAGAAAATTGGAGATTTGAGAATTTTGGGATTTGAGATTTTAGGGTCTTCAGAATTTAGAAATGTGAGAATTTGGGGACTTGAGAATTTGGGGTTTGAGGATTTAGAGACTTGAGAAGTTGGGGACTTAATAATATAGGGACTTGAGGATTTGGGGAATAGAAAATTTTGAGATTTGACAATTTGAGATCTTGAGAATTTTGCGATTTGAGATTTCAATGATTTCAGAATTTAGGAACTTGAACATTTGGGGATTTGAGAAGGACTTGAAAATTTTTAATTTCAGAATTTAGAGACTTGAGAAGTTGGTCTTGAGGATTTAGGGTTTGGAAATTTAGGGATTTGAGAAGAAAGGCTTGAAAATTTTAAATTTGGGAATTTAGGGACTTGAGAAGTTAGGGTCTTGAGGATTTGGGGTTTGGAAATTTAGGAACTTGAGAAATTAGACAGTTGAGAATGTGGTGATTTGAGAATCTGGAAATTCGAGAATTTGGGAACTTGAGAATTCCAGTATTCGAGATCTTGGGGGCTTCAAAATTTAGAAGCTTGAAAATTGAAGGTCTGAGAATTTAGAGACTTAGGAAGTTATGTTGATTCCCAATTTATTTGACCTAATTCGCACGCAAAATATTTTTAACGCGTATTGGGACTCGTTTCGGTAAAAAAAGAGAAAAAAAGAACGTTTCTGTGTGTCGAAACGCGTTGATTATTCGGAATTCCTTACAGAACATTTAGTTATACTGCAGCGCAGTGACTGTGAATCGTAACCTCTTGATTACAGCACCTGCGGGATGCATGATGGCACATCAGGGTACCGCAACGTCTCGTAACTTTACATAAAATTAGTACCTAAAAGCCCTTCGTCTTCATGGGTCTCATGGAATAACCGTGTCCAGACTGGAATCATTACAATGTGACAAATATTCTACGATATTTCATTTTTAATGGAACATTGGTGTTGTGTTTAGAGTATCAAAGGGATGATAAGTCGCCAAAATTTATGAATGAATACTGAAATTTGGGAATTTTAAGAATTTTAGGAATTTTAGGAATTTTAGGAATTTTAGACAGTTTGAGAATTTTAGACAGTTTGGGAGTTTAACAAATTTTAGGAATTTTGAGTTTTAGGACATATGGAAATCTGGGAATTTTTAAATATTAGGATGTAGAGATATATGAATTTTTTAGGGATTTGATAGTATCAGAACTGGGAAGCTTGAGAATTTTGGAATTCGAAAATTTGAGAATTGAATGATTTAGAGATTTGTGGATTTTGGGATTTGAGGATTTGGGAATTTGGGAATTTGGGAATTTGAGAATTTGAGAATTCGGGGATTTGGGAAATTGGAAAATTGGGAATTTGGGAATTTGGGAATTTGAGAATTTGAGAAATTAGGAATTTGGGAAATTGGAAATGTGGGTAATTGGGAATTTGTGTAATTGGGAATTTGTGTAATTGGGAAATTGGGAAACTGGAAATTTGGGAATTTGAGAATTTGAGAAATCGGGGATTTGGGAAATTGGGAAATTGGAAAATTGGGAATTTGGGAATTGGGAAAATTGGGAATTGGGGAAATTGGGAAATTGGAAAATTGGGAATTTGGGAATTGGGAAAATTGGGAAAATTGGGAAAATTGGGAATTGGGGAAATTGGGAATTGGGGACATTGGGAATTGGGGAAATTGGGAATTGGGGAAATTGAGAATTGGGGAAATTGGGAATTGGGGAAATTGGGAATTGGGGACATTGGGAATTGGGGAAATTGGGAATTGGGGAAATTGAGAATTGGGGAAATTGGGAATTGGGGAAATTGGGAATTTGGGTAATTGGGAATTTGGGTGATTGAGAATTTGGGTGATTGGGAAATTGGGAAATTGGGAAATTGGGAAATTGGGAATTTAGAAGTTGGAAATTGTAGGATTTGGAGATTTGAGAATTTCCAAATTTGACAAGTCGGAAAGTGAGCAATTTTGGAATTTAGTAATTTTATAATTTGTAAATTTGGGAACTTGATAATTTAAGAATTAGATAACTTCGAAATCTGCAAATTCGAAGATTTATTAATTTTAAAATTGTTAATTTAGTAATTTGGGAATGTGGAGCATCAGAAATTTGTAAAGTTGAGAATATAACTTAATTCAAAAATTGAAGAAATTAAAGATGTTGAGCTGAAAAGAACCCTTAAACTTCATTCATCCCTAAACCTTGCTTTATGAATCTTCAAATTCTAAAAATTAATGAGCAACATTTATTAACCCTACTGCAACACTGTCAATATTATATTACCAACACAGACCTTAATCTGTAAATTTTTTAAATATTGTCAATATATTTTGATCAGCAGAGATTTCCATCAAGCTCCATTTCCAATAAAACTGTCGAGTCATCTCTGGAATATCGCGTGGCATGCAAATACCATTGCTTAATTGTATTCTCAATGATTACGAGTGATCTACGTAAAGAACCCACTGACGCAAATATCACTGTTCGAAAACTCTTTCTAAGTACGCGTGATACCGTTCGAAGATAGCGGGTACGCTTTGGTTTTATCGCTTATCTCGGTTTAATCGCGCGTTTGTTCATTTTTGAAGGTACATCTACGTTCCTCTTTTAATTTCTTCAGGCCGAATTAAAAGTTCCTAAACGAACAACTTCATCGGGAAGAATACGCGGTAAATCAACTGTTTATTGTTGCCGGGCGTGAGATGCTATTTTTATAGTGGCCAATAAATTTGACATTTCTGACTGTTTCAACCCCCTTTCACGCCGTTTAACCTTGCTGAGAAAATGAATCGTAAAAGAATTAAATATACTTGCCTTTGTATACTTTACAATTGACTATTGTTAACTTTATCGTTATACTTAATAACAGTTTATACTTCTTCTTTTTTAAATATTAACGATGTCAATGTTTTATGAAATAGAATTTAATGTAGAAAAAAGACGTGAAAATGTTTTAGTTCTACAAAATATCAATGACATCAGTGTTACATGAAATGAAATTTAACATAGAGAAAAGATGTGAACAAGTGTTTTTTCTTTTTGTAAAATATCAACGATGTCAACGTTACATAAAATAAAATTTAACATAGAGAAAAGATGTGAAAAATTATTTTTTCTTTTTATAAAATATCAACATCAATGTTATTATATAAAATAAAATTCAAAGCACAGAAAAGATGTCAAAAAGTGTTATCTTTCTTTATAAAATATCAACAATATCAACGTAATATAAAATAAAATTTAGATCAGAGAAGATGTGAAAAAGTATTTTTTCTTTTTATAAAATATCAACGATACCGTCACATAAAATAAAATTTAACACAAAGAAAACGTGTTCTAACTAGTAACTTATTCACTTTCAAATAATGCTTAAAATTGCAATTGTAAGAGGTCAAAACACTGACAAAAGTTGCTCTAAACTGATTTCATTTTTACCTACTTTCAAAATTGACCTGAGTTATTTCACTGCCCTCATAAAACACCGCTATTCAGTCTCTTTGTGTCCGCACGTTTTTCAAGTTCACAATTGAGTATCGTTTTCTATAGACAATACAGCGACGTCTTTTAACCTATATTTCTTTATATTTAAACATTTTCTTGTTAATATTATAAGTTCGTGGAGAATGGGGAAGGCACAGAGGTTAGAGAATGGTAAAAAAGTTTTCTAAAAGTTGCAACGGGACTGAGGATTAAGTTGAAGAGCTCTTCTGTTTCTTTGAGGCTGCGCAGTTTATGTTATATCGATGTTTCCCGGACATTATGGTCGCTTGGACCTTGTCAGATCCTAAACTTTAGGGGTGCAAAAAGTTGTATCGGGCCTGGTAAACCTACGTGTCGAGAAATATATTTTTATATTTTATGAATTTGAAATTTCTAGATCTCTACATTTTCAAATAGGTAAGTTTCAAGATTTTTACATTTCTTCGTTTTCAAATCTGTAAATTTTGTAAATTTCTAAATTTCTAAACCACAACCCACCCTTTCGTGTAATACAATTAACATAATTCATGTCATACGTTTCCATAACACATTTACAAAATATCTAGCTTTTTGTTATTTTGATATCTTGTGTTGATTCTTTAATATGCTCAAGAATTTAAAGAACGAGTATTTACATAAAGATCACAAAATAATTTTTGTATCTTTAACCCATCACTACCACGATCACCGAATAGAGATTTAATATTTAGTTTACAAAATTATTTTTGTTTCAAGGTTGCCTAACTTATAGAAATATTTGACGTATTTACAACCCCTAGGATAAACTTAAAATGAAAATTTAGTAGATAATGGTTGTAAGGAACATTATAATATAATTTTGATGATACGCATTTAGTACAAACAAGGAAAATATACAAGAATATTTAACAATGTAACTTGTTATATTATTATACTACATATTAAGTGTTCATATATTTATCCTAAATGTGTTAATAATTTTCGTGTATTTATTTTGTAAGATACATAGTCAAATATTTTTATACATTATGTTATACAAATAGAATTTTTGACGAATAAATAAAAATGTAAAACAATTTCGCAAAATCTAGTGATGTCACTTGCGGGTTGAGAATAGATAAAAGATGGCAGCAAACAACCGCAATTATTCAGCGTGTCAAGTACTCGGTAACGATCATTATTCTCGTAATTTACGTAATGTCACGTAGCTTCCTTCTCTCGGAATGATCGATGGCGTAATAATGCGACAAAAGCAATTTGTTACGGGCACTTTGTCCGTCATCACGACTCTTCTTGCGAGTAGCCGTTCAATTTTCTTGAACCCTGCTGTCACAGGGTCCGCAGCAGCCGCGGTAAGTACCATAATTACTCGGTCAGTTTACAACCTGAAAGATGCGAAAATGCTGCAATACCACAACAATGGTGACCCGTAACTACCACGAAAAACTCCACCTTCCATTTGACATAAAAAAAAGAAAACATAAAAAAAGAAAGTATAAAAAAGTACGTTTCATATGAAAATGTTTAAGTAGTTGTAAACACGTTGGTAATAAAAGGAAGAGACATCTGTTTTTGGGAAAGTTCAGGTTATACAAAAATCCTGCAATGTTATAATAATGATGACCCGTAACTACCCCAAACATTTTAAACTTTATTTAAAAAAGAATATGGAAAACTTTTATAAGAAAAGGAATATAGAAAACTACATTCGATGTAAAAATACGTAAAGAGTTATAAACATGTTGACAATAAAAGGAAGAAATATCTGTCTTTTTTGGAAAATTGAGGTTATATAAAAATTCTGCAATGTTACAATAATGGTGATTCGTAACTACCCCAAATATCTCAAACTTTATTTAAAAACGAATATGGAAAACTTTTAGAAGAAAAGGAACATGGAAAACGACATTCGAGTCGGAGATAAAAGGAAGAGACATCTGTTTTGAGAATAATAATTGAGGTTATACGAAAATTATGTAATGTTACAACAATGGTGACTCCTAACTACCCCAAATATCTCAAACTTTATTTAAAAAAGAATATGGAAAACTTTTAGAAGAAAAGGAACATGGAAAACGACATTCGAGTCGGAGATAAAAAGAAGAGACATCTGTTTTGAGAATAATAATTGAGGTTATACGAAAATTCTGCAATGTCACAACAATGATAATCAGTAACTACCCCAATCAACTTGAACTTTAATTAAAAAAGAAGGTAGAAAGCTTTGATAAAGAAAAGAACATAGAAAATTGCATTCAGTATAAAAACATATTTAAGTAGTTATAAACAAGGCGGTAATAAAAAATAGAAACATCTGTCTTTGGGAAAGTTGAAGTTATACAAAAATTCTGTAATGCTACAATAGTGGCGATACGCAACTACCCCAAAACACTCGATCTTTAGTTAATAAAAAACATAGAAATCTTTTGTAAGAAAAGGAACATAGAAAACTACATTCGATGTAAAAGTATATAAGTAGTGATAAAGATGGTAATAAAAGGTAGAAACATATTTCTTTGGGAAAGTTGAGGTTATACAAAAATACTGCAATGCCACAGTATTTGTAACCCCTAACTTCACAAATCTCCAACTATAATTAAACATAAAAAAATAAAGAACTACATTCGTAAAAATGTGTAACTAGTTATAAACAAGTTAACAATAAAAGGTAGAAATATCTACATTTTAAAAAATAGAAGTTACAGAAAAATATTGCAATACCACAATGGTAAACCACATCAACCCCAAAAGTCTCGAACAGTTTATTAAACATAAACATAATTAAACATAAAAAAGAGAAGAACCTAAAAAGCAACATACGCTGTAAAAATGTGTGAATAGTTATAAACGAGTTGGCAATAAAAGAAAGAGACATCTTTATTCAGAAAAATGGGTCGGTCTAGGTTCCACGGAAATGAATAACCATTGACAGATGTCGTATCCAAAGGAGAACCCTAAAACGTTACCGTTTTAATTAAAAACGGGACCATTATGGAAAGAAGGCAGTGTTCGGGTCAGTTTGTCCGTTCGGACCTTTTGTAACACATTGTTTGTCAGTCAGCCTGGAGTCCGATGATTGCTCTACATTGTAAGTTACCTCTTTAAAAATTTTCAACCTAACTGTAGTGAAATTGCACTCAGTAAAAGGGCGACCATAAAAGACCTGTAAAAGGACAGACCCGTCACTACGCGTACTGTAACACTAATCGCGGACTCAATTTGTCTTCCTGTTGACGTCACGTTATGAATTCTGGGTTTTGGTACATTTACGAAAACCCTCCGTTCAAATCTCACTTGGGATCTTTTGTTGTATATTTTACGTTTGATTTAATTGACGTCAGGGATTTTCTTGTTGTAGGGATTTTTGATGATGAATATGTATTGGTGAAATTAATACCTTAGTAGTAAATATAGAAATAATTATGAGATTTGGAGATTTTGGGGTTGAGAGTTTAAGGGTTTGAGAATTTTGGGGTCTCAGAAATTGGGGATCTGAGAATTTGGGGACTTGAGAAGTTGCGGACTTAATAATTTAGGGACGGGAGAATTTCTAAATGTGAGGATTTGGGGACTTGAGAATTTTGGAATTTTAGAATTTAGAAACGTGAGAATTTGCGGACTTGGGAATATTGGGATTTGAGATTTTAGGAACTTTAGAATTTCGGAACGTGAGAATATTGGGATTTCAGATTTTAGAAACTTTAGAATTTCGGAACGTGAGAATTTGGGGACTTGAGAATTTAGGGTTTGAGGATTCAGAGCCTTGAGAAGTGTTGGTAGTAACTATAGAAATAATTATGAGATTTGGAGATTTTGGGGTTAAGAGTTTAGGGTTTTAGAATTTTGGGGTCTCAGAAATTGGGGATCTCAGGATTTAGAGCCTTGAGAAGTTGGGGACTTAATAATATAGGGACTTGAGAATTTGGGGAATAGAAAATTTAAAGATTTGAGAATTTGGGAATTTGAGTATTTTGGGATTTGAGATTTTAGAGATTTCAGAATTTAGGAACTTGAGAATGTGGGGATTTGAGAAGAAGGACTTGAAAATTAAAAATTTCAGAATTTAGAGACTTGAGAAGTTGGTCTTGAGGATTTGGGGTTTAGAAATTTAGGGATTTGAGAAATTAGACAGTGGTGATTTGAGAATCTGGGAATTTGAGAATTTGGGAACTTGAGAATTCCAGTATTTGAGATTTTGGGGACTTCGAAATTTAGAAGCTTGAGGTTTTGGAGCTAGAAAATTGAGGGTTTTGTGAATTTAGAAACTTGACAAGTTGGTGTCTTGCGGATTTGGGGTTTAAAAATTGACTTGAGAAGTTAGGCAGTCGAT
This sequence comes from Megachile lagopoda, assembly GCA_036983795.1. NCBI lineage: Eukaryota > Metazoa > Arthropoda > Insecta > Hymenoptera > Megachilidae > Megachile > Megachile lagopoda. The sequence goes on along the minus strand of CM072797.1, from coordinate 9,006,656 downwards.
AATTTTGTGATTTGAAAATTTGAGAACGTGGAAACCTTGGGCATGAAAATTTAGACTTGAATATTTGGGATTTGAGAATTTGGAAATTAAAGAATTTAATCTGTGAATTGGGGGACTTGAGAATTTGGTGATCTGAGTATTTAGAACCTTGACCATTTGGAATTTCAGAATTTGGGAACTAAAGAATTCGTAGACTTGAGAATTTGGTGATCTGAAAAGAAGACTTGAAAATTTGATGACCTGAGAATTTAGAAATTTGAAAAGTGTTTTAATTTGGGGATCAAAGAATTTGTAGACTTGAGAATTTGGAACTTGAAAATTTAGGGACTTGAGACTTCAAAAGTTTAGAAATCTACAAGTATAAAAATCCTGTAATTAATAAGCTAAATTTGAAAATGTTGCAATTGATAACATGAAAATTTGGAAACTTTGCAAAAGACAATTTGTCCTACCTGTAGAAGGTCAGTTTCTATTTCCGACCAAGAGGACAATCGTTATTCTTACCTGAGAAATAGTGTTTTGCAATTACAAGGAAGTGGTTACAGTATAATGTGGGTAGAGGTTGGGAAAGACCGGAAAAATGAAGAAGGAACGCTGTATCCGTAGGCGGAGCGTCCCGAACCGACGCGAGGAAATGAAAAGGGTCCGCAAGTACTGCGTCGCACGGGGGTCAATATTTTGACACACGTCACCGTCGGTGGCCTTTAGGGACAGATGCTATTATAACCGGAAGATTATCTTTGACTTCCACCTAACACAATTGGCGGTATTTCAATACGATGCTACCATTATGATCTACTAATAACTTATTGACTATGGTAAATTTTTCATACACAAACAGTAAACACAGTCTCTAATCAAATAGAGATTATGCTTATCCTTATTAAGAGCGAGACAATAAATTAAGGAGCTGATTATTAATTAGTGAATTTAATGCAAACATCTTATGTGGATCAATACAATCAAAATGTTATATTTAATCAAATATGATCGGACGATTATATTTTATCAAATATGGCCGAACTATTATATTTTATCAAGTATGGTCGAACTATTATGTTTCATCAAATATGATCAAACGATTGTATTTTATCAAATATGGTCGAACTATTATATTTCAACAAATATAATCGAACTATTATATTTTATCAAATATGATTAAACGATTATATTTTATCAAACATGGTCGAACTATTATATTTTATAAAATATGATCAAACTATTGTATTTTGTTAAATATGATCGAATTGTCATATTTCATTAAATATAATCAAACTATTATATTTCGTTAAATATGATCGAATTGTCATATTTCATTAAATATAATCAAACTATTATATTTCATCAAATATGATCAAACTATTATATTTCATCAAATATGATCAAACTGTTATATTTCGTTAAATATGATCGAATTGTCATATTTCATTAAATATAATCAAACTATTATATTTCATCAAATATGATCGAATTGTCATATTTCATTAAATATAATCAAACTATTATATTTCATCAAATATGATTGAACTATTATATTTTATCAAATATGATCAAACTATTATATTTCATTGAATATGATCAAACTATCATATTTCATTAAATATAATCAAAATGTTATAATTCATCAAATACAGTTGGACTATTATATTTTATCGAATACAATCGAACGATCGTGTTTTATAAATTATAATCAAATATAAATATAATTCAATTGTATTGTATAATTGTATAGAAACTTTGACAGAAATAAATCTTAAGAAAACAACAACTTGTATTTTATCAAATGTAGTAGAATAATTATATTTTATCAAATAAAATTTTTGACAGAGCAGTGAAATGAAATTTGAAAAATAGTGCACCCAACAATTTGTATTCTCTCAAATGTAATAGAACAACCATATTTCACCCAATAGAATTTTTGGCAGAGAAATGAATTTTGAAAAATAGTGCAACCAACAATTTGTATTCTCTCAAATGTAATAGAACAACCATATTTCACCCAATAGAATTTTTGACAGAGAAATGAATTTTGAAAAATAGTGCAACCAACAATTTGTACTCTATCAAATGTAATAGAACAACCATATTTCACCAAATAGAATTTTTGACAGAGAAATGAATTTTGAAAAATAGTGCAACTAACTTGTATTTCATCAAAATTACTATTCTGACCGTATTTTGCCAAATAGAATTTTTCACAGAGCAGTGAAATGCAGTTTCAAAAGTTGTGTACCGCCCAAACTTGTATTTTATCAAATGTGAAACATCTGAATTTTATCAAATTAAATTTGTGACAATAGTGAAATAAATTTTGAAAAATAGTGCAACCAACAAGCAGCGAACGTTGATAGCAGATATTCAGGTAGTTTGATAAGAAACATTGTCCCGTTCGTTAAATGCAATTGTTACGTGCAAATGTTTAATTCTCGTTTACACTTATGTAAACGTAATAAACGATGATGATCGATCTTAATCATACTCGCGGCAAACTCGAGTTTTTGGCTTTAAATCATTTCCCTGGCTGTGTGATTTATGGACTCGGTTGGTGCAGTTTATAATTGCTATACATTGTTAATTATATATGATTTTGTTACGACCACGCAATAAAATATAGTGTCAATCTGTTAGCCTGCTGCAACGAACGCACTCGGATTCATTCATAATTTCTACTTGCATAGTATTATTCTTTCAAAACACGCGAGCGTTTTCTAATTATTGTTAAACATACCTTTTGATTAACCACGTCTATGTTTACCAAATTATTTCACTCTCTGAGGCTGAGCCTTTTTATTGCATACAGTTTATTTAACTTCTAGTGGGTTTTTAATGTACGTTCTTGTTAACGTATTCGAGATTAGGGAGATAGTGAATGCTTTTCTATATTATTTTTTATGAAAAATTATATTGACTTCTTTAATATTGTAAAATTTTCTTTATCCATTATGTCAATATAATTATTGACAAATATTTGTGTCAATGTGTTGTATTCTGTTTTCACTTATCATTGTAATGACTTTTAACATAATCAATATATTTATTATTTATATAAGTCTATTAATTAATTTAATGTAAGATATGTTAATCAATTAATTATGCAGATAATAAATAGATGTTTATATAACTGAGGGTATTAAGTATGTCGCTAATAAATTCTACAATTACATAAAACGAAAGTATCATAAATGTACAATATTACATTTGTTATACAACTAAATTATAACATTAATAACACTAATACAAAAAGAATAGACAGATATTTTCTATTAAAAAAATTATTTAAAGATGTATGATATATTGCAAACTTGCAATGTTTTAGAAGGTACAATAAAAAATTACAAATATAAGGGATGTTTCCAATAGCCTAATGCATCATGAAGTTTGCTATTTATTAATATTTTCAAAGTACAAAAATTTCATAATATATTATTTTATGTAACATACTTATAACACAATGCGAAAACTTAAATAGTTTCTACCGTCCATCATCAGAGGGTGTATCTACAGAAACCACCATAATTATTAATTTACATAAAAAGTTTGAACAGTTCACAGTTACCCTAAAAAAATTAAAACTCTCTAATACTTTCTTCATAATTAACCCGACTGTTAAGTCGTTTCTACAGTTCATCATCAGGGGGTGCGCCTGCAGAAACCACCATAATTAATCAATTTACATAAAAACTTTGAACAGTTCACAATTATCCTAAAGAAATGAAAAGCCTCTAATATTTTCTTCATAATTAACCCGACTGTTAAGTCGTTTCTACAGTTCATCATCAGGGGGTGCGCCTGCAAAAACCACCATAATTAATCAATTTACATAAAAACTTTGAATAGTTCACAATTATCCTAAAGAAATGAGAAGCCTCTAATATTTTCTTCATAATTAATCCGACTGTTAAATCGTTGTCTCTACAGTCCATCATCAGGGGGTGTCCCTGCAGTGGTTACCATAGTCGTCAGTTTAAATAAAAAAGACTTGCGCAAATTGAACTCCCAGTCACCTCACGAAAAAATGAAAAGCTCTAATATTTTATACATAATTAACCCGATTAAATCGTTTTAAAAGTTCTCTCTCAGAGGGTACCTGCAGTAACCACAATTATTAATTTATATAAAAAATTTGAACAGTTATCCTAAAAAAGAAATAAAAAAGCTATAATATTTTCCACATAATTAACCCGATTATTCAGTACCCCAGCAACGGCAAGTTTCTCGTCGTCGTTCGATCGCGAGTCCCCACCAGGTCTCCGAACATAAGATATATTTCCATAAGAGCAAGAAATGCGGATAAACCGCGTCAAGCGCGAAAAATGTTGTCTATTTCGCGTGTTTTACAGAGGGCCTCGGAGCAGGGGCGTGAGAGACGCCTTCCGCGTTTTTTATCAGCCACTGATATCTCCGTCGGTTGTATCGTTGCCGGGACGCCATTACGAACAACGCTGGAATCGGTGTTCCTTCATTGGTGGATGTTTGGTGGCGGTGGGGATGAGACCGTGCCGTAGGCGGACTCGTCGTTTCGGGACGGTCGCACCCTTCGTAATCATAGAGCAGCAGACAGTCGTCGGTTCGGTGTCTGGTGTCAGTGTCTCGCACTCCGAAAAGTAGCTCGTTAACGCGAACGTTATAGTTGTCCCGTGATGGGAGACCCGTCGGTCCGTTGAACTCAGTCGACGTCACGTCGTCGTGCAGATCGCTCCGTATTTGATCCGCTCATGCCAGTGATCGGTGTCGTCCTGTGATCTTGAACGTTCCGTGATTAATCGTTGAACAACCAGTTACGTGCGACGGGTGCACGGAATCAGCCCGGCCCCATGACGGACATCAGCAGCATCGGCATGGTCTCGTATTACAACCCCCTGGCGATGTACCGCCAGCAGCAGCCGGCTGGACAACAACAGTTGGTCCAGCAGGTCCAGCAGCACGGTCAGACGCAACAGGCGCAACAACACACGGCGATCACGTCCACCGACGGTGGGCAGCAATATTGGTACGGGTACCCGCACGGGCACACGCACCCTGCCCACCATCAAGCCCCTCAACAGTATCTGGACCACGCGGAGATGCTCTCCAATTGGTCCCATCCTCACACGCATCACTACACCCACATACAGTACCAGCATCAGTACCAGCAACAACCGCAGATGACCACGGTGACCGACTGGAGCGGAGACGAGACCAGCCCCAACGTGGGCGCTGGAGAACCCAGCCCGCCCATCACCGTCAGCGGCAGCGAGATCAGCAATCCTGGAACACCCTCCACTCCGCCAGCTAATAATAATAATAATTCGACCACTAATAATAATAATACTAGCCACAATAATAATAACACGACGCCTATGAGACCGGGACAGATCAGAAGCCCTTACGAGTGGATGAAGAAGACGTCGTACCAGAGTCAACCAAATCCAGGTTAGTTGAAATTATTGACGGAAGAATGTATGGTTGATGGAAGATGAAATTGTGCGAGGGTGGTTGAGATCTTTACAAGGTAGGATGTTGAGAGTAGTTGACTCTTGATACAAGTTGCATCCAGATTGGTTGAGACTCTTAACGCAAGTTGGGTTCTAAACCAAGTTGGTCGAGACTCGTAACTTGAGTTGGATTTGAAATACAGGTGGGTCGAGACTTTTAACGCAAGTTGGATTTGAATCCAGGTTGGTTCAGACTCTTAGCGCAAGTTAAATTTAGTTTCTGGACGAAAATTGAAGTTAAGTTAGTTGAGATTTTTGACGAAATGTAGAGTCGAGCTAGGGGTTGAGATTTTGAACGCATGGCTCAATTGAAATTCGAGTTGAGATTTTTGAGGAAGATACAAAATCCAGGCGAGCTGAGGTTAATAATTGTTAGAATTGAAATTCAAGTTGGTTGAGACTCTTAAGAAGTATCAGAATTGAAATACAGTTTAAATGAGATTCTTGACAAAATTTAGAATTGAAATATATTTTAGAGGTTTGACGCAAGTTAAATTGAAATCCAGTTGGGTACCACTGAGATGTGTGTGCGCGCGACAAGATTAGCTCTGAAAGGAATACGACTTTGAAGAGTGGTAGTTTTTGAGATGTAAAAATTAGCTTAAACCATACAAAGTTGAGATGCAATTAATTGTAGCAAAGTAATGTATTCCACAGGAACTTTGAATTTGTGGATTTGAAAATTGGGATCTTCTGCATTTGGGGATTTGGTAACTTGTTAATGTAGAAATTTGGAGATTTGGTTAGATGTTAATTTGGAAACTTGAGAATCTGGGAACTTGTTAGTTTAAAAATTTGAGAATCTGGAAACTTGTTAACTTGGAAATTAGAGAATCTGAAAACTTGAAAATCCATAAATTAAGAATTTAAAAATGTGAAAATTTGAAAGATTGGAAACAGAAGAGTTGAATACAGAAATTTGAGAATCCACAGTCGTAAAAAATTATAAATAGTGACTTTCTAATTTGAATTAGCCTTAGACACAAATACTACTTACATCGAAAAACAGCGAAATTAGCTCTCAATTCAGAGCTCTTCTTGTGACGCACGCACAGGTCCTCGAGCAGCCCAAGTTCTCTGAAAGTTAATTCTAAAATGGTACCTCAGATAACGGCTGCTTGTTGCGTCAGAATTTCATTTGCTCTAATTGTTTACATAAAATTAATCAACGACACCCAAAATTATTTCGTACAGTTTGTGCGTTGATCAAAAATTGTACAATATTCTCTGGCAAAATCTTAATATCGCATAACTGTTAACCCAATTCAGATTTCGAAGTAAGCACAGTATCCTAGGACGTTGTTTTTCTGTATCAACATACGATATTTACAACTTCGATACAAGGGTACCATTATCAAACTTTGTTTACGAAATTTGATTTTGTTAAAAAGCACAAACGGTGAGAAATCGTGGAATTTAGAAATGGATGATGCTAAAATTGTCAAATTATTTAAATGATACTAAAATATTTCGATAGTATGTGTTTAAATTTTGGAGATGATGTACGAAGAGTAGATGTGAATTGATGTTTCTTCATTGAAAATCGACCGTGAAGAAATGTACTGTTTACAATCGATGTTTGTCAACGTAACTGATCGATACAGCCTGTTCCGCATCGTCGGTTCAGATAGTCTTTGTAACACCTTTACACGTTACAATTTAAAACTGTTATTGCTAAATATGAATCGTTTGCAAATAGCTTATAAACTTGTAAATTAATATATTTAGATATTGTTTATTTGAGATTATAGAAATTTTGAGAGATAAAGGTTTTGCAGTTTAGAACATGAGGGCTGTGAAAGACTTCGGAAGGCAAAATGGCGATATACGAGAAGGTTCTACTATCGGCTGGAATATTCCAGAAGCACCGTATTGTATTTCATTTGTACGAGTGATGAAGAGACAATTTTCCGTATAGTTTGCAAACTTTGGGGTTATGGAAATTTGAGAATTGGATGATTTAGAAATCTGGAAATTTCAAGTTTCAGAAATTTGAGAATTTGGGGATTTAAAAGATTGCAATTTGGGAATTTGAGGATTTGGGAATTGGGGGATTTGAAATTTTGTACGTTTTCAAATTTAGGAGTTTGGAAATATTGAAATTTGAGAATTGGGGGTTTGTAAATTTAGGTATTTGGGATTTTGGAAATTTAGAGATTAAGAAATTTGAGAATTTGGACATTGAGAAATTGGCAATTTGGGAATTTAGGGACTGAGGAATTGGGGAATTTGACATTTTTGACGCTTTCAAATTTAGGAGTTTGGAAATTTTGAAATTTGAGAATTTGGGGTTTGGAAATTTAGATATTTGGGATTTAGGAAATTTGAGAACTTGGGGTTTGAAAATTTAGATATTTAGGATTTAGGAAATTTGAGAATTTGGGATTTGAAAATTTAGATATTTGGGATTTAGGAAATTTAGAAAATAGAAAATTTGGGAATTTGGAAATTGAAAAATTGGCAGTTGGGAAATTTGAGATTTTAGGGATCTAGGAATTGGACTTTAAAAATTTGTGACTTTGAAAACTTCTAAATTTAGAAATTCAGAATTCGGAAATTTATGTACTTGAGGCTTAGTACATTTAAAAATGACTAAATCTTTAGTAATTTGCTAAATTAAGAATTTGAAGATTTGCAAATTTAAAAGCTCTCTTTGATTTTAAGATCTATTTATAATTCCAGAAATGTTCAAATTAATATTTCTAAACATCCAATATCCACTAAACAATTTGCACAAGTGGTTCCTTTTCTCGTACCGCCATTTTGTTTGCAAGAACTGTGCTCCACAACTGCACCTTTCCCATAGTTATTTCTCGGGAAAACTAGAATTCTCTCGTGAGTACAAACGGTAAATTATTGATTCGATTATAATTGCTGCACGATTCACGATATCAAAATGGAGAAACGTTTCGGAGAAACAACCGTGGAGTACTTCGTGCACATCGTGCTCGGTTATAAACACGTCTCTAAGGTCTAGATATGGCGAACAATGTAAACACGGTAACAGACGAGCAAACATCTAATTGCTCTCAAATATTTGTGAGATAATCTCCGTCCTCTTGGTGTCGCCTCGATTTTCAACCGGACCAACTATACACGTACAATGTTACCTGTTCAAATCCTACCGAAACGCGTATTTCCACCGATAAAATTACTATACTACGTTTTAATTGTTCTTGTGTTTTCGTACACGGGAAGATCGGTTATTACAGAATGAATTGTCAGTTAATCAATAGTTAGTCAAAAAGATGGTTGTTAAGAGATTTGGTGGATGTTTGAAAATTATGGCAACAGTGGCGGATTTATGACTATGCTAAGGGTTGTTTGGGGCCTAGCACTGCTTATTTTAATTTATTGTTTTCTTGTAAATATTTACAGTTTAACAAATGCTGTACAAGGTATTATTTAACAAATGGGGTATTACAATTTTACAAATGATGAAATTCTTATATTTTATTGTTGATATAAGTAAATCGTGTATTTTGTTATCAATGATCATTGTTGAAGACATTTCTGATCTACTACTCTAAATGTCTTTCTTCTATTTTACTACTGCACTATGTTATACTATGTTTACAACTATTGTTAGTAATTGGCAATATTATATTTTTTTTATTTTCAATTGGCTCTAGAAATCATTATATCTCGGGTTCCTCCGAAGCTAGATCCGACAGTGGTCACTGGTTTTCATTTTAATTCTCCGTTGACTAAAAATTAATGGTGAAAAATGTTATTTCAAATGAAAATGAATCTTAAATTACATAAAGTATTGTTTCAAAAGAAAATGAATTTGAAGCAGGAAAAAATGTTATTTGAAAAGAAAATGGATGTGAAGCAGGAAAAAATGTTATTAAAAAAAAATAAACCTCAGAGAAAAATGTTATTAACGAAAATGCATCTCCTAAAAAAATGTCGTTTTGAAAGAAAACGGTTCTGAAGCAGAGAAGTGTTGTTTCAAAAAGAAAGTGGATCGGAAACAACAAAAGATGTGCAATTAAGCAGCTGTATTTTCTCATGTTGCAGCATGCAACATAACAATAAACTGCAACGCAAGTGCAGGTTCAACGATTCACGAGCTTTGCACCATTGACGCCCTCGGTACGATGTTATAATCATTATCGCTCGATTATTGCATTTCCATCGTTGCTTTGATACCCGTGTTACATGTATATTATATTAGAAATTGCGTTCAATTGCATGTGTCGATATTATTCATTATCCAAAGCATGCGAATAATTGCAGTATGGCATGTTTCGATGAAATTTTCGTCGATTATGCTGCATGACTACTTCATCGAATGATATTTGAAATCATTTGCGATCGTATAGCTGCATTTATGATTGATAGCAATTTTCAGTGATTATGGTAGTTTTTGAAATTTTGATGCAGTGACGCATGTAGGAAGGGGGTTAAAGAACTTGTACCTGAGGAAGATACAGAAAAAGGTACTAAATAGTTTCCTTAGAAACTTTTCTTAATACTTTATGTTCTTAGAAAACCATTCATTTATATTATGTCTTCTGTTATAGAAGTTTACAAAATTATGAATGAACTACTTGTGAATTAACTATTATGCATTAAGTACTTATAAATTAGATACTGACTGTTGTTGAGAAGTAACTCTTGTAAAAACCTCTTATAAGCTTTTGTAAACTTTGTGAAAAGAAAGGAAAACTATATTTTACTCTTCAAATAAATTTATAATAACCCACTAAATATTACTGAATTTGCACCAAAAATATTTCATTAATATTTATAGAAATTCAGTTTAAAACTAAATCTGCGTCACTGCATGTTATAAAATTGTCATTATATTTCTCTATTTTTGACTACGAAAATTCAGAGCTTTATACAATCATTGCTTAGGTACAGAAACTTTTCGTACCCTTTTCCTTTCCGTTGCACAGTTGTACCCCATTTGTCCCTTTCCTTTACCATTGCAGTACCTCAAGACCCTACGACACCTTTTATTATCTATGTTTCATAGTTATATTGCAGATAGCCGTACAATTCAAAACGTATCCTAAAATTTTCTGGTTCGTTCCTGTTCGTTGAACGACTTTTTGCCAGTCATTATTAATCGCAAATTCTTCGAACGTTCGCGACGGCTGCCGCCATTTTGGTAGCGCGAGAAGATTATTATACTTGAGTGGTTCTCAACGTTTTTTCTTTTTTAAGTTGGAGACACTTGGAATTAGGACAACTACAGAAGCTACATTTTTGGATTTATACATTTTTGAATGACTAAATTTGTAATTTTTTAATTTGTAGATTGATGAATTTTGTAGGTTAGCATATTTCTAGATTGATAGATTCATTAATTCTTAGACTTTTGGATTTATTAATTCTTAGATTTTTTGATTCGCTAATTCTTGAATGTCTGGATCTTTAAATTCTTAGATTTCTGGATTTTCAAAATTCTTAAAAGAGAAGGACTTGAAAATTTAAAATTTCAGAATTTAGAAACTTGAGAAGTTGGTCTTGAGGATTTGGGGTTTGAAAATTTATGGATTTGAGAAGTTAGGCAGTTGAGAATGTGGTGATTTGAGAATCTGGAAATTTGAGAATTTGGGAACTTGAGAATTCCAGTATTTGAGATTTTGAAGTCTTCAAAATTTAGATGCTTGAGGTTTCCAAATTTTTTAATTTCTAGTTTACTATATTCTTAAATTTCTAGATTACTAAAATCGTGAATTTCTAAATTTCTAGACTCCTATATTCTTAAATTTTAAAACTTGTAAATTCCTAAATTTCAAAATTCCAAAATCCAGTGCAGTTCAAGAATTTTTAAAGTTAGGAGCTTGTTATATAGACATTACTAGTTTCGAAAATTTGCAAATTTTAAATTTGAAGGTCTAGTAATTTAGTTACGTTGAAGTTTGATAATTTGTTAACTTGATAATTTGACAACTTGACAGTTTGATAATTACATAATTTTCAAATTCTATAATTCATAATTTTATCATCTAAACTCTTGGAACCTCAACCTCAAAATTACTAAATGTCACAATAAAAAACAGTAAAATTTCTCAAATTTCCAAATACAAAATTGTCACGATGTCTCTAAAATTTCCAAATTACCAATAAAAATTCATACATCTCAAATAAGTAAAGCCTACATATTAAGCACAATCTGTTAATACTCGACAAGGTTTTTCCATCTTTTGTCGCACGCTCGACAAAATTAGCTTCGGTCACGCTGCAATTAAGTCATAAAGTTATTCAAGCAGTTTGTTTTGCCAACAGTAAAGGTTAATTATAACTGGTCGTCAACGGGGAAACCTAAGGTGGTACAATTTCTCGGGAACATTTCGTGCATTCGCACCTCATCGCGAGAATCGGCTCCATTTCCATGAAACAGGACCGAGCGGTTTGATTCATGCACGGGTACATGTCCCGACCCTTTTACATTGTTAACAAGATTTTACCCTAAACTCGAGGGTCGACAATTAAGTCAGTGTGACAGGGAAACACAATAATAAGATGAAGGGAAACTTCGCGTATACCTAAACCTAGACTAAACGTATTTGTACACGAAGAAGCCACGATGTTCGATTCAGAGGTGCGTTTCTATACCTTGTTTCGGCCTGGGATGCATTCTGACATTGTTTGAGGCCATTTCGACGGGAAACCGTTCTAAGCTCTCCAATAAAACTCGGTTCGACCTGTTCCATCTTTGGACGTAGCACGCGTACCACGGGGAGGCTCGTGGTTTTTGTGAGGATACTGTTTTCGAACTTAATCGCGATGTTTTATGTAGAGGTTTTAAGACAGTTTATACAATTGCATTTTAAATAAAAATATAGAGGTACTTTTTGTACTTGAACATTATTTTGTTGAAAGCAGTATTTGTTAGACGATTACATTTCGTAAAGTAATTTTTTAAGAAGAAGAAAATGAGAATGAGATAGTATATTCCAATATGGAGATTTTAAGAAGGTTTATACAGTTGCATTTTAAATAAAAATATAGGGGTGCTTTTTGTACTTGAACATTATTTTGTTGAAAGCAGTATTTGTTAGACGATTACATTTCGTAAAGTAATTTTTTGAGAAGAAGAAAATGAGAATGAGATAGTATATTCCAATATGGAGATTTTAAGAAGATTTATACAATTGCATTTTAAATAAAAATATAGGGGTGCTTTTTGTACTTGAACATTATTTTGTTGAAAGCAGTATTTGTTAGACGATTACATTTCGTAAAGTAATTTTTTAAGAAGAAGAAAATGAGAATGAGATAGTATATTCCAGTATGGAGATTTTAAGAAGATTTATACAATTGCATTTTAAATAAAAATATAGGGGTGCTTTTTGTACTTGAACATTATTTTGTTGAAAGCAGTATTTGTTAGACGATTACATTTCGTAAAGTAATTTTTTGAGAAGAAGAAAATGAGAATGAGATAGTATATTCCAATATGGAGATTTTAAGAAGATTTATACAATTGCATTTTAAATAAAAATATTGGGGTACTTTTTGTACTTGAACATTATTTTGTTGAAAGCAGTATTTGTTAGACGATTACATTTCGTAAAGTAATTTTTTTAAGAAGAAGAAAATGAGAATGAGATAGTATATTCCAGTATGGAGATTTTAAGAAGATTTATACAGTTGCATTTTAAATAAAAATATAGGGGTGCTTTTTGTACTTGAACATTATTTTGTTGAAAGCAGTATTTGTTAGACGATTACATTTCGTAAAGTAATTTTTTGAGAAGAAGAAAATGAGAATGAGATAGTATATTCCAATATGGAGATTTTAAGAAGGTTTATACAGTTGCATTTTAAATAAAAATATAGAGGTACTTTTTGTACTTGAACATTATTTTGTTGAAAGTATTTGTTAAACAATTGCTTTTTGTGAAATAATTCTTTTGAGTGAAGGAAGTGAACATGGGACATAGTATCTGCCAATAGAGACTATAACAAACTTTATACAATTGCATATTAATTAAAAACACGAACGTCGTTCTCCTACACGAATATTATATTGAAAACAGTATCTGTTATTAAACAGTTGCTTTTTTATAGAGTAACTCTTTTGAATGAAGGAAATTAAAGCTTCGTGACGTGTTTAACGAAATAAAAGATGTTTTTGTGCGTATTTTGGAGGCACTTTCAGTTGCAGATGTATTTTGGTGTCCTCCATTTTGGAGCCTGTTTCGCTGCCTCACCTTACGACGTCTTTGAACATTTTTCTAACCTAATTTTTGTGAAATAAGACGATTTTGTTTCCTAATTGTCTTTGAATAATTGAGTAAAAATAAAATACGTAATTATTTGTAATCATAAGACACCATCTTAAGATTAAACGTGTATTTTTGTTCGGTGAAGATATTGGGAGTTTACAAAAATAGAGAAATAGAGCTTTTGATGTTTGAGAATTTATTATTTTAGTAACCTAGAAATACAGGAATTTTGAAATGTAGATTTTTGGGAAATTGGCAATTGGAAAATTTGACAACTTGGGAATTTAAGAATTTAAATATTTAAAAGCTTAGAAATGTAAAAATTTGAAAGTGTAGAAATTTAGAAATCCATGGATCTAAAAATATAGGAAATTAAAAATGTAGGTATTTAGAGAGTTTAGGAACTTAGAAGTTTTGAGATTTGGAAATTTAGAAATTTATAGTAAAAAATTAGGATTTATGAAGATTGAGAATTTATAAACCTAAGTCATTGGGGATGCAAAAATTTGAGAATCTTCAAATTTGGAAAGCTATAAGTTTGAATACCTTCAAAGAGGATATAAAAACTTGAGAACCCAGAAACTTCCAAATCTGTGATTTAAAAAATTTAGAAATGCAGAAACTCCAGCACCCCAAAATTCAAGAGTCAAAAGAAACATAAAAGCTTGCCAATCTAAAAATAAAAGCTTAAAACTTCAAAGTAGAACTAATACAATAAAACGAAAACCAATAATAATTGAAATTTGAGAGCCCAATCGAATAAATCCACGTTGAAAAATACGTCGAAAGTGTATTCCTTTGTTTCGTTAAACGGAAAGAAAGCTCATAATTCAGAATGGTAAGATTAATCAGCTAGACAGGTTGCCGTTGAACGTGCGTCGGATACTTGATATGCAATATACAAATGTTACACGGCACAATAGAGGTAATTGTGATGCTGTTGACGAATGGTACCCGTGCGAGTCGCGAAGCGGAGGAAATCGGCTATATAGAAGGGGGGTTGCCGGTCAGAAGACAGTCAGGAAAAGCGGGACACGCGGTTTCACCATTTCACCGTGCGAAATGGAAGAGCAAACGCTATAATGGGGTGGCAACGAGTCCCACGAGCCCTGTTTCTTTACTCCCTCGCTCACCCCCCTCTTCTTGTCTCTTTTTATTCTGGCTCGTACGCAAAATATCTCCGGCCAGAAATGGCCAGAGTGAAACGATCAAATCGTCGGGCAGTTTCGCTTGATTAAACACGAATTTGTGACGGTTAAACTGCCGACTGGTTTTCTTCCTTCTATTTTTTTTTTTGTTTTGCCGTGTGGACACATTTAATTAAATTAGACCCCTCGTTTCGAAACAACTTCCTCCGTAATCTTTGCGCAAATATTGCACCACGATTCTCGAATTCTTCCATTTTAAACACCTTGCTGACGAAGTGTACGCTTCTCTTCTTATCGAGTAGGAGACAAATAGAGACAAATTCGAAAGACTTTGGTAGAGATGGTTATTTTAAATGATTATTAAAAATGGACTTTAAAATTGTTAGAAATACTAGTGTTCAATGTATACTTGCTTTTCATTAATATGTACAACCATTATTATTTGTCTTGATAAAGTATGAGAGACATTTCGACAATATGGCAACAAAATTTTGGAATTTTTATTGTGGAACCTCAAACCAGTCATTTTGACTGGTTAGTTTAGTGATAATTGTAGAATATTATTTTTATATGCTTGATATACTTGATATGCTTTATTATAATATACTTTAATATCTTGTACAATTTTTTAGACAATTTTTTGGACAATATTTGAGACAATATATGACACAGTATTTAACTTTTTAAGACAAATTTTTAGACTTTTAGACAATATTTTGGACAAATTTTTAAACAGTTTTTTAGATAAATTTTTAGACAATATTGTAGACAATACTTAAGACAATATTCAAGACAATATTCAAGACAATATTCAAGACAATATTCAAGACAATATTCAAGGCAATATTCAAGGCAATATTGAAGACAATATTTAAGACAAATTTTTAGACAATATTTTGGACAATATTTTAATCAGTGTTGTAGACAATATTACAGACAATATTATAGACAATATTATAGACAATATTATAGACAATATTATGGACAATATTTTACATAATATTTTACAGAATATTTTACAGAATATTTTAAGCAATTTGTGAGAGAATTTGCAAATTTTTAGACATATATTAGAGTGCACCAAAGCTATTAACAATAAAAAAATGTCACAGAAAGCAAACTTTGTAGTCGATTATAATAGAATTACAAAATGGTTTCGTACAATTCACTCGTAACATAACCTAACTTTATGAGAGTAAAATTGAGCCTCATGAAATTGCAACTTGCGATATTGAACGATACGATTGTAAATAATGGTGTACAATAGATTTGCTATGAACATGACTGACCTGGTGTAACAATTACTCTATTGAGAGCACCAGCAGTAGATCCGTGGGTTGACAAGGAACCGACCGGTTTCCGATATCAGAAAGATGAAAAAGGCCGCCGGTAATCCTTGCCGACTCGCACACAATCGCGTTACAACGAAAAATCGACCGTTCTCCCCGTCAAACAACGTTGTCCTCGAGGGATTTCGATAGACCTTTTTTATTCGGACGTAAAAGTTTAAGTGGATACAACCCGAACGGCTAAAAGTTGAGGTGGCAACAATTCCAAGTTGCACAACTTCTTTTTTTTTCGGTTGATAATGACAAATAAAAAGATGCCGAAACACGGCAGGAAATGATCGTTAGCTTAAAAACGAAGGTTGTCATAATTAAAGTAATGCCGTATAGGGTTTGGAATTTTCTGCTCTTTCGTTTTTTTTTTTTGATTCGATGACAATCTACAGAGATAAAATACGTCTGTCGATAAGATTTAATGATGCTTTATGTTTGTATACGTGCATCGAGTTTGAGCGACGATTATGCTCAACATGACAAATATTTGCTTTGTCGAACAACTTACATTGGAAATAAGTGCGACACGCGAATGGATGCAGTTTACACTCCTTTGTGCCTTCTGACTTGCAAATTGTTGACTCGTTTGATGTTCATTTTATCAATTCACGGTGGGTATATATTTGTTAAATGTTGAGGTGATCAGTGACTCAACTTTGTTATTGAAAATATTAGCACTCTCTTTCTAATTTTTATATTAGAAATAGGGTAGGATACTCTCTAAGAGCCACGCGATAAAATGTGGATTGGACTTGTAAAGTTAGAAATATATTTGAAAATTTGTAGCATTTTAGATTTGGAAATTAATTAAATTTGGAAGTTTAGTAATAGTCAAATTTGCAAATCTTAGATCACTAAATTTGCAAGTTTCCAAATTTAGAAAAAGGTATAAATATCCTTCGGAAGTTAACTACTCGAGTTCTTAATTAATTAACTTTTCAGTGTCATAGTTATTAAACAAATAATTTATGTATAAAAGTTTCTATATACATTAGAAAATATTTGATTAGACTGTACTATCCATTCGACACGATAGAATACACGTTTTATACTTCTTTACAAGGTACGTTTGAGTTGTAGCATTATCGTTGCTGCAAAAGCGTTAGAAATACTCGTGATAACGATCGACCGCAATCTGAGCTACGCAAAAACTGAAAATTCTTCTCTTAGCCGTCATATTTGATCGTTTACACAATGTATACATATACTATGTACATACATTCTATTTATATTCTATTTACATCAATTCCCAAGTCTTACAATTCCGAATTACCCAGTTGTAAAAGGTTCCAAATTTCCCAATTCTAAAATACCAAAATCTCGAAATTACTTTCAAATTACTTACTTTCAAAATACTAAAATAACAAATCTCCCAGTTCTAAAATTCTGAAATATCAAATCTCTCAGTTCTAAAATTCCAAACCTTCTAGTTTAAAAATTAAAAAATTCCAAATTTTCCAGTTCCGAAATTCTAAAATATCAAATCTCCCAGTTCTAAAATTAAAAAATTCCAAATCACCCAATACCAGAATTTCGAAATTCCGAAGTTCCCAAATATTCTAGTTCCAAAATTCTAAAATTCCAAATCTCCCAGTCCCAAAATTCAAACTTCCCAGATCTTTCAGTTTCAAAATTCCAAATCTCCCAATTTCTAAATTTCTCAATTTCAAATTTTCCTATACTAAATCTCCCAATTTCCAACTTTCCCAATTCCAAATCTCCCAATTTCTAAATTTCCCAATTCCAAATCTTCCTATTCCAAATCTACCAATTCCAAATTTCACAATTCCAAGTCTCCTAATTTCCAAATTCCCCAATTTCCAAATCTCCTAATTTCCAAATTTTCCAATTCCGAATCTCCCAATTTCTAAATTTCCCAATTCCAAATCTCCCTATTCCAAATCCCCCAATTCCAAATCCCCCAATTTCTAAATTTCCCAATTTCTAAATTTCCCAATTCCAAATTTTCCTATTCCAAATCCCCCAATTTTCAAATCTCCTAATTTCTAAATCTCCCTATTCCAAATCCCCCAATTTTCAAATCTCCCAATTTCTAAATTTCCCAATTCCAAATCTCCTAATTCCAAATTTTCTAATTCCAAATCTCCCAATTCTAAATTTCCCAATTCCAAATTTTCTAATTCCAAATCTCCCAATTCTAAATTTCCCAATTCCAAGTCTCCTAATTTCCAAATCCCCCAATTTCCAAATCTCCCTCTTTCAAATTTCCCTATACCAAATCTCCCAATTTCTAAATTTCCCAATTCCAAATCTCTCGATTCCAAACCTCCCACTTCCAATTCAAAAATTTCAAAGTTCCCAGATCTCCCTGTCCCAAAATTCCAAACTATCAAATCTCCCACTTCCAAAATTCCAAATCCCCCAATTCCAAACCTCCCAAAGTCCCAAAATCCGAAAATTCCTCATCTTACCCAAAAAAAAATGTTCCACACCATTCCCGACTACACACAAATACTCGACTAAGAAGAGTACACACAGAGATTGATATTTTCCACGAGCGTGTACGTGTATCAGTAACGTTCGTGATTTCGTGCCAGCCATGCTGAATCCATCTACATATATATACATGCGTACCGTCGAAAACTGTAAGGTCGAAGCTTATTCGTGATGTCTCGAAGGCCTCGAGCATTCTTATCGAGGAGTGGTGGATTAACGTGCACGCCTTTGATCTTTGCCGGCCAGGCCTTATCTAATCGTTTTCCTTTCTCTCGTTCCGTCCCCGTTTCCCTTCTCTTCCCTTCCCGTCATTCCCGTTTTCGTTCCCGTTCCGTTTCGTTCCCTTCCTTCACGTCCGTGGATTCCGTATTATGCTCGTGTAATCGTTTTCAATGCCACGTTCAATTCACACCGTCGCGAAACACGCTTTGCCCTCTGCCATTTTATCGACGCCCCTTCGGACACCTTTTCGAAAATATCTCTGTTATTGTAATCGATACTACTTCAGATTTTTGTGCAGATGTTTACAGATTTGTTTTGTACATTTTGTGGATATTACTTTGGTTTTTGGTTTGATTTTGGTATTAGTTGTGTTTTAAAAGGAAAGAGATTTTTGGAGAATTGAAGATTTGGGTTTTTAGAAGTCTTGTGATCTGGAGATTCTGAAATTTTGCAATTGGGCATTTGGGAGTTCTGAAATTTGGGCGTTTAGGGATTAAGGGGTTTCGAGATTTTTAAGTTTGCGGATTTAGGCATTTGGCGATTGGAAAATTTTGGGATTTGGGGGTTAATGGATTTAGAAGTTTGGAGGCCACTTTGGAGAATTTGGGAAATTTGGAAGTTTGGGAATTTGTGAATGGAAAGATTTCAATATTTGGGGTTTTGAAGATTTGAGAATTTGAGAAGTTGGGAATTTGGTGATTTAAGTACTTGGAATTGTGAATTTTAACGTACTTGGGAATTTGGTGATTTAGGGATTTGAGGATTTGAGAATTTGTTAATTTGGGGATTTGAGAATTTGGGGATTTGGGAATTTGGGAGTTTGGGTATTTAAAGCTTTGAAGATTTAGGGATTTTGGAATGTCAAGATTTGAAAATTTGGACAATTAAACATTTGGCAATTTGAGAGTTTAAGAAAATAGAATTGGTGCTTTCGAAATTTGAGAGTTTAGGAAATAAGCCATTTGCGAATTTAAGAATGTAGAAATTTGAGATCTGTAAGTTTAAATTATTAAGGAATTGAAAATTTAGCAAATTTAGGTTTTCAGAAATTTGGAAAATTGTATTTTTAGAAATTAAAAAGTTTAAGTATTTGAGAATATGTTTATAACAAAAAAATGTTACATGTTCACTGTCTGTTCAGATGTACAATGCGTTATATTAGGTACAATTACCCTTATACAAATTTTAATATAAGTAAAGCATGCTTATAAGTCGCAAAGGCATCCACAACACAAAGCATGATTAATAGAAACAATTTATTTTGCTTGTTGTGTTAATTGTTGGAGACACTCCGCCCTTGCTGGACGCAAACAAGGTTCTGTGTCAGAATGATTGAGGTTAACTGTTTTGGACTCTTCTGCATTTCCAAAACACAAATCACAAATTACAGATCCCTCATTACCAAATTACCTAATTGTCAAATATTTCCAAATTGCCATATTTTCGTTTTTCCAATTTGCATAATTCCCGAATTTCCATATTCGTAAACATCCACATACAAAATCCCAAAGTTATTGTATTCCAAAATCTTAACTCTCCAACTTTTTAATTATCCAAATTTTAAATTAAGTCCCTCAAATTCTTAAATTTCTAGACTTTTAAAGTCTTGAATGTTCAAATCTTTCATTTTTAACGCTCTTACTTATTTAATTTATTCAATATATCCAAATCTTCAATTCTCCAAATTTCCAAATCTCCGAATTTTCAAATTTCTAAATCTCTAAATTCCTATATTCCCGAATCCATAAACCCCCAAATTCCTACATTTCCAAATCTCTAAATTTTCAAATTCCCAAATGCCAACTGTTCAAATCCCCAAATTCTCAAATCTCCAAATCTCCAAATCCCTAAAATCTCAAATTCCCAAATTTCTAAACCTCCGAATCTCCAAATTTCCAAATTCCCAATTTTCGGAATCCCTAAATTCCCAAATCACTAATCCCCCCGATCCCTATATTCCCGAATTCCTAAATTCACAAATCAGTAAACCTCCAAATCCTTATATTCCCGAATCCCTAAATTCCCAAGTTCCTACATTTCCAAATCTCCAAATCTCCAAATTTCGAAATTTCCAAATCTCTAAATTCCCAAATCACGAATCCCCCAAATCCCTATATTTCCGAATTCCTAAACACCCAAATTCCTAAATTCCCAAATCAGTATTCCCCCAAATTCCTATATTCCCGAATCTCTAAACTCCCAAGATCCTAAATCTCCAAATTTCCAAATTTCCAAATTTCCAAATTTCCAAAATCTCCAATTCTCAAATTTCTCTAATACTCCCCAAATAAGTACCAATATTACATCTAAAGAAGAAACAATAACCCAATATAACAATTTCACAAATTACGACAATTAACACCAACATACGCATCAAAATATATATCGTGCGCATCTAGTAAGTTGACACGTGATCCCTTAATATTTGCATTTCCTCCACCTGCCAACTTACCAGCCGCACTGATCTCCAAACCAAATCAAAAGATTCCAGGATAGTTTCTTCACAATTTTTATTCCTCTTCATTCCCACTTTTTGCTCGCGCAGTGATTTATTGTTTACCTGCTTGAATGTTTTCAAATCTCGCTCGAATTACTTTATTAATACCCCTTGGCAAGATGTGGCTGCGAGTGTGATCGTCAAAAGCGCGTTATCTTCTTTAAACCGCGTTATTGACAAAAGAATTAGAGAAGCAGATATTAAGCGTGTAATAATGTCGAGCGTTATCTTCGTCATCTTTCTTTTTTTCAGGAAAGACACGAACAAAAGACAAATACAGAGTGGTTTATACGGATCACCAGCGGTTGGAGCTCGAGAAAGAGTTCCATTTCAGCCGTTACATCACGATTCGCCGTAAGGCCGAACTTGCCGCAAATTTAGCGCTCTCTGAACGACAGGTGGGTAATCTTCAAAAATTACTTTGATTTTTAATTATAATCGGAGTGAACCTTTTTTAAGCCCAGAGCTATTCACTCAATGAAGACACATTTTCAGAAAAATAGGGGTTGCAGGGTAAAATGTTAACATGAAGCTTATTTTGCAATAGATTATACTTAACCCTTTGCACTATTTCCACGAGTCTGACTCGTGACGCACTCGAACTTCAGTTGCGATCAATTTTACTCGAATTTTCAATACGCTTCAGTTTGGAGTTCAAGTCCAATTATAATTTGCATAGTCAACGATTGCATACCAAATTGACATAACATTTCAACTTTCTTTGTCTGTTTTTATATTATGGCTGTATTAGTTAGTTCTGACTGACGCACCTGACAAATTAAGCATAGGCCAAGGTTGAAATTGTTCAGTATGCGTCAGAATTGCATACTGTTACGTAAAAGTTTAACTCTATTAAGAATTTCGAGATTTTGGGACTTCGGAATTTTTAAATTATGTGATTTCAAGACGTGGAAGCTTTGGAACAGTAATCTTAGAGATCTAGAATTTTGGAACCTTGAAACTTTGGGATAATTAAACTTTGAAATCCCCCTACTTAAAATTATAACTTTGAATCCTCGTTGTTAATCTGCACCTGGATTATTTGGTCTCTTAGGTGCCAATAAACACATGTGAGTCGTCCATGATGAAAATGAGGTCTCTCTGTTTTTTAAGAATATTTTATTTACTAGATATGTATACTTGTTTAGTTGTATGAAATGTAAACACTTAAAAAATATAGTAAATCAATTTTACATAAGTATTGCAGTCGCTTTAGTTTCATTACAGACGATTTATGTTGTATAGTAATTTGAAAGTAGCGCGTCGACGATCGCAGTGAAAATGGCCGCCAGTAGTCAGACGAGTAGTACCTCTATTAAGGACTACAGAAACTTAGAATTTTGGAAATATGTGACGGAGAAAATTTGAAAATTCGCAAATGTCGAATTTTAGAACTTATGAAAAGTTTGGAACTTTGGGAATTAAGGGTTTTAGGACTTTGGGATCTAGGAAGCTTGAATTTTGAAATTATAATACTTTGGAACTTCCACTGTCATAATTCCAAACTCTCAGAATCTGAAAAATTCTAAAACCCCGATGTTCTGAAGTTCCAAACTTCCAAAGTCTGAATCTTCTAATGTCTGAAATTTCCAAAATTTCAACGTTTCAGCGTCTTAAACTTCTAAAGTTAGAATCTTCCAAAATTCCAATATTCCGAAGTGCAATCTCACGAAGACTCAATCTTCTAAAGTCCCAATATCTCGAAGACTCAATCTTCCGAAGTCCCACCCTTCCAAAATCCCAACCTCCTAAAGTCTCAACCTTTTAAAGTTCCAATCTCTCGGAGTTCTAATCTCCCGAAGACCCCATCTCTCAAAGTTCCAATTTCTCAAAGTTCCAATTCCTCAAAGTTCCAATCTCTCAAAGTCCCAATCTCTCAAAGTCCTAATTTCCCAAAGTCCCAACCTTCGAAATTCCCAACCTTCCAAAGTCCTAACCTTCTAAAATCCCAACCTTCGAAAGTCCCAATCTTCCAAAGTCCCAACCTTCTAAAATCCCAACCTTCAACTCTCCCACCTTCCCAAAATCTCAAAGCCCTAAAATATCATTAAAAAAAAGTCTCCAAGCGTCCCACACCAAAAGTCTTCATCCACCCCAAGAATTTTCCAAACTAAACGAAGACCTCGCAACAATTTTCTGTTTCCTTAGGTAAAGATATGGTTCCAAAACCGGCGGGCGAAAGAACGAAAGCAGGGCAAGAAGCGAGAGGAGTTGGACCAGAAAAGTCCGAAATCGATGGACGGAGTACCTAGCGGAGCAATGGCCAGCCTGTCTCTCAGTGGAATGGGAGGAATGTTGGGTGGTTTGATGCAGAATGGAGGCTCGCCACCATTGGGACTCGGACACTCGTCCCATCACACCTTGACTTTGAGCCCGCCATCTGGACCTCTGCATTCGCACTCTCATCAGCACGCTCATCCTCACACGGTGTTAGGCTTGTGACCTGAAGAATCCGAGATCGCTGAAACTTGGTCCCGTCATGGCTGACCTAGCAGCATTATCACACCGTCAGACTTTGCGACGGATTCGTAGTCGCGCGTGATTTTTCTGGACTATTCTCGACCGAGACAGATAATCGACCTCCCTCGATAACTGTTCGATACGCTGGGAGGGCTACGAGATCGCGTTGAGACCCGTGTGGTCTTCGTTCCGAATGTCTGTTGGGTCTGTTAGCACTTTTCGTTATCCTCGTGAAACGCGCTCGGGAGGAATTTTAGTGGACACCGACGGGGATCCAAGATGGCGACGCTCGTGTCGATCGCGATACAATTCTTCTTATATGCTCAGTATTATTTTCAATTTTGCTAGAACGAAGTTCTGACCACGATTTTTACCTAGGGATTTATTTTAACGAGCCGCGATCACAACGCTTCGTGGAGGATTCAGAAATTGCCATTCATTGTCAAGACAAATTCACGAACCGCCGACTGACGATCGGATCTCCGACATTTATACGAAACGTATGGAAAACGTGCAATCTTTGCCTTAGAAACCGCCAACCGCTGTACTTGTATCCAGTGGTTACGATTTACCGTCGCGTTAAGTTAGATTTTAAACGAGAAATTTATGATACGCACGGGGATGTTGCAGTGTGACTCGAATGGATTTCAACAAACTAAATAATAAATGGGATCATTCGTTGCGTGAGCGAACTCGCAAGATACGCTCAGAAAAGCCGGAAATACATCGTTTGCTTAGTAGAGATGGGATCCTGATCCCACAATTTCTGAGAGTGTAACAGAATCTTGCGAGTTACGATTCAATGGCACATTTATTATTGTTACTGTTAAATTCGCTCGAATTACCCTAAAGATTTCGAGGCTTTTCTGGGGAGGGGATCTGAAGAAGAACTTTGCGCGAAATAAAAAACGTATCGAGAGTACGTAGAACGAGAAGAAAAGTTCGGGAACATCTACACAAGATGGAGAGCGAAACCGGGGTCCCCATACCCACGCGCAAGGACCGAGAACCCCGAGGATCCAAGTATACGTACGAGAGAAACGAAAGTAAAATTGTAAAACGGCGTATTCTGTATCGAAATGTCCGCGAACGAGATGCAATAAACGTGTACGCGGTATGTTTTTGCAAAATACTTGTTAAACTCTTTTCGAAACTGTACGTAAACGTATGCCTCGAGAAACGAAGTCGCGTTGTTATGCAATTTTTAATCGTGCCGATTTTAATCTTCGACTTTTATTACCTTCTCGGTAAAACGAGTTTTATTTGGCTTTACTGCTACGCGTACGAATTGTAGATTCTTAGATCGAATTTTAATGACAATAAAAGATAAAAACACGAAAAATATAGAGGCTGTTTTCGAGAAGGAAATGAAACTGTAAGAGAGAGCCGTGTGCCTTGAGCCAACCCCCTCAACACGCGATCACGATTTCAATGTAAAACGCGAGCGTGTGTATGCGTGTGTTGTTGTTGTATGTATGTATGTATGTATGTAAGAGAATGAATTTTAACGTAACATTAAAAATCTCACGTGAATTATGTGTACATAGTTAAATATAATAAAATATCTTAATTCGTAAGTTATTATATTAATTAAGGTTATTAATATTAGGCTTTACGATCGTGTAAGATTCATTAGTATTTACGTTTTCATTGGTTTATGTATGGTTTCTTGCTTCGAAAGTTTAACAAGTATTTTAAGAGAACATACGAGCTAAAGAAATTTCAAAATATACGATCTAATGTTTAGTAATTCTGTCGTTTTCCTTTATTTTGTTCCCATGATAGTTTCATGATTTATGACACTATGACCAGGTGAGGTGTCGGAGCAATTACATGCACTGGTGCTTCTTGCGTACAGTCGTTTCAATTTTTCAAACTTAGAATTTTAGAGATTTGATCATTTGTGGTTGTAAATTAAAAAATTTAAGGTTATAGAAAATTTAGAAAATATATCAAATTTTCAAGTCTATCCCGAAATAAGAATCTGGAATTATATTTTGTAAGTTTGGTGAAAATTTAAACTCACAGTATTAGACATTCAGAAGTTCCAAATTTGCAAATTGAGAAATTAATTACCTATCTAAAATTAAAATAATTATTCATTGCTATTTGTCGTCCATCACTGACCTAAATAACTCGATTGCGCCAATCGAACGCATAAAATTGAAATACAGATGAAAGCAAACACAGCGATGATATTTAACGAGCCGATTTTCATCGAATCCACTAAAAAAAAACGATGTCTCATCGAAACGAGCTGCCATAACGATTAAATCCAGTCCTCTCAACGATTTGCTTGCAATTCCACGGCTGGAAAGTTTTCCAGTGACTCTTGGTCGAATGGGTCTCGTTGGATTGTACATAAATACTAGCACAAAAACGTGTAATGCCGTTTATGTGAGTGGCTAGAACGTGTAACCGATGCCAGCAAATTCGCACAGAGACAAATAAAGCAGGAGGAGGAGACGATGCTGCGAAGGTGGCGAACGAGTCCCGTGGGAGCCCTCAACTTAACTACCAGATCGATGTCCGACCCCAACCCCTCTTCATCCACTGGAATCAACCCCAGCTTACACGCAACCGAGATCTCCCTCCCTTCTTTCTGACAAAGTGTTGATCGGAGAACGACTTGGCGAATTTAATGCACGGTACCGCGTGTTAGACGATCATCTCGACGAAATATGCAAATGTAGAGTTTTTTTTAATTTTATGATTTATTAAAGTAGACGGTATTTCGTTTGGAGAGGGTGATGTAGAGGATTGTACGTCAGTTATTAAGGGGTGGAATTAGTATTTCGAGGGTGTGGAGTACTGGAATTTTTCACTGCGGCGATTAGAATGTTCAGGGGTTTGAGTAGAACGTATTTGGAGATTTAAAAATGGAGTAATTGGAGAAATTGGGGATTTTGGAATTTGAGAATTTGTAAGATCGGAAATTGAGAATGTAGAAATTATTAAATTTGAAAACTAAGGATTCGGGAATTTGGGGATTGTAAAATTGGAAATTGAGAATGTAAAAATTATTGAATTTGAGAATTTAGAAATTTAGAAATATAGCAATTTAAGAAATGTCGATATCTAAGAATTTAAAGATTTAGAAATATAGCGATTAAAAAATTTGAGGATTTAAGAATTTAAATATTGAGCAATTTAGATATGTGTAAATTTAGGGATTTGAAAACTTGGCAACTGAGAAATTTGAGAATATGGAATTCATGAAACTTGAAAATATAGCAATTTAAAGATTTGGGGAAAAGGGCCGTATAAATACAAGTACTTACAGATTTCCAAATGTAAGAATTCAGGAATTCTGCAATATAGGTATTTGAAGATTTGTAACAATTAAAAAATTTCGAATTTTGAACATTTGACGATTAAAAAAGTTTTCGAAAATTAATGTGAAAATTTTTGTAATAAAGTTTAACCACAAACTTATAAATATTCAAACTTAAACATGTCTAACAAATTCTATAAAATTAATATATTAACTTACCTGCTCTAAAAACTTCACCCATTTTACTCCACTCTCGTCAATAATTTTTAAACACAATAAAACAGACAACTACTTTAACCCTTTAGCCAAAGCCAAATAACAACGTTAATACATCTTTTGTACACACCGAGATATTTCACATTTTTGCTATTTATTTTTATTTTCAATATTATAAGTATTAGGTACAGTTACCATGATAAACACTAATCATTTGCTCATAATCGAAATCACCTATCATTTCAAAGTGTCAAGAATATCGAAAGCGGTCTGTTCACAAGACTCAGATGACGTGATAATACTAATTCGATGACCGTCGGTAGATTACCGTAACAGAAAGGAAAACCGAACACGCGTATAGACACTCGAATCGATTTCCACGATAACGGCATGTACATAACTACCATTCTGTAACCGATCCCGCTATCGGTTACAAATTATTTCTGTTTCCATCGCAGAGTAGCCACCTCCTCAGAAACGTATCTATGATTTACAATTCCGGGAAGTAGCTGAAATAGTAAAATAGAAATTTCGACTGTACCCGGGTCCCTCTGTAAATTTCACGACAAAGACGTTAAAAAGTAGCTTCTTCCTCTTTGAATGTGCAAAGCAACCGCGTACCATGAAAGGTGGAAATCAGGATCAGGGAAGAAGATAAAGGATGCAGCAGAATGGTGAAAGAACGTTGTCAGGTCGGCAACCCGTACGTAATTGGACCCCGAGACGTAACAACGTTTCACGTATACCGAGAAATTCCAGGGGATGCGTGGATGTGATGGGGGGCAGGATACCTTTTTGTTCGAGTTGCTCGGTCCAGTCGAAAACACCAAATAGGTACTTTTATGGGGGGCTATAAAAGGCTCTGAATCGAGTATCGATGGTTCCAAAGGGGCTAATCTGCGGATGAAAACTGTAATAAAACGTCCTGCCTGCGTATGTATCTGGAATCCTTTTGCAGTACGCGCGCCCTTACTTTACGCGTCGGGACTCCAGGTAGCCCGTTCCCGTTGCCGACGAAAAATGGGAAAAATGGAAAACTACCGTTTCCGTGTTGCCTCGACGGCGAAAACGAAACCCGTAGCGGTCACGCACCTTGCTTTTCGACAAACGAAGAAACACCTTCGTTGCAACTTGCAATAATTATTAAATGCGAAGATTGTTAATCAATTGGATTGATAATTTTATTGTTTCACTGTTACAACGTGTACTTAATTGTCGGGCTAAAAGTTATAAAATAAATAACGTATTTGCAAAGATTTTTTGTACAATATGAGACTTAGCGTACAGTAGTAACACAGAACATAAGGATAAAATGCAATGATACAATTTGTGTGATACAATTTGTTATTTGTATTTCTAGGTCGTTGGATTAAAGAAAGCACTTGTAAAGTATAAATAAATTAAACTCTTACGATTTTGTCTCACAACATACAGTTTAGAGAAAGCGCATGCAAAAGCAAGTTGTGATAATTATATTAGAAATTAATATTCTAATTAGATCCGTTTCTACATGATTGCGAAAACTAAGTGCAACGTACACTGGTAAATTAGATTAGTCTTGAAAACTATAACAAAAATCAAGATTAAAATTAATTACATTAATACACTAGCAACAGGGGACTAGATTAATCATATTATTCTATATCTCACAGTGTCAGTAAGTAGAAAACTGCATACAATAAAAAATGGTAAAAATGCGTCGACGCGTAACGCTCATAAAATCAAATAAAGATCTATAAATCACCCGTCGATAATGTATTAACATGAACCTTTATTTTCGTTATAGAACTCGTATATTTACTAAGGAAAATTATGCTAAAATATTCACAATACATAAATCGATTACGAAAATAATTTGTAAATTCAAAAGCATATTTACATAATTTCATTCTCCCTTTTTCATCTAAAAATTAAAGAAATCATTTATAATATACACTAATTCACAGAATTCTTTTTATATAAATCTTACTGTTCCGTATAGAAAGACAGTTCGGTTGTTTTAATATACAAGGTATTTTTAGGTCATCCTGTAAAGGATAAAATTGTTCATATGAAAGTAAAAAATGTTTGTCACTTAACATATTTCTTATTGTAGGCAAGTAACTTGTACCCGAGCGGATATTATATATGTATAAGTAGAAAAGTGTACATATTGTCAAACTCAATCGGCTACATTACATAGCGCAGTAAGATCGTAATTTTATTTACAGTTAATAAAGATTATGATTCGGTAAAAGTAGAATAAATATTTTTATAAAATTTGACTAACAGCATTATCGCCGTGAACTGAAAATATTTCACCTGTAGCTGGCAGTAAATATTTATAAAATACAACTTAAATAAAATCTGTAGTGAATTTTACCATTAGACATCTAAAAATTAAGTAGAATAAGAACTTGATTTTTAACATTTCGATAATCCCTACAAAGGTAGAATAATTTTATGAAATATGCCTCTTTGTCTCTTACTTCCTTAGTTGATTATCATTTTATAAACTTTACGTCACTGATTACCTTGATTTAAGAAGCGTTTTCATTAAACGTATAAGCATGTTTATGTCTCTACACAGCGATACGCAGATATTATCCTCGTTGCACCATTACGTGCATAACATTAAAAATACTATCATTAGTATTGTGCGATAACATTGAATGTTTTCAATTCCTTTCAGAATTAATAGACATGAGTATTAATAAATTTTCTTATAAAATTACATATACTATTTCATCGAAGACTCCCTAACGAAAACCATTCGATTGTCTCGGTTGTCAAGTCGAAACGTTCAAGCGGCAGACATAATCCACCAAGAAACTCATTTTCTTGCAGTGTATCATGATTCCATATCGTTGCTTCTAAAGTTCGTTCTTTAATGACCTCCAAAGACATTCTATATTCCAGCTGCAATAAATAAAATATTATAGCACATGAATTCATGAGTTGCTTGAAATTTATTACCATCTCCATAAACGAAGGATGACAATTTTTCTTTACAACTTTCGTTTTCCTTTTCGTTTTCTTTGTGGGATCTGGTTTAAGATAGACTTTTACGTATGTATTCGGTTCTTGACTATTAGCCACTTTTGGCAAACCTCTTGCATGATAGATCATCACATAAAAAGCTCCACGAGTATAGTGAAGGGACATTTTAATTTGTCCATTTTGCACATTCTCCCTGACTCTTTTTTCCGCCCACCAATTACCAACTAAATAAAAATAATAACAATAAATGTTGTAATTTTCATATTTCATACAATCAGATTTTGAATGTTCCATTGTACCTTTGACTTTGCGTAAATGAATATCAGCATTTTGCTGATCTCTCAACAGTGGATGAAAGAATGTGTATACTAAGTCACTCTGAGAAATTTCTGGTGCCATTTTGAATAAGCTTACAAGGAATTTTTCAATATCTGCACGACGTTTATCAGCAACCTGTTTTATATTGGACCTTCCCACGCTTATACCACTCGGTAAACTACGCAATACATATGAAACATACTTTTTAATTATGGAGAAATATCGTAAGTGGAACTGAAATTTTGAGTCATTGTATAGATCATGATTTCAAAAGAAATTTGCTACGTATCAAAGATTTCGGTGATTAGATAATACGACGAAAGATAACACAATTCAATTCTGACAATGCAATACACAGTAGTGTTTAATTACAAGCAGCAATAAAACGTGTCTTCAATTTGTTCAAGTAAGTACACATATATTATATGCACGATAAATATGTAAAAATAATTCTCTACTATTTTAGAAGAAAACATAAAAGCATTAGAAATGGTTTTCAAGCGGTTTCGTGCTCAAATATCAATACAACAGACATCGTCTTCTTTGTCTTCCAATCCTGAATTTTATCGAAGAATATCACAAAATGATCCTAACAAATCACAGAAGAACGATAATTTTAAGAAACAAAACAAGGTGGAGTTTAAGCAACCACCCTCTACGTCCAATTAAGAGAAGTACAGTATAATTAAATTAACAATGTTACGTTATAAAAAAATGAATGTTACTAACCTGGCAAGTTTAGCAAGGGGGAAGTGAATGCACAGTTTCTGATAAAATTCGCAAAACTCCTTATACGATCGAAATAAATAAGTGGGATCTGCATGACCCTTTCGCTGTATACGCAAAATATACATGTAATATTTTTCAGGGTCGTATCGTTTCTGATAACCGTGTACTTGCACGCTCGTTAATTGACCCTCTTGCTGCATTCTGTAACAATTAAACGAGCATGCTTCACCTTCAACTTTTTCACAATTTTACGAGGCAGATTAACAAACTCACGTGTACGTTCGTGGAATAAACGATAATAATGTTCCATCACTGTGATCACCCGAAAATCTGAGCTGTGCTAGATTGTGTAAGAAAAAGTTGAATTGTGTGAACCAACTTTTAAGCGAACTTTCTATCATTCGAGCAAATGTCGCGGCAGCTTCGGGGTTCGTTTGCTCAGGAAGAAGAGCTTTCTGTACATAACTAACCGCGTCCACTGTTACACCAGGAATACCAGACGAAGTCATCTGCGAATTTGTATAGTTATTCATTTTAGATTTGTTTGCTAACTCCTTAAACTCGATATTGGCGAGCTTTTGTTGTACAATGTTTAATTCAGTCATTTTTAAAAGCAACGAAATCACGTTACGTTAACAGATTGTTGTTTATTAATTTCGTTAGATTTCGAACATGTTTACTCTTCTCTTAATTGACTCAGACTGCTGCATTGTTTGATATTACGAGACCTCGAACGATAAACACTAATTAACACATGGTATATAGTTTAGCGTGATAGCGGACCACTTTCAGATAAAACGCGAGGATAAGTCCTTCCGTTGCGGTATTTTTGTTTTTATATAACGGAACAATGATTTAAATTACGACGCCACCGTGCTTAAAAATAAAGCAATGTACACTATACCACTGTAATATTATAAATAAAAAAACATTTACATTATTGTATAACAATATCGAATGCGAATAAACGTACCAATCCGAAAAGATGAAGAATAAGGTTTCCATGTTTTCGTACCACGTTAAATGCTTGACAACATAAATCTACGAAATGATGAAATTTGGCTGATGGTTTATCTCCACCGTTTATAACATACGCCATATCAGAAGTTAATACGAACGGTGTTCTATCTCTGTATAAAAATACGGGGTATATAAACATCTTGTACGAGTTGCAAATGTTCGAATAAAAGTATTTTTACCTTTTGAAATTTCCAAACATTTGTGCGTCGCCTAAGAATTTACCAAAATCGATATGGAACAGATGACCGGATGTTTTTAACATAATATTGTCATTATGTCTGTCACAAATTCCTAGGATATAAGTAGCAACACTATAACCCGCGCAAGACGCGGTAAAGTTTTCTACTGCCCTTTCGTATTCTAATTCTGAGGGATTGTGCTTTGCCAACCACTCGGCAATTGGTCGATCTTTAAACGAACCGGTCAGACCAAACTCAACCTGTATTTTTCGTAAGGTCTCCGCATCCGTAACCATTTCTATCATTCCACGTTTGTAACCAGTAGGTACACAAGCGAACGTTACCATTTTCAGATCAAGACCTTCTTTTAGCCAGAGTTTATCCATGATGCGAACTATTTGAAGCGTTAACATATCTTGTTGTAAATCATCACCAACCTTCAAAGTTAATTTGATGTAGAATAATTATGGCACACTGTATGACTTATTTATGTGATAAACGTACTTTAAAAATTGCAGGACAAATCACTTCATCGCAACTGATAAAATTGATTTTTAGCGGAAGAGTAAACGATGGGAAATACGAACAACCTTGAACATTTATACCGAATACTTGTTTACTGGGTGACAGCGGTAAGCATGTACCATCATCTTCCATTAACTGACAGTGTATATTTTGTAAGCTAATTTTTAGTGCATCCATTCTCAATGAATCTTTCATTTGTTTGATATTTTCTGCGACCTCGTGTAAATTCTGTAGGAACACGATTTACATCAGTTATTAATAAACATAACCTATAAAATAGAAATATACCTTAACAAGTAATTGCTGAGTAAGAAAACTATTTCTTAATGCATCGCCAATAACAGCTAATAATGCTCGTAACATCAACTGCAATCTTCTGTGATAACGCGTAGAGCTAATATTTCTATCATCCTCTGGCCCAACTTCAGCAGAGTTCTAAAAACAAATTAAATATGCCAAATTTAAAATCAATTTATTTATTATCCTTTACAGGAACTACTTTTTTAAAGTATAGAGGTTAATGATTCGATATTTACCTGAGGACTTTGTCCCGGTAATGCTTGCGTCAATAACCAATAAATATGATGAGCTACGCGCGGAGAAAGTAATGCTCGTTCTAATAAGAATCTTGCTAGAGGAGAAGTTTCATATGTTTCGTGCTTTAACGCTTGCAGTAACTGTGGTAAATAATCCACCAGTTCGTCATTACTTAATTCTCGAATCCACCCAACGGCTATTTCTCTAACTTTCATATCTGGAAAACTACACAGAACTTATGTTTATTTGAAGCAATTAATAGATTGGACTTATTTAAAACAGTAGTTACCAAGGTAATAATAATTGTAAAGCTTGAACAGGTAATAAAGGACTCCAAACCCTGAGAGATGCATGAAGATCGGGTAAACAAGCCCAGTCCCAACTGTGTGCGGCCAGAAGCACCTTGGGCAAAGCTTCAGGTTTATCATGTAAATAATGACGTTTTTCCCATAAAATTTCCCTCTCTTCAATAAGTGGTCTGACAATGAAAAAATAAACATTAACAACATGATATGAAAAATATAATTTTTTAGTTTAAAGATGTGTACCTTGTAAAAGTAGTTTGTTGTGTAATGTCTATTAATATTTCTTGCGTATTCTGATCTAGTGAACTGAAGTCCAACGATTCCACATCATAATCACGTAATTCTGAAGGGAACAGTACTTTCCCTCCATAATCAGGTAATTCTATCCCGATTGTGGGATGTGTATCGCCGTGAGGATGAATTCCAGATGCAGGAGCAGGGCCTAACCTTTTATCAGCAACTGCTGGCCAGAGAGATAAGAAGAAGCTTCCTTGACTCATCACCCTGTAAAAAATAGTAAGAAATGTATTTAAAAAATGATTTTTTTCTTCGCTTTAATCAAATGTAAGCGTGAGTACCCTTCAAAATCGAAAAACTGTATAGCTCCCCAACCTAGTTCTTCTTTTTGCATAGTATTTTCTGTTGAAGAATTTGACTCATGTTCAGTAGGTTGTACAGTGCGACCATATAAAACTAATACCAGTCTCGCTTCTCTTGGGACTTGGCATACACTTATGCCACGAAATTCCAGCCTGAAAATTGTAATACAAATTGAAAAACTGAAGTGCAATTTCTATATAGTAAATATTATGATAATTACCAAGCATTAAACAAAATTCTTGGATAATAATTAGAACTGACTGCCATAGGTTCGGATAAAACTGGGTTCCCAACGGGTCTTGTACCGTGGAATATCTGTGCTGCGATTATGTAATCATCGTGTTTCCATGATCCTGGTAATCTATGCACTGCTCCAACGCGAACTAATATAGTGTCTAATACTTCAGATGATACTAACGTGACTGTCATATAAAAAACATCACATATATTTTCTATAAAAACTTATTACACAAAGTAAAATTAAAATAAGATTATTACCTGCTGGAAAATCTGGTTTACTATTTAACTCAAAGTCAACTCTAAAAGCATGACAATAAGTTTCCACAAGATCTTGAATTGCGCCACGGATTTTGTGACAATGGGATGCAATTACATCCGGAAACTTCGTCCTTAAGGTCACGACGGAATAGTCGCCGTCTTCGTGCAAGATTTCAGGTTTTTTGCATTCTATATTTGTCGTGTGAACTTGGGGCAAAAATTGACAACACGCGTTCACGAAATTGTCTACAGCTTCTGTAATTTCAAATGTTTCTATGTTTCCCATTAATGCACAGACAGCTTTTACCGCTTGAACAACACCCCGTGGTTGCAGTTGAGGTAAAAGACTAGAACCATGATTGCTAGTTGCCAATTGTATAGCAGCAGTTTCTACGCGTTCCATTTCTTTCTCTACAGTTTCTAGCAAAATAAGAAGTGTATCGTACGAAATAGGTTGTACTGGTTCATTTGGAAGAATGTCTTCTAATTTGAGACATTGGTCGCGATTATCGTCTTGCAGTGTTCGCGCTATCGATCGTTTTATTTGTGCTTTAGTTAGAATAGCTAATTCAATGTCTTTTTCTAATTTGATACATTGATGTATGTATTCGTATTGAGCTAAAGTTGTATTAGGTGCAAAATATTCCGCTAATCCCCAAACTCTCAAACAATATTTCTCCACGTTTACCGTATCTTCGTCTTCTAAGGAACAAGCGACATTAAGAATAACATGTTCAACGCTACAATTTACATCGCAAGTAAATGATATGGACGGAGTATTTTCATTAGAATCCGTTAACTGTGGATGTACAACTAATTTTATACTTGTGCCTTCAGGATACAAGCTTTCCATCATTGGGCTGATTATATGCCCAATATTTGTACTAGGATCGTTAAATGGAAATTCACTTCGCACAGATTTCATCAGTTCATGGAAAGCTTTCAAATCACAATCAAGAAGCGATGGTCTAGTTTTTCTAACTGTTATGTTTTCGAATAAGCGTGTTTGTCGTTTTTGTCTCCTATCTAAAGAAGTTCTTCTTCTTTCAATAGTATTCCAAGCAGATGAGTTTCTAGGAGGTAGTGGTGGCGGTGCAGCTGGAGATACAGCAGGAGATTTAGCAGACTTTTCCACAGCAACATACACCGGATCCGAATTAACACTTTCATTTGTGCTATACATATAGTCGAATGGATCAAACGGGTCATACACCGATCCACTGACTTGTATCTCATCTTTATTTCCCTGTGCACTCTCGTTAGGATCTTCAGTCTTAACAAGTAACGGATCAAACGCTTCTAATACGCTAACTCGAACATTTGTTTTATCTTCTACTTGATCGAAAGAACTCAGGTCTATAAGATTATTATTTGGCTTCTTTTCTATCACTTTCAATACGCTTAGCTGCTCATCGTTTATAGAGAACATAGGTTTTTGTACACCACATACAGAAGGAGTAATACTTGGTCTGTAATTTGTAGGTAATGGAGGTATCTGTAAAAAGAGTAAACTTTATCCTTAAAAAAAAGTCACGTGATAAGTTATGCAATATTTGATGTTATAAAATGAACTACTAAAAAATATAAATAATGTTCCTAAGCTAATATTTGACTTAAAACACATACACAATCCATATACCTTTGTAAGAAAGTAATTTCTAAAATCATTAAAATTCCATGCAAGCTGTAACGAGAGTTATCGAATAAAATTATTATCCAAATAAAAAAAAAACAGTTACACATTTAGTGCTGTAAAATATCCATAAATATTTAATAATATACTTACTTGTGGTGTTGCATCAGGTACAGTACTATTAATACTACTGGATCTCGACATAATAGGACTAATTTTTGGAGTTCCTGGTGTGCACGGTGCAGTGGAAGATCTAGGACCAGGAGAAAGTGATTGATATCGGAAGTCTCGAGAATGATAACCTGCAACACTACTGCTACGTGATACTCTTCCTTGCCTTTTTAATAATGAAGGATGCGTTTCCCATTTTGGTTCCAATAATGGTTTCCTGTTATAAAACAAGAATAATTAATCAATAATAATTTAAACAACCCTTTTATAAGCATCTCCAAACTATGAACTTACGGTGGTGGAGGTGGAGGTGAACAATAATCTGTTAAATCATCTTGCTTCACTGGACTTGTAAAATTAATTAAGTCAACAGACTGATCTTGGCTTGTCGTAGCTGTTGTCGAATTTCTTCTAGATGGAACTGGTGGTGGTGCTAATATCACTGTATTTTTCGATTGATTTGTGTTAAAGGAACCAGGCCTTGGTCTACTTCTACACTGAAATCTACATTGTTTAAATTAAGTTTTACCGATTATTGTTTGTGATCATATATAGCAATGATTGAATGTAATTTACTTTTCAGTTTGCGGTGTATTATCTCTTTCTGATGAATTGCTATGTACAATGTTATTTGATGTGTGTACATCACCTTGTGCAACACAAGATCGTTGAACATTATTGAATTCTGAACGTTGTTTCTGTAATTTAAATTTTTCTAAAGCAAGACTTTCTAAACTCAATGCTTGAGCACGTTCTAAATCCTCTTGAAACTGACGTTCATAATCGATCACCGTTGATTTCTGAGTATTTGTATTTCTACTGTAGTGTGACATCTAAAATTAATTTAGACATTGGTTAGAACTAGCTGGAATGAGATGCTAACAACAGATATATAGATAAGATACACAGTGAAGTAATATGATAGGAGAGTAATGTATAAGGTCATTTTAACCTATACTTAAAATATATATATGAAATTATCAGATTTTATTAATAATAAATTCATAAAACAGCTATCATACTATGTTAATATTTAATTAGCAAACATTAATTGGTAAAAGTTGACCATACATTATAAATAAAATGTTGAAAGTTCTAACAGGTGAATTAAAAGATGAACATCAGACACCTTTCGTTTACTTTGATTGTAATCGCAACACGTGTTTTGATAAATCTGGGGGAAGTGTATTGCTTATATAGACCTTATCATTCAAAGGGCCCGGTTATCAATTTCACATGACAGAAGTGGTACGCATCTACGTAAACAGATTTACGGCTCACCCTAGCATTATTTTCAGTAAAATGTCTCGCTGTCAGATACTGCAGAAAATCTTCGAGCAGAACAAAGATACAGTTGATAAAAGAGCACTGTCACCTAATCAAGGAAATGACATTTTTGATCGTATAATTGGTGTCGTATTAACGACTTACTATACATACGCAAATATCTACATACAAATCGTTCTATGAACGAAGAGTGCACTGACTTGGAGCTGCTGCCACCAATAGACAATGCACGGGTATATAGAAGAGAGAACAAAAGTATGTATTTACGTATGTATTTACGTACTATGCATGTAACGAAAAATACTATAGTGTATGCGATCTACTATACAGCGTGCAGCTCGCACCGATACAATGATACAATGTAATGAAAGACCGACTATAGTGCGGATATGTAATTGAAAGCGATGACGGTATACAGTTAGGTTACATTAACTCTTTTTGGTGCGTCGACTGTTTGAATGATTAATATGTTCATCCTGAATAGCGAACCTTATTTGCTTATTGCTTATTTAATATATGGATGGGATGCGTAATACGTACAGTTATGTGTTTCCTTCGTTTTTATTACATCAATACATTATATACAATGAGATCCTACAAAAATATAAATGCTTCACTTACACGCAAATATTATAATAAACCATTTTCTAAAAACAATTTCTAATTATCAATGCATTGTATTAAAATTACTTGTTATTGTTCTTGTTGAATGATAGGAGGGAAATAAACAGTTAAAGTTTGATATTTAAGATAATGATTGGCTGAATCGTTATCAAGCTCTAATCATTTCAAAGAATTTTTTTGAAACATTGATTACTTTGTGAGGTATATTAAGTACACGAAAGACTGAAAGGTTGCCTTTCTACGACATTAAAAATAGTTTAATACTGTACAATTCTGAGCCAGAATCCTTTCTCGCTCGTTGTTACTAGGCTTCGCCTGCTAAATTTTATCGGTGTAACTGTCCTTTCACAAACCTCCACTCTGTGTTTCCTCAGAAATGAAATTATACCAACTTTGATTTGCAATAATGCAAACCGCATTCCTGAAAGATGTTCAAGTCTATTAAAATAATGATTTTATAGGATAAGTTACTCAACAATAGTTTTATTATAAAAGATCACTTTAGAGGAAGGAGCTTATCACCATTTGCTTTTGGTCTTGGGAGAGACTAGGGAGAACCTAAGAGAACTTAAACAACAACCTCTAGTCTTAGTATCGAAAGAATAAGACAAATAAGGCAAGTAGAGAAATACTCCTTCCTTTATGCTTTCTTTTAACTACTCATAAGATGATTGTATTGTTATTCTGCAAGGATCTTGAGTTTATAGCAGGCAGCTTTAATAAAAAGATTACCTATGCAATTTCTTGGTCCTTCCCCAAATGGAAGGTACGTGTATGGGTGCCTTGTACGTTTATTCTCTTCTGTGAAGCGTTCAGGATCGAACATTGAGGGATTGGGATAATAATCTGGATCATGATGGAGTCCATAAATTGGTATGATCACCCTCATACCTGGAGGTAGTTCCACTTTACTACCTGGTATCTGATACTGGTATTCGCATCTGCGAGATAAGAGTGATGCTGGTGGGTATTTTCTGAGAGTTTCTGAAAATTAAGTATATAAAAGAGAGTTATATCACTAATATGATAATTTCCTTTTGTCAAGGTAACTTTGGAAATTTGAATCTTTAGAACTTTTAAAGTTTACATTTTGGGATTTTAGAATTGTGAAACTTGGGAACTTGGAATGTTGAAATTTTGGGATTTTGCAGCTTGTAAGGTTTTAGGATTTTGGGACTTTAAAACTTTAGAATTTGGGACCTGGAATTTTGAGATTTTGGTACTTTGGGACTTTAAAGTTTTAAGGGTTGGAGAATCTAGGACTTTAGATTCTGGAACTTTGAGATCTTGAGATTTTGAAACTTTGGGATCTTGAGGTTTTTGGGGCTTTAGGATTAGTGAACTTTGAGACTTTGAAAGTTTGATATTTTGTGACATTGAAAGTTAGAGAATTTGATTCTCTAGTATCATAGGATTTTGGAAAATAATGTATCACGTGAAGAATGAGTCTCGACCCATACAAATTTAAGAAGCCCTGATGTAAAAGAACACGATTTACAGGTATTCGCTAGACTGTTACCTGCGATAACCATGTCAAGGTACTTCATGTCCTGCACGGCGTCATAAGTTAACTTTCCTCCCCTGCTGTCGATAGCATCATGAATATCCCGTCTGGTTTTTTCCTGAATCTCAGTATTCAATGCCAATTCATGAAGGCAGAATGCAATGGTGTTGGACGAAGTTTCATAACCGGCGGCAAAAAATACAAACGCTTGGGCGGCAATACTGTTCTCGTCCAGTTCTATAAACAAATCGGTTTTATACGATAAAGCATTTTTTTAAAAAGTTGTTTATCGTTCAATCACCTAGCGACTACCTTAGCGATACGCCAGCGATAAAACACTAAATGGAAGAACAAACTGCTATGTGATTCCCCGTATTAAGTAATCCTGAGTAATCGACGTTACACAGAAGTTTTAATTACCATTTGAAAACACTTCTTTATGAGAAGTTAATGGACCGCTTCATTAATACCGCAACGTTACAGTTTTATTGCTATTGCGGTAGCTGTATGAATGGATCACTTACTGTCAATTTTATCTTGATTAATTTGTTACAGAACGGTATCGTTTATGACTGAACATGTAGTCGTTCATAGCGTACATTGAATAAGCCATACATGGACTGAAGAGATTATCAATTACATAACATTATCCCAGTTAAGTTGTTCGAAATTGATACGGACTTAATGAATAACTTCAGAAAATTACCTATATCCTAAACATTCTACTACTCTATCTCGTTAATACTTTGTCGAAAAAATATAAGCTGCAGTGGAAACAGGCTACGGTATCAAGTTCACCAGTCCGCACCTTAAGGTGAACAGCATTTCGTTTTTAAGGCTTACGATTTATCTTTGAACAGAGTAATCTGTATAAACGATAAGGGTCTGACCGATATAACCATAGAGCAAGTTTATCCTGTTTCTACGCTTTCACAGATATTTCGTTTTGCACGACTTCAGCTCATTTTCATACCTAACAAATTAACGTACCTATCTCTTCAGCCGTATCTGTATCCTCCTCGTTGCCAATTAGCCCGTTACCCGACTCATTTTCCAACGTGCCTTTATCCTTTAACTCGATCAACAGGTCCATGAAGTCGTGCCTCTTGACTGCTTGTTCTTCCCGTTGCTTTAGCATCTGCGACACGACATTCTTGAAGAATCTCGTCACCTCTGGATCGATCACCTGAACACCTAAAAGCTTGTAGAGTCCCGGCATGGCCGTTCGAAGCATCCTCCACAACGTGGCCTTGTAACTCGGCCTCGAAAGCTTCTTCGCAGCCCTGTGAAACTCGGATTCCTCGTCGGTGAGCGCGTTTATTTGTATGCCGAAGGCGCAGCTACCAATGACGTCTATCGTAAATTTTGCAGCCAGCTCGCGAATCTCGAATGGCCGATCGGCCTCGGACGACGAGTCAATTAATTTTTGAAACTCCTCGCCGCACTCGGCCAGCAGGTAGAACATTCTTTTTAATTTGCCAGACGAGAAGGCCGGGGTCAGCTTGCACCGCAGACTCTTCCATTTCTTCCCTTCCAGATTGAACAAGTGGGCGGACAGTGGATCCTGATAGACCAACAAATTGCAGTGCACGAAACCTCTTAAATTTTAATTAAACTTAATTCTTTTTACCTGACCGTTCACCGGTATGCCGCGATTCGAGAAGCAGGCGAAGTTCTTCACGAAGATGTTCTTGATGAGGTCCGGATCCCTCAGGATCAGAATGGGCGACTTAACGCGGAACGTCCCGAAGTACCTCTCGTCCTTGAACCAGTCGTACATCTCCTTGATACCCTCCGGCAGAGATTTCTGGAACAGCAACAGCGAGGCGTAGTTCCCGAAGAGGACGATGGGCTTCCTGAAGGGTACGCCTCGGATCTCCCAGAAGTTGAAGGTGGAAGTGAGGAAGCAGTACAAGAGACTGAGGAACAGCCCCAGTAACAGGAACTGTTCCAAAAATTCTCTGATTACGTTCCACATTTTGAACGTGGAATTTTATAACACTTTTTAAATACAATTTTCTTTTCTTCAGTTCGCTTTTCTCATTTTTAACAGTCTTTCTTTTTACATAGGTCAGCTCAGTCGGGCCGACCGTGCACCGGATATCGGTTTAACGTTTATCGCGAGGTCTCTGTTAATTCTAAAACAAAGGCTACACTCTTCAGAACCACGTCTTACGTTACACAACCGGTCGTTTCTTGGAGCTGTTTACAGACGCAGAAGTGCAATTGTCGGTAAGAGCGAGTGACTCATCAGGCCTCGCGAGAGAAATGTCAGGCAAGGTACACGTGCAGCACTGTTCGCGCGCAAGCAGCGACGTTTCAAATTTCAATTAAAAACATTCGATCGTTAATGACGTCCGTTTTCCAAAATCACTCGACCGATACCCGATAAAGAGGTCCCGGTGTGTCACGCTTTCGTTCGTAATCGTCGAACCGTGATAACAATGTACCGCCTTTCGAGAAAGCACTCTTTGTTGCTCTGGAATCCACGGAGCGAAAAGTTAGACTTCCGGCATGTTATCGGTAGGGTCTTGAAAAGATTCGCGAGATCCCTTCGCAAACAGCCGATCCTTAGGCTTCTTTCGCGAAAAAGACACGTTACATCGATTTGGTAGTTGGCGTCATCCGGTGCATCAAAGGACCGCCGCCCACGCAGACACTAAATTATGTACCGTCTGAGGAGATGTGGAAAATGTACGCGAGCGTATGCAAGTAGCAGAGCGTGGTTGACACGCTTCGAATCGACTGCACGCGTTTGGGGACAAGAAGAAAAGATAGGAAGAGGAAGAGCGAAAGAAAGGAAGGGGAAAAGGGATCGTCGCGTCCACGCAACGCGTATCGTTCTCGCCGAAAGGCTGACCTCCCACTGACTGGAAATCATGAACGTACGCACGCACGCATTTATAAGGGACCTTGCGCCATTGCTGCGTCCGGAGTTCGTGCCAGAAGTCGTGCACTATCCGACAGCAAGCTTGTTTATCAGTCGTTCTATCCCTCTGCCTCTCTGTCCCAGCAATTAGTAGACGGGCCATGAGGCCACTCGAATACACAGAGAAAGTT
The DNA here is from genome assembly GCA_036983795.1 of Megachile lagopoda. Lineage (NCBI taxonomy): Eukaryota > Metazoa > Arthropoda > Insecta > Hymenoptera > Megachilidae > Megachile > Megachile lagopoda. The sequence goes on along the minus strand of CM072797.1, from coordinate 8,963,407 downwards.
TCGACTTGTTTACACATTAGATAATATTTAAAACATTATGGAACTGCGAGACGAAAGTGCTCACGCATCTTTTAACTCTCCGTTAGCCGCGCGGTCGTAAAATGTACATAATCATGAATTATTCAATTCTTTTGACTATGTTACTAATTTAGAACCGAAGAATGCAGTACGCTGTGTTCTTAAGTATGAATATAGACATACTAGAAGACGATAAGTAACTGAATATGTAAAAAACTACGATAGAATCGTGATATTGTAAATAGAACGCGTAGGAAATCATTTTATGAAGCAAGGCGCGAATATTGCAAGGTTAAACGCGAATAACTTTCATAAGATTAGAGTAAACGAGCTGAGTCTCTTTTTAGCAGCTGGAGAAATTAGTTTCTTGCAGCTGCTATTTTTAGAAAGTTCTTATAGGTGCAGAGAGGCTATAAGTGTTTTAAAGTTTTATTATAGCTTAGAGCGATTTTATGACTCACTGTATGTACTGATCTGAGGGTACATCTGAGACAGTATTGATAAGATGTGAACTTTGAACCTTGATAGATTTTAAAAGATTTAATTATAAGCCTCTTTGGATTTGGGTCAGTGTTGAGCATTGTTCCAACAACAATGAATAATTTATAATTAATCAATTGTTTACTTATTATTCCTGTTATTCTTATCCTAATTATTTATTATTCATATTATTCGTTTGTCATATTTTTGTCTGTGAATGTTCAATTATAGTTCTAGTATAGTGCTATTGTAGTTGCTTCTATGTATCTTATTCTAGTAAAGGAATAATCGATAGCCTTTGAGCTTCGTTCACGCGCTGCTACGTAACTTTTCCTTCGGTGTTGCTCCTAATATGATAAATTATTAGCAGCAATTTAGGTTGCAGTTATGTTGCAATAGATTCACTCGTAAACAAGTTACTGTATCGACATTCATATTATAGCAGGCTTGCGGTTAGACCTTTTACGGCCTTATTGTTAGGCATATAAATGAAAATCCGTAATATTCTTAAGTTTGAGACTTTGGTAATTTGGGAATTTAGAAGCTTAGTAATCTAGGAATTTGGAAATTTGTGAATTTTGGAACTTAGGAGATTTGAAAATTTCGAATTAGGAACTTTAGAAATAGTTTGATAATTTGGAAATTTTTAGATCTTGCTATTTGAAAAATAAAAAATCTTGAATTTGAAAATTTAGGAATTTCTAGATGTGTAAATTTAGAGATTCAATAATTCAGCTCTACTATATCGTACACTATTATTGACTGGCATCGCGTAGTTTAATATAGAAGGAACTTGAAGTATATTCAAACGTGTAGTAAAATTTTTTGGTTCGAAATCATGCAAGGAATTCCAGAACCTGATATTACGTTGTATGCATAGATAACACGGTTTACTTCCCGCCATGAATGCATGTCTGTCGGCAATCCGTTGCAAATGAAAATAGATCTAACTTTTACTACCAGCTTGATTTCTCCCTCCTATACTTTCAAATGAAAACAGATGGTGAAGCTTGGGGAACCGATTCCACTATTTCTTGCTTGCCTGTCTTTACCTTGTACCTCCCTTGTGATATACGAAACCAGGTTCTCAGAAAAATATAAGCAAAGCGGACTAAAACTCGTTAGAGCAATCAGTCCCGCTCTTAGCGCTATGCAAATGGGGCACTTGCCATGGGCCCCGTATTTAGGGATGCTCTTTTATTACAATTTTAAATATTCGACTTCAGAAATTTAGAAATTTTTAAATTATCAAATTTAGGAATTTTTCATTTTACAAATTCTCGAATTCTAACATTGTCAAATTTCTAAACTCCCCAATCGTCAAATTTCCAAATTCTCAAATTCCCAAATTCTCAAGTTTCAAGATTTCAAAATCCTAAATTTCTAAATTTGTAATTTCTATACTAAATAGAAAATGTTGACATTTGCTTGGGGTTTAAAAAACACTAGCGACGAGACTGAACACAACAAGTGCATCCTTCGTTTTCATAATTTGTATTATCTGTTGAAAAAATAAGTATATTTTCGCGTTTTGTGAGTTGCGCTGTATTTAACATAAAAATTTGCATTATTTTCATTTGTTCGTAATACGAATTGCAGATACGCACTGCGTATTAATATCATTATGATATTTAACTGTGTGAGACGTAATGTGCGGTTATCATTTACGTGAACAGATAAAGTCAATATTATTGAGAATTGAATATTCGAGTATATTTTCGAGTTAGCAGTATTTGCTACAGTAAGTAATGAAAAGACAAAATTTTTGTTTGCTTTTGTCTTCCAAAATTATTGTCGTAAATTTCTGATACTTTATAATAAAACTGCTCTTTCGATTATATGAATTTTTTAACTTTGTCTTATTAATTAAAAAGCAATAACTTTTTCATTTCGTTTCAACAGGACTAATACAAAATTTCGTTTCTTTCATTTTATACAGGACTAAGACAAAATATATAGTAGTTATAGAATAATTATTAAAAATAAATAAGAATTTAATAAATTAAGGATATTGTACTAGTCTCATTATGTTTTTGAAGCTTAGAAAGCGCGCGGTTTTTAAAATAATATCAATGGCACCACCTTGCAGTAAACGGGGAAAGTAAGAAAATAAAAAACTGCGCCGGTATCCATTACCACTTTTATGTCAAATCCTACTATATCAATTGCAACTGATGATTACAGCGTTCTTCATAACTGAAGATAGATATTTCTTATTCGAAATAAGACAAAACTTTGATTCCTTTCAATTTAAAAAATTTGAAATTCACTAAAGCATGAAAGTTACAAAAAACATAAATCTAAGTAGATACAGCAATAAAGTTAATCAAGAAAATAATAGTGAAAAAATTAATTTCATGGTCAATTTTATCATGCACCAATAAGTAATAACAATGCTTAATTTTTATAGTTAGAATAATAAATTAGTTAATAAATAATCGAAAAATTAAAATTCATAAAAATATAAATCATAATGTAATAATTAACAAATGTCTTGTACCATATTCACTACAAAAACTCACAACAATAATAAACTGTAATAGTTATAACAGTAAACTACTTAAAAAATAAAATTAACAGTCATAACATTCAAAATTATGACGTAACAGATTATAATATAATAATTTCAACTTTAATTGGTCGTACTTGCACACTATTGGTGTATCACATGATTGGTCACCGCGGATCACCTATCACTGTTGACAGTATCGGTGCTCGGAAAGTCAAACGAGATCAGTTCTATTGAAGGTGTCGAGGAGGTCGGATCACACCTGTCATCACTTACCGGTACGAGTCAAGGATTCAATTTACCGACTGTGTGTTCATCTCTGTGTTACCTAGTGTATTAGTGCAAGTGTCTAGTGTGTTTTATCAAGTGTTTTTTAATAAATATGGGGGTGTATTAACATAATTTATGGTGTGGTTTCTCATGTGTCAAAGTGCTTACTGAGGTGTTTTAATTTATGATTGTGCATGTGTACACGGATACATTGGAGTGTTTTATAACGTTGTTATACAAGTGTTTTACCGTTATTTTACAAATAATTTAATGGATTTATGGTGTTATTACCTACGTGTTTTTATAAATTTTTGTGAACGTTTAGTGAGTTTTATAGTGTGATTACCTACCTGTTTTTACATACTTGTGCAAGTGTTGTTAGTGTAGTTTATGGTGCAGTTGTGCAACTGTTTTACCATTATTTTACAAATATTTTCCGGGTTCTATGGTGACATTACCTACGTGTTTTTACAAATTTTTGTGAACGTTTAGTGGGTTTTATAGTGTTATTACCTACGTGTTTTGACATACTTGTGCAAGTGTTTAGTGTAGTTTATGGTGTAGTTGTGCAACTGTTTTACCATTATTTTACAAATATTTTCCGGGTTCTATGGTGACATTACCTACGTGTTTTTACAAAATTTTGTGAATGTTTACTGTGTTTTACGGTGTAGTTACCTACCTGTTTTGACATACTTTTACCAACGTATTAGCATGTTTTAAAGAGTAATTACTCATGTGCTTACGCATACATTTGCAAATGTTCTAATATGTTTTGTAGTGTACTTAAATGTTTTAACGTACCTTTTCAAATATTTACTCTTGTGTTACGGTGTGGTTTATACACTTTGATTTTCAAATTCATTAACGAATTTTCTGGTGGGGTTATTTCTACGTAGTTGTGCATGCATATTTTTGCCTGATATTTAACAAATTACAAAAACTTGTATACTGCATGTTTGCACGAATTTAAATATATCAACAAAGTGTACGTTACTCGAAATGTGAATTGAAAAGAACAGTTGACTAATCGTTGTGTTCCTTTTCTGTTAAAGGCTACCTCTTCCCTGGTGGACAAACTGATCCTGATGATACGAAAGTGAACGAACTGCCGAATACTGGTCATACAAAAGCAGCCGATCTCCAAAATGCAGTCGATGAGTAGAGCCGATCGATCTGAGATGCGTTACGAGCCCAGTAGTGCAAATCAGCGATCGGTGAGTCGCATGCTTTATGGTTCCTCCGGTTCCCATCATGTCGCAGGACGAATGGTCCGAAACGACACGGGAACTGGTTGTATTTTTATTGTTTGAAGCGAGCATAGTGACCACGACTGTACGATCGTGCAATATTCGTACAAACTGTATATTTTATTTATTAGATCAGGTTAGGGTTTTCTTGTACATCGCGTTTTAACTTCCTTACGAATTAAAATTAATACATAGAAGTCGGATGACCCTCCGATTTCGTGCTAGTTCAATTATCGAGTCATTTTCAATTTTTACGTACGCGTGAACTCTTTTTAAATATACATATGTACAAGAAAGTTTCGCGAGAAGCAGATTTTGATATCAAAGTTAATTATCATGAATACTTGCAGTTATTTAGTAAATTTACTTTGATATTAAAAATCTGTTGAGAATGAAAGAAATCGATATACCTAGATTTTTGCAAAGTGTTCTTCCATTTTCTGTTTTGAAACTTTAGAGTAAATTTTTTTCGGAAGAGACACTTTATTAGCATGTTATTAATCACGTTTTTTAGCTCAGGATTTTCAGCACACATGAAGAAAACTGGTAGGTAAAAATATTGTTGGCCGTGTTCATTTTTATGCTCTAAACTCATACGCGTGCTTAGATGCTACTCGCATGAGTTAGGGCAGGTGGGCACGGTTTAGTTTTAAGTTATTTTGGCGATCGACAATTTGGCAGTGAATTATGCGACACAAGTTACACGTGTGTGTGTGTGGTTAGGTCGTGGACCTTGTGTCGATTACTAACTATAGATTTATTATAAAAATTTTGCAAAATTCTGTCTAAAAATGTATACAAAATGCAAGTAGAGTAATTTTTAAATTATACAAAGTCAATAAGAATTACAAAATTATATGAGTAGTTACAAAATTATTACATGCACATATTACATTGAATATTCGAAAGAATTAGAAAATGAAATATGTAAATGTTCAATATTCACTGTCGATTGTCGGTCGATTTCAGCAAAAAAGGTATGAAATCTTAGAGTGTGAATGTTGTATTGAACTCGGGTGACGGAGACGTCCCGGGACGTACTCCCTAGGAGTAGGCTTTTTTGCACCCGGGTGGCGTGTGTGAGAATCGTGGAGTGTGTTTTTGTGAGAATGGACTTTGCATTTTTTAAATATAGCGTTAGGCAGGCAGGTAGCATACTTCTGGTGTAATTGAGTTAGTTTTAAGTAGGTAGGGCCAGAGCAAGCTTTCATGTTTCTCTGTCCTCCGGTAAAACACACGTGAGATGCTTGCATCTGGGGGGTTAAACACGAAAAATCGAGAAGAGAAAATTTAAATTTGAATTTATTCTATTTAATATTCTCTTGAACTCGATTGTTCGTAAGGCCAGGCCTTTTAGTTTGTAAGTCGCAGTTGTGGTACTAGACCCGATTGCAAAAATGAAGTATACAGTGAAGTGAAGTGAAGTGAAGTGCAGTGCTTTAAATATTCTGCTCGGATATTCTTTTACGGACAGCGCATTCTAAGAATCGCTGGTCGTACACCTTTTGATTTATTAGAATTTTATTTTTTTTACTAAAGTAGAATTTTTAAAGTTAGAATTTTTATGATATATATTATACAAAATTTCAATTTCGTTATCAGCGATCGAAATAAATGGATAGTGGTGCAATTTTATTTTTATAAAATTGTCTGCTGTCTGTTTATGGAGATCGATAGTGAAATTGAGAGTTTATGCAATTGATATGAAAGCAAAGAATATCCGAGTTACCGTAAAATTTCGCGAGTGATTTTTGTGAGGCTGTGCCGAAGAAAGAAGAGGCTATATGCCGAAGAGCCCCGGCAAAATTTGCCAAAGAAGAGGGGAACTATAAATGGCTGTCCATCTTAGGATGGAGAGTCATTTTGTCACTATGCTCGCAATTATTGTTCTGTATTTTACATGTGTTTTTAAACGGTACGAAAAGTATCGTTGAACGCGTTTTGCTCGAATTTTGACGAGCCCACGATTATCGCGATTTTATTTCGAATTTTCAGGTCTTTTCATTGCATTTTCTATTTTTTGAAAGTTTCGCGTGAAATAAAGTAATGTTTCACTTCTCTTTTCACAGTTTTCTATGTTAATAAAGTTTTGTATGTTTCAGTGTTTGTTTTTTGGTAAGTTGTGTTGTTCTCTCTTTTCCAATCTGCAATTTTCATTGCGTTTTCTGTTTTTCGAAATTCTTGTATGAAGTAAAGTAAAATTTTGCACCTCCTCCCACAATTTTCTATGTTAATAAATTTTTGTATGTTTCAGCATTTGATCTTTGGTAAGTTCTTATATTTGCTCTCTCTTCTCAAATCCGCAATTTTCATTGCGTTTTGTATTCTTTGAAAGATTTACATCAAATAAAATTTTACTCCTCCTCCCACAATTTTCTATGTTGATAAATTTTTGTATGTTTCAGCATTTGATTTTTGGTAAGTTCTTACATTTGTTCTCTCTTCTCAAATCCGCAATTTTCATTGCGTTTTCTATGTTTTAGAAGTTTTCAAATAAAGTACAATTTCATTCCTCTCCTTACGAATCCCAATCTTATGTTTCTTATTTTCAGGATTTGATCATAAATAAGGTATGATATTCAGTGCATTAGTTTTTCATTATTTCCGAGCTTGTGGGAGGAAGGGTGGGCTCGGGCGCAGGTTTTTCGTCACGATACGTGGCGAAAAGCTTGCGCAAATTGTAAGTGCCTTTTGTTCTAACTTGCACTCATCTTTGCGACAATTTTTTAACTTCTTATATATTAGACTGTAGTAATAGCCTATCATTTTTATTGTCAATTACAACAAACTTAAAAGAAAGTTCTTCCAACTTTCTATCTTGTCCCCTTATTTTTTTTTTTACAAAGTTGTAGATTATATGAGTGCAATTTTAGAACAAAAGGTACATGTAGAGTTTTTAGAATAAGTATTGTATTGGAGTATGCGTGAGTGTGTGAATGAAATGTGAGTACAGTATACAGGATACGGGATCTATTCATCTCATCGTGGGATCATAGGGTCTCTAAAACTTTGATTTTATTTCTAGCTTCGAAGTTTTCAAGCCTCTTCGCTATTTTATTTCTTTCTCCATATTCTTTTATTATTTCATTGATTTTTAATACACGTGCCTTCATTTCATGCGTGAATTTTATTTTGAGTTTTCAGGTTTTTGGATCTCTTCGTAATTTTAATTCGGTTTTCAACTACTTCAGGACTTTATTTCGGATTTGAGATTTATAATATCTTATCATCATTTTATTTCGAGTTTTACTTCCGGAATTTCTTCGTGGTTTTATTTGGAATTTAAGTTTTCAAAACTTTATCGTGATCGTATTTCCAGTTTTGCGGTTTCTGAATTGTTGTAATTTTATTTCGGATTTTGAGATTTTCAAACTCGACGATTTCGATTTTTCAAGAGTTCTATTTCGAATAAAGAAATATTTTATTCCTTGTTCTTTAATTCTCTGTCTTAATTGCACTTGTATGTTTCAGGTTTTTATTCCAAGTAAGTAATTCGATGATTCATATTTGTCTTAATTACATTTGTATGTTTCAGATCTTTATTTCAAGTAAGTAATTCAATGTTTTATATGTGTCTTAATTATATTTATAGGTTTCAGATTTTTATTTCAAGTAAGTAATTCAATGGTTCATATATGCCTTAATTACATTTGTATGTTTCAGATTTTTATTTTAAGTAAGTAATTCAATGTTTTATATGTGTCTTAATTATATTTATAGGTTTCAGATTTTTATTTCAAGTAAGTAATTCAATGTTTTATATCTGTCTTAATTATATTTATAGGTTTCAGGTTTTTATTTCAAGTAAGTAATTCAATGTTTTATATGTGTCTTAATTATATTTATAGGTTTCAGATTTTTATTTCAAGTAAGTAATTCAATGGTTCATATGTGTCTTAATTACATTTGTATGTTTCAGATTTTTATTTCAAGTAAGTAATTCAATGTTTTATATCTGTCTTAATTATATTTATAGGTTTCAGGTTTTTATTTCAAGTAAGTAATTCAATGTTTTATATGTGTCTTAATTATATTTATAGGTTTCAGATTTTTATTTCAAGTAAGTAATTCAATGGTTCATATGTGTCTTAATTACATTTGTATGTTTCAGATTTTTATTTCAAGTAAGTAATTCAATGTTTTATATGTGTCTTAATTATATTTATAGGTTTCAGATTTTTATTTCAAGTAAGTAATTCAATGGTTCATATATGCCTTAATTACATTTGTATGTTTCAGATTTTTATTTTAAGTAAGTAATTCAATGTTCCATATGTGTCTTAAATATACTTGTATGTTTCAGGTTTTTATTTGAAGTAAGTAATTCAATGTTCCATATGTGTCTTAATTACATTTGTCTGTTTCAGATTTTTATTTCAAGTAAGTAATTCAATGATTCATATTTGTCTTAATTATTTTTTGGCGTTTCAGATTTTTATTTTAAGTAAGTAATTTATTCATATTTGTCTTAATTACATTTGTCTGTTTCAGATTTTTATTTTAAGTAAGTAATTGATTCATATTTGTCTTAATTACTTTTTGACGTTTCAGATTTTTATTTCATGTAAGTAATCGAATATTTCACATATATTGCTATTTTATTTGCGTATTTTTATCGAGTCGACTCGAGTTTTATTTTACTTTTTTACTGTATGTTTCTATACTATTTTCTATACGTCTTTTAGTGTTACAGATAATTATTGCACAGGTAATCAGTAAGTCATCATTGAAGACTGCCTTGGAAGGATTTCACCGACGGATGCGCTAATTTTAAGTTAATTTTAAGTTGCGTACAAGTTATTGTAATGTAGAATGGATGAGTGCATGTGTGAAATGCGTATATACGAAACTTGAAGACATCAATCATCGAGGGATCATCGAGGGATGCGTGCGTTAGTTTTAAGTTAATTGTAATCTCGTGGGAGGGCGGGTGGGTCCCTGTAAGTGCCTCTAATTCTAACTTGCACTCATTTTCACAATTCGTGAACTTTGTACGCGTTAGATTGTAGTATACGCAGTTATTTTTTGTCAATTGGTCCGAACCCAAGTGGATCATTGGGGGTTGGTAGTGCTGTGAACACGCGGCACTGGTGAGCTGAAAATGCTGGTGTAGCGCCAGGGACACATCTCTGCGAGGCATTTTGATTGATGGTCCATCTCGATCTGCCGCTTCACGGCGTGGGTATCCTCTCTGCTGTCAGACTCCCTTTCAACGGGAGCGGGGAGAAATGGGAAACCCTTCGCGGATGTGTCACTCGTTCTTACCAGTCATTCTTGGTTCGTCTCTGTCTCGTGGTTCACGTAAGCCACTATTCGACTACCCTTTGACCCATGAAGGCGAGGTTCACTTGATAGAGAATACTGGTCCACCTTTTTGCGAAAGTTCTTCTAACTTTCTTGTCTTTTAGTAGAAAGTTCTTCTAACTTTCTTCCCTTCCCCTTGCTTTTTTACCTCGTTATAGATCATACGAGTGCAATCTTAGAATAAGAGGTACGCGTGCGGCGTTTAGAATAAGTATGTTAAGCGTGTGCGTATGCGATTGCTGTTTTAAATTGCACTCATTTTAATTAGCAAACTTTTTCCGCGTTAGATCATAGTATTAGTTCCTCTCTTCCTTTCTTTCTCTCTCGTTTAGCGTTTCATTTGATATAATGCGAGTGCAATTTTAGAACAGAGTGTGCATGTGGGATCCCACGAAATTAGTATTAAGTTTATAAGCGAGTTTGAGCGCTTACAATTCTAACTTGCACCCATTTTCACAATACGTGAACATTTTGCGCGTTAGAGTGTAGTATTAATCGGTAATTCTCTGTCGATTGGTCCAGACCCAAGTGGATCATTTGGGGTTGGTAGTGCTGTGAACACGCGGCAGGGTTGAGCTGCAAATGCTGGTGTAGCGCCAGGGACACATCTCTGCGAGGCATTTTGATTGATGGTCCATCTCGATCTGCCGCTTCACGGCGTGGGTTTCCTCTCTGCTGTTAGACTCCCTTTCAACGGGAGCGGGGAGAAATGGGAAACCCTTCGCGGATGTGTCACTCGTTCTTATCAGTGTTTTCGGTTCAATTCGGTCTCGTGGTTCACGTAAGTCACTATTCGACTACCATTTGACCCATGAAGGCGAGGTTCACTTGATAGAGAATGCTGGTCCACCTTTTTGCGAAAGTTCTTCTAACTTTCTTTCCTTTTTTGCGAAAGTTCTTCTAACTTTCTTTTTTTCTAGCAGAAAGTTCTTCCAACTTTCTTTCGTTCTCCCTTTGCTTTTTATACCGTTTTAGATAACACGGGTGCAATCTTAGAATGCGAGCGTTAAGTTTGGAATTGTATGGTGTGTTTGTATGCTATAAGATAGTTTTAAGAAACCTGCGTGCGATACAAGTTCTTTGCTATATTATAGTAAAGGATTTGTATATCTAAGCGAGCTTACGGGCTAAGTAGAGTCAGAACTCATTTATCCTTCTGATAAATGAGGTAGTTGCAATTGGAGGGTGGTTGGGATTTGGAGTTAGGGTGGGTCACAATCGTAGCGACCTCCACGTGGTGTGACCTGGTAATCGGTATCGTTTTCCAGAGATTTATCAGATAATCTTTAGGAAACGATATCGAGCTAACTGCTACGACTTATATTTTACAAATCAAAATAGTGTATTTTATAAAATATATTATTTATAGATTTCTTCTTTGTCGACGACAACGCATTTCAAAATGGTATTCACGATAAATAAAACTTGTTTCAACACTGTCGATGTCTTTAATATAAAAGAAACAATTGTAAAGAGTTCATTTAATAAATATTATATACAAACCTTATACTGTTTTTATAATTAAAAGTCTAAAATAAAAGTTTTTAAACTTAAATTCGAGATTCTGACTTTCTACTTCGAGATCTTCTAACTCGATCTGGAACTGAAATGCAATTACATAAATATATAATGTTAATTATATAATAAGAAAGGAAATTAAATAAGTAAATAAAAATTATTACGTTTCTCTGGTGTTTCCCATGATATAAGATCTGCGTTCTGTTTTTCACTAGACTTTGCTTTGCTTCGTCTAACATGAGGAGTCATCGGTAATGCCGACTTGCTTGAAGCACTACCACTAGCATCACTCTCTGTAACAATACGAATGAATGAAAATATACTGTAACTAAAAACAAAATATTACTAGTTCATTAAAAATTGCTTGTACCAGAAAATTTAACACTTCGACGAGATTTCCGTCTTTCGGTGGTTTCATTTAAAGATACTTTATTTAAAGATTTCTCCAAATCCTCCTCGTCTTTACTTTCAGCACTAATTTTAACAGTAGTTCTTCTTCTTGTGTTTATCGGAGTTTTATTTTCTTTCTGCTCAGATTCTTGTTCAATACTAGGTAGTTTTCTTAATGATCTTCTAGATTTAGGTGTATCTACTGCAGTAATAATCCTATTCCTTAAAACTTTTATGCTTTCATTATGCTTATTGATTTCTTCTGCATTATGTATAGTAACATGTTTCTGTACATGTAAGACTGTATCATCTACAACTTTATCAAGTTGTGTTATAGTAACATTCAACATAACATTTTCAGCTGACAATGTATCACTGTTATCGATCTTCATGTCACTATTGTCCAATTTTATGTCACTTTTATCCAATTTTATGTTAATTTCATCCAATTTTGTGTCATCTTCATCTATAGCATTTTGTCTTACTAAACGTTTTCTTGAGGATGATATGATACCATTTGAGTGCCTTAATGGAGTTTCATCTGTTATTTTTATTAACACAGAATTGTGTAGAGTAACATCATCAGATGCTTCAGAACTGTCATCATCAAAATTAAGTTTCTTTTCTGCATTAACTACTACTTCATCTGCATTATCAAAGTTAAAACTATCTATTCTGGACAATGCTGCACCTAAATCCATTTTAATTTGAGTTTCTTCATCAACCTGTTCTTCATTCAAGACTATGTTGTGATCATTAAAATTAACTTTACTTGTCGATTTTACAGAAGCAATTTTGCTTAAATTTGGTGTTTTCAAAATACTTTTTCTTGGTTTTTGATCAGAATTAATGTAAGATATTGTACTGTCCAACTGAACATCTGGTGTTTTTCCTAGTTGACTTACTTTTATCATAGTTAAAGGAGTCGTGATATACTTTGATACTGTAGGTAATTGTGTCTGTTGCAGTAGACTTAATCTTGTTTTATTCTGTTTAATAGGTGTAGATTTTGTAGACTGGAGAGACATAGTAGATCTTCTTACTTTATCTTTTATACTAGGCCTACTTGTATCACTTTGAGAAATAATATTTGAACCCTGGTTACTTAGGGTTTTGGATTTTTCCATATTATCATTATTTTTTACTTGCTGTGTAAGATTCTTTCTCTTTTCTGTCAAAAAGGTTTTAATTGAACTTGGTTTTGCAGTCACTGGTTTTTTTCTTGCAGTGATTTTGCTTTTATTTTTAGGTACAGTTTTAGTGGCAGGAGTTTGTTCTTCTACCCAATTTTGAGAACGAAGTTTCTCTAACTTCTCAAATCTAGTATCACAATTTTTTACTTCCATGTACATCATATCCCAAAATCCTTGCAAATCTTTACACGTAACTAACATTTCTCCCTTTCCTGTTTCACAGTCAGCAACTAATCCACGAAATCTTTCAAACTTCTTACTTATCAACAGGTTTGTCTGTCCAATAGCTTGATTAATCTCATACTGTCCATCTTCAGTAGTTGTTACATCTTCTTTGATATCTGTCCATTTTATACATAGTTCATTTAATCTATCTATTTCGCTATTTAAAAGAAATTGAAAATATTGAGCTGTTCGTTTTTCTTCTTCAACAGATATATTTAAACATTTTTTAATAGTATCCTTTGTAGGAATATCATCGTCTCTGGAACGACTAAAACTAAATCCACGTCTTATCTGTTCTTCTTTTCTGGCATTGATTTTCCCACGACTAGAAACTACATATGGCAAAAATTCTGGTACATTCTCAGAATCATTTGGCGTTGATGCGACTATATTGTTCTTGGAAGGAGAAAGTGTTTCTATAGTATTATTATATATACTATTATTTTGTTCTATTAGGTTATTGCCATTATCATTATCATGACTATTATCTTTATTAGAACAAGTAAATGTTTCATCATCGGACAATTTTAATAAGACTGGTTCTATAGAACTATCTTGTGTATCGTCTTTATCTGTTTCTGATACATTATCCTTTTCATTATCAACATCTTCTATAATAAATTTTGTGGTACTACATCTTCTACTTGTTTCTGGCATATTTATAGGCGATGACATGAGTTCACTCACTTTAGAAGGTGACATGCTTTGTATAGCTACTCTACCAAATAGTGGTATATGTGCTAATCCTGTTGGGGCTTTAAATTTATGATCAACAGGTGCAAAAGACTGCCTGTGCTTTTTCTTATTTTTTTCCTCTTGGTTTAGAGGCTTCACAGTTTTGGTTGTTTGGTTTGGTATTTCTTTCGAAACAGCTTTTCTCATTAACCGTTTCTCAGTTGCTCGAGTAATTCTTTTTGGTATAGCTGCTGTAGTTTGATTGCGTACTTTTTCATGAGTTGCAATCGATGTTACTGGTGGATCACTGGTTATAGGAGAATATATTTTATGATGGACAACCCCAACTTTGAAAGGTGGCTTTTTTTTAATCTGTTCAATCTTTTTGCGTTTCTCACGTTCTTCTTTCCACCTCTTCAATCTAGTGAGGCGATCTTCGCCCACAGTTAATTGCATTTCTAAAAGTAAATTATAGTCAAATTATAAACAATGACGATACAATTGATAAATGCCACGAAATTCTTGTACAAACCTGTACTCCCTGATCCATTTGTGGAATTTGAAATATTTCTGTTTTCATTGAAAGCTCCGGCTCTCTGCTCTTTACGTAATTCCTCACGTTTTTCAGCACGAATTAATCGACTTTCTTCCGTATTACCGAAACCAAATCTTCTTCCTTTATATTGCTGCTGAAAATTCGGCATTTTGTTTCACATGTAAAAAGTTAACACTACGATCAAAATACTTCGTCCTCTTCGTCCTAGTGGTTCTGGAATTCAACTGAAAACAGTTTGAATTTATTGCACATTTTGCGATGGCGATGTAGAATAGCAGTGCCACCAACGGCAGCAAAAAGAAATCACCGACATTCATGATTTTCATATATTGCATCTATAGAATTATTTATACAAATTGAACAAGTAATATTTCTCATTGAATATAACCATCGTCCGAATTAATAATATTTTATCGTACTTTTTGTAATTGATCGATTTCTTTAGGATAGATTCTGGAGTAAACTATATCAGTAAATTGGTACTCATGGAAGAGGAAGTGCGCAAAATTTAAACCACTATATTTTATGAAGTCAACAATATGCTATAAATACTCTAATACAATATGACGAAATTTTAAGAGGATTTTCTGGTTTGAGGGCTGCAGCTTTTTAGTCGTTCTCCTAAATGAATAGATACTATTTGTCATTATTTTTTAAATGCATTGTATGAAATACCAATGAAATATCTACAAATTGTCAATATACATTGTCAAATTGTCAAATTGTTATATACATGCTATTTTAAAGTAAGATGTTCTTTTTATTTTATTTAGGTGTTTAAAGCGACATCTGCGGAAGCTATAATTCGTCGTACGAACTATCACATCGATTTAAAACACAGTGCAGCGAAGTACTCCCATGATAAGGTTTTCGCCTGCAGTCGAAATAGTACATAACCGAGATAGTGAGGTAACAGTATACATAACCCGTTCTAAGTAAATATTTTCCGATAAAAACATTTAATTCTTAGATAAACATCTCCTTCGATTTAATCGTTTCGTGGAAATATAACTTGTGCAATTCATGGTAACTGTGTTCCGTATTTTTATTCTACGTACACATCTACATCGGATACTTCCTAAGAGATGACAGCGTAGTGTGATCGAAACCGGGTTCAAGAGTGTATCGTTGGTTCTCATCGAGAAAAATATATCAGTAAGTATATCATATCCATTGTTTCCATAAAGATTGTGTCTTTTATACGAACATTTATGTAAATTACGTTATACAATTGTGGTAATGAACCTGTCTCGAGTTATTTGAAACAATAGTGATTGGTTTGACGCGTTGACCTTGATACATAGTTCAAGATAGTGAGTAATAATGTAATTGTCACTGTGATGATAATTGCATTATAGTCAATGATGTATTTGTGTGTTATGGTTTATCACGGACTCTTAATATCATTGTTTTTTATAATGAAATAATTATTGAGACTATCTAAAAAAACATTGAAACGTCACTTTTAAATTGCGCGGTATTTTGATACTGTCACTTAAGATATTAATTACTCGAATGTTTTTCTTGTACCAGATCATATGATAAAGGAAACTTTTAAATTGTATAATTTTTATTCGAGTATTAGATTCAGAATAAATAAATATAAATATAATTAAAATATTATTATTAAGTAATATGTTATTATTGCGAACTAAGATACACGATCAGAAAATACATCAAAAGAAGTGTTAATAATTAAATTCTTTTTCTTCTGTATTTTTATCTAATCTCCTTTTGTATTTTTGCAATATCATCAAATACTGTTGATAAATTGATAACCTATATTTTACAGTTCAGAATTTAATGAAGAGCTTAATTATAGGAAGCAAATTGCAATAAGGAGAAGATAAAGATGAAGTAAACTAACGTCTGTACATACGGGACGACCTATTTTAATTTTTAAAGATAACTATCACTCAAATTATTTGTTCTTCAGTAATTCAAATAAAAAAGTACCAAATTACAATTAATATTTAAAATAAATATATAATTACAATATTATATATTTTAAATTAAAAATCAAAATATTTCGTATACAAAAATTAATGTTCATTTTTTATAATTAATTTCACCATAATAACATTATTGTTAGATTATTCTAATAAATTAAAAAGATACTGATCCTAAAATCTTGGAAAGCATCTCGAGAATAACTTGCTATAGCATTTTATCTCTTCGAGCAAACCATTAATCATATTTAACTTTACCATCGACGGTGAATGGGAAAAAGATGCATTTACAAGGTAGGTAAGGTACTGTACCATTTCCACCGACTGTACAAAGATGACTTGTACTGCTATGTCCGGTCATTGACCTGCACAAGGTTGCGGTTGCAGAATCAGAAGAAAGTTAACACTTTGTCGGATGTTCTTATGATCTACGACTCTCGCAACAATTTCCTTTCCTTTCCTTAAAATCAGATTACATTTCAAACAGTTTCATTCCTACAAATCCGTAAAATTATCTTCGCATTAAAAAATTGATTCAATATTAATTTCTACAGTATTATAACTGTTACATTAATGCAATAACATTTTGTAACCAAGTTCAATTCCTAAACTACAAGGTTGAAATTAAATAAGTGTATTATATCATTTTGCAGGAAATTTAATTCACTAAATCTTCCTCGTTCATCGAATTTATGAACATCATTAAACAATGGCTACCTACCTAGAGATTCTCTGCGGAATAATAGCCATATGTTTGGCGTTTTACTATTACTTCCTTTCGGTGCTCGATTTTTGGAAAATTCGAGGTGTTCCTGGACCAAAACCTCTGCCATTGCTCGGTAATCTCAAGGATGTTATGTTAATGAAAATGTCAATGAGCGATTATTTGAAGAAGATTTATCACGAGTACAAAAATGAGCCCATGGTCGGAATATTTGCTAGAAAAACGCCGATATTGGTTCTGCAAGACCCTGATCTCATAAAGGACGTTCTGATAAAGGATTTTTCTAAGTTTGCTAATCGGGGACTTCCTGTGCTAGAAAAGGTATAGCGGGCAAGTTTAGTTTTCGGGGGGAAATTCCCCAATTTTCCAATTACCAAAATTTTTGAGGATCCAAATCTCAAATTCACAAATTCTCAAAGTTCTAAAGTTCCAAATTCTCAAATTCCCAAATTTCTAAATACTCAAATTTCCAAATTCCCCAATTCCCAAATTTTCAATTTCCCCAATTCCCCAATTCCCAAATTTCTAAATTTCTAAATTTCTAAATTTCTAAATTTCTAAATTTCTAAATTTCTAAATTTTTAAATTTCTAAATTTCTAAATTCTCAAATTTCCAAATTTCCAAATTTCCAAATTCCCCAATTCCCAAATTTCCAATTTCCCCAATTCCCAAATTTCCCAATTCCCCAATTCCCAAATTTCCAATTTCCCTAATTTCCCCAATTCCCAAATTTCTAAATTTCCAAATTTCCAATTTTCCCAATTCCCAAATTTCTAAATTCTCAAATTTCCAAATTCCCAAGTTCTCAAGAACTAAATTCCTAAATCTCCAAAATCCCAAATCTGCAAACTTCCGAATCAATTCTATTTCACCCTATCTAAAGAAGTCCCTCTACTAAAAACTGGTTTCACCAAAACCAGTTCCACCAAAACTCGTCATCTCTAAATTAACAAAATAATTACAGATAGAACCACTGTCTCCGCATCTATTCAATCTGGAAGCAGAAAGATGGCGGCCACTGAGGACCAGACTCTCGCCGGTTTTCACGTCCGGCAAAATAAGGGAAATGTTCCCGCTCATATTAGAATGCGGCGATCATTTAGAGCAATATCTAGAGAAAATCGTGACAAGAGGAGAACCCATTGAATGTCGCGAATTGACAGCGAAATATACGACGGACGTAATTGGTAGCTGTGCGTTTGGCATCGAAATAAATGCAATATCCGACGACGAAAGCGAATTCCGTCGAGTAGGTAAATCGGTGTTCGCCACCAATTTCTTGCAACTTGTGCGATTCCGAGCTAGACAGATGTTCCCGAATTTGTATAATTTGCTCGGTTACGTGTTACCGTCGTCAGAAATAACGACGTTCTTTACTAAAGTCATCGTGGACACCATGAGGTACAGAGAAGAGAATAATGTTACCAGGCCTGACTTTGTTAATATGCTTATAGAGCTCAAGAAACATCCGGATAAACTAGAAAATGTCAGTAAGTATAACAAGGACATAGTATGACAAGGTACAATTTGCACTATTCACTGCAATAGAATGAAAATATGAAATCTATTTTGCAGAGTTAACGGATAGTTTGCTGACCGCTCAAGCTTTCGTCTTCTTCATCGCCGGTTTCGAAACCTCCTCTACGGCGATTAGCAATGCTTTGTACGAATTAGCGTTGAACCCTGACGTGCAGAATAAGCTGCGGCAGGAAATCAAGGAGATGTATGATAAAAATAATGGTGAATTACAGTATGAGAAAATAAAGGATATGGAATATTTGGATCTAGTGTTTAAAGGCACGTCATCGTTAATAGTAATAAATGATGAAGTATATTATACTTCTCTGAGATTATTTTTTTTAAGAGGTAGAAATAATATAGTTTAATAGAAATTTTGTATTGTAGAAACTTTAAGAAAGTATCCACCTGGACCACTGTTACTGAGAAGATCAATATGCAAGTATACCTTTGAAGGTACAAAAATTACAATACCGGCAAAACAATTTATATGGATACCAATATATGCAATTCAGCGAGATCCGGATATTTACCCAAATCCTGACGCTTTTGTACCCGAGAGATTTACTGAGGATGCAGTTGCAGCCAGACATCCTATGCATTATTTGCCCTTCGGAGATGGACCGAGGAACTGCATTGGTATGTTTAAATTTTAAATACGTTTTAAATGACGAGCCAATTCGAAATAGGCAAACAAGATTAGGTCAATAACGCCATCTTTCAGTGAAATTCATACCGCGAAATTTAAATGGGAAAAATGGTATACTTTAAAAGATATATAAGATATTTGTTTTTAAGATTGTAGTTAGTATCTTGTATTAGTAACTTTATGTATATTATTCTTAATGTTGTTGATATATGTTACAGGAGCTCGATTTGCAATTTATCAATCCAAAGTTGGACTTATAAAAATACTTCGCAATTACAAAATCGATGTCTGCGAGAAAACTATGATCCCGTACGTAATTGACCCAGCAGCCTTCTTGCTGGCACCGAAGGGAGGAATATATTTGAAAATAACAAAAATAGAGAGTTAATGTTTTGCAAAAATTTAAGTGGTATATAAATATATACTTCCTGTTCATAATTCTAAGAATGTAACATATTATAGAACAGTGGTGTTATAGGGATGCAACCTATTATACAAAATTGTCTTTTGTAAATATTAAATATAAATTCGAATTTGACTTTACAATAGATAATCTTGCAATAAATTACAATAGATAGATAAATTTATTAAATTAAGAAGCAGACTTGTGGTATAAATCGTTATAAATGCAACAAACTTATATCTTCTTTTTTTAGTATCATATATTCACAATTTTTGTATAACTGGCATTATTTTATTACATGTAGTGAAATAGTATACTCAGCAAGATATTTAAAAAAGAAATATTTGTTTTTTGTGGCTCAAATGCAATGGCAGTGGTAAAACATTTAGCAAACATTTACCATATAAATTATCTGCAATTTAAAAGTAATTGTGAATACCATGTATGGAAAATTTTAATCTGTTACACAGTATTAAATAGTTTTATAAATTTTTAGTGCAATATCGTCATGTTTATGAAAAGTCCACTGCTAAGATTTTAAGTTAAAGCTTACTTTACGATTTGTACAATTAGTACAATTTGTTTTATTTTCTTCTTTCTCGCAGCTATCGACGATTTCTTAAGTATTGAATGCTTTGTTTTTATCACTTTACTTAACTACTTAAAATTAATATTTTTTTACTCAAATCAATATAAAAAATTGAAAAATACTCGAGATTCTAATGTTGTTATGTAAGCATACAAATATAAAGGTTATGATCCCTAGAGAATGTATTTTTTAATAATCACTTTTTGGATAAATGAATGACTATATTTTTCGAAATATATACAAAATATATTTGATTTATTAAATAAGAAATGTATCTTTCATATTTGTATGAATTATCTGTATCTAGCTTATAAGAAAAATTTTGTAATGAATGCAATAAAAAATCTAATTACGTTTATACATATAAAATATTTGCAATAACAACATGATGTACTTCCTTGATACATAATAGTATTTTTTCTTATAATTAATCTAATTAATTCAATTACTGATTTCATTAATGTAGCAGATATTATTAACAAAAACCACTTGTAACTACAGAGTAAATGTATAATTTAATCGTATAAAATTAACTATTGTACGACCGACTCATTGCCAACAAATGTATCGCAAATTCAAACATTCTAATCATAGTTTCCAAAGTCCATCTCATCTACCTTCCTGTACCCGCTGAGTCATTCTGTCCCCTACAATATTGCTCTTACACCGATCATTGCACCGATAACTAACCATATAAATAAAGCATTTTGGCCACTGGTCAGATCTCAGTAGTACTCAGCATACGAAAGTTACTGTTCACAATAAAACCTTCAAGTCTCATTTAAAACGTGTTGTTTGAAATTCCGGGATTCTTAACAATATAAAGCAAAGTAACGCGTTTATCTTAAATAACACTTTAGAGGTAAGAGATCAAATTAGGTCAATGCATCGGCATTGAAACACATAGTATTACCATACATATATATAAGTATTGCACACATATTTGTCTTTAGTGTTACACTACATATATATTTTGTTAAAACTCAATTTTTGATCTAATTGTTCATGACCTGTAAAATTTGAATCTTCCCGTGAATCACCGCGTAAATGTAATGATTGATGATGTGTGTTGGCACTATACAGGTTTTCTAATGGACTCATTCTCGCAGTTAACTTCTCGATTGTAGGAAAGAGGGACGCTAAATAACCGATCGACCATGATGTTAGGTTCTATGAATCTCTATCGTCCAGTTGTGTGTCGGAAGAAGGTACGAGGTGATCATTATGAAATCACCGTGGGAACGTTAATTCTAAACAAACGAATATAAAGGATGGACATCATCGAATAACCAGTCACTTGATGTAGGTGGCACAACTGAATCGTTCAATACGTGCAACGTAGTCGTTGTTTACACTACATGAATTCGTTGAAGAACTTGTCAAGAGAAAAAAAGGATATTTAACACCATGGAGAACGAAAACAAGGGTAGCACTGATTTTTTACATAGATCAAAACGGAAAGGAGTCACTTTGAACGAAGAATTAGAATACTGGATGACTCGACTTCCGGAAGCTTTGAAAACAGTACCCATAATACATTTGGCAATACCCGGTACGTTTGAATTACTATTCATCTCTATCAAACATATCTCGGATTAACAAACATTTATGTTTGATTTATTCGTTTTTATTAAATTATAATTTTCTAAAGTAGCTGTTCTAAGGTTCCACAATTCTGAAGTTCTAAAATTTAGCATTTCAAGTACCAAAATTTCAGGATTGAAAATTCTGAAGTTCCAGCATTCCAAATTTTAAAATTCCAGCATTTTCAGTTCCAAGCCTCAAAGTTACAAAATTTTAAAATCCTAAAATCACAAATTCTTACAAAAACAGTCATCTTTCTTAGCCCACTTCTAATTTATTTTCAAAGGAAGGGGATAGGATTAAATGAAAACTTCATTATTTTTTATATCGTTTATATTTTCATATTTAACTCGACCCACCCAAAATCAGCTCGCGATCCACACTTTGGGAATCTCTGGATTATATTATATTACACAATTGAAATCGTAAAACATCGACGGTATTTACCGTGTCATTCGTTTTAAAAAGTAAAATCCATGAGTCATATTCAGAATATTTAAGGCCTCATTTTACACAACTACATCAGCCATAAAATGTTAAACAGAATACATGTAATCTATTGTTGATTTCTAACAGGTTCTCACAATACAATGACTTATACTATATCGAAGAATAATGGTGTCGGACCCGACGAACCGAGATACATCAGGGCCCTCGGTCGCTACTGCTCAATCGTCTCAAAACCCATTATTTTTAATTGGTCTATTACGCAACACGATAACGTTAAGGATCAGCTGAACGGCGGTATACGATACTTGGATTTACGTGTTGCCACGAAACCACAAAATGGTGATATTTATTTTGTTCATGGTTTATACGGATCAAAAATATATCAACCATTGCAAGAAGTGGCAGGGTGGCTGTCCTCTCATAGTAACGAGATCGTAATTTTGGATTTTCAGCATTTCTATTCGTTCTCTGAAATGGACCATCGTCATCTCGTGGAAACGATTTTCCGAATATTTCAGACAAAATTGTGTCCAATAGCTTCTACGTTTAATCATATAACGTTAAATTGGCTTGCTCTGGAAAGGTATCAGGTTATCGTTATTTACAGAAACATATACGCGCAAAATTATTCGAACTTGTGGCCTAGTGGTCTATGGCGAACCCCATGGCCCAATACAGTTCAAGTAAGAGAACTTATAGATTTTCTCAGTGCTGAGCTACAGACACGTCCTTTGGATATCGGTTTTGTATCGCAATGTCTTTTAACACCCGATATACCTTTCGTGCTGAAACATTTATGCGGTACGCTGCAAACAAATTTAGTACCACAATGCCAGAAAGCGATTCTTTCTTGGATAAATCAAAAACGACCTGGCCGAGGTGGCCTGAATATTGTTATAGCTGATTTCGTGTCCGATACAAATTTCTTATTTTGTAAAACTGTTATCGAAAGTAACAAAAAATTTCTTAATTTATAGTAGGTAGTCTATGTAAAATATTTTGTACTTCAATATGCACATGAATAGTCGAGTTGATTGTGATAAATTATTTTCAACGTTATATTATTATGCATTTTGAATGCAAAAGTACACCAACTATTTTAATTTTAACGAAGTATTTATTTATATTTGTAATAGGTAATATAATAAATTTTTGTTGAAATTACCTTAGTAAAAATTTGAATATTTGTAACATTTAAGTCTTTGTAAAGAATTTAACCTATGTAATGTGTTCAACCCTAAATTTTTGTCATGTTTTTAAATAAGTACAATGCCGGAAATAAATGGAACTGTTTGAAATCTCGGAGAGCATGACATCTTTGTGCATGAAATATTAATCTACAATGTTAATATGAAATATTAACAGATGTTATGAGATAAAAATTGACTAATAATAAATATCTATATAAAATTCTTTTGAGAATACTTATCATAGTTTCAAAGTTAAAAATATCTTTATACTGACATTTTAAAGTATACTCTTAACTTTTGTATACTCATTTTAGGTACACTAAAACAGCATGTAATATTGTATTTAATATTAAATACATAAATAAATATAAATATTTTAATACGCTTATTGCATTTTCTATTTAATATTTTCATACTTTCTGAAGATTTCACGTATTATTTATTAACGTCGTGTTTCGTTTTATAGCAACCACCTAAAATTCGGTACATGATTTAAAAACTATTAGCATTAAATCGAAATTACTACAACATGGAAAAAGTTTAATAATATACTTGTATACTTTCAGTTGGCAACGGGCACGTTTAAATAAAGATCCATCAGAGAAAAGGACTAATTATAAGAATAAATTGTACAATAAATAATATTAACATTGTTTAAAGTAACAATTATATACATATGTTGTTTTCATAACATATTGCTGCATGTTTAAGGAATTGAAATTTTTTTAACAGTATATATTCATTGTATAACTTATAGAATAAATCATACTAATTACATCATAAAATAAATATGTAACAATGGCGATATATTTTTAACAGGTAAACAAATGAGAGGTATATATTAAAAATTACAAATAAAAATATAAAATAAACTTAGTTTACAGAAACGAATTTTAAGTATGCGATACTTACATATAATATAGTTTCTGTGGCAATTCAATAAATTGTTCGATGAAAATTTCATGGTTCTGACAGATGCATTGAAATATTTATAGTTTTATAGCTTTATTACACGAGTCAAATTAAATGGGCAGTTCGACTGAGCAACTCATGGCTCCTTAGTAATTTCAATCAGCTCTTTATGATTAGTTTTATTTGGTCATAATGCTTTTACTTTAAGCTGCTTCATTCTTGGAGCTCGTTTTTTAGCAAGTCTTCGTTGTTCTTTTTCTTCCCATTTTCTTTGCTTATCAGGATCTTCTTCCTGTAGTATACGTTCCTTTTCAGCTCTACGACGCTCTTCTCTTCGCTGAGCGGCTGCTTCTGCTCTAGCAGCATGAGTTGTCTTTAAAAACGCCTCTTCAACTCTCAGTCTATTTTTATCAGTTTTACTTTTACCCTAAACAATAAGATATTATTTTATTTAATAGTACATAAAAATGACAGTATTATTTAGAAATAAACTGTATCTCACCTCTTTAGATAATTTGAAACGTCTCAATTTATCTAATAAGTAAAAAGTTAATTGTAAAAGAAGTTTCAATTTTTCTTGACCCTCTGCATTAGTAGTACGTCCCTTAATACTTATATTTAATCCAACAAGTAGAACCCTCTTTACTTCAGGCATTGTTAACTGAGTTGTATCTCTAAAACATTGTATTAAGAAATAAATACAAAATTGTGTACAATTTTCAGTTCAAATGTGTTTACTACTTACTCTTGTTGTTTAGGACCACTAAATTGATCGCTAATATGTATATAATCTATGTATTGCGCAAATTTTGCAAATGCTTGTAAAACTCTTGTATCTAAAATAGCAGATGCTGCTTCAGCAATTTCGGACATCACATAAAAACCTGCTGGAAGACCAAATTTTTCCCCTGGTCTCTTTTCTGGGCAATAAACACTGATATCAGCCATATCACGTATTAAATGCAGTGCTGTCCTCTTTGTGGCTACTGCTAATACAAAATTATCTGTTTCATCTTTTGCTAATTCCACACGTATGTGTGCTTGATCATTCTGAGGTCGCACAAGTTGTGCTAATACTGCGACTAAATCTTGTCTTTTGATTAATTTTAATTCGATTAACATAGAATCGCATCCAACTCGCCCTGAACAATATAAACTGTAGTGAGATTGACTTTCTTTTACCAAGCCATTTTCACATGTCTCTTCGCTTGATTTCCCTGTATCACCAACAAGAGAAAAGTTATCAAGCAGAAGCTGCTTATGCTCTATGAGCCACATCTTCGCTATGCGAGCATTTTTAGAACGTCCTGCTACATAATTAATGAAATATACTAATAATCCAATGACCATTAATATTTCTAAGTAAAAACTATCCCATCTGGCACGTAGATGAAGTGGTATTTTTGTAATGGTTAAAGTAGATGGTTCATTGCTTTTTGCGCCTGCATTTCCCCCAGCTGCATCTAATCCTTCAAATTCTTCCTCATCTTGAAAATGATCAAATTCACTGTCACCATCAACAATCAAAACATCTTCTTCTTCGAAATCTTGATTATCATTTGATTCTTTCAGATCATTGATTGTCTGAGATGGTTTTTCATCTTCAAAATCTTCAAATTCCGCAAATTCATTATCTTCAGGCAGTTCTTCGTGAAAATGTGCAGTGACCCATATATTCGTTGCAACTAAGACGATGTGAACTACTACTAACCACAACTTCATTTTGTCTGAAACAAGGAAAGAAAAAATAATGCACAAGTTACAAAATAATAAGCATAATATTGTATTAAAAAGAAATACTATTTAATCATTATGTTCTTTCATATACACGCATACACGTAACACTTTAAATAAGTATTTCTTAACGAGATATCGAGTAGTTGGTCTTTTTTACTGTAGAGGTTTAAAGTATAAAATTTCCGTGTTTACTTATTTAATGATTGTACTAACTTTATAGAGAATTTATATGATATTTTTCCAATTTATCGACATTGATTTCAGTTATTAATTGAACACAGTAATTTTTCTAATAAACAATACTGTCACAGCACCCTTTCGAGTAAGTGACTTGCACGCTATGAAATTAGCCACGGAGCACAACGTCATTTCCTTTATCAAAAATTCATTGTTAAAAATAGAAAACCAACATTGGTGATGTGTAAATTGACTCTTTCACGAATTCATTTCAAGATATGCAGTATTCAAAGAAATTATATGCAATATAATGATCAGTCAAAGGGTAAGATGCATAATTTTATTAGGAATGTACAAATTATATAAAATTAATTATAGTCACAATTAGTAACTGTAAGAAAATAGTACACTTCGAAAGTATGTTTTTAAACAAAATATGATCAACAGTAATAATATTGATATATGACTTACATTAATATTAAAATAAATCAAAATATTTTTCATAAACTCATTAAAATAAAATTTGTTAAATAAGCGGGTAACTTTTATATCAAATGAATAGAATTTATTGATTCAAAATAGGATCATTTCTTTTAAAATAAATACAATTGCAGATTAAAAAACACGATGTATCGGTAAAGTAAATTCCTCCTTTCGAATACTCGTAAGATGGCTTCAGCATGAACATCTGAAGTAGTATATTTAATGGCCAAGTGAGAGATCGATTCAGTATGTCCGTAGAAACGAGTGAGGGAACTCCTTTGCGCATGTTTTACTGTAATGGCTTTTCGCTGTCAAAATATGATATGGTCATTCTTGTATTGTATCACAAAGTATCGTGTACTGGCTCAGTGATTCGCTCTGGATTAAGTTGTAATTAACACGCGGGCTCGTAACAATCCTTGAATTAAAACCAATCGAACAAGTGGAAATAAAAAGTGTGCGTGTTGACAGTGCAAAACCTCCAAACAATGGATCAATATCTTGCGGTGGAGGGTAACATGCGGATACGACAGAAAATCATCGTAACTTTATTGTAACGCTTACCGTGTACACGCTAATTGTGTTCGAAAGCTCAAAAAGGTAAGTGTGTTTCCAGTAAAAAATGTTACGACTCCAGTACTCAGAGCGTGTCGCGTAATGTTTGGTTAAGCTGCCTGTTTCAACCTTTCGTTTTTTCTTTCGATAAAAATGACAGAGCTCGTATTTAACATTCGCTTAGAACGAAACATTATGTGTAACAATATTGCGTCGCGATTGCCTTAAGTTTTTATAATCGATTTCTTTCAATAAAACTACTTTTTTCTTCCCGTGTTATTCTGTGAGCGTATTGGTCTGTTAAAAAGCGATAGAACTATGTCCCGATCAATTCACCAGCGCATATTTAATCCTACACATAATGGCACATCCTACACATAAAAAGTCACTCAAGTTCAAGTAGTTACGTCAACCGGTGTCTCATTCGTTACTTCACCATTAACGACAATGCTTGCTTTCAAGAGGTATTTATTATTATTCAAAAAACATAGTATACTTTCGACGAAAACTTTTATTTTTTTATTAGCATAGATATCATTCTACATAATTACTAATTACGTAGAATTCCTATGTAATTACTAATTATTGTTATGAAGGGCGTCTTTGTGTACATTTTAAAAAACCGCCCTACTCTTCTGAACACTGGTACAGTGCGGTGCAACGTAGATTTCTTTTAAGTATCAGTAAAGGGAGAAAAGGATACAAGATTGTACAACATACGGTGATATAACCCGAGGATATATAAAGCATAGTAATATAACACAAGATAATATGACGTGATATAATGCAAGATTAAAAAACGAGAAAATGTGCAGTACGTGATAATACAACTTATAAGGTTATGATACGAGATGATATAATGCGTGGTAATATAATAGGAGGTCATACAGCGCGAGGTTTGTACAATATGAAACTATACAATACGGGTATATATTACAAGATAACGCAAGGCTATACAAGACGTAGTTTACAATCTCTTTTGAACGTCTGTAGAATTTCCCTAGATTCTTCTTAGGTTCTCCCACAATTTAAGGCAAAAGATCCTCTTCCACACTTGTTCTCTACGTTTTAGCTAAAAGAAGTCTACGTTGCAACCGAATGTACATTATACAAACGTTACACATAATTTTAGGATATAGTGCCATAAAAATAAATGTTATACTTATAAACAATTAAAATGGTGTCCTCGTGAACTCCTACACGCGTCGACCTTGCTGTCACGGTTACCATTGCTCCAGAATTTTACGGTTTTACAAGGGACGTATTATTGATTTTGCGATTCAGTTGTGCGTGTTCAGGCCTTGGTGTTAGCTCACTGTTTCTTTTGGTTGCATAGGTGAGAATTGACCGGCGCCAACATGGACAAAGCGGACAATCAACAGAAAACCTGGAAAAAGAAAACTATGAAGACGTGCAGTTTGACGGAAGTGGTGACCCAATGCGTCCAGGTGGTGGTGCGATGTAGGCCGATAGACGAGAAGGAGGTGTCCCGTGGCTACACGCGTGTGGTCGACGTATTTCCATCGCGGGGAGTGGTCGAGATTCGTCATCCGCGGGATGATCCGTCGAGCGATAACGTGAAAGTCTTCACGTTCGATGCAGTTTACGACTGGACTTCCAGCCAACAGGACTTGTACGAGGAGACGGTGAGGCCGTTGGTGTCCTCCGTTCTCGATGGCTTCAACGGCACCATTTTCGCGTACGGGCAAACCGGCACGGGGAAAACGTACACCATGGAGGGTTTGAAGAACGACCACGAGAGGCGCGGTGTAATCCCGCGTTCGTTCGAGCACATATTCAACCATATAGGAAGATCCGAGAACATGCAGTACCTAGTGCGGGCCAGTTACCTCGAGATTTATCAGGAGGAGATCCGCGATCTCCTGCATCCTGATCAGACGCTGCGTTTCGAGCTGAAAGAGAAACCGGACACCGGCGTGTTCGTCAAGGACTTGTCCACGTCTGTGTGTAAGAGTGCCGCGGAGATTCAACAGCTGATGAACACCGGTAACCAGAACAGAACAATCGGCGCAACGAATATGAACGAGCACAGTTCTCGGTCGCACGCGATATTCCTAATCACCATCGAGATGGGATCCATCGGCGATTCCGGTGGAATCAGGGTCGGACGTTTAAACCTTGTAGATCTCGCGGGTAGTGAAAGGCAGAGCAAAACTGGGTCTTGTGGCGAGAGATTGAAAGAAGCGAGCAAGATCAATCTGAGCTTATCGGCACTGGGAAACGTGATCTCGGCTTTGGTAGACGGGAAGACCACGCACGTCCCCTACAGGGACTCGAAACTTACGCGATTATTGCAGGATTCTTTGGGCGGTAATTCTAAGACCATCATGGTCGCGAATATCGGTCCGGCCAGTTACAATTACGACGAGACCCTGACCACGTTGCGGTACGCAAACCGCGCTAAGAACATCAAGAATAAGCCAAGAATAAACGAAGATCCAAAGGATGCTCTGTTGAGACAATACCAAGAAGAGATTGGTCGTTTGAAAGAGAAGCTGGCGCAGAAGGGTACGGTACCGAGGCGAAAGAAGAAGTCGAAGAGGAAGAAAGAGGACGAAACCGCGGAGTCTGAGTCTGAGACTGAAGACAGTCGTGGCGAAGATAACAACAAAGTCGAGACGGACAAGAAACTCATAGCGGAACAACTGAGAGCTGAGAAGCAGGAGACGGAGAATCTTATACTGAGAATAAGAGATCTTGAAAGTAAGATGCTATGCGGTGGAAAGAACATTATCGACCACACGAACGAACAACAAAGAGCGTTAGAACAAAAAGCGGCCGAGATCGCCGAGCGCAAGAAACGGGAGGTTGAAATGCAGCAGAAGCTTGAAGACGAGGAGCTCACGATGCTAGGTGTGAAGGAGACGTACACGAATCTGCAACAGGAAGTGGACGTGAAGTCAAGGAAGCTTAGGAAATGTTTCACCAAGTTGCAGGTCTTGAAACAAGAGCTGGAAGATGTCACCAATGATTTTAACAGAGACAGAAGAGATCTGGAGCAAACGCAGCACGAGTTGATGAAGGAGTTGAAGTTGAAGTACCTCATAATAGAGAACTTCATTCCCGAAGAGGAGAAGAATAAGATCCTGTCGAGGATCCATCTGGACGAAGAGGAGGACTGTTGGGTAGTCAAGGACCCAGAACCATCCAGCATAGAATTCATAAGGAGACCCACATCGGTCGCTGGTGCGCGCAGACCCGTTTCGGAATACGCGCGAATCGCCCTGGCCATGGGAAAGGGTTGTCGCTACGCGGGTGAAAATATATTGAACTTAGATCTGGATATGCCAGCCAGAACGACGCTGGATTATCAAGGACCCGCAATTGCGCCTACTATTCAAGCCGTTCTCGAAGAGGCCTTACGCGACGAAGGAGACATAGACGTGGACGCGTCGAACGCGAGACTCAGGTCAAAACCACGATTACAATCCGCGAAAATACGACCTAAGAGCGTGGGGAAGATCCCACAAATTCCAGCGCCCGTTTATCCGAAAACAAGAGGTCTTGTGCCGAAGTAGGAAATTCGAATACGTTTTGCTATGCGTCTGTAAAGAACCGTGTAAATACTGTACGAACTGCGTCGTCTTTGTCAGCTTTATTCGATTAATTTATATATAATTCGTTGTGATACGCCACATGGTCGTTGGTGTAACTAAGTAGGGGCCAGGGTGGGTCCATCTCGAAATGTGGACTGACCCATAAAAAATTATTGGAATAAGTACAGTATTCACCACGGTAGGTTTCTTTAGGGATAATGGTGATGCTGGGGAAAAGGCCTTGTATTTCACTATAACATTCCAGAGTTATGATGCATTATGCCTAGTTTGAACGAGCGAGTAGGAAGGAGGGGTTTTTGTAATTAGGAAGTTCAGTCTAGGATTTGGGAATCTGAAGAATTGAGAATTCAGAGATTTACAAATTTGAGACTTTTGGAAATTTAGAAATTAAGAATTTTTAAATTTCTAAATTTCTGATATTCGTGCAGATCCCTCCATTCCTTATGTCGCCATTTTCCTTAAAGAGGACCACAGCGCTAAATAATTCCCTAGGTCTTTGCCCGCTACGTCGCCATTTTCTTTATGTAAGGCCCCTGCTTACACAAAATTCTAGTTACACCAATGCACATGGTATTATGTGCATCGAAATAGCCGAGATCTTGATAATTCTCTCTAGTCAGTGTGCACCATGCAGTCACGTGGTATTAATGTGTCGATTATTTCATTATTGCATTAATAAAACACGAAATAAAACGTCCTATGAACTTAGATTCCTACTTATTCTTTGAAGACTGTCATGTTTTGCATAGCTTTTAGTACTTGGTAAAAGAAAAAAGAAAATGAAAATTGTGAGACATTAGGTTATATTGTAAAGTTACGTTTTTTTCACTCTTTTGTATAGTTAAACTTATTGTTAATTTTATTAGTACTATCGATGAGTATTAAGGAAACATGGTTCCTGGATACGTTTATAGTTTCGTTGAGACGTGAAAAATTGATACGCTTACGAGTATTTACAAATGAAGGTTAATTGTTTAGTCGGTTATTCTAATGCCCTTTTTACAACTATGTTTTGTTTTATTGAAAAATTACACATAATTGTTTTTCCTATTGTGTATATATATATACATATACACATATATTTTTTTTTTTAAACATTAAAAGTGCTTGTAAAAATAACATCGTTACTTTCGACTTCTTTAATATTTTATCACACGCATCTGAAACTGTTAAATTATAAAGATGATAAACGTATTATAGATGAATAAAATTTAATTAAAATTAGCCTTACATAAATTGTAATTCAGAGTAAAGATGTTCTTTCGTTTGAATGTTTTTCTCCTCTTTTTTTTTGTTTCTCTACTTACTTTCTTCCAGTTGACATCGATCATTCAACTACACTCCGTTGTTGTAAGTCCATGTTCACTCCACGCTCACGCGATACACTTAAGAAAATTCGGACGTTTCTTAACACGTTCGCGCTCACTCATGTAAATCTACCCGTAGCAGAAAAATCACGATAAGAGATCGTAAAAAACACGGGACAACACAAAATTCGATCTTCGAAGGACCTAAAACGCCAGATTAGGTCCGCGCAACGATTGTTTCGTAAAGTCAATATCCTCTATGCAATATAACGAAACGGAACCGTAAAATAGACCGCAACAAGTGGTCCAGAATGATGCGTCATCGGTGAACGCCGCCTCCTAATGGTTCAATTTACGGGCTCGAACGTGTTAACAAACTTAAGTCTTGTCGTCGACGATGCCAGACACTCGCGGTCCAGTACGTATAAAAATAAAGGAACGACACGAAAATTGAATTTACCACGCATGAAGAGAAACATGAAATCCGACAGGAAGTTCTGTGACAATGAAATAAGCGTATTTCCAATTTTTCTTTTTGTTCTTTTCCTGTAGAAGTGATCAGGATATCCTTCAACCGATGCAATCAATGGAAAACTCGATACAACGGACCATTAAACGTATTTTCATCATAAACGTATTTACATTTCATTGAGCGATCCTGATCAGTTCCATCGATCAATTGAGATTTTTGAACCAGTAACATTAAAACATTTCCACCAGACACCGGAATCAGTGCCCGCAAGGAGAGACTACTCCCATAACAATTGCAAACAGTTTCACAACTACGTAAAAGTTCGACACATTCTTTAGCACGATTCTTAAGTTCAATGTCACTTTAATAGAAACGTTGTTGTTGTTGCGGCACATAATTCCCGTATTGTTGCTGCGGTGGTTGTTGAGGATAACTCGAAGGATGACCTGTGGGTGGTCCACCGTACGAGGATCCATCGTAATTCGATTGAGCAGGATATTGATTCGATGTCATGGACGGTCCACTGTATTGACCCTGATTACCTAATCCACCGTAACCTTGGTAATTATAACCATTGTCCATGTAACCTTGATTACCACTGTACATTTGTTGCGGATAACCTTGGAACTGTTGATTGGGCATGTTTGGATAACTCAAGGGAGGTCCTTGTGGACGGGCTAAGGGCTGTTGATTATTCTGAACATAACCTTGATTATAAAAATTCGACATCGAGGCTGTCGACGGGTTGGACATCGAATCCAACGGTTTCGTTACAGACTGTTCGGTACTTTCGCTCGTGTGCGATTTCGGTACGTATTTGTTTGGAAGATCACCCATTATGTTAGCTATCAGCCGTTTGGTTTCGTTCAAGATCGCGTTTGGATCGTTAGTTTTTGTCAGTTCTTTCGACCTCATCGGAGAACGTGACCTTGATCGCGAACGAGAATGCGTCCACGATCTCGGTGAATTCGACACCGATTTCGAAAATCCTCGAGACTTGCTCTTTGCCTTCTCGTTTTCGCTAACGTTCTTATCCGCCGCTTTGTATATGTCCTCAAACGTGTAATCGTCATCGTCGTCCGATAAATCTAATTTCGTTTTCGGCTTGTCCTCGTTCTCGTTCTTTGTCGGCTGTTCTTCTTCCTCGTCATCGTTCGCGAACATATCTATCTTGGGTTTCCATTTATTTTCCACCTCAATCGGGTTTTGGTTACTCTTGTGAACGGAGAAGGGGGAGACACTTTTGCGCGACTTAATATTAGTCTCGATATTTTCCGGCGTTGGAGACTTTATTTTTGGCGTCGACGTCGACATCGTACCCAAATTAACGAACGCTCTCAATTTCTCCACCCGAACTGGGTCAGTCGCTTCCAACTTTTTCAAAAAATTTATTAATCCGTGTTGTTCTTGACTACTCAGATCTTTAAAATTTTGTAGAAGAGATTTCAACTCTGTATCTGACATGCTTTCCATTCTAGAAGATTGACGTTCGACCGTGTCCGTCACCGTCGGCCCGGTCGATGCGGACGTCGCAGTTTGAGGAAGAGTGTTATTACCGCTCGCTAAACCTTTCACGAAATCTGCAGTGGTAACTGGCTTATCAGAATTCTTCGAAGCCTCTGCCATTCCAACGACAGCGTTGATAAGAGTCTCTAATTCTTCTTGCGACACGTTTGATCTACCCTGCGCCACAAGAGCAGCCGCTATCTGTTGAGCTATAGCTACCTTGTCCACAGTGCCAACACCAGGTACACTGACGGGTTCCGATTTAATAACGGGTGTAATAATCTCCACCGATCTCGGATAAACCGTTCTCGGTACGTAACTCGCCGACCTAGCAGCCTCTAATTCTCGTTTCTTCTTCTTCTCTTCTTCCATCTTCTTTTTGCTCTCTGACGCTTTGTGCAATAACTGCGCGATATTCTGTATCGCAGTTTTCGTTGGCGTTATTGCCATCTTTTCTATCATCCCCGCAAACAATTGACCTTTCAGCTTCTCTTTCACCGTTTCGAACAACACGCTCACTTCTTCGTCGTACAACAACTCCTCGGCAGAGTTAGGTTTCGCCTTTTCCGCTGCTAACGCTTTCGAAAGAAGAGATACTATCTTAGGGCCTAAAGAGCCTAGCTGACCTTCCAGTGCCGTAAGTAATCGTAACAAGCCAACGACTTCTAGATCCTCGGTTAACACCTCCTCCGGTATGGGACTCGGAGATTTGTCTTTCACCGGGTATGGTGTAGCGTAATGTATTGGTCTTGTACGAGGAGGAAGACCGCGAGTGTAGTAGCTGCTCCTGTATACGTTTCCTCTGCCACGCATGTACGAAGAGTACGCGTATTCGCGTTCCCTAACTTCGTGGCGATCGTAGTAATCGCTTTTGATCGTTTTCGTGCCAACATACTCTACCTCGTCGTCGCTGTCCACGCGATGACGACTCCTTTTAGTCGGAGATCGTTCGCGTCTGCTCGACGGGATCCATTTCTCTGGCGGTTTGTCCTCCGGCAATTCCAATCGTTTCCTAATCTCCTCTTTGCGCTGTTGCAGCTGCTCATTGTGGATCTCACGCATTCGTTTGTTCCAAAATTCGATCCATTCCGGCTTGAAGTCGTGTTTGCTGGGATCTTTACCTTCAGCCTGCAACTCTTTGTACCGTCTGTTCCAGAACTTCTTCCATTCGTCCGGGTATGAGGGATGCTTCTCTGGATTCTTCTCATGAAACTTTAACGCACGATCGAGGGTCTCCTCGGCACGTCTGATCTGCTCCCGATATTTATCCCACTTGTCCCGTTCCCTGAGCGGTTCCGGGGAACGTGACCGCGAACGCGTACGGGACCGTGTTCGATCCCGTGAATATCGCGATTTGCTGCCACGATACTTGCCACTTTTGTCTATCGAACTGTCTTTACGACTACGGATCGGCGAACGTGATCTCGAACGCGATGGCGATGGACTACTCGATATGCTCGAAAGCGACGAGAGGGATTTGGTCTCGTCCGAAGGACGTTTGGGAGATTTTTTCACGTTCTCTTCATCTTTATCTAACGGTTTACGCATATTTAACTTATCCCTCGTAAGGATACGAATCTTGAACCCCCTAAAAAAAATAAAACATGGATTCACAATCTAGTTCATTGATTTATTCTCAAAGGAAATGATAGGATTGCGGTGTATATATTTTTGGTGCTTTCAAACATCACATCGTTCGAATAAAATTAAAGTAAATTAATTATAAACATATTTGATGTATCTTAAGGAAGATAAAAAAAATTAAAACTTCATTGTGCGTAATTTAAAGCAAATATTTACTTACGATTTTGTGACATTCGATTTCGACTCCATTTTCTTCGGTGATGATTTTTCACTTTTCTTCTCTTCACTTTTGTGCTTATCGTCTAGTTTCTCATCGGCAGATTGAGAATCTTGATATGAGATCATTGGACAATTGAATATTGTTAATAAACGTTTCATTTTGGAAATAATAATGTTAATGTATACTCACCTTTTTTAGAACCACTATTACCGGTTATTTCGGCCATCTTCTCTTCAAAGTTCGTTACCCATCGCACATCGTAAACTTCCATAAACGTTAATTCTGGCGTTTCCCTGCACGTAGGAAACAGCCATTGATTTCGAGGAAATGCAAGTTAAATTATGAACATCATTGCCGCGCACCTTGCCGAATCACGTCCATCGATTTTTCGTAAAACACGCGAACTGAGATACTTAATTCGTACGATGCACAAGGACGTGTTTAAGTTGAAAGTATTAGAGAGTATATGAATATCATGACTTACCTAAAGTGGTAATCCTGATAGACCCTCTTGATATATTGCATTTTATTCTTTTCGTATTGGTTCTTATCAACCAATTGCGGTTGTAATCTTCCAAATTGTTCTTCGATCTTCTTAGCCACTAACACCGATATTTCATTAGCTCCACGTTTATAATTAGGAGTACGCGGTAGTTCCATAATTGCTCGCGATATGGTTGGGAAATGTCTATTTAGATAAGTTATTCTGTGATTGTAACTGGTAATATGTGCCATAACGGTACGAGGATCGCCTCGTTTATCACACAAAACACATGTATAACTGGGTTCACAAGAATCATTATCGACCAATTCTAGGAGATATTCGAGACCAACTAGTGGAGAACTTCTGTGTCGATCCAGACTCATCTGAATCGTAGTTGTTCTAGTTATTTGGTCTTCCATGCCAGGCGGTACTGGTTCTCCAGGTGCTAGACTATCGCTAATGGCAGCCGACTGCACAGGTGGAGCTGATTTTGCAATATCTGTTCGTTTAGACCATAATAAAACTGGATACGGCCATTCATCTAATTTCATTTTATGACGATTACACATATTATGATTTAATAATTTATGAGCTCCAAACAGAGCGATATTACATATATGACACCATATATCACCATCTTCAGTTTCAGAATACACAGGCCTGAGCGTGCCATCTTCGGCAGTAACACTACTCCTCATTAAACGTTTTCGATCATACTCTTCCTGTGAAATACAAATATCTTGTAAAACAGACAGACCACTGTCATTCCAAGTGTATATCACAGAATATCAAAAATAGCGTAGAAAGTATATTCTTGAAGGAGATAAAAAGAAAGTTGGCGAAGTCTGATCCGAATAACATATGAAATAAATTAATATATAAAAGTAAAAAATATATTTAGAATTTTGGTGTTAAGAAATTGTTTCAAAGTTATTCTAAGCATTAGAAATGAGTACAGTTTCTCTAATGTACAAATTTTGCTGTGCATTTACCTTTTCTTCATCTTCTTCTGTTAAATGAGAGGGATTACGACCCTCTATATCAAGATCATCAAAGTTTTGCATGATTGATCCACGTCTATGCAAAATTCTCACCACGATTTCTGAAAACACAAAAATGCTATGATGTATGAGAAACAGAATTTGCAGCATTAGGGTTGGCAAAAAATCATAAAAGCTAGATTGAAAAATTAACTTATATAATGTTAATATTACCAGAAAACAAATTTTTAACTACTGAAATTTTTAATTACTCTCATTCAAAGAAGTATATAACTAATAAAAGAGCAGTTATAACCTGAAGATTGTAAATTATTAATAATCAATAATATTTATACTGGTAATTTGTGAACCAACCCTGCAGCAGCAGTTATCAAACTGTTCATCACTAATTCTTTTGATACACCTTATTACAATAAAGCTACAAATTTTAATAAACTATACTTACCCGCATAAGGTTGTACATATTAATATTTAAACAATTTATGTACACATATAACATTATTTAAATGTGAAGTTTCCATAAACATTTAAATTTAAATTATAACTAAAATCTAATCATAAAACAAGATAGGTAAATACCTACAATCGATGTTGTAAAATATTGCTGAACAGATAGTTTCAGCAACAAAGAATACAACATCGTTAAACTTTTAAATGCATTCTAAACAATTCATTGTAATATGTATCATAAGATAAATCAATTCTTATGCACGTACTTACACATTTAAGAAATTTTACAGAATAAATATATTCCTAAGTAAATCAATGAAGATTTATGAAAATAAAGAACATTAAATTTTTGTCGTTTAACACAAAAACTAACATATACGATAATCACTGTTATAATTCACAGTTTTGCTGGAGTATAAAAATGAATCTCCAGCTACTTACCGATAAAAAGGAAACCTCATATTTCCAATAATGTTTCCGGGATGCACAAGAGCACAAAACATTAAATGAATTATAGCATGTAAAGACACTAATATCACGCAAAGTTAAGAATTAGAATAACTTTGCAGTTTATGCTTAAAAGATAAAATATATAGCTGTTTATGTCAACTGAAATCATGTTATATTTAATATTGACACAGCAGAGGTAGACAATACTGCAAAACTGATTGCAACAGGAGAATGAACGAGACATATAAACAATGTGTGTCTTTTTTATTAAGCAGAGCTTGCTTAAACAAATGATGTTGCTAATAACATAACAAAATTATTGAACGAACCTGTAATACACGCAACCAAAAGGTTATCGAATCGAATATAAATTCGCAACGAGTCAATAACGTAAATATTACATTGAATTCACGCATGTCGCTAATTTTTAGCAACCACAATTATAACAGAATGGCGTTTTCTTGATCGTTACTTAACCCTTCTTGCCCTACGAGCAGTTTTTATTTTTTTTCCGCCACTTTAACGTCTAAATCGTAACCTCCGAAAGTAACGAGTCAAAATGAAAGGTGTACAGAAAGACGAAGAAAAGAGTAGGTTTGACTTACCAGATTACCAATACACGACAACCACATTTAGCAATTCTTCCTGCATAAGCTTTTGATTCTTTAATTTTTTTTCTGATAGACCCTTTTGGTGGCCATATCGAAAAAGAAATACTGGATGAATGTAGATCTGCGCATGGCTGGCCTGCATATACTTGGGTAATTACTAAATAGGAAACTATAATACCAACCGAATCCTTTTCCTGTTTTTCCAACATCCGATAAAGATAGATGTAGATAGAACGAAATAGCAGACGAGGGTGGGTCATTCCATGCCAAATCGATTATTTTTTGAGACAAATTCAGTTGTATAGTACAGGACAAAAGTACTTTTCTTCCACGCTTTGTTGAGAGAGTCTTTTTTATTACGAGTTCTTTTAAAACTGTAAAATACAATAAATTTTAGTTATCGGGTGTACATGTTTATTTATTTATCTATTGCTTTAAGGGTTAATTGATGATTTCTGTTCAGGGTACATCAGATTTACATCAGTTTTATTATTTCGGTTATTATTATCTATGAGGTATGTTCAGGTGAATTCGGGAAAGATGGTAATTTCCGAATTTGAGAATCTGGGAATTTTGGAATTTGGGAACTGGGGAATTTGGAAATGTAAGAAGTGAAGAATTTTTAAACTGAGGATTTGGAAGATGAGAAAGTTGCGGACTGTGAAATTTGGGAGGAGGAGAATTTGAGACGTAGGAAATTTAAGATCTGGGAAATTTGAGAATAGGAAAATTAGAGAACTGTGGAATGTGGGAACTGAGGAATGTGGGAACTGAGGAATTTGGGAACTGGGGAATGTGGGAACTGGGGAATGTGGGAACTGGGGAATTTGGGAACTGGGGAATTTGGGAATTGGGAAATGTGGGAATTGGTGAATGTGGGAATTGGGGAATGGGAGAATTGGAGAATGTGGGAATTGGGGAATGTGGGAATTGGGGAATGTGGGAATTGGGTAATGTGAGAATTTGGAAATTCAGGAACTGGGGACTTTGGAAACAGGGAAATTCGGGAACTGGGGAATTTGGGAACTGGGGAATGTAGGAACTTGGGAATTTAGGGACTAGGAAATTAGGGAACTGGGGAATGTGGGAATTTGGGAATTGGAAAACTGGGGAATTTGGAAACGGGGGAATGTGGGAACTGGGGAATGTGGGAGTTGAGGACTTTGGGAATTGGGAAATTTGGGAACTGGGGAATGAGAAAACTAGGGAATTTGGGAACCTGGAATATCGGAAACTAGGCAAATTGGGAATTTCGTAATTTAGGAACTATGGAATTTGGGAAATGGGAAATTTGGGAAGTGTAGAACTTGGGAATCTCGGAATACAACAAATCGGGAAGTTTGGAAATTGAGAATATGGGAATTTAGAAGTCAGGAATGTGTTGACTGGAGAAGTTAGGAATTCAAGGCTTTACATTTTGAGTCTATTACGAAATACGGAAATATAAGAATGCGAGACGGTGAATTTATAAACCTGAAAATTCGTCTATTAGGAAATTTCTGAATTTCTAATGATGCACGAGTACCTCTCCCTTACATAAGTTCGGGCTCGCTCCTTATCTGAAGAAGGGAGAGGGGACGGTCCCATCCTGGTCCCCGGTTACACCAGTTCATTGACAATCCGAGTGTGTGATCTCATAAGCCGCACGGTAAGAGTATGTTCGCGATGAAGTAAATGCCAGTAGCGGTAATCCGTGATGTTGTGGAAGTAACTGTAGCAGTAGGGGTCTAACATGTGTTTGGTCCGGGTACCTGTTATACGGTCAGTCAGTCGGTCATCGTCTTTCGCTCGTATTCTATGAAGATTCGAGAGAATCACGAATGTTCGTACATCGGTGCGAGTCTCGAAAATGATCCTCAGATACTTCTCGATTCGTCTGTTGCAAATGGCAACCTTGATCAGCGTCTCGTTCGCGTCCGAAGTGCGGTGGACCGTTTTATCCTGGATGTCCAGCGGTATTTGCACCATGATCATCCTCCCGTCGAACACGCATCAGTGGTCCCTGCTGGGTCTGAATTTTTGGTCGACGCAAACCGTCGAGAAACCATCGAACGGACTCGATTTGAACAGTAATCCAATCTCGAGGGGTAAGTCGAGTGATATTGCGTGCCTCTTTTGTCCCGTGTTTGAGCTACTTTTTGGAGGATCCTTCCGCGAGATTGTGTTTGCGACAGGACATGTTTGTTGCTGGCATTACGGCTCAAAGTGTTTGTTTCTACGTAGGCTGATGGGATTCTTGGCACGGGGACAGGGAAACGTTGGTGAACTTCCTTTCGCAAGAAAGTGTAGCTGTTTCTTTGTGCGACTGCGGCGGAAGCGTTTCTTATCCGCTTTAAGATTTCTGGCTTTTTTCGGGGCTGAGGTTTGTTACGGGACGCGTAGATTTGTGAGGTTGGGAGTTGGTTTGAAGGTTGGAGGTTTGGAAATTGGGAGATTTGGGAAATTAGGCATTTCGGACATTTGGATTTAGGAATTTAGGGATTTTTAAGGTGCGGGATTTGGAAATTTAGTGATTTGGAAGTTGGAAGATTTAGAAATTTTATGATTTAGAAATTTAGAGATTTGTAAGTTGCAAGATTTAGAAATTAAAAAATTCAGAAATCTAGAAATTTGTAAATTGGAAATTTGAAGATTTAGACATGTAGAAATACGTAAGTTGAAAATTTTGGAAATTTGGAAATTTCTAAATCTAGAA
This sequence comes from Megachile lagopoda, assembly GCA_036983795.1. Classification (NCBI taxonomy): domain Eukaryota; kingdom Metazoa; phylum Arthropoda; class Insecta; order Hymenoptera; family Megachilidae; genus Megachile; species Megachile lagopoda. The sequence continues at coordinate 8,921,740 of CM072797.1, read as the reverse complement.
TAGTAAATTTAGATTTGTAAGTTAGGAAATGTATAAATTTGGTAGATAGCAAATTTAGGTTTATAGGTTATGAAGTAAACTTGGTAGATAGCAAATTTAGATTTGTCAGTCAGGAAGTTTAGAAATTCAGCAGTTCACAAATTCTACAATTTCAAAGTCCCTAAACTAATATCCTCTAATCTACATAAGTAGCAGTTTCCTTTGCGTTCGCTACCATTCATCCAACGCTGCAATTCCCTGTCCTCCCATCATCATTTTTCCTATCTTTCCCCGCAAAAGATTGTAGTTACGCCAATGGTTGTTTGCAACCCTCCGCAGTTCTGAACTTCTTTCCAACCCCGGTGCAAGAAGAGTGCCTATCGCAGGACAAACGACGACGAGGAGTATGCATGAACACGTATGAGTGCCGCATTCAACAAGGAAAATCCCATGGACGGTGTGCGCTCGGTTTTGGCGTGTGTTGCATATGTAAGTACAAACTGTTATTCCCGATACACACGATGTGTAAACGTACCACAAATTACTCGCTGCAATTTTTCAACTGGAAAATAAGCGAATCAGTGCGTACGCGTGGTTTGTTAATTTCAGGTAGTCATGTTTACTGTTGATCATTATTATTTTCTGTATTCATGCATCCTATTTTCGTTCTATGTTATAATACATAATTCATCCATTTCACGAACGATAAGCTTGCAAAAAATTTACATGTAAGCTAATTTACTACTCTTCTTGGATGAAAATTTACACAGTGTTCTTTTTTTAAGTGCTTTAAGCATTGTTTCTATTGAATCTAAGATACAAATTTATTTCTAATTTTTATAGATCAAATTCATAAGTTCATAAGTGAAAGTAATTTCATTATAAAAATAATATAACATGGATTACATAAAACAAAAAATGTAACATTTCATTATGAAATAATGTAAATAATAATATATACAATTATTTATTATAAGTTACCATAGAAGAAATATTATTCTAAATATCTCTTTTAAAATAGTTAAAAAAATGGAAAAAGGTAGGTTATTTTAGCTAAGTGTTGACAGACTCTAAAATGGTGGGTGGCCAGTAAAATGGCGGACAAGGTTAAGAACCGCTTAACATATGTGATTGCAGTTAGGTCACTGAGGTTAAATCGAATTATTGCGTGAATACGCGTTCTGTAAACATCGGAACACAGTTGAAGAGATCTTTCTAACTTCCTAACAAAATTAAATAAAACTTCCACTTATCTTCACTGACTGTTTCCACCCACATCGTGTTCTGTCAATCGTAAATTGCTCAGTCTTCTGTATGAAAGCACTTACACGTTGCATTCTCATTTCGCGTGAACATTTCATGGATATCGTGTCTGAAACTTTGCCACGCGATGTACTCTACCATTAATATCAGTAGACTGAACTTGCTTCAAGATTTTACTATTTTCGTGCTTGAAACTTTTGTCACAATGTGTACACAGCGCTGTGCAAATTGTGATAGTGCTATTCAAAAATTTGTATCGTTTTTCATAGACAATGAAACGTGGCATAGTATTTAATGTTTTATGGGGTATAAAGGATTTTGGAGATAATATTTTATTGATGGTAAAGTATTTCATAGGTGACATTTCATATTTTAGAGATAACTGTACACTTCATGGATAATATTTAATATTTTAGAAATAACTAAGTGTTCCATAGACAATATTTAACATTTTGTAGATAATACAGTTGTTCATAGATGATATTTAATATTTTAGAGGTAATTATATACTTCATAGATAATTTTTAATATTTCAGAGGCAACGAAATGTTCCATAGACAATATTTAACATTTTGTAGATAATACAGTTGTTCATAGATGATATTTAATATTTTAGAGATGACTAAATACTTCATAAACAATATTTCATTTTTGTAAATAATAAAATAGTTCATGTATAATAAAATATTTTATCACTTTGGTAAAGATGTATTTGCATATTAGGTTAGGTATGAAGTTCAAATTTTATTCTAGCACCTTGCAATAATATTTACAATTCAACCAAATAATTCTGCCGAATAATCCGCCATGATTAGACGTAGTACAAGCTTATAAATATTGCAGACTAGTTATAGAAATAAATAAAACTATATTATTGTAAATATAAAGTCACAGTTAACTTTTAGTCACAATAGTTTTTGAAAAAGTAATTTAGTTAGAATAATGATTTTGTTAAATGAGATGTTTGAAAAAAGTTTCGATTAATAAGTTTGTAAGAACAACTTGCAGCACCTAATAGATAATACAAACGTTTAGTGACTTCGATTATAGTTGACAATTCAGGCGAGTGGTGGTTTTACTTAATAGGATTATCGGTGGTCGAGCAATAAGAACTATCAGCAGAAACTTTATCGATTGCGACTAAGTACAGATTAATTTTTAGCTGCTAATAGGGAAACCGTCAAAGTAAGAAGTTAAATTTAAAATACGGTTTAATAATGTAACCGATATCTCGAATTTAAGATAATCCAATAATTAAAACCGTAAGTGAAAGTTTTAATATCATTTTATTAACAATGCAAAGTAAATTGCAGGTGGAAGTTTAATTAATGAACAGAGATTTTATACATAAGAGAAATATGTTTAAATTTGTACAATTTAACGTGGTAATTCAGGTTTAATATTTAACGTGAAAATATTATATCAAACATTTATCTCTAATATATTAAATATTGTACGAAGTATACAGTTATCTGTAAATTGTTAAATATTGTCCATGAAATATTTAGTTATCTCTAAAATATTTTATAAAATATTCTATACTTGCTAAATGAATTTTAATATTTTATATATTTGATAGAATATTGTATAGAAATATTTCATAGACCTATTTCATAGAATATTTCCGAAATATTTTACATTTGCAGTTAAACGAATAACCTATTTTATAAAATATTTGTAAATAATATCTGAAAATTTAGAACTCCATGGAAGTCGCTCGTGCACGAATCTGGCACACAAAAACAAAACACGTCGAACAAATTTTCAATTAAGTTCGATACAAATGAAAAAACTAAACATCGATCTCCGTTGAAACATTAAATCCCCAACTGTCCTGGATTCGTTTTGCGTTATTTATGTATATAACCCAGTGAGCTAAACTCGGTCTTCCAGGTACTCACTCCTTGTACTTCGCTTTTATTAATGCATCCACTTATATTTTTCATATTCGCAATATTTTTGAAAAAAGCACCGGAATTAATCAAACTGTTGAAATTACAGTGTGAAGCTTTATCTTTGTTGCCGCAGCTTTATTTTTCTTGCCGCGGTTTTAATCTGATGATACTTGAATGGATCATGCTTCATGCACTATTCTATTGCTCTTTTTCTTTTTTTAAAATATTTCTCTTTGAAATGAGAGAAAAAATTTTTGCGCAACGAGATTTAAGTGACTGTCATGTGAACAGCCTTGTGTCTTTGATCGAATTCTTGGAATCGAAAGGGTATTAGCTGTAATAAGAATTCGACTGGTGTACTCTACGATAAATCACTTTTGGCATGCTCCAAATTCAATCGGAACCTTCTCAGGTTCTCAACCTTTGTTGGAGTTCGATTTTAATTTATTATCAATCGAGTCTATTTTTGAACTCCTAAATTTTGGGGTCCTCAAATATTTATGATCGTAAATTCTTGAATATTTGAACTGTCAGATCGATTTTGCAAATTCACACATTTTTATATTCATAGATTCCACATCTTCAAACTTTTAGATTCTTAAATAATCAAATCTAAAAATTCTTCAATTCACAAATTTTTATATTCCTAGATTCTGAAATTTTAAATCTCTCAGATCACTAAAATTTCAAATTCATAAATTCTCAAACTTCCAAACTCTCAAATTTCTAAATTCGCAAATTCCCCAATTCTTAGATTCACAATGTTTCAAATTTTCAAAGTCCCAAATTCCCAATCACCAAATCCTCAATTTTTTAAATTCTCAAAGTCCCAAATTCCTAAATCCCGAAATTCCTAGATCCTTAAACTCCTAGATTCCTAGATTCCTAGATTCCTAGATCCCTAGATTTTTTAATTTTCCTAATCTCTAAATTAGTAAATTCCCAAGTCTCTAAATTTCTAAATTTATCAAATCTCCAAATTTTCAACTTACTAAATTTCTAAGTCATCTAATTCATAATTTCCTAAATCCCTAAAACTCCAAATCCCCAAATCCCTAAATCCCTAAATCCCCAAATTTTCAAATTTCCAAATTTCCAAATTTCCAAATCCCCAACTCCCCAAATCCTCAAATCCTCAAATCCCCAAATCCTCAAATCCCTAAATCCCCTAATCCTCAAATTTGCTAATTTCCAAATTTCCAAATCCCTAAATCCCTAAATCCTAAATTCCCCAATTCCCCAAATCCCCAAATCTCCAAATCCCCAAATCCCCAAATCGCAAAATCCCAAAATCCCAAAATCCCAAAATTCGAAAATCCCCAAATATTGCAAAGACCAAATTCCCAAATTAACAATAACGTAACGAGATTGCGTTCGAAAATAAGTTTGGCAAGCAAGCGATTCGAATTTAACGGTACGAGGAGTAAATGTGCGTCGAAAGGAACGATCTCGTGGAACGCGTTCTCGTGGAGCGCGGAAAAGAAACGAAGAAAAAGGAGGGACACGAACGAAAGAGGAGAAACAGAAAAGGAACGGTTGATAAAGGCTCGCGTGCTGAGGGAGAATGTACGGCACAGGTTATACAGTTATTTAATTGCCCGCCGTCTTGTTCGTGTGTCCCAGATAAAAGATCGCCTCCACGTTTCGTCGACCTTTCCGCCAATTTCTTTTTCGGGAACGCCTCCGAAGGCCACGCTAAAGTGTCCGTTAGATCCCACCATCCTTTTTTTTTTATCGGGACATTTCGAGCTATCAAGAAGCGAGTCTCGCCGAAGATACTCGATTCGAGTGGAAAAGCCATGGGGATTCTCCTTTCTCACAAAGAGATTCTCCTTCGTAGATTCTATGATAACGTTTTATAATCTTCATATAGTTTCTTTTAATTCTTATGATTCTTAAGAAGCGGATATTTTTGTGGAAAGTTATTGTTCAGGAGGATGTATGTGCTTTATTTTTACATGTTTTTGTAGTCTTGACAGTGATATGGATACAGTATAAGTATTTACACATGTACAGTATAATTAATATAGTATATTATTAATATTGATATATTACTGTTTTTAATATATTAACATTAGTATAGATACGTTGGTGTTTCTAATATATCGACATTCATGATGATACATTATTATCTTTTGTACAATAACATTAATATTAATACATTGCTGTTTTTAACACATCAATATTAAATGTATATTAACATTAATTTTGATACATTATTGTTCTTCATATATCAATATTAAAATTGATACATAAAATATATAAAAGTATACTAATACGTTGTTCATGTATGTACATGTATTTCATATTTTACGTTACAAGTAACAAAATAATGAAGGGTTGCAGAATAAGGATGGATACCCCGAGGATATAGTAAAAATATCTTTAAATTTTGATGTTTAAGCTCTCAACAAGTATCGCTTTTCACAAGGATATCGTTTTCAAAATTATCCATTCTACCATGTCAGTTTTAACGATGGCTTTTAATATTGCTACCTAACACCGAAGTTATTTCAAATCCAGCTTTGTAACATTGCGATTACAATAGAAAATATTAATAATTAGTTGTGAAGTTTCTAGAAAAGAAGTGCTCTCTTTTGTTTTCTACATATTTACTCTAATTTATGTCTTTGTTTATATTAAAATATTTAGTAATGTTAAATACTGTAGCAATGTTTGATATTTTTGTAAATAGAAATTTTCTGTGACTTTAATATTACATTATGTAATTAATAAATGTATTAAATATATTAGTTTTATAATTTAGTAGATGTTTAGTATTAAATAAAAGTATAAAGTGTTTCAAGCAACAGTAAATAATTATATATTCGTAGATTGCTATTATTTTTATTAAGCATTCGATTTCTTCGCCCTAACACTTTTTCCTTTAACCATTCAATTACCCCCTTAATTTTATAGCCTATACCCCAAATTGTTTCCTTTTATGTGTCTATATTTTTTCGGGTTTTATTCTTCATCAATTTTATCGCGACATATACAATACCACGAAAAACTAATCCATTATTAAGTATATTAGTGTCTTGCCAAAGTGACAGACTATTCATTTATTATTCTAACACAGTATTGAATGATTAAATAAAAATGTTCACCATTCTTTCACAAACTTAAAAATACTTTAATTTTTTTTCTTAGAACGCACAAATAACCAGTCACAAAATTTGTTGATAAATTTTGATAAATGAAACTTTTTATCCGAGAGACCTGTTTTAAATTTTATGCAACATTCTATTAATGCAATATTAACTAATCCTCTTCAAATTTGTATTTTACATTAGTTCTAACATTATTTTATTAATTATGTATCTAACGTATGAGTTTAATTTGCTAACAGTGTAAAAACGTAAAAACACTGCTACGAATTGTCCCTCGATAATTCCCCGCCGTCGGGGCTCTAGAGGCGGGCCTAAAAGAATAACAAAATGATTTTATTTCATAAGCACGAAAAGATGCGAATAAATACGTAAATATTCCTAAAGAGTATACGAGAAAAGAAGTAGAGTATACGCGAAGGAAAAGAAAAAAGAAACGAAATAAAAGGATGCAAAATAACTAAAATGTCAGGTCTTAAAGAGTTAACAAGACGTCGTCCCCGCAGAGATACCGCCTCGTGAATTTTTAAGCTTGTCCACCGACTTGTTTTCTCAACGAAAGGAGAAAAATCCCAGCGTGGAACTGTTAACCACTTCCTCGGGGTTGCAAGTATGTAGCCGAAGCTGAATAGAGCCCCTGTGGCTCTAAAACGACCATTGAATGCCTGAATAAGAACTCATTATTATCGAGGCTCGAGATTTCTTGCGACATACTGCAATTAATAGATAATTCTGTGTACAAAATAATTGTGTTAGCTTTCAATTTTACTTCGAAGTCGATTAATTATGGTAGTCATTTACTTCTTTTGCCGAATTCCTAAATAAATTTTCCTAAATAAATAAATTTGCCGAATTCCTAAATAAATTTTCAAATTTCTAAAATTCTCAAATTTTCACATTCCCAAATTCTCAAGTCTCCAAATTTCCAAATTCCCCAATTCCCAAATTTCCAATTTCCCCAATTCCCAAATTCCCAAATTCCCCAATTCCCAAATTCACAATTTCTCCAAATTCCCAAATTTCCCAAATTCCCAAATCCCCAAATTCTCAAGTCTCCAAATTCCCAAATTCCCAAATTCTCAAGTCTCTAAATTCCCAAATCCCCAAATTCTCAAATTTCCAAATTTCCAAATTCCCAAATTCCCAAATTCTCAAGTCTCCAAATTCCCAAATTCACAATTTCTCCAAATTCCCAAATTTCCCAAATTCCCAAATCCCCAAATTCTCAAGTCTCCAAATTCCCAAATTCCCAAATTCTCAAGTCTCTAAATTCCCAAATCCCCAAACTCTCAAATTTCCAAATTTCCAAATTCCCAAATTCTCAAGTCTCCAAATTCCCAAATTCCCAAATTCTCAAATTTCCAAATTCCCAAATTCCCAAATTCCCAAATTCACAAATCCCCAAATTCTCAATTTCTCTAAATTCCCAAATTTCCCAATTTCCCAAATTCCCAAATCCCCAAATTCTCAATTTCTCCAAATTCCCAAATTCCCAAATTCCCAAATTCTCAATTTCTCCAAATTCCCAAATTCTCAATTTCTCCAAATTTCCAAAATCCCCAAATTCCCAATTACCAAACTCTTAATTCCCAAAATTCCCAACACCCAAAATTCTCAAATTTCCACAATCTGACATTTCCCAATCTGCAATCTCCCAAATACCTATCACAACTATAAAATCTCTAACATCCTACATGCTAAAAATGGTAAAATTTCAAAACTCCCAAAACGGCAATATAACAAGCGTCTACTATACCCCGCTGTTTCATCACTGCGCGCAAAACAGCACAGTGGGTATTCTCGTCGTCATTAACGTAATCACGTACAAAGACATTGAAAAAGCAAACGACATATGTTACATAATTTCCGGGCGCATTGAACCTTCCATGTTTTCGACTGGTTCTACCGCATTAATCACTGTCCTGTTTTACGCGTAAACACGACCTATCCTGTCCTGCGTCATAATTCATCGCGTACCGTTGTCGCGGTTTCCCTCTTCGAGAACTACAGCGTCTTCTTTTCCCGTTATCGTGGACGTTACGACGTAAAAATATTGGCGTATCTGCGTTCCATAAAAGTAACACGAATGGAACTTGCTGTGGATCTCGTGAACGCTCGGTTTTTAACGTGTTCGTGTATAAATACGAACGTCTCGCGAGATTTGATGCTGTCCGAGATTATATTTGACACGTTAACCGCCATTACGGAATGGACACGTGTTACTAACCTCGTTCATGCTCTAAATTGACGTTCAAGCATTTAATTTTACCAATAAAATAAATTGACCTCTATTCTATTTTTTACCGTCAACATTCGACTCTTGGCAAGAGTGACTTTTTTTAAGAGTCAATTTTTACTCTTAGCTTTCTAGGTTAAAAGTTTACTGAGTTCACTTAAGACTCTATAGTATTGTCTACTTCAATAGGTTTATACACCATATGATACTATAGATTTCGTTAAATATTTATTTGAAATTGTATTCAGGTGATTCAGTGGTCAGTTTGACCATCTTATTCGGCCATGTTAGATTTCGATGTATAATAATTCATTTTTATTAAGGTGCTCGAATATACCCTTCAGCCTAACGAAACTAACAATATATAATTCGATAGCGTGTCCAAAAGAATTTCACGTCAAGCTTCAACCCCGTATCTCAATTGAAGGGTAGTAACACGAAAAAATCGAAATTCCAATTTTTGCCCTATTTTTTCCATTTAGTGACGTACAAAAATTCGGAAAATATTCTGGAACGTGAAAAACCTAGTAACGGATATCACAGAATTTTTGCAGATTTTTGGACCGTAAATTGCAGTTATGAAAAATGAAAAACTGCAAAATATTTGGAAGAAATACGACTTTTTCTTTTGGATGTAGAATCAGTACTTTTATATTATAATAATACAGGGTGGCCAAGATAAAAATGGCCTCCAGTCATATCTTCTGTATTCATACCGGGGCTTTTTTATCTCGGCTACCCAGTATATTAGTATAACTATTATTCTCGAATTACTTTCACAGTGTCTCCAAAAATTTCCGTTCTAACCTAATGGTGACTAAAAATTGTACTCGCGAGATAAACAAATTTTACCTTGAAAAGACAGATTTTTCATCTGAAAGACAGATTTCACATGGAAAATGCAGATTTAACGGAATAAATCGATTGGATCGTGATGCAATACGATGATCGAACAATAGCGTGAAAAACAGCATCGCAACATCATCAACTTTCTCTGACGTTTATTTCACGAGGTTGACCAGTTTGTAACGCAATTGTTCTCGGTTTCCCGTTCATTATTTCGTCCGTGAATTCGGCGATCCGCTTCTGTCGCAGCAGGGAAGCAATCCGGAAACAATGGAGGAAGAATAATCGTTATCAATGAGTCGCATCGGATAACAGAATCCGGCCACACGTACGCACTGAAATTCATTGTTTACTAGCCGCATAACACACACACGGGGTTCGGATCAATATTTTCACCGATGCGATACAACAAACATTTTCTGCTGAATACATGCATGTGGTTTATTCGAAAGCTATCAAATATTCCGAAAGATACGGACGATATGATCAGATACCTTTGATAATTTCGCGATATCGAGGGCTGTGTTTGTTTGTTTGACCTTGCAGTCACCTGGAAATGACCTGTAAAGGTTATATTAACACATTTAAGTGGAACGGTGTATTTATTTTTATATGGGTTGATTCTTTGGAGTATTTTGTTTGAAAATTGATGTAAGATTAAAGATTATATTATTCGTTAAATCTTGTGATCTGAAGAGATGGGAATCTAGGGATTTGGTGGATTAGAGATTTGTGCATAGGTTTAGGAATTTGAGACATGTGAGTTTGTGGATTTGGAGATTTAGGAGTCTAGGAATTTAGGGAGATAGGTAGTGGAGAAATTGGGATTTGGAGATTTAGGGATGTTGGATCTGAAGAATTTGAGGATAGAGAAATTTGGGAATTTAGGTATTTAGGAACCTAGGAATTTTGGGAATATTGGGATGAGGAGACCGTTGGATTTGGAGATCTAGGGATGTGGGACTTATGGATTTAGGAATATGGGGATTTGGGAATATAGGGGTTTAGGAATATGGGAATTTAGGAATGTGGGGATTTTGGAATATGGGGATGTAGGATTATAGGGATTTGGAAATATGGGGATTTGGGAATATGGGGATTTGGTAATATGGGGATTTGGGAATGTGGGGATTTGGGAATATGGGAATTTTGGAATATAGGGATTTGGGAATATGGGGATTTGGGAATATGGGAATCTGGAAATTTGCGAACTTTGAGGTTTAGGAATTTGGGAACTTAGATATTTGGGAATCTAGGAATTTCGAAGCTTGGAAATTTGGGAATTTAGATACTAGGGAACTGGTAATTAGGAAGCTTGGAAACTTGGAAAATCAGGAAAACCCAGGAAATTTGAGAAATTTGAAAAATTGTAAATTTCAAAATTCCAATATTCACAAATTCAAAAACTACAACCTAGGAAACTTAGGAATACAAAAACCTAGTAATCTAGTAATTACTTAATTTGCATGGCTAGAATTATAAAAGTTAAAAAACTTGGAAAATCGAGATCCAAGAATTTGAGAACTAAAAACTTGTCCCCAACATTTTCTCGTATCATTCACATTTCCCCAAATATTCGAACGAATTCAAATAAGCAGTACATACCATATGCATATACAATGAAATATAAATGAAGCTTAAAGTGTACCAACGGAACATATAAATGCACATTGGCGCAGTTGGATCCACCGTTGGTCAAGAGGCTAAGGGTTAAAAGAAGGGTGTTAACCCGTGTTAGATGTCGTCTGAGTTTTCTCTGACCCCGCTGGTGGATGATTTTCTCGTGTACAAGGATCCTTAGATGGCCTCGGACTTTGATCGTGTGCAGCATTCTTGCACGTCAGCGGCTCGTTGTGGTAGTGAGTCTGCTGATGGCTAAGTTATTTGAGATCCGAGGGTTGAACGCTTATTTTATGGCGATAATGGGAATTGCATCGTATTCATCTGCAGACAGTATACACGGCCATATACCGGGTGTCCGTTGTTGTCTTTATCACGATTGATTGGATGTGAAGGAATGTGTTTCGACGCGGTTGGGTATTTGGGGATTTGAGGATTTGGGGATTTTGAGATTTGGGGATTTGGGAATTTGGGGATTTGGGGATTTGGGGATTTGGGGATTTGTGGATTTCGGGATTTGGCGATTTGGGGATTTGGTGATTTAGGGATTTCAAATATTGAGAATTTCGGAATTTGGGGATTTGGGGATTTGGGGATTTGGGGATTTGGAGATTTCAAATATTGAGAATTTGGGAATTTGGGAATTTGGGGATTTGGAGATTTAGGGATTTGGGAATTTCAGGATTTGGGGATTTGGGGATTTGGTGATTTAGGGATTTCAAATATTGAGAATTTCGGAATTTGGGGATTTGGGGATTTGGGGATTTGGGGATTTAGAGATTTAGGGATTTGGGGATTTAGAGATTTAGAGATTTAGGAATTTGGGAATTTGGGAATTTGGGAATTTGAAGATTTCGGGATTTGGAGATTTAGGAATTTCCAGTATTGAGAATTTGGAAATTTGGGAATTTGAGAATTTGGGGTATGCTGGATTTGGGAATTTTAGTATTTGAAAATTTGGAGATTTAGGTATTACTAATATTGAGAATTTGGAAATTTGGGTATTTAGTGATTTAGAGAGTTGGGGTATACGGATTTAAGGACTTGGAGATTTAGGGAACTTATGAATTTGGGAACTTAGAGATTAGAAGACGTAGGGATTTGAATATTCAGAGATGTTGGGACTTAGAGATTTGGAGATCTTAGAGTTTGGGAATTTGGATATTTGAAGATTTGGGGATTTAGTGATTTGTGGATCTGAGAGTTTGAGAGTTTGGGAATTTGGGCATTTGGGAAATTGTTATATTGCAATATTTGAGAATTTAGGGATTTGGGATATGAACATCTGAGGATCTTGAAATCCGGGGAGATTCAGGAATGTCTGAAGAAGATTTGGAGATTTGAGAGTTTGGGAATTTGTGAATTTGTTAACTTGAGAATCTGTACATTATAAAATTCGCGGAACTAGAGAACTTGGGGATTTGTATACATGGGAGTTTGTGAATTTTGAAATTGAAGAAATTTATGAAATCTTACACTTGAGAATTCGGAAATTTATGAATTCCTACACATTTCTGCTCTTAATCGAGCATTTTTCAATTGCAGAACTCCTACACTGGAGAATGTGGAAGTTCATAAAATCCTATACTTAGAAATTTGAAATTTGGAAGTTTATAAAATTCTATACTTAGGAAATTGAAATTTGGAAGTTTGCGAATTTGAGAGTTTATTTGTAAACTTGTGAATTTAAGAATTTGAAATTTTAGAAAATTATAAAAATCTGCAACCACCGTTTCGATCGATCCTCTCAGTATCGCCTCGGTGGATATTTAATGGACCTCTTGCAGCTCTTACATCTATTTTTTTTTCATTTTGTCACCCAGTCACGGCAACCTGCGAGCAGGAGGTACAAAATAATCTGACCTACGTGATCAGCCCGGGTTTCCCCAACCTCATTGACTGGCCCATGAACTGTTCAGTGGTCGTACAGAAGATCGATAGGCAGGTCAGCCAACTCAGGATCGATTTCGTCCACTTCAACATAGTAAGCCATGCAGTTCTATCATTCTTTGCTCCACTAACGGCATATTAACCCCGGAATACTACGCATTCGTGATTACAGCGACACGCTTTTCCATCCCCTTCAAAGCAAAGCAAAGCAAAGAGAGACACACACCGCACGATGTCGTCCACTCTGTGTTGAAATGTTGACCCTTAATTGCCAACGCAACCAAGGGTTCAGCAACCCGAATTCTAACAGGGTTCCCTGGTTAATACGTACACGGTTCATCGAAAAAGTACGCTTGTAGAATTTATACCGGTGTATATTTACCACCCCGTTATTAACCAAACTACGGTCGGGCTATGAATTTTTTAGGCTTTGCTGGCTGATGAATTAGAGTTTTATTGTGATTAGTACTTTTTATGGTCATGAATTTATTCGGTTTATTAGTAATGTTATCAGATTCGGTTATTTTTCTTAGGTACGTTGAAGGGAACTAGTTGTGTGCCATTGGGGTAAAATTATTTTGTTTATTAATTTTATTTTGCTAGTTATGTGAATATGTAGTTTCGTGTGTGAGAGGTTAAATGACTCATTTTGGCGATTATTTCATAATTAACTTATAACAACTTTATTTATTTTTAACGCCAAGAATGAATGTTGAACGTCAAGAATGAAAGGAATGAGGATTCTAGGTTAGGTTTTCGAGAACGCTTATTTTTAAAGAATAGCGGTTATTTATTATTGATCTGTGTTAGATAGTCTTACATATTTCTGAATATTGATATCTTACGTGTATGATAAAATATTTTCTTCCAAACTCTCAATCCTTTTAAGTAATGGTGGACATTACTCTGTGACATTTTTAAACTTCTTCATTAATTAAAATATGACATTGGAGCTTCAGTTCATTATTCAACTAAAATAACTACACGATATATGAAATGATATCTTTCATACTAAATATGCATTAGATCATTTAAAAAAAGAAATATTTTAAACAATATATTAACGTTTGACATCATCCTTAATCATTCATGAAACAAACATTTTTTCGAGTGCATTTTACTTTTTTTTTATAAATTATTGTCCTATAATTTTCATTGACATAATTCATATGAAATGTCATTACATAATTTTCATTGATATAATTCATGTGGAATAATCATTGTATAATTTTCATTAAAATAATTCATAGAGAAAAATGATTGTATAATAATCATTTAAACAATTCATATATAATTATCATTTTATAATTTCCATATTTATCATTCTATAACATCGTACAAAATATAAGAACACTACATATAAATCTTACACTTATCATTGTATCTTTTTCAATGAAATCAATTCAAACAGGAATAAATATTGACAAGAACACAATAAGCAGAATTTAAACCGGAATTATTCTTAAAGTTAAACAGAAGTTACAATAGAAATGTTGAGTAATCTTCCGTTTAAATTCGAAACTGTTCTGAATGAGAATACGTATTCCATAAATATACAAGGGAAGCCAGAAATGGTGGAACGTATGTAACGTAACGCGAGCGTTACAATGTGTTGGTAAGGGTTAACGACACCCCTTTAACTTCACTATATTCCAGAACAGCGGCTCGGGGGTTGAACTTACTATACTTTCTTTACAATAGTCATTCAGCCGGCGTTGGAACACGAGTTGGGAATATCTTCGCTGAAATATCAAGGGTTTTAAACAATACATATTTCATTAGCTCGGAAATACTGCTATTGTTTTGGAAGTTTGACAGAATTAATATTAAATTCGCTAATTTCGTTTACAATCATTAGTTCATAATTTGTAAAAGACAGACAATTTATACAATCTCTTTTAAATGTACATATACAAATGTATTAATATAAATGCAAAGAAATAAATGTATATGTATAAATGCACATCTATAGATTCACATGTGTAAATGCACATGTGTAAATGCACATATGTAACTGCACATGTATAAATGTACATGTATAGATACACATGTATAAATGCACATGTGTAATGCACATGTGTAAATGCACATTAGCAAATGCACAGGTGCAACTGAACATGTATAAGTGCACATGTACAAATTCACATGTCAAATGCACATGTACAGCTGCATACGTACAAATGAATATCTATAAATGAACATATACATATAAATGTATATACATAATATATTTTGCAGGCATATGAACATTTACAAGAACATTTCATTGCACTGTTTTATCAAAATATAAATTGCAATCCTATTTTGTCATAATTTTAAAATATCTTAATTTTTAAACACGTATAAATATTTATTAATTGTGTCATGTTTTAACGGTGGTATTGGAAAATCTCTGTATATTTTATGTATGGGTTATTAAGTACATGTCATCCATTCAATATGAGATACCTAATTTTGGTGAACACAGTGAGGTTATAAAGTAATATTATTATAAAAATGATATCATTATCATAATATATTCCACAGCACTTAACGTAGTCATTCCTTCCTTGTAAGATATGGGATATACTTTCAGTACGCCATTTTTAGCTAATACTTTCGTTAACATAAATAACTATGATCACATATTGGATGTTGCTTCGCTCGTTCACCTGAATGACCCATTAACGACCACCATTTTTCGAGAAACATGAACTGCTATTTTTGGGGGTTGATTCGATCCATTGACCCTATGTGAAAAATGTACCAAATTTACTAGCTACCTTGTTGCTTTTAGTAATAACATTATCAGTTTAATACTTCAGAAAAGAATTAAAATAATTTAAGCAGTGTACTCTGTTTAATTATAAATTAAATGTCAGTATACATCAGTGATTTCTTCATATCGTACACAAGTATTTTGATCTTTAATTTGATGTTTGTTTGATCCAAAAAAGTTATATTGATTTTCATTATAAAATATTTCGTTCTTTCCTAAGAAACCAATTGTCCGACAAAAATTAATGTTTTCTTTCGATTACCTTTATTGATATATGATTTTCCGCGAACTATTGTGTATCCATGTTATTTTAAAATTCGATACACAATATTAGAACGTATTTTCTTTAAATTTTCTGGAAATAATTAAATTGCATATTTACGATTCATCTTTCTTTGTTTTTCTTTGACAATTTTTCATTGATCTTTTCAATCTAATTAATTTAGCTATTTGTTAAAATATACATTATTATAATTATACTTACAGTCGTCACATTCACATTTTACAACAAATGCCTAACATTTACAGTGGATAAATAGAATTTATAATTTTAACAATTAATATCAATTAATATTACATTTTTTATGAGATAATACTTCAGTGTAAATAGTCACACTTAACAACAATTAATTAAATATCATAGTATTTTAAGATTGTTTTACGAGCCTTGTTCATGAAAGTTTGAAAGCAAAACAATGTTTTGCTTGATCAAATTTCTTATCTTAATAATTCAAAGGGTCCCAGAGATAACGTTGAGAGATATTAAGGGCACATTATAGTTTACCCTCCGACCAACAGTCTTTTTACACCCAACAGAAATTTCGTTACACGTGAGTTGTAACTTCTAAAATTATTTATACTTTTATGGTAACAATCTTCGGATTAGAGACAGAATACCGTTTAGAAATTTGGAATTCTAGTGATTTGGGGATTTGAAAATTTGGGGATATAGGATTCTGGGGTTATTGAAAGGGGATATAGAAATTTGGCGACATAGGATTCTGGGGTTATAGAAATCTGGGGATATAGAAATCTGGGGATATAGAAATTTGGGGATATAGAAATTTGGGGATATAGAAATTTGGGATATAGAAATTTGGGGTTATAGAAATTTGGGGATTTGAGAATTTGGAGAAATGGAAATTTGGGAATATAGGATTCTGAGGTTATAAAAATTTGGGGGTATAGAAATTTGGGGATATAGAAATTTGGAGAAATGGAAGTATGGAGATATAGAAATTTGGGGATATAGAGATTTGGGGTTATAGAAATTTTAAAGATTTCAAGTCTATAAATCTCCAAATTTCTAAATCTCTAAATTTCCAAATCTCCAAATCCCCAAATCCCCAAATTTCCAACTTTTCCAATTAAAAAATTTGATTACCTCCACCACATCCATCGACCCATTAAAATATTTTTCTTTCAATTACACTACATCATGTTACATAGATTTGGTACGAAAATTACCAATGACTCCCTATGGAAGTCAATGTGTTAATTAATTAACTTATCTATGAATTTGTCGCAAAGAAGGCGGGTCAAAAGCGGCCACAATCTACCGGTTGCTTCGAATAACGCGATATACATACACCATACATATGTATGTATTGGTCGGCTGATAAAAATCGGCCGCATTTACTGCACGGCTTGTTCATTCAAGTGACTTATCGATCGCTGTAGGGTCAACCCAACTCCAGAACGGGCGTATGTGACGAAGATATCATGGAAATCAGGAATGGTAGGAGCGTGTTTCAAATGTGCGGCTGGAACAGTGGTCAGCATTGTAAGTACGACTTTCTTTGTATGCCGTGTTACAACTTTTAATCTATACTACACTTTTCTGCTTTCATCTTGGAATTAACTTTCTGTGGATTTATGCAGGCTATACTTAACACGAAACTACTCTGAAAAATGTTGTAAATAATTTTATAATCATATCACGTTCTTCATGAATGGAAAGGTAAATTTATGAATTTCACTTCTGTAATTTTATCAAGTTTTTTACTTATGAAAGCGTGCATTTTTTGAATTACTAAATTGCGTGATTGCAGAGTTTAATGTGCTTTAAAGTGCAGGGGATTTTATTTAGGTGTTATCAAGTTTCGGAATAGTGAAATTATTCAATTTGAGTATTTTGAGATTTTTAAGTTATCAAGTTTTCGTATTTTAGTTATCAAATTTCTGCATTTTTACAAGTTAAATTTTGGATATTTTTACAGAGGGAAGTAATTGGAAAAGGTTTAAGTTTGGATGACAATTGCAAATTTTTCTATTTTCGAATGAACAATTTTTCAATTTTTCAATTCTTCAATTCTTCAATTCTTCAATTCTTCAATTCTTCAATTCTTCAATTCTTCAATTCTTCAATTCTTCAAATCTCTTTAATGATTAAATTTCCAAATCTATGAATTACCAAGTTTTCAGGAAACCCTCAGTTCTCAAATTCCCAAATCCCTAAATTCTCCAATTTCGAAATCCCCTAATCCCCACATGCCATCTCCCCAAATCCTTCAATCCCCAAATCTCGAAATTCCAAATCCACAAACATTGAAATCCTCAAATATCCAACTCTCCAAACTCCAAACCCATAAATTTCCATATCCCAAATCACCAATACCCAGACGATCAATTCTTCAAATGTCTCCTCTAACTCCCACATGTGTCCACATACCACATGCAGCAGCACACCTGTACGACTAAAGCATCGTCGATATCGTATTTTCATAAAGCAGCACGACACAATCGATCCTCCCCATTAAAACCGTAACTCCTCGCAAAAAGGATAACAAATTGAAGACGATACTTTCGAACAAGTTCCTCGAGTGATATATAGAGAGGCAAGGCTTCGTTACGGACGCAATCGATCTTTCGCGTTTCAAGCCTCTTTGGAGCCAAGTCATCCGTTCTCCGATGCTCGTTTCCCTTTTTTTTCAGTGTACATAGACCTGGATGAGAACAGAGAGCCATTAACATTAGACTTCCGGTTGCCCAGGAGTCTACAGCCCCGAATGTGGGAAATCAGGATCGTTCAATTGGCTTTCGAGCAACGTGCACCTACGGGATGCTTGCAATATTTCCAGTCGGTTAACGGGACCCTGAAGACGTTAAACTTTCTGCTGAACGGCAGATTTCTGGCGGACCAAGACTATCTCATGTGCATTCGACAAGAAAGGGGCATGTGTGGGATAGCATACATGCCTTGTTCCGCGGATTCCTTTAGAATAGGGCCTCCTAGGATGCGAATGGAGAACAACAACGCGACGATCATCGAGCAGGGATCAAATTCGACTATGAATTCAAATATGAATGCGGTTTCTATGAACAACACGGACGCGGATATCGAGGGATCGGGTACGAATCCTATGGACGGAGATGTCGCTAATATGACGAGCATGGGACAAGCCTTGTCAAGTATCTTCGGTCAGGAACGGTGCAGGGACAGGGTGCTGATTCCTTGCGATTTCGAAGAGTTCATCACGGTATTTTATTTTTATCTTTTATTTTATTTGGAGAGAGAGAATTATGTTTTGGAATGCAGTTAGATTGTAGAAAGAAGCTAGAATTTTTAGAATATTTAAAATTTTAGGTAAAAGAAGCTAGAGAAAATTGTGTTTTAAACGGTACTATTAAAAGAAGGTAACTGTGCTTTAGAATGTAGTATTAAAAGATAGTCAGATAACATTTTTTGTTTTAACCTATATTATTCTACATATTGTTTTATCTGTGTAGATTAAACTGTCTGACATAAAGAATATGAACAGATAAGGCGGGATACACTTCCCTCTTTAACTGAGCGAAACGCAGCGCGATTGCAGTAATGGCGGACACTCAACTTATTCTTTGAACTCCCATTTTTGCGTGGTTTTTACGTGTTTAACGAGTATTATTCATTATGCACTAGTCAACATTACTAGTTAATTTTGTAACTTACTTCTTTCGCTTCTTTTTATTTACACTTTAGTTTTTAATAATTACTGAGGTTGCTATTTTTAAGTACGATATCAGTACCCTGTATTCCTAACTGCAATCGCAAAATGATTTTATCAAAAAATTTTGTACATCTCATACTAGCTTTTACCTTTCTCTGTATTTTATTCTTAAGAAAACTATGTAATTTCAGTACATTAATTGTATAATTTGTTACATAATGAAGTTATTCTCTGATGAACTTTGCAAGACTGGGTACTTTAAGTCCCACGTAGTTTTAACAAGTTAAGACGTAAAACACAGTGGACATAAAATGGCTATAAAATGTAGTTGATGTTAACCTCTTGCCATACTTTGTCAAACTTGACTCGTGACCCACGGTTCAAATGTGATGAACTTTACTCGAATTTTAAACACGCTTCAGTTTGAAGTTTGAGTCCGATTGCATAGTCAGATCGCTGAATACAAAACTGATCTAACATTTAAACTTTATTTGTTACTGTTGTTCTGACGCACCCATAATTCAAATGTGATGAACAATAGTTCAATTTTTACTTTAAATACGCTTCAATTTGAAGTTGTCCAATTTGCATAGTCACTAAGTACAAAATTTCAATTTAAACTTCCTTTATTTAATTGACGCATTTGACGAGTAAATGATACGGCAAGGATTAATTGTAGCAAACAGTGAATCAAAGTAGTTGCTTTACCGATGTCAGGCTATTTCGTGGGTAAGGCAACCGGGTAAGGCAAAGGGTTAACAACAAGCTTTTGGCTGTTATCTGTTGCAGCCCGGAAACAACGAAGCTGGGATTTGCAATCTTGAACACTGTGGTAACACTTTGTGCGATCGAAACGAGCTGGACGAAGAAGGTAATTGTCGAGTGGAGACTTGGGCAACGCCCTTTCGCATAAGGGTGGCTTTTGGTCCTGGACAGGACACAGGAACCACGCTCGAGGACAATATTGGCATGTGTCTCGTGTACGAACAGCTACCCTGCGTCGCTTGACCAACTTACCGTCATGAATGATTGCAGAAGTGGGTGGAACACGTTCAGAATTTATAGATATTATTTAAAAATGTATTTTTAAATGGACGTTCTGTAAATGACAGTGTGGTCCGCTTATTATGATCTTGGGGTTACAGATTTTGATAACAATAATCAGCTGATAACAGTACATGAAATTGTTATTGAATTCAATTGTGACTCTTGAGTTGTGACTTTGTACATTTAATATTAAAATTACCAAATCTATTATTAAAATTATATATTACTTTTCTTATAAATAATTATTTTTGAAAAAATACCGTTTAGTACAAATTTGCTAATTTTTATTTTTTGTTCTTATTATAATTGACAATAGCCGAATTATAATTATAATAGACGCATTTTTAACAATTTTAGACAGTCTTTCGGAATCCATTAATTACGACAATAGTAAATCGATAAAATTATTCATGATTATATTAATCGGATCTCACTATGATTTTACTTGTGTCCAATCATAATAATCGGATTGCACTGATACAGTTTACATTTCGTTAATAACTTTTTCCCAATTTAATTACAACATTTTATTACGTTGAACAAGGAGTTTTTAATTATAAAAGTGCTGTTATTTGTTGTGATGTCGATAATTATAGCCATGTATGTTTTATATTAAATATAAAATTAAATTTGCCTTTAGTTAGTCGCACGTTCATTGCAGAATAGTTTGCATATTGATTAAAATAAACAATCGTGTTTGATTGAAGATAAATATTTATTACTGTAAATGACAAATTTGTATATGTATAGTTTGCATATGTGTATAAGTACGAGTATTTATTGCAATGTTCTTGTACGAATAATTAAAGGCGCAACCACCCCTTTATATTTGTATTTATTATTATTTTAAGTTCATTCATACGCTTATAATTTCAAGTATTTTGTTTATATTTTAATATTTATTTATTTACTTGTCATACTATATTTAAGTTTTCCATTTTTTAGCGTTTTGTTGTTTTTAGAATAAGTAAGAGGGGTAGAAATTACAAAAGAAAATGTATAAAATTCTTTTTTAAATTAGCTTACTAATTTCTTAGATAAATAATGTATCAATATCTGTGCTATATGTACATATTGTTGAAATTATTTTTATTTAATACTATCTTGATAACATTGTCTTACCTTCTTATACTTAACTCACATTTTTATAGTTTTGCAAATTTAAAATGTTCGTGTTTTATTTAAAATTGTAAAAACTGTAATCTTAGAATAAAATTGTTTTTGTTTTCCAATCATGTCTCTTCTCCCATGAAAATTCTTAAGTTTGTATACAGTACTGTTAAAAAAGTGTTACGCTTTCATAAAAGAATATGAAAGGAATTTAAACAAAAAATTCTATTATTTAGTTACGTTTAGCAGACATCTTACATTATAACAATCATTTTAAATACTTGCACCAAAAGATTAAAAATCTTGTTTTAACAAGAAATTGTAGTAAGAATGTAGTAGTGTTTTTGGATATAAAACCAACCTTTCTTTTAAAATATTAAAACATACGAGGTACCTTTTCTATAATAATTCTGTTTAACTTCTCTGAAATTTAAACGTATAAAGTGATAAAAGTCAAATTTACGTTTACGTGTAAGCAAATTTAGGAACATCAAAAGGCTCAGGATATTTCTACAAGGTCTAATTACAAACCAAATACCTCGTAGCTTTTCGCTGAAATAACCAATTAAAATTTCGCTTCTTCGTCAAATCTTCTTCAGCCTGCTTGTTTCCCTCGTTTCTCTTACCTAATAGGAAAAACTCATCCTTTAACGATCGTAAGGTTGTTTCTAAGTTAACTACACCGTCATTAAGTCTTTTTAGACCCGTATCTTATGATTATCTTAATTATCGAACCATATTTGTTACAGCAATTTTTAATATTTCGAATAATTTTGGCACTTGTACAAATTTTAAATTTATATATTTTCTGATTTTATAGCTTGAAAATTTGGTATTTTCAAATTTAAAAATTTCTAAACACTCAAATTTTTAGATTTATGAAATAGATTATGGAATTTTGTGAATTTCAGAATTTTGGATATGTGTAAATTGGAAAATTGAAAGATAGTGAAAGATAATTTAAACGAGAGAGATAACTAACTTCTTAAATTTCTAGTTACTATTAAAGATTTAAAAATATGAAGGTTCAATATTTATAAATTTCGTAAATTTCTAAATTCTTAAGGGGTTGACAGGTGAATGAAAACGCATGATAACACAATCGTGTCAAAGAGTTAAATAGTCTTTATTTACAAACGAACTAGCTTAAATCGCAAACGCAGCGCGCAACTCTCGATACAATAATAGATATATAATTCGCTTCTTTTATTTTTCTCCGTTTTTGTTCTCTCGATTATTCGTCACGATCGTCGACAGCGGTTCGCTGCAATAACAAATCACCCAGAAACGTCCATTACGTGTCCTCGCGTCCGAATTAAAAGAAAATGGCGTCCTTCGCGCCGCATCATCTCGAGTTTTCCAGGTGAATAACTGCAGCGTACAGAGTCGACGATTATCACGCAAATCGTAGCGATAACGATAATGATGTTACAAGAATAAATTACAATGCTATTAAATACAATAATGAAGGTGACGTCACGCCGGAATTTCGAAAGAAACATGCTCCGACCAGAACACGGCGTGACGTTACGAGCTCCTCATCATCATCATCCACCATTCTCACCTTCCGTCGTTATTCGTCTCTTCGACCGTAATAACCGTAATGATAAGTAATAATAATAACGAGATTAGCGATAATCTTGATTCAACGACGACGACGTCGACTTCCGGCGTCGCTGGTCCATCTTTTTGCTCCCTGACGCGGACGTTGACGTCGTCGACGCAGCGTAAGAAAACTCGTACCTCTATCTACAAAGTCAAAAGGACCGATAAAACGTGTTAAAAAGGGCGGTGGTCAACAAACGCGCGTGTGTGTTCTGTGTGCGTCTCGGTTTCTTTGTACAGAGCGTTAAGGAAGCGATTATGGTCACCTACAGAGGGAATTTTTTATGTTACGTTGAATACAGGATCGTGAAAGTGGAAATACTTGGCGAAATTAACTGCGATCTCGAAATCGAAGGTTTAGCAGTTTTCATTATATGTATACGTTTTAGGTGTGGAAATCTTTTTGTGGATGCATTTTGAAAATTGCTAATTTAGGAAGTTTAAAATATGTAGAAATTCAGAAGTTTGGAAACTGATTTGTACATTTATTTATGAATATAAATGGGAATCTATGAAGTTTTCAACATAAATGAGAATTATACATTTTATAAGTATAAATATGAATTTATAAACTTATGAATATGAATATTTGTTTATAAACCTGTAAATATAATAATGAATTTATAAACGTATGAATGTGAATATTTGTTTAAAAATTAGTAAATATAAATATGATTTATAAACTTATGAATATGAATATTTGTTTATAAATTTGTAAATGTAGAAATGTAAAAATGTAGAAATTTAGAAATTTAGAAATGAAGAAACTTAGAAATGAAGAAATTTAGAAATTTAGAAATTTAGAAATCTAGAAATCTAGAAATCTGGAACTCTACAAATTTAAAAATCTAAAAATCTAAAAATCTAAAAATCTAAAAATCTAAAAATCTAAAAATCTAAAAATCTAAGAATCTAAAATTCTAAAAATCTAAAATTCTAAAAATCTAAAAATCTAAAAATCTAAAAATCTAAAAATCTAAAATTCTAAAAATCTAAAAATCTAAAAATCTAAAAATCTAAAAATCTAAAAATCTAAAAATCTAAAAATCTGAAAATCTAAAAATCTAAAAATCTAAGAATCTAAGAATCCAGGAACCTAAAAATAAAAAAATTTATAAATCAATGAATACGCAAATACAAACAAATTAACAAACGTATAAATTCATAACCCAAAAAAGCCTAAAAAACCTTCAACGCTCAAATCACAATTATCTAATTCCGCAAAGTTTTTCCTTTCCCACAAACGTTCATTCAATGCAATAAAAGAAGTACACCTCCGTAAAGTGATTGTTACTTTGTTAACACCTTGTACATTTGTAGGTACTGTGTATAGGTAACGTGTGTACCAGTTAGATGTATGCTTCTTTGTACAGTGTCCTTGAATGCAACACATGCCGCTACCCTGATACCATACTGCGCAAACTCGTAGTGAGCTTCATTTTTGTTTCCTCTTTATTTGATTTCTTCTGTTCTCGTTTTTAGTTGAAACTCTGTGTCGTTTTATTAAGGAGGCTCCAGTTTAGCACCGCGAATCCGGTTTAACGGGATACAAACATTATTGGTTAGGTTAGGTTAGGTCTTGTTCTTAAAGCGCCATGATATGTATACTGTTCAGGAGAGCCTGTGAATTTCTTTCGTTTCAAATGATTTTCCTGATAACCTGAGTAGGGGTTGAATTATTTTATTTCTCGATCACAATTTGTAATTTTAATTTCATCTGATTTTGTAGCGTACTCGATTTATTTTGTAATTGTTTCATGAAAATTAACCTTTGATTTTAATATTGTCTGTGAATAATTTTTCAATTTTGCGTTCTTGTCGTAGAATTGTTTTATAAATTCATTTGCAATGATTTTCAGTTACATTCTCGTAATTCTGTCGAATTGCAATTTTTCTGATTTACATATTTCTTGCAAATATTTTATAAATATATTTGCAATAATCAGTAATGTCAATTGATCGTGAACTGCGAACGTAACAAGTTCGATTATTTAATTTTTCTCGTGAATTATTTTGTAAAAAATATTTCGTCGATCGAATGTTTTGTATGTTTAATTATATCGAGTGTTAATTGTGGAATGGTCTGCGTTGAATTTGGTCGAATTACATCATTTTCAAACTTTCGAGCTTCTATCTTCATCGTAATAGAGTTTTGTACCTGTAAATTTTTGACAACCATCATTTTTCCGTCTTGAATTTGTAAACTTGTATATGGTGGTTCGCTTTCTCGTTTATTTTCCTACGCAATAACGTTTCAACGTTGTACGTAATTAAGGTTGCAGATAGAAGAACGTAATTTTAGATAATACACAACTGCGTTTTTGAATATATTTCGCAGCAATTACTGAGATTACGTCTTCTGAAAAATAACATGTTTCTTTTTTTTACGCAATGCAGTACTCTGCGAGATATCAACACTCTTTTATATTTCATCTTCTCTTCGAATTCCTACGAAAACGAAAACAAAATAGATTTCAAATATACAAATTTACAGGTTTTCTTTGTAAACTTTCAAACTTTTTAAAGTTACATTTATTTTTCATTTAAATTAGAAGTCTACTGAAATGGAAAAATGAATTAATATTTATCTTTTATTTTTACATTGCCAAGAAGAAGCAATATTTTTTAAAATGCAACAAAAATTCAAAGCTGTACAAAAAGTTTTCTAAATTTCTCTGACGCTAACAATTTCAATTAAATTTATTGTTAGCTTTATATCACACTTACTTTTATAAAAAATATATAAACTGCGACGTCGAATAGCGTTATACTTTCAATATAAATTCTTTTAACATCAACTTAACAACGAGTTGCAAAGCACATTAAGCAGCCATTTTTCATTGAACAATTTTTATAAATCTAAATACAAATTTCATCTTCTTTACATTCGTGTGCTATGAAATATCAACCTATACTATAAATTATTTTACAAATGTATTATAAATTATTTTATATATTACAAATTATTTCATAATATATCATAGTATGAATAATTTATACTCGGTTTGAAATATTAAATATTATTCAACCTTAAACTGTAAATAATTTACATTACAGAACAATATTATTATAAAAAGATTCTATACATATAGTGACTTTGAATTATTTATTCAACAAGATATAAATGAAATTTAAACATTATCTTATATCTTTCATTATATTTGATCTTCTCATTCAATTTTGCAAAATTAACATTTATTTAAACTTGCAATCTTACTCTAACATTTCGTATCACACGATTTTTACACTTTATATAATTTCGTAATTCCACGAATAAAGGAAACAGAATCTTTAATTTTTCATTCGATAGATTACTTATTTTTGCAAACTTATTCTAATATCCAACTCCGATGTTTCAAATTTTTACAGATTTACAGCCAGATAAAGTATCACACGAATTTGTCAGTCCTCATGCATAAACCTCAAATATTTTATTTACAAATTTAACCACTAAACGAAATTAATTCTAATGAATAGATATCATCGAATACAGGCTTAGGGAATTTAGTGCCTATTATCCGAGCGAACAGTTATTGATGAAGTATAAAATCAATGGTCTTCCATTATCGAAGCTATTGATCATCCGAAACGTTTTGTCCTTTGTCAGGTTCAGATAAATTGAGTTCTTCTACAGATTGCAAGAAATTGAACGTTATTATTATTGGACATGTTTCGAAATCTTTTTGAAATTTAATAATCATCGTTCTTTATTATCATTTTGAACCAGTGATAGTTAAACTGAAGATTTTATTAATTCTTTCGGGCAAATTGGAAAATTCTCAATATTTTATATTGGATGTTCTTTAAACTATATTGAAAAATTAAAATTAGTAGAAGTGTAGAAGGTTAGGTTCTGTGTTTATATATTTTATTAAATTAAAATGTTTCAGCTATTTGGACTTTTTTGTCTAAAAAATGGGGGTTGCAGAGAATTGTGCACAACTTGAAGAATTAAAATATCTAGAAATATAGAAAGTTAGGTTCTGTTGTGTCTATCTTATTTTATTAAAATAAGATATTTGTGCAATTTGAGACTCTTTTGATCTGAAAATCTGAGTCTTAAAGAGTTGTATGTATAACAAATTTTACAACTAACCTTGAAGAATAAAAGTAACCAAAAATACAGAAAGTTAGGTTATGTCTAATATTCACATACTCTACTAAAATAAAATATCCGTGCAACTTGAGACATCTTTGGCCTACAAATTTGTATTTCAAAGAGTTAACTACTTGCGTCCAGAGATAAATATATCATGTCAAAAAAGATTTTCAATGTTTAAAAATAAAAATCGTGAACGTCTAATTAGAAGAGCAGTATTTTCTTTCTTACGTCATCATTTTATTTTTGTACGTTATTTTATCTGATTTAACGTTATCATAGCAGCAATGACCGAATTAATTAAAGTGAGCTTACACGAACTAAACTGGACTCACCATATTTCACCGTTTAATACTTCGTTTCAACTATGAATAATCCACCTAAAAATGCAGTCTATTTTTCCAGGTTTCCGTCGTAGATGGAACAGAAAATGAACAAAAATGATGCTGCATGGAATTTTCAAATTATACCCTCGGGACTATAATTGCATTAGCAAGCAATGAATATCAGAAATTAAGTTAAAGCGATGCACGGTTGAACTAATCTGAAATGGGTTACCTGCAGTATTAAAAAGTTTTTCAACTTTTTCGAAGTTATCAGTTTAACGCTTGACAACGTTAATGAAAGAAGAATACGTCGGTTTGCGTTAACGGCAAGGAAAACAGGAGCGTTAACTATAGTTTCGAGGAAATATTCCCGCGAAGAGTAACACGTTTCCGCCATTTTGTGTAACGAGTAAATTTATATTTTTGCACGGTATTTAGCAGAAAATTTAAAAACGTAGTTCTACCTTCGTTATAATTAAAATCACGTTTTCAATTAAAATTTTGTAACGAATCGGAAGATTTCTCGCGATTTATCGTAACTTAAGCGACGCATTGCGATTCGCGACAAAAATTCACATTCCTGAAATTGGATGCGCGATTCCATCTTTCTATTTGTTTTAATTCAACCGCTAATTAATTAACGGGAGATCAGCGAGCGGAAAATTCTGGACAAATCGCGTAGAAACGGTTCTTGAAGTGAATCCAGGCTGAATTTAATCTCGTTTCCGGTTCGCGGAACAGATTTAACGAAAAATAAATTGTTATTCGTTCCCTGTGCCGTCGTTGAAATCTCGATCACTTTTAAAAATAGGTTATTAATTGCCGCATTGCGTATGTCGAGCAATTAAATTCTCGTCAACTTTTATACAAATTTTTTCGACGGTTCTGCTTTCTTATTCATCGACGATTTTGCCATTCAAAAAGTTTTCAGCTGAATTATTTATAGATTGTTTGTGCTTTTTTGGATTATTGATAGTTTAAGGTGTTCATTTGTAGATTTTTGTAGCACTGTGTTTAACTTATTAAACATATTAAAATTAATAATTTCGAGTTACTAACTTATAAAATTATTAGTTTATTAAATTATGAAATTATCAAGTGATCATACTATCAAGTTGTCAAGTTATCAAATTATCAAGTCATCATGCTATCAAGCTATCAAGTTATCAAGCTATCAAGTTATCAAGCTATCAAGCTATCTAGCTATCAAGTCATCAAGCTA
Organism: Megachile lagopoda; assembly: GCA_036983795.1. Lineage (NCBI taxonomy): Eukaryota > Metazoa > Arthropoda > Insecta > Hymenoptera > Megachilidae > Megachile > Megachile lagopoda. Next base: position 8,892,805 of record CM072797.1, on the reverse strand, counting down.
TCAAGTTATCAAGTCATCAAACTACCAAAGTATTAAGTTATCAAACCATGAAGCTATCAAGGTATCAAGTTATCAAGTTATCAAGGTAGCAAATTATCAAGCTATAAAGCTATCAAGTCATTAAACTATCAAAGCACCAAGTTATCAAACCATGAAGCAATCAAGCTATCAAGTTATCAAATTATCAAGCCATCAAGCTATCGGTTATCAAGCTATCAAGTTGTCAAGCTGTCAAACTATCAAACTGTCAAGTTACCAAGTTACCAAGTTATCAAACTATACAACAATCAAGTTATCAAGCTACCAAGATTGTTAAGTTATGAAGCTATGAAGCTATCAAGTTATCAAACTATCGAGCTACCAAGTTATCAAATTTCCAAGTCATCAAATTATCAAGTTATGAAGTCACCAAGCTATCGAACTGACAAGTTACCCAACTATCAAGCTATCAAATTATAATGTTACCAAATTACCAAGTGACTAAATTAGTAGAGCTCCAAAGATCCAAATTAGAAATTTGCAATCACTTGAAATTGCCACATTCCTAACCTTCTCCAAACGAAGAAAAACCAACAGATATACAAAATTAAAGAAACGTTCAAATTGAGAACCTCCAATTGCGCCCCAAAGCGTTGCCAATCAATGTTCTCTCTCCCAAATAAAAACTACCGATCTCGAAATTCTTCCGTCTCCCTAAAACCATCAAATCGTCATAAAATCTTATTTTCCCAACAGGAACTCTCCGAGTTTTCAATTCTGTCCCGAATTGAATTCGGCATTCACGAATGCCAGCGTCGCCGTAAAAGTGTTTAACCCATAAACTCCGAAAAACGAGTACTCCTCTAATTGTTCCTGGCGAATTCGCTTTGAATTAAATTCAGCAGGTTCCGTGTACTAGGTTCCATCAAACAACCCCTCTTCCCATTCATCCCGACAAAATTCAACGAGATCCCGGAGCTGCATCAATTTTTCATCCGTCTTTGCGTGCGAATTCTCCCGAGGACCCTCTCGGGTTCTCATTCATCCGCCGATATTTTCTTTCGCTTTTGTAAATGTTCTAATACGTAAACCGGAAACGCTCGATCACGTCAGATCGCAGCTTGTATGATATGCATGTCTCCGTTCGCCCTCTCGTTTTATCGCCGTCCCTCGCGGAACACAATAACGTAACGGCGTTCACTTTCGTCTTCGTCGAGTCGACAGCGATAGCGTAATTTATCATCGAATGCGATTCGATGATCCGAGGGCTGCTCGTCGATTGGTCCCGGTGGTATTCAGGGTGCGATGTGTGCTTCACATACATGCATGTGTGTGTAAGGGAGAATTCTACGTGTAGATGTTCGTGTGGTGCCCGTTTTCTGAGAGTTCACAAGTAGCTGTCCAGCCACCAACAATTTTGCTGCTCTACGGGAATTCCTGCAGGGAAATGGAACGTGATAAGGGGATTCTTTTGTAACAAGATGACACTCGCGTCAATGTACCTGCACGCTTTGGGGAATATTGGATGATACGGGATGTTTAAAAAATGATGCACCATGTGAAAATTGTAATAGTACTACCAACCAGTTAGTCTGACTAGTTTCAGATTTAACATTTTATTGGGGGATTTGAGAATTTTTAGGATTTTGGAATTTGAAGATTTTTCAACTTGAAAAAAATAGAATTTGGAGACTTAAGAATGCAAGCATTTGGAAATGCAAGATCCAGGTGTTTTGTAAGTTTGAGAATTTTGGGATATAGAAATTTGGGGATTTAGAAACTTGAGGATTTGGGAATTTGGAGATCTAGGAATTTGGGGATTTAGGAATTTGAGTATTTAGAAATTGGGATATTTGAGAATTTGGAAATGTAAGAATTTGAAAATCCTTGGAAAATTGGGGATGTTGGGATTTGGAGATCTAGAAATTTGGGGATTTAGGAATTTGAGAAGTTGAGAATTTGGGGATTTAGGAATTTGAGAAGTTGAGAATTGGGGGATGTAGAAATTTGAGGATTTGAGAATTTGAGGATTTAGGAATTTAAGAAGTTGAGAATTTGGGGACTTAGGAATTTGAAAAATTGAGAATTGGGGGATGTACAGATTTGAGGATTTGAGAATTTGGGGATTTAGGAATTTGAAAAATTGAGAATTGGGGGATGTACAGATTTGAGGATTTGAGAATTTGGGGATTTAGGAATTTGAAAACTTGAGAATTGGGAGATGTAGAAATTTGAGGATTTGAGAATTTGGGGACTTAGGAATTTTTAACTACTGAAATTTAGGCACGTAGGAATTTCGGTATTTGAACACTCGAATTTGTGAGAAATTAGAAAAATTTGAAAATCTGTAAATTTGAATACCTCAAAATCTAAAAGTTTCAAATTTTCGAACTTTCAAATTTGACTACATTCACCCATAAAATAGAATAAAATTTATCCTCAGACTATAACATAACCTCATATAAAATTTTACAAATCACCATAAAGATAAAGAAAATTTCACAAATCACCATATCCTTCATAATGCACATCTATTTTGAAACATCCTGTACTTCCAAAAACTCCTAGATAAATAGCCTAGATTTATACCAAATGAAACTACCAAAATAACATAGAGAGTAATCTATAAATTAATTGCTTCACATGTTTTGTCACAAAACTTATTTAAACAATCCCCTCCAAAATAAAAATAAAATTTCGAATGCTAATAATATACTCTAACAAACTCAACAGCTACCCCCAAAGTTCGATAACAAAATAATATATTTCCGTATCGAATAGAATTATAAAACACTCTCAACGAAACAAAAACTTAAAGCCATATGCATTACCATTCGTTTCGTCCACAATGGCGAAGGAATGCGATTGTATGAAGGAAAGTAGAACAAGATATCAGTCGAGGGCATCGATCCATAAAGAAACATTTTTTACGTTATAGTGAGTAAACAGAGTTATATGCTTCATCTGATACTGTGATAATGATAATGGTCATGCGATATGATTGTCTATTTCGCGTCAGCAAAGCGTATACATAGACCAAATATTATTTTTGCACGGCTTTCGGATTGAAAATAAACATGTAGACCACCAAAAAAAGACTAATAACCATAAGCTTATGTGGACGTACAAATCAATATTGACAGAAATACAGGTGATTTTCTTTATTTGTTTTCGTTTTTATCGTTTACAGACTATGATATGTTATGCCCTAGAATTTAGCCCCTATGGCACAAATTGCTCGTTGATATGAAAGAACAAATTAATCGATTGATTCTTTTCTCGATTTATCTACCCTGTCAAATGTTTTTATAGTAACTGTAATATGTGCATATGTTGTACTAAAAGTGTTGTAATTTCATTAATTTCACTAGGTATTTTTAGTAGGTTTGTTATTGGAAGCAAGCACATATTTTCTGTGTAGACTTTTTCAATATAGATTTAGGTATTCCCTAGATTTAGTTTTTTCCTAGGTTCAAGTTCTCCGTGCATTTATCTTCAGTACTAGATTTGCCTTCAATTCATCTTTTAAATTTTAGTCTTTTTAGGTTAAGATTTTTCCTGGGTTCTTTCAAAGTCTCCGAATGAAAGAAAATGGCGGAAATCATTTTGTACTCTTGTCCTTGCAATTCTACGTTGCACTTGTGTATATTCTCAATGAAAGTTGAACCGGACATAGTAATTTTCACAAGAAAAATTTTCAGAAGTGTAGACCTTTTATAAGTATGTTAATAATTCTTACTCTCTATTATCTAACTCTGCACAGAAATAACAGTAGTTTGATATAAATCAATGCTTCAAGGTTCTGTATTCTAAAATAGTACACGACATGAAAAAGTAGCTGGTATTTATGTGATTAAAATTTATGTAAATGACGATAAAAGTTTATGCGTGCACGAAACAAATTAATTTAATTTATTACTTTCGTCCCGTCACGCGTAAAATGATATCTATGCAAATATGTCACATCGATCTCTGAAACAATTTAACTTTCATTTAAAAGATTAAATCTTTTCTTGTTAGAAAAATAACTGTTTCGAAACTTTCTCTTAAGATAAAAGTTGCAATCCTTCCTGCGAATGTTCTATTTTGCATAAACAGCTTCGGAATACGAACATGAACAATTCACCAACTAGTAAAACAGAAATGAAAATAATAAACAATGACATAGACTAAAGTGTATTTAATTTACTTAACATCTGTCGTTGTCGAAGAAGTAAAAACGGAGTAAAACTGGAATAAAATTAATAAAAACTGAAAGATATTATCGAAGATGTAAAACACAGTTAAATATAGGAATGAAAACAATAAAAAGACGAAAGTACAACTCACTTGACTTCTGCCCGTTACCAAAGAAGTAAAACAACGTTGAATCAAAAAAAGAAACAATAAGAAAGATAAAAATATATGAAACTCACCTGATCTCTTTCATAATCGATTAATTCGTCCACAAAAGCTTCATTCGACAATTCGACGCGTCAATCCTTGGTCCAAGCCGTGTTTCGCGTACAATACAATAAAATCTACATTGTCCGAACCTAATTGTTCAACCTGGATAAGTACTTATGATCTCCGAACGAGCACCAGTGTCCATGTTATCGTGTGAACGAGTGATCGAGTATGGTGTGCGTATGGTGAGTGCGTTGAAATTGTAGAGCCTCGACTGGAAATTTAGCTTTATTGTTCCTCGAACGATATTACATAATGTCTTTTCATTCTTCGAGGGAATTTCTGATGCCAGTGATATCGTCTCGCGTTACGTACCGCTGGATGGCTGATTTTTATTCATCGGCCGAATCAGCGTTTCATAATTCTCCTTCGTTTGGTCAGACATTTTACGCTTCTCCTTATTCAGCTCATTTTTTTTTTTGACATGAATTTTACTTTCATTGCCACGTTCTTTTGTATAAAGTGTCGGTAGTAACTTTTTAAGAGTAAATTATTGTCACGCGTATATTGTTTAGGAAATTATTTGGATGATTCTGGTGAAATATTGCGGTGAATGTTGTAAAGTTGTGATTTTGAAATTTTTGTTATTGTACGTGGTTATGCGTTAGGGTGCAACGTAGGGTTGTTTTGGTAGAGGGTGAGGGAAGAAGAGTTTGTATGATTTGTTTTGGGGGGTTTAGGGAATTTCTGGGGAGTTTAGGGAAAGTGTAGGATGAGTTTAGGGGTGTAGGGAAATTTGGGAATTTGAGATTGGGGCATTTGGAAAATTGGGAATTTTGAAATTTGGGGTTTGAGATTTTTCGTGCAAGAATTTTGGAATTTGACGAATTTGGAGATATGAGGTTCAAGTGTTTAGGGAATTTGGGGATTTAGAAATTTGGGGAATAGGGTATAGGAACTTGGAGATATGGGGGTGTATATTTGAAAATTTAGAAATATGGGACAATTGAGAGATTAAGAATTTAGAAATATGGGGTCTTGGGAATTTGAGAATTTGGGGATTAGGAGATTTGGGAAAATTGGAAATTTGGGGATTTAGGAATTTAGGAATGTTAGAATTTGGGGATTAGCAGTTTTAGGAATTAGGGAATTTGGAAAAATTGAGTAACTGAAAATTTGAAAATTTGGGGGTTTTGGAATTTGGGAATTTTAGAATTTGGGGATTAGGAGATTTGGGAAAATTGGAAATTTGGAGCTTTAGGAAATTGGGAATATTAGAATTTGGGAACTGGTAGTTTTGGAAATTTGAAAATTTGGGAAGCCTGAGAATCTGAAAATTTGAAAACTTGGGGGTTAGGAATTTGGGAATACAAATTTGGAATTTTAGAAATTTGAAGTTACAAACTTCAAAACTTTCAGGCGATAGAAATTTAGAGAGTTGAACAATTTCAGACTTTGAACATAGGAAAATGTAGTAATTCGTAAAAATTGCACATTCGAAAATTCATCCCCTAATTGAAACCTACGTTGCACCCTTCCAACAATCCATTAATCCACATATTTCTAACAAAATAATCTTCATCGTTATATGCATTAAAACCAGCTTCTTCAAATCGAATAAAAGTAAAATGTCTCTCAAATATGCAAATGTTAATTATTTCACAATAAGTTAAATTTCCACAATTATCCGAAATTTATTAATATATTATAATGGAAAACGTTATGAAATGCGCATGAAGCAGATGCAATTAAATATGTATATCCTTGAATCAATTGTTATCGCGAACAAATTTTATTTATTAAACGTCCATCAAGGGTAACGTCGTCGTCGGAAAATGAAGCACCAGAAAATCGCAATGAAAATTTCCACTGAAAGACAAGAAAAATGTTATTCATAGAAAAATCGGGATTCTTTAGTTGCGGATTTTATTCCTTGTCTCACGCAGTATTTTTCAATACTGTTTTTTCAATGGATATTCATGAAAACATGTAATTATGCATTAACCTGACGGACGGCATTGCATCGATTGTACAATTTTCCTTTTATATTTTGGAATTATCTAAATCTGTAATTTTTAACTCATTGATTATTTTCTGTCCACTTGAATAAATAAATTTTCGTTTTTGAAATATTTTGTGTGAAAAGTAGACTTTTTGTATCGTGTGATTTAGTTGATTAATGTATGATACTTTTGGGAAGTCAATCTTTGAGCATTTTATTGTTGTTTGCATGTGAAGACGTGCTAATTTAACCTGACGTCAATTTGGAAATTGAGGGATTTGGGGATTTGGAGATTTGGGGGTTGAAAATTGCGAATTTGGAGATTTGGGGTTGAAAATTTGCGAATTTGGAAATTTAGGAATTTTGAGATTTGGGGTTGGAAATTATGGAAATTTGGAATTTGGAGATTTGGGGTTGGAAATTATGGAAATTTGGAATTTTTGGGATTTGGGAAATTTGGAATTGGAAGATTTGGGGGTTGAAAATTGGGAATTTAGAAATTTGGGGTTTGAAAATTGTGAATTTGGAGATTTGGGGTTGGAAATTTGGGAATTTTGGGAATTAGAGAAATTTAGAATTTTTGGGATTTGGGAAATTTTGAATTGGAAGATTTGGGGCTGAAAATTGGGAAGTGGGAGATTTGGGGGTTGAAATTTGGAAATTTAGAGATTTGGGGTTTGAAAATTGCAAATTTGGAAATTTGGGGTTTGAAAATTGCAAATTTGGAAATTTGAGAATTTGGAGATTTAGGGTTGGAAATTATGGAAATTTGGAATTTGGAGATTTGGGGTTTGAAATTATGGAAATTTGGAATTTTTGGGATTTGGGAAATTTGGAATTGGAAGATTTGGGGGTTGAAAATTGGGAATTTAGAAATTTGGGGTTTGAAAATTGTGAATTTGGAGATTTGGGGTTGGAAATTTGGGAATTTTGGGAATTAGAGAAATTTAGAATTTTTGGGATTTGGGAAATTTTGAATTGGAAGATTTGGGGGCTGAAAATTGGGAAGTGGGAGATTTGCGGGTTGAAATTTGGAAATTTAGAGATTTGGGGTTTGAAAATTGCAAATTTGGAAATTTGAGAATTTTGAGATTTGGGGCTGGAAATTTTGGAATTTTAGGAATTAGGAAAATTTGGAATTGTTGGGATTTGGGAAATTTGGAATTAAAAGATTTGGGTCTTAGTAGTTTAGGGATGTACAAAGGGGATTTAGAAGTTTGGGGATTTGACTATTAGCAAAATATGAGAATTCGGAAATTTCGATATTTGCAATGTATATTCACTTGTCTTAGCCTCATAGAACTTACTTGTTCAAACGTTTCGTTATATTATACGAAATTTGAAGAAGGATACTCGAGAAACGATATTACTGGTTCCAGAAACCTTCATTACCTCGAAAATAGTGGTACTGTATCGTTACGATAAGTCACAACTTCAGAGTTTCTTAAAGATTAAACGATGAATGCTGCTTTCTATTTATCAGACCTCGTAATCGTAAAGATCTCATAAACGTAAGAAAATTCGCTTAAAACTTCTAACAGTTTATTTTGTATTTCGTGTTATAACTATTCGGGCGACCATTTTGTTTCAAGGAATCGGCCATTTTGTTTGGATCATTGCTCACTTCGATTCTTTTGTATTATTTCATTCACCTTTACTTCTTTATTCAAATTATTGTGTCAATTAACTATTTTAAAATTCTCTGTTATAACATCTTTTGACAAACAAAAAGTAATTTGTAATTTACCAGAGAAATACATCATTTGTAAATATTATAAATGGAAATAGGTCATTTGTAAATTTAATACAATTTTCTATTTCATTTCTGTACCACAATTTTTTACGAAGCGTTCTTTTATTAATAATGAAACGTCATAAAATGTCATAAAAGAGTCATAATGAAACGTACAATGCATTTTAGAATAAAAACATCATTGTACGCATGTACGGCGAGTACAATAGTGTACAATGCAGCAGAAAAAATGGCAAGCTAGAGTCCACAAAAGAAGTAAAATATACAATTCTGTTTTACCCGAAAAAAGAACGTAAAGTCTGACGCAAATAACTAACCCAGAATTTGTCAGTGATATTAAACTAAATCTGATAACTCGATCAACGTAAACGAATCATTAATGACTGTCAAAGTTTGATAAAACTTCGTAGTAACCAAAGAATCGAAATTTATGATTAATTCGTTGAACGCAAACAAGTTTCAACATCAATCACAATTCTCTGAAAACCTCTAAGTGCCCCATTTTTTCCTCAGAAAAAAATATGCAGAAGAAAAGAGGAGATCGTTTAAATAGAAAGCAGCAGATGGAATAAAGAGGTACGGAGCTGTTTGTTTCGTTCGTATGTACTTGAATCGCGACTGATCCGAATATTTACACGTACGTGGACGTATGTGCGTGATAAACTTTGAGGTTATGCGTGTGCATGCGTGCGCGTACACCCCAGATCCCTCATCTCATTGCCCGGCTTCCATTTTCTCTACTTTTACAGCGGAAACGAGATCCTCTCTGTCACATTTGTCCCAAAACTTTGTTCCGTGTGAAACATTCACTCTTGAATAATCACGTAAATAATTCAGGAGCGTAGGCAGAGGGGCGCAACAATTTTCAACAATTTTCATATTTTTTGGACACGCTGTATTAACAATTCTTAGTCAATTTTCTTTGTTTGGCTGACAAAATTTGGCTGCAGCAAGTTTTATGTTACTTCGAACGCGTTTTGGGTATGTTAAAAATATTCAACAATTTAATTTCTTCATTTAATGTGTTGCGTTCGGGGAGTGAAATTTGTTTCAAGTAAATATTTAATGTATCAGTTTGAACGTGGTGGAGGTATATTAAAATTATTCATTGTTAACAATTCTAATTTAATTTCTTTCATATGGAGAATAAAATTTGTTTCAAGTAAATGTTGAACATATTACTTTGAACTCATTTTAAATACATTGAAAATATTCATCAATAATAATTGTTATTTAATTTTGTTTCGTTTGAGTGACAAAATTAGTGTTCAGCAAATGTCATATTATTTTGAACATGTTTTAAATACATTGAAAATATTCATCACTAATAATTGTTATTTAATTTTGTTTCGTTTGAGTGACAAAATTAGTGTTCAGCAAATGTCATATTATTTTGAACATGTTTTAGATACATTGAAAATATTCATCACTAATTGTTATATAATTTTGTTTCGTTTGAGTGACAAAATTAGTGTTCAGTAAATAAATTTCAGACATGCCAATTTTTTCCTGTCAAGTATGAAGAGCCATTTTTTTTATTGGAAAGAGTAGTAAATTGTCCGTGGCTGGCCCTCTGGCTACGCCCTTGGGAATAGAATTTGTTCGTGCAGAACATTGTTAGGGAAATACTCAACCCTTCGTTGCATCGATTTCTCATTATCGAAAAAACTTATTTCAACGAGATACAAAAGTTTCGTAATATTTATGAGTACCTTACTAGTTTACAAACGAACCCCAACCGCTTATTTATGTATAAACTGGTAATAAAAATTGTATAGTTACACCTTGCTTGTTCCGTTCCGAAGTGTTACTTAGCTGTAGGTACTATTTGCGGTTAGCGATAACAATATTATTTAAATGAATATTACTAATCGTTTATTAGCCATTTGTCTACTTTTAACGGCGCGTTCGAAACTTGCGTATCGTATTACGTACAGTCTTATTCGATTATTATAAACAAATGTTCGCGTTTTATGATACCTAATCGAGAGGAACGAATTTTGATGAAACATCACATTTCTCGAACGTGATCAGCAATTTGGTCGCGTGTTCGATGCCGTGTGGATTCGGTCCTCTCAATTAGGACCGTTAATTAACGTTTGACTCCAAATTCCATTAATCATCTGTAAACACCATGAAAACAATGATTTATTCCGATTAGCAACTATTCGTTACCGGAATAGTTATCGACGCGTTGACTATCATGGCAGGAGGGTGGTTTCTCACTATTCGACTAAATTCAATTCTAAACGAACAGGTACCGATCCACGGCAGTCAACGGGTCAACGTGTTAACTGGGGAAGACGAGTTAATTCGTCGTTCGAGTGAAAAACGATTCTAAGGATTCTAATTTAAACGCACTTACACTTGTGTCACATACTTTGCGTTTGCTTTTAACCCCTTGTCCTACAATAAGTCGCACACTTCGAATATGATAAACTAGTTTCGTATTTTCACTGCAATTTTTCCTTCAATTCCGATTTTCTGCGAAATCAAGGATCGCAAGGATCGAATGTATAATTTATTTGATATATTAACTTTTTTTAGTTGTATTCACGTTGTAGCTGTGAACGCAACTGTCTAGAAAATTGTAGGTTAAGGGGTTATCGTTCACTTTTTATTGCGACAAGGATATAACTCCTTTGTTGGTTGAAAAATAACCCAGTTAACAGGTTAATCGAATAAACAAGCGTATATCTACAGGGTGTGGAAGGGCGGCTGGTACAATTGAGCGGAGAGACATTTTGTATGTAAAAAAATACAATAAAATGTTAAAATGTTGGACAGGCTGAAGCATTATAAATTACTTTGGCGGGGCATACTAGATTTTAACTCATTGGATTTTTGTTCGGGAGTGCATGTTGGTACATACGCTACGTGTTTGAAATTTGAAAATTTAGGAGTATGGAGTTGGTCGTCGCGATGTATGAAAATTTGGTAGTTTATGGATTTCGGTACTTTAGAGTTGGATTTATAAATTGAAAATGGGTGAAGTTGTAATTTAAGAATTTGGGGAATGTTTGAGAATTTGAAGAACTGAAAGTTTGAGAGATTTCAGAATTTGGAGAATTGAAAGTTTGAGAAGTTTAAGAATTTGCAGAATTAAAAATTTTAAGAATGTATTATAAGAAATTTCGAAGATTTGGGAATTTTGTTTTGGAAATTCGGACATTTGGAAAATTGAGAACTTGATCATTTAAGGTTGGAAATCTTGGAGTTTAGGAAGTTGAAAATTCCATATAGGAATATTGTAATTTTCTAAATTTGTTATTTAGAAATTTTCAAATTTGTATCTGGAAATCTGGGAAGTTGGGAATTTGGAAAATTTTAAGCTTCGAATGGTGAGATATATGAAGCTTTTGAAATTTGGTAAAAAAAAAATTGTGAAACTTGTGACATTAAAAAGCTCTGAAAATTCGTAACTTCGAAAACGTCTAACTTTCTTACTATTATTTGACTACTATTTCCCCCGAACAAAACACGGTTTATATCGAAAAAAACGGTACAAACTCAATGAGATTACCTTAACAATTAATAGTACAAAAAATGAACTTAACTACAAACGTATCTATGCAAAATAATCCAAATTATCGTAGCCACGTCCAACAGCAAACTACATGAAATTAATGTTATTAACGATAAACGAAAACGAATACTCTTCTATTTCCACAAAAAAAATCTCCGCCAGCGTTGCCAGCCGCACCCCGACACAGTGTATAATAAAGATAGCCGCAATTTATACACGCCGCGATAACCAGTACGATTCACTATAATCGTGTGACTTAGTATAAAAGATAACACACGCAACAGAAACTCGTTACGAGTTACCTTGCATCGTCCATTTCGTATGCAGCGAAAGGTTCGAGATGTTGTTCGAATTTTCCCTAGCGTTCGCGCGCGCTCGCGCAGGATCTCGTCTCTTTAATCTCGATCAACTATAATCAGTTCCGGAAACTTCCGTCAACGTGGGGATGGAGTAAAGGACCGTTTACTATGCCAGCAAGCAATGGCAGTGCAAGTAGGTAGAATTTTTGCGTTTCTTTGCCTGTAAGTCTATTGTTAGAAAAATGGTTTCTTTCCTTTCTTGCCTTCCTTGTCATTTAATTTTTGCCTGCGTCGTCATTTAACCCGCCCTCTTTTAACACAAATGTAGAGTCAGGCATGAACTGTGATTCAGACAAAGTAAGAAACGTACAGGTAAAGTAAGAACCGCAAAAATTCGACTACCTACGTGTCACCGGTATGGCGTACTGGTATAATGTAAACGCGGCCTAAGAAAACCGAATATTCTTTCACGCGAAGCGCCAATTCCGCGAAATTAACAGCATATTTTATACGGTTTCCACGTGGGGCTACTCGCGAAGCTCAAAGGAGGGATCTTGCCGGTGCTACGTCGAGCCGTGACAAAAATTCCTACGAACGTCTCGAACGCAAATATTTAAGCTCCTTGAGATCCGCCAGTCTTATTACGCGGCTCTTGCAGCAATCACCGGATACTTTCAGGAATTTTTGGCAGCGAAGCTGTGCTCTCCGGTTCATAAATTATTCGGCCGTCGCGAGGACGAGGCTTTTCGCCCGGCGCGCCTCTGAAGCTGACAGCCGATGAATATTCCTCATCGCTTCAAACAAGCCGCTACACTCTCACCCCCTTGTGTGTGCGCCGACGCTTTTTACTCCTTTCTTTCTCCTTTTTTTCGGAATCTACGGCGTGTGTCGCCAGTTAACCCGGTTTCCGTCACCGGCGCAAACTCGGACGCGCTCCTCTGTGCTCCATGAATGATGCGAACGAATGATTCGTGTTTATCAGGATGGGGGCGAGGGCTGATGGCGCGGAAAGAAAAGGCCGGGAACGGGGATGGAGAAGAGAGATCGATTGCCGGAATAAGTGGTGCCAGAGAGAGAGAAAAAAAAGAGGAAGTTGCAGCTGAACTGAGAGAAGTTTCTTGAATCAGGTTAGAACGGTGCGTACGAAATGTCGGATCGTTCGTGGCTGCGAGCCCCGTTCCGTTCAGCTTCCTTCCTTTATTTTGTTGTGGAATCCTCTTTTGGAAGATTTGTAGCTTGAAGCGAGCGCGTGATTTAATTAAAAGCTTCAATTAATTACTGTTCCCAGAAGTTAAGGATTCAACGTGCGTCTCTCTTTTCACTGGCTAAATTGCTGCCTCCTTTGACCTTTCCTTTTAAGTCTTTCAATGTTCTGCCTCTTGTAGGCTCATTTTACCCGAGCTAGTTTTATGCGGTATCCCGCTTTTATTGGGACAAATTTCTGCAGGTATTCCCAGCTAGTTTTGTACGATATTAGGTGCTTGCTAAATGGCGGACTCATTTACAGCATATTTAACACCGATTCGTTTAAACGATTTTTAGGTAATTGTCACTTTGATCATTCGTTTTGAAATTTGCCAAACACATTTTAATATTTAACGTTTGCAACCTTGCAACTTTAATGAATCGCAGCTCAGAGTTCAGGTCTGACGTTTTACTCGAATTTTTAATATTGAAGTTTGAAGTTTGAACCTAACTGTAATTTACAGAAGGATCAGTGAATACAAGATTGACATAACATTTTAATTTTCCTTCGTTTTAATATTGTAGCTGTATAATTCTGACTGACACACTTGACAAATCTTTAACATTTATAACGTTCATAACTGTTATTGTTAACGTAAATAACATTTACTCTTATTGTTTATAAACGTACTAAACTACTAGAGTGTTTGTTCAGTACTGATCCATTGATCAAACTGAAAATTGGTCACTTTTTGTTTAGAACATTGATACAAAATTTATATAGGTTAGTTTCATTTAACTTCAAGCTTCAAATATGAGTTACTTTGCGATCCTCTTATATCGGACATGTTTGCAAATCCGCCATTTTGTGCAACAACCTAATATTTATGACGCGACATTTACTAGCTTTATTAGTAAAAATGTACATACTAGATTTATAACGTTTATATAAATAAATTCATATGTTCATTATGTAAATTTAACGAGAACTCATGTTAGAATATATGTTACGTATCATAACCTCAAAATGAAGATATTTTATGAATAAAATCATCTGTTCTATCGAAACATTTTAAATGATCACTGTTGTCATTGTATTATGATACTGTGATTATTATACTTGTACTGTCATAATAATATAATTATAATATTATAATTATCCTGTATGATTTTATAATAACCATTTCTGTGATATTAATAATGTATGCACAAGTTTTCATTAAAATTTATAACTTTATAAATAATAAAATAATTAAAAAAAATATGTATAAACAAGTGTTGATAAAAATGAACTTAATTTTGATGTACAGCTTTACTAAAAGCGTAAGTAAATGTACATTAAACAAATTGAGCAAAGCTATTTTTCATTCAGATGAAAATACCGCAGAAAATAGAAGAAACTCAAGAAATCGGAATATTAAAAAAATTCCTTGTTCTACGTCCTCGCATCTGACATTTTAAGGTTAATGATTATATCACAGAAGCCTGTGATGTTCCTGCGTCAGCGAGTTCTTGACGCAAAGAAACATTTCCCATTGTTATCACATAAAACAGTGCCATCGAAGATCTCGCATTCTATCTGATATTTATATCAGCTTCAAGCTACCATCTCCCAGGAGCAAATTGAAAAAATTCATAACCTCTCCAAATGCTAAGAGTCCTACGTATCAAAGACACTATAAATTATTCTTCTCAAAGAAACTCCGTTCTTCTTTACGCCGTAAAAAAAACCTGGCGATCGGTAAAAAATTGGAACAACTCACGTTCTGTAGCATCGAAAATTCCTACGTCTAGGCGGCGATAAAAGAAGGTGAAAGGGGGATTCAGGCGCTGCAAAGGCAGAAAGCGTCGCAACTCTTCACGATAAAAATCCGACATTTCATCCGCAGCGATCTAATATTCCCTTATAGACCATGCAATCTTGATACCCTTCTTGAGCTCGTTCCTCCGCCAATCTTCCCTCTCCGTACCCTGATTCTCTCACCCTTTCATCTTACGACTGGGGTCGTAGACGCCCCCTTGTCGAGTGCGCCTCGGCAGTGGAGAGTAGTCTTGGTTCCAGCTTAACCCAAACCTCCGGCTGTCTTGGTCCCGTTGGTCCGCAGGTTAGAGTTCCTCCGGTCCTCTTCTGGAACCCACCGTACAAGAAGAAAAGGAAAAGAAACACACACTACAGACTTTCCCGGTTGGACAATTACTGCTAAATTGCATCTTAGACTACCCTCGTTGCGGGACACACCTTTGTCAACGATAATTGGTTAATCGAGGATCGTCTTTCCGAGGGTGTTAAATCAGTGCTGTCTCTACTACGTCGTGGACCCTGTGCAAAATAATACTGACACCCTTATTTAACCTATTATTTTTTCACTTTTCCTGTGATCGAGGCCTGTGGCGATTACAAAAATTTTTGGTAATTTTCTTTGATGATGGCACATTTTATGAAATGTAATTCTTGAAGTGTTGGGTACTGGTTAAATGAGAAGTTTTATCTTTTCTGAGATGTCAGACTGTGAATACGTGACTCTTTTATTGTACAATATTATTAGTTGCATTGTTTCAATGTGTCAGGAGTCTTGTTCATTTCAGGAAATAGAAAATGTTGACTTCTATTTAAATAAATATCTATTGACAAAAGTGGTGTAACTTTTTGATGACTCTAACAACAAAGATTATCGATAGAATTATATTTCACATATAGAGTAACTTTTACTTGTCACTAAAGCTACATTTATATTTCAAGATCAAATTAAAATTGCTATTAATTTTTAAATTACAATTAGTTCTCGAAAAAACAAGAAAAATTCGAAGTCAAAATATAATTTTTCTTTAAATATAATTGACAATTCTGTGAATTCATTTCTTTTAAGTACTTCACGCAATGCAAGATATATTATAAAACAATTATTGTAACGTTTGTATTAATGAAAAGTGTATAAAAGATGAAATGTCTGCGTTTAAAAAAGTAGAAGGCACCATTTTTTTATTTCAAGTTACACCGGTGAGGAAAGTAAACCGAAGAGTAATAAATATGCAAACGAGACTAGTATAAAATTGATTTTGCATTTGAGCGGTTTATGGATCGCCTGGGGTTAAAGTTTTCGTTCATTTAAAACTCTTCTCGCTTCCTGTTATCATTTTTTTACTTTCCTTTTATAGATGTTGTATTATGACTTCTTTTACGAGCACGTGCAACCGTAAATTGTAGAAAGAAAGTGTCAATATTGAGAAGAATGTAACGAAATGTTATTATGCTGTATTTCGAACACGTACACAATCGGCTGCAGTCATAATATTGTTGTAAAAGATTGTATAGACTTTCTGCTGTTTTATTGTACAATTTGAAGTTTATTAATTTGGTATGTTTTTCTTTTTAGTTAGAAATAATTGAAAACGTTAGGTTTGACCAAGAGGTGGCTCGCGAGTAATCGATAAACTCTCACATATCGATTGTGTATGGTTCTTCCAATTTAATTTCTCAATTACAAAGTTTCCGATTTCCAAATTTTCTGAGTTCTAAATTCTTGATTTTTGAAAGTTCTAAATTCCCAAATTTTCAAATTCCTAAATTTCTAAATTTTCAACTTTATAAATTTCATCATTCTTAAAATTCCCAAATTCTCAAATCCCCAAATCTCCAACTTCATCCATTGCTAAAATTCCCAAATACCCAAGTATCTAAATCCCTGAATCCTTGAATCCTTAAATGTCTAAATCTCCAAATTCTCAAATCTCTAAATCTCTTAATGCTCAAACTTCCAAATCCTCAAATCCCCAAATTGCCACTTTCCAAATTATTGATATTCTAAATTTTGTTAATTTGCAAATATATTTTGCTGGGAAATCTAACGAGAGTCTTCGTTACCATAGCGATAGTGTTTAGTATATTGTCATTACATGACTGCAGCCGAAGGAAACTTAAGTAACATTGATCCAATAATTAGTATAGTGCTTCATATTTACATATTTTTTACGCGTGAATTGAGATGCTCTCTTCATTTATTTTTCTGTCACACCTAATGACTTAAACATGAAACATGAGCATGATCAGGGACCAACGTCCACAAGGGTGGCTCTACCCCTGTAGGATCTGGCCTACATTATTCGCTACCCTTATCACCCTTCTATCATCTCCACTGTCCATATCCTCACTTATCGACCATGAAACTTTCAAACCTATACCATTTGTAGCAACAACGTCCAAAAAAAGCGACTTCATTTGATATTCAGCATCTACTCCGACATCGGTATCCAAAGGGACCAGACCTTTTCTCAAATAACCTATTCCCCTTCACTGTATCGATAACGTATACTAGAATAACACTACCCGATACTGTATACCATAATAACAGCACCCGATACCATATACCATAATAACAGTACATTATATCGTATAGCATGATAACAGTACACAGTATCGTATACCACATAACAGTACATGATATCGTATACCATAATAACAGTACACAGTATCGTATACCATATAACAGTACATGATATTGTATAGCATAATAACAGTACACAATATCGTACACCATGTAACAGTACATGATATCGTACATCATACTAACAGTACACATTATCGTATACCATATAACAGTACATGATATCGTATACCATAATAACAGTACACAGTATCGTATACCACATAACAGTACATGATATCGTATACCATAATAACAGTACACAGTATCGTATACCACATAACAGTACATTATATCGTATAGCATAATAACAGTATACGATATCGTGAACCATGTAACAGTACATAATATCGTATATCAGCCTAGCAGTACACGATACCGTGTACCATGATACCAACACATGATATCATGTACCATATAACAGTATACGATATCGTATATCATAATAACAATACACGATACCATATACTATAGTAACAGTACCCATGTACCATAATAACAGAACTCGATACCGTATACCATAATAATAGTACACGATATCGTATACCATAATACAGTACCGAATACCATGCACCGTAATAATAAAATCCGATACTGTATACCATAATAGCAAAACCCAATACCATATACCGTAATGACAGTACCCGATACCATATGCTGTAATAACAGTAGCCGATACCGTATACTACAATAAGTACTCAATTCCATATACGATAATAAAAGTAACCGATACCATATACCATAACAACAGTACCCTATGTCATATGCCATAGTAACCCGATACCATATACGGTGATAACAGTACTCGATGCTGTATCCCATAATAGTACCCGAAACAAATGAAATCGATATATCCTGATCCCTATTTGAAAGTTGATGGTAATCCTAGGATGTTATGGAGAACTTACCTGTTTTCGTAGCGAACGAAACGTCCTTAGGATGATTGGTCTTGATAGCGTTCATCCGTCTGTTCTGGGGTCCCTGGCCGCCGGTGCATCCGACTCCCGGCGTCTGTCCGTGTCCAGGAGCTAGAGCACCGGTGCCGGATGTCGGTCCACCCGACTGCATATGCTGTTGGGTGCATCCCGGTGGTCCTCCGGCACCAGGGACTCCGGTCATTCCCAGCGGCGCACCTGGAGCTCTGACTCTCGGCTGCTCGACCGGAAGTACCCGGCGTCTCTTCTTGGGTAGTTTGGCTCGCGCCTGCGTGTGACTGTAATACATCGCAAAGTTGCTGACGATCACGGGCACGGGCAGGGCGATCGTGAGGACACCGGCCAGGGCGCAGAGGGCGCCGACGAACATCCCGACGTAGGTCTTCGGCACCATGTCCCCGTAACCGACGGTGGTCATCGTGACCAGGGCCCACCATAGCCCCAGTGGTATGCTCTGGAAATCGTTCTTCGGATTGTACTGCGTACGTTCCGCGTAATATACCAGACTGGCGAAGATCACGATGCCGAGGACCAGGAAGAAGACGAGGAGGGCCAGCTCCTTCGCCGAGGCGCGGAACGTTTGTATCAGGATCTTCAGGCCGGACGAGTGACGGGTTAACTTGAACAGTCTCATGATACGTATGATGCTCAAGAACTCGAGGATATCGGCGTTCTCGAGGTGGGAGGCGAAACGCTGTAGCGCCAGATCGAGGTAGAAACTTAGGGTCGCGACCATGTCGATCAAGTTCACCGAGCTCTTGATGAACTCGCAGCGATTCGGGCTCGCGGTTATCCGTATTAGGAACTCGAGGGTAAACCAGGCGTTGCACATACACTCGATGTAGAAAAAGCAGACGTGAGCGTTCGTGTGCGTTTTGTCCACCGCCCAGGAGGTCTCGTTTCCCATGTTCACCGAACGGTTCACGATTACCGGCACCCGCATGTCCGGATGCGTCTTCAGGCAGAACGACATGATCGAGATGAAAATGAACAGGACCGAGACTATACTGATCACCTACGGAACAGTTCAAAGTCAATTAATCATCCCTACTTTCATTATCCGTCACAAGATGAGTCATGAAGCTAGTAGCATGATCTCCTGGAATACTATCCTTGTTTATCGATCTGACGTGTCACTGTTTTAATTGCTTGCTCGTATCGAAAAACAGCAAGAATTTTCGCTTTGACCAATTGCAACATATTGCATATTTTTTTAATATACCTGGACTCATCTCGTGACGGGCAAACTATGCATATTTTGTGCAATATTGAACAAGTGAATCTTGTTTTTGGAGAAAAAAGTCCTCAACTTTAAGATCTTTTTCAAGTTGGAAGCTTGATCTTTCTTAAGAATGGAATTTCTTGAAAATTGTGGTAAAAAAAAATAAGTTAGGTTTAAATTGCAAGTTCGTAATTAGTATATGAAAATTCATAAGGTTACTCAACCTTACACTAGACAAAAATTAAATTTTGTTGAATAGTTAATAACAGTTGTTATCGACGATCTTATAAAAATATGTCACCCTTTCTTTTATAAATATTATTCAACTCAGAATACATGCTGGCAGGTGATAATTTAATTAATAACATTAATTAAATTCACACATTTGTCATCGAACATCGATATCTTTCTCTGGGTTTAAACTTCAATATCTTGTTTCTGTACGTGTTCAGGTAACGAAACCTTATTCAATAAAATAAAACTGCAGCGAAATGAAAGGTATTCAATATAAAAATTGTAATACAAATTGAATGGTGATAATGGGATCATAAAAAGGGTATTAAAAGTGCCTTACAATTTTAAAACAGTTACATTTAATAAAAGCGACATAATGAAGCTAATTAACTGTTATACAAAGTATCGAAGTCAAACAGAAATGTACGTGTTTCAAAAAGTTGAACAATTGCTATTTTGTGACCTATGGCTTCGTTTTCAATAAGAGTGATTAAAAATTGTATGTATTATAGTCATTCAACCTTTGGAATTAAGTTGAACGAGTTCTGAATATGTACATCAGATGAGGTATTAATTGGTTCGTTAGGAAGCTTGCCAATTTTTGAGTAGATTGAATTAATGGGAATGACGTTAGATCTGAAGGGTAAATAGATCTCTCTATTTTTAGAGACTCGTATAATTTAAAACAGATATTTCCGAGATGTAGAAGGATATTAACAATTGAGAGAAAAATAATAATATACTTCAGTCACATCATTCAAGTTTTGTTATCCTAATTCTATCTTGAAGTGAAATAAAATGGCAGACATGTATTTGTTAATAAATCTTTTTAGTCATTCTGTACATATTCTTGAGGAAGAAGATTTTATTGTTATTGGAGAAGGAAACTACCTCTGAGACTAGAAGGACGCTTGCGTACAAAACAAATATGGCGTATACTGAACAAATATGGAGAACACCTGAAACTTTAACTCGAAGTTGACACTGAAAATTTATAGAGAAAGCTTCTACCGATTAGATATCATATAATGCTGCTAGAAACTCTTTTACTTCTTTTACTGTTATAAATAAATAGAAACATATATTATGGCGCTAAAATAAATATAAAAGCGTCAGCTATTTTTATTAGTTCACACTCTGACCGCTAGCGTCCCAAATTTCATATTTTCAAAAAATATAGATTTTGTCAACTAAAATTTTGCAACAAATTGCAAAGTTAGAAACCGTTTCAGAAATGATGAAAGAGATTTAGACAAAGAACTGCAGTTTTAAAAAACTGATTCGTTATGCAGCACATAAGCTGAAAGAAATGTGAATAAGTCGTGAAATCTCATAGAGAATAATGTTGGACCATAAAACTAGAATTATCAAGGGATTTATCGACACTGGACAAACGATCCCAAAGAAATCCTCTTACCGTGGTTTCGCCGACGTTTTCTCTCTTGGAAACAACTTTAAAAGTTATGTGAAGCTACGTGATCACCTGATTTTATCTCTAACGATTGATTTTCCTCGAAAAGTAGGTTCCGACCTTTTTTTTCAGTTACTTTTAACGTGAACGAGAATTTACGATCGTGAGTGCTTGTACCTCTCGTTCGTGTTTTTATTAACTGCTTTTATGGTAGAATTAAGTGATGATGAAGATATTGGTGCACCGATAAGACGGTAAGTTGTGTGCGTTTTATACCTGTAAAGGGTAATGGCGATTATGAGGGCGATTCCTAGATAACAAAATTTCCAAATTCTTAAATTCTTATATTCCCGAATTGTCATGTTTACAAATTCTCAAATTTCCGTATTTTTAGATACTCTAACTTTAAAATAACCAAATCTCCAAATTCTCAAATTCCCAATTTCTCACTTTTCCAAATTCTTATATTCCCACATTCTCAAATACCAAAATTTTTATTACCCAAATTCCAAATACTCAAAATTTCCAAATTCCCAAATTCTATAACCTCCAGATTCCCAAATCCATAAATTCTTCAATTTCCAAATTCCCAAAATCCCAAATCTCCAAATTTCCCAAATCGCAAATCTTCAAATTCTCCAATTTCGTCTGTATAACTCCCAAATTTGCAAATACAATGAAACAACGAAAATCGTCAAATATACAACCGCCACAAAAATGGGAACATCAATACATAAACCGCAGACGTCTAAACGAAATTTTCGATTCGTTGATCGAATCTGGGACATTACTGCAGTAAAATCGTGTCTACTCACGAAGCTATGTATTGTAGAGGCGACTTTAATCAGCGTGTTCTGAAAATTCAACCGAAAAGATACTGTAATAATTTCATGTCAACCTGCCGGACGGGATAATAGAACTCGAAGTGGAAGATCATAATAGTTGAAAGGGGATTACAGAGAACATAGATAATACCAGACAAAACGAAAATAAAGGCAGAAGGAAAGTAATATGAAAAGTAAATTTCAGTTATCCTCTATTCGGTTATGCTTTCCATCAAAAATACGACTGATAATTGTTCGAACGAAGGATAATTGTCAGGGAAGTTTTAATGAAACGAGATGTTACTCAAAGAATTTCGGTGAAGTGGAAAATTTAATCCTAATTTAACATCTTATCGTTTTATCGTCTTTTAAGACTTGAATGGATTAATTGTGATCTTATTGTAAGAGAATTGTACGACTTATGATGAAAAGGCAGTGAAATTTTTATACGAGATTTGTTGAGAAAATAAAAGTGGTATTAATTACACGGCAGTTTCAAGAGTAATTTAAATTAGACAGAAGACATTTTTATTCTTCATCTTCCGAGTTCGACTATACTAGATATACATATAATTCAAATTATTTAAAATTATTTTAAATTGAATATATACATATATAGCGAGTTACATCTACCAATGTCAACCCACGAGTTGACGCGTGAAAAGGCTGACGTAGGTGTTCTCACATACCTAAACCGCTGCAATCCCAAATTCCTATGTCCCAAAATTCTCACAAACCCAAATCGTTACAGCCCCAAATCGCTATATTCCGAAATTCCTACATTCCCAAACCTCTATATCCCCAAATCCCTCCGTTCTCAAATTCTTACATCCCCAAATCCCTACATCCCCAAATCCCTACATCCCCGAATTCCTAGATCCCCAAATCCCTACATCCCCGAATCCCTACATCCCCGAATCCCTACATCCCCGAATCCCTACATCCCCGAATCCCTATATCCCCGAATCCCTACATCTCCGAATCCCTACATCGCCGAATTCCTACATCCCCAAATCCCTACATCCCCAAATCCCTACATCACCGAATCTCTACATCCCCGAATCCCTACATCCTCAAATCCCTACATCCCCGAATCCCTACATCTCCGAATCCCTACATCTCCGAATCCCTACATCCCCGAATCCCTACATTCCCGAATTCCTAGATCCCCAAATCCCTACATCCCCGAATCCCTACATTCCCGAATTCCTAGATCCCCAAATCCCTACATCCCCAAATCCCTACATCCCCGAATCCCTACATCCCCAAATCCCTACATCCCTAAATTCCTACATCCCCGAATCCCTCCATCTCCAAATTCCTACATCCCCAAATCCCTACATCCCCAAATCCCTACATCCCCAAATCCCTACATCCGCAAATCCCTACATCCCCAAATCGCTATATTCCCAAATGCCTACATTTCCGAATACAAAGGTTCTAAACAATTAAATCGCAAATTTTTATTAACCTTGAAATAACATATTAAAATATATTTGAATTAATCTCGAATAACTTATGACAGTATAATTAGCCTGTGATTTGAAAATTATTTGAAAATGAAAATGTTTCGAGAAGTTTGCAATGATAATTTCATGTTCTCGAGGAGGATACCCGTAAATTTCATTGCTTTAGCGGTATGAGTGGAGTATTGGAAAATCGCTATAAAAGTTGCTCTATCTGAGACAACTTTTTCATTGAACATAAACTTGTTTACAACAGACTGGTGTCGTTTCGACAGCCGTCGTTACGGCACTCGGAACTTTTCAGTTTCATTCACTTCCTTGTCATAATCAACTGAACAAAAATCAATGGCAATCTGCTTTGTACGGAGAAGGTTTTGTGAAATATTCTGGATGAGGATCGTGTTTTAAACCATTTACTCTTCATTCCGAAAATATATGTATATTCATATATTGTGTAAGGGTTGTAGAATATGGGGTAACTTTTATATCCTGTATTAGACATTTTCCAATCTTTATTTTACATTTCGAAATTTTTATATTTCTAAACTTTCACCTTTTCAAGTTTTTAAGATCTCAAATTTTTATCAAATTTTTATCTTCTTAAATTTTTATTTACATAAATTTTCAACCTCTCAAATTTTTATCTACTCAAATTTTACACCCTCAAATTTCTGCATCTTCAAATTCCCAAATCCCAAAATTCCCAGAAATTCACACAATCTATAATCTATCAAATATCGAAAACGAAGCCACAAATGTCAGAAGAAAACTTTGGGTAAATACGATTGATCAATAAGTACTACTGATCAGTGAAATAACTGAAATTGGTGAATAACTGATATAATTCTTAAAGATATGAAAAATATACCGTTATCTATAGTAATTTATACAATCTTTTTATTCTCTTTTTTCTCTGCTGCATTAAACTAGCAAAACTAAATATTCCCTCCAAAAATGAACTTAGCAGAGAAACATTTGAATAATACAAAAATAGAAGGTTTTATCTTATGATAAGCTGCCTGGAGGCAGTTTCTTAAGTTTCACCATGATTATACACGTCTCCCGCGTATAATTTAACTGCTACGAAGTTTCTGCTAAACAAGTTGCCGTCAAACTTTTGATAAGCGTACATTACAGCACAAACTGACAACCAGTTCACCTTTAACGATTCCGCGGTGCAGCTTAAACCCAACACACCTGATTCTCCCTAATGCAAACCGCAGCAATTAAATTCTGTTGTTAATGAAACGTTCTGGAGTAAGTAACACAAGTACGAGAAGAGAGGCAAGAAACATTAAAGTCTAAGATAGACCTTGTAACTTTTGAAAAGAGTAGGTAGATAAAGAGTAAATCTGAAGGTAGAGGAAATTTAAAATCCAGAGGAAACTTATGGAAACCTAACCTAAAAATTTCTTCTAAAAATATTTGAGAATCTCAAGTATCTTAATTTAGATATCCAAAAAGTCTCATTCAACTATAATTTTCAGAATATCATTTTTATTTATGCAAACGCAATGATTGTTTCATATCTGTAATTTCAATGGTGTTAATAAAGATGTATGATTTATTTACAAGGGCTATTTATAGTTATTTACCAGGATGTTAAAACAAATGAAGAAAGTTTAAATGTTAGGTCAGTTTTGTATTCAGCGATCTGACTATGCAAGTGAACTCAAACTTCAAATTGAAGCGTGTTTAAAATTCGAGTAAGGTTCATCACATTTGAACCGTGGGTCACGAGTCAAGTTTGACAAAATATGGCAAGAGGTTAACATCAACTACATTTTATAGCCATTTTATGTCCACTGTGTTTTACGTCTTAACTTGTTAAAACAACGTGAAACTTAAAGTACCCAGTCTTGCAAAGTTCATCAGAGAATAACTTCATTATGTAACAAATTATACAATTAATGTACTGAAATTACATAGTTTTCTTAAGAATAAAATACAGAGAAAGGTAAAAGCTAGTATGAGATGTACAAAATTTTGTGATAAAATCATTTTGCGATTGCAGTTAGGAAGACAGGGTACTGATATCGTGCTTAAAAATAGCAACCTCAGTAATTATTAAAAACTAAGGTGTAAATAAAAAGAAGCGAAAGAAGTAAGTTACAAAATTAACTAGCAATGTTGACTAGTGCATAATGAATAATACTCATTAAACACGTAAAAACCACGCTAAAAATGGAGTTCAAAGAGTAATAACTTGAGTGTCCGCCATTACTGCAGTCGCGCAGCGTTTCGCTCAGTTAAAGAGGGAAGTGGAGTATCTCGCCTTATC
Organism: Megachile lagopoda; assembly: GCA_036983795.1. Classification (NCBI taxonomy): domain Eukaryota; kingdom Metazoa; phylum Arthropoda; class Insecta; order Hymenoptera; family Megachilidae; genus Megachile; species Megachile lagopoda. The sequence continues at coordinate 8,866,881 of CM072797.1, read as the reverse complement.
TGTTCATATTCTTCACGTCAGAGGACTGACGAGTTTAATCCGCATAGATAAGACTAATGGTAGGAAAATATAGGTTAAGTGTAAAAGAAAATTTGGTGATGAAACCACTTTGCGGTACGAGGGATTACTGTTCAAACATTCATTGCGTTCTCATAAATAAGCAAGATATTTATAAATGGGGAAGAGGATAATATTAGGATTTGGAAACTGCAGCATTAGATTTGTTACAGTTCTGCAATTTCCCATTTCAAAATTACAGAAATTAATTCTGCCAAATATTTTGTCAAAATTAACTTTTGTCGAGATAAAGGATAAATAGAAGTCAGTTTGCGTGTTGTCTTAACGATTTTTTTTTACTTCAATTGAAAAATGACTGATCATCGTTCCTAACTCAGGAGTTAATGTATTGGTAGAAGATTAAAATTTGTTTGTAAACATAAAAATATTTGTCCCTTTTGCACTAGAAAGGTTTCTCTATTTCTTCCTTATGTAAAGATACATAAAATATTAAAGTCTACTAGTTTTATATGTTAATTTGTAAAATTATTCAAGTTAGCCTTAGATTCAAGAAAATTGTGCTGCTGGTTCAATAAATAAAGTTAACGTTAAGATATTATTCGTGGAGCAAATACCTCGAGTGCAAAGGATTAACCTTAAGATGTTATTAAAATTAGACTAAATTAATACACACCTTAGCCGATAAGGAGGAGTAGGGTTCATCGAACAGCGACCACATCTGAGGTTTGAGCTTTTGCCACCACGTGAGGGTGCCCTGGTAGTAGGCCTCCTCGAAACCGAACTTCCTCGCCAGCTCCTCGTCGGTCGGCATCTCGGTGTCGAGGTCCAACCTGTCGAGGACTGTCAGCGTTTCCTGCGTGTCCCGATGCTAGAAGAGCGGGTCGGGGTGGAAGAGAAGGGGATGCAACAATGATCGTTATTCGTACCTGTGAAACTCTCTCCTTCTCTCGAGGGTGCGTTTTATTTTTGTTCGTGCGTTCCTCGTGACATATAAAGCGCGTGCAAAGCGTACGTGACTCTCCACATATCAAACACTAAGTCATTCCCATTTCGGCTACGACGAATTTCAACCCTTATTCGGTCCGCTCATTTATGGATCATTCGTATGCGATATACAGCGAGTGTCAATAACACTCTACCATTTTCGGGAAATTTCAGGGTATTTATGGACAATTTTTTATCTCCACTATACTTAAGACATCTCTGCATTCAATTTTGTGTGATATGTATTATTATTGTCAGCTTTCTTTTTAAAATTTTATGACAAGTTTACTAATACTTCTATGAATGGTAATGGTAATTTTATATAGGCCATCTTTTTATTTTTGTTTAGGTTCATTAACAGATATCTCGTTCGTAGACATTCTATATCATCATGCAACCCTGTCTCAAAACTCGAAATTACTTCGTAGATTCATTCCTTTACTGATTCATTCATTAAATTCATATTTAACTGTTCATATCTACTCATTCAACCAATCATTCATCTATAGTCACGAATTCGTTCATAAATTCATGCTCCACATATGCACATGTTAGTATGTCATATATCTATGGCCCAATTACATTCATACATGGAATTATTCACCCACGTTCATTCTTACGTAATGTCACTTTCAAAATATAGTATCACGTATTACACACATATGAGATTAGACCCTATGACGTCACACATATGTGACACTTGGTAGCGGAGGTATTAAGATCGTACATATTGTATTTCAATATTTGTCAAGAATTGAGCTGTATGAACGTTATAGTTTTATAAGACACGCTATAACACGAAGATATTATGCAATCAGATGTTATGTACAATGAGGATTGTGTTACGAAACTGTCACGTTCATATATTCTCGATCAAATATTAACCTCTTAACCAATATTTCCACAGTTGCGTCAGTCAGAGCCAACTAATTATTACTGTAATGTTAAAATAAATAACAAAAATTGAAACATCAGATATAATTTAGATTCAGCGATCTATAATTGTCCAAATTACAATTAGTATTTAACACAAAACTCGAACTTCGTGCAAATACGATTTAAGTTTGTTACATGTGAACTCTAATGTGCGTCACGAGATGATAGAAGCTAAGAGGTCAAGAAAATACAATATGATCAAAAATAATTAACACTCACTGTACCACGTGATTTTGTTAAAGAGTAGATACAGTTGCTCTCAACTATAAATTTTCAAAATATCTTGAAAATTAAATTTATATTTATAATTAAATGAAGGAGAATGTGTACGTGTGGGTCGACTGGATCTACCTTGACCGGATAAGGGTTGAAGGCCAGTTTCGAAATGCTCTTTATCTTTCTGGTCCACCGAACCGCCTGGACTCGTTTTATCTGAAATTCCCTAGTCGCTATCGCAAACTATGAGGAAAGGAATCATCATGGTTTCGATTTATCCCACGTGGCGCATTTGTTTGAAGTGCCACGTGGAATTGCTCGGTTTCTCGGATAAATGGCACCTGGTCGGCTTCCTGTGAATTGAAAGTGTTTTGTGGTACAGTCAACAGCAAATCTAGCTTCTATACGAAAACTGAAAGGGTACTAGTTTCAGAAATTTATAGGGACTTTTGGAGTTGATAATTCTAGGATGGATTACGATGGGTTAGGATATTTGGAAGCACAGAAATTTCGAAATTTTTTTAATTTAGAGATTTATGGAAGAATGTAGGGATATTGCTGTATAGGAATTTGTGGATGTAGGGATTTGGGGACCGGAGTATTTGAAGATGTAGAAATTTAGGAAAATGAAAATTGGGGGATGTAGAAATATGGGGACATAGAAATTTGGAAATGTGGAAATATGGAAAAGTGGAAATTTGGGGACGTAGTAATTTGGGAACATAGAAATTTGAGAACGTAGAAATTGGGGAACGTAGAAATTTGGGAACGTGGAAATTTGGGGGCCTAGAAATCTGGGGATGTAGAAATTTGGGAAAGTGGAAATTTGGGGACGTAGAAATTTGGGAACATAGAAATTTGAGAACGTAGAAATTGGGGAACGTAGAAATTTTGGAAAGTGGAAATTTGGGGACGTAGAAATTTAGGAACGTAGAAATTTGGGAAAGTGGAAATTTGGGGACGTAGAAATTTGGGAACATAGAAATTTGAGAACGTAGAAATTGGGGAACGTAGAAATTTGGGAACGTGGAAATTTGGGGGCCTAGAAATCTGGGGATGTAGAAATTTGGGAAAGTGGAAATTTGGGGACGTAGAAATTTGGGAACATAGAAATTTGAGAACGTAGAAATTGGGGAACGTAGAAATTTTGGAAAGTGGAAATTTGGGGACGTAGAAATTTAGGAACGTAGAAATTTGGGAAAGTGGAAATTTGGGGACGTAGAAATTTGGGAACATAGAAATTTGAGAACGTAGAAATTGGGGAACGTAGAAATTTGGGAACGTGGAAATTTGGGGGCCTAGAAATCTGGGGATGTAGAAATTTGGGAAAGTGGAAATTTGGGGACGTAGAAATTTGGGAACATAGAAATTTGAGAACGTAGAAATTGGGGAACGTAGAAATGTGGGAAAGTGGAAATTTGGGGACGTAGAAATTTGGGAACGTAGAAATTTGGGAAAGTGGAAATTTGGGGACGTAGAAATTTGGGAACATAGAAATTTGGGGACGCAGAAATTTCAGAACGTAGAAATTTAAGGACTTTAGGATATCTAGGAATTTGGGGATTTGAGAAATTGGGAAATTTGAAAAATTAAAAATCTTGAAATTGAGAACTAGAAAATTTTCAAATGCAAGTTCAATAATCAAGAAATTTGGGGTTTGAGGTTCACGAATTTAAGAAATTTGAAAATTCAAGAATCTTGATAAAGATGTAAAATTAAAATATTAGGAATATGAAGAATTGGGGATTTGAAAATTGTAAAGTTTACACGTATCTCCCTATCGAAAGGAAGCCCACATTGCACAAGAGTGTACATAGCACCGCAATTTCTTCGATCCTCTCGTAAGGGCAACCAATCGCGCCCTCCGTGAATTATTGTATTATTATACTGGGAATTTCTTTAGTACCAAAGTTTCAGAAATGGATTCGGCGCTTGCTTCAACCTAGACAATAGAATTCATAAACAGATTGTTTCTTGGACCTTGCTACTTGTGGTTCGGACTTCAACAAACTTTGATATATTGTTACGAATGTCATTCTGGAGAGAAAATGTACGAACGTATATTCCTATTCGCAATACTTACGCGATTATATTGATGCTCTTATAATAAAACCACATGCTTGATGACTTTTGAAAAGTAGAGACTAAAAATATGAGTTTGCAACATGAGAGTGCACTTCATAATGGAGGACACATGCTAACATGACTAACTCTACTTGGTCACCTAACAGATGTGGTGAATGTGAAGTCCTGAATCATGTAACGTTTACACAACTGTTTCAGATTACATGTAGGGAGATTTAAAACAGGTGTTACTGTTAAAACAAACTTTTGTGGGTGATTGTATGAAAAATTGTTGATGTATTAAATAAAGTTTGAATCAGTAATGCATTAATTATATCTTGTACAGAAAAATGGAGATAGAATTCTAATTCAAATCTAATCAATGTTGTATATACTCAATGTTTGTATGTAAATACAATATTATTAACAAAACTACAGAATATAAAACAGTAGATTTTTTACAAAGGGAGTCGTGTTACAAATTTTGGAGCAGTATTGGTTTTGTAGATTCTTCAAATAATTTAATTTTTACTTTAGAAGTACTTAATCTAGGGACTTTTTAGCTGAGGTAAAGATACAGTAAAGGATCTTTTAATCTTAAAGGATATAGGGAAAGTGTACGAGTTCTCATGCAACATAGAATTCATTAAAATTTACAAACGACTTGAGGTTAGAATTTTTAATATATTCAGGTTTATACGTTTATGTGAGTTTTACAATGATTTTCAAATGTCGAACCCATCTCTGATGCTTTTCTTTCAATATTTAATATTTGTACTCAGTATGTTTCAGTAGAGGTTTGGTGATACAGAACCTAATTCTATTTCTTTTTTCAGAAGAGCAATTTTTAAAATTGTAAGATTAACTCTAACAAATTTTGTTTTAATATTAATCATATATTAACTAACATTAAAACTTTTTAAATTTGAATCATCTATTAACTAAAAACAAAATGAAAAAATTTGAATCATTAACTAAAGTTGAAGCTTTCTAAATTTAAATCATACATTACCTAAAATTAAAATTAAAAAATTGTTAATCGTCCGTGAACTAATATTAAAATTTCACGAATCATAATTCTGTTTAACTAAAATTAAAAAAATATAAATTGCCCATTTAACCTAACCTACAATTAAAATTTGAAAACTGTTACAAATTTTCCAAACGTAATATTGCTCTTTTTTAATCATTGCAATCATAAATACAAGTTGTCGATAAAACACGTCAAAGCGATATGATCGCACGTTTTTACATTATTCCCTACAATTTTGCAGTTGAAAAGCGAGTTAACTCGTTTCCTGATGCAAAATGCAATTAACGGTATCCGGTGCCATTTACCCTTTTTAAACCAACGAAATCCTTCCTTTGATAAAAATTTCAACGAAACGAAATTGCTTCGAAACCAGCATCATCGTTACAGGCACTGTTTACCTTCCGCCCTCACACTGAAGCTCCGTTTCATTAAATTCACAATCGGACTTGGTAAAATTTACAACTCTTTATCAAATATAAAAAACAAATACATAGTGCACTAAAAATCCTATATTGGTATCAATATCCGATTCTGCGAATTCCGATTATTAATCCGAACTGTGAGGTCGTAGGTTGTAAAATAATTTCGCTTGCGTTTAATGTGATTACAATTTATTACTAGTCATCAAAGATTCACAAACCCTTGTTCAACGTTCTCATAATCAATTTTTAATAAGCAGTACACCTGTCATAAAAAGAGGTGAAATTTCATATTGTGCCGCCATTGAACAGTATGTGTAAACGTAGGTTGAATTGAATCAGTGCGTATGTGTATAATTTATGAAAATGGATCAATGTAAAGAAAATATAGAATTGTTAAAGAATTGAAGTGTCATTCATGTCAGATTCATCAGCAGTATTTTTCTTACAAATTACGGTAACATCAAGGGAGATATAGATGGACAATTCCAAAAACATCTTTTAACATTTCTTAAAATCTAATACAATTTGATGACGTGAAGTACTATGAAGTACTGGTATAAATATTTAATAAATTCTATAATTATAAATATAGCATTTATATTGCTATAGTGTATTTCTTCGAAGTCTCAAGTCTTGTAAGTCTTCTGTTATTAATGATTAATTTATTTATTTAATATCACATTATTAGTTTTTTATCCATTAGCGACCACATTTCAATGCATTATTATATTCGTACATTTTGTGTTTATTCTCTTATTAATTTTAATAGAAAATAATTTTAGTACAAAATAACGTTTTGTAACATAACTTTATTAACAAATTTCAGTCTTCATTTCCTATTTTCTAACAACCATCTACACATTTTTAGTTTCACTTTTAAAAGAATGAATTTACTCTGCTTTCGTATTGATCAACGCAACCAATGTTCATAAGCAAAATAAAGTAGTTGTTAATAAATATAAATTTTAGCTGTGCGATCTTTAGACCATACACATAAAAAGAAACGATGTAATTTTCCACCCAGCACGGCCTTTAACGCAAGTTTTAGAGCTCTGTCTTAAGGTTAAGAGGTTTAAGGGTGCGAAAACTAACCTCAAAGATAAATGGCCGGCTCCATTCTCGCCTACACCTCTTAAAATACAGAAAAATAGGAAAGAACATCCCCGATAAAAGCTTAACCGTGTAGTAAACGTTCAGAAATTTGCGAGGGAATAATTCATACAATTTTCTTTACGATAATAACAATCTCTACATCAAATCTTTAACCCCTTGCGCCATTTTGACGAGTCCGACGCACTCGTACTTCGTGATCCATTTTACTCGAATTAATACGCTGCAATTTGTAGTTGTCCAATTATTTGCATAGTCGATACCAAATTGACATAACATTTCAACTTTCTATGCCTGTTTTAATATTGATGTGATTAGTTCTGACGCACCCGACAAATCATAGTGCAAGGGGTTAATAGTTAAATTCATTCCGAGGATAGCTTGCACCTTAATGAAAGGATAACAGGAAGCGAACGAGGCATACCATTATTTTTGCCATAAACTGGATTATATTATAAAGTGACTAAACTGAAGTTCCACCCAACTCGTTGAATAAGGATTACAGGTATTCTTCTGTGCATAAAGAATGCTATTTAGCAAGCTCTAAAAAAACTTCTCCTAGCGGAACTTTCGGTGCTTACAACTTTTTAATAAAGCTCTTTCGAAAGATCGACTCACATGAACCTTCTTTATGATTTCAATCTCGTCGACGATTTGGGTGTTGAGGTGTCTGGCAATCTGGGGATTTAGGCAAATAGGGCTTTGGGAAACTACGGACATAAGGATATAGAAGTTTGGATATTTGACAATTTGGGGATCTGGAAATGTAGGAATGTGAGAGATGTGGAGATCTGAGGATATAGACATCTAGAGAATGTAGAGATCTGAGAATGTAGGGATCTAGGGATTCAGGGGATTAGGGGATGTAGGAATCTAGGGGTTTAGGGATTTGGGAATGTAGAAATCTGAGGGATGTGGGAATCTGGGGGATGTAGAGATTTGGGGATGTAGGGATCTAGGGATTCAGGAATTAGAGGATGTAGGAATCTAGGGGTTTAGGGATCCAGGGATTTAGGGATTAAGGGATATAGGAATTTAGGGGTGTAGGGGTCTGGGAATGTAGGAATCTGGCGGATGTAGGGATCTGAGGATGTAGGAATCTAGGGGATGTGGAGACCTGAGGATGTAGGAATTTGGGGAATGTAGGGATCCAGGGATTTAGGGATTAAGGGATGCAGAAATTTAGGGCTGTAGAGATCCAAGGATTCAGGGATTAGGGGATGTAAGAATCTAGGGATTCAGGGATTAGGGGATGTAAGAATCTGGGAGATGTAGGGATCTGAGGATGTAGGAATCTGGGGGATGTGGAGACCTGAGGATGTAGGAATTTGGGGGATGTAGGGATCCAGGGATTTAGGGATTAAGGGATGTAGTAATTTAGGGGTGTAGGGATCTGGGAATGTAGAGATATAGGGATATAGGTATCTGGGAATGTAGGTATTTGGTGCTCGGTGGATTTGGGAAATTAGGAATTTGGAGATACAGGTATTTAGGAACGTAGAAATTTGGGAATCCAGGAATCCAGGAATCTTGGAATCTAGAAATCTAGGAAACTGGGATTCTAGGAATCTAGGAATATAGGAACCTAAAGAATTAGGAATCTTGGAAATATGGAAATCCAGAAATCTAAAATTTCAAAAGTCTAAAAATCTAGAAATCTGTTAATCTAAAAACCTGTGAATATAGAAATCTATTTGTAAGGACCGAAATATACAGCGACCTCGAGATCCCGTAATCTAGGGATCTTATAATCTGAAAATTGAGGATACGTCTCGATTTCGCAAATGCATCTGTTTCGCTTCAGTAGCACAGATTGTAGGTAGATAGTTTTCCACGGAGCACGTATGAGTTTCAATTGTTTCCTCTGCTGGCACGGTGAGCTCAGTACGCGATCCTGTATCTGATAATAAATAAATTACAATCGAATCAGGTCGGACAAATAAACCGACGAAATTAATCTCGTCAGCAAACATAGTTTATCGAATTTTGAACGTACGCGAGCTGCATTTCAACACGCTGGCTATTCAATGAACTGTCCCGGTGGGGTTCGCACCTTCGTCTCACGGTTAATCCTAATCACCGGCAAATTTGTTCTCGTTTTTCTGGACGGCCTCATTTTCCCCGACTCCATTGGGAATTCGCTTATTACGTTTCGTGTTTCTACGCCAGCGATCGACGAAATTGTTTCCCCGATTAATTGATCGAGAAAGGGGTTTTAAATCTGATTGCACGTTATTCGTCTTTTGTCATGTCGTTAACGATGTTGGGGATAATTTTAATTGATTTTAGGGGATTTGGAACAATTTAGGGGTTCGATGGTGATTTTATAGAAGACTGAAAGAATTTTTAATGTGATGGTAGATGGCATCGCAGTTTAAATTTAACATAAATAAGAACTTTACGATATTCATAATATATTGTTAATATTATTATTATATTTATTGTTGTACTTCATTGTCATCATCACAATAGAAGTTAAGAACGAGAATTAATCTCTTAAATTTAAGAACGAGAATTAATTTACGTTACTAATGAAAAATATATTTAACACATTTATAATTAATTGAACATGTTAAAATTAAAAATGTTAAGGTTTACTGTGATTAATCTTTTATATATTTTTTCTTCGAATTGAGAACATTTTCTGTATTCTACTCAGCTTCATTTTGTTTTAATTACTATTAATGTCTTTCCTTAAGAAAATCTGATATGAGATTCTAAAATAAAGAATAAAATGATAGAAGATTTAAGAAATGATAAAAAATAATATAAGCTTTCAGACGCAAGGAATCTTTTTTTATTTCATATTTCATTAGCTTCCCCATCAAACATTGTATCTTTTTAATGCTTTATTTATAATATTTATGTAAAATATGTTTTTACTTATCTTCACAGCTTATTATCCACCCAGCCTTCAATTAAGATAATGGAGGTAATTAAAAGTTCTGTGGGATAGAACTTATGTAGATGAAAAAGAGCTACAACTATTATTAATGACTTTGATAAAGTTTTGTCTGTGATTTATTCCACAAACTTGTTATCGTAATTGCGCAACATACGAACAGAAATATTTTAAATAAATATTAGACATTTCAATTAAATATTTTAACAATTTCTACAATTTTTTTCATGTCGTCAAATATTTTATAGAAAAGGTTTTATAAATTGTTGCACGATTGAGTAAACCATAAACCAAAAATATTGTGAATAAATATTGAATATTTTAGTTAAACATTTTAACAACTCGTAAAAATTTGAACAAATATTGAACATTTCATTTAAATATTTTAATAATTCTTTTTATTGTTTCAAGCCTTCAAATGTTTTACAGAACAGGTTTTATGAAATATTGCATAATTTAGTTGTCGTAGTTGGGTAAAATACAAAACAAAAATATTGTGAATAAATATTAAGCCTTTCATTTAAACATTTTAATAATTCTTTTAATTTTATCAAGCCTTAAAATGTTTTAGAGAACAGGTTTTATAAAATATTGCATAATTTAGTTGTCGTAGTTGGGTAAAATACAGAACAAAAATATTTTGAATAAATATTAAACACTTCATCAATTTCACTAATTCTTTTTCAACGACAGTGAGCACTCAGTTATTTTGCCTTTCAACGAAAATTTACACAAAACAACTGGTGCACATGAATTTAACCGTTACAAACGTGATTGTTAATAGAGTAATGCCAAATTACTAAAAAAGAATGAATTCAGTCAAGATATAGCTTGTTATATAAAAAACCAGTATTGCTCGAATAAAGATTGAAATGTTCACAAAGATATAGCCTTTGACGAATTCGCTGACCAGTCTCGAGCGATAAAAATGACAGCAATTCCGAACGAAACGTAGAAAACAGCCGGCCTCGTGGCCCCGCAATTCTGTGAATAATTCGATCAACGGTTGGGTACTTTGGGGATAATTGAACGTCGATTGACAATTTCGATAATGTACAATGTACGAGAGACTCGTGGAATGGTATGCTACGATTGCGGCGGTCCGCATTTGAATATTACCGCGAGACCGTAGTTTCTGGACTTTGGCGAATGCGATACATCACGAGGTGGAACGATGAAGTACGTACACGACCCGATTAGAATACGACGTTGGAGGTGTGATCGTGTGTATAGTTCAATTATAACACCAATGATAGTCCACCTTTTCATCTACACGTAACAAAATTTGCAAATTTCTTGAGGTGACGTTACTAAGCAGATTTTTATTAGACACGCTTCACCGATTTCGATGAGCTTGAAATATATTGTCGAGGACATTATTCTCAACAAATTTTCTTTTTATATGTAATTACCGTTGGGCCTTAATTTCAGAGATATTCGTAAAAATAATGTGAATATGGTAATTATATGTGGGAGTATACACGCTTTACCGATTTCAATGACCTTGGAATATGTTACCAAGGACATAATACTTAATAACTTTTCTCTATACATATATACACTGTTAGGCCTTAATTTCAGAGATATGCGTAAAAATATTTTGAATATGGTAATTATATGTGGGAGGATATACACTCCACCGATTTTAATGACCTTGAAATATGTTGTCAAGGACATCATTCTCAATAAATTTTCTCTCTATATACAAGCTTCGATAGGCCTCAGTTTTAGAGATATTCGCAAAAGTGTTTTGAATATGGTACTCCTTTATAGAAGGGCATATACTTTACCGATTTTAATGACCTTGAAATATGTTATCAAAGACAAGATTCTGAATAATTTCTTTCTCTACATATAAGTTTCAATAAGCCTTCATTTCAGAGATATTTGCAAAAATGTTTTAAATATGGTACTTATTTATAGAAAAGCATACGCTTTACCGATTTTAATGACCTTGAAATATGTTATCAAGAACAAGATTCTGAACAATTTCTGTCTCTACATACAAGCTTCGATAGGCCTTCATTTCAGAGATATTCGCAAAAATATTTTGCACACGGTACTCATTTATGGAAGGGCATAAGCTTCACCGAATTTAATGACCTTGAATTATATTATCAAGGTTAAGATACTGCATATATTCGCTAACGTATCTACCTATGTTAACATCTGATTAAAATCGTCACCGAGAAGTCGGCGACGTACTTAAGTCAGGCTTGCGCCATCTCTTTAACGCGTCAGAACAACCGTACGAATAAGAAGATTACACTCTTAAATATTTATGAACAACGGAAAACTGCGAATGATCCGCTTGGGGAACGTTACGCAAGATTCCTCGCTAAATCATAGTCTCGCATCCAATCTTGAAATTCACGAATCTTGTTCGCTCAACGAGAGAAATTTATGGGTTTCTTTCAAATTTTCAGAACGGACGTTGCAATTTTCCTCGGGTTTATGCGATATTTTATTCCAGCATTTGTAACAATTGTTCTTGTTCCGCGATTCACTATTTATCTGTCTTGTGATTTATCCGTTTTGCGCATAAGTTTTCAAGACAGTTGCATTTTTCAGTGGAAAAATTTTCGTTTGAGGACACCAGAAATGCACATCTACGTTATTCTTTTTACTAAAGAATTTAGGGATATAGGCATCTAGGTACGTAGACATTTAGAGGGAAGTAAGGATTTAGGGGGATGTAGGGATTTAGGGAGATAGGGATCTGAAAACGTAGGAATAGGGGGACGTAGAGATCTAGGGACACAGGGATCGGGGGATGGACGGATCTAAAAACGTTGTGATGGGGGGATGTAGGGATTGGGGAACGTAGGGACCTAGGGACATAGAGATAGGGGGACGTAGGGATCTAAAAACGTTGTGATGGGGAGACGTAGGGATTGGGGGACGTAAGGATTGGGGGACGTAGGGATTGGGGGACGTAGGGATTGGGGGACGTAGGGATCGGGGGATGTAGGGATCTAAAAACGTTGTGATGGGGGAACGTAGGGATTGGGGACGTAAGGATTGGGGGACGTAGGGATTGGAGGGCGTAGGGATTGGGGGACGTAGGGATTGGGGGACATAGGGATCGGGGGATGTAGGGATCTAGGGACATAGGGATCGGGGGATGTAGGGATCTAAAAACGTTGTGATGGGGGGACGTAGAGATGGGGGGACATAAGGACCAGGAGACGTAGGGATCTAAAAACGTTGTGATGGGGGAACGTAGGGATCTAGGGACGTAGGGATCGGGGCACGTAAGAATCTAGGGACATAGGCATCGGGGGACGTAGGGATGTAGGGAAATATGGATCGGGGATGTAGGAATCTAGGGACATAGGGATCGGGGGACGTAGGAAGCAGAGATGCAGAGATCTAAAAATGTAGAAATCTGGGGACATAAGAATCTAAAGACGAATGAAACTACGCACATAGGGATTCGGACACATATTAATCTAGGAATATAGAGACTTATAGACAAAGGTATCTAAGCACATAGGGATTCAGGAGCGTAGCGATTCGGGAATGTGGGGATCAATTGACGTAGGAATCTAGGGAGTTAAGAATATACGTCTCAATATAGCACACACATATTTCCCTTTCTAGTAACACTTATAAAAATGGTCTACTGTAATTTCTTGAAGTAGGAATATTGCTTTAAAAATAACTATACGTTTACTACGGTAACGAACACATGTACATCGACCTCGGATCATATTTTCGTTCTAGGCGAGAAATTTTTTACCGAATATCGCTTTACTCGCTAAACGGATATTCCCGACATTTTCCCATCGATTTAATAGAAAATAGCGCAGATCGAATTTTGGGAGCATAAACCAATAAAATATAGTGGAAAAACGTATGAAGTTTTCCTCCTCTCGAATATGTTTTGCTAAATACTTTTATTGGCTGTATTCGAAAGCAACAAAACTACTGCAGCGAACGTGCCGTAAAATTATATGTGTGCGATGTAATTCAATTACTAATAAATAATTTGATGTACTCTCATTGGATGTTCATATGTTATTAACAAAATGAGAACTTCGTTAGTAAAATAATATATTTTTATCCCGAATTATAATATTTTTTATATATAGAATATTTTATTATATTAAAAATTTCAGAACATTTAAAAATATTTTATAAAAATTTGTTACAGAAATTAGTCAGTAAAAATGATCTATGATTGCAATAAATTGAGAAATACTAGATTTATTTATTTAGCATTGTATTACATTTTATATTTCCTTTACTCAATTATTATTGCTGTTATAGAGAAAATATGAGTTACTCCGCCCTCGGCGCAGGAATATATCGAGCATCTACTGTTACAAAATATAAATCATACTGAAAGTTTTATACTAAATATCTTTTACAGTGTCGATCATGTACATTGAAAAAATTATACACAATGAATACATTCAAAATTATTTAATAATAATAATCTATTAATATGAACAAATTTAAAATTTGAAGGACAAAAGATCCATAAAGAATTAGTTCAATCATTCGATATGGCAGTTTTCGATAAAATATCAGTCGTCTATAAATTGATACTATTAACCTAATTAGAGAATGGAGTTATTTTTGTCGTAGCAGACTTGCGACTAACGAATGAATTACAACGTTGTTTATGTACAATGAATATGTATCCATATTACGAACAAAGAGATTTTATCGCGTTTACGGCGACTTGTAGATAACATCTTAATATTCTGGTGTCACGATACGCGTACGCAGTAGTATTATGATACGAGTTGTGTGATTTTCAACAATGTGTAAATTACATGACTCCCCTTAACTGATTTTATTGTAAATTGTTTTATAATTAGCAAACTTTAACAACCTATTATTTTCCCTCAAAAAACCCACATATAGGTATTTCGGATAAAGATAACTATTGTTATTAACAAATTATTGTTATTGAGATATTATTAGAAATTATACAATAACTACTGTTACTAATATTACTTCAAACAGATGTACAATAATTATTTTGACAAATTATTATTAAAAATATAATTACAAATAGTTGTACAATAACTATTAAAATTACTACAAAGGCTTCAAAATTTAACATTATTAACAAAGATAAATAACAAATTTTTTGTTTAAGTGTCACTGGATAATTAGACTTTTTTGTATAAATTTTATGAAGTAAAAATTATATGTCTGCAAAGATAATATTAGTTTCAAAGTTATTATTAAGTAAAAGTGTTGAGTTAGTAATATTTACAATTATTACTAATTATTAATCTTTAGAAGAAAGAAAATGGTACAATACAATTAACTTTAGTACCACAATGCCTAATTTTCTTCTTTGACGGAGGAACAAATAACCTAATAAATTCCAAGGAAAAACCAGACTCCGAAGCCCGCCATTTTATTTAGATTCACCGCCACAAATCATTGGTGTTTAATCAAAATCCAAGGGTGTTCTCCCTAGACACCGTTCGGCTTTTTGTAAGACCCTTCCATAAATATTCGACCTTCCTTTTTTTTCTTCCGAATCGAACATTACCGTTGCAAATGATGCTCATTTCTGTTAGAACATTGCCAATTGGTGAAGGTAGATAAGCGCGGGTACGAAATTTGACGGGTTCGATAAGTAAGAGAAATTTGTACAAGATTTGGAAATGAAGAGATAAGTAATTTAATACTGGCTCAATATTGACCCAGATCTGGTAATGTTAACAATACTTGCTAATTAAATTACACATTAAAATTGTTAACCTGAAGACCTCTAATATTTGGAAGTACATCACAGAACCGAGAAATACTATGTTCACTTTTCAAAAATAACATTTTACATGTTTTTATTACGCATATATTTATACATTTTCATTATATATTTATTAAGTAAAAATTTTAATTAATCGTGATTAAAGAATTTAAATCTTAATTTAATCTTTAAACAGTCAAATAACATATCTTTAAATAAGGAAATTACACGTCTTTCAAATAATAAAAATATGTATTTTTAAGTAATAAAATAACTCTTCTTCAAACACTAAAATTATACATCTTTTTGAACAGCAAATATTATACATCTTCGAATAATAAAATTATACATCTTTAAACACTGAAATTACACATTTCCTAAAACTACATAATTTTATACATCTTTGATTTACCTTCGTCTAAAGTTTGAAAAGTGCGATCGTTCTCAGCCTCCAGGGTGAAGGTATCTCGGAAAAGTGATATTAAAACGGACAGTTTAGAGTTTGAAAAAATGGAAATGAAAAGTCTACAATGAGATTGTGTAAATTGTTGCATATTTGAGTCTCCTGCGACCGAGAGTCGAATAAGTGGCCCGGGGCAAGAATCCCGTTTGCCTAAAGCAAACAATTATGAAAGTATGGCCATTTCCTCAACTAACTCCATCCGCAATCTTCGTTGCATTCGATGATTTGAAACGAATTATTTAATATCGTAAATACAGCGATGAAAGATAGTCCATCAGGCCATTGATTACTAGATAACCGATGAAACAATCGATCGTTACTGGTTAATTATAGCCGGGAGTTCAGAAAACTTTCCCATCAGCTGGGGTGTTCTCTATTGACTTATACGTTGCTTTTCAGGGTTAGAATAAGACTGAATAAGCTGTAATTTGTTTGATAATATAGAATTAATGTATAATTGTTGATGATACGTAGTGAAAAGGTTCTCCTGTGACCCAGTTGTAACGTGTAATAAAATATATGTGTAAGATGGGAGGAATGATGTACAGATGTCAACCCACTGGCTACTTGGGAGTATAGGGATTTGGGGATATAGGGATTTGGGAATGTAGGGATTTGGGGATGTAGGGATTTGGGGATATAGGAATTTGGGGATGTAGGGATTTGGGGATGTAAGAATTTGGAAATGGAGGGATTCAGGGATGTAGGGGTTTGGGGATATTGCGATCTGGGGACGTAGGGATTTGGGGATGTAAGGATTTGGGGATGTAGGGATTTGGGGATGTAGGAATTTGGGAACGTAGAGATTTGGGAATGTAGAGATTTGGAAATGGAGGGATTTGGGGACATAGGGATTTGGGAATGTAGGGATTTGGGAAGGTAGGGATTTGGGGATGTAGGGATTTGGGGACATAGGGATTTGGGAATGTAGAGATTTGGAAATGTAGAGATTTGGGAAGGTAGGGATTTGGGGACATAGGTGTTTGGGAAGGTAGGAATTCGGGGATGTAGGGATTTGGAAATGTAGAGATTTGGAAATTAGGAATTTGGGAATGTAGAAATTTTAGAATGTAGGGATTTGGAATATTAGGAAATTGGGAATGTAGCGATTCGAGAATGTAGGAACCCGATAATATAGGTATTCGAGGACATAGTAATTTGGTGACACAATAATTTAAGAATAAGAAAACTTGCAGATATAGGAATCTACGAATAGTATAATGATACCGATATGTGCTCTTTTATAGACATGGGTCAGCCTCTTCATGCGCCAACTCATGGGTTGGCATCGGTACATCTGTTCTTCATATTTTATACTTGTGTTTGTCAGATTCTAATTATAGTATATAATATTTCTGTGCAATCTTATTGCTCACATAAAAATTTCAAATTTCCACGTTCTCAGATTTGCGTATTCTCTAAATTGTTATATTATCTGAATATTTAAATAATATAATATGAAAATAATGTAATGCGAAAATAATATTCTACGAATGCATGAACACGCAGAGAAGATTTATACCATATGCATTTGCATCTCACTTTTATTCATTCGATTAAATGTATTTATGAATTAAATAAACAACTGTATGAATAACGAAACTGTGAGCAGTTTGTTAAAAATTTTTATCGCGATTTATTGGTTGATAAAACATTACCGACGAAACGATGTACTTGATGCGTACAACTATATAATTTTCAATTATAATCGAATTTCATATGCTTTTATTCTTGACATCATTTTCATATCCTGGCTGTATTTCAGAGAAAAGAAGGAAACAATATGCAATTTATTTCATCGGTTCGTTCGTTTTCATCGATCCGACGATGGAAACGTCATTTGTTTCGGATTCAGTGATGACAAAATTAATTTTCGTACGAATAATAGAGTGGTAGTTGTGAAATCGTAATAATTGATTCCATAAAATCGGTTTCGAATATGAAACAAATGTATGAACTGGTAATACAAATTAATCGGTGCTGATACATGCTAATTGCGAAGATTGAATTTTGTACGCAGGCGAGGGTTCTTAATTGATTGTGACAATTGTGTAAGAAGATAATAATAATATTTGTTAACTGTTAACGATATATTTTGTTGAATAACTGTTTGTAAAAACTGCAAGGAAATGTGTTAACAATACATTTTAATTACTTAATGAAATATACAAGTTATTATAAGTCCTTCAAATTGATTAAAAATGAATAATTCTAAATGAGGAAATTGATACTTTCAAATAAAAAAAATGAATAACAATCTTAAATAAGAAAAATTAACAATAATCTCACATAGGAAAAATTACTAATAATTTTAAATAAGAAAGTTAAATAACAGTTTCAACTAAACAAAATGAACAATAATTTAAAATAAAAAAATGAATAGCAATTTTGAACAAAAAGCTGTAACATCTTTAAAGTAAAACGAATTCTTGTTTTAATCAAATGACAAACTTGCAACATGAAATAAAAAACAATCCTTGCGACGTATAAAATTGTTAATTTATAGAATAGCAGTTCGATATTAACAAATTTTATATATCGAAACGAAATGCATTCTAGGGAAAATATAAATTATATAGCAATTATTAATTTGGTAAATGGTGAAGGAGGGTTGGGATGAGCGGAGTAGAGGGTGGACCAATTACTCCATCAGCCACTCATTCATCATATAAATTGAAATAGACTAAGGAATATTTGAAATTAAAATTTCGTGAAATTTTATTAAAACATCCTCCATTAACGTATTGATATTAGAACATGTTTGTAATTCATGTAGGTATAATTTAATATTATTTTACAGTCTTTCACAGAATTTTTGTTTTATTTCAAAAATGTGTATAGAATAATGTCTAATATGTTTGTTTAAATATAAGTAGAATAAGTATAAATATGTTTAATTCCAACAGTTCCCCACTTCTCAAACTCCTAAATTCTTAAATTCCCCAAATTCTCAAATATCCCAAATTCTTAAATACCCCAAATTCTTAAATTCCCGAATTCTCAAATGCCCAAATTCTCAATTCTCAGAGTTTAAAATGTCATAAAATTATCCCAATGTTTAGACGAACTAGTTGATCAGCCATAAAGATAGGAAGTTAATAATTTCGAATCCTCGTAGATCTTTCATAACCAACAGCTTCTTCATACTTGTATCCGGTGCATCAGCATGACAATGGGTACGTCAATTCGGTTGTCTCGTACGCGGTGTGCTAGTTTCCATAAATCGATAATTGTGCGTGCACTGTACAATTTTCAAGGAAAAAAGTGTGCATCGAATCTGTCTTGAAAAGATGCGGCAGAAATTGATTATATTCAAATATTTTTAGATTTTAATCAAATTAGAATCTTTGAATTTTCAAAGTTTTGAGACTTCAAATATCGATGTTTTCAAATTTTGAAATTTTCAAGTCTTATAATTTTCAAATTTCTGTTCCCATATTTCCAAATTTCTCAGTTCTCCAATTTCCAAATTTCTAAATTCCCTAGTTCCTACATCTCCAAATTCCTAAATTCCCTAGTTCGAACATCTCCAAATTCCTAAACTCCCTAATTTCTACATCTCTAAATTTCCAAATTCCCTGGTTTCTACATCTCCAAATTCCTAAACTCCCTAGTTCCTACATCTCTAAATTCCTAAACTCCCTAGTTCCTACATCTCCAAATTCCTAAACTCCCTAGTTCCTACATCACCAAATTCCTAAATTCCCTAGTTCCTACATCTCCAAATTCCTAAACTCCCTAATTCCTACATCTCTAAATTTCCAAATTCCCTGGTTTCTACATCTCCAAATTCCTAAACTCCCTAGTTCCTACATCTCTAAATTCCTAAACTCCCTAGTTCCTACATCTCCAAATTCCTAAACTCCCTAGTTCCTACATCACCAAATTCCGAAACTCCCTAGTTCCTACAACTCCAAATTCCTAAACTCCCTAGTTCCTACATCTCCAAATTTCTAAACTCCCTAGTTCCTACATCTCCAAATTCCTCAACTCCCTAGTTTCTACATCTCTAAATTTCCAAATTCCGTAGTTTCTACATCTCCAAATCCCTAAATTCCCTAGTTCCTACATCCCAAATTCCTAAATTCCCCAATTCCTACGTCTCCAAATCCCTAAATTACCAAATTCTCAAACTCCTCAAATCCCCAAACATCCTAAGTTCCCAAACTCCCCAAATCCCTAAATTCTCAAAATTCCCAAAAATCTCCAAATTTCCAAGTCCCCAAAATCACCAAATTCCCAAACCTTGAAATCCCCAAATTTCCAATTCCCCAAAGTCACCAAATTCCCAAACGCTTGAAATACCGACCTTCTAAATCTTGAAATCCTCAATTTCACAAACCCCCAAATTTCCCAATCCGTAACGTTTCCGAGTTCTCCATAATTTTCCAAACCCAACAGCATCAACTTCCACACGAATTCTATGAGTTGTAACGACAGTTACAGCAGTTGTTCGAAAGTTCTGCTTTTCGCAAAAGTACAGGTTTCGATTCACTGAACTAACGACTGTCGAAGTCTTTTAAGTACTCCTATCGCAGTAGAAATTCTGGTAAAGGCATTTTGAATACGTTCTCAAAGTTTGCCGTTCGGTTTTAATAGTTTCTCGACTTTTCTCCTCTGCTGGCATGTCGAACGACGAGAATTTGTACGAAAAATTCTGCTGATGAATATTTGATACGCGTATAATTCTGATTTTATATTCTCGATCACGTGGGAGCACTGAATTCATTTAATTTTACTATATTTCCTCATTTTGTCATTTTTGCATTCATTTATATTTAATATTTGCTGATTATTTGTGTATTTAGTACTGTCTCTCGTATAATTTTTCACTGAATTATGCGAGAAAATAATTATATGGAAATTGGTGATTATTGAAGATAATCTCAATTTAATAATAATTGATGTTATTGTAATTTTACTTGATCGTTTATTTGTTGCATTTGTTTAAAAATTAAAGATTTTTAGAATCAGTGTGAGAAATAATAAAAATTAAAAGTTATAGTAAGTGGAACCTTGTTGAAGTTGAATTCCTTAAGAAAAATTGAAGATTTTCAGAGTCAATGTGAAGAATAAAAAAAATTGAAGATAATGAAAAATTAAACCTTCTTGATGTTGCATACTATGAAAAATTAAAAATATTCGGAGTCCGCGTGACAAATAATAAACATAACAAAAGGTTGAACTTCATTCAGGTTGCATTAATAAGAAAGAAAAAACTGTATATTTTCCGAGTCCATGTAAGAAATAACAAGAATTCAAAATAATAGAAAGTAGAACTTTATTGAGGTTATGGACCCTATTAAGGTTAAAAGATGCCAAGATTGGACGAAGGATAAAACAATAATATAAATAAGAGGTATGCATGCCGACTATATTATACAGATATTTTCGTAAAATCAATATTTTATCAGTTGTGTATGTACATATTAGTTGAATGGTGAAAGAAAATTGACGGCACTTGTGTCACACTGCTCTCATAGTGCAATGCTTCATGTTAGCGATTATTGATCTAGACTGAATATAAAACAGTATTATGAACAAACCGAAACGAACACATTCACATTATTTTATTGAAAAATGCGATTTTTACCGTGTCGATTATCGATGCAGATTAAGCAGTGCATAACTTTAGTTATTTCATTTTTAACATACATGTACTCTCATTTTTTAGAAAAATATTTGTCAGATCTATATATGTCCTATTCGAAGAATTAAACATTATTTGTTAATATTTGACACAACATGTAATAGACAAAATATAAAGAAGTTCAACCACAAAGTTTATGGTATTGAAGATTTGCAAACTGAAAGTAATTTTTAATAAAATAATTTATGCATGTTTAATTTACATTGTATCACAGAATATTCAGATGTAATATTTATTGTAAATATTACAAATAATTAAATATTTATTAACATCGATTAAAAGCTGCGTAATGATTTCAAGCTTTATTTTACATTATTCAAATTTATACAAAAATAGTTTATGAAGAATGAACTCTCAACATATGTAAGTGCTGGTAATAAAATGATTTACGCCTAATATTTTATTATATAACCTAACCCGACCAAATAGTGAAAAAATGGTATGCCATGTACAGCGTCTCTAAAAAATTAAAAAACCTCAAAGAATCTGTATGATTCTATCTCACCTAACCAAAGAGCTCAGAAACTGTATACCATGAAAAAATTCTGAAACTAAAAGCTGAAAATATAGCAAGCAATATGTTTAATTATACAACCTAACCTACTAGTCCAAAAGTGACATATGCAAAATACGCTGCATCCTCAACTAAAAGAAAAAAACCCGAAGTCTTTTGAATTGTACCTAACCAAATAGTCCAAAATCGAAACACCACGTAAAAATGAAAATGTCCAAAAGAATATTATGAAATCTGCATCGATATCCGGTAAAACTGCATCTACTTCTAAGTAACGAAACAAGAAACCTCAAGGCAAGAATTCCTTACAGTGCGTATATACCTGAGTGTAGGTCATCCAGCAACATGGCTCCACCTGGTTGGAATCCAGACCCCAGAAGTCCAGTTCCTCTTCGAACAGTGGTCCACAAACATCCGTCGGATAGTGGAGTTTCCCAGTGCGATAGTAATTGAGCACCTGGGCAAAGACCCCCGGATGTCTGTCGAAGAAGTATTCGTTCAAGATGGGGTCGTAGTTACCGAGGGCCTCGGTCAGCTTCGATAGCCTCGTCGCGGGGATCTTCTTCAGGGTCGCCTTGTACGTCTCATGCCGGATACCGCCCACGTTCAGAACCACCCGGTTCTCCGAATCCATGTTTAGAACACTCATTTTGATCGAGGCTCTGCTATCGCCGGTTCCGACTCAGAGAAACCCACGCGACCTGAGGATTACAGGAAGAAATTTTACTTTTTTAAGTGAATTTTGGTTGTTGGGAGATCTGGAGTAGCTATGTAATTTTGGGGGATCGAGTAGAGTATGTGGGGTTGATGAGTAAATATGTAATACAAGATTTTGGGGATCAAGTATATGTGGAGTTGAGTAGATGTGTAATTGCAGATTTTGGGGGATCAAGTATAATATGTGGAGTTGACGAGTAGATGTGTAACTGCAGATTTTGGGGGATCAAATATAATATATGGAGTTGTCGAGTAGATGTGTAATTGCAAATTTTGAGGTACTGAATATAATATGTGAAGTTGAATAGATGTGTAATTGCAGATTTTAGGGGATCAAATATAATATATGTTGTTGAGTAGGTGTGAAATTGCAAATTTCCAAATTTCCAATCTTAAATCTCCAAATCTCTTGATTCTTGATTTTCTAACAGTATCGAATTTTCAATTCATTCAAATTCCTAATCAGCAATCCTCACATTTCTCACATTTTCAAATTTCCAAATTCAGTTTTCCAAACTTGACATTCTCAAATTCCTAAAATTTTGAAAATCCACAAATTCACAAATGTTCAAAATTTTATAAATTTTTTAAATTCTGAAATGCTCAAAGTTCCAAAAATGTCTAAACTCTCAAGTTCCCAAGAATCTAAAAATTAGCAAATTCTAAAATGCCAATAATCCTTACAATTCCCAAAATTTCCAAATTCTCAAATTCTTCAATTCTGAAATGCCCAAATTCTCAAATTCCCTAGTTCTTAAATTCCCCGATTCTCAAATTCCCTAATTTTCAAATTCCCCAATTCTCAAATTCCCCAATTCTCAAATTCCCTAATTCTCAAATGCCCCAATCCTCAAATTCCCGAATTCTCAAATTTCCCAATTCTCAAATGCCCAAACTCTCAAATTCCCGAATTCTCAAATCCCCAATTCTCAAATTTTCAAATTTCCAAATTCCCGAATTCCCAAATTCCCAAATACTCAAATTCCCCAATCCTCAAATTCCCAAATTCTCAAATTTCCCAATTCTCAAATGCCCAAACTCTCAAATTCCCGAATTCCCAAATCCCCAATTCTCAAATTCCCAATTCTCAAATTTTCAAATTTCCAAATTCCCGAATTCCCAAATTCCCAAATACTCAAATTCCCCAAGCCTCAAATTCCCGAATTCTCAAATTTCCCAATTCTCAAATGCCCAAACTCTCAAATTCCCAAATTCCCAAAATCCCCAATTCTCAAATTTCCAAATTTCCAAATTCCCGAATTCCTAAATTCCTAAATTCCCAAATTCTCAAATTCCCAAATTCTCAAAATCCCCAATTCTCAAATTCCCAAATTCCCATATTAGCAAGTTTCCAAGATTTTCAAATGCTCAAAATTCCAAAATTACTCTAAAACTTCCAAAATTCCAAAAATGACCAAATTCTCAACATTTCCATAAATCCAAAAATTTCAAAAATTCCTAAATTCTCAAATTTTCAACCTCGCATTACCTAAAAATTCGTGCGACCCGTCTTTCACGAGTTTCAGTCGAATAAATTTCCCGTTTAATGGAAACGCTACATAGCAGAGAGTCGACGTGACCTCCGCAGCGTGAACTTTTTGTCAAATCGTTTGATTTATAGGGGTATCGGACCATCAATAACGCAGAATTTAATTTTCAGTCGCTTTGTCAAAAAATCTTCGCTCTTTTGCCAGGAATGAAAGCTCGAGTTTTTTATTTGCGACGGAACTGCTCAATACTTTGGCCATGCTTATCGAGCGTGACACAATCGGCGCGAATTTACGATTCAATGCTCGAAAAGTGACGATTCAATTTTCTTGTATCCTTTTTTTCTCCTCTTTTTTTTTCATCAAGGGACGCACACCGGTTTCTGACATAAATCTATCGAGACAACATTTCATTTGGGTCACGTCACGAATCCATCCTGAATTATTCAAACTGTAATTTTCGATATAACCGCGATATACAGGTCGTATCAAAAGTAAGTGTACATACTGTGTCATATGTTTTATATCGTATTACATATGTTTCATTACTAATACAATTTTTGTTGTTAATTGTTATATGTACACTGATAGTTTTTTATTTTTATATGAAGATATTAATTGTTTATAAACATTTGTGCATCTTTCTTAATATGGAGGAAGATTGATTTCAACTTGAAGTTATTGTAGTGAAGATATTGGACTATACTCTATTATTTAAGGTAAAATTGTTATTATATTAAAAATATTGTGTTTGAAGTTTACTTATGGTCCATTGTGATGTACATAACCTCAATCTATATAAAAATTGATTTATTATGAGATGTATGTATTTATGTATACGTGTATGTAATGTTCAGAAAGTATTAATTCTATGTTACGATATTTTAAAATATATTTTAATAACATTCTAAAAGTTTTGTATTACAATGGTTTAATTATATACAGAAAATAAGAAAGTTTCTTAGTGAACACTTTTCCATGTGATTTTGATAGAATTTCCAAGATGAAGTTATTTCTAATAACTCTCAGAAAACGTTAATTGAATATTAAAGATATATTTTTTTTAATAACTATCAATGTTATGTAACAATGTTATGTAAAAAATATTATGTAACAATGTTTTAAAAAATGAAATAAATTTTGACGAATAAAACGAAACGAAAAAATTAAATAAACTTTCAAGGAATAAAGTCAAAATAAGGTCTATGTAATTTATATAAAATTTCAATTAATTTTAGTTCGATCGTAAGTTCAATTTCAGTTATTTTTATTAGACGGTTTCTGTGAAAGTTTTGAGTCCACTCGAATATTTTCTAATTATAGTCTACCGTGACTTCGCCATTGACGTTTGCATATTTAACAATTGCACTCAACTGGGACAACTAAAAATACATACTCTTTATTTCTCATCCACGTGAAACTTTTCATACTCGAATGCATATTACTTCGCTCGGTAATTTAGCACGAAAACGGGTTCACGTTGGCCGATAGCCATACAGGAGCTACATATTTCCGCAATTTGTATAAAAACAAACTCTGAAGATGATTCGAGCCAATAAGCCGATAAGCTACTTACTCGTTGCTTGTTATTTACCTTGTTTTATTAAATTAGTTTCGCTTCGTCATACTTTTTTGTTTCTGTGTCTAATTAATATCAGATGTTGCAAAACTTTTATTGAGACACATTGTTACATTTATTTTGGAAATACTTTATCTTATTTCATACATTGTTCCATACTTTATCTTATTTTGAGTAACATGAATAACAATATTTTATGATAATGGATTGTTTTAAATAATATGACAATTTTGTTTTAGAAATAGAATAGAAAAAATATGTAATTTCTTTTTTGGTGTAATTCACATCAATTATTTTTAAATAATTTTTTATTTGTGCTGTACTAAACTATATTTGATGTGTTACTTAATGTCATTTACTTACAACAAACTACTTTATATAAAAATTTATATCAATATTACTTGTTATTTTATTTACAAAAGTTGCATTATTTTTAGAAATCTACAGTTCTGACACAGTGTATGTTCATATAACATAGTTAAAAAATATTTAAAAAATTAAATAGTTACTCAAATATATAATATGTAAATTATGAAAAAATCTGACGAAAAATTATTTAAAATTATTAAGTTTAAATAAATTAATATACAATTTCAGATAATACATGAATAATTCCTCAAATTATTCAACAAATTTGAATAATGTTTAATTTATTATTTTATATTATGTACAAAAACAGTTGGATACTTTGTAATTTGCAAATTCTGAAAGTTACAATAATGCATATATCGATACTTTATTGATATTCAATTTTGTACCGAATAAATTTGACGGTATTTTAGAAACGTGCATAATATCGATAATGCATGATAAGGAATGCAAATCCCTAAGGGTGTATCAAGGATGTTGAAATCTCCGCCGATAGCGAATTCCTGACAGAGACGTAATAATATGTGACAGGATCTATGGGGGGTTTCCATGAAACCGTATCAAAGGTGCTATTCAAGTGGTATTCCAGTTCCGTTCAACCGTGATTAATGTATCAACTGTCAACTGATCTCATCCATAATTTTTCATCCATAACGCGTTTTCGGGGAAGTTGATAAAAGTGTCAGAAATAAGTAAAATCTTGTAAAAGAGAAATACTGGGTTCTTAGATTTTGAATTTTCAGATTTTTGCTTTTTACAGTTTTGAATTTTCAGATTACCTCTAGATTTTCAAATTTTGTATTTTATTAAGTAGCAAGGTATTTAAATTTTTCAGATTTTCAAATTTTCAAATTGCTACGTGTACAAATTCTCAAATTTCTAAATTTTCAAATTCCCCAATTCCTACATTTCCAATTTCCTACCTTTCCAAAGGAAGTTCCCAAATTCTCAAATACACAAATCCTCAGATACCCAAATTCCCAAACCCTAAATCCCTAATTTTCCATCTACCAAAACCCTAAATTCCCAAATTTGTAAAATCCCAAATTTTCAAACACACAAATACCTAAATCCCCAATATAGAAATCCCCAAATCCCCAAATCCTTAATTTTCCATCTACCAAATCCCTAAATTCCCAAATTTGCAAAATCCCAAATTTTCAAACACACAAATACCTAAATCCCCAATACAAAAATCTCCAAATTCCCAAATTCCCATATCCTCAAACCCCAGATCCCTAATTTTCCATCTACCAAAACCCCAAATCCCCAAATTTCCAACAATCCTACTCCTCCTCCCGAATTTTCCCAAAACCCAAACTCAGTTCACTATGTTTCCGCAAATTACGAGAACGATTAAATTATGTTATGGAAACTTTTCCATTAAATTCTAATTCCACCTCCGACTAAAATGTGTTAATTGTTCGCTCAAGCGAATTAGTATCCCCAGTACGTTAAAACTGAAATGAACCCGCAAACGACACAATTTCCAAATTCACCAATTTTTTTTTGCCGCCGTCATTTGCCAAATTAACGAGAAGAAAAAAAAACGTTAATTCTCCATCATTAAAGTTTTAACTACTTCTTTGCTTGATATTTCTTTTAAAACGGTTGCCGCTGAACTCGCGACACGCTTTGAAATTCCATTTTAACTCGGAACATTTCATTACTACCCGTTTTTCCCCAACTTTTTTCACACACTAACTTTTTGTGTTCACGAAACAAAACGCAACCCTTTAATTCTCCCGCAATATCGGCGTGTCAGCTCGTTTCAAATATTGTGAATGGAACTTCATCGTGTAACAGTTAGGTGAAATAGTTGGTCAGAAGAGATATGATCACAGGAATATTAACGGCAGATTTATGGAACACAAAATGGCGGATCTCAGATTTCTTATTTTACAGTACGAAGAGTATTAAGCAATTTTTATCGAAAGTTAAAGAATCATTGTATAAGCTAGTTTATGTATCCTCCATTGTTTATTCACTTTTATAGGTTAGTTTCAGTTAACTATTAATAATAATAGTAATAATAACAGAGAATAATAAAAGGTAACAAATATTTTAGGTTTTGTAGCCAAGAAAGTATCGCCACAGCTGGAAAACAAGAATTATATACTTCATCCTTAATATTAATACAAAATAAGCAGATTTTTATTATTTCGTATGCTCTCACTTTAATAATATCCTCAAATCGAGTTGTAGGTTAATTTAAGAACCATTGTACAGATAGTAAAATATACATAACCTAACAATTTATATCAACGATAGTTACTAACAGCACCCTAAAAATGATTGTGCAAATAGTCAAATATACATAACCAAAAAATTATTATATCAATAAGAAACATTGACGACACACTAAGACTCATTATGTAAGTAATAAAATGTACAGAACGTAAAAAATTATTATATCAATGAAAAAAATTGACAGCACCTTAAGAATGAGTGTGCAAGTAATATACATTATGTAAAAAATTATTATCCATTAAAAAAAATTATTATATATTATGTACTAAATTATCTTAAAAATTATTATGCTAGTAGTAAAATATACATGTAAAAAATTATGTCAATGAGAAAAACCAACTGCACCCTAAGAGACATTATGCAAATAATAAAATATACTTAACGTATGCAATTATAACAATGAGAAAAATTGAGAACACCCTAAGATTCAAGCACCCGGAATTATGCAAGTACTAAAACATACATAACGCAAGAAATTATTTTATGAATGAGAAAGCAAAAATTGTGGTTAACCATCCCTCTTCTTCGCAAGTAATTATCACCAGAATTCGGTTTCATTCGATTAAGGTTAATTCGAATGCTTCCAAACGTGAATAATGCATTACGGATTGTACAAATTCGACTTTGATCTTGAGTAATTTAAATGAGACCACGCTCTGTCCCGAGTGGAGCACTCGATTCACAAATAATGTAGATAATAAAGTTTATCCAGCATGTTCCAAGTGTCTCTCGAGATCATGCGCCTATATATTCGCAATTTCAAGCTCGCAAAGCTCGAATTCACCCTTTAATTTCACGAAGTAACAGAAGATTAATTGCACACCCTACGAAGGCTATGCAAACGTGGTGTGTTGGCTGCGAGTAATTATGTCCTCAAAAGCGTTAATTAAGAAACTGTATTTGGGATTTTCTGCGAATGTTATGCGAATGCTATATAGGCTGGCTCAAAAGATGGCTACTGCTTTTCGTATATGAAACCTTGCATTTTGAAACGTTAGATGTCTCATTTAACTTAGTCTTTTGATCAAAATGAAATGGCATGACAAAAGTATGACATAATAAGGATATTATACTTTCGTAAAGTATCTTTTTTGATAAATATTTTTAGTATGACATTCAAGAAATATTCAAATACAATTAACATTCATTTATTCTCTTTGCTTTATAATATATTCCTGTTTGAATTTTGTGAATATCGTTGTTACTATATTTTTTATTCTTTCTTATTACTAATGTCTTACAAGATAAATTAGCTTGCTAAATTATCTTATTAAATTATTTTACTAAATAAATGTCTTCAATATAAATTAGCAGATCATCAAACGATTTCTCTACATACAATGTTAACAACAAAAAAATAATAATTTAAAAAATTCAAGGAAATGTTAGTACAGTCATTTTAAATAAATATCAAGTTTCAAATAGATGTAAATGTTAAATGTTTCACTGCAAAAATTTTATGTCACCAACTTGTATCAGACTTTAGAAGTATCAAAATCGATCATTGTCTGTTGCAATCATTTCGTTCTTAAAATATTAAAAATTAGTAATAAATTTAAAAGTATTATTTTTCAACCTAGTACTGTTAAGATTTAAGCTATGAACTAATACATCATAAGTGACATTTTCCAATACTATCTCATAAAATCATCTTTGAATTTCAATTTTAGGAATATGAAAATTTTACAAGCATCATCTTAATATTTTAATTTATACTTTTTGTTTGCGGACGAATATAATATAATATACGGTGACACACTGAAAAATGTACAACTCTTAACAGATACACACACAGACACACACACACACAGAGCAGCGTATAACAAGTTCCGACCTGAAATTATAACCATCGTCACAAGTTCACGGTTTCCTGGATTTGCCTAGCAATCTCTTTGTTTAATCTCCGAGCTGGTTTAATCTGCGAAACAGCTTACGCAATACAACACCGTATTCATTCAAGCTGTGCTGTGGTTATCAAAATCAGTGTACCGTCTACCCGGAGTAGTTTATTATACTTTATCGCGGATTAAGAACAACGGATCACATAGGCTGTAAATTAACACGGTTCCACGATTTCTTTCATATTTGATGCACGATGCTTGAAACCGTCTGTTTTGCGATTCCTTCTGCTCAGCCAAGTAAAAAGAAGAGTACAATGAGAGGCGATATAACGAGCGGCGATGCGATGCTCGGACATTGATGAGCAAATTTATGGTGGGTTTATTGGAGTGGGGAATTTTGAAATTTTTGTATATGGGCGTTTGGAAATTTGGCAGTTGGAGAATTTAGGGATTTTTAAATTTTGGAATTGGGGGATTTGGGAATTTCAGATTTTGAGGATTTGGAAATTAAAAAATTTGAGAATTTGAGGATTTTGTAATTTGGAAATTTGAGAATTTGGAGATTTTGGAATTTGGATATTTGAGAATCTGGGGATTTTCTGATTTGGAAATTTGTGGATCTGGGAATTTGAGAATTTCGGGATTTTGGAATTTGGATATTTGAGAATCTGGGGATTTTCTAATTTGGAAATTTGTGGATCTGGGAATTTTGTAATTTGGAAATTTGAGAAATTGGGGATTTTGGAATTTGGATATTTGAGAATTTGGGGATTTTGGAATTTGGATATTCGAGAATCTGGGGATTTTCTAATTTGGAAATTTGTGGATCTGGGAATTTGAGAATTTCGGGATTTCGAATTTGGATATTTGAGAACCTGGGGATTTTCTAATTTGGAAATTTGTGGATCTGGGAATTTTGTAACTTGGAAATTTGAGAATATGGGGGTTTTGGAATTTGAAAGTTTAGGTAGTTGGAAATTTGAGAATTTGGGGATTTATGGATTTGGAAATGTAGAAATTTGGAAAATTGAGAATCTGAGAATTTAGAAATCTGAAAATTTGAGAATTTGGAGTGTTAGAAATGTAGAAATTTGAAAATTTGTAGTTTTAAAAATTAGGTAAGTTGAGAATTTGTTAATTTAGAGATTTGGAAATTTGAGAACTTGGGGTTCAAGAATTTGGTTTAGGAGTTTGAAAGTTTTAAGATTCGAAAATTTGAGAATTTCAGGATTTGAAAATAATGAAACTAAGAAATATGAAGATATAGAAATTTCACTTCTTCAAATTTTCAAATTTTCAAATTCAAAAATTCAGAAACATATAAATTCAGATATTTACAAATACACAAGTTTAATAATTTAAAAATCTATAAATTTACCAATATGAAAAGTTAAAGATTTTAGAAAATTGCAAAATGTGATATTTCCATCCACAAAGCTTGTACCAATATTTGCTTATCGTTTCTCACGGATAACCTCGCAATTCACAATTTTCCCTTATCTGGAACAAACAACCCAAGTACAACCCCATATCATCCATCCATTGTCCTATTTCCTTCACCACCTATTTCCCTTCCTATTATTTATCAATTACCAAATAAGAATTTACTCATTGTTATTTATAAACAATATACTCATTTATTCATTATTAGTTGTAAGCAAAGAGTATATAAATATTTAGTGACAGTTAGTTATTTAAATAACAATGAACAATTGCTTAAAAGTGTGAGGGCACGTAAGGGTGAAAATTAAACGGGGCCAAGAGCTTCAGGAACCCCGAATTGTAAATCTACTGGGTAATCTGATAATTGCGGATTACGGTAATGAGATAAGCGTTTAAGCAGAAAATAGGTTCAATAGATGGGTTATGTGATAGACTTTGGTCCACGTAAGTGCTTAACGCAAGCTGCGAATATTTCACCGGAGTTGCTTTTATTCGCTACCGAACTTCTAAATTGCGTTCTAATTGTATTATAATTCTCTTCGGTACAGGTATTTTCATAGCACTTTCAACTATTTCAATAACAATTTACTGCTTTAATTCCTGGGTATAAAAAGTGTTTAAAAATACTCTCAAAGTTGAAACTACCCCTAAAGCTTGCATAAATTCACAAAAATACCCTAAGACAAGTTTGACACAAGTTTGAAGACAAGTTTGTTCAATAAAAGTTTGAAGTCGAAAAATATGGACACTCGCTGAAAAATAAGGTTTTCCCAAATACTGATTTTTGAAAACGAAATACACTTTGAAAGCAATTGCATAAAATCCAAATTGAACAATTTTATTCAGAGGGTGTTACCATCAACCTCGGTATACTTGTACATACAGCGTGTTCTGTAAATCCCTTCAGCTGATTCTGCACGAAAAAATCGGTCTAAAACGTGGAATATTTTATCGCATGATTTACGAGATCGAGTTCAAATTTTCGCGAACACTCGATTATCCGCGGTGGTTCATCCACTCGAGTTGGACACCGGTGTTTTCATTTAGTACGATCGCGAATAATGCAGCCAGTTTGAACGAAGAATTTTTTCTTCGACTCTCTTTTAACGATATCGTTTACGAGCACGATTATTACGAGATGCGAAACCACATTCGATAAGCGTCCATTTTGTCCTTTGTTTACTCTGTCAAGATGGCGACGACCGGGTACCGTTTTTAATATTCCGCTGTAGCGAAAGCACTGTCCGCAAGCTCTCTGCACGAATCATATCACTGTATTCGCGGTTGTATAACAGCTTCAAAAATACTGGTAATTCTTTAGTGGTAATATAGAGCCAAAGATCTTCGTACTGCGTATGAACAAACAGGTCCAAATTGGGTAAACTACAAAGCTTGAGGCTAATCAAGTGCATGTGTAGTTAACTAATAAACTTCATTTACATTCGAGATTTAGCAGAATTAGGACCGTGTGAGATCCTACTTCGATCGCTCACAGGCGTGTCCGAAGAGAAGAAAAATTTCATTCACTTAGAGTTCTAACGAACAGTTGTTGCGAAGGCAAGCTTCATAAATTTCAATTTCTGCCCGGCTGCAAATTGAAACTACGTTTTAACCACTTCTGAACATTAACGTGATTTTCGCAAGAGACCACGGCGGCGAAAGGTGGATTTAAAACGCACGGATCGTTGAAACATTTTATTGAAAGCTGAAAGCGCGCGGAAATAAGCTCGAAATTAAAACGGTTTAAATGAAATTTACTCGAACCGGAAGAATTTTGAACAATGTTCCTGTGTACAGGGAAACTGGCCGCTGGCAGCTTTTCTGATGGCCACCGCGTGTACGTGCGACTCTTTTAAGAGAAAACATGAAAGCCCTCTCAAGGTTGATGTCTAAAGAACACAACACGCGCTGCTTTTCAGCCGGCTTTTAGATTTTAGACGACGCGAACGCCTGAAATAAGCAACGCAAATTCTGCTCACGTTACTGGAAGGAATTACTGTAATCGTTTTCAAAGAAATTCAATTCGGAGGGAAATTCAATTTACGGCGTCCATTAGTCGCCGTTGCTAAAGATTTGCTGGATTCGAAAGATTTTTATGATTTCTGCGCATTTGCGGGTTTGGGTTCTTTTGGGGGAAATTTGGATGTTTAGAATTTCAGGAATTGGGGCATATAGGGATTTGGGGCTTTAGAAATTTGGGAATCTAGGGATTTGGATAATAAGAAATTGACGATCTAGGGATTTGGGGATTTAGAAATTCAAGGATCTTGGAATTTGGGGATATAGAGATTTGGGGGTTTAGGAATTTGGGAATCTAGGGATTTGGATAATAAGAAATTGACAATCTAGGGATTTGGGGATCTAGAAATTCAAGGATCTTGGAATTTGGGGATATAGAGATTTGGGGGTTTAGGAATTTGGGAATCTAGGGATTTGGATAATAAGAAATTGACAATCTGGGGATTTGGGGATCTAGAAATTCAGCAATTTTAGAATTTGGGGATATAGGGGTTTGGGGGTTTAGGAATTTGGGAATCTAGGGATTTGGATAATAAGAAATTGACGATCTAGGGATTTGGAGATCTAGAAATTCAAGGATCATGGAATTTGGGGATATAGGGAAGTGGGGGTTTAGGAATTTGGGAATCTAGGGATTTGGAATATAAAAAATTGACGATGTAGGGATTTGGGGATCTAGGAATTCAGGGATCTTGGAATTTGGGCATATAGGGATTTGGAGATTTAGAAAATTAAGGATATAGGGATTTGGAGATCTAGAAATTGGTGATGTGAAAATTTGGAGAAATTAAATATTCATAAATTAAGAAATTTAGGAATTTGGGACTTTGGAAATTTAAAAATCAGCAAATTTGAGGAAATTGGTAGTTTTTTATCTATTTAAGTTTCAGAATATGGAAATTTCTAATAGTTATTTGACAGAATTTTGAGACTTTAGGAATCTGAAAGTTTGAGAATTTTGGAAATTGAAAATTTGAGAATGTATGGATTTGGAAATTTCAAGATCAGTGATCTTAAAAATTATCAAATTACTAAATCAGAGACCCTGGTGATTAGAAAATCATATCTGGAAGTCAAAAACTCAGAAATTTTACAAGTTTAAAAACTCTATTGTAAGTGAAATGAATATATAAATTAATACGCTCCAATTTTTCATTCTTGATTATAATTAATTACTTTGACATACAAAAACTTAATAATTAATCCCGATTATACTCATTAGATCTTGTCAGGGAATCGTATTTAACCGAAAATTGATGGACCGTCTTCTGAATACGAATTTTCATTCTACAAATATGACATTGATTAATAACACATCGTTGTAAAAAATGATTATCTTATCTTCTGAGAGAGTATTTTACTGTGGCATTTATGAAAAATTTATCATTTCAGATTGAAACGCGTAAAAAGTTAAAGTTCAATGCTTTTAACATTCATCATTTTATCATAACATATCCTTCTATATTAAAAATTGTATGAAAGCAAAATAATGTATGTATACGTATAATATTTCAGTAAAATCTCGTAAAACGGGTCATATCCTGCGGTGCTGGATGACATACACGACTCTGCCATTTTAGTATAAATTTTTCTCCTATAAATTCAGCAAAAACGAATACTGATTAACGAGCAGAAATTAACAACAAAAATAAGGATCGCTTTGAAACGAAGTTTTATCGGCGAAGTTAAAGAACTGGGAAGTTAGGGATTTTGGAATTTTGGGATTTGGGAGGTTAGGGATTTGAGAATTTTGGTATTTGGGGATTTGGTAATTGTGAGATTTGGGAATTTTGGGATTTTGGAATTTGAGAATTTGGGGATTTGGAACTTTTGGGATTTGGGAATTTGGGGATTTTGGGATATGGGGATATGGGGATTTGGGAATTGTAAGATTTGGGGATTTAGGAATTTTTGTATTTAGGAATGTGGGCATTTGGGAGTTTAGAGATTTAGAAATTTTTGTATTTGGGAATTTTGGGATTTGGGAATTGTGGGATTTGGAAATTTTGTGATTTGGAAGTTATGAGATTTGAGAGTCAAGGGATTTAGTAGTTTAAGAATTGTGGAAGTTTAAAGATTTCAGAGGTTTGGGGATTTAGGTATTTAGGGTTTTGAATATTTAGGGATGTTCGTATTTAGGGATTTATGTGAGTTCACTTTTCATCCAAGATTTCTCCACAAGTTTGGAGATTAGGAGTGCAGGGTTTTGGATATTTAGGGATGTTGGTATTTAGGCATTTTTGTGAGTTCACCTTTCATTCAAAATTTCTCTAACAGTTTGGGGATTAGGACTTTAGGGTTTTGTGTATTTAGAGATTTCGGTATTATGGATTTGTGGATTTTCACTTTTTTCCAAGATTTCTCCAACAGTGTTCCCATTTTATTCCCCGAAAATCAAATAATAGACCCCAACGTTGATTAATTCTTTTCTTCACCGGTAAAAAAATTAGCGACACAAGTTTTATCAAATTCCCGTTTCGCCAACGGAGAGAAAGAAGCAAAGAAGAGCTCGGAGAAGTACGATGAAACGGATTATTTCGCTCTATATAACACAGCGTAGATATTGTTCGATAAACGAGAAATAGAAAAAGTGCTCGGCCACGAAACGAAAGGGATTTGCATTCGTTCCTGTTGCATAGCAATGTCGTTTGACTTTGTACGTTTGCGTTGGGATTCAAGGAAACAGCAAAAACTGTATCGTTCGCGTGCACCAAAGGAGATATTGTCATTCCCGTTTGTTGTTGAAGAGACACCGAGTCTTGGATTTGAATTTAAAAGGAGCCAGCGTACCGTATAAGTACGAACGATTTCAATTCTTTTACATTCTGCGGTGAACGGCCATGAAGTTTATCGACGCTCTCCGTGGAATCTGACGATTACTTATATCTCGAACGACCACCGTTTCTTCCGGGTCATTAATGTTCCAACGATCAATCCACCACGATTTTACGTGGGTACAGTGATATGCACTTTCGATCAAAGTTCAATCGCAAGAAAATGCCGAAAGTTCGCGCGCGAGGACAAAAGAACGGTGAATAAAAATTGAGCCGCCATTTTGGTTACACTTCAACTTTTAATGGACACGCGAGTGCATACAGGGAGAGAGTCGTAAGTTTCTTTCTT
Organism: Megachile lagopoda; assembly: GCA_036983795.1. Classification (NCBI taxonomy): domain Eukaryota; kingdom Metazoa; phylum Arthropoda; class Insecta; order Hymenoptera; family Megachilidae; genus Megachile; species Megachile lagopoda. The sequence continues at coordinate 8,830,022 of CM072797.1, read as the reverse complement.
TTTAGGGAAAATGGTGATGGCAGCGAGAGGTTACTTGGTGAATTTAGGAGGTGGGTTGCGAATGTTTAAATTGGGGAAATTAGGTATTTGGGGGGCTTTAGATTTATTAATTAGGGAAATGGTCAAGGTTGGGAATTTGTGAATTTGGGGAATTAGGATTCCAGGAATTTAGAAATTCGGGGATTTGGGAAATTCAGAATTTTAGAATTTGGGAATTTAAGGAATTGGGAGTTTAGAGATTTGGGAATTTAGGGATTTGGGAATTTGGGAATTTGGGGATTTTGGGAATTTTGGGATTTGGGAATTTTAGGATTTGGGAATTTTGGGTTTTGGGAATTTTGGGATTTGGGAATTTTGGGATTTGGGAATTTTGGGATCTGGGAATTTTGGGATTTGGGAGTTTTAGGATTTGAGAGTATAGGGATATCGTAATTTAAGAATTCGGGAAGTCTAGAGATTTGGGAAATTTAAGGATTTGGGAATTTTGGGATTTGAGAGTTTAGGGATTTCGTAATTTAAGAATTTGGGAAGTTTAGGGATTTGAGGAATCGAGAAAATTGGGGATGTAGAAAATTAGAAATTTGAAAAATTGGAAATTTCATAAATACACTAATGAAAAATTGTTAAAAGTCAGTACCCAAAAATTGAGAATTTAATTATTCCAAAATCTCTCTAAACTTAACAAAGGGCAGTAAGATACTTGTTCCATAGTTCCTCCCATTTTTTCCGAATCAAATAGAGCGTACGTTGCACTGGACCATATATTCTTCCAAATTCTTGGCGAAACCGGTGTCAGCGAGTACGGTAAAAAGAAATAATCTACAAGTGGTTTTAACCTCAGCCAGTGCTCGAGAGGGTTGCAAACTACTTCATTCTCGGTCAACGTTCGCCACGGACCACCTACCAACGTGACTTCGTGGCTGCTTTCCACGGAATCGTAAAGTCGCCGATCGAGTTTTACTTTCAGAGTGAAATACCGGATTCCAAGAAAGCTATCTCGACCTTTCTCGTCGATAAAGAAAAAAAAAAGAAGAAAAAAAGAAAAGGGAGCGACGAAGTTTCTGCTTCTGTGACGAATGTCGTCTCATAGGAAAGTAATAAGCCGATATCCTCTTCTTTTTACGAGAGGTTTTGTAATAAAATCTTCGTGATGTCTCTTTTTTTGGAATAAAACTCCCTTTAATTGGCATAATTTCGGCATTTTTATTTGAGCTTTGTTAGAAGCTTTTGAGATAGTTCGTTTTTATTAAGGTTGGGGTTAGATATATTTTATGTATTCGGTGAAACTGTTGCAAAATGTATAGTGTGGTATTTAAGTCGATTTGGACTGGTTTGACGAGGTTTGAAATGATTTAGATGGAGTTCAAGTGATTTTGGAACGATTTGAATTAATGTGAGACTTTGTGGATTTGAACCGATTTGAGTCGATCTGAATTGATTTGGATCGATTTGAATTGGTTTGAACTGATATGAGATTTGGGACCGGTTTACCATATTATTCTACAAATAGTATAATTGTGTACAAAATAATACTACTTCATAATTATAATTCATGAAATAATTTAAGTACAATACAATGACAGTGAACAACAGTATGTACAATCCAACACATATACAAGTCACTTGCAATTAAATTCAAACCAATCTACCAGTGGACAATCAACCGTACTTACACTGCAATTATCACATAGATCGCAATTACTCTCCATCGTACTAAATACCAATCAAAATCTCCCTCAAAAACGTGCACCTGGTTTCCTTTAAATTCCGACAAGGACGAATGAAAATTGCAATAGCGAGTATCGGTTCTCAAATAGAGCAAAAGTTCCTGAAAAATTTCGTCGACATAAATCGAGGTGACAAGGAGTTAGAAATGGAACGGATCCGACCACATATGTAGCCGTGGAAAACGAGGGTCCAAGACGTGTCGAAGGGGGTGGAAATTTAAAGTCGGCGCGCACGTGTCACGTACGATGAGGAAGCCACCCTCGTCTGATCGACGACCATCTGGATACACAATGTGTTATACGTGGTGAAACGGCGCTGCGATCGAATTCTAGGTCGGTTCGCCATCCGTGACGTCACCACGGCGGATTTTCACGTGTGCGTGCACGAACACGAGGGGCGATTTGCGCCCGCGCCCGCTCGTTCAGAGATCGCATGAATTCGATGTAGGACAGCGTTTGTCAAGTGGGCTATATTTGCCCGAAATGGATACAGAGGAACGAGGGTACCCGTGACTCGGCCGCTGAGAATTATAATAATAGCACCGGCTGAAAAATGATGATCGATATTAACAATGGAAGGAGCTGGAATAATGATCGATGGCGCGGTTCGTCAAGCGGGATGGAATACGGGATAATAGAGAGATTGCTGCTGATAGTTCGCGGTATACCCTAGTACCACGCTAGTAATGACCACCGGGATTAATGACGAAGTGAACCTGTAATGACGGGCCTTGCTGTGTTATTTTAACGCAATAACAGGGCCTGTGACATGCAAGAATGAGCAAGCTGGAGAAAAATAGTCTGAGAAATTAGTAGAAAATTTTGAAGATGGTTACAGTTTATTCAGACAAATACATGATTTATCATTTGTATGTTCATAGACGTTTAAATAATGGATGGTCTGTGGAACTAGGTGCGTTCGTATCTAAATCATTTGTTCAGGTAAAACGTGATAATCGTTGCTACGATGGTATTCAATATGTAATTTATGATAAAATATTCTCTTAACACTTTGAGTGCCATGTCACCTACATGTGACGCTGTTATCATATGAGTCTATCATATGTTATTAAGAATTTATTCGTTTATCTAATTGAAAATACTCGTAATACTTGAAACTGTAGATACAATATAGTAAAATATTATTAAAATATTCTGTAAGATTTCTTAAAAACAAAATAACTATCTAATAATAATTTTAGCAGTTTCAGTGTAAAAATGTGTTAATGTCAGCAATGTGATCTTAACAAATTAATTCCAGTTCAACAAATTCGTAAAAAAGGAATAGAATAAACATTCGTCGAAGAAGAATAAAAATCTTTAAAAATGGTGAAATAAGCAAACTCACATGTTTTATAACATTAATACATTAATAATAGCAAATATAAGTAATTATGTCTATACCAGTTGAACGTCAAATCGAGAAAAGTTAACATATGTCAAAATTACAGAAAAATGCATTTGAATTGTCCCGCCAAAACTGCTGCCACTCACGAGTTACTTACGGTCAGTTAACTCCGCTCTCATTGGCTGAACCATACGTAGAAAACAATATGGCGTCAAAGCAACTTTTCAAATACTCCAAAAACGTTTACACAGTTTTATATACTCGTGGTTTTTGAATCGATGAATTCTTAAAATTGAAACTCATATCTTTAAATTCAATACACGTTTATTATGTAGAACAGTTTATTATGCAGCATTACTGATATGTTACAAGTCCAACACTTTCAGACAATTCAGTACATTCGATGATTAAACTTTTCAATTGAGAAAGAAAAGATCTTGCAAATATTTTTAAGCTTTTCCTTTAAAATATTTTAACAAAGATTATACATTATTCAATCAATAATTATAAGCCAGTTCAGTGCACCTTGCAATGCAACAATGCACCTCCATATTTTTTCCATTGTGCTTCGCACAGCGGATAATATGTACATTTATCGAATTAAATTCAGTATCTGCATCATTCATTTCTTCTTCGACTGAAATAATGTTTCATTTCAGTTCCAGAAGTATAAAATTAATTCAAATACGTGGATGTAATGAAATATGAAAACCTACATATTTTTTTATCAGGTTGTTGCATGATTTGAATGTTTTTAAAAAAATGGTTTAATGATTTAAACATAGAAAGTGTACTTATATTAATTGTTGGTGTTCTTAATATATTACACAACGGCTAATTGCCAAATACAAACAATGACCTATTTTGGGACATATGACGTCTCACACAAATTGATGACGCGAAATAATAAATCAATCAATTTGTAACAGAAACATCGTCCACTTGCAAATATCCAATTTTCAATCGTGTCACACGTCAACGCGATAAAGAAATTTAGAATTTGTTAGAATATAAATAATAGTGCGAGACATAACAAGAATAAATAATATAATAATCTATAATTTTCTTGTAATGCAATCTTTCGTATGTGACGAAATAGAATAGCATGTATATTTGATGAATCATGTTACACTTTCTTCTTCTCGAATAAATTTGATACTTGAAAATTTAATTTATTAATACAAACTATATCTAACTAAACTATGTCTACGTTTTATGAAATTTTTAGTAAATGTTTCCGTCTCCATCAAACAACATATATCGAATTTTATTGTACACAACATTTTGCGTCCATGTGTGCTCTACTTCCTTATTTAATATTCACTGTTTTTTATTTACATACATTTTCGCATTTGCATTTGGCACAGTATTCTAAGTAGACACAAGCTACAAGATGATTTGTAGTTACAGTACGCAGTCAACGTGTTAATTATCATAAGTCAGAAAATTAGTGGTGTGGCAAACCGCAATAATTCAATTTCAGTAACGGGAGTTCGCAACTTCTTAAATGTAAATGAAGAAATTGGTCTGGAGTCAGAATGCGAATTACTTTAAGCGAGAGCACCAATTAATAATTACTAGATCATATGAAAGTCCCTGGATGTTTCTTCTTTGCTTTGAAACTTTCAAAGTTTTTAATATTTATATGCAAAAAGAGCTGCATTTGTTAATTGAATTATGGTTGCTTTCGATATGGAATTCCTTTTGAAGGTTTTAATTGCATCTTGCTCGATTAGTTTACGTTGATGAAAAAATTTCCGACTAAAATATACAGAAAGAATAAACTGCAATTCTACAAGCTACAACGTTGACCTTAAAAACTAATTCGTGTATCGATTTATCTGCTAGCACCGTGCAGTATTTTGTAGAACAAAAAATACGACGGCAGAATGGTCTGTGGAAGCATTTCATTTCGAAAACAAATAGAGAAAGAAATGACTAAAACTTGAAATATAACAATATAAACTCGTCTATATAGTACTAGAACAGAGCAATTTTTGCACACCAGAATTAGTTCAATATTTTCGGGTCCAATAAACATTGCACGAAAAAAGGAACAAAAAACTTACCTATAGCGAAACTCAATATTGCATGCATGACAAACTACGTGGATACAGTCGTTGCTCAGAGATCACATTTTATCGATGAAATGATTATTCACTATTAACCCCTTGCGCTATTTTGACGAGTCTGACGCACTCGTACTTCGTGATCAATTTCACTCGAATTTTGAATACGCTTCAATTTGGAGTTGTCCAATTATTTGCATAGTCAATATCAAATTGGCATAACATTTCAACTTTCTTTGTCTGTTTTAGTATTGCTGTGATTAGTTCTGACACACCTGACAAATCATAGTGCAAGGGGTTAAATCAAATGTTTCCATGCCATTGATCACAGGAACCGATAATGCCTCGTAACAATTTCAGATTCGAGCTCAGAAATTGAAATTTGCTCTCAGAAAAGAATACACCTTTAAATCAAATGTTTCTACATCATTGATCATAGCGAGCGAATGAGGTCTCGTAACAATTTCAAATTGGGGCTCAGAAATTCAAATTTGCTCTCAGAAGAAAAGAATCATACACCTTTAACCCCTTGCACTATTTTGACGAGTCTCGTGACGCACTCGTACTTCGTGATCAATTTTACTCGAATTAATACGCTGCAATTTGGAGTTGTCCAATTATTTGCATAGTCGATATCAAATTGGCATAACATTTCAACTTTCTTTGTCTGTTTTAGTATTGCTGTGATTAGTTCTGACACACCTGACAAATCATAGTGCAAGGAGTTAATTATTATATTTACGAAGAATTTTTATCAGTATACAAGTTTACACAAAGAAATGAAAAATTAAATTTATTTGCAAAAGATTACTTGACAATAAAATCGGATAAAAGAAGAGTAAGGATTCAGTGAAATCAAAGCAATTAATATTCGTGCTGTTATTATTTGCCTCGGTATGACCGGAACAAACATAAGTCCACGAAGATCCTTATTAAGTTCTCTTATATCGAGCTTCATTTCAATGAGCTCTTAATTAAAAAACATTCCACAACCTCAATTAAATAAACTCTGTAGAAGCTTTAGAGAGACTTCGAGTAATTAAGTTTGCTGAAGAAGTCAATCATTCAGTGAACTTTTATTTGCTGAAAACCGTCGAGCAGTTTTCTTATTTCATAAGCTTCACTTGTGGGAGTAATAATTGATAACTTGATTAATAAATGAATGGGTTTCGTAAGCGTGGTAGACATTTGATACTCGTTTTAACTGATTTTTACAGTAATTTGTGATTTTTTTTATGAGTAGAGTTATGTAATTGATATTATGTAAAATAATGTATTGTCGAAATGATAAATAAGTATAATTTGTTATTTAGATAGTAGCTTTTTGATTAGTGTATAAATACGTTGTATATCGCCACGTGTTAAATTGTCACGTGTTCGATTATCACACGTTAATTTACCACGTGTTTGATTACTACATGATAGATCATTACGTGTTAAATTTCCACGCGTTACATTACCACTCATTCGATTACCACACGTTAGATTACAACCTGCTAGATTACTGCGCGTTAGATCACCACTTGTTAGATTACCACGCGTTAGGTTACCACCTCTTAGATTATCACACGTTAGATTATATTAGTGTACTACGCGTTAGATTACCACGCATTAGATTATCACCCGTTGGATTACCACACGTTAGATTACCACCCGTTACATTACTACGCATTAGATTATTACACGTTACATTAGTACACATTAGATTGCTACACGTTAGATTACCACGTGCTAGATTATCACCCGTTAGATTACCACGCGTTACATTGATACGTGTTAGTTTACCACATGTAGAAGCATCTCGCGTTAGATTATTTCCCGCTAAATTACCATGCGTTCGATTACCACCTGTTAAATGGTGACGCGTTAGATTACGACGCATCCTATTAATACGTGTTAGTTCACTACGTGTTGGTTTACCATCTACTCGAGTACCACGCGTTAGATTATCACGCGTTAGATTACAACCCGTTCGATTGTCACGTATTAGATACTTACGCGTTAGTTCTTGACATGTTAAACTACCAATGACACTATTTTGAAAATATCTTCTATAATGTTTGTTATAAAGTAACAAGTTTATAATGTTTGTTATTAAGCTTTTATAGTTTGTTTTATTAGACTTACGTATTAATTATGATACTAAAATTGTTGTCAAATATTTCTGCCAGAAATTTTTATATTTACGATTTATATAAAATTATGCAATTTATCCACTATACATTCAACTTATTCAATATATGTAATTATGCGATTTATGTAATTCAATGTAGAGAATTGTTTCTTATGTAAAAATGCATGAATGAAGACTGCCAGGTTGTCACTTTTATTTAATTCAAATTTTAATATTATTTATAAATAATATGTACATTATAACTTTACCAAGAAGTCCCATTTTTTAAACTCGACAAACTCAATAAAAAGGCGTTACTTTTCGTTAGATCATCACGTGTTATATCGTCCCCCATTAAATCCCAAGCTCAGTAGTATATTCGCACGGTATATCGCCAGGCGTTATACTCTCGCATTAAGAAATGTCAGACACATCCTTGTCCCTGCCTATTCGCGTGAATGCAGGTCGTGAGTACATTTTCCAAAGCGTTATCGTTCTTTTATTATTTCCTCGGAGACGCACGAAAAAAAGCAGAAAGAACACAACGCACCTTACGCGACAATAAAAGTCTCCGGCATGGAAGGTCATCGAGAAACGAAAAAAAAGGGAAGGTCGAAAGGCGTCGAAAGAAAAATTCGCATCTATGTAATTAGCGCAACGAATAACTTTAAGCTGTAATATATTGCCCGCGAAATTTCGCGTGGCATTGAGCCAAGGGTAGCAACATTAAGCCGCAACGGTCGAATAAATGAACAAAAAGGGAACGTTTAACGCTGCCGCGGTCACATTTGACCACTGAATAATTACGTGGTCCGCGCTAATTCGTCCCTATGGAACTTCTGGCCAGCCACAAAATTCCTTCGCTCTTTTTTCTCCTTGTAAAAAATTTATCCTCTGTGAACTGACGAAAAATTTCGGCGTACGAATGCATGAATAATGGCGGTCGGAGCTAAAATGGCAGCCGCGACCTTCTTGCGAATACGTTGTAAGTATTAAAACAAACGAACAGAATATATTGAAACGAATGTGGTTATGGTAAATAATCGGATGAAGAATAATCGGAAGAAATAACTGAGATGAAAAATCGTTTGGTATATTTATTTTGATAAATATTCCCGTTTACAATGCATAGAGGAAAATTGAACAGTTTCAGAGAAATTTTCGGGTACAATATTTAGAAATTTGGAAATTTGTTACAGATAAATTACAGTATTACAAAACTACATAACCATATTTAAAATTTAAACGGTTAGTTGCATTTGTTAATTAAATTATATCTCATAGAAATAGTAGTTGATTGATAGGTAGATACATAAATACTTTGACAAAGAATCGATAAAAAGTAGAATTGTTAATATTATATTTTTATAATATCATGTTAATATTCCACAAATCATATTTTGAAAAATGTCAATTCTTAATTTCATTTTCAATTTTATTTTCTAAAATTATTGGAAGTATATTAAAGGAGCTGCAATATGATTGAAAGACAGAAAATTATTGAATACAATACGAAATTATTGAACAATATGTGCATTAAAGAAACAGCGAACCATTGTTCCTTAGATTATTGTAAACCGTTCGGTTATTGTTATGGTGATTTGCCAATTAATTTATTCGCTCGTATCGATTGCTGCAAATGTAATTAATGCACGGTTATAGCGTTTCGATTGAAACCTAAATTAGAAACGTTGTTGTTGTTAGCAGTGATTATTGGCCGTACCCTCGTTTAGCTAGTGTTAAACCTGATTAATTGTATCTTTCACTCTATTATTTCGTAGAATTTAAATGGAAAATTAGTACAGTGTACATACCAAATCGATGAATTTCAATAAATTCGTATGAATCGATGTATTTCAATAAATCCATGTCCGTTAATGTCACAAAACTGACAAAACTCATGATTCAGAAATATGTAAACATAAAGTTAAAAAACAAATAACAAAATTTGTAAAGCGCTCCAGGTTTATTATATGTACACAAATAATTATTTATAAACGAATTCGGTTAAATCGAAATATAGTACGTCGAACATTGTAAACTCTGTCATAAATTATACAAACTCTATGTTTAATAAACGAATAATACGTGTTTAAACAATAAATATATCCCAGCAATTAAACCTAACATTTACTCGAGAAGATGTTTCCAAATAATACATCAATATTTAAAATTGTTAAATTAAGAACAGCCTAAGTCCACCAACATAATAAATTGAAAGGTTGCAAACGTATAAATAATTCATACAATTCTCAGTTCACTCGATAATATTTAAAACGGCGACAGTACGTCGAAGTAAAAAAAAAATGGCGCGGCTTAATTATATCTGTCGTATGTATCTACCCGAGGGACATTTTTATTTATGGTCTGACAGAGGCTTTACTCGGATCAAGTTGAGAAGAAGAAAGAAGAATACTCCGTACACTTCTGAGCAATGGATATAATGAAAAACCCAACATGAAATATTGGAGTTGTCGATGTCAGTCAGTCCATGATCATGGATTATAAAATGTTACTTTCGTAAATAAACCGTCGTGAACGTATTGCGAAATAATATATCAGAATTTATTACGGAAATTTGATATTAATAATATAGTGGGTGGTTCAACGCCATCAAATTTAGATAAATGGACATTACAAGTTTAATATAGTGAAATAACTAGGAATTATCTGTGAATGTAGGGATTTTATGGTTCGAGGTTAGATGTTGCGATGTAGGGATAGAGAGATCTAGAGGTGTAGGGATTTGTGGACGTAGAGATCTAGGGACATAGGAAATTAGGGGCATACAGATCTGGATTTATAGGAATTTAGGGATATAGAGATCTAGGTTTATAAGCAGTTAGGGGTATAAGAGTTTAGGGACGTAGGGACATAGGAGCATATGGATCTAAGGGTTTTGAGATTCGGGGGAATAGAGATCTAGGTATATGTAGACCTTGGGGTATAGAGATCCACATTTATAGGGAACTAGGGGTATAAGAGTTTAGGGATGTAGGGATCTAAGAATATAAGAATTTAGGGATGTAGGGATCTAGGGTGTAAGAGTTTAGGGATGTAGGGATCTAGGGGTACGAGAGTTTAGGAATGTGTAGGTAAAGGAATATAGAAATCTAGGAGTTTCAGAATCTGGGGAATCTTTATTCCTACATAGATCTAGGTACACATGCACCTTCGGGTATAAAGATTCAGATTTATAGGAACTTAGGGTTATAAGAGTTTATGAATGTGGAGATCTAGATAGAGATATAGAGATCTAGAAGTATATGTAGAGATCTAGATAGGAATCTAAAAATATAGAAATTTCAGTTCATGTAAAGCTAGAAATAAAAGAAAGGATCTAGGGACATAGGGATCTAGAATAATAGAAATCTAGGAATATAAGTATCTGAAGATATAGAAAAGGTACATATAGGAGTATATCTAAATTGCATAGGAATTTAAGAATATAGGGGATCTAGAAAAGTTACAGTGACCCCAGAATATAGTGTTCTAGTTCTCCACATACTTAATACCCGGAAATATAATTTCAAAATGCATGTCATGATATAACATCCACATGTTACGGTTTTGTACAATAGTTAATCTATCACATTATGTATGATCATTTTCACTATGACATTTAACACCTCATCTATTCGTTTGATAGCTGTAGTTGCCATCACTGATCAATATTATCAAATCTCTGTTAATTGCATCACACGTAAATTCGATCATTCCTATTGAATTATATCCAAATTATTAACGATCAAAGGCTTATGTTAATTAGTTTTCACACAACAAATAGAAGCTTCGAAAAATTTATGAACGAGCTTATAGTTTGTAGAGTGTTGAGAGTTTTGAATATTAAATTATATACGATGGAATTATTAGGGATGTGCAAAAGTTCACGTACACGTGTAAATACAGTTATGAGGGATTTTAGTAAACATATTTTATTTTATTAATATTCTGTGGATAAAAATGATTAAAATTATTATTCCATTATTATCACTATTATTATGTCAATAATACTTGTAATTAACAATAATTGTAATTATAATAATGTTAACATTATTATCATAATTCATTTATACAGTTACATTTATAAGTTTAGTAGAAAATTATTATTTTATAAAGTGTCATTTTTATTAATATTACAATTACATAGGAGTTAATGATTTATTTCATTGTGCCTTGTCGAACATAACGAATTGTATATTTCATATGCAATTTTGTTTCTAATTAAACTTTCGTATCTGCAGTCTCATATATTTCTATTCATCAACTAAGGAAACAATTTAAAGGACAACTTTGAGAGTATTTATTAATTACGACAGAAAATGAGATTTTATTACAAAAGTTATAATAACAATTATACATGGTATATTTTCTCTCATAATCCTAGGGAACAATGTATCTTTACAAAGGTTAAAAAGGACATAAACTTTTGCATATCCTTAACACTTAATAACTCCAAGCACCGAATTCCCGAAATTTCACATTCCGTAACAGTGTCCTACAGGAATTTCATCGCTCCACCAGGAGCTGCAACTACGCGCGCCCGAGTGCAAGCTTTCCTTTGAATAAGGACAGATAATTATCTAATTTTCATGTTTTCAAGTTTTCAAACTTTCAAATTTACAAATTTTCAAGTTTTCAAATTATCAATTCACTAATTTTCAAGTTTTCAAATCCCTAAATTATTGAATATCCAAGTTTATAGACATCCAAATGTCGAAACCCTAATGTCCACAAATACTCTAACTCTGAAGCTACCAATCAGCCAAAATGACTAGTTTCAGATTTCTTTTTGAGTGTCTCCATCTTGAAATCCCATCATTTTCAAATTTCTAGGGATCAAAACTTGTACATCGCCAAATCCATAAATCCTCAAATACTTGTATATCAAGGTTCTAAGTGTCCCAAATCCCTTAATCCTCAAATTCCTAGGTTCAGAATTTGTATTTCACGAAATCCATAAATCTTGAAATCTCAAGATCTCCAAATACCTGTAGAGCAAAGTTCCAAGTGTCCCAAATCTCACCATCTTCAAATTCCTAGGTCTGAGATTTGTACGTCACCAATTCATAAATCCTCAAATCTGAAGATTCCTAAATACCTCTATGTCTAAATTCCAAGTGTCCCAAATCCCTCCATCTTGAAATTCCTAGGTCCAAAGTTTGTATACTGTCAAATCCATAAATTTGCAAATCTCAAGATCCCTAAGTACCTGCATCTCAAAATTCCAAGTGTTCCAAATCCCTTCATCTTCAAATTCCTAGATTCAAAATTTCAACATCCCCAAATCGCAAGATCCTAAGTATCTGCATTTCAAAATTCCAATGATCCCAAATTCACGATCCTCCATCTCCTACATGCAAAATTTGTACATTGCCAAATCCTCAAATCTGAAGATGCCAAAATACCTCTATATCCAATTTCAACGATCCCATGTCCCTCCATCATCAAACTCCTAGATCCAAACTTTGCATACCACCAAATGCATAAATCCCCAAATGTGAAGATCTCTAAATACCTCTATATCCAATTTCAACGATCTCAAATTCTTCTATCATCAAATTCCTAGATCCAAACTTTGTATACCACCAAATGCATAAATCTCCAACCCTGAAGATCCGTAAGTACCTACATTTCTTCATTCCGATGACTCCAAATCCGCCGAAGCTCAAATCGCCACATCGCCAAACTCAACTTTCCCAAATTACACAAATATGCTCGTGGTGTACATGGTCCCACTGTGGACCATTCGTCGCAACAACCCGTAATCGTGTCGACGATCATTCGACCTAGGAAGACGCACGTTTGACAGATCGTATCGGCGAAAGGTGGTCTCTACGGCCATGTAACCAATCAACGATCGGTTTCTTCCGGCGGCCAACAAGTCATCCTCGCGTAGCGGTCGGTCCGTTCGCTAACCGGCGGGGTGGGTTGACATGGTTCTCGAAGGTTGTTGACCAGCACGACACGAAGGCGCGTATGCAAAGACAAGTCGCGTGTCGTCGCGAGCGTATTCCGCTCGCTCTAACGGGCTGGTTTACGAGCGAAGCTGAGCGGCGGCAGTAGCAGTCGACCCCTTGTCGCGAGAATCGATAGTCTGCGTGCACGAAACGCCGGTAAGCGCTCGGTACGCCCCAACGACATTGCCATCTCGATTCCTTCTTTCGATCTGTCGAAGGAAAAAAAGGAACGGGGCTGACGCGGGAGAAACGAGGAGGTAACCTGTCGAGGCGGCATGGCGAGCGAAATCGAACCAACAACCGTCGAGGGCAGGGGCGTGCAGGCGGTGGCGATCGAGCGAGAAAGCGAGAAAACCGGTGAATCCGATAAATCAATGAACGAAAATACTCCGTGGTAACTGGCGGAAGGCAAGGTACAGACGGTAAGAAAACCACGGGGTCAGTTCGAGTGCATCGACTCCTCGGAACGATTAATAAGCCTGCGATCGACCTGAATCCTTAAGAACCTCCTTTGAAGCTCGACGGTGCGAGAAACCTGCCGAGGATAAAAATAGAGCCGACTGTCGTCACATCCCGTGAAGAATTTGCAAGCCATCTGATCCTTGCAAGGTCTGATTCTTGGTAGGTCTTGCAAGATCCTCCTGTTCGACGAGGAGGAAAGTTCCGATGTTAGGAAATCGAAGGACAAAACACGGGAACATAATTAGGAAGGTAAGTTCGGTAGCGATGACAGAGTCCCTCGGGGCGAGGATCCACTTAGGAGTTCGGAGACGATAGAGCCGGAAGGCGGAATCCACTTACCTTCGGTCGCGCTCTCTTCATGTCTCGGGACTCCTTCACGGCATCTCAATGACATTATTCCGCTTCCGTATCCTCCATGTCGATGCTGGCTGGCGACGATGGCGCTGGTCGGGGTTTACTGGCTAGGCACAATGGACACTGGCTTCCCCTTCGACGAGGAAGCCGGCTACGACACCGACTGTCCCCGTTTGATCACCGTTAGTCCACAAGTCCGGCGATATAACGGAACGGTCGATTAATGGGACACTCGGTTACCGGTTGATTCTCACCGTGCCACCACCCGACACGAACGAAAGGTCATCGTTACTGGTTCGTGTCGCGACTCGAATGTGGCCCTAAATTGTCCAGGACGAAGATTCGAGCTGTCTCGACTCGTGCGCGGACTGAACTGACCTCGAACTAAGCCGCCGTTTCTGTCTTCCGTCGGAGCAACGCGAAAGGGGTGGCGTGTGTAGGGGATGAAGGGTCCGAGGGTGGGGAACGGAGGCGCGCGCAGACCCTCGAATGCGTATGCGTTAGGGTAATCGCTAGTACACTCGGCTGCAACGTAGGCTTCCTTTTCATAACTACACATATGTAAACTGCAATTCTTTAATTATACTTTTTCGAAATTTTTGAGTTCTCAACTTTCTTTATTTTCAAATTTATAAATATACGTGTTTATACAATTATTATACTAAGTCTTCAAATCTTTGTGATGATTTCAAATTTCCAAGGTTCTAATTCTAATCCTTAAAATTTTTTCAAATTTACAAGTTCACAAATTTTAGAGAATTTTTCAAATTCTCAGATGTGTCTCTTTAATAGATCTTAACAAATTTGAGTTTACTGTCCACGAAATCCGAAATTTCCAAGTTTCTGGATTGTAGGTGCCTAGATCCTCAAATTTAGCGATCCTCAAACGTCTATGACTTCAAATAGGTCCACATATCTCTTGATTGATAGACTTCTATATGCTTTCAAATTTGAATGTTCTGAAATTTCTAGGTTTGCAAATGCCTAGACTCCGAAAGTCCTAGGGAATTTATCCATATTTCTATATCTTTTAAATCCCTAGATCTCCAAATTTCTACACTCCCAAATCCCCAGATTCCTAAATTTCTGAATATTGTAGTTTCCACATTTCTGAATTCACAAATTTGTAAATTGTCAACTGCTCAACTTTCTAAATCTACAAATTTTCAAAACCCTAAATTCAGAAATTCTGAAATGCGCAAATTTTCAAATTTCTAAACCTTCAAATTTACAAGTTTTCAAATTGCTAAATTTCAATATCCCTAAATTTCCAAATCCCAAATTTCCAAAATTCCCAAAATCTTAAATTTCCATATTCCTAAATCCCTAAGTTATCAAATCTCGAAATTTCCAAATCCCTAAATTCTCAAACACCAAATTTCCCAAATCCCTAAACTCTCAAATTTCTACATTCCCAAATACCAAAATTGCCAAATTCCTAAATTTCCAAATCCCAAATTTCCCAAAATTCCAAAAACCTTATATCCCTATATTCCTAAATTCACAAATCTCAAAGTTCCTATATCCCCAAATCCCTAAATTTCTAAATATTGAAATTCCCAAACTACCAACCACCCCCTAACCCCCTATCCTTCCTCAAATTACCTAATCTCCAAAAATCCCCAAATCTCACCACTCGGAAGTTCACCTTTTCCTTAATTCCCAGCTTTTCCCCAGGGAAAGTCAGATTTGCTGTTGACTGTACGTCGGTTATATGCACGTCGGCCTTTTGAAAGGGGACGTGGTTTTTTGGATGACTCCGAGCACCGATTTTTTTCCGGAGCCTGTGTTCTTGATTGTCTCTTTGTTTCTTCTACATTTTTTCCTCTTTTTTTCGGTTATATATTGTACATATACATATATATATGTGTACGTATAGATAGGAGCAAGCTGCGGGGAATTTACCTGGATTCAGCCGGATATTTTGCAGCGTTAACCACGAATGCTATGCGAAGGTGCTTCTGCAAAGTTTCACATCTCGTTTCTGCAAGAGCGTGGACGTTTTGTTTGTTTCGCGCAGATTACCGTCGGCTTTTTTGTCAGGACCACCCCAAGTTATTACGTAACGGGGAACGTAAGTTTCGTTTGCGTTTATTTCCAGATTTTCGGCCGTCGCTGTAATTACGTTTCTCGGACGTTACGATACGTTAATCTTTGGAACTTTCCAGTTAGGGACTTTTGCCGCTTAGAAAGGATTGCGGCGAATCTGTAGATAATTGCACAATTTCTGGACGGTGGTTGAATTTGGTAGAACTAGGGATTTGAGGATTTAAGAATGAAGAGATGTAAGGATATGAGATGGGTACAGAGATTTAATCTTGAGAGTATAGTAATTGTGGGATGTTGGTAGAGAAATTTAGAAGAATAAGAATGTAGAAATATAGTAAAGTATATACAATAATAAATATTAATATTGAATTATTATTTAATGTTAAATAATATCAATTAATATTAAAATATCAACATTCAATAATAATATTGAATTATTATTTAATGTTAAATTATGTCAATTAATACTAAACGATATCAACATTAAATAATAGTATTTAATTATTATTATCAATTAGAATATTGAAATATTAATGTCCGAATATCTAAATTCCAAATCCTCAAATCTTCAAGTCTCTAAATCCCCAATTCTCCAATTTTTCAAATCTTTCAACTCCCAAACACCTAAATTCAAAAATCCTTAAATTTCCAAGTATCTAAATTCCCAAATCCCTAAATCTTCAAGTCTCTAAATCCCCAAATCCCTAATTTTTCAAATTTTTCAACTCTCAAATACCTAAATTCAAAAATCCCTAAATTTCCAAGTATTTAAATTCCTAATTCCCCAAATCCCCAAATCCACAAATCCCCAAATCCCGAATCTATTTAAATCGCATACAATATTCCAAGCAAAATTGCAATAATTTCAAATGCAACAAACAACATTTGAAATTTATATGCATATTTATTACACTGATTGATGCAGAAGGATAAAACCGAACATTCGCGCGCGACATATTTTGTTACTTTATAAATGGTTAAAAATGTTTTCCGTCCTGTAGAACAAACGCCTCTGTTTCTCGTATTATATTGTTATGCACACTCTGTACCGTATTCTCGCGCTTTATTTTACCGGGCGCTACAACAACATTCTTTTTCACATTACTCGCTGGTTGTAATTTCATCAAACCGTGCTGTAGAGTTGATACCAATAGCTTAAATACACGCGGCAGGCAAATATTTTTGGTTAAATTTCTCGGAAACAAAGCTCTGTATAATATCAGTATTTTTTGGTTGCAACGCTATTCGACGTCGTGCACGCTGCTATTCTAGTGTCTTGTTTAAAATGCGCTACACGCACGATTTATTTTTATCCTTTTTAATGTTTAAGTCGTACGTCGTAAATTCTCACGTTTTCACATTTAAAAAATTCGAGATCACTAAATTCATAAATTGTTAAATTTTCAAATATCTAAACTTGCAAATCTGTAAATTATTATATTTGGAAATTACCAAATATCTAAGCTGTCAAATCCGTAAATTATCAAATCCCTAAATTCCCAAATTCCTGACCAATAAACTACCAAAATTATCAAATCCTTAAATTCCCAAATCCCTACGTTTCCAAATCCTTAAATTACTACATTCCTAAATGACAAAGTTACAAAATTCTCAAATTCTTAAATTCCCAAGTGTCTAAGTAATCAAAACTCTAAACTCCCAAATTCCAAAACTTCCATGTCCCAAAATTAGCAAATCCTTAAATTTCCATATTCCTAAATTCCCAAATCCTTAAGTTACTAAATCTCCAAATTGCCAAATACAAACATTCCCAAATTCCTACACTGCCAAATACCTAAAGTCCCAAATACAAAGCTTCCCAAATCCCTAAATCCCCAAATACTAAACTTCCAAAATCCCTAAATCCCCTAATACTAAACTTTCCCAATCCCTAAATCCCCAAATCCCTAAATCCCCAAATACTAAAATTCCCAAATATTAAAATTCCCAAATACCAACATTCCCAAATCCCTAAATCCCCAAATATTAAAATTCCCAAATACCAACATTCCCCAATCCCTAAATCCTCAATCCCTAAATCCCCAAATACTAAAATTCCCACATCCTGAAACTCCTTAAATCCCCAAATTCCCACATCCTGAAACTCCTTAAATCCCCAAATTCCCACATCCTGAAACTCCTTAAATCCCCAAACTCCCGAAATTCCTCAATAACCAAATCTCCAAACTGTCCAAATCCCCATACTCCTCAAATTCCCAAACTCCCCAAATTCCTAAACTTCCAAAATTCTCAAAATCTCGAAATTTTCCCAAATCCTCAAATCTCCGTTTATGTGCAAAATAAAAATTCGCATCTGTTTCATGTGTTGTTAAAACGATCCAGTTTTCGTATGTCGGTTAATGGTGTCGTTTGCGCGTCGTTCGCAGTCTGGAATAATAGAAAATGATAGAAAGCTTTATTTCGCGAGCGCGTTTCCCTGTGTCTCTGGACCAGATACGAAAAGAGTCTGGAGAATCGATCGTTGTCGCTCTCGTCATCGAGCAAGCTGTATTCGCAGCACCTCTTTTAAGACGTTGACGCGTCGTTGAAATGCTGAAGAAGAACGGAGACCGAGAACAGGGGTGAGGTAGGTCAAAAAGGGACGAGGATCCAAATAACAAGAAAAATAGGGGCGGAAGTACGGGCCTCCTTTCCTTACGACTGTTTTCACAAACAGCTGGGCAAAGGGAATGTTAACTAGGCATTACGGAGTTTGTGCAGTCATTCTCACGTACTATTTGATCATTATAATTGTTACTTAAAACTTATATATAGTAAATAATGTGGTGAGATATGGTCGAGTGCTATGGTTATGTAGATTTATGCTATGAAAGTGATACGTGTGTGTATTATTCAGATTTATATTTCTAAATTACTAGACTTTTATGTCACTACATTCCTAGAAAACAAAGTTTCTACATTCCTAGGTTTTTAGATTTTGACATTCCTAGTTTCCTAGATTCTTAGGTTCCTAAATTCCTAGATTTCTACAATTCTAGTTTTCTTCATTTCGAAATTTCTACATTCATAAATTCTTAGATTTCTAGACTTCAAGATTTCTGCATTTCTAGATTTTACGATTTCTAGGTTCCTGGGTTCCTAGATACTCAGATTCCTAGATTTCAAGATTCCTAGATTCCTAGATTTATAGATTCCTGTGTTCCTGGATTCTCAGATTCCTGTGTTCCTACATACTTAGATTTCTAAATGTCTAGATTCCTACATTCCTAGATCTCTAGATCTCTAGATTCCTTGTCTTTAGATTCCTATATCCAGCGTACCTAGATCCCTATATCCCCAGATCCTTGGAACCCTAATCTCATTAAAATTCATAATATGTGTCATTAAATAAAATATACTAATTCAGACTTAATAAATTAGACTCATAAAGTCAAGTCTTCACCAAATATCCAAAAATAAAATTCACAAAAATGAATAAACTACAAACGAGTTACTATAAAAATGCAGTAAAAATTTCTCCATGTAAATGTTTCCTATTTTTCTTTTTAAAATGTACGAAGATTAAACAAAATTTTAATTGTAAATATGTTCCCCTATTCTTCTTTATTATTGCTATATAAAAACAAGCTATCTGTTGGTCATTGGATGATTTAAATTAAAGCGTTCTCTAACAAACATTGCACAACAAAATGGAAAATAAAAGATCGCAGATGAATTCTTTTAAAAATGTTACACAATGTCTAACATAAATTTATCTGTAGTTCGTGCAACGAGAGAATAAAAATAAATTCGATTTCCACGTGCATAATCAAAGACAAAGAATTCAAACGCGAGGATTATTGTTGTTTATTGCTAACCGTGAAATGTGGCTGGCCGTTATTTGTACTTTAACAGCAGGATGCTTTCTTTTCGTTGTTCTTTATGCAAACGACTACAATTCCACTCGACAGGATAACAACCATAAGCACGAAGTAATGGAGCGTTAGAAAGGATTTCGAGCAGGTAATTGAGTTCGCTTTTTCGTTGTCGCAACGTTTAAATTTCAAAAATAATAATTCTCTCCATTTCCCCGTGGAAACAGGACATTATACAATCAGTAAATTTCACATTTTTAAAGGGTAATATTAGTATTTAGGTAGTAGTTTTATTAGCTAATAATTTTATTCACATTCTAACAATTTTAATTCATCCATCATAAGTTCTTTACTTCCAATAATTTCGAACGTCTCATACTTTGTTAAAATTACTATCACAACTAGGCGTATTAAAATCTGAATTGATGCAATCTCCCAACAACCTTGATTTAATTCCCCATTTTCTGATTGCAGTGATTGCGAAATAATGCAATCTTGCAATCATTTTGTGCAACTCCTCTGCCAGTATCTGAATGTATAATTCACCCTAATTTACTACTGCTTTAAACACACGCAAATGAAGAAGTAATACACGTTCTTTATATTCTATTCGCTTGTATAATCAGGGGACGTAGATTAACAATCTTTCATCAATCTCGTTTGTACATTCATTAGAATATCCTGCATAATTTTTATTCGAAAACCGTACCTAAAAATACAATCACTGTTCTTTATAAAATTACTACAATTATTTTCATACACAAAAAAAAATCAGCTTCCATCGTCATAAAAAATTACATTCATTCTTGCCGCGAGATATAATCTCGAAGACGTAGTAATTTTCATCGCCACATTAACCAATGTCATTCCGCAAAGGACAACAAGTAAAATTGAAAGTCGAAATGAAATAAATTCAATGTCTTTATCTTCATTTTTTCGAGTGGTTTCAAAGGAACGAATGGAAAACAGCGAATAATAAATTTGAAGAAGCAAACAGAAGTGGATATCGTTAAAGGTAGCGGTGTAAAGCAATTTAGCAGATACTTTAACATGATTCACGGTGGAAAAATGACCGAAGTAATTTTACGCAAACGTGCTTCTTCCACTGCTTGGCGAAAGAAGCGGAAACACAAGACTTGTGGTTCTTACAATCTTAACCATTTTCTTTCTACATTTTCCCTCCCATAAACGACAGATTTATACTCTTTCCACAATATTTACGTTATGGGTCCTCGCACTTTATCACATTCACGCCCGAAAAGTTTACCCTGCTAATCGTTTGGTGAAAATATAGAAATTACTTTTGACACTTGTTAGATTTGCTGGAAATTATTTTCGTCTTCAAAATTAGTTTTGAAGTTGATCTGAACTTAACAACAATATTTGATGATAATATTTAATTTGTTAATATTTAGCAAAACTATTATATATGCGAATAAATACTATAGTTTATTCTCTGGAGCAAGTTCGGGAATTTTATTTGTGCGCATCGAGCAGATATAAGTGGACCTTTCTTTCTCAAATCCTATTTTTCGAACCGGGAGCAAAAATACCTGGGAAAACGATTCCCTTCGAAACCAGTACGTTTATTCTGCACGCAAAAAGCTAATCCTTCACGAGGATATTTGATGCCGATGTGTGCTTTCTATTAAATCCGAAATACGAGCGTTTGTTGTTTTGCAGAAAATTGATATCCTTCGTTTTAACGATCTATGTTCTGTCGGATATAAATTAGGAGAAAAATTGCTACAACAAAGAATAACACTTGTATATTTTGAAACGATCTACTTTATAAAACAACATATAGTAAATATTTTTTTTAGTATATTCTTTTCAATTTTTCTTTGCCTTTTTCTTGTTCTTACCTCTTTAATTTTTTAAATTTTATCCAAATATTACAATATACCTTTTCAGAAGTCATTTTCCTAATCCATAAATTTTCGTAAATCTTATTACTTTTACCTAACCTATCTTAAAATTATTTTCGTAAATCTTATTTTCGAAAATGATCATTGATTGGTCTATTGATTTCGAATTCAATTTAAGGACCAAGTAACGAGTATTCGATGTTGTAGTTTATTTAAGTACACACTAAAGAAGGGAAAAGGGTACTTTGGAGCAAATTTATTATGCTTTTTGGAAATCGATCGGTGATAAAATAGGTGTACCGTGTCTTATGGCTCGAGGCCAGCTAGGGTTGAGAGCCTAAGAAGGTTCAGATTGAATTTGGAGCATCCCAAAAGTGATTTGGAGTAGAATACACCGGACGAATTCTTATTCCAGCTAATGCCCTTTCGGTTGTGAAAATTCGATCCAAGACACGTTACTAAACATATGACAGACTTAAAGTTTGTCGAACTTAAGCCCGCTGCGCAAATTGCTCTTCTTCTTCAATTTCCTTTTCAGTCAAAATAAAGAGAAATGTTTCTAAAATAGAAAAAGACGATATAATATGTATAGATCATGCTTGATAGAATGTATCAATACATTTGAGTGTCATTAAATTAAAACTGATTTTGGAACTATGAACAAACATTAAAATTGTGGTAACGAAGATAAAGTATCACACAAATATTCAATAATATGTAAATATTATTATATACAATATTATATGTAAATATAATAGTTAACAAGGGTGGAATTAGTTTGTTGATTAACCATCCTGCTACACGTTAGGGAATATTAATAACGTTTTAATAATTATTATATCAAGATTCATATGAGAGAAAAAAGAAGGGTGAAATTATAATATTCGCTGTAATCAGCCATTTTGTAACTAGAAAAACTGTTCTTCTCCAGATCATGGATTATTAATGAAGTATACAATTCTTCTACTGATTTCCTTTTCTCGTTTTCTGTTCTTGTCCTACAAATTAATGTCCACAGTTGTTTTCCAGCGTAAGCCTGTGATTAATTTCGTCCCGCCTTTCAATCATTCTACCTTTTCTCGAAACACGCTGTCTTTGATTCATTAGAACGTTCATTAAGTATACAACTATTCATTAATATCTGCATTCTATTTTATGAAGTATTTCAAACAGTAATATCAAAACTTCTTAGATCCGTTCAAAACTTGAAGATTCCTGAGATCTTGAGATATTTAATTTATTAAGAAGTGTGTTTCTAGAATAAGTCACTGATCCAGGGTATATAAGAATGAATATCATAGTATTTATGTATACTGACGTCCAGCTGGCTCGTGAAGAGGCTGACTCAGGGGTTTAGAAGAGCACATATTGAAATCATTATACTATTCCTAAATCTCTATATTTCCGAATTAATATATCCCGAGTTTTCATATTCTTGAGATACCATACCCCAAATTTCTATATCATCGAATATTGTCGAGTGCCTACATTCCCGAATTCTTACCTTCCCAAATCTCTACATTCCCAGATTCCTACTTTTTCAAATCCATAATTTCCCAATTTCCTACATTCCCAAACTCCTATGTCCCCAAATCCCTACATCCCCAAATTCCTACCTTCCCAAACCCCTATGTCCCCAAATTCCTACCTTCCCAAATCTCTACATTCCCAAATCCCTACATCCTCAAATTCCTACCTTGCCAAACCCCTATGTCCCTAAATCCCTACATTCCCGAATCCCTACATCCCCGAATCCCTACATCCCCGAATCCCTACATCCCCGAATCCCTACATCCCTAAATCCCTACATCCCCAAATCCCTACATTTCCAAATTTCTATCTTCCCAAACCCTTATGTCCTCAAATTCCTACCTTCCCAAATCCCTACATCCCCGAATCCATATATCCCCAAATCCCTACATCCCCAAATTCCTACCTTGCCAAACCCCTATGTCCCAAATCCCTACATCCCCGAATCCCTACATCCACAAATCCCTGCATCTCCAAATCCCTACCTTCCCAAATCTCTACACCCCCAAATTCCCACCTTGCCAAACCCCTATGTCCCCAAATCCCTACCTTCCCAAATCGCTACACCCCCAAATCCCTACATTCCCAAACCCCTATATCCCCAACTCACATACCTAAATCGCTACAGCCCCAAATCGCTATATTCCCAAATTTCTACATTCCCAAATCCCTACACTTCCAAATCCCTACATTCCCAAATCCCTTCATTCCCAAATTCCCGTATTCCAAAATTCTCACATACCCAAATCGCTACAGCCCCAAATCGCTATATTCCCAAATTCCTACATCTCCAAATCGGTGCATCCCCAAGTAGCTACGGCTCCAATTGGTCAGAATAGAAAAATGGACGCCACTCACACGTATTTTCGGCGGTAGCTCTCGCGGTCACGCACACATTAGGTGAAAAACAATGACAGTCTTGACAGTCTCTCAAGTGAGCGAGATGCTACTTGCGTTCAGCAGTTGTTATTGTCATTATTCTTATTTGCCTGTATGGAAGTGTTCACGGATAGAGCTTCTTTTACTTTGAGTCACGCGCCAACTCGTGTATGTACTATTAGAACATTAATGGATATAAATGGACATACAGTGTTTATTTATTCGTAAATGATTCTATTTGTCACGATTCCATTATTACTAATAAGCACAATTTGATACGTTCGGAGCATTTCAACAAAAGTTTCAATTGTGCACATAGAATGCCAGGAACATTCGCAAGTACATTGTAATGGGAAATTTGTAAGCTAACATTACGTGATGCATGTTAAATTCAGAACTCCCGTTCACCGCCGTGAGCGCTTCCATTTTGTTTACGTAAACTGTGCAATATCTCCACGGTAAACAGAATTATATACAGAGAAATAGCGTGATTCGGCAAAAGCAGATAGAAACCAGGAAAACCGTTCGAAGTGTACTTCACTGGCTAAATCGCTTCATTTTATTTCATTTATATTTACAGAATTTCATAACTGTTGATACACCACGTTAAATATTCAATTTCAATCGTAAGGAACATACAGCTACGGAACTTCCAGCTACGATTTACTGCATTTTTTAAATGTTTGCACTTTTTACAAACATGCTCGCGAGGCATTTTAGTGGAAATTAGAAGTTTAAGAAAGTTATGGTTGTTTAAAGAATGCGGTGTTTGGATCAACACGGACGAAAAATTCTCGGAGAATTTTCAGATTCTTTCTTTTTTGAAACGATCTGTTTTAAATTATCGATCTGGGTATTTTGGTAACCGTGAAACCGATAGATTTATATTTTGATATACACACCGAAACACGTCTGGTTATTTCTGCTATTTATAAACCACAACAATCTTTTCTACAGTGTGTTCGATGAATTTTGGATTTCACTAAGTGTTCAATGTTCGTTCATTTTTTTGGATAATATAATCTTCAGATACCCAAATTCCTAAATTCTGAAGTTTTCAAGGTCTCAAATTTCAACATTTTCATATTTCTAAGTAATCAAATTTTAAGATCCCCAAATTCTTAGATTCTCAAATTTTCAAGCCCCGAAATTATTAAATTTCTAAATTTCCACGATTCCAAATTCCTAAATTTTCTAAATTCTTACATTAAAAACATTTACAAACTCCTATAATTCCAAGAACCCAAGTTTCTAAACTTCCAAATTTTCACTTACCCGAATTTAAAGATCCTCAAAGATTTCCAAATTTCTAAATTCCCAATTCCTCAAATTCTCAAATCCACAAATTTCCAAATCCTCAAATTCTCAATTTCCAAAAGTCGAAACATTCCAGAGTTCCAAAATAAAAATGCGAATTATACCGAGATATACGACGTTACGGAATGGAAATGTTACACTGAGCGACAGTTAATAAATGCCAGAGATCTCGAATTAATTTAGAGGGTCGTTTTATTGCGGTAGAACCTCTCGATTTCACGTATGACGCCAAATTGCTACGCCACAATATCGAAGCAATATGTATACACTTTACGTTAGCTGTCGCGACAAGCAATGTGCTTCCGTCCTATTTCAACGACAATATTGCACGTGGATGTTACACTCTCGTAAGATATCATCGATATCGACGTACAATTTCATTTAGAATAATATACCGCGACGTTAAAAAATGACAACTGCACCGATCACTTCTCACTTACCACTTTCTTTTATTACTACTTGCGGGTGACATGAATAACAACTTCGTTACACACATATTATTAATTTGTAACATGTAATAATTAACAGAAATAATTTATGTTAAGTATAATGTCTAGATTCATTTCAAAGATTTTTTGTAAAAAAATAATTAATCTAGGTATCTTATGTTTTTAATTTAATATTTATTTCATTACTTACATCATACATCTACATGTAAATAAATGGCAAAAAATTTGCTTTGCATATTTTAACGGCGACGCAATTTATTCGGGATTTATGCGATAATAAGCGACTTAAAATTTTTGATCGATATTGCACGTGATTATATAAGACTGTTACGTGGAAATTATTTTATACCGCGTTTCATCACTCCAATTTTTGTGTTTTAATTGCTAGATTGTTAGTAACTGGGTTGTTATGTGTTATCCTCTTTTGGGATTAATTGATTTCCGGTTTGAGATATTTTAAATGGATATTGTGTTTCTTCTTGCGTAATATTGAAGCACTATTGCTATTGTTATTAAGACTATTTTCATTATTAATTTCAACGATAGCATAACTTTCATTTATTTTAAACACTTCACCATATTATATGTATACAATATATTAACACCACATTTCATATTTATAATTGTATACAAATATATCAAATTATATATACATATATGTATATGTAATATACACAACGTTACAGAAACTTTCGTCTCCGTTTTGTTACATTTGATATACTAACTCAATCTTGTCATCACTACATAAACATGTTAAATATTACAAAATGATTAACTAATATCAGTTCGTTAAAAACCACTATAAATTCTCCGTTACATTTATCTACCTCTATTTTATATCAGTTACGAAATAACTGAACATAAAATGTGTTTGAATGTCTCAAATGTTTTTTCTCTCGATGAAATGAAAATGTTCGGTTCGCGTGACGTTGTCATTAAAAATAAAGTACTGAATATGGACTCTGAAATTCAGTCTAGTGACATTTTTATATCCCTTTTTTGTTCATTGCATACATAGACCTTCCACTAAAACTTTTTAACCGAAGTAAATTTTGACGTCCCTGGAGTTTCAACTCCAATTAACATAGTCAAATATTATACCCGAAGTAAGTTTTTGGAATGATCATTGCAATAATTTGGAACACGCGTCAGTTAATTCAAATACGTGTTAACTGTAAAATTATCAGATATGCTAAAGAACATGGAAAGTTTAAGTTAAAGTTTACATCAGATAAGTTCAATTTTATACTATTTTTATTGTTGGAATATGTGTGTCATGGAACTCTCTTTTCTGCAATGAGAAATATTTATAAATTCTTATGTAATGTCACTTTTTAAAAAGGTATGATGAATTATTATAATTTCATGTGTTCCTATTCATATACATACTCAAATATTAAAAGATCAAGTATTAAAAAGAACATAGATTTAGTTGACATTTTGACAAATATGATGTTCATTAAAAGTTCATCGTGATATTTGTTCCTGTGCATCAAACACATAGCTCAATTAATTTACTCATCGATGTTTTGGTGTATAAGTAACACATCGTCCTCCACAGTAGAAACTGACATATATGGTCAGACACACTATAGTACAGATTATTAAGAACAAGGGTACTGAATGTTTCAATTTCATCTTTTAATCCATCAGTGTACTTCATTGTCGCAATATTAGGAGGTCTCAAAAGTTTCTTTCGTTCGCTTTTGCTATAAATAATTAATTTAACTGAATTTACAACGTTGTTCACATATGACCGCCACAGTAGAAACTGCCGTTCGTGGTCAGACACACTATAGCACAGATTATTAACAACCATATTCAATCTTTCAATTTTATCTTTTTATCTGACAGTGTATATCACTGTCTCAACATTAAGAGCCCTCAGAAGTTCCTGCCGTTTGCCTTTGCTATAAATAATTAATTTAACTGAATTTACAACGTCGTTCACATATGACCGCCACGGTAGAAATTGACGTACATGGTCAGACGTACTGTAACAGATTCTTAAGAACAATGATACTCAATCTTCCAATGTCATCTTTTAATCCATCAGTGTGTATCTTTGTCTCGACATTAAAAGCCCTCAAAAGCATCTTTCGTTTACATTTTCCATAAATAATTAATTTAACCAAATTTGCAACGACGTCCACATACGACCGCGGTAGCATTAAAAGTGGCAGGTAGGAAGTAAATATAGAATCAGCACTCGACAACGATTTCGAGGAAGCGTGCTGATTTAGAGGGTTCAGGAACCGTGCTGGGTGTATCAGCGATTCATGTAAACCAGCCGGAATATGCATGGACGTGGTACACGTCGATAAGTGAACCGGTGTGGTGGATCTGTGCCACGGTTATAGACGGAACGGACCCCGATTACGAGCAGCTATCCGGCTTACTGTACAACGGCTTACGACACGACACGGTGTGTTTAATCGATTACAAGTCGACAAGAAACACCAGTCGACCCTTGGTATAACGAAATAAAAAATCTTCGAATTGTACGCGGAAAATTTACAGCGACGTCGGAACGCGTTCGGGGTTGCTGCTGTAAGCTCCGTCCGTCTATCAATGGATTTACGGAGAACAGTTGAAGAAAGCTCTTGCCAGAGACATGACCGCGGGAAAAAGTACCTGCGAGTCGCAAAAGACGACTGATAATTTGTGATAAAACGTGTCACTGGATCTTTTATTACCCCGGTGATCTCGAGGGTTGCCCTCCCCTTTTTAGGTTAGAATCGTTTTACCGTGTCTCTCGCAGAGTTGGGTTCATTTTTCCTTCCATTTAGTAATTCGGGTATGTAATTTCGAGGCGTTGCATATTTAAATAATTGGAAAATATAACTTGGAAATTACATATGTAGCAGTTTGGACATTTGAATATTTTAATAGTTGTAAAGTGGAAAACTGAGGTTGGAGAAAATATGAATGTATGCATATCTGAAATTTTATAAATTTGGAGATCTGAAAATTTAATAAAGTAATAATTGCAAAGTCGTAGAAGTAGTAAAATAGAATAGTAATTTAGAAAAGTAATAATTTAGAATTCTGAAAAATTCAAGATTGTATAATTGTGAAATTGCATAATTAAGAACTAGGGATGTTGAAAAACTACATGAGTGAAAACATGGGAAATTGAATAATTGAAGTATATTAAGATTGCGTTGTGAACAAAATAATTTTGAAACTGAAATTCCAATTTTGCACAATGGAGGATCATATACCAAATTGTTTGAGATTCGGTTACTGTTTTTATTTCATCAAAGAAAGAGGCATTTGCATATTTCGTACGTTTGCCGTAAAATTATATTAAATGTTTACTCGACTCGGCTTTCTGGCCCATCATCCTTCTTCCTTAAGCTTTTTACCTCATACAAGGTGCCACTGGCAGCGAAGGAAAATGGATTCTCGTTTATTCGGGGTTGAATAATCGACATAAAGAACATTGTTCACGAGGTACGGGGAACCTTCCTCCTTAAGTGCTCAAACTTTTGTCGCTGTTCCTTTGTTCTCGTTTAATTAATGCGAAGAAAAAGGAACATAAATACACTACTGTCTTTTTAATAATATCTGAAACATTTTGTTAAGATAATCCGCTGGAAACGTTGGGGAAATTCAGTAGAATACTATACTCTATTTTATTTGGGACGTCACAATTATACTTTTAAATTAAAATTCAATTGGCAAAGGAAATTAATCACACTTTATTGACATTCCATTTATCTTTTACTGTTTGGCCACCTTTTTCACGTTTGTATTTTATTAATTTATTATTTTTCTTATTTTACAAGTTTGTTAGTTTGTTATTTACTGTTTTATTTTTTAATTATTTTACTGTTTTACTATTTTACTATTTTACTATTTTACTATTTTACTATTTTACTATTTTACTATTTTACTATTTTACTATTTTACTATTTTACTATTTTATTGTTTTATTATTTTACTGTTCTACTATTTTATTATTTTACTATTATACTATTATACTATTTTACTACTTTGCCATTTTACTAGTCCATCAGTTTACTTTTTTACTAGTTTATCGTTGTATTCCTTTACAGTTTCGCCATTTTACTATTTAACTACAGTATTATTTCACTATTTCGCCATATTATTACACTACTGTTCCACTGATTTATTATTCCACTTCTCTGCTCCTCTTTTATCGTCCCATTATACAACAGCACCTATATAATACTTTTAAATTTAAATTAAAATAAAAAATTTTACATAAAATAATAAAAGATGGAGTATGATAAAAAATTGCAACAGAAAAAATCGATGCAGGAAAATCCGAAAATTTCGCGTTTTCGTTTGCCAAAGTCAGGTGTACACGAGTGAAAATTTACATTTTTGCATCAGGTAGAACTTGTTGTACACGTTAACGAATTTACCATTAGGACGCGTGGACGTATGCAAAAATTGTCGTCACGTTCACCGCACGCCATGCACTCGCCAGTTTTTTCAAAGACACCAAAAGAGTTTTACGCCGCAACATACGCTACTGGAAAAATTGATTGCATCACTTGTATACCACCGAGAAGTTATGAAACTTCAAAGTTCCCTAACTGTGTTAAAATGCATCCGAAACTATTGCGGAAAGTAAAAAAGCTAAGTTGAAACCAGTAAATAGCCTCGTCCGCAACCTTCTACTTTTGAAACTCTGATGAAACCTTTGAAGCTTCGATTTCGAGAAACGTTGCTTAAAATTTTATTAAAGAAATCAACTAGTATACCTGTTGAAGTCTAACAGTATCGAATATAATTAACGAATAATAATTTTTGGATAATAATTAACGAATACCAATTATATAATAAGTGGATTTTCTTTTGCAGCAATCTT
This sequence comes from Megachile lagopoda, assembly GCA_036983795.1. NCBI lineage: Eukaryota > Metazoa > Arthropoda > Insecta > Hymenoptera > Megachilidae > Megachile > Megachile lagopoda. The sequence continues at coordinate 8,799,239 of CM072797.1, read as the reverse complement.
TTTCATACAACAATTTTCGTACGAGTATAATTTTTAATATGGGAGACATTTACACGGTTTCATTTACGTGGTCCAGCATGTACAACGATTATTAGCTGCTATTTTCAGAGCTGTTTTAATCCCCAGTTGCATAAATACCCAACCCCTGTTTTTATTAATCTGAGTTTTCGGCTGGAAATTACGATCAAGTAAATTCGTGTGTAAACAAATTGTATAAAAAGAATTTGGCGAATTAAGTAGTCGATTAAAGCTAATTTTGCAGCGGTATATATACTAACTATTTAAGAAAAATTGTTGTACTGTGTTTTGTGTAAAAAAAAATATGAAACTTATTCATTGTCATTTCACGGGCATGAAACCAATCGAAAATTCGAATATACTGTTAATAAGAATTTTTATTATATTTTTCCTATATTGAATAATTCCTCGAAAGGTAAATCATTCACAATATGGAGGGTTATTCTTGCAACAGACTGTCATTTATGAAACGGGTGACCCAACTAACGTTAATACGTCGTACACAATTTATTCTTCCCACCCGAATATTTGATACTGCCTACAATTTCATAGAAGCGAATAATTGAAAAGTTATATCAACGTAGATCAATCTTGAAAACGTTAGTAAAAGCCGTTTTCACACAGTGCGGAACGCAGGCAAGCACCAGCCAATTAACCCGAGAAATCCCCTAGCCGGATTCCACGTCAATAGTCTGGTGATCCTCGAACAATTCCCCGGTAGCATTAAAAAGAAATAGAGTTATCAAGTTCCGTGTATATCCCCGGCGAGCACGTAGCATCCCCGGTTCCCGTAGGATTAAAGATCAAGAGAAGGAAACGAAGTGGCTCCGGCAAGAAGTCCCAGGGCCGTGCAGCTTCGTCAAAGAAAAATCGAACAGCGAGGTCGGTACTCAGCCAGGGGTTTTTGTCGCCGGTGATTCGTCTGGACGCGATGACAGACGAGACGAGAAGATAAACCGAGCTCAGAAAAGGCCAGACAGAAGACATTCAAGGGAGTTGGCAGCCCTGGGCCATGGAACAAGGACGCCGGGATAAAGAAGCCTGGACGAGAGAGACGCGAGCAGTCTGGAAGCGATACGCGTGTGCAATGTGAAGCTGCGTTTACTCGCGCATCGCGTTAGAAGAAGTTCAAAAGTATCGCCCGGGGGGCTAGTGACGCTGGCTAAAGGGCGAAGAGAGAGGACGGGGCTTGCCATTCTGCCCCTAAGCAAACTGCCCTACCGGTCGATGCCTTACGCTTGCGCCTTAAGGCGCCAGTTCGCGTCAACCTTGCGTCGACCCTCCTCGCATTTGAATCGGTGATTAAACTTTCACTTCGCTTCCTTCTTCGTCTTCTTCTTCTTTTTTCCGCGTCTATTTCTTCCTACCGGTTCTCTGTGGGGGAGGGCAAACCCTCCGTGCACAGGAAGTGCCCTCCACCCTGAAGGGAGAGCCGCATTGTTGAGGTATTTTTCGCTGGAACATTCTGGGGACGGTTTTTCTGGATTCTCAATTTTAATTGGACTGCTTTGTTTATTTGGGGGTTATTATTTTGTTCAGACTGCTGGGTGGTTGGCTGTGTATAAATTTTAAAGCTCTCGATTTTAATTTTGTTTGTTTTATATTTAGTTTGGGTGTTTTGATGACAATGTGTTAGTAGGTCAACGGAAAATTTTCGCTAGGTAAATAAAGAACTGTGGCAATGATTACCCACTAAAAATTAGGTACATTGGTTGCTATAGTGCTAGTGGACTTTTATGATGAGATGGCTTCTTGCAATAACATATAATTATAATACATTTGATGACGATGTGTTAGGAGGTCAACGTTAAATTTTCGGTAGGTAAATAAATAGCTGTGGCAATGATTACCCACTAAAAATTAGGTACATTGGTGGCTATAGTGCTAGTGGACTTTTATGATAAGATGGTTTCTTGCAATAACACACAATTATAATAAACAAGGAGGACTTTTGCAAATAGTACTATCACAGAAAAATTGCAAGATGCAAAAGACTTCATCCATAATAATGTGTTGCGAGGTTGTCAAACATTAAGTATTATTATTTTTTATTTTGTGTATACACATAAATTTTCAAAGTAGATTTAAAAATTTTACAAATGGGCAAGAGAAACATTCTCCTCGAGATTTAAAAGGTTCCACAAGTAGACCATGCCTTGTTAAACAAATATAAAGAGACATACTTACGAATTGTATAACCTCTTCACTCGAAGTTAGTTGACAAATTACCCTAAGTCGCAGTAGAGCATCTAAATAAACCTTGAACATGCTCTTGACGAGGAACTGTTAAATTAAAGTACCTCTTCTAATACATGCACATTTGTATCGATTGTATTTAGAATATTATCAACAATAATTAGAAAAACACCTGAAATTTATGGTTATGAACTGTTGTAATGTTCACATTTGTAAATATGAACGTGATATCATTAAACCACGACGTGAGGTCACTCCATTGGACTCTCGCCATTCTATTGAGCACCTCAGCCAAATCCTCCTGATATATGGCCGAAAGATGGATTTCTGTAAACCTTTTTGTCTAATTTTGTTGGTAACTTTATTTCTCTATTTTATTGTGTAACATATTGTAAACTGTATTGCATTGCAATGTATAAATAATAAAAATAGACAATTAATTAAGAGAAAGTAATAATACAATTAAATAATATGAACTTTATATATGGTAATAAAATATTTATTCTCATTATTTTACTGAAACCACGAATTATCTAAAAAATGATAACAAAATTAATGCAATTAATATTGTAATTAAATACAGATTTATGTATCGAACAAGGCTGCAAGCTGTCGACTTATAATTCTTCGGTAAAGAGGATAAAAATTAAAAATAGAAGGGAAGTGCAAAAGGTACAAAAAGAGAGGAAGCTATAAGGAAATTAAAAAAGCGGTAGCAAAGAAAGCTGAAAGGAGATATTTCACAAACTTATCCATAATATAAATTAAATGTAATACCGCGATCCATCTTCAACTTTTTTCAATCAATCAATTGGAACCAGCCAATATTTGAAACGATATTGACCAGGGATGAATCAAGTTCAATATGTACTGACGAATCCGAAATAATTTCAACGTGCAAGCTTCGTTCCGCGGGTTTCGAATATCAGTTAGAGACAGTAATTCGGTTTCCAATATTTGAGACTCAAAATTAGATGTTTGTTTATCAAACACGACGAAGCCCCGATACAATTTACTTAACCGTTTGCGCCGCCGGTGCAAAGAATGTCTTTGTCGTCAAAACGCAAAGAGGAATGAAAAGACAATCGCTACGAGCGAGAGCCCGAAGACGAAGATGGAAGTCTGAGGTGGCTGGTAGAAAATTCAATTCTTTACTTTCATTGTGCCGCGATTGGATTCCAGTATTCCTTTCTCTGCCAGTGTAAAAAGTTTAAGGCGATTCGTTTCCTTGATTGTGTTCATTCTATTGATCATCCAGCTTCTTTTAACGATAGACCTTCCTTTTACAAGGAATAACCTGTACTGCGCTAAAAATACCACACCGTTGAATATTTAAATTTCTTTTGATGAAATTTTATTTTCTTCCTATTTTCATGAATAATAACCGTACCACGGAATTGAAAGTAACCACGGTTTTTGATTATACGAATGAACTTATTCAAACATGAATAGTAATTTGATGTTTTTTAATTTTTAATTACGTTCATTTCATACCAACTAGGTTTACGTAATCATCGGGAGATTAATCAATTTTAATTTTTGAATGTCAAGGGAAAATGTGTATACTTATACACATGTTACTCGCAACTTTGCGTTCTTAACTGATCATGTTAGACGAAGTCACTGAGTGATTGATCATAGCACCAAAACGAAAGTACGAAAACAAGGTTTGTAGTTGTGTTTCATAAAAGTACTGATGTCAACCCACAAGTTGGCGCGTAAGGAGGATGACCTAGGTGTTTACAAGAGAACATATGGAAATCGTACTAATCTTGAATCTCTATATTTCCGAATTCCTATATCCTCAAGTTTTTATATTCTTGAGTTACTATATCTATAAATTTTTATATTATTGAATACTTGTATTAATGTCGCTGCAGTATATTCTTGAATCTCTACACTTCTGAATCCTTACATTCCCGAATTTCCAAGTTCCTATATTACAAAGTTCCACATTCTCCAAATCTCAAATTCCCCAAATCCCTACATTACCAAACCCCAATGATTCCAAATCTCTACATTTCCAAATTCCTAATTTTCTAAATCCCTACTCTTCCAAAGCCCTATGTCCCCAAATCCCTATCTTCCCAAATCTCTATATTTCCAAACTCCTACACCCCCAAATTAGTACCTTCCCAAACCCCTATGTCCCCAAATCCTTATCTTCCCAAATCTCTACATTCCCAAATTCCTACATCCCCAAATCTCTACATTCCCAAATCGCTACATCCCCAAACCCCTATGTCCCCAAATCCCTACCTTCGCAAATTTCTACATTCCCAAATTCCTATATCCCCAAATTCCTTCCCAAACCCCTATGTCCCCAATTCCCTCCCTTCCCAAATCTCTACATTCCCAAATTCCTACATCCCCAAATCCCTACATCCCCAAATCTCTACATTCCCAAATTCCTACATCCCCAAATCCCTACATCCCCAAATCGCTACATCCCCAAATTCCTACATCCCCAAATCCCTACATCCTCAAATCGCTACATCCCCAAATTCCTACTTTCCCAAACCCCTATGTGGCAAAATCCCTACTTTCCCAAATTCTTACATCCCCAAATTTCTATCTTCCCAATCCCCTATGTGCCCAAATCCCTACCTTCCCAAATTCCTACATCCCGAAATCCCTACATCCCCAAATCCCTACACCCCCAAATCCCTATATTCCCAAATCCCTATATCCCCAAATTCCTATATTCCAAAATTCTCACATATCCAAATCGCTACACCCCAAATCCCTACATTCCCGAATACCTACATTCCCAAATTCCTATATTCCAAAATTCTCACATGCCCAAATCGCTACAGCCCCAAATCGCTATATTCCCAAATTCCTACATCTCCAAATCGGTACATCCCCAAGTACGGCTCCAATTGGTCAGAATAGAAAAATGGACGTCTCACATTTATTTTCGGCGGTAGCTCTCGCAATCACGCACACATTAGGCGAAAAACAATGACAGTCTTGGCAGTCTCTCAAGTGAGCGAGATGCTACTTGCGTTCAGCAGTTGTTATTGTCATTATTCTTATTTGTCTGTATGGAAGTGTTCAGGGATAGAGCTTCTTTTACTTTGGGTCACACTCCAGCTCGTGGGTTGACATCTGTACATCCCATTCAATAGCGTGTCAGATCCATCTCGACATCGCGTAATCAAATTTATGACCGCGATCAAAACGAACAGAAATTTGAAAGGTTGACTGCCGTAAAGCCGGACTTCGAAGAAGGGAATCGAATCTCTGGAATCAAGCTTGTTCCACGTGTTCCATTCTAATCCGAGTAAAATACGAGGTCCGCTATTGAACTCGACGTCATTGTAGAAACAGAAAGGGAGAACTTTTATTTCGAATGGGAAGATCATTCCGCGGGAAATGGGTTAAGATTTGCGCGGTGGTCGAGTGAAACATAAACAAAAAGTGCGAATCTCGGAGTCGAATTGAACGTCGTTGCGGGAATAATTTCGAGTCTTCGTTTTGCCATTGTGCCCACTTCTCACCTACTTCCATTTTTTTTTTTTTTCACTCGAATACGATTGATCACTCTCTGTTCGATAAATAGGTCGATTTTACAGGGATATAGCCGTGTCGCTTTTAACGCTCTCTATGCCTCATGAAATTCAAGAGGTTATTCCCGTTCGAAACGCTCGTTTTCAACCCTTATCCATTCGGTCAAGGTGAGTCAAACTCACGCACCTGCTTTGCATAATTCATTTGATTCACGCCACGGTATGTTCGTTTGCAAACAGTTATAAGGACTTTTAATTGACATTAAAAGAACTTCATTTTTTATTGAAATTATGTGGGTGGAAGAAGTGTAAGTTACATATTTCCATGTTATTCACATTTTCATAATTTTACCTATTGTTTCAGTTTGTTGTACACATATAATTGTCTATAATTGTTTATAAGAGTCATAAATAACAAATATGAATATGTTTCATTATATTCAGTTTATTCTACGATTTTTTAAAACACTGTCGGTAATGTCGTCTCTCTACTTTATTACATACTCATCTATCGATAAATTTTTGTTGTAAACAGTTTTTGAAATTATAATTTATAAATATGTGAAAGAAATGAAATAAATCAGTACTTATTGATTGTATTGATACATGTAAAAATTGAAGCTCAATTTTGTTAAAACTGAAAGCCTTGTTAAAAATAAATAGCTACTTTATTCAAGCACCTTATGTTTAATTTATTTAACCTTGGTATTTACCACACACTACATGAAATTTATATTTGTTTTTTATTTCTTATATCATAATTTGCTTTCCAATATCCAAGTTTATTTTGATAAAGTAGAAGTGTTACAATATAAAGTATTTCATCGTAATTATTTACACGCGTCTTATTTGTTAAAAAGGTTTTGCAACGCAGATTAATATTAAATTCAGTATAAAAATGTGCGTCAATCTTCCTTTCTTGCCTCCGTTACCTTGAAACGTGCCATCGGTGATCCCATCAACTGCATTTCCATTTTTCACAAGGTTGCTGCTGACGAGATGAGGAGGATTTATTCTGTCAGAATTTATGCTCCCGTGACGTTAGGCTGTGACAAATTTATTACGACCCTCTAGAAAGTACAGTAAAAACGTGTGAAAACTTGCTTTAGAAATATTCAATTAGCTCGAGCAGAGAAAAACACAAAACTCTTAAAAGTGTTTTGCCTCCAACCAAGTTTCTACCTGCAAAATTTTTCAAATAAATTTTTAATAAATGCAATAATTTTTAATCCGATTAAAGCGGTTGAAATTCTCAAGAAAAATATATTTGGAGACATTTTTTCCCACATAAGAGACGAAGCAATGCCAAAGGATACAGATTGCCTGCACGTACTTTGATATTTTAGTCAACGTTCGTTTCAAAGGGTGCACAGATTTTCTTATTTAAGGGAGTTGGTCTTTACTCGTCGCGTTACATTTTACATTTTCTATTTTCCACAAATCACGCTCGAACATTTCTTAGCAAAAGCTTCCAGCATCTGCTGCTTTCTCACAAATTGTGGCAGGGAACTGCGTTTTCCTCGTGGGAATACATAATACGTTAAAATCTCGTCAGTGCTTTGTATATTAATTATAGAACGCATCTACCGCGCCGAAATCAGTTCTTCATGTATGAAAATGGCTTCGCGGTGCCTTAAAATTAATTACAAGGTACAAAATACACAATCACGGTAAGATTATAGTCATTCCAATAGAAGACAAAATTTATAATTTTTTATTTGACGTTTTGTAACGTTATTTACTTAATTGCTGCGAATGTATTCATTTGTTATTGGTGTTATTCTGATTAGGAATTTTTAATTTACCTCCTTTTTCCTGTTATTATTTTTTAGATTATTTTCTAATTTATTTGTATGATTAAAAATTTGCTCTGCATGTTTCTCACATTTGTTGTATCAGTGTATTTCTGTTTTTATGCTGCAAAATTGAAGAATTCAGAAATTATAATGTTGTACGATTATAAAGTAATATGATTACAAAATTTCAAAATTGAAATTTCAACAGTTCAAACATTTCGGATTTCCAACATTCAAAAATTCCAGAATTCCACAATTATAGAATTTCAGAATTCCAGATTTCCAAAGTTTCAGAATTGCAAAAGTTCCAGAATTCCAAAATTCCAGATTTCCATAGTTCTAGAATTCCAGAATTCCAGAATTCCAGAAATCTAGAATTCCAGATTTCCAAAGTTCCAGATTTCCAAAGTCCCAGAATTCCAAAATTCCAGATTTCCATAGATCCAGAATTCCAGAATTCCAGAATTCCAGAATTCCAGAATTTCAGAATTTCAGAATTCCAGATTTCCATAGTTCCAGAATTGCAAAAATTCCAAAATTCCAAAATTCCAAAATTCCAAAATTCCAAAATTCCAAAATTCCGAAATTCCAAAATTCCAAAATCCCAAAATCCCAAAACCCCAAAATTCCAGTGCATAATATTTTAAAATTCAAAAACTCCTGTATTCGAGAATACCAGAGTTCCAAAACTCAAATTTCCAAAAATTCCAATATCATCAAATTTAAAAATGAAAAAATTCGAAATTTGCCCAAATTCTCAAACTCACATCCAATACTTCAAAAATCTAAAAGCCGCGAATGTTTCCTCTCATATCCGCACCCAGAAAGTTTCCGTTGCCCCAGAAAATTCTCAAGCCGCACAAACGGTCAACTACGAAGAAGTAAAAAGACACACAAATTTCAGCCCCGTATTTTCGCGATGTTTTGAGCAGAACTTTCGAAACGCGCAGTAGCCAACCACTCGTAAAAGCTCTTTTTAACTGTTGAACGACGAAATTTCGGCGTAGCCACTCGGCAAAGATAAAACGTTTAACAGGAAACTTCGTAGACAGCCCGGTATACAATTTATGATCTCGATACGACGTTGAATATTCCGTTGCCGATTAATTGGACGCGAACGCAGGGCAACTTTCGGATGCATAGCTGCAGAGCTTGAATCACCCATAAAAAATTGACACCGATGAAAGTTCGCCGGGTAGAAAGTTTCAAATTGGCTACCGGAGAGGGTAAAAAGTTTACATGTCGCGGCTGAATGGACTTCCGCTTCCGTGTTCCAGACGAACACGTATTCACGGTATACAAACTCGGTCGGTCGCTACAACTTGCCCCTATGAAAGAATAAAGAAAATCTTCGCATTGCCACCGAACTTCTTATCGCATTAATACTATACCGTCCACTGTACACGCCCTGCACCAGATTTTTGTTAGCTTTTTACACTTTTTCAGAGTCGAACACGGTGCTAGTGAAATAAATGGTCAAACTTTGATAGAATTACTTCTGCAAGTGATTTCAGCTATATATTTTCTTTGCATCTACATATAAATAAGGGCGATGACAGTATCAGCAGATTAAACTTCATTAGGATATCCAATAAGTACGTCTAAGAAATCATAAAGTTATGTATAAATCATGAAGTGTGCATCTAAGAAATCATGAAGTTAATCAATTTAGGACTGAACAAATTGTAAGTTGATAGCTTGTGAAGATAATAAGGCAACTGGTAAGCGAACTTGTTGAGACATGAAATTAATTAGCCTGAAACTTGATGATGTGTATGCATAATTTCTAAAGATAGTGATTAGCTAACAAGCTGCCAAGTATTTGAATCATAAAATTAATCAATCTGAGGCTTAATAGATTATAGAGTTAACTTGTGATCAAGATAAGATGATCAAAATATGTTCAAATGAGAACGTATGAAATTGTAAAGTTATACAATTAAAGTCTAGAAGTTACAAAGCTTAGAAACACTTATAAAGCTTAGAAATGTGAACAGGTTGAATTGTAACACTGATTTTATTAAAAAAATCAAAATAATTTGAATAAACGAGCATAGCACACTGCAGTAAACCTTCACGGTGAACCTCATTGCAGTTAAAAATCTTTTTATGCAACGAAATAGTTTCCATAAATTTTCTAAATTTTGTCGGTAATGTTGCGTCTCTACCTTACCACTGTGATAAATAATTTGTTATAAATGTAAATACTTGTAGAACGCGAAACAAGAGTAACCGGATAAATAAGCTATACAATAAATCAGCGAATTTCACCACTCTAGACCTTTCTACCCTCGTCCATTTTACTTACCCTCCCTTGACCTACCCTACGCATTACATCAGTACACTTTTTTCGGACCCTCGTTTCGGTCACACCCCAAAAAGCATATAGCACACCATTCAATCATTTACCTTTTAGCATCCACCTCTATATTAAACAGGCCATCGCAGGGAACCCGAATTAATAGTAACACAAACACAATCGCGAAATGCTATTTTTTCATTTCGTAAATTGATGTCTGAAGATCGATTTAGGAATGATTGAGAATTGTCACACAAAGGACAACGGGGACAAAGTGTTTCGAAAATGGAGGACGAAGTTGTGTGCGAAAGTAAAACATGGAGTTGAGGAAGAGCGACACCTAGCGTAATGGCGTGCAATTCCCCGATTAACATTCAGGGAAAAGTTTTTGATGTCGTAACACCATAACCGAGTGTTATCCTAGTCGCTGAAACCCTCCAGGGGCCGTAGGGGCTGTTATCAACACCCTTATGTGGATATTCCTGAAGACAGAATCAATATTTCAAGTATAACCTTAAATCTATCGGACGAGCGACGATGTCGTTAACATAATTTGTAGCACGTATAAATTTTTACGAGTTTACACGTGATAATCGACTGTTTCTTTTTTTAGAATACATGTGATATTGTCAAACAATTATTCTTACAATAAATCGATAGATAAAGGTGATTTTTTTTACATTTTTATGCGATGTACAAAGTTTAACATGTTTTAACTTGTTATCGATGTTTTATTGGAAATTCAGTTGAGCCACTTTTAAATGGTGATGTAGTAATACAATTTTGGATTATTGTAGATTCGTTTATTATTGTTACGAAATTTTTTTACGATATAGAAACCATAGTATGTTTGCTATAGGTAATTGAACATTGAGTATTTTTCCATCACGAATTATCTTTTTTACAAAATAATGTGTGACAAAATAAAATTATTTTAGATTACACTAACTTTCTTGAAATTACTTGTAAGGTTAAATGTCAAACTGTAATTTCTATCTGTTTGAAAGAAAATGATTTCTTACATAATTAATCACAATTATCCTCAACTAATTACACGTATACGTAATTAATCACATGAATACTACATTAATCACATTTACTGTAAATTAAGATACTTAACTTATCACATGAATACTTAATTAATCACACGTATACTTAATAAATCACTTGTATACTAAATTAAACACATGTACCAAAAGAATTTAATAAATGTACCAAGAGAAGTTAATAAATAAAATTGCTTTAAATACAACAGAAACTTTGGTATATCTGATAATAAAATCTATCTGCAAACACAGTTTTATCAACGAGTTTCATTTAATTTTCAAAGCAAGAATACAGCTTTCAATTAAACTACGTCGTACCGTGCATCCACGATCGAGTTTACATAATCTCGGAAATCCTGCACTTACACCTCTTCCACGAGGGACACCTCTCTTCCGAAGGAGTATCACTTCACTTTACAACATACTTGCAAGTGTTCTGTCCGGAAAGTGAGACTTGTTAACACAAGTATAGTACATTCTTGATATATTGCTGCAAGTAGAATGTACGTTTCGACGTAACTGGATAGGGATGTAGTACGAAGGATGTAGGAAGAAGAATATCTACATACTGTATAATTAATTTGGATATTCTAGGTTACAAATTAGAAAATTTTTATATTTGGATAGTTGGTAATTTGGTAATTTGAAAATTTGGGGATTTGGAAATTTAGAAATTTGGAGATTTGGGAATGTGGAAATTTGGGGATTTGGGAATTTGAAAATTTGGGGATTTGGAAATTTAGGAATACTCAAGTCTCCAAATTCCCAAATCCCCAAATTTCCAGGTCTTCTAATTCCGACATTCCCAAATTTCCAAATACTAAAATTTCTAAACCCCCAAATTTCCAAGTTTTCAGATTCTCAAATCTCCATATCCTCAAATTCCCAAATTTCCAAATCTCTTATTCACCAAATTCCCAAATGCCTAAATCGACAAATACCCAAATCCCTAAATCTCCAAATTCCTGAATCCCTAAGATTCCAAATCCCCAAATCCCCAAAATTCTTACCCCTCAAACCCCCAAATCCCCAAAACTCCAAATCCTCAAATTCCCAAATCTCCAAATCCCCAAATCCCTCATTTCCAAATTTCCAACTTTTCAACCCTCCCAGCATAAAAATTTCCAAAAGTCCAAAAAAAGCCTCGAAAAAAATGAATTTTTCTGAAAGTTTCGAACTAGAACACTTTCCTAAACAAGTAAGAAGGTACTTGCAAGGAGCCTTGACAACCATAGCAAACACTGCGGCTAAGTATGAACCGTGCACCTTAGCTGCAGCGCAATGCATCTGCTGTATTTCAATACTTTTCATTTGTTTGCCAGTCGTTTGCTCCTGTTTGAAGAGTCCCATGACTGCGAAATAGTCTAGAAGCAATCAACGTTGCAAGAAAATGTTGCGATCGAAGGGGGATGAGAGTAAAGAGAGCGTGTATTCTTCTTCAACGTTATTTTGTTTCGAGTATGCGTGCAGCGTTCGGTGCAATTTCGAGATTACTATTTGTTGCAAGGTAGAAAAATTTCTCGCGTTTCGGACGATATTCTTCATTGCTTACTGTAGAACTGTATTGTGATAGGTGAACTATATTTTGACCGTAAAACTAGTCCTATAGTTTGATAGAGTACAAGTTTAAAATTAGACACAACGCTGACATTTTTTAATTGACCACATCACATTTACTGAAGAATATGGATACTTCAAAATATTAATTTTTGACTCAATTTGTTGAAATTGAATCTTTTTAAGAAAGCAAGTTTATACTATTTTTAGTGCTATAAGATATTCTTCAGAAAATTTTGATTCGTTAGAGCCTCAAATGTAAAACCTTAACACGTTGGCACTCACGGTGGTCATATGTGATCTTCGGGACTATATAAAGTCTGTTAAATTAATTATTTATAGGAAAAGTAAATGAAAGAAACTTGTGAAGGCACTTAATATTGAGACAATGTTTGACACTGATAGATTAAAAGATGACATTGAAAGATTGAGTATGGTTCTTCTTAATAATCTGTTATAGTATGTCTGACCACAAACGTCAGTATCTACTGTGGCGGTCATATGTGAACAACGTTGTAAATTCAGTTAAATTAATTATTTATAGCAAAGGCAAACGGCAGGAACTTCTGAGGGCTCTTAATGTTGAGACAGTGATATACACTGTCAGATAAAAAGATAAAATTGAAAGATTGAATATGGTTGTTAATAATCTGTACTATAGTGTGTCTGACCACGAACGGCAGTTTCTACTGTGGCGGTCATATGTGAACGGCGTCGCAAATTCAGTTAAATTAATTATTCATAGCAAAAGCAAACGAAAGAAACTTTTGAGACCTCCTAATATTGCGACAATGAAGTACACTGATGGATTAAAAGATGAAATTGAAACATTCAGTACCCTTGTTCTTAATAATCTGTACTATAGCGTGTCTGACCACGAAGTTTCTACTGTAGCGGTCAACATGTTATTAAAATATCAATCATTAAACTGATTAAGCAATGTGAGTTTCTGTATGCATATTATGTACATTATGATATATATAGTCAGGTAAATAGTAATGATTTACAATACTCAAGTAGCTGTTGCTTGAAAAATAAGTGTATGAAAGTTGAGATGCAGTGGCACTGCACGCGACTCGTGAGAGATTATTTGTGTAATTTATATTTCGCGTGCTATTTGGGAACTGTACTGATTTCGTGTATTGATTTCTCACCGGTAATGGTACTTACATGCGAAAAACTGACGTCGACGTACACTGAAAGATTTCCTTTATTTTTGCATAAAATCCTGTGCATATATGACCTCTGCAACTGGGCCAACAAAGTTTCTAGTTTTCCCGATTTGTAAATCATCAAATTTCTAAATTCCTAAATTTCTATATTTCTAAATTTTCAAATTCTTAATTTAACCGACTTCTAAATCATCAAGTTCCTCAATTTCCAAATTCCTTGGTCTCGCAAATTCCTTAAGTTTCCTAACACCTAAATCTCCAAATTCCTATGTAGCAAAATTACTACATTCCCAACTTCCAAATCTCCAAATTTTTCAATAACTGAATTGGTTCAGATCCCAATTTCCAAATTTCTAAATCACCAAATCTCCAAATTCCTACATTTCCAAATTCCTTAGTTCCCGAACTTTTATAGGCTGAAATTTGTAAATTCCAAATTTTCTAAGTTTCCTAACACCTACATCCCCAAACTTTTACATTCCCCAACTTCTACATCTCCAAATTTGTTAATAACTAAATTGGTTCGGACTCCAATTTTCAAATTTCTAAATCACCAAATCCCCAAATTCCCACACTTCCCAGTCCTCTAATCTGCGACCCTTAATTAATTTTATTTCTAAATTCACAATTACCCAATTTCAAAGAATTACCTTATTCATACATACTGTTAATACCATACTGCACTACATTTAGTGTTAAATACAAGTTATAATTAGATCAATATTAGGTTTGAGGATTTAAGAATTTAGGGACCTGAGAATCTGAAAATGTACCAATTTGAAAATTTCTAAATTCAGAAATTCGAAAATTTAGAAACTCCAAAATTTAAAAATTTAAAAACATATTCAAAATACTAATAAAAATAAACTTGACCACCTATTCAATTAATTTCCCCAAAACACAAAAGTCCACAAAGTCCTAAAAGACGGGAACCCGAGCAAACATCTCGTTTGCAATATAACGAGAGTCTACAGTACATACCTATTGCTATTAAAAGTCGAATTTTTTACAACATATACTCGTCGTTTGCAGCGGAAGGGTTAAAGCGCGTTTGAGAGGGAAAGCGAGGTGAAGAACTGTTGTTCTTGTCGAGCATCACTCGACGCGTTTACAAATTCTTTATGCACGTGTTTCGGCGTGAATTTTTATTTTACTTCTAAACAGCTGTCGACACGAGAGAGCCTGCTCCGGTAAACATTTACACATCGTCCCAGGAAATTTCTGCGACAGGCTGTTTCAATTATTCGTTGCATCTGCGAGTTTGCGACTGTTCGCTGTGTCGCTTCTGACCTAACCAAAAATTGTCGTTGATGTGACTTGTTTGAATCTTTTTGATTTTTGTAACATTGTGGAGTAATTTGGATTTTTGTTTAGGATAGATTTTATGACTGTATTAAATGAATTTGAATTGCAGGAATAAATACATCAATGACACTGTATTCGATATTTGTATTCAATCAATATTTCACACGTATCCAATAACAAAAATGCTTTTCCTAATAAATATTACAACAAATGATACTTACAATCTCTCACACTTATTACTTCATCAATAATTTATGTTGAGAATATACCAAATTATCGACGTAAATCATTATTCGATTTATAAAGTAATCGATTAACAAAAGACTACTCAGTCGTAGGTTTATATAAACGGTGAACACCGTCCTGAATTTCTGTTTCTGTTCAATTTATTGCATCATTGCCATCGTGTCATAAAGATCAGTTTCTTGTAATTTTATTTTAATAAATCTTAGGATATTATTTGGCTTAATATCCTTATAATAATTCATTGTCGTCTCCACTGTATAATCTTAACAATTTACGACTAACACGAAAATATTAATTTACTCTTAACATGACATCATTAATTAAGATGTTGAATGAGAATCCCTGAACCTTCCGGATCAGATAGCTCTTTTCTCTATTTCTGATTCGTACATACATAGATCAACGCATTAATCGTTGCTAGGTAACGTTGCTCGTAAATTGCGAACGATTTCACGTTAATTCAGTCTTAAACGCTCCTCCTAAACGGTAATATCCACGTGAACATGAAGCACGTGCTGGCATTTTAAAAGCAGCTTGCTGTCACGTTCCGGCTCCGTAATTAGTTCTTCGCGTTTCCGTTGTTTGCCGATCGTTTTATCAAACTTATGAATTATTCACTGGAACTTATGTTGGCAATCGGAGAGAACCAATGTTACCCTATCGTTCAAAAAGTATACAAAGTATTTTTACACAATTTGATACGATGGTTGTGTCTGTAAGTTCTCTTTGTTATGAAGTTGTAGTTGCGTGCAAAAATTATGCAAATTAGTAGATCGTGCCGGTTATAATCGATATGTATCATAGTGATTTGCGGGCTTCTCTAACATTACTGTTATTACAGCTGTTATTATTATAATTGCTGTTGTCAGTTTTACTTGTTTCACCATAGTTATGAAGCATGTCAAAGTAATTACTTGACGGAAATAACGTAGGAATACCGTAGAAACGTGATGGAAATACAAGTATTATAGAAACGTGATAAACATAGAAATAATATAGAAACATCATAGAAATAAAAATAATAGAAACATCACAAAAGTAGAAATAACAGAGTGAAGATAAGTATTACATAATGAGGAAAAGGAGTTTTTCGATGAAAAGTTCATACTCAAAGTTCATACTTCTATAAATTTCCAAATTTCCAAATTTCCAAATTTTTAGCTTTCCAAACTTCTAAATCTCCAAATTTTCAAATTGGCAATTTCCCAAATTTCCAAATCCCAAATTTCCAAATTATCAATTTTCCAAATTTCCAAATTTCCAAATTTCCATATTTCCAAATCCTAAATTTCCAAATCCCAAATTTCCAAATCCCAAATTTTCAAATTCCAAATTTCCAAATCCTAAATTTCCAAATCCCAAATTTTCAAATTCCAAATTTCCAAATCCCAAATTTCCAAATCCCAAATTTCCAAATCCCAAATTTCCAAATCCCAAATTTCCAAATCCCAAATTTTGAAAATTCCAAATTTCCAAATTCCAAATTTTCAAATCCCAAATTTCCAAATCCCAAATTTCCAAATCCCAAATTTTGAAAATTCCAAATTTCCAAATTCCAAATTTTCAAATCCCAAATTTCCAAATCCCAAATTTCCAAATCCCAAATTTCCAAATCCCAAATTTCCAAATCCCAAATTTTCAAATTCCAAATTTCCAAATTCCAAATTTGCAAATCCCAAATTTGCAAATCCCAAATTCGCAAATCCCAAATTTGCAAATCCCAAATTCGCAAATCCCAAATTTCCAAATCCCAAATTTCCAAATCCCAAATTTTCAAATTCCAAATTTCCAAATCCTAAATTTCCAAATCCCAAATTTTCAAATTCCAAATTTCCAAATCCCAAATTTCCAAATCCCAAATTTCCAAATCCCAAATTTCCAAATCCCAAATTTCCAAATCCCAAATTTTCAAATTCCAAATTTCCAAATTCCAAATTTGCAAATCCCAAATTTGCAAATCCCAAATTCGCAAATCCCAAATTTCCAAATCCCAAATTTGCAAATCCCAAATTTGCAAATCCCAAATTTGCAAATCCCAAATTTGCAAATCCCAAATTTGCAAATCCCAAATTTGCAAATCCCAAATTTCCAAATCCCAAATTTCCAAATCCCAAATTTCCAAATCCCAAATTTCCAAATCCTAAATTTCCAAATTCCAAATTTCCCATTTGTGTTACAAATAAAACGATCATAATTCAGGATTCCTAAAAATTCCCTGAAATCCGTGTTTAATTGTTTTCAACAATTTTGTATCCAATTTCCATTAATTTCTCTGTGTTCCACATTTTTGTCAGAGTCGATACATTTTTACCTCTATTTATCTTCTAAAGAACCCAACAAATAAAAACAACAATTCACATCGAATTTTCATGCTAAAAAACAAGGGTGAAATTAGTATAATGAAAAGTGTATCTTCATTTATAGAGATGCACTTATGCTAATCGAAGTAGTAATTTTACCATTTTCATAATTCAATTTTCGTATTTCCTTAGAGGAATCTAACTGGTATTATGAACATTGATCGTTTTCTTGGAAACGAGTTCACCAAAGCACGATTCTTTGTATCCGATAAGACAAATTGCAGGCCGAAGCAAGTACCTTCACTCGGTCATTACTGAACGATTGTCAATTATAACGCCGTGTTAATTAGCACGAGTAGAAAACCCTCGAGACATTCTAGAAAACAGAGAGAAAGAATGGAGATAGAGTTAATTGATATCGATTAGGTGTCGTTGATAAAATAGGACAAACGTTATCAAGGATCAATTTAAAAAAGATTTCAGTTTCGCGTCGATCACTTGTTCCCCTTTTTGTTCTATCTTCGTTACTCGATTCGTTACGGAAATATTGATTGTTGGGAATTTTTTTTTATTTGCAATTTTGAGAACTTTGGGAATTTAGGGACTTCTGAGGCTTGGGATTTAGGGAATTATAGCAATCTGGGAATTTCGGGAGATTTGAAAACTTTGGAATTTTGGGATTTAGAGAATTTTGAGATTTTGGGAATTTTGGGAACTTTGGGAGATTCGTAAACATTGAAATTTTGGGATTTGGGAAATTATGGGATTTTGGAAATTTTGGGAGATTTCAAAACTGGAATTTTGGGATTTAGGGAATGTTGGGAGATTTGTAAACTTTGAAATTGTGGGATTTGGTGAATTATGGGATTTTGGGAATTTTGAGAAATTTGTAAACTTTGGAATTTTTGTATTTAGGGAATTATGGGATTTTGGGAATTTTGTGAGATTTGTAAACTTTGAAATTTGCAGAATTTTGAAATTGTGGGATATGGGAATATTATGTTCTTGGGATATTGGGATTTTTGAGAACCTCTGTTCATATCGAACTTCACAACGCATAATCTGAGAACCACTGCAATAAAAGAACAACAGAATGATAGAATGGTTCATTCAATCAACGACGATACTAAGCTATGTTATAAAATATTTTTTATTATCAAGACATTCAGGTTCATTATACCCAATGACACTTCATTCTGTCTACCGATGTTAAACCATGAGTTGGCGCATAAGAGCCAGGTGTTTAGAAAGCTACTCCAATTGGTCAGAATAGAAAAATGGACGCCACTCACACGTATTTTCGGTAGATTGGTTCTTGCGGTCACGCACACCAATTAGGCGAAAAACAATCTTTTACTTTGATCACGCGCCAACTCGTGGGTCGACATCTGTACATGTGTGGTCACATTATCGCCTTCCATTTTGAAATGAACTACAGATGCTAAAACATATCGCAACATATGTACGCCCACTCGAAGCTAAATATCGTTACGAGGTACTTCTGCAAAGAAAGATAAAAGCTTGACAGTCGAAATAAAGTAAACAGTAACTTGATTAGTGTCCTGAACTCAGGAATCAAGTTTCTTCTTGAGCACTGGGCTACAAACGTTCGTTAGGTAATGAAGCTGCCAATGCGATAGTAATTCAACACCTGAACAAAAACGTCTGGATGCCTGTCGTAAAAGTATTCGTTTGGAACAGGGTCATAATTAGCTGAGGGTTTCGTTAAACTCGAGAATGGCGTACATAGCCAGCTTCCAGGATTACACAATCGTTTCATCACCCATCATCCAATTATCTTATCCTGGTGGATTCACCCGAATCACGGTATAAAAAGAATTCAGGGATAATGAAAGTTCTTGGACAACCTTAACGAAAAAAACTGCGAAACTGGTATTATTAAATTTCAAAACTTTTGACAGCAATTAGTATTATTTTAAAAAAATTGTAAGATTGACAAAATGTTTAATATTTGTCACAAAGACAAATAATTTGTGTCGACGACTTGGAAGTTTAAAAAAGGTATTAAGTAAAGTAATTTTTGTGGAGTATTATCTATTTAGTAAGTTAAGTGTTAAATGTTCTAGGTAGGTAATTAAGTCTTTGTTAAACTATTGCTGAAATTAATACTAGTTGCTATGATTTTTATCGATAGAGTTTTGAAGTTCTAAAATAAATGAAAAAGAATATAAGGAATTTTAAAGACTTTATTACAATTCAGAGAATATTAATTTGTAAAATGTATATCGTTCAAATATTCCCGTCAAATTTCCCACCGGAGGTGTTGCACCCCGGAAACACTGACTGCGTTTGCTTAGGTCAGCTCTGTCGATAATGACAGTCACTGAAGTCGGTAAAAGTCTCAGCCCTCTGTATGACAAATTTTGTACTGTGCTTTGAAAAATTACCTATTTTGCCAACAAGTGAATTGTAGTCTATGGTTTTATCATTTGATTACTAGCTTGTGTTGGTACAGCAGTTGTGATCAGTAGCTACGGATGATGATCCATATTTGAATAAGAATCATTGAAGACTATATTATCATTTGTGGTATAACAGTATGATTACTTTTTGAAGTCGTTTTAAAACAAGCTGAATCTTGTGTAAATTTGAAGTATTAGATTCAAATTTTTTCTAGGTCCAAATTTTCTTAGGTACGAATCTTTCTAAGGTCTAGGTCTTTGCTAGGTCTAAAGTTTTCCTAGATTTAGATGTTGTCTAATTTTTTATTTGTTCTAGGTTTAGACAGTAAGTTCAAATCTCACCTAGGTTCAAATTTTCTGAGGATTCAAATCTCTGCTAGGTCCAGATGTTTCAAATCTGCCTTAGGTCCAAATCTTCTCTAAGTCTAAATCTTTTCTAGGTCCAGATTTAGTTCCAGATGTCATCTAGTTTCAGATCTGTCCTACTTCCAGGTATTCATCTAGGTCCAAATCCCTCATAGGTCTAGATTTCACCTAGATCCAAATATTACCTAGGTTCAAATTTTTCCTAGGTCTACCTTCTCTAGGTTCAAATGTCCAGGATCCTAGGTCCAGATTTCTCTTAGGTCTAAACTTGCACAGACCCAGATCACAGGTCCATATCTTCTCTGGGTCCAAGTCCTTCATAGGTCCACATCCACAGTTTCTTTCCCTAGTTCTACATTGGTCTAGGATTCTTTATAGACTTCTCCAATGCTTCTCTTTCTTCTTCTATGGAATTTTCCCAAAATCCCAAACTTGTAATATACCAAAACAGTAATGTGTCCATTCATTGATGAATTAAACAACCTAAACGTGCACATATAAGTATCTCTGAAGCTAGTTAGTCCAAGCTGAAGCTAGTTATACCAACCTAGAGCTAGTTAGACCAACCTGGAGTTAGTTAGACTAACCACATGATGTTTAAATCATGGCTAACCCCTTTCATAAGGATTACAGTATCATCCGCGAAAACAATGACACGGCGTTTCCTTCTAGCCCTCATAACAAGCTTTTTGCCGACAGACTCAATGAATGGATGCGTAGGTGTCATCGCTTTCATAGCTCGATGACGCAGTTCGGTATTCGTCCTTTTTTCTTTTCAACGCTCCTGCCGCTACCAATCCGTCAGCTCGTAGGCGGTACGAAATATACTTTGTACTTTTTGTCGAAAAACGATGACGTACGCTCATTGTCGTTAGCGAAAATGTTTCCTCCTTTGACGGTTGTCGGATCAATTGCGATGAACGTTGCACGGATTTGGTACGTGGGTGTTCGCTGTCGATATTGAAACTCGTCGAATACCTTTTTGTATCGTGACCATTGTTTCAAACGGGATTTCGACTCTTGAACTTCCATTTCACTGTGTATTGTTTCGGACGAATTCGCCGGTGTATCGTTTTTGAATTAGGTTGAAGTCGTATGATTTTTGTTTCAATTTTAACTTGGCTGTTTTGCAAATATGATACACAGCTGCTCGAATTTCTACATTGTTCTTTTTTACGGAATTTTGTTTTAGGGAAATCAACTTTTTTTTATTGCTATTAACTAACTCATTTGTTTTTATGATTTTAAACGTATTAATGTTTTTAAAGTCATAGAAGTTAGTTGGACATTATTATTTAGGGATTTTAAAAGTTTTATAAAAGGAGGAGAAGGTTAGGAACTGTTTATGGAGAACCTGTGATGTTATTATTGGTTTTATGTGTTATAAATTATTTTAGGATTTGTTCAAAATGAGTAAAGTGCAATTATACTAGAAAATTAAATTATTTCTTTTTCAGGAGTCAACCCTGAGGAGGGTCATATACCACACACTACCAACAAATTAAATTATTTTGTTTTTTAACCTCCAAATAATCCTTGTAGTGATTAATACACTACAATATAAATTTACTATTTCTTTTTTTAACCTTAAAATAATTGTTAATCCTAAATCCTTACAGTGTATACAGTAACCTAAAAATGTAGTTTAAAAATTTTATCAAAATTCTTTGTAAATCTTTATTTGTAAGTATACGAGTTATTCAAACGTCTTCACATAAGCTGCATAAATATACGTAGCATTACAAATGTATTGTAATATTAATATGTGATAATATATTAAATAGCTTGAAAATGAAAGAAATTGGATTATCGAATACCACCAAAAGAGTTAAACATTCGAACATTTTCGACGATTGTTACGCAGTAAATGATCAAATAGTAAGCTACTCGTCATAACAAGAGGCGATTCACATGGATTGATTTTTCAAGTAGTCCAACAGTTTAAAAGCTTTCACGCGTTATACGTTCGGTAAACATGTACACACCGCTTCTTCACATTTTTGACGTTCGGTTTATTCTTTAGATTGACCAGAAACACGAGCCATTAATTGTTTCAAGCGTTTCATTGCACTTTATAAACACCTTTCGAACTGTAATACTAACGGCATAAACTATAATACTGAATCAGCAATTCGAAAGTAGGAAATCTCAGCCTATAAAGGTGAAGGGAGAGATAAATCGCGATGAAAAGGAATTTGTTCTTCTTTCTGTAAATCCCGATAACAATGTGTACATCCATCCGGTTTGCACAAATTGAATTCTTCTTTTCGTCTGAGAAAATTGCAGTTTACCGCAGAAGCTCCGCGTTGAGCTTCAACATGTCATTTTTTAGCGGGCTCTGATATAATTTTCTGTACACGGCGATTCTGGGAAGTGGGGTAGGGTGTAATATTGATGGATAACTGTTTGGGAATTTGGAAATTGGAGGATACTTAAATTATCAAGTTTAAGGAGAAATTTGAAACTTTGATGGTTTTGGAAAATGGAAAGGTAGAGATTTGAAGGATTAGTATATTTCTTCATTGTAAAAGTTTTATGTTGCCAGAAGTCAAACTTTTCCTAAACCCCAAATTTCTAAATTTCAAGCTTTCCAAACTTTCAAATCTCTAAATTTCCATATCTCCAAATTCTTCTATTTCTTTCCAACTTTTACATTTCCAACGTTTCCAATTTTCTAAATTCCCAAATTTCAAGCTTTCCAAACTTCCAAATTTCCAAATCCCCAAATTCTCAAATCCTCAAATTTCCTAATCTACAAATTTCCAAATCCCCAAATCCCAAAATCCCCAAATGGCCAAATCCCCAAATTTCCAAATTTCCAAATCCCCAAATGTCCAAATTTGCAAATCCCCAAATTTTCTAATTTCCAAATTTCCAAATCCCCAAAGGTCCAAATCTTAAAATTTCCAAATCCCCAAATTTCCAAATTGCCAAATTCTCAAATCCCCAAATTTCCAAATTCCCAAATTCTCAAATCCCCAAATTTCCTAATCTCCAAATTTCCAAATCCCCAAAAGTCCAAATCTCCAAATTTGCAAATCCCCAAATTTCCAAATCCCCAAATTTCCAAATTTCCAAATTTTAAGCTTTCCAAATCCCCAAATTCCAAATTTTACAAATTCACAAATCCCCGAATCCCCAAATTTCCAAATTTTAAGCTTTCCAAATCCCCAAATCCCAAATTTTGCAAATTCACAAATTCCTATACTTCCTATTCCCAAATTTTAACGATTTAAAATTCCCCAAACCCCAAATTCTCAAATTGAAATTTGCAAAAACCTCCCATGCATAATCTGAGTGCACCCCAAATTTCTCTACATGAAAGTGTACATCGCCAATTGACTACATAGAAAACGAAGCGAATGAAAAGGAAAATGAAAACGATTTCCGGTCTGCGAGTATCGTTGGTTTGAAATAAAAATTCCAGAAGGTAGGACGTTCAACCCCATGAGTAGGCGACTGGCTGTTTCGAGAGTTCTCGTGGAAGGTCTAAGGGTGAAGGAAAAAGGGGACGAAAGAGCTCGAAGGCTGATCGTTGTGACGAGGGTGAACACCGTCCGGCTAGGGAGAGTTTCGGATTAGGGAAGGAAGGGATGAATGGATGGCAGAGATGCATAGAAGAAATTGAGACAGGCGATCGTAGCAGCCGTTACCGTCAAGGGAATCATGGGGGTGAAAGATGAAGGGGGTCGGTGACTCCCTGTTTGCGTTTCCTTTGCGCTTACGCGCCTCGGATCGTTTGTGCTGCCAATATTTTCCTAGCCTTTAGTTAGCACGATGCTTCCAGGAACCTGCTTCGTCCATCTAACTTATTTATACTTTGTACTTATATCATTTTTATAGTCTTCATTTTAGTTGTCTTAATTTTTATAGTCACAATTTTAGTAGTCGTAATCTTAAAAGTTACAATTTTAGGAGTTAGAATTTTAATATTCATAATTTTTATAGACATTTTAATAATAATTTTAATAGCTATTTCAATAGTCATTTTTTAACCATCAATAGTCGTTTCAATAGTCATATTTAATAGTCAAATTTAATGATCATATTTAATAGTCATATTTAATCATTACAATTTTGATGAACAATTAAATTTAATTACTTTCATATTAACTTCCAACGTAATCATGTATTGTTTGACTTTTTGAACTTTCATTTTGGAATATAGTTAATTATATCCGTCCGTATAATGGATTTTAGATTTTTATTCAAGACAAATGAATGATTAACGATTGTTATCAAAATACAGGTTAATTGTTCGTCAATATACGATGAAATTTGTATTGTATTTTTTAATCAACGAAACGAAACGATAACTGTAGTGCTCATAAAATTTTAACTTTGTTAACCTGAAAACTGTATTGCGAAAATTGTTACCAAAGCGAGGCAAAGTCTATAAAAGAGACCGTTATTTTTTATCGTTCCCGAAAATGAAAATGGACATAGAAGAATATAAAAGAAAGAGACAGAGAACGTAATCGTATAAAACGTAACAATGAATCATTAAAATAATTTGTCTTGCCATCGAAATTTCACCATTTTTTTAAATAAACGCTTTCAACTCGATCTCCATCAAACATACAACATAAACAAAACAGAAAAGTGATAAAAAAAAAGGGAGAAAAATGTTCTGGTATTATTCTTTGTCTTACCATTCTTTATACCAACATTTCCAGCACAACGTCCATCCAATCTACAACATAAACAAAACGCTAAAGGGATAAAAAATGAAAAGGGAAGAAGATGATCAATACGTTATACAGCTACCACTCCATGCAATTACAAAAATAATTTTCCGTTCGATCGATTCTTCAAGCTCGCAGACGAACTCTCATAAATCCAGCAGCTCGTGGTTTTCCCAGCAAATTTACGGGACGCTACATCCAGTCAGTCACGCAAATGACTGAAATAAACCGTGAAAGAGTAAGGGTGGGGATGGTGAAAAAGAAGAGCCGTTCGAAAGATGAGGGAAAAAGGAAACGGCTATTAAATTCCGCAGCCACGGGAAAATTGTGGACGGAACGTTTTAACCGTCTACACTGTTCTCCATAAGTATGGAACTTCGAGAGTCTCGGGTTTAGGTACTTTTTCACCTTTGGGATTTTAGGCACTTTAGAGTTTTTCAAGTTTCAGAATTTTGCGGTATTGGCATTTTTGTTCATGGAATTTTTTAGACTTTGGATTTTTCACCTTTTTCACCTTTGGGGTTTTGGGGATTTTAGAGTTTTTCAAGTTTCGGAATTTTGCGGTATTGGCATTTTTGTTCATGGAATTTTTTAGACTTTGGATTTTTCACCTTTTTCACCTTTGGGGTTTTGGGGATTTTAGAGTTTTTCAAGTTTCGGAATTTTGCGGTATTGGCATTTTTGTTCATGGAATTTTTTAGACTTTGGATTTTTCACCTTTTTCACCTTTGGGGTTTTGGGGATTTTAGAGTTTTTCAAGTTTCGGAATTTTGCGGTATTGGCATTTTTGTTCATGGAATTTTTGACACTTTGGACTTTTGGGAATTGTGAAATTTTGAAAATTCTGCATTTGGAGAATTTCGGGACTGAAAGACTTTTGGGAAATTTAGGACCTCGTACAATTTTAGAATTTTTGAATATTATAGGGATGGCACTGCAGAATTTTGGGACTTCAGAATTTCGAAACTTTGGACTATGAAGATTCAGAATTTTTGAACATTAGGCATTTGAGAATTTTGGAGATTTAGGACTTTTAGATTTTTGGAGTTTAGAACTTTGAGTTGTTGGGACTTTGGAAGTTTGAGATTTTGGGACAATCGAAACTTTGGGGACCTTGGAACTTCAGAGAATTGTTGAAACACACTTTAGAGACTTTGGGCAATTCACAGAGAATTTTGGAAAATTTTTGAAGCTTCAGTATATCGAAACATGGAGGACTTTGGAATTTCAAATTTTACAAATTTTGCGACCTTGATAGAGAAAAGCTTTAGGAATGAATTAGGGATGTCCTTAGAACCTTTAGGTAAAAGAGGTATTTAATAATTTTATAGACAATTCTTTAATAATAAAACTCATTTTCAGCCTTCACTCGAAAATCGACGTTTCTTGCGTATATCTTGAGAAATAAATCAAAGATTGCCTTGGTATTAGTGGAAGATAGTGAAGCATCACCTTCATTTTTAACACTATTCAAGAATTTCTATCATAATATTGTCAGCGAGTATAAAACTGCTTAATTAATTTATATATTATACAGCAGTTACCGTAATGAAAACGAACAAGGTTCAATTGTAGCGCACGTAAGAAATGAGCATTTATCAAATTGCACATAACTTCAGGCGAGTTTATAAAGTTATATCGAACTTTACGTGACGCAGTTAGTGAAGTTTAGCGAACGTGTCAGAAGCGATACAAAACTTGAAAATTGTGAAAGGGGCATACTATTTATGTTTATATAGGAGATTTCATAGGAAGTGTCCCGAAAATTGTATACCTGATTTGTCTATTTTTACACCATGCAACTAAAAAGACAGGGTGCCGCACATTTGTAGGGCCTATTCTACTCATAAGACCAAAACTTTGCATTCGACTGTAGCCATATACACTTCATCTTCTACAAAATGGTAGAATTAATGAAAACATCCACGTGTACTATTTATGTTGTATGTATAGAAAGTTGCATGGAAGATTTACCAAAGTATGCTAGATTTGTCTGTTTCAACTTTGTCCAGATAAGAAAGGAAAAGGTATTACATATTTATTTTATATTACTTGAGGGACAGAAACTTTGCATCCGCCTGTAGCTATATGTATTCCATATAGCTATATCATCCACTCCATCTATTTATGTAGTATATACGATTCATACAAAGTTTCCTAAAATCGTTTGGTTTGTCTCTTTCGACGATGTCCAGGTAGAAAAGTAAGTGTCCTACTCCATATATCCACTCCACGTTCCACAGAACGGTGGAACTAATGAAAACATCCACGTGCACTATTCATATTTACATTATATAGATTTCACAGAAATCTTACTGAAGTCATACTTCAGTCTATCTGAACTATGTACATCTCGTGTGTATACGTTTCCTAACTTTGAATCAAACTGTAGCCATATCCACTTCATCCTCCACCAAACGATAGAAGCAATAAAAACATCCACGTGCACTGCTTATCTTTACATAGAAGGTTTCATAAGAAATTTCTTAAAATCATACGCTTCTGTCTTTTTTGCTATTGCCCAGTTGAGGAAACAAGGAGGGTACATTCGTACGTTCCGTGCATACTGAAAGGAGTCCAGCATTGCACTCGACTATAGCCATATGTACTCAACCTCCCATGAAATGGGAAAATTAATAAAAACATCCGTGTGCTTTATCTTTGTATAGAAGGTTTCATAGGAAATTTCTTAAATCATACGCTTTTATTTTGACATTGACCAAGTGCAGCAAGGAAGGGAACATCCTGTTCTACTGGACATAATTTTGCATCTGACTGTAGCCATATCCAACCCCTTGCCTTAATTTCTCTTGCCTATCAACTCCTTAATTTACAAAATAGATCAAGAAAGGGGTTCTCAAAATGTGCAACAGTGCGGAGTATGTAAAAAATATATTTCTCGTTTGTTATACTCGACATAGGAGTGCAAAGACCTTCTTTGAAATGGAAAAATAAAGTCATCCACATGCACTGTCTACATAGAATTCATGAGCAATTTCCTACAGTCATGCGCTTCTATCTACATTGATAGTGCTTGGATTAGAAAACAAGAAGCCTAACATACTGGAAGAAGCCTAACTTTGCATCCACCTGTAGCCTTATCCACTTCATCATCCACCAAACAGTAGAATTAATGAAATCCACGTGTTATGTTTATCTTTACTTAGAGGGTTTCATAGGATTTGCAAAAGTGATACTCTTCTGCCTATTTTGGTATTGTCCACATGAGGAAACAAAGAGGTATGTGCTGTAATATTCGAAGGAGGCTAACTTTGCATCCAACTGTAGCATTATCCACTTTATCATCCACCAAACAGTAGAATTAATGAAATCCACGTGTTATGTTTATCTTTACTTAGAGGGTTTCATAGGATTTGCAAAAGTGATACTCTTCTGCCTATTTTGGTATTGTCCACATGAGGAAACAAAGGTATGTGCTGTAATATTCGAAGGAGGCTAACTTTGCGTACAACTGTAGTCCAATCCACTCAATCTTCCACCAAAGAGTACACAGAAGGTTTCATAGGATTTGCAAAAGTGATACTATTGTGCCTATTTTGATGTTGATGAGAGAAGAAAGATGCTGTAATATTCGAAGGAGGCTAACTTTGTATCCGACTCCTATCCACTCAATCTTCCACCAAAGAGTATACGGAAGGTTTCATAGAATTTGCAAAAGTGATACTATTGTGCCTATTTTGATGTTGATGAGAGAAGAAAGATGCTGTAATATTCGAAAGAGGCTAACTTTGTATCCGACTGTAGTCGTATCCACTCCATCTTCCGCGAAACGGTAGAATTAATGAAAACATCCACGCGCACCATTCATTAGCGTAGTGAAATGGTGGCGGAGCATCCCCCGCTAGATCAGCCAGCTGGAGCGTGATCCACGCTAGTGGGGAGACCTCTCTCGTCGACGGAGGATCTCCGGAGCTTCGGGGATGATCCGCGCGGCGCTGTCGTCGTGGTGGCGGTCGGGGTAGGTCGGCAGAACGAGACGATGTATGTTCGAGGGAGGGAACGGATCGTGGAGATAGTCGACGAGGACGCTGGGTGGTGAGTGGCACCGTTTCGGGGTCCTCGTTGGTCCTAGCGTCAGGACCAGGACCTGGTTTCCTTTCGTTCGCGCGTTTCTCCAGGGGGAAACAAGAGAAGGACAGATCGATAGACCGGCCAGTGTGCTTGGTTGCTTGCTTGCGTGCGTGTCTGAGTGCGTGGGTGCGTGTTTGCCCGCTCGCGTGAATCTGGACCGAAACGAAGACGAAGGAGTTCGGGGTGCGGCCGACAATGGTGAAGGCCCCGACGATGGGTCCGTCCGCTGCTAGCCAGGGGATCAGGAAGATACACCCGGGACCCGAAATCGCGATCAACCCCAGGGATCTGCCGAATGCCAACATTACCACGACACCCAGCTTCCAAGCAGATGGCAAGACCTCGGTCTATCATCCTCAGGTACACTTGCGTCTGCCAACTCCAAAACACATCGTCCAACTTTACCCTTCTTCGCTGCCTGTATCGCTATTCTTCGATTCGGCTCCTTTCACGCGTTAACCCTCTGTTCAGTTTGTTTTGATGGTTTTTCAACCCCCTTGTTTTATATCCGACAAGACACCACGGCGACCGCCGTCGCGTATAGACGTTCGTTCGCGCGTACTGTCGGCCACTCTCCTTTGTCCCGTTTTTCGATTTTTGGTTTTTCGAGCGTGTTTCACGGCCTGTTATAACGTTGCTTTGTGCCAGACCGTCGGCGATAAATTGAATTTTCGACGGTGTTTACCGAGTTAAAAGTTACTTTGTCTGATTAGAATATTGCCGCTCGTTTGGACTGCCTTTCGTCCCAGGTTAATTGTCGCAGTTTTTTGACCGTGGATATTGGAATTCGTTGTAATCGCTTTTCACCAAGTTCAAACGTTTTCGGTCGCAGTTTTCATTATCCACGGATTACGTCAGTTAGCACGCTAACTTTTTCCTGCAATTTTCTGCAAGGGGTATTAAAGTTCGGTCATAAACATCGTTTCTCCTTGGTCTACGCTGTGCTTCATATATCATTGGTATTGGCAGGGCTGGGGCAAACTATTACGCAAAATAAGCACGTGCTTAGGGCATTCCGGGAAGGGAGAACTTTTATATTTGTTGAGTTATATTATCTGAAAGTTTCATGCCTGTGCACTATCGAGGCTACTAAATTTTCGAAATTATTCACTTTCTAATATGCGAAATTTCGAAACTTCGATGTTGCAAAACTTCAAACGCAGTATTTCATGGTTGTGAAGTTTCAAACTAAAAATCTATGATAATAAAGTACCGAATGCTTTAAATCCTGAAATTTTCAAGCGATAAAGCGTAAATTTGGAAAATTTTATGGTACGGAACTTCTGAAATTTCAGAGGTTCGAAGGTGCAGTTATCAAGTTTCAAATAAAAATTTCATAACCACAATTCCAAATTAAAATTTTATAATTACGAAGTTTCAGTCCTCAACATTTTTTAATTTTCAAGTCACGAAGTACTAAATTTTTATAAATTCATAGTTTCAAGGCTTAGGAATTAAAAAGTCTTGAATTTCTAAAATTTCAAAGCGTTTGTATCTCAGGATTTAAGAATTCGACAAGTTCCAATGTTATTCGATATTTGAAGGCCCCAAATTCTTAAATTTTAAGATTTCAGAAATCCAAGGATGTAAATTTTCCAAATTCTGGAGTGTTCAAATCAAGAAGTCTCACATTTTGAAAATTTCAAAGTCTCAAAGTTCCAAAATCCCAAAATTCTGAAATTCCTAAGGCCTGACTTTGCTGAAATTTATAAATGAAGTTTCAGACAATTAGAGGCCTTAATTTCTGAAAATCCAATGACCCAAATTGTTAGAAGTTCTAAAAGTCCCAAAATTTTGATGTTCCAAAGTTTCTAAGTGTTAAATTTCCTGAATTCCTAAGTCCAAAACTTCCAAACTCGTAAAATTCCCAACTCTCACAGTTGCTAAATTACCAAGGCCCAAATTCCTAAAACCCCAAAGTTCCAATATTTCAAAAGTCCCAAAAGTCGCAAAATCCTGGTATTCCAAATTTCTCAACTGCCAAATTCCCAAAAATATCAAAGTCTCAATATTCCAAACTTGCGAAATTCCTAAATCTCACGTTTCCCAGCTCTAAATTCCCAAAACTCCAAAGTCCCAAAAGTACCAAAATTCTAAACTTCCCAACTCCCAACTTCCTATTTCGAGAAATTATCTATTCACAGTTAATAACCTGCTTTAGATTCACCAAAACGATTACACTAAAGCGTCCCACTTGTTTTGGGCCTCTCAGGGCCTTAACTCGACCTTGATCATTAACCACCGAGTCCAACTACTTTTCACCCAACTAATTCATTATATTCCAGACCTCCATAATCATCGAAGCGAAATTTTTTATTTCTACGTTCCACGTTTGCAGAAGTACCGATCCTTTGAAAAATTGCCGCGCCTTTAAATGTTTTCTCTCTAAAAAAACGTGTCTTTGATCCGACAAAAGTTCGAAAACCTACCCCCAGGAACGTTTGAAACCTCCCATTTTCCTTTGCATTGAAATTTTTTAAGACTTTCATTGAATTCCTCGCTTGTTACCGGACACTTTCAGTAATTTCGAAATCGTTTACTCTGATTTTCTCGAGCGAACCCTTTAACTCCCCCTCCGTTCCTCTTCATTTCTTTCAGGGAACTCGTTTGATCTCCACGCGACAGTTTCTGCTCGTTGCTCTTCATTTTACCTTTGTTGTCGTACGTTTGCAATTCAATGTTCGCCCGGGAACGATCGACGTCGCAAATAAATTATTGTTAAATTCAGCAGGGAAATATTAGGTCGGGTCTCGGAGCGTTGATTCGAAAAACGTGCGGGGGAATTCATGAATGAATGGATGGCGGCGGACCTTTTCTAAGAAACTCGTAATCTTTTAAATCCATTGATTTATTCCAGCTTTTTCTCCCCCATTTTTTTTCTTTCTATTTTCTTCGCTGTAATTGAATATCATCGTAAAAAGATGCGGAACCGTAAACGAGTTAACTCGGATCGCAGTATCCACTTCGTAATTAACTCATCAGTGATTATTAATGTCTCCGACTTTTTTTCGTTCGCCATCGGCAAAAATATCCGTATATTTCCGCGAGCATAGACTTCGTAAGAATATTAAATCCCGATATAGTGTTAAATCGAGAAATACAGCACATTCTTCGTTCGGAATATTC
This sequence comes from Megachile lagopoda, assembly GCA_036983795.1. Taxonomy (NCBI): domain Eukaryota; kingdom Metazoa; phylum Arthropoda; class Insecta; order Hymenoptera; family Megachilidae; genus Megachile; species Megachile lagopoda. Next base: position 8,767,100 of record CM072797.1, on the reverse strand, counting down.
AAGGTAAATGGCGGAATTTAATCGGTATGCAATAAATTCGCATCGTATTAAAATTTATGATATTCGTTTTGTACAATTGTCATGGATTAAATGTTTCAAGAAGTTTGCTGAATTATTCGAGGTGGCAAATTATGAATTACTCGCATATTTATGTGGTAGAGCAAGATATAGATTATAATTAAATTGTAGTGTGTTTTCAATAATTTTAAAAATTAGTTAAATGTTCATATCTTGATACACTGCAATTCTATGGAAATTATAATTATTTTTTGTAAGATTTTTTTTGTAGCCATGGTTTGTTGTAGAAATAATATTTAAAACGAGCAAATAAAGAAGATTAAATTTACAAAAGTTGTCGGACCACATGTTGACTGTCGCAGTGAAAATGCACGTATGTGGTCAGACGCAGTGTAATACAATTATTAAGAATGTAAAGAGGTTATGTTTTTCATTTCGTACTTTAATTTGTTAGTTAACACATTATATTGACACAGTCATATTATCATTACCTTAATATTGGAAGCATTTTATCCCTTTGTTTTTCTTTAAATAATTTAACTGAACTATCGTCAGTCACTGACCGCCATGACAGTCAGTGCGTTTAATATTCTTATTTCTACTATTATTTAATATATTATGAAGAGACTTGAAATTTTGTATCTACGCCCAGTAAAAAATATTTAACCCAAGCACTATATCTCTTTAATAAAATTTCTCGAAAACATTTACCGAAACCTAACCTCAAATGAAATTCATCCAACAAATTTTCCCCAAACACACAATTTTGCAATTTGCAAAATAATTCGAACCAAAACCTTGAAATTTCTATCAAGTTTTAAAGCAACAAAACATTTTCCATCGTGGAATTAATTCTCTTTAAATTTTGTAAAATCAATCAAACAGAGTACACATCGAGCTTTTCAGTGTTAACTGGCAGTTTACATTCGTTAAATAATTTCAGGTAGAATATTAAAAGCTCGCTTCGGTGTTGTTCGCTGTGATTGACGTATTTTTTGTCGGAAGAAATTCTGAACTATTTTTTCCGAGAAAATTAAGAAACGCGTATATTGTTTTTTGAAAACACACAAGTCTCTAATTTCCACGGTGGTTTATATCGACGCTCGAGATGGAGAAAGAGCGGTGAAATTTCATTCACGACAATGGAATTTACCACTGCAGTTCAATCAAAACTGACACATGCACAGGTACGACCGAAAGGGGAATTTTTTTGACAGCTACTGGATTTGTCCTCTTTCCTTTGATCACGCAAAATGACGGGAAAATAGGAGGCGAAATTTGTATTCGTAAATTACTGGAATTCATGGTGTTTGTTTGTTTTATGCTGATTGACTGTTAATTTACATTTCAACCATTATTCTGAACCTGCTCGGCTGTTTATTTAAACGTAATTGAGCACGGTGTTAATTTTTAATGTTAGATTCATTTAAATAAATTCAATGACGATCTTCAAATTTATTTATATTTATAAATTTATTTCCTAAATAGAATATTATTATTTTATTTCACAAGAGTTTTTATAAGTCAGTTTTAGAGGTTTGACTAAAATTGATTTAAAATGAATATTGAAATGAATATTGAAATGATCTTAGGTTAATTTCCTCTAATATATTACTAATTTGTAACAGAACAATTTATTGAAAAATAAATTGAATTTATTTAAATTAAAAATTGACAATGATTCACAATATGAAAATATTCATAAATATTATTTAGAGACAATATTAGAAATATTATTTATAGAGAACGGCATACATAATATGTACATTCGTATATTATATAAATAATCGTGATCCACGTTTAAAAATAACACTCATAAAATATCCTGTCAACACACAAAAACTTCAAGTTTCCTAAAAATCGAGAAAAGAAAAGTGGTCGAGTGATCACATTATTCAGCTACTTCCGAAAGTCTCTCGATTATGCGTAACAAGAAACTACATACGGATACACAAAACGCATCTCGACGCCGCATAAGCATAATCGACCTTACGTTCGCTACATATGTACATATGTGCAGACATTCTCTCCCATGAGTTACGGAACATCTCAGTACTTTAGAATAAATCTGAATAACGTCACGGATTTAGTTATTTATTTCACGCGTGGATCCCAAAGATACTGTTAAAATATGTAAAAATCATCTGTAGAGGTTAGGACAAAATGGAGACCTGAAATTAACATGGCTACGTTAAGTAGCGGATCATAACCTCATTGATGAACTTGGAGATGAATTAAAGATGAACTAGAAATTGCACTCAGTTATTTATGTGACCTTCTGGCTTCATTATCTGCCCAATGTCTGAGGTCAGCGGATAAGGAGGGACTACTGTATATTAAGATTGCAATTTTGTAAATTAAAAGGGAGTTGATGTGTGGAAGGTCTGAATTATTTTTGTTGTGGTTTAATGTTTGTAGATTATTATTACTACTAGTACTACTGGTACTACTACTACTATTAGTGATATTACTACTACTACTACTACCACTAGTACTATTACTACTACTACTACTGCTACTGTTACTATTATTACTACTATCACTACTACTGCTACTGCTAGCATTACTACTACTACTACTACAGCTGCTGCTACCATTATTATTTTTATACTTGTAGGCTACAATATAGTACATATATTATTTTTGAAAGATGTATCAAACATATATAAATTTTAATAAAAGCGTTATTGACTGACAATGAGAGTTACAAAAGAGTACATATATTATTTTTGAAATGTACATCAAATTTTAATAAAACCATTGTTGACAGAGAGTTATAATTTTTTTGATGGAATGAGTTTCATAGACAAGTTTGTTCTATAATCGTAATAGCGTGGTTTACAGAACCCCCTGTATGTGTACAAACCCGTGCTCCGGAGAAATTAAACTAAACAGACTGGTATTTGCTTCGAATATCTCCGATTCGCATATCGTTTACTGTACAAACGAGCCGTGACAGATGCGTTGCTACCAGAAATATCAAATACAATAAGTGTATTCGCGTACACTCGATCGTTGCATCTTGTCACTGTGATAGATCTGATGCTTAAAACTGAGAGACAAGGAGATAACAGATCATAATACAGTATCAGGAACATACGAGATCGTGTCAGCACAGTTGTATACAAAAGGACAAGTGTTACTCGTGTGTATTTACTCCAATTTCCCTATTGAACTTCCTCGAATTTTCCCTAGGATAGATCAAGCATTCTTCTACATGTAAATACAATAAAATGAAGCATTCTTTTCTGAAATATCCCTAAAGAATTTTCTTCTCATTTATTTCGAGCAGAAGCTTGTTACTTACAACAAAATGGAGTATTTTCCAATTTCTTTACGGAGTTTCTTCATGGTTTTCAAATATGCTTCCAAATATACTTACAGTAGAATGTAACATTCTTTTCTCTAATTTCTCTAGGGATCTATCTTGATTTTTTCCTCGGAGGAGGTCAAATATGCTTGCGAATATACTTACAACAAAACGGGGTATTCTTTTTTCCAATTTCTGTGGGGAACGATGTCGATTGTTTTCCTAGAGAAGATCAAATATGCTTCGAAATGTACTTAAAACAAAACAGAGTATATTTTTTCCAATGTCTCTAGCGAATTATCACGATTGTTTTGCTAGAAAAGATCAAACATGGTTCGAAAGCCAGAACAAAATGTATCGTTCTTCTCCGCAATTTCCCAACGGAATCAGCTCGATTTTTCCGCAGGAGAAACGAAATTTGCTTGGAAATGAGCCGACAACAAAACCGAAGCGTTTTCGCATCGTATGTTCATTTGGTAGCACTCGAATTGATGGACGTTCACGAGTAGATATCGAATTGGCATCCATCGCGTATCGCCGACGCGGAAGATTGTCCAAGACGGTTTTCTCGCGTTCACACACGAGGAACATTCTTTCCCATCGACGTCGTTCCATCGGAATCCCGGGCGGCGGTATCAACAAAAGGTGTCCCGGACCAAATGACGAGCGTATAATCCCGAAGAAGCGAGAAATTTTCTAATCCGCGAAAGATGCTGAAAATTCCTCGGCGCGTAATTCCATTTATTGGAATTCGAGCGTGAAAAGATCAACAGAAAGGACCCCTCGACGAGAAAATGGAACAAGCTTCTCTCTCCCTCCCACTCTGTCTCTCTATCTCGATAAAACTGACCCACATTCGATCGGCGGGAAACGAGTCTTCGAGTGCATCATCGAGGCGCACCGAGCACTTATTCGAAAGACGAGAGGATGACACGCTGAGTCGCGAGCTTCGATTCGAGGTCGTGCACTCTTCCCATTCGACAAGCAGCCGGGGGTAAAAGAGGAAAGAAAGAAAAGAAAAGAAAAGTGGAGGACGGAGGAGAGGAGCGGAAGCAGAAGAAACGAGAACTCCTCGAGCGGTAATCACGATTAATTAAAGGCTTTAAAACTAACTCGAGTTCTTACGCTTTCCACGCCCTGTATGACACTTTCAATGCTGCAAAGCCTTCAGGCCCGGCTTCTCGCTCGAATCCTCCTGAATTACACCTATCATTGTTTATCGAATTTCCAGCGATAATTATCGATCGAGCCGTACAATCCTTATTAACGGACAATTCTCGACGAGATTTCGTGAGCTCGTGTCTCTACTCGACGTTTCGACGAATACGGAGCTACTTTGCCTGATTAAATGTCGTTGCATATTTGGGAAACGAGAAACCCGCTTCTTTTTTTTTTGGAATACCACTCGCGGGGAATTTTGCGCGTATTAGACGGGATTCTGTTTTCGGTGAAATGTTACGTCGTTTTTGAAGAGATTTAGAGATTTAGACATTTGGGAATTTGGTAATTTGGGGATTTGGGGATTAGGAAATTAGGGAATTTGGGGATTTCGTAATTTGGTGATTTGGGGACTTGAGGATCGGGGGATTTAGGGATTTATCAATTGAGAGATTTAGGAAACTTGGGAATTTGGCAATTTAGGGATTTGGGGATTTGGAGATTTGGGGATTTGGGGGTTTGGAGATTTGGAGATTTGGTAATTTTGTAATTTTGTAATTTGGGGATTTGGGGATTTGGAGGTTCGGGAATTAGGGGATTTGGTAATTTGGTAATTTGGTAATTTGGTAATTTGGAGATTTGGAGATTAAGGAATTAGGGGATTTAGGGATTTATTAATTTGGAGATTTAGAAGATTTGAGAATTCGGGGATCTGGGATTTGAGAATTTGGTAAGTTGAGAACTTGGGATTTAGGAATTTGGAAATCTAGGGATTTGGAGTTTTGGAATGTGGGAATTTGGGAATTTAGTAAGTTGGAAGCTTGGAAGTTTGGAAATCTAGGGATTTTAGAATTTCGAAATTTGCGGACTTGGTATTTAAGGATTTGATAATTGAGAAATTTGGAAACAGGGAGAGTTATGAATTTGAAGATTTAAGTTTTTGGAATTTAAAAATTCGGAAATCCAAAAATTTGGGATCCCATGAAGTTTGAGGGGTATGAAAATTAGGAAATTTAAGGAAATTGAAAATTTAGAATTTTCAAGAACTAGGAGAACTAGGAAAGTGAGAAAACTGAATATTTGAAATTCGTAGATTTAGAGATTTACGAATATATCTAAAACTTCCAAAATGTTGATCTTCGAAAACGAGAAAGTGAAAAACTATAAAACTATAAAAATTCGAAAATTTGAAATTTGTAAGTTCCAGTACGAAATAAAAATGCTACGAACCGCCCTCTAACGACAGCAATGCAGTATCAAAGGAATAATTTCTTACGTAACCCATTAATAGCTATCGATTACATAAAATTGCATCCGGAGTAAGACTAAAAAGGTTGAAATCCGTTGACGTTTTACGGCGAACGTTATTTTGGAACGTTAAACCGCTTAATTCGATTTGCATTGATCCGAAAAGGTGGTAATCCGTTGATACGCGATTAAATGAACATGGCGGCGAGCGGTATGGGGCGAAACAGTAGGTTGGAGGATTTTTTGTTGCTCTCATTTATGCTGTATCCGGGTCAGCATTATTCGAACTTGTTCCATAGAATTCGAACGTGTTCTGTGTACTTCTCGATAATGCTTGGCTCTGCCATTGCGTCGACTTCGGTTATGCCGCTTTGTGTAGCTGAAATTAGAGAAATGGAATTCTTTATGCGTTCGTTACTGATTCTGTTGGTGGAAACGTGGCAACAGAGAATGGATCTTTGCAAAGGTAATTCCGCTGAATACGAATCGTCCGGTTAAACCAAACTATATACTTGATATTACTGTGATGCTTTTTCATATAATATTATCTATTGTATATGTATATTATAAACGGACTGATAAACTTTATGGTCACTTTTTTGTTAAAAGGTTATGTCAGTGCAATATTTTTCATTAAAGTAGGAAAATTATAATTAAAGATATTTGGATTAGAGAAAGTTTAGGAATTTGGGGATATTTTAGATATGGGAATTTTAGGAATTGGGGACTTCGAGAATTTGGGGATTTTAGGTTGTATAACGATTTTGAGGTATAGGGATTTGTGAAGGTAGAAATTTTGAGATATAGGGATTTTTAGATATGTAGCAATTGTTGTGATTATGGATTCTTGGGATATAGAGATTAGAGGATCTAGGGATTTGGGGATATAGCAATTGGGGAATTTAGGGATTTGGGGATATAGAAATTTGGGAGTTTAGGGATTTGGGGATATTGGAATGTGGGGGTTTAGAGATTTAGGGATATAGGAAGTTGGGAATTCAGGAATTTGGGGACATAGGAATTTGGGATTTTAGGAACTTAGCAATTTAGGTATTCTAGTATTTGGAAACTCGGAAATTTGGAAATTTGAAATATTAGAAAATTGGGAAATGAGAAAATTAGAAAATTGGAAAATGGGAAAATTGGAATTGGGAAATGGAAAAATTGGAAAATTAGAAAGCTAGAAAATTGGGAAATAGAAAATTGGAAATTTGAAAAATTCGAACTTTGGAAATATACAAGCTTGAAAACTTAGGACTGTAAAAATTTAGTAAACTTAAAAATTCATCGACTTGTGAATCGATACTTCATAAATTGTAAAATTCGAAAATGCAAATATCCCAAAACCTGTGAATTAAAAAATTTGAGAATCCATAAAGTTTAAAAATTTCCCAACACAAAATAGTACATCTAAATTTTCAAATTAAGTAATCATAAATCACTCCCATTTAAATCACCATTTAATCAATCATAGATTTTCAATTTTTATATATGAAAACATAACTTTTTTTCATCAAAATGTAATATCTTACATTTGATCGATTTTCAATATATTTTCACAATTGCACAATATTTTATCACGAAACTTTCATTAACCTGAAGAATCTTCTTGTTTCTACATGCGATGCAGGTTGTAAACAAGAAAATTAGTTTCCAACGGTTTCATTCTGTTCCGTAGTAGTTGTATCGACGTACAAGGGAACACTTAGGAATTAAAATGGATGAAGTGTAGTTGTATATGTATATCGGGGAAGAGTGTTTTACATTCAGAGAGGTATGCAGCGAAGGAAACAGCTACTGTTAAGAAACTAGAGAAACTTTTTTATTACCGAAAGCGATATTAAAGTTGTTCGACCTTTATTTTCGAATTTCAAAAGCCTTTAACGTATTCTCTTCACTAACATTGCTTTTTTAGTTCAATATGAATTTCATCCATTATACTTGTATATTTTCCAGAATAAAAATTTGAAAACTCCGAAGTTATGCAAAATTTATATTGGAGTAGTTTTCAGAACAAAAATAAATTATAAAAGGTATAGGAAACTTGATAATGGAAATGTAAGAAAAAATTGAAACTGTAAAAATTCGGAAATTTTAGAGCTTGATAATTTGTTAAATACTTTGATTATTCATTATGTAATTGGTAAATGTATTTGGAAAGTACATGAAAATCTTTTAAAAACGTTAAATTATTTGAAATACATGAAATTTTGAAAAGTTACAAATTGGAACATTTCTGAGTTGGAAAATTGAGAAGCAGGAAAATTTTGAAGTTTGAAAATTTAGAAATTTTAGAAATAATTAGTGGGGAAATTTATGACTTGAGAAATTCAGAAAAGGAAAATTTGGGATTTGAGAAGTTGAGGAACCGAAAAATTTGAGATTTGGAAAATTGAGGAAATGAAAAATTTGAAATTTGGAAAATTCAAGAACTGGAAAATTTGAGATTTAGAAAATTGAGGAATTGGAGAGTTTATGAGTTGGAAAATAGAGAAATTGAAAAATTTGTGAGTTAGGAAATAGAGAAATTGGGAAATTTGAGATTCAGAAAATTGCAGAATTGGAAAATTGAGGAATTGCAAAATTGGAGATTTAGAAAATTGCGGAGTTGGAAAATTGAGGAATTGGAAAATTTGTGAGTTGGAAAATAGAGAAATTGGGAAATTTGAGATTTGGAAAATTTCAGAGTTGGAAAATTGAGAAATTGGAAAATTTGAGATTTAGGAAATTGCAGAGTTGGAAAATTGAGAAATTGGGAAATTTGAAGTTTGAGAAATTGAGAATTTGAAAATTTGAGAATTTAAAAATCTAGAAATTTGAAAAATAGCAAACTAAAATACCGAAACCCATTAAAATCAAGAAGCCCAAAAATACCTGAACTAAAAAATTAGAAAATATCGCCCTCGACGTCCTTCAAAACCCAATAATCCCAAAATTCGAAAAACCTCAACCTAAAATACGAAAAAATTAGAAACTCGTTGATCCCTTTAACCATCAAATGGACTGCGACCGTTTATTCAAATACGTGTACATAAATCATCTCCCGTCGATTGCTTCGACATATTATTTCGCTTCACGCATTTTGCATATTTTATTTCTGAACAATTTATTTCTACCGTTGATTTATTTTTGCCCGTTGATATACGGTATAAATGAATAAACATCGCCAGTGTTATTTACAAATGAAATTCTGTGAACAGAGAAAAATATCACGGTTTTAGTTTATCGTTGTGCAAAATAAACTTTGCGAAGAGGCTGTTGAAAGTTGTAAACGGGCAGTGTTATGCTTTATTTGGATGAAACGACGAACCGTCAGAGGTTAGGTTAGGGCAGCGTAACGAAGTTGTTGACTGAGAAATGTTTATGAAAGTCGAAATTGTTGCGCTGTTTCCCACAGATGGGAAACCTGGGCAAAGATTTACTGCATCATGTAACCACCATACTGTCACGAGCAAGTACATTCACGAGATGGTTGCATATTCTCGAGGACCGTAAGCGAGGACGCTTCTAACTTTTCAAACGTTCATTTATATTAATATTTCATCTTAGTTGACAACTTTCCGTCGTGCGATTACACGCTCGAGGATGTTGGTTTGGGTGGTTAAAGATTCACTCGATTTGGTCGATGAATCGATTAATTTTACGGAGGGAGAGGCAGAATGCGTTTTCTGCACAAAATGGCGGCGATTGTTTGGATACCTTTGTGAATTCGGTATTTTGTTCGGAATGTTGAAAATCGTGGGCAAATGGATTAGTTGCCCTGAATAGTGGGCTTGGGGAGATCATGTGTTCACATTTGGGAACTTTGAAATTTAGAATTTTAGAGGAATGTAGGAATTAACAAATGGAGGTTATGTTTGGTAAATAGATTAAATAGGTTTGTTAAATTTTTAATTATTTGATTTGGGAGTTTTAAAGGTGATTAGCCCGAATATTTATAGACTTGCACATTTAGTGCAGTTCTTTGGAATTATAAATTTGTAAAAACAACTTATGAGAAATTTATTGAATCACAAATTACAAAATTACAGAATTACAATATTTAAATTGCAAAATTACATGATTACAGAATTACAGAACTACAAAATGGCAAAATTATAAACTTATATAATTACAAAATTAAAAAATAACAAAATTGCAATATTACAATTCCAAAATTATATTAAATTACAAAATTGCAAATTTCCAAGTGTTCAATATCACATATTCTCGACTGCAGAAAGTGCTGAGGTTTCTCAACTTCAGAAGTTTCTTTGCAAACTTTGCAAAAAAGAATTTGCAAACTCTCAGAAGTAGAAAATCTCTTTAAAAGCGTTTAAACTTAAAATTTCATAAATTCTCAGATTTACAAACTTTCAAAACTGCCAAACACAAAATTTACTAAATTTCTACTGTAATAATTGCTGAGTTTGTAAATTTACAAAATTTAAAAATGTTAAAATTTCTTAAATGCAGAAATTTAGCAATTTTCAAATTTTTATCTCTATAATCTGAATTTCCAAATTACCACAATTGTAACTACTCAAATTTTGAATTACATAAACTTCATATTTATAATTTCTTAAAATCACAAATTTTTAAATGCAAAAATGTAGCAATTTTCCAAATTTTATATTATATTACTCAAATTTTGAATTACATAAACTTCATATTTCCAAATTCCTAAAATCACAAATTATCAAATTGATAATCCTTAAATTCTCAAGTTCAGAACTTTCAGAATTTTTCTATTCTGACCACCTGTGCCTTTTTTAAACACATCAGCCTCCTCACCAACTCATGGGTTGACATCGGTAACATCAACTACTAAATCAGTATCCATCAAGCTAAAAATCGATGATGTCTCGTATAGATCCTGCAGCAAAACTTTGTCACTTTCACAGCAGTATTGTCAGAAAAGTATGGTGTTATCCGATGTTCTGTCAAAGAATTTCTTTGGTGTGCATATAAGAACCCCACATCGCATTATTGATCTTCGTTACGGAACATTTTTGTTCGCCCTTTTGCGGTTTTTGCAACAAAGAGAATTATTGGAGTAGAAACTCAACGTTTCTTTCTATGATAAAAAAAAATATATATACATATATTTTACAGGGAATAATACGTCTCTCCGTTGTTTCCCAGGGAACGGCAACGTCGAAAGCGATTGCGCCATTTCTGATTCTTAAATCAACTCTCTAGCTTCGCATTCATGAGAACACATTCTTTTTTTTCCAGCAACTAGCCGTCTCTCTGACATTTTTCAATTTTTAGCGGCATTCGTGACAGTTTCTCTTACAACCTAATTGACATTTTGAAGAATCCGAGCTTGAGAATATACTTTGCTCTCGTAAGACATTTTCAAAGATGAATATAAAATAACACCTTCAGCAACGAGAGTATTATAACATATTCAGAGACGATTTCTCTTTCAAATACAATTGGAAGATGGTAAAATTGTTAAATATTAATATAAATAAAATTGAGACTTGTTATGAGGACATATGTTAGGTCTGGATCGCACCAGAGTATTTGAAAACGTCTTTTATAGGTTCATTTTATCTCTGTTGAATTGAATCTTTGAATATAGGACGGAATATGATACTATTCAAGGATACTTGTGATATGGTTATTTAATTCTAATAGATAATAGCACAATTTGTTATAGATATATAGAACTATAACCTGCATTCTATTAGAACAACAATAATATATTTTATTATTATGTGAATAATGTAGGTGAGTAGTTTTCAAATTTTCTCGATTGACGTTACTCTTAGGTAGTATATTAAAATGTGTTAATTTTATCTTGAATATATTTGCCCATTGTACCTTTCATATGTTATATTTGCTAATTTCGATATATTTTTTACAAATTTAAAGATTTGCCAATTATACCTTGAATATACTAAAATTTTTCCGTTGTACCTAGAACATATTAGAATTTCCCCATTGTACCTTGAACATAAGAGAATTTTTCCATGACACCTTTACTGCATTAAAATCATATTTCTCTGAAAATATTGGAATATTTTGCGACGTCCTCGTAAAGTAACAATGGCGCCCCAGGGTGTTGCGACGAACACCGGGTACCACTATATTAATCATTTATTAAGAAAGTCTTCGTGCACCTCATAAAACGTCCATTTTGATTAAATTGTGCACTAACTTTGTGTAATATACACTCACAGCTAATTAATAACAGCCTAACCCAATTGATAAATCCTCAAATCCCTAAATTGCTAAACCGTCAATTTCCCAAATCCCTAAGTTGCCAAATACTCCAACTTTCTACATCTCTAAATCCCCAAAATTCCCAAATTTCCACATTTCAAAGTCCCTAGATTTCCAAACTTCCAAGCTTCCAACTCACTGAATATCCGAATTCCCACATTTTAAACCCCCAAATCCCTAGATGTCCAAATTGCCAATTAGCCAAATCCCTAAATTGTCAAATACTCCAACTTTCTAGATCCCTAAATCCCCAAAATTCCCAAATTCCCACATTTCAAAGTTCCTAGATTTCCAAACTTCCAGGCTTCCAACTCACTAAATATCCAAATTCCTACATTTTAAAGCCCTAAATCCCTAGATTTCCACATTTTCACGTTTCCAATTCCCTAAATCCCAAGTTCTCAATTTACCAAATCCCTAAATTTTCAAATTCACAAAACCCCAGATCCCACATCTCCACATTTCCAAATTCCCAAATTTTCAAAATCCCCAAATTTTCCCAAATCACCAAATCTCCAAATCTCCAAATCTGCAAATCTTTAAATCCCCAAATTGCCAAATGCTCCAACTTTCTAAATCCCCAAACTCCCCAATTTCGTACATTTTCCAAATTCCCAAATATTCAAATCTTCAAATCTCTAAATTCCCAAATGTGTCAAATCTCCACATCCATTAGTTTTCAAATTGGCAAATCCCCAACTCCCTAAATTGCCAAATCTCCAAATCTTCAAATCCCTAAATCTCCAAATCTCCAAATCTCCAAATCCCCAAATCCTTAAATTTCCAGCTCCCTAAATCTCCAAATCTGCAAATTTTCCAATCTCCAAATCTCTAAATTCCCAAAATCCTTAATTTTCCAACCCTGAATCTTCCCGAATCCCTAAATATTCCACCTCCAAATTTCTCTTTCCTCCTTTTCCGTTCACTTCTTCAGCATCCATCGATAAAACGCGCTAAGTGCCTATAGAATTTCGCCGGTTAATTCTACCGACGATTGCTTAATAATTCGTATTAATCGAGTTTGATGATCGGTGTGACGCAATGCATATCAGGGAACGTTGATCGGTGTTGTTAATTTTTGATACGCACGGAAGAGGATTGAGCCGAATGGTGCTCGTTTGAACGCGGTCTGGCTCGGAATTATTATCGCGTAGCTATTTGACCGGAATATCGGCTCATTATTTCGTTCGATATCACGCGCGAAAAGCTTCGGTTTTCACCGTGTCGATAATAAAAGGTCGCAAGGCGAGACATCACTGTAATTGCAAGCAACCTGCCCGCTCGACCGTTCTCTATCCAACTGCGTTCAAATTCTTAATTAATCCCTAACGACCAATTATCGATTTTTTTCGTGCATGGAAATGCGGTCGGGACAAGTGATCCCATCCTGCCAACTCTTTTTATTCCCATGTCATTTTTGCGATATAACTTTTTACGTTGTTTTGCGGTTGTTAGCCGATATTCATTAACGGATCCGTCCGGTGTGCAGCTTACAGAATGTCACATTTTTATTCTGTTACATCTTCTACTTTTTTACGGAATATTATGTCACGACCTATACGCAACGCAACTCTTTTATCTTCTTTCTTTTTTTTTTCATAATTCAAGTTACGTGTATGACGTATTTGAAATGGCGGAGATACTATTTATCTTTTTTATTGTACATATTGGAAATTATTTTTTATTTTATTTTTAAAAATAATTTTTGTACTGTACGTGTTAAAATTACTTCCCTTTTGAGACTTTTTACTTGTTTTTTAAATAATACGTATTCATTTGACGCAGATGTAATGTCGACATATCCTCTTTGGAAATACTGACAAATATGTGAACGTTTAAATTTTTTTATTAAATTTAACAATCAGTGGACAGATATATGTACACTGTCATCGCTTTTTGTATATTATTAATCATTTTTGGAGTTTGTTTTGCAAAATATATATCAGGGAAAATTGAATAATTTCTTTTTCTAACCTCAAAAATATCAACCTTAGAGCGATTAACCTAATCCTCCACACTGAACAATATCTTCTTATTATTTTTATTTCCTTTCTTCTTTAACATACACATTACAGATGTAGAAATAAAATAATTATCCACTATGCATTTCAGTAACTAATATTTTAATAAATTCATTTATTTCCTCAAAGCTATGTTACGCTTTTTAAGAAGCTATTTAATTATGTTTCTTTCGTATTTTACAGTATTAAATGTTTATGCAATATTTAAAAATATCACTGAAAATTAAAACTGATTAAAATACTTTGTTTCTTTTCACCAAACCTTGATGAAAGTTTGACAAAAATGTCGTTAAATAAATGCATAAAATTTACGCTCGAGTGTTTATAAGGCAAGATAAAAAGGATAGAAATTGCAGCTCATTTAAGGACAACAATCTCTAATGAAGACTATTATTCGACTCTCAGAACTTACGAAACGTTGGAGATAATAGTTGGCGCGGAAGCAAAAAGTTCTGTTAATAAACGAGACTACCAGGGAATAAAGATTGCTGAAAAAAAGACACGAGAAAGCATCAAAGGAGGCGAGAATATCTCATAGAAACGCAAATACTGCTTTAGAAGGAGAGTAGGAAGGTGTACTGTATGTTCCTGAAATAGCTGTTAGCTGCAAATATGATTTTTTACCTCTTACGTGCTCTCAAGTAGTTTGCGAAACTTTAACTGCATTTTTCTCTAAACGATATTTTTCCACATGGCTGTCGGAATATCTGGAAAGTCGATTTGGTTTGCTCGGAATTTGATAGTCGATGTTTTCGTACTCGTACGTCGTTAAAGGAGATTAATAATTTCAGAATCGAACTTAAATAATGATATCAGTATTCAAATGTTTTATATTTAAAAAAAAAAAATGATCTATTTGAAATTCTTGAAAAATTTAACCATTTGTAATTCTTCAAAAATTTAACTATTCGCCATTTATTAAAAATTTAACTATTTTGACTGATGGAAAAACTTCTTCCATTTAAATAGTGCATATAAATTTTACATAAAATTGATTGAAATTCACTTAGTAACAGGCGCAGCGGGTTTTGGAAAAATCCCCCAAAGTTCAATAAATCTGACAGATACGCAAAAATAAAAAGCGTCGAAGTTTTTAATTAAATTTTGTGTCGATGAAAAATGCATACATTGATCTGTGTAGAAACGTTAAATTTCCAGTTTTCATATTTGATTCGTGAAAGAATTTCAGAGAACTTGTCATGGATATTAACAATAATTAACAGTAACTGCAGTTATCATTAATTGATATTAATACTAACTATTATTAATTGATAACAACCCTAATAATTATTAATTAATATCAACTCTAATAATCAGTAATTGATATCAACCCTAAAATTAATTAATTAATTAATATTAATCCTAATAATCGGTAACTGATATCGACCCTAACGACTATTAATTATTATCAACCCTAATGATCAATAATTGATATCAAAACCAATAAACATTAATTAATACGAATACAATGAACAGTACAATTAAAACACGATTTTATTTCACGAAAAAAGAGTGCAAGACTCGTGCTGATCGATTTGATAAGCAAAAATATTAATTGACCAATTACTCACTGTGCAATTAAACCAAAGTAAACCTTGTTTACGACATATCTTTCCAGCTGAATACTTTTTGTTCCGCACATTTGCATACAAATGGTCGCTGGCTTGTTTTCAGTATCCGCCAGCCACCGACAATAAAACGAAAATATGTCAAACAAACGATTGAAACGTGTAGACCATCAATTAATGGATCATTAAAATGTATTTTATCTCAATTAAAATTTGGAAATTTGGGGAGGTAGACAATTTGAATATTTGGCGATTTGGGGATTTGGAAAATTTGGGAATTTCAGAAATTTATGGAATTTGGGAACTTAGAAAATTACAATTTGGAGATTTAGGGATTCGGCAATTTAGGGATTTGGGGATTTGCCAATTTGAAGATTAATGGATTCGGAGATTTGCCTTTGGAAATTTAGGGATTTGAAGATTTGGAAATTTAGAAATTTGGGAATTTGGAAAATTTACGAAATTGGAGAGTTTGGGGATTTAGAAAGTTGGAGTAATTGGCAATTTGGTGATTTGCCAATTTGGGGTTAATGAATTTGGACATTTGGAAAATTTGGGAATTTGGTAGTCTAGGGATCTGGAGATCTGGGGACGTGGGAATCTGAGGATCTGGCAATTTGGGAATTTGTAGATTTGAAGATTTAGGGATTTTGAGAAATTTATGAAAGTTACGAATTCGGAAATTTGAGAATTTGGGTATTTATAAAATTCAAGCAGTTTGTAGATTTCTCAATTTAAGAATTTGTCCATTTAGTGATTTGTGAAATTACAAATTTGAAAAATTTGAAAATTTCCGAATTTATAGATTG
Organism: Megachile lagopoda; assembly: GCA_036983795.1. Classification (NCBI taxonomy): domain Eukaryota; kingdom Metazoa; phylum Arthropoda; class Insecta; order Hymenoptera; family Megachilidae; genus Megachile; species Megachile lagopoda. The sequence continues at coordinate 8,750,755 of CM072797.1, read as the reverse complement.
TATAAAGACCTGAACATTAGAAGACTTCGGAATTTAACAAACTAAAAAAAATTAGAGAATTCAGAGATTTAGAAAATCTTGAAACTTCAAATAAATAATTTCAAGAATCTTTCCTAGTGCATCGCTCTATCCATAACCTTATTTCGATAACAAATCCGGCCACGTTCGCCATTTTGTTTCGCCATCTAAGAAGCACAGTGGCGGACGAAGAGAACCAATTGTAGAATTAACACGAAATTATAGGAGTTTTGTTGTTGCGAAGGAAAGTACAATTTGATGTCTCACTTATAGCATCTTCAGCTCTCAGGCGGTGCTCGTTTCTCCTCTTTTTCCTCGCATTTTAGAGAAAATTGAATCCTGACGCGATGAACGTCATTGACTGCAAACGAACGTCTAGATTTCTCGCTTTGATTCTGTTGAAAGTCGTGCAGCTAAATTGCTGACAGAGACTCAACGATCATTTCGGTTCAACTTGCTTCGTTAAGCACTTTTAATGCATCGGAAACCTTAATGATCATTTTTTTAATATGTTACAACATTCGATGTTGACTGCTACACTGATGCAGTTGAAAATCTTATTAGCCAGTATTCTTTTGTTAAACAAAACATAGTTGACGCTGTGACATTCATATTTAAAATTGCTATTTATTCCGACTTCAAAACGTAAAAATACGTTTCTCTGTCAAGTATTCCATATTTTAAGAAGGTTGATTAAAGGAGGTGATTATAAAATTTAATTAAACGTAATAAGGTCCGTGTTTACAGAATGAAGTAATACGTCAAAGGCAAGGAACGGTATAGAGGCGACACCTGTAAGGAGGAAGAAATTACGGAAGTTTAATGCCGCCTCTGTTGTGATTTCCTGTTGAGGAACTGATCATAATGAGCTGAGTACAACAGCGAACTACCGTGAATCTTAAGAGTTCATAGGTGTTAACTTCCATTAGGGGCGTAACTACCTCCGAGAACTTTTAAAACTTCTTCGTTTGATGTTGCCGGCGATAAGGAAATTTACCCGATACGTTAGAATAATAAATCTCCGTTTCATTGTTATGGGAAAGGGAGTCAATTAATGGTAATCTGAAATTGAGCTATCGTTAAATTAAAATACTTCAAAGTACTCCCTTGTTCGAAACTTTCTATCTATTTTTTTTTAGATCGCTTCTTTAATGGGGATTTGCGTCGTGAAATTTATGCACTTGGTCAACGATTTATTGTGCTTTTAAATACAAGCTCACAAATCAATTACCTTACTAATTTATTAGTTTAAAAGAAAAATCAATAACCCGATAATTCAATAATTTCAACCCCTAAAAACATAAAAGTTCCACCCACAAAAATGTTCCAAACGTAAAAAATTTGTATTACAACCAACGTTCAGAAAGCACGACTATGTAAACAAAAATCGTGTCCGTAACACGTAACCGTATTTCGCAGAGCAACACATCAGGAGGAAATTAACGCGTCGATTTAGAGTCCATTGAAGAAAATCCGGTGCAATGGATTTGAGCAAAACGTTCGCGTTAAATGTCCCCGACGGAATCGGCAAACCGAAATGGCGAACGTTTGTGCGCCACCGGAAAGGTTTTAGTCGCCAATAAAATGGATTTTCTCCGACGTTGTCGATATCCGCTTACGGACGATCGAAGAAAGCTCGCTTCGCAACGAATGCCTCGAAAGTCCCTTTGTTCAAATATCATAAAAGTTCCATTATTGCGGAGTGGATGAAAGTTGGTTACATTCACGGCCGTGCGAACGCATCCATGCATACACACACGATCGTACATCGAATTCCCATCAATCGGCAACTGTAGAACTTTTATGACACCGGATCAACGAAAGAAAGGGACGTTTCTATCAAATATTCGTGTTGGGGACCCACGGTGGTATTACGGAATCTTCGAATCGTAAAAGATTCGAGGAAAGGTACGACATACCGTAACAGGAGAACAAGGATAGGGTGCAATTAAATAGCGGTTATTATTCAGGGTATCCATTTATATCAACTCGTCGAAATATATTTGATAATATTGTTGATAGAGTTTCACATGAAAATTATTTAATAAATAGAGGATCTTCGAATTGTGGAAGTTTGGAGGAAAGGTACATCTTGTCGAGACACGAGGACAAGGATGAGTGCAATTAACTAGCGGTTATTATACAGGGTGTTCATTTAAATGGACTAGTTTATATATTTTTGATAATATTGTTGATAGAGTTTCACATGAAAATTATTTAATAAATAGAGGATCTTCTAATTGTGGAAGTTTGGAGGAAAGGTACATCTTGTCGAGACACGAGGACAAGGATGAGTGCAATTAACTTGCGGTTATTATACAGGGTGTTCATTTAAATGGACTAGTTAATATATTTTTGATAATATTGTTGATAGAGTTTCACATGAAAATTATTTAATAAATAGACGATCTTCGAATTGTGGAAGTTTGGAGGAAAGGTACATCTTGTCGAGACACGAGGACAAGGATGAGTGCAATTAACTAGCGGTTATTATACAGGGTGTTCATTTAAATGGACTAGTTAATATATTTTTGATAATATTGTTGATAGAGTTTCACATGAAAATTATTTAATAAATAGAGGATCTTCGAATTGTGGAAGTTTGGAGGAAAGGTACATCTTGTCGAGACACGAGGACAAGGATGAGTGCAATTAACTAGCGGTTATTATACAGGGTGTCCATTTAAATCAACTCGTTGAAATATATTTGATAATATTGTTCATAGTTTCGCATGAAAATTATTTGAAGAATAGAGAATTTTCTTGTTAAAACACGTGAAAAAGGATGAGTGCAATTAACTAGCGGTTATTCTACAGGGTGTTCATTTAAGTGGACTAGTTGAAACATCTTCAAAAATATTGATGACATAAATACTTCACATGAAAATTACTTAACAAATCGTTTTGATAAAGATCTGAAAGATCGAAAAAAGATACACCTTGTCGAAACAGGACAAGGATGGCATGCTGTTAAATAATTGTTATTAAGGTGTCCATTTAAATCGATTCATTGAAACATCATTGAAAATATTGACAATACACCAAATATTTGACATGAATAATATTCATATTTAATGAATAATGTATTAAAAAATATACAAACAGTTTCATTTAAATAAATGTACTTGAACTCCTCATAGTAGAAAGTTATCTTAAATTTGTCTTTTGAAATGTAACTTTTGTCTAAAAAAGTTTTGTGTATCATCAATTTCTGAAATAGTAGACTAAGTCGATTTAAATAAGACACCCTGTATAATTATAAATATTTATTTATGTTAATATTCTGAATTTGCTGAATCGCAGGGTGAATGTACCTAATATGAAGACCTCTCATAATATGACACCTCAGCATTTCCGTTATGAAGTCTTTAAAAGTGACTCAATTTGGTAAAGAACCACTTTATTTTGTGAAGTGTATGTTTTATCCTTAGATTGATAAATCAATTAAACTTTTCAAGCAATCACATATCTGTGAAATACGTTGCAGAAAGTATGCCGAAGAATTAAGTTGGGAAGGAAATGTCTCAGGAGAAATAAACTACTGGATATAGAACCCAAGACTAGTATAGAAGGAAGTAAACTACTGGATCTATATAGTATAGTTCTTGTATAGAAAAAAAATGGAAGCTAGTTGATAGCCAATTAGAATCAAATACCTTTATGATACTGGAAATAGAGTACTTAGTTCCATTATGAAAGGTCCTCATGGGAATATCGTTATCCAGCATTTCAGACCCAAGGGTTCTATGGTGGTCAGGTTATCATGTGACATTAGATATTGAATCAAGGAACGTAAATGCCAGAAACTTCAATTAAATTCTACTTATCGTTGTATGGGAGTTAGCGATCGTAATAGAGCTAAATTGTGCTAATTTCACTAATCCTATCTTTGCCTGATCTCTTTTTAGGGAAATTACCGTGGAAATTTTTAAATAATGAGCAGGTCTTGAGAATGGTACCATAGCTATGAAAAGAGTTTTCTTAACCAAGTATGAAAGATATTGAAGTTATAAGTATTTGTTATAGACGGAGATTTATTTACAACAGTTCTTGTTTCACATAAAAAAATTATTGCAAATATTAAACTGAACTAAGCAAAATCAAATACCTATAAATATACTAATGAATGTCGTAAAATATACTACAGCCGAGATTTAATAAAATTGGTTATTTAAAAACTTCAACCAGTTTAATCCTTCACTATCGTTCATAATACAAAATGACTACCTGTCTCATAACAAACAATGAGCGATCCCATAATGCAGTATCCACCCTAATATACTCTAAGAAAATTAATTAATTCAATCTTCCAAACTTCTGCGAGCAAATAACGCAGAGGAAAATTCCCTACATTGCACAACTTATGAAAACATCTCCGTAAAATCCCCTGCTGAAGAATGTTTCCTAACTCAATTTCTACGTAAATAGAAACTATTTAGCGTTTGCTGCGAACCTTCGTTAAAATTAATTCGCAAACTTTCATAAACAAAAGCTCCTATTTCGAAGCTCCAACATGGCAGGCGAACACAGCCGCGCGGGCTTTTCAAATTCGCGTATCAATTTTCCGACTGGCTAACAGCGTTGCAACTTCCGTTCGACAGGCGGTATCGATTTATTCGGAAGATCGAGCAGTCTCGATGAGCAGAACTGGAACGGACATTGATAGCAGAGAAAAGAACATTCGCCTCTCTTTTTTTCGAGCGAGCAATTAGGAATTGACGGGCATCGTCAAAGGTTGAATCGACGTGTTACGCGCGAAACTACGACGGCTCGCTACATCGCCGTAAATGTCGTTAAAAGGCTGAAATATAAATTCCCGAGGGAACAGAAGGGGGAATGTGCTGAGGACGAAAGTGTATTGTGACACAGGATACAGTCGCTTTGACGCTATTTTTCGTCGCACGAAAACGCTTTTTTGAGAGGGAATTGTATCGTACATGTGGCACGGCTTTCAATATTTTATCAGTTTGATGAACTGGCGCGTTTGCTGCACGAGAATTGTGGCAATTTTCGCGGGTATAAATGGCAATCGTAAATCTGGACGTACAATATTGCGAGAGACTGCTGTTACATCGATATTGTGCACTGTTAATCGATCTACGCATTATGATTTATGTTGCTCGCAAATTGTGTTTAGCCTTTTTTATCCGGCTCCTACTTGTATTAAAAAATAAATTCTTCGTTAAAAAATAAATTCATTTTGTATTCAAAAGTAAATTAATTTTCTACAATTAATTTACAAAATGAAATTAACTTACAGAATAAATTATACGTTCCGCGTAAAATAATATTCTACATAGAATAAGCCATATGTAGGTACAAAGTACTGTATTTTTTAGACAAACGTATTAATAAGGTCAGAAACAAAAATAATTAAGCAAATGTATTGGTACTTGCATAATTATAAAATTGATAAAAGTGGATCAGAGTTTGACAATTTAAGAACTAGAAAATTTAGTAATTGAAAACATGAATTTCTTGAACATTCTATAATTTGAAAGCTTGAAAACTTGAGAATTTAAGAGCTGGAAAATTTGTAAATTATCAAACATAATATTAAGAAAGAAAACTAAAGAACTGACAAATACGAAAACTCGTGAAATAAAATGCACCCTCATGAAGCTACAGTACATCGTATACCGATGCGAAACTATGAAAGGCAGTCCGAGCGTCGGCGCTCGGTGGAAAAAACAAGTTGGCAAACGAGCGGTCAGTTCAGTGCTGTAGGATTAGTTTGGGCGATGGAGTAACGCTTTCAATCAAACTGCCACGCGTCCTCCATCGATTTTCCACTAATTAAACTAAACGTTGTGTGCGTGACAGGTGGACGTCTCGACCCAGGTGGATCTGCACGGCGGTTTCACGGCGACCACCGGCAACATTAGCATCGACTGGGATCGCAGAGCGACTCCGCTCTACTCGCGCGAGGACATCAAGGAGCAGTATTGCATAACCAGTCGACAGTTGGACGCCGTGGAGAAATCTGGCGGTGGTTTCTTCGGGTGTTTGTCGACGAGGGGACCCTCGCCTTGTAGCGCCGCTAGAACCTCGATTCTTTCCGCTTGCGTTAGAAGCGTGCCGAGCGATGAGAACCTCTGCGACGTCCCCTACCCTCGGCGACCCCTGCAGATCATGTACCGACAACCGTACCCCACGTACTCGAGGGGGCTGTCCCGCTACGACTTCGAGGACGAAGCTGACTGGATCGAGAGTTCCTACTTCCGACGGCGACCTAGGTCGTTTTGCACCATTCCTGACCCGAAAAGGTAGCTGTTCCAATTTCGGTTGCTAGCGCGATGCGATCTATACGAACGCTTTCGAGTATGGTGGACAATTGGAGGCCTTGGAATTGGGGGAGCTGGGTATTTGCAAATTTTGGGGTTTTAAGGCTTTTGGATGGACGGGTTTTGAGGGGTGGAAATTTTAGGATGTGGGACTGAGGGTTTGGGGATTTAGGGATTTGGACGTATTGAGATTTGGGGATATTGGGATTTGGGAATGTTAGGATTTGGGGATATTGGGATTTGGAGATGATGGATTTGGGGATATTGGGATTTGGGAATATTGGGATTTAGGGATATTGAGATTTGGGGATAATGAGACTTGTGGCTTTAGGAATTTGGAGATATTGAGATTTGGAGATATAGAGATTCGGGGATATTGGGATTTTGGAATGTTGGAATATGGGGATATTGGGATTTGGAGATGATGGATTTGGGGATATTGGGATTTGGGAATACTGGGATTTAGGGATATTGAGATTTGGGGATAATGAGACTTGTGGCTTTAGGAATTTGGAGATATAGAGATTCGGGAATATTATGATTTGTGGATATTGGAATTTGAGGACATTGGGATTTGGAAACATTAGGATTCGGGGATGCACAAAGGTGAAAATAAGTATTTCAAATTTGACATTTGGGAACGATAAAATTTGGGAATACTGGGATTCGGGCATCTTGAGATTTGGGAATATTAGAATTTGAAGATATTGGATTTAGCAGTATTGAGATTTGGGTATCTTTAGATTTGAGGATATTGCGGTTTGGGGATATTAATACTTGATGACATTCAAATTTGGAGATTTTGAAATTGGAAGATACTGAGATTTAACGATATTGCTACTTGAGCACATTAGGATTTCAGAATATTGGCATTTGGGGATCATTGGATGTAGCGATCGTTGAATTTCAAGATATCAGTACATTTTTTAATTTCAAAACATGATTCCTCAAAAATGTTCAAATTCTAACTTCCTGAAAGTTCAATAAGGAGTTTAAGAGTACCCTAACCCCATTCTCCTTCGAAGAAATCCCATCAACAATTTTATCCAATATAATTCGTCCAGAGAACGTGCACAATTTTCTCGCTTCGATCTTTCCGTACGAATGAAAAAATAGAGCATTCAACCGTAAAGCATTAATACTTGGTCGCGCAGCAAATTTACAGCCTCGTTCGTTGCAACGACGATAATATTCTTGGGACGTAAAGAGCCTTAGCACTCCGATGAAATATCTGATCCTTCACGGTGCCGTGATTCGACCACGTAAATATTCCGAAGTGGCAGGCGAGGAGAATTAACCATTTAAAGAAAGACATAAAACTGTGGATCTTTAATAGAATCTTAAAAAAATAGAATCTTCGAAAGAGTTTCGAAGCCGAACTTTTTAGAAAGTATTACGGGAAAAGGGGGTTTATATGGGTCCCATAACGTGTTTGGTGTTTCGGTTTATTTCTGATTAGCGGGAGCTACGTCGATGACGAGAATGTTTCAAGGTTAGGAGTGTGCGATCGATGAAAAATTATGTTCCCGAGGTAAATTACTGTATTTATACGTTACCGGGGCGTCGATGCGAAAGCTGCGGAAATAAATGTGACCATACGGTTGATTAATGCTCGGTAGGGTGCCCCGAGGCAGCCCTTGGCTCTTCCGAAACGATATTGTTTCAAATATATTGTTCCGAATAACATAATCTAGCGTATTTCATCTTCGATATACAATTATGTTGTTTCCTTTCAACATATGACTTGAACAATTATTTTATACGGTATCAGACATAATTTTTTAACGATCGAATAATGCACAGATGTCAAGGCGCGTGGCCCAAAGTAAAAGCTCTATCCGTGAACACTTCCATACAGGCAAATAAGAATAACAATAACAACTGCTGAACGCAAGTAGCATCTCGCTCACTTGAGAGACTGTCAAGACTGTCATTGTTCTTCGCCTAATGTGTGCGTGACCGCGAGAGCTACCGCCGAAAATACGTGTGAGTGGCGTCCATTTTTCTATTCTGACCAATTGGAGCCGTAGCTACTTGGGGATGTACCGATTTGGAGATGTAGGAATTTGGGAATATAGCGATTTGGGGCTGTAGCGATTTGGGTATGTGAGAATTTTGGAATATAGGAATTTGGGAATGGAGGGATTTGGGAATGTAGGGATTTGGGAATATAGCGATTTGGGGTTGTAGCGATTTAGGTATGTGAGAATTTTGGGATATAGGAATTTGGGGATGGTGAAATTTGGGGACATAGGGATTTGGGAAGGTAGGGGTTTGGGGATATAGGGATTTGGGGATGTAGGAATTCGGGGATGTAGGGATTTGGGAATGTAGAGATTTGGGGATGTAGGGATTTGGAGACATAGGAGTTTGGGGATGTAGGGATTTGGAGACATAGGGGTTTAGGAATGTAGGGATTTGGGGGTGTAGCCATTTGGGAAGGTAGTAATTTGGGAACATAGGGGTTTGGAAAGGTAGGAATTTGGGGATGTAGGGATTTAGGGACATAGGGGTTTGGGAAGGTAGGAACTAGGGAACATAGGGGTTTGGGAAGGTAGGAATTTGGAGACATAGGGATTTGGGAAGGTAGTGATTTGGGGACATAGGGGTTTGGGAATGCAGGCATTTGGGAATGTAGGAATTCAGAAATATAGGTATTCGAGATCACAGAAATTTGTAGATATGGTAACTCAAAAATATAAAAACTTGGGGATATAGGAATTCGGAAAAATAGGTATTTAGGCACACTATAATCATTTCGATATGTGCTCTTCTGAACACCTGAGTCTTTCAGCTTTATAATCCTTGCGGAAAGGTTGAAAATCGCTCTCTATTAATTAAATATCAGTAATTGATACAATTCCAGTTTAAAATCCAATCAAACAACTGTATTTAAGATTAGTACGAAGAGTAATATTATTTTTAAACGAGTTCATTACGGATTTAACTCCGTGTATTCAGTAATTTAATCTATTTTCATGATTGGAGCTTATTAGACAATCTTTTAAATAAGAATAACCTTTCAGTTGTATTACTTTGGAAGTTATTTTTGTTATCGAATTTAAAATAGAAGAATGGTTCTCATCTGAGACAATTAGTTCCTGACGAGGTCTGTATCGGAGACAGATACGGAAGACGTATCGATTTCACACTACAAATAGACAACGGAGTGTACAAGGGTCGCACAAGGTAATGGCAACATTTGTTACAGACATTTACTATGTTCACATATATACTTGTTACTACACGCTTATGTTATTAACGCAAGTTCACTGCCAATAAAAACGACCATACCCATTACGGTACAATATAATAAAAGTTATTATTATACAACACGTGACGTAAATCGGTCACCGCCATATTTTATCTGGCCCTGATAGTTTAACATTAAAAAGGTATCGCAAACTTCGTTGTTATTATAATTGAAGGCAGCTGTTTTTATAATAGAAATACGTCAAATAAAAAATTTTGAGATTTAGGAATTTGGGGATTTGAGGAGTTGACAAATTTGAAAATTTGGCAATTTAGGGATTTGGGGATTTTGAGATTTGGAGATTTGGGAATTTGAGAAATTTGGGAAATTTAAGAATTCGGGGAATTTAGGAATCTAGGGATTTGGGGTTTGGGAAATTTGGTAATTTGGGGTGTGAGAAATTTTGGAGTCTGGGGTTTGGGAATTGGGATTTGAGAAGCTGAGAAATTTGAGAATTTGTCAATTTTGGAATTTGTGGTTTTGAGAGTTTGATGAATTGGAAAATTTGAGAATTTGGAAATTTGGAGATTTCAGGATTTGGTAATTTGGGGATTTGTGGATATGGAAATTTGAAAACTTCATAATTTAGGGATTCGGGGATCTGATAATTTATACATAGATACAGGAATGTAGAGAATTGGAATATTTGAAAATTTGATGATTTGTAGATTTTAAGGTTTAGGGATATAATTTAGGAATTTATAAATCTGATACCATAGAAAATTCTGAACTTGAAAGTACAGGAATTTGAGAACTCAGGAAGTCTATTTGAAAGTTTCTGAATACGAAAATTTGTGAATTCAACTAATGCACCAATTTGAAAGTCACTTTTAACTAATATAATAGTCACAAACGTAGTGATCTTAAATAAATATAACAACTTGAAAACTTCAAATTACACAAACTTTGTAATGAAAGCAAAATTTAAACCATTCGCAACGTAAACGTTTCTAAAGAACAAATCTCCCCAAAGAATCATTAAAACGTGCAGAACAAGACAGATGGTTAACATCAGCAAAGAATGCAAACACCCAGGAAGTGATAAATTACTGTAAGATTACGGTATCCAAGTTGGTCGGCTGAATAAAAGGCAGATTTATTTCATTAAAATCGGAAGAAGACCTGGCAGGTTCGGGAGACCACCGTTATTACGTTCCCCTCGAAAAGGGGTGTGAAATCTAAATGCATGAAATTTAAATGCAATTTATTTGGGTCGTCGGTGCAGTGTCGTAGAAACAACGCGCTGTCACCCACTTTTCCCAAGATAATGGCTGTCACGCGTGTGAAGATCGGCTCGTGGCCGACACAATGGAAATGAGAATGTAACCATGGCGTCTGGCAATATCTCCGCGACGTTTCTGTGGCGTATTAATAAAAAGAGAATACCTCCGGGTTGGAATAAATGTCTATTGTTTAAGCGGTTAATTAAGCTGGCCGTAACTAGGAAGTCTCAGCCGGCGGCATACTTTAATCCTAATGTCAACCGGTTGAAAAAAAGGGATGACGGACTTTCTTTAGATCGTTAACGCTCATTCTTTGCCCTGCGGTTATGAAAGGATCCACTGCGGCACCTGTTGGACTCCCATTGGCCAAAAGAATGCACACGGTTGTGTATTATGTATCTACCTTGTTTGCGGTTTCAATTTTGGTCGGCGAAGATTGTTTGCGTACAAATGTGCGGCCTTTAGATTGCTACGTAATCGTGCGCCTGCAATCTTTTGAGGTTAGCTAGCACACGTGACCTGTGCCGCCATTAAACACCAGAAAATGGCGCACTTATTCGTGGACCCACATTTACATTCTAAATTTCTATGCTCACAGATTTCTCGTACTAAAGTTCTTGAATGTGCAAATATTTGGGTGTACTTTCAGGTTTTTACAGATTTTGTTTTGGCGTTTAAATTGTTTTCTTAGAGTGACTTTTCTTGTTTTCTTAAGAACTTCTCAATTTATAAATTCATAGTTTTCGGTACTTTGAGGTTATTAAATTTAGAAGTTTAATGTAGAAATTCAGAAATTTGACACTTGTTACATTCACAAGTTTTCTAATTCAGGAATTTAAGAATTGTTATATTCACAAATTTTTAAATTCAAAAATTTAAGACTTGTTATAATTACAAGTGTTCAAAGTCAAAAATATAAGACTTGTTACATTCACAAATTTTCAAAATCAAAAATGCAAGACTTGTTATGTTCACAAGTTTTCCAATTCAGAAATTTAAGGCTTCTTTCAGATATTGGACTTCAGGCCCCTCCAAATTTTGACATCCTATAAAATTTCATTTTTAAATATTTACAAATGTAATTTGTCGTAAGATAGTTGTTTTTGTGACAGGTACACGTGGCTTCCCGAGGATGAAGAATCGACGAAACTGGAAGGTCCCCGACCGGTTTTACCACCTGCACCCCCGCCCCCCTCGTCGCAAGCTCCAAAAACGAAGCACGTGAGCTTCGCGAGATCGCACACTCTAACATCCTTCGATGTTCCAAGGGGCAGAAGTCCTCCAAGACCACAACACCAGGAACGCCTTATAGATTCGCAACCGACAATGCAAAACGCGATGCTACCCTCGACTTTACCCTTGTTACGCCCCTATACAACTAGCGAGCCTCGTATTCTTGTCCTTGGTAAGTTTTCACCCTTTATATTTTTCAAATTTTGCAAAAATATATGATAGAAATAATTGTGTATGACACATGGAGGCATACTATGTAAATGATATATAGATCAATATAGTGCAACTCCTTTGTAGTAACTAATGTTGTAGTATAATTTGTATTAATTAATAGGTCTATACTAAGTAAGGTCTTAGTGTAAGACACAACATTGACAACGGCGATTTCATTCAAACTTTGCACAATTGTGGAGAATACCAAAAGTAATCATTCTGCAAAACTGTAAGGTGCAACTCCTCAAAATAAGGGTGAAATTTATGTTTAAATTTTTATTACTAGCTATGATTGAGGTTCGTATAATCTACTGTACTTGATATACATACATATAGTACAAACATGTAATATAATATAATATATATTCTCAGTATAATATAATAATATATTCTCAATAAAAATATAAGAATACAATACAACATTGTACAAGACCATATTGTAGATCTAATACAAAATCGCAGTTATGATGCTACAAGATTAAAACTTTCTGATGCAACCATATTTATCTTGATTGTCTCATACATTTATACAGAAATAACAATTAAAGAAGATTTACTCGAAAATAATTCGAACAAAATGCAGTAACTAAATATAAAGTAATATAACTGCAAATAAGTTAATCATAAACCAAAAAGTAAAAGTATCTGAGTTTTGAAATTAAAGAGCCATCATACTTTGATTTGGAACAACAAAATGAAAGAGAGAAAGTAAATTTCTTTCGTTTCCCGTAAATCTCATAGTAGAACCCTGAAAGTCAATCTTCACGCGTTCACACTCTTCCTCAAATGGACTCTCGACTCATTTTCCCACGAAAAGCGTAGCGTTGCCCATTTCTCAAAAGGCACGCACACAGTTGCCCGTGTAACTAAATAGGCCCTCAGGTGTAACTTAAAACTATGACCGCACGTTGGTCTAAAAGCACTCTTTAGATAAAATGTTTCAATAGGATGGCGGGCTTGAAATTCTTTTCGCTTGGAGCTACGCGTTAGATCGCCGAGGGAAAAGCTTCGCGATGTTTAAGGCCGTTGCAATTACAGCTTTAAGCATCTCGTTGCTAGTGTTTGTGTTGATAACTGGGAATTAATTCGTTGGCCGTTTTAATGCAGATAAAGTGATAATCTAGTTTGGGTGGAGATCATTTATTTCTGATTGAGTGATAATCTAGTTTCGATAGATTACTGAGGTTAAATGTGATCGGTTTGGGATAGAATAAAATATATGGTTAGGCTAGGTCTAGGTCTAGGTCTAGGTCTAGGTCTAGGTCTAGGTTAGGTTAGGTCTAGGGAATTACTGGCGTTATCCCATAATTTACACAAGGAAAGTGTGGAAATTTGGATACTTTCTGAATTCCCAAATCCCCAAATGCCCAAATTCCCAAATTCCTAAATTCCGAAATTCCCAAATTCCCAAATTTCCAAATTCCCAAATCCTCAAATTCCCAAGTCCCCAAATTCTCAAATCACCAAATTTTTAAATTCCCAAATTCCTACATTCCCTAAATTCCTACATTCCCCAAATTCCAAATTCCCAAATTCCCAAATTCCCCAATTCCCCAATTCCCAAATCCCAAATCCCAAATCCCAAATCCCAAATTCCCCAAATCCCAAATTCCCCAAATCCCAAATCCCCCAAATCCCAAATTCCCCAAATCCCAAATTCCCCAAATCCCAAATTCCCCAAATCCCAAATCCCCCAAATCCCAAATTCCCCAAATCCCAAATTCCCCAAATCCCAAATTCCCCAAATCCCAAATTCCCCAAATCCCAAATTCCCCAAATCCCAAATTCCCCAAATCCCAAATTCCCCAAATTTCCAAATTCTCAAATTCCCAACTTTCCAACTTCCCAAATCTAAAAATTTAAAAATGTGAAAAAAACTGCATAATTCCCCACACCTAGAAGAACCCTATTAGCCCGCCTCCGAACGCAGTGCGCGAAAACATTAGCGTAGAGGCGAAGATACATTAAAAAGCCAAGCTACAGTCGGAGTATCAGTAATCTCGATAAACAAGCATTCCGATAAAAACAGCATTTCCTGTTCCGCCGTGAAATTCTTGCCATTCTCATGAATCTCGCCGCCCCGAGGGAGCTATTACATTTAAAGAAGCAGCAGCTCGTTTCCATTTCTATTTCACATCACCTGCAGATTATCGGCTCTCCTGGAGTATTAACTCCTTGCCTAGGGACTGTTAGCTCAATATTAGCTACCAAATTGCCAATATGGCTGATCGAATGAGAGCTCGGTATTGAACTCGTGTAGCAAACGATTACGACTACGAATAGTTTCGTATATACCATTGACATTACACTCGAGTTGGTGAAAGCATTAATTCTCCTTCCTCAATTAATCTCTAACGAACATTGAATTACGAACGTCAGGTGAATCCTGTTACAACGATAATTTCTCTGTCGATGGAAATCCGTTTCTTACTTCTCCAGATGAAGATATTACAGAAGATACGTAATATCTGCAAATTGGATCTGTCATTGATTTATCGATTATTCGATTTATTATTGCGATAGTGTCTTTGGTGAACGTAGAATAATTGTAGAATAAATATAGAATAGAATTATTTTTATTTTAATAAAGTATGTGGGGTACATAGAGTGAAGAAGAAAATGCAATGCAACAACACTTTTTTCTCTATTTTTCTTGCAAATTTTTTTTCAAATACAATTTGGGGGAGAAGTCAAGTAAAGAAATAAAGTTAAGTAAAGTTTACTGTTCTAAATTGTAAACTTTTCTTAATCCGAAGTATTCAATACATTGCAATTTTAAGAATCTCTTCAACAGCCGCAGAACGAGTTCCATTTTGTCTCGATTCAGGAAAAGAAATCCGTAGAGGTTAGGTTAACGCTATGGAAGAATCGTACTGGCAACCAGTTTTACACGCAATTTGGTATCATGACATTTCTGATTCCGCGTTTAAATATCTTCTGAAAGTACACCCTTGCGGAACTGTAGTTACTGATAATAGTATAACCTGCATTACGTAAACGTTTCTACTTTTATTCGGATATATTTTTACGCTCATGGTAATTGCGAATTGTCCGGTATAAAATACTCGTATTTTGCACATTTAATAATGTTTATGAAGGGGATAAAATATTTTTAATACTCACAAATGTACGTCTACAAATTTTTATAAAAATTGTGTATTATTTTATCAGAGGAGTTTGTACAAATTTGTTGATGTTATTAAAGCTATTATTTATTTGGGAATATATAGGAGACTTTTTGTAGGAGGATTTTTCGTTCAAAAGAGAATAATATATTTCAGTTATGAATAATTTCAAGAGATACGCCATATGATTCGTAATTTCAGTGCCATTTTTAATTCTTCAAAGTAGATTATGTCACCTGAGGTCATTCGAATATAAATTATTTTAAACATTTCTTACTGTGTAATATTTCATCGATTATGTTATGTATAAACACGGTAATAGTAGCAATTAATAATATCTTGAACATAATCCATCAAATTCAATTAAATTCAATCAGAAAATTGAAAAATTATGTGTCATCAGAAGTACCTTCGAGTGCAAAGGGGTTAATTGTGATCGGCTGATGATACACCGGAAATCAGGAATCTAATATATCTAACAATAAAGAACTCATATATTTAGGGGAAAATTTGGTTGCAGAAAAGCCACCAAAGCGAGGAATGATGAAGACACAGGCTACCCAGACGGAGTTGCCGGCCGTGTTTCGACGTCGCATCCCAGTGACCCTTAGCCCCAGGACGATCCACCGGGTGAAGATGGTCTCCCAGGGGGCTCAGACAAACGGGCTGTTCAATGGCAGGAAATTGACGAAAAGTTACTCGGAGGCTGGTCAACTGGGCACCCCGTTGGGCGGCGGTCAAGCCGGCACACCGGGCAAAGAAGACACGGAACACGAACCTCTTCACAGAACGCAGAGCGAGGAACCACCCAGGTCACCCTTCCTTGTCGATACGCCACCCCCTGGGGGACCCTGCACCACCCCCGCCACCGAAGAAGCTCTGACTAATGGGGACATCTCGGAACCTCTAACGAGTATCGTAAGTTTAGAGACATTTACTTTCCAATTTATTATACAGCGTGCTCCCGAATCTGACACTCCGCTGGATTGCACTACGCTGCTCGATCGATAAATATGCACAGGTGCTTCTCGGGTTATCGGAACACGGGTTAATTTATTGTGATGAGCTCTGGGTCAGAGCTATTCGAATTTAGGGATGGAGATCATTTTTCAATTTGTATAATCGTTAATCTTTTCGTGAAAATACAATCTTGAAAATACAAAATTGTATAACGCTTGATAGATTGAAACGGTTGGTTTGATTAGGTATTTTAATTGTTGACAAGTTTCGTTAAATATTTTTACAATATTTTGTTGTGTTTAGTACCCGTAGGTCCTAGTAGTTAAAACGAGTGTTTTAATTAGAGTGATAATGTAGGTGGAAATTTAAGAGCATGGATAACTGTGTAAGGACTTTGGAGCCCATAAATCGGGTAACTATCGAGCGAATTTTTGGAGCGATTTGTAGAGCTATTCTCTACACACCTGTATGTAAATAATCAACAAATTTTAGTTTTTCCTAGATAATCGTGGATGACACATATAATCTTAACTTTATCTCTGAATTTATCTCCATAATTGCTGAAATATTAAATATTAATGAATTAATCCTTATCAATCTTCAGCTTGAAATAAAAACTGAAAAAGAGGACATAAAACTGATTTTTAAAATAAAATTAACCAAGAAAGGTACACAACCATCAATTAAATAATTATGCAGTCAATTATGTATTGTCTACTTGTAATTCAACAAAGTGTTATTAATGTTATCATGCTCCCGTCACTCGCACGAGAAAAAACATATTTTTGTTTCATTAGGAAAGCCGTGAAATGTAATTTTCACGTTCAATGAATAAAGTTTATGCCCATCCGTCCGTTTAATTATTCATCGATTAAATTATTTATTTATCGGGCGGTTTAACCGTTGAAATTATGATTGCAGTATAATTAGAATTATTAATTAAATTAATCGTTTATCCATTCGCGATCGTAGTTAATGATATTCGACGTGGCCAAACGAGAGCCGAGATAATTTCTGAACGACGTTCCTCGACGGTTACCTCGAAATTTACTTAATCCGTTAAATCGTCGTGTTCCGAAAGAGATTTTGATGTACGTGAATTTGAAGTAATTCTCCAGGCGGAAAAGGAAAAGAGGATTTAGAGCGACATAGGAAAATGTGAAATATTAAAAAGTGCTCGAGATATATATCGAGGCTCGCTCACAGAGTTTCGATGATTAAAGTATCATAGGAATTGATTACGACTAATACCTTCCATTAAAATATCGCCGTTAATTAAGAATTTAAACGAACCCGTTTTTCGTTGATTACAAGCCCTACATTTAACCATGACATTAATCTCGCTTAAATCCTTCTGTATATTTTGAGGTTAGGAAAGATACAAAATGGAGCAACTAACTTTCTTTGACGTTATTGTTTCCGATATCAATTTCGGTTCATTCAATTTCGTTGTATCGAATTTTACGATCGCTGCCGCAGTTAATTCCAGCTTGAATTCTATTGATCTTGTAAGCTACCACGATTCAATTAACCAATTAAATGCTCAGGACGCGTCAGCGCAACGTGTCCTAGCTTCGATGAGAAACAGATGTGGCGTGCAGTCGCAGTGCAGAATGAATTCCATAACATAATCACCTCCATTATTCTCGCTTTTCATGCATATTTTTATACAAACTTTGCACAAAATTCAATTCCTTCATTTTATTCATTATTACGCTCTCTGGCCGGCGGACGTTACGTAATTACCAAAAACACGCGTACAGAATTTCGAGAAATACAATTACTCGCGTTATATCACAATTATGCTCATGATTCAATTTGACGAATTACCTTCTCTTTGAATTATATAAACAGTCGTTTTATTTAATTCTATTATTTTTTATTAAAATTATCAAGCATCTTTTTTATGATTCATGAGTAGGGGTTAAGGGTTGAATAAAAAAATAAAAACCTTTACATTGTTATATATTTTCTTTTGTCTTTTTCATTTTAGGTACTGTACATTTTGGCTATATGGCTGTTATGATTCATTATAACGACCATTATTAATACAATAGTCTTCATAATAATGATAAGCAAATAAATTATTTGAAATCTGTAAAATATGCGAAATATGTGAATTCAGTTAATTGTCAGAATAATCTAGAGAGAAAAAATATTTTATGAAAATGTAATTCGCATAAATATTATCAACTGACCCTATAATGTTTATCAGCTTAATTCACTTGTGATTGATTAGTGAGCAGATGGTTTCGTTCAAAATTTGATTTTCGCCTAACTAAAAGTTTCATATGTTCTCTTACAACTTTGTCGAGGTACCAGGTGTCAAGGAAGTTGGTTGGAGTAATTAGTTCCGTATCTGACAAGTTTTTGTCAAATTGGTGCCAAGAAACTCTCGATGACAAAAATTGATCAACTCTTCGAGGCACAGGGTTCTAATTACATTTTTTCAACCCCACATTTCATGTTAAAATAATTAAACAGCACAAATAACGTGAAGTATTTAAACATCTGATAACGTAGAATAATATCATACATTTATTTAATTACATATGTAATTGCATATTTTAGAAAGTTAACACATATTGTGTAGAAAAATGTTTATATTCATACTTACATGTATACTTATTTTTAAACCTATTTGTATTTATATTTTAATGCATTTCCAAAAGTCCTGTTCTCTTTCCGATACCCGCAAACTGAATAACGGATATAATATTGCAAAACCATGTTTTCGTTATTTTCCATCAAATCCTCCCTTTATAAGGTTCACAATGCTACGGGTAAAAAGATTGAAAGCAAGATGAACTGTGTTGAAAAGATTTACCTTCCTCGCTGACCTCTTTTGTATCTATGCTTACTATTTCATATTACCTAACCTTAACCTAACCTTAAAGCTAGATTGCCTGCGTAGCGAGCTGCCACCATTTTCTGAAAAAATGAAACTTTGCGTTGCACAATTTATAATTGACGCAATTGTTATTGATTTATTGTTATAATTGCCACAGTTATTAACTGTGTATCATTGTCTCAACATTAAGAGCCCACAAAAGTTTTTATCATCTGCTTTTCCTATAAAGAATTAATTTAATCAACTTTGCAACGCCGTTCGCATGTGACCGCCACAGTAGAAACTGACATGTGTGGTCAGACACACTATAATACAGATTATTAAGAACAAGGATACTGAATGTTTCAATTTCATCTTTTAATCTATCAGTGTGCTTCATTGTCTCAATATTAGGAGGTCTCAAAAGTATCGTTTGCTATTCCTATAAATAGTTAATTTGATTGAATTTATAACGTCGTTCACATATGACCACCACAGTAGAGACGGACATGTTTGGTCAGACACACTAGCACATGTTATTAAGAACAAGTATACTCAATCTTTCAATGTCATCTTTTAATATGTCAGTGTGTATCAACTCAGTGTATTATATCATCAGTGTGTATTGTCTCAATATCAAAAGCCCTCAAAAGTTTTCCTTTGTTCTTCCTATAAATGCTTAATTTGATTGAATTGCAACACCGTTCACATACGACCGTAATGGTAAACGTCCTGAAAGTAACGAAAATATGAAGTCGTAAAATAGTGGAGTGGAACACCCTATATGGATCGAATTCCCATAGAATATTGCAACGCCCATTGAATGTTCCAGCGGAATCACATCGATTGTGTCAGTTGAAGTGGAGTCGCTTGAAAGGGCTGCTCGCGATGCTCGAATCGCCACACTTGATACCGTTTTCGACGAGAAGATATTACAGATTCCAATTTCGTTTAGGTAGCAATCGAAAATCTAGCGAATTATTCGAACGCGCGTTTTGCATCGGATCAAACGCTTCCGTCGGATTCAATTTTACGTATGAAATCTCGCCACTGTCATAGTGGGCGTATCGATTAGGTGTTCAACGAGCCGGTCTTCCGGTTCGACTCCTACGGACGGTTAATGCTTTTGCCGTACAACGATTAACGTGACCCGTTTTTGTCGAATACCTTTAATCGTTCGCAGAAAAACTGATACCTCTATGTTTCTCGTATGTATTTGCCGTTACCGTTGCCGCATTTGCATATGTATGTTTGCGCGGCGATGTGATACGTGGAAAAACTGCGAATTATTTGAATCTTTCATTTCGTGGCTAATCAAAATGTAAATACAGTCGAATATTTTTGCGTGCGTCGCTATTCAGATGTTATGGGGTATGTAGCGTACGTCTGAAAAACTTTAGTTGTTGGATTTTTTAATATTAGGGGATGATATTAGTTCTTTTGGGGTGTTAGAGAATTAAGTATGCTTGTGGTGAATATGGGGACTTTGAGATTTCGAGATTTTATAATTTGGTCATTTGTTTCGGAATTTAGATATTTAGGAGTTGGGGAATTTAGGGGCTTAGGAATTTAGGAATTTGGGGATGTAGGGATTTAGGAATGTAGAGATTTGGGAATTGAGGGATTTAGGAATGAGGGGATTTGGGAATGTAGGGAATGGGGGAGGTAGGGATTTGGGGATATAGGGATTTGGGGATATAAGGGCTGGGGATGTAGGGATATAGGGATTTATAAATTTAGGGATTGGGGGCGTAGCGATTTGGGAATGTAGGAATTTGGGAAAGTAGAAATTTTGGAAAGTAGAGATTTGGGAATGTGGGGATTTGGGGGCGTAGGGATTTGGGAAGGTAGGGATTTGGGGACATAGGGATTTGGGAATGTAGGGATTTGGGAAATTAGGGATTGGAAAATTAGTAATTTGGTAATGTAGGGATTTGGGGACGTAGAGATTTGGGGATGTTGAAATTTGGGGGTGTAGAGATTTGGGGATGTCGGAATTTGGTAATATAGGGATTTGAGAATTCATGAATTTGGAAATCTGACTTTTCGGAAATTCAGCAATCTCGACATTTATGAATCTAGGAATTTAAGCATTTAGAAATTTGGAAGTTGGAAAATTTCGGAAATTATGTAGTATGGAAATTTGAAAAATTTCGGAAATGTAGAAGTTCAAAGCTCCATAAATGCAAAAATCTAGTAAAAAATTCAAAAATATAGAAATATCAAACTGAAAATTTACAAAATTCCCAAATTGTCTAATTTTCAAATTTGCCTACCAAATCACAACCTCAGCAACCACGCAAATTAACTTCCGCCAATATAATTTTAAAAGTTACGCAAAAATTAAAATTAGATTACATCGTGTGAAATAATTGAGAGGAGCAAGAAAGAAATTTAATTTGATGAAACGATAATGGATTATCATTGGACGTAAATTACAAGGATACGTGCAGCTCCATGCTGGTCTTAACGTCGCAGCCAACGCGTCGAATGAAATTGAACGGAATTAATTAATTTATTTCGGGGCGTGTTCTACATAGATCATTGAAACGCGTCCTCGTGGGCAGCTGATTCCACTCTATTAACAGGAAGGTCGAACAAGAATCAAATTTCGATGCTATTTATAGGAGATTGTAATGGTAGCATGATCGAGTTACTGTCTGGTAACAAAATAGGCGATGGCGGAAAGCAAAAGCACGCCAGTGGAATGTAATTAAAGGACACACGTCGTTACGGATATTAACGTATTGATCGATGTTTCACGTTTCATGACATTTCGCGTTTTAACTTTGTTTAGTAAACGATCAAATGGGCTTCCCCGTTGCTTCGAATGTCCTACTACCTTCACGATCGCGTAGATCATTTTAATCGACCATTTACATTTTAATTACGCTTACTTTTTGTTCGCTGAAATCTTCAATTACCTTACCTTCTATCTTTACCATTATTTATACTTGCTCTTTTATTACATTCGTTTTATATTCCTATATTATATTTTTATTTTATATTTTTATATTACAAGATACTTTATTTTATATTTTTGTATTATATTCATTATATATTCGGTTTATATTCATTTTTGCATTCTATTCATTTTATAGACATTTTTGTGCCAGTATTGTGTTATACATATTATTTTATTTAAATTAAAATTTTCTTGGTATTGTTTATATTTATTTTTTCAATTTTCATCATATGTTTCGCATGATATATTATTCATATTATTTTATTTCATTTTAATTAAGCACAGCACTAAAATGTCTGAACATGTGCTATACATATTTGAAATCATACACGATTCGGATGTTACTGAAATTATTTTATTAATATTAATTAAATTTTGAAATTAAATTTTTATTAATATATTATTTATACTATCATACCAAGAGTAGTCTCAACTTTGTTGAACCAAAAATATAATAACAAAATAATACAACCAACAATAAATAAAATAACGAAATAATCTTCTCAACAAGAAAATAAAATAACTAAATACCACAATCACCAAAAAATAAAATAACAAGATAACGTCACTAATAGAAAACAAAATAATATTACAATATAACATGCAATAAAATGAATATCGATTTTTTATTTTTCTGCGCAGCATCAAGATCAACGAAGATCAATCGACTTGGATGACCAGGAGATCCTCATAGACTTTAAGCCCGCACCCGTGTCGCCGGATGCTCGAGCTTTACTAAACCGGATATCCCAATCGCCACGAAGGTTTCTGCCACTGCAGAAGACCTTTTCCGACGGGGAAATTCGCGTGGAAAGGCGCGAGCTGGTCGGCGAAACCGGTGAACCAAGTTATCCTCACACATGCAGAAGAAATCACCAGGACCCATGGGGCAGGACCGTCAGAGCACCCGTCCAATTCTCCTCGACGCCCGAGGACCTGTCCTTGCTCAGAGTCTCTTCGCCCCACGAGGATCATCCGGAAGAAGTGAGTAAATGCGCCATTTTGTTCTTTATGGTCTTTAGTCACAGATTTAGCGATCATTCAGTAGTTAACGATTGAGAGTATGTAGAAAAGTTTGTTCCATTAAGGACAAAATTTAAGATTTATTTAAAAGGATACAAAATTGGGGTCACATTTATTAGGACTTATGATGTGAGGTTCTGGTGAGAAGTTATAGTAACTAAATTTTTAAATCATAAAATTCTTAAATTCCTTAAAATCCCTAAATACCCAAATTTCTATAATCTCAGTATGTTAAATAACCAAACTTCCAAATCTCCAAATTCTCAAATTTGCAAATCCTCAAACTCCTAAATCCCCAAATGCCCAATTTTTCAAGTGCAGATATCTCCACATCCCTGAGTTCCCAAATTTTGAAAATCTTCAATTTTCAATATGACTGAATCTCCAGTACTGTAAATACCCAATATCCTGAAGTCCCAATATGCTAAATCCCCAATATCCTAAATCCCCAACACCCTAAATCCCCAATATCCTAAATCCCCAACACCCTAAATCCCCAATATCATAAATACCCTCAATTTCTAAATCCCCAAATCAACAAATCCACAAATTTTTAAATCCCCATCTCCTCAAATCCCCAAATCTCCAAATTCCCAAATCCCCAAATCCACAATTTCCCAAATTTGTAAATCCTAAAATTCCCTATTTTTCCCAAATTTGCCTAAATTTTCCAAAGTCTCCAAATTCCCCAAATCCGCAACATCTCACGCAAAAAATGTCCGCTCGCAGAAATCAGCAAATTTTATAAAATTAAAAAATGGAGGCAGTTGAGCGAAACGCCCTCAGTTATCATCCACTTCGCCCGCATATTCCGTCAGCCATCGTTCCTGTCAAACAATGCCATACAGCGTTTAGTTATTTTTCTCTTGCAAGGATGAATCGCGAATTTAATTGGAATTCGTGTCGGCGGTCATGTATCAGATACACAATTTTTCCGATACGTTTTATCCGCGTTGCGTACTGATATATACAACGCATCGTGCAAATATAGGCCGGGCTAGATTACCGTCACAGGAGCATTTTAAATCGCTGACTCGGTGAAATCCGTAGCCATCTCTTCGTCGTTGAAATCTGGCAATCTCTGTCTATCAAACTTTTCAGACGACTCCATCTTTCTCCGATTGATTCGTAACATTGTCGTCCCGCTATCGACTTCTCATTTGCTCGGCCATTTTTGCGGTAAGATTGATGAGAAATCGATCCTTTCATAAAATGTCTGGCATATTTAACGATTAGACGTATTTATAGGTTAGATACATTTAAGGATTAAGCATATTTATCGATGCTTCATAATTAGTATTACTATGATGATTGAATATTTGGTTTGGAATATGGTCTTAGCATTTAGCATTTAAATTTTTACTTGGTATTTATATTCTTGAGTTACCACATCTCCGAATTTCTATATCCTCGAGTATATTCCTGAGTCGCTACATTCCCGAAGTCTTACATTCATAAATCTCTACATTCCCGAAGCCTTACATTCATAAATCCCTACACCCCCAAATCCCTACATCCCCAAATTCCTATATTCCAAAATTCTCACATCCCCAAATCCCTACATCCCCAAATTCCCATATTCCAAAATTCTCACATCCCCAAATCCCTACATCCCCAAATTCCCATATTCCAAAATTCTCACATCCCCAAATCCCTACATTCCCAAATCCCTCCATTCCCAAATTCCTATATTCCAAAATTCTCACATACCCAAATCGTTACAGCCCCAAATCCCTACATCCCCAAATCCCTACATCCCCAAATCCCTACAACTTCAAATTCCTACATCCCCAAATACCTACATCCCTAAATCCCTACATCCCCAAATTCCTATATCCCCAAATTCTCACATACCCAAATCGCTACAGCCCCAAATCGTTATATTCCCAAATTCCAACATCTCCAAATCGGTACATCCCCAAGTAGCTACGGCTCCAATTGGTCAGAATAGAAAAATGGACGCCACTCACACGTATTTTCGGCGGTAGCTCTCGCGGTCACGCACACATTAGGCGAAGAACAATGACAGTCTCTCAAGTGAGCGAGATGCTACTTGCGTGTAGCAGTTGTTATTGTCATTAGTCTTATTCACCTGTATGGAAGTGTTCACGCATAGAGCTTTTACTTTTGGGTCACACACCAATTCGTGGGTTGACATCTTCGCTTACGTTTTCATTGAGATACCAATGCTTGTTGACGATGTTGATACATGAATCGAATGAATGAAATTTATTGCCGAAAACTACAAAACCGAATATAATCCATACTTTCGGCTGCGCTTTTGGTAAAATTTCGAAGTGGTTCAAGGATAAAAGGAAATTTCGCGAGGCGATTCTAGCAGCGAGTTAAAGCTGGATATACGATAATTATCAGAATCATGGAAGCGACATATTTCTAGAGTTTAAGCAATTAACGCGAAGAAAAGTTTGGAAGGTGCTTAAATTCAGGTTGCATTGCGCTCGATTTTAATGTAAAGTTACGTCGGACTTCAGAGGCAACGGTTGGAGAAAAATTCGAGCGACTAGATTCAAATTTAATCCAACCTTAAGCATCAAAGTTTCGCTCATTATGAATTCAAACATCCCCTTCTTTCGAGCACCAGACGTTGATCTTTCCTTTTTTCTTCTCTTTCGAGTAAAACGTAAACATCTTGCCCTTATCTGTTCTCTGTATAATTTAATACACCTCTAATTTTATTATTTTTCTTTTTAATAATCCTTGCTTTTACAAAGTAAATTATATACTATAAATTTTATTTACAAAATTAATCATACTCTCGAGACGTGAGCGCAGAAGACGTGAAAATTTATACAAAATCAATGGCAATTTAAAAATTTGCCAAAATCGATGGCAACTAAGCCTCTGTTATTTAAATAAAACTTCATTTTTTGTTAAAAGAGCGATATTTTATAAACAACCGTAAACTATAACAATTTGAAATTATTTCAAGGATATAAATCTCCGTTGTTCCTTTATAGAAAATATTCTTTTTCTGTATCTCGCGAGGAGATTGTAAAACTAATTGAAAGTTCCCGAGGAGCAGGCTGCTGTGTACAAGGTGCTTGAATTTTAATCGGCCGTGCTTGAGGAACGAATTCTCTGATGAAGAGTTATTTTAACTGAAGAAGACAGCAACCTTTCATAATCGTTGAAGGAAGTAGATATTACTTTCTTCAGCCCGTATAACCCTGCACCGTAAACCATTAACTTTGCAGCCTCACCTTAATGAGTTTCTGAACTTTACTGTTTAGAAAATTTAAGAGTAATCCAATTTCGGTAGCGAGTTCTTGGAAAAAATATTGATCTCGTTCTCCGAGGGCAAACGTTCTGCACACCGTTGCAACTAAAATACAGAACCCTTTATTTTTACTAGCTTTCATTGTTATTTTTGCTTCTTTTTCTTGTGCGTGAAGCACTTTCTGTTTATTGTACGAAAATATTTGTTATTTTGCATTATTTTTGTTTGTTATTTGGTATAGTACTGTTTCTATTTTTCGTTATTTGATTCAGTGTGATTTAATATAATAATTAGGGATAATTCAGTGTAGTAGACATTCAATGCAATTTAATGTAATACAAATTCAGGATAATTCGATGTAGTAGAATTCAATGTATTCAAAATTTAATATAATTCAGTATAATGGAAATTCAATATAACAAATTCTGTGCAACCCAATATAATAGAATTTTAGTATAATTCAATGTAATAGAAATTCAATATAATATAAATTCAATAGAATTCAGTATAATATAAATTCAATATAGTTCAATATAATACAAGTTCAGCACACGTCAATATAATACAAATTGATGATAATTCAAAATAATAGAAATTCAATATAATTCAACATAATACAAATTCAACATAATTCACCATGACACAAATTCAATATAGTTCAACATAATACAAGTTCAGTATAAATCAGTATAATACAAATTGATTATAATTTAAAATAATAGAAATTCAACATAATTCAACATGACACAAATTAAATATAATTTACTATAATGCAACTTCAACATGGTCCAAACATACAGTATAATCATTAGTAATAATGATAATATTTCGACAATTTCCTGCATTCATCTTTAGTCTTATTTTATTACCAAATTTTATATGTAATAAATAAATAACAACAACAAGAATAACATTTATTGCTTGCAACTATAATTTCAAGTCGAATGACATTTTCTATATTTTCAAATAACAGAATGCAAACTAAGGGACGAAAGAATGATACGACAGAGCTATTTTATTTATAAAAAAAAGAGAATTGCCCAGATGTGTATCGATCCTAGAGTTTCATATTCTCGTATTCCGGAGCTTAAGAATAAGTCATTGGAACTTTGAAAGCAACATCGTACCGTAGGAAATATTTCTCGGAAAGGTTACATCGAGTTCTTCGGTTGCTCCCTAAGCGTCTTAGAGCAAGATTTCAACCAGAAATTGATAACCTGTACACGGTTTTTTATCTCTGCGAAACTTGAAAAGAAATAAGTATTCGAAAGAAGCCACGAGTAAGCCTGTTTCGCGGTTGAAATTTTTGTTTTGATAGAATTGTTATTGTAAAAGTCGATTTAAAAACTTTCGGAAGCTTTAAAAAAACACTTACCATTTTTATAAAACGAATGTATTAGTCTCATACAAGTTTCGACTACTTTTCTGATTTTATTAATTAAATTCTTTATTTGAATTTGTATACTTCATACAGTTATTTATTTTTTTCCTGCAACAAAGTCTGAGATCCAGTGATGGTATATGAAAAAAATCCATCGAGTTTTCATGAAACCGGTCGTAAATCCTTTTTCCCCATAAAATTGGAAAACGTGGGAACACGTGCATAAATTCCGTAGAAAGTATCGACGTGAGTCTGCCGATATTATTCCTCAATATCATTACAGGAGTTTCACGAGAATCTCATCCGGCGAGGACTGTTTCGCAAGAGGAGCGTATCACTGGAGGATGGCGTGCAAGGTTTAGTGTCCGATGACTTTATGTTACCGAGATCGCTTCCAACATCACCCACATCACCGACGTCAGTATCAGGTATGAAATATGACGCGTATTCGATAACCTCGGCGACATGTTATTCTCGCAGCATTTGAAATTTCAACGACATACGCGAAACGACGCGGTGTTCCTTCTATTTCATACATTGACTGACAGTTGGCGATCTGTATGGGGTATCTTGTAAATATTTCAATATTATGCAAGCACTACTGCAAACAGTTTGACGTACTCAGTAGCGATGGCACTTTCACCCTTTTACGAGAATCGTTTGCTGTAACTTAAGTAAAAAATTCCCTCACTACTTGCTTTAATTTAGACAAAATACCTTTCACCAATCTTTGCTCTAATGTAGACACAAGAATTACTTTCAGTCTACTAGTTTAATTCAGACGGGAGAAATTTGAATTTGATTCCTCCTAGTAGAGACAAATTAGCACCCCTTTTTAAACACAAAAATTTCATTTTCGCAATGCAGAAAGAAAATTATATTCCTCTACTAGAAAAAAAGAATTGAATGCTACTACTTTAACTCAGAAGGGAAAAATTTAAATTTGATCATAGTAGAGACAAATGGGTTTGCACCCCTTTAAAGAAAAAAATGTAATTTCCTCAATACATAAAGAAGACTAAATTTTTCTACTAGAGGAAAACAATTGAATGCTACTACTTTAATTTAGAAAAAAGAAATTTAAATTTGATTCCTCATAGCAGAGACAAATGGGGTTGCACCCCTTTTAAGACAAAATTGAATTTCATGATTAGAGAAAGAAAATTAAATTCGTCCATTAGAAAACAATCGTATACTACTTTAATGTAAAGGGAAGAAATTTAAATTTGACTCTAAAAGAGACTATTTGTGTAAAATTTTACACCCCTTCTTAGAGAAAAAAAATTACCTCAATAGAGAAAAAAAATTGAATTTTTCCATAAGAAGTAAAATTTGAATGTTACTTCACCTAGATGAACTTGAACTTTGTTTTCCCTATAAGAGAAAACTAGTTTGATCCCCATTTTAAAGAAAAGAGCTGAATTTTACTCCTTCGATGCAAAAATAAGAATTGAATTTTGTACCTACGAGAAGAAATAAATGATTTAAACCCCTTTATGGAAGGAAAAAACTTGAACCATATAAGACAGAAATTACATTTTGTCTCTCCTAGAAGAAGAATAAATTTTACTCTTTTCTTAGAGGAAAAACACTTGAAACCACCGCTTAGAAGGCAGAAGTTGCATTTTATTTCCTTTAGAAGAAAATAATAGATCTTTCCCTAGAAGTATAGACTTTTTTCTTTCTCTGGAAGAACAGATTTTGTTCTTTCCTTACAAGAAAAAAATTTGAAACCTTCCCTTAGAAACAAAAATTGCATTGTATCTCTTCTAGAAGATTGTGAACGCATTTCGCTCTTTTCCAAGAAAAGAAAAAGATTGAATCCTTCCTCTGAAAGGAAAGATACTAATTTTAACCTCCTAGAAGAATAAAATAGATGATGTATACACTTCCATAGTAAAAACGATTTGCCCCACCACCCCTAGAGCGTAAGATAATCAAATAGCAATAGTGTTAAAAATTCCACACGTAGAAAAAGAATCCAAACACTGACTAAAGTAGTGTGATTTGCCATAATAAAAATTGTACCCCCTTATCGTACCCCGTAATCGATAACCTGGCCCATGCATCCACAGTGTACCGATAAATTGATTTCTATTCTCCATAAAAGTTGTGATCAATGTTTCAGCACCAAGGAGGATTTTACAAAGTCCCAAAGATTATGCGTCACCGACTCGTCCACTGCGACCAGTATGTCCGTTACTTTTCAGTCCTGGTACCGGCATTTCCGGTCTGATCACGTCTCCGTTCGCTTCGAGCGATTCGTTAACGAACGACGTCACGAGGGACCACAGCGACGGAATTTGGAACGAGTCGCAGGCGACGGTTCTTCAGGCCGACTCGTTGGCCTTACTGACACCGTCCTCGAGGAGAAGGCATCTCCTGCTTCTCCAGCACCAACAGCGATCCTCGATGGACACCGAGGCGCTGGACGTCGAAGAGACCGTGGAATCGCGTCCTTCCAGTCCAAGGATACGCCTCGAGCCAGCGACGCCTGTTCAACCCCTAACACCAAGGTAGTTTATGAATTTTTCATCGATTCGTTCATTCGCACAATGCCTGGCCCATTAGCTCTGTTGGGGTAGCTAACATCTCGTTAAAGTTGACCTTTTTCAATTCAAATCTTTCGGATGTGTACGTTCGCCATCTTTTATTTCGAGGTTACTCTTTCTCCTCGTTGGACTGTCAAATTTTGGTGATTAGATAAGATGTATAAGAAATGTGACAAAATGTTAGGTTTTATTTTTTTGTCGACTGGGTGTCGTAAAATTATACATCTTGCTACCATGTTATTTTTTGGACCTGCAAAATTGACCTTGTTCAAAATTATTGATCTTTTTATGCTGAATTATTTTTATAAATGTACTTCGATTGAAGTCCAACCTTTAACATCACAGCTTTGAAATCACCTTCAAACTGAAGTAACCTTTGATATAACCTTAAAGTAACAGTAAAATGATTTTGAAATAACTCTGAAATCAACTTGGAATGGGCTTGAAATGACTTTGAAATAACCCGGAAACGATCTTGAAATGACTTTGATGTAATCTTGAAACGAGCTTAAAGTGACTTAGACATGATTCTAAAACGATCTGGAAATGTCTTTGATATATCTTTGAAATGACCTTAAAATCTCTTTGGAGTACCTCTGAAATGACTTTGAAACGGTCCTGAAGCGATCTTGAAATGTCTGATCTTTGATCTTGAAATCCAGGTCACAAACGCGACCAAAGTAGAAAATTGAGGACTCAAAAGAACATGCAAAGATTTAAGTGCAGTTTGCTTGTACGATAAAGTATGACGGTACGAGTACCGTCACACATTGTCACGTTTGTATCAAACATAGCAGTTCAGTTTTATGTGTCACATGTTCCCCGTTCGAAATTTGCTGGAATCGTTCGCTCATCCATCGAGTGTCCCGTGATAGAGACATCGCGTGTACATTTACGAGCAATTTTTAAAGGCAATTACTTCTCAGCGTCGAATCGTCGATGACGCCGAGCAACGGTAGACCGAGAGGCGTTTTCCGTCGTCCGAGTCCTGGTCCGCCGTTATCGCAGCCGCAATCGCAATCGTCGAGCGAGTTCGGTTTGAGCCTCGCCAGGACAGATTCGGGAGGTCGAACGAACACGGATCTGTCCGAGACCTCGACCACCGAGGACTATGTCACTGCCAACACCTCCACCGAGACTGGGACCACTACAGGCACCTCCGCAACGACCAGTTCCTGGTCGAGGCCCCCGCAGACGTCCAGCGCCGCGGCGTCCGCCTCGGCGACAGCCACTGCCGCGGAGGGAAGCTCCTTCGAGAGCGCGAGTTCGATTTATAGTCTTGCTCGCAGCGAGGTAAGTCATTTTTAGCGGATAGTACGTTTCAGAAATAATTGTTCTTTAGCGGAAGACTATTTAAACTCTTAGGCACGGCTGAACTTTATGCGGTGCTTCTCCATAGTCCGACATAGGCAGAGTTCGACACGAATTAGGGACCGTTTACACTATGCTATTAAGTCGTGCTAGTAACACATGCCAATAGGTAGTTGAATTTTTGCCCGTACCAGGTCTGTCGTTAGAAAAGGAGACAAAAAAGAAAAGGAACCATTTTCTCTTTCTAACGAGATATCTCGTAGTATTTTTTTCTTACTGTAAATCAATTTTAGTATCAGCAACTAAATATTGTTTTGTGAAAATCTATGTTTTCCTTAAAATAAAATCTACAACGCAAAATGCTCTTTTGACTTGCAGTAAATAGGTTAATAAAATATTTCGTACATTTAATTTCTTTTTAAAGTTACGTAGGTTTTTAAGGCTATGTAGGTTATGATGAGGGATGAACATTGGATGGTTCCGGTAATCTATCGGAATGTGTGATACATTGCAATCAAAATGAAGTAGATATGTCACCTCTGAATGCATACTATATGTCATTTTAACACGTTCGTGTACAGTTGAGTATACATATATGTACGGACATGTACATTAGTAATAGCTACTGGAATGTGTATTGGTATAAGTAGGTACGGAGCGTAGTGGGACTGTCATTATAGAAAGCGGATTATGTTGTATCACCTGATGGACGGAGAATACAGATAGCTTTCGTATTAGGAATTTTGAAATTTGAAATATTAAATTTTATAGTTTCTATACTTAGGTTTTCAAAGTATTAAATTTTTACTAAAGTTCCCTTTCACAAACCATTTGATCATACTTGCAGTAGTATGACCTTTAATAATTGAGTTAATAAAACGAAAATATTAAAAACTACTTTTCATACACTACCAACAACAATTAGTGAAAATTTCTAAAATAAAGTACGATAATAATTGAATAAATAAAATTAAAGATTGAATAATTAAAATAGTGACCATGATGGTCACTCAAAACCCGTAAATAAAATGGTGTGTTAGCTCGTAAAAAAACCGAACATAAACGGAACAAATGGGATGAAAAGATTGACTTTTGCCAAAGAATTTGTTTGCAAAAAATCAAACACGCTAGGACAACGTAACGTTTGCTGATGAAAGCAAATTCAATCTTTCTGGATCGAGCGGCCAACGAATGGTATAGCGTAAAGCAAATAAAGAATCCCAGATCTAAAATTGGAAATCGATAGTAAAACGCGATGGTGGAAGTACAGTGGTCCGGGGTTACGTTTCGACCTCAGGTGTAGGTGAACCGTGTAGTTTTCATCGATGATATTTTATACAAATACGAACGGTATGATATTTTGAAACAAAGGTCGGGCAAAATGCTGTCATCGATGTGAGTACGCGTGATAAATTCATGATTACGTGATTCGATTAAAATTTAGTACAAATATGGTTTTATTAGGATAGTATGTATGAACAAGGTTTAAAAAATTTATTAAAACAAGTTTCATCACGAATTCAAATATGTAACTTTATGGAAGTGTAAAGTTTATAACTTTAGAGTTGTACGAATGTATGTTTATAACTTTACAATTATACAAATATAGTTACATTTATAATTTGAAACAAGTTGAATTATTAAAACAATTAGTTCTGCAGTTTGTTTTGTAGTTTGACATAGTTTGTCTCTGGTAAAGATAATTAAAATAAATTTATTCAATAGTCGTTTTTAAAAATGAGGGTAAGTTTTTTAATAAAATACTTGTACAGCTAATCCCAAATTAAGATGGCTGCGAAATAACATGCTGGCATGGGTATAGAGTAAAAAGGACATATTGTAGAGTATTGATATTCGTACAGAGTATACAATCTGCGATGTTTGTATCGTGCACTTCTACAAATATAGACGATCCTTTGAATAGCAGATATATCTGTACAAATAAGAAACTCGTAGGAATCGGGACGGCTGGTGAAATTCTGCTCGATTCAGGAGCATAATGTTGACTTGATGCCGCTCTATTTACCATGTTTCGTCTCATATACACAAAAATATAAGTATCTGAAGGAATTGTAAATAAGGAGTAAATTGTGACTGGAAAATTACAGATCACTGAAAATTGCGATCACTATGACATTATTCAATTCTGCTTATTTCAATTCTATTTTGATTATTATGTAAAAGAATTAATTTAACTGTTTGAAAGATTTAGTTAAACTTAAAAGTAAATATCTACACATATCACACGTAAAAGAAATATTTACATATATTATACTTACAAGTAAAAATATAAAACAAATACCACAATAATATAATATTCAATTTTGCACAAGTGTTAAAAACTGTTCCTTAAATAAAAATAACCTCAATAATTTTTCAGCAATGTTTCATGAATAAATTTGTCAGGTTGCAATATTTAAGAAAAAATGAGCTGTTATATTTCAGAGATGTTCGTAACAATATTTTTGTAACGTGGTATTTATAGAAGAGCACACGCTCTATTGATTCCAATAACCTTGAAATATACTGTCAAGGTCAACGTTCTGAATAACATTGTTTACTTATATAATCACATTTTGATCTCGGTTTCTAAGATAAACGCAAAAAACTAGAATCAAATTTAAAAACTTCGTTAAATGCATAATGATCATTGCATATTTTACTACAAGTTTAATACAGCATCGGCTTCTTAGAGATATTTCTCTAATATACTCACTTACAGTTCACTATAAAATTCACTGTGGGTCAGTTTAAATTCAGTTGTATGGAAAACTAACGAACTTGATAAAAGTTCAAGTAGAAAGGTAAATGTACCGTTTTAAAGAACGGAAAGACGTGGACTGTCCGTCAAGCGTTAAGGTATTCAAAATGAAATGAAGGTTACGTATCGTGTCAGGCTATCGTTGAGGAGCCATGCAGTCCACCACCGATACTGGAGGAAACGGAAATTCCATTTGGAATGGAAGCACCCCCGTCACCGGCCAGATCTAGCAGCAGCAGCAGTTCAGGCAGCTACGATCTGAAAGATGCAATGATAGATCCAGGTCAGGAACTCGAGCAGACTGCACCTCCGAGCGGACACACCTCAGAAACGGAGCTGGATCGTGACGTAAGGAGATAATTATACTAATTCCTATCAATTCACCGATGGAGTTTTCTTTCGCTGAAAATTTGCATTCTATTCAAAAAACTTTCGCGTGATCCTCTCACGAATTGCGAGAAAAATATCCGTTACGTGGAATTCTTTCTTCGCCTTCTCTTTATTCCTCACTTTTGTTCACTTCATTATAGAACCCCTTTTCTTAACCCCTTAACATCTATTTCGAACTCGTAGTATGATTTGTCAGGTGTGTCAGAACTAATCACAGTAATATTGAAACAGACAAAGAAAGTTGAAATCAATTTTGTATCAATCGACTATATAAATAAGTGGACAATTCCAAATTGAAGCTTATTCAAGTAAAATTGATCACGAAGTACGAGTGCGTCAGACTCGTCAAAATAGTGTATGGGACAATATTCCAAACCTAATTAATCTTAAAACTCTGTGAATTTTAAAGAATTGAAATAGTTCTCTCGGTCACTTTCAAAAATTAATTTAGCTCGAATGTTCATCGTATGGAAATGATTGATTTCTGTCGTGCATCGTACCAATCAATTTTATTAATCGTTTATTGGTACAGATAATATCAAAGAGCAAAGTGCTATACAGAAACGTATAATGTTCTTGTATCTGTATGCAATACTGTTCATAAAATTTGAAAGCCAGTGAAAATTTCCTGGAAATCATAATCCGTCACTCTTGCTTTAACGATCGAGGTTTCCAAATTACGTTCTTTTCAGACTTGTTTTAACATTGGTAGCAATTTTAACGCCGTGTTCTATTTAGTCAAAATTCCGACCACCGGAAAGTGTACTGCATTGTTATGGAGAAGATGGCGCATCTTCTCGGTGCTCGCGCTTAACAAGACGTATATTTACAATGGCGGAATTCATCGTTTCGAAGCGCGATCCGTTGACAAAAACTTGCGGATAATGGCTGGGGACTTTTGTGTTCTCGAAAGACGGCCACTCTGTTCGTGATATTCGAACGATTGTCGACCTTCCTTAAGGCGCTTATGCGACTTCCAAAGTCTCGTTCTTGAAAACACCGTCTCCACACTTTGTTGTGGCGCGATAGAGAATGTAGGGAAATAGGAGCAAGATTATTTCTCACTAGGAACCACGAATTCGTCACAAGTACAAGTAACGTACAGTTGTTAAGAGGAAGTCTGATTTCCATAGATTGATTTTTGGAGATTTTTGTACGTTAGAAAATTTTGAAGTCGGTCACAAATAAGGATTTGGGGAATTGATCTGTAGACCTTGAGATTTGACAGGTATTTGAAAACCTCGGAATTTGTTGGTCCAGAAATTTGGAAATCTACCATTTGAAAATTTAGAAGTATGCATTAAAAATGTATTTTATTTTCCTAGCAAATGTGCACGATTCTCAGTTTTGTATGAGTGTTTGAGGCTACATCACCTTCCCCAAAAGATGTTTAACCCTTGCCATACTTTGACGAGTCAGACACTTGACGCACCCGCACTTCAACTGTAATTAATCGTACTCGAATTTTGAATGCACCTGAATTTGGAATGCAAGTCCAATCACCATTTGCATCGTCGAGATCTGCTGAATACAAAACTGACGTAACATTAGAACTTCCTTCATCTGTTTGAATATTGTAGCTGTAATTAATTAGTTCTACCTGACGCACCTGGCAAATCAATCATAAAGGGATACTTTGACTTGCAACATAATTATCTACATAAATCTCCCTTAATAGAACTATCTTTTTTATTTCACGTTTTTCGTGTGCTTTCAGGAAGGTCACCGTTCTTCTTCAGGAGGTTACGCCGAGTCTCCTCCAGATCCTCGCACCTGGAGCGAGGAGGAGCGTCGCAGACGTCGGAAGACCTTCACCCTGGACTTCCTAGGAAGCACACAGGACATCGAACGCAGTCCAGAACCATACGGTGATAGTACCGAGGTCAGTCCAACGGCGAGTCATCGGCACAGACCTAGAGGAAAATCCACGAGCGCCAGAAGTCCTCACAAGAACAACAGGAAACGGGAAACCGTTCAACAAACGGTGCAGGTGCAGCAGCAACAGCAGCAAATCACCAGGAGCCCTCAGAAAGAGGATTGGCGCGTGGATCAGGCCGAAGACACCGGTCACATTCCAACGTCGGATGATTCTAGTTGTAGTCATCATTACCACTTGCATCATCATCATCATCATCATATGCATCGTGAAGGTGCCGATGGACGACATAGGAGGACCAGAGAGAGTCCACGAAGGAAGACTACTGGTTATGTTTCTGCCAGAAGAAGGAGCAACGAGGTGAGTGTATGAAAGAAGTAACGAGGTGAGTGTGTGAAAGAAGTAACGAGATGTGTGTTTGTAACGAAAGAAAATTACAGAAATTTTTTGTTGGATTTATATTTGAAGGTTAGTTGGTTTGTAAATAAGAATCTGTCGTCCTTGATGTATGTTTGGTGATGCATTTAACATATCTGAAGGAGAGACGTTTAAAAATGTGTCTACATAAGTTCAGACTCTGAAGTTGTACCGAGTGGGTTGGCAAGAGTGCCTCAAGCGTAAGCAGCTATATGCAAACGACCACTTTGTGCGCGAAATTTAAATGCAAAATGGGTCGTGAGAGATAAAGTGACATTCTGCATATCTATTTGTTCATTCTGTTGCAATTGTCACTTTCGCTTACTATTGTTCTGTGTTTAAATTTTGCGGGCAAGATGAGTGTTTAAATATAATTGCACATAAGTTTGAGATATAGGTGCAATTTTTATTACAACTAATCCTACGTTTTTGAATTACCAAATACCAAACCTTCAAGTTTCTATATCTCCAGATTTCTAAATCTCTAAATGGTCATGTCCCCAAATTTGGAAATTTCTGTTCTTATATTCCCCAATCCCTACACCCTCCAATTCCCACATTCCCCAATTTCCACATGGCCCACTTCGTATATTCCCTAATTCCCACATTCCCCAATTCCAGCATTCTTTAATTCCCACATTCCCCAAATCCCACATACCCCAATTCCCACATTCCCCAATTCCCACATTTCCCAATTCTCACATATTCCAATTCCCACATTTCCGAATTCCCACATTCCCCAATTCCCACATTCCCTAATTTCCACATTCCCCAATTTCCACATTCCCCAATTCTCACATTCCCCAATTCCCACATTCCCCAATTCTCACATATCCCAATTCCCACATTCCCCAATTCTCACATTCCCCAATTCCCACATTCCCCAATTCTCACATATCCCAATTCCCACATTCCCCAATTCCCACATTTCCCAATTTCCACATTCCCTATTATAATATTTCCCAATCCCTACTTCTCAGAATCCTAATTTCAAATACTTCGCAACTCCCCAATTCCCAAATCCACAAATTTAATATTTCCCAGTTCAGCATTTTCCAAATCCCCAAATCCCAAATGTAATTTTCCTATCTTTCCACCCCGAACGTATAACTCCCCTCATTCTAAGCACTCCGTCCTAACATAACCGTCACTTCGCCTCCTACGTTTAAATTTCGCGGGCAAGGAGCATAGTCGTACATGTCCAAAGCAGTCGCCACTTTGCTGCAACTTCAGACTCGGAACTTATGTGGTGAAACCCGTATGCACTCATGTACAGCTTGTAAAGAAAGGCAGTAAGCCGTATCATCGTTTATTTACGCTCCTCGGCTGGAAGAATAGGATCGTTAAGTTTTCCCTAGATTCCGAGCTAAAAGCAAATGGCGGTCCCACCCTCTGCCCGTAGCATTAGCGACGAGATGCCTAGAGTGCACCCCAGAGTGCGATTCTGCTT
Source organism: Megachile lagopoda (assembly GCA_036983795.1). Taxonomy (NCBI): domain Eukaryota; kingdom Metazoa; phylum Arthropoda; class Insecta; order Hymenoptera; family Megachilidae; genus Megachile; species Megachile lagopoda. The sequence continues at coordinate 8,712,252 of CM072797.1, read as the reverse complement.
CGAATGGAATCGCACTGCTTATTAGGAAGGCAATACCGTATTGGGACGATAGAGACACAAGGTCCCGTTTCTATTTAGGATAAGAACGCGGCCATAACAGGTAGCCTGCCACGAAGAAGATCGCGCGCTGCAGACGACATAATGTGTTCGAGGTTGAGCCCGGGCCGTTATCAACGCAGTCCAGGACACAACGGACAACGGGCGGTGATTGTCGAGTCTCAGAGCCCAGAAGCGAGATTAAAAGCTCTTTCAGCGGAATCCTTGAGGTCCGTCAGCCCGGGCAGCGACAGTGTCTTTTACAGCGAGGGCGCGGACCAATATCTTGCTATCAGCGCGCTCGACGCTCCGCATTGTTATCACTGCGGCAGAGAGGTAAATTATTTATCGTTTACTAAGTTCCTCCTTTGAAAGGAAGGAAGGTACTGCGAAATGGAACTTATTGACATAGTTGCAACGGTGATTAAACAAAGAAAGAACGCGGTGTACAAAGGCTGTAGATTGCGAGACGGGCATCGGGGCAACCCCTTGGGGCAACGTGATCTACTTGTGCAAACAGAAGGGTGCGTTATTAAAATTTTTAGATAGAATTATGGAATTGTGAATGGTTTAATTCGATTGCTGAAAACTATACTTGCTCGTGGGGTGAGTTCTTGAAATTGAGAGTCAAAGGGACTTTGGGAAAATTTTGATGTATTTTTACAATTATTGGAAGTACTTTTTCAGTTGTGTAGCTAGATTTCACTGAAGAATAGAAACAAAGATATAGGAGAATAGATCTTGTAGAATTTATTTCAAAATAAATAACACGGCATGAATAGAGGTCGCTGCAGTCGTTTTAAGTAAAAGATCGGAGGAGCTACAAAATTTTAATAAAATTTAGAATATTGATACTAAAATTTTCTGTGATTTCTGAATTACTTTCTATAATTTTCTAAGAAATATGGAACACATAAGAAATTGATCATTATTAATATTTATGAATATAAAAGTTAGGGGAATATAGAGATATAGATATTTTAAATATTGCACCATCTACGTTTGCTTAAGGCAATATATTGCTTCAAATGGTTGTCCTGGTGACTGTCGTTGCTGTAGATAGTGCATAGTGTAGTTAGTTGCTTGGATCTTGAATTTCTTCCTTTCTTCTTGTTTCTGTAATCATTCTCGTACCCGCATATCGGACAGAGGGTGCTTAAAAAATGGCCGAGACTGATTTAAAACAATATTTTGAAATAAATATTCTTATTTAGAATAACGAAAAATAGAACATAACATATCAGAATAACATAAAATAACGACATGTTCAATTTAAAATATCTGTGGTCCATTTTAGGAAAATGGTTTCCCAATTTCAAACTAATTCTCTGATAGCATGTCAGATAATATTTATTTATGTACTGATTAGACTGTTCAAATTATTCAAGAAAGAAAAGAGATTTTGTAAGTAGTTTATAAGGATCTCTTCTACGCGTCTGATTTTGACAGTCAAAATCAATGCGAATCATGGGTTCACGTGCCAACAAGACACACAGTAATGAGTTTAAGACAAATCAAACAGTCTCACAAGGAAACCCTCAGGTCAATTTCGAAAAACTTAATATTTGTTTATGAATTGTTTACTGATCAGTTACTTTTAGTAAAAGGAACACAAATAAATTTATACAATCATTCTTTATTTTAACAAAAACATGCATTGTGACAACTTAATCATTTCTGTAATTTAAAATAAGACATCTAAGACACGTCATTTTGACGCATTTCATAAATCTAGTATTAAAAACAAAATATTTTCTATTTCAAAGTATCTAGTATTTATTCATTAGCATTTTATAAAATCCACATCTGATGTAAGCTGCAAACGAACCAAAAAGAAGAGAACCGTGGGACTTGAGCTGTCGACACTGCGATTACAAAATTTAAATATACGCTCTCAGCTACGAAAGCCTTCATGAACAATTTTTCGTGATATGTATATAAAGCCAACCGGAATTTTTCAAATTGAATTTCTCCAATTTTTCTAAAAAATGAGCTCTACCAGAAATGTTTCGATAAATATCTCCACAAGTATAAATTTTTCGAAATCCATTGACGTCTCCTTGTAAAAGCGAACGTCATAGTATAGAAAAAAAAATCTCGAAGTTTAGATCGATCTATCTCTCTATCTATCGGTCTATCTACCTCTTTTCTCTATCGTGCGTGCCATCGTATTGCTCCACCTCGAGGTCTCGGAAGAGATCGTTCGACCGCCAGCAGGTTTCGCGGACTCCCCTGAAGGACATCGATCCTCCTCGAAGCACGTGTCCGGCCATAGGCTGTACAAGAAGTTCGACAAGAGGTACCGATCTGAGGATCGTGGCGACAGAAGGCATCGGCGAAGTAGCGCGGGCAGATCGGACGTCAGGGCGAAATCGGAAGAGAGGATCGCTTCCAGAAGGGGAAGCAGAGGATCCATCGACGACACTGCTGCGGGAAGAAAGAGACTTCATGCGAGGAGCACGGACGTCAGTTTGGAAATTCTCACGGGTTAGTATTTTTTCTCATCTTATCAGGGCCGTATATAGAACTCCTCCTGGGAAATTAAAATTCTTCTTGGACAAACGAGAATTTAAAAGAACATGTGTTTTCATATATTTCATATATTTTTATGAAGTTATTCATATTATTATGGCGATAGTAATTTGTATCATAAACAAGTAATTTGTAGTATAGTTGAAGGTTGCAACAAAATACGAAATAGAAAATTATTAAAAGTGGAATTACTTTAAGAAGTGAACAATTTTTGCTGTACAGTCTCTAAAATTATATGTTTGCGAGGAGAAATTTTAGAATTAAAAACACTTGACCATTAAATAAAGTGTGTTACTGCGTCATGTGAAATGCATGTACAGGGTGATTCATGTGACCGGAACAAGACATAGCTTTTTCCTGAAGGCAGAAAAAGATGAATAGCTCAAAGTAGACTTGCGTTCACCATATTTTTTTCGCAGGTATAATGCATTTTGGTGTACATTGAAAACTGTGCTAGTAGCTTTGTGCACATTTTATTGACAAGTTAATTAGTGAATGTTGAAAATACATAAATAAAAAATTCTATGGACGTCATATGAAGAAATAAAATAAATCAAATCACATATCGATATAAAATATTTGGTTAAATAGTAGAGAATGTTTAATTGAAACGTGAATATTCTGCGTAAAATGATTTCTTTTGTCACGGACGTTCGCATGGGAAACACGATATCATAAAGTTTTATTCGGTACACCGTAGAGAGCTTATTCGAAAAATTGTTATATATAAACCGTGTTTGTGCCTGACACAAAAATCCATTATATGCAAAAATGTGTACGTAGCATCGTAGAACCGTTATAATAAAAGTAAGCAAATATCGCAGCGTTGTAAAAAGTTACGTAATGAAACAGGATTTAAAAAAATTGAGTGGATCCAGTAACGTTCATTAAAAAAGTTTTCCACTTCTCACTGGATCCATTTACTTCCCTTCAAGGTGATTAGTCGTTTCCCTGCTCGTTGAAGTCCAATGAAAATCAGTAAAAGGGATAATAAAACAAACGACGTATTTACAATTTTTATTAGACTTTATTCGCTTGTTTATTTCGTTGTGCTCAATTAAAAGTTTCTTTGGGGATATTATGGAAGTATTGAATTTGTTTTTAATTCTGGTGGGGAACGTTGGGAATTTATAACTTTAACTGTTATTAAATTTTAGAATTATTGTATTTAGAAATTTGAAAGTTTATCTGCGATTTCGAACAAATTTGTAAATTTATTGTGGAAGTTTAAGAATTCGGGATTTTTTTATTTGGCGACTTGGGAGATAGGAGCTTGGAAGTTTTTAGACATCTAAATTTGTAGATTTCAGAATTTTTTAATTTCAAGTTGAACGGTTTTCAAATTTCTAAATGTCTAAATTTCACAACTTCTAAATTTTATGATTTGAAAATTAAAAAATTTTCAAAATGTATTTCCTTTGTTTAATTAATGTTCACTGCATCGAATATGTTGAAGAACTACCCCTCATACTAACCAATTTACATTAACATACTATAAACTTCACATATACAATTTTAAATATATTACACCTAAAAATACTATTCAACATGTAAAACTAGTACCTGATCGTATGATCTAATATCATAAAAACTTAATGGCACTCATTGGAACCTAAACTTGAAGCTTTTATAATAACTGTCTCATAACCTATAAACATGAATATAAGTGACCCCAATCTTCACTTCTCAGGAATAGAGATTACCTTCAATATTTTCTCACGAAATTCAGCAATAACGTCCATATTACAAAAATAACATCCAAAAATACACTTTAAAATTGAGAAACGTGAAAATGGAAAGGAGTTTGGGATCAAACTTAAAATATGATCCCGGTCTAAGAATATAAAATGAAGCTATAAAAATTCGAATTCTCGAATAACTTCGGGTACGATTTCAAAATTCTAATACTTTTGGAGTGCTTCAAAAAATTGAATTTTGATTTATAGACTCTGTTCAATAAGATTAATAACCTATTTACTATGACAAACTTCAGTTCTGAAAATGAACAAAGAAGATCTATTCTTGAAATATTCCACATAGCTGTTCATTTTGAGACGACAATATTATTTTAGCGAAGATCCTTGACCCACAATTAGATTATTCACTTCATTCTGACACGAAAATGTTATTTTAGAAAATCCATATATCAAGTTTAAGATCGTTAACTCACAATTAAATTATCCACGTAGCTCTTCATTTTGATGAGACATTACTTTACTTAATATACACTTCATTTTGGACGAACAATATTATTCAAGTGAATGCATATCAAGTTCAACATCATTGATCCATGATTATCCACATAGCTCTTCATTTTGATAGAACAATACTATTTCAGTGAATGCATATATCAAGATCAAAGACAGATTCACTATTATCTGCATAGCTGTTCATCTTCAAGGAACAATATTATTTCAGTGAATGCATGTATTAACTTCAAGATCATTGATCCATGGTTATCAACATAATTCTTCATTTTGGAGGAACAATATTATTTCAGTAGATGCATGTATTAACTTCAAGGTCATTGACTCACGATTATCAACATAGTTCTTCATTTTGGAAGAACAGTATTATTTCAGTGAATGCATCTATTAACTTCAAAATCATTGCACCACGATTATCAACATGGTTCTTCATTTTGGAAGAACAATATTATTTCAGTGAATGCATAACTTCAAGATCATTGACGCACGATTATCAACATAGTTCCTCATTTTGGAAGAACAATATTATTTCAGTGGATGCATGTATTAACTTCAAGGTCATTGACCCAGAATTATCAACATGGTTCTTCATTTTGGAAGAACAATATTTTTTCAGTAAATGCATATAAAAAATTGAAGGTTATCAACCTAACAATTATTCACGATTATCCACGTAACTCTTCATTTTAACTAAACGATATTATTTGAACGAATGCATATATCAAGTTGAAGGTCATTGGACGTGTGAAGTTATTTATCGTTATTTTTCGATGCGATATCAGGTCGAGAGGACGAGGACAGCTACGTGGAGCCGTACACGAGCAGCGAGTGGATTTACATCGGTGACCTCGAGGAGAGCCACGTGTGGAAAAGGCCAGACAGCAGAGGTGACGACGACGAGGTTCCAGAAAGTGTCGCTAAAGAGAGGAGAAGCTCTCAGGAGTCGACAGAAAGCGAGAGAAACTTTCGGAAGAAGTATCAGGCGGCGACGCACAGGATGGTGCATCGGAAAAGCAGCGGGGAAATGTATAAGAGGATACAAACGAAGAGTTTCGGTAAGTTGTCGGACTACATTATCCTATTATTGCTTCTTTCACGGTTCGTCAAACATCCCCTAGCGACGCGAAACAGCCCATGCTGAAATAAAGCGCATCGCGCTCTTATTGGATGAATGTCCGTTTCTGTTGCTGTCGGACTTATCTGTTTTATTGTTCTTGATGTAGGTGATATTTATGGTGTTTTTGCTGGGGTACTGTTTGAGTTAGGTACTTTTGATATTTGGTGTGGCATTTTCGTTCTGGGGACTGTTCCGGAGACATTCATCTGGATTTGATGGTAGCACTGTGGCAATATACAGTACGGTATCGTGGGTTTTGGAAATTTATGAAATTTGGGAGTTTAGATGTAGGGGTGTTTGGAAAATTGGGTGATTTGAAATTTGGGCATTTGGAAACTTGAGAAATTTACATTTGGAAATTTAGGAACTTGAGAAATTAGGAAATTTGGAAGTTTGGAAGTTTGGAAATTTGGAAATTAGGAAATTAGGAAATTAGGAAATTAGGGAATTAGGAAATTACGGACCTAGGAAACTAAGAAATTAGAAAACTAAGAAATTAGGAAACTAGGGAATTAGGAAACTGGGAAATTAGGAACTAGGGAATTAGGAAACTGGGAAATTAGGAACTAGAAAATTAGGAACTAGGAAATTAGGAAACTGTGGAATTAGGGATTAAGAAATTAGGAAACTAAGAAATTCAGAACTGAAAGAGTGAAAATTAAAAATTTAGAAATCCAAAGATTTGCATACTCAGAAGTTTAAAAATTTGTCTACTTGAAAACATAAAAATTTAAAAGAATCTAAATTCCCAACTTCAAAATTTAAAAATTCTAAAATTTGAAAGAAACCATATGCACCCCGAACCCTATGCAGTTTCACATTACATTAAATATATAAAAATACTGATATAATAAAAATTGTTCGAGGTTACCATTATATTCTCAAAAGATAATGGAAATATGAAACAACCCATTAAATCATCATCAACAATTATTAATAGCACGCTGTTTCTTTACCGGATATTTTATTTCACTCCGAAATACAATATAATGTGAATTTGAAATGTCGAGCAACATTCTGAATTTACAATTATGATAAAGTAACCCGACTGTTTTCTTCATTTATAAATGGTAAACCAGAGCATTGTAAATTATGGTTAAACAAAAATGTATGCACACTTTCCATTGCAGCAGAAACAACAGATATTAATTACGCGACAGAGCTCAAACAAAAATGGCCGACTATTTTGAAACACTGTAAATATTACAGCAAGTGCTACAAAGAAGTTTTAATAGCTGTCACTGCCGTATATAGCTCAAAATGGCGGTGGCTCGCGTTACTGCAACCTCCCTTGCTTTTTAATAGAAATATAATTCCATCAGATTACTGAGAAATCGATATCGTTTTTCTACGTTGTTATTACAAAAAAAGAGTTACGTGTTCCGCAGTTAATTTATTACGACGCACAACATATTCTGTTTTTAATATTTTCTGTGTTATATGTACACGTTGTATACGATGGTATGCCCTATTTCGGTTAAAATATTTAATGTAATTGAAATGAAATAAATTATTAATAATTATTGAGTTGAATATGAATATATTAAAATGCATATATTTAAATGAATATATGAATATAGGCATATGAATTATTAACAATTTATTAATAGTAATAAACTTGCTGCACAGCTAAAATTATTTACAGGTAATTAATGTTAACAATTATTACTTTCTGTGTAAGTAATCATTTAGTACATAATACCGCTAACATTATTACAAAATAATTTATGATGTATTCTAGAAATAGAGATATTATACAGGTTGTTCACTGAAAATCTATTATTTACTACGATACGTATACTCCTTGTCTTAAAACAAAATGGAGGTCTCGTTTGTTGGGTTTATTGACGTTCGACTGCTGTTCAAATATTTACATAAAATTTGCAACTTGGTATCAGTGAACCCCTTGGAATATATAATGAAGAATTTGAATAATTCTCGATATTGTTTTCGTCTCTAACATCTTGAAACTTTCTGTGCTAAAAATTCACGCGACCACTTGCTTCAATTTCACATTTCAGATCCGTTTTATGACAAACCGAGATCGATAAAAACCTAAATATTAAAAGCGGAGGTAAATAAAGCGTCAGTCAAAGCGATAATAAAAAAGTGAATACTTGCGTGCACCTTTATAAATCTTCGCCTATTTATACGTAAAGAATCGATCGCAAATAAAATGTTCCCTACTTCCATGAATATTTTACAGACCTTGAAAGCCATTCTTATAGCGAAGGCTATAATATCTCTAAATATACGATAAATATGCAAAATGTATCAAGGTTATAATCAACAAATTTTTATTTATACAATATGTTAGAATCGCGATAAAACGAACAAAAGGTTGTTTTTATCGAAGATGAAGCCAACGTTGCGTTGCAGCAAACAGATCCGGATACACGCGAATTCGTTCATGGAAAAATTAATCTGTAAATGAATTTATAATGTTTTGACAATGGAACCCGATTTAAAGGTAGAACAAAACTGTCTACCGATGTTAACCCACGAGTTGGCGCGTGAAAAGGTTGACTCGGTGGTTTATAAGAGCACATGTCGAGATCATACTGTACCTAAATCCCTATATTTCTGAATTCCTATATCCTCAAGTTCGTATATTCTTGAGTTACCATATCTCCAAATTTCTATAACTTTGAATATATTTCCGGATCCCTATATTCCCGAATCCTTACGTTCGCAAATTCCTCCACTCCCCAATTCCTATATTTCAAAATTCCTAATTTTCTAATCTCTAATTTGTCAAATCCCTACATGCCCAAATTCCTATATTCCAGAATTCCTAATTTTCCAAATCTCTGATTTGCCAAATGTCTACATTCCCAAACTCCTATGTCCCCAAATCGCTACATTCTCAAATCCGTACGTCCCCAAATCCCTATACCCCCAAATACCTACGCCCCCAAATTTCTACGCCCCCAAATCCCTAGATTACCAAATCACTACATTTCCAAATCCCTACATTCCCAAATCCATCCGTCCCCAAATCTCTACGCCTCCAAATCCCTACGCCCCCAAATCCCTACGCTCCCAAATCCCTAGATTCCCAAATTTCTACGCCCCCAAATCCTTACATTCCCAAATACCTAAGTACCCAGATCCCTAAATTCTCAAATCTCTACATCCCTAAACCCTTATATCCCCAAATCCCTACATCCCCAAATTCCTATATTCCAAAATTCTCACACACCAAAATCGCTACAGCCCCAAATCGCCTTATTCCCAAATCCCTACACCCCCGAATACCTACATTTCCAAATCCCAACATTCCCAAATCCCTCCATTCCCAAATTCCCATATTCCAAAATTCTCACATACCCAAATCGCCACAGCCCCAAATCGCTATATTCCCAAATTCCTACATCTCCAAATCGGTACATCCCCAAGTAGCTACGGCTCTAATTGGTCAGAATAGAAAAATGGACGCCACTCACACGTATTTTCGGCGGTAGCTCTCGCGGTCACGCACACATTAGGCGAAAAACAATGACAGTCTTGACAGTCTCTCAAGTGAGCGAGATGCTACTTGCGTTCAGCAGTTGTCATTATTATTCTTATTTGCCTGTATGTCACAGGAAGTGTTCACAGATACAGCTTCTTTTACTTTGCGACCTCACGCGCCAACTGGAGGGTCGACATCTGTATGCATATCGGACAGCTTTGAAATAACGAGAGATCGGTGGAAAAAAATGAACGATGTTCGAGTGGTTGGTTGAAATAATTTCGATGTTATTGGAGTGGTACGTCAATCAGTTTAAAACGAGGATATCACCGTTTTAAATACACTCCACTTAACTATATTTAACGGTAACGTTTGTGAACGACGAGTAGTTTACATAGAATCGATTGCTCTTCGCCTCTGGTAGTAATTAAATGAACCGAAGTCCGTCTCTTTATGACAATTAAATGACAGCTATTACACTTTGTTAGAGAAATATTTGCTTTCACTTAACGTCGACGGTGTACAATGTGTGTGTCAAACAACGGGGGTAACATCTGTGAAAAGGAGGAACCGCGTCTACTTGCAAGCGAGGCATTTATTTGTTTCCGATAACGTAAAGGTTCCAAAGTGTTGATGTTGCCGGGTCAGCTGATTTTCAGCAGGTATTTGGAAACTTGAAAATTGCGGGGCTGCACAATTTTGAAATTACGAAAGTTTGGAAATTCGGGATATTCGGATAAAAGGAATTTGGAGCTCTAAGATTCTGGAACATTGGAACTTTTGAAATTTTCAATGTTGCGAGTTTGCAATTTGGAATCTACTATTTTGGAAATTTGGGATTTTGGGACTTTGAAAATATGGGGCTTTAGGGTTTTTGGAATACTGGGATTTTGGGAATCTTCTATTTTGGAACAATGTGAGTTTGAAAATTTGGGATTCGGGATCTTGGAGATTTGGGATTTTAGGATTTTGAGACTTCGAGAATTTGGAAATTTTCAATTTTGGGAGTTTGCAATTTGGGATCTATTGGAACTCTGAAATATTGGATCTCTGCAATTGCGGAGCTATGAGAGTTTGAAAATTTGGGGTTTTAGATCTTCGCAAATTTTGAGTTTTAGGATTTTGAAACCTTGTGAATTTGGACATTTTCAATTTTGGATACTCTGCAATTTTGGAACTATAAAAGTTTGAAAATTTGAGGTGTTAGGTCTTCGCAAATTTTGAGTTTTAAGATTTCAGAACCTTGTGAATTTGGACATTTTCAATTTTGGAACTCTGCAAATTCAAAACTATAAGAATTTGGAAATTTCATTATTACGATATTTAACACTTGTAAATCTACAAATCCGTAATAAATTTCAAATTACAAAACATGTTAATCGAAAAGTGTAATAATTACGAACTCAGACAAGTAAAAATCGTCAAGAATTTGGCGAGTCATCCGAGAATCGTACATTTTCCGCGAATCCAAGTGTTTTTTATCGTCGAATAAAATATTGTGATTTATACGGGAAATAAATCATTCTGTGACTAATCTTCGTTTTTATAACAACTATCTTGGGAAACATTCAGATGCAACCCATAATACCTTCGTAGGATTACAAGCGCCCTTTTGAGCTTCCCGTTTGAGAGCGTAAATTTAGTAGCAGCTTCAGGGTGTTATGTATCTTCGGGCAAATTTAGCGAATATTTATGCAAACATGGAATTACAGACGCTGACAATACATCACCACTCTCGCTACAAATTTTATGCTCTCTATGAATTATGTGATCGTTGTTATATCACCAAATACGATACTTTTAGAGCTGTTCTTTTAACAGTTTAAAGATTGTTCTCTTAATATATGAAAGTCTTCGTATATTATTATAGTATATTCATTTTGTGGCAGATTTATTAATTCATTGTTATATAAATTGTTATTTAAATTTCAGCATTATTCAATTTTTTATTTTCAAGTTTATGGATTTTCAAATTTGTCTTCAAGTTTTTACTGTTTTTAATGATTTCAAGATTTGAGAGTTTGAATTTTTTTTTAATTGAAACCTTTTTCATTTAAAGATTTGATCTGAAGATTTAATTTGACGACTTGGATTAAAGATTTGATCAGAAAATTTGATTTTAAGGTTTGAATATTTGAAAGTATAAAATTGCTAAGATTTGATGGTTTGATTTGCAGACATGATTTGTCAACTTGAATCAAAGACTTGCTTCAAAAAATTGTTCTGAAAATTTAATTTGAAGATTTCATTTGAAAATCTGGCTTGAAGATTTAAAGATATAAAACTTGCAAATTTACCCGTTTGAAATAGAAAAAAATAAAACTTAATGTATTCCATTCACACAGCAAATGTTCTCACATCGCACTAAACGCTCTCCGTTTCCTATATCGCCATTTTCCCAAAAGAGGTCCATCACGTTCGCCATTACACAAAGCACAGAAACGTATAAATTCCATTCCCGATTCTAAGAGGCTGCTGTAACTAAAATTTCCTCCGCGTGGCGACACATCACCGAAGAATGTCCCGAAAGACAAAGAAATCGTTCCCGATACCGTCTGCTTGCACGACGAAAAGAGAAAGCAGAGGGAGAAACAGCGGAGGAAAAGCGTGTCGAAAGGGAAAGCGGAAGAGGGACGGGAAAAAAGAGAGGAAGAAAGAGGGAATCGTTCTTCCCGTTTCTTTAAATAAGCACCGCGTAATACTCTGGCTAAATATAATCGAAACGGCGCAGCTGAGAGAAAGAGACGCCCAGCGTCGACTGCTACCGACGCTTCTGCGACGTCGGCGTCTACCAGATACATGTGACGAGTAGCTTACGTTGTTTGATTAGAAAAAGCGAATCTCCCGTAATACAAACCTTTCGATTTCTTTGATACTCGCTGCTAGATACACGTGTATATCTGGAACACTTGGCTGCATGGCTTCCTTTGGATGTACGGAAATAGTTGTACATTTCATCACTTTCTACATTTTTAATTTGTTGGATTTGCTAGTTTTAGAGTTTGCGAAATTTCAGATTGGTAAATTGATTTTGTAAATTAGGGAATTGGATAACTTATGAGATTTCAAATATATCAGTTTTCTAAACTCTGAAAATGATAAATGTCCTACTTTATAAATTATTAAACTTTTAAATGAGCAGTTACTAAATTACTAAAGTATTAGATTGTTAAGTTACTTAAATAATAAATTAATAAATTTACAAATTTATAAATTTGCAAATGACAAATTCGTAACTTACAAATGATCAATTCCTAGATTACTGAACATGCAAATGATCAATTGTGAGGTCACAAGATTTTTAAATAACAATTTTCTAAATTTCTAAACTCCCTAATTTTCAAACTACCAATTCTCATCTTACTAAATTTGCTAATGGTCAGCTTCTACGTTACCCAATTTGCAAATGGTCAATTTCTAGACTGCTACATTTGCAAATGGACAAATTCTAAATTGCCATAGTTGCAAATGACCAAATCCCAAGTCACTAAATTTGCAAATGACCAATTCCCTAAGTTACTAAATTTGCAAATGATCCATTCTCATCCTACTAAATTTGCAAATGATCAATTCCCATCTTACTAAATTTGCAAATGATCCATTTCTACGATACTAAATTTGCAAATGACCAATTCCAAAATTACTAAATTTGCAAATGATCAATTCTCATCTTACTAAATTTGCAAATGACCCATTCCCACGATACTAAATTTGCAAATGACCTATTTCCACGATACTAAATTTGTAAATGACCAATTCCAAAATTACTAAATTTGCAAATGATCAATCACCATCTTACTAAATTTGCAAATGACCAATTCCCTATGTTACTAAATTTGCAAATGACCGATTCCCTAAGTTACTAAATTTGCAAATGAGCCATTCCCACGTTACTAAATTTGCAAATGACCAATTCCAAAATTACTAAATTTCCGCTTCCAAATTCTCAAATAACCCATTACCAAATTACTAAATTTACAAATTTAATAATTTAAAAATAACCAACTCCAAATTACTAAATTCCCTCATTTTTAAATTTGTCAACATCTAATTCCCAAATTCCCAAGTTTCATAATTATCAAATTCTCAAGTTCTCCAGTATCTTACATCCTCAAATTTCCAGCTCTTCATATTCCTAAATTTTCAATGAACCTCCCAACTTTCTAAATTCCCGAATTTCTAAATTGTTCAACTTTCCTAAGGAAGCCAGATTTGCCTCTAACTAGTCCACTTTCCCTATCTACTAGAACAAGTGGTTTTAAGTACACCAATTTCACCGGCATAAGGTAAGTAATGAGTTGCAGACCACTTTCCTATTTAATTCCAATTACAGTGTGAAGTATATGTAACATGAAACCAATTGTTATGAATAAACTTCAAAGGTCCCGTTAATTTACGACTTTAAAGTCGTACAAGAGCTATGAACCTTGTATTTAAATAATTTTCCCACATCCTCAATCATCGTTTTGCTAAATGTACCTAAATTCCAAATAGATTTGTGATACAAACTAAGTGACTTAAGTATAAAATTATTTATTAAAGTCCTAAAAATCGATTTACTTCGACAATTGTACTGTGATGATTTACTGATACTGTACCACTTACTGATGTTAGTAACATAATATTATAATACCTTCAATAACGTATATTTGCTCAATTTCTATAATTTTTACGGATTGTTTCGTCACGTAGGATGCATCCACTAAATAAATTCATATCGCAAAGGTACAACGCTTTCGCAACTCTAATTTTACAAAATCAATACAGTGGTAACTATCTACCTCTCGACTCATTCAAACCAAACCCGTTCCTAATTACCCACTGCTCGCAATTTACCAAAATTCCGTTCCTCTGGAACATCGTTTCCGCCTCGTACCAACTACTTTGAATTCCATTCATCGGCATACCCGTCAAGGTATTCCAAGGATCGTCCAGAAACATATGAACATACGCATACATATACTCGCCCTCAAAAGTAATTGGACACCTATTAAAGTTTCAAAGACTCATCAGAAAGAACATACGTTTGAAATCGTTCAAATATTTAACCCGCTGCTATGGTAATTCGGTCAAGATTTGTATGAAACATTATTTTCATTGTGGACACATTTTATGGAAAATACTATTTTATTTGGACACAGTTTAAGAAAATACTATTTTAGATTTTTTGCGATTAATTGGGTGATCAAGTAGTAGTACTTCTATGAACTTATATAAAAATCTTTCAAAATTATTCTTTCGAATGTAGTTGTTCTGATAATATACAGTTTTTACATTTATAGTAATATAATTATTAGTTTATGGTAATATTGTTAGTTTAAAGAAGTTATGTTAGTAGTTGAATATGATTCAAATTGGGACACGTACCTATGACTTTTGCACGGGAATGTACAGTCGCGAGCAGCACAGATTTCCCTAGAGAAAATGATGACGTAAGAGGAAGAGAATTTATCACTCGTTCGGATTGGTTGCGAAATTTTTGAATTTACGAACTATCATATGTAAAAAATTTAGAAACTCAGGATCTAGGAGACTGGAAATTTTTAAACTACGGAAATTAGGGACAGTAGGACGTTCAGGGGATTTAGGGACTTAGGTGTTTAGGAATTTGGGAGTCTGGGGATTTCGATATTTTGGAATTAAGGGATATAGGGGTACAAGAATTTAAGAATTTACGAATTTAGGGATTTGAGAATTTTGGAAATTTGGGGATTCGAGGATTTAGGGATTCGAGGACCTAGGGATTTCGAGATTTGGGGATCTGGGGATCTGAGAATTTGGGAATATTGGAATTTGGGAATTTGGGGATTTGGGGATTTATGAATTTAGGGCTTTAGAGAGTAACAAATTTCAGAAGTTCAGAATTTAGGGATTTACAAATTTATGGATTTGGGATATCTGAGATTTGGAGATTTAGCAATTTGGGGATTTAGGGATTTACTGATTTAGGAACTTGGGAAGTTAGAAATTTTTTGATTTAGAGATATGGCGGTTTGAGGATTTACTGATTTAGGGATTTAGGGGTTTGAGAATTTCAAAGTTTCATACTTTTGGAACTTGGGAATTTACAAATTTCGATATACAAATTTTGACGATACAAAGAATTATGAATTTAAGAAAGCTAGTTCCAACATTTGCAATTTAGAGAATAAAATCACCAAAATTGACAAGTGTAACAATCTCCAAACTTGCAAATATAAAACTCTACAAGTTTACAAACCTAAAACCTTACAAATCTGAAAATACTAAAATTCATGTTCGTAAAGATAAATTATTGAAATTAAGTAAGAGAACTCTTTTGAAAAACAACTATTCTTTATCCACGACCAATCACTTCTTTTAACAAAATATTAACTATTCGAGCCAATCAGTTTCAACGCTCTATTACAAATATTTTAATAGATCCTCAAATCGACTTGCCTTCCGGTCTTCACACGGCATATTAATAAATATAAATTACTACAAAATATACTTCTCAAAACGCATTCACCCTACACTCATCCACATCGCAGCCGTCTGCAGATCCACCTGAAAGTCCAAACCCGTTGCATAAAAGGACAAATCTCCTAAATCGTGAGGCTCTCTATCGGTTGATCGTATACGTGTAAAGGCGATTCGCGGTCGTCTAAATATCCCGAGCAAAGTTAAGCCGAAGTGGTGTATCGGCGAGGAGGGAAACGAGCGTCGGTTACTGGGAGAATTGTACGAGGAGGTGGGTAGAGGAGAAGGGTGTCGAGTGGAAGAAGCTTTTGGCTGGCAGTCAGTGGGTCAGGGCGTCGAGTCGCATTCCACAAGCCGTCCGTAGATATCCTCTTCTGAAGATCGAAGCTTTCCCGTGATTCCCGCGTTCCGGTGTCGCGTGCTCGAGCGGAAACCTCTTCTTTTCTTTTCATTCCCCTGAAAGGTGCACCGGAAGTTGTAGTGTTAGGTGCCGGGTGTCTGCGAGATGGTGTGCGATTGCGCGGCCACCGAGTGCTCCACGGAGCTCGGAGCGGACGTGTCCTTGAAGAGGGCCTTGGAGGAGCTGTTGAAATGCATGCTTAGGGTTTGGTGCAGAGAAGGACAAGCCCTTACCAGACTTGGCGCGTCTACACACGGTAAAATCTCTTTCCTTCTCGGTTCCACGAGACTGTCTCCTCGTTCTCCCGGCTACGCTTGTGCTGTTCTTGCTTTACGTCTGACCGACGCACTTCTGCTTTTGTTGCCTCTAGGCGGATGAACTCGTGGTTTGCGCCACGCTTTTCGAGAATTTACCTTCGTAATCGTCTCGGTCGCTCGCTTACTCAAGGATTTTCTACGTTTGCGAGAGAAATGTGACTCACTCGCCGTTCGGTTTTACTCTTTAGCGATAAAAACAGCACCACTTTTTACTTAGCCTGGGATTTTAACCCGTCTTCTTTTAAGTTGACGTTGTTTCCATGTTAAATAACTGTGACAAACTGTGTAAATAACTGTGTCTCCATTTGTTTATATTAAACACAATTCTTTGCAACTTGGCTTTTTATTTTATTTAAAGTCTTGTGCCTTAAAGAGTTAATACAACATGATGGGTACTTTTTTAATGAATCCACAATGTATAAACACAGTAAGACACAACAATAACGAAGTAGTAACAACTTCAGAAGAGTTCATCAAACTTTTCTATTTTCAAAAGGTTTTTGAAGGTTCATCTGCTAACAACAAAAGTGCCTTCAAGTACAAAGGGTTGACGCTTAACATCTTAAAACAAGAGAAAGTTTAAATTTTATATTTATTTTATATTCAACGATCGTAATTATGCAAGTTTTAATTCCACTTAAAATGTATCCACTTTATACAGTTTTTAAGAACTTTTCAAGATTTAGTCACTTTTAACGCGTGAAGGCCACGCTAATTTTACTTGGGCCATCTGGAATTAACAAATTCCAAATACGTTACGGTGAAATATTTACAGTAGATAAGTTAAAGTGTATAATCATGTGTGACGTCCATATTGAAGGTACATCAGTGTTATGTGTTTCTAGTGATCTTTTAATTCCTAGTAATCTTAGCCTCATGACGCTATGAACAAATTCAGTGCTGATAACCTCACGCAATTCAGTACATTAATTAACCAGTTGTGGAATTTTATTTAAAAAATCACGTGGTTCGTGATTAAAATTAAGTAAAGTGTTTATTAAATACAAAACAAATTTTTCTATTATTTTCATAATAATTTACAATGCAAATTTTATAATAATTTACAATAACAAAAAAGTTGTATAATTTTATTATGAAAAGATGGAGCACAGCGAAAAAATTAACAATTGGAAATAAAATTCAACTTCATTAAGTTGCAATTTTGTTTAAAAAATTCCGCATCGAAGAAAAGCTTAAAATTGACGTGTATACACGTCGAAGGCGGTTAACTGGTTAATTTTGGCTCGAAATTAATTATTTTGATCACCGTTTGAAGAAATTATTAAATTATCTTGTACAACAAGAAAGAAAAATTCAATGAAATATAAATTTATAATCGTGTCTCGAAACTTTGTTACCTTTATTTTTCGAGTTGGAAAGTTGCAAAGTGAAATTATAAAAGTGAAGAATTCTAGAAGTGAATGATGATATTATACAGGTCAGAAACTGTGGCGTCAAAGTTTCTGTTATGAAACGTATCCCAAAGCGATTCCCTTTTCTATTCTTTACTTTTCAAACTTATACGTACAATGCTAGCAGAAAATATCCCACTTTTCAAACTCGAATATGAAAATACCGTTGCAAATACATTCACAAATAATTACAAACGTTTTTTCTCTGCGTTAAATGTTATATTTTTATGTAACCATTGTCGTAATTTCTTCTTTGTATTTTTCTTTAAATTATAACAATTAAGTGAGTATTAATTAAATTTCGCTAATTGGAAGAGCAATTTGTTTCCTGTACAGAGTAAATATTCTAGGTTGCATAGGTTATAATTAACTTCTACAATTGCAGTAGTATTGCGGGAGTTCGGTATTTCCCTACTAGGTAAATTCACGATTGGCATTTCTTTTCATTCACACAAGTAACTTTCATTTATTACGACGGAATTGTTCTAATTGTGATATTGACTCTGTGATTTTCTGCTGATCATTGACTTTGTGACTTTCTACCCCAGTCTGGAGCCCTCAGAGCAGGAAAATATCAAGATATTACTTTAAGTAAACATTGTCCAACTCGTACAAATTTTTCAGTTGGTAGAAATTTCTTAGCTCACAAAATATTGATAGAAATATTTCTGCTATAGTAACTGAAAAATTAAAAATTGAAATGTTTTAGTACGAATTATTTAGATTTCTTAAATTAATATGTTAATGGAATGTTAATACAGCCATAATTACATATGGAAGACGCGTTATTAATATCGAACAAATGTACAACATCAACATAATTAAATTTTTCTTCCTTCCAGAATAAATCGCTCAAAATTTGCATAGAGCACGTTATTATTAGCATATTAATGTATTAAATATTGCAGTAATGGCAAGTGTAGCTACCACGGCACACCGCAAGAAACATTATTAACACGTTGAATGCCTCGGTGGTCATTAGTAACGATTGCCTGTAATTTAATAGCCGACACAAATAATTGGAAACCACGGGGAAAAAGAGACTACTAATTATAACTGCTATTAATATTTCACTAACAATAGAATGTAACAAACCGAATGATGGTATCTTTAATCATTTCTATCGAAATGGGTTATTTTGTACGCGTCTGCGGCAACGTGATATTGTATACAAATGTATGGTTTTGCTATTCAATATTTTATTATGCTACCTCATGCGATTAATGAAATATTAATGCTTCTTTCATGATGAATATTATTTTGATAAAATTAAATGAATAATTTATGTACATTCGTTATATATAAATTATGACGTATTCACTCATGTATATTTATTTAGTTAAGTATTGAAATTTGTATTCCTCTTTTATGACAGATATTATTTTGATAAAATTAGATGCGTAGTATTATTAATAATTTATACATATTTATTTTTCCTTTTTAGTGTTGAAGTATTAAATGTAGAGTATCATTAATAACTTATACATATTTATGTATTTATTGAAATATTTATTTTTCCTTTTTCATAATGAAGTATTATTTTCACGAAATCAAATGTATAGTATGATCAATAATTTATACATATTTACACATTTATAGAAATATTTATTTCTCCCCATTTGAAGTATTAATTTAATAAAATTAAAGGTGTTATTAATAATTTGTGCAGTAATGAACATATTAAATTGTATCTATTATAATATTCTTGTGTTTTTAAGATATATTTAAGATAATTATTACAAATAATTTTTTGATAATAAAAATATTGAAACTTGCAGAAATTGAATTGATTGAAATTGTTGCTAAAACGAAGATCAAAGCTTTCCATTGTAATGTCATTGAAATGAACTGCTTAACACGGCTTAACACAGTTCGCATGGCAAATAGGGTCTTGCTAAAACACGTGTAGTGAAAACGTGAGTAATGTTCAGTGATTATGCAATCACTATTAATTGTCGTTTTACTGGAGTGTTAATACGTAAATACCATTACCCCGCGTGATTGAATCATCGAACAAAACTTCGTTCACAATAGTGATCCAAAAACGTCACTTTATCTTATGGAGATTTCATGTTCCATTGTTTCATATCTACCATTATTATTGTATATTGTATTCTGCAGCTCTGTTATTGCATTATGTTGTTCCACTGAATTCTACGTTATTACTTTATAAGTAATTCTGGAATTATATCATTTCTGGTTCCGTGCTTTCATGTTATATCACTGAACCGTTTTACTGCGGTTAGAAATTTCGAAATTCTGATAATGTTTCTGCTTTTGCAATTTATGAATGTTAATATTCGTATTTTCATATTTTCTAATTTTCAAATTTC
Organism: Megachile lagopoda; assembly: GCA_036983795.1. Classification (NCBI taxonomy): domain Eukaryota; kingdom Metazoa; phylum Arthropoda; class Insecta; order Hymenoptera; family Megachilidae; genus Megachile; species Megachile lagopoda. Next base: position 8,692,003 of record CM072797.1, on the reverse strand, counting down.
CAAGTTATCAAATTTCCAAATTGCCAAATTTCTGAATTTCCAAATTTCCAAATTACAAAATTTGTGATTTTCTAGATTTCTAAGTTTCTAAATATACAAGTATCTAAATTTCCAAATTTCCATACTTCCAAGTTTCCAACGTCCAAACAACCTCTCAAAATAATCAAGCTCCCAACTTCAAAAATAAAAGACTTCTACGTCTGTAAATCCAAGACCCAAAAGATTCGTGCGTTTATAAATCCCCAAAAATAAAGATCTCGCATCTGCAAAATTCATAAATTACAAAGTCTAAAAGAAGAACAATTCAAAAAGAGTTCGAATAATTCAGTCTCGAGTAACAATTATCGTTTCCTCTATTCTCGGCAGTTTATCGGAGTTTCAACACCCGCGCGTTAATAAAAAGAAAGTAGGTTAATACTCGCAAATAACGTTTCTGTGTTTGATTATTTAATCCGAAGTATTGATGCGATCTACCGTCAAAAGAAGACGAAGTTTCTAAGCCAGTAACAGTTTGTTGAACGAAGTCACGGTCGTAACCGGTAATTATTTTCTGCTGACCCTGAGGAAACCGCACGAAAATATCCTCTTTAGAAACTGAAATACGATTTTCGTCTTGTAACCGATTTATCGATGCTGCCACGACATTGAACAACACAGGCCCCAAGTGCGCCTGTTTCGTCCAAATTTGTCCGTGGTGTGTACCAATTTGACGGCAATAAAATTAGATTCCCACATCAACGGGTGGTCGCAGCTTACCAGATAATTAGTTTACCGCGTCCGATCTTTCTGGACATGAACCGCACAATTATGTATTGATCCATCGGGAGGAACAGTCAAGAGTGAATCAGACTTCCCTAGGGGAAATTTCATTGAAGAGCTGATCATTAGCTAATCTTTAACGGGTGATTTTGCGGACTCAGATGCAAACTTAAAAAATTAACAAAATTCACAATAAAAGATTCTTAATAAAATTTTTGCCGGATGTAATTAAACTTTAGAATGCATATTACAGCGAGAGGACAGTACAAGTTCAAATCAATTCTTTACCCGTAGCAGCAATAAGACCCACGTCATTACATTCTAGCGAGTATTGTTTACTGTTAGTCACATCTGGTTTTGAACCCTTAACCTTAGCAGTAGTCTTTTGTTTGCAGTTCTCTATGCATGTCGAGGTACTGCTTTTATTACTTGCTACGGTCACTTTGGAGAAAAGACCCACTTCATACGTCACTTGCATTTCCATCTCCACTCGAATGTTAGCTAAACCAATAGAAAATTAGAAACTGTTTTCCCTCAGCAATGTCACAAAAATTGTACGCCCACTCCGAGCTTTTGTAAAACGTAAAAATTCTTCGAAAACACTCTCGAGTCAAGTACATAGCAAAATAAACTCTAGTCCGAAGTGAAATTCATTTCTTAGATACCACTTATATTCACTTATTGGGAATCCTAATGATACGTCGTTTAATCGTCACGGCTGATGCTACGACAACTCTGGATAATTTGCAAGGTTAAATTGACTGTATGATTGTGAATGTAAAAGGTACATCGACTGATTTCATCTAAAGCTTGTCTTATACTACAGTGAAAGGACTCATTTTTGTTAGAGTTAAAGACTTTATTTGATGATAATTAAAAGTAATGTAAAAGTATTCTTGATAAGTTACAGCAAAAGCGCGATGTAGTGTTATGACACCATGCATAGAACAGAAGCCTAAGGCCCCTATAGACATCACTGTTTAGACCAAGGCGCGAACTTTTCAACAATTATTAATAAAAATAGGTCTAACTTTAAACGATTATATTCTTAACCTTACAATATGCATACGTGACGCACTCACGCTTTAACCTTGACAAATCTTACTTGTAACGAACCTCTAATTGATTTCACTCAAGATGTTGACTGCCACATTGATACAGTTGGAAATCTTTTATTCTGATCTTAAACAAACCTTACTACATATCTTCACAATATTTTGTTACATTTGTTATTTACTGTTAATACGTGTATTTCCACTTAGGAAAGTGAAGAAATTCGTAATAATATAGATTAATTCATATGGAAATTTAGGCGTCGTTCATATATGATATGGCAAAGTGTCGAAGCTAGGCTTATAGTGAATACAACTCATTTATTACGAAGAACGCTAACTTTCAACGATTATACTCTTATCCCCTGACAATATCCCCTTACGTGACGCACCTTCAACCTTGTGACTTTCAACCTTGATAAATCCTCTTGTAATTTTGAATACGCCATGTAAGTCGAATTATTTGCACAAACAATGATTACTGAATACGAAATTGATATAACATTTCTCTATATTGTAGCTAAGTTTCGACTGACGCACCCGACGAATAAATCATAAGGGGTTAAATATCTGACAAGGGGTCTTACGAGAATGGGAATCGTGGAAACGTATGAAACGAGGTCGAATTGCGGGCAAAATAAAAGCAGGTCGTGCCGAAGTTAGTCAGGAACGCATCACGCCATAAAAATAAGCGAGTCCTTGCGTCACCAAGCTTCGAACGTAATCGACTGTGTTCATGCTTAGCCTTTTGTCTCATCATCGTTGCCCCGTTGACAGAGAACGGGGGAACCAGAGAGGGGGCTTCTTTTATTTTTGCGATAAAGAAGCCACTCGCATTCATGTCAACCCCTTTCGCAGCCGATGTCAGAAATAGCGAAAATTACTTTGTCATCTTTTTCCTGGTGGCGGAATTTCTCGCACGTGCGACGCCCGCCATTTCAAGGTTGCTGCGACTCGCTGCAGATGATTGTGCATTTTAACTCGCCGCTGATTATTATGGATTTCAACCCCGTGCGATGAATCGATTTCCGAAACTCGAGCAATAACTTCGTAGCTTGTTACAATGTACAGGGTGGCTCGCTTCGAGAGATTCGATATTGGAAAATATTTTGAACAAATTGAAATTCGGGGAGAATTTTACGGTAATTGATTTTTTGTGGAAGGTTCGGAGGACGGTAGAGGTTGATTTTATTCTTTTGAAGAAATATTTTTTAGTACGGATTCGTAAATTCTGGTACAAAGTTTTTAACTATTTATATCAAGAAACTGTAGGTTTGAGAAATACTTTAATTTGTGTCATAATCTTGTAAACAAATTTTAAAATAGCTGTGTTCGATACACGTTGAAACGTTAATGTGGTAGTAGATTACCACTTTCAAGCAACCTGTGCAACAATTAAAGAATGTTTACTACAGGAGTTATAGTATTATTACATTTACTTATTTTATGATTATCTAAAATTATTTAATGGACCTCAAGTTAGATTTTTCAATTTTAGAATTACAATTTTTATTTTTCTTAGATTCTGTAATTCTAGAATCACAATTTTTATCTTGTTCACAATTTATAATTATAGAATTGCAACTTATATTTTTTTTAAACTTTAGACAACGTCTGTACTTAAATAATTAATTTGTAATAACTCAGTATATTTGGAGGACGCAGGAAATATCTTCTCTATAAAATTATTTTGTAATTGTACTACGCAGCGACCCTACAATAAAGGAATAATCTGTAGATAGATGTATTGTTGGAGTAGCGACAACCAAACTGTGCAGTAGCATCGAGTTGGCACATTTCCGATTTTATCGTCCCGACGAGAATCATCTTTCTCTATCAATTTCTGTATTCTGAAATTGGCATTGTTCCGACACCTGGTAACAACTTCTTTATTCAGCAACGACAATGAAAAATTTTACACCTCCGTATCGACACCCAGGGTGGTTTACACAGAATAAGACACCTTTTGCAATTATGTTCGCTGCTTATGAAAGTATACGTTTTTATATTATTTTGAGTTTCAGTACAGAAATTTTATTTTTATATTTTTGTATTATATTTGGGGTAAAATTAGTTTGAAATTGGAATCAATGTACATATTTACTTAATTTTGAAAATTTATTGGTTTTCAAGTTATCAAGTTTGTAAATTTTGAGTTTTGTGTCTGACAAGTTTCCAAATTTCTAGGTTTTGAAATTGACATGCTTCCAAATTTCCGGACTTTTGTGCTTCCGGATTGACAAGGTTCCAAGTTTTCAAGTTGATACGTTTGCAAATTTTCAAATTTCCAAATATTCAATCTCTAATTCCTACATTCTCAGGTCCCAAATTGTCGAATTTTCGAATCATTTGATCTAAAATTTCCAAATTCTCAAATTCCCAAATTCCTAAATTCTCAAATTCCTACATTACCAAATTCTTATATTCCCAAATTCCTACATTCCCAAATTCCTAAATTTCCAAATTCCTACATTCGCAAATTCCTAAATTTTCAAATTCCAAAATTAACGAAATCCTAAATTCTCAGATTCCTAAATTTCCAAATTTCTAAATTCCCATGTTTCTAAATTTCCCAATTCCAAAATTTCCAAATTCCTAAATTATCTTATTTCTAAATTTTCAAATTCACAAATTACCGAATTTATAAATTTTCAAATTCCTAAATTTCCAAATTTCTAAATTTCCCGAATCCTAAATTACCCAATTTTTAAATTTCCAAACCCCACAATTCCAAATTTATAGTTTCCCAAATTTCTAAATCTCTACTTGCAAAATCCTTAATTCAAAAATCCCCAATTACAGAATCCCCAACTTTAAAATCCCCAATTCTTAAATCACTAATTGGAAATTCCGTAAATTCTCCGTTTCCCAAAATTCCCAAGCTTCCACAAAAACAACCCTCTTTTCCTCCACACCGTCTAAAAAATTATTAATAAAGATTAAAATTCGAATTTCCCATACGCATTTCAAGTTATCATGTATAAATCAAAGTAGAAACGAATGAAGTGTTAATTAAGCTGGATTTGGAACGCGGATCGAGTTCCTATTCGATTGATGCCCCTCTAAAATTGCCTCATTTCGTCTTCATAATTGTTATAAGCAATTTACGCTATCCCCCAAACATCTGATGAAGATACTGTTGTTCGAAGTTGCAGGTATTCGATAATCGATCTCGCGTAAACCAATCCCGTACAATATCGAAGCAACTTTAATTACCGGAGGATTCAAGTACGCTCAAGTTGAAATTAATCAGCAATAGGGGAATCCTCGTTAATGGCAATCGGTTCCGAGAAAGTATAATTTACAGGTTAGAAACGTAAAACTCTTTGAGTATCATTCTACCTTCTCGTCACGTAAATTAAACATTTGCAATGTTCGGTATTCAAACATACCAAGTATTCAATCTTTTAAATACTTTTACGTATTTGGATCATTACGAAGCTTTATTACATTTCTTTATGAACTACTAAATAATTTATAAATTAACAATTACATTTATTGAAAATTTGCTGAAGGAAAGTGCACTCTTAAAGTATATTCAAAATATTATTAATGTTTCAACTTATTGGTGATGAAAAGGTGAAAACTAGAAGGAAAAGATAAAAATTTAAATTTAATATAAATTTGTTTATTATACATAGCGGGATTAGAGGGTAAGATAAAAACTGGACATAAGGGTAGTTCGAAGTCTCGTTATTGATTTTGTTTACAGTTTACCATATTTAGCTGTCTAACTAAATAAACGACTTAAATCTAATTTTTTTACTTGTGATATTATTACATTCATCGAAAATGAACATGAAATTTATCAATAGACTGAAACAGTAAAAAAGGCTTCGACATCCACCATTTCAGGACCAGTAGTTTTTAAACTTCAGCAATTGGTTCAAGAGACTTGAAGTAACTCGAACTTTAGTACCTCGAAGTTACTTGAATTTTAGTAACTTTGAAACAAAGGAGTTTGAAATTGTTTAAATATATAGCTCGAGTGCATACGAGTATCAGCTGGGTACCACAAGACCTTTTTCTTCTTCAGGAAAGACCTGTTCAATTGATTTTTCATTTTTACGGGCAATCTTACCTTTCTTGCCGCCTCTATCGACAGCCAGACTGAACGGTTGATTCGTTTTTCGTCTCATAAATTCATTTCAGCCTGTTGCACAATATAGTCCCGCCATAGAAAAAACTGTATAAACAAGTGAAACTCGTCAAATGGTAACGTCAACAGCAAGGAACATTCTGCGACTGCTGTTAAATCGGTATACTTCAAAATAAAAAGTAAAATCGATAAATTTAACGTCTTAGAATTTCAAGTACTTGTTTGTAAATGGTGCAATAAATATTCATAAATGACATTATTTGCAAAATTTGTTCGCGAGGTAAATGTAGGACACGTGTTACGCGCCATCTTCTTTAAAGCGTTCATTTGCAAGCAAAAGAACCGTTTTACTCGCAAACTTTTCCTGGGGAAATATAAGTCCATAGTTATGCAAAATGGAGTACACCCTATCAATTTCAAGGATCACTGCAGAGTCAGTGATCCAGTAATTTCATTTAGATATGTTAATATTTGAACTACGGATGTCAACCCACGAGTTGGCGCGTGATCCAAAGTAAAAGCTCTATTCGTGAACACTTCCATACAGGTGAATAAGAATAATAATGACAATAATAATTGCTGAACGCAAGTAGCATCTCGCTCACTTGAGAGACGTTTCAAGACTGTCTGACTTCAAGACTGTGAAGCGTCCATTTTTGTATTCTGACTAATTGGAGCCGTAGCTACTTGGGGATGCACCGATTTGGAGATGTAGGAATTTGGGAATATAGCGATTTGGGGCTGTAGCGATTAGGGTATGTGAGAATTTTGGAATATAGGAATTTGGAGATGGAAGGATTTGGGTATGTAGGGATTTGGGGATGTAGAGATTTGGGAAGGTAAGGTTTGGGGACATAGGGGTTTGGGGATGTAGGAATTTGGAAATGTAGAGATTTGGGAAGGTAGGGATTTAGGGATGTAGGGATTTGGGGATGTGAGGATTTGGGGATGTAGAAATTTGGGGATGTAGGAATTTGGGGACATAGGGGTTTGGGGATGTAGGGATTTGGGGACGTAGGGATTTGGGGATATAGGGATTTGGGGATGTAGGAATTTGGGAATATAGCGATTAGGGTATGTAGGGATTTGGGAATGTAGGAATTTGGGGATGTAGGAATTTGGGGATGTAGAGATTGGGGAATGTAGGGATTTGGGTACTAGGGATTTGGGGATGTAGAGATTTGGGAACGTAAGGATTTGGGGACATAGGGGTTTGGGGATGTAGAAATTTGGAAATGTAGAGATTTGGGAAGGTAGGGATTTGGGGATGTAGGGATTTGGGCATGTAGGGATTTGGGGATGTAGAAATTTGGGGATGTAGAGATTGGGGAATGTAGGGATTTGGGTAGTAGGGATTTGGGGATGTAGGAATTTGGGGATGTGGAGATTGGGGAATGTAGGGATTTGGATAGTAGGGAATTGGGGGATGTAAGAATTTGGGAATGTAGGGATTTGGGGATGTAGGGATTTGGGGATGTAGAAATTTGGGAATGTAGAGGTTTGGGAAGGTAGGGATTTAGGGACATAGGGTATAAGATTGTAGGAATTTGGGAAATTAGGGATCTGGAAAATTAGCAATTTGAGAAGGTAGATTTGGCGAATTAGAGATTTGAAAAATTAGTTATTTTGGAATATAGGAATTTGGGAATGTAAGGGTTCAGGAATCTAGGAACTCGGGAATACAGGTATTCGAGTTTATAGAAATTTGGAGATATGGTAACTCGAGAATATAAAAACTTGTTATATAGAAGATCAGAGTGGTAGTCAACGTATTAGCGATAATGTGTGAATATGTGTAAGCATGATGAGTGCTATGGGAATTACCAGTAACTGGCGCTATAAACTTAATGTAACGTATAATTGCAAGAAATTAACCCATTGAACTATACTGGACCATGTCACAAATTGAACCTTCGTTTATTTCTGTAGTACCGTCTGTTATTGTAGTATTAAAGTATCTAGCTCTGATGTATTTATAACCTAAGTTTCCTAGTCCCCGGAAATAGACTTATTTTATTAAAATTATTAGACTAAGTTTTTAACATAGAAATGAAGATCTATGCATTGTTTAATAATATTCAATTTATGGTGAGCGTTAAATGTCCTTACGGTGTTTTGTCATCTGATAATCATAATGTATCTTACTTTCGCTTAATCTATAATGCGATCTTCATTCGCGGACGAACAACAACTAACCCTGCACGTAAACAGAAACGTGTGCAACACGTTGTTGTTGATATCCTTGGACTAATTAACTTCAGATTAATTAGAGTGTGAATAGAAGCGATGACTATCCACTATACTTTGCTATTACTAGTACATATATCAATTCATATTATCTATAAATACAAAATTGAATTGTTGAAGAATGAAATGACCATTGGAATAATAAACGTGAAGAAATTGTAAAAATTTCGTAAATATTTAAGAATATATTTTTTTTTATTTATTACGATGTATTCTGCATAAAACATTTCCTATTTATTCATCTACATAATTGATTAAATTTATCTAATTAAACTAGTAATATTATCGTTGTAGCAATTATAATTAACACTGCATATCACCGTTACAGTAATTATAATTGTTCGTATAACAATGTCGCTCATTAGTATAATTAATACACTACACATGAATAACATCAGTATACAATTTTTAATTTATTTCGATTTATCCGATTTCAATCCACTAAAAAATTTTCTAGCAACGTTTTCCCGCCAGTGATTTTTCCATTTCATTTAACATCGTTTTTCTCATCGTTTACGTTCTACGTGATTCGAGTTACTATCGTTCAAGTTAAAAAGGAAGTGGAAGGAATAATGAACTGAAAGTGCATTTATTTATGCAGCAACGGTAACGTGCACTGTCCCGCTTTCGTTTTATTTTTACTCTGTATTCCTTTCTATTTGTACCATTTGCTTTCGAACGCGCATCCGACTCTCTTCTTCCCAGCGAATCTGCGCTGACAAATGTCGCGAATTACGGAAATTTCTTGTTCGAGAATGATCAGAACATTCTCCAAGCTTTTCGATCGTCTACTTTTTTCGAATCATCTTGTACTTCGTTTGTATTATTCCGAGGTCTATTTTAAAGATGTATTGGATTTTGAAGAAACGCGAGAACAGGAAATAGGAAAGTATTCAAACGCAGCATCCATTTTCTTCAAGAATTTCTTCTAATGTACAACGTAAAAGAACGACGGAACATCTCGTTGTGTGTGTACAAGAGTAAAGGAAACACTTTTATGTAAATGCTTGCAAGTGCTTCTTCAGAAAGAATTTTAAACAATATACAAATTTTAACTATTGTAATAATAATTTATTTTATATAAATACAAACGATTCTTTTTGTTGTACACTTTCAAATTATTTTAGTGTAGTTTTGTTTATTTATTTTAAAGTCAAACCACATAAAAGACCACTACATTTTTCAAGTAACACGAGTGATTACATCTAATATGTTTAATATTTCATTGTTCAAATTGTTTAAAAGTAGCTGACATAAATGAAATAATAAATGATATTATATGCAATATATTTTTTAGAAGAATCGAATATAAAAGTTCTTTAAAATATTACTAAACAGTTTAATTTTGTTAATTTGTCAACTAATAGAGAAAGAAGTAAATCGATATTAATCTTGAATTAACTTTCAGTTGTATTTCCTTGCAAATTCAATAATTCAAGTACCACTGGTCACCGTGAAATTCCTCTGGGAAGAAAAGCTTCTCGAATATCGATTAATCTCTCGGTTTTGTTTAAAAATATTGCTTGTAGTGTTTGAAAATTCCACAGAAGCTGACCGAGCGAAATTCATCAATAACGTTTACAGAAACATACAGAACTCCCGATTTAACTCGAATACGTGAAATTATTTGAACATGATGTGTCTGTTATTTTTACCTCGGAAGATTGATAACGATTAATTAGAGGCGCATGATTTAATTCAATGAATTATAACTTTGATGTCTCCGAAGAAAGGTTTCCAATTACCGTATATTAAATACCGCGAAATAAACTGACATCGGTAAATATAGAAAAGTGATTGGGTAAATCCATTATTCATGAAAATAATTAAATGACGGACGAAAGAACGATTAAATAATTAAAATGTTCGAACAATCGATAACTGTAAGCTACTTGAATGATTTATACGTTTGTTTTAATTACCGAGCAGTTTAATTTTGTTGTAGAATATTGATTAATATATTTTAAAGCGTTGGTGAATATCAGAAATTTGTTTATAATCGGTATTATTCGGAAATAAATTATTAATCAACAGACGAAAGTAAATAATTTAATAACTGAAATATTCAAGCAAGTAAGCAGTAATTCTCGTAATTGAATATTTTATACGCTTATTTGAAATATTTTTAAATATTTACAAACAATGTTATTTTAAGGTAAAAGTTGATTAATATATCTTTTTAAATATCTTATCATAAGAAGCTTGTTTTCGATTAATTATTATTTCAATTTATTTATTTTTAAAGTGACACAGTTAAAAATCACTAATGGGATTAATAAACTTCTGAACGACGAGATTTTTTTGTTGAAACTTTTGTTTCGTATATTGCACGTTGATATAATATTAAAAAACAGCTTAGAAAGTTAGCAACTTACAAAGCAGCTATAAATAAACTCAGATTTGTTCCGCTACTCACCCTATTTCTCTGTTCACACTCATACTGATTGAGAAATTTTTATTTAACGCGGTAAGCTTGTTTCTTATTGAAAATACGAGCTTTCAGTCGAATTTTATACAATTACTGTTTGGAAGAACTGGCTATACAATTTTAAACTTTAATTCAATTCTTATTTGTATGATTTCAGTAATGCATTTTGTACGCTCGGGTAGAATTATTTTAATTACGAAGGAATTTTCACTTTTGTGGTGGGTTTCTGAATGGTTTTGTAATTTTTCATTTCTGCCTTTCAATTTGGTGGACATAGTGTGCTTAATTTGGTTATAAATTTTAATTGGGTATTCGGTAACTTTTTGATTTTTAGGGTTGTTAAAATTGAATAGAGAATTTGGCATTGGGGGATTTGGAATTTGGAAATTTGTAATCTGGGGAATGTGGAATCTGGGAAATTTGGAATTTGGGAATTTAGAATTTGGGAAATTTGGAATTTGGGAATTTGGAATCTGGGGAATTTGGAATTTGGGAATTTAGAATTTGGGAAATTTGGAATCTGGGGAATTTGCAATTTGAGGAATGTGGAATCTGGGGAATTTGGAACTGGGGGAATTTGGAATTTGGGGAATTTGGAATCTGGGAAATTTGGAATTTGGGAAATTTGGAATTTGTGAAATTTGGAATTTGGGAATTTGGAATCTGGGGAATTTGGAACTGGGGGAATTTGGAACTGGGGGAATTTGGAATTTGGGGAATTTGGAATTTGGGGAATGATTGAATTAGTGAATTGGTAAATGGTTGAATTGGTGAGTTGGTGAATTTGCAAATTGAAAAATTTGTAAATATAAAATCTTAACAATCCTCCAATTTAACAATTTGAACCTTGAAGATTTCTTGAAATCATAAAACTTGAAAATTCACTTATTCGACAAGAATTCATCTTAACTTTGATCCGTACATAACGCACAGTATCGGACGGAAATCAAACTTAGCAGCTGTGAAAATAAATTTGAGCAACCGGCACGATCATTGATCCTCCAAAAAGGAAACTCTGTGTAAACTTCCGTTTTCTAGGGTATGATTTATAGCACGACTGCAGATTCCAAAAATATCCACTGAATTATGGCAGAAAATTCGACGAGGTGAAGCGTCGCTTAACTCGTATGAAAGCGTATTCGGTAATAAAAATAACCGTCTAAGAAACATTAAAAATTGGGTCATTCGAGAGAAATAGCAACAAAGATAATACTCTTTCTTCCTGTTTTCTATTGTCAATTTATTCATGATGGTGCACTTCAAAGAGCCATTAAAAATCATGACTCTTAGCTGTTGTGACATTCTGACATTTTTCTCGGATGTTCCATTCTAACCTAATTTAACCTCACCACCATTTCACAGTTCGCACGAAATGTCAAAATGTAATGGAAGAAGATGAGAGTATAATATCTCGACAAATATTTATTTCGAGAGTCGGTGTCAAGTTTATAGAATAAAAATAGTTTTATTATTTTAGGAATAATTTATTGTTCTAATATTTTTAAAATGAAAGTAGTTTCATTTTAGTAATGCATTCATTTTTAGAATAAAAATAATTTTAACATTTTCTGTTTTAATTTTGGTACTAATTTATAAAATGCAGATACTTCTAATATTTTAGCATCTTGTTTGTTACTAATTTATGGAATAAAAGCACTTTAAATATTTTGATAATAATTTCGATACTAATAATATATTTGATAATATATTTTGCTCCCACTTACAAAAAGATGCTAATGATTAAAGCAATTATTCAGAAGAATAATCATTCTCAGTATTCAATAGTTGTAAAAACAAAAATTTGTTACGAATATAATTCTCACAAAGATCAATAAATCCTCTAAACCTTAATATATTTTGTACAGTTTTGAAACTAGTGTGATGAAGATTTAAATCTCCCATATTTTTGCGCTGACTACAAATACTTCAATTCGAACCAAATCCCATATACCAAATGCAGCAGTGATCGATTTTGAGTGCAATCGCGAAAATACAATACATAGTTTCATGTGTATCTGACGTATCATAAAGATGATTCGATTTCAGGATATTAATGCACTGACACATAATATAGTATCATAAGATTCAGTATCAATAAATTATATTTGTAATTCGATTCCTTTCACGGATCGCAGCAATCACGACTGGAAATTTTCTTGAGTTTCCAGATCTTGACGTTTCGAGACACCTCTATTAAAAGACAATCGAATTCGGTGTTACCTAAACAACTGTTAAAATTTCCAATAATTGCAAGAGCAATTCAATTCCTCCCACAAAATCGCAGTAATCGTACTCGAAATTTTCTCGTGTCTCTATCGACGTCTCGAGAAACCCCCACCAAAAAACAATGGAAACCAGCGTTATCTAAACAATCGCTGAAAGTTCCAACAATCGCAACGGCAATTCGCTTCCTTCCTCGCGTGGCAGCGACTCGATTATTCGATTTAACGTGAACAGAGGAGGCATTTCCTGAAACTCGCGTCTCGCAATAAAACCCTTTTCATCGTTCGGGCCGTCGCGATAACCGATGAATAACAGAGAGGTCGTACTAATTACAGAATGCGACAAGAGGGTGGTAGTGAAACGAGAGGCAGGCGGGGAGTTCGGTTTCCGCATTCACGGCTCGAAACCGGTGGTGGTTTCCGCCATCGAACCCGACACACCGGCGGAGAGCTCGGGCCTCGAAGTCGGCGACATCATAATGTCGGTGAACGGAAAAAGTGTTATGGACGCGACCCATTCGGAAGTCGTCAGGCTGGCACATTCTGGCACCGACGTCCTTGAACTCGAGGTAGCGAGGACCTGCAACGTGCTGGCACCGAGGGTCGCCAGGCCCGGCACCAAAGATGGCACCGAGGAGGCACCGCTCTGTTCTGGATACCTCTGGAGGAAATCCGCCACGTCCAACAACACCGACAAGTGGGTTCGGCGATGGTTTGCTCTGCGACGCGACAACTGCCTCTACTACTACAAGACTGATGCGGTTAGTGACATACTTTTACTCTTTCATATGATTTATGATACACTTTGTATACGTATGGCGTTACACGTAACATTATAGTTGTCTACACGTAAACAAGTAATGTGTAGAAGCAAGAACATGTTTGACCTTTCTAGACTATATATGGCGAACGAAGGAGATCTTCGTTGATCTTAAAAAATATTTGGGGATTGTACATTTCGGGATAGATAAAGAATTTTAAGATAGAGATGAGGACCTTGGGATTTGAAGAAATATGCACGTGGAAAGCTAGAGACTTTGAGAGATGGGAACTTAGGTCACTTGGGATTACAAGACTTATTGAATGTGGAAAACTAGGGATTTCGAGATGTGGTTTACGGACAAATAAACTTGGTCTGTAGATTTGAGGGTCCACAAGTTTTAGGATGTAGAGATATGGAAACGTAGGAGTTTCGAAAATTAGGAGTATGAGGACATAGGAATTAAAGACCCAGGTATTTTCCTATCTTGGGAGACATATTTGTATCTGTGGATTTGAGACCTGGAAAGTGGACGTAGAAAGCTGATGTAAGGATTTGTAGACGTAGAAGTTTGTAAGCTTGGGAATTTGTGGACGTAGAAATTTGCAGACCATTTGTGGATGTACAAACAGACCTGGGGATTTGGACAGAAATGGAGACGTAGAAATGAAGGGATTTAGGTATTGTTAGTTTCACAAATTTAGAGGAATCATCTCTTTCGCCCCAAATTATTTAATACAAATTACGTGCTCGGACCATCCATAAAAGAAACTAATAGGACTTTCTGAAAAATCCTGTAGTCATGCATAAGTAAAAGCCGAACGCGGTAAGTTCGTGAGGCAGCCGTTAATCAGAAAGAAAAAAGTTAACCACGCCTCGGGTTCCGGCACAAGCCATTTAACTGCCATTCTTCCTCGCGAATTGCATCCATCGAGATGACAAGTGTTTACACGAGATCGTTTATTCGAGAAACGGTTCTGTAGGATTCACAGCCGGTGGGGGCAGTAATGCTGATAAAGTACGACGTGGAGCAAACACCGGAGCTGAGGTTACACAGTTTCGCGATAAAGAAACAGGGTGCACCGACACTTCGACTCGCGGCCGACTCCGAAGAAGCTGCTGCCCGATGGACGACAGTCATCAAGGAAGCCATTGAGAGAAACGACCAGGTAAATGTTGCGAGCAACTGGAAACTTAACCAGAGCCAGTTTCTGAGATCGGGAACTTGCGAGAACTGTACAGGATGATTCATAAATATTACTCCTTTGAAACTGTGGTTCTCATCCGTTTTGCTAGTATGCATGTCGATGTTAAAATTGGAACTTGCGAGAACTATACAGAATGATTCATAAATATTACTCCTTTGAAACTGTGGTTCTCATCCGTTTTGCAAGTATGCATGTCGATGTTAAAATTGTTAGGGAACTTGCGAGAACTATACAGGATATTGCTGTTGAAGTAAAAATGTAGTTTCATAATTGTTTGTCAACGTTGATCGATAAAATTATAAATATACTACAAACTATAAATTGCATAAAAATAGTACTACAAGTACGGTACAGTAAGGAACAAAGATTCGTTATTTTAATCTGTACAGCAAAGCTGTAAAGCATACTTCTACTTGAGAGATATCCAGAGTTCATGATCCACTCTGTAGCTGGAACTGTTCTAGCTATACCACTTACATAGAACAAGTTTCTAGAATTTAACGAAACGACGAAAGTTTCAGTGAGAAAATAGGGTTTGTTTTAAACTCCTAAGTTTACCGATCTCGTTGCCAGAGTTGTTAGAATAACTAGATTAAAGTTTGGATATATCACGTTGTTGCATATCAAATGGCAAATTTCAGAATGTAGGAAATCTGACATGATTCGATAACATCAAGTACTCTGCAATGTCACTTATATCAGCTTGATGTACAAGATTTTCACGGTACAAGGACATGAACATCAATGTTCCCACAAAAAAGTAGAACAACATTTTGTTGAAATAAACTGAACTGAAATTAAGATTAACTTAGCTGTTAATATTTTACATCAGGACTTAATTATAAATATTTTATACAAAATTCTTTAAACTTCATTCTTAACCATTTGTTATATTCAACTAATTCAGCATTCTTAACGGATGGTTATATCTAATTAATCCACCATTTTAACCATTGGGTACATCTATATTAAATCAATTCGTTAGACATTTAATAAATCCACTGTTCTTAACCATTGAGTATGTTCAATTAATCCATCATTTTTAAGCAGCTGTGTTAACTTAATTCATCACTGTGAACCTTTATGTTTAATTAATTAATCAACAAATGTGTTAAGGTGGACACGTGGCTGGAGGCGTCGATGAGGATGCGTGAAATGGCAGCGTGCGCCATTCAGAGACCCGACTGTTTCGGTTATTTAAGCAAACAACAGGAACACGCGAGGAAGACATCATCGCCGACAGGTTGGTCCAGAAGATATTGCGTTCTGAAGGATGCTGCATTATATTTCTACGACGACGCCAACGCGGAGAAGGCGTTCGGTGTCGCCTGCCTTCATGGCTTCAGGGTGCACAGCAGCGCGCCCACTTCCGGTGGCCGGAAACACGCGTTCGAATTGCAACCACCGGATCCCACGCAGAGAAGTTATATCTTCGCTACGGAGTCCGAAATGGACAAGAAACGGTGAGACTAATGGACTTTAATCCAACTTTCAAACTGAACTTTTAGCTTAGTTCGATGAGGTAAATGCACGTTAGTGACCAACCATTTTGTTACAAATGGACATCTTAAGTAGATCGTTAATATCTTAAATAAATAATAGATAACAGGATATCTGCAGTGAATAATAACTTGATTTAAAGAAAAGTTCATACTCGTGATCAATTTATGTTTTTGCTAAAAATGACCAAACTTCACTTCAACAGGATGAATCTTTGGTTTAAAATATAATTTTCTATAAATGAACCTGAAGTGAAATCTGTATTAAACACCGTCAGTTTGTAGTGGTTGTGAAATAATAGTTGGAAAATAATTTTGAATTTCGAAGATAATTTGTGCAACGTGTAATTTGCAGATGGCTGGCAGCTCTGGAGTACTCGATCGATCGATGGATAAAGATTGGTTGACAAAGGCCGACCTACCGTACAAAGAAGCAAAGAAGTCGAAGCAGCGAAGATCCTCTAAGGTGTCCTTCGTCTCTTCATGTTTCCGGTTCCTAACGAACATTGTCGCAAATCACAAACTCATCGATCACCGTCGTCATTGTCGCTTCGATTGTCGTTCGCAAATGCATCACGTGGATCATGTCGCAAATGCTCTTCAAATTCGCAGTTCTTCGCAACTCTTCGTCGTCTCGATAGCATCCATGGTAATTTTTGTTCACGAAGTTTAACGATAACAATTTCTTTGTAATTTATTATTACGGGTGCCAAATATCTGCCAAGATTAAATCGACCAGAAGAAACCCATGGGGCTACCATGCCGATTTATAATTTTATCGAGAAATATTCTTCTGGACACTTGAATGAATCATTTGCAGCTGCAAATTTTATTGCATACGTTTTATTGTCATATTATCACCGTTGAATTATAAAACTTTCTTAGAATATTGTCAGGGATTCTTGACCGTTTCGATTTTGTACAAATTTCTGTAAATTATCTATTATTGTATTGTATAAATTGCAACTATTCTGCTGTGTGTTTTGTCGCTCTTCTAACTGTTTATATCGCTGATTATCACGAATTTCATCGATCTTGTTGTTAATAATTCTGATCACGATTTTCGAACTTTGCCAGTCTTATCGTTAGTGTAATGCTGTTTTATAATAATTTCTAATGATACTGCATTTAGCGAAAAATTAAGTATATGTGATTAATACTTAAAGCAACGTTTCTCGAGACAGCTCTGATTTCTTTAAAGACATTCAACATTCGTTTTTGATTTTTTTATTAAGGATTTTAACGCAAGTCGCAGTACTGGAATTGAACATTGATTTGTATGAAAGTAAATATTTTATAATGTCACTGTATATGATTGTATATTGTTCGAAATGTTTATGAAGTTATTCGAGTGTTGTTATTGTTCATTATTCAATCGTGTAACAGTACAAAGTTTTTGATCCGATATATTGTATAAAAGTGTCGCTGTATTAAACATGTAAAGTTTCTTTCGTTTCCTAAATTTAATATTAAAAGAAAATTGGTACTCTTTCGTTTCCTTTATTCCCTAAGTTGTTGACGAGTATAATTTAT
Source organism: Megachile lagopoda (assembly GCA_036983795.1). NCBI lineage: Eukaryota > Metazoa > Arthropoda > Insecta > Hymenoptera > Megachilidae > Megachile > Megachile lagopoda. The sequence continues at coordinate 8,674,196 of CM072797.1, read as the reverse complement.
TCTTTATTTTAAGCAATGTGTACATAAATTTATTTTAAACGCACAATGCTTATGTTGTGTATAAAAATTTATTGCAAAATATAAACACCAGTGTGATTTGTAAAAGTTATAAATTTTATTGTATTATTTATCTCTATAATTTTTTTTAAACAACCTTCACTAAAATATTGTCGATACAGTTTAAAGTTATAGTTTGTTTTTGTTGTAATAAAATCAAGTTTATTCTTGCTTTTATTTTGGTTTATTTATTCTATTGGCACTTATAACTAATGAACTCTACTTTATTTTATAAATTTTTGTTTCAAAATGATTTACCATTTCAATCATGAACATTTGTTGAATACTATTATTTATTTAAAATATTGATAGCTGGAGAGATTATCAACAGCTGTGGAAATTTATGCAAACAATTCAAGAATTTTTAACCATTCATTCGTTTCTATCAAAATCAAATGCTAAATGAGATATTTTATTTTTATAAATTTTAATATTCTCTTACACAGGAAAGTTTGTAGAAATAAAAATAGAGGTATTATGTTTTACATCACAGAATTTTTTCTGACCATTTTTATACGTCAGAGATGCATAAATATCCACAGTTTAATTATTCAAGCAAAAGAAACGCTGCTTCAAGTAGTCGTTTACAATAACTGGTCAGACGTAGGTTTTAACACGTTCACTGTTCACTGTCACGTTTGATAAACAAAATTATAATATTAAGTAAAAGATCTGACTGAAACTTTGCTAAGTTAATTCAAATGGTTTAGTTTAAATTATTGAAGCGTATGAATAACTTATATTTTAATTTAACAATGCTAGACAAATAAATTCGTACAAACTGTCTCACCATTTTATTAAGAATTTATTAGATAATTAAATTGTTAATCAATGGCATTGTTCACAACGTTATCATACATTTATTTTATTATTTAATTACGAGTGTGATTAAGTGAAGTTTAATTTTCCTCATTTTATAAATAATTATAATTCAACGATTATGTTACTATTTTTCTAGCATTGTTTATAATTTAGTAAAATTATTAAAGTGGGTTGTATTAGATAAAAGTAGATAATTAATTATCAGATAGTGTTTTTCTTTCGACCAGAACAATGAATGTGTTAAAACTAACAAACCTCGCGATTCTAGTGTCTTATTCGCGACTTAACAACTTTCGTTTCGTCAGCAAATTAAAAAAATTCGATTTTTTATACAAAAGAACATCGCATACTTTGTAAGGAAGAATTGAAATCACACTTGACGAACATCAAAACCGAGAATCGTTGATTCACCGATTGTGTCTTGTATTAATTAGAAACATACCCACGGTTTTCTTAATATAGGATCCGACTTACAATTAGCTATAAGAAGGTTCAAGGTCGTCCACTGCGTTTCCACGAATTTCCACAAATATTCAATATAAACATTCACCTTAGCTCCGGACAACAAATTTGACGTTTAACACGTTGACTGTCACGACAGAAGCCGCCATGTTTGATTAAATTAGCTCTCAAGTTTCACTAATTTCAAGCTTCAAACTTTCATTCAATTTCAAGCTTTTCGTATTTCGAATTAATACTGTAATTTAGTATTTTACTTTTTGCTTACTTAACTAAATTAAATTTTAACTTAAAGTTATATACTTGAACTATATTCGTTTTTAAATGAAATTTATATAATTTTTATAGATACTTTTTTATCTAAAATTTATGTAATTGAAGTAAATTCTTTTTCACATCTTTATACAATTGAACTGTATTAATTTTTACCCAAAATTTATGTAATTTAACTACAGTAATTTTCTCTTAAAATTTATAAAGTTTAACTGCACTAATTTTCTCTTAAAATTGTAACAATTCAACCAAACTTATTTCTCCCTAAAACATATATAATGAATCCAGAATCCAGTTGAGTCCTCCACATCTTTCTACAATAAGTTTTTTAATTTGATAAACAAACGTATGTCAAATAATTTTGTACAAGTACTTCGATTTCAATTACGTACTTATCTATAACTCTTTCCAAAGACACAGTAAATAATTTCGTATAAATATCTAGAAAGTAAATACGATTGGTGGCAATATAACGAGAGTCTACTGTAGCTATATTAAATTTATGGTGCTGGTCACCGGAGACACCCCATCGTAATCAAAGTATTAAATTCGTAACAACATGGATCCTCGTGACAGCCGACGTGTTAAAGCATCGCGTTGTTTGTATTTTATAGTTTGAACAAGCGTGGTTCAGTGTTCACGAACAAACATATTGAGTGCCATTATAACGTTCGTTGATTTAAAGTGCTTACGCGAAGAGCAGAACATCAAAGAGGAAGTCGAAGAACAACTGTGAACTCGATTTTTCTGTCGTGCCGAGTGCTTGTTCTACCGGTTTAAGGGGTCGTTCTACTTACGTGGTATTTTCTTTTTTTCTTGAGAAAAAAGTGTCAATAAAAAAGTACATAAAAAAAGGCAGGATTTTTTGAAAGTTTGTAAGTAGACTGATCCTTTAAATAAAATATTGTAAATTTGAAGAAAAACGGTACAATGCGAAACAAACAATTGTACATTTGCAAAGATCTATATAATTGTTCGAAAGATGTGTATAGATTATTCGTATATGATAAGATATTGGAGGAACAGATTTAGGGTCTGAAAACGGTACGCACATTTTAGATAAATTCTTTATTCACAGTGTTGTATGTATAGGTTTTATTTAAATGCTGATTTGATGGGACTGTTGGAGGTTCACTAGAATAATTTTTAATTGTTTACGATGTACGGAATAAATGTGTAAAGTACCGAAAATTGTTTGGTAGTGGAGGCAAATTATTTGAGCGGTTTTGTAAGTTGGAACAATATTTAGATTTTTCTGAGTGAAACTTTTTCATTTCAAGAATTTCTAAATCCTACATTTTTTAATTTTTGTACTTGAAAATTGTAATTTTCAAATTTCTAAATTTTTACATTTCTACGTTTCTACATTTCTATGTTTCTACATTTCCAAATTTCTAAATTTTTACATTTCTACGTTTCTAAATTTCAAGTTCCAAATTTCAAAAATTTGGAAACACCTAAATTTCAAGATTTGAAATTTGAACCAATTAAAAAATGTTGAAATATCCAAACATCGAACATAAAAATCTTATTTATTCAAGAACCTTCAACCCTATCAGTGTCAAAAAAAAACTTCGCTAAAAAACAGAAAAGCGTGCGAAAAAAAATCTCCCGTCGAGTGAGTGCTTTCTTTCGCGTGATGTGAGTACATTTTTTCACCGTGCAGAAAAACTGGTGTGTTTCGATTGCCGCGACTGTATCGCCGCTATTTGTATGACTATTGAGAAACCGTGGTCGTGAACATCGAGAAACAAAAAGATTTCCAAAAATCGACGAGTCGATCGTGTAATTTCTCGAATGAGAAGTATGAGCGATCGTACGAGTCGATCGCGACAAGAATCGATGCATCGAGAACGCGTTGAAAGAAAATTCTGAAGAAGTAGCAACGAAGAAGGAGAGATGAGGACATTATCGAACGAGCTTCGATGGCGACGCGAGAGAACCGCGAAATTTAACGACAGACCGCTCAAAAGCACAGATAATAAAATAGGAGGTTTAATACAATTGTAGAATGAAATGCGTCAATTATTTACCTGTCACCCTTCGAGCTGGTTTGAAGGACGTTGGTTTTATCGCTGTTTAGATGATGCAGTGTTTTACGTGCTAGGAGAATCATTTTACTGACGAGAAAGCCGGACATCGGTCGCTTTCCTTGACCGAACTTGTTCTTGTTTCATTCGAATTTTTTCAAATTAATTTCTGTCGTGTTTCAACAAAGTTCGCTTTTGTTTACTTTGACGTTGAGTATAAAATACAGTATGAATTAAAAGAATTTTTTCTTTCTGCGATTTTGAGATTTACTTCCTTACTTTGTTTACATTTTCTTTTCCTTAAATTTATACTAAATGAATTTCAATGTTTTCGTAGAAATAAATGTGAAACTCAATATAGAATTAGTGCTAATAATATTAAAATATGAGCAGAAATGTAAAAATTATTTTGATGAATTTTGTGAGACAAGAAAATCTTGAAAAGAATTTTTTTAAACTTGAACTTGAAAATTATTTGGAATGAAAAAATAAAAATATTGGTAAGTTGTATCTCTTTTATTTTATGATGCCGTGTTCACTTTCTAGAGTTAATATTTTTTATATGTAGAAAATACAGCGCAATTTTATTTAAAGGTGTGTCAAGTATATTTTAAATGTATGATAAATTTATGGTAGCGAATAAAATTCGACGAAATAATTAATAATTGTCTCGAATAAAAATTGTAACGTTGAATTACGTCAAAAAAATGCAATTTAAAATAATTTTGGTTGTTGAAGCACATTTGTTTGTTTCTTAAGTATTAAAATAAGGCAAAATGTTTATAAAATGCGTAACATAGATCGCAATATCGATGTAATAGTGTAGGATCGGAGTAATCACGAAAGTACAAAAGGGTCAGATGTAACCGTGTCCGTCTTTCTAGTGCCAAAAACTGGAAATCAATTGATTGAACTATTAAACCAATCTAGATTGTAATAAATGTCGTTAACAAAAACAGTATTTGTATTTTCTTTATTTATAGTACAAAACGTTAGTCTAAGATGTCGAATATCTATCGTTCAAAATAGTGATTTTTATATCTATATAATAAAAGAAGCGTACAGTATACTTCTATTCTTACTTTCTACAATTCAACAAAATTTAATACGTTAACTTTCCCTAATTCGAATTGATATTATAGGAAATAAAATACTGAATAGGTAGTATTAAATAATAGTCTTTATGCTTATTTAAAAAGTAAGAGGATGCAAAGGATTGCTCTCAGACGCCATATAGTGGCGGAACTCTAAAGCTGTAAGAACTTTCCACTCGAACAGTCGCTAAAATCGATCGTGATCACCAATATCTTCTTACCGAAACAAAAAATCATTTTCTAACAAAACATTCCAGTACCGCCTTCCAAACTATCAATACATTTATTCTTATATAAACATCTTCACTTCTGTAAACATTATAAATCGTTAAAAATCAAAGACACAGAAAAATTTTACTTTATTATACAACAAATTTGATAAAACTCTACAGAAATTAATTTACAAATAAAAGAAAATGGAATTGCGTTCACTACAGAATTACAGTGTGGCTAAATTATATTTTTTAAAGAAGTATTCTAAAAATTTGTCTAATTCAAAAAATGCAGAAATTTGTAACAGATGTAAAAAAATGTAGTCCTAACAAAATAAAGTCTCAACATAGTTTGAGTACAATTGAATTTTAATACAACTCAGGATTATTTACGGTTGTACTCGAATTGAAATCACATGAAAAAGTGTTGATAATTTGTATAGAGATTAAAAGAGTACAATAATAAATATATCGGTGTCGAAAGAGTACAATAATAAATATATAAATAGTCGAAATGTGTAAAATATTAAAACAAAGCTTGTTATTCGTAACTGACTAGTGGTTCTGACAGAAATATTTGTCATTAGACAAATATGACAAATATCGACAGTTAATATCGATACGTTTGTCAGCCTTTCACAAAACGTTCCCATGGTTTCGAATTGATAATAATTGTCCGTCAACTATTTCCGAGTATTCGTGTAACGGACTCCCAAGATCGAGACGTATAATTTCGCAACGGAATTCGAAAGGCTCCGAAGATTATTAGTCAGTTTCCGAACTCGATACGCAATCTTATGCTGATACGTTACGCTATACCCGTGATATTATCTGTTAATTCATATAAATAGAAATTACCGTTAAATGATTACCGATCGTACCGTATAATTTCACGTTAATTTCAAATTCGAAACTTTCGTCGCGTTTGTCGAGTTTAGAAGGAAAAAATTCTCTCCGCAATTACCATCTGGATAATTTCAATACGCTGCCTCTCTAACCCATTCATTCGTGTTTAAAATCTTCGATACGAAATATTCATGTATTATCTTGCTACTTTTAGCTTCGATAAAGTGTTTCGGACCTTATTTTCAAGTCAGCTCTATCTCTAATTTATTGCATTTTCATTTGACACAATATGTTATTAGAGACTCAAATTATACGGTGTTTAACTGCTATATCATTCGCATTTTTTATTAACCTACGCTGCAAAAAGACTCTTTTATGTGTAACATGATGTTGAATTACATATGTTTTGCTATGTTCTGTATTTTTATTTATACAATCCGTATTTTACACTTTTTGTTCCATATTCTCTATATGCTCCATATGCTCTATATTCTCTATATTCTATTTTCTGTATATTTTGCAAATTTTATGTATTCTATATTCTCTGCATTTCATATTGAATAAGTTTTATATTCTCTGTTTTTTATTTTACATTTTATATTCTTTATTGCATACCCTATACTCTGTATCATATGTCCTATATCCTACATTTTATACATATTCATATACATCCTATATACACATACATATACATATATTCTACATATGTTCTATATTTTATGTTCTATATCCTACATTCTATATCATATTTTGCATATATTATATTCAATATCTACGTCACTTATCCTATTCTATACCCTACTCTCCCATTTCATACATAACACATGTCATATTACACACGTATACACCTTTATATTTCTCTAATAAATCCTACTATTCGTTATATTTTAGAGTACCTTATTCTACCCCATTTTCTATTTCCGTGCCATTTTATACGTGTCCAATAACAAAAAAGATCGATTTCAAAGCGAAAATGTAATCAAGTTTGCAAAAACGGTTCTCGCGATGCTGTCAACCGTGCCGGAACGAGGTGTAAAACGAATTTAAGTTAGGTTAGGGCCCGGTACAAGGTTTATCCGAGGTTGAACCGGTGGTATCCGTTTGATAGCAGATAGCAGGCCGAACGACGCTGGTATGTTCTCATTACGCGTCGTGTAGGTATGCGGCGGCCAGTTCGTGTTCTCCATGCTTCGAGATCCGTGCACGCTGCGAGACCATGTTTCTTCTCCTTTTCCTTTTCCTTTCTACCTTCTTTGCCTCTGCTCTTCATCTTCTTCCTCCTGGCTTCTTTGTCCTTCTCCTTGAAGCTTCTCTCCAGTCAAGCTCCGTTCACACTGCTGCTTCCTCTCTGAATTATTCGCATTTATCCGAAGATCATCGTCAAAATGTAAATAATCGAAAGAACAAATTTTATTCCTGTTATGTTAACAAATTAGAAACGAAACTTGAGATTTATAATTGCTGCGTTAAAGTCGAAACTTCATAGAAGTCTTTATATTTCTTTTGAATTAAACTTTGTTACGTGAACACCCAGTATTTGATCGTCGTTTCCTTTTCGTTCTCCTTTCGTTTTAATTTTTGTTCATCTCCCTTTAACGAGTTTGTTGCTTTTTGCGGATGTTATCTGCCCGCCTCTCAGCTCACTTCTTCTCACTTAAACTTCTTCAACGCGATAAGAAGAATCGGTGGCCACCTGTTTTATTTGCATTTTCGGAAAAATTCCCGAAACCTTCAGGTCTTTGACTGGTTATATTTGCATGGCTTTTTTTAATCTTAACTCATTTTGCCCTCGTTTTAGCCTTTTTCGAATTCCACCGACTGCTGCACACGTATTTATCTTGAAGTTTCGCGAGAGCCACCACTCCTCTCTTTAATCTCCCCGCTTCCATTTAGTTTTGCCCGGCTGTCCGTTTCTTCTTCTTCTGTCTTCTGCGTCTCATTGTTTTCTTTTCGTTACCGCTCCATTCAGAGAAACTACGGACCCGTAAAACGTATGTAATGTTATTTTGTTATTCTACAGTCACAGTTCTCTTTTTATTCTCTCTTCTCGCCCTTTATTCTTTTAGAAGAAACGAATCATTAGAATCCATATTTTATATTTTGTATTATACATTTTTGTACCAGTTAAAATAAGCTTGAACGAAGAGAGTTGTAAAAATCCTCGACTTGTAAAAATATTAACTTGTTAAAAATATTCATTTGAAAATTCAAACTTTTAACAAATTCTCTTCGTTCTAGTTCTATAAAATAATCAGGTTTACTAAAATATTTTAGTTTAATATTTCAGTTTTGTAACTGTTAATTATATCCACCTACTCTAACTTCTCATTTTTAAAAATAATTACTAATACCATCTTGTACGTATTTTTACTGCATTAAAATGTTTGAAATTTTACTTCAAATTTAATCACTCCAGCGTTTATAAAAGCCCGTAATCGTTTAATATCGACTTTTTGGTCGCAGCGTGCCGAAATTATTTATTTTATTTGCGGTTGCAACTTCGTTACATTTTAAAGTCTCGTCGATTGTACCTATCAAATTTTATAATTGGAAATCACAGTGAATTATGCACATTTCCATCAGACTTTCAAGAACTCTTGTTCGCTTCATTTCAATATTCCGCCTTAATCTCTACTTTGCCAGTTTCACTTCTAACTTCGTCCTTTTCCATCTCTCGGAAATTCATTTGAACCAAGACTTAAATGCATTGAAACCATTCATTACTGTACAACTTAAATTTCACGATATTACTTCCTTAATTACATTCTGTGTGTTCTTTTTATCGACTACATTCTTAATCTTCATCTTATTCCTCCTCCCCTTCTTCCTCTTCTTGACCTCTCATGGAACTTAAATTATAACGCAAAAGGCGTGCATATATTTTAAAGCGGTTTCATTTGAGAATTTCCTTTCTTTTACTTTTTACGTATACTGCTTTCTTGTTCTTTCCACTTTACCAGTTTCTCTTTACTGCTTGCTATGTTTTCCTTCACGCTCAGGATGATAAAACTTCGTGATGTGCTTAACTGGAATGTGGAACAAGAATGTCAACTATAATCGATTTTACTACGACTCATTTCATACGACTTTTACAAATCATTTTATAGATCATATTCCTTATTCCTAGTTCTGCAACAAGATTTTTCTTTTAAAATTAAAATAATACTTAAAGATTTTTACTTTAAAAATTCAAGTACTGAAGTACTTGTTTATGAAATCGTAAACATAACCTATAATTGGTTATTATTCAAGGACTCAGGTCAGTCAACAATTAAACTAAATCTACCAAATTCCTATATAATTTTGACAAATATTATTCCTTAACTTTATTGTTCATTTTTTCTTGTCATATTTATTTGAAACTATAAATTATGTTATGATGTTTGCAACGTATAGGACATATTGAAACAGTGTTATGGCATATATACTGTGTACAAATAATATGACACATTTATAGTAAATGAAGAATAAGAAATGAAGGATAAAAATTAGTAGGAAACTATTCATAAAAATACCCATACAAATCATGTGACATGTACATAAAAAGTAAACAAAGAAACTACATAGAAATAGAAAAGAAGTTAATTGACCACAAAAGAACTTAACCTAACTCGAAATCACATAACTATTGAATATCTCTTCAAAGAACGAGTATTACCAAAAACGGTAAAATATGGGTGGTCTCATATTCGTTCAAGATCCATTCGACAAAATTTTATCAAAATTGCACACTCAATTGTGTCTTGCAAGATGGACTTTGAAACTCGAACTATTATCGACGACCATCCTTTTAAATAAATAAGCACCTGCAAATAATGTAGCAGTCTTCATATCTCGTCTGCATAAAATGTAATATTAAAGAATCGCAAATGAAGCGGTACCGTAAACGGACTCGCCAACTACACGTGCATCGCGTGCAATGTGAACGCCCTCGCCGACAACGAGCGACTTTTCGTTCACGTTCGATGCATCAAATTCGATGAACTGATCGCATCCTGCGTTTTAAGCTTGGTCCACACGAGAAAACCGTTTACATCGACCATAATTTCTAACATACCATTCCACGACATAATGGACGCCATCGTTATTCAAAGTTTGCCGCTTTCACAACAAAACGCTGATATTATAACAACTTTGTTGAACATACATCTTGTACCGTTAGGTCGTTTGGAATATTGCAAATAACATGACATGTGGTACATGTATTCTGTGCAAAAAGTAGTCTGATTACTTCCAGCGTTTGCACTCGAACGAACGTGCATAGGTTAGGTTAAATCGGTTGGAACGGTTGACTTTTTAGAGAGCAGTTTTTGTGAAAATGTTTACTCACGCGTTTATAAGTATCTTAGATTGGTTGGAGAAAGAAGGGATAGTTGTTCAATTAAATATTCGAGGTTGTGTTAATATTGTGTTTAATGCATGGAATGTATTTTTAGAGTCATAAGTTTTCAAGGTTTCCAAAGTAACAAACTTAAAAACTTAAGAATTTTTTAATTTTTTGGTGTACAATCTTTCACATTTTTTAATCTAGAAATTTACAAATTTTCAGATTGGCAGTCTTTCAATATTTTAACCTAGAAACTTATAAATTTTTAAGTGAACAATCTTTCGAATTTCAGACCCTAAAAATTTACAAATTTTCAAGTTAAGAATCTTCCAAACCTTGAACCCAGATTTAGATATTCCAAGACTACCTCAAATGTTCTAAAATTCTAAATCCACAAAATTTCTAAATAGACTTGACCTCTCAAAATTGAAAGCAAGATAAAATATACTCCTACACTTGCTCTCATTCGAATTAAATCTCCATTACACTGAAATATACTCCATCAATTCTACCAGTAAACACCCAAAATAATAAGTTAATGTCACCTGAAATTCCAAAACATCAAGTTTATTCCCTCTGAAATAACCGAAGTACAATTGTGAACGTCGCTTAATACACGAATTCCATCAAGTTCATCCTCGTGGCAGTTAGTTTGACAGAACCGCGAATAAAATTTGAAACGATACTCGATAGAATTCCTCCAGATTACCAAGTGACGTTAGCAGACAGTAGTCGGGAATTTCCTGAAAATGTAATTCCCCGTAACCAGAGCAAATTCGAAGGAATCTTCGGTGGAAGTCAGGAGACGCGGTGCTTCTTCGTCTGCTGGTCGTTCCTCTTCGTCGTTTCAGACTCGTTCGCCGGATCCTTCTTCAGCTTCCAGCACAGTGGTGATCTTGATAACGTGTGGTGGTAGAGCGATGGCGTTTGGTAGTAGTGGCAGAATGGACTGGGGCGGAAGAGGAGAGGGAACTAGTTCAGTGAACAAAACGAAACGAGAGGCAGTTGCACGCTGTAGCAACGCCTCGACCATGTCGATGGAACTAAAAGCTTGCACAAACTGAACTCACTGACCCCCCAAAAATGCTGTCTACTTGTTAAGGACTTGCTCTCCTTTGCTGATGACGGTGGACAAATTTTTAAATACAGGATCATTAATTTAGAAGTTTTTAAGTTTTCATGTTCAGAGAATTTTCAAACCCCTTTCAAGTTCTATGATTTCTTAATAGCATATTTTTGAATTGTTGAATTTACAAGTCTCTAGGTTCTTAAATACACAAATTGTTGTATAATTTCATAATTTGCTAAAGAGTAAGTTTTTAGGCCTCCAAATCTGCAATTGTTAAATTCTTAAATTCCTCGGTTGGATAACTTGTTCATTTCTCGAAGTGGCAATTTTTGCTTGTAAATTTCTTTGCGTCTAAATCTGCAAGTCTTCGAATCACCCCCAAATTCCTGAGTCCTCAGAATTCTAATTTCCAAATCTTCAAGTATTCGAATTCCTAACCTCCAAATGTTCAGGTCTCCAAATTCTCAAATTACCCAAGTACCCAGTTCATTCATTTCCTAAAGACCAACTTTCCTATTTTTAAATTTTCATGTTTGCAAATCTCTACATTATCAAAACCTCCAAATATTAAAGGGTGTCCCTAAATTTTCAAATCTCCAAGTGCCCAAACTCTCAAATACCCAATTACCCTAATTACTAATTTCCTACATCTCCAAATTTACAAATTTCCCAAACCGTAACCCCCGAACTCCCATGTCGCTAAGTCCCTAACCCCCAAATCTTCAAATCGCTAAAATTCTAACCCTGAAATTTTCCAATTCCCCAATTACTCAATTTGCTAATTTTCTACATCCACTGAATCTCCAAATGTACAAGTTTCCCAAACTTCCCTTTCCCCGAATCTCCAAGTTGCTAAATCCCTAACCCCTAAATTCTTTAATTCCCAATTACCCAATTTCCAAACTTCTCCAAGTACCAAATTTCCACAGCTCCAAATCCTCAAATCCCTAAATTACTAACTTCCCCACCCCGAATTCCCAACTTTCTTAATCACCCCGCTAATTCTCCAAATCCATGAACCACACAATTCCACTCGAAAACCGATAAGTCACGAAATTCCATAGATCACTGAACGCTCGGTTAAAATATTTTCTACCAATTTTTTTCGTCACGGAATAACACGAGCAACGTCCGAGTAAAAAGTTGTCAGGTATTCTGCATAATACTTTATTATTCCATTAAGAGTTACGACTATATTACAGTCAGAGGATGTTCTTCAACTCCATCATTAGTCTCAACGTCGGTGTATAGGGCGCTGTCAGACGGGAGATCACATACGACATGGTGTTTTGCATCTGAGTACCACGAATCCCTCCGATATTTAAATGTAAAATACCTGTCGTCGAAGTTACATTTTTTTCTCACGTTGAAGCAACGACGTTGACCTTCTCCCTGGTATCTGGGCCTTTTAGGAAAAGATTCGTCACCTCGTACCGTTACTGTACTCTCCTCCGGCAATTCGTCAATGTTTCTTTTCTTTTATACCCTTTTTGTGTCGCATTTCGAACTGTGATCTTTTCAATTTTTCGACACTTTTGGTTCTCTGTTTCACAAAATTTATATCTGTGGTGCGTAATTATGGAAAATGTTTTTATGGTATGTGATCACTTATAACGTTCTTGTGATATGTGATCACTTAAAACGTTCTTATGGTACGTTTACAATGACATATTCTTTCTTAGGCAATTATTGAAATGTTCGCTTTCGGTACACCTTGATGAAAGTCAATACTTATTAATTTCAAATTGAAATGTAGTTTAACATGTGTTCATTAGGTTATGTTCGTTTACTGAAGTTTTGGATTGATGTGTGTGTACGTCAAAGTAGGTTGATCAATGATATTGAAACTTTTTGAATTAATATACATTAATATCCTGGAAGAAACTGTATATAATATCTTTGAAAATAAGAATAAAGTACAGTATTTAAAAGATCATCTTCATTGAGTTCACGAGTATAAATAATTATTTCATCCAATTCCCTAAAGGTGTTCTGAAAACACCGTCTGTAATCTTTCAAAATATGACCTTGGGAAATGTCCTATTCAGTTTACCACAATATTCATCCTTAAAATAACCAAAATGTCGTGTGAACAGAGTTAGTGGCATTAGCGACACCCTGTATTAAAACAAAAAGATCACATAAACTCGTGGATAACTCAGCTCATTCATCAATATGACCGTTTTTTCTCTCAGGTGTCATTTCGCGTTGTATTTTCATTGTAACCGGTCCATTAAGGGAGCAGAAATGAAAAATAAAGAATAAAAGGTATATGTAAAAATGCTTGTCAAAAGCGTTCGAGAAAGCTCTTTGGCGGCGGATCGAGAAGTATAGGAGGGCAGTGAAAAGAACGACTACATTATCTCTCGGAGATGGTGCATAAAAACGTTCCTCCGCAGCTGATTCGTCCGCATTGGCAGGTACCTGCAGCGTTTACACGAGGCTGCACCCGACTGCGTGTCGCCGGCTCGTGAATACAAATGCACCCGCAGGTAGACGTCCACTTATGCACGAAACGCGGAAAAATCTCTCTACCGACTCTTCCAACTGGTCACGATCGATTAATATTGTCTTTCACCTTCGATCATTCATCCGTGGTTTACGCTCTTTGATTATTTATATAATGGCTACACTCTGCGGTTATTTAGTTCATACAATTTCTATATTTTTAATTTACTGAACTTCTTTTCTCAAGGCTTAAGGTCACAATTTTTGAAATTTCCTAATTCCTTAATTCTCAAATTTTAGGGTTTCTAAATTGAAATTAGAAATTGGAGAATTTTTAGGTTTTCATATTTCTACATTCTGAAGGTTACGATTTCACAAATTCAATAGGTTCTCAAATTCGTAAATATCTGGATCTACAAATTTTTCAATCCAAGAATATTCAAATTGCTGGATTCTCAGATTTCTACATCACCACATCCAAAATCCCTAAATTCCCAAATTCCTTAATTTCTACATCCTTACATCCAAACCCCTAAATTCCCAAATATTCTAATTTCTACATCTCCAAATCCCATAATCCCCAAATTCTCAAATTTCCAAATTTCTACATCTCCAAATCCCATAATCCCCAAATTCTCAAATTTCCAAATTCCTACATCTCCAAATCCAAAATGCCCAAATTCCCAAATTCCCAAATTTCTACATCTCCAAATCCCAAAATCCCTAAATGCCCAAATTCTCTAATTTCTACATCCCCAAATCCCAAAATCCCCAAAATCCTCAAATTCTCAAATTTCTACATCTCCAAATCCCCAAACCCTCAAATCTCCCTCAATCCCTAAATTCTAAAATTACCAAATATCCCATTTCCAAAATTCCTCTTGTTATCGCCCACAATTGCCCTCCACGTGTCCCTGGCGTTTGCCCCATCTCTAATCCCATTACACCATTTATCGCCCATATAACAATAAAAAACTAAGAATCGATGTACAGAATCAGTGAAAGTCGACGCGGAGGAAATCAGATTCGAATTTCATTGAGCACGTTCACCGGAAATATAGAACGTCCGAGTGAATCACGTTTCTTCGAGCACAGAGTTCAAGAATATCCTCGGATGTTCGCTAAGCCTACAAGTCGGCCTGTTTTTATCGATACTCGCTTTCTCGTGGCGCGGAACAGAAATTCACGGAACATTAAAATTGTTGATGAACATCGATGCAGCATCAATAGAAGGGTTGTTCCGTGGATGCAGCGGAGAAAACGATTTGATCACGCTGTGAGTTCATCGAGGCATCCACGACCAGACTATATTCGAGAAATTTGTCTTAATATTCGTGCCGGTAGGTCGTCTCGACGAACGATCTATCGATCGGTGTTCATCGATCGACTACATTTACCCGAGCTGGTTTCAACCGCGATTTTTACATCGGAATAGAAAGCAGGGAGAAATGGAAAACCATTGGAATACAAAATCAGTGAAATTGCCACCATGAATAATTCTATGAAACCATTTTGTTATTGGATATTCTATTTGCGTGCGGGAAAATGGCGGAGGGGTTCTTAGATTTAACTTGTGTTTTCATTGCTTGATGGAAAGAAAACATGATTTTAACACGTTCGGGCTGCAGGTGTAGAGGTTAACGTTCCTGTGGAATGTGTAACATTGCACGGTTGGCTCTGAAAGTGCTAATAAAAGGTTTCTGGTGTTTCTGAAGAATGGAAGTTTATGTTACAAGTTGTAATATTTATTATTAAGTGAAAATGTCTGAAACTTTCGCAAGGCTATTTTGAATATTATACTTTATTGTACAGTTACCATCTTTTAACGTGGCATGAAAATTAATTTCATACAAAGAAAATTAAATTTGAATAATATTAGGCCAACCCAAAAATTTATATCACATTTTCTTATCAATGATTGGGTCAAAATAATAAGTACCTTCGAATATTATTAAAACATATAATCATCCCCTTTTCTTACCATTTCTTTCCAACTTATTTCACCCTGGCAGAACCCTTAATTTTTTTACGAAAATATTCTCCAACCCTCATCTATGACAGTAAATTAACTCCAAAGAAAAGAAATTCAGTTAACTTATTATACTCGA
The DNA here is from genome assembly GCA_036983795.1 of Megachile lagopoda. Lineage (NCBI taxonomy): Eukaryota > Metazoa > Arthropoda > Insecta > Hymenoptera > Megachilidae > Megachile > Megachile lagopoda. The sequence goes on along the minus strand of CM072797.1, from coordinate 8,658,451 downwards.
TGGAATTTAAATTTTTGCAGTGTTCATCTTACCGTCCTCAACTTTTTATCTCTCAAAGAATTAGTCCGCGCAGCTTCTGCATAGCTCATTTACTTCTCCGTATCTACGAGGAAATAGTTTGAGAAACAGAGGTAACTGTAAAACGCATTTAGAGATAAAGTTACAGTTGTGTGTAGTTAAAAAATTCTAACGACAGTTATTTGCAGGAATAGCCTGCAGTGTGACGCAATTTCTTGTTCTTATTGCGATTAGATAAACAAGTTTCGCGAGAAAGATGTAACTATCGGCTCGCTCCAAAGCATCGCGATTTTCTGTAATCGTAAACCGGAACACGTGTTCGTTGGGGGAATTGATCGGTTCAGTTTCCACGATCATTAGTAACGTTTAATTAGCGACTGATTCTTTTACTATATTTATATTATCTCATGAGGAAGATTTTGAGAAAAGCATAATTTGAGTAAAATTCTTAATCGACTGTTTAAAGTTCTGGTAAATTTTGTCAAATTTTGTTGGGTACTCAATTTGAAAATAAATTTCCATCTTTCTGATGTTCAGAAAAATTTGATGCTGGTAGACTATATTTTTAAAGAAGTGAGTTTAATGTAACGTGATTGTATGACTTAAATATACAGGTGTGTCATTTTTATACCAAACGATGTGAGCATATTGTATGACAAAGTATAAGTAATATTATATGAACATAGTATCAAAAAAGTTTCATTTCAAAGTTATAACTATCTATCTCGTTTATTATTCTCCTTGTTACATATTTTTGATCCATATAGACTTTTATACTTTGTATACATGTACATTTTCTGTAAGAATTATGAACGACTGCTCTCTTGCTTGATTCAGTGAAATAAAAAGATCAAAAAGAAATTCAAATGGCGACTTCTTAATAATGTCAAGTTATCACAAAGATAACTTCTTCAACAAGAAATAATTTTAATACTTTTATTATAATTTTGTATCAAACATTTGACCATAACATGCATAATATGTTTCCAGTAATACCTCCATCGAAACAAAGAATCCGCATAATATTTTCCTCCCGTATTTAATTATAGAATACGCCACCGCTCGCCGGTATAATAAAAATACCCTATATTTGCATAAAGATCGGCGATCTAGTTATAAGTGGACAGTTATCGTAGCGTACGTTTGGACGGTAGGAATTTCCAGCGGCGAGGAGACTCCGAGAAACCAGTCCTCTCGGACAGACAACTCGGTCCCGATCGGTAGGAATACTCGTATACCCGCGAGTTGTGGCAATCCACGTTGCCACTGTAACGAAACGAAAGGTTTTCAGGTCCAAAACGAATGAAACGTGTTCGCGTCTCACGGTCGCGGTTCTGTTCGGTCTCTCGCGCGGCCAAGCTATTCCTGTTCATGATCGTCACGAGGAAGCGTACGGGTGATCGAGCCAGCCAGATCCCGGGACCCAGACGAACAATTACCCCGGTTGTTCTAGGCAAGTGGAGCGAAATCCACGATCCATGAACTAGAACCAGCCGGGTTCTTCCGAGACACTCGATTGGATCGATTCGCCGGTGTAAAACCGGCTGGGCGTCGGCGGCTGCTGCCAGCGGAAAGAGACGGAGATGAAAAAAGAGCGGAAAAAAGGTAGGAGGGAGAGAGGGATAGACTGGACGTTCGGGGAGGAAAAAAGAGAGCAGCGAAGAGGGTCGAAGGAGAGAAAGAGACCGAGGCTCGATCTCTCTGAGTGCCTCTGGCCGCTGGCCTCTCCTCTTCCCGCCCACCAACAACCGATCTCCTTCTTCAGTGCCGGCGCCGCGCGAGTTTCCTACAGGTGGACTTACAACCTGCCTCACCATTTTTTTACCTTCCGCGTTTCGAGCCTGACACGATCCCTTTCCAATAAATAATACGATCCTGCCCGGCAACTTCCTTCGGGATTCAGCTACAAACACGTTCACCGAACGTGAGAAAACGTAAAATTTACACTCCTTGAGAGTTCCTCCGAATGCAGTTAGTCGAATAGCACAGGTCAGGTGTGTACGTCGAAAGAATCGTTGGAAACAACGGCGAAGAGTTCGAACGGTTCCAGCGGAGCGGAGGGTTTACTGGCCAGCGAAATTCGGAGATCGGTGTTTATCGATCAAGGGGGCACCAAGCCTTACTATTACGCACCTGTTCCTCATACCACGTCCCTACCTAAACCTCCTGCGTTCAACCTGCGCGGCATCGCGTCGTAGGCACTGGTAGATAGGATACTTGTGGATCTCCCTCCATCGTACCTGGTCCCTTTTGCTCTACGTCTCTGTTAGCGATGGGTTCGATCCGGATTCAAGCTTCTGGCTTCGAGCAAACATTCTCGTTCAAACGTTCCTAATTGCTATCAACAGTTACGTTACTGTGTTGGGTTTAGAGCTTTTAATTTCACGTTAGAGGTGTTAGATGGTTAGAATATTCGTTAGAACGTTCTATATCGAACTATTGCTCTTAGTTCAGAATAGAGGTATCTAGTAAGTTGTGGTATTACTGATAAAATAATGGTAATAATAATAGCGCAAATTACATCAATTCGCAAAGTGAAATAAACTCCCGAAATAACATGTTTGAATTTCAAAACACACAAATGAAATTGCTCATTCGAAAGCGTACGGTTCGAGTAACACGTCCGATCGTAGCTCCGATTATTCAACCAGTTGTTATCTTCAACATTTCCGGTACTTATCTAACTTTATCATAACAACGTATTAACAGAGACCCACTCCCCTAAGTCGTAAATGCTAATCCAATATCAATACCACTCGTCCCTATCTCGGAATAAGAATTCCAAATTGCTTCAACTTCTGTTTGCACCTTCGACCACACTTTCCATGCAAATCAAATTCAAATTGTACCTAAACTATGCAGACACGTTCCCGTGGTATGGGTACTGGAATAAATTTGCATCGCAATCCCACTTTTTATTACCTACGATTTCGAACTCCCCTCTGATTAAGACCTCGTAGGACTTAGCCTAATCGGGATTACTCACCATTGCAAGAAGTCGGTAGAATCGGATACTTGTTCTGTCGCGAGATATGCACGGGGGTCATCTCCATCGCTAGATCCAGCTCCAGGTTCTCCTGCGTCTCGGTTAGACTCCCATTGGCCAGTTCCATCGGACTCTGTCACACCGTCGGCCAGGAGCGAGGCAGTCGGCGCACAGCATCCAGCAGCAGCGCTACTAGCGGCAGCCGAACGGAAAGACTCCCAGGCAAGTTGTGGACGGTTACCTGTGTGCTCATGTGCGTGTGGACCATGCGTGTGCCTCGGCTGCGTGGGTGTGCACCGAGGTAGCCTACCTGGCGGCGTCCAACACGCAGTAAACCGCGCGCTGCTTCGTGTCCACGGTCCAGAAAGCGGAGACGTGCGTCCGTCTCGTAGTGTTCCAGGATCCCGTGACACGTTTCGCGACTCCAGGACAAGCAAGTGTTTCCGGAGTACGCGCGTGCCCGAATTTCGTGTGTCCCCGGCCAGCTCCGTGCGGTTCACAGTGTGTCCCCAGTGCGAATCCGTGCATGTGTGCTTACGTGTGTGCTCACGGATGCTTTTTCGGAGCGAGCCACAGCGAGCAGAGTCCCGGAGTTCCACTTAGGGACTCGATGTAGCCGATCCTGGTGCCGCGACGAATGCTTCCGACAGCGGTCGCTGGACAGGATCGGACGGAGATGTGACGGTGTACCATCGCCGGAGAATAAACGCGAGATCGGGAAGTGTTCTCGGCCGACGTTCCTCTGGTGAGCATTCGTTTCTTTTTAGGCAGTTGAGCAGTTCGTTCGGGAAACGGGGATACGTCCACGTTCGTTGCATTCCTGTGGGCATTCGCGATTCCAACATGGCCGCTGGGACTAGCCGTGACCGCTGGGTCCGCGGAAGCCATGTTGGCAGGTGTGCTCGACTCGAGATAACCAGTTCACGTTCGTGGAACGCACGCGGCTCGACAAACGGGAGCGAGTTCCACGTATTATCGAGGAATCGGATGGAAAATGCGATATAACGAGGAGACATAATTGGTTCGCTATCGACCACGAACACCTTCGACTTGGGACTAATTAGATTTTTATTACATAGTCGACACTACATATCCGATTATTAGAGAGATCTCTCCCATGTGATCTTTGGGAGATTTTATCAATTAACAGTGGATATCGAGATGATCAATTTTTGATACACGAATACGTTTGTTGACACAAGGTGTAATTTAGAGTCGTGAAAGTTTTTCCGATTGAAATACTTCATGTGGAGATACAAACTGAGAATATTGGGAAGGTCGCGGGAGAATTGGAGGATTAATTGATACGTGAAAACAATAGACATTGATGCTTAATGGGAGTCACGGACGAATAGCAAGATGGCGGATATGTTTAACACGGTTTACGTTTAACCTTGTCACGTGGATACTCGTGTTTGGTAGGAATAGTTAAAAAGAGCATTGCTCACACACTTCGCTATTATTTTTGGAAGCCTCGTAATTACTTTTGTCGAGTCTTTTTAGTATGTAGTTGAGTGAGGTAGATTTAGAAGGTTAAGGGAAAGAAGCGTTTTAAACGCGACTGAAGTCCTTGAATCGCGTTTCCAAGGCATTTCGTAATCGAAGTATACGTTACCATTTTGCAATGAGATGAAAGTCTTTTTAGAACTCGCTACTTCGAGATATTACAGCTGTTCGTTTCATTTCATCTTCAAAAATTTTGAAATACGCGAGGTTCTATTGCATGAGAAGAGGACACATTTTCAATTTCATAATTGCTGAAATATGAATTTTGGAAGAATTAGGTAACTTAATTAAGGTGGTTTAAAAAGAGGATAATGAGCAAATTACTTTATTGAAAATTAGATACATGGATATTTATAGAATAAATAAAATTGAACTAGCTATGCCAAGTTTCTTTGTTACTGTTAAAAATATTTGTGATATAGAGAAATCTTTACGAAAGGTCTGCTTAGATTAACGTAAAATTTGTTAAATATGACGAAGAATATAATTAAAAGAGATAATAGGTTTTATTGTTTTAATGTAACGCAGATATTTCTGATTCATTAATCATCACTATGCCATGTAGTTGTATAAACTTTCATACTCAAGTCACATTTGAATAAAAAATCGATGAACTTCTTAATGCTGTAGCATTCAGTTACAAAATTATTTGAAAAGCATTTAAATAATGGAAACAATTGAATTAAATTATAATCCTGTGAATATGTAAAAATTCCTATTATAAGATCCACAGGTAGCTGTTGACCCTTCTAAACTCGATCTCATCTAATCGAATATTTTTCAACTGAGATAAAATGTTCTTCAAAATATGCATTGCAAATTTATTTAAGAACATAAAATATTCGTTAAACTTGAATATATGATTTTATGATGATTATATGATGCTTTAGACAATGATTTATAAGATGATTATACTATTATATAATTCTTTACATTATCAGGGTTGCCAGATACGTTGCCAACGTCGGCCCGTCAGATACCCCTAATATAAATAATATAAATAATACAATAACAAGTCTTATTGAAAGATATTTACTAATGAATACTTTGAGAAATAACTGCGTTCACTGTTCAAAACAGGACACCTTGTATGGCAACAGAGACAGGGATGACTTACGAAGTCACATATCCCTATTTACGTCCCCACTTCTGCCAACCCTGACTATGATTCATAGGATGATTTTTTTGAATGCATACACGAAGTGATCATACACATAAAGCGTCGTTTCATATCCAAACATTCGCAATTTCGATACGAATCAGCAATCTTCATACGTTAATTGTCCCCAAACAACAACAGTGAAAGAGGTTACCAATGTTAGTTCGCTGTGTAGTAGTTTGCGATCAATCATGAAGACCTAATCGCTGTTTCATACACAAACTCAGTCAGTTCGATACAAATAAGAGAGACCTTCGAACAATAACGATACGGTTGATGTAAATCGTGCTAGTTTACTGTTTAGGGTAGAGTGATCCGTGATGATCAGTAGGGTTGATTAAAATTGCAGGTGTCATCGGTATGCCGACAGACATCGTGGCGTCGTCGGCCTCGGCCTCGGCCACGATCTCGGAAGAGACGAGCAGAGGTCGCGAGCTGGGCCTTGGGCCGTCTCCAAGGTCAGCTCCCTCTTCAGCGGGCGCATCATCCTCAGGATCAGCGGCACAGTCGACCTCCAGGGGTTTCGACCCGTCTAGCGCCCTGGCCGCTTATCACCACCATCGACATGGCCTGGTTGCCGGCCTGGGTCATCCTCATCACCGTGAATCGTCCGCGTTCGTGCCCGTCGTGCCCTCGCGGTTGCATCTGGCGCCCTATCCGGGGGAGATGCACCCCCACCTAACTGGGCCACCACCCTCCTCGTCGACCGCGTCCAATCCTGACCACGAAGTGGGCGCAGAGACCGCCGTGGCCAGGAAATCCTCGTCCAGCTACGAGATCATGGCTATGATGGTCGACAAGAGGAAAGAGCTGGCCGCGAGGGCTCTTCTTCTTCCTCCGCCACCCCTTCTGGAACCGCCACCCGGATACCCCGTCTTCGCAGGCCCGTTTCCCGGCGGTTCGGCTTTATACCCTCCGGGTGGACCCCTGGCGCACCAACATTTGGACAGGAGACTACTCAGGGCGCCCGGAAGAGCATCCAGACCTAAGAAACAGTTCATTTGTAAATTTTGTAACCGACAGTTCACGAAGTCGTATAATCTGCTGATTCACGAGAGGACACACACGGACGAACGGCCATACTCCTGCGATATATGCGGCAAGGCTTTCAGGAGACAGGATCACCTTCGAGATCATAGGTAATTTTTATTGTATGCTGTATGCGGTTTATATTTATGGATACATGGTTTGCAATAAGTTTGTGGGCGTTTGGTAGCAGACTTTCTTCTGCATAATTATTGCAAGTTGAGTTTGTGTACACATGTGTGGTTTACGTTTATGAATATATGATTTTTAATAAGCTTGTGGGGATGTGCTTGCCAACGGACATTCTTTCACATTATTGTTAGTAGGTTTTATGTACAATGGTTTTTCACTTAGAGCCATATATGCACAGATTTACAGATATGTGGTTTTCAATATTCTTTTCAGGTATGTTTGATAGAGGCTCTTTTGTGTAATTTTATTATAAGCAGCTTTTGTACAAGATTTCCAATATATCATATATGGTTTGTATAGATGTATGATTTTTAATAAGTTTGTATATCTAGTAGGGGATATTCTATATTATAACTTCATCGTAAAAGCAAATTTTAATAGGAGAAGATTTTAACGAAGATATTTCAGAGCATAACTGTGTTTAAGAAGTCTTGTATAACCTGCGAATCTGTTGACGTAACCATCTCCTACCATCGTTTAATAATTTTAGCATTAATTAAATTTTTTCTTCTGAAAAAATAAGTGTATAAACAAACTTATTTGTGAACAATTAAAATTTCATTATACTGGATGAAGTGCAGAAGAAAAAACAAAAATAAATATTACATCGTGTTTACTTGCAATATTGAATATTAATAAAATCATTGATATTCAGAAGCAATTGCTGTTCCGATTTGCTTAATTCCAAATTATGATACGAACACGGAAAAAAGTTAATAAGATTACTGCTTGATCATGTAGAATCACGATGAAGTTGCTTCACGTTGCGGTTTCCTCAAAGGAAAATTGATTTGAATTTATTTAAACCTTTATCAAAAGCTACTTGAATATTTTACGAAAATTTATGCAAATTTCATGCAACTCCATAGATGTATTCCGCATGCATAAACATGATGCTTAAAGAAATTCATAGTATGTATTATACATCATGCAGATGAGACAAGATAATTGCTACTGAAAGCGATTAATTTTAGTCCACTTAATAATTAATCGAGATAAAAGTTGCGGTATAAACAGTGTGTTATATAAGTATGATCAGATATGCATAATATGAGTTATTCTATTCAGGAAGCAGTTTAATTAATCTGACATGAACATAACCTAAAATTAAATTAATTTCACGCTAAATTAAGATAACATCAAGTTCATCTAACATCAGTATTATCTAAGTTGATCTAACATCAAAAGCATTAATCTGACATCATATTTGACACTAGGTTAATCTAACATTAATCTCACGTCAAATCCAAGGCTAAGTAAATCTAACATCAAATGAATCTGTCACTAAATTTAGCATTAATTTAACATCACACTAATCTGTCGACCCAGAATTAATCTTAGATGAATCAGAACTTAAAATAAATGAACTGAAACGATTCTGATCTGTTTGCAGGTACATCCACAGTAAAGAGAAGCCCTTCAAGTGCGGCGAGTGCGGTAAAGGTTTCTGTCAGAGCCGCACCCTGGCGGTGCACAAGATCCTGCACATGGAGGAGTCGCCACACAAGTGTCCGGTGTGTGCCCGCAGCTTCAATCAGCGCAGCAACCTAAAGACCCACCTTCTAACCCACACGGACCACAAACCATACGAGTGTACCTCGTGCGGCAAGGTGTTCCGCAGGAACTGCGACCTGAGGAGGCACGCGTTGACACACGCGGTGGGCGACGTGCCCCCGGAGGCCCTCGAGGAGGCCCTCAGGGACGACGACAGCCCCGAAGAAGATTGTCCGGAAGCAAGTTCGTCGTCCACGTCGGTGTCGACGAATTCTTCCTTGCCGACCTCCACGAACGCTTCGTATCCCCAAGGTTCTTCGGGGCCACCGCAACCACCTCCAGCTCCAGCCTCCTCGTCTCTTCCGCAGAGACCGCAGCTGCAGATCAGAAGAGACCTACTTCCGGCTGCGAAGCCGTCCACGGTGACCAGCGCAGGATCCGGCAGCCATTCGGTCACTCAGAATCCTCCGGCGGCGCTACCACCGCCTCCGCCGTTAATTCTGTCGTCGTACAGGCGAAGGATCGGATCGCCAGGCCCGTCCAGAATGCTCTTGGAACTGCAAGAACGCGAGAGAGAAAGAGAACGAGAGATCGAACAGAGCAGGGAGAGGGAGCGGGAGAGGGAACGCGACAGAGAACGAGAGGAAGAGGTGACACGACCTCCTAGAGCGCCGACCCCGCAACCTCCACCGCCGCCGAGACCCACCCCTGCCAGACAAGGATTCACCATAGCGGACATTATGCGTCGATAGACGCTTCGGCGATCGATCCTGTGAAATTAGGCCAAATGGGAGGACTTTGATGTTTCGAGAAGTGTCTTTGGATTGTTCAACGCTTCCGCTGTCGTGTAATGAGCATGATAGTCTTCTTTTGAAAATTGGCGATATAGGAGATCCGACGAATTTTAACGAATCTAACTAATTTTAATTATTTTTGCGCGCGATTTACTTTGGTTTTATAACGCAATGTCACCTTCTGAAAAGTAAATGAACGAATGTAGCATGAATTTTTTCACTTTGAAGACATTGTAAATTTTTATGATTTTAATTATACTTCGAGTATAATATTCGTATTGTACTGGAGTGAGTGGAGTTTATATCGCCGTTTTTCCTAGGGATTAGTTTGATCGTGTACAGGCACTGGAAACTTCTAGGGAAAATGGCGACGTAGAGAAACTTCACTTGCAATATTTTAAAGTTAAATACCAAAATTATCAAAGTAATATTTCAGAATTATATTTTAAAATTAATCTTAATGTTTTAAGTATATATATTGAAACAAATATAAAAGACGTTCTCCAACAAATTTTACCTGCGAACAATTCTTCCTGTATCGCCATTTTGTGTAAAGATGGCTATTGTGTTCACTATATGGCCGAAGGAGTGAAATGAACGTTGCACAACGGTAAAAATACTGTCACGAGAATTGAATGACAAGATATTTTTTGATCATCTTTGGTGTACAATGCGAAGATAAAAATTATTGAATGTTGATGTTGCATTGTTTTTTGAGTTTATTGAATTTTGAATTTGATTTTGCAAGAGATAAACTGTATGGTATCTTTTATAAAGAAACAGAAGTATGTTGTTTACTTCGCGTCGTTTTTTGTTCTTCTTGAAAATAGATAGAAGAGAAACTTAGGGATAGTGTTTAGATAAAATTGGAACACTGACAATATTAGAAACGTTTAGTATAAAAGATTGTATTGATTCATATTTTTATACTTGGAATTAGATGTAACGTTTATACATTGTTGTTTTGAGAATCGATTATACTACGCTCTTTGTACATATCATAAATAAAAATTTGTACATATATATACCTAATTGTTGACTTGCCAGAGAAGAGAATTGAATCACGAAAATGTACGATACAAATTGTACTAAATTTGAATTTGTACTAAATCTGAAAGTTTGAGAACTTCTAAATTTATTTTTATTGTGATTTCGATGTGATCTTTAAATCGTGACAATGTTTTTGCTGTCATGTGATTCAGATCGCGTTGGCAATTAAAACATATCGTGACGTGTGGTTACAAGTGGCTGTATTTTGCATCGAATAAAAGAAAAGTGGAGAAAAACAGAGAAAAACTGTGAGAAGAGTACAACGTGCAAAAGTTGAAAGTTTTAACTTTGATAAAAATTTATTGCATTAGTTTATTAAGGAAATAATTGTATATAAAAAAACGAATTGAAATTCAGTTAACAATCGAAGCTGAATTTCATTTTACATGTTGTATATGAATGCCAATCTCGTACTTTTATATTTACTATGTTAGATTAACTGTAAATCGAACAAAGATTTATTTAACACGTTCCATGTCTCGAGCAAATACCACACTGTTCATTAGTCTTTTTATCGATTTTGTTGGGAATTTTAATCGTAACGTAAATTGTTTTTACGTTGGTGAAATTATGTTTTTAAGATTTGTGACACGCGTGGAACTTGTTAATTAGTATCAAAGTTTTTTTGCAATTACAATGTTGAGTTTGTAATTTACGAATGATACAGAATGAACGTAAGAACAAATCAAAGTAATTGAACGCTTGTGGTAAATTATATTTTCAGATAGAAACGAAAGACAGTTAAAATTTACATTAACCCATTGTTGTGTTTTCTGATTTTTAATTATTGGAAAATGGTAGTGCAATTTCTTCAAGTTTTAACTCTCAAAATAAAACTCACAGATTTAGGAATTTAACATTTTAATTATTTAATTTTGTAGTTGTACATTTTCAAATTTTCAAATATTCAAATATTGAGTTACAAATATTAGAATTTGAGATCTTGAAGATTTGAGAATGTGAAAATTTGCTGCGTTGAAAATTTCAGAATTTGAAATTTGGAAATTTAAAAACTTGGATATTTTACGTCTGCGATTTTATAGAAATCAGGAAAATTTAGAAATTCAGGGATTTGAAAATTCTAATTTTTCCAAGCTTGAAAATATGAAAATTCAATTATTATTCAAGTTTTAATTTCACATATTTTTTCACCAAAACTCGAAGTCAAGATGGAAATTTTTTTCTCCTACAAAATAATATAGTGAAGGGTTAATGTCTTTTGTAACTGCAATCTTATTTATAAGATTAGTATAAAAGTGTATAAAGTTGAACGTTTCTCCTAAATTATACAGGGTGTTCCACAAGAAGGGTTACATACTGTTCATGTATACCATACATACTCGTTAAAATTGCTACAATTTTGTACATTTCAAGTTTATAAAGTGTTATGTATATTTAGTGCAATACACAAATTTAAAAATTTATTTATGAATCATAATATTAGAACAACATAAAAGAAAATTAAGTTCTAATGTTTCATATGTTTATAACTTTTACACATTTTTATGCATAGGTACAAATACAACATACAACTAAAAAATACTATATAAATTAAAAGAAGGAACACAATTACAGTTTCATCAGCCCTCGAATAAAAATCGAATGTAAACATTTAATATTCACAGCTTCAACCAAAATTCGACACAACTATCCATCATAAAGGAGTACCACTAAAATGTATCAAAATTAATTATGATACAAAAAGTGTCAGTAAAACGAAACAAAACTTATCATAATACAAGAACTATCTCTAAAATGAAACATAACTAATGATAATACAAAAAATTTCACTGAAAGGAAGTAAAAGTAATCGTAATACAGAAAGTATTACTAAAATGAAGCAAAACTAATCATAGTACAAGAAATATCTCTAAACTGAAACATAACTAATGATAATACAAAAAATTTCACTAAAATGAAGTAAAAGTAATCATAATACAGAAAGTATTACTATAAAACAAAACTACCTATCGTGACAGAAAAGTTGTGACAAAAATTCAGTCAGAACTGTTCTCAAGCAAATATTGAAAAAAATGTGAAAATCTTCCAAAATATTTCTTATATTTATTTCAACTGCTCCAAAATATCGTAACCCTTCTTATAAGACACCCTGTCGTATACAAGCAAAAGAGCAAGTCGAGTGTATGATCGTTGACTCAGAAAAGAAGAGCGTTAAAAATGTGCCTTAGTATCAGCAATCACGCGACAAGAGATGACTATTCAGAGAGAGTCGGAAGAAAGAATCGCTTGGTGTGTTTGCATGAAAAAAAAGGAGGGTGCCATGTATGAAGAGGGATAAGAAGAGACTATAAAAACGCGTCTATTGTCGAGTAGAGGATCGAAGGAGAGGATAATGCAAATTCGTTGGCCACAGGAATAACCTGTGCCACCGTTGCCACAGGTGACAGGTGCAATAGGTGTCGAAGCTACTTCGTTTCGGTGGTACCTGCTCCCTTCTAAAAATATTTCCGACCCTAGACGAGCACCGTCCTCTTTTTTCTCCTATTCTACATCGATGGAGAGGATCATTAGGGGTCCTTTGTGACCCGAGATGCACCGTCCAACCGCAACGATGATCCCCTCGGTTTTACTGCCGCTCGGAACGAGCTTTATTCTCAAATGGAACCGAACGAGGGGGAACGTCTGTGGAATTTCGAATCTTCAGCTTCTTTAATTTCTGGCTGGTTCTACCCTTTCACTGCGTATGCAGGAATTTTTAAAGATGTTCGTTTATTAACTTTTTGTTTAGGGTTTCGGATGGTTTGAGGACTTTGAGGTTTTGGGAGATTTGAAAGTTTTCAAGTATTTTAGTTTCGTAGTTTGACTGTTTTCTAGATTTCTAGATTTTTAGATTTTTAGAGATCTAGTTTTCTAGTTTTCTAAATTTCTAGCGTTCTGGTACTCTAGTATTCTAGTTTTCTAGTTTTCTAGTCTTCTGGTATTCCAGTTTCCTACTTTCCTAGTATTCTAGATTTCTAGATTTCTAGATTTCTAGATTTCTAGATTTCCAGATTTCCAGATTAAAAATTCCATACTTTAGAATTAGCACATCTCCAAGCATTCAAATATCTAATTTCCCAAATATATTCTAGAGTTTTGAAATACCCATATTTTCAAATTTCTAAATTTTGAAGTTTTTAAGCTTCCAAATTCTCAAATTTCTGTAACCTTAAATTCTTAAATTTCTAAATTACAAATTTTTTATATTCTGAAATTCTCAAATTTACATATTTCAAAGTTTCAAAGTCCTCGAATTGCCAAATTCCCAAATTTCTAAATTTTTACGTTCTCAGATATTCAAATTCATTTATTCTCAAATATCCCATATTCCACAATTATCAAATTTTTCAATTCTCAAATTTTCAAGTTCCACATATGAAATTCGAAGTATACACGCATAAATTTCTAAATCCTCAAATCCCTAAATTCGCAATTTTCCAAATCTTTCAATTTACTATTCCAAAAGTAGCTATCATATGAACCTAATAACAAGCCTAAAATAGCAATCATTTAAATCTAATAATAAACCTAAATCATATCAACCTAACGATTTTAATTTATTAAAATTAACATACAACCATCGAATGTGACAACACAGAGATTTTCGAATCGCAACAAAGCAATTTTTCTTCATTAAAAAACAAATAGAAACGAAGTGTTCGTTTAGGGATCAACGAACGGAACATAATCGATGAAAATGAAGCAACAATAATCTCTGTTTTGAGATGTACACGTAATAGTAGGAATGAAATTCCCTATACTGATGTCAACCCATGAGTTGGTGCGTGAAGAGGCTGACGTGTTTGGAAGAGTTACTCCAATTGGTCAGCATAGAAAAATGTCCCCAATACCCTATATCCCCAAATCCCTACATCCCCAAATCTCTACATTCCTAAGTCCTTACATTCCCAAATCTCTACATTGCCAAATTCTTACATCCCCAAATCTTTACTACCCAAATCCCTACATTCCCCAATCTCTACATCCCCAAATTCCTACATCCCCAAATCCCTACATTCCCCAATCTCTACATCCCCCAATTTCTACATCCCCAAATCCCTACCTTCCAAATCTCCACATTTCCAAATTCTTACATCCCCAAACCCCTATGTGCCCAAATCCTTACATTCCCAAATCTCTACATTGCCAAATTCTTACATCCCCAAATCTTTACTACCCAAATCCCTACATTCCCCAATCTCTACATCCCCAAATTCCTACATCCCCAAATCCCTACATTCCCCAATCTCTACATCCCCCAATTTCTACATCCCCAAATCCCTACCTTCCAAATCTCCACATTTCCAAATTCTTACATCCCCAAACCCCTATGTGCCCAAATCCTTACCTTCCCAAATCTCTACATCCCCAAATCCCTACATCTCCAAATTCCTATATTCCAAAATTCTCACATACCCAAATCGCTACAGCCCCAAATCGCTATATTCCCAAATTCCTACATCTCCAAATCGGTACATCCCCAAGTAGCTACGGCTCCAATTGGTCAGAATAGAAAAATGGACGTCACTCACACGTATTTTCGGCGGTAGCTCTCGCGATCACGCACACATTAGGCGAAAAACAATGACAGTCTCTCAAGTGAGCGAGATGCTACTTGCGTTCTGCAGTTGTTATTGTCATTATTCTTATTTGCCTGTATGGAAGTGTTCACGGATAGAGCTTCTTTTACTTTGGGTCACGCGTCAACTCGTGGGTTGACATCAGTACGTATGCGTGTGTGCAAGTGAGACAGAGACAACGCGAGATTGCAGAAGAGAGTAATTAAAATATTTTGTACTATTTTTAAATATATCTAATGTATAGTGATATATGGAAATGTACAATGTACTATGTACAACGAGTAACGGTGGACGAATTAGAATGTTCATGGCCGGCTCAAATGTCCTGTTATTTTCTACGTTATTAGTTTACGTCTTGCACCAATATCTATATTTTTAGATTTATACGAGAGTTAAGCATGTTTGTAAATTATATTAAGAAATACGAAAATAAAAATATTACAAATATTTCGATATTTGTTATTTTCACTCTTTATAATTGCGACTAGAAACGAGGATAAATTTGTTTCTTAAGGAACGATTCATTCATTAATTCTTTGTTAGTCAGAATTTTCTTGTTGACAGTATATACATTAACAGTATTCAATAAAACTACTTGAATTTTATATATATGTACATGTGCATTACACATACGTTTATTACACGCGACATCATTTTCAAAATTCATCGGTAAAGTAGAGAATGATAACAAAAATTGTAAAAATTTTTTCGAGTCGCCAAAAACCGTTCCCACAGATAATTCCTTTCTAAAACGGGAGCTTATTTGCAAAATTTGACCTGGTTTAGAGCATGACATTTTTTCGAAGAGAAGCCAAATTGGTAATACTTTGAGTCAAAATATTCCGAAATTAATTAGTCTTGCACTCCGATGTAATTTGATGCATATTATAGTAAATTAATCCAATAAAATCAATATTAATTGAATTTTAACTGAAATTGAACAAGTGGCGCCATCTCTCCTACAAACAAGGTGAATTACACGTTTCTGAAACTACAATTTCATTAATTCGCTGGATGACGCCACGTGTATCGTTTCCGGTTCAATTTAATAAATATAGTTGATTTTATTAGCTTAATTGACTATAATATGAATGGAATTACATCGGAGTGCAAGACCAATTAACTCCAGAACATTTTAACTTTATCAAACCATTATAAATTTTAAACAACTCTTAGGATAATTAAGGTTTCCGTTTTATGCGCTGCCATTTAGCGGTAGAAAAAAAGAACTAATTAAACTATAGTTTCAAAAGTATGTAGTTCACTCCGTTCGCTGGAGAGATGGCGCCACCTGTTCCATTTTTATAAAAATTCAATTAAAATTGGTTTTGTTGATTATTGTGCTATAGATTTATTATATATTTATTAATTATTGATTTTATGCTGCTTGCAATAAGTATATCTTATCGATTATCTTATCTATTATCTGAAAATGATCTATTATCTATTATCTTATCTATTATCGGGAAATTAAAGTTACTAATGGCGCTGTGGTGTAAAACCAGTCTCAATCGATGTAGTAGTTCTAGAATTCTCCTTTATCTAATGTTGCAAATTCAGCATATGTCGAATACGTCGGTATCTGTCGATAACTATCTTTGCATCGTCGGTAAGTACGATTTTTTAAGAAATTACAGTCATTCTATAACATTTTTGTTTCTATAAATCAATTACATGTGCTATCAAAACACATCTCATTTTCTAGCTAAATAATTTAAAAAAAGGGAGTGGAAACAATTGTGATTCTTTGAACAGCAACATATTTCAATGAAACGCGTTAAAATTACAATAGTACAAAATTGAACATTTCTTAATAGAATCGTAAAATTTTATTCTTTTACTTACCATCCATTTCTTTATCTTTAACATAACAAAAATATAAAAGTATCGAAATATGAAGTAAAGCACTATTGCTTCAAATGTTGATATTATAAAATACAAAATATGTAAAGTGTATTGTAGAAAGGAATGTTCAGGAATTCATAAATCATTACGTGACATGTTCTTTATTGATTGTATGACAAAACATAATGCGAATATTTTTAATCGCTTATACCATATGTACACCATGTACAACCACGAACATAATACAAAGCCTCGTAAGATCGAAAAGCTTATTAAACACACGATTACGGATACAAGATAAGACATGGAAGACTTGTTTTGTTTGCGAACAAGCTTTTGAGCATAAAATTTCTTACTTCTGATACATATAGTTTAATTATTATGACTGCTTGCCGGCAGCAACCACATACAAGAGTTACGATAATCATTTAACAACGAATAGAATTTATAGATTATTATCCTAAATTTGTAAATTGGTACCCCAAATGTTATTCGTTATTCTCGCCAGTCGGACAAAATTATTATTCGTATAAATATTTACAAAGCAAATTCACTTATAATTATTATTAGCCCAGATAATGAATTGCTGAAGTCGAGCCTTTCGCGCACTTCTGACAATTTTTCCATTTCCATTTTGATGTACGATCTTACAAACTAATATTTACAGGAAATCAAAGTCTTTTTCACTGCGTACAAACATCAGAAACGCAGGAATTTTAGCGTGTTAAAAACTGCAGTGAAAACTGACATTCTGATTCCTTTTTTTAATTGTTGAATTTGAGATATCGACTTAAATATTCCATAATTGGTATGAAGCTACATATTTTTTTAGATGATTAAGAAGAGGAAGTACTACCTTTTACTAATAATATAAATGTACAATTTTTAAATTTTAAATTGGATGTTCGTATTTTTGATAAGTGAAGTTACATGTTCAGTTTCACCGCAAATGTCGATGATATTTAATTATCGACGTGAAGTGCGCGAAAAACGGAAGTTGCATCGCACAGGCATACTAGAATCTACGTCTTATTGTCGCGTCACAACGTTTTTGAACGGCATACTACACAAAAGAAACGAATGGTTTCCTCTAGCGCGAAGAAATCCTACGATCATCATCAGGGGCGTCACAACTCTTTTCATAGAACAATCTTGAAAATTTGAAAACTTGTAAAGAGTTTGCTTTGTAAGATGACTTTCTCATATCTGTCAATAGAGAGATCTCTAATTTTATAGATTTCACAAAAAATTGTCATCAAGAATTAGTTAGAAAGTAAATAAAACATCACCCATAAAAATAAAAAGTACGACCCGACGTAATGACGCCCCTGATTACTCCGAGCAATTTGAACCCCTCGCACGTGTATAATTGCCATTATGCTTATATATCTTGCAAGTAGTTATTTTAACAAGTAGTTTCAAAAGAAATCGCTAAATTAATTTGCAGCTGGTTTCATAAACTTCAATAATTATCTGAGGGGTAAATCGTCGATTTCTATCGGTCGTGATCGTGGCTGCCTCGAAAAATAATCGCTTAAACAATAGCTACCTTGTACTCTCGCGTTCGCACTCATCTGTCAGAGTCTCGCGTGGAGTATCAGAGACTACAAAATGGAAGACATGGATTTCGTTTGGTCGCACGAGCGACCGCTTACGCCCTAATCCTTATCGCACGTGCAAAAAATGGGAAACATTTACAATACTCTTAAGAAACTAGAAATACACCGCGTCGATGCACGATTCGACGTTGCGGCTCACGTATAAATATCGTTTATTGCAATAATACACACATCGCACGTCGGTGTCCCGTTCACACGCCAAAGTTATACATCGTGTATACACAATCCCTCGAATTCTAACGAGCATCGTACACTGATCGATGATCCAAAAGATCTGCTCGGTAATCTTTTCCCGTGGACGCCAAAGTCGTTAAGGCGCGTGAACCGGACCTAGCGTAGAAAAGTCTTAAGCCTAACGAGCAATTAAAACACCTAACGTCGCGATAATTTCGAGCCGCGATTCATTCCACTGACGGGTCCCTCGTTATTACTCTAATTTAATCGATGAACGAGCCAGCTGCATCTTCGGATACGAAAAGTTTGTCTGTACATCTTACATCGTACAAAATCATGGATAATAAAAGAAGTCGCTCCTTGGAAATTTTATAGACAAGAACATGTTAAAGACTAACCTTACGTCTACCGGTACCATTCGGCCCGACTAACCTATACGAGATATGTAAATTCGTGCCCGCCAGCGAGTCCTCTCGTCCTCGACATCTTCAGGGGATAATGTCACAATTGCAGGCGCTACCGCCCTGACCATTCTTGCACTGAGTCGTACACCATACCTCCCAGTCGATGGAGTCCTCCATCGAGTCGATCTCCTTGGAGGAATCGACGCTCTCGGCCATAGCGTTCTCAGCTACCGAAATGTTCGTCCTATCCCTGCTCCATCCTTGCTGATCTTCAAAGTCAGCTTCGTTGTCAGCCTTGTTCAACATGTCCACCGACGTGTTCTCGAATTCCTCAGGTTCCAACTTGTACAACTGATAGTTGTCACAGGAACAACCATGACGTCTGAGAAGTTTGTTCCAGACAACAGCGTCGGAGAATTGCGGATGCGGTGTTTTATGATCAGGGATCAGACAGAGCTTGAGGATGTCCCGTACAACGTGCAAGCTTGCACCGGACTGAAGGTCTTGGATTCGCTGATCGTCGCAGACTTCTGCGATGTTGGGGCTGCCGTTCTGTACACAGCAAAGACAAACGCATGCGTGCTCGTACGGATGCGCCTCCACGACGACCAACAGCAACGCCAGCAACACCCACCGAGCTAGAGGCGTCATCTGAAAGTGATGGCTAATCAATAGGAAAGCAAACGAGGAACTATCCGCGTTCCGATAGTCGACGGAGGAGGCATCGGAGGGATTGGTTATGGCAATCGAGGAATTTCCCGGAGTTCGGGGGCTGCTCTGTCTACTCGTTCTCGATGATGTACTGGGTGATCTGTGCTATAAGATTCAGACTTTCTTCAGCTTCTCACCCCGAATTTTTTAGCTTCTACAGGTTCTCAATTCTGACCCATTAGTAGATCAATCTAGACTAATTTTAATTTACCTCCCACTAGATTTAACAAGTTAAATAGTAGCAGAAATTTGAAAAAATGAAGATTCTGTCATTTTGAAATTTTCAAGAAAATTTAATTTAAGTAAAATTAAATTTACAGAGTTATTTTGTAATGTTCTTAACGATCATCTTTCACTGTTTTACTTGTGTATCGTATGTAACGGACACACTGTATTCGTCAGGTTCGATTGGCACGCGAGCAATACCAGGATTTTGGTATCTGTTATCGGTTTCGAGTGCCGTGTGTCGATAACTGGTCCGGTCGTTTCGAGTTTGCTTGCGGAATGAGCCGTAAGGGCTAC
This sequence comes from Megachile lagopoda, assembly GCA_036983795.1. NCBI lineage: Eukaryota > Metazoa > Arthropoda > Insecta > Hymenoptera > Megachilidae > Megachile > Megachile lagopoda. Next base: position 8,638,371 of record CM072797.1, on the reverse strand, counting down.
GAAAACTTTCCTATAAATTCTATTAATTGTACAGAAATTGTCCCCCTCGGATGATTGCTTTTTCTTGACTTCAACGCTGTTCCAAACTGCCCTTTAAATTTACGTCGTACCGCATGAAGTGGCAATACAAATTAATATCATAAATCCGATACGTTTTCTCTCGCAACCAAGCAATCAATTTTCTGTGCACGGAACAGCTCCGATATATTTTATTGCCTAATTCGTTTTTACCAGTCTGGATTGAAACGGAGGAAAAGCAATTGCGTTTCGATAAAAAAATAATTGCAAGACGTGAAATTTCGCTATTCAAAATTCAACTTTTTTATAATAAAACTTTATATAAATTAGTACATCAAAGAAACATGATATGATGAGATATATTAAAGAAACATGAATTTGAAAGTTCGCAAATATTTACCTTAAGGTGTTGGTTAAAGAAAATGCTTTCGACGTGATCTCAACGAGCTTGTGCAAAATGAGGTATTCACAGCTTTACCATACAAGCTTGACTGCTTGATTACCGACATCCTATATCGCATTAACTATCATTGGCTGTATCAACTGTTACTGTCTGATTACGTATAAACGTATCCGAGTGTAATGAAAGATAACGTGCTTGATAACTTTGCTACTCGTGTTACTTTTCGCGAAAGGTCACTGGCCATTTATAAAAGACCTGGCTTAAAAATATGTACACTATGTCGTCAAAAGAATCACTCATTCAAGAAACCATCTCTAAAAGTACCACGAAATTTCCCATATTTTTCAATTATCATGTTCAAACCTTATACAGTGATACTCGCAGAGGTTTTTCAAATATTCGCTTGAAAAAAAGTGGTAAGTGAACAAGATAGTTAATCTGGTGTCAACGATGAATTATTGTACTGAAAAGTAGTGCAACGCAATGAAAGACAGCAGGGATTATCAACGTTATGAAGGAAATCGTCAAGAGATTTTTCCACTCCTTATCTTCATTCATAAAGAACACTTGTTATATCACATTCGCACTATCACACGCTTAGAAACTGATAATCTTAGATTCTATACAGATAATGAAGTGTAGATAATGACATGTCATGCACAATTTGGAGATTCTATATCATGAACCAACATGTTGAACGATGTCATTGGCTGTTTAATATCTGTTAAACTTATTATGTATGATAATCAGAGAACAATCTGGATTAGGTTTCTGTTTCAAAACACGGAACACGTTTCGAATGGAACAATTGTTTGTAGCGCAACGTCCGCATTCTAATTTCGAGCCGTTGCTTTGAAGCAAGAATGGGAGAAAAATACCTCCACGAGACGAATGTGCACGCGAAATTTGCCAGCCTTTCGATTTGGGTTACGCGAAATTTGTTCTACGAGATAAACGAGCTTGTTGTCTGGTTCCGTGAATGTTCGCATTCACGGGTATCCCTTTCGTGCATCCGAGTGCAGTGAAAAATCGATCGATTTCGACTATTGATCAACGTTTCCTTTTGCACAAGTTTCGAGTTTTATTCGAGTGCTGCCACGGTGAAAAATTCGAGATGCAAGTTTATGTAGTCGAAAATTAAATTGTCACTGAAATTCTTGAAAATCCCTCATTTTGCTTAGATTTAATTACGAGTCTGTAATGAACTCCCGTAGAATTCTCAAGTAATGAACTTTCAGTTGCAGAAAATAATTTCGTTTTTCGACTTGGATTAAATGTTCTGCGAAGGCCGCCATTTTTCCAAGGCAAATAAATCGAATCCACGACTTATCATTGAACCGATAACGCACTTTGCTCGTACAATCGAGTAATCGCGAATTTCTCACGCGAGGATGAAAAGAGTGCTCGAATCGCTCGAAGGAAATGAGGAAGAAAGTAACTTGGACACAAGTAATTTACATTTTCTGGACCGATAGCTGTGCTGAAAAATATATCCTGAGGCATTCGAGAATTCTTGCCTCTACCGTTTCAATTTAAAGTTCCTGTACGAAACAGCAGCGCCTCCAAGTTGTTTAAACTTCTACCGATCTCGAGAACAATATAGTTAATTATTGATTCGCTCCGTCGTTGGAAAGCTACTTCATCCACATTTGTAGTCGTTCGATTAATCTGCTGAATGATTTTTCAAGTATTTGTTTGTTGAGGACTTATCAGAACAGATAAATGTGCGAGCATTGACAGGCTACTGTGTTAACACTCGACTGATTGGGTCAATCGTGATCTATCGTACATTTTGAGAAGTTAGAGTTGAGATTTTGGAGATTTTGGATGTGGCAGATTTGGGGCTTTGGGAAATGGGGTTTGTGAGAATTTGGAAATTTAGGATTTTGGAGATTTGGGATTTTGCAGATTCGGGGCTTTGAGAGATGAGGTATGTGAGAAACTGAAAAGTTGAGAATTTGGAAATTTGGAGGTTTTGGAAATTTAGGATTTTGGAGATTTGGGATTTTGTAGATTCTGAACTTTGAGAGATGGGGTATGTGAGAAATTTAAAAGTTGAGGATTTGAAAATTTGAAAATTTGGGATTTTAAGAATTTTGGACTTTGAGAATTTAAAATTTTGAGAATTTGGGATTTTGAGAATTTGCGTATTTGAAAACTTGAGAACTTGAAAATTTGAGAATTTTGAAGTTTGCGAAGTTGGAAGTTAGAGTAGTTTCAAAATTTGAAAGCTTTGAAATTTGAGAATTTATCAACTTGCAAGTTTGGAAATTTGTAAGATTGGAAATTTACGAATTTGGAAGTTAGAGAGTCTCAAAATTTGAGAGCTCGGAAATATGAGAATTTATCAACTTGTCAGTTTGCAAATCTGTAAGGTTAGACTCTTGAGAATTAAAAAATTGGAGATTTCAGAAATCTGGAGATTTCATCAGGAAACAAAGACTTCCATGAGCAGTCCACATGTATTCGAAGCTCACGTGTGCACCGGTTTACCCAAAGCGGGAACTCATATTAGGAATGTGATGTACCGGGTGTCCGAAGAATACGATAGGTAGGAACAAGGTGTATCGACCTCAATGACGCGATTACACGACACTCGACAACGAGTTGTTACGTCCCTGGCACTTTCTGGGTCTCGCCCTGTCCTCCACCCACTCACGAAGGACGGAGGAAGTATTGATTAAATTCACCGTCGGCCATTTTGTCCTGCGATCCGATTGGTTGCCGTCCATTTTGTCCTTCCCATCCCTTCCACCCACGTTTACCTCTGCTTCTTCCTCTTCCTTCGTTCGTCCTTCTGTGTCCTTACCTCTCTCTGTTCATTCCAATATTGTCCTCAACCCCGAACGCATGCGTGACGACATTTTCCACAGAAAGAAATCAACAATCAGATTTTTTTTCCACCCCCTCGCTTTTCACGGTTGTTCTTCGCCTCGAAACGTGGCTCCGGTGTTTGATGTTGATATCATGGATTTCATTTGTTGATTCGTCGTCCCCGTGCTAAACGTGCCACCAGCGTTGCATGAATTTTTATGAGGCTTCATTAGAGCAATAGGAATCACCTTAAACCGGGGATGGTTTAAATTCCTTGAGGTCTTCGTGGCCTGGAATCTCGGGATAATACTGCTCCAGAAGCTCAACCATTTGGGGATAATCTCTGACATAATCTAGCTGTACTAGATCTTGATATATATGTCCGTAACAGGGTGGTTTGATAAAGCGTTTCAAACTGCTGTATGTTTGGGAATCTGGACATGATCAAAGGGTTGTGAGTTTGGAGATGATGGTTGTAGTTAGTCATTTTGAAATGTGGGACAGTTAGGTCAATTTTTAATTGATTCGGATATGGTTAGGTTAGACAGTTGAATTAAGGCTAGTTTACAGTAGTAGGGTAAATTATGAAGTTAGCAAGAGTAACTCTACATTAGTATACTAGCACTTATAGAGCAAATAGACTTACTATTAACACTTACACAATCGTAGTAGTTAACGGAGTGTTAACGCTTAGAAAGAGGAGGAAGAGAGTTATTAATACTAGTGACATTTGCTTGGATGTTCAGGCAAGTAGAAGGACAGACTGATAGAGTATGCTAATGCAGACAAGATATGCTATAAAGCTTAAATTACATTAGTAGATGGAGTAGCAGATTACAGTAGTACAGTAGCATTCGTTGGAGAAGTTCGCTTCAAATGTTCGAATGGATGCTAAAGGTTAGGTCATGCTACTAGAGGAAGCGGTATACTAGTTGCTAATCAGCACATATTCACTGCTCTCATGTGAACGTGTGACATCCACCCAACTGCTAGATTCATGGCAACAAGTTGCCTAAGGAAACTTCATTTGAACCTCTCAAAAATCCACATAAATACAAAACCCAAATCATAAAGCATAGCCTGAACGATCTGGCCCTTCAGAACTGCCTAACGTATCTGAGTAAACAGCGAGAGATTTCATGGTTAAGTTCCCTGGGATCCCATCGGTTCCACGTTAAAGTACAATCGTAAACATATAAAAGGGTCTGGTTGCACAGAGGCGTCCTACTCCTACGCGGAAACCGCAGGGTTTCCTCGCCGTGTCTTGCGGCCAGAGGGAGAGGACAAAGAGAGAAAGGGAGAGAGAGAGCAACGGACGATACGTCATATAAGTTCTGACGTCAGGGTGACGTTCGAACAGGGATTGGGCAAGTAGTGACACGCCTATCCGGCCACCCTCGACCCTCTGTACTTGGCGGAGAGGTACGTCGCTCCGCCCACGTGAAAACAACCCCCGCCAGCTGGGGGTGGCTGCGTGGGTTGTACAGAGATGAAACTGGGTCAGGCAGACTCGAGGCAGGCCGAGTCAGGCCGAGGCTCGAGAGTCGTCCAGGCGTTTTCGGCTGGAAGCAGTCCCTTGGAAACCACCCCGAAGCCCGTCGTCGTTCCACCAGTCTACCGACGATCCATCCTTAAGTCCTTCTATCGCTAGGACAGCTTCATCCCCTTGTACGCGACAGAGACACCGTTTCCGCGTTCGTCGTACGAAAGCACCCTTGTAGAGAGAAGCACGGATTTGGTGAGTGACTCCTCTTCGCGACTTATGATTGTGCCCTCACTTCCTTTTATCATATTCCTACAAAGTTTAGCCGTTTGAGAGGGTTTTGGAAACGTGTTACTTCGGGGGCAGGGTGAAAACGTTGCAGTGATTTTTAGTTCATCTTGTATACTTTGTTGACACTGATCGGAAAATTTGAAGTGCTGCGTGGGCGAGATTATTGGCACCATGAATTTGATCGATAGAAAATTCAGAAGTATATTGAAGTAGTGTCAGATAGTGAAAAATGTTCATATCTGAAATATAGTTGTAGGGTGCTATATTTTATTTCAATCGATTATAGTTTATGGTGCCGGTCATGGCCCTCATGCTGACCAACGTGCTACAACACGGTAGCAAAACTTGAAAACTGCAGCAATCTTATTCCGAGTAGATCTCGTCTGCTTCCACTGTAACTGAACACGTTGACTCTCTTCAAAACCATCTCAATTCAAACTTCCAACTTTATACGCTTTCTCTTACAATTTCATTCTTGCTTCACCGTCTTTAATAATTGATACCCATAAACGTATGCTCATTTTCTATTTGCAAAAGTACAGGCACGTCGATCACAATGAGTTCTGTATAATTACATCTTACGTGTACGGGTATGAAATGCTAATTGCACGACTGTTCATTGATACGCACTTATTTTCTTTCACTCTATTATCTCAGTGATGGGCTACTTAGGTCGCATGGACGTGCAAGTGGCGGGCATTTCTGGGCAATTAATTTCACTATTCCCAATGTCTAGTTTCCAAATCCCTGCAATTTTGATTTAAACTCTCAAGTTTTATATTCGTTTTGCAAAGTTTGAGATTGCTAAATAGTAACGTTCCTGAATTTATAGACTTTTCAATTCTTGAATCCCTAAATTCCGAATACCTTAAATCCCTACATTTCTAAATTCCTGAATTTTCAAAGTTCTACATTGTTCAATCTCTAAATTTCCAAATTTCTGAATTCCTAAATTGCTATTTCCAAACTAGTAAATTTCCAAATCCAAAACTCTGCAATTTCTAAAATCCTACCTTCCTAATTCCCCAACCCCTAAATTCCCGAACCTCTAAATTCGCTAGTCCTTAAAATCCCGAATTTCTAAATCCCCAAATCTAAAGCCTGAAATCCCTAAATTCCCAAATTCTCAAATTTCTAAACCTAAAATTTCCAAAAAAGGAAAAAGCCTGTCCCACACCTGCTGCCTACCCCATAGCCTGTGCCCACAAGCTCGTGCCATCACTGCTCCACATGAATCACACAATCGAACAGCACTATCTCTCAACGCATAACGATCCGTAGTGCCTGATCTCTACAAGATAAATCTGTCGCTTCTATCTTCACGCTCCAAGGACCAGATCGGTTCAGAGAGCAGTTAATAATCGTCTAAGTGTATATAACCAATAGTGTGAGATGTATATTTTTCAGCAGAAAACGCGTTAAAACGATATGCTCTCTGTCCATGTTTCTTTGGTCGCTCGGCCTTTGGTGCTCCTTCGGCGTTAATTCTCGCTTCGCAGTTGTGCAATTTCTCTCAAGCTCGCTGGAAATGAAGGCGCGAAAAAAGTTCGGCTCGACACTGAAGCGGACACTGTTGTTGATTGTTGTAGGGACTGAGGCGAGGGGCACAAGCAGAGACATGGACAATGTGCAAATGATCGGCACTAAAATCACAGCGATCAAGGAATACTTATATGTAAGGCATTCCCATCTCGCTGCACGTCATTTCATTGTGTCTCTCTCTCTCTTTCTCTATTTTTTCTTTCTTCTTTCTTTCGTCGACTATCAGCGTAGTTGTCTTTATCGTTTCATTTTCTTTCGTCATTTGATTTTCACGATTTGGCCTGTTCACGAATGCTTTTGCTACTTTCTCTCTCTCATTCGTCTTTCGACAGGTTTCCAAAGATGTTTTCGATCGTAACGCTAGATTTATGGAATGTACAGTCTGTGGTGAATGTTGATCCACGATTTCCGGTTCGCGAAACACACATGTTCATTGTGAATTTCAGAACTTTGCCCGGACACACTCACCGACCAGACTAATGAGTTCCGAAAACACGTACTCGCTCTCCAAGGAGCATTGTAATCTCAAATATTCGGGTAAGATAATTATTCATTTTTTAAGTAAGCATGCTGGTAATAGTGCTAATCGTTAATATATTCCTGCCAGTGCATGTTCCACATCGCTTCATTAATAAGGCAATTGAAACTTGAATTGTTCACTCATATCGTTATATCAATTCACAATTAATCTCCCTAATCGCAACGTCTGACCACATTCCACTTGCAACAGCCTCACAGTCGTTCAAGGTCACTCGCAGAGTGCCTCTTGCATCAACAAATTCTTCCTCGTACCCCGATTCTAAAGGCAACCTTGGCTTTCCGAGAATGAAATCCGGGAGTCACAATATTGTCCTGATTTCGCGAAGCTCGCGGTCCGGGAGGGTGCATAATAATGGAGGATTTAGAATTGGCCTGAAAAGTAGTCGACGAGTGGCTGAGGACAGATTACACGCCACAGAAAGGGCGGAAGGGTTTGTTGTCACGACGGTGTTTGCTGTTGGCCAAGTGTTGGAAACCGATAAGACACGTTTTGAAACGAATAATCAATTTTAAAATATGCTTTAACTAAAACAAATCTTTTTAATCCTGGTCTGCATTCGTGTAACATCTCATCAAATTTTTGAGACAATGTCAAGCTATTCTGATTACCTTCGGTGAGATTGTTTTACCATCACTATAAGAAATTTGCACAAAAATAAATTGAATCTCTGTATTTTTCCTATACGTGAAAATATTTGAAAGTTTCTATAAAAATAAACGATACTTCGTGACTAAGAGATTTCGTTACTATAAATTAACCCCCTAAATCCTGCTTATAAATCGTTGGAACTAATTGCCGCATGTAACAACCCCTAGAAGGCGCTTTGATTAAAGCCAGGAACCGAGGGTCCGATGCATCTGGTGCCAAACGGTGTTTCACCTAGATTAAGCTTGAACCTGTAATTATACAATTGCGATTGTTAGATGCTTGTCCACTGCATGGTGTTGCATCCGAAGTTAAAGTACTCGAATTATTCCCTCCTTCCGATTCCATCGAGAGTGCTATAAAGCTCGAAAGAATGAACGTCTGATGGTCTTTTAGACGTTAGATTGATAGAGCTGGATTAGCTGAAGCAGAGCCCTCGGAAGCTGGGGATTTCCCTTGTCTAACCATAGGCTCAGAACGATTCACCATAAGGTTTTCGACGTTCCCTTTTCCCATTCTCATTCATCGTTCTCGTGATTATTGAAAAGTACGTTTATCCCTTCGAGAAGATCTAAAAGTTCAAATACCTTATGTTTGAAATTGAAAATATTTCTTTTATTTAACCAACGATTTGTTCAATTTTCTTGATAACTGTGTAAGGATAAAGTTACGTTTGTTTATATACTGTACATTATCTATAATGAGTTTCGCGATGTCTCCCTGTTTATCCGTGGGATCTCCTTAATGCAATGGAAAACGAAGGGTGGCTCATTCGGCGGGAAACTTTATGGTCGCCCTGCAATAGTGCGACAGTTCAATCTACCAAGGATTTACCAGGAGCACATTGAAATGTCCCGTAGGCAGTTTATGATAGCTCCAATTCTAATTTATCTCAAAATGTAATACGTGTTTTAAACAGTAATCACACTTCAAACATATTCAAGTATATTGTCTAGTCTAGCAATATAACTTTTGCAAGAAGATTAAAAGAGAACAGAATATATAAAAATTGACAATCTTGTTGCTCTGGTAAAAGTATGAAATTCAATGTGTTAGCAACAAAAATTATTATATTCAAGTTTTATGATATTGTATTTAAGTTCCACGATTACTTTACGTATTTTGTGTTGCATGATTGTAATATTGGTCCAACGATCGTGCTATTGCATGCAAATTTTGGAGCAGCAAAATGTAACCAGTCATCGGCGAAATAAGAAGAGGAAAAGAGAAGAGGAAATGGAGAAGAGGAAGACGAAGTGAGATGGTGTCATCCCACCAAACAAGTGAGAGTGTGTCAATATAGGTCTATACTTTCAATTGTTTGATGAGGTGAAATCATTCTAATAATTGTCGTTTTCTGCGAGGACGTCGGAAACCCGGCGGTAGGTCGACGGAGCACCGAGAAATATGAATTCAATGAAACGGTATCAAATCGATCGATGTCGCTATCGTAGAAGAGATTTCACTTGATTATAACAATTAGAGAGTCATCGTAGACAACTATCGTAGTCGCATTCACAATTAACGAGTCCCATTCGTGAAGGCACGATACTTAATATTGTTATCCTATATCTCGTACTTTCAATCATCTTAATACCTTGAACCTGTAATGAACCTCTGACGACAAAGTCAATGAAATCCTCAATTTTTAACATTAGCGAAATATTCAAGATTCCAAAGAGAAGTCGTGAATTTAAAGATTTGGAAGAAAATTCGTGAATTAAAAATTCTGGAAGAATGTTGACAATTTTGAAAACTGTTTCACTGGAAGATAAAATATGTCACAATCTGTTTAGAATTGTACAATTTGCAGTTTCAAGGAAGTTGAGGAATCATTACGCGCAGAAAGTTGAAAAATGATCACGAAGTATAATTTCTAGTACTCTCTTGCTCTCAGATATCCTGCCACAGAATGTCGAAGGTTATCCAGCAACCAGAGAGTTCCTAATGAAGGTGGTGGATATTCTGTTGGATTTCATTAAGTCGACGAACGACAGAAACGCGAAGGTCCTCGATTTTCATCATCCCTCCGAGATGATGCGTCTGTTGGATCTAGAAATTCCTGACACCGGCTTGACTCTTCAGCAACTGCTCATCGACTGTTCCACGACGCTGAAGTACCAAGTCAAGACTGGTAAGTTAAATGAAAGCTTTCTTTCGTGTTCGAAATTGCCCACGAGATGAAAATTGGGGATGATGTCTGGCAGGGAAACGCTTAACACCGTTCTATCTCATTTCCTCGCATCCTCGAGGGTGATAAGCCACATAATTTCATATTCAATTTAGCATACGTACTACGGGACAGAGATAAGGTGACTAGAGACACTTCCAGCCTTCCGTCGGCTTCAACCCCTCCTAAATGTATTCTCCCTCGTGCACGTGATAAATGCGCCAGGGGTTGGCGATAACTGAAAAAACTGAGATATCTGGGTGCATCATCTATACGAACACATAATTCTTTTGCAACGTTTCAAACTTTCTTAATGGTCCACAGATATTGCAATTTAAAACGTATTTACTCTATATAATTATTTTTCCTTATATTGTAGCAGTTGACATCTTGTGACCCAAACAAAATTAGCTTTATTGATAAAATTCATAATACCTTATATGTATATCTGCTACTATAATCTCGACTATTTAATACCTGCAACTGTGTATTAAATCCTTAACCTACAATTTTCGAGACAGTTGCCTCATGCACAGCTAATTATTCCTACAACTGAAGAAAGGTAAAATGTTAGGTATTCAGCGATGCTTGATTATACAGATTATTAGAATTGAATTCAAAATTCAATTGCAATACGAAGCTAGTTTATCATTTAAACTGTGTGCGTCACGAGTATGGCACGTTATTGTAGGACAAGGAGTTAAACACGTTCCAGAAGACCTTTGGGAATGGAATTCTCCATAGAAGATTTTTGAACATAGAAGTAATTTGCAAAATCTAATACTCATAGTGTTAATCAGAATCGAACGGGTTTCGAGAATGTCACTAAATTCTGCAGACGGTTAATTCAGTCACGAGTAGGTTTACCGAATCCTCTGGCGTTCCAGGGAAGGGCAAGAGTCAACCGCAAATCCCCCGCGAAAGTTCGCTATCTCGGCAGGATTCGATTACCAGCTTGAATAGATGCTAATGCACAATGGAAGAGGGCTAACCGAACTTAGGCCAGAAATCAGGCTCGTCTGGCAGCGAGGACCAACGGGGATGAGAAAACCACCCCTGTGTATATCAGGTCGCGTGCACGCTATACGTGTCGACAAAAAGTCGTTATTAGATTATATGCCACCGAGATCCGCGGTCTATGTCCGTCGAGGTCCATGAAAGAGGTCCTCCCCCTCCTGCGAGTCCTCCCTCGATCGATTGATCGCAGATACGCGGAAAAATATCTTGGACAGCTGGACGATAAAGAAAAACGTCGATGATGGTCGTGTGAAATATGGCGCGATAAAAAACTGATACTGGAGGACGTTCAGAATGGTGCACCGTGGCTGAATCAATAAAGCGTTGGAAAATGGACGATTTAAAAGATTTAAGCAATGGTTCAGTTTGATAGGAAGTAATAAATATGAATACTTGAGTATCCAAAGTTTGCATTACGTATCTCGTATTCGTGCAGATTAATATTGATCGATAGACATGTGTGAAAATCTTGATTGATCACGAACACAACGGAGCTTCCGACGTTCATGATTGATTCCTTTGTTGAAAGCAACATGCTGCCGATATTAAGATCTCCGGTGTTGTACTCTGCTGATTCTGTGGACTGATTGTTGGTACAGAAGTGTATGATAGGTGTGTCGTTCGATAGGGATAAATATTGAAAATAAATTTTTCTTCAGATTCTAAATCCTGTGCACTGCATACCATCAGGAATCAGTTATTAGAATTTGTGGGTTGGGAAACATATATCTTCATATGTAATACATTTCCAATATTATGAACGTTTGATCTCTAAGTATCCTAAGTATTTTACCTAAGAGTATATCCCATTTACTCAACGATACTCTCAATTCTTGATCAATGTTACAGTATTTCTGAAATTTCGACACTTTTTTGGACATCGTAGGAATTCGAATGGATACTCCAAAAAAGCACAATGCAAACGGTGCCCGTCGAAAAACATCGTTGTAGGGTTTGCGCACGTGGCACCACTGCACAGGGTGGTAAATTCAATAGGATCGGTGTAATTAAGAGCCATTTCTACACGATTTTCCCTCGGTAGGGTGGAGGGAAGTAGCAAATAGGGGCGAACTGTAGGGGTGGTGGGACGTGTACAGCGTAGGGTGAACCCTCGGTGAACGTTCGGCACAGAAGCATCGAGTGCACCCATGGAGGAATTTAAATTGGTATCGATAGCTGCTCCTGGAATGCAGAAATCGTTTCGTCATGGAATGTGGATGTTGTTACGTCATGCGACCGGTATTTCAGCAACGAATCGGTGACGAAAAGAATGCCACTTCTGTGGAAATTACCATTTTTAAGATGCTTCTGCTAACCGGTACATATTTTACTTACGAATTTAAAATATTAAATAATGTACATATTCATGTATTTTAATGCAACATATGAATGTTACATTAAATGCGACATATGAATGTTTTATTGAACATTCAGATGTTACATATGACATTTAAATGTTATATATGAATATTACATTTAATGCTACATATTGAATGTGTCATTAATGTAACATATGGATGTGCCATGTTAACATATGAATATTGCATGTAATGTTATATAGGAATATTGCATTTAATGTCACATATTAAATGTTATATTAATGTAACATATGAATGTTTCATGTTAACATATGAATATTAATTTTTGATGAAGTGCTATAACCATCATCTTAGACAACGAATAGCATATCGAACATGTCAAATAACATGTTTAACATATAAAAAGATTAACATTGAATAATAGCTTTTAATGACTAATTCATTAGATACGCGTTGACGTGTTAATTAGCACATTTCTAATAAGATTGTAATCATATAACGTGAATTTTATTCGGTTCAAGTCGCTCTGTTTAACGTGCGGGTTCAGAACTACCAACGTTCAGAACTATCAACGGTATGATTGATTACACAGCATTAACGTTAAGCCTGAGTTACACACTTCTCTTCATACAAATCCTGATCCACGTAATATATTATCGCAGCCTGTTCCGAACAGGTTCCCTTTCTCTTTTCTACGAGAGGGAAAAGAACAAATTAGTCGGAAAATGATACCCTCCGACGTCGTAATCGCTCGTAAAATCAACCCAGTATCGGACAAATACCAAAGCGTACGTATTTCTGTAACCATTTTCTAAAATCTCAAATTGTTCTTTTAATTGCAAATAGATGTTTAACGATTTAAAAATGTGATAGACTCGAACGATTATTTGCTGCTTTCTGACAGAAGACGTAATCCGTTGGTTTTAACAATCAGGTCTATTTTGCAATCACTTGGATGCAAAAGAGTCTAAGGGGATTCGGTTCGAAAATCCCTGCACCTCCGTCCAAAATTAACATACTCTTAAATCTGCATAATGCGCCAACCTGCTTGGCTTATCTCGATTCGCACGCTGCACTGTTTGTTTTTCCTATCTTGCTGTGGAACACATTTTCGCGTTCACCCTAGAAACTCCAAACGTATGCAACAAACATGACAAAATACGACTTCCTTCTTTTTTACCAAAACTGTTAGACTCGATTTATTTTTATTATCCTTTCGTAGCCCACTTTCGTAGAAAAGTTAACTTCCTCGAGGAGATACAAAGAAAGAAATGTTCTTTGTTGAATTCTGTGGATGTTCGTTGCATTTGTATGGTACAAATCTGCTCATCCAGTTTTCTGCCGGAGTTTGTTTTCCTACGTCGGTTTGAGAGCCTCTGCAAACAATCTAGTCGCGCAGCGACGCGTGTGACGCGCAAAATGCGGGCGCTTCGGACCATCGACCCTCCTCTACCCTTAACTGAAGCACGACCCCGATACTCCTGGAAAAATGGAGAGAGAAAAGAGAACCGGGAGACGTCTTCTACTACACCCTAAAACCGGACGCGTGCCACGATCCACGGACCAAGATAATTGCGAGTTACACACCGACAAACGGCTCTGATATCGCTGCCCGATAGGCCGCTTTAGGGATGACTTTTGTGTGGAGATTCTCGTGTCTCCAGATTGTTTGGAATATCTGGCTGCAAATTTGGAAATTGGAGATTGAAAAGTTGGGTATTTGGGATTTTGGAATTTGAGGTTTGGAGATTTAGGTATTGGGGGTTGAGGAATTGGAAATTTGGGAATTTGGACTTTGGAAATTTGGAAATTTAGGGATTGGGGATGTGGAGATTTGGAAATTTCAGAATTGGGGATGTGGAGATTTGAAAATGTAGGAATTGGGGGTGTGGAGACTTGGAAATTTAAGAACTGGGGGTGTGAGGACCTGGAAATTTACAAATTAGGGACGTGGAGTCTTGGAAATTAGGAGTTTGGAAAGTTAGAAATTGGGGGGTTGAGGTATTGGAAATTTGGGAATTTGGATTTTTGAAATTTGGAAATTAGAAATCTGTACATTTGGAGACTTGAAAAATTAGGGATTGGGGATGTGGAGATCTTGAAATTTAAGAACTGGAGGTGTGGAGACTTGGAAACTTAGGAATTGCAGATATAGAGACTACGAAATTTAAGAACTGGGGGTGTGAGAACCTGACATTTACAAATTGGGGACGTGAAGTCTTAGAAATTAGGGATTTGCAAATTTGTAAATTTGTAAATTTAGGATTTGGGACTTTGGAGATTTAAAAATTTAGGACTTTGGAAATTTGTAATTTGTAAATGTAAGAATTGAGGCTTTAGAAATCTAGATGGAAAATTGAAACTTTAATCTAAAACAAGATTTGAAGAGGAAGCAGAAACTTCAGATTTGTCAAATGAAAAAATGTAATTACAAAATTTAGAAATCCAAGGATATGAGAAATTTGGAAAACAGCTTGAAAAAAAAATTTGGAAATTGCAAGTTTAAAAATGTGGGGCATTGTTTCAAGCATCCAGTACTTCTGCTCCCATGAGCATTTCCACTGGGAAAATCGTGATCAAGACCACCAGACGCGTCAAGGGGAGCATTTAGCCCCTGAAATAGTGGCGTTATATGTCAATCACAACGTAATACCCGAAGATTAAAATGTCTGAGCATCGAGCCCCGAAATTCTCATTGTCGTCTCTAGTTTCAGTATTTAGGAAATGCTTGGGGACGAAAGAAACATGGCGTTGCAGGAAACGCAGCGTTACCCACGAGCTTTCTCACCGATGTGTTTCTTGGTTTATCAAAGGTTGGCGAGGTTATCGTGCACCCGAGGGAAAAAGTCTTTTCGTGGCCGGATATTCAATGGAGTGAATCCATCAATTCTTGGGATCAAGGGATCTACGTTATTTTAGAGAATGATAGGATACGAGTTCGAAGGGTGCACAGAAATCCTGTATCATGGTAACATAAATTTCCAGCAAATACGCTGGTGCACCTTATGCTAGAAAATATCCAGTCGTACATATCTTTCTGAAATACCTTACCTCTGCAGAATTTTAAGATAGATGTACTCTCGTGGTAAAATTCATGTTAGAATTTATACATGAAAATATGTAATGTGTACAAATTTATAATATGAAAGAAAGGGATATTTTATTACATATGATTTAGACATTTTCTATATATGATATAGGGCAGATATTTTTCTATATCTGAGTTGTTTATATTTTTCCATGTATAAACTGTTCATCTTGTTCTACACATGATTTTTCGAAGCAATTGTCGGAAGCAAATGTGTTTCTATATTTTCGAAGACTAACTACGATGTTGGGGTTGTTTCTTGCAGATGTGTTTGCAAGTGAACACATATGTTACACCTGATGAAACAATTTTTTAAACAATTTTATACATAACAGTTTGTTCATCCATTCAACACTAAGAAATACACCAGTCAGTGACATACACCACATCGAGGTATAGAGATATAAAATACAAGGTTAATGTGTCTATGTCTTAATCATCACTGAAACAGTTTCGTATAGTATAGAACTCCAATACAATCAGTTTGAAAAATAGTTAATATAGAAATATTTAGTGTAATTCGCAGTGGAGAAACAGTAGAATTCTAGATCCCCCAGACACATCAGTTCTCCCGTCGAAGTGAAGCATTAACCCTGATCCTAGCGCGATGTTCAGCAGAGCGGATGACAACGTACTCAGCCAGCAGCTTAAAGCTCTCTTCCCGCCTTCGACCCGCGTGCCTTTAACGTCCATCCTTCGTCGGTGTCGAGGCCACGAATGCTGCTATAATTTTTGGACACGTGCCATGTCAGCTTTATTAATTACCCCGCCACTGGAAGCCGTCTTCGAACAATCACGCTGCTCGCACCGAAATTACAATAACAGCCTTGATTTATTGCCCAAACAATTACGCTTGCGATATTGTGTTCTGGAACTTCGGGAACTTCGGACTTTGGAGTTGTGCGATTGTCGAGCTTTGCAAGCTGTGAATTTTGGAATTTTGGGAATTTGGAGATGGAGGAGTTTAGAATTTTGGGTCTTTGATATTTTGGAGATGTGGAAGATTGCGAATGTGAGACATGTGGAGTTTGGGTACTTAATTTTGGCACTTTAGAATTTTGGAACTGTAGTTTTGGGAATTTTGGTATTTGGAATTTTGAGATTTGGTACCACACAATTTTGGAACTATGAGATTATAGGATTTTGAGAATTTTGGGTCTTTGATATTTTGGAGATGTGGAAGATTGCGAATGTGAGACATGTGGAGTTTGGGTACTTAATTTTGGCACTTTGGAATTTTGGAACTGTAGTTTTGGGAATTTTGGTATTTGGAATTTTGAGATTTCGTACCACACAATTTTGGAACTATGAGATTATAGGATTTTGAGAATTTTGGGACTTTGGTATTTTGGGAATTTGAGACATCTTGTAGAATTTTGACACTTTGTGACCTTGGGAGTTTGGAACCTTGGAATTCTGGAATTTCGGAACTATCTTAGAACTTGAAGACATCACACATATAGAATTTTTGTATTCTGACCCTCCAGAATTACCACTTTCACAAAGTCTCCAAGTTCAAAAATTTTAAAGACCACAGATAGAAGTGCCAATTCTGGAGGTATCTCGGAAAACTTATTTTCACGAATAAATCCTAGAAAACCCTATGGTTTCCCTAAGTACTTGTCATATAATTCCTTCTCTTTCTCAGGTCATCCTCACTTCTTCAATCAGTTATCCTGCGGTTTGGATCTGGTGTCAATGGCTGGCGAGTGGCTGACAGCGACTGCGAATACGAACATGTTCACCTATGAAATTGCGCCGGTGTTCATTCTGATGGAGCACGTAGTGTTGCAGAAAATGAGGGAACTCATTGGCTGGAGCGGTGGCGACTCCATACTGGCCCCAGGAGGTTCCATCAGCAATCTTTACGCTTTTCTTGCCGCGAGACACAAGATGTTCCCCAGTTACAAGGAACGGGGTCTTTCGGCTATTGGTGGGCAGCTGGTTATGTTCACGTCTGATCAGGTATGCCTTATACTACTTTCTTCGTTCTTCACATAAAACTAGTAAAAATCGATCAAACTGCAATAATAAAAATGATCTTTTTACCTTATGTTGTTAAAATCATTACACAAAATTTCTAACTGCACTGTTTGAACGTTATGATGGTATATCTGCAAATTGAACATCAACCGCATAATGTACTATACAGTATCTATAAATTCTCCTAAGTTACATGATTACTTTGCAGACGATATATGTATGAACATCTGTAACTATAACTAATTCGTTCAACGTACACAATTAATGTACCACAATTTTCTCTTCTTTTAATAATTATGTGAAGTTCTGGACTGTCGCTTAACGTGTATTAATCGTCATGATTCTGTCAGAACATTTTGAGATTGTGTATCGTGTTGAACAGTGCCACTATTCGGTGAAATCGTGTGCCGCGGTTTGTGGATTGGGAACGGACAACTGCGTGATGGTTCCCAGCGACGAACGTGGACGTATGATTCCGTCGAAGCTGGAGGAACTCATTCTGGAACGCAAAGCCAAAGGACACATTCCCTTCTTCGTGAACGCCACCGCTGGAACGACCGTCATTGGTGCATTCGATCCCATTCCTGAAATCGCTGATATCTGCCAAAGACACAAGCTCTGGCTACACATCGACGTAAGTAAATTCTTAACGATAAAATATTTCAAAATTACATCAATAGAGAAAAGTTTGCTTTATATTGTCAAATGTTTTAACAAGTGACGATTCTTCATCGGATTTTGCAATAATTACCATTATTGAACATTCTTTTAATCGAACGATGAAAAATACAAGAACGAAAGCGATTGAAAGTTAGGAAGGGACAGAGATTTCCACTTAGCCAGACAGCTTATTTAAATCGCTTCACCGTTCGGACGATAAATGCCAAACACGTAAGAGCCTTAACTTAAATAATAAATGTGAGAATCGTCATGTCGAGGGTGCAGATCACGGGGTAAATTGAGGGACATTTCCGAAAATCTCAGATTTACGAGTCAACTGCAGTCTTTAACACGGAGTACACCAAATAAAAACACTCGATGAAGATTTACACTTACCTTTTTAAGGTTAGGTTTGAAACTGTCTCATCTTTTGCTTAATTTTTTATACATGATGAATACAGTTGAATCTACCGTGTAATTGAATCTACCTCAAAAAGTTATAAGCTAGTTTGTTAATCTACTTTACTTACAGTTTAACTGTAACTTCAATTAAAGAGATAAATTAAGAGAATAAATTCGTTTCTTTTGCAGGCGGCTTGGGGTGGTGGACTGCTTCTCTCAAGAAAATACAGACATCCCAGATTGACCGGCATCGAACGGTGAGTGCAACAAAATGTACAATTTCTATAAACAATCTCGGGTGAAAGCATCACGTGCACCCCTAAATTCCTCTTCGTCGTTGATGGGTCTTTTTCCGATCAACGAGAAACACCTCCACATGTGCTTTCCAGAGGGGTGCCTTAATCCTCGCACTTTATAGTTTATTGAGGCTTAGTTTGATGGAGTCACTCAGAAAGAAGACACAGACACACGCAGCAGGTTCAACCTGTAGTCTTAGAGCTGTGTTTATAAAAGGCAAAATCGATATTGCCCTTTCGAAGGGGAGGCACTTTAGAGCGAACAATCATTTTGCATGAGAATAGGAAATGCTTTTTGCGAAGGGACTCGTAAAAAATTTTGTGACAGCGTTATTACAAGATGCAAAGTCAAAGTTCCTACGTTCTAAGTTCCATTGTTTTGAAGCATTATAGTACCAGAATCCTGAACTTTCAGAAACTCCGAAGGTACAAATTGTCATTGTACTTCTAGATTATCAATTCTCTTCTCCAGAGTGCTTAAACTCTTATAATTCTGGAATCCCAAAATCTCAAATTCTCAAACTTCCCAAAGTTCCAACTTTCTGATGTCCAAAATTCTGGAATTTCCTAAGTCCGGAATTCCCAAAGTCCAAAAATTTCAAATTATCAGTGACCATAATTTTCCAAGTATCAAGTTCAAATCAAATTTCTATTTCCCCAAATTTACAGTTGCCCAAATTTCTATTTCCCCAAATTTCCAATTCCCCAAATTTTCAATCCCCCAAATTCTCAATCCCCCAAATTTTTATTTCCCCAAATTTCCAATTCCCCAAATTCTCAATCCCCCGAATTTCCATTTCCCCAAATATTCAATCTCCAAAATTTCTACTTCCCCAAATTTCCAATTCCCCAAATTCTCAATCCCCCAAATTTCCAATTCCCTAAATTCCAATCGTCTCAAATTCTCAGCGCCCGAAAAGTACCAAACTCCCAACCTCCCACATTTCCAAATTCGCAAAGTCCCAAATTCCCAAGCCAAATAAAATCCCAATATCGCAAAAGAAAGGTTGAAAAACCTGCTGTAGTACCTAGCGTACAAAGAAGTCAATTCACCACAAAAAGATGCTCTCCTACATCCTCCATAGAACGTGAAGTTGAAATTAGACAGGCGAAACCTTGATTGATTGATGCGAAAAGAGGATACCTGTAGGCTATTCGTGGCCAGTGTCGTAATCCGTAAAATCGAGGGGTTCTCTCGAAAGAAAGGAGTGACTCCTGTCGTAGGCACATGCGAACTTTCGCATACACGTCCGCAAGAGACAGCGATGCTCGACCCCTCGCGTTGCAATGGGGGTCAGGGATAGGCCGATTCGTTCGGATGGGGTTGGCGAGATTAATCCACGATTTGCATCCGGCCGCATCTGCTCCCTTCATTCAGCGACAGACAGTCCCTGACCCGAAAAAAAGTGGCACGAGGCCTAGGAAAATGATTTTCTAGGGAAAAGTCGCTTCTGCGAGATATCGAGTGCCCTCGCTGCTTTTCCGCCTCACGAAATTCGTTTGAAGTTCTGATGCTGAATATTAATAATCTGTATGTGTGATTTCGAATGGATGAATGGCTTGCTTTTTCTCAGTTTGAGCGTATCGAGGCTGACATTCGAAGGCTGCATCCTTTTTGTTAAGGGTGTGCCTTTATTTTTGTTTTTTGAGGTACGAGTCTTTTATGGAAAATGAAGGTTTTAGAGTTAGTTCTTTTAATTATACTTTCAATACCTCATTACTTTGTATTTTTGGTACAGGATATTAATGAAATTATTCTTCGTTTCTCTTCTCTTCGTTGTTACATTATATTGTGATGATCTATGACTTGAAATGTTCCTTAACCTTTTGCACACCTTAATTTCTTTTACTCACTGACTCCTTAATTTACAAAATAGATGAAGACAGGGGTTCAATAAAATGTACTGCAACAGTATGTATGTGACAAATACATTTTTCTTTCATTACAAGTAGTAAACAAATGATAATATACATATTTGATGAATTCATTTATCTGAATTATTAATAAGATCTAACAGAAAAGTGATGTCTACATGGAAGTGCAAAGGATTAATACTATTCGCTGCCAATAGCTAATTCATTAACTACTAACTTTTCCTCGTATCATAGCTTCTACATTTAAAAACTTCCAAATCAGAAAGTGGAGAATCAGTCCCCAGTTCATGAAGAATTTTCGAGTTCCAAAAATGAGACAATGTCGTCATGATCCCAGCAGAGACTGTACCTTAGGACTTCCTTCCTGAAGGTCTTGATTAAAATGGCAAACGAAAAGTCCGAAGGACGAGCAACAGCTGGATCAGTTCCCTGGAGCGCATTTGCAGAACAGAACTCTCCTCTTTATATCGACGCGGCTCGGCGCCGCATCGTACCGTGCCTTCCGCGGGCCTGAAATAAAAGACCGTGCCTCGACAATGCTGGATTAAACTCGTACAAAGGGAACAGCTTCCCCCATTCTCTCGTTGTCTGTACTTCTCTGTCCTCCACCAACCTCTGTATTCCTCCTTCAAACAGTGTATAGGCTCGAGAAAGGAGTAACAGAGACGAAAAGCAGAAAGAGAGAATCGTGATTCCAACGTCGCGACAAAGTCAGAAATGATTACGCGTAAAAGGTGGGCCGGAACGAGCAAGGTCTGCAAGTCGGAAGCGAAGTTGAATGTTTTTGCGTCCTTCTCTGCATTCCGCTGCTTTGTCGCACGTTTGCCAACTTTGCGTTTCTCTGCGCAGTTTTTTACGAATTCTTGATTATTCCGTTTTACTTCGATGATTCTGAGAAGGTTCTGAGATTTAATGGATATACCTTGTACACCATGTTTTACAGTTGGTAATGTGCCAACTAGTTAATTCTTTATCATGAAGCTGGACGATATCGAAAGCAGTTCGTCAGTGCTTCCACTTCTACTTTCGAGGATAATTAGCAACCCCCGTAATATATATTGCGCGGCTTTTGGGCTTGGCACCTACGACGAATTTAAGAGTGAACGGAGGGGTGCTGCACGCGCCAGCCCCAGCTGCGAATCGCATTAATCACTCGAGCTTTATGTTCAGACATAAATAGCTGGCGTTTTTTAACTAATAGAAAATCAAGGGTAATCCCCAATTTCGTCAAAACAAGTATTTTCTTCTCAGCTAAACATCACTGAAGTTGTAATTATTTTACACTACACGCATATGTACGTACATATGATTCATCTCGAATGCAATTTATATTTTTCTACCGTTGCATTATGTCTGTAAAAATGTAACTAAGCGCATGTCTGGCGACACGAGCTGTGGCAAGTGTTCGCCACACTGCGACACGACACACTAGTACCCTGAAGAGGATGCAGAAGAGTGACTAATGGCAAACGCCTGTCGCCGACACGAATCTCTTTTCCTGACTGTTTCGAGGACCCTCGCTTCATCCACAGCGAGGTACACTGTCACGATTATGTGTCACTTGCCAAGTATCGATAACGTTTGTCACGAAGCAAACGCATGTAACGTGTCTGTCCACATGTGTCTGAATCTACTTACAGCGCTACTTTATGAACCTGAGTTGGTAGTATAATTTCTATTATTGTAAGTACATTTCAAATCATACTTTAATTTCTATGTATACTTCGTGCACAAATTCTACACCTACATTTAACTGGACGAATTCAAACAGAGCACTTGAAGGTAACATAACTCTTTTCAAATCAAATGCATCGATCAAATTAAAGTCATAGAAATTACAAATGTAACATTTAAAATTGTCTAATAGAAAAATTACCCGTAAGAAGATGTTTAGAAATCACCTTGCACGTGATAAGTAGGAAGCAATGAGGTATGCACTTGTTGAACGTTTAGAGTGTATAGCAAATTAGCGTCAAGTATCACGCAGCTTCTCACGTTTCGTGCCAGCAAGGATTAAGAAGGGTTAAGGGCTTTTTTACCGCAAGGGTGTGTCTCCTAGGAGCAGAGGGTTAAATCCAATCCCGTGGCTATATTAATAGTCCTCTCGAATTGATGGACCCCATACGGCACCAAGGGAAGATAACTCATATTTTATCCCCCATTGGTCCCCGTGGGAGTCGATAACCGTTTGACAACCAGCTGAGCTCGCTTGCCTTTTTTCAACCATCTTGTTCGACAGGTTTGATAAAATTGACCAACGCTTCCTTTAATTCTAACCTAGTGCCATATAACTTACCATTATCCTTGCAATATTCAGACACTTTCCTTCGGAATAATAGTTTCCAAAATTACATAGTTGGTGGTACGCTAATGTTCACAGAGCGGACTCCGTGACCTGGAATCCACACAAACTCATGGGCGCGTTGCTTCAGTGCTCGACCATTCACTTCAAGGAGGACGTAAGTCAGAAAAATTGCATTTCCATACCGTGAAATTATGACACATTATTCCGCGAGTCTTGTTCACAATTTTTCTCGCGTTCACTACCGTGTCAAACATTATCGACGGACCAAGATCGTGGTCCAAGCGAAATTCCGATCTCCTGGAAGGGTGATGACAACAGTGGCTGCATTCCGAGGGGTAAACGTACACGTCGGAACGCAGCACTGCAGGAATTTAATTAAACTAAGAGATAACATATGTTACCAACCGTACCACGACGGTTTGCCCGAGGGTTTGCCCCTCCACGTTCGCCTGGTTATTGCTAACTCAGAACTTCCCTTTCGGATATTAAAATTCCGTGCACCGGCTGCCGCGAAACGTTTTGACGGGGGTTGTACACACTTCTTTCCCTGTTCTTGATATCGTTACTTTCTTTTTGTTCAAAGGAGAGTCACCATGTCGATTTTCAATATTTTATAAAGTTCAAATGAAAATGCATTGAAAATCTTAATTGAGAAATTCTTTCGTCATTGAAAGAAGATGAAATTAATTTAAATCAGAGTTAGACATATTTCCTTCTAAGAAAAAATAATTATTGAAAAGTAATATCCAAGTCCAATAAATTCTGAGCTTGAATATTTTTGAAAAAGGAAGAACATCGTTTGTTTTGCGCTTTCAATTTATGTTTGCCACCCTTATCTTCGACGGAAGGGTTGATAGCCGAGCCGGCACTCAGTTCCAAGCTTCCAATTAACTTTTACGACGCGAGACACGAAGAATCGGCGATTCGTGAGAGGACAATGGCGCACGGAAGGGCGGTTGAGTTTCAGTCGCCATTTTGTAAATTCAATATCCCTCAGTTTCCCTCTTTCTGCGCATGAGTTGAGTTCGTCCATATCGACCAAGCCGCGTATCTCTGCTTTGTTTGTTCCTTTTCGCGCCTGTCAATCAGAAACTTTCCCGAACATGACTCGAAAACGCTCATTGTGATCCGTAGAACGGAGATAGAAAAAAAGCAGACAAACCAGACGATGTTTCTACCCCTCGTTCGCGATGCATCCGTCTCTTTATTTTGCAGGGCCTGTTGATTAGCTGCAACCAAATGTCCGCCGAGTATTTGTTCATGACAGACAAGTTGTACGACGTCAAATACGACACCGGCGATAAGGTGATTCAATGCGGACGTCACAATGACATCTTTAAACTCTGGCTGCAATGGCGAGCCAAGGTAAATAACCTCGCCAGTATTGACGATTCATATTTCTGACGAGTCAATTCATACTTCAATAAAGTCCTATCCTTAGTAAATAAATTTCAAACTTTATCTTAACAATATTACCTATTGGATACTTATATGTGGATGTTTAATTTCTTTCTGAATTCAAAGGTCACGTTGCTTTTGAATATTATACATTCTTTTAGAGGTCATTTTTCTAACCTTATCATACTGAATTATTTAGAGAATTGAGTGAAGATTAAAGGGTGCCATTTATACAAGGGTCGCTGCTTCTGTGTTCCAGGGAACAGAAGGTTTCGAGAAGCACATGGATCGATTAATGGAACTTTCAGAGTACATGGTCAGGCGGATTAAGCAGATGCCTGACAAGTATTACTTGATACTTGAACCTGAAATGGTGAACGTTTGCTTCTGGTACCTGCCAACGCGCGTTAGGAATATGCCACATACCGCTGAGAGGATCAAAATCGTAGCAGATGTGAGATTTTTATGATAATCCATTTTCTGTACTGGCAAGATATACTGTCATTACTGTTAATACCCACAAATTGTTAAAATTATTATACCCTAATCAAGCCTGTACCTCTTATACTCCAATCAAGCTTGTACCTCTTGCACATGATTAATCAGAAACTCTTGTATGTACCATGTGTGTCAAAGTTGATAATCAAAATCACACAATTATTGGTTCTACATGTCAGAAGTGTAGCAGAGATATTTTTGACACAAAAGGTCTGTAAGATTAAGAAAATATGTTTGTTCGCAGATATGTCCGATTTTGAAGGGTCGAATGATGCAAGCAGGTACGTTGATGGTCGGCTACCAACCCGACGATCGACGACCCAACTTCTTCAGGAACATCATCTCGAGTGCCGCCGTAACGGAAGCGGACGTTGACTTCCTGCTGGCCGAGATGGACCGGTTAGGCCACGACCTGTAAGAAACCTGCCTATTTTAATTAGCCGCGTAATCAGCGACTGATAATATCGCGACGTAGCATCGAAAGTGATTCCTGCTGATATTAGAGATTCATCGACGAGCAGGATATTCGCGTCGCGTTTCATTACGTGTACAAAATCCGGAGGCCAATTTCGAGGATCGCAATCATGGTTAATAATTTAAGACGTGAGCTGATTCTCTCCTTTTTCTTCAAATAAACATATCTACTTCTGAAACTATTCTTCTATCCTTTTTATTTATCACGCGTGGGTGATCGGTAGTACGGAATTAGTACGATGTAATAAAGTAATCGGTATATTACATTTTAATTATAGTCTTCTCAGGTCTTTGTTACGGGAAAGGTATCCTCGATACCGATTTTGATAATAGTAGATGATAAGGTATTTGACATTTCTGTTTCTCCGTAGATGAAATACTTTTATCTCGTGCTGAATTATTTAGCGAATTTTTGTATAGTCTTAATTGTATTTGAGGGTGTTAAAATCGGTATCGATTTGGGATACCTTTCTCGTTACATAGTAGTTAATGTCAATCTGTCAACATCGATTCACGAAATTTACCATAGCTCCGTCAAGTTTGAAGATACGATAATAAAGTTTAGAGAGATTATATAGAAGAGTCACGAAATATGTGAACCCTGAATTATACAAGAAACTTTCGAGCTTGAAATTGAAGACAGAGAGAGAGTCAGTGAACGAATCATCATCAGTTCGTAGTTACGACAAACGCTTGTTCAACATAATTACAAAACACACAGCTACTGAACATCAGAAAAGATACTCATAGCACGTAAGTTCTCTAGGTGTAAGGAACAGCATACAGCATATCCGTGAAACGAAGAGTCAACTTACAAAGCTCTAGCGACGCTTCCGGCCGTAAATGTTACTAGTTTTCATTCCTCGATGCTACACGTTCTCGTTAAATGACAAACAGTAGCAACGAGTCGTAAACGATAGTGAAATAATAGTTACGCTTCGATAGCTCGTTTAGTTTCAATTGAGTTTAATTCGTCGATACGTTTCAGCTGCGTTAGCCTGGTTTCGTTTGGCCCCCGTTCCGGGATTCAAATACGATCGAAGAATTCGATCGTTGGTGAAACGTAGATTTAATTGTGAAAACCGTGGTTCTCTTTGGATCAATTTTAGTTGGAATTTCAAATTGGAGGTGAACGTGTGATTTCTGGTGGGTTGGGACAGTGATGAGCAACATATTTGTGAATTAGGAATTTTACAGAAATTTCCTATTCCCCAAAATTTCTATTTCCCCAAATTCTCAATCTCCCAAATTTCTATTGCCCCAAATTTCCAATTCCCCAAATTTCCAATTTTCCAAATTCTCAATCTCTCAAATTTCTATTTCCCCAAATTTCCAATTTCCCAAATTCTCAATCCCCCAAATTTCTATTTCTCAAAATTCTCAATCTCCCAAATTTCTATTTCTCCGAATTTCCAATTCCCCAAATTCTCAATCCCCCAAATTTCTATTTCCCCAAATTTCCAATTCTCCAAATTCTCAATCCCCCAAATTTCAATTTCCCCAAATTTCCAATTCTCCAAATTCTCAATCCCCCAAATTTCAATTTCCCCAATTTCTTAATACCCCGAATTCTCAATTCCCCAAATTTCCAATCCCCCAATTATCCATTTCTCAAAGTTCTCAATTCCCCAAAATCTCAATCCCCCAAATTTCTATTTCCCTAAATTTCAAATCCCCCAAATTTCCAATTCCCCAAATTCTCAATCGCCCAAATTTCTATTTCCCTAAATTCCAACCCCCCAAATTTCCAAATTTGTAAATTAGAAAATATAAAAATTCAACGTCTCCAAATATCTCCACCAGCTCTGCACCTACCATGCCCACCCAGTGCCCGTGGGCTATTCACCGGGCGCTTCTGCCCATCACCGTATTAAAACGATCCGAAAATGTTCGCAATTACTAACAAAACCAAATAATTTAATACCAAACAACAAATTAATAATAATCACAAATTCGAGGTCATCGTTCTCTCACGAACGACAAAGTACAAACGAACATTTCTATCGAAATTCGAGTATAGAATAAAATATTCCCCTAGTTGCCAATGAACGCATTACTTTGTTGAAAGTGTTATTTGTTATTTATTGATTGTTTGCAAGAGTATAAGACGAAAGGAATGGCCCGCATTCATTCTACGCATACGCGCGTTATTATTTACTGTTGAATTATCACCGAACGGAGAGTAATATTTAATAATATAAATAAATATATATTACATAGGAAACTTGCAAGAAAAGGTATAAATGTATTTGAAGGGAAAAAAAAGATATAAATATATGAAGGACAAAGCGTATATTATATATATAAATATATATATATATATATATATTTAGCGTTGAGATTTTAAAATACGAAAACACAAACCCATGAAAGTACATGCTTTTTCAAGTATTCGTGCGAACGGTTGTCATTTAGTTCGTCGATTACCTTTCTACTCTCGTTGAAAAATCTCGTCGAGTCTTCTTAGTGATTAGTTTCATAGTTTTAAGAACGAGTTCTCACGTTACACATAAACGTACACGGTATTTTTCAAAGAATTTGATCGCTAGCTTCGCCTCGATTTCCTTTCATAAACGATCAACTATGATTTCTCCTGTTGTTCATTTCCGATCATTTTCGCCCGTAAAAACGACGAAAAAATAGCAATCTGTTCGACAAGAAGAGATAATAAAGAACACTTAAGAACCGAACGACTCTATATAGATTTCGATTCACGCCATCGAGTTAACAAAAGAGGATGAATCTAAGCGTAAGTAATTACTAAACGATATCTAGGTGTATATTAATAAGAGATGCGTAAATCTATTTATTGTAAATCTACGAATTTACCTATGTTCTATTTTTCCCGTCGACTTTTACCGAGCCGATACGTTTCGTTCGCGAAGAAGAAAATTGTGTAGAATTCAGGTAAACAGCGAGCCAACGGGGAATTTCGTTTTCGTGTAATTCGTAGCGTTAATATTCCTGTTCCGTAAAGATCGTTGGATGATATTGAAGGTTGACGGGAGACAGAGATCCAGACAGATATATGTATTTTTGAAGAAACGAAACGAACGTTCGTCTGACCATGATACAGATACCTGCTAAAGAAGACACTCTATTGAACCGTTGTTATTGATTATCTACAATTTTATCGGCGTTGTACCTTTTTTTCACCTACAGTCGTTCGTATACTGCCGACTGAATGGCTGACTTTCGACGAATTCTATCGTAATCGAAAGATAACGTTATTAACAATAGACACACGTACGATGGTGAGGTAGACTTCCTTCTAATTTTGGAGATTTAGAAATTCTGCTAAGTTAAGGATTTGGAACTACTAAAACTTGATCCTTTCGGGATTTTTAAATTACGGATTTGAAAATGGATTCGGAAAATATTTCACAGTTTTAGAATTCTTATTGAGTACTTGTGAACTGGGTAATTTGAGAATCTGACAAGTCTTCTTTGGGGATTTATTATAGAAATTTATGGAATGGCAACGTGGGAATTGGACAATCTGAACATTCTCCGAAAGTTTAAAAGTTTCCAAATACGAAGGAAGGCTACTCTGCAAGTACACGTAGCGAAGAATAATATATTTCTATTAAAATGCAAGGATCATTTGCACGCGCTTTGACAGATCTGACACTTTGAGTGCCACGTCAAAGTTGTACAAAATATTTCCTAGTATCAGCATAACTATCTAATAGCATACTTAGCAAAAACGTCTTACAATTATATTTTCAATTATCCCTTAAACTCTGATTCCACGAAGATTAATTCCACAAAGATTTATTTACAGTTCCCCTAAAATGACGTGGTACTCAAAGTGTTAATTGCGAACGTAAATGTAAAAAGTACGGACACGACGATTTTATATATCGTTCTTGTGCCCATTTCTTTTTGAATGAATTTGCACATGCACTCATTTTTGCGGCACACTTTGTTGCACCCAGATGCACCGTATTCCTACAAAATTGTTGTTACATCTAATTTAGCACATATGTTATTTAGTTGTTGAATTTGTGTACACCTTTTGATTAACACAGCACACATGCACCGTTGCACACTTTCATTGTCAATTAGAGAGATGCACTCACATTGGTGTAACTAGAATTCTGGGGTGAGCCAGTTCAATAACTAGAATTTCTATTCGAAACTATAGTAAGAATATTATTGCACACCTTGTAGTTGAACACTCATTTTTATTAACACAAGATTTTTGTTTTCCTATTTTAATAATTGCCGAAGTGGGTCACCCCAGTACTCCCTAGTTACGTCAACGTGTACTTGTACAGGATGGAGAAACAGAAATTGGCACAAGTAATAATTCACGTTGGTCAATTCCTTTCCTTGTGATTTGTCACACAAAGCAGGGCCAACAACCCTGACCTCATTATCGTTAATTAGTAGATCTAAGTTGGTGGCGATGTAAGGTGAAGAACAACAAAGTCCCACGTCTTCCAAAAAAAGTATTGAGATTGTTAACGATTTAGAGAGTGCCTCGCGTGCTTCGAGGTAATCTATCCTTTATGCACTGTACGTAATTACAAACGAGAATACATTTATATCTATATACAAATAGGTGAGAATTCTATATAAATTATGTATATGTACACGTGTGCGCGAAGCTCTGTTGGCGATAATAAGAACGAAAGGAGATGGACTGATTCGCTCGACGATGTGACGATGTTTGCTTGGTCATCGCGATCTTGTTGTGTACGACAAGTATCACCTATCCACCTAATTGACCTTATTATCCACTGTATATCAATGTCTAATAAACTGCTGTTATCCCAAACTGTCTACGATTCTCTTCCATCTCTAATACTCAAAACTATCGTCGGTTAATAGATACATTTTAATTTTGTAACAATTTAATTTCAGATAGATTTACCTAGTTACCAAACTGTTTAGAACTAAAGTTCACTTGAAAATTTTCGAAAAAAAATTAATTTTGGGTAATGCCTTGGTTCCACGTAGATTGACCTCTCTACCAAAGGATTTGAGATTAAAATTCACTTGAACATTTTCGAAATAAAAATTAATTTTGGGTAATGCCTTGGTTCCACATAGATTTACCTCTTTACCAAAGGATTTGAGATTAAAATCCACTTGAACATTTTCGAAATAAAAATTAATTTTGGGCAATGCCTTGGTTCCACATAGATTTACCTCTTTACCAAAGGATTTGAGATTAAAATTCACTTGAACATTTTCGAAATAAAAATTAATTTTGGGTAATGCCTTGGTTCCACATAGATTTACCTCTTTACCAAAGGATTTGAGATTAAAATCCACTTGAACATTTTCGAAATAAAAATTAATTTTGGGTAATGCCTTGGTTCCACATAGATTTACCTCTTTACCAAAGGATTTGAGATTAAAATCCACTTGGACATTTTCGAAATAAAAATTAATTTTGGGTAATGCCTTGGTTCCACATAGACTGACCTGTTTACTTCTGAGACGAAATTTGCCCACTTGAAAATTTTCGAAAAAAAATTAAGTAACCATCACTAAATGTAATCACGCTTGTGATTATGGGTGTTCCCAATGATCAACTACGTAAGATCATGCAATCATTACGAAACATGGGTGTTGACGGATCTGGATATGATAACATAATCATTAAACTCGTTTTTATTTTACATTTGATACTGAAACACAAAAATATCGAGTCTCCAAATATTTTTCGACGTTGTATTAGAGTACATTGACCAATTCAATAATTAAGTAAGAAAACAGCAGGGAGAAAGAAGTAGGAACCAGTTAGATTGGGGAATAGTTGATAAACAGGTGAATAAATTATCCTATGAAAACAAGTTGACCTTGACGAGCCCCCAGCATAATTATCAGCATCGTTACAAACAGTTTCAGTGAGTGTTTCGGATCAGTCGATCAGAAAAAGTCGTGATCATGCGTTCCTTCGTGGAGTACTCCTCTAACTGCGATTTTCCTATTGAAAATCTACCTTATGGCGTCTTTTCGACAGCAAATAACGTGAGTATACATATAAAGTACTCTCTTATGAACAGAAGCAAGATTTATAGGTTATATTCGACGAAAATTGAATATTCTTTTATAATGACCATTATTTCCGACTGGAAACAGTAACGTTATATGAACATAATAACGGTACTAGTTATCAGTGGAAAATCATTATTTGTTTGCTACAAGTATAATTCTACTTTCCATTATGCAAAGTGCCATCTGTCGGTGGTACGAACAGTAAACGGCGCACATTTTCAAACGCCTAAACAATTATCGGTAAAATTAAACCAAAAATTTGGTAAAAACACAAGTTTCCAATTATTAAATCTTTAGTTTATTTGCAGTAAAACAATGTACTCTTAAATTTAATACCAATTTTGAACGTAAACTGTATTATCGAACGATGGTAACAATTATTTCAGTCCCATAAGAGAATAGGAGTGGCGATCGGTGATGAAATATTAGATCTCTCCCTGATTTCTCATCTATTCGACGGGCCATTGTTAAAAGGCAATCAAGACGTGTTTCGTCGCGATTGCCTAAATGATTTTATGGCCTTGGGAAGACCCAGTTGGTTAGAAGCCAGAAACAAGCTTCAAAATTTGCTGTCAGCCAGTAACCCGACTTTGCAGGAAGCAGACACTCGTTCAAAGTATGATATAAATGATTGAATAACAAGAACAACGATGAGCAATGTATTTAATCTTGTAGGGTGTTCGTGAAACAAAATGAGGCAACGATGCATCTGCCAGCGAAGATCGGCGACTACACAGACTTTTATTCTTCCATTTATCACGCCACAAATGTTGGCATGATGTTCCGTGGAAAGGCGGACGCGTTGATGCCAAACTGGTAATTAATTATTTCGCAACTTTGCCTCTTCAAGGTTTCAATGAAAATTGTTCTGAACCCAGGAAATATTTACCCGTCGGTTATCACGGAAGAGCAAGCTCGGTCGTTGTCTCTGGCACACCGATAAGAAGACCACGTGGTCAGACACTTCCGGTGGAAGGTGCAGCCCCAGCTTTTGGTCCTTCTAGGTCGATGGACTTCGAACTGGAAGTGGCCTTCTTCGTTGGAGGACCTCCCACCAAGTTGGGTGACCCCGTTCCAATTTCTAAAACCTATGATCATATTTTTGGATTTGTCACCATGAACGACTGGAGTGGTAATGTGTCAAATGTTAGGATAAATCGAGACACATGATAATGTAAACAATTTGCAGCTAGGGATGTACAGAAATGGGAGTATGTTCCTTTGGGTCCTTTCGGCGCGAAAAATTTGGGGACGACCATATCTCCTTGGGTGGTAACTATGGAAGCTTTGAAACCTTTCGAAGTAGCCAATTTCCCTCAGGATCCTGTTCCATTTCCGTATCTGCAACATAACGAACATTGCAACTTCGATATCAAGCTGGAAGTTGATATAAAGTGTAAGTTCTACTGGGTGGATCATCTGAAATAAGCTGTCAATCCTGAAGTCTCTATTTCACAGTGGCTTCATCTTTTCCAAATGTCCTTAGAACCCAGTGTTTTCACATCCCGAAATCCCTGTAGTATGTAGGTACTATGTGTACTACGCTCCGAATTCTTCACGTCCATAAGTCCTCACATCCGTAAATTCACACGGTAAAAATTCTCCACGTGCTAAAATCTCTACGTCCCGAAATCCCTACGTCCCGAAATTCCTACGTCCCGAAATTCCTACATCTCGAAACTGCTACGTCCCGAAATTCCTATGTTCTGAAATCCTTATGTCCCAAAATTCCTACGTCCCGAGATCCCTACATCCCGAAATTCTTACGTCCCGAAATTCCTACGTCCCGAAATTCCTACATCCCGAAATTCCTACGTCCCGAGATCCCTACGTCCCGAAATCCCTACATCCCGAAATTCTTACGTCCCGAAATTCCTACGTCCCGAAATTCCTACGTCCCGAAATTCCTACGTCCCGAGATCCCTACGTCCCGAAATCCCTACATCCCGAAATTCCTACGTCCCGAAATACCTACGTCCCGAAATACCTACGTCCCGAAATTCTTACGACCCATAATTCCCACGTTCCAACGTCTCCACGTCCCAAAACACCAAATTTCCTAAATCCCAAAATTCCAAAGCCTCCAAAAGCAGCAGGTTACACAACTTTACGAAAGTCCAATTTTTCATCCACATATTCTGCAGCTCCAAGCGGTGTTGTCACGACGGTTTGTCGGAGCAACTACAAGTACATGTACTGGACACCCCGACAGCAATTAGCTCACCACACCGTGACAGGATGCAATATCAATCCGGGGGATTTAATGGCTTCCGGTACAATAAGTGGCGAGGTGGGTCCGAAATTTTTGTCGGTATGAAATCGCCCGTGTCCAAACAATAGTGAAACATTTTTTTTCTCTTTCGATTATGGTGCGATTCAGGCTTCCGATTCTTTCGGTTCTATGCTCGAGCTCGCATGGAAAGGTACCCGACCTGTACCGTTACGAGATGGTACAAAGAGGAAGTTCCTGGAAGACGGCGACGAAGTGATCATACGAGGTACATTCACCGCGAGTTTTAAAGTAGTTCAAGCTGTCCATAACCATGATTTTATCGACAGCTCTGACTTGTTAACCATTTTCCAGGTTACTGTGTCGGCGATGGCTATAGAATTGGCTTCGGATCGTGTGCAGGGAAATTATTGCCTGCCCATGCAGTATAATTCTTCTCTACATCTAAAAGATTGTTATTCTTATTATTTTTTATGTATATAATGAAAATAATAAAGGGTTGACATGACTTGTATACATGGTATGCGTGTTTAACGATGACGTAGTGTGAGTTATAAATAAATCTGATTGTTATGACCGAGTTTGGATGAGTGGAATTGTAACACACTGTGACGTAGAGTGACTAGTTTATCGATTCGAATGATGGCCGTGGTAAATTCGATCAATAAGGAGGCCAGACCATGTGCAGGTAGAACGGAGTATTCGGAGAACATGGCTGCTATCCTGTTGAAGTGAGTAAAATGCGAAAAATTTCGACTGTCTTCGATGTTTTTTTTTATTTACACGTGGTATGATGCACTTTAATCGTTTTTTGTGTCTTTTGCACTTCTAGGATATGTCTTCTAACTCATGCAACTTAAAGAGCATTGAAAGTAATGGAAAACGTAATCAATAATATCAATTATTTATCAATGTGTTATTAAATTGGCAATATTTCGCATCAGAAAGGGGTAACAAGTACGATAAAAAAATTATTAACTCAAATGATTGATGTAATTCAAGTTATTTGAACAATTTTAATAAATAATTCCATGAGAAATAAAATGTGTCTTAATTGCCAATTTAAGTTTTGAAGTTGAGTAAAGATTTCTTTGTAACTTTTAGTCGATACAACAATACCCTACTTTTTAACTGGGTCAATCATGACCCAGACCTAGAAAACATATATTACAGTGCATTCAGATTTTTCTATAAAATACATTCACATTTTGAAGTAGTCTAAAAATTCAAGAACGAAAATACAACAGAATCTAAAGTTCAATTTAAATTATTTTCTAAATGTCAATTGCTTAAATTGAACGTATTAGATAATATTTGTAATTGTCCAATCTTTCAGCAAATAATTGACATATAAATTTGATAAATTCTGGAATATAAATTTGTTAGAAGTTTGCATAATATCGAATTGCTCGACGAACCGACTGCGAAATGGGACGTCCCTTTGAGCGACGGAAACCACGTGATAGAGTTCGAACATGGGACGGCGACAGGTCGTCGATTGGTGAAAATAGATGGCAAAGAACTGATCCACCGAGATTGGATGTTCCATCTGGTTGGAGATGAAGCGTTCACGTTCAACGGTAACAAATTCGTGATTAGAATCGATCCAATCCCAGGTAAATATTTCCAACATCGTCGACAAGTATTAAACAATCATTAATCATATAAAGCTCCAATAGGTTTAAAGTATTCGTATACCTTGTGGGTCAACGGGAAGAGCTACGAGAATTTCATTCAAGCGCAGTCGAAAATTTTAGAAACCTGGTTGGCTAACGTTGGTAACGAAGAGTACAGGATAGTGTTAAGTAATTAAAAACAAATAGAAAATATGGAAGCAACGATATATGTTATATTACATCATTTTGTAGATAAGCAAACGCAGACTGTTTGGGTAAACGGCGAGGAAATCGAGACAGAGGTAAAAATAATTCTTTACTCGTGATATTTCAAGAAATATGGAAATCGGAAGAACTTTTGTTTCAGAACGAATTTACCGACGATGGCGCAGAGATATTGTTCCCGATAGGAGATCTCGTAGCTTCGATCAAATCTTACAGCTCCGGACAGAAAGAAATTGAAATAACGTATAGTTTATACATCGACGACATCGAAATTGAGAAAGAAGTGCTTCTAAAGGAATCTGATGACGTCTGAAGTCGACAATTCATGTTTACACACTGTTTTACTGTTTCACTTTGTGAATTTTACTTACACTTTGTATATAATACAATAAACCACATGGCAATAAAACTCTGTTTCATAATTTATAATCTGAACATAGCAAAGCATGACTCGTGTTAGTATTCAGATCGCGGTATTCGGTTTCGGGAAAATAATTTCGAACATGTTTTTAATTTTATAATATATACTAGATTCTTGTAATCCGCGAGCAAAAATGTCCATGCGAGAGAGCATAATCAGTATTGGGTCTCGAATGTTTCAGAGGCAAGATGATATGCAATTCGATGGTATGTACCATTCAAGATTCTTTAGTTCTAACCTGAACGGACATTTCGATTCCAGTTATGACTATCGAGGAACTGCATCAGATGCAGGATGACCTTTTGCAAAAGATCTGGATGATTACTCTCGAAAACGACGTGTACGAGCGTTACCTGACACGATACAATCCTCAAAGTCTCAAAAGTAAATGTCTCATCCATGCATTTCGCATGGAATTATAATACAGAACATACAGAGTTGAAACCCTAATTTTCATACGGACAATTTCATCTAATTAGGCAGTGAATCTAAACCCAACTCAGATGTAACTTTCTATGAAGTAACTGGGTCATTGACCAGATTCTAACGGTTTATTATATTAGCCTAGTTTAAGTTTATTTAGGTATGAGTACATATTTGAATAGATTTGGACCCAAACTGTGGATTAGTTACCGATCAGAAATTATTGGAATAAGTAACAAAAACAACATTTTTTAAAGACATAGCGAACATACTGGATAGGTCAAGACGTACTCGTAGGGTCACCATGTTAATGATGCCCAGATCATCGAGAATGAGTTTCCGCGAAAGCATCATAGCGTTACATGATCCGAGTAGACGTAGCGTCCTCAGCATGGGCAGCACCACCAGCCTCCATTCCGGAAGTCGATTTGGAAGCCAGATAACGATGGGAACGTTCGGTGACACTTCGAAGTTAGTAC
Organism: Megachile lagopoda; assembly: GCA_036983795.1. Lineage (NCBI taxonomy): Eukaryota > Metazoa > Arthropoda > Insecta > Hymenoptera > Megachilidae > Megachile > Megachile lagopoda. The sequence continues at coordinate 8,601,743 of CM072797.1, read as the reverse complement.
ACCAGCAAACTGAATTGCTCCTAGAACAAACTGAACTGCTAGCTGGTTAATTTCTTAGGATCACGATTGCTCATCGAATGACAATGGCGAGGAACGAGTTAGAAGAGGTGAGGAAAGCTCTGGAGAAAGTCCGAGAGTCGACCACGAAGAGGAAAACGTACTTGAGGGCGGAGCTCGAGGAGCTCGAAATTCGTATCAGCGAAACTCAAGAGGCGAGTGAAGAATTCGAGGAGGAAGTCGTGGCCAAAGGTGTGAATCATATCACCGGGAAAATTCCAGCCGAGAAAATCGTCAGGTGATTGAATGACTCGCGGTGTATATCAGAAAAGTTGGCGAACACGATTTTCACGCGCGAGTTCTCTCGCGAAGATTCGTGGAGGAGTGGCTGCGATCGGCGAACACGATAGTAGAACGACTGAGGCTGAGAAGCGCGACGCTGAGGACGCAGATCAAAAAGGCTCAACAACAGCTGATTCAGAGGGAGGAGCTCGGCGAGTCGCTTCACGTGGTTGACTTTGAAAAATTAACCATCGAGAACCAGGATTACGTAAAGATGATCGAGGAGAAGAATCGCTATGTGATTGATATGAAGAGAATCGCAGGTGATCAATCTTCGACATGTTAACACTGAATGTCGCAACTAAAATTTTCTTTGAAATTAACTGATGAATTTTGGATAACTTAAGATACTCTCAGGTATCAGAAAGTTTTCATGTTTTTCTTACATTTTCTTTGTGATTCTCTAAGTTCATCCTGGGCTTTTCTAACCTCACAAGTTTGTAAGATCATCAGTTTCTACATATTTCCAAGATTTACTTCTCTCTCAATTAAAAGAACTTTCCCTTAGTTATTCTCTGAATTAGTAAGATTACTGTTTTCTAACAATAACTGTGTACCTCTTCAACAGGTCATTATCACTTGAAGCTCACACAAAGAAAACAGAAGCTGAACAATCTACTGACCACGTTGAATGAAGTACAACAAGAGACCATAGCGAAAAAAGAACAGATAAAAGATTTCACAAGTGAACTGACGGTTGTACAGGTCAAGGTGAAACAGAAGACTAAGCTACTGAAGAACTTAGTGACCTTTATGGAACATCACATTGTAATTCTCAAATATCTTCTTACCTTAAGCGTATAATTAAAGAATGAACAGTTTAATGACGAATACGTCTGAACTTTCAACTACTTCACGTCATACCAAAACTTCATCTTTTTACAAACACCTTATGTGTCTGATTGTTTTCTACGCTTTGTGTCCTTGATTGTCAAACGAAAATTCTTTCATATTATTTAGGCACCAGATATCCTAGACTTCGTAAATCTGCAAGCAGAATTTCAGGAATTGGAGAAAATGTTCAAACGGTTGCAAAGACGTAGAGACATCGACCGAATAATATATCACACTTACAAAAAACGCTATCTAAGAAAAACTCGAACCAGCTCCGACATGTTATTCCGAAAGTGAGCTCTTAAAAAACATCATAGTTAAAACGTTTCATCGATTCGCTAACATGTTACCTTATTTCAGTAAACAAACAAAGAAATTATCGGATACAAGATACCCCGTTCAGTTCTTCTAAAATTCTCGCACCTACAATTTAAACCCGTAAAATCATTCCCGTTTACTGAAACCGGGAAATGCAGTTGTATAGGTAAGAAATTACGCAGCCACTGTCACTGGTTACGCCACTGGATAATTGGAGTTACGGTGCTTGTTCAGAAGACGAAGGAAGCTTGAAATAAGCGTCCACTTTCCATAAAAAAGTCTAACACAAAAATACAGGAAGTAAAAATGAACCAAACGTTTTAATATTTATAATTATTATTGTTTAACAAATATTATTAAATAGATTTATTATCTAACAAATATTTACAATTATACGCATTTGATATTTGTATTCGGAATTATTTCCATCGATAACATTGACACAGTGATTACGACGAAGATCCTCCATTAACGTGTGAACACTGCCTTGTGATGCAAAATTTTCTTATTCCACCGGTGGAAAGAATTCCCTTTCTATGCTAATGAATCGCGATCGTAAAGCTTCTAAATGTATCAAGAAATTTGAATCGGGTTAAAGATGGAAGGATTTTGGCGTGTGCCACGGTGTGTTGGGTGGTCACGCTTCACGCACCGATGATGCCTGTCCCTTCCTCTTTTCGCCCGTGGAATATCCGTCCCGGAAGACCATGTCTCTCTTTTCTGCGTTGATTCAGTTTTGCCGCGACAACATCGACGTACCGAATGTTCGATCGGTTGCCAATCCAACAGTGCTATCTGTCGAAACTTTCATCGCCTTCCGTTTAAGTGATTCCATCTTCGAGACACCTGCAGGGCTTCTTCGATCGATTTTTGCTATACGGGCCGATGGGGTCCGTCGATACGATAGGATTGAAAGTTTCCGATCACAAGGAGGGGATGAAAGTGACCTGGTCACGTTAATAGATCGTTCGACATTTTTGTTTCGATCAGAATCGCGCAAAAGAGATTGCGGTATTTTTTTCGTGTACAAAAGCGAGAATGGTATGCTCGGTGGTGCATGAAGAATCGATTGGTCAACATCCTGACTTTCCAACTGGATTTCGTGCTCGACGAGAATGAAAAGCGATTTCGAGAAAGTTCCACGGTTTTGTCGATTGATCTGATTGGTCTTTGGAGTTCGAAGATGACCGCGATAGGGAAACTAATCAATCTTTTGATAATCTTCTCGATGGTGCAGAAAGGTTTCAACAGGTATCTGGAGGTAAGACACTTGGAGACCACTGAACGTTTGTTGCTTTGATAAAGTTTATATAAAGTACGTTAACGGTATTCGGAAGATGATACGCTTCGATGGAAACCTACTTATTGCACGCGGCTAGATGTAGATATTAGGCGGAAGCATTTACAATTATAATTAGACACTGAATCTCGGTAACCGTGCCAGTAGGATCGTTCCTTCAATTTGCTTTCGATTTGGCAAACTCGATTGAAACGAGTTTCAATTTTATTTGTATTCTTCAGGGAATGAACTTGAACCTAGGGGATGCTTTGCAATTTTTGAGAGAATACGACAGCGAAGCGTCCGCGATGTGCACCAGGGTGATGACAGCACAGTGGAATTTTGCTACAAATGTCACCGAAACCAATCGTCGAAGGATGGTAAATTCTTGGCAAGCGAATTGTTCTCTTTAATGATATATAATGATATGATTGTTTATCAGTTAGACGAGCAAGCATTGAAGTTGAAATTCGATCGAATTTCCTGGCGCAAAGCTGTCAGCTTCGCCTGGAGTCGAATACCTGATCCTCTGGCAAGAAGAGAACTCAAAATCATCGCTATAAAGGGGAGAAACGCTTTGACAGATGACAAATTCAATGAGGTAAATTATTCTTTACGTCAGTTGAAGGAAAGGATAAATAATTTGTTTTTCAGCTGCACAGTCTGATTGCTGAGATGAAAGAGATCTACTCGAGGACCAGACTGTGTCCCTATAAGACAGTAGGTTCTAACTGCAATCTAAGTTTGGACCATGGTTAGTTTATATGAACCATAATTATTGGCTACCTTTACACTGGTTACCAATTATCGTATTTTTTAGACGTCAGTAAAGTAATGGCGCGATCAAAGGATTACGATGAATTACTGTATTACTGGCACGCTTGGCACGAAGCCACTGGTCCTCAGCTTAAAAACAAATACATGAGATACGTTCAGCTGGCAAATCAGGCAGCCAAATTGAACGGTAAATACGAGACTTCTAAATTAAACTGAACAAAGTCCGTCTGTAATTTGCTGAGTAGGACCATACTAATATTATTGGCATATCTTAGCAAAAATTCACACATCCTGAAACAACATTCAAATTGTTCATGTCTTCCAGGATTTGAAGATGCCGGCGATCAAATGAGAGAACTCTTCGAGGATGAGTACTTTCAGCAGAACGCAGCAGACGTGATGTCAACGATAATGCACCTCTACAAGAATCTCTTCACGTACGTGAGGACAAAGCTGTACGAAAGGTATGGCGACAGGATCCGAAGAGACGGTCCACTTCCGGCGCACATCCTGGGTAACATGTGGGCCCAAAATTGGGAGGAGCTGTTCGACGTGGTGCAACCATTTCCCGCAAGTAAAAGACTCGACGTCACGTTGGACATGATGATTCAAGGATTCACTCCGTTGAGGTGAGCACATCGACATGCTACTTCGATAAGTTCGTTTAAATTCGAGTTTCGTAACGTGAAGATGTTGAAGGATGTTCCAAATAGCAGAGGAATTCTTCACTTCCCTTGGTATGAAGCCAATGCCACCTGAATTCTGGAGATTCTCCATGTTCGAGAAACCCATCGACAGAGAAGCAAAATGCACACCCAGCGCTTGGGATTTTTGCAACAGAATCGATTACAGGTACATGCTATCAAATACGAAGAACCACCAAGTGTCCTAAGGATCAATTTTTCAGGGTGAAACAATGTACAAGGGTCACGATGGAGGATTTGCTGTCAACTCATCACGAGATTGCTAAGATACAGTATTACTTGCAGTACAGAGATCAACCGTTATTATTTCGGAACGAAGCGATTCCAGGTGAAACGACTTTCATAACGAAGTGTTTATGGACAAGGACTAATTTTTTATTTGTTCAGGATTCTTCGAATCAGTCAGCGACGCTATCGAGTTATCCGTCTCCACACCCAAACATTTGAGTAAACTTGGCTTGTATGACAATTCCACGGACGATTATGGAACGGACATTAATTTCTTGATGCTGATGGCTCTTCGCAAAATTGCTTACATGCCATTTGCTTACATAGTCGACGAGGTTTATAATACTTTATGTACTGCATATAGTCTTGTTACGAATTGTACAATTTTTTCATTTATGTCAAAAAGTGGAGGTGGCGTGTGTTCAACGAGGGTGTTGCGGATACGACAAACAAATGGTGGGAGTTAAGGCTGCAATATCAAGGGATTGTACCACCTGTGCCAAGGACCGAGAGAGATTTTGATCCTGCCTCAAAGTACCATGTTCCTGCGGATGCTCTTTATGCCAAGTATGAAACGCATTTGTACACCGAACAGTTGTAATAGATTCTAAAAATTGCATATCATTTTAGATACTTCGTCGGTGTCATCTTGCAATTTCAATTATTCGAATCCCTGTGCGAAATCGCGGGTCATACCGGTGACTTGCATACGTGCGATTTTTATAGATCACGAGAAGCTGGACGATTATTGTCGTAAGTATTATGAAACTATTTGCAGAGGTATAGAAAATCGTTTTTAATGTTTTTCGTTTAGGGACGTGTTGTCAATTGGTTCATCCAGATCGTGGAAGGAGGTTGTAAGAGAAATGACAAGAGGCAGAACAAATAGAATGGATGCTGGAGCGATGTTAAGATATTTCGAGCCCTTAAATCAATGGCTGAAACGACAAAACGAAATGGAACCAGTTGTTGGTTGGATAACTAATCGCGAGGACACAGGTGTGTAATATTATCTACGTCTATAGCAGATTGTCTACATTTCTACATTTCTTTTGACTTATTTCAGCGCTGTTTTTTCACTGGTACCAAAGTGGAGCTCGTCAAGTCACCTCGTGCTTATTTCTTTCATTGGTTTTAATTTTTGCACAGATTTCGATATATTAATAACAAACTGCAGATATTACTGTATAAAGAAGAAAAATGATTGTGTACATACTTCATAGCAACTTAGAACAGGTAGATCAGTGAAGTAACAAGCAAAAGAAGTAATATTTATATATTTATTGTACAATTAATCTTTCGTAGGAAGTTTATGCATCTAATTTCTAGGATATTAACCATAGAGCTTTTAGAGCTTCCAAAGTTGTTTAAATGCAAGCTTTATTTTCTTTCAATTCAAATTTTGAGAATGGTACTTTTAGTGCCATCTAGTAAAGAGTGAATGGACCAAGGAAATATTTGTTTTCTTTTAATAAAACAAGCTATATTTTAACTTTATTGAAAATAGTACAATATTTAGCAATCTCTATGTAACTTACATAATGGCCTCACAGCTTTTTTAAAGTGTAGTTTCACATAAAAACGCAATGGTCATTTGTAGTAATAGGTCACCAGTACCAAAGAAACCAAATGATAACTTTTTATTAATATTTGACTTATACTTTGTAAAACGTTTTACATTAATTACATAATAATGTTTAGAACTAATAAATTTCTAACTAATTCTTTTTATAAAAACATAACTTTATATATCCTGTTATTTCTAACTCAATCCCAAAACAAAATAGTTGTATCTATTTTAGAAGCCTCTGTCATGTAATATATTGATCTACTGAAAAACCAAGATTGCCTTTGTATCTTCTAAGCCGCTCATTACATAAGGAAATCATTATAAGTATCGTTTTGTACAGAGTAATTGTTATTGAACAAAACTTCCTCTATTGTTTGTAATTGTTAAAAATAACAGTGGCACTAATTGCTGTTGATCCACCCTGTATGCAGTAATGAACATGGACGCCACCAGATGTCGATAGTGCAGTTGCGTATATTCTCAGTTATCTATGTACATTTTAGAATGTACGAATAAACATGTGAGTTTTTGTTAGTATATTTATCTTGAATAATTATCATCACGTGTTGGAGCTGACAGAACTGAAGAATTATTCGGTAAGTTCTGTCCAACTTGTACATGCGAACGTGACACGATTCGGTGTTGGAAATTGTGAAACATCATCAGTATAACCTACGAATCCTACACTTTATTGGTTAGAGGTAACAGCGGTGGTTTTTGAAAATGGAAATACTTTCTGTTCGAGGTATTAGACTCGCTTCCAGTTTAGGGTTCAGACCGTTGCTAACGACAAAAAATTTCTTAGAATCAACGTATTTTATGCGTTGCACCGATCGTTTGAAGTCCAAACTGTCTGGTAGGTTATGGTGTTTTTTGCTTGTCTCACTGCAACCCATGAACCGGTACCATTCGAGGTTTTGTCGATTTCAGAGAAACAGTTACTTCAAAGAAACCTTTCGTACAATTATGTCCCGTTTTTTAATCGAATTAGTGCGCGTGAAGTGCCACTCTGTAAGTTCAACAAAAATATCTTGGTTACGCGATATTGTCAATCAAAGCCCAGCAAGGATGCTGGTAAAGACAGTACAGAAGCACAGCCAACTAAAGTATCAATATTTACTAAAATGAAACAAATGGGCAAGGACTATTGGCACATACTGCTTCCAGTTCACATTGTCACCTCTGTAGGTTGGATGGTTACATTCTATTTAACCATTAAAAAGTAAGTAATGTTATGTCCGAGTTGGTGGTCTGGGATATGATACATTTCTCAATATCTTTTCAGCGGGGTAGATATTGTACAGATCATGGAATATCTGAACTTTAGTGATAAGTATTTAGACAGGATACGAAACACCAGTGCAGGAAACTGGGCTTTAGCTTATGTTCTTTTTAAAATATTTACACCTCTTAGGTATACACTTACCGTAGGTAATTAAATAACACCTATTACTGAAACTACTAAGCAAGTACAGAAAAAAGATGGTAACTTAATTAATAACATATGTGTGTGTATATATCATGTAGGATGTACAACAATGGCTATCAAAGTACTTAGCAGATCAGGATTTGTCAAACCTCTACCATTTGGCAAACAGAGTCAGGTGATATACAAGGTATAAATACACATGATCTTTTTAACAAGAATACATTGATGAAACAATCAATATTGATATCTTAACTGTTTGTGTTACATGCCTTCATGACATAGTCTACATATGAAACTATGTGTAGGTTTATAGCATATTGTTAGAAAGTAGAATCTTGCTTCAAAAGATTTTCTGTTCTTCTCTTTTTAATCTGCTAGATTTCTACTCTATTATCTACTGTTTATAAAGGACAGTAGCTGATCTATTGTTACATTTTGTAGACAACAGAATCAAATAAAACAGCGATGCCACAAAAACAATTAAAAGTAGAACGACAAACGGAGCCACCGAAAACGTAGCAGCGAGAACCCATCGATCGAGTACCACCTGGATATGAAGTTTTCATTTTCTTCTTTCGTGTAGTCTGAGAACTACATGGGTCGAATGGATGTACAGTGTCTCTTGTAAATATATAAACGTTATTATGTTGCGATAAAGACCTTGTATGCAATATTACATAAACATTAATTCACTTATTTTATCCCCATCATGAATTGTGCCAACATCAAGTTGTACCAATTAATGTTGATCAGATATACTGTTCTTTATTGAACGGTCGCCTTACATCATACACTTAAATAACATTGTACTTTTTATTTACAATACTTGCGACTTAAAATCTTATCTAAAAGCAACGATATTCATTGATCATAAAATGTAGCGGATATTTTTTTGGCAGCACGAATTGTGCGTGGTATCGTCGTACAATTAATCGTAACAATGCACCTAATAATCAATGCATGTCCTTGCTAAACATGGAATTTCTTTATTTTTTTTTTTCAGCGACAACGTTCCTTTACGCCTTATGTAAATTCCTGAGAAGTATTGACGAATCTCAAGAGTATTGTATAAGTTCGGATAATTGTATTGTCATAATAAATACTGTTAGCAAACGCAATTACATCAAACATGATGCACATTGAACGTATCCAATAAAAAGAAGTCCTCTAACTTGATCATTCATAAAATGGACACGTGATAGCACGACCTCGTGTTATGTACACGATTTAAAATAAGGAATCATTGCTTAACATCGATATAATTATTATGCTAATATATCACACAGTTGCCTGGCGCAACCCGTTCATCCTAACGAGAACACTGTATTTGCGTACAGTACCATGTGGACAAATAAATAAGAGCACATATATATTTATATATATATTAAATATACTACTAACTTATATTATTATTAGCTGTCAATGGAAAATTGTTTCGTGTTGATCGCGACAATATATATACGGCATATTGCTAAAAAGATCAAACATCGATCTGACTATTCTAGGTGATCCCAAGAGAGGCAGTGTAAGTATTTCGATTTCGTAAATATCCAGTCTTGGCTCGTTATCTTAGTCTCCCTTTCAGAGGAACAATAAAGCTGTCTGTATCTTTCATAGGCTTTGATTAACTCTAATGCAAATATCAGTATTCTCTACTCGCTTATCCCGAATAAACCGGTAGATAAACTTAGGTCTCACGTTGGTAAGTAGGCCATATGGACCAGTCAATTGTTGCAAATGCTGTCGGATGACTTACTTGCAGTTCAGTTTAGAATATTCGACGAAACGCTTATAAATATCAAACTTAATTTAGCCCATGTATTGATAGCTAGCTGATACTGGTTGCGGTGCCTTCGGTTGCATGTGGGATATGCGTTGGATGTGGCACGCACGACACATAAGTCTACCGTCGAGTGGGTAGCATCGTTTGTCCGGTTCATCGGTCAACTGCATACCACAATCCTCGCAAACGTAACAATCCACGTGGAAATCTTTGTCCATGGAGACCACCCTAACAGTTTCCTCGGTGCCCTATTAAACAGACCACAAGTTAGAGCGAAGTCACCGAGATTAATGTTGAAAAGAAAACGACAATTACCTCGACCGGTGTGATCCCCTTTCCACAAGAAGCACATTTGGGCGCGAACATTCTATGATAATCGTTAACGCAATAGATCTTGTTGTCGACGTCGACCGTAAATGGCACACCGTCGAGACATTCGTTACAAACGCAACATCTGAAGCATCCTGGGTGATAGGACTTGCCCATAGCTTGCAATATCTGCGGACAGAGGAATCTCGGTATAATTGTAATTACAACGAATGCGAGTAGCCGTCAATTTAATTACCATTTCCATGATGAGATGACCACAAATCGCGCACTTCTCGGCGGTTTGCTGAAAGCCTGAGTACTACGGATGAAACGTTTTGAGTTACTACGTCATCGCGTCATCAACGCGTGCATCGTAATTGATGTCTTACGTACCAAGTAATCTTCCTCGCAGTAAACCCTTCCGTGAACGTTATAGAACGCTTTGCCGCGCAACGCTCTTCCACAGGAACAGCATATAAAGCAATTTGTATGATAAAGGTTGCCCATCGCTTGGCAGGCCTGACCTGCCCCCGTCACTTTCTCTCCGCACGTGTGACAGATGCCTGTCAAAGAGACATCCCTTATAACAACGAATTACAGCGCACGATACATTCTTAACGATAATTGTGTCGACATTGAGCTCTTGCAGTCGCTATTCAGAGGATCGAAATAGTGCTTTGTCAACCATGAGCGTGTACGGGCTGACTGGATCGGCAAGGTTTAAAAATACCCTCGTCGATACCCGATAAGATCCATTCTTCAGGGTCAATAACTGTCAGAAGTGCGAACAAATGGTGGGATACATATGGGTACCAGTCGACGGAGACTAACTTACAACTATCGATGTGCAACACAGGCCGCGCCATCCCTTTTGCAACAACGCTCTATCCCTCATTCACCGTTAATGACACTTGTACTTTCGATTGTACGCTTTCGTTTCACTAGGCCAGTCCCGTTCGAACTAGAATCCGCCAACGAGTCGGACTAGTCTATCTATAACGAGATTACTTACCGCGGCGAGCGCGACCTGGCCACAGCAGTTCGCCGTGTACAGGACGTTACACGAAGAATAGAACCCGTGCAGAAAAACGAGGAGGAACGCTAAGCTCGCCTAAACGCCAGCCGCTTCTCGACTGACATTGGCTAGCTCGACTGAAGTTTCCTATCCGCTCGTGCGGATCTTTCAGTTCTTCGTACCCTACGGTTAGGCTGCGTTCAAATAAAACCAGACAACTTTAAACCTATTTGTTCCGAACAGCGTGAAGCCGAGCGTAGGTTTGGCGAAAGTAATTTGCATCGAGTGCATCAGGTTTACGGTTGTACGATCTTAACAGTGATTCCAACCGCTTGACAGGTTCGTAAATTACGAAATCAAAATAGAGTTACTTTGCTATTTGATGATCATAGAGTCATAGGTGGTGCTTGCTGAACCGCGCGCACAAATTGATGACAACGTGCAATCAGCGTGGAGGAAACTGTCCAATGTGAACACTACTTTACCGTGTTCAAACGCACACAATTGAAGGGAGAGATAGTGGATGTGTGTGTGAACTTACAAATGCATGCAACCCGCACACTTGTGACGCTTCCCGTAGGTGCGAAGACACGTAGGTGGAAACGAATGGGTAGAGAGTGAATGTCAACGAAACGTATCAAAAAGTTTCGCGACACATTGAAACTTGACTCCATTTTCCAAAACCGGTCTACCGCTGGGTAGTTGGGCCGTGGGAATTGATACGGTATCCTGTTGTCTTTTATTTTTTCTCTCGGTGCTTTAAATTATGCATTGGAACGAGTCGAAAATTAACTCATCCGATGATGAAATGATGACGTTGGGAAATGATGATGTTGGGAAAAATGTACATAGTTTCAATAAATATCTTCCAGTTGTTTGATTATTGCTCCTTACCAAAGTATTCCCCTTCCTCTTCCTGCTTTTCCATTTCTTCTTCCAGCTGTTTCGTCAACTCTTCTATTTTCCTCTCCGCTTCAGTGGGTCCCTGCAAGATATAAATCACATCCCGCGTTGTGATCAGTACTGACAAATGGTACTATGGACCGAGGATGGAATTTCGTCACGGGAACACATAAATCTGCATGCGTTTATGGCAATATTCAAGGCAACAGGAAGGTGTAAATGCGAAAAACTGTTGCATGCATGGTGAGGATGAATACGGTCTATGAATAAAATATTGTGCGGCGACTATACAGCGCTTGTCAGAAACGGACAATTTACAGTGTATGATTCAGCGCGAGTTCGCAGAAAGAACTCGTCACAAATTGTAAGATATTGCGGATGGTTCATGCGTTTTTTTTCGATGCTTTTCAACATTCACGCGGACAGTTCGATTTCTAAAAAAACAGGATGTTTATTGAGTTGTTTGGAACAATATTTCTGTCAGAACATCGGTTATATCTTATCGCTATTATGGGTCAGTCATTATGCAAAGCATCAACGATAACGGTTGACATTATCGCTTACGCACAAAAAGCAGCGCAAATTGCTTTTTCGTTGTACATACAATTTTCAACATATATTTTGTTAGTTAGAATTGTTATTTCGGTGAAAAAAGAATCAAAGCAGATTCGACGATTGTTAGAAACAGCAGGATTTTTTTTTATATAAAGTAGCATGCAAATAGATCAACATTTGGCATTCAGCCAAACTGAAACACATCAAGAGCAATACATTCCCATGAACCGAGTTAACGAGTTACATTGCAGAAAATAGTTGCAAACACAGGAGTTAGAGGCACATCGATTAGAAATAGGAATAGATTGGTGCTTTGATCTTAAATATTTGTTTCTTACTGAAGTTTTAGGTGGTATGACATTGTAAGGCAGTAGTCCCTTTCCAGATGTAGGCTTAACTGGTGGACTGACTGACTTTCTTTCCTCTGGTTCAGGTTCAGATGGCCTTTGCAACACAGGTACACCAGCATTTAAAAAAACTGGGCCAGCCACACCACTAGTCACCCCTGGAGGAAGACTAGTGATTCTAGGACCATGAACATTTGTATCAGATTCTGTGGTAATAGCTGTAGCAGTAGTTACTGGTGTTTGTACTTGACCGGACACAAGACTTCCAACATTGTTGGTTGAAGATGGTGACATGTGCCTTGGTGATTTCATCACATTCTGTATAATCGTATCGGATGATGCCTGAGTGTGAACTGGACTTATCTTTGTAGGACCTCTCATACTATTATTGTTGGTCACAATTCTAGAAGAATCACTACGACTGGGTGAGTACATGGGTGCTGTCTTTGTTTCAGAAGATTCAGGTACATTCTGAACAAAGTTTCTATCACTTTGCAAATTACTTAATCTTAAATGTTCCGATGAACGATTGGATGAATAAATTGGGGAGTTCCTAGCAGAGAATTCTGATCTAGGTTCCTGATGATGATAGCTCCTCTCATTGGGTGGTAACACTCTATTTGGAGAATAACAAGGAGAATTACGGCAAGCAGATTGTTCTCCTTGCCGTACACCATAGACCGGTGAATTTCTAGCTTGAGTCTCCCCACTGATATTTGCACTTGCAGTTCTTGTTGTTGGTTCCATGTATGGTTTATAATTGTGAGGTCCACTTATTGCACTATCCAAAGAACTACGATAATGATGTGGTTCTGGAGGTAATCTTATAGGTGGAGATTCACTGTGATAAGGGAGACCAGATCTAGGAGGCTGTTGTTGCTGTTCAGAATTATAATTAAAAGTCCTTGTTGGTGTCTGCAGTTCTGACGGTGGCACATAAGCACTTCTGCCAGACTGATGATCCAACGACGAGGAAGTTCCTTGTAAGTACCTTGATGTGGAAGAATCAACAGAGCGTTGTAAGCTTGAGCCATCATAACTTTGCCCACGTATGCCACTGCCTCTTTGCTGTGTATACGATAAACTTTGTGTCATACCCCTTTGATGCTGTCCTTGACCTACTTTCCCAGTCATAACAACATAATCACCACCATTGATCGTTGCTGGATGATAATAATTGGGTGGAACCTGAGGACCTGGTTTATTTTGACTGCTTTCTGTAAAATGTACCTCCTGAATATTCTCGTACACAGGAGGTGCTTCATATGGAGGTAACTCTTTAGCTGGTGACGGAGACTGATATCTATTTCCAATGGGCACCTGAGGTTGCGCTTTCCTGAAGGTAGGTTCATAAGACTCGCTTGCCAAAGAAGCTCTTGGGCTACTCTTAGGGCTTTTTCTAGATTCCACTGGATGATAGAAAGGTGGATGAGGTTGAGTCTGTTGTGGGTAATAATCAATATTCTCATATACTGGTGCTTGTTGATGACTCATACGGTTCTGATTTTGCTGTTGTTGTTGAGCACCTATTTGTTCCACAGGTTTTGGCGTTGCGAACCTTGACGCAGCTATTATATTTTCACGCTCGTATAATTTATAATCCGTAGGCGGTTGTCTACAGGTCTCGGCATTACCTTCAATAAAGCTTTCAATAGCACCAACCGGTCTGCCAGGTCCTCTAGCGTCGATTCTATTCGTAGTATTCCTTGACACGGGTACCTGGGCCTCGGGTCGTGATCCCGTGACCCTACCCGAAACACCTCCGGCGTCATTGGGTTCATCTCCGAGTTGCAGATAACCTAACTTTTGTACGTAGGAATCGTCGGTAGGATTGCTCATTGGCAGTGATTCACTGTAAGGCGATCGACGACGATAGAAAAATTTGTGCTCGTTGTTCAAAAGTGACTCACTGGTGTTGTTCAATGCCAGGATTTCGCACAAATTGTTAAAAAACGGCTCGACATCGTTCACGAAGCTGAATCAGCTCAGTGGTCGTCGTGTCAAATCGATCCTTTTCGATTCGATATAACCCAAACCCTTCAGTCGGTTCTCACCGGTGCTTCTTTTGCTGCACAGTCGTGATTTTCCCACGGGACACGATAAAACACGATGCACGTATCGAAAAAGTAGTTTACTGGACGAAAGCAAGGTCGTTTTTTCTACAAGATTTTGGGATACGCCCCGCGATCACGGCGCCTCGAGTCAATGTCTATGTTTCCGAATTATCGTTTGCTATCGGGAAAACCTCGAAGCGTCCTGCACCGAAAAATCACCACCTGCGAAAATTCACACGATACACACATACATCCACCCTGCACACATCGTGGTTCGTCAAACCAGATACCTGCGAGATGTTTTCCCCTGCTACGAGTTATCCAGATCAGCCAAGGTTCCAGCATTTTGCCACGATGTGGCGCCACCGTTACTGGAACGCTCCATTTTGTTTGGAAAAGTAAGGTTCCTGCATTTTGTGCGGTGCTTCATAATCCAAACGATTGGTATCGGCGCTAGTGTCGATATTAAAATCAATCCTAGTATAATAATGTATTTTCAATCCTTTTCTCCGTGGAATGCAGACAGTATACGCATATTAACTACAGGATTCAGAGAACGTAATTTCCATTTACATATGGTACAAGCAGAGACGTATCGGTCGTTATCAGATTCCAAAGTCCGCAGTCGGTCTCAAGATGCAGGAATGCCAGGCATGTTTGTCCATTTAAATGAGGATATCTTCGCCAAAATCAGAGATAGAAATTTCGCACGAGATCGTTCCCCTTTCTGGCTGACCCTAGAGTAGAATAGACGCGAATACATTGACTGGTGCTCAAAACAGGTTCTTTTTGGGACCTGCTTAGGAACAGAATGGACAGGTCGACAGGTAAAGATGCAGGAGCCTGTCCCGCGCGCCGTCATGCATTCACGGGAACCGTGCTCGGCATAATAATGCAATGTACTTCCCATACATCGTTTACGATTGTCCTTACTACGGTCAGCGGAGAACAAATTATCAATTAGGGACATCTATCAGAAAATGTTGAACGTAACGGACCTCATGAGAAGACTTCTTGTGCCATTCTGGGAAATTAAACGACGACATTGGTTCTCGTTAGTCTTAAAGATTTAGAATCATGGTTTCTTGAATTCAGCGACATCAGTATCGTGATTTATAAATTCCAGGAACAGGAGGAGCCGTGTAATTAATCAAGCATGTCCAGCGTGACCCGTTGCTCCCTGTTTTCTTCCGATTAAAGATGCAAATGTTTTATCTCGTTCCTTACAAGCGAAGCAAATTTTTGTATTTACGATCCGATTGATTCGAGCTTGCACGTGTTGCCGTAACCGAGCCCCGCTGTCGTCCTACGCGGGAAAGGAACCAACTTTTCATTGGTCGTGTCTCGCAACTGTTCACCGGCTCGTTGCGACGTGGGCGACACGACCTCACTCAACGAAAACTTTATATTTTCGAAAGGTGAGCAAAAATCATGGATTTCTAGCCTTCGATCCACCCACCAGATGGTGGCACCCACGTTTTTCCAAGCACCTGCGAGCCGTTACGTCTTGTTAGTCAACACCGGTTTGATTCGATATCGACCCCTGACGTAACAGTACGTATTTGGATCTTGCGGTCTCGTCGGCTTATCGTTCGACATCTAATTCCGCTTTTATAGCCACATAAATTACTTTAAAGCCGAAGAAAGCTATAACGTGTCAGACTCTTAATTGCCACCCAAACTCCGCAATGGTTTCAAACAACATGTGGTGACGAAAGTCAACAGATATAACAGACTATTTGTACGAATTAGTATACCGTTATTATCGCCATTCACGTCGACCGAATCGAATTCGCCCACCTGATCATTCGAATTCGTCGCTCATAATTGATTTACGATTAATATGCAAGGAGGATCGGAAACATCTATTAATCTATTCATTACGTAACGCGAGACAAATGTCCAGGTAGGCGAACAGAGCTATCGCATGTGCCGCGACCGGAAGTGTAGCGACCAACGTTGAAGTCGCGGCACAATATCACATCGAGTTCCCGTGTACTCGTCGCGTCGTTGCGACAATAAACACGAGGTTTACGGCCACAGGATCGCACATGTGTCCGCGTACATGCGTTTACGTACACGTAAAGAGTTGGCTGGCGTGAGAGTACACAGGAAACGCAGCCCTGTGCTGCCCGCATGGCTCGGAATCCACGAGAATAGAATCGCATTCGACTGTGTGGGTCCTCGTGCACAATGGAACAGCACCCACGGCCATAGTCCTATGTGTGTACAGGGTTGGTTATGCTACTGGTGAACGTATATAGGGTGACAAGAAAACAGAAAACCAAACTTTGGGACTAAAATTTTACTACGAAGTCGCCAATACCTTATTGGGAGTGGAGAGCCTAGGGAGAACTTGGGGAGATCCTAAGGAGGTTCTGACACGAATTTAGAGAGATCCTAAGAAGCGGAGGGAATTTAGGAAGGTCCTAAGGAGATGCAAAAGGGAATGTAGTGGATTCCTAGAGAGAGGAGAATCTAATGAAAACTTGACAATATTTTAAGGTCCTAAAGGGAATCTAGGGAGATACTAAGGAGATATTAGGTCTCAACGTGATTCTCACTTTACAGAGATGCTAAGAGAAACCTAGAGAGATTTCAGATCCAACAGAAAAAGAAGATCAAGGAAAAGGATGATCCGAGAAAGTAGGGAAATTCTAAGTGAAGCTTAGATAGATGTCTATTGACCAATTACTGGCCTAAAAGAATGAATGTGCTACCATAGTTCGAGTCTCTATTTCTCTGTCACCCTGTGTATGGGTGCTCGGTTAACTGCATCCTTTGTAGGCACAATTTGAATTGCACACGTGTTGGTGCACCTGAGTGTACACGTAGGCACGGGACAGGAGGTGTACAATGATAGTGCATACATTATAGCAGCACAGGTTGTTTCACGACCACGGTGCTGACTAGGCGGAAAGAAGATTTCCTCGCGGAAAAGATGCAAGACTTGATACCTTGCTATCAGAGTCATCTAATTAACTGGCTGTCCAATTATGTTGCTCTTTGTTTACCAATTTATGTTGTCGGAGATAGAATTTATTCACGCGCCGTAAAAATGCACTTTCTATCAATTTAGGGAATTGAATCAATCTTGATTTTTACATAACAGGACTTAAGTAGAAATCGTGATTGATTTAGGACTTGAAGTTTGGAACGGTCTTTGATCGGTAGTTTGCAAATGTGTGAAAGTAACATTACAGGTGAAAAGTTCGTATCTTCTGTAAAAAGTATTCGGCTTCGAAATGTCCATCCGGTGATATACATTTGCACAGATATTTCTGATAAACGATTGACGTTCACTTCTGGTGAACGGGTTGTCGGTCATTCCCACGTAACAACTTTATAACTCATACCTGTTGATTTCCTCCATGATTATTTCGTCGGTGAATCACGATACGATAAAGATAACGACGAATTACATTAATTAGGTGAGTTTTATCAACAGCGAAATTACGAAGTTCATTTTTGTACAACTTTCTCGTCGAATTCTCGATAAAAATAACTATGCATTTCCTTGACTATATAAAATCGTCCAATAAATTACCGATTATGCAACTGTGTAACCAGTGTAATTTCATAGCTACCAGGTTAGCGACCCTCGGTTACAAAAGTTCTTGATTCACTAAATTTAGCCGACTTTCCTTTTCCACGCATAATTTCTGTTCCCCCGTTTACATTGCGTCCCATCGACGATGCCTTTTTATGCCACCGAATCGAATTCCTGCGCTTTCTGGCCCCGGGTCGCCCCAAGCAACGGAAGTCTCGCCGGTTCTCCCGTTTAACCTGCGTGCATACGCGGTGTACGCTGCACGTGTTTCTCTCGTGCGTGTCCCGTTCCACCACTACGTGTATGTAACTTGGGTCGTATACGAGCATATATGCCGCTTCTCGGTTGGTTACCTTGTCAAGAATTCTGAAGGAAGCCCCGACTATCCTCCTCATCACGGATTCCCTTGAACCTGCTCGATGTTGATCGATTTTTGCGCGTGATGACTTCATTAGAGAAAACATTATCAAAAACAATTACGCTTTGCACACAGTTATCGATTCTTTAATCGACGAACATTTAATCGGCATGAGTACGCGTTTCGTGCCTTGCATACTTTACGCTGCACATATCAAAAGTAGCACGAGTCTTAATAAGCTCGTTTGCAATGCAAACGAACCATATAATACTTGGCTCATTACTTCTATTAGTTGGAGTCGTTCCAATCCAATGTTCATGAACATGGTTAAGGAAGATTTACATCGACAGGCAACGGCAGAGATTTTAATCTTTATGAAAAAATTCAATGTTCTATTTTCCCTTTTTTAACAATGCACCGACACTGAATTTTGGATTAGTTTTTAGATTTGGATAAGGTTCCAAATTATCCAAACTTCTTGGTCAGCGAGTCTCAGAGTGTATTTTGGATTAGGTTTGAGTTAGATATTGCACAAGGGTTAATCTTACTCAGTGTCTAGTGCCAGCAATATGTGAAGGTGCGTATCAAATTGGACATGTACGATCTCAACTTTTTAAGCCAGTTTATCCAGTTTCAATGTCTATCAATAAGTCGATGATCGGTTACACGCGTTGAACTCCGACTTCCAGATGAAAATCAAAGTCATGCGAGTAGCTCCGTGTCAGGTGGTGCCTTTCTATCGCGCGAGCGTATCTTCATTGTCGGATAAAACGCGTTTGCGAAGCAGCATCGGCACGCTCGCGATTCCCATCCATCCCGAGGAAACAATAGGTCGTCCGACAAAGAGAGAAGGCTGCCGCTTTCTTTTCTCAGTGTTCGAGGCAACGAACGACGACCGGGCCTTTCAAGAGATCCTCAAAGCAACAGGCATACGATACAAAACGATAGACTATTGATAACGTTAATTACTTTGTAAATAATATAGCGAATCGATGGATACGATCTTGTTTTTCCTGACGCACGTGTCAGAAGACTTTTAAAAGGATTTACAGTGAAAGTGAATTTCCATGCAGCGAAGGAAATCGAGGAAACGTGTATGAAACATTCGAATTGAACGGTCGATTTCGAGTTGCGTGATCTCGAAAGCAAGAGCAAAGACGAACGGGCGTGAAAATGAACTAGAAAAATGAAATAACGCGAGTTCGTGCATCCAGAACGACCATAGAAGTTCACCGCGATGAATATGTGTAACGACAAGCTAATTTGCCACTCTCACGCGATTCAAAAGGCCGTTATACACGAAGGACGCTTCCCACGTTATTTTGCGTCAGATGTTCTGGACGTGCGTTTCGTCCAGTCGAACGTTACCGAAAACTTCGCAAAAATAACGGCACGATCCGAGGACTTGTAGGAATAAATATGAGGGAGACTTCCAAATTATCATATAACTCAAAAGCATGTGATTAACACATTCCAAATGTGATTAAAATTCTAAAATGCTTGTGGACAATTTTATTAGGTGGTAATTCTAGTAATTGTTGTATTTGTTGTATCAATATTTCGTTGTATTATCTACAATCTCAAATAGGAATATTTATAGGTAACGTAGCAAAAGAATGTGTAGTAATATGGATGAGATCTATGGAAATTCAAGTGTCCCACATGTGTGTGACAAAGTGTTAATGATTGCTAAGAAGGAAATAAACAGATATACGAACATAACATTTGGGATCAGTATTTGATGAGTTCCGCTTCGGTTCGTTGAGATCACACGAGATGGTCATGCGCTACCGACTGCAAGGTATGAGTGTCGAAATGAACATGCTCGCTCCAGAAGTTTGGGTTTCCAGATAGTCTATTACATCTTGTACCCTTGGATTTCCTTCGTGGGTATCAGATTTCGTGTTCATTCACTATGTTAAATATTATTCAGGTATATTTATACGTAACGTCCTGATCGAATAACTTCTGCAACATGTTTGATGCATCGGAGTCATAACGTGTACGTTATCGTTGATAACTATGACTATAGTGATAGGTGACTACCGGTCAGATGACTATATCAGGACATAGTCATCTTGTAAAGAGAATGGAAAGGAGAATGACGCAGAATTCGTGTCGGAAATGCAAACTTCTTGGGCAACGAAAGGACCCGGTCGCATACCACACACGGCGGAAACGCGTAACACGTCTCGGTGAAAACTCGATCACACCTTCGTCATATCCTGAAATTAGTAAGCGCGATCATGGTTCCCAGCGCGGAGAGAACGGGTTTCACCGCGATTAGAATTCAGACGAAAGTCTGCCCCGTTTCGATTCATAATTACTGCTCGAACTTCGCGTATCGTCGGATTTCTCTAATTTTCCCACGACGGAACAAGCATATTCGACCCGAAGAAATTACATCTTTCACGTTACGAAAATGAACTTTTCGCAATAATCTAGGCCAGTGGATCAATTTAAATAGCCCGTTTCACGAGTCCGTCTGAAATTTGTTCGAATTACAAGCGACCTCTTTAATTGACCATCACCGGAAGCGTTCATTTCGTTCTGGTTTGCGAAAGGATCGCCAGGTTTCCTGAACCCGAAGCGGAAATGTCCACGCTCGTTATCTTTTTAGTTCGATTTTTCTACGATTTGCTTATACTTCGGTGGTAATTAGACGGCAGTAGAGAGTATGAAAGGTACAAAAGAAACCTTCCGCATGATTCATGACACGATTATCCACATACTCTGATTTCTATGGTGGTACTGTATAGCATGATTCTGCCACGTGTACAGTAAATTGCCGATCGTTTCTGACACGTTCACCTTGTTTACTGTCGTCACTTATCGTTGACGGTTATCGTACGTTTGTGTTAGATCAAAGATCAACAAATGAACTGTGATTTATTGGCCATGGCGGTGCCGTACGCAAGATACAATTGAATCGTGGCGAACAGATGTCGGAGATGTGAGTGACCCAGTATAACACCACGTGTTTTCGCGATGTACAGAGGCGTATGAATTCAAAAATGACTGTTTCCCTAGGAAAAGTAGGGAAGGGCTCGATCAAATTTGCGAACTGACAAAAATTATAAAGAACTTGAAATTTAAGAACTTGAATATTTTGTGGAAGTTAAAGAAGTTGAAAACTGCAAAATTTCAAACTTGATAATTCGCAAATTTGATAGAACACATGAAACGAAGGTTCCCGTCGACAGACATGCAACAATCGAATAATAATCCTGTAATCCACAATTTCCCGTTGTTTTTCGTAAATCCCGTAACGAGTGGTGTACGATATAACGGCACCCAGGTATCGACGTTAATTAACCGATAGAAAATCACGCGATCGCGAAGCCCGTTGCATCTTTGTCGTTCTCGGTCGAAAGTGGTTGAAGCAACTTCCTCCGCTTCTTGCTGTTCCAAAAAAGTCAACATATAGCGTGTGTCTATGTTGTGTACGAAGCATTATGCGACGAAGGTTGCGTGACGAGGGAGACGATTTTCAGTAATTGACGTATGTAGCTCGTATTCATGATTAACGGGATCAAATTGTTTAGGTTGCATGTTTGTAGAGTATGTTGGGACATTGTGAAAAATGTAGGATGTGAAATGTGCAAAATTATAGAAAATAACCTTAGTGAAATAGAAATTAAAGAATATGGAAATGGGAGGAGATAGAGGTCTTAGTGATTTTATCTTCTTAGCTAGTTTACAGTAAAGTTCAAACTTTACACAATTCCAAATTCCTACATTTCCCAATTTCTACATTCCCCAATTCCTGCATTCCCCAATTTCTGGATTCCCCAATTTCTGCATTCCTCAATTCCTGTATTTCCCGATTCGTACATTCACAAATTTCCACAATTGCGAATTATTATATTCTCCAATTCCCACTTTCTCCAATTCCGACATTCCCCAATTCCAATATTTCCCAATTTCCACATTCCCCAATTCCACATTCCCTAATTACTACATTCCTCAATTCCTATATTCCCCAATTCCTACATTCCCCAATTCCTGCAGTCGCCAATTCCTACATTCCCCAATTCCAATATTTCCCAATTTTCACATTCCCCAATTCCACATCACCCAATTCCTACATTGCCAAATTCCTACATTCCCCAATTCCTACATTCCGCAATTCCTACATTCCCCAATTCCCACATTCCCCAATTCCTACATTTCCAAATTCCTGCATTCCCCAATTCGTACATTCCCAAACTTTTACAATTCCAAATTCCTACATTCCCAATTTTCCGCAATTCCAAATTCCAATATTCCCCAATTCCTGCATTCCCAAATGTCCACAATTCCAAATTCCCACATTCCCAAACCTTCGAAATCCCCCAATTCTTAAATTGCCAAATTCCTGTATCCCTAAATCTCTACATTCCCAAATTTCCAAATCCGAAAACACCCATGTGCGTAAATCCCTAAATCTTCAAATTGTTAAATTCGAAAGTTCGAACTTCACCCAAGTATAAAATATCCGAATAGCTTGAAATTTTCACAAATTGTAACGGCGTGTACCCTCCGTAGAAAGTATCAATTTTATTTTCGTTTGTCACGGTTAGGTTGGCGAGGTTCCGGCGGAAGTGGAAGTGATTTAAGTGTTGCAGCGACGTGCCGGAAGCACACGGACATCGTGGAACAGTTCGATCCAGCATTGTTCGTCGCGAAATCGCGCTTGCAGACACCAGGAAGTGGCGAATCGTTTCCGGAAGAAGGTGAAAATGCTTCTTCTAATTTCAAACGAGTCTCTCCTTGTTCGGTCGCACAGGCTGATTAATAATTACGTGTATTTGAAACTCGTTTGCAAGTTGTGTGCCGAGTTCATTAGAATCTGTCAGGAAAGATATACGAGTCGTTCCACGAAATATATTCCATTATTCCCGAGACGTTTCTTCCTCGTTCGAAATGCTTTTACACGTAATCATGTTAAAGTGCCTTTATTACATGAAAACACAAACTAACGATCCGACATGTTTGCGTGCAGAGGGTGGAAAGTGCAACGATCGGCCGCACCCTTGAAAGGGCGCGGTTCCCGAGGGTGTGGTGTTTGCTGCACGACAACGCCACGCGCCTGCTCCCTTATCATCCCTGTTTTATGGACGTGTATTAATACACCACATCCTGTATAATTAAAAAACAAAGCCTTCGAAGGTACACCTTTATCGAGAATATTCTACCCTGTCATTGTACTTAACTCTTTGAAGCACGGTGGTACACGCCACATTTTGCAATGCAGGAATAACGGTGTTTTTATTAACCCGACATCAGCTATATTCAAGCATTTTATGTTCTCCGCGATATTTACTTATTTCAAATGAGTTTGAAAGAGAATATAGCGAATAAAATATCTGTGTGGATCTTAATTTAACTCTGGAATAAATTGCGTCTGATACTAGAGAGCGTAGACAAATTCGTGTCTCTCGCAAACGACAGAATGATATACGTGCTGATTCTCCAGTTACGATGAATCCGCGTGGAAAGACAATTTATCCTTTGTAGCGTCTATTGTCAGAGAATGTTTGTCAGTGGGCGATCGGAATTGTTTATCCTATGACTTACTCGACGGGCTCTTAGTCATAACTTATTCGTCATACGATACACCGCGAGTATCAGCGCAAAAGCGTATGTACTCGCACGATAAAAAATGTTAACAATAGGACGAGGATCGTCGTGAAATTATCGATCGTGTTCGTCGTGTGTGAAATTTACTTCCAACAATAATAATCGATAAACTTAATTTCCATGTTGTTGTCACGCGTTTGTCGGCGGGAGAAAATGAACGAGGCTACTTATCAAATTTAGTTGCACTACTAATTAACGAACACCGACTCGATAACCTTCTATAAATATTCATGTTCGCAATTATTTGCTATAGATTAAGTTGACGGATATATTCTGCCGTTTAATATTCGCCACATCTTACGTTTTAAAATATCTTCAAATGCTACGTGCGCTTTGTTGAACAGCAGAAACCTTTTAGCGCAAAGTTCAAATTCCTATTTATGCAGTCGTACTATCTACTCGTGTAAATTACACGGATACGTGAACTTTGCAGACTATTAAAAGGGTCTGCTGCATCATCTGTTCATTCGTTGCCCCTCGTTGCCCTCCGACAATTGTCCGAAGAAATCGGAAAGTTGACCAAGCGTGTAATGTAAGTCAATCAGGAGGGCAGAATGCGACCTACATGTGCACGGCCACTCCCGAATTGCCGATCCTATACCCTCGGGATCAATTAATTCATTATGTAAGCCTGACACGACCAGGGGTAATTGTTTCAGCAGTTAATTGAAGCAGTATGACGCAACGTTACGAATACCAATCGAATACGTTATTTATCCTTATTGGAAATTCAAATGGAGGCTGCTATACGTTCCCAGGAAGAGATGAATTTTTCTATATGTTGACTGTATGAAACGGAAATTGGTTATTATCTCCGTCATGAATCAGAAATTATCACCTGCGGTATGACTGGACGGGTTTCATTCCGAATGTTTCATTTCCAATTCGATTTAACAATATTGATCATAAATAAATAAATTCTCAATGAGAATATAATAAATAGAGAATTGATCAATTTCATTCTTGAAGAATATGACCTTAAAGAAAATAAACCTAATTGCACAGAATTCAACTGCACATAAGCTGAACTAACTAGTTTTATTAAACTAACTATAACTTTTGCAAGAAGTGAAATTCATTTCATTTCATAACAACATTTGGAATTTGGGGAATTTGGAATCTGGGGAACTTAGAAATTGGGGAATTTGGAATTTGGGGAATTTAGAAATTGGGGAATTTGGAATTTGGAATTTGGGAATTTGGAATCTGGGGAATTTAGAAATTGGGGAATTTCGAATTTGGGGAATTGGGGGAATTAGGAATTTGGGGCATTTGGACCTTGGGGAATTTGGAATCTGGGGAATTTGGTATCTAGGGAATTTGGAATTCAGGGAATATCGAACTTGGGGTATTTGGAATTTGGGGAATTTAGAATCTAGGGAATTTGTAATCTAGGAAATTTGGAATCTAGGGAATTTAGAATTCGGGGAATTTAGAATTTGGAGAATTTAGCATCTGGGGAATTTGAGAAATTGGGGAGTGTGGAAATTTGGGGAATTTGGAATTTATGGGATTTGGAATTCGAGAAATAAGAAATTTGGGAAAATACAGGGGATTTAAATTTTGAAGTTCAAAGTTTCTTGAAGTACATGATCTTAAAATAAACCAATTTCCCCAGAATTCAACTGCACATAAACTAAACTAGTTTTATTAAACTGACTATAACTTAAATTTCTCGGTACAGGTTAAATATCCTAGCTTGTATAAAAAGCTAAGCAAAAGTACCCATCTACTCCCAAATTAATAGTAATTTAAATTTGAACGAATTAATTCGAAGAGAAGGAACTTTAGTATCATTAAAAGGTTGGGAAACTGGATCGGAGAAAACAGATTCCTCAGTCGGGCAAATATCTTTGGTGGTTGTTTTTTGTTTTCTGGGCTAATGAAGCCGGATTGAAAATAGCGGAGGCGTCAGACGGGTTCGCGTTGCTGCAGCAATGAAAGCAACACTCATGGGAATGAAGAACTCATCGAAGAACTATCTCGTGAACTAGATGCCGTCAGCGAATCTTGTTACAACGAGCTATGCAATTGAGAGATATCACACGGAGCTTCCCTCGATCCACTTAAAATTTTTTGGGCCCCGTTGCTCCGACTTTCTTGCTCTACTTGGCTCAACGAGGATCACTTGTATCGAGTGCGGAAATCCGATGCTTCTTCATTTTAATCCTTTATATCATACCACTGTGCAGTCGATAAAAAAGATCGAAGTATGATCATTTCTTTTTAATTTTGTAAATCGATAGTCCATAAGGTAGCAAGCTAAGTGTTGAAGATCCTTGAACAAGTTTCGGAGATTAATTTTTGGAAAACTTTGTCCTACAAATTTTGTTGCTAGAGTCATGAAACAATTTCTTTAGGATTCTTGATGGAATTTATTATAAAATTCAAGAATTTGTGAAATTCAAGAAAAGTAAAATTCGTAAAAGTTTGCCCCATTCTCCTAAAAAATATGCGTGATATCTGCGCGTGTAATTAAATAAAGCGATCGCTGTTTAATTAGAGTGAGTTCCGAACACCATATAAAGGGTTAACGAAAGAACCGAGCGTTATCGGTTTAGCGTACTGTTACCAGACGAAAACAACACCCATGGGAAACGAGGCGAACTCGCCAATGACCATGGGGAAAGAGACCACTCGATGTTGGGGTCCCTTTGGATGCATGCAGCACGGAACCGTCCCGGAAATCAGTCCCGTCACGCAGACCGGAAGCTGGACGTTGCCGCGGCAGAGGATTGACATTAAATCCCATCGATTGTTCCGTCGTGTCGAACGATCGGTGATCTTCGAGGGAAAATAATTTCTTCCTTTTCAACATAACAATTTTCAAACTTGTCAAGAGCGCTTAGATTATTATTTGTCAATGTCACACGCACGCCATTCACAGTTTCTTCATATCGGACATTCGTCTTCGTTCTTACCGAGCTATGTCATCGTGATTCATTCTCAGCTGAGGAAACACGACGAAACGTGCTAATTATCTTGTTCCTCTACATTGTCAATGCAATCTGCATATTACCTCGGCAAATGCACGATCTACGCGTCTTATTTTTTCATTTATGTACTCTGTAATGTACTGTAACTGTCGCAGTTGATTATACATTCGTAGCATTTCGGTTTTTCCCATGATTAAGTGGATGACATCTTGTCAGAGCTGATATCGATTTGAGTAGGAGATAAACAGGTATTTTCTGATAAAAATTTGTTTCGAGAAAAATGAGGTGGGTATATGATATAAGTTCTGGATGTGAAGATATGAGGCTTAGGAGATATGAGAGTGTTGTGTATAGGGATTTGACGCGTAAGAAACTAGGATATAGGTATATCCTGGTATATGGTATAGGGATCTAGCCATATCAGAATTTAGGGGTGTGGGGATGTGGGATATAGGGATCTGGGATATTGGGATCTGGGATATTGGGAGCTGGAATATAGGGATTTGGGGTATAGAGATCTGGGACGTAGGGATCTGGGCTATAGGGATCTAGCGATATTAGAATTTAGGGGTGTACAGATCTGGGATATAGGGATTTGGGAGATAGGGATCTGGGGTATAGGGAGCTGGGACATAGGGATCTGGGATATTGGGATTTGAGATGTAGGGAGCTGGATTGTAGGAATTTGAGGTATAGGGATCTGAGACATATGGATCTGGGACATAGGGATCTGGGCTATAGGGATCTAGCGATATTAGAATTTAGGGGTGTACAGATCTGGGATATAGGGATTTGGGAGATAGGGATCTGGGGTATAGGGAGCTGGGACATAGGGATCTGGGATATTGGGATTTGAGATGTAGGGAGCTGGATTGTTGGAATTTGAGGTATAGGGATCTGAGACATAGGGATCTGGGACATAGGGATCTGGCACGTAGGAATCTAGGATATAGGGATCTAGCCATATTACAATTCGGGGATGTAGGATCGGGGGTTATAGAGATCTGGGATTGTGGGATCTGGACATATTAGAATTTTGGCGCGTAGATGTGGACATATTAGAATTTGGGGGCGTAGAGATCTGGACATATTAGAATTGGATGGCGTAGGGATCTGGACATGTTAGAATTTGATGGCGTAGAGATCTGGACATGTTAGAATTTGAGGTGATAGGAATCTGGGCATACTAGAATTTGGTGATGTAGTAATCGGATGATATTAGCCTTATATTAACCTTATAAGTAGGGATGTGTATGTCAGTATTTGGGATATAGGTATGTGGGATACTCTGGTTTGGACATATCAGAATTTGAGTATATATGGAGTGGGGAAATAGGAATCCTGCATACAGGATTATACGGATCTGACATATAAGACTGTGCTATGGTATATTTGACATAACAATTTACACCAAAATACGTTTCGATACAAAAGTCCAAATTTCGTTCGTATAACAATCCAATTTCCTCCATATCCATCACCTGACATTCCTCAAGATTTCTCGCGAACCCCTTAATTTCCCGATGGAAGAATTTCAATCCGTACCAAAACCCTATCTTCTGTTCTCAATTACACGTTCGATCCGCTTCCGTCAGCTCGGACATTTAAAGATCTGGAAGGTAACATTTTCAGGTCGTAACACTCGGTTATGGTGAGATTTGGCCGAAGCACAGTCGAACAGGTTTGCCTTGCAAGGTGAGATGCGTGCTTCTCCCGTTCTCTTTATTCGCCATACCAGTCCGCCCGTTTTCGACTCGCCGGCATACGCGTACGTGTGCATCGGCACACCGTGCGTGTGTGTGCAGGTGCACAGTGGGCGTACGCCGTGCAACCTGGAAAGAAGTGCACACCAAGGAAGAGACAGAGCCTGTGGGAAAGTAACGCAATACCATGAGAGCGGCCTGGACCGCTGCTGCCAAACTCCCATAGCGGTGTCCACACATGCCGTAGGCAGTATGCGAAGCTCGTCGTGCTCGACGGGCTCGCTACGTGCACGAGGATAAAGTGGCTGACCACCGTGATTCCGATCTCTACTCTTTCGCTCTCTTTGCCTTCTTTCTAGCCGAGTTCCCGAGTGCACGCCCGGTTGCGCCGACTCTTCGTGTGCCACGATTCGATGGAAACGACCGATCGTGAACTGTTAATTGAGCCTTGAATAATGCCTGGCCGAACGTTTAGACTCTAATTGTGTCTGCTCTCACAAATCGCCTTGGATGTGTTCGTGACCCTTTTGGAACACGCATTCTGTAAGGTTTTGGATGTTTAGGTTACAGTGGTCGAAATTTTGAGTGGTAAGACATATATTAAGTTTGAGAAATTGTTAACAATTACGTGGTTTAGTCGTTGGTTGGTACTTGGAATTATTTGTTGAAAGCTCAACAATTTGACATTTATTAGGGTTCTAGATTTTCAAATTTAGATGGTCTGAATTTCTAAGGTCTCAAATTTCTGCATTCTGGGATTCCGACATTCCCCAATTCCATATTCCCCAATTCCTACATTCTCCAATTCCACATTTCCCAATTCCCACATTCCCCAATTCCCACTTTCCCCAATTCCTACATTCCCCAATTCCTGCATTCCCCAATTCGTACATTCACAAATTCTCACAATTCCAAATTCTTATATTCCCCGATTCCCACTTCCCCAATTCCCATATTTCCCAATTTCTACATTCCCCAATTCCACATTCCCCAATTCCTACATTTCCAAATTCCGACATTCCCCAATTCCAATATTTCCCAATTCCTACATTCCCCAATTCCTACACTCCCCAATCCCTACAGTCCCAAATTCCTACATTCCCCACTTCCTACTTTCCCCAATTCCTACATTCCCAAATTTCTAAATTTCCAAATCTAAAAACGCACAAATGTCCCTAAATCCCTAACTCCTCAAATTGTTAAATTCTAAAATTCTCACTCTCCTCCGAAATTCCCCAATTCATAAATCTCCACATGTGCCACAAACTCATTCATGCTCATCAGTGCCACTAATACCAGAAGTAGGTTATCTAATCCACCAGAGATAAATACCAATTACGCCAAAGATGCCTCCTTACGCGTAAGCAACTAATTACAGATAATACTTATCAAAAAAAAAAATCCACCATTAGAAGCGTCTGAATCCCTAATTTGTTCAGTGTATTTTTCATTCACAAGTTGTGGCCACAAGATCTTACACCATTCATAGCATCGAATGTGTTAATTTTCTTCGGTAATACTCGAACATGAGAGGTCGAAGACCCAGAATGCAAGAAAGACGTTCTCGGTCGGCACGATCAAAGGCATTTCGCAGTGATCTCAACCCCTAAAAAGAAGTATGATAAGTAAACACGTTGCAACATGGAAGTCGTAGGTCTCAGTCACGCGTGATATCGCGACTCGTTTCTGCAACACGCGTGCCTTTTGTCGCGAACAACGAGCCTCCTGTGAGAAGCATTTCCTCGAGCGGGTCTGGCTTCGTTCACGACGATGTGGAGGAGAAAATTCAATTAGCTTTGGCAACTAGATCGCTCACGTTGCAGCTGCAATTGGTAAGCAAATTCCATGGGAAACAGCTTTCTGCGAGCTTATTGAGAAAAGAAAGAGTTTCAAGAAGCTAAAGGATTTTAAGCATTTTTGATAGGCGAGTTTATGATATGTTAATTGTTATTGATTTCGAGGTTGTTTGGAAAAACTTCAGCGCACAAGATCATTTTGGAATTTGGAATCTGGCGAATTTGGAATTTGGGGAATTTGGGATTTGAGGAATTTAGAATTTGGGGAATTCGGAATTTGGGAGATTGGGAATATGAGAAATTTGAAATTCGGGAGGGTGGAAATTTGGGGAATTTGGAATTCGAGAGATTGGAAATTTGGGAGATTGGGAATTTGAGAAATTTGAAATTTGGGAGTGTGGAAATTTGGGAAATTTGGAATCTGGGGAATTTGGAATTTGGGAGATTGGGAATTTGAGAAATTTGAAATTTGGGAGGGTGGAAATTGGGAAATTTGGAATTTAGGAGATTGAAAATTTGGAAGATTGGGAATTTGGGAGATTTGAAATTTGAGAGGGCGGAAATTTGGAATCTGGGTAATTTGGAATTTGTTAATTTTATTGATTTCGAGGTTGTTTAGAAAAATTTCAGCGCGTTTGTATCACAGGAGATAATGTTGAAACACAATATTTTGTATCACGAATTCGACTCGTGTTTGTTGTGTTCATAATCTCCTCTCAGAGTCACTCGATCTTTCAAGGGTTAATCTGAAGGTCAATGTCTTGATATCCTGTTAGATAAGGTCTGAAATATTCCGCACCAATGTCAAATATTGCAAACAAGATATCATTTTTCAATTACAAACAGATTTCATTTTTTCAATTAATGTTACTGATACGATAACCGATGCCTTGAACTTATAATCGATTAATCAGCAAAAGATTGCACGTTCTGCATTATTGGTAGAAACTTGTGGAGCTGGAAATTTATAATTTTTAAAACTAGTCAGTGATTCCCAATTAATAGAAGGAACATTATATGATTCAATATACATCTTATAATAGAAATATAATTCCAACGCAGTAACCTATATATAACGAAAATATAACTTCAATGTTATGAGCAAGATATAACAAAACTGTAATTTCATATATATTAATGTATATCAATATATATATTTCATATATATATCAATATAATTATATTATAATATAATATAATTTCACCGCCAAAAGTTATGCGAAATTCCGGTATACAATGTATTAATAACAATTTCATGAATATGTAAAAAGATATAAATTGAAATATCAAATCCTGATAATCACCTAAGACACGTATAGTGAAAGGTATCGTCTTCAAAGATCCCGTTTGATGCGTTTCTAATTCCTGCACCTGTATTCCGCCAACGATACGCTTCGAATTACTATGGACCCCATGGAACGTCTACTGACAACACAGATCCAACCCAGGTATAATGATACGCTTTCCATGGACCTAACTTGTCAGGTCTATCTAGTCATGTCGAAGCTTTTTGTCGCTGCAGTGTCTGAATGAACCGCTAACAGCAAACGTGTGAAATCTTCTCACCTGTTAGAAATCTGGTGGATTGAAGAGCATAGAGAAGCCCAACCGTGGGAGAAATCGGTAAAAAGATTATCACCGACGAGAAGGAAATTGTTCCTCGTTGCTTCCGGTATGAAAGCAAACGCATAACTTTCGTTCATCTTCTGCTCGAGGAGTTGCGTTCATCGAATCTAGATCGTATCTGTACCGCTAGAAAACGAAACTTTTCTTTTTATGGTTACACGTCTTTGATGCAGCAAAAATTCGCACGCTTTTTCGTTCGTTAATTATGGTTCGGATATTAATTAACTTGTTCGTTGGCGTAGGTAAATCAGTAGAACATATGGAATGTTATTGTTTCTTTTTAGGGTGTTGGATTTTTGAGGATTTGGGAATTTAGAAGATTTGAAATTTGGGAGGATGGGAATTTGGAAATTGGGGAAATTGGAATTTGGGGAATTTGGAATCTGGGGAATTTGGAATTTGGGGAATTTGGACCTTGGGGAATTTGGAATTTGGAATCTGGGGAATTTGGAACGGAGGGAATTTGGAACTGGGGGAATTCGGAACTGCGGGAATTTGGACCTTGGGGAATTTGGAATCTGGGGAATTTGGAATCTGGGGAATTTGGAACTGGGGGAATTTGGAATTTGGAAAATTTGGACCTTGGGGAATTTGGAATTTGGGGAATTTGGTGCTGGGGGAATTTGGAACTGGGGAAATTCGAAATTTGGAGAATTTGGAATCTGGGGAATATGGAATTTGGGGAATTTGGAATTTGGGGGATTTAGAATTTGGGGAATTTGGAATCTGGGGAATTTGGAATTTGGGGAATTTGGAACTGGGGACTTTTTGAATCTGGGGAATGTGGAATTTGGGGAATTTGGAACTGGGGGCTTTTTGAATCTGGGGAATTTAGAATTTGGGGAATTTGGAACTGGGGGATTTTTGAATCTGGGGAATTTGGAATCTGGGGAATTTGGAACTCGGGGAATTTGGAATTTGGGGAATTTGGAATTTGGCAAATTTGGAATTTGAGAGATTGGGCATTTAGGAGATTGAAAATTTATGAAATTTGGAATTCGGGAAATAACAAATTTAAAAAAATAGAGAATATGAAATTCGAAGTTCAGAATTTTCTCAAAACTAAATTGCCAAGTCCACAATTTCCCTCCCACCATAAAGTCTATTTTCTATAGAAAAACGTTCACTTGGTCACGTCACAAACGATCACGTAGGAAGTTGTCCTTGAATTTTTGTAACATTATTTGTTCGCTGTTGAATGAAATTTCGTCCCCAGACTCTGTACTCGACGTCGCTTCGACGTGTGCGAGTCGCCACTATCGCGTAGGAGTTTATCAGGGACCCAGGCTGCTTTAACGTTCCTTGTTTCCTGTAGATTCCTCTGAAAAATGTGTTCCTCGGTGTTTCAGTTAAGATATTCTGCCTACTTGTCGATGAAATTTTTGATTACGTTATTTCTGCCGGAGGATTCGTTAGAATTCATTCTTCACTGTTGCGAGTCTCGCAGGAATCACGTAATGTGTACATAGTTTCTTTTATGTTCATCGATTTCAATCCTTTCCTTTATCCTGTGAGCAGAATAATAAATAATGGAAAAATGAAACGTTCGAACACGTGTATTCACACGGACCATTAACAGGTGTAGTGCATTTTTTAGGAATGTTATCCTATTCATTAATAGTTTCGACTTGTTTTCCTTAGGACATTTGTAATTTACTCACTTAGGACGCTGTTGGAAGTGTTCTCGGAATTTTAATTATTTAAAGAATATTCTGTCATGGGAAGGGTTGTTTCTTCGATGTTTAATGAGTTGGAGTAGACATTCCTTTGCGAACTGAAATAAAATTAGAGAAAGCTGAGAAAATCGCATCTGTCTATGCTATAAAAGCGACATAAAAGTATACTTTAACCTCTTCATTCTTTTATGACTTTTTTCATATCTCTAACTGTACATCGCAAATAATCATTATCAGCGCAGCCAAACCAACAAATTTTACTTCTCTGATTGAGGGATTCCGTAGTGAATAAATTGTTATCAAATTTCTGTTCTATTTATTATTGACAGTAACT
Source organism: Megachile lagopoda (assembly GCA_036983795.1). Classification (NCBI taxonomy): domain Eukaryota; kingdom Metazoa; phylum Arthropoda; class Insecta; order Hymenoptera; family Megachilidae; genus Megachile; species Megachile lagopoda. The sequence continues at coordinate 8,567,698 of CM072797.1, read as the reverse complement.
ATAATTATAAAAAACTAAGCATATGTGGCCAAGGGCGTGAAGAGGTTAAACATATAAGTATATATGTATTATATACAATTAGGTTAGGTTAGGTTAAGTCGTGATTAGGTTAGAATTAAATTAATCTTCCATAACAATTTACTTACAATTAAATATAATTAAACTGGACATCCATAATTACATTATATAAGTCACAAATTTCCTCTGCATAGAAATCAAAAAACAATTATAACGCGTTGCAGTTGTCAGGCTAATACGAAGCGTTCAAACCCAAAACAAAAACAATTCGTCAAACGCTCCACCCAGTGCCTTCTTACATAATCAAAATCCTTTGTGCATCCTGACGATGCATTCATAATATATGCACCCTACGTCGAACCAAGCGGAGGGGTCAACAAAACAAGGCCAAAGCAACGAATTAAACCCCGAACATCCTTCGAATAACACGAACGAAAACACCCACGAGTTGCCGCAATATAGCGTGCATCGATACCAAATACACCTAATTGTCTACTCTCAAATACCTATATTCCTAGATTCCTATATACTCAGATCCCTATCCATGATAGTTTCATAGATGAAAGTACATTTCCTGAATCTGATCTGGTGGAATTCCTGTATTTTCGAGTATCTATGGAATCCTATATCCCTAGATCTCTATGTTGTTGTATTGCTATATACTATTATCTTTATACTCCTCTCCTATATCTCCAAATTGTTATATTCCTAGATCTTTGCATTCTGAGATCCTTACGTCCACGAATCCCTAAATCTCCCAAACTGCTATATTTCCAAATTGTTACAACCCAGATCTCTGTGTTCTTGGATTCTCACATCTCTGAATCCGTAAATCCCCAAACTGCTATATTTCCAAATTGTTATATTCCCAGACCTCTGCATTCTTGGGCGCCTACGTCCCCAAATCCCTAAATCCCCAAATTGCTATAGTTCCAAATTTGTATATTCCTAGATCTTTACATTCTGAGATCCTTACGTCCCCGAATCCCTAAATCCCCAAATTACTATATTTCCGAATCGCTATATCCCAGATTTATGCGTTCTTGGATCCCTACGTTCCCGAATACCAAATTCCCCAAATTGCTATATTTCCAAATTGTTATAACCCAGATCTTTGCGTTCGTGGACCCCTACGTCCCCAAATCTCTAAATCCCCAAATTGCTATATTTCCAAATTGTTATAACCCAGATCTTTGCGTTCTTGGATCCCTACGTCCCCGAATCCCAAATTCCCGAAATTGCTATATTCCCAAATCGTTATATCCCCAGATCTCTGCGTTCTTGGATCCCTACGTCCCCAAATCCCTAAATCCCCAAATTGCTATATTCCCAAATCATTATATCCCCAGATCTCTGCGTTCTTGGATCCCTACGTTCCCAAATCCCTAAATCCCCAAATTGCTACATTTCCAAATTGTTATAACCCAGATCTTTGCGTTCGTGGATCCCTACGTCCCCAAATCCCTAAATCCCCAAATTGCTACATTTCCAAATCGTTATATCCCCAGATCTCTGTATTCTGAGATCCTTACGTCCCCAAATCCCTAAATCCCCAAATTTATATATTCCCAAATGGTTGTATGCCTATTTCTCTACGTGCTTCGACCACTATAACCGAATTCTTATCTCCTCAGATCTTTAAATCATCGGACTCCTACAACCTCAAGTTCCAATATTTCCAAATCGATATCCCAATACTCTGTACCCGATCCTTGTCTCTAGATTCCTAGATTCCTACACGCCTAAACCCTATTCTATAGTAAATATCTATTCAGATATTTACACCCCTATGTATGGAGACCAGTACTTGCATATACCTAGGTATCTCTATATTTTCTATATTTCCTATACTTCTGTGTTTGTATATTCTAAGTTCGAATGAAGTCCAGCTCCGAAGTGTCTCGCCCCCACACAACTGCAGGGAAGCCTACGCTATCGCACACAAACGAGCGATCAGCGCGACTCGTTGGAAGGTCGTTTTCTTTCCTCTGGCTCTCGTAGTATACTCCAGCTTAGCTTACGCGACGGTTCATGCGTCCGCTTCAGTTGTAGCGCAGCTCTCGCAGCGTGCAGTCGCGTCCTCTTCATGCCTTCACCTCTCCTCGAGGCGTGCGATTCGAAAAACGCGACATACTCGTCCTTCCGCAATATTGAAAATTATTTACTAGACTAATTATCATTTGGATCGAACAATATTTTACATTCGTACGAAGTGCACACTGAAAATCGAGGATCATTTTAATAGTGATTGCAACAACGAGGAATGTGTTGTTGATTACTGGACAGTTCGTTTTGTTTCTTATTGGGACAGTTTTATGGTCTAGTGTCGACAGTGCAATCGGATGCAGTCAATGCCACTTGTTCGCCGAGTGTAAACATGATTCCCGCGCATTGACGTACGCAACGGACCGCGCGAGTGCGGCCTGCACTCAGCTGTGAATTGGTAAAAGTGAGTATACACGATGGTAATGCTCGCGAAGAAGTGCGTGATAATGTTATCACGCTCGATTTCGCGGTACACGTGCGCCGAGTAAAAGCACGATTATAGTGAAAGCCTTTTATGATTAATACGATAGAGCTATCAAACTACTATGGGAATAACTTTGCGTATATTCGTCCGAATACGCTTTTGGGTCGGAACATAGGAAATGCAAGTACATAGCTCATTAGGTGTGCTAATCATTTCGATACGATATAATATATTGCGAGAGCACTTTATTTTCGTATTGCGATAGTTTTCTTGGAACACATATCTTTTTGTTATATCGTAGTACAACGCGTTATCGTGTAATGTGGCGACACAGCGTAGAGATACAATGCAGTGGAATTCAACGCGTAGAGATTCAATGCGTAAGGATATAATGCGGAGTAATTCAACGCGTAAGGGTACAACATGTGGAGATTCAACGTGTAGAGGTACAACGCGTGGTAATTCAACGCGTTGAGATTCGGCACGTAGAGATACAACGCGTAGTAATTCAGCGCGTACAGATTCAACGCGTCGCTTTACAACGGATAGTAGTTCAACGCGTACAAATACGACGCGTAGTGGTTCAACGCGTGGAGATACTACGCGTGGAGTTACTACGCGTGGAGTTACTACGCGTGGAGTTACTACGCGTGGAATTACTAAGCGTAGAGATACTACGCGTGGAGTTACTGCGCGCGGAGTTACTATGCATGGAGTTACTACGGGTAGAGATACTAAGCGTGGAAATACAACGCGTCAACATACATCAAGCAGGGATCTAAGACATCGCCATATTAAGCTTGCTTGCTTTACTCGTGACAATAAAACTACGTCATGACATAACGTGACATTTATTTCAATAATCCTTCTCTATATTTCTAATAATTTTTCGATTACCTGCTAATTGCCCCTCACTCGATTTTGAAGCAAACTATCAAAAAATATGTATAAATGCACAACAGGTATGAATATCAAAGATAACTAGCTGTACAGTTAACCTTATAAAGCCCTTATCCCTTCGATGCATATGCACCTCTTAATTAAGCAATACGTAATGAATATGATTGGTCTCCATTGTATACGGAATTTCAGTGGCGTAGTAATATTAATCGGCATAGATCGCGTTATAGTCAATTATTATTAACGAGGCGAATACAGTTAACAGTGTGAGAATGGTTACCATTTTCTTGCTCTTCCTCGTTATGGAAACGTTTAACAATCGGGCCACGTACACTTCCTGTTGGATGTCGACGTCTGGCGCACTCTTCGCGAATGTTTAAGCTTCTTGGAGCTTCTGGCATGCAGCTGTGTTGTTTACCGGTCTCCCAAGGGTTTCACTTCAGCTTCCAGCAACCGTAACTTGGTCCCCAGTTCGAATTACACCGATATTACATCAGCTCCGGGTTTTCAAGTATTCGTAGTCGATTTACGAAGACTATTCGTTTTATAATCGTGTAGCTACCAGGTAATTACCGAACGGCCTTCACGGTCGTTATGTCCTTTACAACCTTCGAGCGAAAGGCTGAAGATACTACATGCATTAAAATTCTATTTCGAATGAGCGTTGTCTTGCTACGTTTGTTAGAGCTCGAATGTGGTTGGAGGAACGTTACAAATTGGAGCAACTGTATCTGCCATCGATTTTATCCCGTTTTCTGGATTCCTGCTCGGTTTCGCATACGATCAGACTGGTTTTCTGCTCGCTATAACGCTAATTGACTTTGTTAATACCGTAAATTTAATATGGATATATGATGAAAAAAAGATTTGATCGATGCATTGAATAATTAACGGTTTATCGTATTGGTACCCAAACAGTTGATTCTATTTTCACACATATTTAACGTGTCACAGTTATATTCTGAGATTGATCATTTTTTCATTTCAAACCTGAATAAGGTGCTCTGGATTATATATATAATTTTAGTATGTAGTATTTGTATAGGATGTACACTCAGCAGCATAGATTAATTTCTGAATTGTATTTGATAATAGTAACTGGAGTATGTAGTAATGTACAAGTACTGATTAGACAGGTAGCTGAATAAGTAGCTAGGCATGTAACTACTGAAGTGGCTAGGCAAGTAGCTAAGCAACTAGAAGTTGAACAAAGACCTGGCAATCTTCCTCGTTCTTAAGTGCTGTAAAGGTCGAGTCAGCAAGTTGCTTAACCTAAATATACCCGAAGACATCCTCTTACTTAATCTAAACATACCATGAAGGCCCCATGGGTACAAAAGGACTTTCCTAGCCATAAACCGACCTGTACATGGTCAGGGACATCCTTAAAGAGTTCACAAAGGAACTACCAGTTTGTCGAATTCACCTGAACAAACGTCTACAATAAAGGTTATAAAAATCCGAAATTGATTGTAGGTGACCCTGAAGAGGTATGTTGAAGCACGTGTCGGTCTCGCCGTGGAGAGGGCGAGCGGACAGCGTGAGTCTCGCTTCGAGCGGGGGTGCGAGTAGCTGCGGAAGCGGAAGTCCGACCCCTGGACACACACCACCGCCTTCGAGAGCATCCTCGTGTGCTTCGCTGGCACCCTTAACTGCCCTTTCAAGTTTCTCTCCTGCCGACGCCGCCCCTCAACAGGTAAGTCGACTAAAAGTGTTCCTTTTGACACCGATCGCGAATTTCTCTTGCTTGAAACGAGGTCCGATATAAAACCCGTTTGCGACTGAATGGGCAATAACGAGGGACGAGGAACAAGAGGGATCCCGCACGCATGGAAAAAAAAGTCTGTGCGTCATCCAGTGAAAGAGATCGAAAGTCACACGGGAGGGTTGAAAAAAAAAAGAAGCAATGACGTGGTTGCTTAATAAAGCAAGCTAGGAGAACAAAACGGTTAACCGTGACGGGTGGAACGGTTTCGTGAAAACGAGAACAACACGATTCCCCGCGCTTATTAACAGCTGGACCACGTGTGTCCTTGCTAGGCCTGGCTAATGGGATTCATCGACGTGACGTGTGTTTAATCCACGATTGTTTCCGACGCACTGCCTCGCTTGATTACTCTCGCGACCGAAATAGCGGCGATTATTTTCGATTACGCAAACAGGACGCCCGACAAAACGATACGACGGTGCATCATCGGTTCCTTTATTTCAATAATTGCGTCATCGATCAATCGTTTCGAAATTATACGGAGGACATTTGGTTAGGTATATTTTAAGTCTTGCTTCTCTGTCATGAGAGTTCGACTCTAGTTCTTGTCATACAGGGTTAAGTCACTCGAGTTCTTTATCATAAAGTTTAAAATCATTCGAGTTCTTTATAATATAGATCCATATGATTCATGTTCTCTACGATGCAAATTGCCTACGGTCCAAATTCATGTGATTCGAGTCTTCTACACCCCGAATTCGTACGATTCGCTCTATAAAGAAATGTTAAAACTTGTGCTGTTAATTGGAACCACAAGAATACTTTGTGGATGAACGGCGGAGCTCAACGAGCGACGAATCTGAGGGCTTTACGGGGACCTAAATTTATATGTGGGAAGCAGTTCGAAAAGAGGGTGTAATTCTCACGATCCGTGTGTCCAAGTTCCAGTTGCAACTGCATGTGACGTTTCGCATCCCTTTTTGCGCGGCCAGAAACATGACGCTCTCCTAAGGCCCTTGATCCCGAACAAGATGTTTAGGGAGGCCAGTTTTTTCTAACATCTGCCAAGGAAAGGGAGAACGGAACCCCTGTGAAGTCTTCATTTCAATACGAGACTTTACGAGCACATTTCACGCTCTATAAATGATATCTTTATTAACCATGAAAGATCCAAGATGTCGAAGTATGCGGAAATGGCACTTTCGAAGAATTTGTACGCGCAAAAATCGTATACCAATTGATACGATATTATTTTGCGTCGATTCAGCCAGTCAGCAAAGAAGATATCGACATTATCGAGATCATTGCACGAGATAGCGGATTTTTCGCTTTTCATACCTCTTACGTAAAGCTGTGTGGTATCGCGAAAGCCGCAACAGCATCATCGCCATCTTCGTGCAGTCAGTTAACGTATTCGAAAAAACATGACCAGAGTACATTTTATTTTATACCGGTTCTCGGCTGTTTCTCGACCGACCAGAGAATCGGGGAGATCCAGGGCTCTTTTGCCATTCTTTATCTTATCGCGTGGAACGATAAAACTTTTGTGACCAAGCTGCCTGGAAATTGGAAAAGATTTCTACTGTTTCCATGTATACATTCCTAAATTCATAGGTCCATCACTAAATATGATCCTGATATTTTTAAATTCATAGATTTTCAAGTTACTAGATTGTCGATTTTTCATATCCTTAGATTTCTACGTTACTAAGTTCTTAGCTCCTCAAATTTTTAGATTTCTACATTCCTAGATTTGTACATTACTAAGTTCCCAGCTCCCCAAATTTTTAGATTTCTAAATACCTAGATTGTCAAGTTACTAGATTTCCAAATTTCTATATTACTAAGTTCTTAGCTCCTCAAATTTTTAGATTTCTAAGTTCCTAGATTCCTAGATTCCTCAGATCCCGTTTCTTGATTTCCAAATCCTTCGATTCCGAGATCTCTAAATTTCTAGATTCATAAATCCCTAGATCTCTATATCTCTAGATACCTAAATCCCTAGATCTCTATATCCCCAGATTCCTAAGTCCCTAAATCTCTATATCCCCAGATTCCTAAATCCCTAGATCTCTATACCTCAAAATTTCTTCCTGTCCCCAAATTCCAATTTCTTCACATTCCATTATCCTCAAATCCCTTTGTTCCCTTAACCTTACAATCGTTAAATTCCCCTAAACCCAAATTCCTATATTTCCACATCCCCAGTTTCTCCAGCAATTATACAGCTTTTAACGTTATCTAAGTCGGCCATAACGTCGTCGTTCCTCCGAACAAATTTCGAGCCTACGGAGAAGCGAGGATCCCTGGAACAAGTACGATTAAGTGGCTCCACCATGGTTACCGTGCCTCCGTATAGTTTTTCACTCCACATTGTGAGTGACCCGCAATGTGCGACGCCTCGGCATGCGGGGTTCTCACACAGAATCCTCGATCCCTTCGACAAAAACTGCGGGACGTTTACGAAACCAGATAAACTGAACTGGTGAAAGCCACGAAAAATCAAAATGTATACATAATTTCTCTCGAAAGTTTTTAAAACGGCGTGAATTACCACTTGGTAAATGAGAAAATTGGAAAAATATCGATGACCAGGATGTTCGACACGAGGACACAGATGGCTCCTGGATTAAGCTAACGGAAGAAGTCATCCGTCTGAAGCGGACCTTTGTGCAACCGCGTGTGAAACGGGCCATACAAAGCACATATAATGTGAATACTCCGTCGATATTATATATTCAGCAGACAGGTGTTTAATATGTGGAGCTGATGCCACAGCGATAATGCATTACTTCGCGTTTTAAATGCGACGACCGCAATTTTTATTGGTCGCTGACGAGTCCGTGTCGACTACCTGCTATTGAGACCGTATGCAATCGACTCTTACTCGTTCGTTTTTAATGATAAATCCTTGCCGTGAACTTTTATTACTTCTTCGTTCTCTTTCTATACGTTTCTCTAGAAATATACTTCGCATAGATCACATTTCTAATTGCAAATAATTTCTGAAAAGTCTGGGAGGTTATCTGAATTGTCAAGTTTAATCGGTAGTAGTTATAACGTCGGTTATTTGCTACTTTTACTTCAAACAAAATAGAACGTCATATCTTCATATTCCAACGAAGTTTCACTGATAAGTGCTTTAAGCTGTTTTTGTCGGAAAAATCGACCCACATAACTCCTTCGCGTTCTCATCAAACCGAATTAAAAACCGCGAGATTCTCCGAAGAAATTCGATCGAGATCGGTTTCACAAAGATTCGAACATCGCGACAAGTGTATACGAAATCGTGTTTCAGGTTTTCGTTCCGCTCGTAGGTCCCGGACCTGTCCCTCGAACCACGCAACATCCGGCGCGGCGGCCCGTGGTTCCGGTTTTCTTCAGTACGCGCCTCGAATGTGTCTTGATAAAACTCGTCGTTTCATCTGACTTTTATCAATTCGTTAATCGTCCTTCGACGTTGTAGATTCTCAAACGCTCGATTTTGTTACGTTACGATGCGAAAAGCGTTTCGAAATTGCTTTGTTCCATTCTGCTTCCATTGTTGAGGACTTTATGCCTCTGTGTCGACCAAGGTCAGATTCGTGGACACCAAAGATAACCTAACCTAACCTTTTCGTCAACCAACATGGTTATAATTAACCGTATACGTCTTATTCTTGATGGTTTTTTAAGTGTAATTAGGAGGTTTTGTTAGAGTATTGTTTCGAGTGTACAATGGTGAAATTCCTGTACAGAAAGTGCAGATGTAGAAAAAGATAACGGTTGTGACGAACTTTGAAAGCGTATAATTGGGTAGTTATAAACGCGACAATTTTCCAAACCGAATCTAACTCTTTGATTATATTTTTAATGTTTATTTGCGTAAGTGTGCAAAGAATGGTCTAGAAATATTTTTAAAGACGTAAAAGTTAGAATCTGGACTGACTGCATGGGGGTTAATAATATTACGGAACACCTGGTATTTCATGAAATTATTAACATAATAATAAATCGGCGAGCATCGTGGCAGTGTGAACTAGAATAACTTGACTCGGTTCAAGCGGATACATAAAAAAAGATGTTCTCAAAGGAGCTATAACTGTGACGATTATACGATGCACATTATAGGGGAAACATCCTGGCCAAGGATGACTCTTATTAGGATGCATTGTGATACTTGCAAGCAAATCTACGATGGATACAACAAAGAACCTATCTGATATCCAGATGCGGGTACATCGAGGATTGACCCATGATAATCCAAAAACTCGTCTTTATTTTCTACGTTATATCGATAAACTTTATGAACTAGGGTCCACTTGAAACAGCATCTTTTTACTACTCTCTTGTAAAAGTTAATTGTAAAATTTCACTGGTTAGGTTCTATAATTTCTTTCCACAAATTATCACGTTTTATTACTTCCGACAGAAAAACGTATGCAAGGGAAAAGAGAAATCTTGCATTTCAAGTTCCCTAAACTTGCTGGTTCTCATACTGCTCGGAAATCCAATTGCGTAAGGACTATTCAGATATTGTTCCGGAGACAATGCGAAGTCTGCGAGAGGTATCTACTGTTACGTATCGAGAAGTGCGAAAAATTCGTAACAACCGGTAGGCATATTGTTCGATCACTGGCAGTTGACGACGTCAGAGAATAGGAGAACTTGATAACCGATCAAGAATGTCTGCAACATTAATTTGTTACTTTACCCGTAAATATCCAGGCAATCATATGACCTCGATTGCTAAACTGACCTTTCGTTCAAAGCTAAATTATGAAGATGAAAAAATAATAGAGACGAGGATTAACAGATTTTTGTCAGAAAAAATCTTACATGACAAAGTATAACTAGATCAGACTATACGAGTCAGCAGAAAATTCCAGTTAGCTCTGAACATGTAGACTGAACATGTGGTGATTCCCACGTAACATTCACGACAATCAAAACACGATAGTAATCCGAAATGTACTGATTATGCCAGAATCGTGTTATTATGTCTGTTCTCTTGTTTGTCATCCCAGCTTTCACCCGACGTAATTTTGAGAGTATCTATTTAAAGAGCACACGAAAGCACTCAGTGTTCTTCTGCTTCACAGATAATTATAGGTTATTATCAGCTTCTGTTCTCGTAAGAAGCGGCTCGCAAGATGAACTGCTTCGTTCGAGCGCATCGAGGACATGCGAGTTGGAACCGATGGTTCTTAAGTAAACACACCACCGAATCCTACAAAAACACCGTTGACATGTGCGACGGAAAAAGTATGGGGTCACCGATGGCCGCTGTTAGGGATCTTCTTCTATCCACGTGTTTTATGACCGGATTAGAAGGCACCGTTTCTCGCGACTTTTTACGCGCCAAGTATCGACTCGCACGCTTATTTTTCTAGCCAGCAACTACGCACGAGGTGGGTTTGTATATTTGAAAATTTGAACAAAATCGCGTATTATTGTACAAACAAATCCATAGATAGGCAGGGGGTCTTTCGTTTCTAGAATTAACCACCGGAACTGTTGCGTAATCGCGGTCCTTCACGCAGTTTTTTTCGAGATAAAATTGAATTCGTAATGGCTGACCAGAGAGACTTCCGCCATGTCGAATTGGTACCGAGAATCGGTGATTCTGCTTCCGTCGCGATAGCGGCCGCCTATCGATCATCGAATATAAATAAAACCGTTTTGTTTCCGTTTATCTGAGCTACCAGTCTGCCGGTTATACCCTTTTCTTCCGTTATCGGTGCCGTTCACCCGTTTTTCCTGGAATTGCTAACGTATCAGGGGAAGAAAAAATCTTGAGACTGGCGCCAGTCGCAAGAATTACTATATTAGACTCACGTGGCGATCTACAGCCGAGTACTGGATCTCCCTAGGGAATCAGTTTTTCTTGCTAAATTTCCACATTCGTACCTTGAAATTTTTAACTCTGTAAATGGGATTTTGTGGTTCAAAGACTTGAGAGAATAAATTTAGGTGTTTGGAGATTTGGGAATTTGGGGTTTTGAGAAGTTGGGAAGTTACAGTAGGATATTTCATAATTTGGGAACTTAGAGATCTGAACTTAGGGTAAATTTAGGTCTAAATGTGGGGAAGTGAGATCAGGGAAATTTACGAATTTGGGGATTTGGAGATTTGAACATTTGGGGAGACTTAGGTATTTGGGAATTTGGGAACGTCCAGATGTGGGTCTTCTAAATTTGGGAAATTTGAGAATTTGTAAATTGGAGGTTCGATATGACAACTCGGCAATTCGAATAATCAAGCTAATTCGAAAATGTTCAAACTTGCGAGCGTAATTTGAGTATCTGATCCCTCCACCTACATCCTGAAAGTGACCCTAAAGATCGCGTTGAGCAAGTATTTGAAATTCAGATGGCGCGAAGGTTAATTCCCGTGAACCGATCCGGTCATTAAGCGCCGTTCCCGGTGATTAATCTTCACGGTTGATTCCGCCTCGGTCAGTCCTTCGCAGTCTTTCAATGCCAACAAAATCGCGAATTTAAAGTCATATGGCCCTTGTTAGCGTTCTAACAGAGTCACATCCGCGATTTAACGTTTGAGCCGATCGTGAACCGGAATTCGTTGCTTAACGTGCGCGACAATCGTCGATTGCGCAACGCGTGACGCACGTTCACCTTTCAAGTACGTTCCTCAGGATCGTTTCAAGTGAATCCACTCGAATTCTTCGCGCGGACGCACGTAAACGATTAAGGTCGATCGTTACCGCAAACAAGAAAGTCTGATCTACTCGAAGACTTTGGCCGAGTAGTTTGAGACTTCATTCATGGAGATCGTCGTTCGAATTCTTCGGGCATGAATGTCGCCGAGGATTGGTCACGAACTGCCGGTGAAAGCACCCGCAGCTGGCTCGTACTCGTACGGCTACGCGAAACTACTCTTTAGTAATCATTCCAGTGTACCGAGAATCGTGTAGCCTGTTTGTGACGCATGACCGGCAATTAGAGAACCATTTTGCATGCTTATTGTGGCGGATCTCGATCGCTTACTCCGCTACTGTGCCTTCAAGAGATTATTTTTTATTGCTAAATTTCAGAAATATTTATTTCAATTTTTACGTTAGGATCGTTCAAATTACCTGGAAGGAAAGTCTTTATCCGTCCAAAATGACTTGATGTACGAATGGCTCAACTTTCCCTTAAAACGATAACTTTCTATAGATTTATTACGAAACGATAACCAGCCGGATTTTCCCCGACGATCCCTGCTTCACGCACGATTACGCAGTGTTCACAGTGTAAGCACGTGTTAACGCGCTACCGGCAGCATCGTTTGTCAGCAAGGTGCCAAAAGGTCTTGTGTCAACGTATGTCTACATGTGGGCCGCACGTTGCATTCCTTGAATTCGCGATATATGGTGTCCTTGCTTGTTGGAACGAGCTTCGTCGAATATTCAGTCATTCCCGGCTTCTTCGGATTGTTTCTGGGAACATTATGCAAATTCGTGGACATCTCATTAAAAATTTATTAGCAAAACTTACACTCCTGGATTAGACTAACTTGTTAAAATGCACGTTATTCATGAAATTTTATTTCGAATTTAAAAACATAAAACTTATTTCTGCTATTCAGTGGAACGTGTTACAATATATGTATATGTGTCACAAGATGAGTTCTAGGAAATGTGCTTCATGTTTTTCAATTTAATTGGTGAATGATGCTATGCTTATGTAATTAATCTGTTACAACAGTTCCTTCAAGTACAAGAAAAAGACCGTGTCTGAACCGTTCGATCAGTGATCGATCGACATCTGGTCGAAATAGGAGTGCAACAATTGCGGTTAGCGTCTCCGGTGCAGATGGCCACGCTTCGTGCTCGTACAACGTCGAACAATCACAATTGCGACACTTAACATTCTTCTCGCACGGCTTGGCTATCCGCGAGCTCCCTTTATGGGGCTCGAATAATGATACGTTCGGTTCCATGGCACAATGCTGGAGGTGAAGGAAGGAGGTGGGACCGTGTGGTTTGGACACACACGTGTGCCAACGTGAAAAGTACGTCCTGACAATTTTCATAGAATTCTCCCTTTGGCTCAACGTTTCAGGGTTGCTTGGAGATCATACTGGATTTATTTGCTTCACGAATTCGATCGCCAGCGTTGAAATTGATGAAAGCTTTCGTTCATCGCGCTTGGTCTGATGCTATCGATACACATTCGATTTGGCACTTACAATCGGTGGCTTTCAGCAGGATCAATGTTTGACGAGGTTTTTGGCTCTCGCATCTGTCTATGTACTTCAGATCCACTATTTGGTGACGATCTTTGAATGGATTTCATCTTGTACATGATTTTATAAATTTTAAATCATAGATTTATAGTCTTTAAATGTATCTAGTATATAATTATGAGAATTCATTGGAAGCAAGAACTTTTTCCTGGCTCGTAATATGATCATTAAAGACTAGCCATTTAACTGTACCCGAGACAAGAATTACTTGCCACGAGAAATTATGTAATTATACGTTCAAGAGCAATCGTTTCCTAGCACGAGTATCATTTCATCCCGCAGAGAAAGGTACGAACGTAACCTGTCCGCGGGTTGTTGCCGAGTTTCGTGTTACTCGTTCGACCGCAGGAATTAATCATCTCGTCTTCCATTGCCAAGTAAATACACAGATTCTTCTTTTCGTCTCTGCTACCTGTTGCACACACGCTCTCGTTATCCTCTTCCTGGTATCGCGACGAGACGCGTTTCCACGCTTGAAAAAAGAGCCGCACGAAACACTACGTGTTCCACGAAGTGGCGATTGGTGACTCGATAAAGTTGCATCCGTGATTTCAGGTTTACATCGCTGCAAAATACGTATAATTACCACTAATTGTTAAAAAAATGAACGTGGGTTTTTTTTATTGCAGTTTGTAGACAAACAGAAGTTTTTCATTTCATGTCTTGAAATTTAGTTAGAAATCAGAAACATGTTATCAGAAAGATATAAAATTGTTCATACAAGATAGTGTATAATCTCTAAAGGTCTATTTGTCACAAAAAAGTCATTGTACAAAAAGGATATTATGTTAATATTAAAATAGAAACTTGTCGAATACAATCTAATAGTAAAAGTGTCAGAAAGCAATCGAGACTATCGTTAAGTAGCTGTATTCTGTCAATCAAGTCATCTATTTACGAAGATTTTTCTAATCTTGTCATTCAAGTTCCCCTAACAGACAGTTCCTATTAATTGCAATTCGATCGGCGATCAGTCAATAAATTCTCGTTAATTATATCAGAGGTCAGAGCATCGGGCGCAATCGGGCTGCGGGCAGTTTTATCGTTCGACAGATTCCCCGTAGTGGTAAGCACCGGTACAGATCTTCCTTCATCATTGGGAAAATAGTAATGGAAGGAGTCTCGAGATCGCGATGTACAAGCCGACCATCTGGCACACAGTGCTCCCATTCACTCTTTCTTTCGTGAGTCTTTCCCTCCGCGTTCTCTCCGTTGCGTTGTCGTACTATGTTCCTTCATCCGACTCCTCCTTATCCTCTTTTATCGCCTTTGTGCTCTGTTCGCTGTAGCCTCCTCCCCCATTTTATATCTTGGCTTGATATCAACGCGCCGCGTACGCTTGATAATCGTGTTTGCCTTCTGTCGCTATTTGCCGCCCCTGAATTATAGCTGGAACAAAGATGTGGGTCTGAGGCGTTCCTATATGAAATTTTGGATAGGATTTTGGTCCTATAGGGTATCTGTTACCTGGTAGGATAATAGGCGGGTAAATGTAAGACTCCAGAAGTTAGGAAGAATTTTATCCACAGATCTTTATATTTCTAAATTTTTATATTTCAAAATCCTTCTATCCTCAATATACTCGAATCGCTACATCCCCAAATCCTTATATACTCAAATCCCTATATTCGTGAATTCTTACATTCTGAAATTCTTATATTTCCAAATTACTGTATTCCCAAATCCTAGTATTCACAAATTCCTATATCCCCAAATCGCTACAACCCCAAAGCCCTGTATTCCCAAATCGCTACATCCTCAAATCGCTGCAACCCCAAATCCCTATATTCCTAAATCTCTATGTCTCCAAGTGGCTACATCCCCCAATCGCTACAACCCCAAATCCCTATATTCCCAAATCTCTATATCCCCAAATCGCTACAACTCCAAATCCCTATATTCCCAAATCTCTATATCCCCAAATCCCTACATCCCCAAATCGCTGCAACCCCAATCCCTAAATTCCCAAATTTCTATATCTAGCTCCTCTCTACCTACATACCCACATATAATTAATGTAACATAACGTATCAATAATAATTAACTTTCATAATAAAATTTCCTCCGCTCATAAGCTAATAAATTACAGTTCTATGATCTAGCGTTTCTACGAAAATTTTTTGTGCAGTATATTATTAGGAAAGATGACTAGGCATTTGGTCTCAATAGAATCATTTCCTACAAACACTTGGCGTGACTCACCTGTCGATATAATTGGTAACAAAACATAGTGGTGGTCAGCGAGGCATAAGTGTGAATTTTTTTGAAAGGATGCAGCATGACCGCACCAATGAATTGAACGAACCATTGATCCGGGGAATACAGGCGGGCCGATGCTCGAAAGATAGCCGGATGAGAAACGTGCAAGGGTACCAAATAGCCGGAAGTGTGAACACGATGATGATATTCGTGATCCTGGTTAGGCAGGAAGGAAGAGAAACGCTTTCGCAATTTCGCGTATCCTGGGAAAGTATGGGAAATAAATTACGATCTTGATTACTCCTGTCATTCAAATATTCGATCGCAAATAACTAATATCGTCCTACCCTAAAATTTAATTTAATTTTTATAGAATAAATGGATGGAAAGAATTTTTATGGAAATATAAGGTGAATAGAATATTTCTAAAGAAAAATTGTTTTGAACATTTTTGATTCATAATTAAACTTCCATTTAAATATCACACTCCGCCATGTTTATACACTTCTACGTTAATTTGCTTTAATGATTGTACTTCTTTGCGACTGTAAACGTCATCAGAATTTTTCGAAGTAGATGTAACAATGAGAAGTGAAAATAACTACCAAACGTCTACCAGAAGTCTATTTTCCCCGCGTTGGGGGTTGCAGGTGCGGACTGCACCTGCGTCCCGACGTTCTCCCCTAAGCGTTCCGCGTCAACTGCATACAATTCTATCGAACGACTTCGATGACGAACGGTTTCACCGATCTATTTCCAGAAGCTGGTCGTAAAACTAATATTGGTGTCGTAACAAGCCGCGCGTTACTTCGACGGAGTTCATTGCACCGGAAGTTTCGTGTTCGTGCTTTAACTCTTTCGTCAGAGCCGTGGGGAAGCTTGAAATCGCGGTAACACGGCGAACGGCGATAAGAAGCTCTCACCATGGTCGTGCTGGGAAATCGTACCCGTTTCTGTACGATTCCTATCGTCTATCATTGTTAACCGCGATCGATAATGCCACGTTTACGTCCAGGTTCCGTTTGCATAAGACCGATCATTGACATCCGTGCCGCGAGTTCGTGCAAATTAATTTTATCAAGTGACACTAAAGAACAATGGAAAACTTTGATCTTGTCGTGTCTATCGCGGACGCATAAAATCCCGTAGAAATAACAACGTCGAGTAATAGAATGTACAACGTGACCGATATACGAGAGGAGGGACAGAAACGATAAAAGCGTGCGACCATTTTCTTTTCGTGACACCCGTTGCGTGAATCGAAAGAGAGATACGTCCTGCTACTGGCGCCGTGCCTATCATTGCGTTATTTAACTCATAATACATCATAAACACGTACGATGGTGCAGCGTATCAACTGTTTACTTCGAAGAGCGTATTGTGTGAGTGATGCCTTAATTCGTTTATTGCCATAAACTTCGTTTAAAGAATTTAGGATCCATTAGGGGTACAAATTACCTTATGACTTTTAATTTTAGATTTCTGTAGATATAGGCTCTCGTTATATTACCGTACATGTTGGATACGTGATAATATAGCATGTAATGCACGTGTTGGGATGCAACGAATTACAGTGCAACGCGTTGCGGATTCAATAGTTATATCACAGTGCAGTAATGTGTGGCGATACAGCATGTAACACAGCACGTGGTATGTGGTTTCCCTAGAAACAATATAGCAATTAAGAGAGGAACTTCTCGTAGGGGTCTTTGAAGATTTAAATCTAGGATCTATGGAATTAGAAATGTAGGAATGTGGGAATCTAAGGATACAGAGATCTAGAGATTTTGAGATATAAAATCGGAAGGATCTAGGGAGAGTTTAGGAACTTATGGACTGAAGATATATTTGACTGTCTTGGATTTGAGTTCAAGGATCTATTGATTGTAGGAATTTGTTCACAATGATGAGTACTGGTTTGGTTTTTATTTACTCCTGAAATTTACAGAAGATGGCGTTCAAGAGCGTTTCTTCTATGCTTCAATGATGAGTGCAATCAATATGTGTATAAGTCTGTAATACAACGAGAATGCTAATTCTTTCAGAATCGATGTCATCTGGAATTAGCGTTCTAGAAAAATAGCAACAAGGTTGAACGCTTCTGGTTTTTCGGTCTTGACACAGCGCCCGACTTATTGACACTTGGTCAAGTGATGTCAAGCGGACGGGTTAAACGAAGCCGAGCGTCACCGCCTGCCAGTCGTTTATTTTTGACCTATAAGTATCTCGTCTAGCTTTGACGATCCTCGAAAATGTGGAAACTACTAACTAGATACAGATATTTTTTCGAAACATTGATACGAATTGAAGGAGGTCTATGTAAGAACGAGGAGAACGGTATTATGGAATTTTAAGCGACTCCCTTTAACACTTCTTGCATATATTTCGCGGTGACTGCGTCGCGTTTGCATTATTCATGAAAAGAACCACCTCCGTTCCAGATAACCCTGCCTTGTCGACCTTATCGCCTTAGTTACCGCAATCGTAGTCAGGTGTATGCAGCGTGTACCGAAGAAGGGTGGCTTCGGGTTAAGAAAGCAGGGTCGAAAGCTGGACGATCCCGTGCGATAACACGCCGGCTATATTGATTATTTCAACGAATTTCAGCGCAGATTAATGATGCGTATACACGATCGTACTTGAAAGTCGACGAAAGCTCTTGATGGAGCTTTTGGCACGCGTGTAAACTCGCTCAGCGTAAATCGTTGTGTGGTCAGCAGACGCTCTGAACGTGCTCGAAGAGAAGGGATTTCATTATCGCTCGCTCGACGGCTTCAGATACAGCTGGAAATTCCGATGTGGCCCAGACGTGTAAATAGACACGGTACACATCGCGATGTCCATATTATCTTCGTATCTTACTTAATAAATACACCGTTTAAAGATTCTGATAAAATTGACACACGTTACCGGTATAACATCTCTGCTGGATCTAGTTCCACAGGATTTATTTTTACTCTAAACTTGCTCTGAAGAGTATGGATAATTAAGTTTCATTGAGTGATCGTTAAATTGCGTCACTGTTACGACAGGTGATACACTCATCTGGTTGTAAATGCAATAAAACGATATATAAAAATGGAGAAGAATGAAATATCGACTTTTCCATGTTTTAGTACCAGTTTCAGTATTTAGTCACACGTCGTATCAGATGGAAGTGCACAGAGGTGTGAAATACGCAGAAGTATGAATGAAATTCATTAAGTACAAATATCAAGTTTAATCAAGGAGTGAATGGAATCGAGCGATTGCAAATAGAAGTGTGAATGCGTGGTAACGAGTAAAATGGAGAGTGAAAACACGTGTCAAGAAGTTACATTATAATTAGCGTTCATTAAAGTTTTGCCTACAATTAGATTTCTTAAGCTTTCTTAACACGTTGAATGCCACGGTGAAAACGAACGTACACATAGTATAATTACAATGGTTTAAGATATAATTGTTCCATATATTATAAACTCTCCCTTTGACATTTATCTATAAATCATTCAATCACATTGAATTTGTGCTACCGATCAGAGGTAGACCCTTCGCTGCAGTGTCTAATTCAATATTTTCTTCAAAGTCCTCCATCATCTCTCAAGACACCCTGTAGATTTAATATAGCTCAATATACCCTAATCTAATATGACCTACTGTACCCTACATTTAAACATTTCATCTGCCTTGGGATATTTAATATCCTGTTACAACCAAAACGTTTGACCGTGTTGCTCAGAAAACTCGAAGACATGATGCAGGGTAATACATGTCGTGACTGAAAATGAGCGATGCCTCGCGATTCTTTACGAGATTAGAGTCGTACTTACTTCGAGTTAGCGTGGAATTGTATTGTCACCCTTCCACGGTCTACGAACCGGATGTAAGCGTTCCGTGCATGCCGGTTGTGCCGCTAATCATCGCGCGCGTGTTGGTGGTAACGGGGGACTCGAAGTTGGTCGAGTTGTTCTCGTTTAAAACAATCAGCAACAGAGGAAGGACCAATTATATGGACCTGCGACCGTCTGTCACCGACCTCCTCTTCTCTTAATGTCATAGATCACACCGCGCTAGTAAATGTAAACAAGAAGACGAACGTAGAAACTTTGGGATGTAGGACGAGACCATAGCTACATAGAATTATAGTCAGAGATGTGGTACTTGAGACATAGAGGGTATAGAAGCATAGGTTGTATTTAGGGACGGATGGCATAGGAATGAGTGCGTACAGCAGGTCATAGGGTCATTGGATCATAGAAATTGGATCGCAGAAATATCGGATCATAGGTATATGGGTTCATAGGTAGATCGGACCGTAGAGATATTGGTCATCACCTGATATTGCTACTGCATCATAGGTATTTCGGGTCATCCAAATATTGGATCGTAGGTGTATAGGTTCATATGGGTCGAAGGTGTATAGGTTCATAGATACACCGGATCTAAGGGCACTAAGTTGTAGAAATATCGAATCACAAGGATAGGATTATTAGATCATAGAGATATCGGATCAAACACAGGGATGAAATGTGGAGATATGGAGACATACCAAATCTAAAGACACGTGACTGCAATGAGATAGAAACATAGGAACTTAAGAACATAAGAGTATAAAGACTTAATCATGAATACACTCAAAGTACTTAACATAGTCCACACGATGAAAGATAAGCTAACCATTTACAGAACAATTA
This sequence comes from Megachile lagopoda, assembly GCA_036983795.1. Classification (NCBI taxonomy): domain Eukaryota; kingdom Metazoa; phylum Arthropoda; class Insecta; order Hymenoptera; family Megachilidae; genus Megachile; species Megachile lagopoda. Next base: position 8,547,501 of record CM072797.1, on the reverse strand, counting down.
ATAACGGTCAGTTTCTTGCTGAAAGCAGCAAGAAAATTTGAATTCCTAGACCGAGACCCAATTTCCGTATCAATCTTTCGCACGTTCCACACATCATCTCGAAGACTACTTTCAACCAGGATTCACGCTTTAATTTATCCGGTGATTAAGACCGACCCAGTTGCGGCAGTCACAATGTAGCAGGGAAGATCATCGTTTATAATTCGAGCACCATGGTGAGAACGTGAAGGAGGAAATAGGAGGCTCGTGGAAAGCTGAAGGCGAGTTTTCACCGTGTCAATCAGCGTGAAAATCTGATACCGTAAGAGTTTCGTCGTTAATTGCGATCTCTCCGCGACGAAGTTTCTTTTCTTCTAGATGGTCGGTTTCTTTTTTCCCTTTCGGCCCGCGACCACGTTTTAATTGGAGGCATCAAGTGGCTTATTTCCTGAAGAGGTTCGTGGGCCGCGCCACGACGCTGAAGCACGCGACTTCTCGAGCAACGACGACAGGGGTCGAGTAGTGTTTGCTCGCAGCCCACTCGAGATGATTTAAAAAAAATAGAAAACCCGTCTGTTTCTTGTCCCCTTAGAGTGGTCTACCTTCGGTCTGTTCAAACAGCTGCTCCGATTTCCTGACCAGTGGCCATTAAAACGTTCCTGGGTGTACATATATTAGACTCCGTATCAAATGCATTCGCCATACAGTAAAGTTAAAAACGAACACATACAATGTTGTTCATTAAACCGCAGAACCCATATCTTATCCATGCATTTCTTACAGTCATTTAATTATTGCATGAACATGCATATATTTCGCCTTGCTATATTCACCGTAAAATGAAGTCTAAATAAATCTACCTAGACATGGCGTCCATAAATCTTCGTGTATGCACCGATGCAACCTGGGTGCAGTTTCATCTCGTGCCAAGAAGCCCCGAACCCGGTGCCATATGGCCTGGAGAGGAGTATCAGAAAATGGACAGGAAGGAAGCTTTTCAGCATGATGATATTATGTTGCACGGTATGGAGAACATATTGCAAGGAAGACGCTGGACTAGGGCGGTCCCGGTACGAGGAAGCGGGCACGCGATAAGGGCACGTGCCCCGTATTCTTCCGAGGGGCCTCCTTCTTGGTTGCTTCTTTATGCAAGCACCGGAAACGGGTGTCAATTGTCAGCCACTTGGACGTCGACCAACGAACGCGACCGGACACGGTTCTCCTTCGACCGGCGAACTCGAGAACGCCTACTTCTGTGTGGTCCTCCGCAAATAATTGCGGTGCTGGACTATGATGATGGATCGAATAAGCGTGCCCGTTTCTTCCACATTCCGTGACACTTTTCTGGAAGTACAAAACAAAGATGTACAGTGCACATGCTTCGTTGTGAAGTTCGACTTGTTGAAAGAAAAGTTGGTCGTAGGGAAGCTACTTATGGTATTGCATTTTTGACTGTCTTCTTTGGGTTCTTATACATAGAGATCCAGTGATAAATATTTTTTAAAGTATTGAGTGTCAACAATAAGTGTTTGGGTCAAACTTCAAGAGAATATGATTTATTATAACAATCAGAGAAGTCTGGATGAACAGAGGAAAAATGTCTATCTTTGGAGCTTCATTCAAATTTTGTAGCTAATAACATGTTGATTAGAACTTCGCAATTTATTTTGAGGATTCATGCCCACGAGGTTTGATCTAATTCTGTTGAATCTTGTATAATAGAGATGAGTGTGAAAAATTAATGAAGGAAATGAATGAAAGATAATTCCTAAATGTACGTAGCCAGTGTTTCTAATTAACTTTCTCTGTTACGCTTCAAACGGAGACACTAACAGCTTCATCCGCTCAAATTTAAGATCATTTAGCCTGGTATCAAAACTCGTTTAAATCTCGGCCGTAATCGCATCACGTGCACTTTAATCATCTAAAAAAGATCTCGTGCAGGGTTGAAATTCGAGCCTCGAGTCTCGCTACGTAATTTCACTTATCTTTCGAATACACGAGCGTTCGTGAAACCATGCGTTCGGTCACGATGCCTGATAAGGATAAATTAGCATGTCTGAACGTTCAGTGAACGGACCATTGACGTCCGGCGTTAAACGTTCAGCACACTTTCAGCAGTTTTCGTTTTATTAAATCGAGGCTGGTTCGTTTTTAATGAAATCGACCGATTGTATCATTAGCGGGCCGTGTAAGCCCGCATTTTCTGCTCCGATAATCGGCCGCAACGAGACACTAATTATCGTCTCTTCGGCTCCTTGGATCGCAGAGATGCGATTAGAGCGATCTGCGGACAGCGGCGAGACCATCAACCTGGAAAATATGTTCTTACAGTGTTCTACTCGTTGAAACAACCGTGGGTTGATTGACAACGCGATTACGATCGTTGTTACTGCTTCTGCGGGCCACTTTGTAAACTCCATTTCTTCTATTATTTAATCGCTGCTTGTTTGCGTTCCTCCATAAATGGATCCGTGCTTGCCTTCTTTGTTGTCCGTCACAATGGACAGTCGGGCAGTTCTTCTTCTTCTGCCGTTTTCTTTATTCCATTATCTGTAACATAATATAGAATTGTTGTACATAACGAGCTACGTGAATTAAGAAAATTACTATTGTTTGGGCGAGTTGAGTCGAGTCCGTTTTAAGTGTGGTACGCTCTTAGGGTACCAACTTGCTCAATTAAAATTTATATTTCGGACAAAAAATCAATATAGATCCTAAAATTGGATTACCGATTTTTTTCTTTGAGAACTTGTTAATGATGAACTAGTTGAATCGACGTCTGGAGGGTTCACACTTAGAACTCGAACATCGAAGTCGCGAAACGACGCAACTCGTGATTCTCGAAGTCAGGCAATTGTACGAAACGTTTGTCTCCGTTAATGCAAGCGACAGTGATTGACCCTCGCGTGGAATTCTTGACCTCTCGACGCGAGGTTCAGACAGCCATGGTTGACCTCGTTGCGCTCGATTTAACATCATAGCTTTTCCGGTAAAAAGGGTTGTGAAAATTGCAATTCCCGGCTGTCGACAGATAAAGTGGCGCCATTTAAAGACACATCTCCGCCCGTATCTCTCCTAGACGTAATGGGGTTATGAACCTTGTTGCAACGAGAAAATGATGAAATAATTTGAGTTGACCTTTTCAATGCTATACGCGATACACGTCTACTAAATGAAGTACAGAATCTACGTTAATCTTTTACTGATCCAGAAAATGACAAAGCTCGAGTCGATAAAGCACGATGTGGAGGACAATCGAACACTTTCTCCGGATTTCTAGGTGAATCGTTGCTCCTTTCGGGATCATCCCGTGATCCAGGACGATCTTGGTTCGATGAGAAATCGCGAGCTTCCTGCGAATTCTTACTTTCGCGCCGCCACTTTCCCGTCGTCGAACAATGCGTCACGAAAGCCTGGGAAGCTTAATTGTTGCCGAACGAAGCACACTTCGCACGCTCGTTGGAAACTTGTGCGACTGGAGGGACAAAGTGGGCAGAGATCGTGCTCCTGTGACTCGTGGCTCCTTTTGTGCTCGGCCGCCATGTGTCGCACGACCCGGTTTACATAACTTCTGTCGATGTGTAACGGGAATAAAAGTCGTGTTGGGTAACCCAGCTTCCTCCGTTCATTTTTGCTTCGAATATTCTGTTAATTAGATGTTGGCGAAGGTCTTCGAATTTGGACCACCATAGGAAAATCATTGATTTCGGCACATTGAATTGTTGGCTCTTTGTTCCCGATTATTTCGATTTCGATCAATGGTAATAGAACACGATATCCGAGATGATGAGCTTCTGCTGACGCCGCTTACAAAGCGATGGACAGTGGTAGCAAAAGTGTCTTCATTTTGATCGCGTGGTCGTGTGACAGCTCGTATTCTACCTGCTCAGCGAACCCTTTGTTGCCAACGTGTTTCAGGATACACGTTTCTCCAAACAAGACCGCAGCTATTTTTCACGGTAACAATATTACACCGGGTTGCTATCGAGTTTCTGAAAATTTATGCATAATAGATATTCCTCGGTTACTTAATTGCGTGCCCGGGAAATTTAATACCAGCTGCTCCAGATCACAATGAAATCACTTTCTATCGAGCTAACACAACCCGGCGAAATCGTTAAAAACAAAACCCCGTGGCCTCGATTTCCTTCCGAGCCGAGGCGATCGTGCAGAACAATAATTCCAGGAGCGAAGACACGAATTCCTCCCCGTTCAGGGACGAGTTTTTGTTCTAAGCGTCAGATCTTTCTTTTTCGGCCGGAAATCAGAGAGAGGGGACACGTGCTCGAACAGCAACAGCACCTGAAGACCCTGGATAAAGAGAGAACATGGCAGCTGAGAGTCGAAAAGCACGTGCCAGCAGGGAAAGGGGCAAAGGAGGACCCGTCGTTCGGGATTCAATGGACTTCTGGGATAAGAAATTTATTATGCGGGAGCTTCTACCTGGGACTGGCTGATACTGCCACCATTCAAACCGAGGCCGTGCACCGTCTACGTGGGCTCGCATGAAAATTAATGAAGGCATCGCACCTCGAATTCTATGGCCACCGATGAAAGGGGAAAATACCCCGCTAGGAGCTGCGCCAGAGTATTCCTATTGTTTTCCCCATTATCTCGCGATTTCCTGGGCCATTTCTGTCATGCGATTCACTTATGCATCCTTAATATTTACTAGAATTTATAGAGGTTAGAGCTCTATTTTGTATGGAATAAGTAGACGAAGTTTCAACTTCCCGCCATTTTAAAGCAGTTTTTAATAAAAAGCTGTACAAACTATATTCTATTTCATGTTCGACCTTTCTCGTCTATTAGTTTATTATAACAAGACATGATACGATCAATAAAGATACAGAAAAAGTATATAGTTATAGGTTAAGTAAATGGACCAACTTAAACAAGATGGCGTCTCATGTTCGGACAACATGCTCTACTAAGTTTATTACAACAATGTAGACATCAGGCAATGAAAAAACAGAAAATGCATATTGTTGAGTGGCTCCATTGGCGTGGGACAGCTCAATGAAATTCTAGAAGTTCTTTCGAGCGGGTGTACGATTTAGTTCGCGCTCTAATTATAAAGCTGGCGACTTCTCACAATCCCTTACCGTTTCCGGAATCGGTTCCTCTTCGAACCCACGAAATACGAGGAACCACGCCAAGGTAATAGTATTTCCATAAGTGAAACGTGGTAAAGAGGGTAATTATATAGGCACGCGTGTTAATTAGACTCGATCGGAAAATCAGCAAGGTCGATAGCGTTTCCGTTGAAAGGTGTCGTTTACCTTGCTTCGAAACGGGGATACTCGATCTACCGGGTGTCACGGTTCGCCAGACTGCGATCACTGTTCTACTAACAGCCGTCGATAACGATAAGCTACCGATAACACGACTATTTTTAGTGTCGATGAATCAACGTAGAGCAGATTCGCCCAGAAGTTTATCACGAAGGTTGTATGCATATACTTTAGCTTCTGTTAGCGAGGTTCATTTGGGACGGTGATTTTAATGCCTGAAAACCTGAAAGTGCCCCAAAATGCATTCTTCGAAGCACAAACAGGTTTTATGGGGCTTTATGAATTCCTGTTAACGAGAGACCCTTCATTACAGACACTCTGCCAACATATGGCAACTTGCCACCCTGATGCTCTTCCTTAATCTCGTCCCCCAATTTTTTTTTACATTCTGCATTCGATACGCTAGATTTAACTGGTGGATTTTTTGGCTTTGAAGTAGACGTTTCCTTTTCGTCGGAATTCCTCGACACTTCCTCATTAAAGTGATTCGTTTGTGGAAGACTTTTTTGACTTCTTAGGGGAAGTTTTTTTGGAGGGACGTTAGGAGGGACATAGGATATAGGGGTGGTATACGTTTTCCAAGTTTTTACAATTATAACACCCTAAATTTTCAAATTGATAAACTTTGAAGTTGTGTTCTTAAATTTTGAAATCTTCAAGTTTCCAAATTTTTAAACTCCCAAGTTCTCAATCTCCCTAATTTCCAATTTCTCAAATTTCCAATATCCCAAATTTCTAGTCTCTCAAATTGTCAAGCTTACAAATTCCCAATCTCCCAAATTTTGACGCTTTCAAATTCCCAATTTCTCAAATTCTCAATCTCTCAAATTCCCAATCTTCCAAATTCCCAATCTCTCAAATTCTCACTCTCCCAAATTCCCAATCTCTCAAATCCCCAATCTCCCAAGTTCCCAATCTCTCAAATTCTCAATCTCTCAAATTCTCAATCTCTCAAATTCTCAATCTCCTAAATTCCCAATCTCTCAAATTCCCAATCTCCCAAATTTTCACTCTTGCAAATTCCCAATCTCTCAAATTTTCAATCTCCCAAATTCCCAATCTCTCAAATTCTCAATCTCTCAAATTCTCAATCTCTCAAATTTTCAATCTCCCAAATTCCTACTCCCAAATTCCTAATCTCTCAAATTCCCAATCTCTCAAATTCTCACTCTCCCAAATTCCCAATCTCCCAAGTTCCCAATCTCTCAAATTCTCAATCTCTCAAATTCCCAATCTCTCAAATTCTCACTCTTCCAAGTTCCCAATCTCCCAAATTCCCAATCTCCCAAAATTCTACGCATCGAAGAACCCAAAGATTTCTGAACATTTTCGGATGTTCACACAGATCTTCACAACATAGAGGCGACCTCAAACGTGACCACCATTGCCCGAACTCGTGCGACACCTACTTTTAACCCCATGCAACACCTCGTCCATACAAAAATATCTCTTCGACGTGTATTTCTGTGCCCGTTGTAAAGCCGGCTGCGAGATATTGATGTCTCTTAACAGGGTGGCATCTCTTCTTTCTCGAAGAGCCGTTGACGAGTCACAGACCCCTCTTTGACACTTGTATGCTCTCGTCTACATGGTTTTTCTACCTTCCGCATTATTTTCTCTTTCATTAGCCCACCGCCACCGGAGAAAACACGTCGGTTTACTTCATGGCGGTTCTCCGTTGCTCTGAAATCATCATCAACGACTTCCCTCAGAACGCATCATTTCATCCGTACCGTTATAAGAATGAAACGTGATTCGGATAATCGTGTCATGTGAATGTTTTATTTCAGTGGATTTGCAGGTGTGATGATGTGCAGCAATTTCGAGTATGATCGCTGATATTAACACTTTAATGGCCGCTCATATGTGTGATGCTCGATAGCCGAAGGTTATTGGTACACCTTTTGTGTGACGATTGAGGAACATAGGTGATTGCTTTAATTATCACTGAAATGTTGTAAATGTGTTTGAATTTACATAAAGTGTTTGTAAATTAATTCTTCAAAAATATTGGCCTGCGACGTTTGACAGCGTAGACATGTGACATGTGTTAATCGCGTCTCGATAGAATTTAACTCTTAATCCTCTAACTTTAAGTTTTATGCACTCGAATTTTCCTTCCAGGGAAACGTTACAAATCAACAAAATTTCTAAGTGCACAGGACTAATTTAAATAGTCCATGTCGATCGATCCTTGGTTTAATTGTATTTAGTGCAATTCTATTGACATTGCAATTTTATGATATTCTATTGATATTACAATTTTAAGACATATTTTATTTTTACAAAAGTTACGGAAAAGGAAGTTTAAGTTGTTGAGAACGTTCATTTTTCCTAATTGAGGTTTCTTACCGTGCTTCAACAGGTAGAATAGAAGAATTACTGGTATCTTTACTATCATAGTTCCGTGAATTGAGTTTGGTCGATCTCGCTAAAGGAATCTGAAATAAATCGAACAAGAAACGTCCTTCGTAGCAGCCACGTACAGTAACGAGAAAAAGTCGAACAAAGATCGAGACTTCGGCGGAGCAGTTCCTGAGAATTCCACCTAAACCGCATTAACGTTCGCGCGTAAGCACATCGGAATCTCGATAGCCGATGAATCAGAAAATCGCCGTTTTCTCTTGTCCGTGAAAACGTGTATGCACGAAAATCCAGAATCGAGGACTCGTATTTTAACGGGACGTCGTGTTTACGCGAACGACGCTGTACGTTTCCGTTTCGTTAGGGCACCGCTAGTTAGAACGGAACGAGCCTATCGATTCTTGGTCGTCGTAAAACACCAGCGAGAATTTCATGCGTGTAAAAAACCTGCTGTTTGTTTACCTGAAATTCGAATACTGCTGCCGCCATTCCTGATAGCGAAAACGAGAAAAAGTCGGTCTGAGATAAAGGATTTTGGAGAGTTATTTTGGGTACTGTATAAACAAGTCTCAAGAGTGGACATTTATTATTGTTATGTTATGAGGTGAAATGAATAGATTAGCTGACTCTACGGACGATTTTTGTAGAAATCCATGATGGAACATGGTTGGAAGAGAACACCTCGATGACGAAGTTGAAAGAAAATTTCCAAGTTCTAGTTTATGTCAATACATTTCTTCAGTTTTGATTTTCAGAATACTACCACAACTAATGTAACCATCTAACCTAACCATCTGTGGGATATGTATCAACACATTAATTTTGTGATTTATTTTAAATCTCTGCAGGGTCTTAGACTCAAGTTAAAATTCTTGAGGTGCTATTGTCGAAATTAGCTTCCAAATTAATATTACTGCTAACAATAATCATTTTGAACATCCACGATTTTACAGCAACTGACACATCGACTTAACATATGTCCATTTTATGAAAACTGTGTATTGCGTATACCTCTTCAGGGGAAGACTTTGCGGTTTCTCATCAGTTGATGAATCAGTAATTGTTGATTCATGCAGACTTTGCTCGAAACGTTACGAAACGGTGACACTTTATTCCCTACAAAACTGCAATTGCTTTATTGAATATCAATTGAAGTATCAAACAAAGAATGAAACTTTGTGGATGAATATGCCACACCTTAATTGTTAGTGACCCAACCTTGAAGAATTTAGTATCCTATAATTGCCTCACAGTACTCGTTTGAAGCGATCCCATTCAGATTGTCCAATTTGATCTCGATCTGAACATAAAAGGACCATATTGAAGTCCCAACGATAGATACAAATTGAAAGGATAATCTTTTCATGGCCTAACGGGAACGTGCTCGACAAACGTGGCCGAAGCTTAGCAAAAATCCATACTGGTCCAATCGCGTGTACCGATTTGTACAGACACGTACGAGACTCGTAGCCAGTTTCACGCCGGCACAATTCGCCGCATTTGGCGTGGGGTCATTACGCTCGGAAATAAAGCGTAACAGTGTGGTCATAAAGTCTGCCTACACGTGTTTTCGAAACATTGAGTGGCACTTGCGAACGTGTAGGCCCACTCTTCGACTCGTAACATCTGGTCTATCGGGTCAGACATGCTTTCGATACCTACTTACAATTAGCTGGATTATTCTATTGCACAAATATTATAACATTCTGTATTTTTGGTATCGTATTTTGTCTTCAGGTGGAAGATAGGAATCAGAGGTATAGAGATTTGGGAATACGAGGATAGGGATTTAGATATAATTAATAGGTGTATAAGTTGAACATATAAAGATAAAGGTAGAGCTAGGGATATAGGAGTCAGTAGAAATTTGAACATATGAGGATTTAGATATAATTAGGCATAATAGGTGTATAAGAATGTGGACATGTACAGATAAATGTCGAATTCATAGTTACACATTATCTGCGCAATGTACGAGATAAGGAACGAAAGGGTTAAGATTGCAACCTTGTGGCGATAGCGCCATATCAATTTTCAAGTAAAAATCAATACCCTATTTAATTTTATAGACCACCGCTGAGTAAACGCGGCTTTAATCTTGACATATGAATACACACGAGCGTATGTGTACTCATATGACATGTACCCATCTGCGAACGGGGTGATCTGGTGTCTGGTTTATTTTAGGCGCACGCATCCCTCGTCCGCAGGCGTATCTGAAGGGTTGATAGCGTTTTATGCCACGCGCGTGGCCAACGTCTGTCTCCGAGTTAATTATGGACTAATTGTCAAGACTCTCGTCGCGTCTCGGTTTTTCTCGTTGTGACAACAGGACGTCCTTCCTCTCCTTTTTGTAGGGTGTCCTTTCTTAGAATCTTCGTTAATGAGCCACCAACGAATTCCATAAAACCTGGTATTTGACCAAGTGTCGAGCGAAGCGTTTAATGGCGTTAATCGAACATATTTTATAAAACAATCGTGATGTTGAAACAGAGAGTTAATTTCCCATTCAGTCACAATGTCGCCAGAGATTTCTATCAAGTAACTATCGGCAACATAACTCGCACCTAAAACTGCTATTAGAGATAATGCAGGCTCCTTTTTACCGCAATTTCCTAGATCCTAGATAGATCGAAAGCCCAGCCACATTACGCGATAACATCGCTGCAAACCATGTGAACGTATACCCTAATGACAGTCTTCGATCTTCATTCCAGACAACCATAAAGGTGTACGCGAACTGCCTGCGGCCAGACATCGAATACAAGACCCTGAGCATCACCTACGAAACGACCTGTCGCGAGGTGGTTCAAAACCTATTGAACAAGTATCGTATGAAGCATCGTGACCCCAGGTTGTTTTACTTAACCATGGAGGTGACCGTGCGAAGACCGAACGTGAGGACTGTCCTGCCGCTCGACGAGGACGCGAGACCTGCTGTTTTGCAATCGTGTCATCCTCGCGGTGATTCCAGGTAGGATTCAACTCCTCTGCACGTTCTTCAAGTTCCCCTTTCGGTTTCGGTCGGCTTCGTGATGTAATTTCAGGGCTCGAGACCGACCTTAAATACGACTTCTTGTGGGTCGGTGAGCACGAGCCAACGACGAGCAACGTCCTTTCGAGAGATTCCCTTTGTTCTGGCTTCGAGTCGTCTGGCTCGAACGCTTCTGAGACTTGCTTTTATTTATTCCAAACCTCAAACGGTCAATCGACTTGTTCCTTAGCGCGATTCTTAATCAAGGACTCGCGAGAATGGAGGGAATCTAGGCTTTGTGCTCGTGGGAAAAATTTAATTATTCTAACGGAGATCTTAGGAGTCGATACATGTGAATATTTCAGGGATTTTCAAATGCGCAAGTTTTTAAATTATCCTCATATTCTTCACTTTCTGAATATGTAAATGTCTTTTGCTTAACCCCTTCGCGTGCTTTGATAAGTCTTACTCGTGACGCACTTACAGAATACTCAACTTGAAATTTAGGTCCAACTATAACTTGCATTATCAAGAATCTCTGAATATAAAATACTCACATTTTAATTTTCTTTGTTCGTTTCAATGTTATAGCTCTGGATAGTTAGTCTTGACGTATCTGATAAATAAATGGCACGGGAAGGGGTTGATTTCTAAATTTTTCAATTTTCAAATCCTAGTATCCAAATTTTCGAGACTCCAATTTACCAGATTGTAGTAACTTGTAATTCCTGTTTCACAAATCCCCAATACCACATCTCCGAATCCACAAATCCTCGAGTCTCTTAATCCCTAAATTATAAAATACCCAAATTCCTACCCAAACTCTCAAATTGCCAAATCCTTAAGCCCCCAAATTCCCAAAATTCCAATTCTCAAATTCCCAATTTCCAAATCTCATAATCCGCAAATCCCCAAATTCCCTATGTCCCCAAATTCCCTATGTCCTCAATTCCTATGTCCCCAATTCTCTATGTCCCCAAATTCCCAAATCTTCAGTTCCTAAATCACCAATTCTTACAGCTTCAATTTCCAAAATTTCCAAATCTCCTAATCCACAAATCCCAAAATCCTGAAATCCCCAAATTCCCAAATTACCCATTCCATAAGTCCCCAAATTCCCAAATAACCAATTTCTAAGCCCCAATTCCCAAACTTCCAAACCTTGCTACAAATTCCTTAAAAATTTCCACAAGTTGAAATAATACAAAAATCCTCGATCAATCGCACATTCGAGAATCTCGAAAGTGAAATGAAGAACCGTGCGCGGAACAAATGTTTGAACGGTAAGTGTCGAGTCACGAAAGGCTCGAAAGTCAGCAGTGTTTTCTTGGTAGCTCGAGACTTCCGGCGTAGGTGTACGTTACATAGACAAGACAGTGTTTGACTGAAAGTTCGAGTCCCCGTGTTTTTACGTAGAAGTAGTGTTCGCTGGTTCCCTTTGATCTCGCCGACTAGCTACGATATCCCAGGATTCACGGATGTTTTCTTGTTGCAGATTCTCGTTGCAGACACGTCGTGGCGGACTTGTCAAAATATACGACAGCGCACTCATGTCCGGGGTAAGTCACACATACGCTCTTTCGCGTTATTCGATGCCGTTTTCTCGTGTATTGCTTTTATAGCCTGCTCTTTGATGTCCCAGCTACTCTATTCTTCTCTATTCAACTCCATATTACCTTGGTTGCTTCATTCTATTCTATCATACTTTTACTTTATTTTATTATATGCTACCTTCATTTGACTTACTCACTGTTACTATATTGCTTGATGTAGCTTCATTTCTTGTTATCGTACTGTATTTTACTATTTTCCTGTGCTATTTTACTCTACTCAGTTTTATTGTACTTCAAGGAAATACTGTATCTTTCATTTTATTTAACTCGATGCTACTTTTGTATTTTTGTAGTTTCTCCAGGTGTAGATGCAGCTAATCCTGCTCTGCTCTTTATTTTACTCTTTCTAGTTCTAGTAGTATAGTGTAATATTACGGTAGTTGTTATATAATTCATCTATTTAATTCAGTTATTCAGATTTGTTTCCAGAGAAAAAATGTATAATTGTCATGTTATGATTTGCAGTCGAAATACAAAAGTCTGTTGGTTTCGGAACAGACCACCGTGGACGAGCTGATTCAAATGCTATTGAGTTGCTATAGCTCGAAAGAACGAGTGGAGCAGTTTTCTCTGTACGAGGTCTGCGAAGGCGAAGAGTACCAAAGAAAATTGCATCCTGACGATTCACCCCTTAAAGTCACGCAACGATGGACAAGCGCTGATCGCCATCTTCGTATAAGGCGCAATCCTGACTATAATCCGCACAGGAGAAAAGTAACTTATCTTTCTTATCTCTCTATAAATCCTTCACTCGATATCTTCTCATAATTAAAGCAATTTGTTATCTTATCCATACTTCATAAAATAACATGACTTCACAACCATTGAACCCATGTACGCCATTGTTTTCCCGTGAGAAAGCATTTGTCCCATCCGACTGAATTCGATTTACCCAGATCTCCGTTGCCCCCAACGTCGAATCTCTGCTCTCCCGTTACTCGACGACTCTCAAATAAATTTAAACGTCGTGCATTCTCGTCGCGGAAAAGAAGCCAGCCATTAAAAAACAAACTCCCTAACGCGACGGTTGTTAACCAGCTAAACCTCGATCCCGCGTTCTCACGCTTCAAACAAAGGAATTCTTCATCTTGGATCTGCTCCAAGATGGTCGCAAGCGTAATTACGCGTACGAACGCATCTCGAGGCGGTGCGTCAACCGTGCATCAAGCATTATTCATAAGAATGTATAATAGAAAGTCGAATTCGTTACACAATCGTCGGTTGTTCTTTGCAGAGTATGTGGGCGTCGGACTCGAGCATCAGCATGGCGATGTCAAGACTGAACCTGCACGCCAACCATCAGACCCATTACAACCACCAGTCCAACGACAACAACAACCATCTTCCCCTGTATCAACATCAGGACTCTACCTCCATCAACAACAACAATATCCACAAACTGGATCAACATCATCTGTCGCTGAATTGTTTGAATCAACCGCCCAGAATCGTGGTGCCACATACGACGCAGCTGCCACAATTACAAGTTCCGCGGGTACAACAACTGCCACAAAGTGTACCCTCGACCCCAATCTCCTCGAAACACATCACTGCAACCTCGTACGCAGACTATGAGAATTACTTGTTCATATAAACTCATATTCATCGATGACTAGAAAAAGTTCTGTTGCGGTTATCGATAAGGCTAGGAGTGTAATGTACATTTAGACGTAGACTTTTTCAATCGATAGAGGAACGTGTCTTCCGTCATTTGCTTTTGGTTTAAGGAACATCTAGAGAAGAGCTCTTCCCATCGTACCTAAAAAGCAAATGGCGGAAAACTTTTTCCTGAATCATTGTGAAGTGTTTCTTTCTGACAGAACTTTTTCGCCCACTTAATAATTTTCATCGTAGAAGGCAGCCATTTGGAAAGGATTTTCATATCGTGTTTTGACGGAGCAAACTCTGATCGATCAGTTGTTTGATGGATCGTTTCAGACGTTGGAACTCATTCGAGGTGGTTTGACGTGATCGATTGTAGCTCTGTTTCAGCGTGTTGAACACAGTATTTGTTCGAACAGTGAAAGTTTCACTAAAGACAGTTTGAAGGTGATGGAGTGCATGGTTTGCTTGTACGATATTTTGGAAGGATATCGATGTCGAGTTTCTGGCTGATCCGAGAAAATGAATGATAGATATAAACGGCACGGGTTCGTGTCTTCGCTTCTTTATGTCGATAAGGCAGAACAAAGAGAATTTATGATTATAGTCAGTAGTGAAAACAATTGTACCAAAGGTAGACGTACGAAAACGCTAGTTATATAGTGTATTCTATCGTATATGTGTAAATGTCGTTTGTTTTAGATATTCCGAAGCCTAATTCACACCTGTGTACGAATTAATGTGAAACAGACGTATGTTTTTAAGCAAAGGTATATAGGTGTGGATCAGGTACGAGGGAGATTAAGTCACAGTTCGTTCGATGATTATTTAATCCTCCGAGACTTATTTGAACATTATTTATCAATCTTGAAATGAACTTATGCAACGAAAATTTGTATACATTTATAATAGAGTGTAAACGTCGTTCAGAATAATCTCGCAGGCTTAAAATCGTGTATTTATATACTTAGAATTGCATTTACCATAGCATCGTTAAATATAGACTCTATTATTTATTTATAGCAACTGTAAAGCGTCTAAGAGTGCGAGTCTTAACTTATTATTCGAATCCTCGACTGTATATTCCGTCGTGCAATCCGATTAAACGGGATTCGATGTTAGTTGTAAATAGAGTGACTCGAATAACTTTATCAATTCTCCATCATGGACAATTGTAACTGTATTTCTATCCGTATGTATGTCGTTCCTTTCGATAGCACAAGGTTAACGAGTTTACCTGCTTTAACTTTAACAGAAATGGCATTTAAAGACAACACGTACTATCAACGTTATAGCTTTTTTTCGTAGTTTCGTTGTAAATAGAGACGACTATTCTATTTGCATCCACGTTTTATTAACGGTGAACGTTGCATCCATTGCCAAAGAGTCGCTATACAAAACCGCGTGTTACAAAAAGCAGACTATTTTTCTATTTTCATTTATGCGTACGTTATTGGAGTGAAAACTTAATCCACGAGATGGTTGATCGAAATCACAGCGCGCGACTTACCAACAACTGTAACAGTACAATGAACCTTGTATTATTCCGAACGATACAACCACCGTAGAGTGTACATAATCTCTGTTGTAACGTCGTTTTTGTAATTCACTGAAGATAAAAGTATCGTTTCACGTGTCGTAATTTTGTACATTCGATTCTCTTCATCCTTACCAGTTTTGCAGCGCGGCGAAGTATTCGGTGAAGTTTGGCACTTTTGACTTTCAGGTGCTTGGGATTTTGGGACAATTGAAATTTTAGGACACTTAGGACACTTGGGACACCTGGAATTTTGGGACTTTGAGATATTAGAACTTTGGCACTTTGGGACATTTGAAACTTCAAGACCTGTCTTACACTTGGTACACAAAGAATTTTAGAACACTTGGAAAATTTCCGACTTTGGGACACTTAGGACACCCAGCACTTTAGAACGCTTGGGACTTTGGGTCACTTTGAACTTCTGGACTTTAGGATTTCAGGACACTTGGGACTCTGAGATATATGAGACTTGAGACATTGGTACTTCGAAACTTTGGGACCTGGAAATTGTAGAACTTAAAGTAAAAATATTTGAAGAAAGTTACAATTGCATCGTGTGATGATAAAAATTTTATTTACAAATGCGACAAATGTAGGAATTTTGGTTACCAGTGACATATCGGAGAGAAACGAGCGTCACAATCGGTCGATCATCGATCGATATACTTTCATCCGCCTCAACAAATAATTTCTTCTCTCCCCAATAGAACGCGCGAACGTTTTCGACTTGTACGTCCGCTCTCTCTCCCTGATATCACTGATAGAGGAGAGAATCACTGAGATGTAACAATAATAAACTTTACATTAAATACGATTAGAATCTAGCTATTTTTAAGGGCTATGCGGAGTGTTACAATAATAGAAATATTCATTTTCCAAGGAGAAAAGGATTCTTGCGGGACACGTTTTTTTTTTAATTTGGAAAAATGGTGGGACGGGGCGTGTCGAAAGGGGCGGAAGGGGAAGGGGAAATATACTTTTTTTTTCGTTTGAAATTTCAAAGGATAACATCACAGCATTGACATATCAACATCGAAACGATCAGAGCATCACGCCTCTCGAGAATCATCGACGAGACCAATAAACCAAACGAAATCAATCAAACTCACGTATCTGCTTTTTATACTCGAAGCTCCGATCGAAAGCGACAGAAAATCGAGGTAAATCGTCGAGGAACTCTGGAGAGGCGTGCTGCCATGGCCGTAGCACTTTTCATTTTTGCTATAGAACAATTTACAACATCTCGATAATTAATCGCCTCAATTCCGTCTCCGAATAACCGCAGTTCTCGCACATTAAACCGCAAATCCTCATCTCTTTCTCTCTCTCTCTCGCACGCATACGTTCGTTCATTCTCGCAACATCGTCCACGCACACTGTCGTACTTCTCGTTTGATTCATTAAACCAGAATCCGAAACTCGACCAATACCGAAAACGACCGACACAATTGTTTCCACTCTTTCTCCTCTTGCACTCATATTTGCTCTCCGGTGCGAACAACAATGAAAATTAAAACGAATCATTAGAATCTCCCTTTGTGTTCTCTCACTCTTTCATCGCAACCAAGAGCAATCGCACGAGGGGAATAATAGACAATATACACAGGAAAAAACCTTTGATCCAACGAACCAGCCGCAAAAGAAAAATGACCGAGGACGTGGGTGCGCGCCCGCGTTTCTTCACAAGAGAAAAGAAATAGAAAATTGTACGCAAGTACACGCGCGTGTCGCGCACGTGGGGCAGCTGCACGCGTACTACCTCCTCGTGGGAAAGCACGCAATAAATTTGAACACGTTTCTTTTTATGATTTACAGGCGACAGGACTTCGTCCTCGGAGCGACGCCGGTTTGATTCGAATCGACGATCGTATTATTTGGGACGGCGTTACCAGCAAAGTCGATCGTGACGCGTCGGTGACGCCATTTTGTTCGCGATCGAGTTACAATTTTATCGACTGTAGAGCTGCTGCTGACGGTACCGATATCGAGAAGTTCGACAATTCTCGATAACATCGTTAAGGCATCGTTAAGCGACTGTGACGCGTAATCATTCGTTTACTTTCAAACTTCAGCTGGTTTTATCGTTCAAATATATTTGTCTTTATATGAACTTCAAATTTAACCTAATATGATTCATCAATCTAACCTCCCAAGGTCCTACATGTACAGATCTGTTTATTCTTGTCTCAAATTAGGTTAGGTTATATTTGAGCAAGGATAAAGAGATTTGAATAATAGAGTTATGTATCGGATTAGGGGTTAGATTAGATTTGAAATTTAGATGAGAACAAATCCAAACGATGAAATTACGCGATACATTCTGTATCCCTTAACAATATTACTCACATATATGTCAATACGATATCAGTATATTGATAGCAGCCCTAGTATAAACTATTTGGACATGTTTTAACCCACATGCTCTAACCTAAAGTAATCAATAAGAATCTATTCTAGTACTTTCTATCGAAGTGGATAACAGAAAGTAGCAAACAGAAACGTATCTTCCGAAACATAACTCTGCCAAAAAAAATGACGATCATCGAGTCAAACCGACAATGGCGTCCATGCGATCCAACACCGCGTCTCAATTCGCGTTTCTGTACACAGATACATTTTCGAAATCATAGTGTAACCACGGCCAACAATATTTATTGCGAATGCCTTAAGGCTCGTTACAGGGACAGGCGTTTCGCGATATCTCTAAGCATACCGAGACACGATCCCCATCGACCGAGGGTTGTTCGATTATTCGAAACACGAAATATACTTTCGTCGATATACGAACGGAACAGAGAAAAATCGTTCGACCCTCCACCGATGCGTCGTACCCGATTATTTTGGACCTTCCAACCATCGTAATAGGGTTGCGTTCGTGGATGGCGTCGATCGCACGAAAATCGTTCGTCGCGACGCCGATAAGCAGGCTTTTTATTTAATCAACAACGTTCACGTGCACACGGTGCAACCAACGCGGATATAACTTCACTCCCACGTAATTAAAGAATCAATTCGCGCCCTGTTTCAACGAATTGTACGCTCATTTACACCCGGAAAGGTTCACTCTCGCTTCCAGTCTTCCCTCTCTCGCTTTCTCCAATCTTTTAAACCAGCGGTGGCGAAAATTTTCAGGACACGGTTTTACGCGTTTGTAAATCATTCGAATTTTGTTCTCAATCGTTAATTGTTAATCAAATTTCGAAACTAACTATTCACGCAGGTTTAACCGGGGAAATATCATCGACGAGAGTTTATAAATTCAGTTTGCTCTATAAGGACAACAAAATATGAAGCTGATATGAAGGCATACTAGAGCAATAAAAATGTTCTTAACTGATGTTGATTTGTATACAACAGTGTGTATGTAAAAATTACTAAACCTCACCACCACTGTTCTAAACTGTGTTTAAAACATCGTTAGTCTTTTCGATTAGTGTTCCCGATTGGACTTTCAGCGTTCCCGTTATCGCGTATCCGTTCGATTTTTGCTATTTTCTGTGTACATTTTTTTATAAGATTTTTTTCGTGATTTTTTGTGGGGGGACAGGTGGCGATTTCTCTTGTCTTCTCTAGATAGGTGTGAGTTGATCTTGCACGCATCGAACGAGCGTCACGCGCGAGCCGTAACTATAGATCGTTTACGAAGAGACAACTACGAAGAGATTTATTTACGTAAAACCGAATTGTCCTCGATTAAGCTACAACTTGATTCCTTATCTCTTTCGTCTGACGTTAATTTAGCGAGCTAGTGGACGTTTACAGATTCTCGAACGCTATTTCTCGACGATACACCGAAAGAAAGAACGGACCGGAAGCCGCTAACACTTCTAAACTGAAATTGTACGTACAAGCCGACGCGACGGAATGCTCGCTTGTTCCGTTTTTTTTTTTTTCAAGTAGCTACGAAATCGTTCTCTACGCGAATATTCATGTCGGTATGTGTGTATGTTGTACTTGTGTCACTGTAACACGCCCTAAACATGTCTTCGTTTCAGGTCTGCGTGATGTGGGTTTCTATCGCTGCCTATCGCGAGAGACTCTTTACAAAATATTATACAAAATTTCCAATAATTCTAACAACCTCGTCGCACGTTTCCTCTATCGATCGCTTTAATTACGTCGGTAGCGCCTACACAACTAACGACTCGAAAATCAGTTGATCTACGCTATATGCATAGTTACTCTCCAGGAACGAAGCGGAAACTCGTTAAAATAATCGCCGAATCGCGTAATAGCGCGGCGTTCCGCGCACAGATATCTTCGATCAGGCATGAAGAATCATAGTTCGAAAGAAATTCTGGCTACTACTGAGCATTCGTGTTCGATCGAACTCGAAACGAACGCGAAAAGGCAAACGCGCCTGTACACGAGTGGAAGCGTGAGTATCCTCGTGCAGGTATCTCATCGATCATCCTGTCTTGCAAATATATTTCACCTAATATTTACAAATGTCGGCTGCGAATGGATTTTTAATCAGGCAATTTTCTGCCCGAACGGTTTTTTTTTTTACTCGGCGAATATCGAACGACGCAATCGTTCCTCGCGCACGGTGATTCGCTTTTTTCGTCTCGTTTTCTTCTTGTAATTTCCTTACAAAAAAAATCTCCTTGCCTAAAGGTAAAAGAGTGAAACTTTCAACGTCGACAAGCGAAATCAAGCGCCTCGGAAATTCGTTAACAGCAAGCGAAGATTTAGAAACTTATCGAAGGCTGATCTTCGCACGAACATCTACCTAATCGTTAAGGCGCCACGCAGATTCCAGTCGAGGAATGTTTCGCGTAAACATCCATTCGATGATACCTGGGCGCTGGTAAATTTTAATGAACGACATTGGCGTAACTGGAGTGCAGGGTGGGTCGCTCGACTCGTAGGTCGAAATTTTTAGAGTCAGCTTCTAAATATTTAATTATGAAGTTTCGGAATTTATAGGAATCCAAATTTCTATATTTGCACATTTTCAAATACTGAAATTTTCCAAATTGCGAATTCTCATATCTCCAATTCATGAAATCCTAATTTTGAAGTCTCCAATCCTTAAATCTTCAAGTCATGAAATTTGCAATTCTTAAATTCCCAATTTATTAATTTCCAGTTTCTAATTTTCCAAATCCACAATTTCTAAATTCCCAATTTTTCAACGGTTCACATCTCAAATCCCTAATTCCAACATCCCCAATACTCAAATCCTTAACCCATCATTTTCCAATTCCCAAGTCTCCAATTTCTAAATTACCAATTTCTTAAACCCCCAATTTCTAAATCCCTAATTCTCAAGGTCCTAAATCTCAAATCCCTAATCTACAATTTTCCAAACCCCAAGTCTCCAATTTCTTAAACCCCTAATTTCGAAATTCCCAATTCTCAAGGTCCTAAATCTCAAATCCCCAATACTCAAGTCCCTAATCCACAATTTTCCAATCCCCAAGTCTTCAATGTCTAAATTTCCAATTTCTCAAATACGTAATACCCAACTCCCTAATCCCCAAATCCCTGATCCACAAATTCCCAATTCCCAAATCGCCAATATTTAATTTTCTAATTTCCAATTCCCCACATTCTCAATTTCCCAAATCCCCATCTCCTCAATCCACTTGTTAAATTCCGAATTCGGAAATTTCGGAACAGCCATCCCACCCGAGGCAAAAAACGCGAGTTACGCCAATGAACGGTTTAAACGCTCGCTGAAAAAAGATTCGCGTCTGTTCAGTACGCGAACACCTGGCTAATATAATCTTCCCGCGCCAATCATTTGTGGTGGCGAATAAACAACGAGTCTAACGAGAAATCGAATCACTTTCAATTACTCTCGATTGGAACGAGGATCGCTGACAATAAACGGGCGCCTCCTTCGCGGCAATTCGAGAGAACAAACGGAACAACGTCGAAAGGAGGCGATCCACACGCTCGAGTTTCGTGAAAGAAAATCGATCGATCCGCGTGAAAATTGAACGGCGCCATCAAAGGTGCATTAACAGCTTCGAAACAATAAAGCTTGACTAAAATTCACACAGCAACATGCGGCAAATTCGAAAGCACGCTATTCGAACATAATCGTTTTTGGAATGGAACGCCTCGTTCCTACCTCGCTAGTGTTTGAATTTCTTCAAAATTCTTTGTTTTTTGCTTTACTTAAGAAACGTGCCATTAACCCTTCCAGTGCTATAAGAAGGCTTGAACGCGTTCAAAAATTGATGCACTTCGAGCACTGTAATATCGTGTTGGTGCAATTATTAAATTAGATATTTTAAGCGTAACGCTTCTTATTTCGTTCGTCCATCACGAATCGATAATTAATATTATTAATATGAGTGTAACCAGGGGATGAGGGTAGATTTCGGTACATTTCGTCTATTGGGGTTGATTTATTTTTACATACAAAATGCTAATCAACATAATTGCAATTAAATCTTCCTCTAACGTAAATTTCTTTCGTCTAAAGGTCACTTTTCTCTTCAGAAGGGGCTGGCTACATCCATAATCAAAATTCTATGCAAAAATGTACAATGTACTTATAAAAAGTATATTTAGCAATGAAAGGGTTAAAACAACGAACACGTGATTCGTACTCCGTGTTATCACGATTGGATGCAATCGATGCGAATGTGTACGTGTGTATGTGTACGTGTGTCAGATCAATGATGTATTTGGTAAATACATTGTGGTTGCAAGAAATAGTGCATCAAAAGCGTCCAGATAACGAGGACTGAAAATGTGTTCGAACAATGTGTAAAGAACAATGATAATCTCACAAACAAGTTTTGCTTTAGTGTAGAAAGTGATCCTCGATGCAGCTGACAACACTGCGTTCACGGCAATCGAAACGAAAAGGACTCGTTTTTTTTTTTTTTAAAGGCTTCTTACAATATGTACACGGTATAACTATTGGA
The DNA here is from genome assembly GCA_036983795.1 of Megachile lagopoda. NCBI lineage: Eukaryota > Metazoa > Arthropoda > Insecta > Hymenoptera > Megachilidae > Megachile > Megachile lagopoda. The sequence continues at coordinate 8,525,245 of CM072797.1, read as the reverse complement.
TTCGTTTATCTATGGTATAGTATCTTCTTCATTCTTTCTCTTTCTCTCCCACCCTTTCACTCTGTCTCTCTCACTCTACTTTTTATCCTGTACTTTACCTCGATCGGAATTTTTTGTCGAGCGACAGAGATGGAAGTGTTCACCGCGTATACAATATATTCATATTTATATATTATTATTTATGTATGTATACTATATACACAAAGTAGTGTGTTACTGTGTTGTCCCGTGTGTGCACGTACACCGTCAGCCAAAATCGTGGGGCCATCTTGATCAAAATTCGAAATTACACTTTATATAAATTATACAATTTTCTAATCGCAATTTAAAAGATATGTTATATAATTCGTATAAATTTGCTAATAGTACATCGCTACACGTTCTCTCTCTCTGTTTAACCTCTTCAAGGATGGCTGACACATATGTGTACGTTTAGTTATTTTTAAGTTTAACAACCTATGGCTACATATGTGGATTACCTTTTTTTCGTGCGTGCTAACGCTTCTGGAGCTTTTGTATTTAATTACTATCGATTTAAAGTAACAATTAAAAGATCGTTCCTATTTTTAATTCGATAAAAATTACTCCTGAAGAGGTTAATGCAATCGAATGTAAATAGACCTCTTAATTTACCTATTTAAGAAGAAGTTCCAAGGCTTGAAATAGTGAGATTAAAATTTGAAAATCGTCTAAAATCTTTGATCTACTTTTGCATTCGAACTTACGTGAAAGACTTTTCAATAAATAACTTGAATGGAATTATTTTTTGTAACGTGATAAATAGAACTCATTAAAAAAGTACGAAAATTTCATAGTATAACACTTAGACAATGTGCAAGATCTAAAGTTACATTATCTTATTTGATATTTTATAAAAGAAAGAACGTCTTAGATCTACAATTGGTCTACAGTAGATTGAATTAGTAGCTAATTGCAAATACGTGAAAAAATTTGATTCTACGTCTTTATAAATGGTCCCACACTTTTGACCGATAATGTACATACGTGTGTGTGTGCATGTCCTTTTCGTGTTCGCGTGTACCTGTATAGTGTTCTGTTCCACGTAATAGACTCTAATAAAACGTATAAACACGTCAGCCTAGCGCGGCGATCGTCAACGCGCTTCGATAGTCGAAAACTTTCAACTGTTCGATTATTATCACGATGATCTGATCCCAACCCATCGCCACGCGCGTATTAATTCGTCTTTGCACCGATTCGAAATCGTTGAAAATTCGTTTCGAGCTTCGTCGCGATTTTCACTAAGAAAATTCCTAATATAGAATTTATCCATACGGTCGATTCTAAAACAATATTCGACTAGAGTGACTTTCTTCGTGTTCAGTTTTTTTTCTTCGTCGTTTCCTCCTACAAGTCGAAGCGACTATCATTGTTCTCACGGCCGAATTGAAAGAATACTACGCAAAAATTCGTATCTCGAAATTTTCTCGTAACAATGTCTCTTCCTTTTCTTTTCCTTGCTTTTTCTTTTCCATCGTTTGCCAGAACGTCTACCTAATTTTTCGAGCGAAGATCTCGTGCCTTTGAATACCTGTTGCCGATTCACAAAGCTCTCCTAGGTAATTATTCGCAATCACGAAGCTTTTTGCTTCTCGTGGGGGTGGGTATAGGGGCCCGGGAGGAGTGAGCGCAAAAATTAAGGCCCCAGGGCTCTTTTTTCTCTTTTTATCTTTCTCTCTTTCCCTCTCTCTCCCTTCCTCTCATTCAAGTTTGTTTCTTTGATTTGTTCACGTAATTATACTCATCTCGTTGAGCTGGTTCCGCGAATGGGGGATTTATCCTGTGCGTACCATATCGACTAGGACATTCGATTATTGTTTTTTCAACCCCGCCCATCGTTTGCGGAATTCCTGTTGGGAAAAATGCTCGTGAAAGTTTTCGCTGGCTAATCGATCTCTCCTATAATTTCTCTCACTCGCTCACATTCTTTCATTCTCGATATTCTCAACTCTGTAAACGAACGGGGACAGAAAAGCCATTTTCATAGTTTCTTTTTTTACTGTATACAACAACGTTGCATGAGAAGGATTCTACGTTATTCCTATCGTTTACGTTCGAATGGATCGTACGAAATTAAGGGGTTTTATTCGAACGATACGAAAATAGAATCTACGGATCTGTGGGTCTTGAGATACGTCTCGTTAGAACGCATGTACAATTTACCATAAAAATAGGACGCTGCTTCTTACTTCTCTCGAGGCTCGTACGCAATTGTTACCGAAGACATTTTGTATCGTGTTCTGTCAGGGCCGAAGTATTAAAAATATTTTTAATACTTTGGTAACCACGCATTATTTTATTCAAAATATCGGTAAGTAAGATTCCATCTTGTGAAATGATACTTCAGGATTTGGCTATTTTTGGACTTTGAAACCTCGGAAATTTTGGAATATTTCAAACTTTTGGACATTTGGTTGGGACTTGAAATCTTTAGAAACTTTTAGACTTTTGGACTTTCGGGCATTGAGGCAATTTTAGTAATTAGTTTGGGAATTTGGAAAATGCAGGAAGTTTGTGTGAAACCATTCTTATCGTGTTCAATAATTTGTCCAGCCCTGACTAGCGTGCACGCATTCAACCAAAAGTTTCCCTAGGAAAAATGGCGACGTAATTGCAGAAGATACTCACGAATATCATATACATTCACTTTAACATTAAGTTTAGATTCAAAGCAAGTTCATTTAGTGAGTAAAATGAACTCGATTCGACACACGTCGTGCAAGAAATGTTTAGACATAATTTTATAAATACTCTTGAGTGTTAAAAAGTATGAACATCGTCATTTTTCCCAGCGAAACAATCGCCACAATACGCCCCAATACACCAGTTTTCAAATTGCAAGTATTATATAATAGTCTTGGGCACTCACGTAACATACTTGAAAAATGATTATTTATATTATCTTATTTGGCTAGGTGTTATTCGATATAATTGTGCGTTATTTCGTTATATGGCTATGAAAAATATGACAGGCAATTTTACCATAACCTTTTAATATCAGAATATCTTATTTAAACGACTTAATTATCTCAGAATTACTTGATTATTTAATTCCTTAAACACTTTCTCTGCGTTACTTCTAAAACAAAAGTAGCAAATCGATCAAAATTATCCGAAATAAAATGTGCCCAAGATATACAATACATTCAGCAAAAATAAAACGAATACTGGCACAGAGTAAACGTTTCATGTGAATCTCTCACATTGCGTGCACGCTTCACGATACAATAGTCGTACGATGTAGAAAATCTGCACAACGGCTGCATATCAATGAACGATTACCGGCGATAAAACGAAAGAAGGGAACAGAATTTGGTGGAGCCTGGCGGTAGCGTATCGAAGCGTATATTTACTGGGCTAGCGTAATCGGAAAATGAACGATTGTTACGGGTAGCGGACAGGAAAGAAACCCCACTAACAGACCAGAGCGACAAATTTCGCTAAGGTAGCATTATAAGCACTTCGTACGTTCAGTAGCGTACCAGGTGGCGACCCCACTAAAGAGCAGTGGTGCGCAGGTGGGGACAGCGCTGTAGCGACAGGCCCCGGGGCCCCAGCTCCTAAATGGCATTCAATGCGCGCGGGTCTTGCTGCTGGCGACGCCTCGATGCACTGCCATAATCGACGCCACCAACGTACGATTCCTCCTCGGTGCCATAATCGTGTTCGCCACGATCACCACGATCACGATCCATCCTCTCCAGCCTCGATCTTCTCGTTCCTTCGCTCACGTGTCCGCCGCTGTACGAGCCCGATCCTGGATTTTAACAAACTTGTCATTTCTTCGTCATATTTACCCACATGCCGGAATTTCTGCAACTCTGCACCATCTGTTTTCAAATAACTGAGTGGTGCTTTCGTTACAGACATTCGGCGAATATGAAAAATTCGAAAGGACAGTGATGACATATTCTCGGTTCTTAACACTGCACTCGAGACATGTACATAATTGGGTTTCGAACAGAAAAGATTCTTGTTATATTACCACCTCTATCGTATACTCTTATTATGTGTACTTAAGTCCCTCAAATATACTTGAGTCCCACAAACTTGAATGTTCCTAAATTTTTCAAATAGATGTCAACCGGTGGTCGCCATTTTCTATGAAAGACCTCCATGCTTGGCAATGTACACTAGTAACATCGTCCAGTATTGTACGGTTCACAAAAATGTTTTGTTCTCACATTCTTTGGTGTGTGGTAATTTAACGAGAAATTTCAATCACGAAATTGTATGAGAACATGTGAAATACTATTTGTAACATCACACTTCCTTTCGAGTTTTAATTTCTCGAGCTCGACGTAACAGGCTACAAATGAATTTTCTCCAATAGATCTAAAATTAATGAAACGTCGAAATAAAATTAATGAAATTACGTCGAACTTGAGACGTTGAGACGAGTCTCGTTGTTTCCACTCCAAAAAAACTATATTATCAGAGAGAATGTTACTTCGATTACAGTTAATGGTCACTGTCAAACGGTGAGGAACCAATCAATCCACCTACTACGTGTCACATATCTAATAACACTGATAAAAAACACCTCACACTACTAACAGTAAGTTGCATGCAGGGCTAGCTATGCAAAAAGACCGGAAAAAAAGGCAAAAAAAAGACGAGAAGGGAAAATACACGCTGCAAAGACTCCGACGTTCGAGTTGTATCCTTGCGTGGGAGCGCAAGAAATCGAGGAACTCTAAAAACTTCCGTCGCAAGTCCATCCTTCCGTGGACTCGTCTCGCGAGCGAGCGAGCGATAAAAAAAAATAGAAACATTCGCGGAACGAGATCCTCGCGTTAGAAAAGGTGGGAATGAGGGGCACAAAAACAAGCCAATGTCCCAAAAGAAGGATTTCGAAGATCCTGTTCGAAGGAAACCCGCGAACGAGGTACAATTAATGTCGACAACTTTTCTCGTTAATGCCTCTAACACGTTAAACTACTCTATCCTCCTAATCTATATTGAGAAGGGTTGGTGAAGGGCTTTTGCGAGACAGACAATAAAAAAATAGACAAATAAAAGGAACCAGAGTCAACAAAATCTGAATTTTAACCCTTTAACGCTTAGTCGCATATTGTTCTTTTGTTCTTGATTGGTTGGCGGACGATGAAACGTTGGGACTGTAGAAGGCGCTTCTATCGCGACTCGTGGAACTAATACAAAATGGTGACTTGAAACTTGAAACCTAGAAATGTCCACAGTACTAAAGTAAATTTTGAAGTACCAGATCATCAAATATTTCTAAAACCTCAAGTTCGAAGGTTTTCCAAACTCAATGTCCAAAGTCTCAAAATACCAAAGTAGCAAAATTTTAAAGTAACAAAATCCCAAAGTCCCAAAATCCGCCGTTCGAAGATTGAAAGACCGTCATGGTACAAATACGCAAAATAGATCTGACTGGACCGAAATATGGGCGGGAGCGTTAAGGGGTTAATGACGAACTTAGAACGAAAGAAAAACGGTCCCGATATAGGGACCCGACGAAAGAAAGAATAAAAAAAAGAACAAACAGATAAAACGAGGAGGAATATCGTGGGTGTCGTGACGAACAAAAGTAATCGTAATACATAATAAATCATAAATCCTTCTCTTTGGGCAAGAGAAACAGGTAGGTCCCGTTCACCGGGCCCATGCACCAAACCCGTCTGTACTTACAACGCGACCTCATAAAGGAGGTTTCCCTATTACACACAGTCTCTAATTCTCTCAATCGTATCCTCGTATTAAGGAGTTGGTCGGGGAGGACGAGTTGCACAATTCATCGGTCGGTCTACCCCGGTTAAATCTCATCCATGATGAGGGAGGAAGTGTGGAACAGGTCGGTCGTATATTTTCAAGGCCGACCCTCGTTGTACGTGAGAGCATTTTCTTAGCTCGACTCTTTGGGCTTGTTCTCGTCACCCCGACCATAGGTGAACTGGCCCTGTTTTCGGATGACTCCCGTGGCAGCCACCGCCTCCACGGCTTTTACACGTAAACAAAGAGAACATCGGAGTCAGAGCTGATTGCCAATTATGCGTGAACCTGGCCTATCGATACTGTTCAATTTTTCTTTTATTACGTTATGTAATTTTCGTGATCTGTACCGAGGTCTCCGTCTCGCTGACAACATCGCGATATGAATGCAAAGCGTGGAAGACCGAATGAAACGAGGAGGATCTTTTGGTGGTGGTGATATCACGGTTAAGGACATTTATAGGCTGTAGCCGGGGTGGTGTTAGTCTTGCGTAGCATACACGGGTGGATTTCGAATGACAACCCTCGATTGATACATTTCTTCAAATAATTGGAAAAAAATGATTCATACTACTTCTAATCTTTTGACGATTTTATTTCCATAAATATCATTGGATTCAAAGTATCTCCATTAGAAACTCCAAAAAGTATTATATCAAACTAATATAATTTGTGTAAAATAAGAGATGTACATGTCATCCTCAGTACTGACATTTCTACTTCCACATCTCAATTATTGAATCTGAAGTAATTTTAAATAAAATGTGAGAAATGTAAGTAAAGGTATGTAAGCGGATATCAATCAAGGGTTTTGAATGTGATAAAATGTATATGATCTATAAGATGCAATGGCCTTCGTGCTCGTTTTCTGCAAAACTTCTCATCTACCACCTGATCGAATTCTAATGAATATTAATTAGACGCGGCGATGAAATCCACTCGTGTCAAGGTAATTGAGAGCGCAGCGTGCACGAGGTAAGCTGCAGCTAGAGAATGTGATAAACGATCATATAGATGAGGTGAATGCATAAAGATCGTATGATCCGTTTCTTTCTCGTGTCGGATGGAGAGCAGGAAAGGGAGTAGATGAACAAAGAAAAAACAAGATGAACACGTGGTTGAAACTAACGAGAGCAAGCGCGCCATTGTCTTGCTGCGGTTGATACAAGTTTGCCGATCCATACATTGTCGCTGAAAAGAAATTCAATGTAAAGGTGTCTTGCTCCTTCATCGATCACTCGTCCGTGACGATATCATCTATGCATAATTCTCGATCGTATCTCTCGAATAAAGACTGCTAGTTTCGATGTACCGGTTCATGCGGAGAACGCGGAAGTACTTGTGCTGTTTGCACTGTCGGTGAGTGATATACGTCGATCGTGAAATTCAGATACGTGTCTTCGAGGAACTATATAAAGACCACGACTGAAATTATAGTTAGAGTGCTCGTAGCATTCCGATTCTGTTTTCACTTCTAAACGATTCTATTAAAATGACGTTTATGTAGATGTACCTTTAAAGTCGTAAATCGGTGCTGCTTTTATGACACGTATAAATATTAAATTGGCAAACATCAGATTTTATTTTACCATCGGCAGTAAATTTATGAGTCCCGTAAATTTCAAGTCTTCTTAGATTTGAGGTCTTCATAAAAGATCCTCTCCAGGTTTAGGATCGCCCTAAAGGAATCTCCCTAAGTTTGCACTCTCCCCAACAATTAGACATCCTGTAAGATTAGAATTTCCCTAAGTTCGAGACCCAACTTCGTCATTTAAAACACGGCAAAAGATTATTGATTTGAATAGTACATCAAGTTGCTAATTTTACTTTTCAAGCGACATAAAAATAAATGTGATACCAGAGCTTCGTTTGAACAGCACCGATCGAAACATAAAAGTAGAGCGAAGAAATTACAAGAAAAAGAAAGATATTTTCTGCGTGGTTTAATGTGCATTCGAAGGCAAACGTGCCTTCGTATATCGAACGTATCGTAATAATTTACAAGGCTGAGTATAGGTTGTATAACCACTAGCAGTCTTTTTCGATAAGAATAACTCTACACTCTAACATGAGTCCATGCAACGACGACGTGCAGCTAAATGATACCAGTTACTACACATGTGTTTCATTACTAGCTTCGAATGTCGATAGTATCCTCAAGGAAGAAATACATCTCATCGTACATGGAAAAACTTATCAAAGTTTCTAAAAGAATCTTCAAGCGAGTAACGTAACACTGCGCGGTGGTTAACTCGTGAAGGATATTAGATGATTCGTTTTTCGTTGGTTTGTGGCTTAATTTTTAAAATTCTCAATCTGAATAGTTGGACCGAATCTAGATATTACAATATTTTGACCATATCCTCTTCATGCTTTTAACTATCGAGTGATTTCGTAGTCTAAAAGCTGTTAAAATATTTTTGTCGGATGATTATAGACTCGGATGTTTAAGAGAATTGAAAAAATTAAGGGAAGAATTAGGGAGGGGTTCACCAGCCTCGTGAAGTGTACCTGAAGAGGCAAGATGTCACTTGTTAGTCGACGATACCTTGTTAAAGAATCTCGAACTATATCGACCTAGTGTCATGACTATCGAAGAGAGGATCTACATGAAGACTACAAAGGATAACCATGAAGAATGATAATCACAATGAGTCGCTGTCCAAACGACGATACGCGTTCAATATTCCTGTCCGATTCATCGATTCCCGAAACCACCTGAGTTCAAATACCCTGAAGATCCCCTACCCAGGTTGCGGCCGTCGACTCCATTCTCCGCGATAATGAAACGTAGAATATTTGTACTTCGAAAGTGTAACTACGTAGCGAACGTCGACGGAATCGCACGGCCATGATCTGACGACGGTGTCGGAATGAACGGGATACCTGATGTGACGCGAGGTGTCAACGCATCCACGGGTACATCGGGTGCAGGAATGGGACGTGGCACGGACGCGATCACGGGAGGATGCGTGGCTCTCCAGTAAGCTTCCAGGTACTCGGCCACGTGCTCGCAGGCTTCCTCCAGCTGATTCTCGTCCAGGATCACGTCGAACATCTCCGGCGGACACTGGGCCAACTTCTCCGCTGCTACCATTTGTACGTTCAGGTGTCTGATTTGCGACTTGCCACGCGTTTTGATCAACCTCTGCAGCACTTTCGGCGACGAGATCTTCAGGTAGACGATCGTTGGCGCTAGACTGGTCTTCGCTAATTGCGACGGGTGATTTATGGTGTCGCAGTCGAGTACCACTAACTGGAAGCCGAACAGATACGATCAAGGATGGATTTAAGGGATGATGATCGTTTAATTACCTGCAACGTTCTGGCCAGCTCGAAAATCCTCTCGATCTCCGCTTGAACCTCCGCCAGACAGCTGCTCCTACTGGTGGATCGTTCCATGATCGCTCTTTTTGTTGGATTATTTAGCAACGATCTCTTCGCTAGCGAAATGTCTGCCATTACCCTAGTGATAATTATTCTGCAACCATCAGATATTACTTTAATTACTATTTCTCTTCGATAGTTGCGATTTTATCGTTTGGTAATTATAGAATAGGTCTTCAACCAGATTCCAATATACAGTAATATGTAGTATGCAGATTAATTTGTTTGATTGCAATTTCTCTAATGCTCTATTGCGCGGACATATGCTTACGAATATATGCAATGAAATTTTTAAAGAAACAATATTCACATTTCCGTTTACATTGTTATTTATACTTTATTATAACATTGTTATAAGTTGTGCTATAACATCAAAGTCTATGTTTCATCAAACATACAACAAACTTTGAACATCAAATTCATGTGATATTTTCAACAAACTGAACATCAAATTGATGTAAGATTTCGTAATAACTTTGTGTCAGTAAATCGTGTTGCTAACGACCATAATTACCATTTTAGCGGAGAATCGAGTGAGTTTGAGAGGTGGACTAACCTGCCAGCAAACCGATGCTTCAAAAAATCAAACAGCGCCTTCTGCATCATATCCGTGACCTGATAACCCTTCAACGAAGGACCAACCAGGACAACAGGCCTCATGGAAGGTACCACGTCATACGGTGTAGTCGTCTCCTGAAAACCCACGAACAAGGTTAAATCAGCTTCGATCGAGACGAGCCTTAACCAGGATCAGCCCTACGAATAGTCTCACTTACGTCGGACTTCGTAAGCACGGAATGCAACATCAAAAACATTGAAAACAGTTAATGGCCACGTCAAGTGGAGACATGCGACCTACTCTGCACGGCCAAAGTAAGTACATACTTGCTGATAATGTCGCTTCGAATAATTCTTCAACTTCTAAAAGGCACTTTGGCCAAGCAGTGTGTACGATAACTACGATCGACCTAAACTATCAACGACCTCCTACGGACTAATCTCACCTAGAAACTATTCTACGACATTCTGCAAACAATTTTCTTGGGTCGGTGTTAGGACGATTCATGTTTTTATTTTGTGGTAGGGGATACGGTTTTATACAGCTTTTAGTTTGTTTTTTATTTTATAAGCGTCTAGCTTAATGTTCAAGTTTTCAGGTTACCTTAAGTTTCAATTATTTAAGCTAATTTGTGGTTTTAATGCTTCGAAGTGGAACCAGGTGCTGGAGATTTCTGTGGTGAATCGAGTTACCGCGCAGTTATCGATCGATGCTAGAAATTTTGAAATTCTCTAGATTTCTAAAGGTTCAATTTTTCAGGTCATTTCATTCTAATCGACAAATTTCTTCAAGTTTTTAAATTCGTAAGTTTCCAAATTTTCAATGCCTCAATTCTTCAATTCCCAAATTACCAAATCTTCAAATTCTCGAACCCCAGACTTCGAAGTTAAGCATTTAAATTACCACATTTCCGAATCCACAAATTTCAAATCTTCCAGTTCAATCTCCAAACTTCCAAATCTTCAAATTCCCAACTTCCTCAATCCCCAATTTCTAAGTTTTTAAATTTCCAACATACTACATCCCTAAATGGTTAGATTTCCAAATTTTCCAATTCCTCAACCTTGAAATCCCTAAATCCCGAAATTCGAAAATTCTGAATTATCCAAACCATCGAATTCTCATTTTCCAAATTCCATTTGTGGCTCTCGGTCACGTCTGTTCTAAATTATTTCACCCACATCGGTACCAATTTTACTCGGGTAATAACGTAAACAAGTACTAATTGTACCATTCTATAAATACCGATTAAAAGATCAAAAGATCGTCCAATTCGAAATCTCCTCGGCCGTATGTATACACAGAAAAACAAATATCGGGATCATTTAAATTCTTCAGGTCCATAGAGCAGTCATAAGAGCATCGTTCGTTAACGTACGAGACCGATTAATTTTTCTTTATCGTTTGACAATCGTTCGCAAACGATGAAAATTATTATGCAAACTCTGTCCGTTTGATCGAGGGACTTGCTCCGAATGCTCGATGTACTTTTTCTTTCAACAGATATGCCACGATGCAGAAGAGCAGAGATCTAACGCGTCTCCTAAACACACAGTCGCATACTCACAGAAATAAATCTGCTAGTCCTCGCGTGGCCCACGATATTTTCTAGCACCGACTGATAAATTTAGACACGAAAGCCTCGTCCACGTCACCGGCTTTATCGCACACACCGAATCTTTGCCAAATCCATGAAAAATGTTAATCTCGTCTGACGACTACCGATCGCTAGAAGGATCGTAAAACATCTTGTATCGAGTATACAAACGGTTTCGAGCCAGACTTTAAACAACCCGGACGAGACTTTCCGCATAGTTTCGCCCGCTCTCGACTACCGGCTAAATTCGATGAGAAATTCAAGCACGATGTTAGAACGAATCGTAAGAACACACATAGAAGGGAATCAAGATAGTCACAGACACAAATTGCGACACGTTGATGTCGTTTACCGGCTTCTTGAAGAAGTTCTTCCGTTTCTCCTTGGCCGGTGGTGTGGTCAATGTTGCCTTACCGCCACGTACGTTCCCCACACTGTCGCTGTCGTCACCTGTCGACGAAACACAATTCGATATTAACTCCTCGTACGGGTCATTTCCGTCCTGTGCATCGATAAGTGTCCCTCTTTCTCTCAAGGAAAGTAAGTGAGAAGCTTGAATGCAAGTCTAACCTAGGGTACTAATTCGATGCATCGGTCCTCGAGATAGTGAAAGCGACTAGGTCGTTGCAGATAAAATCGGTTCCATATTTTGGAACTAAAATCTTTTGAAAATTATTACAACAGAATGTTTTGAAAAATTTGTTGTCGGAGCAATTTTATATGCATCAACCTAATACCAAAGTTTATTTACAGCTCATAAAGTATCGTGTATGTACGTGTGCACGTGTGTGTATAAATGTGCATAGAAGTGTCGATATGTCGACTAGCGAAGGTTCTAATCGACTGAATGAGAAGCGAACTAAAACTGCCACTAGTATCAAGCGAATGATATTCGTGTACATGAGTCATTGAAAAAGTTTCCGAATACTTGATTAGATCTTTCGATAAAATCTCGCGTCGTTAAGTAAGTTTCTTCAACGACCCACGGTAGAATTCCCTATGATATTCTACCCGTCTAAATCGACCATCGCTATCGACGATTTACGTCGCAAACTAAAAAAAGGGGTGAAGAAAGGGTAGAGAAGAGAAGCTCTCGTAAAAAATGCGTGTGACAGAGAACGAAAGCTACGGTGTTTGAGTTGTTCAGATACTTATGGCAACGAGCGAAAGTGTTCATTGTATTTCTTTTTTTCTCTCTCTCTCTGACTCGGTTTGTTTAATACGACTGGCCGTGGATACGATCCCTCCGTCTGTTTTCTCGGTCGGACTCTTGTCATCGATCGGTCGAGATGAGAGAATTCCCGAACAGGTAGGTACACCGTGGTATTCGGGTCGGAAAGAAAGAAGGACGTGCTAGGATACCTGGTGTAGGTGGTGTGGAACCACGTGAGGGCATACCACTCTCGCCAAGGTTCCCTGAAGACCCTCCACGAGCCGAATAGAGACCCTTCGTGCCACGCGCAGCGCTCGCCTGCTGCCTTAGGGCTTCTAACTTCACCGGCGAAGGGATGAAACCGACGTCCGAGTTCTCTTTCACGAGCCTACCTATCCACCAGTTGTTGTCGTATTTCTCCTGAACAGTACAATTAATTCTCCTCGTTATTACCGTGATATATCCTTTGGGTAAGGAAACTGTATTTTCACGTTTTTAAAAATTTGACTTCTAAATCCCCAAATTCCTGTATTTCTTAATATCTAAACAAGTTTCTACATCCTTGAATTTCTAGATCCCCAAATTTCAAGATCTGAAGGTACCTCTGTACCCATAAATAATAATAGTCTGAAATTTCCAGATCTCCGAAATTGTATATTTTCAAATTCCTACGTCCTCAAATTCACAGACCTCGAAGACTCCCGTGTTTGTAGATCCCTAAATCCCAATATCCTCAAATTTCAAGGTCCCCAAATATCTATGTTCCAAAACTTTTGGGTCTCCAATAGCCTAAACTCCTAGGTCCCCAAAATCCTAGACCTCCGAATTTCTATGTTTTCAAATTCCTACGTTCCGAAATTCTCAGACAAACTTCTTAGATTCTAGTATTCGCAGATCCCTAAATTCCAATATCCCGAAATTCCGAGGTCCCCAGATGTCCCGCAACTACTAGGTGTCTAATCTTCAAATTTCAGATCACATTCCTAGATCTAGACTTAAATGTCCAAGTCCTCAACAATTTTAAGAAGTAAACAATTTGTTACAATAGTGAACGATGTCGAGTTTACCTTGATGTGCAGAAAATCGCGAACCTCGAAGCTGACAGCGGAGCCATGGACGGGCGAATCATCGTCGACAGATCCGTCATAGCTCACATTGGTCCGCACTGCAAACGCTACCGGTTTCGTCTGTATAATTAACAAATGAACAGTCATTAACCATTTCATGCACACCGGATAATCCTTGTAAATATTTCCAACATCAACGAGAAACGTAACGGGACAGCGATTCGAGGCACGTTCCAGTGTCCACATTATCGATTTCATCTATTAGGTCGAATAATTGTGCAATTGTAACTTAAGCATAAAACAAAAGCCGATTAGGTCACGGATGATTGGTATATTGTGAACGCCGTGCACGTGACAGGTCGCGGCTGGCAAGAAATAAAAGCGTCGTATATCGATGGGGGTTCGTTCGTGTTTATTACGATGCTACCCTTTGAAGGTCGTCGCTAAGTTAATCGATATTCATTTATTGTTCGGTTGAGGATAAGTCCGCCGATCCGTCATTCTGATGTTCATCAGCATTTTTCATCATTCTGATGCAGTTCGTTTCAAATATTTATTTCAACCCTTAAACTTCACGATATACGTGTGGAACAAGAAAACGAAAATAACTTTGATTCTTTACTTAATATCCAGGGTTGAATATTTACCTCAACAATAAATAAAATAAAACAAAGTGCCTGACATTCTATGAACACCGCATAGCATTTAGTCCACAGCGATTATATCCTGACCCTAAAATTGTATCCCAAACTTTGCAAACTAGCCATGAATAACAAGGTGGGTATAAATTATTTTCTTTTCTATAGTCAGTTAATAGGCGGTTAAGGAGGACAACATGGCGTGTCACAATAGGTATAATACGAATCGGCACCCATACATGTGAAAAACGTGAAAAACAAAGAGGTCAAAGACGTTTAATTGGTTTGATTAGTGTGGCACGCGCGTGTTCATTGACTCGCACCTGGCCTCGAGTTGTGTCGAAAGCAATGACGCTTTTGTTCGAAAGTTGCCGATCGATACGAAACGATTTACAAAAGACCGACGGAAAAACAAGCTCGACGATAGCGGGAAAAAGACGAGGAAAGTGGAACATGCGAAAGATCAATGACTTACCCTGGCTTTTTCAAGTTGATTGAGGGCCTGCCTCTCCTTCTCACGACGCAAGCTCTCTTTCTCCTCGTCCAGCGAGAGATCCGAGCTCGGCTGTGAGTAGTTTGAGTCCGCCGAGCCCTGGAATACAAAACAAACTCGTTTCAATTGCGCCCCGAAGCGGCCAACATTATTACGACGCAATCTTTATCGAATCCTTTACGCGCCTCCATCCACTTATTCTTTATGAAAGACGATTGTGTTTCCTTTTCACCGATCGCTTCGATATTTCGTATTCATTATTTCTTTGCAGCTTTCGGAATTTTGCAATTTTAATACCTTAGAACTACAGCTTTTCGGACCCTTGGATTTTAGAATATTTAAGTTTAAGACTTTGAAATTTTTATGCTTGGGATATTGGGGTTTTGGAGTTTTAGAAGTTTGGCTCTTTGAACGGAGGAATTTTGGCTGAGAATGTTGGACTGTAGAAGTGAGGGATGTTGGAATTTCGGGGGCGTAGAATTAAGGGACGTGAGAATTTTGGAGGGTAGTATTGTGGAACGCGAAAATTTTGGGGCATAGAATTATGGGACGTGAAAATTTTGAGGTGTGAGAATTGTAAAGTGTCGAATTTTGGGACATAGGAATGTTGGGTGAGAATTTTGGACTGTAGAAGTAAGGGATGTAGAAATTTCGGGGGCGTAGAATTATGGGACGTGAGAATTTTGGGGGGTAGTATTATGGAACGCGAAAATTTTGGGGCGTAGAATTATGGGACATGAGAGTTTTGGGGCATAGAATAGTGGGACGTGAAAATTTTGGGGTGTGAGAATTGCAAAGTGTCGAATTTTGGGACACAGGAATTTTCGAATGTAGAATTTTGGAGCATCAGGTTTTAGGGGTGTGAAGACTCTGACACGTGAGTACTTTGGGACGTAAGAAATTTGGGGACGTAGAGATTTGCAACGTGAGAAACTTGATATGTGAGGATTTTGTGTAAGAAGATATTGGGTCGTGGGGTGTTTGAAGCATGAAAAGATCTTGGGACGTGGGCATTTTGGGACATGGGAGTTTTAGGACGTGCTTTTGAACACGAGGAATTTTCATAGGCAACATGAAATAATTGCAGTATTTCATAAACTTAGTATATAATAATATTAACCCTTTGCACACGGATCGGAGCCATATAAAATTTGCTTTCAATCTTGAGGGCTCTGCTATGGAGACAATGCAAATAATTTTCAGTTCATAATATAAGGACAAATGGATTTAAGGACAATGACTTTTCTTTAAATGCGAATATGATTTTTCTATTGAAAATGCTTCGACTTGCTGGTAATATGAATGAATAAATTCGAGTGCAAAGGGTGCTTAGTTTAAATAACATGGAAAGTAGCATTTCTACAAAGATAGATACGCAAGTAGAATTAGTTTGTAGCTGGTCAGACACATCCTACATCCGCACGCTTCTTACATACCAATAAAAATAATTCCCCCAAATACGTAACAAATCATCCGAGTATCGTGAATACAAAGTTATATAACAGAAAAAATAAATTTGTAAACGTCTTTAGAGTTCCCCATAAATATTGCGTTCTCAAAGAACGCAGGTTGCTACGAAAATAGCTCCATATTCTCAGCAACATTTCGATAGAATCTTAACCCTCGACCGATCGGACAAACGATAGCATCGATATTACGTCGGTGGAATGAAGAATCCATGACAGAAATTAGAATTCTATCTATAACGTAGTTGGTTGCGTCAGCACATCCGGTGAAACGAACAAATCGGTTACAACGTAGCCATTCTTGGCAACTCTGATCAAAAACGATCTCTATCGTTCAATTAACTCGTGTTCGAATTAATCATGTCAATCGTTGAACTGCACGAGCAATTTGGATAGAAAAGACGCAATTTCTGTTGCGTTTCATAAATCCTACCGACGACATTGATGTATTGATCCGAGTCCTCAAAGTTGGAGCTGGTCGTCTTGTAATTAGATACTTAATTAAATGCAAAGGCGTGTATCCTGTCGCCTGGGTCGTATTATTTGCATTCCATCATGCTGCACTAGGGCTGAACTTCGCACGCAGAGAAAATTGGAGGAAGAGAATATAAATTGGATTCGTTTACAAAACGATCGTCTCCTCCGGCGGCAGAATTTTTTTCGGGGATATGAATTCACTCGGTTGGGGGTTGTAGCCATGCCAACGGCCTTTTACTTAATCGTCCCCTACCTGTTCCTCGTGCGTGACTATGTAAACTCGCCTTATGCGTGCTGCCACGACCTTCTTCAACCCTCCGGAGACCCTGAGGACGAGTTACGACAAACATTCCCAACTAACCTTTTTACAAGTCGACAATGAATGATGGAGTTAGCATTTCAGAAAGTACTTTCTTTTTTTCAACTTCCTAAATTTTAAGTTCTAGTTTTAGTCACCCAATTTCTGTTTGAATCCACAAATTTCTCAGTCCTGAGATTCTCAAATGCCAGAATCCCTAAATCTCCAAATCTACATCCTCGAACTCCCAATCTCTAAAATTTCTAATTTTCTCAAATTTTCAAACCTTCAAATCTCCAAACGACTATCTGAATGATGTTTCTCTGTATCTAATGAAATTTATAATTGAAGGCTAAAGCTCTTACTCAATTTGTTATTTAGAGCGAACGAATCGATAGTGCTACATTATTTAAGACCAGAGAGTGCAGCGGTAGCTGCAGAATCGTCGTAGAACAAAATTGAACTACTAAAAAACAGCATCGGAAAAGATAGAATAAGACTATTAATCGAACATCGGTGCAATATAAGCGTATTAACGAAACATTGACTCGCGTAATAAAAAAATGCTGGAAGAAGGATGAAAAACAGCAGCTGCAGGAGTAACGAAGCATAGGGGAAACGCTCGGTTTCACGCTTAAAACGTAAACCAGATCGATTTAGAGTGCAACGTAAAGGATCGAGGCTGTGCAACGATTGCACGGCTCGTCGGTTTTATTTCACGCCAGGCTGATTAATGTAAAACTTTTATGACGCATCGCGCTCCACACAAGACCCTCTATAAATCGAGAAAAGAGACGAAGACACTTTGCACCCGTCGACCAACTTCCCTTGCAATTAATTTACTTTACACAAGCAGGCCGATTCATTCACACCCTTCATGTCCTCTTATACACCCTACTTCCCGTCACTTATTATTAGACAGTGGATGTTTATGCAAATACTTTATTAAACATCTCCGAGACTTAAGTCTTCGTTATCGGTTGCACATTCTGCATATTCCATATTTCATTTAAAGTATATAATAAAATTTAGTAAATAAAGAGATTAACTCCCTGAATGGTAATTGCAAAATTGAATAATACTGTATATAATTGAATGATAGTATTGAATATTTATATAGCGTACATTAAATTCTCAGTTATTAACGATAATATGTAAAATTGCAGGAATTCAAATCTGTCAACTGGTCATAGAAAGTGTTAAAAAGTAGACAGATGAAGACGTTTGTTTAAATTTAGTTTGAATAAAATTCTGTTGACGTTGACGATATAAAGCTGTCAAGATAAAGGCTGCGAGGCAAATTACAAGAAATCTGTAACAGGCAGCTATCAAGGAAATTTCAGCTCCATCTCCATAAATTCCATTCCTACCTTGTCAACGTTTCAAACAATGTCTCTATTATAAAACAAGCGGTGGAGGACACTTCCTATGCTATTCCCTTATTAACCCGTACTGAAATCCGCCTTTTGTCAACATGTTCAATATCGTTTCAGTGGAAGCACGCGAACTCCTGTTCTCGAGCAGCTTCCGCAAAAACCTCTTCGCCTAACTTCTTGCAATTTATATTCGAAGCTTTGCATCGTAAGCTGTACCCCTTTGGAAGAACGTTCTGTACTTCCAACCATGAAACTCGGAAACTTTAACGAAACTGCGGTACAATGTTCCGAAAAGGTAGCCAATTAACCCTTTTTCGGATTATAAGGGCTGCAGTGATCTTCTACAACTTTGAATTAACTTTTCTACAATGTATACTGACATAGTTGCGCGGACATTTATATAATATTCTGAGGTTTCTGAGTAGTCTGAGAAATTTGGGATTTGGAATTTATGGAATTTGGAAAGTTGGAATTTCAGAGATGTAGAGATTGGAAGAATTTGGGGATTTTGAAATTTGGGATTTGAAGGGTTTGGCACTGGGAAATTTGGAATTTGGAAAGTTGAGATTTGAAGGATTTTGGGATTGGAATAATGTGGAGATCTTGAAATTTGGGATTTGAGGGGTTTGGGACGTGGAAATTTGGAATTTGGAATTGATGGAATTTGGAAAGTTGGGATTTGAGAGGTTTAGGGATATGGAAATTTGTGATTTGAGAGATTTAGAAATTTTGAGATTAGAAACTTCAGAGATTTGTAAATTTGAAATCTAAGATTGGGGGATTTGGGATACAAGAA
This sequence comes from Megachile lagopoda, assembly GCA_036983795.1. NCBI lineage: Eukaryota > Metazoa > Arthropoda > Insecta > Hymenoptera > Megachilidae > Megachile > Megachile lagopoda. Next base: position 8,506,181 of record CM072797.1, on the reverse strand, counting down.
ATGTAGAGACATAATTCCAGGACTAATTTTAGGACTTCGGATTTGGAAATATCTGAGACAACGTAAAGTTGAATGGAAGCACCATATAAATTAAGAAATACAGACTGTGAACAGAGGGATGTACACTAAGACTACAATCTCCATGAACGAAAGTTAGAGAATACAAGAATTAAACGCCAAAACGTCAGAAATGTTTCTCTGTGAACCTCTTGAACAATGGTCGTCGAAGTAACAATCGATCCAAAAGACTGATCCATGATGTACCTGAGTGAAAAGCTTGTTGTAGCCCGAATTATGTTGATTGTATCCGATCATCGCCGGAAATCAGCGCCGTCGTCGCCAGGGCTGTTGTTCGAGCGGCTCTGATCCACTTCCGGCGGGCCCTCGAACTTTGTATGGCCCAGTTTCGATATCTTAGCCGGTTCCGAGGCTCGACGTTGATCCGCTAAGCTCTCGCTTAGCACAGGCTACCGCATTGCGTCTCGGTTTCTTCCTCTTTGCCGGCCAGCATCATCGCTCGAACCTTTTTCGCTCGAAAGCTTTCGAAATGTGGCGACTTTGTTGGCGTCGCTACGCCATGTTGGCCACGGGGCAGCTACCCACTTCCCCTCAGGCGCTCATCCACAACTTTTTCCGCTTCCGTTTGCAAGCCATCCAAACACCAGTGCCCGATCTACACCCTATCGAGGATCATCGCACCTCGACCACCTGGTGCTTCGATTTTCGCGAGCATCGTGATACCCTCCGCGAGACGCTCGAGATTCTGATCGATGTCCTCTCTCTGTTCCCTCTCGAGGACACTGTTGACAACACGATTCCAGCTTGAGACTCTTCAAACTCTCTAGAAATCGGGTACATGGACGCAGTCAGAGTTCAGGGTGAAAGGATCTTGCTTCGTTTCAAATTTTATTTACTATTTCATTAATACATTTTGCAATAGACTTTTCTTTTATATTTAAGTATTTGAAACACCTTCGTTGATGGTCTCGACGTATAAGCAAAGAATGAGTATGTCTAATACCTTTGTATACTTTATGTACATGATCTACACGAATTATTTTGTGGTACAAATTAAAACTGTGAGAACATTTTTTGATCCTACCGGGGTTAAATGTGTGACCATCAACAAGGAACGAATGATAACCTAAAGAAGAACATTCCTACTGCAATAACCATTTGCACAGTTTTATATGAAGAGAGTAAGAAAAAAACCATATATGAAGACCTGTATGAACCCATGTGGAAATGTATCCATACAGACGACCATGTATGAAGAACATATGTTATATCTGAAGACAACATACATATGTATGAAGACAGCATGTTACATCTGAAGACAACATACATATGTATGAAGACAACATATTACACATGAAGTTATATCACATGTGAAGACATACCACATATGAAGACAACATACTGCATATGAAGTGATATCACATATGAAGACATACCACATACGAAGACAACACACTGCATATGAAGACAGTATACCAGATATGAAGACAGTAGCATATGTGAAGACCAATCCAAAGTGTCCAAATGAGATAATGCTAAATGACATGGTGTTCGACACATTCCTGCCATCAGCTAAACAAAGAAGAATGTTGGTAATTCATTGATGAAGCTAGTAGACCAGAACACCCGTTACAGTATCAAATCGCAAGGATAGGAAAATTCCAGCAAGGATTCCTGTCGCGTCGATCCTTCTACAAGGAATCGTTCGATAGGGATTTCTACCCACGGTGCCAGACTGGCGGCCGTTCCACTACTGTCACAAAATATGCTGATATAATTGCTCTCGAGAACGAAGATCTTAACGAGGCTACCGAAGAGCGTCTTCGTCGCAGGCTCCGTCTAACGACTGCTCGCTCGTTAATTACACCGGTGGCAATTAAAGTAACGACGAGACGTTATTGTCGCGCGAGTAGAGAGGCCAAAACATCTGAACCGCAGTTTAGTTCATTTGATCGGTCGCGAAGTTTCATCGCGTATCGCGGAAAGCGTGGATATTGCTTTACTTCGACTCCGGATCAATTTCAACTTGATCGAAGCTCGCCATATGAAACGGAACTTCCACGATGTAATAAGCGAGTTTATGGGCCGCAATCGTGGAAACCATGGCCTCGGATTATAAATACTTCCGAAGTTATGGAAATTTATGGGTAATGAAATTCTTGGTGGACGCGTGAAAGGTAGTAGGAATTAATTAAAACCGAGACATCCAATGATGCTGGATATGTAAATTGATACGCATCCTTGAATAACCTGATGAATAGTCAGGATCGAGTATAAAGTCCGAGTTGAAGTTTGATCTGCTGGTCAGAACAATTGTGACTTATGATTCATGTATGCGACAGTATATAGGTTAGACAAGGATTTCTAGGTGGACAGAGAATGAATACAAATTTTGAAATTAAATTTTAACTATGAGGCACAGTTGGGTTTAAAAAGAGGGGTTGTGTACGTACACAGAATGTTTCAATTGAGATTGTTAAATCGTAAAGATGGGACAAATTAAAACAAACTGAAGTAAATTTAGGAAGAAAACTATGAATACGAATTATGCGAGCAACAGTGGAATAAAGTGCGTAGCAACGATGTCGAAGTATAGACGTAATATGAAAATAGAAGGTAGAGTATATTACAGCAAAGGCAGTTGAAGCCACGAGTGGAACGTCACGCAACTCCCTCGATTGTTCGCTAACTGGATAATTAATTAGCGGTGCCTCGATACAACTCAGAGTTTCTCGTATCCAGCCGAATCTCGCGAATAGAGGGGAAAAAGAGGAAGAAAGACGAACACGCTCGAGAATTATCAGCAAGGCGACGAAGTGGAATCGATTCGGTTGACCTCTTTGCGACCGTGTACCATCCTGGCGGTTCATCCTTTTGTAAACAGTGGATAACTCGGAGAAACAATTATCCGACCGGTAGACAACGAGAGCCGTGAAGGTTGCAGAAAGATTGAAAAAGACGCGTCGCCTGAGCAAAAGCAAGCTTTGGTTAAGAACAATGGCAGTGTCCTTTGAGGAATAATAGGCTCTTCTCGTCGAAGGAAAAGCGTCCTTTTTGTCTCCCTTCCCGGACCAAGCCGCGGCGTAATTTGCTCGGAGAGCGTCGACGGTAAGCACCAACCGGAAAAAAGAAGAAAGGGAGGAAGAGAACGGGGTGAAACGAGGAGGGTGGATAAAAAGAAAGTCGGAAGAACGAGAATAGACGTCTCACTGTAGACTGTAGGCGTTTCGGCACTCGAGAGGAGAGGAGCACGTTCCACTCGAGTCGTTTGGCGAACACGAGAAATCCACAGGAAAGCTACGAAAACTCGCGACAGAGGGGCTACGAAAGCGGAGGACGCTCGTAAGCGGGTCAACGACATCGTGGAGTGGCGAGTTCATGTTCATTCGATCGACTCGGCCCGCCGCGACGCCGTTATCAACGTTTATCCAGGTATTGTTCTCTGGCTGCGTTCATTCCCGTGAGATCGGCATCGCACCTGCTTTCGATCGTCTCGCGCGGAAACAGACGAGGAAAACAAATATCAACAGCTTGGAAACGTCGAAAAGTGGCCACGGTCGCGTGCGTGTTTCAGCAGCCTGCCGGCAGGACGCGTGTTGTTTTCGGGGCTGGTGAACCGGAAGCGCGACGCGATCCTCCGGTGACACCTCTCGAAGGACACACCACGTTAGGACACCAGTTAACCACGATGGGACGACGTTTCTCCGCGTACTGACACTACGTTCGAACGAACGCGATCCGCGTTCCTGGGTTAGTTGATACATCGGCCTAAGGGTTTGCCGACTCAACCGCTCTGTGGCGCCACCGAGGAAGCCGGACGACACCCCCGTAACTATATCGATCCACAACCCCTCTGCCGCCCCCGATCTTCGCCACCCGTTACGACCCACACGACAACGCCAGGCCACTGCACCCTGAAGGCAACGTGTCCTATCAAACTCTACCTATATACCCGTTATGCTACTCTCCTGCTGTCGGTGTGTACGTGTGTCTGTGTGCCGAGGCTTGTGCGCGACGACCGATCGTCGAATCGCGAAACCACGAGGCGTCTTCAACCACCGTCGATGCGGTCAAAGGTTTACGTACAACGAAACTGTGTCATTCGGATGAATCGAATGTTTGGATGATCAGGTCGCGTCGAACAAGAATAGAAAACTGTTTCTTTTTCAGTTACGAGACTGTGGGAATTAACTTTATGGACACCTGAGGTATATCGTGTCAATGTTTCAAATTTTTTTTTATGCATGGTATCAATATGGTTGTCAATGTTTCTGTATTATGAATAGACATTTTTATACATTCAGAGAAAGATCCGAATTTCTGAATACGCAAAGTTTGAAATTAACAAATCCCCAACTCCCAAATACCTAAATATTCAAATCCTCAGAACAACCAAATTTTCAAAGTCCCTTTCGCAGTCAAATTCCCAGCTTCCCAAAGTTCCCCAGGCTCCCAAATTCTTTACGTTTGAAATCTCTAAATTCCAAATTTTCCAAGTCTCCAAGTCCCCCAATTTTCAACTATCTCTAAGTTCACAACTTTCCAACTTTCTAAATCTCTAAGACTTAAATTATCAAATTTCCAAAGACTTAAAGCTCCAAATGCCCAAGTCCTCAAATCTCCGAATTCTCAATTCCTTAAGTTCTCAAGTACCTAAACTGGCAAATTTCTAATCTTCAGAATCCAAATTTGAAAATTGACCAACCAAAAGTCAGATATCTTTCTCTCGCATCGCCATTTCCTAATTATGGGAGTCGATGCAAAATGAAAATGACGTAGAAGAGTGATATCCGCATTTGGACAGTGAAAGAAACTATGTTGAATTTGTAAATGATACGAAACACATATTAGAGAAGGCTGATCTGGCAAAGTTGGCGACCAAGAGGACACTCGGGCATCGAAGGACGTCGCAGCTATTTCAGTATAAACGCGGCATCAGAGCATCCTGTCATTTAAAGTACAATTTTCAAGAATAGACCGGTTACACAAGACACTCGTATGAAAATAATCTTATTATACTCTGCCATTGCTCCTGGTCTTTTTCAAATTGACCCCTCCTAATCTCCTATCGAGTTTTCCTTTTCACAGTGATTTATTTTTCACAAGATAATGTTTCATGAAGCATACGTGCTAAAGGTTAATTAGGTCTTTAATTTAATCGTAATTGCAACTGTGATACGGTGTTTGCGTTAATTGTTGAATGGTTAACAAAGGTTTGAAAAGGGACCGTAACCATCTCTGGGCTCTTTAAATTATTCCTTGTGCCCGAGAGAGCTATTATCGTTTATTTTATTAATTTAAACTTTGAGCAAAAGGGTAGACGGCTAGTATTTCATTTTATCTTCTCGGACACTGAGAACCTATTATTAACTCTAAACAGCCCACATCTTACAGATGAGTCAATAAATCCAATAGAACTTTGATTTCGGTTCTATTGCCACAATTCTGTCTGTGAGCTAATAAAATAGGAAGAATATTCGAGCGTAACATAGGCTCCCTTTGGACGAGGATGAGTACTATCATTTATCTTCGATTTTCTGGGATAAAAAATTCAGATTTGAACATTTTTGAATCTTCAAGTTCATTTCATGATTCTAAAAGTCCCAAAATTCCTCAAGTTTAAGGTAATATCGTAACTCCGAAATCTCAGTATTCCCACATGTCCCCAAATCCCAAAGGTCTAAATCTTCCAAATCTCTAAACGTCAAAATATTCAAACCCGAGACAGTCAATTTTTCTTTTTACTGTTATTTCTCTTAAAAAAGCATGTTCGTCAGTGAACAATTCGTAAATCCTCTGTAATTTACCTTCCTTCTGCCAAAGGGCTTGTAATGCTCCCTCCTGGCCGGTCGTCGAAGATGCGCCATACTTCAGGGTACACGACTGCAAAACAACTCGCAGAAGTGACGACTGATCGCGCGAACCGCGTTCTTTCACGCGAAAAACACCGTGAGTGTGAACAATGAGATGAATGAAACCGTTTACACGATCGCCTACGTGGATCAGCTTTCGTCAGCTTCGCGAGTCCATCGACTTCCGGCACGAGCCACGTCGAGTCCTGGTTCGAAACCGCATTTATCACGGACCGGTTGTCAGTTGTGTCTCACATCACGCACTCGATGACTCCGTTTCCGGTATCAATCGCATCGAGAACCCGGTTCTATCCCTTTCTCGGATCGATCAGAGATACCGGACGACTGCAAGACAGAAAACGGCGTAATTGTCCCGTGAGAATTAACGATTAATAGGCATCGTCGCGAGACGTCCGATCTTTGGATCCATGCCGAACGTTAAACACGATAGCTGATGACGCGGATCTTCAAGGTGCATACAGTACCGAACGCATAAACCATCAGCCTTAACCTTGACTTTTGAACCACGACTCCGCCGCCAAAACAGGCAAACTCGGATCTATGGTGGATCAAAAAAGTATTGCAACATTCTCACGACCGATATTTAGAAAAAATATGGTATACTGTATTTAATAAAACATCCGAGGGATACGATAAATATTTTCTAACATAATTTACTTGGTAAAAATGTTGAATTTCGGGGATAGTTATTCATATCTAGATAATTAACACGGTCAACAGGTGCAGAGGTCGCTGCCCTTTGCAATATGTAATATTACGCTCTCGGGTCTGAATGTGTTCGAGACAATGTCACGAATGAACGTCGAAATTATATCTGAATACTTGTATACAATACTTTTCTGATTCTCTGGACGTAAAAACGTGTCTCTATCCAGAAACGTCCGGCACAAAGAAAAGAAAATAATGTTACGATCGAAGGAATCCACGGAATTCACGAATAAACCTACCACTCTTTCAATTCATCCCGTTCGGTTCATTCATCCACCTCCACACACACATACACACGCACACACTGTGTGAACGGTCTTTTCCTCCGGAAAGAGCCACCAATTCACGCAAATCGCGAGCACGAAACACTCGGTTCCCGAGGAGGAACGCGGCACACGTGTACACCGTGTGGAACGAATCGGAATCGCGTGTCAAGAACGGTCCACGGGATCGATACGTGCCCGATGATCGATCGATTCGCGAACGGTCTGGAGACTTGACGTCCCGTTTTTTGCCCCGTTGTCTCTTCGACTTAGAGACGGACAGACGCTCTGATCTTCGATGAAACTGGTACGAGACGAGGCCGGTATGCTTGTACGTGTGCTACTGGTGCGACGAGTAGCTTTTGGAACGCATCACGACCTCCTCCGCTATAAATAAAACGGTGGCCGCCACACCGAAAACTCTGCCAGCCAGCCAGCCAGCCAGAGAGAGAGCTCGATCCGTCGTAATTTTCCTCTTTCAACGAGGGAACACGGGAAGAAGATGTACTCCTTGGCGAGTACGTGAATCAGCGATCGACTGCATCTAATTTTCGAATTCCTGGATACTCTCGGTCACTTCGTAGGTTACAGTTTCCTTATAGCGCTGATCCAGGATAAGTTTGATGGGTCGATGTGTTTAACAAGTTGACAGGGAAGACACACTGTAATCTAAGGGTACTTTAATCTGCTAGTATAACGCTCTAATGTTTTCTGTTTAATTTCTACGGTTACATATGAACACCGTGGATTAATGATAGATAGTTGAATCAGTGATGCATTAGGTGTCCATCAGGTCCCACGGTGCACGGTGGCAGCCATGAAATACGAGACAGATACAGAATCCTCCATAACTCGAATTTATTTTTATATTTATAAAATTAACTTGGTAACCTCTGAACTTCGGAATTTGAGACGAGATGCAATTTTTATTGCACAGATGGTGAGCTGGAGACAAATCTCTCTAAATATTATTATATTTGATTCCAACTATGAAAACAGTATATAGCATCCAGAATTTTATTTGGGACCTTTAATATTGTAATAGGTGATGCCGTAGTGTAATTTGTACCTCATTCCTTGCAAGTGTAAAGAAAATATGAACGGTTCATAAATCTACGTGGATGATAAATAACATGATTGCACACAATGTATCGTACATTGTACCATATAAAATTTCATTTAGATTAAATAGATTTCACGAAAAGCTACATTGTACAATCAAGTATCCGAGTATTTACGGGGATTGTGAGTAATCGTGTTGTTTAGAGAGACATCAAAACGTCAGAAACAAACGGGTATTATAATCGATAAGTAGGTCTGGGTTGTGTCTAGGTTGAATCGACGAGCTACTAAAATTTGTCAAAGCTGTTGAACAGGTAGCTCGACGCCAAAGCAAATAATCTCGGTATCGTCGTTTCTAATAATGTTCGAGCATCGAAGAATCGATGAAATCAATTTACGATTTCAACCTACTTTGCCGTCTTGCAGCCATCGAAACGGCCAATGATATTTCACTTTTCGTTGAAAAGTTCGGTCAACTTGCCCGACCGAAAGTTTCGATTTTGTGTCTTGTTTGGAACAAGATATCGAGATCTTTGTGAAGAGTTCAAGACATTAAAATGACGCTTTGTACCTCTTGTAGACACCTAAACCCATAAAAATGCAATTATCGAATTAACTTCGCATTAAGTTCATCTGGAGTCTAGCGTCAAAATGGATGAAAGAGCGTTCAAGAGTAATTTCGAAAGTAATTTCTCTACCAGGATTTCAATCTTCGCGACTCCGTCGAGTTTCACGATATTTCAAAAAACCTGATGGGAAAATGTATTAAAGTTTCATTCGCATGGAAGGAAAATGGAATTAGCAACAATTAAAGAAATTGCTGAACCTGCCTTGACGTCAAAACGAGGAGCTGGTTAAAATTCTTGAAAACACGTCGGAAAAGTTAGCATTGACAACGAACTGCTGAATCTGCATTCTTCACGACCTGTTAAGACATAAGTATTCGGTCGTTGCTACGCTAGGAATTTCATTTAGACCAGCCAGCATCTGTAAATCCTTCAAAATCTTCGGATGACGCGTTTCTGGAGTAATATTTTCAAAGTTATGAAGGAATTAAATGAAAGAGAATTTGTAAGAAAAGTGCCTATTCTACTGCTTTTGAATATATTCAATTTTAGAGCAGTACATTAGAAGTTTATAGTACGAGAAATGTTCTTGGCAGCTTCTTGTAGGTGTTTTATACTGATGTGGAGGTGTATTCTGGTAGTTATGGTGGAATTTCTTAGAAAAAAGAGGTGGAAAGAGTGTCACTTGTTTTATTAAGTTTCTAAATTTAGAACTTGATAATTTGAACATTTGAGAATTTTGAAACTTTGATATGGCCATTTGAAAATTTGTAAATTTAGAAGTATAAAAATTTGTAAATTCGAAAGTTTGTAAATTTGAAAGTTCGAAAACGTTCTTAATTAAACTATTTAAGAATAGTTCTGAAAAAAGTTCCTCCTACAAATCTTCATTCATACGTCACACCAAAATGCATCATGAAATAAAACGTGCAGCAATTATAAATTAGGAAGTTGCGGAACAAATGAGAAATCGATCTCTACTTTCCGTAAGAGGGTAACTAAGGATTCTTCAGAAATGGAGGCGCCTTGGACAACTCATAGTCGCCTCTTGTGGTTGATCAAGGGAACTAAAGTCCGCAGACATTTCTATTTCCCGCCGAAAGGATATTGGCAATACAGAGTTCTCTTTTACCGACGAACAGTGTGGTAGACATTGAAGTACAAAGATCCTCAGGAGAGCAGTTCGCACCGTCAGATGACTCTAAAGTGAAAAAAACTAATGTTCTAATTTCAAATGTATAAAATACACTTTTACATATTAGAACTTTTTCTGTCGAATAAATAGAATGGAGATAAAACATTTATTTAATTTGTACTAAAAAGATCATATTACGTGATATATCCTACATCGTTTCTGAAAGTTATAATACAAAGAAAGTCTCTTATGATCCATATATTAATGCTATCAATATTTATCCAAGAAATATATTTATCTCAAGCGATCACATATTGACAAAATACGCAAATTTTTAAGGTCCCTACAAAACAAGGTTTTAATAAAGATATGTCTATGAATAATTATTTATCTATATTCGTGGAATAATAAATAGTTGGTTTCAGCAGAAAGACTCTTTTGCGTGAAAATAGATCAGAAAACCTATCAACGGTATTACCATCGGTCCCGAGACTCTCTGAATAAACGTCCCTCGTTATTGTCATCGAGAAAAGCATCTCTTTGTCGAAAGAATCGATGCTAAATGTACCGGCTCCGAAAGTCTGAGCTTCTCGGCTAGATGAATCCACAACGTTTTTAAGCGCCCTTTACTGAAACGTTTCTCGTTTTAATTATTCACTGTTCGTCGTTATTTTCGTGCCGCATTCAGCCATTAACTGTTTCCTCTGTGTACCAAACACTTTTATCGCTCCCGTCCACTCATTATTCACCAATTGCCACCAATCCTTTCAATGAATATTGATATAACCGCTTCTACTTTTCATACTTCGTCTGAATAAATAAAAACTTATTCCTTGGAACACGGTATTTCAAAATCTTTACTGCAAAGCGGAACGTGGGTGTGTTATTTCGAGACGTGCATTACTACGTTTCTACATTTCTAGATTTCTAAATTTCTAGATTACTAAATTTCTAGATTTCTACATTTTTAGATTCTTAAATTTTGAGATCCTTAGATTTCTACGTCCCTAGTTCTCTACATCCCCAGTTCCCTTCGTCCCTAGTACTCTACATTCTTAGTTCCCTACGTCCCTAAATCCCTACATCCCCAGTTCCCTACGTCCCCAATTCCTTACGTCCCTAGTACTCTACATTCTTAATTCCCTACGTCCCTAGATTCCTACATCCCCAGTTTCCTACGTCCCCAATTCCCTACGTCCCTAGTACTCTACATTCTTAGTTCCCTACGTCCCTAGATTCCTACATCCCCAGTTTCCTACGTCCCCAATTCTCTACGTCCCTAGTACTCTACATTCTTAGTTCCCTACGTCCCTAGATCCCTACATCCCCAGTTCCCTACGTCCCCAATTCCCTACGTCGCTAGACCTTTACATCCTTAGATCCCTACGTTCCTAGATCGCTACATTCCAAGATCTCTACATCCCTAGATCCCTGCGTTCCAAAGTTTTGACGTTCCAAATTCCTACGTCCATGGTTTGCTACGTTCCAGGATTCCTACGACTCCAGATTTCTACGTTCCTAGTTTCTTACGTCGCCAGATTGCCAAGTCCCCAGATTCTTATGTTCCAAATCCCTTACGTTTCGAGATTTCAACTAGATCCAAGAGTTCTGAACGTCTAGATCCTCTCCTGTATCCAAGACCCTCTCTATGATTCAAAAGTTCTGAACGTCTAGATCCTCTCCTCTATTCTAGATCCTCTCTATGATCCAAAAGTCCTGAACGTCTAGTTCCTCTTCTGTATCCTACATCCTCTCTATGATCCCAGAATTCTGAACGTCTCTGTATCGCCACGTCATTGCATTCCTATATCCTTAGATCCATCCAGAAACCCGAAATGTCCATTACGCAAGCTTGAAATTTCACTCATCAATGTTCCACCGCAAAGTGGCGTCGTTTCACTCCGAGTTTCCTTTATTTACAAGCACGTACGTTCTCTCAAAGTATCGTCTGTCAGCCTAAATTTCTGTTTGCACGTTTGTAGCGTGCATCCGCACCTGTTTCGCCTCACTCGCGGTTGCATCATCGCATCACGGTGCTCGCCTCCGGAAATGTAGGCCGCTTCTAGCTGACGAGCAAAGCAGATTTAGCATCCCGTTCTGTTTCCCTTTCCCCGTTCCTGCTCGTCGATCGTTTAACAGCGCAATTTCGTTCCGAGCTTTTCCAGAAGCGGATTTCGTGACACTCGCGCGATCGCGATCGCAGCTGCTGCACGCCTCGCGACGAAGGTCGGCCAGTAAATTGTTCTCGATTGTGACGAATTAACCGAACAGATCGCTATCGAGCTGCGGAATTATTTTTCCCCTTTGTGATTATCGTTGAAATATCGTCGCCCGATAATCAGCCGGTGTACCAGTGTTCCTTTGACTTCGTTAATTCCAGCCAGCAATTAAGAGATTAAAAAGTTCCTTCACAAACGATAATCACTTGTTCTTGACGTGAACCACCTGAAACACGAAACTCACTCGAGCGTTCGTACGCTCATAGAGAGACAGAGAGAGAGTTTGATTGCGTTCAGAACGAACTATGTAGAACTAGTTCCACGTGGAACGTAGACACGGATAGATTGCAGAGTTTCGTGAATTTCGCGACTTTGTACGAAGTGGCTTGTTTAATGTGGCTGGTACAGGGTGTACACAGAATTTCGTGAGGAATGTTTTGTGTATTATGCCTCGTTGAGAATAGCCTATTCTGTTAGGATCATGCTATGCTTGGCTACAATTTCTAGTGCTTTATGTCCAGAACGCTGAATTTCCTACGACTGGTTCAATGTCCAAAACGTAGAATCCTCTTTATTGTATTCTCCACTTGCGACACAAAGTTACTCGAAGCATCTACATTCCTCTGCTTTTAGATTATTATACTAGACGAGTTTAACTTGATTACTCTAATTTTGATGGATACATAAGTCACTTGATAGTAATGCAAATACTCTTTCAAAAACTACATGATTTCTATACCACTTTTCCACGAAACTCTTAACATTTAGCTCTTCGAAGATCCAGCTACAAAAAATTATTATACACTCTTTCGCGAATAAACGTTTTTATGTCGCAATATAAAGATGATCAAGTTAAATGACCTACTTGAAACTGGTCTTAGGGGGTACAATCATCTGTACATGGGTGCTTCGTACAAAGTTCGTTGTGTTTCGTGTATACGTTGCTAAGAAATGACAGGCTCAAAGAAGAACCCGGAAATTCGAATTGTCTGTTGGCCGTGTCAATTTACGCGATCCTCTCCAGTTACTATGTTCGAAGAACAACAGCCAAACTTCACTGTTTTCGGCTAGCAGCGGTAAATAGGGTCGCCGTGATGGGTTTCGTTCCCTGAAGGGCCCAGCCAACAGACGGCAGATGGCAGGCACCTGACAGCCCTCCCTTTCGAAAAGGTCTCGGTTGTTCGATAACATCGAAAATCTTCAAATTTTATATTACAATAGCCGACATCATTCCCGCGAGTGTTCCGTAGCCGGACTCGCAAGGATATTGAAGTAACGAGAGAAACGGACAGATGAGTATAGAGCTCGATACGCGCGTTGCCCTTGAACCGACAACGAACACGACGACACAGAGAATCATGAAGGCGAATTAGATCCAATCGAATGATTAAGGACGACAGGCATGAGCTCGAGGTGGACCCCGATTACCTCGAGATAGCTTAACTCGAACGAGTACACACGTTGATAGGGGAATTCGTGGAACTACGATCGCGAGAACTTAGATTTTTTGGGGAAATACGGGAGGGACACCCGTTTGCTTTCGAAGTTACACTCGTGTAATGGTGTAGTAGCGTAGAATATAAGCAGAGCTCGTGAGAAATTAGCGTGGAAGAATTTTTTAAGAAGTTAGTTGTAGACGCTTGCGTTGTGGAGCCACTGAATTGTGAATATTTCTTATAAAAGGGTATTTTATGGGTCCAAATCTTAGAAAGTGATGATTTATAGAAAATCGTTATTCTGCAATTATTCTTTAGTTTCAAACTCCTCAAATCTCAAAGTCCCATTATTGCAAAATTCCAAATGTACTAGGTCCACTCCGATAATTCGTAAATTACAATGCATGAAAAATTCGCGATCGTGGACGCAAAAATAAGCTACATTTCTGCCAACATTCGGTACATACCATCTCGTAAATGCCGTCATATCGGAACAATACAAATTGCATGTATTATCGTCAATTACTCGTCGTTCGATAATTTCACGAGTCGAACGTAATTGTACGGGTTGGCTGAACGACGCTCGTTATCTCCGTAGTCCTGGCAAGGAGTATGACCCACGACAGTAATCGCGTACCACGAACAACCCCAATTTTGTGGGTCACCGTTGCGACAGTCTCTGCAGTCGCACATACGTGCCCGTACTATCGGCACAGCGATGTCGTGAATAACGTAACGCCGGATCAGAATAGAGGGGAGACGGGCCAATAATTACGCTACTCGTTGCTCTAGGTACACGACATAGCTGGCTGTTAAGCAACAAGATACTCGTACAGGCGAGTCGAGAAAATCGTGGCTCGCGTTTCACGATCACATTTGCCTCTCGCTACAAGCCGATCGTGTTTACGCGCCGCATCCTGCGCCACCGATGAAGAAATTTCTCATCAGAACGGTTTTCTTGCTCCTCTTTTTGAACGTAGCCGCTCGAGGTTCGCTCGTTCGAGGAAATCGATCCGGAGTTTTATGCAAATTCAAGGATCCGCAAGATCCAGTTGGTTCTCGGTATCCGTTGACCACGTACGAGTGGTACTGAAAGGTTCGTTAAACCTACCTAGAATTCCTGGGACGCCTTTTATTACGCCGACTTTGTACAAAATTTCGTAGAAACTTTACGATCCGTCCACTTTGAACATCACCGATCCACGAGTGGCTACATATTTCTGGGCGTTGTATTATATAAAACGCTGAGATTCTTCTCGTAATTTAATTAGAATAGTTTAAAGGAAGAATAAATTGCCCTTCTGTTTAAAGGAAGAGGAGTAATATTCTACCTCCCACCTTATCCTTTGAGAAGAAGATAAGAGGATCAAAGGAGGAAGGGAGAGGATCAAAGATCACAAGTTCCAGATTAAACCTTCTGTAGGTTTTCTCTAAAAACTTCATAAGACTCTAGACACCCCTTAAGGTTTCTCTAGGGTTTTTCTAGACATAAGATGGGCTTGAACTTTATCCTCCCTAGGTTTCTCCTAGATTCGCTTCTCGTAAATTCCCCTTAGACCATCTTAGGTTTTGTCTAGATCTAAATCTGCAGAACGTATGTTGAACATTCCTCAACATCCGCTGACCGCGTACATTGAGAGGTTCGTTAAACCCCGTATACCTGGGACGCTTTTTATTGCGCCGACTTTGTACAAAATTTCGTAGAAACTTTACGATCCGACAGCTCGATCCACAATCGTGTACATATTTCTGGGGTCCGACGAATTACATAAAACGACGGGACGGTCAGGTCCAGCAACGACGCCCGACAGTTCGAGATTCCTCGTTTTTCTCTCGCAATTTCATAAAAACAGCGTATCCCCGAAATTTTTATTATACCGTTTATTTTCTGAACGGAACACGGCCAATGCGCACGGCGGGCCGTTAAGAAACGGTCTTAGGATAATCCTGTCGTACGTTTTACAGCCCGCACTTACACGACCCTGTTGCACACCCACCGTAGACCAGGCAAGCGTGCACGAGCGCACACACGCGCGCCTCTGTGCTTCTATACCGTCCAGCTTTCTCTTTTTATAGCCTTCTAAGCATCCAGCCCGCCTTCGAGGCTTCCACACGCAACAACAACAACGGGAAACCGTGGAGTGTGTGGGTAACGCTGTACGCTCGTTGCACGCGTGGGTGTGTACACAACCTGCGTGTACGCGAAGACGAATCACGGAGGCGGACGAGCCGTCTGGGGACCATTTTTGTACGGACCGAGAAAAAGGCCCCTCTGTACGCTTCGTCTAACTCGAAGATTCAATGTCTTCGTATGACAATGCCAATGGACGTAACATGTATCGCATCTACTGTCAAGCGTTTGAATATTTTATTATTCACCAATTTGTATGTGTCTCTTGCATTTTTTGAAACAATTTTTCAAGGTATATTATGAGTTTTCATTATAAGAAAGTGGCCATTTTTAATTTCAAGGCTGGGATGTTATTGCATATTCTGTATTAGAATTGATTTTCTGGTGAACTCATTTATTATCGGATAACTACCGTGGATCAGTTAGATGGCGGTAGCTCCATGTTAAGAAATATGTGATCGATAGGTCTGAAAAACATGGACGTCTTCAGCGAAGGTTGAAAAGCTCGTACAGTTCCTGTTTAGGTTCGATTCCTTCAATTATTCGATATTCAAGGTACCACTAGCTAGTCGTAGCGTGAATAATGAGGTCAATAAATTTGAATCAGAGAATCGGTTTCAGTCATCCATCATAGCTCTCGTTCCTCGGTGCGGTACAAACTCGGCTCGAGTATTTCTCGTGTTTATCGCAATGATATTCGAACGCGACCGAAACTTTTTACGAGTGTTTAATGTCCAAGGTAACATGAGAAGTTATTTTGTTTCTCCTCTCGCCGTCCACGAGTTAAAGCAGGGATTTAGGCACCTCTAATCACTGTTGGACCACGAAGAGTATCGCGTTCGTCCGGTTTGCAAGTTTCTCATGCAAATGGAACGACAGATAAGAAGCAAGTGGCCGAAAACGTTGGTACAGGTATAACGAGGCAATATTTTTCCACGACGGTTCGAATTCACGCTCGGTCGGGGCCACAGAATTTTTTACTTCTGCGTTTAAACCGATTTATCGGCAGCCATTACTCGTAAGGCACCGTTCACCGATAAACGCTCCATCTTCTCTCGTGGCACGTCGTATAAGTATTGTTTCAATAATAATTAAACGGTCCACGATTGGTTATCGTAACGGCTGCATTTTCGTCGGCCGATCGATGTTGCCGCGCCGAATTTAATTAACCCTTTACATTCCGTATCGACCCGATAGACTGTGGAAATATTAACAATAACCAGCAGATTATTCGGCATACAAGACTCCATTATAAATCCAACTACCAAATTTCTTACTTTCTAAATTTGGAAAATTAAACTCTCTAGGTTCAGTATCTGCTGTTTAACAGTTGAGGTTAAAGCTATCAGGATAATTTGAACATGTTCTACAACTAGCTATCCTATAAAAAATTGCAAGGAAAGAGAAATGGCGAACACAGTGTCCAATGAAATTGAAATTGAAAGGATACAGAGTGGCGAGTTTTCGCAGTGAACGGGAAAAGGAAATTCCTACGCAGAGTTAATCTGTATGTCCCATAAAGTGTGCAATGAATAATCATACGTATCCCAAAGGTTGAAATTGATAAAGTCATTCGAGACGGTCGATTGCTCGCGACGAAAATCGGAGCGGAATCGCACGAGAAGTCGTTCGACGGCTGTCGAATAACAGGAATCCGCTCGATACTCGTTACTATAAGTGGCACGAGTGCTCGAGCGCGCGCGCCGCACAAATTACTCCGCTCGCCGGCTGTTTACAGTCATTGGCACGTAACCGCGGCACACGCGCTCGCGTTTGCACGCGCGTGCACGATCATCCTCTCGTTACGACCAGTGAGAACATCATCTACTAAGATCGAGTTACAGTTACTTCTGTTTTTTTGCTTTTCGATAATCGAACGCCCGAAAGAACAGCTCGCTGAAAGAAATTAATTATACATTGGTATCGAGGCTCACATAGATCAAAGGAATTTAGTATTCCTTTTTTAATAGTAATCGCAGTAGGTGTAATAGTAATTAAGAAGGGGTCGTTGACCAATCGAGTAAAATCTTTCGGAATCGAGAATACAAGACCTTGGATTCTCGCATAATTCATGCCCAAGGATTTGGACTTTAAATTCGATAAGATGCTCCGTTCGAAAATAACAATAAGTGGTATACGAACAAATAGATTTACTGTTTTTTCGAGGTTTGTTCTCTTTGACCGCGAGCAATCAATGTAATTGATTACATTGTCCACCGAGTTGCTTATAATTGACTTAATATTCCGCGCGTGTGCCTGCCTTTACCAACTTTTTAAAATGTTATATTCGTAAATTAGCAAATTTCTCGGTTTATTACACTCGCAAACCGAAGCTTTTATCTTAAGTCGACAGTAAAATGTTCCCAAACACATATTGACATGTCCGAACGCAGAAATTGCTGCGTTTCGAAAATAAAACTCTTCAATTTATCATCAAAGTGAGCCTCGCGAGAGGCCCGTACGATAGAGAACGAATAAAAACAGCCGAAACGCGAACGAGAGAATAAATTGCTGAGAATTAAAGGCTCCGTCCAAGAGATTAATCGTTCCACTTAAAAGCCAGGCCCTTAAAAGTTTAATTAGCTACGCTTTTAACGCGCCATGACCGCGCGACGCAGTAATTGCAAGTTCGCCCGAAACCACCGCGATTCTTCTACCTCGTTTGATTCCAGATTCCAACCATCCTAATAATCTTTAAAAAGGAAGAAATCGAACTCTTTCAAATTACATTTTCTTCGAACTATATCATGTTCGATTCATACTTTTTTTAGTTTAAAAGAAGCGCGAGGAATATCTCTCGCGATAACTTATGTTCCCTACTTTTTAGGTTAGGTCTCTTTCTAGATTCTATGTACATTCTCTCCAGGTTTTCCCTCAGTTCTATTCATAGATTCTGCCTAGAGTTTCTCTAGGTTCTATGTAGATTCTCTCTCGGACTAGGTACTTAGATATAATAGAATCTTCTTTAGACTATCTTTAGACTACCTTTAGACTATCAGGAATGTACGATAATATGCAAACCACATTTTATCGAATATCTCAGAAATTACTAAGCTAATATAAAAAGTTGTAACTATGGATTGCGTGTTTCCTCAAAAGTTTTCCTCGCGAAAGGGTCGTCGCCACCATTTTCAAACGGGAAAGCGACGTAAAAGCGTGACGCAACAATACATAGAAATTACACTTTATTGGTTTAATGAAAGTCGACGGTGGTTGGCGAAACCGGAGCGAAAAGAAGGCGAACAACAAAGTAATAAATCAGTACTCGTTCATTAATGTGCAAATGGCGGGAATCGAAAAAAGACGCGGCTCGACCGGTACGCTCTCGCGCGCATGCGCTCGCGTACACAGGCCCTTCGACTTTTCCTACCGATTCTTAGAAACGGCAATTAAGATCGAAGCAATTCCTTTAGCGAGCGACAACAAGCCTGGTCCCGAGTATTTTTCTTTTACGCTATTAACGAGCCTCCGTGAGAATAATAATTTAATCGGTTGGCCTGCTTGTTTGCCTCTTTGCACGCTCGCGCACGCATACTTAGAGAAGACCGTGCAGCCTACACACACGCGCGCGCGTTTTTTGCTACAGACAACGTGTTTGTCCGGTTATCATTATGCGCAACCTAATTACCGGCCAATGGTTTCATGGAACGCCGTCCGAAATCCAATTGACGAGATGTCCACGCGATTGCCGATTCACCGACGAATTAAACGCCCGCCGCTGTCGCTGCTCGAAACATTTACATATTTAATGCCAAGGACTTGTCGTGAGTTATACTTACTTGAAATGTGGGCGTTGCCCGCGGCCACGTTTCATGTATTTCCTTACAGAATTTCGATTTTGGCACGGCTGCCCCTCTTGTACTCGACGAACACCGATGTATCATTCCGGAACGTTTTCTCGGTATCCGGGCAATTTGTAATAATAACCTTACGTTTTTGCCTTTAAACGGGCTTTTAAGACTTTCGGGAAATTGCGCATAATAAGGGTGAAAAGTATTCGTTGAGTAACACGAAAAATTTCGGACAGCCATTACCGGTAACTAATTAGGAGCGGTAACTTACGTGGCTCGTAAAACGTTTCAAAATTATATATCTCGATCCTCGAATTATTCGAATTACTTGTACTATTTGCGGCCTTATATTCCTATAAAAATAAATGTTTTATTTTGAAAAGCTGGACTATGTATTAAAACGAGAGAACGTAAGGGAATAATCATGACGTGTACTCTGTTGGAAGTTTTATTTCTGATGATGATACTTGTAGCCAATACGCAGGCTATAATATCCCGATGAAAATTAATACCTCGTGCGCATTCAAATTATTCTTTAACGACATTACGAAGCCTCGAAACAACTTACACGATGATTGGTCATCTCGTTAGAGCGAAACGATCCTCTAATTATTTCGAATAGGGGTATTACGCGATACAATAAAATGATGTACCGCTATAAGTTCAATGACGAGCAGCGTCTTCGAGCGTTCGCGTGTATCATTGCCGCTGCTCGTACACGCGATATCAAACACGATGACAGAGTCATCCTATTGTCAAGTATGACTAGAACGATTCTATTTACGGATAGACGATTCTCGATCGTTTGTTAAAAGCTACCAATGATTTCACGGCTTCATCGTCAGCACCGTAAGAATTTATTTTTCTACGTTGATGAGACGCGTTGCTAATTTCCAGAAATTCCTCGAATTACGAATGATTATTCTCAGCATTTAACCTCTGTCGTTGAACGTTGAAAAAGGGGAGAGGAAATGTCGACAAATTCCCACCTGCTTCGGAAAAAATTGTTTACTCGCATAATAATGAAGCACTGGTATATTTAACGCGGATCCCTGAACTCTGCAAAATTCCGAAATCGTTCTATCCCCGTGTTACAACTTTTTCTTTGTGAGATTGACAATCGAATTAGCGACCTTCGTATTTTTTACGAATAAAGAGATAATGGAAATCACCGTGACATTTTGGAGCAAGTATACAGAGTGGCTTCTTTAAAAGCAAGTATCGAGATTCGTTATCGATTATTCTTATTTAAAAAATGCTTTGCAAGAATGGTGGATCTTATAATAGGTTCCTTTACTGAACGACTACATTTAGGAACAAGGTAGAGAGCCACGTTTACAGATTAAGCGTTAAAATGCAATTTAAGAAGAAATAAATAGAAAGCACCGAACTAATTTACCGATTTAATAACATAACTCGAATGGAAGAAATTCGCATTAACATCATCGTACAATCTCGCGCGCCCTCCATTTGCAGTACGTACTTATGGTGTCCCTTAATCGAGGATAATAAACCTGTATCGGTGATAATGTCTGTGGTGTTATCTCTATCTTCTGCCAGGCAAATATATCAGGTACCGATACGCTTTTCTTTTTAAGACGGCCATTATTTCCCGACTAGTTAACAAGTACCTACTGCTGAAAGCAGGGGTATCGATTATCGCGGACCATAAATATCGTAACGATTTCACGGGGCCCTAGATGCCCGGCTACGTATCGTGAGCGATCGGCTCGTGAACGAAACAGGTCCTGCTTTGACAATCGCGCCTCTCGAGAAGTCGCGTGGGTGTAAAGCTGTGCCTCGACTTTCACGAAACGAATTGCAGCGGCCTAACCGGGACTTGCTGGCGGCGAAACCGGCATACTCTATAAGGAAACCCGTTCGCGCGTTGTTTCCTGATCGCACGGTTCACCGTGTCGCCCTTAAATAACGCAATTAAAACGTTCTCACTCGGAACCGATGGACTCGTTCGCGTCTTTCTTCCAGCTTCGACGGCAGAAAAATCGATCCGAGAGCTGGCAAGCTCCATTATCGGCCTTGGACAACCACGAAATTGACTTTAACGCGCGAGAAATCTCGAGATTAAGGATCGACCGCTTGCTACGCGATGCATCATCCTGGGAGGCGTTCAGGGCTTTCGATGTTCTGACGTTTTCGACATTTCTTTAGTTACTTTGTAAGTTTTCGCAATTTTTCGGATTTTCTGATTTGGAAGTTTGCCATTTTTCAAATTTCTAAATTCTCAAATCTTCAAGTCCATGAATTCTGAATATTTGTTCACAAATTTCCAAATATGTAACTTTTCAATTTTCCTAATATCCATTATCAAAGCTACCAATTTCCAACTTGCCAAATCCCCAAATCTTCAAATCTCTAAATTCCCGAATTCCAACCTTCCAACCCCCAAATCCCTAAATTCCCTAATTCCAATCTTCCAAACCCCAAATCCCTAAATTCCCAAATTCCAACCTTCCAAACCCCAAATCCCTAAATTCCCAAACTCCTTAGACCTTGAATTTCCAAATATCCCCACGTTCCTAAGTTCCAAATGTCAATCTCTTAAATCCCAAATTTTCAAACCCCGAATTCTACAAATCCCAAACTTCTAAATCTCAAATTGCAAAAACCCCAAATCCCCAAATCCCAAATTTCTACAGCCCTAAATTTCTCAAATCTCCAAATCCCACAAATCCCAAACTTGCAAACTTCCAAATCTTCAAATCCCTCATCTCCCAAATTTCTAAAACTCCAAAACCCTCAAATCCTTCGAATCCCAAATTTCTATATCTCCAAGTCCCCACTTTCGAATTTTCGACCGTTCCAAACTTGCCACATCTAATAACTTTAAGTCCCATCCCTAATTCCCTAAATCATATACCCAAACCGCACATTCGCAGCTACAGAAACGCCTAATATACATTTGAACCATTTGTCATTTTTATATTAGGTAAACGTGCTTCGTAATACACGATGTTGTGTAATAGGTAAATGTGTTTCAAGGTTTCGATAACGTTCAACGACACCGTATCCTGAAAATAGCGAAAATATCGCTGAAACAACGAAGACTGTTTGATGAAGTAATGGACGTTGAATGTAGCGAGCGTTCCTGATAAGCGATGTTTGCATTAAAACGTTGATTTCGTGTGACAGACTATCTGTGAAAATATATTTAAGCGACTATGAAAGTTGGAAGAAATATCGAGCTAGTTGCATAGATCGTTAACATTATCTGTCTAGATTATTTTAGAATTATGGAATTTTCGAGATAAATACGGTGAAGCGAGTAAAGTTCCACGTGATGTTCAAACTTTAATCTGAAATTTTAACGAGCATCTTAATTATACGGCGCTGTTGTTACCGCAAGAGTTTTGGGATTCCAGTGGAAGCCCCGGGTACTTTTAAGACCCTTTTTCGTGCACAGCTTGTTGGGTTACATACCGATATTTATCGTGCCTCGTGAGTCAGAATTATTCGGATATTCGAAATATTTAATGTTTCAATCACCAAATCGCTTCACTACTTTTCCAAAGTGAGAGGAAAATTATCTGACGTCACAGATTATCAAACTGCTCCGTGTTATACAACATGTTATTCTTACTTTTTATTGATACATTTATATTTCAAAGTATTGTACCGTTTGCGTAAAATCGTTTCGATCAAAAAATCACTTTACCGCCCGATTTACGAGCCGTTCTGGGGAATGAGTCACATACTTCACAGCGAAGAAACACGTAAAGCACTTAAAATTGTCTATTTCATTCAAATAAACCAAAGGATGGTACACAGACGAACCACATACCGTGTGGGAAACAATAATAATCCACAGAAAAATAAGCTGAGAACTCCATGCTGTTTATACTAAACCCATAATACTTTTCTCACCAGTGGGATAATTTTGCATTAGAAAAAACTTGTCAACACGACCAATTTCGGTCTTCTATTCCGTATTACTCCAGGTGATTCTAATAAATCATTATTTCATAAGAAAGTACAAGTACAGAATGAAGATTTCGTAGGTCTTATAAAAAATTTGTAAATCAAAAATTTATTCGAAATAAGATTTTGACTGCTTCACTAAATTCAGTTGTTACTGGTACTGCAACTCTGCAGACCCAAATGTTCTGCACCGCCATTTTCCCTGGATGAGCGTACCATGGTACTCGCAGTGCCGAAACAGCGCTTCCTCGGAGCGTAATTTAGACATCAACGTTTTAAAAAAAGCGAGAAGCACAGCATCAGAAGTGTTGTTCGTTCACGGTGTCGAGAGTCAACGTAATAAATTCACCGAAACGACGCGATGGTTAAAGTGGCGCGGGTGCGGTGAATCCGTAAAACGAACGTCGTGGAGTGTTTTAATGGTCTCGCGAGAGAAAGCGAACGGAATCGTCGACGTCGTCGTCGGTTTAGCCTGGTATCTCGTGCTCATTGGAATTAAACCGTGGTTTATCCTTTTCCAGGCTGCCACGAGAGGTTCGTAAATAGTGGCACAGCCAGCGCCGCGACCTCGCGACGAATCGTAAGAACCGTGCTCGCTTCTTGCTCGTTTGCGGAGTCAGGATTTATAGCGCGACAAACCGCTGCGACCGTCTCGATGATAAAATATCGCGTGGACCCCGCTGTAACGATGATAATTACAAGAAAAGCCCATGTTTCATGCAACACGCGCGGACGACAGGTTCCAGAACGCCGGGGACAGAATTCAGTGTAACGGTGTGCAACACGCTTTGAACCGAGGTACAAATGTTCGGCCGACTTTTTTTTTCTCCTTTTCCCTCTCGCGATTTGTACGTTTCTGATGCAGCGGCTTCGCGTGACAAACTTTCTAACTGGAACGGCGTAATTCGCATGCCCGATCGCGCGATCTCGAGCGGTGTACGATCCAGCCAACGAGCACCAGAGCGAGAACCGTGAAACGAGTAACGAAGAAAAGGTACGTCGCTTAAAGAGTCCAGTCATCTCCGAACAGTTGACCTTGATCTTGAGGGAGAGCAAGAGGAAGGGAGAGGGCAGAGAGAAAGAGAGAGAACGGTAAGGTGCACCAGGAGGGCCAGAAATAAAGGCGGCAGTTAAGGCGCGTTTCATCGCCTTCTTATTTTTGGCATTCGCGCGAATTCAAGGGGGGACGTGCTAAAAATTCAATCCCACACTAAGAGTAACTTTGTGGTAGCCACGGAGGAGACGTTGATGCATTCAACGGTGGTGCTTGAAAATTCACCAAGTTTTTGACTCGAGAAATCATAAAAATCCTCGCGTTGACCCTCGTGCACCGTACGAAATAAATTGGACCGAAATGGAAATCCAATACTTGATAATTTCTTAATAAAACATTCCGTTCGGGTGAAGCTAACGATACGAGTGCAATAAAAATTTGACGGGTGCGCCAGGGTCAGAATGATCGAAGAAATAAGCTTCCAATTTTATAGCGAGTTATAAAAAGGCTATAAACTTAACCCTGTATTTTCATCCAACCATTTACACTCTGTCTCCATAGTGAATTACCTCTACCTGTAGTTGCTTCAACCCTTCCACGAATTCTTAAATTAAATATAAACATCCTATTCTTCAATAGCTACATACACATTTTCCTAATTGACCAAACTTGCGTAGAGAGTACTAAATAGGTAACGAGAGCAATTAACATCCCTTGCCAACATCTCAGTTCTCAACTCTCCACCTAAAATTTAGACCCGCAAGTCTCGAGCCCGACTTAAAATTGCACTTGTAGAAGATACCTGTGTGCTTTTTTCGCGTTGATACTGGGTCCAAAATGGCGGCAACGATGTTGGTGGCATAGACCAAGCATTCCGCATAGCAATCTCAAACTTACAGACAACCTCATCAAACGTTGTCGAAACCCACAGACAATTATTCGCAGACACATGTCCGGGGGATAGTCCACATCCATTGTCTCCGGACAAACTACAGACACCATAGAATAACATGCGAGTGCCAGCTAATCTTGTGCTAATCCTTTGTCTTCGGGTTCATCTGGATTTAGACAATTGTTCACAGACACATGTCCGCGGACGATGCGATCAGACAGTCTGCAGACAATGTCTGTAAGTCTGGACGAGCCTTTAGCCTCACGGCGGACGTAGCGTTTTCGCTCTCTCCTCTCGCGGTTCGCCGCGCTGGGTATAATGGCAACGTGTTTTCGTCTAATGTACTTTTTGTGATGTCCTTGATGGAGGAGTCTGCGAATGCAGAACTACAGGGCTGGCCCGGTGGGGCCTGGCATAGCACGGAGAGAGGAGAGGATCGATTCTATGGAAGTGAAAAAGAGAGGGAACGATAGAGAGGGGTGGAGAAGGTGGACAGGAGGGCCCGGCAGCACCTCAACCCACCTCAACTTTGGGCCTAGTCAAGGTCAGTGAGGCAGGCCCCACCCTCTTGTCCCCCCCCACCTTCTATACTCTGGCTTCTTCTCGCTTCTTCTTGCGAGGCTTCTTCTTTCGGCTTCGCCTCGTCTCGCGTCCCTCTCTGATCCCGACCAACGCAGCTCGTACCGCATTATCGCGTCATACCATGTTGGGACCCACGCCCTCCTCCGTTTTGCTTCACGTTTTTTCCCCGGTCTCTTCCCCTCGGGAACCCGCGAAATCCCAATTAGTGGAGATACCCGCTCGATACTGACCGGCCACCGTATTGAACGGCGAATCTCGCGCGAATAATCGTCGAATACGCGCGAGGATAGTTTACTGGATATATGGAAAGCGTTGAATGTCAGCTCGTCGCAACGTGATCCGGAGATAGAGGTGTATACTCATCCTGAGATTCGAAACCAGCTCGTATAAAAATACTTTGCGACCGCATGGAATAAAATATCCCCTTATGAGCTGCACTCGAGGACCGTGCAGGCAAATTTTTCTATCGATATTGACAGACAATTGTACTTTCTCAAAAAAAAAATGTAGGGGAAAGTTTCGTATGAAACCGACCTATGTACGTCTCCAACTGCAGTATCATTCGAGTTAAATCGAGAAAAAATAGAAAGTTGAATCAAGAAGAATAGATACTACTATATTTTAAATGTGGACAATAGTGCACTATCGGAAACGTCGATTTTTTTCACCGAGGCTTCATAAAAGCGCGCGGATATACACGCGCGTACGAGAGGGCGCACCAAATAGCCGCGTCGGGTATCACGTGGCAGAATGAAGGAAAAAAGAAAGAAAAATAAAGAACGGTCTATTTATCATGACACCCGCGATCGTAAAGAAAGGTCTTTCGAGAATACTCACGGAGGATGTCTGATTCATCAGCTTCATTCATCAACGTCGACCGCTTCTGTTTCTTTCATTTCTTTGAAACCTAACACGCTTCTAGTGTACGTGCATCATGCAAAAGTGTGAGCATGACCGGTTACACGGAACAGACACGGAGTTCTGCTCCTCGTTTATGATTATACAGATCATTAGAGGGATCACTGCCAAGTTCTTTCTTTCTTTTTATCAATATGGATCATTTTGATATTCGATCGTTAGCCGACCACCCCTTGCGTTAAATTACCTCCTTATTGAAAATCCATCATTCGAAAGACCATCCATAGACGCTCGACGGTTTCACGATAAATACGTGATAGGATATAAATTCGCGGGGCATCTGGGGCAAATAAAAGATCCGAAGAAAAGCAGAGGAATATCGGACCTTTCGGAATCCGCGAAAGAGCATTCCCTGTCATGTTGCATTTGCACCGCAGATACAGCTCGGAATGTCTGGCGATAATGATCTACGGACAAGGTAGGGATAGCGCTTTCGAGAGAATCACCGATGAAGAAGGATCCAAGAGAAGAGGGAAGGAGAAAGAAGAGGAGGAGCGGAGCCAGTAATCCGAGGCTCGGAGGTGAGTGAGCGAAGGCATGCTAGTACCAAATGAGATTGGATCCTGACCATGTAGGACGACTTCTGGGCCCTGCTAGTTTGCCAGGGTCCTTTAGATTCGTTCAAGTCAAGTTTCTCTCCCCGCCATTCCTCGGGTGTCGAAGTTGCATTC
This sequence comes from Megachile lagopoda, assembly GCA_036983795.1. NCBI lineage: Eukaryota > Metazoa > Arthropoda > Insecta > Hymenoptera > Megachilidae > Megachile > Megachile lagopoda. Next base: position 8,478,986 of record CM072797.1, on the reverse strand, counting down.
CCATCGACGCCATTCGAGTTCGTTTCAGCCGTGAAGCTGACCAAAATATTCTGTGACCGGTGATTTGCATTTATTCGATGTAGCTGAATTTTATGCTCGATCCATGGAACACGCGCAAGAGAACATCGACTACCGTTATGACAGCCGGTCATAAAAATCTCCACGATTTAAATCGACGATTTATGCCACTCTAAACCAGGAACGTAATCAGTTCATTCCTCTAATTGCTACAGCCTGGAATCTCTTTGGCAATTCTCAATATTGCTAATTTTCTAGTTTACTGGTCTTCTGATGGCTTGCCAATTTTGGACTTTACGGTAGTTGGCTAGAGATTCTGGTTTATATTGTTTGATGTAATGTCAGCTTCTTTGAAACGAGACAACCCCAAAATCTCCAAATCTCCAAAGTCCAATTATGTTTATATAATATTCTGTACGTCGCCATTTTCCCTAGAGACGTCCGCTCGTCGGTGTACGTAAATACACACACCATCGCCATAAAACGAACCTCCCCGCTTTGCCATATGGTTTACAGCGTCGGTGCTGAACTTACCGGCGTCACGGGCATCAAGTTACCCACCCCTCTCCCCCGACTTTCCTGCCCGAGAAGTCCTCGCTTAATGCGCCAAATGCATTCTTTGTTCGGGTACATACGACTGTGAACGCAGCTTGTTGCCGTGTATTTCTGTCCGGTTGAAAAAATACTCTGCCCTAAGTAAAAGTCTGGCGAATTGCTATCTTAGAAAGTCGCGGGTTTGTAGGTAGAGCTACATCTGGCTAAAAAGGCACCTCATTAAGAAATGACAGCCACTTCTTGCTAGCCGATTTAAATGTCCTCCTCATGAATACCTCGCCGCATAGAGGCTGCAGCTGCACGAATTCGGCTGCAGGAGGAGGAGAAAAAAAAATCGCCGTCGAATAAGGCCGTGCAAAAGATTAAAATCTATCGGATGAGAGGAGGCAAAAATTCGTACGGGGTTTCATGGCTATTTTTCGGCTGGAATCTAATTATCCAGAATTCCCTTTTTCCGGGTAACGTGCGTGAGCTGGCATTAATTGGGCCGTGCGACGAGCATCTGCGCGTTAAACGTGCGTGATATAATATAAACGGCGCTGAGTTGCAGCTGCAGGTACCTAAAAGCCAGTGCAACGGTTTCAATTGTCCGCAATATGGCTGCCGTCTCAGCCTAGGCCTCATAGTCGTTATCCTTGAGAGGCCCGTGCACAGTGTTTCGTTTTGTTTTAGCGCGCGGGTGCGACCGAGAGAAGAAGAAAGAAAGGAGGGTATACTCGCGAGAGAGAAGGAGGGACAGAAGCGACAAGAGAAAGAGAGAGAACGAGAGGAACCACGCCACAATGAGGGCCCGAATGTTGCAAAACCGCCTATATCCGTGACTATACCCACACCAGCGGCTTGTACAAGAAATGATAATTACCGTCGGGCCCCCTCCGCCCACCTCATCTCCCCCTTTCCACGTTTCTTCCTTGTCCTCTTCGTATCGTTTCCTTCCTTCCCCGCCAATTGCTCGTTTATTTCGGACCGTTTACTCGTCACGGATTCGACTTTGATCTCTTACCAAGATTGCGATCGCGCTTGACAAAGTATCGTCGCTTTTTTTCGCTGTTCTTAATTGGAAAGCGAAGACGATGCTTCTTCGTCGGTAGATGGATCGAACAGATTTAGAGGAGATATCGGTAGTGTCAAGTCAAATTTTAATAGGTATCACCGAGCTGAGATGTGTGCGTTTGGACGTCTGCACTTTTGTTCCTTTAAGTGTCCCCACTATTTCTTGGGAATCTTAAAGGTACGAATCGCACGTGCCGGATATCGGTATCGCGCTGGCACATAGTCTCTCTTCTTTCAATCGAATTCGTGGAAATCACTACCCTAATTAAACGGTATTCGGTCTGTACTGTGGTCACTTAAATGTACATTTCGGTGCACGTTGAGACCCAGTAGACCATACCCTTTAATCGGTACCGTACTGATATCGGTACTTTGAAATCGATACTGTGCAGGTATTGGTACTTTGAAATCAATAACTACTGACCAGATATCAATACTTCCAACTGAAATAAATACCAAAACTTTCGACAAAAATATGAATACCCTAAATTTAGAAAATCGTAAACTTGCCTCAAACAAACATGTTAATTGCATCCAACAATATATGCCGAACAAAAGCAACAGATTGCAGAGTAGGACGCAATGACGCAGGGTAGAAATTCATAAACTACAAAAGTACTCATTATCCCGTGCAACAGAGGATATAGGATTTTTTACGGGTACGGTTCCCATGAAAAATCACTTTGGCTCCTACAATACTGCCCTCTGTGCGGCCAGTCATCCCGATTCAACGGTCAGAAGCCATATGTTCCTGGCCGAATGTGCTAAGAAGTCATTGAAGGAACCGCCGTAATGAGAGACCACCCAATGAGCGTTTCGCGGCGATCACCGTCCGACCGGAAACACAAATCGAAATGGCTTCATTATGCCGTTGCTTCACCTTCTGTGACTCTCATCAGCCTTCTACGAGGATTATCGTCGATATTTCACGTTTTAAGTCAACCGTGCTCATGGACGAATTCGATGACGAAGAGAATATCAATATTGCACACGACGAAATTCAGTTAGCTCCTGTACGGGTTCGCAATTTTAACCGAGGAAAACGAAATAAACGATGCTATTCGAATAATAATCGTGCTCTTTCAATTTTCCAATTTCGAAAGCTGAAGAATACCGGATCGCAATCAACAGGAACAATGGCAGCAAGCCACCTAACCGCGTCGTAATATTGTAGCAAATCATCAAGCCTCTTCTCCCTCGGAGGTTTCTTCTACCTGCCGTTCAAGAAAGACGGCATTATGGCCGCCGTAAAGCACTAAAACAGCCTGATAGTTGTGAAGGGCCCGCGGGGAAGGTAAGTGGACATTAGCGGCCGTATTGTGAATCGGACCGCATCATCCACCCAAAACTAGCAGCTTCGGGGCAGCACAAAGGAAACGTCGATTCAGTTTGCGCCTTCTTGCCGAACCCCGAAGAACGCGCATATACACTTGCGCCTCTGTTTTGTGGCGTGAACGGATGTTCACGTGTAGCTGAGAAGAGGAAGTCGGGTTTTACGCTTCGTGGGTAGATTCGGGTCTTTTTAGCTTCTGGTCCACTGGCGTGCGGGTGGAGGGGATCGTTAGAGCAACCGACAACGCTATTGGTTACACGGATTGCGTTACTCTCTCGATGGATGGGGTTACGACGGGTATTCTTCGTGGGTACGTAGAAAAATCATGATCTTGAGGAAAAGTTGGATGATCATCGAATAGGGGAATAAAGAGGATCCTCGAATGTCATAACTTGTCATCCATTGTTGGAGATCGTCGAATACGAGGGTGAAAGCGTTATTTAAAATCAACGCTGCAAAATCCACCCCTTCGACAAAGAAACAGGCAAGGATGCGTTATTTTAAGAGATTTCAAGGCAACAATGGAGATCCACGACTGACCCTTCCGTCAAGGCTGGCTTAACTTTCGAGAGACTTAAGAGAAATCGCCGAGAAGGATAATGGAAGAAGGGGCTGCAATTTGCATCGGCTGGAAAAATCGCTCTTCTTTCAAAAGGGTCCAGTTGAACTGTTACACTTGCCGACGTTAAGATGACTCGAACAACAGCCAGGTTTTCCGGTCATTTGCGTACGCCTGTGGGGATGGTCAAGAGTTAGGTCAGGTTCAGGCAACCCCGACCTGTGCACCTCGTTTCTCCCTTAGAGAAACGATTGACCGTGGACCTGATTCAAAAGAGTTTCACCTGACCCTCTTCAGCTAGGCCCATGGTTTGGACTTTTGTCTCAGGCGAAACAGTCAGTCCCTTTGCGGTTAGATTAAAACGACGGTCGAATAAATGGATTCTTTGCAAAGAGCACGGACGAGAGAGAAAAGTGACGGTGACCTAGAAATCGATCGATAATCCGGCAAGTTGACTCCGATATACGTTTGAAATTCGATAGGCGTACGCGTTGGACTGGTCCCACGAAACAGGTTCCCCGAGAATCTGACCAAAAGTAAGTGACTATTAACGGTAGAACGGTTGTATACGAAACTTATCATCCCTGGCTTAATAGCCAGACGTTGGAGGGAGCGAGTCTCTCTCGGCCGACTTGGAGCCGATAATAAAATACCAATGAGCTAAGTTGGAAGACCTGTTTCCACGTGGATCTACTCTCTCTGTCTGATCGTTCGCACAGCATCTCTGGATGTTAATCCGTGGAGCGTACGTAGGTGGGCGCACGCAGCCTATGGTACCTGTCAAAAACTGGCGCTGCAACAATGCCCGAGGTCCGGAGGCCCCCTTGGCAGAAGTTAACCGCAGCACAGCAGGACTACTAGGGCCAGTTCGCCAGTTCAGACCGGGCCTTTTGCGTATCGCGAGAGAAATAAGTCACCCAGTGGCGTGGAATCATCCAAATCACTCTCGTGTTGGTACATAACGATGGACAGCTCGAGGGAAATGATAGCGAGGTTATCTAGTTGGAAATTTCTCAATTTACAAATTTTCAAAGCGTCAATTTCAACTAGCAAATTCGGAAATTTCTTAATCTCCAATCTGCGATTTCACACATTTTTATCGAATTAAATTTTGCAAAAAATCTTCAATTTTTCAATTTTTTAAATTAAACTTCCAAGTTCTGAAGACCCTAAGTTTCTAAATATCTAAATCCTCAATTTCCATTTTCCCAAAATCCCGAGTTCTCGATTCTCCAACTTTCCTAATCTCGATAAAATAGCGTCACGATCTACCACGTGTCATTTCATCCTTTTTTGAAAAGAGGCTAACAGCGTTCGAGGAAGCGTTCGATAATCGAGATTCAGTGGGTCTACGCCAGTGGGGCAGCAGGTCAATGCTGCCGTAAGGATCTCGGTGAGGACAAAGAGATCCTTTCCCTACCCTGATCCTTTCCTCTCGCTCCAACAGAACCTCCCCTTCTCTTCGTCCCCACCCCTGTCCAGTCGTCTCATTGCACTAATGCAAGTGTGGCTGCATCGTTGCTGCAACGACAAACTGCAGCTGCCAAATGCAATCCCCTCCTGTATCGAACGATAGTTAACCCTCCCCTTCCCATTCAAATCTCGGCTTCTCGAATCATCGTGAACGGACGTCACGAACACGAAATTATCCTATCGAAAAGAGCTCGTATTTCGCGAATCATCGTTGCTAACAGCAATGCGTCATCGCTATTGACTCGATAACTATTGCAGTTATTATATTTTTTAATAATATTAAAACAGAATTCATTTGTTACAATATGAAGAAGGGTCAGATTTTAAATTTAAGTTTATGAGGGTTCTGGGTACTTATGAAAAGTAACTTGAACTACAGAAAAATTAAATCTCTTGTTTAAATTTTTCAAAAATCTTGTGAAAAATTTTGCATCACAAGTAAATGTCTCGTAAGTTGCGGGTGCATTTGGTGGCGGTGAAGGAGCAGACGAAGGTGAAAACGAAGTATCCGTACCTGGTATGGTTTCTCGACGTCGAAAACGAGAGCACGGTTAAGAATTTACACTTGAAAGGTCGGAATTAACGCTTTCTTTTTCGGCCGTTTAGGGGCCCTCGTTAGTACCATTGTCGCGGCTACTAGCGCGCCCCGAGCGTACCCGATTCTCTTCCCCGAAAAGAATTAAAGGCGGTGCCATTATTCTGGCGTGTTTTCTTTTGCGTGCAGCCGTAAGTATTATTTTGCGGTTCGTTTCGCACAGTCAGCCAACCAATTGGTCCGATAAAGACAACCCTCGTGCGTCCAAGTGCAAATCGAACAGAAGCGAAGAGGTGCCAGACAGAAAGTTTGAATAAGCTTATTGAAAGTGAAGATTCGTGGTGCAATTAGAGGCGTCTTTCTTTTTAAAGTCTCTTTTCATTCGTTTGTTCAAGATTGAAGCTTCTGAGAGTCGCGCCAATGAAATTTACTTACGACGATCGTCGATCTCGGAGGCACGCACAGATTCACTAATTGCAGATCATCGCGACCCTCGTGCAGCGTGGCCCTTCCGTTCGACCTTTCCTGAAAGTCCATCAAATTCTTATAACATTGAAACAATTTCCGCTCGCTGGTCGTGGATAATCCATAGAGGATTACGAAACATTAGGTTTTTTGGATACTTTATGGGTTGAGAGTTTGAAGAGAAATGAAGGATCATAGATAAGATTCCTTCTGAACTAATTTCTTGAAATAAATAAGTACTCGTTGAAGATAACAGTGATAGGCTGTTAATTGAAGGCTTACCCGTGACTTTGAAAGATAGATGAAGAGAATTCAATTACTGCGTACACTTTTATTTAAGCAAATAAATCACATCATGTAATTAAATTTGTAAAGCTTCTTTCAAGCTTTACCATCCTGATAAATAATTTTGTTTGTTATTAAATTTGTTAGTACATATTCCTATATGTACTCACCTAAATTCCTATTTAGGGTGACTAAGAATTGAGACATTTGTTAATTTGGAAATTTCTAAATTTGCAATTTTGCTGACTATTCTAATGATCAGACATAACGCTCCCACGCCCATACAAGTCTTATTTTGATAATCGACCCATAGTATTAAAACGCTAAACACCATTAGATGGTCGGCTACGCCCAACCAGCCGGGCAAAGATACTTTTTTCTCCCGCCTGTCTACACGAAATCCTTCATCGAACACTGTTTCACTGTTTCATCGTCGAAAGGATCGGCCAGCCCTCGAACGAGGAGAACAAAAAGGAACCTCTGTACAGTTGACCCTACCTTTTTCTCCCTTTACGATTCTACGGGGCCGTGTGTCGATCCTAGAAAGAGAAAGAAACGACGGAAGGAAACAAAGATCCATAGGGTCAAGAAAGAGAAGGTACTTGCGGATTCCCTCCAACAGTCGGTACTAATGATCCAACCTGGCGAAGGAACATCGACGGTATCCGGTATCGTGTAACTCGCTAAGTGAAAATACGCGTAGATCCAGCTAAGATACAAGATCGCGTCCCTCCTCTTCCCGGCCTGCCAGTCTAGTCCTGCGAGAAACAATAAAAGCAGTAACTGGCGCGGACATAATCCCGCAGGACCTGCAGCCTCCTTGCGTGCCCTTGCAACACAAACTTGGCCCCTCGTCGCGCTAACGGATCTCTTCTGAACTGTTCAGTTTCTCGGTTGCGCACCGTGTCTAATCCTAATGCCAGGACCTCGAAATATTGCTCGACGCGTATGGCCGCGCGACAAAGGACCCGTGACGACGATGGAGGACCGGTCGCCATTTACGCTACCGCCCGTAAGTACCTAGTTAAAATGGTGAACGATGCGAGCTGGCCAAAGCGACACTCTTTCAACTTTTTGTCTTTTCGATTTTAGGGTTTAGTACTTCATTTTGTAATTTAGGACTTCGCGGTTTGAGGATTTTGCACCTCTGAAATTTGGATTTTTTGAACTTTAAGGTATTTTGGTATCTTTTAATGCAGCTTTGGAATTTTGAGATGCTAGAACGTTGGGACTTTGAGACTTTTGAATTTTGGAATTTTGGGAACTTTGAAGTTAGGGTTCTTAGGATTCGCAATTTTCGAAGTTTGCAATATTGAGAGTAGAATTTATTAATTTTTAAACTTCAGAATATTAAATCTTTGAAATTGTTCATGTTTGAAGCCCAAAAACCTTGCGATCTATTTTCTAGAATTCCCAGAAAACACAACTACAAACCATCGACAAAGTGTGCACAAAAAACTGGATACCCTCTTAACACTAAAAAACATCACCCTATTGAACAATCTAATATTTGTCTAGCGTAGCCCGACAGTATTGCGTAACAATTTATTTATTTACGATCCTGGGACGCCCAGAATGGTCGGAAAAACGCAGGAAGGGACAGGTTTAATTAGTCGGCTTCCAGCAATCTGATGGTCGTTTTATTGATGCCGTTTATTGCTACCCCTTTATTGTTTCTTATCTTTCGAAGAAGCGTCCTACGATCGTTGACAAATGGCGAACTCTCTGCCACGTAATTTATTTGGTTGCGTTCGTTCCGTCGAGGGTGGTGAAATTCCGCGTGTCATCTTTTACGCATCAGCGTGTTGGAGGCTCAAGGGTACGGGGCATGAAAAGGCCTCGTTTTCTCTCTCGTTCTTTACCCATTTTCTCGGTCTGGACTTTTCGACTTCACAGGGTACCTCGGCGTTAGTCCCGGAAAATTTATCTCCCTTTTCTCCTTTTCGAACAGTCAGCTATTGCTAGAGTTTCCCATGCGAAGAGAGAGCGTCATACCATCGACACTCGTTGAACAAGCGAGGGAGAGAGACGAGTCGAAGAACAGGAAGGAAGACGAACGAGAAGGAACGAGACAGAGAGAAGAGCAGAGCAAGTGAGAATATATACCTGCTGGTGGATATTAAAGCGAACATCATACCCTCGTCACTTTTACTGGCCCTCTCTCTGTCCTCGTTGCTCGTCCTTGTTTTTATCCTTCTCGCTACCAGACCACGCGTTCACCCTCCTTTTCCCACCCTCGTTTTTTCCTCTCTCTCGTTCTCTACTATCCTGCAAGTTAAACACATGGAAAAAAGAGAGGATACCGTGCGCGGCACCAACTGCAAAGTCAAATCCTCGACGTTTCCTCTGCCCATTCGTACTACACACCAACCTAACCTAAGCCGAAGGAGGGATTCTCCCTCGTGCACTTATGCTGCATTCCAGGCTTAGAACGCTCGTTTCCACTCTCCATTTTCATCGTTCTCGCTTCACGGCCGCGTCGTTAGCCCTAAAAGCAACCCGTGCTCCGCGCGATCTGCCTCTTATTTGACGTGCTTGCTTTTAGAGTGGCTCACCTGCTCGATGGATCTTGGTCGCGACTTAATCCCCGCGATTATCGTCGGGCGACAATATTGCGGGTCTTTACCATCCACCATTCGGCGACAGACAAAAAAGCGGACGCGTTGTTTGAATCTTAACGACTCGGCCTGGAGTTAAAATTATACGCTGAAAATTTCTGCAACTTTGTGGCTCTTTGAATTACGGGATTAAGGCGGATTTAATCTTCATGGGGTTTAATCCTTTTACTGCAAATCGTATACAGGGTGGATTGAAATGGTCCATTAGTTAACCTGCTTTTCGGTAACTCTGTCAGAATTTATGTTCATGCATTATCGAGCTAAATATAAATTGATCGTGTAATGAATCAGGCCCACTGTTTATCGATTACGAATTCGTATTCGATTTGTAGTTCTCGATGCATCATAAATGCATGTACATTCCCAGTCCAATTAGCAAGTTTCAGCTTTTATGACACGTAGCGTTTCGTATCAGAAAATGGATGTAAACTTTATAGGGACTTAATTTCGTCTTCTTATACGAACCGGTTGAATTAGTCAAATCACATGATAATTAAACAAAGTGTTTACACAGTCGTGTTTATTTGTTCACTTTCATTTTACATATCGTTTTAAACTCAAAGTTTAATATTGAAAATTCTGGACGATAAAACTGTCAGGCTATACATAGTACAAAATCTATGCCTGCAACTGTATCTCGTTCGCATAAGACTGGTTGAGGATCCCTGCTTCCAAGCACGAGAACGCTGAGGACTAGAGAAGTACAATTAGACAACTCTAGTACCAGATATCATTTGATACCGAAGCAAAGAAAACAGTGAAACGAATGTCTGTATCCAGTTGATACAAAAGAAAAAGTATTTCATAAGAATGTTTAACCGGTGTTCGATGAAACGTGTCAGTCTATCATCCGTTTGTCAGCCCGCGGCCGATACCTTTCTTCAGCCTAAAGCACGAAACTCGTTATATAGTACAGTGTTGCGGCACGATGTAACGAAGTAAGGTGGCCACCGTGTGTCGGCTTGCACGTCCACCTCATTACGTTGATTGCCGGTGCAATCAGAGATCGGTCGCGCGTCTTGCCGCTGGCGAGCGTCGCACGTACGCGCCGCGGCCCGATTCCGCCTGTAATTGCACGCGTGGTACGAAGTAATATGCGCCGAACAAGGAAACGAAAGGAATAAGAAACGCTCGTAGAAACAGATCCACGGGGTCGTGCCGCCGCGTGACTCGAAATCAAAGAACGCAACAAAAGCCGATGGAAAGTCGCAACATGTGGTTACCGAGGCGGAAACACGAGAGAAACCAACCCCCGCTCTTTGGGGTGCCTTCTCATGCTTCTTTATGCAACATGCATTCTGGCTTTTTGGAACGAGCCCGTTGAATGATTTTCTCCACTTCATGAGCTGCAAGATTTCGGTCGTGGGTTCAAGTATTATTGGAGATCGTTTTGATCTACGAACGTGACTCACAATCGCTGCTTCGGGATTATTCAGAAATTCACGTGTAAGAATAGGGGAATGTGGATACAATCCGTGACAGTGCAATTTGGAATGGCGTTGAACTAAATTTCCTAATCGTATGTTAAAATTATAAGAATCTTTCTGTCTCACAGGTATCATAAGCTCCCTGGTGGGCAGCCGTCGTAGAGAAATATCAAGCCTCTAATGAATAAAATGTATAATAAGTACGATTTCTTTGCGCGAAATATTTTGTGCCCAACCCAAGAATAAGGCTCGCGGGCACTGCGTAGCATGTAGACAAGTCATACGGTAATTGCTTGGAACTGTCGGTCGAGCGGGACGAAAAAGGTAGTTAATCGAGAGATAAAGCGTGGAACAAAACGAAATTTATTAAACGTCACCGTACGAGTGAACGCTCCGCGAATACCGGGCGGCGATCCTTTCAAACGAGGGAAAATCTAGCCGGCCGATCGGCAATAAGCAGTTCGTTAAAAACTAGTTCTAAATGTGTACCGCTACGAGCAAGGATTTTCTTGCAACACGATATTTCCTGATAACGCAACCGGGCTTTTTCAGCCCGGCCAGTTTACCGTACGTTTTAACACGTGTACTTCGATCCAACGGTCTTGTAATTACGCAGTCAAGTCGATACACCTACGCGTTTTCTCGTGCCGTTAATTCAAACTTCACGCTTCCTTCAACCTCCCTGCCGCGCCTCGTCTCTTTTCCCCGTGACGGAAAAACCGAAAAACGATAACCATTCCCCGTGGAACTAGTTTCACGCGAATTAATAATATCGATTTTCCTCAGGCTCGTTGCTCAACGATAATTTCGATCGAACCGTGCCCCGAGAATAATTTGCGACGTGTGCACGCCTCTGTAACGTGTAATTACAAGATCGTCGCGATAGCGTTTCTGAACCTTCTCCAAGATTTTTTTTGCCAATTGAATCGCGATTAAACTCTCTCTTTCCCTCTCGAGGCGCTCTCTCCGCCGTACAGAATGAAATTCTCTATTCTATGATACATAATACGTCTACCTGTTCGTTTCGACGAGATAGAAAAGAGGAGAGAGAGAGAGAGAAAGCAAAAGGAGAAAGAAGACTCGCGTGTGAGGCAGTTAGTCGCGTTAGCGCCGCAATGAAAGCGCAACTCGCACCTAAGCGGGCGCAATCGGCTCCGATCGGTGCACGCTCGAATGCGCTCGCGTTCAGAGCCGTGGCTGATCTTAATTACAATCGCAAATGAGACGGCGAGCGGATAATTGCGGCGCATGTCGCAAGTCCCTACAATATTGTCCGCCGGCTGTCCCCATGCCAGCGAACGAAACATGGCCACGTATCGCTCGACGAACATGTTTCTACGCTTGAAAAGTGCGTTACGGCTAAGCATCGATCGACGATGCTTTTTCGATGATGCATGTCCCTTTGACACGTTTTATTAAAACCAGAGCTCGGAAAGCTCGTTTTATTTCGATCTCGAAACCCAATTCTGACTCTTCGTAAATCCTGCTCTGATTAAATTTATCACTCGATCATTGACAGCCGCAACATTGCTGGTACACTATGTTTCCATATATTTTCAGCAATTTTATGGTGAACAATTTGATTTTCGACGTTCGAAATTGATATAGAAACCTGTGTTTGAACCAAATTTATGTTTAAAATTAACAAAAACTGATTTCCGGAGCAAGCACAAATGTCGCTAAATTAAAGTTTGCGTTCAGGTTCGTATTTCACTTGCGTACTTTAGAAGTTATACATAAGTTTCTTCGAATCAACTTTTACTTATCCCGTGTGGGTTCTTGTATCTGACTTTCTTAAGTATTTCGATATTGAATAGAATATCAAGTGATATTCTAATATTTATATAATATCTAAGGAATAATATTTTTCTGTTAAAAATATTCTCGACATAATTGAAATCGCAAAGTTTATCGAACAGAAAACATAATAACGTTGCATCGTTGCCTCTTAGCGTTACAATCTCGAAATTGTGTCACAGGTAGTTCAGAATTGAGTAAACCGTGGGGACAAAAATTGGATAAACGTCTCGCGTTGGATAATTATTGGATTATCCCGGTTCTAGCTGCAACTTTCCACCGGTACACATATACTCCTTTATGTGTACCGCCGGCTTGTGCATTCTAGCGACTGCAGTCGATCGATAGTTCGGCAATGCGTTTCCGTTGACACCCTTCTAGGGAATACAGTTGCAATGGCGCATAAATAATGCTTATATTTAGATCTGTTCAACGAAACCGCCAAGCACGTTTCGAAGGAAAAAAGTATCCTCCTAACCTTTTTTTCTATATCGTTCATCTTCGACTTCATTATCGTCGATTAAAACTTTTACTACCAATTAAGAAGGGAATTAAAAAGGGAACCCCAATTAATAATCGACAAATTAACATCTCAAAACTGTCCGAGGCATAGCATAAATCTGATATAGCGGATAATATCCTTCGGACGAACTAATATCGCTTTTTATATTCGTTAAATACGAGTCTTAAAGTTTCATTTAAGATGGATCTGCGTGTGTTTTGTAAAAGAAACATTTCGAATCTTTAATACGAATTTGCAATCATCGATCGGGTCTTTTTCTCAAATAAAACCAATTATTCGATAATTTACTCCGACATGTTTTAGCAAAACGATGATCGTTCGTCGACAGAGGTATTATCAGCGCTCGTTTAGATACTTTCGATGTTTCTACGGAGATTTCACTTCTTCAATGGCCGTAAATCATCGGGCGTGTCCGTTTATTGCGAACCTCGTGTTAATAATCCGTTTGTCCGTTCATTTGCGTATTTATTAAATATGTAAATCCTGCTAACTTTCCTTTCTTTTTTTACCAGCGTCGATCGCGTTATCTCTAATCGAGGCGTTGCTCGATATGTATTTCTTTGCAGAAATTATCGATCGACAAACGAGGAATTCGCGGCAACGTTTCCTATCCGAGCGATTATACAAATCGAGAATGTATCTGTCTCTTTTTTCGGGGTCGGTTTAATTGCTCTGTCTTTCTTTCGATTCGTCCGATAATCTCGCCGACAATTATTGACGTTTCAGGCTGTCGCTGCGCCTAGATACCAGCTCCACTATTCGAACCAGCCTTTATCTTATCTACCTTGTAAAGCTACTAAATAGATATACGTATGTACGTGGAAATAGTGGCCCCGTTTTCCCTCCGGTGTCGTGGATAAAAATGATGCAAAGCAACGGGCGACAAGCTCGCCTAATGGACCGCCTTTGACTCGCTGTTCTACATTAACATTCTCAATACACGTTCTTCGAATTTAATGTTCGCGACGAATAAAATGGAGAAAGTTATCGATAATGTTCCTACTTGTTTCCGTACAACTGTTATAAATAGAATAAATTCACGACCTTTTTATGCGTTAAATAATGTCACGAAAAATAAAAGAACAATATTTAGCTCACGAAAATTAGATTGCAGTGAGAATAAAATATCCTCAGAAACTTTCACGCGCGGTTAAAAGCAATCGAGATATTTCGGATTCTAGCGATACATGACTCATTCTATATAATTACAATATGTATTTCTTTCCATTAAATTTGCCCAGTAATTTCATTGATCGAACGTTTCTTCGCATTGACACACTGACACGCTATACTTTATTAATTACACGATCGTACGGTCAGACATTGTAAAATGCCGTCTGGACAAAATGATACGCTCGATACTATTAAAACGGTTTCTTGGCCTACGATTTCCGGGAATAATAGAATACGAAGGTCTCGGTGATCCCTGTTCACCGAAGAAAGAACAGCATGGTCCCGGCCTCGGGTAATGAGTATAATCAAAACGATTTAGTAGGAAAGTAGCCGCGAGCTATATGGTACACGTATATCCACGCGTGGACCGTGCAGTTCAATTTGAATTTCGAGCTCAACAACGACCATAATATCCGGTGGTCACGAAGACGCCATCTGATGGACGAACAAATTGCCGGTCTTCGGATCTACTAGCTGACCCTTTTTTTCTATTCGTCTCTAGTTCTGTGCCTATTGTTCACCTTGGTCTAGGCATCCTCGATAGTACTTAGCGTGAACCGCTACCGGCTGATATGTAGCCATTCCTTCTATTCGCAGATGTTCACCGGCCCTCGCGAATTCTATCATCATCCCCTTTGAGAACGACTCCAGACCACAGGATCCCTATTTTGATTCAAATTCTCTAGTTGCTAAGTATACTTCCGAGCAATTATGCGATCCGGATTTGCTCTTGGCTCCAATTCGGGAAAATTACTTGCGGTTCGCTGTAGAGAACAAAATGGGAAATTTCGGGGTTTGAAATGTTGAAATTTTTAGATACAGGTATCTTTAACTTCCAAAATGCGAAAAGATATTTCTGTATCTTCAAATTCCCACATTCTATATTTCCAAACTTCCACATCCAATATTTTCAAATTTTCAAATTTCTCAAGTTCCACTTAGATTCCTAAATTTTCCGATTACCAAATTTCCCAATCTTCAAGTTCCTAAATTTAATTGCGATTGGCCAATGCTCGCGCCAGTGGTAGACCCAACTCAGGGAAAAACCGAGTATCCTCTAATAATTTCACTGTTGACCGGCTGTCGAGCCGGGACCAGGTATAAAAGCACAGAAAAGACACAGAAACAAAGAAAAGGACGGGTGGGCTGACGCGAGAGAAAGAGAAAAGTGGCACGAAGATGGAATTACCTTCTGGTCCAGCGGTAACCGTGTATATATTGGGAGCCAGTAGATTTATGTAGGTGCACGAGAAGGTATTATGGTGGATAAACTACGAAAACCAGTGACCCGCTCTCGTGGATTCGAATATACCGGGTGTCACGTAACTTTTGATACAACTTCACAATTTCAAAATCTACTTCTGCCATATATTTAAAGCTGTTCTCAATCCTTTGTAATAAAACGTCATACTATTTCTTCCTATCGCAGTATGTTACGTACGTATTTGACATTAATTTTCCAAGAGGAACAGATTTTGAAATATGGTCCTGATTTTTCGTACAAGGTCTTTTCATGCGTAACTTTTTTAATATGTAGATCGATGCACGTAGATGACACCCTGTATAGCAGAGCTTCAAAGGTAGCCCGTCTTTGTTCTCCATTGGTCCCAATTACAGGTAACCACCTCCTTGCGGTCCAACGAGGATCGAAGGCAATTAACATTCTTCCGTAGTTTCATCCGTAAACATTTATGATAATCGTACGATCTCCTCGTTGCGTAATGAACTGGTCGTTCTCGCAGTCCTCTCTGCCTCCGTCTTTTCCCCTTTTCAATCGGCGCGTTTAAATAGCCGTGCACCGAAGGGAAAATTACGGGGCAAGGTGTTATGTCACGTAACTGTAGCAACGTCCAAGGGTTCAGCAGCCTACAAGGCGACAGAGGAAACCGTCTCTCGCCGAAGGGGGTCGAGATTATCGTTCGTGGGCTGGAAAGCCTAGGATAACCCGATGAAGGGTTGCTCTTCCGAGCCAGTGGCGCGTGCCCGCTGTTGATCACCCCTACCACGCTTTATTATACCGATGCAACCCCCTTGAATCACGCCCCAATAGACATTCAGCTGCCGCAAAATTTAGCCACGAACAGCCAACTTAGCGAATCCCTTTCCAGAACGATTCCCTTAACTGGAACGAGCCTGATTTTTTCCGGTGCACTCGCATCCCTACATTGTCCGTATAACTAGATACTCTCGAGCACCACAAAAAGTCTATTTAAAACATTATAAACACCGTGATCTATGCTGGAGTGCGGACTGTGATCGAGGGAAACGTTAAGAGAGATATTACGTAATAATTGCGTTACCGTATTTATTCTTGGCCTGTCTGCTGTTGGTCTGGGAGGGTGTTTATAACGGGAACGTGATTGATTATTCTTATCTTTCCATTAACTATGAGCATTTGAGAACAAGCTATACTTTGTATGAGGTCATGTACACGTGCAATATCTACCTCGGATGAAAACTGGGAACCTTCCAGCATCTGGTTTCGATTTGAGGAAATTAAATATACGAACTTAAAACCTTGCAAATTCTCAGATTTTCAAAGTCCTGAACTTTCGGATCCCTTTTCTGAAGGATCCAAACTTCCGAGTTTCTGTAGACTCAAGTTTAACTGGAAATGGTGTAATTGTTAAAATCGGGTAATTTAACCTAACTTTGTGTACTCGTTTTCCTCCAGTTCTTGCGCAATTTGCATCTCGCAAATGCAGTTCGATTGAAATTTCGCTGAATCATCGCGAACAACGACTCAACCGCGAACCACCATGGCGGGCACGTGTTCCACGAAATGTTAGGTTGCTGTCGGTTCACGCAACGCATCGACACCTGGCCAAGCTGGTGGTCGACTTAACGGCGAAACACGGAATAATCCTGGCCCGCTTGTATTTCCGCCTATTAATTTGGGTAAGGCGATTGTCTCTCCTCCGTTCGGCCGGTTTTTTCTCGTGCAGTCGCTCGAAAGCCACAGCATGGTAACAGAAGGTAATTCGAGCACGGTTAAACGTGGACCCGGGGAGCAAGAAGTCCCTTATGCTCTCTAAGTACTTAATAAGGTCCGACAAGGGCGTCCCTAAAGCCACTTTAACCGTGTGTTCCCCTTTGGGATTAAGATTCTCGACGTGCCGGAAGAAAACGACGGAGGGAAATTGTCGGTAATCGCTTTCTGAACATCTACTGTTGCTCTTGCTTTTGCTTAATGTTTATTCGAGTGATTATTGATGCGCTTATGACGATCCCTTGGCTTATTTCACGCGGGTAATCGCTTAGAATAAACTGAAATTCATTTCCAAATTTTTTTTGTAATTTATTACTCGTTTTATCGTGGACAATTTTATACAAACACTTTTAAATGTGCATATTAAATGGGATACGTTAATTTCGGTAAAACCGTGTATTTTCCCGTATCACATTTTCCTTGTAATTCATTATACCTGTAAATACAATATAAAACAAGACGTTCCAAAAATATATTTTCGTATTATATGAATATGTATCATTTGAATTGGTGAAATACGTTTTATTTTGATTTCTACGTCACGTTATTTTCATCCCATCTGCTAAGTTAAAAATAATAGAGAGAGAGGTGATGAACGCGTTAAGCGGAATTTCGATACAGTTCATCGATGAAAGAAGGTGTTGCGGAGTGGTCCGTTGAAAAAATTTTTCCTCCCGGTTGCAAGCAACGCTTTTAATCGCATCTTCTACTCCCGTACACCTAGGACCTATCGTGGGGTCCCATCCGGACTGACCGCATTCTCACCCGCGTGACGTCAGCATCGAAAGAGATCCTCTTTACAGTGGAACTCGTCGAGGAAACTCATGAATTTGCGGCTGGCTACATGTCGGTCGGACGGGCTCGAGAAAAAATTCCCCGTGTTCGTTTATGGCCGGCTAATTAGATTTTTATCTTCATTAACGGCCCACCTGACGAATCCAGACCCGGTGATTCGTTTCCTTCGCGGTTCAGACATTGCTCCGTAGCCTGTTTGTACCGGGTGTCCTGCAATTAATTCGTATCGATTACCAGCACCGCAGATTGCGATTTTAATTTGGTCTCGGGACTCGGCCGTTCTCGCGATAACGTCGGATTCCTCTTGTTTTCGAAACTTGCGAAATTAAAACTTTTATGTCGCCGATCGCCATTACGCGAATAAAGATGTTTCAACATGCCTTTGCCCTTGCGTGAGAACCGATATGGCAAGGATATTCCCTACGATATATGACCATGTAGAAATTTCAGCATTTGAAGTTTTGAAAATATAGAAATTTAAGGACCAGGAAATTTCAAATTCACATATTTCTTCCAATAAACACTAGTTCCCATTCAGAGGAAGTCTACGTTGCACCCAAATGTACCTGCAACCTAATTAAAATTTCTTCCATAAATTTCTGTTTTAATTACCTAGAAGATTTAAGGTGATCATATTTTAAAAAGAAGTTGAAGAACTGTGAAAGGAAACATAAAACCTGGATATCGAGTTGCCTATACAAGGGTTAAGAAGCACCTGTACTTTGTCCTGCTCAGGCGGAAGGTAGTTGCATTTTATTGCAGGAATGCACCAACATCAACCGTCGATCACGAGAGCCATTTCATACGACCTGAACGTCAAGGTAGGACGTGGCAGGTTGTTGAAACTGATAGGTAACGTATCCCGGACAACTCGTAAATGTTCCAAGAGCGGGCATAAAACGCGTGCGCCTCCTTCCGCATGGGACAAATTCATAAGGGCGCAAAGAACGATCCTGGACGTGCGGTTTAACGCGAAACGATTCTGCGGTCTTTACGATTTCCTTTTTAATTTTTGCACCGTTGCTCGCGGTTTCGAATCGTTTCCATCCTCTCTTTTACTCGGATCCACGAATAGGATGATACCGTCTCGTGACAGGATAATGGAGAGGTGTCAGTGGTTCAGTTCCGTCCGCGATCTTACGGGCTCGAAATAAATTCTGATTCCTAGGTGCTCGGAGAGGAGAAAAACGAGAGGGCAGGATAAGAAGTTGCAAGAGAAGGGGCAGGTGCGTCCAGTCGAACAGCCTTAAGTTATTCATGAATTCGTTTAATCGGTTTCTGCGCGTAGCCGGGCTATCTTGTTTTCTAGCTTTTTACGTCGGCTCGGTAATCAACGTTAATTCGTAGAAAACCGTACCAGTAACGAGGACTATAAATTCTTTATTAGCAAACTACCTCCTGGTGACTCCCTTTCTCTTTCTCTTCTTCGGCTAATTGCTGATTATTGCCGCACACGTTTTACTTCTATATTTCAACTCATTTCTGCGTCTGTGATACAAGTTTGTACGCGAAAGTTAACGCTGCTCGAAATTGTTGGAAATATTCAGATAAATGCATAACCAAATCTCAAAGCGCCGTAGTGCAGAAATGTTCTTCAAGTTCCATCTGAAGGTTCTAAGAGTCTCGAAGAGTTCACCATCTTCCAGAGTCCCAAAATGGAAAAGCTTCAAAGTCCCAAGGTTCCAGGGACTCCAAAGTCCTAGAAACCCGTTTTCAGCCGAAATCGAAGCATCGGAGTCCACTTATAGATCAGTCAATTGAATATTCGAGCAGAGAATATTGATGTAGGTCAGGCGAAAAACCATGCAATCCTTTCGTTGAGCATCGTTCTAATGGCAGATCGCGATCGTAAGCTGGTTCCAATGCGACTCGTTCGAAAAAGCAGCAAGCAGTTGTCCCAGAACCCATGGAATTCGGCCAAACGGCGAACATTTGAATTCTACCACGTAGAAGAAGCCTCGGTATCGATTATCCTCCGCCTTGCTCCGACCTCCATTTCGTTTTGGCGGCCCTTTATTCTGACCAAAGGTAGACGGGAATCGTGACATAACTCTTTCACCGGGCCTCCTTAACCGCTTCGCCGAAGCTCGCTGGAATCGCGCGAGCAAATGGAAAACGAGAAATTATTTAGCGATCGTTGGACGTCGGTGCGCGAAATAATTGTCACGCAGCACGGGCTACGATAAAAGCGTAATTTACTGTACGCAGTATTCGCGGATTATGTAATTTCTGTCCGGGTTCCCCGGTGTGCCATCGAACGAAATACGAAGCAGAAGAATGATTCTATAAATTCCCCCGGTATCTTTATTACTCTGTACGCGTACTATAATCTGATCTTTCTCCCTCTCCGTTTCTCCTCTCACCGGTCACGATCGGCTACCATCGGAGGGTCGTTTAAATTCCGTCGCGTTAAGTCGCTCGCAATCCAAGCTAACTGGGTATATCAGGAAGTCGTGAATCGCGCGAACTAAGTCTCCTGCGGCGAGACATTTGGCGATTTAACCTTTTTCGAAGCGCTCCTAGGCTCGAGACACGGCACTCTCGCCAAATTAGCCAAACGGGAACTTAGGAATTTTTCCAGAGACAGATCCTGCTCGACGTGGTAAGCTCTGCGAGACATTCTCCAAATTGTTCCATCTTACAATCCAATATTTTTAGACCAAGATCTAAACACGTGTCGGGTCACTTGAACAAGTTTTCGAACTTTGAAGCTTTGGGTGCTTTCGTTGTACGATTAATTCGGATTCCAGCATTCACAACACTCAAATTAAACAATTCATCAACCACGAGGTTTGAACGCAACAAGAGGATCGTTTTATCCAAACGAGTTTCTAACTGGATGCACACAGCCGAGCAACAAATGTGCTTTTCATTGAAAGAAGATCCTACAAGCCAGAATAATCCTTCGAACCCGTGCACGAACGAGGAGGACGCATCTTTTTTTCTCCTTGTCAGGGGCTCAGCTTCCACGCTTTGTAACGTCAGCGCGTTGCACGGCTTCCTAGAAGTTCCTAGAAAGTTATGCCGTGGATTTCAGCGAGCTTAACGACCCTGTGGAATTCTTATTGCCGCAATGAAAGCCGCTTTAGCTCGACTCTCTTTCTCTTTCTCTCGATTCTAGGCGATCGAAATACCGCGACGAACTGACGGCATCGCTCTTTTTTTGCGCTCGCGCGATCACGTTGGTTCAGAAGTCGCGGTTTCTGGGAACAGGGTGGCACGGCAGCCAGGAATGCGGAGGAAAGGACGAGACACTGCTCCATATTTATCGTACCGACCGCCAAAGGACTCGCCACTAACGCAAAACCAGCCTTCAACGCGCTGCGCAAGAAACAAATCAGCCTTATTAATTAATTTAACTGGTCCAAATGAGCCAAAGAACGACGATTCCGTCGCGACGCCGTCCGCAACTAACTCGTGTGAACGGGGAATACGAATTTCTTTCGATAAAACCGAACGACACTCTTCTTTCCGACCATCTATCAGTCAGACATCTTCGTTCAACACTGAATTCATGCAATTTGGAAAAAGTTTCTTTAGAACATGTAAAACCATGAGAAATCATATGACGTCTTTAATTCACTGAACAACCATTTTGTATCTAAATCATTAATTTGTGTAGTCATTTTGGTTAGACTTTAAAATGAGACATACATGTTTTCAGATGAAAACGAGTTTCGTTAACCGGAAGTGTCTCCAGTAAAAGATCGTCATACTCCCATATGTTGCAATAAATAATTTCGATGTGTATATAATTATTTTTTGCAGACTAATTCTACAATAATTTTATATCGACTTTCATTTATAAAAAGGTTCGCTACCGTTGTCAGAGACTATTAATTGAATAAAACATTGCATAAATTACAATAGTTTCCTGATAACATAGCAATTTTCGTAATCACGTTTCAATTTTTATATGAAAAATATTATTATAGCTATGCTTAATAGTGGTGCCTATCATTTTATCGACGTTGCCTTCCGAGACCTCTCGTAAATTTAGATACTATCACACGTGTGTTAGATAATCCGAGTGTCCACGAGTAAAATAAAAGAAACGAATTTAATTAATTAGCTGCAACAGCGAGCCGTAAACTGGGATCGATGGCTTAAGATAATCGCTGTAAAAGTAATCAAGCTTTTCCCACTTAATGCTACACCACGCAACACGGAACTATATAATGGAGGATATTTCTGCAAGACCATTCGAAAGCAATAAAATGAATTTCAAAATGCATTCCCCGTGTTATGGCATTCCGCAATACTAAGCGATATTATTTATTGCTATTAGATTTTGTAACGCCGCAGAATTTACAACTTGATCAAGGCTTTGAACAAAGAAAAACAAGTTTCAAGCACTATCGAAGATCGTATCACACAAAATTTTTCGTACGAGTAGTTTGGGACTTTAGAACATTTCTTGAACTTCGGAACCTACCTATCTAGGATTATGCACTTTGGGATTTCATCCATTGACTTTATGGAATATTCAGAATAGAAGGATTAAACAAATAATATGATACGATTCCCATAAAGCTTCATCCTATTTCACTATCAAACGGATGTCCATGTTCTTTTCCCCTTAATTGGCCATATACAGCAGGCCGTATCAACTGTATCAGCTTCCATAGGACCTCAGTCAAAATTTTTGACACAATCTCCGGGACAAGGAAGGGAACTAGTTTCCAGCTCGAAGGTCTTCTAGTCTCGTTCGTAATGAAGGTAGTCGAAGCGAGCCATACGCGCTGTTGGCGCACTAATGGTGCGTCTAAGCCAGCCCAAACGAAACAAAATGAATTTCGAAAAGGCAGAAAAGCGAGCGAGAAAGAGAGACGGACTGGGCCAGAGTAGTCCCGAGGCTGGGCATGGCTTACGACCGCTTCTTGCTAGAAACGCATGAATAATGCAACAATTGGCCGAACCGAGGACGATCCTTTGTTTTCGCAGGCCCTTCGTTACCAGCCGCCAAATTGCTCGCGAGCTATCCGCCTCGTCTGTTAGTCACCGACCAATTTCGTGCACAAGACACCGTACACCTCCTCACCCTTCAACCTCCCTGATCCTTCATGCTCATCTTCTTTTCGCGAAACCCCTTACGCCCGTAGAACGATTAATAATTACGGTCGAGGTATCCTCGTCAAAATGTGGCTGCAGCTGCGTTTCACTCCGTCAGAAAGTGTCCATAGCTGTACGCGGATAATCTGTTCTACGAATTAGATTAGCGAAACCTGCACGATCCACCAGATAATGCTGGTTACGAGACGATTTCGTTTGCGTGTTTCACCGATTTCCGGACTTATTTCGATCAACCTTCACGGTATACTCTAATCTTCACGTTATTATAAAACACTTTCCTCTCGATGCTTGTCTCATATCCTCATATGGGTATTTACGTACTTGCTAAAATACGGCTACAAGGATTAGAAAAAAGATTTAACCAGGATTTCTGCCTAGAGCGATCGTCAAACCCTATGCTCCAGGTTCGGTAATACCCAGTTAATACTCGACATCAGGCATGACCGAATGTCTCGAACATTTGGGAATTCGTATATTTTGAAACTTGAGAACCAGGGATTAACCCTGGACCTTAGTCACATCAATGTGCTGGACGTCATCTTCATTCCGCTTATCGTACCTGAAGATTTGATGCAAGTTTAAGATGAAAACTGAGAAGCAAAGAGCGGTGGAAGCCGAAAACTAAGAATCGTTGGAGAATTATCTTAATGAAGTGTCACTAATGTCCACCTTCTGCGTTTCTCTTTTCTTCGGAGATCCTTTCAAAGATCCTTCATCCCTGAACGCGTCAGGTAGCCACTCCGGACCCTGTGTTCTCGGCCGCGAGCACAGAGGACGGCCTGAAGATTTCCTATGATAAAGCGTCCATGGAATCTCAAAATGGTGTACAGAGGGTTATAGGCAAGTTTCTTTCTTGTCGTGTTCGAAAGCAATCGAAGCGTGTCCATGAAACTTGTGTATCGAATGTAACCATCGGAGCTGTGACAGCCAGGTAAACTGGGTATAAAGTACAATTGAAATTAATCCCGTGCAAGTTGCATTCCTTTCTTTCTTAATAAACATTTATGATTCGGTGTAGAAGGACAAACATGATAATTTCGGCGTTAACAATCGTATGTAACAACAGGTAAAAAAGTTAGGCATTGTCAAGACATCCAAGGTTCCCATGTAATTTATCCCCATCTACCCCATATAATTATTCGAAAATGCGTAGACAGGTCGAGGAATTCGATCGGTGTCATCGAGGCCCAAAAAAGCGGGGCCCTCTAAGAATAATCGAGCTAATGAACACTCCGTGAGAAAACGCTGGCACAGGTAGTAGAAGAGATAAACGCGACTCCGTCCGCGTCACAGTATTTTTAGCACGGGTACCTCTATGAGCGTTGTTAAACACACGCTGAAAATCGACGTTGAAGCGGGTGGAACCGAAAAACGCCCCCTCATCCATCCTAAAAATCCTTCTCTATCCGTGCATCGAGGTTCGGCAGGATCTTGGTCGTTGGTATTGGTAAAAACGTCGGCTACGGTGTGGTACCTGTTTCGATTTACCTGAGAAAGGACTCTCCGTTCGAAAGAGACAGACAGATAGACAAAAAGAGAGAGAGAGGGAAGAGGAGACTTCTGGACAGACACTTTGGACGATGGTTAGCGGATAGAGAGGGACGGAAAGTTAGCCCTCCCGATCCCCTGTCATTTGCTACGAGCTTCAAGTCGTGAAGACCTCGAGGCTCGACCAGCTACACCGCGTGCATCTACGATTCTCTTCTCTCCACCCACTCATACACGCGTAAATCTTTCGCTGGTGTGTAACTGGCCGAGCACTGGCATACCTGACCGGACTTGCCGTACCTTCCCCTCTTCTCCCCCCGTCGACGTCGCTCGTCTCTCACCCTACTTACCTTTATACCTTTATACCTGCCAGGAACGAGCCTCGTGCACCGACGCGAAGATACACGCGTCATTAAATAATCCCGGGCCGACGCTCATCAGGATCTTTACGAGGCGAAATAATATTCGACCGACCGTCCTGCGGATAGCCGCGCGATATTTTACGTAAGGATCCTCCAGTCCCCCTTCTTACGTCTCTCTTTTTCGTGTCCATCTATCGTCCTTGATCCTTGTTAACTTCTCTTTATTTTTCATTCTTTCCATTTGTTATTGCATCCACATTGGCGTAACTAGGTAGGGTTCTAATGTACAACTCGGAACTGCATCCTAAAATCTGAGGAATCGCGCATTACATGCGATCCAATCACGCCCGCGATTTCCTCGTAGGTCCTTCGATCATTGGCTGCACGTGACTTACTGGGCGGCGGAGTAGGTTAGCTGCGCATGCGCGAGTGGTACCTGCGAGCGGTGGGCGTTCCTATCGTGCATTTAACGCGCGGGCAGGCTGTAACGCGTGGTTATCTGTCGCATGAATATGTAATGCGTGGAAATCTAACACGTAACTTTCCAATGCGCAATTATACAAAACATGGAGATCTTACACGTAATTATACAACGAGTGAATATCTATAACGCGTAACTACACAACGTGTAGTTATGTAACACCTAACTATGCAACGCTAATCTAATGCGTGGTTACGTAATTTGTAGTAATCGTATAGAGAAATAACACGAAATGACTTTTACGTATAGCTATTGACCGTCATCCCTGCAATCAGAAAATATCGTAACATCGGTTTTGGTAGAAAACGATATTTCAGCGCCTTCTAAAAAGAGAAAGTTTTTTCATAGTAACCAAAGGCACAAACTTATGGGTCGACCTAATATTATCCAGTGTCGGGCACGGTCGAGAATAGTTACGGTCGATATCTTCGAGTTACGGGTATCGAGGTGTAAGGAGAGGGATAAATTAATCATCGATTCTTGGACCATTGTTTTTTAAGTCCCACGCGTAGTTAGGCTTTCCGATGCTCGATATCGATATCGTGCTACGTAAATAAGTTTAATTGCTCTCGTACTATTATCATTCGCCGGTTCTACGAAGCAGATAGAACAGAGAGCGAAAAAGAAAAACGGCGTTGTGCAACTAATCCACCAATAACCGAGTTCTGAGCGGGAGTAATGATTTATCGTTCGGCGCAAGGAGCAAACGGAAGTTCAGTGAATCGTGACGGTGAGTTTATCCCGTGAATTATATGGTTTTTCAACATGACGAACGAGGAAACGATTTTATAATAAATACAACATGATGAATTCGAGATGGAAAAACATAAAATACCCGTTTCATTCAATTTCGCATATCTTCTCGCTGTGTCAAATCTCGAAATATCGGGATATAAAAATTTCATTTTACCTATTTCCTCTACTTTACCGTTTCCTCTGAGCGTACTATTCCTAATATTCCCGCGTTGAGAACAACATAACTGCCAGTATCGTATGAACGGTTAAGTGTCCGCCATTATCTGTTCTCTCTCTACGAGTGTAATAAATGATTAATGTGCTCAATGGCTATTTCGAAAGCATTTTCGTACGACCCTGTCGAGGTATTTTTATCCAGACAGCGCCGTAATTTCGTCGTTATCTGGCACAATAAGAATGTTCAACGAAACCGTCCGCTTTTATCTAAGCAATATACCGTTCGAACGACGCGGCAAGAAATGGAGACACGATTCGTCGGTTATTCCCATATCGCGAAACCTCAACATCGAAATTGCATTTACGGCGTGGCCAAAGCGTCGCGTCGCAGGTATTATTCCGCGTTCAGCCGGATGGCATTCCAGACGGACCGGAAACTCCAATTTCTCGTGTCGCGCCACCTGCGCCCCGATAATTATTCCAAGACCGCTCAACGGGCGTTATCGAGTACCTCGAACCACGGCGTTAACTTCTATTACGCCTCGAACTACAGATCAACCGGTCGAACGTATACGCCGACCTGGCCACTGACTACCATAGAAATTCCCGGCTCGCGTGTTTCACGCGACTCTTGTCCGCAAACAATGCTCGATCTTCGTGGATCTTTCCAATTAAACGGCCAGCCAGAGGCTCATCCGATCAGGTGCAATAGAGAGGGTGCACGAACCTGCTCGTGTTCGTTTTTCATCGCCGAAGGGCAAACAAGGGAAAAGGGAAACCGCTGCGCCTCCAGAAACATGTATCCCTTCGCGTCACACTGAAATCAATGATTCCTGGAATCGTGACATTACTTCTATTTCGAAACGGAAGTACACATGAAAAAGTTCCATTAGCAAAATGAAAGCTGTACTTTCGGATGAACCCGATGAAATACAAAAATAGGATGCTTCACAAAAAATCTTAAGTAAAAGTGACTGGGTGATAATTTAGTCTAATATTTGATACAGTAATAATTCAATTGGATACAATCATAGGCGGTTAGGGTTATTGGTTGATTGAGTTGGAACACCTAAACTTTAGGTTCGAGCGGAGGACCACTAGATGTCTCGTGAGGTACGTCGTTTCTCGCTAGTGGTCTACCGGATGCAGTTAGAAGCTATATTTGTGTGTGCACAGATTTCGAAACATAGAGTAAAGAAATACAAGGCTACAGGAATAAAAAGAATAATAGGAATCTAAAGGTGCGGAGAAAGCTTTAAAAAGGATCCACAGATAAAGAGTGATCTGTAAATTTTAAGAATCTTTAAATTCAAGAACGTGTCCCGAAATATGGATATAATAAAATCTACTTGTCGATAGAAAATTCCGAAAAATTGTGTATCGGGAACAGAGTCATCGACCGTGTCAGCATTTTACGGTGCAACAAATGCCGCGAAAGATCGTCGCGATAAAGGATACAGCGACAAATTCCCTGGTCCTGGCGTACAAAAAACGACCGAAAACGAGCATAGAAAGAACGAAACGTATAAACGTAGGCGGAGGAGGGCGAAACGTTAGCGGACGTGGGATAAAAAGGAGGAGGCAAAGGAAGCACAGTATACGAGAGAGGGAGGAGGTACGGGACGTGATCGCGAGGCAAGACCCCGGCCCTTTGTTGTCCTAGGCTGGCAGGCTTTCGGTCCACTTCTAGACTGTGTTTTGTTACAGCACGCCATAGTTACACTCTTTCTTTCCTCCCTCCATGCGGCGGTCCTTAAACACGTTTCTAAGCCGGCGTTCCTACGTCCTTCGTCCTCCATCGCCCTTCTTCGCCCTCGGCCTGCACGCAAACAGACGCAACCCGAGGGTTACAATGCGGTTGCTAATGTAGGAGCGTAGACGGGCGCAGACGCCCGAAAAGAAGGACTGGGTGCAAAACGGACGTCGACGACGATGGCCGCGTTTATGCTTGGACCGCGTACACCTGCAGAATTAGTCGCGAAGGGAAAAAAGGGGAAGAAACGAGACTAGACGGCGTCCGCGCGCCTCCGAAATTACAGAATTATTATTCTTCTTGGAAAGGAGCTAACCGAGTGTCGTCAGGGCCGTATTAGGACGAGGAAAAAAGTAAAGGGCAAGAAATGTCTGAGTGTAGGTTATAGCGAGATGCTTGGTTTGAGTTACTAGATCTCTAAGTCCCTACATTCTTAGACTTATATGTCGTTAGATCCATACACCCCCAGATTGTTTTCATCGTTTGTTAGATCCATATTCCTACATATCTAGATCGTCATATCAATCCCTAGGTTCATAGGTTCGTAGATCGCCAGAACCCTAGATGTTCTTAGAAGTCCTTAAACTCTATATATTTCCAGCTCCAATCGGTAAATGTCCATTTTACCTAGATCCCCAAATACCTATATTGCCGTATGCATACATCCCCAAAATCGTAGTTGGTCAAATATCTATATTTCCAAATCCTTACATCTTCATATTCCTCCATCTTCAAATTCCTTTATCCCAAAATCCCTGTGTATCTATATCTTTGTAGTTCCACACTACTATACCCGCAAATTGCACCGTGCTTGTGTCTCTAGTTATCTGTATTGTTAAGTATCTCAACATTTAAATCCCGAAGTTCTATTTGGCAAAATTAGCCGGTGTAACGAGGAAGAAAAAAAATGCTAGGAGATAGGGTCGCGAACAAAGGAGCGTTTAATTACTATCGCAAAGCGGCGAGACACGGATGCATTATACAGATTCCATCGGACTCAAAAAGAGCGACCGGTTTGGGAGTAGAATCGCGAAGCGCACCGCGAGCGGTCCATTAACAATAATTTCGACGGTGAATCGAGCGGTCCTATCCGGACCGAAAGACACGTCTGAAGGAGGAATCCTTTCTCGGCAAAAAGGAAACGAGAGGAGGAAGATAAGAAAAAAAGAGGAAGGGAAGACGCCTGTGCAAACCCGTTTGGCCGTTAGCAGACTACGGGCCAGCACGCTCCGGCTCGCTTCAGGACGATCGTGCCGCGCTCACGGCTAAAAGTCTCGTCTGCTCTTTTGCTCCTGCCGCCTTGTACACTGACCTATATTCGATGGAACCGGGTCTGGAGACCGTGCAACCATCAGAGACCCACTAGCCCGACGAACTCCGCCGGCACTCGAGCTCGACGTTTGCCTACACGCGTCGAGCTGATATCGATCGACGCCACCGCGTGCACCGAGACGAGGATGAAACGCTTTTTCTACCGCCAGAAAATTTATCGCGGTGTTTTCCGTTATCCACGACTACGCGTGCCTAGTTGCATCGAATGATGCAGTTAGATCGATGCAGCCTGCAGAGGCTGAACCGAGCACAAGCTATTTACGTGGCAGCCGCTGCTGAATCTTTTAGCGTGTGACGCACTTCGAAGACTATCTGGTGCGCGATAATCGATCCCAGACGCTGCCCAGATCTGATCTGCTGATCGAACGTCTTCGGAGGGACGCGTGGGTGCTGCGATTCCGAGAATTGTCACGTTTTAAAGCTGTACCCTAATTCATTGTACAGCTATGCGACAGAAACGCATACAGCTTTCATTTTGGTAATGGAGTTTCTTTGCTGAGCACTTCAGGTTCGTTTAAAAAATATAGTAATGGAACTTTTACATTTCCGTTATATCCTGAACTTGGGGACCTTGGCGAAATTGTAGCGAATGACACTTTTTTCTGAATTAGAAGAACACGTTAGAGGATAAGTGGTTCGAAGAATATTACACTTTCAGATCCCTGCACGAAGAACATGGAAAAATACTAGGTCAGTGACTGAAACTGATTGCCCTATAGTTCTGTATCGTCTGAATACCTTTTTGATACTGTGCTAACGAAAGAGTTAAATTCCCACCTGCATAATCCTCGCTGCGGTGTTAATAACTCTTCTTCAGCTTTACAAATTTACGCAACTTTGAACAATTTGTTTTTGTAAAGTTCAAAGTATCCTGCGTTACTGGTCGTTAGTTCAGCCACGAGTTTCTCATTTTCCAGCAAGCCGGAGCATCGTTTTTCTTAACGGTTACCCGTGCAAGTTTAATGAAAAAAAGCGGTGAGTTATAGTCCACGTGCGTTGCGAGCGAGCATTTTCAAAGCATAATACGGGACAACCCCGTGTTCCTTTCGCCCGTGGCATACAAGTTCCTAACAACGACAGATATCCACAACGATTCAACGTTTACGACGAGAAAGATATTACACGCTTTGAAATGAACGAGGAGGCGCCGTAGAAACGAGGCCACCGGGTATCTCGATTCAAACAGCAATTTTTCGCCTCGCTTTCCATACCGCGTTCGAGCCTTGATTTTCAGTTTCGCTGAACGTCCTGGGACACTCGGGGCGACAGGATATAACCAACCTCGATCTGGGTCAAGCAAGGATCATCCTTGTCACGGGTCTTATAACCCGGATTGAAACATCACCAAGGAAAACTTGATCGATTTTCTGGGCTGTACACATGGGGGTAGACATCTTTAGATTCTGCAACGGAGGCTTTCATTGTACACAATATCGGTAAACGAACGTCGGACACTGGCTTTGCTCGCCAAACTTCATTTCCGGCGGCGGGAGATCAAATTACTGTAATACAGATATCAAGATAAATGAGTTTTTCTGATTTTTATTTTTATTTTGTTTAACCACTGTATTGGATTGGTAAACATATGACTTTCGTATGATATTCTGCAGGATTTCCATTTAGTTATGGGGCCAAACGTTCAATGTCGCATTGGATATTGCAATGGATATCGACAAATTGGATATCGCCTCGTTGGACATCGGCGCGTTACGTATCGACCCGTTGAATATCGACGCGTTCAATTTTGACACATTGGATATCAACTGGTTGGATATCGACACGATATCAGCGGGTTGCAAACCAGTTTTTTAAACATCAACGTGTTGCACATTCACCTGCAGAATAGCAACGCATTGAATTTCAACATATTGAATATCAACGAATTCAACTTCGTTGTATCTATGAATTGAATTTCGACATATTGAACATGGATGAATTGAAATTCAACAAATTGGATATCAACCCGTTAGGAGTGTTGGACATCTACATGTTGGATTTTGGCGCGTTACATATCGACCCGCTGAATATCGGCGCGTTGAATTTCGACATATCGGATGACGGCAAATTCGATTTCGACGCATTAGATGTCTATCCTTTGGTTATAAACACGTTAGATATCCTCATATCAGATTTCGACGCGTTATATCGTCGGCATATCGTACACCCAACCCAACTATAGCCAACTGCAAGAATGTTCCTCTCACACCCCACTCGTAATATAACGAGTCTACTGCACGAAGGATTAATAATCAACGAAAACGCGCACAGACTATTCGGCATTATACACTCTCTGCACACGAAATCGAAAATTATATTCTATCGTAGCACTCCATTGCATCAACTAACAATCGAGTGGAAAACAGCGAGAGTAAATAATAGCGTGCAATTGTGGCTCGAACACGAATGCGATATATAGATGCACGATTCCATAAATATGCAAAACTTTATTTGCATTCGTTGCACGGCTGGCGCATCAATCTATACTGCCAATCAAGCTCGGAAATTTTGTAACCGATCGATTAATTCATTGTCCGATTATAATTGCGCTTGTAATTTTTCAAGTAAAAGTATACGATAAATAAATGTCGAGAATGATTTTCACTTTTCACGAGTAGCAGAAGCGATGAATCGTTTACTTTGCGAACACCGTTACATTCTGGCAATGAGAAACGATCGATAATTGGACTGCACACACGGAGGCAGGAAGGTCTCGATTAAGTTCGCGCGATTATCGAGACCGATAGTTATATAGTTGCGTTTTAACGCACGCCCGGTGATTTGCATGATTATAGAGGTGTACGATTATAAAGCGTGCAACATGGACGAATCGTGATCGAGATAAGAGAGGGGACCCCAGGTGATAAATACTTTGGTGATTGATACCGAAACGTGTTTAAGAATATCGATTAACACGTTCGCTGGTATGGACATGATTCAGGAACATATATATAATGCAACGATTAAAAGAAACTTTGTAACGGTATACATAAATTGATCGTAGTAATAAAAAAATAGGCATTACAAAACCTATAATTACTAGGGATAAAGGCATTAATATTAATGAACACAATTTATCAGTGCTACGTATGCAATAATAATAGAATAATTGAAAAAAAAATTTAATGATAATAACACCATAATCACAGTGGACGTGCATGTATGTGATAAAATATAAGTTCAACAGAGAATCGGTTTTGCAATTCAAATTTTCAGTACAACATTTAATATTATTACTTTAACGGTAGCACCGAAAAATTTCATCTTTTCAGACAAATCGATTTTGATATGAGACACGCTGTTATTGTCAGCACAATGCTGTATGAAAAATGGAGGATTGTTAGCACTGTCAACGTGTCAGCAAGGTGGCAACAGAACGATTACAGGTAATGCAAATATTTGGTGTTTCGTAAACGATAATAATTCTGGACGTTAAACGAGTCTGTTTTCGAGCGAACTGGCACGCGTAATGAGCAACATGTTGTAAACTGATTTCCATACCGAATGGAAAGTAGACGAATAAATCAGTCCTGTGTGTGTCCAGGTTGATTTTCTTGCATCATCGTTCGTGCGCGGACAGCTTGCAATGTAATACAATTCATTAGTGTCTCCTTAATGCTTCTGCACCTGCTACAATTAATCCTTGCAAATTTTTTGAAGAAATTCTCCGTTATAAACGAGACTGACAGGTTGCGCTAAATTGGTAGCACTAGGTTTCCACTTCATTTAAGATATTTATGCTCTACACGTGGAGTACCTCCGCACCGAGTTCAGAACAAAGTGAAATTTAATTTTTTCAAGTGGAGTCTTGGGGATTTGGAATTTTAGGGCAATGGAATTTCAGAAATTTTGAATTCTTAATTATTGGAACTTCCAGGTTTTAGAATCTCGGATAGGGTTCTTTGCAACTTTGAAATTTTTGAATTTTCAGATTTTGGAGCTTGGAAAATTAGGATACTGCAGCTCTGAGACTTTGAAGTAATTTCGGGATAATGACAAATCTTCGGGACTTCAATATGGGAACTGAAGGACCTTGTAACGATGAAACTAACTTTCGGACTGTTTTAACTTCGCGAAAATTTCCAACTTCCCAAATAGTCCATAGTAGACTCATCAATGGAAAATTTCTGTAATTTCTCTTCCCTTGATCTCTTAACTTCCTGTTAATCTCGCTGAATAAGCCAAATGCAGTAATACGAACGCGAATACGAATCGTACTCCAGAATGATGCTCCAGATTGTCGTTTAACAACATCAAGGGGAACGGAAACAGAAATGTGATGAAACCAGAATGTCTAACAAAGCGTTCCTTGCAGAAGTACCTTCGAATCGACGGCATTATGCAGGATAATTAAAAACTTCCGAAACTCGTTGTCGGGAACGAGTGCAGCGTTGCTTGAACGACACTTGGTCGTCCTCGTGTTGGGACCGGGCACAACCGAGTAACGCTATTAAAATCTTTTCAGATCGACCTTGGCGAACAAAACGTGGCCCAGTTTCCTGTGTCTCTCCTGTGTGCATCACGCCACTGTTCACCGTGCTAAAAAAGAAGCGTTCCAAAGAGGCTCGATTCCATTTTCTACCCCATCATCTCTCGCGTCTGTCTCATTAGCACTTCTGACCCTCGAGAGGATGCGCGATTGCGTCGGTAAGAAAAGCCAGCCAGCCCAGCCGGTGAATGCAGCTGCAAATGAGAGGCACCGACCATGCTGCGGTGTTCGTTTCTACGAACTAGCCCCTATGAAAGATGCAGAAGAGCTAAATGAAGACCGTGGTCACGTAGGGTAGCGTGGGTATCAGGGAGGACGAGCAACGGGAGCACGCTTTGATCAGACGCGTCGTCCATCTTTCATTTTCTTTCGTTCAACCGTTCGTTCCTGTGGTATTCAATTCTTTCTGGAGCAAGCCGGATAGACTTTCCACTCTACTGAACCAGTTCCCTGGAATTCTTTCCGCTACGTATTACGTAGGTCAGTCATATGCAAACTGCAATTATTATAATAGTTTCGAGAATTAATAAGTATTTAACTAGATACACGTATAACGTATCATTATGCAACAAAGAATTCACAGCGGTATCTAACTTGTTCATTAGAAAAAACATGAAAGTCTATAAGCATTAATAATGCCCTCTAGTACCGTTCTCACAATGACGCGAATCTTGAAAATAAGCGAAGTGACAAATACCTGTATGAGTTTTGGCAAAATCTCTGTTTATATTCGATTCCCGCGATATAATATTCTTCTACGCTCTATTTTTCTTCTATTTATCTACGAAAGATAAATTAACACGAGCAGCAATTGGTCGGGTCAATATTTGCATTCGACGGATTATTGCGTGGCGTTGCGCAAACGACGAGTACGTAATGCCTTCGATGGTATAAATTATGATAAATTTAGTATCGAATCGTACGCGATATAGAAAATAGAATTTCTGTCGATCGAGTATAACGTTACGCAATACCGAGTGGGCGAAATATTAAAGAGGAATATTTCAAACAGAGACCCAGCACGATGGCGACTCGAGACTTCTCTTTTCTTCGCTTTCCAAGCTTTATGCGAAGCTTCTGGTATACGTGAATAATGCTCCCTGAGATTTTCATACCTGACAACACGTTGCGCAACATCCATCACCCTCTCTGTTCCCAATAGCGCAACAATAAAATAGAAATGTCTCCGAGAAATGCAGGAGCATGAATTTCTACGAAACAAATGGCTTTCAACTGTATAATATTGCTTCTTTATGTTTAGACTATATAAAATTCGCGCCAGGATAAAATCACCGAATTAGAAATAATCTTTAGTTCAATTGTTTATTATTGTTTTTTTAGTAAAAGTTCAGAAAATTGGTCGTAAAAAAATAAACACGACGCAATTTGTCCTTGTGACAGTAGATCATATTTGTTTCACCGTGTAGATGTGGATACATGTGTTCACAGTTCGCGTATGAATTATTGTCCGCAATTCATCTTGCGTTCTCTTTCGTGAATTATCTACGCAATGAGCTACTCAAACTTTATTGAATTCGACATACAGCACGGCCCGTCTGATAACCGCAGTCTTCCGTCACCTCACCACGAAACCTTGACCTCGAGACGGAATTAAACAACCCACCCCTTTGTGACGTCCTTTTGCTTGCTTTCTGTCGCACTGTGTCCAAACTTTGTCGAACCTACCCCATATCTATCGTTTATTACCTTTACATGTCACGGTGCTGTCCATGGAGGGAAGGTTAGAAATTAACCTCTTCCACTTACGAATCAATCATCTTCATTAACTTGAAACTTGTACACATTAATACAGCATTATTCTGTCGTGACAAGCGGAGCAAAAGTTTTCTAATAAGGGATATTAGCCAAGTGTTTCCATCTGATTTCAGCGAAACTTTAGTTTGTCAGCGGAGTAACGCAAGGAAGAGAATGATTAATTACCCGGCCATTTAGAAACGACAAAACTTCTTTCGTAGTTTCATACTTAAGAGATGAAAATATCTCTTCGGATTGAAAATGAAAAATTTAGTCGCCAATTTTTCATCCTTTATTTTCGGCTCATCTCTTAGATACAGATCACTAAGAAAGCCGTGTCTTAAATATTTCTCCGAGTTTCATCAAAATCTTTTCACTAGACTTTAACTAGGGTTTTTGTCTGTGGATCAGGTTCCACGTGTTGAAGAGTAGGACCTACTTTTCGCTTGCCACAAGATAAACCCTGGTGGGATATTGAAAAAAATGCAGCTGTGATTGGCTAAAGCGAAAAGCTTCGCACATATTTTTCGTAGGAATGAATTGGTCGTATGAGTCGGTCAGAAAACAAGAAAAATGGACTCGTTTCTTTCAATTCCTAGAGTTCGTCTCGTGGGGCGCGAGCGGTAGTTACGCCAATGTCAAAATCAGAGGAAAGCACTCGATTAACGAATCTCGCAGGATTTCTCAGCATGGACAGCATCGAACCACTCCATCAATCAGAAGGACAGGACATATCCAGATAACAGACTCACCGGGTTGTTGGTGAGTGCCGAGGTGGATGCAGCGGTGGGATGGTGATCGTAATCCAGGTACTCGTCCCGATGGTGTCTCCCGGAACCGTGTCTCTCTCTGTCGTCCCTAACGTCCCGAACGTCCCGGAGGTCCCTGAGATCCCGAAGGTCCCTGATGTCGCGCAGGTCCCGAAGGTCGCGGAGGTCGCAACGGCTCACGTGGTCCCGTTCAACGCGAAGCTGTCTCGACATCGCCGTCGGCTCCTCCTCCTCCGAGTCGAGCAGCAGCTGCTCGACTCCACCGCCACCTCCTCCACCACCGCCACCTCCAGCACCACCTCCGCGTCGGGCGGGATGACGCCGGAGGTCACACCATCCTATCTCCTCCTCCGCCCCTCCGGCGACCTCGCCGCGGGGCAACCGAGCCGTGCCTGGGGCCCTCACGACCGATCTGCCTCGAACCTCCTGCCCCCGCGGCCCCCCGGGGGGCTCCACCACATCACACCCAAAGGCTACGCTTCTTGGACCCCTCACGACACAACTCTGCTGTTCTCGCTAACCCCTGCCACGCGATCACCTCCTCCTCGACTCGTTTTTCTCCAGCGGAAGCTTCGTGGCTGGCGGAGACGGGGCGGCGATGGACGAAACGGAAGTAGCGGCTGAGTGGCGGCTGAAGATGTCGTGGTTCGCTCGATGCTTCGAGTGTGTCTGTAAACACGCAAGAGTGGGAGCTGGTTAACGTCGGCGAACCTGCGAGACTTTGGCAGAAAGTTCCCTGCGGTTACCGATTTAAATGCTAATAGATCGAAACCTTAGTACAGAGTGGCCTGAATATTTGTCGAACGGTCCAATCATTTACTATGACCCGAAGAGAACTTTAAAAAGTGACTACAGTTGGATCGGAAGAAAAGCAGTTGAGCTTTAGAAAAAAATTGAAAGTTTGAACAGCTGGTGAAACTGTAAAGAAGCGATTGGATGTAGATCATCGATCGAAAATATCGTGAATGTGCTTTTACACACACGGTAGTACGAAACCGTTCGACGGAGGATGCCGAAGAACGAGCCTATAGTTCCCGCAGACACTACCGCGACCACGTAAGATGTAAATTCAATTTCCACGCCGTTGCCATACGCTGCGCCGGTTAATTCGATTTAAATTTAGTGAACCAAGCAATTTTGACACAGCTACACGTGCTATACCGCATTGTTCCAGCCCGTGGTCTACCCAACGTTTCATGGACGTTCTTTGAAGTTTACATTTTTTTCTCTTCATCGCACGAGTTCGTGAACTCCTGTTAATACGATGATCATGCTACGTTATAAATTGAAACATGAAACAATTAACGCGCTCCAATAAACTGTTACACAATGCCAATAATCAAATTGCAAATTAAATTCGATATAATCCAACCATGATTAATTAACTAAAACATTACTGTACATACATATAATGAAACGTAACGTCGCTGAATAAATCATCATAATGTTCACAAAATATCGCGAAAGCACACGCGACCAATTACATCTTCGTAATAGCCAAAACGATAACGGGAACAGTATCGACTGTCATTAATTAAAGCATCGTCAACCGGAAGACGCAATGCCCGTTGATAGTGATTGACGCGAGCTGCTCTCTGCCAAGGTCAGACTCGACCATTCGAAAGTTATGGCTGCTGTACACCGTTACCTTGACAGGTTAACACACCAAGCGACACGTCCACCGAATACGATTTGCGAACAGGACAGCGAGGAACTTCCTCGGAGCGAAAGAATCGACGCGTTAACTGGCGTGAAATCAAACGATAAACCGGTGCGTAAAGTCGTCTCCGGCGCACCAGTCTATCGAAGGAGAGAGGGTGGTAACGAAGCTCAGCCAAGGTGGGGTGAGTTGAGGTTAGGTCACGCCGCAGACCGCGAATGTAGGGTTGTGGGTCGCGCCCGGTCGAGCTCAGCTGCGCTGCGACCTAAAGGGGTTGCGGCTCGTCGCTGGTCAGACACGCCAGAGACACTCGACTATTTCCGTCGTTTTTCCACAGAAAATATCAACCCTTTCTCCAGCAACCCTCCACCAGGCACACGACGCTCCCATATAAAAAAAAAACTATGATTACGCGACGGTAAAGTCTACCGTCACCAGTCAGACCGAGTCAGCCGCGTTGATCCGCCTGTTAAGGCGCTACCGTCATAACGACACCGTGGCATTGTTTGTAGAGATAACTTCATTCCGTAAATTGCAGTATACAGGGAAAAGCTCGTTCCAGGTCGCGATAGAAGAAGCTAGTCCAAAGGGACACGTATACGAGCAGGGCATCGGACGAAAGCTCGAGGTTGCCAGGTGATCAGGTCATACTCACCAGTTTCTGTTCGACCCGGAGTCCTCGTTACGCGACCTTTCCAGCCAAACGAGGAACACACCACTCGAAGCACTTTCGCGCGCGGCTCGCGTTCACCGCGACTCGAGCCGTCGAAGACGATACGGGGTTGCTCGTGACGGGAACTGATTTCCGCGTGGACGATCGGCGGCAAGAAAGTGTGCACGACGTCGAAACGACGGTGACGGTTGGGCCGTGCTCGCGTCGACGGCTGCTGCTACCGCGGCTCGCGCTACCTCGGCCGGTCTCGGTCGGCCTCGTCCTTTGTCGGTGTTCCTCGGCTCTTGTATCGTGACGTCGCGCGGGGACGCGAAAACCCCGGCGGTGTTGAGTATCGATCGCATGCGCCAGCGCACGCGAGCTACGATGCGGCGCGTCAACACGCGCCTTTCTCGACTGGCGTGAGGGTTGTCCGACACGTGGTTACGTGGCCGCTCACCGAGCGTTTCTCCGCTAATCGTGCACCACCTGCACACGGCCACCTTGATTGGATCATCCGGGCGGAAGTCGGAAACGATTATCTGCGTCGGAAGTCGGAGGTGGCCTCCGCGTTCAGCTGGAACCGGAATCTTCCGGGCTGCGTCTAGGTGTCAAGGGATGACCTTGCCTCGGCACGTACGTTGCGACAGTTGCGTCTGAGCGGTCGACAGTCGCTCCTGGAGATGTTGAAGTATATGAAGTGGTTACTCGAGATCTTGAGGTGATGATCTTCACAGAGCTTTGGTAGGACATGCAGATGCAGGAATCGTGCAGTCGCGCCAACCTGAACGACTTCTGTAAACTGAGAAATTTGTACGTCGGAAAACTCGAGGATTTGGAAATTTAACAATTTGCAAAGTTGCCTGCAACCTTAACGAAAACGTACTGAAGAATTCCAATCTGGACATGCCAACTTTCTGCCACAGCTGTACAATGTTGACCGATGAAACGACGTTACTGCTGTTATGACACGTTTCAATTCACAAGCGGTCGAACGGCATGTGACAGGACAATTGAAACAAATTGCGTTACGAACGAATCGTTTCGCTTATCGTTCAATGTAGCCTCGTTATCGCTTAGCCCGTAGCAAGAAGCCAGTTTCGAAACGGCGATACGCGTACGTCGTTAAGCTGTTTACCGTCAAGCAGTCATTAAGAGCGACGCATTTGTTTAAGTACGCATTATTAACTTACGCCAAATGCGAAAGACTAAGCTTACTAAAAGTAGACTAATTGCACAATGTTGCAATGGGTAGAACACGCCATCCACGAATGAACGCGCAATTTTATTCGAATTACGTGGTATTCGAAGCCCGTGGCGCTTCGCCCAATAGAATCGCGGAGATACCACCCTGATCGTCCACGAAACGCGCTGACATCTGACGGAGGGTGAAAGAAGTGCAACGAAAGAAATTCGTCTCGCGAAAGAGCAAACAATCTGCAGTTTTCTACGCGAGAATCACCCTCTTCGCGACTTCGCTCTTTCCTGAACAGCTCTCCTTACCGACCTTCAGTGATAACACGATGTCTCGAACGACCGCTACCTTTCGATAAAGAATACTTTAGACGAATGGTTACGTCTGGTCGAACGTTATTGATCGTTAAACATGCCAACGGTGTCAACAGATCATTGTGCTATGCAGTGCTGCGTGCTGGCGGTTAGGATCGGAACACAGTCTCTTCCACTGGTAATTGTTCGAGTGCGCCATTAAACGATGACACATTCTATGGTACTTTATAAATCATCGTACATCGATCACAACCGTCAACTTCCTTAAGATCAATGATTCATTCAGCACCCTTCGTGCAAAGCTGTCCTTCGACATTGAAAGTTTTCCAGTCAATCGGTCCATTGAAAATCATCTCACCCCTCGTAACCCTTTCTACCTGAGCATTATCCGATCATCGATCAACCGCGAAGCGATCGTCAGACAACGCGGTGTCGCGTGATGGACTTCCGGTTGGAAGGAGCGAGATTTTCGGATTCTAGAATTTTTACAGTTTCTTTGCAAATCCCTAAATTCTCGAATCCTTGAATTCTGAGGTGTCATGAACTGATGATTCTGAAATGTCACTTCTCAATTTCGAAAGGTTCAGTTTCTCGAATCCGAAATTCTGAAGAGTTAGAAATGTGGAGATGTTAAGGCGTGTAAAATTCCGAAATCGTCGGTGCATCGGAATTGAGCGCGTTGCGGTTCGCGGCGATCCGACGCGACGCTGCTCGCGGCGACTCGGCGCGACGTCCATCATCCCCGCAGCTACGCCGTAAGGTGGCAACGTTGCTCTCGCGTGAGAGCTTTAGAGTCAGACGCAAGGGGCAATGCTACCGCTCGCGCCAATAGTCGGCGTTGGAGGGGAGGGCAACTATAGCGTGCTCTAGCAATGTGTCCGTCGTGGTCGTCGGTGGGGGTAGTGGGTATCTAGCGCGAGAGGGAGAGTGTCGCGAGTGGGGGCAAGTCAACAGTCGGGCAGTGGGGATGAAAGAGTAGTTAGAGCAAGAGGGACGACGCTCGGCGAGAGTAGGATCGACGTATCAGGAGGAGAGGGAGCGAGAAGCCGCCGAAAGCGCATAGCGGCCCATAATTCGGTGCGCCGCCCCGCAATCAGGTTCGTGCTCGATGTTTCTAACCGCCTCGCTCGTCGCAGCCGGGAGAGAGAGACGGTAGTGCACGTTTTTACGTTTGCTCGTCGGCTCCGTTTACCGAGTACGATCCGGGATACATCTAAGCGCGTTGCTTCGGCTCCGTTCGCTCGATCTCCTCGCTGCCTCGCGCGCGTACACGCATTCGGTCTGGTTGTTTATCCACCTATCTGGCAGCTATCGGGGCTGACAGACGGCTAAAGAGTTGTCGGTTCACGCGGCGAACGCACGCGACGCGTGTGTGCGGTGGAACCGGAAGGGCAGCGGTTGCTCCTTGGAACGCAGTGTGAGGGAAAGCCTGAAAACGGAAACGCGGACGAAGAAGGAGGAACGCAGTGGCTAGCCGGTAGACTCGCGACAGGAGCGTGCGTCTGCCAGTCAACCAGCCAACCATTCAGTCAGTCGGTCAATCATTCAGTCAGTGCCGGTTCTATGCTCCGAACGTTCCTCTCTGTTTGTACGCGCTCCGAGTTACTCAATGGTAACTCTGTCGGTGTGTTTCCTTGGAAACACCGGTTGGGATACGATACTCGTCTGTAAGTGAACGAGAAGATACGACCCGACAAAACGGATCCTCTCTGGTGCTTTTTGTGATCCTCCGTCGAGTATACAAGTAACGTATACGCACACCGTTGGCTATTGGGCTCGAGGGAAATGTGCCGCCATGGACACACGGCCAGAGTGAATGATTTCGGTGATTTGCTTACGATTGTTGGTGATTGTGCCGGTTCTCGCTAATGTACACGTCGCCGTCGTGGTCGTCGAGGCGCCTTCCGAACTTGAACGTCCGACCGTGTCTACCATTCGTCGATCAGTTCCTCCGCTTCTTGGTCCACGTAGTCACGTAAATATGAAACACGCATGCATGCCCCGAAACACGGACCGTTCGAGCGCACGTGTGTGCACGTGCACGGACGGACGGTATAGACACGGCTGATTATTAACGAGTTATTACCGCGATACTAATTAAGTTTAATCGCAAGGCCGCCGTTCGTTAAAGTTAATTGCACGATCGACCACGGCCCACGTCGTTAACTACGCCGTCCATGCCCGCTGCGTAGTCATGCTTTTATAGAAATTACGTATGGGGTCTCGATCAGTGATGGGCAATTCGACTGCCCGCCGAACATCTTCATTATGTGTCAAGCATTTCACTTTTGTTTATTTAGAAACTAATACAGAAGTTTAGCAATTCGCCGGTTGAGAAATTCATTTTGTAATTTAGAAATTTATTCATTTGGAAATCTAGAAATCTAATTTACAAACAGAAATATCGATCGTCTAAATCGCGAGTTGAACTGGTCTTGATTCGGGAAGACTAAAATCATCCACGTTTCGTTCTCTCTCTTTTGTTGCTTCGTCTGTTTAAATCGCTCACGCGTTATTCTTCGCGATCGTTCTTTTTCCGTGACGTCGAACAATGCTCACGGGACTCCGTTGCAGTTCAGTGAATCGCAATTGATATTAAAACACACATCGCGAATTCGTGTTTCTCACGATTTATGCTAGTACGATAACCGCGTATTCCGATTTTTCTGGTGTCGAGCGTACACGTTCGATTGTACGCAATTTGTGACAGCGAATAATGATCGCGATCGTCTTGCTCGAACGACTCGCTTGTTAATTTGTTTGTCGCCTTGCGTATCCGTGTTATTAACCATTTCTTCGGGCGTCGTTTATTAACGGTCTCGCTCTGATTACATTCAACAGCGTACAATATGTTCGTCGAATCGGTATTAGTTCCGCGGATTATTTCTATAACATTATATCATCGAAACTTTAAATTTCTTTCGGTGACCTTCGTGGATTAGCTCAGACAATAACAGCGGGCATCATAAGGCACTTCGTGTTCTACTCTATTTTGCTACAGCCATTTTTAATATCTGGGTACATTCCGTCCGAAATTTTCTTCATCTCCCCGGAAATTTAATTAAATTATTTCTCAACTCTGACGCTTGCATTTTAAAATTTAACAAAAAGTTTCATATCGTTGGCCTTGAAAAGCCTAAAGTGATCTAGGTCTTCATAAAAGCGAACGCTTTAAATTTATCTACATATTTAGTAATTGTCGATTTCCTGCATAGTTCAAATTTGATTTCCCATCGATTTTATGCTAATCGCTCCAACTCTCGGTGCACATGTCAGGCCGGATCGTAGACGGAATTTGTTAAAAGTTCGTAGTCCGTTGCGACACGCACTCACGCGCCTCGTATATTGCGTGCGACTCGTGTGATCAATAAATCGGTCTGTGCAGCACGCACACGAACGCATCCGTCCGTGTACGCACGTGTTGTGCACACAATTGCAGACCACTCTAAAACGCAGCCTAAACGTAAGACCGTTCTTTTTTCGTGCGTCTGTTCAGCGGTGTATCATGAAAATCCACGCGCAGGTCAGAACGTTTCGATGTGGATAAAGTTTCACCTTTGCAAAAGAGGTTTTAAGAATATCGTGAAATGAAAAGGTTATTCAGAATCGTAGCTATACATACAGATTGTTAGCTGTATACATGTAGACTATTAAAAATAATTGGGACTCTGTTTTCATTCGGACGAGGCAACGTTCTCGATAAGCGGTCTATATTTTTGGACGATAGATATTCACGATATTAAATAGATAAGATTACTTTTGTCCGCTTTACAAGAGAAACTTCTATTTTAATTTGCGTTTTTACGAGTTGATTATACAGTGGGCGTTGGAAGGTTTCGTTAATTAATTTTTAGAAAATTAGTTTGTGCATATCTTCGGAGATCTCCGTAACAGATACTCAAGCTTTTCGTGCTAATTATGGGAATAGCTGATTTGTTTCTGCACGACTTCTATTTTGACCGTTACAGAAATGCATTCGGTAATTTCGAAGTCAAATTTCGGTATTAAACAGTTGAGTTATTTTAATTCGCGCGTTGGCCGAGCACGTATTTTGTAGGCAAATATGAATGTTCGTTGAAATTAGTTAACAAACTCCGATTTAACGTACCGTGATTCGAATATCTCCGTGTGTATCGCATTTCGAACGTGTATCTCGTAACGATTTCGTAAATTCCTATACGGAGAAATTCCGTAAAAAAAAAAAGAAATATACAGCGAAACACTTGTGTGTAGGTGATGGGTGAATTTTTGTCGGAATTAACGTTGGTTCACTTTCTCCTTGGTCTATCATCTTATAACTGGCTTCCCGTCGTGTTTTTGATAAATTCGATACGAAACTTCCTGAACGAACGGGATGTTGGACAAGTAACAAATGTACGCGCATGTATTATCTTTTAGCGGGTAATGCTTCGTGTACTCGTTTCTCGCACTGAAACGTTTTAAATTAAAAACGGAACACTAACACTATCTCTAGAGAAAATCTTGTAGCGTTCATTCGTTATCTCCTTGCAATTCGATTATTTTTATCAGTGATAATGAAACTACTATTCAGAACAACCAGACACCTTTGCAAATTATTTCTGGAAGAAACAAATTCTTCTTATTTTATGAAGTACATACTGGGTAATAATTGTTTTCATGCAAAGTAGGAAATAGATTGGAAATCACTCGGAGCCAGCGTCTTTCCGCATGGCGAGTGATGGCTATTTGATCGATAGCTCGAGCCCTTCTCTTTTTCACCGTCACACTATATTGCGACCCTTTTTATTAATGACTGA
Organism: Megachile lagopoda; assembly: GCA_036983795.1. Taxonomy (NCBI): domain Eukaryota; kingdom Metazoa; phylum Arthropoda; class Insecta; order Hymenoptera; family Megachilidae; genus Megachile; species Megachile lagopoda. Next base: position 8,434,377 of record CM072797.1, on the reverse strand, counting down.
CTCACACGCATCCCGATAAGCCGTGATAGACACGAAGCAACGTTTGCGTGGCGTTTTGGAGTCGTTATTTCCAGCCACGCACGAAGCTCTATCTTTCCGGGCGATTTATTAACGCTCACGCTTTTGCACACGTTGTATCATTCACGATTTCTTTGTCCTCCGTTTCTACACGAGGGGTTGTTTCCCTTTCTGTATTTGTACTTACAAAAGTTCCACTCGCAACAAAGAAATCTGACGATGCATTTAATCCTGGAATTAGTAATCTCCAAATACTCAAATTCGTAACTTCTCAAATTTCTGAATATCCGAAAGCAATTTTAACGTGAACTATTAGGAAAGTACTTTATTAAGTCTTTATTGGTCAAACTTCGTCCTATAAAGATATAATTTTGAAATAATGTGAATGAAAAAGACCCAAAAGGTTGGGGCAATGAAGACTTTGACGAAGAGTTAATATATCGAGTCATTTTATAAATCCTCACGAATTTTAGCGCGCGAACCGTTGATGAATCTAGCGGTTCCGGTGAAAGCGGTGTGAATGGTTTAATCCGAAGGTGAATTAAACAGTCAAATTTATGTTTCCTTTTTTACGTATACGAGGTTATTTTTCATACGTAGAACTTATACAGGAAGGAGAAGTCTGAGGATTAATAAATATCTTTATACGACCACTTTAGAATTGGGACATCAAAGAACACGATTGATCAGAATCGACTGATAAAAAAAGTGAAATGTTCGCTCATTGTTTTTAAATTCACATTTATCAGGTTTGATTATCGATCCTACACGCGTCTCGCAATCCAGCGGTTACGATAGGCAGTGGAACAAAGTCAACCGGTATGACGCGTCTTTGTGAAATTTATATAAAATCGATCAAGACACCCGGGGACAAATCTCCTGTCTCATCGGTTCGATAACTCGTAAACACGCGTTGATCCGTCGCTGATTTTTATCGTTTCGTGAATAATCCGATTGGATATTTTTTGATTCATTCAATTGGAGAGGAAAGTTCTGTCGATCTATCTTTAACGACGCGTAATTGTTCGTTCGGGTAACTCGAATATTTAAAGTGTGTTGGTATTCTACTGATCAGTTTCGTAGAATAATCTACCGGTGTATATCTAAATATCTGATCACGTTCTGAAACTTTCGTCCTGTAAAACTCACAGTTGTACTAATTGAATTATACGGTAATTTAATCACATTGTATTTCAATTATACATTAATTTCATTAGATGGTACTACATAGTAATTTAACTAGATTGTATTTCAATTATATAGTTAATTTAATTACGTTGTAATTGATTATGTAATTCAATTAGATCGCAGTTGTATTACATAATTCAAAGTTTCCAATCGATTCAATCGCTAATTACTGTAATCAGAGACGTAATTGAATTACGCTAATGGCGGGTAATATGAATTTTTGAATAATTCTTTCACGTCTTATTACCTTTCGGTGTGGTTACCGCATAATTTATAATTCCGATTTCAGTTATCTCGTATTTTATAATTGTGCGTCGAGTGGAGTTACGAATTGCATTGCAATTTAATTGAACGAGAGATCCGGATTACAAATTACAATGGAATTAAATTACTTTGTAATTATAATTCGCGGAGTAATTCAATTGTAATTGTTCACGACTCGGCTAGTGCACGACCGCACACGTATAGAGTGGAAAACTATAGTCCCGAAATAATTATTATCCGCTATAAGCGAATATACTAAAGAGAGAGGTGAACCCACGGTTGGCGAGACGTTGCAAAAACAGTGCAAATTAACCGAATTATGGAAGCGTCACGTTTGCTAATGATTTATGCGCGACAATGTGCCGGTAATTGGCGGCGAGCAACGCAGCGAGCGACGCGTAGCGCGACGCGGTCTGTCCACCGATTAATTAATGAATTGACGAGGCACGAGATTGCGGCCGCGAAATCATGTACATACATTCGTCAACCGGTAGACGGTCAATTGTCGAATTGAACGTAAACTCCGTTGTTTCCTACGCGACTTCGCGAGAACTCACCGAATTCTTTGATTCCTGACCACCGGGTAGGAAGTGCAAGAAAAACATTTCCAGTCGATATATTCGGCCAATCGAACGACCGACGGTGTAGAAAAACGCTCGAACCGCGCACACAGACTAATAAATAGGCAAGGCGATCGTTCGGTGATCGAGTAACGCAATAAAAAGATAATTACCGGGAAAATGGTAGCCAATAATGGCCGGGTGTAAAATTTTACAAGCGAACGATCGTGTCGATGCACAACCGTCTACGGTTTCTTTCGTAATATTACCACGATGAAAATCTCTCTTCGGCCCGATGTTTTTTTTTTGTCGGCCCTCTCATTCGAAGCCATCTCGGGTAGACTTTTTGGGTACTCGTAAAATCGACCGGTTTCGAGAATACAATCTCTCTAACGTAATAATTCTAAGGTATCGTTCGAAAGTGAGACGACGGGAATTGTTTCAGAATGGTCTCCGAGCGGCGAACCGCAATGAGATAACAGAAATTAAGGGTTCTAGGGTCTATAGCTACGTACCTGGCTGGAAAACGTACACACGTACACACCCGTGGGTACTTCTAGCCACGTACGTACACATACCTGCTGGGAGACCGAACCGGGCCTCGAGGGAACGTAGCAGCTGGCCCGATAATTGCGCCGGCGATATTATTAATGGTCCCAAAGATTTGCTTCGGCCGAGATCCAGGTATACACGGTACAGTACTTGCACGTTGTGTGCCTAATCCCTGGGCAACGTGAAAAAGTACAGGATGCAACCGTGGCACAATGATATACTCCGCCATTGCCGATGCGTACCAAAACTTGTCCGTGAACATCTTTCGTTCGCTTTATTTAATTTATCCTGTATTTTAACTCGTACTTAATTTCTAGTTACTCAAAAAATTAGTGCACTCCTTTATATTTTGAAAAAAATCACATAGGGATTTTTAATACTTCTTAAAAATATTTAGAGTATACCTAAAAATTATTTTATTTTATTTTTGAAATAACTATAATAGTTGTTTGTTTAACATAGCCCCACTTCTTTCTGTATATTTCATCCCTTTTCTTTAAAAATAATTTGCACAGAATGTCTTAGGTGTAGTGCATATTTGCAAGAGGGTTCTCCACGAAATTTTTGTTGAATCGCACAGGCGAAAAGTACCCTTTTCATTTCGAAGTAATTCGTGCAAATTTTTCGAATCCACAGATTTAGTCGAGCAAACGAGGGCCAGAATTTCTGAGATTCTTTCCACGAAGGGTCGGGGGTGTTTATTTTCGGTCCGAAACGGAATGTTAGCCCGGCCGCTGCACACTTTCATTACAGCTTGTAAACGAGTGAAAAACCCCTCTGGTAATTCGAGCGTTACGTACATTTTCTTCTTTTTCCAAGCCGAATATTTCCGTTCGGATCGTTCGGTGGGACCTGACGGTAACAGGAGCGTTTATGGGATTTTCCTGGACACATCTGCGAACGCCCACCACGTGAATCACTTTCGACGGTTCGAAAGAAACTTTCGCCGTATTGTCGGTGCAGAAAATGCAAAGAGAAACGACACCCGGAGGAATATGGAATCAAGGACGTTGCGACGATGATTTTCATTCATCGTCCACGTTTTCGTCTTTCCTCACACGCCAACCAATATTATTCCTCTTTAATATTTAAACCTTGACGTCAGATCTTTTGAGAGACGATGAAAATCGTGCATTTCTATTCTCCGTTCGGTCGCGAATACATTTCAATATTTTCGAACGATTTCCGCTCAACTACAAAGTCTTTGTGCAACTTACCGCAAAATGTTTCTTTGAATATTCTTTCGCGGCTGAAGATTTTCGATTACGCTTTTTGCAAGAAAATCGCTCTTTTCTTCAGGAGTTTTTCGAACGTCGTCAAGGACGATTTTTGAAAATAGTTGGTCGTATCGGTGCAATTGAAATGTATCGTAGCTGGTGTATCAGTTTTACAAACAGTTTAGACGGAATAAAAATGTGTATTTAAGATTCAGACAGCGAGTATTACGTATTCATGACTTTTTACGTTCCTCTCCACCCTATTTGTGTTTATGGAAATTAGTAATTTTGTAGCGTACATTATAGAAACGCCGGGAATTACCAATTTTGTTGCATACATTATGGAAACGTTGGAAATTAGCAATTTTGTAGCATGCATTATAGAAACACTGGAATTGAGTAATTCTGTAACATACATTATAAAAATGTTACAAATTGGTAATTTTAAAGCATTAATTATACTAACTATTCATGACTTCTTATACCTTATCGTTTTTTCTATGCACTATATTATAATTTGGCCATTAATTCTGTAGATTATACAAGTTTGTAGCATAAATTAAAAAAAAACTTATCGGTTACATTATAATATACTTATCTTCGAAAAAGAAATTCTTTTCGCTACTTTTTTTCTTAGACTTCAGAATAAATATAGAACGTATAAAATTATAGACATGTAGCACCGACGTTGTCGGTATTAATAAGTACAGCGTCAACAAATTACCGCTTCCAAGAATAATGGAAGCACAAAAAAGCAGATTATTTCAACATAAAACAGTCATTAAAGCATTTTATCCTCCAATTATTTCGAGCAATGAAGTGCATACATACTTTGTAAGAGATCAAGAGTGTTTATCAGCCAAGTACGTATCTCGTTTAATGCAAAGCAGATAAGGAATCGATAACCGTATATTTTCTTATCATTCCACATTTCTTTAACGTCCTTCTTCTACGATTATGCTTTATAGCCCGTAATCCATCAAAGAAACGAAGACAATTTTGGTAAGAGTACAAGCTTCTGAGAATCAACCCATTTACAACCATTCAATTTTGCATTCTATTCAGAATCAAACATCCATGCCTTCTCATACGTCGGTTTCTATGAATGCATCGTGAAAATTCCGTTCGTTCATGATTGAACTCGAGCCAAAAAGCTTCATGACTTTCTGCTCGACAAAGCTTCAATCCATCTCTTCGTCTTTGAGTATCACATTCTTTGTTGTGCAAAATGCACGTTACGATAGAAATATTCAAACAAGTATTAAACAGAAAAATTTCCAGCGGACATCGAATCGTCGGAGAAATGTTTAAAATATCAAGATTTTTTACACCGTTCGCATTTAATTATCCCATCACCACCGCAAACGCTGTACTTCGCTCAGGATTTCAAATAACCAATTAAGTTTTGAATTTAATTAAGCACTAATTAACAATTAACGTTTAACTCATGATTAAATTTCCTTTAATTAAAAATTCAATTGCAATTGTTAATCGAATACCTTTCAAATTGGAAATTAAAATTTAATTCCAGTCTTTACGTTGACGAGTTTAAATGAAAATTTTTCATTTCATAGCTTCGCTGATTGAAAAATATTCTAATGTCAATTATGGCGTGATAGTTTGACCTCTTCTAGTAATACGTGAATGTATTTTACAAAACGCGTTGACAGCGAGAGATTTAGTAAATCTATTTTATGACAGATCGAAGCAGTAGAAATATGATAGATTTATCGATAAATCAATTTAAGGAATAATAGTCGATTAGGCAACGGTAGGAATAAGGAGGATCTGCTTTGTAAAAGGCGAACGGTTCGAGAGTGCCACACCTCGAATTCACCACATTCCTACACGATACATAATCTCGGTTCGTTCAGATCGTTTCCGTGAGCATCCGCTCTCTGCTCTTTCCTCGAGCCGATCGATTCTCGAACGCGAGCATTTCCCGCCGGTGCATAAATATCGTCGAGGCTTTATCCGCACGAGTCGGTCATTAGCTCGCGATATCCGCGCGATTTTCCTCGCCGGAACCTCGGAAAAATCGTATCGAACAGTAATCGTTCGCGATTACGCTTTTAAACGCTAATTACTAACGCGAAACGAGTCAGAGTTATCGCTTTAATCGCGATTTAACGATTCGTTTTCACGGAGTCAGCTTTTCGAGCTAGAAACTAGATGCTGTTTAGTCGCGTTCTCTTAAGAGTTGCGATCGTGTTGCTCAACCGACGAAATTAGCCAGTCACTTCACCTTGAATATCGTGGTAAGTGCGATAAATTACGGGCGACCGAGCTGACGGACGAGAGAAGAAAAAAACTTCGAGCCGATCGTCGAAGTCGAAATTTATTTATGAACGATACGGTGGCTTGCATGAATGATCGTTATAGACGCGCTTCCTCTTTTATCTCCGAACTTGGTTCACTTGTTAACACGTTCGCTAACATAATGAAAACGGATATTTGCAATACGTTAATTGCTATGGACTGTCGTTATTTTACTACTGACGGTGGATATAGCAAACACGTAATATACTGAGTTACCCACAAAAATTCTTTAATACTGCGGTGCAAGTTTATGAGTAAAACTAACGTGATAAAATTACAGTTGACTCGCAATTCGAAATAATGTGTCAATTTTAGAATGTGTCGAAAATGTGTTGAAAGTACATTGTGTTGGAAATGCGATGCATTAAAACTACAAAGCGCTGGCATAGCACGTTGAGAGCACAATGTATTAAAATTACAGATTTGACGCTGTAACACGTCGAAAATATAACGCAAAGTATACTTTGCCTTACAGTCGAACGAAAGGTGCAGTAACACTTGAAAATTATAAAATATCAACGTTACAACACATGGCAGTACGCGGCCATATAACGTGATCTATCTGCGTTCCGAAACGTTTGCAATATCAAAAAGCGTCCATATCAAATATTACTCATTTCCAACGATAACAAGCGCAAAATGTTTGATTCCGATAGAAGCTACATTTATCGCGCTTTACCAAACCGATTACGCACCAATTGTGTGCTTAAATTTACTCGTGTTTAGCACTGTCTCGTTGCAACAATAAACGTCAACGGTATTAACGATTATTTAGATAAAGCATTATCATTTCCTGAGCCAATCATTCGCAAAACTGAAAACAGAACAATAAACATATTTCTCAACCGTAAATCGAATCATTCGTCATTTGACGTTTTCTTTTGTTCCACGCCTTCGAAACTGTGCTCGTCGCTGAGAAATGGTGGATGCTCGTAATCGATCTTAATTCCGATCTCTCGTATCTGTCCACCTCTTCTTGTCCCGCCGCACGGATCTCGCGGTTTTTCGCGATAAAAACGCAATATTCTGCAGCCGAGTGCAAGATAACGCGTTCCATATTGCACAGAGCCGACGAGATAACACTGCTCGTCCGTTATTTACGTACGAGCATGCAAACGCTTGAAGCATTGTGCTGCATCGGCAGCTTTTTTCCATTTTCATCGCAGTTCCTCCGCTCGGACCGTTCACGATCCCTTTATTTTTCCTGCTTCTGTCCATACGGAATCGATTCCGAGCCTCGTTCTGTATCTACCGTGTTATTTATGCTTGCGATTAAATTCGTGTCGGAGCTGTCGCGTTTTAAACGAGTTTCACCCGGAGCACAAACATGCGCACCATATACCGATCGACGTTCTTTTTTTCTTCGGAAAGTGCTTTCTCGAGCAAGAAATCACTCTGAGATTTTTATCGAAACGATTTGCATCAAAAATACTCTGCTACTTCTACGTCTTTTTTTATATTTTAACAAAATTTACCGTGTTTCGAATATAAGGCAACGTTGCAGATGCAATGATTTCATTGCAAAGTGACATTGCAGTGCTGAAAAAAGCGTTGAAATTTAAACGGGTGCGTTGACATTGCAGCACGTTGAAGTTAAGACACGTAACAATAGTATTGACACTATAACTAGTTTAGTATTCAGAATTTCTAATTAAAATCAACGACCCGCAATGATGGTCCACATTTAAAATTACACGATGTCACAACGCACGATTGAATATCAGTATTTCAAAGTATTTCACGTCACAGTGCATTCAAATACATGTGAGACACGTTGAAACAAGTTGCTACAGACAGACTCTACCGAAGAAATTTATTTGGTCTTCAAATTAAAAATAGGACCTTTATACGCATAAATTTTTTCTAAACAAGAATTGAAATTACAGGTCTTTCAGGCCCATACGTTCCAGTCATTGATTTTACGACTAGAAAACCAGTCTCTTCATTTACAGTAAATATCACATATAGCAATTTAGATCTAGTGGTGTATAATCATAGATATTTGTGCTATCGAGTATAACGCCGCAAAAACGCTATCGAAACGCTCTTATAATTGTAATTAGCTCCGTTGGCGCAGTACGTAAACCTCGTCGACAATTCGGTATTAAATATCTCTTTAATTACCGAGAATTTACGCCCAAACCATATACAGGCATATCCGTAATAACATTATCTATGAACTCGCAGAAGCTCATTAGAATCCGGAGTACCCTGCGAGTAGCCATTAGACGTTTCTATTGCTTCAATTTTCCCCTACTCTTTCACTTTGTTTCACGATGGTCAATTTGGACATCGAGCTTATGACTAGCTCATTAACGACTTCGATTACGGAATGTCTCCTAATTGGATGACAAGAGAATCACGAGAACGCGCGTCGGTTATCAAAGGGTCGTCAACCTGACGCACAACGACGAGCCGATCGAGGAAATACCTGTAAACATACGTCGGTTACAAGTAGACTCGCGTTCACGGTGTTCTGCGTATCGATACGTGTCTCCTGATAAGCGTAATCGCGCGATTTCTCATTTACGAACCTGGAAAAGTACACGGGGATTAGGAAAATGGAAGTACATCTGACGTTGTTTGCGCGCGACCGCGTGGCGCAAATAACGCAATTTATCTCCGGGAACCCTATATTATATTCGGTCTTTTGTCCCGGGTTGTTTTCGTTCTCTCCTTTTTACGACACACTGATCAAATATTTTCGTTACGAATTATTTCTTGGCGGGAGGAAATTCGTACGGTTCTTAACGATACTTACGGTTCATAACAATACTTATGGCTCATAACGATATGCTATAAATATTTTACAATATCACAGACAGTTTTAAACAATTTTCATAACTTACTGTATATTAAGGGAAAGGTAATGCGATGAGACACACTTGTGCATTCGAATATACATATACACATAATATATACATACACATGAGATATAGACACATGATTTACATTGTTTATGTAACGAGATGCATTGTTTGTTAATTTCACCAAACTTTGCAATGGAATTTTTAACAAAATTCTTCCTTCGAACCATGAAATATATAAGCCATTTTCATATGGTTGAAGGAGTACACAAAATGGCGGACAAGGGTATTATTAGCTGCACTAATTCAGCAAATGGTGAACATTGTTTCGCAAATGGACAAAGAAGCGTAGAGGCGAAAGTAGTGGACGCGTTCGGAATACACGCGTAGAAAGTACATATGTGGAGGTTTAAAAGAAAGTGTCATCGCTGGGTGTCGGTAAATGGCCGCAAGTTTGAAATGTGTGTACAGGTTGACGTTAACGGTACACGCCCGTCGGTGAACATGGTGAAAGTCATTTGTCCACGGCGGGCTGATTATTATGCTCTCCGAGCAATCGTCATTCAATTATTACACCGATGGCCCGTCTTCGAGCGGCGTAATTACGGCGGACGCGCGAAATCCCGGGCCGCCTACTGCGTTGCGCGAAATTCAACGCGTATGCAAATTGTTCCACGCTGCTGTTCAACACCTTTCGAATTCAATTTGCGTCCGCTTGCAGCGTCGGGAACACGATATTTTCGTGACAGAGACGCTCAGCACTCTGTAAGTACCTTGGAGGCGATCGTCGAACGCCTTTTCAGCTTTGTTTCCATCGAATCGGGTCATTATTATTCTTCAATTGTTGCTGCCGTTCTTCGAACAACGATAGCTATTCAATCGTCGCTTCTTTTTTTAACTTCTGATCACCATTTGTTCGATTTAAGCTTTCTACTTAACTCCAACGACGATCATTTGGCGCCGTCGTTTCGACAAAATATTATTTCGTTATGTTTGTGAAATTGATAAAAGCAAACAAATTTGCGTTTCGGTGTTTCAAAATTTGATTAGATAACTGAGGATTACGTTATGAATAATCTGTATGTTAAGATTCAAATGGAAAACTTGCAATTTTGTAAGCTCGGAAATTTACGCGTCTCTTAGTATAATGTACTTCTTATGTCTCGTGTGTGTAATTTCTGTACTTGACAGTCACTTCTCATGTTATTCTGCATTCAATTAAAAATTCATTAAGAATAGTAGTAGCAGAGATTCCACAGTATCTAGAAATAAAAAGTGGCTGAATTTTCCCGTAGAATGATAATCTAATATAGCAGATATAAGATTGTAAACAGAAAGAAACGCTAGAGCAACAACTCCCAGAAGAAAATCCATAAATCAGTCGAAGTGGATTAAAAGAAAGGCGTAGCCGTTAGAAAAACTAGATTAAACATGGTAATCGGTATGAAAATGCTAATGAAATAACGGGAATGTTATTGAAAGATATTCTATTTAAAAAAAAAACAATCATAATGAAGTACTAGAGAATACTCGATGAGCGTGTGCAGTAACCGTGATAGACGTTGTTGACTCGTGATTACGTACGCGTGTTACGCGAATTTCAACGCGTATGCAAATGCATCGGCATCAAGGTGTTAGCGAACAACTTTCGAGCCGGCACAACATTGTATATGCGTACGTTATACATAGAACAATATCTTTGCATCGTTTCGTGTAATCTCGTGAAATCTTGTTACTCGCCTGGTCGGATATCTTGATATCTCGCTGTAATTGCATTCACCGTGTTCGATCGATGGCGAATCAAGGTCTATGGACTACAGATGTGACTACTGATACCTTTATCGATGAATATCGATAGTATCGGAATGTTATCGACGGCTCGATGTATCGCTATTGCGTTGATATTGTTTAGACGAATAGAGCCACTGCTGGACTAGTAGCTAACTTCTGACCTCTCAACATGGATTTATGAACTTCTAGTTCTTATAGTTTTTTTAATTGAGGAGGTTTTAGGTTTTGTATTCTCCAATTTTTTTACTCTCAGGTTTCTACATTCTCAAATTATCAAATTTCCTAATTTCTAAATTTTAGAAATCCCTAAATCTTTGAACCTCTAAATATTCAAATCTCCAAATCTCCAAATCCCTAAATCTCGAAATGCCTAAATCTTGAAATTCGTAAATTTCCAAATCCCTAAATCTCCAAGTCCCTAACTCTCCAAACCCTTAAATCTCCAAGTCTCTAAATCTCGAAATTCCTAAATCTCCAAGTCTCCAGCTCTCCAAATCCCTAAATCTCCAAATCTCTAAATCTCGAAGCCCCTAAATCTCCAAGTCTCTAAATCTCGAAATCCCTAAATCTCCAAGTCTCCAACTCTCCAAATCCCTAAATCTCCAAGTCTCTAAATCTCGAAATCCCTAAATCTCGAAATCCCTAAATCTCCAAATCTCTAAAACTCCAAATCCCAAAAACCTCGAAATCCCTAACTCTCCAATTCCCAAAATCTCGAAATCCCTAACTCTCCAAATCCCTAAACCTCTAAACCCCAAATTTTTCCAAATTCGCAAGTTCCAAGATCATCGAATATCCACACAGTATCGATGGAATATCGATAACCGAAAGTCATGCATTTACTACATAACTGATAGCGGATACAATGCGTGTGTTCGCCGGTGAATGAAAGATTCATGGAAAACGCGTGGTAAGCGACGGGTGAAACGCAATAAAATACGTGTGTATTGAAAAAGTACCGTGATCCGTGGCGTGGAATAACGCAATAGGGCGTTGTTGACTCGCGATTAACAAACGCGTTGCGACGCACTGCAATGAGGCTCGCGAATCGCACCGTGGAATAATAAAACGATCCGCGGATTCGAGGAAGCTCAATGTACGTCGACGCGACGTCCTTGATTCGTTTCGACGAAATTTTTCTTCGCCAATGAAATATTTAAACGTTGTATCTTTTGATTTATCGCGTTACGCGCGTATCGTCGCACCGTTGACAAACACCTCTGATAAAAAGAAACTGTTGCATACCGACTGATGGATGGATCTTAAATGTCTCGAACATACAACTATTTCAGACCGTAAACACTCTTTCCTTCGCCTTTTAAGGGTGTGTTACATTTTTAATCCTTTAACACATAATAATGGATGTGATAAATCGGAAATCTGACGGGGTCATAACGCGTGATTGTAATCTAACGGGTGGCGATTTAATTCTTGTGGTAAACCAGAAGAGAATCTAACGTGTGATAAAACGAACTAGGTTCTAAGTGATGATGCAAAACGTGATTGTAACCTAACGGGTGCAAACCTAACAGACGTGATAATGCAAAATGTGGTTAAAATTTAATGGGTGGAGATCCTAACAGTGCTAAAACGTGGTTGTAATCTTAGCTTTGCAACGGGTAGCCATTTAATTCGTGGTACTGCTCATCGCGATATCTGTAACAAATCCATCTATTTAGTTTTTGCTCCTGCCGTATATCAAACGAGTCTTACAAGACTTGAATCACACGATCCCCCACGTACAATTTACTTTTTCTTCGCTTAAAACGAGCAAGTTTGTAAAAAGATCGAAGCAAACGAGATACAGTTACAAGCACAAAAGCAACGATCGCTAATGATGTCGAGTTACAGTTGTCGATCCTCTCTCGATAGCTTCATAAATCACTTCCGCGGCAGACGTATGCAGATCAGCGTCTTTTTACGTCGAATAATTCCCCTTTGTGCACGCATTTGGAATCGCGAAATATATGCCGACCGGTTGTTACTTCGGACGCGAGTAATTAATGGCAGTTAGATAAAGAACATCTTTGGCTTCCTAATTATCTCGTTCGATATTTGATGCCGGACGACGCAAAACAATTTTCCGGAATTTTCACTGTTGGCATTACACTGTTTACAGTGAACGCGTGGTTTAATCGCGAACAAACGAGTCGATCGATCCGTTCAAAATATATTCAGGGACACGCGATTCATTCATACGATATAATGGAATATGTCGGTCACGCACACGTGGAACGCAGCTCATTTTCATCGCGATTTTACGCAAACAGTGTTCTGCAATCGAAACACCTGATCCAGAGAATGAGCCGTTGCTGGGATTATAGGTGAAAATTTCAACGCGTTAATGGTTACGGAATAATTAGACGATTACAGGATACGCGTATGAATTAACCACTTTAATTCGCACGCAGACAATCGACCGACCATTAAACCTTTATTATCCAATATTTTTATTTTCGCAATGTAAATCGATGTAAAGATATTCATACAATGGGATCGTGGCGAAATTTCGCGATATTTTCGCATGTACTATCGCTGAATTAGTTTCCGTTTGTCGACGATTTCGATGTGTGCACATTGTCCGACCGCTTTCGTGTAAATAATTTTCAATCTCGCCTCCGGGGATCTCGGTTCACGAGGGACGGGAAAATGCGTATTTAATTTCAGTATCGAAATTGAGATAACTAAGAACGTTCGCGTTCTCCACACCTCGTAACGCTTTCTAGGTATGCGCTTGCGAAATCAGCCGCTGGCCATTATGTCAGTTTCATAATATGCAATTGCTCGGAGGCGTATGTGCTTTTTGACGTCTGCGTCATGTCAACTGCATCCTTCCAGTTTTTCTCCTTCTTCTCACAATCGACGATTAAAATCAAAACCCTTAAATTTATGTATCAACATTCTACAAGCAGATATTTACATACTTAGCAAGTTAAAAATTTCAAAGTATAAAATAACATATTCTATGCTACTACACTTATATATCTCTTATATATCTCTAGGCCAGTGATATGTTGGGCCAGTCATATTTTTGGGGTTCTATTATTAGAATGGCATCCATGAGTAATTTCTAGCATTGAAGCTGGATACAAAGTAAATTCACAGAATTGTAAACAACCGCGATATCCACGTTATCAATTGTACACGTAGTTACTCCCGCGTTCATGATTTTCTCCCACCATTATGGTTAGTTTTCCTTTTGTTTCTTTCCGCTGGCTATTACACGAATTCGTGTCCGATAAAGATCTTAATTTCTTTCCTTCGAACAGCTGAGAGAAGATCTCGGTGAGATCTGTCTCAGCTGTCGCATTGGCGCTTTTACTCGGATAAATTATTCGTGTCGGTGGAAAATGGCGATTATTATCGCACAGCTAGACAATGTTCATGATGCAACGCGAAGAAAAACTGACATTCTTTGTGCTATCATAAAACTTGCGCGTGTTCAATTCCTAGATCCCTATATCTGTAGTGTACCCAAGATACATAGATCCATAGAAAGAAGTTGAACGTATCAAATTGCGTTCTTCATGCATGGCAGATGCTCGGAAATCGCTGTTGCGATCGAAGCAAAGAAAAGAAAATGAGAAAGGAGACTTCTTGCATGCTTTTCTCCTAACCGGAATTATAAACATTTAAATTCAAATTCCAATCTGATTGATCGATCGAAGAAGCATGCGTAGCAAGATATACGAGTTTGCTTCTATGTTTCATTCAAGGTTTTGCCATTGATATCGAGCATCGTTACTAGGAAGTAAACGAGTAACGATTTCTCGAAAGTCGATCAGTTAATCGGAAAACTACGGTGCGTGAGTCGTATGCTTCTTTTCCTGCTGTCGCGCAATTACTTGTTTCTTATCGTTGATCGATTATGTTCTTCGAAGGAGATGGATGAAGACCGATGCAATTGATCTTCATTACTCGTTAATTTTCTGATAATGTCTTCGTAGGTCGGTTAACTTTGCTCGCCGGTTTTCTTACGTGGTTTTATAGCATTTGCGATAGTACGTTGGAGCGCAGTGTTAATTAATCATGAATTAATTGCTCGAATACTATGTACGTTATCTAACTTAATTGATACGATGTATCGTAATTCTTTCGAAATCGCTCGAGATTAAATTAACGAATAAGTAAAATTTTAATAAAATTGGTACCCTGCGAATTTTAAAATTAAAATGTATAAAAATCTGTAAAAAACCGTGATAAGCGAATCTGAGAAATTCTCACATTCTATGTGTCATCTATTCTGAATGTACGATTAGATATAAGACTGAATTAAAGAAAAGAATTCTTTTAAAAATTACCAACTTCGAATTGAATATACATATGTTTTTAAAACTTCTGATATCCAGACAGAATGAGGACTGACTGAATCCACGAAAAGCCACTGCGTTCCTCAAACATTAGTAGAACATAAATAAACAGTTAATATCTACAGTGTATTAACCGGGTGCCTACTTTGTGTTCTTTGCAGAAGAGGAGAAAAGAAGGCGGCTATATAGGTGGAGGAGAGGAACGAGCAAGAAAGAAAGAGGATCAAGAAGAGCAGAGGTCGAAAGGGGAATGATAATCAAGGACACAGGTGTTACACGAACATCGAGTGACCTGGCAGACGGTGAATCGTTGAGTGTTCTTCGAAGGGCGATAAAATATCGACAGATTAATCGTCGCGTTTCTCGACAACGGATGTCGGAATGACGCGTCGATCAAGCTGTGGCAGGGCAGAGGGTGCAAGGACTTCGTTAAACGCGAAAAAGTGATACAAATCGTGGTTGTGCCGGAAGAGGCGGAGAAAAGTTTGTCGGAGGGAGAAGCAAGAGGAAGAAATTGGAGTCTTCGGATTTTTTCTAACTAAGGTAAATTATCAATTCGAACTTATCTACGAATCTAACGATTCTAACATCTTGTATAAATATAATTATTAAAAATATTCTTGGTGACTTAGTGCAGAGATGACATTTAGAGTTTCTGATAGGTTTAAGTATTTATTAATACTTTGTGTTTCAAATAAATGCTTTCTAAATAATAATTGTAACTAGAAATATTTGATTTCTAATTAGAAACAAGAGTATCAAAATTTGAAGTTGATTCGATGTATATTTAGGAACTGAAGGATTAAACAGTTGAATAGAACGCAAAAGCAAATTTCGAGGGCACAGAAATATCGAATTATCTTTTGTCGAGCGTTTAATGCGAACAGATCTTCCGGCATTTATCGATCACTGTACAAAAATATCCCATAGGTCGCGTCACGTGTCGGTCTACCCTGACAATAGACGCCGCATTGTTTTCAGAAGCGATCGCGGACTCATTGTCTCAGCATCCTGCAGCAACGGCGGGTAACTCACGATGTTATTATGAGATCCATCGTGACAATAGACTCGAGACCACCCTACACCTGACACTTTTCTCAAAATCACCGAACACGTGTTCGTTGGGAGCACGTCGGTAACAGTAATCAAAATAAATCGTGAAAGCTACCAAAGAACTTCGTTCGAGGGGACATTCGCAAGGTCGAGGTGAAGGTTACTCGATCAAAAGAGAGAGAGATTCGGGAACGAAGAAGAAGCGTAAGATCATCGTTCGACCTTGAAAGAAGATCGTTGCGTCGGAGGCATAGCGGATCGCACGAGGACGCTGCTGTTCGGCTGTGCGGAAGAACGGCACAGGGTTGATAAGAATAGAGGGGTGCGTGGTGAAACGCGACGAGAGGGTGAAGTGAAGGTGTCCCCGTGGGGTGCCAGAGTGAGCACGATAGCACCTCTGGTACCCTCGGCCGTGGGTCCCGAGGGGACGGACGCCATGGCGGCCTCTTCGTCCTCGTCGAGCGGCGAGCAACAGTACTCACTCAGGTGGAACGATTTCCACTCGAGCATCCTCAGCTCATTTCGTCATCTCAGGGATGAAGAGGATTTCGTGGATGTGACCCTGGCATGCGACAGCAGCAGCTTCACCGCGCACAAAGTCGTCCTCTCTGCGTGCAGCCCTTATTTCCGGAGGCTCCTCAAGGTTAGTGCTTTTTCTTATCTCCCTGTCATCGATTTTTCCTTTCTTCTCTCCGTCAAAGTTCTTCAGCCTGGCTAATGGCGATCAATAAAATATCGCTTTTGAGTCTTTGACGGAACCTGCTTAATAAGAGGTAAAAGTCATAGTACGGTGAAAATCGTGTAATTCAGATTTTCAGAGATGGAAGGTAAAGTGATTTTTTCGTGTGTCTAGTTCTACTAGATGGACCAATTTCTCTTTTAATGAAGCAGATTGTATCGACGCAAGTCGATATTTTAACCACTATCACTTTTACCCCTTTGATGACTCTACATTTTCTGAGTGCACCTTTCATCTGGCGAAGTTACGCCGCTCGAAATAGTTGGAGGATTAGTTGCTGCAATAATTCTGTTTGTTATTAAAGCAATGTTATTTTTAACGGCTGACGTTGCTACGAATAACAGTCTGTTATCTATTTATTAAACATTCAGGATTTTTATTCGTGCCAATTTCATTCGAATTTTTTAGTTCTCCAAGTATTTTGAGCAGCGTAGTTCATTTCGGAGATATAATATTTCGAAAAAGCGATTATTATTAGTAGCTCTTATTTTCAAGAGCCTATCAATTACGTTGCAAAATTACTAACGAACAAATTATAATTAACGCACCGTACAAACATCGCGCCGATAAAAGAGAAGAAAATGAGAAGTTAAATAGAGACATGATTTACACAATGGATCAAATCCACTGTACGAATCATTTTGTTGTTGCATTATTGAAAATGGAATATTTCGTTATTTGTCAGTCCGAACGGTCAATTGTTTAATTATCGCGGGAACGTGTGTACATGTTCCGTGGAAATTTCCAAATTGGCGCGAGGTGAAATCGATCGGGCAGCTTTCACGTGAAAAATTCGTTGCCAGTTCACCGTGCACCGGAATCGGCACGAAACGGTCATTTCGTAATTTATGCAAATTATATTTTATTATATCTTGCTCTATCCGCGTCGTTGAGACACGTAAACTATTCCGTACGCGTATGGCGAACAGGTATTTTGATCGATCGTGAAAACATTTTCGATGCTTTATGTGGGTGTTCTGACAAAGATTATACTGTAGGAACAATAAAATATTCCTTTTTGTCTCATTAAAACAAATCGCCAAGAATCCTCAATTTGTAAAAGAAAATATTTACGAAGCGCAATAAAAGGAATCATGCATGTGACTGGCACGAAGTGCAGGCATTATTTCTTTAATTGCAGTCATATAATTGCTATTGTATTCTCGTACAAACAAAAGGAACAGTAAAAACACAATTACGCTTAACGAATGTTAATAGCTCGAGTACACGTCAATCGTGCCGAATTTTCTATAATTTATTCTCGAAATTGACCAGCTTATACCGCGCTGTCGATGAAAGAATGAAATTCAGATGGGCAATGTCTGCGGTTATGCCGAGAACGGAAGAGAGTAATTACGGCCCCGCGGTAGAAGGAAGAATCCAGAAAGGACTTCCGGTTTAATTTACATAATAACGTGCCGTCAAAGTCGTCCAACAGCGACCAAACTCGAATCCTTCTTGCCAACTAAAGGGACTATCGATCACTTGGATGCGTCGTCGCGATGTCAGACATGTCCACCTATCTCATATGGAGAACCCGTTTCCCCCAGTTCTCCTTTGATCGATACTTTCATCGCTACCTTCTCGATGAAACTTCTATAAATCCAACTACCACTTTAAATATATCGTTACGGTTGTACACGTCAAATTATAATTTCTCTTTATTTCAATGTCCTGGGTGTTGCTTTCAGATTTCGAAAAGATGATAACGCTTTAATTGCTACATGTTGCTGTTTATCTTGTGGTGTGAGTCCAAGTAATAACGATGAATAATAGTAACATGACGTGATACAACGCGTGGAAATGCATGGCAATGCAACGCGTGGCGAATACAATGTGTAGCGATACAACGTATGGGAATATCAACGCGTGAGAATAATAACGTATGGTAATAACGTGCGACGGGAACAGTACGTGGTGATACAACGCGTAGAGAATAGGACAAGTAGAAGTGCAATGCGGAGAAATACAACGCGTGGAAATACGTCGCGTGGACATACGACGCGTGGAAATACGACGCATGGAAGTACGACGCGTTGAAATTACAATGGGCGGAAATTCAACGCGTAGAAATTACTACAGGTGGAAATTACGATGCGTAGAAGTAGAACGCGTGGACATACGGTGCGTGGAAATACGACGCGTGGAAATACAATTGCGTAGGAATTACGATGCGTAGAAATTACGAGTGGAAATTACAACGCGTGGAAATACGACGCGTGGAAATACGACGCGTAGAAATTACGACGCATAGAAATTACGACGCGCAGAAATTACAATGGGTGGAAATACCACGCGTAGTAATACAACGTGTACCAAAACAACGCATAGATAATAACAACACAAGGAAATAACCCATATTACTAACAATAAATAGCGATTCAACCCATAGCCACATGGGTTCGTCCCATGTAAATTCGCCGAAATCACGAATGTTTGATGCTCAGCGTCATTTATGGCAACATAACGAGAGTCAGTATTCTAAATTTGTGGTGTTAACCAATGGCTGCCACGGTGGTCTGCGCGTAAAAGAAGTTCAAGAACGATTGTTTCACGCTTCGTGGCTCGCGTTCAGCAAGGAATTGACATCGAAGAGGCATTCGACTTTCTAATTGACGCGTACCACTAATTGATTTTAAGTGTCGGGCGCGGTACTAGACGATCTCGGGTCGAGTTAATAACACCGAGAACATTGGACGGATTCGTCCTCTGGTGCTTGCGTCACGACGCCATGAACTCGTCACGATGGCGCGTCGTTTAAATATAAGTCACGCGGACGACGTAATAAAAAGCACGAGTTGCGTGGTCTCGAAGGTGGAGCCTTTTCTGCTCGTTAATATATCACCATTATACTTTCACCGGCGTCCTAGAAGCGCTTATTTAATGATCGCAATCGCCTTGACGATTATCATCACGGTATTCCTTCTTGATATGAGGCACAATTAAACATAGCTGTTTCACTGTAATTGTTCATTCAGCTTGATACTACTCTCATTTCTTTTACAATTTTAATACGAATAATTCTGGCCGTTCCAATGAAATTTTACATTCAATTTAACACTACTTGAATCTCTCATTTTTGTTATAATTTCAATACGGGTACTTGTGGGTGTTTCAGTGTAATTGTTCATTTAATTTAATATTTCTCAATTCTCTTATTTCTGTTATAATTTTAATACAAGTCTGAGATTTGCTTGTCATGAACACATATTCCAAGTTTCATAACTCGAATATATCTGGCTATACCTTTTCCGAACGTATCTTTAAAATTAGTCGAATATTTGTGGGTAAAATTATAGTTTATTATAGATTTTGTTGTTTTATTCGCGTAGATGCATCGTATATTTTCATAAAATTGCAATCTACGAGGACACCATTTTTGTTAGGAAGGTAGACACAGAAACCTGGCGGAAACGTTGAGTTACTACCGGCGCAATTAACGAGGATTAATAGTGTTCTCGCTCGCATGGTTCTGCCATTTCTTCTTTTTTTGCGGAAATATTTCCCTTCGATATCAGCTCGCGTGGATACAACGATAACGAGCCTGACCGGAACACCTGACAACGTGCGCCCATTTTGATTTATGCGTTAGTGCACACCGGTGCTACGATTTACGACAGACCGTTCGTTCGTTTGATTATCGGCCGGCAGTCGATGACGAATCACTGAGTTATCGACTACGTCCGCAATGATATTTGCCAAAACATGATCGGCTGCTGTGCACCCATACTACCCATAATAAATTTTGACTTGTTTTCCATCTGATAATAAATTGATCTCTGCCGATGGACTAACGGTGTACTACCTGTGATTTGTTACGGAAAGTGGAGAACTATGATTTGTTACAAAAAGTGGAGAACTATGATTTGTTACGAAAAAGTGAACAGACACAAGAGTTGATCAGTACAGATCACTTTTCTGAAGCAGTTTGTGATTACAGTTTTTTGCACTCCTCAATTTCTTTCACCTACTCCTTAATTTACAGAATAGATGAAAGGTCCCCATAAAATGTATTGCAACAAGGAGTATGTGACAAATACACTTTTCTTTTATTACAAGTAATAAATAAATGATAATATACATATTCGACCAATCTATTATAAGATTCAAGAGAAATGTGGAGTCATACTTGACGTAGGAGTGCAAAAGGTTAAATAATTTAATTGCAAGTATCTCGACGTTAATTGTAGTGCTGGCAATTGTAACAGTATCGAGGAATATTTTATTACCGAAAAAGTTTGAGCAGTATAAATCCAGAACCGTGAGAGAGTCGAAACTTTAACTTTCAGATAATTGAAGGATAATTCGTGGAGATATTCAATAACGAATGCGTAATACCTTCATTTCCGAAGCTTACGATTCTATAATCCCTAGAGTAGAGTTGGTATACGAGTTTTCGACTTGGAATATCCAAGTCGACTACTCCCGTTAATTTATACCCGCTCGTCCTGAAATAGCGTAATCTGCGACGTGTAATCGGTAGGTAAAAGCACGCGTCGACCAGGAGAATTGGATTAAACCGTGCGTGTAATCGCGTGTCGCTCAGACCCGTGCGAAATAAGTAGACGGCAAATAATAGCGAAGCAAAGTTACGTTAATTCCGAGCGTATGCAACGCCGAGGAGATTAATTCCTCTCAAATGGTCATCGCGGCTGCTGACCCATTAATGCAGTTATCTCGAATCGTGACAGCGTCTGAAAGGCGTGTCTCTCGTGGATCAGCCTCGTCGTGATATCCTAGCTGGCGGTTATATTATAGAAAACAGGCCGAACGAGTTCCCCGTAGTTTATCGCCGAGCTCACGAATCCGATCTCCCGTGTAAATTCATTGATAGCGGAAAGAGAACGGGGTAATAACGGTGGTGATTATCGTCCACATAAATTACACGCGGATCCCTTTAAAAAAGACGCTCGATTAAAAATCGGGAGATTAAGTCGTAGCCACCGGTGATTTATAAATAGCGTTGATATTGCATAATGTCTCTTGTGTCCGACGTTTGCGGTGGATTTATAGTCGAACGGACTTTTCACCATCGATCTCCGATTACGCGGATATCGTTTTGTTGAGGATTCAGGATTCAGTTTTGTTGAGGTTAATCGGGTAGATGTTTTGGAAGTCAGGGGTGAAGGTGGTGTTTGTTATAGTTGAGTGGGGGAGTCAGCAGAGATTTGAAAATTTGGGGAGTTCAGAATGTGAGGATTTGGGAATTGGGGGGGGGGGGTGAGAAGTTGGGGTGTTGGAATTAGGAATTTGAGAATTTGGAGGTTTGTGAATTAGGGGTATGAGAATTGAGGATTTGAGAAGTGGGGATTTTAGAATCAGGGATATGAGAGTTTGGGGATTTGGGAATTAGGGATATGAGAGTTTGGGGATTTGGAAATTAGGGGTATGAGAATTTGGGGATTTTTGGAAATAGGGAGATGGGAATTTGGGGATTTGGGAATTGGGGACATGAGAATTTGGGGATTTGGGAATTAGGGATATGAGAACTTGGAAATTTGGGAATTAGGGACATGAGAATTTGGGGATTTGGGAATTGGGGATATGAGAGCTCGGAGATTTGGGAATTAGGGATATGAGAATTTGGGGGTTTGTAAATTAGGGATATGAGAGTTTGGGG
The DNA here is from genome assembly GCA_036983795.1 of Megachile lagopoda. Classification (NCBI taxonomy): domain Eukaryota; kingdom Metazoa; phylum Arthropoda; class Insecta; order Hymenoptera; family Megachilidae; genus Megachile; species Megachile lagopoda. The sequence continues at coordinate 8,411,939 of CM072797.1, read as the reverse complement.
ATTTGGGAATTAGAGATATGAGAATTTGGGGATATGGGAATTGGGAATTTGAGAATTACAGACATGGAAGTTTGAGGATTTTGGGAATTAGGGATATCTAAGTTTATGGATTTGGGAATTAGGAATTTGAGAATTAAGGATTTGATAATTTGTACATTTGAAAATTAGGTATTTGCAAGTTAGGGATTTCAAAATTGAGAATTTGAATATTTTCAAACATACAGTTCGAGAATTTGAAAATTTGTAATCTTCAAACCTTGGAGCCTCTCCTTAGGTCGCAATTATTCGTACGAACTCATGTGCCCCGTTCTCGCAATGAAGGAGTATCCCAAAAAAATGCTAGTTACGTCAATATTCGATTAGATAGTAATTTGATTATTCATCCAACGATCTGAGAGTCAGTATCTGTGGCTCCGAATTCGTGGTAAGTGTGTAAAAGCGTCTGGCGTGGAGGCACGTAATGTCGGTTAGAATTAAAGGAAGTCTGTGGCTCGTTATCGTTTTCACGGAATCGTACGCTACACGCGCCACGGCTATATTAATCGTGAGGGATCGGTGGTATATACGCATCGTGCGCGAGAACGACCCACGCGTCGCGTGAAAATAATAATGTGAAGGAACGAAGAGACAGAGGCTCGAAAGTGGAGCGACGACAGCGTTATTTCTACGTCGGTTCAAGCAATATCGTCGCGACGTAAATTACCACGAGAAGAGGGGTACGACGGGGTTGAATAATCGATTCGATTGGATCGAACCAATTTCCGGAGGACGAGTTAAAATTGCACGAAACAACGTTGTCTAATCGTGTCAACGTGTTTCGTCTATTTTATTTAGAATCTCGATTCGTGGATTAGATTGTGATTATCTGAAAATAAGATAAGTATTTAATTATATAAATCAACATGATATTGATTCTTTATCTGTATGAATGGGTCATATCTTGTTCGAATTCTTGGATGTATTCTTTTAAACCGTTCCTTCCAATTTTTACTAGGGATGTAGGTTAACCATCAAGTGTATTTATATTCCGGGCAAATTTCACTTCAGGGTAAAATCTTCTTTTCTCATTATAAAAACACAGGATATTGCAAACAGAGCTGCGACAGCTTCAATATTAATTTTTTATTACCGACCACGTATTCCATTTCTACATCGCAAACTCGTCGCCATTTCCAATTATAAATGTACAGAATACCGCAAGTGGAGCAACGACGGACTCCAAAATTAATTTTTATTTCTGAACCCGTGCTCAATTTTTGTCACTGCTGAACTATATTAATATTTCGGTAGAATTTCACTTCGCAATGTCTTCCATTTATAGTAGTCGGGAATATCGAAAGCTTTAATATTTCAGTTTTACTCGTAAACACATGCTCGAGTATAGAATCCTGGTATTTTCCAATTATAGAAGTAGAGGATATCGGAGAAGCAGCTTTGAAATTTCATTCCAGAAAGCGTCCGTGCTTGCGAGGTCGAAACGTTCGATGTGTTTGCTGAGGAAACATGGAACGATGGAAAATATATATATATATATATATATATATATTGTAAAAACGAGGGAAAACATCGTAGACGACACGTGGTGGCGAGTGCAGGGAACAGAGAGAAATCACGCTTGCACAATCCGTCCCATCGCATCGTGGTGGCGGGCAAAAGGTGCTCTATATTCTATATTTAAATAGCGCGCACGCGGGTCAACAGATTACCACGTGCGTGTGCGTGAACACGCACGCGCGCTCTTGCACTCCTGGTACTCTCTTGGTACATTCGAGTATAGTCTTCCTTTGATTAGGGAAGGTGCTAAGGAATCTCCCATCTTCTTTTAATTCTGGGGGATGAATGTATACTTGAAAACTTTTAGACTCCCCTGTTTTTTATTTCTAAGTTTTCAAGTAACTGTACCTTGATTTTTGTCTTCGTATGTAAAAGTTCTACACCCCTAACTTTACTCCCACCATCTTCTTTCAATACTGGGGGATGAATGCATACCTGAAAATTTTCAAATTTCCTTCTTATTTATTTCTAAGTTTTCAAGTAACTGTACCTTCGAGTACGCAAAAGTTCTATATTCGCAATTTTAGATAATGAATTTATATATTTTTTAATTCTGAAATTTCCAACTTTCAAATTGCTAATTCTCAAATTCTCAGATTTTCAAATCCCTTCTCCAATTCTTTAATTATCAAATTCTTTAATCTCCCTGTTCTTAAGTCTTCAAGTTCTTAAAGCCTCAAATTCTCATATCCCTAATTCTCAAATTTCTAATTCCCAAATCCCCAAATTCTCATATCCCTAATTCATAAATCCCCAAATTCTCATACCCTTAATTCACAAATTCCTAATTCTCACCTTCCCAAATTCTTGGATTCCTAAATTGGTAGATCCCCAAATTCTCATATCCCTAATTCACAATCCCCCAAATTCTCAACCTCCCAAATTCTCAAATCCCTAAATTCTCAAAAACCCCAAATTCTCATATCTCTAATTCTCAAATCCCCAAATTCTCAACTTCCCAAATTCTGAAATCTCTACTTCTCAAATCCCCAAATTCTCATATCCCCAAATTCTCAACTTCCCAGGTTTCCAAATCCCTAAATTCTCAATTTCCCAAATTTCCAACTCTTGAATTCCCATGTCTCCACATTCCCAATTCCCATACCCGAATTCCCACCCTCCAAATCCGCACCCTCATCCCCAATTCCCATATGTTCACCCTCTCAAATCCCTCAACTCTCAATTTTCAATTCGTCGAATTTCCACACTTCCTCATACCTCTAAAATCCTAACTCCCACCAACCGTCATATATTCCCTACACCGCCATTTTCCCTAGAAAACCCACCGTGTAAGTACTCGCGTTTCGCGTCTCGTGAGCGGTCGCATTTAAATTTACCAACGAAACGCGCGTTCTCGTTCTTTTTGCTCGTGTCGTACTTAAGAGAGCAGGAGAGGAGAGAAGGGAGAGAACGTGCTGGAAATATACGAGACGACGCTCGATCTCGTTTGTTTCCGGCCATGTGATTCGAAACGTGGCTGTAACGAGAACCTTAACGCCGAAGAGGGCTACAAGCAGCCTGAGGAGAAGGGCAAGGGGCCGACAGAAGAGATCGTGGCTTCTATTTTCTACTCGAAGAGCCTCGAGTCGTTCGAATCGACGATAATTCGGTGGAAATACGGATCACACTGAAATCCGACAGATAATTTACGAGCGAGTAATGCAGACAGAAGATTTGTCTCGCGGTTACTCACCACCAACATTTCGGTTCTATTCAGATCGAGCGGGCTTTCGATGATTTAGCGAAAGCGTCTTGAACATCTCTCTTAGACGCACCATTAATTGAGACGTTATATTTGTTAGTTAAAACGAACTGTAAAATGATGATGGAAAAGATGCTCTTCGAAATCGGCATTATCGAGTGTCTCATCAATTATCGATAGCTGGCAAATGTTCATGCACTTATCGATGTCCGTACACTTATAAATCTTAGAATTTTTCAAGCGCGTATCTCATAGATTATATATGTTTACTTTGCATGCATCGATATATCATAAATGTATTAATATCCACTTTCTAATCATCGGTATAACTGCACGGTTATTTAACATCTGTTTCTTTCTTTCTTTGCAATTATTGCATTATATAAGCTAAAGCTGCCGGACATTCCCGCGATGATTTTTGTGGCAGTAAATTTAGTTGTTAAAAACGTTTCTATCCAGTCTGAAAAGAGGTAATGGAAATGCAGAGTGGAGATATCGAAGGAGATTCAACGTGAGATTAGCAAGAGTTTAATAGTCAACGATATCCCAGATGAACAGATCAATCCTTAACTCTCGGAGACCTCGGTCACGAATCATTGCATGCTCGAGATATCCGCAGAAAAAATCGCTCGATGTTTCCAGTCGGCTATTGAACAGATACCTTTCGAAAGTCTCCCGGATGGTAGATTAGCATCGTCGAACGTCCTATATTGAATTGGTCGATGGCAATCTCTCGAAGTCGTACGATCGTTCTGGCGGACGCTTGTATCGCGATACAAAATGTTTTTCCATCATTCCGTATTATTCTTGGAAATCGCGTGATGATAAGCGGGAATAACAGTGTCCAATCAAAGATTTCTCCGTTTCTTCCGCTTCGTGTAACGTCACGGCTGTTTACGATTACGTACGTCATGCCTAGTACACCCACGTACTGTCAGGCAAAAAGCGAGTCGCATAATGGCAGAGGCGAAGTAATGATTCTCACCAGCCAGTGAGTAACGATCCGATGGAAACTTACGACCGCACAATCCCCACCTAACACGCCTAAACGTAACCGCATAATTGCACGGTTCAACGTTTCTCCGCGAATGCCATCTGCTGTTCAATGAAAAACGTCTTGTTGCTCATTGCGATCGCTTTTCGAATTTACTTTACGATCCTTTGTGTTCTCTACGGGCTTTGTGTACCTTCCGATCGACTGAAATTACAAATTATTAATACAATAGACACGTTATGGTGTATTATAACGTTGCCAGCACGTGTTGGTATGTGTGAGAATTTCATGCGGTGACTTAACATGTGAGACGATATAATGCTGATACAAGTAGTATTGTAACGCGTGGAAATATGGTTTGCGGGAGCACAGCGCGCGATAATATAGCGTGGAGATATAGTGCGTGATGGTACGGAGCGTGGTAATAGGACGCGTGGTAGTACAACGCGTGATGGTACGTTGCGCCGAAATACATTGCGTGGTAATATCAACGCGTGATCGTATATCGCGTGGAAATACAACGCGTGGAATTGCAAAGCGTGAAAGTACCACGCGTGGAATTACAACGTGTGAAAGTACAACGCGTGGAAGTACAACGCGTGCAATTACAACGCGTGAAAGTACCACGCGTGAAAGTACAACGTGTGGAAGTACAACGCGTGGAAGTACAACACTTGGAATTACAACACGTGGAATTGCAAAGCGTGGAAGTACCACGCGTGGATGTACAACGCGTGGAAATACAACGCGTGGAAGTACAACGCGTGGAAGTACAACGCGTGGAATTACAACGAGTGAAAGTACAACGAGTGAAAGTACAACGCGTGGAATTACAACGCGTGAAAGTATATCGCGTGGAATTACAACGCATGGAAGTACATCGCGTGGAATTACAACGCGTGAAAGTATAATGCGTGGAATTACAACGCGGGGAATTACAACGCGTGAAATAATAAAAGATGTTAGCAGAAGTCTACGCAAACGGCTGTATAACAAGAATTTACTGTACTCCGATAATCACGAGTTACATGTAATCTACGATGTTCTTAATTTAATTTGCTTTTTTACAATAGTGATTGATGATCCCCACGGACGCAATCAGTTTGAAAAATCGTTACAACGATGTTGAGAATCTAGTTAACTTGTAACTGGCTGGATTCCATAAATGATCACCCTTTTTTACGCATCTCCCTACGTGTCAGTTGTTACTGAACATGAAATACACGTTATTTCCTTTTTTCTCTGGCATTCAATTTATTCGTATAAATCGAGCAGGATCCTGATCGTGTAATCGTTTTGAATAGTTGCATACAGTGTTGCAGAAAGAAGTTGAAGAACAGGTTTTTCAGGAACGAAAAATAATAAACGAACCCGAGACGTGTAGGTACATTAATTAAAATATCACGCGGTTACGTTGCAAAAGAAATTCAAAATGTCGGTTGTGGTTTGACAGGCTGTAATCGATCGTTTACTATTTGATCTTGACTATGTTGCAGATAAGAACTAGAAATATTTTTCGACACGTTGACCACTGGGCGATCACTACAGTTGATAATTTCATTTCTGATAAATCTACTACTTTATCGTTTTTTTAATATTCAGCTGTTACACTTGGAAAACATTTGACTACTTCAATAATATTATTCATTATTCGTTATATAAGATCGGTTGCGCTAAAATGGGTGAAGAGGTCTTCAGAAAAATCAGAAATTATTCAAATACGGGTGATATAAATACAGACGGTCCTCAACTTGGCAATTGTGCTGCACGATGGTCAGATATTCTTCCTATATTTTCTTACAATTTCTGTATTATTCATACGTATCCTGATAAGGTAATGTGCTATTTCATTTGCTCTGCGATTTTTAATCCTAGTTGATAGTCCAATTAATATTAAAGATGACGCACATTATCGTGGCTCCATTTTAAATGGGCGAATATATCTCTACAGTGGCACTGAACGAGAAGCTGAAGATTCAAGGTGTCCGAATAAACGGTACAACGAAACGCGTGTGACACTGGCACGCAGAACGTCGTTTTAAATTCGCCCGTTGTAAATGTTCGTTGGTTAGAGGCTGTAGCTCACGTAGATGGCTCCTCAATGGTTGTAAGAATAAGAAACGCAAATGTGCCACGCATTAAGGGGCCTATGGTGGCAGACACGTGGTTTAATGTACGCGTACGTGCCGGGTAAGTGGTTCCATAGGAACGGCTGTAAAGGAAAACAAGCCACAATTTCATGACGTTGGCTCGGATATACGGCGTCGTTTAACCCCTCTAACCCGCGTTACTTCCTTCGATAGAGAGGCCGTTAATGGGCCGCGCCTATATCTCAAACGAGCATGTGGATTAGAAAGACCCTCGTTCGTTTGTCCTAATTTTCTTTCTCGTTTCTTTTCCTCCCGTTTCTCGCGATCCGCGACCACGTTTGACTTATACCTACGTACCGTTACTGGAATTAATTAGAAATACGTGAAATAATCCGCTAACGAAGCGTGTTCCTTTCTTTCGCCGTCGAACCCGACGCATATTACGAGCGGAATCACGGCCGGTTCGTTAAAATGTCCGGGGCTGCATTCGATGACAAATAACTAGAATTTTTGTTCCTGCCGGCGATGTAATCGATGGCATTTAACGATTGTAAATTTTATGCGCGACCTTTGCTCTGGCGGCGAGGCATTAAAAATGAATTAAGAAACGAGATACCGAATATGATATCGGATACTGAGCCTTTCTATTCGCTTTCCGTGAAACGGTGTAATTAACGATCGAAATGTGTTCCCGCAGAGTGGGGGAGGACTTCGTGACGTGCTAACGATCGATTCTTAATTATTGGTGCTGGGAACGTTTGTTAAATAATCGAGCGTCGAAACGTACGGATATAAAGGATTTTCAGTTTCGACTGTGGTACATGGATTGCGGATGCTTACGTATTTATGACATACTAACGGAATCACACAGCGCTGCTCGAATATTGATATAATAATCTAAAATTGATATTTATCATATCGAAAAGTCATTAATCTCGTTGAGTAGCGATAGAATAATGTAACAACAGTGATTTTAATAGTATCATATATTGAGGAACCTTTGTTTGAATCTGTAATATCTCGAATAAAATTATGCGAATTTTCGAGCGGTGTACAGTAGGAAAGATCTCTCGCGATAAAATAATCCAAAATCAGAGATTCTCGCTTTCCGTGCCAAATATCACGTTGTGTTTATGACATTTAATATCTACACATGGACGCCATATTTTTTTCGAGCTGACTCACACGGGCTAGTCGAATATAGAGAGCATAATTTCAATCAAGTCGTCATTAGTACGCAAATAATGCATCGAATTATCGTTATAAACATGACGTAATGTTCATTTCATTGGATCATAGTGTTGGTCGGTATGCGAGATTATTGCTGCATACATATTCAACGGATCTCCCCCAAAAAAAGGAATATTCCATACTTCAGTCTTATTTCTGGACGACGAATCATCGTTTCGGTTCTTTTCCAAATCGTGATAAATTTGTTCGATATTTCGACTCTGACCGAGACACCATTTTGTCGTGGCGCTATAGTTTCTACAAAATGTCCACTTTCATAATTAGCAATTGGAAGTGACGTTAGGAAAATTACCTCTCAAGGATCCTCTAGTTAACGCGTTCATTACCGTGAGGGTTAATGACGCCTCGAATTTAATTTTAACTTACAGTAATATTATACCAAGTACTCGAGGTAGTTAGCGGAGAGATTAAATTAAAAAATGGCACGGTTGTGTTCTGAGTAACTGTAATTTTATAACATCTTCAACACCAACGTATATAATTTCCGTTCTTAAGAACACATTTTCCCGAAAAAATTCATTTTACGGTCATTCAGACGATTAGAAATCAACAAAGCGACTGTAAGTTTGAGAAGCTTTTCCCCGCAGTTGTCTCGTAGCCGCGTCAAATTTAGACAGCCATAGTACATCTGTCGACTATAATATCCATTGACTCCTGTCCCCGTAAGTACCTCACACTGGTACACGCTCGTGTAATTCGGTCGTGCGTGTGCGTGCACACGCATCACGACGCGGAATATGCGTGTTGCCGTTGCTCGTCGGTCTTAAAATAAGACCGACCACCGCACCGTAATAAATTCTGTGTGTGCCTCCTTCCTCGCGCGTATCGTGCCCGCGTGTTTCTTGAAGTGTCAGCCGAAATCGGTGGACGAGAAGAGCAGGAGGAGAATGAGCGTACGAGGTGTACGGCGGGGGCGGAGGAAAAGAAGGAAAAAGCAAAAAATAAAATGAAAAACTGAGAGAGTGAAAAGAATAAACTGACTCATCGAGGGAACTGGGATGAGGAGAACGAGAGAGAGAGAGAGAACACCCTTCGAGTGCGCACCAGAAGCACGCGCGTTACTTATAAATGTGCTCGCCAGAAGATGTTGCTATATATGTTAACGATGTAATTCAAGAATTCAGCTCGCGACACTCGACGCGACGCCACAAGCATCCAACGAAATCCGGAGAAAGCTGACGGTGAAACATGCCTCTTAGCTCTCGCACACAACGATGGTTTTCTTAATCAGTTTTGTACATCAAAACGTAATACCAAATTGTAAGTGACTGGAGATAAGGGGATATATAGGGATCTGGCGATACAGAGATCCATGAATATGGGGATCAGTAGGGACGTACAGAAATAAAAATCTTCCTACATGGAGATCTTAAGATTTAGATATCTGGAAGGTCTGGGAACCTGGGAGACTAGGTATCTAGTTTAGGTATCTAAGGATCTAATGTACCTAACAATGTACGAAAATTGGTCTAAATATTTTGGAGTCTAAGTACTTAGAGAGTTGAGGTATCCAGGGATCTAGGTATCTGGAGGACTAGGCATCTAGGTGTCAAGGTATCTAGCAGTTCTAGGTATCTGCGGATATAGATATCTGAGAGTCTAGATATTTGGAAACCTATTTTGTTGTGTAGATATCTAGAGACCTATGTATTTAAGAAGTCCAGGTATCTATAGTTCTAGGTATCTATAAATTTATGAGTTCGAGAATTTAGGCATCCAGGGCCCCAAAGGTATAGAAACTTAGAAATATGTAAATTACAAAATGTTTGATTGCTCAAGAGCGTGTTCAACAAGCAAGTTTCAAAGCAACCTTGATCATGATTCGAACCGTAATCAATCACTGCCGATAATCATGCATGTTTTGCAAGACGACCTTAATTTCGACACTAATCAATGTGTCACCATGCTTGTATTCCTTTCCTCTTTATCGTAATTACGAGATACCAGGATGCCTTTGTCTCTGAGCTTGGTTCCTTTGTTACCGGTGCATTCGCGACAGGTCCTGATAACGAGTAGTCCTGATAACAGACGCGTACACGCCAGATGCCTTCGCCAAACAGTCTCCAAATTGCATGGTGCAATTATCATCGGTGAACAAACAAGAGTCCCTTTGTTCCCTGACTCCTTTCGTCACTGAGTCACTGTTTTAACAAAACACGGCTTCTTTTTTTTCGCCCGTGAAGTGACATCCGTCCTGGCCGATCGTCACACCGACACAGGGTACTCCCTACTGTTCGCGACACGGTATTAATATTTCTTATTTTGCGAGACCGTGCTTCCACGAAAATCCTCTGTGTTAATCGCCGGTGCTGTACTCCGCCATTTCTGAAAACGGTGAACTGAATCATCCGCAGCAATGAACCCTCGAGGCAGTCCTAATTTTTCTTTTCCTTCTGCGGTACGATTCGTGGGACACTGGAGCAAATACGCGTTCTATCAGCTTTATTAATCTTTGTGTCGTTACTCATCGCTTTTTAATTTGAAGAATTTTACCTGAGTCACTGCTCGCAGCATCCATCAACTTATTCGGGCTGTCTTTCGCTGCTCTTGAATGAAACATAGTAAAATTTCAATAATTATGGTCATGATAATTTATCTTCAAATTTAGCAGCTTAGAAATTGACGAGTTGGGTCAAATTCCTAGCTTGTAAGATAGAAAACAGAGGGGGAGGTATTTCAGTTTGTATCCGACGGGCCACTAGCGAGAAATAGCGTCGTGAAAGACATCTAGTGGCCAGATGACAAAACTTGAAACATCTCGTAGACGCTATCTCGATTCACCAATAAGGCTACAAATTTTGATTCTGCAAATTGTCAATAAACTTTCAGATCTACTCTCGTGTGACGCTGACACATATACACTTTCCATCGGGCAAAGGTTTTCGTTAGCCATTTTTCTTCGTGATTTTCGATTTCCTTTTCACGCTCGCCATATTTCAGCCACACGGTGGCGATTAAACTCGTACACGTGTAATTACGCGGCGCGTACACCTACGTCGCGTGGACATCGTGTAACGATCCGTTAATAACGTTACCGTTAACCACGCATTAGTGGTCACCGTGGCTATTTGCATATCGGATCGGTAATTTCCATCTGACGGCGGTCGTAGAACGAGTCCGTACGCGCGTGTTTCGTGCGTGGAACACAAATATCCGTGTGTAAGTGACGTATTAAACACGCGTCTAGGTGCCCGTTGCCGCGGACGGCATCTACGTGCGCCATTACGGAGAACCGTAGCGGTGATTTATCCCGCGTGGTCGAATCGAAAGCGTCGTCTCGATATATGGACGTACCTATCGCGATCCGCGTTCCGCCACAACGCCACCGTGAATTTAAAACGCGCGAAGATCGGCCTGATAGCTGAAATAACAGTACGTTCCTCTGCCAGCTATCAATTACTCGTTCTCTACCAGGCTGCCGTTTACGGAATATCTAAGCGTCTATTGCGTCGAAATATGTATTTCCAAATTGTGTGTGTGTGTGTACGATGGTTTGTTTCGTGTAATTCTTGGTAGAGACACGTTTGGTATTTGGGTGATCGAGCTATTGGTGATTTAAGTACCGTTGGTGGTGCTCGCTTCTTTCAGCAGATTTAATGCGCGGTTACCGGGAATTTATTGTACGGATGACAGAGTTGGAATACTGCTTACCGCAGATACTGTGGGAATATCGAGGGATTAGGAATTCGAAAGCGTGTTTCTCATTTTTGTTTTATGGTTGCTCTTAGGAGATTCATTAGTGACCGAATGGAGAAATATGCAGTATTCTCCTTCACGCGATATCATTATCTTCGGATTTTTAATATGTGTAAATATTCAACGTAGGTCGATGAACCAAGGGAATAATTGAAGTTTAAACGGTGCCACAGAGCTGGTTATTCGCTAATTCCAAAGCTTCTGTTAGAAACTATCGACCTAAGTTTACAATTTTAACATTCAGACTGAATCTACCTTTCTTCCTGACTACTGTGACCAATTGTTCGCTCGTGCTGAATCTACGTGTAAACCTAGGAATTTACTTTTCGATTTAACCAATCACACTTTCGGTATACCGTCAGAGCTCATATTGTGGCGAGTGAAGATATCTGGGTATAAGGTATCTGACCCTGGTTTCATATCGCTAAATCACTTCCTTTAAAAGTTAAAGCGCATATTTCAGTTTTTCAGCAGCATATAAATCTTAAATAAAATGCAAAAGATTTTCGTCGCGTGACTCCGCTCGTGATTCATTTTCCGCGTCTCCATTTCAAGCGTACAGTTCGATCGATGCTATATTGGTGTCCATATATTTCGAACGTATTGCATCTTCTCCGCTTAGCGGCTTCGTATTTTAAAATATCTTGCCTCCCACCGACGGTCTGCCACGTCTAAATATATTCTTTTGATGCGAATTTTGCAGAATGCACATGGCAACGGAAGGACACCTTTTTTTCTCCGTAGTTCTCGCGAGTATTTAATTTCCATGGCTTATTCGTTGCCGACCGCGTGGCACCACCTCCCCTCTAATAAGCCTTTCGTATTCTCGTTTTTCGTTAATGCGGCGTCTATGCACTCGCATTACGCTTAATGTCGCTTGTCCAGTCGCTGTTAGCCGCGCACATGCAGCCAGCAAATTATCGCCGGTATATTATTGTGCTGCGTGTGCGTATAACGTGCTTCTCCGTCCTCCTCTCTCGGCGTTTCCCCTCCTTTTTTCCTCCTTCTGCTCCTTCTTTTTCCCTTCTTTTCTTGCCCACGTTTCTGTTTGCTCGGTTTCCGGCGCACGAGTACAGCCGAGCGAAATGACGATGGTCGCGCGTGTACCGAGAGACACATTATACCACCCGTGTATTTTTATCAACGGAAGTGCGTAGTTGTACCCGCGCGCATTCCTGCACAGGCTGCGCCTGGAAAAGCGACGCAGAAAGACAAGGAGGGAGCGTGAAACACGCCGAGTGCGTATATTTCTTGTTCCCGCCATTGTCGTCGACGGCCGAATACCGTGACAGAGTTGTCGCATGTGTGGTCGTCAATTTTGTCCCTCGCCAATCGATTCGAGTCATTTAAGTTTTATTATCTAACTTCCTCGCTCGAGAGATACTAATTTCCTCGGGTAATCAATAATCACTCTTGTCTGACAGGTACACACTTTCTTAGAAAGCTAGTGATACCGGGATCGCTGCTCGTTAATCATAAACACTTCTTTCTCTTATCTCTAGGACCTTTATTCTAGACCAAAGATGGACAACTGCGCTCGCGATAACGCGGTTGTGCAACTGGCGTGCACTGGGCATTGATGGATGGCTTACTACTCGATTTGTATGTTCGGGAATTTATTGGTTTTGGAATTTTTGCATTTGCAAATTTTTAAAATGGGTAATTGGTTAATTGCTAAATTGCTAAATTACTAAATTGTTAAATTACAAAATTACAAGATTACAAAATTATTAAATTGCTAAATTGCTAAATTACTAAATTACTAAATTACAAGATTACAAAATTACTAAATTACTAAATTACTAAATTACTAAATTACTAAATTACTAAATTACTAAATTACTAAATTACTAAATTACAAAATTACTGGTCTTGAACCAACAAACTTCAAAGTTCTCAAGTCACAGAATCGCAAATTTCCAGTGTTCTGAAGTCTTACAATTACTCTGAAAGTTTCGAAATTCCAAGATGCCAACTCTCACAGTCCCAAACTTCAATTCGACAATTTCAAAGTTTAAAAATCTCAAAAGCTATGACTATCCACCTAATATCCATCGAACATGTATCCAATTTCTCTTGAAATTTTCCAAATTTCCCAAAATTCTTAAAATCCATCTTCCAACGTGTTTATTCAACGAAGAGAAAGAGTAGGTTGGGGTTTGAAAAGAAACAAGCGGGTAGCTAACGGGCAAGTTTGATCGATAACTGCCCCACTGTTATTTCGCGATTCGACTGTTTCGATGCTTTGGAAAGTTTGAAAACATGCGTCAGTAAAACATCAACTATCCAGATAAGCAGATAAGGGAGTGGTGTGTGTACATTAGAGCGAACCACTTGTCCGTGTATTTGTTCGTACGACAGGCTGCATATGTGGCCGGGACTCGGGAACGACGAACGGATATGTTTCGCGAAGCCATGACAGCTGCGCATTCGGTACATAACTGGATCAGAAACCATGCAATCGTATCTACTTTTCTACTTACGCTTTAGTTGGGGTGCTTCGCCTACATGCGATCACGACGATATAGCTACGATACCCGATTACCAGAATTTTTCGTTCCTTTTTAAATACTCATTGACACAAAGTGCTGCGAGTTTCTTGGAATCCGACTTCACCTATAAATATCACCGTTCCTGTTAAATTATTGCTATAATCTTTAATCGAAAACTAAGTTGAAATAATCGATGCGAAGAATTTACAATGATGTATTAAAATAAATGCTACCCGTAGGAAATGCAATTAAAAAATAAATCTGTATCTCTGAATAGACGAGATTAAATTCGAGATCCAATTTTTATTCTTAATTAGCAGAAGTTTCAATTAACGACAGTTAATTAAAAAAGCCCTCGGTTAAAAATAACTTTCAATCTTTCGGCAAGGGTTTAATTAAAAATTAAACATAAATTTTCGATTAGAAAATCATTCGATGAGGAATTCAATCGCGATTGTTCATCGAATGAAATTCAATTAACGAATTAAACGTTAATTGTTAATTAGCGGTGAATTAAATCGAAAAGTAAATTAATCATTTGAAACCGTAGCAGATATCGGGGCACAGGTAGTCGGTGAAAGAGATCGAAGGAACGGAGTCGCACGATACGACAAATAGACGGAGGTGGGGAATTTAACGATTCCTCGTCCCCGCAATAATTCCTCTCATTTTTCCGCGTTGATTCTCATCCGGCAGCGTTTTCTGCGGATTCGCTCGCGCGTTAACCGTGCGATGCGAGATACCGCGAAACGTGGGAAACCTCTCGCCCACTTTATTACGACGCTTTTGTAGTCACGCTCTCGCGCGGCCGAACAGATTTTCTTCGAATGATTCGCCGCGAGCGAACTTGCCGAGTTTAAACCTCTCTCGTGTATCACCGTCGACCGACCATAATTTTCTAGCCACCTGTAAACGATCACGCTGGAATCCAGAGCGTCCGCTTTCTAAAAACCGTAAGTAATGCAGGAAGATCGTCCGATCGATTAAACCGAGGCTGGAGAATGGGGAGGATTGGCTGCTTCTCCGTTTTCTTGCTCGTGATCCGGCTCGACTCGATAATTGATTAATGGAAATAAAGGAGAACGTAGGGGACAATGAAGGTGAACTGGAAAGAATAAACTGGATAGGTCGGAATGTACCTGAGATAGCCAATTGCTCTGTTGCCAGCTGTCTTTAGATCACCACTTCTGATATAACAGTCCGATGGAGCCTGATGTGTTTTTAACGAGAATAAAATAATGACGAGGTACAGTAATGTGGACGCTTAAAATAATCGCTGCGAGTACCATTTTAATTCTTAACGACAAGAATATCCTCAAGAAACGATATCGTTTTACGAGAATATTAAAACGCTCGGAATGACGGAACCAGTAAACTTTGATCCTTCGATAGTTTATTGAAGCAGAGTAAAACATAGAACATATGTACCTACAAAAGAACGAAAGACCAAACGTCCGAATGAATATTCATTCGCTAACACTTTTAGTTCCACGTTTGTCCAAATAGAATCCTTTATCTCTTAATTCAGAAGTAAGCGACGAAACGTAATCGTAAACTATTCAAATCACGGAAACATTAATGTTACAGGAAATAAATGACCGAAATGACCGAGGAAAAATTGATTCGGTTTTAAAATAAACCACTAAACGTTCGTACGAGAATCGAGGATGAAATGATGAGAACGCGTTGCATTCTCGATTCGCAATTTTCGTTTCACAGCAAATCTCGGATGCTTGGATGAAAATAACGCAGCTAACGGCTAAACGGCGTTGCACTTGGTCGAGGATACGCTTTGATCATCCATCAACTGTCTGGATACGTACTTTTCCCTGGTTGTTGACGGAATGCGTACGCGAAATATAATTCCCGGCTCGAGGCGGCACGTAGCGCGCGTATTATTACGTGTACGGCATCGACGTGTCTAATTACCTTCGATTCAATTTCGAAATTGCGTTTCTCTTCCTACCAACACTTAGCTACATTCACGATTCATCGAAAAGAAAAAATAATCGAGGACCTTGCTGCTAAAGCGATGCAGCTCTTACTTAGAGCAAATTACATGTGTTTATCAAATTGCTTTTAATTAGCATTAAAAAGAGAACACTGGAAATATGTACACAGGAAATTTCTAATGGTCATTTATGGTTGATAGGTTTATTTTGCGAAATTTATCTCTGGAGATGTGTATACAAAAAATTTACAATACCCATTACATTGATTTACTATTGCTTTACTTCGCGCAAAATATCTTTCTCGAAATACGGAAATATCCTTAGTCCCATTAAAAAGTTTCAAAAACTCGTGATAGCTGGAGAAATGGATTTGTCCGCGTTTTCATAAATTTTTGCTGTACGTGCAGAGTCCGGCGTTCGTCGGTTTGCAACGCATGAGCGTCCATACAATTAATTATTGACCCGTTTTAATCGCGTTAGGTCTAATTAGTGGGGAGGGAGTCCGTCTCAAAGTTGTTAATTAAATTGGTTAATGCGATAAAGGAGTCCATAGCGGAGTTCTCTTCGTTCCCTTTTCTCTTCTCGCCTCTTTCGTTTCCCCTTCCATCCTCGACGAGTCTCTTTTGTGTTCGTTCGCTACTTGTACAGAACCTGCACGGATACCTTTAGTCACCGTGATCACTTCAATTATACCGGGTTACACCGATCGAACCAACGACGCTGTTCAACCTCGTGAGAAGCCGTCGTCGCGGTTTATAATGGACGCCACGCTCGGCCACTTACGATGTTTACGGCTCCATCGTAATCCCATTGAGAAAGTTCCTGTAACAAGAAATTCCGATCGAGCAATGTTTACCATAATTCTCCTTATCTTTTCTGTTTTGCCAGATTTACGTTGTCATCGACGAGTTGCAATCGTTTCAAATACTTTCGTCGTCAGAAAACATTCTCGCGTCTGCCGGTAGATGACATTAATATCGTTCTACACCTTTCGAACAACTGCGTAGATTACACCTGATCATTCTGTAGAACTGAAAATTAGGATGAATCGTTTTAATAAAGAAACATTATGGTGTTAGACACACTGTTGCAAAACTAATTTTCACACCTATCGTGTTACTCTAGCTGGTAGCAGCTACTACTTTCACGAAACATTGAAAAAAGTAAAACAGTTTCAATCCGCGGGTGTTGAATTTCAACCGGTCAATACGCCAGCCGATATTACAAAACCGAGAACGATTATAACGGTGCGGACAAGTCGATAGCGATCACGAGGATAATAAATATTCCGTGGCTTCCGTGTTTTAGCGTACGGTCGATTCAAGAACATTGGCTTGGTAGTCGAAGGACTTATTCACGTGTGTATTCTCGACGAGATTTCAGTTGTACGCTCATTTTTCAAGCTTGTACCGGCAAGCGTGGTAGAGCAATATGGCGACGCAGGAGGTAGAGGTCGCATCGGTCGTTTCCAGTTGGTCAAGTATCAGATTTTGAATTTTAGATACATCAAATTTTCAAAGCAGCTTCGAGAGTGTAGGGAAATTGGTAATTTTCGGATTTGAAGCACTTTGTAGATTTAGGAACTTGAGGACTTAGTACTTAGGAGATTTGGAAATTTTAGGATTTAGAAGTTTGAAGATTACGGATTTCGGGAATTCGGGAAGTCCCTTAAAAAATTATTAAAATTCGATTTCGATCTGTTGTAATTATTATATTGCTTTCCGTCCATTTCTTACTCGGCTATTGGAGCTTTTCATTTACTTGCCATATATTTCTACTACCAGTTCACTCTTCGCCACATTTTCATCAGGGTCACGCGCACACGACAACGTTGCATTCGCTAGAAATAACCGCAATTGCGTTGACTTGGAAAGGCGGTTATTAATTGTAATTAATATTCATGCCGATAATGACAACCGGTAATATGTGCATTACCATAGGTAAACGAGAACTCGTGTAAATCGCAGGTAATCGATATACATACGTAAACGTCCATATAAATTTTCATCTTGCAACGAGACGATCGGTGCGCTCGTACGGAGTAGTCAATTTGTAAGCTACCCTGAAGCATATTCAAGAAAAAAGGAGTAGAAAGAGAAGAAGTGGAAGCACATAGAGCGGTTTGTGAGCCCTTAAAAGCCGCGTAAAGATATCGACGACGTGGATTAAACGTAGCTCGTTATATGTGTCGCGGTAGTAAATCGTCGTTGTAAATCAATTGGCCAGATCTGGCCAGGCTGGACGGTCTGATAAATAGGATTAACTGATTTACATGAACGAGATTCGTTCGGGCTGCATCGATCATAATCAACGCAGCCTGGAAATCACGATCTAGAATTAATTCCCGTCGATGCAGACAGGTCGAATCAACGGTTGTTTTCTGTTTTTTCGTTGCAGGCCAATCCATGCCAGCATCCGATCGTGATCCTGAGGGACGTTGCCTCGTCGGACATGGAGTCGTTACTACGTTTCATGTATCACGGCGAGGTTCACGTGGGTCAAGAGCAGCTGGCCGCGTTCCTGAAGACGGCGCAGATGTTGCAGGTTCGAGGATTAGCCGATGTGAACAGCGGTGCTGCTACGGCCAAGATACCGCCACCGCCATCGTCTGCTGGCAACAATGGCAGTGCACCGGTATATTTTCATTTTTATTCTATATCTAGGAATACTTCTACTACTTTACTGTGGGTATCTGGTGTGATTCTAGATTAGTAATGAACGGTTGGGGACTTGGAGAGTTGATTTGAGAATTTGGGGATTTGAGAGTTAGGAAATATGAGAATTTGGGGGTTTAAGAATTTGGGGATGTGACCATTTGGGTATTTGAGAATTTGGGATATACCAATTTTGGAATCTTAGAATTTGGGAATTTACCAACTTAGGGATCTGAGAATTTGGGGATCTGACAACTCAGGGATCTGAGAATTTGGGGATCTACCAATTTATGTATTTGAGAATTTGGAGATCTAAGAATTTGTAGATTCGAGAATTCGGGAATTTGAGAACTTGGGTTCTTGAAAATTTGGAGATCCGAGTACGTAAGAATTTCAGAATTTGGGGTCTTGAAAATTTTCAGATTTGAATACTTGATTTAAGAATTTGCGAATTTGGAAACATAAGAATTTGCAAATGCAAGAATTTGAAAACTAAAAGTCTTCTTGGTAGTTTAATGAAGATTTTATTACTGCATGTTACAGGCAACCCCACGCAATCCCTGGCAAGATAACGCCAGAGGTGACCTTAACGAGGGTGCTTTGAGTCCACCACCAGAGAAAAGACCCAGAAGTTATAGCCCTCCACTGGGTAATCACATTGAACCGAAGTCAGATCTTCAGGAGTCACTTTTAGGTCAAGCTCTTGAAGGAGGACCCACGATACACACAGCGTCCACCAACAATGTACAGGTAACTTTGCTTGATTCATCGCGTCTGAAGATGTTTCAAAGAATTTGGTAGAAATGAGTGTTTTTTGCTGATAGCAGGCTCAGTCTACCGGCGAGGATTCGAATTCGATGTCGGACAATGAGGAGGAAATGTCAAACAACGACAGTATCCTGAATTCTGTGAAAACCGAACCAAGTGATATCCTGAACGATTCAATGGAACACCATCGTAACTCGTTTCATACGACACTTTTGGGAATACCAGGTAATTCATTTGAATTTATTACACAATCTTCAGATGACAAAAATTTATGTCGGTATATTTCTTTTATTTGTGTTTGCATATATTTTGTATAGATATTACCATATCCACAGTTACAACACATCAAAACTTCGATGTATTAGTCATGTCAAGAATTTTCACTGTTTTACATTATTTATTTAGTTATCTACAATACCTCCACATAATTGAAAAATGACTGTAATTCATTACTGAGACTAATTGTTACTAAGACTAAAAAAAGAGTAAATTAACGTTGACAGGCAATAATTTCTCCTTACTTCGATAGTTATTGTAAATACGAGAAATATAATAATTTTGCAATTGTGATGGATATTTGCAGGACTGATACCAGGCCCATCCGGGATCCACGCGGCGAATCAGGATCCGAATTTCGGTAAGTGATCAATGCAACGATTCGATTTCACAGTTTATTACGATTTCGATCGCCCAAACTTAGTATCCTCCCGTCGTTCCCTCAAGACTCTGGTCTCTCGTTGTTGCGTTGAATGCATGGAACTCTCGTACCTCTCACAACCCTGCATCCCCTTGCCCAACTACCCCTTAAAATGATGATAAAGAATAAAAGTAAATGAAACGAAGTAACATAGCGAGCAAGAGCCGCGTCTCCGACGGCTCTTCGAGTTTGTTTGCCGGAATAAATGTATCGATCTTCCTTCGCAAAAGGCAGGCTGCTGTCGCTAGAACAGATCGTTAGGGTTGCCATGCGAGTGCCAAGCTTCACTGTTTTACTTGATTTCCTTTAACGAGGCTAAACACGAACTAATTGGTCGCTCGATCGGTTGATCTGGTACGAATTCAATCGACTATTAAAACTGTTTATGGACAAAAGAAAAAAAATAGAAAGAGAGAAAGAGAAAGAGGGTGGATGTACGGAAATGGCAATGAAGAAGGACAGAGACAAGAAAAACGACAACGTTGATATCCGAAATCTTGAAATAGAGAAAAAAAGTGAGAAAATCATTTGGGGAAATAAAAAAAAGGGGAGGGAACGAAGTGTGTTGCTCTAGATAACGAAAAACGGAAATAAGCAAAAATAAAAGCATAACCAAATGAAAACGAAGGGCTGTGGGAGGACGGACAAAAAAATTGAATAGTGTTTAAGGGATCGTACGAGGTTGGCTGAGGACTGACATTGGCTGGTGGTTCCAGGGCGATGGCAGCCCTCTGGAGGAGACGGTTCAAGTTCGAGTTCCGGTTGGTTGCCGGCCACGTCCTCCACGGGGAACGATCTCGCGGGATCTGGAACTTACCAGAGCGGAGTTCACAACTCGAAAGGGCAGGATCTGTCGTCCCTCCTCCAGCAGCACCATCATCACCACCTTCACGCCACCAGCCAAGCGTCGCAGCAACACGCCCTCAATGCCTTGAACTCCCTGAACAGCCTGAATACCGAGCAGCTGACGATGATGCATCAGAAACTGCAGAACAATCTGCAGAGTCTGCAGCAACAGCAGCAGCAACAGCAACCGGGTGCCACGTCGAAGAGTAAAATTCAAGAGAGCATCGCGTTGTTCCATCAGCAAACGTCGCGACGCTATCAGCAACACCAGCACCATCATCAACAGTCGGACAGCGTGAATCAATCTGGCAAACCGAAGTGTCCGGAGTGCGGGAAAATTTACTCGAACAACTCGAATTTGAAACAACACATCGTGAACGTGCACACGGTCCAGACCGAGTACGTGTCGTGTCACGTGTGCAGCAAGCAATTCAAAACGAAGCAGTACCTTCAGATACACCTGTTGTCGATGCACGGGATCAGGAAACGAAAGAGTTATCCGTTGTACCAGATGCAGTCGCAGATGCAGCAGCAACAATCGGTGCCGTCTGGATCGCAGATCTCGTCCGGCAGCCAGCAGTCGCAACAGTAATACAACGTGATGATCCAAGGACAAAAGGATCCGTGTGCACGTGACTTGTGTATCGACGAACATAATCGACGAGAAACACGTGATTTTGCCCCCTGAACGAGGGGTGGAAACACAGGGTCGAAAGTGAACATCGACTGATGCAGTATTCGGCAAACCGAGTCTGAACTTCCAAATTGTCCGAAGGAAGGCAGCTACTATATGACCTCGCAATAATATTCGTAGCAGTTGTTCATAAGTTGTAAAATTGTATAGGGAATTAAACGGCGCGTCTCCGTGTGAACGTTAGTTAGGTAGTTCTGATTACTTATATTTTTTTTTTCTTGGCTTTCCGAAAGTTTTGATAGTCGAGGATGAAAGGAGGGAGGTGGCGATAATAGTAGGCAGTGGAGGGCGAAAGGAGGGTGCTGATACGAGGATTGGCCGACCTATTTTCGTATTGTACCGCAGTGCGCAGCCAATCCTTCGGGGCTGCGATAAGTAAGCTCCCGCGATTGGCCAACAGAGGCTTCTTGAAATTCTCTCGCAGGGAATTCTTATCGGCGTAAAAATAGTAGAATAAGAAGACAGAAAGTAGTTCAGTGAGAACTCTGTATTCTCTACCCCGTTCGTTTTCCTTTCCTTTTTTTTTTTTTTTGACGATCCGCGGGACTAAAAGGAAAACCAGGTCTTCAGGATGAAAAGCGCTGAAAAATAACCGCTAATGGAATCTTTTCTTTTCTTAACCGATTAAATTTTCAACGAGTCATCTTGCGGGTTGGATCGAACGAATTATTTCCAACCGTGTGGAAGGCACCAACCCGAATTCCACGATTTCTGACGCAATATTCGCGCGTCGCTTACCTTCAGCGGCGCACCTTTGCAGGCTGCTTTTAAAATATTGACACGCTTGGCTAAAACCGGTAGCTAGAAATGCAACGAGCGCGTTCCATTTGCTCTCCGTCCCTTTCGCGTCTTGACGAACTACATTTTGCTGCATTGCCACGTGTGTGCGCGCGTGAAGGTGTGCTTTCAGACACACGTGCGAACACCCCGACACACACACACCGACACGTGCACACATCGAATGCCCGCGCACATTTAGGCTCACGGAATTACGAGGCAGAAAGAGATAGACTGGCTTGTATTGATCTCGAGGATTCAACAAACAGCACCTAGTGCCGCCCGTTCCTTCCTCTCCAACTTCACTTTACTCTTCCACCCTCTGCCTTCACCCTCTTTAGTTCGTTCTCCACGTATTCCGCACAATTCGACTCGTCTTCTGGCTAGAGTTTGATGATCAACCCCTCTCCTAAAGATAGTTTCCAGCATCCCTGGTGTCAGTGCTTCAACTTTATCCTGAAATTGATTTATTATCCCAATTATAGAATCGCGTAACCACGGATCAATATTTTTAAGTCGGAGTTTTTAGAGAAATTAGTTAAAATGTTTCTGTGCGCTTCAACTCATTTAGATCTACACTTTGCACAAAATTAAAATTGATTTTGAAGTCAAGTCACTCCTAAATGTCTACGACTTAGATCCTATCATTGTGACAATTGCAATTTTTTAGTTTGGATCGTTAGAAAAGAATTACAAATCTCGGAACGAATCACAATAAAGAGAGATAACGCTAGACTCCCGAATGAAGTAAAGTATCTGATGGAAGAGATCCACGGATCCGAGTGTCCATTGTTAATGGGGTGTGTGTCAGTCTCGAGTCCGTAGATTCACGATTTTCAAGGGTGAAGAGAAAGAAAGTTGCACGCAACACGCGATACTCACCCCTACGATCCCGAGCCACGCGATGCCTAGCTCACGATCAGCCTATCACCCTCATTGCGAACCCCTGGCAAAACAAACCCAGCCGGTTTATCCAATTCCACGGTATTTCCACGAATCTCTTCCATCTCCTGTCCGTGCTACCCAACCCTGACGTTCACAGTTCCAACGTAATGGAGGTGGATACTCGCATTTGTTCCAGTCACACCCTCCCTGGCTCCTCTAACCCTTCATCCTCCCTTCGGTTCTTGGCCGCTTGTACTTTCCGCTTTCTCTTCGTTTTTACCTTCACCCTGCAATCCCTGCCGGTTGGTTTCTTCGTGTTCTTATTTCGTGGCGACCGCATGAAACTGCACCGTCTTTTCAAAGCTCCCTCTCTAAAAGCTCTTGCAAGAAACCGCTTCGATTTTCGAGGAGGAACGATTCCCTCTCCGTGCCGTGAACTAAATAGTGAACCTTTTAGTACGTTTTCTTTTCCTCTTTAATTATAGACTTTTAACGATTCGACGAAGTTTTTGAACAGCTATTGTTCAATATTCCGTTCGAAGGATTCCACGGTCGAATCGCTAAACCTACGATACGTCTGTTTTTGTGATTCGTTGGCTTATCGTCGGTCACCCAATTGGAAATCCTAGCTTACGCTCGCGAGATCGACTCTCGATTCGCTTCACCCCGCAGATTAGAGTCATCTATCACCCGGATTCGATCCGGATAACTTTGCCGTTCGTTTCGGTCCCGGCTCGATTCTTATCAGTCTGACGAGTTTCTCTGATAACAATGGCGTGCTCTCTGCTACCGTTCTGCCTACCGTTTCTGCCTCTGTGCGCCATACTCTCCGACATACTCGAAGCTAAATTAAAAACAGTAGTAGTACCTCGTAATAAGCTTCGTATCCCTTTATGTACATACACCCCTTTACACCCCATTCCCTTTTCCTTTGCATCCACGCTGTACATAAATTACCGAAAACACCGTTCTCGAATTTCGATCGAAGATCGAACGGGAGAATGAAATGTTTCGAAAACAAGATTCGGGCAAGAACCACGTGTGAAGAGAAGATGATCCGTCTTTGGAGAGGAAGCAAAGACAAAAAGAACGAGGAGGAACAGGAAATGAGATGGAATATGGGATATTGTGGCCTACTTGGGTGGCGACGATCAGATACATCGAGGGTTCGGGGTGGTAGGAGGAAGATGGCTGCTCATAGAAAGCAGGAAAAGGATCGGTGAAAGAATAAAAATGGGATTTCGTGCGATAAGCAGACCAAGCCCGGATCGTGGCCGTACGGCGTCGAGTTCAAATGTTTGCTCGCTCGATTCCCTCTTCTACTCCAACCAGGCGTATTTTTTTGTCTTTGCTATTTTTTCCCCGCTCCCACCACGGTCCACCTTATCCAGATCTCACCGTCCTTCCCTTTTCCCGTCTACTTAATGTTCTGGAATCCTCTTTTTCTTCGCTTTTACCCTCGTGGCATGCACGTGCTGGTTGCGCGCGCGTGGGCGCGACCGGCCACAAGGAGGGTTGCTCGACCCGAAGGGTTCATCGTATATTGCGTCGTCCGGACAAATGACAATTGCAATTCCCTTTTGGAATCTATCGTATTAGTCTGCCGTTCCGATCCCTCTTGATTGCCGCGCAAAACTGCTTGTCTTTCTTCTGACAGGCCCACGAAAATAGTAAAGACATATCTTTAGAATCGTTCGAAAGCTTGTTATAAACTGCTTCCATAGGAAGTAGCTGATTTGAATTTCTGACTGAAAATTAAATTTTAATATATACAGTTTTAGTAATTATATTAAAGTTATGAAGAATTTAATCTTGTTAAATTTTGTAGAACTGTTTAGTTCCTTGACGTTTTAAGAACAATTCCTCTTCAAAGATACTGATATGTTAGATGCCTTTTTAATTTAATAACAAATGATCAGTGGACACCCTTGCTGAAGAAAACTAGCTTATTCAATTTGAAATGTTAAATCGTTGTTTCTATCTTGACGAGAATCATCCCTGAAGAGGTGTGTATACGCGTAACGCAGGAAATGGATAGAAATGAATAAAAGCATCAGAACGTCCCCAGCCATAAGGTGTAGAATTTAGCAGGAGTTACGTGTTCTACAGGCGTCGCGTTTCAGCTCGAAATTGCAAAAGTTTCGCGTGCCATCGAGAAAAATGACGGAGCTCGCGCAGCTGTAGCGTGCGTGTCACATGGCGCTCTGAACTTTGTTATTCCGCTCGTGTACGCTTGGCATCGTATCCACGAGCGCGTTCTTCCTCCTTTAATTCTCATCGTATCGATTCCTTCCAGCCATACCGTGGAGAGCGAGTTTTAAGAAAAAGAAGAAACGGAAGCTCGTTTCTTATCCCGGCAAGATTTCATAACAAACGAAAGATAGCCGAGTCGTGATGATCGCTCGCGAAGTTAATTAAAGAAACTAAAGCCTTCCGGTGCGAGTGCGGCTTAATTAAATCGCTCTCTAATTAACGACGATCGTTTTTCAACCCCGTCTCCCGGAGACAGAGGCTGGAACACGCCTGGAAGTTTCAGTTTCTCCGGCCTGACCCGCTTGTATAGGCATCGCGAATGCTCGTTTCGAATGCCTGGAGCGTATCGATTGTTCCGCGTCGAACGTAGAGACGAACGATAGAACGAGATTGGATTTCACGGTTGCAGCGGCAGCGGATGGGGTGGTGCAGCACACTTTAGCAGGAAGATTGATTAAGCTGCCGCAGCCACCACCGCCCACGCGAGGTATATTAAAGACGTGACCCGACATAAAGGAACCCCGTCTTCGGCTACCATCCGTCTCTTTCTCTCGCCCCCATCTTTCATCCCTATCTTCTTCTCTGACCACATTGATTTTCCACGCTGCTCTTTCTTCCTTTCACGACCATCTCTCGATCTCTCGGCTTCTTCCTTACTTGCCAGTAATTTTCTTTGCCGCGCGACTCCTGTTCCTCTGTGTACAAACAAGTACACCGCCGAACACGCTAGCATTCCCTACGGAAAAAAGCTGATGCAGACGTACTTAGAACCACCACTTGTTTTACCACTTTGATGGCGCTGCACTTTACGAGATCAATGAATCTTAGAATTTTAGAACTCTTCTAGTTATAGTTGGTGGAAGGTTTCGGAAGAGGAATAGCACTTTGGGAGGAGCTTTGCCTTTTAGGGTGATCTGGGAACAACATGATTTAGTACCTTAGATCTTAGAATGAACATTCTACCGTCTCAACAATAGTGTTTTACACTTTAAGTATGTATCACCTGAAGTAATCTGGTACCCTAGTCCTCAGAACCTCAATATCATAGTATTCATCACCCTAGTATCCTGATCCTAGGACCTATCACCTTAACATCCTAGTCCTCAGAAAGAACTCACAATCCGAGTATCATTTCTAATCGTACATTACTTATTCCAGAGCCGAAAACTTATCCTTCCCTAAACTTACTCGTTTAAATTGGACGTGACTCAAGTATCAAGAACCGATAAAACTTCTTTCCCTACGCCAGCATTTTCCCTAGTGAAGATTAACACGCTTAGCAATATATCAGCAAAAGGCTCTCATTTTCCTGGCTGTTATCGTCTCTAGACTTCCCCGTAGCTTCTCTATCGAATTTGTTGTTTACTTTGTCGCAAAGCTCGAGCTAGCGCTCCACAAAAGCTCCTGGTCAGAAAGCTTTGCAAGTTTGATTGAATTCTAACGAGTGTATCAGGAAATGGACAAGTTCTAGAGCTGTCTTCTTTCGTTGGGTATTTCTTCGTTCGTACTTTCATCTCGTGCACCGTTCACTGGAAAGCTTTTAGCCTTTCCATTGGAACACGGTCGAGCTTTGGATCCTGGACGGGGTTATTTTCGGTTCTCACGTTCGCCAGAGGGATTAGAGAGGACGAGGGGGATTACAGAGTTTCGTTATTGCCGCGCTAAATGTTCGTTTCTGTTGTAGTTCCTGAATTGAAGCACGACCGGGCCCAGAGGCTTTTTATTAAAACCTCGCGCGGCTTCAATTTTAAAACGGTCTCTCTGGTGGACGACGTATTTGAAATTAAAATAGAGTTTGAAATTAAAACGGAGAGGACGGGGGAGAGGGTGAGTCGGGGCGGTCGAGAGAGAGCACGAGAGGGGGTGGCAGCGCGAGAATAGATATTTTATTCCGGTGGAATATTTATTTCGTGACGATCCTTCGTCCCTGTTTTCTATTTTCCACGACGTCTTGTCGACGGGGTTTCCTTCTCGTAGATTGCATTTTTCATGAAGATCCCGTTAGACGCGCTTTCCGAGGACATTGTCACGAAATTTTCGGCACCGCGTGGATCCTCCAGGATCCCAAGGTCCCTTCCATCTTACCTCTTGCAACAACTTCTCATCAATTTTACCGAAGGTGACCGACCATTTTTCCCTCGTTTCTTCGCCGGATTGAAGCCTAACGTTGGCCTTTTGTCAATCTTGCTCGTTCGTTTTCCCTTGGAATTCCCGCTGGGAGGGCATTTTTCCGATACCGAACATTTTCAGCCCGAACAATTTCACTTGTTTTCAGCTTCTCCTTTGGGCACTCGATTGACGTGCCAAATTCTTATCCTCTTACCGCTAGTTCTTTATTTTTATCTCAGGGTACATCTCTGTTCTAATAATACATATGTTGTATACAATTTTCTGAACAATTTCACGTATATTTTTTCCGTACGATTATAATAAATTTTGTAACATTGCACGTTGACACTTTCGTAAAAAATGCCTCAAATTATCTCTCCAGTGAAGAAGTTTCCTTTGAAATAGGAAACTGTGACTTTGAAATTTTCGTAGATTCTCCGTGTACGAGAAATTTAATAACCTAGATAGGGTTGTAAAATTAGATAACTCAGCTTGTACCCAGAAAATCTTCACAACATTTATTGGGGTCGTTAAAATCCACAGGGTTAAACTGTCATTGCCAAACATTCGGTGATCGAAATCTATTAATGTATTCTGGAAAGACGTACGACTTCCAGGAACGCTCAAATCCGTTCTTAGAATTATTCTGTAAGCACGACGCAACAAATGTCCCCTAAAAGTAGCAAACGAAAAGAGAGAAAAGCGAACGTGTCCGCGTTATCGTCGAAGTCGTCGGGGTTTGGCGTAAGGGGTAAGCGACGCGCTAAAGCCATCGGACGTTTCACGAGCCGGAGGGAAGAGGGACAGACGAGTTGTGAGGAGGTGAGACACGGTTACGAGGGCACCAATGGGAGGAGGGGTGACGTGAGAGAGACAGGGGAATGAGAAAGGGAGAGAGAGAAAGAACGGGAGAGAAAGAGCAGAAGGGTGTGAGAGAAAGACGGAAAGAAAGGGAGAGAGGCCGCGCTTCCCCCGAGGGTCCTGGGATCGATCCCTGTGCAATTTCCCGCACATGTCCGCATTGATCTGCCCTCACTTGCCCCCGGCACCCACCCTTGCCACACTCAACCACCGTCACCCCCACTGACGCCGTCACTGACGCCACCGTCACCGCCAACCACCCTCAACTTCTTCGGGGTTCCTGCGATCGCCCAAAACATCCACCACTCGCGCCATCCACTGTCCAAAGTCGTTTCAACTACGCTCGAGACACTCATCCCCTTAGTTTCTTGCTAATGTGCCTTAGAGGGCCTCGCGATCCTCGTCGCTCGAACACGCGAGCGCACGCGTTACGCCTCGCGGCCGACACGTTTTTTCGATTCGAGGAAAAAGAGATTTTCCACTGGGTTGATACTCGCAATTGGCAGGTTTCTTCGTCGTCTGGGGACACGAGGGTGTAGACCCTTTTCGGAGGGTATATTTTCTTGGACGCGTTGTTTTTATGGACGACGTTGACCCTCGTATGCAGGGTCACTCCTACGTTATATTTTCTCGCGGAGATATTTAATTTTGAATTATCATTCCGAATTCATCGCGCGAGGGTGGAAAGCAAGAAAGGAAGTTCCACGATTTAAATATCACTATGTCTGTTTATGAAGCCGGAAAGGACAAACGTTATTTGCTTTCGCCACTTTTCTGCCCCCTTCAACCCCTCTGTGACGAGGTTCGTAAAAATTTGGCCCGACGTCGGCGAGGGGCGACGTGGAAGCGAGTGTGCAGAGGAGGGCCACGAGTTCGTAGGCAACAACGTAGGCTACCTAAATTAAACTTTTCTCCCCGTTCGAAACGCAACCCCTCCCCCATTCGTCGAGGCCTCATACATCAGCCTGTCATAAACCTAAGCCGTGCCAAGCGCGTTCGATGTAACCGATCGTTAAGAAAGTTGGTACCGGAAACCAGGTGTTCCTTCCGACGGGAATAACCGCTCGAAGAAACTCGAGGAGGGCTCACGATAGATAAAAGAGGCGGGCGGGAGTTATTGATCGCTTCGAAATTGCTCGACTTCCAAAGAAATATGAAAGTTTCCAACTCCGGGATGAACGAATTTTTTTTCCGACGGTTTTAATGAGTTTCCCGTGAGTTCGAACGTGTTTGAGGCGGAGAACGTTTTTGGTCTGGCTGGCTATCCATGGTTCAAGCGTGTGATCCTTTGCACTCGAAAGCATTTTTCTCCATTATCCGTCAGGTGGTGGAGTAAGTTTTATATTTACTTAGAGGAGTTGACAAGTTGACGATTCGAAGAATTGAAGATTTGAAATTGATTTGAGAGTTCAGGAAATTTGGGGGTTGAAAATTTCCTTTCTACAAAGTGTCTACTATTTGAAGCTACATTCTGCTATCAAATTAAATATCGACTATGACTCACCTTTCAAGTGCAAAGGGTTAAAAGCACACCCCCGACATCTTGATTCCAGCACCCTTAGGGGAAGCGATCTCGTTCTGATTAGTTCCCCAGAGAGTCGATGTCTGACTAAAAGGATCCAAATCCGATCCCCGTCAGAAAATTGATTTCGGCGATCGTTTTTCCTTCGAAATTTTCTCGTCGGCATCTCTTAACCGGTATTTTCGTTGCGTAAACGGAGACAGACAACGAAGAAGTTTTCCGGAAACCCCGAAGACATCGATCTTCGACTTCCTTTCAGCCAATCAGCGTGCTGACTGCTTCTTGAGAAGCAGGTCCTCGTTAATGCGGCGCAATTCGTCGGAGCGACGCCGCTAATGGACTGGCGCAATCATCCCAGCCTTTTGCTTCCGAATCTCTTCTTCCTCGACAACAGCGTCCTTTCTCCCTTCCATCCTTTCTCTACATTCGTTCCATTTTCGGCATCCATTTTCATAACTCTGTCATTTCGTGTTTTAGTCTCCGTTTTAATTCGCGCCGGACCAACCGCGTCTTTGTCGCCCTCCAATTTCCCCAACTTTGTACCTGGCTCTGTTTCAAAGTAGTCCTTGTCGTCCATTCGTTCCATCCCCGTTTCTGTTTTATCGAATTCCACCCCTTTGATGTTGCTGCGCGTTAAGACCATTCTGCTGTAATTCACTTTCGTTTCCCTTTCGCTTTTTGGAACTGTCCGATACTGTACAGGGTACTTTTTAAACGAAGCGTTCAATTAAGCGAACGGTAGAGTATTCTTAGAGTATTATCGACGTATACGCTTCAGACCTAATAGTATTATCTTGTAAATTTTGACGATACTTTGTAAATTTGTAAAATTGAGGTTTCTCTGTACGTTACTCCGTTTTGACACATCTTGCAACCCTCTGCAGGGTTAAGTCAAACACCGTTTTTATGGTCCTTCGGTGTTCCTTTCCGATCCTTGTCCGGTATATTCTCTCTATGGAGCTGGACGTGCTTCCCCATCCCCGTTCCAACGTTCTATCACTCTCTTCCAACCGATCGACTTCGAGGTTCGTTGTAATCAAGCGCGCACGTACACTTCCCACCCTAATCGATCGAACTGGCTGGTACAATTACTCAGCCGACTGTCTTACGTGATTCCATCCGACGGAGAAGAAATTCCTTCCAAGTTATTCGATTTTCTGTTATTCTTGCACCCTCGATACAACCGCGTTACTTTCTCTTGAATCAGAGTTTAAACGCATCCCTCAGACCCGGCACCTCCGTCAGCTTAAGTAAACTTTAATTTGTAAAATTAAATTACGTTATCGTGAAAGCCGCAGTAATAATTTATACGTAACAAAATTTTCGCCCTGAAAATTGTCGAGTCAGACGAAGTAATTTTATCGCGAAACAGTTCGGACAATGAGTGTTTCGAGTGTCATGGAACATTTCGAGTCTCGTGGAATATTTCGAGTTGCTTTTATTACCCGCTCGTAAGCTTACTTTCACGGGTAGCTCGCCAAGTTAAATAGCAAAGTCCGGAAAAGGATTCGAAGCTGAACTGCGCGACGTGGCCATAACTCTGCATGGATTTCTGACCTGCCGACGTTGTAAATCACCCATGAATACGATTTTCCCCGGTAATTGTAACAAATCGGGGCTCGTCTTCGGGTTGTAAATCAAGAACGCGCGCATAAGTCGCGTTTTCCCGCGCGAAACTCCCCGGATTTCAGCTACGAATATTTCATCCGGAAGAAAAATCGATCCCGGTTGATTCGGCGGAGTCACGTGGAGAGGAACGACAACGCTATCCGGTCGTAAATTAAACGCGTGGTTCGCGATCGAGGCGGCCAATCATCCCTGCTTTCCTTCGAACGAAATCCACGGGGGTAGACGGGAGGAAGATTAGAGGGGTGGCTCGGTCATAGAAGACGATTTCGAAGGCGGGTACCTGTCACGCCGTGCCTGCACATCCTCTTCCCCTTTTACGTAATGAGACGTGCACGAAAGTGGGAGAGGCCTTTTGCTTAGAGATTCGTAGGAAAGATAGTCGTAACGAGGCGTAGAGGGTGGATCAATACGAGGGTTCTTACGTAGTTCGCTCACTCTCTCTCTCTTTCTCTCTCTCTCTCTGTCTGTCTGTCTCTCTTTCTCTCTTCGTACGCTCTCTCGTCCTTTCCACCAACTCCACCCTGTCTTCCGCCTTCACTTGTCTCGTTCTTACATCGGGAACTCCCTTTCTCTCTTTGTTTTCTCTCTGTCTCTTTCTCTCTCTCTCTCTCTCTCTCACTCATGGAGAGAAATGCACGAGGACGAAGGTGGTGACGATGCTCTTCGGGGATCATCGTCGCGTTTCTTTTGTATAACTTTGCATATCGCCGAAACTTTTGCCTACGCGAGGCTAACGGAAATCACGGGTGACCGAGAACGGTCACCTTCGCCGATCCAAGAAAACGCGAACTCGTTAACGACGAACGAGAGCGAGGGAGAGCGAACGAAGACGGAGCGGACTTTCGGACACGCTCGAGAATTTGTAGCGGCGCAAAAATACGTAGGCGGCCGAAATTGACGCGATCGATGCGTACCACGAATCGGCGTACATATTTTTTGTCTAATCGAGAGCAACGAGCCACAGCTACATCGACAAGAACAACATCAACAACAACACAACCAAACATCCTACAACCGGGCATGCCCTGAGAGTACGAGAGTAGTCTGCGTGCGTGTGTACAGGTATGGGAGCGCGTGTGCATGGAACGACGCAGCGTGTGCACGTGTGGAGGAGACGAGTAAGAGAGAAAGAGATAGATCGATAGCGTGTGGTCGAAGGGTGTGGAACGATCGGAAGAGAAAGTGAGACGATCGAGAAAAGGAGTCGGTGCGAGTGGTCACATGTGTTACATGCGTGGGCGTGTGTGTGTTAACGGAGAGAGGCGCGTGTGCTCGTACGTGAAGTGATTGTGTGCGTAAAAGAGAGAGAGAGAGAGAGAGAGGAACAGATGTAGAGGAAAGAATAAAAGGAGCGAGTAAAAGAGAATGAGAGAATGAGAAAGAGAGTAAGGCGACAGAATCAACTGACGGGCACGTCCTGGTTGTAGGATCGTTGATGCCGAAGAGGGAGGAAGCCGCGATGGCGGCGGTGGCTGCGGCCGCCAGCGAAACTACGCAAGTCGTGGAGAATTTCGCGAGACTCTACACGGCACTGCGCCACGATGATGCTAGGCCTCTCTGTCGTTACTGCGGCAGAAGCTACTCGTCGCCGAGCAACCTTCGGCAACACGTGAAAAATGTCCACTCGAATTGGCCGCCGCCGGAGACGTGGCCGCAGTGCAACGTGTGCGGGAAACGATGCAAGACCAAGCATTACCTGATCAATCATCAGCTACAGGCGCATGGGATACATCAACGGCCCAGCCTGAACAATCCCAGTCAACAACCGAAGCAGCACCAGTCACCCTCTTCGTCCTCCTTGTTGCCATGAGTACGGTCCTCCTCGTCTGCCGTCGTAATGTCGTTGAAAAATGACCACGGGAAACCATGTTCCGCGATCAGATGAAGTTGGGAGTCGTTACGCGATGCTCGTCGATGCGGAGTGGCCCTAATCTTTCGAATAACGGTTCCTAATTTGGTTCGGGCGGCCTTTCTGAACTTTCGCTGTTACCTCGGTTTTAGGAATCGTTCGGTGTCAATCCACTTTGTTCGAATTATCGACGCGTTATTTCTACGAAACAGAGAATCCGGATTTCGGTTTAGCACTTGAGGGCATAGTAGACTTCTCTTCGATTTTTCGATAGCGAATGTTCAAGTTCCCAAAACAGCTTTGGAAATTTGCAGATTTGCTCGAAATAGCAGACTTCTCGTTCGTTCTCATTCGATGGAAGCCTACGAACCCCACTGTCGATAGAGAAAGTTAAAATGATCTCACGTGACGACTGAGGTGTGGCCGCTCGTATCGACGAGCTCACGCAAAGATTCCTATTTTCTCTGTTCAACGATGGCGGACAGACGATTGCCTCGAGAACGACCCGGGTAAACGAGAAATCTTCGGACTCTAGGACGTACCGAGACCCAGACACGCTTAATGTTCCATAATCACGACATCATCGTGCAAGCAAGTATGAGAAACAGTCGCGACATTTTCTGGGCACGTTCGAACGCATGGCACGAATAATCGAGAATCGATCGATCGCGTGTTAACCGGCGGACATTTTATTTATTGTAATAACGAAACGTTTACACAGCTCCGCCACCTTCGAGCCAACGTGTGCCTCGTTTAGCCTTAGATGACTATCCGGGGAGAACGTGTTCAACCCTACCCCGCACAGAGACACAGACGCTTCCGTAATAATCTGGCACGTGAGATTCTGTCCGGACACGTTCGAACATCTCCCTTCAGTATTCGATTTACGCGATGATTGCGCGAATTCCATACAGTCCTGTCTGCCAATTGCGCGCACGATATCCGAACACGGGTAGAGAGAGCAATTAGCGATTCCGTCAGATACCGGTATAACCGGGTAACCATTTGCGGGGATGTTACCTCCTCTAGATATTCCGCAGGTACAGTCTGTTTAAAGTAATCATCACGCTACTATTTTAACCCTCGAACTGACTCGTGATCTGCAGCTTTTCAACCGAATTTAAACTGTATTATAGTTAGACGCAAATTTGGAAACGAGCTTTTATATATTGACGAGTTGCATGAAACGGAAGTTACAATCGAATTTAATTCAGGAACGGTCTTAATCGAAAGACGAATTATCTGTGACTGACGGCTCATAAATTCGAATGTCCCATTGTAAATATATTTAACAAGGTAAATATACACACCGGAAGTACACATTCCGTTGTACGGGAATAAATAATTAGGTATTTCGGAGTTGCTTAATTTAACGATTTTCAAACACAGTTTTCACGAGGCACGTGACGAAGATCTCGACAATCACGCTTGCTGACAACGGCGACACGTTTGTCATCCTCGATAATACAAATCTTGCTACTTGTATATAACATACGCGATACTGGATCAAAATGACCCGAAATTTGGCATGGGAGGGTTAAATTTTAGGATCCGCGATGTATCACGTCATCCTGTATCGCTACGCGCTAAATTGCTATGCATTGTACCACTGTGCATTTCCGCGCGTTAAATCAACGCAGGACCATTTCTCGATCGAACATACCGAATAAATTCAAATTAACTGCGACACGTCGCGAAATATTCGGGCTTTTCCGAAAAATGAAGCAAAAGATGCAGATTTCGGTAGGAAATTTTGAGGCCTACATATAACTGAAACAGACTGTACCAGAAGGAAACGTTAGGAGAGGGCAACGCATTGGGTACACTGTGTTTTTATTAGGGGTTGGGTTGGGTTTTATGGTGGTGGTGGCTGGTGGTAACGTTGGTGTGGTGGTGGTTGCAGATCACGGGCTCGATGAGGCAGAGGGCGCGGCTTACCACCACCACCACAGCCATCACCAGCAACATCATCGGCATCGTCATCATCATCCACTATCCGTTCCTCCTCCTCACCATCATCATCAGGCGCTACAGAAAGACGAGCAACAGCAGCAACAGCAACAAGACCAGTCGTCGACCACCGCTACCACCACGAACAACACAACCACGACCAAGTATCAACGGAGTCCGGCGGACTTCAGACAGCAGAAGATGATACGTGATCACCATCAACAGCACGGTTATAGGTGTCCTCTTTGTTGTAGGACCTTGCAGGACATCAGCACTATGAGAGCTCACTTGGAGCACCATTATCCTCGTGACTCGCCCACCTGTCCCGTTGCCTCTTGCGCGAAAACCTTCTCTCACCCTAACAGCGTTAGGAACCATATGCGGCTCAAGCATCCGGTACAGTGGGATCAGATAAAGACGCTCAGATGGACCTACGTCTGATAAAGAGGCAATGGGTCGTAGCTGGGTACCTCTGTGGGTTAGGGTTGGACACGTTTACGCGGGAAATCCTTGAAACTTCCGGTTTCCGTATCTTTCTGCCTTTTGTTGTAGTCGTTTAGTTGATGGGACAGAGAGGCGAATAACGATGCAAAGAAATTAAGTAAGGCTATCTGTGATAATTTGGGTAATTCGAAATTAGAATATTTGAACCATCGGGGAGCGTTCGAATGTTCGAACTTGGAATATTACTCACATAATTCACCCAGTGATCTAATTCTAATATTCAAATATTGAAAATTCACCGTTTGAATTCGTATTTAGGATTATTTAGTTTTAGTATATCCCAAATATTCGAATTATCCCTGACCGAACTTTTCGATTTCGGATACCAATTTTTGAATTTCATATTATACCAAGTATTGGTTATAAACGGTCAATAATCGTATTTGTGTTTGAAGTTCGACAAACGGAAATTTTTAATCAAACACTTTTCTGTCTCTTTTTTGTTTCTTTGAGTCGTCATTCGATACTGTCCGATAAGTTGAATCGTCGTTTTCCGTTTCCCAATTTCTCTGTCGCCTATCGATTGCACGTGACTCGATATATCGTTTCTCGGATACGGTGTAGGTTGCGTTGCAGCGAGAAGGTCTCGCGTGCCAGAGTCTATAAACGTTCGAAGGGTTGTAATACGCGAAATTACGTGCTGGTTGAATTGTAAGTATACCACCACGATGTGACGAGGGGTGAAACGTCGAAGATTGTCTATTAGTGCTTTATTCTCGAGAACGTCGCACAAACACCCCCACCTCTCTTCCTGAGGATGTCATGTACCCACTGAGAAGCGCACATTTTGTAAATATTCGGGAGATTATATTGCAGAAAAAAGAAAGAAGATATATATTATATATATAAATATAAATATAGAGAGAGTATATATATACATATGAAGAGTAAATCTATATATATATATATATATATAGATAAAAAAGAGAGAGAAAGTTGATTTTGTATAAAAAAAATAATGTACGAAGCAGTATTTCTAGTAGAGCCTGAGAAAAAGAAGAAAAACCGTAGTCACACCAATAGTGATTGTGTAATGATAAGAGGTCGACGTTGATTATAAGACTTCGATGATGTTGACGACGATAATTGACGATTAGGTTACGTATCTTAAACAAGAGAAAACAATGTTCCTCTAAGCTGAGTAAGCCAGCCTTACGTTAAAGAGCGTAGTTTATAAGAGCGTAGATGGGAGCCGAGAAAAGTGTGGTTAGTTATGGAAAAAGAAATGTAAGTAGTCGAGTTTAAAGCAGAAACGTGTAAACGGAAGGAACTCAAACAACGACGTTATTCGTCGAGACTAACTTTTGCGATGCTTCCGTAAATCGTTATCAGAAGATGTGCGACGCAATACGAATATTATACGTATATTTAACACGTAACACACACACACAACACACACCATGTAGAGAAATACATTTATGCGCGAGCGAACGTTGAAAAATGGTCGACCAGCACACGATGAATAGTCGATTCGAAACAACGCCTAGCCTTATTTTTCTACAGTCTTCTGTTTTCGTCAGTATTCCCTAGGTAAAGAATATTCCCCGTTACAAGTTAAGTTTCACGACACACGATGTACACTCGGGTACGAGGTACGCTTCCTACGGATGATTAATGTAGGGGTAGAAGTTTCTTAATTTTTAGGGATCAGGAACGTAAACTTGAAACATCCAAATTTAAAAATTCACTAATTATGAAAGTTATTTTCAAATCTCCTAATCCCTAAACAATGCCCATGTTTCTAAATTTCCAAATGATCCATTTTCTAAATTTCTAAATTTTTCCACCCAAAATTGAACGAGTGGCGAGACTTCTGTCCTCTACGATTTTATCTAGGGAAGCCAATGTCCCGCCAGTGTACGATAGTTACTAGAAATACGCTGCGAATAAATACGAAAAAATATATGAATACGAATATATATTATATATTCGAGTGCACGAGTTGTTGGTTGCGGAAGTGGTTGCAGGAAAACGATCACTATCACCGTTTACTCTCCATATTCCGGCGTTAATTTACAAGTAAAGAGAATCATCTTATATCATATAAAAATATCGTCAGTAAAGTCACTTTCACCATCGACAGCTCGTGCCACGGACAATGTATAGAGCATCATACGCACTATTTTAGCAGACATTAGCATACTTAAGATTATACATAAAACACACGAAATGAAGTATATATATATACTATTTAAGTAATGCTTTGTACAATAAAAGGTATTCAAAGAAGCTGTAGTGGTACGTCCATCTTGGATCCATGTGACCTTTAGTTATTTTCAGGAGATCCTCATATAAAAATCAAGTTGCTTTATTCTTGAGTTTGATCTTTAATTTGTTCGAACCGTATCTCTTATATTTCCGCTAGTATTTTGTTGCCCACCGACCGCAGACAGCAGACAACCAAACGCGAGACACGTCTTCATTAGCCTTTTGTTTATCTTCTCTTTTTCAGCAGCCCGACGCGGTTTGGACATGCTGCGGGTACGCGCCACAGATCCACGACCCTGCCCGAAATGCGGTAAGATCTATCGATCTGCCCACACGTTGCGCACCCATCTGGAAGATAAGCACACGATCTGTCCGGGCTATCGTTGCGTGTTGTGCGGAACCGTGGCCAAGTCGAGGAACTCGTTGCACTCCCACATGTCCCGACAGCATCGAGGCATCAGTACCAAGGATCTGCCGGTGCTGCCGATGCCGAGTCCGTTCGATCCCGAGTTGGCGTCGCGTCTGCTGGCCAAGGCGGGCGTCAAGGTGAGCCCCGCGGAGTTACGAGCCCGGGCCAGTCCCACGGGGCCCAGACGAGGCGACATGAGACTGGAGATACCTCGAGGAGGAGCACCGTCCGAGGCAGGCAGCAGCGTGTGCGGCGGGGACGATCCCGAGGACCTCACGTTACCGTTGAGCCTCAGGTACGGCTCACCCACGCCCAACAACAACACTGTGATCACCAAAGTCAGCGGCAGTAACAGCAGCAGCAGTAACAAGAACTCGACCGCTACCGCGATAGCCGCCAAATCTTTGGACACGATGCACGGCAGTCGCGAGCCGAACACGGCGCCTCTTCATCCACCCGGACATCTGCATCCGAGCCACCATAACACTAGCGCCACCGGCTCAGCCATCTTGGACACCTACCTGCAATTCATCGCGGAGAATTCTGGACTGACGACGATGGGACTCAGTCCGGAACAAGCTGCCGCGGTCGCAGCCGCTCACGCGGCTAAAATGGCGCACATGAGCGCGATGGACAAACTTGGCGGACGCGGGATCGAGGATTATCCGATGATCGGACGAGACGAAGGTCGAGGACCAGGCGTGGTGCACGAGGATCGCCAGGACCTGATGCAGGACAGGCACGGTGGCCTGATGGACGAGGGCGAGTCATCCGGCGGCGAGGAGGACGACTTCAGCGACACCGAGGAGCCGGAAATCGTGAAAGCCGAATAAACGCCGGGAACCTGTAACCCTGAAGAGTTCGTGACACGTGACCCGATTAGAAGAAGTGCTTCGAGACGTGCCCGAGTTTCGGGCGCCGTCTCTGTTCACAGTCAAATCCATCCACTACCTCAGTAGAGACTTACTCCTGTTTTCTTTTGTCGCGAGAGAGATACAGTTTTCCAAAGAAGAAAGAAGACGACGATGCGAATCGCACGGTACGTTTGGTCGCGTCCACGCCGATTTCCTGGGGAATCGGTCGGCGAACGAGAGAATCCCTCCTTTGCGCCGCGCTCAAGAAACAAACGTGTAGCTTTCGTTGTCTCTTATGTCAGCACGTATACACTCGACATACATACACACTCGACACGGTACATACACACACTCACGCGTGTACACATATTTAACCCCGTTGTAATATTCCATCTGTCTACCTCAAGTGAACAACACGATCAAACGATATAGTGAATAATTACGATTAACGAATCTCATTGACATTTTTTACCAAGTTTTCTCTTCAAGAGCCTCGAACGAGAGAAAGAGAACAGAACCGAGAAGCCAGGTAACGCCAGGGCAACTGTTTATTCTTTTTATTTTCTAAAGGTTTAAAGAGATAACGGTGAGCATCGCGAGCACGCGACTCCCGTGAAGATATTATTATTATATTATATTATTATTATTATATTATTATTATTATTATTATTATTATATATGAATGTTGAGGAAAATATATATTATCTAGATTTATAGAGAAGTTACTGTACCACGACAAGTACGTACACTCGGGGGCAACGTAGGCTTCCATTTGACATAGGACGAATGTAGGGGGAGGAGCATCCAAAGTTACGTATCTCAAATTCGTAAACTTCCTCGACCCTCGATTTTCAAAGATCTCAACTTCATAAGTCGCAAATTTTCCAAGTTTCCATATTTCGGGATCTCCAAATTTCGAAGTTTCCTGAATCCCCAAATTCCCAAACTCCCAAAACTAATAAATGGTCAAATCTTTTCTCCTACATCGCCATTTTCCTTATGGAAGCCTATTATGCTCACCGGAATACACGAATACACGCGAAGAGAGAGAGAGAAACCACACGCATTGTATTTATCGAGTAGAATGGATACGTATAGCGCTAGGGTTAGCACATCCCTTAATTATATTTTTTAGACGCGTGCACTTTAAAACTACACGGCAATTAGGTACATAATACACGTATAAACACACATTTGTACACAAACGGAGGACACAGGAATAGGAATATAAAGAAGACACGTATGATCGTGTATCTTCCGATGATCGCGAAAGTCATCGAGATTGTTAATTGTCTACTCGTTTTATCGTAGGTAAAAAAGGCGGGAACGACGCGAAGGCGATTCATCCCTCGTTTGGCGAACGATAAATCTGTCGAGCGATTTGTTTCGATGAAAATCTTCCGTTGTTTCATCGAAGGAAACGGATTTAGTAATTAAAAGCGAATTGAATTCGAATCGCGTGAAACATTTATCGCGCGCTACACGAGGGGATGTTTTTAGCCGATGTTGCAAACGAAACAGGCGAAATGGCGCGCGAATTCAAGGAAAACGCCTCTTGTAGTTTCCTTTCGTCTCACGGTCCTCCCAATTTTTTGTTTTTGTTTACTTAATCGGCCTCGGAATGCACTCAAGGGCTTGCCATGACTTTCTAGTACTTAAGTTTTCGACATGGACGTTGTTTTCCCTTCGGCCCGTGGACGAAATCTCCTTAGATGGTTAGTTGCTCGTGTATCGTAAAGGAAGAGAAACGGTGGAACGAGAATCATCGCCTTTTTTTTATTTTCGTTCCCTTCGGAAACATCCATCGGATTTGTCCTTCCGCATTCTCGAACGCGCCGTTAGCCTCTGACTCATCTCCGATCTCCCTCCACATCGCGTTATTTATAAATCGTTATTGTTTTTCTTCGATCGAATTACAAATTTGTCCCCCCCACGTGATTCTCGTTCCTCGACGAAAAAGTAGAGGCACGAGTTTCTTGTTTATCTCTTTTTCTTTTACTAAAATCACGATTCGAATTCGTAATTGCGCGCGCGATTTCGTGTCCAGGCTCGAGTGTAATCTTAAAATGGTTCCTACTAATGAATATGCATACACGAGCTACTTTAATTTACGATATACCTTGATATAGATATATCTATATATATATTTAGAACATGTATGCATGTATATAGGTACGTATATATACATACATACATACACGTATACCTAATTTAGATACGCCTAGAGAAAAGAGAACTTAGCAATACGGTAGTAACGCGGTTTGAACGAAGAAATTTCTTCCGTTTCGTATTCTCCATTATTATTATCAACATTATTATTATTATTTGTTTTTATCTTTTTGGTTTTTACGAGTGTGCGTGTAAGGCAGAGAATGACAGCGAGCAAATGAGAGAGAATCGATTAAATGGCTGACGACTTAACGATGATGAATCTTAACGATAAACCCTTTCTTCGTCAGGTGTTAGACTATTTCGCCTAGATTAGTAGGTTGTACACAATACTCGGAGTATACTAACCCCCCTTTTGTCTCTAGCCTGTAAGGGAATTTTACTCGATGGAAAGGAAAATAACGGACAGGGACTCTCAGTGATTTTGCTGATCACTGACACACGCGGCACGACGATATATCATTCGTGAAAACTTGCTTCGTGTAACTCGTGCGAGACGATACGTCCAAAATAAAGTTACGTGAAGGTTCGACGAATCGAAGAGTAAAAAACGAGCCGTGGATCGCGCGTGGATCGAGGAGAAATTTTCGTCGGCGACGGAAAACTCACCCCCTTGGTTTAGCGACTTAAAACGATTTTTAACGAACGGTAATTTCTTCGAGACAATAAAATTGTACGAACGTGTCGGAAGCACATTGTAGACACGTTGTATAATCGAAATTATCGCGACGTTGAAGGGTGAGTTCGATCGCTGACCCGCGAGCTTTCTCGAATTTTTTAAAACTTTATATCGTATGTGTACATATGAAAGGGTAATTGTATACGATCGGAACACTTGTATACGAATCGTCTTGAAAATCACAGGGCAAGCTTGAAATGTATAACGGAGCACGTGATTTTCTCGGACGCTTGTTAAAATTTTGGAATCGTTCCTCGAGTCCTCGTCGCGGATCCACGGGTTCGAATGCTTCGTTTTAGGGGAGAGAATGCGAGAATCGATCGTGACGCGAATCCGGATCTGATCGGTACAAAGAAACCACTTCTTGCCTTGAAAATGCTCTCTATAAATGTTATACGGATCGGGTGATCGTGTCGCGAGACAAAAGTTAAAAAAAAAAAATAGAACAAAGGGAAAATCGGAGAAAAGAGCAAAATTTTTCATAGAGTACAAATTTATCCGCGGTGAATCTTGAAAGATCGAGGGATGAAGCTTGAGAAAAGAGTAAAAAAGAAAGTTCTGTCGATTAGTTCTCTTTGTGTCGTCGCGAACGAACTTCAAAGACTTTTCCCTTGTCGTTTTATTTTTTCTTCTTTTTCTCGCCACGGTAAGAATGTGTCTCCCGTCATGAAATCCCATGACGATCAACGCGGGTTGATCGGTCGAGCGTGCAAAGTTGATGGAACCCAACAGTGATCTCGTCGATAGACTTTCTTCGCCGTTTATTTTTTCTTTATTTTTCTGTATTTCTTTTTTTAACGAATAGAGGAGTGACAGTTTCATTAACCGTCGCGTGATATACATATGTTACACGTACACTCACGCACACACACGTATACACAAACACATCGATCGCAAAACACTCATTACATACGCGTTTTAAGCAAGAATATATAACATAGTTACAAGGTTGACGGGGTGCGTTCGTATCTCCCCTCAAAGTGACAGATTTAACCCCTCCCCTCAGATCATAGTTTTCTACGACAGTATTTATATAGTTATTATATATATATATGTATGTATACAAACAGATGAATATATGTATATACGAGATGTACATATACAACGTATTTTTACACGAATGTTTCAGCGACAGCACCCCGTCATCCCCTATGGGGATTGTGTCCCCACGATGAATGATAGTCCGTTGAACATAGTTCGCAATAGTCACTTGGAATAGAATACCACCAACTACAGTATTGCAATAGTTGTTAGAAAGACAATCGTGTGCGTAGCCATTCAACGCTCCCCTCGATTATGCTTTCATCTTATGGCGAACATTTCTTCTTTTTAATTTTTACTCTTCTCGAAGATGATTAATAAGACAGTAGAATCAAATATTCTGTTTGTGCTCTTTTTTCTCCTCATTCACTATATATATGTATATTTACTTTAGAGTCTCACTATATGGAAAATTGAAATTTTATATATTTCTAACTTTTTAAGTTTCGAATGATAAAAGTTGTAAATTTGTGACAACTTGGAAATTGAGAATTCTTCGTAACTTTGAGAGGTTAGTTAGAAGATTGAAAGAACGCAAGGAAAATGTTTGACAAGGTGAATCTAAACGTCGAGGATGAAATGTTCGCGATTTGAAGGGAGTAGAATCGAAAGAAAGGCAGAAGAATGCACGATAGAACTGGTCGGCGATAAGTGTAGTGGTGAACGCGGCTCTCGGTACAACAGTAAAAGACCAGTGTGTTGTTGGAGCTCGTAAAGGCTGAATCGTACGAGTGCACACTCGTTCGTGCGTGGTTTTACGGTGATTATAAAGGCGGATTAACGACGCCGTAAACGCAGCAAGCCTTTCACGAATTGTCTGGCAGACAGCTTTCGAACGTTGTGTCCTTGGGGTGAATGCAAATAAGCACCCTGGCCAAGGGGTGCGATCGTCTT
Organism: Megachile lagopoda; assembly: GCA_036983795.1. NCBI lineage: Eukaryota > Metazoa > Arthropoda > Insecta > Hymenoptera > Megachilidae > Megachile > Megachile lagopoda. The sequence continues at coordinate 8,367,956 of CM072797.1, read as the reverse complement.
AACTCGATGAAACCTCTTTTTTCTTTTTATTGAAAACGGAAACAATATAACTCTGATGAATTCACAAATTTTGACCAAAGTCTCGTTTCAACGAGGAGAAAATTGAGCATACTCATGAAGGTTCACTTTTTCGTACATATTTGTTTTCATTCGCAATTAAATTTGACGTTAATTAAGCTACTACGGTGCTTGCAGTGTATTGCTTTTAATAGCTTCTGCAATTCAGGTATGCATTTGAAATAAAAAGTTAAATTGTGGTTATCATCCCGGCTGTAATAAAGCTACGAATTTTATAATAAAAGAAATTTGAATACGTAAATTAATCGAATATCGATAAGTTCATGACGTAACCTAATATCATGGTCCCCATGATAATGTGTTAAACCGAGAGTTGTCGTTGCAAATGCATTTCAAACAAAAAACAGAATAAAAGACTGTCTATGATCAATAGCAACTGAAATTTCACAACGATCTTCCATTAAACGACCATCAACAGTCGACACAGTTCCATCGTGCGTGATTCTGAAAAATCGGCAGGATATGTTTGAACATTTTTGTAAAAATAGGGAGCGTGTTGCCATCTCAGGTACTCGAACACCGGCACGATTTAATAATGCATTATATAAATGTAATAACAAACTCAGGAAATCTGAAGCAGCCAGGCCGTGATACTATACTTATAGAAACTACTACTACTACTACTGCTACTACTACTACTACTACTACTACTACAGGTGTGATTCTTGCGTTAATCAGGCGCTCAGGTGATTTGCGAGCCAGCGTCTATATTCTGTTTTGTTTCGTTTGTTTGTTTGTTTCTTGTTTGTTACGAGATTTTACACTGGCAAGTGGCAAGGCGTGTGCACACCGTGTTTACGTGTATCGGCGTGTGATCGAAATCGGATCGAGCTTTCACTTACCCGCGAGATTAATCGACACTTTGATGGGCGCATATTTCATAGAATCTATGACTCTCGCAATTTTATTTTATTTACGTAAACTGTAATTACGTAAACTGTAACTATTGCCAGACCGGCATATAAAGTTGAACAGCACGGTCATAAATATACGCTGGCGATTATCAAAGTGTTAAAATCGTTTTCATTCTCTCCTGGTATAAAATCATCGATGGTTTCCCGTCGTTAATAATCATCAAGAATATCGAATATCAAATGTTACAGTACCGCACAGTTCGAATCCGTTTCACGAGAAACCCGTTACGATCACGTGGATACGAAAAAAGGGAAAAAGAGAAATAATTGTGAAAATCACCACAGCTACCTCCATGTTATTAAATATCAGTCTTCTTCTCGCGCTATACTCACGCTCATGTTTTACCGAAAGTTTTACTTCAACGATTCGCCCCGTAAATCACGTCTCCGTATCGTGTATAATATACATAATAATATATGTATACACAACGTTTACACATAGTCAGAAGCGCGAGAGATAAATATATAGCTTCCACGGATTATATAGGTTTAAGAATTTGCCTCCTTGCGCGGAACAGTCGAGTCTGCGTGAGAATTACAGTAAAAATGAAGCAAATACAGAATAGTCGATGAAATAGTGACATGCCTACGAGAGACAATGATAAATTTGCGGATACTCGAACACTCTGCTGTAAATAATTCAATCCAATCATGTATCTTTTATGTATTGCGAAAGTTGACTCTGTACTACGTTTATAAATTTTCATTTCTATAATTTGTCATTCCAACTCCAGTTACTTTCTAATTTTCTTCAATTCTCCATTTCCCGTGCCTTGAATTTCTAGTTCCATAAATTCAGTAATACTTTCCACAATCTCTTATTCCTCAAGCTGCAATCAATTCCAAACTTCAGAAATTCTAGTTTCATAATTTTGCTGACTAATTCGGAGAGCAGAGTGTCCGAGGGTCCGAAGCATCGCCACATCGAAAGAAAGAGCAAAATACAATAGAGCTACCTCAGTTATACGGTGGATTAGTGGACGAGATGGTGGACGAATTAATTCACTGCCAAACACGCTCGAGACTGTTCCGCGAGCGACATGTGCTGAATTCCAAAATCACAATGCAATACGTTGTACTTACTGTCGTTTTTAACGCGTTGACTCGTCGATATATACCGGTTAGTGATTTTACTGCTGCATCGAGAGAGATGATAAATTTTTTTTTTTCGCGTAAGCGTGTTCCGTGTGATGATGCATTACGATGTACGTCGTGTGAAAGATCGTGAGAATGTTAAGTGTAAGAATGTCGAAAAATCGGGTGTGTTTGTGGAATAAAAAGAAAGATGTTCGGATGGCCTCCTATTATACGCATATAATTATATATATATATATTATTATTATTAGAAAGTGAGAAAAAAGAGAAAAAATATAAAATATACCTATCTACGTGATATTTTACAGAGAACATAATCAGGGATGCGTCGTAACCATAGGCATATATATATATTATTATATAATAGAGTCTTTCTAGTGATAGAAACCATAAACTCCTAACTTATTTTGTAATTCATGTCGGATCCGAGGAAACACGGTCGCGTGGCGAAACCAATGAGCGTGCAATCTCTCGACGTACGGTGTGACTTCTTGATTTCTTTCTTTTTTCAATTTTATTCCCAAGAAGAAATTAGCGAAAGAATAAAGTAACAATCGTCGCTACTGGACGATCGACCTATGATTTTTAATAACGGAGGAAACTCGATGAAACATTATTAAAGTTCGAGACGACGATCTTCAGGGAACATCGAATTTTCTTTCGTCCTCTTTTTCGTTCGTTCGTTCGATGGCTATCGTTAATTACTTCGGAGACGATGCCGCGAGAAAGGCTAATTAATTTTACCCTGGCTCGATCAACTGCGCGATCGTCGCCCTGAATTTTCTCTCTTAACGATACTATTATTGTAAATGCCCAATCCTGGAGCATGATGATTTTATCGTGGCTTCCTCTGTTTCACATCGCTCGTCATTAGGGATGTGCGGGGACCATTTTGAAGTTAGGTCGTTGGGTCCACGGGGAGATTTAGGAAGTGACAATTAAATTACGGAATTAGAAAGGTTTGTGGATTCGAGTTCGAAAGTTCGTAATTCGGGGACTTGAATATTTGAAAATTAGGAATTTGGGGATTTAGAAATTTGGGAGTGTAGATTTAGGAAGTTGAGGATTTGGAAATTTAGGAATTCGAAAATTTGGGAATTGTAGCTTTCAGAAATTGAGAACTTGGAAATTTGGGGATTTAGAAATTTGGGAATGTAGAGATTTGGGAAGTTGAAAATTTGAAAATTTACGAATTCGAAAATTTGGGAACTAGAAGATTTGGAAATTGGGAACCTGAGGATTTAGAACTTCAGGAATGTAGAAATTTAGAAATTCTCAAATCCGGAAATTGGAAAAATTCGGAAAATTTCAGAAATTGGAAATTTAGAGATTTGGAAATAGAAAATTTGGAGACTTGAAAATTTACAGTTTCGAAAACTCAGAAATCTGAATATTGAAAAACATGGATAATTAGGAAAGATCCCGGGACCGCCCGACGTAAGGCCCATTTAGAGTCTCCAACATACTCCGCACATCCCTGTTCGTCACCCGATGACCAAAGTGATATAAATAAAACGATGTTTATCGATTCGCTGGTTGTAATATCGTTTATCGTCGATCCTGGCCATTATCGTATCGTTGGCCGATGACGGCGTAGTTTTGCACTATTGATCGTAGAGAATGAGAATAAAAAGCGAGCGAGCGAACGAAAGGCGAGAAAAGAATAACGAAGCGTGAAAGTTTAGCATATCCGATAGCTGCGTTTCGATTTTGTTTGAAGAAAAGAGAGAAAAAGTGACGGCCATTATTTTTCGTCCACTCATCGGCCTCGTCATCGGGACACACATCTCGTTCTTTACTTTTTACGGTTAACTATCATTAAGGTGCTTCAATATTGTTACGTTTTTTTCCTTTTTTTTTATTACCGCCATTTTAAGATTAATGTTATTATTATCATTATCATTTTCATTATTATTAGCTTCGATAGAGGGATATGTACGTCTGTCTCCTGGCAGAGAATCGAATTCTGTGAGACGAGCTTATGTATCGTGGCCACAGCAGAGATAATTGTAATTCGAAACGAGAGAAAGAGAATGATCTTACGCTTGAATTTGTCGTTTTTTTTTTATTTCATTTTGATCCTTGGACCACGTTTTTCTCGCCAACGAGACAGAGGCAAATCTTTACTGTACGTGAACGAGCCAGTATGTCAGATATATCCTGTCTTTCCTTTCTCAATTTTGCGTTTCTCGTCTTCCTTTCTTCTCCTCTTTGTTTGTAAATATCATATATATTTATCTATTGTTCCCAGGTTAATCCTTCCTCTTCCTTATTCTTCTTTTTTTAATAATCCTTGTACTCTCCCTTTGTTCTTCCTCCTCGCACGTAAATACGTTACTACTTTATGTTCTTTACGTTACTTTTTTTGCCATTCTTAGCATGTAAGCCATCCAACTTGCCAATACGATTACAATAAATATGTTTAGAAAGGAGAGAAATTGTTATTGCGTTTAGTTTACGCCCATTTATTTCAGTTCCTTCTGTTCTCGTTCTCGAAGTGTAAGTATGTGTCGCGGTGTGTGTGTCTGCTTTTGATATTCGAGGCACGGTAAGTCTCTCATGTAAATATCACACGATACACATATACACGTATGCATTTGATCTTATTGACTGACTAATATTTGAACGTAGCAATAACACGTCGTCACAGTAGAAACCATGCGTAGTCAGATTTTTTAAAATTCCAGTCACTGAGGACACGAACTGATTAGAATACAAATACACAAATTTTTAAATTATGAACAGCAAGAACACTACCAACACTATTAATTTTCCATAATACGTTTAATCAGTTTTCTGGATCTAAAGTTGAAAATCACGCCGTACGTCGACTGCCATTCGCAAGTAATCAAGGATTCACCCAGCTGCAATCGAATTCCCGATCAAAGTACAAAATTATCCGTAAACTAGAATTGTATGCGTGCAAACGAGCGCAGAATGACGACTCGACGAAAGCGATAAAATACTGGAGAATCATGATAAAGAAACAAAGGATCGAAGGTGAAGCAAAGAATGATTCGTTTCAAGAGAACGATTCGAGAGGATACGGATTTTGTTACGTTCAAAAGCGATTCACGCGTAACCGATGAGCTCGGTGAACGTGTAGCGAATGCGTTTTATCGCCGTTTATTATTTATCGATGCCTGGCCGTGTCGAGAAATAATGGATCGTACCGGAAATTGCCTCTAATACGTTCGAGAGCGTGAAACGGACGCGAAATCGTGCAAGCACACGCGGTGCTTCGACGGAGGGGACAAAACAACGCGGAGAGTGATAGATACGCGTTTATGCGAAAGAAAAATAGTAATAATCTTAGCCAGATTCTTTGCGTAACGTTCGTGTCCACTGTGCGTGTCCATTTTGATCACGAGATCGACCGAAAGGCTAGGAAGGTTTCGATCGTAAAGTAGGAAACACTCGTCGACCAGGCTATAAATTATACCCTTTGTCTTTTATTGCGGCTCGTTTCGTCGTCGTGGTCGTTACACGAAATACGCAGAGTGTATTGCTGTTCGGATCATCTCGGAAATATCATGATCAGCTTCGGTTATTAACATATTCGCAATTACATTTTTACATTTCTAATAATGAACGGTGATCAATTCAAATTAATTCTATGGCCGTGTGGACTTTTGTCATTAGAGTATAAAAATTCTCCCGCCACTACGCTTGGGGAAATTAAATTCATACTCATTGGCGTAACTAGAATTATCTGAGCTTCTGTTTTGCGGTACAAGAGTGAAATTTGCAAATTTAAGCTTTTCTAAATTTGTTTACATTCTAAGTCCTTGAACCTAGTTACGCCAAGTGTATCGAAATATTTAAGGAAAAAAATAGCGACGTTGTGTCAGCTGCAGTCAGCAATAGTGTTAGAGTGACAGTGGCAATCGATCGAACGGAATAACGCCTCGCGTAAAGAGCGTTTAAAGCGTGAGCGTCGAGAGAAGCGGAATTTAGGGTCGAGGAGCGGATTCGAGGATTCGAAGCAAAGCAGAGAGAAAAGCTCCGCTTTAATACGGATGCGCGCGACGTTTTCATCGATTCGACGTCGCGTATTTCACGAGCTAGCGTTTCCTCATCGTGAAAACGCGTCGCCTCGCGAACAGCCTAAGCGATCTTTTCACGAAACACGGAGCCGACTCGGGCACTCGACTTTCGTTTGATCAACGTTTCTGTAACGAACCACTGGAACAAGACGAATCAGCGGAAGTCTTTTATTACCTGGTGGTCACGGAACTTCCTCTCGCGGTCGTCCTCGAGGACTTCAAAGATTTCTTGCATTGCGTTGCTCGGTGCCTTCTTACGGCCTGTTTGTACGCAAATTGCAATATCTGTTCGTCCGTTTTAACAGGGTTTTTTTTCCCTCCATTTTTTTACTCTTTAAAATTGTCACACGAGAGAATATCGAACGATATATCACTTAGTTTGTATTTTGTACAAAACATGCAGGGTGATTAAACATTGAGAATACAGACAGAAATATGAATTATTTTCAGGAGAACAAATTGTGTTAATGTTTCAAACCTTGTCTAGATATGAAGGTGAATATGTTCATATTTAAGTATGACCCTGAGAAAATATTTTTAAAGGACGAATAAGTACATCAGGCGATCACAGTTCCTATTTTGCTCCCAGCAAATTTTAATATAAGGCACTACGTATGTGTGAGTGGATAAGAGAATATATCTGGTTAAGGTACGACGCGACTATACAATAGAATAATGGAATATTGTACGTACATTGTAACGAGAATCTACGGTATGTTAAAATAAACTATAGTATATATATGTATACACAATGCGAACGACACACGATTAATAACGTAAATCGTATTTTATAACAGGAAGTATCACGAAATCGCATTGCCCGATGCGAATCTTCCCTGATGCAGGGTTCGACCGAGTCCTTTAGCATTGGAAGAGATCATTTAAGGTTGTAAATGTTACTTGGAGTTATACGATTGTTGATATCCGTAATGTCTGCTATTCGTAGAAGCGTACGAGTTTTTTATTTACCTTTTGTTAAGTATCTTGTTCGTGTAGCTCGTTAGGTTGACCTTTGTATATATGGGAATTGTAGCAAGACTATAATAAAATCTCGTGAAACATGTGCTACAGCTATTTAATTGCTGCGATCAAAATTTCATAGTGTTTTAAAATGAACGAGGTGAAAATATTATATGAATCTTATTTATGATTTCTCATTTTATATTATCGCGCGTTTCGAGAACGATGACACTACCGCTATCTAGCAGCGAGTGGCAATAAATATAAAGAAAAGTGCTTCGTTTTGTAAAATAAATCACCTTCGAACTTTATTGGTAATAATGCAATAGTCATTTAGATACGAGTTTAGTAAAGAAATATTATTGATGTGTTTAGAAGATTTCAGAGCGAAATTCTGTTTCGGTATTTTGAAAAAACCGCCACAGAGACAATAATATGTCCATCTAGTGGTAGAACCTGACACTAGCACTAGTATTCGATTACATTGACATATTAGAGATCGTGAAACAATTTACATTGGTTACAAGCTCTTAATCACATCATTACAACATATCTAATACGTTAGAAGTAATAAAGTTGACAGGAAATACTATTTTTTAACATTTCGAAACGCTGAAATATGATACATGTTATAGTTCCTTCTTTTGTCGCTAGAGGGCGCAGTCGGTACTGTTTTGAAAGACCTTCAAGATCAATAAGTTTTAAAATCATTTCTTATCATTACCATATATTACCCATAAAATATATTGTTCGTCATTGATTGAAACATATGTTAAACAATATGTCCTAAAAAAAAGTCAAGTACATGTTGCTAAAAGCATAAGTGAAGTAGGTACCAGGAACGCACTGCCAGATAGCTCTACTGTATTCGTTTTTATAATTTTTTTGAAATATTAAGAGATAAAATTTCTGTAAAAGTCCGCCAGAGGGCGTCAATAAAGCTTCTATCATAAAGAAAGTAAAAATTTATCACCTCATGAAACTGCTACTGCAATACCGATCGCGCAGAAAGTTCAAGGTTTTGTTACGCCCTCTACGATTTGAAGCGTTGAATTTGGAAATTACAATATATGCTCGCTTAATCCACGCGCGTTTATTGCACGATTCCTGCAAACTCCTCTATTGGCAACGAATAAAGTAGTTTTCCAGATGTTTAACCAACTGACAGTAACATTACAAAACATTTTCCTGCACGCGCATTCTAAAGAACCTTCTTTCCACGTAACAAGGCCACGAGCATGTCGCAAGATTCTCCCGACAAGTGGACACGCATTCACCATAGGTAACACGGACCATCACCCGCATGACAAATGCTCATAAAATCGTATGCACTTCGACTTTCAAACGCGGTGAGAACAGGCAGGTTTCCCTTGCTAAGAATCATGCTCACGTAGATGCAAATCTCAGCCCACTTAAAAGTCGATAACTCTTAGAGATGCGAAAGCATGAGACTATGTCGCATCAGGAACGGTGGGAGCACAGGGCCAGTTTATCGGGGCCCAACGATCGCCAAGAGGATCGGTTGAAATCCCTGCTGGCCATTCATACTTATTATTACGGCTTCGTACAATGACTCGTTCGATGTTATCGCCACCGTTGGGGATCAATTGTGTGCGGCAAAGGATCGGCGACGTGTTGTGCAACATTTCCAGCTGGCGAAGATTTTCACGCTTCGCTTCACCCTCGATTTTGTTACGAACGAAAGTGACGCGATGGAGAGCCGATCGTACAAAACGTTTCACGGCGCTTTGTAACTCTAACAGAGTGCGGTAATCACGAGGCAAAAGTCTAAAGGAAGAAAAAGCTACCGTTCCTTGCTTGCTTTTCGAGTAGCTGCTAATGAATGTAACCGGAACTGCAAGTTTGGCGCACTTCACGCTAATGCCTAAACAAATGGCTGGCCTTCGTGCAGGAAAAAAAGAAGTCGACCTTTGTGCACCACCGGTACGTAGTTTCTTCGGCGTTGCGCTAGAAATCTCAACGGCCACGGTTCTCCACCCTTGAAAGCTGTGCCTCATGAAAGAGTAATGCGTTCCACGAGAGCTGCACGCTCGTTGATTACTTTTCCTTTTCGCAAGGTCATGTCAAGAAGCTTCTTTCTCCTTCTTAGAATTAGCTGCAGTTTTTCGTTGAATTACTAATGACTCGCAGACACTCGACCGATTCTTGTAGTTCCCTTTCGACCGGTGCTAACGATTCCTCTCCGTTTCAGGTGATAAAACTAAGCTCCATGAGCGAACGTAGCTGGAAAAAATAGAATGGGGCGCTTTTTTCAGACAGCACAATGCTTCTTTTATGCGTTTGCTTGCTCTCCCTGTTTCCCTGTCAATATGCACCCATTAGCGTACACGTGTGTACACACGTGTACCAAGTAGTTGTAGTTTGTCATACGAGAGAGACACTTCCTTATAGAATTACACTGCAGTATTTAAGGGTTAACGAACAGAAGTTTATCTTTAGTTTAATATGAATTTTCGTGGCAAGTTTTCAACTGTAGGCACATTCGTATCATTTAAAGTTCTTAAAATGTTTATAATTCTCGAGTATGCAAACGCAAGCAAACAGCTCTAAATGAAAATTATTCTACGCATGATTAGGACTGCGGAAGTTGCACATGAGTCGTGGAAACATACTTTCACGTAAAAAGGAATAAAAGTGAAAGGAAGAATTTCTTTTTCCACGAAGTTCCATACACACGTCTCATCTATTGTACAACGTGGTTCGCGCGCACCGCATGCCGCAAAAGCAATAGCATAAATCTTTAATGGAAGTAACAGTTGCGAGAGCGCGAAGAATTTGTTCCCCTGCGGTCAACAGCCACGGACTCGTTTAAAAATGGGTCGGTTCTCGATGTCATGGCTGACTGGCATTCACGTAATTACAAGTGACAACGCGTTTCCGCGACGAACAAACACGCGTCGAGCTTTCGTCGTTCGCATGCGTCGAATCTTCGTCAGGGGGACTGTGAATGACGAGTTTTCTTGGAAAACGAATCAAGGGAATTGCAATTCGTTATTGTTTGGACTGCCATCGTGACGGATGCGCACGAAATTGGACGAGGGTTCCCCATTTATTTTCGAAACTCCTTTCTAATTGGATACCAGCCGGTCAAACGAGAAAAATGCATCCACTATTATTTTACACACCCTTTTATCGTTGATCTTTCTAGTTTCTATAATTAAATAGACTGGTATATAATCTTCTGGCTATTATTCGCTCTGGAAATATCACGTTGCATTTTGAAACGATAACATTCTTTGCAGAGCACTTTCAAACATCTTACCGTACGAAGTATCTCTTACACAGAGTGCACTTTGTGCGAAACTCCGCGAAGAACTTTCTAGAACTAGCTTTATTTTCAACAAACTGTTGTGACAGGCGGACGTATCCGTTCAAGCACTTCCACGAGCGCGCCTCAAAACTGGAACAGTTCCCTCAAGGACCGCTTTCGTCAGGATAACTCACCCGTCTGGAGACTCGCCCCAAACAGGATGCACCTTCCATAACACCAAACATGCACCGCAATTTCCGCCAAGTGACCAACCGGTAAACCGTGTTCCCTCTACTCCTTTGTCCAGAAAGAGTCAATTGTATCTGTGTAACTCAATTATCGAACGTTCACTTTTACTTAACACCCTCGAGGATATATGTATGTGGATTTTTTGCTTTTGAATTCATTAACCGAAGATCACATATTGGAAACTTTGGGGTCTACGAATTACAGAGTCATAAATTCGAAAATTTCTAAATACCTCGCATATCCGATGCAGCATAAGAAGTGTCATTCCCACCCTGGCCTAGTTACCTCGCCCAGAAATCACCAGTTCCCACGACTGTTCCTGGAAGATCCATCAAACCTTTCACGAGCAATTAGCGCCTCATTGTACGTCACCGATCGCGGCGTGTCCCAGCCAATTTTTCCGCGAGCCATAAAAAAACGCCCTATCCCCTTCCGCGCGCAACTTCCGCCCGTGACAAAGTCGGCATAAAAAGAGAAAAAGTGGCAGAGGGTCTGTTTGAAAAGCTCAGGTCGTGCGTGTCACCAGGATGACTCAACGAAGCACGACGTCGTTCGACCGCGATCCACACAACGAAACAAGCGTGGAACGCGTCTTCGTGCGATCGGCCAATTACCTGCGTGGCTCTCGTCCAAGAAAACCACGACGATTGGCTTCCCGATGAATCATGTCGACTTTCGTGTTCCCCGACCGTATATTTTCGCCACCCGATGTATAATAAGAGCGGCTCCGCAGCGGGCGCCCTCACCGCGTGTGGCGTACAAACAATAACTGTAATGACTTAACAGACCCATCTGCCCTGGGGATGAGGAAGGGTCCAATAGAAGTCGCTGTCAGACTTTAGTAACGATAATGGAAATCAATCTACTCCCTTGCACCTTTCTGCCCATTAGTTGTACACGTTCAGGATCTTTGTACACAAGTTGTATCGAAGCCTAATTCAATAGGTATGAATAGGTATTAAATTCGCAAGTGTGGACATTGTTGAAATTTGAACTAAGTGGGTCGATCTAGACTTTCATTGCTATTTGTTAATGGTTGTAATAGAACGTGTTAAGCACACGGTTTCTTGCAGCGATAGTAGAGGTTTATGGCTCTGCGGTGGGTTTTTACGAGGCTTTAACTCGCGATTTTTACTGGATTGTAAATGTTTACGGAAGCTGTAAAATTTAGCGGCCAAATCTTGCAAATACTGTTCGATACCTCTCGGTAAGTGGAACGAGATATTCGAAGAGTGAAAACTGATGGCGTCAAAGCGAGCATGATACGTGCGTAGAAACGATAGATGAAAACTATGGAACGCCTAACTGTTTCTCTTTTCTCGGTTCGCCATATCGAGCACGCAAATATCGCTGATTGGCATGCGGTGGGAGATTCGCACGCGAACGGAAACGAACTGTTTCGTCGTGAAAGGGTTGGTCCCTGACATTGATTGCTCGATTGTCTCCACCTAAGCCCCAAACGTGGCGATCTAGCGCGATGATCTAACGCGACGATGACCGTTCGTTGACCCTGTTGTCGTTTCCATTGGTCACGCTATTTCTGATCTTTCTGTATCGCGAATTATTTCTGCTCTCCAAGATTTCACACCCTACATAAAGTATTGCAAAAATTATTTTCTAGAGGAGAGAGGTACGGTATTTTTTTAAATTAAACATTCCACAGTTTGAGTAATTTGCCGATAGTTTTCATTTTTGCGATATGTGCTCGAGAATTAACGATCTTTCGCGACACAACGCGACTAGTTCCTGGATTTCGTTCTTTAATATCGCGTTTATAGGCCTGACCCAACCAGAAGCTTCGTGTCAGAATGAGAAATAGGCTCGATAAATAAGCGTGTATTACGGGAGGACAAACGTTTCGCACACGCAACGCTGTTTACGCGTTACACTAGCTAGCACATGGCGGCTCGACGGTTTCACGTCTATTTTGACCGGCGCTGATGGCGTGGGTCGCGGAAAAGAGAAGGAATTAATTCTTGCGTGATGGCTGGCGTGGGACGGATACGAACGAAATAACGGCGGTAGAGTATTTTTTTCTTCCATTATTCAGTAGAAAGCCAGACGAGACGACTTTGATCAAAGGCGGACAGCAGCTTTCGAATCTGTTGGAGGATCCTTGGAAAACCGCGAACAACCAGAACCTGTCAAATGAACGTTGTTTAACGTTCCGCGGTAAATGTCAATGTATTCGTTACTTTATCGGATATACAAGTACTCCTCGACTGAACTCGACAACCTTTTTCTAAATGGTTTAACTCTAATACATTATTAATTCCTCGATATCTTTTAAAATTCTGCATCTTAGTAACTCGAAACGCTCGATGAATCTCTGCCCGTGGAGCCCTAAATGCAGGGAATTGTCGAGCGATTACCGTAGAACGCTCTCGTGAAAAGTTCCATTGTGATTCAGTTCTACTACAATTGCCTCTACAACTGAAGTACGGTCAATTTTCTATTCCCTAAGGGGTGGTCTCAAATTTGTGACCCATCAACGACCCTCCCAATCGAGCATCGTTTACCGTCACGATATTTTGCAGCGTTTCGACACGATTGTTTGCCATTTCATCGGCGACTCTATTGAATTTCAACCAGACTTTCAGCTGCTGCAAAGTTACAGTTATACGACGTATAAACTAGTCTGCCGAGGGACAGGGGGAGTACAAGAGCTATTCCGCGCGATGAATAAAAAGCGGTTCGTCGATCGTGCGTGGCGTAGATTTCTCCGACGACTGTCTCGATAATAGACCACAGTCGAGCAACCTAAATGCCCAATTAGAGGTTCAACAACATCCTACGTTCTCTTCGGCCATTTTTCGGTCGCGGTACTCGCTTGGGGATTCCGCGATGTAAATCTTCCTCGCAAGAAAGATAATTACTCGCCTCTTTCACTGAGTTATGATCTCCATCTACTGTTACGATGTACAGTACTTCCTCGATAGCAGTTGACTTCTCTCTCATTGTCATTTTAAAAACGGAGTAACTCTTGTTAGTTGGACAACCTCCCTCGTTGAAGTCTCGATATGTGTCCAATATGGGAATATTGTATCAATCGTCGTCTTATTGAAATTACGGTCCTTAACCCCTTGCCCTTTGTCGAGCTTGACTCGTGACTCACAGTTCAAACGATAAATCTTACTTGAACTTTCAATACAAATTTCGATTAGTTCAATTATAATCTGCGTAGTCGATCGTTGAATACAAAATTGACATAACATTGTAAATCTTGTATTCGTTTTAATATCGTAGAAGTGCATCTGACAAATAAATCGAATGGCAAGAGGTCGAGTGTAAGAATTGTCTACGAAGAATGAATAGATCGAAGGCGTGGGTGTGTCGCAGAAATCGATCCGTGAAAAGGGAGCATTGGAAAAGAAATACACAGATGTCCCGGGTGCAGGAAGTCCAGGTGTGGAGCGCGGCACGCGACTCTGTAGCCTGTCAAAAATGCATTAAAGGACGGCCTGATACTTTGGGATGAATGAGCAAACCGAATGAATGGGACGAGCTGGCTGCCAAGCGAAGAAAAGCTGTTACTTGTGGGATACGTGATAGGCCTACGGAACGCCAAAGGAATTTCAACCTCTGCCTTCTCTTCGAGTTCCAGGCCATTTTCAACAGTTCCATTCACACCTTCAGCAATTTCACTTTAATACCGTATTTAAATACACAAAGGCACTCATAACGTTGTTATCTTATTCGCATCACGCGTACGAAGATGTTTTCACTTTCGAAATCGGTCGAATTGTGTGACAAGAGATTGAAGTTTCATGTCTGCGAAGCTAAAGAGCACAAGTTTTAAACTAGTTCTTTCTTGGACGATTTTGGCCATGCAACGCGACCCAGTTTCATAATGCTTGACGGTGACCCTAGAAGTGTGTCACACGATTCATGAATGGATTCCAGATCTTCAGATCGAGCGGAAAAATCGATATACATGAATCTACGATCACCTTTTTTTGCACTTTCGAGTCATTTGGTTTTCATAATGTCTGACATGTCGTTGGAAATCGAAAGAGTTCAAACGTTATGAACTATTACGAGCAATCATGAACCGAAACGGACCGTGAAATTCCTCGCAGCCGTGGCAAATGATAATCACGGCGCATTGTAGTGTGTGATGCAACGATTTAAATAATTCACATTGCAATCGTCGTATGACCGATAATTTCTCAAAATAGTTCATAACGAACGTCACAGTAAAATCTGTCGAACTTACAGGAAATTCAGACAAATTTAACCGGGCTCGTTATAATAATGCTCCACCGTCTCTGCAGAACACGGAAACGCGTTCTCTTCGTTGGCTTTAATGCAGATTACGATTGTAACTGCACTCTTTGCAGGTGTTTCTTAGTTGCAGTTAATAGCGGTACTTGCTACTTATTACCGGTAATTACTTTCTGCTCCTATTGCCGGCCATTTGCATCGAAATTTACTTACTGGGATCAGCAAAGATCCCTGCGATATTTTTCGCACTTGTGCTTGAACAGTTTTATAGTACTTTGTTTGTAAGTTTAAGATTTGATGCCTTTTGGAAGCTTATCAGGGATTTAAGATTCCAGGAATCTTGGGATTTAGGAACATATCTTGAAATACAATAAATTCAACAACATACTCTAACACAGAGTGCTCTCTCCAGTATCCAAAGTTGATAAAATCTACAAATCAACGCACAACATATATCTTCACGATTAATAATAGATGAACGTAAAATATCCTATTCGCCATTAAAATGATAAATGAACTCGGTGATACGTGTACGTAATTGCTTTCTCCGCTTTCATTCCCCAAAGCGATATATCTCAAATCAATTAGGCGAATCTTACCGAGCTGTACACAGCAATTAAGTTCTCGACTTTACAACCGCTGTAACAGCTTCATCGAAGCGTGGCTTTTTTCTGCAACGTCCTCTCCTTTTTCGCAAATCATCCAAATGCACGAAGATCACGCTTTCTCACGCTGCATCCGCGACCGCAAGCTTGTTCCTGGCGTAACTTTTGCAGTCGATTAAAGGTTCGTGGTGCCGTATATCATAAATTCTCGCGAGGAGCCCGCAGGATGGCCTATAAAACGTCGTTCTGTTCACGCTGCTTCGCCATTTACGCGACGCCGATCTCCGCATTTAAGCTGGCTCTCGTGCTCGCATGCCTCGATTCGACTTGGCCACCGTTACACGCATTCTTTACGTCTTCATCAAACAATAAATTGCGGACGATCGTTGCGTGAGTGTATCAAACGCGCCGGCGCAACGCTCGAGCTTTTACGCCAAGTACGACGATAATTTTCAACTTCAAGCTTAAGAGAATAACTTTTATTTTTCAGCATTTTTATGCTGCCAAATCTTACTGGACTGTTCCGAAATTATTCGGCGTTTGCTACAGCGGCGGTCAACCATTTTGTATTTAGAGTATCATTTTCACTGAACATTCTTCGCTACAACGACAGTCAGCCATTTTGTCATTTAGAGTATCATTGATACATTTGCGTTTCACTGAACATTTTTCATTCTTTGCTATAACGACAGTCAGCCATTTTGTATTTAGAGTATGATACATTTGCGTTTCACTGAACATTCTCTGTTCTTCGTTACAATGACAGTCAGCCATTTTGTATGAAAAGTACCGATAAGATATGTAGCTATTTTGACTGCGTTATAAATTGATACACAATATGAATACTTTAATGCTCACGTTATTTTAAAATACTTCTATGCTATCAAATGTTGCCAGTCTTTTTATGCCTCTAAAGTCGGTCACATATGCAGAAACCCGATAGGGCTATGTTACGTTGTTTATGCAACAACCGATCGGAAAGTATGCAAGCAAAGTTTCTCACTCCGTCTCGTATGGTCAAGGTTTGGAGCGATTGCGTACAAAGTAGGCTAAACACTGACCGCCGCAATAATTGGAGGTCAAGATGTGATGGCGATTGTCGGCATTTCTGTGCGCATAATCGGTAGAAAGAACGCTTAACCGACCGCAAAACCGAACGTATCATTATTATATGTTATGGGTGGCTTTCGCACCTTGCCGCGAACCGTAACGGGATCGTGGGATAAGCGTAGGGCAAGGGATACATAAACGCGGACGTTATGGTGTCACGTGTCACGGAAACCATAAGGCCGTCCGTGTGCCTCATGGTGAGATACGAACTCGATTCCCGTTATTTCTCGTCAGAATTCCATGCTAGTGTCAAAATTCACGGCGCCGCCCCCATAGGCCTTCTTGGAAGGGGAAAAACATCTTGTACCATGGTGTGCTGGACAAATTAACTACAACATCCGGTACAATTCTTCCCCCAACTTCGATGGAGGCGTGTGCTCACTTATCTACTGAATTTACTGCCTGTTCAAATTTCTAAGTCTGAAAACTTCCGAATTTTTAGCTATCTGATTATTTAATTTTTGTACGTGCTATTTAGTGAACTATGTCTCTCGTTGCCCACTTCTTATACATTTCGTTGTCTTTTCATTTCTTTCCAACATTCTTGTCCTCTTATAATGAATAAATGATAAAAGTCAATAGAGTGAAAATATGCGATACAGCAAAGTCCGAATCTTATGAATCATCCTGTAAAATTTATCTTTAAATCCCACAAGTTCCTCGGTGTTTCTCGATCCCGAAAAAACAGGCAATTGACTTGTAGCCTTTCTCACATATGTCCACGAAATATGTGCCAAACTTTTTATTGATAGTGTAATTACAGGTAATAGAAGTAACTGGCGTTAGGGTCATTCGACGATCTTTCTTCCTGCTTTCTTTTTATCGGTTCTAAAGTGCCCGTGGACCCATTCGAACTATCTCGGTACGCAATCGGCGGTCAGATTTATTCGTTCATTACACGAAGTCGTTAATCCACGTTATTTACTCTCCGTTCGATTAATCCGCTGTGTAATTTAGTCGGCTCGGCTCGTTTAATCTGTACATTTCGCCGCCCCTAACCTTTGCTGTCGCTATTCAAACTTCATTACCGCACCTGCTAAAGTTTCTTTCGTTTCATACCTCGTTGTCTGTTCATGACGATTGGATCTTTTTATGACTCTTAGGAAGGTTAGAGATTAGGTGTGCAGGTTATAAATCAGGACTATCGATATCAGCATTCTTTTTGGGTATTTCAGACATCTTCCGGGGTCATGGTTGGTATCTACAAGTAACTGGGATGTGGACTCTATGCGAAGGGCTAATAAGGATCTGGGTTGTAATAAGTAATTGTGATTTGAGGATTTCAGCTATACTAAGATCTAGATATAGAAATCAGGTCTTCTAGGTATCTGGATTTATATAGGAAAGACCTTATAGGAACCTAGGTTAAGTCGTAATTTTGATTTTATAAGGATGTGGACTTATATCCACATCCATAGGATGGGGACCCTATGTGGATCTAGGTTAAATAGGAATTTGTTAGAGATGTGGACCTCATGGGGACCTAGATTAAAAATTTGGAATATGTAAGGGTTAAATAAGAGTTTGGATTTCATAGACATGTGGACCTCATAAGCATCTGGGATAGATAGGAATTTGGGTTACACAGGGACAACACGATTTTATATTAGGGATTCAATTTATCGAGTCCAATGACTCCAGCCTAATTCACGGCCTAAAATCTAATAACGTCCTGCAAAATTGATTGCAACCAAATGGCGATGTTCGGTCTTTCGAAATGCCGATTTTCGCGCGCTTTCTATCCGCCCGCACCTTTCACCGTAACCAGGAATTTAATTACACGGACGCCGCCGCTTAATTGCACTCGGAGAACGTTCATTGTAGTCTTTGATTACTGCGGTCGCGGACTCTTCCTGGCCATTTTTTAGAGACTTTATAACAGCACGCTCTAGCGGCACCGTCGAAGATTTACGTTTGCATTATGGAAGTTAATAAGAAGTTGAATTACTATGTATTATTATTGCCCACCAGAGATGACGAAGCTGCTGCAAACTTTACCTTCAATCTTAAATTTCGTTTCAGCCGGTTTCTCCGTCGCTGTAAAATTCGTAAAAGAACATTACTTGTTTACGAGGATGTTTGTGAGAGATTCCATTCGAGATTTAAAACGAAGCACACCGCTCGTGCATTAACAGTATATGCATGTTGCGAGAAATTCGAAAGCAACGAACGGAAAATATTACATCTGATTATCTGTCTTTTTCGAACGCGCACACCGGTGAAAATTCATCGAGAACCGAAAAACTGGTGAACAAAATTGCGAAACATGTTCGTGATCCAAGCGAGATATTGTGATATGAACGGCTGCGTCTCTGAACAAATAGCGATTTTCGGATGAAATTCTAACCGTTCTAGGTAACCGGGTTTATTTTCAACGATGAAACACGTGGTACCGTATCATCGATTTCGGCTACGGAAACGCGGCTTGCACAGATGGCGGTTTTCGAAGGTACGGAAGTTTCGTTGAATACCGAGTCAGCAGGCTTTGTTGTAATATCGTATTAACGGCTCGTGAATCAGGGTACAAAACGTTGCCCCGTTATTAATCGGAATTAACAAAGGTGAAATTTATCTCCGCGGCGGTCGTCCACATGGGATTTTTAATTTCCACGACGTAATTGAGCGTCGAACGAATGAGTTATCGTCCATAAATTTCCCCTCTCCCGGATTTCCCATTCCATATGCATATCGCCATTCATAAATCCTTTCCGCACGAATTTCTATCGAATACCGGAATCTTCGTTTCCCCGTGACAATATTTTGATACTCCATATCTGTACTCGCGGAACGATGACGTTTTCATTTCGCAATGATAAATTGCTGGATCTACGGTTTCGCGTTATTTCACACTATGATTTTCGAGCGTACCGGTTTGCACCTTCTCTCAATACGTGTCTGGAGAACGATATTGTTACACGTTTCATGGGTACGACACCTTGAGGTGTGTGTAGGCAGTTTCCGGGGTGTAATAACGATTTCTACCGCCATTACGAATATTGTTATGGTTATCGCGCGATTTTGTACGCAAGGCGCCCCGATTTTTCCGGGAAAATCGAATCAAACGAAAATTTTAAAGAATCCGTGCACGTTTGACTGTGCAAAGCTTGTTATATTATTATTTAATGTTATCGCCTATCACTATTCTTAGATTTCGATATGTCAGATACTGATTCATTAGATATTGGCGCGTTAAACTTCGTTCTGTTGGATATCGATACGTTAGATTTCGTCGCGTTAGATATCAACGCATTAGATATCTGTGAGTTAGATTTCGTCACATTAAATA
This sequence comes from Megachile lagopoda, assembly GCA_036983795.1. NCBI lineage: Eukaryota > Metazoa > Arthropoda > Insecta > Hymenoptera > Megachilidae > Megachile > Megachile lagopoda. Next base: position 8,348,118 of record CM072797.1, on the reverse strand, counting down.
TCGGTGCGTTAGGTATCGTCACGTTGGATATCGACGTGTTAAATTTCGTCGCGACAGATATCGACCCATGTCAGCACGTCGCATATTGTCGCATTAGACATCGACGCATTGGATATCAACGCGTTGCATATCGTCGCGTTCGATTTTGTCACGTGAAATATTATCACAACAGATATCGACGTGTAGGGATTTGCCATACCAAACACTAACGCGTTCAACATCGACGCGTTGAATGTAACCATGTTGCATATCGACACGTTGAATTTAGCTACCTTGAGTGTCGACATGTTCTATCGTTACTCATTTGCCACACATGGAATCACCACATGTATAACCACGTGTTACCCAAACGTTATATCTATACGTGCAATACACAAACTACATAGTCACATTGTCCATTTACAATTTATTGTACCTCTCCATTTGTCCTGTTATGAAGATTAATCAATAAAACTTCCAACCAGAACAACTTTTTACACAGACAAATCTCCTGATCGAGTAAATGGACGATCCGCAATCTCAGCAAGGAAAAGAACAATCTAATCGTTTTTAAATCTCCGTTCCCGCAAGATCTTCATTAATCAACACTTTGGTGAAATTCTTTGTCGAACATCCGCCACCAGCTGCGAAATCATTCGATCGGTGGCACGAGGGTGTTCCAAAACGAACGCCAGGAAAATGCAGGCCACTGCGGAACATGGGTCATTTGGCTATCTGACGTAGCACGAAAGTTAACAGGACGCAAGCATCGTCGGAATTGGCTGACCTCTTGGCCCTGTGGCTACTGGAACAACTTTGTTCGCTTACCATCCTGCCCATCCTCTCTATAACGGTGTACATCGCCACGCAATGCTGTTATCCACAACAAGGGTTATCGAGTTTTGTTTCGTCGAGGGTGGCACCATTGTATCAGGTTAGCTTCGATTTCTCGTTAACGTCAGTCGCGACGAGATTTCGTTCTCCGCCTCCGAAACGCGTTAGAGAAAAGAGCAAAAGTTTTCTCATCTCCTGTGCGACCTGATTCTTTACGATCCTCTGCCCTCGTTTCCCGTTTCCGTACACCCCTAATTCTTTGCCATACACCCTGCAGCTTTCGGAACACCCTTAAACAGCTCGATGCATCGCACACGCGACAAAACTTAAAAACCATTGACCACTGCAATGTCCCTGCAGTTCTGGAACCTTAGACTATAGAATCTCTAAGGGTAGTTTTTAACATATTTTGTATGTCGGATAGACGATCAAATTGCACGTGATTGGAACATTTCTAACATTTTACAAAATTATATCACAAGTTTACATAAAATCCTACAAGATTGTCCGAATAAAGCCGTCACATAAAAGTATCTAAAATATCCTTCGCATAATAGCTCGTAATAATGTTCCGTAAAATTTCATAAAAATGTCTCAGAGAAATATCGTGCAAGGAAACTTTTGTCTCTTAACAAGTTATTGTAAAGGTAAACAATGAGCGATTTATCCGCCAGATTTTTATTTGCTATTTTCAAACATCTTGTTAAACTTCTCGGAAGATGAAACATTTCTTAGGTAAACTTCAGTTAAACGCAAGAGGAAGAAATCTTGCGGAAAATTTCATCACAAAACTCCTCGGGTAATTTTCTTTGCTTTCCGTTGCATCGTGTAAGAACGAAGAAAACGCTGGATGCTTCCGGATTCACCCCCTTCTGGCCGGAGGCGTGCAGCACGTGCCCAGAAAGAGTTCCGAGGCTGCCCGCTATATTAAGTATTCTATTCGCATTACCTCCCGCTGAACAGAAAGTTACACACGCCTCGTTATGCGGCCAGAAGCGGCACCAGCAGCGTTCTGCAAACTTAATTAGCGACTCTGGCCAGCCGGACATCGAGAAAGGAGACACTTCGAAGAAGCCGATGATTTATCTGAATGCCCCGGAGCCTGGAATCTCGTTCTCATCCCGCCGTGTCCCATGTGGAAGAATGCAGCTTCGATTGTAATTACAGTTACCCGCGTTAGGATATTTTAGTTGCTCGTTTCCTGATAATAGTATCGGAATTGATAGAGTGCAAACCTATCAAAATTCCATTAACAAAATTGGCTTTTTATGTTCAATTGGAACGATAGGTATGTGACACACAACAGTGCGTTGCAATTTGACTACTGTTATTAATACTGTTAATTCATTTGTATCTCTAATGTGTGTATATCCTTAGGGAGTAGATTTCTCTGCCGCTAGGTTTTGGACTGTGTATTGTTTCATTAGATACCTATATTCTCAAATACAGTTCTAGATATCCATATTTCTCTATCTTTCGATTCATGTACCTGTCGATTACTGTGTCTCTAGATCCCTGTATTCCCACATTCACACATTCATGGATTCCTACATACCCAAATTACCTCCAGATCTCTGTATTTGTCGATCCTTTGATCTCGATTCTTGTATCACCAGATCCACATTTCTATATCCTTATGTGCTCAAATTTCTATATCTCCCTGTCTCTATATTGCCTAATTTCTGCATCTTCTGATCACGATATCTCCAGATTCCTACATCCAAATTTTTGTATCGCAGTTTTCTGCATTCCCTAATTCCTATATCTTCCGATCAGTATATCTTCCAATTTCTACATCCCGAAATCTCTATATCCTCCATTTCCTATATCCTCCGTATCCTGAAATCCTTATATCCCCAAATCCCCATATCCCAAATCCCAGCTCAAATCCCTATAACCCTAGTCGAACGTAACAGCGAAACTTACGTTAAGCTCTTTTGATCAAAGCTCGGTGCTTGTTTAAACTGCAAACGCGAAACTGCCTCCGGGTACCGCCTCGAACGAGTAAACAGCATGCGTGATTTTAATTGGAGGATCAGCGTGATCCTGCCGCGGCAATTTTATTCATCCAGAAATAAACTGGTTCATAATGGATAAATCCTCTGGAAAGCCCGATTCGATGATTAATAACTGTTTTGCGAGTTATTAGCGGAAATCAAGTGGACACGAATATCGAATTTTTATCTTCTTTGCGTTTTCAACTTCCTCGACAACTGTGAGAAGTTACGTGTTCTTGTCGAAATTTCGGTCGACGTCTCGAGAAATGCAGAACAGCGTAATGTGTTACGATTACCTTGACTTACGCTCGATCATCGCGCTCTCAGCTGACTCGCTCGCGTGCAAGTACGTAAATGTCGTAAAGATCCGCTCGTTGCTACGCCACGAAGAGATGTAAACATGCTTCCCCTTGATAGCCAGCTTGTACGACATAGTGCAGCGTACAGCGCATTTTGTTTCACGCGCTAATGTAATTTGCCTTCGTCCGGGACCGACGTCGACGTTCCTTCATCGACGAACGGCTACCGGCATGTCTCGTGTTTACCGGGTGTACCGTGAAACGTGTACGCACGCCGTAAAATAACTGCTTCTTGAATAATACAATTTATGAAAAATTTCTTCTCGAAATTTACTATGTACAAATTTTCATGCATTTTGCGATTACATGCTCGCACAATAAATATACTTATAGTACAATTAGAACATGTGTGTAAAATCGTCGACTAAGATGAAACATAATAAACATTATGTTAGTTTAACTTTTTCTTCTCTATAAATTTTGTCTTCGTATATCTTCATCTAACCTAAAAACGCTCATATTCAATGCAGACATTCGATATTTTTTCCGTTTATGTGTCAGTCTATATATATTAAAATGACAAATGTTGCCCGGAATATGTGTACAGTAAAGATGAAAAGATCCTTAAATTTTTAACGAATCTCGAGAAAGAAGTTTCATAGGGGAATCGGTTCAGAGATTGATTGCACAAAAAAGATGTTTAGACAAGTGCACGTCTCATTTGACATCGTTTTCGACATGCATTCATCGCTGCGTCGAAGTATCTATTTTTATCTTGCCGAGACAAGAAGGGTTCTATACTATATTGCAATGCTGACGGGGTATCATTAATATTGTAGACGTTGATAACGAAATAGAATTTCGGTACACTCTGTATAAATGAACTTTTGCTTCATTAATTTATTCCATTAACGGTTCAGCAAACAGGTTAATATAACACACATTTTAATCTACACAGCTGAGCTTCTAATCCCAGGATTTGTTTAGTTCCTCCGTTAATCTTTCGAAGTTCCCTTTTAATTATCGGGAGTAAACAATGAAAATTAACTTGTCGGTAACTCGGTGAGTTTCATAATTTTATTCATGAATTTTCTCCGTCGCTTTTAATATTTATTTCCAGTCACATTCTCCTCGGGCATTCACAACGAGGAAAAATATGAATCATACGAGATACAAGATTACGATGTAAATAACACTTCGATCTCTGCTACGTGCTAAAAAACCTTGAAAAAACTGGTCAGGTTTTATACTTATCAAGGAAAATTAATCGAGAAGTTTTCGTTCCGTGAAACTGTAAAGAAAACTTGTCGGCTTACAAAACTTGAATTCAATTACGACGCATGGACTGGAGAAATTCTACAACAGTAAAATAGTCTATCGGAATAACGATATCGATCGGGACGATTTCGATCGATCGCAAAAGGGAATCTAAACGATCGAAACAGCGCAGTTGCGAAGAGCCACGTTGCGTTTCGACACGGATTGTCGATTCCTTCCGCCCCTCTGTTCGGACTTCGGAGCGCTCTTCAGGGTCCCTGCTGGTATTTTCTGTCAGTCGACGGCAGGCCGCGGGGCGAGCTGGTCGAGAAAAGGCGACGCTGTTAAAATCAAGTCGTTCAGCACGCGTGCTCCTCACATTAGTTCTCCTGCTTTCAAAATTCCTCACAGAGTTAAATGCGATACAAAAAGACATCGAAATAAAAAATCAAGGTGCTTTTCACTGAAACGAAATTCGACAGTCAGATAGGAACTTTCGATCTGTAATAACAATACTCGTGAAGGCAGTGTCAGAACATTGCGCATCGATGCAAATAGGTATAACGAATTGAAAATTGCAAAGCTGTGTCATTATATACGAATAGCTGGCGATAAATGGTCACTGAATAATAAAAGATTGATAGGAGGTTTAGAAATAAACAAGGTTGAAAATTTTTGTGGAACGGAGGATCAATCGTAAATGGCATCGGGTGCGAAAGGGGCTGATCGCCAAAGAGTCTACGAGCAAAGATAAGGGACGCGGTGACCCGGCCCGTCGAGGCTCGTATAAAATCGACGATAGCGAAGTCGACAGCCGGCAGTGTTGCGGGAGCCGTGCGCGAGAGAGGACGGACGTTCGTGGGTTGTACGTCGACGCGCGGGAAAAACGACGTGGAAACGCAAAAAGTCACCGATGATTCCCGCCACGCTTTACATTCGTTTCGAGCAGCGTTCGTACGATCGTTCGAACGTTTTATCGTGTTGTCATCGTCTTGGTGAGTCGTCGAGTGCGGTCAACCGTGCGTAACGAAGGAGAACAACCATGCACCAACAGCGATTCGAGGTTGTGCTGTGACGAGCACGCGTTGTAATTAACCCTCTTGAAACGCGGGGAATGTTGATCCACGATCGATAACGAAAAGTTTTCGTATCGCGAGGAAATTTTGAGAAGCTCGAAAACTGTTGAAACGTTCGTGGAAATTGGAGCTGTGATTCTCCGAAAAGGATAGAATTAGCGGAGCTCGGGGCTGGAAAAGTTTCCGGAGAGATGCAGCGGCTGCGAACGAACGACGAGGATACGAGCGGAAAGCCGAGGGAGCCTTGAAAGATTTGCGGAAGGAGGACGCGAAACCAGAAGCAGGAAGAGGGCGGAGGTAAAGGAAGAGCCGCGAACAAGAGGCAACGTAGAGGCGAGAAAACACTCGAGGAATGCCGTGGATAAAGTGTTTGGGTGGCGGAGGCGGAAAGGCCAGAAGAGGCAAACCACTCAGCGTCAGCCAACCGATCCACCTGCTCGTCAAGGTAAGACAATTCTTTGATTTTTCCTACCGTTTACGAATTTTACCCGAAAACGAGCTACGCCCTTTTCCGTAGGCGTCTTAAGTGGAACAGCATCGACGTTAATGCCTCGCGATTGACTCGACACGCGAACACATGGCCCCGCTAATTCGTGGTTATCAATCGCTTTCAATTCTTTTTTACCGTCCAAGTACTCGAACGATCTTCGAGGGATGTTCGATTTCGTGGCTCCTCTTCAGGCTCATCGACACGATTACGCGATACCCAAACGTCTTTGCGCTTCACCACTTGGAACCGATATATTTAGAATATTATGAACTTCTAAAGTTGTTGCAAATTTTAAGGTTGAACTTTTTAACACAAAGGTGTTTCAGCAATTTAGGGATGATAGGGTTAAAATGATGCAATTTTATATGGAATTAATTTCTGGAAGTATTTGTGATCAATAATATTCACGTACGTCATGCATTGTTGAATGTAAAAGAAAAAACTAATTCATGTGTGGGTTCCAATGGAAAAATCTTCATATGTGATCATAGGTTGTCGAATTGAAAGGTAAAAATATATGTCCATACGCAGTCATCGGTTGTTGAACACGAAAAAATCTAAATATTCATACGTGGCCATAGATTTTTGAATTCAAACAGCTAAATTTCCATATGCAGCTGTACGAGAAAATAAATATTCATACCTGGATATTGTTGAACATAGAAAAAATAGCTAAACCTTCATATTGTTGAATATAAAAAAATCCATAAACAATATCGCTGCCTTAAAATAGATCGATGTTATATCAGAGTCAAGTTCAAAAGTCAGGATCATTATCCAGGTGTTTGAATTTAATCTAATTGTATACAAGTACACTGTCAAAAATCTGCCGATAAAAAGAGTGCGAAAAAACATTATCGGTTAAACACACGGTATCATTTGGGGATGATAAGGTCAATTCGTTCTCTCGGTAACTAGATGATAAGTGAAACTAATCTTTTGTCGCGTTCGGTTAATTGTCTTCGGCTTCTACCCGTTCGACCGAGGAGCACAAAAGGCACGAAATTGAGGCGTCTCCGCTATCTCGCAGCGATAGTAATTACTTGAAGCGTTTAGTCAGAAACGGTCGGAACAGAGGATCGGAGAAGAAAGTTTTCCACGATTAAAACGGTTATTAGTCGGGCGTTTCTTTCACGTTGGAATGTTACAAAGCCCGGCGAGATACGAAATCTCGGGATGACGGAGGGGCGCCACGGACCTTCCGTTCTGGCAGACTGATTTATTAATTTCTTCGTCGAAGGCCTGTTTCTTTCGGCTTTCGAGCTCGTACGGGCTCGCGACTCTCTACAGAGTATATCGATTCTCGCCACAACCCACCAATTAAATTGATAATAACGCGCCGCGTTACCTGCTCGTTATCGTGCCTGGTGGTTGACTCTTAACGCAATCGTTAAGTGACACCCACACATTGTACTCGATCGTGCGAGAGAGACTGGTCAGGATGAGATTGCAGGAGATACATTCCAAGGGATATTGCGGATATCAATGTTAGAAAAAGGAAAATCCTTTTTCCCTTAAAGTTGAACCTTGACAAGATTGAGTTCGTTGTATTCAAACGGAAATCAGTTACTAATAACTCTCGTAGTATAATTACTATTTAGCTATAACATTGTAATTCATTATTTGAAACAGCGCTGAAGCTGTTGGATAGCTTGAAATTTCATGAAACAACTCTTGTATTCGAATTGACCCACATACGTAAAGAGATATCGAATATAACACGCAAAAATTGCGAAAAGGAACAATAAACTGCAGTTAGAGACAATTAAACAGGTTTATGTTACGATCGTTATATTTCGAATGTTTTTTAATGTTTTATTTTGATCGCGAGCCCGGTAAATGTTTCGATACATAGCAATTATAAGCGGATATGTGTCAGGTATGATTCGTTGTACGAAAGTCTCGCTTCCGTTTAAAATTGCCCCCGAATAAAAAATATCGAACTCGCTAACGGATCTGTCAGCTTCAAAGTTCCATATTTTTCTCGATACGTAGAAAATCGTTTTCCAATACGTTGTTATTGAATGACGGACACAAAAGGAACAGTGCACGGTAGTAGCTTACAATTAGCATGGTAATCATTGAAGTGCAAAGTCGAGTAACTTTTTCATCCTTCATCGACGCATTTTTCCCGTGATTAAAGCGGAGGTACTCGTCCCGTGGTTCATTTTTCTCGTGTACTCTTCCTGGAAAACGACCCCTGCTATTCGACCATAATGCTTATGCAAATTGCCCGGTCCCGTCCCCCACCCCGGCATTCTGTGATTAAATGAAATTAAATTAAATCAGCGTGCCCCGTACAAAACATCGAATTAATTCGTACAACAAGAAGTTGCGCCGATCCTCGAATTAATTAAACGGCTCGTTCGAAATTCAATTCCGCTCCTACGGTAGCCACTTAAAATTCCGGATTTCCGTGTCACGACCAGCCCGTTCGTTTCGCGGGATTCAATCGCTCTGCACGCGTCATCGATTCGTCAAAATAATTCATGTCCTTTTCCGCGGAGCGTGGTTACCGCCCGAAAAAGATGGCTTCTCTTATTGTTCCAATAAAACGGGTTGTGGGAGTTTGGGATCTGCGAATTTGGAAATTCAGGGTTATGGATTTGGCAGTTTAGGTTAGGAGGTTTGGAAATTCGCGAAATTTGAGATTCATGGTTATGGATTTGGCATTTGTGGGATTTTAGGAAGTATAGAAAATTAGGAGATACAAGGCTATGGATTTGATAGTTTAGGAATAGCTTTGGAGGTTTAGAAGTTTGCAAATTTTGAAACTCAGAGTTTAGGGACGAAGTTTAGAACTTTTGCGAGCTTTAAAAGTAATTTGAACATTCCAAAACTAAAAAATTGTAATATTCTATACTCTCCAATTTGAAACAAAATTCCCACGCGTACATCATAAAATTCTCGACCAAGCTATCAAAGATCAAAAGTCTGACTTGTCAGATATCATTATCCAGCCTAACGACGGATTCCTCCCCAAGTACATTGATTGTATACAATCATCCGCAGTACAAAGGTTCCCCTTCGACACCGTCTTCAATTAAAAACAAAGAACCTATGGATTGCTATTACGACCTCGAAAGGCTTAAACAAAATTTCAAACACACTCCTCCGCCTTGAAAGTCGACCTTTCCTCCCGGCTCTGGGCTATTACATAAAGTTTCGTCGTGCAAAAACGCGCAGAATTGCCAGGGGCTCGCTAATTTAATTGCCAGCTCGGGTATAGAAGCGTGTACTTGCCGGACGTTGTATGACTAGAAACTGATCGTACAGGTGTATAGTACCGATAATAGTACGGTTATAATAACAGACAACGGGCGTTCGCATGAGCGTGGATTGCTCGCACACGTCGTCACGTATCCATGAACAACGTTGCTACGCGTTGGACATGCTCTCGATGCCATGAAACGCTAAATAACCTCACTTTTCGTTTCTATACTTCCAATGGCGGTCCACCAAATGTTTAGAAACACTTGCCACTTCTTCAAATCCACATTCTTATAAAAAGGAATTATCTATAAATTGAACGGTGATACTGAATGTTTTTACTGAAGCTTCAAGTCTTCAATATTTTTCTTACCAAAATTAGTTCATTGTAAGCAAATGTAATGTATGTTGTATATTGAACAGAGAATATTTCAGAGACAAGTTTGTTACTTGTCAAAGAGAAATACGAAACACATTTGTATAAAAATCATTTAAGTAACAAAAAGAACAAAAATTCTGGCTAGTCTGACTTAGGTACACATGTAAATAAAATATCAATCACACCAAACTGCTACATAAGTTCCTCAAGTATTTCGATATATACAAAGTGTAAAATTATTGAACAAGTGTGTCGATACAATTTTAATTACCGCAAACTGGGTACAACGTTGGCTCGTAAAATATTTGGAAGACTTTCAAAAATCGTAACTTCGATATACGAAACGATTACGAAGCCAGTCTGATCCCGAGACAGCATGTTTCCAAGCCTGAATGCAGGAAAAGTGGCGGGTTTTATGTCGTTTTTACGTTAAATGGTATGGCCGTTCGAATGGTCGTATTCATTCCATGGAATACCGTGTCGCACTCCTAAGTGGCGCTTTAATGAAATCGACCGGTGTACGTCGCCGCGGGTGGTACACGTTTCGCTATTATTTAATTGCACGCCGCTATTAGCGCGAGATTTTTTCCACCGTATAATTCGCTTAACGATGGCCTCCGACTTGGCTAACCGCTACTCCAAACGACACTTCGAACGAGGCGAGAGAAGATCGCGGGACCACCGCCGGGGTCGTGAGAGGACTTCGCTCGTGGCTTCTTTCTTCAAATATTTGCACACCAGTATACGACCTGGCAGTCAAAAGTTATGCACAAGAAAATACATGGTCGTTAAGGAAGCAATTAACGAGAGAAATATGTGGGATAATATCCTTCTTACGTTACTTCTATTCAGGGACTTTCTAGGTTAGGTTAGGTTTTCCCAAATATTGAAGTTTTCCTGTTTCGAAATTCTCAAATCTTGAAATTTCCAAACTCTCAAACCTCCAAATCCTGAAATTTCCAAACTCTCAAACCCCTGAGTTCATAAATTTCTAAATTTGTGAATCCTCAGACTTCACATTTCGGAACTTCCACATTCCTAAACTCTCAAATCCTAAAATTTCTAAATTTCTAAATTTTCGAACCCCCGAATCTCCAAATTTCCGAATTCTCAAACCCCTAAATTTTTAAATAACTAAATTCTGAAACCCCCAAATACTCAAGGTCCCAAATTTCTAAATTTCCAAATTCTCAAACCCCAAATCCTCAAATTTCTAAATTTCTAAATTTTCAAATTCTCAAACCCCAAATCTCTACATTTCCGAATCCTCAAACCCCCAAATTTCTCAATTTTCAAGTTCTGAAACCCCCAAATCCTCAAACCTCCAAATTTCTAAATTTCCAAATTCTCAAACCCCCAAATTTCTAAATTTTCAAATTCTGAAACCCCCAAATCCTCAAACCTCCAAATTTCTAAATTTCCAAATTCTCAAATCCCAAATCCTCAAACTCCCAAATTTCTAAATTCTCAAATTCTCAAACCCCAGAATCTCCAAATTTCCAATCCCTAAATCCCTAAATCTTAAATTCCCAAATCTCAAAAGCCCGAAATTCCTAACATTCCAAATCCTCAAATCTTCACATACCTAATCTAAACTCTCAACTTGCGTTACCACTTCTGCTACACATTTTCTGTTCGCTAATTTGCACAAACACGAAAGTACCGTTGTTAAACAGTCTAACAACAAAATTCCAACAGTTGGTTCATGTTCCTGCTGGCGCTAAGAGCATTTTGTCCAAAGACCGGCAATTAAGTCGGCGCACCTGCCAAGCAGCTATGTCAATTTTTTCCGCAACAACGAGGCTATATATTAAACTGTTAATTGCATATCTTTTTTTTTTTTTCTAAAGAACCTGCACTTTAACACGAACATGTCGCAAATCTAACTTATACGAACGATTTAAATCAACCAACTATCGATTCATATATTAACGTTTCTGAGAAAACTCGCTTTCCAACGCGGCAGGAAAATTCCAGTTACTTTTTTCTCCTGTTCATAAAACGAGACTATTTCGTTTCAATCGACGAGAATTTCGTTGGGGAAATATTTGGTGAACGAGGAGCAGTCGATTCCAGGAAAGCTCGATAAACTTCGATTATCGTTTGGCGAAAGGTTAGATGGCAGGCTTTTAGAGGTATCCTTCACGGTGAATCAGCGAAGACTCATAATTCTCGGGGAAGATTAGGAAACCCTCATAACTATCGTCATCATAGTGCATGCAAACTGGTAAGTCGTACGTGTACCGGCTCGTATATTACTCGCGATATATGCGCCTATGCCATTGACTCTTGTACACCTGCAAAACAATGTTTTATTGGCTGGATATGCTCCCTCGGTAGTTTTCCTTTCTACTTTTACGTCAAGAATTAATTTTACTGTATGGAGGCTGTCTGTATGCAATGAATTTATGTTACATTTATCTTTATCTTGGAAGTCAATTTTAGGTGGGACTTTGGGATTTTTGGAATTTTGGGACTTAAGGACTTTGGGACTTAAGGACTTTGGGACTTAAAGATTTTGGGACTTAAAGACTTTGGGACTTAAGGACTTTGGGACTTAAGGACTTTGGGACTTTGGGACTTTGGTACGTAGAGACTTCGAGACGTAGGACTTTCGGGACGTGGAGACTTCGGGATCTAGGGACTTTGAGACGTAGAGACTTCGAGACATACGGATTTCGGGACATAGAGACTTCGGAACATAGGGACTTTGGGACATAGGAATATCGGGACACAGAGACTTCAGGACGTAGGGATTTCGGGACGTAGAGATTTCGAGACATAGGGATTTCGAGACGTAGAAGCTTCGGGACATAGAAACTTCACAATATATAGACTTTTGGACTTAAGGATTTTGGAACTTCAGACCTTTGAGACTGAAGGACTTAGAAATTTTGGGACTTTGGGACCATGTAACTCTGAATTATAGGAATTTGGGGTTGTTAGAACTTAGGAGTTGACAGATTTGGAATTTCGGAGACTGTGGGGAACTTAGGAGTTGAGAATTTGGAAGATTCGGAAATTTGGATACTTGAGAATTTGGTCGTTTGGGAACGGGAAAACTTGAGGATTAGAGGATTTGTGAGTTAGAGGACTTCGGACTCATGAAGTGTAGGAGACTTCGTAGATTTGGGGCTTGAGATTCGAGGAACGTTGTACTTAAGAGACTCGGAAGATTGTAGACCTTGAAGAACCTGGAGAACTAGCCCTAAGAACACATTGCAGTTATGGGACTTAAAATTTCAAGAACATTGAATTTATCAGACTTGAAGTACTTCGTACTTGGAATACTTTGAACTTGGAACCAATGAGATTTAGAAGACTTCATTTGGGACTTGAGATCTAAAGTACTTCGTATTTGAAAGACACGGAAAATGGTGGACCTTGAACCTAGAGAACTAGATCTAGGAACACATTGTAGTTAAGGAACTTGAAACTTGAAGAATTTTAAACTTGTCAGACTTGAAGTACATCGTACTTGGAACACTTTGAACTTAGAAAACTCGAAACCATCCAGAATATCCTAAGTCTCAAGAAGTTTGAAACCAATTCCTCTAAAATGTCTTGAGACTGTATTCTGGATTATAACTTTGGAATTAAAAAATTCGTGAAAGTACGAGGTAGAAAGCAATAATTGCTGGAGGAAAACAGCTGGAGTGGCAGAGAAGTAGCTGACCCGAAGAAGGAATAAAATTGCGAGACAGTAGGACGCGAGACGCGTGTCCCAATTGAAGAACTTTTAATTGCGCACCGACGTGCAACTGCAATTAAGGAATCTCAAGGGGTCGGGCATCGTCTCTCGCGCACGACTCGAATCGTTAGCCGTGATATCGTGCGATTTAATCTTCGCCATCGTTCGTTTCTTTTCCGTGAACGTGGCGCTCGTTAAGTCTCTTTCTCTGTATTATTTTTTCCAGCCGGGTTTCTTCTGTTTCTGTTGGAAGGATAGCGTCTCGTCTGGACCAGTCTCTTGCTGAATTCAATTTCTCTGGCTCTGATTGGAAACCACCGTTGAAATTTCCTAAATCCAGCGCCTGTTTTCATAACGTGAACGCCATTGAAACGCTGGCGCCTGAATATTCAACGTTTATCGACGGCTCTTTCTCGAGGCTCTTTCTCGAGGTTCTGAAAAATTGAACACCGGAATTGGCAAGATGACTAGGAAAACTGTTGTTCCACGCTCGAAGTGGTCGAATAAGAGAAAAATAGTGTCAGCCAGTTATTTTCGACGACCGTTTAGGAGCGACTCTAGTGGTAACTGGATTCTCAATAACGACCCTGGCACCAAAAATAGGGCAAGCGTAGAGTTACTCGGTAATTGACTAGCTCGTTCTAATCTTGTTAACATAATTCAACCCGATACTCGGGAATATCCGAAAGAAAATTATACGAGATATTTCCGTACGGGTAGCGCGATACAAAATCGCGTGAAAAATTTTTATGGTTAATTCTTTGCGCGCCGGTTTAACTTCCGCGTAAAAATGTCTCTCGTAAATTCAGAACTTTCTTTCTTCTCTTTTTCATTGTCCACCTGATCTACCTTGCAGGATGTCCTATTTTAATTCATCCGTCCTATCTCTTGAATTATGCGATTTTTCAAATATTATATATTTTAAGCTGACTTCATTCTGCCTCCAGGGAGGTATTTTATCGGGGACACATGTCATTTTTAGATGGAGGCTTTTGCAAACTGACAACTCCCAAATTTTTAAATATTTTTCAATTTTCAGTTTCCAAATTCTCAAATATGTCTTGCGATTGCTACGGATTTTAGTACCTAGAGATTTGGGATTGTAGAAATTTAGAATTGCAGAAATCTAGGGACATAGAAATTTGGGGACACAGTGACTTCGGGCCATAGGGACTTTGGGACATAGGAATTTCGAGACGTGGAGACTTCGGGATTTAAGGACTTTGGGACGTAGAGACTTCGGGACATAGGGACTTCGGACCATAGGGATTTCGGGACATAGGGACTTCGGGATATGGAAATTTCGGGACGTAGGGACTTCGGAACGTAGAGACTTCGGGACATAGGGATTTCGGGACGTGGAGATTTCGGGACATAGGGACCTTGGGACGTAGAGACTTCGGAACATAGGGATTTCGGAACGTGGAGATTTCGGAACATAGGGACTTCGGACCATAGGGATTTCGGCACATAGGGACTTCGGGATATGGAAATTTCGGGACGTAGGGACTCCGGAACGTAGAGACTTCGGGACATAGAGATTTCGGGACGTGGAGATTTCGGGACATAGGGACCTTGGGATGTAGAGACTTCGGGAGATGGGGATTTCGGGACACAGGAATTTCGGGACGTGGAGACTTCGGGTCATAGGGATTTCGAGACGTAGAAGCTTCAGGACATAGAGACTTCAGAATATATAGACTTTGGGACATCGGGGCATAAAAAATTCGGAATATAGTAATTTCGAGACATATCGATTTTGGGATATAAGGATTTCGTGACGTGAGGATTTTGGGACGTAAGGATTTCTTGACAAGGGAACATCGAGTCATCGAACTATAGAGATTCCCAAGCTACCATTCTTACAAATTCTTAAACTTCTGAATTCCAAAGCAAATTTCTAAATCTCCATATTTCAAAATTCTTAAACTTCCAAAAGTCCCCAGCGACATCTACGAATCTTCCAAGTAATAAAGGGAAGATTGAAAGGACTAAAATTCCTTGGGTATCTAGGATCGCAAACGAACAGTGAACGTTGCAAGCAATGAGTCGATCGAATATAATAAAGACGAAGGAGAAATTGAAAGTTTTGCCTCTTCATGAATATTGAACAAGCCTGAATTCCACGAATTAGTGAAATAACCGACTAGTTACGCAGTCCTAAATTTATGCCGAAGTTCGTTAGATGACAAGCGGCTGTTGATCTTTCGAAAGGTTAGAAGGCTGGATATCCTGCCTACGCGCGTGAACTCACTGTTGAAAACCGTGCGCCGCGAACCTCGCTCAATAAACTCGAAAAATGTTTGCTTTGCGCGCACCTTTTTACTTTACACCTTTTAAGCTGTGTCATAACATTATCGACGCCCACGGGCTGTCTATCCGTTGGACAGCGCGACGCCCGATTGCCGGCAAAAATACCCTGTCTTTCGACCTTGGGCGTCGACAGAAACCTACCCTTAAATAGGAAACATAGCGACACCTATTATTAGTAATTCTCTTTTTAACCTGATCGCCGGCGACGACTATTATTAACAATTCTCTTTTTAACGGACGCTCACAGGCACTTTGTAAACGGACGTGTTATAAGACACGCTGCAATCACAATTATTCAGGATACGATCAATTTACTTTTCAATTTAACTTTTCTAACTGTTTCTATCGATAATTAATATAATATTAACGCTGCTTGAAAGTTCCCTCCGGTTTTGCATGACGTTAAACTCGTGGGACGGTTTAATGGCGGATTTCCGCGACAGGAAGGGTGTTAATGATTTAGTACGGGGCTTTTTTAACTTTTATCGGTGACCTGCATTCGGTGTTGTCATTTTTTGTTACTTGACTATAATGTATCATTTTTCAAAATTCAAAAATTCTTCTGTTTCAAGATTTTTGCATATCAAGGTTCCTTTATTCCAGGTTTCTAGATTCCAAAGTTTTCATATTCCAAGGTTCCTACATCTTGAAATTCCTATATCCCGAAATCCCTATGTTCCAAAATTCATATATTATCAAATTTATACGTACCGAAGTTCCTACGTCTCAAGGTCTCTACGTCCCAAGGTCCCTACGTCCCAAAATCCCTACATCCCAAGGTCCCCATATCCCAAGGATCCTACACTCTAGAATTTCTACGTGTTGAAGTCCCTAAGTTCCGAAGTTCTTACGTCCCAAGTTTCCTATATTCTAAAATCTCTACATCTTGAGATCTCTACGTCCCAAAACCCCTCGTCCCAAGGTCTCTACGTCCCAGTAACCTTTGTTCCAAAGTTTCTACGTCCTGAAGTCCTCACGTCCCAAACTTCCTACCTTCCGAAGTCAAAATTCCAAATTACCAATATTCCAAACTCTCAGTCTCCCAAAATTACTATACTCCATCATCTCTCTACAAAAATCTATAAATCCTACAAACGGGAATTAAATACTGATTCATCTGATCCTAAATCCATCAGACTAAACTATCAGACCACGTATATATCTACAAAAATTACGGCCGATGGCAGTTTTAACGCTCACGTGTCCCCGAATATATTTCCAACTAAAAAAAATCGCATTTGCTGAAAGAATAGAATGGCGTCCCGCCACCAGGACGCTGAGCGACGACAATAAGGAAGCAACAAAACCGTGGAGTGGCTCGATGCTCGATCGTCGCTCATTGTTTTTGAATAATTGATGCGGCACTCCGCGTGTCCGTCTCTCGATCGTCGAGAGAACAATCGATGTCTTCGTGTGTGGCTCTTCGGGACGAGATATACACCTGGCCGCGACGAACGATCCATCTAACGGCGAAATTATCTGGAATCGCGAAAAGTAAATCTCTCGGGGTCGGCACGTACACGCGTGTAATATGATAATCTGGCCAATATTGCAAAATGTCGGTAAGCGAGGCGCAGTTTTGTTGTAGCTGCATCTCTTTACACGGGCAAACAACGCGAACTTGCTTGCCGCGGTTGCGAAAGGAATTTGTTCGTTCAGCTATTTTCAGCCGAACCTGTATACGGGCTCTTTATGTTCCTCGCGAATTATACTAACGTTGGCACACGCGTGCCTGGTGCTTCGTGCGAACGCGTCGTTAATCCTCGTTGAACGTGTTAATTGGGCGAGAGAAGTTAATTGGTCACTTGAACGACCATTATCCAGATTCTTCAGATACGGATTCGTTGTTCGGTGATTCTGCTTGTTAGTATATTCACGTGGTAAGTTCATTCATGAACGTATCGTAGGTACGAGTCGGCTGCTTCTCGATAAATTAGTCTTCTAATGAGTTAGGGCGTTGAAAATCAGATTAGAATTTATGCGATCCAACGTTGAGCTCTGTCGAATAACCTCGTTAATGTTCTGCTTTTTAATGAGTCTAAAATACCCGAGAAATATCAGGATTTATGTGATGGGGTCATTGAATAACAAATCAGTTTTAAACCCACGGCTCATCCCGGAGAAATATTACCAATTAACTGAAGGTTAAATCAGCATGCGCATAATATTATTAATTAAATATCAACGACTTTCAGTGAAAGCTTCTAGATTAATTGTTCTAGTTTCACCTGTTTAATTTTTATGAAGCATTGTATCTCGGTCTGATAAAGAACAATTTGCATCTCGCATCGTTTACGTTTGATGCATCGTTGAGAATCGAACCAACAATTTCTTCGCCGAAGCACCGTATTCAGGTTTCCTTCGGAATCGGCTTGTTCTCTTATTCGCGTTTCATAGCGTTTAGCATTGTATCTCGGTAATTCCAAGCAATCAGCCCAGCAAACCCTTTTTACCACGAGTGCCGCGACACGCTGGAATTCTTCCATGGTCTTCGAGGTGAACAAAGGTCGCCGGATGATTTCTCGAGAGTTTGTAATGAGAAGCACGCGGATAACACGTGAAATCTGTTCGTTAAATGCTTCCGTGGCTACCTGTCGAGATGGAACACACAAGAAGATGTGGTTTGGGAGTTCTGGAACTTAGGAACGTTGCATATTTCGAATTTTTGGGAATTTTGGGGATTTGGGAGTTGGAGATTTGAGAATGGGAGGATTTGGGGACTTTAGGGATTTTTGGGAGTTGAAGATTTGAGGATGGAGGGATTTGGGGGCTTTGGGAAGTTGGGGATTTGAGGATGAAGGGATTTAGGAATTTGGAGATTTATGGACTTGAAGATTTGGGAATTTGAGAATTTGTAGATTTGTGGATTTAGAAAGGGGACTTGCGAATTTGGGAATTTAGAATGTAAGTTTTAAGATTTTGAAATATACAAATTCTGGAACATTAGAACATTAGAATTTGAAATTTAAGTTCAGGACCTCAGAGATAAAGAATTTCGTGATTTTGGTACTTTGAAATTTTGCTACCACAACATTAGAATTTTAGAATATCTTTACATAAAATTTGGAAACTCAAAAATAATGTACCATAAACGTGAGATACAAACAGCTACCGCGAGGAAACTGCCCTGGTTCATGAATATTCCACGCAGTCAAAAACAACCATGAAAATCATCTTTTTCGAGAAGACCTATGATCCTGTTCCGTATAGACTGCGCCCAGGTGAAACGATTAAGGAAAGAATTTCATTTGCGTTATCAGCGATCGGAAAAATGAGGGAGACGAGTTGCGCGATCGTTTAAGTGAGTGGTCGGTCGAAAAGTCATCGACGCCGGGTCACGTCTCGGATTTCTCACGAGCGTCTTTTTCTAAGCCGTGTGGTTAGAGATGTTCGTGTGGTAAGCGATGGCGGCGAAGAAGTACGAGAGCGAGGCGAGGAACGCAGTCTAGCGTGTATAAAGGGGTGAAAGGTGAAGATCAGTTAAGGGTGATATAGTGAAGGCGTTTAGTTAAATCGATCAGATAGAGGCTTTGCATGGCCCCACGGTGGCACCCTCTCGCGTTCGCCACTGTCTTTCCCTGAATTATGAGCAACGTCCACCTGCGAAGCCTCTTCCTTGATCTGTATTCCCACAAACGGTCACGGAGAGTGCAACCTCCATTTCTTATATCCGTCCGACTCGATTTCTCACTCGCCAACACGGCGTGCTTTCCAGTACCTTCGAATTTTTACCGCGTCGCTAATCTTCTTAGGCTCGTACACTTTGTTGCTCGATTAACGTTTCACAGTCTACTGAGATGTGTCCGGTAATCATGGTACCACTTAGACACCATGGATCTTTCGCGTCCAATCGTGAGAGATCGTGGATTAGTGTTCATCGAGAAAATAGTCTAATCGTCGGTTCGAATTTCCAGAATTACTGGACGCTCTTTAGCTGGACGATTTATCGTCGCTTTACGACGCGGAACGGAGCGTTTCACTTCATCAACGATATCGGGAACGGGGTCCTAGGATAATGGCTCGATGACTAAACGATCATCGTAACCATTACCCGCCACCCTGGACTGATCGTGTTTGCCGCGATTTACTGACGTCCGTGGAGAAAAGCCTCGTTAAATAAGAATGAATTCCTCTCACGAAAAATGCTCAATTATCTACTTAAACAAACGATAAAGGCAACTGTTGAGTACCTGGGTGGAGTCTTTCAATTCTCCTTGTAACACTTTCATCATTTTTTTTCTATACAAAGTCACATCAACTAACTCTGACAAATGCTAGTGCATATTAAGATGAAAACGAGGAGTGTCAACAGGAGCTGAGGTCAAGCTTCAAGGTCACACTACAAGGTTCACGCATTTAGGCAAGCAAAATGCATGTTTATATAAACGCAAGTTCCAAGTTAAGCTGTAAGGCCTCATCTGGTATTGAAAAGTAACATTTATTGTTTCTAAAGTACTTGGACGTCGTGTGTTGGTACACCCAGTACAATTTCGAATGACAGAGTCTCGTCGCGCCATTTCAAGTCTCCTGTTCGAATCGAGTCGCGTGTCCAATCGGTCCGTGAAAGCGGCGGTTTCGCGCAAAGTCGGAAAGGAGAACGGAATTCGATCGACCGGATAAACGTTTAAGCACGCTCCCGCTTCCTGTTTGGACCATTAGCTCCGCCACGATCTGGCGCAATCGAGCTGAAGCAACGAGCCACGTAATGGTCGCGTGCTAACTTCCGCGAAGACGACGGGTCTTCCCACGAAAATCGCGATCGCTCCACGATATCCGGTACTCCTTGAACGTGGACAAAGCCGTCCCTTCTGGATCATGAATTTAATATCCATTACGTCGGTGCCGATGACACGAACCTAACGATTGTGCTCTTCTTTGCACGTTTCCGCGCGATTTAATTGCTTCATCGATCGATCATTCGCGGCGCGTTTCTTTGAAAGAACCACGTTACGCAATCACGTCCTGTGCTCGTCCTCTCGATGAAAGATAATCCGTTAATGAATACGAACGACTCGTTAGAGAACGCACAATAGAATGACGCAGTTCGTAAAATCGAGCCGGGTTTATGTAATGTTTTCTTCCACTCGAGAACGGTAAATGCTGCTTATAGTCATCGTAACTACCTAGCGATCTGGGTGTTTGGAACCTCCGAGATATGGACTGACGTCAGCTGTGTACCGTGAGAGACGCAGGATGCGTAATGCACAATCGATAACAAATCGGCTCTTTTTGGAGAAAAAATGGCAACTGAGGAGGACATTTAGTCGTTGATTTTTGAAGTTTTATAAAAATTTGGGGATAGGTTGCGAATTTGGGGACATAGGAACTTGAGGACCTTGGGATTTGGGGAGCTAAGGATTTGAGAATCTAGGAATTTGCTGGGTTAGAAATTAGAGTAATGGAATTTGTAGATCTAGGGACTTGGAGGCTTAGGAATTTGAGGAACATTGAGATTCGAAAACTTTGGGATTTGGGGATCTGGGAATATCAGAAACTACGATCTTGGGAATATAGAAAGAAGACATAGGAATTTGTGGATTTAGGTATTTTGAAACATTTCCAGTCGCAGGAATTTGAAGATTAAGATTCGGAGGTCCTGAAATTTGCTAATCTAAGAATTTGGGGGTTTGAACATGGGAAAATCTCGGAATCCAGAAAAACAAATGTAGGAAATGTGAAAAAATGGAAAATTCTGAAATTTTAAGTCCGTAGATCATATTTGCCACCAATAAAGTTGTATACCGTACCCAAAGTAAAAATCCATAATTACACCAATACTGCCAGTGTAACTTAATTTATATATTTAGTTTTGCCGAGACGGTAATTGCCCATTGTGTTTTATGCTCTCTTATGGATTGAGACTGTCCAAGTGCCTTTGTTCCATTCAACCGAATAAACTGTTTCCTTGCATCAGGGACACAAGTCTCTCAAATTCGCTTCAAATGTGCGCCATTAATCAACTCGGAAAACAATCTGTAGAGGACGAAACTTCTTTCTCTTTAACTACACAGATTTAGCTAACTGCAGAACTTATGGGATTTATTTTGGTGTTTCTGCGAGAAACTTTTCTTCGTCCTTGATAATACAGCCGTTCCAGAAAACGTCGCCATTATTCAAGTTATTGCGAGCAGGATGCTGGAATATGCGACGCGTAGTCGTCGTTCCATATATCTCGTCGCCTGGCACGCTTCCCGAATATTCTTTTGAAACAACACTTTTAGAGGACTGTGTGCACGGCCGTGTACGTGTGGCCAGATTAAAAGTCGTCCCGAATTTTCTACATCCTCAAGCACGGATTACCTGTGATCCTGTCGGCGCCGCCTATAATCCGCTTCACATATGTGTGAATCCAAATAGAGATAGAAGCAGGTGTGCAATTATCTGCTGCCACGGTTTGTCCTTGAATTTTACAACGACCATGTCAACCGGCTGTTGTTTGCATTTTCTTCCGGTGTCGTTTGTTCCTTGCGCTCGAACAGACCTTAAATTGTCTGAATCCTCCTTCTCACTTTATAGCGCAATTGAAGAAATGTTTTATGTAGCATTGAAGAAATGTTTTATATGTAGATTAATCTCAATTCAATGTAATTAGATCACCGACATTTTTACTGTTGTCAGTATTTATGGGAACTAGAGTGCATTAATAATGCAAGCTTGTTTATTCATAGGTGTTATTGTATACTTGGAAATAATTTATATGACGCGTGGTGATTATAACTAATAGTATTTAATTCAATTGATTTAAGCAATCATTCAGCTAGTCTTTGAGGTCATGATCTAGTTATTAGGTAGTAGAATAATTATGTACATACATACTTTAGAGTCTAAAGTTTAGACCATTGAAATTTTTTAATTCTCTAATTTGGGATTTTGAGGTGTTGTAACTTTGATACTCAAGTACTTTACAATTTCAGAAGTTACATTGTGACTTGAGGATATTGAAGTTAACTATACTTGAGAATATTAAAGTTAAGTATCTTTGAAATATGGTCGTTTTACGGCTAGCTCGTCATTTTTCTCAATTATCAAGCAGTTTCAACGTTGGAATTAATTTATGACCCACTATCGGTCCAAGTTACTGTGATGATGCACTCCCGTTTGCACTTGGAGGATGTTTATTTTTGCGCGACCCTCGAGAACACGTAACCGTCGATAAATATTTGCGAGTAGTTATTGCAAATAGGGACGTTTGTTTCTCAGAAGAAGGGTGACTGTAGACGGTAGAGAGTTCGACAAAGTGACCCACGTGTCCAAAGGTCATGCAAGCGGTGATCCTCGCGAGGCAAACAGCCGCGATCGAAGATCACGATCCACGTACATAAGACGTCTGCGAATCTACTCGAAGCATAAATCCGTGTCACGAAATGGATAGTTCGAGAGGAAAAAAGTGCCGACCGGATTTCTGAGTTGTGGGAACTGCTGTGCTAATTTCTACCTTCATTGTCCTTTGTTTGAACGTGACGATATTGATCACTCAACGCTTAATACATACGGCAATCAATAACAATCACTTGATATCGTAGTAGAAAAAAGATCAATTTAAACTAAAAATTGCCCCAAGTATTTCTATCATAGAACTTCTGCCATAAGCCAAGTATCTTCTAGAGTAGTATGTTCTACAATAAACGTATCTTCAATAAGTCGTGTAAAACTTCTACAATAAGACCTCAAACAAGAATGATGATCTTTCGACATCGTTTCGCTGAAATTGAGACATATCTCACTCGCTAAGATTCCCTTCAGCCTAGAATGTTTGTTCAGTCTTTCATCCCGCCATTCGCCTCGATCAAACGTTCATAAATCATCGAACGAAAGAAGACACACGTTCAGAGCGCGAACGCTAACTCGATCGTGAGGTGTCACAGTTAGATAGCATTAATAATACGTGACTAGGGATTCGTTTCGGCGGAAATTGTCGTGAACGAGCTGCCAAATCAGCCGTGAGTCTCCTCTGCTCATAGGTATGCTCGTTTGTGCCACGCAAGCGACTAGACATCGTTGTTATTGTTACTGTTGCCGCAAACGCAAGGGGTTGCTTGAAAGCCGACAGCGTGGCGGGCACGTGCATAATAACGCGTCTTTGTGACGGGGGATGGGGGGTGGAAGTTGCATCGTGGCGGATATTAGTCGTCTCGCCAGACTCGAGGGTTTGTCACAGGTATAAATAACACCGGAGACCCTGACGCGGGGGATTAACAAAGAAACAGAAAGAATTTCGAAACGCGAACATGGGGAAATGAGGCGAACAATCATTTCACACGTTCGTGAATATCCTCGTGGAAAAATTTAATAAGGGTCGCGGCACGCCTCGAGGGAGTTGACGGCGCAGGGAGACAGCTCTTTGATTCTGATCAACTATAGAGGAATAAATGGAACATACCTAACGAAATATTATGTTTAACAAAATTATTACTTTGAGTTCTTAACATTGGTTGAATTACTAAATCAGATATTGATATAGCAGATTATGAAGAATTTTCTAGAGAGGAAGAAATGCAGTTATAACAATGCAATCTCACTAAGCATGCGCTTTCTAATGATCTTCACGAATCTAACGGTCTAATCCTCCATGAATCAGTAGGTTCGATCACAGGTATGGCTGCACGCGATCATATTTCCGTCTCCCTTTAATTATATTAATAAATCCAATTAGGGTGGTCTCGATGGATACGATAGCGAATAATCGTGTCGAGATGAGGACGATTGGAGGAGAGAGGTCGTCGTGAAAAGGTTCGCTTTCGCGCTGCTTTGTGTGTTCCAATCTTCTTTAAATCTTCGGGGACAAAGTCCAATCGATCGAATGGAAATTCCATTCTCGTTAAGTGCCGTGGTACAAGTTGGAGATATTCGAACGGGCCTAGTCGTGTCACACGGTTCGAGAACGATCGAGAGAAATCGAAGTTGGAACATTGGTAAAGGGTCCGGGAAAGAATGATAGAACGGGAGGGTTAGAGGGACAGGAGGATGAAGAGAGATACGACAACAAGCAGCAGCAGCAGCATCTAGCAAGGCAAAGCAGATTAGAGCAGGTCGGGCACAGTAAGATTTCATCTTGCTTGTCCTCTCTCTAGGCAGCCGCTTTTCATCTCCTCTCGCCCTCTTCCTCGGCATCCTCCCATTCTCCTGTCGCCCTTGAATACCTCTCGCCCTAACGATAGAGAACGCACACGGTTAAAGCCGAGTGCCCTTCGCAGGGCCACATCTCTGTTCTTCCTTATCGTCACCTATGAAAAATCGGAACCGGTTCTTCCCTTGCTCGTTCAAAGAATTGTCTGTTCATTAATATGACAGCTTATTACGCGCGTGTTTAACGAATTGTTTTTATTGCATTTTGCACGTGTCCGCTTCGTTACACGATTCCTTCGCTGTTCGACACGGTTCCATTAAGTGGCAATTAATTTTCGTTCGGTTATATTGATGGACTTCTGGAAAATGTTTAGTAGTCAATGTTAATCATTTATCATTGGCAGCCGACGTGCGAGTGGCAGTGATGGTTAGTCAACGTCCTGATTTAAACATCTGAGAACGTGCAATTTCTCTTGACTCTGACAGCTGCAATTTTTTAACAATAATTTCAATGTTCAATTTAAGCAAGACCCTGTTTACAAATTCACGTGGAAGTAGATTACGATTACAGTAAAATTTTCATATGGTTAATTGCACGTTTCTTTATTCATATTAACTGTGTGCTAAAATGGTTCCGTTTAATGCTTCATTTTCTAGGTACCCATCTTGAGTGCTAAGGGGTATTACTGTAATATAATATATTACTGGGTTGGTTTAATTCTTTCGCAGTATACCCGCATGAACATACCTTTTCCCTATAACCACGTACAAGTCTGGAAAGTTGTATGTATCGTTTCAGACGAATTTATCAATCGTCTCGACTGTTCCTCTTTTCCGCGACGATAACTTCGGCGTTTCTCGCGCGGAAGTAACGCGAATCCGATTTCGTTCTCCGCTAATACAACGCGTCTCGAAAAATTCATTTCCACGTCAACACACGAATAAACGCGCGGCGGATTTTCCCGATAAATCTCGCCGAAAGAAATAGTGCTGCTCGAAACGCATAAAGGCCGACGATTAATTCCTCGTGCGTAGCCACACACGAAACACCTCGAATGCATTAACGAGCTCGTCGCCTCGGGGCGAAGCTTTATATTTGCATAATGCCTTTTCTTTGCTCCATAGTCGTCGCGTTTCCGTGAAATCCCTTTCCCAAACGGCGAGCAACGTTTCTTCCTTCAAACAGGACGCGTGCTCGCTCGTGAACAAGCGGTGAATTCTTGAATGGCCGCCACGAACGTGCCCTCGCGATACGACGACACATTAGCGCAGCATTCGAAATATTTAGATGTGCGTCGGACCCACGAAGGGGTCATTTATCCGCCTTAAATCGAGCCATTGTGAAGGGATCGGGGTAGAACCCGTGGATCAAAGGATTTCACAGCGTGATACCACCGAAAGAACACTCTTAAACGTCCACTATATTTTCTTAATCGATTTCTTCCGACAGGCTGCCGAACAATGGCGATCAAAAAATATAACGGAAAAGGAGACTGGGAGCAGTAATCACTTTCATTTCGTTATTATGCACGAATATCAAGGGATACCATAACAAACGTTTCTGAAAAAAATACACAGCGTTGCAATAAGTCTGCGTGTAATATCTGAGAGGTGTCACAGAGGAGAATATAGTTCGCACCTATCCGATCAGCAGATTTTAAAGGATTGTAAATACTCTTCGAAAAGAATCCGTTTACCCAGTGAACGCGTTAAACCTCTCGGTTCATTCTGTCGCCGAGAAAGCCAACAAACCATTAGCGTGCACCGGATAACCGCGCTTTCGTAGCGGAGTTAAGCGCTTAAGCAAACGAGACAACGCGTTTCGCGCTTTAGCCTTAGAGTCGCGAGGTGTAGGATCAGCTAGAAAGAGGACGACGATAATCTGCGTGGCTGGTCCTTGCTAGCGATGAAGAGAGGATTCCACGTTTTCGCCGCGGGGCATTATTCTACACGTGCGAACATTTCGCGGGAACAATGGTCCCGGTCGTTAGGAGGAGTTTTCGTCCTGAGTTAGGATCGCGTCCAACCTGTATTATTCCGACGGGTTCCTGGAACGGCGTTCGTTTGTCGGCAAAAATAAGAAGCCGTGAAAAACTGTGAAAGCCGGTGGAGGTCCTCGAGGAACCTGCTGTCGGCTGCCAGCCGGCCCAGAACCTTCTCCTCCCCTTTCTACACGTGTTTCTTTCGCTCTTCCTCTTTCTTCGCTCGTCGTCCTCTCCTCGTTCATTGTTCGGCTCCATTACTTCTCGCGAGGACATTTTCTCAAACTAATTGGACCGTCGCCTCATTAGCCACGAAACTCGAGCACAGGATCGCGTTAACCCGAACGGAGGCCTCTGATTGTCTCACAAAAAATGAGCCACCATAAAGAGATTCGGGCCAGGACGTTTCACTGGTGCTGTTTAATTATTGCGGGCCTGTCAACCGGTTGAGAAACGCGTCAAGTTTTTATGCTGCCTCGGGTGGCGGGCGCTGACTGTCGTCTTGTTTATTGCAATAGTCGGGGGACATGTAAAAAGCTCATCAATTTTGCAAATGAGTGCAAGTGCGAAACGTGCGGTTAGAAACGTTGTATGACAGGTGTGAGATAAAGAAATGTTAACCTTTTGGTCTGGAGGTTTTCAGCTTTCTGCATGACCCCATTTTGTAATAGCCAAATAACCTCTCGACATTCAACCGATCAAGAGATTTTAATGGAACAGCAGATATAGACTTTTCAGAATATGATTTAATCCAATATTTAATTCAATGATTGTCATTAACATACTTAATCGTGATCTGGACAAAATTTACTTTCAGTAAAAATTTGGATTCGGACATGTGCATCATATAGAGCTACACTATGTAGACATGTAGATTACATAGGAATTTAAATATATGATACAGGTCATAAGGATCTAGACTACATCGACATGTGTACCATATAAGGATCTGGACACAGACGCGTGGACCGCATAAAGATCCAGAGATATAGAGACCTATCTATGCAATAAATTCTTATCTGCAAATCTTCGCGATGAAGTTCTTCGTAAGATAAATTGAAAATCCTTCTGAAGGAACACTTAACAACCACACAATTAATTTACCCGATGGTCACCATAAATGGTTTATAATAAATGCAGAATTTTTTGATTGCCATAGTAGGTTTGATCGGAAGATGATAGGGTACATGTTCGGAGCCGAGCTCATCAACACGTCGTCGGTGGAAGATCAATTGACCCAGCGATGATCGTGAACAGAGAGAACCAACACGGTTCGATCCAAGTGGGTGGATTCGTGGTTGCACCCACGCAGTTCCGCGATCGTGTGCGGTAATGGATGTGGAATCGACGCAACAGTGGGAGGTGAGGCCACCCGTGGAAGCGCGTTTTACATAATCGGTCAGTCGCGAAGGGTAACGACGCGTTGCCGTTTGCCAGCCGGATACTCGGCGAAGATACTCGACAGCTTAGACCGGTAGAAATCGCCTGGGGACTCGCTTCTTCCTGAAACTCAATCCAAACTCTGTGATCGTGCGTTTCATAGGTTCGGACAGGTTGCAGTATTGCGTTCGTATCAACGACTTCCATTGAATGATATAATCTAGCTATAAATCCATCACACGCGCGAGATTATCCTTGATTCAGGAAGGAATCGTGGGATTCGTGGAAAAGACGGGTGTAATTTAAGGCAGATGAAAGGGTCCCGAGGCGTTCTAATCCCAGAAAGGGGGCCGGAAAGTCAAAGGGTCCTGCGGTTGACCGAGCAAAGACAAAGGAAGATCTGATGATCGACGACACCAGAGATCTTTTGGGCTAGGATCCTGACCTCCCAGCAAGATAAATCGTCGTGGGACCAAAAACTGCCTGTTCCAAGCTTCCGTTAACACCACATCGTCTTGTGGGTTCTCGATCGACCGGTTAATCTTGGATCACCTGCACAACCTGTCCACCTGGGATCTCGAATTACGCGTGGAAAAAGTTTGGCGTTTCGTTTATACATGACCTGACGGAGGAAAGGACCAAAGAGGAGAAGACCGTAGATCCTTGTTTCCCCTCGATTCCTGTGGCTGGATGGTGTGAATCTCCGCACAAGTGGCAGTTTAAACGGTCCTATGGGGTCGAGATTAATGCGCCACTCTCCGAGAGGGAGACCTCTCGGTTCGTGTCAAAACATGTGGACCCGGCTGCCACCAGCATCCAACGATTATCGTAGCCACGAGTTAAGTGCTTCCGTCTACACTCGACCGGGGAATTTCACTCGACCGGAGAAATTATCGAAGAGAATTTAAAGTGCCGGTCGTTTAATTGTTTATTGTATAGAACCGCGTAGGGCTGGGAAAGTTTTGAAAGAAAAATTAACTGGCTCTCAATATATCATAATTTATATCCCCAGATATCTGTACCTCCACATAAGGATAGACTAATAAGGAAATAAATATAGGCATATCTCTAGATCTCTATATAGAACCCCTGTTTCCTAAGATCCCTACGTAGTCTAAATTACTCTAAATCTGTACATGGTCTAAATCCTTACATGGTTTAAACCTCTACATCCTTAGATTTCATTTATTCTTTTAAATTTAATTTGGATATGCATGGAAGAATTCTGTTAGATATAATACAGACATATGTGAGGAAAATAATGATGGGTGAAGGTTGGTTACAAAAATAGAAGGAAGAGTGAATATTGTTAAGGTTAGCACTTGCCAGGAAACGAGACGTGTCGATAGTCGACAGGCGGTTTTCAAGCGAACATCGAAAATCAAGCTTCGATTCTGGCACGTCGTCGCAGTGTTACGTAATTCGGTCGTTGCTCTTCGTTCTAAAATTTTGCCGTTTCAGTTTCGCCTTAGTCACCGGTGTTTCTGCGAAATTCCAAAATATCCGTGGCTAGACCGAAAATAATAGCCTAGATCGTTAATTCCAAACGTGCGGTTCACTGAAAATATTCCCTTCCGCTAACTCGAAGCAGGTTAAATATTTGTGGTTCAGAAATTCAAATATTTGAAGCTTCGAGTGCTTGAAAATATGTATTTTTAGACGTTCGAATCCCATTTCCCGGAACGTTTTCCAACAGAACGTTGTTCTAGGTCAAGATTTTCTAGCGCGATGTTTCTTTCTTGGTGATTTTCCGCTATTTTATTTGAAACTGCAATTGCTGTTCGGCGTCCATTTCGCAGAAAACACGACCCGAAGCATACCGACGCGTAAGCGATTAACCGGAACGCGTTAAATAATGCAAGAAGCGTTCGTTTCGAATTCTATTGCTATCCACCGTTTCCTCAAGTGTCACCAGAAGACCCATCGAAGCCGTGTTCCGGTCTTCGATCAACGATCGCGCGATCGTTAACGTGCGTCAACGAAAAGAATCCATCAATGTCCACCATTGCCCATTGTCTTTGCCAAGACATTGTTGTCCGTGGTCGGGAAAAGAAGGAATCTTAGTGGCACGAGACCACGAAACAACATGGGGAAGAATAAGCGACAAAAAAGGGTGGAGGACAGGAGAGGCCGCTGAAAGAATGCGAAACATTCAATCTGCACCAACAATCGAGTTCTCCCGGATTCCATGGTAATCCCGGACGAGACCAGCCTTAACCATGAGTTATTTTCCGCGTTTGAATGTTATCAATGGTGCCACGTGACATGGATGAACACTTGCACGTGCATATGTGAAAACATTGGTATCATCGTATGGATGACTTTAGTTAGATCTTTCATTCAGAACTTCGAGTAATACAATTACTTCTAATTGGACAAATCAAAGTACTCTTAATATGTGAGATGCATTCCTATGGAAATTGAAGCGTGACCCATATGTGACTGCCAGTCAATGCGTTCATTATCTGATCGAATTAAATCTACAGTGTCTGCCACCGATGATGGCGATGTGTTAAAACATGCGTATATATTTTTTGGCGACAAAACAAATTTCATGCGTACTCTACTATATTATCAATGGTCTGCAAAAATATGCATTTGCATGAACATCTACGGTTTAATCGGACACATAACATTAACATAACATAACATTTGGTTATCGCAATGGGAGATACAAAGTTGAGACATGCTCTCGCAGATTTTTAATCGAGCAACGCCCTAGGACACGCAGACTGGTTCTTTATCCGATTTCAAGGCAATTATTCCGGTCTAAGAGGTAATTAAGTCCCATGCAAGTCGAATCGATTTTGATAAGCGATCGAGAGTCGACCTTCGGTCCCATGCTTTATTATGATTGCGTAATAGAGACCTCGTGATAGTTTCCTTTCTTCGGATCATAATCGCAAGACGATTGTATAATTATTCTAATGCGTTCGTCGAATACAAATTGAATCAATCGTAGAAACTTTATCGCGTCTCTATTTCTACGTGTTTCTCGTAAATCTTGATTCAAATTGTTTAACGGTCACGTTATTAACGGACACAGCAGAGAATAATATAGAGCCATATTGGAAACGAATAAATAAAACGAACAATGTGCGAGGTTTTAGCGTTGCCTGATCACCTCGATAAATAGTAAATAACAAAAGGTGATCAATCGTGGTCAAACGTTTGTAATAGCACACTTAAATGACACAAAGGAACTATTGGAAACTCTGACTCTTGACAGTAGCTATTAGCTTCGATACGTGTGACTAATGGCGCCATATTTTCTAGAGGGTGTGGTGATTTGCAGAATACAAGGTTTAAATGAGCTCAGTATATCAATACACGATATTTAACGATAGAGAACTTGGAGAAGTGAATGTTTCATAGTAGTTCGATATTTTCCTGCGTTAGGGGCTTTGTGGGCGGGGTAAGGAATTACGATATCATGGATTGTTCTAAAGTTCCAGGTGACCACATTCCAATTTATAGACTCTACTCTGGATTTCTCAATTCCTAGAGCCCCAAATCCCTAGATTCTCGAATTCTTAAATTTCCAAATTTTTAGATTCCCGAATTTCTAGGTACTCGAATTCCTAGATCTCTGAATCTCTAGATTCCCGACTCTCTACATTCTCGAATTCTTAGAGTTCCAAATGTTCAAATCCCGAGTTTCTAGACTCCCAAATGTCTAGGTCGCCGAATTCCTATATTCCGAAATCCCTAGATCGCCAAATCTCTAAATTTCCGAATCCCTACAACTCCCAATTTTTACATCGTCGAATCCCCATTTCTTCGAATCACTAAATTTCAAAGTACTTAGATCTCCGAATTCCTAGACCCCCGAGTCTCTAGATCCCCGAATTTCCATACCCGCGAATCCCTAGATCCTTGAATTCTACACCCCCGAATTCCTATGGCCCCGAAATCTGCATCCTTCAATTTCTATATGAATCTCCACAATCCCAAATTTCCAAATACTTCAAATCCCTAGATCTCCACTTACCCAAGTTCTCAAGCTTCACTATTTCATCTACCAACCAAAAACCAACTTTCTTACATCCCAATTTTCTGTAGCTACGCGAAGTCACTTCGCTCCTTGAAAAATGACGAGAAAAAATATGACCGAAGAAATGACAGTGGTTCGAAAGGTGCTTCACGACGTAGGTCCGACAGGGATGCACATACGTATGAGGTCGAGTCACAATGGCCGTTCGAACTTTTGAAGCATCCTCGTCCCTTCTCTTTCGCAGCCGCAGTCGCATTTAAAATTGAAATCACGAACCCTCTCTGGTTCTGCGCCGCGAGCCTCATATGCGCTCGCCAGGATACTCGTACGATCTTGATCATCGACGCTCCTTTTCCACGGCATTTTTTTATTTCATACTCCTCTCTTCGTGCCGTACCATTCGTTCACCTCGCTCCTGCTCTATCCCTTGCTTTTTCTTTTTTTCTTTTCGTCGCGTATCTGCGGTCGCTCATAAACGGCGTCGCATGAATTTGCATGAGCCCAATCCGTCTGGCATTCGTCCAGGACGAATTTCTGGCAGCGATCCTTCTCACGAACGGCTCATTCATCGATCCTGACCGTCGACTAACCACGGACGAGTGTTTATCCTGCTACGGATACGCTCTCGGAAGCTGCATACGTTTGCACTGAACAATCATGACTTGGTATGTTTGGATTGCTACGAAATTCTGTATGTTTAATACGATAATATTGATAGTAATTGCATGGACGTTGTGTGGACGGTTTCGCGGTATCGATGGCTTCTTTTCAAAAACTAGCTTCAGGTAGTGGTACAAGGTATGTTTGCATTGCATCAAAAATTATTCGAGATCTGTGTTAATATTATTCCATTCCCACATTTTTATACTGTTACAAAATTCCTTGTGTTTGTATCCGTGAAAATTTCCTTTCGGCTGATTCTAACTTCCAGATAGATCTACGTTTACAGAGATCAGTGTTATTATGGAAATTCGTTTAATGACTTTGAAGTTTTAAGGCTGAGGATTTATATCCTCACTAGAACGTATTAGACAAGAGTGAAAGACACAGTAAATTTTGTATAGAAGCGGATTATTTAGAAAGTGCGTATACAATAATGACCGGTTAGCAGGAGCCTCGTTGCAAGACAGCGTCGATTTTCCCAGTAGCAATGATTTCACACGGTTGTCCGTGAACGCAACCGTTAGCAACAGTTCGAGACAGTGGCAAACAGCCGAGGTTGCTTCTTCTATCGTGTCGTGAAGGTCGGGACAAGAGGTTCACTGGGTGGTTTTGCGGTTAAATCTGCTGGGAGCCATTCGAGTCGCCACAGTGTACGCTGCAGGGGAACCGAACACGCTTGCATGTATACGCTCGAAGACGAAAAGGACGACGACTTCTGGGGCTAGTTCCACGAACATAAGTCGTCGTGATGTTTTTGCTCGTTTTGCAGCAGCTAGGTGCCGCCACGGCCATAAGATCCCATGGATCTGACGTAAGATGGATATCGTATTCCCTATAATGCATAGCCGGCCGTATCGTGAATTCCGTGAAGAAGAAGCGTCTTGCGCCTCCGCCAGAGCTCTCTCGTGCACGAACTGTCTTTTGCATAGGTTATCGTGGAAGACCCAGGATACGGCCAGTCTCTTACCGGCATTCTTTTCGCCCTGTCCGTGAAGGCGGTTTCACTGCCACATCATGCTTACCTTTCCTTGCGTTTCTTCGGCACGAACACGTGCTTCTGTAAACACCGCGTCCAATCCGCGATCCGCCGTCAGGAATCTCAACCCATCCACGGATTTAATTAACACTTCGCTACTTTATTGAGAGGTAAAACCATAATCTGTGTATCAGCGAAGTTGCTGACTGGAAACATGTTTTTGCATCTCGATTGCAATGTTTTTCACTGCTGTTGGGAATTTGCGGAATTCTGTTCTCTCGATGGTCCTTGAAATGTTCTGCAAACTTTGCAAACACGGTTTTGTCGCAAACTCCCAGGCTTCTTTCACTATACCGAATACTCCAGTATTAACCTCTTCACGATGATTCTTTTAAGATCAAATTATTCAATTTTTCGGGGTATTTCTATTTGACTAGTTAATCTATAACAATTATGAATAAATCCTAAAAAAATGTATAATATATCCACATATGTGAGCATCGGTTACGTCCACATATGTATCCTTCCAACCGTTAAAGCCCGTGTGTTATAACCTCCTCTCATCTTTAATTCATCGATCCTTTCAATATCCTTAATGGAACAGCGTAAAATTACCAAGTTTGATATATACCAATTTGTATATTCCCAGTATCGGAACGTCTCACGAAACAATATTAACAATGTACATATTTGACCTTATTAGCGAATAACGAAGGGTGTCCGAAGGAAATTCCTGGCATCGGCCGTTTTTCGGTTGACTTCGTGATGGATCGAGTAAGTTTCGTGGAAGGCAAACTCTCGATGGTGGTCGACGATCCACGCCTGGCCGTGCAGCTGATGCTTCCATCTGCCGCGATCTTATTGCCCTCCCGCGCTTATTCGCCCGGGCATTTGTTCGTACTTTGTCGGCACGGTTGTTACGGCACGAAAGGTGTTCGATACACCTCGATCGGAGCATTGTTCGGTTTGTAGTCACGCAACCAGTGCTCGGTTGCTTCTGAAACCTATTTCACTTGCAACAGTTCTCAACAGGACATTTGCAAACTTCTTTGCTGATACGAACAAAATATACGGACATTTGTTATAGACTTCTAGATTTCTGTTTCCTGGCTATGATGAGAAAATTATGTCTATAGAAATATCCTCGTACCCGAAAAATTGTAATCACTGTCCGATTTAAAGGTGCACCAAATGTACACGTTTATACTACGTGTATTAAACATAATAACTAAAAGCTGTTAAAAAATGGAGCGCACCCTTCATGCGGCAATGTCCTCGAATGTCCTCTCGCGTCGTGAACGCGGACAAAAGCAAACTTGCTCGTAAATTTCTAATAAATGACTGAGAGAAACAAAAGCGCGGAGAAGAAACAACAAAAGACACGTGTCTTTGAAATTTTAATAACGTGTTTCGTGGAGCGTTCTCGTCGAAAGCGGGTGTGTGTGTCGCAACAATAAAATAACAATTTCCTCGTGTACACCGGTCGAAAAGCAACCCCTTAATCACGTTAACGACGTGCCGGATAGGGGCCTGTTTAAACGCCATATCCGATATTACGTTGAACCGGCAACGTTCTCACGCGCGTTTTTCTTTCTCCTCGTTATTTTCTTCTTTTTCCTCGTAAGGGCCGTTCATTCTCAAGCGATGGGTGTGCCTGCGTCAACAAACGACCGCCATAGGCCTCCACCTTCTTCGTTCTCCGTGTACCGGTGAAAAATTTATGCGATCGAACGTGTGCGAATCGACGCACGTGTCCGAAAATTCGGTTGATCGATGACGCGTACCGAAACGGCGTCACGTCGACAGGAAATTAATCGACTGCACAGGTAGCTTTGGTAGTTTTATTTTCGACGGTATATCCCGGCGAATTTCTGTTTTAAATTCGGGCTGTTAATTCTCGCTTGTAATTCCCATTTACACGATACACCCTCGACGAGCTCGCACGGACTAAATTATTCGAGTATTTTTACTCGCGAGACTGTTTATTTTTTTTTTCATTCTATTTTATTTGAAATTTGTGCGATGAAACCCAGCCAACCGAACGTGTTCGAACGAAGCCACGATTAAACGAATTATAAAGCACCGTACCCACTCGGCGGAGAATTGGGCGGAGGAAGCAATTACGCGGTAAATTACGACAATTCTGTTTCCGCAAACAGCACGAGGGCGAACGCGTTATCATTGGCACGGTCAATTTTTCCCGGAGATACACACACGTGCACTGTAGGCAGAAATCGTTTTAGGTGTGAAATTTAATGAAACGGCTGATCACTTTCGATGAAAGAAGCAATTATCGTTCGGTGCGCGTTTTATAGCTGGTAGTGTTCAATGTATCGAAACGCTTATCCTTTGAAACAGGCGCGCAATTTTTTATTAGCGCTTTCTAAATAACCCTATTTAAACGAGATCCAGCGTCATCGTTAGGTCACACGTTCGATCTCTAGCTACGAATAATAGTTGCACGAAAATAATTAAGATCACTGGAAACTCGGTCGTACAGTTGCAAACGACTATTGAAATTATTGGATAATGTAGCTTGTAACTATCATTCAGTCGAGTTCCACTTACCCCATAACTCACGAACTCTGTCTTTACACGCTCATTGAGAATCAGGCCTGATAACGGGATCGTAGAATGCGGTTTAATTAAAGGAATTACGAGATCGTTCGCACCGTGTCGTGGCAAATTGGTCGCGGACGATCACGAGATAAGTCACGGTAATTTTTCGACGTGTTTCGCAAACGAAACGACGGAATCGTCGTTGCACCGCGCACCGGTTTGACCCACATGGTCGGACAGCTTCATTCGCGGATGGCTCGCATCCTTTTCCGCCAATCGTCGCTCGTTGAGTTGCAAATGAACGCAGAAACGAGCGTGGCTGACTCGGTAAATTTAGCACGCGATCGAACGACGCGTGTTAAACTGGTTGCAAGACTTTATTAAATTATCATCTGGTCAGACGAGGAATGAGTTACGGCTAATGAAATCGTCGGGACGATTAATAATTACGAGCAAACCGCGACACCGGATCGACCTGTGTTTACTTTATTAATGAGTCTTATTAGAAGAATCGTGCTGGATTATTTTCCTCGTGAGATTGCTGTTTGCAACGTGGACGGCTCGGACACGTGTTATTCAGCAGAGGTTCCCAAACCGGCTCGAACTTGTTCGAGAAACTGATGTTTCTGGTATCTGGACATTCCACTTGCTGCAAATCCTCTTATAACGACCATTCGTTGCATAAATTTTGGCTGACCGTGTTAAATTTCGCTTGAACAATTTATTAACGTTCCTGCTTATTAACGTTCCCTTTCTCCAAGTTTATCCGAAACCGTCTCTTACAATTTTTACAGAATTATGAACGCGAGTTACAATCACTTGTGATCAATTAATGTCGATCATGCACGTGTACGACCAGCTTGAAAACACTTGGGTCTAATCTCTTGAAGATGAATTCGTGTCGACTTAATCCGTCTTCGGTTCATCTTCTGCTCTCCATCAGAAACGTCTGACTGTTTCTAGTTTTCTCCGCATCTTCCCTTCGACGTTTTATCCTGGATGCCAGAAGGGGAGTGAACAAATTAGGATCAGGTTCGCGAGAGTTCTTGTGACATATCCTCATCGCAACCAAGCTGGTCAGGTAGCCGACGATCAACGTGATGCATAATCCCATGGGACTGTACCACATGTAGGAAATACGATACAGATAGAAGTAGGAGGAATCTTCCGGTGGCGCTTCCGTGCTGCTGTAAATTCAAATTTAATTTGTCAAGGATTCGAATAACTCGAAGGTTTGAAATTTCACGAATTCGTAAATTATCAAGTGCAGAAATTTTCAAATTTCTCAAAGTGGAAATAATCGGTAACTTTGAAAGTTGAGTATTGACATTTTTGTGAAGAAACGGTGTCGAAAAAATTGCGATTGACCGTTTATCTTCCGTTAATGATCAAACAGGTTTAGCGCGTGGCAGGAGATAAGAGGTTCCTAAACGGAAGGTGGAAAACACCTTGTTGGTAGTTTATCGAAGAGAAAGCAACACTGTACGTAATGTCGGAACGCGGCAAGAACTTGAAGAGGTCGTAATCACGGTTTATTAACGGGCAATTAGCTTCAGTTACTATCGTGGGAAACGATGAACATGCAGTCGATTGGTTATGAGAAAGCGACGAGCGAAAAGAAATCGGGAAGTAATCGCGGCTTTTTCATCCGATTATTGCTACCACGGGATACCTCCACGCCCATGTTATCGCGTCTCAGTTCATTAAAATCAACGATAACGCGTATCCTAGAACGATTAGTTTTAATTAATCTATCTAGCTGCCTACGGGATCTTCCGTTTCAAATAAATTCGTCGTATTTTTGCTCGGTATTATTAGATATCAAAAGTAGTTTCGCACGCTCACAATCTGTCGACCTCTGGCTCGCCGAGCGTTTTACGAACTTTTTGCGGCAATAGCTAAATCGACTGGCAACACGTGTGTCTACGATTTCCTTATTGGAAAGGAAATCGCGCTGGAACGGTCTATGAGCGTGAATGGTTATAAAAATGATCGCGGGGAAGCCTTTTATACCAAGTGATTCCGGAAACTGGGTCGTGCCACAGTTCGTTTCTGAACACAGAGAAAGCTGAGAGAAGAAGTTGAATCGAGTGGTAAATCACCGATTCTGTTACTTAGAATGCTGGGTCGGAAGACAATTTTAAATGCAAGAATAAGTCGAACAAAACTAATTAACCTACTGAAATATCCTTCCTTGTACTTAACAAACAAAAAGATGCATTTCTTCAGAATGGATTCTCCATAAATTACGTTCGTATGTAGTCTCAAAATATTTGTACAATTACGTTTGACCCAGTGCTCTTTGTACCCTGAAACTGAATACCATTTATGCCGAGGACGAATGACAAATGAAGTCGAAAGCATAAAAATCTCACAGAAACTGATTCTCGGAACAGTTTAAAAAGCCGTTCACTTAGAAAACATTCATTTATCTACTTCCAAAGTACATTTAAGATACGCCGCTGCCAAAGTAACCCGTAATTATACCCCCAAGTACCGCTGCCAGGACGTATTAAAGCAACTGCAACAAGTTCACTTTCTTAACAAGCAAAAAAAGGCTTACCCGCTGAATTGCGTAGCGTTTCGATAACGAAGCAACATGGTGGAATTCTCGCAGGCGTCGACGGAAAACGGAAGTACGGGTACCGGCGGTTTAGGTTGGCCAAAGGCTGTCCAGAGGCATATGACCAGAGCTGAGACCGTTCCGACCACGGCACCGGTCTCGTTCGCGTATTCTGCGAACATTCCCAGCGTGAAAATTCCGAGAATAGGTCCGCTGATGGCCCCGGAGATTCCTATTGTCACCTCGACCAGCGAGCCCATCGATTTGGCCAAGAAGGCCACGGCCACGCAAACGAAACCATTCAGTATAGCCAACAGTTTGCCGATCATGGTGGCTCGTTCGTCCGGAAAGTGCACGTTGAATTTGTGACACAAAGGTTTCACGTAGTCCTCCAACATCACCGCGGCCAAAGAATTCAATGTGGCGGAAATTGTACTGAGACTGGCGCTGAAGATCCCAGAGATGAAGAGTCCCGTGACGCCTGGAATACGCGACATTCGTTCGGCCGCGAAGAACGGCATTATTTTGTCGAAGCTGGAGATCTTGCCGGATGTGACGGGATCGCAGTCCTTGTAGATCATGTACAGGACCAAACCCGTGAAGCATGTAAGCAGTCCCAGTGATACGGTAATGGGTCCACTTAGCAATAACGCGTTCTGCGAAACCTTGTAGTTCCTGCGTGTTGTCGGGATATCAGATTATTGCGTCAAGTTGTTGGGTATCGAATGACCGGACTGAAATACTGGGAGTCCAGCTTGATTTTAATCGCGAAAACTCTAGCAAAATACCACTTATGGTGTATCACAGTTTGATGAAAATGTTTACGTAAACGATCCATTTAAACTTTTAAAACGGCTGTAAACTCGAGGTCGTATCAATCAATCAACTAGTCTGTGATGATATAACAGTATACTCTGATATAACAGTACTGCAAAGTAGCAATTACGGCATATCAATTTGAAGCTATTCATTCATACTTATGTCATCTTATCGTGTTCGTCTTTCTACGCTTCTAAATCGGTTTACGCGATATGCATCAACCTAAGGTGCACGCTTAAGAGTCGTGTGAATAATTCTATAAATTATAGATGCTGCAGTACCCGTTTTTACGATTTCCTACTTAACTTCCAGCGTAATTTATATTAAGATCGCATCGAGTCTTTAACTCGAATTTTAAAATCTTGATGAAACCTGATCATCTATCTGAACGGCCCAACAGGTCGTTTAAGATTATCAAACTGTCCCCGTAATCGATCATTAACCAGTTTACCATAATTCGACATATCCTCCGGGGTAATACGCATAATCATATTAAGTACATGCACCTGGCAGTGAGCAAACGTTGCACCTGAACCTGATTCACGGCGTACATAGACAGGAAGATGGTGGTGCTGCCGAAGAGCAGGGACCAAAAAGTGTGTCGTATCGTCGGATCGATTCTGAAACTAGAAAAGAATTTTCCTTTTAGGTGTGTACCTTGTACAAACACAGTGGATGTTCTTACTCGAGAATCTCCAATCGTTCACCCTGTTTAGCAATGCTCCACACGCTGGCTAATCCATCCTCGCGATTCATGGCCGCGATACCTAGGACACAACCGATTCCACCGTACATCAACAACGCCTGGAAGACGTCGGTGATCAGGACGGCCTTGATCCCACCTATGGTCGAGTAAAAGGTACAAATCACACCGATCAGCAGGATACTCGTGGTCCCTGACAGACCAGTCGTTGCTTCCAGGGCTAACGAGGGCGCGAATAACACCGCGCCGCTGTACAACAACAGCTGCAGGAAGTTGGCTGTGCTGGCCACCAGCCGAGCTTTCATCCCGAATCGCTTCTCTAGATACTGGGGGAAATTTCATGTAGCAATTTCGTAAATTTCCATGCTTCTGAATTTATAGATTTCGGCTTCTCAAAGTTCATAAGATTCTAAATTTTGTGATTTAAAAGATATTAATTCTTATGTTCCATCCTGAACACTCGAAATCTTCAGATTTCCAAATCTCCAACTCTCCAAGGAATTAAATTAACAAATTTCGAATTCCAAGTTCCCGCGTCCTCAAATTGAAGATAAAATAAATTATAAATTACGTGGTTAGATGAAATACTCGCAACAAGTGTTACGGTATTGTGCAATTACCTCGTAGACGCTGACGGCGTCGAGCTTGTGGAAAACCGGAAGGTATAGGTGGAGGACGATCGGTGTGCCGAAAAAACCACCGACGTAAAGCAGCATGATTTGCGAACCATGGGCGTAATTTTCTGCGCTGATTCCGAGCAACGTGATCGCCGACATGAAAGACACCGTGAGCGCGATCGCGAGAGGAACGACGCCCATCGATCGGTTCGCCGAGAAGTATTCCTGTCGGTGTTAATCACGGAACGTGTCGGTTAAGAAGGTACTCGCCCGGAAGACGGATCGTTTTAAGGGTCGAATGACTCGAACCTCGGGACACGTGGTCCATAGAACGGCGAAATTAATCGATCGATCACGGACGAGAATTTTTGTTGGCGCTTCGGACACGATTCTTCCTTGGACGTTCAATCTGACGGAATGAGTAGCAGAAATCGCGTAAACGTTACCGGGGCGCTATTCATACCTTATCGTTGTTATTATATCGTTATCAAGTCAATCCGATCGGATCGTGTGAGTAGACACTTTTCGCGTGGCCCTAACTCGATTCGCAATAACGTTTCGACGTTAATTAACGTTCGACCGGTCAGTCGATCGAGCGCCGGCACGCCGATAAATTAAATAGCGTTCTCGATAGTTGGCAATTTGTGTCGATAGCAATATTTATCGCGCGGCAAGATCGATCGGCCGATAGCGGTGAAAGATCTCCCTCGAACTCGGTTACCGCTCGTGATCCGAGAACGTGCCAAGCAGGAATCTACGATTTCGAGCACGGTTTATCACCGATATTGCACGGACGTCGCGACGATTCCGTTTCTCGACGATCAAATTAATTTTCCAAGAGTTTAACCTCGGCCGTGCGTTGTCTACCGCCAGTGAACCTGTAGTAGATCCCGATACCGCTTGAAATTGACAGCATTACGCCGATCACGAGGTAATCCGGCCATTGCAGCGTCGATACCTTATCATCTTTCTGCTCCTGAAAGCAAATTGATTTCTCCCTTTTTTTTTATGTCAAACGGGGTAAATTGACTGTTCGATTCCGAGGATCGTTAAGGGGTTAGATCACTTTGGCGAGTTTTCAATTACTGCAGATGTACTTGTGCTACTTAGAAATTAATCTCCAAAGTAATCTCTGAACTGATCGGGATCTAACCTTTTAATCTGTAGGATGATTCAAAATGTGATGCATCTATAAACGAAGTTACCCACGTGCTTTACATCGTTCTAATTTAGTTAAGCTAATGATTTCTCAAAACTTGCATGAAATTACTATTATAATAAAACATACGAAAATAGAAGATAACGTAAACCTCCATATAAATTTTAACGTTCCAACTTGGATTGTAAAGTATCCCATCAAAGCACATTGAAACAACGAAACATTTTTTAACACGTTATACTGTAAAGAGTTAACCGATCCTATTTCCGAAGCAATCTGTTCAAAGAATCATTGAAACTACCATAGTCGATAGCATACAAGTAGCTCGAACGAGACGAAACATTTCGCACGTAGCAGAATCTCGCGCAGTGGTTCGATCGAACGTTTAAAAGTGAAGTTTAATCAAAGTTTCAAGTTGTTGGATGCTTTTCTCGAGAAGAGAGAAGCTGTACACGTTCCACGGCTTCTACGGAAAGAGCACTCACGTCCATTCTGCGGGATCCGTTCGTTGCGATAGCATCAACTCGCGATACACGAGAAATTCGATATCGCGAGCTTGTTTGGCCGGGTATCGTGCTTCTTCCTGAATCGTTCTGCGGCGACGAGGAACAGGCTGCCAACGTAACACACGAACGAGAACCCTGGACAGTCGCAGCGTGAACCAATGGCACGATGAAAAGCCACGCGAATACTCGGTGAAAGAACCACCTTCGAGGACTCGCCACCTGCGTGTTTTGTGGCCGAGTGTCTTCGTTTCGAACGACGACTAAAAAATGGCGTCGAACTGCTCGTTTCATTACATAAACATTGGCTCAGCATCTTTACTGCCCAACGCACGCAAAGGCTGGTCTTTTTTTATTGGTAGAACGTTCGCAAATTTGCGAAGGAAATTTGGATTTTGAGATGTTGGTAATTTAAGGAGGTAGGAGTTTTAGGTTAGAAAATTTCGGAAGACATTTGGTAACTTGGGAATTTCTGTATAGCTGTAGTTGTCTTCACATGTCTGCACGCGTCCTCAAATTTTTATATCCCTGAACCCTATATTCTTGAATTCTTACATCTTTAGATTTCTACCTTGTCGAACTTCTACATCTCCTGGCCAAATACCTCTATTCCAAAGTATGAACATAACTGGATCACTTTATCCATGAATCTTTAGATCCCCATCTCCCAAATTTCCACATTCTCAAATCTTCCTAACTTCAAATGCATTCCCAAATCTCCAACTCTATCAGTATGTCTCCAGTTACGATTATAACCACCGTTAACATTTGAAATGTTAAATAAAACAGGAACCAAAGCGCACGTCGGGCGCAAAGTTAGAACCTCGAGGATCGTATTTCGAGATCGTGACTGCAGATCTATCCGAAAGAAAATGAAAAACGAATCTTATGATTTAATGACTGTTTAATTATGTAAAGTCGATAAGGCAACCCTTGCGAAAGAACCAGTTCGATTTCCAATGGAGCTGCGGTCTACCGACATGAAGTTAAGCGTCACGAATAATTAATCTCGGAAAGGTTAATGAATTCAGGATAAAGGGGAATTTTCGTCCGGACGAATTCCTGTCGCGGCCCGGTGACCAAAGAGGCGTACGCGAATCTTCTCGATCGACGAGGAAATTGATGTTGTAGGGTCATCGATTTGTACCGTTCCTTTGAAGCCTCTTAATTGGAGAGGCAAACAAATGAAAAGATCAAAGAGGAATTGTTTGGCGAACTATAGAGATCGATCGATCGATCGAGCGTAACGTGCAAGGTTGTCCCGAGCACCGGTCAACTTGAACGTTGTTCTACGCCACTGTCATGTCGCTGGTGCATAACAATTATTCGCAAGACGGTAGCTTCTGGCCGTAATGTAATTTCCTAGCGTTACGAGGCACAATCGACGAGGGGCCATCGGCTGTTATTCCGAGAAGGGAAGCACCCATGGAAACGTACGACCTGCGACAAGATTCCATGGCTGCGGGTCCGATGATCTTTATCGATGTTGCACTATGGCTCGAAATCGCCGGGGAAATTGATGCGCAGACGATTCTGAAATTTCGAATCTTTGCATTTTCAAATTTTTTATGTTCAAATCTTCAGAAGCTCAGATTACTAAATTCTCAAGTTCCAAAAAATTTTCCAATTTCCAGATCTTCAAATAACTCACGTCCCTAGACCCCTACATCTCCAGAATCTATACCTGCAAGATCTCTAAAGTTCCCAGATCCTCAAATAACTTACATCCCTAGACCCGTACCTCTCCAGATCCCCACATCTGCAAGATCTCTAAATTTCCAAATCTTCACACCTTTATTTCCTGTATTCCCACAACCTCACATGTTGTGAGATCCCCATATTACCATGTCACATAATCCCACACTCCAAATCTGTAAATTCTGAAACCAAATGTCCACATCCCAGCATCGTAATTTCTGAATTACTCATCCGCTAAATGAACGAGTTAAGAAAATTTAGAGCTTAATTTTGCAGAAAAAATTGCAATTACCGGCCTAATGGAAGACGAGCGTCTGATTCCGAAGCGTTAAACGGTGATATCTCGTTGCTTCTTCGGCGTTTAATGGGAGTTGATTACCCGACACGATTTGCCAACTCGAATTTATTTCTTCCGACGTAATTGCACGATGCTCCGTGTTCTGGAGGTTAATGGAGAACCCTGTTGAGCGTCGTCCAATTTTCGACATTGTTACTCG
This sequence comes from Megachile lagopoda, assembly GCA_036983795.1. Taxonomy (NCBI): domain Eukaryota; kingdom Metazoa; phylum Arthropoda; class Insecta; order Hymenoptera; family Megachilidae; genus Megachile; species Megachile lagopoda. The sequence goes on along the minus strand of CM072797.1, from coordinate 8,303,414 downwards.
AGCGTTGACTGGCTCGTTTTACGCCGATGCTAGTCGCAGACGAAGAAGCGGCGCTGAAAGACGATAGATGAACGGGATGGAAAGAGGAGAAAAGGAGGAGCCCCGTAAGTGGCGAATTCCCGTCATTAAGTCGTTAGTCGAACGCAGGAGGACAGCAGACTTAACCGTCGGTTAACTGGTTGCTGAACTTGATCGGTTGATCGATGTTTATCGTTTACGCTACTTTCACCCCCGCTTTCTTATTCTTCTCCGAAACAACCAATATCCACCGATATCCGGTCTTGTAATACGGATTTTTTTAATCGCGGTGAAAGTCTATCCAAAGGCTAACCGACTCGGCTGGCGATATAAATGGCGGCAATATAGCCGGAACCGTATCACGATTGCCTGTCAGAGCGATCATTCGATTCCATTTGTTTGCACCTTTACGAGCGGAGGCAAACATGTCCATCGTTTGGAAAATACATAAATCTTCGAATCGTGAATTCCAAGATTCTGCTCGCAAGAAGAACACCGTGAGTCGCTCTCCAGATTCTCCTGTTGAGATAATCACGATGTCGTGTTCCCAGCCTCGTGGTCTCCCCCTTTTTAGTTAGTTAGACGGAAGAAGGTGAGACACACTCGTAGATTGAAGATCAGACGTGCTTTTGCCTAAAGCACGCGCTGCTCGACGTCGTAAGGAGAAGCTCGTTATTATAGTTGGATACTCGGCGAGTAAGACGTCTTGAAGGGTCTTCTTTAAACTTGCTTACATTCGCACGCACATTTTTCTGTCGGGACACTCGGCCATGCAATCTCGAACGCTCTCGGTTAGTTGCACGCGGTGCTCTAAGAGCAAACAGTTCATTAAACCACGCCTCGTAAGCCACGCTAAGACGTTTGCTCGTACCAAGTTGTTACAGTGGTTTTGCATAAGCTGGATCGTAAACAATCTTCTGAACGCATTCCAGTACGTACACGACAGAAATTCTTAACGTTCGGCTTCATTAAAACTTCTGCTACGAACTTTATTGTTCTCTCGAGCGTTACTTCAAATATAATCGTCGTTATCGGGAGATCATAAACTTCTATTCTACCTTTCGACATCAAATTTTACCGTGAAAAATTATCAGACAATGCAGGCGAAACACATAAATTCGTATCGAAATTGTTCACGACGTTATCGCAAGACAACTGTTACCACCTAATGTTCGAGGTGATTTAATACTATTTTTGCAATTTCGTTTTACAACAGATTTCGTTCAGGTAAGTTTGAAGCAACGGTTAAAATTTTAATTGAGATAATAGTTGCGTTGAAAATTGACAAAGTTATAATTATTGTTGAAAATAGTTCCTTTTGGATGCACCTATCATCTGATGAACCAAGTAAAAGTTTGTCGAGTTCAATATCGTGTGATACATTTACGGCAATATATTTAAATTGCTTGCAAAGTAAATCGGTGTTTGACCCAAAAAATTATTCGTTCACCTAATCGACAAGTGTTCCGAGTATTTCTGACCGTTGAAATGCTCGTGCTAACAACTGTTCCACATACGGTGTTACAGTGCAGCATATTTTTGCATCGGCAATCTCAAGGCCGCATGCAATCGCAAGCGTTTCGAGCAACGGGTGTTATCAGCTCGTTTCGAAATTCCGAAAACGGTGTTGTATAATGTCTGAAAGGAAGTAACTATTGTTCGAATACATCGGGTGATGATCCGATAATTGAGTAAGCGCGTGTTGCCTCGAGCTGCCGTTAATTAACGACAAAACTCGGGAAACATGGTGGCACGGTTACACCGTTTTTACCTAATCACGCGTGATTCTATGCGCACCGACGAATCGATTCGATTTCGTGGCCTTAATTAATTCGACGCGTCCAATTTGCTCGGCTCTTGTCGACGATCGACACTGCCTATTAAAGTTATGACGATTCGGTTAGCTGTTACGAGCTCGGCCAATTATCGCTAATTATGTATTCTAAAAACGGCGCTCCATTCGCGCGAAACGAATTCCTATCGGGCCGTGTTTCGATGACAGCCCCATAAATTATATCGTGCTTTGACCCTCGTCAGTTGTTGTGCTGCGTCAGTTCATTGTTATTCGTTGTTTCATTGCTTATGGGGTTTTCGACCCTGCACTTCTGGAATTTACGCCCCCACATTCATTCATATATTTATATACTTTGTACTCTGTACTTATAGAATTTTGCCTTTTTGAATCGTTTGAATCATTTCAAGAAAATTTTATGCTATTTGTGGATAATAATTTACATTTCATTACTATACATTTCCAGTTAAAATATTCTTTTTCGTTTTATTAGTAACAATTCTTAGCGACAGTTGTAATTACGTAGAAAGCATACATTAAACATTTATTACGTCTATAAATTTTATTTTCCATATTCCGTCTGTGGTAACTGTTTGCTACCAACAGTTTTAATTACATAAAAAGCACACGCGATACCTTTAACCTTTCGTGGACGAGGCACTTCTAGGAATATTTTTTGCGCACAAGGTAAATCAAATAATATTTTTTCTCACGAAAGCCTACAAATCACCATGTCGATAAACTCTGTTCCTCGTGAACTCATTAGCGACCAGATATCACGGAATGCCACGACATGGCCGAGTATTAAAATTCCGACGCGAGCAACGAAGTGTGGCAATCGACGATTTTTCGGTGTTGACGGGTTTGGCGAACGCTCTAGCCACGAATCTACACCTATATTTCCCTTGCTCGAGATCCAACCGATAAGGTTCACAATGGCTTAACTGGCCGGTCCGCATGAGAAACGACATTACGTAATTCGATCATTTGCATCGATGATACATCGTCATGAATGGATCCGTAGGTCGCGCCGATTTGAATGCGCGTTATCGTCGATGGAGCGGTCGATAATTATGCATCTCGCAAAACGATCTCTAACAAGTTACCAACATGTGTACAGATACGAATCCTCGGTAGAATCATCTACAAATAATAACGACCACAGAATTTCCATTGTTACGATCTCTGTAGAAATTATCCAAAGCGACATTCGATGATTTACGAATATTGAACTGCAATTTTCATATACAACGTAATTGCAACCGTAATTGGCAATTCAAAGGGCCATGAAGTTTAACGGCACCCTTTAGATTAATGTTACCATTTGTATTCATGGCTCATTTGCTTTTATGTTTTTATGGGTAAATGTTAAGTAAAATAAATAGGTATTAGGGTTTGTAGACTCTTCAAATTAGATTTGTTATTAGAGTTTCTAATACTTCATTCATTCTCGGTAAGGGAGTGCCTATGTCACGAGTTTTATGTGGTTGGTTCATTTGCGCAATCGGTTTCTGTATCACCTGCGCATGCGTTGGTCTACGCATGCGCTCACCGACCTGCGCACTTCCAATATAGCTCCTAAGTGCGCAGACCCAACTTCAACATGATTTGCCAATGTACACAGCCTTAAATTCTATGGAATTATTGCTTTCAATCGCATAACCAAACTCTTTTTATCACAAGTGCACAATCTTTTTAAATAATGCTTCATATCTACTACAATACCTACAACAAAGTATATCCAAGTATGTGATCTGACCTAAAAATTTGAGTACTCTCCTATTCCCAATAGAAACGTTCTCTCCAGATATTTGATTGTATCCTAAAGTATATCAATAATGATCCGAAGTTGACGAGATTCATCTTCGTCTGAAAAGCAGCGATATTTCAAGGCAGAGATTCGTGGAGCGACGCTAGGCGCACAGGTGCGCTCATTAACTCCTTTAAATTGCGGTTCGCTTGAGAAACACGAGCTCAACATTCGCGTGTCTCGGTGCTCGTTTACCCGCGGGTCAATGGGCTACGCGAGTCGAGGCAACGATGCAGCCAGCCTGGATTGATGTATAACGCGCGCACAGCGAGGCGTGTCCTGAAAGTACGGTAATCGACGGTAGAGAATTTTGCCGAAGGATTAATGTCCTCTCAGCCGGCCGCCCGGAGGTGCTTCGTCTTCCTAGTCTGTTCATGTTTCATAATCGGCGAGGCTTTATAACCGCGAGCTGAATTTATTTGGTGAATCAGCCGCGAGTACAGTCGATGAAACAGCGTCGGGAATTCCTCGTGGCGTTTTTTGCAATTTTGCTTATCGACCCGTGCGTTGAATGCTTCATAAAGGATGGACAACGCGCGGTTACAACGTACCTGAACACGAAATTGCTTTTACTTGTCGGCGACACGCGATCACCGCACTTGTTTTTCCAACAACACTCGCTAATCTTCGTTCGAGGTCTGCCAGTTAATTATCCCCTGGACCGCGGCGTAATATTCCGACGAATGTTGCTCTACGATTCACGTGACACCATCAACGCCGGAAATATATTCATGAAGCATCGGAGGGAAACGAGTTCATCTCCAAGACGTTGCGTGACTTATAAACTGCGTGCTTGGGATTTTGATGGCTACGTCTGGATTGACTCGTTTGCAACACCTTCCGTGAATGTGCAAATTCACTCACGTAGGTTTGGGACTTGGGGACTTAAGTACTTCGGGCAGAGATGGACTTTGACACTTCAGGATATTGCACTTTGGGATATAGGTAATTTGGGATTTTTATATTTTGGGACATAGGTAATTTGGGACCCAGAGACTTTGAAACTGGAACATTGAAATTTCAGAGCCCCCAACGCAGGGAAATATCGAGGTTATAATGCTACACTTAAAAAAATTCCATTGATAGTTGTATTTAGTTGAAAATGTAGGTCTTCATTAAAGATGAAGAATGTAAAGTGTGAAATGATTAAATGGATTAAGAGAGCATGCTCAAAGCCATTTCTATGCGCACACGTGGCCCATCATTATTAAAATTCTTTTGTGTAGTACATGGTGCTTTGCATACAAAAAAACTACAGTTCCCTTTCTTCTCGAGTTCAATCACACTAATGGCGGTCGGAAGAATGCGTCTAGGCGATGTTGAAATTTTAGCTACGAGGTTGATCAACCCGCACGAGAGAAGGCACCGTCGATGGTATTCGTCATTACTTTTTTCCTTGATTATATCGAATCTAGTTCGCAACAAAAAAGGTACGTCCTCGAGACGATGACGACACCGACGATACCAATATCTTCATAATGGATCCGCTTAACAAGTCGAATTACGAGCGGTGCCGTCCGATGTTGACGTCGGGTCTAAAATTGCGTAGGGGCCACGTTATTCTGTCAATCATTATTGACTGACAAGCTAATTTACAAACAGGAACGATGTTCTGGGGTCACATGTACGCTGAATGATCAATAACATCGGATAACTCGTCAACCTGGTTCGTTTTCGCTTGTGAGGCAAAATATTTGTTCAAAAGGGGGTTACTTGAAATTTTATGCTGTTCCGTTCATTATTGGATTTTTCAAAATTAAGTATTTGATGACTTTGTATATTTATGAACATGGTATTGTACCAAGTTGGTTAACTTTGAAACACTCTATACAGGTGGAATTCGCAAGAAACCCAAATAGTTTCCTTTATCGAACTGCACCTTTCCTCAACGGTACATTTAACGTTTCAGTCCTTTTCCTTCGAAACTGTTCCAGTGCCCGGGGATTAGAGATCTGAGTAAATATTAGTCGATCGCTAAACGTTCCACGCTGAAACCCCTCTAATTTTACCCGGCTGTGTCGTGCTACCTTAGCCTGCGGCGAATTTCTTCGCGAGCCAGTTCCGCGCGATAAACGTCCAACCGGAGTCGTTTGGATTAAAATAATTTTCGATCTAACCACGTAAGAATGTCCCGGCTTGCGACATGTAACAAAAGTAGGATAATGACAGAGCAGAGCACCAATGAACACGGAACGATTCGAATTATCTTAAGCGACTCTTGCGTCATGCCTCTACATCGATCGTTCTGTCGATTTTACCAAAGCGACTATCGCTCGTTCACTTTTAGGTAATGATCCGTGTCTCGAGGAATCGCAACTTGCTGCAAATTTGTTTCGATGAGATAGAGCGTAATTGGTATCGAATACAACACGTGGTAATTTGATTCGTGGAGAATACAACGCGTGGTAATTCGATACGTAGTAATTCGATCCGTGAAGGATACCGCGCGTGGTAATTCGACCTGTGAGAGATACCACGCATGGTAATTCGATCCATAGGGAACGCAACGAGTGGTAATTTGGCACGTAGCGAATACTACGAGTGGTAACTTGACCCGTAGCGAATACAACGCGTGGTAATTCGACCCGTGAGGGATACCACGCGTGGTAATTTGACCCGTGACGAATACAACGCGTGGTGATTCGGTCCGTACTGAATACAACGCGTGGAAATTCGACACGTACCACTTACCACGCGTTGTAATTCGTTCTGTGACGAACACCACGCGTGGTAATTCGATACGTGGTAACTCAAACTGTAGCGAACACCACACATAATAACACAGTGTTATTTTGACCCACAGCAAACACCAGTCGTACTTCGATTCGTGACGAATGCATCTCCTGGTAATTTAACTCATAGCGAACAAACCGTATAGTAATTTGCTGCATGGTGAATCAAATATCCGCATTGCTGCCTCGAATTATCTGCCATATAGACACCTTATATTACTCAATTCTATGAAATGTACATATCCCGTGTTGCGTGATATCAATATGCAACCGTCATCGCATTAATTGCAGCATACGAGGTCAAGAAAATAAAATTGTATAACAACGGTTCACGCATTGCCGTTACTTGTCGTATCTTCGATCTTCCAGTGATTTGTTACACAACATTTGTCCCTCGAACGATTACACAAACATCGTATATCGTTTGCGTGATGAAGCAAGGAATCAGGTATTACTCGAGGAGATTCTACCCGCGATTCAATGTTAAACGAAGCCGATGATCGTTTCCAGTCGCGTCTTCCATTCGATGTTTCACGATCGTACGAGAACGTAGAGAGAGAAGGAAGAATGGAAGGAAGGCGGTGGGTCCGAATATGGGACACTGCAATTACGCAGAACGCAAGTATTATTACGTTACATAACCGGCCGATCGGGCATAGGCACGTCACGACGAACTGACTTACGATTTTCCATGGGTAAACGTAAAAAGAGAGAGAGAGAAATTAACCTCCCATCGAGCGTAAACTCCATGGGTATCATCAACTTTCATGATACGAAACGGCTCCGAAGTCTGGTAACGTTACACATTTTGCAATAATAACGTTCCTGGGAATCGGACGTCCAAATTATACGTCCTGAATTTTTCAACGAGGAAAACGAAAGCTTTTATTAATGATGAATTATCGTACTGCTTGTTCCAGAAATAGCTAATTGGAACCTAAAGGTACGTTATATGGTTTCGAGAACGAAGAATCGTTGCATAAACATACCTTTTACCTTGGGATGTGCACTCTCACTGTTCGCAAATATGAGAAGATCATTTCTCTTTTTGTGCAATGTTAAAAATAGAGTTGTTTTCTTAAAATAGAACAGATATTATCTAAAATTCTTCTGAAGTGTATCTAAAATTACCGGTGAAAGAGAGGACCACTATAGAACGTTGCAGAATGGAGAAAGAGAAATGTTTTCAGATGTTAGGTATTTGAAGGCAGTTCGATTAACTCGTCACGGGCAGCTGCAGCGATCTTTCGATTCATCGAAACCTCCTGCAGCCCTGTGACCATTCAGAAACCGCTTCACGTACGCATCTATGGGTTACTCACGTCCCCACGTGGCTCGCAAGACATACCAATCACGATTGAAGAAGCCTCGCATCTGTCGGTCGATCGTTTCGCATAGCTGCACACTATGACCAGAGGTTACGTAATCGGTACGCACATTGTGCTGGCCATTTTTGATGCGTCCGACGTACCATTGGCCTTTCAGACCGATCCTCGAGAACATGGACTACAACGTTAATTAACGACCAATGCGAGCTAGTTAGTATCGGTAATTAACAACGTCAACCAAGGTCTTCAGGGTCGAAGATCTTTAACTAGGATTTATTAAATCGAACAACGTGCTTGTTTAATGGGTTGACTTTAGGTGTTCTACTTAGTCGGAGAATTACGTTGTAAATATGTTCTCTTGTACATCGGGTCGTTAGTTGCATCTGGTTACTTTGAGTTTAATAAATTGTTGCGTAAAGAGTCAGAGGTGAACTCGGGACGATCGTTGACGCATTTTCTCACGTTTATAGGTTTACGTATGAGTTGTATTTTATATATGAACACGCGTTTTGTTATCACGCGTTGTATCGGAACACGTTCAATTACTACGTGTGGTATTCACTGCGGGTCGAATTACTGCACGCTGCAGTACCACGCTTCGAATTAATACGCGTGGGGTTTGTTATGGATCAAATTACCACGTGTGGTATTCGCAATAGGTCGAATTACCACGCGTCGAATTACATCGCATCGAATTACCACGCGTTGTATTTGCAGTGGATCGAATTACCACGCGTCGAAATACCACGCATCGAATTACCACGCGTTGTATTCGCAATGGATCGAATTACCATTCGTCGAATTACCACGCATCGAATTACCAACGCGTTGTATTTGTAGTGGATCGAACTACCACGCGTCGAATTACCACGCGTTGTATTCGCAGTGGATCGAATTATCACGCGTCGAATTACCACGCGTAGTAATCGTTATGGGTTGAACTGCCACGCGTGGTATTCGTCATGGACCGAATTACCACGCGCCAAATTACAACATATCGAATTTCCACGCGTGGTATTCTCTACGATTCGAATTACCACGCGCCAAATTACATCGAATCAAATTACCACGCGTGGTATTCGTCATGGGTCGAATTACCACACGCCAAATTACAACATATCGAATTCCCACGCATTGTATTCACCACGAATGATCACACGCCGTATCACCTCACACCATATTACCGCATCAAATTCGTAAGCAACACCTCCTGCAACAGGACATTGACCGTGACGGTCTGCATGTAAGTTGCTTCATTTATATTGCCGATTCCGAGAATGTTTCGACCCTCATATCATCGTCCATGATGTTACCATATAAATACACTATAGACAATTCAGAAAAGTCCCAAGGAGATCGACGTCTGTTCGACAGAGGTTCGTTCGCAATTTGCATCAATTCATCTCCGGTGTCGCCGTATTTCACACACGAGTTTTGCGCAAACTTGTTAATTGAATCGAGCAGACTGGAGGTTTGAAATTGAGAAATGCACACTGCCGCAAGTCACGAAGGCGTTCAACACATAACAGACTAGTCACGACCTCGTAACTATTTTGTCGGCTGATTGGTGTCGACGTGTTCGTCGCGTTCTCGTTGTTCGCGACTAATTGCTACAAATTAAAAACCGGGTCTAATTCAAGGCGATCCAAACCTGGTGTTGATAGAAATTCAAGGACCCTGTGATAACGTTATTAAACATACAAATATCTTCTCATGGTTCTATTAAAAAATATTTATATTCGTGTTGTTATTTTGTTATCTTTAAGAGAATCAGGTACAATGTAATAAACTTGTTTTATTTTATTACTATTTTCTTACCTTGAACATAGACTGCAAAAAGTGCATCAGACTGTTGTAGATACATACATATTTACATACAATAGGTGTTACTCATTAACCTGGGTAAAGTAGATCGCTATCTAATCGTTATGGATTTACTGTTATCCTTGGAACACGACGTGTGTACTCTTAATCACATGTTTGATCATATGTTCACCAAACCTAAAATTTAGGCTTGGTAATATTTAAAATTTTTAAAAGTATGTCAAACTTACGTTCAAAATTCTTTTTCAATCCAAATACATCCCTAAAACATTTTCTCATTCAAAATAAGCAAACTTAAAACTCCTTCTGAATCAAAAAGCATGCACCCAAAACTGTTTTTCGATTGACTAATATGTCTCTCAACAGACAAAATATGCTCACAGTTGTTCGAGATGCACACTTCGCGAAGAGTTTCCGCAGACTTTCCGAAAAGTATCGATCGATTCGAAGAAAGATTAACTATCATCAAAGTTATAAATTTCGTCAATTTAGGTCAGAGCTAATCAAATTCGTTTGGTGAGGCTGAGTACGGAAGAGTGCTTCTCGAATGGTTAATCGATTCCCGCTGTTTCAATTGGACCCGGTCGTAAAGTAATTGAACGTTTAATTCATTTAGTCGTTCGCGGTTATCGATGCCCCGCCGATATTTCATTCGAACCAGAGTCATTGTTTATCGCGATCCGGCGAGAAGTTCACGGTAAATGATCGTTGCTAAAGCGGACGTCGCTTAGCCGTTTTGAGCAGTGATTTACGACCTCCGATCGATATGCGAGCTCCGTTAAGGATTCGCGTGACTACACACGCGAAAACAACGGACCCTGACAATGAAGTCCACTCGACATCTATTAAGAACATAATTAGACAACGAACTGTCATGATACAAATTTAGTCAAACTTAATATTATCAAGGATGTGATCGATTTTTATATTTGAACTCCAGGATGAAAAGTTTTATCCTGGATCATTAAGGTTATTTTTGAAGCCTGTTTATACTAATTAGTAATAAACAAAGACAGATGTTTTATTAAGTTTTACAAGTTATTTGAAATATAGTCAAATGCTTTCTACTGGCTCGTTGTGTACAACATGCAGTAGATGCTTCAGAGAATGATGGTTCTAGGCAGCACGAGCAAAAGAGGCACTTGCGGTTGAAGGGGTTGTTAGAACGCACCAAGGACCATGGAAGATAAGTCTGTGGTTGATTTAATTAACGATAAGTAATTACGAGGCTAGCGTTAGTTAATTGTCAGCTAGGAGTACATTATTTTCGTATCCTGGCGCGAGTTATTATACACGTGCACCCTTATTATGATTAGAATCTTTGACTCGTTCCGATGCTTCAACTTCTCGTTAAGTACCCTTTAACTATTTTCAATCTCTGGAATGCTTCGCAAACCTTTCCTAGTCACGAACCTTTTGTTATTGCAAATATTCGAGTAATAATAGGTTAAATTAACCCGAGACACGTTTCGCGGGAAGAATATTTTATCTGTTCATTAACACGTCGAACTTGCTGAAAACAATTACCTAAATCAAATATTGCTCGCATGTTATCACTATTTATAGATAGACGTGCAATTTACACGGTGGTGTCAACGGATTTCGCTTCGGGAATCTGGAATTGTGAAATGCAAGATGGTTGCGATAGGCGGTTACGTAACTAGGATTTTTATTTGGGCCGCGAGAGGTGCCTAGGGGGATTAGGGGAAGTGGAGACTGGACATGATCTAGGGGATTTGGAGATTTGAGAAGGTGGAAATTTTGGTTTCGACATTCGAAAATTTGGGGTTTTGGGTTTTGGGAATTTGGGGATTTTGGGGATTTGGGGATTTGGGAAATTAGGGATTTGGGAATTTAGAGATTTGGGAATTTAGGGATTTGAAAATTTGAGGATTTGGGAATTTAGGGGTTTGGGAATTTAGGGATTTAGGGATTTAGGGATTTAGGAATTTAGAAATTTAGGGATTTGGGAATTTGAAGATTTGGCAATTTAGGGATTTGATAATTTACGGATTTAGGAATTTAGGAATTTGGGAATTTAAAGATTTGGAAATTTAAGGATTTGGGAATTTAGGAATTTGGATTTGAGGATTTAAAATTTGTGGTTTTGGGAATTTGATGATTTGGGAATGTAGAAATTTGGGGATGTAAGGATTTGGTAATATTGGAATTTAAAAATTGAAACTACTAATTAAAGATTTGGTTGGGACTTGAGGAATTGCGAGATCTACTAATTCAGATCTTTGAAAATTTCTAATTATCCATATCTCTAATATGAGATCCGCATACTCCAACATCCCACATTCTAAGTGGAAATGGTCAGTCCCACTTACGGGGGGTTAACTTCACCCTGTACCTTTCTATTTGCGCCAGTGGTGATCGGTAACACTGTAATAACAGCATGTTCAACTCGACATCGACTCGAACAGCTGTTTCTCGAGCGTTTGCCAAGAACTCGAGGTACGTTTCACATGGTGGAAACTAGGAAAGTGGAGCGGTCGCTCGGGACCCCGGAAGACAAGGGCCAGCGGACGAGAGGAGAATCATAAAGCGTGTCTTTCTCTGTAGAGCCGTGAATAACGCGTCCCTTGAAGTGGCTCTCAACGATGAGGGCGAGAGCAATGCTCGTACACTCGTCGTCGTTAAGAAATCGAGGAAAGAGCGTACGATATAAACGACGACAGAAGTATGAACTGTTAATTGCAAGAAACACGGAAATCGATGGACGTAAAAACGGTTGTTCGCCTTGAAAGCCGTTCTCTATGATTTATTACGACTGACGCGAAAAAAACCCCATCTTGGCACGAAGATACTATTCACTGTGTTATTGTATCACTGATGCGTTGCTATTTCATTAATTTTCGGTAAAAATTATAATATCTTTGAGGGTAGCGTAGGTGTATAGTCAATCTTTTGATTAGGAACTTGAGATTATTGTATTACTATGTGTTTAAAATTGATTTCGTCTTTGGGTTTCTAGATTTTTAGGTGTCAAGATTTCAAGATTTAAAAATTAAAAAATTTGAAGATTTGAAGATTTCCAGATTACAAGATTGCAAGATTTCAAGATGCCTAGTATTGCTAGCCTTCCAAATTTCTAAATTTCTATCCTCCTAAACTCCCAAACCTCTAAATTCGAGAAAGATAATACAATCTCCACCCACTGTTTGTCTCCACCAACCAAAACACCTCAATAATTCAAATCCTCCTGAAGAACACCCTCTCCAATAATTCACACCAGCGTTAAATTCTCTAATACCTCGTTCGAATTATTCAAAGAAGACGTTGCCAGACTCGAAGCAAATTGTAAGTATTTAAATACAATTTAGAACGCCTCCGTCGGTACGTCCCTCTAAGGGGTTGCTGTCAGAAAAGTTACGACCGTCTGGTGAAACAAACGAGTTATCGGTCGCCACAGAGAACGCCATGGTGTCTTTGTTCGGGAATCCAATGGTGTCTGGAGCCGCGTAGATGATCGTCAACTCGTCCACGGATAAATTCCCCGACGACGAAGGCGTCTGTAACGAAGGGCCGCCGGAAGATTTATACGGTGCCTTCCTCCCATATGCGCATCGAACGAGGATTATGATGTTTCCGAGTAACACAACACACCCTAACACGAGGACACGTGTGGCCTTCTATGCGTGCTGTCGTTTTTTTATGGCGCTATGCCGACCTCGGCGGAGGCATAGAGCAAGGCTTGAAAGCGGTACAACTTTAGATCGAATGGGTTGAAGATTAATTATGGTCGTCGAAAATGGTGTTCTGTAAACGATAGGAGATATATCTTTATTGTCGGCGGTGCATCGATAGGAATTTAATGATCGAGTTATAAACTCGTTAAGTCTAGGATCATATTCACATTATTCCTTTTGATCTTATGGAAATTGTGGAGATTTAAAAGCTTGTTCGTGTTTCTACCGGGTTACAAACATTGTGGAGGTATCACTTGCTGTGATATTGAGTTTATCAAATTAAAATCGAGATTCAAGTATAAGTGATCTCACAATGGATACCACAAAGTCAGACATATTTGATGTGCATTAAAAAAGGATGAAAGTTGCGTCCACTGTAAAATGCAGTCCCTAAACTTTGAATCATCCCGTAGTCTAAAAGAAACGTTATATGTTTGACACACCGACATATTCTCCGAGCGTCTAGCTTATAGAACGCGATAAACCCTGCAAGGTATCGGATATTGAGAATAAAGTTGCAATTTATTCTGTCAGTGTAAATAAGGCAGCCGCTATACCGTACAATTTATCGCAAAATAGCTCACTATTATTAAAAAAGAAGCACCAATACAAGAGTCTCGTACTTAAGTCCGTGGTGTACCCTGGTGGAACACCTCGGACCATCATAATCCGCGTACCTTTCCTTTCCTTGGTGCCACAGGGCTAAATTTTATGTATCCGGCTCGTTTGATTCGCGACGCGCGATAAATTCGCATTTACCTTCGATAGAGGGCCGGAAAAGGGGAGTGTAATAACGGCGGATTTATATACTCCGCGCGGGTTGTACACCTTCTCGCATTAGAAATACGCTCGGACGCGAAGAGCAGGACGTGTAACGCCGGATTTTACGGGTCCGAGATTTAGGACTCCGTCGTGGGTTTCACGTGTGCCATTTTTCAATGTGCCTGTTCGCTGGCTTATTGGCCCGTTCGCTCGTTTCGTGCGGTTAACTCGGTCTGGCTACGCAGGGTGTCCAAAATATTACTATTTTGTTACAAGATGAGATTTCTTCGTGTTGGGTAATGTTACAACAACCGGGACTTGATTCACGCACAGGTATATCTCACATTTAAAATATTACTGATGTATAATTATTTTTGAGCAACGAGAGACTTGGTGTAGGAATTTGGGAATTTAGGGATTTGAGAGTTTCCTGGATTGGGAATTCAGATTGGGTCCTTGTATCACCACGTATGTTCTTTAGTTTCTATGTAGATTCATATATTCATATATACATAGATGTACATGTAGATGTATATATCTATATTCCTGTGGTCATAGATTCTCAGATTTTTAGATCTGTGTGTCCTTAGATTCCTAGCTATATTTCTGTACACCCCGATACCTATATATCTATCCTGATCTCTATCCTAGAGATCTTTGATCTTTATATTCCCAGATATCGCCATATCTATACCTCCAGATCAGTATATCTTCTCACATTCCTAGGTCCCTACATCCCTGTATCTCACAAATCTCATATCCTCTGCAATATCTCGCTATATCTACTGCTATACTAAAAATATCACTATATGAGTTATGTGTCGATCAGTTAAAGATATCAGAATTTTCGCACGTATCAATATTACAACTTTCCTAAAATAGAAACCTATTTTAAAACCTATTGCTTCGGTAACTAATAAGTGTAAACATGAATTGTCAGAACTTTCGGAACACCCCGTACAGATCGATGGTAAGAGAAATCACGATCGGCCAAATAATCTCGACCCGTTTGTCATCGTTAGGTAAAACCGCGAATTCGAACCGCTCGCAGATGGAATTACGAGTTGGGTATAATAGTTTCGGAGCTGTTTCTCCTCGTCTCGCTTTGATCGTAGTCGAACAGTGGCATCGAGGTCGATTCACTTCTCAATACAGAGTCTGTGAACTTCTTTTTATTGGTCCTCTGCGGGTCACTGTATTATCTCAGCCATACGTTACAGCATTGTTGATAACGATGATGAAATATAGTTTGCGAGATCGCCGTATTTGCGTGATCGTGTTTATACTTTTACATGGCTGGTTAAACAAGATTTAAAAATGAGTAATTTTTATCACATTTATTTGATAATATGAATGAGAGGCAGATATAAACATTTAGCGTTCTCATAGGTCATTTAAAGATACTGAATAAGAATTATTTACTGGAACCAGTATTAAGTACATATTTATATTTAACCCTTTGCATTCGAAGGATACTGTTTACAGTAATTTCAAAACGTACTAGTTAAAAAGTTAAATTTGAGGTTTCTCTATTAATAATTTCCACTATTGTTTGTTTCACTATGTTTATCCCACGTGTCATATTATAGAATCAGTTAAAAAATGCTTGTATTAAAATGGCGACTGAGAGTCACCTCTTGAGCGCAGAGTTAAATTGAAAATAAAGTGGAAAAATAAATAGGTAAATACCAAAGCAACTCTTTACCTCAAAATATGACAGACTTTTCGACAAAAGTACAAAATTTTATAATATGAAATATGAAAATTGAAGCCAGTCATCTTCCACAAATTATCAAGCTGCCAAATACCTGAACAGTTTAATTTCTATGTTCCCTAAACCTCAAACTTTTCAATGTTGTCAAACTACTAAAATTATCCGAGTCGTTTAAAAATGAAGAAATCGTATTTGGAAGATATTTGCTAAGTATGTACGAGGCGGAAAAAATGTAATGTTTGCAAGGAACCGTTTTGCATCCGCGAGAGCGGTCAAATTAATCGACTTTCTTCCCGCTCGTGGACCAAAGGAGCCAATCGTTCAAAGTCACTCGAACACGCGCTCGTTGCGGTAAGATAAGCCTCGACATCGCCTCTGCTATCATACTTTTTCTCCGCCACGATCCGACTGTCACGGCACCAATGTGTTCGTCATTCATCACGGGACTGCAAGGAATCCATGCATCCCGAATCAGTGTCTCCCGGGAAAAATAGAGGATTCGCGAGGATTACCAGGTGCTCCGACGAATACAGATACCTCGAGCGACCACACAAATTTTCGAAATTTACGACGCGCACTTTTCCTGGAATCGCGTCTCAACATATTCAACCGATTGATTTATTGGAAAAGTTCTGAGAACACGCTGATTTATCGTCGAGTGACAACTGACTTAACGACAGCGGGCGAGTAACAAGTTAGCGAGGAACAATAGCGGGACACTTCTGATGAAAATTATCCGATCAGAATTTCCTGCGAGGTTGTCTGTTCAAGATACAGTTTGAAGGCAATAACAGGAAGACGCGCGTGATACTTCAATTATGACTTGTTGAATATCTATTGAATAACAACCTTCTTCAGACGGTGATAAGAATGGCACTGACCGAGCTGATGAGATAGTCTTGCAACTGTGCTGTACACTTGTTCCATAATTTCTATTTCTATAGTACCTGGGAGCGATAACACTGACCTCTGTTACTTTGTTAATGTTATATTTAGAAGGGTTAATACGAGTTACATTAATACAACAGAAGAATTATGCGAAAGGAAAATTGCAATAGGGTAAATATAAATCATAACTAGTGATAATTAACAATGGAGATACCATTTCTGCGATCTCTTGATTCTTAAATTGCTAACGATAAATAATTTAAACATAGACTAAAGCACTTGAACGGTACCATTAGCCCCAGATTATTTCAAGATTCCCCCGTCATGAAGTTAGCATCGTTAATGCGTTTGAAGAGCAACAGCTTATCTCTGCCCACGCGTGCGTTGCTTAAAAGAGAATTTTATCGTGTTCGATCGCGTTCCGACGCGAGCTTCTGTAACCGATTTTTTTGCGCTCGTTGACATGCAAAGATGCCGTTGACGCGCGTGTATTCAATTGGCGGCGATCGCGAGCAACTCCCACGCTAAAATCCGTTGGTTAAATGGAACCGGTCGGAGGAAGAGGCTCGTCATTTCGCGTTTTATCCGGCTAGCTGAATCGCCATGGCGTCCGTGTTGCACGTGCAACGTAATCGCAATCGGCGTGTCAAGCATCAGCGTTGGCTTCGTTATCGGCGTGTATCTGGATCTTTCAGCGAGATCTAGCCGCTCGCCTAACCGCGTAGATGGCACGATCGTGCCGCTGCAATTCGAGTTCTCCGTGTCAATAATATCTCCGGTTGCATCGTGATGACGACGGGGAAAAATGTCTTGACTGTTCTCGCGTAAGAGGAGATTCGAATCGGCAGAGACTGCGGTAGCTGGCAGCGTTAACGGTGGTCATTCTCGGACAAGTAGCTTTTATTTGGATCCTTCTGCCTCGGAGGATCTCGAGCCACGGATAATGATCGATACGTTCAACTTGAACGTTCTTTGTACCTGTGTTGCTGGAATGTGGCCGTCGAACGACGGCAAGATGAATTATCGGTTGAGCCAAACGGTCGACCGATGCCTGCACTTCTATCTGGAACATCCAGCATTCGCGGAAACGCAAATGATAGCGCGTCAGAATTAATTTGTGTTATTTGTATAATTTCTAATATAGATGTTAGATTCGAAATGTTTTTATACACCTGTCGTTCTGCTACACTGAGCAGGTACATTTATTACTCTGGATTGGAAACGTATTAATACTTTACCGCATTTAGATTTACTTATCACAAAATGTCCGAGTGATAAAATAGAGAGTTCCCTTAGGGTGAAATACTAACTATATAATTTTGTGATAGGGAAATCTCTAATATTTCTTTGAGATTGAAATTCCTTATCAAATCTTGTATCATCTAAGCTAAGGTAAATTGCAACACTGGACATGCAACTTTGTCCTTAATATTCGTTTCCAGTTGCAAATCCTGTTCTTTTCGCGAGCACCTCATTCACTATCATTTCTTTGAAAGAACTCATTTCGCCGAATTTTTTTCCCGCGAGCAAGCACGTAGCGGAATCGCAACATTTCGGCCGCGAGCACGACTATAACTCACAAAAGTCGGAGTCGTGGGTCAGGGCATCGGCATTCCGGGCGCGGCGTACGAATAAAAAGCACTAGAAAGAAAAAGAAGAGAAGGAAAACAGCGAAATAAAGGTAGAAGGAGGAGCGGGAGATGGGTACGGTCTTGATTGGTAATCCCTGGTGCCAACGGCGCGGTAAATCCGTGGCGGAAAGGGAACGAAACCGAGGAGAAACGATATTTCGACGGGACTTGGGTGTGCGCGCTCGAGCTGATCGAAGGAGGAGCATCGCGCAAACGAGCCACGAAAATTTATTCGAGCACGAATAAATTTACATTCGAAGCCATCTGGATGGACATCGGGGTCACTACGCGTCTAGATCGCGTGGTAAATTTCGTGAAATCGCCGTTCAGACCGGCACATTCGAGACCCTTCGTAAATCGCTTGGTATTAGGTCACATATCAGAAAACCAATTGCGAAAGTATCGTCAAATTTCATGACAAGTGTCGTAAAAGGACACTTGTGATACATCAATTTAAAGCTTGAGGTTTACTGAAAATGTCCATGCAATATATTTCAATTCTTCTTATTTTAAAAGGGTTTCAGATAATCATGAGTGATTTTGTAACATTGATCCAAACTTTAAGACATAAAAGCATCGCAGAGACACTTGTGATACATGAATTTAAACCTTGTGCTTCTTAAAAATGTCTGGTAAAAAATTTCATCGATATTTTTTACACGAAATGACTAGTGCTTAAAGCAGTGACTTTTCTGAACATAGTCCGCCAGCATTTGATGATATAAGTGTCACGTAATGGCGGTTATGATACATCTTAAAGTCTTTTAATGTAAAATGATTCATAGTTAAAATAAAAAGTAACTGATTTTGAAACATGGATGATCTCTCACGTTTCGCCGTATACAAAAAAGAGTCTGATTATAGCATTCATAACAAAAGATTGCACAACCGTGTACATTTTGCGAAGCACGTCAAGGGTATCCGTGGTCGTAAAATTTGCAGTGTCATCATCGATGTTTATGTCCAACACATTCTAGATGAAATGCATCGATCGACAGGAGCGTTTGTTCGTGTTTCGTTAAATTACCACGGTGTTCGAGCAAACAGGTCGCGGATGTTCGTTCTGTCACGATGGTGGACGAGCACGCAGCTCGAAGCAGATGCAAACCGTACGTTTCTGCAGTTTGTTTGAGTTCTCTGAGACTCGCTGTTCTCAATCCTGGCCTCGATAATTCTTTGCCGGTTGTTGTCCTCCTTCCTCAGCGTTTCTCGTAGATGCGCCTCCTCCTCTATCCCGTACACGACTTCCAAGCGGTGTAACGCGATCGTAGAGAGATGTTTTCGAGGAAGTACGCTGGATTTAAAGCCACCGTACCATTCAAGTTCCAACGGACGGTACAAGCCTCTTCCTGTGCACGCTCTATCATCCGCGCAAAGATGTTGTCATTCGAGGCATTAGCCTCGTTTATATTCATCTTTTCTCCGGGTGCACGCGGTTTCTATCGCGTTAGACCACCCTGCTAAATCGTATTTCAACTCGATCGACGACTGCCACTCGTACCGAGAGCTTCTTCACCGTTCCTCTCTCGTGTTCCCCTTTTTCCACCTCGATGAATTTGTATTTACTAGACGCTATTCGGTATCGATGTATCTAAAGCTTCCAGGTCATTTTCGTGTCGCTTGTACGAACTGATGGTACACGCTTTTCGCATACGAACAGATTAATTCTGTCTCGGTACGATAGGAAAATGTCGGGACTATCGGGATTATCGAATGTACACTCGACTGCATCGCCGGATTCCTTTGGCTAAGAACTGTGCGGCACTTCTATTACTCGTTTTCGATTTCCCGAAACCGAGTAAACTTGCAACTTTTTCATTTTTACATTTGCGGATACATCCTTCGATTTGCACATTTTTAAGTTCCTGTATTTCTAGATACTAAAATTCCCAATCGTCTGACTTCTTAGATTCATAAATTTTTGAATTGTAAGACACCCTTCTACATTTCTTAATTTCAGAATTTTAAGATTTCTAAATTCATACATTTTTAAACCCCAATTGGTAACTTCAAATCTTTAAGATTCTACAATCGTTCAGTCGTTCCGAAATTTGTTAATAGGTAAATTAGCCAATTCCCAAATCTGCAGCTGTGTATGACCGTAAATTAGAAAGTTGTAGCCATGGCGCGCGACAGCCTCCACCCCGTCACGTTGCAAAAGGAGGCCTCCTCCGTGACAATCCGTATAATAGAGAAGGTTGGAAACTCGATAGAAGATGGAAGCGAGCAAGCGTGACGAGCATCGAGTAACATCAGAGCATGTAAAGGAGTATCTGGCTGTTGTATTCGCGGGACGAACAGGCGAATTCAGCCCAATTTCCAACATCGTTGTTAATTAACGGAATGCTATCGTATCGCGTGCTCGTGATCGTGGAACTGACACAGAGAGACACTCGAACTAGTCTGGATCAAGTTGAACGAGTTCAAAGTTCTGGCAACCGAGTCGAGTGGAATTAAGTGCGTTCCGTTCGGGACGATACATCGCATCGGTCGGTTGGTCGGTTCGCGAGCGGTTTATTGCTGCAAAAGCGTTCGAAAGAGTAGAAAGGAACGAAGGCGAGGCTCGAAGCAGGACGAGAGCTGAAACAGAGGCCGCTTTGTCGGGTTGTGTTTGCGCTTTGACTCGGAACACTTCGGCTCGCATTAACCGCGTAGATACAAAGACAGACCCGTACAGAGAGATCACATTATATTCTTTCTCTCGTTCGCTCTCTCGCCTGTCTCCTATACTCTTCTCGGTCTTCTTTCTGTCTGTCTTCAAAGAGCCGTTTTTATCCCCTCGAGTGCCGTGGTACGGCGCGATTACGCGAGACTATCCTCCCTACGATTCTAGACGCGAGTATCGGTAACGCGTCACTTTGCAAAAATCGTTGACGTTGTTTATACAAACATTATTTGCTAGCATACTCTGATTGTTTTCCAGAAAATTTAGCCTTTCATTTCAGCAAAATGGTCATTTCTTCATTGAGGTTACGTCGTGACAGCTATATTAGAATTTTTATCAATATGACTAAGTACAGGATGTCTCACTTAAGTCGAACACCTAAATTATTTTCTGTTATAAAATAATAGTAATTTTGAAACGACAATGAAGCTAACAGACTCTGCCATCGTAAATGTCCTAAGACCATATAAATTCTTATCGACTATTATCTGCTGCTTAATAGCATCAAAAATATTTGACCAACTAAAATGGAGTACCAGGTGTAATGATAGAAAATGAACACACCAGTAACATGAGGTGACAAAATTTCTGTCATACAAGCTATGAATAAATAATTGTTGCATCTAAACCAGTTGCCTTTCAGTCCTTTGACTTGATTTTGTTTTAGTATTGAAAGTGACATTCAGCGACACTGTAACACAAAGGATTAATAATAGAAAAGTAATTTTTTCTCTGGACCGATAATATGGAGGATGTACCGCCTGAAGCGACAGGGTGTCATAACTTGGTAACCATACACGATACCGAAACCTGTATATATGGAAATTGCACGGTGAATAATAGCCGCAGTCATTGAGGGAAGAAAAAAAAATGCGGTGCACGGGTCAATGGCGACCTCGACCTCTAGGCAGAGCATGTTCACGGGGAAAAGTAAAAAGAAAGAAGTAAGCGTGTATTCGTCCAGGTGAGAGCGCAGCTGACTGACTGGCACGAAATCAGCGATCCCAGGATTTTCAATGGGTTTCCCTGAAGATTAAAGATCAATTAATCGTACGTGATCAATGGCGGCGGTTATTCGTCGAGCATCAAAGGTCACTTGTACTAATGAATCCGGCAATTAGTTATCGAGATACGTAGTTACACGTATACACGATCACCGACCGCAACCAGTTGGAATTAAGTTACCGTGAAATCGTGCGGCGACTGCAAGAAACGGCATTGTTTTTGCATGGATGGGACGAGCGTGATCGATAAATCGTAATCACGAATGGAAAGGATGAAATTAAGTAGCATTGAGATTCCACGGCGAAACATCAATTACCGAACGATTGAAGTCTTTGCGCAACTTTCATCGGGGATCGATTGGCTGCGATGCTGGAACGAAATTATTTATTCAATCGTTCGCTCGGCAATTCCCGTCGTTATTAATCATTCTCCGATGAACGTGGATTCGCCGAGAATTTAAATAGACCTGTCACTTATCATTTTCCACGATAATCGAAACGTTTGAACTTTGTGTTCGTGCTGTTGCAGTATAACGTGTTAATACCGCGTTTAGATGGACGTTTATTATAGATAATATCAAACATTTCTCGAATTGATTGCGATTTATGAGCTCCGTATCGTGTGCCTGTTATAAAAGATAACTTCATAAATATTTTTTCTTTGTTCCACCTTTCTCCTAATAACAGATTCCATCTTATCACGATTATATACTTGAATTATTCCAATGAAGATGTAAAGTCTTCCAACAAGAGTTTAGTGTTACAATAATTTTAAAATCATCGAATTTGAGTAGGCGAATTGTTCGTTTGTGTTTAAAAATAAAATATTCGTATAGTTAAACTGTCCATAATTTATCAACGGATTTCAATAATTTCCACGAAGATTTACACGTGGAATTGTCTAAAGTGTTGAAATCGTTGAGTTCGTAGTTTAACAACGTTATCAACGACTTTCGATGCAGCATCGAAACGCAATAACGTTCCTCGCGAAGAGTCGAAGGAACGCGAAACGGCGATTGCGTCGAGACAGAACGAATTTAGCATTCGATCCGAAGGGTGAAGGAGGAGTTTCAAAGAGAGTAATCGGATGAACTAACACTCGGAATTTTAATAGCTGTGACAGTGTCGCGATTGCGTTGTTCCGTGGGCCGGAAATCTGCATCGAATCGTAAAATTTCACTTTAAGACGGGGAAATTTGTTTCGAGGGATTTGGATCTCACGAATAAAAATACAAGATATACGAGCAGGAATTCTTAATATCGCTCGAAATTGTTACCTTCGGGTGCGATAGAATCACGAGTATTAATTCATCCAACTTTTATGCATCTTTCGTAGCGTTCACGGTCGTAACGTTTTGATTAACCTATTTGATTCTATCATTTTTACAATTAACCACGATGTTACAATATTTATAGATCAAGAAATTACTGTGAAGATATGTTAAATCCGTTCGACTTTATCATTTTATCTTATAATTGTTAACCATGTTATAATATTTACGTACCAAACTTGAAATTGCTGTGAAGATCCGTTCCGTACTAAATGATTCAAACGCGTTATCACAAACGATGTTTACAACAGACGTAATCATCGAATAGACCCTTTGAAGTGGTAACGATGAACACCTCTCTCGTTCCATAAATCCAATTTCCCTTTACTCCCATTGTGATCCACGTTTCACACAGCAACCCAATTTCAACTTGGAGAACCCCGATTAGATCAAAGCTTGCACCTCCAATGTAACCTGCGAAAGGACATTGCGATGGCTCGTTGACCCAAAATGTCGATAGCTTTCGTCCAAAATCAACCGACTTCTCTTGGGATACGAGGTGTCGCAACCAGGCAAATAAGTTCAAAATACGGAACGAAGCTGTGCACTGCACACTTTCATAGATGTTTGCGAAATTAAAAACTAATTGTTAGAGGATCAATTTATATGACCTATAACTGGAAGGAACTATACTTTGGAGCATTTTCACTCTCTAATTAGTAATTTTCTAGATCTTTTTGTAGCCTCTCCCTGTGATTTCTTTAGACTATACTTTACCTAAGCTCTCCCTGTACTTTAGCTCTCCCATACTTCACTTAGGCTCTCCCTGTACTTGACCCAGGTTCTCCCTAGATTTTCCCGATGTTCATTAAATTGTTATGGGCTGTGTTTAAAAACAATACTCATTTTCTGTGGCACTATAATTCTGAAATTTTAAAAATAGCAGTTCTAAAGTTAGACACTGGAATTCTGTCTGAATAAAGTCCCAAACATCTGAAATTCTGAACTCATGAAGATAAATTCTAAAGATTCCAAAATTGTGAAGGTTGAAAAATTCCAAAAGTTCCAAAGTACCAAGGTCGTGAAGCTCCTTAAATTACAAAAGCCCCTTGGTTTCAATGTTCTGAAAGTCCACACATCCCAAATTTCCAAATAAGGAAAGTCAACAAATTCCAGAACGTGCAACATCGAAAAATTACCAATTGTCCCACGGTCTAACTTCATCGAAGTTCCCAGTCCTAAAATTTCGTACCAAATACGGTTACAATCTTATTGAATCGATAGATAAGAGAAATTCCGTAATACCGTAGCACGTTCCCGTTCCAAAGATATACGATGGAGCGACTAGCAATTTCGAGAAACGCAAAAACCGTATACGCCGGTGGAACGATCAGAAACGCGGGTTATTGTTGAATAAAAAAAAGCAGAAGGGGGAATAAGAAGAACAGAGGCTATATGCGAGCACGTTTACGATGACATTGAATGCAGCGAGGCTTTTGCATACAGTGACCAATAAGGAAGCCCGTTCTTCCGCCTCCGTGCTTTGGCGAACGTCTGGTGACAATATATTAAACGGCGACTCGTGGCCAAGCGATAAAACTGATAATTACAAAATATTACGGTCTCCCTTAATGGCCCGGTATTTTACAATCTATGTCGGATGAGTGTGCCGTTGTCGGTTGCCTCTCTATGGCGGACCTTTCGCTGTTCGATAAAACAGAACGGTGACGATAAACGGTCGAATTCTCATCGAGAAGCTTATCGGAAGACTATAGGAACGTTATCGTGTTAACGTTCAAGAAATTTCGCTGTCCACAGGCGCGAATCGTGGCCGGTGAATGGGAAGCAACGGCAACAACAGAAGAAGCCGAAGTTGTGATAAGGATTGTATGGGAATGTGCGTGGAATGCTAGGCCGATGTTGCGTGTAGTTTGGTATTGGGTTAATTGCAGGCTGCGTGAAACCAATGACACAGAAATATTCCCGGCAATTATCGTTCTCTGGAAACCGATTGAAAAATACCACGGAATCTCGTTACCGCTTTTAAAAATCTATTTACGCAATTCATTGACTTTAAGCACTTCGGTTAGCTTGCTTTGTTGGCCTCTGATTTGCTCTGGTTGGTACGCGTTCGAATAGTTCAAGATTTCAAGTAACTGTTTTATAGAGGTTTTTCTTTAAGCAACTCTTCAAGTACGGTTCTTTTCAGAGTCACTCAAGGAAACAATATAATGTCTTCAGATAATTATGTCGTATTGTGAATAGCAATTCAATCAAGACAACATACAGGAGAAAAGAATATCTATATATTTAGCCAACGACTGATTTATAAGTTGAATAATAATAACGTCCACTCATGTGTCAATATCCTTAGAAAAATAATACGAATATGTTACAAAAATAATCTTGCAATGAAAAATGTAAGACTTACCATCCGACTTCTTCAAGGTCCATCAAAAATCGCCGACTGGCCTTTTTGCAAACTGCTACCAGCTAAATATTAGTGTTCAGAGTAGTCATTTTACTAGCTGCAGTCAGATACCAAAGCAGAGGATTCTAAATCCGTCGATGATCACGCGTCTGACCAACAAATTCCATATCTCCTAGCAAACGCATCATGGCCGATTCTCTGGTAAACGTCATCTGAGCAGCAATAGGGAACCAGGACGAATGGTAAACAATATAGAAATGCATGAGATGCGGAATATCGAAAGGCGTGATCGAATTCCCAGAAATCCGATTGAATAATTTGGCGGCGCGACGGGAATCGCGAAGCAGGGATGTCGAACGATGCGCCGACAAAATTTTGGCTCGTATCCCACGTATTGTTTTCTGGGAATGCCGATCGATCGAACAACGCCGGTGAAAGCTTCGGGTATTCGTTTCCCAGGGAACCGGGAATCGGCTATTGCGTGCGTGTAATCGGTACCTGCACATCGCGCGATCGTCCTAAGTGCCTGCAGCGCTTATTTGCGCATAACTTCGCGAACATCCTCTATAAATTGCGTCGCGTACTCGTTTGTGGATTAGAAACGGTTCGAACGTTTGCTGATAATCGCGGGAACGATTGTCGTGGACCGAGAGAAAAAATACTTGTTTGTATATTTTTATGCAACTGTGGGCAGATCGGATGCCTTGATGGTGTTTATGGGAGAGTGTGTGCAAGGGTTGAGTGGAGGTGTACGGAGATTTAAAATTTTGAGAGTTTGGGGAGTTGGGGCTTTGGCACTTGAAGATTTAGAAGCGTAGGAACTTGGGAATTTGAGAAATCTGGGGTTTTGGGAACTTGGGAAATTAGGTACGTGAGATTTTAGGAAATTGGGGATTTAAGAATTTTGGGATGCGAGAAATTGGGAAGGTGGAAATTTGGGGTTGCAGGAACTTAGGAATGCAAAGATTTAGGGACGTGGGAATTTGGAAGCTTAGAAATTTGGGAATTCATGAATGCAGGAACTTGGGAATTTGAGAACTTGGGTATTTAGGACCTCCATGATTTGAGAATTTAATTCGGGGATTTATAGATTTAGGAATTTCTAGAAGAGCCAATTTGTGGATTTGGATACCCACAGATTGAAGAGTTGGGAAACTTGTAATTTATAAATTGAGAATATCTACGAATATTTCCAAGTTTGTTCCTGCAAATAGTTTCCCATCAAAGTACCAACGACTTCCAAACTCTTGTTTATTGAGTCACTCGTATTATGCAATTATGAATAGTATCTTCGAGTGGAAGAGTGAATTTAGGTAGTAAAAACGTCGTTGAACAGTCGTTTCATTTAAGACCGTCTAGACCTCATTGAAAGTAGCCACTGAAGAGGTACTTGAATGCTAATTAAGTATGCTCGTTGAAAAAATTCGTGGAAAAAGAATTAGAGCATCTGTGTAACATGAGACGTTCGATAAATTTCACATGACTACTTTTTAATAGATTTTTAATCACCGATTTAATGAATCGTTTGTTATGATTGATTTCAGAGCGAGTTTGAACCACAATGTCACGTGTTTCGAACGAAACAGCTGCGCAAACCACGTCCATGCCATTTGTGCCATCAGGCGGTGATCAAACAGGCGTCGTGCTGCAGAGGTGAGTCGATAAGTTCACTTCCTGTATCTTGCTGGTGGAAAGAAAGAGTTCTGTCGGTATGTCTGTTGAAACGGTGGATGGTAAAAAAGTTTGGGAAGAACCTAGTGGAGGGCGATTCAAACATTCATCGATCCACAACTTTAACTTAAACGTTCCACTCTTTGGGTTAATAAGTAATGCAAAATTTTTAAATTTAAAAACTGCATTTAAACTTTGTTGAATCTGGTCATAATTTTATAGGCAATTCGTACAGTTAAATAATTTCAGGTCAATAATTTCAATTAAGTACTGTGTCAAATGAAGCAAGATTGTTTATTATAATTATTGTAGGTTTAATTCTCTGTTATGAGTACTTTTCTGAAATTATGTTCTACAGTCAAGGTATGAATTTATTACTAGGTGTTCAGATACCAGTTGAACATTATTTAAAATAATCTAGATAAAAAATTATTCGCACAATGAATTGATCCATACAGTCGATCGTGATTTACAAAATCTTTCTTTCATTTTTCAGGAATTATTCTTACAATTTCTTACTTAAATATTCAGTTGTGGGTATAATAAATTTATAAGTGTACTTTAAATCTAGTTTATTCAGAGGGAAACAAATAGTGAAAATTTTGTTTCGTTTCAGTGTGCAAGTACATCTGCCACAAAAGCTGCGAGGACAAGGTGAGTGACCCTCTTCTATCTATCCAATGCTCTATCGTTGTTTTCCGAAGGAGGAGCAATTAGATCGCGTCCACCACACGCGTAATTTCGCGCGAATTAGCGTTCGCAATCAGCCCGGTGTGTTCTCGGAAACTTAGCTACGGAGTGAAACGTGGAGAGCACTTCCTCGTACACGAAGAGTCTCTCCCTTCGCGAGTACGTTGTCGTTCGTGCTTCCTGGTACTCAAACAAATCTCTGGTGCCTCGAACACCATACACGAAAACAAACCATTTCGAACAAAGCTCTCGCGCAGATCCATCGGTAATTCTTCTCCCTAAAGACGATGCAGGGTGATAGGCGTCCGGTTCGAGGAACGGTACCGGAAGTGATCAAGAACCACGCGAGAGATCGCAGTTAGTAGATGCATCTTAATTCGAGCACGCCAGCAAATGGCGTGGTCGATGAGATTCTTGGTTCTTCGAAGTCTTTGTCGATGACCACACATACGCGCGAGCGTTTCAGCGAGAATGGAGCCAGGTATCTCGGTTTCAGTGTGTGAAACACGGTGTGGGTTCAGTCACCGGGCAGGGCACGAGCCTTACTTACCTTACCTTCTTCGTATCTTCAAGTACTCCTGTGTCACACTCGCGGTCATACACACACACACACGTATGTGCCTGTATAGAAGAGCGTGAACGCACACGTGTTGGACACAGAAAGTAGCGGAAGGATGAACAGTAGACATGGAGGAGAACGTGCCTCGGACAGTAGGAGAGCACGACTTCCTTCTGTAAGTGGCGATACGTCGTTTGTTGCGAAGGTTTTGTGGCCACACCGCGAACAAAACGGTCGGCTACGATCCCTTTGATACGTCTATTTCGACGCCGAAGAGCTTCCATTACCGGCGGCAAGAATTCGCTCCGATGGATATCCACCTTTCAGGGACGTCACGGTGAAAGTCGCGGAATCTAGGAGCCTTCTAGTTGTGATTAATGTCCTAACAGATCGATACATATTGGGCTTTTATTACGTTGCCGCTTGATTGATACGCGGACCATCTGTGACTGACGTTTCAAATTTTTTATCGTCGGACTTTAGATAAAATTCATCGTTATTTCCACATTTCTATATTATATTACATTATGATAATTTTATCATAATACATACTGTTATCACAATATTACATTATATTGTTAGTTACATTACTGTTTATAAGTTATTAGACATTTATTATAACACCGTATGTAAAGGTAATAGCAGCTTAACCGTTGTGGGAGGATCGGAGTAAAATACCGTTGCAAACTCCCACTATTAAGTACGGATCACTACGAGTTGAGTCGCGTTATATCCCCATTCGTTGATCTACCACGCATTAAATTTACCAGGCACTTATCACGTGGTGTATTGCCACGCAATGAATCATTACGACTGTAATTATGACACGTTTTATATATTGATCTACCACGTGATGTGTCGCCATACGTTGAATTATCACGCGTGGAATTACCATACGTCGAATTACTACGCGTTGAATTATCACGTAGTGTACTGCCACGCATTGAATCACTACGAATGTAATTATAACATGCTGTATCACTATATAATTGATCTACCACGTGATGTGTCGCTATACGTTGAATTATCATGCGTCGAATTACCATACGTGGAATTACTCCGCGTTGAATTACCACGCGTGGAATCCCCATATATCCAATTACTACGCGTTGAATTACGACGCCTTGAATCACCACGAACTGATTTACCACGCGTTGGATCACAATAGATTATCAAGCATTAAACATATCCTTCGCCACACGTTAAATCACAACACATAATCCTCCGTTATCACAAAAACAAATCCTAAAAGATTTCTTCCTAAAATGCTCATACATTCCCCAACTAAATTATGCCATAAAAATTCTGAAACCCCCTTCCCAATAAAAAAATAATAAAAGATGGTAATGCTCATGTAATTAGTGGTCCGAGAGTCATTTCCCGATATTAATGAGTAACGAAACACGGAACTAATGGGAGATCCGCGACCAGATACACCGCCCTTGCGAGTTATCGAATGATCGATCTTCTTCCTGTTCGCTATGATAGCGATACAAGCAGAGGATTCGGGCTTGTTAGCTTTACAGTCTTGGCCACGAGCGTTATTGCCCTTTCGTGGAGGCACAAAAGCAGCCGGTCCGCTCCGTTTCTTCCATAGAAGAATTCCGTGTAGGTCACGTTCGTGGTGGACGTTTTGAAATTCGAGGCAGCTCGAAGGTTCCTCCCAGGACTCGTCATGTGGCTGCGTCATCTCTTCAGCTTCTTTCTTTGTGGTATTGTGTAGGACAGTCGAACTTGGTGCGACAGTGTGTGATGTAATTCATTACACGCACGGTAGCCACAGGAACTGTACGTTTCGTCGCCTTGAACTCGTGCCACCGTCGTTCGCTGGACCATACGTGTCCGTGTGCGTTTCACACACATGTACATAACGTTGTATCGTTGAAATTTTGTTACGGGGTCATGTGAAATCAACGGTATATTTAAACGGCAAATCCGATTCAGGTGATTGGTGGATAATAAATACTAATTAAGCTGCTGCTGGTATTCCTTGTTAAATTGAATACTGAAATATGGGCAATATGCCAGTGTTAAATGCGATTCAACACAATTCCGAATAAATGATTAAGCAAAAATGAGGTACAGGGAACACATTTCATTGCTTATAATTTATATAAACACATCTTGCACGTCTGAAAAACGAAGACAAATCGATTCATGGTATTCATGCATATTTTACGTGAAATAATATTGGATAACGATCGGATAGGAAAGCGTGACGATGCTACAACCAATGGCTGATACTATAGGAGCGTTTCTGTTAGACTAGATCATCCAGATTTCTACACTTCCGCCTAATGGCAAAATTGTCTTCGATAACTGATTTTACAGGCGTTGCACTAACAATTTCTCCTGCCAATTTTTCTTCTGATGCTGTCTCACAAAAATGATGATATATCGTGTTCATCATGCTTGCTTTCGCCCGTTTACGCAAACACGCGCAGCATTAAGCTGGGAATTGGCTAGAAAGTACAGCTATCTAGAGTCCCGTGTAACATTATAACGCTACCGTGTACACGAGCCACCTATGTGCATCGGGTCTCGTATCTCGCCAAGATACTCTGTGTATATGGTACATGTGCGAGAGGGTATTGATATCATCGTTTGAACCCCGACGCATCGCATTTTCTCCGGGAACTGGAGCGAACACGAGATGAGAACCGCTGGGACCAGTTAAACCAACAACACCATTCGTCGAATATGGAGAACCAGACGTTTCCTTGAGATCGAAGGTCGTTGGAATCTGACCAACCTGCTCTTTTTCTTCTTCTTGCAAAGTCGCGGAAATATGACCCTTTGAGCAGCTTCGAAATTCCGACAAGCGCCATTAGTCTCTATACGTCGAAAGTTTTGGTCACTAACTGGCCTTCCCTTAACTTCTCAATCAGCGTTAGTTTGCAGGTTTGGGTAGGTTCAAATTTGAGGAACGGAAGTGTAAATTTAGTGCTCTGGGGAATACTACAACGGAGAAAATTTGGTAGTTTACTACGAATTTCGACGTGGCCTAGAATGTCGTATATAGATGTTGAATTGTAATGTAGCATGTACCGAATTACCTCGCGTTGTATCGGCACCCCTTGAGTCGTGTCGAGTTTGATTACTTCGCGTTGAAGTATCATGCGTTGTTTTGCTACGCGTCGAATTATCACGCGTTGAATTACTACGCATCGAATTACCACGCATGGTATTTGTCACGAGTCGAATTACCACGCGCCGAATTACTACGCATCGAATTACCATGCACCGAATTACTACGCATCGAATTACCACGCGTCGAACTACTATGTATCGAATTACTACGCGCCGAATCACCACGTATCGAATTACAACGCATCGAATTACCACGCGTGGTATTTGTCACGAATCGAATTACCACGCGCCGAATTACTACGCATCGAATTACCACGCGTCGAACTACTATGTATCGAATTACTACGCGCCGAATCACCACGTATCGAATTACAACGCATCGAATTACCACGCGTGGTATTTGTCACGAGTCGAACTACCACGTACCGAATTATTACGCGTCGAATTACCACGCGTTGGAACTCTACGTGTTGGAGAACCACGCGCTGTATTGATACGTGTCGAATTACCACGCGTTGAGTTACTACACGTCGAGTTACCACGCATTGAATTACTGTCCGTAGAATTACCACGCATTGAGTTTCTACGCATCGAATCATCAAGCATCGACTGACCACGTGCCGAATCACCACGCATTGAATCCTCAAACTTCGAACCACCACGAATCGTATCGCAACGCGTCAAATCACCACGCGAATCCCATCGCGTTGTATATGCATCATATTACCACGCATTGAATTACCACGTGCCATATTACCATTGATTACACCGTGACGCATTGGATAACCATATACTGCATAGCTCCACCTAATCTCCATACAACGTTGAATAACTGCCCGCTAAACGTGGCAATATAACGAGACTCTACTGTATCTAAAATCAAACATTACCTCTTCTGCATACTGAACTGCAACGAAGTGAAGATCCGTATTCAAATTGACCGGGATTCGTGAGTACATATTAAAGCGAACCATGATCCCAGCCCTATCCATTTCTGCGTCCGGCTCGTTTTCAAAGTTGGTTCATAAGGGATTCACGTCACGTCGTAGCTGATTCGCCAACTTTCTGAACGCGTCCTTGTTCCCCGTGCACGGTCACCTTTGCGGTTAAACTGGCTCGTGTAACAGGGAGGAGCAGTAAGCAGGAACGACCAGGCCCTTTTAGCGTGGCTCCAGGAGGCTGTACGAGCACACGGGTTACACTGCGAGAGGTTTACCAGGTTGGTCGCGAGAGGTGCATCGACCGTCCTGCCGTTGTAAACCGTGGTCACATCTCGTCCTCGCCAAGTACGAAAGCCGTGGCTACCATACCTGGTGCTAGCACGCCGTGTGTACCACCACCTCGGCCTTCCAAGATTGTAAACAGCCGGCAAGAACCGGGGAAACCAGACGATGGGTAACGTTGCTCCCGGTTCTTCTTCTTCGTTCTTCCTGCTTCTTCCTCCATCTTCTTGCCTGCTCGCGCGAGATGCGCCCAGCTGCAATGGCTCGATATTAACCCTCTCGCTCCGACGCGCTCCTGACAAAATGCTCATTGTGGCCTAAATGCGTTCCTGCGACCTGGGCTCGCGATTACGTTCATTACGGTAATTACACTCGCTTCTGCGAAAGCGTATTTTATTTTAGTGGAATCTTACAAATAATTATTCGCGAACGTAGGTGTATAATATACGCAATTTCGTATATTCGGCGTACACTTTTTGCACATTTTTCTTCAGCTGCGTATGTGAATACAAATGAAGTGAAGTACAATGAAGTTTAAGCTGTTATAAGCTGTTATGTCACTAAGTTGCTTGTTAAGTTCTCGTAGAATTTTTTGTATGATCTTCTGTAATGTTTCAGTCCATATATAAGAAACTGTTCAAAAAATTCAGATTTTCTTAAGTAAAGTATAATGAAGTTATTAGAAGTACTAGTAGTCACTAGTTGTTATTCAACTACGTTGTCTACTAGAAAGACGAAGTATTCTACGAATAACGTTGATACTTCATCATTTGAAAAGAACACCGGTTTTCCAAGACTTCGCATATGATACTCGTTATGCGTGTAGCGCAAACGCGTCCATACGTGAACCGTGCAGGAAATTTAAATTTCCCTAGATTCCCGCCTTCCGTCGCGTTCCCCTTCATCAGGCACCGTATCCCGGTTTCTGCTATTCATCTCCGTTTCTTAAATCAACACCGGCAACAATCCGGCATTCATCGCGAACAAGGATATCAAGGTAGATCGTAACCGAGCTGCTGATGGTGCATCATCTCTTGGCGCAAAGTCGCGACTGAAAATAAAGAGAAAGGAGATAAAGATGACGTATCATCACAGGCAACACGGTTCCAGTGTCCTCACGATGGAAACAATGCACCTACCGATCCTCACGACTCTTTCTGGCTCTATTCTTCGTCGTCGTTGCTACGAAAACCAACCACCTCTGTATTTCTCTGTGGATTCCTTCATTTTCATATCTACTCCTCATTTTTTATCCTCGTTACTCTGTGGACTTAAGTGCATTCGGATATCAAGTATTTTGTGCAGGCTATTTTTTGGAATTTAAGAATTTTGGGATTTAGGAAAAGGATGTGGAAATAGGGGTATTTTGGAATGCTGGGATTTGGGAATTTAGGAATTTGGGGATGTAGGTATTTGGGGGTGTAGGTATTTGGGAAGGTAGAGATTTGGAAACATAGGGATCTAGAAATGCAGGGATTTGGGGATGTAGGTATTTGGAAACGTAGGAATTCGAGAATAAAGAGATTTGGGGATGTAGGTATTTGGAAATGTAGATATTTGGGGATGTAAGTATTTGGGGACGTAGGTATTTGAGAATGTAGAGATTTGGGAATATAGGGATCTAGAAATGCAGAAATTTGGCAATGAAAGGAGTTGGAGATGTATTTGGGAACTTAGGGATTTAAAAATGTAGGAATTGGGAATTTAGAAATTTGAAGATGTAAGGACAGAATTTGAAAAACTGATGGACTTGTATATAAAGAAACTTTGAAATTTTCAAATTTGTATCTAGCAAACATAAAATTACAAGATTTGCAATAGAAATACTTATGAATTAAAAAATTTGAAAATAGAGAATGTCAAAAATTTGTACTCAAAAACTCTCCAAAAACTGGCATTAGAATATTTGAACTCAACAATTTAATGAGGTAAAAATGCAATTTGTAAATTCAGAAATTCGATCCGTTGAAATATGGGACGCTCTCCACTCCGCTATCATGCAGATGAATCGTCCGTTCCATCGGAGTATTCGAGAGCCGATCGCACACGTTTTCGAATCGCGGAAGGAAAATCGATGCGATCGCGTGCGAGGGCTGTAACGGTATTCAGAGTGTGGGGTCGGGGCTGTCGATCGATCGAAGAGAGGTAAGACGAGACGGGGCCGATAAACGTGATGCAGAACGTTTCGAAAAGAAGGTTCGCGGTATCGTGACATTGACTCGGAGACCGGCAACATCGAGTTGGCCTAATGACTAATAACATCCGTGATTGAACGCGCCGCGAACCCGCGACACCGTGTCGCGAAAGTAGGCAGAATTTACGAGGACAAGCTCGTTTCTCTGTATCCTTCTCCCGTCGATTTATTGCCATTATCGAAGGATCCATTATATCGTGCCATCGGCTCTATCTTTCTCGACCACGTTGCACGTGGACGCGTCAAAGGTGAACCTTGATCTTGCTTTATTGATGCTTCGACGTTTGAGCGACGCGTCGACTGTCATCTAGGGAGATTGAGACGTCGTGAGATTTCATTCGTATGCTGTCGGGAACAGGCTTCAGATTCAAGTTCTCTGCCATCATTTATTATAGCTAATCGGAATAATCATTTCAATACGTATAATTATTAACTAGCTTCTCAATGAGAACTCTATTAATGGAGCAGACGCTGGGTGATCATTAATCCTGAGGCAGTACAAAAATAAATTTACAGAATAACGTACAAGCATAAATGACAAGAAAATAATGTAAAATACAAACATTAAATAGAATTACATAAAGTAAAATACACGCATAAAATAGAATAAAAAAGCATAAAACAGAATAAAATAAGGAACAAACCGAATGAAATTATTATTAGATAAAATCAAAGTA
The DNA here is from genome assembly GCA_036983795.1 of Megachile lagopoda. Classification (NCBI taxonomy): domain Eukaryota; kingdom Metazoa; phylum Arthropoda; class Insecta; order Hymenoptera; family Megachilidae; genus Megachile; species Megachile lagopoda. Next base: position 8,267,745 of record CM072797.1, on the reverse strand, counting down.
CCAGTTACAGATACAATATTATCGATACAGTGTCAATTATCAAAACAGACATGTATGAAAGAGTGGAATAGGGTTCTTAGAAGGAGCAATGTCCTGTGCGGTCGAAACGATCGAGGTGCGTTACATCGGAGCGTGTGCATTTCGAGGCGATAACGAACTCGCGATAAATACGCCCCGTTGTCTATACATCACGAAATAAATATATTCCGCGAGGGGCCGTGGCGAGGATAAATCAGAAAGCGTTCGTGTATAATTGTCAGTGTCGTCGGTGTAACAGCGGGTTGTTAAAGATTCGACCACAAATTTTCTGCCGGTCTGTCCGCGTATTTGGTGGGGTGTCTACCTGAGGCGATAGCGGATGGGCTCCGTGCACGCGCGATGCGGAGCTCTCCAGTCCGCGAACAGCGCTCCAACGCGAAGGACGTGGGAAAGATCGATTCGTCGTTGCTTCTCGATCGAACAGTCTTTACTTCCCTCTCGATTCGCGCTCCGATGTCGATTAAACCGTAACGAATCGATCGGAAGCCTCTGGCGGGTCGTCGAATTTGGCGGGAAATTCGAATTTCTTCTCGTACCGAAACCAGTTATCGTGTCGGGCCGTGACGATCGGTGAAGTGAAGAAGTGTCGGGCCCGTGGTGCGAACCTGTTCGTCGGACAAGGTGTCGGTCGACAAAGATTTCGTTGTCCGAAGCCTCGGATACGTTCGATCGATGCCGCGATAAAATTCTCGGCGAGCGTGGCGCGCGAACAACGAATAAGCATGGCCAAGGCGGCATGGTCGACGAACCCGAAGAGACACGGGCAAAATTAGCTACGGCGTTGATCGCGCCGTGACCTTGACCGGCGTTGACCAACCTGACGAAAATCGAGAGTGCTGAGTCGGCGAACCGGAGGACTCTGGCTGAAGGACAGGTCGAAGGAAGGGCGTACCGACCTGAGATGCGCCATTTTCGAGAACCGATGCGAGAAGGTGAACGATCCTTGGAGCGTTTCGCCGCAGACCGGTAATGGGATACCAGAGGTGACGGCAAGATGAACGGTCACGGTTCCACCAATGAGGTACTTGCGCTACGTTCACGTACGACGTTTCTTTTCCTCCTTTCCTTGCCTCTTTTCTTTTTCTTTCCCCCTTTTTTTTCCTCTTTGCCGTGTCGCTCGCGTGCTCGCGCTTTCTTCTTCTTGTTGCGTTCTAAATTCGACGCGCCACGGACTTTAGGGCTCGTACACATTGTACTGGATGAGCCTCGAGAACCCTCGATACACCTCCTACTAGGTTATTTTATAATTTATACAGTCTTCTCGGGAGGCTAGTTCGAAATAATGTTGCATTTATCCCTTTTCAGGAGTTTGGTACCTTGCGACCTCTTTGGTACCTCTGAGTACCTTGATTGCTTGATTAATTGCTTGAATTCATTTGTGGAGAGATTTACGTTTGACTGGAGAGATTTGAATTATTGGTAGTTTGAGAGAAATGTGGTATATGGCATTGTGTTACAATTTGGTTTATCACTACTTAGCATTACTATACACTGAATCGCCATATGTTGAATTACAACGCGTTGTATAATGTATCGAATTATCACGCGTTAGACTAGCTGGCTGAACGCGTTGTATCACAAGTCAGATTACTATGCGCTGTATCACCATGGGTTGAACTCCCATACTTTGAATTACAACGCATTGTAACGTCGTGCGTCGAATTACTGCGCGTTGTATCGCCACGCATCGAATTATTACGCGTTGTATCGTCACGCGTCGAAATACCGTGTCGTGTTATCTCGTGTTGAAATACCATGCGTTGTGTTATCACACGTTGAGGTATCGCGCTGTTTTGCTATATGACAGGTTATCACACTCTGCTTTGCTACATGATGAATTACCACGAGTCGAATTACCATGCATCGAAATAGCATTGAATCACCACGTTATGCATCATGTTTGCTAGAATAAGAAACAAAAGCTTATAAAAATCCTTAAATAATTATATCGTTCTGTTAAAAATGAGTATCAATATGACTCTATCCGAAGAATGATTAACTTTATTCAAAATATCCAACTTCGCTAAATATCAATTATTATTGAGAGAGGAAAAGATAAACCCAAGTACGTCAGCGCATTATGTAACAAGTTTACAAGTGCATAACGATTACCGCAGTAATTACGAACGATAACAAAGTTATTGCAGAGTTAATTGGAAAGAATGTTTGAAGAAATATTCAAAAGTCGTTAGGTGTATGGTTCAGGTGATTGTTCGAAAGAAAATTTGCAAGTGGCAGCTGTTAGCTGATCGATGCAGAAATAGTTGCACTTTTGATCGCACAGAAGGAACTCGATATTACGTGGGTTTCTGAAACGTTTCTGTTCAACATGCTCGAGTTGCAGTCGGGCTTGGACGTTTTATTTGCGTCTGTGTGCACGAACCCTTATATATATAGCTCTCGCAAAGACGTGGAATTTCTCGAAGTTCGCGAGCGTGTCTTGCGTGTTCGTGTGGCTCGCACAACGATCTCGGAATGTTTTAAATAACTCGTCTATTTTTCAACGAACTTTCCGTATACCCGCGTATCGATCCTCGTATTCAAATGGAAAATTCAACGAGATTATCGTCGGGCAACTTTAACCGTTTTATCTAAATCCCCGCGAAGTCGCGGTAAACAATTAACGAAACCGATTATTGTTTTTTATACTCGCGTATGACGATTTGCACGTGTCGAAATGCAAAGTTATCGGTTCGGTTATCGTAGACTTCTGTACACCTCCCGTTGATTCCGTACTTTTACCAAACGCGAGACCTTTGCGATTTCCAAACGGGTTTCGCTCGAATGAAAAAAGACGGAACGAGGGAGGTGATAAGGCGTTATAGCTGGCTGATTAGATAAGCTCCAGTGACAGGTATGGCATTGTTAGCGCGTCGAAACTCGCGTCGTACTTTTTCAATGCTCCACATTCATCCAGAATGGTACGCCGTTCGAAACTTTTCCAATCAGGCTGGATCGATCTGCCAAACAGTCGGAACACTTGCCGTGATCACGATTACTCGGGTACCTGGCACGATTCGAATGAAAATGTGGTCTGGTTAGCCGCGGAATTGTTCGTAAATACACGCGCGTATCATCGCCAGGCAATTTTAATTATCGAACGAAGATAGCGACGAATGGTTGAAGCGAGCCACGTGATAAGGTTTCCGCTCGCGTATGTACATACGCGTATACCGTTTGAAATTTCGATAGTCGAGCAACCGTGGCCGAGATATCGAGGCCAGACGATTTTCCATCTTTTCAGTCTCGGGACTCCGGGATTGATTGGACATCTCGAATGGAGAATCGCTGGCGAAAAGCCAACAGAGTCACTGAGAGAAAACCGTACGGTTCGTGGAAGCTTTCTTTTACACGCAATGGTAAAAATCGAAAGGCGAAGTTTCTTTTTCTATACCGCCGCACGGTACACTCCCTTGCTTGCGAACACATCGATAATCATGGTTCCGGGAACGACCGGATATCAGTCACGTTTTATCTGCTCGAGATTTTTGCATAGCCATTATCATTCGTTTGCTGCTCGATATGAACCTCGACTCGATATTCCTTCCACTGTTTTTCCTCGTTTACTCGATCAAAATCGATTTATTCCGCTGAACATCTGCAACTGTTCGCTGAATATCCTACCGAACTGCTGTCTTCTTCGATAAGAGATATTCTGTCCATAATCCATGATTTTTCTGTTAAAAAATCAGAAAATGATTGGAGTTACTTTTTGATAAGCATTGAAAGTCTGTTAAAAACAAGATAACATAGAGAAGTAAGAAATAACCTCAATAATAATGGCAGTTTTTTGAAAGAGTACGAAAGAAACATATGATTACTTAGTTTAGCAAATTCAATCATTTTGCTACGTGTACATAACGTCATATATTTGTTCTGAATGATATATAGTTGTTCCGAAAGCAACTGAAATGTGGTTAACAAACCGCGTTGGATTTTAAAAAGTTGTGGAGTATGATCAATCATTCTACTTAGAACGTGTCTTGCTACGCGGCCATTTTCACTGCAACCGCGAGTTAGCCATTTTGATGTTGCCATTAAAACTCCAAAATTTTAGAACGACTACAGCTACTCAGTTACTTTATTACGTCCTGCTAATGTTAAATAAAATTACTTTCTCATATTTAAACAGAAGGTGAATTATTCTTTGATTTGTTTTGTTTTAATACACATTATCCTCTGATTTCCTCACCCTGCTTTGATACATCAAACACTTTGCTGCTGAGATATAAAACAGAAATAAAATATTTAATTAATTTATAAATCGATACCCAGTTTAATGTTCTACCAAAGATTTTGTTCCACTGATTATTTATTAAATATTAAATAATTTATTCGATAACGACTATTAGTAGGGCATTCAAATTAGTACATATATTGATAAAAACACGATCGTTTCAGTTTTGCCCTCCTGCACTTACTATTAACGATATAAAAATAATGTTTAAACGTCTTTTATATTAGATTGGTGGCGCCAGTCATCGACAGCCCATACGGCAATCAACGAAATAAATGAGCACAGTCTACTTTAATTAAAAAAAAACCACACCGAATTAAATAGCAAGGGAATATCGTTGGTCCTTCGAGCTCCATAACTTTTAATTTCCATCGCGAAACAAGTATAACGAGAACGGGGTTTATATAGTGGCGACAGCGGCCATAGCGCCATTAATCTCGCATAATCATGGCCGATTAATTGGCATGCAAATGAGCTCGGGCACAAATTACCACGAACGAAGGTGGGTTCGATGCCGCTTATTCTTCATCTTTGTCTCCCTTTCGTTACCTTCTCTTTTATCCTAATCTTCGATTAATAATCAAAGCAGCGTTCTCTTTTTTCCCTAACACAACGGGTACAACAGAAGTTTCGATCAAGGATGGATCCTTGTCAAGGATCTTTGAAATTCACAAACGCGAGCCGAATTAGTCCTTCTGGGAATTGCTTCTTCGTTGTTAAGGTCATCGTATAATGTCTTCTCGTTGTGGATTCTTTTCCTCGCCCAGCTCTCTCTTTCTTCTTCTGTATTTCGAGAAGGGCCACTCGAAAACACGCGTCTAGTCGAAAGTTCGCGCTACCGTATGAAATATTCATCAAATACCGCGGACCAACCGTTCTGATGCATTCACGAAGCTCCGGCAAATTGTTATCCTTAGAATATTCCTAGAATTCTTTCTAACATAATAGCAAATGTATAATTACGTGATGTATAATTTCTCAATATCAGTTTTCAAGGTGAAAATTTTAGACGTTCATTTTTGGATGTAGGGATCTAGCATGTGGGGATGTGGATTATAGGGATTTATGGACATGGTTTTGGGGATGTAAGAATTCGGGAATATAGGGAATTGGGGATATAGGGTTTTAGGGGTATAGCGATTTGGGGATATAGGGAATTGAGGATATAGGGATTTGGGGGTATATGGATTCGGGGATATAGGGATTTTGGGATATAGGGACTTGAGGATATAGGGATTTCGGGATATAGGAATTTGGGGATGTAAGTATTTGGGCATATAGGGATTCGAGGATATAGGAATTCGGGGGTATAGGGACTCGGGGATGTAGGAATTCGAGGATCTAGTGATATCGGAATATGGTTGATTTCGGAATATAAGGGATTCGGGGATTTTGGAATCGGGAGATACAGGGATTTGGGGAGTAAGGGATCTACGTATATGACGATCCAGGTACGGTCCAAGCGATCTACGTATCTCACGATCCCCAATAGATGAATAAGAATTTGAAAATCTGGATTATGGACTTACTTTAGAGAAGCAGAAATGCAGAAGCCTAAGAGTCTAGCGAAATAGTTAATAGAGATCTAACTTAACCATCCGAGAGTTAAAACTTGAGTTCCCTATTCAAGAAATTATTGGAACGTTCATTCAATCGATTAATCGTGTCCGAATACATTAACAGTATCACGTCATTGCGATCCTTCCTCGGAATGACGTAAACCGTTTCAAATTCCAACGCGTTCGCGTTCACAGAATCCTGGGTAATAGTGGAAACACAAAAGGGAGGAGCTTCATGACCAGAAGGATAAGATCCGAGAAGTTTGGTGGCCGAGTTCGCGAAAGTTTTCAAGAGGCTGAGACTGAAACTCTAAATATTACGAGGATTCGCGGATCCGTTATAGGATTTAAGAAAGTTCGCAGCTGCGAACCGACTTTCAGGACTTTCTTATTGCTTGAAAAATAGCCGGTTCATCCCGTTTCCGTTTCCTGTACGTGTAGTTACAGGAAAAAAGGAACGCTCGCGAACTTCGTCCTTCGTTCGATTTGTTCGTGGAAAAGTATCGTGTGGGTCTTTCGAAATCTGGTAACTTTTAGCGAAACAGCACGTACACTTTCAGAGAGATTCGCAAATTGATCTTTTACTTCCTTACAACGTTACTTGGTAACGAGTTGGATACGCTTCGGTAACGGTCCGCCATTTTGTAATGGTAGTTACAGTAGGAAAGTTACTCGAATAAAATGACGACAAATTCGCCACTATCAGTCGGAACTTTCGTTTCAAAGTTTCAGAGGAACAGTGACCTGTCAAGTTTAAGATTTAATAAAATTCTGAAACTGTACGTCAGCATTCAAAGTTCCTTTGTGCAATTTTTCTTAATAAACTTCATTCTGCGCGTTTAGCAAAATGAAGAGCTGCGAGCGAATAACCTCGCCGTTCTACGTTGAAATTAAAATACTTACCGTTGGTTTATTTCATTTGCATTTTTCGAATATTTTCATATCCAGGTCATATTGTGCAAGAATCGCTCACGGTATTATCACGATTATAGAACCATGAAGATTTTAGAAGGTTGTAAAACATCGCTAAGCCATCATTATTCTTCGAGATAACATAAACGTCCTCGCGTCTGTTGAAGTCGTCGAATGGTTCATGAATTTGACAACAGACGAATACCTCGTAGGACCTTAATTTCCGCTTAATTTGAACGGGGAACACATCGGTGAAAACGAGATTATGAACAGAGGACGGAGAGTGGATTCTGGTGGTTTTCGTCGAGTTAACCTCAGATTACCAGCCATAACGTTTTACGAGCACGAAGACCCTGTTGAAATTGCCATCCAGTCCATGTGGACAGGTCGTAAGAAGCTCGTAAACGAGTTGCATAAAATTGATTCGCAACAGTCGGCGATCGAGCGGTCGGTTCTCGATGGAATTTTTCGCGGTTCCTCCAAATCCCATACGATCGTCGAATAAATTGTCGGAAGGTGGAGAAAATCGGCTCCGTTTACGTTCCGATTTCTCGCATTCGAATCACGTGAAATTTCAAGCCGGTCCAACGATCCTCCTTATCTTCCCTCGGAATTCGAGAGCGTTCGAATCCGTTCGGATAATTTCTGGTCGGCCGATTCGAAAGAATACCGGACACCTTCGTTACGCGGCACAGCATTTTAATTCCCGCGGATGAATTCCTGATAAGATAACGAGGGATTTCGCCCGTTTGCCAAACGTTTGCTTCGTAAACAACCGAACGCCGCGTTATATCCACTTTCAGATTCTTACGAGCTAAAGATACTTCCATAAAATATTTTGCCAAATTTCAAACTTGTGTAAGAGGTAAAATAAGATTTTAAAATAATTCCAGGATTTAATAATTTTTAAAATACATGGGTATCACAGTAACGAATACTTATTTATAACAAAAGTCCTCGCAACTCATATGATTGCTAACACTCGCCCAACCGCATCGACACCCAATCGATGTACAATCATGCTCATACATCCACACGGTGTCCAAAATCGATACACAATCACGTTCATACAAAAAATGTTTACACTGGTGTTACGATTCAAAATAACATTTTTACTCGGTTAAAATTGTACGTACATTTTTAATCGTACGAAATTCCTTCATAAATCAGAGAAATAAACAGAATATTTTTTGCGAAAATTATTTATGAAATACTATTACAGTAAATTTCAAATAAATGCATATCATAAATTACGTACCATTTATCCAATTAAAACTGTCTGCGTCGTTCATATTGATTATATAAAATTAAGTTCTTAATGAACAGCTAAATTCTTTCAGAGAAAGTGACCGCTATTCATCTCCTGTAATATTACATGTCAATTATTCGAGACACGCTACTAACAAGTAGTTGAAAACAAATGAATATCGTAAATCACACATAAATGTTTCATGCAGCCAATTAAAATTGTCTATACAGTTTGAGCATATAAAATAAATTTCTTAATAAAGGTTTCAGAGAGTTGACTATTTTTTCTACTGATAAATCATAATGTATCTTATACTATAATTCTATGTAACTTGACACTCTACCTGTTTTCTCTAACTCGATAATTAGAGTACACGAAGAATATTTATAGCAGATATATAAAGATTGATTACGTACCGATAACTTCAATTTTATGGGTACTTTATATCACTTTCCTTGAGAAAAGTAGTCGGTCGAGACAGTCGAGCAAACACGTGTCCGCGTTAATCGCGTATGAAAAGGAATCCTTTGAAAACCGTGTGGAGTTCACACGCGATAGGCGGGTGTAACACACACAGTGGGTCTGTGGGTTACTCTGCGGCCACGCGGAATTATTCGGCTCGTGGAACGAAGCGCTAATGAATATTGATGCTTCACACAGGTTCACTCTAGCCGAGGTCGATGCATTAGCATCATTAACGCTGCTCTCCGACCGGCAGAACGTTCGAGTTGAAAGGATAAGTTCGACCACAAAAAGCATTCTCAGAAAACACCGAGGAAAAAGGGACAACACCGAAGTTTGTCAATCCCTTTTGTGTGGAGCTTCTTTTTGCCGTTGCGAAATATGAAAAGTCTTTGTCTATCGCTTAGCGTATTAGTCGAACGTGTGAAATTTGACGGTCGACGGTAACAATCATGATGTGTTGAAAAGGAATGTGTACTTACGTGACCTATTATTGTAAGAGGTAATTGACAATTACTTGTGCGATCACAATATTATTAATGGACAATATTATTAATGAATCGATTTAAAGTCCACGAATGAGAGATAGGAAAAGTTCAAAGTCAAATGTTCGTCAGCGAAAAGCTGCATTTAGATGGTATCTAATCGGTGGGCCAGGAGGTGTAATCGAACGTAGAATCTCTGTCGTCGGTATACAGCATTGAACGAGGTCAGAACGTGACCAATTGGCAGACCACGAAACAATTTAATGCGATTAGATGTCAGTAGGGGAGCGGCGATGTCTGTCGTCTGTCAAATTTCGCAGCCGTTGACGTTGTTCGAAGAGTAGATTCGTGTCAGCTCCGCCGGTAGCCTTACCCCTTTGCTCGATCGACCGATTTAAATCGACTTAAACTGCTTTCTTCCATCTCGCTACCCTCATCGACGAGAGCCGATATACACCGATATTTTCTCGATACTTTCCGAAATATTTTTTGCCCTCTATTAGAATTCAATTTACGAGAGCCTTCTGGTAAATCGAAAGAAAAAGTGGGTACATATTCCGACCGATAGACTGGCCCGAATGTTTTCTTACTTTATCGATTACCTTTAAAGACGGTTTTTCAACTTTTTCCCTCGAGCCGCTACTTAACTTTCCTGCCGGGAAATCTTTCGAATTCGTTCGACGATTAAGCAGGGAAAGAACGTTCGGGTACTATTCACCAATCGTCTCCTCGATTATTTCGAGTACCGACGAGATCGTTTCTCTGCTTTCTGGCCCTCCAAAGATTTCGCGTCGACTTATCGGCCTTATCCAATCGTTTATTCGCGATAAAATCGCGGAAATTTCGGTCAGACGTTTATAAACGGGGTTCGGTCGCACGAGATTGTACGTTGTTTAACAAAGCTTGAAAACCTGCGAATGTAGAAGGTTAACACCGCGTAAAGGACTTAACTTTCAAGTTCATGAAGAAGGTATAAGTTCATGAAGAAAGTGCAGGTATACCCGAGTGCAAAGTTGGCCCTCGTTGGATATACGTATATAAATTTGAAAATTAAATTCAACTTAACTTGCAAATTTTCAAACTTTGAAAACGTCAAATAAACCTCTAAATATCCAAATTTCTAAATGTATCTCTAGATCTGGAATACCGAGGATCCCTGAATTTCCAGATATAAGTTGATCCCAAAAATCCCGAAATCTCAAGATTTCCAAATTTCTATGTCATCCACTACTTGCTCTTCTACACGATGAGTAGGTGGAGACAAAGGCGCAACAAATTCTATTGTATCATTAACACCTCACAGAAAGAAGTTTCAAATGAATTGTTCAAAGAGAACACCTAGAAGTTGTCCTATACAAACACCTATGAACGGCAGAGTGTATCGAATGCCAAACACTCGAGCCGTGGCTGAAAAGCAATTTCAATCTATCCTTCAAAGAGAGAAACACAAAGGTAACATACGGTTCTCTCGTGTGTAGCACCTCCTCGTATTCGCGTCGAGGTTTTTTGCGATTCGCGTATCCCACACGCGGAATAAACGAACGATGTTATCTCGTCGAGGAATCGAGATAACTCGCCCACCTATGGCCCTGTCGGTGAAGGAACGAACAGCTCGCGGTGGTCGTCGAGAATGACGGCAAAGGAATCGCTCTATTACCGGTCCGCTTATACGCCGATCTATCGCGTCTGAGAGCGCGAGAAGAGGCCGTTAGTCAAGCGGCTAATATCACGTTGTCCGTCCAGCTGGCTTGGCCTTCGGAGAAAGAAAGGATTCCTAACAAACGACGAGAGTGAGAGAGAAAGAGAGAGAATGATCTTGGCTCCTTATTATCCGTGACTCCTTCGAGCGCCATACGAACGCTAATTACGAACTTTCATTACGAGTCACGCTCTAGTCTCGTCGAACTGTGGGCCGATCGCGATTGCGGAACGGCTTCCGTGGCTACAAACTATAACATTGCTCGATTTGTAACGCGTAGATTAACGCTGCAAAGTTCACTCTTGCACATTTTAAGTGCCATTTACAGTAGGGTTCAACTGTATTTTATAGGTCTTCAGAATATTGATCGGGGGAGTCTTGGAATCTTAGCAAATCAGGGACTCGGAACTTAAAAGTGTGGAGACCTAAGAGTTCAGAAGCTTGAAAATGAAAAACAAACGAATCCACCATCTTCTTGTTACCGATATATTTTGAATCAGGAAATTTGTCAAAATCTTCTTGAATCTACATAAACAATTGAAATAAAGATCGTGTACATGAATCAGCAGTATGTCTTTTACTTTCTACCTTATTCTTAATTTTCACTTAAGTGCCCGTTATAGACTAGTACATTCAGTGTTGCCATTGAAAGAGGTAGAAATATAGCCTGCAGTGGATGCACTAAACCGGCATTAAAAGTGAAGGAACAGAAAGACGAAGGAAAGACTTGGAAAGGAAGCTGCATAATAATTGCGACTATTAATCAAGCTAGCCGCGAGGCTTACGCAGGAATAAGCATCGATTAGCTCGGCTGCGTGGCGATGATCCGCGTGGGCGATCGACCGACCAGTTCTCTGGCATTCGCGTTTCTGCCGTGTGTCACCGCGATAGAAGCTGAAATAGGGTGTTGTCAGAGGGTTCGAGAGCATGTTTAGACGTGGAAAGAGAACCCTTATCTGTGTCGACGAGCTAGACCGTCGTTTGACGTTAATTACCGACGTTCGAGTGGAGGGTGAATGATTACGAACGGGCAAGATGAAGATAGCAGGAAAGCTTGGGATTCGAATCGCGAGATTATTTACGATTATTAATCAAACGGTCGGTACGTTGGCTGCCGTATCGATCGGCAATTTCTACCTCGTGGCTTATAATTTCTGCCAATGATCAATGGCAATCGGGATGGTAGACCGCTATCTCTGTGCTTCATTAGCTCCACCGTGCCTAATGTGCTGATACGAGCAAGAATCACTCCGGATGGCGACTTAAACTGTACCTCTGATACATTTACCGGTTCCAATCGATCTTTTGTGTCTGATTGATTTATTCTACCCCGATTGTTTGTGTAGGTGAGAAACTAATGACAGAGCTGGATGATCGCAGAGAAACGAATCCGGTATCGAAATATTTAGAGAACTAGGTGTCTTCGTTCTGAGTAATATTACTGACTTCGTTCAAATGTTACTGATCTCAACTTGCAGTGATCACGATTTATATATAATTTGCAGAAGCTATTTTATTGCACTTTCATTCTTGAAAGATTTCTTTCAAAGAACTTGACATTTTCTGATTTGAGATTGAACTTTTTTCTTGGAACTTAGGCGATGTCAGATACCTTTGACACTCATATTTCAAACGGTTGTATCATTGTATCAGGTGATTACATCAGATCACTGTATCAGATCATTGTATGATTACAGCAAATCACCGTGTCAGACTGAATCAGATTGTATCAGATCACTGTACCAGATCATTAGATCAGATCATTGTACCATTACATCAGACCATTATTTCGCTATATGAAATTATTTCAGACCATTACAACATTTTACGTTAAAACTTCATAAATCCGTTAATTCTGCTCTCTAAGAGAATGTTAAAATATAAAATTATTTAAGTGCACAGTAAAGAGCGATTTGTCGAAGTACATTTGTCAACGAGTTTCCCATTTAAAGTAAAATAATTCTGGCGATTATAATTACATCCTGATCAAATTTCCATGGTGTCGAGAGATTTGAGAGGCGAAGAAGAGAAACGAAGGCGAGCGGAAACGAAGACGGAACGCTTCCTTCCCGGCGCGTCGTTAAATCAATTCCCGGCGCAGGTAGACATTGGACCGTGACAGCCGGCGTGAATCCTGGCGCTCGCCGACACTTGTAAACGTAGCTTTAAGGTTACCGGAGGGGTGTAGACACGCTACGACAAAGTGGCCGTGGTGTGTTCGCGGTGTAACGGCCGTGCGGTTACCGGTTTATCGCGCGAGAGTACCTCCGCCAGGCGCGGAGATGCGCACAATGAACGAACAGCCACGCAAACCGGTGAACTCGAACGATTTTCCGAGCTGAATTCGAGGCTCGAGGCAACCAACGACGTCCGCCACTCGTGATTAATGTATCTAATTACCTATCTTGGCTTCTTCACGCTATTCGAGTTTGCGAAGGGTCTCGCAATTAGCCTAGGTACCTCGTAAACGCCATAAACGATACCTTCTGTCTGTCCCGTTCGTTCTGCCTCTTCTTACGGACGCATTCGATCGTTGCCAAGGTTAGAATCGATGCTTCAGATGCTCCAGAATATCTGCGCGATATTCTGAAGAATTAATGTCGACCGTTCAGATTGCTTTTAATTCCACGATTCTTTGCACTTTTTAATTTAAACACTGAATCCCTTCTTTAGAATGTCAATACTTTTGGCCTATGTCAAGTGTATGTACGCTTGAATTTTATGCTTGAACTAGCAGGAATAGCAGGTTTAGTATTTTAACTTTCGTTGTTTGTCTGAAACCATCGAGGTTCATTTGAGTCTCCAGAGCTACATTTCATTCCAAAGTTTTGGAATAGACTGCATAGGGTTTTGATACACATCCCTCAATTAGCGGAGGAACATATCGCAAATAGCAGACATTAGAGTTAATTCTCTTTTCAGCTATTATGTATAATATATTAGGATTGTTTCAATTAGGATTCTAGAATATGGTTCTCAGCGGGTTTCAGTAATGTTACCTCTAACTGAAGCTGCTAAGAGAATCATGTAGCAGAGGGTGAATAAAGTTGTATATAGTTTGATAAATGACAATGTAGCTCATTGATAACGTCCACAGAATGTACTCCACGGATAACATCCATGGAAGTATTCCATAGATAACATCCATAGAAGTATTCCATAGATAACATTTATAAATGTATTCCATAGATATAATGCATAGACGTATTTCATAGATAACATCCATAGACATTCATTGATTAACCTCCATATTGGTATCCTATACATTAACCCATATAGAGGTATCCTGTAAATTAACCTCCATAGAGGTGTCTTATAGATTAACCTTCATAGAGGTATTCTACAGGTGGCCGACCTATGGAGTTCCCATAACAGGCTACTCTCCTGCTCTCAAACACACATACGACACTCAAAACATGCGATAGCAACTTTTATAATGAAAGGAAGAAGTCATTTGCAGAAATATCAGACTGTACACCGATTCATGACATCTGGTAATTGCTTCATTACCATCTTGATGGATGATGATTATGCCTCTAACATAGCGTGGACCAAGAAACTAGTCAACTACAAGTGTTACCATTCTCCCCGATTACAATTAGAAAAACGTAGCAGAAGAACTAGGTGAATGACTGGAAAGAACGAGCACATGTTCGGCACGATCGGAACGTATCAGTAGCGGTAACACGCTTGCCAGTTCAGGAATCCAAATTTGAAAGCTACAAGATTACAGTCTGGATCTCTAGCCTCATTACAGCCGTCATTTGCGTCGGCAATTTCATGACGTGGTGCGTTTCTACCGAAGCCAAGATCGATCAGGTCGCTAATGCGAAGGTAGATTTATCGCGGGCCAGCATCTCTCGTTCGTCGAACGCGGGATGAGAAATGGACCGCTAGCAAGGGAAAAGCGGAACGTCGCGGACGATACAACCGAACGGACAGTGTCTCGTTTGTCTTCGGTTTCGCGGACCGGATGAAGTGGGCCTTAACGAGAGGGACAGGTCGGCTTAACGATATTTGCTGAGACATTTCGCTGACAGCGGAACGAATGATCGATATACAGCCCCTTTCCAATCCGGTGATTCAACCGAAACGAATCTGTATCTACGTGGAAAAGTAAGGTGAAAATTTACACCGACTTTATTTATGGGCAAATCGATGTTCGAGATTCAGTATCCTAGTTACATTCATAGAGATTATATCGTTTTTTTAATTTACTGAGTGGACATACAAACATTTCTTCCAATTACTAATTTGTTAGACACGTGTAGTACTCAGAGCTAAAAAGAATACATCTACTCTCGTTACGTGATTTGATTAACGGTGAACGTTTCGACCAGGAGCAGTTCCAATCAGATTCATGTGCCATCTTTGTAGCTGGGGATACTTCATCGATTTCTTCGAACGAGATTTCTTAAACGAAGTATGAGAAAATGTTATACATTTTCAAGACAATTTTTCGGGTAGATGTTCGTAAAATATCAGATCGGAAACACCCTGTATACTTCGTGGTGAACACCGGCGGAGTTGTTTGGTCGAGCGGTGGTCGCCTCTCGTGTCACGCCAGCCGGAAGTGAAAGTGAGCGAGCGGAGGATTTTTCGGTCGGAGAAACCGCGACATCTTGTCGCACGTCGGATCGATGATCGTCCCTCGGTGAACTTGAATGGAAGTTCGCGAAAAAAGAAACGCACGTAGGCGTGTGTTTGACGTAATCCGGTTGGAGAACGAAATCGGCGATTCCTCGCGGCGATAACGCGAGCGTGTCCCGTTATAAAATACCGTCCGTTGTTATTTTACAACCGACGCAACGCTTCATTACCACGAGGTAGCCGAGAATCGTAAAGCGTCCGAGTTATTTCACGCTCGCCGCCGAATCCCTTTAAATCTCGCGGCTGAAGCGTGAAACGGCTCGTTTCCAGCCGAGTTGCGCTCGCTTCATCGTCCGCGATAAATAATACTCCAGCAGCGTTGTCCTTTGAAGAACAATTAATTGTGCCCGGGCACACAGGACTCGAGGCGAGAAATTTCATAGCCAGGATACCTGGTACTCGCTTCTGTTGCCAATTAACGGCGAGCTAGACGCGCAACCAGCCTCGTTTGCGATGACAACGATGTGAAAGATGCTCACGCTGGAACGTTTATTCCCTACGAACGTTTCCGTTCGCTTTCGTTTCGCGCTTATGTTAATTCCGCTCGACGCTCGTTAATTCCCCGGCGTTAAACGACGCTGTTCTATGCTTGTACGTTCCTCGATTTTATGTGAAACGCACGACAGATTTCTACCGATCGTTGGTATACTGACTTTCTCTGCGGTTTTATGGATAGAATTCGATTTTACGGTGGTAATAACGCATGATTTGATCCTTGAAAGGCAGGTGTTAAGATTGACGCGGACGGGTGTGGGATTATTTTAATCCGTAACTGAAACGCAAGTATTATGTACAACCATATTTTCATGTAAATATTATACCTATATAATTTTCTCGTAACAAATGTCGGCTCGTTTGGACTTGTACGGCTATAAACGCTATGGAGATCTCGGCCGATCTCGGTCGATATTTTACGGTTAAAATGTTTATTCACAATAACTTCAGGGCTTGGAAATTGGAAGATAACTGGAAATTCACGGACTTGAATTTGGCAATTCGAGAATTTAATAATTTAACAATTTGACAATTTAAAATTTGAGGCTTCGTGAATTTGAAGACTCGATGTAAGTTCTTCGTACAGGAAGAAACCAAAAATCGTAGTCGGAGGAACTGGACACCTAGCCGCTATTGGAGCAGAGTTGAATAATTCAAGAAGGTTCGGAAGATTAATGGTTTCTCGGCGAGCTGAAGAGATCCGCTGATGTAACGATAGCGAAGAAACGTCGCTCATTTCCTGAGTGTTCGTCGCGTTCTTAATGGCGAAGTAAGGGGGCTGGTCGGTGAACGTGTCGCAAAAACGTAACACGCGGCAAGAGTTTTTCAAAGAACCGCACGACTGTGGAGCATCCTGATTGGTTCAGTGGACGCGTCCTCGTGGTAATCCCGACGACCTTGAAACCATGGCGACCATAACATCGGCGAACAACCTCGGCTGGCCTCACCTCTCATCCCTCCGCTCTTCTTTTTGTCAAGCGTCTTATGGGTCTCTTCGTCAGCTTGATGTTAGGTATCGTTCACACCAGCATCGCGAGACTACTAATTAAATTTCTTTAACTTTTATTTCCTCTCTACACTGTTATAGAATAATAACGATGCATCTACATAAAAAAGGAGCAATTGTATTAATCATATGTTAGGTTCGCCACAATGTATCAATTTATTATTTACCTATTCTTTTTGTCGATTATTTATAAGAAAAAATCAAAGGGAACAGGTTTGTTAATATTTATTAGTATAAGTCGGAATAATGGTGGTTCAGAAGGAAATATCGATATGCCGTAACGTTTACCCACTGAATCGAGTGGTTGCGTAACAGAGCCCCGAGTTCGATCGTTCCATAAAAAGAGCAGAAGTATACACCATCGTGTTTAACCATGTCTCACGAGTTTCACTGATCGATCGTGACAAAGCAGACGGGAGAAGCCCTTCATCGAAGTGGCCATCTCTCATTCATTCGAGACTTCGATTGTCGACACATCGAGTGCGATCGAACAATATTTCTTTTTTTCGCTTGAATATCGGCCAGTTGTATTCTGACGGATATGGTGGGCGTATCGGGGAAAAATGGCGACATGAGGAGATAGGGATCACGTTGCTCGTTTGCGGTACAGTTTTGTGGTTAGAAATTTGGAATTTGGGGAATTTGAGGATTTAGAGATTCGGGTATTTGAGATTTTGAGGTGTGGAACTTTGTCCATTTAGGAATTTGGAGGTTTGAAGATTTGGCGATTTGGGAGTTAGGGGTTTGGAAATTTGGGGATTTAGGTATTTGTGGGTTTGCGGATTTGACGATTTGAGGATTTGGGAATTAGGGGTTTGGAAATTTGCGGATTTAGGTATTTAGGGATTTGCGGATTTGATGATTTGAGGAGTTGGGAATTAAGGGTTTAGAAATTTGGAGATTTAAGTATTTGGGGGTATGAGAATTTGACAATTTAAAAATTTAGGAATTTGGAGGTTTGAGGACTTGAGAAATTAGGGAGTTCACGAATTTGTAAATTAGGAACTTAGCGACTTAGGGACTTAGAGATTCAAGGATTTGGAAATATGGAAACCTAAAGATGTCTATATTTAAAATTAAACATACTTTACACCAGTTCCTATCCAAACAAGTTGTACATATTAGTCAAGCACACATGATCTCTCCTGCAGCCGGAAAAAATCAGTTCACTTGCATAGTAATGTCGATATACCCGATCGTAACAAATAGAACGATCAAAGTAGCCATCGACGCTCTCGAAATCGATATCGCGAGAGGGAGACGCATTGGAAGAAAGTCGTCGTAACTCAAAGGTGATCCAGCGCGTTATTATTATTCATGACCGGCGAACTGGGTCATGGAGGCCGATCGATTACATTCGATCGTTCTCGAACGAATTCGTGGGACTGTCTCGACGAGACGCGACTTCTCGGAAGTGGATGTAATACCACAGGGTTTGTTTCTATGTGCGCATTTGCATGTGGGTCAACGAGAAGTGCGATCGACAACATCCATGAACTCGCGTTATCGATCGACGGCTGTTTATCGAGAGTAAACATGGAAAGGCTTCGTAGTACTACCGGCGAGATAAGGGACCGCCTACGAAGTTGACGATGGATCCATTCATTCTTTATTCGAGGCAACGACGACGTAATTAGCCGGAAGGGGCTTTGACCGACGATTAAACGGCGACGATCTAACGACAAGCTTTGTCGTCGGCTTGTAAGGTCAGACCGGATATTGTTACTCGTCTCTATCGAACGATACTGTTTCACAATCTAACCCGATTTGGAAACACGAGAAAAATATCACTCTTGCGGTTGAAGAGTTACCAGGAAAGATGGACACAATGGCACTGTGGATGTGGACATAGAGGTATTTGAATGTCGACACTGACTGCTTTCATGAAATATCTTCTTGTAACTTTATTTTCATAAGAATGTTTAGTGCAAATGTGTATTTGAAGCCTCTTATAAGATGATTTATTATAGAGGTGTCTTCAAACCTTACAAGATTGTTCATGTAGGTATATCTGATAGCTCGTTCACAAGACTACTTATGAAAGTACACTCGAAACCTTGTCTATAGAATTATTTATTATAAGATTGTAAAAGCTCGTATAACATAAATTTCAACGATAAATAATACATGTGTTTCGAATTAGGTCAGATTTGAAGTTCGAGCAAGAATGAATTTACATAACAAAATAGTGTGATAGCTTTAAAGTTCAGGAAATTTGAATTTTGACTAGCAAACTGTTCTTGATTAAGTTAATAAGTATCAAGCAGGGTGGTCTCGGTTCTCGAGTTTAACAAAGCCATTATGAAGGTGGAAGATGCTATGTCTGGCAAAGATATCTGAGCAAACACAGAAATAGCGTTAAGCCGCAAAAATATCATCCCGAACCATAATTCTACCGAAGCTGGAGAGTTTTGAAGGATATTTTTACCATCGAATGTCTACAGAGCTCGCAAGTGAAGTGCTAAAACGTACGGAGACTGTGAGATTCAGCGTTGTTGGCTGAGAAAAGGATGAACGACCTCGGATCTACCTTACAGAGACAGATATAGTATTTATCGTGTTGATTCAGTGGCACGGTGGGCTCGCGAGCCACCGGATAAAGCGAAGATTCGCTCGAACAAATAATCTCTCGGCTGGGTAAAGTGTTCGAGAGTTATTCTCGATCGGTCTGTGTCCGCTCAAGATCGCGGCTGTTCACCTCGTCGCCACGAAGGTCGAAAGAATAGTAAAGCAAAACTCGTCTAGTGTGTAGCACACTCTTCAGCTTCGGTACTTGGCTGATCAGACAGCCACCCACTTTAGGCTACCACCCACGTGGATGTGCGTATCACCAGAACACACAATGTTCACCGATGTTTGCATTCCTTTCCTTCGATTCCCGTCATTTCACTAAGACACTGATGCTCCGCAGATGGAATACGCCAGATACACACGGTATTCTGCTTGCAAGATACTAATTGTAGAATCCAATGAAAAACAGTAAAGCAGCATACATTTCAGCATGTATACATAGCGAATGTTTAAACATATGTATACACACTTTATAAATAAAGTACCTGCAATGTCACACTCGTATTTTCACCGCAATTGAATTTTGGGTTCGATGATTGTAATCCCTGTAATAAAGAATCTCTGAAGGCAAAGTGTGCTTAACATTTTAACTTCCTACGGTTGTCTTTACGTTGCAGCAATAATTATCTAACTGAGACGCCCAGAAAATTGTTAAGCAGCAAAATTCGTGAAGATCGAGTTGCATCAGGGTTGAATTTTTTGATCTCACGATTGGATATTAAAAAATATACGCATAAATTGTCGAAGAAACGCAAGTTTCTCCGGTGCTAGGTTTCAGTCCATTTTTCATGACATCCGATCCTTTTCACGGATCTTGAAGCTTGCTTATTTCATGATGTAACGGATCGTTATTATTTACCAAGCCATCGTTCCACCGTGTACTTCATTGCCGATACGCGAGGCCGAGCAATGTCGGTTGCGGCATTAAAATCCGAGCCATAATAACGCGTACACGCGTGTAAACGCCAACTTCTCCTCGCTCGTGTTGTCACGATAACGTTCATGGAAAAAGTGCTTGCTGCTCGACTTTACGATGAACGATAACGCTCGACCGCTGCAAACGCTGTGAATGTAATTTTCAAGGCAGACCTCAGGTTATCCGATGTGTAAACTGGGAAACTCGACCTGAAAATATTTTTTCAGGTTTTCGACATTCCGCTCAATTTTATTTAGCATTTTTGATGCTCTCCTGTTCAGTCGAAAGCAGGTATTCTCAAACTTTCATGACTCGACACATACTTTCTAAAATCATTTTTTGTAATTTTTTTTATGGGGTATATTATTCTTCTTGGTATCATAGGCGCAACATTGTGACGTTTCTAAGGATTAAACTTGAACAATTTTGTAGATCAAACGTTTTGAAAACTCAAAGTGTTAGAGGTAGTAGATAAAGGTTTCAAAGTGAAGCTTCCAAATTAAAATATTGAAGATTCTAGAGTCTTAGAGTGAACTTCAAAGTCACAATATTATTTCCAAAATCTCAATATCCTAAAGCCACCAAGATCCAAAGTCCCAAAATCTCAATATTCGAAGTATCAAAGTCTGAGAGTATCAATGACTCAAAAATCTTAATATCCCAAAATCCCAGAGGTGCAAAATTTCAACATTACAAAACCCCAAAGTCGCAGTGTTCTAAAGTTTAAAGTCCCAAAATTTCAAAATCCCAACGTACAAAAGTATCAAATCTCCAAAATTCCAAAACCACAAAATTTCCAAAGCCTTAAAATCTCAGTGTCTCCAAAATTTCAACGTCCTAAAATCCTAAACCCCCAAAATTTCAACGTCCTAGAATCCCAAACTTTCAAAATCTCAACGAAGATCTCAAAATGAAAAAATTGCAGAAGCCCAAGATTCTAAAACAGATTCTACGCACCCACATCATCCTAAATCCTCGCAAAGTCCTTGAAGTACCATTACTCACGAGCGTCCCAAGTAATTCGCGCTTTCTCCGGCGTCATAACCCTGAAAGCTCTCGCTGAGTCACCTGCAGCTTCCGCCATATTTCGGTACAAAATTGTCGAAGCGTCGGAAACAATGACGAGAGTGGGTCGTTTGGTCGCTTTTAATTAGGCAGCTAAACGACGCGGGATTCCAACGACGCGTCGTCGAAGAAATAAATTGCATTCCGCGAAGCGACCGATCGGTATGCAATTATGCGGGAGAGACAGGTCGGCAGACAATGTCTCATAACTCAGTGGCAACTTCCTTATGACTCCATTGTACGACGTCCTTGCGTACAATGGACGTCGTCCGATGATCGACGCAAGCAAGGATGGCCTCGATGATGTGTACCCACCCTTTGGAGACCAATCCTTCCTCGGGCCGGTGTTTACATGTGTCGGCACTGCCCAGAAAGGAACTCGTTCTCCTCGTGCAAACGACTATGCATTACCGGCCGAGTATCACGGGTTACACGCGCGTGGGTCGCCAAGGGAGCCTTTTTCCGCTTCGTCCACACCGGAATATCCTATACGTGGTCGTGACACGTGGGTGTCATGCCCACCTTCTTCTTCTTCCGACTGGTCCACCGTGTTACTCTCTGCATTTTCTTTCCGAGTTCAATGGCACTGAGGAAATTTCGTGGAAATTCATCAGAAAGTGGGATATAGGATGCAAACAGTGATTTAGAGTATTTTATAACGGATTTGACGTTGAACGGTTTCCAGAAGCCCATGGAATGTGAGGTGACTCTTGAGGTGACTCTTTTTTGTCAGTTTTCGTGGCCTCTTCATCAGAAGTCTAATGGCACTTCTCTGGAAATCTTACAACACGGTGGTAGTTAATTCTTCACCTTTAAGCCCACGTACTCCATTGAGCTTCCTCATAATAAATCGAGATTAGTCAATAAATTTATATTAATCCTTCGTATTTCGTTGCATAAGTGCAGCGATGAATTACTGAGTTTATTGCATGAATGAAGTTGCAACGCTGTTGCGAGACCGTGTATTATCGTCAATCTTGAGATACTCGGATGTGTTAATATTTGTACGAGATATTCTTTTGCGAAGAGCCCGCGATATGTGCACATTCTGAAACGAGTGTTTAACATTCGCACGTGCAGTATGCATCTAGACGATTCGTAAGTCGGCACGGTAAACTCTGGTGATCTTGATTACCCGGTTATTGGTGTTATCGCAATTTCCGTTCCGGCGAAGGCCGATTGTTAAAGCGTCCGCCAAGACGCTAATAACGCATTACGTTCTCTTTCATTGACAGCAGCGCAAGGCAAGTTACCCAAGAACCGGTTGTTACATCAATCTGGAGTGACAGCTCATTCAAACGAGACTTCGTAGAATCGATACGTATGATCGGGAAAAAATCTTATCCTTCTGAATCTAAATTTAATTAGGATCCAAATATTGTCCGCGCAAAAACACTTTACGTTTTTGCCACTAAATCTGGGACTTTCGGAGTTTTGGTTATTGAGGATTTTGAACTTTAGAAGTTTGAAAGGGGACTTCAGGAATTTAGGATTTTTGAAGATTGGACATTTTGGAAGATTAGGACTTTTACGAGTTTAGGAACGTAGGAGTTTGGGGTTTTTGAGAGTTTTGAACTTTAGGAGTTTGAAATGTAGGAAATTTGGGATCTTAGGAATGTAGGCTTTTGGGAGATTGGATATTTTAGAATTTGGAACTTTGAGAGTTTAGCACTTTGGGAAATTAGGACTTTACAAGTTTTTGGGAGTTTGCAACTTTAGGAGTTTGGGATTTTGTGAAATTTGAACTTTGGTAATTTCAAATTTGGGGAATGTAGGATTTCAGGAATTTGGGACTTTGGGAGTGCAGAACTTTTAAAATGTATAACTTTGAGATATTAAGACTTTGTGAGTTTAGGAATTTGGGAGCTCGAGCCTTTGAAAAGTTAGAAGACTTTGGTACTTTGAAAGTTTAGGGCTTCAGGAGTTTGGAACTCCGGGAATTTAGGACTTGAGTTTAAGGGTTTGAGGGTTCGAAAATTTCTAAACCTTCAAAATTTGTTAATATGGAAATAAATATAGAAACCATAGAGAGAAGATAGAGTCAAAACAAGAGTTGGGACTTTGAATTTAGAACTTCAAAAATTAGAACTTGAAATTGTCTGACTCCACAATAACAGAACACTGCGCAGAATCTTTGAAAACCTCACAAACAAGTGTATAAAAATGGCCGTCTCCAAAAGAGGGTCTGGACCCAAAAGAGTTCGAAGGCCCCAGAATGAATTATTTAACCGAATTAATTGGTTTATCAATGACTCCAAAGGTTGTCACATGAATGGTTGGAAAAATGATGAAGGGTAGATTTGGGAGTACATATATTAGAGCAGGAGAGATGAACATGGCACGAACGAAACCAATTTCTCGTCGACTTCATAACTCTTCCCGCCAAGCACAAGGTCCGATTGGTTACGCAAGCACAGCAGGCGTTCGGTCCGCATCGTTGCGACTGCAGGCTCTCCTGCTGCAGTTTATAGTCGTCGTCCCCACTCTGAAACCTTCTCCTCGACGTTCCAGAGATCCAGTCTCTTCCTTGGTCTCCGCGACGCGAACTGCCACGACAATGTTTGCGAGAATTGCGAGGATAACCGCGATAAAGGGGATCGTAATCCCGACAACATCGCAGATTCGACGCTGAGGCTCGCCGACAGAAAGTGAATACAGCGACACGTTCTTTCGAAAGAAAAGTGTTCAACGAAACTTTTACGAGTTGAATCTCTTTTTACAAGATCGTCGGTGATAAAGGAATGCCGGGACTCTGAATCTTATACGATAATCGCACGTGATTTTTAATCTGACGTGATTTTGAACGATGATAAAAAAGATTCGTGATATTTGGTCCAGAGTTTAGACTATTTTTGAGTATCGAGGATTTATTGAATTAGCAAGGTAGTCAGAAGCATAAATTGGCATTTTTGTCACGGGTTAAAAATAGCCGTTTGACCCGTGTTCTCGCTCAATTAATTTGTTGGGTGATTTGGTGTTGATTGGCTCGACCACTTGATAAAACCTGAAACTTGTATTTCTTGTTACCAAATTTTTACGAGTACGTTCGTATAATTTGAAAAGAAGTTATCACTCTTTTATTAGAATTGATAGATTTATGCTTCGAGAATTATATGCTAAATGTTGGACTATTTGAAAAAGCTAAATGGAGATTAGGTAGGACATGTTATTCATATTATTCCTCTGTACGTCATTAAATTTCATGCAAATCAATGAGTATCTAAATCATTCATGATATATTATCTCATTTCATAACACATTTCATAATATATTATTAGTGACTCGTCTGCGACGAGATTTCTTGCAGTCATTCACGATAAAACTTTTGCATCTAATAACAAAAGATTCATGCGAGTTTGCATCGGAGAAGCTCATGAATTAGTTTTCCAGAAGAACGTTCTATTATTACAGGTACAGAATTTGTTAGAGTCAGCTATGTCTTGGTGTATGAAGATCCACATTAAAATATTCATATCACTCCTCTCGATAAATTAAATTAATATTCATGAAAAATTAATTCGCAGTATTTTTTGTTACAAACATGATGCGCATTATTATGCATTATTATTCCATTATTTTATGATTTATAGTCAGCTTCTTATTTTCACGACAAAAAATCCGCATCTCGATAAATTATGCTAACACATAAATGCAGAGCAGACGTAACGCGAAGGCTCAGTTTTCCCGCGAAAGGCCATCAAGATTGTCTCGCGAAACAGAAGGAAAATTGCAAACAGATTGAGGAGAAAAAGAGGTCGTGTTCGAGCAAAGAAGAGTATGTTTAACAAAGAACGTCACATGGAAACGTACGGTTTAACGTCTGTTCGTGTTCCGCGCTGCCAGTTGCGCATACGTGTAAGCGCACGTTAGTCGCGTGAGAGGTCCCGGGGCTCGGGGCGGGCATTTCCGTGACATCGGAAAATTGCCAGCACGACGTAAATCGCCGGTTGCCAGTTCGCTCGGCGTGTTTCGATTTATCGTCGTGGATGTCTCGGTTGACCGTGTTTTCGATACTTCCTCGCCGAGAGATAGACTCGCGGTTCCACGCGGGCCAAAGTTTCGCTCCAAAGTTCGCTCGTGACTGCGCGATTAACCTGTGTCAGTGCAATTGGCTCCGTTTGATTGAATTACGCTCCAAGTGCCGTTCGCGATGACCCTCAAAACTCCGTGTCGTGTTTCACTGATTTCTCTTCGGGATATACTCGGACGCAACATATGCGTCCTCTGAAGAGAGAACGGGAACTTGAATTCGCAAGGTTTATATTTTCGAACTCCTGAATTTTCCAGTTTTCGAATGTTTAAATTCTAGGATTTGCTATAAAGACACCGTGAAAATTGAGGTATTGAAAATGTAGTTTGGACATCTACAATTTTAAATGTAGATTAAAATGAAATTTATTTTTAAATGATCGTTGTCTCGATACAAGATTCTCTGTTAGGTGGTCAGATTTATTCTGTGAATTTTGCAAAAGAAAATCATGAAAGTTGATGTACAAATTTCGATCCAAATTCTGTTTCAGACGAACAAACTTACTGATTCTGTCAATTTATGTTTCACATTGAGAGACGTGAAAATCGATGTACAGTAATAGTAGACGAAAATAAAATATTTATTTTTAAGCAGTTATCTCTTTCAAAGCTGTCAGTTATTTTGTGAATTTACTTGGTTAATTTTAAAATAACAGAAATAGTAAAGCAAAGTATTTTGAAGTTTCAATTGAAACCTGATATAAAAATAAAAAATGATAGTAAATATCTAATTTACAACTTGACTATACCTCAGTGTGGACTATAACCAATATTTTTGTAACGACGCGCGATTTTTAAATTGGAGACGAGAGGAGCAATCCGCTCTCAGAAGTTTAGTAATTGCCGGAAGAGGAAGAGGTAATTGAATATAGGATTGGAGCATAACAGGGTTAGGTCTGCGATGTCTAGAAGATCGTCTGTGCGGATCTAGATCCCAGAACGATGTAAATATTTACGAGGAATATCGTTGACTCGCGAGCGAGCTAGCTGGCAAGCGGATCGTGCAGCGTACGATCGCCAGTTGGAATATGTGGATACGTGTGAGAGCACGTAACCGTGGCTCTATCGTCGCGCTCGTGAGAAACTCAGCTGGCTTTCGCGTGTCTTCGCGTGCACGGAAAAATTTCTTGGTCCCCCTGGGTCGTTTATGCACCACTCGTTCATACTTTACCGACATTCTATTTTCATTTCTGCCGCGATCAGACGCTCCGACGAAACGGTTCAATTTCGTTTTACGAACGCGTCGTGAACGGTTTTGTATCTATAAGAAGAGTTCAATTTGGGTTAATGACGTGATGGGCAACGTTTGGGTTCACCTAGATTTGTGCTGTCGTGAAGTTCTATAAAATATGTGACGTACGTGTAGTGTGATGGTGAGCAATTGCGAGTTGAAATTTCGAGTAATTAACGGAATCTTTCAAACAGAATTGACAGGGTTCGTTCATGTTCAAGTTTGATAAATACACGTGTGAAACTCATATTGAGTACTATGAGTTGTATTATGAATTTGGTCAATTTTAATTATTGCTGATACCACTGATAAATATTTTTCGGGTGTCATTTCGATACAAGCACGTAATTTAATTTATACCAAAGAATCGATAGATTTGTTTTAAAATGAGTCGGTGTCTCGTATTAAAATTTGTAGCCGAGAATATATGAGACGACTTAGCACAGATCCATTAGCGCACTTCGTAAGAGACGGGAAATTTCAGGAACCTCGCGGCCATCAAAATGTTATGAGTAGGGGAGATACAACTGCTACTAACGATAAAAACATCTCATGCAAATTGACGTGACATACAGACTATTCAGCCATTTTGAATATGCAAGTACTCGTTAGAAGCTTGATTGGTCATAAAACGGCTGTTACGTGGAATGATCGTTTAATCCCGCTTCGTTTTTGTTAGACCTTGTACCATAATCTCCTCTGAACTGTACTTTATCTCGGCGTAAATTTGACACCTTTTACAAAAACCACATTGTTGAGCATTTTATAAATGAGGGCTTATTGCTTCTTAATAGTTGGTCAATTTTCGAATCTACAATTTTTACAGTTCGAGGAGTTGGGGGCTTGGAGATTTAGGGGTTTGAGGATTCAGGAATTTTAGGATTTGGAAATTTAGAAATTCGTGAGTTTGGGATTTAAAAAATTGAGCTACAAGTTTAGAAATCTGAGAGTTAGGAATTTAAGAATTTGACATTCAGAAATTAAAAAATTCCAACACCTAAAAGCTCAATAGCGTAAATTTGTGAATGAAGTGACCTTATCCTTATCCAAAGGAAGCTCACGTTGCATCGTACAGTACATCATTGTCAATGTCACGGATGATAACAGCGATTCGCTTGAATAGTGAATGATATCGAGACTCGCGTGGGTGGCGATCTGGAAGTTAAATCGAACGGGTACGTGGAGCGTACAAACGCGTTTGAACCGTTGGCTTTTCTTCTCTATGGAAACCGATAGTTTCCGTTTCTAAGAATCTTTTCTACACATGGTTCGTGTAGTTTCCCGTCGATGTTTATTCTTCGCACGATGCGTGCAGATGCGCGCGGCACAAGCGTTACGAAACGCATGCTCGATTGTTCCGGAGGCTAGCGTCGATTTCGCAACCGGCACTAAATAAAAGTTCCCCCTTGACGGTTGTTAAAAAGCTCGACGATATTGTTTTATCGGCGGACGTGGGTGCCTGGTAGGTAAAGAGCACGATAACATCGTGAGAAGAAAGGTGGGCATAGGTAGCGATGGGTTTTATCGATCAACTTCGATCGAACTGGGAATGTTTTTTCGTAAGAACCGCATTATCGCTAAGTTATCGATACTTAACTATACATCGATAATATCGTTTAGATATTACCAAGGTTCTTCAGATCCTCGTTTAAATTTAAGACTTAACTTTAACAACGCAGCAAATAAGTTCGAATTGAAATTATTCCAAACGATCTCTACAGAACCTATTCTACGTAACAATGCAAATGGAAAGTTTAAATCGAAAAACGATTCTTGTTCGAAACAATCGCGGTCTTACACGCGTCCAATTCCACTGTGT
Organism: Megachile lagopoda; assembly: GCA_036983795.1. Lineage (NCBI taxonomy): Eukaryota > Metazoa > Arthropoda > Insecta > Hymenoptera > Megachilidae > Megachile > Megachile lagopoda. The sequence continues at coordinate 8,239,321 of CM072797.1, read as the reverse complement.
CAACGGGCCAAAGAATATCCATCAACCCGAACAATGGAAATGAAAATTCATGACCGAGAAGTACAATGAATTTCACGAGTGGTGGCAAGGTAACTCCATGAAATCGATTATTCTACACTTGGCGAAGAGTTTAATTAAATCGGATCGAATCACCGATAGGAAATTCCTCGCGTTCGAACTTGCTATTTGGAGCCGCTGTCAACCTTCGAACGTAACTGGTTCGAACGCCCACGCGAAATTACCGGCTCTCGTTCTAACCCTTTTTTTTCTTCCTTCGACCGGTACTTCCGCCGGTGGCATCTCGTGTTTCAGCCCGGTACTGGATTTCGATCCAGCCAGCCATTGATACGAGCCGAGTAAAATGTGTATGGTTTCTCAATGACATCGGAGAAATCGGTGTGATCCGAGTTCTCACGACCGCCGTTGACCGATACCCCAGATATTTATCGGTACCACGTGCTTTCCGTCAGCCATTAATCTGTCGCGTAAATTCTGCGATCTTCTGATGTCCGCGGAGGGCACAGTCCGCAATATGCGCAGGAACGATAGAAACGCATCGGAGAATCTGGGGAATTTCTCATTAGCGAGTGGATAGATTGAGAATTTTCTATTTTGCACTTTCGATAAGATTATGACCAGATACTCTTACATCGCGCTTGATGATATACGCGCAATAAAATTCGTGTAACTTATCGCTAAGTGCGACTAGTTATATCGGGTGTGCGCAGTCCCACCTATTTCTCACGTCCTAGTAATATGTTCGGGATACCTGGGCATCGAGTATGCAGACGTATTTCATTCGTAAATAGATGACGCGAAGATTAACGCGGTAGACAATAACGATCACACTAAACATTGGTTGTCTTTCAAAACATGTGATCATGATCGGTCATTGATCATTCGTGTTTCGAAACGTGATCAAGGTTGTCTCGGAACACGATCATTGATCGTTGATCATGATTACTCATGATAAACGATTTACGGTCCGTTTTATGATTCGTAGTCCACGTGCAAGTCACATTTTAGTTTTTTTTTAAACGCTCGCTACATTGGTAACAACATTCTTCACGCGTAACATTAGTTATACGCAACATTTTAGATAACATTAGTGCCACTCTGGATAACATTAGTAACACTCTACATAACATTAGTAACGTTCTAGATAACATTAGTAACATTTTAGATAACATCAGTATATGCATTCTAAACATTAATAACATCCTAGGTAACATATCAGTAACATTCCAAACAGCCACTTAACACATTAACAGCCACAGTGAAAACTGACATTTGTGGTCAGACTATAATATTATTAAAAACAAGGTACTTTCAATTTCATCTTTTAATCCGTTAGTTAGACATTAGTTCCTCAAAAGTTCGTATCGTTCGCTGAACAAATTAACTGAATCTACAGGTCACGTATGACCACCATGGCGGTCAACCTGAAAGTTTTTCTCTTTAAGACGTTTCCTCCCGACCGGTTTAAAATGACTTAGCAACGGTAGATTTTATGAAGCAATTTAAAGGATTCGCGCAGAATTAGTGCACGTTAAAGAAGAGCAGAGGCGAATGCAGTAACAGTGGAGCACCAAATCATCGATTACGACAGCCACCCTGAGCTTCCACTTCGAAATTTCTTATATCGGGTTTCAGTGGTCGGGCTTCGCTCCAAGAAACAGTTGAAATTTACGTTCTCCGGTCAGAAAGGGGTTCCAGGCGAACCCATAATATCCATCGACGAGCATTCTTGCCGGTCTTTTGATCGTCCTCTAACGGCGGTATGTGTGCGCGTTCTAAACCTCGCGGACCACGTGAGAACGAAGCCGGACATCTCTCGAGCCGCATAGCTCGAGGGAGGATAAACGACCTCTCGGTCGGCGAGATCGAGATTACACCGGCGGCAAAAGCTCGCGAGATCTCGTGTACGGCTCTAATTTAACCGTTGGACGCCGTTTGTTCCGGACGACGTCGCCTTTGTCCCGCTGCAAGAAATTCAGGTTACCTGTCCGACGTTCCAGCGTGTTTGCGCTAAGGAACTTTTCTCCGGGAACGATCGCGTTTGCCATTTCGCCAACACTCGCTATCTCGTGCGACACAGTTGCTTTTACAGATTTTCTGACTATTCGGTGTTATCGGAAGATCTCTTCAAAGCACAAGCTTTGTAGACCTAACATCGAACGATTGTGAAAATCCCTTAGACACTGTGTACTTCTCTGATCGTATTCTTAAGGCTACAAATTCTATATTTTGCAAAAAATCCATTCTTATTTTATACGAACAAAATTCAGACATACTATATAAGATTGGTAGCAAGGTTATAAAAAGTTATGCATTGTTGAATAATTATTTTGTCGTAATTTGGTCGATTTTAATAGACATCTGACGTTTCGATGTTGGATGAAACACTTCAAATATTTGCTCATAAATTGCGATAACAGGAAAAACAACATCGCGAACGATTGTGTTAGCTGGTAAAGCTTTAACGAGGATCGAGATCGATTGCTCACCATCGCCTCTTAATTCCGGCACAATGGTCGTTGAAACAGCACGATGTGTCAGCGGTTTATTAGTTTCATCGAAGATCCGCGTACGATGGGATACGCGTACGCGGCGAGTTTCTGCTTCGACAGGGTGTTTGAATCGCGGTGGAAAAAAAGCGTGGTGCGCCAGGTTCGCGGAAAAAGAGGCCAGCATGCGAATCGATATCGCTTTCGGAAGGATCCGTTGGCCTATCTACGCGAAGTCACGCGAATTTGGGGCGTGGATTCGCGAACGAAGGGTTACAGCAGTGCACTGTCGCTCGCTTCGATATCCATCGAGGACGAAATCGAACTCGCTCGCGTTCCGACGACTACATCTGTTTCTCGCGTTTCGCAGAATTCGACCGTAAACGAGTTTCATCGATGCTAATTACACTCGCGGATAAAAGGCGGAACTTTGTGACCGATTGACACGAATAACGCGATGTCCCGCAGAAAAAAAGTGCAGACACATCGCGCGATACGGAGACATTAGTGCACGACCTTCTGCCGCAGTTTGCGGGCCACGTCATCGACTATTTATGCGTCTGAAAAGACGTGGCCGATCCTGAAAGAGAGACAGAGATCAACGGACAAGCAGACTGCGGAGTCTGTCGTAGCGGTTCGATTCACTGACTCGATACTTGGATTGTTTTCTGATCGATGAGAAGAATGCACGAGGGATGAAGGCAAAGCTATCACGCAAAGAGCTGGACGATCTCTTCAGCGAGGTACGATTTTGTTACGAAAAAGTTTGATTGTTTCATAAAATTCTTGTTTACTTCGAAATATTTTGTGCAATTTGTGCTTTTAAGTCACTGAGTGATTGGAAGACTTGGTTGAAAGTCTGATGTTGTTAGATTCTTGTTAAATTTCACTTTAGTCCAAGGTCATTTCAAGGTCATTTTAAATAATGAACTTATTTTTTTATTTTTTTCGCTATGCAATAGAAATTCCAGACTTATAGGTTGACACAGATATTCAAGTTTTTAGATCTCTAAAATTCTAGATTTTTAGATTCCTAGATTCTTATATCCATATCTACGTCCTTTAGACTTCTACACCATAAGATAGCCACATCCTCAGATCAGTAGATTCCTATATACCTAGATGCGAATATTCCGATGCAAGATCCGATGAAATATGCGAATATTTATGCAAGATTCCTATATTTCTAGATGCGATGATCAGTATGTTCGTAGTTAGGCTAAGGTTTGTCAAAGCGTAGTTGAAAAAGGAAAACGCTTGTCCCACATTCCGTAGTTCATTTCCTTTTATCGATACCGATATCTGGCCATTGAAATCGCGTCGCGAGATCAACCACCGTTATCTATCACGTAATTCCTGGTCGTACAACACGAGCACAGGAATAAGTACGAGTAGAAACACGGTCGAGTGACTTACGAGCAACAAGGAAATTGATTGGACCGCATTGACGCCTATATGCAACGGAACGAGCACTCTTCCGAGACGCGTTCTTTCCCTCTTTTTCTCCTTTTATCCGCGGCACGTCCGATGTGTTATTGCTTAAACGACGTCGTGTGGCAGCATGGATTAGAGACAATTAATTTTTTTACCCGACTCCCGAGAGGCTGAAACGCCTGACGCGATTGCACGACAACAGATCTGGCCGCTGTTACCAACGCGAACACACGATAGATCTTTGCACAGTCGTCGAGTTTGTTCTGCTCGTTTTTCTCGGCTCGATCGCCGATAAATGTCCGCGGCTTTCGTCGAGACGTGAATGTTTGTTTGTGCGGTTGTATTGAACCGTAGCCGTTGATAGGGCTATTACTTACAGCGCTGTGAATAATTATTTTAACTATATGTGCGCACCATGATCGACGCGATTCTTGGGTTCACGTATACTTTAGATTCGGTTGGACTTTTGATGACAATGCTGCGAATTTATGTATGGTTTGTATGCTTTCGATCGGGTTCGATGACTGATAGGAGTTTGTGTATGGTTTGTACTCTTTGGATCGGGTTGGACTTTCGATGACACTGGTAGGATTTTGTGTGTATGGTTTGTATGATTTGGATCGAGATGGAATTTTGATCACAGTGATAGGATTTTGTTTGTACACTTTAGATCGAGTTGGACTTTTGGTGACACTGATAGGATTTTGTGTGTACAGCTTGCACGATTTGGATCGAGTTGGAGTTTTGATCACATGGATAGGATTTTGTGTATGGTTTGTATACTTTGGATCGGGTTGGACTTTCGATGACACTGGTAGGATTTTGTGTGTATGGTTTGTATGATTTGGATCGAGTTGGAATTTTGATCACAGTGATAGGATTTTGTTTGTACACTTTAGATCGGGTTGGACTTTTGGTGACACTGATAGGATTTTGTGTGTACAGCTTGCACGATTTGGATCGAGTTGGAGTTTTGATCACATAGATAGGATTTTGTGTATGGTTTGTATACTTTGGATCGGGTTGGACTTTCGATGACACTGGTAGGATTTTGTGTGTATGGTTTGTATGATTTGGATCGAGATGGAATTTTGATCACAGTGATAGGATTTTGTTTGTACACTTTAGATCGGGTTGGACTTTTGGTGACACTGATAGGATTTTGTGTGTACAGCTTGCACGATTTGGATCGAGTTGGAGTTTTGATCACATAGATAGGATTTTGTGTATGGTTTGTATACTTTGGATCGGGTTGGACTTTCGATGACACTGGTAGGATTTTGTGTGTATGGTTTGTATGATTTGGATCGAGTTGGAATTTTGATCACAGTGATAGGATTTTGTTTGTACACTTTAGATCGGGTTGGACTTTTGGTGACACTGATAGGATTTTGTGTGTACAGCTTGCACGATTTGGATCGAGTTGGAGTTTTGATCACATAGATAGGATTTTGTGTATGGTTTGTATACTTTGGATCGGGTTGGACTTTCGATGACACTGGTAGGATTTTGTGTGTATGGTTTGTATGATTTGGATCGAGATGGAATTTTGATCACAGTGATAGGATTTTGTTTGTACACTTTAGATCGAGTTGGACTTTTGGTGACACTGATAGGATTTTGTGTGTACAGCTTGCAAGATTTGGATCGAGTTGGAGTTTTGATCACATAGATAGGATTTTGTGTATGGTTTGTATAGCTTGAAATAGATTGGACCTTTGATGGCTCTGTTGAAATGTTGCGTTTGTACGATTTGTATGGTTTGAGACGGATTGGAACTTTGATGACACTGATAGAATTTTGTGTATGGTTTGTATACTTTGGAACGGGTTGGACTTTTGACAACGCTGATGATATTTCATGTATGGTTTGTATCAATTGAAGTACTTGATTCTACTCAACTTCAACTCGGTGATATTGGGAATCATGCCTGAATTGGGCCATGAATTCTTATAGGAAGTTACTGCTGCTAGGGGTTGGAAGTAGTGTAGGATTCAAATTGGTTGGGTTCCCGATAATGAGGATAGAGAGTTATGTATAGTTTGGATCGATTCAGACGGTGAATGATGGTTTTAGAGGGTGATGTATGGTTTGAATTGATTGGAATGCTTGCAGATGGGGATGAGATGTGTGCTGGTTCGATTGAAATTTCTTGCGTGCATATGTATATGGTTTGTAGTTCCTGGTACGCTAACCTTTTTTCTTCGATATGCTCTAAGGTACAGTTCCAATCTACTGATCCAAATCATTAATGTCTCATAATTATCAGTGTTGATTAACTTAATAGACACGTAGTTGTAACTTTATCGAAGAACAACTATCGCGTTAACTTTATGTGCTTTGAGAGTTTCTTAAAAACTCGTTGCAGTCGTCATGCATTCTGTTGACCTACGTATGAAAGATAACAGCACGTGTGTAATCACGGTGCTATCTATGATAAAGCTCATAATCTGCTCGTAGACCTTGATTTCTCCGTTTATTGCTACTAGAATCTACCAATAAGGCACAGTATCAAATTCGTTGCGCGTATGCGGCTCATTCTTTGGTACCAAAGGAAGTAACAGTATCTATTTGTTGCTTAATTAAAACCACGCCTTTATTTACACGAGAAGCAATCATGTCTGGCGTAAACGCGGTGTACCGTATTCCGGTAAGCGACCTCCACGATCGACGGGATCGATACCGGGAACCCCGTGAACGTATCTGTCGATCTCGATCGTGCTCGATCGCTCTGGATGTTGGGCTTCGAGAGGTCGATCGTGATTGCACCGTTCGCTTCTAATTCGTACGTTTGTCTGCGCCTAGTTCCCTGTAATACTTTCGGGAAGCTAAACGCGATGCACTTTGAAACATCGTCGAAACAAATAGCTACTTGCGGGAAAAATGATTGACGTGCGTCCCGTTTCAAACTAGCGTACGTCAGTTTGAAACACGAGACGGGGATTATCGTGGATTATCGGTTATTTGCGTACTTGGATTTATTGCAGTTGTATCCTCAGCGAATACGTCAGTGTCGAACATTATATGCAACAAGTGATGATATAACGCGTGGCAATGTAACAGGGTTGGGAAATAGGAAAGGTGAAAAATTTGAAAATTGAGGAATTAGGGAACGAAGAATCTGAAGAAGTAGAAATTGGTAATTTTTTAATATCAAAATCGTGAAACGTGAGGTGATACGATAAAATCCGTGATAATGCAAAGTATATCAGAGAATACACATACGTATGTGTGTATAAGAGAATAAGCAAAATATGGAAATTGATTGAAATGTCGAAACGTAGAAATAGCAAAACCTAAGAAGTATCATTAAAGGAAAAATTGGTAAAAATCCTTGAACAGATTTCTTTCACGGTTTATCAAGATTGAAAGGCTGAAATTGTTTTTCCCCGGAAACGAAGGATTTCTTTCTTATTCCCGAGCTGCAGCGTAGAGCAAGATTGATAGTCCTTGCCGTGAAGCTTTGTTAAAACGAAGGAAACGCTTATAAATGCAAAAACCTGCGGCAAGATCGGATTTTGAAGCGAGTCTCGCGACGGTTGAATTAATGAAGCGTGCATAAAAAATTCGCGTGTCGAGAATGGGGGGAAAAAAAAGGAAAGCATAACGCAGTCGAGATATTTCTCGCTGTAAATAAAAGTGCATGCTTATCTGAAAACGCACACGGTGAACATATATTCGTCGCCGTCAGTTTGCTGCAAAGACTCGTGTTTCGTTTCAAAACCGCACACCCATGAAAAATTCAACGATATTTCCTTCTCCTGGAATCACTTTCTACCTGCAACGTTGTTCCCATTTGTTTGACACCAGAATTCCCTGCAAGAGGAACAAAAGGATTCCCATGTCCAAAAAAAAGCAAGCTTCTTTTGTCCAACAATTTCCGCTGCAATTAACTACCGCGTAACAAAAGAGATTGCGCACGTCGTATCCGTAATTTTAATAGTAAATACTCGTCCGGAGAAATTATCCTCGTTCGTCACGAAATTAATTCTCGTAGAAACCACGATGCTATAACAACGCCAGGAATAATAGCGTCGATTCGATTTCGATATTTCTGTGTTTCAATATTCCAGTATACCGATGTCTACACGCTGCAATATCTCCACGTCCCAATATTCTTATATACCGATATCTCCATGTCCCAGTATCTTATTATATCGATATCTTTACGCCACAATATATCTATACACCGATATCTCCACGTCCCAGTACATCCACGTCCCCATACCTCCACGTCCCGATATCTCCACGTTTCAATACCTCCACTTCCCAAGATTCCTATATCACGGTATCTCCACGTTCCGATATCTCCACGTCCCAATACCACCACGTCCCAATACCTCCACGTCCCAATACCTCCACGTCCCAATATCTCTACGTCCCTATATCTCCATGTTTTGATATCTCCACGTCCCAATACCTCCACGTCTCAATACCTCCACGTCCCAACATCTCGATATACCGATATCTCCACGTCCCGATATCTTCACGTCCCGATATCTCCACGTCCCAATATCTCTACGTTCCGATATCTCCACGTCCCGATATCTCCACGTCCCGATATCTCTACGTCCGAATACCTCGCTGCAATTAACTACCGCGTAACAAAAGAGATTGCGCACATCGTATCCGTAATTTTAATGGTAAATACCCGTCCGGAGAAATTATCCTCGTTCGTCGAAATTAATTCCCATAAAAACCTCGATGCTATAACAACGCGAGGAATAATAGCGTTGATCCGTAAGAGGAACGAGAAGTTTTGTCGCGTAACGTATACGCGAACAGCTCCACTTACGCCTTCCATTATACTTCTATGCTAATCGTTATTATGGCAAGTTGTTGCATAACTGTAATTATCGTACCGCATGGAGCAACGTTCCTCGGTTGCACAGTCGCACGCGATCTTTTGTAGTTTCAGCCAGGGTCTACGAACTTACCTTCCACGCAAGGTGTCTGACATTCCTAATGTTTCTTCGGAGAGGAAAAAATTACCCGGCTCGTTTAGTTGCTCGACTGCCGTGGGTGGTCGACGGTGACACAAATTTGCCACGGTCGAATAATTAGGAAAGGGTTGCGTTAATTGGACCGTTAGCAGCTTTGGACCATTATCGTAACTTCGCCTGGCCAATTTAGGTCGCATAATAGATATAGGTTTTCTGGACTTTACGCTCCCTCGTTTTCTACACTTTCCGCCATTCCCGATATTTTAGAATTATTTCGTTATTAAGATCGGTAAATTTTGGCTTGCAGAAACCTTCGCTTATTAAGTTAACGCTTTACGGACCTTCGACGAGCTGTTTTAGATTAAAATGTACAACCATAAATAAAGGTTGAAACAGAATTTATGCAATTACTCAACAAGAGTTAGTACACATTTCGATAAGCACCATATTAATTTCTGTAATTTAAAATAAATCTAGGATATACTTTCCATAAATATTAGATGTTTCTTCCTGTAATTATCCTTCCTTTAATATTTTCAATCTCGATTTATCAAAATTCTGCAGATAACAATTTTCGCTAAAAAAAAATACTATTCGGATGAATAACATTTTGTTATAATAATAACAGAATAATTACCTGTTTGTATAAATTGTTCAATTCGATGGCGTTTAACGGCTGCGAGGTAAAATATGCAGAACTTAATTAAAAGTTTAATCTCGCAGTGTTACAGCAACGCGTATCGACTCTCTTCATTCCAGCGTTCGCTCCACAGAACCGAGTATCGGGTAAAATTTCATTCACGTAAATGGCGCTCTAATTTATTCAGAAGAGCATGAGTACTCTATTCGGTAACAATCATACGAACGCGCCTTTCGAAAGTTGTTTTTCAGCGGACCGTGCCGAGCGATCGTTTACGATACAATTGTTCAGAGGCAAATATCCGCGACTAATCGAAGTGTGTCATCGTGCAATTTATGATGTATGGCACTATGCGTAAGCGTTTCGTGCGGTCTGATTCTTCAAGGATGCTGGCCGTACGTCTAACTATTTCCTCAAGGCATACTCGCCATACAATTCAATACAATTAATTACAAAAATGCACGGTAATGATACTAATTATCCGTCTTATGAACTTAACAAAATTTTGAAAATCAGTAAGAGATTAAATATCTGTAGATCTCTGTATCACTAGATGATTAGATTAAAATATTTTCATATTTCTAGTTATATACTAGTATCTTCACATTCCAATATCTATATTCCGATATCTCTTCGTACTAATATCTCTATGTCCTGATCTGTCCACGTCTCACTAATCCCTTTATTTCGATATTTCTGTGCTTCAACATTTCAGTATACCAATATCTACACGCTCCGATATTTCCATGTGCCAATATCCCTATATACCGATATTTCCACGTCCCCATATCGCCATATACCGATATCTTCACGTCTCAATACCTCCACGTCCCAATATCTCTACGCCTCGTTATCTCTACGTATCGATATCTGCACGTCCTAATAACTCCACGTCCCGATATCTCCACGTCTCAATATCTCTACGTCCCGATATCTCCACGTCCCAATACCTCCACGTCCCGATATCTCCACGTCCCAATATCTCTAAGTCCCGATATCTCCACGTCCCAATACGTCTACGACCCGATATCTCCACGTCCCAATACCTCGACATCCCGATATCTCTACGTCCCAATATTTTCACGTCTCGATATCGCCACGTCCCGTTACCACCATGTCCCAACATTTTCAGGTCCTGATATCTCCACGTCCCATTACCTCCACGTCTCGATATCTCCACGTCCCAATACGTCCACGACCCGATATCTCCACGTCCCAATACCTCCACGTACCAATATCTCCATGTCCCAATATCTCCACATCGCAATATCCCTACATCCCTATACTTTAAGATCTCATTCTCCGTACATCCCTACGTCCTTAGTTAAATGTCAAAAAGTGTTTAACGACTGATTGAGCAACATCCAAAATGGAATCTGAAGGATTTTAATTTGAGTGTTTCGTGTCTAATAACTAAATATTTTTTCTTTCCGGTTTCAGGGTGCTAGATTCCGGGATACCTCGCAGCAAATACACAAACAATGGCAGGCAGACCCGCAACGAGCATTTCCAACGGTCGGCACCGTCAACACAGGGTCGGTGTCTCCCACATCGGGCGAGATTTCAAGCCCTAATTCAACACCCAGTCCGAGTCCTAGTCCCACAAACAGTCAGCAAGTCACGGTAGGTATTTCCGAACCTGTTGTTCTTGACCGTCGCACATTTCATAAGACACAAGGGACCATCATTTAGAAACTGACGGTAAACTAGTTAGACTTACTAGACGGTTAGTGATATATCGTGATTTTGACGATACAGGTAAACAGAAGTGAACTAACCAGGAATATTACTTGTTAAACTCTGTAATAGAAACTGTGTAAGATTATACTGCAAACATAGATTACTATGTTTCTTTACAATTCAACGAACTTAATTATAACGTGTGTGCATTAGTGCAATTTTAAACGACCCTACACTACAAAAACAGAGATAAATGTACAAAAATTCACTTATTTTGATTAGTATATACAATAATTTCTATGCGGGAATTATTTCTTTGGAGATTATAATGGTTCAAGAATACCGATATCTTTGAAGCTGCTATCTTGTGAAAACGATTTAAAAATCACTCGGCTCGAAGTTGCGAACACTTTGAATGCGATTCAACCTTAAATCCTTGAGATGCAACGAAGCTTGTAAAAATCCTAGCTTCGCTACCCGGAACCGATGGGGTTCTATCTGCAGCGCACGCGAAACGGGTGAAATCGCGATGTATGCGCCCCTTCCGGGCGTAAATCTCGAGGATAGCGATTGAACGTAGATACGGGAGCAGCGAATACGTTCTAAAACTCTCCGGGGATGTATCAACCACCAGTCTGGATTCTCACATACGTGCGGGTCATGGGTTAAGTTAGCACTCTTTTCCTTTATACACGCCGTACCGAGCGCAACACTCAATTTTCTTCCATCGTTTCTCTACTACAATTTTGTATCCATTGCTTGCAATCTTTTCCCTCGTGAATCTATAACGGAAAATTGAAAGACGATTTGTAGGAGATATAGGGTCTAGAATTAGCTGATGCGGGGAGCGGATTATGGAATTTGTTGCGTTTGGGGTTTTGGCAGATGGGAAATTTGGAGTTTGGGAATTGGGAGAAATGAGAATTGAAGATTGCGATATTGGGAGATTGGAGAAATGGAAAATTGGAAAATTGGAAAATTAGGAAATTGGAAAATTGGAAAATTGAGAGATAGCGAGATTCGAAGATTGGAAAATTGAGAGATTGGAATTTGGAAGATTGGGAATTTGAGAGATTAGGAAATTGGGAGATTGGGAAATTGGGAGATTGGGAAATTGGGTGATTGGGAAATTGAGAGATTGGAATTTGGAAGATTCGGAAATTGAAAGATTGGAATTTGGGAGATTGGGAAATTGAGAGATTGGGAAATTGGGAAATTGAACGAATGGGAAATTGGAAAATTGGAAAATTAGAAAATTGGGAAATTGGGAGATGGGAAAAATGGAAAATTGAAAAATTAGAAAATTGGGAAATTGGGAGATTGGGAGATTGGGATGTCAAAATTTAGGAAATATAGGAGTTGTGAAATAGAAAAATCTAGTGATTAGATAATTTTAAAGTTTGTAATTTGTGAAAATTTCAATCCCAAATTAAACAGACAAGAATACGAATAATTCTAAAATTGAGAACCTACCTCAGAAATTCCGGAGACCAAACATATTACTTTCATCGCATGTTAACCCCATTTCACGATGTTCTATCAAAGATTTTCATACCTGCAATTCATACGATTTTTATTATCATGCCTATCGGCATTCTATGCAATTAAAGTGCACAGCTGTATGCATTGGCAAATGCATAGAATTAAACGGTCGTCTATTGTTCACTAGGGGCTATCGGTATTCGAGCAGTACATCCAATTGAACTGATCGAGAAGTTAGGGTGGGGCAGAGCAACCCTTGTCTATAGTGGCATTATTCTCTCACGGCTGTGCGAAGTTTGATTCTGGGTCACTGGGACTTAATGAGAAATTACTGGGTTTATATAGGGATTCCTTGAATCGGTGGTCGCGTTCATATTGATCGATCGAATTCGTCGAAAAATTAACTAAGCTCCACCTGTTGCTTTCCGGCGAAAAATTTTGTTGCGCAAATTGCGACGCTTCAATTTTATATTGCGCAAACTGACGAATTAATTATCAACTTTGATCCGGTTTTAACTGTTAACCCCTGGTATCGATTAACAAAATGTTTATTTGCTCTTGACATGAAAATGATACGTATTTGCATAACAAAATGATAACATGTATAGAAATTATGAGAGTTTACACAGAATGAATAATTTTAACAAGTATTATAATAAGCTTCAGTGTGTTTCTGCTTCGTTAATGGCTGAGTAGTGTTATTAGTACAAGAGTAAAAATAATATTAATATAGAAGCAAAAATACTATTATTAACACAGGGACTAAAATAAAAATTAATTGCTAAGTTACTTAGGTTAGGTAACGAATATTAAATTGCTATTTTTTCACAGTGTTATACATTCGATAAAGGTACAATTTACCTAAATTTAATTTGTACTTAATTGCACGTTTGAGTGCTTACGTCGTCAATATTCCTATACAACCATCGAGCACAGATTCAGATAAAATTATACGCGAGGGAAAATGTCTCTCTCAGACCCGTTACATAACGAAACTACAAACTACAATCAATAAACGTCGATAACGGGACAAATTAACTGAGACAATTAGGCCAGACATCGAGTATTTAAACAGTCGTTAAAATATATGCCGCAATGGTCCATAATCTCCATTTTTCACTGGTCGGGATCGAGAAGAGGTTACCGGACAAGTCGATACCGAATAACATTCCTCTGACATCAACAATTTGTTCATTCCCGTAGAATCGTCGATGATCCCATCCTTATTTTTTGCCCGGCTGACCCAATTAAGCAATTACGACGGGCCAGTAGATTATCGCTGGTGCCACGAATTCAGTCGTTCGCCGTGGAAACAAAACCGTGACCATGTATACACGGTGGCGTCGATTAAACGACCGACAGTATACAGCCCTATCGGAGCATCCAATTGGTGTAAAGTCCAATTGGATTATCGACGCACGTTCAATTGCACGTACGATTGCAGCTCGACGTTATTATCGCGTTAATGTCGATTAGTCGGTTTCCCGTTTCGTACACGACGACCAGACCGGCGTCAAAACATTTATTATACTCCAATTTTGGTATTGCACGATTTTAATCGAGGACTTGTACAATTACCCGATGTTTTGCTGTCGGTACATATATTGAAATTGCTTTTTGATTTATTGTATTCATCATTTTAGTTGTTTTGGACTGAAATGTACTTTTGGACTGAAGGTACTTTTGTGGGTACGTGTTATTTAGTGGTACTTTATGGACAGTGACAATAGTTTGAGGTAACAATAAGCTATGAATGACTTTTTAGGAGGAAAAATGAAATTTTTTTAATTCTTTTAGTGACAATAGTGGGGAACACTATAGGGTTATTTATGGTGCAAACTGAAAAAATTTGGAAATTGGAAAATTGCGGTTTCGGGATTTTGGAACTTTGAAAGTTAGGAAATTGGGAATTTTCAAATTTGCATTACAGCTTTGGAAATTAGAACATTGGGAAATTGGGTATTTGGAAAATTAGGAAGTTGAGAAATTTTGAATTTTGGAACCTTGAGAATTCGGGAGTTTGGGAATTGGAAAATTGGGAGATTGGGAAATTGGGAAATTGGGAAATTGGGAAATTGGTATATTGAGAGATTGGGAAATTGGGAGATTGAGAAATTGGGAGATTGAGAAATTGAGAAATTAGAAAATTGGGAGATTGGGAAATTGAGAAATTAGAAAATTGGGAGATTGGGAAATTGGAAGATTGAGAAATTGGGAAATTGGGAAATTGGGAGATTGGGAGATTGAGAGATTGGGAAATCGGGAAATTTGGAAATTCGGAAATTGGGAAGTTGGGAAATTGGGAAATTGGGAGTTTGGGATATTGCGAGATTGGGAAAGTGGGACATTGGGAATGTGGGAAATTGGGAAATTGGAAAATGGGGAAATTAGGAAATTGGGAAATTGGGATATTGAGAAATTTAAAGATTGGGAAATTCGGAAATCGAAAAATCAGGAAATTAGTATTGTGGGAACTTGGAAAATAGGGAAGTTGGAAAATCGAGAAATTGGGAAATTAAAAAATCAGTTAGATATTTAAAAAACTCTTAACTCACAAATTTCGTAAGATAAAAATTTAAGAATTTGCTGCTATATTACTATAAAAATTTCCTCAAATTTTAAACTCTGAAGAATTGAGCACTTACCTAAACAAAAATTGTAAAACAGACAAAAAGCACCTGAAATTTCATAATTTCCCTAAGGTCCTGGTGCCGTATAATGCAAAGTAATAATTATCCAAATTGTAATACTGCCGTAACTCCCCGTTAATGGCGGCCTCGTTAAATTTTCTTAAAGACGCACTGAAATGATTTCTTCCCCCGCGACGTTTCAACGGAATGAAACATTCATTCCCTGCAAAAGGCACGTCCACCGAAGACCAGTAGCCAGCCAAGAGACGAGCAGTCGCATTAAAGATTTTCTTTCATTAGTACCGCGGAGAAATCGGAACGTCGGTTGCTTACGTTCCAGCATGCAAAGAAGTCCACTACCCCCGGACGTTGAGCTCCGTGAGTCGTTTGCGAGGCTTCCTCGACGCAGGTGAGCCCGTCTTACCGGGTCATGATTAATCCTTAAACGTTTTTACTAGCGCAATACCCGGCTCCTTTCGTCGGCACCGGTTAATTAACCCACCGGGAGTTCCAGCCCGTTGCTTATAAACCAGCGACGAGTCAATCTTTCGATAATTAACGTCTTAATCGAACGATCCTACCGCAATTACTAGCACCGAATTAAACCGTCGTGTATCAGCTGAACGATGCCGGGCCGATAACATGGTTCTGTTCAAGGGAAAAAATTCACCAACGAATTTCTTTGGCCCCGTTAGAAATCGGTGGACGCTTGTACCGTGAAACTTATGGTAATGACGAGGGGAGAGAGAGAGCGAACAAGAAAACGGGAAGCTGGAGGTCAAGAGGGCTTAAGAAGAAAAAGGCAGCAGGTCCTTGAGAGTCCTGCAGCTGCCAGTCGTCATCGGTTCGTTGAACGCAGAAAAACGCCGCGCGTGTTCTACGTCCTGATCGTTTAGGCTAGTACTTTCGTAGGGTAAGAAAATAGGGTTGAGGTCGTTAAAGCGTCGACGGATGGGATGCAGTTTGGAAGGACCCAGCTGGATACAACCGCTTTATTTTCTTTTCTCCTGTGTACAAGGACTGGATGCCGCAACAACGCGATCGTTTGATGGACCATTAATCTGGGTTTACATGTTCTTGCAATTTTTACTGACTTGTGTATACAAATAGAACGGACATCTAAAGGTTGGACGGAGTTTACGTCTCTGGCGGGATAATTTATTTGAAGGTTGAACTCACTGGCAGATGTTACTTGGTTTATTATTAATCTCGTTACGGAGTCTTTTTTTATGAATTATAATTCTTGATTAAATTTCTTGTGGGAAGAATAATTTAATTTCAACATTCTTGCACCATTTATTTTCAATTATTCACACTGCGGTAATTTATCAAAATCATTCGATATTGTCTATAATAATTCTTTTTTGTACAAGGGATGTGTACTTTGAAAATGAAAGTATGTAGTTAAACTATCCATAACAACAGACTGTAGCTATCAACATTTTGTAAATGAATATAGTTGGATTGTTTCGTTTAAAATTTGTTTTGTAAAATCATTTGAACACAGGAAGAATACGAAGAGTGTATATTTCGATTCACATCGATTGACCCAGGGATACAATGACAGCATATCACTCATGGTGTCGAATAAGGAAGGTCTTCTCCATTTTCGAGCGTAGGTACGATTACGCAAACCTGAGCAGAATTTTGTTACGCGACCGTGTGTGCAGAACGCTCAACTAACAAGGCAAGCTATGCAATTAACTTAAATAAGATTAATGCTCAGTGAGATACAACAACTTCAATGGCGTTGTGTATATCTACCGACCCAACGCAAATTCGTACGTTCGTTAGTACTTGGGCCACGCAAGACAACGTAAGATTAATTGCATCGAAAATGCAGCAAGGGTTTCGTGTAACAAAGCTTCCTTTATCCGGCCAATCAAACACTTGCTATGCCATGATTTCACATTTTCGAATTTGCATATTTGCGAACTTGGCATTTTCGAGATTTAGGGATTCGAGGATTTCGGGATCGAAGGATGTAGAGATTTGGGGATTTGGGAATTTTGGAATCTGGCAATTTAGAAATTTGGGGATATGGGGATTCGGGGGTGCAGAGATTCGGACATTCGAGAGTTTCGAAATTTGGGAATGGTTTGGAAATTCGGGAACATAAATAGATAAGTAGGGAATTTGGGGATGTAGAAATTGCAGATTTTAGCAGTTTGGAAATTTAGAAATTTGGGAAGGTAGGGACATTCGAGTGTTTGGGATATAGGAACTCGGGAACTTATTTGGAAATACGAATAATAGGTAATCTGAAAACTTGAAGATATAGAAATTGTGTAGTTAAAGAATTTAAATAATAAAAAATTTAGAAGTAAAATTTGAACCTAGTAGAATTTATAAATCAGAACATCCTTCAAGATATACTAACCCTCCCAAAAATGTGTCACTCAGTTATACAATTTCCTCTACGATCCGAACGCAAGTAAAACCCATATCACCCTGAAGAAATCCCAGTAACCTCTACAAAACGAATAAGCATTGAATAGCGCCTCACGAGTACTACGGTAGTTTTCAAAGCGTTCGACCTTGTAGAAATGCATAATTGCATCTGCCCAAGATCTGTCCGTTTCGAAAGACGTATTCCAAGCTGCACTTCTGTTTTCTTTTCGCCATCGAGTCTCGAAGTAACACAGTAACATCCGCCCTGTTACGCGCGTAAACGAAATGGATTTATTTACGGTTCGAAGGGGGTTGCTGGGTTCGATCTTTGGCGACAGAACGCAAAAGGGAAGCAAGCACTTCCAACGCCAGGCACCAGACGTAATCTCATCACGGTAGTTCCTCGTATTATCGGCCACTAACTTCCGGTTAAATTTAGACGTAGCTAGACATGTATCCGTATGGCCTGTATTTTCAACCACTTTATCAGAATTTACGTGGAACTTACCCGTACGTATTGAAGAGGAATTGGAGGGTGGCCAGACGATTGGAGAACGAACGGAGATTATTCTTCTTGATTTAGATTACGATATCTCCAGTAAAGTTTGAGCTGTTTTCGTTCTCCTTGAACGATAGAATCCTTTTAGTACGCGTTTCTATAGCGTTTATGCACACGGCTCCGAAGAAATATCTGATTTACATATGTATACACGCAGTAAATTGCACTCTTTTATCGCACAAAAATGAACGTTGTAACGTTTCATCGATAAAAGCTGCTTGAGTTCTAAAGATCGTGAATATGAATTCACGGACAGCCTTCATCAAATATTTAAACACTTTATTTTCGCATCTTCATCGAAGCGAATCGATATTTTCCATATTGTCCCCGTGCATATGTCGCGACAGTTTACAGAACGAATGCGCATCGTCGAAAACTCGCTAAAATATGCAGAACTAGTTGAGCGTGTGAAAAGCTGCTACACCTCTCGTGTTCGACTTTTGTACCCGGAAAATCGCTACGATCTTCCATGAAACTTTCCCCGTAACTGTGTTCGTATTTCTATCGGTGCAATCCTTTCGTGCGAACTATTTGTCATCGCATGTTCGATCGCCACCCCTCGTCCACTGTGCCCCAACCCCTCGAGAATTTGTAGCGTTTCGATGCGCCAAAAGGGATGGCTGCAGTCGCCTCTAAGTGCATCGAAATTTATGAACCACCGCCTCTTACCCCCTCGCCGGTGCCGCTCGAATCTGTTGAACGATTAATGTTTCGTTTCTACGCCACGAATTTTCTGCCGGACGCGTGAAAAATGGTCTTCTCCGACCCCCATCTTTCTTGCTTTAAACAATTCTTCGATTCAGAGCTTAATTACAAATTTTTACTGTGCGATGATTTATTCTTCTCTGAAGATTTCATTATATTGATTGCATTCATCACTTTGTTATTCATAAATTTATTAAATTCATTAAATTCTCTTTTGATAATTCTTGTATTAATATTTGAACAAATTTGTACATTCTGATTTATGGACACTTGTGATAGAAAAATTCTATTTAATTGCAGTTAGTTTCAGCTTGGTTTACATAAAGTTTGCCAATATTGTATGATACATGGTACATGTGATATCAACTTGAAACACGAAGTTCTATAAAAATTACCACAGAAACATGTCTTTTATATTCCTGATATACTTCATCGTTAAACGGCGTCAACAAATATAAGTAATTATATGCCAAAATGGTAAAAGACTTTACAACGCGTAAAATAATTCACAGTCCGGTCGTATAATTTTATGAAAGAGCCTGTAGAAAAAACGTCATGAGTTATGTTTCATTATTATGGATATTTCGCAAATCGTGCCGCCTATTTCTGGAAGCAGGATCAAATTAACTCAACCCCGGCGGTTACGCGGCAAATAATTCACCCCGGCGATAAAGGGTGAAAACTGGTCGCAACAATGGGGAACAGGAACCGAATGCCAGGGTAATAACACCTTGGAACGTTTCGAGCGCGTTTCTCGTGGCCATTGTATTAATAGAACTCGATCGGCGTTTAACCGAGTCGATAACAATAATAATCGTTGCTCTGTTAAAAAAAAAAACGCACGCACGGTACTCGTGTTTCGCCACCCACGCAGTCACGAAACGAAATGGAACGAAACGGGAATGCGAGTCGACGATGAATTTATCCGGATCGAAAAACGAGACGGAGAGAAAGAAAAGGTGGCTCCACCCCGTTCGTGAAATTCTTTATCGATTATGCGAATCTCCGGCATAATTAGAAGACGCGGCTCCGTACCTCGCGATAGATGGCCGGCTTTCGATGGTTAGCCACCGAAACGAAATCTCGTAACGCCCGAATGATACTTTACGACACCTTTAAATCTCTTTTATGCACACCGATGCCACGCGAACCAAACGAACGTTCGTGCCGGACGAATGCATTCGCCGTGCAATTTCACGACTGCTATTTATTAGCGACGATAATAATAATGATACATCTTTATTGCGAATGCGTGGACGATATAATGTTACCGAGAACAACCGGGAAAGACCGGGTCCTATAGGCGGGATATTTAAGACCGACATAATGGAGCTTTAAACGATCGTTCCGTTGATCAGGAATGGAAAATATTCGTAATAAGATATGACTAATTGTGAGCGCACGGAAAAAGAATGGCGGAACAAGGTGCATTAAATTTGGAGATAAGATCGTGTACCGCCACTAAATATCAGAGTACTGTGCAATTCATTAGATTTCATATTTTTCAAACGAACGAGGTTCTGAATCACGAATATACTCCCCGAGATATAATTCAACGGTGAAGCAGAATATAAAAGGAAACAGTGGATACTATGTATTCAACGTCTTCTTACCCCTTGCTAAGAATGATGGTATATCACGTACAAAAATATTCTATGAAGTAATAAATAAAAGCGAACAAAGCTGTAAAAAAAGTATATTCCGATATATAAATATTTATATACGTAATACTAATACGCGCGTATTTAAAAGATTGTCGCCTCTGTCGACGGACCTTGTAACCATAAGATCAATTGTTACATTCGTCTCAATATAAATTCGATTTCGACAACGCAAATCGAAGATTCGTACAAGACAAATGATTGCAATCAGTTCATTTAGTTCCCATCCCACCAATTGAGGGTTAAACATTACACGAGCCGTTGATCGCACGAAATTCGTCCAGAAATAGAATTGGGCCGCGATAATCGAGACGACAGGAATCATCAGGGTTTAATCGATGCAGGGAAGGCGTCGGAATCGACGATGCAAGGATAAAGGATTCGTTTAGTCGAGCCACGGCGAAACGTTCCACCTGTTCTTTTCCTCGGACGAATTAAAGCAGCCCGTTTAATTAAATACGAGAAATTAATTTCGCGCGATGTTACGGCGCTTCGTTGATTGCCTCGAATGACTATCGAAAAAGAGATGCTGCATCGGAATGCGGCGGATAAAGTTTTCGCGAATTAACGAAGGCGTTGATCACTTGCATCCAATCGGAACGCGATCGAGGATCAAGGACGACGATGACACGACGGGAAATCGAGGATAGAACGAATCGAGACAAACGATCCATTCTAGCCAACCGGTTTTCGATCGATAAAGGTGAGAAAGGATAGAGATGCAAAAAGGGGACTTGCAAATTTGTTCATCTACTCACTTATAGTTATGCTCACTTTATATCAGGGTCCAGGTCGGCCATGGGGCTCTAGAGTTTCACAAATATTCTCTTATAAGAGAAATGCACCTTTCAAATATTCGTTATTTTTCAAATACACCTCTCTGAGATGAGAAAGAAATTGGAATCCGAAAGTTTGAAAGTCAAAATTTGGAAACTTGAAAAACCGGTCTAAATATGGAAATGTCTTTTGTTGCATAAGCATGTCTTACTCCTTCACAAACCCATCTACCTAATTACTCAATTGCTATTAATTTAACGAAAGTGTTCTTTTATTAAAAGTTTTGCTTATATATGTATAGTATTGTATTCTACCTTACTATATTTTTAACAACATAAACCTTCGTAAACAATTTAAAAAAAAAGTTATGATATTTTTTCACATTTTCGACAGTAACTGTACACCCTATAGAGTATCGCTGATCGACAGTAATCTTGTCATTTGCATATTATCGCGATACAAGAGATGCTTAAAGTTTCCTCGCGTATACCGCCTCTGATTGCTTACGATATTTCTCTAGCTGTAAATGTCATTCTGTAAAATTCCACGACGATTTCAGACGACGAAATTGCTGTTATTTAACTAGTTTATCCAGTTCGCTTTTAATGGAGTTACATAGTTAGGATACGTGACAGTGCGGTTAAAAATCGTACACAAAATGGTGCAGGCAACTGCAAACACGATGAGACGTTTGAAACACAATTTTTCCACAGAGATGCTCGAAAGAAAAGATTACATTGTTGTCTCTATTCTCGTCGTGAATGTTAAACACCGCTCTTGAATTGGAATGCACGTTTTTGTGTCTTGAAGGAGCAAACTTCTTAAATAGACATTAAGATACATCCGCAGAGGAACAGGTTTATGGTGATATTAATACTTGGGAGTATTATAAAATATTCTGTTTGTATAATGGATGCATTGCAAGTTTTCTTTATCAGATATTAACATTTCCAAATTTAATTTGAAAAAGTTCCAAATATTCGAAATGTCGGAAGATTTCCGAAAGATCGGTAGAATTTCTCGAACGGTAAAATTTGCATCGATACACGTTAGTTAATACCTTTCAAACGATTTCCGTTCGCAATTTATAAGACCACGGGGGACACTAAAGACGGAGGGTTTCTCGGCTCGTACCCTTGAGAAGAAATTCAAATCGGCCGATTCGGTTATCAGGGAAGAATAGCGGGGGCGGGTCGAGGACGGGGAAGGACGAGAGACTAAGAGGAAGAAAGAACAGGGAGAAAAAGAAGTGGAGAACAAGGAGAGACCAAGCTTGGTCTTGGGGCGCCTTAGCCGGGGCACCGCGCAAGCGCATTCTCCGTATACCTAAACCTATACGTTCCGTGCGTGATCCGAAAGACACGAGCTCCATTCGAGTTCCGTCGGCTTTTGCCATCGAACGTGTCGCGATCTTTTCCGCTGCCTTCTCTCTGACAGTCCTCTTTTAACGCGGTTAAAAGAGAATTAGCTTATCGATCGATTGTCGTCGTCGCGCAAAAATATGTCGTCGAAGCGCGCTCGCATAATTACGCGTTTCCGGTCGGCGAGCGCTTTAAAGAGGCGATGATTCAAACAGTGCGCTCGAAAATGATACGCGAACGATCGCTGTTCCTGGTGTCCCGACAAGTTTTGTGCATTCGAAATTAATCGCTCGTTCCGTCGATTGTTCCCAGGTTGACAGCTGTCAACATGCTGTCAACCGTTCAGTGCCACGGCGATGTCCACCGACGGAACTATCATGTCGCGTACACGGTGAGTTTTTGCTCGTTTTCACGGCGATTTCGTAGCCGGCTTGCGAACGCTGATCGAACCGACGACGTCGCGACGCGCTCGAGAAAGACGGAGATAATTAACCACGACACCGTTCGTGTTCGATCAGCTATCCGAGGAATGATGTAAGTGAAACGGATGTAACGTTGTGCGAAGAAATTCCACTGTCGTGTAACACGCTTGAAATAGAGATTACTTCGATGAGCACACAGGATCGCAAATAGTTCCGACGTTACATCCGCTCGAGGGTAAAAATAGGTAAATTTCGATGACCTTCTTCTCCTCACGCCGGAAATCGCTTTTTTCTTAAGTCACATCTTCGATTCGTATTTCAGCGAATTTTTAGACTTGCGATACTGACGAAATATTGTAAATTAAATCATACAGTTGATAATTTTAATAAAATAGAGCGTTTGAGTATATTCAAACTTTCCCGCGCTACGAGGATGTAAATGGGCATCACGAAACTAGACAACGTTATGAAATCATTTATATTACATATTGACTCATCTGGAGATATCATATACTATGATGATGCAAACTTGTCAATTAAAATCTTTGTGTCTCAATATCCACGTACAAATAGAAGATACAATTTAGCCAATAATTTCATATTTATATTGGTAACACGGCTGCATTTATTAAGAAATAAATATAAATCAATTTCTGTAAATTTTACGTGACCACTCAGACCATGCAGTCTTCTGCAGAATTTTATTGATGGCGCAAATAAAATTTTATTAATGGAAAAAAGTAAACATCCAACATGAATTCAACAGTAGAATTTGCTAAGTATCCCACATTTTAGGTGGTAACACCATAAGTGCTTCCATTATGAATTTACAGAACATGACAAAATGGAGATAATCACGTTCTGAAAATCTTTTTATTGCAGCAGTTCTAATTATTTAAGTGTCCAATGTTTATGTCCCTGTAGTTTATCATACATAAACTGACATAGTATATTATGCACAAACTGAAATAGTGTATTATAAACTGAAAGAAATGTATGCCAGATGGTAGAAATAAAAGTACAGAATAAATTGTAAAAACATAAAATAACATCGTATGTCGACGAATATTGTCACTTTTGTCTGCAGAAATATCGGACGAAACGTTCCATCGATATCGCTTGGCCCCTGACCCGGCGAAAACGTTTCGAAAAAGAATCGTGCAACGATGCTCGTTTGTTTCTGTAAAACATACTTCCTTGGACGATTCGCGAATACATATCGAACACGTATCGCGACCTCCCGGCGCCTTGCGTCATTTGTCTATTCTCGGTTCGGCTTTATCGCGGCCGTATAACGCGTTTCACCCGACTGTCGCGGAATTTTCAAGCGTCCTCGAGTTTCCACACGAGCGGAGAAAAGCCCATGAAAATATGTCTGTCGCAGGGAGATTAGATACCATAAACTCATAATTGCGAATACACTCGTGTGTTTGTGTCCGTTTATGTTGCTAGAACGTGCCGGACGCTGGAGTATATTAATTTCCCTCGTTCTTTCAGCTCCTCGAACGAGGCTTTAGGAAATTTGCTTAATTAAACAGCGCGGGAATCTCTGCACGCAAAAACAGAGGTTTATATCGCGTTATGCGAAGGAAATTAGGATTTACGAGAGAGGCGGTCGCGAATCTAGTTGTATATGAATTTGCTGCACCCCTTTAAATCGTGTGTGTTGCTTTGAATTTCTGAATTGTGAACCCTATTCCAGTTTGAGAGGCTGATTGTAAATCTAGTTTCGTATGAATTTAGCGCGGCCCTTGTGTTGTACGCTCCTTTGAATCCTTAAATTGTGAACCGTAGGACCTCGGTCGGAGAGGGTTGTTGAGAATCTATTATAGTTTCATACGAATTTCACGTAGTTTATTGTATGTTGCTTTACATTCGTAAATTACTAACTCTCTAACTTATCGAGTCAACATTTGTGTAGTTTGCATATAGGTTTCCTTAATGCTAAACCTTCCGACGTATATACGCTCCCTTTGAAATTTAAAATGAACTTGAATAATGAACAAATGATAAGACATAAAGTAGTATTCACGCTAATTCTTTGTCTTGATGGTCATTTGATTTCTTTCAGAATTTTAGTGTTAAGAATCAGTATGAAGTAGAAGTCTTCCATTTTGGGAGATCGAAGTCATCCAAATATGTACTCGAATTTCTAATCCTCAAACATTAAATCTGCGAATTCTTCTGGAATCTAAAAGGAGACTCTTGAGAGGTGCTACATAACCTAGAATAGACTGTAAAAGGTCTCTAAAGAGTACATAGAGGTAGTAGAGAGCTTAATGGGCGTTTAGAGACGCTTTAATGAGCATCCAGGGATAACCCACAGTATCCAGAAAAAACCTAGGTGAAATCTTAGAAGACTAAACGAGGTATTGAGAGCTTATGATATGGTATAAAATAGAAAATTATACCTAAAATGTTGTCTTTTTAATAGAGTATCTCCCTCGGTAAATTACAAAGCTCTTTTTCTAAAATTTCTTACATACTCATAATAGTGGCACACCTGCTACCAGCGGTATTTCGCTGGTTTCTTGTATGGTTTTGCAGTATTTAATGATCACGTGCAGTTTACTATCGCTTCATTACATTTAACAGCGAATCGTTCTAATGAATTTAGACGGAACTCGAGGAAACACGGAGACCGGTCGGAAGTTTTTCAACTATCTCGCACGTTTGCAACGCCGTAAAGTAACAATCTAGCTAACAATCAGTTGCACCGAGGCAGTGTATACGTGTCCGTACAAGAAACTTCGCGAGTTCTCCAGCGGATCGTGCAACGGCGTAACAGCAGAGTAAATTACAGCTTCACCGGTGCCGGATAAATTGAATTACGACATTAAACATTCCATAATTTCGATCACAGCGTGCATTAGGGAGGGCATTAAGCTTAATCGAAACGGCCCGTTTATCGTCGATAATCGAAACAGAAAGGAACGGATGAAAGGAAAAGGGTAAATGGATTAGCTTGGGACCTCGCGTCTCGATCGATTAAATCCACGCTCCGATTCCTCCGGTTCTCTCTTGTTCGCGCTTTAATTTCGAGCACTCTCGATGAAGCCGGTGTTTTTTTTATTTTCTCTCAACCGCCGCGAAGGAAACGCGAGAATCAGGAAGCTTCGATGTCGTTCTGCTTTTTGCGAGAACCGTGTACGAAGGCAAAAGAGTGGCGTCGAGTGACTCTTTCGCGGAAGTACACGTGTATCGTGTGAACGCGTAATCCGATTCTAGCACCGGCGAAGGCCGGAATGAAAATCTTAAGCAGATCATGCGGAAAGCTACTTCTCATTGTTATTTATTTCTCATTAAATTATATGGAGGTCTGGTAAGGGATAGTGATTTGGAATTAGCGGAACTTTAGGGATAAGGATGTGGACTTGGAAGTACAGATCTGGGATTGTAGAGGTTTAGGTTGCATCGAATTCTTATATGTGCAAATTCGCACATTACCAAGTTTACATATTCCCAAATCTCTAAATTCTTGCATTTCGAAATCTCCATATTTTTAATTCTCTACATTCCCAAATAGCCAAACTTCTGCATTATCAAACACCCGTATCTGCAAGTGCCTAAATTCCTAATTCCCCATATTCTCAAGTCATTACCGAGTCCCAACATTTCCAAATCCCCACATTTCCAATTCCCTGCTTCTCCGCATTCCCAAATCCAACCCTCAAATCCCCAATTTGCAATTTTCGAAGTTCGAACGTACATCGTCCCGGTATCGAGTATTTCCTCCATTGTAAATCCCGTCCCCGAAATTACGGGTCATGAAAGCGTTAATCAAGTTTGATGTCCAGCGAGCAAGTAGTACCGTGAAGAAGAAATCGGCTCGACCCTCGTCAAGCACGAGCCGCTCTCGAGTGTCCTTTAAAGCAGCTGAAGTGGACACGAAAAGTTCGTGGTGACAGCATAAAACAGAGTCACCCTGTGTCAGGAACGTGGAGGCGTTTATTTACGATCGGAAAGGACGAGTTGTGTCGGCAGGCCGCTAATTAATGTTTCTCGAGCGAGTCAGCGTGCTCGGTCTAGCCAGCGATTTGCCTCCATTTGTTCGACGAGGCGTGCGTACGGTTTAATGTCGTGCTCGATCACTATACGTACGCTATAACAGACGAATCGAAGAGCACCGCCGGAGAAAACCAGTTTAGCACGTGTATGGTCTTGTTCGCAAAGTACCAGTCCGTTGAGTCTTCAAGTTCATCGACTTGACGCGACGTATCTGGTTGCCGATGCATACGCGACATTTTATTGCACCTATCGCGATATCTTGCCGTGAAATCCCTACTCTGTAATCTTCCAGCTCGGTCAATTCGAGCTTTCGCGTTTTCCGCTGATCATTTACGTCGCGAGGAACTTTTCATTCACGTCACAGACACACGCGAGTCGAATGTGGCAGGAAATTGATAACGGTGTTGTTCGAAGAGGAATTCTGTACTGGCGTCGATGTTTCCCGCCATTATCGTTTAATTTATCAATCGCAATAGGAACGAAGTATGGACGAGGGATATTCTATAAATACGTCTTTACTTAATGGAATCACGAAGGCACGGCAAAAACCTTCGGCTTTTTCTCATTGATAATTTATTCAATTGATTAGAAATTGAAAATGGACGTTTTATTTTCGCTATCTCCGTTACCGTGTTATTTTTATTTTCTACTTGCAAAAGGATGCTTGGAAATTATCGAACACAAGTCCAGCGTGCCGTAGATCATTTGAACAGATTGTGACAAGCGTGGAGGCAAGTTATTTCTATGATTCCATGTATGTCGTGCAATGCACCAGGCAACACGCTCTGGTCCGCGCACACCAGATGCCTACTAATTCATACAATCTAATCCTGGATTTTTAATCGTTCACGGAGAGTATGTTTCCGTGCTCTGGCAACGATGTCGTGGGGCTCTGAACCGATGTAACCACCATTGTTCACGCTACTGTCGGCGCGAATTTAATAAATCACCGTCGAAACGGCGTCGTTATTATCGTCGGAAGTGGATGATTTATTGGTACGTTTCAATTTGAAAAGCTACTCGATTCGAAGGCATTAGAAGCATCGTTGTTACGTGACGTCAACCTGTCATATAAATATCAGTTGAAAAAATTGCTCGTCCTATCGACCTGTTATCCTCAAATGGAGCCTTTAGAATTCTTCAACGAGTTGAATACCTTACAACGTTACACACGGCTTTGTACTCTAATTTCAATTTGGACTTTAGGAAATTAGGGAAATTAAGTTTTTTTTAATCATGGTCAGCAGAGTTTCAATCCTTGATCCAGAGATAAGTAAAATTTGTAAAGTTATCGTTAATAAATTTTTGGTTCTAATCACTGCCGAGTCCAACATTAATCCCCGAACGATTTAAAATTAATTTTGGACTACGTTTCATTTCTATTTGCTAAATTTTAGCCCGGCGGTATTCGCTTCGCAGATCTGGGTCACGATTAACCCGGATCCATTATTTGAGGACTAATGAACACGATGTAATGTAATTATTCCTTCGTTACAATTTTCCACGGGAAGTCAGCAAAGTGTTAAAGTTATTCGAACGTCGGATAAAATTGTTGGCCGATGTGGATAGCGATGACGGCTGAAATATCAGGGGGAAAAAATTGTGCAATATGACGGGGGAATCGCAACTGGCATTTCGTAAATTGTTGGAAAGTGATTCTACGTGGAAACGAGTCGAACTGAACGTGAACAAAATACGGGAACACGGTAAGTGGGTCGTGATCCAAGTCCACGACGTTACATCCATCTGGAGGGAGCTTAATAAAGAAGCTTTCTCTTATTTTCCTTTTTCCGCTGGCGATCCCGTAAGGAACTACGACTCGTACGTTCCGCAGAAGGAAATTTCGATGCCTGGCGACGTTCCAACAGCCGAATCGAAACCGTCATCGCGAACTATTCGGTTACCAACATCCGGTTGGCTACCTACGAACTATCCGGTAACCGAGTCTCGTCGCTGCGGTCCAGTTTCGACGGTTAATCTAATCTCGAATCTCGAAAATCGTTTGCCCCGAGTTCACCTTCGTGCCTTCTGATTTCTCTTTACAGAAATTCTAATTTTCACCTGAAACACCTGCCCGGCTTAGAAGAGAAACGGCCACACGGTGACATTGAGCGCGTACTTTTTCACACCTTCCCCCTCCGCCGTGCTTCACTTACAGAGAAAGTAACTGTAGCTATTGTAGGCGATTCATAATCGGGTTAAATTTAAGCGATAAGTGTGTTAAATTCTGAGAAAGTACATCGACGAAATGGGAAGAGTAATTAAAGTTTAATTGAAGAGAATGCCCCGGGCAGTGTGCATTACTTCAACGAGAACGAGACAAAGGTTCCAGGGAAATAAGTAAATGCGGCACTCGAAACAATTAAGGGATCACGTTTCTCTACACCGTTTGGGAAAGTGAGTCGAGTTGCAGAAATGTAACTAGATATGATGCCCTAATTTCTTCTCGTCTATCGTAAAACGTTATGCAATCGAATATTAATCTTTACCTCACGCTTCTTCCTTGAATTCATAATTGATAAGGAAAGAATTCAGATATTACACATTTTTACATTGCATCATCTTTGTTCCATATGAAACACAGCTGGACACGACTTTGGTTTATGGTCTCCGTATTTAAGGAATTTGTATCGTTTTCAACTTGCGTCAAATAAATGAATTTATATCGTAGGCAAATTAATTTGTATCATTTTCTATCGGTTCTCAAAATGTAGTGCTGAAATTTGAACTATTTTTGTGACAATTTTTCTGTCTTTAACAATTTCAAAAATATAGAAATGTATCCGAAAAATGAACATAAGAAGGACATATGTACAATCGTGACAACATACGCGAGAAAATGAAGATTAATTACGTTAATCGTCATCCTTGAAAACGAGTACCAGCTCATACCTGTATGTACCTAATGACCGACAATTACGTAAGGAAAAGATTTGCGCAAACGCGTAAACACTTTTTCTTTCCGTAGACAACTGTTATGACCTCACAGGAAGTGACAACCTTCTCGGTTCATCGTTATAAATACACGGCTAACGTATACGATTCGCGCATGCGATCACCGCGAAGAAAGCGATTTTCTTCTTGGCCGATCGTTTACGTAAATAGCCACGATCATCGTAAGCGTAATATAATACGCGATAGAGATCGTAAAACGCGACGTTGAACAGAGCACGCAGCTTATCCGAAGAGGTTCGCTCTATCTTTGACCTCTAACCTCTCTCGCTAACCAGCCGGTTTTACCCTTTTCTCGATCTCGTCGCTGGTCACGAGTGGCCCCGGCTGAAATTTATGAACCACTGACAAATTACTTTATCCCTTTGACTTTTTCTCTTTGCGGGAAAAACGCATTCGTAAACTATTCACATTTTTTCGAATGTTTTGTACCAAAGCTATGACCATATCAGCTACACGATTTTGAAGAAAATGAAAGTTGCAGAGAATTATACTGAACTAGTTTTAGAATTAAACTAAAATTAAACTAGTTTTATTAAAGAGTATGAATCTGAGTAACTCTTCGAGGTTAAAATCCCAAGATGCATAAAAAGCTAAGTAAAGTGTTGGGCAGTTTTTAACCTAACCTCAAAGAGTTAAATGTTTCAAGCTATCATTACTAACCGTGTTATTACTAAGCAATCATTACTAACGGTGTTATTGACGGATCTATTATTACTAACAACGTTATTATTAACTTAGCTAATATTAACGGCGTCGGATTGTAAACGATCGATTCTGAAATCAGATTGTCGAATTTTTCGCTTTTCGTAAGCAGCTCCCAGTTATAAGGAAAGTGGCGGGATTCCGTGTACCTAACCTTACCGACGTAATCTACGAACACCGTAACAAGTTTTACGGTGTACAATTTTGCAATTTATCCATTAATGTAACGCGACGTGACTACGAGCGTAGTTGTTGTTCGGACTCTTTCCTCATGGCATGGTCACGATTGTGTCGAAGAGCCGGCTGATTCCTTCGCAGCTGTGCTCTCGTTGATCGTTCGACGTGATTCTCAATCGTAATGCGCGGTTTGTTGAGGGGCATAAGTCAATTAAACCGGTATTGGCCAATCGGCTGTCTTTCTAACCGAACAGCTTGCCATCTCGCTGATTATTTCGTTCGTTACAGCGATGCAGCTGAAAATGTCACGTCTGTGTTCTATTACTTTCCTTTCGGTTTATCAAATAACTCTGGCACGGAAATGGGATGTTTTCTCAATTTCAAAGGGACCACATGCATTTTTGAATCGTTTGGTTAATTTGATTATGGGATTTTGGAGAGTTGCAATTTTGGAACTTTGAGCCTTTGAAAGTTTCGATCTTAGATATTCTGACACTGCTGGAATTTGAAATATTGACATTTTGAGGATTTTGGGAATTTGGGATATTTGAATGTTGGAATTTTGGGATTTTCGGGTACTGAGACACTGGAACTCTATTTTGGAATTTTAGGAGTTTGGGACTTTGAAATTTCATGATTATGGGATTCCAGGACTTTGGGACTTTGAAATATAGAAATTTCGGAATTGTGGGAATTCGGGACTTCAGGATATCGAAGTTTACTTTGGAACTTTGGAATTTTGTGATTTCAAGAGTTCAGGACTTTGAAATACTGATGTTCTAGAATTTTGAGACTTTAGAACTGCAATACTTTGGAACTTTGCTGAGACTTTGGGAATTTAGAACACAAAAAGTTTGAAACTTTGTTACTGTAAAAATTGATCGTGCATGTATACACAGCTTTGAATAGCGCGTCAGCGATCCAGGTGTCACGCGCAACTGAAAATTATATTCCATCCGTTCACGTGGTTAATTAGCATCGAAGAAGGTCACGCGTCGCCGCGAAAGACGCTCTACTTTGAAATACGCAAATTTCCCGGCGTAAAATTAGCATTTTTAAAGTTTCAAGCCGGTCACCACCGACACCGAGACATTTCCGATTCGAAACTGGAGCTGCCAACTAAGCAATCCATTCAGCCGGCGACGTTTGCTTTATTACCTATTCGTCGAATTAAAATATCGTTCGAGCAGCTGGTTCGAGCAAAGAGACCGAGGTTCTTTCGTTTGATGGTCTCTTTCTTGAGAAATAAATTCGGTTTCGTTCGCTGAAATTTCCATCGATCGATGAGCTGTTACTTTGAAAGTAAAACGTGTTCTTTTTATGCAAATTGCATTTTCTCCAGCGAGTACGCTTTAGTCGAAAAATCTAAGCGTTCCAGCAGCGAAATGAAGTTATCGATGGAGCTAAAAATACCATTTTTATTCGTTGCATGTTTTTCTACCTTTTGCGAGACAGTTAAAAATCGGTTGTTTATTTATCCCTCGCCTTGGTACTTTCACGGCTACCGCCGTAAATCATCGGCATCGCGAATTTGAATTAGTATGTTCCGCATCTTTATTCGCACCACTCTCCGGACAAGGACACTCGTCTATTTATCCAACCATCTAGTCCCGGTTAAACGTGTTTTACACCGCGAAGGCCTATGGGATAGTTAAGGTGATTTATTGTCTCGTAAAATATTCTCCTTATCCACTGCGCTCGAGCTGAAATGGATAGTCACCAATTTAATTTCAATCTCTGCTCAACGTTTCCGAACACACTGGATGCATTTTCTCATTGTTCCATGATAAATTTGCAGTTCACTTTATTAGACAGTCGTAAATATCCGTGAACAATTTGCGATTATACAAATTTTTTCTTTCGTCGATACATTGCATAATGATAAGCGAAAAATTGTGAATGTCACGGCGTTAAATTCAGATTATCGTTAATGCAGATTTTGTTGTCGACGTGCAGAATAACTTTTTAATATTCGTTCTTTATCCGCTGTTTTTTTTTGCTCATGATTATTCATGGCCGATAAATCCAAGATAAATCGGCCTGGCTAAAATTAAATAAAAAGCATAGAATCTTGAAGCAACTTCTTTGAGAGCATCATTAAACTTTCGTAGCGGGATCTTGCACAACGAGATGGAAGATGATTCATATTTATCACCGACGAAAATTGCCAGAAGATCCTGATTATATACCTCAACCGCTTCCAAATGTATCTACCACTTTAGATTCTCTCGAAATTGCGTTAAACAATCATAAACACGTTTCGTATATATCATTACCCACTTCGGATTCCTTTTAGAACGGCGGTGAGATAATTACTCAATTTCAAGATTTGGGCATTTGATGACTCGAGAATTTTATGATCCTCTATTTCTAAGCAAAATTTCTATATTACCGTGTTAAGTAGTTATTAAATTTGTAGATTACCAAGTTACTAAATTTCAAATCGTTTCCATGGGTAACCATCACCTGCAGACACAAGGTCACAACCCTCAACAATTCTCAGGCAGATTATTATTAACCTTTATTTAAGAATAAACAGACAGATAGCACAGAAATTGTTCGTCCTAATATTAAAACGCAACCAATTGCGAAATGGAATTAAATCTTGCGGGAGGAGAATGAAATAAATCCAGATGACCCAAGACAATCGTTTCTTTCTTAAGCTGCAATAGATGAAAATGGGTTGGCTCTCGGTATACGACTATCCCGCGGGTAATTATATTTACAGGGAGTGGCACTCGACCTACTCGAACTCATCTCCGACCCTTATCCCTGTGCCGCGCACAGGAACTCTCGCGATCCTGTAGAATTGGCGGCGCAGGAGCAAGCTTGCGTGCAAGCTCTGGACGCCGCTTTCCGTTTCCATGGCTACGTGTCGCTTACCCCCTGCCCCTCGGCCCTCCTCCAGCCCCCGTGAACGTCCTCTGGAGGCGAGATGCAGGCTTTCAACCCTCTATCCGGCCGCAGCGCCGGGGCGGCTCCCGTGTGGCGCAGACGTTCGTGCCGGTTGACCCAGGTCGCGTGATTCTCTCCCGCTTACCAGCGTTCTTTTCTCATTTTGTCACTGGTTAATCGAGTGTCGTCTCTCCGTACGTGCACGGAAAAGCCAACAATCGAACGAGGAATAATCGACGATATGTTTCGGGGACGTTTCTCTACGTTTAAGGGCTGAAACCAGAAACGTGCTCGACCCAGACTGCTTGCGAGTTACTGTGACCTTGAGTGCCTGGATCTGCACAGGTGTACCGCGTAGGGCAATCGTGAGCGATTTAACGAGAATTATTGAGTACTTTCGTCGCTGCAATTTCGAAAGAGAACGGAGGACTCGCACATGTGTCGAGAGTTGCGGTAAAAGAGGGACCATGCGTGTTGGAAATTTTCGAAGGAAGAAGTGGAAATGATGCGAACGTTCAATTAACACGGAGCTTCTGCGAATATAAATTGCAAGCGTAATCGGTTCTCCGCAGCTCGGAACGCGAACAAGGCGTGATGGAAACGCGGACGAAACGCGCTTGACAAGCGCCGAGAGATTAACTGCGTGATTTTCGTCGGTGAATCATCCTCGGTTGGCAAACCTTCTGCTGACTTTCGGAGAAAAACACCGAGCAGACGGAAGGAAGGAAGAGCAAGGCGGTGCCCGATGTTGCGGAACAATTCGTAATGAGCACGGGGCTCACGGCGCCGACGTATAAGACACGTGGTCCCACATTTTTCAAACTACTCCCAAAATCAGCGGATATTCTTTGCCATCTGACGACGTTATTCTCGTTCTGCGTTATTCTTCGTTGAAAAAGAACTCCGTATAAATTAACATGTGACTCTTTCTGGATTAGCCGTTGGTTCATGTTTTGATGTAATGATACACTTCAAAGAAGACTCAGAACTTTCTAATAATGAATGACGAAATTAGTTGTCCTCTTCAAGAAAAATTCTATGAGGAGCAATGAAATAATATGTCTTGGCGAACGTCAAATTGATTTGCAGTTAAATGACAGTCTTTGTTGGCTATGTCTAACGACTCAAAATCCTCAAATAATCTTTGACAGTATTGGTTACCGTTGTCAAAGAACTCAAAAGGATTTGCCACATTTCAGCATAAAATTAATTTCTAATTAAATGACTTCACAATATGCCACATTTTGAGCTGACTTCAATAAGACTTCAACAAGAATCTCTACCATTTGAGAAGAGTCACTCTAGTCAAAGTGAGAGGATATGTGATCCATTTGAGTAGCTGAATTAAATTCTACATCTTAAAATTCCATCGCCGAAGCTTTCTGAAATAATTTTTGAAAAGGTCAAGGAGGGAGGATATGCGAGAATTTGGTCATCTAGGATTATTAAAATAATTGCTGATCGTAAGCAGCGATTGAGGATGACAAACTCGAACAGTAGCTCGCTGTCGCGCGCATGGCTGCGGGCAAATTGCTGTCGCTGCGGCGACACGCGACAGGACACCATGAACAATAACCTTAAGGACGAGACGCCACTGCGGGAAGAAACGGAGACTCTTTTGCATCGTATAGCGTTCACGGTTTGGCATACTGCCCTCCATATAGAGAGCGAGGTGCGTGGGAGTAGTCGTTTTTGCGCCAACTTTTCGACGCCGCCTCGTCGCGGTTCTCCTTTCGATAAGATCATGTCTGGTCGATATATCGGCCAATCGAGTTGAGACACCCCGTCGAATGAAATTTGTTTTCGTACCGGTCGGCTTACGGGAAACGAAACAACGGGGATCGTTTACGTTTATTATTGAATCGTGCCGATCGAGACGTGGATAGACTGTATTTATGCAACAGTTGTTTTCCGTTGAACAATGAGATTAATTTACGCTCTGTATACATTACCCTTGTTTCTCACCGTTTTACGCAATGTATTTCAATTTTTTCGTTGCTTTATGTTGCAGCACAATGGCGGTTACGAGGTGCAACCGAAGAATGTCAACGCGATCTCCAGAACCAAGCAACAGCAGGTAATTATATTTACAATAATTGTTAATACTATCGATACTTCCAGAGTATTATTACTGTATTTTTAAGATAGTCTCTTCTTTAGAATACGTAAAGATTCTTTATTTTTATTCTTTAAGCGCAGTAGCAACCAATGCATCTAGATTACGAAAGCGAAATATGTGTATGTATGTGTCATATAAATGTTCTTAAACTCCTACTACTCGAAATAGGTACAAATTTCTGAAGCTTTCACACTGTCTACAAAAAGCATGCAGTCTGAAAATAATTTTTTGTGATAACATATGTATACATACATAACCATTTAGCAATAAACACCTCCACCCGGGAAAAGTTAGATTTATTTTTCTACGCTTCCGCAATTGGTAAATTTTAAAACGAGATCTTCCATAGAGTCGACGATACTCTGACGTTCCATTTCCTTTTTCTAAGTTTATTTGCGCGTGTTTTCTGACAGGCCATGAGTTACCGTTTGACCGAAGAAACAATGAAACATTTTTGTGGCAACAAATCATCCCCGAAGACGTTTCCTGCATTTTTGCCCGCCGCGAAATAGCTTCGGTGCTTCTTCGCCGATCGTAAATTATCCATCCATAATGAAACAGATCTAAATTCGTCGTTCGTAAATTCAAGTTTACACGCGTTCGCCCCACCGTAAATTGTAGCAGGCGATGAAACAATCGTTTACCGAGCACGAAGGCGAAAATACGAAGAGAACGATCGTTATGCAAAGTGGTCTGCTACGAGTCGCAAGGTTTATCGTGGCCGATAAGAACTCGCGATTCGTAGCATTTGTAGCAAGCCTCTCTCTAAATATTTAATATTAAAGCAGAGTGCCATGACTCGACTTCTGGCGCACACCACGAGGAAACCGTCTTCGTATCGGTCGTTGCGGCACCGATCGCATCAGGCCTTCATTTATTCCGCGGGAAAACACGAACGTAGCCCTATTTACATTCCAAATGGTGCTCCAACCGGCTCTACTCTTTCGTGTGTGTGTACCTTGCGATTCAGCGTTTCGAGAACAATCTCATATAACATTGGCCCTGTTGGATCACTTTCGTTGCTCTCGAGATTCGACAATTTCTGCGTGGACGGCTTGTTTGTATTCTATGTTTGTCTTTATTGTATTAGTACATACATTTTGGAGATTCTTGCTTGAGATATGAGTCTAGTAGAATTAAATATTGAGAAGAATAGGAGGATGTTAGGCTTGTTTTAACTGGGAGAAAGAGAAGTGTTTTCGGTTTTGAGAGATTTTGGAACTTGAAGATATTTAAACTTTCAAATTGGTAAATTACTAAATTCTCAAATTCCCAAATTCTAGAAATTTCCACATCCTAAAATTCCTGCATCCCCATGTCCCCCAATTACCTAACATATCCACATCTCCAAGTTTCAGATTTCTACCAAATTTTGAAATTCCCAAATCTCTAAATTACCCCAAATTCCCAAATACCCATATCTCCAAACACCCAGATCCCAAATAAATTTCCGAACTTCAGTAACATGGCCGACAGTATGTCACTATCAAGACATCAGATCAGAACTTACTGCCAAAAGGTTAATTACCCGGAATGTAATCAGAAGTAGGTTAGATGGAAGCAATCCAAATAAGATTATTTAACACAAAATTAAAATTTCAAGATAGCAAAGTGGTCGAAGTAATTAGGATCGACCGGTCGGCCTTTTAATTTTTAATACCAGAAGCTTCCTTGAAATAATCAATTTCTTATCGTTTATATTAGTCTGATCCTTCCTGGGTATTCGTAGCACCACGTACTTTACAATCCTTTTAATTTCAATCGTTTATATGGTACACACGGAGGTTTAAGCTTGTAATCTTCATCGTGTACTTAATTAATCCACGTTCACCCGTTTTCTCCTTCAATTATCGTGCATATTATTTTTTCACGATCCAACGAAGACACGACGTGCAGGATTTTCAAGATAACCATCTAAGGATGCAACATGTTGAAGAGATTAAGGGTAATGCTACGGGAGGGGAAACTGAAAACGTACCTTTGGGGGAGTCGTTACGGTTTATTAAGGAGTTTCTTTTTAAATTATACGCCCGACTAGACTAGCAGCTAGCTCTTTTCTACGCATTAACGTCGACATCGGAGAAAATTATTCGCTAAAATGGCAATAAGCTAGTGCACCGTATGAACGGTGCAGGTATCAACCGATGCTCAGTCGAGATAATCCAAGTATACTGACGTTGATCGTGTAACGCATTCGAGAAACCCTTATCCACCGTTCAGACTGCGGCCATTCTTGCGAAAATACACGCCGAGAGGAACGCTGAATGCTAAACCGGCGACATTGTGAGAGAATACTGACAATTGCTCGTAAATGGTTATTGCCGAGTATCGTGGAGAGAGGTCGTCTAATGGCGATCGTCGATAACGGTGTCGAAAGTTATGGGAAAAAGAATCCATTGATTTTCGCCAATATTTCTCCTAAATAACACACGTCCCCTTACACGACAATCTACTGTAGATCTCGTCAATTAACCCTTATTGACAAGATTAGGAAATTAGGATTAGGAAAAGTTTTGTTTGGTGCAATTATACTTGAATCTGTAACAATTATATAATTAAATCTTGAAAGAATTTATATCGAAACAATGATGATATTTGCTTTTCGTCGATGAACAATGATATCGATACAATCATGTGACCTTTTGTTGATGTATCAAAACAATCTTAATATCTACATATGTGATCTTCAGATTTAAGTACAAACTACACATGTCCACGCCTACATATGTGAAGAGGTTAATTCTAAAATGAAATGCCGAACAACTGAAATTTAATTTTAGCTTGTTACGCGTTCATTCTCTAAATTTAAGACAAATTGTATCGTCGATGATACCATAACGGATGATGAAACTATGTTAGCTATCGTAGATGACCGTGTAGATAATGATCATGTGGGTCTAGGTTGTACGGAACGTGCTGTGCATTACTTAATTGAAGGCTATTCTAGTTTCTACACGTTGTTAATGTTTTAAGAATCTTCTCTGAGCGATTGCTTAACACTGAAACTATCAAACCATTTTTTGAATTACATTTTTTAGTCTGTCTTTATCTTTATCGAAGCAGAGAATTAATGTGTATATTCACATCTTTTAATCCTTTGTTTACTTTTTTGTTATTTTTAATTTCAAATTATGTACGGTAATGTTACTGTTACATCTGCGATGTACAATTCTATTTCTGATGAAAATCATTAGACGTAAACGACTCGAACATTTGTAAATGTTAGCCACATCATCGATCGGATCTTGGATAGTACATGCTCTGTGTGATGTACGTTGAGCGGAAAGAAGTCGATAACGATAAAGCCCACTCTCTCTTGGCGCTTTGCTTCCAATTAGAAATTAGCCGGCGGCAATTACGTGGATTAACGATAATTGACATTACCGGCGCGTCGTTCACGCTCCCGAATAATTGCTTCCTACTAATGACGTAGCCAATAGCTATCGTTTCTAACTTTACCGAACTGTACGCGTGATTTCAAAAACCCTTTAAAAACAACAGACTACATTTTACCACTAATAATATAATACTTCTTATCTTAAATACAGAGTGTACTAAAAGATCATATTTTATCACAAATACATAAATTTATCTTACCTATAGGTATTAAAAGAGTGCCACTACAGAGAGCGTACTAAAAGATATTTTTTCACAAAAATATAAATTTACCTTACCTATGGATTGTATTTTAAGAGAGTCACAAGATGCTTCTTTCATGAACAGGGTACACTAAAGATCATTCTTTATTATACAAGATGTAAAAAAAGGTTATACAACGAATGGAATATATAATGAAAGGTTGATTATCATATCAAATCAGAAGCGATAGCCAATTGCACGTACACTGACAGAGAATGCCAAGTAAACT
This sequence comes from Megachile lagopoda, assembly GCA_036983795.1. Classification (NCBI taxonomy): domain Eukaryota; kingdom Metazoa; phylum Arthropoda; class Insecta; order Hymenoptera; family Megachilidae; genus Megachile; species Megachile lagopoda. The sequence continues at coordinate 8,199,405 of CM072797.1, read as the reverse complement.
GCCTGACTCATTGTTTGTTTCACGCTGATGCAGCGATTTTGCACGAAGAATATCGATGAAACGTTTAGCTAGTCTTTTCTAAGCAGCAGCTTCAAATTGATGTACAACACTTTACGATACCTCTGTATCACGGCCACCCGTGTGAACATTCCGAGGTGCAAGCTTTTGATACGCGACACCCCATTTCGAATGCAGTACGCGCGTCTTTGAAGTTACCACCGCGAGAAACCCAGTGGCCATTAATAATTCGTGGAAATGGTCAGAGCTATGGGACGGCGATCTAATGCTCCCAACGATCACTTTAGCATTCTCTCTCGGTACAATTTTCATTCATCCCTCATGAATCTCGAAGCGATTTCCACCCACGCGCCGGTGCAAATTGAAAATTTAACGACGCACGTGGTCGTCGGCGACAAAAAAGGCGTCGGGTCCGAGGCGGATGAAAGGCCACGGAAAAGGGTTGAATATAACCGGTGAGAAAGAGAGGAACCGTCTCTAAAAATACGTTTATGGGATCATAACGTGGCGAGCTGATTCTCGCGGGCAGCTTTGCAGGCGCATACGTCGCGGCTCTGTTACAGCCATAAATCCCTCCCACCGTTTTCGGTCTCACGTGTGAAATTGCTATTACGTTCTACGCTCCTACCGCAGCTGTCGTTCCTTGGAAACCGAGCTTGGAAACCGTGCATGTCCTTGCTGTTTCTCACGCTTGGATTCGAGGATCCACGGGGGGCTCCACCAAGAAAGAATCCTCCTATTCCAGCAATTTGTCCACTGTCACGGAAGTGTGAGCAATATGACCTCCCGTAACTTACTTTCCGAGTCTCAAAATTTGATATTTCAAATTTATTTCTGCTACTTTATAAAATTCTGTGAAAAATTAAAATGTTTATAAAGTGGAATGCACGATGGCAATCAGAGTTTACAAAATGAGCAGATAAATCATCCACGTGACCAATAAGTTACCGAAGACAATTCGCGCGCAAGGAAGTCATTCTCCATGATTTTTCGACCGCCCTTGAAATCGAATTACTCGTGTTATTCGACACAGTGAATTCACCTTCCTGTTCGCTAATGCTCGTCTCTAATGACGAGCGTACTGAAGTCACGCTACCTGGACGAATTCGTTACATCATAGCAGCTTTGCCGAGAAATCGTTGCACGGACGTGCAGTGTCGATCGAGATGGTGGAAGGAGTGTACGTCAGGTGTAAGTGAAACACGGTGCGACCATTGGACAAGCAGACCAACGGATATTCTCGGCGAACACAATACCCGGCAGTCTGTCATTCCGTCGTGCAGCGTTCTCCTCGCATCCTTCTTCGCCGACTTTCCTGTCAGGATAAACGCGGTGTTCGCGTTAAAGCGGCAGGATTTCATGTCGATTCCTTGTGACACCGTGACTCCCATAAGGGCACCGGCATGCCGGATACCATGGTCGTTAGAATCGTCTATGCGCCGAAGTTCTCCAAGGTTTCTCCATTAAAGTATTTGCTTTCCGATCCGACGCAAGATTACTGCTAATATTTTCTACTCTAACTGGGTTACCCTACATCTGTAGATTTGGGGATAGGTACTTGACGTGGGTATCTGGGATGTAGTTATTTGGTGACGTAGATCTGAGAATATACGTGAAGATGTAGGTATCTGAATGCAGATATCCGAGGATATAGATGCTTGAAGATGTAGATATCCGAGGATGTAGGTAATCGGGACTGTAGATATCTAGAAACATAGGAGTCTGAATATATAAGAATGGAGATGTGAGAATATCCTAAGGACGTAGGAACCTAGAAATGTAGGATTTTGTGAATATCTGAAAAATCTGAGCACATAGGATGTGCAAATATGTGTGAATCTGGGAGGTATCTAGGAATAGGACTGTAGAAATGCATAAATCGAGCAGATCTAAAAATCTGAGAATTCTTATTGCATCAGATGGTCCAAATCTAAGTTACATCGTGAAATGACCTTGCATTAATAGTTCTTCTCCATGTAATACATACATACACATATCTTGTTCTTAGAGTACACTATAAACGTAAAATTTGAAAGATGATAAAAGATGTTGATTATGCAGATACAGACGAGCTCGTCGGCGACGACACCCGCGAGGACGCCGGGCGTCGGCGCGGACGCGACGACGACAGGATCTGGAAAGGGCGGAGGCCGTGTCACGGAAGTAATGGAACTTTGTTACGTCACAGAAAGGATCATTGCTCTTTGGTACAGAGAAGATGCGCAGGGGGTCCTTGAACACGCCACGGCGTTGCTGCGAGGGAAGCACGCCGATAATTATATGGTGAGCGTTGAGAGAATGCCGGTGAATTAATGATCGCTGGCTAGGGCGTAATGTTTTTATTAAATAATCATCGTTATTAATCCGAAGCGATGCTAAGATAAATGGCACGCTGGGAGATAATCTTTCACGAGGCTCGATTATCGCGTACAGCTTAACATTTAATATCCTTCGTGGATTAATCCTTAATTGGCAAAAGAAAATTATTATGATTCGAAATTAATAACTTGGTAGACTATTATTTTCAATAATGTTTCGTTATATCTATACGTTTCTTCTCGTTATTATTAACAAGATTGTCTAATATATAATTAATAATCCCACGGACAATGATTAACTCATCGTACATCGTAAGAAACTCGGACGTAAGAAAATACATAATGAAAATTCCTCAAGGTTTCTTGCTTTCGAGCCTACATCCGACCTCCTCCTGAGATTTTAACGACCTTTTAAGCACTCAACGTTAACTTTTCTAAATTACTCGTATACGATAAAACTAGCTTTACGAACTTGTTAATTGTTTCTATGAACCTAATGGATAACGGATGCACAATCGTCATAAAATGCAAATTACTCTCTGGATTTGAACCCACGCTTCGGAATGAGGAGATCTAGCATATCTCTAGTCTAACTTCTTTTGGTTCATCAACGGTTTATGTAATTTAGCTTCTCTCAAAATCCTTGTATCATGAAATTCCCATATTGCAAACTCCTATATCCCGAAATAGAGATTCCGAAATTTCTATGTACCGAAACTTCTATGTCCCGAAATCTGTATATTCAAAAATTTCTATGTCCTGAAATTGATATGTACCGAAATTTCTATGTACTTCTACGAAACTTGTAAATGTACTTCTATGAAATTTCCATGTCCCGAAATCTGTATATTCCGAAATTTTCATGTCCTGAAATTGATATGTTCCGGAATTTCTACGTACCGAAGCTTCTATGTCCCGAAATCCTTATATTTCGAAATGTCTATGTCCTGAAATTACCATGTCCCGAAATCGCCATGTCCCAAAATCGCTATTTCCCGAAATCGTCATGTCCCAATATCGCTATGTCCCAAAATATCTATGTACCGAAATTCCTCCATCCCGCAGCTTCCATATTTTCAAATCCTTATGTCCTAAACTCCCTAAGTCCCGAAACACCAATATCGATTCCCATATCTCCAAATCAGTATATCCCCAAATCGCTAAGTACCGAAATCCCTCCTAACTTACCTACTAGGTCCCAGCACACTCCTTTCTTCTAACTTCGGGTTGACGGACAATTCACGTAACTGTAACGATTGAACTTGCAGATATTCAATCTGTCGTCACCCGGTCGTCCCGGGGAGCCAAATACCAGGGAAGCAGGATGGCCACAGGGATTGGCACCAAGTTTGGAGAGACTATGCGCTCTGTGCAAGGAGCTGGACTCCTGGTTGAATGGTGCACCAAATCGCGTGGTGGTTCTCCACGCCAGGTGAGTTTCTGCGATAGGAGGATCGTTTTCTTAAGAAGCAAGGAAGCTCATTGCTCGACTATCTTCAGGGGAAGCAAAGAACGATTGGGCGTGGCCGTTTCTGCGTACATGAACTACAGCAGCATATGCGGAGGACGTGATCAGGCTTTGGACAGGTTCGCTATGAGAAGATTCCTGGACGACAAGATTGGATCCCTTCAGGTTCCGTCGCATCGAAGGTAATAGCTATAGAGCATGATGTTACTAGCTGTTGATGTACCACGATAAGAAGTATTCCCGGGTGTGGTCCAGAAAGAGTACTTCCAATGATTAATCGAGTTGGTCTTTATTTCGAAATTTATGATCCCTTGCTCGGCGAGTGAACTCGTAAATCTAATCCTCCTTTTCTGCATTACATAAATTGTTATGTCATAATTAACGACCGTGTCGAGGACTCAAAACTGAAATAGTAATTATGTTATCTATCGTACTCAACTTGCACGCTTCTGATGTACGCAGTTAGCAATTGTGTAACCATTTTTACGAGATCGCTTTAACGAAGCGTTCAACCTAGAAGTTTAGCTAAAATACTGATGTCAAATGTTCTCGGAGAAAACGGGAGTTGGAACTTTTCCGTATTGTGCAGTTAATAACTCGGTCGTGGAACACTCCCATAAATCCATGACAGTCCGCCATCAAGGTTTGTATGCGGTCTTGAACAACCTCGTACTTACACAACTAGTAGCGTGCAGTTTATGAAGCTCGTCTTCGTAGATATCGATTTGTAGATACAGGGTGTTCTACGATGAACGTAGAATCTCTATACTTATCACTACATTGCCTTGTCACGAATTTCTTTATATTTTTATATTCTGAAGTTGCTATATTTCAATATCCTTGTAACCCGTTACATCGTCAAATCCTGAATCCCCAATTTTTGAATTTCATAAATTCCATGGTCTCTAAACGTTCCCCGAGGGAGGCAGATTTACCGTCGAGCCAGGTCCGGCGTGTGTCCAATAGCACTTAAAAATCATGGGTAAATAACCCTCATAAACCCGAAGCCCACCGAGTAAACCTGTCAACCCTTAGCCATCCACTCGAACGATCTTCTAACATGTATCACCGGCTGTCGATCGAGAGCCCTCGTCGCCTTTAGGTTTCCGTCGTTTGACGCGCACACGATGATCGTAATGATCCCCCATCGAACCTCGTGTCCTTATACGTACCGAACGTCCCCATGGGCCATGGTATTCGCCGGTTCTTCTTCCTCGTTCGCCGGCCGATCGAGTTTCCCCATTAATTCCACGAGCGGCGAACATTTGCATGTCGTTAGCGCGGCCCGTACACTCGCGAACGTATGAATCCATTATCGAGGGAGAAACGCTAGCCTCCCGGAGCATAAGCTGCACACCTTAGGTGCCACCGGGAACTGGTTTTTTCGTGCCGTTGCCGATCGACCACCGATCGTATCGGCCGTTCGTTACGAGCGACACGCGAGTATTCGTGAGAGGAGACCGCGAAATTACGGCCGTGGACGCTCACGATGCTGTATAATCGGCAGGTACTTCGGCACCGTGCTCCTTTCGTCCACTCTTCCGTGTTTGTCGTATGTATTACAACCTGAAAATTAATTGACACTCCGGATAGAAGCCTGCTGACTCGCTTTATTCCGTGCGCATAGCTGACTGCGACGCAGTCTCGATATATGGCCCTGCATGACGCTGCGCGATGTTCGGAAATCGGATCGTATAACGCGGATCGCAAGGTTCTGCTGGTGTGAGGTTAGGTGTGCATTGTACTATAGTTTCTTTATAGGGTGTCTTGAAATTTGAAAGTTCTCGGATTTTGAGAATGTGGGGTTTTTGAGGATTGGGAATTTGGGATGCTTGAGATGTGAAGACCATGGGGAATTTGAAATCTAAACTTGGGATTTGGGGAATTAGGAGTACGGAAGACTTGAGACCTTAGAAATTTGGAACCTAGGGAATTTAGGATCTGGGAGACTTGAGACGGAAACCTGGGATCTTGGGGAATTTGAGAGTTAAACTTGGGATCCATTGAATTCGTGATCCGAATTTCAAAATTTGAGAAACGTGGAATCCAAGAAACTTGAGATGGTCAGAATTTCTGAAATGTGATCTAAGGAACTTTAAAATTACAAAATTATATCTTCAGAAGCCATATATCGAAAGCTAAAACTTGGACTCCATAAAAATCTCGCAACATTCGCATAAAATTCCGACGGAATATACGAGCATGCGCTCGAAAACTTTTATAACGGTTTAGGTTCTGTACGCTTTCCGCTCCAGAAACTCCAACTGCACACGTGACCGTTACAAATAAATTTATTCCTGCTTTTTAACGAATATCATATAGGAGAACAAAAATATGCAATATTTAACGGGACACTGCCTTCAGTGCATCGCGACAAAGCATGAAATATGGATGCGGTCGTGCCAAGTAGAATACCCCATTCGTGGTCAGACATCGCCATACACGCATCTTCGCAACGGATTTCATAAAATGGCGTTTCTTTTTTTGTCACTTTCGCACAGAGTATTGGAACATACCTCCAAACATGTGCAACGAGCACACGAATTAACAACGCTGTTTTCACTATGTTCGCACGGTGCATTGTGTCGGAACGTCGCGTAAATACATTAAGAAATAGCCCATTCATGGTTGTACACGATGTCATGCTTGGAAACGTTGTTCAATGTTTCATAACGTTCTCTCTGGTATTTTTTATTCGACGAAGCATCCATTCGTGGTCAAACATAATTCTATCCCGTTCTTTTTGTTCCCTCGAGTGTTACGTGACGTAACCGAACAACGAACTAGCCATTGCAATTGTTTTGTTTGCTGGTTACCTTGACCTAAGTGATATAAATTGAAAGCTACCCTAGTAGTCTTATTGCGACATATAACTGTGTCATGTTTCTTTTAATTTCGGAACACGTCATTTTATGTATATTTTATTACGTGTCGTAAATGACATGTACACGTATGATGTGATGATTCACAATGAACAACATAAATATTAGGTACAAGTTTCTCCTTCTTTGTTCACAGGTACATCAAATACTTCAGTGGATTATTATCTGGCTCCCTGAGAATCAGCCAGTCGCCCCTGTATTTAACGCACCTCACCGTTCTTGGAGTCCCATTATTCGAACCCACGGGATGTCGAGCCTTCCTGAAGGTGTACGAAGGTCTAACTCCCGTCTACACCTCGGATCTTTACTCCGTGACGAACGCTCGTGAATTCACGGTCAATCTTGGAGGTCTACGTCTGAGGGGAGACATTCTGGTGAAATGTTACCACAGGGTGTACTCGAAGCAGAGCCGGGAAGTGATGTTCTCCCTACAGGTAAACCATTAAGAGATTCTAATCGCGGGAACTTTAATTAACGCTTCAAACTTTCTTGGTAGCATATATCTAGATTCTAGAATTGCATTGGCATACATTTCCTACCGCAACATCAAGTTTCACACATTTATTAAAACAAGGATTAAATAGGTTCACAATTTGTACTACATCGTGTGATCACATAAATCTTTCAAAACACTCAACGCATTGATCGATATCACAATCTCCAGAACAATATTACTATCATGACAGTTTTCACGAAATGAACTTAAAAGTATATCGTATTCCACAAAAAATGCATCTTACAAAATAATTGAAGTTCCTGACCAGCTTCCCACAAACTTTTTTAATTCAAACGCAAGACCGAGGATCTTTAGAGTATGCTATTAACTAGATCGTATCGGTTTTCCGAGTCTCGTTAAACTTTGCATGGAGGGAAAAATGGGGAACGTTAGATGGTTCGATTATCTTTAGAGATCCGATGTTTCCGCAGTTCCACACGTGCGTGATCTCGGAGAACGTGGTGTCCTTCCCCCGATCGGAACTCGACGTGGCTTGCGACGATCCTCGATGTCCTCCCGATAGTGTGGTCACTCTGTATTTCGCCAGCGACGCCAAGCGTCAAGACGGACCCATACCTGCACCGACGCCCGCAGTGCCGCACGCTTCCGCTCACCACGACCCCATTTTGCACTGGGACAGCTACACGAATCTCGAAATCAGCGATGATGGTGAGTAAAATACTTCATAATCACATTTTATGTACAGTGGAGAGCACTTAGTTTAGCATTTTATGTACATCGGAGGGGTTAGTTTAATGTTAGGCAAGTATGGAGTTCAGCAAGATAGGATTGAGAATATGGACACTTGGAATTATGGGATTGATGGGTTTAGGAGATGGAGAATATGGACATTTGGAAATTTGCTGATTCCAGAATGTGGAAATGGAGGATTTAGAGATTTCGAAATATGGAAATTTGCGAATATGCGGATTTGGGAGTATGAAAAGTAGGGAATGTGGAATTTGAGAAATGTGGGAATTGGGGAATGTCGGAATTGGGGAATGTGGAAATTGGGGAAGGTGGGAATTGGGGAAGGTGGGAATTGGAGAATGTGGAAATTGGGGAAGGTGGGAATTGGGAAATGTGGAATTGGGAAATGTGGAGTTGGGAAATGTGGAATTGGGGAATGTGGAAATGGGGGAATGTGGAATTGGCGAATGTGGAAATTGGGGAATGTGGATTTGGAGAATGTAGGAATTGGGGAAAGTGGGAATTGGGGAAGGTGGAATTTGGGGAAGGTGGGAATTAAGAAATGTGGAATTGGGGAAGTGGAAATTGGGGAAGGTGAGAATTGGGGAATGTTGTAATTGTGGAATATAGATATTGGAAATATGGGAACTGTGGCATGCGAAAATTGGAAAACACGAGACCTACATAATCTGATAATTTCTAAGTTTTGCTATTCGTAAATTCAGAACCTTAATCTTCGAGAAAATAAAAATTTGAAAGTTTGAAAAACTGAACCACTAAAAATGTGCAATTTGTAAAATTTCAAAATTCGTCTAATTGAAAGGAATTCGAAGAAGTTGATCAGCACTAGCGAACGAAGTGGAGGGAGTTCGCGTGGAACGAAGCACTCGATTAAGTTAGATTAGAGTAGATTACAACGCGACGGTCTAATTTGGTGCAATTGCCACGGTGCTGTGTTAGATCAGGTCACAAGGAGGTCAGTGGCGAGGCTAGTTAAAACACTCTGGAAGGTGAATTGGGAGAAACTATGAAAATTGACGAAGATGCCTCTGTGAACCGTATAATTGTTTACTAGATCAATCTCTCGTCATGCATAGTCATAGAGAAAGTCCTAAATTACGATTAAACGGTCTGAATTAACAGAAATAGTCGTTGACTTATGTTGTCGTCCATGAACTGTAACAACAACGAATCCACGGATCGTGGAAAATGATGAGACTATTAAAATGATTAATGGCACTATTCGAAGCACGACATTCGCGGTATCTGTCAGGCTTCTTAAGAGGATTTTTCGTGTCAACCGGAGAAGTTCGCGAGCTAATAACGGCACGATGCTGCGTACGATTAATTAACCGATAGACCGAAACTCGCTAGTCGTAATTCAAGTGACGGAACTCATCGTCCGGGGACTAATTCGCACTAATTTTCGCCCTAATGGCAGCCAATTAACCTCGATCTGTCAGTGAGAACCAGTCAGAAATACGACTTGGCTGCGACGGGAGAGAGAACGGCGATCGAAATGGGGGAACAGGTAGAGAGGGGAGGTAAAACAGACAGACGAAAACTTTAGCAGTTGATGCAATGTATTTAAACTCGCTGACTAATACAGCCGGAAATACGGCCTGTGAGATGGAGGTGAAATGGCGGTTTATCGTGGCGACGCAGTCGTACGGAAATAGATCTAAGGTCGTACCAATGGATGGGCAAGGTCCAGGGAAATTCCTATGCATGATCAGCGTTGTCAGAAAGGTCCCTACTGTAGGACAAAGATAGAGAGTCAAGCGTGGTTAGATTCGTATACAATGATTCTCAAATTTTTTTCATTTGTTAATTTGTTAGATTGGCAGTTTGTCAGTTTGTGGATTTGTGAATTTGTCACTTTGTCAATTTGTCAATTTGTCAATTTGTCAATTTGTCAATTTGTCAATCTGTCAATTTGTCAGTTTTACAATTTCTCAATTTTCTGAGATTCTAGGATCCAATTTCCTATTTATCCAATTTCACAAATTCCTAATTTGCCACTTATCCAATTTCTCAAATACCCAATTTCTCGCTTGTCCGTTTCCTCTGGTTCTCAATTTTACAAATAACTTAAATACTCAGCTTCTCAAATTCTCAATTTTCCAGCCTTCTGATATTCCAAATTTTCCAACTACTTAATTATCCAATAACCAAATGTGTTTAAATGTTTAAAGGATGTTAAAAAACTTGAAAACTAAAAATTCCATCAATTCCACGATACAGAAACTAAAAAGTCGGAACCAGAAATATAGCGCTATTCGCGCAAAAAATAAGACGAGTGAAATTCTTGAGTTTCTCGTGGAGGAGCGATAACAGGAACGGATCCACGGTCGAGACCGATTTCCCCAGCCTAAATTCCGACCTACGTTAAACGAAACGAAACGAATCGTCGCCCACGCTTCTTCGCTGGTTCACCGAACCGTTTCGAATATTCGGAACGATTACGTCACCGGTGGCGCGTCCGTCAAAAGGGGATAGAAACGGGAATGAAACGAGAGACGACTGCGATTCAATTCGTTGCCGATCAACCCATGCTTCCAATAAACCTGTGACCCGAATTGTTCTCGATGATTACGTTGGTTCGAGGACAAAAATGGAACGGAAGACAGGTGAAAACACGAAACGAAGGTATCGAGGGTTGTATAAAGGGTGAAAGGAGATAAATAGTGGATGGGTTGGGCCAATTACTAAACGATCGGTTAACCATGATAACGATCGAACGTCCGTCTTTTAGCCAAAACGTGGGTGTGACCTAACCGAAATCAATCTTGGCTGGCGATAACCGTTCGGTAAAATGTAAACGTTGTCACTGTCGAGGATCGAATCGATTCTATTGACTTCATTCTTTGGCCGCATTTATATTCCGTCAAGCTGACATGGATTTTCTTCCTGTTATCGACGTGCCGCGTCACGTTGCCGGCAGTTTTTCATTTCGCCGTTGTCTCTGACGAAACGCATCGAAATAGAGCTTGATGAATGTTTCTGGTCGGCAGGCTGCGGCTTTTATATTCCATACTGTCATTTAAATGTGTCCCGTATGATCCATCATAGACTGTATAATAAAAATGTCTATGATACTTTATAAAATTTAACAGTGTTCCGTATAATCCATCACTGACTACGATAAAAACGTCTATGATAGTCCATCAAATTTCACCGTGGTGTCTGCTTGGGTGATAACCTGAACATGTCTTTACTGCTACTTCTTTTGGTACAATTATTCATACTACTTCAACTTCACTCGAAATCCTTATGTCACGATATTGTACCAATATCGTGAAACTCCTATATTGTGATATCCATATGTGGCGAAATTTCCATGTACCAAAATTACATCTTAAAATACTCTACATACCTCACTATCACGAAATTCTTGTACCGTGACATTTCTACATTGTGATATATTGTGAAGTTTCTATGTAGCAAAAGTTGTGCATTTTAAAATCTTTATATCCTTTGATCTCTATATCCCGAAACCCTTATATCCCCAAATCGCCACGTACCTAAATCTACATCCCCAAAATGTCTCATCATACATCCTATGATGATTTATAAAATTTAACAGTTTTCCTGTACCTCCCATATAATCACACACAGTATATAAGTCGTATGAAAATTGATCAAAAATTACTGTAGTGCATTATCCACATAATTCATGGTGCAAGTATAATAAAAACTGCGATCTGGCAGAACAATGATAAAAGTCGAATAATTCGAAGTAAAGAGTATAAAATATAAGCAGAATTAATATTATAAGAAACTGCGAGGTATAAATCTTGAAAGGAAAGTTCCCATATTTCTTCCAAGTTCCTTCGCGATTTATCGCGAACTATAACAAACTTCGGCAGATTTAGCCTTCAGCGGTAAAATACTGTAGCCATGCGGGTGCACACGGTGCAACCACGCGATAGAAAATAAAATTCCGCGACTGGTATTCTCGGTTCACGAACGATCGACTTTAACGACGCGATGAGCTATAGTGATCTTGGAGTCAACGCGAAACTTTTGCCTCGACCGTTCATAGTAAAGTATAGACTTCTTGATCAACCAATTTCGAGCGTTTCGATCAAATAAAATTCTGCTACGTTCAGACACACACATTTCTCTCGGAAAGCTTTTCCATTTCGTTTCACTTGAAATCGTTCGCGAAGTACACTTCTTCAAAGATCTCTTACCGGAGTTCTACTGGAAAGACCTTTAACGCGTCTTTACCGTCTATTTTCAGTGTGCTAAGAAAACAGGGCGAAGGAACTGGCATTATGAAAAATCTGAAATTAAGAACACGACTCTTGAAGCTCCCAATGTTCGCGCCATTTTTATTTTCCCCCATCTTTCAGATACTTTCAACCGTTACTCGCTTAACGACATTGATCGAATAATAAATTTGATCGGTCTCAAATATTGACTCTCCGTGCAAACATCGGAAACTTCGTCCTCCTATTTTCTAGACGTTCTTCGTGTTTTATTTTCGTTCTCATTCCCTCGGCCAGTTCTTTCCAGCATCCTGAACACCGTTCCTTTTAACGCGTTGACAGCCATGTCACCCATATATGGGTGACACTTCTATACTGATCTAACATGTGTATTATTACAAATTTTTTCACTTTCCTAAATATTTCGAAAATATTTATACTAAGTTACATGGATCTATTGGAAAGTTTAGAACTTGAGAAATGAGAATTTGGAAACTTTAGAACTTGAAAATACATAAAACTAAAAAATTAAGAATATTGTAGCTTGAAAATTAATAAAACGAAAACATCGAGAACGTGATAAATCGAGAATTAATTCGCACATTTGTTGAACGCAACCGTTAATTCGTGAAGAGAAACGGAAACGAAGGTGGTTCCGATAGTGGGGATAGACGTCGGTTTATTCTTAGCGTCGGGACGCCTCTCGAGACGAGGAGGAGCTCGATAGTTTTCGCGCGATTCCGAACCCACCAAGTCCAGACTGATCTCTGATCTTCGAAGAACCAATTGTTCGCGTGATTTTGTTTACCTTACTGGTGCCCGCTCTGTTTATATATCGCAACTGTTTGTGCAATTTGATCAGTTTTCACTCGGAAACGACTTCGACTACCGAGTTTACTGGAACATATTTGGACAACTACACAATATTTATAACCTTGGTAAGTGATGTACATGCATTTTTCATATTAACCTTCTATCGTTTACTTCATCAATGTAAACTAGCCTTAATTGATAAAATGTAGGCGGTAGCTATTTGAAGGTACACTCTAGAGTCTTACGTCTAGCGTCTAGAGTCTAATGAGACAGAGGAGAATATTCACAGCAAGTGAAAGATTCAGTAAATTATTCTGATACTTCACAACTTTTCGAGTGTTTCTAAATACGATGTTGAATTTCTTTAAACTTCAGATTTAATAATAAGTTATGGATAGTTACTGTTTATTGCCAAGAGTGTCTTTCAAGATGTGGACACTAATTGCTAACTCATAAATCTTTGTCAAAATTGCTTTCCAATTTGATCATATACATCATATTTTGTTTATGAATACTCGTGACAAGAGTTTTAACCAATTCTCAAATCTTTTATTCAATAATATGGATTCATGAACTAAGATTGTCACATGCACTAGTGAATATGTTTAAATACTTAATTCGTTAAAAAACGTATTTCTATGAATACTCAAAATAACTGAAAAACTTGATGGAATCTTCAAATACTTTATTTAGAAATGACAAACATTCATGAAGAAGGACTTCATGAAATCCATATCCAGTAGTTAAAGTGTCTAAAAAATTAATTCATTAAAAACCGTATTTCTATGAATACTCAAAAGAACTGAAAAACTTTATGGAATCATCAAATACTTTATTTAGAAATGACAAACATTCATGAAGAAGGACTTCATGAAATCCATATCCAGTAGTTAAAGTGTCTAAAAAATGAATTCATTAAAAACCGTATTTTTCACGAATACTCGCAGCCTAGTTAGCCAAAGAGAATTTGGTCGAGTCCCGAAATTCTTTATTTAAATAAGAGTTCACGAATTTCATCGAACGAATATTCGCAAGTAAAAGTGTAGAAGGCCGTAATTCGTAAAAAAGCGTATTTCCAGCATCGCTCGGTACGGTGTTGACGCGAGTAGCATCGATGTGTCAAGATACACCTTGTATATTTTACAAGCAGCGTCCAAAGTAGGCTCGTGTGTCTGCGAATGGAAACCGAACCGCTAGAGGGTAAAATCATGCGCGTAGAATAGAGACTTCTGTTCCAAAATTGGTAAATCAGCCTGTCGCCGGTACTCTCGCTCCGAGAAACAGGGTCCGTCGACCGCTGGAAAGTCTGTTCCTGGAAAGTGATGGCCGGCTGGTAATCTTTGGAAAAACGAACCGTAGATGGAACTCGGCGACGATTTCCGTTCCGTCCTCTCTCGAGAGATTTCACCTCTCGTGGACGCCCGTTAAAGAGGATGCCGCTTGTCGATATTGTCAAGCCGAACGTCATAATTATACCGCTTTCTTCTCGCGATTTCTAGTCCGCCTCGTACGTCGTGCGACCATTTACGTTGTCGTTCGTAGACGGTAATATCTCTTAAGAGGAACAACGCGATCTCTCTTCGGGTTTGTGCCACGCGAAGCCGCTTTCAATTTGTTGAGTTCAACGTTGCGATGCTGACCTCTGGCCCGGGTTCGAGCTGCCGGCGCAGTCTCACGACTCGTTTGAAGCATCGTTAGACGATACCGGTCGCAAAGCTTGTTCTCCGGATGCTTTCCAGTCGAACTTCACAATTTTACCCAGCTTTCTTGCTTAATATGGACGGTAATTGGGAGAGTAACTGTTACCTTATCGAAGGATCTAATTGCTTGGAAGGCTGCTTAGATTTATCGAATGGAGATGGAAGTTAAACCCTTGACTTTGACGAGTCTGACGCACTTGCAAACGCGATAAATCTCCCTCGAGTTTTTAACGTGCTTCTCAAGTTTATGTCCAATTATAATTTAAACGATCCAGCATACAAAATAGACATTTTAACTTTCTTTATTTGTATTAACACTTTAATGACCTACGCAGTCAAATGTCCTCAGGGCAATATTTCTGAAAAATTAATTTAAAAAAGCTTCACGGTTTACGAAATAATTCAACGTGTGTGAACATACAAAACAAACGAAAACAGCAATTACGACACATTTAATATTTTCTTTTGTGTGATAATTATTAAAACCACCTACGTTCATTAATCGTCAGACACATGAGCGGCCATTAAAGTGTTATAGCTGTGAATAGGTTCTGACTGACGCACTTGATCCAATCTGTGATCGAAACTTCGGTACATGCCAACTTCTGCAGCTTCGAACATCAAAAATTATAAACACCTATAAGCATGGAAAGATAAAAGTGAAAAATGAATCGCGGATTATCGTAAATTGTCGAGTTAACGGGGAATGACTCATCGGCAGTAAATCGAGATCAGCGGTGTTTGTCTGAGCACAACTACTGATTCTCGCGTCCGTCCGAGCGTATCGTGGCTATTTCTACTGTCGGCCAACTGTCGAGGAGGACAGAGCGAAAAGTTGGTCAGCTATCGTTGGCAAGTGGTTAGTAGTGGTATTCCTAGGCCAATCTAGGACAAGGACGCGTGCACGAATCGTGCGTGAGCCATGACACCTTGTGTGGATGCACGAAAGGTTGATAGTTCGTCACAGAACCATCGTGCAAAACGAGATCTTCCTCGTAAAACATCATCGACTGTTATATCCGAATAAAAAATGAAGTCCGGAAAAAAAAGGACGACTTGTAGCAATTTTTAGAACATCGCTTTTATTTTGGAAAACGTGAATCGTAATCGAAGATGAAGACACGTTTTTTGTGAAGCAATATCTCCCTCGTACTCGGTGACGTATCGATTCCGAACGAATGCCTCTGTTCGAAGGGGGAATTATTTTTAACCGGTCCGTTGAGAAACAAAGCGGCATACACCGTGCAGGCTGACTCTCAAAAATCGTTTCCACGGCTCGACCTCCGGAGCCTTTTGTTCGGGTCCCTGTCGAAGAAATTGTGCGGCGCAATCAGAAGAGAAAACGTTCCCCGTTCAGAGTGGATAGTGAGAGACAAGGACAGGGAGAAAGGGTTGAGGACAGAGAAAACAGAGACAACAGCCCATTGTCTTGTCGCTCTGGCCGTACGTCTTCCTGCTGTTACGTCACCATTGTTTACTCTAACCCCGAGCACTCCCTTCGCGATACCTTCTGTACTTTTATTTCGTCACTTCCATGCCCATTGTGCAACCGTTCGCCCTTTTACCGCTCTCGACAAAGTTCACGACTTGACCTTGTCAAAATGCGTGGCTCGTCGAAAGGGAATGTAAATAGCTTCTTTGAAGAGGAATACAATTCATCTCTTTTTCAATCTCTGATTTTTGAGATTTTGAATTTTCAAGTTTTCGTGTTACAAATTTTTCAATTGTTTCAGGGATTTCAAGTTGGAAGTTGTAGATCACAAGTTGTCAGGATGTGAAGTTATTGTCTCAAGTTGTCTTGGTCTGAAGTTCCACATTTCAAGTTCTTAAGATCACAAGTTCTCAATCACAAGTTCCCAAGTTGATATTCCAAGTTTCATCTCAAGATCCAAAAGTTCCACATTTCTAATATTTTAAGTTCTGAAGATCTCAGCTTCTCGAAGTCCTGAAATGTCCAACTTTCCAAAGTCCTGAGATCCCAAGTTCTGAACATTCTAAGTTCCCAGTACCTCAAGTACCCAGAACCACAAGTTCTCAGGATCCCATGTTCTCAGTATCCCAAGTTCTCAAGATCCCAAATTCCTGCAATCCCAAGTTCTCACGATCCCAAACCACCGTTCCATTAATTCTGAAGTTGTAGGATTTCCAGCTTTCCAAGTTCCTAAATTGTAAGTCTTCAAATCCCCAAATTCTCAAGTTTCCAAATCCTCAAATTACCAGTTCATGTTCTAAAATTCCTAATTATGCTCCCAGATCTGCGAAGTTTTAAATTTCGAAATTCCTAAGGACCCAAATTGTTAAATGATATCCATCCAAATTAATCCGTTTTGAATGTCCATCAGAAATGTCCACCTTTCTCTTCATTAATGTCATCTATCCACTTTAAATGTCCATCTTCAGAGTCTTTAATGTCCACCTGAAACTTCCATTTCAGCAAATTTTCAAATGCAATTCTGAACTATTCAGAAGCTCTTCGTCATCGTTTTCATCTTCATTGTAGAGAATCGAGAAGACAAAGAAAGATGTAGACTTGTCCAAAGCACCGAAGCTCGAACGCAAAGCTGATTTGTAAGTCCGCGTGCACAATGAGGACTCTCGTCTGCGATCTAGTTACTTCGTGCAGTGCATTTATGTAAATTTCACGTGACATATGAGCCCATTACGCCGTATGACCTCTGGCTCGAAACGGGTTATTATTAGGCTACCGTAGTTCCAGCTACGTCCCTTCTACTTATTTAACACAGATCTGTCCGACAACTGAGAACGGTACACGTGTATGCATCAAGCTGAACGAGCGAACGTGATTAGTAATCGTTACGAGTGTCACGTATGATTCTCGTGAATGCATGCTGGCATACTGAATCTTACGTATGTTGCTTATACATCGAGGCACGCGTCTTTTATTGCTACTTCGACGATCGGTTACGTGATCTGTAACAAATCGGAAATGATAATAGGGTATCATTAGTGGAGATACTTTGTTGCAATCGGTTTCTTGGAAACTTTCACTAGGTTATTTATGTTTGTTTCTGTTGGAAATATTTGTGGGGTCGATGAGTAAATGGGGATAATTTGGGTCATGTTAGGATTGGGGTTAGGTTCGAATACAATTTTTTTTTTAATGTTAAGGAAATTGTGGTTTGTGACAAATTTTTGAATTTGAAGATTTCTAAAAATTTAGTTTTTCAAATTTCCTAATTTCCATATTCCTAAATTATTAAATTTCCAAGTTCCTGAGTTGTGAAATTTCCAAGTTCTCAAATTTCCTAGATCCTTAAATTTCTACATCCCCAAATTTCTACACTTCCAAATTTCTAGACCCCCAAATTTCTATATTCCCAAATCTTTACACCCCCAAATTCTTATGTTAAAAAATCTTATATCCCAAAATTTCTATATCCTGATATCACTACATCCCTAAATTCCTACGTCATCAAATCCCTATATTTCCAAATCTTCAACCTCTCAAATCCCCTATAGTCTTACTACACCCTCAAACTCTCAAATGCCCAGTTCTTCAAATCTTGAAAATTTGAACTTTCTAAATTCCTAAATTTCAGAATTCCAAGTTCCTAAATTCGAAAATTGAAGAAATTCGAAATTTCTCCAACGTTCCAAAACGAGCCCAGATTTGTCCTCGAGTGTAAATTGCAAGGAACGTATCGTCATAATTAGCAGTCATCGCGTGCGACGATCGAACACGCATTCTGTTGCATAGATGCGTATAACGCGTTATGGCACGTGTCCTTAGCGAGCGTGTACCGTCGATTCTTACCTGTGCACGCGTGTGCGTGGCCTTTCAACGTGTCCCGATCGTGCCGGTGGATGATGAATTATTAATTGCCGGCCATTCATTTGCACCGAGCCGCTACCGGTCTCCGATTCACGCCGATCTCGATTAAAATACCGCGTATCGCAACGCGCTACGCGGCGCACGCTTTCAAAGAAACGATTGTGCCCACATAAGGCTAAGTTGTACCGTAATTACGCTCGATACCCTGAATTACTCCGTACTTTAATCACCGAGGTATTTTAAGGGTTGAGTAATTAATTTGCCGGCAGAATATTGTTATTCGTGAATGTTACGAAAATTACGTACCTGTAACAAGGCATATGAATGTACCATGTTCGTAAAAAGAATACAATGTGTGAAACTCACATGAGGGTTGTATGTGAGTGTTCAGAACAGAGGGGTGCATATTAATTTTTATTACTCCAGGAAAGGGGATGTAAGAGCTGCTATTCGTGTAACGAGTGCATGCAAATTTTTAGAACTCGTGCGAGGGGTGCATATAAATTTTGAATACAAAGGATGTAGAGTTTAATATTAGAATTTTTCTGACTTAATCAACTAGATACATTTGCTGTCATATCAAAGTTACGTAGTGAATTTTTAACCCTGGTTAGGAATATTAATTACATAAATATATAACAGAAATAAATAACTCTGTTAGAGAATATCAAGTGAGGAGTTGAAACAAAATGTAACATTTTCGATTGATTTCTTGTTCCTGGAAAGTCAGCTAACGAGCAAGATCTGGAAGACAAATCGTGTCGTCACGTTTCTCGTATACGGTGTAGAAAGCAAAGTACCGAATTTAGTCGTTGGAACACGGCGTGGAGTACCGTTTGCTCTAAGGCTTGGCCGAAACGACGCTCGTGCGTACACGCACGAAATATCGACTCGAACGATCGACCGAGACGAGGACAACGACGAAGCCGGCTTGTGCGAAGCCGAGTGTTGCCGTAGAAGGACTGGCGAGTGGAGGCCAATCGAATCGGTAGAGGGGCCTCTCCGTGAACACGCAATACTCGTACACACAGCCTCGAAAGTACGCCTGGTCTGGGTAAAATACACGCTTACGCAGGTCAGGAACTTACGAACCACGTGAACGATCTTGTCTCGTTAACAAGAAATCACAAACCGGCTTTTTCTACCTTTGCAAACAATGTGTGCTCGCATAAACAGATTGCGGAGCCTCTACGTTTCGAACTTTTCAATTTTTCTGCTGGGTTCTCAAGTTGTCCAATTTCTTCTTTTTAAGTTTTTGAGGTTTAGGTCGTGAAGTTTTTAGGTTCTTAGGGTACGAGGTTTCTTGGATCTCTAATTTCTGAGATCTCAAATTCATTTGATTCCAAATTTGTGTCAGGTTTTCTGGATCTCAAGTTATTCAGATCCCAAGTTCCTTAGGTTCCCAAGTTCATCAGATTGTAATTTCCCCTCATTCCAAGTTCGTCAAATATTAATTTCCCCACATACCAAGTTCATCAGATCCTAGTTTCCTTACATCCCAACATCCCCAAACTTCCCTAAATCCCATCTTCACCAGATCGCAACTTCAGTCCTCAAATCAGCAACCCAAGCTTCCACATTCTCAAATCGCCACACCTCACACTCCGAAACTTCCAAATTTCCCAAATTCTCCACCTTCCCAAGTAACTCTCCAAATCCCCAAATTCTCACGTGCCAAATATCTCTCCCAAAATTCAAAAATTACCCCCGAATCAACCTCCACGTATCATCAAAATTCGCGCGTATCCAAACGTGCCAAGAAACGTGTCAACAGACACGAGCACGACACGGAAGCTTCGGCATGTTCCTCGATCAGAATCACTTGCAACACACCTCGGTTGCTTATGTATCCGTGTGACAGCGGATATATCTGTGACGCGTGTTTATTCATCGGCGAGTGTGGAGGCAGACGAAAAGTTCGGCGTGGCAGCTTCTCGCGTAGGAAGAAACGAGGCCTGCCTCCGATGATGATGACGATAGCACGTTCGCTGGTGATGGTGTGACGTAGCCGGGTGGTGGTGGTTGATGCTGATCGCGATGACGGTGTTGGTAGTGGTAGTGATCAGCATCGTGCAGCATTTGCAACGTACAGTGCCGTTTCTGTGCTGCCGGTGAACGGAACACGCGTTTCTTCTCTCCGTCGCTGAGACTTCAAAGTTTACCGATCACTGTGAATATTGATCTTCAACGACTTCCATCGACTCGCGAGCTCAGGTGACGTTATCTACTCTTATCAATGTACTGTCGATATCGTATCATGATAACAAAATTAGTTCGTATTTTTGCTCGATTGAAATGTTTGGGATCGTAAGGGAGTGTTTGAAAAGCAGGGCAAATTGCCCGCAGACACGCCTCCGCTCTCATTGTGCATTTTTGTCATCGGTCCCAAAGAAGATGGTATATATTCCGTCTGGATCGGTGCCCATCGGCGTCCCATGAATCTCTATAAGGCCGTCAAACGAGTAATTCGTCAGTACGTCTCCCTTTCTCTTTCTCTTTCTCCGTTTTGCACGCGTATGCCATCTCTGCTTCTTTCTCTCCCTACTTCGGATTCGACCCTCTACTTATTTCTCCTCTTTGCCGAAGATAATAGGTCCCATGATGGGCTTGCGTGAATAGAAAACGTATTTAATCGTCGAATCGAGGAACGATCAAATAGTCCTTCGAATTTTGTCTATTTTTGAAAGGGGTTCACAATTTTTAGTTTCGGAAGATTCAAGGTTTCTGACCTCCAATTTCTGTGTTCTTAAGTTTTCAAATGTTATGTTACCAAAGTCTGCAATTTTTTAATTTTTGAGCTTGCAAGTTTAAGAATTTTTGAGTATCTAAATATTTCGATTCACAGTTCTCTGAATTTTTACTGTTCCGAATACTTAAGAAAATTCAAAAATTCCTAAATAGTTATGTCCCAAATCGACTTCCCAATTTTTCAAGTTCCCAAATCCTAAATTTCTCAATTCCTCAAGTTCCCAAATTCTTAAGTTTCCGAATTCCCAAATCTTCCAATTCCTCAAGTTTTTGAATTACCGAATTTCTCAATTCTCAATTTCCCGAGTTTCCCAACTTTCCAAATCCCTGAATGACCAAATTCCCAAATTTCTAGTTTCCTTAACCCCCGGTTCCTAGATTTCCCAATTCCTCAAGCTCCCAAATTCTCAAATTCCTAAATTCTCAATCTCCCAAATTTCCAAATTCCCGTGTTCCAAAATACCTAAATTCCCAATTTTCCAATTTCTCAGATTCCCCCATCCACAATTCCCCAACTCACCCTCCCTTCCCCACTCTTCAAATGTTCACACCCCAAGATTGCCAATTTCTCAACTTTCCTCGCTTCTCTTCACAAAAATTAACGAGCTATCCGTGACAATCGTACCTGAACAGAGAGCCGGTCAATGGCGAATTTCACTAGCCTGTGGTCCGTTCACGGCTACGTGAATGGAAGGAAAAAAGAAGGAAGGAAAACGTGTATAAAGAAGGATAGGCTATCACGAGGGAGAAAGAGGAAAGAAATGGAGAACCGGCTAAAGCGATGACGTCTTCGTGCGAGAATCTAATTACCATATTCACCTCGATGCAGCAACCTCTCCGCTTTGCGAGCTTATTAATATACGCGTACACCCTGTTACTCGCGTGAAATTGCTCCGCGAGAAGAAAGAATCACGAGGGTATTATATGTATCGGGTGGTTTAAGGTGTTTCATAGTTGAGAAAATATGGCACTTTAGGAGAACGTCTGAATATTCTCTTGTACCGTAAAGATACGCGCGCTCGACGAGTGTGTGTTCATTAAACAGTGCGAGGCGAAGCTGGATGTTGAAATCGTTGCGCGGGGAAAATGTACACTGTCTGGCAAAAGTTTGAACGTTATATATTCTCTTTGTGGACGATACATTTACCTACAATTATCATTTCTATTTCGATGGTTCAAGTTTTTCTTTAATTATAATTAGAGACATTACTTGTGAACTTTTTTCAGATCAGAAGCAGTCGAGTATTTTGTAAACGAAGTATATTTTGAAGAGTATTTTTGAAGATGAAAGCATACTTTCATCTAACATGGAATACTCATCATTTGGTATCGTAGTTGGTATCGTTGTTATCGAACTTATAGTCATTCTATAATGTTAAACATATAAGAGGAACATTGTGATTGTGCTTTTATGTCTTTACAAATAGTCCTCGAGATATACTTTATTTTTAAAAAACTCGACACCCAACATTTTAACAGACACATACCTCATCATTGTTCAATAGATCTTTATCTTCAACCCCTTAGTCATCTGACGTTACAAAAATTTGATCAAATGATGAAGCAACGAAGAGGATCAAGTGAAATGCAATTCAAGACCGATGTAAAGACTGGTATATCAAAATTGATACACTGTATTAAGAATTAGTGTTCAATGTCATGAATAACCTGTTTGTACAAATTTTATTACACGATATGTGCAGAGTATATCGATCAAAGTGTCAATTTTTCTCGAACCGGTCGCCTAAAAATAGACACAACGGGAATCAAAGAACAGAATGAATTGGCACTCGATCAATTCCGTCCTTGACTGTGATCGGCATTTTCGCCGATTACAAAAGGAAACCGCGAGAGATGCAATAACGAACGAGCTGAAACGTAATCGTTGCGTGGACGTATCATTTGGTGCAATAAATCCGCGAGAATCGTGAACGACTATTGGCCAAAGGCGACACACAACTATCCTTTAGATCATCTGCAACGTTGCAGCTGCGGTTTGCACGCGTTAAGTGTTGCTCGTAGATCGTCACGGTATACACAGTCGATAAAATGTACCGAGTCTTCCGAGAAATCTAGCCGGAGTTCTTTGAGAGAAACCGAACATCTCTCCACACGCAATTTTAGGGATACGGAAATCGTTCTCTACTCCGGGCTACGTCCATGGGAACCATCATCGAATCAACCAGAACCCCTAAATTTAGCCCGCGAGCGTTTCCTCGAAATATTTCACGGTGGTCTTCTTTAACCTCTTGACTGACATGGGAGCTTACCAAACAATTGAAAAGGTATAACGATTAATTTTGCATGGGATATTTTGGTGATAATCGTGACTCGATTCGAGTTGATAATATTAGTCATTGCTGTTATCGTTCCATTAATTGTATTGCTTTCATATGTAACTTTAATTTTAGAAATTATCTACTGATTAACTAGAAGTATTACTTTATGATTATCTATGATTGGAACGA
The DNA here is from genome assembly GCA_036983795.1 of Megachile lagopoda. Taxonomy (NCBI): domain Eukaryota; kingdom Metazoa; phylum Arthropoda; class Insecta; order Hymenoptera; family Megachilidae; genus Megachile; species Megachile lagopoda. Next base: position 8,175,797 of record CM072797.1, on the reverse strand, counting down.
TTCCTCTTTTCCTCGAAAAATTAGATTTGAAACGTGTACTTAAATTTTCAGATCAGAGATCACTTTTTTAAACCATATTTTTCAAACTCATATTTTAGCACTTGTTAATTGATACATAAGGTATTGATCAAATTCAAAGTGAATCATGAATAATTTTTAATAATTGTTGTTAGAATTTTATGCATAGAGGAAGACTTCAAAAGAATAAAGTATGAGAAATTCTACATAAATAAAATATTTGAAAGATATTTTAGGACTCGATGTCTGACTACGCACTGTTTTCGCTTCAGCAACGCGTTGAGGATACCCATCAAAAATATCCGTCTTTGTCAAAGAAACAAAAGTTGTTTTTGTACCAGTGAAAATACACTTGACAAACGTTTTATCTCAACTGCGATTCGTTTTTATTCCGAGAGTAAAGACAGTCCGATAAAGCTGTATTCCTATTGTAACAGTCGCTTATCGCGGTTCGCAAATATTCGCGGGAGATGTATTGCGCAGTTGCGTTTTTGAACGTTTTCAACGCACCATTTATGTCAGACGTTCAAACAATTCCAAGCATTCCTGTCCCGTAATGTCATTTTCAATATGATCTAACCCTCGCCCGTCACAGTTTTCGATCACTAAAAAATGTACAAAATTCTATTCAAGCTTTTAAATTAATATTAAATTTGTAATATTAGATTTGATCACTTTGAAGGAAAATTAAACCTCTAAATTAGTATTACACATTACTAGACATTACTGATTATCTAATAAATCCAGATCGTAAAAATTCTTTCATATTTCGTAGTGTCCTTTAAAAATCATTAAAACTTACATCACTATTGTTTAAATTAAAGATATTTTTTCATTAAAAAAACTGCTAGCAACCCTAACCTAACAACTGTTCAAAATTAAATTCATAATTGAATTGTTTAAAAATTATGTAAAATATAAAACGAGTGAACAAACCAAGAAGAATGTTGTCAGAGACAAAATAATCGGAGTGCGAAATAAATAATTGAATCTGCAACGTAATGCAGGCTTGCACAACTTGTGGACGGGAATGTAGACGAGTTCTCGAAGAGCTGGTTGCTGGCGGGCCAGCAATAATCCTCTGATCTCGATCGACAAGCAACAGCAACAGGCTGCTCGTTCGCGGTACTCGAGTGTTTCGCATTTGCGCGGGTGTTAAATGCGTTCCATCTGCCATCGATCCAAGGTGGATCGGCCATCATTGAGGAACAGGCTTGCTCTCGCGAGTATAATATATCGGCGAGTGCCGATCGAATAAAAATGATTTATACCTGCCGTGATTCCTCGTGATACCACCGTCGCAGATTGAATTCAGATGAGATCCCTTCTCCGTGGGGTTTCTACACGGTGTCGTTCTTCGAATGCTCCGACAGCGTGTTGGTAAAAGAAACGTCGGCAAGGAAAGATCGTTTTTAGTCGCTTTTTCAAATCGGAACGAGATTGATCTGCTTGGCAATCTAATCTGGGAAAGTGATGAGATGCTGGAGGAATCGATTTTCGTTTTTCGTAGAAATTTCTGTGAGTCGCCACTCGAAGCGATTTTAATGAACGAGGAGATTTTGAAATTTAATTTTAATTATTCGATGTGTAATTTGGAAATGATGGGAATTTATTGTTATTGAGATTGAATTTTTTGATTGAAGACTTAGACCTTTAGATTCATTCCTATATTCTTAGATCTCCAGATTTCTATATTCATCACTTGGTCAACATGTTCCTAGATCTCCAAATTCCTGCATCCCCAGAATCCTACATATCCAAATTTCTGGATCCTCAAATCTCTACAACCCTGATCTCTGTATACAGATCTACTGTTCTCCAGATTTCTACGTTTCCAGCTTCCTATGTCCCTAGATCCCTAAATACACATCTTCAGCTCCCTATACCCTAAATACCTACATCTTCAGTTCTCCAGATCCTTATATACCCAAATCTTCACTTCTCCAGTTCCCTATACTCCTATATCTCTATATTCCCAGATACCCACATTTTCAAATCCCAGTATCCCTATATAAAAATAAACTACAGTCACCTCGAATCGTTAACGAATCCTGATCCGAATGCTTGATTATTGTCGTTCATTTAACACAAAACCCACGCTGCATCATCTCCTTCTGATACCAAAAACGATGATACGATAATGTATGTAATGGTTTCGAGTTTATTTTTATCACGGTCAGACTCGATACCAAAAACGTTCGCACGATTTTTCATGAGGAAAACGATGTTTGCGTGTCGTGTAGTACAAAGAATTTGTCCAGATTCCTACACGATACTTTGATAAACATAAAGCGCCTCTCACACAGTAGAAAAATGATCGACGAGACTACCTACTCGAGCCTAATGGCATGTCTATAAGTACCAGCGTGTTTTAGAGCTCCTTTGTGAATGCACTTTTCCTGCCAGACTATTTTCCCTCCATTTCTGTCTCTCCTTTATTCTTATCCTTTATTATTGTCGAGCGTGAGAAACGTTGAAGTGCAGTGGGACGATTGTAAACCAGAGCTGTACGTTTGAAATAATCTGATAATCGAAATTTCAAATTGAACAGAGAATTAGTCTTGTTTCGAAATGTCTTTACATTAAGAATTATTCGATATTTACCAAAATCTGATTTTCGTTCAAAGTTATTACAAGATTTAAATAAATTTTTATTCAAACAAAGAATCTTTGTCATTGGAAACTTTTGAGGTTATGTTAAATAGTGGGCAATTCTGTTGAAAGCGTTTCAAATCGAAAACAATATATCGCGCCGCCATTTTGATGGCATCCGATTCCCGTAATCTCGCGTGTCTCCTCGCTTTCATCTTTCATTCATCGAGGATCGTAAAAATACTGTTCCCTATCGATTTACCGGGTGATACTCGGTTAGATATCAGCCGGAGATGAGGATCCTACGACGCCTCTCTATCCTCTTCGGATCTAAGTTGGAATTTCGATCACGAACTCCCGGAAGATGTATTTTTGCCAAGCTCGAACAGAGAAGGACGTTCTCGGAAACCGCAAAGATGGCTGTCGCGTTACGTGACAGGGATTTCTGGAAATCCAAGGGAAAGCCACGATTGCCTCGTTCCGCTTCCATTGGTCGAGCGTGAACTTCGACTTTCCTCGATATCTCGACAACCTACCGCAACGATATTACGTCAGTCGTGAACGGAGAGCACGCGAATTATTCTAGCGTGACACGACGACGTGGATTAGCGTTAAATTGCCGCGACGTTCTGGAAGAACGACGGACGGTTCTTCAACCTCTCGTTGCAATTAGTCCCCGCTGTTTCATCGGACAAACGATTTACTGTCGATTGTTCTCTCTTAACGAGACGATCTTTTGTTCTCGGGTGTCGATTGCGCGAACAACTTGATTACTGTAAACCTGAACAGCGAGTGTTAGGTCGACAACAACTACGTTCCAATTATTATTTTAGAAAATTGCCCGAGGTCGTGCACTCGTCTGTTATTTTCCTCTATCTCGATCCCTTCGAGTTACTCTAATGACAAGTTAACATTAAGTTAACACTTAACAGTTAACACAAATCGATTCTCTTTTTTACATTACAAAATTTGTTAAGATCTTTGGAAATTTCAATCTTTATGGAGATAAAGGAGATTTTATGGAGATTAACGTTAATTTCTAGCCTCATCAGAAACGTAATATTCAATGTAATTAACCTTTTATTAAATATGTACAATACACAAGTCATGTAATCACTCCGATTGATCATACAGTGGTAAAGATACTTTATATAAATATCTTCCGATGCTCTCTATAAATAAAATGTATAAGTATCCATGTTACGAAGAAACTTAATCCGACGATGAAATTTTTTTTCAGAAGGACGGGAAACGCCATTATCACCACCGCCACCTTCAAGTTCCTCCGTTCAAACGTCACCTCGTGGATTGGGTTACACTTGCGGTCCCATAGATGGATCTTTGTACGCTGTGGTACACCAGGGTGCTGCCGGTGGTGCCCGTGGCTCACCATTGACAGTTTCCATGGACAGCGGCATCAGCAGTGCTCCACCACAAAGACCTAGTCCACCCGAGCCAGAACCGGATAACCAGGCTCATGGTGATCTTGATAAACTACTTCATGATATGATGCTTACTGTAGAGGTACGTTATTTCTTCTCAACGAGTACTATATTTAACGTCAGGATCTTTCTGTTCCATTATCAGATCTGGAGTTTTAAAGAACGTTTTCATTGTGAAATATTTTGTTCGCTCTGCTTTGTTAATCACGAAAAGGGGTCACAGTTCTTTCTAATAAATGAAAAGCAGTTGTATTAAAGTCTACAAAGTAGGTTATTTGATCATAACAATGATTTATTTTGCTGACCATTCTTCATAAGTGCATAAACATGTACATAAATTTATTATATAGTTAATGTTTATAGTATTATAATATACAGGGTGACTCACTGGTGTAACTCCCGGAAAGGGGTTGTAGCTGAGATTGTATTACTACATTCAAGTCTGATAGCTGCAAAAGTTGTGAATGAAATTTTAAATATCTCTTAAAAAATGATTACAATTTGAAAACACTAAAAAGCAGTAGATAAATGAAATTGTTTTGCGCAGTCGATGCCAGATCCTCCATCCGAGGATTACAGAAGAGAGAGGAGCGAGAAGATGTACATTCAAGAGAGCCGGGCTTACAGTAGTCAGACGAGCAGCCATTCACCGTCGACATACTCGACGCTGAAAGATTCTTATAGAAGTTACGGTGCAGGAAAAGAATCGAGTCCACCGTACAACTCGAGCAGCAGTTACAGCACCCTGAAGAACGAGTATCGAGAACCCAACAAGATCGAGCACCGAAGAGAGGAGTTCGATTATCGAGTGTCACCGGACCGAAAGATCTCCGAGTCGTCCACCGATTCGTACAGAAAGCACACGGACTCGTTCTCGCCACCTGGCAATATTGATTATATCGACGAAGACATTCCCTATCACGCCAGACAAACGAGTCAACCGTTTTCGTACGGTGCCACTTCGGACATGATCAAACACCAGAAGCTTTCGTCGCCTTCCTTGGTTAGGAAAGCTTCTGTGCGAGGCACGGCTCCCATGGTGGACTTCGAGGATATACTCGGAGATAATTCCAGGAGACCCATCAGCCCTTTGAGTCCGAACACGCCGGATCCTCCACCGGAATTCGCTAATGGACCCACCAAGGGCAACGCTGATCACGTCGATGGGTGAGTTACACATGCTTGTTATAATTAATTCGATAGCAAATACTGAATACTTGATACGAAGTATTAGGTAATCAACGTTTAGTATAGTAGGATGTACATTCGGAGATTGGGATTGAATAAGCATGAGAAGTTGAAAGCATCTTATTCTAACTTGCTATGTTCCTGGGTTACTCAATTTCTATATTTTCGAATTTCCTAATTACCGAATTCCTCATTTTTAAGTTCCTAGATCTGAATACTTCTGGACCATCAAATCTCTAAATTATCGTATCTCTAGATTTTTAGATTTCAACGACCCCAAATACCTACGTGTTTAAAGTCCTAGATCTCCCTCCCAAATTCTTAGATCTCCAAATCCTCAGATGTCCAATTACCATCATCAAAGTCTTGTATCAAAAAGTGTCAACACCGACATATTTTTTGCAAAGAATCTGTTATTACACGACACCCTGTATATAATACAAGTTCCAGACCGATATCTGTCCTCCCGACCGGGAGGCCCTTTTCCTGGCAAGTTTCCCAGCTACGCGAACCTCATTCCCTGTAACAAATCCCATAATTAAATGCTCAGACCGTCTAATAATACGCGGACTGAAAAGTGTTTCGTCACGCTCGATATATATTGCGAGAGCAGAAGATTAGGCGGTTTCCACGGAACCTGACGTGGAAATCGTGACGGCAAGTGGGCCATTCATCTGGCAGAGCTTCCAGACGATGGTCGACAACGTTGTTTCGCAACGAGTCTCGACGAAACGGGCGCCGCAAAAGAGTCCCTGGGAAAAGGACAGATTCGTGCAAACGTATCGAAGAGCGACGAGGAACGAACGATCGATGCCCGTCGGGGGACAATTAATAAATTGTCTACCCATACGCGGACGAGATTACAAGGCTGCTCCCCGTATTTCTGCCAGGAATGGCGAACGCGGTCATCGTGAGTCATTGTCAGACTAGTGGAAAGAGAAAAGTCATCGTTATACACCGGTGCAGACGGACACTTGGACGCTTGCTATATCGCGTTATGAAATACGAGTTTCGTGGTTTGCGGGTGTACATCGAGAACTGTCGTGTTCTCGACGCGGTAATTTGTTATTCCTCGCGTACGCTTCAGGACACGTAAATTTATACATTGTTCGATCTCCGGAGGGGATGATTGCTCCTACTTCTCCTTCTTGTTTCACACGATTTATGACCACTCGAATCGTTACATACATCTTTGCTGACGGATATTTCTCGATTGAAAAATTTACCATTTCTACATACTTGTAATCTCCACGTAACGAAATTTTTGTCTTTTCAATTATGGAGAATTTTGTCACCATGAAATCGATCGTAATTCGGTCATTCAATCTACGACGATTTTCGCGGTCGAAATTTTATCCGAATGCAAGAGAAAGCTGAGGTATCCAGGTTTAACGAGTTCGTAAAACGGAGTTCGTCGAACCAGTCGGACGTGAAATATGTCCCGTTTTGTGTATCGAGTCATTCGAGCCACGAAAGCCGTGAAAATAAACGTCCCTTCTGAAGCAGAGTTCGGCCTGCGAAACCGCAAGTTTCGCCTGGATATTTATGAAGAACCGTGGTCCGCTACGATGGAGAAACAGGCGACGTTTATGGTCGAAGAGGTCGACAGACGTTTGGCAGGTCTGCTTTCTCAGACGTGCAAAGAAATTCTCCTTTCGGGGCTTCACCGTTCGTTTCTCGTCTCGATCTTGCTTTTCAACTTCTGTAGCCTCCTTCCATCAGGGCTGCTCTCTCAAACAATCGTTCAAAACGTTACCTTTTTACCACTGTGAACTCGGCAAATTTGAACAGTTTTACTTTGACAATAGCTGCAGACTGATGCGACACACTTTAAGAATTAACACCAGCACTAGTGTTACTAGTTTACTATATTCATAAGTGAAAGAATTGGTGCTAGGTGATATGCTTTTCGATGCAGGGAGGTTTGCCTAAGGCAATATCTTCTAATAAAATATGTTCATATGAACTTTTATACCAACGAAATTTTATGAAGTCAGCGAGAAGTCATAAATGGATAGCATTTTATTCCATGATCTACTTGTGATCCAATTTGTCCACTGATAGGTTCGCATAAACATAGCTCCACCTAATTTTGGAACTATCAGCAGATAGTAATCGAATAGTAATTTCAATCGGATTCAAAGAAATTTCTCCACAGTAGAAAGAAAGACAGAGGAGTTATTTCTGTTCCTTCGGTCGCCCTCTGACATAATTATAAATATAGAACAGGCGAGACGCGCTAAATCGACCGCCACGAGTTTCACCATACCCATTCGCGTTTCGATGCTCGTCCTCTTTGTTTTTCGCCGTTCTTGCAAGTGTATCCCTTTCCGCCGGCAATTTTTCTATTCTTGCGACATCCCAGTGGGTTCGCAGCGAAAGTCACTCGGATACGGAAGTCGTTCGAGGCTGAAATAAGAGCACAAAAGTAGCTCGCAAAGCCTCGTACAATTTTCCTCGACGAGCTTGTATTTCCGCCGTCCATTCCTGGACCATCCTGCATGAATGACTTGTCCCCTTCTAGCCATTCTATTATTCCGAGAAAGATTCTCTCCGCTCCTTTTTTTGGACGTTCAAAAATTCATGAGTGGAAAATGTGGGGCCTCTTGGTGAAAACCCGATTATTACGCTCTCGAGTTCCATCAAGGAAAATTCTATTTGAGACTATTTCACTGGTCCATTCAGAAATACAAAGGATATCTCTTCTCCGAGTTTCTGTATTCTTTCTGATCGTCTTCTGCAAACTATTTTCACTGATATATTCAATTTATTTTTTATTGGCTCAGTTCCTGATTGGTTTGTACTATGCAATAGCTATAAATAGTTATAGATATAGTTTAGAAGAAATTTATCGTAGATATAATTTGAGAAAAATTCAGTATTATTTGATCACATAAAAATATTGCTAAATGATAGCTATGGTATTGAAGATTAAAGTTGACTAAAACATAATCATTTCACGGAAGCAGACATTTTATGTCGATAACATTAATGAAGCATTTATGCAGTCATATTCGGTGAATCTTGAGCTTTAAATTCATGTAGCATATGTGCCACTTTGCGATACTTCTCTGTCATGATATCTTGTCAGACTTTCTACCCATCAAAATTGGTTAATGTTTGACATGATTGACCATCGGTCATTTTGTAGTAAGCACACTAACGGAGCACATACATCATAATTTTCCTCAGTCATCAAGCTTTAAATTGGTATAACACAAGTAGTATTTGGTGATACTTTTCTGTCATGAAATACCGTCAGACATTCGACGTTTCGAAGTCGAGTGTACAAAATGTGACCCAATGCTCGATGTTTTTTTTTCGGTCATTTTACATCGGTGTTTCGGTATAATGCAGAACAAGGCGATTTTACGATGTTCGCAAGGGTGTGGTCAGCCCCGTTAAGCCAAAGTATAAATTTCGCTAGTCGTAAAGAAAAGCGAACGAGCAAATGGCGAGAGAGTCGGTCGATCGGTTTGCGTACAATCCATTTATTACGAGCCGCAACGCGAGATCGAAACACAGGTTTGAAATCGATGGCCCGAAGCGATCTCATCGATCAGGATGTAATTATCCAGGATCTATCGTGGTAGGAGGTCCTGATTCCGGCCCTCTTCCGACTTGCAACCGTGACGGGGACCCCGGTTCGTTCTTGTGGCCATTTCTAACGAGGCTTTGTTACTCGACTCGCGCGTCTCGTGTTCCATCGAGAAAGTGGCTTCTCGTGTTTTCATCTGCTCGCGAGTAACTCGAGCTGACCGTAGGCGAGAAAAGCGAGAAATCACGATTTACAGGATGAAAACAGCTGCTCCGCGGCTACGGAGATCCTAATCTGTGACAGCTGACAGAGTGTCCTGCGCATCCTTCCGTTTCTTCCTTCCTTATGCGGGAAAAATTTGCTCTCCTGTCTGAAAAGTTGGGGGACATCAGCTACTGGATGAAGATTAATTTCGTGGTGAAAATGCTCTTCGTAGATTTGTGGTGCAATTTATGGCTTGCAATAGCAAATTAACACTGAAATTATCAGACAAAATGGCTTCACATTTTGTATTAGAAAATCTTGTTGCTGTATTGAAATACCTCTCATATTTTGTTGAAATGCATTCAGTTAAAGAATAGAAAGTAATAAATAGGAAATGTGTCTATGACAAATTTGGGATAAAAGCGTTTAAACGAGTATAAAGTTCTCAGAGGGATAAATAAATCTTCCGGATCTCGACAAATTATCTTGCTCTTTAACTACGTTTCGCGGAGAGTTTGATCATTTCAAAGTTCTCGTTGGAATTTCGTTGTTTTCGTTGAATAAAAGATAGTTACGAGTCGAACGATACGATTGAGAAAGTTCCGGCACAAAGTAGCGAAGTTTCACTTTCCTCTTCCTGTTGTTGGCAGATTATCATGGCTGAGACAGCAGCAATTGAAGCTCGCCGCGAGGAGAGATGAAAGAAACCCGGGAAAACTTTGGCGACAGGAGACCGGAAATCGAGTGATCGGAGAATTGAGAAGCTTGCAGAGAAACAGATTGAGGCACGACGGATATGCAAGCGACTCGGCGGTCCTCGACGACGATGACGACACTTGGGCTGCCAACTCCACTTCACAGGTTGGGAATAAAAATCAAATCACGTTTTCTTTACATGACAAATTTTTGCAATTTATTTTGAAATTCCTATGTCTTTAAATTTGTGTCCCCAAATTCTTAGGTCCCGAAAATATTACCCTAAATTTGTAAGACCTAAAATTTCAAGATCCCCTTTTGTAGGGACCTCCTTAGATTTCCAAATCATAATGTTTATAAATACATCCTCAAATTGGTCCTCAAGTTCCTAATTTTCTGACTTCCTTAATTCCCAATTTGCCCTATTCTAAAGTTCATAATGTACTCAGACTTGTCCGTAAAAGTTCATCACATCAGCCTATCTCAGTGCCGCTAAAACTGCAATTACTCTTCATAGACGCAATCGCGACCGGCTCCTTACACATCTGCGCCAGCAAGTCCTCTTCTTCCTCAACGATCGAGCAGCCGGAAGTACAACGGGACAGCTGGTACCGGTACTTTAGGAAGACCTCGAGCGGAGAGTGTGAACGAGCGTCCGTTCATGTCCGTGAAACGAGCATACGAATATCGCAAATACAGCGACAGCCAGGTAAACTAGGAAGTACTCATCGGTTTTACGCGAGCAGAACGGTTTGCTGTTAAAGAGTTACACGTCTGGAATCGATCGTACTCGCGAGCCTTTTGAGATGTTTATGGTCGAGACGCAACGGTGCCGGTCGATTACGAGATGAATATTTATTAAGTCGTTGCCGTGGAAAGGGAGGCATCGTTCGGTCGACGAGCCTGTTATTTTAAGCGTCGAACTGCTTAAAATAATTGTCGGTAATAACGATAATAAATTCGAAACGGCCGTACGATCGATTTTACGTTTGCGCTGATGAAACGGCGGAAGCACGAACGCTACAATTTAGTTAGCCATAGACTGTTAGAGCAACCGCTGCGGTGCCCGTGTTTTATGGTTATGCCCCTACGATTAGAGCCTGAACTGCAAGAAACGGCCCCCCATACACTGTAGTCACCGCAAAAAGACGAAATTTCACGTACCTGCAGCCACGAGAACAGCCTATTATCTGATTTCAAACCAGAATGATCTAATTTCAATAGATCGTGAACCAAAAATATAGTCTTTTGTATATTCGTTACTTTTTCACAGACTTTTTAAATAATGTTTGCCTAAATTCTCTATAGTCGACAATTTTAATATGACTCTAAAACTCGATAGCACTGCTGATTAATACGATTAATAATTGACTAACGACGAATTATAATGAAGCAAATAATTTCAATTCGTGTACATACCGTGGTGGCAGCACGGGAAGGATTAACCCTCATAACACCGTGCAGGGTACACCTCAGCTACCCTTTCATAAATCTTCACATGACAATTCGTTAAAATATTTTCGACTAAACGATATATTTAGTCCGAGGTAGTTTGAGTCCCAGCACGGTGTTCGACACAGTTTTTAGAGCAGGGTCGTACGAGGGATAGAGTAGCCAGCTCCCTCTAGCATGAAGCGCTTGGCTTGCTTTTCAGAGCCCTCCGACATCCCCTCGCTCAGGCTTAGCAAGCACACAACCCTTAGGATTAGCAATGCAGCAACAAGCAACGTTCGTTAGCACGGACAAGCCTCAACCGCCAAGGCCCGAGTCTCGCAGCGATAGTTTCGTTCGGGCTGACGCTCTGTTGCGCGAGCATCGTCAGCAGCAGCAGCTCGCGAGCAGCAACGCGATCGGCAATCACACGGAGCAGAAACAGGATTACGCGCGAAACGCGCGACCGGAATCGCGAAATCGCGTGGTCGGTTATCAGAGCTACGAACGCACCACGATGGCCAGCAACGATAGGAGCATCGATCACGTGGACGCAGGATTGCTGGCGGTCGTTGATCAGCAAACGAGCGGTCAAAACAACGCTGACCCTCTCGTGAGCCTAATTCAATCACTGGCCGAAATATCGCCTGTTCGCTCGCCTTCATCCGTGACTAACAAGAACGTGAACGATCATCATCCTGCAAACAACAGCGCAGCAACTGCGACTACTGCGAGCAACAACGTTGCTAACACCATCACTAATTGCTCCCCTAACCAGTCGCCCAAAGCATGGCAGAATTGCACCCAGGTTTGTCCACCCTCTTCCCACAATCTCCTCACACGTACATACATAGTTTACTTGCACGGTAGTTGTCTTCACCTGTGCGCAAAATTTATGAACAAAATTTGGACACAAGATCGATGATGAATTAATGTGAGAAAGTATAGCGTGGTAGAGCTGTGAACACATTCGTGTGGTTGTTTAAGGTCACTCTAGATTATAGGTACAGTTTTATAGTTGGTACTTGGAAGATATTTATACTGGGTTGTTCTAAGTGAACATATAGTTCTGAGAATCGTATAAAGTCTAACTCATAGCGTAAGTTTCAAAGTTGCTATTGATAGCAACGGGGGACATATGGAGTTAAGTTGTGGAGTGCTGGTCCGGATATCATATGTGAAAAGGTACTTTAATTACTCTTAGGTTCTCTCTAACTTTACTCTCTTGATATAGGTTTTCACAGTTAAAAAGGCCCAGAATTGGATTAGCCCCTAAAAATTTCAAAGACCCTATGCCAAAGAAGGTATATCCTAAATCAAAGCACCACCGTTCCAAAGTTCAAAAGTTCCCAAATTCCACAGCCTCGAAAGTTAACAATTTCAAAACCTCTAAGCTCGAAATTCATAAGTCACCAACATTCTGAAATTTTCTAAAATACTAAAGTTCCGAAACTTTGAGATTTTCAAATTCTCTGTTAAAGTTCCTAAATCCGAAAGTCCCAAAATATTTGCAGAACTTTTCTCGACCCACAAGCGACTCATCTTCGATCATTTTCAAACGAATCCATTTTGAACGTACCACGCTATACTTGTTCACGAAAGTTTCATCGATTACACGTATGTACATGTCGCTTGAGCCAACCACACACGAAATCACAAGTCGTAGATGATAAACGGATATCGTTAAAAATCGATGATATTCGCAGTCGCACAATGATTCGGCGTCATCGTGGACCGAGAGGAGCGTCAGCCCCGGAAGTGCAGTTGTCAGCAGCGCCTCGAGGCCGCAGACGCCAGCATTTCCGGTACATCCTCGAACACCGTACGTGAACAATTCTTCACCGACGGTTACGTTCGCGGCCGATCGTTCTTACTCCACTTCGAACGCCACTTACAACGTGAACAACAATAACAACAACGTGAACAACGTCGAGGCAGCCGGGAACAACAACAACAATGTCGGGAATTATCCTAGCGAACGAACGATCTACATCGAAGAACGAAGAGAAGTCTCGAAGGAGACGGGACTTCCACCCAAGAGTCCGACAACACAGAGGTAAGATTTTCACCGTTTTTACTTCGGTTCAATATACTTTATAACGCAATTAGTGTTCATAATACGTTTGAGTTTGGAGCTTAACTCCGTGGGAGTGTTGCAAAAAGTTTAGGAACTTCAAGATTTAACACTTTGATGGCTAAAGGTATTCGCGACTTTGATCCTTCACTAGTTGCATCGTCTGCATATTATTTTTATCCACTTATGACAGTAATTATAGTCTGAAATTATACTAATCGTTAGATACGAGAGGTATAATCATAAGAATTATGAGATCATCATAATCGTAAATTTACAGCCATCAACATGTTGAGCTTCGAAATGACCGATTTAATTATCTACTGTGATTGATCAGCTTCGATATAAAGCGGGAACTCCCGTTAATATTAACACGTTTTATCCTCTAATTAGTTCGAATCGAGTAAATAAATCGAGACTGTTAATTTCACGATAAGATAACACATCGACATAAAGCGGTAATTTAGGAAGCATTAAGACCGCCACTTATCTACCTTGATCAATCAAGATCGCCCATAAAGTTAAAGGATATCCTTTCGATTTATGTTCTGAACGATGGTTTACATAGGTATCGCATTTTCCCCGCGTTTTATGAGATTATTGCTTACATGATTATGACACAGATTGATATTCGTGATTCTAGACGCTTGAGTTTCCCGGCAAGCGGGCCACTTAAACAAACGCATAACAAACGATGGCCGCTCACTAACCAATCGGCGTCGTTCGACTATAGGTAATATACTGTTTGAGAGCACTGGAACACGTGGTAAACGATGATTTCTCGTTTTTGAATGACGGAAACGCGTCGATTACGATGATCCGTCGTGAATGTTCGTGACACTAACCGTATTGATACACTTTCCATTGCAATTGCATCGTGCAATCTCCTTCTGCTAAATTTTAACCTTTTCAAGAACCATTTTCTTCCGTTCGAAAGAATTTCTTTAATATTGTTTTAAATCAATAATAATTGAACAAAAATAATTACAAGGAATAACATACGTGTTTGAGAAAAAGACCACATATGTGGTCACTGATTAATTATAAATGAAATGGTTAAAATTAAATAAAAAATTAATTGTGCCCTGAATCATCAATGGCAGTGCAAGTAAATGATTTATATAATAAATAAACTGAATATAAAATCGATGCAATTGCAATCAGTTTGCAGCGATATAATCGGAAAGGACGAGCCGAGGACACGTGTACTCGTCGTGTGTGTATTGCACCTGTTGAACTAACAAAAGCTCGAGCTTTCTGCATCGTGTATCACCTCGAAAGCATATTGCCATGCAGGAATATGTATCACGAAAATAAGAATCGTAGGAAACACGCATCCATAATATAAACTTATCGACACAACGCGAAAAGAAAAATGTAATGATTTCCAGCAAACTTCTAACTGCAGCAAGAACTGAACATCGCTAATTAACAATGTACTATAAAATAATATATGCACTGTCACCTGCTCGATGATAATTATACATACGTGTGTGTATCTGTGAATCGTGCATCATCAGGCAAAGAAGCTGCGAGTCACAGCTGGTTCATACTTTGCACCGTTTGTGCTTCCTGTGTCGATGTATCCTACTCCTTTCATCCTAACTTCTGTGCAGGCAGTTTATTCGAAAAGTTTCACGACATAAACTTAATTCTTCGAAACATGGATTTGTCCGAAAACTTCTTCAAGAATGATTAAAGTGTTTGATCAAAATATTTTTGAGTAAATGCAATAAAAGTTCGAATAGACTGCGCTTCACATATCCGATGTTTTCTCACGACGTACACCACCTTGCACGAGTCATCCGTGAAACACACACCGTGAAAAAGCCACATGCGTCTGCCTGCACGCGGAAACGAAACCCTGCATGAAATGCATCGGATAACGACACGTGTGATTGGTTCGTTGCAGCAAGGACCGATCTGTTTCTCCGATAAACGAGTCGACGATGCAGTCTCAGGTTGTCACACGCAGCCCTGGTACTCCGACTCACATCGAGTTCTCGCAGAGTCCCAAGGTACTTGTACTTGCAAAATCAAATTCCAACGCGCGAACGAAAAATGCTGAGGATAGATTTCTGTCGGGATTTCAGAGTGCCACGTCGTATAGCTCCATCAACAGCGGTGGCCAGTCATCTCCGCAGGTCCAGTATTACGGTTCGAGACGATCGAGCGTTCACTCGAACACGGAGCCTCAAGAAGTAGCAGATGCCAACGTTAAATTTGTGCGCGACACCAGCAGGATCTGGTACAAGCCAAACATATCTCGGGAGCAAGGTACGAGTTCCGTTCAAAAATTATTCTACTCTCATTGAAGATAAATTCGTAGGGACACGAGGATGTCTTTGAGGATTTAGGAGTTTGAGGAATTTAGAAATTCGAGGAGTCAGAAATTCGATTTAGGAATTAGGGGTTTAGATATTTGGAGATTTAGGAAATTGGAAGTATGGAAATTCGGGGATTTAATAGTTGGAGATGTAGGGATGTGAGGATTTTGGAGTTTGGGGATTTAGATATTTGGAAATATAGAAATTTGGGGAGCTAGAAATTTCAGGATTTGTGAATTTAGGGAACTAGAAATTTTGAAATTTAGAAATTCTAAGAGTTGGAAATTCAATTTAGGAATTAGGGATTTAGAGATTTGGAGATTTAGAAAATTGGAAATATGGAAATTCGTGGATTTAATAGTTGGGATGTAGAAATCTGAGGATTTAGGACTTTGGGGATTTAGATATTTGGAAATATAGGTCAGCTAAAAATTGGAGATTTTGTGAATTTAAGGAGCTAGAAATGAAAAAATTTAGAAATTTGCAACTTTCGACCGTATGTAAAATAATATTTCACTCAAATTGCAGCCATTTCGATGCTGAAAGATGCAGCACCAGGGACATTCGTTGTCAGAGACAGCAATTCCTTCCCAGGGGCATTCGGTTTGGCGCTGAAGGTTGCAACTCCACCTCCAGGTGCTCCAAGTAGCCCCAGAGACCCGTCGAGCGAGTTGGTCAGGCATTTCTTGATCGAACCGACCTCCAGAGGTGTTAGATTAAAGGGATGCGCCAACGAACCTGTCTTCAGTTCACTGTCGGCATTGGTTTACCAACATAGCTTAATGGCGATGGCTCTACCTTGCCAGCTGTTGCTACCAGAACCAGAAGCTGCAGCTAGAGCACTCGATTCGTCTGGCACGAACAGCACCCAACAGCTGCTTGCGCAGGGTGCAGGTAATTTTACTCGATGATACAAAAATATATTCATAAAATCTTGCTTCCTTCATATTTTTAATCGATAGCTACACCTCATGAATCTTTATAAAATCAAAAAATGAAAGTCTAATTTATGTCATGTTTAATTTACTTTAAATTGATTTCAAATCCAAAAGCATAATGTACACAAAAAAGACAATGTCCACATAGGTTGTTTTTAAGAATGTAACTAAAGTATAGATATATGTAAACATCTTTGAAGAAATTAATCTTACTTTTAACTTTACGATTGACTTCAAGTTACGAGGGTGTACTAAAGTTTTTTTAATCTGATGTACTAAGGTTAGTTATTTGTTTCAGCCTGCAACGTTTTATACCTTTTCACAATGGACACCGAGTCTCTGACGGGTCCTCAAGCAATCAAGAAAGCAGTCACGACCATGTTTGAACAGAAACCACTGCCTACTGCAACTATCGTTCATTTTAAGGTCTCCACACAGGGGATCACCCTGACTGATAACGCGAGGAAGCTTTTCTTCCGTAGACATTACCCCACGAACAATATCAGTTATTGCGGTTTAGATACGGAGGAGCGCACTTGGGATTTCTCTGGCGAGGACTTCGGACGATCAACCAGCGCTCAGTAAGCTCTTTAACTCTTCAAAAAACTCCTGAACTCTTCAAATAATTTTTGAACTCTTCGAGAAACTCTGAAGACACAGGGAGTCTCGCTATATGGCCCTGAAGAGAACTTTTCAAAGAAAAGAGTTCAAATTAAATGTACAATTTCTTCCTTTTACAGTCACATACAGGGCCATACAGTGAGACTTCTGTATACTTCTTTAATATTCTGATACCACTTTAACATTGTATCTTCGTTATTAAAAATAAAATCTCACCAGTAACGTATAAAGATTGTAGTGCTATAAATTACAGATTTTCTGGTTGTTTATTATAAAAGTTTTTGGTGTTTTTACAGCCGATGTTTCGGGTTCGTGGCAAGGAAACCCGCGCACAAGTCGGACAATCAATGTCACGTGTTCGCCGAGCTAGAACCAGAGCAACCAGCCACGGCCATAGTGAATTTCGTGAACAAGGTCATGATGGGCAATTCCATAGCGAAGGCCAACATCGTTTAAGCGGTGACATTCGCCGCATACCTCCTCGACAATTCTCGAGTAACGGTCTTTCGTTTGACCATGGAGAGATTCATCGACGTGAAAATGTTGGCCGAAGAGGATAAATCGTGCATGTGTGGTTCTGAAAAAGCTAGTTGACTCTCGTTATAGATCTTCGTGCATTTCGTGAACGTAGCTAATCGGAGTCAGTAGAGCATGAACGTTCTAAACAATACCGTAGCAGTTAACGTTAAGGGGTTGTGGATCATTCTTCGCGATGAAGGAGGATCAATACGTAAACAGATATTCGATTCCATCCTTGTTGATCACACGCTCGAGAAGAGATACGTTGTTGACGATCGTTACTGTTGGCAAAATTATCTTTTAGCGAGTAGCAGAGTAATATAAGCGAAGCTCGAAGCAAAGTACCGTGATGTGTCATTCCGACAAGCTATACATGTAATCTGTTTGGTAACTGTTTGTATATTTATTTCAATTCGGTGATTCGACTTTAATTAAACCTGAAGGAAATCGTAAATATTTTGTAAAACAGTGATCATTTTTTAAAATAGTTCTCACTCAAGTTCAGATATACTGGGAATATTAAGAGAAGGTTTGCAGGGTGCAACAGTCAGAAAAATATAAATATATGATATCTTGAAGATTACTGAGCTGATGTTGGTTTGGTAAAGATATTTAATACAAGTCCTATGTATCTTAACTTCTAAAATGTAATTTTTCAAACCTCTACACCATGATCAGTGTAATTGTTCACGGAATGATCAAGTAAAACTGCCAAACGGGAATCAAGGTTATTCAAGGTGAAACCACCGTGAAACGGAAGCTGCATACCGCAACACTGTACTTTGGTTCGAAAGCAAAATTGTTACAGAAAGGATACCGTGTACTGGTATAGAGTACGGTAGCTATTAGTGGAAGAGCATATCGATCGTGTTGTAATCTCGATCGTCCGGCGCTGGGAGCGCAAAATTATCACGAGTACGTCTCGATCGCATGAAAACCACGATAATCACTCATACACATACACAGAAATATATACGTTATACACTATTGCGAAGAATAGTTGAATCAATGTACGTTATCATGAAAGCGTTATACTTGGGACTCTCGAGTAATGTTTAGGGAAGAAATGTTACGTCGTTGCGGAGCCATTTTTGTCGTAGCCCACGAAGAGGAAGGCTAGCGTGTTACATATAAATAACTGTAAATAAGTGAAGTTCGTGTACGAAGAACGACGCGTATTCGCCGATACGAGGTCGAGGAAGATGGCCGATTCGAAAGAGGAAACTGGAGGATCGAGTAACGCGTCGAGTAAATCAGACGGAACAGAAATAAACGATACTCGAAGAGGAGTAGGGTAATCGAAACGAAGCATCACATCGTCGTATATTTTTTTTTCTTTCATCTCCCTGAAACCCATAGGTTCTTGCCATTAAACCGTCCTCGCGAGCGACGTCCTTCGTTCTTGAAGAAACCGGTCGAACCAACGAAGGACGATCCTGTCGACGAGGACGAGGATAAGCAGTCAATTATTATGCGAGAGAACGTTACATGTAATTACTACGACAATACTGTAGCCACGAGAGGATGAACGATCATTATTTGTGATCCTTCTTGTCGCGGCACACATTTCTTCGTCTTTGTCTTCTTTGAAATGTTTCTATGTGCGCGAGAAGATTGGTCGGGTCCTTTTTACGCTTCCCCTTCTTCGTACCTCCTATTCCGCACCCTAGGTTCTCCCTAGAGAGAATCCCGGACTTGATACTGATCAAATTCAACATTCTACCTACACATCCTTCAATTTTTCAAGTCTATTTTCTAATCCTAGGATTTTCCTGGATATTCTCCAGGATTTTCCACAGTATAAAATGGAGGAACGATGAAGAGGAACGATAGACCACTGTGCTAGTCAAAATTCGACGTGTATATTCGAACAAGCAAGAATTTGATATACGTGTAGACCTCGAGGCGCGAGGTACGATAATGACCCGATCTTTCTTCTCCCTTGGATTCTTTCTTTTTTTATGTCTCTGTTTCTTCGTTTTCGCGGTTTATAACCGCAACGCGATCGTTGTCTCGTCTCTTATATGTATGTTTAAAATTCCGTGCACGCGGGAACCTGAACTAACCGAGTTAACATTAATTTAACACCAGTCATTATATAATAATTATCGAATTAATTATTTACTTGTTTACGCTCTATTATTACCGTACGATCACGCAATAACTGTATTGTTGCATACCGGAAAGGGTATGTTCTTTATAGATGTAACGATAATAAACCCATATTCGAAGCGTAACTGCAGTTGTTTCATTTCTTCTCCCCCTTCTCTTCTTTATCTTACTGATCCGTGAAACGCTAGACAACTTTGTATCGCGTTTGTAGTTGTATTTTCTCAATTCATAATCTTGTATCGCTCGACAAGCAGAATCTTGTAAAAACAAATAGACAAGTAGAATGTCTAAATCATGCAACGGAAAGGAAAAGCTACCAGAAAATTTTCACGGTCAATATTCCCATTCATATTCTGCTGAAAGGAGTCCGTTAGGTTCACAGCTATGGTAAGTAGAAATCCATCTCCCGATTACCGTTAGGAAATTATAATGGAATGAACACAGCATCGTACAGGAAGTATTTTCTTCTTCGCGTGTATTAGATAGATTAATCAAAAGTTCATGGTGTGAACGGTAAACTGATTGTAAAATCTTGATTTTTAAATAGAAGTTTAAATATAAACCTGTAACTGGTAATAAATTATTGGAAACATTTTTAACGCGTTGATTATCATTATCAGTGATTGATTGATCCGGAAATGTTGAATTTAGAAATTGATTGATTATGTATTTAATAATCATTCATTAAGAACTTAATAATAACTTAATTGATTATGTATTTAATAATCATTTCGATGTGTATATACAAAAATTAAGATTCACAATTTCTGGATTTCTAAATATGTCGATTAATTTTCTAAACTTCAAATCTCTAACTCCCCTAATTTTTAGAATTTCTACATCTCCAAATTATTACAGTCTCAAATTTCTAGGTCTCCAAATTCTAAGGTTATATATCTATATTTCAAATTCCTATGACTCCAAATTCGAATGTCACCGAATTTATAGATTCATATATACCTAGGTCTGCGGATACCTATGTCCTTAAATTTCAATGTCCTCAAATTTGGATGTCCTCAGATTGGATGTTCTCTTTCTACATCCCCAAATTTCCAAATCTTCAAATCTCGATGTTCACAAATACCTACATTTCCAAATTCGTACGTCTTCAAATTTTTAAGTTTCACAATGTTTCACACAATTTTTAAGTTTCACAATTGAGATTCTCCAAATCTCAGTTTCTGGAAATACCTGTGTCCTCAAATTCCTACGACTCTAAACTCCTAAGTATCCAAACTCCTAAGTTTCAAAATTCTTAGTTCCTTCATTGTCAAGTTCCTATGTTCCCCAAGATCCCCAAATTCTGAAACCCCTTAAAAACAAACGAACGGAAATGCTTTTCCTCTCTCAAGTGTCATATTTTCCCTGGAGAAATCACATTTGCTCTCGGTCGTCTACTTTACCGTCCTTGACGGTTCAAGCCGGAAGGGTACCTGTTGAGAAGTAGCGCCACATTCCACTAACCTCGGTCCACTATCGCTAGAGAAGGAGCTTGAGTACTGAATACCACACGGAAATCCCGTAATCCAGGCCCGTGGGGCACACCAGTGAAACTGTCGTTTTTCGTTTACGCTCACAAGACTGGTTCCGGACTCGAGCCAAGAGAACAGTCAATAAGGAGGCTTCGAGAAGATCACACATCCTGGCCTGATTCAGGCCGACCATGGCTGTCGACGTTCTGTCGATCCTGCGGCTCGGATTTAGCTTATCGATCGTCGTTTCGTTAAGTCTGATCGATGCCAAACCAGCTCACGATTTGGAACTGTTCATATCGGAGAAAAATTACTCGTTTCTGAACAAGGAGAATTTGTTTGTTGAAGAAAGAAAAATTGAGAGGTTTGTGTTAAGTGTTTAGTCTCAGTGATTTAAATGTGTTTGGTGATTTTATGGTCAATTGGAGAATTTTTTGTTATTTTTTCTTATTCGAAACTTTGTAACTTTCTGAGTTCATTTTTCATATAGTATTATGGTGAATTTGCAATTTTTCAGAATTTGGTGGATTTAGTTTTAAATTTCAATTTTATGTGGTACTTTGCCTAATTAGTGTAATACTGATCTTTAACAGTCCGCATGATGATCGCATTGCAAATGATACAATAACTAATTTTTATCTCTAAATCTAATAAACAATGACGTTCTTTAAAAACGTTTTACGGTTTTCAAACCGTAAGAAATTTTCCAAGTAAAATAATTGAGAATAATTAAGAAAGTGATGCTTATCTCAGGTACTCGATAGACCCCTCTAAACATCTAAACGAAACTAACGAGAGTTCAACCCATGAAACCAAAAGAGGTTTTTCTTTCACGGACATCGTCGAATCGGTGTTTTCCGCGGTTGCAAATGGCCTTGGGTCGATCATGACCAGTATCATAGGTACAGAGAAAAGCTCGAAACCGCGGTCCACCAGAGTCAGCTACAAAAACTATCAATTAATCAGATTGTACCCGAACACTGAGACCCACGCGAAAGACTTGAAGGAACTTATGGATTCCGAACCTGAAGACATAAAATTTTGGACACTGCCGATGAATAATAAGTATGTGCTTTCTGAGGTCATTTTACGATTCGTTGTGCCGATTTCAAAGAATCAACATGGTTTTAGGACGACAGATGTGGTGGTCTCGCCAGACCTCGTTTCGGATGTGAAAACTTTTTTCAGGAGCAAAGGAATCGACTTCACGGTGCTGATATCGGATTTACAGGTATAGAATAATGTTAGACATCTCTTTGATAATTTTGTCATTGGTTGTCATTAATATTGTAATTGTTAATTCAGGTAATTTTAATACTTTGACTCGTTGACTGCGTTGACTCACCATATGTGGGTGATGTTTATATTTTCATACGAATCTATATAGATATTATAAAATTTGTTTATTCACCTACATGCTAATAGTTGTGTTAACTACCTAGAATTATGAATATTAAAATATGAAAATATTTAAGATCTATAAAAAGTAGAAATGGCCTAATCAAATTTTCACCTGCTTCCTGCCAGTAAATGATCTCACAGTTTTTAATGTCAACTTATCACTCCTTTCCACGAAACGTGGAGTGAACGTAAAATCGTGCTATGAATGAGAATCTAATCTAGCACATCGTGTTTTCTAAAAGAAAACGATAGCCCATCAAAATCCAAAGATGTCCAAAGAGCAGCGCGAAGATCTGGTGAGCACTCACGGTCACAGCATGACCTGGAAGAGATATCATCGATACGGAGGTAAATAACCTAAATAAATTCGTTATCTGCCGGATCGTCGAACGATTTTCTTCCAGATATCGCTAGATACATGGAGTATCTAGCCTTCAGATACCCAAGTCTGGTGGAACTAATAACTATTGGACACAGCTATGAGGGGCAACCCATAAAGATGGTGAAAATCTCGTCTGGTCTGGCCAAGGATGGCTACGACAAACCAGCGATCTGGATAGATGCTGGTAAGTTCTAGTTTCTTTCACTTGTTCTCACTGGAACGTGTTTACCCAGTTACCACGATGAAATTCATGATAAACACAAAGACCTGACGTGCATATTGATGATTTCGTCCGCATATAACGCGTTTTACCATTTGACGAGAAATCTTTATTATTCGTTGCTCGCGTATCCCAAGCAGGTACAATCAAATCTCAGTTAAACTTTGCATAATAATCCGAGAGATCTTTTTCCAGAACTGTGTGTACGCATGCACGAATTTCTAATGCTAATTCGGAGATGCGACGGAGCACACAGCCTGATAATGAGTTCAGAAAGTTGTACGAATATGAGTCGGAACGAACTAGTTCCTGGCTTCTTATCTTCTTATCTTTGGAAAGAAGGGTATACTGTCAGAAACAAGTTTGAATATTGAAAAATGTAGAATCGAGGTGGAAAAGTTACTGGTTGACTTAAGGGTTTTCGAAGATTTGAATACTTGGGATTGGGTTGAGATTTTGGGAAAATAGGAATTTGGGGACTTAAGGATTTTATGATTTATGGGTATGGAATTCTAGGAATATGGCGATATGTGGACTTTGGGGGTCTAGAAATTTGGGGATTTAGAGACTTCAGGGTCTAGAAATTTGGGGGTTTAGAAATTTGGGGATTTAGAGACTTCAAGGTCTAGAAATTTGACCTTCGAATTCAGAGACATAGGTGTTTGTTGAATCTCAGAAGTTGAAAATCTAGGAATTTGGGGCCGGAAGAATGTAGAGATGTGAGAATCCTGGAATCTTGGGATTTGAGGATCATAGAATTTAAGGAACTGAAAATTTGAAGATCTAGAATTTCAGAATCTTGAAATTTGGTGATTCAGATATTTAAATATTTAATCTTGGAATCTTGGATGTAGATATTTAGAGAGCTAAGAAGTTGAGGGTCTACCTATGAATTTGTGAATCCTAGAATTTGGGGTCCTAAGAATTGTTAACCCTAGGAACTTGGGAATCACTTGAGTGTACATTCTACAATTTTTTGATGCATTATACACAAATAAACGTTAGTAGAATTTTATGCCATGGACAATAGAAATCACTTATGTAACTTTGTAAATTTAAAGCTTCGCATTAACCATAATTGTATTATATTTTTTGTCGCACGAAATCTCATCGAAAGCTTAAAGTACTTGATAATTGATAGGATCGAGAGATAACTCGTAAAGAATTGTCTCGTGCAAACTCAATCCAAGTTGCGTCAGATTATACCTATCTGACGCAAATCTGACGATATCTACCTTTCTGTAAAAAAGTCAAAATACAAAAAATAGTTCGATCTCTACTTCATATAAAGTAAATACACCGTATACTCCCATGCACTTAATTTATTCCTCAAACTCACTCTTCCATTCCTCTTAATCCTATTTCAATGAAAATAGTGTAAAAATAACAGATAGGTGAAATTCGTCTTATTCTTTCTTTCATCGTGAATCTTTAAATATTTAAGTATGCGAAACGATTATCGAGAGCAACAAATTTCCATGGGGTCCTGTCCCGTTACCTCTCGCATTTTCTCGAATTCACTTCGTGTTCCGTAGGCATGCACGCACGTGAATGGATCAGCTCCGCTGTGGCGACCTACATCATGAGCCAGTTAGTCGAGAAGAATACCAGCTACTCAAAACTGCTGGACAATGCTGACTGGATGATTTTACCTGTCGCGAATCCTGATGGCTACGAGTTCACTCACATCGGTGATAGATTATGGAGGAAGACTCGCAGCAACCATGGAGACGATCAAGATGACAGTCGGTACGGTCTCTGAATTTAGGAGCTGAGAAAATGGCGGTCATAACATAGTCAACTGTACCGAGAAGACATACACACACTTCGATATCTTATCAAAATTAATTAATATTCCAATTATCTTCTGACCGAAATTTATTAATATTTATATCATTTAATAGCTTTTGGCTGATAATTGATTGCCGTTCGGCAGATATTAATAATTACTTTTGGCTGAAATTAATTAATATGCAAATCTGACACTGCTGATATTAATCAATTATTTATTTCACTTGATCGGAATTAATAAATATTGAAATATTATTTGACTAATTAGTAAATTAGTATAGGGCATATCAAGGACGTTAAAAATCTCCGTCACAAAGTGAGAGCTCCGAGTGTCGTCTCAGCTCTGAACAGAACAAATCTTTACAGAAAATCATGAAGTTTAGTCGATGATTTACTAATTGTCTTATAGACAGTCCCACTCCAGCCTGCTTCAGCTTGTGAGTCATTATACAAGGTGGTTCTGGGGCAAATGCGAAGGTGTCGATCCAAACCGCAACTTTGGATACCATTGGGGCGAAGTGGAGGAGGGTGGAGCGAGTTTAGACCTTTGTCACGAAACTTACGCTGGTCCGTACGCATTTTCTGAACCGGAAACCAAGGCGATGGCCGAATACATCTTGACCAACAAACAGAATATTAGGTAAATAATGAAAATGATAGGTAGGTACTAAAAATGTCTTGTAACTATATCACCTTCGTGATAAAAATATTCACAATTCAAAAATTGTTATATGATAGAAATCATATAACACCTATATGAAACAAATAGCTTCTTTGACATATGATATTAATTAGTTAATCAGTTCTTAACTACAGTTAACTTATAGATAAGGTTTTTATATTTTACAAAGTTCTACAGTTTACTCAATCTCGCACGAGTACTAAATAATAAACACTGTTACCGAGTTACGATTAAAGTAATAAATTCCATATAATTTTTTAAATTGACTCAGTTACGACCAGCTCTTATATTTATTATTCGAATAGTATGAAATATTAATTAATGATTTTTGAACTTACTATTAGCTACTATTTTTGTTTGGAAAGAGCTTCGTGGTCAATTATCAAATTATTCGTCTAGAAATTTGTAACTGTTAATTGTGAAAGTGATGGTAGATAAAATTTGCAGGATGTACTTAACGCTGCACTCCTATTCGCAAATGTGGCTAGTACCATGGGGATACACGCATTCGAAACCATCCGATTATTCGGAACTAATGGGTGCAGCTAGAAAAGCTGTCGGTGCAATTTCCAAGGTACACGGCACCAATTATCAACTTGGTCCGTCAGCTGATTTATTGTATCCGACATCAGGTACGATAACGACGGAGTAAATATTTCATGCGTATATAACAGAAAATATTGGCTCGTTATCGCGTTTGTTTGATAACAATTCAGTAATTAGTAGAACACAAATGACGCCGTGGCTTTGTAGCTAATTGAATTGATTATTATTAAAACTACCCGATAACCTAGATATGAAATTTCTGTAGTGGAACTTTTTCGAGATATCACTATTGATCATGATAATATTATGTGCAAGTAATGGGGTCATTTTCAAGGTTATTAGTCTACCTAGAATGGGCTATTAACTATTATTACCTATTCTCATAGACTACGAACTTAAAATGTATATTTTTGTAGAAAACTTGAATATTTGTTAGAATGAGAAATTTTTAAAATTCCACGTTACGATATTAAATTTTCAAGTTACAGTTTCTGAGCTTTTCAAGTTACAATATTTTCAAACTTAACCCTTTGCATTCCTTAATTTTACCTACCAACTCATTAATTTACAAAATGGATCAAGAAAGGGATTCTCGACATATTGCAACAGTGCGGAGTATGTGACGAATACATTTTTTATTTATTATAAGTAGTAAATAAATTAAAATATATGTATTCAACCAAACTATTTATCTGAATTATTTGTGAGATCCAAAAGAAATTTAGTGTCGGGCCACACTCGACATAGGAGTGCAAAGAGTTAAGGTTAGAATTCAAACTGATCCTCAAAACGTCAACTTCTAAAACGTTCAAATCTTCAAATTTCTAACTTTGAAACTTTCTAAACTCTCCAATTCCGAAATTTCCAAATTCTTAAACCTTGAACCCATACCCTCAAATCAGGAAATTCTAAGACCCAAACCTCTTCTCAAATCCTCAAAAATTCAAATACCTAAAAAGTACAAATACTGACATTCTAAAATTCCTGAAACCCATAATCTAAAAGCCTTCAAATCTCGAAATATCAATCACTTGAACCTTGAAATCCTGAAACGTCGAAATCAGGAAATTCTAAAACCTGTAAGATCTCCAAAAAAAAATTCAAATATCTAAAAATACAAATCCTAAGATCATAAAATCTCGAGATTCCGTAACCTCGAATCCCTCGAATTCCGAGACTCCGTAACTTGAAATCCCCCAAATCCCGAGACTCCGTAACCAGAAATCCCCCAAATCCCGAAATATCCACATACTTAAGACTTTAAGTCCTGAGGACCTTAAAAAGCTCCAAAATCTTCGAATCTCCAAATTATCTTCCAAATCCCCGAAAGTGTTAAAGTCCAATTCTTCAAAAGCCTAAATCCCCGAGTCTTCGAATTGACAGTTATCTAAATTCTCGATGTTCTATATCTAGAAGCTTCAAAATTATCAGACAAGTAATCAGATGTTAATTTTGTAGGTGCCTCGGATGATTGGGCGAAAGGTGTTGCTGGAATAAAATACGCCTATACAATAGAACTTCGAGATCGTGGAACTTACGGATTTCTTCTGCCAGCGAACCAAATTGTGCCCACAGCCCGCGAAATTTGGGCTGGGATCAGAATGATTGCTCGTCTAGTCACTTGTAACACGTGAAATTCGTGTTGGTCAGCATGGTCGAACCGTCCGTATCGGCATTAAATCAAAACGTATATCAGCTGTTCGTTAATATCGTAATAAAAATCTGTCTGGACGGGTAAAAATGATTGCGTAAATATTCGAATCGATAAACTGTCCGATCGTTATCGGAGATAACGATTTCGTTCGATTACGACGTCTTTGAAAGTACGATGCAAAGTTCAATAAATCGGATCTGTCGAAATGTCTTCGAATGGATTACAAATTAAGCTGTACTATTTTTATCTATACGTGATCTGTAAATATTGTAAATCTGCGATTAAAGCGTCAGAAATGTATAACTGAACATAGATTAGTATCGTGTAATTTATACGTAATATATTTAAATAAAGTAGCATGTATTTATTTAGTAGAATCAATAAACTTTAAGAAGAAATAGTTTCTTGCGTATATCTCTTCAGAATGTAAGTGTATGTTTTTATGAAGAATCTAGAAAAATAGAATCTTGTCAAGCAATCAATCTGATATAATAGCTCGTAACATTGTATTATTTAAAGAGATCACGATATTGGACGATAATCAAAATGGTCATCACCATTGTACATAAACCACTTGTCAGGAGATGTATCTGCAATAAAAATAGCACCATAAGGACCCGTTATCGATTACAATTTAGAATTATCGCAAGATAGAATCGTATTGAAGCATATATAAATCGTAATTTCAAAACGATTTCAGTAGTTACTTCGAAACGACCGAATAACAATGTTGACCAAGTGCGTTTTGGCTGCCATCCTCGTGTTCCAGGGTAAGAAACTTCCGATAAAATTCAAACAAATATTTCGATACAGTCGCATACTTGTACCGTAACATTCATTTTATTCGGGATCGTAACATTACTGTTCATGGAGAAAATGATGCGTTACAGTTTGCCTGGCCGTCCCCCACAACCTGACACCACGTATCACCGACGGTGTTGACGCTACCCCCGGTGAATTCCCATACCAAGTATCCATACAATGGGGAGTCCCACCTCTGGTTAAATACAGCCACAGCTGCGGTGGTTCCATCTTGAACCAAAATTACATCTTGACCGCTGGCCACTGCGTCCTCAAGGTTGGAAAACTCAGGGTCGTCGCTGGTAAATACTACTTGCAAAAGGACGAGAACTCCGACCAGATGATCAACGTTGCCAAGACTGTCGTCCACAGCCAATACCCAGGGTAAGAATCAAAGAGACCTTAATTTACTTTTCGCAGCTACCTATGGTGCCAACTGAAATAAGAACCTTGAAAACGGGCGAATGTAAAAACTAGATCAACGATTTTTATGACCATGTTAGTTATTCGTAGTTGTTACATTACTTGAAATCGAACTTAATCTCAGTTTGGTAATCTCTAGTCCCTACGCAAAGAAAATGAGATAAAGCAAACAAAGTACTCGAGCGAGTTAATCCAGATGTTTTATGTCCCTCTGACTTATCTCTCTTTTCTCAATGACTTTTCAGAGGTGTTGCCCAACACGACATCGCTCTTCTGAAGTTGGAGAAACCCCTGAAATTCAACAACCAGGTACAACCCATCAAGCTACCCACTCAAGGTCAAAAACAAACTGGACAGGCTACACTCAGTGGATGGGGATCAACATCCAAGACCGTCCGCCCTGTTCTACCAAACAAACTTCAGAAGGCTGTTGTACCAATCCTGTCCAACCAGGAATGCTTAAAGGAACTGACATCGCAGTCAACCGTTGGCCAACAACCTGAACTCTTCGACACCCAGGTCTGCAGTGGAAGCGCTGGCAAGGAAGTGTCTGCTTGCTCTGTAAGTTCACGTTCTATTCGGATTTTGGAAATAGGAGAGTTGAAAGAAGAATATAATAGATAAATCTGCACATCCACATACTCATTCAAGCATGCGAACATATAAGCAAATTAATATCCAAATATGCAAATCACCACATCCCCAAATGTACATCCCCAATTCCCAAATTTGAAACCTTTGCTTCCCAAATCCCTAAATCTTCGAATCTCCAAGTCTCTAACTTTCCAAATTTCCAGATATCCAAATCTGCAAATTTCCAAATATCTAAATCTACAATTTCTAAACAATGGTGGATCGTAATCAGATCACATGAATGATGTCGATTGATTTGGTCTATGATAATTTACTAATTGCCATGGTGTTTGCAGGGTGACTCTGGCGGCCCACTCGCCCAAGGTAGTGGAAAGAACGCTGTCCAAGTTGGTATTGTTTCCTGGGGAATGATGCCATGTGGATCCAGCCACATGCCCTCTGTCTACACACGTGTCGCCTCCTACGTCGACTGGATTCATCAAAACATGAAATAAATATCTAGCAATCCTCCCTTTGGCTAACACTCATTCCTAAAAATGGACCGTGCTGCAGTAAAATTTACGGCAGCGTTTTTGTAACATCACTACAATAGAAAATAAATAAAAATGCAATACTAATTTCAACATCGACCTTTCTTATTTCCCCATACTTTCCTCAGTGCCAAAATAATTATGAGTAAAAGAAAGCGAGTACAATCAGATAAGCTTAGAGATATTGAGAATTTTTCGTAGAAGACACGTTTTGCAATGGCGGAGTAAGAATGAATTCCTATATCGAAATCGGACAGTTACAATCGTATCAATCAAATTAAATCTCTGCACCTTGGTTACTATCGTCAAAATCAGTACACAGGAAACAACAATGAAAAAGAAACTGCGTGATTGACGTCAAAGATCTAATATCACGTATATATCACGAAAAAAATAAATAAAGATAGTTAACGCACGCAACTGAAAATAAAAAAATAAAACTAGATTAGTGTTTCAAGATCATTGATACACACTCTATGTCAATATAGATAATCATAATTAACGATTGCGCTATAAGTGTAGTACAAAGACATTATCATTATTTTCCATCTATAAGGCGTTATACCGTCACGTGTCCGTGATTTTTAGAACTTCTTACCAAAATATTAGTAAACGCATACATTGTAACGTTATTATAAAAGCTGTTAATCCTAGTTATTTCATTGTTCATCGAAAGTGTTCATTTTGTAAAATATATGACCTTCAAAATGTCAGGTTCTACGTTTCGTAATAGAAAAAACGATGACAAATGTCCATCCATCATGAAAAAACGAAGGAAATCACTAGACACGATAAACTCTTTGTAATCTCACGTGCATCATTCACTGCTAGACGGATTAAATATTACTCGTATCGATAAGGTATCGATAGCAGGGAGATTGACTAGTATATAAGTCCCAGTAGCATCGGAATGCTTCATACCAACAAAATGTCTTCGAAGTTGATCATCCTTCTTACCTTCCTCGCTGTGGCTTCTGCCAGTAAGTCAATTTTTAGTAACTATACTCTATTAACTCTATATTCCAACGGGAAATTGCCACCGTTCAGTGTTTGCTTAATTTTTCAATCTAAGTCTTTCATTCATGCAATGTTTACCAATGTTCTAAAGTTTAATACCATCAGCTACTGGAGTTTAATATCATACAGGAATTTAAGAAACATTTATGTTATTATATACGCAAAGAGGCTTCAGTAAAGCAATATCGTGAATAATTGCAATTAAGTGTTTGACTATCCATGAGATTTGTTACAACACTGAATATATTGACTTAGAATTTATTTAAAAATTATATTTTCGTGCATTGTTAATTAAACCGTGTTTATTTACAGCCAAGCCCTTCCTTGGCGTGCCAGCGCCATTTTTCATGGGCCGCATAACCGGAGGATCAGAAGCAACACCAGGCTCAGCTCCTTGGCAAGTTTCCCTACAATGGGGAATGTCAAGCCTTTCCCTGTCCCACTTCTGCGGTGGATCCATCTTGAACAACCAATGGATTCTCACAGCTGGACACTGTGTTCTGGCTGTTCCATCCTACGGTAACTTCGTGGTCAAAGTTGGAAAGCACAACTTGAAGCTGGTCGAAAGCACCGAACAAGCCATCCGTGTTTCGAAGTCCATCGTTCACGAACAATACGTCGGGTAATTAGACCTGTCATTCTAAACACCTACACATTACCAGGATTGTACCTTGAAGAATTGTTATAATCATTTTTGCAAATAACTTCTTTGCTTTTGTAAGTTTATTTAATTTCTCTACATTGCAAGTAGGTTCAAAATTAGAGGCTTACTATAAGAGGTAGGTGTTGGTAAAAAAATTTAACGAAAAATTGAACATCCAATATTCGACTGCCAGTAGCAAATAAAGAAGTTAACTAAAATGGAACACCAATTACAATGATAATATACTAATGTTACTGAAGATGTTTTACTGCTAATTGTGTCCGATTTTACTATTATTTATTTTCATAATTTTAGAGATGTAGCACCTTACGACATCGCCTTGTTGAAACTGGCCTCGCCTCTGAAGATGTCCAAGACAGTCCAAGCGATCGCCTTACCAGCGTTAGGAAGCAGCCCATCCGGAACCGCTACATTGACAGGCTGGGGATCAACTTCAAGGACGCAGTACCCAATCATGCCCGATAAACTCCAAGTTGCCAAGTTACCTCTGATCGACCTTGCCACTTGCAAAAAAGCCGTCGAATCTCTCGTAGGCCCATCTCCATTGCACGAGACCAACGTTTGCACTGGTCCCCTCACCGGTGGATACTCTGCGTGCAGCGTAAGAAATCGAATTTAATTAATATGGTGTAATATTAACTGAAGCATTCTAATAATCACCGTAATTTCAGGGTGACTCTGGCGGTCCATTGGTCCTGAACAACAAGATCATCGGTGTGGTTTCCTGGGGAATCGTTCCTTGTGGCACAACTGGAGCACCTTCCGTCTACACCAAGACTTCCTCTTTCGTTTCCTGGATCCAGGACAAGATAGCTAAAAATTAAAAAGAGTATTTTATTAACAGAATGATATTATATAATATTTTTGTGAAGTAAATCACGTAATATGTGCAGAATTAATGAAATGTAAAAATGTTGCAACTTGTAAAATAATAATGAAAATAAATATCTTTTTCACAAAATTCTAGACATATGACATTTAATATAGAATATTCTGTTCGAAAATTTTGAAATTTTCCAATTGAAAGGGTAGATAGTTGTTAGATAGCATCATTTGCACACTCGTGCCGACAATTTCAAGGTAATGCAACCCACACTCGCCATAAAGGGAATATCCGCAACAACTATTTCAGAGATCAGAAATAGCGTAGACTTACAGAAGAGTCAACTAGCAGCTCTTTCTTTCGCCATTCCTTTTCCGCAACACGACCGCTGTACGCTCTTAATTCATAGTCAATGATCGCGTGAAAAAGAAATTGCATCAATAGAGTCCATAAATGGTCAATGGAAGTGTATATAGAGGCAAGTACAAGTCACGAGCTGACAGGTAGGAAGAAAGATCCAGTTCCTCCTCAGGATGGCCTTCCGCGATAACTCTCACCTTCGTTGTATCAAAATCGGCATTTGATCTCGATTCTTCGAACGAGTCGCGCGAAATAGTTCCACGAAATGATGGACACTCTCAATACGTACGGGACAATATTGATAATCCTAAGTTTCAATCTTTTGATGTGTGATGGGACGAATGGTGAGCCTTCTTTTCATTTTTCTTCCGAAATTCAATTTTCCACCTACCTACGATATTCTTCCCTTGGATTTTTGTAACATTAGAACATTTATATTAAGATATTAGAAGGTAAAGAAATTTGAAAATCGAAGAGGTTATTAAATTATGCAATTTATTTCTGAATTTCTCTTTCCCTAGATATTGAAATTCGTACATTCCGAAATTATGAAATTAATTTTCCGAATCGCAGATCTCTAGAATTTCAAATTTGTTTCGAAGTTTTTAAACAGCCAAGTATCCTTTCTATATTCCTGAATTCCAAATTTCCCAAATTTCTAAATTTTGATATTCCTAAATTTCTGAACCCTTGCGTTACTGAATTTCAACGCTTCCAAATTCCTAGATCATCAAATTCCCGAAATTTCAAATTTCTAAACTTCCAGATCCCTAGATTCTTATGTCCCCACATTCCCAAGTTCCTAAATTTCTAAATTTCTAAATACCTAAATTAATTTCCCAAATTTCTAAATCTCCAAATGCCTTCTTCCATAAATTTCTAAATTCTAATTCCTAATTTTCCAAGCCCCTAACTCCACAAATTCTTAAATATGCCTATTCCCAAGTTTTAAACTCCCCAAATCCTAAAATTCAAATCCGAAAAATAATTTCCGGTCGTCAGAGATCATTTCGAACATGGCGATGCTCGCACGACGGCCCACAAGAATAGTTGGCGGGAAAGATGCGGAGAAAGGACAGCATCCCTGGCAAGTTTCCGTGCACTGGGGCGATCGAGAGCGCAAAATACCACCTAGACACATCTGTGGTGGCAGTGTGCTAACAGCCGGTTGGATACTGACAGCTGGTCACTGCAAAACACTGACTCCATCCTCAGGAGAGTTCTTGATCCTAGCTGGCAAATACAAACTGGGAGTTCTCGAGGAGACTGAACAGAGCAGATTGGTCGTCGATGTTTTCGTTCATCCGCAATACGATGGGTAAATTGCATGATTAAAGAATGTACAAGACTTTAATGGCCGCTCACGCATGTGTGTGATGATTGAACATGGGTGGTTGCTTTAATAATTATCACACAAAGAAAAATATTAAATTTGTTATAAATTCTGCTACTTATGTTATGCTTCATTAAATTTATCGTACATGTTGTTAAATGTTGTTTGAATTATTTCGTGAATTTACATAAAGTTTTTTTAAATTAATTCTTCAAAAATATTGCCGTGCCCTGGCATTTGACTGCGTAGGCGGCCATTAAAGTGTTAAGAAGCGAAATGAGATGATTTTGTATGGGGTATTTTAGAACCGTTGCACCATATGATATCGCTCTGATGCTAGTCGAAACACCGTTCGATTTAAATACATTCGTATCTACGGTGGCTTTACCGTATCCTGAATCGATTCCTACTGGAGATGCTATACTCACTGGATGGGGCAGCATCGGAAGAACGCGGGCTCCGGAGAAACCAGAAAATCTGCAGGCAGCTATATTACCGATAATCGATTATGATTTGTGTAAAAGCACGCTGGATAAAACGTTGAATTCGACGGTGAAGAATCCGCTTCATCCGACGAATGTTTGCACTGGGCCTTTGAACGGAAGTCTGTCAGCTTGCAAGGTACATCTGCTTATTTTTCCGAAGTTTATTTATTAAAATATTTAGGTATGACAAATGAAAAATGACTTTCGTGTGAGATTTGATGTATTATTTTGAAAGGGTAGAAATAGTAGTATATGATATAATAGTACTATAAGGGTGGAATAGCTTATAAAGACATTAAGTATCTGCCATTGAGAATTCTAGAGATTTACAAATGAAATATATATTAATATAACGCGTAAAGAAATATTTCATTCGGAATTTTAAAATATAGAAATGCAGAAATTATTTCGTAATTTTCGAGCTATTCTTAAATTTAGAAATTCGCAAGTTTAGGAATTTTTAAATTTAGACACTCAGAAATTTCGAAACACAGAAGTTTGTAAATGTCGATAATTTCAAATGCAGAAATTCAGAAATCATTAAATTCGATAATATGAAAGTGTCCAGCCTTCAAATTGAAAAGCTAATTCCCCAGCTGTAAAAACTGAGATTTCTTTGGGGTTGCAGGGAGACTCCGGAGGACCACTAGTGACGAAAAACGCTTTCGGAGAAGCGGAAGTGGTAGGAATCGTGTCCTGGGGACTATTTCCCTGCGGTGGAAAGAACGCGCCTTCAGTGTACACTAGGGTGTCCGCTTTCGTCACATGGATCGCCGTGATCATGTTGAACCATTCTTAATCAACAGTACCAAAGAGATTGTTAATCGTTTAATTTGTTGAATAAATAGTATTCGTTAAACTTTTTTTTACCCATTTGTAATCACCAGGTAATACTACTTACGAGAAACATACATCCTTATCTGCTGTTTGCTAGACGTTTCGCTTTTAATAATGAGTAATTAAACACGATAAATTTGACCGAAATATAGGTAATTTTTCGTAGGAAGTGTTGACAGAGCAATAAGGATTATTCACTTGTTTTTGTCACACGTGTTGAAATTCAATAGATATGATGCTATCGATCGTAATGAATCAATATCGATACGTTACTCAGAATTGACTTAAGAAACATCCGGACTAGAACTGCATTATCAGCTACATATTCTAAAAATATACAATATATTAATCGGAAAAATAAAATGAAAACGAAATAATAAACGAAATAAAATAAAATCGTAAAACAAGGGAAATAGTGTTTCGTTGTTACTTGTTAGACTTGTATAAAAGACATAGGACATTCGCTAGATAATATTACTATTATTAATGATTAGATAATATTAACAAAAGAAAAATAACACTCTTATTGCATTGACTCAACCTTTTAATTCTTCGAAGCTGCCCTACATGTGACAGATAAATACGATGAAAACAGGATTATCATCACATATATCGTAATTGGTACATATATTGCACCAATATAGATAAACGAAATTGTGAACGATAATAATATCAGGTGAAAATCTCTATATAAGCGCCAATAACGTTGAAGCACTACGAGTCGTCAAAATGTCGCCGCAACTCATTATCCTCTTCGCCATTGCTGCAGTAGCTTTCGCTAGTAAGTCAATTTTTGTTAACAAATTATTCATTGATAAATTAAATATAGTGAACACAGTCAATCTGTATTATCAAATAATTATACTTATAACTATTTCATATTTTCATTGAACTTTTCACATAGCGCCTTAAATTAATATAACATTAGTGTTATTTTTGCTTGAATATTTCTTCGTTTCATTTCTTTAACCACTTCGATAATATTCACTATCCGAGAAAGTGAAGTGAAAACAACGTACACTTGAATCGATAGTCAAAGGATTTTAATTCGGTATTACTTGTTAGTTTTGTATAAACAGCAGAAGAGATCTGGTAAAAATATTCCTAGGATGTAAGTAACAATTGTGTAAACGAGAAGTAGATAAATACTATCAAAGTTCATTCGTGTGAAAGACTATTTGAAAGGATTATTAAAATATCGTGATTAAAACATATGCTTGTCCGGTGTAGATAAAAAAAGTTAATACGATAGTCTGTGAATATTATTATTCGGTGTAAAAGTAGTATATAAGCACTCGCAACGTCGAAATTCTTCGAGTTACCAAAATGTCTTCCAAACTGATTATCCTCCTTGTCGTTGTTGCAGCAGCTTTAGCTAGTAAGTCAATTTTTGTTAACAATTCGTTGATTCAGTAATAAGTACCACAGTGAAGTCAGATTCTGACACTAAATAATTATATTTTGTCTATAACTATTTTATTTTCTGATCGAAATTTCCTGCTACCTTGTTGAGGTAATACAACATTGTGTAGATATGGTATGTATAGTTATGCAACTCGCCGTGTTAATCTTATCAATCATTGCTTATGACAGTATTTGATAAATGTAGCGAATAATAGCTTCAAAAGTTATCCCTTTTTACAAGTACAATATTTTTCTGTTTTATAAAAAGCGAATCCCTACGTTGGATTCCCTGTGCCATTTTACCCCAACTACACCAACGGAGCAACTGAAGTGACAAAGAACTCATTTCCCTACCAAGTCTCCCTGCAGTGGGGCATAAACAACCAAACTCATTTCTGCAGTGGTGCTATTTTGAACGCCTTATGGGTTCTCACATCGGCTCACTGTGCTTCGGTTGTTCCACCCTATGGTGATTTCGTGGTGAAGACTGGAAAACACGATTTGACTCGAGCGGAAAGCACGGAACAAACAATCAGTGTGAAACAAATCATCATACATGAGAACTTCACCGGGTAATTACACTGTATCCACTTCTTTTCAAATGTAGAATCAACAGTTTTTATTTCATAGTCAAGTATCCTTCAATTTGAAAGCACCACTGAAATGTCAGAATCGAATCTTCTGGTAGAGTGCAGTCTATTTCTTTCACAGTCTTACGCTTGCTTGACGCACCCATTTGATAATTACAGGGACTTGGGTATCCACGATATCGCACTGTTAAAACTGTCTAAGCCCATTACGCTAAACGCTGCAACAAAAGCGGTCGCCATATCAACCACGGCCTCACCTAGCGGATCTGGTCGGATGTTAAGCTGGGGATCAACTTGGAGAATGTACACACCACGCATGCCGGATAAACTACAAGCAAGCAATCTTAATGTTCTTGCTATCGCTAAGTGCAGTAGTATTTTGACAAATATAACGAGTTCCAGTGTCATACTTAACAATTGGCAGTTTTGCGCCGAGTCTGCACTTGGTGCTTTCTCAGCGTGCGATGTAAGTAATTTAATTCTGTAATTAATAATATTATTTGTATATAAGGATATTACCGTTAGAATATGAGCATATAGAATATGAGAATGTCGTAGATCATTATTACGATTCTATGTAATCATTCAATCAAAATTTAGTTTTGCAGTACGAGGATTTCACGAAATGAAAAGTTAGAACATAGAGACAATAAGAAATTGTTTAACATTCATGAAGTTTTGTCTACGTGAAATCCTAAAAACGGTGATCATCCAAGCTAAGAATTATTGATCATAATTATTATTTCAGAGTGAACCCGGTGCTCCATTCATCCAGTATTATGGTTCTAATGGACCATTCCTAATGGGAGTCACATCATGGGGTGTCATTCCATGTGCCATAGCCGATGCACCAATAATCTTCACGCATTTATACTACTACAAAAGTTGGATTGCATCTAAACAAGCCTCAAACTGAAACATTCGATTGATCTGACAATGAATCTTAATCATTAATCTCTCTTAATTGTAATTATTGTTAACAGTTTATTGTGTTCAATAAATAGTGCTCGTTGACGCTCTTATCCGCTAGTAATTACAATACTCCAGTCCGTACGCAAGATACAAGAATTAATAATTATTTATACAATTATAATCAGTAGTTACAATGATTTGCAAGCCTCCGTAACGGTCATCACAGCGGCCAACGCTTCTTTAGCTGTTGGAACGATATAACGAGCTGGCAGAACAAAACCATACTTTCCAGTGTCTCTCAGTTCGATCGTGTAAGCGTACTTCATCTTCAGAATAGCTTTGGCCCAATCGTCAGAGCCACCGGAAGCTGCGTACAGTGTGGTAGCACTGTTTCCGACCGTGTAAGCACTGTTGGCACCGCCTGCTTTCTTCATCGCAGCGGCTACCTGTCTTCCGACCCTCTCGAGATCCGCGTAATCTGGGGGCACGCGTTTGTCGTAACCCCATGGATATAGGATGTACTGACCGTAACTGTGGAATGTCAGGTACGCCTGGAAAATGAAAGTAGTCAACTAGTAACAAGTGACACAGTTACGGAAACGTTCGGTATTTCGAAATTTCCAAGTTACAAAGTTCGAGTTTATATGTTATAAATTCATTACATGTATCTAAATTCTCAAATACTTCAATTTGGGACCCCCTACGTTCTTAACTTTGTACATCCTTAATTCTTGCATTCATAGATCCCCTTTAGTTCCTAAATTCTGAATCTAATCTCCAAATTTTCGTATTACCAGATCACCAGAATCCCACATCATCATGTACCTAAGTTCCTAAATCTCCACGTCACCGTATCCCTAAACCTCTATATCACCATATCCCTAAATCCCTACATCACCATATCCTTAAATCCCGAAATCCTCAAATCCTCAACCCTATCCGATTGTCTAAATCTTAGAATCCCAAAATAAAGGTAATAACTAACCTTGAAGTTAGCAGCGCTAGCCTCGAAGAAGTTCCGTATGGCGTTGGTCTCCGGTTCAGAGAACGGTCCAGAGCCAGCATAAATATCGCGACAGGGGTCCTTGCTGGTTCCCAAACCACCCCAACGATACCCAAAGTTTCTATTCAGATCAACCCCATTGCACATGCTACCTGCAGCACGTTTCCTGTTCTTTCGCCACAAACGATCCCTCGTGAACGTGTACTCGTACCTGTGGACCAAACAATGTAAAGTACAAAAGTTCAATATCCATGAAAATGACAATGCTAACGTACCCATCAGGATTTACCACGGGCAGAATGTAATAGTCAGCCTCAAGATCCTCGCTGTTTTCAACCAAATGATTGATGACATAAGTGACAGCAGCTGGAGAGATCCATTCACGAGCATGGATTCCACCGTCGATCCATAACGCGGGTGCATTCGGCTTCCCGTTGCTGATTCTCAAAACCTAAATCATAATTTACCTCACTTTCCTGTAGAACGTTAAATATGATTTCTTCCGATCGCGTGAAATGATAAAATACCTTGAGAGCTCGTCCTTCGACGGAGTTTCCGATGCTGACGACGGAACAAACGTCCGGGAAAGTCTCCGCCAAATAATCGAGATAACCGTGGATGTCTTCGAGACGATGGTAGGTGGTCCATTCCATTCGATGACCTGACAGGTATACCTTCAAGATTATTCAATGGTTGCACGTTCGATGTCCTTAAACGATACGTAAGAACATTCCGCTCCGTGGATTCAGAGTTCAACTGTTATCGGATTCGTACTCGATAAAAATTAACATTCTGAACAACTTGAAAATGTGCGTCTGAATCGACGAAGCGGGTTATGCGCGCTAGAAGCTCACCCCTAAAGTGCCATTGGCCACCTCCACCGTGTACATTAGCTACAGGATAACGAACAGGACGAGGAGGTGGATATCTACCTCGTACCGAGACTCCCTGCCACCAAGCGTAACGAGCTAGAAAATTACTTTGAAGCTTAATATTGATAGGGTATTGGTATCGGTTAGTTCAGATCTTAGCCAGCGATCGTAGAATTCAATATCCGCGTTTCGAATAAATAAATGTATTTCTTCGTAGTTGTCAAGTTATGATGCATAATGGTATATACTGTATTACATGGTATCACAGTTCGAATTATGACACGTACTATGTTGCGTTTGTCAGGTGGTATAATATCAAGAACTGTATTGTTACGTGCTGAATTACCAGTAGTACTACTTATTGTCACGTATCGAATTACCACGCAACGTAACTCCACGCGCTGTACTCTCACGTGCCGTACTACCACACGTGGTAATATCTTGCGTTTGTATTGTCACATGCCATAGTACTACGCGTTGTATTGTCACGTATCGAATTACCACGCGTTGTATTGTCACGTATCGAATTACCACGCGTTGTATTGTCACGTATCGAATTACCACGCCTTGTATTGTCACGTATCGAATTACCACGCGTTGTATTGTCACGTATCGAATTACTACGTGTAGTACTACCACGTACCGAATTACTACTGGTAGTACTACCACGTGCCGAATTATCACGCGTAGTACCACCAAGCGTCCTATTGTCATGTACCGAATTATCACGCGTAGTACTACCACGTGCCGAATTCCCACGCGTAGTACCACCACGCGTCCTATTGTCACGTACCGAATTACCACGCGTAGTACTACCACGTATCGAATTACCACGCGTAGTACTACTACGTGTCGAATTACCACGCGTAGTACTACCACGTGCCGAATTCCCACGCGTAGTAGTACCATGTGTCGAATTACTACGTGCCAAATTACCATGCGTAGTACTACCACGCGACCTATTATCACATATCGAATTATTACACATCGTAATTCCACGCGCTGTAATCTCACGGGTCGTATTACCGTGGTGCTACCTAGCGTTTGTACCGTCACGTATTAAATTACCATGCGTTGTA
Organism: Megachile lagopoda; assembly: GCA_036983795.1. NCBI lineage: Eukaryota > Metazoa > Arthropoda > Insecta > Hymenoptera > Megachilidae > Megachile > Megachile lagopoda. The sequence continues at coordinate 8,134,222 of CM072797.1, read as the reverse complement.
TTCTCACGAGTCGTACTGTCACACATCATATTACCACGCGTTGCAATACTACGCATAATACTGCCACGTGCCAAAATACCACACATCGTATTACCACGCATGGTACTATCACAATTCGTATTACCACGCGTGGTACTACGTTGTTTGTACTCTCTGTAGTATCACGTGCTTGCTGTCACGTGACGTAGTACCACGTGTCTTACGGTCACGTGCCATGCTACCACATGTTGTACTGTCACGTGCCATGTGTATGTCTCTGCATTATCTTCCTTACCACTATATTCAACATATTATTTCCAAAATCATATACTTCCATTAATACTCCCCTTCTAATCAATCGCTAAGTGCTTGCTATACATACCCAAAGTACGCAATTACATATCTGTATACACCAAAGTGTCTTCAAACGATTAGAAAGAGAAAGTTCTGCACTAATTAACTTTCGACGATAACTAATGAGCACGAGTTTTCCTGCACATCGACGACGCACGCTTCGAGAATGACAATGATCCCGTTGGTCTATCGATGATCGGTTTTTATTTATGATTCCAATGTGGACATCCCGATTTCTCGAGTGACTTTCAAGCTGGGCCGATTGCCAGCTACTCGGTTTGCTGGAAACGAGTTAACGGGATCGAAACAACATTGTTCGTGAAAACGAGGAGTGTTGCAGATGCACGCACACCACCGAGCACACACGACCGGCAGATATAACTGTTAATGTTAATCGGTATTGTCGATGAACTGGAACTGGGTTAGCAGGTTGGCTGACGGCGAGGACGGTAACCTCGGTTTATACGATCGTACCTTTCCATCGAAAATAGCCAGCAGCTAACGATTCTGAGGATCGCTGTGAATCGGACAATCGCAGGATTAATTTGCCGGTTTAACGCCGGACATTATAATGTCGTTAACACGCGGAATTCCGCGGTGAAAATTACGGTACTACTTTAACGACGATAATAGTTTGAGGACCACATATTTTAGCGAATGATCACACTTGATATTTGTAAAAGAGTGGTCTAAAATGCTTGATACATGACTCAGTTGCAGATACTGCAATTGAAAAGTCGTCATTTATGAAGACTATCGTCAGAAATATTAATGTTTAATAAGTTAAGCATATTCTTTTAGAATAAGATTTATTTCTGGAGCGAACAGATGCTTTCAAGTGAATGAGAACATCGTATCGAATGTCTAATGATCAAGATGACCGTCTATTGTCATAATCACTTTCGAATTCGCACGTGTGGCAGCGTTTATCGCCGGCTTTCTTCGCTACGTGCCTAGACGGTAAAGCATCGATTAAACAAGTTGTATCGCCGCCATTTGTGTCAGTGGAACGGGTAAAATAACAAGTGAAACATCTTTTCACTGACGGACGCTTAATCTGATTCGAAACCGTGCATCATAGATTGCAACTTTATAATTGTAAGGTACAGACGAAACGTGAAGCCAAATAAGCGAAGAATAAAGAGCAAATAGATAGAGCTAAACATCGTTGAGGTACATAATATGTAAATTGTATAAAGAAAAAGACTCTGCAAACCTTTGCGACCTTCCAGTTCCTCCATTTCCTCCTCAGTAAGCGTCGGATTTTCTTCGTCTATCGCTTTCTGGACGTCCTCGATCACCACGTGGTACTGTAGATCTTTCTGTTTTAAGTAACGAGCTACTCGTGGAACTTCCTCTGCACGGATCAGCACGTCCATTCCCATTTCGTTGCCGACCCATAACGTCAGCACTGTATCGGGAAAGCGAGTTTTAATTAGTCTGCAGAACTCGATTCGTTAATTTAGATATCGAGATTAGAGAACCTCCGAGAACGATAACCCACGAGATATATGAATGAAGATTGAATGAATCATACTGAATGAAAATGACTTTTGATTAATCGAAATTATAATTGCAATCTCTTATAATCAAATATTCGAAACTTCATTTAAATATCATTAGAAACAGGTACCTAAGAGGATATCAGGGAAATCTGGATCAGCTAGGGAAAATATGGAAACTAAGAGAGAAGAGGTCTATCACTCGTTTATTTTGAGAAAATTTGGAAAGTTTGAAAATTTGGGAACATAGGAATGTAAGGACTTGAGAAAGCTACAAAGAAAATGTAGGTACTTGATGACCTTGAGATTTCGAGATTTGGATATGGGATTATGGAATTCGATCCAGAAATTTGGGAATCTAGAGATTTAGGAATCTGGATGTTTTGGAATTTAGGAATTTGAGGTCGTCGTAATTTGGAGAAGTAGAGATGTCGATATCTAAGGTTTCGGTATCTAGAAATTTGGACATCCAGAGATTTGGGGATCTGAGACTTTGGGAAGATTTTGAACCCAACAATTTGCAAATAGGGATTTGGGACTCTAGATATACGGAAATCAGAGAATCTAGGAATAAGGAATTTGAGAACCTGAGATTTTGGAAATTGAGAGATTTGGGAACCTGTGTTACCACTTTGGAGACCTATAAATTTGAACACCTTGGAATTTAGGAAAAAAAATGTGGAGATTCCAATATTTCCACACCAGAAAATTTGGCAACATAACCTAAAAATGATTAAACTGAAATGATCACGTGTTAAAAAATTTGAAAAATGTACAACTTTGCGAAATACGAAAATGTCGACATTGGAAATGAAAGTATGAAAAATAATAAAATTGAAAAATAGAAAATGTACGAACATCCATGTTCCTGTAAGTCCGTCGTGACATTGGTGGCCAAGTCCTTTTGACCATCAACAGCTTGGACCCTCCACACTTGGGCTCCATCGTAGTTCACTTTGGCGTCTCTAACCCTAACCGCTCTTTGGATCGTCTTCGAGTTCTCGGCAACAGGTTCGTCCACGATCTCGATCCAGTCGGGTATCACGAATTCTCGTCTCTGTCGATCGATCACGGCTGCCTGGGCGACGAGAACAGCGGTCAGAAGAAACACAATCGCCGTAAAACGCGCACCACGCGACCTGCTGCTCTTCTCCATCGCGAACAACTATCCTTGGACCGTCGATGGTCCCACCTTTTATAGTATTCGACCCGGTCGACGATCGGGAATAACGGTACCTAACGAGCGAGTCTTGGTACCTCGCAGCTCGCTCCAACTACCGGCTTTAAGGATTTTTCACCTAACGATCGTTTGAATCGTGATGGGTGCAAGAATTTTTATCGCTGCGGATGTTTACTCGAGTAACGGGGTGATTTCATCGGGGTGTGAGTTAATTTTGGATGTTTGCGACTTTGAGATCTTGGGATTTTCATGTTTTGGGATCTTAGGATTTCCATGTTTTGGGACTTGGACGTGTTGGAATGTTGGAATTCTGGGATTTTACAGTTTTCAGATTTTAACACTTTGGGACGTGGGAGTTTGCAAGATTGTTCAGGAAATTGGGATTTCGAAGTTTTAGAACTGCAGAAGTTTGAAGCTCTCATTTTGGGACCTTCATATTTTGGGACATGGACGTTTTGGAATGTTGGAATTCTGGGATTTTACAGTTTTCAGATTTTAACACTTTGGGACGTGGGAGTTTGCAAGATTGTTCAGGAAATTGGGATTTCGAAGTTTTAGAACTGCAGAAGTTTGAAGCTCTCATTTTGGGACCTTCATATTTTGGGACATGGACGTTTTGGAATGTTGGAATTCTGGGATTTTACAGTTTTCAGATTTTAACACTTTGGGACGTGGGAGTTTGCAAGGTTGTTCAGGAAATTGGGAACATTCGGACTTTGAGACATTGGAACTTTAAGAGGTTGCAACTTCAGTAAAGATTCTGACACTTGAAGCACTTGAACATTAAAATTTCGAGACTTTAAGATCTTAGAAATTCAACATTTTGAAATTCTGACATATCTTTTCCAATTCAAAACACAATAAATGTAAGGCATAATACATAGCATTTGAATAAAGGAAACATATTCGCATCTCTCATTTCATTAAGACAACTTCTGTAGTTCTGACACGTGTCTTCAATCTAAAACACAGTGTTATGTAAATTATAATATGCAGAACTTGAATAAAGAATAACAAATATAATTTTCTACTTTTAACACGTTTTAATACCAAAAATGATAAATATAAAGATTACAATAAATTTAAAACATATTGAAACAATTTTTTTAAGGTAATAGTAAATAAAAAATATAAGTAAATTCTTTCGCAATGTTCTACCGAATATCGTCATACGTATCCCAAAGCTAATTAAGAGCATTTGATAGAAACGGTTGGTAAAATTGAGAATAGCGGCAAAACGTTTGGAAAGAGCCCGTTCCGCGCAAGCGTTCCAAGCGTTCATTTGGTTTCCGCGCGGTGCTTCTGATCGCATTTGATGGACGTCGTTCGACACAGGTTCGATGAAGCTGAAACTGCTCGAAAAGTTGGGGCATTCGTTGCCGAATCGTAAAATCATGAAGATCCTGTTTGCGACAGCCTGTTTGGTGGCAGTGGCTGCAACTTTAGAGGTACCGTTTCCTGTTTAATGTCGAGAATATCGCGAATGCGTTTGCGTTTTTCTGCATACCGTTAACTCGCATACATCGAGGAATTTGGAACAACATTTCGTTAAGTGAAAGAGGTACAATATTAAGATTTTGAGAAGTGTAATCTTGATCGAATCTAAAGGAATTTAGAAATTGGTAGAAGAGGTAACAATGAGAAATGCGATAAAAGTGCAGTGAAAGCGTGGTGTTTGCTTGGCCAGCAAATTTTCCTTGAATTGAAAGCAATTGTATCTGATGAAACTGGGATAACACATTGCCACATTAAATTGGATTACTAGACAATTTAGAGAGAAGAATCGAAATGTCGGTCGTGGTTTATAGTTAGTAAGGCTTCCTTCGTTTATTACGTGTACACTCGCGTGCAACGTAGGCTTCTGGATAAGGTATATGTACACTTACACATATGTGAAATTAAATCACATTTTCGTATCTATGAGATTTGAAATTTCCGAACTTTCAAATTTTCCAAGTTTGCAAATTTTCAAGGTATTTAAGTTTCTTCAAGTTTCGAATTTCCTCATTTCCCAAATTTTCAAGCTTACAATTCACGTTATTTTCTTTAATTTTACCACGCTTCTTTTGTAGAATAATAATCTGACAGTCACCGAACAAGTCTACTTAGACGTCACGATAGACGATCGTCCAGCTGGTCGAATAGTAATTGGTTTATTCGGTGACATTGCGCCAAAAACCGTGCAGAATTTCATCACTTTATCGACAACTGGAGTGGCAGGGAAAACGTATAAAGGCAGCAGGTTCCATCGTGTGATTAAGAAGTTCATGGTCCAAGGTAATCATATATGATTAATGCGTTAAAGTGAAAATGACCATGTGCAGTAACCATTTACCTTACATAACCGTGTTGGTAATGGTGAAAGTAATCTATATCAAATTCTATAAGTATCTTCCAAAATACACTTCACATGAACTTTGTCTAATTATGTCAACTTTACTATCAATACATTAACTTCGTTATCAATTCTTACACAAAATTTCAGTTTTCAAAATTCATTCCTTAATACAGTAGAATTATATCAGAATTTTATGATACAGTAGAAATCGATATATTAACAATTGAAAAGTTTACTCATGTACAGTAGTGCCTACGTTTATGCAATGTACAAATTTCTTCGATTGTGCTTTCTTTTAGTTTTTTAATAATATTGAAAAATATGAGTAATGTCGCATATGATGATCTATCAATCGATTCTCTACCAATCAGTGAGTCAATCATGGGTATAGTGATCATTGACATAATTTGTACCAATTTTGGATACAATTGTATCAATGACTGAATCACAGTATCAATGTTGCAACGAACGTGTTAATTTCCAATTTGTTACAACAAATGATTTCTAGGTGGCGATATAGAAAATGATGATGGTACCGGATCGATCAGTATCTACGGCAAATATTTCGAAGATGAGAATTTCGAAATCGGACACAATGGTCCCATGTACGTCAGCATGGCAAACGCTGGAAAGGATACGAATGGTTGTCAATTTTTCATCACGACCGTAAGCACACCATGGCTAGACGGTAAACACACGGTGTTTGGAAAGGTAGCAGGTTCCATACGTATTAAAGCACAATTTGAAATAATTTGATATGGATATTAAGGTTGTTTGTTCAGGTTGTTGACGGTGAAGATGTTGTTTTCAAGATCGAACAGACTCGAACTGATGCGGACGATGTACCGATTAAACCAGTTGTTATTTACGAGTGCGGATACATTCCGACACCTTCACCTTTCCAAGTGGACGATAATGTTTATAAGTAAGTGAATGAAATTTTATCGAAATTTGTAGATAAGGTTGCTGTTATTTTTACGCGGCATGCGTTTCGAAGCTGTTTCTCTTTCTAAGTGAAGCTGTTAGTCTTGTTTACTTTCTCTGATTAAATATTCTTAGTAAATATTTATAGTTATTGCACACTGTAATAATTAACAACATATCACATTATTTATTTATTTTATCACTTTATTTTTGTACCATGAATTAAATGATTGTAAATTGTAGACATGTAAAAGGGGTTGTAAGGTATTGAAAAGATGTGGACGTTTATTCTAATTGTCTAAATTACTCGATTGTATAAAAATAAATGTTTTCGACAATTTACAGCATCTGGGCTTGGATAAAAGCGACATCGATACCATTAGGCTTCAGCTTCTCGATCCTCGGCTTTTTCCATTACATGATGAAGCAACTGGACGTGTAACGAATTGTTACAAATTGTTCTAACAAAGCATATTCTGAATAACGCGTAAAAATGACAAGATATAGAAATGAACCGAGGCTATATTTAATAATAAAATCGAAATAAACTTAAAAAATAGAATTTATCGTTATATTGTGTTTGGAAGTCATGTAGTTTACATTTAATTGTTATCAATACAATTTCACGTAGCTGATATCGAAGTGTATTATATATACTTGTTTATTAATTTTGTATGAACTCAGAACTTGTAATGCGTTTCAGAATAATTTCGATCGTCCCGAAATCGATAACAGTGTAAATATGCGTATGTACATTATTTTATTTGAACAAACAGACTTAATTGATTGCTACATTATGAACTTTTTCATCGTGAAACAGATTGCTCTTAATGAGAGTTGGAAAGCAATACTATTTACGATACAATTAATCATTTTATCGTAAACGACGAGTTCACTGAGCTCCGACCTTGATAAATTCTTTTTATTTTCATAACAATCAGATATCTATAAAAATTTCGAGGAACACTCATCTCACCGGACGTAATTGCACCAAGTTCGAATTGAACATTAACAAAAATACTTAGCAAAACTTAAACGCGTTTAAGTACATACTTAAAATTTTATAAAACTACGATCTAAATTTTATACTATACTCTCTAACACGAAGCAACTTGCCACAGTGTTAAATCAGTTATCCTCCGGACACCTGGAGTCTTGGATCTCCTGCAAAATAAAAGAAAAACAACTTTCTTCTTAACAAATTTCTCGAATCATTGTTGCAGAAACGAATAGTATAAGAATGAAGTTTTACCCGATTCCTCCTCTCTCCGTATTTCGACCAGAATGTGACTTTACACTGGCTTCTTTGTCCCGTTTGTTTGTTGAACACGGAACACGAGGAAAATGGCGGCGAGTATAGATGCAACGACACTGCGGGGTTAACGGCACTTGGATTTTCTACTCTATGAAGTCCCAAGGAATCTATAACACATTTATAAAATACCCATTACTCTTCGTTATTATCAGATTTTTATATTTCTGCGTTTTTGTATATTTCAATGTTTCTAGATTTCTATGACAACAGATCCTTATTCTTTTAGGTTAATACAACTTCAGATCTTTACACACCTGGCTCCCTGTACTTCTATATGTCTATATCCGTAAATCTCTACACCCCTAGATCACTGTACTTCTAGATCTCTATGTCTCTAAGTCACTACATTCATAGATCTCTATGTCTCTACATTCCTCCACGCCTAGATTTCTATAACCTGGAGTTCCTATATTCCTAGATTCCTATATTCTCAGAACTCTGTATGCCTAGATCTCTAATCTCTAGATCCCTATATATCCAGGTATCTATACCCTCAGGTACCTATACCCCCAGGTACCTATACCCCCAGATACCTATACCCCCAGATACCTATACTCCCAGGTACTCTATAACCCAGATACGTACACTCCCAGATACCTATAGTCCTAGATCCCTATACCCCCAGATACCTATACCCCCAGATACCTATAGTCCTAGATCCCTATACGCCCAAGTACCTATACCCCAGTACCTATACCCCCAGATACCTATAGTCCTAGATCCCTATACCCCCAGGTACCTATAACCCCAGATACCTACAGTCCTAGATCTCCCTACGTTTAGATCTCTATAACCCCCATACTCCTAAAATTCTATAACCATAGATCTCTACGTCCCTGTATCTCTATTATATCCCAGACCATAATTCGTACAACCCCATAGTGTTATCCCTAAATTTCAACATTCCAATACCTCAGATTCGTATATTCCCATCGATACTAAAAATCGTACCATTGATATAACATATTTCATTTAATCCAAGAGTGTTCCTTTGTAACTCTTCAAGCTCTTCCGACTCCTCCGTGTTATTATTGTCCTTGCACTTCTTTGGCCACGCATATCTCGTCTAAAAAAATAAGTAACATCTTGTAGAAGTGTGCAATTATACATACTTATTATAATAAATAATTACCTCACAAAGTTCACCCTGAAGAATTTTCATGACACAATGTGCATCGGCGTGATCATGTATGGCTGAACCGTGACCTTCGCCCCAACATAGAACCATCAGATTGAACCTTCCATTTCCTTCGTCGACCAAGTTCCTTGTGTACCTGCATAAAGCAGTTTGTTTATCTCGCCTTTTATGGGTTTGTTGCTTGATGTGAATCACATACAGCATCGTAGAAGGACAATTACCGATTATGGAATGACAATTAATCGGTTTCTTTGTTCAACACTGTGTCAAAACGCGTGAAACTGTCGATATGTGGCGCGTGTCAAAGAACCGATATTCTGAATCAGATGTAATGCGAAGTTTAGAGAAGGGGGACATACGTGGAAAGTATGGGTAACCAGCCATTCACCCAACAACCACCGATTTACGTGCAATACACATAAATCTCTGGTGTTCCGCATACCTAGGTTTAACTCTTTCGAGTACGGTCATACAGACATTGCCGTAACCATGTGGGGGACCCTAACATCTCAAAATGTAGTTTTACAAATATATCATAAAGGAATTTATACTAGGTGTGTGAGATTTGGTATATTTCATGGTAAAAACTTTCAAATTTTTACATTTCTACATTTTCAAACATTCAATTTCTAGATTCCAAAATTTTTTAATTATCAGAGTTTCAATTTTTATAATTCCACAATTCTTAAATGCCGAATCACACAATTTGTAAATTCTCAAATTTAAAAATTTCTTAATCCCAATTTTCAACTTCCCAATATTCTCAAGTTCCTATACTCCCAAATTCCCGATTTCTCAAATTTCCTACTTCCCTAATTCTCAAATCCCCAAATTCCCAATTTCCCAAATTCTCAAGTCCCTAAAATTCTCAAATCCCCAAATTCACAATTTCCCAAATTTCCAACTTCCCAAATTTCCAATTTCCCAAATTCTCAAATCCCTAAATTTCTAACTTTCCAACTTTCCAAATTCTCAAATCCCCAAAATCCTCAAATCCCCAAATTCCCAATTCCCGAAATTCTCAAATCCCCAAAATCCTCAAATCCCCAAAATTCTCAAATCCCCAAAATTCTCAAATCCCCAAGATTCTCAAATCCCCAAATTCCCAATTTCCGAAATTCTCAAATCCCCAAAATCCTCAAATCCCCAAAATTCTCAAATCCCCAAATTCCCAAATTCCCAAATTCCCAATTCCCGAAATTCTCAAATCCCCAAAATCCTCAAATCCCCAAAATTCTCAAGTCCCCAAATTCTCAAATCCCCAAATTTCCAACTTCCCCAATTCTCAAATCCCTAAAATTCCCAAATTCCCATACCCCATATTTCTAAATTTCCAAATATTACATTTCAGAATTTCCATGTGCGTCATTTAGAAAATATAAAAAATATGTGGTTTTCCCCATCTTCATACTTTCGCTATGTCATGTGGAAATCAATAACGTGTGGCAATTGCGTGTCATAACCCTAATAAGCACACTCTCATTATCTTAGCGATTGACGAAGCAATTTTTGTTTCAGATCTGCAATTACGTTTCACACATTTGCGAGAGAAAGTTGATTTCGGTTCGTTTACTTCGAATTCCGATAAAGTTTCACGTAAAATTATATCGATTATCGTTTACGAAGCTCATTAATTAACGATCTTGTAATTATATACTTCTTTATGTACCGAGGAAGAGATTATATTTTGCAACTTTAGTGCGCTACAAATTACTTGTTTTTAAATTATAATATACAATGCAATGCACAAAACTAAATCTTCCCTTTTATACCTTACAAAATAATGATCGAATCTTGATTAGTATTCTATAGAAATAAAAATAAACTTTCCACATGGTATACTGAAAAATTAATTTTTTAATTTCAAGTACCTCCACGGTACAGTATATAATTTGTAAAAATAAGAAAATGAATTTATTTCTTTTCTCGAGTGAAAATATCGAGCCTAATTGCAGTCCAATTATCAGACAAGTTATTAGTCGTATTGGAACAATTCTAGAACCCTCTCTCTTATCGTTTACGCATCCATACAGAATAGATGTCTTTCTAACGTTCTTGTTTCGTATTGCATATCCGCGAACAATAAATCTGTTCTTCTCAACGCGGTACTCCCGTGCCGATAAGTTTGTTGTTGTTTCCAATAATTATTCATTTTTTTAACTGATATATCGGACAATTATTTTTTCGTCAGGTCATTTGCTTTGGCCGCGTATCGACGTATAACCGGATCGCTAAATACCTCGTTATTAAAGATTGATTAGGCTCGCGAGCCAAACAGAAGATCTACGAAACCGTCAGGGTTAGAGAAACAGTAACGGGTGATAACCTATCATGAACTTCGTCATATTAATTTTATTTCACAAGTCCGACGTAGCTGTACGACGTTCTGTTTGTACCGCGATAAAGTATTTACTGAGAAATTCGATTGTTCGCGAACGTAAGAGAAACATTGTTTATTATCGAAATTAACGATCATTAACTGTCTGAAATTATTAATGAACTCTTATCGGAGTAAACAATTTCTGGTAAATTTTATTTTGTATTACAACTTAAAAACAGGTCCATCTTTAAGGAGAAAGCTATCTTCAATTCTTATTTATAAAACAAGATTTTATTAAAACAAGATGGCGGACAGTGAACATTACCTCTTAACTATTATAATATGTTAAGCATTCTGTAAGCTTTGTTTACCTGTATCTATCAAACTTTGCGTATTTTTTCCATTCCAAGGGGTTGCTTCTGTAAGACGCCATCAGGCTCTGCACATCGTCGATATTAACATGATCAGTCTTGAAAGCTTCGTGCAAAGCGTCTATGAGTTCTCGAAGAGTCAGATGAACTTTTCCTTGACTAGCATTCTTTTCGTTCAGCTGTTTTTCACGGGGAACACAGAACAATCCTCGATCTTCACTACAAACTTGCATTTTTCCCTCGTTTACACTCGCGATTATTTGAAATTCCTCTCGGTTCGATGCGTTGCAAATGTTCCTACAAGTTCGCGAAAAGAGAAAAAGGAAAGAACGTGGAGTTGTTTGAAAGCGAAAGGAAACGAAGAATGCGTTTAGCGATGAAAGAACACGTTGCCGGTCTACAGTTCGTAACGATCTAGTAAAACACGGGAGACAGCGTCTCTTATGAAGCCTAAGATATCCCCTACTCCTCACGGCTTCAACCAGCTTCAAATATTTATTCCATCGTTAACAAACATTTATTTGTTCAATTCGATCGTGCGATAAAACCTGCACTGTCGTATACTATCTACAGGATAAAAGGGATCAATTGCTGGAGATACGTGCTTCTTTTTGTTTAATACAATAATTTACAATTTTTTGTAATTGTATCAACATTTATTATTTACTGCTTATTTTTATTAGGAATACTTCTCAATGATTTTGTGTAATAATACATGTATTTTTGAATACATAATGAAATGTGATAAACGATAGAAGTTTTGTGTCATATGTGACACTTTGCGAATAGGGATTCTTACTGTGGACCATATGTGATATGTGACATATGTAAATATTGGACATTTTAAAAGACTAAAACGTTTTTGATGTATCTTTTCCGATAGAATTATAAATATTTTTAAGAATAACGAGAACACAGAGTTAACCACATGTGAACAGTGATTATGAAACAATGAAGAGAAACATGTATCACCAGAAGCTATATAATCTTGAATTATGTGTGATCTTGCATTGTGCGTGATCTATTGTATCTCCTTGTATTAGATCTCCAATATTATCGAATAAGACTTTCCTTGTCGAAACGCAACAGATATGTGACGCTGAGTCCTGAATATCTCTCGGTGCGTCACACATATGTGACTATTGCTAAGATTGCAAGTTTTAAGTGAATATAATTTAATATTTTACAATTACTTGGAAATAGAGCTTCGTTTTAGCACGGAAGCTTTGTTGGAATTTTGCATTTATTTTACAGGTAGATATTTGATATGTACACAAATGTATTGTTCACATTTATCAAGAGTTTGCAGTGAATTACGAATTTATCCTTGTGTTAGAACGCATAACGTCAATCTGTTTAATTCCGCCGTTTTTGACCGGAATAATTTTGGCTTTCTTATCATACACACGTTTGCGTTTCTTGTTAATTTACAGCTATATGACTCAAAAAACAACATACTTACCATTACGTACAACGTACCACCGTTATTTTTCGATGTAAAAGTAATATAAGATAACCGTCGTACATAAATATTTGTTTCGATAATATCGCGACGATTAGCATAATCAAATTGTTTTTTAATGTTTCGCACGTGCCTGGAAAATTTGAATGAAATCATGCCTCTATTAATTCTTAACCGAAACATAACTTCATTCCTAAATTGAAAGATTCTCAAAATCACAATTTATTAATTTACTATTATTTACTATAAACCATTAAAGTATGAGCTTACATTTTAACTCCCTGAAAAATATTCAAAAACATTTTCAACGCAAATAAACAAAAGGTAAACAATTCCTTCATTCTTTTCAAGTTAGAAGTCTTCGTTCACCAAAATCTAAATATTTCTATGAACAATATACGTTTGCGGAGTAAAACAAAATATGATTATAATTTTTCCTTTCTTTTTATCATTAAAGTTTTGTAACCTTTCAAGTATCGTTTCGAGATCTCGGTTAACAGATCGTTTGTACGATACACGTTCGCGTTTCGGTGTTAAATAATCACAGGTGTCATTCTACCGCACACAAATTATCTTTTCGTCATTGTTCTTCGGTTTCGTGGATGTTTTTCCGCGCGGTGCATTTTCCTTCTCTTTCGTTCGGCAAGGTGAATCAGTACACCTGCACGGCCTCGGTTTGTTGCAATCTCCGCTCGCAATGCAGCTGTAGAAAAAAATGGGAAAAAAGATCAGCAACTGGAAGTACCAGCTCTACGATCGGAGCCATTAACTCGTTGACTACTGTGGGGGCCACCACTGATCCACATCGTGAATCCAATATGGCGTCATGGTGAATCGCGAGCTGATTTTTGGCGAATCGTGTATAGATTTTGGAATTTTTAACGTTGGGGACTTTAGGACTTTGGAAACGTAGGAATTTTAGATATTTGAAATTTTGGGATTTTGTAATCTTGGGAATTTGAGAGTTTTGAGGTTAGGAACTTCGGAATTTTGCAAATTTCGGGTTTTGGAATTTGGGACGTGGAGAGTTTGGGATTTTAAAACTTTGGAATGTTGTGAATTTGGGATCTTTAAGATTTGGGGACTTTTGGACTTTGAAATCTTAGGAATTTGGGGTTTTGAACTTTATAACATGGAGACTTCGGAATTTTAAGACATTAAAATGTTGAGAATTTGGGATCTTCGAGATTTGGAACTTTAGAACTTCAGAATGTTAGAAATTTGAGATCTTTGATATTTGGGACTTTACGTTTTCACCATTTTCGAAATTTGGAGGTTTTGGAATTTGGAACAGACTTTGGAAATTTAGGCGTTCGGAATGTTTGAAATTTGAGATTCTTAAGATTTGGGGGCTTTAGAACTTCGCAACGTCATAAATTTGGAATTTTCATATTTCGAAACGTTTCAACTTCAAAATGTCAAAAGTTTAAAACTTTGAATCCATCAAACTCTTTACAGTTAAGATTTTCTAACTTCCACATCTTAAAAGTACGAAATGTAATTTTTATATTTTCGAATTTCTAAATTTTGAAGAAGAAAGACAAGGAATTACAATTACTCACACGCAAGGCGAATTTTTGCAATAATAACACTTCGCTCTCGGTTTCTTTTGACTCGATTTGCTCTTTTTGCATCTGCACGGCGTTGATTTGCACTCGCAGCAGAGGGCTACTATTATTTTCCTCTGTCTATCGTTTTTTTCTTTAGTAACGTCACATTTGTAATTATTCAGCGATTTAACCATTGGCTTCTCCACGCATACAGCAACGAGCTTTCGCCGTGTTTTCGGGCTGCAACAAAATAATAAACACGTAACAATGACTGAAGGTGTGAAATTATTACAAACTGTCATGAATCCTGTTTTGTAAATTGTAGAATGTCAAGTTAATCCTAGCATCATGGAAATATACATATGAGTATATAAATACAATAAAAGAGTTGAGAATATTTCACTAAAATTATGTCACTTCATAAAAATATTTTCTTGCCATCAAAATAATATCAGATCATTGTGCATGTGTATGGAATATGTTGATCATGATTTAGAACATCAAAAGTCCAACTCAAATGGACGTCATAAGTAGCACGCGTGCCACATAAATTTTGCCAAAAGTGATTACACAAGTCTTTAATGAATAATTCTAATAAAAAAAACTCGCCGATTATCAGTAAACGAACTTACTGTACATTAATCGATAAGAGAATTCTTCGATATCTCTGTGTATTAACAAATATTAACGAAAGACATATCACCAAACATTCAAATGGACATAACATAATTGCTACTATATAATACTTTTATGTCATCAAATGCATTTAATACGCAACCTAGTAGATCTCTAACGATGACGTAACGTCGTAAACAAGCTTTGAACTTCGATCGTAATAATAAATAATGGCAGCACCTAACACAACATTTTATCTTTCTCTCATCCCTTCCCTCGTCGGCTTCGATATCGCAGCAACAGGGAATCTTCCTGCAACGAGTGCAACACGTAGACTCGCTCAGCTTCTGCTGTAGCTCGTCCATCACATCGGAGAAGACTCTCAAGCGTTGATAAGGAAGGTCATCGGAGTTGTGGTGTTTCAGTTTCTCATGGCACCAGCATTCATTGATAGAATCGGTTCGAAGAACGTCCAACTTTCTCGAGAAGTATCGTCGTATCTCTTCCCTCGGCTTCCATGCGGTTACGTACATGGTGCGATCGTTATCGGGCTCGGTCAGGACCGGTCTGCCATCGCGAATCGTCTTCTGATCGCACCTGCACAGGTCTACCGACAAGTCACAGCACGAGCATTTCCTCAACGGTGCTCGACACGTACACTTTTCCCGCGGATTGTCGCAATACAGACAGAACATCGACCTCGCGGGACCGTACGTGCTTCTGCAGATCGACTTGCAAGAGCACTTGCTTCGGGGCTTGCAACAGTTCGTGCAGGGTACGTAGGTAAATCTGCAACTGATTGATGAAAAATTTGATGGATTGTAACACGACTTTTTGTGATTAAGCTTCATAGATGTACAATTATTTGTGGAATAATAAATACTTATCACGGAAAATCACCCTTATTCTACTTCCACCATCATTCTACTACCACCCTCATTCTAGTGCCACTCTCATCCTACTGCCACCATTCTTCTAGTACCACTCTCATCCTACTGCCACTCTCCTACTACCACTCTCATTCTAGTACCACCCTCATTTTACTACTACTCTCATTCTAGTACCACCCTCATTTTACTATTACCCTCATTGTACTACTACTCTCATTCTAGTACCACCCTCATTCTAATACCACCCTCATCCTACTGCCACCTTCCTTCTACCACCAACTCTCATTATAGTACCATCCTTACCCTACTGCCACTCTTCCTCCACCAGCATTACAACACTACACCCTATCACGTCCTCATCTCATATTATCTACCCAAAAAATTAACTTACCAGCACTCAGTCCTTGGTCTACGACAATCTTCGCACAAGACCACCCTTCTACATCCACACTCTTCCCAGTTCCTCTTATCGCAGCACAAAACCGAAGAATTTTCCTGAGAATTGACACAACGAAACTGTCTCTCCTTCTTCAAACAGCTTTTCGGTTGGTTCACGAAATCATTGGTGCACTGAGATATCGGTAAATAACAGCAGTTGCACCTACTTTCGTTAAAAGGTTCATTAGAATAATTGTTATTAACATCGTTACATCTTGTGAACTTCGAATTCATGCACATTGTATGAGGTTCTGATGGCTGGACCTGCAAACATGGCGGAGGTACGAATTGTTTCGATTCTTTCTGTAATGACTTCCTTCGAGCACATTGTGCACACACCGTAGCTTCTGAATGTGTATCGATTCTCTTAGGTTTGTCTTCTACAGGTTTCTTCATTTCAGATTCCTTCTTTGACTGATCGAATTTCTTACGAATTTCTGTGTCCTTTTCGATCTTTGCTTCTTGAAGCTCGATCACTCTTTCAGTCTTTTTATCTTTCTGTTTTTCTTCTTCAATCTTGATATCTTTAATTAAGGAAGGCTTTTTTGGAGTGATCGATTTTACCTTGTCTTCATTTTGTTCAACAGTTTCTTCTTTGCTTTCATCCCCTTCTTTCTGAACATCCCCTTTTTCTCCTTCCTGAGGAACATCCTTTTTTTCTCCTTTCTGAGGAACATTCTTTTTCTCTTCTTTAATCTCTACAGGTTTTGAATCATCATCCTTTTCAGGAATTTTCTCCGAAGTGACTTGATTTGAATTCCGCTTACTCCTCTTCGATTTCATCATTTTGTATATATTTATTCCAGGAATGAATTTCCCTTTCGGTTCCTTAGAATCTGGTGCCTCAGCACCTGTTTTAGTCTCATCCTTTTTCTCAGTATCCTTCGTATCTTCGATCGTATCTTTCTCGTCTTTTCCTTTCTTTCTTTCTGGGCTCGCCTTCTCGACAACTTTCCTCAAAGTCTTATAAAACAACGAACCCTTCATTCTTTCCGAGAAGGACCTCTTGGCAACATTATCTTCTGTTTTTCCTTGAGCTTCGTCTTCCTTCGACACTTCGTCCTCCACTTTTTGCGAACTTTGTCCTTCTTCAGCATCCGGTCTCTTTATAAACTTGTGCTGTTCGCGAAGGTTAAATTTTTTCAAAAACGGCGGCTCGTTTTTGACCTGCGAATTACTTGGATTACTCGACGGTGCAGAATTCACTTTCGCCTGTGTAGGGTTATTAGTTTGCGCAGCTGGTTTAGTCTGCTTTAAAATATTTTTCAGCACCACTACTTCGGGTCTGATTAATCTCCGAGGTGTCAATTGAGTTGGTGCCTTCGTTTCTTCGACGCGTTCTACCTCTACAGTTTCACCCTCCTTTTCTTCAGATTTCTCCTCTTCATCTTTCTCTTTCTCCAAACCCTCCGTACGCGACACGAATTTTTCTTCGGGCCTCTCCAAACTAGAAACACTTCGACAGACATCTTGTGTCGGTTTCTGACAGTCTTCATCATTGCACACGTCTTCTTCTTCCTCGGCAATGCAAGCGCAGGTCGAAGGCTGCACAAAATTCTCTTTTCTTCTTCTTTTCTCGCCGCAACTGCATCGTCCATCGATCGGTTCCTGATTTTGTTTGCGACACCTGCAGACCTTCATTTTCCTCTTGGTCTCGTAATCTTTCTTCAAATTATTCACGCAATAATTATTATAACCAAATTCAGGTCCTCGCTTTTTATCGCAAACCGTTCTCAGTGTATCGAGCGAAGAGTCATCGTTCCGACTGCTGCAGATCGATTTCGACGACCATTCCTCACTGTCCGACTTCGAAGACGTCTTCAAGGGATAAATCGTGGAACACGGTTTCTCCATATTGTCGCACACCACAAATTTTGCTCTTCTCAAAGACTGATCCGATCTGTCTGTTGCATCGCTGGTGTCTTTGCATTCGCATTCTGTTAAAGTTGAGTCCGTGTCTTTTTCGCTGATTTCCTTGCAAACGTCGATGAGATCTTGTTCGCTTTCAGTGATGGATTTAGAAACGAGGCTGGAACTGTTGCTGTGATCGCTACTTTCGTCCTTTTTTGAAAGGAGAGACTTTTGTTCCTTGAACTTCCTGCGCTTGTTTCGGATGCACGTCACGAGTTTGCTCGAGGAAACGTCCGATCGACCCGTGGTCGTTTCTGAACTCGATTCTGTACACGGCTGCTGTGCTTTTCTCGATTTCGCCGGCTATGAACATTATTAGATTGATAATCTTTGTTCTATATATCTTAGATTTCTATACATCTTACATTTTATTTGCACTACTTTTAACATACTTGAATTTGTATACCATCGGATACATTTAGTAAACAATACATTTTCGTAGATAAAATTAGAACTTTCTTTAGAATAAGAAGATAAACGAACACCTTATCGCGTTCCTTGTTTAGCGAAATAAGTTCTGAGCGGAAATTTAAACGCGGGTCAAAATTGAAGAATTTGCTTGAAAACTGCGAGCAATTCTATTCACAAAATTATCAGGTGTTTGATAAAAAGATATTTTGAATTGCAGGTGTTTTAGTGAAGATAGCTAATTTGAATGACAGGTGTTTATACAAAGATAACTAACTTAAATAGTGCCTTTAAAAATAATTTATTGAATTTTCTATAAATAACTGTCAGAAATGATACATAACAGTGAATGTACTGGACAGTTTAATAAACACTTCATCCATGAAATTATTAAACAAAGTCTATGATAAAGAGGGTTGAAGGCAATGACGCACCATGTGCGTCCTATAAAATAAACTCATCCTTACCTGCGTATTTTCAGTAGCTTCTGAACAGATATAGATATTCACGTTTCCGGTCATTTTACGGTTATCAGTTCGGACGGTCTCCAATTTCTTGCGTTTTTTATTTCCCTCTTCGTTTACATCTCTCTTATCGTGACTTTTTACACTTTCATCGTGTAATCTTTTAGAAACGATATCGCGTTTCTCTCGAAAATGGCCCGATTTCACGCCACTTTTAGATCTTTGCCGTGATCGATAATCGTGTTTACTTTTCCTGTGGCAGATTGCTCTATCTCGATCTTTTTTCCCATCCTGTGTTTAAATATTCTACTTAATATTCTCTTACGTCTTAAAAGAGTGCTTAAATGGTTCTCAAACATTACACCTTGAAATAAATCAATATAAATGAAAAAAAGAACCACTGTCAATTAAACTACCTTCCAACAATTTAAATGATTCAAAAGTATCTTGGATACTTGCATCTTAAATACCATTCTACATTCCTTCACGATCGTCTGCATCGCCTCCTTAATAGAGCTATTGATCATTTCGGTCAATTTATCCTGACCGATTTCATCCACATCCTGTTTCTTAAACGTATCGCGTTGTCCGCCATTTTGTCTCTCCCTCGCACAACTTTCCGAGTTACATTTCTCCTTCGTGCAAGTTTTCGAATCGCAAACTTCATGTACTTTCTTATCATCCTCGATTTTATCTTCTTCCGCCTGCTCATCCTTCTGCGGCACCTGTTTTCCATTTTTATCAGGAATTTCGGTTATTTGTTGACTCTCGGAGCGTGTCGAGATCAAATTGTTATTGTCGGTGTACACAGAGGCGTCGATCGACAGCGGTGGAGGGAAACTTGTCGCTTTTACGTCGTGAAAGGGATAAGCTATATTCGCATTGTTAGCTTTCGGAGCTTCCGTTTCTTCTTTCTCAACCGACACTTCCTTTGTATTCTCTGGAGCTTCCTCTTTTGGTTTCGATCTTTTGAAGCTGAGTAACTTTCCCAGCCCCATTTTGATGATCTCACTTTCTATTTCTTCTATCTACATGCTTGTCTCTACGATACGTGAATTGTCCCTCGACATCGCCGGAACTCGCATAATTTTCTGTGTGAAACGAAAGTGCATCGATCTCGCCTTATCGCGAGCACATATTGCTAATTTTTACTCGTTCATTCTGCAGGTTAGAATCCCGATAAACGATTCCAAACAGTCGATTGTCTTCTCGCGTCGATAAAAATTACGAAACGTGTTATGCTCGATAAACTTCACACTTGAAGAGAGTTCTTATCGGGCGCGTTTATCTTGCTCGCTCTGGCGATTCGTTGTTATCTGTCGTTTCATCGGATGTTAACACATCAGATTTTTCTGTCTTCTCGCTGCAGTCGCAAACAGAAGATGTCACGGTAAAAATTTCTGGGTCATATTCACACTCGCGACATATTACACCCTTTTTCTTGTGTATCAAACGAGTTTGCCTACGCTTCTCATGTGGAAGTGGCTGCAGAGTATAGCAAACGTATAATTATTAAACTTATTAGATAATAACTTATTAGATTTAGATGGTTACGATAGCTGATGTTAAATGAGAGATATTGGTGATATTAAGAGATTCAAATAGTACGTTTCCTAATACTCAAAATACCTTGAAAGGTGCGATTATTCTTTTGGCAAGCTTCCTCACAGCACCTGATCTATCTCGAGGTGGATACAATAGCTCCACCTGTTTGCTCTTGTCTGCTTTCTTAGATAACTGCATCAGAGGTATACTATCAGAACTGTCTTCAGTCTTCCTAGTTCTTTTTCGAAATTCACGCAACACATTTTTGAAAGCTTGAGTCTCCTGGTAAGGAAGGGTATCTTCTTCCTTGACTGACTTGCTCTCGAATTAGAATAAAGTAAATGAAACTTTTCGTAAAATAAACTTTTAGAAATAGCTTTCTAAATTTAAGTAAATTAAAGTCTTTGCATTATGGTTACTTACGGGTGTCAAATAATCGCATGCGATGCTACTTCTTCCAGCCCTCATTCTGGAACACGTAGGAATTGAATATGGTGAGCTTGCTCTGTGTTCTTCCTCTCTTTCTCGAATCAATCTCACTCGGTCGTGTCTTTTCAATTCCTCGATCAATTCTGGACTTTGATACATGGGCAAGTACTTTTTTACTACGGGCATTTCAAATTCGGGCATCTCTGAATGGCTTTTCCTGGGAACCGTGTCGTAATTTGGTGGACAGCAGCGACAAACACTGGAATACATATTTGTTTAGTTAAAGAAACTTAGATTTTGGATGTATACCTTTCATCTACGCTGTGATACTGTTCAGGATATTTTCGATGTGACTCCAATGTGTGCGAATCATAAGGAGAATACGTGTGTGATTCCCAATTATCTGATCGCTCAAATTCTGAAAGTTGTTTTGATCTTCCATGACATTCTTCACACGTCTCTTCTTTATTCTTGCTTGGTTCAATATCCTCCAACTGCGATCTACACAAAATATCAATCACATTTTCACTGTAATTCTTTTACTTAAATACTTTCTTTTATTTAACAAAAGTTAATTTTACGAGTATAAGTCTTCATCGGTTACAGTCGACTTCTCCGAACGTTTTCTTCTTTTTGAAGCATCACGATCTTTGCACCTAAGAAAAATTACCCAATTTTTATAAAAAAAATAGTGAATAGAAATTTAAATAATTACTTCGAATTTGAATAATTACCTCTTTCGACGTTTTCTCTTTTCATCTTTTTTGCTCAATCCCTTAGGCTTCAAATCCTTCGTCAATTCTTTAAATTGCGATTTCTTCTTAGATTCTACAGAAACTTTTCTAGACTCTTTCGTATCTGGAGCTTTAAAAATTCTTTGAAAATGTTTGCGTAGTATTCCCTTATCACTGCTGTGTAACTTTGTTTGAGTGGATCTACTTTGATCAGGTAAATCCGTGGATTTATCAATTTTTCTTTCTGTAGTTTGCTTTGTCTCTTCTTTCGTGTCATTCTTCTTCGATTCTTTTTCATTCGTGTCATTCTTCTTCGGATTATTTTCCTTCGCGTCATTTTTCTTCGACTCTCTCTTATTCCCATCATTTTTCGACTCTCTTTTATTCCCGTCATTTTTCTCCGATTCTCCCTCGTTCGTGTCATTTTTCTTTGATTTCTCCTCATTTGTGTCATCCGCTTTCGATTCTTTTTCATTTCTATTATCTTGCGTCTCCCCATCAGTTTCTTCAATTTTCTTTTCTACTTCTTGTCTCACAGGCACAGGATTTCTTTTCGCCTTGTAAGAAACACCATACAATTCCAGCCCCGCTAGTGGGTCATATATCGGGGAAACACCTGTGTCCATAGGAATCTCAATTTCCTTCTGAGACACCTTTTTTTCCACATCTTCCGGAGGTTCTTTGGCAGAAATTTTCTTCTTTTTAGTCTTCGTTTCCTTCACATCTTTTGCAACTTTCTCTTCGATCGTTTCTTCCGATTTTTCACTCACCCTCTTTTCTTCTTTCTTCTCAATTTTTTCTTGCTTTTCGCTCACTTTCTTGTCTTTCACATTCATCGTTTCTACATGTTTAGAAAAGTCTTCAGGTTTATCAGGATGTTTCTTCGCATCATCAGGTTTATCAGGATGTTTCTTCGCATCATCAGGTTTATCAGGATGTTTCTTCGCATCCTCAAGTTTTCTCGAAAATTTAACCGACTCTGTGTCGTCAGTATAATCCGTCTCACTTTCAGAAGTAGTCGTGTCTTCCGTTTCCTTAATAGGCTCCGTGTCGTCAGTGTGTTCCGATATAGTAGTCATTTCCAAAACTTCCCTGTCTCCAGTCCCGTCGTAACTGATCTCCGACGTACAAGTACAGGGACCCTAAACAAAATTACAAATTTACAAAGTTTTCCATCAAATAAGAATTTGCCCAAACCTGCTTTTAACCAAGAATATTCTTACATCTACTGCAATGTAACGAGTACATTTCATTCACAAATATTTACCATCAATTCGTCGTCCTCTGTTATGTTCCAACTATCCTTCTTCTTCACTCCCGAAGACGCTTTGCTCGACAATTTATTGATATCCTCTACTCGTCGCACGCATTTTCGTGCTGAGCGAGAATCCTCGGTTTCATCCACTTCAAAATACGACGTGCTTCCCGCAGTCGACTCCAAGTACCTACACCAACACTTCCATGAACGATAATTCTAGTCAGTGAAAATTAATGGGACTACCTAGGTAGTCGTTTCGTAGCAAATCTCTTTTCACAAGGATGCCTCAGATTTAGATTCACTTCATCAGATTCATCCGTCCTTTTAACTCTTCGTCTAGTCAGGTGTCTATCTCTGCTACTTAACAAAGTTTCAGTTTCATCGTCACAAGAAGAAGAAGATGAAGAATCCTTTATTTTCCTGGTCCTCCTGTACGATTGAACTGGCACTGATTGTTTTCTCTGAAGCATGCTCACGATTCTGTTCATAAGAGATGGTCTTTTGCTTCGTAAACCTGTACATTTATCATCCTATTCAAAGAGAAAATTATATATAATAAAATTTGATATAATACTGTATAATAAAATTACACGATAATAATTAAAATTATTCCAAATCATTTCGCCTTCTACTTTTCAAATCGAGAGTGTAATAATCTCTTTCTCGATTCAAAGATTTTTCAGGCAGAAATAACGACGAAACGGGAATATCGAGGAATTAGAGGGGATTTAGAGCAATTCATACTTCTCCTTTACCAAGCCAAGGAATCCTCGCTACCGCGCTGACGATTTTATTTATACGACCTCGTTTCTCCTTATCCTTTCGATCCTTCGGAAGTAATTCTTCGGAGCTGCCGTCCACTTCTATATGTATCACTTCTTCCTCGTCGACCTCCTCGGTCGACCATGATTCCGTGTCGGCGATCGAGCTTGATGAATCGGAATCTTTCTCGCGAGCGATCGATACACCCCCTCGCTTCTTCAATCTGGCACGAATCTTTCTACGTGCCCTCACCACGAAACCGGAGGGTGACTCGCAGCTCGAGGATGTGTCTTTTATGAACGGTTCGTTGAATATCTGGAGAACAGCTACACGTGATTTTCAACATCTTCGAGATTGTTTTCGAACGTACTTGAATTGTTACATCGTCTCTAATTTTCTGCGCTTCCAAGTCTCTCCATGGCTCTCTGCACTTGGTCTCGACTTCCTCTGGAGATGCATCTTGATACGCTGTGATCATTCCATCAGAATTTCACGATGTAATTTTACACAAATATTATTATATTTACAGAAATATTATCTAGATTTTAGTATCGAATACAAATTTATATAATTGTAGTATGAAAGGTTAGAATATAATAAAAGCAATTAGATCTCTAAAATTATCAACTGATTTGTGAAGTACTATTTCTGATTTGTTAAATATAATTTCAAATATTGTGTCAAATTCTCACTATAACTATAACTGGTTTCAGAGCTCCGATCTAAATCCACGTCATCCGTTTGCTGAGCTACTTCCTTTTCTACTTTTTCCACTATATCTTCTATTTTTTTTTCTTTTTCATCTTCATCTTTCACTTCTTCCTCAACTTCCGTTCTTTCTTCTTCAGTCTCAATTTCCGTTCTTTCTTCATCTGGCTCCTCCGTCTGTTCCTCTTCACCTTCATCTTCGTATTCCTCTTCCTCTTCTACTGTTTCTTCTTCCTCCAATGGCTCTTCTTTCTCTTCAGGCGGAGGTTCTACTTTGATCACCGGAAACTGGTCATCAGAAGAATCTCTGGTTTCAAGAGTATTAAAGTTAAAGATATTAGATAGATTTTTAGAAACAATTTATACTTCAGATATTAATTTGAATGTTCATAAACAGTTTATACTTCTGAAATTAATCTGAATATTCGTAAACAATTTAGACTTCAGACATTAATTTGAACTTTCATAAACAGTTTGTACTTGCAATATTAATCTGAACATTCGTAAACAATTTAGACTTCAGATATTAATTTGAACTTTCATAAACAGTTTATACTTTACATATTAACTTGAGCATTCATAAAAAACTTTTACTCCTTGTTATTATTGGTAAAGTCTATGTGCCATTGATCATTGATACTAATTTAATATTCATGCAGTTTAAACACTCAACATAATCAAAGACTGTACTCTTCTTGAGCCATTCATGAGCCCTACGATTCTCAAAACTTAGCATAATCCTCACATCACTTGCAAGGAAAAATCAATACAACGACATTCAACATTGCACAACAACGCACTCACGAAATCGTTTAACAACAGCCTCGTAATTCAAGTCGCAATTAAGAAGAAAATCAGCCAACACTCGAGTACCATAGTAATTAACCCACTTTTCCTCGCTCATGTCAGACAAGTCCCCGTATTCG
Source organism: Megachile lagopoda (assembly GCA_036983795.1). NCBI lineage: Eukaryota > Metazoa > Arthropoda > Insecta > Hymenoptera > Megachilidae > Megachile > Megachile lagopoda. The sequence goes on along the minus strand of CM072797.1, from coordinate 8,108,701 downwards.
ACCGGGTTCCTGCAAATGGTGCACAGATTCTGCAGATCCGCGAAGCACTGCGTGCAAAATAAGCCGATGCATCCAGGAGTCGGGCACTTGATATGCAAATTGTCGTGGCGCTCGACGGAACCGCACAGGAGACAAACGTTTTGCTTCAAAGGAAACAGAATCCTGAGACACGGTAACGTTGCCCAGAGTCTCTCTTTCAGAGTCACTCTTTCGATCTTTTCTCCCTCGGTCAGCCCGAACTTCCGGCGCAGTTGACGTCTGGCGAACTTCAGAAAGCTTCCTCTCGACCTGGTTTCGTCCCGATAATGAGCGTTCGAAATAACGAACGTAAAGAGAACACCAATACCTGATGATATGATTGTACAACCAGGCTGCTCTTTGTTTCGCTCTGTCAGGGTAATACTGGCACATCACCACCTGTCTCAGACGTAGACCGTAAGGCTCCAGGAACGCCATTAGCCAACAAAACACGATCAATGTGATGATTTGCGTGTATTTGTCCAGGTCGGGTGTCACGGGAGCAGGAAGACAGAGCATCGTGTCGATTTCCGTATCTTTATCGTGTGGAGTGAACGCTTTTATTATGCTTCTGTACAGCTCGGCCAAATACCCCTCGCCGGAAACGTGGATGGTCACCACGCTTGGTCGTTCAACCTAGTAATTTTTCATTCGATTATACAACGTGTGATATTTAGAATCAAGGTGTGATATTTAGAATGGTGGACTAAAATTGACTAGGTCGAAGAGTAGTACTTTTTGAAGTCTCATGTGCTTTTTATGCAAATAGGCATACAGAGGACATACTAAGGTCAATTCTAACTTTCTGAATGCAAGTATAGATTCCTTGAAATATTTTCTAGAAAAAATTATTGGACTGTTCATAGCATAAATGATCATTTTAATACAATTCGGGTCAGTAGAACTTTACGGTTGATAGAATATGTAGTATTAAAATTATAGCTTCTAAACCGATGAGTTCTTGAGATAAACAGTTCAATACTTTTTTGTAGATAATACATTTGGGAATAACTCGATATCATCAACATCTTCAAAGATATTCTGATAAATATGGCAGGAATTCTATGGAATCTTTACCTTACTCTGAAATCGTCCATAGATTTGAATAGTGTTGAGGACCCAGTAGAGACCATAATCGATAGCCATGTATGCAACAAGCTTAACAGTAGCCAAACCCAAGAACACCATAGATCTTGCCAACTTGGTTTTCTCGGGTTTGATCAACATCACGGAAGATAGAGGTACGTATCTATTTCTTTCGCGCGGGTTAAGCGGCAAAACAGTTTCCTTGTCCTGACGAGCTCTTATCAGATCGATCGTGCGTAAGTCATCGGTTATGTATCGATTATCGAAACGTTCACTCGTTAACCATTTGTAGCGATAACGCATCACTCTGTCGAATACTTCGAGTAAATGATCTCTGATTTATCGACGAGTACAGGATTTTTACCTGAGCAAAATGAAGAAAGTGAAAAAGGATGTTACAAAGCTCATCCAATCGAAAAATCCAAAAAGTCCATCCGTTCTCGATCGTATTTCCGTAGCGATACTGGTAGCGACTTCCTGCACGCTTTTGCTTTGATTAGTCTCGAAGTGAAAGGAATGAGAAAACTTGACTTTGACGTAGAACATTGCTTTCATGTGCATCGTGAATTTCTTAATTTCTGCAAACGAAATATTATCGGAGAAGAATGACGGAAATGCTGATCAATATTTATCTTCGACAAATATTTACTTGTTCGTACAGCTCCAACAACAGTGTCAGCGACGTAAGAAACTAACATACATATGAAATCCAGTGGCTTAACTACGTAACACAGAGCGCTGACTACGTAAGTTATGTTGCAAACAACGCCAAAATAGGGTCCTAACTTCGCTTTACAATCCGCTACGGCACCCTCGAACACTCTTTGACATCTATCGAAAGGTGTGCCCAATTTCTTGTTACAGATGTTTATTATACTGCCGAGCCATTGAAATACTGCTGTAATTACCCTAACTGGAGAATAAGAGATTGGTAACCACATAAATCTGTATAGAATTCTCAAAAAACTTTCTCTTAATTTTCTACTGTGACAAAACACATAGGATGTATTTCAGACATGTAACAATCATTTAATTTAAATATTAAGCTTACGTATACTGAGGACAAGTCTCTTGATAGCAACGAGAGTTTGCTTAATTTTCTTTACAACCCCTTTTACGGACTTTATGACTTTCGATATGGCGTCTCGCAGAGCATAAAATGGCTGCTTAGCTAGATCGACGACCGTTTTCACCGCTTCCTTTAATTGTTCCTAGAAAGTATGTATGACATTAAAGCACAGATCAATATTTTCCTGCGTCGAGGGCTTTAGGGGCGGGGCTGGAAATTAGGACCAATGCTTCGCTCTTTTGAAGGTGGCTGTGACTTGGAATTATAACTACTATATGTTCGAGAGTATCATATGTAATAGGAAACTATCAGGGGACTACCATTTATCTAGCAGGAAGTTATCAAGATTTTACTAAATACTAATCCAAATAATGCGATATAAATCCTAAAGTATTATTCTAAGTTAATTAAATATGTAAGAACTGTAGAATTTATGCTTGCAAATTGTTAATGGTATGGGAGTGTACTTGTGCACAGGCCAATGATTCCGTGAGTACACCAGTGTTGTGCAAAATGTTCTTCACCGGCCCAGTTAAGGCTAAAATAAAAGCGTACGCCATCAAAGCTTGTCTTCCTCGTTTGGAAAAAAACTGTGGCAACAAAAGAAGCACGACGCATCTGGAAAGTGGAACGAACAGGAAAAAAGAAAACACTCGGAATCGTGCACTGGGGCACACGAAATTGGAAAGAATGATAAGAAGGTATACTTTACCGTACTCGATAAGAGAAAGCAAGGCCGAGCGTGAGGATCACTCCTATTATCGTGCAAATTGTCGTCGCGGACGATAGCTTGAAATTTAATTGAAAAACGAAGAACACGAAGAACATGTACGTGAGAAATATGCCGCTAACGAAACCGAAAAAGCTCTTCGCTACGAAATTTTCCAAAGTGCCTTCCGTGCGAATTACAACTATTTTTTTGTACAACCACGAATCCTTGGGTACCGCGAGGATTTTGTCGAGAAACTTCTTAATCTTCTTCTTTAACCTGTCGTATAGTTGGAAATATTTTTTCATGGGAAAGAAAATGGAATGAGAATTTTGGAACTCACAGGAGTTTCTTCCGTCGAATTCGCTGTTTCAAAGTGTATTTAGGCTTGGCACCGCTTTTCCAAATATCGATCGACGTAAACTTCTCTTCCTCGTATTTTAACCTTGCTTTTTCTACCTTCCTGGCTTTAAGAACTAATTGGAAAAATGCCATGATCGAAGTACCTGTCAGTAATACATCATACTGCTAACAGTAACTGAAATTAATTTCCTTTCGGATCTAGTTTGCGTGATTTATTGTACGGCTAAAATGTTACTGTGAACGATGAGGACACGACATTTTGCTGTGACAGAAATTCGAAATACACGCGACTTGCTTTGTTCTTATAATATCGATGTACAGGCTCTCGATATATTTCCACAGAGGAACAGTAGATGTTTGAAGTTTCCGAAGATATTTGTGTATGTTAAAATATGTATAAAAGTGGTAATATAACGAGAATTGTATTAGATCATTTTGTAAAGCAAATATTTTAAAACGTGTGTAATTTTGTTACACTTGTTTTGTACGCGTTGTTACATAACTACACTGTCGATAACGTATCATACGAGCACTTACAAAAAAAGAAAATTAGAATAAGATAAAATGTACTTAAACTGATAAATAATAAAATTGTTCGCATAAAATTTCATATTCTTGCAAATTTGCCTGCAAATGTATGTAATTGCACATCGATCAGGAATAAGACTGCAACGCCATTGGCGCTAACGATTGAAGTTAATGAACGAAAAAAACTGTTCCTCGTTTATTAAATACTTTCACTGCTTTTTCTACTATTTATGCATCGGACAATTGTACAGTACTTTCACAGTTTTTTGTAACAACCGTGACATGTAGGTTCAGGGAACAAGTTTTCATTCTTGCTAATATTATCGACTTCCTCAAACCCAACACGATATCCAGCAAATTATTGATTTTCTGTTTGTACGTTAACATAACCCGTATAACAAGTTTTAAAGAAACGCATGGTCAATTCTACGGCTAATTTAGGAAGGAAGTTTAAAATTTCAAAATTCATTGATTCATCACCCAGCGTCTAAGTCTTCACAAAAATCGCTGAGCTGTCCAATGTACATGGCATGTAATACTCTGAAATGTGCAAGAATGAACTATCGCAAGAACAGAATCCATGAAATGCAATAAAAGTCACGAAAGCATCGCATTTTCTTTAAAAATCGACGTGGGGCTTGTTCGAAGGTCTACAAGGCTCCATCTTGTTTCTCGATTCGAGCACAAGATGGCGCGGAACCTGTAGTTCGATCGTCGAAGAGAGAGGAAGCGAGTCGAAGCCTAAAATCGGAAAGAGAGGACGCTTCGGCTTTCGAGCCGAAGAGTATTCGAGCGGAGAGCCGTAGAGGGGCGCCGAATCTAAACCCGATAACGAACCAGCTGGTGGCAGTGCCGTCGTACGACGTTTACGTGCACGTACGACCTTCGCGAAAATCCATTTCCAGCTGGTCCATCGTCGATGATTTAAATTGTAAAATTAAAGAGAGTAAACCACGAAGAAAGTGTCTCTCGGACGGTAACGAGGGTGAAACGTGCGGGTGATACGGTGGTCCATCGATCGTCGGTGATTCCCCCTTCGAAGTCAAGTAGTTATAGTTGAGGAATCAGACAGCAGCAAGTAGAAGAAGACGAAAAAAATACAAACAGAAACATGCCGTGACCGCAACACGACTTGACACCAGGATGTATTGTACAGTCGTAGGAAAATCACGGTGCTCGTAACGCACGACATTCGATTGGACGACAAATGTCGTAGGTACTCTTATCCGTGGCTCAGGTGTGTGCGTGTGTGAGAGTGAAGTCCTGTGTGTGTGCCTGTGGGTGCTCTCCTCGCTCGTACCTGACCTGACCCAGGTGACCACCTGGACCCAACAACGATGACTACGAGGGAGTTATACGTTAAGGTATGAAAACTAGTTCACAGTCTAGGCTCTGCCGTTCCTTCCTTCGGATCCAGTTCTTCAAACTGGCCAACTGGTTTAGCAACAGCGTGACGAGAATGTCTGTTGACATTTCTAATTGCCGTTTTGTGGATCGGTTAGGGAAGTCTATCACTAGCACCACACTTTCGAACTGATCTGGTTTGCAGTCATTTTTCGAATACTTCGAATTTTACTGCTGATTGAAATCTGATTACAGAAATATACGTAATGATGTCTAGTAATATATCACGGTAAAATGTGAATACTGTTGAAGAGTAATATACTTGAGTAGGTAATATGCTTGGAATTGATCATTGTATCAGTTGCAACAACGATATCTGAATCTACTTGTCTTGTAATGATAGAACTAGGGTGATCGTGTAAAAGGGCAATGTGAGACCTGCATCATAATTGACCACCGGTCACCAGGTCAATCGTGATTGAAACCAAATTTAGGCATTTTTAGACCAGCCAAAAATTAGCATAAAAAAAGTGACACCAAATTTAAAAAATAAGAATGATAAAATCTGAACTCAAAACCCTCCTATTTTAAAAGCAAAATATTTAAAAATGATTAAGAAAGAAGATATGTATTTGCAAAGTGATTTGCTCGAAAGAAATGAAAGAAACGACGAGTCATTCTGCACGTTAAATTGCAAAGGGTTAAAGGATGACGATTCTCTTGCGTGCTACAGTCGGCAATTCTCTTAAGACCCGAAGGCTTTGTTGTTTCGCCATCTAGTTATATAAAGAAGTGCGGTTTAGAACGTGCACTTGGATGAAATTGTTCGCATCTCGTACAACGATATTGTGCAAAGTTGCCTGTTTTGAACGAAAGTATACGCTGCCAGCTTTGAAGAAGGTCTTCGTGCAAATGTCCGAGGACTTCGGTGTGTAAACATACTTGGAATATTTCGTAGTATCGTCAAGGTTTCCGGTGATCCTCCCACTTTTTTCTTCGATGTTTCCCTTTTTTTTATAAAAACTGCACAGAGATTGGTTTATCGCTTCGAAGTAAACAGCTGGTGTAAGTAGATTGGCCGAGATTCTATCGATTTTCAGTTTGTTCATGATATTGTGTTCCTCCTTCAATCTACTCGTTCGTTCAAGAACTTTGTGCGGGAAGAAACATAATATCTTTTGTACGCTTTAAATAACTTGTGGACGCGTAAATATGTGGAGTTAGGAAGTATCAAATCCCTAAATTATGAATTGTTCAATTTCTGAATGTTGATATTCCTAAATTTTTTAATTACAGGTCCTCAAGTCTCTAAATTCCAAATATCCAATTTTTGGGATCTTCAAATTTCTACATCTCCCAATCCTGACATTTCTACATCGCCAATTTGTCAAATCCCCAAACTCTCAAATTTCCAAATGTTAAAATTCCAAATGAAATTCTTTCATTTCCAAATCATCAACCTTCCACATTCCCAAATATCTAATTTTTCAAATCCCCAAATTCTGAAATATACCCTCAAACCTCCAAATCTTCGAACTCTGAAACTCTCAAACCCCCAAACTCCCAAATCCCCAAATTTTCGAATTACAAAAATACAAGGCCAATAGAGAATGGTGGGCCTTCGCCATTTTTCCAAGAGAAGCCCTGCTCCAAACAGAACAGCACACAAATATTCACAATGTGCTGTTTTGCAAAATGAAACTTTCTTCTTGACAGGCTTAATTGTTCGAGAGAACAATATATTGCTCCAATTAGTTAGGAAGGTACGCATCATCGATTCCGAGTGAAGGTGTCTTTCTCAGGTTGGCTCTAAGGAACGACTTTCACCAGAAGTGTTTTGCGTCTTCAACTTTATATGCAGGCGATTTGTAATGCTCTTAAGTGTGCAATCTCCTTAAAGGAAACTAGTCCACGACGATCGACAATTAATTATATTCGACAAAACGTTGGTACCTGTAACATTGTTAATCGTGAGCATATCGATGATTCATATTTATTTACACGCGTGATGTCATTTCCAACATCTGAACTTGAAGCAATGTTACACATTTGACTCTTCGAAATTTAAGATCTTTTGTTCACAGATGAACGTAGTCCAAAAATGATTGTGTGATATCTTCACGAGAATAATCATTTACCAACTCGTAAGAAAAGCAGATAACTTTGCCAACTCAAATGCGAAATCAATAAGTTGTTTTTTGAAACAGCTGGTTCGAGATGAGTCATCTCAGACTTTGTTGAATGTCAAAGAATTTGTGAGACGTCGAATTTCTTTTTGTAACAGAAATCAATAGTGGTCATACAGCACAGAGTTACAAGACCTAAATTCCACGTTCGAAACCGGGTGGTATGATCACCAGCTAGGTCGATGTACACGATAACGATTGTTGTGTGCAAACTGCTCTTGACAAGAGGCTGTCACATCGAAACGTTTGTTTGGTGTCCCTGAACATGAAATACCGATCGTACACTCTCGAGCTGTATAATCGCCAGCACTTATTCACATTTCATTGTCCCGTTAACAGTTAACGTTCATATTTTTCTGTTAGTTCGATATGTATATGTACATTATGAAGCAATATTTCCGTACAGTTTATAACCGCTTTTTTATCCTCTGCGGTAAAACTTTGGAAAATTTCGAGGCGAGATACACGGAAAGGTCACGAATTTAACCTTGAATCGGCGAACTGCTGATACAGCGATAATTTAAATTTAATTTTAGATATTCTTTTCGAGTTATTCTAAATTATTACATTTAAACATTTAAATACCTAATTGATATTTCTCTTCCTTCTGACAATTTAAATCTATGAAAATATTTTGTTCATCTTTGAAAACTGTCTTTAAAAAATTTAAGTCTCTATTTAATTTTATAACTAGCATTGTGTAACCTCTGTTTAATCGGTGATTTTACGTGTGCTCGAACGATATTTTTGCTAGAAAGTTCAAGTTGTTAAGGTCAATATCATGAAATTATACCCTGATGTTCGATCATACTCGATTGAACTTTATCAATAGAGAAAGTGTAGAAAGTAAAATCCTTTTATAAGCAACGTGGTACATGAGACTGCACGTCTTCGAGTTGGTCAAATAATTGATTCAGTAATGTTCATCTTCCATGGGAATTCCTTTGTATAAGGTGTTCGGAGAGTATAGAGAGCGGTGTGAGAATATTCAGTCGATGAGAACAGCGTTTAATCCAGCTCAAACCTGCCCCTTTAAGGTCGTACGGTAACTCTCCATCTTGGCTGATATATTGCCTTGGTCAGGTGAAATGCGAGGGTTGTCCGAGGTCGTATCGCAATTTTTGTCATATCTCTGTGAAACGTACGTTTAACTTAAACATATTACAATAATACATTTTTGGTACAATTAGACAATTAAATTTTCATTTGATAACTACTCTTTATATTTTATTTCAGTCGTACAAATTCTGAGAAGTAAAAAATTCAGTAAAAATACGGTAAAGATTAATTCGACTATTATTTAAATTTCAAATTATATCTTAATGAATCTGTAAAATATATGAAGATTTTGTCTTTTTGCATAAGATTGCAATGTGAAGAAAATAGTCGTCCATTTGTTGATAAATTTGCAAGTTAAAGTAATAACAATTGGAAAGAAGGTAGAAAATTAAAAAAAAATTGAAAAATGAATCATACATTTTCATAGTTAGACTGTTCGCTCTGATCCCATCTTGTAGACACAGTTAATTTCAGGGACATTTGTCGCATAGAAGGTCTGTATCGATCTCGACACACTTTACAAATGGTTCTTCAATTTCATGATTTACCATTACGATTCTTTATATCAAACGAATTCCACGAACACAATTCACAATTCATTATCATCTGATGTTTCCTCTTGTGTGATAACACTTACGCAACCCATGGTGATAAACACATGATTTCCTTGTTTCAACTTGAATTCAAATTTGAACCTTCAAAAAAGTACACCAAAATACCAACTCATCATTTTCTTCTAAAAAATATGCTGCTTTTCATTCTGTGAACATTCGTCCATTTTCGCATAAAAATTTTGAAATGAAAATTTTTAGTATCGAAAATTCAGTGGTGACCCAATTATTCACGCGATGATCGATAAGAAGAACAGAATGTAGCAGAAGTTATAATTATCGTGTAACGAGGTGGAAACTCGAAGCAAAGTTCTGATCGCACCTTTACATTTAAAGGTAAGATAACTCCGTTCGAAACTGTTGCTCGCACGATCGGTTCGAGGAACGTGATCGCTAGACTTCGCTCGCTAGCAAGCGGTTCCCTTTCTCTTCGGGACAGAAAAGCAAAACGTCTTTCGAATAGGTAGTTCTCCTTGCTTCTTCGTGTCCCGTCACGAGAAGACGCCTGTTTCATCTCAGATGCCTGTTCCTGGTTCCGTGAGATTTTATCTGAAAGGTCAACCGACGTTTCTTACGAAATTCGTCAAACACCGGGCTACCTGTGAATTAAACCTGTGTCGCATTCAATGGACATTTTTGTAAACGTGTAACATTTGTAGAAGAAAATCTTTTCAGTGTCTTCTCATGAAATATATTTTAACTTCATACAACTTCATCAAATATTGAACTACTCTCAAAACCTTAAACCTGTGTCACAAACGTACACAAAACATGAAAAGTGTAACATTTGTACAATAAAATCTTCGCAATATTTTCTTATAAAATTTAGTACATTATTAGTGTATACAAATATTTGTAAAATGCCAGGAATATTTCTCTGTTCTTGAATTTATAAATATTGAGAAGTATACTTGAAAGACAGTGTATTTTACAGTATGTACATTGTACGCTGACAAGACGATACGACGGTTGTTCGCGCAACAAAACCGTCCGATTAAATACAATGGTTACGATCGTCCTTTTGTGCAGCCTCCGTGAAAAACAAGAATTCCTCACAGCAATCTCCCACGAAGGCGTCCCGTTTCGCGATCCTACCTCAACAGGGACACAACCAGAAGCGTAAACTCGCGTTCTCACGGTTGTAAACCTGGCTGGATGAAAAGCGATCGTGTCAATTTTTATTTGTGTCCATGGTTCGCGCTGTATTCCACGCGATATCTTATCAGTGTCCACGCTTCACAATTGCTGCTGATAGCATACGTAAATAGAACGAGTAACATGTGACCGGTATGCAACGAATGACCGCAAAAAAAAAATGATGAATAGCGGTCTTTCAAGCCAGGTCGTTAATGACGCTTGCAATTTTATTTATAATTCAGGTCATCGAAATGCAAGGTTACAGAATTTTGAGACATGGAGGAAGGATATACAGTGTAGATACTGGGATTTAGGGATATGGAGCACAGGAGGATGTAGAGGTACATCATATCATATATGTGGGTAAAAATATGGAAATGTGGAGATATATGAGTGTAGGTATTCGTAGCAATTTATTCGTGTGAATATTCGGGGATATAGACTCTAGGGTATAGGTATTTAAAGATGTATAGGAATTTCGGGATCTATACGAGTATCCATAGGTATAGGTATGTGGAATAGATATTTGAGAGTGTAGGTATCTAGGTCTACAGTTATGCAGGAGTGTACTTATCTAGGAGAATAGGTATCTAAGGGTATAGGTATGTAAGAGTGTAGGATATGTAGATATCTAGAAGACTATTTGGGGATGTAAGTACCTAGAGATGTAGGTACCTGGGGGTGTAAGTATCTGGGGATGTAGGTACCTAGGAAGACAGGGATCTATGGGTACAAGTATCCTGGGGTATCTGGGAAAATAGCTATCTAGGTATGTAAGTATCTAGGGGTGTTGGTATCTGGGTAAATAGCTACCTAGGAGGGTTGGTATCTGGGGAAATAGCTATCTAGGCACGTAAGTATCTAGGGGTGTAGATATCTAGGGGTATAAGTGTTCTAAATTGGGATGTACTTATCTAGGGGTATATGTACCTATGAGTATAAATATTCAAAAGTATAAATATCTAGAATGATAGGTATCTAAACCTACAATTATCTACATGAATAGAGATGAATACAAATATCCAGAAGTAAGTTATCTGGATAAATAGATATCTAGAGATGTGTCAATAGAGATCTAATGATACAGCGATCTCAGAAGATGTTTCGATATCTTAAACTTGCTCAACTATTTCTTTAATAGTTTTATCGTTACATGGCTGTTCTTCAAGGTGTCTGCTGAAAGGGTTCAACGAAAGGGAAACTGTTAGGTGCAAGTGACACGTAGCAGGCATCCGGTATCAACGATGCCAATTTCAACGTACACGGTGAAAAAAAGGCCGTTGGTGGGCGGGAAACTTGACCCGGTTATTCTCAATAACGGAGAACTCGCCACCTTTCTCGGAAGCAACGATGCTGGGTTACGAGGATCGATCTCGCAACGACAAATACGACGTGTGATCTGCAAATTGCAGAATAACATTTCGAACGTGTTTCGAGTTCTTTGACACGAGTTAGACTTCTATCATTAAAAAGTAACATAGGTAAAGATGTGTCACTATGTCTTTCAAATCGATAGATTTATTAAATTCTCCGTAGGTACCTCGGGGTTTAGAAGATCTCTAAACTCCTTCCGCGAAACACATCGTAATATTTCCATTAACATAATCTTGTGTAACTCGCGTTATAAAGTACAATGTCTGATGAACTGCATACAAAACGTTTAACTGAACAACAAGAATACAGAATCATTGAACTAATAATAGAAATATCCAGAGCGCTATTTCCAATTTGCAATAGAGAACAATGGTTAATTAAACGTATAATGCAATTATGATAACGAGTCTAATGATGCGTAACTCTCGAAACGAAATTGGACGATACAGCAACGAGGAAGCGAGTAGGAAAACGATGTCGCTGCAAATATTGATGAACGTTATGTCGATAACTGTTGTAAATGTTATGCAAAACGTGTCGAACAACCGCGCGATAAATCGTGTTCCGTTTTTAAGACGGAATACGTATGATCGTTCCTCGAGTACACCTGTACCACCAACATAGTGTAATTGCTTTATTTCAATTGCCTTATATCGTAACGTCTCTTCATTTCCGATGGAAAGGTTTCCACTGTTTTTTCAGCATTGACCGATAAAATGTGATGCGTTTCGAAACACCGATCCCGAATTCGAAATGTGAAATCGTTCAACATGATCGTCGAATCGGTTTGTGGGAGGAACGTGTGCTCGAATGATTCATTCTTGAGTGGCTTTGTGACTCTTGATAAGATTATCAGCCTATATCCTCCTCTTTCTACTTGTAACGCGAACACTGTATGTAATTTTCGCTCATACAAGCCAATGGGAAATTACGATCGCCATTATCCTATCTAATCTCTCCATTTTCGCCTGCTTTTCTTTTTGAACACTTCATATATTATTCGAAGCATTGCAGTCACTTTTAATGGAGAATCTTCATTTCTAGATACTTCTGATTACTGCGAATATTCCCTTGATATTTATTCTCATAAATACCAAGATATAATACCTACATCTCTAGATGCCTTCTCGATACTCATGACCCTAGATGTCCATACACCTTGATGTACATATACATTTTTAGATAATCCTACATATCGATGTCCCTAGAGTTATACATATATCTTTAGATATCCCAGATTCATATACTCCAAGATCCCTATACTGCTAAATATCTATATCCGTACGTTCCCATGTGCCTATATTTCGATATTCCTACATCCCCATATCCGTATATCCTTATATCTATACGTTACGGTACTCCTACGTCCCCATATCCCTACGTTACGGTATTCCTACGTCCCCATGTCCCTATATCCCCACATTACAGTACCTCTACGTCCCCATATCCTCATATCCCTATATCCCTACGTTCCGGTACTCCTACGTCCCCATATCCCTACGTTACGTTACTCCTACGTTCCCATATCCCTATATCCCTATATCCCCACATTCCGGTACTCCTACGTCCCCATATCCCTATATCCCCACGTTCTGGTACTCCTACGTCCCTGTACCCCACCTCCATATCCCAAAATTTGATATTCCTATACTTCCACATCTCAGCATAGAAGAGACACGGATGAAAGTTGCATTATACTGTAGGTACTCAATTGAATGTGATTTATCGGCCGGATAATGGAGAGTATCGAAGTTTTAACTGCACGTAGCTTGGAAAAAAGTTCGCGTAGCATCGAAACGAGTCGTGGGTGGAATGGCGACAGAAGCCGTAGATCGGTTGGCAAAGCTCAGACACAACATAAGAGTGGACTGCATTCGCACAGGCGCCAAAGCTCCCCTTGTGACATATGAATACATACGTCAAGAATATCAGCAAAATTGCTTCGTTCGAACATTTGCGACGATATTTCGTCGATAACTCGGTGTAATCCTTCAATCGTTGCAGTCAATTGCATAACAATATCAGGGAGAATTTTTCAAAGAAACAAAATGTATTTTGGGTTTATCGTATAAATTTTATTTCGCAGTTCGCAAACTCTTGGTTATTGAAGTAAGATGCAATTTCAAACTAGAGCCTAATATTGAATCCTAAAATTAAAACCTAATATTGAATCCTAATATTGTTGTTAAGTCTTTTGCACGTCTCTGTTACGCATCCTTTTGTTCTAATCCAACGAGATCTCTCGAGTAGCTTATTCGGGGATGAAACTATAATTAAAATTTCATGACGAACGCAGGAAATTGGAGGCCCCAGATTTGCATGCCTAATTAGTAATTATGCAATTCCACCGTGCCATGAGAGAACTTGAAGAACTAATTAATTCGCTGAAAGAAAAAAGGAGGGAAAGTTAGATATTCATTCTCATCTTTGAATTTACCGATTGTCACGGGTACCCGTGCGTGGTTCATTCTCGTTCTGGCCAGGTTTTGAATTAACGAGCCTCGTGGGAACCCGGTAGAATTCCGCCTTTTTCTGTGCCTATCCCGTGAGTGAGATTCTCAATAGTAATCGTTATTTTGTACGTAACGTAGAAAGCATGGGAACTAATTTGTTCGATAAATATTAACCAACGAATCAAATGCTGATCAGCCAAAAATTTTGCTTATTTTATACGAAACTGAAAAATTACTCAACATAAATCTTTCCTTCGTTTTAATTGTAATCGGTGCAGAATTAACAATTATTATAATAATTATTCGTTTAGGTGTATTGAAGAGACAATCTCTCACGTGTGAACCTTGATTTAGTGTTTTGTACAAATTATTAAATTTTGTGTTTACATCTTTTGCGATTAAATAAAGTCTTCCTGGACGTGTAAATACGTTGTTTACAGCGAAAGGGTTAACCTCTTATATAAATTGAGTTAGAACAAATCAATCTTCCAAATGATCCGTCGACAAACATTTGTCATTCCTCATCATCGAGATGTTTCGTAACGTTTCTTTTTTTCACATGTTCCATTGACTTTTCCGTCCGCGGCGAAAGTCGTAGCACGTTATGATGTTCCTTAATTCACAGAGATGCGTTTGCCGGTGATTTCACAATTGTGCAATTTACGATTGCAACGTCAGCAAACGGGTCACCTGGAAAGGCAAAAATAAAATAAGGACGCGGTGAACGCAACGTAGGCATTAGCGATCATTACTGGAATCACAGTGAATTTTTCATGGTTGAACGTATCACTCTAAACGACGTGCGGTACTCGATGAATGCAGAAACGAGAAAATAATTTGACTAAAAAATATCCGGGTTTGTTGGCCGTAGTTGCTTGTCCGCGAGAAGACTCCAATTGAAACTACCTACAAATAACATAGCTGTACTTATCATAAAAATCATCCAAATCTTATACGATTGCTAGAGTTCATCGACCATTAATGATCACCATTCCATCAGTTCGTGTACGCTTAATTTTGAGATTAAAATTGCTTAATGAACATTGGAATAAATATTGTAGTCATAAATGATCAATCTGACCTGTCTATTTATGCCTAATTTTGCAGTTAGAATTGCATAACGAAAATTGGAAAGAATATTGTAATGATAAATGATTATAATCAATCTAATGTATTCATGCCTTTGCGATTAGAATTGCATAATGAATATCGTATAATTAATCTGACAAACACAGATTCCAAAGGTACTTCTCGAGCGAAATCAAACTTTAATATGTTACATTGGAAACTTTCAAGATGATTTGCAAACGAGCGATTGCATATTAGAAGACAAACGGAACATCACTTCCCTTTTTCTTCTAATGTCATACAAGTTGTATAATAGTTGACAGAAGATTGAATCGTGAGAGTTCACGGTTATTTTTCACTTGTTTCTAGCGTGACCCACATACGTGTATCACGGTGTTGTTTTAAAGACAGCATATCAAACGTTTCACTCTTTTCGATTGTCTTTACAACCAGTTTCGCTGACGTAACAGTGACAGCTTAGGAAAGAACAGGTACGAAGGTGGAATGAATTTTACCGTTGCTCCGATATTCCTTCGGATCACGTAATTCTACTCTTTTTCGTCTTTTCTTTTCCCAGAACAGGAGCGTCTGCTCGATAACAGTACATTTTGGCGTTTCGTGTCTCATTCGTAGTACCACGAGGTACTTACGTTCGAGTACGATTTCGTCGATACCGTTACAACTTTCCAAGGACAGTACAGTTTAATCAGTGACGTTACCGCTGTTTGAGAAATCGATTTGTATCATATAATAAAAATTGATATTAATCGATCGACTAAATGGACTGCAATATCTCTAAAATACCAACGAAGAACTTCGAACGATTGCTCCCAGTTATTTACCGTTTTAGAGTTATTAAAACGTCGCTTATCTCGATACATCGAGGAAATCAAACCTGTTTGAGATCGAAAAGCAATCGTTATTTTAACGCGATAACCAATCTTCTGATTTGGCGCACCCGCCGTGGAAATCGATCTGGCGACCTCATTTTCCTGCGTAGCTCTCGCAAAAAAAGGAAAAGCAGGTCATCTTTTGAAAAGAAGGAAAATTCGACGCTAAGTAATTAACTAGTGCAAGCTCGTTCACACTGTTGAAGTTGCTATACCGAGGCACGGCTCTAGGCGATGCTGGGGCCATCAAACATTGCGCTTATGAAACTTAAACGACCATGTTGAAGCATTTTTATGAAACTTCTATCGTCGTACATTTCCCACTTGCATTTTGATGCATGTATGAAAGAGTACTTGCTACAACTATTTTAGTGGCGAGATGAAACCGTAATAGCTTTTTAGCATGAATCGACAAGTAAACTAAATATCACATTTTTGTATCTTCAGACATTTACATTCACAAATTACCATATCCTCATAAGCATATGTTTTCGGATATTTACATCATTAAATCTCTGTATTCCTAGATTTCTATGGTCTCAGGTCGCTACCAGCTCTCCATATATTCAGATTTCTACAATTCTGCATTTCTATATCCTTAGATTCCTAGCTTCCTAGATTCTATGGTTCTAGATATTTGTATATTCTTATATCTGAAAATTTGTATATTTTCAATACCTACATTTCCAGATCTCTGCGCTCTCAGAACTCCAAATACCCAGATTCTTACATTCCCAAATCCCTACATTCTCAACTCCCTACATTCTCAACTCCCTACATCCCCAAATCCCTGCATTCCCACATCCCTACATCTCCAAATCCCTACATCCCCAAATTCCTACATTCCCAGATTCCTACATTCCCAAATCCCTACATCCCCAGATTCCTACATCCCCAAATCCCTGCATCCCCAAATCCCTACATCCCCAAATCCCTACATCCTCAAATTCCTACATCCTTAGATCCCTACATCCCCAGATGCCTACATACCTGAGGAGATCTCTAGATTCCAAGATTCCTATATTCCCATATCTCTAGATCCCCAGATCACCCTCAGATTCCCAAATCTCTAGATCCTCAGATCTTCAGATCTCTATACCCTTGTCCCTAAATCTCTACATCTCCACAAATCAGAATATCCACAGATATCGTCACATCCCTATCCTCCAATCTCTCCATGTCCCTACTAAGAAAATAAAGAATAGTATCTAAATAAAAATCTCAATGATACAGAAATTAAATTAAAAATGTAGTAACGAGATAAACAAAAAATGAAGGAACATATTTGTCAACGAAAAATGCATATGCTTCAGGGTGGCAGGGTATGGGTGCCACATCCGGAAAAGATATGGGAAGGTGCGGTACTCCTGGAGGATTACAAGTTAAATCAGCCCAACTTGAAGGTCCATACGGAAGATTCGAATCAGACGAAGGTCTTGGAGATAAAATCGGACGCCGATTTACCGCCACTGAGGAATCCGGACATACTTTTAGGGGAAAATAATTTGACGTCGTTGTCGTTTCTCCATGAACCGGCCGTTCTCTACAATCTTCAGATACGTTTCCAACGACACTGCATCTACACGTACTGCGGGATTGTGTTGGTCGCGTTTAATCCTTACAATGAGCTTCCGATATACGGAAATGACACGATCTGGGCGTACAGAGGGCAGGCGATGGGCGATTTGGAGCCGCACATATTCGCCGTCGCTGAAGAGGCTTACACGAAATTGGAAAGGTTGAAACTTTTATTGTACTACCCTTCTCTAGGTAGATTATCCAGTTAAGCAAACAATTACACCGATTAGACAAATTATGGTTGAATAATTCATTATAATATTTAGCTCGATTAACTGGTAAAACTTGAAAGAAAATTGTGATTCTATCATTTCCTTGTCAGATGTAAAGGTCATTTGATCCTTAAGTTTTAGTTTTAATATAGATTTTGAATTTTAAACGAGTATAGAGAGGGTCACGATCAGTCCATCATCGTCTCCGGAGAGTCGGGTGCTGGGAAAACAGTATCCGCGAAATACACGATGCGATATTTCGCCACAGTCGGTGGCTCGACGACGGAAACTCAGGTGGAGAAGAAGGTGCTCGCATCTTTGCCCATCATGGAGGCGATCGGTAACGCGAAGACAACGAGGAACGACAATTCCTCGAGATTCGGAAAGTTTATTGAGATCCAGTTCAATAAGCATTATCACATCACCGGGGCCAGCATGAGGACTTATCTTCTGGAGAAGTCACGAGTCGTGTTTCAGGTATCACGATACTGTTTAATTTCTCAATTTGTTCGCCGAATCGACTTCTATCTGCTATCCGAAATGAAAAATTATGTCATAGTTACATTAGTAACAAATTTCATAGGCGTACGAGGAAAGGAATTACCATATATTCTATCAAATGTGCGCTGCCGCGGCGCGGCTTCCGCACTTGCATCTAAGTCACCAGAATAAGTTTCACTATCTGAATCAAGGGAACAACCCGATGATAGACGGTGTGGACGACTTGGCGTGTTTCGATGAAACCGTGAACGCGTTTACCATGCTGGGATTCTCGTCCAAACAGCAGGATGATATGCTTCGTATTTTAGCGGCCATAATGCACTTGGGAAACGTCAGGATAGGGAATTCTGACGCACAGAATCCGAACCACGAAAACGACACCGAGGCCAGCTACATTCACGTAAATATACATATTGACTGATATTTATATGGATGCTACATGTTCTACTATTGCGTACCATAATTCGTACCTTTGATGGCTAGTGATAATTCACAACGATTTTATTTTTTTAACCCTTTGCACTCGAAAGGCTCCCATTCACCATTTAATTTAATACACAAATTTGAAATAAACATTTTGTAACTAAATCTATAATATTACAGGTGTAGATAGTGGAAGAGACAATAGTGTTAGAGCATTTTTTAACTAAAAAGTTTTATGGTCTAGCAGAAGCAAAAATACCTTCGAGTACAAACTCAACTTCATTTTTCTATTTGACTTCATTTCACTTCGCCTATATTATATTAGCAATTTAGTTTGATTTCACTTAACCGATATTACTTGGATATAAGCTTGAATTGGCTTGATGTGATTTGGATCGACTTAACTGATCTTAATTTAATTTAATTTGACTTCTAGCCATCAGACAAGCATCTGTTGATAATATGCGAGTTGCTGGGCACCGACGTGAACGCGATGCGAAAATGGCTGTGCCACAGGAAAATCGTGTCGATGAAGGAGGTGTTTTTAAAGCCGATGAACGTGGAGCAAGCAATCGGGGCCAGAGACGCTCTGGCAAAACACATTTACGCGGAATTATTCAACTGGATCGTAACTGGCATCAATAATTCGCTGCAGTCCCAGAACAAACCCCAATGCTTCATCGGCGTTCTCGACATCTACGGTTTCGAGACCTTCGAAGTGAACTCGTTCGAACAATTCTGCATAAACTACGCTAACGAAAAGCTTCAACAGCAGTTCAATCAGCACGTGTTCAAATTGGAACAGGAAGAATATTTCAAAGAGGAAATCGAGTGGACTTTCATCGATTTCTACGACAATCAACCCTGTATCGATCTCATCGAGACGAAGCTGGGTATTCTGGATTTGCTCGACGAAGAATGTAGGGTCGGTAAATTTATTCGACGTCAAATTTCATTCGTAGAATAACAGACTAATTGATGATTCGATGATCAGATGCCGAAGGGTTCGGACAGCTCTTGGGCGGAGAAACTTTACGCGAAATGTGGGAAGTCTAAACACTTCGAAAGGCCACGATTCGGAACATCTGCCTTCCTGATTCACCATTTTGCCGATTTGGTTCGGTACGAGACGACTGGATTTTTGGAAAAGAATAGAGACACCGTCATCGAGGAACAAGTGGACGTTCTACGAAACGGAGATGTACATAATCTCGATTAAACCTTTCCTATTTTTATTAAGTAGAAATTGTCACACGGTTTATCGTTGCAGAATAAATTACTAAAGAAGCTGTTCAGCGACGAGGATCCGAAACTTATGGTTCCACCGAACGTCAGGGTCAAAATATCTGCCCAAAAGCCATTACCCAGCACCCCCAAACAGAACAAGAAAACGGTAATTTGTTAATTACAAAAATGATCTTTAAGCAACGTACATCGATTGCCATTCGTGAAACGAAATCTGTAGGTAGGATCGCAATTCCGGGATTCCTTGAACATGTTGATGTCGACATTGAACGCGACTACTCCTCACTATGTGCGTTGCATTAAGCCGAACGACACCAAGGAAGCTTTCGAGTACAATCCTGTTCGAGCTGTTCAACAATTACGAGCTTGCGGTGTGCTGGAGACAATCAGAATATCGGCTGCTGGATTCCCCAGTCAGAGGACCTACGGCGAATTCTTCCTCAGGTACAGGTGCCTGTGCAAGTTCAAGGACATTCGACGAGATGATCTCAAGGAGACATGCAGACGGATATTGGCAAGGTTAGTCGCATTTATTTATCATTTTCTGGTGCTGGAAATAGAAAGCATTTCTTGGAAGTTTTGGAAAATTTGGAAGAAATTTGGGGAGCGGAATTTTTGGGAATTTGGTAATTTGGTATTCGAATAATAAGGAGTTTGAGAGTATTGGAATTTGGGACTTCAGGGATTTGGGAATTTTGGAATTTGGGATTTGAGGGATTTAGCGAATTTGAAATTTTAAGATTTACAAATTTGGGAATGTAAGGATTCGAAATTTTGAAAATTTGTAGATTTGAAAATTGGGAAATTTGGAAATTCCGAGAGTCGAAATTTGGGAATGTTGGAATTTGGGACTTGAGGGATTTGGGAATTTTGGAATTTGGGACTTGAAAAATTTGGGGAATTTGAAATTTTAAGGTTTAAAAATTTGGAAATGTAAGAATTTGGAATTTTGAAAATTTGTCACTCTGAAAATTTGGAAATTCAAAAATTCTAAGAGTAGAAAAGAGTCATATTGGGGATTTGAAAACTTGGAAATGGAAAGTTAAAAATTTAAGATTTAGAAATTTAGGAATTTGGAAAATAATTAAGAAATTTGAAAGACCTTGAAAGGTCAAAAGTCTCTTTCCTTGCCACTTTAAGCAACTTACCTTCCTCATAGATTATGCAATATAACACACTTCATGCAATATAACAAAAGAAATGTGAACATTAACAGGTACATTAAAGACGAGGACAAGTTCAAATTTGGCAAGACAAAGGTTCTCTTCCGCGCCGGTCAAGTGGCCTACCTAGAAAAGCTCCGAGCGGAACGCCAACGAGACGCTTGCATAATGATACAGAAAACGGTACGAGGCCTAATTTGTCGCAGTAGGTACAAGAAGATTCGACGTGCCGTTCTTGGTCTTCAAAGATACGGCAGGGGTTATATCGCCAGGCAAAAAGCTCAAGCTGTAAGAGAGGAAAGAGCCGCGATTAAAATTCAAGCATGCGTCAAGGGCTGGTTGAAGCGACGTCGGTTCCTTCAGATAAAACGCACAATTATCGGTATTCAGACTTACGGTAGAGGAAGAATGGCCAGACAGAGGTATCAGTTGATGAAAGACAACGCTGCCGCGATTGTGATTCAAAGATTTGCGCGGGGATATCTTGTTCGAATGGCGTGCAAGAAGAAGTTGGAGAACATCGTTATTGTTCAGTCTTGCGTGAGGAGGTATCTGGCGAAGAAGGTGTTCAGAAGATTAAAGGCTGAAGCTAGAAGCGTGGAACACGTGAAGTCGTTGAACAAAGGATTGGAGAAGAAAATCATCACGTTACAGCAAAAGATCACTGAACTTGTAGGTTTACTTAGAACGTTTAACACATTGACTATCGTAAATTGATGTTAGGCTTTGCGATATTTCTTTCGGTAGTTTATCTTCTTTATGTTAGTCAATGCGTTAAAGGATCAATAGGCACCTTCTAAAAGACATTCTTCTTCAGGTAAAAGAGAATCAGGTACTAAAGAACGTTCAAAACGAGGTGGTGGACTTGAAACACAAGCTGGAAGGACTGAAATCCGTGGATTCTGAGAATAAAAAGTTAAACGTTATTTTGATAGAGAAGGAAAAAGAATTGGAGAAGATGCAGGAGATAGTGAAGAACGAGAGGGACGAGAAAATGGATATTTTGCAGGTGGAGTATAAAGTAGTGCTAAAAGTACTGTTAATAAATAGTAATTTCATTAAATGTAATTTATCTTAGGACAAGGAGAGAAACGTTCAAGAGAAGGAAGGAGAGAACAAGAAGCTTCAAGACGAGATCGAAAAATTAAAGAAAGAGCTTTCGGTCGCGAACGAGAAGCTGAAGAACAACCAACGCGGTGCGGAGGAGAATCTGAAGCACCGATTGGAACAGGAAAAGGATCTGCTCCTGCTGGATCAGGATCAGGATCGCGGTGCTTACCAGAAGTTGCTGAAAGAGTATCACGAGTTAGAGCAACATGCAGAAATGTTGGAGCAAAAGCTTGCGATGCACGCACCAGCACACTCTCGTTCACTCAGCAACGCTTCCAGCAGCAGTGGGCAGATTGTGTCCACGGAACTTCCTCCTGATGATCAGAATATCGTAAGCTTCTTATATCGCATACTTCGACATGTTCTCTGTATTGAGAACACATCATTGAGATTCGCATCATTTTGTTTTATTTCAAAGGATTTGGGTTATGGATCGGTAAGGTCAACGGCATCCTCTTCGACTCCCTATTCGAGAGTGGAAACCATCGATTGGAATCAACAGAGATCAGACAGTCCACCTGATGGAGAGGTGCAACCACATAAATCACCTTCAGAAACTAATGGACCAGCACATGCACCGGTTGATATCGGTTTGGTGCTGAAACTTCAACAGAAACTGAAGGACGTTGAGAAGGAGAAGGGTAGATTGATTAGGATGGTGGAGGATTTGGAACGCGACAGCCCCGAAGAGAATTCGAGGACACAGGACACGTTCAGGGTAATTTTGTCAGAGGCTTTTTATGTCCGAAAGTGAGATTTGGAAATCGGATAATTGGGAATTTAGAAATTTGGAGTCTTAGGAATTTTGAACTTTAGAAGTTTCGAATCGTAGGAATTTCGAATCTTAGAAACCTGGAACTTTCAGAAGTTTGTATCATAGAAACTTTATAACCTATAAATTTGAGAATTCAAAAATTCGAAATCTTAAAACTTTAGAAGCTAAAAAACTTGATAATTCAACCTCAAAACTTCGTGAATTAACTCGAAGCTAAAAAGAAAATGAACAATTCCAATTCCATAAAAAACAATCAATCAAAATAGAAATTTCAGGGATTAAAATTGTTTACAGCTGCAAGAACTAGAAATGGAGAATGCTCAGTTGAAAAAAGATCTGGGGTCGCTGAGGAAAAGTGTGACCTCGACAGGCCTATCCGGTGCACAACAGAATCTCATGGGTAATTTTATAATCCACGTAGCTAGGGAATTTTTTCATTACATACTCTATCGATTACTGTAACCTGTTTATCTTTTTGCTTTCTTTCACGCTGATATTTGTTTACTTCGCTAGCATAGCACAATGTTTTTACTTGTTTTACTTCGTTTTTATTTTGTTGTACTTCTAACCAGCAGGTTGTGGTTATTAACGCAAGCACAGATACAACGTGTATCTATTTTAATTTCTTTTCTTTTCTTTATCTACTTGATCCACGCATACTCCCGCTGTGTATATACAATGCTTTATCATCTGTGAGATGATCGCACTGGCTTCTTTATGTTACTTTTTATAATATTGTAAGCAATAAAAGTACTTTCAGTTGAAAACTGGTTATTTTTCTTTCGCTTCTCTCTCTGTCTTATTTTGGACCATCTTGGTAAACGACGGTGAAACAGCGGGATAAATGATTTCCATTTCAGGACAATTCGACGCTCTTCAAGAAGAACTCGAAAGACGAAGAGAAGAGTGTATACAGTTACACAGCGTGTTGGCGGATAACACGCGAAGAATGAAGAGTTTAGGCTCGAATTATGGCCGAGACGTGGACATCATTAACGAAGACGGGGAACTAGTGTTAGCCTTCGAAACCCAGAAGAAGATCAACAGGTAAATCGGAAACTGTCACTGGTTGATCGTGGAGAAGCATCGTGTCTAATCGTCTTTTGTCGTTTGTGCATGCTCGTCGATTTTCAGTAGACTTAAGCAAAAGGCTACCAGAGAGTGAGTTGAGAAGACAATTTTGTCGCGAATAGTTCCAGCTAGACTCATCTAGCTCGATCGAAAACATCGAATCATCCTACTGAAATTTATTGACACCAGCTGCTTAAACACATCTCATTTGTTTATTGTCATTTAGCGCTAGTCTCGAGAACGTGATTTTTTGTTAAAAAAAAGAGGACGTAATTTAACACGTTGACTGTGAAAATGGATGCTGTATTTAATATTTTGAGGGCGCTGCGGATTTACATCGATTACAATTTTAGTGACATGTAGATTCGGCTTGTTTTTAATTGATATAATTACGAATGACTATAATAGTAATTACAGTAGTCTTCAATTACGTTAGCATCTTTATATGGATGTACACTAGACATTCCACAATCATAACATTATCTTCCAAAAAGATATTTCAATATTAAAGAAGTAAACATGTTAGGTCTTTACGCATTATATCGCCACGCGTTATATCTCCACCCATTATAAAATACCACTTTCATTGATTTTACAGTTTACAATTAACTTGTGGCCTTATAATTAATACAACACAAATACTATGAAAAATAAAGATTTGTCTCTGTATTCTTTAATTACATGATTAGATTAGATTGGAAGCATTCATCACCGATAGTCTTCATAACAGTCAACGTGTTAGGTTAACTTTAATTGGAGAATTATTCAACGATGAATTAAAATGATTGCCCGCGTTCTTTTTTTAAGACAACTCGAGGATGAGATTCAAATGAAGGAGAAGAGTTGGAGATCTCAAAGGGACGAGTATCGAGCGGAAGTTGATAGATTGCAGGAGGAAATTGAGAAACAACAGAAGTTACTGTCCTTGAATTTGAGTAAATCCCCGCAAACTCAAACGGAGGCGTACATGCAGCACGAGATTGCAAGGCTAACTTCCGAAAACTTGGTAAAATTTTGATCTGTTACGAAGAATAATAGCGTATAGCATATTCGATTAATGTTTCGATTTGAACAAAATAGGAGCTACAGGAGAAATACGATAAGATAGCGGAAGAATGCAGGAAGTTCAAGAAGCAATGCAAAATACTTGCGAAACGTCTGAAAGATGCGGGATGTGAGTATAATATAATATCGTATAAAAATAAACGAACAATCTTCTTATCTACACCAAACACTTGAAGTGACTCGTATATTTCTATACGTAATTCTTGGCAAAATAAAAATTTGATATATTTTGCTCCTGAATTGGAAAGAAATGTTAATCAAAATTCTATATTATCAAAGTTCGATATGATATTGAAGATATACTCAGCATGTTCTTATCGCACAAAAAACGTGAATAAATATTATTTTCGTGAGAACGAATATGCGAGTCACTGTACAATCAAGCGTAGTAACAAAATATTTTGTTATGAATGTTGCATATGTTATGAAAATTGCAATTAAATCGCTGTAATATTTAAATGCTTACAAAGATGAGGGAGACGATACTAACAATAAGGAACAAAAGGATCGCGCTTTTATGGCGAGAGGCGCCGGTGAGTGGTGGTCTAATGTTCATTTTCATCGCACCTCTCGCAGACCATACTCACCCCTGCTCATAAATCACATTTACAACCGATGATCAAATTTAATATCTAATAACGTCTGTTCCACAGTGCCATATAAC
The DNA here is from genome assembly GCA_036983795.1 of Megachile lagopoda. Classification (NCBI taxonomy): domain Eukaryota; kingdom Metazoa; phylum Arthropoda; class Insecta; order Hymenoptera; family Megachilidae; genus Megachile; species Megachile lagopoda. Next base: position 8,082,999 of record CM072797.1, on the reverse strand, counting down.
ACAGAGTCGACAACCGATTCCAATATAATGTCTTCCACTGGTCATTCCGCCGAAAACGGAAGTAACTTACCGGTTATTCGAAAGAAGGAGAGAGACTACGAGGGAATGTTCGAATTCAGAAAAGAAGATATCAACGTAATAATACGTCACCTCGTTATCGGTAAATTAAATTATAGTGTACTGCAAATTTAAAGCAATCTCAAATATTTTCAACGTCCTCAATTTCTTTTAGACCTGAAACCCAGGGTCGCAGTAACATTACTACCCGGTCTACCAGCCTACATCCTCTTCATGTGTATCAGACACACAGATTGCATAAACGACGACGAGAAAATTCGATCGCTACTAACTGCTTACCTGAACGCCGTAAAACGCGTGGTGAAGAAACGCGAGGACTTCGACTCCAACGTGCTGTGGCTCAGCAACACCTTAAGATTACTGCATAGTATGAAACAGTATTCCGGAGACAAACCGTTCCAGAACGAAAACACTCCGAGACAGAATGAACAATGTTTGAGAAATTTCGATCTGGGCGAATACAGGGTTGTTTTGAGTAACGTGGCGCTTTGGATCTTCAACAATATCATGACGAATCTTCGAGACAGAATCCAGGCGTTAACAGTTCCTGCACTTCTGGAACACGAAGCCATTACAGGGTTAAATTCTAATAAACCTGGCAGACCACGATCCTCTTCCATGGGAGAAGAACCGGACTGCACGCAGAAGCTTAATAAGCTACTAGACGAACTTACTTCCGTGTATAAGACACTTCAGTATCATGGTGTCGATGCTGAAATCGTTGTACAATTGTTTAAACAGCTCTACTATTTCATGTGTGCTAACGCTTTGAATAATTTGCTGCTGAGGAACGAGCTTTGTCATTGGTCCAAGGGCATGCAAATAAGGTTGGTTATTTCAGATTTCAGATTTGGAAATTTGAGTATTGGAAAATTTGGGAACAGAAAAATTTGAGAATTTGGAATCTTGGTAACTTAGATCTCCATTTTCCAAAACCTACATTCCAAGTATATCCATACTTCACAACGTGAACTAGTTCTTCATGTAATATTCTTTCTCCAGGTACAACCTGAGCCATTTAGAGCAGTGGGGAAGGGATCGACGATTGGAGCCAGCATCAACAGCTCTTCAACCGATCATACAAGCGGCACAATTGTTGCAAGCTCGAAAAACAGACGACGATGTAGATGCCGTGTGCGAAATGTGTAACAAATTGTCCGCGAATCAAATAGTAAAGATTCTAAATTTGTATACGCCCGCGGACGATTTCGAGGCCCGTGTGCCGGTTTCGTTCATCAAGAAAGTACAAGAAAAATTGAACGAACGCGGCGAAAACAACGGACAAGTAAGTTTTTAACTGTGAAAAATAAAACTTATGACATTGAACATTTTATTGAATAATTTTTCTTTTTCAGTTATTAATGGATCTGATGTACTCGTATCCAGTAAGATTCCCGTTCAATCCATCAGACATTCGGCTAGAAGATATTGAAATACCAGAAGTACTTCACCTGCCCATGCTCAAAAAAGTGTAATCATAGCAAATGAGAAACTTAGAGACCCCGCTGCGCATGTAACTTTTAGTTGAGTAACGAGTAATCAAATTCGTATAGCCTATTTATTAAGAAATAACAACAACAACAAAGAAAACCAAGGGCGGAGAAAAAGAAAGAAAGGAATTAGCTACGCTGATCACTTTGGCTAAACAAATTAGATAACGCATCGAGCGGGTCATCGAAATCACGTTTTATATATATTTTTTTTTTACTCGAGTAATTTGTATTTATCAAAGTATCATTCCTACCGTTGTCTGCGTAAACATGTCGATTTGAAGGATTCGTTTCACGAACGACAGATACATATTTTTTCGTTGTTCTTAATGATTACACGTCAAAGACTTAAGGATGGCGTCGAATATAAGGCTCTGCTGGAGCTTGCAATTCATACATCTGAATTGAATGAAAACGAGGTAGAGGTATCTGTAAACGAAAGGTAGTAAGATACAGAAAAAACAAAGAAACTCTAATGCAATTGTGAAACAAAGTGCCGAATTCTGTATTGTGAAATACAGAAACGTTGTTACGAAGATTTAAAGAGGTTTAAGAAATGCGTTGTTTCGCGATATTGTATTAATCTATCGACAGTTGTTGAGGTCAATATATTGCAACTCCAAGCAAGAACTTTAAATTGTCGGAAGTCTATTGGAGGTGTACTTAACGTGTACAAAGAAAAAGGAAAGGCGAGAGATTAATAACGTTACGTTGGGTATAGATTGTATATTTTGTAATACGAGAGAGAATAACATATGAGGTCTGGCGAGTACAGACACAGAAGGCAGAAAATACAAGAGCAAAGAGAAGGAGAGAGAAAGACAGAGGTATATATTGTTATTATAATATAATTTATATGTATGTACAAGCGATTGTATTCTGTGCCATTTTATTAGTAGAATTTAACCAAATTCTGTTTCCTACGTTGATCTGCATTTACGTTCACGCTTCACGGATGCATACCCGTAAAACTTTTCGAAAACGAAATTCCCATAACCCGGAGTGTACAGAAACAACAACCCGTTTACATGATTATACCTTGACTCGATGTGACAAAAATTTATTTGTTCCTACAATGAAAAATAAACGAAAGGTCGTTGATGGAAATTCTTACCTCAGTTAGTGTAACTATTCAGTTACGCCAATGACTCTCAACCTATAATACCGCTATGAACATAACCTTAAAGAAACATGAAGAACCTTTATTAAAAGTAAAACATTTTATTTGCATTGTATCACAATATTATCGTATAAATTATAATTCAATGACAGAACGTTAACTAAATTGAACGCAGTTATTCGTTAGAAATGTGAATGAAGCTGATCGAAGCAAAAAAGGTGAGGTATAATTAAATATATAATTGATTCTCTTCATACAATAATTCAATGTAGAAGAATTACAAAAAATTTTAGGCTGCGTCACCGGCATCATTTGGCGAGCGTATATCATCGATTTTAAGTATCATCTTTACCAATTGCGTGGCTAATAAAATTTGTTGCGTTTTGCTCGTTAATGTTTCGACAACATTTTGCACTTTCATATCTGTAACGATAAACAATTATTGTTACACATCATAACAAGTAATGATTTCAAGAAATCCGATTACGTACCTGCAGTGCCACGATTCAAACAGTCGATACCAAGGCGGGGATTCTTTTCGAGTATTTGGCGAGCTTTTATTTTGGTCAAGGTATCTACGGGAGAAAGACCAGAATTTTCAGCAAGAGCCATAGGAACGGCTTCCAAGGCTTCTGCAAATGCACGGAACGCGTACTGTTCCGTAGTGCTGATCATATTTACTTGATCTGTGCATGCGAGACTACAAGAAATTTCGGCAGCGCCGCCACCATATACAATCTTCTGGTTCGTGATGACATTGCGGACTGTGCACAAGGCATCGTGAATAGCTCGTTTCGCTTCTTCAATGATCTTGAAAGAAAAATACAGATAATTTGATAAGTCTGTTCACTTTCCATGTCTCTGATATTGACTATATATGACTACAAAATTATCGAAAAAAAAAAAGGTCTATAAGGATTTAGATAGTTGTAGCATCAGATAAATGAACTTCAATTAAATTTAGTTTCAATTGAACATTTAATTAAATATCATGGTGCATTGCTTTTGCAAGGTGTCTGGTCAGTTAGGTATATTGAAATAATACCGCTGAAATTCTCCTTGCCCTTCATTTTCATTTAATAAGGAAAATAAATTTCAATTACCATCTTATTTCCACCGCGGATGAAGATGGTGACCGCCCGAGAGTTCTTGCATTCTTCGATGACAAGCATTCGATCCTTAGTTGTACCGAAAGTTAGTTCCCTGACAATGCCTGCATGGCCAAGTTTCTCTGGAGTCAACTCTTCGAAACGTGGAACAATGCGACCACCGGTGGCAATAGCAATTAGCTGAAAATAATACTCGTTACTGTTTCACAACATCTTTACTCCCATTCTTACTTTATGTGATCAAAGAAAAACGTCAAAGCCCTCAGATCTCATAATCTTTTGATCATTAGAGCCACTGTGAAAGAAAGATTACTAACTACTGAATTTACAGAATTCCCGTTTATTCTCATAATAGAACACTAATACAAGAAATAAGAAAAAATTCTGAAAATAGCAACAGTTAGATATCCTAACTTTCACCCTCTTCTATTGCGCTTTGTCATCATTGGGCAAAGTGTATGTGTACAAAGACTGGAAACTTACCTCAATTTCTGGGCCACCAACCCATCTGACTGCAGGTAACTCATTTTGAAGGAGAAGATGATTGGCTTCATCATCGAATCCCCATTGACAAATGGCGAGTGTTGCACCAGCATCTTTAATCCTTTTCACCATTTCCGTGAACTTCTCCCGCTCGTATTCGCGCAGCGCTCTATAGTCGTCAACGGAAGTAACGTCCAACTTATGTTTCGTTTTTGGCTTGGGTGGTTCAAACGGGCATGTCAAAATTGCCAATTTAACATTCTCCAACCTCTGCAACAATACATACAATTCTTTTTCATATTATGATTTTAGAGAATTCACTAGAAAGGAAACAATTATTGTGCCTTCAGCTCTCATAATCCTTTGATCATTGAAGCCACTGCAAAGATCAGATCCTTGAATAGCTACTTTAATATGAACCATCACTTTTCCAAAGACTAATTGAAAACTAATCAAAGGAATAGCTCTGAGTTCATGAAAAGTAAACTAAACAAATTTTCTGAACTTTACCCTTCTCTGTTTCTTTTTGTCATCATTAGATAAAACCTGTTTACATATTTACCCTTGTATACTACTTTTAAGTAGTATTTACCTTAGGCATTTGAGGATGACTGAAGTCCTTGTCAATTACAACGCCACGAACTAAGACAGTATCTTCTAATCTACCACCAACTTTTCCTTCTACCTTTATCAGTTCAAAATTCACGTCGCGTGAAACAGGATCTAATACTGCAAATACAGCATTCACAGCTATTTCAGCCATTTGTCTATGACACTTGTTGATGCTGGAAAAAGTAAAGAAACTATTGCAAATATGTTTGGATTAAAATATTTAAACATAAAATGTGATAATTACATTTTTGAACCAAGACTAGTCATAGCAATTTTAATATATGGCTCTAAATTTTCTGTGCTGCCTTCAAAATCTTCTGCAATCTTATTCAACTGATACGTTGCACAGTTTGCTGCCAATTCAAAACCATCTGCTATTCTAATTGGGTGAATTCCTTTATCTATCAATTGTTCTGCTTGTTCCAAAAGGGCACCAGCTAATACTACTACTCCAGTAGTACCATCTCCAATCTCGTCATCTTGAGACTGAGATAATTGAACCATCAATTTGGCAATTTCATGGTCCACATCCATGTTCTTCAGTATGGTTGCTCCATCATTTGTCACTGTGACATCTCCATCAGAGCTCACCATCAACTTATCAAGACCTTTAGGTCCCAAGGAGGTCTTAAGAATGTTGGCCACATTACGGGCTGCCAAAATATGTGACTACAATTAAAAAAATTGTAATTTATTATGAATAATAAAAGTATGATATGTATAATAACTTATTATGTATAATAATATGTATATTACATCTAAAATTTCCAACAGGTTGATAACAAATCAAATTTATAGTATCATACTGAGCTGCTGTACAAGATCCATTAATTTCCTTATATGGGCAAAAGCATTGCCACCAAAATCTCTTAATAAGTGAAAATTGTAAAAGTATAAATGAAAATAAATTATCCGTTAAATTCAATTTAAAGTAGCAATGAAAATAATATTCATTTTGTGATTAATTTAAGTAAAAAACATTATTTTCTCGATTAATTGCCAAGCCCAAAACGTCGCCATTGCTCTTTTCACGTGGTCAATCTTTAAAGTCATTGCTAGAATCCCAAATTGACTATACCGAACAGAATTATGAATAAAATGTGTAGACAAAATTATTGTTGATTATTCAATAAGAAATAATGAATGAAATTATATGAAAATATAAATTTACCTTAATTGCATCAATGCCGGTTAAACGTTTTTGTTTCTCCTGATCCCGAAGGATGATGAAAGGCCGTCCATATTCATCAAAGGCCACAGTACCAGGTATCGCGGTCATTTTATTGTTTAAATGAACGCGAATACTTTACTAACGTTTTAACCAAAATTACGTTTATTCTCACAAACTTACGTCCATTCAACGATGGAATCACACGGCCATTTTGCCTTCAACGCCTTCAACGGATATTCGTAAATACATGGTGCCCTCTATTCCAGAATATTCCACTTTATATATGACCGGCGAAGTGAAACATAGTAGTGGGATAGCTATAAATGGTGGGGAGACTACTGAAGTTAGCGGAGCTGCGCGCATTGAGTATGATCTTATGTTGAACGAATAATATATTGATTATAGAAAAATATCCTTCATGAAATACTTTTTTCTTAACTAATCCTTTTATATAATATAATATTGTGCCTTCCCATATTTCATTTCTATAAAATAGCACCTTGTCTTGTGGTGGTTCTGTTTCTTTCTCGTGGTAGAATTTGTACGACTGTAGATAATTGCCCTTATTCAAAAGCATATTCAGTAGGAAAAGTAGTTTCGTATTTGTAAACATCGAATAGAGTAAGTCATACTTACATAATTAACATATATTTCGAGCAAAATTCTTGAGATAATAAACATTTCTTTCTTGGTTTTTAACAGTGTTCGGCTAGAGAATGTACCGAATATTTATTCCCTAACCTATCATACAATTATGATTCTTGATTTTCACTGAGTTTGTCGCTTTGGTCCTATAAAAATTCTATTAAACCCAAAGCATTTCAATTACTGCTTAAACCAGAAGTATAGAATTTTCTGTCAATTGCTATTTGTTCTGCAGGTTCAACATGACTGGTGGAACTACTACAGAAAAGTCAAGTAATAATCCTTTAGAACAGTTCGTTCTACTTGCAAAAACTGCTAAGGGCGCAGCTGCACTAGAACTTATAAGACAAGCTGTAGAAACACCAGGAGTTCATGTCTTTGGGGAATTATTAGATATGCCCAATATTAAAGAATTAGCAAATGGACCATACGTTCAATATTGGAACACTTTGAATTTGTTTGCTTACGGCACATACAAAGAGTACTTGGGAAATAAAGAAAAGGTTCTAGAATTAACTCCAGTTCAAAAGAAAAAGCTCCAGCACTTAACAATTGTTACATTAGCCACAAAGTCTAGATGTATACCGTATTCTACATTGTTGGAGGAGCTGGATATAAAAAATGTTAGAGATTTAGAAGATTTAATAATTGAAGCCATTTATGCAGACATAATACATGGTAAATTAGATCAAAAGAATTCACAATTAGAGGTAGATTATGCTGGTTTAGGGCGTGATGTTAGACCTGGCGATACAGGTGTGGTGGCTGAAACTTTAGCTGCTTGGGGTCAAGCTTGTGGCTCTGTGTTAGCATGTATTGAGGAACAAGTTACGATAGCCAATGTTGAAAAGCAGGCAGCTATTTATCACAAGGAGACTGTACAGAAAGATGTAAGTTCCTTTATTTATAGAAATATTAGAAGAAAGAAAATTTTGTACTAAAATATTTGGTTCTTTTCAGATTGCCAATATAAAAAAGTCCCTCGCCGCACATGCTGGAGGAGGTGGTGTACAGGAAGCAGACATAGCAGGTGGTAGTTCGGGAGCAGGAGGAAGCGAATCTGGCAGAGAAGCATTATCTGTACCACCAGATCCAAAGAAGAAGCAACAAAAGGTCAAAGGTATTAAAGGCAGTGGTAAGTTCTGGAAGACATAAATACAGTAATATTTTATCACGTGAAATGTATCTCATCGATGACAGGATTGTAGTATGTTACTTGTAATTTTGCATTCGACAATTCTCAAGAACCTTGCAATCCTACACTAATGTAAACTGCGATAAATAATGGCCCACATGTTTATTGCGAACAAAAGAAGGTTCATTGCCATGATATGGCATCTCACATAAATTCTAAAGAAACTAAGTTTTAATTTAAACAAAGAGAGTTTTTGTAAATATTGTTGTGTTTGTTTAATGATAGTATATGTTTACATGAACATTTTGTTACGTTCAATTTATAAATTTTTTCGAAATCATTGCCTATGTTAAATGTTAGAATGAGAAAAGAAAAGTGGGAAAAGGGTAATATATGAACGAATTTATTCATTAAATTGTATTTAAAATCTAATAAAAGTTAACAAGTGCATGGAAATATTGAAGTAGCGTAGATCTATAGGCAAACGAAAACGAAAATCTATAAATACATCATAAGTGCATTATATTCGGTCCTACCTTTCGAATCGGTATGATTAGATTCAATATTTCATAAAATGAGGTATACGATCATTCGAAGATTTTATATTCAAAATTAACTGTTCATCATTGTTAAACAATGTACGAACATCTAAACATAAAGTAGATTTTTCATTATTAAATTGCACTTTTAACATTAGCTGAGCTTACAAAGATCATTGAAGAATATAAGAACTGCATTCGAGTTGATCAAATAAATCGTTGTAAACACGAGCTCAAGTTCAACTCGAATGCCGTTTAATTGTTTATCAAAGTAATTAGATGTAAAAAGAAGAAAAGAATAATGGAATGAACCGTATTACGATGATGGTGAACATATTGTGATTGTCTTCACATCGAGAATTCAATGAAACCGAAACTTTTCTTACAAGAGAAACAGTACTTTTATAATGAATAAGCTTTCGAATTTTGTAAGCGTAGCGTGTACGAGAGTTTTTTAGTCAAACCAAAGATTTTATACGTACTTTGCGTTGTAAGGTGTGAATGATACCGAGACCGGGTTCGTCAACTATGTACAGGGTGTTCTGAACAGTCGCCACGATTTTTTAGGTACTCCGGTAGTTTAATTTTCCCAAAGTTCAAAAATTCTGAAATTCTCTCAAAATTCCAAAGTCCCAAAGTACAAAAGTTCCGCAGTATAAAATTTCTAAGTTCCCTAGTTCAAAAATTTCAAAGTCCCAAGTCTCAACGTCCTAACGTCTCCAACTTAAAAAATTTCAAAGTCCCAAACTTTACAAATTAAAAATTTCTAAAGTTCCGCAATCTTGTAGTTCCAAAACTTCGAAATTCTTAAAAGTCCCAAAATCCCAAATTTCCAAAATTCTAAAGTCCCAAAGTGTCCAGAAAATGGTGGCGACCGTTACGTCGAACACCCCGTATAAGAAAGTCTGATCGATTAGTTGTTGCAGTGAATCGAATATTTGTGTCCGTATCTGTTATATCGCCGTCAACGAACGGTGGGTCCAGTGTGATGAGTTGTTTGCACGTGTCTCAAAAACGTGTCTCAGTATTAATTTCATCGTTTGCGTTAACTTCGTATGGTCTGTTTTTCATTTTATTTTCTTTTTTTTTTTTCTTAAAGACGATACCTAGTGATGAGGCGGTATATGACGAAAACAAAGCGTAACTAGTCGAATCGATGATTGTTAAGGGAAGGTAACGATGCGTTTAGGTGAATGTAACGGTATACGAACACGATACACGTTGCTCAGTGAACAAGAAAATGTCAGTCGGATTACAAAGCGTTGTAATTGCTAATGGAATAAAAAGATCATTTATTTTAGCGAGGCTTTTCTATTTCTCTGCACCCTTTAACGCCTGTCCTTTGCGTCACGTGGTTACGGCTCTACATTTAGATTATTTAGATCTTGTTAGGCTTGTATAGTGTTCTCCTTCCGTAGATAGTACAGGGTGCCTCGACAATCGTGACACAAAAGATTGCTGATACTTCATGCAAAGATGAAAGAATTTTGCATATTCGAAAGTTTGAAAATTTTGGAAAATTCTCGTGTTCTTTTTCTTGTATCTATTTTTGCACGTTGAATCATCGTCCGACATTTTGTACCACGATTTTTGGATCACTCTGTATATTCGCCAGTTTTAGGTAGATGTCGACATCCAGTTCGATTAAAAATCCTATCGTACAGTTTAATTGGTAGAAAAGCTTCTTTTTTTATTTGGAAGGCGATATTCAGCTTTGGGAAGTAAGTGAAAATGGAACTGGCCGTTTTTTTTTTTTAAATTATTCTAATTTAATAGCGACTAATTTTTCGTGTTTAGTGTAATTGAATGTGTATTGAGGGACCAGTCACAAATGATACGCCTAATCGGGATTTTCAGGATCTACTAACCCGGTAAAGCACCACGAGCTGAGTGATGAGCCAAATTGAGAAGTTCAGCTTTAGGTGAAACCTCGTGGCATATCACCATCTCGATCGGATTCTGTCTGTCTGTCTGTGTCTGTCTGTCTCTCTGTCTGTCTACACCGCTAACGAACAGCGCATCGTTTTTTCTCTGTAAAGCTTTTTTTTGTACTTTTTGAGAAATAAAACAGATTTTACAAACATCGTACGATTATTGTGAGATGCACCTAATGGAAATCAAACAGCACCACGATATTTACATATATACAATGTACAGACGTTCCAACACCTGCTTCGAGTGAGGAGCTCCACTTGGATCTAACAATCGTAAGTAATTTATATTTTAAATATAATTTTAGTCGAAGATAAATTAATCAATTATGCATTTATATCTTAATACGAATAAAGAAAATTAGTTTAATAATTGAATAAACTGGGGTTACTGAAAGGTTTAGGGGTTGCGGACGAAAATGATAATTTTTGGAACTTAACTTGTATTATATTTTTTCGTAAAGTTCTAAAATCGTATTTGATAACGTTCTGGAAAAGAAATACACTAACAAATAATTTCACAATTGATTTTATTTTTACTCGATTTTCCATCTTCCTTGTTGCATTAATTTCATTCGTTCATTTTAACGGATACATCGTAATACCACACGCGTTATACGTGTCTCTAACTTATCGCTCGTACGTATTTAAAATATGCTTAGATTATAACGGTTCGTGATAATTAGTTTCAAACAATTCTCTTAATGTCGCCATTGCATTGTGTCTCATCGTTCGTCGCGTTACACTCCCTCCATTTCCTTTCGAAGTTTAATCTTTTGTAGAATGATTTACGTCTAAATTGGTTCCATATGAACTAACATCTTCGTTTCATGCCTTAGATATCACTTAGTATGTACAATCGTATAGTTTCGAATATTTACACGCGGATCGAACGCGTTACCGTTCGAGAACGATCAAATATTTTCCTTATCACGATTCTTTTTAACCTTAAACACCTTAATCATCCTTGGACTCGTTTCATTTAACCACGCATTACTTTCAAAATGAAATTAATTATTCGTTGAATAAGGTTTACTCTTTGTTCCGATACAAAACTGCGAAAGAATAGAGTTATTGCGTGCCAAACAATGGATACCGGGCTCATTTGTATCCAAAGTCGGGCTGAAACTATCACTTTTCTTTCTATAAAAATTAAAACAAATTTATAAAATCGTTACTTAACACGTTCGCTGCGGATTGAGAGCTATGGGAGTGAACAATAGTTTATAATATAATTAAAACTCGTAATCGATTCATGTTATTTAACCCGGGCACCGAAGATTCTATCGACGACCCTGTTAGTATACAGCAAAAGTGTTAGAAAGAAATTAGTAATTAGAATTAATTGGTAGTTCATTATCTCTATCAAGAAATCGGCTAGGTATACGGGTCAGAGTGGATATGTTTATCGCATTATTGCGATTCTACGAAACGAATGTACAACTCTTAATCTATACGTTACCTATAGTTGGGGACGTGATATAGCGTGGTTGTAAAATGGGTCGTGACTATCATCTTGGAATTCTGGAACTTTGGGACTTTAAAGTTTTGGAGTTTTATAACTTTGGGATCCTGGGATTGACATTATGAAATTTTTATATTTTCTAATATTGGAATGAAACTATGGAATTTTGAAATTTTTTATTTTTCAAACTTCGGGACATGTGGATGTTTGAATTTTGGAACTTTGGTCATTACCCAGTGAACTTAGCCGTATTAATTTAAAACTACGCTATACCACTTCCCGCACTATACCTCAACAGAATGATCCTGTCACCTTATGTCGTACAAAGCCGTCCGCGTTACAATAAAATTCGAATGGCTAGACCTTACGAGAAGACTGAACGATACGCGTTGATCGCGTTTCAATTCTACTTGTAGCAATTCCTATAGTCTGCAGAGAAGAAGATTCGAAAAGAAGAGAAAACGTATCTAAAGATTAACGTTCGTACATGGAAACGTCGACAAGACTTTAAGCGAATTGTAAATAGTTTCGAACGTGCACAACTTTTCTTCGCTATATTCTTGTTTTATGTAATATTTACACGATGAAATGTATATACAGAAAAAATCGATGAACCGATCGAATAACTATCCTCGTGTTTCATTTCCTTTTACAAAAATTCTGATCATTGTTAGAAGATCGTCTCGTGTGGACGCAAACTCTTAATATTTGGCAAGGATCTGGCTACGGAAATACTTTTTACATAATAACGAATCAGACTAAATCGATATTTACAATTAGTTAACTTGATGAACGATTCGCGTGCACAGATTATGAAGTACGGTATCATGGTGTATGTACAAAAGAGATTTATGCAATTATACGTGATTATCATACGAATTACGCTATGATCACAGAAGAAACCAGAGCAGTATTTCAAACGCGACTTAACAATTAATTGCAAATGGTGATCACGTATCATGTAATCTTGTGTATCCAGCGTCCTTATCGTTTAATTTTCAATAAATTATCGGATACCAAATGAATTATCTTGAATCGAATTTAGCTTGTGAAATTCCTTCAAAATTTATTCTATCGCCTGTACGTTCGCGAACATGGCAGACTTCTTTGGAGAAAATGGCGACATAGAAAGATACCCATCGCTCAATTTTTGGCTGCGAAAGATTTTAATATTTCAAATTTAGAATTTTGGGGATTTGGGAAATTTGAGGGGAGCTGGAAATTTTGGGAATTGGAAACTTGAGAAATTTGAAATTTTGGGAATTGGAGACTTGGAGAATTTTAACTTTGAGGAGTTGGAAACTTTGAGACTTTGAAATTTAGGGAGTTACAATTGTGGGGAATTGGAAACTTGGAAAATTGAAAATGTAAGGAATTGGAAATTTAGAAATTTGGGAGTTCGAAAATTCAAAAATTTGGAAAATCTGGGAATTGATAAATTTAGGGATTGAGACATTGACAATTCGGAGATTTGAGTTTCTGCAAATTTAGCAAGCGATGGGTAGTTTCTCCTTGTCCAAAAGAAGCATCTTCGCACCTGACGCTCGACACTACAACTTACACAATTTTTTAATCTCACATTTATCTTAGAGCCTTGAAACCCTTAACCTTCCTGACCCCATCAATAGAAATTTCGTTGCATGTAGTCCTAACCTCCAAGACATTTCACAACATCTTAACTAACTATCATCCATCTTAGAATGCATCCTTCTATGCTAATTCCGCCATTGCAGTCTCGAAACCTATCATCAAATTCTCAATACCCGAAATTTCAGATTCATAATTTTATCATCCATGCAATATGTCGGGTCAGAAGGGTTAAACATTGTTTGAAGCATAGCTGCGATCATTAACGCATATATTCAACAGCTCCAAGTTCAGTCGTATTTACAAAATATTATCGATATTCAGACATCTGTTCAAACTATTACGGGTTTCTTCGAGATTGGCTTCAGATTCGCGGACAAAATGTCCGCTTCTACCGGGGCCATCTGCTATAAGGGAACGTCGCTCTGGTTTACTGGTCCGTTTCCTATTCTCGCGTTGTTATTCAGTTGTTTCGTTGTGGCGGTGTTCTCGTTCGAATCCTTGCTCGAAACGATCGCATTCGAATCCGTCTCGTTGTTGCTTGTCTGGGTCGATCGTGAAACTACTGTCGGCGGTGGTTTTCCATTCTTTCGGTCTTTAACTTCTAGCTCGTAGTCTGCGAAATAAAAGTTTACCATCAACATCTTTGTTACTGGTGCTTAAAAGTTGAGTGTACCATAAGTTCAATATTTTTACGTGACCATCTCTTCTTTATCATACATACAATATACTGATGTCATACAATATAATAATTATATTATAATTTCAAGTTTTGGACAGAAATTCGTTAGTTTGTGTCATCAAAATGTTCTTAAATTTTGTAAATACAATCTATATTATATAAAATATAGTAATTATAGTACACATAATATTGAGATAAACAAAATGTAGTAATTGTAGAATGTTGCCGTAGGGTATCGTGCACAAAAGAATATCTGATAGAGGAACAGAATTTCCAGCTCCAATTAAACTCGATCGTTCGATCCGATATTAAAAGAATGTTAAGAAACATGTACAGAGGAGTTTCAGATTTTGCGAGTGCACTTTTTGTGGCAACATCTTTATCTGAGAACTGCTTTAAACAGATGCTTGCCCCCGGCATCTCTTGGTAGATTAGAAACGTGAAATTGTCAGTTTTTGTCGGGAGGTTTAATTAAAAGCCTCGGTTTTACGTGAGATACGTGCTGATAAGAACGTGAGCTTGGAATCACGTGAGCACCTTCAATTAAAAGGTGTTCCGTGTTCCAAGCAGAATTATCAAACTAAAACGACGGCTCCTGTGAGAGTCCTCCGGTTGAATTATGCGAACATATATGTTCAGATTTATACATGCTTCGAAGTTTCTAAATTATATTACTGAACTTCTGAATTTCTAAATCTGCCAATTTCTGTATCCCCAGATTTATCTTCAAATTCTTAAATCTTCATATTTATCATACTATTGTGCCACAAGTGGCATAATATATGGCACAAGTTACAAAAAAATTGGATCTAATTTTATGAGATCAATGGTGACTTACATTCGCTTTGAGTTGAACAATCAATGGTAGTGATGATGTGTTTCTTAACAGCTTTATTCTGATCGCACGTAGCCGCTGTTAAAGTTATCGGCGCTATCATACTGGATGCATTTGTAGCAGTAACAGCTGAACTCTTCGTGGTGCTGTATCTGGCTGGCATCATACTCTGACGCACGTTCCTCTCAGGTCGAATTAAAATGATATATAACTGGTGACAACAATTAAACATCAAATACCAAAGTTACTTTCCGATATAGAGCGAATTATATCCCTTTGAGCGAATTACATACCTTTGGACTGAAGAGACATGCTATAGTAACCGATGCTGAGAGACTTATAGTTACTGACATTGAGGTGATTCTCAGAGCCACATTGTTCCCTGTACCGAAATACAATGGCACAAAGGCTAACCAGATGACGCAGGTGGTGTACATTGTGAAACCTAAACAAAAATCAACGATTACATAGATCAAACCTACATAAAAAAATTGTGTTTTCAAGAAAGATCAGAACATGAAACTCTCTATATTCTAAATTCCCACATAAATTTTCTAATTTAATCTTCTACAAATTCCATGAACAAAACACCAATTTTGCCACAAGATCACAAGCTTCCAAGAATCCTCAGCATTCGACAAAACTTTGACTTCTCAAAACTACGAATAAAATCCATCCAGCTATCAATAGAATTCTCTATGGGAAAATATCCCGCGTTCCCGAGTTCAATGGATGTTGGAGGAACTTTAATTCCCCGCCATAAAAGAGGAAGGTTTAAGCGCAAGATCGAAAATGCCTTTGGCACAATGGCTCCCGGAAGTGTTGGTTCGAAAAATTTCGACAAAAGTCGTTGCATCGATGTTGCACGTCTCACCAATATGTTTGCTTTCGTTGAACGCCTCCGGGATTTTTCTGGTGAGCACCGCGTACACCGTGCACACCACGATCAACATAATTGGATAGGCGAAGGCGATCATGTAACTGGCATCCACGTAGCTGTTGCAGACAAGCAAGTTGTCTTCTCTGGTTGGGTAATGGTGCATCGCTCTAGCCGGGTCGATTATCATCCACACGCCGTTAATTAGGATCTGCACGAACACTAGACCCGAGCAGATGATCAGCTGCGAACGCGGCGATATAAAAGATGGCCGCTTTGCGCTGTGCTTGCTCGCGTTGAAGATCCTCGAGATTCGATTCGTCTTTGTTAATAGCGCCGCGTAGACCACGGTGAAGCAAAATCCTGCGGCGAATCTGACAGATATTGGCATCGGTTAATGAGCGGTGTATTTGTCTTTTGGTAATTATTTAGCTTTCACTCGTATATGCTGATTCTAAACAGGTTGGTTCTTTAGAGGTCGATTTGCGGTGAGATTTTAGGAATGTGTGGGGATTTGGAAATTTAGGGTGATTTGTCTGAAGATTTGAAACTGGGGTTCAAGAGATTTGGAGATCTGAAAATTTGTGACTTTGAGAATTTGGGGTGATTTGGAAATTTTAGAGGATAGAAATCTGGGATATAGAGATTGAATTTGAGAATTTAGGAGCACAGAAATTGGAAGATCTTTGAAAATTAGAAAATGTTATAATTTGCAAACATAGAAATTTGAGGATGTTCGAACTATTAATGTCCGGAAATGAAGTTTATTTGCACGTCGATGTTCTTTAGCGAACTCCATTGCTCGATGTACAGTGCGCTCTAAAGTCTACAACGAACCACTTCCTAAAACAAAAAGTATCTTCATTCATATTTATCAAGAACTTTCAGCTGCATGCCTCATGACGTTGCACTAAAAGTAGCAATATATAAATGAAGCAAAAAGTGTAGCGATTCATTCATATTTAACAGCGACTTATTTCCTAGAATCGATTCGTAGAATACACTAGCATATTTTACGACGTTCGTTTTAGAATCAGCCGGTAGGGAAAATAGAAACACGTCGATACAAAATACGTGGACGTTTAAGAGATTGAAAGCAGGTGCAACGTTACGTCTAATGGATTCGCTGTTCCGCTTTATATTCTTCTTTTGATTCCCTGCAATTGAATCGGCCGTAATTCACTTTCCGATGAAATTTCGTCCCCGACTTTATCAGCTTTACGTCGATCGATCATGCACTGTGTTACCACTTAATATCCTCGCAGTCTGGGGTTGTCTCGTTTCGCGGTGAAATTGGATTTTCCTCGGCGACCCCTCGACAACTCTTGTGTGCAACTCTTGCCAAAGAAAAATGGCCGGACACCATGTTGCATGCCTTTCATCTCTTACCTTTGAATACCGCAAACGATGTCCGTTGGTCTCAGCACCAGGGCAAACGTAACGAGATAACAGAGCAGAATCCCGGACAACAGGACGTACGACAATTCGCGACCGGATGCACGGACTACCGGGGTGTCGTTGTGTTTCAGAAACACCCCACACACGAACAGCGTTATCTATTTCACAGATATAAATATTTATGTAGCGTTAGCAATTGTTTATTGGCTTACTCAAAATTCCACCTTCCATACTACAACTTCAGTATTTATTCCAACTTATAACTTAGTTCTTTATTGACCTCGTTTCATTTCTTTGTTGATATCTGACTTGATAGTGTCATACAGAGTATCATGTGCAATTTAATTAAGCTTATTTCAGTACAAAATCTGAATTGTTTTCAAGAATGAAAATTGAAAAAAATGTCTCAAAGTCACTGTCAAGATCAATATTTCATTGTACATACGATTTGTAGAAAGTTGACTCTTGACAAAATAAATCAAAAAGTTTATTCAATCGATTAACCTCCCATTGCAAATAATTTTGAATATTTCAGAAAAGAAGAACATTCTACGTTTTTGTGATACAAGTTGCGAAACGTTGAAATCGATAATGCAGTTGCTTTCGGTAGCAGTGGCAAGCAATTTTGCCACTTGTCGAGGGTGATTTTCTGTTTCACGGTCGAAATTATTACGGGATCATTAAGTAGTTAAGTCATAATCGTTTCATCGCGAGTATAGTGTACCTTATTACAGGTTGCAATGTGTCTATTTCGAGGAAAAGTAGCGTGTAGTATTCTACGTTAATTGCTAACATACTTTTCTTGTTCTCATAAACAAACGTAAAATATCTTCCTTTTTTAAACTGCATATCTCATCATTTTTATCGCATTTGCAACTTGTAAATAGCTATCGTGTACCATAATTACTGGGCTCTGGATATTTATGATATATGGAAGTCTGCAAAGTACGTGTAATTTATGTAATCTATGATCGTTAGCGTATCTAACGGTAGAAATGGTCTCTTTCTAGTTTTCTTTCGTATTTCTATTGCTATGTCTGTGTTTCTATTTATTGAGAGTTGTGTAATATTCACCATGATTCCCACAGCGGAGAAAGACATTGCTCCTATTGCCCAACCACTTTCTGGTCGCAGAAATTCCTCGGGGATATCACGACAAGTAGAATGTGTTTCGTCTGGTACGGTGCCTTGGCGGCAAGGAATGCACTGAGTTTCGTCTTTGGGATGTCGTATCTACAGAAAACATGTTTGAAACTTATATAAACTTTATTCAAGACAAACACATTTGTACCTGCTGTCAAAACGAAACGTATACATATTTTATCAATATGTTCATAGACCTCTAAATCTTCCTGTATACTCGAGATTTTTAGATGTAGGCGGTCGACGAAAACCTAACTCTAATTTCCGGAAAACTCCGAAATCCATCGTATGTCACAGACTCAATTATTCCATCGTAATCGTCGAAAACTTCGTTGGTGCACTAGCGAAATTTCCCACGATCCCTCTGCACGAATTATTTCAGAAAAATTGTCACGAAGTCGTAAGGTTATTTCGAAGCTCGACTTTCCAGCTGCTCTAATAAAGAGCAATATCTCTGCGATAATTTAATATGAAACGTTCCTCGCGTTGTTTCATGAAATATAATCGAAGAGGAACAAAGAACGGACGGCAAAAAAGGAAGTATGCCGATGGATTCTGCCGAGGAATATTCTCAGCCGGACGATAGGTGTTCGAACGCGATCACAAACCTGATATTGAGTGCAGTTGAAGCAGTGCCAACAGCATCGTTCGCCTTCCACGTATTTCTTTGCTTGGCCGACCTCGCAGGGCAGAGAGCACACACTTTCGGGCGGCTGAGGATGTCCAAGTTTAAATTGGATTTCTGCAAGGAATATGCGAGTAGGTAGTACCGGTGACGTCCAACTTTATGAAAAACCGTCGCTGAGGCTTATTGCAAAACGCTCCAACAGCTTACCGGACATATTCAGCCGTAATTCACCCTCCAGGTATTTACCAACTCGTATCCACTTATACTTGCCCGGCTCTATTTGCTTGAAGTGGATGATGTTGTACCTGGCCGGACCGTCTCCGTTTTTGTCGAACTTGAACTTGTCACCGCTCAAACCTTTAAATTTTCACTCGAATAAATCCACGTTCAACGGCGACGACTTTATTCGCCTACCAACACGTCGCTTTACCTTCGAAATCCACTTTCCTCAAATATTTCAGAAGCTCCGTGCCCTTGGTCGGCTTCATCGCGTCGCAGAGTCCCGGTTTACCGTGGCAGAGGTCCCGGTGCATGTCTCTGAGAACCAAATCATCATGAATACTTTCCTTCGTCGCTGGCGAACGTTTATGCCTTACCGAAACGCGTAAGCGAACGCCATTACTGCATCCGACACGAATTGCAGCTGATCCTCGAATGCGGTGTTCTGTTTCGTTAAACGCTCCTTCGTCGTGCACGGTTTCGTGTACTTCTGGTTGTACGGGGTTCTGGATGCGTTTGGGTATCTGCACTGGAAGTGGTCTTCCCAGAATTCTGTAAGTTTTATGGGTAATTTATAGCAGTGTTCATTTTTACGATACTGATTTTTAAACTGTACTAGTTTGTTCATTATTGGTACTTGAATTTAGAGATTTATAAGGTTCATTGCTGAGATAATGAAGGTGTTGAAGTTTTTATATTCATTATCACAAGACAGAACTATTCTCTTTATGATTGCAGCACCAGTTCTGAAACCGCCTGTATGATTATAAAAAAATATATTATTGAAAACTTCATCGTTCTTTAATTTCTTTTAATATTTCTATACGAGTTCATATTACTATATGAATATACATATATATATGTACAATAAAATCATTAAACTTCTACGTAGACAATTTTCTTTTATTAAAGCACAACATCATAAAACGAATCTGTTAAGTTTGTAAATGAATACTCGCAACGAAAATTACCGTAACTTTTTCTACATCAATTTTCCGGAAAGATGAAATCGTTAGGTCTGTTTTTTCTTGTACGAGAAGTGGTTGTTTTTAATGAAATTTTGGGATAAGCCGATGCCGTTGGTGTTTGGAGAAGTTCAGATTGGCAAAGTTGAAGAGCTCGAGTGTTTTAGTCATTCGCTTACCAACGAACCACGGATTCCTTCGGTTATTCTCCACGGTCAAATTCAGAAAGTACTCTTCAAAACCCTTGACAGGATTGGCTTGAGGTTGAACTGATAGTGTGCCCTCAACTTCTGGCTCGTTACCGTTACTAACTAACCCCCTGGCGCTCCATCCGTCGCTGCCGATCCACGAAAACGCACCGGTTGCATTGCAACGTCTAACTGCTCTCATAACTCCGGCAACTTCTTGATCCGACCCGAATATGATACATCCTGAACAGAGAAACAATAGAACTTGTATTACGCTTTCAAAATTTTCTCCCTTTCATTTTATTTCAGCTGCAATCCTTATCGCGTTAACTTATCACTTAACTCTGACATTTCTAAATCTCCAATTTTATGAATCTCCAAATTTCCAAGTCTTCGAATCTCCAAAAATATATATCCCTAAAACCTTCAATCCTCAAAACAATTCCCTAACTCCTAAATCCCCAAAACATCTTCAAAATTCTAAATTTCCAAATCCCTAAATCCTGAAATTTTGAAATTCCCAGCACCCCCAAAATTCAAATACCCACGTAACCCACCATTCAATTCCAATAATTATGCAATTAAAATGAGCGAAATAACTTCACGAATCTTCAAACGAAGTTTCCTTTTGACACATTTTACAGAGAAACGTTGCAATTTCTCAGCGTGGAAATAGCTATTTGAATCGGATGATTACATTTCTTCGTCTGATTTCCGACTGGTAAAAAATTACATCGTGCACAAAGCGATGTTGCGTTTCATTTACTCCGTGGATATCGTAAATTCCCTTGTTTTCAGTGTTTAAAGCTTTAAAACGATCTGAAGGGTCAAACACGACAGCAGTGTATAGTTCACAAGAAGAAACTCCATTGTTGCTTGGAATCTAAAAGTACACAGAACAGTGGAATCTTTGCCAGAGGGATGGAATTTAATTTAATGCAATTGTTCTGCACTTTCTTTTATTGTTTTTAATGCTATCTTTCGCCGGGATATTAAGACTCAGGCGTCTTAATTAATTTCTCGTAAAAAACGAGTTCATGATTCGTTGAACTGAAACGCTGCAGTTAAGGACGGGTGTAAGCTTAAGGTTACTTGTGTAAGGTTACAGTGGAATTTTTTTTTTATGTAGCGTTATGAAAGAAGTTGTATAATTAATTTGGAGAGGACATGGTAATAGTAGAAGTAGTGTTTTATTAATTTTCAGAGTTCTGAAGTTTGAGAATGTTGATGTGCTAAAAATAAAAAAATTAAGTTTTGAAATTATCAGGATGTTAAAGCTTAAAAATTCCTAAAAGTTAAAAAATTACAAAGTGTCAATGTCTCAATGTTCAAAAATTGTTTAATTCCAAAGTCCTCAAGTTTCAAAGTCTGAAATATTTAAAGTCGTGAAGTCCTAAAATTTCAAAGACCTAGTGTCTTCAAGTTCCAAAGTCCTCAAGCTCCAAAATGTCAAGGTCTCAGTGTTTCAAAGTTAAAAAATGTCAAAACCCCAAAATGTCAGAGTCTCAAAATCTCAAACTTGTAAATCATCAAAGCCCGAAAGTGTCGAGTGTCAAACCTTCCAAATTCTCAAAAGTGAAAAGTTACGAAGTATCAAAGTTCCCAAGCTCCAAAATTCTAAAATTGCAAAATCTTAAAGCCACGAATACGTAGACCAATAAATGGGTTAAATCGAATATCATGAATACCACGGATCCACTCTAAAGATTTAACATTGTCCAAAAACCGGTTAAAGTCTCGACCTTTTCAGGCACAAGCGCTCATAAAAGCACTCATAGTCCGTTGGTGGTTTATTCCTTCGAGAAGGTAGATTACGCGGGACTTCATCAAGAACTGGCGCGGCGTATAAAATGAAACGTACGGTCTAGAATACGAAAGAAAAATGGAGGGATAAAAGAGGGACACGGTTCAATTTGCATGCAAAGAAAACTGTATGCTCGGCGAGTCTGTACTTATCGAACACAAAAGTGGACGATCTAACGCGTAATAATTTTACGGGAACACGAGGAGCTTCTTTCTTGAAACAAAGACTGTGGCAACACCATTGTCTACCTCGTGTCAACTGTGCTCTATTTAAACGGCGGTGAAATAAAACGGGGATGAGGAGATTAATAGTCTTTCTACGGTTACAAGTTCAACTCTTGACGTTTTCTTCATAAAACACCACTCGAAGAAGGTTACCTTCTCCCTTTCGCCTCGTTTTGTTCCCGTTTGCTGAACGAGTAATTTCGACTGGCCACTAAGACGATCGTTCTTATCGGACCTGGAGCTTTATTTTTAAAGCTCGACCGTCTTAAACGTACGCTTCCGTTACTCGGGGCGGATGCCTTTCGAGAATGGAAACCACTGATTCTCTAGGTGCTAGTTTTGTCTAAAGTAACGGCAAACTTGGAAGGTCGATGAAATATCGCAGCTTTCGTATCTGTCCAACGGACTCTTTCAAGCTTCCATCTACTCTGATAACAGGGGCACCAGGGTATCGAGAGATAAAAAGACTTTGGCATAAAAACGGTGATTCCGACCGTTTCCTTCGAATTATGCTCGCTCGGGGAGATCCCCGTTTCATTCCGAAACCACGCTTTCTTTACCGCCTTTATAATCAATTGTACACGCCGTGAGTCGGTAAGAATTTACCTTTAATATAAACGTACTTTGTAACTCTCGTTAAACAAAGCTCAAAATTATACTGTTAAGACAAATTTCAGGTTGTATTTCAAATAAAGTTCTTTATAACGCTTCTTTAAAATTCAACTGAGCGAGAAATTTTCATTATCCTCTCCTATTGTTAGATATTTTGAGAGTACATATTTTATCTCGGTTTAATGTTTAAGATTAACTGAAAGCTACTTTACTATAGGTATTTACATTTGTACCTTGATCATGTGTAACAACTACCATATAATGGTTTTATGAAAAAGATATTCTGATTTTGAAAAATCTGAAAGTCAAATATCTCGGATGGTTTGATATTTCAGAAAAAAAAGATGTATTAAACGACATCCAGTGAGTCCTTCAAAGTTCACATTTCATTTGAAACATTTATTGATACAATCAATTAACCTCGAGATACACATTCTAGATGTTACTCTTTCATCACTCACGCAACGAATAAAAATACGCGTTGGTGAACCGACACGATTTTTTCAGACTCGTCGAATGTTTTTTTGTATTTCGAGTAATATTTTGAGAGAGTATCGAGAGGTAGCGTATGTATATACAATGAATGGAATGACAGTCGAGAGTCTCTGAAACGCTCCATCGATGTGTAACAGGCGTTTGCATATTTCTGGCAACGTTCTATTGAAGTTTCAAACATGTTACATTTCTGTGCCATCCACAAGTTTCTGTTCGATGGTGTACCGCGTGAAACCGTGCGTTCGTATTTTTTAGAAAAGTTCAAAAAATATTTGATAATTTTGCGACAACAGGTTTTGGAGTTTTGGGACTTTATAGCTCTCAGACTTGAGGGTTTTGGGATTTTACAACTTTCAGACTTTAAGGTTTTGGAATTTTGGAATTTTGGGACTTTGAGATTTTAGGATTTTTGGACTTTACACTTCTGAGACTTGAGGGTTTTGGGATTTTACAACTTTGATACTTTAGGGTTTTGGGATTTTGGGATTTTGGGACTTCGAGATTTAACAATTATTGGACTTTACACCTCTGAGATTTGGGGGTTTGGGAATTTTACAGCTCTGAGATTTGAGGATTTTGGAATTTTACAACTTTGATACTTTAGGGTTTTGAGATTTTAGGACTTTGAGACTTTAGGATTTTGGATTACGGGATTTTAGAGTTTTGGGAATGTTAGAACTGTAGAACATCGAGATTTGAAAGTTTGTAGATTTCACAAACTTGTTTTCAATTTACAAATTGTGAAACTGGGATTTTAGAATTTGATGACTTCAGAACAGTGGAATTTTGAAAGTTTGTAACTTTGGAATTTTGGCACAGTACTTTGGAATTTAGAGACTTTGAAATTTCAGAACTCCGGAGTATTGCAATGGCATTCTAATACCTAGCGGATACATAGCGAACGTGCCGATAATTCGCATGCGAATAACGAGCCATCAATAAACCTCCCAATGAAATACTTTTCAAATCTGGGCATATGAACGTGCTATAAGTGAGAGCAGCTTGCAGTAAATAAGAATAGTACCGAATGTTTTAAATTAAAAAGGTGAATTATTAACAATCTTCAATTTCCCCGTATCTGACGAGCTATTTGCAAACATCTGGGTATTCTAAGGCAAATCGATAGTCGCGAGATTCTCAATGCACAACTCATTGCTATCGACTACTGCGTTTGCAAGAGGTATTTGTAAGTGGATCTCACGATCTCGTGGTTGTTTGCCAACGAATCTCTCATTTATTTCCACGATTTATTCTCTGCTCGACCCGTGAAGATGGAAAATTTTCGTCATTTATTTGAACTTTGTATTTACACGTTTTTGCAGATAGTTTCTTTGTTGTCCATCCGTTTCCCATTCTATTTTGAAATATATATTTTTAATAGTCTTGAAAATGTGCATTTTTCTATTAAAATGATGAAACTGCGATTGTGCATTTTACGTTGGAAATTATTGTTAAAATTTATTAGAATTTCTGTTGTGAAAACAATGTAAAAATTGGTCTGCACCAACAACAAATCAAATTGAAATTTTAATTTAATGTTTACAATGAATATTGTTATATTATTTGTACTATTGTTAGACCCGTATGATTAAAGAAGATATGTTTTTTGATGTATGTATACGTTTGCTGTACGATTATGTACTCAGAGTTCCATCAGAATGAAACGTATACCTTGCATGTAAAACGTTGAAATTTACTTTGGTAACAATATTATTTAGTTTGCGATGTAGAAGAATATTTTACAAGCTTGTTGTTAAAATGTACTCACCTTTCGCTCTGGGCTTTGTTAATAATTTTAACACAATATTATCGTAAGCAGTTTCTTCAGCCACGCCAGAATCCTTCACCAGCTTCTCCTTGATCGCGATGCATATATCATGTTTTCCTAATAGTTCTTCTAGTTCTTCAAATGCCTGCAATAAAACAAGTATTCTTTAAATTTATTCTCTCAATTATAGGAACATTGCGACCTTCATTTTTTAATACGAGATCGAAACACAACATTCATATTTAATCGTGATGTGAATCTTTTCGGAGAAATGAGATTCGTATTCGAAACGTAATTGGAAATTGTTCTGTATTAATTCAATGTGACTTTTTACGTGACCTAAGTGAGACTTCGGAATCCTAAAGTCCGAAAATTTCAAAGTTCCAGAAACTAAGTTCATTGCGAATTCATGGAAGACATAATCTGATGTAGTTTTCACCCCCATAATTTCCTCTTCAAGTATAATAACTTTCACTCGAATTATCTCTGAATTAAACATGAACTGATGATCACGATAAACGTGGCAGGCTATTTTATCACGAAAATTTGCATGCTGACAATGTCAATTTCTCAAATTATATTAATTTTCTCGTCACGGCCTTTCTCAACACACCATAAAAGTATTCAACGTAAACGGAAATCGATAGTAGGTCTCGTATGTCTACAGGAGGGGAATTAAAATATTTCCCTCGTTGATTTGCGATTCAAAATCGAGGAAGGGAGATTTTTATTAAAAAGGTCTTCTCCCATCATCTCGTTCCGCTCGAGAAACGAATTCCTATATACATAAAAGGACCCGGTCGATCCTACGTTCTTCGATTTCTCTTTTTCCCGCCGCTGTTGTTCAGATTGCAATCCCTTCGAGGGACTCCGAGGCTTCCCTCGATGTCACGTTTAAACGCGTACTTTTCCATTTAAAGGTCCCTCATTCAGTTTGCTGCTCGTATTGTCTTCTACGAATGCTGTCTTCTCTTCCTTATTTTTATTTCGAACTTCAATTAACACGCTCCTGATAGAAAATCGATTGGTAAAAGGATCTCGCACTCGAATCTCGAATTCTAATCGAAATTACATTAAAAATTTGATGTGTCAGACAGTTTTTGAGATTTCAAAATTAATGTAATGTAACATATGTGTAAATCAGAATTCTTTTATTTATTAACGGGAATAATTCTCGTTTATATTATACAATGTTATCAGCTTTATATTTTGTCATTTTAATACACGAGCTGGAACTTATCGCTTTATAACAGAAAATATTACACGATCCCTTAACGAGACACGTGTCAACGCGGGAGAAATTCTATCCCCGTTAATTATTTTCATATGAAACATTTTTACATGTTGTAAAAGTTAAAAATTTAATCTGAACAATGCTGAGCTTGAGTTATGACATTTACATTTTGTTATAATTTACATTCGTTTAAATATTTAATATGTTAATACTATGCTAGATATCTGTTCTATAATGTCCAAGTCAATTTCCATATTTCAAACGTCTCCTCAAATGAATAATTCCTTTGTGTCAAGCTAAATCCTAATTTGCAATTGTATTTTACCTTGGGGGAGTATTCTTTATGAGTATCTCTTACATTGTTATTATAATAGGTAATGATGTATTCTGTGTAAACACGCAGAGGTCAAGGTGTACAACACCGTTGACATGACTCGCAATTTATCGCAACTCGTCACGTGCTCCGCTGCTACAAAACAATGGACAGGCATATGACCAACAAACGCCATTGACCCAGATATTACCTCAGCATTGACTTATACGTTAGTTCTTTCCCTATTTCGCGAGAACGTTCTTCAATTTCTGTTTTCCGCATTAGATTTACCGAGGGCCAGTAATGGGGTTGAAATTTGCTACGAGGCTTCATTTGTGTCCAACCTGTTGTTTCACATCGATTTCTCTACTTTAACAAGAGGAATGTGGCTAGCTTATCACAGAAATACGAGTGCAACGTGTTTTTTAATTTATAGTGAAAATATAATTTACAGTGAAGCTATAAATTTTAGTTGTCAAGTTTAGCTGTCAAAAAAGGGTAGTTTTTGGAGAAGTCCCTTCGTAAAATCGTAAAGGTAGGGTCCGTCACGTTTGCAATAAAAGAGATGGTAAATGAACCCGTGACAAGTCCAGAGAGGAAATAAGACCCAGGACATTTGATAGAGGAAATTTAATTATCTTCCTGTCAGTGTCACTCGATTTTGTATCAGCGTCGATTGCTTAAGAATTAATAGATGTCTACAATTCAATGTCAATTTGCAATCGATATATTTCAAGCGCGAGTGACATTAATTGCATTTGTAAGCAAAATTGGATTCAATAAATTGAACTATGACGAATCGAATGTTGAATTGCAGAAATACGTCACTCGGAATCTAAATCGCATCTGATATTTCTGTCAGTATGAAGCACAAAGTGACATTTTAAGAAGTTCCATTGTGGATGGACTTTTAGACAACAATCGGAGATGCATTAACACAATGGTGCTACAACTTCTGAAGTTCAGAATCCATTGATACATTTTAGCATTCGTTAAGTGTTGCAGCTTGCTGAAAGATAAAAGCCATTACACATCAAATGATAAACCGGGAATTGCGGCTGCTCGAAATTTAATTTTTCCGATTTCTCTGTTTCGTATATGTGATACGTAATAAATATATGTTTCGTTAACTGACTGAGAAAATGTTCTCTACCCTGAAATCTCTACATCCCTATTTAATTAAATTTCGAAACTACATCTCTATGTCCTACAATTCCTACATCTTTGTATACCTATATCGCGAGATCCCCACATACGTATATCACATGTCTATCTCTAAATCCCTATATCTGTACATTGCTATACCTACATCTCTATATCCCTACATCTCTATGTCACTGCATTACATCTCGAGATATTTACATCCTTATATACCCCGAAATCCCTACCACCCCTATGTCATTATACCTCTACATCTTTATAGCCCTATTTTCTTATGCTTCTATGCACTTATACCCTTACAGCATAATTCTCTTATGGTCCTCTGCATCCACACCCCTATATTTCACGTAATCATAAAGCAGGCTTGTATAAAACCGAGGTGAATTTGTTAAAGAAAAAGTTTGTCCTAGATTAAGAAAGTAAACTGGTCATAATAAACCAGCAAGGTAATGCAGGAAACAGAATTTTTGTATATTTCTCTTTTTGTCGTGCGTATAATTTTTAACGTGACCCTCGGTATCCACGTGGAAATTAAATCGACGTGCTTTTGTAAGCCGCGTTCATTAGGGGCGCAACATTTTCGTGGATACCATATAAAAAAGATTTCCTGGCGGGTCGTTGCGTTTCCTCGTCTAATTAACACGAAAAACAAAGGGAAAACGCGAAACGTTGCTCGGCCAACGGGGTAACCTCGTTTGTCATTAAGCTGTCGGTGCAACGATTACGGTGGCCAGGGAAAAAGGACCGGAAACCGTTTGACAAGTCACGTTTGCGCGATAACAATGTTATTTCTCATTAATCTCTGCTCGTAATATTAACATTCGACTCGCGTGAACGGACCCGAACTGCGTCAGTCAATTTCTGCCTTTGTTTCTCCCTCTCGCACGATAATTTAGCAAGATTGCCGGCCTCGTAAAAGGGAAACAGAAAAAAAAGGAAACGGAAGGGAACAAAATGCTTCCACTTGGAGAAAAATGCGAGATGATACGCGCGGAATGGCGAACGACGAGAGTTGCTCTAATAATTCCCTTGAATCTTTAACGATACCCTCAGGTGATTCCTGTCTTGTCGCTCTGACTCGCTTCTACCGTTGTCAGTCTCCAATTTCGCGCTGAATTTCATGGAAATATACGTTCCTTATTTTATCGCTCGCATTGCGGCCTTTATTGAATCGTTTCATAACTGATATCCTTCTTACATTACATATTAATGCAACGAATTAAATTAGTACGGGGAGTACCACCATTTCCGTATCATTTGCTCCATTTTGCGTTAGTGCACGCTGGATACCTCTAGTCAAAATGGCGGACAGGACGCGAGGCATACTCTTTTGAAGATTTGGAAACTTGAGTGTGTGGCACTTTCGGGTTCTGAGTACTTGGGAATTTAGGGATTTAGGGATTCTCACATTAAATGTGAGAGTTTGGTGAATTAAGAAATTGCAAATGTGAGAATTTGGAGATTCAAGAAGTTGGAAAAATGGAAAGGGGGTTTCAGAATTTGGAGATTTCGAAACTTGGACAATTAGAAATTCATAAATATACAAGTTTAAAAATTTTCAAATATTGGAATTTGGAAGTTTAGAAATTTGTACAGTTGAAAGTTTAAAAATGTATATATTCGAAAATAATAAAGACATATTAAATTTTCCCTCTCCTCGTAGAAAAGAATCCATCTAAAATGTCAACATGCAGGTTCGAAACGTCTTCATCGTCTCAAATTATGCGAAAATGAAATTCAACAGCGCACCTAAACGCCAATTTCGTATCATTACCGACGTTTAAATATTACACGGTTCGCGGTGAAGGAAAATAGATGAAGGATGAAGGCTGTGGGGGCTGTTAAAACAGGGGTAGATATCCCTCGAGTCCTGTCCCGGTGAATATTTATCAAACTCATGAAATTTCAAACTTTGGGGTCATGGTTCTTCGTCTTTCACCTTTTACCTTCTTATCTCCTTACTATTGTTCAATTTTTAACATCGCTGTTCCTGTGCTTTCTCAATATCATCGATCGGAGTTTCCTAATTTTTCAGATTAAAACTTTGAAATTCGTTTCGTCAAGTTATCAACGCTCGATGTCAAAGTTTACGAACTTTCGGTTGTTAAAAGTACGGCTTCTGCAGAGGAAGGCAGAGTTTCCAAGGTCGGATGTTAATTTCTACATTTCAAACTTGTAGTTTCTTCACCTCGACTTCGGAGTTTCAAGTTCATTAATCCTGTCTTAACTATGTCGTAACTTTCTGACGTCTGCACACGGTTATCGTGATTAAAGTTTTAATTGTCAGATTCTAGTATTAACATATCGTCTATTTCGAAACACTCTGATTAAAAAATTAAAATGAATGCACTATAATTGTGTATTTTCCTCTTATATTCACAGTTTATCAAATTTTTATAACGAAGTGATTTAACGATCATTTAATTGTTGCAAAAATTGTGTTATTTCACGAATGAAGAATGGGAAATGGATGCAAAAGGAAAACAAAGATTAGCGTCACGGTTTAAGCTCGTTGAATATGTATCAGAAAATAAATCTTTGTATGCTTCAATTTTATCCAATTATTCTTGATCGCATGTTGTACGACATTGTATCGATTACCATTAAAGTTGTAATTTTAATACAAATTGCTGATGAAATTACAGTGTGCGCTCTATGGTTGAGACTCCGAACTACAACTGAAATTAGATTTTAAAGTTACATCGAATATCCTGATTCTGGCTGAACCGTGGAGAACGCATTAACCTTTTTAAGTATCAGTATGATCTTTTATCAGCGATGAAGGTTATGCTGCTGTGGGTAAAAGGGCATGGCAAAATGTAGAAATGGTGAAATAGTAGGGTAGAAAAATATTGTACCGATAAAATAGTCGCATGGTAAAAGAAAGTATGGTAAAGTAGTAGTATGGTAGAGCTGTAGCTGCACGGTAAAATAATGAAATGGTAAAGTAGTGAAGTAGTAAAGTAGTGAAGTAGCGAAGTGTTGAAGTAATGAAGCAGTGAAGTATTGAAGTAATGAAGTAGTGAAGTAATAAAGTAGTGAATTAGTGAAGTAGTGAAGTAGTGAAGTAGTGAAGTAGTGAAGTAGTGAAGTAGTGAAGTAGTGAAGTAGTGAAGTAATGAAGTAGTGAAGTAGTGAAGCAATGAAGTAGTGAAATAATAAAGTAGTGAAGTAGTGAAGCAGTGAAATAGTGAAGTATTGAAGTAGTGAGGTAGTAAAGTAGTAAAGTATTGAAGCAGTAAAGTAGTGAAGTAGTAAAACAGTAAAATAACAAAATAATAAACTAGTAAAACAGTCAAAGAGTAGAAGAATAAAACAACAAAAACCTGTAAGAACAACCCCAATTTAAAAGTGTGTAAACCCCTGCTTATCTAAATGAGCGCATAATTTGTTTTCAAACTTAACCTAAGTTTTCACACCATAAGAAACAGTTCCAGTAATAATCGTCTAAATTAACCAACGGCAAAAAGTGGCGCAAAGTTATCATATGCTTCGCAGACTCGCATGCATACGGAACCACATTCATTCTGCGTTTGACATGCGGCTAATTTGGTGGATGCAAGGTCGTTACGTAGCTACACGTTTCGAGAAAAACCTAATTACCAGTCTCTACTTTTTCTCATATTTTCTTCTCGCTTCATCTACAAACATGATTTAACACGTTGTTGTCGTGACAATATACCACTTTATCAAGATATTTCACACCGTCCATGTGTCTCGTTCGATAATAATCACGTGACTAAACACGCACAGGAGGATTCACGGTTCGCTAATCGCAATGACCAATTAAATTAACGTCATTAAAATGTGTCCACCTATGAAAATCCGTAGAACGCGGTCGAATTTCGCGTTTTAGTCGATTTCACCCTATTAATCTAGTTCCAATCGATTTCACGACCATGTTAATACATGGAACGTACATTTGACGCCATTAGCTTCCCGATATTCTTTTTGTCATATAAGATATAAAATTTCGATCACAATTGAATACTACAAGATTTGATCTAAATAAACGCAAAATAAATTTCAGCGACAAATGTGTACAAAGAGGAAATTTTTATAAAATCCGGTTCAACCGATCCCCTGTGTGAAAGTACCATACGAAAACAATAACGGATGGCACGCTTTCTGTATTATGCGTATCACGTATGCATCCAATGTTATTTTACCGAGAACATTTTCGCGCATTTTTCATCGCCGACGTATCCAATCGGATAGGACAACAACGATGACATAAAAATGCAATTTTCAGTCGGCTCCGCTATCGGGAAAGGACTTTTGCTCTTTTCAAACCACAATTTCTGTGTGCTTCCAAGTTCCCAGACTTGAGACCTTCATACTCCTGTTTTATCAAATCGACGAAGTTTTTGAACTTTTCAACTTGTTTGATGCACTCTGTTCTTTTATATTATAGTGATGATATCATTTATTCTGACAATATTGAAGGATTCTCTTCAATTCTGTATTGGTAATATTTATTTATAAATATAAACAGTTTATAGTGA
The DNA here is from genome assembly GCA_036983795.1 of Megachile lagopoda. Taxonomy (NCBI): domain Eukaryota; kingdom Metazoa; phylum Arthropoda; class Insecta; order Hymenoptera; family Megachilidae; genus Megachile; species Megachile lagopoda. The sequence goes on along the minus strand of CM072797.1, from coordinate 8,050,583 downwards.
TTGTTCTTCATATTAAATTTGTGTAATGTATCATGAATATGCATTAATAGGGATTTTTTAATTTTTGGAGAGTGTTGAAGACAGTATCTAATCTACTAATTTGTAATTCATTATTTTCTAAACTCTCAAAGTTCCGAAGTATCAGAACATTTTTCAATTCCAAAGTCACAAAGTTGCAAAATTACAAGATCCTCAAGTTTAATGCACCGTAGCTCAAAAGGTCAAAAATTTCTAATCTTCTAAAAACTTGAGAAAGTCCCAGACTCTAAAACGCCAAAAGAGAAAAATTCGAAATTGAAGCCCAAAAACCTGAAACCCCCAAAAATTCCAATTCATCGAAGATCACACTTTCCCATTTTCTCCTTCGAGATACTTGAGCGATTGATTGGTCCCTCTTTTTGTTCTATTTGAATCAGTCAGCGCCTGACGTAATTAACAGGGTGTAAATTACGCGTTTGAACGACGAACCAATTTGTTAATTCTGTAATAGGTAGACTCTGGAATACGTCCGACGAATGGTTTCACTCGCTGATATGTAACCGCACGAAATAGCGGCTCGTTTATCCGCACACGCGTACCAACTGCAATTTACATCCCATTCGCCTGGTAATTTCATTGTCGTGACGTTTTAATGAGATATTCGAGTGATATGCTTTATGCTGTACTTCTTTCGTGAGCAAGTTAGTGTCACAGCATTATGCATTAAGATCCCTTGATAAAACGAATTAAAATTCAATTTCTTATTTCTGTTTCGAACTTTCTCCATAATATAACAATATTTCACATTATTTTATACGAAATGTTTTTGCATTTTCAGTTTTACCAGTTAAATTTATAGGAATTCAAGTCTTGACTAGATTTCGTGACATGAAAGAAACGTAAGATATTTACGACACGTCAATTTTGAGGTTAAGGTTTAAAAATGCCTACGAGGTTGATTGCACAAAATGGCTGATGGCCACTTTTACTAAAGAATAAATCCGAATACATTATTAGCAAAATTAATAAATAATTATTTCGTTGCCCTCTTTCCAATTTGTAACACAAAGATAAATAATGCAAACTAATGCAATTTTGATGATTACAAAAGATACGATAAAATATTAAATCCGTTTGTTTTACAAGTTCGAAAGTATACGTAAAATTATACCGCATGAATTTATAGGTCATAAGCAATTTATAGGGACAGTGTATCGCAACGTTGTTCGCTAACGAACTTTGCTTTTCATGCTTCGAACAATTTCCAATTCCACGTAACTTGATCGATCGATGTAATCGATTATTTAAAAACAAAATTGCATTACGGTGTTCGATGCTCGGACAAATTTTTTAGAACGATTAGATGCCACGGTATTGTCGGGTAAATACATTGTTTTAAAGTCCATGCACGATCCAATTGTCCATTTTCAGTTTCACATGAACGACATTGCACTATTTCACATATAGGGCGTTCCTTTTTTTTTTATCTACCAGTACGATTTTTAAAAAACATTTTTCAGACGAGGATGATAATATGAAAGTCAGTCGTCAATTTTTAAATTTTCATTGACAATTAAATTTTTATAAGTCCAAGGTCAGAATACAAAATTTCGGTTTCAAAATTCTAGTTTCAGACTTCCTATTTTCAAAGGTAAAGAATTTTTAATTTCCAGAGTTGTAAGGTCTTAAAGTTCTAAAATCTCAGCGTCCCAAAATACTTGTGTCTCAAAAATCGCTATATCCCAAAATTTCTATGCCCTAAAATCCCTACGTCCCAAAATTTCTATCTCACAAAATTCCTATGTCTTAAAATTTCGAAATCTGAAAATTGCAACGTCACAAAATACCTATGTCCCAAAGTGAAGTCCTAAAAGTGCGATGTCCCCAAATCGCTATCTCTCAAAATTCCAATATCCCAAAATGTCTGTATCCCAAAATCCATATGCTCTAAAATGCCCATGCCCCAAAATGTCTACATCTCAAAATCAGATTAAAGTCGTACAAGAAACGGACAATTACTTATAATGTATAATATGCACACATCTATTTTTTGCTAAATTAAAATGAAACACCCTCTATATCTTTATTTTTCCCCAGTTGAAATGCATTCCCATTTGCACACCTGCCACGAATGATTCGCGACTCTTCTCGCTAATGACAACGAACAAATCCAATAATGATCGTGTAACGTGACTCGTCCGACAGCCAATGGCTATTAAAATGATAGATTTGCTTCCCTCTCTGTACGCCAGTTTCACGATAAAACGTCGATATGGTGGAAATATAACGAACATTGTACAAACGGCAAAACTTCCGCGCAAAAATGAACTGAAATATTGCGCTCGCCCTATCTACAGTTTTATCATTTGCCTGTATGTTAAATTGGTTTATTCTGCACCATGAAAAACTCTGTCGAAATTGTTACGCCGAATCGTGTAACGGATTTTAATTAATAGTACATGAAAGTATCCATTTTTTCAGTTACACACAATGTATTCGCGATACTTCTTTTTTTTTTTTATTAAACTTTTCATTCTGCCTTTGATCATGAATTTTATCAATTCTACAGTTTCGCTGTTTTTATATGTACTTTTTAAGCCGGTCAGAATTATTGTTGCAAATGTACTATATTTTCGGGACAGAAGGCGATTTATATTCGATTGTTCCGTGCAAACTTATCGTATTTTTATTCGACGACAATCGTTAATGTTAGCTACTGAATAAAAAAAGTTAACACTCAATTTTGTTCTGTTATTTCCACTAAAATCTGCGTTATTTAAAAAAGCATGATTGATAATAAATGGGAGAAGTGATTTTAACTTCCGCGAGTAGTTTTAAAATAAAACGTTGAGTGGTCTGAACGAGTCACTGAACTCTCGTTGATTAAATTCTGCAACGATCGTGGTGAATGGTCTTGTACAACCTCGGCCACGTTATCAATTAACGCGAAATCTTCGTGTACTCGTCGTTTCACGTTGTAGTGGCTTTCAAGAATTCATTGAAAAGGTGTCAAGAGAAGTTTCATCTGACACGGACCGTCGCGTGAATTTCTAACGTTGAAGCTGTCCCTGTGAAATGTGACTCACCTTTATACCGTAATTGCTTTCCTCGTATATGATGGACACGTAGCTCCAGCCCATTTTTAGCACGATGTCTATCATCGCTTTAACTTGGTAATGGTCGCTCGGTATTGTGCGAGTGAAATATTCGAAACGTTGCTTGTTGGAAAGTTCCGGGCTCGTCGAGAAGAAAGAGACCTGCAATCAGAGCGGAACGGGATTTTCGTTTACGTCCTTTTGACTATCTAAATTATTATATTGAATAAATCATGGAATTACTACATGCAATCCCGTTAAAATAATTATAATTTAGAATTATAGTATCAAATGCACCGATGTAATTCACCAACGATATTTCGAAATTCGTGAAAATCATCTATGATGAGAAAGGTTCTGGACGTAATAATTATTCATATAGAAATTAATATGGACGTAATCAATGATACCTAACTGTATCATGTTATTAACAGTAAAAATATCGAGTAAAAATATTAAACCGGAGAAATGAGTAAAAGCAATTATCACGAGTATTAATCACATAACCTCAACTTCTTAGTGCATACAACTTTTGTACCCTGCGGTTGAGCCATAGTACGTGCAATATAGGGAAACCGTATTAAAACGTGTAATCAGATCTTTCTTGTGCCGAGGATGACTACAACAGTTGCGTAAAGTTGCGAAATAATTTGGAAACTTGCAGCTTCCCTATTTTCTCCCCGGGGTTGTTCGCGATTTTCCGTTCACGCAACGACGGTGTCATTACGAGCGGGATAATGTCGACGAAATTTAATCCTCAAGTAAAACAACACGTCATAACTCGGTAAAATTATCGAACTGCCGACTTGCAGCCTGTTTGCTCTACAGCAATTTTCGTAGCCGTGCCAGCGTGGAGGCAAATGGGGATTTTCGGGTGGGCAAATTTCCAGACGCTAATAAGGACCATCAATCAGCGCCTCGCAACGACGTCGCAAGATTTCTGTGTTGATCGAAGTTATTGTCGATGACGTTTGTTGATACTACTATCAACGTGATAACTTCCTTAGAAACTTTGTAGAGTTCGTAAAATAGTTCGTAGGAGCACAATGAAAAAGTTTTAAGCTCTGCAGCTTTGCTACTCAGTGTCACATATGGTGACATCGTAAGAACTTTGCAGCACGTATGTGACATTGGAAACAGGTATTACAAATCTTGAAATGTGTCTAAATACACACGGAAAACTTGATATTTGAGAAAGCAATATATTCCTGAAATGGTAGTAGAGTTTGGTAACCTAGTCCAAACTTTTGCACGTGGATTAGAATAACAATATATAATTATTTAAACAGTGCACAAGAATGAGTTTTCTCGTGAATTTAATCAATGATCTACAACTTTTTATCTGTAAATCTATCCCCGTAGTTTCCGTAGGATGACGGTTTATCTCGGTTGAGTAGCTTCTGATGGTCACCCGACATTTTTCGCGATCAGTAACGAAGAAACTCGTTCGAGCGAGGTTCCGATTGATCTTCGTGCAAGACGGAGGATTTCGGTTCGATAGTGTATATTGGTGATCGGTCGACGAGCGTGCTCGTGGAAGATGAGTTTATGTAGCGAGAAACGAGTCCGCGTTATCTCGTGCTGCGGTAACAGCAGCTTCGGATTCTCTACGGCACACTGCACGTTATTTTATCCATGCCTCACGTTTTACCATCTGGTAAATTCGTGTAGGATGACGCGGACATATTTATCAACCTTCCTCAGACCTGATGTTCCTTTGAGACGTGTCAATTTTTTCAAAGTAATAGAAGCTTTTCAATTTCAGAGAATCCTTATTACTGTATATCGTAATATTCATGCGCAAGGCATTTCTTCAAATATTTTTTTCTGTGATGCACTAGAACAATGTTTTACTTTGATAGAAAATTCTTATTGGGCGAATTGCAATAATTCTGTATTTGCTGATGTAAAATAATAAGTAGAGGGTGATCGTAGTCAGACACATTTAAACATGGATAATTTCTAATGTACCCCTATCTCTTTAGTGTATACAAAAATATCCGAAGCGTATGAAGGACTAGTATTTTTATGAGAAAAATGTTAAAAGAATTTTTAGCTATGACATGTATGATGATCATAACGAATATTTATCGAACCGTGACACATTACCAAAAAACATTAAATACCACATTCTGCAGCGATTCAATGTATCATGGTGACACATACGACCTACTCTGCGGTAAATGGATATTTTATGAAGTACTGAACTTTGAATTCTGGTATTACCATATTTCTTCTATCTGTACTCCTGCGCATGGAATACTTTAAAATGCAAACAGTCGCCTCGAAACTTTCCCTTCTACGATCGATCATAAAACTTAATCAAACGACTCCAGCGACGAGTACTTTATTTTCGTTCCGCGATGCTGGTTCAATCGTATTTCGTTAATTAAACTGGATGCTAAAAGGGGAAGAAACGTTTCTTTACTTCAAAACTTGTCTTATCGTTTGCGAAGAGGGTTCTCCTTAGGTCAGGATGTTTGCATTTTTACCGGTAGTCTCATCTGGAGGTCGTGGTGAAATTGCAAATCCCTTTGTGAATCGGTTAAACGACGTTATCGTTAATTGAAACGGACCGGCTGCGCCCAAACCGCGCGAAATTGCAGGCCCGCCGCTTGCACACAGCTCGATAAAAGCGAAATAAACGAACGCAGACGATCACTTTCGAATCCTTCTCATATCTCGAAATAAAAGCATTCGATGGTTTCTCGGGAATTCCAGCAGCGAGATACGATTTTCAAAAACGTAACTCTAGCACGTTGAGTGCTTTACCGTCTCTTGTGACCGGCACCGGGAATTCGATATAATCAAATTACCGAGAGACGGGGAAAATTAAAGAAAAATTTTTAGTACCGATATTATGAAAGGTATCATTCGCTGCTTTGACGAATTTGGGTCAGCTTTCAATTAGTCTCTCAATTAAAATAAATTAAAAATTGACTTCAAATAGAAGTGCAAATTAAAAATTTTAAATCGCGAAATTTCGTGTGCGTCATAAACGGTGATAATATAATGAGACACTACTATAACTGCAGGTTTATTACTGTTCTTCATATTCACAGTAATAATAAGAGTAAAAAAAATTGAGAGCGAACGGAATAGAAAAATAATTAACGCACAATTGGTCGGCCACAAATGCAATTTAAATATATAATTAAAAATAAATAGAAAGAATAGTCGAATAAAATTAAAAAACGTTAAATGGTAATTAACAATGATGATAGAGAAACAATATTTTTAATTAAAATTTTATTTGCGAACACTTTTCACAGATAGTAAACTTGTTTAAAATTAATTTAGTATCACTTAACGAGATGCCTGTTGGTTCATTCACCGGGAGACGAATTTCGCTTGAACGCGAAACAAATTTTACGTAATTAATTTAAATATATAATAATCTGGGGACGTTCGTTCGATTTTATATAACGAATTGATTTTTTTCACATTAACTAACGAGCCCGGGAAATTCGATAATATCTCAGCCCCTTCTGAGAGAACGTTTTATATCACACGATGTTCTTTATTAAATTTTTTCCTTCAATGAGACTGGCGTTTATTTACTCGTAAATTTTGCGCTACTGTAATAATATCGTGCTGTTCTTCTCCGGTTTTCGTCGCTTCAATCTTTTTCATCATGATGTAGTATTGCGAGAAGGATAGAATTAAATACGAGTGGCAGTAAAAATTTACGGCCGAAATTGAAATTCAAATCCTCCCCAGTTTATATTTATGCTGCCGATCTGTATAAGATATCGCGTGACAGATCAATGACTCCTTTTTACAACCTTCCTGTTATCACGTCGACGAATTTGACATTCATAAATTTTTGTTCTATATCGCTTGGCCCGAATTTGATACTTATTCAATTCAACATTTATTCTAAAATTTGTTACATAATATTTTTTTATACTCCAAGCTAAAAGTGTCAATTTTTCCTACTTTCTTACTTATCTTATTTTTACCTATGTACAAATTTATATAACATAGTTTTCATTTCATTTTCTCCGAGTTTGACTTACCATAGAGTTGAATTAATTTAAACAGAAATTCATTTTGAAACATTATTTGATTCATGATGATTTGATATATGATCGTCAAGTATTAAAACTTTGAACTGAAGGTTGACACGAATGAACTTTATACAGAAATATATGATTGTAGAATATAATAGGCATTGTATGAAAAATCTATTCAATAAGTTCTCCACAGTAATAAGAATTTTTAATAGGTCGAACCGGTTACTCGGAAGTGTATGACGTAACGTTATGTCGATAATACAAATGGTCGCGAAATGTTCTTACGGCTGGCTCGAATTCCCAGCCTGATGAGACAAATCAGTGCACAGGTTGGATGTCATTCGAATCTGTTCCCTGCGAGTAATCGGTCGATCGGTCGGTTTGCAGCCGAACTTTTGACTGACGTGACTTATTACCATGTCTTTCGCAGGTGTTCCCTTTCTGCAGTCTCGGGATACGTGTCAGCGATGTACCAATAATTTATCGATATCTGCCTCCCGGCCAAATTGTCACGCTGTCGTACTCAAGTGACGAGCTGAACTACCTTCGAGTGATAAAAATAATCCAATTTACTATCTGCTTATTCCATATACGGTGTTCCACAATAATCCGATAGAATTACTAACTCCAAGGCATTTTTAACATAATTATTATTTATTAAGTTTAATACATTTTTTTGATGTTATTATTTCTCTATTATCAATAGTATTTATGTACATATGTCACGTAAATAGTATTACAGATATAGTTAAAAAATACGTATTTCAAATTTTTCGGTGTCATTTTTAGAGCGAAACAAAAATATTCCGAGACTTTCAGATGCATTTTTTACACAGAATATGTGAAAAAATATTTACCTTGAATTTCTTAAGGTCAACATGTTTGCTTCAAAATATTTTCGTGTTTGCGATCTTAGATCTTGTATCAAGATCACTGTAGACGTTTTTTTTTTCTATGCTTCCACATCAAAAATATAACTATACCAAAATTTTAAATAATATTATATTTAAAAAATACCGAAGATCTTGAACAAATTACAAATTTCTTGCATACAGTGAAACGTTGGGAAAATGTTCATGTCCATCCAGTTATGGAAACTGTAACCGCGTGAAATTATCGATCTTCACATTTTCGTATAACAAGTTTCCAATTGGTAACGGAGTACCACTCTGAATTGTATATGAGAGTTAATCGTCTTTCGATGTATTGTGACTCGGCGATTTCATAGAATTGATATTTGATTACCCATCTATGATTCTGAAATACATAATAACAGTTTACCGTTTGAAATATCTATTATTCTCGGAAGAACACTTTCTATAAGCTTATATTTGATATTAATTATGAAACACAACGGTTTGGCTGTGTAATTATGTTTCATTAGACAAATTGAATGGCTGCCAGGCAACATGGGTTTCAATTAATACAAACTTCGAAATTAGATTCATGCTTCGAAAGCAATTACAGTTAACAGTAGAACTATCTGCATTCAATGTACATCTATATGCTGGATATTCCGACAAAATATGTGCATACATGAATATTAATGTTGAATGTGGTAAATATTTGTTTTATAAAGTGACATTATTGGAGACACTACGAGGAACATCATTTGTTTTTAGCATCGGCCTCATTGTATCGTTTAAAATTTCTATAAAAGTACATAATTGTTAATTTTAGGAAAAAATATGTGGAACTCTGAAAGTTAAAGTAAAATTAATTTTAAAGTTAAAATTTGATAATGTCCGATCAGGGAACACTTAACTATTTTAACCCCCGTTGAAACTATTTTTCCTGTAAAGCAAGCCTGAAGTTTAATAAAATGTTACATAGTCGAACACTGTAATTAAATATTTCGAATTTATGGAACAACTTAGGAACTATTTTAAAGCGCTTGTTGCCAATGAGATCTCGTTACAAAAGTAGTTACGTGTACATTCTCGTATGTGTTCGTAGTAGACCAAGTTTGTTAGAAAGTTCAGACCTGGCGGCATGTCAAATACGTTAGTTTAATAACAAACTTAAATTCGTTAAAGTTTGCGTCACCTTTGAAGCTGACCTACCATGAAAAGTGGAAAAGCTCCTGTGTCGATCGAAACTTCCGTTTTAATTTTTTTATGCAAACTAGGTATTCGTTATTTATTATTAACTGTATTCCCAAATTTCCATTTTTAAGTCTTTATACTTCCAATGGGCGATATCTGCAAATATTGATGTTTTCAAACTTGTCTGTATTTTTAAATACCTATATTGTTAACTCTCTATATCTCCAAACATCTATATTACTTAATTTAATCTCTATGTTCTCGAATCTCTAAATTTCCAAATCTATGTCTTCAAATATTTTCAAATTCCTACATCCCTAAGTCTCTATGTCCCAAACCCCTATATCCCTAAATCTTGACATGATCGACTCTCTATATACCGAATACCCTATATCACCAAATCTCTATATTCTCAAATTCCTAAATTCCTAAATCTCTATATTTCCAAACTTCCACATCCTCAGGTCCCTATGTCCCAAACCCCTATATCCCTAAATCTTGACATGATCGACTCTCTATATACCGAATACCCTATATCACCAAATCTCTACATCCTCAGATCCCTATGGTTCCATCCTTTAATGGTTCCATCCTCCATATCTCTAATTTTGGATAATTTTAAAATCAATCTTAATATCTGTAACTATTTACTCTACAAATATTTGTAAAATAACCAGTCTCTCCTCGTATGAAATATATTCATGATCACGCATTGCGTTACACAACCGTAGGGCCGGAAGATTAATAGCGTAATACGTTTAACCCTTTCGCAACACCGGAAGTAGCTACCTCTGAACCGGATTCCGTGCCATAAGCGTACATTTACCGCGCTGATAGTGTCTAATAGTACACGGTTCACTGTTCCACGTGGTACGTGTACGAAGATCGGTACCATGTGAACATCGTTACATCGCAAATGATTATAGTTGTCCGTGGTGTACGAAGATTATTTCACCGTGAAAGACCATAGTAATCGGTACTATGTGAACATCGCTTCGCTATCAGTGAATGCAGCCTGTGGTAGACGGCTGAAGATCATTTCATGATGAATGATCATAGTTTATCTATGCGGAATTAGGGTACACGAAGGTCATTACGAATTAATAGAGTAGCCTGTTAACAGAGGATCGTTTTGGGATGAATAATGATGTGAAGATCATTTCATCACCAGTAGCTGCCTCTGACAATTAAACATCATTTCACTGTAGATGACAGTAATCACTAATCAATATATGAGGACGGTTTCGTGAAGGATTATAGTCACTGTATGAAGACTTCATTACCAACAACTGTAATCACTGGTAGTATATGAAGACGATTGTGTCATGGAGGGTCATAATCAGTGATATGTGAAGATGACTTCATCATGGAGGGTCAGAACCGACGCTATGTGAAGATAACTTGATTATGGACAATTATAGTCACCAGTACTATATGAAGATTTTAACATGGACAACCATAATTAGGGACCATAATCCATAATCATAGGTACTATACGGGGATTCCATCATGATCATAGTTGCCAGTAGTACCTATACATCATATCATGTCTAACGACCATAATTAAGATTCATGCCGGACCACATGCACTCATGTTATACGATCCTTCCACATTCGACGGATTAAAACGTCATAAAATAACCCGTCACATAATTCTTCCAATGGGCAAATAACGATATAATAAAACAATGTGTTCGAAAAAGGGGTCGTACAGCTGTTTCGTGCTGGGAAAATCAATAGAAAAATTAAACGAACGTGAAGCAGAGTGAACGAGGAAATGGACGAGTTATAGTCGAAGGAATACCGTGACAATCGAAGCGTAGAAAGAACAGTCGTTTTATCGTATGACTGTTCTTATGTCGCGCGAAAAACGGCCGATGCATCGAAACCGCTGAAAGATGGGACCTAATTGTGCATACGTAAACGTTTGATCGTTCTGCTGATGCATATGTACGTACATCTTTTCGAAACGACCGATCGAACCATTAGCGTAACCGACGATATTTCAACGTTGTAGGAACATCCGACCGGAAAATCAAGCGTTGTACGCATCGAAAGGGAGTAACCGGACTGTCGTGAAATATCAGTAATGGGGTATTACGGCGAAAGACTGTGTTGTCGATTGAACATGGAAGCAAAGCAACAATTCTGAAATGGGCGAACGCTGATAACTCCTACGTCGATTATTCGAACTAATGGGAAGATTAATCGCCGTCGGAATCACCATTTTATCAAACATATTGGGAGACGTTTTGCATTCTAGGTTAAGGAAAGTGTTAACAGGAATCTTAACTGGTTTTATTGTTGAGTGTTGTATCATTTGCTGTATCATGTACACCCTGAATTATATCAGCAAGTGTGGTATTACATTTTTACTTCCACGTGTTGTATTACCACGCGTTATATTGTCAAGTATGGTATCCCTGTGCGTTGTACTTCTGCATGTTGTATTTTGACGCATTATAGCACCACGCATGGTATCGTTATGCGCCGTATTTCCTTGCGTGGTATCGCTACGGGTCGTATCTCCACGCGTGGTATCGCTATGCGCGGTATTTCCACGTGTGGTGTCGTTACACGTTGCGTCTCCACGCGTGGTATCGTTATGTGTCGTATTTCTACGCGTGATACCGCTACGCGCCGTATTTCCACGCGTGGTATCGCTACACGTCGTATCTCCACGCGTGGTACCGCTACGCGCCGTATTTCCACACGTGGTATCGCTACACGTCGTATCTCCACGCGTAGTATTTCCACGCATTGTATTTCCACGCGTCGTATCTCCACGCGTTATAGCACCACGCGTGGTATCGTCATGCGCCGTATATCCACGCGTCGTATCTCAACGCGTTGTACTTCCACGCATCGTACCCCACGCATACCTATCGCCATGTACAGCATTGTCCCCAGTATTGCAATTAATTATCCAATCTCGCAACTGAATCTAACACTAATAAAATAACTAACAATATCCTTAACATTAGCAATAATACTGATAACTATAACCGCATACAATTTCAATAGCATACAAAAGTACAACAAATTTTGAACAAAGTAAATGAGAAAGTAATATGTGCTTGATCTCAATGCAGTGCAAATGTGTTTGACGTTCATTTTTCAAAGAAAATTGAAAGGGTTCGTGCAAAAAGGCAAATGAAGAAAGTCGATATCGCGTATCCTTTAACAGCTATTTAATCATTCCTCGGATAAATGGTTCTGTAAGAACACAAATCGTGAAAAACGTGGGTTGCCGAGGTCACGTAAAGCGGAAGTCACGTTGGATTGATTAATATGGCTCGTGTGCGAAATTCGAAGTCGCGTACAGATGATGAAGAGTAATATAGGATTGAGGCTCGACGGTTCGCACTTTGAATCCACTGGTATACCACCTTATCCTGGTGATTGATGACACGAAACTGGTGCTTGCCGCCCCTGAATTTCCATTTCATTTTGTACAGGTTTACTCGACTATGTGGACATTGTGCCTTGTCCTCTTTCCCTCTTCGTTAAACATTATATAACGTATGAAGCTTTTCGTTACCAACTTGAAAATTTCAGTGCACGTTGTTAACTGTCTGATAACTGTGCATTTCATGCAATTTACGATTTCTAGTTCTATTTTCTTTTCACTACTGAAAATATGTCATACTTGAAAGTATGTTATTGAATTTAATCTTAAATATACCAACATATGCAAATCAAAATATTTGAACTTGTCGTTGTTGAAGAATGAAGTATGAAGAATGAGGTAAAGTATGAACACTTCAACGTATGTGAAATGTGAAAATAGATAATTAAAATGTATAAGAAGTTTTTAATCTGAAGGTACGCAAAATATAACTATAAATGAAAAAAATAATAAAGAACGAAAGAAATGTAGAGGCACCAGGCACAGAAAGTCGATGGTAACCGAGAAGCAGTCTCCATAGTTTGAAGATTTAATTACCTTGAATCGGCAACGGTAAACAGCCTTCTACTTTGTATTTCATTTGATAAGATTTTTGAGTAGGACACCGTAAAATGAACTGTAAAACTTCCGATACTGCAAATAATGTTTGACTACTCAGCGCGATTGTTCAGCCGCGGTATTGAATATTCTTCTGGCTGACAGCCAGCACGTTCGTTACCTTCGACTCGACGTTATTGGAATATAAAAATCAAACGAGATCGAAATTGACAGAAATACGCCCCGATTCGTACAATTTTCCGCGTTAGAATCGCCTTTATAAATCATCGTCTTCCATCATAAAATAGGCAGATATAGACTTCGATTTATTATACATATAGTAACAGAATATCGGTGCATATTACGTATCATCATTCACACCTGCAATGTATAACATTAACGTGGAGACTTTTTAAATGCATGATTTATCGTGAAATATATACCCTATACGAGTTCATCGGGTAACCAGAATATCGGGGTTCAAATGAATCGATACGTTCTCGCGAATCGAGCATCGACTGTTAAATTTATGGGGTTCCAAGGGGCTTTTATAAGCGTCAGCCAAGGAAAACGTACAACCGGGAAAAGTGAACTAGGTCGTTAACGTGTCTGATGCATCTATATCATTTCCTGAATGCAACGAATTCAAATCCAATAATAATCACTATATTATGTAACTAAATGTATGGCACAGAAGTGGGTGAGTGTATTATAGAGGGACATATATTACCAAGATATTCTAGAGCGCTTTTATAGGTCACATTTCCCGATGTCTGAGAGTCTCTCAAACTTGGACTCTCAGATTACTAGATCGCCAATTCTATAGAATCGTAGATGTGTAGCTTCCTATATTCTTCGATTTGTTAATTCTTTGCTAGCTTACTGCATTCCTAAATCTGTTAATTTTTATATTTGTAGATACATTTATCTCTGGATACTCAGATTCATAAATTCGGAGATTTCTATATTCTATATTCGGTTTCTAGATTCCTATCCTTACATCCATAGATTCCTATATTTCTGGATCTCTATGTTATAGAATCTCTATATCGCCAAATCATCATATCCCCAAATTCACATATCCTCTGATCTCTACATAGACACTTTCATATTTAAAAATTTCAATCTCCCCAAATTCCTACGTTTTCAATTTCCTATATCCCTAAACTCCTATATAATTAAATTCTAATATTTCCAAATTCCTGTCCTCAAATTCCTACATTCCCAAATTTCAATCTCCCCAAATATCTGTATCCTCAAATCCCTATATCCCCAATTTCACATATTCCCAAATTGCAATATAACAAACCTCAATATCTGCAAATCCCATATCCTGAAACCCCAAAATCTCAATATCTGTAGGTCTCAATGTTCCCAGTTCAATTAATCCGGCACATTGTTCATATTTCACCTAGCTCGACGTCTATAAAACAGGCGAACGTCGAAAATCCATACTGTTCCAAGTGACAAACGATGTAGGGTAAACCATAAAAAAAAGTGATTTTCGAGCCCGACACACTATACCAGCGAGTTGTAACAGTCTCCAGTAAAAATTCCATCCCTTTCCTCGTTGATTCCGTGCCTTTTTCCTCTCTGGAAGCAACGATCTGAGAATTTTACGTAATTCTACATCAAAGGCTCTCGTTGTTGTCACTTTGAAAGCGACGAACGACAGACGATCACGAACAGAGCAACAATGAAAAAGCACAAGAAGAATGTCCTAAGATGTGTTCCGGTCCCGGCGCGAGTCTTCATTTCACAAAGCCGACGGTATTCTTTGATGCGACCAGCAATCGCGAATACGTTCTACGCTCTAGTTCACCTGTTTCTCGCACGAAAGAGGAACAGGTAGAACAAAACAAACAGTAGGCAAAGTCTGTCCCTTGTTAGCTGTGATTTTATCAACGGAACGTACTCAACTTCTTTCAGGTTGTTAACTTTTAGCCTCGTTCTGTCAGATACAATGCTGTTCAAAAGTTGCGGCATGCATTTATTTTAATCGCTTTTATGTTGTCCACTGGAGATGGCAAGTTTTGAGGATTTGCAGATTCGGGCATATGGTAATTTAGGCGTTTCCAAGTTTGGAGATTTGGATATTTGAGAGTATGAAAATGTAGAAATTTGGCAGTTTTGATCGCTATGAGTCGCATCTCTACGCGTGGTATCGTTATGTGCCGTATTTCCTCGCGTGGTATCGCTACGCGTCGTATCTCCACGCGTGATATCGTTATACACCGTATTTCACCGTGGTATCATTACGCGTTGTATCTCCACGCGTGGAATCGCTGTGGGTCGTATTTTCACGCCACCCGTCGTATCTCCACGCCACCCGTCGTATCTCCACGCGTTGTATCTCCACCCGTCGTATCTCCACGCGTTGTATTTCCACGCGTTGTATCACTTACGCGGGGTATCTCCACACGTGGAATCGCTATGCGCCGTATTTCCACGCGTTGTATCATTCACGCGCCGTATCTCCACTCGTGGTATCTCCACGCGTTGTATTTCCACGCGTTGTATCACTCACGCGTCGTATCTCCACACGTAGTATTTCCACGCGTTGTATCACTTACGCGGGGTATCTCCACACGTGGAATCGCTATGCGCCGTATTTCCACGCGTTGTATCATTCACGCGTCGTATCTCCACGCGTTGTATCACTTACGCGTGATATCGCTATGCGTTGTACTTCCACGCGTCATAAGAATTCGATGATTAATTTTGGGAGCTTGTTAGCACAAGAGTTTGTTAATTTGACGATTCGGGAAAATAGGCGTTCGAAAGTTTAGGAATTTGGAAATTTTGATATCTTACACTCTCCATAATTCTCATATTTCCTTGAAACTCTCTGAAATCCCCTAGAACCCCGTCACTCCCTACACTCCTTAGAATCCTCACTCCCTAGAATCCTTAACTTTCCTATAATTCCTCAGAATCCTTCCACCAAATTTTCTCTAAATTCTCTCCAACCGTAGCACACGCATTCAAATATTGAAACTTTCCATAACAAATTCTCTCACTCCCCTATCCATTTCCCGTATACTTTTCCAACTCGCTGAATCAGTCATCAAAAACCTTGTTTTTTCTAAAATCAAAATAGAGTGCTGTAAATTTTTGAACGAAAGTGTATGGACGAGTTGAAGTCACGCACGCGCATTCATTTTGATCTATGCGCATAAGCCTCTGGTAGTTGAGTCAGAATGCGAAAAAAGGAAGGAAAAAAAGATATAGCCGGACAAAAGAAGGCATCGTTTGTCAGTGGGAACAGTGCGAGCAAAGTTACGTGCACACCGTATTGTTATCTGTTGGCAATAGATATAAAAAAACAAACCAAGCCGTTTTCATCAGAAGAAACATTATGGGAAACGACAGAATATACGTTCTGTTCCGTCTCTCTTTTTTGTGTCGATATGTAACATTCGTTTTGTATCTTCGCAACGGTTCAGCAGTTTCGATTAGCTGTGTTCTTTACTCGAACGTGCATACGTTCGTATATATCTTGAACAATTATTTGAACCATCGCGGAGGTCGGTATTTTCTCCGTTTGGAAAATCCTGATGCACCAACGTTGGTATCGCGTACTGAAATATTCATTTCCGTTCTTTTCGAACAAGTCGCGCGTTCTTAACGTTATTCCGTAATGGAGGTATCACGCGCGAGATCATACACCGAAAGTGTCGGTGCCTTCGGTGTCTGAATTTTTTACGAAATTCATTCTCCTTTCTCGACGTCAGAAAGTTCCGCGTGGGACGTCGCATCTTCCGATTAAATATTAAACGGAAGCTGTTGCGTTTAAATTTTCATTAAAATTTTCGACTCTGACATTTTACTTCAACCCTTCTGCAATATTCTCGCAAAGTTAGATTTCAGCAATTTTTTTTTATGGGAACTGTTGAAGCTGCAAGATTTTTATGACACGCGTTTATTTTGATAAGATTAGATTAGGTTTCTTAGGGAAATTGAGGATTCTTAGAGAAGTTCTACTTTGGTTCTCCATGGAATCGAGGTTCTTTTCAAGCTCTGTTTCGTTCTAATTCAAATTTACAAGCTTTAGACCCTTGCATAGCTCCCCGTAGGTTCTCTCTAGGTTCTACCTAACCCACTATTTCTTTAAGGTCTAGACTCCTTAAGATTTCCCTAGGGTCCTCCTACAATCTACTTAAGTTCTATGAAGAAATTTTTCAATATTTTATATAGCTGCATTATAGAGGAAATGGTAGGCACTTTAAAGTCTCCATAGATTTACCTTTCAAGTTTCTTAAAATCCTTTTAGGACCTTCCAAAGTTCTATCTACAAAAGAGAATGGGGTATAAAGTCTCCCTAGAGTCTCCCTATACTTTTTTTAAAATTCAAGTCCCACTGGAATCTCCCTGAGTTCTCCCTATTATCTACAGAGAGAACGATACGTAGACACGTTAGCGTCTACCTATGATCATTTTATGCTAGAATCCCCAAGGATTTATCTATAATATATTTAACACTAACTACTCTTTCTAAATTGTTCTTAATACCGAAGGCTGGAAAGTTAATAATTTTGCAGTTATTTGAGAATAATCCTCCCTTTTGTTATACGATTTCATCTCCACGAGTCTATATGATCTTACACGATGCTATTACGTGCGCGATATATCACCCGGACTATGTTCGCATGTACCACAGTTCGAAAACGAGCTTTCATTGAACGTTTAGAAGATAGTATCGATACGAATTACGCCAGCGGTTTGCTCGAGAAATTCCAAAGCAATCTAGAAACGTTTCCGGTGCAACGAAACTGCGCCACATTTGCATCGGGCTTAATTGCACAGTGTATTAAAGTCCTCTTCTTTCGTGAAAGATACCATTGCAGTAATTTAACGCCGGATGTTATATGCATTTCCACGAATCGAGTAATTTTACGAATTGTGCACGTGAGCGTAAATTGCAGTCGAATTTCGTTCGCGGAGTTTGCCTAATCTGATGGCGCCAGATTCAGTAAGAAACGCTGTTATACCAGTACAAAAACGGGGAGTAACAATTCGTGTAATCGGTTTATGCAATGTCGGACACGCTCGAGGTAGCAAATTCGGATATCCGTGAAAAATTAAAGATTCCATCATCCCGGTTTGATATATCGCCGACCAAGGCGGATGATTTCATGCTGCAGCGATTTCAGGTCGCGGTTTTCCCTCAAGTTTCAGATGTGTTCACAGTTCGCTGCCACTTAGTGTTTTCATTCTTTTAAAAAAGATGCCTGTCAACTTTCCTATTCTTTTGCTCAGACTTTGTCGTGGCACTTTTATCCGAAACTTTTAATTAAATCGTTGCATAAGCGGGATAATTAAAGAAGAAACAATTTGCTGAGACAGGGAGTCTTGCAGTATCGATTGGAACTAGATAATTCACTTGATGGCTGGATGGATTTTATATGGAAAAATTGATATTATTATTCTGGGAATTTTGGGACTTTCTGAGTCTGGGTCTTTAAAGGTTTCAAACTTTTAAAACCGTCAAGTTTTACGTCAAGACTCTGAGATCTTGAAATCCTATAACTTTTCAAGATTTCTAAGTTCCAAAATCTCAAAGGACCTTATTTCATTTCGTAATTGTAATGCACAAAACTTCCGATTCTAAAATGCAATAGCTTCAATGTCTCCCCAAAAAGTTTCAAAGTCTCCTTAAAATTTCAACGTTCCAAAATTCCCAGTTTCCAAAGTTGAAAATCTTCAAAGTATTATAATAATCCTCGTATTAGACTGATTGCAATAAATTCTGGGTCAGGCGTCAGTAATGGTAGGATGAAACCTCGTTGACGATCCAGTGGTATGAATGGAGGTTAATACGCGAACGAACGAGCGTGCAATTTGTAAGCTTGTCAGCTTATAAGAGGCTAATTTAAGTACACATCGATTCGAGACACGTACCTGTGGTATTCGGAAAAGTCGAAGAAGGTTTGCCACCTGGATAGATGTGACCGAACTTGCCGCACCAACTACCCCGCTGATAACTTTTCGCACAGCAGTTTTATTGCAATGATACTCGGCACCGTCTATATTGCTTATCGAACCTGCAAAACAACAGTACAGTATCCATTAGTTCCTATAATTGCGTTCTATGCACCTTAATTATAACAACGAAGTATAATTATTATAAAATAAATTTCGAAATATTCCGAATGTTAAATAACATTAGGCGTTTCAATTGCCATCGACGTGTTAATTTTCCGTGCCGAGGAGCTCATTTCCGTTTACTCGTGAATTTTTAAGCACGCTGGAAAGAACAATTTCAGCTTTCATTTTACAGTTCAATAAACTATTGTCACAGCGGCGGCTTAATGAGAATTACATGTCGAGTGCATTTAATTTATGGAACCAGAATTATTCCCCTGCCCATGGATCATTCGCATGCTACTGTAGTATCGATGCAATACTTAATACCAAAATGATTTATGCGGATATGCAAGCCCACCATTAACTTTGTATATATCTCTGACGCAACTCGCTTCTTTATTTCATACGTTTTATTTCACTTCTTCGATTTCAATAACATTAAAATGACCGTACTGCATTAATGTAGTAAGGTTATTTACATACATTGTTATAACTCGATAAATATTACTATTAGCAGTTGAAATTTTACCGATACATTTATGTAAACGTTTATTTAACATGCAAATATGGAACGGGGTGTACAATTCTTGGACTCGGAAAAAATCATAATAAAATTATACTATTTTGAGAGATTATCTTAAACATAAATTAAAATTATAGTAAAGCATTTTGCAAAATTCATCAACTTCAAAATTATGAATTTTGAGGTTATGTTAATAATCCAAAAGTACTGTACGAAATAATGAAGTTACTAAGTTTTCAATGATATCGATACATAGACAGTACCACATCTATTAACGACGTTGAATTAATGCGTCATAGTTTCGAACAATTTAATTTGTACACGCCGCAGCTCTCCATTACGGATACCGATATAAAGTTAAAACGGTTTGTTACACGTGGATGATAAAGTTCTTCATTCTTCGGATTTGTCCTTTCGACGAAATCCAATTTCGGGTTTTGTGTATCTTTCGGAAGTTGCAGGAAACGGGAACGTGTTTGTGGCGCAGAATCGCGTGACGGAATTTTATACAACTTTCTTTCGACCCTCCTCTCGGATTTTCGGAAAGAACGAATTACAATTTTACGCTTCGTTTGTTTCTCACCGGAATTCGGAACGTGACCTTATATTTTACGTGCTTGTTTAACCTTTTCCGGAAACTGGAATCAGTTTCGTTGAATTTTAGTACTTTTAAGTAGAGTATACTACACGATGGCTGACACTGTTACTTGAAACTTTGTTGCGACTGTCAGATTTATTTGGTGAGTTTCGTATTTTGTATAAGTGGCGTGAAAATTGGTTTATGGAGAGTAGAGCACGACAAAATAGTTATTTTGTTGTAGATAGCAAAGTTGGTACACATAGTATAGTGATTTAAATTTCATATATTTGAGGTTGGTTAATAATTATTAGGTTAGATTAAGTACCAATAATTATTAAGGTTACAGTACCAATAATTATCACACAACAATTTTATATTAATTCAATAAACACAGTACAAAATTCGTAATAAATGTCGCAACCCCTAACTTTTACAAACTTCACGAATTGAAAGAAATCTATCTATAAACATATCACATTAAAAATGTACATGTATAAGTGAAAAAATGATACTGAACATGTCATTTTTATTATTTAGTAAAATGAGCGTGCAGATGATTACAGTTTGAAAATTAGCAAAGTTTACCCTAGATGTGCTCTTTTATTGTCTGTCAACGACACGAGTTCACACGCGAGTCGGTAACGATTCAAAGGAACTATAATATCGTTTGCGCGAGAGTACCTTTTGTCGAATGCATTCCTTTCGTTTGGCGAATCACTTTAACCGCAAAGCAGTTGCGAATTATTTCCAGCTTCTTTCATTCCGTGGCATTAAAGCGTTCTCGATTAGTTTCACGCTACGTTAAACAAAAGTCGCCATTCCGTGGCGCACTTCGCTATACAGAGATCGTGCAAACGCCGACACGAAATATGCTGGTAACAGATCTTTAATACCGTGTTAATACTTTGTAGAATAGAAGAATTATGCGTTTTAACTAGGGATGACGAGATATCGATTTTTAATGGGGGTGAAAATTATTAGATGTTCGGGGAGGATAGGGTGGGATTCGTTATATGAAATGTGTATTGCAAATTTTGTAAATTTGTAATATTCAAATTTTGAATTGTCAAATTCCTAAATCCTCAAAGTCCTGAAACCCTAAATTATTAAATTCTCAAATTCTTGAATCCCCAAATTTTTAAATCTCCAAATCCCTAACTCCTTAAATTCCTAAATCCCCAAAGTTCTAAAACTCTAATTTACTAAATTCTCAAATTCCTGAATCCCCAAATTCCTAAACCTCGAAATCCCTAAATCCCCAAATTCCTGCATCCCTAAATTGTCAACGTCTAAAATTCTTAAACTTCACAAATTCTTAATCTGTCCAATGATCAAATTAAAAATTTGTCCAATTTCCAAATTACAACATTCCAAAATTCAACAGCTCCAACTTTCCAAATCTCCCCGTCTAAATTCGGAAATGAATAATGTTTGAAATCCCAAAAATATAACATATCTATATTCGAAAATATCAGAGTACGTCGAATGATTGGAATATTGATCGTTCTCTAAAGCGAGCAATTACAACTAAAACTGAAGAGGTAAATATCTATAATCGAAAATGGTGTTTCTATGTCGAACGCTGATCGATCGAAGCTTCACGTAACGTAAACGGCTGTTCGAAGTAGAACCACATTTCTCGACTTTGCGTGACAGTTCAGGCAATGTTCTGATACGCGAGCATCGATGCAGAAGGAAGTGGTCGTTAGCAACGAATTAGAAACTTCAAATAGCTCTACTTAATGGCTTTCTCTCGTTAACAGAGGTAGTTGCTACAAGACAACTTTGCGTAATGTTGAAACGTTGCATTAAACCATCACGCGACCAAACAACAATCATCCAAATGGAAATGTTGTGTCCGCGAAATTCCTGATATTTACAATCTATCTCCAAAATGGATCTAGTAGTTACTAGTCAGTAGTAGTCGACTCTGTAACTGGTCCAACTGTGAACGTGCAGAAACATAACTTAATGAATTTTGAAAATGTTTGCATTTGATTTTGGAATCCGTCGTGTTTGAGATTATGTGAATTCTGGGATTTGAAGATTTACAGAATTGGGGATTTGGGGACTTGGAGACTTGAGGATTGGATGACTTGGGGATCTGGGGATTTGGGGACTTGGGGATTTGGGGATTTGAGGATTTGGGGATTTGGGGATTTGGGGATTTGGGGACTTCGGGATTTGGGGATTTAAGGATATGGGGATTTGTGGGGTTGGGATATGAGGATTTGGGGATTTGGGGATTTGGGGATTTAGGAATTTGTAGATTTGGGAATTTGGGGTATAGGGATTTGGGAATATGTCGATTTGGGGATATGGGGTTATGGGGATTTGGGAATATGTCGATTTGGGGATATGGGGTTATGGGGATTTGGGGATTTAGGGATATGAGTATTTGTGGAGTTGGGATATGGAGATATGGGGATATGGGAATTTGGGAATTTGGGAACTTAGGCATTTGTAGATTTAGGAATTTAGCGTATGGGGTGTGGTGGTATGAGGACTTGAGGATATGGGGATTTGGGGATATGTCAATTTGAAGATATGGGGATTTGGGGATTTAGGAATATAAAGATTTGGGGATGAGGAAATTTGGAGATTATAGTATCTGTGAATTTGAAAATTACCAAGAAATCCACCTAAATCCCACATTTACCACTATAGCTGTGAATCTGAATCTTACAATATTCTACAACTCGATTCAATCGATCGATAATTGCACATTGTATCGTCGGGCGATGAAGATTAATCGTCGTTCATTAAATGAAATTACGAGACACTGAATGGACATTATCATCAAGCGATCAATCGATGCTCATGACACAGTCATTCACTGATGTATCGTGGGAATACTCGACCAACAAATCTTGTCACGATTTTTAATTCGTCAAGCAATTTGCTATGGAAAACGAAGAATTTTATTGACAGAACGATCTCGCGTGCTAATTAAATTCTACAGCACAGTATATTGGAGCTGCGGACGCGTGAATAAGTAGACCCGAAATCGTGAAGGATTTGCGACGGGGGTTAATTAATTAATTAAGGATATGCAGAATGCATGGTGTCAGTTAGCAGGGTAATAAGGTCCGTTTTATTCGGCCGTCCGCATTCTCGATTCTCCATCGATCGGTACGTTTCGGCGTGCATTTTGAATTAATATGGTAATGAAGCTGATTTACGGACCGCGATACAAATTGTTTCGTTATTACGTCGATTATTTCGGATCGATTAATCAGTTTATGGTAATAGCGGGAATGGCTCCGCGAAGCGACCTCAAACAAACGATAAACTGATAAACTTCCGTTCGTTTAGTAATAAATTGTCACTCGTCAATTTTTATTACTACTTCTTTTGTCCCGGTATATTTTTGCCCGTTATTTTGTCAGATAAATTATCAGTATGCGTGAGTATGGTCACTACTAATATTGCTCACTATAAATTATTGAGTGCCATTATCAAATTGGGTTTGGGTAATAAAATTTTATTTATTTAACAACTGCCTTTTTCTGGCTTAATGTATGCCTATGAGTCTTTTAAAATATATCCCTAGTACTATATTATACTGACCTTAATACTTTATAGGGAGTATTTAAATCTCATTTGCCTATTATACAAATTATTATATTTACAGATATTTTGTATTAAATATTCACACGCGTTAGTCTCACCATTTTTATTTATTATTAACATTATTATTTACTGTTTAACATTTGCATCATTAATTAAAAATATTGATCTCATGGATACCGATGGTTGTATACATCAGTTATGCAATACAGGTTCATAAATTTATTATTTTCAGACTTGTATCCAAGAAACAAAATCTTTACGAACCTTTGTAAATTATCGAACAACAGCATTTTGCCTAACAAAGTAATTAAGTATCATACTCCCCGGCGATTACTCTTGCAATTTAATTTCTCAGCAGTTCTCGTCCTCTTTTAAAACCCGATAGCTCTTGTCCCGAGGATATCCATTTAAATTACAAATTATGTCTCTAGTCGACATGGTCCTTGTCGTTGACAGTGAAATAATGCGATGTTTTTTAGCAGAAAGGTGCAGAAAATTTTCTGCAAAAAAATGTTTTAGAGATAACTTTTTCGTAACAATTTATTACGGACATGCACCGTAATTATCGCAATATATCAAACTTAGCGGGAGGTAAAAATTAAATTTGTATCGTCGATGATGATAGCTAATTAAAAATTGTAGTCATTTATAATACATTTTTTAGAACAGCTAAAAATTAATGTTTTCATCGGAACAAAGTTAATATTTTCTTCTGGATAATAGAGTTAATATTTTCTTCAAGACAACGAGTTCTTTTCTTCTGAATAAAAAAATTATTTTCTTCGGTACAATTAAAAATCCTCGAAGTAGAGGTTCCCAGAGAAATTTTCTGGAGATAAAACAATAAGTGTGTTCGAATGAAGATGAAATTAATCGTATAATATTCTGCAAGTAGCTCATAAAGTAATTGTTTTGTATCTCTGTTTCGAACAGAAGCTCGTCCGTCCATTTCGACGAACGTTTCGCGTAGATTCGCATGTAACACCTGTTGAATCGGACTTGCTTATACATCCGCGCTAACTATCCGATGCTATAACAAATCGCGAGTGGAAGAACGTTAAAGCTACTTCGCAATTTACGGATTTATGCGAAAGTTCGGAACCGGATCGGTTGGCCAGTATGCACGTGAGATTTATTTACGACGCCACAATTGAGCTGTGAAATTACCGACCGGTTTGCTGGAAGCCGCTTATACCGACGCAAAATTCACTGTATCGCGTTACGTTCGCGATAACACCCGACGAATCGTGAAACTCGACGAGCTTCGCCTCTGCAATTTGCACGCTTTGTGCGGGGTTAATTAATTAATCGACCCATCGATCCCGCTGCGAGAATCGATCAAACCGGTACGTTTTTGCATTAAATTTATTTCGCTAATTTCTATCTCTCTGACCGAATACTGATGCATTCCCGAAATTTTTATGGATTATTGAAATTTCAGCTGATAAAATTATTTCGGATCTTTTGATAGGAGATATAGAAATATAAAAATATTGGAATACCGTGACATACAACGGTATAGGGATATGAGGGTGTAGGGATGTAGAGATGTGGTATAGGGGTATGGGGATAGAAATATAGGGGTATAGGGATCTCAGGATGTGAGGACATACGAGTATAGGGATACTTGGATATAAAGATCCAGGGCTATAGGGGACTTTAGGGAGTATGGGGAGTAAGGTTATATGAGGTGTATACATTGAAATATTGGGGTGGTGAAACACTGGAACCTAGGAATCTGGCGTTTTAGGGATTTAGGGGCCTAGGTATCTAGACATGTAGGTATCCAGATATGAAGATACCTAGGTATGTAGGTATCTAAGTATATAAGCATCTTGGTATCTAGGTATCTAGGTATCTAAGTATCTATGTATTTTAGAGATCAAAGGACTGTGCATTAATGTATCTAGGGATCAAATGACCTAGGAATTAGTTGGATCAGTCTATGAATCCAGAAATCAAGAGAGCTAGGAATATAGAAGTCGACGGATGCAGCAACGTAAAGTTCTGAAGATTTAAGAACATTTAAATAATATTTGATATTTGAGATCCAAAAGTATTTAGGATCCAGCAACATTGAATATCTACATATATTTAAAAGCTAATTGCGTATATTTATGTCATAAAGAATCTGAGAATATTTGTGGTCTTAAGCGAATTGTAAAGATGTACATTTTCGGGAAGTTTCATTAAAATGAACGAGCTGCAGTCTCTCCTTGTTAGAATTCGACACGAAGGCACTCATCCACTCGAATTATATTACGCTCAGTACTCCCTGAAGCATCCGAAGAACATCCCCAAATAATTAGTAAAAAAGAAAAGCCCGTGAAAGTAACGGGCTCTTGAAGTTGAAGCAGTTTGATTCTCGCGAGAGATGCTTAGCGATTTTTCGTTCGGGGACGCAGTCAGCGTTCTCGAGGATCTAAGAGGAACGCCAGCAAGAAATTGGTTTCATTAGAAGTCTGTACAGATACGCGGTGAGTAATTAGTTTCATTGAAAGTCGGAGGACGGAACCGCGGCAGCTGCTTGTAATTCCGTGGAAACGTTCGAATTATTTTCCATGGCTTTCACGCGGGGAGACCTGTACCCGTTTTCACTCGCGGAAATCCGGGTCATGAGATTCTCAAGGATCCGAGAGATTCGGAAGCTAAAGCTGCAGAGAAATCCTCGGTAACAATCGCTACAAGGTGTTAACAGGAACAAGGGTCCTCTGACATAAGGGATAGAGTTAAATAATGCTTCCTAAAGTGGAAGTACCATCGGTCTATTAAAACCACATCCTTGATTTATTTAGTGCTATCTCTAGTCTCAGCTTTAGGTA
This sequence comes from Megachile lagopoda, assembly GCA_036983795.1. Classification (NCBI taxonomy): domain Eukaryota; kingdom Metazoa; phylum Arthropoda; class Insecta; order Hymenoptera; family Megachilidae; genus Megachile; species Megachile lagopoda. Next base: position 8,023,917 of record CM072797.1, on the reverse strand, counting down.
TTATCCAACCTAGTATTAGATTTTACCAAGTATTATTAAACTTAGCATTAGGTATTATTAAACCCAGTAATAGGTTTAGTCCTTTTAGGTTATGTACTTGACTGTACAGTTCTGTTATTTTATTGGGAAGCAGAAGTAATCGAAGTAATTAGACTAGATCAGTGTTTTCGTTGCAGAATACATATTTATAAAATGTAGTATTGCACTTTTTCATACTTTTTAAATTAAATGAAAATATAGCTCTACAGTTCTGAAGCGAGTAAAGATAAATATGGCGGATAAAGAGAGGTTCGATACATAACCTAATACTGCAATGTAACATAAACTGTAATACAACATCAAAGAATTAAATGTTAATCTTTGCATTCTGACAAACGTCAAGTTTCATATTTAACTTAATAATTATCTCAGAATTGTCTTATCAAATTGTAACTACTCAACAATATTTGAAGGCATAACACAATATGTAGAAAATAAATAGAATCATATGAAATGTAGAGAAAGATGAAAGTTTGCGATGGGATTAATAGTTTTAAGTTTAGAAGCGAGTAATCTGAGACGGATTAACCCTGACGCGCCAAGAGGACGAAACCTTAAACTATGAAGCACCGAAGATCAAGCGTTCGCGACGGTGAATTAATTTTGGATTTGCAGGAGACTTCACAGGGTTGGATTATTAGAAGCCGGGTTCAAAAGTTTCGTCTAGCTTTAATACCACCACAAGGTTCGTTAATTTAGGTACATAGACTCAGGCATCCGTGCAACTCCTGTGTCTAGAATTCAAAGAATGTGAAACGCGAACGATAGGATACACGTGCCACCAAAGTTCTGGTGTATATTGCAAAATAAGGGACGCACAAAGTAAAATAAAGAAATCAAAATATTTTGATTTCGAGGAGATGTTTAGACAGATGTATCTCAAAGAGTATTTCAATATTTATGAAATTCCCCAAATTTTCAAGTTTTCAGGTAGTTGCATCTTGAGGTTCCCAAACATCCAAATTCCTAAATTTCCAAATTTCTAAACCCCAAATCTCAAAGTTACCAAATTCCCGAATCTCCAACTTTCTACATTCCCCAATCTGTAAATTTCAGAAATTCTAAAACTCCCAACTACTAAATATAAAAATTTCTTATATTCCCAAATTTCCAACCCTCCTAATTATTTCCAAATTTTCAAGCTCCTGAATTACTAAATTCCCCAAGATTCTAATATCTCAAGTCCCCAAAGTTCCACGTGTATTTATTCCTAACTATTAAACACCCCAAAGCCCAAATTTCCAAAGTTCCAAAAACGTTCCAAAGCTCTCCGGCAATTTGCCAATTTACAAATGACCTGACCATAAATCTAAAAGGTCCTGATATAAGCGTTTATAAAGTGCAGCCGATAAATTCTTCGATACCACGGATTTTATCGAAGATTTATGCATAGCCCGATACACGGTGCGCACTTTCGAAAAAAAAGGAAGGCGAATCCGTAGGATGCAGATTTAAGATCGTCGTTCGGTTAAATTAGTTTCTTTAATTTTACATGGCGGAAGGATATATGGCGCGTCGTAAAGCTGCCAGTTATTCAAACAGCCGTGGGACGGATTTTTTTTTAAAAGGAGCCACGGGACGAGTCGCAACGCGGCGGTTAAAATCGATAACGAGCGCAATTTTTCTTTTATCAAACCTTTAAACCTCCATTATCCGATCCTCTTTTGTGCGCGATCATTCGCGTAAAAAAATTAGCTGATTTCGTCGGTTCTCCAGTTATATTCCTCTTCGGGGACTCGACGAACTCCCTATCGTTTTCGATTCCTGTCCACATGTACGGACACGAGCACAAACACTGTCACGATGACACGGATTAAGGAGATATTTGTACAAGAAACTAGCTGTCGTTTCTCCTACATAGAACGTGCAAATATTTGCCAAAGGCTTAACATGCGGGCGGTAAGAGGGATCCCGTTGGGCTATGAATCTTCGTCCAAGTTCACATTCAGCCGGCTATCATCTCCGTGCACTTTCTTTTTGCTCGTCGACACCTAACGAGAAACCTCATGCTGAACAGAAACCAAGGATATTTCCCGGTGGACGGCTTTCCCGCGATGAAAGAGATCGTACAATTTGTCTACCCCGGATGAAACTTGTCCTTTACATTTGGACACATTGTGTATCGTGTCTCCATCTTGGGCGTTCTTCTCTTTATTATTATTCCGCTTCTGCTTTCTGCACCTCTGACATCCGTCGAAAAATGGTTGGCCAAAATACGACTTATGTGTGTCAGCTTCACCCTCTTTCGTGAAAAATGTCGGAATATTCTACTGTTTCTTGATGTTGTTTTATTGTCTTTACTTTGTTATGCATATCATTGTTGTTTATTATGAAAATTAGAGTTAGGTTGCGATGAGAATTAGTATTGTTATTTTAAAATGAATGTTATTATTGTTACCTTTGATGAAACCTATTATTGTTAGTTTATAGTGGAAAGTAGAATTGTTAATGTGCGGTGTACATCATTAATATTAATTTATGATGTACGTCTAATGATTACTAACATTAATATGTCAGTTTACCGGAAAGCTATTATTGTGAGGTTATGACAAAAATTAGAGTTGTTATTTTAAAATGAATATTATTATTGTTAGTTTATGATGGAAACTGTTACTGTTAGTTTATAGTGAACATCACTGTTCATTTGCGACAAAAATTATTACCCTTAACTTTATTTGTACAGTTATACACTTACAGTGTGTTCATAACCTAAAAATTCATAACCTAATATTTCGTTTATCTTATACTACTCGTAAGAATTTAAAGTATTTTGCAAAATGGAAAGAATGGTAACAAAAGGTAAGCAAATTAAATACGAATAATTCTTTCCATGGCCATCGCTTATCAAAATTTTCCAGTTATTAGTTCCTTTGAGGCATGTAACCCGTTTCTATCATTTTTCCGAAGGCGTTTCCTTATTTCTTCGTGAACTATCGAAGCGTGGCAACCTCAATGCCATATACGAACGCGCATTATCGTGCTCGAAGATCCGTGAAAATAAAGTCTCGTCTTTTAACGCGAAACAGGACATGCGAGATTGAGCGACCTCGAATGAGGTAGCGCGGGCCCATGGAAGTCTGATCGAATGCAAGCCGATCCATCTTGTGTCCTTCCGATAGAAAGCCACGGTATTTCTATTGTTGCACACTTACACCTATCTACCAAAACCAGCGTCCTGTAAACGAACCAGAGGCTATCGGTCCGCAACGATCGGAATACACATTTTTCCAGGTTAGCCAGCGGCAAGAATGTCGATTGCTTTTTCGGGAATTCATCCCGTCTGTCGGAACGCATCGCAGTTTGACGAAATGAAATCGTGGCGATCGTAAATCCGATTCGATCGGCGGACTTAGCCGTCGACAGGATTGAATACCTGTTATATTGTACATGCCTGTGGGACTTTATACCTACAATTACAGATTTTCCACTGATGGATTCGAAATGGAAATGTGTCATTTCCAGATCTCTCGGTTTACAGTTGCACCTTTGGAGACAAACGTGTTGCAATTTCGATTTCGGATGATTTGGGAAAAGATATTCTAAAGTTCCAGATATAAATTTCTGAACCTACAGCTTTGAGATTTGGTACATTCAGCTGATCTTGCAATCTGAAGCTTTGAAATCGTCAAACTTATTATTTTAACCTTGATTTCTAATTTTGGGGTCTGGTAGCTATGATCTGAAAGTTAGAAATTTTTCATCTTGAGACGTCAAGTTGTGCTATTCTGAATTTTTATATCTCACCCTCAAAATTTCAAATCTTGAGTTCAATGGGTAACATCTAAATTCCTCAAGAAATCTAAATAAAATTTTCTGAAATACCTGAATTACTTTTGACAAAAATTGACTAAATGAATAAAGAACTACGTAAAGTTCCGTAATGTAATATTCAGAATGGGAGAATGTGTTCTACAGTAAAAGACCTCCCGAGAACATTGAAATGGATAAGTTTCTGATCAGAAGTTCCTGCGAATGATGAAACTGGAAGCCTCATATCGATTTCCTCGTTTACACGAACTAAAGACAATGGTTCTTAGAGTCCAAGTAACTTTTTCGAGAGCACGGGCCAGAAGTTCATTGTTAAGCCCCTGCTAATTAGCGCGTAAGGGAGTTCTATCCCATTGTACGTGGTAACGTGATTTTCTAGGAAACTCCGGGTGAAGTAAAGTGATGACGCCGATGTTGATACAGAAGTGTAACTCGCTTCAGTTGGTATCTTTTCTGGCAGTAACTGGCGAAGCAGGATAAAATTACCAGACGAATGTTTTAATTAAACCTCGGGAACAAAGTAAAAAACGAGAGGTAAAAATATGACACAAAGAGATGTAGAACGGAGAATTAATTATGTAACGTTTAAAACAGAAGAAAGTTTCTGTGAACCTTTCTTTTGACTCACGGCGATCCAGAATTGAAATTCGGTTATTGCAATGAATTACGTGAAATGTACATGCAAAATATTCTGCAAATTAATAATACTTATATATTAGATACATCAAAGGGTATCTATAAATTCAACACTCAAAATATCTTGAAATTTCGCTATTAAAGTGTTGGGATGATAAATTTCAAATTTTACAAGAGTCCTGGATAATGAGATTTATAACCTAAAACTTCCAAATGTTAAATGTTTTTGGAATTGTGTCATCTCAAAGCTTGTAATTTCATGCTTTGAGAATTTAAATGGTCAACCTTGAACTCTCAAAGTACAAAGTCCTGAAAATCTCAGCGGTAGAAGTGAGAATTTAAATTAAATTTATCCAGATGCGTTTATAAAGTCCTTCGCAGTGAAGATATTTAAATACCCTCTCATTTCAAAAATTCATCAAAAGGATCTACAATTCTATGCACGCGTTAATTCCGTGCCACGCATTTCACTCTTAATTAATTTTCCCCCTAGCGTATATCCTTATGAAAACTTCAAACAAAAGTTGCCTGGGCGAAGAACGGCTAAATAATTCAGCCTCGTTTTTCTTGTGGTATGATAAATGTCCATTACCAGCTCTTGCTATGTGTTTTAAAGTACTTTGAGTCAACGACACGTGACGCAAACATCGTCGCGAACTCGGAGCTCCTTTGCGAGGGAAATCCTTGGGCCCGAAAAGCTTTGACCGATAAGAAGGCGAGCGGAAAATGTCGGTAGCATAAGTTGCTTAGCCGGAAGCTCCACGAGATTTTACAGATGGGAACGTAGCCAGTTGTTAATTGGACGGGCGACGAACAAACACCGTCGGATAATTGGTATCCTTTGCGAAACGGCCAGCTTCAAATTTACCGTTCGACAGATTAAGCATACAATTGATTATGCCAAACGCTATCTTAAATATTTGATGAGCTTACACGGGCAAGTTATTAATCTCACTTATCAATTGATCAAACACGGCGAAACCATCGTTGCCCGTTAATAACAGGATCCATCGATATCGACATGATCGCGACGACTATTTGTAATTCGATTAATGCAGCGAACAAATCGTTAATTAGGATCGTTCTAGTCGATTTCACTTGTAATCGTTATGACCGAAAATGAACGTCGGACCTAATTGGAAAGTTTTCAGATTCATTGATTTATTGATTAGAGCTCGTTTTATAGGATGACTGTAATCGAGATGTATTAACCTTTAGTAGATTCTGTTGTATGGTACAGAGAATATATCATGAAATTAGTATATGTTGAACGTATAGACTGTGTTCCTTATACAATCTGATGTTACACATACATTATATTATATATTATATTTTTTTAATACAGTTTCCAGTTATTTTCTTATTCTTCCTTCAGAAAGATAGTTCAGATTATCACTTATGAAAGTTTCAAAATTCTTTCATACAATGTTTAATCTGCAGCATTTTGGTTCAATTCGAACCATTTCGTGTTTTAAGGCGAAAGCTTGCAAAGGTGCGAATAAGGTTAAAGCGAGAATAAAACGCGGGTCTTATTAAAGTAGCGGTTTCGGTGTCAACTTTCGTCTGGAATTGACTCGATCTTATCAAGTCGAGTAATCGCACCGCAGATAATAATAATATTCAAGCTCAAAGCGTCGGTTAGCAGCGGGGGGTAATCGAGTTAGCCGACAGCGCGGGATTAACATAATCTACTTTTCAGCCGTCTTATGTGGTAACTAGTTGGAAATCTCTTCTCCGGGGGATAGCCGCGAAAGTTAAGAAGACACTGAGATATAGAACCAGCTACATAATATACCGGTAGATGGATCGAGAGCCTACCAACTTCAAATTACGTTGTGCACACCGTGGTGGGACGAGATGAAACGATTTGGATTTCCATAAAAATACGGATCTCGATGAGATCCAGCAATTCCTTCGAGAACAAGTTCACTTGGAAGCCATTTCCAAAATCTCCCTCTTATCGTGAACAGTTTCGATAATCGACTGTCCGTAAATATCCTCGAAGAGACCAGATAAATTTTATTTATTATCATGCGCTACATTAAGATACTGTCCAGCTATTATTTTAATTGTCTTTGACGAGAAAACTTATTATTTTATCATCATGATTTTTACGAAAAGAAATTAAAATTGTTTGCCAGAAACTTGTGCTATAAAGAGAGCAATTTAAATAATTTCAGACGAATGGATATAATTTTGAATCAATTTGAACAATTTAATAAATATAGCCAAGTTTGAAGTAATTTAAATTGATGGAAATCCAATGTATAAAATCAAGTTTGACGCAATAAAATATTTATCGCGCCGCAATAAAATTCAGATGTGCTTTATTCAAAAATAAAATAATTGCGGCCCAAACGTGTTTGACCCACAATGAAAACTGCAACAACGTTATATTTTATCGCTGCGCTGAAAAGCGGATGGAAAAAGTAAGTTTCAACGAAATTTTAGAAAACAACTCGTCGAGTTTTAATAAGCTAACGTTACTTTAGTGATGCTGAAAACGTTACCGTGTTATGCAGCGAGCTCGCTGCAAATGCAAATGTTTCTCGCGTTAAGTTGCATTAAACCGGAAACACAATTTTCATGATGTTACCTTTAACAAGATACAGTTCCGCTGCAGCGGAATGAACTTCTTAAGGATGTTATTTTTATATCCTCCCATCAACGACTACACTCGCACGTATGAACAACAATATGCTTGTTGTTTTGCTTACGTGGCAATTCGGTTACCTTGGCAGAGAGAAATCGTGTAAACCCGAAGAGCTCTCAAAGAATATCGGTTAAGTAGTCTTATTTCCGGAGTGAGTTCAACGAGTACTGCCACTTAGCTAACACTTTTTTCTGTCGCAATTATTTTTTTCTATGTTTTCAAGATTTATTGAATACAATGAATTTTATTTGTATGCTTGTTCAGATTTTTTAACAAAGTTTTATATGAACGCATTTTATTCTATATAACCTATGTACATGTTATATGACACTCTACATGACGAATAAACATATGCAGAATCTGACAGGGTCTTTAAATAGGTTATGTTCACATACATACATGCATATGTACATGTAATTTAGTACATCTGTAATTTAGTTATAAGTACACAATATGTTTGTATAAATGCATAATGTATCTGATTAAGAATGATATGTATTATGTACATGTAAGTTCGCACATATGTGTTTATATGCACATCTGCAATTTAATTAAAAGTATACAATATATGTGCAGTAAGGTGTATAAATGTGACGAGGATCTATGTACGTATATAGTAGTACTAATTCGTAATTAATATATTAGTATTATAAGTATAACAAAATTACCAGTATACTAAAAACGAGTATCTATTGAAAATTCATGTAGAAGTTGAAAAAACAATATTTGACAAAAACGAAAGGAGAATGAATAGAGTGCACAATAAAAACTAAACTGTAAATGATAGTGATTTGAGGATCGAAAATTCAGAGGATGTGTCCCCGAAACGCCATCTACCCGATACACTTCGCACCGAGAGAAACAATTTCCACGGTTTCTCAACGTCTGAAATGTATTCTATGAATAGCAAATCAGCATCCAGCATTGTCTTTGCGTAGTTCGAAATTGTTTCCAATAAAAAGAGCAGAGAAACGACAGAGTAAAACGGGACTCGGATTTCGGTCGCAATTCACGCTCGGTGCCATAAGAATCGCAGCGTTCTCCGTTTAAATGTTTCGCGTTACTTTCATCAAATCGCGACCAAGATGTTTAAAAATACGTCGAGGCGTTGGCATTCACGGGTATCTTTCACAGTTTTCAACGGCACGCGATTATAAAAATCCGCGCTTCCGTGAAATGCAAGGTCTCTCGTCGACAAGAGGCAAGAAGCGCGAACTGGAGTACGCTACGTTCCCCGGACCACTCCATAGAAAAATGTTCTGCCGCCGAGAGGATTTTCTAAACGAACCAGCCACCTCACGTGTTGAATCCGCCTTTCACGCGCGATTTTTGCCATAACACCTGCATAAAGACCCGGCCATCTCGGCAACCACGACTTCAACGATTACGTGCAACTCGTTAACGACTCCCTTAAAGGGACGTAACTCCATGTCTGTAATTAATTACACGCCAAATGTGCCTATCTGGCTGTATGTGGGGCGGGCAACTATGACCCACTTTTAAAATAACAAGTATATCATCAATTTGATCGATGAAGAATACGCGAAATTAAATACGCATGAAACTTTGTCAAGCTTACGGATAATTGCTCGAAGATGGTCAAGGTAAAATTCTTTCAAATAAAAGTAAATTGCGTAAAGGTCTAACGTGAACTGTCCCAAGCTGTCAAAGCTCAGATGAATACGCCAAATTACACGTTGGACCTCGGATTTGTGAACATCGAGGTTTTAAATGTGAAAGATCTGAAACTTTGAATTGATAAATCTCAGATTTACCAACTTAATGATCGCACGAGTAAATTATCAATATGCATCGTCTAAAGGAACGACGAAATTCTCAATCATGAAGTTGTCGTGTCAGAAGGACTATCTATTCAAACGTAATCCTCTGTTCAGATATGCAGGGCTCGTTAGATGATCAACTCGAATGGCACTTCCAGTATATAATCCGACAGAATATACGTGCTTGGTGGTCCGCCTTAATACACACTTGACAATTGTGAATTACTTGAAATACGATATAAGCCGACTACACGGCGCTGTACATAACCTAGAAGAGGTTGTTGCTTGGCCTGTCGCTCTATGAATCATAGTTATACAGGGTCGGTCTAACGCGTCCAGGGGATTGCCGTGGATTGATGATTAATAAAGCTGGAATATGAATGGAATCAGGTCATAGAGGCGGGCCTAATTATTCTCATTTGAGTTTGAAATTAGACACCACTCCGGAAGTCCATTGTGGTTCACGTAGCGGGATATGAATTAACCACACGAACTGCTGCGTAGGTTCTCCGTAGTCGGCTGCGTTTTTATCGGTTTCGAATCTTTAGGGTAATCAATTTAAGACACCGCAACGTTTGCTCATCGAAAAGCTCCGGAACCACTGATTAATTAGCTGGAACGACAGATAGCACGATGTGAACTGCTTCTATCGGGGGATAATTCCACTTGGATGACCATTTACGCAACCTAATCTCCCCTTTTGAACGTACATACAACCTATTTCTCTTGTCTGACTACATACGGGCGCATTCTGCCTGTTTCATTACGAGTACACTCTACTTCTCTTTGGCTGCGGCTAGCATTCTACTTGTCTGACCACCTGCTGTTCTGTTCTACTTGTTCGCCTGTTTACGAACGCCGATCCATTTGTTTGAACGATCACTGCAGCAAGATGCATCGCATTTTGCTAACATTTCACCAATTTATAGCCATCAAATTATTTACAATTTTTTAGATGTGGTAGGAGCAATTTTTGAGTATTGATGCAAATTTAAATTTGGTAGGTTTGAAATCCAGATGTTGAAATTCTGATGTTTGGGGTTTCAAGTTTTGAGTTTAAAAAAATGAAGATATCAAATATTTTATGATACGAAAACATCAAATTCAAAAACAAAAACCTAAAATTTCTAATTTTGATCTATCAAAGCAATGCTATCGTTATGTAACACTCTTCGAAGTGTTAACTAGAACAAGTAATGGAACAGTAATTGTTGTTAGAGAATAATGTAAGGAAACCTGATCACATTGACAGTATTAGTCGTCGGCCTGCGGCAATAATTACAGTTGCCATGTTCGTTCAAGTACGGTGTTCCACGCGCTCTCCGTTATGCCACCTTTAACCATCTCGCTGTTTCCGGATTACTCTGTGCCACAAATATTTAGTACGATCTGTGGGCTAGATTATCGATCGCTATAACATTATACTAGGCGTCATCGAACAGAGATGGCATACATTCGAATAATTTGCCAATATCTGATCGCAATCGCTTTAATGGAGATTCAATGGCTTTAATGTCGCTGATCGTTACCGGATTTCTGATTAGCTTTGCAGACGGATCGGTAAATCTGTAGGATACGCGGAATTTAATTAATTCTCTATGACCCTGTTGAATTTAACGCGTTTAGTGTTACGTTCATTATCGCCAGTTGCTTCCGCCAGAATTTACTGGTCTGGTAATTCTGGATGCTCTTTCGTTAACTTTTGAACACTTCAAATACTTCTACAAGTATAATATAACTTTTTTATACCGCGTTCGCGATATGCAAATTGTGTCGTTCTAATTAGTGAAATTTTTTGCTAACTTCCCTTTGATTAATAATTCGCGGCAGTTAATTTCCCTGTTTATTTTTTGCAATAAGGTTAGTCGCTGTTACCGCTTTCGTCAGATATTCCAACTTCCTGCTCGAGTTGTAAATTGTTTTATAAAAACTGAAGTACAAACTTTTAATTACCACAGGCAAATTTCAATTTCACGTAAAACGTTCAATTTTTAATTGGACTAAATATTACTACGATCCCATATTCTTCTTCGGACAGATGTTTTCCTTGATGAAAATGAAAGTATTCTATAACGATTTAAATTGCAATTTTCAGCAGAGTTAACTGCATACAAATTTATGTTTGAACAAGCTCACGAAAGTTTCTTGTGGTAATATGACAGAGACAAGTTTTCGTCTAAAAATTAACGTCATTCAGACGTTGTGGGACTTTGTACCTTGAAATAAAAAATGTTGAATATCAAAGTCTTTAATTCCTTGGTATCTTAAACGTTCGTTAAAGCTTGAAAGCACTTGAATGCTGCATTTCGAGTTTCTGTATTATTTTATTGTCTACCATTGCGACAACTGTTTGAAATAAACGGGTATACAGCGAACCGTCTCGATGAAAACGGTTGGTTATAGCTGCTTATTGCACACCATGTGGATGCAATAAGAGTTAATGGTATCGTGTTTCGTACTTCCATAATTAAACGGGTATCACCGTAAAGTGCGTGACTTGAAGTTCAACGTTCTACGATACACTGGCTGATTACCACGTAACGTTTGACGTCAATGGAACTTATCGTAACATTACGATAATACGATCTAGCGAGTTTTAGAACAGCCAAGGCGAAATGATTAATTATATCGGCGTCTGTTGATGCGGCTCCCTTTATGCTACGTTCATTCACGCTTTATGTAATCAGAATTTAATTAATGCAATCACAATGACTTTGCACTACGGCCGCCATAAAAAGGGAGATTCTACTCTCGAGGTTTTCAAGTTCCTCTTCAGGGTTACGAATGAAAGGATTATACGAGAGGCACGCAATGCAGCCAATTTTTAAATTAAGAACTCGCCGAAAGAGGAAAACATATTCATTCACGCAAATAGCTTGCTTTCACGAAGCCGTGATAAATGAACGAAACTGAATTAAACTTTATTTCATTCTGCTCTGTGCTATTTTCCCGGTGAAACTTTCAAAAGCTTCCATTATTATGTTGTTTTCGGGATAAATAAATTGTCGAATAGCACTCGATCGATTTTCAGCGAAATTACGGACGATCTTAAATGCACGCGTCAACATGTATTAAACTACAGGAAATATCTATACAATTTCGTGTTTAATAAAGTAATTAAACGATGTTCCGGAACTTGGAGAACTCCGAGAATTAACAATGAACTAACTTTTCGATTACCAACTTTATGTTTGTGCTGAATTTTTAATACGACGTACATCACAATATAATTTGTCGAAAACTTTCTTCTTTATGCTTCACTTTTTACTCGTTTAAATGAAAAAGACCAACTTCAATAAATAAGATTCACACTTATTATATTCTACTTTATTTTATGTACAATTTCATATATAATTATTCTACATTATTTTGTAATTTTATATTTCTTTCAGAATGAAAACATCAAATATAAGATTTTGAGACTTCACTGCTCTACAAAAGAAAATTTTTAAACAAACATTGAAGTACTTGCTAGAAGCTGACAACTTTTCTCACATATTGATAATCCTGTAACAACAAACACTATCTGAAGCCAGCTCCGTGTACTGCAATCGTGAAATCTTATATTGTGATAAACTTAAGCATTAAAAGAATCCGACATCGTGCAGCGGATATTCTATCGAATGCACTGTTTGTTCTTTTTGTCTTCTTACTGTACCTTGCAGTTAAGAAGATTATGTTTAATACCCTCGTTTGCGAAACAGATTTCGATGAAGCTAGATTTTCTCACGAGTCCTGCAGTATCTTCTGAGATTCAGCTCTAGTTGATGGAAGCACAAAGTAATGTAGGTGCTCGGATCATACTCTGTGTACGAGTATAAATTTGATACATCAAAGTAAACAGAAAATCTCTCAAAAAGTACCTTATTGAATTTTATTATGTGGTTATGCGAGTAAAATATGTAAAGTTACATAAATCTGCAATTTGCGTGAAATATTATACAAAGTATTCACTATAATTGCATACCATATGCAAAATAGAAAATTTTCAGAATAGAGAACACGATTTTACGTGAGTTCTTTTTATTCGTCCTACGTAATGTTTTCCATGAACCATGCTTAACAACGTTTAGTAATAAAAATGGCAATAACGAAATGAGCGAATTGTCTCAAGAACCATGGAACAAATTCCTTATTACGATATCTGCACTACAATTTCCAAGACTCAAGAAGTCAGCGAAGTAACTCGATCGAAAACTGCCTGGAGCGAGTGGTTTATTAAATTCACAGGACACCGTGTTTTCTCGGTAGCGATGGATAGCTGAGAGAAAACTGAGAATGGCTGAAACTCCATAGAAAGAGAAATGTGTTCAGTTCTTTCGATTGAGGCTTAACAAAGAGAAGAGACAAAAGGTATCTAGTTTCTGCTAGCAAATAGGACAGTTGAATCGGTACCGAGAACAAAGTTTCTGTTCCATGTCAGACTTTGTACGACCTATCCTCGATCTACCAACTATCAGTTACATTCTACTTGAACTTGGCCAGATGTTCCGAAGATTGATGCTATCATTGTCTCCCCGCGTGCTACGGGTACGATTCTTTCTTGTTTGCTGGCCATGTGACGAAACATTTGCTCTGGAACCACGATTTATTGCACTTGGCTGGCTTCTGCCTCGTCGTTCGCCACGAAATGATGCACATTGTTCGTTTATAGCCACGATATTTCGTTCCACGAGATTGTATAGGTCGATACCATATTTTGTCATGTGAAAACGTCGGTGATACGATATATTGTTGCGTGAAATGGCTTTTGAGGTTTCTTGTCACTAGCTGACGAGATATTGCAATTTTGTTTTATACGGACGTCGAAATCAGAATTTTGAACAAGCACTGAAATGACGGTTCTTTTCGTATACGTTGGAAATCTTATTTTTGTTATATGCAAGTATTGAGAAGTTGAAATTTTGTTGTATACACACGTTCAAGTTTGAATTTTGTTGTACACTAGAAATTTGTATTTTCTTGCGTACAAGCGTTGAAGCTATCAATTTTGTTGTGTACAAAGCGTTGGAATTTCTATTTTGTATACAAGAATTGGAGATTTCAATTTTGTTGCACACAAGAGTTGATTTTAATTTTATTGCATACAAACGTTGTAGATTTCAATTTTGTTGTGTATAAAGCATTGAAATTACAATTTTGTTGCATACAAGCATCGAAATCTCCATTTTGTTACATACAAAGTTCGAAATTGAAATTTGTTATCAATAAAAAATGCTGACAAAGTGGCGGACCTCCACCGGGATTTTCGAACCCGGGACCTCAGTGCGATAATAGTCAATTACGCTACCCATTACACTAATATTGTCCACCGCTACACTTGCTTCTATGATTCACCTTACAATGTCTGGAGTTAAATTAAAGAAAATTGAACATAATTAAGTTCCTTTCCACATATATACATTAATACTGTCTTTCCTGAAGTAGCAATACAAATTATTATGAATTCAATCATAGACTTATTTATAGGAATATTTATACCTTACTTGAATGAAGGTAATATTAATATAATTAATTATTTTGATACTGATACCTCTTGTTTCATTACACACTAAATTATCATATCACATTTATTTTTTCTTGCCAAAGTAATTACAGTAATTAATTAATTTTACAATCCCAATCAAATTTGAATCAATTATAACTGCAAAATTGAGATCAGCCATTATTTCGCAATTTCAATTCAACTTGAAATGCAGGCTCTCACATCGGTATTAAATTTCATCCACTTAATTCGGCGCTGTCTATTTCGCCGCATGAAAGATTCGTTAATAGGATCGAATCGAGTAAAGTTCATTACCGCCATCAACGTCGGTCACACGTCATCGAATCGGAAGTCGAAGCTTCTCATGCAAAATTCAAACCTTCTCGTTTGCATCAAAGTTCGTTTGTGATTCGATATCGTTGCACACGTACACCGATTACCACATCGCGATTCTGTTCAAAATCTTTACCAAAGACAAACAAGCTCGATCTGATGCCAGATTCCATGACAAATATATACGTAATCGTCGATATTTCCTATACTTTATCTCGAATTTGCTTGCGACCTACTTATACGTTTAATCGATACTTCTACTAATTAATCTTGAGATATGTATCGTTATTTTCTTGAATACCTCTGTCTTTTTTCTCCCCGGGGCGTGGGTATTGATTAATCAGTTAATTAGGGAAGACTAATGACGCGTTTACTGGAAACATCTTCTCCTTAATCGTACCATTACACACTTTAGATGGAAACTATATTGTACCGGAATGTGCCACCTGCAAGATTAATCCTTCTTCTGGCACTTATTTTTCACGAATTATCTCTTTCCTAAGATCTTTATTCTTTTTCTGACTACCTTCATTTATACAATTATAAATATCACAGCGTTATTTAAACACGATCACAAATTCATTGAAATATGCAAATAAACTTAATATTTTGTAATAAAGTCTAGTTGAAACATAACCACTTCAAAAATTTCCAGATATTTAAACAGAGAGAAGTTTGACGTATCATTGATACTATTAACTAATACAGTTCTGAATTAGAAATAATTGAGAATTAGAATCACGATCGTATTATAAATGCTTGTACATAATCACAAAATACCTGTACATATTTCTGAAATCAATTTGTCTTCGACAGATTTTATTCAGTCGAAATTTAATTTTCCACATACGTTTCCATCGTTTAAATTTTTAGTCCAGCAAAGGCAAACAGCTGCGCCACGATCAAAGTCATGCAATTAACGAGTGAAATTTTACGAAATATGAAAAGGAGTGGCGGCATTTCGCCCTGAACAATTATCGAAAAATGGAGGGTGGAAATGAAGGATCTGGAAAACTGGCGGCGTGCAGACAAATGGATCGCAATTGATCCGGTGGTTCAGATGGGTTGGCGTGTTATATCGCCGGCACAGGTGGGACTGAATGTTCATCGAGGAGGAAGCGGGTCAGGAACGAGCCAGACACGACGAGTAGAGTGGAAATTGTTGTATTCGGTGGAAAATACCGTTCCTTTTACTCGTGGCCTCGTACGATGAATGACTGCACGTATGGATTGTGTGGAACACTTTCAATAGAGCCATTGTCGTTCGGAACACCCTACGAACCTCTGCGATTGTAACTTCCTTCTGAGACTCTCGCATCCGATCGTTACCTTTGAAGTTTGCACACTATTTGCCGTTTCTATGGTGCTCCTTTGCGTGTTTCAACCACGACATGGGCGATGCGAATTATAGACGAGATCCGAAACTCATAGACAGCTCTAACATTTCATTTCACGGCTTCAAACTTTGCTTCCCGAAATTCGGGAGTTTCAGAGGCCCTAGAATCCCGGATTTTAAGGTTTGAACGCACTTATGTCTGAATTATTGACTTCCCAAGCTAATTTATACGTATGTACAATACATGTATATGTATGATTCTGAACTAATTTCGAAAAGCTTGGAAATTCTAAAATTCTGAAGTCTTATTCTGGGTACCCTGAATCTCGAAATTTCAAAGAACTAAAATTACACTTTATGAGTTCTAGGAATCAGATCTGTTAAAGCAGACAAATTTTTAGAATCCAATTTTTCAAAGTCTGAAAGCTCGGAAATTCAAAAATTCCATAGTCCTACAGTCCTAAAGTTCCAAACTGAAGACCGAAAATTCTAAGGTATACAAATTTTGAAGCATCGAATCAGTATGTTACAAAGTACAAAATTCTCCAAATTCCCAAGTCCCGAAAAAATCACTTCACATTTCACTAGGTCTGAAACCACATTCTAATAGTAGTCTCTGACTTAGTCTCTCCCTAAGTTCCCAGTCTCTCCCTAGGTTTCTAGTCTCTTCTTAGGTTTCTAGTCTCTCCCTAGGTTCTTACACACTCCCTAGGTTCCTAACCTATTCCTAGGTTTCCAATCTACCCCTAGATTTCTAATTTATTCCCAAATTTTTATCTTATTCCTAGGTTTCTAACCTATCCAAGTCACATCCACCTTCTCCCTAAAATCTCCCTACAATATCCCCAACGTGTCCCTACATTTTCCTCTAGAAATGCAATAAATCTTCGATAAAATAGAAAGTTTGGTATAAAGGGAGAATTTCAGGATTGAGAAGAGCTTTGTGGCTGTGCAGGTTAGTGGTTGTGGACTTGGTTAGTTTCGATCAGAGTTTCAGCCACAGGAAGGTGGGTTCACTTATCCCTTTAAGGGATCACGAAGACCATAATGCGGTACTGTTGTCTACCAGATGGTGTTCCTTTAAACAATTTCACAGTCGTGTTTCAGGAATAATTATCTAACTGGTTGTCGACACGAATCTGTTCCTGTTGTTTCGTCTGCTGTTTAATTATAAATTTGCACTCTCAGTCGTTCCAATTAACGTAGTTCAAGGGGTTGGAAGTTTAGGAATTCCTTGATCCAGAAATAAAATGTTATTTCATCGTTGAGTAAGTCCTTTGACAATTAAACTACGTTCCCTTTGTTATCGTATCTATCAAAAAGCATTAAGTGGCTTGAAAAAGATGGCGTTTCAGAAGGACACCTGTTTTGTTATCATGACCTAGCCAGTAAATCTAACAGAGATTAAAATATTATTTTGAGTCATAAATGTTTAATGTGACCATTAGTACTGTTTAATATTTATCCAATCAGCTTCGTGTTTGATATTAATATTTAAAATGTAACTTTATTGCAAAATCAGGTATTTCAGAGGTTTCAACGAAGAGGTTTGTAGGAAGAAAATATAAAACTATCGTTGAGAGAATGTGCTGATTAAAGCAACATTAGCTTTCTAATTAGAGGCTTCGAGATGAACAATAATTTCTACCGAAGGGAGGTAATAATTAACATTTCATAATGGATCATGGTAATTATAATACTGTACTGCATTAATATTAATATTGTAATAGTAGCGATGGTATCATAATATTATTGTTATACAATATTTGTTCGAAATATCTCGTGCAACACAGAATCAGCAATGAGGGTAGTTTTCCTCAATGAATGAATTTCAATTTAGCTTTTTTTCCATTAGAATAGAACACCCTGGAAGCAATCAGAAGCTTAAACACCACTCGAATGAATTTCATTATTTGAAATTATTGTATTTGAACAGTTTCATACGTTGTACACCCATTTTGAAGGGACATAATGGATACTTGTTAAAACAAATGCTGGTACGTTTCGGTTGGTCGGCTTTGTAATTTATTAGCTCTTCATCGATTACTTTCGTGCTTATTGGTTTGATTTATTTAACGAAAACCGATTGTGACAGTTATATACGTCACAGATATCTGTTGTTAATGAAACGTAATAATTCACCTATTGTGGATGAAATATACCATTTAAACGAACATATGTTTACAATGCACGTTCGCAATTCGGGCACCACGAATTTTAATTGCTCTTATCGCTGCAGATATTAAATGCTGTTTATGTAACATTTAACTTCGCGTAATTGTTCACGAATTATTTTTCGACGACATGTTTACAAGTCCACAAATGTACTTGGACAGCCGGAGATTTATCTAACCTGAAGACACCATAATTTTAATTTGCAAATTTGTGAATTTATAAGTTTATGAATATCAAAGTTGCAAAATAAATTCATAAGTTTATCAATATCAATATTGCAAATTTACAAATTCATAAGTTTGTCAGTGTCAAAATTACAAATTTACAAATTAAATTTGTCAAAGTGACAAATGTACAACATAAATTTGATAATAGGAAAAGTAGAAACTTTTTAATTGTTTAAATTATTATCACTGATACCAAATATATAACTATAGCACCCTACTAAAATTTAAAAATATAATCCACTGAAATTTCTACAGAATTTAAACAGACATTAAAATTACATTTCTAAAATCACTAGTGAAAAATCTTAATCAGTTTCCACTGACGAAGCACACCTCGTGAAACGACAAAAGCCCATCATTTAGTCCGACACTTCACCGAAATGCTTAAATACTGACTAGGGTAACTAAATAGGGTGAAAGAAAGGGACGCAAAAAGCGCAAAGCACCTCGCATATCTGGTGTCTGAGGGAACAACCTTCTAACGTGATTTGTCGTCAAGGGAATGATTCGAAACGTTCAAAATTTGACCCTAACCACAACAAAAACCACCCCGCTTCATTAAATACCTTTTCGTTACTCCGTAGGGACAGTAATCCTTGACCTTGATGGATGAGAAGATGAGCAAGCTCCCCCATTTACAAAACGACCTCGCAAAATGTTATCATCATCATTACACTGTACTCTTTCTTCCAAGTCTAGAGGCAAAAACATCTTACTTTTGCAAAATTAATGATCATTCGTTTCGTTAATTTATTCCGCTTTATCTGGTTATTCATTGTGTCGCTTGTCACTTTTTATTGGCACGTTCTACTTATTTGGTTAAATCTACTGACTGTAAAATAATACTGGTTAAAAGAACTGAAAGATCTCGACATTATAAGTATAAGAAAAATACTGATTATGAAGGTAGTAAAAGAAAGGACAAAATTGAGCTTCTTTCTCATCTTATCTAAAATCTAATATGTAAAAATATCAGAAACATTTCAACAGTGACTTTCAAACCTATTACAAGCCTAACGCTGAGTAAAGTTAACCAGCCTACCTTGTGTAGTTAACCCATCTTACACATAATCGATTTCACCCCCGCATATTGGTTAACTGTCGTCCTTCGAGAAAAAAAACGAGACGAGCACGATACAACGTCTACAACGCAATTTGTTTTATTAAACAAAAACAGTCGAGGGAATGTGTTGCTCGATCTAGAAGCAGTAATAGGATTTCCGTGCCAGAGAAGAATGAGATCGGAGAGAGAAGATAGAACGCGGTTAGCGTAATCGGCTTTAGATTTTCCGACATGAACGCAACACGAACCATAGGTTGCATTAATCTGACCATCAGCAGCATCTTCGAATCGCAACGCATCGGATACGCGTTCGCGCCTTTCTATGCTAACTGAATATCGAATCACCCGTTTCCAATGCGTCTTCCATTTTCACTGTAGAACAGCTTCGATCTCGTTCTGCTACGATTTACATCTGTTGAACGTGCCTGGGGAAAGAGCTGAGTTCCTTTCCTCGGAATCTGCCTACTGACTTTACGATTTACCGATTTTCCGATACAACGTCGTTAAGCCACTCGTGTTACGATTGCGGCATCTTTATTGTGGTCATGGGACGATGGGAACAACTGTGTTTTTAATTCGGGAATATTGAAAGGTGTTTGGGAAGTTGGAATTTGGAGATTGGAGGAGGTGTTTGTGGAGATGGGTAGTTGAGAAAGTGGAAATTTGGGGACGTAAGAACTTGGGGCCGTGGGAATTTGGGGATGTAGGAATTTGGGAAATTAGGGATTTGGGATGTAGAGAATTGGGGGTGTAGAAATTTGAGGACATAGGAATTTGAGGACGTAGGAGTTTGGGAATGTAGGAATTTGGTAGATTAGAGATTTGGGGATGTAGGGGTTTGAGAATGTAGGAATTTGGGGACATAGGAATTTGGGAAGGTAGGAATTCGGGAAAGTCGGAGTTTCGGGATATAGGAATTTGGGAAATTAGGGATTTGGGGCGTAGGGAATTGGGGATGTAGAAATTTGGGAATATAGGAATTTGTGGACTTAGAAATTTGTGAATTTAGAAATTCGGGAACGTCGGAGTTCGAGGATATAGGAATTTGGGCAATTGGAAATTTGTGAAATTAGAAATTCGGAAACGTAGGAATTTGTAAATTTAGGAATTAAGAAATTGGAAATTTGTAAAATGAGGAATTCAGAGTTTGGAGATGTAGAAATTCGTAAACCCAGAAATATTGAAATCTAAATATTAGAAAGTCCAGGATCTTGGTAAACGGTAACTTAGGAACTTATCCACATTAAACACTTGAAACCGAACTTGAAAATTCCAACAATTCAGAATCGGTAAATTTTGAAAACTTCAAGGCAATGAATGTAAAAGTTTGTCTGTTATCTATGATTGTTCATACTACAGATATCCCAATATCGAAGTCCCGCAATTATTATAGTTCTATATTCTCCGAGTTTCGTATTAACGTCACGGAAAAGGGGCGGATTGGAGAAATTTGTTCCACAACACGATACAAAGGAAAATATTCATTGTCTCCGTGAAATCCATTTTATAGGGTTACGTGACTGTTTCTTGACGCGCACGTGTTGGTACAGTCAATCGATGTTCATTGCATATACTTCCATCTTGCCATCGAGATGGAACTCGCATTTCCTCGACGTTGTGAAATGAATTTAAATAACATCCCTGCACGACGTTGTCTCTCATTTTGTCTATCGAACGATCCTATCGAAATTCCTAATTCTTATGTAAATTTACACAAAGACACGTTTCATCTCTGTAATCAATTAATTCATCATTTTCTTCTCTACACGGAACGACTAATTTATATTCTGTACTCGTGCTCTGAGTGTCATTCTAAAATCTCAGGAAATCCTTTCGATTACTAATCTTATTCTCAATAAATTGATTCTATACTCCCACAGCGAATCGTGGAATAAATTTGTATTCTGTACTTGTGCTGTGAGTGTCACTCTGTGATCATAGAAAATCCTTTCGGTTATTAATTTTTTTTTAAACAAATTGATTCTATATTTCTTTTAAAGAATATCGTGAAATAAATTTGTACTCTGTACTTGTGCTTTGACAGCCATTTTAAAATCATAGAAAACGCTATCGATTATTCATTTTTTTTTAATAAATTTATTCTATATTTTTTCTGGAGGGAATCGTGAAATTAATTTGTACTACACTCGTGCATAGTTATTGTAAAATCACAGTAAATATCAATTATTAATTTTATTCAGAATAAATTGATTCTATCCCTCTTCCTCAGAAAATCATGAAATTAATTTAGAGTCTCTGTTATTATATCAGTTAACAGTTTTGTTCAGAATAAATGAATGCATTTGATTCAGAAGTAACAGTAATTTAGTCAATATCATCTGGGTTCAAATATTGCGTCGTGAAACGCCCCCGAAAGTTGGAATTGAAAAGTCAACGATATTTTCGTCGGGAACCAGCAATCATTGAAATTGAGATTTCATCTACAGAATGTAGATTCCGGTGCTGAAAGTTGAAAAAAGTTCTCACGATAGCAGGTTAACTCTTTATCGAGTCGTTCTGTACCGGCGAAAGCTTTTGATGGAACTTTTTCCTCGCAATCGCGTTAAAAGGTGTCGAAATCGTAGCTTTCGCAACTTTCTCGCTGAGAAATCGAAGTATTCTTAATGCTCGTTCTCGCGGACCAAGTTCACGAATCGTCGCGATATTTAACCGCCATTACCATTTCTTTTCGCGTAATTAGCCAACTATTTAACCGGGACGTTCGAACGCATCCACCGTGGAAAGTTACGAAGTTTCAAATAATCGATGCAATTATTTAACTAGTCGGGAATATTAAATCAAGAAACGATGTCACGGTACTGAATTAATCGACGAATTTGTACGACTTGCACGATCTTTCGTGTTTTGACATTTGTACATTTTGGATACTCAATTGTATACACAATTACAAATTAATTAACTGTCCAACTTTCTTTAGAGTTGAAATTGTATCATTAAAGGTTTGGGTATAATGGCACTTTTGAACACTTATATTAGTGAATTGTAAGAATTAGATATTTGTTATTGTCAGCTATTTAAAGGTAGTCGATCTTCTAACATATCCTGGTATTTTTAGATATAACATTAATTATGTTAACGTATAACATTAATTTTCTGATAATATTTCATCTTCTGAGCATTTCTGAATTCTTGGTTCTAATACTTACAGACAGCTCACTAAATTATAAGAGTGTCTGTAACTATTATTTAATTAAAAATAGGTAATCACATTTTTTGAACACTTCTGCAATTTCATGATACTATAAGAGGTATCTGTAATTATGAGGTAATTAAACACTTGTTGCTGTATCTCTCCTCATAAAATACTATGTTTCGAAATAAATTCCAAAACACTTCAAGTGATTTCAGATTCGTTCCACATTTCATGTAATAATCTTCTATAATCTTGTATAAATACTCACTTGCAATCAAATGAAATACAAAAAAATTCCCATTGACCTTTAGATCGCCCTTCTGTTATCAGCAGAAAGCATCACCATTTCGTTATCGCATCTTCACCGTATTTCGAGACGCTGGGAAAGCTTAGGTGCATTTATATCAACTGATATTCCAGCGATAAATCTCTGGATTGCTTGTACTATTCACGTTTGCGAGGATATCGAAGGCTTCTGTCAGTAGTCAAAGAGCCGTGGCCAGTGTCCAGATGGCCGTTTCATTTTTCAACGACGACGTTTTCATAGCAGCATGGATATCCATTGATAAGGGAGGGCTCGATATTAATGGCGACGATAAAAGAGAAAGTGGGAATCGTAGATAACAACGGAAAGTAGCGATTTTTCTCTGGTTATCAAACAACGTTAAGTTTCATTTCTTTCCTCGAATTTTCTGCCACGAAAATATCAAATCTTTCGCCACATTTAATTAAAAGACGCTTGATTTACGCGACGCAAATGGTAATTAATTACTTCTTTTCCTTCCCACGAATGTCTCGAGAAATTTATGTATAAAGACACCTTTAATGAATTTTTCAAATCGTCGAAAGAATCTCGTATCAACTTTTACGTTTTGGATCTTCGTTTCATTTCGCGTAATTATTTCTGCGTTTCAAATCTTCCTTTCATCTTGGATTATCGCTTTTACATTTCAGGTATTGTCACTTGTAAGTTTCAGACCTTCGTTTCAGATTTTCGTTCTTTTAATTAAATTCGGAAGTACCGAGGATGACATTAAAGGTAAACGATGGTCGTTCGTATACCATCGAAAGTTGTGTGCCCGACTTGGCCAAACATATTACCATCAATTATCGAGCACCAGGTGTATAGTAATAAGAACATGCAACCTTTGTCACGTGGCTCGGGCTTAATGCGCAAAGGAGGTCCTTTGAGAACCATCCTCCTACATTATACAGGGTGCTTCCGAAATAGACAACCGTACTTTACGGGCTAATGCTGGTCGCTTACAAACTGCAGAAAGTTCGAACATGCGATCGAGAAACTTTTACCTGATGGATTATAAACTACTTTTTACGAAATGGAACTCGGATAGAGCACTTTGCAGGTGTGTCGCCACCGGAAAATGGCTTCACAATTTATGGATGTTTGTATGTCCCATTTCGATTACTTCGGCAATTCATGTTTAAACTTTCGAGCAGAATTGGGAAAATATTGGAGGCATCAGGGAACTAGAATTTTTATGGACGTTTATAGATGATGGTGATACAGGAACTTTCGACAGTAGTTGGTTGTTGAAAGGAAGCTATCAAATTTCTAAATTTTTTAGTCAAATTGTCAAATTTCTAGTTTTCTACATCTGTAATTTTTCAAGATTTAAGGTCTCTAAATTTCTGATTTTTTTAGGTTCCTATATTCTAAATTTTCGATTCGGCAAATTTGTTACTAACAAAATTTCCAATTCTTCCAATTTTCAAACTCATAAATTTCTAGTTTCCCCAATTCCCAATTTCTCCAATTCCCAATTTCCCCAATTCCCAATTTCCCCAATTCCCAATTTCCCGAATTTCCAATTTTCCCAATTCGCAATTTCCCGAATTTCCAATTTTCCCAATTCGCAATTTCCCCAATTCCAAATTTCCGCAATTCCAAATTTCCCCAATTCCCAATTTCCCCAATTCTCAATTTCCCCGATTCCTAATTTCCCCGATTCCGAATTTTCCCAATTATAATTTTCCCAATTCCCAATTTCCCCAATTCTAATTTCCCCAAATGGCAATTTCGCCAATTCCTAATTTCCCCAATTCCCAATTTCCCAGATTCCCAACATCCCAAATTCCCATATTCCAAAATTATAAAATTCCCTTTCCAAATTCTCAGATCCCCAAATGATCAGTTGTCCAAATTTCCACTTCCACAACCGACATTCAAATTTCCCCATTCGCAAATCCCCAAACAGTGCACCCACAATATAACAAGTAAATTAAAGATTGTACAAGATATCTTCGCTCCATCCTTAATATTTCGTATTATTATTCAATATTACTCTATTTTCTTTAAGTCCGTCACTGTCCGTTATTAATTCCGCAATATTGATATTATTCCCGTAACTTTCCTTGAATATTCATCACTGTCGTATGCGCCGCTCGTTGCATTTTAAGCAACCCATACAAGTGAATTTTCCCAATCGGCATTGCGTGTACCGAATGGTCCCGTTCTTCCGGAAGATTTGTCTAACCTCATGAAAAACAGGATGCAGCTACCGTGTGGTAGCTGGTCTTCATGGTCTAAAGAGTCCTCGACTGTGACTCGGATATCTTTTACCTCCATTGCGTGAGCCAACGGATTGTATGGAGAGTGGAAGTTGTACGTGTTCGCATTGTTGCTTTCTTGTTCTACGAAACATACGTGCGCGCTGCAATCTTATCTAACGGCACGGTACATTTCGTTGCTTTTTCCGTTTTCTCTTCCCTTTAAACGAGAGAATGGGGCTCGTCCTCTTGTTCGTTTTTCTTGTTTCGTTTTGTAATAGCTGCGATAAACGTACAGCCGTTTCGCGAAGTTGCATTTAAAAATCGATTTCGTACAGTGTGCATTGCATCTCTGTACAAGATGTGTCGGTGTGCATAGACGAGGCTACGACCAGCGCACGTTAATAAGCCAAATTTAATAACCGGCGCCAAACGCTGCGCGAATAATTTCTCTTTAATTATAGAACCGTTACGAGGACGAAATTTTATGAATATTCATTCGCGGTTAGCGGGACAAACTTGCCGGCACTGCTGTGGAAGTTACTTCGAATTTTTGGCGACGTAACAAATGCTTTTATACTCGAGTTTTATCGAATTACGTCGTACAAATTCGACAGGGACTTTGTACACCGTTGCTCATCCTTTTTACACGTTTTCACGTTATCGGAATATTTAAGTCAATTGTTGACCGTTCATATTTGTTCTGCATGGAAATTATTCGCTTACAAAGTTTTCTATAATGTAGATGCAAATATTTCATTTCTCTAATCACTGTTTAAATAGCAACTAAATATACATGAGGATTTATACAGATTACAAGGTTTTTATTATAATAAAGATGCAAACTTTAATTATTTCAAAATAATTAAATAAGAACATGATTTTTAAAGTCCTAATATTTAATATATCAGTACCTCAGTAATTAGTATTGATTTAATTTAATATTTATTAAATATTCCATAATACACGTATGTAACTCATAATCAAACGATTATCGCAAGTGACAGTCCTCACAAATCGTCATTATCACCAGATAAGCGTAGTGTGTTCATCATCGTACATTTGCATATCACATTATAATCACGTATCAACCAATAATTAGTAAAACTTCTGGGAATCTCATTAGTGACCGTCAGGTGTTATTGACACGTACCGTGATAAACATTCATACAACGGATGTTTATTATCGACGGCAAACGAATAATGTGGACGAATAACAGGCGGTGCGATTCGGTGGTTCAACATGTAAATGATTATCCGACAACGCGATGCGGCAGCATTCGTTCGTACAATACGTGACATTAATTACCAGAAATTGGAATTAATTGTTCAGAGACTTCATTGGCAGTAATCGGGACCGATTCTACTTGCACGGATACCTACATTCGTGTTCAACCAGTCTGACCAGCTACGATCCTATTCTACTTGTAAGGCCACCTACCGACCTATTCCACTTGTCTGACCACACACACTGCCTTATACAACTCGTATACCAACGTACGGTCCTATTCCACTTGTCTGACCACACACATTGCCTTATACAACTCGTATACCAACGTACGGTCCTATTCCACTTGTCTGACCACACACACTGCCTTATACAACTCGTATACCAACGTACGGACCTATTCTACTCGCGCAGTCACACATGCTTTTATACCAGCTGGTTAACCATATACGGACATGGCCTACTTGCTCACCTACATATGATTCTATTCCACTTGTCTGATCATTTACTACCCCGTTCTACCTATCCGACCACTTAATCCAAATTGTATTACACTTGTCCGGTTATCTGGAAAATGGAATTCACTTTACACGGATTTTGCGGATCGTGTATGTCACATTACTAAAACCTTTCTTCGCCGGCTTTGCGAAACGGTGCAGGATTATGGCTCCTCTTCGTAAATGTGCTTTTGGTCGTTCCGAGAGTTCGTCTGGGGATTTAGGAATATGGATTTGCTAATTGCGGAATGTCATATTTAGGAAAGAAATTTGGGGATCTAGGAATTTGCAAGTTTGGGTAGTCAGAAATGTGAACGTTTGTAAGTATAGAAGTTTGGGAATAGAGGAATTTGAGATTTGAGAATTTGGGGGGATAGGAAGATGGAAATCTAGGAATTTGGGGAGTTGCGAGTTGGGGACATTGGGAATTTGGGGGAACAGGAACTTGGGAAATTCGGAATTTGAGAAATTCAGAAATTAGGGAATTAGGAATTTGGGGTATTGGAAATTTGGGGAATTGGAAATTTGAGAGATTGCGAATTTGGGGAATTAGAAATTTGGGAGATTAAGAATTTGGGGGATTGCGAATTTGGGGAATTGGGAATTGGGGAAATTAGAAATTGGGGAATTGAAAATTGTGGAGATTGGGAATTTGGGAAATTAGAAATTTAGGGGTTGAGGAATTTCGAAAACTAGGAATTTGTGACTCTTGGTATTTTGGATTCTACGAATTTGGGAATGTAGGAATTTGGAGATCCAGAAATTTGGAAGTCTGAGAATTTGGGACCCCAGCAATTTACGAACCTAGGAATTTGAAAATCTTCTTGAACATTATACACCACTTTTCTACAGAAATGTTATAAGCTTGGAAAATTGATAATCCGAAACTTTTGTTCCTGTTATAAGTATGAAATATCGATCATCTAATCCCATTTTCTCAGAGACGAACTTCATCACTATTTTAACTTAATGACCAGTAAACTACGAAAGTACTGTACTTTCCCTATGGCAAGTGTACTATCATGACACACGTAAATACGCCATTGTGAATTTATCGTTTCTTTATTGAAGATGATAAAACAAATGGAGGTTACTTGAGCGAATTGGATTAATTCCGGTTTCTTTTACGAGTCATTAAAGTTTAAGGGCGATAAATCCTGATGAGCTGTTTTTTCAGGAATTACAGGAAATTTCGAACCTGTGTACCAACATTTATTTCCAATACAAGAATACTATACCAACATACATTAATCGTGAAATATTAAAAATATTCATCTAATGTCTCCATAACAATTTAATATAAACAGTATTGTAAATCATGAAACATCACAATCCACGATAATTTCCTACTAAACTGAACGAGCTTGAATTTCTACGTCATATTTTGTGTTACCAAAAGAGTATTCTTCCCATACACATCATCCGAAACCAAGCTTCAAGAATCGTACATTAAGCGTACGATAACGCACGTTCTATATTGCTATGCATAAAGCGGCCACATATCTCGAGTAACGTACGAGAACGAAACGAAACATTCAGTGATTGGCAAGCAAGAAAGATTTGTGAGGGAATAGAAACGAGAATCCGCAGATATTTGCGCGTTCAGAATGCAGCAGGAAAGTCACAATCGAGAAATGATGGTTTTCGAGATTGCGTTGTATCCCGAATTATATCTGGCAGAATGTATTTCACCGGCATGTTCGTTTAATAAGAGAAATACGCGACAAACATGCGACATCGTTCCGCTGCGAAATCGTGGGAATATCCCTTCTATTTCTTTCTTCTTCTGTTTTATTTTTTGATCGACGATATCGAGAATCGAAAATTGGGTTGCTGCAGGATGACGGTGTCCTTTTATCTCTGTATCTGTCGACCGTTGAAATTGCACTTTCCAGCTCCCAATTTGCTTGCGCTTGGTGAACCACCGACCGACCCCGCTTTAGTGTTCGACAGTGTTTGTATGTATAACGGACCGGAATTTTCCGAGATTACTGATTTTATCCCATTTTTCTGTCTGTTACATGACTTGCACATCACTGATTCATGTAGTCGTGATATATTTTGAAATTCGGGAATTTTAACAGCTGCTACCCGAAAATTTCAAGTTTGGAGTTTACAGATTTTCAAATTTCGGAATTTGGGGTTTTGAATATTGGAAATTTTGGGTTTTGGGAATTTATGTAACTGGCTTAGAAATTTTGGAATTCGAAGATTTTTTGGGAATGTGAGAATTCGGGGATCTAATTCCTCAGGGAATTTAAGAATTTACGACTTTGGAATATGCGAATTGGTAGCTTAGATATTTGGAAATTTGTATACTTGGGGGTTTGGAAATCTGAATACTGAAGACTTTACATGGAGATAAGACACCCATAACTCATAAATTTGTGAACTACATAATCATTCTCATCATCCATAGTGAGTCAATCAAGTCAACAGCTGAAGAAGCACCTGAACAGGGAATCCATAGCGGAATATCAGCATCAGCTGCTTATGCAATCCACTAAGGTTAAATCAGTGTAAGTACGTTTTTAAATAGGAAGGGAACGAACGAGTTGCCGCAGGCTTCTCACGTACCTCCAAACCCTCTCCTAATTTCCTGTTTAATTGCCAGATAGTGTTACGATCGACGTGCAACGCGCAAAGATCGTGCGGTGAATATGTTGCTGGCTCGCTAATGGAGAAACTGGTGCAAGTTTGTGCATCGTTGATAATTACGTTACCGGTGGGAGCTGCATTGGTGTTCACGATTATAAACGAGACTGCAGCAACGCAACTCTTTGGAATACTTGAGAGTCGAGCCATAATTCAAAACTGGTTTCCGCGGTTTGTTCTGAAATCGTGCAGAATTTCGACGAATAAGGGCGATAAATTTTCCGGGAAGTCGCGAAAAGTAGGCTCTCTCACCTTTACAGAAGAAATATAACGTCGCAATAATTGAATCGATGGTATTGAATCTTTGGTATCGAGCCATAATGTGGCAACAGATTTATTGACCATATATATCTCTGGCACTGGGGAACGCTATCGTTTCAATTTTATTGCTACGTTGTTATATCGCTGCCCTGGGGTGTTCGCTCATTCGCACGGAAGCACGCTTTCTGTAGCGCAGTTTAACGAGCGAATTTCGTTTATGGGAATTTATGTTTCCCTCTGGTGAATTACATTGATGCGCAAGATCGGTGATACAGTTTATACGTTGGAAGAAACAACGGCAGATTTGTGGTTCTATTGAATAGGCGCTTGAGCGTGTGATATAGGACTGTTAATAATCAGACAAGTAGTATCGGACGGTATGTGGTAAGACGAGGAGTATGGAACATTATGTGATCAGACAAGTAGTATTAGGTAGTACGTGGCCATACAAATAACATGAAACTGTATATGACCACACAAGTAACATCTAAGAGTGGCCAGACAAGTAGTATTGGACAGTATATGGTCGAACAAGTAGTATTGAACACCATGTGATTAGATTAGCTGTATGAAACAGTACACGATCAGGCTGGTTGTATAAAACAGTGCATGGTCAGACCTGTCGTATCAAACAATATGTTTTCAGACATGTAGTACGATATAGTATATGATCAGACCAGTAGTAGCAGTAAGCCAGACTAGTTGTATAAAGCAGTATATGATGGACTACTAACATGGTACGTGTGTGGTCACACTAGTACTATAAAACAGTGGTGGTACATCCACACTAGTTACATGTGGTTAGACCAGTGGAATGAGTTAGGATGGATGTGACGTGGTCTGACGAGTAAAATAAGTTGGGTATGTGGTTAGACAGGTTAATGAAGAGTTACATGCAATTAGAATAGTGCAATGAGATCGATGAGTGGTTACACGAAATGCAGATGGTTACATGGTAGTTTGGTCAGTGAAATGGGGCGAGTAGATGACCGGACAAGTAATAAATGGTAATGTGCAGTTATACAAGTGCAATGAGGTGTTCAGACGAGCAGGAAATTGTTGCATACTGTTAGTGTACTTGAATTTGTGGTTAATCTGTAACAATGGAATAGGTAGTTGGTCAGACAAGTAGAATAGGTAATCAGACAAGTAAAGTGGGTAGTCAGACAAGTAAACTGTGTAATCAGACAAGTAGAAGGAGCGATCAGACAAGTAGAAGAAGTGACCAGACAAGTGAAATAGGTGACCAGACAAGTAAAATTGGCGATCAGACAACTAGAAGAGGTGATCAGACAAGTAGACTATGGTTGTCACGAGTTCGTACTTACATATACGATTGTACACGTCAATATACGTATCAGTACATAGTGGTTCTTGCACTTTCCTACTAAATCTGATATGCACAGCCTATAAGTGGTGATGCTCGCGAAGTGGAATGTATATATGCAAACGCGTCTCGATTATCGTTGTATGATTAAATCCTATAATTGCCACGATAATTACACGATCGAGTTGTTACTGCAAAATTGATTGCGAGATCCGGTTGTATCCGTGTTCAGACTGACAAGGTACAGTCCATTTTCTAGTTAAACGTTCGCGTGTCGAGTTAATATCCGGCGTATCACGAAAGATCGTGGCATGCAGTGAGCAATTCGGAAACCCAATTCGGATGCTCGATATTTGAAGCCATTTGACGATTCATGTGTGCACTTTGTCGAAAACGACGTTCGCATTATAACCTAAACGTCTACGCATAAACTCTGCGATATTTATCGTCGATTATACACAGGTTATGTGCTGCATAAACAACAGTTATAGGAAGCGTTTAATTTAAATCAATGAAATTAATTTCGCGAATGTGTTGTTTTACAGAGCAAGTTCCGTTTTGTTTTAACAATAGGCAGTTTCACCAGTAACTCGACCGTACATCGATTCTTTCCGCCCATTACTTGCTGACTTTTGATCAGCATTAAAAATACGATCACTCTGTTTATCTTCCTGCAAGTTGTCCCTCTGTGGACGGTCAAGCGCGGGATGCAAGTCAAAGAAAACAAATTTCCTAGAAAGGAGATCAAAAAGTCGAAGTAGAAAATGTTGCGAGGCAATTTAAGAGAAACTTTCCTCTCAGCTTGTTTAGATTGCAACACAAGTGACATCAAAGGAATATCTCCTTTTATTTAAAATATTTGGTTGCTTCATTGAAATGAATATCGTATTTGAATATGTCGCTTCTTGGAACGAAATATTCATTTTTCTTCTGCAACTGTTTTTCATACCTACGTATTTCGATGGTTGGATATAAATAATAGATTTCTTGAATTTGTTTTTAATCATCTCGTATCGATATATAATCGCCGCACGTTCGATTATTGAGCGATAGATTACTACATGTTAGATTATCGCGGATTAGATTTACTGTGTGCTGGGTTGCTACGCGATAGGTTACGACGCGTTGGATTATGTTCGATTATCGCACGTTAAATTACTATATATTGAATTACCAGGTTAGATTAGCAAATGTTAGATTACTATACACTAAATTATTATTTAGATTATCACGCGTTCGATAACCACTCATCATATTACTACGCGTTAGATTACTATCTATTGGATTACTTCACGTTACATTACTACGCGTTAGATTACCACATGTCAAAATACTACATATTAGAGTACCATCTGCTAGATTACTGTGAGTTAGATTATTACTTCGAATATAATGTATTATACAGCTACGCGTTATATCGCCCTATACAGAGTATCAGTATGCATTCTAATGTGGGTCAGGTCCACTAATAATACTTAAATTCTTAATTGCAACAATTCGAATGAAAGTCGGAGTTTCAATACCAATCCGTTCCGGTCTAATCCCTTTAAGCCAATTTTTTTTCCGCAAAAAGGAGCAGCGTCTAAAAAACTAAAAGGTGAATAGGATCGGTGGTTAAAAGGGGAACTTCATCGACATTTTAAGCGACACAGCCAGGCTCTATAGCTGTTTAATAGCACGCGACATTGCGAAGAATCGTCAGAAACTCTCGAAGCGGTGTCCCGAGAAATGAGCTCAATTTCTTCCCTGAAAATTCTTCTTTTCCCCGAAGTCCTCTTCGTTAGAAATTAAGAATTTCCATCGATAACCACTACCCAAAGTTCCATTTAAGCTTCCTCCCTTACTTCTCCGACCGAGGGATACCCGTGAAATCGAAGTACACGAACGGCGAAAAAGAGAGAGAGGGAAATAGCGAATTCCTCTCGACGAATATCGCAACCCAGCTATTCCAGAACAAAGGCGATTACCCGTGGAAAAAGGATGCTATTATCGAAATAAGGAGAGGAGCTTTCATTTTGTCATCCATGGCCACGGTTATTCACGATCCTAATCGCCTTTCAACGTTGTTTTCCTTTTTCCACCGAGCGAATATCGATATTACTTGCTGGTCCGAAGCCTGTTCATCGAATACCTGGGTCGCTCCATTCAAACGGGTCGATCGGAAACTCGGGCCACGTTAATCACTGCAAGTGATAACGAATTACGTTGAATTTGAAACGAATTTACACCCCTTTGAGGCAGTTATTCACGCCGCACTGAACATTTCAGGGCACCGTTTCATCCACTGAAAAACGCGATTCGAGTGCCACTAAAGATGAAATTGCACTTTCGACTTGTTTCAGCGTGTAGCTTTCAAATACACGAATATAGGGACATCTGAATTTAGGGATACGGGCATTTGTAAATATGTGAATCTGAATGTATGAAGATTTAGTGATCTCTGGATTTGGAGATATAAGAATTGTAGAGACTTGAAAATATGGACATCCAGTGATAATAGGAATCTGGGGATATTTGGTGGTATAGGAATCTGCAGATATGGATCTGAAAATGTAGGAATGTGGCGGTATAGAGATCTGGGAATATGGAGATTTAGATAAATAAGGATCTGGGGATATAGGAATAGAACGTAGGGATTTAGGGATAGAGAGATAGGGAATTTTTGGGTCTAGAATTATGCAGGTGGAGAAATTTGAGTATTCGGAAATTCTGGAATTTGGAAAATTAGGAAATTGGGGAAGTTGGAACTGGGGAAATTGGAAATTGGGGAAGTTGGAACTGGGAAAATAGGGAATTGAGGAAATTAGAATTGGGGAAATTTGGAATTGGTGAAATTAGGAACTGGGGAAATTTGTAATTGGTGGCATTGGGAATTAGGGAAATTGGAATTGGGGAATTGAGAATTGGGGAAATTTGGAATTGGTGATATTGGGAATTAGGGAAATTGGAATTGGGGAAATAGGGAATTGGGGAATTGAGAATTGGGGAAATAGGGATTTGGGGAAATAGGGAATTGGGGAAATAGAGAATTGGGGAAATAGGGAATTGGGGAAATAGGGAACTGGGGGAATTGAGATTTGGGGAAATAGGGATTTGGGGAAATAGGGAATTGGGGAAATAGGGAATTGGAGAAATAGGGAATTGGGGAAATAGGGATTTGGGGAAATAGGGAATTGGGGGAATTGAGAATTGGGGAAATAGGGATTTGGGGAAATAGGGATTTGGGGAAATAGGGAATTGGGAAAATAGGGAATTGGGGAAATAGGGAACTGGGGAATTGAGATTTGGGGAAATAGGGATTTGGGGAAATAGGGAATTGGGGAAATAGGGAATTGGGGAAATTGGAATTGAAGAATATGGAATTGGAGAATCTGGAATTGGGGAATTTGGAATTGGAGAAATTGGGAAATTGTTAATTTGAGGAAATTGGAATTGGGGAAATTGGAAATTGGGAAAATTAGAATTGATGAAATTGGTAATTGAGAAAATGGTGGTGTCCACAAATCAGATCACTACATTGGAATACATAGATGTACATAGTGATTTACATACATGATCATCTATAAATACCGCAATCCGATATAGGTGTATCTAGAGGTGTAACTAACACACGCACCCGCGTACCCATCGCGTGTTTCATCTTTACAGTACAAATTTCGTATTGGATTGATACGGATGCAAATTGCCGACGAATATTGCCTCTGTCGAAGGAATTGCTTCAGGAAGTTCTAGCCCTCGAATCACATAAACGTTCGTGTAAGTCTTGGATATGGTGTGCAATAAAATCTCAAGACGTCTACATAACCGTGGGCCACTCTTGCGACGGCGAATATCGAGAAATATCTTTGTGACACCTGTTACCTCAGGTATTTTCTAACAATTGATGCGAACTTTTCGTCGAATTCAATTCTATCTTGGAAATCTATTCTTGACTGCTGTTTCTGCTCCTTGCAGGAGTATTTGATAAAATACTGCAATGCGAAACGTTTTCTTAAATGTTACTACTTGGAGATGTTTCGGTGACACGAAATCAATCGTGACCTTTGAGAATTCCAGTTAGATTATCGTAAGATCTTTTGATAGTATTAATAAATTACATACTGTAACATCATCAAATTGAAAGATTATTGTAGGTCAGCCATGAATAACTAAGA
The DNA here is from genome assembly GCA_036983795.1 of Megachile lagopoda. Lineage (NCBI taxonomy): Eukaryota > Metazoa > Arthropoda > Insecta > Hymenoptera > Megachilidae > Megachile > Megachile lagopoda. Next base: position 7,988,637 of record CM072797.1, on the reverse strand, counting down.
ACATCAAGAAATTAGAAGATTGTTGCTATAATTTGACTTTTACAACATTTGTTGATAATAGACACTTCGATAGTTGACTGACGGAAAATTGTTATCGTTAATTGTATTAACAGGCAAGATCATTATAAGATTAACTAATAGCAGAAGCAAATTATAAGATTGTTACAAACTGAATGAATAAAGTTATCAAATTACTGTAATTATTATGAAATATCATACGTATATTGTTAACTGGTAAGATCTTCAGAACGCGGATTGAAATTTGTACATCAAAGAGTGTAACACAGTTATTATTAACATATTCTGGGATATCGTAATGTATGCGGGTATTATGCAGGTGTCAGCTGCTGAGATATCTCAATATTTACATGTCTGCGTGGGACATTACACAGCTCCACATTAATACTCTAAATTGTATCGATCCACTAACTGCTCCTACAAACTTGCATCCTCCTTCGAGAAAATTCAGTCAATTGCAATTACGCAATTTCTACAATATTCACATAAACGGAAGGTATCTAGTCAGATAAAAAATTAATTCAATATTTCTCAAGAAATTAATTCAAGAAATTCGAAAAGTCAAAAATTTCTTGGGAATTGGGGATATTGGAATTTGGGGGAATTGGGGAAATTGGGAATTGGGGATGTTGGGAATTGGGGAAATTGGGAACTGGGGAGTTTAGAATTGGGGAAATTGGAATGGGGGAATTGGAATTGGGGAATTTGGAATTGGGGAAATTGGGAATTGGGGATGTTGAGAATTGGGGAAATTGGAATTTGGGGAAATTGTGAATTGGGGAAATTAGATTTGGGGAAATTGGGAACTGGGGAGTTTAGAATTGGGGAAATTGGAATGGGGGAATTGGAATTGGGGAATTTGGAATTGGGGAAATTGGGATTTGGGGATGTTGAGAATTGGGGAAATTGGAATTTGGGGAAATTGTGAATTGGGGATGTTGGGAATTGGGGAAATTAGATTTGGGGAAATTGGGAACTGGGGAGTTTAGAATTGGGGAAATTGGAATGGGGGAATTGGAATTGGGGAATTTGGAATTGGGGAAATTGGAATTCGGGGAAATTGGGAATTGGGGCAATTAGATTTGGGGAAATTGGGAACTGGGGAGTTTAGAATTGGGGTAATTGGAATTGGGGAAATTGGAATTGGGGAAATTGGGAATTGGGGAAATTAGAATTGGGAAATTTGGTAATTGGGGAAATTGGGAATTGGCGAAATTTGGTAATTGGGGAAATTAAAATTGGGGAAATTGGAAATTGAGGAAGTTGGTATTAGGGAAATTGTAAAATCGAAGAAGTCGAAAGTCGAATATTAAAAAATTCTATTAAATTCCCAACTTTGTTAATTTCTAATAATTCTTCACATTTAATAACTCTAAATTTTCATCAAATTCTTCCAACAATGAGTAGCAATATCTTGAAATAACATGTGAAAATTAAAGTCACCGAAATGCGAGCACTTTAATAAAAACGAATAAACATCCAGTTTTTAATTTTCGGGCAAACAGATTCTCGTTCCGTTTTCTAGAGGTGTTTCGTGTTAAAAGAATAATACGACAGTTTTGCTGAGAGGAATATTGGATCCTCCAGCCATCGAGGTCGGTATTGTACAACTGTCAATATTTGTTATTGGACAGGGGAAAAAATAAAATCCCTTTTTACGTAAACGGGTGTCTAGAAATTTACGCGTCGGACGTGAAATTGCGATATTGTATACCGTTCGATGGAGATGCTTCTGTGAGCTGTTAGCAAGCATGTTGATCGATTCGATCACGTGCAGGGTGTCCTGTAATTTACACCCTGCTGCTTATCTATCTTTGATGCTTTGTCGAATCGTCTCTTTACGATTATGTCGCCTCTGTCGATTACTTGGATCACCTGTTGACCTTAACTGACAGGTACATTGTTATTAAACAGTTAATAATTTGCTGAATATTGTACAATTTACATTCGTATATTTACGTTCGCATGACTGGTTAAATTATACTGGTTGACATATTTTTGTGAAAAATGTAATAAATGTTAATAAAATCATTCGTGAACGGTTAAGGGTAGGATAGAAATAATAACGGATAGAAATTGCAAAATATTGCTATAAATTGTATATTTATAAGATTGTTATGAATTATTTACCACTGAGATTATTTGAATACTTCAAATATTTTGAAAAAAAATATTAAAAGATTTTAGCAAACCAGAATTGGACTAAAACAGAAAACAGATAACGGCTTTTATTTTACAAATAACTCTAATCGAAAGAAACCCATGTACGTATTAAAAAAGTGATTGCTCGTTGCTTGGTTAAGATTGAATTAAAAAAGGAGGACAGATACAAACTTTTTTTTAATAACACAAATCTAAATTGAGCAAGGAAATATTGGAAAATATTGATTGGTTGAGATTGGAATAAAAAATAGGAAAGGGAAAAAGATCAGAACAGATTAAAAAATATTGATTGGCCAAGATTGGAATAAAATTTAAAAAAAAAACCTGTTTTTTTTACATATCTACCATCCATCGAAAAACTATCAAAACTTTTGATATATATCCCACGAGCGAATAATCTGGAATAAATTTGATTTCTCTAGGGAGAATACGGTGATCAAAGGGGAGGAGGAGTAACACTTGTTGATTTTTTGGCATTTTTTATAAAGTTCGAAATTTGGGAACTTTGAGCCTTTGGGAATTGCGGGTGTGAGGGTCTAGGGAGTTTTTTCGGGGATACAGGGACTTAGGGATACTAAGATAATTTGGGTTATTTGGAATTTGGGGACTTGGAAATTTTCAAATATAGAATTTGTGGGTGGAGATGTTTGGCAATTGAGTATTCGGAAATTTAGGAATTTGGGAAATTAGGAAATTGGGGAAGTTGGATCAGGGGAAATTGGGAATTGGGGAAGTTGGAATTGGTTGAATTGAGAATTGGGGAAATTGGGAATTGGGGAATTAGGGAATTGGGGAAATTAGAAATTGGCAAAATTGGGAATTGGAGAATTTGGAATTGGGGAAATAGGGAATTGGGGAAATAGGGAATTGGTGAAATAGGGAATTGGGGAATTGGGGAAATTGGGAATTGGGGAAATAGAGAATTGGGGAAATTAGAAATTGGGGAAATTAGGAATTGGGAAATTGGGAATTGCGGAAATTGGAATTGGGGAAATTGGAATTTGGGAAATAAGAAATTGGGGAAATTGGGAATGGGGGAAATTGGAATTGGGGAAATTGGGAATTGGGGAATTTGGTATTGGGGAAATAGGAAATTGGCGAAATTAAAAATTGGGGAAATGGGAATTGGGAGGAATTAAAAATTGAGAAAATTCATATTGGAAAAATTGGAAAATCAGAGAAGTTGAAATTGGGAAATTTGGAAATTAAAATTTGGAAACTAGTACATTACAAACATAAAAATTCAGTAATCTAAAAACGTACATTTAAATACAGTAAGTGAAGAGATATTATTCGATGATTAAGTTCGTCACCCTGCTACCGCCAATGTTGACATACTCGTTTCATCGAACGACAGATACCACGGTCGAACGCCCGTATAAACGCTGCTGATTCTAAGAACCGGAACGTGGGATCACAACAAATTAGGGGTAACTTTTACCTGCAGTCTTCATCGAACGACCGTTTCGTTCGCACGTGTTCTGTCGCGTCTGAAATTTACCGTCGGAACGAGCCGGATTCGTGAATTGTGAACGACGTGTGGTCGCGGGTGTCCTAGAAACTCGTAAAATTGGACATTGTACGCCGTGTTTAATTAATCGTGTGCGTGGTGTTAAATGTGCAACGTGCCGTGATATGAAAGTGTGGACAAACTTCGCGAAAACGGTTATTTAGGGAGTTATGCTGTTATTAACAAGGTGAGTTTAATACAATTTATTAATGCTTTGGTGGGTACCGTACACCACTGGCTATTATCACTATTTATTATGGATATTTTGTAATTGTGATAACAGTGCGTGTAAACGTGAACAATAAATATGATGTAACTGAATTATTATTAGCAGTGTAAAGGGGAGATTAACTTTGAATATTAATTATGTAGTGACAGGGTGAAATATTACTGAGTCTCATAGATGCTTCAGATATTCTTTTAGAAATTTAATCATTTCAAAAATTTTAATATTTTTGCGGAATTAGGGTACTATACACATTTAGATATCATAGAAATTTTGAAAATTTTGATCTTTTAGGAATTCGGAAGTTTTACAAATTAAATTACTTTAGTAATTTGAACAAGTTTAAAAATTTTACATTGCTGAAATTTGAATAACTTTTACAGAAAATTAACTGCCTGTATTACACTTCAAAACACCAATTTATTTCCTAATATTATAAAACTTCATAATGCTATTATGACCTCATAAATTCGTAGGGGTGGTAGAAATTCCCAGATGGTTCAAGCATACTGTAAATCTGAATAATTTTCTATTACCTCATCAAATTTTAGAACGCAGCGAAGCGAATTCACACTTTCCACTTCGGTAAAACGGTATTTAAAACGTCTCGAAAGTTTGAAGGGAACTTCAGGTCATCTGTTTTAATTGTACACGGAGTTTACAAATGATTTCCACTCGTTTAAGCGTAAATTGCGTTCAGCGCAACTTCAGCGATCAGACGGGAACTGTGTTTTCTGTGCGGTTCAGTTGTTGACAAATAGTCGTGTGACTATTTCAAAGTACAGCTTGCAAGTTGCAAACTGACGAAGCTTTCGTTTCGAAATTCCAGGAACGATAAGAAGTTAAGGTGCTGTACTGCTGATTGTTTTTCAGAGTAGATCATGATTTTCCAATTTATCGTCCCGTGAAAATTAAATTATTCACATAACTATACAGAACTCCTACGACTATGACAGTTACAGGCTTTATTGAAAATTTATCATTATTATTTATTTTCATTTAGCTTAAAAATGATATATCTTTATTCTCTGAGAAGTCGTTTTATTTAGATAAAAGATTGATATCTATTATTTAAAATTGAAAATTTCATTTATCGCGTTACTCTTTCAACTTGTAACGTATTTTTATTTATGTGTCCTTAAAAATATCTATTCATTCTCCGAGTCATTCGTTTCGTGTGTCATCTAGAAGACCTATCATCTGAAATTGAAAATTTAATTTATCGTTACTCTTTCAAATATATTTTTATTTATATCCTCCAGCTTAAAAGCAATACATCTTTATGCAATCTCGGGGAATGGTACGAAATGTCATTTAGACTGCAGATCGATACCTATCTGCTGAACTTGGAAATATTTGAAAATATTGTAAGACTTTCTATAACTTGAAAGCGTAGGAGAAGCGTCGAAACGTTCGGACTCCATAAAATGGGGAACGTCCCCACTCCATGAAATGGCGGACGTCCTCGAGTTATTGAGTCTTTCTGCACGTGCATCCATCTTAGAATTGACAGTATCGAAAATACGATAATACTGAAAATATAAATTTACCGTTCAAATCGTGTATTAATACGTAGAAAATCCTTCGTACATGAGAAAGAAGTGACTGTGTAATAAGTGTTGAATGATGATAGCGAGTAGTGAATGATGATAGCGAAAATATTGTGAGATTTTCTATAACTTGAAAGCGTAGGAGATGCATCGAATTGAACATCTGACTCCATAAAATGGAGGACGTCCTCGAGTTATTGAGTCTTTCTGCACATCCATCTTAGAATTGACACTATCGAATGTACGATAGAACTGAAAATATAAATTTACCGTTAAAAACATGCAGCATGATTTCAGTGTGTTAATACGTAGAAGATCCTTCGTACATGAGAAAGAAGTGTTGAATGATGATAGCGAAAATATTGTAAGACAGTCCATAACTTGAAAGCGTAGGAGATGCATCGAATTGAACGTCTGACTTCATAAAATAGAGAGCGTCCCACTCCATAAAATGGCGGACGTCCTGCAGCTATTGAGTCTTTCTGCACATCCTTCTTAGAATTGACTATCGAATGTACGATAAAACTGAAAATATCAATTTACCTTTGCAATCGTGCACCATCATTTCCGTGTGTTAATACGTAGAAAATCCTTCGCACATGCGAAAGAAGTGACTGTGTAATAAGTGTTGAATGATGATAGCGAGTGGCATTTATACGGTAGCCACATGATTGACAAGTACAGAGACTTAGGTGTACCACGTCAACGGGCTCGACTGTATTAATTAACGACCGCAGACTGAATATGCAACAGTTTCCACGTAGTTGACGAAGGGATCGTTGTTGGAAATTATTTTAACGCTGTCACAGGAACCGCGTGACGCCAAGACGTAACGACTTTGGATAGGGTTGGCGTGTGTGTACACACAGTTACCATGGAGCTGTTGCAAATTATTCGCAAGTTGCCGTGGAAGTTGGATTATTGTCTTGTCGTACAACGATCCGAATGTACGCAACGAATCGCTGATTCGATGTGTCTGCGTATCGTAATTTAAGTTTACCTTGTACCCGGGGATAGACAGGGATGCAAATTTTCATGGTACACGATATGCGACGGGCAAATTTGCTGAATTGTTCATACGTTCGTTATCGTGCTCAAACCTTTGTTTACCGAATCACATCACGCTTACTATTAGCTGTACACCATTGGTCATGACTGTGGGACCGTCGATAAACGTGTACAGATTTAACGCTAAAAATACAGTAACAGGCTCGATACTACAAATAAAGTTCAACATAAAAATTAAAATATCTAGCTGAACCTACCAGGTTCATTCATCCTCCTTTTTAAATTTCATTGAGGTGCTTTCTTGAAGTGTTGAGATAGAGAATTAATGTGTATTTCTTGTCTGTAAAGATTTATCCTTTTCTTGTTTGTAGAAAATGTATTTATATTTTATCGTTTGGAAGGAATGAATGTACATAGTAAACTCTTCTCGAAAAGTGTATACAAAAAAATATATGAAAATTATTTGACAATAATTGTCTTCTACGTCCAAGTACGAAACGCCAGAAATGATTAAAATCTCGGGAAAACTAGTTGAAAATAACTTTTCGAGAAGTTTGAGTTAGGTAAAATTCAGCGTGGCGAAAATATTCATTTCGGAACACCATGCATCCAATCAGCGGGAATCGAAACTTGCGAGAATCAGCTTCATCGATCTTAGCAGACTTCCTAAGCCTGGTTTTCCAGCCGACGAGGTTGGACAAACTCAAGAATATCAAACTTCTTTCCCTGTGTTTATTTACTCGGCTAGATGATGGTTGATCTTTCGAACTATCGCGTGCGATAGTCGTGCCAACTTGAACTAATTATCGAGGAAACGACGTCAGCAACAGTGTCAAAGTGTTGACTGATGCGTGAATGAGAATTCACTCGTGCCCTGAAGTTGTTGAAAGCAACAACCGTACTTTGATAGGGGTTTTGAGTTTCGAGGAAACAGCGAGTCGTGCGTGTACCGATAACAGCACGAAAATGGCCAGCGAAGTTTTCGATTGTTGTCGAAACGTTCTCCCCGTTCGATGCTTTGAGCAATCATTGTGCAACAGCAATATTATTTTCAATTCCTGGAACTTGGTACATAAAACTTGTTTCGAGAAGCAGAAATAAAACTTTGATCGTTATACAAGATGAGAAACTATTACATTTATAGTTCTCCGTATCTTTCACTAAAATTATATTTATTTTGATTACAAGAAATTTCAGTAAATTTCAGAAACTCCCAAAATTATTCCTTAATTTTATCTAGAAATTAAAGTTTGAATAAGAAATGTAATAGCTACAAATTTTCAATTATCAATTTAATTTTTAATTATAATTTAATCTGAAACGAAGTAATTAATTCGTGAGATGTGTCAGTGCGCTAATTAATCAACGCTGATATTCACAGTGTCAGCCAGCAATTTTGTAGAAGAAATTGTATTAACGTGCTAGACGCTGGTATTACGAACCTCGACGAAGTTTTTGAAAAAATCAATTACTGATTTCGTTAAGAGGAACTTAGCGTCACGAAATTCTGTTCGACGGACGTTAACAAGGTTCCTGATAAGTTGGCGATTTTCACTAACGTTCATGAGATTGACTCTCGATGAAGTCGAACGGAAACTATCTTACGAGACCTTAATAATTCTGCACGGTTTTCCATCAACTTCGGAATTTCATTCTGTTGCCATGTCGCGAAAAATGCCTCGTTATTTTTTTCCATTTTGTTTCGCGTGATTTTTATGCTGCAGATAGCGCTGTTTTCCTTTTTTTACAATTTCTGTACCCGACGAAATTTCCATTTTATCGCATTTTTTCATTTTTTGTATCAAAAATCCGTGGATGTACCGCCATTTTCAGCGAGAAAAAATACTCGCTATTTACAGATAGATCGTAATTATTCGTTCGGTGCATTGAATTTTACGGGCGACAACGCAAGACTCGCGTAACTCATACGTTTCACGCGACACACTTTACGCGACAGGCGTTTACAAAGGTCCGCGAATTTAGTTTCGCTGATAAGATAACAAGCTGGTAGCACTCGATTTGTCTATCTTCATCTACAACCACAGTTTCCGGGTACAAATGTGCTTTACGCGTGGAAAGCTCGTAATCTTTGTATCGTTGTCTTATCTTCGTCAAAAGGTCACTGCCTTGCGCGCTTCTACGCTGGATAATCGCGATAAATAATATAAATACTTTGAAGTAGATTTGGTATTTTAGAATTCTTTTTAAGAACTCCACTTCCATTTTGTGGACTGTCGGTGTTTAATTTAGGAGACTCGGTTTGAAAATCTGAGGTTTGCAATTTATAGGTTTCTGATTTTTAGATTTTCAGATGTTCATTCATAAATTTCTATGTTGCAATTTTTCTAATTCTTAAGTATCCAAATTTGAAATTTTTCAAATCCTCAAGGGTCCAAATTTGCAATTTTCTGGATACTCAAGGACCTAAGTTTGTAATTTGCCAAAATCTCAAGAATTCAAATTTGAAATTTTCCAAATCTTCAGGACCCAAATTTTCAATTTTCTAAATTTTCATTCTTCCAAATCTGAAGTTTTCAGATATTCAAATCTTCTCACATTCTGGAATTTTTAAGTTTCTAAATTCTCAAAATTTCAATTTTCCTCGTCTTCAAATTTTTACTCCCCAAATTCCCATTTCTTAAATTACTAAATCCCCAAAAATCCCAAATCCTCAAATCTTGAAGCGACTAAATTCTAAACTTCAGAAATAACAAAATCCCAAAATTCTAAATTTCTCAAATTCCAAAATTCCTTCACTTCTTGCCAAGAATTCTATATCCCCAAATCCCCTACACTTGGACGTTTCCCTAAAATCCCTAATTCATCAAGGCTCCTAACCCTCCACTATGAGCAAAATTATATCCGAATCGCAATCCCGAACGATAAGGTGTTCCAAAAGAACAAATATTCTTACATAAAAATCCCATAAAAGGATCACTAGAAGGAACACGATATGTTTGATAAGCTACCATATATTCATTCGGCATCTTCGGCACAAAAATTATTCGTCGTGCGTGCGTGCGTACGTGATGTTGACCGTGATGGAAATTTCATGGTTACAGAAACGAAGCCTCTGCGAATGGTCTTTCGGGGTGGCAGTTGCTTTCGATCGATCGAAGGGTGGGATTCGGCTTTCGATATTCTTCGAGCTCGTAAAAGAAAGCCAGAGGCGAAAGGAACAGGCTTTCGTCGAACGATATAGACACCTTGTCTACAAAACGAGTTGCCGAAGCAAATACGGTCATCGAAAAACAAAACTAATGGTCATTGAATTTCTTATTCTCTAAAATCTCCATTTCTTTTTTGGTTAGGTAACGTAAATTCCATTTTATTTAACGGAATGTTGGACACGAGATAGTGTAAGTGCATCGTTTAGTGATTAGGACTTTGCGAAAACAATTTACTGTTTGAACTATAACAATGTTTGCTTTGGTAAATTATGTTTGGTTGTCTGAATTAGTGGAGGTATAGATAGCTGTGTGAAATTTCAAGCAGATTTTATGTATTTTAAGATCTGTAACGTGTATTACGTTAATTTGTATGGGTCTCCATAATAAATGTCGAAAGACAAGTCATATGAATTGCATTTTTAGTTGACATAAAAGTGAAGCTTCATGAGACACATGACACAAAAATATTTGGATCAAATTGCTATATTATCTATGAAACATTAAGAATGAACATTAAAAATGAATATCAATAATCAACTATTATAATTGGTGAATATAAGTGATCTTACACATGAATCAATTACATTACCATAATCTTATATTCTACAATTCATTGTCCTTCATTTATAAAAATAATAGCGCTTAGTCCAAAAAAACGACACTAAGTATGTAAGTATGTAAAAATTTCGAAATTCAAGGTGCATTTTTCACCAATCAGCACTACCCAAACAGTTGACAAAACTGTTAAATCTTCATACTAAGTTAAAACTCCTCATACGTCTCTCACTTTAATTGAAAGCACGAAGAAAGTCGAAAACGTTCAGCTCCTTTAATTCGTTCAGCATCTGCGCGGTATACCAAGTGCATAAGCAGCCGTTACAAATAATGTTAAAACTCGTTCGTATTCGATATTAACTCAGGATAGTTATACGATTTCACAGTGAAATAATCCGTACAGTTATTTCTCGCGACTCCGTGCCAGTATATCCCAAGAAGGAGTAATATTAGCGAACCTGCCTGGAACAATATAGTTTCGTGATTCACGAATGCTCGCGTGCGGGCTTTTAATACCCCGGGAAGAGGATCACTGTTCTTTATTACCTCTCTTGCATTTCACCCTCCCCTTCTCTCGGTGTGTCTGTTATTTCATCTAGCCGTTGCTGGTTTTCTCGTTATCAACGTGGCCGGAGTACAGACACGAACTTACGCTACGGAATCTCCGGAGATCGCCGTTCAAAAATATTTGCCGGACTATCTCGGCTCAACTTTTATCCGTTGATTACTAATTCTGGAAGAACCTTCGTGTATTTCCTTTTCAATATTTTTTTTTTTATTAGGAAATTTTGTTATAGTTATTAAGGATATGGAGATTTAGGGATTTGGGGATGTAGAGGATATAGGGATTTAGGGATTTGGGGAGTTAGGGAGTTAGGGATTTAGGGAGTTAGAGATTTAGGGATCTAGGGATTTGGGGAGCTAGGGAGTTAGGGATGTAGGGATTTAGCGAGTTAGGGATCTGGAGAGTTAGGGATCTAGGGAGTTCTGGATCTGGAGGGTTGGAGACCTAGGGATATGGGAAATTGAGGATATATAGAATTCGGTTAATTAATTACAATTTGGGATTTTAAGTGCAGGGAACTTGAGATATATGTATATAGAGAATTTGAGGATTTAGGGATTTATAGTATAGGAAATTTGGGGCGTTGGTTTGGGAATATAGGGATTTGTAATGTAGAGAATTTAAAATGTAGAGTTTGGGGATTTATGAATTTGAAGCGTAGGGAAATTAGAATGTAAAGAATTGGGAACGCAGGAATTTGGGGTGCAAGAAATTTGGGGATCTAGGGATTTGGAGCACAAGAGATTGAAAAATTTAGGGATTTAGAACGTAATTTAGTAATCCACAGGAATTTAGCATTGAAGGAATTAGTCATCTAGGGATTTCTACCAAAGAAAATTTGAATCACAAGAAATTGGAAAATCTAGGGATTTGTAACTATCTACAGAAATTTAGCATTGAAAGAATTAGTCATCTAGGGATTTCTACCAAAGAAAATTCAAAGCACAAGAAATTCAATGATGCAGGGAATTATACGACAAGAACCTAGTGAATTCAGAAATCCACAGAAGATTAACAAAAATCCAAGAACTCTTCTACTCCCCACAATCGTAAAATCTAGCGAATTTCCAGAACTCCGTAAACTAAAGGTACAAGAATATAAAAATGAAACGAAACGAATTGAATCGCAGCAGGTTTTCTGATTAAATATGTCGCTGGTAGAACGAAATGATTTATTTAAACGTAAGAACATTTAATGCCCGCATTCTACAAAATGTTCTCCTTTCTACGTTCTACCATTTTTCAACGGCACGGTTGAACGTACGCCGGAATATATTGCGGCCGTGTTCGTTCGCGGCAGAGGTAAAAAGTGTTCACCGAGCACGAATTGTCAAGATAACGCGAAGTGCATAGAAACAGGTTGAAAAATTAGCTTGCATCCCGGCGAGGCCGATTTCATAAATCTACACCATTATCGCTGGGAACTTCTCTGCTCATCGCGGGGAATTCATCAGCAATCGATACTTGTTGCTTTCGTTCACTTGCCTGTCACGTTGTCGCAACGTTGCTTCGCTACTTAACGTCTTTAATAATGAAACTCGATAGGGTCATTAATATGTCGGGCGCTGCCTGTCGTACAATGGAACTTCCGTTTATAGTTTGCTACTGCGAATTTCACGGTTGTTTATCCGCGGGGCTTTTGCTTTCATACAACAATGTTTGATATGAGCTATTGTGAAGCTGTATGGGGAATACTATTGTGTTGAAGTTCAAAATCTTATGGAACGGTTGAAGTGTGAACGATTCTAAACATAAAACTGATTGTTGTTTAATATACTGATTGTTACTGTGAATTGAAAATTGAAGCTTCACCTTGTTCTATTATGTCACGGTCGTAGTTCGAATGCACCTCGAAATGTCATAAAGTAGACTCGTATTTCAAACTACGAAAACTGTAGGTTAGGTTAAAAACTTGTATTATTGTATTTTTTATTAATACCACTTGTTGATTTTTTGGCATTTTTTGTAAAGTTCGAAATTTGGAAACTTTGAGGATTGGAGAATTGCGGACGTGAGGATGTAGGGAGTCTTTTTGGGGATACAGGGACTTAGGTATTTGGGAAATTGGTAATTGGGGAAATAGGGAATTGGAGGAATTGAGAATAGGGGTAATTGAAAATTGGGGAAATTAGAATTGGGAAAGATAGACTTGAGGAAATTGGGAATTGGGGTAATTGGGAATTGGGGTAATTGGGAATTGGGGAAATTGGGAATTGGGGAAATTGGGAATTGGGGAAATTGGGAATTGGGGAAATTGGGAATTGGGGAAATTGGGAATTGGTGAAATTGGAAATTGGGAATTGGGAATTGGGGAAATTGGGAATTGGGGAAATTGGGAATTGGGGAAATTAGGAATTGGAGAAAATTGGAATTGGGGAAATTAGAAATTGTAGAAATTGGGAACTGGGGAAATAGGGAATTGGGCAAATAAGAATTGGGGAAATTAGAATTGGAGAAATTACAATTGTGGAATTTAAGTTAATTTAAGTTAAAAACTTGTATTACTGTATTTTTAATTAGGCAATAGTGTCTGACTATTTGTATCAGTTTTCACTGTCACATTAGATATATTATCAAACCTAAAAGGAGAAATATAAATTTCCCAGTGAACTTTTTAGATTACCTCGAATTTTCAAAGAACAATTTCGTTTCACAAGTCTTTGAACCGCATTCTTGACGTTGTCTGACTACCACAGGAATCTTCTACTTAAACGCTATCCGCTTCAAAGATTGAACAGATAACTACTGAAACTTTTGAACTGCGTTGCATCTGTAACACACACGGCGATCAATTTGCCACAGAATATGAAAAATTGTTTATCATTTCCGCCCTGATAATCTCTCATAGAAATTACCATAATCGACTCTTTAATAAACCAGTAAACGCTTTGAACTCGTGTTAATGTATATTATACAAATCTACTTAAATATTATTATTCGCCTCGGAGATTGCATTAAAAGATTCCGAGAGTTTCATATAGATTTATCAACGTCGCGATGAAATAACATTCCGCGCCAAAAGATTGTAATTCAATGAATTCTTAACTCCGTCCGATTTATGCCGTTCTACTTAAACGTTTCGCGCAACCGAAGGTCCCCTCAGAAAGTGATTACAAGTTCCGCATAAAAGTTTCCTCTTAAATTATTCAGACGCTGTTCTGTGTCTATCTTTACCAACAAATTTACATCGTTGTAGCTTCCGACTAACGTCAGACCTAACCAAAACACAACTTGACCGGTGTTCTCTGAAGTTGCTTCTCTAAACGCGTTGTGCAAATTACAGTACTCTTCCACTCGGTTTAATCGAATCAAAGGGAACGTAGCCGTCGAACTTTTCTCCCTCGAATCGGAAGAGATACGCCAGCCTCGTAATTACGGCTCGTCACTGGTTCGTAATCAGATTACATGGCTTAATACCGATAGGACGGTCGTATAGCAAGTCGTTTGTCTCGACGCATTAATGCTTTTGTGTAATTAACGGTACATTCGGTCAATACCATTCTACTTTTATTACCGTTACGTGATATGCTCGAGGTAACATTACCAGCCTGTTAATCCGGTGACGGATACTGGGGTCTTGGGTTTTCAAGAGAATTGAATGGTCAATGTGAGATCAATTTTTACGAATTGCGAACTGAGGTAATTAGAATTGGGGAAATTGGGAGTTGGGGAATGTGGGAATTGGGGAAGGTGGGAATTGGGGTAAGTGGGAATTGGGATATGTGGAAATTGGGGAATGTGGAAATTGGGTGAAGTTGGAATTGGGTGAAGTTGGAATTGGGGAAGGTGGGAATTGGGGAAGGTGGGAATTGGGGAATGTGGGAATTGGGGTAAGTGGGAATGGGGGTATGTGGGAATGGGGTATGTGGAAATTGGGGAATGTGGCAATTGGGGGAAGTTGGAATTGGGGAAGGTAGAAATTTGGGAAGGTGGGAATTGGAGAACGTAGAACTTGGGGAATGTAGGAATTGGGGAATGTGGGAATTGGGGAATGTGGGAATTGGGGAATGTGGGAATTGGGGAATGTGGGAATTGGGGAATGTGGGAATTGGGGAATGTGGGAATTGGGGAATGTGGGAATTGGAAAATTGGGAATTGGGGAAATTGGAAATTGGGGAAATTAGAATTGGGAAAATTGGGAATTCGGGAGATTGGAAATTGGGAAAATTAGAATTGGGGATATAGAAAATTGGGAAAATTGCCTCCACGGTAACATTATAACACTGTAATTTAAAATAATTTCATGATACATTATTTTCATCTAACATCATTATGATACAGTCATCTAATATCATCATGATTTATACTTTGTCAACTGCAAACAGACTTATTTAAACATGACAATTGATGTAGCAGAGAATTGATGGTAGTGAAAGAGTTAAGTTCGCCGCGGAAATATGTGAATTATTGGTGAGTGATAAAACAATACCAGCCGCCTATTTCGGTAGCGTAAGCTCTTCTCAAAGGTGAAACCGTGGTCCGTGATTAATTACGACAAAGTTCGCGAAAGCTTAGGGCGTGTAATCCCCGATGAATGACCAGGCACACGGTCGAAATGCTCGTCGACCACTGACAAATGCCAGTTATTCATACGTAACAGGGCTATCCATGGAAATTCGGCTGTGTTTGTATACCCTATTCGAAGCTAACCAACGAATGGCTAGTTGCAGAATGCATTACCGTGTTTCATGGTGGTTGTACGTTACGGTGCATCATGACAGAGTGATGCACTAGTTTATTATGGAATAAATTTCCGAGTGCTTGGGGCGAGTTGCTTGAGTCGAATCATGTTTACTATAACTACAGACCCAAACTTGTCGATAATTCCTGTTACGAAACGAATCGAATTTCACCGCTACCAGCTATTAGTTCTCTCATTACAAAGCGTCTATAACAGAGAAAATTTCAGCACGCAGTCTGTGATAATGATCTACTAATTTGTCTTTTGATGGTCGTTTTGGATAACTTCACAATTTGTATTACTAGAACCTGTTTCTTTTTTTATCAGCTAAGCTAGAACTACAAATAACTTGTTTTATATTTTGAAAATGAATTTTGATCAGAATTCAAAATGAAGTCGATGTATTTTATTATAATGTAGGTTTCTGTAGTCATTTGACCCTTAATTGGGAATTGGGGAAGTAGAGAATTGGAAAAATAGGGAATTGGGGAAATTGGAATTGGGGAAATTGGGAATTGGAGAAGCTGGAATTGGGGGATTTGAGAATTGGTGAAATTGGGAATTGGGGAAATTGGAATTCTGGAAATTGGGAATTGGGGAAGTTGGAATTGGGGGAATTAGAAATTGGGGAAAGTGGGAATTGGGGAAATTGGAATTTGGGAAATTAGGAAATTGGGGAAGTTGGAACTGGGGAAATTGGAATTGGGGAAGTTGGAATTGGGGAAATTAGAAGTTGGTGAAATTGGTAATTAGAGAAATTAGGAATTGGGGAAAGTGGAAATTGGGGAAATTAGAAATTGAGAAAATTGGGAATTGGGAAAATTATTCATTAATTGCGAGATAAAAAATGGGTGGACATTGAGCCCTTATTTGAATTATCAGGTGAAATAAAGGAGAGAAATTTATTGTAATATTGTGTTTTAATTATCAAGTGAAATTTATTGCGAATAACACGAATGTTTTTAAATTAGCCGTGCACGAGTTAAGATTGCACGGAAGGTAGCCAACAATAAGTACATTATACAAAATGAATGAAAGTCCTGCAATGTTGCGGCTAAATGAGGGCAAGCATTATCTTGAATCAGAAGCTTTAGTTTGCTTTCTTCCATGTTTCTTGAATACTGCTCGCCTTATGACACTTTCAAGCATGCAACAGTGATTATAGCTTCGCGATTCTGCTGCGACGACGAAGTACGGAATGACTCTGACAGCATCGAAAGAACCATTTGTCGAAGGAACACAAAAGCCGGTAAGAAAATGGGAACAACGTGTTACCTTCCAAAGCCATGAGATATTCTAAAACGCTTTCAAAATGATTAAAAATACCGGTTTAACTTAGCTCTCTATTTTAAATCTTGCCTTTATTTCTTTCTGTTTTTCAACGCTCTTCTCGGACGTCGACAAAATTTCGAGAAATTTACTATTCGGGTAATTTATCAGGATTGAAAGCTTCTCGGTGACTTTATTTGGGCGGGTACTGATATATTTTGCTTTGACACTTAGGAAGAACTTAGGTTTGGGGACTCTGGGATTTGTGGATTGTGAATTTGAGGTATATGAGTTTTGAGGAATTTAGGTTTGGGGAATCTAGCATTTGAGGGACTCTTGGATTTGGGAGTCTAAGATTTGGGGGACTCTTGGATTTAAGGGAATTTAGTATTTGGGGTACCTAGGTGTTGGGAAATCTAGGAGTTGGGGAATCTAGGAATTGGGAATCTAGGAGTTGGGAAATTTAGGATTTGGGGAATCTAGGATTTGGGAAATCTCAGATTTGGGGAACTTGGGATTTGGGAGATCTCAGATTTGGGGAACCTGGGATTTGGGAGGTCTTAGATTTGTGAAATGTAGGATTTGGGGAACCTTGTATTTGCGAAATTTAGGATTTGGGGAATCCCTGATTTGGAGAATCTATGATTTGGGAGACCCTTGGATTTGAGGGAATCTACGCTGTGTGAAGAACCTAAATCCTGGTAATTTTGATAAAATCGAGGATGGGAAGGAGCCTAGTATCTATGGAAAACTTAGGTCCTATGAAGAACCCAAGGTTTGTAGAAAGTTTAGATCCTAGGAGGAACTTACGACCAATACAAATCTAACACCTATCGAAAACCTAGTGTCCACATAATGAACCCAGTACCTACAATGACCCTACAAAATTCATAAAAGACAAAAAATCTGACCTCTTCTCTAAATTTCCATAAGACGTACCAAAAACGTAACACAATCACATAGTAAAAATACTAAAAATAATATAATTGGAATGAATAAGTACAATAACCTTGCTCTGACTGTACATCAACTACAAGACAAAGGGTAGGAACATTATTCTTCTGATTGTAAAATCGTTCTCTGGTTAGTAAATCACATTTCCCTTCGACAAGAATAACAAAAGGCAGCCGTAGCTCGCCATTGGCAAGCCTCAAGGGGTGGATTGATAAAATGTCCCGAAAGTTCCCATCGGAATCCTTCTGAAGTGCCCTCCGTCGCTTGGGGCGTGTTTCAAGAGCTGTTTCAGAAGCACATTTTCTGTAAAGGATTTTAGGATCTCTTCTCTTGTAGCTTCATGAAGATGGTTGCCACCCGGTGAACGATGAAACCTCTGAAGTTAGAACAACGGGTGCTTTGTTCGAATAGTATTTATTGGTCTCCCGGTGGGAAACCTGCGAACGTTTCGCGGAACGAATTTTTCTGCGGATTTCTATGAAATTGCGGCTGCACGTTTCTATAGCGGAACGATAACAATAATGAATAACATGTGCGCATAAAATAAAATGTCGTCGAATTGTTCGTCAAATGTAGTCTTGATGTCAACATGAATATAAAGATTATTTTATATTTTAGAGATATTTAAAAACTATAATTTTAATCATTTTTATTAGGGTCTTTAGTAAAAGTCAATAACGTTTCTTCATCTGATTGTAACAATTTGAAGACTCATTCTTCTGACATCTTCAATGAAAATCGATAGATTTGCTCCGGACAATTATAACTATTTGAATATTCATTTTCTTAGTATCTTTAGAAAAAGTCAATAGATGTTGTTCATTGATTATAACAATTTGAACATTCATTTTCCTAGTATCTTTACTAAAAATCAATAGATGTTGTTCATTTGATTATAACAATTTGAACATTCATTTTTCTAGTATATTTACTAAAAGTCAATAAGTCTTGTTCATTGGATTATAACAATTTGAAGGCTCATTCTTCTAATATTTTGTTACAAATTGATTAAATATTTCATTTTAATTAAAAATAAACTGAACTCGAATAATGAAATGGGCCAAAAATTTCGTGAGAAAAATAAGGTAAAAAAGTTTGACACCGTCTGAACGCATGAAAATACATTAAACCCTAAAAAAATTTCAACTGGAACGATGCTTTCTTCCCCTCGCGGTGTGATAAAACTTTACAGTGCCATCCGCAAAACTTCTGAAGGCGAAGTAAAAAATGTTTATAACTTGAAAGCATCTACATCCACGAAGAAATCATTACTATCATGAAATAGCCTCCTCACTAATGGCTTATCGTGTAACTTCCATCAAATAACTTTTCGTGTCTCCTGTTCTCTCCTTCGTCCTTTGTAACTTTTAAAATGTGCTCATAATACACAGTCAACTAACAGAAGTTCTTTCTTCAATTACATCGTAGCTAACTTGTAATTAAACTTTCGTAGACGCGTAATTTGAGTCCATCGTGATCTTTTGTCCGATTCTTTTCGAAGTGAAAGGAGGTTCGATTCTTTTCGCAGCATCGTTTCTCATAAGTGGATGAACCCCGATTTAAAGGGGACGTTATTAAATATTTTATGGCGGTTTCCATAGATCGATATTCCTTCAGACGACGTCGCGAAATGGCTCCCGGAGACACGAGGGTTCCATTCAATCGGTCACGTGATAATGGATCGCGTGTGAAATACATTTACGTAGGTAACTCGATCCCTTTCAATGTGTGAAAATATCCCGCGCACGAAATCTCCATGGAACGATTCGATCCTCCTCTCTTTGGTCCGTTTTAAAGGTAAAGAGATAACACTTGGTTCACCACCTCTGATTCTTCTATCTTTCCTTCTCCCAGCTTATTTTATGTGACCAGAATCCCATTGACTACCGTTCTGACCTACAAATGTTGCTGATAGTGCTAAAAAATATTTTATACGATATTGCGCCATTTAGGATCTTTATAACTTTTCAACTCGAGGCAATTTCATTTTTAAGTTCAGGAACTGTTCGATTTCTGATAGAGAAACAGTAAAAAATTACCGGGGTATCAGAAACTCGTCAGAACTTTGAAATACTGCAAATTACCGTAGGAATATAAGGATCTAGAGATATAGGCAGGAATATAGAGATATAAAGATACCACTGGGCAGTGGAATGGGATATAGAGATTTGGGATCTAAGGATTTGGAGATTTGGGTATGTTGGAATAGAGGATATCAGGGGACGTATCTAGAGAGACAGATATTTGGTAATCTAGGTATCTATAGGCATCTGGATATCTAACTGTGAGCTGATTTAAGTAATTGAAGACCTAGGTGCCTGGAGATTGATGTGATATGATGTGATGTATCTAACTGAAGACCTAGGTATCAGGTGATCTAAGTATCTGAAGACCTGGGTATCTGGAGGTGAAGGTACCTGGAGATGAAAGCATTTGAGGCCTTAGATATCTAGACAACGTATCTGGAAATCTAAGTACCTAGCGATCTAACTATCTAAAAATATAAGTATCTGAAGACCTAGGAATCTGAAGGTACCTGGAGATGAAAGTATCTGGGATTCAAAATATTTGAGAATTTAAGTATCTGGGAATGTAGTATCTGGGAACCAAAATATTTGAGAATCTAAGTATCTGGGAATGCAGGTATCTGGAGGTCTAAGTATTTGTGGATCTAAATATCTGGATCTATGTATCTGAAGATCTAGGTTTGACCATATGCAGGTATCTGATCTAGTTATTTCCTTGGTACTCCATTTTTGTTTTTACTACGAATTTAAACTGATACGGAGTCGAGATCACAGTCGGGAAGTTACAGGAACCATAGGGGTGGATCGTTCGATAGTCTAAGCGGTTCGGGAAAAGATAAAACGGTCTCGTCGCGTTAACTCCCCGAAATTCTTAAGGAAACCTCGACCCGCCAAGGTTTCAACATGTTCAACCCTCGTGAAGAAGTATCGTCATAAATTTGACCGAAATTCACTGAAATTTAACGCGATTACCTTCCTCCGAGATATTTCATCTGGTACCCGGTTCCCTTCTGCACGATAAAATTTCGGATATTGAACCTACTGTTTTTAAATGATGTTTTCAGATGTTCGATCAACTTGCTTCTTAATCAGTTTATTGGGAATGGATCTTTTTGACATCTGATTACCATTTATTGCGTATTCTTTATTTAACTATTTCTGTCAACAGACACCTTTCAAGTTCTAACTTAAAATTATTCCCTAAGTTCATTTCTCCACAATTAATTTTTGGACCTTTTATACAATAGTTAACCATATTTTCGTTATTATATACAGTATACATGTTTTGTTCCTATTTTTTCCAACATTCAGTTGTAATGTTCACGATAAAATAAAAGTTACATGCACACAGAGCTATTAAATAACTGAGTAACATTTACTTAAATCATTTTAAAGACGTTAAAATGATTTCAATTGACAGTACTTACTAAAATTGTAATTTTGATACATAAATATTTGTACATATCGCATTCTCTCGATCTTGGGACTATCTTCGTGTTGACATCGTTAATAATGTCAACAAAGTATAGCAGTATGTCTTTCGCGTTTAAGTGGAACGGAATAAAATCCAATTATAAATGATTTCAGTAAACAAGTTGATACGTTTTTAACGTAAGGTATGTGTTTACTGAACTCACTCATAATTGGATTGAATTCTTCTCTGTATAAATCCGAAATAAAGAATAATACTTTCCTGTCCACGTTCTTGAAAATATCAACATGTAGGTCAACAAACAATTTAAAATCTCCAGGTTCTATTAATTTACAAAAATTAACAATAAATTGAGAATTTTTGTATCTGTATTCACAATTTTTACAATGTGATGAAGTTACAAAGTTGCAAGGCTATTGCGTTACAAGGTTACATGGTTGCAGAGATACAATATCACAAAGCTACGTTGCAAGTTTACAAATTTATAAAAGTATGAAATTTAAATATTTAAATATACAAATATGTTTTACAATATAAATATTACATGTTTCATTAAATGTTCTAAACATTAATTAAAAATATATTTGAAAAGTAACAAATTTAGAAACAGAACCACGCAGCTGTCCAGCGTTTCAAAACGCAGCGTTGTTTTCGTCGTCAAAGCATTAAACGTGTCCCAACAAATTAAGTTTTCAAAACGAAGTGGAAAGCTGAAATCCCAGAAGCTCGCAGGTTTCTCACAGGCCGTTGTGAGCGAAAGCCTGACGGCAAAGGTCTAATGAAAAGGTCAAAAATACTTTCGCATTAATTTTTTGCAAGTCCCTCATCGCGTGACTCGAGGGAAAAGAAATAATTTCCGGATGTCGCCCAGAACTCCGTTGCAGATTGTAGCAATTTAATGAGGTGCTCCTCAGGAAAATTTCTATGTAATTTTTCCGCGAAAGATTTCGTCGGGTTTTCGGTAACTTCCATTTTTCTGCTACTTCAAATGAGACGCGGGTTCGCTCGAATTGGCAAATGTTTCTGTTGCAATTTTAATGTGTGTCAGAAAATGTGTTGGCATCGACAAACATTTTGACGGAGGATCGTGATCCTTGACCGTCTCTCTTTTTTTATTTTAATCAATGTCGAGGGACAAACCGCCCTTCATCGTTTTTCAATCGCACCTGTGATCGCTTTACATTTTGTTCCAGCCTCGTTTCACAGCTTTCATTTCACGGATTACAGAATTCGATACGAATTAATGGTTTACATAGCACGATACAATTGTCACGGGAATGTGAAACATCGATTACCGGGATTCGATTCAATGACGATACACAACGAGAGAAATTTCGTTTACAAACTCATATCGAACGAACCGTGATGACTGTGGGTTTAAAAATGTCTCTTCAGAGAACAATGAATTTTAACAACGGAAACACCAGCTTTATTTCCTTCCACAGGATCCTTTGTCTACGCGTTTGGATATCTCGCTCAAGGACCAAATGGTTTATACCGCAATCGTCAAAATAATTGGAGCGTTTATTCGTTATTAGTATTTTATACGGTTTTATGAATGGCAGCCACTTTCCGTTTTATTTAACACAGCCTGGAAAAACCTTTTGTACAAATTGTCAGCATTTGCTTTTAATGTCTAAATATTTTATCACGCACAAGGTAGTTGAAGAGCAATTCAACACTTTTTACGGTACGTTTGATGGGTTCACAAAAGGCTTTTGAAACGAATCTTATGTTGTCTCTATTGCAGTTTAAATCGACATTTTTTAATCAGTAGATTCTCAAATTTCAAATTAACAACATACTCAAATTTTCGATCTTCATTTTTCTTTCAACCGAGACTATTCGAGGCAATATAACGCGTGGCAACCTAAAGTTAGCACCCAATAAAAAGTTGCAATTACAACAGGTGATGTACAATCACCAGAATTATCTATTGCACCCAGTAATTGCGATGGTCAACCATCGATAAGTGAAATCGCATAGGAGGCAGGTAGGAGTTATAAATTCGCAACGTACTTACGGTGTTCTTTAATATTTCATTGTCTAAGCGGTTTTCTTATCTACGTCGTTGTAAAGCGAGAGCAAAGGCGCTTAACGGTGGCACGATAAAATGTAACATGGGCAACTTTTATTCGAAGCCTGGCTTCGGTGGAAGTTTGTCGTTCAAACACCATCGCACATAACGTACGGCGTCAAAATGATTACTGCGAATACATGCAGTTTGTTTTTTTTAGACGACGTTCTTCGGGGCTCTTTAGTTCCTTTAGAATGAATTATTGCTTTTGGTATTGGGAGATTAGGAAATTGGGGAAATTGGAAAATTGGAAACTGGAGAAATTGGGAAATAGAAAAATTAAGAATTGAAGAAATTGGGAATTGAGAAAATTGGGAATTGGGGAAATTGGGAATTGGGGAAATTGGAAATTGGGGAAATTGGGAATTGGGGAAATTGGAAATAGGGGAAATTAGAAATTGGCGAAATTGGGAATTGGAGAAATTAGAATTGGGGAAATTGGAAATTGGTGAAAGTGGAAATTGGGGAAAGTGGGAATTGGGGAAAGTGGGAATTGGGGAAAGTGGGAATTGGGGAAAGTGGTAATTGGGGAAAGTGGGAATTGTGAAAGTGGGAATTAGGGAAATTTGGAATTGGGGGAATTGGAAATTGGGGAAATTGGGAATTGGGGAAATTAGAATTAGGGAAATGGGGAATTGGGGAAATTAGAAATTTTGGAAATTGAGAATTGGGGAAATTAGAATTGGGGAAAGTGGGAATTGGGGGAATGGGAATTGGGGAAAGTGGGAATTGGGGAAAGTGGGAATTGGGGAAATTAGAAATTTGGGAAATTTAGAATTGGGGAAATTAGAAATTGGGGAAGTTGGGAAATGGGGAAATTAGAAATTCGGGAATATAGAAATTTGGGAAATTGAGAATTCGGAATCTTGGTATCCTGCAAAATTAAAAAATTCTAAAATTGGTACACCAGAATATTATAAAATTGGAAAATTAAGCAGCTGAAGAATGTAACACTTAGTAATCAAGAAATTGCACGAACTTAATAATCCAAGACCGAATAACGTTAGAAATTTGAAAATCATGAAAATTTTCAATTCCACCTGCATACGCCAATTCTCAGATTGCGAGATACGTGACAGAGAATTTTGACAAGAGATAAGGACGTTAGACCATCGACCAATGTCCCGCAAACGTGTTCACATGGATACGCAATCGTAGGCAGAACTTTGAAACTTTTGGCGACAGTTTGTGCACGAGTTCACGTTGCTGTCACGTCCAATGAGTTTCGTCGGGCCACTAGAATTGTACAAGCTTTCCGTAGAAACTAGTCAGTCGAACCTACGCGACGGTGGCTTTCGAGTTTCTGATCCGGTTGCTTGCGCGTTTCGGGACTTTGTTCGACAATAACGATTTACTTTGTTTCTTTCTGACCTTTTGTATCGCACTTAATGCACCCTCGATGACGAATGACACGCGAAACTGGAGCGAGAATTATCCGAACGAAATGATATCGGAGATTTTTGATATTGAATATTAATACCAATTGCATTTATTATGAATTCGACGACGCATGAGGTTCTGATTTCATAAATTGCATTTATATCGAACATTTTTCATGCTTTGTATTTTGGTACGTATATAATTTTACGGTTTTCAATTTATAGATTGTGATTTTCATTATTATCATTAGTACTGTTTGAATTTAATTAATTCAACATTGTAATTGTTCTATAAAAAAGACGTCGAAAGTATAGTTTGGGAACGTTTCAAGTATTTGGTATACATTTAGGTTGATTTATCTGTCATAATTACAGCTTGAAATGTTACTATACATCATTAAATTGGAATGCAAAATTAACATTAATACTAATGTCTTAAATATGTGGCTTTATATTCGATCTATTCGAAGATGTTGATAAATTTCAATCGGAAATAATATTCGTCGAACGGTGAATATTACGAAACACACGTGTAAGAACTTTCTTTATTCAGAATATGAATAAAAGAGCAGATCGATGGTAACGATCAGCGAAGTAAATTATGGCGATGCCTGGTCCGATAAGTAGAATAAGGTGGACAGGTGGGCGAGCAAGTGGAAAAGGGTGATGTTTGGTCAGACAAGTGTAGAGAGAGTGAAGTATGACGTTGGTAAACACGTGGAACAGAGTGTTTTATGATTAGAATAATATTGGGTCAGTAAGCTGTTTGATATTTACTTTTGTCTGACTCACTCGTGATCATGTTCTATTTATTATGAAAGAAGCACAACGTTTGGTCAGACAAATGTCGAGCGAATTGAATGTCAAATACATGTTTCATGATTAGAAAAATATTAAGACATGAGTCACTAATCTGTTTAATATCTACACGTGTTTCATCACATATGGTCGTATTTTATTTTCTGCTTGTAGAAGATGACTTGTTAGAGAAAAAAGCGTAGAGTGAATGAGTTGTCAAACACATGTAAAAATATTAAGTCACTAGTCATTCATTTGTTTGGTATTTATTTGTGTCTGACCACACACGGTCATATTCTACTTATTGTAAATGAAAGTGTTTGATCAGACAAGTGTAGAGTAAATAGGTCATAAAATATGTAAAACAGAATACTTCATAATTAGAAAAATGTTATGTCAATTTATTTGCAATGTCTGATCATATGTCTGATCAGATATGGGCATATTTTACTTGTCACAAACGAAGAACGATATTTAGTTAGGTCAGTATACAGTACATTGATTATCAGTACATCAAAGGAAATATTTCACAATAAGAAAGATTTTAAGTTGCAAGTTTATTTGGAATCTACTTATGTCTGATCACATATGGGTACATACTACTTGCTACAAAAGAAGAACGATGTCTAGTCAGACGAGTATACAGTTAATTAATTATCAGTACGTCAAAGGGAATATTTCACAATTAGAAAGATATTAAGTTACAAATGTATTCGGTATCTACCTGTGTCTGACTACACACCGACACAATCTACTGCTTCGTCATCCACTCTCGATTTATCTATCTATTTACGTACCAATTCTACTAATGCGATTACTTTTTCTCTGAAAGGACTATTTGCTTTTTATGCCTACCGTGAATTTTCATCGAAACCATTTAATCCCAGAAACCGAATCACTTAATTACTTAGCTCGAAGCAAGCTCAAAGGGAATCGATGGAAACGTGTAAATAGAATGTTTCCCGGAGAGGTGCACTGCGCTTTTGTCCTGTGGAAGCAGAGAAACCGCGGTGAAATCCTTTAAGCGACTTCCGCTTGTGTTTTTATTTTTCTTTCGAGCGTTGTTTGTCTCCGAGAGTCCGCAGTGATAAAAGCAAGAAAATAAACCAACGTGCGTGAACTGTTAACGTTTCATCGAGAGTACACAAACGGTTCTATGTAACTGAACCTTACTTTTGTTTTTGTTCCAATCACATCGAAATATCTTCTTCTGTTTAATAACCACTACATTCGTATTATTATTCAATACTTTGAAATCGAAAAGGTTTTCACAAAGGATTTCCAAGTTCGTGTTTACTTATAATTTTTTAAATAATTTTTCACTTGAAATGATTTTGGTAATTTTTGCTACAAGAAGATTATAACGAAACGTTTTATAACAGTTTTCAATTTTTCTCCTCTCACTCTTATTTTCGAAAATAATATTTGCGCAGTATCAACTACGTCTGAATGAAAAGATCAATTTTGTATTTTAATTCGAAGGAAATAATCACTTCCACCGTGAAAGCAGTCTCTCGTTTATGCAATCAATACGTATTCGGAAAATTCGAGGAACCTGTCACAGACATTCACGAATATTCTGCTATGAAATCAATGCGAAATTCAATTTTTGACGTATTTCAATAAAACGTGCTTTGAGATAATATAGTCAGAAGTATGTTTCGTTTCAACAAGTGATATTGTGTGGGTTCTATGACGACTTGTGGGAACGAAAATAATCGTGGAAAAGTAAATTTCATTTTGTTATTCTTTCTTTTTATATTAGGAACCATAATGTACTCCTACAACTTTCATTCAAATATTTATACCATATTGTCGTAATTTTTTCAAGATTTCCACAATCCTCGATCATCTCAAGTCTGCAAATGTCAGCAAGTAAATTACTTTGCAACAATTAATTTGATTAAACCACACATAAATTCATTTACAAATTTAATATATGTGAATGAAATAAAGAACACCACATTTGCAAATTCCTAGATGGGTTCGATCAATTTACTGCATAATTCAACAGAAATAACGTTGCATATTAATAATCGTGAACTCATAATCTCTCGAAAAATTCGCAATTTCTTTTCGTATTGAAAGGTTGTTTGAGGAAAGTGTCACTCAATATTAAGAGGATTGTATCAATAGCTGAAACTCTAGCCATAAATTGATTGCGGAGCTCGGCGATTCCTTTCTTACTTCTATCAATATTAAATTTCATCGGAAGCTTATAGCTGTCCTGTGAAAACTTTTGCCTCGACAATCGGTACTTGTCATCAAAGATCCTCGCCAATGTACTCAACACCGAACGAAAGAAGAGACGAAGAAAATTCTATCCGAGCTTCCTGTTACCCTGCTTCGATACGAAGTTATTAAGTTTCTTTTGTCTGAGAGCTGATGTACGAAAGAGACGAGAACGTACAAACCGACGAAGTATCGACACTCTCATCGAGAGACATTTTTCTCGAGTATCCCGTTTCACAAAATGTTTTATTCTAATGTTTTAGTTGTTTCTCGTTTTCTTCTTGCTTTCTTTTTTTACTGATATTCTGCATGTGAGGGACGTTGACTGAATGACTGATTGATACGGAATTCTATTTTTTAGGAGAGATATTCGTTGGAAACATTTATGAGAAAAGCGAGGAATTTCTGTATATTAAAATTTTGAAATTTCTATATTACCACATTTTCATATTTCGGAATCCCTAAATATCCAAACTCCTAAATTTCAAATTTCTAAATTTCCGAATACCTAAATTTCCAAATTTCTAAATTCCCAAATTTTCAAATTACCAAATCCCTAAATTTTCAAACTGCTAAATCTCCAAATTTTGAAATTTCCGAATTTCTAAATTTCCGAATCCCTAAATCTCCAAATTACTAAATTTCCGAATCCCTAAATTTTCAAATTCCTAAATTTCAAAGTTCCCAACTTTCAAAACTCTCACCTCCCAAAATTCTAAACTTCCAAAATCCTGAAAATCTAAAAATTCCGAACATATGAAAACATTACTCTAACAAGTTCGTAAATTCTGGGGATCCAATTTTTCTGTCAATATAGCGCTGTCCCAGTTGGTGACGTTGGCGACAGTATAGCAGCATAACTAATAGCGTGCACAAAGCAATATTTCATTTCTCATCATTTCGCTTCGCCCCAGTTTCCTCTAATTAATTTTTTCATTAACTCGTTCCAGCCGGCGAAATATTACATACAATATACAGCGGACGTGATCAAAAAGTTACTCTTTAAAGTTCAAGGTATAGCAATCGAAGAGCTAAAATTGCGCCTTAAAATATTATTCTAGAGTTATTGGAGCGAAGACCGTATTATTTTTTATCCGGCGAAATATTAAAGTAACGATGAGCAATAGATGATGAGAAACACTGAAGTTATAATTGCAAGAGTTTCTCTTTATCTGTTCGATAATTTCGTGAAATCACCTGGGAAATTGCTCTCAGAATCGTTAATAGGCACCGTTCGGGTGAATAGCGTTCGTAGCGGTGAAATTGTTCTATATTCCTCCGGCGAAGATTTTTGCGCCAGCGAGAAAGAGGTTATCGAGTTTAGAATTTTAATGGCACTGACCATGATGAGACGGTGATTAACCTCCATCCCTCACAGCTGTGCACAGATTTTCTGGATACGACGGTTGGCATAATTCCTCGTAATTATTCTTCATTCTTCTATCTAGATCTCTCGATCACGCTCTCGTTAATCTTCGAAATTAAAAATTCTTTGTATCGCGACAGAATTAGATACGTTGAAAAATTAAACTTAAATTAAACTCTTCGAATTTCGTCGGATTTCGACGTATTCGGAATTTAAATATTTATACAACTGAGAGATGAATTAACGTGACTGAAATAATAGAGGAAATCGATACCTTCCTCGAATAAAATATTCAGCGGAATTTATATATTTTTAAATGTTTTGTCGATGTATTGTTACCATGTGAATGCATAATTTTGGGATATTAATTCTGATACTATATGAAAATATACATGTTCTAAAATATACGTATCTTTAAAAATATATATGCACAATAATGTCTTATATTAATAGGTAGCTTAAAGTTTGTCAACAATGATGATGTAGGTGTTTTAGTACTGCCAATATAAAATGGCTGCTTATCAAGTGTATCATACTTTTGTGTACCAGAGTGGCTGTTTACTATAATTGACAATCAATCATTATACGTTGAGTACATCGATAAAATATTTCCGCGGTTATTTTGCTCAGACTTTAAGCTTTAAATTGGTATAATACAAGTGCCATTTTTGTAATACTTTCATGTCATCAACTTTAGCTAAACTTTTGATGTTCCAAAATTGTTCATTGTTTGCTATAATTGGCAATCAGTCACTCTACTTTGAGAATATCAATGAAACGTTTACGTAGCTATTTTTGTTAGACTTCAAGCTTTAATTCGGTATAATACAAGTGCCATTTTTGTAATACTTTCATGTCATCAACTTTAGCTAAACTTTTGATATTCCAAAATTGGTTATTGTTTGCTATAATTGGCAATCAGTCATTCTACTTTGAGAATATCAATGAAACGTTTACGTAGCTATTTTTGTTAGACTTCAAGCTTTAATTCTGTATAACATAAGTGTCAGTTTGCAATACTTTTATGTCATCAAAACCCGATAAGACGATTAATGATCGAAAATCGAGCGTACAACTGTCGTAGAATCAGCTAAAATATTCAAACGTCTATTTTCTATCGTGTCGAGTTGCTATGCAATTTTTACGTTTCCACGTAAGCTCATAAGCTCCTTAACTAGCGGCAATATTGATAAGAACCCAGTCGAGAAAGCTGTTTCAATTTCATTGCTATCAGTTCCCGATAAAAGTGACATAAAAGCATTTTCTCCTCGCTCGTAATCATTTAAATTCGAATTTCTCCAGGAATCGTGTAAATTATATGTCGAGTCAATGAAAGCAGAGTTATCGATTCCCCTTTCTTTCCGTCTTCGAAAGCCCGTGCCGCGCTAACGTAAAAAGCTTTTTTTCCCGGTATTTCTTATTAACGTCATTCTATATTGTGATACCATCGACTGGTCACTTTGCAAAATACTTTTATAACGACACGAAACGTAAACAAATTATCAGAAACGCGTTTCCGTGGAATTCTCATTTAAATCGAAAGAATTTTAAAGAAGCTCCACGCAAGCTGACGGTATAAAAGTGCGTTTAAATATTCAGCATTTGCGGGTGAAAAATAATTTAGTTGGCCAACAGCAGCTTTACCTGCAAACAGAATTATTCATGTGACAGATAATTCCATTGTTGAAACGTATCGGAGATATCTGATTCAATTCCGAAAACGTGAGATCCCTCTGTGGACGATGTTTCGTGTGATTTGACTAGGAACGAGCTTCAGATAAAACGCTTTGATGTTTCGAATGTGAGAAATAATTAACGAGCAGTCGTTTCTTTCTGTGCTCAAAATCTGTGAATCAAATGATTTACTCTTACCAGAGGGGCGAATTTGTTTATTTTAAAATTAAGTACCCAATATTTATCTTTAACAAATTTTTCAATTTGTATATTGGTGGATATTTGCAAATTACTTTCAAATTTCTAAGTTTCCAAATTAGTATAATTTTAAATTCTTAAATTTCTGATTTAGTGTATTTTCAAGTTCCTACATTTTCAAATTGTTATATTTTTAAAGTCTCAAATATCCAAATTATTATATTTCAATTTTCTAAATTTCCGAATTCCAAAAGTCCCAAATTCCTAATTTCCCAAATTTTCAAATTTCCAAATAGTCATACCATCATATTAAATGGTGCCCTAAAAAGAAATAAAATCACAAAAAATGCAAACAAATTCCAATAATTAAAATTCCCCCTAAAAATAAGCAACGCAAAAATACGTATTTATCATTCAGATGTGTGTCACACGGAACGTGACATTAATTAACCAGACACGCTTAATCATGGATTGTCATGATTGTTATGCAGGTAGACTTTGGAGGACGAAAATGTATGCAATGTGCGCCATGCATGCATGTAATGCGTATAATTTAATGCCAAGTTGGAACGGGAGTTATGTTACTCGACGTTTGGAAACTTAGTTAACTCTTAGTCGTCACACTTGATACCTGAAGGGTTAATTGTTCGTTAAGTATTACAGCGGGCGGCTAGATATGAAGTTCCAGTCGCCATTGTAAATATTTTAGCAAAATATATGCTTTATTCTTTCGCCAAATGATAAAATTCGATTGGCAAAATTATTTATAAAAAATATTACGATTTACAATTTAATGATACTTGGGGGTAAAAAATGTCTGGTTATAAATGGAGCAGCAGCAAATCAGTACTACACTTATTTTTAATATATTTCTATTTTCTATTTTTCTATTTTTAACTCCTTGCATTATTTTGATGAACCTGACGTACTTCAGCTGTGATCAATTTTACTCGAATTTTGAATACACTTCAATTTGGAGTTCAAGTCCAATTATTTGTATAGTCAACGATTGATATCAAATTCACCTTTCTTTTGTCTGTCTTCAATCACATATGCAAGTTACAGTATAAAGACACTGCCCGTACTATAAAAGATAATAAAACTATTTCAAAAATACTTAATGACCATATTAAATACTTAAAATTGCAGATAACAGAAATAAGAATAGAATTACTCAGTTCAATGTTGACCAGCAATAATTTGAGGCTAATGGCGAACGAGATAAAGCAGTTAATCTTCTGTTAAATTCAGTTTGCAAAATTTGACTCGGTGTGAAATGCGTTTCAATCAGCGGATTAGAATGAAATGTTCAAACAATTGGATAAATAATTATCGATTGTTTCACGGTAGTCTGACATTGTTATCGCACCTCATTAGCCGGCCACGCTAATAATCTGCAGGGGGTAGTTCCAGGATTAGTGCTCGATAAAGTATGCAAATAATTTCTGTTGAATAATGTGGATCCGTGGAAGTTGCGTTAGTATAAGTAATTTTCACGTCACTGTCAGACTATTCTTTGTACCCGCTAATCGAATTTCCGATGTTCATTCAGCACCGCTTTTAATCGCGTCGACCCATATAATTGGCGAACGTCTATTTCACGACTGCCTTGAATTCGAAGTCCCGCCACCTCGAAAGATCTTATTTTTCACGGAGAGTAGACCGGCTTTGTGTTCGTTCTTCTTAACGACATTAAGCCATTAACGGGGCAACTGCAGTCGCGAAACTGCACCCTCGAGCTCGTGTTAATTCTCTCTTCATGGCGAAGAAAGAAGTTTGCTTCATAAACGACTGCTTTCTTTCGTTCGCGACGTTGCGTCGGTTATTCGTGAATCGAGAGATAATTAAAACGCCGGACTAAATTTTAGTTTCAACCTTTCTACTTTTTCTTACTTTAATATCTCGCCAATCGCGCGGATGCACCAAATAATAGAATTTCATCGACCTCGTTTCGTGAATTTTTATTCTGTACACCTTTCGAAAGAATAAACATTTTCATATTTATAAAATTAAACTTATCCTTAGGTTCCAGCAATGAACTTATTGCATTATGATGATAAATCTGCAGTGTATTGTTATAACGATACATGTTTATTGTAATGCATCTATGTTGCCATTATAATAAATGTATTTATATTATGACGATAATAAATGTATTTACATTTCAATAATAACATATACATTTATATTACAATAACAATAAATGTATTTATATTCCAATAACAATAAATGTATTTACACTAGAATGTATCAATAATAATCACATATGCATTTGCATACGTAAAAGGAGTATATGATTTTCGTTTGATTTAATCGATTTAAACAAATGTACTTAACTAAATATTCAACATATGATTTACAGTAAAATTCAACCAGAAGTTGTAAAACATTGTCAGTTTTGAAAAGCAGTCTCTAAAAGTCACATTTAGAAAAGTTGTTTTCTGTTCTAATAATGCAATGATCTATAAGTTGAATCATGTTTATAATTTGATTAACGAGGAACCAAAATTGAACCATCTCCTTTAGAAGTTCTATGAATAATTCGTTAGACTCATTTTCCTTAACTGTCACTTTATCAGATTGAGAAACGCAGACGAATTCGCGTCGCAAGTTTGAATGTTCGATAATAGAACAGAAATGAATTTGCTTAGTATCTGCAGTCTAAATTTGCTTTAACTTGAAGAATTATATTAAATTTCTATACAAACATCCTCCTCGAAAGGTGATAGGCATATCCAGGTTAAACCAGTTAAGTAATCAAATATAGATTATCGTTCGGATATTATTAGTTGACAGATGCTCGAGCAAACATTTATTTTAACATACGATCTTATCTAACAATTTATTAACCCTTCGGTGTCGGAGGAATCTAAACTGAGCGTGTATGAATTTTTGCGGATAATATATATTTTATATGAAAGCCACGAATTATTTACACTGGACTAGACAGTCGAGAAATAGAAGAATATATAAACGGAAAAGGGAAAAAATAGAAAAGATCGATAGAAGAATTGAAAAATTAAAGAGAAAAGAACTTATTATAAAATATCAGTAAATTGGAAGACAGGAAAGAGAAAATGTGAGAAAAGTAGAAATAGAAAATTTTTAAAATAAATATTTAGGAAGAATAAATTAGAAAGTTAAGAAAATTGAAAATCGGAATACGTCCATAACCTAAAAAACTGGTCATTTTCGCGTCACATTATATACCTCTCTTTGTCTCGAACGATTATCATTTTTCTCTTGCTCATTGTGCCCATTTCTCTTCATTTTTCTACCAATTGCAACCCACACATTTCAATCGTCCTCTAAGCAGCGTCAGTCTTTACTTTCCTTCCGAAATATCTGCATTGTGCTTCTATTTCTGTGAGCATGCCCCAACCGCTACAATCAAGCAAACACAAATGGAAAATGCAAATTGTGCACTCGTTGACGAATCAAAGGTACATAATATTATCAGAACACGGGATTTACGAAGCTAGAACCGTGAAACTATAATGGCCACGATAATTATGCGAACGTTTTTGCGAATAAATTGCAATGCAGGAGACAGCCGGGAATATCTTTCGCGGGTGGTTTATTGTGCCAGTGCTAACGATTCGGGGAAATCGTTATACTGCTTAATATTACGGCAC
Organism: Megachile lagopoda; assembly: GCA_036983795.1. NCBI lineage: Eukaryota > Metazoa > Arthropoda > Insecta > Hymenoptera > Megachilidae > Megachile > Megachile lagopoda. The sequence goes on along the minus strand of CM072797.1, from coordinate 7,954,150 downwards.
TGTTGTGCATCCTTTCCCATTATCCCACAAGAGCAGTGTGCGTGGTCTCGATTATACACTCTTTTAATTGTGGAACTGCAGGTGTCTGCAACCGTTTCAATAGCGCTCTAATTTTTAGACGGAACAAGCTTCGCGCGGTTAACACGAAATGTCGGTCAAATTTTTGATGAAGAAATCTCTGAGTTTCTTCCTCAATATTTTCGCTTGGTCAAGGATTAAGAATAAAAGGAACTATATTTCCTGTTACCTAGTTCACGAATATATTATGTAGATTGTGTCAAACAATTTTCAAGCTTCTTTTGCTCTACCGAGATATCATCTTCGTTCGTTTTTTTAATTAAACACATTCTTTCTTGTAACCTTTCTACTTCTGCGATAATGTAGATATGCAAACAGTTGTGACATTTTGTGCTTTCTCTTTTGTTATTATTATCTTGATTGTGTAGCAAGTTGATTGTATCATGTACAGAATTTTGATGTTTCACAGTTTCTTTATCTAGCTCTTGTTACTTTAATTATATAACAGGACCGTAGGGAAATTGCTTGTACTTCATGTACGGAATTATGACATCTTACTACTGTTTTTTATTTAGTTGTTCTTTTAATTATACATCAGGTGCCATAGAAAAATTGTTTGTACTTCATGTACAAAATTATATTATAGTTTTTCATTTATTTGCTGTTGTTTTAATCATATAGAAAACGTTTTAAAACAATTGATTGCATATAGTATAAAAAATAATGTCATGTCATGAAATATTTTTACTTAGTTGTTGCTGTTTTAACAGACAAATTTTCGCTACTTTGCGCAAATGCGTTGATTAAATTCTGTTCTTAGCCAATGTATAGCTACATGCATACGCAGGTTTCTTCCATTAATTAAAATGCTTGTACGTTAATTAGCCCCGTCAGATGGCTGGAAAATTAATTCAAACTGGAATTCGTTTGAAGTAGCGATTTGGAAGTTGTAAGTATTCATTGATGTGATTATTTCTGTTTGTTACAGATATTCTTGTTCAATTCGTTGCTCGAAAACATATCGCGAACAGGATTTCAATACGTTTCAAAAGGGTATTCGATTTTAATTTCCTCAATTTATATCGTATTTATCGTACAAGATATTAAACAAAGGCATTTACGTTCATTTCTGATCTTCTCAATCAGTGATTATTAAAAATGTTTCCACATGTATATAATTACCTCTCAGAAACAGTTGTATATTAAATTTGCAGCATCTGCATGTGCAAACACTGCATCGTAATTTTTTCATTGATCATATCAACGAAAATTATCATCCACTATCTTTGACCTGTATATTCAGAAATTTCCAATGTACCGATTTATATTCACATCAGAATTTGCATTTATATTAAAGTCAAAACGGTATATATCTCGAACCAATTAATCATCAATCACGATACACACCCTAAACCAACGCGAATATCATACATAACAGGTTTGCAAATCTTGTAGAATCTTAAGGACTGCGGTAGTGTATCTATATGGGGCTTGCGAGTCCTTGAACTTGAATGTTATTAATTAATTCAATAATTGATCGTTTGGAACACGTCTAAGTTACTAAGTGGGCGAGCGTTCAAGTTTTCAAATTTTTAATTTCTAAATTCTCAAATTTACAAATTTACAAATTTACAAATTTTCTAATTATTAATTTTTCAAATTTTTAATTTCTAAATTCTCGAATTTCAAAGTATTGAAACCCCTATATCTTCAAATCTCTATATCCCTAAATCCCTACATTCAAGACTCATACTCCCAAATTCCAATATTCCCAATTCCCCATATTATTAAATCTCTACGCCTCCAAATCCTTACATTCCTAAATCACTACACATCCAAGTCCTTATATCCCCAAAACCTACATCCTCCAATTCTTAAATCTTCAATTTGAAAAAATTCCAATTTCTCTAATTTGCAGTTCTCAAAGTCCCCACTTTTCCTAAGAAAATTCTAGTAAAGACAAATTTAGTTGCACCTCATCTGTCGAAACAAGGATTTTCAATCCACCCTCTACAAGTTTTCCTGACTCACCCTTTATCAGACGGTATAAAATCTCGATTTTCACTCACCTTTTATGAAGTCCACCGCCATTTCCAGCCCGTACGTGTCTTTATCGCAGTCGTCGAGGATGTGCGCTCCAATTTTCACGCCTGGCACAATACCATCGCCCTCGTTCAGTTTATCCAGGGTGTAGAGCATGGCTTCGAGGGCTTGTACACCGCCCTGTGGCATAACTGGGCCGCAAGTCACCGTGTCCTCCCTTTCGTGCACCATCATTAAACCGCCCAGCACGAGATCGCCCTCGACCACCGCCTCTTTCTTCACGGGCCAACCGACCAGAACGTGCGTGTTCAAATCCATGGATCGAAGCTGTCGTCGACCATGTCGAATACGATGATGAGTCTGCGGATTTTCTAACCGAAACTGCGCGATCGTGTGCGCCCGCGGACGTGCACGATTCTCCCCGACGCCATTTTCTTCCTCCTCCACGTTATTCACTAAATTGGACTGTTCTAGTCGTTCATGGATATCGTTGTTAACCCGACGTTGTTCTCTTTGAGCATTTTGCAAGCTTGATATCCAAGTATCGCTCTGCCCGCGGTTGCCCGAGCAACACACGCAACCGAGCAGTGCAAGCAACAGAAACTTCATGACTTCATAGTCGTGCACGGTTACGTTGCGGTTACCCGGTGACACTGCCCGATCGTTGCGGCGTGTTTATGGGGATGGTGGACTTTTATACGAGAGATTGTTAATGCCGGGTCGTTAGTGGCCGTACTCGCGATCTACATTTCAAGGATCGGTGAGCACCGACGAGTAATTTCGCTGCGTCGCCTACATCGCACATTCGTTGCGCCATGCTGGCTCTCTGTTTGGGCAAGAAACGTTGCTTTCAGGGGTGGAACTAATTCTCATAGAGATGTTTAGCACCGATTATGGACTTCTGCTGACTGGGGTAGAAGGTACAATCGTTCGTTGTTCGAGTTTTCATGTCAAAGATTTTGTGAACGATTTTTTTGGATTCTTTGCCGATGCTGAATTATTGTGCAATAATAAAATAAATTCCCAAGCATTTTAATTTCCAAACTTGGAGGTATATTCAAGTTTTTAAACATACTTGCAGGTCTAACTTAAGGTTCATAAATTTCAAAATCATTTCCATATCTCAACATCCCTAAATCTACGCCCAAATCCCAATATCCCCGTTTCGAGTGAAATATGCGTGTAAATAGTTCTCAAATCCCTAACAATTCAAAGTGATCAAATATGACTGCACTGTTCTGTATTCAGAACATTTATCCGAAAATGTCGGACATGTATCAGACGTTCTTTATCAGACGGTATCAAAGGGTTGATTACAAAGAGCACGAAAACCTTCGCGAAACTATTGGAATTCTTTGATTGGATAATCTTGTCCTCCGTTCTCTGTTAACGCGACTAACCCCCGATCGAGCTGGTACCAGGAGCGTCGCAACTTTAAATTACTCGCGATTCAGCGCAGTTCCATCATCGATAACGACTCGGTCCTCGAACTAATTAAAAACTTGGACCGTCTCGTGTGCCGAGTCTCTCTTTTTTTATTTTCACGCGTTCCAAAACCGTCTTGCCGCTTTACGTCCCGTTTTCATGCTTGCGCCTGGCCACGGCTGTACGTGTCGTAACTCGTTACGGAACGTACCTGTTGCGTGTGCCTCTATTTGGCCTGCCTTCTCGATGAAATCCTCCGTTGTCACGCTATTTTCGCCCGGTTTCACGCATTTTTGGGGAGTCGCGTTTTTGGACAGGCTAACAAGCGTGACCCGCCGCCATAAGCAGACCACCTGACCCTGCGTTCTTACCTGTTGCGTCGCTTCTAACCTCGCTGTTCGATTGTCCTCCAGAGAGATCAACTTGTCTACAAACTTTCCGATTCGATTGACCTCTCTGGAGATGCAGTCGATAGTTCGGTCTTGATTGGATCAGGATACATGATTTTGCCGACGATCGATCTATGGCTGGAGGAACTTTTGGTTGGCGTGGTCGATGCTGGTTGACTTTGTGCGGTTGAGACAAACTTTTCGGAATTGAGGACTTTGGATTGCAAAGTTTGGGATAGCTGGATTTTAGGACTTTGAATGATTTATTGGGTTTTTGGAATTTTGAGATTTGGAGAATTTGAGGTTATGTAACTTTGGGACTTTGGAAGATTTCAGTTTGGGACCTTGGAATGTTGAGGTTTTAGGATATCTGAGATCTTAGATGTTTGGGAGGTTAGAATTTTGGGACTTTGGGACTTTAGGACTTTGGAAGCTTGGGACTCTGAGATTTTGCGATCTTGAGAACTTTTGAAATTTGGTATTTTAGGGTATTAGGAATTGAGAACTTTGAAATGTGGGATTTTAGAACTTTGGATGTTTGAAGTTTTGAATTCTAAAAGGTGGGGCTTTGGGATTTTGGGAACTTTGAAAAATTGAAATCCTAGAATTTTGGAGGTTTAAACTATTGGAAGGTCAAAATTTCTAGACTTTGGCATCAATGGATCATTTGGAATTTAGTTTGAACTTCGACACCTCAGGACTTTGGAAGTTTGACATTTTGAAACTCATCTTAAAAACACCAAAAATTTAACATTTAATTCTTGAAAACTTTGAACACTTAAGAGTTTAGAAATGTACACCTACACAACTTTATAGTATCCTCAAAATTTAGATGCTCAAAATGTTTGAACTCCAAAAATTTGTAAGTCTCAAGTATTTTTATCGAACCAACAAATATTACTGAGTGTTTCTTGTTGGCAAACTTGCTTCACAAAGGAAAAAGTTGAGTTTACTTGTTCATCGAATGAGGATTTCTGAAGAACTTTGGGTCATCGGTCAAGATATGGAAAAAGATTTCGTATTGATGCTCGCGTTTGCCCATCGTAATCTACTTTTCGATGACGTATGAGGTAGATAATGGGAAAATGAAGAACGATGAGGTCTGGGAAGCTAATCGATCATACAAGTTACGCAATATTCGACGTTAATATGCATCTTCTTTTCGTAAGTGATGTTGCGTGTGTTGCCAGACACGTTTTATGAACAACCCAATAAGTAGTCAATCTACACGATATTGCTTTCTATTGGATTAATCTTTTTAAAAAATTCTTGATATTAACAGAAATTTGCAAACACTTGCAAGCTATTTTTTGAAAGATTTTGATTGGGACTTGTAAATTATTTTCTGAACGATATTTAACGTCGATTGAAATTAACAATTTATATTTTGCAAGATCTTTTACTTCGATCGAAACTTATAAATTATTTTCTGAACGATATTTAACGTCCACCAAAATAAATAATTTTTTTGTAAGACCTTTTACTTCGGTCGAAACTTGTAAATTATTTTCTGAACGATATTTAACGTCGACTGAAACTTACAAATTATATTTCGCAAGATCTTTAGCTTCCATCGAAACTTGCAAATTATTTACTGAAAAATATCGAAGGAGTATCGAAACTTGCGAATTATTTTCCGAAGACACTTAACGTCCTTCGAAAGTTTCTGAAACGTGTAACAGATATTTAGAGTTGTAAAATGTTGGAGATTTACAGGCTGGTAGAAAAGTTACCAGATTCTTCGGAAGTTTAAATAAAATCGTTCGAAATTGAGGAAATCTGTCGCCTTTTAATTCAATAATACGGGAATGAGTGAATCAAGCTAGTTAGAGTATCGAGGTATCGTAGATAAACTTTCCTCGAATTACGTTCAATACGTATTTAATGAACCGAGAACGAAAAGGTTCAATTACATTAAGCGAAGCTTCGGTTCTTCGGGAGAAGAGTTACCGTTGAGAGGTTATGTTTCAAGAGGTTATTTAAATGCAAAACTAAAGATTACTTAATGTCTGTGCTTGAAGCATCAGCTGCACCACTACTGGTACATCAACAAAAGTAGATTGATTTTCTATTTAACTTTCATTCAAAATTACTTCGCTGCAAAAGAATTAAAAAGGTAAAGTAAAACTTTGTTGACTCAAATTATTCTTACTTCAATAATTTCAATATTACTTTGATAATTTAAAAGTCACTTTGACAAATTTTACCTTCTAAAAATAAATAGAATTCCAATTCAAATTTTATGATAATAAATTCAATAGCATAAGTATTTTGTTTTAAAATTATTCTGCAATCTCTTTGTAAAGAGGTTAGATGCACATGAAGCGATAAAAGATCATTAATTTGAACGATACTTTAATTAAAAATGGTTGCAGCGTTAATCTTAATAATTCGACAGGAAACGAATAAAAAACCGCAAATTTCATTAATTAGTACTTTATGTGTGGTCAGCTATTTCCTCCAGTAATTAGAAAGCCCGGTGAGCAACGTAATCAATTTTCTAACCGAACGAAATTACGCAGTGAATAAAATAATAATGGTTTGTTAATTAGAACCGTAAATTATGTTCCGCCATCAACGTGGGATATAAAAGTAAGAACGGAAGCCTTTCGAAGCAAATAGCAACGAAATGGTTGTTGGTTGTTAATACACGAATTTACACCGAAGCATGATCAATATGGAGGCATAGTCAATATCTATTTGTGTTATTTACAAACCTCACAATTGCTGTAAAGCATCATTCAATCAGTAATCCCATTAACTCTTCAATTCTGTAACGAGTATTCGCACATGAACAATTCACACGTTACAGTTCCGAATTAGAATTCGGTAACTCGATAAATTTTGTATTCAATGATTAAATTATACTTCATATATGTCTAATATTGAAGTTTGCTTCAAAATGTCATCCTTTACAAATAGAAATATTTCAAATTTATCAAATATTTAATATTAAAACTTGACACGGTTTCGAATTCAAATTCCATTCAATGTGAACTTTAAATATTGCATGTCTGCTGATAATTATTTTCTTGGAATCATATTTTCGTAATATCCATGTTCATTATAGTTTTCAAAAAAGGGGTTAATTGAGGTTTTTAATCACTGATGTTTGAATGTTTCAAGTTTGAAGTTCAAATGGTAAAATATAATTTTAGATATAAAATTAATATTCTGTTCGATGAGTATGCTATTAATGAACATAAATTTAGTAATATATGGTACTTGATCGTCAGTCGACGATTCATCATACAAACAGTTGAAATATCAACACTTTCCGCTAGGAGATAAAGGAATATAACCTCTCGTTATTGCACCGTTTCGCTTGTTCATTGAAAAAAATAGCACACAACATCCTTTCAGGATGTGTACCAGTTTTGTTCTTTTTTCGTCGTCCATTCGTCTGTTCTCGTCGATCTGTGCGAACTTTTCTAGGAAAAAAAAAGTTTCTGGCATGCAATACTGTTTGCACAAATGTCTGTATGACCTATGAAATTGCTCAGAAACGAAATTGAGCGTGAAAGGAAGTTTCGACGCTGAAAAACTCTTGTTAGGAAAGTTATGAAACACAAATGTATAAATTATCAAGTTTTCAGACTTTTCATTTAGCGAATTTTCAACTTTTCTAGTATTTAAATTATCGCATTTTCAGATCTTTGAATTTACAGAATTTTTTCATTTTGGGATACTTAAAATTTCAAATTTTCAGAATTTTTTATACATTTTCAAATTTTCAAGTTTTGCAGATTCTAATATTCTAAGTTGCTACATTTTACATTTCTTAAATCCTTGAATTTCCAAATTTCCATAGTTCTAATCACCCCTCAAATTTCCAAATTTTCAAACTTCTAATCCACCACATCTTAAGTTTTCAAATGTCAAATTCCTAATTTTTCAAGTTACCATTAATTTTTAAATTCAAACAGTAAAACTTTAACCTGTCCCAAATTTATAATTTAAAAAATTTTCAAAAGCTCCAGTTTCCAAACGATAAATTTAAAAACTGTAAAGATCCCTTACCAAAAATTCCTGTCAAACATTTTCATATTCCGACGAAAATGTTTCCAAAAATAAATTGCCGAGTTTCCTCTCACAAAATAAAAAGACAATTTTTCGAGAACCGTCATTTTCCCGTTTTATCGCAGAGTGGTAAACGTGGTTCTCAAGGGCGTGATTTTCAAGCTTATTTCTCTGAAGTGTCCGAAAAACATTAATTACCGTCGGTGCCGAAGTAATAATGACATTACAGCTACTTTTTACCCGACAATTTCTAACGCTAATTAAATTTTTCACCAAGGAACTTGCTCCAGATTCAGCAATCGCCATATTCTTGAACTCCGTAGATTTCGAACTCTAGCGCAAAGAAATTCTTACCGCGTTATTAGAGAATTGTCGGTGGAACGGTCGGTGGAAAATTTTCCAACAGTTTGTCAAGCCAGCACGGTTGCGCGTAAATTGCAATAAAACCGAGCAGGTGTTACTTAACGAGGGTGATATTTTCGCGAATCCTCGTCTGGATAGCGGCGGAGACAGGCCAGTTACTGAAAGCAATCTTCCAAAGTGGTTTGCACGTTGTGTCACCTGCCCGAACGTAATCTTACGGGAATTAGTGTGTTCGTTTCCTCGTTGTTCTTTCTAATTCGTCGAAATTCGACCCACTCGTACCGACGAACGATCGTACCTTCGTGTCACGATCAATAAATACATGCTTACGATCTTCGATGACAGAGGAAGACTAACGGCGATTTCATGGAAACGTGGCCGAAGTTGCGAAGAAACTGCTGGTTCGTTTTTCGTCCACCTGTTTGATTCTTCTTCGGCGTTCCTTCGAGGGTCGTTATGCTCAACAGCCCCGATTGAAACGGACAATGGGTGGCCCGTACGTTTTATTAGCTCGAACAAAGAGTTTCGAGGAGTCGTTTAAATCGTTCACCGTGTAAACTCACCGTACTTTTTCACAGAGAAGCGCTGTCAATTACGGAATTGGACAGCGACGAGCGTTAGAAGTTTGTTAATTTTTTCGATGGTAAAATCGTGATTTGGTGTAGGCGCACGCACGTGGTTGCGTAGAAGAATGTTCGAAGAAGTGTTTCGTTAAATGGTGCTCGGATTAATGATACTTTTCTGTCATGTTTTCACGAAATTCGCACACGTTCGGTCGAAGAGCGCGCGCACGCCGCTCCGTGCCATAGCAGCCACTGACTGGCTCTGCGACTGCATCAACACTACCCTCCTGAAACGTATCAACCCTCTTCCACCCTCTGCGCCTCCGTCTTTTCCCTACTACCCTACCTAGCCCTCTCTCTGTCACCGTTTCACGCCTCCTGTCCCTGAAGTTTCAGCTTGAAGTGTGACCACTGATATTGTTATTGATACATATCGATATAAACCCAATGTTAACGATTATTGATATGTTGCACCTTTGTCATAAAAGTGATGAAGGGCGGTACGCAGAAAGGGTGATTTTATGATTGTGGAAATAAATATATGACGTTGTGTTACATACGTTACGACGTACTTACCGTATTAGGAAAATGTGTGGTAATAGATGAAGCTGAAGTTGCAGATATGCATCATGTATGCGTATACGTACATGTACATATGTAGACATATGTAACATATTATGACGGACTTATTATGGTATGAAAATATGTGATAGAAATGAATGAAAGAAAAGTTGCAAACATATGTGACCACGTATGTATGTAGACGTATATGTACACATGTATACGTATGTAGACATGTGTTACATTATGACATACGTATTATATTACGAAAATGTGTGATGATAAAAGATGAGCGAAAGACAAGTTGCAAACATATGTGACCACGTATGTATGTAGACATATATGTACACATGTATACGTATGTAGACATGTGTTACATTATGACATACGTATTATATTACGAAAATGTGTGATGATAAAAGATGAGCGAAAGACAAGTTGCAAACATATGTGACCACGTATGTATGTAGACATATATGTACACATGCGTACGTATGTAGACATGTGTTACATTATGACATACGTATAATATTACGAAAATGTGTGATAAAAATGAACGAACGAAAGGTAGCAAACATATGTGTACGTATGTATGTAGACGTGTATGTACACATGTGTACGTACGTAGACATATGTGTTACCTTATGACGTACTTATTATATTACAAAAATATGTGATAATAAAAAGTAGACGAAGATGAAGCTGCAAACATATATGTACCATATGTGTATGGACATATAAGTGATACGTCCATATATTGGATATAAATTTAATAATGGTTCAATTATTATTAAATTGATAAATGGAAAAATATCGGTAATAAATAAGATATCTGTAACCAACACACCTTTAAACCCCTCTTATTATTCCACAAGTGACCATTTAACTCGTCCATCATAATTTCTTAGTTAATACAACGTGGACGTTAAGAGAGCGAAAAAAATGAAATTGGGAGAAAAAATATGGTAGAAGCCGGTGGATTTACTTTATTGTGCCATCGTAGCACCGCGAAGTCTGTGAAACCATGACGGTCGTTTAATCATCCGAGAAGTACTTTGATAAATTATCGTTAGCGTCTGTTAGAAGCTAATCTTGCGATGAGCAGCGTTGCGTGTGGGGATAAAGAAACTGAAAAAGGAGCCACCGCGAAGTAGATTTGTGGCAAAACGGGGAAACTGTAAGACTGGTATTTTTCTTGTTCGTTGTTTAGCTACTTGATGGATCACGGTGTGTACGTGATATACGATGGAAGTGTTCTTTGTCGTATGCAAGGTGAAATAATTTGAAATACTTTGTGTAATTCGAAATTTTGCCGGTTTCAAATATTTCGTTCAGTTACGAATCTGAAAGGTATTTCACATTATTTAGAGTTGGAACACTTTCGGTAACTAGGGTAATTGGTACGCCTTCAATATTTTAATCGATTCCAAATTTAAATACAACCAGAGGTCCAATTTTGGAATCGAAGTATCAAATTTTTATTTATACCGAATACTTGAAGCGCCAAATTTGACACTGTACTGTTCGTATTTTTGGAATTGTATCAAATATTAAAAGCACCAAATTTGGAAACGTATGAAGTATTTCAATGATACAAAATTTCCTCCAGAACGAGACACATTTCTCATGATTAAAAACCGCGATTTGCACCTGACATAAAAGATGTCCCACAGTGCATTAAATATTTGATCAAAGAAAATTTCTTATCGTACCAATTTTAATTTCTCCGAGCCCTCCGAAATAAATTTCATAAAGATTTTATGTAGAATTTATTAGGGGCTATTACGTGGGCTTAAATATAGAATCCTCGGAATTTTCTCGAGCGAACGAAACAAATGGTCAGGACATAGCTTTCTTTTTAAACCTCCTTCTCCCCTTTCCCTTTTATATTCTCTTCCATCCACGGGAATTGTAATTGTTTCAACTCCGTGGTCCCGCGTTATAATCCTTGACCGACACGAAATAATTCGTGGCGACGAGTTTTAATTGCGTCCGCGTTGATTCAATGAAGCAAATCCTGCCCCGTAAATTAGATAACAACACTCGATGTTATATCAAGCTAATTGAATTAATCGAAAAAATTATATTCCCCTTCGGACACGTCTCGTTATGAAATTATCTTAATACCTCCTGTGCTAATTATCCTGAGCGAAGCTGCGAGATATCAATGTACCATCCTTTTACGACTTCAATTACTTTTAAATTGCTCGGTGAATCGTTCTCGCCGTTCAACTCTCTTTACTCGTCGTTTATTTAACTTTCTTCTTTTTTTCTAATTTTGCTCGCTCGACAGGTACTTTAAAGCAGCCCGTAAAACGTACCGCTCCCGGAATAATGGAAAACGAGGATGTTATTATGGTTCTCTTTAGGTACGCCGTCGGGATAAATAAAAATGGCGGCACGCTTGACCGGCGACTCTTTCGTAAGTGCAAAGGGAGCAATTATGCAGGCGATATAGCATACGGGACGTTGAAAGGCAATCGCGTTCACGGTCTCATAAATTTACGAATGTTAGAGGTTCTTGCACGAAACTGCCTTTCTGTATCATACCAATTAAGCATTTTTGCAAGATTTATCGACGACACGAGCGGGTATTAAGTTCGCATCTGAAATTCGGATACACGTTCAATTTTCGTGAAGGTTGTTTCGAGTAATTAACTTATTTGCGGACATAGCTGGAATATTATCGTGTTCAGCACGATACGTCGTAATAAAGATTATTAATGAGGAATACCGCGAAATATAATTATATCCACGATTGAGTTTAATGTTCTGTTCAGAAGGAACTTTGGAAGTTTCGGATTTTTTAATTTTGGTATTCTGGGAACTTTGAGACTTTTGGGAGGCTGATGATTTTGGGGAGATTGGGACTTTAGTAATTTGAGAGTTTAGGAGATCGGGACTTTAGTAGATCGGGACATACGGAATTTTCAGACTTTGGGAATTTCGGGACTTGGGTAATTTAGGACTTTGGGAATTTTCGGATTTATGTAATTTGGGACTTGGGTAATTTAGGATTTTGAGAATTTTGGGACTTGTGTAATTTGGGACTTTGAGAGTTTGGGCATTTTGAAGTTTCGAACTTTGAGAGTAGGGAACTTGGAAAATTGGAAATTTAGTAACTTAGAACTTTGAGAGATTGGGACTCTGGAAGTTTTGAAATTTTGAGAGATTGGGACTCTAAGAGTTTTGGGACTTTAGGAGATTGGAACTCTAGGAGTTTTGGGTCATGGGAAATTTGGGACTTGGGTAATTTAGGACTTTGAGAGTTTAAGGAATTTGGAAGTTTGGCACTTTCAGTCTAGAGGACTTCGAAAGTTTCGTACTTAAATGTTTGGGACTCTGGAAGTTTTGGGACGTTGGAAGTTTGGAACATTCCAAACTATAGGAAGGAGACATGAAACTCCAGGAGTTTTGGAACATTGCAAATGTAGCACTTGGATAATTCAGAGCTTTGAGACGTAGGAAATTTGAAATTTAAATTTGAAGCTATGAACATTTATTCATGAAATTTAAAACTTGCAATTAATACCCCATGTAAGAGTTCATCGATCAAGCAACAAAATTGAAACCTGTCCTAATGTTTAATACCACTAGAATAAAGCAAACAAATTTTCTTTTAAAGCAACAGTTTAACTGAAGTTCATGTACTTTGGATTACGAATCAAATGCGAAAGAAAATAAAATTTGACCACTGTTTGCTTGAATTACGAAGCAAATGTTCGAGTGGTTGATTCGGGAACGTAAATCCTTCCGGAAAAGCGGTAATAATTTAAAGAAAGAAGTTTTAAGAAGATTTTCTCTGTTCCCAACGAGAAAAAGGCAGGTCCATCTCCGAGTAAATTACTCAAAGCAATTAGCTTTCAGGCTGAAATGGAATGGCGTGCAAATAAACGTTCTCCTTCGTCCGAATCAATTTAACGTAGCCCTGAAGTTGCCGAAATCGCGTCGAATTAAAGGGTACCGATTGAAAATCGAACAGCGGTATGCAATTAGGTTGGAAAATCGTTTACCTTTGTCGATGATCAGGATAGTTTGAAATTTAATAGCAGACCGTCGGGTACTTTCGGTCGACGCGGAACAAACCGAAATTGATCTAACAAAGCTTTTCCCATCGTACGACTGCAATCGTTCTACTCCTTCGTTCGGATTAGCAACGAACTTTCTGTTTCTTTCGTAGTTTCGACTTCTCGTTCCACGATTGTTCCTTCTATTTCTTTTTTCGTCTTTCGACGAAGCACCGCTGCAAAACTTGTTCCTTTACTTCGCAATCTGAACGCTTATTTGAGCGGGAAAGAGAGAAAAAGAGATTTCATTGCTCGTGACGCGTTTCGATTTTCACTTATCCCGTACCGTATTTCACCTGTCAAACTCATTCCTCGCAGGAAGTTGAAGTTTCGAAAATGACGCCTCTCTGGCCGGATGTCGAGCGAATTTTCATTTTTAAATGGCAACCCGTATTTCGATTTGATACCTCTTCAACGTGGATGCAGGCAATTTCAGATTACTCGCTCAAGTATTTTCGCATAAACTTCAACGAGATTCGATGAGATCTCATGTTTGCCGTCGGAGAAATCGGAGCAAATTTGTAATTTGTTCGAATGTAAATGTGAAAGTTTGATGGATTTGATCTGGGGTAGAGATAAGCGGAAGTGAATAAGGAAGGGTTGAATATTTTGGGAGTTACTTTGGGAAATTTTGGTATTTTAATGTTTGAACGCTGAGGAATTTAAAAAATGTAATTTGAGATTTTGGCTATTGGAGATGAAGGTAGAAACTAGGGAATTTTAATATTTGGAAACTTGAAAGTTTGGGAATTTAGAAAGTTATGGAATGCAGAGATTTGGGTATTTAGGAATTTGGAAACTATGGATCTGAGAATTTAGGGATTTCGGAAATATGGATTTGGGGATCTGGGGATATAGGAACTATTGATTTTGGAATCTAGGGATTTGGGAAATATGGACTTGGGGATTTGGGAATATAGTAACTATTGATTTTGGAGTCTAGGGATTTGTGAAATATAGATTTGGGGATCTGGGGATATAGTAGCTATTGATTTTGGAATCTAGGGATTTCGGAAATATGGATTTGGGGATCTGGGGATATAGGAACTATTGATTTTAGAATCTAGGGATTTGGGAAATATGGACTTGGGGATTTGGGGATACAGTAACTATTCATTTTGGAATCTAGGGATTTGGGAAATATAGATTTGGGGATCTAGGGATATAGTAGCTATTGATTTTGGAATCTAGGGATTTAGGAAATATGGATTTGGCGATCTGGAGATATATTCACTATTGATTCTGCAATCTAGGGATTTGGGAATTGTAGTTGCAAAGCAATAAGAATTTAAAAATAATTGATTTGGTTATCTAGGGACTTGGGAATTTAAGGACTTGGGATTATATTTGAAAATCTAGGAATTTGATGATTGTGGATTGTGGGAACTTAGGGACTTGGAAATTCAGAGATTTCAAAATTGAGGGATTAGGAAATTTGGAAGTTTGGAGATTTGTGAAATCAGGAATTTGAAAATTTCGAAATTCCATAGTTCCAAATTTCCAAAAATACAAATCAACAATTCTCCAATTTCCTAAATCAAATTTCTAATCTCCCAAGTTCATAAATTCCTACATTACGAAACTTCTGGATTTCTATATTCCCAAGTCCCTATATCCCCGTATCCCTATATTCCCCCATTTCCTAAAACTTGAAATTTCTAAACCTTCACTTTATAGACTCCAAAGTCCTCACATACTAAATTCCCTAGATTCCATAAACCTTTCAACAAGAGTTCCCTAGATTGCAAAATCCTATCAAATAATCCCTCCATACTCTCAATCTCCCATTAGTCCACCGACAAAAATTCCCCAGATTCAAACACCCTTCTACTATATTAAAAAGATCTCTCGAAACTCCTTAAGGTAAAAAATTCTAAAATCCAAAAAATCTTAAATCTCTATAATTCTAAATATTCCCAAGTCCACTTCACAGATAGATGTCCATTTTGTCAGAAACGTGTTCAGAAAATTATCTCGTGGATCTGAACGATCTTAACGAAGGAGTTAAGAAGGAAACGCGTGATCAAAAAGCAGCCAGCAAGCTGCCATTCAATGTTCTCCCATGTGGAAACACTTCCGCGGTGCAAGGTGAAAGGCGGCACAATCAAGCCGACAGAATGAATCACGCAACGACCAAACAACACTCATAGAACGGATGTAAATCGTGACCGGTCGCAGTGGGTGAATCGGGAGCAAATCGATCCTGTGGCCGGCAACAATATCATATCGTGCCTCGCGAACAGTTTACACGGGCTCGTGCACACGTGCCACGACGTAATTGCAAGCTGTTCAACGCGGAAACTTTCCTAGCTACTTACTCAACATAATTTCATTTGAAACAGATGCCGTGCAATTCTAGAAATTACCACTTGTCCCTGGTCGAATTAATTGCCGAATTGGACGCTCGCCAAGCGTGTCCGATACCAGACATCCAATCGACTGCCTTACTTTTTTCAAGATCGATCACCTGCCAGCTCTTATATTATTATGACATTATGTTGCTCTTTGTGTGCCTCTGATACAACCTCTACTATGATTTATACGGCGATTAGACTGAATTTACGTTGCCACGAATAAAAACGACTAATGTCTCATCCTTTGTATTCCCCGATACTTGATTGCCTGTATTATTGCTCGATTTAAATTGCAAATTAGAGCACAACGAAGATATGAGAAAGATTTAGCATTATTGAACTGCGACTGCGTCACGGGCGGAGCGAGGTAATGATAACGCGAGGGGTTAATTGGGGTAAGCTGTACATTACGCTGGCAGACTATTATGTTTGGGGACACATGTAAAGTTGGTAATTATTTAAGCTCTGAACTTTCATACTATCGAACTTTATAGTTTTAATATTTCTGAACGCGGGCTTTTTCAAATTTTCAAATTGTTCAATTTATAGATTATAACTTGTAATTTGAATGTAATATTAAATTTGAATTTCGAGGACAATTTTGACATTCTGGAATTTATAAATCCTCACACTCATCGAACTGCAAAATTACAGATTCTCATGTATCCCGAAATCTTAAAATCCCTAAATTCTAATGTCCCTCGATATCTATGTCCCCAAATTGTAATGTCCCCAAATACCTATGTCCCTAAAATACAATATTCCCAAGTACCTACGTCTCTAAATTACAATTTCCCCAAATAATTATGTCCCTAAATTACAATGTCCCCAGACACCTATATCCCTAAATTCTAATGTCCCCAAATACCTATGTCCCTAAATTACAATGTCCACAATTACCTATGTCCCTAAATTCTAATCTCCCCAAATACTTATGTCCCTAAATTACAATGTCCCCAATTACCTATGTCCCTAAATTCCAATTTCCCGAAATACCAATGTTCCTAAACCACAATGTCCGAAAATACCTATGTCCCTAAATTTCTACATCCCCAAGTTCCACGTTCGTCAAACACCTAAACCCCTAAATTCATAAATTTTGAACTTTGTAGACGTGAAATTCCTAGAACCAGAAATCTCTAGGTACCTGCAATATTATATTAATAATCATAACAGTGTCGAGCAAAAAGTCGCATAAAAGTCGCCTAGAACTGATAGCGTTGGTCGCAAGGAAATATTGCGTGTAATTGAAGGCAGGTAATTTGTACGAATGAAAGTTTTGTTCGGGTACAAATTCCCGTACATATCTCCAGACTGATATACCATCACCAATAGATTTCTCCAGAGGACCGTTAGACACTCGGTGAAGGTTTATGTTTTGGGGTTGTTTCTCCAAGAAAGCTTTTGGTCGTTTGTGTCTTTTTATCGACAATCTTCATGCGGACAGAAATGTACAAATTTATGAGAAATTCGTGATTCTATCTACACCCCGAATTTTACAAAGAAACCACAGCAATTTCATCAGATTGATACAAGTCTGGATCTCTGACACGGCAATATTGAATATTACAGGAGAAAAAGTTTAAAGCAATCAAGAAAGAACGAAAGCTCTTCGAGTCCTTGTCTCGGTAGTTCTTCTCACGTACCAAGGCGATTCGAAACTTCGTTTTGCAAAAGTTTTCATGAAAAGTTATGGCAATCACCGATTCATTGATTAGCTGTTGGTTCGCGTGTAACTTTGATCGCCAGGAGGCTCAATACCTTCGTGATCAGCCGAGACTATTAAGCATTGGACAGAGAAAGTTTCAACTACTTGACCGGAGAATGGAAAAGTTTATTAAAACCTTGAATCCTTCGAAATCCTTCGGTTCACGTATCGAAGTGGTTCATTTCACGAAACTTTTTATGAAAAACTATTACAATCGATTGTTAGGTCATCGAACAAAAGTTAGACTTCAGCGTTTCGTGATCACAAAAATTATTCGGTAGGAAATTTAAAATTCCTAATTCCCCAAATTCTCAAATACTGAAGCCTCGAAAGGTCTAAAATTTCCAGCGTTTAACTTCAAAACTTCCAAATACCTCGAATTTTCAATTTCTCAAAATCCTAAAGTCCAAAACTATCGATCTACCAAAGTCCTGAACCACCTGTCCCATCACTTCAATACTTCACCGTTCCAAAATTCCAACATCCCAAAACCACGTGTCGATATCCCAAATTCTCAAAGTTGCAAATTTGCAGAGTTCCGAAACTCCAAAATTCCGATTGAATAAAAACTACTCCACACCCGAAATTTTATTCTCGAAAAAGTGTCAAATGTCTCTAAATCAAATAACTAAAACTATGAACAATTTACTCTGACGTCATCTTCAACGAGATATTTAACCGCATCGCCAACTATCGTCGTTATACTGGGAGCGTCTCACGTCGGGTCATTATAGTCACCTTTAATAACGCACGGGTTAAGCAACTGCAACCAAGTTGGTGGAAATTGCGGGAACCAGAGTGTAGTTCGATAAATAAGAAACCACAACTGTAATTCACGCCTTCGGGGACGATTTACGGAGTAGCAGAAAGTAGCTGGGAAATATTTCGTAACAATGTTGGCCATTGTGGTTGGTCAGGGGATAAAATCGTGAATGAATGCTTGCTACTGTCCGAAAGACTTTTGAGCTCGACTCTTTGAGTCCTCGATACGATCCCTTTTGTACAACAAACCTTTGTACGAGGTGTTTCCGAACATAAGCTCGTTTCATTCTGCGTGGGTCCAATCATGACATTTATCACTGACGCTGTTTTAATTAAGCTAAAAATGTCGTTAAAGTTTCTGCCGGGCTTTTACACGTTACAAAATTGCTCATCACCAAATTGAAATTAATTTGTGCGATGCACAAAAACAAGGTACTAATATTAGTTTCAGTAATTGTGTATCATCGTCATGTGACTCTTTAGAGATGTTGACACGTTAACTACAAAGGGACAGGGTGGTTATTTAATTTCGTAATGTGAGCGAAAATGTCAAAACATTGACGAAAATGAAACAATACTTGTATTATTTTATTTATTTTTTTATTGGACACGTTGACCAACACAGTGACGTTTGCGGTCAGACAACAGATTCTTAAGAAGAGTAATATTTCAATTTTATCTTATAATTTATTAATGTATATCACTGTGTCAGTATGAGGAGTCTTAAAATGTTCCTTTCGTTTAATTTTCCTTTAAATAACTAATTTAATTGAATTTTCATTGCCGGTCACAAATGACCATCGTGTCATTCTGTTGAATGTTTAAATAAGTCTGTGGGTCACTGGTAACCCTTGAAATAATTAAAATTTTAGTAATAATACAGCGGTGAAAACATTCGAAGTTCAAGAGTAATGAATAATGAATGTAACAGTGCTGTCTGACCACCGCTGGATCATACTACTTAATCAGCCAGTCACAAGTTACCACCGTATCGTTCATCATGTTAAATGTTCAACTACGCTAAATCTATGGGTCACTGATAACCCTTGGAATAATTAAAATTTTGGTAATAATACATCGGTGAAAACATTCAAAGTTCAAGAGTAATGAATAATGAATGTAACAGTTGTGTTTGACCATCATACTACTTAATCAGTCAGTCACAAGTTACCACCGTATCGTTCATCATGTTGAATGTTCAACTATGCTAAATTTATGGGTCACTGATAACCCTTGGAATAATTAAAATTTTGGTAATAATATATCGGTGAAAACATCCGAAGTTCAAGAGTAATGAATAATGAATGTGGTGTCTGACCATCGCTAGATCATACTACTTAATCAGCTTACACTCCGCTAGTTAATGAAGCATCACCCGTTTATTTCTCCGTAATTATTTTTTGCCAGAATTCCGCGACTGTTACAGATTTCCTTGTTCGAAACTTGGAGCTTCATTGTTCCGCAAGTTCGTAGTACTTCGAAGTTTAAATTACTCCCAGCTACTTTGTGAACGAAAATCGAATGCTGGAACCATTTCCCTGCATCGCTACAATCTTGAACTTTATCTCAGATATAAACCTCGAATTTCATGGGGGGACGTTTTAAAACAACTCGCAAGATTGCAGCAATTTCCGGAAGCAAAAATTGTTACGAGGTTTTGTTAGAAATCTAAGTATTCAGGTTGCCTTTTTTACCGGTTTCAAGATTTACGCTGTATCGGGTAAAATGCTTCGATTAGTATCTTTCACGAGGTCTCGGTTAACTAACCAGTCCGCTTTTATCGTGAAAACTTGCTTGGACTTTTTCCGATAGGTTGCAACGAGGACGAAGTAGAACTTTGTAATTTAACTTCTGCATTCTTTCAAGATATAGTTATACAGTTGAATGTTACGAAATTGCTACTGATGCTCCATGTAAGGGTACCAGGTTTCTCTGCTTCCTTTCATAATAAATTTATAGTAATTCTTTTCCGGTGCTAACATGTTGACTACCGGTATAAAAACAGACACGTGTTGTGAGCCATGTTAAAAATTTATTCACGACGAAAACAGCCAGTTGTCACATTTAAATCTTGAACTTTCTACGTTCTATTTTTAATACAATACTGTTCTTCAAATCTTCTTCATTCAATAATTATTTAAATACATTTGTGACCCTTGAAGATTGCCTCGATTATCATAGAATCATAGAAGAAATTTCAACCACAATCATTTGAAGACTTTAAATAGAATGATCTATAAATGATCAGACGTGAATACCATCATATTTGACAAATCTTTATGTCTATAATTACAATATTATGATCTCATGTTTCGGAATAGATGACAGTTCACTGTAGTTAACAACCAACCAATTAACCATTAATTAACAAGAAGTTCTTGTCAAGAAGTTCGTGTCGAGAAGTTCATTCTCATGTAGCTTCAAACTTCAAATTGATAAGCCGTAAGTGGTATTTTGCGTCGCTTCTATATCACCGAATTATGTCATTCGGTATAGAACAACCTGATAGAAACATATTACCATGGATGAAGGATAATTACAGACACAGTTATCAACGCTTAAGAGAAGGTGTTGAAAACCGTCAGGAAGCTGTTTGAATGAAACTCGATTACCAGCTGCTCATGCATGACAGCTCTACGCCTATAGCTATCTGTCGAGAACATTAGAGAAATCTGGTACACGTTCCGCGAAAAACGATGCCAATTTTGGTTTAAACTCTTTGTAAAATTTCTAGTTATTCAATGCTATTATGTAGAAAATTGGGTATTTGAGAATTTTGAAATTTAGGATTTGGAGGCTTGGTGATTTGGAAATTTCGAAACTTGGGGGTGTAGAATTTAGGAACTTTAGATATTTGGAGATTTGGGAAATTTGGGAAGTGTGAGAATTTGGGGTATTTGAAAGTTTGGGGTGTTTGAGAATTTGGGGTGTTAGAAAATTAGGAGTATTTGAGAATTGGGGGTGTTTGAATTGGGGGTGTTTGAGAATTAGGGGTATTTGAGAATTGGGGGTGTTTGAGAATTTGGGGCATTTCAGAATTTGGGGTGTTTGAGAATTTGGGGCATTTCAGAATTTGGGAATCCGAGATTCGGAGGTTCGATAATTCAGAAAATTTTAATTTTGGAAAAATAAAATTTGGAAATTTCCAAATAAAAATTCCTAAACACAAAAATTACACGTAATTCTTCCATAACTCTAATCGATGATAAAAAATAACTCATCGTTCGAGGGACGACATCGAAGATAAATACGGGTGAAAAAGATTCTGTTAAATATAATCGAGATATTCTGCACGAATCACGCACGATTACACGATGCAGTCCGTTTGGTTAACAACGTTCTTATCTACGACCTGTATTGTGAAAATTTATCGGCAAACCGCAGGGCTTCCGGCACGAATTTCCGAAGGAAGCTCGCCTGCTTCTCTGCGGATGCTCTAAGTAACTAGGTAAAAACATGTGTAATTTATTTCCGAGTCTCCTGACCTGCCAGAAAGAATGTACACTAATTTCTAACGTGTCTACAACAGATTCCTGATACTGATGAACAACGATATCCAGTGTCGTGCTTTTAGTTACCACAGTTTCGAATCTATTTGCTCCGAAGCAACATTTAATCTACTTTCTCATGATTTCTCTGACGATTATATTTATCACTAATTCACTCATAACTTCAATTTTTTTAATTTTTAAATGATTTGGTTTTTTATATTTATAGTTTTCTAATTTTTAAGTTTTTACCATTTCAAGATTTCCAATTTTCTTATATGTTACTGTAATTTTACTATATGTTATTATTTGTAATTTTTCAATTTTCTAGCTTTCAAGCCTACAAGTTTCAAATGGTTAGATTTGTAAGTTTCTAAATGTTCATAAGTTTCTAAATTGATTAAATTTTTATGTTCTACACTTATCAATTTTTAAAGACGAATGTTCTTCTTCAACTTATCCATCTAACTTTTCAAGCTTCTGAATATTCACATTTGAAAATGAAAAACTATCCACACATATAAATTGAAAGTTCACAAAAAGATACAAGTTTCCTTTGTCAAGTGTCTTCTAACATTCGTACCTCTACAAAGCGTAAATTCTCCGATTTATAGTTATCCATCCGTCTAACCCGACAAAGTAAATTTCTTGGAGTCTAAAAACCAGCTGCCCTAAAATGGCGCTGAAACGAAATAACAGCCCGAGAACTATTTGCTGTTTAACGTGTACACTAAATTGCGAGCACGAGAGAGAAAAAAAGCCCCGATGAAGTTGCAGTCAATTTGGAGTAAATTTCGTGCAAGCATTTGATTAGAAGCGTAACGAAACGAAAGGTTTTGTTTCGGAATGGAATATCGTGCATTTGACCTCGTTCGGGAGAACAGTCACCCATTGTCCCTTGCCAATATCCTGTGATAGTTCCGGATATTTCGTGACCAGGATTCGCTACCAGTTTCTGTGAAAGGTTTTTTCTTCGTGATATCAGGGAAGATTCGGGACTGCGGCACATCGCTTTAAAAATTTGAAAACCTAATTTCATCACCAGCCAGGATTTTGACCGCATCAACTTCCCGATATTCCTTGACTCTTCCGGGTATTTGCATTCGCGTGGATCAACCAGAATAAAAGTTGGACCCTGCCAATCCCGACGAGGTAAAACTTTTTCTGAAGTACTGTTCCGATACGGTGTAGAATCCGCGAAGAAAAGGAGCGTCCTTGGATTCCTGCTAACGCTACTTTCCAACTTCTATTACTTCTTATAGAATTTTCTCTCGTTGATTTGCCGTTTCCACGGGACTTGTCGACCCTTTCTTCTTCTCCCCTCTTTCTCCCTCTTCTCGAAAGGTCCTCCGAGTAACGCTTTTCCCTTAACTTTTTACCTCTGGTTAACAAACCGACATTTTTTGCGTGCTTCGTGTTTTATCCTCGATTGAGGACAAAAATTTGAACGTTCGTTAAATTTATTAAACGAATTGACGTCACAGGTGAGTTAGAGCACCGCAAAAGGATTCACGTACCGTGAGTCATGAACTTTACTGGGACAGTTAAAACTATCCTGCGACAGATGCGCAATTTCGATCTGGTCAGAAGTTTCGAGGTACACACGTGGATCATGAAGTCGTCAGCGAAACTTTCAATACGTGTGCGGCTGATGACTGCATGGGTACGTGTTGAAGTCACACGTATGACACTTGCTATTCAAGTACTTTTTTTTTACACAATTTCTTCTAGGAATAATTCAGTGATTGTTGCAGAAGTTAGGATTTGACTATTTCATGTTATAATATGTTATTCCATTTGCAAGAGTATTGTGTAGTTAGAATTTGGTTACAAATGTTATATTGTACTTTTATATCTTATTCTATTTGCAAAATAAATGTTAGTTATTTATACTCTTAGAACATCTCTTAGTATATCTCTTAATTGTGAAGATTTATGAAATGTTTCGTATCTAACTTCAATAATAAGTGATCCACATTGACCACCTTATAGTATTGAGGTTATGTATGAAACACATAAGGTTAGGTTAAGTCAGATTAGCTTAGTATATTTCTTAATTTTGAAGATTGATGAAATGTTTCATATCTAACTTCAATAATAAGCCATCCACATTGACCATCTAATACTATTGAGGTTATGTATGATACACATAAGGTTAGGTTAAGTTAAGTTAGGTTAGTATATCTCTTAATTGTGAAAATTTATGAAATGTTTCACATCTAAGTTCAGTAATAAGTGACCCACATTGACACCTTATAGTATTGAGGTTATGTATGAAACATATAAGGTTAGGTTAAGTTAGGTTAGCTCAGTATATCTTTTAATTGAGAAGATATATGAAATGTTTCATATCTAGCTTCAATAATAAGTGACCCACATTGACCAGCTTATACTATTTAGGTTATGTATGAAACACGTAAGGTTACGTTCTACCTTCTGCTAGTCAGGATGATAACGAGACATATGTTATACAGAATAAATCGTACATACAATGTATATATCAATCTTAAAATTGAAGAATATTCTTCATTTATGATCGAAAATTTGTGAAGGATGTAAACAGTATAATCTATAATTGAATCCTGTGAGTTGTATTATGACAGTATGGTATTGTGGGGTATACAAGTTATAAGGTCTGAAAGGAAGATTTGGTAACTAGAGCAGGTAGTGAGCTATAGTCGGATGAAAATTATGTAGAAAATAGATGTAGGTGTTGTCGATGTCCCTCTGGTGGCGAACGAAAGGTTCGATTCGCCCGCTTCCACTTTGGCCGCCTTCATGAATAATGTAATTCGGGCTATCGCATTCTCTGGTCCGCATCGAAATAACTTTTTCAACGGTCGAGTGGTTCGCTAACGGGCCGAAATTAATTTCCAACGGTGAACGATCTAATCGTAGACTGCTTGAAAGTTCGCTATATAATTATACCCGCGGCAGATAGGAATCGTCGCGCTGTTCGCCGAACGAGATCAACGATTAATTGTTTCCAGCTTTCCACGCAAATTGAACGATGAGCGTCGAACCGGCGGGAACTTTCACAGCGTCGAACAATCGTCGAGCTATTTCGTAATAAGTTTTGATAAACAGAGCGCGATTATTTTTAAACGCGACGGGATCAACGAGCGAAGATAAAGAAGGAGAGGACGAAAGCTGCAATTACTGGCGAGTTTGTGGCCCGTTCACCAAGAAAATTGCCCCGTAAACTCTTCTTATCGTGGAAATGTAGAACGTTTCGTCGTTGCGAAGGATAATATTCGCGAACGCTTTCTTTTTCAACGAGGACCAACTTCTCATTATCATCAATAACGGGATGCACGATCCTTTCACATTATGGCCGCTCAACTTCACTTGTAATTTTTATGGCAATGACAAGAGGCCTCTCTTATCGTAGATGGATGAGATCAGGATTTAAAGATCTTCAAGGTTACAAACTTTTAAATCCTCACATTTCTAAAGCTTTAAACTTCTGTGTACCTACATTACAAATCCCTGATTCTCGAACTTTCAGAGTCCCAAATTCTTAAGTTTTCAAACCTTTATGTTCCTAAAGTTTCAAATTTCTGTGTACTTAAACTTGTCAATTGTCAATCTTCAAATTTTCAAATCTGGTAACAGTGGACCTCTAAATACGAACAGAGGCATTTAGGAATGCAAGTAATCTTGGGATGTAAAGATCTGGGACTATAAGAATCTAGAACTTCACAGATCTAGAGTTGCAGATATCTAGGGGTATTGAGATATAGGGCTATAGAGATCTAGGAATATTTAGATCTATAATTATAGGTTTCTATGAATGTAGGAAATAAAGAAATGTCAACATCTAGTGCCAAGATCTAGAATGTAGAAATCTAGGACTATAGAAATTTAGGGTTGCAAAGCTCTAACTATGTGAAAATATAGAAATGTAGAAAATTAGGAATCTAGAGATATAGAAATCTAAATATTCAAATTCCACTTTCATTACATAATTATATTCTTCTTTTGAAGCAACCACTTCGTCTTTATTTTTATAAAAAGAAAGTGGTACCCGAATGCACTTCACATTTTATCGTAAACTGAAAATAAGTGAAAACGACAGCACGAAAATGTAAATCTGCAATTAATAATTGAATAAAGCTCCCTTAAATGCTTGGAAGTTTATTAACCATGATTTTAAGAGGTATAAACACGAAAAACGAGAAACTAGTAAATTATTGATGACCATTAGCGGATAAAGTTACGTTCACTCGATAATCCGCGCTTTCCCGCTGTAAAAAGTGTTTACTAAAATTTAAATACTTCGAAGGTCCGTTGGCAGAATTATCGAAAACCGATAACGGAAAGGGGTTGATTTCGAGTTTAATTAAATCCGCGAAAGTGTAAAAAATTCTGTGGATCTTTTTTTTCTCCGCCGATAAACCGTGGCGATACATACGGCTGTATTGTGGATTTCATTGGCACAAAGAAATCATGGTTGCGTATGATCTGGTACACTGAATGCTACCAGCTTTAAATATTTCAGCATCGTGGGACCATTGTATCCCAGGTCAATTTGGTACCATTAAGCGAACAATTTGCGATTGATCGAACTCATTGAAATACTTTCTACAATTGTTCTAGCATTTTATATTATTCATCATGACAGAGCCAGCACTTTCCAAAATTACACGAGCGTTAAAAGTATTTTTATTAAAATTATTAAAATAGAAATTTCTGTAAAATTGTAAGAACTATAACAGAGTAATTATCTGTTAAGAGGTTATCTTTGTAAGTCAATTATAGAACTTTAAACTAATCTGAAATCTTTCTTTTTTGGAGCTTTGAGAAACATTTCAGAATTTCAAAACGTTTGCTGGTGGAATGACATATTTAAATATACAATAATTCTGAGGAGTTTGCAAAAATTTTTGAGTTGTTTTTATTTGTGGAGCTTGTGATAGGTTCCATAAGATCAATGTTATTCGAAACAGGGCTTTAGCTCATTACTTGACAACATCTTACGTTAGAGATATCGAGTAGCTGTCTGGGTAGTCGGCGACGAACGGAATAATGCATGGCTGTATAGGTCTAATCGAATATATTGACATATGTCACAAACACAGCGCAAATTGTATAATAATAATCATATAACCAAAATACTTCTGTTACAAGATACAAGACATATTGCCTATTCTATTGAAAATTGTAAGATCAAAAAAACATGTATTAAAAATGTAAAGAAAATTTGGTAACTCTTCATGATCAGAATTCTGAGTACAAACAGTAGCTGAAATAAATTAAACGAAATTGCGTTAAATTTGTTGTATCGATTCGTAAATTAACATGCTCTAAATTAAATTATATCAAATTACGACGTTCCAATTGCAACATCAAATTGTTAAAATGTGTTCAAATTAATAATACATTTCCTGTTATGCAATTATTAACGCTGTTATCATCATTTATACCACTTCAGGAAAATTCCGATATAACGAGCCAGTTAAGTATCTAAACGATAGAAACTTGATACGTATCATTATTTCCGGTCTCAGACCGCTAAAGCTTTCACAAAGAGGAGATTATTTACCAACATCGTTTAAGAAGATTCCCTCCGTTGCTTTGCACCCCTATAGAGCATCGTCAAAATAGAAACAAGTATTCTTCAGCGATCCCGTGAAACGATCGTTAATTAAGATTAAACGAAAAAGGTATCAAAGGAACGTCAGAGATCACCGTTCTCGCTCATTAGCTCGTTCAAATGTTTCATAAACAAGATCCTTTCTCCCGCAGAATTTCTCGTCGAATTGTCGACACTTGACCCAACACGACCGGCCATGCAAACGAAACGAGGGTCCCCTTCCGTACTTTGTATTTATGAAGCGAAAGCTGGTGAAAAATTTGCGAATTTACTGAATTTCGCGCGGTCCCCCGGCAAGAACGTATTTGCAATGCATAAGGTACAGAAATGGTACTCCTTTGCGTCTCAGAAACGTGAACATAAGTCGACGTGTAACGTAAGTTAACACTTTGATTTCATGTTGGTAACCCAAAACAATAATTAGAATTATTGGTCAATTATTGAAACCTAACTTCTTATTCTACAATACTATACTCGTGACAATTGCATTTTGGGTTCAATTTTAATGGTAATCTATAAATTTAAGGATCGTTGAAAACGTGCTTAACATTTTAACTTTAGTTGCTTCAACGTTGCAGCAATAAATAGCCAGCAGTGAGTGACGCAACCCAGAAAATTGTAGGTTAATAGGTTAATTTGAAAATGAACTATGCATATAATGTAATCTGGTTCGTGTAACCTGACTATCTATATAATAAAGTTCTCCATGTAATCCGCATGTAATTTTTCAACGATCCTTTGTTCAAGATTTGCAGCTTCATTGCTCGCGAAGTTTGTATTAGAAGTTGAAATTCTTCGCAACAAATCGAGGAGTGTATCCATTTTCTTGCATGATACAACGTTCTCCAGTTGCAAAGCAAATTCTTCACCGAACTGGGAACAAGTGAAAACATTCGAAAAACTCGCACCATCAATTATTTATTCCTCGTGAAACTGGCGGTGATGAAAAAAGAGCATATCCGTCAAAAACATGAAGGCACTCGACGGTACGTTTAGGAGAATGCTCGTTGAGGTTGTGGCACGGACGGGAAATCTATTCTGTTTCTCTTTTGTTTTTTATGAAGCGAAATTTGTGATAACCTGGTGGGGACATTCAGTGCGACGTACCTTTGAACGAAAACCGATTCGTTCTTTCATTTTATTCGGAATAATCAACAACTCTCGTAAACCCGGCGGAAACGTACCATCCGTTGGTATAGGGTCGTTAAGTGGATTTGCAAAAATTCGTGAAATTTTATCGTACCGAAAAGATCGAAAAATTGTGGCAAATACGGGATAAGATTACCAACTAAAGTGATGCTCATCTGCATTCAAAATTTCTATCTGACGAATTTATGCGAAATAATTCTGTAGAAAGAAGTGTACCGGAGAATTTTAATTTACGATTTAAATTTAGGTAATTGGAAATTTGGAAATTGGGGAAGGAGGGAATTGGGGAAGGTGGAAATTGCGGTATGTGGGAATGGGGTATGTGAACATTGGGAAATGTGGGAATTGGGGGAAGTTGGAATTGGGGAAGGTGGGAATTGGAGAAGGTGGGAATTGGGGTATGTTGGAATGGGGTGTGTGGAAATTGGGGAATGTGGGAATTCGAGAAGGTGGGAATTGGGGTATGCTGGAATGGGGTATGTGGAAATTGGGGAAGGTGGGAATTGGGGAAGGTGGAAATTGGAGAAGGTGGAAATTGGGGATGATGGGAATTGGGGTAAGTGGAAAATTGGGGTATGTGGGAATGGGGTAAGTGGAAAGTGGGGAATATGGGAATTGGGGGAAGTTGGAATTGGGGAAGGTAGGAATTGGGGAAGGCCGAAATTTGGGAAGGCGGAAATTGGGGAAGATAGGTATTGTGGAAGGTGGAAATTGGGGATGGTGGGAATTGGGGTAAGTGGGAATTGGGGTATGTGGGAATAGGGTATGTGGAAATTGGGGAATGTGGGAATGGGAGGAAGTTGGAATTGAGGAAGGTAGAAATTTGGGAATGTGGGAATTGAGGAAAGTGGACATTGGGATAAGCAGAAATTGGGGAATGTGAAAATTGGAAAAGTGGAAATTGTGGAAGGTGGAAATTAAAGAAGGTGGAAATTTATTAACCCCCTTTATATCGTTTTAGTATCCCGATGAAACTTACCGAAGTGTTTAATAATCTCCAAGATAGAAGTCAATTTCATACATCAAATTAAAAACTGATTAGGTCCATGATACATTGAACACGTTCAATCTTCGGCAGCGTTCCGAAACTGGGTCAAGAAGTTACATTGCGATGTTCGATTGCAGCGAGGCTGCGATACTAAATTCTTTATAGTTTCATGTACTTTTTCCTTCCATTTCGCTTCGATATTGTTGCTAAGCTCGCGATGAAATTTTAAATTGATTACGGTGAATCTTTCCTCGTGCACTCGTTCCTCGACATTTCTGATTTCAACTCACCGGTCTGCAGTTATAGCGAGTTTTAAGAGGTTTCCCATGTTCCACTTGAAATTTGAATATTTTTAATAGCTCTTCCGACAAAGCGCCAAAGTCCAAAGTGGAAAAACTTTTCGCAGTAAAAGCTGGATTCTTTCATGAGGCTGTATTGTGCATTTTAGTTAAGCGCGTATCAATTACGAAGTTGAACTCTTGATGTCAAAAAATAAAGAAGAAAAACAATGCATACACGAGATCTTGAATTAAGCTTTTAACTCGCTACTTCACGTGATATAACGATGCAATTTTCACGCGATATAAAATCGTTGTAATTTTATTTCTTGCGGTTATTTTGTAACGCGACGTTCGCGGCCGATTAACGTTTGTTATTAATATTAATTACTGTGGCGCGTTCCTGATAACGTTCCTAAGAAACGAAAACAATTAATATTTTCACAGTCAGGTTACCAGCGAAACGTACAATTTCCATGAAATATATTTCTTCTTTATGCGGTGTTCTTTATTTCTTGCTCCCGTTAGTTTAGACACGTATTCTTTTGAACACTTTTTACAGCGTGATATTACAGTCGTAGCAACGTGCATGGAAATTACCGTTACATTCGTGCTACAGAATTGTACGCTGTTGTACATTTAACTTGCTATAACTCGGTATAATTTTACAATTAAACTCTCGTAAGCTCGTATCTTTTAACGCTACCTTACCTTTTTTCCAGCCGCTCGCGTTGTTATGAATTTCATGGCAATATTTTACGAACACTGTTCATTTCATTTTTACCTCTTTCTTATTGTTACTTTTCACAGTAAAATAGACATTTTTCGGGGAAATATATACTTGGAATCTCTTCATTTGCACATTTTTAGAGTGAAAAATAGACTTTCACATTTACAAATTTAGAAATTTTCATTGTTTAAAAGTTTCAAATTTAGAAATTTAGATTTTTAGAATCTTTCGTTAGAAATTAAAGGGATTTAGATATTTGACTTGTTAAATTGCAAAATTGGTCCAGAAGTTTTTTAATTTTCCAAGTAAATTTTCGAATTAGGAAATTTAAATATTTATAAATCTTTGAAATTTCATATCTGAGTGCATAAGAATTTTTACAGTGACAAGTTCAGTATTTATCAATTTTAACAATCACAAATTTGTCAGCTTAACAAATTCACACGTCTATAATCTCTAAACTCGATTAATAATAAAAGTCATCATCGAAACTGATTAAAACGATCACTACATATTTCACCATAAATATTTGCCATCTAGGAAAAGAAAGGAAAATTATATTGCAAAGGGCAGAACCTTAAAAGAATAGATAAAAAGGGATCAGTAGGTTGGTGGTAGAATAACAGTGGTTTCGTGATATGAATGGGATATTCACGTGTTGGTTTTAAGTGTTGGGTATAAAAGTATTAATAAAACCTGTTACCATCTTGAATACCAACGAGATTGTATCGGAAGGTGTAGCTGTTGGTTGAATGTAAAAAAGTAACGGGTACTACGTGATTAAATGCGCAAAATGAATAGTTAATTGTACGCAACAGTAGTAAGATACGATATTGCACCGACAATATACGTCTGTTTAATAACGCTGTATTCCACTTGCTTGCTTTACTAAACGTTTCGCATTTCATTTCACTTGCAAACCAAATTACTCTACACTCGAATTCTACGTCATTAATTTGTTCTTGCAACTTGATTCCAGCGTTTTCGTTTCTTTGTAAGTTTTATCAAATTACAATTCTTTTTGTTTGTCATTTTTTTGTAGCTGAATTAAATTTGCAAATTCGTACTTTTTGAACAGTACATTTTAGGGTGGTTTCTGAAATTTTTGTAACATTTATATTTTTAATATTATATTTAATTTATAAGTAGATTAATTCTGTAGTTTTTTATACAACAATTTTTATAACTCATAACTGAGAATACATCTGTATTAATTATATTTGATGTTGAAACAATACAGCTTGTGCATATTGACGTCAAAATACTGTCATTTAAAAATATAAAATTGTGGACATACAAAATACACAGAAACATATATCAATAATAAAACTCGGTCTGATGTATATAACCTTTCCACGTTTATTCAAAGCTGTTAAATTTAATCAAAATTAAAATCATTCAAAAGTGACATTGTTATAATATCTCTGCATTGCAAATGCATTTTTCACAACTTTTCATCTTTCCCAAAAAAAGCTATTCGAGGGTTATTTTGATAATGATTGAATTATTGCAATGTGATATTGGAGAGATTGCCGTTACCGATATCTCTGTTATCAGTGGAAGATGCTGTATCTCTCCGCAAATATTCGGTGTTGAAAACTTATCGACTCGAGTTTACAAAACACGACCTTACCGACAGGAGATACTCGAGCTTCCAAAATGTCGTTGAAAGCTCTTCTCTTGCATATCGACAAACCGGAGATCGATATCTCTTCCCTTATCTGCATCGGTATCGAAACATTGTGAAAAGGAAGATAAAATCACGAAGGAAATTTCTTTGCCGATCGCAAATTGAATTATGATAATACTTCATCATGATTTTGAATAAATTATGGTTCAATCCATTTCGAAGCATTTGTTAGTAACGATAACCATATGTTACGTTCGAACAACATTTTTAACCGGATAAGAAATATCTCGTTTCTAAACGACGATAATAACAAATGAACTTCTCGCATGTCGAACGCAAATGATGTGCTCGCATGGTTGAAACTTGAACGACAAATATTTGAGATAACATAGACCGAATGTCTATTTGTAATCTGCGTTTCATGTGAAACGTGTGTTTAAACGAATTCGCGGCACGAACGTAAAGTTCTTCGCGTGTTTGTGAACGTGTTGTGTAAGCTGTTCGTGTGATACATTTTAGTCAAAAGACAAGTGGGTTAGTTAATCAAAGGCAGATGTTAAATCAATAAAGTTCTTCCTTTGAAGGGTCAGAACAAATAATGAGGTAACAAAGAACGTTTGACGAAGATTTTAAAGCGTCAATGTTCTTCTGGAGAGCAATTAGTTAAGTTGTCACCTTACGTATCTTGTATTGTTCTGTTAGAAAATATTTTTCATAAAAATGCCTTAATACATTATAATAAATTACAAGATCAAAGTACTTTGTACACAGGCAGTGAACATATACATCTAGTAAATACATAAGCTCTTTCAAAGTTTGTGTGTTTTGACTGAATGAGGTATATTTGGACCTTGTTCTATTTTATCAAAAGAAAAATGCAAATGCATCTACCTTTGTTAATGGGTAAATAATTACCCGTTCTTTATAGTGATCAATTGTTCAGAGCATTTTATTTTAGAAATTATTGGGGTGAAATATAAAGGCCAAATTAGAAAATACATTTTAAAAATATTGCAGTATAATATATTTGAATAATTGATATAAAAAATCAGAAAATGAAATATTTAAAGTAATTGATATATGAAACGAAAAAATAGAATACTAAAAATGAAACATTTCAAAGATTACAAAATTTATGTAGGAAGAATATACAACCCTTTATTAAAAAATAGTGCGTTCGCATTTTAAAGATGCACTGCAAAATATTTTTTATACTTTTCTGTCATTTTAATGTGTCAAGTTCAATTCTGTCGTAATCAGACAAGTTCAAGATACATGCCTTTATCATTGTCTCTATTCACAATTTTAACACATAGATTTACCAGGGCGAAATCAATAATACGTTTATCACGTCGATTCAGTTGTTCCGACAGATACTGACCCTATCTAAACGTCACTTCGTATTCCCATAGGGCCAAATTAGGATCGGAATATCCTCGTTCCGTTTTTATTCACTGTGAAATCGAAAAAGGCACTGCTTCCAGCGGTATTCGTCTGGTTAACTGATTTCGTATTCGTATCACGAGGTAACTGTCGGTGTCTATATCATCGTCTGGTCGATCGTATAATATTCGGAGGGTACATTGTACCCCGCTGATTTCGCTGAACTTTTCACCGGAGGTCAGGACGTGATCCCATATAAATATACGAATAATGTTAAGCTTCGGGACAAGCTCATTTTCCTCACGTTGTTGTTACACGGAGTGGTATTAAAGTTTGGACGTCCGCATGCATATGAAATCTCCGACTTGGAAAAAATGATTTTCCTCGTTAATATAACGTCGGAATAAATTTTACAACCACGGGCAAGTTCCGTGTCATTTCTTGAAAAGAAAAAATTATTAGGAATTAAAGATCTAAAATTGAAGGTGTGTATAAAATATTTCTAGAACAAAAATCAGTTCCATGTCATTTCTTGAAAAGAAAAAATTATTAGAAATGAAACATCTAAAAAATGGTGTGTATAAAATATTTTTATAACAAAAACTAGTTATTTAATACGAAGGTAAAATTCCGCCATTAAAAGCGTCGAGACCTCGTTAAAAGGCAAGGTGAAATATCCTATATATTCGTTTTCGTGAAATTTCTACACCTCGGATCTCTTTCGACCCTCCATATATTAAATTTTCTCGAATCAATGGTTCCCGTGGGTCTCATCTGTTTATATGGACCAGTCTACGAAAACCTCATGCTTCCCACCACCCATCCAAGGATATCTTTTCTTTTTTCTATCGAAACATCCAACTTCAATTTTAGGTGACAATTTCGTGAAAGCTTTCATAAATATTCATCGAATGTTATACGAAATCAACAGACATTGCGTTAGTCAAAAATCTGAAAATCCATCTGTACGTCCATCTGATTGCTATCGTTTTTCCGTTATCACTGCTCACTACAGTTTTTGAAACTTGTCTTCACTAAACGTATGGTGTACTTGTCTATAAATTGCTTGTTCACTTTTTCTTTATGGTACAAATAGGTGCTACTTTTCACTGTATCATTACAGCTTTTTGAAATAATTTTAAATATTTATTTTCTGTTAGATACAGAAACTCTATACGTTTAATGTAATATTTGACGAGAAACATGATGGCGTGTCAATTTTCTTGCCAATGATATAAACGCAATTTTATGCTTCCAATTGCTCGGAAGACGTAATTATCTATTTACGGTTTTGCGAAGCACAATATACCATCAGAAATGCAAACTGTTTGGCAGTAAACCGACACAGCAACGGTTTCGCGTTTACGATATCCTCCTAAAGGAAATTGAATCCTAAAGAGGCTTATCTCTCGCCTCTAGAATATGACGCCCTAAGAGATAATTTTTACTGAAATTGAAGTCGATAGAAAATCATAGGAATCAATTCAACAAAATAAATTACATAACTCGCCTCGCCATAAAATTAAGAAAATACCCAACGATAAAAGAAAAGAATTTGTCACTCTTGGTCAAGGATCAACTGAATTAAGACCCATTTCCAATTTGACAACGAAACATTAAGGATTCCGTATCTCTGTACCTTTTCTCTACGACTGATCGATTGACTCTGACACGCTCGAAATGAGAATAGCACCCTCTGGTCCATTCGAGCCATCTGTTATTGGTGATTTTTTGCGCAACCGAGTTGAAGACGATTGGCAAAATTACGTCTATGTTAGGTGTGCCTACCGATTGTTTTTTTTTGTCCCTGAAAAAGTTTCAGCATCCCCTCAGAAATTGTCTTGGGAACCATCCAGGGTTAATGGCACGAATGACCTTTGCCCAACAGCTGACAAATGTGGCTAGCAGTTCCAAGAGCCTCGACTTATAATGTTTTTTCAACCGCAAACTTGGTTTACTTCTGTCGATATATTTGGACTCTCATCTGTACATCTACGATATGATACCCGAAGGGCGAAAATTCATCATTTCATATTGTACACTGTGGAATGTTGTATTAATACGAATATGGCGGTGAAATATTGAAAAAATTTGTAATATTGGGAGAGTTTGTAGCGACAGAGATATGACGTAGGGACATGACGCTTGGAAATGTGATAGATTGGATGAGAACAATGAGAACAACGGGTCGAATGCGCAATGTGACGAATATACCATGCGTGGGATATGTAACATATTGAATACACCACGTGTGGATATGCAACGTATGGAATACACTACGCGTGGGATATGTAATGCGTCGAATACACCATGTGTGGGATATACAACGCGTCGAATACATCACGTGTGAAATACACCATGCGTGCATATGTAACGCGTTGGATACGCTACGTGTAGTATATGCAATGCATGGGATGTGCAATTCGTGAAATATGCAACGTGTGTAATATCAATATATCGACTGCACCACGTGTTCAATGCACAACGTATAGAATATGTAGCACATGGTATATGAACCGCATGATCAACGCGTAAAACACACCACATGTGATACATGCAACTCGTTGAACACTCCACGTGAAGAATATGTAATACACGAAGTATGTAACACGCGGTATGCAATGTTTATTAATTCAGCATGCAGCAACGTAACACCAGGCGATACAACGCGTAGAAACGGAGATGCAACGTGTAGTGACATAAATCAGAGCAATGAAACAAGTCACAGGACGCGTGGCAATAGAACGCGCAGTAATAAAGCAAGAGACTTGACCCTGAAGATTTCTCAGTGCAATGCTCGTACCGTGAACTTTAGATTTATGACAGTTTAAAATGATCTCACGTAGTTGCTAACTTGTAACCATAGCATGCAGTTTGAAATTAGTAACGCAAGCATGGAGTACATGACACGTGAGTGATTGAGGGCGATCAGGTGTGTGCACAAAGTTGCCGTGGATTAACTGCAAGCGGAAGAGAGAGATATGAATTATGAAATCAGGATATGTATCTACGTAACAGCCGTCTAAAGTAAACAATTTATCATTCGTTTAATGATTGCTGTATCAAAGACTGTCACGTCTTGGCTGCGAGCGCGAACTGTTTGCGTTACGATGATTAATCTCGCGCAAAAACGTAATTGCAGGAGACACGTCACTCGAGTAGCGTAAATTAATTACATTTGATCAAATATAATCGAGAAGCGTATCCCCTGGTAAATTATATCAATTAACAGATTGTTAGTTCTACGTTTACTTGTCAAGTTTACAAATTCAATTATTCTTTCTGTAAGAATTTGAAAAAATTACTGTTCGGTATGTTCTGATAATATTCTGAGAAGAAGAATAAAAAAGTCCTGAATTTAGTTGGCAAGAATTTGTGACTTTTCGCCCTTAGCCTATATTCTTTTCAAACTGTATTAGCAGGTTAACGAAAATCGTTATCGACGAGATTGTACGAAGCCGTAGAAAGTTTTTCGTAAGTTTTCCTCTTCTGTGATCCATGTTAATCTGTTATCCTTCACGAAACGTACGGCCCTGTTTATGAAGTAGATCGTGCTCAGTAAACTTTCGTCGAACTTGAAATCAACGGAACAGCCATTCTGAGGGTTGTCTCGTTAGTGGAATTTCGAGTTCTCCTAGTTTTAACAATTTCTCGACTGACTGCAGAATTTGTGATGGACATCGAGGATCAAGTACTGGAACAATATTTGCAAACGACGAGAAACTTCGACATTCTGTTCACTGTTCTGAGCAAAAATAATGGACATCCCTGTTTTACACGTTCTTGCAATCATTTGTCAGGAGTTCACGTTTGTATTGACAGTTGGTTGTTATTTATAATGACGATCATTTGTAATTAACATTTATAAGGGAGATCATTTGTCAGCAATTAAAATTTCCGATAGCAATTATTTAATATTAATTTCTCGACCTATACGTACATTCATAACTAACAATAACTTGTCAGTAATTCAAATACCAAAATTAAATGACGAATTTATTACAGTCCGAATATTGATCGAAACATTTCAATACAAAGTTATCTTTGAACCTTGAACGGTAAAAATTAATGAATTTGTAATATAATTGTTTCAACTTGGTGTAACAATAGAGAGCCCGGCAGAATTTCCCGATTCTTTTTGTTCGTCGTATTCTCACCTTCTGCGGTTCATTTCATGAAAAGTGTGCGGATTATTCGCCACGGGGACAGAAATATTACTTGGTTTTTCATCGTGATGCTTCTACGTCGATGAAAAACCGCGACGCGAGGTTTCATCGCAATAAATTAAAAAAAAAAAAAAAGGAGAAAATAGGTCGAAACTGTCGAAGTAGAGTCGAGTTATTCCTTTTAATTACTTTCCTTCTGCTTGCTTTTTCGATCACAAGAATGTGTCGATACGACCCGCAATTCGATAAGAAGCGTTTATTTAAAGTTTCTTTCGCTTCTACGATAATTAATTATTCCCCTTCAAGTATTATTACCGTAAGAATTGTGTATTGTAGTCTGTCAATGAATTGTCAATTTCTCTTTATGAAATTGGGATTGAGCGATTGGTTTATTCAATCATTGTATCTTCGACTGATAAAAAAGTCCTCGAAGTTTTTTTCGATCATCAATTTCTATCATGCCGTTCCTATTTACGAGGGCCAAGAAGATTAAGATATACTCCCTCTTCTTTTGTTCCAAACTTTCACCCTGATGATGTTATCTTGCAAACTGTTAAGAGCATGGAAGAAGTTTCAGGATAAACGATTTGTATGTGAATTTATAACATGATAAGATAAGATGGCTGATAACGTTCTTGTAAGCGAATTCATTGCGAGCGAATTGATTTCTTGCTCGCAAACTTATAAGAAAAATTGTTGTGTTTTATAAGAAAAATTATCTTCTGCATGTATCGCTATGTCGGATCTTCTCCACGTTTACTTAACAATTTCACAATTTTTGCAGAGGTTAATATTCTTATTTACAGATGTTAATAAATAATTTAGTGATCGATAACTTTAAATTGATTATTCGATAAATTTTATAGTCAACATTCAAAAATATTGCAGTAGTAGTTACAAATTAGCTTCGACATAAACCACAAGAAATTTTAGGAAATAAAAAAATAAAAAGAAAATGTGATATTGGGACATGTAATGAGATACATGATGTACTGGTAAAAATCAGAAAAGACAACAAAGGGAGCAAAGCATTCGAGACATCCTAATACTCTGTATTCTACAAAATCCCATCAAATCGACCATTGAGGCTTAACAAATAATCCCAGCAGCTTATATTTCCACCTCAGTGACGCTAATGAATCGTTCCGCACGGCTTTAGACGAATTAACACCTTCTATCCCCTAATACATTTTCCCATTACTTCCCTTGCCGATCATTGTATCACACCAAAGCATTATTAGATAATTAACAGCTTCATTAGATTCATTACGGTGGAACTATGATCATTAGGGGATATAATTATTATTGGATCATCGACAATTTCATCATTCTTTAACACGTTAACTGCCATGATAAATCCATATGGAGTGGAGGGACTTATGTGTTCATTTGAGGTTATAGAGGTTTAGGGATATATGGACTTGGGGATAGATTGGGGGATATAGGTATTTGAATATATTAGAGTTTGGGGATGTACTTTTGCTAGAGACTAAGATTTGGAAATATAGGATTTAAGGATATAGCATTTTGAAGATCTAAGAATCTGACGAGGCATTGAGGTTTAATGGCATAGCGATCCGGATACGTATGAATGTGAACATGTAGAGTTCCAGGGATATAGAAATCTGCAGCTACGGAGATTTCTAAATGGATTCGGAATGTATGAATCTAGAGGTATATGGATCTAGAGATGAACCTAAGTATGCACATCTATCAAATAAAATATGAAAAACTTTCTAATATGAATGATGAATTTCCCAACATCCACATATGGATCACATTAGCAGCCAACATGTTAATATTGCCAACTGCAATAATAACCTCGCAATATTTGCTACTGCACGTCACACAAGTCGTATCAAACTACATAGAAGGAACGCAAAGTGTACATACCCTTGATGAAATCGACGGCCATTTCCAATCCATACGTGTCCTTATCGCAGTCGTCTAGAATATGAGCACCGATCTTAACACCAGGCACGATCTCCCAATCGTTCAACCTATCCAAAGTATACAGCATCGCCTCTAACGCTTGTACACCTCCCTGTGGCATTACAGGACCGCAAGTAATAGTATCCTCCCTCTCGTGCACCATCATCAGACCACCCAACACTAAATCTCCCTCCACGACCGCACTGTGTTTAACCGGCCACTGGTTCAAAGGTTCCATTTCCACGGACGAGTTATTTACTTTATACAATCCATCTTCCGTGTTCGCGTGTTCCTCTCCATTTGTCTCTATGGGGTTCACATCGAAACCGAACGATCGTTGCTCGTTGCCAGTTGCCGTGGTAATCGATGGATCGACGTCGACGAACTGCAGACCGAATTCCGTCGTTGGGAACGTGACATCCTCACCGACGTAAGCTTCCCCGGAATGGTCGACAGTGTCGATTACGTTTTGCGTGTGGTTCGACGCGGTGGATCGATTTTCATACAGAAGTAGATCCAGCGGGGTCATCGAGGCTTTAGGGTCGTTCATGAGTAGCCGTAATATGGATTCGATCTCCGGGACGTCGCTTCCGTTGTGATCGCCTTCGTGGATAGTTATCGACGTTGCGGCCGCTGTTTCGTCGACGTAGACCTTCGAGGAGTCGAGTCGGATACTGGCCGACGTTGTGCTCGATACTCTCGACGATCTGGATTTTCTGCCTTTCGGGAAACGCTCGTTGATCCAGCTTCCCATAATGCCGCCGGAGACTCGAGAGTCCATCGATCGCTCATCCTCGATGTCCTCTACCTCTTTTCTGGTTGGATTAACCTGGTTCAGCGTTCCATTATCCTCAGATCCGTCCCCGACCGCTTTGTTCGACGAGTTTTTCCAACGGAATCCAACGGCTGGTTCGTTATTCTTGATTTTGTCGACAATGTTTTGATTCGGGGGGACTCTGGAGACACCAGACCCGTCTCTGGAAGCAATTATTGACCCATTAAGACTCCCGTTGAATCTCGTTGCGTTTACTTCGTCATTTTTCAGGTTAACACTGTTGTCCTCCGTGGAGGCACCAGAGAATCTCGTTAACGACCTCGATCGATTCGACTGGATTTCCCCGTTCATTTTTAAACTCTCCGATAAATGTATCGTCACAGTTGTATTTGGAGTTTCCTCTAAATTACCTGAGGACGTATTTAACCTCGATTGTTCAGTTGCCGTGTTTATTCTCGAACTGTCTTCGGATCCGTGCCATTTTTCTGCGAAGGCTATAAACGAGTTTCGGGTCGGGTCATTGTTTGACTCATTGTTCTCGATTTTCTTGGTCGAAAGATGCGCGGAATTCTCGACAAGTGATTCGACAGGAGAAACCACGAAGAGCTCTGCCTCCTTTGTCACGCCCTTAAACACTGAACCCTCTTCCTGTGCGGCTTTAAACTTGGCTTCCTTGCCGTGTTCATTAAGCTGGCTCCATGTCGCGTTTAATACTGTCGCATCTGTTTCGTTCTCGGCTTCGTCGTTTGACTCAACCTCGTTGTCTAACATCAAAGCCTCGGTTACCGGTTCACCACCGTTTAGTTCCGCTGCATTAGCTATCGCTTCCTCTCGGTTTATCAAATTATCTAAGACGTTCCCTTCGTCGAAAGTGAAGTCTAATTCCCGTGTGTCGTTATTTGCCGCATCTACGAGCTCTCTTCCGACCTCTTCGTACGTTTCTTCCTTATGTGAATGTGCACGATCTTGATTTGAATCTACATGCTCCACATTTGAATGCGCGTGATTGTAATCTGAATATGCATGATTCTGACTCGATGAATTGCCATGGGGATCACTGGGCGAAATTAGGCCTCTTTTCGTCGCGAATGCGTTCAGTCGCATGTTACTTTCGCTATCAAAGTTTTTGCTAACTTCTGCATTGACCTTTGTCTTCGCATTTTCTGGACGTATGTCATTTGATATATTGGGACTTGTAGACGAAAAGCTTTTTGCAGTAGAAGTTTCTTCGTGGCCATTTGTTTCCTTAGCATTGCTAATTTCTTGAAACAGTATTTTCTGATTTACAGACTGGTTTGATGAACTGATTCCAGCTGAAATTAAGCTCCCAGCGATGAAAGTGGAATTCATTTCCGTGTTATATTTTTCGTAGCTTGTTTCGTTATCAGAACTTGTGTTGACTTCCTTATGGAGTTTTTCCTGATTCGAATCCATGTGATTCTGATTCGATAAATCGGAATATGGAATGTCCATGGACGACATTAAGCTTCCACTTTCCGTGATAGACGAGAAATTCATTTCCATTCTATTTTCTTGATGGATTATCTCCTGTTTCGAATTTGAATAACTATGGTTCGATGAATTCGGATGTGGAGTATCGACAGATGTTAAGCTTCCATTCTCTGCATTCGAAACGAAATTCAGTTTCATATGGTCTTCAGATTCACTCACATTATCACTTCTGCTTTCTTGATGCACCTCTTGATTCGAATCTGTATTCTGATTAAAGGAATTATACGAAACGTCACTAGAAGTGTTCTCATTTTTTACGACAGAATGCAATTCCTTGTTACTTTCACTTATTTCTTTGTTAGTTTCGTTAATTCTGCTATTTTCGTACGGTATTTCTCTTTGATCTAATTCAGCATAACTTTGATTCAAAGAACTGTGATCCAGAATGTCGGATGACACCAAACTTTCCTGCATAATAGAAAGATGTCCACCGTTCGAAAGAGCGACTGGGAAATCTGGCTCCATAGAAAAGTTGCCGTTGTCATGAACTTGCTCCTGTTTCAAAAGGGTTTCGTTCCCCAAAGGAGCAACCATTAATTTATTAAACGTCAACCGCAGATCGAAGTTTGAAGAATGC
Source organism: Megachile lagopoda (assembly GCA_036983795.1). Classification (NCBI taxonomy): domain Eukaryota; kingdom Metazoa; phylum Arthropoda; class Insecta; order Hymenoptera; family Megachilidae; genus Megachile; species Megachile lagopoda. Next base: position 7,911,673 of record CM072797.1, on the reverse strand, counting down.
TCCTCTGTTCGATTCAACTTGAAATCGAACGAAAAATATGGTCTTTCGGTACTCGTTGAATTCTTCATTGCTTTACCTTTTAGTCCCGAGATGTCGATCGATGTCTGAGCCGCGCGTTCATTATTCATCAAGCTGTACACCGATCTACTTTCCGATTTCAAGCCCCTCATAATTTCACGTTTCGTCGCTTCCTTTTCGTCAAATGTTTCATTGGTAGCAGCACTTTTTACGTCCGGGTCAACCACGAATTCTTTCTTATCTTGCTTAGCATCCACTTTCTCGAGACTTTTCTTGTCGAATGCATTCCGGTCTCTTTTTTCCCCATCTCTCGCAGGAGAGTCCACGTGACCGTAATACCGATATGCAAAGCTTACGAGCTGGTTTCCGGTTGACGTTCCGTTTCCCAGGCTCTCTGGCTGCTGTTTCTGTCGATGTACCTCCACGTTGCCTTTCCTCGAACGGTTCTTTATCGCGGCAGCGAAAAACCAGGACGAATCTTTCGATTCCCGAGTCGTGTCGAGGATTTCCGTCCCCGCGTTCGTGGCCGAGGACTTATCAGCTCGTTCCCGCGAATCCTCCAGGCGGAGTTTCGACTTTTTCGAGGTCGTTCCGGCGACATCTGTGATCTCGGAAGTTGCCCGAGAATCAGATCTCCGATTCGAAATTGCGTTTCTTGCCGTTGATTCGGAGCCCTCGATTTCTGTCGCAGCGAATCCGCCACGATTCTTGATGCCAGTCGGTCGATTAGAACCGCGAACATCGTAAGCGGCTTTGCTGTCGTTCGCTCGCAGCGCCGTGTTGCCATAATCGAGCGGAAGCCGTTCAACAGCTAAGCCGTGCCGCAGAATCGGCAACACCATCGAAATGGCCAGTACGGCCAACCAACCGTTGTTCCGCCGCATCACCTCTCTCCCTTGGCGATCATGTCTTAATCCTGAAACGAAGGAAACATGCCACCAGTTAAATGCCGCTCTACAAATTGCATTTCTGCTCGAAATACGCCTGGGGCTGCTCGAAAGCAATGCACCTGACGTGCAACCCTAACCTTTCGATAAGGGTCGGTCTGAAGGTTTCCACTAGTTGCGTTTGACTGTTGCAAATGCGGAATAAGCGTGCAAATGTCAAAGTCTGGGATCTAGGAAAACTGGAGGAGGTGGAGAAGGAAAAAGGACCTCTAACTGTAATAGCAAACGTTTGCACCTTTAACTGTTGGAAAATGCAGAAGCGTTGAAAATGTCTAACAAAAGGTCTAGGTAAAGGAGGGTCTAGAGAGCAGGACGAGTGCAAAGAGGATTTGAAAGAGGTAAACGTTTGCTCCGCTTGTATTTAATTGTTGAAGCAGAATAAAACGTCTAACGAAACAGTTTAAGAAAACTGCAGAAGCCTAGACGTGTAAAGTGTAAGGAGGATCAATGATGATACGTTTCAGATATTTATCGAATAGTGTGCTAGTTTTAAAAATTGCACTAAAATATTATTGAGAGTAGTTTAAAAATGAATGTAGAACTTTACAACGATGAACAGTATGTAAAACGTGCGAGGAAAATTGTAGCCGTTTATCAGCCAAACTTTCTTTGAAATGTTAAATCAGATGCGATTGCTTTATTGCCGTTGCAGCAACAGCATCCACCGTAGGTTTAACTTTGAACATAATTTGAATTTTGCATGAATCTGATGCGAATTGAACCTGAGAAATTCATGAAAGTGGAATTAGCTCTGGATTCTGATGGAATTGTTATGGATTTAACTTTTGAGCATGATGAAGCCCGACAGGGATCTAATGTGATTCGTCCCGTAATTTCTGACAGCGGAAATAACGATTTTATGTGAGATTACATTTGCACTGATTGTAGCGGATTGGAGTGTTAATAAATTCAGAGATTCGAGAGTTAACGAAGTCCGAGTGTTAATAAATTGCGAGATTTAAGTGTTAATAAATTTAACCGATAAATCTTCGGTTATAAAGTTACTATCATTGACCGAATTTTATATCTCAGTTTGACCACGTTCCAATTCGGACCTGACAGATATATTTCCTTGAAATTCGGGATATCATACGGAATTTATGTCGAGGACGACTCATTTTTTATATCTTGCCTCTTTTAACAGAGATCATTTCGATCGGAGTCACAATAACGAACGATTTTTAATTAACCCAGCCAAGTACGGTATTAAAATATTCACGAGCACCAGGTCAGGGTTATTAATTACGATGCGTTTATACACGAACATTCAGACGAGCGTTCGTCATTTTCGTTGCTTGCAGAATCAAACCAGATTATTAAATAACGAAACGAGCTATAAAGCTATCTGAAATAACCGCAATGATCATTGTTCCGTGGTCGAATTTGGAATATTGCCATTAAGCTCTCCAAACTAGAAGATAAACGATACGTTTTGTTATCATCGCTTTTCGGTAACAATGGATACGGGTTCGAAGAATTTCGTTTTATCTTCGAGGAATCCTTCATTGATCTATTATATGTTTTAATTAATCTGTTGATAAGAAATGTTACATTCAAAGGACTTCCAGACAAATTAAATTATATCGTCAAAATTTATTATATTCGTATAGTGACATTTTTACATGTTATAATCGATGTTTATTTGATGGAAATTTCTTTGTAATATGTAAAATCTTGTTTCTTATAAATACTGAGAATAATTTTAACATCACACTCATATTAACAGAAATTGCTTTAATAAATGAACAATAAATAAATTACATTTACAGAGTATACATGTAATATAGTTAGTATGTATAAAATAAAAGGATCTCAATTTTTGTAGATACATAAAATTTGCAAATGATTTACGTGAAGAATTTGAAAATTTCTTCTGAACTATCCTTCGTGACAATACTTACGGTATTAAAGTTTCCATGAAATCAATTAAAACCGATATACTAGTAACGTGGAGGAACATGCTTGAAGAGGAAATATGATCCTATTGAAGCCCGCTTTATTGTTCGACCGCCACGTAATAATCCAATAATCAATGCTTTGAAAAATTAATTTCCTGCGGCGGTGCTGGTTACACTCGCCACCAGAGAGATACGTGAAACGCTTATATGCACTTTCTAGTAAAACCTTGCACGATTATTCCTACACAGGTTACTCCACGCCATTGTGCAGATATTGGACGTTAAGTGGTTATGCTGGGTTAGCTTTGACTATTGATAATCATTTTATCTGCAGATTTGGGGATTTAGAGATTTCGAAACACTTATAGTGTTCTAGATTCGAGGATTTGGGGATTTGAGAATTTGCAGATTTGGAAATGTAGAAGTTTTGGGATTTTGGGATTTGGAGATTGAAGGATTTGGGGAAGGGAAAGTTGGTCATATGTTTGGTTATTTGAGAATTTAGAAATTGGGGATTTGGGTACTTAGAAATATTTAGAAATTTTGGGATATGATTTGGAGATATTGAGATTTGGGGATGTTGGGATTTGGGGAAGTGAGAGTTGGTCACATGGAGATTTGGTTATGTGAGAATTTAGAAATTGGGGATATGGCACTTAGGAAAGTGGGTATTTAGGAATTTTAGGATATGAGGATTTGGGGATATAGGAGTTAAGGAATATTGGGATTTGGAGATATAGCGATTTGAAAATATAAAAATTTGTTGATATTCTGATTTGCAGATATTGAGACTTGGAGACATTGGAATTTGGGGATGTTGGGCTCTGGTGACATTAAAATTTATGGATACATAGATTTAAGGACATAGTGATTTAGAGATATAGAATTTCGGGGATCTAGGAATTTGTAGATATTGGAATTTGGATATAGCTATTTGACAATACAGGTATTCAGGGATATAACGATTTGAGGATACAATGATTTAGGGGATCAAGTTGAACATCAGTAAATTTGATCACCTAGGTATTTAGAGATCTGAGACTTAGTTTGAAGATTTAACTAATTAGTTCTATGATGTAATTAAACAAAATAAAGAAGTCATTCGTGTATAATGATTCCACTTTTGAGTGAACCTGTACGACTGAGAGGTAACCATACGTAGTTGCAGGAATCTTGAATACAATTTGGCAAGTTACGATTGTGGATGTTATCGCGGGCGACACAAATGTCAGCAACTCGCAGCAGGGCAATTAGGGCTGGAAGCAAGCCGCTCGCGAGCACACTAGCGTACGTACACAATGCGTCACGATAATTACACGCACTAGTTGTGCAGGATAATAGTGCGAACAGCATGACTCTCCACGTTTTCCGCTCAATTTATCTTCTCTTTTGTTATTGCATCGACGATAATAACAATAATGGACGCTCGTTTGTCGCTTGATCGATTCGAAACTACCTTTCAATAGAACTTCAGAAAACCTTTATTCGAAATTCAGAAACGATCTTCAACAGTGACAGTATCTTTACTCGAGACTTAAGAAGAACCTTATAAATGATAAAATCACAATGTTTATAAAGAATTTGAAAAATGATTATAGCTTTACTTGATGTAAAAATGAACTTCAAAAATGAGAAAGACGTTGCTCGAGGTTTAAAAAGAATTTGAAAAATGATAGTAACTTCATGCGACGTTTGAAAATAAACTTCAAAAATGATAAATATTTTACTCAAATTTTAATAAGGAAAATTTTTAAGAAATTTCTTATGACTTTATTTAACAGTAACAAAAGAAATATGATTACGTCTTCACTGCGCATAAATTAATTTTACTAACAAAATTGTCAACTTTTCAATACCTTTACCATAAAGAAGTTGTGACAGATTTTGACTTGCATTATTTTTTGAAACAACCTGTATACAGTAAAAAAATTGACTCAACAAAAGAGTCTTTGATTATTCAAAATAGCTCAGTCTTTGAAAGAAGAAATTATATAAACTTGTTACGTCATTACACATTACCCAAAATGATTCATCAGTTCTAATAGTTGTGCTATCACACGTGTGTTGAAGTAAAGTTTGAGAGAACAACAGAATTTTTGTCAAAGATTATTATCATTCCTCTCGTATATGTTTCGATGGAATCGTGATAAACGTGTGTATATTCCTACCCGCGGCTAATGTGGCCCCATAGTTGACCTATCATCAATGGTTATCGGGTAATGGGACGTGGTTTCCAAGGGGGATACAGCACACACACACGATTTCACGGTGCTGCCTCTGGGATGACGGTATGATAACAATACTCTGGTCTCGGTTAGACGTCTCTGCTTGCAAACGACTTCAGTTATCGCTTTGACCGTAAATGAAACGATGTTACCGAGTGCGTTTCTAATTAAAGTACCTAGGAGGATGTTGATTAACAATCCGCGAGAGCGATATGATGCCGCGAACACGTTCCAGCGAAATATTGCACCACAGGGAACAGTGTCATCTTGATTAATGGAATTGTGAACAATGCTCTTAATGTATCATCGCGCGTTCGGTTTCGAACAATCGAAAGGTAAATTTAGGAACACGATCGCTGATTCTGGGTCAGGAGAGCGGATTCTGGGTCAGTTGTGACCCAGAATGAAACATGCAGTCGTGCAATATCGCTGGTATGTCGATTACTTGATACTTGGAGTGCAGTCAAATTTGAAAAGGTAGTATCGTAATATATAAGTATTATAAGCATCATCAACTCGGAGATAAATATAGAAGATTAAAGCGAAAAATTTGGGAAAAATAAAGCAAGATGTGAAATTACAGTATTTGAACCTCAAAGCTTTAAAACGTAATTAAGAGGTCTACAAACAAGTTGTATATTTTTAATTACGTTTTGTACATTTTATTTTGAGTGCATGGAAACATATTTTATTTCAAGATTTTCATACGTATTTTAATACACTTGAAATGTATAAAGTCGAGAAATGAGAAATTCTGAAAATCTTTTGTGAAAAAGTAATCTGTAAGTAGCAGAACTTCTATCTTATTCTTTATCGACTATTCGAAAGACCTTGACAAGATCCGTTGATCCATACCAACAGGATTTGACATAACAAAAAGGGGTAGCTTCCAATTTACATGGAAATAAAGAACCATGGTTTCCTCATAATTCCGAGTGGTATAGCCCGAAGTGCATTGGATGCGTTCGGATTTCATCTATTTTAAAAGAACTAACTCTGTCGAATGGAATCCCATGGTGGTGTCGCCTGCCACGCGTTCCCGATGTTTTTCACGGGAACAAAAGAAGATCCTTGATGGCACGCGAAACGAAGTGGATGAATGGAGAGACAGCAACGAGCCTGAAAACAATCAGCAACAAAAATCGTTCTCCCAACTGTTGGTACTGCGTCGGATTACGGTGTCACTGATATTTCTTCCATTTGTTGTTAAAAACAATTACACTTGCTTAGGAAACAATTTGGATCGGTGCCAATTGTATTGGAACACTTTCGATTGACTTAGGGGTGGGTGCTGTATTATTTTCGATGGAAAAAGAGCTTATGAACGCATAGGACGGAGATTCTTTGTTATTTTTTAATTTTGGCAAGTGGAGATACTGGGATGTGAGGATTCTGGGATATGGAAGATTTTGAAATGTGGGGATTCGGAGATGTGGAGCACTTTGGAATGTGAGGATTTCGGGATGTAGAAGAATTTAGGATGTTGTGATTGTAGGATTTGGTGGATTTTGAGATGTGGAGGATTCTGGTATTTGGGGAACCTTTCGATGTGGGGATTCTGAGATGTGGAGGACTTTAGGATGTGACGATTTCGGGATATAGAAGAATTTAGGATGCTGTGGTTGTAGGATTTGATGGATTTTGAGATGTGGAGGATTTTTGGATTTGAGGAATTTTTAGATGTTGAGATTCTGAGATGTGGAGGACTCTGGAATGTGAGGATTTTGGGATATAGAAGAAGTTAGGATGTTGTGATAGTAGGATTTGATGGATTCTGAGATGTGGAGGATTTTGGGATTTGAGGAATTTTGAGATGTTGAGATTCTGAGATGCAGAGGACTTTGGGATGTGGAGATTCTAGGATATGGAAAACTTTGAAATGTGGAGGACTTTGGAATATGAGGATTTCGGGATGTAGAAGAATTTAGGATGTTGTGGATTCTAGGGATAGATTTCGAGATGAGGAGATAAAGAAATTTTGGACGTAAGGATCCTGGAATATTGAAACTCTTGGAATATGGAGATTTCTGGACCTGAAGATTCTGGGATGTGGTTGAATTTTGATTGTAGAGATTAGGGGATATAACTTGCAGATATGGAGATTCTAAGATTTGAGGATTTAGGGATATGGAGACTAAGTTACATAGCAATATGAGAACCTTGAAATTTTTTAATATAAGTGAATTTTGAATATGAAGATTCTAAGGTATAAATGATACACGTAGCAACATTGCAATATCGAAAACGATACCTTTGAATGTAACAACTCAAATTTCTAAACCAAAGCTTCAAAGATCAATGCATTTCAAGGTTAATTAAGTTTAAGTTGTAGAAATTATCATGCTCGACGTGTTTCTCGCCCTGGAAGCCTTTAAGATCCTACTGTAGCATTACCAACGATTCACTGCGTTCCCTTATTCCCAGCAACATCACAACTCCACAGCTATTTCCCACAAAACTTCTCTAAACGTCCTAAAATCACATAGCAATCCGACAAATTCGCTTTGTCATTTGGACAAGCACAACTCCAATTCACCAACAGCGTCTTTCTGCTTAAAAAATTTATCTGCGCTACTTTCTATGCGAACAGGTTAGTTTTAATCTCGTGAACGACGAGACACGGTCTTTAATCTGTTCTGAACGAACGATGTTGTACACAGCAAACAATGCATCGTTAACGTTCGATCCTTTTCCATCAAGTTTTTAGATGGTTGGATCTGGAAAAAACGATCCTGTGTCCATGTGGTTGTCGTTTAGAAGCTAAGGTTGTCTTTTTTTCATGTCTCCTTAGAGTGATCGATGATCGCTGTCGATATACAGAGAGAAATTTGTATTTCAAGCTGGAGGACAAATTTCGTCGGAATTTCAGGCAGCTTGCGAACTTTCTTCGACAGGGGATGGTAACGCGTAACTTACATCGTTTTAATACTTCCTATAAGGGAAGTTTTTATCGAAAGTTTTGCGGATAAACTTGGGTCAGTTATTAGGGGATATTAGAGGAATCTCTAACGAAAGTTTATGAATAAAGTTTCGGGATTCTTTGTATTCTTAAGAAGCTGTTAATTACGTGTAACTATCACCTTCGCTGCATTTTTAACGCTATTAGTATTAAGGAGTGAACTGATAAATAGACTTTGTCGCATACTAAAGTATTTGGTTAGGAAAGTTTTTTATTAAAGAACTTTTGATTGCTTACGGAAGATTATTAATCCATAAAATAAGCTTATAAGCTCGATTCGAGCTTGCTTATAAGCTGGATTCGAAGAATGGCGCTTGTGGAATGAATTTGATTATCGAAATATGAATTTTATGGAATTTTTATTGTGTAGTTATTAAGTAAATGTGATTACCTGTCACGGTATTGTATTCTGTACGAAAATATTGGAAACTGTTCGGCATTTTTAATTCGATCGAGCTCTTGCTTTATTTTAATGCGAAATTGATAAGATAAAGGTGATTAATATTCATTCAAACTTTTGCCTGACAAAATTTCTTCCGTTATGATAAAATAGGTCGAGGCATCTTCGTAAGTAACCGGTGGAATCCATATTCTTCTTGAAGATAAAATCAATCATCAGAGTATACTTCACCATTTTTATGCCTGGGAAATAAGGGATCTCGTCGTTCGGATATTACTATCAGGCAAGGAAAATTATTATAAACGAGCAGACTTATTGAGCTGAGACTGAAAGTTATTGATTAGCATGCATTTACGAATTTACTGTTCTGCATTTTTTTATAACCGATGATTTAGCGAATTTCCAATTCAAATCTTCAGATTTTGCAAATTTGCAAATTTATAAGTTTCTAGGCAAATTTGCACGTTTTCCAGTTCTATGTAAATTTTCACATTTTTAAGTATGTATGTAAATTTGTGAATTTTCAAGTTTCTATGTAAATTTGCAAATTTCCAAGTTTCTATGTAAATTTGAAATTTTGTAAACTTGCAGATTTTCATATTTCCTGACCCTCCAATCACTGAATTTACAAAATCCGTAAATCCCTAAATTCACAGATCTTCAAATCTTGAAAGTTCTAAATCCACACATTCTCGAATACATAAATTGCCAAATGTGCCAAATCTTTAAACATCAGAAATTCATAATCTTCTAAAATCTTAAATTCATACATCCTCAAATTCCATAATATATTCTTATATCCTATAAGGATTCATATATCTTCCAAATTATAAATCTATCGATGCCAACATCTTAAATTCCTAAATCTTAATACACCCAAATGCCAACATCCTAATTCTCTAAATCCCAATATCCCCAAATGCCAACATCTTAAATCCCTAAATCCCAATATCCTCAAATGCCAATTTCCCCAAGTGGCAATATCCCCAAATGCCAATATCCCCAAGTGGCAATATCCCCAAATGCCAATATCCCCAAATGCCAATATCCCCAAATGCCAATATCCCCAAATCCCAATATCCCCAAATCCCAATATCCCCAAATCCCAATATCCCCAAATCCCAATATCCCCAAATCCCAATATCCCCAAATCCCAACATCTCCAAATTCCAATATCCCCAAATCCTAATATCCCCAAATCCCAAAATCCCCAAATGCCAACATCCCCAAATTCCAATATCCCCAAATCCTAATATCCGCAAATCCCAACATCCCCAAATGCCAATATCCCCAAATGCCAATATCCCCAAATTCCAATATCCCCAAATCCCAATATCCCCAAATCTCAACATTCCTTAAACACCTAAATCCACAAATTTGCACACCCCTAAATCCCCAAATTCCCAGATCACTAAATCCTTAGAAGCCCAAGTCCTTAAGTTCTCAAATTGAATGAATTGATCTATCCACTGTCCCCAAGAATTCCACAAAGAAAGTAACCCCTGTTAACACAAATTCCATAAGAAACTTCTACTCACAAGCAGACACTGTTACTATTGCCCGATCACCATAATGCTGAACCTCCAACGGTGATTTGGTTTCTCTCCTTTCGAACTGGTGAGAAAACTTTCGTTATAAAATCGCATCTCCCTAATTACTTTCGCGATCGCAATTTCGTTATCGATTCACCTTCATCAATCCTTGTCGGTCGAGCAACGATCGCTCTCTAAGCTGAAATTAATGGTGATAAAATACATTTGTAAGTCCATTAGGGAAAATGGAGGATCGACAGCGACTAGTTTTCTCGAGATTTTATTTTTCAACTCGTGATCGAACTTCGTGGGCAGATCCGACGTGGCGGCACTGAAAATTTCACTAGAAACCAGCGCACTTTTGGGAAGCGGAATTTCTGTGACGGGAAAAATTCGAAGCTTCCGACGGAGCGAAGTAATGAAAACGATCTTCGAATCGATTAATGAACTTGACGAGGTCGTGGTTTCTGGAGACGGTGAATAACGCTGCTTTTCGGACCATCGTGACTGGGATTTCGATTCGAATCCCGTTTCTTTCTATCTGTCAGTGACGTTCGAACTGTTCGGAAATTTTTATGTGGCTTCGAAGATTGTTAGAAAATCATAGGGAAGTTGAGCTGCTTTTTTCTCAGTCGATAATTAAAATATAACTAAAGAGGGTTTTAAAGATTTGTTATTTAAATAGAATGATGTTCTGATATTGGAAGAGTGTCAAGTTTTCTTATTTACACACATCATTATTTATAATGAATGCAAACATCATCGACTTTATAAATATTATTTTATAAATTTTCATGAGAATACAAAAAATAGCTTCTTCAACTGCAATGATAATATGAAACAATTTTAAATTACTGATATAGTACTTAAGTTGACTATGTTATTACTAATCAACCTCGCATAATTAAAAGTAAGTATACAGTCATAATTATGAAACCGTTAATCTACTTAAAGAACAGTTGCAAACGGCGCAATCAACAAATTGCAAACTCGAAGGTTTCAGAAATGAGGCAGAAAGAGTTTTCAACTTCAGATATGAGATTGGTATAACGAAGAGCAACTCCCAATTTTTCCCGCGACTTAGTAGACTGGAACTTCGAATCCAGTTGAGAAGTTCTGTCAGTGATTTCAAGTTGGAGGTGCGTTCTTCAAAGCCTTCGACGAAATCTGCGCGCAGCGAGGTTATCAAAGGATGCTAGTAGATGTAACAGTTCGCAACTTTCTTACAATAGACTTTGTACGGAGATTTAGCGAAAGCAGCTGAAAACAGGAATTTCACAAAGTCCCGACAAAGTCACAATCCCGTTGAGTCGTCGACCATACAGCATAACTAACTATCCGGCAAAGGGGAACATCAATCTCGAGTTTTACAAGTAGAACGTAGATTGCAATGTACGTGATACAATTTTCCGTTACATCGATCAAAGGAACAACTTTTAACAGGATCAAAAGTATCACGGTCTTCTTCGCAATCTTGTAACTCGGAAAATTGTGTAGTCCTTGCGTCGATACGATTGAGAAAGCTATGAAAATTCTATGCTTCGGGTGTATTTTTATGTATGTTCGATTTGAAGGTTTGGGAATTTTAGGGTTGGAGATTTGGAGATTTAGGAATTTGGAGAATTAGGGATTTGGAGATTTGGTGACTTAGAAATTTAAAGATTTGGAGATTTGGAGATTTAGAAATTTGGAAATTAGAGATTTGGAGATTTAGAGATTTGGAGATTTGGAGATTTAGTGATTCAGAGATTTGGAGATTTGGAGATTTAGAGATTTAGAGATTTGGAGATTTAGAGATTTAGAGATTTAGGGATTTGGAGAATTAGGGATTTGTTGATTTAGAGATTTGGAGATTAAGAGATTTGGGGATACGAGGTACTTGGGATTCAGAGATTTGGAAATGTGTGTATTTGGGGATTTCAAGAGCTATTTATGATCTTAGGAATTTGGGAACTCGGTACTGTGAATTTGGGGATTTAGAGACTGGGGATTTAGAAATTTAGCAGTTGATGAATTTGGGTATTTAGATTTAGAAATTTGGCAATTGATGAATATGGAAATATAGAAATTTTGAATATTTGTGATTTTGAAGATATAAAAATTTGGATCATTTGAAAATCTACAAATCTTCGACAATTTGAAAATTGAGAAAATTTAGAATTTGAAAAGTTAGAAATTTACGGATTAAAAGAAAATGTAAATTAGTTAATTTGCTATCGCCATATCTCCAATATGAGAGAACCTCACATTATATGTCTCCTACATCATAACCATATTACCCCTACAAAAGCTACATCCCTACAATCCCAAACTCCAACTCCTATTAAATATGACCCAAAGAATGTTCGAAAGTATCCATAAATTTGAATATCCGATAGTTTAATACGTTCTCAAAGTTTGATTAAAATAAAAAGTTGCCTGTTCACAAACAATTTCGGTGAGTGTTACACGGAAGTTTTTGCTGAAATATCAGCGGTAGATTTCCGTGAAATTCTCTAATAACCTTTATGGAAGGAAGTAGAATACGCCGGGAAGTTACAGGACATATTTTCTGTCGGATTCTGCCGGTAGAACTTTGGCCAGGAAGTTATTACGAGGTAGCCTCGACCGAAATTTGTAGCGGGAGCTTTCGGTAGTTCCTTGTGGATTTTCGATGTTCGGTTTCACGGTTGAAAAATCACCGGCAGAAGTAGCAAACCGAATTTCACGCTGAAAGTCGACGAAGAAATCAAGTTTTTCGTGTTGGCATCGTACATCAGCCTTCTTTTTGCTGCTTCAGCTTGATAAATTGCATTCGGAAGTATTACCGAGAAGCCAATCCACGAGATCGTTGTACATTTCGCTCGAACTTTAAGCGATCAGGATTACAGCTTTCTCCGCGATATCGAAATTTCATTTAAATTAATTGTACATTAGATATCGATTTCACTGGATGTTCGAAGACGTCGATTTTTTATTAATATTGTCTTTTTACACGAGCAACAAACTTTTCAGTAATCTATTTGTGTACTATATCTTTCAATGAAAATATATTTTCATTAAAGAGTTTACATTTTATTTATTTAACTTTCTTTATTATTTTATACTAGAATTATTCCTGATGTTCTTTGAGTTAGATTTTGAAGGCATGGAGTGTGATGAGAACAAAATATTTATTCGTAAAGTGTTAGCAAAGAATTTCAAGTTCCAAGGAAATAATATAATTTAAAAAATTCGTGACGTTACCTCTTGTTGAATTTCCAAGGTAGTATTGTTAGAAGGAAATTTTCTGAGAAAATGAGGTTATCAGAAAGAATTTTATCGTTATTTCTGTTAATTCTCTGAAGTACCCTACAACATTTTAATCATTCAGTTCGGTACTCTTCACAATCCTATTAGAAGCGTTGTCCGAGTCCTGCAATCGTATTTCGACGAGAGCATCGTGATAGGAATAAAGCACTTACTGTGTAAATTTGTCAAGCTACCTGACAATTTTGTAGGTGATAAATTTTGAAAGAGGTCGACTTGGCTACTTGAAAATTTCAATACATTACGAATTAGAAATGTGCAATTAATTTTGCTAATAATTCGTGCGACCAATCCGTCATATGTACCCTTAAATATAAACATTCCGGTACAATGACAACTCGGATTTAGCAATCAGACCTAAACGAAGAAAGCTGGATCAATATCCAGAATCCAGAGATGTTTAACCACGAAGTTCGTCAGGAACGGCTCTCCATTAAGCCCTGAGATTTCTACAGGGGCAGGATCGTTGTCCTGTCTTAAAGTTCTGCCCCTCAGCTGTTCGCATTCATTTGCATTCAATTTCACTGATTGGGATTCACTGAACCTTTGATCGGGCCGAGTTCTTCATTGCGGCTACGTGAGGAATTAAGAATGCTATTTTAAAGTTTGCCGACGCCTAGTTGGTCGGAAACTCTTTGCTCCGATGCCTTTAATCGTCACTGAATAATAAGTAGCGATGCGAGGCGTTTTGACCGGAGTTTCCAGCGATTTAACGTGTCTGAGTCTCGCGTTTTATATGCGTTGCGCGTTCTGGCAGAAAATGCTTCATTCGATATCACGCGAACGCATACTGGCATCCTTCTAATTTCATACTCCGTCAGTGTGTTCAAGCGACGTTAATGGTGCTCCATTCTTTCCGTTTAATTGCATATTTCTCGGGGAAATTAATGGATGTACTTTGGGCGCAAGAATCTGATCACAAGAGAAAGTCCGTAACGAAAGTTGCCACTACAAACACAAGTTTCTTTGTGGATTTTGCAAACGCGCACCATTGTGTCACCAGTCTTTTGACTGTGAATAGGTTTCCTTTTTCAAATAGCCGCCCGAGTAAATTTACGAGCCACCTTAATAAGATTACGTTTTTGTCCGTGCAACATTCAACGCGATAAATTGTAATTTCCGCAGTTATTTTACACTCTAACGAGCTTCCAGTGATGAAAATTTTAATTTTGCAACTACGTGCTACTGGGTGCAAACTAGCTGCTTTTATTGACACGACGCAGACCAACGGATGTGAATAAATTGTGTCGTAAAGCAGAAATGTTTGCGAGCGCGTGATAAATGTGGTTCAAGAACAATGTATCGCGAAGAGAATAATGGAAAAATAGCTGTAAAGTTTCGTTCAAACTATGTAAATCGTTTAACCATTTTAGTCTCTTTGCGCGGGGAGAGCTGAGATTAAAATATGCACGATGCACAGAAGTATAGTAATTCTGCCTCGGAAAATGAAACGCGACGGTGGGAATCATGCAACCCTGTTCTATTCACGTAATAAACTTTGTATGTCGGTTGCATAAATCATTCGCTTACATAAATCATCCAGACAATGAAAACTTTTGGCAGAATGCAATAAACAAAGATAGCAGTAACTGGAAGCGAATGAAATCTGGAATACGTGTACGTTCCTGTTTTACTTGCTGAACGTTACGTGCCTGATAATTTGCGAATTTGCTCCACTTGTCTGATTACCTACAGTTTGATTCTACTTATCTGATTGCGTACAGTTTAATTTTACTTGTCTGCCTCCCAACAGTTTATTCTACTTGTCTGACTACCTACAGGTTCATTCTACTTGCCTGGTCACTCACAAGTTCATTCTACTTGTCTGTCCACCTACGGGTTCGTTCTACTTGTCTGACTACCTAGCGGTTCACTCTACTTGTCTGACTACCCACATGTTTATTTTACTTGTTTGACTACGTACGGGCTTATTCTACTTGTCGAACCACCCACAGGTTTATTCTACTTGCCTGACTACCTACAGTTTTATTCCACTTGTCTAATTACGTACACTTTCATTCTATTTGCCTAACTACCTACAATTTCATTCTCCTCATTTGAGTACATATCACCTCATGTTATATGTTTGAGTACATCACCTTAATCTACATAGCTGATCACCCGCAATTTTGTGAGAATTGCCTGCGACTCATTTTACTTGTCCAATTACTCGTGGTTCTACTGTACTTGGTTAACCACCTATGTCCTCGTTTCATTTAACCGACAACCACCCATTTGATTCTACAACTCTCTCTACCTTTTACTCCCTCATTCCACTTCGCTGATCATGTATGATCTCGTCCTACATGTCTACCTACCAATTACGCCCTCCCTGTTGGAATATCTATCGCTGAAATCAACTTGCTTGGTCACCTACACCTTCATTACGTTTATCCACCTACGGTCCTTTTTTACTTGGCTGACTTCTTGAAGTTCCACTAGACTTGGCTGGTCACCTAAACTTCCGTTGCATATATCAAACTCCCAACTGTCTTCTTCTATATGGCTGACTAGTTGAAGTTTCACTGCAGTTGGCTGACCACCAAGTTTTCCATCACATCTGTTTGACTATCTCACGTGTGATTGAACCACCCGTTCATTCACGTTCTACTGCTTGAATCTTCTTGGCTGATCGCCTAAGATTTCACTCTGCTTGCCAGGTTACATTGTCCTTGCTTCATTACGTATCGCCCCAATCTACTTGACATTATTACATTTATCTAGCTACGTCTATTATTACGTCTCGTCTCATTGCACCTGTCTCGGCTCATTGTTCCATAGCACTTGCTTACAAATTTCCGCAATATATTTGCTTTACTACCTGTTTTATCCTGTCACACATTCACCCTCCACGACCTCATTTCACATAGTTAATTACCCGTGGTCTCGTTCCATTTGGCTATCCGTCTACAGTCTCATTTAACATGGCTAATCACTTGCGGTCTCATTCTACTTGGCTACCCATCTACTGTTTAATTTCACTTGATCATTGATCACCTATGGTCCTTTCGTTTACGTGGCTATCTGTCACCCCGCTCTACTTATTTGACTACCTGACGGTTTGTAACTTCGTTGTATTTATCTGTGGTCACTTGTCTGACTACCTGCACTGCATTTGACTGACCACGAGCATTCTCATTACATTGATTCTACCACTTCATTCTACTTGGACCGGTCTCACTTCACTTGGCTGACTACACACTGCTCTATTTTACCTGGCTGACCACGTACGGTCTCATTCCGCTTGTCTGACCACCTGTCAGTCCGATCTACTTGACCGACTACGCTCTCACTGCTTTTATCTAACCACTTATTTTATTATTCTATTTGCACTGTTATTATATACGCTATTTATTTATAACATATTCTAAAGCAGTGTCTAGCATATTTTTGGCGAAACAAGGCGCCATGGTAAATCGATGCGACTACCTGTTGATAACTTTCCAATGTTATGCCCGTTGCTGTGTGCATATCAGGGCATCACCATTACCAACACTAATAAGTAATAAATTATTCCACAGGTAGCCGGATCTTGATACTGTGTCGAGTCGACTGTTCATTGTCCCCGGAAACGGATGTGGACCCGCGTCTCCTGGTAAGTTTTATATCCAAAATTTCTCAGTTCCGCACATTTTCTTTTACCTCGTTATTTATCTCCATATTGTATACAAAGGAAGTAAGTCGGAAAGTGAAGTAACGCTTGAATTTTATGTATCGTTTAAAGAATTTAAGAAATAATTAAAGGAAGATTTAAACGGTGATTTAAAGGATACGTTCCATTAATTCGGGTGCATTAACGTTGCAGCTGTGTATTACGAAAGTCTCGCCTTATTATTTGCACGTTTTTCTCATAATATCCTAGACCTTATTATCCGCCCCAAGAAAAAGGTGCAAATAGAACGCGGAGGCACAGAAAGAGCATGAAGAGAAACAGAAATGAAACATTGCTACGGCAGTTTGAGCAACAAGTGTTGAATATCTGTTTATTCGACGAAGCCGCAGGTAGGCGAATATAACGTTTCACGATGTGAAATCTTTTGAACGTCTTTTTACCCTTCACCGGCAACCTTTTCTACTCCCGCGAAGATTCAATCTCCGACACCATCATTTCTCACGCTGTCACGTAAAGAAAAGTTGAAAGGAAGCGTATATTATACGAGACATGTTAATCAGACAAGAGGATCTTTCGACTTGACGCACCGAGAATTTAATAAAACCTGTTGTGTTTCGATGCTGTAAACTATGTACTTCTTCATAATGCGTGTTATGCCCATAGACCATAAAAAAGTTCTGCGATATTACGAAGTTTATGGTGCACCGGGGACACGTGTTCATGGACAACCGCCAGAACCTTTATCCGATATTCGGAAAGAAAAAGCTTTTATACGAAGTTCAACTTATTTACAGCATCACCTGTTTGTCAGTTATTAAAAAGTATCGAGATTTTACTCGTAAACTTAATTTCTTTATTATGTTAATTACGCGGTCTGACGAGTGGAAGATTTAATTTGAAAAATGAAATGCTATTTTGAATAATTCGGCAATTTTAATTCCTGCCCTTGCGTTAATGAAGAGAACTCATCCTTGAAAGTGTCTCCTTTAGTACACGGAACAGAAGGCGTAAGTTTCGATTTATTTGCTGTAACTTCGAGATAATATTTTAGTATCAATTTAAAGATTCGGAGCTTGAATATTTTGAATAGTTTAACTTAGGTAAAATATGCTTTGATATATCATTTTACTGTTAATTAATTAATTGCTTAGATATATCCTAATTCGTTGCAATTACGACACGTTGAATTATCATGCGACAAATTATTATGTGTGGAAATACCCGTTGAATTACGACACTTTGAATTATATCGCGTTCGATTAGGACGCGTTGAAATATTTCGCGTTGAATCATGATGCGTCGAATTGTCTCGCGGTGAATTACGATGCATTGAATTGCTACGTGAGAAATTATTATGCGTTTAATTACCACGTGTCGAACTGTAGACTGTTGATTTACTATGCGTAGAATTATCACGCGTGGAATTACAACGCGCTGAATTGGCACACGTGATGTTACCACGTATTGAGTTATTTAACGTGGAATTATCACGCGTGGAAATACAACGCGTTGAATTTCCGCATGTGAAGTTATCACGTATTGAGTTACTTAACGTGGAATTATCACGCGTGGAATTACAACGCGCGGAATTTCCGCACGTGGAGATACCACGCATTGAATTACCATATGTTGAACTACAGTGCGTTGAAATACTACGTTTGGAATTATCACGCGTGGAGTTACAACGCGCTGAGTTACCACGCGTTAGAATTGTCACATGACGAATTACCACGCGTTGAATTACAGTGAATTGAATCACTGGGCGTAAAATACCTATGCGTTGAATTATGACGCGTTGATTTATAAAGCGTGTAATTACAACGCGTTGAATTACTAAGCGTGGAATTACCACGCGTTGAATTTCTACATGTGGAATTACTACTCATATCTCTTCTACGTCATCACACGTCGTTACCACACGTTCTATAACCATACATTAAATTATGAAAAATTGTATCGCAATGTCGCAAAACCCTATGAGCTACTAGATCATCGCGTACCGTTTCCCATTTACTTCATCACACTCAAAATGATTAAAACTCTTATTCCTACCCAGCTTAAAAGATTATTTCTACTTCGCTCACCTGCGTCCCAGTACAAACTAGTATATCCTTAAAGCGTAAAAAGTGTAAGCAGCCAATAAACTGCGGGGACGATGAAAAGTGCCGCTTTCAACAGTCGTGGTTCTTCGTTTGCGGCAATTCCACCGCATATTTGTTACTATTAAAAGCGAGCTTAAACCGTAATCGTTTTCTCAGTGGTACTAATGATCGTGCCAAGAATTTTCTAAGTGCAGTTTAATTTATAATCAAGCGATCCCTTTAAATCTTCGTACACTCGTTTTCCAGGCAGCTGGCTCTTCTCCCAGTTAATCTTTTCATGTTTTCCCTTCGGACGCGTCACACAATTCCATCGCGAAATTGAATCTGCAGCTCTTTCACAATGGTGGTCGCAGTCCTGTGGTATGTGACGTTGCTTTTAAACCGCGACCACAAAACTGTGCGGTACATTTGCATGCCGTTAGAAGCGTGTTCCACTTAATGACCATTATCGTTTCATGTAGATTGCGTTTTTCCGTGTCCAGTGCATGTTTCTATCCTCGACTAACCCCTGCTTTGTTTATAATTCATTTCGAGTTTGTTTAACTTGCTTGCATTTTTACGTGTACCCGCTCGTTTGCATGACAAATTATTTAACTCGCTTTGCTACATGGCACTTGAATACAGATCGATTTATGGTATGTGTCACTCACAAAAAACTGCATACACTCTACATCTTTTTAATATTGTTACAAAAAGAAATTCAATTATATTTTTTAAGTTACTTCAATGAGGTACAAATTTATTTGAACATTATCCAGTTCTATCATACATTAAAATTTGGTAATTATTTTTCTTTATTATTCTGTTCTACATTAATTTTTGTATTAATCTAAAACATTACGTAAAAATATCTAAAAATAAATTCTAATTTCTCAGTAAAGGATATTGTGAATTTCCTTTGATATCACGTATAAAATTTAATTAATGTACGTTTCGTGACTGACTGCATTTGATTACATTGTGGTTAATTAAAAACGGAAGTTTCCACGATGTGCAAGCGTTTTATATAACAATTTGTACAACAGAATGTTACAATCGCGATTAGAGATCGCTAGGTTCATTAATTTTTCAGAAATAGTAATTAAATCTCGCGTTAAATTAGAAAACTTGCTTCGTAAATCAGGTTACTCCGTTCTCGCGTATTTTTTCATATCACGGTTTATTGGAAACGTCGAATCGTAAAAGTTGTGTTAGCTTCCTATTAATTTGCAGTAATTAATTCCTCTTGTCTGGGAAGCAGCAAAAATTTTTTAATTACTTCACAGGAGTACGTGGAACTAGATCGTAGTGCTTTTATTTTATGAATTATACGCACGTTGAACGAGAGAAAAATTTTTCTTCATTTTTGACTCGTCAAAATAGAATCTTTTAATAATAACAGTATCGGTGTAAAGCATGGTTATCATCATTTTTTAAATATAAAAGACACTGCCGTTATATTTTTCTATTTCTCATTATGCATTACTATTCTTTTATTAAATAGAGCTCCTCTATTAAATATAATACACTATATATTAATTCACTATATTAAATTATTAACATCTATAAATTAGATGTGAATTAGTGTCCCTAATAGCAGTCAATGTATTACTCAAGTTCGATTAATAATCGAAGCTATTAGAATCAAGTAGTATCAGTCAATAATAAGTACTCAATAGTTGTCGTCTACTTGATGAAATTATCACAGTCTGAAAAATTTTTTAGAAATATAATTTAACAATCTCCTACGTTACCAGCTTAATTAGACAACAACAAATTGTTTCATTTTTCTGACCAAAATACTTTTTCCACAATTTGTTCGCCGCAACCGCGCTTGTACAAGGATTTTCGGTATTTTAGAGCGGCGGATTTTTCTATATTGCGGAAAGTCGACATTTTCTATGCCCTGGGGATGTTGGTAATGGGTACTTGAAAAAAAGGGGAATCTTCGTTGGGATTCATAGAGACAATGGTACGAGGCAAGGCTATCTCGCATTACGTGAACGCGTTCGTATTTAGGTCAGAAAACCGTGGAGGCGCATAAATTTCAAAAATCTTATATCTCGTTCGTAGAATTTCATTAACAGAATATACTTGCGTTTTCGTGGAAATTCTGGCAACTGCTGCAAGTTCAGTCGAGATTAGATCAGTTCCCTGAATTGTCTCGGTGCACTTGAAACGGAGACAACTGCGAAACACGTCTTACGAAGGAAAGATTAAAATTATACTTCCAGTTTGTTTCTTTCGCTTTTAAGATTCTTTACCGTTTAGTTATTTCGCATAACGGAACTTCAGAACGAATTAAAGTTCAGTTATTTCGATACGATTCCTAATTTAATTCTTGAATTTCTCGGAGACCTTGCAGAAAATTGGCTCATTGTTCCCAACATCCTCTATATTCCTCGCGAGAATTGCATCGCTCGATTATGCAAATACGTGACTTCTGGTTTACGCGTTGTAATCTGTCTTTACGAACTTGAGGCATCTTGAAATTTGTGAAATTAAGAGAATTTCGCAGTAAAGTTGTTCCAGTGTAATGTATCGAACACAATTATAAACATCAATTTCTTAGAAGAATGATACAATTCTTTAACTTAGATATTGTTTCTATTTAGGTACTTAAATACTGTTTAGTTTGACTATAATGGTATTCGAAACTATTCTACCGAGACATTTGTACTTTCTCACGCGTCCCAGAGAAACATCTGGAGACATCGCAGCCTACTTGAAACGTGAAATATTACACGACTGGGTCTGAGAGTGGCAACTACTTGACCGAATTAAGACAGCGCTGCCCAGAACGGCGCCAAATGTTTGAAACGTTGTTTATCGCTACTAAAATCAATGTTCAAGTTGCTTTTATCGTCGGTAGGCGGAAATGTCGACGGTTTCAATAGTCTCCGAAGATTTATCACTTCATAAATCTTTACAATCGATAAAACGTTGGTGTCAGACCGCTGACGAATCGCATCAGCGGCGTATGTAAATTTATGGAATATTTGCAAGCTCCTCGCTTTTCATCCCTTGGATTAGGGTTTAATCGAACATATGCAGCTGTATTTACATTGTGCGCGCTACTATGGTTGCACGCGTATGCAAATCCGACATATTTTGATGTGTGATCGAAATATTAAACAATCCTGTGACTGATTAATCGCCTATCTACATGCTATAAATTTCCCAGCAACGCGAATATCATGGTGTGTTTTTAATCGTGACCATTCGTAACGAGGCATAACTATGCTTCACTCGAATTTATTATTGTGATAAATATGTTTACGAAAAGCATCAAGTTGCATAATAATGATCAGTATTGAACATTAGACTCACCATTCAAATTTTTATGCTGCTATATTTATATGAACCCTCAGGCAAGTGCTGTTATAGTTAGTCATCGAGCATTCTCAATGTTGCATGCTCAAGTGTGGAGTCTTATGTATAATATTATACGGAAGCCGATAACGATAAAAAAATGCATCGAATTTTTGTATAAATTTATCATAAAATATCCGTGAAAAATAGATCTCGTCAAACGTGTTGGCCTTATACACGTAACACAGTAAACGCGTTCATAATGAGGTGCTTACGTTTCAAGTCCCTAATCAAATTTCTCACACTGTTTGCCTTTGGGCGTGTCTTACCGTGGAATTAGGTCGGCCCATCGTTCTTAACGAACCGCGAGTTACATCACCGACGATCCATTTGCACAAGCCAGTGAACACATCAGAAACCACAACCTCAAAATTTCGCTTCGGAATCGAGTTTGACGAGCAATTAACTGCTTCACTATGAGCGATTCCGATTTTTGCGGCTAACCATCGTTTTCACGCATACAAAACCTGGATCCGCAGGTAAATTCGGGCCGAAGTTTAAGCTGTAATAAGGGCTGCTAAAATATTTGCACGGTTGTTGTCGAAAGCAGATATCGCAGGCACTTCTGACGAAGCTGTTAACTTTGCGCGTGTACTCCGCTGCGTTGGCTGTTCAGATTAACTACTAAATATTTCCCCGAATCTCTCGTTTGTTTGCACAGTGTTATGGTAATGATGACTGTAGTTTAATGTGCATCGATACGGGAATCGTTGAGAATTTCTGACGAAGAAAGTTACTTTAGGAGTTTAATCGAAGGGAGTTCACGTTGTGCATGATTGTCTTATTTCACTTGCATGACCACGTTTGGACATAGTTTGTGAAATAGTCTGGCTATCTGCGGTGAGATGTCAGGTGATCGTGGGTGCGCATCATTTACTTGTCTACGGTCTGTTATTACTTGTCTGACTACATTCTAATACTACTTGTCTGATTTTCAATTTCTATTTGCCTGATTACATACGTTTTCTTTCTACTTGTCTGACTACACACGTTCCACTTCTACTGGTCCGACTACATACGTTCCACTTCTACTGGTCTGACTACATACGTCCCATTCCTACTTGTCTGACTACATACCTTCCACTTCTACTGGTCTGACTACATACGTTCTATTCCTACTAGTCTGCCTACATATGTTGCACTACTACTGGTTTGACTACATACGTTCCATTTCTACCAGGCTGACTATATACGTTCCTTTTCTACTAGTCTGACTTCATAAGTTGTGTTGTTATTTATCCGACTGTGTATGTTCCATTTCTATTTGTCTGTGTACTCATGCTTCATACTACTTGGCTGACCACATATGTTCCGTTATTACTTGCCTAACTTCCTATGTTCCATATCCACATGTCGGTCTATCCATGTTTCATAGTGGTCTGACTATGTGCTGCTGCCGTCTTACTACACACGTTCCACTGCTACTTGTCTGATTACCCCTTTCCACTTGTCTGAACACTTGTGCACACATATTTGCTCATCCACGTGAATATTTCGCTTAGCTTCCTTCTTAACACTCCACTCCATTTATCTGACCGTTTAAGTACTACTACTTATTTGAACACCTTATCCACAATTTTGTCTCTTCAAACAAAACACATTGTTCGTTATTAAGGTGCCGTTTCGTATGCAGATTGTATCAGGAATAAAGATGTTTGTGTACATTATGTACTGAATTAATTTATTATTTGAAACGTGAAAGTTACTATTTCAAAGACTTGAAGCTTTCTCCCGTGACTCTATCTTGGACGCGAATAGATTCTAGTCTATCTAACATCATTATTTCACACGAACGAGATAAGATTGTGCTGATAGGGGACGCATTCATCCGATGTAATTAAACTTACGACATTCGATTACCGTCGTTCATTCAAGCAACGCGTCTCTCCTTGCTTTAAGCAAAGTTTATGGATAGTCGTCCAATACCATTCGGCTACGTTTACCATCTCGGCTGATTAACGGTTATCCTTTCTCCGAGTTAAGGATCAACGTTAAACCAGCTGAAGCATTTAATCGAAAGCTCCATTTAGTACGATTTAAAAGCTATTGCTGATTACTCTCTCACATTGAGATCAACGTTGTTGTGTTCCTATTTCCTACTTCGCATTCTGTAGATTCTTTCCAACTTTGTACTGCACTCAAAGCATACTTTGCCCCAAATGAACGTTTCTCTATATCCACGTAGCAAAGAAATTTAAATGTACCTCTATTAGGTTAGTACTCTAGACTACTTATTACTCTACTTAGAAAATCTAATAAGGGAATGACTCTCTAGAAAGTCCATTTGCGAGAATTTCGTGGAGTATCTCTTTCAATGCGCGTTTGTTAGCATTTCCTCTCATCGTGTTTGCAAGTTTTAAAAACCAGTCCACAATCTTTATCGCGATTTTCTCAAAAACCGAGACTGCTCTACAAACATTACAATTTTCTGAAACAAGTGCGCTTAGTTGCACAACATGTTCCAGTTTTCCCAACTTTCCAACACCATGCGATACTTTCATTTAACTTGTTCTCTAACTCGTATTTGCCACAAGAAAAGATAGTCGAACTTAGTTTTAAACATGGCTTTGTTCCTGTACACTTTCACAAAGCTGCTTTGGTAGCATTAGAAACATTGCTTTTTACGAATGGCATTGTATTTCATTGTCGGCAGAAAGTAAAATTGCCGAGAACGGGAACGATTATTTCAAAAATTCATGAAACAATCGAGGTTGGAAAATATCGACAATTTCGTGAGTTTTTTTAGTCATCTGCGTGGTTGAAACATGTACCTCGATGACAGTAGCAACTACACGAGCTGGACCACCGATAAGATTATTTACAGCATGAACGAAATCGTGTTACACGCATCTGTGGCCGGAAATTGACATTGCCGTTGCGCAGCGCCGTAGATTTTAAAAAGACTGCAAATCGATTGGGTTCGGTGAAGTACAGTAAAGTGTCGTATTTTATGCTATCAGCAATCTTAATTAGTTCGAGAATTGGTCGAAGTATTAGCCTTCAGATTTATGTGGTAAATGTAGGAAATTCGAATATATTTAAATTTCTGCCGACAAGTATTGGTTTGATCTTTGAATCATCGATTTGACTTAAACTTGTTACTATCATAGAAGATAATACAAGAATTAATTTTGCAAAACTATATTGCGCAACTCTTCGAAATAAAGGAATTAACGAGATTTGGGGACGTAGAGAATTGGGGAGGTAGGAATTTGGGGTCATAAGAGTTTGAGGACGTGGGAAGTTGCGGATGCAGGTATTTGGGAAAATAGGCATTTGGGGACGTAGAGAATTGGGGATGTTGAAATTTGGGGACGTAAGAATTTGGAGACATAGGAATTTGGAGAAGTAGAGAATTGGGGATGTAGGAATTTGGGAACGTGGGAATTTGAGAAATTAGGGATTTGGGGACGTAGAGAATTGGGGATGTAGAAATTTGGAGACATAGGAATTTTGAAACGTAAGAATTTGGGAAATTAGGGATTTGGGGAAGTAGAGAATTGGGGATATAGGAATTTAGGGATGTAGGAATTTGGGAAATTAGGGATTTGGGGACGTAGAGAATTAGGAATTAACGAATGTTATTTAACTCGTACTTAAATGATGAAAAATTCAGAAACTTCTGAACTTGTAAATTTAAGAATTTGGAAGAATTAGGGCGTTTAGTGATGAGAATGTTATAAAGAATCTTATCAGTAAGATACCGATAAGAATAATCTTATAAAGAATATATATCTTTTAATCTCTATCCTCATAAAAATTCTTATTGTCCATAAATTCTCTACTATAAGAATCTTCTTTATCCTTCTAAAGAATCCGTAGACAGTAAGCTCTCGAATGTATAAAGATACAGGAACACATTTCGTCTGATGGATGAAACGGCATGGTCGTGAAAAGAATGTTGATCGAATGGGGAATACTATCGAGATTTTCCATTTCACATGTCGTGACGTTGTCAACCAAGTAGGAATACATAAAATCGTAAAACAGGATCAATGGGTGTTTACATTTACCGGGAACGAAACTGTCGAAACAGATGTCGATGGAAATAAAAGTTGTCACTTCTAGTCGCGACCAACTTTCTGATATACCGGGACATGAAAACTTTCCGCTGGAAATATCAACACTTTTTTATTACGGTTCAGCGCGTACGGGAAAATCGTACTGTTTATGGCGAAATATGAAGCTCCGTGAACTTTCCACTTGCTCCTTT
The DNA here is from genome assembly GCA_036983795.1 of Megachile lagopoda. Lineage (NCBI taxonomy): Eukaryota > Metazoa > Arthropoda > Insecta > Hymenoptera > Megachilidae > Megachile > Megachile lagopoda. The sequence goes on along the minus strand of CM072797.1, from coordinate 7,885,127 downwards.
CGCCATTCGACGCGCTCACTGCCGCTCTGCTACCGAAGATATTAAAACAACAATCAGTCATAAAAACTGTCATATTCGTGTCCTTTTGAACGTATTCCAACTTTTCGAAAACATATCTTCGGAAGAGGAGTACTTCACTATTCTAACAATAATTTTAACAATAAACTTCATTTTTCGATTCTTAATAAATTTCGAACAACTCAGTCATTTAAAGTAAGAAGAAATCTGTTCGAAAAGTGTTCGTAGTTTCCGGATGTACAAAATTACCAACGATAAATTGTCCCAAAGGGGCTAGTTACTCCAGCGCTCGATTCCGTATTTTCCGCAAAGTGGCGAAAAGAAGGAAGAAGGCTTTGCGAAAGTGATATAAACGCAATCGAATAATACGTATTCACTGTCGAGTATCTTTATACGCTAAACCACCAGCAGTACGTGATATCTTAAAGGATATCGATGTGTGCTTTATTCGGAAGCTGTGCTCGTAAGCGCCGCTTTAAGTAACGCTTTAGGGTCATCCGTTTGCGTTACACGTCGCGATATGTAAAAATCAGTCGATCCACTGTTTGTCGACCGGCAGCTCGTCGAATTTTCGGGGTCGTTGGTTTATGGCCCCATAACGGAGTAATGGTTGCACCGTATCCCCTATCATCATTTTTCGCTTAGCTAACCAAAGCTTACGGATCACGAAGAGCAGTAAAAGTGACAAGCAGAAGCATGAGCTTCTCGCGCGAGGGCGTGTCGGAAAATACGACCTGTCTTTCGTTGAATGTACCTCAAGGCGAATTTTTAACAATACACGTTGAAATTGCTGCTGACAGGAAATTTCTAGGGAACTTAGAAGATCCTCTTCACGGGCTCTCAACGATCGCCTTCGAATTTTTACTTATTTTCTATTCATGGCCTCGATACGATGAACTGTTATTTGCGATGAAATGCTCGATTCGAGAGAGCAGAGATTATTTTTGAGAGAGGAGATTTGGCAGTTGGGGATTTTCGGATTTCGGAGTTTTCAGTTTTTGGGGCAATAGAATTTTGAGATATGGAAATTTGGGGATGTTTGAAAAGTTTAGCGATTCGGGATTTTGAAATGAAAGGATTTGGAGATTTTGTGAATTTGACATGTGTGCATTTGGAAATGTGGGGATGAAATCTGAGGACGTGAGAGTTTTGAAATTTTCTCAGGATTTGGAAACGTGAAATCTTTGCAGTTTTAGGACTTAGGTATTGTAAGAATCTGAAGATCTTGATCTTGAAATTTTAAATGATTGAATCATTGAATTCTAAATGATCGGAAATTGGAATTTTAGTACTTTGGATATTTGAAGCTCTGGCAACATTTGAACTCTAGAAGTATTGTACTAATTTTGAAATTTTGGCGTTTTAGAATCATACAATTTAGAGACGTAAAAAGCAATATATCTCACATCTGCAATATATCGAGAGTCACACAACCCCAATAGTACTAACCCTTTCCTACAATCACAGTATTTATAATTCTCAAGTTCGAACTTTCAATTTTCAGAAACAAACTTCGCTTGTAAAATGCAAAAATAAAGGTTAAAAACCATAAGAGACGTTACCATTAAAATTTTCTCTAGAAGCACATTTGAAACGAAAATACCAGACGTTTCCTTAGACAAAGAGCCAATATCCAAACGTCACATTAATTCGTCTCCTCGCAGAGAATTTTAGGCCACCATTTATCTTTCCTAGATCTTCTTCGCAACGAGAACCACCGTTTTAAAAATGTCGTATCTCTTAAACTTGCTTCTGTAATTAGCTTTTTTTATTGTACTGTCCTTTCAGACTGAACTTCTTTCGTAACATAAATTCAAGGTATAATTTAATACAACCACCAAAGTCGTCGCTCGTTGGGAACGCAATTTGAACGATAAATCACTATCTCGTATTTTATTTGTAACTCCGGTCGAAAAGATGTGTATTATCTTAAACCGTGCTAACTTACGAGGTTCACGTATGAGCTCGTTGAAAGAAATCCGTTTTCCCTCCATTTTCTTTCGCCCCTTCTTTCACGTTGGACTTGCTTCATTTCCTCTGGCCGTTTCTCATCTGTATCGTCTGGTTCGCTTCTGATTTCAATTCCAGTTCACGTTACGAAGGTAGTTCGTTCTTGCACCTATTAATTATTACGTCGCTCATGAATTTGAATATCGATACACTGCACTGGATTTTCATTCTCATCAGGACCAGTGAAAAGACTCTGTTGCTTGAATAATTGTCAAATAAGATCATTTAAAAGGATCTCTTTTATTTGAGGATTTTTATGTTTCTTTGTTATTCATACTATTTCATATTTAGGGAAATGGAGATATGGGCAGAGGGGTATTTACGGATACAGGGATTCGGGGACGTAAGAATTTGGGAAATTAGAGATTTGGGGACGTAGAGAATTGGGGATGTAGGAATTTGGGGACGTGGGAAGTTGGGGATGTAGGTATATGGGAAAATAGGGATTTGTGAACGTAGGGAATTGGGGATGTAGAAATTTGGGGACGTAAGAATTTGGGGACATAGGAATTTTGGAACGTAGGAATTAGGAAAATTAAGGATGTGGGGACGTAGAGAATTGGGGATGTAGAAATTTGGGGACGTAAGAATTTGGAGACGTAGGAATTTGGGGACATAGAAATTTGGGAAATTAAGGATTTGGTGACGTAAAGAATTGGAGATGTAAGAATTTGGGGACATAGGAATTTGGGAACGTAGGAATTTAGAAGATTAGAGATTTGGGGATGTAGGGGTTTGAGAACATAGCAATTTCGGTCATAGGGTCTTGAGGATATAAAAATTCGAGGTTATATGAATTCGGATGTACAGAAACCTAAAAATACATATGCTTGGACATGTATTTAAAAACATAGAACTTTAAAGATGTACAAATCTGAGAATATAAATATGCAGAATTTAAAAATATGAAATATAGTAATTTGAAGTTATAGAAGTTCAAGAATATAAGAACCTAAATATACATACAAAGCATACACAAGAATCTAGGTAATATACCCAGAAATAACGTAGTACAAATTATAAAGTGTGCAAATTAGTAGTTTAAGCGACATTGTGCACGAAATCAATAAAAACTGGGAAACTTGCATTAACTTTCAGCGTTGAAAGTATTTCGTTCGTATAATACATTACTTCGTTTAGTTGCGAATTTAAGAAATTTATCGTTTGTTCTCAATTATAACGCAGCACTGTTTTAACGTTTGTGTATCTTTGCCTTCACAGCGTTAATTAACTTTTCCAATTACATACCTAGCCGTGCCGTTCATCTGGCTGTTACATTTCTTAAAATATTAAAACGTTCATTTCGCCGGTTGAATTTTCCACGTGCCGCATACGTGCGCGAGATTTATGCAGCCCCTTTTTATTTCTTCGCCGAGGCCGTATAAAAGACACAAGGATGCCAAGTCATAAAGTGTAGCACACTGTACCTTGTATATGGAACACATACCATTCTCTCTAATTCAGATGTTGTGAAATGAATGACGCGAGAATGTAGCATAGTTTGTTACACGAAATCACGTTTATAATTTGTTGTTCAACGCCCACGAAAGTTAGTTAAATTTGTTTCGGAAATTCCACCGTTCCGATTAAACACGCTCGAAATTTATATTTCAATATTCGGCCGAAGAAATTTCAATAAAAGTTGTCACGAAATTTGTATTGCGTTCGCGAGCACCCTGTTATTGGAAATATTTTTTGACACAAAGTAATTTACCTTCCTTCAACCGACCTATTCTTTTTTCCGTTATATTTTGTTACACGTTGCCGCGTCCTTTTTTCGACAAAACGTCGATACTGTTTCACAGTTTTTTCAAAGATTAAAAGATTTGCATTCATCACACGTACTCGAAGGCGTAGCAGTAAACTTCGTTTATTTCGCGCTAATGAAAAACGTCACCAGATATTAAGCGGATTCATGGGTCGATAAATCACGTTTGATGAATGTTTCCGGAGGATGTTAAAAGGTACGTCGATATCTATATTCTGCACGATCCGCGTTTTTTGTGATGGACAATTAATCCATCGATCAATTGAAACTTACTATACTCCCTCTCAAATGAATACTATTTTTATCATCATTCAATACATACTTATTAAAAGTATTGTAAATTTGATGCAGAATGTGTAAGATTAAAAATTAATATTTCTTTCGAAAACAGAAAATTCTGAATTGTAGCTTACACAATGAGGATTAAAAATGCAGATAAAAATTTTAGGAACATTTTTTTGCGTTTGGAAATATTTTTAAAACGTCATTCACATAGTATTGAGATAATAAAATTGCAAGGCAGAATTCTCTACAGAAATAATCCCTCGCATAAACCAACGAAACGTATTAAACTGTTCAGTAGCAATTAATTGCACGAACTTGCCTTGCACATGAACTTAATCGGTATTGATACAAAAGATACCGAGTTGATCGTTAAAGAATAATTAACGCACTCGATTTAGTAATATAGCTTGAACCGTTTACACTTGGCTAACGATACAAGCATTCGCTCTTTCATATACGAAAGTAAAGCATTGCAATTTTGTTGAAGCGTTCATAAAATAAATCGGATTAAGCACAGTTTAAAACCGAGGTCGCTTCCAATGAGCACGCGGGCAAAAGTGGGGCGAAATGAAAGTTCCTGAGGTGGAAACAATTTACTTTGTCACGAAATATTGGCATGTTTTTATTCAAATTTCCGTGGCTCGTTTTTCATACGGCATCGACTTCATACTTTCGAATTACGTGTTGCATGTTACACGTGAGCGAACGATTTCTTTGGTGGTAATATTTTTTTTCGGACGAAAGTGAGCGGGCATGATGACCGAGCATTATCGTTCCTTTCCCTCGGCTCGAAAGAATATGCAGCGCGGCGCACAAAGCTGTCATTGATGTCACTTTATCGCCGTTTCTATTCTAAATCGTCGGTGTTCGATGCACGTAGCACCTACTCGTTGTTTGCTCGCGCGGAACCGCGTCCGCGCATAAATATTTATGCATCTGGCGTCCCTTGGCGCGGAATCGCGAGAAATCCGCCGCGAAGTAATCGCGCGACGAATAGAAAGTTTCTGCTTTACGAATTTGCTCGAATCATAAAAATGGATTCGACGCGAAATACTTTCAGGGAACGTATCGAAGCGTTCCGCGTTCCGTGTGTATGTGCTTCTTCGAAACACTTCAACCGCGACCTTTTATTCCACGTGTCTCCGTAAGCGTCTGCATGGATCAGCGTTTCTCGTTTCCAGATTGAGAAAACGTACGATCGATAACGGTGTTATGACGATGCACGATCCTGCACCTACCGTTGCACTAAAATTTATGGCTGTTTGCAAACGTGGACTGAATTTTAAAGGGAATAACAAATATGTGTGTCGCGTTACGATCGCGCCGAACAAAGAGATTTGTCTCCGTGGAAACAGTTATTTATGATGAACGGGGGGAAGAAAAAGGACAGTATTGATTGCATTCGTTCTATTTGTCTGATTAAGTGCCGTGTTATTCCGCTTCGTCAGATACCACCCCTATTTTACTGATTTGATGAGCACAGTGCTTTTACTTTGCCCGTATATCCAGCCGTTGGCTGATGGTGCACTTCTGGCCACCTATGGTTCGATACTACTTGTCTGCCCGCCTACGGTTTTATATTGCTCATTTACCTTGTCAGGGTGCTATACCACTTGTCTGGTCAATCACCTATCCGTTATACTGAAAAAACTGACAATTTTCTATCATTTCTTCCGCTTGTTTAAACATAAGGAGTCTTTCTGCTTGTCTGACTACGTACTGTCTCATACTACTTGTCTGATCACGTATTATCTGATACTACTTGTCTAACTAAGTGTTATCTCGTACTACTTGTCTGGCTACGTGTTATCTTACTCTACTTGTCTGACAACGCACAGTCTCATTCTACTTGACTGACAATTTATCGTTTCTTGTTATTTGTCCGACTGTGTATTAGTTTATTCTACTTGTCTATGTACTATGTCGTACCGCTTGTCTGGCTACACACAACCTCATTCTACTTGTCTGACCGCTCACTGTTTCATTCTATGTGTCCAATTATGAACTATTTCTTTTTAATAGTCTTACTAGGTACTGTTTTATTCTACTTGTCTAACCAGTCACTTCTATTTAATTCGTCTATCATCTCATACGTGCTGTTTGTTTCAAACTCTAAATGTGGAATGATAAAATCAAAACAAATAAATTGGAGGAGTGCCTGACGATGCAAAACAGTTTTATAGGTAGTACTTTAACAATCTGCCGGATGAAATCAATCCGGCCACACGAAGTGAACCAAATTGCTAACGTATTTTTCGACTCGAGAAGAGCAAGTCTCTCCAGTATGGAGTGGAGTGCCAATAAACTTAGTTTTCGATCAAATGCGAGATGGCGGTTGCAATCAAACAAAGTTATTCGTAGGGGTTGGACAAAAAGAAATGCAATAAAGGAATTTGTGTGCCCGAGAACTCGAAATGAAAAGTTTACGCAAGAAAGTGAGCGGAACGAAATTGCTCAAGAAGCGGACATAAGTGGTCGTACTCTTAGGAGAGACTGAATAGATCTCCAAAACTTTCGTCAAGTGTATACTCTTCTGCTCTTCAGCATCTATATCTTGATAAAGTAGAGCATCGCGGAATATTATTCGATAAATTTCGGGTATCGTGGCACGGAAATGAAACAATTGCTTCCGGAAATTTCATAATTTCATATTTACCCGATTTTCATATTGCTACTGCAGCAGATTTTATAAATGCAATAATTGGACAAAGATTTAATCCGACATGATATGTGCTTGTTTATTGCTTCGTGTGTCAGCAATTAAATATCGTCGATAGAAATGTTCGATGAGCACGTGTCAAATGTCTGTCGATTTATATGGAAATTTCATGTACTTTGATTTTGGCTTGGATAACCATTAATTGAGACTGCAAATACGTTTAAAAAGCTTTCCACGTAACACTTGTTGATCTCAATTTTCAAATTGTGCTTCGTATGACACAGTGCAAATAAATTGTTTGGTCTATGGATGCATCGACTCGAATATTGTATATCGTATTGAAATGCGAATACGAATATCTTGTTTCTAATTAATCTATTGTAATTTATTTCCTGGTGTTATTGCAAATTTCTAGGATTTAGACGTTCAAGAAAATGGATGCTTATTTGACTGAAAAGAGAATAGGATTTACAAAGAATGAGAAAATACTAAGTTTACTTCCAGCTGCAACAGGAAGTTACGATCGTATCGAGTTACAACATGCAATAAACAAGTCGGAAGTCGTGAAGAATTTCATCAAATCCAATGTTGATTATCTTCATCTTACAACGTAATTCTCGCAATCGGTGTTGAATTAATACTTAGAAACTTGCTGCGCTGAAGTTTCACGAACAGACTCGTTCTTCCGTTTCTCTGCCATTTTTTTTTTTTTTCTAACAACAAAGAACGAGCGAACAAAACATCCTCCGTGTCCCGGGAACGAGAAAGAATTTTCCTCGGCAATTGAAAGGAACGAGCCTCGCGTTTCAATTATCCTTTTATACCGAAAATGCCATGACTTCTTCCGAGGATTTCAATACGATCCACCATCTGTTGTGTATATCGATCCCTCGAAGCTGAAGTTACGTGGCGAAAGTTTGTTTGATATTCGAACTTGTTGTCCGACATCGTAACTTCGCACGAACAAATTTAAACGATTGTAAACTTCGATAAGTTTGCCCGTTTGTTGTGTTGTTTATCGACTCTGTAGAATGCGTTTATTTAACGTCAGTAAATTGTATTGGTTTTATTGATTCATGGAGAATCAATAGAGGAGATTATAAATTAATCACATATGAGAACAGTACACACATGACATTAAGCACACTATATTGAATAATTACACTATTGAATATTACGTGAATAATGTGGTAGTAAAATTAATAATTTATATTGAACCCGAGTGAATGATACTTTATGGTATTAATCTGTGGAGTAGCAAAGGTAGCACTCCATTACAAAATTTAATTTGTTCCATACAACTCCGTAATTGTCACAAGTCGTATAATGGAATGTGAGATTTTTGTAAAGAGACATGACATCTTTTGTAGTGGAATCGTCGGAAGAAATTGAACAAACGGGAGGTAATAAGTTACTCGTTGGTTACAATTACACTGAAATTACTTAAGCTATGGCGCCTCATAAATTACATGAACTTATCGTGCAGAGCTGTAGGTGATTTAAAGAACAGGAAAGTTTGAAAGATCGATGAACGTAAAAGGAACGCAAATATTCTTTCCGAACAAAATGGAGAATTTTTAAGTAAATGTCTGGCAGCGAAAGTTATCGAACTGGAGAGAATATAAAGTAGGTGTATTTCAAATATTTTCGCTTATAATGTATTTAAATGAAATAACCGTGGTGTTATTGTTATGTTTAAATTAGTAAATTTCGACTGTACACTGAAAATATCTGAGTAAAAATGTTTTTAACAATCGTATCGGACGAAAGTTTGAAATACGTCAGAAAAATATATTCTTCAAAATGGCGGACGATCGTGGGTGAACGCGAAACACCATAATAAATAATACCGTCTTGAGCATTTTAGTGTCCCTCTCGAATCGATCACGAATATGGAAAACAAGTATGTCAAGAAGATACAGGGAACATTCCAACTTATTAAAGGGGAGCTTTTTCATCTGTCGGAGGAAGAATGAGAGCGCGGACGAAAAATGGGACGAATGAAATCAATCGCAGGTGAAATACAACGTGCTTCGTTAGCGTGAAGTATGTTTCCCTGACTTGTTATTTTTTCCTACAATATTGTTCCCTTTCAGAAACGTACATATTACGTCGCACTACGGATTGTTTTATCGATCGCAGGTTTTTAACGATGGACTGATTATTATCGCGACAAAGGTAGAATCTTCACGAAACCCGAGAAAATTAAAAATGATATATCGTGTGAGAGTTATTTGAAGCCTGTAGGTCAGATAAATTCTATTATTCGGCGAAAAAAGAGGACGCAGCATTATACGGTTTTGATGGGAAAGATTTATTTGAAGAATGTTCCAGAAACTACGATTCCCGCAACAACAGAGGTGCAGTGATAAAACGGACGACGTTTCCTTCGAGAGAGCGACAGTATCTTCCTAAGAAAGACTCAGCTTTACCTCTCCCTTTCTTCTTCTTCGTGAAACGTCATAAAGTACCCCCGGAACTTGTAATCACCTTAGGAAGTGAAAATATCCATTGTTGCCGTACATATCTGCGAGGCTGGGAGTTCGACGGTAATTTCGTCAGCTTTTAACAAAATCCTCGCTAAAAGGCGCCGCTTCTTTCAGAGAGAAAACACGGTCTCCTCTTTCTAATATTTTAAGGAAATGCGTATTCCTTTATGAGGCTTCCTTTGTGCTTAATGCGATGGTGCATGATATTCTTATTATGGTATGGTATTTTTAGCATGGTATTCTCATTAGAATAGTTAGGTTCTTCTTATAATATCAAAGTATATTGTATAATATTGAGTTACTACTATAAGAATTTATAAATATTTTAAAAGTAAACGAGTAATATTTTCCAAGTAATATTAGTGATAGCAGAAATATAGGAAGGAAAACAAATATTCGGGAAATACAGTGTTCGTAATATATCGAGGGAGTCATGGTGGATACGTGTTCCCGTTTTATTAGGGAAGATTGTTATTTTAATTATGCCGAGCGAAGCAGTTGCTCCCGAGGTAATAGGAATTAGGGAATTACTAACGAGAAAGCGTTCTAAGTCAGGTTCGTAGGAAACAAGGAAATAGGTTTGATTTATTGGACGCTGCTTGCAGTTACAAGCCCAACGAACTAACGAACGCGTTTCACTATCTTGCGGCGCGATTTCGGGAAGCAATCTGAGCTCGTAAATTCTCTCACAGTCCGGTGGAGATAAAACACGCCACGTCCTCACTCGCGACGATGATAAATTTTTATCTTCTACTTCGAACTCGTCAGCATCGTCGTTAAAAGCCATCGATTACGTGTAACTCTTCCTAACTTCATAAATTCTCGTCCTATCACTCGGCAGTTTCATTTAACGTAATGTATTCCATCGAGCACCATTATCTTAATGATAATCTATGGTGAAAGAACCGTGGTTGCTGAGTTTACCTTTAGATGCTGTATTCTTCGGTTACATGTTCTAACAATGAATTTTAAATTATTGACCGTTAAAATCGAACGTATCTGATCATATTACGAGAACGGAGTCGTGAATATTAATATGATGTTTACATTGCGAGCATTATCCTGAACTCGAACGGAGAGTACCGCGGAATAGTCTTTTAAAATATTCACGGTATGGACGAAAATACGAGGAATAAATATAGTGGCACTTATCGGGAATGGGTATTGATTTTTTTGCTAAGCTCTACTGGTGAATATTAAATATATTTAATGGAGTTTAAAAATTCAGACATATTGAATGGAACAAGTGAACCTTCAAAATTTATGTTATATAAAATTGAACTTTTATCGATGAAATATTATCGATGAAATAAATATCGAGAATTATTTCGATGAAATATAATAAAACTCATTGAATATAATAGAGAAATACAATATATACGAAGTTGATAAAACGACAGTAACGGTTGTAAAAGTATATTAACGCGTACAGATGCATCGAGGCAATTAAAGTGTCAAAATTCTAAACGAAGAAGTTCACGGTTCATTTATTTCGAATTTCCAGTCAATTTTAATCGAGAGGAAGTTTCAGTTAATTCAGCGTTTCTTGCTTATTTCATGGCGTGTTCGCATTTCCGCTCGAATAATATTTCACATCTTGTTTGTGGCTTGGCAAACGGTTCACAAGTTGACTCGTCAATTACAGAGCAGCGAAGAAGCGGAACCGAGAACACTTCTCTTCTAACAGATCCCATCTAGGAGATCCGGTAACGTGGAGGCGAAGAGGTGAACCTGAATACAGATGCTTTGAAAACTACATCAAAGTACCTTCGGTGGCCAAACCATGATTAAGAGTCACTACAAATACTGAAGCTAGATTATCAAATAAATGTCACAATGGTAACTCGTTTAAAAAAAAATAAATCTTCATGTACTTGAGATCTTTGACCTTGGGATGATCTTGAATTCCAAAATTTAAATAGACACGTTAACACTAGAATTTAGGAATCAAAATGACTTTAAATTACAAAGTTTCACATTTTAAACGACAGAATATTCGTTCAGGTGTCTTTTATGGAAATATATATGAAATTTTGTAAAGATAAGTAAGAATATGCGCCATCTTATGTTTCACCTTCTACTTTATTTTCAATTTAAAAGTGTAAGTCTGTAGTTCTAGTATTACTACTGTTATTTAATAATTATAACAGTAACATCATTGTTACGACAAATAATTATGAATAATTACAAATAATTATATTATGTCACATAAATACAAATTCTTAATTATAAAAGTTCCTGACTAATTCCTGACTGGTTTCTTTCTCTTAAAAATTGCAAAAGTGGCCATTGAATGATTGAAAATAGCTAAATATGATTATCCAGCACAGTTACATAAATGAGCTTCTTATCGACAGTTGCGATGTTATAAAGTACTATTATTCCGGTAATAATTTCAACGTGATAAAATCGAAACGCAATACCGAACGTAATTAAAGGCATAGAAATAAATAACACGGTAATTACGAAGGTGCATATTTGGGAATTTTATCGGTACTCAGATTCGCGCTGAAATATCAGTTTACAACGTTCTATTTTACTTGTACCCTGTAAATATCGTCGATCTGACTGCAGTAAATGAGCACAGATTGTTGTAATTACCACGTCAAAACGAAGCTACGAGTAACACGGCGTGAAAATTGTTTACGACAATCGGCAGTTTCTGCAATTACGATCCGTAAATATCTCTCGCCCGATTGCAGCCATCAACCGTCGGTTAATTATAGAAGGACGAGAACGCGTTTCGCATGTATCGATCGTATCGTTCAATTAGAACGCGGATGAACGTTATATTACCGGATCGTTGAGAGAATGTTAATTATGCACGTTTTTAAGTCGCGGAAATAGTGCAAGTACCTATTCGTATATTTGGTGCAATCAGTAAATTCAGAAATTTCTACTTCTATAAATTATAAATAATAATTTAGACATTTTTTTATTTATAGACAATTTGTAGATAATTTGATAGTTGATACATTCTGAGAACTAATTTGGCAATTTGAAAATTTATGAATTATAAAATTTAGAGATTTAGTAAGGTGGAAATATGGAAAACGAAAATTTAGAGATTTAGTAACTTATTAAGGTGGAAGTATGAAAAATGAAAATTTAGAAATTTAAGAAACTGGAAATTTGGAAATGTAGAAGTCTGACAATTTACAAACTTGATAATTTAAAAATTTGACAATTTACAAACTCGATAATTCAGAAATCCGAGAATTTAGGAACTCGATAATTTAGAAATCTGACAATTCTCTTAAAAACTGTACAAAATACCGAGAATCCGATCACCTTGAAAATTACAAAACCAATTTAAAATCTCAGAAATACCAGAACTTGACAAATTAAAAATTACAAACTGAAAATGAAATCTTCATTTAACAATTCCAAAAAGTCTATAAAATATCCAATCATCACATGTTCTAATTCTGAGCCTAAATAATTCTTACAGAGAAAGTATGAATTACACGAAATAATCTGTTTGTATCGACAGCCAAACAATTTGAACAGCAGTTAATAATCGATAAATGTCAATAGCTGGTATCAAACAACAAATAACTGTCAATAGTTACGAGTATTGATACTACAGTGTACATCGAAGAAAATCACGTTTGAACGGGGTCGAGAGCTTAACAGAGGACAGTGTTGAATTTTCTGCAAGTTATGAACGTTTCAGTGAAAGTTACCTCGCAAACGATCAATCGAAAGTTCAAGTTTGCGAGCTTCGACTACGGTTTGTCACTTCAGGTCCGAGTGCAATGAAGCGAGGCTGAACGAGTTATTTATTGGGCCGGCCTAGATTCTACCTTCGTGATTTATCGACTCTTGGAATATATTTTCCGGAACTTCGAACGGCAAAGGTGATACTTAATAACCCGAGGGTAAGTTGCTTCGATAAATTACGATTGCGTTAACTTACCGAATTAATATTAAACAAAGTTCGAATCATTCGATTTTAGTGACAGTGTTTAAACCGAGGACAATACGAAAGCGAGGAAAAGAAATTGTTATATACCCCTCATCATTCAACGGTGGTGTTTTTGTCGACTTATATCGTTCAGAATATCGAATCAATTCCTAATTGAATTTCCTGCAAATTAACTTCAAAATTTATTGAATTTGGAAAGCGTAGTAAATAGTACTTAAATTGTGCACTTCGCGAATTACATTTATGTTAATTTTATTATATTGACATGTTCGATTTCGCAGTTCGTTATTTTATACGTATTATATTACATTTGTATTTACTTCACATCATGTTATTACTATTAAATAATTATTATTAATAAATATATTTATTAAATAATAAAGAATAATTAATTTCTCATTTAATACACAAATAACATAATACTGTTTAACCCGACAATTTTCCGTTTCATTATCCCACTATTAAACATGCAACAGTCACGATTGTATTTCAAAGCCGAATAATCATTCGCGTCCATCAAATTTCCAACAGCCGCAGTATAATCTCCTTTCAGTTTCAAACGAAAGTTTTGGCTATTACAAAACTTGCAAAGAAACAATCCTTTGTAGTATTACGAATCTCGGTTCTTTCGGAGGGGTTAGAATGGAGCAAGAACGAAGGCCGAAATACTGAAGTGAAAAGGAACGGTTTTCCGCACAATGTTTAGCGGTGGAACGCATCGGAAAGAGAAGTTGGCTAGTTCAACGTTCTGATTTGCGATAGCCTTTGAAAACAGAAGCGTTTGATGTATATTTTATGCTCAACGGAATGAATGGAAATTGCTCGAAGATATTCGCGATGAATAAACTTCGGCCGTGTTAGTCGACTGCTGAAAAAGGGGGCTGGATTCACGGTAACTTCACCAGGCGAAAATATTTTCGGCGAATGCTTCGTCGTTCGGTATTTTAAGCTGAGAATTTCTGTGGAGCGATCTGGGGCGAAGATATTTTTCGAAGTCAGAATCCTGTATCGTGAAAAACCGCCAGCTCCGTGCACCGCAATTTTTCTTGATTTGCGAAGTAGAAGACAAGTTGGATTTATTTTCTACCTTTTTGTTCGGTCGAGATCAACACGCGTTCTATCGTTGCTGTTTGCTTTTGAAGATTGATGTAATTGGTTAGGTAGTATGATACGGGGAATATGAGGAGTGGCGAGTCGATACATGGAAATTTAATGCGTGGTGATTTAATGCATGACGATACAACGCGAGGAAATATAATCTATGAAAATTATTATACGTGGTCATTTTGCGCGTGGAAACATAACGCGTGGAAATTACAGTGCGTGAAAATATGGCGCGTGGAAATACCTTGCGTGAAAATACGGCGCGCGAAAATTAGAACGCATAGAAATAGAACACGTGGAAATACGGCGCGTGGAAGTACGATGCGTGGGAATAAGACACGTGGAAATTACAACGTGTAGAAATTGCAACGCGTGAATATTCAACGCGTAGAAATACAATGCGTGGGAATTACAGCGCGTGGAACTACGGTGCGTGGAAATATGACTCGTGGAAATACGGCGCGTGGAAGTACGAAGCGTAGAAACTACAACGCACAGAAATTGCAACGCGTGAATATTTAACGCGTGGAAATACAGCGCATAGAAATTCAATCTGTGAAAATTACAATATGTGGCGATTCCATGCATGAAAATACGACGCATGGAATAACAAATATTTGTGAACTCAGGAATTTAAAAGCGTAGAAACATACAAATTAAAAAATGTAAATATAAGGGAATAAAAAAATGTTGGAATACGAAAATAATATTGTTGAAACGTGTTAAAGAAAGCAGTGGAACAAAACATGTTTTTCAGAACGAATCCAGAAACGACAATATATTTTCACGAGTATTTGCGGATCAAACATAGGGAACAGGATATTGGTCTTGTTTCTGTAACGCAAAAATTTTACACATACGAAACGCCCACAGACATGTTCTATTGATCATCAGTTTTTTTTTTCGGCATGACGAAACCGAAACTTGGACGAATGATAAATGTACGAATATCCATCAATTTTTCAGTCTACCAATTGTTAGGACGTCACAGGTTTCGCATCGTTTGTAACGCAGAGCTGTCATGCAGACGTCATGTCTCCGTTTTTGCATCACGGTTTCATTTCCAGAAACGTTTCGTAGAATTTCTACCAGAATAGGAACGTGTAGACGTTATTGTCTTTCGTTGACACAATTTCCGAGCGAACAAACATTTCTTCAAACGAGATCGACAAATACTGCACGATAAAATAATCTCGCGATGAAGTCGCGTTACTTATTTCGTTCCGTCGCCATCGATCGTGGGACTCCGATCACATTTTCTGCTTTCGAGTCCCTGAACAATTTTCCATCGTCGGGAGAAGAAATTTCTTCGGAAATGCAAATCGATGTCTCGAAGTTTCCTCGCCATTTTTGTATATCTCCAAGGACACATCGCGTCGGTTACTCTCGATCGCAGGAATTTGTCCGCCATTGTATCGAGCTCGTGGATGTTTCCTGTTCACTTTGCGATCACTTTGTAGGAAACCCCAAACCCGAGTATCCTGTAAAGTGCTGCGGCCGGCACGGAAAGCTGCTTAAAATCGAACCGATCGTAAATTTGACTGTGCTATAAATTCGGTACCGATGCAGTACCTCGATCGAGACTAATCGAGGCCATATAGCGCGCGTCACATAAAACTGGCGACGCAGACAAGAAATATTGCATTACACTTTTCTAGAGCTCTGCGGATTTGTTGAAACGTTTCCGAATTTCGAGATTTAGGAACATACGGCTTTTTAATATGGGAACTTCGTTATTCAGGGATTTAAAAATTTAGGAATTTAGGAATTTGGAGGTTAGAAATTTGGTACTTTTAAAATAGAGTATTTCAAATTGGAAATTTTTGAATTTAGAGATTTCGGGATTTAGTGATTTGAAGGTTGAGATATTTGGGCATTCAGAAGATTGCAAATTCGGAAATTTAGAAATAGGGGAATATACAAATTCGAGATCTTGTAAATTTGAAAATGAGTATTTAGAAATTTGGAAGATTATGAACTTGCAAATTTCGAAATATGAGAATAAATTTGGGAACTTGCACATTTCAAAATTTGATAATTTAAGGATTTAGAAATTTAAAAATTAAAATATTTGAAAATTTGAATACTAAACGACTAAAAAAATTTGTAAATTTAATAATTTTCGATATTTGATCTCTCAAAGCAGAGACATAAGCAGAGCTTTCACCCTCGTACCAATTTTAATCCAATAAAATCCTGTCGCGCCTTCATGTGCCAGCCATTTTGCGCCATCTTGCACAGAATCAGCGTTTCTGCGAATGTAAGTTTGCAGCTGGAAACATTGCAGTCAGAACATAGAATCTTTGATCTCTGAGATCTGGAATGTATTTACAGAGAACACGATACTTAAACATTTTGCTATCTAAATAATTTGCATGGTAAATATATCAATTCTAACGAGGCAGATTTTATTACCTGGCTATGATCATGCAAGGTTCATGTACACGACTTAATCTGAGAAGTAATTGTACACGAATAACTTTAATTCTTTTTCACCACGAAGAAGTGGTATTTTACTGGATATATCTATGCACGTTTAATCATGAGAAATGTGCTCGTTAGGAATCCAAAGGTAGAAATGCAGACGCCATAAATACAGATTACGATCTACAACGCAACATTTCAGCGCGTGCTCTAATTAGTATAGATTAATATACACGACATATATTTATCGCGTCACATTAAAATATTCACAATTACTTTTCTCTCATTCTTTTTTCATATTCTTATCTTTCTACGAGAAGAATAATATTTTAAAATATCAATTGATATTTTAATACGTTATAATCCTTTTTGGAAATTTCTCGCGCGTGGAACTTCTTATTCTGAACTACTTTACATTTTAATTCTCGAGTTTATTTACTCGAGGTTAATGCTTACGAAAATTTAAATATGTTTCAGCTTAACGTGGAGGGTGAAAAGGTTAAATGGACTCCAGCTCGAAGTTATTAAGCCCGTTAACGTGTTTAAATTTACCTTGACTTGTGCTAACATGGGTCGTGTATTATTACTACTCATTAGTTTTCTATAAAAATGAAAGTTCGCGAACGTGAGAAAATAAAGCCAGAAGCTTTTCTATTTTCAGTTAGCCAACAATGTGCTAGCATGGAATGGAAAAAAATTTTAAATAAAAGTCAATAAGTATTGAAAAATGTTACAATAAAAAATTGCAGCGCAGTAAACGTACACAGATAGGATTTTCAAGACAAGTTTTTAATAAAATAAAAACTTTGAACGCTGTAATTTGAATTTCCATTCTTTGGATCTATTCAAACTCACTTGATATTCAAGTCAAAAGCTCATTTTCCTCATTTAACCTCCACTATCAAATTATCTTCATTTCTCGAAACATTCTTCGTATCATCGTATTACCGTTCTTCCTGTTTCTTGAAAATTCTTCGTACACTCTGTAGACACATCTCGACATTTATGGAATAAGAAATGATGTTCTCAAGGAATACCAGGCAGGCATACGTGAAGCACGTTAACTCATAAATCTCATAAACCGCAGGCTCAAGTATGTATACATAATTACTCGTAGATTCTTGTGGAATACAAGTAGGTTGAGGTTAGGTTGCGTAGGCTGAAACGGAGATATTAGTACAAAAGCACAGAGCTTCGTTAGAATTTCCAACGCTTCGGGCAAAAGATGATATCATAGAAAGGATGCTGCATTAAGTTCATCAACATGCGATTATGCATTGTATGACGATTCTACGCGAGATTATGCAACGTGTGGTTATTGTACGCATAGGAGCTCCAGGCATCGCCATTCTACATATCAAGATTCGAAACATGATAACACAAATATATGATAATTTTACCCATAGGAATTTTACGTACTGACTCCACATACAGCGATTCGCAGCATGATCGCATAATATATGGTAATTTTACACATAGGGATTGCCGTTCCACACATGATAATTCAAAGCATGATTGCACAATGTATGGTAATTCTACGCATAGATGCTTCAAATATGGAGATTCTACATGTGATGCTTACACGCAGAGTGATTGGACACATAGCCATTCTCAGCGTAACTCTCAGTGCGTTGACATCGAACGCGTGGTAATTCATCACGTAGTAATTTACAGTGTGTGGCGATTTAGCAACGTTCAACTCGTGGTAATAGAACGCGTAGGGATTCTCAACGAAATCCACATGTGACAACTTTCAACGCGTGATAATTCGACGCTGGCATAACACGGGGTGATTTAACGCGTGGTAATCTAGCACGGACTCTCAATATTTGGAAATCTACATGTGAGGACTGGCAACGGGTAGAAATCCACGTATGACGACTCTCATTGTGTAGAAATCTATATATGACAACCATCGTGTAGAAATCCATGTGACAATTTTCAGTGCGTACGAATCCACATATGGCTTTCAGCGCTTAGAAATCTACATATGACATATGTGACAATTTTCAGTGCGTACAAATCCACATATGACTCTCAGCGCTTAAAAATCTACACATGACGATTCTAAACGCGTGGTCTCAACACATAACAATCTAATGCGAGTTAACTCAACGAGTGTCCACATATGACAATCTAATCGTGACAACTAACATCTCCCAATCTAACCTCTATAACCCGCTACAATTCTTCGTAACCTCCCATTTGAACCTCATCAATCTCAAAAGTGCATCTTCAGCGTCTACCACAACCAAACTGCAGAAATTTAAATTTGACGCAAGAAACCTCATCAAAATCCGTTCATAACCATCCATGACAATCTCCCGCATTTCTTCCTCCGCTTTTCGTCGAGTATTTCAAGTCCTAAGCAAGAATTATACTTGAACGTCGAAATTTATCGCTCATAAAATGAACGTGGCCGTAGCAATAAATTCACGGTAGAAATATGATGCACTCTGAATCATGATCCTGCAACGACTCCATTTTCGTGGCTCTTCTCTTTTAAAGCGAGATTTGATTTTCGGTCGATCTTCATCGAAGACAGGGGTGATAGAAATTTCTGTTCGAAAGGCGGGTACAACATCTTTTCCTTGGGGAAGGTTGAATTTTTTCAAATTTTCGTCGAGAATGAGGTGGGTCGTAAAGTTTCGGGTACTTTCGCGAAATGGGTCCAGTATTACGAGGGTCGTTCACGTGTCGATGACACCGGCCTCGACGGTATTACGATATTAAAGTCATTTATCTTGTTTTCCCTTGTTGATTTCTTTCTCGCGTGTAAAATATGTCTCTAACTACCGTGCCAGATGCATTCCATTAAGGATGCATCACTTTCTTGCATATTCCCTAGGAAACTGACAATGTCAGCAACGTTCTGTCGTATTTCCCCCGTTCTTATTTTATTTTTCTCGCAGTCTGCTGCTTCGTTCGTGGCTGGATTTTTCTGTCGATCGGAGAAAACACGTAGTGAAATCGGAACGGATCTATCGAAGATTGGATGCGTTATTCCACGTACAGATACATAAATCCCGTATTCTAATTTTGGTATCGAAGGTTTCAAAATAACCAGCAGATATTTTTATAAATAGGATGCTGCGTCTGTAGGCATTGCATTGTAGGAGCCGCGAGTCGTAAATATCGAAGCTTTAGAAATTTGAGCATTCGAGGGATGAAGTAGTAAATGCTCGAGCCAGGAAATGTGCGAAACGAGAGAGGTTTACTCGCTATTGTTAGCTTTGCATTATTGCGTACGGATCAGTTGGCGAAATTTTAAAATTGCGTTTGCTGCAGATTTTGAGCTTATTTTTGCACACATTTATTTGTGCTAATAACATTTTGCCAAATGTTTTATAAAATTTTTATTTTTTTTAACTTTTGTTACAATTAGTAATAAAAATGACGTGAGGTCTCATAGACCTTTTTTATGTAATTCAATATTCTGAAGTCTACACTTATTTGTATCATATGTTATGTACTGCAATTGTGATATTTTTATTACATGCCTAAAACTGTAGTTTTATATATTTTGTTTAAGATTAGATTGTTTTACTATTTTTAAATGATACAGTACTTTCATGATAATACTTTCTTGATAAATGATGAATGAAATATCCATATAGAAAGCTTCAAGATCAAAAGATGACCAGGATATAACGCTGCAATGTTTCGAAGTACACATTAATAACAGGGGATTCAATGTACTTTTCAGATTAAAATACAAAAGTACACACCTTCGTTTCATTTATAGTCTAAAGTATCAGAATATCTTTCAACATTTCCATTAAGTAAGATTTTTTGTGCAGCAGTCTTAAACTCATGCAAACTTTATATTAAGCTTAGATCCAGGTGATAACGCGTTCACTTAAAACGCTTATAATTAATCTAACAACTGAACTGTTATTAAACTTCAAAAACTCGGTAACGTTTTCATACGAAAATTGCATAAATTTCAACGATTCACTCGTTCAATCAAAGTGGGCTTCGTTCAGATCCTGCTCGTATTGGAATTCGAAATTGAATCTCTCAGCTATCATATGAAATGTAAGACTATTATGGGCAAAACAATACATATTTTTTGATTGTTCTGTTTTTCAATCTCTCACTTTTCAATTTCCGTTTTTTTTAGTTCAACTTTCCAGTTTTCCAATTTCCCAGTTTTATAACTTTTCAGTGCTGAAATTTTCTGTTCTTTTAAATTTGTAGCGTTTTCTAATTGTTGAAATTTTTGAATATTATAGAAATTTTTAATGTTTGGTGTTCAGATTTCTTTCAAAATCCTTCATTTTCTGAATATCCACATATCTAGTAATCAAATTTCGCAACTCTAATTTGTCAGTTATTCGTACTGTTCATCTCTCAAAGTGTCCAAGCTCTCGTGAAATTTACAATTCTGCAATTTACGGGTTTCTAGCTATCCACCGCGGCGAAAGGTATCTATCGATCAGAAATCGTGTAAACAGTGACCGAAACCGACGTCGCGTCTATTCTCCATCGATCGAGCATGTTCCCGATTTTATTTATTGCGCAATTCCATCGGCGTTCTTCAGCTTTCTATTTGCCGACCAGCGATTTCCAGCCGGTATTTCCCGGAACGGAAAAGCTGTCCATGTTCTTGTACCATCGCGAAAACGTCGGAACCGTCCGCTCGGTTGACGTTTCGCGGACGTGCTCGAGCAACGTTCGTGCACTCGTGTATAAAGTGGCTGAAAAGCGGTGCTTCTGTCCTCTTGAATCGCGTTCTCGTCGAACAAAATGGCGCACGAAGCTTTCAAATATTCCCGCCGAGTATTGCCGTGGTCGTTGGTTTCTCTTTGACGAGCTCGATGAAGCGTTCGCGGCACACGATTCATTAGAACGTCCAGCTGTTCCGCGTTGCGACGACACTAGCGAAGCGCAGAACACGCGCGGATATGCTCAGAGACCCGGAACACTGATTTCAACCAAGATTTACATACGCGGTTCCGTTCTGCTTGGTAATATTAGCCGTTGGTACACGTAGTGCTACGTGCCACGCCTGTTACTCATTATTTATGCCGTTGCGGCTAATGAGAATATCAGATACTGCGCGATTCGTGGAAACTAAATGTGTTTATTAATCGAGCGAAACAGGAAAACGGTAGAAAATGGACGGAGGATTTAATGTGATTCGTTCTTTCGCGGTTAACGCGTTGCATATTCTTCGAGATAATACCGCGATTATATGCTGGGAGGAGGATAAATGGTAATTATAATTTAATCGGTTCGAGAATTATCTAGGTTATCACGGGGTTTGGGGGAATTCGAGTGTTGGAAATCTGGGGATTTGGGGGATTCGAGTGTTGGAAATTTAGAAGTTTTAACATTTAGGAATTTGGGGATTTGGGGATTTGGAGACATGGAAGATTGGGAGTTTGGAAATTTGAGTATTTGGGGACTTGGAAGATTGAAAGTTTGGGGAATTAGGGATTTGGGGATTGGGGGATATGGGAGTTTGGAAATCTGGAGATTTGGGGGATTCCAGTGTTGAAAATCTAGGGATTGTGGGGATTTGGGGAGTTCGAAATATAGAAATTTCAACATTTGGGAATTTGGGGATTTGGAGACATGGAAGATTGGGTGTTTGGGAATTTGATGATTTTGGAACTTGGAAGATTGAAAAGGGAATTTGGGAATGTGGGGGTTAGTGGAGTTCCAAGTTTGGTAATTGGTGGACGTGAGAAATTTGGAAGTTGAGAGTTTAGGAATTGAAATTTTTGAAGTATGGGAAATATGAAGATATGGAAATATCCAAATTTGGAAATTTAGGACTCAGGAAGTTTCAAACGTAGTATGGGAATTTAGAAATTCAGAAATTTGAGGAATTGGGAATATTGAAATTTGAAAAGTTGAGAATGTAGGAAACTGAAAGTTAAAAAATTAGCAGTCTACGAACTTGAAAGCTAAAAAATTTGGAGATTTTGACAAGTGTCTGTACATATTCAATAAGTATCTAATGATTTATTAAATTTAAATCCTGATCCAACCTTGTATTTTTCATCGATCCACACAAATCTCTCCAATTTTCTATATTAACTAACATTTCTATAAAAGATAATATCTTTTTCTACCAAATGGACAGAAATCGATGATGGATGCAAACCTAGTAACGAACAGTGACGTTGTCTCTTTATATTTAACCTTGATGTAGATTGATGCAGTAGAAGTATTTTTCTTTCTCATTCAGTTCGAAAATTGGCCATTTTCTACCCATTGTTCTTTCATTAAACTCTGAAATCCGTTTGAACAGACAGTACAATCGATCGAAAGTGCTGAATAAATTCAATCAAGTTACGGGGTAGTTTTTCAGTTTGGAATTTTCGATGGATCTCTTTATCGAATAATACTAGTGATTTCGCTAAAATAAAATATTTAATTTGCTATTTGGATTCGCAACGACCGTAAAAACTGGATCGGTATCGAAACGTGTCGAATTACATCGTTTTATTCTTCCAAACGGAAACGCAGAAATTTATATTAAATTGTGAAGTGATACTTACAATTTCGATCATATTAATACGCAATCGTTTATATAAAATTTGTATAAAGCATTTCATATTTGTCCATCCATAATAACCGCTCGGAAGTCCGCACTTGAAACTTTCACTTCAATACAATTCATGGGTATTTAAATCTGAATCGTGTTCGTAGTATTACCATGAATCCGTTTTAGTTTCAGTGCTACACGGCGGAAAACTCGAACGGCAAAGTTCCGAATTTACGACAGAATTTTGATATATTACCTGAAAGTTGTACAAGTGCATAAAGCATTAATTAATTAATTCCAACAATCGCCGAGTTCCCCGTTGCGCGAAGCTCCTCAAAAGCATTTTATATTCTCATTAGTTTCGATTCAAAGGCGAAACCTCTCGTCGATGCAATCGTACGTCATCGCGCTTTCGAACGGCGATCGAGTACACGTTAATAATTCGGCCATTTCGCGGATCTTACCGCCATTTTATGGTCCGTACGCGAGGACAATTTCCAATTCTCGTCGAAATACTTTTTCTCGAGTAACGAGATCTGTTTCTTCGTGGATCGACCCCTTAACCTTCTTCGTTTCCACTCGATTTGTCACACAACGGTGTTCCTTTATCGCGTAATCGTCGCGTCGAAGCGCATGCAATTACCTTGCCATGCGGAACAACGAGATCTGTTAAAGAAAAAGCAAAAAGTGGCTCAAGGTTAGCTCGAACGAATCCATTAAGCGTCGTTCGTGTTTCAATATCATCTAATAAAATTGCTAATCCGAACGGCAGCTGGATCGTTAACTGCAAACGGAAACGAATGAATCACTCCTTATTTTCTACCGATCAACTAATAAGGCTGTTTCTTGTCGGTGGGTGCGGCTTAATCACAGATCTTAATGAAGATTAATTAATATTCTACTGAATAATTTGTTGAGGGTGTGGCGTGTGTTCTTGCATGATGAACGGGACGTGTTCTACTGGTTATCGTAGGTCACTGATAATCTACCTGATGATATAAATACATCGAACGTGATTCTCAGATATTTTTTATCGTAATTAGACTTTCTTTATTGCGCCGTTCTATATTCTCGGAGTTTACAGATTGGTCGTGGAATTTTACTTGCATGTTTTTGTAATACTATTTGAACACTTTTTCTGTCCGTCAACACTTCTGAATTTATTAAACAAATATTATATTGTATTTCATTTATTGGATGTATTTGATTTAACTTATTCCATTTATTTCATTTAATTGATTTCCTTCATTTATTTCATTTACTGCATTTATTTGACTCGTTTCATTTATTTCATTGGTTTCATTTATTTTATTTATTTCATTTGTTTCAGTTGTTCAATTTTCTCAATTGAATACAAGTTACTCAATTTTTTAACACGTTTTTCAAAGTTGTTTTTTAAATCCCGTTTATATCAATATTTACGCGATAAAGTTAATTTTGATCGACAGTAGAGTTTTAATTATGTAATTAATAAAATTACAAGCATTATTCTAACACTTTCAATTTTGTTATTGCATATAAGATGCCTTAAATGAGAATTTGTGTGTAAAATTGCAATTCCAATGCACCATAAGAAATCCATTTCATCTGTGCCAGTTAACGTAAAAATAATTGTGACGCAGATTGAATTTATGGTTGTCTCGTGAATTGTTTATCTGCCAAGCTTTTCCCTGTTCCCAGAAACTTTTGGGTACAAGTTAAATGACATAAATACCGTTCTAACCTGTCTCCCACGAAACCTTGACACGTTCGAAAGAAATACTTTTAAATACCCATATGTCCGTAAAAAAATGTCCCCTATGTATCGTTGACAGTGCACAGTTTAATTTTCGAAATACAAAATATCTCATTTGAAATTAAAACGTAAACTTCCAAGAAGAATTCTATTTTAGAAGTTATTCTACTTTCGTCGTACGATTTTCATTTCGAGTTTTCTAAATATTGAATCAGTTCCGAAATCTCCAATCGATGAAACCAATTACCTTTGACGGACTTAGTAGCTTCAGAGGCAATCGTGCAAGTTAAGAGAAGGAACGGATGAAGCGAGTGGATGAAGGGAAACGACGAAGCGCAGAGGAACGAAAGATGTCGAGCTGCCAAATTCAGTCACCGCTGCTTTGTCAACGGACAAGATTGATGAAATAGCAGATTCCTGGTATTCAAAGAACCTTCGGCGTTTACCTCGTCCCCCCGTTCTTCAGGAAACTCCTTCTTTCCACTTTCACCGGGTGTGAGCCGAGTAAAGTTGCAAGATACCCCTCTTCGAATAAATTATCGATCGGCGCGGCACAAAAGTGTCTTCGAGGATCCTTTTTCTTGCCTCCTTGTTTCCGAAGATCTGCCAACTTCCCGAATACTTTGTAAGCCGCGATTCACGATTATTGCTCGTAATTATCGCACACGAGATTTAGTGCGGGAAAAGGGAAAGAAGTATATTAGAAAGGGAAGTTTTATGTTCGAAGAAGTAGGTGAACGCCGTCGACGATAACAATGATGAATATCTGTTTGATGGCGATTGAATTCGACAGCCGATGATCATTGGCACGAAGTCAAAGAAAAAGTGTAATCGCGGGAATCTAATGTTCGGCTCCTGGCCAAAATCGAAGATAGTTTGGTGAATTAATTTTCGTTTAGTTGGAATCGAACAGCCATTGCGATCGGCTTCGTAAATTGGAATTACAGGCTTTCGTTATCTGCATAACCCTCGTCAATTACGGACACTGGCAGTGTACCAAAATTGTTAATGAAGAGGAATAAGAGAGAGAGAATTTCGTTAATATCGATATTGATTTCGGTTTTAGTTCCAATTAGCGATTCGTACTGTCGATATCGAGTTATATCCTAATGTAACTTCCTTTTCGTGTGCGGATCATGTAACTGTTGTTAGTTAAGTTCGTTCGATTGAATGAGTTATGGGGATTTGGGGACTTGCGAGTTGGGGAATTTCGGGATTTGGGGACTTGGAAGATTGGGACTTTGGGGATTTTGGGATTTCGAGATTTGGGTATTTGGGGATGTGGGGATGTGGGGATGTGGGGATGTGGGGATGTGGGGATGTGGGGATGTGGGGATGTAGGGATGTGGGGATGTGGGGATGTGGGGATGTGGGGATGTGGGGATGTGGGGATGTGGGGATGTGGGGATTTGGGAATTTGGGGACTTTGAAACTTAGAAGTTTGGGAGTTTGGGAGTTTGGGAATTTGGGGATTTGGGGACTTGGAAGATTGGGAATTTGGGGATCTGCAATATTGTAAATTTGGGAATTTGGAGATTTGGGAATTTAAGGATTTGAGGACTTGGGGACTTGGGGACTTGGGAATTTGAGAATTTGGAAATTTGGAAATTTGGGAATTTGGGGACTTAGGATATTGGAAGTTTAGGTATTTGGAGATTTGGGGATTTCGGTACTCGGAAGATTAGGAGTTTGGGAATGTGGAGGTTTGGAGACTTGGAACATTGGAAGCTTGGGAATCTGGAAATTTTGCGATTTAGAGATTTGAGGATTTCGACTGTTGAAAAACTAGAGAATGTGAGTATTTGTAAATTTGAAGACTTGGAAGTTTAGAGATCTACTAATCTAGGGATGTAGAAGTTCAGACATTTATGGATTTAAAAATATAGAACTTTGAAAATGAAACAATTTCTTAAATAAAGGTATTCGGAAATTTTAAATTTGGAAGTGCTTTTGAAGCCAAATAATTTAATTCCCGAAAATTGAGGGTGTCATTGACCCACACAATAATCGATCTATTCACACTATCTTTCTTCAATTTCTCGTTCCGACAGCTTCCCACATATCTCATCATCCCGCAAGCTATTTTGTCCCCTTGGAAAGCCGTTTCATTACTCTTTTCCATTTTACCAGGCTGCTTATCCTCCGTCCTATCGTTATTACGTTACCTTCTTCCGACTATTTTACCGTCTCCTGTTTTGTCAGCGACGTTCACTCGCTCGAGTTTCACAGATGTACGAAACGAAACTGAAACTTCGTTCGACCGAATTTCAAGCAAACGAACGCTTTTCCCCTTTGGGATAGTTTCTCGCGGTCGATTGCTGGAAAATGCCGGGTAATTCGAAGGGGGAAAAAGTTTCAACGATTCTTAGCCGGAAACGGCGCTACGAACGAAAGGAATTGGTTCGAATCGTTCTGTCGTGAAATTTCACCATGTATCTTGTGAGATTGTACGATCAGAAACTTACCCTTTTCATCGATATTTTTGTACGGTTTCCTTTAACACTTTAACATTTTGCAACGCTGATACTACTAAAAAATCATTTTCATATCTTTACGTCTCTAAATGTAATATATTAATAACAAGATATTCTTTGGAATTAAAAAAATTCGTCACGCAGAAAGATTGTAAGATAGAAAGAAAATTGTGAAATATTTTAAAGGAATACTAAAAAAAAAAGTTCCAGGAAATATAAAAATTGTAAGGAAAAGAGGAAGAGGTTATGGAAGGATTTTGTGTCGTATAAATAAATTTTCTTGCGTTTGTAAATTGAATATAGAGTAAATCGAACGTTGTAAGATAGAAGGATAAGGTTTAGAAGTTGCTCGGTATTTTTAGTTCGTCGAACGACGTCGCGATCGTGCACATTTCTAATTCAATTTAGCGGAATAATTGAAATTATAGCGATCACCCGAAACGGAGAATCGAATTCGAATTTTCAACTTTTACATTCTCCTCGGTCTTTCGGTCACTCGTTTGGAAATGATCAATCGATCAGAAAATTGGATTCCCCGTCGAGAACCCGAAGACAAATGAATTTACCATTCTTTCGTTGTAACGTTTCGACGAGAATCTACTTCCCTCCTTGGCACGATTAAAAATCGACGAGATAGAAATTCTTGAATGCCGGAAACATAGAATCGTGCCCAACGGAAGCAACCGCGTTCATAAATCACCGGTCAACGTAACCATTTTAACTGATTATTCTCAATGTCGTGACGAAAGATGTATGTGCACAATGAACGCGATTTTCCACGAATGAAATTTCGTTTTCGACAATGGGGAATGCGAAATCAGGCCACGTTTCATGCTTTCCGAACCATTCCGTTTCAGCCTCTGGTTCTAGTAGGTCAATTACTGAAGTGACAGACAATTGATCACGTTTCAGACAGAATTAAACGATTAGTTTCAATTTTCATTGCGTTCTACGTATCTTGTAACAAATCTTTTAAGATACGTTCTTGTATCTCGCATACTGATGCACTTTGTGAACTATTGGATTTTTAGTTATATAATTATTTTAATTATGTCTTGTTAATTAGCTTGATATTTTAAGTAGACAGTGTAAAATAGGGGTTTGAAGCTTGACATGTATACAAAGTTTTATATTTAGTGTACTATGTATACTTTAAGAATTAATTAATTAAACTCTTAATATAAAGTTAATTTATAATCATAAACTGTCATTTTATTGATTTATTAGTAACATCGTATCGTTTCATTAATTCATTACTATCATACTTATGTTGTACTATTAACATCATTTTATTCATTTATTACCAGCGTCATATTTTGTTGATGTACTAACAATAACTTATATCACTTTATTAATTACTAATAACTAATTTATTACTGAGATATTAATGTTTCAATAAGATATTTCTGAGTAACAACTTACGAGAACAGACAATGATTTGAGGTTAGGTTATCTACAAAATCCAAACTCAGAAGAACAAATGATGGGAACGTATTTTATGGAACAGTAATTAGTCTTTCGATAATATAATTTAGTGAAACGGTCCATAAAAGTGGCTTGAAACTGCTTTGTTCCAAAAGTCGTATATTATCTTCCAAGCGTTGTAGCTTCGTCATAAAACGAACATCAAGTATAATCGAAACGATCCCATAACTTTGTTTCAACACTATAACTACATCCACGCGGCAATTAATTCTGAGGCGAAGTGTTTGCAACGGAAAACGATGAATCATCGCGCGTGAACTATCGTAATTACAATGCAATAATGAACTCTGAAAGCGTAATAACGTCCACTTGATACGTATATCACCTCCTCTATCTCTCGAGAACTCCACTTTCGCTTGTAATCGTCGCGTTTGAATTCGACGATAACTAATTCGTTAATTAAGAAGCGTCGAAGTGACGCGAAATTTTCGAGTCTTCGTTAAACGAACTTGCCGACAAGTTTATCGCGCGGAAACGGTTTTCGTTTATTTTAATAAAAGAAATCGCGAACGAAATAAAAATCGCCACTTGACCGACAGGAATCGTGCAAAGATTATTAATGGTCGGCGTGATATTTCGAGCGTTGATAAATGAAACAGTGGCACGGCAAACGATCGTAAAAAAATATTTCGAAACTGCGACCTGGCATTCTGATGTGCGAAATTAATAAACGTACCAGATAAAATCTTGTTTATACCGTTGCGAATTCGTCGATCGAATATAATTAGTTAATTAATATTCGCTGATACCGCGATTACAATACTCGTATCTTCTGCCCACTATAATTAAAATTGCCGAATATTATTTATAGTAGCAACGAACACTGTATACCGATTCGATTCAATTTTCGATAAAATTTTACTTGTTGAGGCTTTGTAAATGCGGAGATACGAGGATTTAAATAATTTCTTGAATTTAATGATACTGTCATAAATAATTATCTCATCTTTTCTCCGAACGAAAATTTTTCTGAATCCGAGTGCTTGAAATGTCACAATCGATTATAATTCACGTCAAGTTACAGTCCTATTAAAAACATCTCAAGGTTCACATGAAACAGTGATTAACGATTACTTATGTTAATATAGATGGTTGATTGTGGTTGTATAAAGAGCGCGCATTCATGATTGAAGAGCAGTAACGAAAACGTGGAGAAAAGAAGTGGACACGAAAATACTCTCTGTGTTTTCTGCTCGTTTTTGTTCCCTTGATCTTTGAGTAAGCCGTTTTAACTGGTTAAATTTCCGTCCCTTGCTGCATGCATCTGCCATGGTCATGACAGATTTAAAAGAAATGTGCAGTCGTTCGTTTTTCAGCTTGTTAACGTATCCTTATGTCCACATTCTTCATACAAACACGCATTCATATTTCATGACGTACGTAATACGTTGCTGGAAAAACGTGACTGCATCCTTTTGTGTCTGTTTTTGCTTCTGATTTTCTGACTTGACTTTTGCAATTCTTAATTTATTATCCTTATTTTGACTTTGGCAAAATAGGCGTTATTGAGCTTGCCGTAATTTCATTGGGCGCGGTTCAGTTTCGTATAATTCGGTTCGATGCGATTCAGGTTGATGTAATTCGACGCGATTCTGCTGCACTTAAATTTGAAATGGTTGAATCAGATACCATCTGATTCGACATAATTTCATTCGGCAAGATTCAATGAATCGCGATTCGATTTAATGTCATTCAATGTAGCAAGATTCAATTTGACGTGATTAGTGTAATTCAATTTGGTATTCGACATAATTCAATTTGGTCCTATTAGATTCGACATAATTCAATTCGGCACGATTCAATTCAACGTGATCCAATTCTACGCGATTAGATTCGACATAATTCAATTCGGCACGATTCAATTTTGATACAATCCAATTTGGGTCTATTAGATTCGACATAATTCAATTCGGTGCGATTGAATTCAACGCTAGCCAATTCGGCATAGTTAAATTCGGTGAGATTCGACGCGATTAAATTCGACATGATTCAATTCGGCACAACTCAATTCAGCACGATTCGATTCAACGAGATCCGACTGAACACCATTCAATTCGAAATTCAATTTGTCGGGCTGAAACTCGAAACTGAATTCGACGCGATTCAGCTCGACGAAATTTAAACCAGCACGTGCCGATTCAACATAACCTAACTTTATACAATTCAATTCGTATCATCTCGTAACTCGACTCGATTCAATTCCATACAATTCTTAACACAAGATTAATAAAACAAATATTTATCAAATTTATCCTTCAACACACATAAATCTTATATCATTTTCTGTACTCACCAAATATTCCATACAATCGACGACGCACGGAATATCTCGAAATTATAATTATAAATTATAGTGTAATTATTGTTCAATTTATCTTCACTAATATTCAGAAAATCGTCAGTTTATTGCACGTGAAATTCAACACATGTTTTTGAATGGAAAGCAAATTTGGAACGAACTCTGTCCACTCGTTTTGCTCATCAAAGGGTTTGTAGCAGATTTTTCGACAAACATTAAACGTGCGAGCACGACAATAAAGTAATTTATTTGATAATTTGCAAACGGCCCGGAAGAAAGATATTGCTGTAATAAATAACAATTCAGCGATACGAAAATATCGATAACCGTATTTACGGTTTGTTTATACTAAATTATACATTATCGACGGACGTCCGCCATTTATTCGTGTCCGAGGGAGTTTAAGAAAAATTTACACGATTGACTGTCATCCAACCGTATTATCGCGAGCGACGTTCTTTTGTTCCATTTGTATTCGTGGAAAAATTCAGTCGATGTTTTACGAGCCGTCAGAAAAGCTGCTTCCAGCGAAAGGTACTTAAAGTCCCTTCTTTTTTTAGAGATTAAACTACTAATCTCCGGAGCACCAACATCTCATGTTGATTTTTTCAACGGTTTAAGTATTCGACTGAATATTTCATCCCTCCCGATTCGATTTTTACTTTACCTTCCCGACGATCGAATTGTTTAAACAATTTTATGTTACAAAACTTCTTCATTATTTGTACATGAAGGTTAGACGGTTTCAGAATTTTAAGTTGAGGGTTTTAGAATTTGTCATTTTTCACATTTGCAAGTTCGGTTCTTAAATTTTATGGCTTTGCAATTTTCATGGTTATTCAAATTTTGTCATTCTTTGCAGGCTTTCTCTAAATTTTGAATAAATATACATAATTATTCTAACTCATAACTGATATATTATGAATGAGTTATATTTACTTGACACTATATTTGCTCGAGAGATTATACACATTACATGCATTATAAATTTGATGTACATTATAAATTGTCCAGAATAAATAAACAAGAATTCAATAGCTCGTAAGTGTTGAGAATACCAAGTTAACGAAATACAGTAACAAACTAATGGAAGCTAAAAAATTCATGATCAATGTTTCTTATAAGTTTTGTTACATATATGTCGGACCATACACATCACTTTTCATTATGATATCAAATCTTGTTGAGTGCACCGAATGTTGCACTACTGCACGAAACATCCCTTTCCTCTTTATTTCGAGGCGAGTGCTTGAAGGATGATATTTGATAGGTCATAAAACAGCCATAGGTTTACCGTTCTTTCATTACGATGAAGCCACCGCTATTTCTTCTAATCTAAAGCCGATCCAGCGATTCACTGTTCGCGTCTCTGCACAAGAAACGTGAGTTATTGCGATTTCATTTGATCCTCGGTTCGTGTTGAATCAAGCGGTTCAAAAGTAACTTCCCGCACAAATACCGGAATAACGGTCACATTGTTTTTATCCACTTTCCCGTACCTATTTCTTCTTTTATTCTGGTATTGATTCGATGCTTTATCCGCTTCGATAGTTTCTTCTAGCCGCGGATCATAAATTATCGTTCGCCGTCAATTCAGACGACTACAAGAACACGACGATCATCGGATACGAGAAAGCGATGTTTCTCATGAATTTCTGCAATAATTCGAACACGTTTTCTGCCATTTAATCTCGCACGATTTCCTCGAAAACGTATTATCTTGGCGCAGCGGCGGTCCCCGGAGGGCGCAGAATTTACGTAGAAAAACGACAAGTAGAAATAAGAGACGTCATAAGATCTTCGTCGACGCGATGAACCTTTTTTCCCCGATGGGACAACTTTCGGGAAGCGAACAGCTTCGTGTTCTTCTTGCTGGTGGAACGAAAGGAAACGTTGATATTCCGTTGTGTAAATCGTAGCCGGGTACCAACGGTGAAATATAATTCCCGTTAATTGAAACGATAACTTTGCTCGGGAAGTTCGTAAAAGAACGGCGCTCTTTTTACGAGGGCACACGTGACAAATGTGTCCGTCAATTTGCATAGATCTACCGAATAAACTCTCCTACGCACGTTCTGCAGTTGCCACGACAGCTAGATTATTGAAAAAACATTTGCGCCACGACGAAACACGTGTTTTATGGACAACCAGTGGGAACGCGATGATCGCCGTATTTTTCTCTCTTCATTTCAACGTTGCGCTTTTTTGCTCTCGCTGTCACGCGACTCTTGTTGTCGACCGATATTGATTGTTTAAATTATTGATATTTCTCGTGGTGGGAATTGAGTGGTTCGCTTATTTTTATTAGGTCTGCGAAACTTTGGGAAGACCTTTCAATTTAGATTGGGAAATGGATGGTAATTTGAACATTTTTATGGATGGTAAGGGAATTTGAGATTTTGGGGACTTGGGGAGTTCAGGAAGTTGCAGATTGGAAACTTTTGGGAATGTGGAAATTTAGGACACTGAGAGCTTCAAATTTGGAAATGGGGAGATTTGAAAATTTCTACATTGCAAATTGGGAA
Source organism: Megachile lagopoda (assembly GCA_036983795.1). Classification (NCBI taxonomy): domain Eukaryota; kingdom Metazoa; phylum Arthropoda; class Insecta; order Hymenoptera; family Megachilidae; genus Megachile; species Megachile lagopoda. The sequence continues at coordinate 7,851,425 of CM072797.1, read as the reverse complement.
TTTGAAGAATTCTAAATCTGCAGGAGTAGGAATTTGAAAGTTTGGGAATTTGGGGAGTTCCAAATTTGAAGAAGTAAAAATTAAAAAATTAGGAATTTGGGAAGTTCCAAATTTGAAGAAGTAGAAATTTGGAAATTTAGGAATTTGTGGAGTTTTAAATTTAGGAATGTAGAAATCTGAAAATTTAGGAATTTGTGGAGTTCCAAATTTAGGAATATAGAAATTTGGAAATTTAGGAGTTTGGGAAGTTCCAAATTTGAAGAATTGAGAATATGGGGTGTTGCAACAGCCTATATTCGAATTGAGAAGCCTGTAAATTTAGAAATTTCGATATCTAGAAATTCAGAAAAAGAACTTGAGAAACTAGGAATTAAAAAATGTTAAAACTTGTAAAATTTTACGAATTCCTAATACCCATTTCCCCATTCCGCAAATAAACTGCCCTTAAAAAAAGCAATTAAATCAAGCAAATATTAAGAAACGTGTAACCATGAGCTTGTTAGTTAATTTGGAACCCGTTCAAAGGTTCTGGCAATTTCAATCTAATTTCCAGGAAAGCACTTGGCTCCTGTATCTTCGTATAAAGGTATCTTTGAAGGACACCCCTCAGTATTCCCACGGGAGCGGGCCACGCGAAATTTACGTGCCTCGCGACTGTAATTCCCGGATTTGATCAGTATTACAGGAATCCTGGATAGTCTTGCTAATAATTCCATTGGTCCTCCGCTGTTCAAATTATGACAGAAGCTTATGGTATTGGATTATGTATGCAGAGTCCTGGCTGCAACTGTCCGGATACATTACGACGGCAATATTGCACGTGTTTCTAGCTTACAATCGATGCGTTTGGTTGACATTGCCGATCTAAGTGCTGAACCTTGTATCCTATCTCTGTTACTGTTACACTACTACTGTTGTCTTAATTTCCAATTATGCAAAATGTTTTAATGAGCGTATCACGGGAGTACAATATCGCTATCCATGTTCGTGTTGCAGTTTCGCAAACTTTCCCAGCTATCGATATTCTATATCTAACACAGTAGCAACGAGTAAAATAACATGCAATTAATTCGTAGCAATAATAAGTAATTAACTGAACGTAAACATCGAGTGAAATTAATTAATTCTGAATGGAGGAGTGATATTAATTAGTTCTAGATGAAGACGCCTAGTGATATTAACTGTGTGAACGTACCAAATTGTGTTAATTAATTCTAAACGAGTACTAATGTTATGAAACCGAGTCATTTCTTATTAATCAATCATGCTTTAACAAGTCTATTATACTTCATTATAATCGAAATGCTACATGGACAGCTATAGAGAACATGAAAAAGTATGTCATATATAAAATAAAAGTGTGATATAAATCTTAAATATAAGGAAGAAATATTTCTAGTTAAAATGCCATATGTCCGATATAATATTGTTTACGTGGAAATTTATTCATTAAGATTCTACTTCATGTCCCTGTGGAATTTCACTTAGCTTTCAAGTTAAGTTATACAATGAGACGAAAGTTTGAAATTTTATTCGTAAACGTAATTTCTCAAAAAGTCCATGCTAAATGGGTCCCAGTGGACTCGGGTGGATTTATGAGGGGTCGCCATCAGTTTCTCGCATTTATGTATAAATATGTTTCCCTGGATAGCGAAACGTCCTGGATGAAAGTAGAATAGCTCGAGATATAGTCAGCCGGCTGGTAAGCGGAATAGTCCGCATAAGAGGCGACCTGGGTTAAGGAGAATATCTCTGTACGTGAGCAGACAGCCATTTAAGTAGAATACGCGTGCATATAGTCCAACTATATCCAACATTCTTCGGTGATATTAAAATTCCTGTTACGATCATACGCTTGAATGGAACCGCATCGCTGACAATTAATTTTGGGTCTGTCTATTGCGTTAAACTGCGCGATACGACTCGTTTAATCGTTTAATTAAAGCTCGACATTATTTACCTTCTGCAATTACTCTATTTCTACAATTCCACGTTTTTTATATTCTACATTCACTGTTATTTTTTTTTTGTCACTTGGAAGTACAAAAGTGTTATTTTAAGTGTCGTGAAGTGTCATTTCAAAATTAATGGAGTTAAAGGAAATTCAAATTAGAAAATTGATCATGGTTCTTGGTAATTTATATTTCTATCTTGTTATCTAACTTGAATATTTTGTATAAAATTGTTGCAGTCGGATAATTAATCAATATTGAATTATTCGACGATTAAGTTAAGCCGATTTCATGGGTCGCAGTCATGTCGCAGTCGAATGCTTGACTCGTACTACTGGCTGGAGCTTTGAAATTATCAACGCCTTGACGCGCAACGGCTTCCTCAAATATGCGATCATTTTATCAACTCTATCGGGAATTACGCAACTTTTAACGAGAAAAGTCATAACGTAGTTTAGATATATAACTTAAGTATAAATTAACCAGGTTTTCTCCGGCTATGAATATTTTAACGAGCAACAAACTTTTACAAATATTCGAAGCAAAGAACTGACTGTACGCATATAACGTCGTGAAAATGAATACCTGGTGCAGGTGTATATTTCACGATCTGCCTCGAGTGCTTCGAGTCTCATTTGTCGAAATTATTCCGTCGTGGAGAGTTTCTAAACCGAGCCGTTCACAGGGGTGTATTTGAAGGAAAAGCATGGCCTATCAAGACTGCACTTAACCGAAAGTATTTCCGTCAAGTATCCACACGCTTTGTGTCGAAGGAACTAGGCCATACATAGACCGCTATGCTTTCACGAAAATACATTGACATCTAATTATTTTAATAACTGGGGCACATTGTCGCGCTTTCGAAACTCGTTAGCGTCGGTTTGTGATAGACCACGTTCGAACGCATCAATTACACGCAACGATATTTCAACTTAATTACCTGATAGTTTGGTGTTAAGTTGTGGTGATTTTCAGCGTGCTCAAATACCAAATTGCGTGGATAAATTTAAAGACCTTGAATTACTAAAATATCAAATTTTCTACAACGAATGTTTCAACATTTGTATACCTCGTTTTAGGATATAGAAATTTTGATAGAAATTATAAAATCTGATAGAAATTTTGAAATTGTCAAATTGTCAAATTTTGTGAATTTCAAATTTAGGTATTCGATAATGTAGCCTCAAATTTTTGAATTCAAAGATTTGCATATTTTGATCTTGCTACTTCGAATGTTCAAACATTTGAAAGGATCAAGTTGAATTTATAAATTACCAAATTTAACAATATTGAAATATATTAACTTGAAAATTCCGATTAGTAATAAAATGAAAAAATTAAACAACAAATTGCTGAATTTTCCACCCTCAATTTCCGTGTTCAGAATATTTTTATCGAGCAGAACAAAAAATGGTGGAATAAAATATAGAGCAAATATAGAAAATGGAAATAGAAGCTAGTATAAGCAACAACCGATAGCAACGTATACGTGTACGTGAACCCGGAAGGTGGAAGAAAATTGATGAGAAAGTTATCGTTCCAAGGAGGAATCGATAAATTGGGATTCTCGAGTATCTCGAATTTCTCGTGTTTACCGAAGGTAATCGAGTTCTACCACGATTCCAGCCATATTGTTCGTTGTTATCTGTGCTTATTGGAGCGACAATTGTGTCGTTGAATCTAAGATTTGTTTCTGAGGAAGATACAAGGGTTGTCGACGAACAGTTTCTGAAGTATCGACAAAGTATCAACAACGGGTCCAAGTTAATCTTGGTTCGGTATCTTCTTAGACAATAGAATCCTATTTCGCGTGGTTGAATATGTACAAAAGTGGCAGAGCGCTCGAGGAGCACGTTTGTACAGGGATTCGAGACCCTTACGGTTTGAGAAACATGACAGATCGTAGCTAAACGCGAAAGGAAAGCATGTTAGTATGCAGTGGAGGATAAGAGCGGTGTAGCTTCGATCCTTATTCTTGCATATATGAGCTGCACCATTTGCACGGATTCCTTGGCGTAACGAGCACCATCTATAGGGATACGCAAGGGAAGGAAAACTTTTCTTAAAAATAAGATTGTCTCTATTGCATAGTATCTTACTACCTTAACTCGAGGCAAACAGAAAAAGCTGCTGGAAAATTAGGAAACTTCATTTTTTATTTTGTTATTATGATTTCATAGCGCAAAAAAATCACTTTCATGGCAGAAAAATTTACCTGTGTACAAGGACATTTTTGAGTTCCCTGATCCTCAAACTTCTAAATTCTTAAATTCACCAATTCCTCAATTATTAAATTCCTAAATTCACTAACTCCTAAATTTCCACATATTAAAGTTCCCAGAATACTAAAAATTTCCTAAATTCCCGAATTGTTAAATTTCAAAATTTCAAAATCTCCAAAATTATCAAATTCTCAAATCTACAGCAGTACCTAAATTCAATAAGGAATGTACATAATGAATATTTAAGCATCGAGTAGATACTCGACAACGTAATTAAGAATATTATACGAAGTTTGTCCCAGGGGTGGTTAAGTCAGTAACGTTTTAAGGGTGTAAAGTTTAATTACCTATTGAAAGGAAACGATTGGAAAAACGGTTGATGATAGTAGGGTGGCCGTAATTTTCTTGCACTTTGCCCTTCACTGATAAATGTATTTCTTTCTTGATAACTGAAACTCTTTCCCTTCTGTTTTGTTCGTGACACTTTTGTGCGACGTTTTTCTGCGTGCAATTAACGGGGAGATCGGCGACTGAAAACTTTCACGGTGACCTGGTTTCGTGATAAAACATTGAACGAAACAAAACTATGCAATGGATTCGTTCAGTGAAAATCCGTGCTATTTTAATTATCACATTTTGTTTGTTGCTCTGTGACGCATTTTTCAGAGAGCTTTTTTGATATTCTATTTAAAGGTTTTGTTTGGTTTAGGTATGTGAGCACTTAAAGTTTTCGGAATTTGGGGATTTGGGAATTGAGGGTATTTTGGGGATTTAGAGATTTGGATATTTGGGAATTTCGGAGCTTGAAGATCTGAGAATTTGGGAATTTGGGAGATTGAACATTTTAGGTTCTGGAGAATCAAAGGTTTGGAAATTTGGAGACTTGAGAGTTTGGAGATTGAGCAATTTGGGGATTTAAAAATTTGAGAATTTGGAAATTTGAGAGCCTCGGGATTTAACTAATTAATAATTGAAGAATTTGAAAATTTGAGGATCTGCTAATTTGAGGACCTGGAAATTTAAGAATGTAGAAAGAGGATTTAGGAACCTGAGAATTTAGGGATTTGGTAATTTAGGAATTGGAGAGTTTTAAAATTTGCAGATTTATAAATTTGAGAATCTAAAGATTTGCAATTCAATAATCTAGAAATTCGATAATATATGATTCGAAAAATTTGCAAATTTATATGGACTCCTCCCCATACACTAATGTCAGGCCTTTCTAATTATTGTCAAATTTATAGCCGACTAAGAACTTTCCGCATATTTGCACTCCCTTATACCCTTGAAAGTACCCTTGGTGATTTACGAACGGAAGAATTGTGCTAGACGTTGGCAATTACCTCGAAAGGGCAAAGTTACCCCATTATAATTCATTATACATATCATTTATATACTTCTTCCTTATTAATTAAACGCACTACATCACATATATTATAATACCGTCCCTTTCAAACTTTCAACATTTACATATCAATGATATTTTTTCCTTAAATCTTGTTCTTTCTCATTTATAAATGATTAAATTCACCTCACAGTGTTTCACGTTCACATAACCTATTCTCTTCGATGTTATCAAATAATCACTTCGCAAAAAGATCTACACAATGAACCGCAAACTCGCAACATACCCCAAAAAGCAACTGTTAGCACAACCGGAAAAAGTGAAAAGAAAACTGTACATAATTCGTATCGTAGTCGAAAGCGGATGCAGCGCGTTCGTTCCGCGTCTGTTCGTTCTATCACGAGGCAAAAATCGCGGTAGAATCACGGCGCAAGAAATACGTTGGGGAATTTCGTTTTCCCGACGAACGACCCGGTTTTCTTATCGCAGCCGTGCAATAAAAACGTCGATGATGTGAGACATCCCCGAGGGCGACGAGTTTTTTTCGATTTCGCACGGATCGGCGTTACACGGCAAAGCGTTAAGCAAAGCTGTTGTTTACGATGTTGTTCCCGCAACGGCAACGTCACGTTCTCCACGGGTAGCTGTTCGTGTGCCAGAAAAAGCGAGTAAATTATAGGAAATGGGCGTGAACCACGGAGTAAGCGTGTATCCATGAAGGACAACGTTGACACGTTGCCGATGTCTACCGTACGATAAAACACCGGTACGTTTTACAGTGAAACACGATTTCAAATCCGCCTCGGGCAACGTTGCTTCGTTTGCTGACTACTGCACTTCTGCCGGTGTATTGCTTTTAATCCCAGCCTTCTACACGTATCACCGATGTGGAAGTTTAGAAGTAGGCGGACGAGCCTCGCTATATATTACACTCTTCACGTTCGTTTACATCCAAAATTTATTTTAATTTAACTATCGAGGATGGATTTGTATCTAGGAATGGTCACTTAATGGCACTCAATGGTAAATTCACTTAAATTAATTATTTAAGGGAAACGCAAGTGAAGTCTCTTAATGTTGAGATACACTAACAAGAAGATATTAAAAGTAATACTATTCTTAATAATTTGTATATTAGCATATCTGACCACAAACACCAGGTGGTCGTGTTATAAAATGAATCAGACAAAATGAGACGTGGTTATACACTCTTGTATACAGACAGCTTCAACTACCACAATGTAGCAATAATTATGCCACTGTTTATTATTCTTACAATATATCTCATAGTTAACCTCTTAACTTATACTAATATTTATAAGTTAACCTCTAAAATGTAAAAAACCTTGAATCTGTTTTATTTTATTCTACCATTGTCAAAAGAGTAAAGACAAACTTGTAAACCTAACCTAAACTGAAATACCATGCTTCAAGTAACTGGACCGACTGAAATTTTAGGTTAAGTAATCGCACAATTTAGCCCCGTTAATCGTTGAAATTTTTCAAAATCTATTGGAAGGACGTCGTGAATACTGTAGGGAGGTATTCAGGTAAATTCGTAGTATCTAACACGCGTGTAAGAATTTGAAGAATGTTAGGCACGCGTCCGTGAAATGGATACAGTCGTTAGTATCTAAGCCACTCGGACGCAATTGCACAGTGCAGTATCGTTTTCAATATGCTGGAATATTTTCATGTTAGATGACGATAACGTTCCACCCTTTGTTCCCGTTCTGACGGCTGACATCGTTCTCCACTCGGCGGCCGGGAATATTGGAAAATATTTGACGGAAGCGAATAACGTTCGATAAAAATTTCGTCAAGCGACAAAAGCGTTGTTGGCGCTAAGAATATTGACGTGCTGCTAACGCAGCCTTAATGGCACTTGTGCAATTTTAATATACCTGGACAGTCTTTCAAATTTTATATTACGGTGTGTCGAATATTTTATAGAATAAAATCGATTATAAATCAATGTATTTAGTATGTTACGTTGGCGCTAAGAATATTCTGCTGCTAACATTTGTGCAATTTCAATATACTGGACAATCTTTTATATTTTCTATTTAGGTGTCTCGAATATTTGACACTAAAAACCTGCTGCTGACATGGCCTTAGCACTTGTGCAATTTCAATATACCTATACAATCTTTTATATTCTTATACTATGGTATCTCGAATACTCGATAGAATAAATAGAATCGATTTTGACCTCACAAATCAGTGTATTCAATACGCAATGTTGACGCTAAGAATATCGACGTAACATAACCTCAAAAGCACGTGTGCAATTTAAATCTTTCATATTTTTATATTAAGATATCTCGAATGTTTGACAGAATAAATAATACCGATTTCGAGCTCACAAACCAGCGTATTTAATATGTAAGCTTCCTAACGATATAAATATTGAAATTTCGTTATCTCTGACCATTATTTTCGTACGTGTATCTTCGTATCATTAAAACGAATGATTAGAGTGTAAATAATTACTATTCCACGCAACCGAGCAGTGTATGTTCTCATTAACGTATCATTAACTTTATTTTCGGTATAAATAAATAAATAAATAACCATTGCAAGCTTACACAATTTCCGACAAAATATTTCACACAGAAATAGCTGTGCAAACGATCGTTCTAGCTGGTAAATATTTGTGATCACTGGCTGTTCTCGTTAATTCGTGTTAACAATCCCGTTTTTTTAATTGCTTCGACTATTTATTGAATGCCAGTTATTTTATTTTATTTTTGTGTCTCTACGAACAATATCAGCCTTTCATATACTCCGTTATGAAATAAATTAAATTATTAATTCCCTTTTTTCTTTCGGTTCAAAAATTTTCCTGATTCGAGCAAATTATCATGATCTGTTGAATGGAAAACACTGTGTAAACTGGATCGAATATCGGATGCAAGCGAATGCATTACATAAATGCATGTTTCCGAGAAATGTTCCATGTAATTTACAACAGTGGCCATGTAATCACTCTGTTTGATTTATAAGCTTACACAGCTTGACAATGTTCTGCCACGTCGAACTGTCACCAGCCTGACCGTGTTACATTGTGTTGCAACTTTATCATTTGATTAATTTCCATCCGTTGTACCCCGAATGCAAATTAAACACGTATCGATGTCTTACTGTGTGGTATAATTTATATCATCCGTAAAAGCACGGACAGATAATTACTTAACAAAATTAACTTGAAATCCCACTGAAACGTCCTTTGGGTATTTGCCATTTTCAGTGTATTAATAAAAGGGACGTGAAATGATAAATGAGTGAACGGAAATAATTCTTTCTGAATTAAAGTAACGAAAGTAAATACGTTGGAAATGAAACCCCTAATTTTAGTATATCCATAAAATGTAACGACATAAAATAATAAAAAGGAGATTCTATAATTAAAATACAAAATTGTTTCAATGTTCTTCAGTTCTCTCCCTGTAATATTCACAGGATTATCTGCAGTTCGTAAATGAGTATATTAAAACTTCCTCGATGAACTGCAAGCAAGAGTTTTAAATACTTCATGCATAATTAACAATTCTCGATAATTGAATCGTTATTGTCGACTGATATTCTAGATGGCTCTTCACTTTTTCGGGATCAGCATTCAACGAAATATTAACGAGGAAATTTTGTTTCCCTCATTATGAAAGCCCCGCGATTAAAATATTAATCGTTCAACAGAATCGTGACAATGGTAACCTCAATTTACGAGCTTTGTGTTCATTGTTGGAAACGGAACGGCATGTAAAGCTTTACCTCAATTCTCGTTTCACAAATTTCACGTTGATACGTTATGCTTGAAACCTCGTTTTGTAAAACTTCTGCAAAAAACATCGTAGATAATTTTGAAGTAATTTAATTTGATTTAATTTTTAAATTTGTGAAAAACCTGTAAACTGATTTGAAAATTCTTGTGAAAGAGATAAACTTGTTCAATATAAAAATATTAATTAAATTAAACTAGCCTTGCAATATTCTAAAATGTAATATTAAAAATATTTGTCCTCGAATAATTTAACAGTACATCTAGAAAATTAATTTGTAACGTTGTTAACGTATTTTTGCAGTGCCATAAATTCCGAGAACCTTTTAGAAGTGGTACTTTAGATCTCGACCGCAATGGAGACATGTGTCGGCCGGTAAAGTATGCACGTGTAGATATGCCCACATGTTATGCGCTTGTTCGGGTACTTACCATTTTCAGAGGAAATGAATGACGATGTTAGTCCACGATATAACAGCGATTTAAATTTAATTTTAGACTTCTCACGAACCATTTATCTAAATATTATTTCTCTGGCATAATGTTCGTATAAAGACTTAATTGCACGTTTCTATTCTGGATAGACCACTATGTAATTTTCCACTATTTAGCTTTAATTTATTTTAATTTCACTAACATTTTAATGTATCATAAATGAGATGATTTAATTGGTCCACGGAAAACGTTTGCAGGGTATGAAACAATCCTCTAACACAAAGTTGAAGATGTCGGTGAAAGAATTATTAAAATCGGAGAGAGATATTCGAGTTCAGAAACGCGAAGACATTATCAACGTTCAGAGACGTTTTCGTCTTCTTCGACAAAGGAGTTTCCAAGTCTTTGCCAGAAGTTCTGCGTTACTCGATATTTCGATTATACGAAACGTGGAATAGAACACCTTCCGAAAGAAAAGTGAAGCGTAAGATTTTGAAACGGGATCTTGGACAGATTCCAAGTGCTTTTAGCTCGCTTTGAAAATTTTTCGTTTTTACCGGCGACATCAGGTCGTTATTTTTTCAATTTATATGGATACCATAGGGAAGAAAATCTTCTTATTCTCCTGGTTTAAAGCGGTTTGTATAACGAGTGAACTTCAAGTGTTACGCAGATTGAAAATTCTCATATTTATTTTCCTCCAAATATTCGTGTAATCTAATGGCAAAGAACTTGAAAATACTACGATATTATATCAATATTATACTTGAAGCATCATACATTTTAATACACTATTAAGACACTTTGAGTTTGCTCATAATTACGGGAACTTTTTATAAATTGTTCTAATACTTATGTTTAGCAGTAAATCTCATACTGATATAATATCTAACATATTATACTACATATTATACTACATTTATACAGATAACATATTATACACATTCGTACTGATAAAATATAAGTTGTTAGTACTTTTGTGTCCTCAATGACTTTCCGTGAAATAATCTACTACATTTTAGATATACAGTAATGTAATACATACGTAATACGCAATAATCTAATCCCCACGACGTTTCAATTTCAAGATTACATTTTTTGGGTAAACGCGCACCGTAGGATTAAGGGAGAAGGTATCGTGCAAGGGATAACACGGAAGCCGAGGAAAATGATTTTGTAAACGAGCCTTTCACGAGCTTGTAAACGTAGATGGAAGGTGTACACCGACGAAATTGTGGATGACGAAGCGTAGCAACGTTGTTTCACCATGCAAATACCGTGAAAAGGATTGCAATTCGTATGCATCGTTGGCATGCGATGCACGACACGAAACGTGACGGATATTTACGTCTCCCAAAAGGCTGGCCAACTTTCCTGGCTACGGTGAAACTGCATTCAGTTTCAGTTGGCGTTTGAAAATTTCTCTTCAATGGCTGAGGACATCTAATCCACCACTGCCTTCTGGGTTTTGTATTATCCTTAACATTTTTCTATCGTCATTTTTTAACGTTGTATTTCGTAATAACAGTTATTTGTACAGGTCCCGTGATACTGATACTTTTATTCGAGTATATTTAAATTCGTACACATATTTTAACTCGTGAGATTTTTATTTTTATTAACATTTGGGTACTTGAAGTAATTATATGAACATGCATTTGATTTAATTTTTGGAATTTATGTAAAACTAAGTATGTATGTATCTAAACAAGGTATTTATTTTGCATTTTCTAGGATTGGTGGTATTCTGTTAATGTCTCGTTTTCAATCGAGAGAAGTTTTGTATAATCAAGTTATTTCAAGCAATTCTACGCGAATCTCCGAGTTAAATAACTTTGTAGGTCTGAGAATATGCGTGATTTGATTACGTGTTTTGAAATTCCGGAGCACTTGGAAGTAAAATTTATTAACTGAATTATAGTTCCACAGAATTTATGCATCTTTATCGATCCGAAACTTCTTCGCTGAATATTAAATATCGATATTTATATTGTAAAAATATTACAATATTTAACATTGAAATTCATGTTGTAAAAATATTAAAAATTAAAATATACAGTACTAAGATATTAAAATATTCATATACATATTTATATTCATATCCATATTCATGATGAAAAATATTAAAAATGATAATCAAGCGTCTAATTGTGGGAGCGAACGTTTTAATAGAATTCCGATAAATGTAAGGTAAACAAAATTCTAGAAAAAAAAAATTTGTTAAAATTGACAATGCAAGCGATAACGTTTTCACTGCATTCGTCACGTGTGCACCGAGTATAACGATACGTCAGACCACATGCTCGCTAGCCATAGATATCAATTTCAATTAACAAGCATGATTTTGATTGACGTGTTTTACGTGTACCCTCGCAATCTATTCTCGTGCAATTTTGTTTGATTTTTAATCTTTGAACCTATCGTTTCATTTCTCTTCATCGGTCAAACGTGTAGTATCACTAGTCCGATTGCTAGACACCGTGCGACACGTCGTGTAATCAGTCACGTATTGGAAACCGAGCTTAATTTATAACATTGGCTTTGTAAAGCTCTTTCGTAGTTACGTTTCGACCGGTAAATCTCTATGTTCAGGGCGTAATAAGTCTTTGGACACGGAAATTGGACGAGGCAGGAATGTTAAATCATTTTTTTCGCGGCCTGCCGGTGCTGTAATTGCGAATGGGATTGTTTCTTTGAACAACCAGAATCCAGAATTGCAATTTCAATTATATTGTGGCAACTGGATCGTTTCGTTCATAGATAATTTTCGTTTTCCAAGAATTATTTAACTCTTTGTATTAAATTTTTATACTGAACGGACTAGAAAAAATTATTTCAGGTCTGTCAATCCACATATGAATGATTAATATGTATATGTTTAAATCACTTACGAGTTTTCTATAAAATTTAAATATACTATACGTATCGTTAATAACTTTTACATCGGTATACTCAGAAATACCAATCGTACATTCTAATTATTTATAAATTTCTTTTAGAACCAACATCTCACTCGTGTGAGACATATTGTCACATATGTTATTAAGGATTGTGTTACTGATTAAAAAATATTAGTATTTCTATTAATCATGAGATCGTGAGATCAAAGAGGTTGAGGAATAAAATTTCGTAGTGACATGCAAGAATTTCAACGGGTTCATATCAGCGTACATATAGGTAACATTTTAGATTAATAAACTCAAGGGATGATTTGTCGATAACTTGGATGACTTATATCAGTGGAACGTTCAGTTGACTTTATAACTGGTCCAAACTCTAAAACTCATTAGCAAGTAAATCCTTATTGCTCAACTCGGAGGAACGTCGCCGCTAATTTAGAAATTTTCTAGTTCTGCAACTTAACGGCAAACTTGCGAGTATCTGTACTACCCAGAAATGTTTCATCCCTAGAATCGCGCGCTGACAACTTTATCTATATCTTCCTCGATTTTTCTGCTGTTCAATGAAATTATCTTTTGCAATTTTATTACTTGTATACGATGTCAACTTCAGATAGAACTAATCGACGTACAATCAATGTGATATTGTGATATTACCACGCGCCAAATCATTACGCGTGGAATTACTATGACGCGTAGGGTCACCACGCGTTCGATCGCCACACATTAAGTTGCTACGAGCTAAATTACCAGGAATTAGATTGCTACGCGTCGAATCACCACGCGTCGAATTACTATAACGTGTCGAATTACCACGCGTCGAATTACTATAACGTATCAAATTACCACACGCCAAATCACCACGCGTCGAATTACCACGCGCCAAATTACCACGCGTCGAATTGCCACGCGTCGAATTACCACGCATCGAATTACCACGCGTCGAATTACCACGTACCAAATCACCACGCGTCGAATTACCACGCATCGAATTACCACGCGTCGAATTACCACGCGCCAATTTACCACGTGTCGAATTACCACGCATCGAATTACCACGCGTCGAATTACGGCGTACCAAATCATCACACGTAGAATTACCACGCATCGAATTACCACGTGCCAATTTACCACGCGTCGAATTACCACGCATCGAATTACCACGCGTCGAATTACCACGTACCAAATCACCACGCGTAGAATTATCACGCATCGAATTACCACGCGTCGAACTACTATAACGCGTGAATTACCAAACGTTGAATTACCACGCGTCGAATTACTATGACACCCCGAATTACGAGTGGAATCATCACTCAGCGAATTACCACGCGTGTAATCACCACATGTCGAATTACCACGCCTCAAAACATCGCCCATTGGAACACCACGCATCGAATCGCCGTACCCTAAATTATTCCGCACCAAATGATCGCGCGTAATATCGTCACACATCAAATCCCCGAGCATTAGACCGTCATGCATCAAATCACCACGCATCAGATCATTACGCAGTAGATTACCACGCGTCAGATAATCTCGTACCGTATCTCTACTCGTCGTATTGTCACAATAGACGCTGCTTTTCATTTAAACAACCGACGCGTTAAAGTTACGCTGTCCCGTCTTGAGAAACACAATCGTATTCAACGAACGCTCGCGTTCTCTTTATTTTCTTTTTTTTTTTTAATTCAACGAGGAACACGAACAGAAGAATGTCGATTAGAGTGGAAGAACGTGTTCATTGAAACGTAAGCTCCGTGATCTCAAACAATGCAAGGTATTCGCCGATTTTCCCGGCGCAGTAGCGGATGTTTCGTTTTCACGTTGTCGGACGGAAAACGCGTTTAAATGTAAACGAGTAATTTGTTCGCGTCACGATCTACGAAAACGAAGTTGCCGGATCTCGTGGGTGAAATATTTTGCTAATTGTTCATCAACGAACAATCGAGCAGCGATAAACTGCGCTGATCCGTTGGTATCGTTGTGCACTTTCTGTCTTGATTTTTGTCGCGGTCTCGGAATCTGTTTGTTGCGATGCATCATCGTTTCTCTCGCCTTGTGTTTCGCCCGAATGAGAATGAATAATTCATTGTTTGCGTTCCTTCATCATAGCTGCACCGTGGACCGAGCTTCCCGGGCATCAATCACGTCCCCAAATGATCGATAATCAACTGCCTGTCGAGCCGTAAAATTGATACGGCAGTTCCCTCGAGATATCGCCAAAAATTAACTACTGAATGGTAAATGTACTACAACTGAGGATTCAAGAGGTCCAAATATTAATTCGAACTTTTAATAATAACTTGGATACTGATTAACATTTGTTTAAAATTAAAAATTAATGGATACAGTCTGTGAGATCTTGTAAAGTACAATCGAGAACTTTGTAGACAACTTACAGAAACTCTTTTTATGTTTACAATTTTACTCAAAGTCAAGTTTTCTCAAATTTATTTTCTGTGTTCAATATTTTTATGCTTTTCAATTTTTTCTTCATGCAATTTGTCTGAGATAATTGAAAAATGTCGCAGCTGTAAAGTTCAGTGTAAAAAAATGTAAATTGAACGAGGTTTAATTCATGCTCATTATCGCAGTTTCGATTGAATCGAAGTATCACCAAAAGGGTTAACCGTGAAGTCGACAATATCGATTGAATACCGTTCAGCGTATAAATTTCTCCTAACAAAGTAGCACAAAGCCTTCCAATTTGCGAGCTACTATCTCACGCGAAAAGTGGGAGCTCTTTCAGATTGTACTCCGGCGTACCGCTCATTACTCAAATCGAATTAATTCTAGAGATACAGAAGAAAGCTCGAGCTAGCTGAGAAACCTTATCAAGAGGATTATGATTCAATTTGGAACAAAGCTTCAGGTTCAAATTCACATTATCTACCTTAACGATCGCTACGGCGTATGAACACTAGCTTCTTCGCTGCGAAAAATTGATTGAATTTTAAAGAGGTGTACATTGATTTTCCTACTTTCTTTCAAATCCTCGTAATTTGATTACATTACGGTTCAGTTGGAGTATTTTATTGTAATATTATAACACATTTAAAGAAGTGATAGAAATAATTTTCTTTAATCTGAGTAATGTTTTAAGTGAAAAAATATTCCTGTGTAACATTAAAGAATGAAAATTTTGTAAACGAAGATAATTGTTATAATAAAAGAATCTGTTTTATTTGTTCAAGTTATAAATTTAAATAGAAATTGTAAATTTTAATCATTATAATAAATATCAATCGCATAAATTTATATTAATAATGAATTTCAATCATTCAATTTATGTTACATATAAATTTATGTCCATGAAATATACATAAATTATGAACATTCGAATCACACCGCAAACGTGTTGTCATAAAAGTGTTTAGATACCACACGTCGGTTTGGCACGTTTTCAATGCCAGCCAAATCCGCAAACTATGACAATGATTCGAAACAAATAATCGGAAGTAAATTGGCCACGAACGTGCCGGCAAATACTCAGAATATTAATAATCGTCCTTTGTCGTGCTCCTCTGTTTGCGACCCCGTTGTATTGACAAAGGCTTCACAAACAGTACAGCAGCTAGTATAATGCAATTTTCGATCCATCGATGGGAAACAAGTTAAAATTATTTTGGACCGACCACGCGTTCACTTAAACCGCAATTTTAATTACAAACATTTACAAATGTTTACAGTGAGTTAGATTGATTCCTTCCGTTCTGGCTCGAGCACGATCTTAATTATGAATCGAAGAAAAACGCTAGTGCTGATGAAAGCAACCATCGTTTGATCAAAAACTAGTACTTAATTGGAAGATACAATGTTTGACAATGCACTCTGGTTAACGAAGCAGAAATAGACCCGGTGTTGTTGTTGTTTTTCAATTTGCTCGGTTCTAGTATCATGTTGCATAACAACTCAAATTGATTGTGTAACGTAGTAAGACAGTAAAGCGAATGGTAACTGAAAACAATATGATATAAATAGTAACTAAAATCTGACAAAAAGAAGTCAAAAACAATTTAACATAAATTGCAGTTAAAATTTAATATAAATGGCATTCAATTTGACATACATTACGATTAAAAGCAATCTAAGGATATTTGCTGAATGAAATTCTAAGGGACATTTTAACGAGTATTAAATGATACTTCTATTTTACAAGCACAAATGCGTTACCGTTCGCAAATACCAACATTAAAAGTTATTTATTCAGGAAACGAAGAACGAGAAGAATTCTGGAATTAGCTGGCACAGAAAATATAGTGACCCAAGAGAATACGGTAGGAGGGTTTGCCAAAGGTGAATCCGAAAAGAAGAAAGAGGACTGAAACAATGAGGAGAAAAATATTTCCCTGTTGTTTCACCACTTGCTGTTTCTTAATTCCACGGAACATAAGAATGCACTCACTGCTTATTGGGCTTCTCAGAAATGTACAAGGTTGCGAAGAAATTGACAAACTACTTCATCCAATAATTAACGAATCACGTGATTCATCTTTGACTTCAATAATTCCAAATTGAATTTAAACTCGCATTCTTTAACTCCGTAAGAGCGAAACCTTTTTGTCAATAAGAAAATATTAAGACTGAAATATACCCAGATATTTGCGATATTTTTCATCAGCTAATCGGTTTAACTCATTTCATTTATTTCATAACCTCACTTTTTAGCGAAGGTTTTGATTGAGGTTATCTTACCAACAGGACCATTTCTTTAATTTGATATTAAAGTATCAGCAGTCGGAAATGTAATCAATGTAATCAAAGGTCCCATCAGGAAATACTTCAATTAATTTCTCTCGTAGAACGGTTCATAAGAATATTATAGATAAATAGAAAATTATATTTCATAATTTAGTTTCGTTAACCTTATTTCCCTGCATGTGGTTATCGGTAACCGCAATTAGCAAATAGCATATTAGAAGTACAAAAATGTAATTCTGTAGTTTCGTTGAAATGTTCAGAAGAGCATGTGCTTGCGGTGGGATGTCCAATAAAATGAGGAAGTAACGTTCGCAATCTACCGTAAAAACGCCCTCTGCACGACATTCTGTACCGCAAGAACCTCGTTTCAGAGAAGGGTTAAAAGAATCACTTTTTACACAGTTCGCGGTGTATAGCTTCTTGTTTCCCGTCTCTTAATGAAGGGAGATACGTCCTTTTAAAACCGTGTACGTACGTTTCAATCTCGTCGTCCGGTGTCACGTTCCCAAACGATCTCATTTCTTCTTTCTAATAACGTTTCAAGACCAGACTACCCTTCCGCCTCTGTTCGCCATTTTATCCATCCTCTGCTTCATTCTTTCGTAATGCGTCGCGAAAAAAAAACGGAAACCGAGTCGAGTTAGCTCGACGAAGCATCCTCTTTTCAGCGTTCGCGATTTTTTCCCTCTTCTTTTTTTACTCCGAAAACAACAAAGTCGACGGCGAAAAGGAACGCGATGTTACGCTGGTACGGAAATTTAGAGGGTTCGGTGCTAGCTGGTTGGCTGGCGTGTTACCTGTTCCGTTCAATTTGGGGTTCGTGTTTCGCCACGTTGCTGAAATGTAAACATACACGAAATGCAAATCTGACGTGTTTCGCCCTGTCTAGGCATATTGGTGTGTATGGGGAATTTTTTGCAAGAATTATATCACGAAAACTGTGTATATTAGGAGTCAGAAATTTGGGAAATACAACTTCATCACCTTCCATTTCGACTATTTTTTCATTTCTTTACAGATTTTTACAGTATTTACAAATTTACAATTTGGGTATGTTTATATTGTACGTATACAATATGTAAATTGTATGTATGTATTGTATGTACGTATTGTATGTATTGTATGTACGTTAAATTTTATGTATACAATATGTAACTTGCATATTTACAAATTTCTAAGTTAGTACTCTGAATTGTCTCGTGAAGATTTAAAACAGTTATCGATATTAAAACAGTTAACCTTAACCCAACATATTTCGTTGTTAAAAACTTCACAAATATCTAGAATAGTAAACTTGTACGTACTAAAAAATTATCGAACCTAAACTCATCTTAGTTTGAAAAAATTGCAACTCTCTAATAACAATTGATGATAATTTTAATGACAGGGCAGTTAGTAACATTTTGCGGCGTTCTTGAACATAATCTCTAATGAACACGAAAACCTTCCATCGTTTCATTTTAGTAGAATACGTAAGTTCGCATACTAAGGGACTCTCTTGTAGTTGAAGAGGAAATTTTAGGTTAACGTAGGTACTTTGCCGCCAGGTTAAACGATAATCAATTCGTATCAGAACCTCTATTACAGCGGCTAAAATGTTGGTGGCAGTGATAACAAACACGATAAGAAATCTGTGCAGCTTAACCTAGTGCATATTAGAGACATGTGCACTAAGTTTGATGTGTTTTTGATGGCTGATACCCTCGTATCTTCTGTGGGACCCGTTCAGATTACTCTAATGCGATGCAACGTGGTGAACACGCTCGAAATTTGAATCTATTTTCGACGAAACATTGTAGCACATTACTTCGTGTCGCCAATTTTCAGGAAATGAATGGTCCTTAAAAGTGCAATGCAAGAGTTAAAAAATACAGGAATTAAAAAAAAATTTTTAAATTGAACAATAAGCAAGTGACCACAGTAGACAACAAATATTTTACGTAACTTCATCAGCTGTATTTGCAGTTCATTCATGTCCAACAGAAAGAAAACAGATTTACATTAAAAATTGTGGCACGAAAAGTTAACTGATTGTAGTTAAAAGAGTTATGGGACTTTTTAAACAAATTACGCATCCACTATATTTACACTGGTTACACATATTTCCATAAAAATGGCTGCAGCCTGCAACGTCCTTTTTAATTATTCCCAACAGACTGTGTAACATAAATAAAACAAATGCTTGTTTTCGATGCACAAAAAACTGTCGCTATAAATATATCAATATACCCACTATTCTCGTGGAATAAAAGTTCTTTTTTTTTGTTCTGTGCGTCACGGGTTGCAAAACAGAGGTAGCGGCGAGAAATGATTTGTAATATCGTCGAATCGCGTTTTAAATTTCGCGACGTTTAGGAGGAAGGAAAAGGGAGGGATTATCTTTACAATATTTCACGGGCATCAGAAGCAGGAAACAGCAGTTTCAATATTGTCTTTACTGCAATCTGTTAATCTTTTCTATATTTGCCGTAGCTCGACAATTTCAATTCTGTGCAGCATTGAAAAAAATGTTTTTTGCTCGACGTTTACACGCGGCTTAACTTTTGTCAGAATGTTCGAAATCCTCGATGTAAAGATTTGGAGTTTATTGCGTCAGGAGCTTTGTACAAAATTTATCTATCGTAGAAGATATTGGAAAAATTGTGCACAAAATTAGCGACTGAAATTTTCAGGCAGTTGTCTCTGATTTTGAGGTTAGATTCGAGCAATTCATACGCGTAACATTTATGTCAAGAATGGTAGAATATTTTTTGCTTTCTTTATCCTCAGAAAGATAAGTTTGACATACAGTTAGATAAATGGATTTGTTGAATAACTGAATAAATGAAGTTCATCTAGTGAAACTGATACTGATAATTATTGTATAAATCCTTTCTTCGCAAGGTATCAGAGAACTCAAAATATGGCAGCGACGATTCTTTGTACGTATCATCTTCCCATAGAACTCTGTCGCAGCTTGGGTTTCTGGATAAAAGTAGATAGGTTCGTTTCTTTGTCGTTGAGCATGTGGGTCACAGCAGAAGCGCGATTGCTTATCGAGTAACTGGGAGAGAGTCCCTGTGATTGCGGCGATATTCGAGCTTGCTTTTGATGTGCGAAAGCGAGACGAGAAAAGAATCGCGCCAGTTTAGAATCTTTGCAGGATAAAGAATCAAGAAAGAGCCGTAATCGACGTTTCGTTAATATTCAGCTAAAAATTTCACTGGTATCAATCCTTTGCAATGAAGAAAACCTCATTCAACAAATAGATATTCATTATAAAAATACGACAGAACTTTTATTAACCCTTGCACTATTGCAACGAGTCTTCTGCTGTGATCAGTTTTACTTGAATTTTGAATACGTTTCAATTTGGAGTTGTCCAATTATTTGCATAGTCAACGATAATACCAAATAACATTTCTTTGTTTTTTAATACTGTAGCTGTGATTAATTCTGACCTGGAAAATAAATCACACGGGGTTAACGCATGTTAACAAATTATGTACTTTAAAGATTGTATTAATTGAAAAGTGAAGGTCATCGAAGTATCACGAAGTTTCTTGCGTACAAAAGCAAGAAACAAGAGTTCTTGCTGTAGTAGTCCTGCGTTTATCGCAACAGTGTACCCAAATGTTCCAAAATTAACGGGGCCATGAATCGACGACGAGACTGCAGTTGAAGCAGCCATTTGCACCGCGAACTTGTTGCATGCAATAATAACCAAGTTTCGTGACAGCATGGCCGATTTCAGGATCCTTTTCAGTCTTTCGGAACAGTTAAAGCCTCGCTCGGGGCTAGTGAAGTTCACGAACGATTCGATCGAAGACACCGTTTCCATGAAACGACTCCCTCGCTTCTCCACGAGAACCAACTCGATCTGGGATCCATTTCGTTCAATTATACACGGCTGAAAATTACCTTGTGCAGAATCGTACACTCGCAGTTGTCTTGTAGGATCGAGATAACTTTCGTAATGCAGGTAAGAGTAAAATGAAAATTGGCGGGCCTCCAGAGAGAATGTATCCACCGTGCCAGAATGAAAGTCGACAACAGTTCTCCGAGTACATCCCTCTACACACCTCCTTAACCCTTTGAAGAATGGAATTGTAAGCTTCCATTGTTGCTGCCAATTGTTGCCGACAGTTCGCTGGACCCATTCTTTCTTAGACGACCGGCTTCACAGAACGTTTCCACCTTTCTCTTTTCGTCCGTAACTCTTTAATTTTGTGCTGCAATGTTCGACTTTTAATAACTGTGGAGATGTTGGCAGGTTTTATTTTTATTCTTTAGAGACAGTACGAAGATTACCCTGAAGTAAAGTTGTTGGTGCACACAATTTTTATGATAATGATACAGTGGACTTAATGGTACTTTTGTTAGAATATACAGATATAACAAGTGATCTCTATTTCAAAACTATATTCAAAATATAAATTGAAATAAATTGCAAAGTTTAAAAATTTGAGATCATGGTTCTAAAATTGTACAAATATGTAAATAAATGTAGAACATCAGAATCGTGAGAAAAATTCTAAGAGTTGCATCTCTGAAAATTGTCGAGTTCTTAATATTGCAAGTTGTTAGGGGGGGAAATTGAAATCAATTGGAAACGTCGCTTGAAGCTCAATAAATTATCGTGCAAAGATGATTGTATAGCAAAATCTATTGTGTCTCTTTTTCTGCGACGCACAGCAAAAGTTTGGGTTCATCGTCGGAAAAAGTAAATCACGCGGCAATCCCGTTTCTTGCTGAATCAAAATTATCGTACAAACTGCATTTCGTTTCGAGATTAATTAAACTGGCTGTAATAGAAATAGCAGCGTAGATAGCTATTAATTACATTTGATAGTCAGATGTATTGCCATTCTTAAGATTCAAGAGCACGGTGAAATGCACTCGAAAGATTTCACATTTCTTGAGAGCTGAATGCTTTTCAACTTTAAAAACTTAATTAAATTTGTACGAGGCCAAGTAGGTCGACATCATTTAATTAACAGTCCACATTGATATTATATTTTATGCAAGGACAGCATTTATTACGAAAAATACTGTTAAAAGGAAAATATTGCATGTAATGATAGGAAGAGGGAATCTGGAAGAAATTAATTAATTGTACAATACGAAACAACTCCGCAATTTCGATTTCTATGTTTCTGTATGCAATTCAATGAACGGCGATACGAGTGGTAATTCGATACGTATCAATCTATCGGTACTTCAAACAATTAAAATTTATCGCCAGAGTTTTAAAGCGATACGGTAGACGTTTCAGCGATAGTAAATTCCCGGTCGTAAAAAATGTTGCTTTGATCACTCGTTGAATCGCTTCAGTTGAGTTTTTAACTAACTGGATAAAAGTTTGAAGGGACACAGACGTCACGCGACTACTTAATGAGACATCAAAGCCAAATTACGCGAAAGTTGAACATTTTTCGGTTTACCGTGATGTTGAGAACGGTTGGATCAAAGTTCAAACGGATTAAATTCTGGACGGTTTTCACGTTTCAAAAGATCTGGATAAATTTACAGAGCAATTCTGAATTTTGCGAAGCAAAAGGATGCGGGGTTTTTTTTAGGCGAAGATAATCTATGTTTGGAAAAAAGAAAAGCAAATGGCGCGAGCGAAAGAGCGATTTAACGAGTGTAACAAAAGACAAGTGATAATCATGGCAATTGTACCAGGCTGACCGCATGAATAGTCGTGAAAAGGACGATGGATGTTCTTCGTTGGTAGCATTGTGGTCTTTATTGAAATAAAAAGCCGGGGATTTTGAATTGATGGTGTCTATTCGCGTAACTGCTCCTAGGACGGGAGGACGGTTAACCGCAATGTCCACCATTTCTGGTAGTTTCGCGCGCAAAAACGGCCCGCGGTTTTTGCACCCCTACGCAAATAACTATTTATTGTTTAGTGACACGGTAAACTTGTGAACAGATATTTCAAACATTGTACGAATTAAAGCATTGGAAACCTGTACACGAGCAATTTCAATTTTAAAAATAACTTTATAAATAATTATTTCATGAAATAGTAATTGTTTCGTAACGAAATTAAATAAATCTTAGAAATATAGATATTTATCCTAAATAATGAGATGAAACAAATTGTATTTGTGGAGAACATGAAAATGATTTTTGCTATATCGTTGAATATCTTATACAAGTCTGGGAGAATTTTACTTCGTGCATTTAATTTGATCTAACTTCAAAATATTGTAATTGTAAAGAGAAGTAGAATACGTTAGAGTTATCTGCATCAGCTTGTAGAATGATTCCAATGAGTAACTAACACCGAAATACTAACTTTTACACGTGAAACTGTGTCCTTAGCTCGGATTCGAGCCAGCCATTGTTTCTTATTGCCGCATTTGAAATCCAAATCGAGGGAAATTGAATTGCGCTCACGTGTTCCATTTGTTCGATATTTCATTACAAACGCGACGAAATTAGCTGACTGGGTAAATTAAAGTTTGTCTTCGGGATGTTTGTTGCGGACTCGAATGAGACGCGCTGTTAATGATATTTCATTGTGTCGCGATCGCTACTCCATTTTCCACCCTCTTGTCCCGATCATTTTCACGTGATGCATTGTTCCACGAGCGTAGATCTGTCTAACAATGCTCGAGGACTTGTAGAATTAATGAACTGGCAAAATTGTGTCTACCTTCCTCGTGAATTGATGATGTCTCGCTGAACAAATGATCATTTTCAGGAAATTAACTAGTTGACTAGCTCGTTTCGTGTCAATATCGATCTCTTTCGAAGGTGTCGTACTCGAGCGTACTTATTATTAGCACAAACGTAATTTTTCAGAAAATGTAAAGAATTTTGTTTAGTAGTAGAGCTTGGTAGTTCTACAAATAGTACACTAGAGAATTTTAGTAATTTATGTAATAACAATTTTATTGTTCAATAATGAATGTTAAAAAGCAAGTGCAGAATTAAATTTGTAACTTGTAGAATTAATATCAAATGTACAAACAAGCACAATTATTATGTTAAATTAAGATATTTATTAACAATATTGTTCGCTAATTATGTGTATTAATACTCTTTTATTGAGTTAACAGTTCACATGTCAGTCACTACGTCATGCATATTTCATTTACGGATTTGTACATAACCTAGTAACCCATTTTATGAGAACCTAACCTAACAATAGATAACGTGATTAAAAGTATATGTAGATGTATAATAAAATATCGTCAGATATAACAAAAATAAATACCATCAGATTAAGAATAAAATGACTGTTATTTAGGATTCATTAAAGGAGTAACTAAACCGATTAGAACACATGACTACAAAAACATCACGATAACAATATCCAGGAGTGTTAGTTCTCATAGAGTGCTAATTGTAAGCGTTAAAAACAGTTATACGAAATGAAGTGTCTTAAATAATACTCCCCTTTGCGGCACATTTAATCCTTCAAATTGCATTTCCTCTCGTTGTCGGCCAACTTTACGTGTTAATTACTTTATTCCCTAGAAACCGATTAAACTGTAATTCAACCGACATACTGAATGTTTCAACGCAGCGTTTATCGGACTGCTTTCTAAATGAAAAAACAACAAATCAGATTTAACAAACACACCTGTGAATTTCAATTTAGGTATCGATCAATTTTGAAACATAACTTTATCCACAAGTTGTTCCACGGAAACTTTTCAATCACTGCATCGACCATTCGGTATCGATATTCGTCAGATAATATACGCTGTTGGAATTCGCTATTTTTTGCTCCGTTGTACAATATTTTTATCACCTGCGACACGAGTATAGGTGACACTTTGAATGAACAACGGTCACGCGTACACGTTGTTTTATCACGATGTGAACAAGACGACACTCGTTGAAGTTTGTCTGCGAGTTTTACGTATTTATTTTATGCTCTATTGTGTGCATTCAATTTATGGCCGGTGATTTACAAGGCGGGAAAGGCCCAGTGACTATTGCGTTTCACTGTTTGAAACAAATTGAGATTGACTGAGATTGATGTAGCTTCGATTTTGTTATTACAAAATTTAGAGACAAGGATAACACTTCGGTTTCAGGAAATTAGGATGTTTTGGAACTTGGAATGGGAGGTTGGAAATTTACAAATTTAGGTTTTGAGTAATTTGGGAAATTTTTGTATTTTGGGAATTTGAAATTTTTCAAAGATAAGTTTCAGGTAATTTGGGAAGTTAGGGATTTAGGAACTTGTACGGGAAATTGCGAATGTGGGATTTTGGAAATTTATATTTTAGCTGACTTTGGGAATTTAATGCTTTGAATTTGAGAATTTGGAAAATTAGGGTTTAGGTTATTTGAGAACTTGAAAATTTTGGAATTGGGGAATTTGGGTATGTAGGAATTTAAGAATGTAGGAATTTAGAAATGTAGGAATGTAAGAATGTACAAATTTACGAACTTCGTAATTTAGAAATTTAGATTTTGATAATAATAAAATTTGGAAACTTGAGATTTGAAAATACAGTTTTTCAAGAATTTGGAAATTTGAGAATTGGTCTACTTTGCTACTTAAATGTGCCAATTAAAATAACATTTAGGAAAATGAAAATATAGTATTGCAAATCCATCATAAATCACCTAAGACCCAACATAAATCCTTCCGTACGAACCAAAGATAAAATATTAACTCTAATGCAACAAACATAACCAAAGGAACATACATAAACGTGATATATTTCCAGAATTAAGCAATGTATCAACGAAATATCTCCAACATATCCTTATCTCCTTCGTTGAAAGAAAATCCAAAAACCAAGACGAAGTATGTCCATCGACAAATCCCCGTAGAATCAACAGTTGATCTTAACCCCATGAAAATCGATCTTCTTCTATGTCCTCGAGGGATAGTCCGATCATCCCAGGATTTAGATGTCGACTCTCACATTTTTATACTTCTCGATTGATTCAGCTGGTGTGCCACAATTTTGAAATCCAGAAGGACGAAACTATCGGTGTGACGTTTCATTTGTCCTTCGAACAGTTGTAATTAGAAATGTGCAATTTGATGCCAGTGAAACTAGTACGGGATCAATGGCAGCATCTGCTTTCGAGATTGTGGAATTAATTTGCCCGAGTTATCGAACAATCGATGATGTCGAGGTCCCAGAAGCTTGTCGAATGAAAAGAACGGCAGCTCACCTTTTCTCGTTTCTTAAGTCAAACAAAACTGTGAAAGCAGGATATCGAGTGGATTTCGAATTCAATCGAAAAATCGTACTTATTATTAGAACATTTTAAATAGAAACGTGTGGACTTCAATATGGAGGTCATGAATGGACGCCATTTTTAGGTTTCTATTGTAATTTTTATTTAAACACCTTGAAAGAATGCAACCGTACTTCTGTTAGTTTTGTGCGAATTAAATAAGAGTGTAAAATTATTGTGCACTTTTAACGATAAAATTAGAATACTAGTTAAAGAATGTATACTTTCGAATTTCTTAAATATGGAGCTAATCGTGATTTACACTAAAGGGAGCAGAAATTATTTCCTATTAAACATGCATTATAAAGAATCCAATTTGTTGATTTATTAAACCTTCATCCATCAAATATGTAGATAATATGTATACACTTTCAGCGAGCATTAAAAGATATTCATCATCCTCACCATTATCATTTATCGGAAATTAATCATTGTCAACCGAATGTTGCAATAAAACACTCATTTGTTTGCATCCGGCGTTGTGGTTTGCATCAAATGTGCACCAAATGTTGCATCAAACGATGTATAATTGTCGCACACAAGTCATTGAAGAAGCATGAAAAATGGAGTCCACGACCCCAATTCCATCGATAAAACATGATACGTTAATACTCATCGATTTAGTTTTCAGTTCGTCGTGAAGACATCTCGCGTCTTTAAATCCGATATCGATTGCTCCTGATTTCTTTCTTCCGACACTTGTCACAAGTGGAAGAGCGGAAATTGCGTCACGAGCATGCAACAAGGGAATTACAAACCACTTATCCCGAATAAATCTATACGTTGCTAAATTAAATATCGATCCGGTCGCATAATGAATGCCGCGATGCAAATTCCCTCCGATTTCCTGTGCACCAAGTGATTTCTTAAACAATAGGATACACGCGACAACGAACTGAACATGTCGACGGCCTATTGTGCTCGCCTCCAGCTACAAAGTGTCACCGCTCCACCGAAGAGCAGTAACTTGCATATGCAACATGTCGCAGCTATGCCCGGTGTGTACGTAGTGCTAACACACGTCGAGATCGCGTTTAATTCGCAAACTTTTCAGAACAATGATCGGATAATTCAATGGCAAACATTGATGGCAACCTTATTACTGTGCCAGTGGAAATTCTGATGTTCAGCAGGGATGCAAATTGCTGCATTGTTTTTCTGCAACTGTGAAAATTTTTGCATTTTTACATTTAGACATTCATATATTTCCGCTTGTACAAACCACGTCAAAAAATGATCGCTATTAGTAAATTATATTATTATAAAGTCATCATGTTCTGAAATTTTGAAATTTTGTCAAGTATAAATTTGTAAATTCTCTAATTTTAAATTCCTGTGTCTTTAAATCTCTATGTATTCAAATTTCTACGTTCTGTAATATCGACGTTCCCAAATCTTTATGTCCCTCAATTCCTACGACCCCGAACTCCTGCGTTCTCAAATCACTACGTCTCTAAATCTTTACGCCCCCTAAACCCCTGCGTTCTCAAATCTTTACGTCCCTAAACTCTGAAATTTCCAATCTTATACATCTCCCAATTTCTACGTCCGTAAATTTCTACATCCTCAAATTTCTACGTCCACAAATTCCTACGTCCCCAAATCTCCACGCTCCCTAAAACACTACGTCTCGAAATTCTCACGTCCCCAAATTCTCATGTTCCCAAATTCTCACGTTTCTAAATTCTCACATTTCCAAATTCTCACGTACCCAAACTCTTCCGTTTCCAAATTTCTACGTCCCCAAATCTCTACACCCCCTAAAGCACTACGTCTCCAAGTTCTCACGTTCCCAAATTCTCATGTCCCCAAATTCTCATGTCCTCAAATTCTCACATCTCCAAATCTCTACGCCCCCAAAATCACTACGTCCCCAAATTCTCAGGTATCCGATAATCCAAATATCCTAATCTCCAAATTCCCTATTCCCCTATTCCCCAAATCCCCGAATCACCGAATTCCCTATTCCCAAATCCCGAAATCCTAAAATTCCTAATTTCCCAAATCCGAAAATTCTTAAACCTTCAAAGTCCCCAATTCTCCAACTTGCAGCCATATTTTATCGTAACTCGTTTTCGTCAAATTTTCAATGAACTGTACCATAATTATTATTTGTCATTTTTCTCGCTGCAAAGCGAGTATTACTTTCGCAATTAAAAATGACGTCAATCCGAAATATTTCGGACAATCGCACATGAAATTGATATACCGTAAAATGTGGAACGTTCATTTGCAAAATTTTGAATATTCTTTTATACCGTGTCCATTCAGAACATCGTTATTTGTTGAAATATCCTTTATCGAAATAAAATCAGCTCGGATAAATAACGTTTGCCATGTTCTGAACGGAACAAAATAATAAACACGGAAATGTCTCTCGTTTTTAAATAATTCATCGTGCACTGAAAAAAAACAGGTTTCCCATTTGATACCGCGGGGATGAAATAAACTGATGATTATTTTCGCTTGGTAAAAGTCAGATTTTAAAACGTTTTTATTCGAAGCCATTGTGCATTTCAATCGAATAACTGCTTGGGAAGACGTTCTGAAAGTCTTCCATCAACTGTGCTTTTATACTGCTTTCTATCTGTACGCGTTGATTCAAATCAACTTATCGATCTACCTTTATGTTTCTTATTATTCACTTTCAAGGAAAATTTTCATTTCCAAAGGAAACACCCGTTAAAACGGCTTTTGACAGTTAAATGTCAGTTTATTTCCTCTTGTCAGAGATTGTTAAATAATCGAATGCTTGACATGACTTGATAACAAGAGTATTGCCAAACAGCACATATGGCACAGTCCTCAAGGTTCAATAAAATATTTGTTAAAATTCTTTGTATGTGGTTCATTGTCAAATAAAGTTAACAATGACCAATATTAAATCATATATAGTCTCTTACGATTCGATGATATATCAGTGTTGCAAAATATGTACATCAAGATTTAAACATTAAGATTTAAAGAAAATTACTGCACTTTCGTTAATATTTCTTGTACAAAATGGCTGACTGGCCATCCATGACAAGGATTAGCCGATCTCGAAACATTAATGTCTGACATAATTTGATGACATAAAAGTACTACAAAAAAATACACATAGGATATCAATTTAAAGTTTAAGGTTTTCTACAAATGACTGTATAAAGCTTTTAATAATTGTCTTATTATAAGGTGTCTGTATTTTAAGAAATTCAATCGAACAACAAAGTTGCTAAACTTTTATACGATGGAAATAATTATTCAACACTTTTGAACTAATTTCAGTGAACATTAATTGAATTACTTTCGATCTAATTTCATAGTCGATATTTAAATGAATGTAAAGGAATTGTTTCTGAAAGTGTTAAGCAGATTTAGAACGTGTTTCGTCGCGTGTACCAGATATAGATGATAAAGTTTCACCTTCATAGTTTCTCTATTCGAGTGTCTGCTATTCGATCTATTTATGACGGCGATAATTCCCTTTCACAGGTTGTGCACTGCTTGTTCCACTTTTACCCTCTCGAATTGCCACCGAGTTTCCTGTGATTCTATTTCCGCCGAGAACAAAAACCTCCCCTGAACATATTGTGAATGTACGATTCGAAAGTGTGCACTGTGATTTAACGAGCTCGTATTTTTAATTCATGGTGTAGTGACCATTCGTTATCAATAACGTTTCTGTATAGCAGCCTTCATTTCGCGGGAACTAAAATCCTTTGATATCACGTTTTTAACGCTCTTTTCATTTGTGAACACTGTGAACGCTTTTCTGGATGGAATAGGGTACAAGGGTAATCCTTATATTCACAATACTGAAAAATCATTTCAATTTTTAATTTTTTGAATTTCTCAATTTTCAGGATTTTTAGATCATTCGTTCTTCAATTTTAAATGTTGCAATTTTCAGATTTTCGAAGTTTCTAAATTCTGAAGCTCTCAATCCCTAAAACTGAATTATCATGCATCCTAAACTTCTAAATTATCAAATTTCAAATCCCGAAATTCTCAAGCCTCTAATCTATAAACCCCCGAATTTCCAAATGACCAAATTCCTAAAATTCCAAATTCTCAAATATTAAATTCCTAAATCCCCGAATTCCCGAACCTTGAATCTCTAAATATCCAAATTTCCAATTTTCCGATTTCCAAAATTTTCAAATTTCTAAATCCCGAATTCTCAGAGCTCCAATACCTAAATTCCCGAATTTCCAAATATCCCAAATTTCTAAACATCTAAATTACCAAATCCCCAAATACTCAAATCTCCTAATTCTCAAATCCCCAATTTCTAGACCCCCAAATTTCCAAATCACCAAATTCCTAAAATTCCAAATTCTCAAATATTAAATTCCTAAATCCCCAAATTCCCAAATCCCGAATTCTCAAAGCTCCTATATCTAAATTCCCGAATTTCCAAATATCCTAAATTTCTAAAGATCCAAATTGCCAAATGCCCAAATTCTCAAATCCCCAATTTCTAAACCCCTAAATTTCCAATTCCCCAAAGATCTAAAATTACAAAATCTCAAGCATTCAGTTCCTAAATCCCCATATCCCCAAATTGTCAAACCCTCAATCCCTAAATTTCCCCTTGCCCAAATCCTCAAATTCCCAAACTACCCCCTCGTTTTAATATTCCAATCCGCTAGCCAAGCCCATGCACTTCCGTCGCTGAATAATCCAACTTTGAAATGAATTTTGTATCGAATACATATTAGATGGAATTCCGCCAGAGTGCATAATATTTCTCGAGCATTTACAGAAAGCTGCAAGACCCGTTTGCACCGTGACTCTGATTAAAACTTTCTTT
The DNA here is from genome assembly GCA_036983795.1 of Megachile lagopoda. Taxonomy (NCBI): domain Eukaryota; kingdom Metazoa; phylum Arthropoda; class Insecta; order Hymenoptera; family Megachilidae; genus Megachile; species Megachile lagopoda. The sequence continues at coordinate 7,820,090 of CM072797.1, read as the reverse complement.
CAACCCTTGTTTTTCGTCCACGGTGCACTGATAAATCTCGCGATATTGCTCGTGAAACCAATTTCCTGTATTCTAGAGAGGAAGATTTCTTTCTAATTTGAACAGTGTGTGCACTACAAAAAGGCACTTAACGGCTCTTCACCTTTACTTCCCTCCTATTCATCCATTACTTCTCTCTTTACTTTTCGCCCTGTTTTCTCTATTTCTCCTAGCCGTCTCCATCTTCTTTGAGCCTTTTCTCCTCCTTTATACGTTTTTCTTCAAAAGTGACCGTCCGTTGCTTTTGCCGTTATCTCGTGCTGAAGTGCTCCTCATTCTCACTTTCCCCGCCTTTCTTCAGTTTTTTCCACTTCCGCTTTACTGCCTTCCTCTGTGTATTTTATAACTAATTACGACGGGATGAAAACGTTGTCTGGAACCAATGTCTTTGTGATTAATTAGCTTTCCAGCTGTCTGGGATTGGGAATAAGGCACTTCTTGGTATTCCCTTACGGGATGGTGGATGTTTAACCAACGTAACGAACGTAACAAGTGATTTATCGTCATGTTTTACGCCGGTGTATCATGGTTATCCGCAACCTCTGTCGACGTATACTCCGATAACGTTGTTAGTATCAGACCTGATGTCATTTTATCCCAGCAAATATACCACACGGTAAATACTCGGCATCACAAGGGGAGCATAATTATTTCTCGTGCTTAGAGTTTTTATGCTAAGCTTCGGGAAATGAACCCTCTAGTTTTGCTCTTATAAGTCTTTACCATGCTTTATGAGCCTGGACATAGAGCTTATGACTTTAAACAGCATTCATTCAACATTCTAACAATTAAACCCTCTGCTTCCGTTTCTCTGGAGACCATATTATCTCCAGAGTGGGAAAAGAATTTAATTAATGCGAGCAAATGTCAGGTCGAAACATAACCTCCGTAATCCTCTTTCAAGAAGTTGCACTAAAATATAATTTTCTAATACGAATTATGGATGCTAAATTACATTAATACAATGAAATTTTGAATGGAGGTCCATGTTAATCCTTCTGATAGAATAAAGTTTGACAGCATGTTCTTTGGTTTTATTTCAAAACGTATTCATTTCTCATCAAACAGTATGAGACATGACAGTTTTGAACTTTTCTGACTGGTCCGCTGTTAATAAAGAGGACGAGCTTTTTGCAGCCCTGATGGCGCCAAATGCGCATTTGTTAGGTTGCACCAATTATGCGGTCACGATACAATCATTAACCATCTGTTCAGATAATTGCATCGGCTGGATGCGACAGGTCATTACCGGAGTATAATCAGAAAGTTTTGTACGACCAATGGCTCGTTAGTCAGTTCCTTTCCAATAACTGTCGATTAATTGATCAAGTTTTGGCTGCTTATGAAACTCTGAGCGCTCTTGTCGAGACAACCGAGCCAGATATGGTGGATTGTCATGAACCTGGCACACTATTTCGGGAAAGAAAATTTACCGATATTTCGCACTGATAATTTTGTTAACAATAGGTGTTTGCTGAGTGAAGCTCTTTAGATTTTATAACACAGTTACTTTAAATAAAACTTTTTCGTTTATTTTTCGGTAAGGATTTGTTTATTCTAAATCACAAGTGTTGATATGTGAATATTAAATATTTTCTAAATTTAAAAGTTTTCTTCTAAAATACAGAGAGTCATCAGCAATTATTTCAATTAATACATTGATTGTCAATATGCATGAGGTCTCCATCAATTAATTATACAAAATGGATTTATATTTTAAAGTAAAATTGCTAGTGTCTTATTCAAGTATGATATTTAACACTGTTCACAAAAAATTGACCTAGATTTCAGTGTTTTTAGTAGTATCGCTATTTGTATTGTATTTGCTCGTTTCTGTTTGCACAAACCACGCCTCAGTGCACGCAATGAAAATTGTTTATTCGTATAACATCGTCTCTATAAAATGGATGGCAAACTTCCGTAGCAACTCGACCAGATTTGTGTGTTGTGTTAGTCAAACTGTTAAATTAGTTTCCTGTCGCCAGTCACCGGTGGCCACCATAGCAATCAACGTGTTAAATCCCCCACTTTCCTTACCGCTAAATCCTGAATGGAATAAACGATAGCTACTCCGAACACTTAATTATCCGTTCACAAAGTATTTAGCTTTGAAATAATCCGCATGAACGAAACGTATCTTCTCCACGTTTCTTCGTCGTGCGCTTTTTATCCGATTTATGAACGGAACGGTGAAAACGATACAAAACGCCATAGGGGAACAAAAAGAATTAATTCATTCCAGGATCACGATCTTGCGTCCATTCTCACGAATCTGCTATCAGTTTTTCTCGCTAATTAAGCCACGGCGTGGCCGCGGAGTAACGAGGATTGAATAGAAACCGTAGAACGAAGTGTCCACAAAAATGATGGCTGTACACGGTGGAAAACGGACAAAATTTATATTTAAAATTATATGGTGTCGCGTAAATATGTTGTGTACGGTTCTGGAGGTAGAGAGTTACAGAGGTTCCACCTTCATAAAGATAACTAAATAAAATATTTAATAAAATGTAATCAATGTACTGACATAATATCTAATTTTATTTAATGAAATTTTATTGTTTAATAGTTTTGAAGTTTGGTTCAGTTGTATAAAACTTGTAGCGGAGCTTGTACGTCACGAGAAGTCTTTAAGACCTCGTCTTAAATTTAAACCGACAGGTCGACCAAATAGCCAGCATGTAACCCAACGTTTCACCGAGGATCCTGATAAAAAATGTAGCACACCGATATAAGAAGAGCTAAGTGGTTAAAGCGTTATCAGATAGACGTGTCAAGTATACATCAGCATTCCGAAATAATTGATCAAATATGTGATATGTGAAGTTGACGAAAAAGAAAATAGAATAAAACACAGATTGTCACTTGGAGTTTACCTGTCAATGCATCAATTTATTATTATTTATATTTTATTACATATCAATCATATTTTATTGCACATCAATCATATTTTATTGCATATAAATCATATTTTATTGCAAATCAATCGTTTTATTACATTATCAAATGAACGTGAACATTGGTAATATTCGGTAAATGTTAAAGTCAGAAGGATGTTGTAATTAGTAGAGGCAAACATTTATCTCGAGTTACGATGAAATACTTTTGAGCGATGGCGTACATCGCAAAGGATTGTGTCACTCACCTTCAGTTTGAAGTTCGCCCCTTGGCAACGGTTGTTCCTTCCACGATAAGTTGGACACGATCCATCACAGTTTCTCTCAGTTGGTGCAGGAGTCAACGTTCTTCAGGAAGAAATGATACCTCGACGTGTTCTGACTCGACAGATTTCGCGACAGAGTTCATCGCACGCTCGATCACACGCACGGTTTTCAACAACGACTCATTTTTTCCCCACCTGTCACTTTTCAAAAGGCTCTGTTCATTCGGTATTTCCGTGTCACCTAGTTTCGCGGCTAATGTGCTGACATTTCAACGCTTCCGCGGATAAGAGCGAAAATGACTCTCAACGAACGAGCGGAGTTCAGACACGAAATTTAACAATCGGAAAGAAATTTAAGGACCTTTTTTTAATTTAACGAGACAAGGGACAAACTCGTTCATCGCGTTTCGCGAAATGCGATGCAATGGTTTTGTTGTTTTATTCGGTTGTAGCGAGAACTGTTGCAAAATCCACGGAAATTCGACGAACGAGAGATCCTGAAGAGGATGCGAGCTAAGGTCCAGCCGAATGTAGCAACGCGTGTACACTGAAGGAACTTGCGATGCGAGGGCGCCGGCTTGAACCGCATCAGCCCCTCTTCCCGACATCCCACGCGTCGCGCATTCTCTTATCAGAGCCTGCGTTTCGGAATTTTGCCCTATCTGGATAACCTTCTGATAGTACATTGCCTGACAAGTCAAGAAATTCTCAAGGAACAAGTTAATTAGTTATATCGTCAATTTTAACGCATCGTTGACCGGCAATTTTAACACGTCGTTCACCGCTAATTTTCACACGTCGTTCACCGCCAATTTTAACACCTCGCTGACGGCCAATTTTACGCAGCCTCCGTCACCGACTGTTACCTCGTAATTAAATATCAAAATGAAATAATTTGAATGAACGGTATACTTCAGGCGCAATTAACTTCGTACATCTTCTGTATAGATTTTACTCATATTTTTGGTACGATAAACTTTGCTGCAATCAGATACTGCATAGACAAAGAGTATATGATAAAATATATTTTCCCTTTCAATTGGTACACTTTATCGTATTTATTTCTGTAATTGTGTGCGAAATCTTTTTTTCTTCTTTTGGGGTAATTCATATTATATGATTTTGGTTTTGAAATAACGAAACGAGCAAAGAGACAAAAACATGTTTGAACGTACATCATCATTTTTCGGTGTAAATATGAAATTGAATACTAGACGATTTTTGTTATAATTGAAACTTGAAGAAACAACCTTTTCGATATTATGAGTTATACTTCTGTAATTATATGAGTTTGAAAATTTGGCATCTTCGGTAATGATGTAAGTTTGATCATTACATAACATCAGTAATAATGTAAACTTGAAAATTAGACAACATCGCTAATAATGTAAACTTGGAAATTAGACAACGTCAGTAATAATGTAGACTTATAAATTAAATAACCTCAGTAATAATGTAAACTTGAAAATTGAATAACTTTATCAATAATGTAAACCTGAAAATTAGGCAACTTCGCTAACAATGCAAGCTTGAAAATTAAACAACTTCACTAATAATGTAAGCTTGAAAATCAGACAAGTTCTACAGCAATGTCAATTAAACTATCAAAAAATCATAATATGTGAAAGAGATAAACCAGCAAGTGAGCGCAGAATTTTTTGAAAATCCCGCAAGTGATTTATATATTTATAGGTACTTCTGATTTCGTTCTATTATAAGTTAACCTTGCTTAACTTTAACGACGCGAGCTTAATGAATTTCCCGCCATACGATTATTGCATAATAAATTCTAACTAAGCTTGATGGTTTCCGTGAAAGCTGCAATAAATTCCAACGTTTTACCCCTGCGCATAAATTACACTAGTAAATAGAAGATATTTATCACGTGTGTTTTGGAATACTAATGTAACGTCTAAATTGCCACACACGTTCCACGGTACTAACAGGTTTCTAAACTTTTCTCTTTATTTATATATTTGGCTAACCTCGTTCAAATCGTGTCGCGTTTTACGTAATTACAGCTGATGCAAAAATAAAGCGTTGCAATTATGTTTAAATCAATAAACGGCTGTATATGTTTTAACATCTTTAATTCAGGGGATGTGGATGGATTCGCAAATTGGTAACACTAAATTATTTACAGATGTTCCTAAATTATTTTCGTTGTTAAATTATTTATAAACGTTGATAAAAATTTCAATGCACACATTGAAACGCACTCTATATCGAATTTTTAAAACGTGGAAAAGCATTCTCATTTTTCTGCTAGGAGCAATAAAAGTTAACAAACACGAGAGAAATTTTTCTGCTAGCCTGAGGGATTCACTAGACGAGCATATCCCGTTGTTTGGCAGGAAAAATTCTATTTCCTATGTTTGAAGATGATGCGCAATCGGAGACAGTCTTTTTGACGAAGATTAAAACCTTATTCCTGCATAAAACGAACTGGTAAGGACGTTAAGAACATACAGGAAACGATAAGAACACATGGAATAACATTTCACAACGATTCGAAATTACGAAACGAAATCAATAACGATTGAAGATCACGTGCGCAAATAAGCGTTTACATGAGTACTTTTAATTGATAATAATATATTTCTCTCGCGAGACAAAATTTACCAGAGCGAACATATTCGCTGAAATACGAAAAGTTTTTTAGACCACGATAAAATTATATTTCCTGTAAGATTAATAAAAAATTAAAATTGGGTAGTGCGTGCAGTCATTCCTCGAAGTGCTCTTGGACACAAATTTTTGTAACGAGAATCATGTTCAACCAACTGAATTATTTTAATAAAGTACCGTTATATTAACTGTTAGTTACAGGACTTTAATTAATGTCTCGTTATCGTGCAATTATTTTAGTAGAACTGCTTGCGAAAAGTGTGACTCGCAATCGTTGAATAACGTAAAACTGCAGAGTGGATAATTGTAATGAAAAAACCCTGGAGTTATGTTTATTTATGTTTAATTAATGTGATCGATGTATTTATATGGCATAAAGATTTCTGTTGTTTTACGTGTACGAACGTGAAAATTTGCGTAAACGTAACGCACAAATTTTACATAAATCTGTTGTATAAATATTCTTGACGAATATCAGAATGTTTGATACCCGATAAATAACAAAAAATAATGTTTGGTTCTGATGACGTAAGTACGTAACCCAAGTAGAACGAGTCGGTGCCATGTCAGACCTGGTTCATGTACCAGCAAGTAGTATAAATCAACGAAAAGTCAAACAACGGGTAAAATCACACGAAATTTCAGTTTAAGTTCCGTAATTAAAAATTGTTGCAGATAATGAAATTCAGAAATTACTTTTTGAACTTTTTACTTTTAAATTAGCAAACTTTCAAACTGAAAATCTTTTCATTATCGAGTATGTTTGAATCAAAGTTTAATTTATAACGTCCTGTTATATATTGGCAATTTGTAATTCAAAATTGATCGTTGGAATAACATAAGGGAACAAAATAAACATCGAGAACATATATGCATATAAAACAGAAGAAAAATAGATATACAAATATTCTGCGGTAACGTGTTTCCGGAAAAGTCAGATATGAATTTTCAGACCGTGTTCGAAAAGCAATTCGTGTGAATGAGTTACCATGTAGGCAGTGACAACATCAAAGCCTTCGTTAAATTCGTTATTTCTTTTTAAACTATACGTTGGCAGTTTTACGTTCATCCGGGGACGCATTTATCATTTAATGAAAACGAAACGTGACAAATGCGTGTCGTAAACCACGAGAGTCACATTTTATCACGGATAATTTAATTCGGAATGTTTAATAATTATTTCGAATTCAAGTTCGGCAGAATTAGGGGAACAGGCAATTAGGAACTTAGGTGTTCAACTGAAAATCGAGAACTAGAAAATTGGAGAATTTTGAGGAGGTTAGGAGTTGAGAGATGTGAAATTGTAAAATTGAGAAATTGTAGAGTTGAGAATTTTAGAAGACAAGAAATTAGACGAGTAATTAGAGAGCTGGGAAAACTAGAATACTGTAAGACTTGAAAACTAGAAAGCTGCAGAGACCAGAAAAAGCTAAGAAATGGAAATATCAGAGAGTCAGTTCCGGAAATAAAGAAAGAAGATAAGAAAGTGAATAATCAGTTAGATAAGCATAAACTTCGCATTCATAAATCTGCAAGAAAATGAAAAATAGACGACAAGAGTACGTAACAGGTGGATATTTACAGCGAACACTGTGGCCAACCGCTGTTTGTTTGTCAAACAAATGGTCCTCTGACGTTGCTCAGAAATAGTTGTAATTGAAACAGCAGAGAACAAAATGGAAATTTGGGAGACGTTTGTGTAACATGTAGCTGAACGAATTGCTACAGTGTTCAACATTGTTATACACTAGTTTCCTGTTTGTTTTCATGTAGCACGTTCAATATTGATTTTTAAACATCGTTAAATCCACGGTTTCTTATCGTAGATTCGAAACAATCGTGGAATCGATCGTTTGATCCGTAAAAAGCAGTGGTATCTTGATTAACGTAGCTTTCGCTTTACAGAGGAGGTTCAATTTTGCGCCAATGTGAACTTCAATTGCTTCGATTTGTCTGATTCCGTTTATACGATTCGACTGTGCTCGGTGTCCAATCGCAATGGCAGCAATTATTTTCGAACAAACAAGTTATGAACAGGAACTTAATCTCGCTTCGGCTTTGTGTCGTTCGGTTTAACGATCGAAAGAATTATTCGCGACTGTAAAATTTAATTAGACAATTTTTTACAAATCGTTTTATTGATTCAATCATCTTTGGAAACGTCTTGCGATGATTGGGACGATTGGAAACGACGATGTCGCAATTCCTTTTTCTAAATTTACAATTTGGAAAACGATAATTCTGTATTTTTTATTTATAGAACTTTTGTACGAGTGACTATTCAATCATCTTTGCAAATATATCTTCTGTGATGTTACAATTCTCAAATTTTGTGAGAACGATGTTTCTATTTCATTCATAAAAACTTTTGTGCAAGTGATATAGTTGATTCAATAATTTTTGTCATTATATCTTTCGCAATATTATAATTCTTTCTTCTAAATTTACAACTGAGAGAACTTAATTTATAAAGTTTCATGAGATTTATATTTTTTAATCGTTGTGTACAACATAAATTGGACGATTTTCAAGAAACGCAATATGACAAGACCTTTGAGATGACTATTTCCACTTCAAAAGGAAGGTACAACAAATAGAGCACAAGACGAGCCGGTTTATCGGATTACTCGAGCTTTATTCATTTTAATCCACTCTTATATACGTTAACAGTATCTGGCCAAGGAATACAAATCTTATGTTTTATATCGTTCTTCGATTTCAAGAAGAAGGAATTGTATAACCGATGATTCGATGCTCTCCTCGTTTCTGTACCATCACATGTAACCTCCCTAATTGCCTTTTCGATTCGTACAAGAAACAACTTAAATCCCTGTTCGTAGATCGAATCCTCGGAGTTAAAAAGAGATTTCGAGGACTCATCGTACGGTGGGATTCGAGGTAGAAAGCACTTTGAAAGGTATCCATCTTGTGCTTGAGGAACTTTCCACTTCTGACTCGTTTCCTCTTTTATTTGTAAATGGTCTCCACTTTCTCTTAATAGCTCTATCAAGCTCATATATCATGCATTATTTGTACCAGAAAATGGACTTTTTGAAAAATTGTATTAATATTTGGTATTGACAGTGAAGCTACGTGGTGTGTATGTCTACTTGAAAATCAGATAAGCAGATAGGTAAATCGAGGATGAAACATAAGAAGTAGAGTATACATTCTTCGTGTCGACGAAAATCAGGATGTCATTTTTATTTTCGGTAATAACAAATTCTATATGAACGAAGATCTACAGACAAATATACACTTACTTCTAAATTGAAAATCACATTAGAAGATATATAAATAAAGGATAAAACGTGAAATAGTAACTCTTCATGTCCGTATGAACAAGGAAATTTTAACAAATTTTGTCATTTAAAATAATAATAAAATAACCTGAAAAGTCAGATGTCAACGTTGAATAATGTTTACTGTAAGATGATCAATGAATGAGCAAAGGTAGAAAAAGTGACCTAAGTATAAGAGAGTTAATTGCGTCTGTTTGAAAGAAGGATCCTCCGGGAGAAAGTTGAAGTTGACACCGAAAGTGTGGTTAAACCGGAGAAGTTTCGCAAGTTGGAACCGTAGTCGAAGATGCTGTAAAGTTTCTGGTTAAAGATAATATCGAGGCGGATGTTAAAGTGTTTCAAGTTGATATGCTGATTTCACGCCCTGTGATAAGTGGCATTATAAATTGATGCTATAGCAAATGCTGAAATAATGGATGGGACCGATGGATCATACATATGAAGTGTTTCATTTCCCGGATCATCAGCAATTCATGGAAAGGTTATGGAGACGGAAGTTCGGTCGTCTTTGAACTTTGGAGGAAGGGCTCTTCGAAACTTCTGTAATTTCTTACCCGGTGCGAATAGCGTTTAACGCTCGTCTCTACATTTATGTATGCGGCAGAATATTTCAATTTAAGATTTCCTAACAATACTTCCTTCGATTTAAAAGCGTGAACGCGTTTACCGTGGATTGCTGAGATTCAGGGATTCTGTGGATTACGGGATTTCAGGAATGTTGGGATTCTGATGTATTGGGGTCTTGGTGCTTTAGGACATAAGGAGTTGGGTTTTTAGGATATTGGAATTCTAGGATGTTGGGATTTAGGGATTTTGGGGTGTTGAGACGTCAGAATTTTGGAACGTGGGGATTTGGGGATTTTGGGACGTTCAGAGTTTGGAATTTAGAGATTTTTAGATTTTGGGACTTCAGAATTTTGGAACGTGGTGATTTGGGGATTTTGGAACATTCAGAGTTCGCAATTTAGGGATTTTGGGGCGTTGAGATATCGGAATTTTGAAACGTGGGGATTTAGGGATTTTGGGGTCGTTCAGAGCTCGGAATTTAGGGATTTTGGGGCATTGAGACATCGGAATTTTGCATCGTGGGGGTTTAGAGATTTTGGGACGTAGAGAGTTTGGAATTTAGGGATTTTCAGATTTTGGGACTTCAGAATTTTTGGAACGTGGAAAATTGGGGATTTTGGGGCGTTGAGAGTTTGGAATTTACGGATTTTTGGACGTTGAGACGTCGGAATTTTGCAACATGGGGGTTCAGGGATTTTGGGACGTTGAGAGTTCGGAATTTAGGGATTTTCAGAGTTTGAGACTTCAGAATTTTGGAACGTGAGGATTTGGCGATTTTGGGACGTTCAGAGTTTGGAATTTTAGGCCTTTGGAATTTAGAGACACTGGGAGTTTGAGACTTCTAAATTTTAGGACTTGAGGATTTAGGGATTTTGAAACTTTGAGACCTTAAAATTTAGGAACATTGAGACTTTGAGATATTTTAGAATTTTTGAACTTGGTGATTTAGGGATTTTGAGACTTAGTGACTTTGAAAATTTAGAACTTTGGAATGTAAAGATTCTAGAACATTGAAACCTCGGAATTTTGCAAATCAGGGATTAAGTGATTTTAAAGTTCTCAGATTTTGGAATTTTAAGGTTTAGGTATTTAAGAATATCGAGATCTTGAATCTTCGAAATTTATGAACTTTTCAATTTATTTTGGAATTTTGAAATTTAGCAGTTTTTGAACTTGAGTTTTAGGAATATCTTGTCTTTAAGACACCAGACTTTTAGGTCCATGAAATTGAATGATTATGAGTCCAATTTCAAAATTGAAGAATCTCCACTTTACAATTTTATTATTTTTGAGCATTAAAGTTCTAAAATCTCTAAATCGCGATATCTTGGAATTTCAACACGTTGTAACATAAAAATTAAACACTTGTCAAATCTCGAAATTGTTCAATTTTGTGACTCCGAAAATTGGGAAGTTCAGACCATTAAGATTTCGTAACTTCCAGATCATCGAACGTTACAATTTGAAATGTTGGGACTAAGTTGTTTGAGGGTAGCGATTAAAGTTCACAGGATTGAAAGGGTTAATCAGATTTCGAGTCCCGAAATCTCGGGTCTAACGGCTCGTATTAATTGAACGGCTAAATGTGACAATCGCGAGACGATTACGAGTCTGTTCAGCAATTACTTCCGGTGGTTTCGTTAAATCTTCTGAAGAGTTGATTAATTCTGTGGCCGGAGGTTTTAACCGAAACTTCCGCAGCGAACTCGTTGAAAAAGGACTGAAAATTGTAAGTCGAGCAACGAACCGTAATGGGAATAAAAAAATGTTTTACGCAAAAAAAAAATTCCTCTGCCATTTCTAACAGCAGTCAAATATACATGTACCATCAAAGTGAAGGTAATTCGAGAATACAAAGTAGGAGCCGATCTTTTAAAAGATATAATTAGAGGAATTAAACGCGAAAGAGTCTGTTTGATACGATTACACGAAAGAAATTCACTTTGCTAATGCATCATTGCTTTTAGCGATAACGGGGATCATTAAATATTTATGATTTTCATCCCTCAAAGCTTTAGTGAAACGGATTTAAATATATATTGACAACGTGAATTTACTCTACGATACGAAGCTTTTTATACCAAACTATTCGCAAATTTTTGGGGTACAATGCAAGAGGACTTTGAAATTAATGTGTACGATGAGGAGGATTGCAAAATTTAGTGAATACGCGGTTATTTTGGTTCGGAAAATGTGGGAAAGAGAGAAACGTTTAATTAAAAACAGTAGTGTCAATAATATGCTTCGATTGTTTATTATCGTTATATTTTTCTATAACAATTCTTTTTAATATTTATTATCAATAGTGACATATTTGCTATGGTTTGTTGGCATAAATAACAGATGCAAACAAAGAATGTTTTTATTAGCAGATTTTTAAATACAAAGAGTGCAGTGAATTTTATGTACATTAAACTGGAAAGTTCGGTGTATGTAAAAGTAGAATGTGTGTGGTCAGACGTAGATTTACAGTCAGACATGGGTAGAACTAATTGTGCTATGAATTTGTGTTATTATGAAGATAAATTGTTCTCCATTTTAGGGGACTAAATGTGATAACTTGTGGAGTCTGATATTTATGAATTTTTAAATTTGTGCATTCTGAAATTCTTGCATTCTTTACTACATTCGTAAGCACCTAAATCCTCAAATGATGTACCAAAACTCACAAATCTCCGAATTCTAAGATTCCAGAATTCTCAAGGTTTTGAATTCCCGAATTCTCATGTTCTTACCTTCTCAAATTTTTTAATTCTCTAATTCCTGAAATCTTACGTTTCCAAATACACAAACCTCCAAATTCTCAGCCCCCTAATTTCACAAGTCCCCAACTTCATAAAACCCAACTCCTCAAATCTCCAAATTCTCAAATTCCCACATACCTAAATCTCTAAATTCTCAAGCCCCAACTTCTCAAATGTCCAAATTCTCCAATCCTTAACTTCTCAAATCCCCAACTTCTCAAAGCACCCAACTCTTCAAATCTCCAAATTCTTAAATTTCCAAGTACCTAAATCTCCGAATTCTCAAATCCCTAATTTCTCAAATCCCCAACTGCTCAAGTCCCCAACTTCTCAAATCCCCAACTACTCAAATCCCCAATTCTTCAAATCTCCAAATTCTAAAATTTCCAAGTACCTAAAACTCTAAATACTCAAACCCCTAACTTCTCAAATCTCCGAATTCTCAAATCCCTAACTCCTCAAATCCCCAACTTCTCAAGTCCCCAACTTCTCGAATGTCCGAATTCTCAAATGTCCAAATTCTCCAATCCTCGACTTCTCAAATCCCGAACTTCTCAAATTTCCAAATACCTAAATTTCTAAATACTCAAACCCCAACTTCTCAAGTCGCCAGCTCCTCAAATTTCGAAATTTCCAAATCCCCAACTTCCTGAATCCTCAATTTCCCAAACCCCCAAATCGTCACATCCCTAGCTGTTCACCCCTCAATTTCCTACAATCTCCAGTTCGTCAAATGATCGTCTTCCAACTCCCCAACTATTCGGAAATCCCCAACTTCCCGAATACATAAAAGTTCATAAATCTAAAGGCTAACAGCTCACAAATCATTTGCGAGAAGAAATTTGGTCACCTTAAATCACCGGACGCATAATTTTAGTGGGCCGTAAATTCAAGACGACAGAAATAGATCACAGACGGAATAAAATTACGAGGAAACAATGGCACGAGTGGTGCAACGTTTACCAACAATGTTTCATTTTCGTTTCTGGTTCCGAGACCCCGTAAGAAAGTTGTGCGAGTAATAAAAAGTTTCGCGTGGTCGAATGAAGTTGCATTACAGGTTTCCCACCCGGAAAAAGAGTTCAACTTTCGAATGCAGACTCTGGTGAAACGTCGGTGGCAAGTGCTATTGAGAACAACCTCCCTACCTGCGTGTTTCATTCGAAATTTCACGTGGTTCTTTCCTACGGATAGCTGTTCGAAACTTTTCTCACCCTTCTGACACGATAACGAACCCCTCAGACAACTTTCGCGGAACGCTTATTTCTCATGGAACCGTATTTTATCGCTGCTTATTTCGAGCTTCCTACGGACGGGGGAGAATCGGTAATCGACATAATTTTTACATATATCCTCCTGCGTTACTCATGTATTATTCATCGTTTATTTATTATTTCGGAAAATACGTTCTTTGGTTAACGCTGGTATTTAGAGTACCTTCATTCTCTGATTGAAACTATTATTTAGGAGGATACTGTGGGGTCGTTGTTTTAAGGAATTTTAGTTTATAGGACTAGGTGTAAGGATGTTTTGTGTCTCTATGTCCTCAAATTACTACATCACAATATTTGGTACGTTCCCATAGTCACATGTCACCAAAATTCTACGTTCCTAATTTCCAACGTCCTCAAATTTGTGCGTCTCCAAATTGCTACGTACTCAAGTCCCTTCGTCCCTAAATCTCCACGTCATGATATCTCTATGTTCTTAAATATCTACACCCCCAAACTGCTACGTCCTCAAATTCCTGTGTTTTCAAACCCCTACGTCTCTAAATCTCTACGTACCCAAATTTCTATATCACCAAATCCCTACGTCCCTATATTCCCATGTCTCCAAATTTCTACGTCTTCAAATTTCCACGTCCCCAAGTACCTACGTCCCCAAATCCCTGCGTTTCCAAACCCCTACGTTTCCAAATCTCTACGTCTCCAAATTCCTATGTCGCCAAGTCTCTACGTCCCCATATTCCCATGTCCCCAAATTACTACGTCCCCAAATTCCCACATCCCTAAATTTATACGATTCGAAATCCCAACGTCCACAAATTTCTGCGTTTCCAAATTGCCACGTCCCCAAATCTCTACACCTCCAAATTCCCACATCCCTAAATTTCTACGTTCCTAAATCCCAACGTCCCCAAATTTCTGCGAGAGGGGTTATAAGAACAAGAAGAATCATTAGGTTATGTGACTTTTAGATTATGTGATAGAATTGGTAAGCAACAATTGTACAATGTATTTGTATTTTAAGGACATAATTATCGATTTTGAAGGGGAGACGAATAAATAAAAAAATAAAATTAATTTTTATGAGAGAAATGTAACGAAATAAATTGATGAATTTAATTAATATTTGAATAAATAAGGATGATGTAATTTTATGCTGCCATTATTTACGTGGTTTAATATTATACCGTATATTTTGAAGTTTTATCGAAAACCTTAATAAACATTGGTATCATATTGATACAGTTAATTTGGATTTTCAATAATCGATAAAAACCTTCTATTAAGGAGATTACGGTCCATATTTATCTCTCGCAAATATTTACACAGGCTGTTCTTTCTCTTTCCGTTTTTCTTTAAAGCAATTATACAGACTGCAGGGAAGTACTATAATTAAGAACGACGCAAATATTTGATTCTTGTTTGAAACTCATTTCTTGCCGAGGGTTAACGTAAGATGAAACTAATTGGGTATTATTCACCCGCTCTCAATTAACGTAATATAAGTGGCATGCTGGTAGACACGATCGATCATCGTTATCGTGTAATATATTAATTACTGTGTAATTTGTGATAGTGTTGAGCACTCTAACTCAAAGTTCAAGAAAATTTCATAAATTTCCTAACTTTATTTTTTCACGGGCTCTGTTGTACAGTTGGAATTTTTGAAGATTTAGAAATGTACTTCTCAGTTTCGAAATTTATGAATTTTGGAAATATGAGTACCTTAAATTTTTGATTTATAAATTTTTTTAGGGTTAAACTGGAGTGTGCAGTTTCGGAACTTTTGAATTTTCAAATCTGAAAGTTGTCGGATTCCTTGATTTTTGATTTCTTAGATTGCAAAATTTCTAGATTTTCAAATTCCCAAATTCCCAAATTCCCAAAATCCCAAATTAACAAATTCGCAAATTCTCAAATTCTCAAATTCACAAATTCTTAAGTTTCTAAATTCTCAAATTCCCAAATTCCAAAATCCCCAAATTCCTAAATCTCCAAAAGTCTAAATCTTCAATTTTCTAAATCTCCAATTCCCTAAATACCCAAGTTTCTAAGTCCCTAAAATCTCTACATCCCCAAACTTATACACCCCTAAATTCCTAATTTCAAAATTTCCTAAATCTTCAAATATCTGAACTATATTCCTAAATCCCCAATTTCCCATGTCCTCAAATTCCTAAACCCTCAATTTCCTAAATCCCCCATTTCCTACGCCACCAAATTCAAAAATCTCCGAATCTCTAAATGACCGAATCTCCAAATTGCAGTTTCCGGTGTCCCAAGTTCAAGGAATGATAAGAATACATGCCTCGAGTGTCCATCGCAACAATGTTGAAACGCTTGTGGTGGTGTTTTCGCGAGACTCGCTGTTTCCGGATGCAAATTTTCTGACGGAATTGTTGAAGAACTTCTCTCAAAGTTGCTGCGCGGAACGTGCTCTCGTAACAACTTTAAGATCGCGCATTATTTTGCGACTCGGCTCGCAATTATTAGCGGAAAATGGCTTCTTTATCGTTGAATTATTCACATTCTGGACAGGTTACGACTTTGTGGCGCACGAAATAAAACGTTCCAGCCACTTTTCTTTACGGTCTTTTCTTCAGTTGTAAACTTTCTCTCTGGTGAAATTGCAACAATCTTCTATCGCCGGCTATAAAGTAAAATTTCAGAATGTACGTTTATTCAAATGCACCGCGATACACGCCAATTTCATTTTTCATTTGGTTTCGTAGACGCATAATGTTCTCTACTCGATGCTCCAGGGAAATACGAATTTCCTATAAATTTAAGCATTCATGAATCAAAAGTTAAAATTAAAAATGAATTTCATAGTAGGTACATTAAACAAACTAGGTGCATTAAACTTAGCTGATTGCACAACTGTGTCGATTATTATTCGAACGATTTTAAAAACAGAATATTCTCGTTCGAATAAAATCTCTTAAAATTATTGCTGTAATATTTGAACAATGTCCAGTGCTATTTTGTACCTTTATTTCGATACTTATGTATCCCTTGCCGCAATAACTTCCAGTTGAAAATAAAATTACTATAAATCTGTTGAAGTAAAAGGTACATTACGTATTCAAAGAATTCCACTGGGACAGTCACATTTTGCCTGTCGCTATTTAATAAATATATAAACCCGATATTTCTTTATTTCTGCGGATACCTTTCATTCCTGAATATCGTTCAGCGTTGAATTCCTGCGATAAAGAACGAAAGGAGGCCAATCGTCACGCACCAAGGTCCCCAATGGTCAAAAGTAATCGCACCGTATTTTATTAACGCCCTGCACGGTTGTTAAGACGTCCATTACATTTTAAACGAACCCTTACGAGTTTCCATGCTTCCCAAAATACGTGGACAGAAAATGGAGTGCCGGGCTTCTTTTATTCGAATCACGCGACACCCTTGGGGTCCACCCCTTATTCGTTGATGAATTTGTTCAACACCTTTGCTGTGTGACAGCTGCGAATAAATCACGGCTCTAAGTGGATATTAATTCTGAATCTACAGGATTACGTGTTGCTATGTATGTTGGAATCGAATTTATGATCATTTTTGGAGTTGTTACAATTACACCTTTGTGAAGATCAAGATGTTTGAAGTTCTATATTCAGGAGTATGAACATGTGCAAATTCCTGGATCCATAAGTTCTAGAATTTGTAAATTTATACAGTTTCAAATTTTATGTTCACGTTAAATTTTGAAGTAAAAAATTGTGTTAGAATTACGTAGTAATTGAGTATAAATAAATGGATGTTAATCCGAATATACCTCTTCAGTTTATTAGAGATTATACAATAAATTGATATGAATGGCACGAAGACCACGATAACAGTAATAAATGTCGGTGTTCACAATTATACATAATGTAATGTAATGTATAATGTATAAAGTAGAAACTATCTTTTGTTAATTTAATTAACATAATTTGCAATATTCTTAACAAATTTTTATAACGTCCCTACGTTTCAAACTCTATTGTCCCAAAATTCCCACATTCGGATATATGTTCACAAATCTTGACGTCCCCTTCCTGTTCTTTCATAGATGTTCTTTTTCTACGTCCAGAAATTCATACATTCCTAAATTTCTGCATTCCGAAATTTCTTCCGTCCTTAATTACTTACGTCCCGATATCTTTACGTTCATAAATCCCTACGTCCCCAAATTGCTGCGCTGTCATACCCTATACTCATAAATTTCGACGTCCCGAGAGCCACACGTTCATAAATTCCTACGACCCGATATCTCTACGTCCCCAAATCTCTACACCCCTAAACCGCTACGTCCCCAAATACCTGCGTTTCCAAACCGCTACGTCTCCAAATCTCTACGTCCCTAAATTCCTATAGAACTAAATCTCTGAATCCCTATATTTCCATGTTCCCAAATTTCTACGTCTCCAAATTTCCACGTCCCCAAGTACCTACGTCCCCAAATCTCCACGTCCCGATATCTCTACGTCCCCATATTTCTATGTCCCCAAATTTCTACGTCTCCAAATTTCCACGTCCCCAAATTTCCACGTCCCGATATCTCTACGTCCCCAAATCTCTACACCCCCAAACTGCTACGTCCCCAAATCTCTACGTCCCCATATTCCCATGTCCCTAAATTGCCACGTCCCGAAATTTCCACATCCCCAAATCTCCACGTCCCGATATCTCTACGTCCCCAAATCTCTACGTCCCCATATTCCCATGTCCCCAAATTGCCACGTCCCCAAATTCCCACATCCCCAAATCTCCACGTCCCCAAATCTCCACGTCCCTAAATCTGTACACCCCCAAACTGCTACCTCCCCATTTTCTCATGTCCCCAAATTTCTATGCCCCCAAATTGCCACGTCCCCAAATTCCCACATCCCCAAATCTCCACGTCCCTATATCTTAACATCCCCAAGACACTCCTCTCCCAAATCTCTGCATCCCCAAAAATCCACGTCCCTTAATTCCAAAATTGTCAATTACCTTAATCCCCAAATACCTGAATCCCCAAATACCTAAACCGCCAACTACCTAAATGCATAATTACCAGTGAAATATAAAGTTTCAGTCATTCCAAACAACGTACACTTCGAAACATTCAAGTACGATAAGAAATGATAATAAAATGCGTAGAACGAACGCGATAAAGAGTAGACAGAAAGAAAGAGCTGTTCGCCAGGAAGTTTTTTCTTTGAAAGACGTAAAGAAATCCAGACAAATTGTTCCCCGCTTCTTGCGACAATGCGAGATATATCGTTCGGTGCCTCGAGTTGGGAAACAAACGCGAACATAAACTCCAAAAATAAATATATTCTTTTTTTTGTCACTGTTTGCGTGCGGTCCGAGGATTTGAATGTAAAATTAGTTGCTTGCAGCGACGAGGACGTGGGAATTGTTTGAAATGCATGGGACATTCATGTGTCTGGTTGACTTTTCATGGTTAACATCACGTTCGCTGTTCTTGCATTTTGAAAATGGCTGCTGGGGACTTTTAAGCGTCTCCAGTGTTCATTCCATGTGCATTTGCGATCTTCATGTACGAGGTAAATACGTGACAGGATTCATTCGTTTCTTCTGAAGTTTTGTTTCTTCTTTATTGCATACTTTTATCCAAGTGTAATGAATCTTTTCGATAAATCGTTCAGAATGTAATTTCTTGAACGTCAATAAATATTCGAGAGACCAAGTTCTTAACCATCAGTGAAATTTGGCACGTTCACCAGGGAGATTTGTTTCCCTGCAGAGGAAGGGTTACCACCCCTCGAAATACGCACAAGCAAAGTGAATGCCGAGATTATAAATATCGATCGGTTTCTTTTAAACAGAAAGGGTGGAAAGCGATTCAAATCTTATAATCATAAGAAAAATGGTAAATGAAGGTAGACTGTCCGCCAGTGTAAAGTTGTAACTGAAATTGCTTCTGTTCAGTTTTAAAATGCAAATTGGCCAGAAACTAATTTATACATTAGCATATTGTATCGCGTTACATGAACAATATTATTAAAGAAAGCGTTTGCTATTCACTGAAGAGTTTAAACAGAATTTAGTTAGCACGCTTTAGGTGTTTAATTTACTTTTTAAACAAGTTAAGGAACTTGGAGTTAATCTAGTAGTTAGTTGTTCATGGCGGGAAATTATTTAAAAAGCCTTGGGGTGTTTGTAACAAGAGCGTTTATAGAATTCACGTTGTGTAATGGAGGAATGAAATTTATGTGAAGTAGAATTGTATTAATATAGTTTGTAAATGAGGTAAATGTAGTAATTGATACGGTTCAAATTATCTACGAGATTCACCGATTGTAAATCACTATGTTTTCAAATTACTACTTCTTCAAACTGTAAGTAAATATGTTTATGAACTTCTATGTCCCTAAATCTCTAGGTACCTAAATTTCGACGTCCCCAAATTCCTATGTTCCTACATTTTTACGCTCCCAAATTCCTACGTTATCAATTTTCTACGCCTCCAAATCGCTACACCCTCAATTCCAACATCCCTAAAATCTCTACGTCCCCAAATTCCTACGTCTCCAAATTCCTACGTTCCCAACTTCCTATGTTCCCAAATTCCTACGTCCTTAAATTCCTACATCCCCAAATTCCTACATCCCCTAAACCTCTACGTCCCCAAATCTCTACATCCCCAAATTCCTACGCCCCCTAAACCCCTACGTCCCCAAATCTCTACATCCCCAAATTCCAACGTCCCCAATTTCTCACGTCCCCAAATTCCTACATCCCCAAATTCCTACGCCCCCTAAACCCCTACGTCCCCAAATCTCTACATCCCCAAATTCCAACGTCCCCAATTTCTCACGTCCCCAAATTCCTACATCCCCAAATTCCTACGTCCCTAAATTCCTACGTTCCCAAATTCCTACGTCCCCAAATTCCTACGTTCCTAAATTCCTACGTCCCCAAATTCCTACGTCCCCAAATTCCTATATCTCCAAATTCCTACGATCCCAAATTCCTACATCCCCAAATTCCTACATCCCCTAAACCTCTACGTCCCCAAATCTCTACATCCCCAAATTCCTACGCCCCCTAAACCCCTACGTCCCAAAATCTCTACATCCCCAAATTTCTACGTCCCCAATTTCTCACGTCCCCAAATTCCTACATCCCCAAAATCCTACGTCCCTAAATTCCTACGTTCCCAAATTCCTACGTCCCCAAATTCCTACATCCCCAAATTCCTACGTCCCTAAATTCCTACGTTCCTAAATTCCTACGTCCCCAAATTCCTACGTCCCCAATTTCTCACGTCCCCAAATTCCTACATCCCCAAATCCCTACATCCTCAAATTCCAAAACCTCCAAATTCCTAAATTCTCAAATTTCTAAATTCCTAAATCCCTAACTCCCAAGTCTCTAAATTTGCGCATACCTACATCCCCAAATTCCGAACTTCGCAAATTTCTACATCTTCAAATCACTAAATTATGAAATCATGAGTTTGCCAATTCCCGGAATTTGCAAACACTCCATTGCCGATCCAATTGAAAAGGAAAATGCATAGTCAAATAGCTCAATATAACGCATTCAGTGGATCTGATTATATGGTTACTGGCGAACTCGAAAATTGCAGGATACATAGATTCCTCTGATAAAATAATGTGTACGGGGAAATTCGAGTTAACGAATTTATCTCTTCATGTATCATTCATCGTTCGCGGATCCTACGTTGAAATTCAGAGGTTAAAGCACGGCAAACGGCAGAAATTTATGTTCATCCTGTGAATTTAATTGACGCCGGTTATCCATCAACGTGATCAAACGTTTCAGTTTGCAAATTATATTTTGTTTAATTACATTTAACGTTCGATCGAATATGCGATAATCGTTATAGAAAATTTCATTTAGATCAGTAGGTTTTTTATATTGATGCTCTTATTTTGAGGAGTGTTTGTGTCTCAGATATTCTGGTGTCTGAACTGTTCATAGTTTCATATAGTACTTAATGTGTCAAAGACACACCCATCCACGTCAGTGAGTAATTAATTACATCGAATATGTATTTGATGCAGCTGCTCATGTTCCCTGTGGATGGCCAAGTGATTTTGAAATCAAGTCAGCTAGTTAGTCGCATGATTACTTAACATTGAAATTACCCGTGATAAATGTATTCCTGCATTTAACTTGGAAATATATTATCGTATTGTATTCCGTTACTGAATAAAGATCATGTACCTTTAAGGATACATTAATTTTTATAATATAAAATAATTCGTGAAAAAGTTGCTGTTATTATTAATTTTAAATTACTCTCTCGTTAAATCGAAATAACATTCTATTTTTATAACAATACATCAGTTGAATCTCATTTAAAAACGAGAAATTATTCAAACATTGAGTTGAACGTCAGTTTACATAAATAACAAGCTTGTATAAATAACATCACATTTAAACATTTTTATTGACACATCACCTTTAATAACTTGAATATTTATCAATCCTATAACAGCGTTTTATTTATGAATTATCTTTCCTCGTCGAACAAATCAAACATTCCCCATATCACGAATAAATATCTACAATAAAATAGAATAATCCAGGAAACGAGTATTCGTATTTAACAAGCATTAATTGCTGTTTTATCGGGTACATATTTCTGGCGCGCAATCAACGTTGCAAGAAAATCAATGAATAAAGAAATTTGAACGGGATGGTACAATAAACGTCGGGCAAAATTATTGCATTGTAAAGCAATGGTTTTATTGACACTGAGCTTTAAATAAAAATCATGAGAATTTGCGATTAACCTAAAGGAGATTTGCAATGCGAAAAACAAACATGATTCAGGATATGAACGTATTATCTGCCGCCCAGCAAACACTGCGGTTATCTTGATTATTTATGATGTTTAAACACCGTTACAATGGTGGCGGTGCGAAATAAAGATTAACATGTATTTTCCGACATAGACTATTAGTAGGTGATCATCAGACGTAATTACCACGTTAATTAACGATCGAATACAAAATTGTAATTCATGATCACTTTATTATTAACTAATTATTATTCAATCTCTTTATGTAATGGCAGTATTACGGATTATAAATTGTGCGATATGTGTCGGTGTTGATAATCTGTAATTATTTTTGGTGCGAAATATTGGAAATTTATTAATTTGTTGGGGAAACAATTTTCAAATTTACAAATTTTCAATGTTTGAAAATTTAAAGATTTCGAATTTTCAATTTGGTTTCTAAGTTCCCAAATCTTTGTAATCTTCAATTCTTGAAATTTGTAATCTGCATGTTCTTAAATTCCACAATTCCTAAATTCCTAAATTTCCAAATTCCTAAATTTCTAAGTTCTCAAATATCCAATAACTTATATCCCTAAAATCCAAAATTTCCAAATACCTAAATTTTCGAATTCCTAAATTTCCAAATCCCTAAATTTCAGATTCCTAAATTTCTGAAGTCTCAAATCCCCACTTACCTATATCCCTAAATTCCTAAATTTCCAACACTCCAAATTCCCGAATTTCTAAATTTCCAAATCCCTAAATTTTCAAATTCCGAAATTTCTAAAGTCACAAATCCCCAATTACTATATCCCTAAATTCCTAAATTCTCAAATACCTAAATTTTCAAATTCCACTTCCCTATATCCTCAAATTCCTCAATTCAGCAAATCCCAAATTTCCTAATTTCAAAATCCCAAAACCTTGAAATCCCCTATATTTCTATATCCCCAAATTCCTAAATCTGAAACTTCCTATATCCCCAAGCAATACCTTTAAGAAACGAATGTAACGTCTGTACATTTCTTCACGTCTTAATCCAAACGGCGGAATAATTCACGTCGCTTTAAAAGCAATTAATTAGAATTTCTCTTTTTCCATCAATTACAAATTACTCTTCCAGAAAAGAACCGTACCGTGTAAAAGCGACCTCTTCGCACGAAGGACACAGATAAATCAAGACCGAATCGTTTAAAAGTATTCGCGAGAAGAGAACGTTTTTTTTTTGCAAATACAATGAAAGAAGCTTGCGTAATTAATTCGAAAGATTAATGAACACGATTAAAGTTCCGGCACTCGATACGGTTTCCTTGCTCACGGTTTTGTCGATCGATGTTGAGTAACGTTTAATTAATTAACCGTGCGATCTACTTGCTTTATTTCTTATTTCATTGCAAGAAAATATCAAAAAAATATAACCCAGAAAAAATTATTAAAATACTCGTGGCTACATTTCGTTTCAGAAAACGTGTTCGCTGACAGAAGTTGTTTTCCTATGTTCGCAAGGTTTCCTGTGATAATTGCAATAATCTCTCGTGAATCTTTCATAATTAATAGGATGAGAAACGATCGATCAATATCTGCGTGAGATTGCGTCATAACTCCATAAAAGCTGTAAGTTTCTGCGTTCATGAACGGAAACCAAGAGAGAAGGACTGGAATCATTTAATTACTTCGTCTGTCATCCACGTTAAAATTAATAGTTATAACCACCGTGCTTAACGTTGCTACACGATCACTGCATGCGCGGAAATGTAGGACTTTTTCTGAAAAGCAAAAAGTTATACCGTTTCGCTCAATTGCAATCGATCTCGCCTCGCTCGTTTAGATTTTATCGCAAGAGAAATATTTAAAATTGAGAAAAATTATGACGAGCATCTTTTTATCGTCGTCTAGTAATCTAATTTTTCTCTCCGTTGTGAAATAATCTGTGACAGAGCAGGTAATAAGTAGAGAATTATATGTCGAAATTGATTCCTTGTTTGTAATGTAAGAGAATCAATTAATAGCCACACGAGTTTGATGTCCGCTACTTGCGTGTGTTTGAACTGGCAATCGATTTGCGATAATTGTAATCTTCGTGTTTGTATGGCAATCTTTGTTCGTTTCATGCAATATTAAATCTGTTTGATTCAGGTATATTGCGATGCAACAATTTCAAATTGAAAGCAGTCGATAAAAATTGAAGTGAAGGATATAATTTTGCAAGGTGCATTGTAATTATTTATTACTTCCAAATTATTTATTTGCCAGTCACTACTTTTCAATACTTCAAGGGTTTAAAGTTACAAAAATTATCCAAAGCCTTTAAAAATTCCAAAAGTCCCAATATCGAAAAATAAAAAATTTTAGAATTTCATAACCTCAAAATTGTAATATTCTATTACCTTTAACAAGAAATAAAGCAAGTACAAGTCACATAAAACTCAGGTAGTCTAACATTACCATAATAAATCTTTCTTAAAGCGATCTCTGCCTTGGTTCCTTTCGATTAGCACAATATCCCGTCGATTCCTTCGAGGAATAAGAAAAAGAAGACGAATTCCAGGATTAAAGAGTAGCTCGATCACAGACAGCTGTTCAAAGATTACAGCAGTAGAATTCCTCCCTTAGAATTGCATTCACTATCAGATCCTTTACACCAATCCTTGCGATCGTTCTAATAACGATCAAAAATGAATTCTCTTCAATGTCGAAGATTCAGGTGCTACCAGATCACATAGTATCTTTTCCACTTCTATCAAAGTCAGGAATACGACCCTCGGATGAAAGATCAAGGTAGATGAGAACCGACAGTCGTTTAAATCAAATTGCATTCGCTATCAGATTTCTTAAGCTCTGTTTTAATTTGTCCTAATTAATTTGCAGGAACTTATACTTCAAACTGAAGGCTCTGAATTTGCGTTCTTATTTCAAATGTCAGTTTAGGTGAGCGAAACAGTCAGGTTAGGTTTTAGGTTCAGAAGCAATATTAGTTGTGTATTTTCCGATCAAGTTGTATAACAGTTCTGATTTTAATTTCATATTTTATCAAATTCATTTTAATTCAATCATGTGTTTTCTCTCAGGAACAGTATCAGTTTAAGAGCAAGTTGCATATGAACTTTTATTTTAATTTTAAATGTTAGATATTTAATCATGTTGATATACAAATTTTTATGTTGTAGCTATGGTAGAAGGAACATAAATATATGGAGCTGTGAGGGACAGGATCCAAGGATTAGAACGTTTGGTGAGGAACATAGATTTTGCAAAATACATATTATTTAATTTTTTTACATGACTCTATCCAAAAGGAATTCAGGTATCCATCTTTTATCGAACTCTCCATATTGGACAACCAGCAATATCCTCTCACTGTCTGTACCGTAATATAATCGTCCAGATGCTCTTTTTCGAGCGACAGGCGTCCAGGAATTTCCGCCAAACTCTCGACGAGTCTAGCAACAAGCTCCCCTTTATTCTCCAGGCAGGCGTCAACGTATTTTCGCCGGAAACTACCATCTAACCACTCTCCAGGCAGGCGTCCAAAAATTCTCTCCTACCGGAGTCTTAGCCAACTACTCTTTCTCCAGGCAGGCGTCCAGATATTTACGCCGAACTTTCTCTGCTCTCCAGGCAGACGTCCAGGTATTTTCAACTCTCCTGACGGAGTTTCCTAATATCGCCCCTTCTCCAGGCATCCAGGCATTATCGCCGAACTCTCCTGCCGGAGTCTCTAATGAGCTAGTATTTATCCAGGCAGGCGTCCAGGTATTATCTGAACTCTCCTGCTGGAAGGAGACTCCTAAGCTGGATCATTCGTTCTTATCTCTCTTAGAAAATTGAACTAGTACTTACAGCAAGCCTCTATTATACACTCGCCGATAGATAATGTCTCAGTGCCGAGGACACTGCTGTCATGTCACTGCGTGTGACGGACTAAGACGTGAGCTACGTATTTCCATTGATAATGAGAAGGATGCTCGTTCACACTGCAGGTGCGGAACTCAAAACATTCGAAAATGAGTTGAAGAGTATAGTGTCAGCGTGAGCAATTTCGCAGTGCAAATATGTACTGTCGATGATCCTGTCCTTGGCGCGTAGGAGGCTGACCCAGGTTTAAGGCACCGCCTACCATAACCTTGTTACGAATAGTGCACTATACGAATAATACTCAAAGTTCTGACGTTGGTGACCACTCGTACCAGTTTATTGAATGTTCTTGTTCTATTCGCCAAGAACGGGGTTGTCCACAGTACCTCAGATACTGTTCTAAGATGTGAGATCTCAGTTCGTCACATATCGTGACGTGACTGTGTTCTAAACCTTCTCTACAAAGATGCATTTAAAATCATATTTCTGCAAGCATCAGAGTTGCATTTACTATTTAAATCTTTGCAAGCATCAAAGTCGCGTTTATTACCATGTCAAAGTTGCATTTTTATCATATTTTGAACACCATCAAAGTTGCTATCATTTGCTATCATATTTTGAACACCACCAAAGTTGCTATAATTTGCTATCACATTTTGAACACCACCAAAGTTGCTATAATTTGCTGCCATATTTTGAATACCCCCAAAGTTGCTATAATTTGCTATCACATTTTGAACACCACCAAAGTTGCTATAATTTGCTATCACATTTTGAACACCACCAAAGTTGCTATAATTTGCTGCCATATTTTGAATACCCCCAAAGTTGCTATAATTTGCTATCACATTTTGAACACCACCAAAGTTGCTATAATTTGCTATCACATTTTGAACACCACCAAAGTTGCAATCATATATTTTTGAAAGTATCAGTACATGCACCGTATTTTGCGAAATGAATCAGTTGTTAAATTCGTAGCCATTAGGTAATAAGTCGCGCTTCAAAGCGTAAGTTCAAGGCAACTACCCACGTATCCTTTCGAAATTGCACAATATCTTCCCGATTCAAGCGAGAAACCGGAAAACCAAGAGCAAAATCCAAGATCAAGGTGCATCTGAAATACAGACAGCCGTTCTCGCCACGATAAGCATCGAAATCCCTACTCGTGTATCCTCAAGCGACAGTAATGACACTGGTGGGGCAGAACAGGATGTTTTGACCGCGGTCTTTCTTCTTCGATCAGTGCGATTTCGTTCGTTAACGTACGCGCGATCCTGCTATTCCAGCGGGAAAAATTGAATCACGGTGCTCTCGTCGATCATTCGGAATGAAATATCGCGGAGGTGAGATTCGGATCGTGATAGAATCATTCGGAGACGATGTTTTTTTAACGATATCGCGTCGATATTTCGCATACCGGCAGTCGAAATTCCTCGATTATTACCTCGTAGATTCCGAATATTCTGTTTTCCACAGATTCATTTGTGTTACGGTAATTCGAAGCGGAATTATGAATATTAATTTCGATGCAGCGGGTTTCGTTTCATTAATCAGTATACCGAAAATAAATTGGGAAGTATGATCAGAATATTTGATGTGGGGAGTGCAGTGGTAATATGGGGAGAGGTGGAATCTTCGAATTTGGGGACTTAGAAATTTTAGAATTTGAAAAGTTTGAGATTTGGGATTCCGGTGGTTGGAGATGTAGGAATATTATAAAGTTGGAAATTTGGGGATTTGGGAGATTCGGAGTCTTGGAGATTTAGTTTGAGAATACAAGAATTGAAGATTTAAGAAATTTGGAAATATAAGACTTTGGAGATATGGAAAACTTAGGAATACAAGAATTTAGAGATTTGTAGATTCCTGAATATAAGAATTAGGGAATTTGGAAATTTGAGAATCAAGTCAAGTTTTTTAGAACTGTGAATTCAACAAATTTACTTTAACGATTACAATTTAATTTAATTTGAAAATTCATCAATTTAACAAATTTGAAAAAGTTGTTCCCATTTATAAATCTAAAAATTGGATAATTTGAAAATGTAGACACTGCAGGTTTATTTACCAAAAGTCTGTGAATCTCCGCGTCAGAGACAATCCCGGTAAAAGAGCAGCAATATTTCAGGCAGCATCGCAATTGCAGTTTCCATAATCCCACGATAACACTGTCGCTCAGTCCTCAAAGGGAAAACTATTGAAAAATTGCTGCCTTGACAAGACGGATGAATTGGTCGCCCGAAAAATATTCCAATTTCAAAGGAATTTCACTCGTGCAAATTAATATTGACAACTTCAACATTGTCGTAACGCTTCGTTGTTTCTTCATAACTTTCGAATCGTTTCATTTGTGTCGCTGAGATTCACTGAGAGAAAAGATTCGTACCTAAATCACAGAATCTAATATAATCATTCTAGCTCTCGGCAGTTAATTTTCGAGGCAATTGCCGTCGAGTTTGCTTTATATAATTGACTCATGTTCAAACCTGGTTGAATGGTCTGTAATTATCTCCACAGTGTACTCTCCATGGAGTGTACAGCTTTGTGACAATATAAGGACACGAGAAAGTATGTAATTATATTTAATAGACGGTGTATTGACATTTCAATGCGATTGGTTTCATTAAATTGGAATGCAACAGTTGTTTGCTAAGTCCAAGATATTTTTAAATCAAACAAGTGGTTGCTAAATTCAAATGATTTTTTTTTAGATCAAACAACTGTTTGTTAAATCCGAGTAATTTTGAAAGAATATTGGTGGTAAGCTGATGTAAAACAGAATATATTGAGATAGAAGTAAAACTTTTAAGTTAGTTCTCCTTTAATCTGTTATATTCTGTGCTTCTGCATGAAGTTCCGATATTGGAGCATAATAACTATGCAAATTCAGGAAAATGTTGCACGCAAACCCTATCAAAGGGAGCAACTCAGGAAACGTTTCCATTTCCGGGAAGATCCTGCTGAAATACAGTCGCAATCGAATGGTGAATGAAGTTTCCAATAAACGTCGATATGGCATCTCCGTTTCCAAAGGATCTGGTTATGTTAATTTCTTACGATTCCGTGAATCCCTGAACGAAATCCCCTCGCTGCGACCACATGTTAAATGGGATAGTCATTATTACTTGAATTATTAACACAAAATAATTCTTCGTGTCTATTTGAATTACTGTGTATCTTTCCTTCAAACGATAATTCATTTTCTGGGTTTTCCAATTATAACACTTTATTAAAGTTTATCGAGCGACTGTAAATGTTTAGGTATATTATTGTCTTTCAAATTTAATCAATAGTACAATGGTTTCATTGCATATTGAGGACAATATTCAGATGGTAGTTCTAAGAACTTTCAATAGAAACTATGAAAAATTTTGAGTTACAATTTTTGTGTGGCATTTCATTTTTTCTGATAAAAAAACAATAGTAAGATTATAAAATAATAAAGTAACAGTATAACAGAGTAAAATAGTAGACTAGAACAGTGGAGTAGCAGTAAAGTATGAAAGTGGAATGATGGAGCAAGAGTTTAATAACAGAGAGAAATAGTGGAAGAATAAGATACTAAAATAGTAAAATAGTAAAATAGTGAAATGATGGAAGAAGAGTCTAATAACAGAAGGAAATAGTAAAAGAATAAGATACTAAAATAGTAAATATATTAAAATAATAAAATAGTGAAATAATAAAGTAGTAAAGTAGTAAAGTAGTAAAGTAGTAAAGTAGTAAAATATTAAAATAATCAAGTAACGAAATAACAATAAATTTCGCAACATTCGAAAGAAAAAACCATAAGAGTAAAAGTTGCATGATCTCCGTACGCGGTTCTTGATATATCAAGAGCCCGGATTCGCGGAACACGTGTGACCGCGATCATTCACGCGAAATCCTACGCTGACAGTGAACGTTTTAATTACGTGATCAAACGCTAGTTAGGCAATTTTCCTTCCTCGTCGATAGAATTGGAAATCTATCCAGTTCGAACAGACTTCGTGAAAGGAACAGAGATACTAATCATCAAGGACGAGCGATTCGTGCGTATTGAAATGGTCATACGTCTCGATACCGATCGATACAGTGATGTATGCGTGTTCGCAGGCGGATTCGATATTATCTAACGACATTCGTACGTTACCTTTTTCGCGGGAGAACGTTCGTGCCTCAAGGTCTGTCTCGTTACTTAATTTCTTTGTACGACAATTACACACAGCTGCAACTCGGACATTTTCCGTTATCTTAATTGACCGCCCATCGAGTCGACTCCTTTTTAAACGAGGAAACATCGATTCGTGATTTCCCAACGACAGAGACAAACTCGGTACCCTGTGATCGACGCGAAACAAGCGCCACGTTGGTTACCGCTCATTAGGAAAATTCTTGTTGTTCTTGGATTGCATTAAATCGGAAAAAGTCTAGAAGAAACGGGGAACGTTCTATTCTCTGCGTGAACGAGCAATTACCTTCGAACGACGCCCTATTTTACACGATATTCGTCCATTAACTGAAGTACATGCAACTGGAAGTCGAGTGTTCAATAATAATGCAGTTTCAATTAAATGGTGCAGTGTATAGGAACTTTGGAACCCTTTAACTTTTCATCTTGTGCCTTATTTAATCGATGAACTTATTTAATTACTTCGTGATATATAGACTGACGAGTAAATTTGAATTGCACGAAGTATGAAGAACATGCATATTGAAGTTATACATATAGTATGATTCATCTAACGCGTTGCCTATAAATTACTCGTAAATTGCTAGTTACAAGGAATGTTTCAAACAGGAATTGTACGAATTATAATTAAAATACTCCAAATGACTTTCGTATTGCTATAGCATAATAATAAATTTTGTATCATATGGAATGCCTCCCTTCAAATCATATCAATTTTGTTTAAAATATTTTTGCATGCAACAAATTGTGAGTAATTCAAGTAGCACCGTTAGATGAATCAGATCAGTCGAGTAAATAAATATAAGTATATTCAGGTAAATGAATTTGACTAATTAAAGATTAATTAGGTTGCCGCACTCGTATCAGTAGAATGAGACATCGCGTCGATCGATTAATTCGTATTCCGATGAAATCCGCCAAATTCTAATGAATCTCATAAATGAACGATTGAATGAAATCTCCCTCAAATAAATCTTTGAACGAAATCAAACCGTTTCTGCGACTGTTCACCTTGAAATCGCCTGCTGGAAACGCGTAAATCGTGTCGCTTGTCAGAATGTTGCGGTATCGGTACAGGCATACATATTCATTGGCTTTGATGTTGCAATACTGAAACAAACATACGTTTCTCTACGCGTGTATCCCAGAGATTTCGCGTTAAACAATAACTCTGTCGTTGTATTTGTATTTCGTGACTGTAATGCCATTGACGTGATGCCGATTGCTATGATTCAATATCCGCCTGAAAACACTGGT
Organism: Megachile lagopoda; assembly: GCA_036983795.1. Lineage (NCBI taxonomy): Eukaryota > Metazoa > Arthropoda > Insecta > Hymenoptera > Megachilidae > Megachile > Megachile lagopoda. The sequence continues at coordinate 7,788,380 of CM072797.1, read as the reverse complement.
ATCGCTTCCCTGACACAAAATATTATCGGATAACTGACAGACAGCGACTGTGATCGATTTTAAAATCAATTTTGAAATCGTTTTACATCAAAAGCGTTTTTCACTCGTTTCATTGCACCATTGCGCCTTGTTAGTACACGTGTGCATAGTACACGATGTATAGTTCAAAGTTGAATAACCACGTGTTAGATAGATACCAGCTAATTAGTCACACGTTGCGTAACTACGCGTTGCGTAGCTGCATTAGCTTACTACGCGTTGGATAACTGAGCGTTGCATAGCTGCGCACTAGATAACTGCGCGTTGAATAACCACGCGTCGTGTAGCTGCGCGTTAGTTTACTATGCACTGAGTAATCATGCGTTGCATTACCACACATTGTATCATCACATATTAAATTACCATATGTAGTACTGTCACGCGTTGAAACACCACGCATAGAATCGTAACGCGTTGTATAACTGAGAGTTGGATAATTGCGCGTTGGATAACCACGCGTTAGATACCATCGCGTTAAATAACCACCTGCTGAATATCCACGCGTTCAGTTACCTAGTGTTGTATTGTCATGCGTATACTCACGTGTCGAATTATCACATGTCACAATCCAGAAGCATATAATCACGCGTTATATAGCCGAACTCGTCATAATCGTTCCAATGAATGATAAACGATTCCATAAATTTCATCGATGGGAAAACTTGGTTAAATATAAACCGATAAATCGATAGAGACGATATATGTTTAAAATTACGTACAAAATGCCCGAAGCGAAAGACATACATTATTCTTGACCAAGTTAACGGAAGTTCCTCGGGGCTAACAGTTGTTTTACACGTTCCTCGTTTCTTTTGGGGCTCCTTCATTTCTCTTCGACCGTCTATCGTTCATTTTTCAATGTCCGCCGGCGGAATGTGCTTTTAGCATTCCCTTCTTGATCCTTCATATCAATCACCGAACGGAATAACCGTAACGTACAGCGTGTTCCCGCGAAACGTCTCACTGAAATCTACCGGAAAACATACCGACAAACTTTTCGTGTCAATAAATTTACATTGAGATTTATCTACGATCTCATTGCGTTGCACGTACTTTATCAAACTCTATCATCGTCGATCTGATTTTTCCACTAGGTAATAAATCTTCGAACAAATTCGCTGAGACCCGGTCAATAACAGTTGCAACTTTTCGTTTCCTGCAGTTCTCACTTTCTTCGACTTTTCCGACGGCTCCTGTTTTTATGTTCGTCCGTCTTTCTCTCCTCCCGGGTCGTTTTCTCGACTGCAATTTTTAAGTCTGTTCCAGGTGAAATATGAGGAGAAGGTTTTCTATGGAGCTTCAACGCGAGCGTTCAGCTTGTCCGCACGTATACAGGATTTATTAATTCGATTTTACGTGGTCATGGTTTTCCACGCGTGACAGAATTCGGTAAAATCGTGAAAGTGGTTTGTTATCAAGTTAGATGGACTTTGGTGTTGAATGGTCGAACATTTATAATATAGCTACTTCTTATAACCACGTCTTTCACGTTCTATCATTGTCTGCATACAAAATTGCGGTTTTAATACAAAGAAATATTGATTTAATTATATACTTCTTCAAAATGTATTCAAACAGAAATCAACTACGTTCGAGGCTTAAATATTCCTTTTGGAACACTTGTCAAATAAATTTGAAAAGGGAACATTTATATTAACTTTATTATTATACTATCGTTTCTGCGCATTTACCTTCGAACTATAAGGTCCTTTGACTCTCAGCGATTGTGTATATCACGTTCATTGTACCAACAAAACGTTCACAGATCGATTATCTTATGCGGGTCAAACCATCGTGCAGGTGTGACATTACTGGCAGGTAATGGCCGTTAAGAGAATTATAGCTCGTTAAGGTTTACTTTGACAAAGGCCTAGTGACAATCGACAAACGTACGACTCGTTGAACGTCAAATACAAGCGTACAGAACATCGGACACTCGGTATCCGACAGTCTTCGACTGCAATTTCACAGCTAAACCGCTAATTACGGGTTGGGTTGTACTGCTTGCTTGTTGACTGTTTCATGAAATCGAATACGGATGTAATGAATTATTTACGCGGTTCTGCTACGTTCTTCAATCATGTTTCGAATTACGCCATCGGTGGTTATCGATAAATCTTGCTTTTAATTGATGTAGGTAATTGAGCAACGTAAATAGAACTCTCGTTTACTAGCTTAAGTTTGGACCAATTTATATTTAAATATATGCTATGTGATATTTTTTGTGCATAAAAAGATTTTCATAACGCAATGTTTAATCATATGTTATAGTAACGTAAGTATAAATGTCTGTTGCAGAATACTGAATGAAAGGTCAGGCTGCTGCGTTTAAGCTGACAATTATGATACCGACGTTTGCGCGCCCATGTCGACATTTGCACGCGATTTTGCAAACGTTGCAGGAGGATCGTTAAATCGTCCCTCCTCGAAGACTCGACGGGAACCATCGATAAGCGAAACATTGGTCGTATCTCGGCAATATTTCAATCACGCTGCCAATAAATCTCATCATGCATCGCTAGACCCTCCGTGTTCCGCTCTGCACGTCGCATCTCTTCTCTAAACATTACTTTTTTATCGGTTGCGTGAACGTACGGGAACGTTACGTGATTTCCGTGCCCGTTTTTTTTTTTTATTAAACCGAAACCGTTTTTAATTAATAACCGTCGAGATCATGGCACCGGAGAAATCGGACACGTTGAAACAGTTCGTTAAAGTGCAGCCGGATAATAATTTCAAGCCTTCGGAACGGTGGCGAATCACGAGAAACATTTTGGTGATCGGGACAGCGTTTATGGTGAATTTTACGGCGTTCATGGGCGCCACGAATCTGCAGAGTTCGATCAACGCGGACGACTCGTTGGGAACGTTCACGTTGGCCTCGATTTATGGCAGTCTAATTTTCAGCAATATTTTCCTGCCGACTTTAATTATAAGGTGAGTGGAATCCGAGCTTTTTTTCTGATTCGAAATTAATTGATGCGTCAGAGGAGTCTTCAATTAACCTCCGAACAGTGGTAGTCGGGTCAACGATGTCCTTATTAGACCCGTAGAGATTTTAAATGGAAATTTTCCATATATCGCGGAAATAGTATTTAAGAATTTAATACGAAGCTTAGAAAATGAAGAAGAATTTCAAATTATATTTAAACCCTGAAATCCGCTGGGTTAGCAGAGACTCGACTACGCCATTCGAGAGTTAATGAGTACTTTAATCCTTTCTTAACCCTCAGGTGAGCACTCATGTATAAATGTACCCGATTACAATGTCGCAAGGGAAGTATTCAAACGAATTTAAGAAAGCTTTTTGCCGTCAAATTTTTTCGTAAGTGTGACAACGAAGTATTTCGTTAAAATTATATTACTGTTAAATATATAAATAAATATATTTGTAAAAAAAACTACGTTATTATTAAATATATGTTTGTGACGTTGAAATTGTTACATATTATAGCGAAACGATAATTTACAAATTTGCAAGACACTCGAAGTGGGCAGAAATATAGCACCCCATCTGTCCCTTCTTAATTATTAATTATGGACGATGCACAGAGCAGTAATATTAGCTTTAAAAATTACAATCTACCACCTGTACAAATTATTAAAATTTCACCGAATGGGCAGAAATGTCGCGTTGGAAAAAAATATGTGCTCAGAGTGCCGTTCGTGGCGAATTTTTACCTTGGCATTCTTGAAATTCGCGGCTGCAATGACCATAATTCCACGTTAGCGATGAGACACCGTGAATCGCGTGTCGTAGCGTTACAACGTATTTAAAACGGGCCGCGAATCATAAGAACGCCTTTTCGCTTCCTTTTCATGGCGTCGTATTCAAGCGCGCGTGACCTGTTTACCTAAAAAGGGTCAAGCAGTCGGCTAGCATTTGTCTTTTGTATTTTTTAATCTGCCGTGTCGACTTCCTTCACGAGCGCGAGCAAAGCGGAAGAGCCCTCGCTCGAATCGAAAATATTTCATTTCTCTTCCACTGCGAGACAAAAGTCTCGAAAATTGCTATTGTTATCAATTCATTAATCATCGTTACGTTAGTACATTGCAATGTTTGGATCAATAACATTTTTCTCGCTATCCGTTCTTTCATTTGCAAAACAAATTGAATACAAAGAGTTTGAAGAATTATTTGTATTCAGCTACTCAAGTAACGCGGTAAAAAAATGTGATCATAAATTACGTCAAAATTTCCCAGGTACGCGAAATGCTTTTAAAAATTTGACGACCTTAAAGCGCAACCCAAGACTTCTCGCGTCTCCGAGAAGATGCAGCGAACTAAAGCTGATATCTCCGAACTCAGAAAACAGTCTTATTTAACCTTCCTGTAATTAACAAATTGAAAACATCTGTTCAAAAAAGATTCGTAAGATCGTTTCAAGTCTCTCGTTGAATTTATTAAGGCTTCTGTATGCGCTTCATTCGAGTAGAAGTTAAAATTCAATGAAACGTTATTCAATAAATTACGTTCATTCGATATGTTTTCGTGGAAGAACGAATGGCAAAACGGAAGATCGCAGAGAAAGCTCGCAAATGTAGGTCAAAGTTCAAGTAGAAATGTGCAAGCATAAAATGATCTTATCTCACTGGCTTTGGTTGCAGCTGGCTTGGTTGTAAATGGACGATGTCTTTGTCTATCTTGAGTTACGTGCCGTTCATGGCTGCTCAATTTTACCCAAAATTCTATACGATGATCCCAGCTGGACTGATGGTCGGCATCGGTGCTGGGCCACTCTGGTGCGCCAAGTGCACTTATTTAACCGTTGCAGCGGAAGCTTACGCTACTTTGTCAGATGTCGCCGCAGATGTGCTCGTCACCAGGTTTTTCGGCCTGTTCTTCATGTTCTACCAGATGGCGCAGGTCTGGGGCAACCTTATATCTTCGGCAGGTACGTATAATCGTCTCACTTTTTGCGACCGACACGTTCTACCAATGTATGTTCCAATTTTTCTCTTTCTACGCGAAGTACTTGATCGATCGAGACTTCATAACCGTACTTATTCCGGTATTCGATACTTACATCTTCTTGCGAAGTTCTTTCGAAACAAGTACGTTCTTGAATTTCTTTCAAGATGAAATTTTTTCGGATATACAGAATATTGTTTGAAACTTCCCTCTCGGAATCAAACGGCTTCGATTATTGCTCAATTATAGCTTCGATTAAAGGAATAAACTTTTGTGGACATTCTCTCTTATTACACTTTCAGCAAACCGTGAATTTCTGTGAAATATCAAGTGTTTTTAATTTTCTCGATAAATCAAGCGCTTTCGCCGCTGAACGGACTTGGACTAAAACAATTAGGAACTTCCGTAAATTGGAATAAACAAGTACGCTGTAATTGAATATAATTGTACAAAGGAACGAAAATTCCGGAGTTTCTTTGAAAATAAATACCGGTGATTGAGTTATTTATGCTCGAACTCGAATCGAATGATCGACGATACAATCGAACACTTTTTTCTGCCACGAAATTACATTTCATTTGTAGGGAAATCGTTAGCAACTTTAACGAACTCAATTTAATCTGCCTTGACAACCGTTTTCCACTGAAATCCTTTGACGCGAAAGTAGTAAAAGTCTTCATGGCTTTTCTACGTTTCTCTTCGAGGTACTTCCTTTTTCTATTCTCCGCTTTTATACCGAAGCTAGCCGCGCAGCTCGTACATCTCGTGCCGTCCTTCAATGGCCAAGAAACTAAAAGCTTTAATTGCGATGCAATTTGCTGTAATGGGAAACAATGTCGAGCATATTACATCGCGAATTCGAAATGGAGGGGGCAGGCGAACTTTATCGTCAAAATGGAACGATGAAACAACGCCGACGGTATAAAGGTGATAAAGTGAACGCTAGGCGGTAGGCAACGTGCAATTTTTAACCGTCAGAGAGTGAAAAATCTTCGTGACCGTGTTTCGCGGGAAAAATTAATTAATTAGCCAGCTCGTTGCTCGTACTTTGCTTTCGCGCCTTCAATGACAGCGCAACCTGCAAACCGCCGATGCAATATGCCACGGTTATTTTATAATTCCTAATAAAACCGTCGACGGTCTTCTACTTCGAATAAAACCTTTCGCTTTAAGGACGGTTAAAGAGGAAAACGAGAAATTTGCGGAATTAGAGATACATGCTAGGCACATGGGGATTTGCATTTCAGTTTGTAGAGATTTATGGTACAAATACGTGTTACGCTTAGAATAACGATTTAAACATTTATGAGAGGTAACTTCTTTCTCGAAGAAAATTTGATTTCTTTTGTCCCATGATGCATTTATAAAGATACGTTATCGATTTTCTTAGAAACATAAATCCAGATTCATTTCAGAATTTATCTGCGTATTTTCGAAATTCCAGTCTGAAATTGAATGCGAAATGAATCGTAAAAATATTCTTTAATTTTTCCGTCAATTTGTATTCATAAGTTATACAACAAATTATCTTTATATTATGTAAATTTAAAAATTAACAAATTTTGTAACTGCAATTTATAGCTTATATGAATATTATAAGTTACATAAATTATCGAATAGGTACGAATAAATTTATTGAAAGTAACAGGAACCAGTTTTACCATGAATTATTCATAGATTAGCGAAGGCAAGTTGCTCAACTATTACTTTTCAATTTGTTCCTTGTATTAAACTTGTCTCACTAATAGGAACTAATGATATTTACTGCCTATGGTAATTGACAGACTGCGGGAATTTATCCATTTATAACAAGCTAGAAATGCCAAAGGTGCCAGAAGCATTGAATGCATGCAAACGGTGTACTTACAAAAAAAGTAAAATAAATTGCTCGAAATATGCAAATGTACTAACTAGATTATCTGTAAGTACATATTTTATAAAAACATGTGTTTATGTTAACACTCGAAGTGCGCCGAGTAAAACTGATTGCACTGGATGAATGTTAATTCACCGATGTATGCGTTGGAGTACGTTGCTGATTATTTAAATAAGATGTACATTATTAGTTGCAAGACTGATCATAGACTGATATACTGATAGACTCATTATTAAAACATATAATAAGTACAGTGTAAAAAAGTGTTAACAGTTATGAATCTAATTTCTGTATTAAAAAGAGAATATTTAGTAACATGAAGACATAGTTTTGCTAACGTGAAGACATAATTTTGCTAACATGAAAATATAACTTTGCTAAAATGTAGACACATAGTGGTTCCATAGTTTCATATTGATTTCATGCTTATTTTATAAATTCCTAATTCATCATCCAGATAAATAGAATATATATTTGATCAGTTATATTTATTTTCTTTTTGTCTTTATATTTGCTACTGTCTTATTGTCCAATCAAGTACACACACGATTCGTTAAAAAAGGTAGTAGCTGATGAAATGTTCAGTAGGTCCAGCACAACAGTGAACGCGAAACTCCTTCAAAGTAAAGGTGTTGAACGTTTGATAAGCTATCGAATCTGAATTATTCCACACATCGCCGCTCTCCCCATCGTAAAACGAAGAAATAAGTGATCGGACGAGTATAAAAGAATCGGAGAGTGTCGTAACCCAGCTTCAGAAGTTCGTTTTTAACGACACCACAGATTGGTATACTTCTGTGTCGACTCCCGTGAGGGATGCCGGGCTGTTCCAGTTTATTTATGAGCCATCACGACACCAAACCCCTCGGAATTCAAGGATTCCGAAACTTTTAGCGTTTCCCCGATACAACGCGAAATCACGAGACGCCATGGTATTGTTATGCTAAGAGGAAAAGCAAAGACCATCGCGTCGGCGATGATCGGGAACGAAATTTGAACGAAGACTCCATCAAGTTTCGAAACTTTCCGACGTCTCATTAGAATTGTCGAGCACAATGGAGAAAATCGGGCCAGTAATTCTTCGCCCCTTGGAAACCGACGGCTTTGATCTGAAGGGAGGAATGGAGATCACTGAAAGAAGAATCGCGTGAGCGGATTACGATGTTCAAGTTTTCTGTTTGCTCAATAGTTGCTCTATCGGACGTTCCCGGACGATCAGGAACACACATTGATCTCGGGAGAACTTTGCTCTATTTTTTCTTGGACAATGTGAGAACTGAACGTAGTCGATTAATTTTATTTACCTTTGTTATTTACTGCATTACGTCCAGTTGAAATATACTGGGTTACAGGTTCTGAAATACTTTTTCATTTTCGGGGTTTAGTGTTTGAATTTCTGGGTATTCAAATTTTTAAAGTCCTAAATTCACGAACGTACAATGGGCCAAATTGCAGAATTTCTTAATTCAATTTTCCAATTTGAGAAGTCCGAAATCCACAAATTTCCAATGCTTCACATCCTGCAAATACCCAAATCCTTAAGTCCCAAAATTGTTACGTGCGTAAATTCCAAAGTCCAAAAGCCTTGAAGTCCAAATTATGAAGTCCTCGAATCCTTATATTCCCAAATTCCAAAATTCCTAACACCAGTCCCAAAATCCTCAAATCACCAAATCTTCAAGTTCTAAAATCCTCAAGTTTCCTCAAATTCCCAAATACTTAAATCTTAACATTCTCAAATCCCCAAATTCTCAAGTCTCCAAATCGTCAAACCCTCAAATCCTCAAATCCTCAAATCGCCAAATCTTCAAATGCCCAAACCCCAAAATTCCCAAATCTCAAAATTCCAAATCCCGAAATTTCCAAAGTTCGAAGTCCTGAAATTCCCAAATTCTGAAAGTTCCAAACCCCCAAACCTCAAATTTCCAAAGTTCGAAGTCCTAAAATTCCCAAATTCTGGAAGGTTTAAATCCCGCAACTTTCAAACATCTACAACCCCGAATTTCGCGAAAAAGTTTCCCTAAAATATTACTGTAAAATGGGATTGTTCCGCGCTGGGTCGTTTCTCTTTTCCATGTATAATGGTGCGCGAACATAAATAGAATTTCATACTTTTTTGAAATAAAATATGTAACTGCAATCGGAATACATAGCCAGCAGTCGTTTCAAAAATTAGTCGCGGACTGCTTTTAGCTTAATTAAAGAACTTCCCTAACAAATTCGTATTTGAATTCAACCAGCTTTTTATTCGCTGTTTTTTCCAGATTGAATTACGAACCTGAAGGTTTAATGAATTTAACAAATTGATGCAAGATAAACAGTCTCTGCGTCCTACAATTAAAAAGCGGTGCATTTTTTGTGCCACTAACTTCTACAAAATTCACTTGCTCATAAATGATGGTCTGATGCTACACGAAAATTCACCACGAGTCGTCTTCATTTCGCTTCGCATGAAACAATCGCGAAAATAAAAGCAACGATGCCGAGAAAAAATTAGTCCTTGATTACGGAATATTTTGCTTATCTAAATGTTTGGTTTTACAGTTCTCTCTTATGGAATGGATTCTGTACCGGTGAACACGACACTGAACAGCAGTATTGTAGCAGAAATCTGCGGCGCTAATTTTTGTGGTGCAACTTCGAACTCTACCGACAGTCCAACATTAGAAAGACCCCCGGAAGAAAGGATTCACCTAATTTCCGGCATTTATTTATGCTGCATGATTGTCGCGTCCTTGATAGTTGCATTTGGTGTCGATTCTCTTTCAAGGTAAATATTTCTATTCTTTTAATCGTAATGATAGTGTGGTGAAATTTTACCATCGAATGCCATTCTGGCAATTAGTGGACGGTTAATTAGTATTCCATGCGACACGCTGTCGTAAAATCACGTTACGTTATGTTGGAATCGTGGGATGCAATTTACAATAAATTCCTTCCATGTCGGAAATTAATAAACATTTTATAAAATTTATTATTATTAATAGATTGTATTTGTAATTTTGTTCGGATAATTTCTTTGGAGGTTGCATAAATTGAGGTAAATTACGAATGAGTTTAATTTAATGTTGATACGAGTTCACACCATAGAAGTTGGAAGTTTTGCAGGGTTTATAGAATCGATTGTGTTCGGAAACCTTTGGATTGAAACTTCGAAGGTTTCGAAGTTCAGTAACTGTCGTTTCGAAGGTGTTGCTTCAAAAGTTACTAAATTTGATCTTATGAAACTCTTACTACGGTAAAGTTATAAAATTGAAAGATTTGTAACTTTTCAAAATACCAATCGTCTCGATAGTTAATTTAATTTCTACCTGCTAATATTCTGACTATGCCTGTTAATATCAGCTGTATATCAGAGGTTATAAAATGGTTTCCATTTGTCGAAACCTCTGGAAAGGGATCCGATATCCAATAACAAATCCATAGAGCACAATCACAGGCTCCAGATACTACAACGATACGTCTGTGAAAACTCGAAAAACTGCACTAGAGATATTGTCGATAGAGCCATGAAATATTCGTGAAAAAAATTCGTCGACATATTCGATATGCCAGAATTCGCGTTATGAGAATCATCCTGATCAGAAATTATTGGAAAACTATATGAATTTTTAGTTGCATAGAAACAAGTGGTAAATAGCAAAGAGGTTATTACTTTAAAAAATACATAACCACGTGATTGTCGATCGGCTAAGCCGTCATATGCGAACGCAAGAAGTTGATGGGATCGATCTGCAAACGTAGCGAAATGTACATATTGTTCTGTATGTCAGAAATATTTCGAGTGAATCCCGATGTATTTGCGCATCCAGAATTGATAGCACATTAAATCGTAACGGAGCATACGCTATTGTTTCTGTTGGAAGAATTACGATCGGTTTTGGCTATCAATCGAGATCAATCGGAAAGAAATCTTCGAAACGTATTGGATATTTTATGGAGATGCATCAATATTCGAACGGATGACTTTAATTGCATGTCGGTACCGTAGGCAGCAGTAAAATGCAAGATGTAAAAAATGAAAATGAATGAAACTCCCGTTTGTTTAAATTTTGAGAGATTTTGAGAGGTTACCTTGAGTTATCTAAATAATCGATTTGGAACAATTTAGAATGTCTTGGAACGATTTTAATCGACTTAGACCGATGTCAACGAGTTGAGGACAATTTGAGGTGACTTGGACCGATCTGTAATGACTTGAGACGATCAGAACCGATGTAGGCCGATTTGAGCCGATTAGGACCGACTTACACCGATTCGGCGCAAATTGGTTCTAATCGGCCCAAGTCGGTACACGTCGGTTCGGATCGGCACAGATCCGTTTAAATTATTCCAAAACGGTTTAAATCGATTCAATTCGGTTGAAATCAGTCTAAGTCATATTGGTCCACATCAGGTATATCTAACCTGCTTCAAATTCTCAGTTTACACAAAATTACAAACAAAAGCGAACTGAATCATGAAGATTCAAAAGACAAAGCATTTCCCTGTTAAACCTACCTCTGTTCAAGTAACGATATTTAACTACAAATACTAAAAATATTTATTTCGAATACTGGAAGTATCTAAAATGACACCTTCATGAATACTTCAGGTACAACAAAGGCAGATCGGGTTCAGCGACAGGGTTATCAGGATGCAAGCTGCTGGCAGTGACATTGCAGTTACTCAAAGAGAAAAATCAGCTACTGATATTACCAATAATTATATTCATCGGGGCTGAACAAGCGTTCTTGTTCGCTGATTATAACGCAGTGAGTTATTTTTAAATTATGATTTTTTAAATTATAATCTTTTATTATCGATTTTTTAATAATTCTGAACGAATTCTTTAAGTCCTTCGTGTCCTGTGCGTGGGGGATCAGCAACATCGGATATGTGATGATTTGTTTCGGAGTGACGAACGCCATAGCTGCTCTGGGAGCAGGTTCCATAATGAAATTAACTGGAAGAAGACCTCTAATGATATTCGCTTTCGTACTTCATATAGGAATTTTGGTGTTTTTGTTGCGTTGGAAACCAACGCCTGAACAGTACTACACGTTCTTCTTAATGTCTGGTTTGTGGGGACTTTGCGACGCCATGTGGTTGGTACAGGTTAACGGTACGTGTTGCAAACAAGTATATATTTTTAATATATAATACATATATTCTTTAATTATATAATACATGGTTTAACCGATAAACGACTCTTATCTCTAAGATATTTAAAATGGAGATCGCCCACCGCTATACATCCAATGAATTATAATTATCATATGTACTGTAACATTGTATGTAAACGATTACATATGGTACAAATACGGTTAAAAAGTTTATCTTCACAGGATTTGTTAGTGCATTGTGAATGTACAATTTTGGAAACATTTATCTAGTACCATTCCTACCATCTTTTGGCAGGCGATGAAACTAGCGGAGCCGAAAATTGATTTTTCTCGTGAAATAAACGAAAATGGGTGCAAATGGGCTGTTCCGAGTAGAGGAGTCACTTCCTAGATGTCACTTCCTGTGACCTCGTCATTCGAACGCCATTTTCTGTTTCGTTAGCTTCTTTGGCTCCTGTCAGATGGCGCCAAACGAATTTTCAAAATTGATCGTTATAAAATACCCACCCTTTCACTTAAATAGTTATTGTAAAAATGAATTCGCTGCTTTTGACGTTAAAGAAAGCGAAATACGTTTTTGCAGTTTTGATAAATACATTTAGATTGTATTTCTTTTTCAGCACTTTCCGGCTTATTATTCCCAGGAAAGGAGGAAGCAGCCTTTTCGAACTTCCGTCTATGGGAATCCACCGGTTCTGTGATCACATACGCGTACAGTCCTTACTTGTGCACCGAATCGAAGATCTACTGTCTTATGGGAATCCTGTGTCTAGGAATGGTCGGTTATGGTACCATCGAATGGTCATGGAAATCCACCAGAGTAGTTCCCGAATTGAAACCAGATTTTGAATTGGTCGCGAACGGTGAAACAAATGATGCATCGAAACTTTGAGTATTTTAAAATAATTATAACGTGATCTCTTATGTGACTACGTTCGATAAATATCCTTTCGATCAATCTATCGTATTTATTTCGTCCAAATTTTTGTTAAATATTACAGGTGGAATAGGTAATTATGGTGGTCCCTCGTTACATTACCGCGCTTTATACTTTCACTTCGGGGTTTATATTTTATTGTCTTTTGTTCATTAGTGATACTATACCATCATTACAATGGAAACTTTTTAATTCTGAATTTGAAGAGTTATGTATTTGAAAAAATAGGCATTCGATAATTTAGGAATTTAGAAATACAAAAATTTATAGGTTGAAAATTGAAAATCTAGAAAGTGGTAATATAACGAGAGTCCATCGTACCTTGAAATATAACAAAAAGTTTCCATATCCAGACAAAAGGATAAAAAAAAATAAATCTGAAGAATCCAGAGGACAATAGTACCCAAAGAGCATCCTTTTAATCCAGCAATAATTTGGCGAAGTTATTCGAAAAACGATCGTTGTAGGATCATGTAAATTATATATATAATTGCGATATATGTACATAGAAATCATACATAAATCAGATGCATATCAAAATTATATGTACAGAAAGAGTTCGGTTGGAGGCGCAGTCAGGACCTGAAGGTACGATCATTGTTGTGTGATTTGTACCATAATATATGCTTTTATTTTATTCTTGTGGACACCTACTAGATTTTACACAGGTATTTTTCGCTTAACCGCTAAGGTTCTCCTCGTTCTTTTCCCTTTTAAATACGTATGTGGATTAATGGTACATCGTACGCGTGTACGTGTGTGTGTGTGTATGTGAACGTGTACATGTGTACGTGTGTGTGTCTAGGTGCTAAAGCTACGGCTGCTTAATTTAATTGTATACTTAACGTGCTCAATTGCGTTTCACTTGTACAAATGTCTGTCACGTATTCACATATGCATGTACATACACACGTGTGTATGTATACCGTGTATTCACACGTGCGTGTGTGAATGCGTGTGTTTATGTATGTGTGTGTCCTACGTGTCCCTTTTCTTGTTCTCGTACTCGGTTATTCGTATGCTCGTCGTTTGTTGCGCTGTCACGATCAATTGTCCCCCGTCTGAAGACGATGGTAAACGACAAACTATTTCCTAGTTATTTCGTGCATGCCATTTCTCTCTACAGGTGGTTCCCCAACGAATCGCGACGTGGAATCAATTGATCCTGCATCCCGTTCGCTCGGATCTGTCCGATTGCTGATTGTATTGTGATCGTGTTTGCTAGCTTAAAACCCTCGTTATGTACAATTAAAGTTTTTTTGCAGTTCAGTTATATACTTTTATAAAACGTAGTAGGAACTTTGGTTTCGCTGAGCAATGTTTCAGAAGCAGTTTCCATTTTATTCGTGCCACGAACTTCGTCTTACGATTAATTATTATCTTTTTTTTTTAGTTTTTTTTTCCTGTTCGTTCGATTTCTTTTATTTCTATTTCATTTCATTTTTTTTGTTCTAAAATACGGTTTTCTGTTTCGTTAGCCCGGCATGTATTGTTCGCGATATTTTTTTGATCTGTCTGGACCCGTAATTCGACCGGAAACTGCTATAAAACATTCGCCCGTGGATCTATCTTCCTTAGAAATATGACACTCACGAATACAATTCACGTATGTACTTTTTTTTGTGTGTGTTTCTTTAATACTCATGTTTTTTTTTTATATTTCCGCAATCATCTATTGAATATCAATTTGTCACGAAGAAAATACACATGATTCATCAATTTTCTCTTTCGCTCACTCTCTCGCTCTCTCTCACTTCAATTTTATTTACTCTCAACATCCATCACGCCTTTCTCCCCCGTTTTATAACAAAATTTAATAACCGGAATATCTCTGTACAAACATTATCATCCTTTTTTGTATCTCTCCCGTCGGAACTCGTCTAAAAAATCTAACGTACGAACCCACCCTCGAATGATCAAAATTTTGAATTTTGAAACAACGTTACCCCTCCATTCAACCCCCTCAATCGTATACCATTCCATCGTTTTATAATACACCGTATCCTCGTCGAAAAAAAACATCTGTTTTCCTTCGTGTCTCCGTTTTCGTGTTTACTTTAGGAACAGATCAAATTTTAATCGTACCTTAAACAGTAGAATGTCTTAATGTACTCGTTTACCCTTAGAAATTTATATCCGCTTCTTCGTCACGCCTGTTCTCCTTTTTCTTTATCGATCTTTGCGTCGAATTTTCTTTCGAATCATCCTCGTCCCAGCTATTTCATAGCTATGCACGATTTAAAAAGTATTAGACTCTTACAATGCTACGGTCCCTAGGTGTCGCCTTAATATGTACACACGCTCCTAGCTACCCTCCACTCTTAAAGGATCTCGTGGTTATAATAATTGTTGTACGATGGCTATAATATACTCAGGGTGAAGGGAAAATAGCTAGACAAATTTTCATGAGGTATTTTACTTCGTTTAGAGAGAAAGTTGTACATTTTCTCAGATATGCTTCGAGAAATTCAGAGAGGTTATGTGGAGGAGACTCTCGCTATATGGACGGGGAAAGTTATTGAAATTTTCAGGACACCACGTTTAGAAATTTAGGAAATTGCAAGTTTCGAGCATTAAAAATTTGGGAATTTGGGAAGTATCAAGCTTAGATATTTAGAAAATTGAAAATCTGAAATTTTTGAACTTCGGGGCTTTAGAAATTTTTGAATTCAAGATGGAAATTTGAAAACTTGGAAACTTAAGTTTTGAAATTTATCAATTTGGAAACTTGAAACTTTGGAAGTCTAAGGATAAAAAGTAATATAGAAAATTGTAAATTTCAGAATTTGAAAATTTAGGGTTTTGTAACTTTGAGAATTTAGACCTTGAAAATATTTAATTTAGACCTTTGGAAATATTTAAATCCAATAACATAATATTTGCAAAAGATTCTTAATCTAAAAATTTATAGATACAAAAATTTCAAAGCAAGAATCAAATTTACAGTTCCATTTCGCCCCTTAAAATATTTCAATATTCATAGAAGCTAGAAATGTCTAAATTTCACAATTGATCGTTTATTACCTCTTTCGATTAAAAGTAAAATACTCGAGAAAAATTTGACTATCCATTTACCTATCACCCTGTATAGCCAATTACAAACGTTCTGGGTTATCGAAGTACATGTGTGTATATGTATGTATATGCATGAACGTGTAGTGTACATGACGTCTGTCCCTCTTCCGCTGCTCCAATCATACAGTGTTTTTCTTAATTATACTCGAGCTTGAGATATTTAAGAAATCGTGTCGTACCATTTAATGGGATGGGTGTCGCCTACAGTATCGTTTATTACGCAAGGAAGGAAAAATGTCGATAGAACTTGTGTGTGTATGTATGCGATCGGTCGATTTACCACCGATAAACGACTAATCCTGTCTTCTTTTAGGACAGACGAAAGAAAGAGTTGTTGAAGCGGAACACATTCAAAGAAACGCTATTATTCACTATCGATTAACCGGGAATACATGAGAGATATATCCTTGTGGGATGGTCGATATTTTATGCTTCTTGTTTATCGTATTATAATTTTTATTTATTTAATCAGCTTTCCTGCTTCTTCCTCCCCTCTTCTTTACCAACGAACCGTTCCTCTGGATGCGTAAATATGGAGATTCGTCCGTGGATATTGGAACCTGTCTCTGTTCGTTCCGTTTCGTCGCGTTTCCGTGCCAAAATTACCCACCTAGTGGTATTAGCCATCGTACATCGATCACGCGGCTAATTTGCAGCCGAAATGAAATATTATCGTTGTCAATTGTATTTTTCTATTAACCAGAAATTGTATCCGTCATCCTATATATTTCGATTCGTCTCTCCTCTTCGTGCGACCGCAAGTCTTTTGAAATCGTATCGAATTTCTACAGATGCTTCGAATTCGTTCGAAAATCAGATCGATTGCAAAATAACCGTGAACGCGGAAACGGAACGCATCCAATCTGTCGATACAATCGTCAGCGGGCTAAGCAAGATCGAACATTTAGGAACGAAAGATGCGTAAACGTTTAATACGTATACCTCGTATATGGCAGACTATTACGGACTAGTGATTTTTTTTTTTATATTTTTACTTTTTCCATGTTACTCCGCGGAATTACCTGAAACCACCTATTGGAGTAGCCTTTCCCTCTTTCGGTTTCGAATAGAATTTCACTCGGCGGCATCAGGAGGATAATCCATCTTATGATCGATCGATAATTATACTTTCGAACACGTTATTGCGTTAATTTAACTCGCTACAGTCCATCCTCTACTCCCCCTTTCCTCTAACAAAAGTCCATCAATACACAGTCCAGGAAAGTCAGACAAAACTATGGTTTATCTGCGAAATTATTTCCAGCAACCTACATTTTTGTATGAACCTTTATATCGTAAACGGAAACAGTTTCTCGCGAATATCTCGTTATCCATCACTCCTATGACAAAAATAGTTATTATCAAATTTGTAGCTTAGGAAGTTCTCTACAAAAAATATCCTACAATCTGTTTTCATATGTGTAACCATTTCTGAGATAACAAACTATGAACCAAGGGACAGCATCATCCAAGTATGAAAGTTCTAATCTCGTAAATCATTTTACGTGAAAATAGTTATACCTATGAAAAAACTTGTAAAATCTTTTTTATAGAGAATTTCTCAAGCTATAAATCTTGTAATAACTCTTTTTTTGTAAAATTGACGGGTAACGAAATATTCGCGAGAAACTATACTTTTCTACCTCTGTACAGTTTCTAGCAAAGATCACGTCGATGAATTCCTTCGATATATAAAAAGACGAAGTAATGGTTCAAATAAAAGCAGAGGCTTACTGGGAATTATATTTCGAAGAGGAATCGTAATTTACCTGGACCATACACGCGTAACATACAGACGAGCGCACACCCAGAGAACAATATGGTTGAAACATTTGATCTCGAACGAAGCCTGCGATGATGTGGTTGGTTGTGTTCCTCCGGTAAGAAATGAAACTGAAAACGTTGTGTGGTGATCCGTTATAAACGATAGCGGCGTTACTGTAAAATATCTCCGTTGCTATTTCATTGGCAAATGAACTCGTATCCCTGTTGTGAACGGTATTGTGAACGGTACTGTTGCTGTTGTGGTTGACGTTTGCTCTCGTTGCTTCAACTATGTTCTTTTCTGTGTGCGAAACGGACTTCAACGTCCATTCCTCGATCTTTCCGTGTTCCAGGTTCGGTCGCGTACAAGAAATACCATTGTCTCGCCTTAATTAACCGCTTAAGGTGATCATATTTGTTGTACGGTTCCTCGTTATTGTGCTTCCTCCGGATTGTTCCATGAATCAGTGATGGGCAGATCTGCTGCCCTCCGAAGAATTACTGGTCTGTTGTGTATGTACAGCGACCCGGTTTCAGGTAGGGTGAAATCCGAGGATTTCAAGTTTACAAGTTTGGAATTTTAGAAATCGAGAAATTTTCAAACTTGAAAAGGTAACCTCAAATTTTCATATTTAGATATTCGGAAACACCAAGTTTTCAGATATAGGAATTTAGGAATTCGATAACTTGGAAATTTGGAAATATACAAATATGACAATTCGGAGAAATTGGATAATTCGAAAATTTGATAGTTTACAAGTTCGAAAATTTAAAACTCCAAACGTTCGAATT
Organism: Megachile lagopoda; assembly: GCA_036983795.1. Lineage (NCBI taxonomy): Eukaryota > Metazoa > Arthropoda > Insecta > Hymenoptera > Megachilidae > Megachile > Megachile lagopoda. Next base: position 7,769,880 of record CM072797.1, on the reverse strand, counting down.
TAGAAGTTCGTTTGGCAAAATAGATGTTAAAGATCGTAGAAATTTGATAACCTAAGATTCAACGCCTACTAGTGCACAGTATTTGCGTGTTCATTCACCGTGCCCAGGCACAGTTGCCCATCACTGCCACAAACGATCCTCAGCAGCTGGAAGCTTCCATGATCGTTTCGTGAACTAGCATTATCTGTGCGGTTTCTTGCGGAATTTACTTATCCTAATTCGACGAGTCGACGCGTTAATAATCGCCGTGCGATGTTTGTATTCTTAAAAATCCCGTCAAATCTACTTTACCTTGAGATGGTAATATCTATAGTATCGTCTGTCGGTAAACAACTATCGTCGTTGGTTACAAACGGAATCGACGTGTACTGTCGTCGATAAATCGTTCGATTTCTCAATTTTTTGCGAAACGAAGACGGTACACGGTGCGATTATCGTAACGCTCGACTCCTGTACATCACATTAGTCACATAGGTTAAAGCTATTTACAGATAGGTCTCGTATACGCTTGCGATCACAAACGATCTTTGCATCGATCGACACGGGAGCGTTTCGAAAATTCCCGTCTTCCGCCCGCTGGGACGCGCGAATTTTGAAATCGCCCTCGCTCGTTCACTTCGTAGAAATTCTATTTATTAACGCGACATTCGTAAATTCTGTCGATGCGAATCTATCGATTGAACCGGTTATCGAGATCGATGAAAGACACGCGATTTAAGTCTCTCGTGGAGTTGTGGCGTAAACTCGAGTCCTTAAAGCTTTTTCTTGTTCACTGATCGACGAATCTTGTCCGATTACGTTGCTTCTTACGTCATGGACTTCGCTACGGACCTCAGCGTATTCTTCAAGGACTGCCTCTTGTTGCAGAACCAAATCCTTATCACCTCTCGTTCGTATCCAAGAACCTGGGCAATTTTCGTGATCTCGTTACCTGAAAAATGAACGAATCGTTTACTTCGAAGAATTCGGACACGATCGAGGTTGTTTGGAAAGAGAGAAGGGAATTCGCAAAATGAGACGGAAAATTACCATTTGGATGTGTGTTTCTTTCGAAGTGGGCGTTCAGGTGTTCCAAAGCGTGCGGTGAGAACGAAGTTCGTCGCTTTCGTTTCTTGCTGGGTTCCACGCCGATAAACTCCGTCAACTGATTGATCCCGTTCTTGTACCTGTAATCAGACCCACTGTTCTCATTTGTACCTACCCTTCATATATCACTCGTTGATAAATAAAAGAATCAAAAAACGAGAGAGACATACAGGGTACTCTACTTTAATCCACACATCTCCTTGGTTATTTGTTTTTAATCGGATGATGATCTCTGAGAGGATAGTAGGAATATACTACATTTTTAATCGAACATAAAAATGTTTCATAGCGATGTTTTATTACACGATAAAAATAATTACAATATAAGAGGAGATTAAGATACGTCGAGAGAAATTCTGGTGTCTCAAAGAGTTAATACATACCAAAAGCTATGCATTACCCGTGCGATGATTTAATATTGAACGTCGAAGCAGAAAAACGGCGCGAGATAAAAAAGTCGTGCAAAAACCACACCGACATTTGACCAGGTATAAGAAAATCCAATTTTCGTCGGACTCCCGAGCAAATACCCCGATCATGCTCTAATCAAATATTAAAACAAAACACGCAAGCGTCGGTGGGTCGTGTGTTAACTCGGCAAACTTTCTGCACGTCAAAGCGCGTCCCATGGAAACCGGAAGCGCCATCGTAAACAGAGGAGGAAAGAGACTTGGTGCAACACATCACGATCGACTCGCGTCGACCCATCGAGTCACCTACGTTCCGAGGAACAACGAAAACTCGATAAAACGAGAGGAGAGAAAAAGAAGAAGAAAACCGTTTACTGGACATTCATCCCCTGTGGGGCAACGTCGACGATGAATTTTCCCGAATGGAACGCGAGAGAGCATCGCGACGTCGCCAGGCACAAATGAAATTAGCGATCGAAGCGTCGCGGCGCTTCGAAAAAAGCCCGTAACCGTAAACAGGAGAACTTCCGCCGGGAATCGCGGCTAAACGAGCCAGAAGGGTGGAAGGGTCGGCGGCGTCCCGACGCGCACGAGGGGCGTAGTACGCGGACGCCGCCGCGGAATTTATGTTTTTAATTTAACTCCGTATGACCAACTGTCGAGCCACGCCGAAAAAAGTGCAGGTCGAGCCATTAGCATCTCGCTCGGTGATATTTCGTCGAATCTGCGAAAACAATATGCTAATGGAGAACCGGACGAAGAACCGATACGGAAACGGAACGGGTTACTGTTCAGCTCAGGGCATTGGCGTAATTGGCTACTAGGCTGGATCTGACCTCATCCAGATTTCCTATGTCAGGGATGTAGGACGCAAGATTCTTCATACGTATACCTTGCAAATCCCCAAATTCTTAAAATTCCAATCTCCTAAATCTCCATATAACCGAATACCCAATTTTGCGATTCCCCAAATCCTCAAGTTTCCAAATTCTCAAATTTTCAAATTCCTGAATTATCAAATTCTCAAGTTTCCGAATTCCCAAATTTCCACAAGTTCGTAAATTTCCAAGTCTCCAAATTCTCAAATTTCCAAATATCGAAATTTCCAAATCTCTAAATTTCTAGATCTCTATATTGTCAAATTTCTGATTTCCCAAATTTTCAAGTTCTTCAACATCGACAATGAGTTTCTATGTCACGGGTGATGATTATTGTTTGTAGATTGCTCGAATATACTGATTTATGTCTGTTAACGCTTAAAGGGATTGATACAAATGTTAAAAAGTAGTTTTTTAGAAAAGTACAAGAAGTACAATAGATTTTATAAGTATCAATTTGCACAATTTCAAATATAAACATTTAGAAAAGAGAGTAATTTCAGCATTGTATGTAAGCATTACAATGTCTGTTGTTCAATATCAACACGGTTTATCGATGATTTAATTATTGATATCAGAAGCAAATAAATTTAGTGTATTGACAAAAAAGCTTTTTCGCTCTTCTACATGTACATTGTGTTCGATATACGCGGCAAATAATTAAAATTAATCATACGGCAAATTACATTTTTCCTACAAAAGAATTTTATTTTTGGTTCGATGTATTCATTGCTTTGCTGTTATTAGTATGGAGAGTTGATGAAGGTTCAAGCTAATAGATACGTCGAAATACGAATTCCATCATTAAAAAAATAATGAAATCTCATGGATATTAATGCAGCTCAATATACGTTCTTTCATTCAATTAAAATCGACAAATTCAAATCATAAGCTTTGATATATGCATCTGTAGGATGCAACAAATTTTATGATAATCTATGAAAGTGAATATACCTTAGTAAAATTACTCAGTTAATTAATTAATCAGTGGAAATGTAAGCTTGATACCCGAATGGTAAAAATATCTCCAATATTATCGATTAACGGTCTCCTACTATGTTAATACCAATATTTTAAATTTCTCGTCTTTTCCGAATTATAGTTTCGTGTTTCACATATAATGTCGCAAATTTATTATAGATACAATTCTATCTTAAATTTCTAATATAAAATATACTTGTCACTTCTAAGAGTTGAAGAATTTTTATTACAAACTTCAAAGGGTTAAACAAATAACAACGAGTAAATAATTACAAAACCTATTATTATATCCTATAATTATAAATCCTACAACGTTAATGAATCCAAGGCGATTATATCGAATAATTTGTCTACTAAATATGTGCTGCTGCTCATAAAAGAAACCGACAATTTCGAGCGGAAAATAAAAGAAAATCGTCGCATGATTTAAAGCATCGCAAACACCGTAACAGATTTACTGACGTCAATTTAACGCGGATTGCGCTTTCAATAATTTTAATAAACGCGTGCTTACGATAATAAACGAAATGACTGCGAAATGATAAACGTACGCTTACAAAGGAAACGTTATTATAACGCGTGCGTTGCCGGCGAGGAGAGCCGCAACGACGAAGAGGAACGAGAGAGGAGGACAGAATATCAAACTGGCGTCGAGGGTTAGCTCGAGCACGTATTCCAGCACAGGTGAGAAGCCAAACGAAAAGGTAGAAGGGAACAAGCACGACTGACGACGAACAAGGACACCGCTAAACGTGTTCGTGAGGTTTAATCCACGAGGGTAAGGGAATCAAAAAGTGCGAAAGAGAAAAAATTAAACGCTGTCACGCGAAAGAAAGAAAAGAAATTACCACTTTAATATTACTCGTATACATGTCATCTCGCATGAATTTCTCATCCCGTACACCTTACAACAAACTGATAAATCATACAATTTGTAATATTGAATACTGATCTGTAAGTATACAATCAGTCCAAGAATCAGTCATTTCTTATCGTACGTGCAATCTACACTGAATTCCAAGATTATTTCTAGGATTCTTTATCGTTATATTTATAGTCTTAGATCTATATTTCCACAACTTTCTAGATTCTCAGATATCGGGATACTCTGATATCTAAACCTCCATGTACCTAGATTCTCAGATACTTAGATGTACAGATGCCTAGATACTTAGATTCTTAGATGCTTAGATACCTAGATTCTTAGATATCCAGACATCTAGATTCTCAGTTACCTAGATCTTCAGATAGCTAGATTTCGTGACATCTAGATTCCGAGATACCTATGTTCCTAGATAGGTTTCCAGATGCTCCACGCAGGTCTCCACATATAGAGGTGGATGCAAAGATACCTAGACACCAAGATACCTAAACCCGAAGAAATTTAGAACAGATTCGCAGATTCCAAGATACCTAGACAGATATTTAGATCTCGCAATAACCACATCCCCAGTTACCTAAATCCTCAGATACCTAGATACCTCCCTTAAATCACCAGAACCGAAAGCTTTAGACATTTACGTCGTTAAATCCTCAAGATGTTCAAATACTTGGAACTTCATCTACGAACTAGCTGAATACCTGCATATCCTATTCCTATCTTGTAATATCTTCTTATTGGACATGCGAGGATTAGCGGTAACGAAGGTTCTTGTTTCAAAAAAATGGTAGCAGAGCAAAAGAAATGTTAATCGCCGCGTTCGATCTACCTGTTCCATCGTCGTTTCCTTCGTGTCACAGGAATAAATCAGCTAATCGAATATGTATTAGAAACTCGGTGCAGGTAGAATTAAACGAGCCCATCTAAATCTCGAGTGTACGCGCGCACGGTAACAGTAAGAACCTCAGAGCCGGCGAATGGTATCGAGGTAGCCGACGGATAAAAAAGTAGGCAGAAAGAGAAAATGGAGACAAACGACGAGAACCGGGGAGAAAGAAGGAAGTCTCGGCGTGGGTGTACCACGGGATCGAGTAGGTATTAGCGTTTACGGGATCGTGTGGGTGCCAAGAGGTAAGAGGTAAAAGGCAGCGAAACGCCATTGGAGAAAGAGGAGAAGAAACGACAAGAGGGATCGTGGGTATAAGAGCCGGGGAGCGGGATACGAACAGCAGGCAGAAGGGGTACATCAGAAACCTGATTTTAATTAGTCCACAGTTTAATTACTCGGCAGATAAATCGTGCACGTGCACCGCATAAACTAGCCGCTTTCATTTTTCCCCGGACGCGGCCGGCACGGTCGCGCTTACCTCTACGCCGCGAGAATGCGGGATGGGTCATTGTTACTAGCGAGCTGTATGTTCGCGAAAAGAGAAATGACCGTGGTTAAACCGTCATCGAATCGCTTGAATAATCGCCGACCGGATTGCCAACGTGACGGATCCACCTTCATCCACGGAATCGAAGTACATTTTCTTCTTCTCAAAGGGTTGCGCTGTCGGGAAGCTTCGAACATTCTATTTACTTCCTCCGTTACCTTCTATGTTACGTTTAATTTCAACAATCTAGATCTTTTACGAAGTATAAGACTGTAGAGTTTAGAAGAATTAAGGTTTATAACGTTGATTCGTCTTAGTCGAGTTTGTAGAGTAATATTTTACGTACTGTCAATGCAAAGGTGAAAAATTTGAACGATGTAACAGAAGCAAATAAATATTTGTAGAGGTAGCACAAGCAAATATTTTCACAATCGTTGAACACAAGTTATTAATGAGTATGTTGGAGCAACTAGGTAGCAGATCAACCTTAATTGATCAACTATTCCTAGCAAACGGAATTTCAAACCTACAAGTCTTTATTTATTTCAAAAGTCAATGTTAACTAGACTGGAAATACTCATGCGTGTATGATATATTTAAGTCCACCGTGTGTACATAAATTATGTAATTCCTTGACTGCTAATGTATGTCTGATAGGTGTACACTTTGACACGTAAGTGCAAAAACATCTAATGATGCAAAGAATATAATTAAACATTGCACTCGATATTAGAAAGTATGAGAATTAACTGCAAAGATTTACAGAGTTTACAGTATGTAACATTGCAGATGTATACTCTGACATAACCTAAAATGATGAAATGAAAATCTTCCATTTAAAATTAAACAAACAGGAAATAATTAAAGTACCAGTATTGAAAATGATTACTTGCAAAGGTGTACACATATAGTGCAAATTTTATACCTGTATATTTTGATAAGTGACCGACTATAAAAGCATCTAAGATCCAATAAAAAATAATTAAATATTGTTCGATAACAAAATGTATAAAACTGATTAATTGCGACGATGATGAATAACCGCGGAGTAAAATTTCAGCGATGATAGCCTTAAAGGGTTAAACGCGTTATGAAGAGCGAAGTCATTAAAACGGAAAACGTTTCGGTGACGATAATACCGTGCGGGGATGATTCGCCACGCGAAGGTGTTAATGCACAGTCAACAAATCATTTTGTTCGTTTTGGGAAAATCTGTTGACGCTACGCCACGGGAATGCGGAATGGGTCATTGTTACCGGCTCGGCCGCGGAAAGAGAAATGACCGCGTGCTCCTGTCATCGAATCATCCGGTTCACGGTCGTGATACGTATGTATGTATGCATATATGTATACAGAGTCGCGCAACGTTACCCTATATAACGCGTGCGTGTGTGTGTTTTTTTGCATACACCGGCCAGACCGTGTATATACATACTTTCCGCGCTTTTACCGACAATAAAACGGTGTCACGGTGAAATCGAAACTATAAACCGTGTTAGGCGTCGGTCGATCGTAAAATTCACGCGATCGACGCCCTTAGATCGCTCTACCAATTAAACCTCGCTTCATACCAGAATATTATTAGGGATGATAATTGAGTGCTGATAAGTGCGAGCGTGTTAACGCGAATTTAATATTTATGTTACATTTCGTTTGATTTTTATTGGAAACGGTTGCTAGCTATTAACTACGCTAAGGTGTTTAAATCTTCGTTGGAATTTATTGCCGAGTGATTCAGTGGCTGAATGCGACTTTTGGCTGCGATTTTTGGATTCGGGGACTCTGGAAAATTGATATTGTAGCTTTTGGGAATCGCTTTCAAATTTTTGGGGCTGTGAGGAATTTCATAACTTCGGGAATTTGGAATTTTGGCACGTTTGAACCTTTGGAATTTTAGAATTATGGAATTTTGTGAGCTTCGGATTTTGAGATTTGGGAAATCTTGTGTTTTAGGATGACATGTTGGAACTTTGGAACATTTTGGGACTGCGGGACACTTTAGGACTTAGGAATTTCAGCATTTTGACACTTTGAGATCATGGAATTTTAGACACTTTTAGACTCTGAGGCTCTGAGACTTTGGAATTTTGGGGTTTTTGGATTTCGAGACTTCTGTTGCCTTATAAAACTGACTCATATCTAGTTTACAGATGTTCAGATTTGTATAAAATATCTCCGCACACTAAAATACGATTCATACATCTTCAACTCTTTACAAGCTTTCCAAGAATGCATTCATTTAATATATAACAAGTATTTATTTGAAAAAATGTTAAAAGATACTTTAAGATAGTAGATTTACTTAAACGTAGAATATGTACCAAGTCATTCCCTATCAGAATATGCACTCGAATAAACATCCAGTCTGCGAAACGGCAGAGTATAAGAGAGCAGGGTAGAAGAAAGTCCGCAAGAATTCCTTTAGCAAGACAATAAATCGAAGGACAGCAGTTCGTTATGAGGTCGGTCGTAGCGGCGACCACGGCCAAAGGATGAATTAAACTTCGAATTTCGCTAATTACAGATCCTGATACAGAGTTCGCAGAAAATTGAAGCGGACTGGTGTGCGTGCGTTGGTGAACAAGGCGAAGCCGATACCCTCGAGGAGGAAACCGATAGGCGACTTCTTTCGCGACACGAATAAAACCGCCGATACCTGTAGCCGGCATGAGCACGGTCCCGCTAACGGTTTCCTCCATTCTAATTAACATTCCGCGTATTTATTAGACGCGGATCTGCAATTAATCAGGTGGATTCAATTAGCGAATTACCAATTAGCACGCACGCGTTCACACGCTCTCGGACACCGCTTCAGATCCTGTTGGACGATTACGGGATAATCGTGTTGCACGAAACTGCCACGATGAAAACGACCATCTTGAACACCATCGTACCATCGGAACGATTTCTGATTTTACTAAGTGTTTTTCTGCATGCTTTTTCGTCGAAGGAGGAAGGTTTTAAACTGCGTCGTGTTACCACGTTCGCAGAACAAGAACGCCAACGGCAAAACGTTGGCCGTGAGGACACCAACGTCACCATGGCCCTTGACGACTATTCGTTGCCCTTTTTGGCCTCGAAAAACTTTCCCTTGCGACCAGGAAAACGCCCTGACAAAACGCACATGGTCCGCATTGGCCGTTTGCATTTGTACTTTCAAATTTGTCAACGGTACCGACACAAGGTGTGATATATTTAGATTGGTATGTATTAAATGTTTGAAAATGTTCTCGGACGAAAAGAACGAGGATGTACACGCGAGTGGAATATTCAAGCAGTCTGATTTTCGAAATAGAATTCTCACGTTGGAATTTTATTTTCAATTAAATAGATTGGATTAAATAATTTCACCGTTTCAGGAGATTTGCTGATTAACGAAAGTATTTTTGTAAGACAGAAATAAAATTCGGAATGATTAATTTTTATTAAATAAACTCACCTCGCTTCAGCCTCTTTCATCCACCTTTCGAGGACCGGCCTTATCTTTTGCGCGCTCTTTGGCGTGATGTCCAACTTTTCGAATCTAGAGTCAACAACAAGTTATATTCTCGTCCTACCTATTCGTATATTACGAACAGTCGAACTCGAAGAAGAATTGATTCCACGTTAAAGACGTAAAGACGTGATTTTGTGTTAAACTCCATTTTATTTCAAATCTATATGATTTAGATTTCACTTGGTGAAGTTTAGCCGAGAAGTTATGCAGATATTAAATTAGCTTTTAAAGAATGAGGGTTGTGTAGCGGTTACGATAATTTACTCCGAAAGGTTCGAGGTCCTTGAGGGGCCAGGCCTGGTCGAACATTTTGCGTGGGCCTTTGCGTTGTTCGCAAGGGTCGATCTTTTTTGCACTTTCCCTAACGACCAGAGAAAGTTTCGAAAAAGTAGCGGATCATGAGCACTCGTACGAGTCACAACGCGCATTCGAACTTTCTAGTTCGCGTTAAAATAATTATTTCTTTTTCTTACTCTGTTGAAAATATATTCTTGTTGTCCGCTATCGTGACTATTTTCCACGCCTCACGTTATCATTGGCAATAAATGTTGCTACTGCTCTAAGAATGCTTTTCGGTCACGCTACTCCGGAAATTAGAAGTGCAATTGGACGTATAACCAAAGACCAGACTAAATTCGGTTATGTCTCGCTATTAGAGGTTGTTATTTGCAACCCAACGGATACTAACAAGTACGAGGCTCTTAGGACAAAGTTAATCAGAAGGTCCGATCGAGACACGATTCGGAAATTATTGGAAACCGAAGAAATTGATCGGTGCTAACTCAGTTTTGATGCCAGATTTGGCAGTTAATGATTTCCTTGTGGAAGTTTGGAAAAGTCACCTAAATACGCAGCTAGTCTTTGCAGCGACTGTGAGGGGTGAAAATTGGCTGAGATCGTGTTCACGAAATTTTCACGACCCTGTATCCCGAAATAAAATGGCAACTTCGAGTAGGAAGTGGAGTCGCTGCGGGAAGGTTCGGAGCAGGTAAGACTGCAATTAGAGGCTGACCAACGAGCGTCGTAGGCCATAGAGACGTCCTAGGTCCCGAGATCATCCAACAAAAATCGGCGGCGTTCCGCGCGATTTATGCTGGTACTTTTGCTGAAAAAGTGAAGTGTACCACCGTGTAAGTGGGGATAGAAGCCGGAAAAGTAGGACCATTAATGCTGCAATACCGATGGTCTTAAAACGGGTCGCATTTACGGACCAAGTTTCCAAGATATATTTAGTGAATACTGCGGACTATGTTTTTCGCGGTGGTCGCATAGGACTATGAGCCGTATGCAGCTCATCGCGACTTATGGCACAGCTATATTTCTTAATTTATCGTCGCAAGTTTCCGTAGCAATTTATGGTGGCCGATAATTTCCTAGTGAACCCGCGAAATGGACGATTAACCGATGACTAACTTTTCTGTGATCGACTAGTGAATGATAGTGTATCTATTAAAATTGTAGCGAGTAATTCAGTTTACCGCAAACTGAACTTTACTTTTGTAGGGAAACGGTCAAACACGACATCGAACATTTTATCGAGGTCCACCTATCTTCAGCAAACCTTTACGTCTCCAAATCGTCTAAGGTTGAATTTGACCTGTTGTTGCGGCAAGATATCTAAGAGTCCGGGTGCTTCACCTGGTGGCGAAGAAGGAAAAATCTGCCGATAGTAGATTGCTGATGGTAGATTGTCGTCGAATATCACCGACGAACGTCGTCATGTCAAAATAAAAGAAAAACGAGCCCAGCGTGGACGCAGCGAGAAGTTAGTCTTCTCCTGTCAATGACTGACCAGGTAAAGATTGTATGCACTAATAAACTTGATATTCGTACGCCGGTTGTCAGTACGCTCCTTCCCAAATATGGATAAATATTGTACTATTCGAATACATTAAAATACAAATATAGGTTAAGTATACGGTATTGGTAAGATGTAAATATTTGTACATATTTAGGCTTAGATTAGAATATCACTTTAGTAATAGTAGTTAGGTGTTAGCCTTTCGTTTAACAATCAGCCGTCTCCCTGTTACTTTTACTTCGTTTATTAATCAAGGGGGATTAAGATAATTTTCTTCAAAAGATTCGAGGTCCTTGAGGGGCCAGGCCTGGTCGATTTTGCGTGGGCCTTTGCTCGCAAGAGTCTTTTTTACACATCCGATTTTTCCTAACGAGCAGAGAAAGCTTGGAAAAATAGCAAATCATAGTGAGCACTCGTACGAGTCACAACGCGCATTCAGACTTTCAAGTTAAGGTAATAATTTCTTTTTGTTATTTGTTATTGTTTATTGAAAATATATTCTTGTTGTTCACGCCTCACATCCTAAAGTTGAAAGCAATGCGGTTAAAAATTTGCTTGGAACTTTGAGACTTTGAGACATTGAGGCAATGCAACCTTGGGACACTGAAACTTTGAGACTCTAAAACAATAAAACATTTAAATAATGAGACTTGTGAGACTCCAAAATATTGAGAGATTGAAATTTTAAAATATTGAGGCATCGATACTGCTGAATTTCGACAGAAATCTTTAATTTGTACTTTGAAATTGTTCTCTAGTCTGCCGTAAAGCACAGATGTGCTGACTTGTCGCTGAACTTTTAGCTTGTTATTAACTTTAAGCCTTAGAATAGTCCTAGATAAGCTTTTTATGGTTTAAGGTGCTCTCTAGTGTGGCAGCCGATCCTTGAAAATGTCTCCGCGCGGCGTATCCTTGTGTCGGGCCGACGGAAAGCGCGACGTACCCGTGTGTCGGGGCTGACAGAAACGCGGCACTCTTTCGGGGGTAAATCAGAGATGACCGAGCAATTGTCGAGTTGAAAGCTTCACTCACAACTTGCAATTTGTATCACTTTTCTTGTTTGCTTTTCTATCAATTACTGGAGTTTACTCTGCTGTGAATTCATTATAAATAAATGTCCAACAGATACATCGAGACTCTGAGACATTGAGAAATTCTGATATTGAAACATTGAGACACTGAGACTTCGAATGATTGAGACCTTGAAACATTGAAACCTTGAGATTTTGGGACTGTAAGATTTTATGACTTAAATACTTTGAAACTGTGAGATTTTGAGATTTTTGAGACTTTGAGACCTTGAGAAAATTAAATATTTGAAATTATCATTCCTCATCAAGTTTTTCACTTCAGACTTTCTGGCCAATAACTTTGCAAACAAATCGCACCTATCTCACTTACTATAAGATGGAGTACCACAGCTTCCAACCCTTATTTTTTCAAAATTAACATAACATCTGCATATCTTTGCTCGTTAATTGAAAGAAGTACAGTAATGTCTCCCACACTGTCCCTTAACTCTGAATCGAAATGGGACAATTCAGGAGTACCAGAATCGAAATTTGAGCCTCGCAGCTCGTTTTTGCCGAACAAAGAAAGGGACACAGAGTAAAAAACAAGGACAGAGTGCGAGTTGAGGCAAACGAGAGATTTCAATCCTCGCGTATCAAATTTTATATTAAACTATTATCCAAACGAAAATGTTTCCAGCTTATTAGCAAGATTATTCCGATGAAAACGAGACCAAACATGACATAATTTGAACAATATTTACTTATTAACACTTATTGAGTCTGTAACTCATTTTATGTCATTTTAAATTAATTACTTACACAGATTGTTGCAACAATGTATGAAAAACTTGTACACACTATGCGTTCAATGCATAAATACTGTCTGGACGATGTGAAAGAACGGCCTACGTTTTAAGGACAATGTGAGGATACGGCCTACATTCGACGGACAATGTGGGGGTACAAGACAACATTCTACGGACAATGTGAGGGTACGAAACTACGTTCTACAAACATAATCAGGAGTATGTTTTACGAACAGTGTAAGGACTACGTTTTAATGCGGGGGTAGAAGACTATGTTTTACGGACAATATGAGGATGCAAGCATTTTACGGACAAAGTGAGGCTACGTTTAATGTGTGGGTATGTAACTACATTTTATTATATGATTCGGTGTATGTTTTACGGACAATGTGGGAAGCTATGTTTTACGAACAATAAACTGCGTTTAATTATTTACGTAAAATGATTTATGCAATAAATACTAAATAAGTGAATGTCGCTCAAATGATGTCATGTTTGGTGTCAATTTAATCGGAAAATCCTCACAAATGCGATAGAAGAGTGTTTAAAAAGTTATAATATTGTATTCTGAATTGTCAAACTGGGAAATCACGCTAAAAGATCAGCGGGACTTTGTCGCGTTACATCCACCGCACGCTTGACTTTTAGAAAACGTAGGCGTAGCAATAACGAAAACGTAAGCGTTACATCAGTAGAGGCAAAGTAAGGATACCGCCAGTAAGGACAATGTGGGAGACATTACTGTAGCTCTTCGGTGAAAATAGCAGAAGAAGAGGTCCATTCGAAACTCGTCTTTTCGTCTTCGTTCGATTAAAGGAGCACTAAGAGGCATGCATTGACTCAAAAAACAGGACATTGACAATGCGTGCATGCTTAGAGGTTTTGGTGATGCCGTGTATGATGTTGCCAACGCGTATCAATAATTGATTAATGGACGCGAGACGCGTTGGTTCGCGAAAACTATCGACGAAAGACAAACAAGATCGATCATCAAAAGCAACGCTCTCGACGGACGTCAAACACGCGACTTTATTATTCTTCGAACATTATCTCCTCGATTCGCGCGTTGGCGACATCATGCCCAAGTTTGCCAATGCCCTGGCTCAAAGAAAATTCTTTAACTTTTACAAGTGCTCCTTTCGCATCTCTTTTTTTGCCAGAAACGGAGTTAGAAATTAGTTAAGAATGCTTCGCAGCTATACCCAAATATGTCGTCCCATAATCGCAACGCTGTAATGGCTACAGCGATCAACTTGAAGCGAACAACTTGATCGTGATGATCGACAGAGAAAGTTTGGACAACAAAGAAGATGCGATCGAAGATAGAGAAAGGAAGATACAAGAACTCGTTACAGGTTCTTGTTAATTAATCACACTTCGATTGCCGACGCTCGGAAACATGGTCAATCGAGATTCTATCGCTCAGTACATATTTGGATCAACGGAATGCACGGACTCTCGCATGCTTGGGTATAACTGCTATCCTCCCAGAGGATTGAAAGAAGTTTTAGATCTTTAGGTAAATTAAGTAGAATGAGGGTTGAACGTACATAGGGTGCTGCTGAGGGGCACTCTGCAAGGCAGCGAGCAGCCGGTAAGCCAGGGCACTGGGGAACAATCACCAATGCTTAAATTAATCGTTACGATAAGAACTCTTGGATCTAGAAACAGTGTTTCTACTTGCCAACGGCATTACCACGTTGGTTCCTTCCATTCTCGCTCGCATTTCTCACAACAATTCGAACAATCATTCCTACGATTCGTCGTGTACGCGTGTCATTCAAGGAACCACCGTGGCAGATATACACGTTATACATTTCTCACATTCGTGAAAATTCGAGGACGTTCTGTCAACTCGAAGACTGCTAACGTCTGCTCGCGAATTCAGGGATATTCGGGTGCGATTGAACCGAGACATAAATCATGGCAAAGAAGTATGTATGCGGAGTTTCTTTGGCCCGAGAAACGTGTAACTTCTTTGTGATATGCATTATCGATCGTCCAGAAATGCATAGACTTTTATCAATCACTTTCCCGGCCGTTTCCAGTGACTTGGTACATTGTCGTTAATGGTAACCTGTATCGTTTCGCTTCAGTTCTCATCAGCGACGCCCGTTTTGAAGTTAACCAGAGAAAGAGAGGAAAGAAACACGATAAGGCGTTGACACTCACCTGCATATAGCACTTTGGCTGTAAGCTGGACCTTCGGTTACGCTCAGCGACTGCCCGACCTGGGTTTGCGTCAAACCTAGGGATAATCTACGTAGTTTGAACTCCTTCGCGAACTCTTTGATGCCCTCCAGTTCGCTGTCGTTTACGTTGTTCGCCGAGTCGTTGATGGTTGGCTGGTCTGCAATTGACATTTCGAAACGTGTTTTCATTCGCAATTTCATTCGATGGCTTAGGAAACACACTATCATTTCTGGACACAATTTAATTCGCTTCACTGATTTTATTATTAATTCTCTCTTAAGAGTTGGACCGACAGTATGTTTAGGAGTTTGGAAGCCCAGAAATTTGATATGTTCAAATTACGAAGTCTTGAGAATTTAGGACAGTGAATCACGAGTGACCGCAAAATTACTATTTTCGAACGTAGACCCATAAAAGTTTGAATGAAGAGGTACGAGTTGAATATTCTATAAATAGACCGCAATTTTCAAGCGAAAGATATTTGATTCTCAGTGATATACCATCTAAACCTGCTGCTACTACCGTTAATATTTTTCAGTCTATTTATAGAAACTTTCAAGCAAATTATTGATTTTGTGACATATACAGGTTATCCGAAGAAAACAGACATTTCAATGAAAAGCGGTAACTGTTCGAGACGAATTCGCTGAAACGTTTCACGGCTCCAGCGAGAATCTGTCTAATGACATTAGGCGGCTTCGTTAAAGCAGCTTCAGCAATACCGATTTCTCTCATAAATCTATCACCCCGAATGTACACGCACGCAATAGAGGTGCCCACATACTCCGCAATCTCGACCAGTTCTCCTGGTTTCTGCATCGTGCAATAAACGGCAAATCCTTCTTCAGTGGCACGTTGTTTCTACGGTCATTAATTATCAATCGAACGAACCATCCTTCTTGAACAAAAACACCGTGTAGCCTGACTTTCCCGGGTGCACGTTAACAAAGTAGCTCATTTCGATGAACGCGCCCGATACGGCCAACATCATCGCGAGAAAAAATGTACGCTTAAAAATTTCTAATTATGCTCCGGTTATGGTTCGTACGGTACAAAATTACTTGCAATTTAATGAATACCTTGCGACGCTGTTAACATGAGCGAAAACGAAAACTAAGTATAAAGTATAAATTACACCTACGTGGTGCGTTCAACTTACCGAGTGCCACGTACTCGAGCGGTTAATGGACTAGTTTGAGTATTAGAGTAAATCAAGTTTGCAATTTTCAACTTAGTGTTCGTTTCTTGTGGCAAGTCGGTGGTGGGGTGACCAGGACTTTTTAGGTGGACTGTCAGGATTCCAGTTTTTTGGGATTTTGAAATTTGGGATTTGTGGAATTCAGGATTTTAGAATTTGGGGATGTAGAAATTTAGAACTAAGGAATTTGGGGATGTAGAAATTTAGAATTTAGGAATTTGGAGCTGTAAGGATTTGAGGATGTAACAACTTGAGAATTTAGGGATCTGTATTATGAGAATTTGAGAATGTGGAGATTTGTGAATATAGGAATCTGAGGTCGTAGGAATTTGGAGACTAGGGATGTGGATATTTAGAATTTAGGAATTTGATAATTTGGGTGCTTTAGAGTTTGGAAATTACAGAACTTGTAAACAAGGGAATGTGAAAACTTGCAAACTAGGAAATTTGGAAATTAGAAAGTTGGTGTGCGAACCTGCGAATTTCAAAGTATCAAAATTTCATCAGTTACAAATTTAAAAGGAAACTTCCCTACACAAATTTCTGACATAACCTGAGGTATCCCACTCCCTAGATTCCCCACAATATATGAAGCATCAGTCCATATTGTTTGTCAGTATCAACTCCCCTAGTTACGTCACCGTCAATCAGTAGCAAGATCGATCGTTTTCCTCATCGGAGAACAACGAATTCACTGCTTCTAATTCCCGTGATTATCCTTAACGGAAGATAAACAGTTTCTTCGGCAAGGACAATTGATCTTGATTCGCATACCGTCGTTAACGAACTCCTAATTTTTCCACGGGACGAAGCTGCAATTTCACGGTAATAACAAAGCTTCGCAAGACAACCAGTCGTTGCTTGAAATTTACACCTTATTGTTAGAGAGATGCAAAGAAAAAGCGGAAAGCACGTCTCTCGAAATTTACGAATCATCGTTCAAGGATAGGTTAACAAATACGCAGATTTATCAAGCAACGTGGCAACTGACACCGGCAATTGAGAATCGTTAGGCTCGATGCGAGCGGACGCGACGATTATTCTATCGAGCGAGGATTGACGAAGTGCCAGTCGAAGCAATGATTGTGAATTATTAAAATTATTGTCTGCCATAGCTGGTGGTTACGCGCATCGTTGGAATCTTTATGGCTTCCCAGAAGGCAACGAGGAACACGATCTAATACATCGTAATGAGCCGAGCATTGTACGATATCCTATTAAGATTATTAAGAGCTCCACACGGTCCGCCACCGGTGCCTCGGACATCATTATTTATCAGGTTTGACCGCGCGTTAAATGTTGAATCGACGAAGGAAGGAAACGTAATTCGAAGCAACGAACCGGCAACTATGCTTGAATTTATAATAATATGGTCCAAGAGATTCTTAGAGGTTAATAAGATTAGCTGCGCAGAGCTTGCTCGTCGATACATGTAATTATTAGATACGGGAGATTCTAGTTAAATCGATGATTTACATTCATGCAACTGAACTCTTAACTTTAGAGACTGATCAAACTTAAAATTATAAAAAAATGTGGAGAATTTGTAGATTTATGTCTAGATTCCCGTATCAGATCTCTATATTCCTATCATACCTAAACCTAACGAATCTGACTATGGGAAATGCTAACCAAATCTTCCTAACGTTAACCTTTCCTGAAGCCACTAACTCGATCTGCAAGGCTGTAGCCTCCAATAAAAAAGATGAAAGTACCGTTCAATTATCGCTACAATTCCTTTACGTGTCCTCAAAGATCATTAATCTCGTGTGTCCGATATAATACTTGTCCACACGTAGCAACATACTTTGCTTTCATCGCTACAGTCAGACCACAAATGGTCATCAAACGTCACTGCGTTCCACTTATTCCCAAACTCCTCATTAAACAGCAGATGTTCACGTACTTATGACACATTAAAATAATAAATCACGCGATGTATAAACAGTGAAACAGAGTGTATCTGAGGCTTCCATAAGTGCGTGAACATCCGATGACTCGAAAATAAGAAATAATGATAAATCTTACTGGGTGAATCGATCAGATCGTCTTCCTCTTCTTTGGAACTGTGCATGCTGTTGGGCGACGCTTTCACACCGATGCCATTATATCCGTGCGTGGTCGTGATAGTGATTTCGCCGTTGCTGGACGCCAGTCTGTTTAATGCCGACGCAGCGGATACCACGGACTCGTTCAAAGGCGACGATTGCTCTGGCCTCTCTCTGTGATGCTTATCCGTCGGCTGCTACGGACACGGGTGTTAGTAACGGATTAGTAGCTCAACCAGCAACGACAATGCTACTCTCTTCCACGCCAATTATACACTTAATAATGAGACCGGTGGCTCTCTTCCGATCGGGACACTTTAGAGTCTAATTAGTGGAAGAAACGCCGCCACCGCGGAATACTTTCTTAACGAGATTGCTTGCTATCGGGGAATTATTCTGCTTGTTCCGTTGATCTTGCGCTGATTAAGCCCTTCCACCTTCAACGGGACCGTGGTTAACTCGTATATCGTCCGCCAGGCTACCCGGGTCGTTTATATTGTTACGGGACGACGGGGGTGATGCCGGGACGCGGACATCGAGAGGATATCGGAAACGGAGCAGTGTTAGTTATTGACGAAACCGAGGTAAATCAAAATTCCTCGGCAGAAAGCACTTTCCCGATGGACAATGATAATTGAAGCAACGCATCACTGCTCCAAAGGAGGATGTTAAGGTACCTCGGATAAATTTCTGATATCCACAAGTGGATTCATCGCCTTAAATTTTATTCCTCATTCGTTTTATTTATGCTTTTCTACGTTACAGGTCTCCATGAAAACATGAAGACCATTAGTCTCAACATGATAGATACAAATAAGTCGTCCACAAATCATAAAAGATATGAAGGACATTTTTGTACCTTCTTGCAAAATGCAGTTTTGCCTACAATTTCCAATATTGAGACATAAGATAGGAACTAAAATAGGGACACAAAAGCTACAATTTCGATCAGAGACCTACATGAACTCTATCTGTAAACCTTTACAGATTAACTCTAACTTGTCCATATTCCAACTTGTCCAGTTTAAAAATCAATAACAATTATTCTAATCCCAATTAGCAATATCGAATCGTTACACGAGTTTAATCGTAGAAATGACAGTTCCCTCCAATTCGAACTTAATTAGCAAACTTAGAAGGTAACTTCTAACACGTACATCAATTAATTCATGAATGTATAACATACAACAGAAGGAGCAGTCAAATGGATAAAACTGATTAAATTATCCAAGTACGTTGTTAATGAGATTTAGCCGCCGATATCGACTACTCGAATTATCACGAGACACGAGGTACTATTTCATGAAATCAGGTCCTCGTGTTTTTCAAAGTGCTCTCGTGTAAGCACGATCGCAACGAGAAAAGGCGCAAATTATTCCGTTCCAGAGTAATCACCAGTCTACGTACCGTGTAGTGATTCATGTGAGAGCTGTGTCGATGGCCGTGTTGCTGCGGCGACGTCGTCAGAAGTGGTCGCAGAGAAGCATGAGCAGCCTGATCCGCCTGTGCGGTCTGCGCCTGAGCAGCCTGCGCGGCTTGAAGCAGTTGCTGAGGTTGCATCGCGTTCAAAAGTTGCTGGCTGGTCGAACTGTTGCTCAAAAGGTGCCGCAAAGCTGCTGGATTCAGTCCTAGACCTGATGCTAAATTGGGACTTGTTGGAACTGAAACGATTTCGATAGACATATCTAATTTATTTCAAAAATTCACATGTCCTTTCAAAGTTTTATATGTTAAAACTTTCAAATCCTTCAATTGCTAAGTCGTCAAATTTTTCAACTTTTACATTGCTGAAGATTTCCAGAATCTTCAAATTTCCAAATTCTGTGAATATTCGCAAATTTATGGATCCTTAGATTCAAAATGGCCCATGTTTCCTAACCCCTTAGTCTACAACTTTCTGGTCAGTATCATTCACAGTTAACTAATTATTCTTACAACGTTAAGATAACTGAAGAAAAATGTTAGGTGCATCATGCATTCAGCGATCCTTGATTATCATCTGAATTGACCCCAAACTTCAATTTCAGTAAAAATACTAGTCAAGTTTCTTCGAAGTGTAGTGTGCGTCACGAGTGTGTCACGTTATTGTAAGGGGTTAAACTGTAAAATTTCTAAAATCCCAATTTCCAAGTTTTTAAACTTGAATACAACATTCTCAATATCTTCTCTAAATCTTCAAATCGCCAAATTCTCGGAACCTTTCATATTCCCCAAATTCTCAAAGTTTCATATGTGACCGAAATGTCTAACTCCTCGGATTCGTGAATGAACGTATACGAGAATGCATTCGACCTAGTATAATTGATAATGGCAAGAGGATCGATCAGAATGAAATTTACCTGTAAAATCGCCATTGCTGGTCGGTGTGTTCATCATGTTCTGTGGCTGAGCGATAGACTGAAGGTTCGCCAAGGTGGTGGAGACAACCTGGCCATTGTTGAGCCCCAAGTTGACCATCTGATTCGTAATATGGCTGACGGGAATCGTGAGGATAGTTTGCGAGGCGATTCCTGGCGCAGAACAAATAAAGAAGGTTATTCCTGGACGCAACAAGATTCGGAGCTAGTTGATAATACCATCTCAGTCAGGTCTCGTACGAACGTGTCTCGAATCAATAGATACTTCATTTCCATTATGAACGTGGTTGATCCAGGAAGGGTAGTAAAGTTATCAGAGTCTCATAGAGGGATTATTAGGCAACCCATAGGGCAGGTAACCTCGTAGGCCAGCGTAGTTGGCAAACTATTATCGTCATCTTAATAGTGGGTACAGGTACTGGCACTGGACTAGGCTGCGAGAAGGACGCCTAATCATACTTAGAATAGTTTCGGGATTACTCCCAGCTCCACTAATCTGATTACCCTGTACACGCGCTTAATATGATTACTGATCATGAGTACGTACCCGTGTTGGTTCCTATAGCTAAGCTAAGCAAATCCCGTATTCCGAACAGCCATAAAAGTTTCCCGTTCTGAGGTGAGGTCAACTGACAATCCGATTAACGTTCGGTTTAAACGATATTCGACGATAATATTCCGTATCCTGGAACCGATTCCTTTTTTATCTGTCGCGACCGACTAATGAACGATGCCCTTTTCCCGCAGAATCTCGTTTTTGCTACCTTTTAACTCTTGCGACCCGACGATTTATACGTTAATACCGAAATCAGATCAAAATCGATCTATTTAACGTTCTCAAAAAAATTCTGCGCTGTAAATGGGATCTGGGAAATTTCAGGAGCAAATGAATGATTTCGTTATGTAAATACGTTATGTTAATTTGAAGCTTGAAAGCTTTCTTCGATGTTTCGAATATAAAACGACCGATTGCCAATTACAGTAAAACAGTGGATTTGAAAGCATAAATCTAAAACGATTTCGTAATATAAAAATGTAACGAAGTACATACAACAATTTAAAACGTAAGATACGAAGTGAAGATGCACATAAACTTTTGATTGATATTATTAATACAAAATGGCTGACTGTTGAAATAAATCGATCAACTTACAGCACGATGTTGTGCAGTATTGCGTGTTTCTTTGTCGTACCGTGATGACAAAAAAAATTGTACAACTCAAAACCTATAGGTTTTTCGTGCCAAAACAAATAGAAAATTCCTTTGTGACATTTTTTTAACATACAAACGATTGGAAATTGATTATTCCAACCCAATTGGTGGGTCCATTGTTTGTTCTAACGAAACACGAGTCTGTATTAAGAGTATTGACGAAACTTTTACGTCGATAAATTGTATCACTTATGCAAAGTAATTAAATTTTCCATTTTTCAAGAAAGGGATCTGCTGTCCTTAAACAAATCAAAATGATATTTTCATACGAGACAGAACTAACTTCGATGAATATTTATGAGTGTTAACGGTGAAACTGTCATTTTCACAAAACAGCTTACAGTTTTCGTGATACGTCACTAATGCGATTGTTCATTAAAATAAAAGCTATCGATCGATTCGTAATTCATGGTCGAAAATTCCCTTCTGAGCCGTGTCTTTTTCTAGCCTTCTCAATTTCGCAGTAAGAATAACCCTGATCCTCCAGCGGCATATTCTTAAACGCGATTCTAAAATATTCCACGCTTCGTTATTTATGCTGCCAATGATCCTCATGACCTACTCTATCGTATCAAATATTCAGTCACTATTGCTTTCAATCCTGCTCCCATTGCTAAATTGTACGCGTTAGATTGGACGTGGCACTCTTTCGTAGTGTTACAAAAATTTTCATCTCTCGATCGACCTACCACAAACTGGTGCAAAAGTTCACTACGAACACCCGTAAGCAGCACATATATATTTAACCAGCTATTTCCTTCTTAGCTAACCTGTATATACTGACGAAAAGAATATGCCTTCAAAAATAACCTCATCGAGGAAGAATCCAATATTTTTAATGTGTTGCATCAAATACGAAACACTTGAAGGATTTTATGTTTTGATTGATTTTATATTAGAATGACAAAATGTGTATTGAGAAGAATATTACTAAATTCCTGCATACATCACTACATCAGATCCTCAGACCGCTAGATACTTGCAGAACTCTACATATCCAAATTCACCATTGTAAATCTACATATGTATAAACTCTATGTAGACCTCTTAAAAGCAAATTTCTATACAGTCAGATCCCTGTTACCGAGATCCTCATCTATCCAGACCTCATGTACCCTATTCAAATCTCTATACTGTTAAATTCTTATAAAATCATATGCTTGTACATATATCCAGTTGTGGGGATGATCCTTAAAGACATGGAGATAGATTCTTATAGGCAGCTGATAGACTGGATATATAGGCAGAAATCTATACAGCCAGATTAACCTCGTCCATTATTCAACTCCCTACTCAGCTTCTCATATATCTTACATTTCTAAATTCCTAGATCCTTTGCAACGATGAGAATGTGTCCAAATCTACATATGGAGTCGAAGAAGAATGGAAGATTCTTTGGCAGAGAACGTCAATCAGGAATCAATCGAGCGTTAGTCGTTTGGCATCGATTGAGTCGAAAAGCAGTGCAAACATTATTTGCCACCACGTAACTCGTCATCGTACCACGACTGGTCCATATCCACGAACTTCAATCCACTTAGGCGGACTGGCAAAGTTCTCCTTACCCCCTGGTGTTCCTTCCTCGCTAACCCGTCCCGCTCTCGGAGCCATCTCTCTGTCTCCGTTGCTCCTTCTATCCGTTCCTCTCAATTGCCAGAATAGGAACCCAACTTGGTAGAAACGAAGTTAGCGCGAACCGCAATCGATATAATAGCGGCCGAATCCGCGGAGCTGTGATGTCCAGCCAGAGTGTACCAGGGTTAGAAGGTAGGAGGGAACAGTACCGAGGAACCGTGAGGGGGGAGTAAAGGGGTTATTCGTGGGTCTGGAAAGGGGGTAGTGAAACGTTAATTATACATTGAAATTAGTTGCAGAGTTTGCCCTCTGCTTGCCTGGCTAGTCTAGGACCACTAAGTATGGACGACGGGCAAGCCTTAGTCCGAGCCTGGTCAGAGATAGTTGATATTATATTATGTATATCGGCACATCTTGATTGCACAACATTATGCGCCGGCACATCGTGCAGATTTCACGATGAGACCGGCTACGAATGATTTACGCCCAGAAATTCGACGCCACTTAATGAATGGGGGTTATTGCTACATTTCTTGCTCAACGATTCCTACCTAGCGTCTCCGTGTCGTTTAATTAAATTTCTTGATTAAGATTCATCAAATGTTTCGACAATTTAGCGGGGGATGAATAAAGAGTCTCTCGATGTCCATCATTATAAGTAGCCTCAGGGATTCTATTTATATTTTTAAATAGTATCCAGTTTAACTCGTGTACTGATAAAACTGTTCTGAAGGTATCCAACCTTTTTACTATTAAACTCTCAAGTTTCTGTCTTTAACTGTCTGAACTGAATGAGAATGAGAAATACAACTATAATTTGAACAGGATTATTTATAAGTAATCAGGAAACTCTGAGATACACATCATCGATAACAATGTGAACGTTAAAATCTCAACAATAATCAGAAAACAAACTATAATGAATCAGCCTACGCTACGTCTTGCGTGAGTCTACGATTCGAATAAATCATTGAACCGAGCATATTCGCGTAGCAATGTTCAAAGAATAATAATCAATTCACGTGACACGTTCAACGTCGACTCAGGCCTCGTTTCGAACACGAACGAAGGCTGAATGGGTGTCAATCAATGGATCGTTTTGAAAGCTGAAGAGAACACGGACGCGTAAGAAACAGAAGGCTTACCTTGCGACGTGGGGATAAGAAGCTGAGCCCCTTGAATGCCTTGAACCAATTGACCGGACGTTAGAATGAATTGAGGCATCGCGGCCGATTGTGGCTGAGATAATAGCTGAGGTAATGTCCCCATTGGCGCCGGACTTGGTGGCAAAAGATGAGGTGAAACTGTCGTACTCGAAGCTGTTGGTACGGTACCTCCTAAACATGAAAATTGTGATGATCTTAGATTTGGTCATGTGGGTTTTTAATGTGTTGAATGACGTCTTGAAAGATCATTCTATATGATAGACCTCTGTACCTCTAGATATCTAAATACAATTTCTATACATTTAATTTTCTCTATTCTTAGATAACTACACCCTCAGAACCTAGAATAACTAGATCTTTACATCTCCGAATATCGATACATTTAGATTGCTATATGTCTAGATCTCTATACTCTGTGATACCTATATGTCTAGATCTCTATACTGTGAGATACCTATATGTCTAGATCTCTATACTCTGAGATACCTATATGTCTAGATATCTATACTCCTGGATCTCTACATCCCCGAACACCAATATCTAGACCCTATATGTCTAAATTCCTATAGTTCGATACCTATGTTCCTAGATCTCTACAACCCCAAATACCTATATTTCTAGATCTCTATCATCCCAAAACCCAATATTCCTAGATTCTTGCAAGTAAACCCATACTTCTAGATCCCTACATTCCTAGATCCTTACACCCCAAAATACACCCACAGGTAGCTGTAATCCTAGAACCCCATATCTATATTTTAGTACTGCACATCCCTACAATCCCAGACCACTGTATTCCTAAATCTCTACATTTTTAAACCCCTATAATATCCAGACATAGAAATGTTGAAGTGAAAATTTGACCGAATAAGAGGAATGACCAATAGTCAAATTTCGTGTTACACGTTTGGTCACTTACCAGACGAGCTAACTGTGAGATTCAGAGGTGTGTTGATGAGCTTGTGCAGATTTGCCAAATTGTGAAGATTTTGCAGGGTCACCATGCCAGCCACTGATAGGAGAAACAAACGTGAACGATTTTATTGGAATTATAATTGATAAATTAAGTTGTTTTCTAATTTTTAAATTAGAATTATGACTCACTTGTACCATTGAGATGTGCTTCCGCGTCAGCCGCCCGTTTCGCTTGATGCAGATTCTCAGGTGATGGACTGGATTCTCCTTTTCGCAAGATTTTGATGTCGTTCATCATTATCTGATGCTCGTGAAGTGAATTTCCGTTTGTGGCCGTCGCTTCCGGAGTGCCGGCGCTACTCCTGTCGCTGTCCTGCAACAAAAATTTTATCCCAATCGTGAATTGTTGGTCGAATTTAATTCGATGTGAAAGATTATTTCTATTTCATTCTTTAGGTAAAACATAGACTTCAAGGACTATTTAAACGGCAAATATTTGTGAATAGTATACAACTGGTATCACGTATTCTTTATTTTATGATGACTTTCGGTACCAGGCAGCATATTTAGAAACATAAACGAGCGGGGTCGCTTAATCTGATATCGAGTATTTAAATATTATACCTAATGTAGGAACTTCAAATTCTGAATATAATATTAATCCCTACTTGTGAGTATAAAGTTTTTTTAAATAAAGTAGTTAAACCTGCTAATCGATTTCTGTGAAAGATTCAATTTCATCTCGTGATTCAAGTTACTCTTACACTATTCAGGTTCTATGGAATGCTAATTGATAATAAAATTAATTTTGATCGTCGCAGGACTTTCATAAGAAGTATGGAGGATCTTTTAATTTTAATGACCTTTGAACGTATCTTATATAATTTCCAATTAACATTGCAAATTTCAAAATTGCCCAGACTAGGTCAGATACTCGGCAGCTATTAAATATATCGTCACAATGAGGATCGATAATTTATAAAGTTCAACTGAGGCTCGTCGAGTGCCATCGAAAGTTGGGACGTTTATCGAATTCCCTTGGGGTAGGTTGGGTTCGACAGTCCTTAAACAGCCAGAAAGTCGGAACTTTTGGTAGAGGAAAGAGGTTATCTGACCTTCGTTAAATGAACCACTCGCAACCTGAACGCACTAGGTTTCATTGAACTAACTTTCGCTCTTGTTAATTAGAAAAAAAACAAGTGTTAGCTATAGAGTACTAACAACGAAAAAGAATTTAAATACCATTTAATAATATCTGAAAAGTACAAGTACCTCTATGATGCAAGTATTTATTAAAAAATAAATTGCTTACATTTAATAAATCAAATGTCCGTTTATTTTATCTAAGATGAGCATTAATTATGCGAGGAATTTATACGTTACTGAAAAATTGACTTAAGTGAATTAGCATCAATGAAGACTTGTTTATAGAAATCGTAGAATCTCGCTACAATCGCTTGTTCCCAGTGAAAAGTCACTGAAAATGCTCTGAAAGTCGTGCTTCGAATTTGCGATGACGTATATAGTCGAAAGCACTTTGTTCGGTGCGTAGCGCCGAATATTTTATAATTGTTATCAATACGGCCGAAATGCGAGGGGTTTCAAACACGGCGTAATAAACGAAATGAAGTATCGCCATTTTTGTCGCCGACAGCACAGAATCCCGACTTTTCCACCATCGCTCGAATCCATTCCCTCCACAGTAATTAATATTCTCCCTGCTGTTTTCCTCGAACGCCATTCGAAAAAATTCAAAATCTTCGAATTTAACTTTTGATCGGTGACGTCAAAGTCAATGATGGAAGTTAGGTTATCCTGGAGAGCTCATGGGCAGTGTGGTGTGCAAGGGATGTAAGAGATGCAGCAGTGGTGTGTAAGGGATGTAAGAAGATTTGAAATTTCCAAATTTACCAAATTTAACAAACTTACCAAATTTGAGAATTTGGGGATTTGATGATAACTGGATGACTTAGAGATTTGGAGATTTGGAAACTTGACGATTAAGAAATTTGGAAATTTGAAAACTTAGAAATTTAGAAATCTTGAAATCCAAAAATCTAAAAATCCTAAAACCTAAAAATTTCGAAACCCATAAATGTCGTGACTAGTGAAACATTATCGATCCCAAAACACTATTATCCCACAAGAAGCGTCGTTCTTTTTCGAAATGGCTCTAAAAAGTTCATCAGGCCAAAAGTTATCGAGCTAACAAGCTTTGATTAACATTTTTGCACGATTTTATTCAATTTCGAGGTGCACAAAGCCTCTCTTCGCTACGCTAATCCGGCATTCTAAGCGACTCTGTACGATCACGTCGTTTATTCGAAGCGTCGCCCGTGACGTGGCTCTCTAGCCATTAAAAAAAAAAATTCAGCCTGTTCAAGTGGTCCTCCCCTTCGTTCTCTCTCTTTCTCATCCATATTTTTTTTCCTTGCTGGCCAAAATCAATCGAACGGGCACGCAAAGGTTTTAGCACAGGCTCGCAATCATTCTCGCCAAAATGCTCAATTATACGCGCGTGGTTCGTTAACGTACCACGCTTTTTATTGCGGCGGCACGTTTAACGCTGAAAATTGATTAATAATCATTCACGGTCCAACTGGCCGACGTTAAAATGCTTCGCTACGAAATAATGGCGGTAGACATACACACAGACACACGTACATATGACGTCGATGGAAAAAAAAGGAGGAACAATGAAACTGCGCGACGAATCATCGATGAATAGAAAAATTGCTGGCGAAGCGTCGTTCGAAACACTTGCCCCGTACCAGGACTTATAACAAAGCCATAGCTTTCTCGAATCGAATTTATAATGCTTGCTCGTGTGTGAGCGATTCTCCTGTAAAATAAGGCTTCTTCTGATTGAGGCTATTTAGCCGGCCCTTTTCCAGAAAAACTCGACACGAAATTACTGCATCAACTGATTTCTTCGTTCAAGTGGTTCACAACTTCACGTATGTACAAAATCTACCGAACATTTCATTTTGACAGAGAGGTAAAACTGAAATTGAAAGATTGCAGTATCAACAAAGAAAATATGTGGATGTAGAAACATAAACATGTAGAAACAAACTAACAATAGTGACATTAGTTTCATATGTCTTTGTAATTCAAATTAATTTAGCTTAACTGTGCTTTCTTAACCAGTGTCTGCGAATTAGTAATAGCCAGACTACGATCGTACAAAAGCATCCATGTTTAATACCTCGATCAATTTTATTGTCTTATTAGATCGGGCTATTTCAACCATGACGGTCACCGCGTTAAAGGGTACCTTAAATACACTCTTGAAAATTGTATCACCTCCATAGGCTCCAAATTCGAGAGAAGATATATTAATAATATGTCAAATGAAATTGAAAATCGAAGAAACTGCAAGTTGCAGTGGCGACTGTCCCGCGAAGGAGGCGAACGGTAACGAACGCGAGAAGGGAAAGAAAAAAAGAAGGTATAGAAAAGAGTGGCGTGTATTAATCATTCGACCCCCTAGTATCCCCGTGTGTTCGTGCCGCGGCGATATATAATTCATGCATATTTACGGGATGCCGGAGGAATAATTAACGAACGGCAGCGCATTAAGGCGCGTCCCTTGTATACGTACGTGCACGTACAGTCGGCTTCTTAGAAGACAATCTAAATTATAATAAATCGATGGAGTAGGTACGGGACCGCGACGCTTTACCGCCACCGTGTATACCGATGGCTGGTGGCGGTTCTACCAAGTAATGTTACCCGCCGCGGCCTCTTTGCATAATGGCATGGAAATATCCCGGAACGTGTATCGCCATAGTTGGATACAGATTAAGCGTGTTAGAGCTTCGACACCCGGCTAATTCGCGAAAAAGGACTCTAACCCGGCTGACTTCCACCCATGAATAAATTCCACTGCTTTTCTCAACCTGCCGAACACTTACACTTCGTTCACAAACCTTTACTCTCACGAGACTTTTCGAAACACTTCCTTTAATCGTTCCATATCGCACATGTGAAGCAACTCAGAAATTTTGTAATTATGATAATTATAGTTTTCAGAGGTTATGTTTGATTCATTTTCTGTAAGTGCATTAAGAACGAGTAATACATTCCAAAGTTGAAACTAGCAAGATATTTTTGAACATTGTTAGATTTGATATTGGTTCAATATTGTGTAGTTTCTTAATTCATGTCCTGGAAAATAAATTTCTGTAGAATTGAATGTTAGGAGGCGTGAAAAGTACGAAAGAAAAATACGACTCGCAGAAAGGTGGAAGTTATCAAACGATTCGAACGGACGCCATTTTTTTCTGTCCATGTATATAAAAGGGCGAATATCCTTTTTTTTCCGGGGCGCTGTAATTTCGAATTTTCGTCAAAGTCGTACAATGGGACGGGCGGGTGGCGCCATTGGCCGGGGCATTTCATTGCATAAAAAATAGATAAAGCCCGGTCGATAGGTAACGAACGAAAATAGGAGGCACAGGAGCCGCGGCGGTAGTTCAATCTTTTTTTCCACGCAAATTCGTAAACGGCTATACCGGACGGTATGGCCACCCCATATTAAATGGATGAGGCGAGGGGGATTAGTTGAATGCACAGGCCCGGCCATTTTGCTTGTAAAAGTGCGACCCGATATATAGTAAGCCGTAGAAACGTATGTTTACGGGCTTTCGACATTTCGCATAAATTAATCAGTCGATCACCATTCTGCCCCTCTCGCTATCGAACACCGAATACGTTCTCCGCGGATGCCAGCGCGACGCTTAACTTCCGGAGAACATAACTCTGATTAACTTCGACAGTTTCTAGGTTGCAAAAGGGAAAAATAAATGGCTATTTTTGCAATCACTGCTATAAACATTAAATATTATACGGATCTAAAGAATATTAACAGAGTGAACTATGTTATTTTTTTTTAAACGGAAACATATTTTTATTAGTTCGTTCTGTCTAAATGCGGATATGTTCTACGATGATTAAAAACAATTTTGTTACAGAAATAACATATTAAAGTTATATCGGATGTATCATCGAGAGATGCACTATATCTTGTTATAAAATATATTTTCGATTCTTTTATTGATAATAAATAAAGTTAATAAAGCTGCATCGAAATCGACGTTTATTAATTGGACATCTCCAGTTATTTGATCAACGATAAAAACGTTCTTAATATGTATATGAAACGAATTTTTACAATTATAACGAAATTGTAGTAATTAAACGATCATTGTATTCCGGATCAAGAATAAATTTTATTCGGAACCAAACGCAGTTATAATGCAACGCGAAGATAAATATTGTTGCAAAGTTAAAATGAAATTGTTTGTATTGTACCAATTAGAAAACAAACACTGTACGAAATACAGTTGCTAAATAAAGAGATTATTTTTCGAATAGAAACATAAATAGGTGATTTGGAAAAATTGTGAAAACGGGAACAAGCTTCTCCCGTGCATAATTCACAACTGCCTCTCATTGACTTCATTACTGTTTCTAATTGTTGTTCATTCATTCCCGTATTTTGGCAGCCGCTTCCAATTCCGTTAACAAGTTCGCTCCTCGTTCTAATTACCCCAGAATAAACTGCTCGCTTCAAGTATCCTAAATATACGAACAAAACAGGACGAAAAAGTTTACTGCATTTCGAAAACGGGACCACATCGTTTGAATGTCTCTAAAGTTTCCAATTCTCGATTAAAACAATGACCCACTCTAATTTTGCTGCACTATTATTTTTAATTGCAAGAAGTTTCACGGAATAAAATTATAAATAAGTGATTATTTTTCATTATTTAGACTAAAAGTAATAAAGACCTAGTTTGGCTAAGAAAGTCTGTGAACGGAGTCTTCTCGGCTGATCTCGGTTTTGAAAGGTCAAATATATAAATCTGATTTTCGAAGTACCAAATTTTCAATCTTCGAAGTTTTGAAATTCTTAAAAATTGTAGAAACTCAATAATTCTTAAATTAACCAGTTTTCAAATTTTTTAAGACACCAAAATTTTGGAATATCCAAATTTCTACCCCTTTTACTCTTCATCATTTCCAAACTTTCACACTCTCAAATTCTCACACTCCCAAAGTTTCAACTCTCCTAATCTCTAAATTATCAAATCACGAAATTCCCAACGGCCTTACCCCTACAACCAGTGTACAAAGTAATAAGACACTGTACCTCCAAACGTAGATACATTGTCGAAATCTTAAATCCCGTCAATCTAAAACTCCAATAATTGCAATCCCGATAAATCGAAGGGAGCAAACCGTGGCGTCCCTACAACCGGATAGCATAAATTCCCCGTCCGTCGACTCCACAAAAACCCGCTATTCCCAACACAAAGAAACTAATCCTGGAGCTTTCACACCTTCGAAAGCGTTCCGATTTACACGGGGCATGGTGGTCGTAGGTCGTCGTAGTCACGAGCAATCGGAACAGCGGCCATCAGCGACAATGCCCGGCCGAACGAAATAATAACGCTTTAAATTTCGCGGGAAGGATCGTTCGTTGGTCGGTTCGAGCAGTAAAAAATCGTTAGCCAGCCCTCACGGGCCATCTCGCTAATGCGAAAAACCGTGCTGCATCGTTCTCTGTTCGGCACGGACATGCCGAACGAGAAAGCGAGACGGGGTGAGCGAGCAGATCGGATCAGAGGGTGAACGACGAAAGGGGTGGCTACGTGTGTAGCAGGACGAACGGCGAGGGGAATGGGACGATGAACGAAAAAAAAAAAAAAAAAACGAGCGAGCAGAAAAAGGGCGGCGTTGCGAGCGACGTTAGGGTGGGATCGGGGGGGTGGTAGGATTGGGATACACGGTCGTTGGAAATGCAACAATAAACATTACTTATCGGCACGGGAGCCTTTAACAATGCGGATACGACGAGAGAAGCGGCTCGCGGCCGCGCAAAAGCGCAAGTTTTTTGCAATAAAGTCATTTCGAGGCGTTTGAGTTATGGGTAATTCGTGTGGAACGCGCGCGACCGACCAACACACCACCGACACCCAGCCAAAGAGCGAGAGAGACGGCCAGAGAGAGAAGAAGGGGTTCGAAGCGAGAGAGGACCCTGGGTCCCGGCTCCATTGATTAGTATTAATGACTTAGCTGCACTCATTTCGCCCGAATAAAAGTAATTGGATTTGGCTTCGACCCCGCGAACCGCGCCAGTGGTGCCTGGCCGTCGGTGGCGTCGGCGTCCGTGGCGGCGGTGCTGGCGGCGGTGGCGTCGGCGCAACGAAAACGGCGGCCAGCGTGTAAAAATACATTAATATCTGTTTGCGCTTAATAAACGATAGCCCCGCTGACTTCAGACTAATGGCCGTATTCCGGAATCGGTAATACGCGTTTTTATGTTTCTTTCTCTATACAGCGAAACCAGCGCCCGTAACACCCCCTCGCTCCTGCCGCGCTTATACCACCTACGCTTATTCCTCGCCAATCTTTCGTTCCGATCGATCTTTCTCTTTCTCTTTCTCTATCGCTGCTATATTCGTTTGTTCGGCCGCGTTTTAAAAGGTTTTCAGGACGGCTTTCTCGTTCGACGCTGGGGATTAGAGCTATCTGTTGGATCGCCAACGAGCTCCTCGTTCGATTTTGGGACACACTGTTGGCGCAATTTGTTACATTGGATAATGTCAAGTTTGTAACGCTCATTCGGTGTGACAGAGTCGCGAAATTTCCAACTACTCTGTTAAGAATTAACCAATTACATTGTAATACGAACGCTTCTTAATTAAACAAATTGTACCTGGCAGTTGGACGATTCTTCCGATCGAAAATTAACATCTGTAGATTCTCCGTTGTAGATTCTCTTCGAAGATTAACGTTTAATTGTTTCTCTCTGAAGATGAATGCTCAAATCGCAAAATGGTGGAAGACACGAAGAGTCTTTCAGAGGCACGCTATAGGCGTACTCTAGAAACTTCGCCAAGATTAGCGATAGGGGATAAAAGAAAAAAGGGAACAAGCCCATTAACAAAGTCCGTATCACAAGGTAACAGGCCCACTAAGACACTTTTAACACATCGCGTAACCCCGTCACGAGTACTCCATTGATCGGGATTAAGGATTATCCCGTGGCCATCCAGAACGTAGCGGTGCGAGGAAACGATGAATTTCCTGGACGATCCGTGGGTATCCTAACGGGGACGTGCTCCACGGGGGTTGCAATTATCACGTGGTCATTGCGAACCGTTGTTATCGGGAGCAGGGTAGCACGTGTGGGAAGAACGAGGACGCGAAATCAGAGACAACGTAAAGGAGAAAGACGGAAGAAACCAGTGTCGGGCGACCCCTCGGCACAGGCTGCTTTGTCTGTAAGTGTAATTAGTCCAGGGTGGGGTTTCTACGGGGAGAAACAGAGACGGACGTACAGAGGAAGAGGGTGGTTCATCCTGCTTCTCCCTTGCCGCACCAACCTGCCCCACCACCGCCTTATTTATATGCAAATGAGCTTCATTTCGCGATATTAATGTTCCAGCCGAGTCGGCCTGGTCTGGCGCGAAAGGGTGCACAGGATACACGGAAAAGGGTTCGTCCTCGACCCGCATATATGTTTACGACCGTTTCGTTTCGCCCGCTGCGACGCGCGATTTGCTGCGTGGAAATTACCGTGTCGATGGTGGAAAGGACCTTTCTCAACGATTATAAAACTCCAAGTCGACTCGAGAGGGAGGAGAAATTTTGTCGCGACTGGTGCGCGAAATGCATTGCAGAGGGAATATAGGGGTGTCAGATGTAGGCAGACATCAAATATTCAGATTCTTAAATTTAAATCAAGATTTGGAGATTCGATGCTACGAATTTGGAACTTATTTGAGAGTTTGTAAATGTAAGATTTTGAAAACTTAGGAGTTTGATCATAGAGATTAGAAAATTTTAGGGACGTACAAAGTTCAGAAATCCTATTATTCATTACTGTGATATAAGATACGTTCACATGTGAACCAACCTTAACAGTCTACCGAAGCAAGAAGTTATTTCGAAACTCCCGAAAGAAACAGTAGTAATATAATTCGGTGCAATGGTAAAAGGGGGAATATTATTACCGTAACTCAGCGTCTCGAAAACTGTCCGAGAGCACGGAGGATCCCTAATTTTCACTCGAGAATTTCCCCTAATCAAGCTGGGCTATCTACCCAGTAACGGGTTCTTATCGTGAACGTCCGATCCTGTTACTGTAATCGAGTGCTTCAACCAGACACACGGAACGATTAACCGAATTTTCCAGCGAAAATCAAAGAACCGAACTACATCGGCATCGAAATTTTGTAACGGTGCGTCGGTATAATGACCGATTTATCGTAACGAACTGAGCACGACGGTAGACAGACCCCCGTCAAGTCTCCACCGGGTTAAATTAACAACAGACAAGCCACTTGAAACATTACCGAGGCTTCCTAGCGAAGCAAGTCGAGGGTGGGTTACTACCGCTGCCTTGCTCAACATAAATTAGGGCCGATAGAAAGGGTAGATTGCAGAATGTTGAGTGTATAACGACCGACTCTCTGTCGGTGGCTTGTGTCTCGAGCATCCGCGGCTCGCGTCTTACTCTTCGGGTACACGCGAGCCCGAAAAATCTCCTACCACCACACGCCATCGCATTCTAATGTGGTGCATCGCGTTTATGGCTGTCCGACTGAACTACAGCCATCACCCTATGCCCTGCATTAACGTGTCAATCCATGGCAACGCCCGGAATTTCGAGCGAGATGTGATACGAACGTCTAAATTTAGGTAAATACATTCGAAATGCGATATGGACACTTTCAGATTACTTTCTGACAAATTATTATTGATTACGGATACTGGAATTATTGAAATATAGACATTTAGAAATATCAGTGTAGGATATGGATCCAGTGATATAGAGATTTGAAAATATGGAGATCTGAAAGTTTTGCAATTTGGAAATATAGGAATGTCGAATACTATCGTATCTATATCGCATATAATGTCTGTAACATAAAGTCCCATTATGACAAAAGTTTGAATGGTTATTAAATACATAATGAGTGTCCGAGCGAGTGAAGAGTTTTCCAAGGGATTTTGTCTGGGTTAATACACAGTTGGTAGATTAAATATAGAGGGGTAGTCGAGACCACTTATGCGGTTTGGAAAACGATCGATGGTCTTGTTAAATACAAACCACCAAATGTGCTACTGGAAAGCTGCACGTTGGCCACAGACTACAGATGTGGATCTGAAATGAGTCATTTCTATGTTTGAGGTGTACTTGAAACATAGTCGAGTAAAATGTGGTTTAATTTTGTTCTTTGAGTATCTTTGGATTAATTTCAACCGTTGTTCCCTTTGCTTTCTTTGCTTATCTTAATCTGATTATTTCCTAATTTCGTAGAACAGATGGCTTTCGAAAGTTCATATTGTTTTGTTAAATTATTGTGACTTGAAAGTGAAAGTTGAAATTTGAATTGTTAAAAAATTCGAAATTTGTCCTACAGATCCCGATTGGAAAAATCCGAATGTTAAAATCAGATAACTCTCATCCAGCACGAGTAATTACAGTTAAAGTTTAATTATAATTTGTAGAATCCAACGGGAGGCTGCCCTTTTCTCGAGCGATATGGAAATCGCGGGGCAAAACTTAATGTCAACGTGGCCGAGGTATCACGGTTCTATTAAAATGATTATAAAAGCGGCGTCATTAACGCGGGAATTTATGAATATTTTAAAACGAGGCAAGAAGATAAGACGATCGTTTCTTTGTTCCCTTTTTCCTCTTCCTCCTCGTCTTTTTTTATTCTACCTACTGCCATCTTACTCTGTCTTAAATTTTAATTTCCCAGCTATCGCGCACGAAAATCGTCATGGTGAGTGACGTTACGAGGTAGCTTCATACAAGAGAGCCCGATGAGAAAGAGAAAGAGAAAGGGCGGGAAGGGAGGCATCGTTACCAGTAACGACTCCTTCGTAGGTAATGTTTCCCGGAGTCCCTTCGAAAAGCTTAATTACAGCGAGTCAGCGAAATAATTCGAAATAGGAGTAAACGTTTGTGCCGGGCGGTATTTGCATTTAATGGATATTAAAATGAATGACCATCGCTCATTACGAATGCCGCGGGGCGTCCGTGCTGAAATCGTGGGTAATGAAGTCGCGGGGGCGAATCTTACTTGTAAATGGATCCTTCATTATATCCAGATATCGTCTCCGCGGAAATGCGTTCTAACGACTATTTCGACACGCCGTTCGTGAAATTATAAGAAACCCCCGAACGGCGATAATGCGACCGGTCGTCGTCTTCTTCGTCGTCGCCGTCGTCGTCATCCCGCTTTTAATTGCGCGACGCCCGCGTAACTTTCCCGCGAAATGTTGTTTTGCTCGTCTGATTGGCGAGAGAATCAAAACGAAGTTCAGACAACTTTAACAGCCCGCTGTTATCAACGAATGCACTGTGCGCAGCTAACTTTTAAATAACGCCGTTAACTTTGATTCGCGGTATTACCGTTAATTGTTTCGTGCTATTGAGCGCGGTGAAACGTTGACGAAGAATGCTGAATTAAGTAGATGACAGGAATGAAAAGGCCAATTGTAATGTGATACATTAATAGCTTGAATGACGCGAGGGCTGCCGGTGATTGCCATTACAGGTCTAATAATCGAATAACTAGTTACAATTACAACTAGTTATTACCGGCTATTCGAGTAGGAGTTGTATTCGAAATGGAAAAATAGGGTGAGCGATTCAATAGCAGCATACATGATGATATAATAGCAGGTTTTAGTTTGGAATCTTATACATACTACAGATATTGAGATATATGGATTCAGATATAGATAAGAATATAGGGATCCAAAGTTGTAGGGATGTAAGAATATGATAGAACTACTCCGCTACAAAATCCCAAAATTCTAAAATCTCACCACCCACGACGCCAGTAATATTTTACCCTGCACTCCCTTAACCGAGTCCCACAATCTTTTAATCTTCTCTGTTCGCAACAAAACTGCAACAGTAAATACGACTCACGCGACCATCGGGAAAAAAGCCATAAGATAAGGAGTTAAACGCCTACAAATAGCTTGCTAGCCTCCCGGAACACGCCACCAGTCGTAATCAGTCCATCGGGCAAGATTCACAGTATTCTTCTCAACGGAGATCTTAATGTTCGTCGGTCGTAAACATCGCGGACGTGACGTAAATCTATTCTCAGCCCGGTTGTTTAGCTCGCGGTGTTTGCCGTAAGTAGGGGTGGTCGTCGGCGAAGGGGGGTTGTGCCTGGGGGGCCAGGGTGTCTGAGAGAAAAGGGTGGTGGTTGCGGCGATGGTAGGGATGGTTGGGTGAGAGAATCGGAGGTGGGTCGACCGATGTATGAATATACATGACCTTACCACCAACCCTTACACCGCACCGGGGCTCTGCTTACATTATTGTATATCTAATTCCGCGGATGGTTCTCAAAATTCGTCGGTTGGCAAAACCGTGGCGGCGTCGCGACGTCCGTCTTCCTGGCCAACGGAATCACTGAGAATCACTGCCGGTTCACGACATTATGCAGGCAGTCTACATATTATACATTCGGACTGGGATTCAATTAAGTTTGGTTAGACCACCCTCCACCTCCGCGTCCTTCTGCACCCTCTGCTCCACCCCTTTTCAACTTGCTGTTTCCCTCTTTAGCTTCCTTTCTCTCTTTCGCCGCGGCACGTAGAGGTGTTCTAAATCGTGTCCAGCTGAGACGATTCGTTTCGCGGTTTTCGGAACCATTTTGGCCTCGTCTCGTTTGAATTATTGTGGTCTGCCGCGCCCGATAGGCGACCGTGTCCAGGTTGCCCGAACCCCGGACCGGCAACCGGGACACGATTGCGGATCATGCCACGGTTTGATCGGTTTCGGCGGATTTTTGAAACTGGACCTATCGATGCGTCGATTGAAACCGGGGAACCGCGGGGAATTAAAACCGTATCGATCTTTATGGGGAGATTCTTCAATTATCCTTGGTTTCCGGCACGGTGGTGTGCGCCTCTATACGGAATCCGGTAATGAGTCATTGTTTAGGTATAGACAGCCGGTTGTAATGACACGGGCTGGTTTCGAAGCGCAGGATTACTTTTTCGGAGCATGTGTTCAAATACGGTCGAGGGAGTAAAATTTTAGAATGGCACTCGACGATGCTTGGAATAATGATCTAACAGCTGGTGAGTTTCGATGTCAGGGACGCCATAGATCCTTGTAACGTGGACGAGCGTGTTTGACATTTGGCGAACGCGACGAACCGCGGTAACGAGGTTAATGGAGATACTTCGTGTTACGATGAAAATGATAAAAAGATGCAATTTTTAATCTCCGCGCCATGGTGCGAACGGAATGACGGGAATTTAGAGAAACAAGTTTTCAAAGTGGATACTTGCCATCGAGGCATATGCGAAACATCTGCTAAAACCTCGTTTGTCTAAAGAATCTTATCAGGTTTGGTCAAATTAAAATTCTACTTCTTTTTTAGTTCGACGCGGCAATTTTATCCAGGTGTTCATTAAGGTGTTCTCCATTCTTCTTTATAACCTCCAGCCATTTTTCTTGTAACTTCATTATTACACTCTCACAAAACTTTTCAAGTTTCGGAATAAGAAACTGTTCCACGAGCGTGATCTGTCAAAAATGTACTTTATTACCGTTCACTTTAATCTTTGCAAGATTGTGTTCATCTCTTTACCGTATCTTGTTTTCCTTGGAGAAAGCACCTTACGCATCTTATACCTTCATATGAATACACACATATGGATATTCAGTCATACAAACATATGTACATACACACATACAGCATGTAAACGTACATCCATGTATAAAGATATACATACATTCAAAAGTACAAACATTGTAAATTTATAGGCACTCATATGTACAAATATACGTACATGTAAACATACAGACATCAGACACATATGTGCATACATACAGACGTACATACAAATATTCAATTGTACATACATACAGACAGATATACACATGTACAGACAGACAAATATGCAAATATACATATGGACAGTTTCACACCTGCTTTCATTACAAGTGGATTCAGAAAATCTCAGACATAAAGATTTGCAAACAAGTGGTTCAAATTTCAATCGACAGAAATAATTTCCCTTATTAAACTTTATACACAATAACGTGAAAAGAAAAAAAGGAACGTTTACTTTTCGCGCGAATCAACCCTTCGTGAGGTAAACTTGCTTGCCCCATCTGTGTAGATAATTAGCGAGGTCCACGTGGTGCAGCGTCGAAATAAACGCGCGTGACGCGGTATCGGTTGATGCGTGAGTACGTGTGTGGGAATGGGGTGCGTACAGACGCGGTATCTCGAAGGGTTGTGACACGAGAAGATAGTGGAAGGGTCCGTTAGATGAAGGAAGAAGGCGAAACGGTAAAAAGGAAAGGGAACATGCGACGGAGACGAGGAGAAACGAACGGAGCAGCAGACTGCAGTGGCAGAGGGAGACCGGGGGTGTTGCAATAATGACAGAAAATTGCGCGCTTGTAGGTTCCGCGGCGCAGCACCGACACTTAATTCAATTCAATTGCGATACAGTTCAATAATTCGATTAATTAAAAAATATCGCAGGGTCGCTCAGTCAGTCGCTTTGTGGGGCCATCTTGCGCGCGTGCCTGTCCGTCGATTGATTCTTCGTCGCTCCTCAGAGCCGACGTTGCCTCCGTCGCGACGTCGAACGTCCGTTTAACACCGCGTTGAGAACCCCTGACTAAAAGGCGACCCTCCGTGTATCGACGGGGTTTAATAGCTGATAGCTGAAACGTGTACCACTCGATGTTCCCGCATCATCTGTGATTACTTGATTATGAGTATCGAGTGAGAGCGATGTTTTCAGAAACTACCGACAGCCATTCGCGCGGGAAAACTCGCAAACGTCCCAGCACCGAACGTTTGCCGACCTTATTGGCGACCTTTGAATATCACCGTTCCCTATGTTCCCGTCGATTCCTTCATCATCCTCTTACTCCACCTACGCCCGTCCCGCTTCCGCTCCCACACCCTCCTCGACGACTCAGGGTTGCAAGCTGCACTTGACTTTTAAAAACCCTATTAACCGACGGTAATAGAGAAATCGTGCTTTCGCAGCTGAGGGACAGAGGAACTGTAGCGCCCCGTTCGTACCAGCTCTTCCGTTACTGCCGAGGGTTCTTGCTACCTCTTTCGACATCCTCTGCTTTCATTCTATTATTCTTTTCCCTGTTTTGCACGGACTTTTTGTTCCTTTTAAACGTGATATTATTGCAAGTGGAACTTTTGCACGGCAGGGAGAATCGAGTTGGAAGGAAGTTGCGTGACCTAGATTTGCTCAGGAATTTCAGAGAATCGGATTCCAATTGTCTACACTCGGTACACTTTTGATTCTCTAAATTTCAAACGTTAAATTTTCTGATCCCTACATTCCCCAATTGTCAATCTTCTAATCTCTCAAATCTCTAAATTTCCTAACCTTCAAATTCCTTGCCTCCCGAATTCCTTGATTCTCAAATCCCAAAATCCGAAATTCTGGAATGTCCAGATTCTCGAAGTTTGGGATTCCTAAATTCCCAAATTACCAGATCTCCAAATTTCTAGTGCTCCAAATTCCCAAATTTCCAAATCCCTAAATTCTCATAACACCAAATTCCAAATTCTAAATTCTCCTCAACCTCTTAGATTCTTTCCAAAACTTTTCCTAATTCCACAATAAATCTCCGTCTCCAACAGCCCCAACATTAGGGAATTAAGGAGCACGCATCGCATAATTCCTCCCACGCTTTTTACAATAAAGTAGTAATAACGCACACTAAGATAATACGAAGTTTAATTGAAAATGAATTGTGCATCTTCCAGAGAAATTTTGAAGGAATTCGAAAGGGGCTCTCGCCTTTGCCAGGCTGAAAAACGGTTCAGCCCAGATACCCCGCAGCCGGGGAACATTTGAGGATATTATAATTCCGCGGCAGTGTCATAATCATAATAACAACGCGTTAATTAAACCCGCTGATTTATGTGCCTTTCATATTGTAATTGCCCACCGAACTCGACTCGAGACGCGCAAAAGCGAGCGGAGCCACGATCTCGGACGCTCTCTTGCTCGTGAAGCTGGGATAATGCGAACGAATTAATGAGTCAAGGTGCAATTAATATCGACCATTTGCGTTCGTCGTCTTTCGGTGTAATCTTTCAGACCTTATATTAAACTGGGAGCTTACTGATTCCTGGTAAACGTCGTTTAAGACTCGATATTATTCTTTTATTTTAGGAATGTCACAATCGGTTCAAATTCTGATGAATAGGTTCATCAGTCTTTTCATGCTCTGTGCGCGATATAACATCATTTATTTTGTTATGAATTTAAAAATATGTTAAACAAAATTCTGTGACATATCAGTGACTCTAGAATCAAAGTACTGGAATACTACAAACACATGTAATAATATTTTCAGTGGATTTATCAATGTTATAATTGTAATTTTGATGAAATGTGAGGGAAGAGATCGAGAATTTCAGTAGGTAAAAATTATTTCCTGGTTATTAAGTATTAATGGGAGATGGACAGAACGTTTCTTACATCCGCAACATCAAAAGCACAAGCAGTCACAAGTTGCTCGGTAAATTATCGCGAAGCTTTCGCCGATCATTTATTCTGCGTTCGTCAGGCAGAAAGTTGAGGGTGCGACGAAACTCGAAGCCAAGGAAGAGCGAGGGGTTCGAGAAAGTGTTCTCGCGAATACAATTCATTATGATTTAACGGCAGCAAGAAAGCGTATAGCGCGGGCGGCAACGGAGGCGGCGGCAAATCGCTTATTTACACCGTGAACGGTGTAATACGCTCGCCGGAGGCCATATTTAGTTTACCACGCCGCGGGTATAATGTCTTTTTAGGTACGTTAATTAACAGTATTCATTTTGCACAAAGGTTTCTAATTACGCGCTGCACGCTGCCATAGACTTAGTGCCGCCTTCGCCACGGAAATGTTATGTCCCAGTTCTTGTTCAGCCCCCGAGACCGGGGACGAGGGGTGACGGTCGAACGACGGGATGGCGTCCGAATGAGGAATTAAGAGGTGAAATCTGCCGCGTCAGGAAGTTGACGACACCGTGGCGGCGTGAATCGCTAGACAGGGCCAAAGGAACAGGAGAAGATCGAGACCCGACACGAGAGGTCGCCGAATAGAATCAGAAACGGTCGAGCAAGCTACGTCGTGCCGGGTCAATACTTGTCCGGCCGCCACAGTTAGCAGTCGCATTAATTAATTATAATTAAGTTTTAGTTGACGCGACTGCGGAACGGCGCGCGGGGTAAGCAAGGCAGGTAGCTACGCGACTCGCATTTTGAGCATTACCGATATTATGCAGATTTCAACCCCCTACTTCGAATCTGTCCTCCTCGTCTTCACGGCGCTGCCGGTCTTTCTCCCTTTCGTCCCTCCGACCGCCTTCGTCATCAGCCCGAGATACGCTGGGTACTCGTGCCACTTGCCAAGCGAGTCAGAGAATGAATTATTTACTTATTTATGACTACGTAAACGGAAACTGTACCGACTCGTTTCGTTGCGGGGGTGGAGCTTGCCCTCTACGAATTTTACTGACAAAATTGACTGGTCAAAGTAACGGTATTATGCTTGCAAACATCATAATGAATTGACGTTTGAACAAGTGTCCTGGATGAACAAACTCGAACCCCTTCCCGGGGGGTAACCTTGCGAGACACCCTGTATAGTCCGCTCTCACTGATTTTTACAAATCAACTTCTCGAAAAGGTATATGTTCAAAGTGTAAATTTAGATAAAATCTAAACGAAAAGATATATCAACTACATAATAAATACATGACACAATTATATGGTCCTATTAGGAGCATCAAACCTCAAGTGCGTCACTGACTAGTCCTAGATATCCATGAAGCAGATAAAAAATTGTCAGATTTCAAACAAGAGTCGGATAGTAGAGTAATAATTAAAATAACAATTTCCGAGACCGACTTATGCATGAAGCGAATCAGCATAACAATGTCGAAAGAAGAAAAGTGGGGAGCGTTAAAGGAGTGCGCCGTTAAAATTCAAGCACGGCAAGAATGTTTCAAACTCGACGGTTTCGTCAACATAGGAACGACTCTATGACGACAAGGGGTTGGTAAAACGACGCGAAGCGTACTCGCCAAACGCGAGCGGGCGCGCGTCGTCGTAAGAAGCTGTTAATCTTCGGTAATAAACTGTATTTTCATTATAATACGGCATGAATATGCAACGGCGATAATGGCCTTAATATCCCGGCATGCATCTTCCTGTGCTTTACGAGCTGAGCCTCCTCTGCCGGAATTTGAGGCGTACTCGCAGTGGATTTTGCGACGACGTTACTGTCGGCGTAGCTGCCATCGTGCCCTCGAGCACCGGCTCCTCTCCTCTTTCTTACCCCTCTCTCTGTCAACCCCTGTTTCGCTACTTAAGAACGAATCGTAACGTTTCCCGGTGGTTATCCGTACAGTCTCTACCCCGTTAACGACGCGACGATGCAACACCGCTGATTTCTATTCGTAACGAGCCACTAATTTCGGAACCCTTCGCGCGGTCTTCGAATATTTCTTGGCCAATAAAGAAATCGTTTGCAACGTCCGCTTCCTTTGTTGCTTTGCACGGACTTCGGTAGTTACTTGAGGCATGCAAATCGCGAATAATGCCGGACTACTTGCGCAACTGTTTGGATAACTTGCGGCGATCTCGGTTGTAAGTAGCAAGGAATGAAACTTTGGTGCTAATAAATAAGCACAAAAACAAGGTTCTATCGTTCTTGATATGGTTGCTTTTTACCTCAATTTGGATACCCTAGTTCTACACATAAGTTGTAATTACATTATTAGACAGAAATGGTATATTAAAAACAGAGATTTCACTCGTAACAATTGACGATTTTATAGGAAATCTTACATAAAGTAAGTCTATCCCTTTGTTAGTAGAAGATAATATTAAAAAGTGGCGATACAATGGTGAAATGATAGCAAGAATTATTTGTTTCTGACCGTTTCAAGAATTACTGGTCAAACGTCTTCCGTCGGTATTCTAAATTTTCGAGTTCCTGAAGAAAATCCACGGTTTCCCGTTCCGTACGTGGAGAGGAACGTTCGATCGGGAATTCGAGGTTGTAATGGGCGCGATACATTCCGCATCGCCGTTAATGCGGGGCAACTTAATGTAAGCAGCGAGCGAAGGAATAATAGTGGCCTAGCCTACGGACATTCATTTATCTTAGTTTATTGCCAACTGC
The DNA here is from genome assembly GCA_036983795.1 of Megachile lagopoda. Lineage (NCBI taxonomy): Eukaryota > Metazoa > Arthropoda > Insecta > Hymenoptera > Megachilidae > Megachile > Megachile lagopoda. Next base: position 7,725,260 of record CM072797.1, on the reverse strand, counting down.
GAGGAAACAAACACCGTTGGAATACGCAACGACGCGCCATTAACCTCCCAGTCGCTTTGCCCGGTCTGAGCTTAACGGTTTGTCTCGTACTTTTATTCGCTTGACTTTCTTTTTTTGCTTAATAATGACCTGATGATGCATTTGTGTTAACAGTCTGCTCAAAAGCTTTATTTGATTCGCTCGCGAAGATAGCGCAAAGCTGTTTTTACGTTTCTTTAGGCTAAGTTCTTTACATCAGTTTGGCCTGGATCATAGGTTTAATAATGGGAACATGTTTGGTATTGTATGTAAGTGATTTCTAGATACTGCAAAATTGGAGATTTCGAAATTTAGGAATTTGTGAATATGAAAATATGGGACCTTGGGGACTTAGGGATTGGAAGATGTGGAAATTAGAGAACTTAGGAGTTTGAAAGCTTAAAAATTGGGGTTGTGAGGAATTAGAAATGTAGGTGAAAGGGGTACTAGAGAACTGGAAAATTAGGGAATCAAAGAGCAAAGAAGTTAGAGATCTGGAAATTCGGAAATTTCCGAACTTGCAACGACCGAATTTGGAAATCTTGTATTACAATTATTTGGCAATCTGAAAATGTGGAAATTTGTAAATCCATAACTGCCTCTCTATAATTTTCCCAGAATACGTCGTGTTATCAGAATAGTGTAGACTTATCACAAAAGAGGAATTTCAAAGAAATCAAATAGCAATGACCCGAATGACGAGATAATTAGGGTGCATCGTTTCGCATCAGCCGCGTTCTTCAGCGAAACGAATTAGACCGCGGCTCGTCGCACGAACGAATAAATTTAGGGAATGTTTCGGACCGAACGAGTTGCGGGGTAGGTGAACAGAGAAGGAGCGGCGAACGAAACGAAATAAAAAAAAAAAAGAGAGAAGAAAGAGGAGAACGAGAGAAAATCGAGAAGGGAAAAATGTTTCTGGCACGGGATATAATGGACGCATTGCACACGAATATAATGAGATTTTACAGTGCAATTCACATAAAGCATTGGAAACAACAAAAGCTTTCGTGCCGTGGGGTTGAACGGAGGGACGTGGGGCGGGGGTGTAGCGCGATAAAAATGCCTGCGCCTAAACACATTATTTCTCCGTAGCCCCGCTTCAGCTCTCACCCCCCTTGCACCCTTGTATGCCGCGATCTCTGAATGCAAACTGTTACCCTTTACCACCACCTCGAGGCCACTTCTCTGCCTGTGTATTTTTTTTCCTTTTTTTTTTTAAATACGCCCCTCGGTCGCGGTATCGGGATTGCAGGACGTGTAAGCGTCTCATTAACGGTGCTTGCTTTCTTTTGACGAGCAATGCGCAGTTGATTACCACTCGAAACGCAGCGCCGGAACAAAAACCCCAACAACGGAGACATTTTTGATTATGGGAACGCTTTAAATGCTGATAATTACGACGGAAAAACGGTGCCACAGGAAGAATCAAAGGGTGATTGCGCGGTGGGCAGAAATCGTTCACGCGACAATCAATTTCGTACGACACTTGCTGAATTTCAGGTTTATCGTTCTTGTAACGTGGTTGATTTGTTCATAATTTTACGAGTATTTCGTGTAGGGCAGTCAAATTATGGCTCTATAATAATTTTTAAATTTGATAGCATGATTTCATAACAATTTTTGCACTCTTTTTCCGCAAGGCAGTTACTGATTTTTATTTACGTGTATGATAAAATGGCTGATGTCTGTGTGACAAAATGTTGACACTTCTTAATGTCTAACCTTATGTCTTACGATTATTTTAGTAACTGCATCAAGGTTAATTGTTCCCAGCTGCGTTTTTAAAACAGAGAATGTTCTGGTTTTATGCACACCTTGCAAGAAATGACCATTGGAAAATAAAGATATGAATCAGGTGTGTCAAATTCAAACTGCAAGTGCGTCACGAGTGTGGTATGATATTATGGATCTCTTCGGAGTCGACCTTTCAAAATTACAACAAGAAATAACCTAACTTCTCCACGTTATTATATTCCACTTTTAAATCAATTTCGGGAAAATAGTACGAAGTAATAAAGAATGAACGTATATTAATCTAAAGTGTGCACTACACGCCCTCAGGTTTAACGTCAAAGTAAACGTACCCCTGTTAGCATCTCCGAGGAAATTAAACCTAAAGATCTGAATATTTATTTAAAAGTGTCATTTCAGTTTCGAAGCCACGTCAAAGAACAATTTCTCGAAAAACGCAACGAACCTGAACTCGATGCTGTAGAGAACACGACAACGATTCCACCGCAACGCTTTCAGTGTTCACAGGGCAAACACACGTTAATTAGCCAAGCGCGAAGAGAAAAGGAACCAATACACATTGCATCGGCGGGATTCGAATTTTTGGAAAATCACGATGCCGGGATGGATCCGTTGGACAAACAAGTGCCTAACTCTGCCTACCTGTTTTTTTTTCCGCCCCGAACTGTTTCCGGACCTTCGACTCTGAATACCCTTTGAACGGCGTCCAATAGGGAGTGGAACGCTTGGAAAAAAAGCGAGCTTGCAGGGACCGCGACGGAAAGAGGAAGAGAAGAAGAGCAACAGGGACGAAAGAATCGGTGGAACAGGCCGGCGAACAGAGACAGAACCAGAGGAAGATAAAAAAGATTGGAGGGTGCGTTTTGTCGCGCCGTCGATAAATTTTGAATGCACCCGACGGCGGAATTAGTAGCCTGTTGGGGTAATGATCAAAAAAATTATAAACAAAAGATTCCACGGATGGCGAGCCTTTTTCGTGGATCAGCGAGGCAAGCGGAGAACGCTTGCGAAAAAGCTTTGACGGTGGTACGGTTCCCAGACCTAACCCATCCGGCTCCCATTGGTGGACCAAACCTACCGGCGCTATATTTAAAAATCGGCGCGCTCTCCCGGAAACTTTCTCCACAAAGGGAAGGGGTCGAACCGTTTACATCGAGTTTATTAAAATCGACTGGCCGCGAATATAAACCGTCAAACGTTCGACGCGCAGCTTTCGGTTGGGATTCGCACGAATTCTGGACCTTGTTAAACTCTCCTTTTTTCGTTCTTGCTTTGTACACTTTTGATATATTGAAATTGCCGGCGCCCACTAGACCGATGGACCTAGCATAACGTTATATATCGCCGTTCAATTATTTTCCACGATCGAATGGACCCATTTTTTATATACCTTTGCCTCGAAACGCCGTTCGGACCGCCCGCGAACTGATCAAGTGCCCGTCGAAGAGATCAGCGACAATGGTCTATGTGCTGTTACGAACTGGAGGTACACGAAGATTTTAGTCTCTCAAATTTTCAAATTTGGAATTCTGGTAAATTTGCAGTTTGACAATTTAACAATTTGAAAGTTTAGAAATTTTACAATTTAAGAATTCCAACTTGGAAACTTACAAATTTTAAGTTTATTACTTGGAAGTATGGAAATTTCTAAATTTCAAAATGGAGGAGTGGAGCACTCGACATTGCTCGCGAACTGCCCGTTCTTGTTCTACAGAGGGCGCATTCGCCCGATCACTAAGTCCTTCTTCAACTTTTTCGAAGAACCATTTTATTTCCTCTCTGTCTTCTGCTTTAAATGAATGATTAAAGAGGACTGCTGACTTATTAGGGATTAACAGTAAATACTTTAACACCTTTATGGCTTTATATTCCATCGAATGACCCTCATAATTTTATATTGCCTTTTATATCGTAAAAGCGATTACTGAGAATATGTTTACGAGTTTCTGTAATGTATACTATAAAATTACAAGTCTTCAAATTATACTTAGTACGTGGCACAGTAGATAAAAGTAAAAATATCGATGCAAGAAATTGCGTTTCAAAATCACGAATACGTGAAACCTAACCTCATTTGAATCGATAATTTATGGTCACAATAAGGTTGGCTAAGAATAGTTTGTAGTATGAAATTCACATTGATCTTACGTGATACGAATATAAAATTCAAAGACGAATAAAGTTGTACGGAAGATTAGCTTTAAGTTCTTTTATTACTGTCCATTAGTAAATTTTTCTTTGAATTAGTATAGTTTATGCCGGGTGAATGCAGTCGAATTGTACCTAAAATTGGATACTAATAAGGAAAAGCATTCTAAAATATATTGTGATATACTAATCACACATGCTTTCGCTATTCTATTATTACTAATCCGTCTGATTCAATAATTGGATAAAACTTTAATCAAAAACTGAATATTTACTGAAAATAAGATTCCATGCATTTTGTACAGTTTATAAAACAGGAAATTATGGAATTTAGCGGTGCTACGTTTTAAGTGTAACAAAATGGACCTATTTCCAAATCTTCAAATTCCTAAACTCCCAAATTTCTACTTGCATTTCCCAATCTTCTAATTTCCCGACTTTCAAATCACCAAATTCCCAAATTCCCATTTCCCACTTTCGTAATCTTCTAATTCGACAGATTCCAAATTCTTAAATTCCCATTTCCCCGTCACCCAACCTTCTAATTTCCCAATCTCCCAAATATCCACGTCCCAAATTCCCAAAAGCCCAGCCATACTGCTGCGGATCTCCATCAGTAAATCTAACAAAACCCCAAACAAAAAGCCTATATACACCAGCGGTGGTAATTACTTTTGGAAATTCATACGTAACCCTAATACAGTAAGAAGGGGAAGTTCTAGGGGCATCAAAATAAGATAAATTGAAAAAAATGAAAACAAAAAAGAAGAACAATACCTATCGTATCAACAAAAAGCACAGACGGATAACGGAAGGCTTAGCCGTAGCCCGGCTTCGTCAGCTTTCAAATGCAATTGATACGTACGGTGGATGATGCTGGTGCCTGCCGTGATCGTAAATCCGTCCACCAACGCTACAGGGAAAGAGAGAGATTCATTATTTTTAATTAAACAAAACAATAATACGCTTATTAATTGATTAATTAAACATCACGTATGTATTACGTTGTTCCATCAACGGCCGGCACCCGTCGGTTAATCCACCCTTCGACCCCTTTCGGAACGTCCGCCGCTTATTACGCCGACTTTTATCCAGGGAGTTTCGCGGCAACGACCCGCCAACAGGAGAGGGAATACAAAAAAACGAGGAACGATCGAAAAAAAAATTTCGTTCGCTCTGGTATCATTGTGTTTGTTCGGTCGGCCGTGATCGCGACGCGGGTTTTATCAATACCGCCGTTTTCGGAGGGATAATAGCCTGATTTTTTGCCCCCCTCCCCTCGGTTCACCGTCGCCATCGCGTCCACGACTTCTCATCGATCGGCAAATTTAATGAAGTTGTATCAGTTATCGAGCCAGCCGGTTTTTCTTGCAATTTTAGTAATTAATTTCTCGATTTAGCGATGACGTCAACGGTTGACGCGCAACCAGCCACGGTTCTAACAAATTTAACGTCATACAGAATTCTGTCAATAGTTTATGCCTTTCTTTTATTTTCCACATTTTTTCCTTACTATTTAATCATGTCTGTATGAAATGATTGATGTATTCGAAACTGATTACGCGGTATAATAGCCTTTGCGCAAAGGCTATTTGCATCGCTATCGCTTACTTTCCTACCATCGCAATAATTACTGACAACGCAAGGTGTTCGAAATACTTCAAATCTCATACCATACAGTGAACCCCACTGATCACCAAAATAACTGAACATCCAAATTCCTACAGCACCCTACAAACACTTTTCAAATTCTAAGAAAACAGCAAAAATAAAAGAGATTGGAAACAAATCTATGCAACAAGCTTTAAGTTGCCACTTTCCAATAAGCAGTCTCCGAGTCGAAAGAGTTAACTCGGTCCCAAAACAAAGCCTCTTTACACCTTTGACGGAGTGCCTCCATTTTGTCCGTAGACCCCGAACAAAGACAGAAAAGGAAGAAAGAACTGCGCGCGTCAGACGCACAATTGCAGCGCGTAAATAAAATATCCCGGTCCAGAAACGAGAGCAGGACGGCGGGATTTAAAAAAAAAAAGAGGGAAAATGGAAAGAAGAAAAATGGCGCAACGATGTGTGCAGGTAGCTGAGGCCGCGTTGTAAGGCAATTCTCAAACGTAGGCGCGCGACCGCGTGAAGTGCATAAACTTCCGGTGACGCTTGCGCGTGGCGAGGAGCGAAGGTACAAAACCGGCGGGCAAGTTGGGCGCGATATAAAACGCCTTTGTCTTGCAAAAACCCGCAGACGTATATCATGCGAGGCCAGGGCAACGGGCATTGTTTCGTTCTCGCATAATTATCGCGAGTCACGTTTTAAAGTTGAATTTCACCTAAATAAAGCTTAATGTTATTATCGCGGCCAGCGGCGACCCGCTGCCGCCATTATGAACTGGTTACAGTCTCAAACGTCATTGTACCACGAAACGATCGTTTCCAACGATATTAAGGCGAAACGTCGACGTTCTTTTTCCATAGGGATTTTTACCCCGTGCCGCGATCGACGTTAATTAGATGCACGCGTCGTTGCGGCCTCCACCGCTTATTTTCGCTACCCCTTTTGCATTTTTTCGGCCGTTATGACATTGTACCGCCGCAATAGGGTCTTTTCAATACTTTTACCGTACGTTTTATTTTGACAAGCTTTGCCTTTCGTTTTTATTAAACCGTATCACTCTTTACTCTGATATTAACCGTGAGCGTCAGATTGTCAGATTATATTACTTTAAATAATTTTTACTTAAGTAATACAAAATTATTATAGTTTACTTCTTTCTCGTTTACTCTTCCTATAGAGGTCTCTACTGCTCAATAAAGTGAAATGTAGCCACAGCTGTTCTGAAACAGCTATTTGTCATACTTAATCGAGACCATAAACACCTACTTGTAACTCGTGATATATTTTCAGATAGAATACGTCACAATCATTCTATTCTTAAGTTCACTCCTCAAGCACATTACACGAAATTGTTAAAGTAACGTTCGATTAGCAAAAATTGAAAAAGACGATAGCGCACGTCTGTACCTTGGTTATCAAAATTCTGAACGTGGCTCGTGAAGAATGCTTACATAATTATTTGCCTGGCAAGTGTATCAACCATGAAACGGTCCGTTCAACTTGCCACGCACATGTCTTTCGCAGCGTCGTTTGGGCTCGATCCAATCAATTTCGCGTCACTCGCCCGAAGAAACTCACCAGCCAGAAAGTCGAGATGGGTGTAGGGGGGCTATTTAAATTCAGTTACAGCGAAATCGCTTCAACTCGCCGGGAATAATTAATCGTCGAACAAAAAGATCCCTGTTCCATAAATTAAGATAAATTCCTGCGACACGTCGATTCGCTCGGTCAGGATCGTTGCCAAACATCGGCGCAGTTTTTCTCGACTGCGAAATAGTAAAAAACAGAAAAAAAGAAGGGGGGAAGAGTCCATCGGCAGCCGTATTCCCCCAACGAATCTGTCACGCTCCCTTTAGCCGGCTTGTAGAACGAAGCTGACGCGTGCGCTCGCACGCACACCGTCATCCCCTTTCTCGTGAGCACTCGTACCAACGGGGAAAACGGCAACTGATACATCCGCGATTCCGGCTACTAACAAACCCAATAAAAATAATGCACTTTCGCGCATTTGCAAATGAACGTTGTCATTTTATTTCGACAGGAATGAGTCACGTGGCGCGCTGGGGCTGCCAACAGCTTCCGCCACTGATAATAATTATGGATATTGAGAATGGTTATCGCTGACTACCCGCGTATTAATGACGCGATCGCTGGGATGCCGATAAACAAATTTCCTGTGTGCGAATGCTGTCTAATTTTTTTCACCGAATAATAAAATGCGCGCGAGAACAACTAGAATGTGAGAAAGTAGAACATTTTGATAAGTTACCTAAAGGTTCCTTTGATCATATATGGTCTGATTTTAGTCATACAATTCAATTTTTATATGTCAGTTATAATCAAATTTAGAGAAATGTAATTTCAGAAGAGTGGAGATAGATGAGGGTGCAGATATTGCTTTAAGTATCAGGATTAAATTACTGAAGGTAACTTCTCGTCTATCAAAGTACTGACAAAATACATCTATCCTTCGTACATGTATTATGAGTAATTGAGAATAATTACAATAGTTCCAAATATAACTTCCATCTATATGTACTAATAATTGCATACAAACATTCCCATTATTAAAAATGACATTTATAACCCTGCACGGTTGCAACTCAGTAAAGATTAACATCGATAAATAATGTATCTAGAACAACATCATAATGTTGATAGAAATACAAATATTTCTCAATTTTTCCAACGTATTAACCATCAATTACGTCGCAGTTGAAAGTCGAAGTTGTAACCATTTCGAATTTTTTTTTTCAACGTCCCACGCTTCAATCTCACCTACACGTTGTAATTTCAAGCACCGCTTCGATCAATTCTGGTGAAGTTAAGTCATCGCAAAAATTCCGATACGCCAGGCAAGAATGAACGTTTCACGCCATGAACATTTTTTTATTCTTCCACGGGAGGGTGGATAGGTGGCGGACGCATAACGTGTAATTACTGTCCATGGAACGGTGGAAGCACGTTTATGCGCTGGTCGTGTAACGTCCAGTTATACACGGTTCTCGATAGTCGTCATTTACAGGAACGTCGCGTTGGATACGGGCGTGTGGCTGTTTATGAATTGACACCGCATTAGGGATATTGCTTAACAATAGCGACGCTGTGAGCTCGTCGAAGGGATGGCGTGAAAAGCTGTTATTTTGAAATGCGTTATCGCTGCAAGTAGTAATTGCGTGATTGCAAGGGACGTTATGAAATACCACTCCCGTGTAGCTACTTTGTGCTAAGATGTAACGGAAGTTATTCTTGAGAACCACTTTCTGAAATCACCTGTTTCAGAATCCTGCCACTCTATTTTTTGTTAATAGCAGTTTTGCTTTATGCTTGTATCTGACCAAATGAGCAGTTCCATTTCCTGATACTCTTTTTCTGGTTCCAAAGAAATAAGAGCTTGTTTTTGACAAAACGAGTAGATTCATTTTCAACCCAGACACCCTTTCTCTTTTCAAAGATAAGATTATTTTTATGCTCGACAAATTGATAAATATGTATGCAAAAGAGTGTCCCAATAATTATACGTTGCTGATACACCGAATGAAATAACCTGCTAAGAAGGTATTAAATTTGGAACTCGAAATTCAACTTAGTCATCTACAGAAATTAATGAAAACGCGCGATTTCTTTCCACTGAACTTTCACCATCACATCGGAACACTTTTTCACGCTTCTTTCTCGGTTCAAAAATTCATCCAATCGTGTCTTATTAATTTCTCTGGTAAAACCTCGTAAGTTCGTTCAAGTAACCACAAAACTTGCGCGTTTATATTCCGTAATTAATTAACGTGGCTCATAGTCGAGCAGAAAGAAAACTTTTGTATAAACATCGTTGTAATTAAATTCGTAGCCGCGTTTTCATTAAAAAAAGAAAGAAAGAGAAGAAAAGAGCAAGTGAAAGGAGAAACGAGAAATAATAAAGAAGAGGGTTACATAATTTCTGAAACGTTCTTTGTGACTTCTGCGAGACGCCTTCCAATAGAATCGTAACACTCGAATTCGTAATTATAAAAGCGGAATGGCAAAGCGACCGCCAGGCCACGGAAGAAAGCGAATTTTTTTTAAACACAATAAGGCGAAACACGGGGTTAAACGCGGTTTTCTCGCCTTGTTACGTCGATACTTCGCAACCCCCTCATTACCTTTCAAAGTAATTCCGCGTGCAGAATTAATACTATTAAAACTATCGCGCCGGACACTTTGCTTGGCTTCGGCGTTCCCTTTGCTCCGCTATTTTTTTTAACGCGTATCTCATTCAGTGACTGTATCGTTAGCAACGACTTTTTCTAAATAATGTGCTATGTAAATTCTATTTAACGTGTTTAACCCGTATATTGTTACGTGTTTAACTCACAAACCGAGCTTCAGCTGTTCCTTTTTCATGCGTACCTTTTGTTCATTTCCTTTGCAATTATACGTTTTAATTAAAGATGCAGAGGAAAATAATCCGGGCATTTTTGTGATTCGATGCATTTAATTTTTAACGAAATAATTTACGACACTTTGTTTTCCATTAAGAAATCGAAAGATCTATATCTGAGATTCGATACGATCTCCCTGATACAAGATATAATTATATTTTACATCATTATTTAGCGTGACGCGATAGAAACGGCTCAAATTAGATTTTCTCTTTACTTTCCTTAATTGCGCTCGTGTTGCGTTCCTCATCGGTGGCCGTCGCATCAATTAACGCATTAATTGAACTTGTCTCGCGATATAACTTGCACGGTTTCGCTAATCAGAAGCGATATTCGGTGGACGATGCCGCTCGATGTGTCCGCGTAATTAAAAATTCGCTCGACTGCTTGACTCGCCGCAGCCTCGCGTTCCACCCCTGCGTAGGGAGTTAATAAACGCAGAGCGGCGCTGGAACGCGGCAAAAAACCGCGTGTCGCACCACCTGCACGCATCTCCGCGTGTACAAGCGCGTTCTCGCGACCGGCTGCTTTAGGAGGCACAGTTTCGAGGAATCCGCTGGTTTTTGCGGATTATCCTGGCCGACACGGCTCGACGGTTAGGTTGCCTGTGCGAGCGAGAAAGAGAGAGAGGAAAAAAGGGAGGAAATCAGCGTAGCAGCCGCCACTTTTCAGCTCTGGCTATGCAAATCGCGTTTCGCCGCGTAACGCGGCGATTACGCTCGGTTTTGGCGCGCGAGCCGCGCGTGCAGCAAACCGTCGTCGTCGAAAAAAGGAGTGGAAAAGGAAACAAAAAAGGTGGTTCGGCTGGCTGGCCAACAGTAGGGGTGGCAGGTGTCGGTGGGTTGGGGTACGCGCGGAAAAAAGTCGCGAATGTTGTAAAAATCCGGGACCGCCAATCGGCTGCATTGTGTCCAGCCGGCGAACAATACCGACGGCGTTCGGGTGACTGGCGCATTTTCCTGCGAATTGGCCGGTATTGTTGGATTTTTCAAATTGTATTTTTAGCTTACGCAGGGACAAAAATTGCCTGTCGTCGGTGAGTCCTTTCGGACCACCCTTCGCTGCCGCGAACGTTTTCTGTGCCTTTTTTTACGCCGCAGGAGTTGTTGCCTACCAATGCCGCGGATGCATCTGCGCAAATTTCCGGATTCGCTGCTGACATGCCGGATAATCTATAGTTATTCTTACTACAGGCATACTCGTGGCTATATTTGTCTAAAACAGTTGACTACTGAACATCAAAGAAGAAATGAGATGTAAATTAATATTTTGGTAATAAATATTTTAACTATTGAAATTCGCAAATGACACCTTAACGATTTCTCAACGAGGTATTTTTAAAACTGTTAAAAGGAATTGTTCGATTGAGGTTAATTTTGTGAAAGAAGTACAAATCCTGTTGCGATATCAGCTTGATAAATTATTGTCTTTCTTGTGGCAGCAAGAAGAAGCACCGAAATAACTGATCAGCTGTTCAACGATTCCAGCGAGTAACGAGGTAGAGGATAAAAGATAGAATAAAACAGAGCATCATTTCCTGTTTACGCGAAGCAAGAGTGTACCGCGAGCACGAAAGAAGCCCGACAAGAAAACCACCCTCGCTGTTCGCTCTCGAATGACAGTCAAACGCTACAACAGACCCATCCCCGATACAAGGAGTCGCGGTACAGCCGCTTGTCTGCACCGGGCATTCCTAGAACAGTAATCTTATTAAATTTACATATTAATCAACGGATTTTAATTATCCCCAACCCCCGTCGAGAGAGGAGAGGCTTGCCGAAAGAACGGGACGGAGGGTGGTAGTCGGAGCGAAAGACAGAGAACGCGGAGGAACGATAAGGGGTTGAACGGGGTGAACAAAGACGGAGAAACTGTCAGAGAAAGCTGAAGAGAGAAAGAGACAATGGCGGAGGGAGAAAGTTGTGGCTAGTTGAAATGAGAGGAGCAGATAAAGGGGGCAGAGAGACAGACAAAGAGAGAGGGAGGAAGAGAGACAACTCCACCCTTGTGCGGCGGTAGCGGTAGCGGTGGCGGAGACCGAGCCAGCTCTCGTAATTTACATTAATCCAATAATTGCATGGAGGTTTCCTAATTAGAAATTCAAATGAGGTGGTGGCAGGCAGGCACAGCCAGCCAGGGCTACCAACTCAGCAGTGGGAGAACACCATCGCCAGCGAGCAAAGTCCGTGCACATCGGGCGATCGTACGTCGACTGGCCCTGGCCTAACACGAGTTTCGACGATGCCAGGATGGGCGTTAAAAGCTACCGGAATTCTCGAAATTCAGATCCAATGGTTACCGTGTTACGTATACCGAACCTAATACTGCTTGTAGACGATGCTCTCGTCATTTAATCGTTTCTTAAAATAATATATTATCGCGTTTACTATCACTGTAACAATAATCATCTGCTGCATCACGCATTACAATCCTCAATAAAATCTCTTTATTTCTCAAATTCTGCCATTTCAATACGCAAATAGCTCTTTACTTCGGTTATTCGGTAATAAAATAAACCTGATACGTCGAAGTCTGACAATTTTGTAAATATAGAAATGTAAAAACATCGAACTTGAATTTACAGTGACACAAAATTAGAAATTTACAAATTATGTAGGTTAGAAATTGAATCCTTTGTAATCAGCGAGTTTTGGCATATGTCTCGTGCAAAGGGTTAGATGCATAGAAATTTCCGAACAGTTCAGATACGTCGATAAACGTCTGAATCCGATTCGAATTGCACGTTAAGAGAATCAAAAAAAGAAGTAAAAATTTTCAATTTAAAACGGAAAGCAGCCACACCATCGGTTACCTCCGCGAAAGAATTGAAAAGAGGGAGGAAAGATTGAGGCGAGCCGTCGCGTCGGCCGAGGGCAATTTCAGCGCAATATACCGTTGTCCATTGGTACGTCCCGGTGCGTGTGGTCCTTTTGTTGTCCCCGGAGGGATCCCTCGGCAAACCTAACACGTCCCTAATATCGTCACAGGTTCGTCCCTCGGCCGTCAGGCCGAGCATATCGTAGCCCACGGTCGAACCGTTCCTGATAGTCCCAACGTGGCCGATTAGCGAATGTGTCAACCTGTGAGCGTGATGCGTGCATATTATTTGCACTAGTTCTCGCTTAAACTTCCCCTACGTTGTGACCGACGATTCGTATCTCTTCGGGATCTCTTTTCCAACCCTTGCGCGAGGAAACCAATTCATGAAGAGCTACACTGAGGGACAGCTTATACAGACAGAATGAAAATAACCAGCCAAGGAGAGATTATAGTTAGCTAAGTTCTTGCGTTACGATTTTAATCAGCATAATTATAAAATGTAACGATCTATGGGTGGTAATAGAGGCATATCACTTTTACGAGCGATGGGGGAACCGCTATTATGGAAGACTTTGCTACTTTATTCGCCGTGATAAAGGAATGCCTATCTACTGCAGTGGTTCTCACTTGCAGATCTAGCTGGTAATCATATATTCCACATCACACTATTTCTAGATACAATATATGATTCTTATGTCTCCAGATCTCTATTCCTTTATATTTGTAACTCACAAGATTCCTTCAAAAGTAAAATGTCTACATTGTCGGATCCCAAGCGCGAAATTGCTGTAACATCAGAACGTTACATCGCTATACTCGTACACCTTGAAATCCCTATGTCCCTGTACACCTATATAACTATGTCTGTTTATGCTTAGATCTCCATATCTTTAGTCATTCGATGCTACAGAATGTCACTGATCCTCGCATAGAAATTGTCTGATTCTTACTGATCAGAGACAAAAGACAGAAAGGATGACAAATGTTCAGCTTCCGAAGAAACGCGAGAAGAAAGAGGGAAAGATCTCGCTGAAACTGGCGCGCAGTGATTCCGGGTCACCGAAGAGATCATCGTCTATTCCCATTGCGACAGGTCAGCCGTGCTTCGTCGAAGGAACTCCACGTGCAATTATGATAATGGCGAGCGTAGTTGAGGCGCCTAACCCGTGCTAACTCCGTACGTTAGTTCTGGTAGTTCTGATATCGTCTGTGTTTAAACAGCCAGGCGGTGCTGCGGCAACCGTCGTCGTCGTCGTCGTCGTCGTGGAAGGGGTCTCGGAATAGCGAAGGTAACCGGGAAGACAGGCGGGGGTAGATGGTGGTGTTGGGGGTAGGAGGACAAGGAGAGGAACGGGTTGAACACGAGGAGAGAAAGGGGGCTGGCAAGCTGGATGGTGGGGTACGAGGCTACGACGGCAAATCTACATAATATAACCAACTATTGTTCAAATAGACGGCGCTCCGCAGATTCAATTACCATTGTGATACAATTAATGTTGGGAATTTCATCAATTCGAGTGCCGGGCACGGCTCTTACATATGCATAGCAGAATCGAACGTGGGCACGGATTTCGCGGCCGCGAAGAAAGTCGTCGACAAATATTATTCAAGCGGCTTTGGTGTCTAATCAGCTACCGGGATGTACAGGGATCGTTTCTGGGATTGGGTCTCTTAATATCGTCCTTGGGATCACTCTGACACCTGCACGGAAATTCACTATGTATCTTCAGCAACGAGTTGTCTATGATTTCGAAATTATCTTTCAAAGATCACTGTTTAGAAATTCTACCGAAATTGTTGGGATCATCATCTTTCGCATCTACATTCTTCCACATGGTTTTTAAATTTAATAACATGACAATCCTGTTGAATCTGTATCTTCAACATGTCTTCATATCTTTCTCTTCAAAGTTAACGATGCGAATTAACACACTTAACTCTGCGGAATGATGCCACTTTGAAGACACAGTAAGGTGTAATAAATGAATGTAATTTATGAAGAAGACTGTTTGAAGATTGGGGTATAAAAGAGATAGTAACGAAAGCGTACCATCGGTAAGATGGATTGTATACAATAATAAGAATAAGGCTTCGGTATTCAAGCGGCTTTGCCGTCTGATCAGTTACTGGAACATAGGGGATCATTTCTGGAATTGAATCCCTTGATATCGCAATTCGAATCACTATGGTATCGTATGGACAATTGTAGATGGATTCTGTCCATGTACATTGTGCAAAGAGTTGTCAATGATCTTGCAACTGAATTGTATTGACTAATCAAGTCTACTATAGATTAGAATCTATGTTAAAATGTAATGAAAATGAGATGTATAATAATACGATTGATCGAATAAATCGATTTCGTATGAAACATGTAGGTTGAAATAAAGAAACAAATGGCAGCAAATACGAGGAACATTTGGATACGAGATTACGTGAAAATTAGAGGTTTAAAAGGAAAAATCGGTAAAGTGGATTGCGTACAAACACAAGAATTAAATTTCATTTGACCACGTAAATGTTTAAATCGGCCATGAAACTACGTTAGCCGCGCAACATCCCGAGCTAATTCCCCGGAAAAATAGGAAACGAAACCAAAACTTCCAATTCATTGGTCAAACAGCAGAAAACTGTTGAATCCAACTTCGATACCGTGCAACGGAATTCCCCAAGCGTGGTTCCTTGAAACATTAATCCACGGTACGTTCCACGATCGACCCTCTCGCCCTGTCGTCGGGCTATATTCGACAATTATCGTTTCACCGAGCACCGGCATATTCCATGGCCGAAATCACGATCAAGGTCTACCCCCATCGTTAATACGCAAAAATGATAACGACGCGTTATTCAATTAGATTATTTTCATGGGACGCGTAGTAATTTCATTGCGTGCGACGGGCAAAGCGGGTGGAAAAGGGTGGAACGATAGGGTGTCGTGCAAGGGGGGCAAGGGGTTCAGGTTGGGTGGCAAAAGGGGGTGGTTTTGAGTGAATTGGAGAGCTGGACGCCAGAGGCGGGGCGATGTAGGCGCCGCATCATTGCCGGACGTTAATCGCTGATATCGTTGGCCGAATTAAGCGGTATATCGAGAGCTTTTAGAATTAATCGTAAACCAACCGCGGCCCCGAAAACAGATCGTTCGTATCACGAGGCTCATTTCCAGCGTCGAAATTGAGAGCCACTGGTTGGCTCGCGTGCACGGATCCATATAAATTCTAATTCCGCAATCAGCGGTATCCAAGATAGTTCTAGGCCGATCCTAGCCGGCTAATTCCAACTACCTAACACACACTGCTCGCGCCCTACCTACCAACCTTCTTATATTTGCCCGACAGTTTATAATAGCCATAATCAACGGTTATACCAATCCCACGATAATAATTACCGAAGCTGAAACTTTCAGCTTTCGGCCCGACGGCCATGCAACCTCTCCCGTATATGTATACACACAACCCGATTGTACGTGTGAATTCTCGTGTCTCGTGCGGCTAATTCGCCGACACACGCGTCGTCGTCGCTGTATCTAACTCCTTCGGTGATTAAATTTCATTTTCGTCGCGAAAGAAAACACACGAAAGGCGATGGGGACGCGATACTAACAACCGTGTCGTCGTGAACGATCAATCGATTCAGCGGGGGCTTACTGTCGTCGCTTCGCGGATGTCTTCACTAGTCTATAGATGCTGAGATTGCCGGCCTGGTAATCTGGCGAATCATTAAATACAATTAAGACCGTCCAGCGAGGCAGACAGACGGGCTACGAAACTCTGCGAGACAATCGTGACTGGCAATTCGCCACGAACACCCGTGAAAAAAGAAGACATTCCGTGTTATATAGAATAGGGTCCACCTTGCACATTTCGGTGACCTTGATGTTATGAAGTTCAATATCCTTCAAAATTTTATATACTTCGTATATTGTACACGAGATAGTAACATATACATTTTTTTTTTAATTCGACCAAAGACCTAAGCCTAATCGAATAATGGTTTGGATGGTTCTTATACATGTGTTCTGTAGTCAGACTTCAAATAAAATAGTAATATATTCTATTACGAATTTCTTTGAATCCTAGAATTAATCAAGTAATAAAAATGCTGTCTATTATCTATACTATCCTTACATATTATCTATAGATATATGTATGCATCTATGTGCCTCAAGCATCTGACACTATTACTTACAATAACGATATTCAATACAGGTAATGAAAATTTAATTGGCAATTAGGTCATATTGCAGACAATCAAGCGCTGCAACACACACGAATTAACATAAACCGTGAACGATGGCAAGATAAAGAGACAAAACTACGGTGTAAAGATTCGTATGGTTTACATACATCTTGTGTCGAATGGGGGGACCTTGAATTACTGGAAATAGGATGGATCGATTCGAGTCGAAGCCAACCAAGTTTACTAGACACTGGGTAGGGGAAGAAGGGAGCAATTTTCAACCCCTGTTGGTCTCCTAGAATAATCGATCGTATAATTATCGTGATGTACCTGCTAATGCCGCGAAAATCAGCCCCTCGCAACGTCCGCCGTGCCGTGCAGACGGCGGGTTAAGCGTCGGTAGTAGGAGCACATGGTAATTATATCACCGACTAATGGATATAGTTAATTGCTAATTATGAGGCCTGCCGAATGATCGATAGTACCGTGAGGCATCGCGGTACCCCCCTCGATCGTTGGTTGGAAACGACAGGCAAGGGTCGGGGGATTACCAAGAATGTCATTCTGGCCTACCCTAAGCCAACACTGTTCGTTCTCCCTCTGTAAATTAGGCTGCGTTCGCCGGAGATCGATAATTCGAATTGATAAACGAGTCTGTGCCTTTCGAAATTCTAGAAGAATAGTTCTGTTGAAGAATATAATTTGCTGCTGAAGATTTACAAATATCTCCAAAAATGGCTATTTGATGAAAGAAATCTGATCAACATATAGGTTATGTCTCATTAGCGTACAGTGTGCCATTGAATGAATTGTTCTATATTAGAAATATTGATTATATATTTAAATTAATTAAGTTGCACTTATTGTAACGGTATCACGAGTTTAAAGAAAGATTCGATGAAAGATACCAGTTGCGGAAATATATACTGCTTAGACCATGTAACGAGAAACTGTAGTTCTCCACATTTTATCGTCGAACGAGGATCGTGTGACGTGTATGCAAGGAATTAAAAATGAAACACACGAAGACTGGCGCGATAGGTGAACGTTAACCTTTGGTCTCAACAGAATAGCATGAGTCTTTGCTAAGCGAGTTGCCGCTGACTTAGGTGAAAACGTCAAAGAGCAGAATAATGTTAGAGCCTCGATCCAAGGGAAGGAACTTTATTAGATCGACAAAGTCCTCGTTGACAAAGTGACTTCTACGTCGAAATTCAACCGACGAGCGAGAAAACTGCGATGGAGGTGCAAATAGCGTCTGGCAAGGGTAAAGTTCACGTACGAAGTCAACATTCTCCTGCTTACCAAAAATCAAAGAGATGGAGATTAAAGCAAATTAGCTCTAAGTCTTAAATATTTGTTATATCATAGTCTCAGAATATTTTAGGGAATATATTGATTAAGTGTTAGCGGTGATGTCTGATAAATAAGGAATAATTTTTGTTAGTTGAGGTAGTTATAAATATGTGCATTTTTCAAGTGGTTATATTTATTCATCTCTTTGTTTTTGGTATAGTACATGCCTGGAAAAGTAACAGACCTTTCGTATGGATCTTTGATATAGGAAAACATGTCTAGATGAGTATTTGATAGAGCAGATAATATATAAATGTCCATGACAAACAAAAGTCTCTATATACCTACTTGTTCTAATGTGTGAAATACATCTTTCAATCATACATGTGGGTCGCAATTAATCCGTGGATAATAATAGGGCAGCCTATATAGAATGTAAAATCTGAAGCTAGTTTGTATCTATCAATCATAACGTCACCGTCTCGCAATTTAAAAATTCATCGATCAAACCTTCTAAGCAAACGATGGATTCCTTTTTGGTCATTAAACATTTGACTCCGTAATGATGTTTGGCTCGCGCCACAGGAAGCCCGAGCACTCGGTAATTCGTATAAGGAATAACATTATTCCAAGAAGGCTTATTATACACGGCGACCGATTTCCGAGCAGTCCTTGAGTTACACAATCCTGAGCCAAGTAAGATCATTAGCAGATGCCTCGGTGTTAATGAGCGTAATTCTAGATGTTCCAACGATACTACCAGCCGTACTCGCGGTTCTCTGCTAAGACGATTATTCCAGCTATGTTCTCCGACAGTAAAGCAAGGAGTACGGTCATAAGTAGGTAGTATCTGTTGGTCAATATAGTCCGCGAGGAAAAAGGTTAATCGGTACCGAGGTTTCTCTCCATTATCATCGTCAAGGCTGTGAAACGTGACTATCAATGTCGAATCAATTTTCCGCCGGCGTTCAAGGCGACGAATCGTTGCGGGACGAAGACGAATTAACTCGCTCGCGAGTTTTCATTGTGCCGCAACGCGTAACGGCTTGTTGCTAATAATGTTCCGTTTTCTCTTCGCGGCCGATCCTTATCGGAAATTGACGCTCAAAATTACGCTTGCCACGATGCCGTTTCCTCCACGCTCCCTCCTCCCACGATAACGAGTCTGCGTGTGCATGCAATTTAACCGTCTTCTCCTTGGGGAGTTCACTTATTTGCGCCAGCATTTTAACCGGAGGCGTGTTAAAACGTATCGATTAATTAATGTCCTCGCCTTTCCTCCTAATTGATTTTACATTGTTCTGGATGAATTTCAACACGCGTTCTTCACAACTTCGAAACATTTATTCTTATATTTCATACTCCCATGGGGTTATTTGAAATGTTTGTTTATAAATGTCATTTGTCAAATGTTATTAAATTTCATTTGTTTATGTATACGAATAAATGAATTATAATGAGTTACATAGAGTAGCAGAAAGACAGAACACATTTTTTTAAACAAACTGTTAGCTGTTATAATGTAATTTATTTTTATAATGGATTAAGAGACAGATTGAAACAGTTATAAAATTGGAACCGTGTAACCCAGTAGACATGAAAATCTTTCCCCAACTTTGATCTCTGACACGAGTATCATCCAACTCATCATCGTCCCTTGTTCACCCAGCTGCTAATTGCTCTTCAGCGTACATTAATTAATCCTAATTCCATTCGTAAATTGACAACTCATTTCACCCAATTGAATCAACTCATTGGCTTACTATCTTCATCTAACTTCCCAGAACCTCCTCCAAATTCTTCGCATACATACCGCCGTGCACAGGTCGTGAGATTGCTAGAATAATTTGGAATGTGTAAAAATAACGTGGAGAACTGAAATTTATGCTGTGACCCCAATTGTTGAATATCTCCTGGAGAAGCTGTGAGATGAACTACAGAGAACTATTCAAATCCTGGATAGACAGAAATGCTAACAAATTACTACAAAATTAATTCGTATGAACTCGTCGAAACTTTCAAGCAAATGAAGTTTGTGAAACGAAAATTTCTTCTTTCAGCGCGATTTACAGTGAATCTCTTTAATTAGTATTAATTTGAACAAAAAGCTGAAACTAAGCGGCAAGTGACTCATGAAAGCATCCTAATCTCGAAAGAATCACACTTTGATGAACGCAGTTCAAAGCCAAGGATTCCTCGTAAAAATTCCAACCAACAAGATCAACGACGTCCTCCAACTCGGTGTAGCTCCCGTTTAACTTGAACTTGCGATTCAGCGAATGAAGACGCCATTATTAAAGGAAATGTCAAGTGTCGGAACAGCGAGTGCGCGGATTAACGCACTCCCATGCATCTCTATTGCGCCGATTGGCGGCATTCGTCGTCATCTAGCCGCTTTCGAGTCTCTCCGCGAGATTGACCGGATTTACCAGGGTAATAATAATTCATTCCTCCGGCTCTTTCCCCCACTAGCTACGACAAGTGGATCTGATCGCTTAACATGTGCTGAACGTTGGTTCGCGCTGATGACTTCTGGGAAGCATCTTCACCGCGGTACACTTAGAGACGTTACCGAGGAAAACGTCAGCACATAATTACCGCAACAACTGCGATACTCGACGAGGCAACAATATTGTAGTCCTGGCCAACACGTTCGTTCACCCCTTCTGTTCCCGTAATTCGACTCTCCACTTTGTCGCCTTATTTCGATACAAAACCATTTACCAATTTAAAACTTGTACTATACAAGTATGTTGAAATATTCTGAAATTGTTAAATTCTTACATAGATCTATACATCTGGATACCCTCGATATATTCTCAAATTTATATGTTTTTACGTACCTAAATCTTCTCTGTGCGTAAAAGTAATCTTGATGTAACGAATGCAGATTTGATATCGAATAACAAACGAAGGAGTGAAGAATACAGATTTATCGGAAGAACTATCGTGTAACACATTGTTATAATGTACGGACTGAAAAGTAACATGACTTTGTAATTACGAATCAAGATGGCGTTAACACAGGTAGCGGCTATTAACATAACTATGAACCGTGACAGATGCCTAAGACCCCAAGTATAGAACGAGTAATGACAGGGAACGGATTCTGATATTATGTTTGCACTGTTAACCATGTTTAATTGCAATTGTGTGGAATTTTCCATAACGCTTATGGCGAGAAGCGGTTACGCGAATAAACAGAAAACGTCTAGATCCGGTTGTTGGCTACGCACTCTTCTTGTTCTACACTTCTTCGAACGTGATTTCATAAACAAAGTTAGTTACTTATATCAACCTTGTGTTTATTATGTATAGTATGTCAACCAATAGACAATAAATTCCTCTACTGAAATTTGTGGCTATGAAATTTGAAAGTGTTAGGTTATGTCACAGAAATCTATTTCGGGCTACACCTGTACCCTTGACGAACGGGGGTTAATAAAGCAGGAAGCGAAGGATAGTACGTCGCGAAAGGGACGAATCGCGTGAGCAAGCGAAAAAGGAAAGAACGAAGGGAGCGAAAAAGAAAAAAAAGAGGGAGCAACGGACCAGGAGAGCTCGACACTTCGTACAGGACCGAGGCCACGGTCGGTTTAATTAAGTTGCTTGAGCCTGGCAGAAGTTTCGTCGGGTTTGTTTCGAGGCGGTAGAGATGGCAGTGTACAGCGACACAAATAAATTTTCCCGGAATGGCATTGTCTTTGAGGTCGACACATTTGCGGAATAATACTCGATAACTCCGAGGGCCGAGGAGAAGTTATATTAGGACGGCTTAATTAACCCCCTACCATACCCTCTTCCCCCCACCAATTCTATCACCCGGCATTCTACACCCCTTCCGTATCCCCACCAAAACGTAGTCCCTCTTTCTCCCCTTCAACGTGTAACCGGCGTCTCTCCTTCGGGATACCCTTCAACGAACGGCGATATAGATGTCTGCTTCGACTCATTATGGATTCCTTATTACGGGGATAGATTAACGGATTAAATCTTAACCGACGACAGACGGTACCGCTAGTATGGTGCTTCATTAATCATTAATTTCTCCTTTGTTTAATTATTATTTAAACTTTGTCTTTATACAACTTTATTTTTGTACATGATTCGATTTTATTTGAAGAAATTATATATTTGATTTTAGTTACATTGTAAACTCGGGTTTATCTGATTAATTATAAGATCTGATTACGGCGATGACATTATCATATGATTATCATATGATCATCTTATATGTGGAGCATTATCATATTACATGTTATATGTGGCGTATTATCGTATTATTACATGTAATATGTGGGGTGCTATATTATTACATATTGTACGTGGGGAATTATCACATTATCAGATATATGAAGAACATTTTTTTGAAAAAATGGGGAAACATGGCAAACCAGACATTTTAATTGCAGAGAACAATTCTGATCTTGATTGTGAAGCAAATCAAAATATGTCGTGTATATTATGAGCAGCAATTGCTCATAAATTACCAGACCTTGAAATATGAACTGAACATCATTTTTTGATTTCGTGCACTTTTATGCTTGAGTCATTTTAAGATCTGTCAGAGATTTCTCAGTAATCTCCCGAAGATCACTTACAGAGAATATGTATTTTAAAACACAATTTTAATTTGTAATCCGATTTTAAACAATTACATGAACTTCTTACTGAAATCAGTATCCAATATACCATTCCCTTATCATCCCCTAATTTTATACAGATATTTTCCTGTTCGATCGTTACCTCAATGAAATGTGTTTTAAAACAGAGATATTGAAATTGTTTTCATTTCATTGACTGATAACATACTTTTCCAGGCGTAAAAAAAACAAACTGACTCTGAAATAACAGTCTAAAATAACGCCTCAAATAAGACGTTGAAAAACATCATGAAACGGAGATAGAAAAATGGAGAAGTTTCTTAACGAGATATAAAACGCTTTGAAAGAAGGTTATCATAAATCGTAGGAATGTTGACGTATTACTTGGAACGGCGGGAAAATTAATACGTTCGAACAGTTAGCCGTAGCATCGTAACAGTTTGCCGATCGCGGCAGGTCCCTCCTTTGACCTCGTAAAGTCGGATCGGTAATACGGAACACTATTTATTCCCGAAGTTTCGAAGGCTCGGGTGAGCCGAAAGCAGCTCACTTCGAGGTAATTACGAGGATTCGCCGTCTTTCTCGTCGTCGACGGCGCACCGTCTATCGGCGTCTCTCTTTCCTCGCCCGTGCAAAGTATACAACTGTCTCGCTCCCGCCCGCCGATTCTATCGGGCATAATTACCTTTCGCTGTCCCTCTCGGATAATCATTGTAACACCTAAGCACCCTACCTAACCTACCGGAGAGCCTAGCCAGCGTTTCCAGCGTTATTCGCCATCGATCGACCGCCCTGACGACGATTTCCGTGCTACGACGTGGTCATTGCTGCCGTACGACTAGATCGTTTCGTTAACGATTACAGTGTCACTCGGCCAATCTAGGATTATCGCTATTTCGGTCCGGCATGCGACCAAACTCGCGCGGATAACTATCGATATCTCTGCCCCCTTTGCGCTTCGCACAAACCTCCCCTATTTTCCTTCCCTTATCTTTTCGTCTCCGAGATCTTAAAATCGCTCGGTAAATTCAGCAATTACAACATTCTTGTGAGTTTACAAGATTTTAAGAAACTGCCCTCAAGAAACATCCTAAAATGATAAAAGGGTTGAAAAGTGTTTGCAAACGCGACACAGCAAAAGTCTCCTTAATTAAAAATGAGTTATAACAAAAAATGAAAGTTTTTCCAAATGTAACTTATGCTGACAAAAGGTTCCTCGTTTGAACCTTAAACGTTTCGCAGTTTTATTATTAATAACGAGATATTAAAAAAATGTAATTACTACAGGAAACGCGTTCTAATTTCATCGTTGCAGAGTACTTTCTAAAGTACGCGTGTACGCGTGTATACACAGTATTTTAGTGAAAATATGAATAGTCCGTAAATGTAAAATTGTTCGCATACTTCATTAATACACTGTATCGAAACGTTTCTAAAAAGTATTCGACGCAATTTCATTGACCTACTGTCTTCAAATAGAGAATATCTGGCGGAGGATCGATGACTTTTCACGATGAACGCATCGATCCCGGCTTCAGTTTTATCGATCGCTATTCAATGAGGATACGTGCAACCCGCGCGACGCATTAAATCATTGAAATTTATGCAGCCGGGCCCACTGCGCGCAGTATCTTTCACTTTTCATTACGGGATCATTTGTCATGCGTCCGTAGATCCCTTATCACTGGCCGATCATAAACAACCGAGGCATAAATTTCAACTTTCGCGCATAACCTGACGGGAAGCATCGACCGGCCAGCCGAGAAATTTATTACTTCAAAATCTACCGATCGGCACACGTTTTGACCCGGATCAACAACTTTTTCTGTTTCCGACTTTCTTTTTCTATTTTCTAATTCTTTCGCGGATGGTGGGAGTGAAGAGAAAGTTGGGGTAGATTCTCAAACTGAGAGTTTTATTCTTGTTATTCCCGTTAAGAACAGTGTTTGTGCCCGAAATTGATATTTTTCAGGATACAGTCAGATATAAATCCAAAATAGTAGTAGTTAATTTGGTCTGAGATTTGATAGCGAAGAAATCTGGACGGACGACGATAAATAAGTAAACGAATGGATAAATAAATATCCATCGATCAAAGTAGCGTTGTCGAATTTTTATCACGGTCAAATATGAAAACTTTTTAGCGGCGTTTTACGTGTAACAAGACGAGGCTCGTAAAACTTAATATAATTAAACATAAAAATATCGTGACCGGCTAGCTAGCTGAACGAGGCAAAGTGAATAAAAAGTGCTCTTTATTACAATGAGCTTTAATTAACGCGCTCGCGCGCTGTACGCTACGACTGCTAGTTCGCGCAGCACACTTTCTCAACTTTAATTTACAACGTCTAAAAGCGCACCGGGTCGCGTTCGTTACATCGTTGCCATAAAGCATAGACACATAATTATGCGACAGCGGGTGAACGAACCCCGTACTCTGATTCGTCCACGATACATTAAATCCTTTCGTGAAACATCGGGGGACTGCGCCTACGAAACTGCGGTTTCGTAAATGATGGATTCGCGTGTGGTTCCGTGTTCTGTCTGTCGATGTTCGAGAGGTTAGAGATGTTAGAGGCATCGATGAAATTCGATGGGTCGAATTTGGGGTTGAGATGCAACGGAGGGGGACTATGTCTACAAATTATTTTGTGGAAATATTTCTGGACTTCTATATGAATCTATATTTTCTGATATCTGTAACTTTTCAGATATCTATTGTGTACCCTAGATCCCACTTCCAGATATTTCGTATAATTTCAGATGACTAACCTCAGATTTCTGTAACCTTACCAAGTTGCTATAACTTCATTCAACTACTCTAGATTCCTACAATCCTAAATTCCTATAATTGATCCTTGTAACTCTAGATTTCTATATCTCTAGATTCCTATGTCTTCTGACTTCTATACCACCAGATAACTCGTGAACCCAGGTACCTCCACATGCCTACGTTCTCAGATCCAGATTATCTGTCTAGATCACTCCATCATCGAATTTCTACTTCTACCCCTCTCTATCTCAAACTCCTCCCTCAAATCCTATATTTTCGCCTTAGTTACGTTTGAGTAATCGGTACACGTTCACCACCGAACAGCGGTATCCACCTACACTATGAAGGTTCAAAATCAGTTACCGCTACTATTATCTCCTAAGAGGACGAGTTTGATTTTTGAGTCGAAATCGAATTGGTATCAAGATTTGTACGGTTAAGGTACAGGTTGCGTTGTAAGCTGCGGATCTCGGGTGCCTCTTCCTTCCGCTTCCTATCGCTGTCTCGCTCTCTCGTGGCACCGAGAGATATCAATTAGCACTACGTCCTGGGGAATTAATCTCGGGAATTAATATCGCGACGTTGCCAATTAATTTTCGTTAATTTCGAATCAGCAGTTTCCAGAGCAGTGCCAGTGCGGCCCCCTAACACAAATCCCTATCGCTTGGTCTACCGGTGTTCGGGAGCGAGCCGAGCGAACCAGACAGAGACACGGGACAGGAAGTAAGACAAGGAAACGAGAAAGAGACACGTACGAACAGACAGAGAGGCAGAACGACGCTGTGTAGACACTTCCATGAAAGTTTCGCGAACAACCTGGCTGACTCGTCGACCGTTTTCTTGCTGCTAGCCGGATCGTGTGCGTCGCGTGTGGCGTTGATCAAAACACACGTTTAATTATGCCCCGCGTGTCGCCATCGGCGTCGAAAGTGGCCGCCGACTAGCACGGCTTTTGCAAAAATCCCGCCCTCGGATTATTCTAGGAAGTTCGAACCAGATATTGACCGTACGAGGCTCGATATTGGGTGCTGAGGTTTCGAACAGGTTTTCACCGGTCACTATTTGCTTCCCGTTTAGAGCGCAGGAATTTGGTACGTGGAATGACCTCTTTTGGAAAATAACGAGGTGGTCACTGCTGACCTAACTCCATCTTGTTCAAATAGTTGTGCAGTGGGGACGAAACGATCGTATCTTTCGTGAGAAGATATTTTTGGTAATATACAGGTATGATTGATGATTGATGCTTTTCATCGTGATTTGGTGTTGAGCATTATTGCAGAAAGAGACGTACTCATATTTCTGAACTTCTAGATTCTTGTTTTAGTAGACTTCTACATTTCTAGCTCCTATCTCCGCCAATCTCTGCATACCTAAATTCCTATCTCTCCAGATCTCTACGTGTAGATCTCTTTATTCCTACATCCCCACACCCCAAGACGCTACACACCCACACCGTGTCCATATCTCATAACAATATGTCTCTTATTTTCCACAACAAAATAGCAACCATAAACAAAGTTTGAAAGTTCAGAAAATTTCACCCACGCTCGGTAATAATATTAATCATGGTTATAATCTTAAATTACGCGGAACTTCCTCCACAGTTGTTTATAGTTTAACAAATTATAATTAAATGAAAATAGGTAACACATACTTTGGATGATGAGGTCGGAAAGGAAATTTTCCAACATGGTCGTGCTCGAAGTTATGCCGTAAATACCAAAGAGGACACTCTATGAAAAGAGGACTGCAAATGAGATGTATTGTTTTCGATCCCGACTGTCCCATAAAACAGAGTGTAAGTCCATAATTATGTTACCCATCTCACAATTACAAATGTTCAAAGTTACATCAGTGTCAATATCGTAACATATTTTTACCGTATTTTCATGTTTGATTAATATTCTTTTACTCGTGATTGATGCTGCCATATCGATTAATGTGCTTTTACACTTTTCATTGTATAGAATAAAATGTACAACGTGTTAACGAGAAAGTCTTATTGTTTATAAGTTCTCATTTTTAAAATCTCAATCTAAAGTTATCTCTCCTCAACCTTAATGTTCTCATTTCTTACAAAGCTTGAGAAGGTTCTGTCGATCTTTCGTCCGAAAGAAATAAGCTGAGACAAACATGTCTTCGAAACGGATGTTCTGGAGAGAATCTAGCATTCGCAAACTATGTTGCTCAGTTTCCCAATTAACTGCGGGCCCGTAAATGGCACAGTTTTCGTCGACCACGAGCCAGCCCCGAATTTCGAATGTTCGCGGTCGCATTCCTGTGTTTTTAAAAGCTCAGCAAGGGCGCGGAAAACAAAAGGCAAGTTGCAGCGACCCGCAACTTGCGTCCCGTACGTACGTGGCGGAAACGAGCGAGCAAAAAAAAAGGAAGAAAAGAGAGAAAAGCGGGGATGAGAAAAAAGGGAGAGAAGAAGGAGGAGGAGGAAGGGATTCGTTGAACCCGCGGCACCAACGAGCTAACGCTTTTATTATCCGTCGCTTTAATTTAAGCGGCTCTAGTCGGTCCGTCACGGTTCCAGGTGTGAATTAAGCGCGGAATAAGCGAGCACCGGGTATCCACTTTCGGCGCCCGCGGCGATGCACGGAATAATTAAATGTGTGTTTTGATAAACGCAAACGAAACGGTCCTCGGCCACCCTCGGCGAGATCGCGCAAGAAACACGCGATTTCCTGCACGCTTTCGCTCACTTTTCCGCCAAAATTTCACGGGCCAACCAAGGACAGTCGTTTTTCATGCACCAGCGGCAAATTTTTATGCTAATATCCGCCGTGTATTTTATCGCCGGCTACCGACATTATCGAGGGTATCCCGTTTTTATTTTTTCAACGTGTATAGGTTTCGCGCGCAGATACGCTTCCATTTTGCGGAATAAAAGTGATTCATTGTTATTCGTTCAATTTGTAAATGAAGGAGTGGCGGCGCGAGGGGCGCGCCAGTAATATTTCATGAGATATCGAGTGCTTAATGTTTTTTATTCGTGGCCGTTTTAAGAATGATGGTCTCCGACCAGGTGAGCAATTTTTGGGCAAAATCGGCGGAAGGTCTGGTACCCGACGATCGGCTGGGGCAGTCTGCACGTGGCGCGCAGGGATTAATGTCCCAAATTTGAGGTTTTCAAAAATTTCATCATTTTCCAATTTTTACTTGTAGACATTCAAGAATTTGAAACTTAATAAACTTGATAATATATGGAAATTTAAAAATTTCAAGGTACAAAATCTGAATATTTAGAAACACGAACAACGCACCCCTAAAGTTTTCAAACTACAGACTCAAAATTTCTCAAACTCCTAACTCTACACCTTAATAAGATTTCTACAATAAATATCATGATTCCGGATACAAGACACAATCAAAAAACTGCATAATTCCAGGGACACATCCGCGAATAGGGAAGAACCGAAACAATTTAAAGTAGAATTTTCGCAGAAACTGGAGGTGTGACTTGAAAATGAAATACGAGAAGAGAATATGTGACCATGGAGTATGAAGGAGATTACGCGGTGGTTACACCGGGTGAAACGCTTTAAGCACGCACACGCGTGTGTCTCGGTTCGCGCGAATTCACGCGTGCGCGCGCTCCTCGCAGCCAGTTAATGAGACACATTCACAAAGTTTGCCCTACGCCGAGACGAGTCGATTGTACGACGAGAATTAGCTTTTCAATTCAGCTGGTCCCGGGCCCCGGCGAACTTACGGCTCCAAAGTTTGACTGAATTTAAATACGTCGTCTGGATAAGTCGTGCAACATGTTCACGACCCTCGTCCATGTCGTTCACGTCTCTTTCGAAGGGCTTTTCAACACGGATTCGCGAATCGAAGATTATTTTCCTTGAATTAAATGCATTCTGATGTTTAACATTACTTTTATTTTCAACACATATTTTTGTATTTGAACAATTAATTTCTACTTTTGGATTGTAGAAAATTCAATCTATGCGAGTTTGTTATGCTGTGTATATTGAAAATTAGATCCCTGGATCACAAGATTAGACCTGCATCTCCAGATTCCTACATTTCTATATTTTCAAATTTTTATATCTCCAAATCCTTAAATCTCTGAATCATTGTGTCTCCAAATACTTACAACTCCAAATTTCTATGTACTATATCTGTAGACCCCTGAGTACCTACGTTCCTAAATATATTTTCAAATACCTGCATCCTCAAATACCTCTATCCCAGAATTCCTATATTTCCTAATACCTATATACCCAAATCCCTACATCCCCAAATCCCCACACCTCCTAATTTCCTATGTTCCAAAATTCTCATGTAGTGAAATCTCTACATACTTATTTCCATATCCCAAATCTATATGCTGGAATCCTCACATCCCCAAGTTCCTGTAATCCCTACATCCTCAAATCTATAATCTCCAAATTTCTATTTGCGTAAACCTCTATTAAATCCTATATGTCCACATGCCTATATGTATATTCAAATCCCACATCTCTAATCACCCTATGTTCTCACATATACATATAATTCATATGTCCTTATATTCTTCAGTCTCTCCACGTTCCCTAGGTCCCTACATCCCCAGTTTGTTACAAAAACCAAGTTGGACAGTTGTATAATTTCACCTCTCCGATTTCTCCGAAAACATTGGGGTCACGCAAATTACGAGCAGCCCTCGTCCGTAAATTCTGATTAACATGCGAAAATGAGATCGAAGAGGGGGCAGGTTCGATTAGCCCGATCCTCTCGTTACTAAATTCAAAACAATAAAGGACAGATGAAAGGGAAAAATGGAAGAAAGAACGAAAGAGAGTAAGAGGAGGAACGGGCGAGTTTCAGCCGCGCCCGGTAATGGAACTTGGGCCGCTTTTATAAAACGCGGGGGTCGGTCTTTCTTAAATAATGAGATACATTTAATCAGAGGATTAATGAACGCCAAAGAAGTGGAATGAATTATGAATGATATTTATTCGTCGAGCACCGAACCGACTTGGGAAAATGATAATGCGAATCTTCGTCACGATCGTAATAATAATAGCAACAACAACAACGATGGCGACAGGCCGCGGTAAGAAGGAGGAACAGAGACAGAGGGGGAAAAAGAAGAAGGATAAAGAAGGACGATAATAAAGGAGTAGACGAGGCACGGGAACAATAAGAAACGTGTTCGGGAAAGCCAGAGTTAAAAGAGGGTTGGAGGGTCGAAAGGGGAACGCGAAACTTCGTCTCTCGCCTCTATTTGCATAAAATCGTCGTAGTCGACGCCTTCGAAGATAATGAAATGAAACTAAACAAATAACGCGGATGCTAAACATTAATTACATTCGCCGTGGAACGCGGAGGAGGGTGTCGGGGGTTTCGTGAAATTAAGAGACGTCGAGAGAACCGGCACGGAAAAGGGTTGCCCAACCGGTTCAAGGGCTGGCGGAAACATGACCGAAAACGCTCGGGTAGGGTGAACCCTACGGAGTGGCGAATTAAGAAATCGTTTAAGAACTTTATATCGGGCACGCTGCCAGAAAGAAAGGGTCGAACCGCCCACTTTGCAAAAGATACTGCATTTTAAGTAACGTTCCTACGGCAACGCGAGTACCACCCCTCGCCGATGTGTTCGTAAATTCTGATTGATAAATTTCATTTGCCCTGACTTAAAGGCTACACGGATTTCGAGAAGAAAATTTATTTTCGCGGTGAGGTATTAAACGTTCAGTTGGAAACGGTTAATTAGTGTGGCAATTCCGTGATGCGAAACCTCGATGCCGTAATAATATGGGACTCTGCCTTACGAATCAACATATGACGCTATCGAAGGGGAAATAAGTGGAACTTCTTGAAATAATTTTGCATGCGCAGTTTTTCTCTGTGAGGTATTATTCGGTTCTAAGTTGCTGTAAAATTCTCCATAGTTTAAAAATGATCAGAACTGTAACGCCCGATGTGAAAGCTTTGAAATTCAGATTTAAATGTTATTTTTCAGAACAAGCAATAATATACAGTAATACTTGGAACACTATAACATTGACTAACTATTTCCGTAGCGACTTGTACCACAATTAACGAAGAAGGAACTGAATAATCAAGCAATCGAATTAGTTATCTGACCGATTTTGTGCGTGTATCGGGAGCAAACGCGCGCTCGTTATTTGGAAAAAGTTTATCGAAAGAGCAGGAGGGTCGCACTAAATCGCCGGCAAAAATACGCTGGAAGAATCCGCGGCGAGTCCCCTTCGCATTTCTGCAAACGATAAACCGCGCGATGTACAGTCGTATATACACATAAGCAGGCACGGTTGGCCACGTCTCTCCGGGGTAAAAGAGGACGAGTTATGCGATGCACAGATCCTCACGTACGGATGTATGATAGCCACTGACCGTTGCATTTCGTTGGGTATGCATTTACGAGCATGTTGGACCTCTTTCGCGGAGACATTGATGGACAAGCGCAGCTTATATGGCTACTTCAAGAGAGAGAGGCCTCGTCGTGGCCGTTTACATATTTATGTTATGACTCCGGTTCACTCGACTTAATTGACGGAATTGCCATAAATTTGCGAATATCGCGTGGACGAAGACGACGACTGGTACGAGGTGGATGGCGACTCGCGCACATATATTTATTTATATAGGTACGTGCACGTACGTGCACGCGTGCGGGTATCTGGGAACAGAAACGAATTCCAATGAATACCGATTAGGAGAGGACGATCGTCGACGTTCGTTTCGTATCAGAGGGTTAGGTGGGAATTCCAAAAGACGGGGCTGTAATTGACGGGATTCCGGCGAGTTTTGACGAACGTCCAGCTTTTACCGTGATCGATACGACTGGCCGTTGTTTTGTCCTGCCACTGGAAACGATTCGTCCGAGGGATGTTTCGTCCGAGTTTTCGACGACTCGAAGAACGCTAGAGATTCGAGAAGAATGATGACGCTCGGATAGTTGTTAGTCCGTCGAGGAATTGGGAAGATTATCGGCGAACCATTGAACTTTCAGTTATGCGTGAAAGTATGATCGCGGTTCGTGTTTCCTCGAAGACTATTTTCTTCGTTATTTTGCCGGTCGTAGTGTCATACTTTGTACACGACCATAACTGTTTCGTAGAGTTGAAATAAGTCGGAAGAGACGCTAGTGTAGATCTTTCCAGGGAATACGATGCAGGGGACTTAGGATAGAAGAATTAGAATGTAAAATATGTAATTTGCCATTTGTGTATTTGAGGATGTGAAGACATAGAAATTGGGGATTAGACACTAGGAAATGTTGAAGATGCAACACTCAGAAACATGAAATTGAAGATTTACGTCTGGAGACAGACAACTGATAATTTGGAAATTCAAGCATCTGTAGACCTAGGCATCTGAGCATTTGGACAATTGTAATTTTGGATATTTGTTAATACGAAAGGTTATAAATAAATTGAGGTGAACAAGTGAAGATAAAGTTACACAACTAGAAAATACTGACTAAGGTAATACAAGGTAGTAATGTAGTAATGTATGTATACGCAACTTCGGGTAATACCGGAATAATAAAATATTGCGTTTCAGCGTAGCAATTAAGGGTTAAAGTTCACCGTGAAACATTCTTGTAGAGGTAACGAACAATCCTCGAGATCCCTGCGTTTATACGATTCGTCATTGTACAGCGATTACTTAGCCTCTGTTGAGCGGTATAGCGTGCGCTTGAGATGCATTCCAATGTATACCGATTAAGAGAGCCAGAGAACGTCGTCTGGTATCCGAGCGTCCGTCGACTCGATGGGAATTCGAAAAAGTCGCCGGTTTATCGTATAGGTTTAACGGGATTCGCCGGGAATAACTCACGTATTCGGATCCCCGGCCAGCCAGCATGCGATCCAGCGTTTCTCTTTAATTGAATCGGATCTACATATCCGGATGGCTCCATTCGTCCGCGCGCTACACACGGAGATCCCGTAACGAAGGCGGACACAGGGTCGCGCGTGAAAAAAATGGACATTTGCCAAAGCGTTTATCTTCGTACGATCTAGCTTTTAAATTTGCCCGCGATCATTGCTTGCTTCCAATTTTATCGTCCCGACTTTTATTGAAACATTATCGATTCTGTTGCGTTGTTAATCATCCAACCGTGCTGCAACGTATAAATTTCTCCTCCAACTTTAACGCTATACCCTCTGTTTATTCAATACTCTGTGTTTTTTGAAGTACTCTATGTGCTTGTGTTGAATAGCGTCAAGTTTATGGCCTTCGCAATTTGGTACGGACATGGCGAGTGCTTTTTGTAATTGATTTTTGAATCCTAGCTGTTAATTACTATTTTGAATTTTGGCAATTCGGTGTCAAACATATCTTCTTTTGTGTGTAGTGAAGAGGAGTGTTTTGAAGAGAACGCTTGAAAGAAATGCGTTTCAAGATGGGCGCTGTCATATGCTGTCACGTATGACACGCGTTTATGTAATATGTAACATATCATTTTTTATCGTATTTCTGATTATTGTATTATGTAATTGGAAAACTAGTAACTTTGTAATGTATGTACAGTGTACTGAAGTTTCCATGCACGTTTAATATTGTTCTAGGTTAGTTCAGTTAACAGTTAAGTGTATAGAACTATGAAAACTGCAAGACAATCTCCCAGACAATATTTTCCTTGCAATCTCTCTTCTAATACAAAAGGAAGAATAAAATTACAAGAACCAACTGAAATTCAGTTCCTCGATCCTCGTACAAACCAACAATCATAAAAAGATAACACATTCACGGCCCATAAATTCTACCGAAGCACACTAGCTTCTAAAAATCACCTAATCTCTAAAAGTCTAATCGAAACATTTTTATGCATTTTGTTGCAATGTTCGCGAAGATTTCACATAGTAACCCATATTATCCATTAAGTCTTCAATTACGTGCGCGGCATTAAAGTTCGATTTCGAGTAAAAATAATGGTGGTTTCGTATCACGTGGACAGATTGCCGCTGCGAAGACGCGATAGTGACGTTTCCCGAATGATGTAGACGGGCATAAAGTGGACAAACTAGGGTCATTTGTCTGCTATCCTGGGAGCCTGCACTCTCTACGATGCCGGAACATCGAGAGGGCAGCGAGACAGGGAACCAGGCACTGGTTTATTTCAGGGATAATCCAAACAAATGTACTCGGTGGCTCGCGAGTAAATAACATGCAAATGCCGTAATGCTGGTTGACCGATGGTTTCAATCGTCTCCGGCCTTGGACGTGCCTCGCGAAAACCTTTGTCCCTCGTGCTGTTGTTTTTATTTTATTCTTTTTCAGAAATTCCTTTCTTCCTCGGCCAGTAATGGACCTCTTGTAGAACTTTCGATGAACCATCAAATGGATGTGGACAGATTATCGGTCAGGATGGGCAAAATTTTCAAGGCAAAGTCATATTTTAAGGAATTTTGTATTTTTGTGGAATATATTTATAGATGTTTTGATTGTATTAGTAGATTACTAGATCCCCTTATTTCCAGATTTATAGATTCCTATATCTTCAAATCTTTACATGTTCCAATTTCTATGTTTCCAAATTTGTACATCCCAAATCTCAGTACATCCAAATCTCTACATCCCCATATTTAATATGTCTTAAACCCAATATTTCTGAATCTATATTCCCAAATTCGTACATCCCCAAACTCACCCCAAAATTCTTACATCTTCAAGCTCCATCACCTCAATCCCTATATTCTCGAGGGTATATATCTTCAAATCCTTATATTCCCAAATTTGCACGTCCACAAAATTCCTAAACCACCCCTATATTCCTAATCTTCATATCCCTATGTCCTACATAACGAAATGTAACAAGTGGGAAGCAAAAATTAAAATTAAGTGTTCGTTATATCGCTGCACTTTCCACGAAATAGAACAAAAAATTGTTTATCTCAGATTATTTTATAAATTGGAAGAGAATTCGCGAAAAAGTTGATACGGAGGTAGGAAAAATCGAGTTAATTAAAATGTGTAAACGGACACGAATTCTGGGAAGCGGGCGATTTTTTTTCTGTTTTTATGAAAGCAGCGTCACGAACGAATATAAATATTATAAAATTTCTCCCTCGAATATAACATCGCGATTTTTATTTTTTTCCAACCACGCTCCAGCGTCGAAGGAGACTGATAATTTAATGCGCTACGCACGGATCGCGTGTGTTTACCTATTCGTATTATGTTGAAAAGCAGCATCGATTTCCATAAAAATTTTTATTCATTTCATAATGGGACTTTTATTTCATGGAAACGCGGGCTCGCGTTTTGTTTTCGTTGCTGATTAATAAAACGAATGCCCGGCAAGGGAATTTTGCATTTTAATTCGAACACGCTGGTAAGTCGCATTTCCAATGTGCCGGGTCTTCATCAATTACAAACGCGCGTTTTTATTATGATTCGTATTTTATGCACGATCTTTCTCGTACAGGTATAAACGATGCGCATCTTAAAAAAAATCGTTGGTACTTTGTTCGTTTCAACTAATGAATACAAGTTTAATCACATGCATAATCCAATATTTTATAGTTACAAATTATCTTAACATATTTAACCTTCCATTCCCGTTTGATATCTGTTTAACAAAATTACCGAGCAACATCGGATTTTAAACTATTTATATCCTATAAAAACGTAAAACAATTACCTCGAACTAATGGTATTCTAATTAAACTTGCACTCTAACTGTTTCCCCTTTAAACATTAAAAATCGACGTCGATCGCGGGGTGAGTTAAGTTCAGAAAAATTCAGACAACAATTTCAGTCCAGAAACCTACATTCACGAGTGTCGACGAATCAAACACCGTCTGGTCACAAATTTTCCCTCGAGTCAGCTTCCTTCGTGAGAAGACATTATTTAATCGGAAACAGAATGCCCGCGAGACAGCGGAAAATACCCAGGACAGCACATAATTCCGGAAGTCTTTCGAGCATTAACAATTGTCCCGATCACACAGAGGGATGCGTTACGTAGTTCCTCGGCTCGTCTCATTCGACTCTAACGGGGGTTGAACAGATAACCTGGTTTCGAAAGGGGCAGCAGATGGGGTGTTGGCCACTGGCTATCTCAGACTTCCCTCATCTTGTGCCGGTCTGCCCTCGTGCCCACCTCACCACCCCTTACGACGAGGAACTACCCTGCTTTATCCGCCCGCTCACCATCCACCCCCATAGTTTCCTGGGAGATCGATTGTTATGCATAGCCTGTATTTGCCCGGCCAGCTCTGTAACCGGCCCTGGAGTCTGGAAACTCGGGGAGTCTGCAAGAAGCGACCGTCGGCCGACACGACCGATTGACCATCGTCCAGAAGGGACCCGAAGAAAGCAATTTCGAATGGACAGGCAAATTAGAACCCTCCCATTTTTAAGCTCTACGTGCATCTAAGTGATCGGTATTTCAATTGTGCACTTCTTGTATTATTGATTTGAAAATTTAGCTAAAATTTGAAATTTGGAGCTAGGGTTGGAAATTGGAGAATTTAGGAAATTATACTTGTGAAAATTTAATAGCTGGGGGTAGGGAATGGAAGATTCATAGTTTGATTTGGGAATTTGAGAAATTAGAATTCTAGATATTTGTATAATTGGAAGATAAAAAACAGGATTTTTAGGATTTGGAAATTTGAGAGTTTGAACAATTAGACTTCTGGACGTTTAAATATTTGGGGGTAGAAAGCTTGTGATTTTCAAGATTTGGAAATTTGAGAGTTTGAAAATTAGACTTCTAGACATTTAGAAATTTGGGGGTAGAAGACGTGGAACTTTGAGAATTTGGAAATCTAGAAATTTGAAAAATTAAACTTTGGCAATTTAGGATGAGGATTCAGAAATCGAAGAATGTGAATATTTGGGAATCTAAAGACGTAGAAATTGTAAAAATTGAATCCATTAGAAATATGTAAATGTTGACAATGTGAAAGTTAGGAATTTAGAAATTTGAAAATTCGAAGAAATGGTAGACTATCTCCAATACCATAATGAAATGCAGCAAACGTGTTGTTATTAAAAGATTTACATCCGGCCCTTTCCTCAAGAATTATTGACCCGTGTGAACCATAAATTCAGACTCGAAGAATTCGTTCGAAATCTCCATCTACATTTCCGCACTGACAGATGAAGAAATCATTCCCTTATCCTAATTTTGAGAGTGATGGACGCAAACAAAAGGACTTCTAGGATGTTTATTCTCGTGTGGACCGGTCTACTTCGAGCATACAACGAAATGCAAATTAAGATTATTCTGGGCTGCACTAGCTGTTAACCAGAATTATTCGAGTCTTAATGATAGCTTAAGAATCATCCCACTGATCTGAGGGATTAAAACCGGAATATTGCCAAGGCTAATGAACATCGTCCTCGTGTGCGTATATACCACGAAAAACTCCGGTTAACAAACTGTATTTATAAAGGTTTCTAAAAAAAAATTCCACTTGGAAAAGCAGCTTTTGTGGTTTCTTGTTTGTGGATGTCAAACTGTAGAATAAATTGAAGACTCAGCTATCAATTTATATGCGACTTATTTTGAACAGATTATAAATAGAAGATCAAATTTCTTAATAACTGAAATGAAAATTATATTAAATGTAAGAAAGGTGTATCGGAGATCCAATAAAGTCTATTCTTTCCAAGGATATGCGATGTACTATGCATGGAAATGTATTAACAGGAAATAAAATAATTTGATGAAACGATTTTCCAATTATTTCGAGCATCGGAGTTTTGCTGACATTTAATTCTGTTAATTTGCAGCGATGAAGAGTAATGCATTCGTCACTTGGCTGTCCAAGTTCCGTTTTAGATTCGAGCAAATATCTTTCCTGAGACGAAGGAATAAGAAGGCATATACAAATTATGTACTGCTACGAGGTTAGGTTTAGGCTACAGGTTTGAAGTTATGTTACATTAAGCTACGTTATATCAAGCTGTAATTAAGGTTATACTATATTACATTTGGTAGAATATAAAACGTATTTATGTTTCGTGAGACACAGAAATTGCATAGTATTTTTAATTGCATTTTACGTAACATAACGAAAGGCCAACATTCTTTTAAAACTTTACTTCGAGAAGCAAGAAAAAGTACGCTAATATATAAATCAGTTAGCTTCTGTAAAAAAGGTCCTGATAGACGAAATTGCTGAGAAAATGTCGGTTTGAAATCGTGCAACGATAATGATCATCGGACGACTCGCCACTGGGTTGCACACTATACCGTACGCATCCGGTGTGCATCACGAAGGGGTTGGAAAACCACGATATGAGATATAGAGGTGTTGCACGAACAATGGATACGGAATGCGGTTAACTGAAGAAAGCTGAAACGGGAGCCGGAATAAACCGAGGAACAATAAAGTGGAATGGTCGAGTAAATGGGTAACGACGTTTGAATCGTCGAGGTCGGGATAGAACCCGAGGGAACGAACGGTGTCATCCACGGTGAAAGTGTTCGCGCGGATTTCTTTTTTCCCCAACGGACACCTTCATCCACCCTCAAGTTTCCAATGGAACGTTTAATCTTTCTTTCTTTCTCTCCCTCGCGTGCACACGCTCGTAGGAGAGGTCTCGGATGTCCCGAAGCGTTTGAGCGTAAATAAAAGTCGAAGGATCGCTTTGAGATACTCGCCTCGTAGAAGCAAACGATACGTCGAGAGAGGACGAGGCGAAAAGGAAGTGGAAGAGAGTTTGGCGCACGATGTCTGCTGGAGAAGGGTGCTAAGGGGGTGGCGAGAGAGCGAACGAGGGTGTTTTTCCACCACCAGTTGCTCGCGGCATCCGCAAACCCCTCTCGATGCTGCTGCACGAAAAGAGAGAGAGAGAAAGAAAGTGAACCGGCAAACCATAAAAGTCCCAAACTCTCGTCCACTTGCTCCTCCACTTCTTGACGTTCGACCTCTTCGACCCTGATACACACACATGCTCTTTGGCGAGCACACGAAAAAAGGTCCTATTACGGTTCAACGCATCCTGCCTGTAGGTCACGATGGAGAATCTGATGGTGCAGAGGGAATTTAGATTAATGGGTTTCGAGCTGAAACTTCTGTGTTGATTTTTCTCACCCTTTACTGACCATCATTATCCCTCGATACTCTACATATTTTCACGTAGAAGTTACTGATTGTTCATATCTCATTGATATTTCACTGACACATGTGGATATATTAATAACTATGTACTTGATGGAATATCTTTTAAATATAGTTGACAATAGGGCTGAAACAATGTTCATATAGCTAAACCTACTCTAATGCATAATCTTTATTATTCAAATACACATTTGATGTTCAAAATGGCAGCCTACATAACATACTATTATGTATCTATACAATTGTCCAAACTGTTGGACGAAACTGAATATACGTTATACGACATACGATTTATTAAAGATCTGACTGTTTATATGTTAATATTAGCACCAGTTTCTTCAGCAATTGATTTCTCGAAAGAAAAGAGAGAAAATAACATTATCGGAATAATTGTACATTTTCACACGACGAAACAAAATAACAAGAGAATGACGAGGTGTAGAGGACGGTTTCGGGTAGCCGTTGTCAACGCGTAATCGTAAACCGATAAAAACGAACGCGAAGATTTCGAAGAAGCTGGTCGGAGGGGTGGTTTTTTTTCCAGCCACCAGTTGCTGCTAGAGCAGAAAACCCCACTCGAATCGACGCTGCATTACCGTAAAAGTCTGAAGCTCTCGGTTACCGCCGTGGTCGGGGTGGTCCTCTTCTTTTTCCCTTTTCCTCTCTCCCACCACGGCTTCAGACTCTCTTCGGCCACGAAACTGGGTTAGAGAATAAAACGGGGAAATACCAGCCGATTGCTGGCAAGGGGAACGAAACGAGACGCGTTCGTCCGTGATCCCGCACGATTTCCCCCCATTTCACGACTAAAATTGAGCAAAAGCACAGAAACTCGGTTTCTTTAACCGGATAAAAGCGTCGAAATGATTTAAAGCCCTTCACGCATTTTCACCCGGTTCAAAATTCCATTTAAACCTTGTCAAAATCTCTACGTATCAAATTTAAAGAATTCATCCCTCATAACGAGTTAAGTCTCGATATACTTATCCAATCACTGATCAAGTAAATTTTACGCTTTCGACGTAATAAAAAATTACTCGAGAATATGTAGATTTAAATTAAACATCCGTATTTTTAACAAATATTGTAGCACAACGTGCATCTTCTAAGGTGTATTTTACCGAGATTGCTTTAAAATTCAGTCATCCTTAAAATTTGTGTAGGGTAATGTAATGAAGGTGAAAGAAGGAGTTGTTTATTTGCTTACAACATCAACCACATCGATTTGAAGGCAGTTGGTAAAGAGGAAAAGCTAAACACGCCGAGAGCGAGACTCATTCGCGGAAAAGCTTCAGCTTCCGGCGGCGGTTTCATGTTTAACCTCGACGTTGATAAGACGTCTTGAATATATTTAAACCCGTTGCCTGACCGAAGCTTACGGAGGGTCTTGTATTTATTTCGAGTCGGCTGCACCTTGGCAGAAAATTAATTTGCTCAATTATGCGGTTTTTAGCGTACACCGGTTAAGAAACATCTACCAGCGATCGCGAGTCGTGCATTATGCTCGGCCGTACGAAACGTGCACCCTACAGCAGTCTCTGCTTACATTAGCCGCCCTTATGCAAATTAATACGAAACAAAGTACGTCGATGCGATCCTTCAACCCTCGGCCGGGCAAAAGATATACCGCTGTCCCTTGTCTACTGTCCCTGTTCGCAACCTTACGTGCGTCACCCTCGTAACTCTTGAAATTATAACACGTAAAGTACCGTGTATCTGTCCTCGTGATCGCACACTCTTACACTGATTTCAGTTTGTTCGTGTATTTCTTCATTAATTAGACGTTTCATAATTATTCGGTGACTCGTTATTCTACGTATCTGATTTCTTTGAAATCTTACTCGAAGATTGTTATGATGGGCGGAGAGTAATTTTTTACGCCGCGCAAGTAGAAATTGAAATTTTATTACTGTTCTTCATTTTTCTTTTTTAAATTTTGTAGTACTTCAACTCAGGAATTATCAGAGTATTGTAGCGGGATTGCGAATTCATTTGGAAACTCTTGAACTTTTAATTTTTGAGATTTTAGGAATTTACGATTTTGGAATTCGCACTTCGGGAATGTCTCAGACAAAAGTTAATGCATTTATGATTCAATGTTGCAAAAAGGAAATTTGCATCCCATCCTCAACTAAAAATTACATTTGAATAATAAAGAATAACAATTCGGAGCTAACAACGGAAGAATAAAGCGGTCGACAGATGCGTAAATTACGGAGAAGTGTATTGTAAGGGATATACGTAACGGCGAGCATCTTGCGACAAAAGGCAAAAAAGGCAATTGCAACAGACATTAGATAGTTCTCAGTAAGTAGTGGAGAAGGTAGCTGGCCGGTGGTAGAATGAGGGATGGGCCGAGTGTCCAGGTTGGAGGGTCGTTTATTGATCTCTCAAGTCCGAACCTCGCCTCGTGTACAAGAGGGACCTAACCCCATCCCATACGCCCTCGTGACTGGCCACAACCACCCCAGTGGCCGCACGCCGAGACACTGGACACAACGACTCCCTCCTCAGTCTCTCCTTCCACCTTATTCCACCCTCTTGGGAAAATAGGTTCCCAACCAGAGTCCTTTGCTTGTTGCAGTGTAACATCGAATCGTTGTACATTCACCGATAGCCAACTAAAGAATCAGTTTCCTCCAACTGTTCCAACTTCCGCCGCATCGATACAACTCGCCAAACAACACCCTGCATTCAATTACGCAAACGTGCTTTTATTTTTCTTCTCGACGACTCCCGGTAATTATTTAACTTTGATCAAAGTTACTGGCGTTGATCGAAATTACTAATGTTTGATAGACAATGTCGAATTTGATCGGGACTGTAGCGTCGTTCCAGGGAACAGGACAATAGGAGTGAGATGTACCCGCTTGAGAACCGTCCACTTAGCCGAAGGGTTGCTAGTTGCAGATAACTTATTCCAGCTTCACCCGCTACCCACCCTCCGATGGAACCCTCTCTCGCAGATCTTGGCTGGCGAGCAAGCGGTCATCTTGTCTGCCTGGTCCCTCGTAATATGGATCGTACTGTGCGAGCCATTTCCACAAGGTCTTAACAACACCGTCGGTACAGGTTGTCGATAAATCGAGAACCGTCCAGTTCCCTCTGACACGCCTCTGCGAGCCGAGAGACGTCCGACATCTGCTCAGGACCTACTTCCTGCCCAGCATCGGACAGTTGCTCGACTACCGGAGGCTAAGAGTGTCGAAGAAACGGCGCACTCGCGGAATCATTCGGCCGGAACGATTCGTTGAAAGGGGATGATTCTTTGACGCGTGTTGAGCCTTCAACCCCTTGTTCTACGCTAA
The DNA here is from genome assembly GCA_036983795.1 of Megachile lagopoda. Lineage (NCBI taxonomy): Eukaryota > Metazoa > Arthropoda > Insecta > Hymenoptera > Megachilidae > Megachile > Megachile lagopoda. The sequence goes on along the minus strand of CM072797.1, from coordinate 7,682,286 downwards.
GCAAGCACCGAGGGATTTGCGGAAAGAAAAGACACGGGTGGATTCGAATCACTCCGATGTTCGAGTGAATCAACGCTTCTCTTTGTTGCTCGAGCACTTTACAACGAGCTACTATAAGGATTAGGGTGTGCTATCTTCGACAGTGGAGAGTCGAAATGTTTCGAGGGCAAGATACAATGAAAACGAATATCATGTTTGGATAACAGAATATTTCAGGTGATAGTGCATTTCAGAATGAGATTTTTGGATAAGAACGTTTTTCTTACAAAATTATACTTTATAATCCTGTCTTATGCATGATGAAATCACAGGTTCGAAGTGTGTCTGTTTAAGGCAATTTGTTCAAAAGTTATTTCGTGATCCCTGAGAATTTTGATCGAACTTAAAAACGCGACAAAACAATTTGACGAAAAATAATTATTTATATCCACCGTTCGAATCTATTTGAAGAAAAGGGCAAAGATCACGAGACTCCTCCTAAAAGTTTTATCGGTGCATTCTCAAATTAAAACGACGGATGTAACGAAAATTGGAGCGACGGGCCGTCGTGAAATGCATCGTATGGGTGTCGCACACCGACCCACCAGCTCACGATGAAAGAGGAATAATTAAATCGATGATATCCTTTCTGGCCACTCGATGATCGGAATTAAAAGATACACTCGAAGCAACGCGAGCCGCGAAGATGAACACCCACGTACCGAATATAAAACGGGTCATTAATAGGACGATTAAATTAATATATTCGTTCGGTTGGTCGGTGGCTGCCGCCCCCGCGTTCGGCCCGTTCTCAAAATCGTTTCACGCACGCACACTCGAGCTGCAATTGACCGCGTACATCGAGGTGCAAACGTTAAGATAAAACGAATTACCGGGATATTTACGGTTCCGACGATTAAACGCGAGCGGCTCATGATCCCAACCGCCATGGACGTTTATTTAAATGCGTCAATGAAACGGCCTCGAGGCGAGCGAGGGGGGGCAGGGGGACGTAATTAAGTCGGAGATTTCAGCGGTCGCAAATTAAAAACAGTCGTTCCAAGTTGCCGTGAGAAGACGTTATTAACGGCGCCAGAACGATTTCGATCTTTATTCCGCCTCTTTGCATGTGGAAGCAGAAAAAATAACGAATTTAACACGAAAGTAAATTTGAAAGGCTCGAAGATCCTCTCCGGTCATAGGGAATATTGTTTATTGGGTGTCAGAATTATAAATTCACTCTTGTTGGAGCGTATAAGTACGTGGAATGCTTTGGTCTGATGATTTTTTTGCCGAGTGATAATTATATCAACTGGGACGTTTTACTCATTGGATTACTGCTTGTCGACGCGTTATATCTTTATGAAAGAGTTGCTGAATTCTCGATGCCAAATCTTCTGCAGCGACTCAAACATCTATACCTAATAGCTAGAGTAATTGAAGTCCATTTTCGTGATGACCCAAAATAAGTTTTACAAAAAGCAATTAAACTGACAAACGAAAGAGATGGATTTGAATTCCATCTCTAGAAAATATGTCTATCACACTTCATATTCGATATAAATGCTATACCCAATCCCAAAGTTCGTCATAAACTTGAATGGGTTCACAAATGTTTGTTTCCTGTTTAAAATCTTTCTCTGTAGTCTTGTTCCGTTGGGATCATCGCGATAGGAAATAAGAGAGTATCCGAGCAATAAGCTGAATGTGTTCGCGGTACACGAAGAGGTCGGGTTCAAGCTTAACGAGACGGTCGTACACGCGCATCATCGCCGCTCGCGGGTGCTGGCCGCGACGCTTCGCAATTCGACGCCGCGTCGGCTCGTGTGCGTGACGCACACGGCCGCGAAAACCGACTGGTGGCGAGCTAAAGGCCAATAAAACTTAACTCCTAATTAAGAAGCGTGAAGGATGAATCTATTATCCGGTAGGGGCCTTGCCAACGCAAATACGCCGGCAGTAATGTCGCCGTTGGTACAAACATACCTACGGACACGACCGGGCATACGTGTTCATTAGGCGTATTTGCTGTTTAGCATTTCAAATTCGGCGAGAGCGCCAGCGCGATACCGCAACCCCGCCACGGGGTATACCGCCAAGCTGCCAGACCCTTTCGGCAATCAAATATTTTAATTTAATTGTCCCGCTAATGATCCGTCTTACATTCTGCTCGTGGGTGCTCCTGTTTCGACCTTCACATTTTGGATATCTCTCAATTCCTCCTCCAAAATCAACCACTTAATTGTTTTATCCTGTTCGACGTCTCTTAACATTCTGTCAAGGAGCTGACTTTCTTTTGAATATGAGCTTAAAGTTTGGTTCTTATTTACTGATGTATACAATTTGATAAGCTAGAATGGTGGGACAATATTTGGATGTCTTTATAATTCGTGGTTTCGGAGATGTACATGAAAATCGTTTCAATACATTCTTCAATGGACAGTAAATATCTTTCCCGATTAGTATGTTTTTAAAGAAATTGCTTGTTGATGCACGATAGAACTCACACATATCTAATTAATGAACGGACTCATGCTTATGAGAAATGCATACTTTGTGACTGATCCTCCTTTAATGCTCCTGGAAGTTCAGACGGCTATAATCGTGCATTAAGGTGCATGTGCTGAATTTGTGGGCTGACTAATAAGTTGATGCAGGAGGACATTAAGGTTGAACGAGATAGAAAATAATGGTGTCGAAGGAGATATAATTGTTCACGCGTCCCAATAAAACGTGTAATAACGGGAGAAAACAAGAGGGAGGATCGAGACCATCCAGAGACGTTATCGTTTGGATCCCCTAGCTCTCTCAGCTCTTGGTTCCTTCCCGGAACGCTTTGCATTCCGTTCGCCTCGTTCGGCGTTTCGTTTTTGCAGGAAGCATCAATATTTATATTGCATAATGCATTCGTAATTGCCGCGTGTACACTCTATTTGTTCCGATTTTGTAATGCCATGAAAATGTATGAAGCGATAGCTATTATTAGAAGCGGGATGCAAAATTCAAGTCGGTGCCCTGTGTTGGGTTAACTAGGTGTAGACAGGCAGGGAAAGGAAAGTAAATGAACCAGAGAATGAGATTGCAGAATTATCAAAGAACTTTCTTGCGTGTGAACTTCGCCTCTCGCTCCCGCCTTCCTTCCTTTCTTTCTCTAGTTCCATTTTTTTTCCATCGTTTTCGTTTCCTTTTCCCTTCATTACGTGTCGTCCGATACCAACACGACGACGAATCGTTTGTGATGAATGAGAACGCAGCCATCTTCGATGCACAACGTAATATCCATGATATCAACCGTGTCAAAGGATTGCGTTCATCGAAAACACCGTTTCCCGCTTTTTCCTTTACGCTGGATGCAGTTTGTTGTACCCCGTGGTTTGAACAAAGAGATGCGATCTAACGGGGGAACGTTTTTTTTTGCCGTTACACTGTTTTATAATCCCCTTTATCTTCTATCACGAGTAAAACATCATGGATGCATGTATTTTCATTTAGCTCGAGCCAGAGAGCATCTCGAACTACACCTACAAAAATCGCACGAACACGCTGCACGCGACGGTATTAAAAACTGACACCAAGATATATACGGCATCGTTAAGTGGGTTCAAGCGAAGGCTGAAGAAATACACGAACCTAACCGTCGACAAACTTCCGTTGATCAGCTCAAACCTTAAAAGCTTCAACTTTCTCGAGCGTGTCAGGAAGACGAATTCAAAGAAACCTCTCATCGAATGGATCCTCGTCGAACGTGTTATTTTCACCGTGGCTCACCCTTCATGGTCTCGCTTCTTGGCTCTAATTTGTATTTAATTAAGCGAGCCCGGTTCGTCTCTCCGTTGGCCAGGAGTTCGCCCGGTTTGATCTGCGCGTTAGGGTTCATTAGGTTATTGAAACCTTAGACAATGTAACTAGTGACTACTGCCGGGTACAGTGCTCCAGGGGCTTCGTAATGCCCGCTACCTCGAGTGCTCGACATTTTGCATCTCTGGCCACTCCCACGACGAAACGGGTGGGTTTACGACCGTCAGCTACTTCGTGAACGACCGTCCACGACCGCTAGTCCTTACGATCCGTTGAACGCCGCGGGCAGCCAGCACGTCCTCAGGAACGACGCGAGTTTATATGCTAATAAGCCACATTAATTAAACGGGCCGCGTATGTCCGGCCACCTTTCAGTCGTGCGGCTCTCTCTAACTCTGCTTCGAAATGGGAAAAAACTTTCTGACGTTAGGTTGTTTCTCGTCAAATGACAGGGATAGCCTTCGAAAATTAACCACGATGACGTGTTTGATGTCCTCGCGGAAACCATCTTCTTGGACTGATAAGCTTTCGAGTGGTCTGATTGACGGGATGACGGAAGAGACGCATACTCGATGCATAATTTATGGCACGGTACACCGTGTTCTTTGCTTCGTAAGTGTCGTGAAATGAGCAGGCCAGATATGAATTCTGGGAAACTCTTGGGTTACTGATGATGTGATGATGTGATAGTTACTCAAATCGTAATTACAGAACACTATATTACTGTATCTCCAGATTTGTATACCTCCAGAAGCATCTCCAGGTCTCTGATTTCAGATCTCCGTCTTCTAGATCATATCTTCAAGTCTCAACATCTTCAAATTTCTATATCTCCAGTTACCTCTATGTCCAAATTTCTATATCTTCCATATCTCTACCAAACTCCATACAGAGACTTCTAGATCTGAAAGATCCTAGATGCATGTCTCTCCTTATATCCATGTCTCCTTGAATATCCTTAGATCCTTATACCTCGGTTTAATTGATAAGAATATGTTAAATATCTCAATCATTTCCTACACATACCTCGATACAAACTATCGAGTATCAAATCTTAATCAGTCACGCTTCGTTGCTATATAAAGATCCTCTATTTTCCTTCTAGACGATAAATCCCACGGTTAACGAATAATTAAGATCAGGTCTTAACGAAAGTGTATCCGAAGTGTCCGATAACAAGCTGGAGATATCATCGAGGGGGAAACGTGATCGTATGCAGCCTCCGATAAGCATTTCGATAGCAGTAGGCTGACGAGGAAGTTCCAGGAACGACCCGCATGAAATCTGTCTCGGAGACGACTCGAACGGATATGCGGGTCGAACCGGGGATTTATTCAAGAATCGTTCGCGTTTTTCCTGCCTGCGGAAACCGAAACAAGCCGGACAGCGGAATCACGGATGAACAAGGGACGGGGAGGCGCCATCTCGGGCGAGCACACGACGCGGCGTCTGCTTCTTTTTCATTTCCATGGGCAAAATTTAATTTGGAACGCGTCCAGTTGCACCTTTTCGCTCGCCTGACTGGTACGAGGAAACGAAGCCCCGGAAGATCACACGAAAAACGTACGTGCTTCGCGGGCCGGGCTACGTCTGGCCGACAGAGATCTGGAACGACGTCGACGAATTAGGAATTTTACTAACTCGGATAGTCGCATTTAATTTTAAGCCGGAAACCATACGAGTCATTACTGTCTCCATTTTCGTGCGTATATTAAATTACAGCCACGGGGATCGCGAGACGATTCGACGGGCTGCCGGTGAACAGCCAGCCAGGACATATTACTGGAAGAGTACATGCACTCGAGGATTAGCCAAAGTCGTTCTGCCGCAGCTGGATAATTCACGTATCCTTCGTCGCGCGGTCCTCGAACAATCGGGTAGTTCCATTCTGAGCAACCGAATCGGCTATGGGATATTTCAAATACAACTCTTATCGAATTGATTCTGACAAATCTTTTCTGAAGCTTATTTCACTCTTAACACAATTGCCATGTCAAAATTTGAACCATGAAAGCTACAATTTATATTTAAATCTCGAGAAGGTTCTTAGCGTATATTTTTACAAAATTGAAGGTATGCATAGCGGAAATATCACGGTAATTTTTGTCTACAATTTAAATCTAGAGCCTTGCAGTATTCAAATGATAGATATCGCGATACTGACATCAGTGCACCACAGAATTTGTTGTGAAATTTATACATGCATGTAAAAAAATATTCTGTAACATACAAAATAATGGAGTATTCCAAGTGATAAAGTTACACGGGATAGCCACATCTTTTCCCGGTGAAAAACGCGAGCAGCTCGTATAATTAAACATAAGGGAAGAAAATTAGCAGTGGAAGGAGAGATAAATATCGCGCCGTGCAACATTATACATTTTTTAAGGTCCGCGCAACGTTTACCCACAACGATAGCGCGTACACATTTCGTGTTACTTAGTCTCGCTTGTACTTCTTTTTCGCGCATCCGCTTTCTGTAGCCTGGCCGGGGCATATTTAAATATAACTTCTCTCATGAGAGGCCGCACAAGAGTTGAAAACGTACGAAAATTAATGAAAGAGTGGTGCTCGCTCGTGCTCCAGCGTTGCTCTTCTCCCTTTTCCCGCTACCGCGTTACGACCAATAATTTATTTGACTTTCAGTGCGCGTGACATCATCATGGACGCATTAACCGCGTTTACTATGTAACGCGATGATAAACATTATGCACTCGTACAACGTCAGCGAAGTTAACGTTAAATTAGCTTCCTGCGAGCTTAATAGTGCCAGCCGTACATTGCATTCGGCAAAAAACTCGAGAGAAATTTGAAAACGGTTACCAGGAAGCGTTGGCGCTGGGAAAAATCTCTGCTCTGGGAATAGGGAGTTTTGGTTAATATTAATTGAGGTATTATTTCTCACTGTGAACTAGTCAATTTTACAAGCAACGCCATAAAATTGATTATCTTTATTACGAAGCAGAATATAGGAATCTGGATATACAGGCATGTGGAGAGTAAGACACGTGTAAGGATGTGGAGTACGTGTTAATATAGCGATACGGAGAGTCTGTGAATCTAAGAATGTGGAGTGTGACGACCTAGAAATTTATAAATGTGGACATGTGAGGATCTGAGGATGTAGCAAAATTGAAGAATCTAAAGATGTGATGATCTCTGTGAAGACATAGGGATGTAAAGATCAGAGAATATAAGGAGTTGATACTACAAAGATCTAGGACTACAGATATCTAAGGATTTGACATGTGATTTGAACCTCTAGGAACCTGTCGACCCAATAGATCTGGAAACCTCCGATCTCAAAAAATCTGTAGATCTAGCGATTTGAGTACCTAGAGAGATCCACCTACCTAGAGATGCAAAGGTATAGGAGTATAAAAATGTAGGAAATAACAAGCTACAGTGCAAGTATGTGAATACTGGTGAAGTAAATGTATAAAACTTGAAGAATATGCGCCCTTGTGAAGTTACCACGTTTAATCAGAATACCAAAATAAAAAGATGTTCACAGTCTCATTTCCTGAAATGATCACGATACAGAACACGCAAGATCGTCACATCCCAAGCTACGACTTAATTACTCAAAGGTTATCCATCCGGCAAGTGAACATCGACACGAAGCGTCGACGTGATCCAAGGATCCAGACGCGACCCACAGCAATTATTAATTTATAACCGCGAATGGAAGCGGGCTTGGATTGGAGAAACGAGTACCTTCGTTAATTAGGTTCTTCAATCGGCAGTTATTGTTTCGTGGCGGCCCTAATTTGGCAACCGACAGCTGCCACTGTTAGCGGAGGCGCTAATTAAAACACCTAATTGTGGCCATTAACGCGAAATGCGACGTAGCGATGCGTTGCATGGCGCGCGGTTCACACCGATCCAGGCTCGTTTATGCCCGCGCTATAAATATACGATCTAATTAGCATTTCTCGGTGTCTCGATTGAAATTAAGCGGCCCGCGGGCCAACACGAGCAGAAAGATCGAGGAATCTGTCGCCTATTTAAACTCCGCTCGTCAATTTCCACTCCTCTTCGTTTAACGGCCACTTAAATAGTCGATCACCGAGCTCGCGGCTTGTAATTTTATTTATTTATAACAAAAAAATGAGAAAAAATTAAGGAGAAAGTGTTCTTCGAATAACGACGATCGTTTTTATCCAACCACTGACGCGATTCAGCGTTCGCGTCGTCATGGCGACGTCTGTTTTGCGTATTCAAGCTTTTTAGATACGTCCGGCTGATAAATTTAATTATAACGTGGATCGTAGACGGTCTGTCCCATTTTAATCTATAAATGAACGTATCTGGGAAAAACGTGCCGTTAGGGCAGCAACATCATTAGAATATCAAGGTGGAAAATCTACTGTGTAGGCGTTTAAGATGTTACAAGATTATTTTCGTTTTGGCGAATAGAATTCATATTGACAAAACGATGTGGAGATTGTACGGATTTATTTCAATCTTTGAGAGATTCTGATAATTCGGTTAACACGTTAAGTGACAGAATGAAGTGTCGTTAAATGACATCTGCGGTGTCGAAGGAAACAAGTTTTACCTTCTTTCAGACGTTCACACGATTCGGATGGTAACACGAAATCGGGAAGACGACATGGAGACCGCGGATAAAGGTTTTTACGGTTGTACTCGAAATTTCGGCTTCCTGTTCGCGTAAATCGCGGAACCACTCGATTCCTCGAGTATAGAACATTTACACACCGAGAATCGTGACCCATTCACAGATATATTTATAAGATTTCGCTTGGAATCCGAAAAACACATTCAGCAACAGGAAGAGACCACTTAGCTCGGACTCGATAAACGAATTTCCTCGTATCGCGTTAAATAATTGAACATGTTAATTACTGGAACTTAAAAACAGCATCAATCGTACGTCACTTATATTCTAAAAGCGTTACCCGCAACTTTCACGGATTTCTTTATATCGTAGTGCAATTGAGATTTTAACGCTCAATGAATGGTGTTTAAAAATTCCCGGAGATCAACTAACATTTCAAGGACCCTACAATGATATTAACACTAGGTTTAATTTTAATTTTCTTATTTCATTTTTATCAATTCCGAAAATTAAGAGCTAGTTGGTGCATCTATTATTTATTTGAATTTATAGTTTTCTTTCTATTTACGTATAATTGTTACTCCTGAAGTGTACATGGCCGACCGTATGTGAAACTCTACGGAAATAAGATTGTAATTTATTCGCCTGAAATATAATTAATTACCAGATTCCCTAATATACATTCCATGCGCGATACGCAAATACTGACACAATTTCATGGCACCTGCATCTTATTTTAGCCGTAATCTAATTTTCAAATGTTTGCGATCGATATATCATTGATTGTGAGATAACTATTTTAAGTGACACAGATTACTCTCTGCAATTCTTAATCAAGTTTCAGTTAATTGCGTTAAGATAAGATGACATCTTAATGCCAGTATACAGTGAATCAATAAAGTCCTCGTCACATTTACCGCTGAATTATTTGTATCAATTAGAGACTTTTGATTTGTGTTTGGTGGAATCAAATTTTATGGAGAAATCAATGTCGTACCTGCAACATCCGAAAGTCCCAAAAATTCCATAATTTCAACGCCCCATCAAATTCCAAAGTCGTTTCAAGTTCAACGTCCCCATGCATCGCCGGCAATAGTCCCTTCAGTACCCATAGGGAAAACATAACCTAAATTAATCCTTCTACACAATTTTCCCAGGCCGAAATTGTAGCAGCGGCAGAAACCCCATCATCCCAAAAGGAGAAACTCGTGCGAGAACGCTATCTGTTTCTCCTTATCGCTCTACGTTCGAATTACCGTGTTCGTGACGTCACGGGACTCTAATTATCCCGCAGCGGGAGCGCGATTATTCGCAGTCCGCATGGACAGTGTGCGTATTCATAGAAACGCAACAAACGTCAGTATCGGGCGTGGCATGCTCGCGCGTCCGTTACACGCTTCGCAAATGCTCGTAGCCAGAGGTCCCAGGAGCAAGCAACAACGCCGAGTGTCAAGTCGCTGGCAACACACAATGACGTTATAACGACTAATGATCATATCATTTAATTAACATCGCGCCTAACTAGCCCAGGCTTCATTAGCCTGCCGCGGCCTTAGATGGACACGTACAACGCCACGCTTATTATGTATCTATCGGCCGGCGATTGTCCGCGGCGCGTGTTAAAGCCGCCATCGCGTTGTACCTGGCCGACACGGTTTCCTCGGTGTGCCGCTAAATTTCCACGTTGTATGCTCTGATGTTCTGCAACAACGCCACGCAACAACGATCCGTTTCCCTGCCGTGCTGGGGAAAAGGAAAGACGATCGATCGTTTGGCCAGTAGATCACCTTCGAGACTGCTACAGCTGCGATACTGATAGGTATTGAGGGAGTTGTATCGTTGCCAGACGCGGTGTCGGTCATGTTCGTTAGATGATACGTGCGAGGTAATTATAATATCTGTGAAAGGGGATGATTAGAAGGCGGTGACGATGTTCAAACTGATCTACAGCACATTCGGGTTCACCGTTATTCTTAGAAGTAATATATTAAAAAAAGATTTTACATTTAACCACAATAGTTTGTAAAGTTCTGTAAGTTCCCCTTGATCTCTTCGATGCATTTGATGCATTTAATATGCCCACTGTAGGGTTACACCATATGCTACGTCAGTTGCATTATCAGTGACTCGTACTATGATAATTGGAAGCAAATGATTAATTGCTGATCAATAGTAAACTCTGCCACTGACATCAAGATAGAACATCTGTAAAAGAGTCTTGGCACAAAAGTTTAAGCGCATTTAGATGATCACGTATAACTGTGTCTCAAATTGGAAATGTTCAATAGAGCACTCCTGATTACCACTACAATTACAACTTCTAACAAACTTATATGAACAAAATCATTCAACCACCTTTACAATTAAAAAGTAATCCCAGAATTAAAATCTGAATATTATTCCCGAATTAAAAATATCATAACTGTCTCAATCAATGTAGCCACTCAAATTCTTCATCCAATCGCATCTAACAGCCTCGATTTTCCGGTAACCAATATCAGTTTCCAAACTTGAGCAGATTGCGCAACATTACAGCAGCACCTGAGTGTAACTCAATATTACGGCGAGATTCAGATAATAATATCATCGATACTTATTGATTACTATTGTGCACAATTTACAGCAGGAATATTATTCGTCGATAACATCGAATAACTATCTATAATCTACGTCATTGCTGGATTCATTATGATCCATCAAATTCACTAATTACGTGCCGGGATCCTGCCTAACGTTGACTCCGTGTTCATTTGGCAAAGTCAGCGAAGATTTAAAGTATGTCACTCGTTATATTGCCACCATGGAGTTCGAAGACTTAAGTTCCTCTGGTACTGATATGTGGAACTCTGGAGATTGCAATTTTTTGGTTAACAATGCCAATTGCAAAACTTTTCTTTCTCCACCTCTGTGAAGTCTTGCTGTACATACAGTATGTTATAATATTTATGACGATTGCTGTCCTTTTACTTATCTCAAGGCATCAGACCACTCGACTTACCTAACCGACTTAGACGATGAGCTAACTTATCTTCTTTATTTAAAAGGATGTATCCCAACAGCATAAACTTCTCTAATGACCTGTTAAGAGGATGAAGCATTCCTAATAATCCTCATAAATGATTCCATAAACCCTCGTCCAAAAGACGGTACCGAGAAGTAAAAACTCGGTGGAGAACATCTCGAAGAGTAAACGATAGAAACTCGCGTCTGGACGCAAAACGTCGGTGGATCTTTAACGCGTCGATAAACGGAGGAACAGGAGCATGGTCATCGGCGGCGTAGGAAAAATCGCGACAAATTGAGACGCGAATTCGACGCGAAGGTGAGTCGGCCGTAGAGTGGGTTAAGGTTACTCGGCTCATTAGTGTGGTTGAGCGTGTGTTCACGCGGCTCGCGTCGCGACGAACGCCGTCGGTCCGGCAATCATCGGTAATTGTGACGATCGATCTTGATCGAAATGCTCATTTCCTGTTTGCCAGGCCGCTAGAAGCGGGGGAGGGATTAGAGGGAATGGGTTATACGTACGCGTTAGCGCGAGGGAGAGGATCGAGAGGCTGCCTAGCCGGCGCATCATTAACGTGATTAATGTTGAAATAAATCAGGAGCTTCGAAACGGTAGTCGATAAATCCAATAATTGCGGTATAATCATAAGTAAACAGGTAACGCGGCTCGCTTTAGCATATCGCTCGCGGCGATCGACGCTAGCACGTCCCATTACATATGCATTGACTTTTCATTCCGACTAGTGACTTTTCGCGTTTTCCAGCCTGACACCCAACAAATCCGTCGGCTTATCGATCCGGATCCGTAGCTACCAGCACCCCGTCCGAGGAGCGTAATTATTCAGCGTAAATGAGTTATTAATTACGGCTCTGGTTTAATTATATGCTGATGCATGATTTATGGACCCGGGACGAGCAAACCGCGTCTTCGTTGCCGCTTTCCTTTCGAGGAACACAACGGTGAAAAGATCGATGAAGCTCCAGGTATTCGATCCGCTACGAACTATCGGATAAGGAATTTTCGATACTACGGTCAGAAAGGGAAACTGATAATCGATTATTGTAATTCGTTATGAGAAGAGATATTTCGGTCTTGCGGATTTTGGAAACGTTACAAATGGGATCTTGATATTTTGAAACTTTAGAATTTTTGAACTTCTACACCCCAAGATCCATTGGTCCCTAAATCTCTAAATACCTAAATAACCCGAATCTTTAAAAGATCCGGTCAGATCCCTAGACCGACAGTTCTCTATATCCCAGGATCACTATATCCTTAGAACTTTCCTCGATCTCGATGTACATCGATCTCTATATCCCTCGATCTTGTATGCCTCTCAATCTCTCTATCCTTGGATCTCTATATCCCTCGAACTCCAAATCCCTTGATCTCTATGTTCCTCAATCTCTATATCCTTCGATCTCTAATATACCTCGATCACTATACCCCCAGATCCATAGATGCACATCTCCCGTATTAATATCCATAAATCTTCAACCCTACAATATCATGAAAGAAAATATCGATACAGTTTGAAAATAAGGGAAGATTCGAAGAGTGAACGAGTCGTTATAAATCTTTGCCAATCTTTGTCGATACCTCGACGCTGTCTGGTAACCGTCGATTAAGAATTAGATAATTAATTACAGCCGGACATGATGTAGCAATGCTGCGACGATATTATCGGCGCATATATTTGGCTACAGGTCAGGACATACCGGCCAGGGTGCGAGTGTTGAGTTGATGTTTGCCAGCTGATTGATGATGTAACATCATCCCGGTTACCCTCCCACCGATTTCCGCCCTTTCAGCCAACCCCCTAACCTCCCTATCCGCCGATCCCCACTCACTTTCTATCCTTCCGTGTTACATGCGCGCTTACCTGATGCTAAACAGACCGATTTGCTGTGTTAAATACATTTCCATGTTCTAATTAAGGTATTAACTAATTGGTTTCAACGATTAGGTTGTAACGTGAGAGTTTCATGTTTCGCTGGAAATTTTTCGCTAATGGTTTGATTGATAATGAGTGCAAGCGATAAGGGGAGATGGTGATTGATTATTGATCCTCAAGAGATGACAAATTTTTTCAAAAACAGTCATAATTAATGGTAAAATTTAAATTAGCATTGGTAGTATACTTATTGGTATTGAATTAGTATAATATATCTGTCGTTAATTTGTTTCTTTAATTGCGACCATTTTACTGTTCTTTGAACTAGAGGAGCATTTAAACATTAAGCGATGATTATGTACATATCCAGATAAGAATGTGATAATTTCAACGGCAAACGGACAGATAATTTGTCAATTATCGCAAATTGTACGGCGGCTTAGCATCTACAAAGTAATCTCAATTCGCAGAATCTCCTGCAACGTATGAATATTAATCGTCCTCTCGATTATGCTGTTTCGATCGTTTTGCGTATCGAACTCGGTCGGATATCTAATAAGCACGGATAGTCCTGTCTCAAAGGAGGATTATTATAAATTGGAACGAAAGTATCGTGTCAAGGAAAAAGGAAGAGAAATGGGTGAAGGCTGCACGAATCGTTATTTTCATCCCCCTGACTTTTTAAAGAAAAAATTAATCTTAATTCCATGTTACGACGCTGTCGAAACAACTTCATAAAGTATGTATATCATATGCAAATAGACGGGTAATGATAGATTTAAGAATTACATTTAAATAAGAAGTCAATTAATAAGGCTTATAATGAAAATTATTGGGTCCCGAAATACCGATGAAAATAAATTTACATGTATTTAGAATTCGATACGATCTTAATAATAATTGTTGAAAGTTGATAACTGTCTTTATGGACATTTTATATAGGGTAGGTTATTAATACATAATATTGATACCCATATCAGATAATTAAAATTGTAACCCGAACCTTAATTAACCTGGGGTATAATATCATTTTCATTTCCAACCGATCGGTTACGTCTTTATTTAAAATTTTAATATCCGATCGCTAAAAATCTTAGCTATTTCAGGATATTTTAAGATATAATATAATTTTCATTTCCAATCTATCACGTATATCTTCATCAGTAATTTCAAATCACTCACTAAAACTCGATTCGCCATTTCGGTCCATCGGATCGATATCATAAAGTAATTGCCATTATTGCTATTTTAAACTTCGTTATCAATTTCTAGTTGGACATAAAATTACACATAATAGTGTACTTTTACTTTGAACGATCAAATAATATGTGGAACTTCAATGATCATGCTCATTATGTTTCAACGATGTTCAAAGAATTCAGGAGATGCAAGTTAAAATTGTTTGTAATAATAGGTATTTATCTTGTAGCAAGTGTTCTCAGAACCGTGTTCTTTTCGTCATGCGATTCAGTTTATACATATAATAAAAAATGATCAGAATGTCAAAACGTACAAACCGTAATTACTATCGGATACAATAAATGAAAGAAATTAAACATCGCGAACGCATAACGACGACAGTCAAAGTGTTAAAATAAGACAATTACACGAACAGCCAGTGCAATTAAAAACCGCAATTATTTTTGCATCAACCAGCCGCATTACCCCCAGCACCAGCAGACGTCCGCCATTATATCAATCAACCCCGACAGGTTTTTCAGAAATCCTAATCAGTACAACCCAGTCGAACTTTCACAAAAGCTGAAACTCTTTTTTCCCGTGGCTCGTTTCATCGACGTTTACCCCTGTGGGTGGCACGGATGGGGTGGTCGTCGGGGGGATACGGGGCTGTAGGTGGCCTCCACCTACGATAATCTACCCCCGTGGCCCCCATAATGCGCATCCCTCCGGCCGCAATAATGATGATTTATTTCAGAGCTAAAAATTGCGCGAACGCCGAGGCATGAGTAATGTACCGATGTGGCCCCACCCTTCGGTACTTTGGCCAGCCAGCTTTTTTTTTTATCCGCGCAAACGTTATGAATTCCATTGACCCGTTCGCGGTGGTAGGGGTACCGCGGCGTCGAGGGCTGGTCCTCCAGATAATGGCGGATCCCTATTTATTTATCCGAGCATGCGAACAGACACGACTGATCGTCTTCCATTCATCGAAGGGCTTTTTGATTCCGCAAATGTCGGGGGCTTTAACCGCAGCCTCGGGATCGTTGCTGATACGTGAGGGTTTCTGGCGGCATAACAACCCTGGGAGGGTGAGATCCCACTGTATTTCGGACGTTTGGCTTGATAATTGTGGCGATCGGTTATAATTTGTGCGTCTGCATACGTGGTTTTGCGACCGCACACCGCCGACTACGAAACACGCGGCACGTCGATACCGATTTGTTCTTGGATAAATGGAACTTAACGTGAATTGTATTAAGGTGCGGTAATCCAACAAAAATATATGGAGACCGTAGAGGTACATTTTTAGGCAACATCAAATAAGGATACTGTTGGTGTACATCACTGGTTTGACGCGCACTTGTTATTACTTCAGTGTCAATTCTGAACTTCACATACTTTCATCAAATGTATCAGCCCATTAGCTCCACTCTTACTTAACAGTTCATTGGTTTAGACTGTACAAGTCTTAAGAGTGTGTTTGATTAGGCAAACAGGTACCTAGAAACAATAGAGATTGCCTGTCAGGTCTTGTTCCTAGTTTTTACTTGCTCAGAGTCTTGTTGAAACCCTAAAAGCATTCGTTCGGGTTCGTTTAGCGTGGTCGAGCGTCGAACAAACTAAACAGCTGAGAACAGACAAATATAGAATCCAAGAGTCTGAATGATCAGTAGAGAGAATTGAAGCAGGTCGAATCGAATCGTATCGGGTTGATTCGTATCGAACAGAATTCCGTGGAATTGAATCGCTTCGAATTAAGTTGAATCGCGTCAAGTCGAGTGGCGTAGGGTCGAGTCGTAGAGAATTGAATCGCGATAAATCGATTCGCGTCGAATTGAATTCCCACGAGCTGGATCGCATCCGATGCCATTGAATTCCGGCTGATTTGAAACGAGTTTAATCGAAGCGAAAGAAACCGAAACTTAATGGGATCAAAGAAGAATTTATATTCGATGGCATAGTCGGTTGTATATCGGCAGTGACAGGACGGGTGGAAGCCGACGACGCAGCAAACAGCATCGAGATGCGCAAAAATCGGTCCTTTCAGCTTAAAATTACGGTTGTCGCGTGGGTGGCGGAATAGCTGATGGGGTGGTATTGTACGGGGGTGGCGTAGACGGGAGCAGACCCGGCTGTTCGGGGTGGGTAGAAGAGCAAAAGGTAGGGAGCGGGTGCAAAGGGGGCGGGTGTGTGTCCCGGAAAAAAATCCATACAATCCGATCAGGACAATGTATTCGTGTGAAACGCTCGATTGTCTGGGTGTTCACGTGTGTTCGGACATTGATACGGAAGCCAGATCTGAGCGTGCACTGATAAATGTGAAAAAATCCCCCATTTTTAAAACCAGCGACGCCTGCCGGCGCGTGATGCTGCTGCGTGAACGTGCGGGCGAACGTGTGTTGCCCGAAGAATCGGCCCTCCTACTCTTCGCCAGCCACCGGCTCCTCCAACCCTCTCTTCGTTTCTCTCTTTCCTCGCAACTTCGTCTCTCTTCCGCACCTCTACCGATTCTGCCTGTTTTTTTCCCCTCCCTGATCTCGTTTTCTCTCTGTCGGCCGTCGCCACCCCCTTTCGACGAGCGGTATTGTCGAAACAACGAGAGCGGCTTTGTCCTTTGGTCCCCGCTGTGAAATCCTGGGCGTATTTTAAATTCGCGGCATTTTATCGCATTCGCTATTTATCGACGGGCTGCACGTCCAAAGGACGTCGTTCTCTCTCCCTGCGAGCGGCAAATAAAACACCCGCTGCTCCGAACGCGATATCGCCGGACGATCATCGCCGGCATGATCTTTGTTGGTCGCCAGAAATTGTCGGTGATGCGCGAATCGACGAATCGCGTAGGCTTCCGGTACAGATTTCGGAGATCTCTCTTTTCGATACATCCTCTCTCACCCCTCGTCCCTTTTTCGCGTCGATTTAATTGGACCATTTCCCTTTTGTCCTTCTTCTTTCTCGTCCCGCTCCTTCCGCTACTTCTTCATCGTTTAATTATCCCGCTACGTCGCTGGCAATCTCTCGTTGCGATAAATTTATCGTCAAAGCAACGGATCCGCGAATTTCCACCCCCACCCCTCGTCGCCTCTATTGGACGGCTTCGAGTTGCAGGGTTCCGTGGCGGGGATGGATTATCGAGGATAGCTTAAGCAGATGCGAAGAATGGTTTTAATTAGTAAGAGGCACGAGTGGCCAGGTCTTCGTTGAAATAAAATATTCATGTAATTATGATGGTATAATAAATTCTCGGGAAGAGTTAGAAAGGGTGGGGGTTGCATCGCGGGCACTGAAATTCGTAATTAGTTATGCAACGCCGGTGAAAGTAATTGGACGTACGGAATTAAGAATAAATTAATATAGAGTCTCTCTTTCTCTCTCTCACACTCTCTCTCCCTCTCTCTCTCTCCCTCTCTCTCTCTCTCTTTATTCTGCAGTTCGGTTTTTTTCTTTCTCCTTTTTTTTTATTTCGACATACCTGAATCACGATGTTTCGTTTCGCTTGCTTTCCACCGACCAATTACATTTGCTCCCTGTAAATTGCGCGCCCCCATTCACCCGACGATAATTATACTTCGTCAAAAGAAATAATACGCTCGCGATATAAAAGTGTGCTAAAAGCGCGAATTTTTGACTTATGACTGCCATTAAAACACGATTATCGTTCGCGGCAATATTCATCGTTTAATCGATGGGACTTGCTCGATTTTCGAATTGGATCAGTACCTTTATTTGTACAAATTTTCTTCCCTTATATCTTATATTTTTCATTCTCACTTCTCTCTTCTAAATTTTACACTATTAGATGTTTTAGAGAACATTGAAGTTCACAGTTGATCTATTTCTGCCATTTCAAGGTTAAATAGGCATAATTTGTGTGTGAATTAGGATTGTTAATAACAAAGTAGGTTACTAGTAGAATCAAATGCTTCCATGTCAAAGTAAAAATTAAATACAATCGATTAGCATCAATTGCCTTCAACAATTATTGGTTATGTGTAACATGAACCACTCGTTTAACTGATATTGATTATAACAACTATAAGTGGTCAATAAGAATCTCCGTCAAAGACTATCTTATATAGGATTAGTATTGAAGTGCTCTGAACAACCATAACTTATTCTTATATAAATGGCAAGAATTTCAACGACTTTTGTCAATGTCATGTATAAATTAAACTAACTTACAATTAATTTGCATATTAATTAACTAAACAACTCCGGTATACTCTGATGCAAAAAATCCCGATCTCTTTTATAGATTATAAAAAGTAAATAATTATAATTTATGTCTATGTAAATGACAAATACTTTAAAGATTTCGTACATTAATATTGGACCCAATATTACATAAGTCCAATAATAGACGAAGACAAATAAGCCAAGTTCATCAGATACCCAATGACAAAACTGCCCCTATGTTCGGATACAAAGAGTCTCGATGTCTTCCATTAATTGGAACAGGCATTCAAGCAGTTTAAACAATTCTACTCCATGCCCATGCAAATGACATGTATTTCCAAGGTTTTATCCGTTTGTAATACATCTAACAGTATTACCGTCCGATAGCAGAAAAAGAGAAATAAACTTCGTTGCAAATTAACAAAACTACCGCGTCATATTCGAATACAGGAAATCCCAATATCTCGTAATAGTACAAGTAATCATATAAATTTGAGATATAATAATTTACATTCACAGATACGATAAGAATTTCCACGATTCGGCAACCCAAGAATGAAATAGATAATGTATATACGATGCAACGTATTGGTTAAACAAATTTCTATTCGCGCAGACACAAAGAATCCCCATTGTCCTATCAATCAATTTTCACGTCGATTTCCATGAAAAAGCACCCCATCAAAATCGTCCCCAGTCGAGGGACTGCAGTCTCAGCGACCTCGATTCTCCGGTAAAAGGCACGTCGACGAACGATTTCATCCCCGTTCAGTCGTCCGTTTCTCCACGCACCGGGAATGCGCGTCGCCAGAATACAGGCTGGACGAAAGTGTTCCAACGGCACTTCCGGTCGGACCGTGCCGCGAGTCGCATCAGCAGGTACCGTCCTAATGGGATAACGACGTGTTCCAGATTTCGTTATACGAACGGGCAGATCACGAGTCTACGGTGCAAGCCAGTTTCGAGCATTGCTCCGATAGAATAGCATAGACCAGGGGCGTCGAACACGATCAAGAGGGGGATGAGGCTCAGCAGCAACGGCAGCAACGGCAGCAGCAGCAGCAGCAAAGCAGTAGGTGGAGAGGGTGCGCCGGGTTATAACGCAAGGGGTGAAGATGAGGACACGAATAGTCGGATTCGTTGATAGCGAGTAGGTGTACGTTCGGCTACCAATCAAGCGGCCCCGAAACCTCATCGGTTTTTTCCTCCTGTTCGATCCCCCTTCCACCCTTTTTTTTTCCACCCGCTCCCGAACCGATCGTCCGTTCAATCCACCCCTCCACCTTTCTTTCACTGTCCCTCTCCAGCGTGTTTCTCGCTCTCGGTCTTGCTCGGCGCCTCCTCATACTCCCGGTGGGCCACCGAACCGGTGCACCAACCCCCATACCCCGGCAATGTTCCATTTTTTCGCCCGGCTATCCCGCAACTCGAACTCGCGATGCAATTATAATCCAGCTTTATGAAAAAAGAGGAAGGAAAAAAAATGCATCGCAAATGTGATTGAGCACCGATACGGTAGCGAGATTGGTCGATGGAAGGGGGTTAGGGCGCGATGGGTATCGAAAGCGGGGGGCGGTGAATGGCCAGGGAGGAGGAGAGGAACGAATTCGTGGCACAGAGGGGCAGGAGGGTTCAACGGGGTGCAGAATCGGGGTACGTACAGGTACAGGAGGGGCGAGGGTTGCCGAGAGGCGAGTTATATAGGGGCTGGAGGGGGTTGAGGGATTGGTCAAAGCGCTTGGTTGCCGGTGCTGATAAAAAATTACACCCGAAAAAAGTATCGCCGTCACCCCTCACCCCCGCAATGCCCACCGCCACCACCCCCAACGTTACACTCGTCCACCGTTGTTCTCTTTTTCTCTCGCACCATGCCGTTACCGTCCCTCTCTCTCTTTTACTGTCTGTTTCTCTTCACCCCTTGTCCTCTGAACTGCTGCTCCACGGCTCGACAAGCCAGCCAAACCTCGGGTATACATTATTCCTGGCGGCCAACCCTCTTTGGACGGCGGAACACTGAAAATTGTTCGGAAACAAATTCGTCTACCTCCCCCTTCAGCTTCCACTCGTAGACGTGCTTCATACGCGACCGCGCGAAACGACGCGTCGCGACGCCTCCATCCTGACCGGAAACGGCTCAGCTTTTTCACGCTCTTCAAGGACCGAATAGTCTTGAACCGCGCGGCATTTTCGGACGACCAGATTGTTCGCTCTCGGAGTTTGCGTGAAAAGCCGCGGTTTCGCTTGACATCATTTAGCGGTTAATTGAACGCACCGCGGCGCCGACTATCGCCCGCTCGCATACCATTTACGCGGATATTCGAGGAAATTAAAATCTCGCTCGGTGTCGTTTGGCATTGAAATAATATTGAACCGCATTTGACACCGGCTCGCCGCGTTCAGAGAGATTAACCCCGACGTGATTTGGTCAAATTTCAAAATTGATTGATTTCTTTAAACAGAGTCGAGTAGAAGTATATTGTGCGTGGCAATTATCGGATCAATGCGCTTTTAATAAAGGTAGACATAGTATGGTAGATTAATATGCTCGCGTATAGTATGCTGTGCTGTGATAAGGGTTATTGACCGTATTAATGTTCATGGATAAAAAGTCCGTATAAAAAAAATTGAAAACAATATACGTATGATATGCGTTGCAATTGTAGTCGAATTAATCAAGTTTCGAAGTAGAGATATTTAATGGTTTACAAGTATCATTTGGACACGTTGAAAGTCTAACACGATAACATAAAAATTTCGTTTCCTGAAATTAATAATTGATCCGTCGCTGACCAACACGAGCTCCTTCGAATTCATTAAATTCATTATCCCGTCCATTCAACTGTCTTAATTAGATTCATTTCATTCACGTCTGCTAATATCATTTCCGGAGGTAAACCGCGCAATTGCACCGAATGCATTTGTTGCAATTTGATCAATATTACTTCATTCTTAATAATAACAATTTAGACATCCGATGTCACTTTACATTTACAGAATGAAATGTTTCCGGAGGCGATATAATTAGAATTTGCATTATCGCTTATAAATATGCATCCGCGTATAAATAAATTATAATACGATTTAAACGATCGTCGGATGAAAGAGGAGGAATTACTCGCGAGTGTCTAGGGCTCCATAAACATCCGTCGTGTGTCGTTTTATCGACGATTCATCGGCGGAAACTCGAGCGTCAGGAATCGACACGAGTGGCGGGAAACGAAATAAACTTTTCCTCGGCGAGGATCGATGGAAATTTGCATAGTCGAAGCGAGATAACGGCGAGACTGTTGTCGGTTAATAGACCGAACGGCGACGGCCTTCATAATTTTTTTTTCCTCGCTTCTCCTCTTTCTCTCCCCCCAGGAGCTGGCAAAATTTGAATTAGCGGTATCAATCGCGCAACTAATGCCGGGAATACGGGTAGAAAATTGCGAACGAGGATTGCGACCACGTCGTCCGAACGATTGGAAGCAAATTTGGCACGAAATCGCGTCCCCACCGTGGCGGTGATTCGTTTAAAAATTCATACGACGCTCTCTGTAAACCTTTTATCGTTCGGCTATCGTCGTGCCCGTGCTCCATCGATCGATTTCTCTTCCTTGATTGTTTGTCTTGACGCGAGCCTCGAAAATGCAATCCATTAAACATTTAACAAGCACCCGCTCTCGCGATCTTTGTTCGTCGCGAAATGAACAACGGACCTACATTTTTAATTAATTTCCAAAAGTTCATGATGAATTTCGCGATCTTATAATTTGGCTTAGCTATTCGCGTGATATATCAGAATAATATGATTAATAGAATAAATCATACCAGGTTTGGAAAATTATAGACTTACAGGCGGACTGGTTTCATTGCAATCGTATGAATTACTGTTCAAATAAAATCAGCACTCCTTGAAAAATTGCTTATTAAATTACATTCGTTTAAAGGTATGAGAGTTAAGTGTATGTCTTTTTAGAACTGCTTTTAGCAGATAGAAGTTGAATAGAATATTGTTTGTCAAATGTGAAATTAACCGTGTTGCAAGTAAGCTATAAATACTTGGTGCATTGACTTCTCCGAAATAAAATTGATCAATTATACACATGTCTACAGCACCGAACTATCAAGACAAGTTAAATGAAGAACACGTTCCCAAGAGAGCGGCTGTTATTTTTGCGCCGAGCGTTAAAGAAATTAATTGAAAACGGAAAAACATTTCTCCGTTGGCCGAATAATTACAAAACAGATTAAATCGAGCCAACAACGAGGCTTTTTCTTGACCATCTAGCTTTCTACGCTTTAACACGAACCGATCAATTGATTTTAATTTCGTTTGTTGATCTCGCGGCCTGGGTTAGAGGGGCTTCGAGGGGGGGGAGGGGGATGTTCGTTAAAATTTTATATCGCCGTGAAAATTCGAACGAAAGCCGAACACTTTTTAAATTAAATTTAATTATATCGCTGCTCTCTTTCTCTCCGGCTGTGTTAATGTCTGGCCAGCGTCGAACACACGGCCAGCCGATACGAAGTATCATCCGGACAAAGTCATTAAACGGAATTAATATAATTACAAATTTAAAAAAAAAAAAGAGGAAAAAATGAACGAATAGCAACGGTTTGGCCCGAGGCACGTAGAGATTGCACGTTGTAACGTATTGTGCAATATTTTCCCCGGGGTGGCAACGGCATTATCTCGAGCTGTTTCATTTACTAATTAGTAACGCGATATCATGAGCGTTTTTTACAGACCTAAATGAGAAAGGAAATGAGCACGGGTCCCAAGACCTTTGCCGTGTTTTATTTCGAACGCGCAATTATCGCATTGCCGGGAATTTTTCCGACGTTTTCATCGTCACCCCGACGAACGTCGCTTAACCGTGTTCCTTTGATTACAATTTCGCGGGGAAAAAAAGAGGCGAAAAAAGAACACGGAATTCGCGGTACAACGTGCATCTTCGACAATGGCCACGGCGCAGGCAACGATCGTGCCCGCAAAACGCAGCGAAGAAAAGCAGCGTGCTTTTTTTCGTCGGAGCTCGTACGTAGAACGATTAAATTCAGCACGCGGCTGTCCTCGGGGCAATAGCAAGCGGTGATTAAACGCAACAAGTAAAATTCGATACTCTACGAGATGAGCTGCACGGCTAATTGGAGCGTAGTAAATAAATTATGTTCACTCGTAATGCGGCGGGATTATGTGGCGACTGATTACGGGTATTTTCACGCTGAAAGCACGGATCCCAGAAACCGAGAGCCCGTAAGATCTGCCACGTTACGCCTCTGCTTACCGATCTTCCAATACATTCTACAAGTCTACGATCGTATCGTGACAAAATATTTTCGAGAATATAAAAATTAACTGAAATCGTGGGATCAATTTTTTGATCATTTAGTGTTCTCGTTTT
Source organism: Megachile lagopoda (assembly GCA_036983795.1). Classification (NCBI taxonomy): domain Eukaryota; kingdom Metazoa; phylum Arthropoda; class Insecta; order Hymenoptera; family Megachilidae; genus Megachile; species Megachile lagopoda. The sequence goes on along the minus strand of CM072797.1, from coordinate 7,658,284 downwards.
TAGGAAAATAATTTCGTAATTTAGATATTTAGCTTTAAGAGAAAAATTCATTTTTAGTTTCAAAGATTTCCTAGAAGTTCATATCGTAACACAGAACTACATGTACACTACACGTGTAGACTTTTTGTGCACTACACAAGGTAGAATTTTCTGAAATTCTCTAGGATCCTCCAGAATCCAGCTACGATTCTCTCAATTCTCTGGAGTGAAACTTGAATACCCCAGTACCCTTTGTGGAGATACGTAAATGTTATTTTGAGTTTGATTACATCATACTACCAATTTAAAACGATTTCCAAGCAAAGCGACATAATCCTTAGTTCAGTCGATTATGGAAAGTTGCGAAGAAAGCTTCTCTTGAGTCAATTAGAGAAAAGCTTACGTGTAAATTAAAGCCACGAGGCGCGATTCCAAGAATTCTCCAGGACCAAATGGCTTCGATTACGTGTGCATATAATAGAATTATAATTGACCCGGTTGCGTGAAGATAATTACTCGTGACGAATAGAACTGGGAACATCGCATTAACGCCTCTTTCCGATTTCTATCTACTTTGGATTTTACCATTTTTATGATGTATCGTTTGCTCCGGGCTCAAAAAAACTAAATTCTAGAATTCAATCTTACATCTAGGTACGTCTGCATGATGGATGTTTAATTAATTCGCGTTGTTTAGTTAATGAGCATCGTGATCTTGATGGAGAATTTGTATTTCTGTCTCGGAGTGATAAATGAATTGTTTAATGCTCGAGGAATTTGGTATAATCTAATAACATTTCGAAACGTGTTATTATCGAAAGCAGGAAATTTTCTGTTTTTACGTAATGTAAATTCAAATCGCTACCGAACGCTTAGCTAACTGGAAATTATGCCGTGGCCGTTCGGATTTCTTTGTAATTAACCGGAGAAAAAAAGATTTGCGCAGTGGGGGAATTGATTGACCAATTAACTCATTCAAATTAAATGAAATGACTGTATAGATTGGACAACAGGTAATTACGTCGATGAACAATCTCTTGATAGTGTCTTGAAACAAAGTTGCTTCTGGTGTAGCTTAATATACAGCAGACGTTATAATTACACGTGACTGCACGCAACGCGTAGCGGAAAATTTTATTCCTGCCCTTTTCGAATTATATTAATCTCCATATTAAAGCTGGGAAACATTCATCACGTAATCTTTTTAACGCAACTTCTATCGCGACAGTGAAACTTCATAAAACCAAATCAACTGTATCTGCCATCGATCCATCTACTTTCCAGTCCTTCCATTTAACTTCAAATTCAAAGTTCAACAACTTCAAAAAACTTACTTCGCAAGGGTCTCCAAATTCGTTCGCAAACTTCGCCCAAAACGATCAAACAGTAGAAAATTAGCTCTATTCAATGATTCAGAAGAAAATACCGTATTCGGACAAACGTGAAGTGAATTAAAAATCTCATTTTCAGAACTGGATTTCCCGGAAAGTTTTCCTGGGCAGAAGTTTAGGGAGAATATGGGGGACAATTAATGGGTCAAAGGATCTCTAGGTTTTAGGATTTCTACTCTATTTCTAAATTATAGAATTCTAGGATTTTTCGTTTCAGCAGTTTCTAATTCTGGGATTCAAAGATTGCAGAATTTCGAAATTCTGGTATTCCTAGAGTACTTAGATACCTATATACTAGGATCCCGAAATCCCAGTATTTTTTGATCCTAGAATTCCTAAACCCTAGGATTCTTATACCCCAGATTTCAGAATGTCAGGTTTCCTAAATTCTGGAAATCTAAAGTCCTAAAATTCCTAAATCCTAGAATTCTAAAACTCTAAAATTCCTACACCCTAGGAATTTAAACCAGAAGTCCCGAATCCTAAGATTCTAGTACTTCAATATCCCTATAACCTTCTTCAAAATAGGAATCTATAAATTAAATGACTTCACTCTAGATATCCTAGATTCTACAATTGAAATCTTACAAAAATTCGAATGAGAAACTAAACTGTTGTTTTTCTTATTTGAAAGAAGTATATGTATACGCGAGATCTTAATCAGCCAGCTGCGTGAACATAATTTTGCATTACGAATGCAGTTGACCCCTGAACGAATAGCAGTGACATAACCTATAAAATTGTATCAGGACGAGCCCGGTTAACTCGCTGGAAAGCTGTTTATTTTTATTTGCGGCCGGACATTGCGTAAGAGGGCACGCGAAAACGTCACGCGCCTTTTTGTCGTACGTCCTTGCTCGTTCACGTCGCGTTTCCGCAAATTAGTCGGAGTAATTTGTCGAAAGGCTTGAGCAACCGAGAGGATGTCATCGTCGAGCATTTTTGAGGATTTAATCATAATTGATGGTACCATCGTTATGGAGATGACTTTCGTATATTGGATTCGCGCGTCGAAAGCTTTCTTCGTCATTTCCTTCGTTCCGATGAATGTTAGGTTGGTCATTTCTGAAAGTTTGGATACTCGTATTATTTTATCGATCGGTTGAAACGGCTCGAGTCGAATAATGTTAATAAGAAAATTTAATTAGGTACGTCCTTTTTGACGACGTTACACTTGTTCTTGACGTTCGAGTAAATTATTCCATCGGAGATTAAAACGTCCAATTAATTTTATTTATTTATTACGTGGCCCAGAATTCAAGAACTTATGTAATAAAAGATGCATAGGTAAATACGGTGGTAATCTCTTTAAGTTACGGCACATAACATCGAGACATTAAATAACTTCTCATTTAATGTTAACAAGTTGCCATGATAAAAGTCAATATATGTAAGTTCGACAGTTTCGTGACTGTTTTAATAAACGTAAGAAATTCTCGAACGAAATCGTCCGATACCTCATTAGCAACTCTCAATAAAACTTTTACCTTTTCTTCGAATCCTTGCATTATTTGCCGGGGTTTCTTATGGTGGCAATAATTTAAATTTTGCATCGGAATCACGAAGCGATTCAAAATATCACGTCACATAAGTGCCCACGTCCGAATATTCTCAAACATTCAATAATTCCTACGGTCCATTATGCGGGAACAATAATTAAACGAGCAAATTATTGTACAGTTTGATCAGGCCAAAACGCGTACACATTTCTCAGGACCACAGAAGCTACCGACCATGCAAACACCGGTTCACGGTAATTGTAATAATTGTTATTATTCGGTGTATAATTAACGCCACAGGTCGAGCTACCGCGAGCTCGGGGTCTCCGACGAAAAGTTTAAGCACGCTGCTCGCCGGCCATTTGCATAATTAATTAAAGAAGGAATCGAGTTTTCAACAGATTTTCATGCCTCGCCCTCACCTCCACGTCCAGACGAGAATCTTCTTCCAGATCCTTCTTTACCTCATCCTTCAGCCTCCAACGATTCAACTGGAATTCAGTTTCAACCGGAATATTCTTATTTTTTACCACCATCGGCAGAAAAAACTTTGTGACCGTTTCTTCAACCCTTTTCACCCTCCGTTCGACTGCATTATGAATCTATCAAGGTTGTACCAAGAAGTACACTGATAACTTTATATACTTCAGATATTTTTCATACATTTCTTTTACTTTGTTATACACTTTGTTATACAACTTTGTTAAAGCCAAATTTCGAGTTAAAATAAAGAAAAATTATTAAGTTTCAATGTCGTCAATTTCACGTTGAATTGAAATGTGTGAGTTGAGTCGAATTGAATCGTGTCAAATTGCATCATGCGAAGTTGGATAGCGTAGAATTACATCACGTCGAGTTGGATTGCGACGAATTGAATCGCATCAAGTTGGATCGTGACGAATTGCGTTACGTCGAGTTGGATCGCACCGAATTGAACCGCGTCATATTGGAATAGCGTCAAATTGCATTGTACCAAATTGAATCGCGCTGAATTCAATTGCGTCAAGTTAGATCGTGACGTCTTCAATTGCAACTTGGATCACGCTGAATCACGCCGATTTGGATCACACCAAATTAAATTGCGTTGAATTGAATCTCAACTTGAATCGTACCAAATATAGCATCAAACTCTCGCCGTAAAAGGCTGGCAATCATAAATCACTAACAACATGGAACGATTATAAAACCTAGTAAACATTCTTGCAATAAGATATACGGATCCATTACTTCTGAAATGAAGTACGCCAAGCCTAATCCTATATTTTTCCATTGATTCGTCCAGTGTTCGTATCAGGATCGAGGGCGGCAGTCTGGGAGGGGTGAGATGTGGAGTGAAACCGGGGTCTGAAGGGACCAAGGGGCAAATGTAATTAATTATCCCGGTAATGACTCTGACTGATGAGCGGCCGGACAAGTCCAGCCAGGTCGAAATAGCGTGGAAGTGGTGACGGCCTCGAACTACCACCTCGGCCGACTTATTTGCTCCTACGCTTTTTGCTCGATGTACTTGCCGACCGGTTTCTAACAGTACTCTATACAGCAGCCACTTTAGACTCGATACACGCTCGCTACACGTCCTGATGCAACCGTGTTCCTTTTCTCTTCTTTCTCTCGCATTTTTTGCGCTCTACACGATGATACGTTGTTAGATGATTAACTCTGAACGAGCCGGCTCGAGATGTTGATGGTTTTTCTATTTGACTTTGAATAGTTGCTTACTTCTGCTATGTCGTGTATCTGAATTTCACATTCTTATTGATCTACTTCACTTTTATGCGGTATTTCAGTTTATTCGAAAGTTTGATAGAAAGTTATTTGTTGAGTGTTAGATCATACCCGATTTCTAGATTCCCAAGTTCCTCTATGCTCATATCTCTTCGTCATCGAATATTTCTGGGTTTCTACATCAGATTTTCTCGGACTCCTGTATCCTCAAATTACTATATTCCTAAATTTCTGCATCTGAAGATTTCTATATTTCTAGATACTTATTAGATCTCCTACGTAACATTTCTATATTGTCACACTACTGATAGGTACCTCGAATGTGGATTCCCAAATCCCTGCATCTGCAGATCGTCCATACTACTTTGAAACATTATTACAATGCGCACACGCAATTCTGAGTCAATAAATAGAAGGTTGACAGAGTATCATCCTTACCACGGTAGAAATGACGTTAAAGAATCGTCATTGCATTAGACGCAATGTATCATTATTTATACCTCATCTACTCAACTGGTACAATTGCTAACGAAGGTCAAAAAATTTACCACGAGAGAATTCAACGAATCTATATCCATCGTTGAGTCGCGTCTTGCGAAATCTGTTTGTACGCAGAAATTTAGCGGCACAGTTGCAGCGTGTAATAATCAAATTTCCGAAAGGTTATCGAACGATAATTTGTAATTACCACGGCGAGGAGAAAGATGAAAGAAAGGGCCGTGGTTCTTCGGGGCAAAGAAAGCCGGAACGAATTGTTCCATCGATCGATCGAACGTGTTCAAGGACCGTTCATACCTGTTCCTGAAACACCACGGCTCCGAGAGACAACGAGAGAGTCACGGAGAGGGGCTGTGCATGACAAGGTAGATTTATTTTTTTTCACACCCCACGCCAGGACTCACCAGGGGCTGGACGAGGTGTTTTAATATTTTAATAGGACGCCGGAATGGCCGGTTTCGTGACTTGGCGTTTTATAATGATATTCTCCCCGCGTTTCGTTCGTCGTAACAGGAGAAAATCAACGGCTCGGAATAACCTATTTCGCCCCGGCTACAAACTCGCTTCGTTCTATTCGCCTAAAATAACAACGGCCGGACTGTTTAATTTAATGCTTTGTGCCGATCGATCCTGTTAGAGACGTACCTCCTTTGGCTTAACGTCGTTTACATCGACGTTATCGTGCGCCACGCGCGTTACCAGAACAAGGATTATAAATTTCCATTCGATCGACAACCGACCTCTCCGACAGGAGCACGAGACGAGCGAATGATTGCTCTCTGATCGACTGAAAATACCCGATGACTCATCCGACTATTGCGATTCTTCCGATGCTTTCTTACGTTTCTTTCACTCTGCACGCGATAATGTAAATTTGCGTGATTCCTTTCTTCCTTTCGTTCTTTATGGCAGCGTTGTAAAGCTGAGCTGAATTTTTAGGTTATGTAACGACCCTACTGAATATGGCAATCTGATGGACTTGGGGGTTTATTGTATTTTCAGTTATAGATTGGTGACGTAATTTTGATGAAACGGTCAATTATATAATAGATTATAATACATTATATCTGTATGAGGCTAAGTCTCGAAAATGTGAACTTACCCTTTTCATGTAACAGTTCTTCGTATCATATACTTATCTCATAAATTAAAGTAGCTCTTCGTATTTGAAAATTCTGAATTGCGAAATCTAACATATTCGAATGCTTCTAACAAATCACGTAAAGTCATAATTATTTTTATGGCAATTACCATTCTCATTAATTTTTCAATTATAATGAACAAACATGAAAAATATACTTCGTTGAAAACATGTTCCGTATTCTTTACTCGGTTTTACTAAATATTGAAATGTAAAATGCAAATGCATTCGATAGTTATGTACTTCAACAATTGAAATAATTAATCACCGACTCTCAAAATAAATGTTTATTTTCTTTTTAATGAATGTAATGAAGACTCGGTGTATATAAATGTAAATTTCGCAAATGAATAAAACATTTAAGACGTAATTATCATCGTGCATCAAGTATTCCAAAATGAAGTGTTTTCTGAGTTAATAACTGCTTTTTTAGACGGTATTACTTTATCGTTTACGTAGCAATACGTTGAAAATATTAACAATACCTTCTTTCTTAAATGTATAAATATTAAAAACAGAAATGGTGCAAGCATAAATAGAAGCGTTGTATAAGGTGGAAAATGATTTTTCTTTGAGCTGACCTTAAACATGTTCCAATGTCTCGAGATGCTTAGGGTGAATTTATAGAGTTAGTTATTTTTATCTGTTTATCTCGGATCAATAAATGTATATTATACTGGTAGAACGCTGCGAATATTTTCTCGGTGTTCGATTACTTTCACAGGTGAAACAGTCTACTCTAATACAAGAAGATGGTATCGTTATTTCGATAGACGAGCCGAGCTGAGTCACTTCACATCATCGTTCGTGTTCTTCTTTTGAATTCATCCTCGGACACCTTTCCGTCCCTCATTTCCCCGTTTCAATCAATCGTCGAGTCCAATTTCATTTCTTCCATTATCATCTCGCTGCGAAGTCGATTGAGATGGGACAGTTAAGATCTAATTACCTTTCGTCAAATTAACTGCACGTTCGTTCCTGCACATGTACTTTGCAACGTGAGAAACAAAGCTGATCGTGAACGATAAAAGGCGCGATTACGGTTTTCAACCGTGTGCAAATTAATTAAAAATGTGGTAGGAAGAAAATTTAAATTAGACGGCGGAGAAAGTATCGTTAAACTTTTGCTGATTAGAAAGATTATTACGTTAATTCGTAACAACAACGGCGTAATTAGATGTTAGACTTATTCTAGTTTTTTATGTAATCTTCGAATCGTTTTTCGTCATTTCATTTCCTTTAATTTCCCTACTTTTCCTTGAAACGCCGGGGCTTAATGACTCGCCAGATATTCAGGATAACAGAGCACGGTATAATTTGAAATTTTATGACCGCCTGATACGTGTAGCAGTGAAATGAGATTATAATACACCGGCAGTCTAATTTCTTGAAATATTTCTATAAATCTAATTAAATATTCCGACGTGGCTTGCAAATGTAATTGCGGGTACTTATACAACACGTTTTGATATAGGAAAAATTCAACTTTCCATATAATTAGCAACGTTATGGCATAGAAAAACAGTTACTTCTATTACAAAACTTTCTATTAGAAAATTAGAAAGTCGATAGGATCTTTCTATTAGGAAAATTTATTTATCTTTGATCGCTGAAAATAAGTCGAACATATATCAAAGTTGTTATTGCAGAAATACAGTTTGGTTGCATAATTTAATATTTAAGGTAGATAAATTCGAAGCTTCAGTTTCGGTTAAAATTTTGATCATGTATGGTAGATTTCAGATTCACCATTCGGTTCTCGGATGTGCTTCATTATAGAAGATATTCGATATTTTTCAAGATACTCCTGTATGACATCGAGTATTCACTTTACTTTTATCATCATCTGATAATTCTACACTACTTTATCAACTGTAATTACACTTCGATAGCACATTGAAATATCCATTGTGAATATTTCGAGAAGTATTGGATTATAAGGCAGTCGTAAGGATGAAATTCATCAGTGTTTAAAGTATCAATTAACCTCTCTTCTTAAGTATTATCTATTTGAAAACGTCCAATTGTACGCTACGAGGTAGCAATTCTTTTGTATTAAAAATAATAATGAAACGTTTATACTGCTGTTTTCATTCAATCTCAAACTTCAAATTTTCATAAGTACTCTTTTATTTTACCTTCATGTCACGTCTGATTTTACATGTATCAAAACTGGTCATTGACTACACCTGACAATCTTGTAACTTTCTATTAAAATTATTCATAAAATTCTTATATAGTCATTGTGAGCAGACTTCAAGTTTTAAACTGGTTTATTATAAGCACTATTTTATCAGATTTTTATGTCACCAAACAATATATGATTTTATATGTATCAAAACTAATCATTGTTTCCTACACCTGACAATCTTGTAACTTTCTATTAAAATTATTCATGAAATTCTTATATAGTCATTGTGAGCAGACCTCAAGTTTCAACTGGTTTATCATAAGCACTATTTTATAAGACTTTTATGTCATCAAATAATATGTGATTTTATATGTATCAAAACTGGTCATTGTTTGCTACACCTGGCAATTTTTAAATTTTCTATTGAAATCATTGATGAGATTCTATTATAGTCATTGTCAATAAACTTCAAATTGATATATCAAGTTTCAAATTGATATATTCTAAGCACTATTTTATGAGACTTTTATATTATCGAACTATGTATCCCTGTATTGTCATTGCAATAAGTATTGATGAAACCTCAAGATGAATTTATGTCATGAAATCATGTGAGGCTCCATAAAAACTGTAGTAGTATACAGATTCTATAATCGAAGAATACTAATGAATTTACAAGTTATTGTATAAAGCAGTAGATATTCCTGAGAATATAAGTCCGTCGAATGTACCCCAGAAGAGTGCAACCCTCTAAATATGTAAAGACTTCGTCGAATCATCGAGTTATGGCGATCGTCGTGGATATTTCCCCGACAGCGAGCAATTCGAGATTGATGCGTTAGGTAAATAGCGTAGGCGCGTCCTCGTTTGTAGCGGCGGACACGACGGCTCGCAATTAATTGCAGGTAGGATCGTTAATGCCGCCTAATTTCGCGGAAGGACAGAAACGCTCGGGGGCCGAGAGAATCACGATTCGTTAGAGCGAGCCAGCAATTTTTTTTTTTTACGTCCACCCGGTCCGCCTACCGGTTCGCCGGCTGTCACCGTGTATTCGGAAATATAACTAGATTTACGTCGCTCTATTATCTCTATCGCGAGGCTGGGTCCCAGCATCCTAACGGCGGCCAAAAATTCGCCGGCCAGCGAAATTTCCGATTCGATTTTTTACATCGACAACGAACGAACCCAGCCTGACCCGTGGTCGGAGAACAGAGAGGGGTAAAAAAAAAACGGCAACAACTTACGATTTATAATGCACGAGATAAAACGAATTAAAAGCGGCGCGAAAAAAATCCGGACGCGCCACGGCATCGAAATAAAACTGCGAAACGAACGCCGGTCCGAGGGAACAGCGAGATTTTTCACGTATTTTCGGCCAACGTATGAAATTCACGATTATTGGAACTTGAGAGTGAGAGACGAGTTTAAACCCCTTTCTGGTGTAAGAGCGACACGGTTCACCTATGTACAGGCGTTTACCCTACGATATAACTAGCGTACGATATTTTTAATTGACAGATAGATCTCGGGGATAGGAGAATGTTGAATGATCATGTTGGTCATGGACTCTTACAAACGATATATTTTTAAGGGGGGATAAGGGTATATTTTGGGGAGCAAAAGTTTTACGTGTTGACACAGTGGTACGTAAGGGCAATATTTTCAGGTTTATTATTGACAGAAATTTGGAAATTTTCAAGTTTGAGGGGTGGAAATGTTACAATCAGGGAAATTTACGAATTTTGGGGTGTAAGAATTTGGAAATGAATTTGGAAAACTTAAGAATTTTAGAAGATGAGATAAATTTTTAAATTTGGCAATTTAGAGATCAAGGTTCGAACGTTTGGAAATGTAGAAACTTTAGGAATTAAAGAATGTAGAAATATAAAAATTTGGAAGACTTGAACCATAACTCCAATCGCACCGTGTATGCAATTTTGTTTGTTCACCCGCCCCCAATTTCTTTCCCTTCGATGTTTCGTTCGAATGTGTACACACGCCAGCAACACGCTCGTATTGGTATTATTTAAAAAAAGAGCAAGGAACGTACAGAAAGGAGAAAACAGAGGGGAAGAAAAAATGAAAACGAACGATCCGCTGTTCCCGTGCATTCCAATCCAGAGAGGTTAATAATATCGAAAATATTGCTCTCCCATCGGTAATTTAAATAAAAATACGTTTTTTCGTTACACGTCCTGGCTGATGCGCGATCGTTACTCGCCCGGGGAGTAAAAAAAAGAGGTAGGGAATTTAAAGGGACAGTAATTTCTGAGCCGGAATCAACACTTATTATGCTCGTGTCTATGGCGTCTGATATAAACGAACGGTCGGAAAGAGAGGGTTGGGAATATTGCGACCGGGCTTGAGCTCCGATCATAACGAACGATTATTTTTCATACGCTTTTTTCGTACGGAATATTCTGATCGGGGGAAAAAATTCGCTGGAAAATTTTGCGCGCCGCTTTGCAACGGGATCGATTCTTTCTTGCTTTTTTTTTATTTCCTTCGTAGATGAACGCGACACGAAATTGCTGCGACTTCGCTTCCGAACAGGATTTGCTATTTGTTCGACGATTTGTTTGCAAAGAGCGAAAAATGGAGATCAATTTTTCTTTCCCTCTTTCGCTAAACGAAACTTTCGAAAAACAAAATCTTCAGGTTATGTCCTCTATTCGTCCATTTATTACACATTCTCTGCCAATAATAAAAAAAAAGTTAGAACCGATTGTCTTTTGGATAAAATGTAAAAATTGACCGTTGTGGAATATAAATCAAACGGTACCTGTTTACGTAAACTAGATAGAAAGTGTACTATTTATGAAATTTTCTGTACTTTACAACACGTGATAATTTTCGTTATGCCAGTGAACACGTTAGCTATTCAATTGTATTTAATCAGTATGCTAAACGTAATTGTATAATGTTACAAAGAAATATTTTTGCAGTCGCTTGACGCATCTGATAAAAAATGTTATATACATATATGCACAGTGCAAACAGATGGACGTTGATTTCGAAGGTCAACGAAAAAGGAAAAAAAAGGGTAGTGTATTCCGGAAGCCGGTGTTCACTTCATGCGAGACTTCCTGGAGAACCAGTTCCATTACTTTGTATAAACGATAATATCATGCCCATTGAAAATCACATGTTGCTGCAACGATATTATGTAAAGAAACGATGGAAAAAAAATGAAAGAAACGTCGACAAGCTAGGAGAAAATTAATAGTCGTGTTCATGTCACGCATTCCGATTATAATTAGATCGGCTCATTCATTAGCATTGAATATTTATGTACTCGCATACGCACACGAATCGTATTAGAAACTTTCATAATATTGTTCGGCGGGACTTTAATTATCACGTGTATATAAATTTCCTCGATTTCTTCTGTTTATCTTCTGTTTCGTTGCATTAACTGGCGATTTTAATTATGATCAAGTGGACTGAAATATTAACGACTATAATAACAACACCGCATAACGCGAAACTCGTTAATATTTTTATGGAAGATGCAATATGTACCTACGGTATTTACTTTTGACACTTTTACTACGGTAACTCGTGTTATTATAAGATAGTGTTGTTACAAGATAACGGATTTTACATTAATGACACGGTCTACTATTTCTTCAAGAAGTTACACGCTCAATGTAATATACAACACGTATCTAAATCTTTATCCTTGTAATAATTGACTAAGAGAAAAACTAGTTTGATTTACAATCAAACATTGCGACAATAATATCGTTTTTATTTACGTCGTGTTAAACCAGTTACAAGTTACGATTTCAAATAGAACAACAAATTAGCGATTAATCCCTAAACGAACACGGCCAACAAAATTGCCGCAATCGTAAAAGGAAAGTTGAAAGCATCGCAATATGCTTAATAGATCCGCAATAGCGGCAGCGAAAAAAAAATACGTCCACTTTTGCCAAACTGACAAAACATTCCGCCATTTCAGAGGGTTAATTCGCGACCATAAATTCGCTTCGTCGACGTTGGCGTGTTCAGCATCGCGCAAAAAGCATAAGAATTGATGGGACAGTTGCAACGATCTCTCACATCCCGTTCATTCTGTTCGTCTACCTTCTGGATCGATCTTCATCGCGATCCCCCTCGAAGGGCGCGAAAATAATAACACTGGTCCGACGTTCGTCCCCCATCGCGTCGAGTAAGTTTGGTCAGCCGTTTTGTTTCACCGTCCGACTGATTTTCCCAGTTACTCATTTAAAAACGTGGACGAACCAGACGGGAGTAGGGTCATCGGGTTCACAAAAGCCGACGTGGCCGTTCCACGTATTTTTATCGGAGTTCCACACTCGCGCGGCTCGATTAACACGTTCGCTAGCAACAATAAAAACGTGCGTTGTACGCTGTATTTTGATAAGATTTATCACACGCTTTTATTAAAGTATTAATTGTATTTAGAATACTCTTAATTCTTTCGATTTATTGTTGTTTCGCGAAATCCTCTGACGACAATGGAATAGTAGCGAAATTGCATGCACTGGTGACAAGTGGCGATATAACACGAGATTATGTAATGCGTGAGATTAAACTGACGACTTAATGCGTGATAATACTGTGTGCGGAAATGATAATTCAACTCGTGGTAACTCAACATTCGATAATTGAACATGTAATTCAATGTGTGGTAGTATAACACGTGGTGATAATTTCATAGTAATCCAACCCGTGATAGTTTTATTCGTAGTAATGCGATGAGTAATAATTCAGTATATGGTAATTCGACGTGTGGAAATACGATGCGTGATAGTTCAACGCGTAGAAATACGGCGCGTGGAGATACAACGCGTGGAAATACGACGTGTGGAAATATGGCTCGTGATAGTTCGACGCGTAGAAATACGGCGCGTGGAGATACAACGCGTGGAAATATGGGTCGTGATAGTTCGACGCGTGGAAATACAAAGAGTGGAAATATGACTCGTGGTAGTTCGACGCGTGGAAATGTGATGCGTGGAAATACGATGTGTAGAAATATGACTTGTGAGAGTTCGACGCGTGGAAATACGACGGATAATAGTTCAACGCGTGGAAATACATTGCGTGATAGTTCAACGCGTGTAAATACAATGTGTGCTAATTGAACGCGCGGTAATTCAACGCGTGATAATTCAACGCCTGGTAATTCAACATGAGATGACGCAACGCATAACAGAACGGGTGGTCATACAACAAATACCGATATAACACACGGTGATATAACTCATAGTTATACAACATGTAACAGTACAACACAAACCAGTAATCCCCATAAACCATCAAGACAACCTTTTCGTAACACTACACATAAATAATTCAGCAATTATCATCCTAAAAAATATAAAAATTGAACTTATCAATTGTACGCAGTGGTACAGCAATTTTAGCGTTCGAATTAATAACTGAATTATTACTTCAAGTTCTTGAAAAACAAGAATGATAAAATGTATTCATAAATAATTTCTTAACACATATCAGGCGTTAGCGAATTATATATCGTACACGATAAGTACGATAAGCGAAAACGTGCGATTTCACATCGGCACTTTTCCCGTTAGCGATTCAGGTGCAGCACCGTGACGATTTTATTTTCAACGTTCTACTTAAAACGCTCGACGAAAGGAACAACACCGGCGGTTCGCGAGTCTCGTACGCTCGCTAGTCGTATCGTAACTTTAAATTACGCCATTTTGCAACTCGTTTCATAACTAGCATCAATTATTTCGGGCGAAACGGGTGACAAGGAGAGTTCCAAACGAGTGGTTTCCCGTACGACGAAAAGTCCACCGTCCAACTGTCCCGCATTTTGCTGCCTCTCAGTCGTTGTTGTTGCTTCTTTTTTTTCTCTCGGTTCTTTAATCTCTTTCGTTTCACCTGTCCCCGCCTGTTCGTCTTGCTATCCCTCATACTCTGTCGTTCCCTCGTTAGCCGATCAATGTTCTCTTGCTCGTCCCTCGGGGCCAAACAGTTTATATCATTTTTTTCATTCACTTTCCTCGCTTGAAAGCTCTGCTTTTCACCTCCTTCTTTTTCGACAGTGCAACAACTTATCGTTTCAGTTGTTATTATAGTCAAATGTAAACTCATTCTTTCGTACTATTGAAATTAATTTATTAATTTTAAGATTTACAAATCACCAAGTCCCTTCTTAAATTCTTCAATACCTACATCCTCAAATTTCCAAGATATTTTTAAACCCCAAACCCCAGATGTACTGTCATGTCGTACATAAAATTGTTATAAAAGTCGGGGAGCCTGGCAAAAAAGGTCCCACTTACATCATGATATATTTTACACTGTACATAAACTTTAACGATGGACACATGCCAATTTTACAAGAATCGAAAAAATTCTAAGTATACGTGTTTCAAGCTAATTCTGATTATAAATCGCAATATAGGACGTGTTCGATGTTATCACACTTACGAGCTTTTCAAACGGCCCAATAAATATTCATCGCTGTTAACATACACGCATTATGAAACTTCCTGTAGAGCACGTCAACGTTCTAAATCATTAAGACACCCCTTTATTACCGTATTCATTCACAGTTTAAGTGGTACAATTTTTTAATCGAACACGCTTCGCGATTTAATCTGCGTATCCGACGCGAAAGTAGTTCCACGGTTTGCCGTCTTCGATAACGTTCACCATAATTGTGATGCAATTTATGAAAAGGAATATCATGGTAACGGGGAACAAACCGAGGAAAATCTAGCGAAAATAATAGGGAGCACGACGATGCGACGTTTAACCCAGTGACTCGACTGGCCGTGGTTCACCGTGACGACGACGCCGGGATGAAAGGAGCGTCGCGATGCTAGAAATAGGCGGGCTTTCGCTCTCGACGGCTAAGGCGGCGACGGTTCCAACAAGAAAACTTTTTAGTTGGCGGCCAAGTTCAAGTTGCTGCCATTCAATGGCGAATGCCTTGCACTCTTGAAAGTGTGATCCCGATTTGCATTGCGTGCCACCGTCGACGACGGAATTTCCTACTCGTCGACGCTCTCGTTCGCACGTGCTAAAATAATCACTGATTAACGACCTTTCTCTTTTCTCACTCGAACGCTAAAATATACAAGTATATTCCATATACTTCTCTGCTACACAGGCTAAAATATAAAAAGTGATAGTACCACCCTTTATTAACGGATAATGAAGATATTTAAACAACAGAGAAATTTTTAATGAGATGATTACCGCAAGGTTTATGTGCAATATCAAATATCTTCTCTAAGTAGATTTTTTATTACAACGCAAGACTAGAACTTTCTCAAAAATACTAGGTTACATGATTATAAAATATGCAAAGTAATAGAAACTCGTTTCGCATTCCTACGGTATGGTATTTGAGAAAGAATTGCAACAAATGTTTTCGAATATTTTTTTATAAAATGTTTGACATACGTTTGTTATCAACATGTACCTACAGAATGAAATGATTATATATACTGAATATAAATCGCTTATCGAATGCAGGTAAAATGTGTATGCGATTGGAAATCATATTCAAATTACCTTCATTAATTTTGATTTTTGTACAATCAACATCAGAAGCAATAGAAATTAATTGTCGACAACGGCTCCATTAAATGTTAATTAAAATGTGACTGAAATCTATGTCACAGTTTCTTAATCTAACTGATGAAATAGAATATTGATCAAAGTTAAGCACAGTATTAATGAAGATTCAAAATAGCAGTGTGCTGCTCGTTGCTCCTGATGAATGGCTAATGAACGCAAGATTGGCAGTACCTAATTTAGAATCTTTCCAGAATTTCAGGTCAATCGAATGAATCAATGAAACAACTTCCTAAATGCGACCCTCTTAATAACCATTTTATCACTGGTTATAAAACATTCTTTATTACTGATGGCCCTCATTATTTATTTGAAGCAGTCGCTTAATTAACTGCGAAAAAGATGTCATTCTACAAGGTAATGTTTTCTCATTTACTACTTAATTCGTTTATTCAAATAACCTTTTATTAATTAATCAGATTATATATTCAGACATTTAATCTGCCTATATGTATTAAAATATTCTTGAATTAGTCAGTTCATATATTCAAATATTCTTATATCAATTAATCCGTTTATTAAAATATTCTTTGATTAATTTATTAATTCATGTATACTTTCATTGACTTAATTCATTTATCAAAATATTTTAATACCAGTCTAAGTAGCAACCGCAGTTAGATTTAAATTGTAAATTAGTTGTCGGTACAAGGTCCACAAATTATTCTAATGATAAATTATGATACAATTTCGAAGAAGTGAAATAAAAATGTTCGAATACGAATGAAATAAAAAAGGATCGAAAACACGATCGGCGTAAATTGTCGGTAAAATTCGCCGGTTTCCTGCGTTGCGGCACGCGTGCACAGACGAAGAAAGAGGAAAGATGAAATTTCACACGATGAACGCACACATGTTGGCCTCGTTATGAATATGCAATTTTCCTACGTTAAGTATGTAGAGATTGCGTCACGATACAGTAGTTGGCCGTTCATTACTGTCGCTAGCAGCTATTCACCATCGTGGCTCGCGGTAGCTTCTGCAAATTCGTAGACCGCCCGAAATTACTGATCCGCGTCAATTGCAATCGCGACAATGATACCTAGCTCGTGAAACGCTACGAATTAACCTGTACCGTGCACCATTTAATTATGTACAAATCGTACTTTAATTCTGTAAGAGCTAAATATGTACTTTCATCTGCCACGTGCTGCACCCAGAAGAACAACGTCCACAACTATCGAATGAACGCAAATTAAATTTGCAGTAAATTATTAAAATTACAACCATCGATATTAATGTTCATTACTCCAACGTTTATATTTAATATTAACATTCAAACTTTGTACCGGGACACCCGACATTTTAGGTTATGTTTCAGCTTGAACTTTAGAAACTAATTTGATACATACAATTTACCATATAACCAATCGAAATGAAATATAAATATTATTACGAAAGTTATGTGTTTAAGGGCATATTTCATTGGAAGCTCTTTGTGCAGGGAAATTGAGGATGTAATATCGAGAGTGTAATTTCGACAATAAAGTATAGTTACTGCATAGAAATGTAGCATAATAAATGTCAAATAATGTCCATGAATTTGACTGTTCAGTTTTCCAGGAATAATAATATTTGACATATTTTTGAAAGAAACAGTAGGCGTACGAAGTGTCGAAATTCAAAAGGGTGTTGTTACTTGATTCCAAACGGTTGCCCTCGGCAGTCAGTCCCTTCTGCTCCGAGTAAACCCTTCCGCGATCCCTGAGCGTAAATAGGAGCGAAAGAGGAGCATGGAAAGAGAGTGGGAGCGTGCTTACGGTTCTCTTGTTTGTAATTATTCATGAACAAAGGCCCTGATAATTGCGCTGCTTGATTGCACACTCGTGTACCGATGAGCGGCAAAGACTTCTGCAACGTATGGAAATGAATGCCGGTGTTTTTATTGTCGTAGCGCGTGTACCCCCTCTCCACCCCCTTCATCTCGTTCGATATAATTCGAGAAATGTGCCCGAGGGTTTCCTCGATGCGACTCCGTGCACGAAAAAAGTCCTCTTCCTTTTCCCTTTCTCCTTTGACGACGGAGCCTCTACTTGATATCGCATTGCAAATTGTATTTCGCAATGCCGTTGATTTATCAACAAATTAACCAGAAGTATTTACGAACGCTTTGAGAGCTGTGCACACTGTACGATCGACTTCCTTTTTCTTGTAATTCCTTTCTTTTTTAGAAAGCGAACCTCGCAACTCGAATTCCTTTACCAATCGTATTACACGTATCGATGGTCGTTTAGCGCGGAATTAATTGGTATGAAAAAAAAACGCGATGAAACTTTATGAGATCGTTTGATAAGGAGGTATTGTTGCTAACGAAGCATTTTTATTTTATGACTGAATTAAATATTAGCAGATTTCATTTGAAACTCCGGGTACGTGATTCAATACGAATAAAATCAAGTCGATTTATCAAAATTTAAATAAAGCTTTCGTAGTTAGACTGCATTATGAAAATATTTTATGTAAATGTCAAAATTAATTCTTATAATTCTTTAAATCAATGTTTCCGTACATACGCTTAAATTGTAATAAAATCATAAAATTGTTATTAAAATTACAAGACCAAAATTATAGTAACTCAGTGAATCCAACGATTACGAAAAATCAAGAATATAACAAATGTCAATATAAAGATGTGCAACATTAGCAATCTTTTAATCCAAAACAGTTGAGCAACTTCCTATAATAAATTTAAACTCGACTACCCCTTTCCCTTGGACGCATTGAACGACTATCAAGAGCATCTGATCGTTAAGCAGGGAGACCCTCGCGCATCAGTAGTCGATGACGATCGTCGATAAATTCAAAACGATCATCTTTGAACACTTGCACACACCTCGTTTGTATCCAGCGTGAATCTTGTACCCTCGCACTCTTCCCGCTTCCTTTCCGGAGGGTAGGTATATCGAGCACCAATCACCACGCATAATCTGCGTGCTCATTATTACTAGGACTGCAAGGGGACGAGCATGCATGTCCCTCTAGCCACGTTCATTATGGAGACGATATGGAGCATTGTTTGCAGAACGAGAGGGTGAGCGCCACGACAAGCCCTCCCCGGCGTCTCCAATCCCCTCTGACAGCCCCCTTAATGCGATACCCAGGCCTCTCCGTCTCGTTCTCTTTTTCCACCCTCATCCCCCTAACGGTCTCTTTTCGCGTGTCTCGCTGACGAGTCTCGAGCATTCTTCTTCTCGTGCACTCGCGCTTCCTGAGCACCGTTCTGCGGCGACACGCGTACAACTAAACTACTTATCTCGGTTCGAGCGTGCGTTTTTCATTCCTGTCGCCGGAAAGATTTTCACGTCACGTCCAACAGACCCGACCATCCCCTTCCATCGTCGACGACGCAGCGGGCGGTGGTCGTCGCCGATGACAAAAGACTCGCAAATTGCTCCAAGTAATTAGAGCACGTGCGCGGATACTTATTCACCGGGAGATGCTATCGCATTCCGATAGCGATCGCTGTGATCGCTTCATTTTTTACGCGATTTATCCTCACAATTGTTTTAAAGCTCTCGAACTTTTTACTCGATAACTCGGTAATTATGTACACTTCGCGTGTTTTTAACAGGTTTCAACATTTCTACTATATCACGAAAAAATATACTGCATCTGTTATGTATGTAATGCAGTTACTTATAAATTTAATTGGTAATAACAATTAGAATTTTGCTTCTACAGTTCCCTCTGGGGTATGAAAGATACTAATAGTATTAGTAAGATACTTTCTCACAAATTAACATTCCTCTAGAACAATCTCGAATTTCTTTCGTTCCAGACTGTTTCCACACTCCGCACATCTGTGTCTTCCACATATTTCACCGAGAGTGAGTCACAACCGTTTACATAGCGCGTTCGAAGAAAGAAGTCGACAGCTTACTAGCTCCGACGGATCGAACAGTGGGTGGAAATTGTCAAAAATGTATTTGCCCCGATTTAATGGAATTTCGCGGGGTTTCAAGGCGCTGGGTCGCGCCCGGTAGATTCCAGTCGCGTTCGAAAAGCAATTTCAACTTTAATTACCGCGACCCGGCTAACGAAGAATTTCGATCCTGAAGATACGTACATGATTATCGGCATAATTCAAATTGGTTCCGTCGAGTCCATGGTACGACGTTCACGGATACACGGACGGACGAAAATCGAATTGGTACATACAGATTGCAACCGGAATACACGGCCAACACCAGCGTGAATGCACCAATTAGAGTATCGAAGGATTCCACCGCTACCCGCCGAAACTCCAGGGATTCCTGAAGGACCTCGACGAAGGTATTTGTCCAGCATCGTGCTTGCGGTGTTCGTTCGAGTAACGATTCGATTCGGGGGGGCTACGACTCCGAATTCGTATCTGTCGCGTTGCATTGTCTGTTACGCCTGTTTACACATTTGACCCGGATTTTCAGTCTGAACTTCGTACGCGTTCACTCTCCCTTGCCTCCGACGCCGTTCGGATACAATCGAACTTCAATTAAGGACGTCGAAATTAACTTCGTATCCTTGCGCTCCACCGATCTGCCTCTGCCACTTCCAAGTCTACCCAACAATGAAAATTTCAATTTTTGTTCGCTTATCTTCCACATCTTCTGCAAGCTTGTGATTTTGCGCCGATACTGTGAACATTTGGAAACTGCAACTTTCTACTGCACATTTGTGATTAACCTGCTAACTGGAGAACTGATGCACCACGTACCCTGCGTATGTCACAGTCTACCGAACTTTATAGACAAGCCAAGAAGGTACTGAAGAAAACTAGATGAAGTTTTTGAATATTTCCGTAGGTGACTGCAGAAATTGTTTGATACTTTCTGAGAATATCACCCTTTCATTTCACCATTCATTATGTCATTTTATCACGTTATTACTTCCTATTTTATACAGCAATTTTAGAGAATGACAATGTAATATGCAGCACTAAATATTATGTTGACAATCTGGGTGCAGTCAATTTCTAAAATCATTTCGTTCAACCCACCTAAAATGACAGCCATCAATTTCAAGTTCAGTACATGATTCGACCTTTCAAATCACGCATTTCATGGATCAAAACGACTCTAAATCTTCATCGTCGAAAAAAGTGGCGAATCAATTTGAAAAAAAAAAGTTCGCGAACAAAAAGTGGTCGTTCGGCAAACCGCGACAGGAACAATGCCAACAGTGGTGTATGACGGCGAAAAGCGAGGCGGCAATTCTCAGAAAATAATTTACGGTTTGGGAAAAAAGGAACGAACGAACGAACAGGGTGGAGAAGCGAAGCTGCCGCTATCAAAAAGTCACGCGTCTCCATTCACACGGTCGAGCCGGGCGATTTTTCGAAATATAAATTCCGAGGCCGCGTTACGCACACCATTTACTCGTCGGTGTCTCCTCCGCGGTGCGAGACGCCGCTTAAACAACCGGCTCTGTGGTGCCACCGGGTTTTTTTTCGCATTATAAATTCTCTGCTTCGGACAGCAGCCAGCCTGTGCACCCTCTTCGACCCCTCGCGTCACCCTCTCACCCTCCTCGGCTCCGCGACACACGGACGGACAACCGTGCGCACCTATATACACAGTCGATACGTTTTTGTTCCAACTACTGCTACTACGTTTGCGATTGTAATTAAAATTTTGGCACTTGAAATTTAGAATTTTTGTCCTTGTCTCGTTTGGTAATTGTACTATTCGTGACATTTTAGGAAGATAGGGATGTAATTTTTGTATACAAAAGGCAAATGTGATAAGAAAATCACCCGGTTAAAGAGTTGGACACCTTGAACATACATGTCCAAAATTTTATGTTTGTATAGTAAATTATTTTATTTAATATTATGTGCACTCGTATGCACGTTTAAATATTTTATTGGCCAAGCAAAGGTTT
Organism: Megachile lagopoda; assembly: GCA_036983795.1. Lineage (NCBI taxonomy): Eukaryota > Metazoa > Arthropoda > Insecta > Hymenoptera > Megachilidae > Megachile > Megachile lagopoda. The sequence continues at coordinate 7,636,471 of CM072797.1, read as the reverse complement.
AGTTAATCATTGTAACAGGGTAAATTTAGCTGGTTGTAAATCAAGCAAAGTCTCTCTCTTGGATGAAATTCTTACGCAACGTGAAACTCACTGACCAAGTCTCGAGCGAGTACGAGCGCGTGCAAGCTGACGAGAGAGTACAGAAACGTGTTTGTTTTACCAGCAAACACTCGTTCGCACGTATCGTACCTTGGTGTGTCTCCGGTCTCTCTCTATCGGTCTCGATTCCGCCCTGTACACTTCTCTGTTTCACCAACACGAGCACACGTTTCAACTGTGACCACGTGTGTTACTCGTACGATCTCGCGTATACGGCGAAGAGTGGCCAGCCTTTCATTTCCCACCCCACTTGGAAAACGGCCGCCGACCAATCGGACCTCACCCCGCGTAAAAACATTGAACTGCACCGCACCGGGGCGTAGGGGTGCGCGCGAAGGGCTCGTCACGGACGATCGGGGGTTGGGGTGGAAAAAAAATCGTTCGAAATTAAAACAGTGAAGCAGACAAATAATCAGATTTCCGCGTATATTATTAACGAAGAGCCGCGGGGGTGGAGCCGCGGCGGAAATATCGACGGCGATCCACCCCCTCGGTACGATAGTGATTGGAACCTTGGAATGCAGGTGTATTGCAATATCGGGGGTAGAAAAATGTTAGCTGAAATGATCACGTAAATTTTCATGCTGTAATAACGGTAAATTGTCATTTCTTTAATTTTTCATTATCCCACCGATTGTACTGATAATTTGAGATTACATAAGGGTTGGTTTTGCCCGTGGCACTGTGCAAAATATGCTAGCCATGGTACACGGAATTTCTATTAAATACTTAAGATTGAAATTAAATTTTATTCGGTTCGATTGTTTGTCAGTCGAGAACGACGAAGTACGATAATCGTGTATATTTGTCGAATAAATGAAGTTTCTATTAAAAATTCGCGATAAATCGTTGGTCCTATTAATTCGTAATCTGGCGGGCGCTGGTTTGCTACCAACAAGATGTTACATTTTCAGCAGTTCCCCTTTTGAATAATAAGTTGCAATCTGTTTGCTGATGATGTACGTTCTAAATTTTAGTCTGTAGAGTTCTCTGTTGGATTGTTCTGTGCACGAATACGTTCTCCTAGTGTTATATCTTAAAAAACAAGTGGTCGGGAGTGAATATTTACAAGGAAATGAGGTCTTAACTTTACGAAGTCTGGCGTGTACCTAAGCTTGTCCAGAGGAAAGTAAAGTAGTACCTTGTGATAGTAAGCATATTGATTTAAAACTCCAACTTCGGACTCTTCGGTTTGAATTTTCAGGACGAAATCGGAACTGAAATTTCGATTCGGGAGGAAAATTTGGACGGTGCACCGTTTGGCCGGAAGTCAATACACGTTGGCCGGCTCGGAATTAATTAAAAATCGAGCGATCTGCCGCGTCTCTCGCTTAGCTACAATGAAAATATTATCGAATATTTGTGCAAGAAGAGAGAACGTGGGGTCAGCTAATTTTTTCTGTCGATTAATTGAAAAATCACGCGCGAACCGTGTCCCGGAAGTTGTTGGAATCGGTTCGAACTCGGTTCTGGAGTGAAACGGATCTTTGAGAATCGTCGGTAGGAGAAAAAAGAGCACGGTAGGGAACAATCGGTTAATCGTGTCGAAGGTATTCGATTGGACACGACGAACGCTTATGAACGCTTCGCGTGCATACCTACCCTCTCGACAGTGCATCGCGAGTGCAGAGCGTAGCCTTTTACATTTTTACCAGGGACGCGCGAGAACTCGATATTCCGACAAACACCGATTGGAAATGTTAAAAGATCGAAAGAATTTTAATGAAAACCCCCGACCACCGTCCGGCCCGGCCGAACGTGCCTTTTAATAGTTCATCCGCGTTCGTTCCTTTTTTTTTCCGTCACCCCTCCGCCACTTCCACCCCCCGACGGTTTTTTTCATTCGCTACGTTTCGGTTCGCGAGCGGTCCGGACACAGAAAATATATATCTGTTGAAAAAGTAAAGCGACCGACCGCCGTACGTTCGCCACCATTCCGGATGGACGGATGGACGGACAGACGGACAGACAAATGGAAGGGTGGTAGGAGATCGCGGACGAGGGTAGCTCGACTGCTTGCATCGAGCTAAAAAAAATAAAGAGGGTGAAACGATGAAGAGTGGGAGAGAGACAAGAGAACACACGGAATTATCTTTACTCGCGCGTGTTTATTTTTCGCGTGATTACAAACCAAGTTAATCTGAATCGAACGAAATTAATTTTATTGTCCGCGGAAAAATGGACCGTTCTATGTCCTTCTCGTGTGTCGGTTAGGTATTACGCTGACCACCGGTACTTTTAGCCACTTGCTGGGCTTCTGACTCTTCTCGACTGATGATGGCTCTAACGGACGTGTAATCCGGGGCAATTATCAGGAAGAAATTGCGAGAGTAGGGGTGGAATGAGAAGCGGAATGAAAGTTGAGGGTGAATGTGCATGGCACGCTTGTGATGATCAGATGAAACGGGAATTGTGATTCGTTGTAAACTTCATGATTTTTAAAGCAATTTTTGGTAGAATCTTTTAGAACTGGAGAAATACTGTTATAGAATTTATAATCGCTGGCCAGAGAGTTGTGAATCAAAATGAATTTCGTTTAAAATTGTCATTAATACATTTAAATCTTGTAGCTCAGAATTGAATATTCTAAATATTTTCATTTAAATGGTAGAAATTGAAAAAGTTTTAAATGTTCGAATGTTCAAATTTCCAGATTTTCAGATATCTAAAATCGAAAGTTAGTAAGTTTGAAAATATAGCAACCGGAAGCTGTCTCTCCAACGTCGCCATTTTCCCTAGGAAAGCCAACTTAACCGTGTTACATAAACTGGTTATCAAATATCGATGGAAAAATCTCGTTTGAAAAATGCAAAGAAAGTTAGAAAAAGCGAAAAAGAACAAGGTAGGAGCAGTCGATCGACACCAGGGTAATTTCAAAAATGGAATAGATGCAGCTCGTAACACGACGCCGTATTAAGTGGTTGATAATCGATAATTGGCAATTAAAAGTGTACTCCCTATCGCGGTCGAAGGCCGTGAAATTAAAATAGCGAAACTAGAGACGCGATGGGTGAATCGATCGATGGGATGCAATGATCATCGAGCAAAACCGCGGCCGTGATAAACAATCGTGCCAGGTGAAAAATGATAATCGATTAATGAACGAGAGAGAGAATATAAATGCACGTGTATGTATTGTGCAAACAAGCGCCGCGGCGGTGCGATCGCTCGCAATGTTGACAAAGAAATTATTATTTTCGATTGGTAACACGAGCCGTTGAACGATGACCCGAAATAGTCATCGAGAAAGTGATGAACTCGAATTCCAACCTGATTACTCAGCCCCGCTCCATTAACTCGAATTTCGTGTGAACCAATCGACCGTGCTATATAGTCATCGCACGGGGGGGTGGCCACCCCTTCGAATAGCAAGTTTCTCCGCGAATTACAGACTCGCGATTTAAGCGTCAGTTGATACGGACATTGGTCAGGGGAAATGCATTTTTCAATACTTTCCGTTTCCAATTTTTTTCCTACCGTTTCGACAATTTTTGATTTATGTTTGATGAACTACAATCGTTTTATAGTGCAATTGTGAATAGAGCGTTGTATATAAATTCAGGAAATTTTGGTTCAAAAAATTGAAGAGTATAGACGCAGTTTGCTGAGAATGAAAACTAAACTGTCTGAGTAAAGAAAAACCATCGAAATAGAGTGTATGTGCAAGCATATTGTTTTAACGTATTAAAGTAAGTAGAATCTGATGCAGAAGCTTCGTATAGCTGAATGCGTTGCATTACCAAATTTAACACTCGGGACTTTGATTCCCGTTAAAAATTGATGGCATTTGTTGTCGACAACGAGTCGCGATGTTACGCGATAGCGAGGTTCACCACCCGTGTTCTGAGAAGTCGTTAAGGATCGTTCGGTGATAGACAGACGAGCTAAATTCGTTCCGTGTTCCCGGAACGAAGGGACCAGTTTAGCACCATGAACGTTAATGTAGCTGCTTAGAGACAGTTATAATTAGCACGCTTAATGCCTAATGATTTATACGGCCGTTCGCACGATTTGGGTTAAACGGTGTAGCACGTGCACGCTTAACCCCCGCGCAAACACGCTCGCCGGCTTCGTAATTGCGGAGAAGCTTGATGGCTTGGCATTCGCGATCTTCTCTCCTTGGATCTCATTGTTCTTGTTCGTTGCTCGGCCGTTTTCGAAATGGGAACGCTTGCCACCAGATATTTGCGACTGTTCTTCCCCGGTTATTCTTACGCTGTCATTAGATATTTAGTGCGTCAGATTTTATTCGTGGCAAATTACCGAAGGCGGAAATTCAATTTCCCGCAAAATAAATTGCTGAATTAAATATTTGACAAATGTTCACTATTTTTGGGATAAATAGTTCATTCAAATTTGCATTAATCTTTCAAAGACTTTTATTTGCTGACAGAACAATAGCGATGCGATTATCATTTTACGTAACAAATTATATAAACGGCGCAAACTTGATGCTGAAATTATGCGATACGATTATAAGATGAAGTATTTCATCGAAAGGGGTTGAAAACTACCCTTCTATTATCAAATGCATACAAAATTTAATTAATCCAAGGATTCAAAAATGTTCAAATTTACATATTTGATCTTTCAAAACCTTTCCCTACGCTCGTTCTTATCTGAAGGATGCACCGAATGTACATTGTTCAGCTCCGGTACAAGCAAACTATACATTTCATCGAAATAAAGGCTCGAAAGCGAGATTAATCTTAGCAAACTAGGCCACGAAGGTGTTAAAACTCTCGTTCATTCTTCGCGAGTCAATAATCGCGAGTTACACGCATAGGGTGTAAAACGTGGCGCGGCTCGTGAGAGGGTGAGAAGCGAGAGAAGTAGATTGCGTTTCATACGATGGTACGAAACACGTATGTTCATATACGCGCGTTAAACGAGCCCGTAACCGCGGGCGATTCTCTGAAACGCGGCTCACGGACCGCGCTTCTTTTCCACCTAATGTCGTGCGATGAATCATTATTTATTTTCGTGGATTTCATACTGTGTCGAGTGTTTCGTCGACAGTAATCGATGGAAGGAGGTAATGTTACTTTCACTCTCAAGAAGGATTGCCAATGTTCGTGTAATCGGAATTTTTGTGCAAGGTGGGGCTGTTGACACTTATTTTTAGGATTTCGGGATGGGAGGATTTTTGGGGTCTACGGGTTTAAAAAGTTGAAACTTGAGGATTTAGGAAACTTGAGGATTGAAAATTTAGGGATGTGGAATTTGAAAATATGAAAGAAAAATACAATATAGCAATATGGAGAATTTTAGAATTCAAAAGCTTGACAATTACAGGAATATAAAAATTGATAAATTTTGAAAACTCGTAACTTTAAAAGTGTAAATTTTTAATACGATATGGGGAACATCGTACATAACCTATTCAAAGGATATTTGGAGGGTGCGAGATCCACCCCTGGTCGTGAGCTATTTACTCGAATGACAGCACCTCGAGGAAGCTGACGAACGCAGACAGAACGAAAAATGGTAGGAAGAGATACACCAAGGGGATGAAAAGAGCGGGGTGAAAAAGTCATAGAGGGAGGAGGATGCTTCGGCGAGCGTCGCTCGAGTAATTATTACGGATTTTCCGGATCTAATTCTCCGGACGGTAACACGACACAATTCACTCACGCAGATTGCGCACGAGAGGATGTAAATTCCTGTCAGTCGGACGGTCCATTTCATCTCCTCTTTTTCGTCGGCTCCTAACCGACACCGAGGTCGACGCTGGACGATTATTCGGTTTTCCACTTTCTCTTCGCTGCTATCCTCTCTCTTTTACGTTCTATCTCTGTCCGTCCGCCGTATCTCGCACCCTTTTCTCGCCTCTCTTTTTCCACCCGTTCCAACCCCTGTTCCACGCTCGTTCTCACCGTAGCCACGGTCGTTTCCACCCCCAACCCCCGTCCCGGTTCGGTTCTCGGCTTTTAACCGCGATTACGGGGATCTCGAGTAGGCCTCTCGAGATCGAAGTAAAGGTGATTCGTGTTTCCTCGTCCCGCTGATTTCCTTCGTGCTCGGAATTCAAGGTTAACGCGGCGAGCCTCTCTATATTACCTGAATTTCCGCTTAATAGAATTTCGGTCTTCATCAACGGCTCTCTTTCTATCGTTTCTTTTTCTACCGTTCCTCCTTTCTCTGTCTCGCTCGCTGACTTTAATCGCTTCTTTCATTTGCCCCAACCCCCTTTTCATTTCGATCGTTTCGCTCGGTCTTTTGAGCACCGGAATAAAGGAACAGATTCCGTGGCAGTTTTTTTCACCGATCCATCGGTATCAATTCGTACCAATTTTTTACCTTGTCCTTGATATCGAGAGAAGTTATTTAAATATTTCAAATATTACAGTCTCGTAAACTTCGATGTAATCGGTGGTTAGATATCAATATCGAGGGGATGAAAATATCTCTCAGTTGAACGTATTTGAATACAGACATAGTTAAAAATATGAAGAGTATTTTTCACGTATGTGACAAATAATGTCGCTTGAAATTTATTTGTAGATTTATTTAGAGAACTGTTGCGTGATTTTAATGACCATTTATTTAAGTTTTGAACGTAGCAAAGAGTTTTCTACCATTTTCAGTAAATCTTATAGCGGTTTAATCGGTTTCTGAGAGTAACGCTTTCTTCGAAATCTTTTCATTGAAATCTATCCAAGCTCATGGAAACGAGGAATCAACGAGTAAATATACGCTGCCACTTGATCTATCATTATGGAATACCAGGAACGGCTAATCACTAGTTGGGCCAATTTCTCTGAAGCCTGCCACTCTCTTCATCCTCTGGTGTCAAAACGATTTCTGATCCGTTCTAACGCATCCTGTGTATTTAGCGCTTCATATTTGCGCGAAACTTTGAATTTCTCTTTAGGATTTGTAGGCGATAATTGCGGACATATTAGCAACTTTGTTTTTACTTCACCGAGTGCTTTTAATACAATTTTAAATTCATTTTCAATCTCATGCTTAAATCATCATTTTATGATTGATTGATTTTTGAATATCTTAGAATTTCTACGCTTTTCAAATCTTTCGATATCTTCAAATTTAGCAAGTTCCTCAAACTTTTATGAGTTTGATACCTTTCCTACTAATGCACGTTCTAAATTTTTCAGGATTATTGAATTTTTATGCGTTTCAATCTTTCCTAGTTCTTCATAATTTAAAACTTTCAAGGATTTGCTCAAATTTGCATATGTAAGCATAATAATTTTGGAAGTCACGGTATGATTGACCTTACCACACAACAGCGAGACATAAATTGCATTCTACGAAAGAAAGCTTCCGGAAGATTCTGCCTAACTCCGTTCGAGGTAGAACTAATCAGCTCCGTGTACTCCTTTAAATTCATTTCGCTTTAATCACGTTAATAACGCTTGTACCGCGAATCGCGTCCTGTCAAAAAGAAGGTAACAACAGGGTCGTTCCGTGCGATAACTCGCGTGACGCCTAATTAAACGTTCTCCGCTGAAAATATCGTATTCAGCTAGGTAGAACGATCTAGATATCAGGCAGCGTGTCATCGTGGATGCGACGTGGCACACGCACACGAACGTGCAAGGTCAGGACGGTGTGAGTGGTCATTAAGGATGCCGGGGGCCACTAATCGTCATCAGAGACGTATTCACCGACGACTACGGTACGCAGAAAATATAAAATTGCCCAGCACGTCGGTCAATAGGCATAATGATTATTTTCCGTGCTATAATGAGCGCTAGTCACTCCCACCGTGTGCTCGCGGATTACGTCTGCACGTCTGTTCGAGGGATAATAAAGGATCCGGGTCAATAGCGTTGTAATGAGGTATCTGGACATCGTCGTCAAGATTCCCTTGGCTAACTCGACATTTTGCGACCCGGCCTTTGCCACCGGGGAAAAGACAAACGCTCATAGACGCTCTTGTTTGCATTATTTCTGAACAGCCACCAACATTTCCACTCTTGGCATTCGTTCAACGATTCCAAGATCGCGATGGTGGGTTTACAGTGAAAGTACGGAGTCGCTGATGTAGGTTTTACCAGGGAATTGAAATTAATCGATCTAGGAATGTGAAATATCTATCTCAGTTTCCTTTGTATTCGCTGTGTCTTTTCGCTAATAGTTTACCTGAGTGTGCGCTGCACATTTTATCACTTGACTATTTTCTTTCCATAAAACATTTTCGTGTTACTTTTTTGCTCGTATACGTTACAGTTTTACTTCCAACTTTCATCATCTCTACTGGTATAATCATCATTAATTTCACTTGAAGAACCATTCTTTTTGCATACTTGCAGACCATGTTCACATGCTATCTACTCGTATATTTGTCATCATTGAACGTCATTTATTGTACATTAAAATAATTCATGAAACTAAATCTGCTTCAAATTTTTAAAAAACCTACTCATGAGGTAGTTTGTATTTGGTAAAATTTTGAACAGAGGGTAAATTTAGAAGAATCTTAAATAGAGAGTAGATTTAAAGGAATCTTCTCATGAGACAATTAAACCCTATTTTATTTTGCGAAAATAAAATGAAATTTTAGCTAGATCTTTCATAAATATCTTCGTTTTGTTCATAGAAATTGAACCATCACTAGAACATGACTATAAATACAATAGCAGTCGTGTGCTAACAGGGTTGAAAGAATTGGAGTATTTATTCTAGCGGTAAGTCCCTTTGTTTGGAAGAGCAGGTTCGCAAAGGTGGAACTTTATCGTATGCGATAATTTGTGGAGGTTGCAAGGTTCATATTTTCTAGAATTGCAACAGTTTGCAATTTTTACGATGTTACCAAACAACTCGTAAAATGGCCGCTTTAAAGGGGGTGAGCTGCTTCGAAATGATAAGTAACAGTGGTTTTCATAAAAAGTATAAAAGGCAGGATACTTCTACAGAAGTTTATGAAGGAAATTTTTTAATTCAGGAAAAACTAATCTAAAAATCTGTTTAAGAGACATAGAACCATTTTGAAGATCTTTACAACTTGTGTATGTTGTATGAAGTTTTTTTATCATTTCTCGTATGTTCACATTTGTTGTTACCAAGTATTTAATATTGAGGAACTATATTTCTGTGTGGTACAAAATGGTGATTTGATGAAAACGTAATCAGAGTTCGTAGGAAAAAGGAAACAGTTCGAGTTAAACAGAAGCTATGAGGTAGTGAAAAGAAATTAGTCCCGTGGCAAGTTTTAATGATACCGCGAGAATTCGTGTAACGAAATTTCCGGAAATTAGCCGCGGCTAAGTAACAGCAGTCGTCATTTCGTATAATTTACTCGCATAATGCCGGGGCCCGCGAAATTGAATCGTTAGGACCTAACCGCATCGAAATAAATGGCGAGGTCGCAATTTAATAAGGACCAGTCACCATCTTCCGGTGATTAATTCTTGCTAAAAAGTTCCAGCAACTTTACAGACTCCTTTCTCATGGATCCTAACTTCTCGGAGTCATTCTCACCGACCGCCAACCCCTACCTCACCCCTCGTCCAACGGCGAAGTAAACTTTCCAACCCCTTCCAGCGAACTTTCTTTCCCGTAAAACAGCCGGCAACGACAACCCTGCTGTATCTAAGACCATCGACACCTAATGTATTTAATTTCCAATTAGCCACGGCATAATTCGATCGATATTTATGGGTATTCTGTCTGCGAACCGTTTTCCTTCGCCCTCTCTTCTTTTTCTCGCAGTAAAACTCTCGTTACATTTCTTTTTCAACGGAATACGCAATTTCATTCACAAAACCTTTATCAAATATTTTCTACATTATTAAAATGAACAAGTCTAAAAAATATTTTCCCAAGATCATTTTCTTTAGTTATCAAAAGTCGATACTGAAGAATTTGTATTTGTGCTAATTCCGTACGATATTTAATAGTTATTTAATAGTATTTCGGAAGATATTTTATAATACAAAGCACAGTTTATTAAAGCTGTCGTCGAAGGGATGGTCCACTTTCCCCGAAGGAAAGATCGCCTTAGATTGAAATAAGTTGCCAACAACTTGGGCAATTACGACCATAATTGCGACATACATTATGCTAATGCTGTACGTTCGCTTATTTCAGCTCAGTCTTTATTCGTGGAACTTTCAGAGTGCAGGGGGAGAAGAAGTTTTTGAAAGAGTGCCACATCAGGGAGATCTATCTAACAATTTTCCCTGTATCGGTATGATAGAGCACACCACTCTAAATTATTCCAGTCTGAAACTAAAATTTTAACAATTCACACCGTGTAATGTGCACGATTAATAACAATCAGAAATTTAACTTTCAAAAATTACAAAATGGTAAATGTGTAATGTTCAAAAGGTCCAATAATAAATAAGAATAACATTGAACTTATAATTTCGCAATTTACAATTTGCATTTTTGTGATCTTGCAGAGTCAGATAACCTTTTCCAACCCTTGTAACATCCTGAATTTTTGAAAGTAAACATTTCCCCGTAAAATCAAATCGATCTGTTCTCGCACTGCAAAAGGAGCACAGGAACTGAACTCAAGAGCGATAAACACAGTCTGAAACATCGAACTCGCTCAAAAATGGCAAGAATACGAGGAGAACGTTCGAATCGGCTCGCGGGTATATTGCTTAATGTTTCATTCGACAACGCGAACGCGAGAGCTTTAATAAAATACGTCGAATGAAAAACGAGAATCGTAAAAACGGAGTCCCAGGGCCTTTCGATATATATATTGTACATATATATATATATATATTTTTTTTTTTAACAGGGGTAGGGGATACAAGTTATTACGCGACGCTTGGCTCAGACCCGTTTGAAATCCCCGAAGCCATTAAAATAGAAATGGGAAACTCGGCCCTCCCAATTTCAGCATAATATTGTGATTACGATATGCAGAGACGCTTATATATTCGCACGGGTCCGGACGGATGCCCCTTGCCCAGTATACACCCCCCAATACCAGTATCGCCCTTCTCCACGTTTCCACCATACATTTATTCCCGCATAATCGAGCTCTCACGTCATTTATTCCTCCAACGCCTAAATGTATATTTTAATAATACATTTCCTGCCGGACGCGCAATCTGCTTTTGTCTTGACTCCATCTCGTTGGAACTTTTTTGCGATAGGGGTGGGACTTCATCATTTTTCTATGGCTAAGTTTTACGTAACGTTTCGTTACTCTTCAAGTATTTTTATACTCTTTCATTTTCAATTTTGATGAGGACCTCTTTTCTAATTACGAGTCGGATTGTATTCTTCTGCAAGATAGAAAAGGACTCTTTTTTTAGGAAAGATACTATAAGACAGAAGTTTGACCCTATTCATTCGACGATGGATCATAAAAACTGTTTCAGTTTCAGTAAATCTGCTTCAGTTTCAGTTTTACTTCCTCAAGATTTTTCCTAACTATTTTATTTCAACATGCAGTAGAATAAGATATTCTTTCGTAGTGAAGCGTATTAATGCATACAAGAAAGAGGATTCGAAGGAGGATTACCTAGAAAATGCTGGAACAATATTGAAGAACGATCAAGAAGTTGGAGTCAGAGCGTCGGATGGTAAAAAAAAATGGCGAGTACCTAGAAAACAGAACTATCGCGCCACTTCCGTGGCATCACCATAAATCCCAAGTGTACGGCTACGTGGGTCGTATTCGCGCGTGAGATAGTGCCGCGAGTGGAGAATGTATCAAAATCAGGCGCGAGGTTGCTTTATGGACGGGAACGCTCGTAAATACGCACTTCTGGTACTCCTACTCGGTTGCGGAACGCTCGGGACCCGGAGAGAAACTGCCTGGATAGGTTGGCCGATAGAGAAAGGGCCACGAAATAGCTTCTACGGGATGCTAATAAAAGATAGAACCGGCTAGATAGAGACTCGAGGCCATGATATCGCCTCGCCCTTCCTGTCTCTCGATCCCATTGTTTCGCAGATCGTCTTGTCGTTTTGCGACCAACGACGCCGATGGAACAACAATTGATCGCTCGAATTCAAGAAAGCAACATTGCGTGTCTGCGACACTGTTACAAAATGGAGGACGATTAGAAAAGACGTCCAACTATTACTCTCAACTACACGTACACTATCTGGGAATAAAACTGTGAATTAGGATTCTATGACCTATTTTCTAGAGCTTGGTCAAGAAATTTCGTTAGTAAAACAGTTGACAGTGAATTGGCAGAACAATAAAGTTAATATGATATAAGACCGAAGGACGTGTGTGGAACTTGAAATAATTTTTTATATCTAACAAGATGAAGTTACCAGCAAAGTTTTAACTGGTTTCGTTTGAAAAAAAGTGACGTCTCGTCTCCTGTTCACAGGGTGGCAGACATGAAAAAATTGTTTAAATTATCAAACTTGAAGAACCAGTCTTGAAACTTACATTTGATAAATAATATACGAGAGTCGATTGTGACAAGTTTTCTATTTGGTTGTTAGAGATGAATGATTTTGATCATGAGGGAACAAGGGGAAGAATCCTGTTATACGGAGAAAACGATCTTCCCAATGCCCCAGAGGACAATCATCCGTAAGGTGTGCTCGAGTCAAGGGAACATTAACGTTTCTCTGAAACGTTTCCCACCCGTTTCAAGCCAGGAATTCCCTTACGAGCAGTAGAAACAGTTATATCCTCTCGCTGGAGAGCACTGATCGATATGCAACGATCGAAGTTCATTTCCCGCTGTGCATTGCTTCACGAATTTTCGACTGATGCACCTGTTTCTGTCTTTACGATTTACTGATTTTGTCCAACTGCTCGACGTAAACTAACACCAGGTCGCTTAATTGGGTCAAAATGAATAGTTTGTAACTGAAGGTGTACAAACACTTCCGAGGGTGTTCTAAGGGTGAAATCATGAAATACTAACAGCGACGATTTATTTATGATTTATCGCCGTTGCAAACATTTTCGTTATATCATCAATAATATTTCACCAATTCAGGATTTTTAATTGGAATTCTTTCATTCATTATTAATTTCGAGTTCTGACTTAATTCGTAATTAAAAGTTTCCTGTTTTGCTCACAATTCCAGTCACGATTTTAAATTATCACGGACTCTAATTTTGCATTATTGGAAAGTACAAATAGTTACGTAATTTGAACAACAAGGAATTAAACATGTACTTACATAACATTTTCTAAGCTGATTTTGTATATGTATTATATTACGCGGCGTATAAGGTAAACTTGGGTCAACTTAATCCCAACCAAGTAGCAAATCTAATTATGCGACTGCACCCGGGTTAATGCCAGATTAACTAGTTACGAAGCTACGAATTGTAAAGTTTCCGCAAGAGCCAACCAAATATGTCGTTCTGAACAGAATATCATTATCAAGCCCAGAATTATTAACGACAAATGCGTACCGACCAACTACGAACACATTTACATATACAACAAATTAGCTTTCGCATAAAATGCATCGTTATCAATTCGAATAATCATTCGTGGAACAAGCACATTCTCTAGAGAGTCGATTCTACAAGATATTTTTCAACTTTTATGTATACTATCGGTACAATCATGGATATCTAAAAATTTAAGTCTCATACCTCAAATACGTATGATACTAGTATCATATGATTATACACATATGTTAATATGCATAATATAACATATCTTCTAAATTGTAGATAACTGATTCTTTTTTTGTTAGTATTATATTCATTGTCTCAGTTAAACACGTTAAAAATGCGAGCAGAAAATGTTCGATAAAATTTCAAAGTCGAAAAGCTTTATCGCGGAGAATAACACACGGGTATAATTAATGCAGGATACGGTGACGAAATATTAATAAAAAATTCATCGCGTAGAAACAAAAGGGAGTGGAAAAAAAATGGTAGGTTGGAAGTTCCTGTTTCGCACGGAACAGTCGGCTTGTCACAAGGACAGAAAGCAGGCGGCATGAAAGCGGGGAACAAGGTGTTAGTCCGCACGGAATTTCCTACGCTTGATGCCGGATACGAGGCTTAATTGCACCGCCACACAATGTAAATATTCCGCGTCAGTTAACCACTGTCCACGTACACGCACGCGTGCGAATGAAACCGGCCCACTCTGTCATCTACGGTAACGCCAGTGTGTCATCGCACGCTACCGCGTTATCGTCCACAATGAATCCTTGCAAACCGGCCTTTTTATTCCCACCCTCGGAACGTATCTGAGCAAACAGCGTAATATAGATGATTGCACGGCCGCCGATGACAAACGTTAAAAATACCATGATTTAGGGCCAGTGCGAGCTGATAAGCTAGCCAGGGGGACGGGCAAGATCGGAGTATTGCATATTTCACGTGGCGTTGAACGCCATGCGTTAGCTACCGTTTCGAATCGGGATTCTCTAATAAATTGCCCTTCGTTTCGTGATTATAGATCGGCCAGATTGCTTTGGAACTGGCATGGTCATGAAACATTCATCTATCGGCAAAGGAATTTTGAAAGATAGAACTTGAAATTATTTCGGGATTTTTACTGTGAATTAACTCTGCTGAATTTATAACGAGTTATACGCTGGTCTATTTCAATATTTGTCAATGTAATTCTGATATACAAAGATAGAAATCGAAAGAGGTTAACGTATCCTAAATTGATACTGCAAACTGAATACCACATCAAATATTCCACTAACTATTTTTCCCATGGGATAAAATCGAGAATAAAGTCGTATCCAACGAAAAGATACCCAGTTATTTCTATCAAAAATAAAGTTGCATATATACGAGAACCACTGAACTTTTAAAAATTGTGTCAGAGAGTGTTCGACTGTACTGTACCTTTCATTTGTAATAACTAAATACAAATTTTGGAAAGTAAGGTGAAGGTAACGTTTGATTGGTTAGAACGTGTTGTTTCACCTGGAGATCTTCGAGCCAACACGGATTTGGAAGCAGCGAACTACGAATTTCTCTTTTCCTTCAACCATATATACCGATAGGAAAGCGCAAACAGTGTGCACAGTGACCCAACCGAAGGAAGTTTCTAATCCCTGTGGCCGGCTAACGTTCAAATCCGTGAGCCCGCCGAGCAGATAGTTACACCGTCGCGCAGAGATACAGGTAATACCAGTTTACAGATATCGGAGCAAACATTAATACAAAGTAGATATCGTGCACCTTAGAGGATTACGTTATTCTTAGGTCTAAAAATGATTTAAATGGTGCGTTTGATAGTGACCGTGTTGGATATATACGCGTTGGACAGCTACACGCTGACTACTGGCACGTTCGATAGCGGGCTGTTAGATAGTGGGGCGTTAGATACACGCGCGTCAGATAGTGGAGCGTTAGGTAGCAGAGCGTTGAATACTAATGCGTTAAATATTAACGCCTTGGATATCAACTCGTTCAATAATGGTGTGTTAGAAAACAATTAGATAACGACACGTTGAACAGCAGCGCGTTGAAAATGCGTTTGGTACCAACACGTTACATAGTGAAATGTTATTACAACGTTGTAACTGCACATTACAAAATCCTGCATCGTACAACCAACTTTACGTTGCTATACATTGTATAACAATGTATATATATTGTATAACAACGTTGGATATATTTTAGAAATATTAAAATTATCAGTTGTATAATAAAACGTTATATCGCTACATCATGATACGACATAAATATTTGCAAAATGTGAAGTTATACTTAATGTTCAAATTGAGAAATAAAAATCGAGAAATTGTAATGGAGAAAGCAATTTCTTACCACTGAATTTTAACCCTCGAAGCGAGGTTGAGGATCAGGGATGAAGGATCGGTGCTTGCGGTCATCAAGGTGGAAAACGGGTGGGTGGTGCCGGCACACACGTACAGTATCATCCCTTTCAACCCCGTACTTAGGGTGACCATCTCATTTATATAGTAAAACAGAGTCGCGCAATGGCGAAGCAGGGACGGGAGTTGAGTTTGTTTGTCGAGCAAACGTTTGCCGACGACACCGCTGGACACTGGTGCCTAGCTAGCTCTGGTCCTTGGTACAAGTCTGTCCGAACCACTGAAGGTTGGTCCGGCAAGGGCGGCGGTGGCAAAGAGGGAGGGGAGGGATTTAATACCATCTCCCAGGATGAACAGTGGTGGTCAAATAACTTCGCCAAGTGATTCCCTGCGACGGTATTAATGTGTCCAGTCCCTTCGGGCTTCTGCTTCATCTCGGAATGTCGATAATCCGAAGGTGGTGTTCGTGCAACGTCGTTCGCGTCCGTCCGGACAAATTATTTCGTCTTCATGTAACGTGGCTATGCTCTTGAAAAATTCCAGGGCAACCGATACTTTAAACGATTCGCCGGTTAGGTTTAATTAGGCAACTTCGTTTACACGGTCCAATAAAGGAGCGAGCAACGGGGATTAAATTCACTGTGCAAAAAGTCCACAGTCACCGGTCGCAATCAGTATTAATTGAAAATTCTCATCGAGCACGGACGGAGGTGGATGCTCGGACGGACAGAATGGAAAGCGACGAGGTCTGACGTCAATTCGTAGAAACAAACAGCTCATCCCGGCGGCGAAGGACAACGTAAACGAAGATTAAACACGAGTGACGCTCGCGATTTCAAGATTCCATTCGTCTTACTCCAAGATCTAAACATCAAGGTCGTAAATCCATCAATAAATCCCGGCGCCCTCCTCGCGGTGACCACATTTGCTTAGGGATAAGAAGCAAAGACAAGCAAGCACAGGGGGGTGGCAGGGCGGAGGTGTAAGTCTGTAGGGCAGTGAGGAATGGCTCGGTCTAGCGAGCCTTTAGCCCCGGCTTAGCATGTACTGGAAACACCATCCCCTATCCTTCGTGTCGGGGCCAAGTTATACCCGCAAACAGTCGTACATTAGTGCCTGCAGGAGTCCTGCAGGATTTATAAGGGGCGCCCGCGGGCGCACAAGAGGCTATGCGGCCGTCTCTCGATGGTTAAAACTAGAAGAGACCAAGGGATAGGGCGAGAGATCGTTCGTGTGCGCAAGTGTTGCGAGAACGACGTGGCCAAGGTGTATGTGTTAAAGCGAGATCAATCGATTCCCAAATCAAAATAGAATTCTACAATTGGTTTAAAATAAATATCCGCGCTGTTATTACGATATTGTTTATTTGACTTCGTGCAGAAAGTTTTAACAGTTGACTGTAAATAAAAATTTGATTGCAAGGTAACGTTCACTGGTCGAAATAGACTCCATTATACACGACGATCTTCTTCCATCACGTAATAAGGTCATAGGTTTCGCATAAAACTGTGTCAGCTTTTGACAGATAATTTGAGAACTCTCTCGGGGTCGAAATTTAATTTCTATTACTAGTATTGAACCATGAATTGTGAATGAGATATAGGACGTCAAAGGGGAAGTTTTAGAATGGAGACCTATCGAGATATTGAAGTCTATCTGTGACCACGATGTTATGTTTGCTCTACGTAAATTAAGGCCCAATTCGGAAATCCATTTTTAATAGAAATTATCTAATTCTAATTCTGACCCAGAAACATAACCTATTGATACGTTAATCTCTAAAGTGGACTGAATACATCCAGTACTATTTACGTATACTTTGCGGACTTTGATTAATCATAAACGAATAACCATGATCTACTAATGATTCAACTTGCTATTTTAAATTAGGGTGAAGGTTAGATGAAGTGGAGTGATATTAATATTCGTTACCATTCTCTAAAGAAGACTCTTTGATTTTTGCGTACGATGTAAAAAGGATAAGAATATTATTTTTGCAGAGAAAGATATGAAGGTGAAGAGAAGTTTCAGAAAGGCAAATGAAAATGTATACATATCCCAGCTTGGGTCAATAAACTCTGTATGAAAGGATGATCTTCAGTTTCCAGATTCTTGGAACGCGAGAATATTTACGCGTGTCCGACTGGTCAGTTTATGCTACGTTGAATTTTCCTTTGGAGCTACGGTACTAAACCAAATTTCTCCGCAATCTCGAAGGGTTAGCGCAAACATCAGACGCGTTACAAGCCAAGGGTTGCATTGGTGGAGACTGAACGTCGCCGCGTGTAATCGTGTCCCGTTATGAAACAAGAAAACGCTTTCACCGTTCATTATGAGGAAGGATAATGCATCCCATGGAGCATCATGGCCGATCCTCGAATTCGTTTCGAACTCGGTTCGAAACTGCAGCTCGTTGCCGGGCTTTAACGAGCAATTGGCAGCGAGTAGAAACGGGCTAAACATCAGGGACGAGGTTCAACTCGGAGTCTCTAAGAGTTCAGTTCGGTACGTGAGCACGTCGCCAGAGGGTTGGATCGGCCGCGGAAACAAGATGGGGGCTCGGTCAAGGGGGTTGGTCAGGTTGAAGGGTGGTGGGTGGTGGTAGCCAGTGGTCAGCACACTTGGCCGACCCTACTTCGCTAACTAGTTTAATGATATATGTTGAGCTACAAGCGCCTTGATTAATCGTTAACTAATGTTGGACCTCGTAGTGCACCACCACCACCACCACCACCACCATCGCCCTAACCCGCCACTATCACCAAGCAGAGCAACACCGTGCCACGACGAGAGAGACGGGTTGGTAGCTACCACGAGAAAGAGAGGACGGAGGAAGGTCCACGCTACCACAGCAGTCCTTACCCTCGTCGAATCCACGGGACCCAAACTCGAACGTGGCCAAACAGAAATCTAATCTCACTCAGCGTGTAATTTGATTTATGACTCGCGGCCGTTCGACCGGAAACCGGTAGAAAAAAGACGCCGGAGGATCGACGGAAGGAAGGACCCAAGGAAAGAACGATCACGGGCTGGAGTCATCGATGCAATTTGCCAGAGTGTCCATCGTCCGTGGGGAATAACGGACAAGGCAGAGGGGGCATAGGAGGCACAGTCGTACGCAAATTTACGTCTCGCGAGAGACATCCCAAAACCCCTTCAGCCTTCCTCGAATTGAATTAACTCGGCGTCTTCCCCCGGCTCTATTCCTGAGCTCCGCACGTGGAACATTGGTCATCCCTAATTCGCTTATGGCCCTCGATCAATTAAGTCGTCGGCCATTCGCGCAAATCCCGGTGACCCTTCCAGACGTCGCCCACTCGTGGACGAAGACACCGTGTTGCTTTAACGTTGCCCTTCCCCTAACCAACCCTCCGTGAAACGCTGAAATTTTCTGATATACAAACCATTTTCGACACAGACGTTCACATACGCACCCTAACTTGACTAATATCTTTGCGTGACTCTTCCAATTCGGGGATGAAAATTTTGTGCTAAGTTGCTATTATTGATCGTGAAATTTTGAATTTTTTATATGGCCAAACGATTTGCGAGGATATTGGTAAAACTTGTATCCAGATTTAATTAACGTCCATGATACAATTATAGAATGTTGACTACCATGTAGCATTGAAATCGTATTAATGTTCTTGTTTCCTGATTTAATCGTTAACTTTGTTGTTAAGATTCGACTGATATTTTTCCAAGAAACCGAACAATTTTCTGTTAATAGCGGCAAGAAATGTAATTTACAGGTAATGTCTGTTATTAGGCGAAGCATTGTGTCATACATTAGACTTGAAACTGATTGTTTTCTGTGCTAATGGATCTTACATCAACGATGGAGTATCCTTGAGTTAATATGCGAATGATTCCCATTCTACACTAACACGTTAGAAAACACCCACATTCTTCAGTTTACTATTATAACATTCTGATACTCCACATTCCATATCAGTTTTATTGCAAATATGTCCTTTGAGGTAAATGGCTGAAGATGTTCCACAGAAAAATTCAAGTAAACATCTCCACTCGAAGGATTCGATGAAAACAGTATAAAAATAGAAGTACAAGTTAATGACTTAATGGAAGTTCAATAAACTGCTGACGACACAATACTAATTTCACGAAATACAAAAAATCCTTCGATCCTGTTACGCCTTCCAATAATAACTCAATACCTTTCCACCCTGTTCGCTATGAAAAATAGCTTTCAGGTTCATAAATTAGACCACCTCTCAAAATCACAATGAAGTACTCTAATCACCTTATCTCCCCTCGACCATACACGCGAAACAAGAATGCACCGAGTAACAATATGACCTTCCCGTTAAGGATAGAGCCAGACAATGTTCCCAGACGCATATATCAAACGAGAAAATGAAGATGTCTTACTGGAAAGGTAAAGAGCGGCATTCGATTAATGCATCGAATGCCGATCATAATGCGAGACTGGCGTACGAATATTGGCGAACATATCACATCCGAAGAGAGACAGAGACAACGAAAGAGAGAGAGAGAGGAAGGGAGAGAAGTAGGGAGAGGGTTGCAATAGGGAGTGCCAGAGGGGGTGGCTCAGGGATGCAAGACACCGTGAAATTACCAGCAGAGTCTCCCATCCCAGCGGGGGTGGCTGGGTGGAACGGACTTTGTCCACTCCGCGCCCTTGGACCACCGTCCACCCGGGTATTTGTCTTGTCTCCTTGTTTATGAGATTCAACATTGTTATTTGGCACCGCACCGGAGAGTTTCTAGGTACCGTGCGGCCGCTAGTTTCCGGCGAGTTTCCTACTTTAAAAGGCTGTGTCCTGGTGCGCGATTGCGCTGGTGACTTATCCGCGGTTCGTCCTACGCCACGATTGTCCTTAATCAACCTGGAAGAACGGCACACGGAAGGACACTAAAATTTAGACGTGGACTAAACGTCCAACGACGACGCGAATATCTTAGGATGTTGGATATCGGACGGAAACAGAATGGGGGAAGAAAACGAGGTTTTCAGACCACCTGGTTGCATGAGTTTAAGCGATGACGTCTTTGCTGAATTGTGGGTGTTTTGAATAGCTGGAATTGGGCGGAGCACTTTGGATTCGGAAGTTGATACATTGATGACGCTTTGGAACTGGGA
Source organism: Megachile lagopoda (assembly GCA_036983795.1). Taxonomy (NCBI): domain Eukaryota; kingdom Metazoa; phylum Arthropoda; class Insecta; order Hymenoptera; family Megachilidae; genus Megachile; species Megachile lagopoda. The sequence continues at coordinate 7,615,572 of CM072797.1, read as the reverse complement.
AAAGGTGCAGGGAAAATTGGAAATTTATATTTAGAGATTATTAGGTTCCTGCATATCTAGCTTGTCCACATTTTTATACCTCCAGATATACTCAGATCCCTATACATCCAAAGTTCTATGTACTTAGACTCCTATACAAGCAGATTTGACTAGGTCCAGATAATTGCAACTTCCTATGGGCCTAAATCCTCATATTCCTAGATCTGTATATTTCTGAATCTCTATAAGGCTAGATACTTCAATATTTAGCTCCCTACATGCCTACATCCCCATATCCCCACATAGCCTTACATATCTACAATGTCAGATCCCATTACCCCCAGATCTCTACAGCCCCAATCCCACATACATAGTTCCTGAAGTCCCAGATCCATATATCATATTCAACAGTTGTAAATTGTTATTCTCCTAGATCTCCATATTCTTCAATCTCTGCAGCCCGCAATATGCCTATATCTCTACTTCCCCTCTAATACGTTCTGTATACGTTATCATCCTTTACCGTATCCTTACGTTTCTAAATTCTAGGATACCCAGAAGTGCACCAATAATAATTGTAATTAACAAATAAAACACAAGTTACAATTAAGAATAATTACAATCTTCAATTCTTTGACATGAGAAGTCACATTTACAATTCGTTACAGAAGCAGACGTCCGTGTAATCTTTGTTCCTGTAAATTACTTAATAATAACCGTGTTACCGTGAAACTTCTGTTGGCCAGCATTATCATTAAGGCGGTCCAGCGTTTTCAATTAAATATATCTGCCGCAATCGCGACGCCTTATCGTGAGCGTAATACGTTCTCGATTGCACAGCGAACATCGAACTGGTTCGGACAATGGTTCCATATACGGCCGGGCGAATTGCAATCACGTTTCCCGCGGTGCTTAGCGTTACTCCTCGCAAGATACCGTTTTAAATCAGTCGAGATAATGTTATCCGGCTTATGTTCCGCCTAATCGTCGCATTATCTCCCGACTGGCTCTCGGCTAAGCTCGCCTGGAACGAGCTTCTTTTTCTGCGCAGATATTCGCGCGGAATTAGAATAAACAAAGGGAGCAGCGATAAAGAGAGCCGATACGGGAAAATGGAAAAAGCTGCGACAGAAATTACTTGGTGGGAAATGTGGATTTGAAGTCACTAAATTTTATTTGTTGGCAAATAATGTTCTTTGCATTTGAGTTCACTGTAATTTTATTCGCGTATGGATGACATACTTACTCGACTAAAAATTATATCGAGTACTTTAAATAATGTAAAATTGTGTCGTGATAATGGGTATAGTAAAGATAGATAAGTGTGTAAATATTATCGACTGTCCGGAAAGCTTCGATATCGAAAATGGAAAAAAATTCTCACGAGAATCTTGAAATATATTTATGCGAGTACATAATTGATTGGAGTCTTGCAGCTAATCGTCTGACACGTTCGAGGGGATCGGCTTTTTAATAAACATTATCCAAATGGATTCCTGGAATCTCGTTAAGAAACGATCTGTTGAAGATTAAATAAGTACTGGTTCGTACACGCGCATCTACTTGACTGATTGTGGCAAATTGTTGTAAATTTATGATGAATTATGTAGTATGATTGGAAGACTTTTAAAATCTACATGAAATTGTGTCGGACATGGAAGAACTTAGTACGATGTTGCTAAGTAATTTACTGAATGATCAGTCGTGTTTGCCTTCGATGTAAAATCCAAACATTATCAAACAAACACGGCTAATTATCAAACACAGATAGCAAAATTGCCTCACACATTTTTTCATGGTCGACGTTTATTTAGCACTCGGTGTTTTCAAATTTGTGTAAACTCTACTTTATCATTCTAAAATTGCAGTTTCTTTAATGCATTAAAAGAGCATTAAAATTAAAAAGAAGTTCCGTTCTAATGGATGACAAAAGTAATGCAAGCTTAAAGCATAAAGCGTGATGCAAGCAAATAAAGAGACTGCACGTCGAATAAACGCTAAATCGATAAAAGAAATTCCCGATAAAACATAAGAAGCGCATTCGATTACCGATAAAATGATTCGATAGTTATGGATCTGATGGACATCAAAATGTGATGACTGATCAAAAACTGTCTACAAGCACCAAATTCATGTTCATCAAGCCGGGTAACAAAAGTAGCCAAACGATAACAGCAAGAAATGAAATCTCGTCGAGGCGAAATGACACGAGATGAATTAAAACACGAAAATCATCGACAACCAGAGAGTAGAGTGTTCGGTGGAATCAGCGAGCATCGAGCGGAATCGCATCAGCGGTTGGATCGAGCCGAATGACAGGAAACGTTAGTGAATTTCCGTGATCGGGCTATCGCGCCTCTCCGCGATGGCGACGCGACGCGACGCGACGGGAGCGTCGCCCTCAAAGAGCGTCGGCAATTAATTTTACAAGGGCGCAAAAAGGAAGCAAAAAGCGAGAGGAAGCGGCCCGTGGCCGAGTAGACTCCGGTCCTCGCGACGATGGGTTTTTATCTGCGCGAGTTGTCAGGCCAACGAGTTCTCCGCCTCGTTGCCTGACCACTGGCGTATAATGTCCACCGTCAATATAAGCTGTCGGATGCTTTTTCCTAAATTGACAGATTTTCAATTTAATCAAGTTCCAATCTAATGGAAAAATGCCCGATCTATCGGCCGGCTCGGTGTATGTACGCCGCGCTATATACGATCGTACCGATGGCCGCCGTTCTGGATGTACGGCAAACGACGGAGGGGCCAGATTGAAATAATACTTTTATGTTTAATCACAATCGAGGAGTACGATCCAACGATTGTGCGGAGCCGCACGCCGATCTCCGAGATTAATCTATTGATAAACATTCCATCACTCCGCGAATAGCAAGCGAGAGAAATAGACGAGCCGTCGACCGACGGGATATCACCCTTCTCGCCCACTCCCTCATCCCTTTTACCATTCCCCCTGCAACCCCTTCACGCAATCACCCTTTTTATCTGTCCCACTCCTATACGAATCCATACTTTTTTCTTCTTTGCGAATTCTCGTCCGTGTCGTTCTGGCTGCCTTGCTCTGCGACAATCGTCGAACGCTTACCTTTTCTTCCTCTCATCTTTTTCATCGCTTTAACCTCTTTTAATTATCGGTGATTCGTTTTTGGATGGTTTCATAGTTTTGGCTTTTGGGGTATTGGTCCTTTTGTAGGTTCATAGTCCTCTTTGGAATGTGTGGAGCTGGGAGTATATTATTTATGTTATTGGTATCGGTTCAAAGTCTCCAAGTTCCGAAATAGTAGAACTTGAAAGGGAAGATATGCTCGGTGCTGCCCGGGAATTTTAGGTTCGGGCTAGGGGCCACTAGATGACTCGCGAGATGGCTTTCTCGCTAGAACACCATCGAGAGCAAGTTGGAATATATAGAACCTCCGAAGCGTAATAAAGCAAGCGTGCCTGAGGCAGGGATCCTCAGTCGTAGGCGCCATTTATGGAGATTTTCAACCTTCTCCTTCCTCCTTTTAACACGCACTAATCAAAGATCCGATATTTTTAAAATCCGTTTCGAGAAATTTTATAAATCCTAAAAATTTTAAAGATTCGAAATTCCACAGTAATAAAAATTCTGAAATTCCAAAAAATGCTTTGAAGTTTTTTCAACGACCTGGAATTTCAAGGTTCTCAAAGTTTTCTAAATCTCCAAATTTTCTGAAGATTTCAAGTCCCTAAATTTCGAAAATCCTTCCGCAACCAACATCCGACAATCTACAATTACTAAGGACTCAAAGTTCCTGAAATTCTTAAAGTCCCAAAATTTTGAAAATTTCCTAAATTCCAAATTCCAGAAACTTAAAGTTGAAAGAACTCAAAGCTCCGAAATTCTCAACATCCGATCCTAAAATTCTAAAACCTCGAACTTCCAGACGAACTTAATTCCCAAAACACCAAAAAATTACGAATTTCGACCTAATTTTCCCAAATTCTCTCCCCACCGCTTCACACAAATTTCCTGAAAAGCAATATGGAAACTTTCAACTAAGCCAACAATATGAAACTAAATTAAAAAATATAGAAATGTAACCTTGACCATGGTAGACATACCAAATCGCCTGTCGCAATAATTGTGAAATTCGATCGAAACCCGATTGACTGGGTAAAATGAAGCAGGCGAGGTAATGAGATCCGAGTGCGAACCCGGGCCGGTTTGCTGCGCCAGCATCCCTCGTTTACCTTCAATCACTTTCTTGACAGATGCATTTACGGTCCAGGTCTGCTGGCCATCAAGGTGGAATGCGCCTTAAGGCCCTCCTCTGTGTTAGCCTATCGATCCATCGAGTGCCTCGTGAATCCACGATTCTAACGCGAAACCTTGTCGAGTGGTGCGCCTAGGCTGACGCTTTTCTGGCAAAAGTCACGAGGAATCGACTTCTGAAAACCTCTTCTCCTCGTGTATTCTCGTCGAGATCGTTGAAGGATCGGGGCAACGGCATTCGTGACGATGCATCTATCCACTGTTTGAGCGACTCTGATCCGTAGATTGGTATCGAAGCGACGAGCCGATCGTTGCAGTTCTTTCGAGACTCGAAAGTACTCGATACATCTCCCGTCTCTATTTATTTTAACTCGTTCGATGCGCTGGCGGGGCTTCACGAGTGGATAGAAATTGGATTTCTACGATACTAATCGGTTTAGATGAATTTTTATAGATATCTATTGTTCTTCCTCCTGTTTTTTCTTCGGTTCGGGTTGATAGGAATACTCGGTCGCGGGTGATTTCGATGCTTCTCCACCAGCGGAAAGGTGGTTATGCCAGACAAGAAAATTAGTTGAAATTGTGAAATATGAGAATTTTTTTCCTACGAAGTTTTGTTTTAGTGCAAAACTATTCTGTAGCACTGTTGAAAATGATATCTTCTCGTGATTTGATCATGTGTAAAGCTGTCGAATACTTGAAGTGCCGAAAGTAAAACTACGGAACAAATAGTTTTAGAATTATGACATTCCAAAAATTCCAAAAGTCATCAGTATAAAATGATACGGGTCGAACCTGTGAATAATTGTAGAATACTAATCGAGGAACAATGTTTCAGCGAAACAATGAGGAATATTAAGACACGATGACCATGAGAAAACCATGACCGATAGCGATGAATACAATCTATCAGTCGTAGCGATTGCTCGTTCTCGCCGGGTTTTTATGGTTTCTAATTGTGGATCATGGTGTGGAGACCGTCGGAGTCTTTTCAATCGAGAGAGAGACACGTTTAGAATGGCCTCGTATGCCCAACGAAATCCTTGAAAGACTGTCATGCTTTTGTGTTCGCGTACTTATTACCGTTGCTGGACATCCATTATTCTCGAAGAAGATATTCCGCAATTAAGAGGAACGGCTAATGGCACCGAGAGAATGCGCTGTTCAAATAATTTATGATCATTGGACGGAGTTCGATCACTCGACCGATCGGAGTCCATAGAACTACGTAGACAAAATTCTGCTTATATGTAACGTAATAACGTTACAAAATAGAAACGCTTCATAAAAGGTACTCGATAAATCTCATCCTTGTGAAGGTACCAAAAAGCTCCACCATTAATAAAAATTCTAAACGCCGAAATAAAACGTAAAATTCTCAAAGACCAAGTACTTCCAGGCATCAAAGTTACTAAAAGGAAGAGGAGAGGCCAGTTACAAGCATCTTTGATATGCTAATACCGATAAATAAGAAAGATCGCAGGTCAGCGTAGGACGATCACAATTTTTCCCTCAGCTTTTCATATTTCACCTACCTAACCCACCCACCCGCCACGAGGAAACACCGACGACATTATTATGTATGCTGTAGCCCTGTTAAGCAGAGGCATTTCTTTTTGTAGCCTCCGCTATGAAACATCGTAGAGTTCTTTTGCGCGTAAATTGCATGCTCCCTCCTCAGACACGGCTAGCCCAGGCATTAAGTCCATGCGTGGAGTCCGGTCCAGGATGGATCCTGTGTTTGCTGAGGGGATAATAGTGTAATGGATGGACAGGAACAGCGTACCAACGGATGAGACTGCTGTTTTCGAGACTCTAGTCTCCAGGCTGCCGCCTCGCCTCTCTTCTAGTACACTATTATTCTCTTTTGTCGGGTAATTGGCATCATTGTTGTGCATTGTCGGACGGTCGAATTGTTCGTTCCTGATGCGCGAATCAACCGCGCCACGCGGAACACGGAGAGGATGAGAAACAAAAAAAATGACTGCCTTTTGTCGAACTTTAATAATACAGCCGCGTGAATGCTCGAACGATTAAGATTACTGGCGACATTAACGCTCTTCTGCTGACCATCGCGCTCGGTTATTTCGTTCTTTTCAACAAAATTCGCTGGGGAACTGGAACTGGACCATCGCGGTGAGTTGTTTTTCGGATTTTGTACGGAGGATCGTTAGGAGTGGGCCTGGCATCAACAATTGGACCTTTTCAGGGATGTTGGAGAATCTACATGCTTCATATGGAAATTTAAACTTTCAAGTATCTCTGCATCCAAAGTTCTGAACGTTTTTGAATTTCAAGTCTCCAAGTCAAGTTCCCAAATCATTCTCACATCCTCAAATTTTAAAATTACCAAATCCCCGTACTCGGGTACCAAATTGTCAAATTTCTAAATTACTAAGTCTTCAAATTTCCAAACTCCAATTTCTCAAATCGCCAAATTCTCTAATGTCCGAGTTTCAAATTCCATCAGTCGCTAAAGAAAAGGGAACGCCTCGAATTTGCCTATCAATAGGAATTATATTCGTAGCGATTACAATCAACGCCTAAATAATTCCTCGTTTACGGTCCGAACAAAAGAGCTCGTTAACAGACCTCCCATAAATACTAATTTCGCGCTTAACACGCGAGCTACTTCCTTCGCTCCAACATACGGAACATCTAGCTGATCTAGATCCATGCAATAGTCGTTGCAACCGTACTTTTACTTTCTCACCTTACGATTACAATGAGCAATCATCATCATCACAATATTAAATCTGTAAATGAATCCAGTACATTTTCTTTACCGGCAGTAAAAAGATAAGGGACCTACTTACTTCCTTCTTAAATCTCCTTCTCCTATCTTAACCCTTTAGTAATGATAAGGCTAACATGTTACTTCAGAGACTGACGTGTTTATCATAGTTAAAAAGTATTTTTTCATTCGCTGTTGGTACGAATAAATGTTTTATTTATACCTCATTTACAGTTCACTTTTGAGATATTTTCTATGAAACAGACTTTGAATATTGTAACATAAAACCGTTCAAATATTATTATTTGTATGCTGTCTGTATAAAGCTAGTAGAGTAAAACGAACTCTGGTACTCGATCTTTCATAACTGTCTATCAGTTATTAGTATGAATACAAAATGGCACCTAATGACTTCACTATATGTATGTAATCATTAACTTTCGTTAACCTCAATATCAAAATATGAACCAATTAGAAAAAGTTACTACTGGTATTCAACTATGACACTAATGAAATGCAAATATTGAATTACGGCTCCTAAAAAGTGATTCCTGATTCATGCTGTTCATTAACACAGAAGCAATACAGATAACGTGCCGATAACTAATCTTCGAAATCATCTCGACGTAGGGGTCACATGTATACTGTGATTAGAGTTTACTCCACAGTTGGAACGCGGAAGCGTTCCGTGCAAACGCTTAGGCAAATGTCGTGTGTACGCGCGTACAAGTCGCATACCAGCGTGCAACCCGTTAGAAACTTTGACATTCTATCTGTACAATTTTCCCACGACTACCGATCCGCTAACGGGAGCAGCCTTTTCTGGCAGTTTCTGGTAAGAAGGCGTGCGCCGCGAGTGCCTCTCGCTTAAAACGCTCCAACGACCATGCACCAAGTATGGAGATTAGATTGCCACAACGGCCACTTACGTGTTCCCGATAACGCCGCTTTGTCCTTTTTTTTCCCGTGCAAATCGCTGATATCGAACGTAGAAAGTCGATTGGAGTCTAATGAAATCACGCCTGATCTATGATTCGCCATTATGCAACCGATTCCGTAAAGTTTACGAAAATCGTCGAACACTTGTAGCCACTTTCGTGCCTTTTAACCACTTTGCGTGTGCAAACTTGCATTATTGATTGTTTCGCTAGTTAGGTCCACTAAATTTTATTTTCCTGGATAGAATACGAGTGTACAGATTTGAACAATCTTTAGTACCATTTCACTAGAAAATTCCTTTTCGTCCAAAGATCGAGTTCTTTGATACTTTTCTAAATTTTTATTGTTACAAGCTTGCATAACTCGTAAAAATTATAAGCTTGTGTTACAGCTCATATAAAATTTAACCATGTAACCGAGTTAATCGCTAATTAAAAATAATTGTATCCACGAGAGGGAGATTCGACCAAACTGCAATATTGTGCTAAAACGTGAATTTTACATCCTTATCGGTAAGATAATATATAATTACAAAATTTGATGGTTGACCTACTAAAAAACTTGAGAGCACGGTGTTATGCATAGTGTTGTGTGATAGTGGCATACGAGCAACGCGTTTGAAGAAAGAATATTAACTGTACATTGACCCCATCGTCCATATGGAAGTGATTCGACACGCTTTGTTTTCTACGTTAATCATATACAGGTCAGAGAGAGACCATTGGCCGAATTAGGATTGGACGCGACGCAGCAGCTACTTAAGCGGACAATTGGTTGTCATTGACACACAAAACCGTTCCTAACGAGTGTGACAATCGTTTCGACAGAGGGGCTTTCTTATTAATCGTTTGGATCGACGCGCATTTACGAAGGGTCCAACATCGATTTGGTACCCTTGGTCGTGGAAAATTTAACAAGATATTTTACTCATAATCCAAATATTATTGAATACTGTTATTAACCACTCATGTATTCTATTGCAATTGTCTTCCAGATATGTAAAAGTAAACACAAAATTTTTCAATAATTGCAAACTGTATATATTAAACATCATTTTACTATAAATTGTCTAACAAATATCAAGTCATCCTTAGTCAACGAAATGTAGATGAATGAAGCAATCGTTTTGTACTGATATCGAGTTTTTACTAAAATTAAAGAAAATCTTGAACAAGCAAAAGATCAAGAACATGCGTGAAATTAAGAGACACTAATTGAATCGAAGTATCAATCTGTTTCTATGGATAGATTTCGAGACGTAATTAAAATTTGCAGAAAATAGAGGATCGATCAGTTTCCACGACCGAAGGGTCACCAAGAATCTGTCGGTTTCATCGTCTAATTAACGAACACGGGGTCGAACGATGAAGCGGCTGTATCCGGCCGATTAGAACGATTCTTAATCGATCGGTGCATTAGTCCATAGAGATTCATTGACTTACCTCGCTCTTCAGATTCAATGGCACGTCGCAGGGCGCGTCCAACTCGGCTTCCATGTTCACCTGATGAGACAGCATGCTGTGGCTGTGCCTGGGCGGTACGGCGGTCGCCAACGTGTTGGGATGCTGCAGATGCTGAAGACGAGGTTGGAGATGGGACTGGTGGTGATAAGGCGGCAACAATTGGGTGTTCAGAGTGCGAAGATCAGCTGGCGGGGAAGCGGATGCAGCGGTACTGCTCTGTTCCTCTTCGGGTGAACCCTCCGCCATGTCAACCTTGCATCCAGGGGATTCGTAATCTGCAAATCGACCAAAACTCTCTGAGGACCGATCTAATAGTTGAAATCGCCGCGTGCCAACCCTACAGCACGACACAATTCCATAATGGGTTGAATACAATTTGTGTATATGGATTGAACGATGACGTGCTATGTCGTCAAACGACATTCAAATTTCATTTACTCAATTACTACTTCTTCTACTTATCTACTAATTTCATGCGATTACGATCATTACAACAAATAGAAGATTTCGTAACATTTGATCACGCATTGTGATCAAACATAACTAGGATCTGAATGTACTGATCATAGAACATAATTCAGAATATAAGAATTGCAAAAATCATCGTATTCGATCGAGTCAATTTGATAATTTGAACAGAGTTGTCAAGTTTATCTGATCTCGATTAAATACAGTAGGTTGCAGTAATGATGTCTAACCTTATTTGCCAAAGCTAAGGAATTTGAAAACTTGAAGAGTTAGAAATTTCTCGAGATCCAGAAGATCGATAGTATTTTAAATTGTCCCCGACATAAGGTCCGAGGGTAACATGAAAGGGCAAAGCGACACGCATAAACACGATACTAATTAAACGCGTTTCTCCCGTCGGCCGTATCGAAGCGTGCTGCGTGCAGCTGTTAAGAATGCAGACAGTGGAAATTAGAAGGAAGCCCCCGTTCATCTTCCGACTTCAAAGCAAAAACATTTGGCCGATGGCATCGAGTCAGAGCAAGTAAGATAGTGGTGAGAGACCAAGAATCCCGTTGCTTCAAGAATAAAACAGGGCGCCACCTACAGACACCTCGCATTTATCAGGCTAATTATTTTTATCTGTGTGGACGGTTAGGAAGAATTCAAGGGCAACGGAGTTACCCTGCCATGGCATCTTTCTGACTGTGATACTTTTAGAATCTTTTTATTTTGCTTGCTGCTAATACTCGCGTGTTAAGTGAGTCATCGATGTAATCATAGGTTAGATGTTTCATTCATGGAGATCTATTGAAATTATCACATTCTTATATTTCTATGTTTTTATAATCCTTGATTTCGTAAATTATTGAACTTCTCCGTTCTCTTAATTTCTTTAAATCTCCAAAGTATATTTCTGGCTTAAATCCCAAAAGTTCTATTCAGAGTCTTCTACATTCTCAACTTTCTAAACTCCCAACATTCTAAATCCACAATTACCAAAATTTCCGAATTATTCCTGAGTCTGCTTTCGAACTTTCAAATTTCCAAATACTCAAGTCCCAACTTTCCACAACTCGGAAATCTAACTTGAAAATTTGGAAATCATTTTTAAATCGTAAAAACGTGAAAGTCCTTGTCTCGCACGGTACCATGACCGCAATAGTCCGCCATTGATCCAAAGTGATTTTGAAACGTTCTAACTGGAGCATAATAAATTTGCGAGCTCACTGTAAAAGCCGGTCTCCTGGTGTCCAGTTATTAACACAAGGTCGAAGTTTACCCTGTCTACTTCTTCTAACTCTTCTCGATCAAGCTTTCATCCTCGTCCTCTCGGTTTCTTTTTTTTCCTCCGGGCCAGAGGTCGGCGAGATCCATCGTCGAAGCTCGCGGTTCGTGTACTTGCTGAACGCAACTAACAACATCTGCTTCTATTTTTGCGCTGGCCCGAGTCCAGCGCTTCACTTTTTTAAAAGCCGTACGCCTATGACGAACGGCTGGATGGATCATCGAGCGGAAGCCTGGGTTAGAGGAAGAGAAAGAGAGAGAGAGAGAGAACAGCCGGTTATTCTGGACAAATTATTGTCAAAGGGCGCACCGTCAGCCCACCAACTACTTTGTTCTTCGTGAAAGGCGTTTTATAATGGTCGCCCTCTAAATATTAGGGTTTTTGCAAAAAATAAAAAATCGTCGCTCATGATAAAGCTTATACGGGTTTGCAACGACCTACGGTCGAGCTTGGATCGCGATCATCGAGATTCACCGTTAGGAAGTGTATAGGGCCTCGACACGATATTCCAGCCTACGTAACCGTGTAATTACAGCAGTTTTGCGTCTCGTTATCGAGCGGAATTAGCGGGTATTGCATCGTTCGTGAGAATTCCTAGAAATCTATCGGTGTTAGTCAATTAGTTACGAGGGACGCGCGATTTGATGACGGTTCCGTCGAGGAATTGTTCTGAAAGACTTACTGTAATTCTTACGCTAAGAAATTCGCGATACAAACGTAACGAGGTAAATGTGTTAGCTATTACAGGATAGTAATTTCTTTTATTAATAAAGTCTAGCATTGTTGGTCGACGACATTGAACTTATACATGTTGTACTTGAGAATTTATTTATTTTTTAGAGGTAGGGATTTATTAATATAAGTTGTTCAAGGATATGTGGTTATTAATATCGTTGCAACGAACGCAGAAAATATTGAATGACCTTGATTGTGTCCTTGACCATTAAGCATATGCGCAGTCGGTGAGTGAAAATAATAATCGTGCGCAATAAAGTGTATACAATAAGTACACTAAAATAAAGTGTAACAGCTTCACTGCGCATAATTATTATGTACGGTTTATGACTGCGCATATATTTTATGTTCAAGATCATTTCAGAAGCGCTTCTATGGAAAATACTATAATTAAAAATATATATACCGTTTAAATTTCATACGTCTGATAACGTTAACATTCAAACTATTTAAAACCCGGCTTGTATTCACTGTCACGAAACTTGGTCTTTTACTATTTTTCGTTTGATTGCAGAAAATTAGAGGCATCGATCAGCGCGTTAGCCGGCGTGTTAATCACCGATGGAAAAATCTAAAAAACTTGGAATTACCGCTGATGGAACGAAAGAAAGTGGTCGGTTACAACGTGCAGAGTTGAAGTAACAAGCAAAGCAAGCGAACAGTTAACGCGTACGCTTTAAAGGAAGTAAATTGCTCGCGTCTTAAGCGATCCTCTCATTTCGAAGGACTGCTTGTCGACGATCGAGTGGCCAGTCGAGCCTCGAACGAACGAGCCTCCCTTTTTTCCGTTTGCGGTCGTTAATTTCCGTTGGAATCATATTAATCGCTCTAGGGCTGCGCCCGTGAAATTACTAGACGCTTTAACCACCGGCTGTCCGGGGCCGAATTCGTCCGCAACGATTATTATATCGCATCCTGAGGTATAATGCTGGGTATTCCGAAAGCTAGCCAATTAGTATCGTCGATTTGGATGCTTTAATGAGAGCGCGGTTTCATTAGCGTATCGCATCGTCCCTCTCTTCCGATCGTGATACGTGAAACGGAAGGAGAATCCCTCCAACGAGGCCGAAGAAATCGGCAATGATTATAACCGTGATCGTTCAAGTGTCATTGGGGCTTAATATTTGAAAATTGCTACCCTCCACCGTCTGTTCGAGAGGCGTTTCGTTTCTACCTCAGCTTTGGGAATGGATTAATCATCGTCGAATCCGATAACCTTCCATTTTACCGATTACACGTGTCAATTCGTTTTGCGCGTAATTGCACGTTCGGTTTGTATCATGATAATTGATAGGGATTAGCTGGATGCTTTGGGAAAATAAATCTTTTGACGAGGGTCAGAATTTTGGATGTATTTGCAGATTTTCTGAGAATTATAACAGTGATCAGGAATTTCTCCTCTATTTGACAATACTTTTTTACATAACTTGTTAACATTACCTCGATTTTCACGTTGAACTCATTGCAAATTTTATTAGTCAGTATTTTTAACAAATCAATTATTTCTTACAAGTCACCTCAACAACCTCAAAAACTAGGTTCCGAAACGTATTCACTCACAAAAATTTTTTAATTAAGTCTCATTTATTATTTTCTTAATATATTATTACTTAAAGATAGCCTCGCCTCAGCACCCCTTATTCAGAATCAGACCAGTCGCTAAAACTGATCTTATTTTAAATGAAGGGTAAAAATTACGTATTGTCCCAAGAATAAAGATCCAAAAAATCAATGATCTAAACAGATGTCTCATCTGGAGAACGACGAATCTGCGGATAGAATGCAGCTGAACCAACACGCGAGAAACGGAAGTCCGTCGGTCAATTTTCTCGGGGAAAATCGAGGCTCGCGGTTCTTTTCATCGAGAAACGAGTATCCGCTTTCACCGAGTGCATCCTAGCATGTCTCCACGAGCGATAATTGCTGACGGGATCAGCCGGTGAAAGTCCACGTAATCGAATATGCAATTAAAACACACCGGGACCATTGATACGAGGATCGTTCGAGTGTCTAGGGAGGCAATTAAAACGCGTGCATTATGCGACGAGCCGTCACGAGCCTCTCCTCCTCTCCCTCTCCCGTTCTATCCGCATTTCCCTCGATCGGAGACGTTTAACCACTAAAAGCCACCCTCGGGGTGATTTCGTAGCGACTACCACACCACGTGTCCTGCTCGACTTTCGTCTCGATCGGTTACTCTCCTCCTTTCTTCGATGTTTCTTCTTCTCGCTTCGGGGCCGAGTATCGTGCTTTCGCATTATCATCGTGCCTGGTTTATACCCGTGTTCGACTTGCCGAAGAAGGAGGAAGAAGAAAGGAGGCGGAGGATGAACTGAGAAGAGAGGCAACGCAGCGTCAGCGACGCCGCCAGCAGCAGCGTACAATTAAGGGGGTTGATTGATGTTAATTCAAAGGGTAATTAAGAATGTTGCGCATAAAAATCCGGTAATTTATGGTCATTGGGGATAATTATATGTTGACCAGCTTGTAATTGCAAGCGCTCCGTGGCCTACAACACCGCGTATAAGCGTCCGGGAATTGCGGGTAGCTCCTTCTCTTCGAATGGCTGACCTGCTGTTACTGATGTATGTGTGCCTTTATGTATAGGGTGCTCGTGTTAACTTTGAACACCCCTTCCTCAACATCTTTTACATTCGTTCCTTCATAAACAGTGCGTAAACCCCAATCTTTTTATATCATTTGTCAAAGTACGAAGTTCAACTTCGTTTATTTAATTAGAACTCAAGAAAGTTGCACCTTTGGTCCCAGCTATGCTTTAAAACACGCCCCACGACAAACTTTGAAAGACTGTAAAATTGTTGAAACACAAAAGTATAAATATCAGGATACTAACAGGTGGTATGAGCCTTACGAATGTAGAAATAAAAATTCGTACCCGTTTCTCACCCTGTATGTGTCCGCGCGTTGGAGTGGGCTTCTTCCCGAGTTTGTTCGTGTGTGTGCGGGTGGGATATACGGTCTCAGATCGCAGCTTATTATAGGGGCTAGTAGATAAGGTGGGTTTAGAAACAACCGTACGCCTCTGGCCAGCAGCTAGTTTCCACATAGTCCTGGCTGTTTCTCTTTCCTTCTTGTTCATGTACGAGATGTCTCTGCTTCTCTCTCTTTCTCTCTCTCTCTCTCGCCTTGTTCGCCGCCTCGGGCAACACCGAGGTGCGCGTAAACCGCCCAAAGTCCGGGGCATCGATTTATGAGGCCGATTCCCGTTGCCGGCAAGACTTGCACGCGGCGGTTTTAGAATTTTAGGCTCGGTCCAGTTAGCCGCGAAAACGAAGCCGAATGCCGCGTTGCTCTTGCAACGGGACGCTATAAATAACCGGGCCGCGGATAATCGCCATATGGCACCACCATGCCCCGACTACCCGCTTCTTCGTAGACGTTGGCCCATTTTATACGAGACTTCGATTTCGTGGTATTGCGTGTCACCCGTCAGCTTCCGAACGAAAGGAAACATGGGTTATTTGGAGACTTGGGACATGAAAGCGAGATGGGTCTCCACAGTGACGATCAGGGTAATTTGATCTTTTTGGTGGTATTCTTGGGGCGGAATAAATGATCCTCGAGTTCAAATAAGAAGACAAAACTGGAATACTTGAATAAAGTTTTGTAGGGTGCCATTTTACAGAATGCAGTCACATTTGGTAAAATGTAGACGTGTGTGAAAAAGAGACATTTTTAATAAAACGAAAGAAAGATACATAATAACTTCTGACCTTAGATAGAAAGAGAGTATAAACGCATGAATCTGAGCTGTGCATAAAAAGTTATTCGTACAAAGTTTATTCGGTGAAATGTTAAAAAGTGGTCACATCTAACTCTGATACTATGTCCGAGAAGGAAAGTCACCATTTTCAGAGTTTCGCAAAAAGTCAGAGTTTAGCGAAACTAAAGCAACAAATTGAACATTCAATCGCTCCAGTTCCCACGAGCTCAACTGAAATTAAACATCGCTCTCACTTTCCGGCCAAGACAGCAATTTCAGCGTTACCTGTAGGATACAGAGCAAAATGAACGCCAAAATCTTTGGACAGTTGAAAATAGGGGTTCGAAACGTTGGACGAAGGTACAAGGCCGTCTGCGAGGGGGTAGAAGAAAAAGAAAAGGTTGAAGAGAGAAGAGGAGAGAAAGCAGAAGAAGACAGCAATGGGTAGCCCTCCTACTTGAAACACGGCCAATAAAATGATCCCAGCGGGACCAGTTGGCAACCGCCCATCGCGACATTGTCCTTGCCGGCTCTTTTTTTTTCACGATCCCGTAATCAATCGACCGGTCTAATGGCAACGCATAATCGCGGCTTTGTGGCGCCTAACCGTGCTCATAATGCTAAAGAGAACGAGTAGAAAGCAAGCTGGAACGCGCGAATCACTCGAGCTCACTCCACACCAGAATTAACAAAAGCCGCTGCCAAATTCTCGGGAGTTCGCTGTTATACTCTTGTATGATCAATACGAGTCTTTTGCGTGTGTTTTGTTAATGTTGAAAGGAGGGTGAAATATTCATCCTTTTCGAGAGAACGAGCCATTCGGTTTACGAGATAACTTGTTAGATTTTTATAAAATTTACAATTTTCAATCGAGAACTTGTGATCTTGTACACGTGAAGATTGGTAAAGAAGAGGAATATGTCTAAATTGCACGCTTCCTCAATTACTCTTCTTTCTAGATTAAGAGTCCTAAGTTCCCTATGTTCTTCATAAGCTACCATTAGGCTCTCTGCAGTTCCCTAATCTCTTCATATCCTCCTTTAGATTTATTCAGTTTTTGTTTAAATTCTCGCTAGGTTCTTTCTAGGATCTCCGTGCAGTCCCTCAGCGTCTACTTATGAACACATTCCAAAACTTCCTGCTGATTTACACATATATTGAAGATTGTCCCTCATTCGTTGAATGTAGCCTAAGAAAGTTCTTTCTATACAAAAGTACATATGTATCGAGCGATTCGAATTAATCTTTAACGACGAATGTACGTAAGCATGGCGGCTAAGTGCCGGGCCAGGTAATGGTCGTTTCGTGCGATACGATTCCGTTAGAAATCCGAGGGGCTTTGTCCCGAGTCACGAAACGCAAGGATTAAACTGAACAGCGGCCCGTTAATGCAACTGTGCGAACGCCTCGTCGAAGATACGGACCCGTGCGTTGCGCAACGCACCTTTGATTCTGTCGTCCATGAATCGTCACCCGAACATCGGTATTTATGGTTCAAGATTCATCACCAGTACAAGAACAATATATAAAGGTGCGACAGATACGCTATTGTCCGCGATATTAATTGACTATAAATCACTTTATGTGTTTAGGCACCAAATCCTGAAGAAAATTGTATATAGATTTTTGTTTGTTTGGACGGAAGAGAACACTGTCCATTATAAAATTCGTGCTGACACGAAACAGGATCATCGAGGGGCGTAAAATTTTGGCACAAAGGACGGAAAAGGCGATGGTATACGCGAAAACGCGTAGGCGAACAGAGGGCATTCTCGTAGGCGCAGGAAGAATATTTCATGTTTTACGGCGCCAGCGTCGTTGGGGTTGCGCCGGACAAAAAAAGTGTCAGCCCGCCGGCTAAATCAGAGCGTGAGTGCATTAAACTCCGAATTACCACAAATAGAACCTTAACCGCACATGCCCATTATAATGGTACCCCCTGCTGAAGATGTATTTACGTACTAAACCGCCTTCGCGGCTCACGCTGAGTCGTTTGGTATTAACATCTGGCCCAAAGACGAGTTGCTCCCGGTTCATTGGACCCCATTTTCTTTTTTATCCCTCGTGTAACGGGATTAACCGTTGTACTTGAATAAAACTGGCACTTATCGGTCGATCGAACCGGAAAATGCTCGAATTCGATGCGTTAAATAGCCGTATGTCCCTTTTTTGTCCGCCGGACCATGTAACCAATCAAGTAGCTTCAAATTTTTTACACCATGCAAATTACTCGCCTCTTTTTCAGTATTAAAAGGTTGATTGATGTTGGGTTACTTTTGTTACTTTCATTTTTTTATTTAGCTTGTTTTTGAAGATGTTATTTGGTTAACATTTCTAAAGAATTTCTCCATAATACATTAAAATTACACTATACACAACTAAGAAGCTTCATTCTTTTGGAATTTTGACTTGGATCACTTTCATAATCGGCACATAGACATGTAGTAATAAAATCTTGATAACAAGCAATGAAATATAACTCGATCTTCTGATTGTTTCTATACGAGAAAAGTATACTGACCTTTTATAGATTCGATAGGAAATACGAAACGAATGCATAGGAGCAAATAACAAAGTGCAAAGAAAGGCTTAGCGTTGAGGTTACACCTCGAACAAGCCAAAAGCACAATTAAGGTAGCAGGAGAATCGAGAGCGAAAGAAACCAAGGACAATTAAATACAAGGGTCAGAAATATAAGTCAAGCATTATCTAGCTCACGAAACGATTCTATTATTCCAGAAGAGGAGGTAAGAGCAAAGCGAACAAGAGAGAGAAAGGGTGGCGTAAAATATGTGCGGAGCACCGGACCATTCTTCGGAGAATTTAAATTCTTCTTGGGACCCTTTTCCCGGCGAGAAGAAGTCCTCAATAGGGCGACGAGGCACGGAAATCTCGGGAGTGCTTTTACACGCAAATTAGGTCTATTAGGAGCATCGAGCGTACAAAAACACTCGTGCCGTAGCATCGGTCTGTCCCTCGATGCGTAATCCTCCCCGCCCCGTTAACGCACGTGCGTGCTTCTTTATGAATTATTAGAATTAATGACACCGCACGCATCGCCTCGCGCTATGGGGTGTCACGTCGTCTCGCGTCCTCCAATTGCGTCGCACAAACACAGATCCGCTTCAATAGGAAAGAGAGATCGAACTCCCTTTTCGTTTCTTATCCTTTTCCTTCGCTCGGCCATTCAAACAACCACTTGCGCGAAACGTGTAATTGTACTTACGTGCTGGCACAATGTCACGTGCAATTGTGTCTGAATCGTTCCTTCAATGCGACAATGTACTTCGAGGATCCCTTTTTATGTTTCGCCAAGCTTTGCAACCTTATGGTTAGGGAAGTTCTGTTCGTTACCCGCTGATGAGATGATAAACGTATGTACTTTTTCTATTTATTGTGATGTAAATGGAAGTGTGATGCAAAAGTATAAAGCGAGTGCATGTGTAACGTAAGACCGTGTAAATGTGGAAGGCGAGCGATGGCGTAGGATTACGATTGAATTAAGTCTCTAGTCAATGATGGAGTTATATTTAGCAAAAGTATGTTAATTGTTAACGCCGTGTTATTTTCATCGGATGATTTATACCTTGGCTTACTACAGATTGGATTTTCAATCACTTTGTCTGCAACGATAGAATTTTTATCCAGCAAAAGCTGGTTCGAGATTTAAAATTTTAAAAACTTAAAATTAGCGTATCGACAATCGATGGAAGTTTTTTTCTGGCGTTCACGTACCAATCTAAAAATACTTATAAGAGTATCTATCTATGAAATCTTAAGGTTAAATCGAAATAATCGTGCGTGAAAGAATAACACTTACGCAAAGATTATGAAGGAAGTGAAGAAAGAAGGAAATCGACGATATCGTTAAACGGATAGATAGAATCGAGAGAAATTAGTTAATCGGATACAAGGAGAGACATGTGTCGCCGATTAATACGCGATATCGCGTTCGAGCACGAAACGGTGGCAAGCACTTCCCGATTCACATTTGACGCTCGAAGACGGCGGCGTAACTTGCTTAACGGCGGTGATTCGTGAGTCGATAATCGATGGAAGGGCGCCGGATGGAAAATAGAGAAGCAAGGCTACAAAGCGAGCTGGAAGTGGGTAAGTTGTCGAGCGAAATGTTATCGCGCGCCGGATCGTCGGCAGGGGTTGAATCGGGTAAAAGGGAGCTGAATGGGGCTGCAAACGGGGGTTGACGAGCTCCGAGGGAGAAGGAGAACAGAGACAGACGATAAACGTGGAGAAACGAGGAGAAATGTGGAAGGATTTAAGAAGGGGGAAGCATCGATTACTTTTCTTGACCTGGACAATATCCCTGTTCCTGCTACCTATTATCCACCAATGCACCGCGAAACCGTACGTTTATTTGCACTTTTCCGATTCTTTTCAACGGGACCGGAATATTTCTGTATACTGCCATGCGGACATGAATATGTATTTATTGACCGAAGTGTCCCGTTTCCCTTCTTTTCTACTTCTTTTTACTTGTACATTTTCTTTTCGACCGAAAGAACAATATTTACTGACAAACGAAACATTACGCTGCTAATTAAATCTACAATCGCTTTCGCGTATTTATTCAAATTTTATTATATGGATTCGGTCCATTGCTAAAAGTATAGTAAACTATTATTGAGTCGAATGACTGATGTCTTGTAAAATGCACCGGTATAAATCTTGTCAAGATTACTACTTGGTCATTAAGACAGAATATGATTTATGTTCAATCATCATGAGTTAAAATAATTTTGATTTAAATTTTAACAAATTGTACATGAAACAATCTGTGAATGAATCCCATGAATTTAGATGGCAAGTTAGCACTTGCAACATCTTCAGCTTTTTAACCTGATCAAAACTTTTCTATCACCATACGCGAGAGGGTTGGACATGTATTATAATAGATGAATGTATCATCGTATCAACATATGAACAAGTTGATGTCAACTAGTTTAGAAAATAATTATACTCTTTCGACTATAAGACAGCATGAAGACGTTGCATGCGTCACTATTGAATAAAATTCAATGATAATGAATTGAATTCGAATGTCGCGATTGTCACTTAAGATGTATTAAACCGATTGGCTAATATACATACCAAAAAGGTATGACCTATAGGACGACCGGATAAGATTCCTAGAACGTAAACATCAATTCGCATAGAACCAAAAGGAATTGACGATCCCGAAGAAAAGCCGGGGTTTTCTTTCAGAGGGACGCTCGAAACGAGCGTCCCGACGATACCTCGAGTCGAGTGCTTCCTTTGGGATTTTCCGCCTTCGACTCTCCATCAACCGCCACTTTTCTCCTCTCTTTCTCTGTTCCGCGTCCCGTAAAGCGACGGCCTCTCTCTCCGAGTCCTCCTCTTTCAACCAACCCTCTCTTTCACCATAGTCCCGAGGTGGCAAGCAAAGAACTCTCCTACCCTCTGGTTGCTCGCACTGATTTTCTACCCTCTGCTACTCTTCCCTCTCCGCACACCTCCTCCTCGTGCTGCTATCCGCCCTCGACCCCGCAGCGTCACTCGTAGTCACGCTGCCAACACGTGCTCCTGTTTACCTCTCCAATCACATGGTCCGGGTCGTGGCGTAGTTCACTGACGGTGTCATTTCATCGAAAATATCTGACGCGCGTGTGCGAGCCGGTTAATTGGATTCATGACGAGTGCATGCGTGTTCGACACGCACTTCGAGCCTGTACGCCCGCTCGAAGGGGATGATTCCGCTGATGACTCCGATCGGAACGTATCTGCGGTTCTTTTCGAGAGATCCCAGTTGTTTGCCGCGTTTCGAGCCGAAACGTGCGGGGGATAACTTGCTCTTTCATACATTTTCCTGCGGCCCGAATTTGCGTTTGCGATGTTTATTTTTTTCAGCGAGGATTTTGTAGATTATTTACAACGATTTTTACCATTATTTTGCGTGCGACGCTTTTAGATGCTTATGGATTTGTGTGGTTGTTCAATGTAGTTTTATTGCGGCGAGAGGATTGTTCGAGTTTTAGAGATTTTTGGGATCGCTCATAATTGTTAAATGTGCGAGTTGGAAATATTTGTGCGACAGAGAAATTATCAGGTGTTTTTGAACGTCTTTGAAGTTATTGAAAATTTGTGTGGATTCGAACGGACTAATGTGGATTAATGTACACATATATTAAATATGTTGATAATAGCGAATATGATTCTCCAGGGAAAAATCTCTTCTCTAGAGAATGCTAAACTATACTACCCTATTTGTATTATTTAAAATACAACGGCAATATGAAGCATTGACAGCTATTGATGATAAATAGTTCCCCCGAGGAGGAATGCAATGACTACAGTGTATCGAATCGATTAATTTTATATATCAATTTATAGCAACTGTCTGCACATCTTGTCCACGTGAAGATCTACACGAATTTTACTAAAAAGAAAAGAAGAGATGAATACGTGATACTTGTGAACCGTATAAAAATATTCAACTGTCACAAAACTTTACCAGAACATATAAGAAACCTAGTAAAAGTACATAACATAAAAATTCAATATTTTGACCAGAAATAAATACGTATCCTTCACATTCATTTTCCTCTATACTGATATTGAATAAGTGGCAGATCATACCGATATAATCCATCAGCCAATTCTTTCTACATGTGTTAATATAAGCAGGTGTAAATGCAGAAACAATTAACATAACATGAAAGTTACATTTTTGTTCGCGTTGAAAGTCGATTCGTAAGAACACGGTAGAAACGTGAACGCACTGAGAAAGATCGGCGATCACGTTGCACTTACTTGCACGATCCTTCAATTAGCATTTTCAGGTCACACTGGACGCGGACACGTTCGCGATCGCGCATAATTATCACCCTAATTATTGGAACGCAGCTAAGTAGCCGCAGGGAATTATCGCCCAGCTTCGGGCGAACCTTTCGCATGGAACCCAACGCCTGTTTCAATCTCTCGCTAGGCAACATTCCCGCGTGGCCAGGCCCCGGAGTAACTTTCTTAATTACAGAGATTAACTTCATGCTATCGGGGCAACGATTATCGCTCGCGAGCCTCGCAATTGCCAGCCAGATATAAATACACGCCGCTGCGGCGTACCGAATTTTGATGGAAACACTTCTTCCCTTTTCTAACAACGCACCGACAATCTACACTTTATCCTAGACATCTACCGACAAACTTCATCTTGATATCAAACTTCCTTAACAAACGTTCGTAATTATTCTACTTGAATCCGCTTAATAAATCTTTTATACACAGATTTATATTCTATAATACTAGTTATTATCAAAGTTACTTTTTAAATTTAACCCCTTGTCTTTTGTTTGTCAGGAGTTGAAATCACAGTCACAATATTAAAACAGAAAAAAACAGTTGGAATTTTATGTTTTGTATTCAGCAATTTTTCGCTATCAAAAAGTTCGAATCGAAGCATATTCAAAATTCGTGTAAGATTTGTCACAGTTGAAGCGTGAGTGCGTCACGTGTGGGAGATATTGTAAGGCAACAGGTTAACCATTTCAAAATGGACATATGTGACATTGGACGTTGTAAATGTAAATTTTTAAAATGCAATCGTTTCGTTTTACAATTTTAATTTTCTACTCGATCTTTTGCGAAATTAACCCTTAATCAGATAAGAGTTTATGAACAATTTGATAAATTTCTACTTTTTTCAAATTTTTTCTTTTCTTAAGTATTGGATTATATCGAATTAATAGTGCCGATCGCTGACACTTATTCAAGTTTACGATGTATCTAACAACATATGTCCATTTTCACTGTCAATAAGATAGTTCTGCAGTTTTAACGTAACAGTAAGAAATTTTCAATACATTTCATAAATCGAACGGGTGGAAAGAAATGAAATTTTGAACTGCATCACGAATACACTGATTGAGTACTTGTTTGATTGCGATGTTCTGAAACCAGTTAGGTTTTCGTGACATGTCACAAATTTTTAACCCTTTCGAATGTTCGATAAAGTACACTATTTATTTTAGAGCAGACATACGTTCTGATTCCAATACATTTTAATAACATTTTAATGGCATGATACATCAGATATGAAATACAATACTAATCACATAACGTGACAAAGCAAAAGCTAGAATTGAGGAATTATGTACTCGTTTTCCTAATAATCAGTTATAGCGTGTCTGACCACGCATGTCCGTTTCTACTGACCCATACATCCCTCTAATAAAACCTATGTGTCCACGTACATTTAACACGTTTACGGCAGAAACTTAATAAGACCGAATGACTAAATTTAGAGAAGTTTCGCATTACCTACACATTAAAAAAGACATATGTAGCCACGGTACAATTATAATCATTCAAAGTCCATCTGCTCTATTTTGTAATTTATCACTTGATACCTCAGGAAATTATATCTATATAGAATATTTTGTAATTCTTCGCTCCTAAGTTGTGATATGTTCGTTAATACCTCGGAGTTCATCGTGTTAATAAATAACTGTGTCTGACGACATACGTCCGTTGTCACCGTGACAGTCAACGCGTCAGGCTAATCTCGACTAATTGTCAAACTTTCACGAGTTTCATTCCGAAGACACAGTTCACTCGAATATGTTTAAACGACCTAATCAAGAGTAACTTATGGATGGATAAAAATTGACAATCGACATTACTCACCTGAGGCGACTTGCGTCTGACGTGCGTGGGACTTCGTCTTGACGTAGGTTTTGTCGACTGCCGTTTAATTATTTAGCTCAATGCCACTAGCTGTTCGATCGAACCGAAATTCGTGTTTCTTGGTGTCGACGAATAGTCTGTTCTCGACAGTTGCCGGTAGCCACGTAACGATCACGATCGCGTCGTCTCTGTTGCAAGTTCCAAGCACTTTCGCGTGATTCTCCGCCTTTCTTTTCCACGATCACCAGGCAATTTTCTAGCGACCGGTTACGACGACAACGAACAGTCCGGATGGTGACGGTGAGCCGATATCGACGGACAAACGATTCACAAATACATCGACCGCCGGTGACATCAGCCTACCATAATTACGGCGGGTAATTGCGAGTAATTAGGAGCGATTAAGCAGCAAACTGTTAATTGCTCGAGACCCGATAATACGTCACTCGATTCTTCGATCGCTCTCGTCGGATGTGCACCCGGAAGGGAATGTCAAAATCGTTCCTGACGAGCACCGAACGACGAAAATACACAGCGTTTCACCGGTTCGTCAAACGTAAGCGTTCCTCTGCACACTCGGTCACCTTCGAGATAACGCGCGGCGAACGTGAACGCGACGTGGTCGCGTCGTTTTAATGCGATTTTAATTATTCTATTTGTCAACGATGTGCTCGCTGTCGTTGCTTATCGCCTCGATTCCACGCCGCAGAATACAACGGCGATCACCCGTCGTAATTATCCGCGACGATAATTAGGAGCTTATTAAAGTCCGAGTCCTTGCGAATCCGCGATGCCAAGTTACACACGATACAGTCGCTCGTACCGGCACCGGTGAACGTTGATCAATCTTTCGCAGAATGTCTACGCTTATTGCCGTGCAATTAACTCGGCCACCACCTGTCCGTAGCACCTGCCACGCGTTTAATTGCCTCCCGCACGTGGCCCTCGTGATAATGTACTTTCGACAGTCTTCGGCCGGCCGAAACCGACAACGTAGAACGCGACTGGGAACGAGTCCCTCGAAACGATCCGAACGACGAGTCCGAAGAGGATCGGCTCCGGTCGGGCAGACGAGTAGTCGATGCGCGTATCGGTCAGACGATTCTCGGACGATCCACTTATCCCAGCGGATCCCGTCAGTTCACCAGTAGACGTGTCCACAAAACAAACAGTCAAGCGTACATGTACGTGTGTCCCTGTCCACGTGCCGACTGAACGAGTCGGCGCACGCACCTCTACGCTCTGATTCCCTGATCACTCTCGAAGCACACCCTGGCTGATCACCAACGTATCACAAACTTCCTCCACTTGCGAACTTCTCTTCCTCCGGTCCACCACCTTCTTGACCAGACGTCCCACCGGGCTAGGCCGACGACGGTCGTCCTCCGGGTGAAATTTCCTCGAATCCCTCGAAAACACCTCGGCTGGAGTCGGTGCACCGCGAACGATGAGAGGGGGCTGGCGTCGATCAAGGAGGATCGATCGATCCCGGTTCGCTGCTGGCGGATCACACGCTCCGTAGATTCTCGTGTTCGATGGCAGCGTGGTATACACGTTGCGCGGTCGATGCTCGGCGCGAAAACTTGGACCTGAATCCTGACGGTTCGCAGTCTGGCTGCGTAGTGGCCCCGCTGTTCAACCGAGGGAAGGCAAACCCGCCGTGGCTTCTCTCCCGCCTAGCTGCCGACCAATGCTAGCTTCGGCTGGAAGGGGTATCGTGGGCGGTCCCGGGGGCGGTCCCGATGCGCGGAGGTGGTCCGCGAGTTACTCGCGGGATCCCGTTGTTATGATTGTTATGAGTGTCCGAGCTGCCTCCTGCGAGGTGCCTTTGGGGGTGGAACGCGGACGCGCGAGAGGGACCCTCGTCTGTCCCCCTTTTTCCATCCCGCTACTGTCTCTCTCCTGCTCTGTAATATAACCACCACGAGCTCGAACGAGCTCGTAACCGTGATGCAAATCAGCCTGACGGGGCTGAAGAGTACTTCGCCGGGGAAACCCGGGAGGAGCGATTGCGGCCAAGGACCGATCTCGCGGATCTGCTGGCTCTTCCAGGAGGGACACCGGCTACGGAACCCGCCACACCGTGGCTTTTAACGATGTGATTTTAAGGGCTGATCGGACCATCGGAGACACCCTTTCGAGGGTTCCACTGACTTCTCGGTCGAAGAATCGGTAAGTAGGGGGCTGGCGGTCCTACGACCTCGTGGTCCGTCCTCCGGTTCGTTTCTGCGAGTTTTTCTTACCGATTCCGAACTGCTGCTTCAGTCTGGGATGGGTCAGTCGGTGGCTACGCTGTGCAAACGGAATAAGTTTGGACGATTAAGATGGGGTGCGTTCTTGGGGCTCAGTCTCAATCCGATGTGTGCTTAAGGGTATTTAAGGGTAGGTAGTGCTGCTTTTTTAGCTAATCATGAAAAAATATTTAATACGCTAGTGTAAAGACTATTTACAATATTCGGATGTCGGTGAAGAATTCTTAGAGCAAGAAATATTTGTATGGCTTTTAGGGGTTGGTTATACCTTTCTAGATGAGACAAGGTTACATCTGGATCGAGTACTTTCCTAGAAATACATACAATATTAAGATTATGTACTGTGCGTCTATTTGGTTCTTTAATATAGTAACCTTTCATTCTTTGAAAATTCAGTGTTTGAACTTAATTATTATTTAAATCACTCTCTTCTGAAATTTTTCGATTAACCTTCTGTATCGCTTGTGATACCGATCTTGAAAGATTTTATTAATTTTGTGAGGTAAAATGAAATTCAGATAGTGACACTAGCTACATATGTCTGACTACATGTCTGTCATACATCTACTGTCAACATCATAGTATCGAAAAGATAAGTGTCAAAAGTATGTCACTTAATTTTAACAAGCTTTACATTCCTTAAGAAATGTGATTTTGACATTTAAGCAGTTAAAAAAATGAACACACTTGAACAATTCAAAAGTAACAAAAGGTTCCACAAAAAATTTCAATCACCACTTCAAAAATCCTAACGCTAACCGGGATCGTATATCGAAATAAAAGTCACCTACTTCTTCGTCTTTTGTCACCTTGAAATTCCTCCGAATTGTGTAGTTAATCCACGTTCCTTAAGCATACATCCTATCAATTGCAAGTTACAGAATGCACTCCAATTACCTACACAGTCAGCCTGGTAGGCCTCGCGGTCATTAATTTTGATAAATCGTCGTACACAGAAGTCGGAATTCGTCGACGTTGATCCACTGTCTCATTTATCTTCAGGGGCGCGATGAACCCCCGACTGGTAATTGCAAAGCTACCAGCCGATAGCCAGCCATTTTCGTTTCGTTCTGTCGGCGAATTCGATCGAAACGATGACAATGTTCGTCGGACGTGCAAGACGAATGATAAGCGGTTCGGTGGTACGTTAATGGGGTGAGGGTGACAGGTGCGTGGCGCAAATTCACGTCTTATCATATAATTAACATGTGCTCCAGATCTTATCAGCCAAGTCATTAAGGTTAACGGTAAAATCAAAATGGCGGCCGAAGACTTCCAGCTCGGTCGGAACGAACGGAGTTTGATTGCGAATCATTTGAGAAATGTGAAACGAAATCATTTTTTTGGCGCGCTCTGACGAGTGAAATAACGCGAGATGGAAAATTTCATCCAGCTCGGGGAACGAGCGAAGTTAGAAAGAAATATGCCGGTTATAAACGATATGTATTAAAATGCGCCAATCTGCCGGGCGAATCTGAAGCATTACGGCTGCTATGGCGTATATATCGCTCTAAATTTTTTGCCGCATCAAGTGGTCAGGCTACTTTGTCTCGGAATTTATCGTGGACGGTTTTTGCATCGTATCTTTGACTCAGCACATGCTGTGCATACTTACAAATTAATTATTTCCGTTGTCTGTAATGCGGATTCGAACCATGACTCTTCGAACATACTCGCTTCATTTTTTAAGGAAAGCTAATAAATGTGTTCACGGTTTACTTATCAAATTATACTTAATATATTTCTTAAATGTCTGAAATTTATTTATGAAGATTTATCTGCGTATAAAGCGAATAAGCATTCGAGTTGTTTGTGGTTATTACCGCGCGTCAAAGAGTGATCAGCAACGCATTTCCGGATCGGCAGCATGAAAATGTTCTCAAACAGAGAATTTCGCATGAATATAAGTACGTGTTTCGTTACTACGCAGCCAGTCTTTATTAAGTCCAAATTTTACCCCTTTTGAGCGACGAGCTACCCTCGTCGGCGCCACTATTACTGTCCGCACCCTCGGTGTTTTAATGTTCTCCCCTCAATTTCTCCGACATCGACCTCGACAATATTCTGTCGTGATTCGACCCTAAGAGGCGCGTCCTCCGTTACAAATACATTCGTTCCGACTGAAACACGTCGCTCGAAGACGAAGATTCTTTGCACTTTTATTGTTACCTGCCATCGTACTCGTCACACCAGCCGACAGCAAATTATTGCATTTATTTTCGTGCCATTATACGCTTCCTTCAGCGACGTTCTTATCGATCGTGCTGGTCATGAAACCATTGATTATATTTGATGGTTTTGAAGGAGACCATTTTGATTTAACCATTGAAAATATTTTTGTGGTACGCGTGTGGTGATTTTAGCTGACAGTAATATTCAGGATGTGGTGATTTTAATTCACGGTAATCTGCAGTATGCGAGATTTTAGTTGACGGTAATATTCAGTATGTGGGGATTTTTGTTGATCGTCATATGCAGTATGCGAGGATTTTTGTTGACGGTAATATGCAGTATGTAAGGATTTTTGTTGACGGTAATGTTCAGTATGTGGACATTTTAGTTGGAAATATTCAGTACGAGACTACATTAATTGACAGTAATAACCGGTTTTAGGATACAGACGACAGCGATGCAGAACTCCCGTTTGGTGACATTTTAGATGAAGTTGTAATATTCTCTTGAGTTTTGAACTGTTACAGCTAAGTATAATACTCAAATATTCATATCTCAAATCTATGAGAACTGAACATTCAAATATTCAATATTCCAAATTATTATATATTGCCAAAATCAGTCTTTGTGTCTTCCGGATTTAACAATGTAAAACACGCATAAAACTTCACTACATTTAACGAGTGTCTTCTTAATAAAATACCTTAAAAAGTACACTTCAAGACTGTATATACTATTTATTCTAAAAAAAGAAAGCGTCGAACAAGTGAAATAAATGTCACCTACCGGTAGAAATGACTATTTGACCCAACGTAAGCCTCTCTAAAGTTCTCCATAAAATGTGGAATCGAATTCCCCAAATAAAGTCAGACCGTTCACCTGTTCCATGGACCCCCGGTGACCGTTGACGAAAGTAGCGACAGATCTTTTCCACGAAGCACACGAGGAAATGAATGAATCCGCTCGTCCTTCTTTCTCTCGAAGGTCCACGTGCTTTTCACATATAACTCGCCCCCGTAGAGGTGTAGCCAGCTGGTGGTTGAAGTTGTAGGAGTCGGCAGGATGTGGGTCTCTGCTCTCCCTCTCTGTTTCTCCGATATTCCTATCGTCTTCGTCGCTCCGACGTCACCTTGTCCCTCGCACCGAACCACAGAATCGTTTCGTCCTTCTTGCACCCGCGTCTCCTCTCTCGTTCCTCTCAGTCGGTCCGCTCGGCTTCCCTCACTCTCCTTTGCCGCACATGCCGACTCACCCTCCGCTCGGGGTGCTCCGTCTTTCTCCCCCGTCCCACCGGATCGATTAAAACTACAAAGTGTTGCCTCTCCATCCGTTGCTACGCTCATTCGTGGTCGACTACATTGCTCCGGCACTCTCCTGGCGGCACTGGGTTACCAACTCTTTCCCAACTCCCGCTTTCTGTCTCTCTTCCGCTCGGATTTCTCGCCTGCCGACGCCGCGCCGTTCCCTCTTACTCCCTGCTACCTGCTACCACTTTCTTCCTCTTTTTTCGTCCTTTTATCGGAGGATCTCCGTATTCATGGGCGTCCGCTCCGCTTCCTGATAATCTCCGCGTAAAACTTCGCCGTACCGACGCGACGGGTTGCCTTCGCGCGCCCACGGGACCTTCCTCTGTTTTCCCTGTGGCCTGCCACCACCTCTTCTCGATTCCGATCAACCGATGCTAATCGCACTCCTTCTGACTTTACTGTACCGCTGCTTTTTTACTACTTTCTGGGGGATGTTTTGATTAGAACATTCTGCTTTCTGAATGACACTTCTTGACCGTTTCAAACGATTTAGTTATCGCAATGAGGTACTATAACTGGGCAAACTCATCTGATATTTAGTATTTCTATCTTTCTTGGTCCGTTCAGTCTATCCAATCTTGTGCGACACATACCGATGTCATATGTGGACATATACTGATGTCCACACTGGAAATTTATATAAATATTCCAATGGACGCATACAAATAGTCATAGTAAAGTTCATAGATCACATAATAGTCATAGACTCCACACCTGAACGAGTATTATGTTCTTCAAATTTTGTATCCCTACCTTCTGACATTATTACAGTTTCTAACGTCTCCGAACACAGTGATACTTTTCGAGAAACAGCTCGATCGCTTAATCTGGCCAGCAACATAGTTGCAGCGAGGAGGTCCTTTAATTCGGAGGCAGTATTTCGCGAACGTCTGTTCACGTAGTCAGCCACGGAAGATTAGTGGTATCGGGTGAAAGACTGCGTGGTGAGACGCGATTATATCCCGAGGCCTGTCGTGAACCCTCCTTCGGGGTCCTCCTCGCCTTTCTCTAATAACAGAGGCAGCGAAAGCCAAGCAGTCTTTACGAGCATCTTCCCAGAAGTATAAACGACGGGTCCGTGGTGTGTTGCGAGTGTGCATACCGCGGTGTTAATTAACGCGATCGACGATATCGCGTGATCGTGGTCGCGAGTTGTCGATCGTCGGTGCAGTTCCGATGAAAGGTCCGAGAAAACAATGAGACGAGAAACAGCTGTACAGAAGGGAAGCCGGTAATGGGGGTTAACGGAAGAAATTGTGAAAGAAACGACAGCATTGAAAGACACGATTCTGACGTTGAAACAGTATTACTTCCACGTATCAGTCGGGCAGGAGGAAACCACACAGGGTCCCGTTTAAAAGAGAGATTCGGGGCGAGAAACGAAACACTTTGATGATCGCGTGATCGAGTCACGAGGCTGTTTCAGACACGTTGAAAATTCGCTTCTTACCGAGGCATTCAGACATATTTCCCGAGCCAAGGGAGACTAAAAGGGAGAGCAGGTGGTTGATGAAGATAATACCGCGAGGATGTACCACGATGTCGTGTCCGGGCAAGGATGTTCGAAACAAAGTAATCTGAGGGAGCATCTCTTTGTATCAAGCTTCCATTGATCGATAATTTCGCGCATCATTGTTTGCCGTAATAACCGCTTCCCGATACATTCTGCGCCGCCACCCGAATAAGGGGGCCTTTTTATATTCCGCCGGAAGATCAGACAATGCTTTAATTTCCGCGAACCACGTTCTTCAGATGACTCCTTCGCCCGAAAACTTTTGCCATGACGGAACTAACTAATGACACGGACCCGCCGACATTTTATTGCGTTTTCTGTCGATCATTCTTTACTTTTCGAAACGGTTCCTTCCTTAATTGATACGTATTGCCGATTGTCGTCTTCCTGGGAGGATGTAGCCATTTGCTTTTATTTGTCCAACCTTTCGGACAATGTTTCAGGGGTTTTATATTTCTTTTACTGCGTATTTTGTATTCAATGCTCTAATATCTTCGTCACCTTTGTTCACAAAAATTTACCGGGAAGTTCAGTGCGACATGTGTATACAGAAATCCAGTTCAAACTTACCGTATTATTGTGATGTGTGATTTTGTTCATCGAAACTTTCGTTCGTATACAATTAAACCTGATGAAGATTATAATAATTTGAAGGACATTGGGAACCAGTCACATTTATATTCCTGATAACATGAAACTGACTGTTTAATCAAATAGCTGAGTTATAAGCTTGAATCAAAAAATGCATGTCAAAATTGCGGTAAAACCAAGATTTTTCCATAAAATCTAGCCAGAAGGCAACAAACTTATAAAATTGTTGACACCATCATTCGTTACAATCGTACGCATTTGTCCCCTAGAAAATGTAACAAAACAACGATCCCCAGGATCGCGACGACAGTTACCGTCCCCCTTTCTCGCCTTTTATGACTGAGTAATATACCGTCTTGTCTTCTGTCGTTGTTTATTGCACAATTTATACGCCGATAATAAAACAGATCTTTGTCCCTTCCGGCGTTTAGA
Organism: Megachile lagopoda; assembly: GCA_036983795.1. Lineage (NCBI taxonomy): Eukaryota > Metazoa > Arthropoda > Insecta > Hymenoptera > Megachilidae > Megachile > Megachile lagopoda. Next base: position 7,583,098 of record CM072797.1, on the reverse strand, counting down.
TTCGTTAGTGACGCTTTGCGTACCACGTTCCTAGCCCCGCCATACCGTTCCATCGCTAGTACATACATATATACACACACTGTATTTAAATGAAACCGCCTGGTTCTTGCGTACAAGCGTAATTAACAATTATCGTCGTCAGCTAGTCCCCAAGATTTACGGTCTTTTCATGCCGCGAGTATATCGCTTAGGGTGATACAGTGTTGCTGCAAAGCGTTGCAAATAAGTTTACAATTTGCACGTTCTAACCGGATCTCACGGTGACGATGTACCGCTAAACGTGACAAGGTGTGTCTTACCAAACGACCAACGAACTTGATATTTAACCCGCATCATCCTCTCCTTGGAAAGATTGCGCCTTGTATATCCCACGTTCTCGACGTGATCCAGTAACAAGAAACTCTTTGCTCTTGTTTGAATCTCTTCAATATAATGGGCCTTTGAGTTCCGAAAACATCATTAGTTTCCTTGATGTATAATTCCAGATTTTTCATTAAAATTATACGGGATTATGCGGATGTAGGAATTTGCAACATTGGAGTTGCGATGTGAGAGATAGGTTATAGGAATATGTGCCCCCATAGGAATATATGAACATAGCTGGAAGGGTCTGAGGATGTTGAGAGATACTGGGATCTAGGAATGTTGGGATGCAGAAATAATGAGGTATAGGAATACTTTGATCTACTGATATTGGTCTGTAGAGGTAGTGAAGCATTAGAATATTAATGTATGACATTTAAACTAGACATAATAGATTCTCGAGATCTCAAAATGTAAAGACATTTAAAGGTATCCATATGTAACATTAAGCTTCAGAGATTAAAGAATATAAATATATAAGAATAGCGTGTTCTGCAGATATACGAATTCAGGAGTAAATAGTTGCATACACGTAGTTACAACATAGTTGCCTATTTAATGAAGAGTGATTACTTGATTTTACTCTTATCCCCCAAATCTCCACAAAAAATAATTACTCCAAAAATCACATGACACATGAGCCAAATTAATTCTGCAACCCTGAAATGCAAAAAGTTTCAAGTAAATTATGCCAGATCCCAAAGCAGGTATTCTAACAGGAAAATCAGTAATATCGATATCGCGATAAACGATCTGGCTGGAAACGCCAGTGATTCCAGGAACGTTCGACGCTTTAAACAGGTGTCAATTATTGGCATCGCTAATGCACTTACCTCGCGTGATTCCATCCGCTGGAAGAGTTGATTTTGTCTGCAGCGGGTAACATCGAGACGGGTTTTTGCGGTCGTTTACGGACGTTTTCTCACGGATTTCCGTGGTTCTTCGAGGAATGGAAAACACCGACAGCATGCAGTCACGAATGTATCGGTCAATAGTTGCCAGCCAAGCGGAGACGAGCCAGCCTGTGCCTTCACACCATTTCCGGACAATATTTAACCGCGTTTCCCAACCCGGTAGCCCCCGATCATTAAACGTGCGTATATAGCCTCATAATATTGCAATCCGCGGCCATAATTTACGTCGTTTTATAGTTCAAACTGCAACCTACGGTAGGCAGCGCCGCTCGAGCCTTTAGAACGTGCTATTCCCGTTCAACTTGTACTGGGTGATCATAAAGTTCGTCGACTATTCCCCTTAGGTGCCACGACCAAACTCGACCCGCGATACCTAACTCTCTTACAGAGACTGTTTCATTACTCGAGACGTTTGCGTTTGGTTACTGTGCACTTTAGTTTCGCTTTATCTGATGTTTCTTTCGAAATTTGGAAACTTGGACATTTGGAGATTTGGAATTTTGACAATCGGATGCGGCAGATATCTGAGCGTTGGGACGTTGAGAATTTGAGTTGAGGATTTGAGAAATTGGGGGTTTGGGAGCTTAAGGATTTGGGAAATTAAGGATTTGAGAGCTTGAGAATTGGGGATCTTAAGAATTTGGGTACTTGAGAATTTGGGAAATTGAAAATTGGGGCTTGAGGATTTGGGAAATTGAAAATTGGGGCTTGAGGATTTGGGATCTTAAGGATTTGGAGCTTGAAAATTTGGGAACTTAAGAATTTAGGTACTTGAGAATTTGGGAAATTGAAGATTGGGGCTTGAGGATTTGGGATCTTAAGGATTTGGAGCTTGAGAATTTGGGAACTTAAGAATTTAGGTACTTGAGAATTTGGGAAATTGAAGATTGGGGCTTGAGGATTTGGGATCTTAAGGATTTGGAGCTTGAGAATTTAGGATCTTGGGTACTCGGGGATTTGAGGATTTGGGAGTTTGCGAATTTGGGAGCTTGAGAATTTGGCAGTTTGAGAATTTGGCAGTTTGAGGATTTGTGAACTTGATAATGTGGAGACTTGATGATTTGAGAATTTGAAAGTTTGAGACTCGGACGGTGCACTTATTTAAACACTTGGGATTTGGGAACATGGGGATTTAGGAATTTGAGGATTTGAGAAGCCAGCGATTTGTGATCATACAAATATCGAAATTTGGGTTTTGAGTGCCATAGAATTCAGGAGTTCAGGAATAAGTACAATTGCAAATGTGAGATTTAGAAATATGGACACATTTCCAAACATGTAGTTTCAGCATCTGAAAATATAGGAACCTGTGTACTTCAGAATACAGAGATATCTTAACTGGCCATTCTTCAACCGTTAAAAAAGACAATTAAACAGAAACCTGAGAACGCCTTTGAAGTACAGCAGTTGTATTCAGAGGAGCATCGAAGAGTGTGTCCGTAGCACGTCAATTGAGATATACTGTTTTATAGAGAATGATTCAAACACAGAATGGCGATGGTCTTTTATGAAGTTACCACGAAGGCGCAGCCGTTCAAAGAACAGTTTGCTGCGAGTGTTGGATATCGTGGCGGTATCCTTCTCCGAGAGTAAGCTATTACTGAAATTACTGACGATCCGGCGCTCACAAATCAAAATTCACCGTTCTCTTCGACGGGCATTCTACATTGTTACGATTTATTGCCGGCTAAACGCCGGGATTCCGCCAAAGAAACGCGACGGCTTCCCTTTTGCTCTCGATTCAAGGGCGACCGTTAGCGGACTTCAGCAAGGCAAACAAGTGTGAAGGTAATCGAAGAAAGGAATGATAATTAGCGCGGTGCTCGTGAAATCGTTGTTCCTTTTTCGCAAAAGGAACAGCTTACAAGATTTGCTCTCAACAGATGCCGAATTGTGATGCGAATCGCTGTAACACTGGATTTGCGTGTAATTTCGAGGAGTTTCATTGTGAAGGCGCAGAAACGCATTCACGAAGATGAAGTTGTAGCTTTTGTGAGGTGCAGAGATAAACGTATTACTCGTGATGATTCCTTTTATTGTTCGAGAGAAATCGTTCCTTTTTTCAGTCCGCTTTGACTTCGTGTTCGTGTACCTTTTGTCACGTTCTCATTCTGCAACTTATTTCTTGAAGAAGTGTTAGCACAACGATTACTTCTCCAATTTTCTTTTATTGTGCTCTCATTATCGATAATCACTTGCTGAGTTCGACCCTTCTTTGATGTATAATGGGTTAAGAAATAATGTACTCGTTAGGTTTAGGTTGTGTCAGACTTTTAGATTATGTTCTATTTTCAGACATTTTACTGAAATAACATTTCTGTGCAACGTAGGACACTTATAATAGATTTATATTTCAAAGAATTCTGCTGGTCAATTAGAGAACTGGATTTTAACTAGTAACCAATATAACGAACATTTTGTCACATCGAAAATATGGCGGAGCTCGTACTCAATTTGACACGAAACAAAAATGTAGTATTATAAATAAAGTCTAATTTGCTTCGATTTTTGAAAGAAAGTAAAAAATGTGGGAGTGTAACAGTCCTCTGTAACCAATAACGAGTTACAAACATTCCACAATTGATTACCTGCCGAAGGTACAACACAGTCTATAAATTAAGAAGAATCTAATTTATATTGCCAAGTGTGTAATTTACATGATTCTCCGATACTTTCAATTTTAAACTTAAACCTCGTGGCAATAAAGTACGAGCAGAAAAATTGATACAATGTTATAAATCGCCGCGCACAAGCGGTTCACGTTGCTCCGATAAATATTTCAGCATCGAAACGATCTATTACACCGTGAAGCTTGTAATACACTGTTAAAAACTCAATCTGAGCTTAACACGTTCTTGCGTGTGTATCGGAACCAAACGAAAACGTCGTAATTTTGCTTTCGACTCCGTTTTATCGGATGTATCGCGCTACGAAGATTGGGGGTCCGGTCGAAGCAAAGCGGCTGACCTAATTTACATACATATAAAGCGCATTCGATGTGTTTTAGGGGCCGTAAATCGACGCAGCTACGGGAATCGTTAAACCCTTCCTTGCCGCAACACCCCAGCAATGCGTGCACGACACACACACGAACGTGCGGATGCATATAACACACGAACACCGATCCGGATACTTTGTCTTCTTCGGGTCGTTTCGTGAATTTTCGCATTGTCAGTTTATACGCTGCAAATTTACGTATTTGCTGATTTGAGTGCTTGGAATTTCGGGATTTTGAAGATTTCGTGATTTAGAATTTATGGGGCTTTAGATAAGGTCATTTGGACATTTGGAAATTAGGAATTTGGGGTTGTGAGAACTCGGGGATTTGGGAATGTGGGATATAGGAATTTGGGGTTGTTGAAATTTCGGGATATGTGAATTTGGGGATATAGGAATTTGGTAATTTAGAATTTTTGAAAGTAGGGATTCGGGGAAGAAATTTGGGGATATGGGAATTTGGGAATATGGGAACTTGGGGATATAGGAATTTGGGGACATTGGAATTTGGTAATTTAGAAATTTGGGAAGTAGGGACTCGGGGAAAGGAATTTGGGGATATGGGAACTTGGGGATATAGGAATTTGGAAACTAGGGATTTGGGAATAGGAATATGAAGATGTTAGAATTTGGTATTTGAAAAATTTGTTAATTAGGAATTTAGGATATTGGGATTTGGAGATATGTGAATTTGGGAGTATAGAAACTTGCAGACATAGGAATTTGATAATTCAGAAATTTGGAAATTGGGAATTTAGGGATATGCGGGTTTGGGAATATGGTAAGTCGAGGATACAGGAATACGAGGATGTTCGAACTTGAAAATTTAGGAATTTAAGAATTCAGTAGTCTGAAACCTTAGGAATTTGAAGATATAAGAATTTGAAAGTACAAAAATTTGGGAATACAGCAATTTGAGAACGATATCTCAAAATAAGCCGTAAAAAATTTAAAAACGCGATATGGTAAAATTACCCTCGAGCAGCGTATTTAACCAAACGTTTCTTTGTAAGCAAAAGGCGATAAAACAAGACAGCACAAAAGAACAATCTCCCACCTCTCAGTATCTCCCGAGGACCATAAAACGTCCCTCCACAAGCAGAAGTCCGAAGAAGTTACCGCGATCCTCCTCCCTGCCAAATTCAGGCTCCTCTCGTTCTCCCTATATGTTGCAGTCGCGATTTTTCTAATTATAGGTAATTAATTTTTACGAGTGCACCGTAAAGCATCGCAGACAGGTGTTTCCCGAGGGCGAATAAAGGGACGCGGATACGCGTAGCGGTTCCTTGGCAGTTCGCAGGAAGGTTTTGGATACCGGAGGTCGTTTTCGGTAGTGGTAACAATGATTGTAGCGTCGGTGTCGGTGGTGGTGCCGATAAAGTTAAAGCCACTGGCGAACGATGCAGGGGCCGCGTAATGACAACGCAGCGCGTCGTAAACGCGTTTATGTCCAGAGTTGCATTATAGTAATATCTGCCAGCACCCAACGGATGTTCACTGCCTCCTCGACGTTACCATGGCCGACCGTTTCGCTAGTGACCCCTGTTTTCTTTCCCTCTGACGTCTATTTCTCACCATTACTCTGTCACTAGCAGAGACTTCGATGACCAAACGCTACGTCACTCTACATCTTTCTTCTTTCTGCGTTCTGCTATTTTTTATTATTGCAATTTTCGAGTTTTTGTAAGGTCGCAACTTTGGAATGTAGGAGCTCTTGGAGTTTTGCTGTCATCAAATTTTGGAATTTTTGGCATATTAGAATTTGGGAATTTTGGAATTGTGGAATTGTGGGATAATGTAACTTTAGTACTTCAGAATTGTGGAATTGTGGAATTTTTTAATGTTGAGCTTGCAGAATTGCGAGATTCTGAAATTGTGAAATTGTGGTATTATGGAATTGTGGAATTGTGGGATTTTGGAATTATGAAATTGTGAAATTGTGAAATTGTGAATTTGCAGAATTGTGGAATTGTGGAATTGTGAGATTTTGGAATTATGAAATTGTGAATTTGCAGAATTGTGGAATTGTGGAATTGTGGAATTGTGGAATTGTGGAATTGTGGAATTGTACTACTTTGAGATCTTGGTACTTTTGGACTTTGTTAAATATTGTTGAACTCGAGATTACGAAATTTTTCACCTAAAAAATAAATAACTCCGGTATCTTAAAACATTTCGAACCTCTAAACTCCCCAAAATAATTTAATACAAAAATTGTAACGATTGTAACTTTTAATCGTAACTTTCATAAATGACACATGAGCTTATGCCAATAACAATGAGTAGTTAAGTAGTAAAAATGAACAATGCATTAATTTCTTGCATAGGTAATAAGAATTTCCAGCGAAACCATAACGGCAAACCTAATTATTTCAAGCACAGTACTTAGCCTTGGATGGTCATGAATTTTTTAACTGTTGCACTTTGTTACACGTAGCTACTTTCAGATTATCCGGCACAGTAATTATTTAGAGCTTCGATATTCTCATTTACAACGACGATAAAAAAAGGAACGTCGCAGTTAAGTATCAATTTGCCGTGGAATCTGTATTAAAAAGCGTATCACGTGAATTTATACGTTCATAAAGGGTTGCACTTTTTATTCGTGAGCGTTCTTCGAGGAAGGGTTACGTTGATATCGATCAGCTTACAAGGTGCTTCGAATTACGACTCAATTAAGGTCGTGCAAGGTGCAGAATCCTTGGAATATCCGGAAGGAACAGGTATCAGACGTGCACCTGCTAACTGAAATCTAATTCATTGTCGTCTTTATAATGTAATAATTGCGACTGTTAAATATTATATATTTATTATTTTACTAGTCGTAAATTAATGTTCGTGTCTCAAATCCGCTATTAAGTCTCAATTAATAAATCAGAGAGAAGACTTTGAAATCGATACGAAATAACGAACGCAGAGATGTTCGTTAGTAACCAATGAAATATTAATTCATCTTAAGCTGTAATAATTGCAAAATTAAATAATCATTTTTTGGGAAAACATAGGTACAATCTTGCTGTAGTGAATAATTAATCGAAGTTAATGCAGTTGGAAATTTAGTTAGTTTCAGTTTATTAATTCATTTTTTATAATACATTCAGTGCATGTCTGATGCATGTCCAATAATAAATACAATTTATTACATTCTTAGACTAGGGTGAAGATACCATGACAGATAATTACAAATATACAAATACATACAATAAATCAATAAATTGCATGTAGAATAATTATTGTACATTCTTAACAAAAGTAGTCTTTTTACACTTAGGTACAAGTTACATTTAAAAAATTGCTCAAAAATATAAATAAAATATCAACCGAATCACTATTTATTACATAATTTATGTGAAAGTTAACTAATATGAAATATAATTTTATATATATATTTTACTACTTCAAAGTCTGTCCCGATTTATCTTCAATTTCAATCTTTCGTTCAATCGAATAGAAAATTTAATAGTATTTAATAACTAGATAAGAATATTTAAACTTGGAATAAGATTTTATGAATGAAAATCGAATCGCAGAGATATCCGGTGCACGTAAGTTCCGGAATATCGAAAGGGCTGGAACGATAAAGATTAACTCTTCAAGCTGTGTCGCGAGCTCGCGTAATCAGCAAGGCGGGCATAACGGAGCGGAGTTATCAAATTGATCAAGCCAAAATAATCTGTGCGAACGACCAGGCCGGTTATGCGCCATAAACGCAGTGTATGAGCAATACCGCGTGCCACCTAACCATGTATAGAGCTAGGTACAAAGCAACGTCCACGAGCTCGGTGTTCACGGGATCGCCAACACAGGCGCGGAGAACATAACATAACCTGGTGTCACGCGCAGGACTTTACAACTCTGCCATCTCGTCGTTGCCCCTCGCTCGCGTTTGCCCCTCCACGCCCTTACGTTCTTCCCTTCCGAATACTCCCTTCTCGTCTACACCCTACTAACATCGCTTCTAAGTGCGCACCAGATTTGCGAGTCTACCTTAAACGACGTGATTTGCTGCTATCTAGATTCGCCTGACATTCTCAAACACTTTTCCTCGATAATGCTTCTCTTTCTTTTTAGAATCTCTCGAGAATTTCGGGACTAATTTTAGGATTTGGGAAGATGTAGGAAATTTAGATTTTGGAATTTATACGAATAGGAATTTGGAAATTGATGTGGTACATTTGGAAATTGGGGAATTGAGGGATGTGACATGGAAGCTTGGAAATTGAGGGATGTGGAACATTTGGAAATTGGGAAATTGAGAGATGTGAAATGAAATTCGCAATTTGAGGGATTTGGTGAATTTGAGAATTGAGGTAAATTGAACTTGAGAATTGGAGATGAAATCTTAGAAACTTACATATAAGAGAACTTGAGGACCAACATTTGTAAATAGGTATCTGAGAAAGTCAATCTTTTGTGAGCATTCGAAAAAAAACCCTGTATATAAAAGTATCCATAGATCTCAGCTTTGATATCCGGCGCAATCAGTAATTAAATTTTGAAAATTTTCAATTATGATCCCCCGAGCGGTGGCCCATAAAAACTCCTTAAAAGCAACTCATAAAATCTGTTCACAAAGTTGCGAAGAAATTAATATTCCGTCTGATAATTCGCGTAATTTACTCGGAGATCATCGGTATCAGAAAACAGGCTCATCAATATCAAAATCACCGTAATTAATCGATGCACGAAGCGGGCAGCACCTGGTTCTTGAAATCCAATCCTGGCACCCCTCGATAATAATTACTCAATATATCAACCGGTGTGCTACTTCGGCGAGTCCCAAAAACTGTACTCAGTCCGGTAAATTATCCATGGAACGCGATCCGCTAATTTGCCATGCAGCCCGATGAAACGAGCACGGTTGGGGCAAAGATTTTAGGCGAGCATAATCGCGCTCGGGCCGAACTTGCGCGTAATTTCACGAAAGTTTCGACAGGCGTGCAAGGTCCGAAGGGACAGTAAAATTAAGAGGGGCAACGCACGAATGAGGGACGTGCCGGATAATTATGCGCACTGCCTCGTTTCGGAAGGCCGTTCCGACTTTTTTACGAGGGATGAAGTCGGCCGTACGAGGTCGTAACTTAGCCACGAATACGGACTATCAGTTACGACCCGATGCCTCTCCAGTACCTTTAACCTCTTCGAAGAAACGTTGCCGGGGTAAAGATATCGGTATAAATTAGGCTAACTGCACGGTTTACTTCTTCCGCGAAGCTGACACCAGAACAACAACTTTCGAGCCGTTGCATTTTTTATGCGCGACAAGGCCTCGGAATTTACGCTCGCTGCTCGTAATTACCTGTCTCACAATCGAACGAAATTATCATTCGGTGGTTTAGGGTGGTCTGCAACTAAGTTGTTCCTCGGGATGAACACCTGCTGAGAAAGAGAAGGTTAAAAGCATGAATTTAGGTGGCCATGTCTTCATAATTTGCTATTAAGTGCACGCACTGATCAGATTTTGCAGATTTTATAGCCTCAAGCTCTTTGGTTCGCGAGCTTCGGTGTATTGGCATTTGGGGTTTTATAGATTAAAATTTGGGGATTTGAGGATTTGGTGTGGGGAGAATTTGGGGTTTAGAGGCTTGGGAATTGGGAAACTACAAAATTTGCAGATTTGACGCTTGAGGAGTTAGGAATGTGAGAATTTGGGATTTGGGTATTTTAGAATTTGGAAACTTAGAAATTTAACGATTTGGTGATCTGAGGATTTAGAAATATGAAGACTCGCGAGTTTGGGAATTTGGGAATTTGAAAATTTACGAACTCAGAGGACTGAAGATTTTAGGATTATAAAGATTTGGGGATTCAAGGGTTTTAAGATTTAGAAAATTTACAGATTTGAAAATCTGAGGATTTAGGAACATGAAGACTTGGTGGTATGGGGTTTACGATTAAAAAATTTCAGCTTAGGAGTTTGGAAACTTGGACATATCGAGATTTGAACATTCAGAAAAGGATTTAAGAATTTGAAAGTTCAGGGAGTTGAGAACTTGTGACATTTGGAAGTTTAACATTGAAATTGATAAATTTAAAACTGCAGTTACTTAAAAATTTAGAAGTTCAGAAATTTCTACTCAATTTAAGCTACCATAACCCAGCTATCAAGTCTATAACTTGAAACTGATAAGATACTTCTTACCATATCAGCTTTCATTAATATTTAATAAAAGTAACGAAAGTAACCATAACCTGCATATTCACGATCCTAACTTTAAATACTCATAACCTAAAAACATAAAACTCTTTTAAGGCATTCCATACGAAACTCCCTTACAAGATTCCATATCTTCCTCACAGAATCTTAAATTCACATTCCGTATCATTTCCGAAACGATCAAAATGTCTCTGTTACACCATGAATTGTTCTGAATGGTCGCAAAAAAGTGTGAAAGACAAATTTATTAGCTGTGAATCGTATCGAGGTAAAACGAACGCGGTCCAACAACGAGCGATTTTATTTCACGAAGAATTTTATTAGGCGCTCGCAAAATCAGCCATAACTAATATTTTACTATTGCTCGGGAGTGGAGCAAGGGAAGGACGGGTCTGGTGTACAAAATAAAATGTTGCACGCGTTTATGCAACTGCCGGGCCACTCGTTTCGGAAGTGAGACGGTGTAAATTTTACAGTGCGCGGACGATAAACGTGTGCGCCAGATGAAACATGGTCTCGACCATTTTTCTTCGCCATCCATTTGCGCGTAAGTCACCGTTGCGTCGGGAATCCCTTTTTTTTTGTTCAACTGGATCGTTATCCTCGGATCATAATCGTTTGCTACCCTCCAGATACCTGTAAACGTCCGCCGGACACGTATTCGAAACGTTTCCCGAAAACAGGTCTTCGACTGGTGGGCAATTTTACTATTGACTGGGATGGGATGTTAGCTACAGTATTATCAATCATGGTAACAAGAAGATTCGCTTCGATACTAACTGTCGGCATAACTTCACTCAGCTTTTACGTTTCCAACGATACATCTTTGGTATAGATATCTTTTCCCTTTTTTTACTTTGTATACAGTTTTATCGTAGCATATATAAACGATGTAGTTTGTTTATTAAACTGCACGTTTTGTAGTCTTACGTAAAGGTTTTTTAAATTATTTTCGTTAAAATGGCTCTGTGTGAAATCCTGCAGAGGTTGCCTATAAACATCTACCTCTACGCACTTTGTAATGTACATTCATGATATTTATTTTCAGACTTATATAATAATACGTATGTAATATACATATAATAAGACTGTACGCGAGCGTGTTCATTCAACAGTACAGCTAAAGAATAAAAATTCAGAATTCTAATAAGAAAGGATCAGACGTTGAAGTAGCAAGGAATATGTTCTACATCTGCGTACTGTATTATGTTAGCAAAGCAGGTACATATCTAACATAAAATTGAATTAACTTGAACTTGAATTATCTAAACTTGAACAAAGAGTAATAGCGTAAAAGTTCCGAAGAAAATCGTGCAACGATCGTCCAGAAAATCCAACAGTTCCTAGTAATAAGCTTCTAATTACGTCTTCCTCCAATTAGGCTCACTTAAGGAACATTCTCTTAATAACCTGAAACGATTACCGTAAGTAGCGTGGCGCACGTGGTGAATCGAATACGAAGGCAGTAACACAAGTCGACTAGATCTAATTCCATCAATTAAATGCATCGCTGATAATTATTGTAGTGGTCGTCGAAGTCGCCGGGCGACGCCATCGTTGCAGTGCCAATGGAGAACGCCGACGGCTACGTCGAATGGCACGGAGCAAAGTATTATGTGACATCAGTAAACCTTTCGTGCCCTATAAAAATATGTTTCAAACCCTCGGGTCAATCTGTGCCGAGTGGTAGACGGAAAAATTTTCGAAAAACACTGGCTCGTTCGTCGAAACCTCCTATGACGAGTCGTATTTTTTCGCGCATTTACGCCCGTTACGAGAATGTATTTATTCCTTTTTTTCACCCTTTCCCGTTCGAATCTGTCGTTTCATCCGGACGAGGGGGTGGCCCGGGGAAAAAAGCACCAGAGCAACATTTTCGGCTAAAACGAGACACGGCCTTTTCAGGGTCTCTTCGACACCGCGGCGACGAGCTACGGAAACGTTTCATCGCGTTCGATACGACGGTAAAAAACGCCCACGGATCGGACAGTAAAAAATGTAACTGGTAATTTAGTTAGCCGTTGCGAACCGGACGCCGTTGGCCCGACCGGGTGTTGGTGGACAGTAATAGGGCGTATCTCGTATCTGTCCAGGGCTGACGGGTTTTTATGGGTTCGCGATGCGCGGATTCATCATTCGATATATTACAGCAGGCAACCAGGCTGGCTACCTCCGATGTCACCGCGTTAACCTAACGACCCTTCAAGGCGGAATTTTAGAATTCAGAGCGTTGACAGGTGTACGGGACCGACTCCTGTTCCATCGGTTTCAACGCATTGTAAATGGCGAACCGGGGGTCGATTTGCGAACGCTTTTTCGATGATAGATGCTGATTCACTCTTCTCCACAACGGATTTAAGATAATTGCATATAATTATTTTGTGGAAACGACTCGATAGACTAACGAAGGAGGAGAATTCCTCTTATGACCAATTGGCGAATCGGTGATATAGTTGCAATGTTGGATAATTCCTCGAATAAACTTGTATCGTAGACTTTTACTAAGCAACGTTATAACATTTATAAATGCTCGAATTTTGACTTGCATCCTTTTCATGTTATTAAATTTTAAAGAGATCATAACATGCATATTTTGTAAGTATTTACATTTAACGGTGCTTGAATTTTTATACAGTTTACGCGATGCTACTAACGAGCCGCATTCATACAAGCTTGTATTTCTAAAGAGCGCGGATTCATTTCGAGCCTTTAATCCCTTTCAAAATTTTATACAGCGTTGTAAAAATATCTCCGCACCGCCCTCAAACCACATTATAATTCCCAGTTTTCCACGTGCTCTGTTCAAAAGCAGTCGAAGTGAATTTTTTCAATCGCCTGGAACCGTCAGCGTATTCAATCAGCTCCGTACCAAAGTTACCGAAAATAGATTTCCCAGCTTACGTCGAGGGGGTGGACCGATCGTTTCAAAAAAACCGGCGAATTAATGCCTCGACACCGGGAATATCTAATGGATATTGACCTGGACTTCCACAAAATTCCCCGTATAGGGATTTATCGTGCTGCAACTTGCGGATGCGTATTTTTCGAGCCAACGAACATCCCTAATGACTGACTGACATTGGCGTAACTACATGGAGCACAGAATAAGGACAAAACCGAGAAAGGTAGCGTTCTTTGAGGAGACTACGCGTATTTGGAACTGTAATTTACGAATCTGGTGTGTAGATAATTGGGGAAGCGTGGAGATTTCGGATCTTGAGAGTTGAGGGGTTTGAAAATTTGGGAACTCTAGGTTTTCAAGGATTCGGTAGTTTTGGGCGATTAAGAATTCCAGATTGGAAAGTTTGAAAATCGAAGGTTATGGAATTTAAAGATTTAGTGATTTAGGGGTTGGGAGGTTGAGGTATTGGGATTTGGAAATTTAGAAGGTTTGGTAATTTAATAATCTTGGTATTCAAGAATTTGTAAGTTCGAAAATTTCAGAATTTCTAAATGTGTAACATCTGCTAATTTGCAAAACCCTCTTCCAACAGATAACCACCGTAGTCGGTACATCTCTACGTGTTTCCTCTCCACGTTGTAACTTTCCCTCAGGAAAACTATCGCGTTTCACAATATACTAGTCTTTCTTCCCTTACGTTACAATTTCCCCAAGATAAGTCTTGATACTGTACTCAACACCCGAGACAAAAGTATACGTGGTCCACCCCGAAAAAAAATCCTAGTAACGTGAATGCTATCCACCGTGCAACACCCATCTATTTCCTTTTTTCTCTCCCCACGTACTCAGGATCTGCTAACGATTAGTCCAGCGCGAATACCTGTTTTCGTCAGATACGGATCAAAAAAAAAAAAAAACAAAAACAAAATAAAAAATATTTGATCAGGCCCACGAGCTCGTTGGCTAGCTCGCTGGAAGAGGAGACTCTCGACGGTATCCAATTCAGTTGATATTCAAGTGGCGCGCGCGTGTTTCTACATTTTGATTTCTATGTTACAGCCGCCGGGATAGCGGCTATGCCGCCAGTGTGTTTGCTGTCTGGAAAGACAACAAATATTGTTTCGAAATCGTTTATTCCCATCAGCAGGAATTCTATCCGTGGCAATCGTGTTACGGGGCGAAAATGGAACGACAACCAGGGAGATAGAGACAAGAGTGGGGGGAGAGTGTTGGTAGCGAGGGAAACGGGCAAAAAAATCCAGCTACGAAACGAGAATAAATGAAAATAATCGCTGGTCACGACTTTCGAAATGTCCGGCTGGAATCCTTTCCTGGCCGGTTACGGCAGGGGTCTCCAACCCCAACGGCACACAGCCACGGTATCTGCGATTCGCTAATCGTCCCGCGTGACAAGATAAGCTCCGACCGAGCCGAACCGAGCGGAGCCGAGCGGTGCCAAACTTTGCTCGTAACGGGGCTCGCTCGGTGCAAGGCACAGGGCTTTCGTTTGCCAACGAGGAGGACCGCGATTGTCAGGAAGAGTCGCATGGAAATCCGATGCGCCGGTGCATCGACGATGCAATTCAGACGGGTGGGTAACCACCCCTTTTTTTCAACCCCCTCTCTGTTCGTGGGCGCCTCTTTCGCGTCCGTTCTCTTTCCCTGTCTCTCCCGTCGCGCGTTACGCTCCTCCTCCTCTCGTGTTTCTGTCCCTCCTCCGCCTCCTCCTCCTCCTCCGCTCGTATATGCTCGAGCGCGCGCGAAAGTGTGCCAAAAACCCTTTTGTAGCGATCGGAAGAATGGGACGCATTGTTTGCTCACTTGTGAATCGGCTCTAATGGCAAAAGTATGTGAAATCATTGTGAATCGAGATTACATACGCGAAAACAACGCGGCCGGGTCCTACGTGCTCGCCTCTGTCTACGGCTTCCCTCTGCGCGGGTACGTGTCTACGTCTATCCGCCCCGGCGTCGTTGTGTACACGCGTTGTTGGTGTCCGCGCCCGCGTCCCGTCTCGTTTCATCCCGTTCAACGGGTTCACGCACACGCGTGAAAAAAAAGCTCGCGCGCGAGCGAGCGAGCAAGCGACCGATTCGAGCTGAGCGTACCGGGAGGACGTAGATATTTTTTTTACGTGCAACTAGAGAGAGAGTGCAGGGAGAGACATGCATTCGACTGGCCAGGGCGCAGGGGAACGAGGGGAGACCGATGGGTGGTCGTGGATGCTGGTAGAAGGGGGCCAGAGAGGGGGTGGCGTGGGTGGTCCACCCTTTGCCGTCGATTTTTCGGGGCTTTTTTTTTACAGGCGACGGCCCTCGCTTGCCTGGATGGACGAACACGGGGAGGAACATCAATAATCTACAATCAAACTGCAGATAAAGCTACGATCGCCCTTTTGTGTATGTTTCAATAAGAACCGACGTGACGAACAACTTCCTGTCGGTCGACGTGCCTCTTATGCAGCCTCTTTCTCGGAACAGACCTCGAAATGTCTTCGCGTTTTCCACCACGCTTTCTCCACGATACTCGGATCTTCAGGATGCTAAAATCACAGACGTCGATTCGATATCATACACGTATAATACGCGAACCATAAAAGCTGCATAATAAGATCTCGATCGATGTACGCAACCATGTGCTGCATATTCCTGAATTTCAAAATCTCCAAATTTCTAACATCTCATAAATGTCTTAAAATATTCGAAGTCTCTCCCCCATTTGTTCCCATATTTTGCCTGTGAGCATACCCTCTCGACTGTACCTACTATCAGTTTTGTAAGAAAACATACACTACTAATTTCGTATAAATACATTATTCAATATATCCCATATAATTGTCCTATGTAAAACAAAATAATGTATAGAACAGCGATCTAACATTATACGTATCATAACGTCCGTCCCAACGTCCGTCACATCGTTCGCTCGACTAGCCTAAGGGTAGAATGACACGCGCGTTAAAATGACAGACATTCCGACGAACATAACATCGATTCGATTTGATGTACACCGACGATTGTTATATAGTCTAAACGCTATAAAGTACACGCAATGATTTTGATCGACGTCATTCGAAACGTTCGCGTGTCCTAAAGTCGAAGAAAATTGACTCGGAGAACGGTTGTGGTGTTGCGAGTACACGATAAAAACGAAGGGATAGTTATACGAAGCGGGAGTTTAAAAATGGAGGATGTTGCCGGACCGGGTGACAAAGTGCATTATTTATTATTTAGCCGCGTTGCAAAGTAAATTTGGATGAACGATGCACCGTGCTGCGTTTTACGACTAGTCTTCGCCCTCTCGACTGCTCGCCGCCGGAGCTGACGGTTACCCGCCAGTGAAATAATCACACGGGACAATTAGTAATGGCCCGACAATTTTTACTACGCGCTAAAGGGAATGAATCTTCTTTCCGGATAAATTCTCGTGAACGTTTTATCGCTTGAAATTAATCGAATGTTTTTAGCTTCCAGAGGAAATTGCGCTGCGTTCCGTTTTCCGTGTTCGGAGTTTTTTTTTAAGTGCCCCGAAACTGGGGTCAATTTTCGGGAATAATCTTCCGCTCGTATACTTTTATGGCTGAAGAAAATTACGTTATCAATTATATATTTTAATTCCTTTTTTCCATTTTTGTTAATGCAAAATTTAATTCTTTGAACGACGAATGAAAAACATATGTGTACACATGTGTCCTTTTGAAATAAAGATAGCAAACTTAACTGAGGATAATTTGAATAAGAAGTTAATGAACAATAAAATTCGATAAACTAAAGTATTCTACTAAAAGATTGCTGAGGCTTATTATTTGTTGAAAATTAATTGCGAACATTAGAAAATGTTCGAAGTTGCGAACAGCGTTAGTTTATATCGTCGCTAATCAAGGAGAAAAGAATTCTCCGATCCCCGATGCGGACTACCGTACCTTAATTATCATAGATAATTAGCCAGCACCGTGGGTGTAGTTGATAAGATTCCAATGTTCTTCTCATTACAGTCTCGCGTGGCTAATCCGTTCTCCAACCAGTTGCCACCTTAATGCGAGCCTTCTTATTGGAGATTCGTGCTGCTCGCTCTGGACCGCTTGTAATCGCGCGAACGGCCTTAATGGAAACACGGCCAACTATGTAGCACGGGTCATTTAATCCGCAATGATGCGAGGGACGAAATGATTGCGCGAAGCTTACGCTCTCCACTTTAAACAAGACTGTATTTATCTTATACCCGGTTCTTATGCTTCTCCGTGGTACCCTCAATTGCAACGTATCAAAAATGATGAATATTATTAGGTTGTATCGTTTCAAATGACCCATTTGGTAACCTATTAAGTCTGACATGATTTCACGACAGAAATTTATTGCAGAATAGCACTTATGGTATATCAATTTGATGTTGAACGTTCGAAGAAAATTCCTACGTAGACCTTCGATGCTACTCGCAATATAAAATGGCTGATAGTTTCAGCAATTAATAATCAACTATAGAAGTCTCAAAGGCATAAAAATATGGGAGAGTAGCAATTATAATATATCAACTAATGTCGAAAGTTTGAAGATAATTTCTGTGTAGACTCTTCTAGTAATGCCCTAATCAACTTTGGAACATATGAAGTCTCGTTTCGTTTGATGACAGAAAAATATTATACAATACTCATGACATGTCAGTTTCAGAGAATTCCTAATACAAAATGGCTGCTGACATGTAATGACATAACCTATAAATAGTTTACTCATCTGAAGTAAAGGACACTGGACGTGTGTAGAATGTTCCTAAATAAGATTGTATAACAAAATAACTTATTATTCTTCATCATGAATAGAATTAAAAATATTGAAGCTTTAAGTGACTGAAAATTGTATAGTTGCTATTAGCTATCTAATTACGAATTGCTGCAAGTATCATAACAATCGTCCATTTTGTGTTGAAATAATTAACGAGACTTCACGTAATTATCTTTATGACATCTTAAGCTTCAAACCGATGTGCCATAAGAATCATTTTATAGTATTTTTATGACATGAAATTAAGTCAAACCAAGTATCATATAATTCACGTACGATTTCCGTAATCATTTGATGTATAACAAGCTAGAAATAATTATTATTCGGTACGATTATTTCTGAGGTAAAATAATCATAAGATAAGGTTTTCCGTCTACGAGCGACGGCAAATGGTTGAAATAAAGGAAGAAGAAGAACTTGAATACCACGGACCATTTACTTTGCAGCGTTACATAATGAGAGTGAAAAACGACCGCACGGAAATGGTATAAAGTTTTCCTTCGCGAAATTAAATATCTCGCGCTGTGTTTAGCTATGTTAAGCATGTAAATTAAGGAGAATAATGGTCTTCGTTAACGTTCGGAGCAATTTGAGCCGTTGTTGTTCTCTTGATCCTTAATCCTCGAAATGAAACTTGTTAAATAACTCACCGTGTGTTATTTGATCAATCGAATGATGGAAGTGGGTCAGTTGTGACCCAAATCTTTAATGTCTTGTACAACACAGAACATTCTCTTCCATAATTATTTTCCGCGTTATAAATAATTCAGCTTATCAAAATTTATTATCTACTTTGAAGAATTTTAATTACGTTTAAAATATCAATTTTATTGTACAAGTTTTATCAACTATGATCATAATTTTGCTCGCATGTAAATTTATACTTGAAATTTTTCTTGAAACTAGTTAAATAATGGAAAGGGAATAATTGCGTTTTCATGTTAGGATTTAAATACTTTTCTCTACCCTTTTGAGAAATTGAACTTTGCATTCACTGTAAGTGCAACTAAATGGCTAAAGAATCTGTAGGAGACATTCGAGAAAGCAGCCGACTGCATGCTGCGACATTAAGTGCAAGAATATCACTACTAAAATAGGTTGTAAAGTAGATATACCGCCTCCGGTCATCACGCTGCGGGCCAAATTTACATTTCAATATATGGCACGATAAAAACGTCAGATTTTCCGCCGGTCCATAACCGAATCGTTGCCGTACTGAACTTTCGAGTCACGACTGGTCAGAGTTTGCGTCGTATATCAAGAAACTCTCAGACTTTTTACGATTACTCGTGATTTCGCCTAAGAAGACACTGCACACTGAGAACTTGGCGTAAAATCTCACTTTCTCACTTCGAAAATACTTTCGGGCTTAAAATAAGACGCAGTCTATGACATCGACTTTCAAACGTGGGAAATTACTGTGTTCTGAAGTCTTCAAGATTTTGAAATTTCTAAGTTCCCTAATTTTAAAGTCTCATAGTTTGTTATTGATGTAGCTTTAAAGTACTACAGTTCTGAAATTATTGAGTTTTGAAGTTCGAAGGTCCCAAATTCTTGAATTTCGAAAGTTCTGATGTGTCAAAGTTCCAAACTTGTAAAATCCTAATGTACTAAGGTTCAAAAACATCACTCGTGAAATATCAGTGTTGAAATTCTAACGTTTCGAAGTCTTCTGAATGTTTAAGTCTCATGGTCCCAATGTCTTGAAATTTCAAATTTTTAACATTCTATCGTCCCAAAGTTTCAGAACTTAAAAATTCCAAATTTCCAAGTATCCAAAATTCCAACCTCTGAAGAACTCAGACTCCAAAGTTCCAGAACTCTAAAATTAAAAAATTCAAAGTCTGAAAGTACCAAAAATTCAGGAGCCCAATTTCAAAATTCTAAAGTTGCAAAATTACAGAGTATCAGTCTCAAATTTCCCAAAACGTAGTTGCAAAAATTCCCAAAAATGCAAAGTGCAAAAGTTGCAAAATTACAAATTCGAAGGTAATGGGGAGGAACCGTGACGACCGAAATATGAGGACGTAGTCGGCGAATTCTTCCGCTTAATAACGAAGCAACGCGACTCGCAATTAAAGTTCGATACGGCGATAAATGAGAAGAAGAGAGAGGTGGTCTGAGCGGCTCGACAAGAAATTCGCATAATAATTATCGATCGACCGTTAATCTCTTCTTTGTTCCCCTGTTCGCGCCGTCCCGCTTTTCTCTGTCGCCGTCCTCCCCGCGCATTTCAACAGAGGAAAACGAGCCGCCACAAAGCGGATCGCTTTAGTCGTCTTATACATCTCGTGGAAGTTAACAAACATTGTGTTCCTTATCTCTCCTCGGCACAATTAATGCCGGGAACCCTTTGGCCCTCTCTTCGTGGCCCGCCTCCCTCTCTCTTTTACCCGCCACTTTCTTCCTCCTCTTCTTCTTCTACTTCTTCGTTTCATCCACCACCTTCGAGACGCCTTTGGTGCTTTCCTTAACGCGGTATTACTTATGTAGATGAGCCTCGCAATTCCTATACATTATTTGCAAAGAGCTCGACCCCGAAGGGCGGCGAAACGGACGGCGGGGTTGAAAGGATCTCGAACTTTCGAGATTACGGGGCGGCGTTGTGCAAATTTCGAATCGTGCCGCGCTCTGAACAAAGGGAAACGACTGACTGTATTGGACCACAGTCGCGGATCCTTTTTGCCAGAGAGGACGCGTGTCCTTAAATGCTGGCTCTGTTTCACCGTGTCTCTCGATACTTCGACCACCTTACTTTCCACTCTGACCTGGACTTCTTAAGTCTTTGCTTATCAGATCGCTTGCGATCGGGATAAGAGTTCATTATAATTGTAAGCTGTTTAAGATCACCGTTATTTGATATCTTCTAAGAACTTAAGGTTTCTTCCTTCTTTTATAGATTAACCTTTGGCATACTGAGATCGCCGAGGGATACGTTCTATCTTTTTCTACTTGATTACTGAGAAAAATATGTTCCAAGGTACCTTTCCGTGTACTCAGTTATGAAAAGGTTGGTTAAAACAAATTTTTAGTGTTTTCAAATTTGGTTATTTGGGACTTCTAAGAATTCCGATTACTTGAGATTATGAAAATTTGTGAGTTGTCGAGACTTGAGAATTTGAGGCTTCGAAAATAGTAAAGTAGTGAAACAGCGAAGCAGTAAAGTAATAAAATAATAAAACTAATAAAATGATAAAACGATAGAGTAGTGAACAACCCCCAATCAATCAATCCTCGATTTTCCAACTCTCCGTCACAAAATCAACGCAGAATCGAACCCCATAGATGCTCTTACCCTGCAACAACCCCTCGAGTTTCCTACATCGTAATTAGCCAAGAACTGCGTTGTCTGTTGCCACGAAGTCACATGAAATTGGCCAGTTTTTCAAGGGAAAAACTCTTTGTGAAGTCGTCACGGCCGTGAATCATCATCCTCCGTCTCCTGTCACGCTGTTAACCGAGCGACGATGATGTCTCGTGTTAAGGGGTTGCTAAAGAAATGGGAGGGGGCTGTCAAGGGGTGTCGAGAGGCAGAAGGGAGATGGTGGGTGAATAGAGAAGGAAAGGGACCTATCCCCTATTTATATTCTGGCTCACCCTCCTCATCAACGGCGTTCATCTTTCCTATTAAAGTAGTAATTTAGCAGGAAATTAAGCTACGCACTCGCTTCTCGCGGCCTGGCACTTGCTTCATTCTGTGACCCCCACCCCCTTTCGCCCCTCTTTTCGCTCTTGTTCTTGCGTCTGCCCTAGTGGAGCTCGGTTTTAGTCGATCATGAACACATTTTCTTTCCGCTTTTTCAACTTTTCTCCCCCTTGTCATTCCTCAATTTTTACTCATTTCTTTACTTCAATCAGTTTCCGTCTCTTTGTCGCTGTACTTCATTTTACTTGTCCGTCAATTTATGCAATTTTTTGAAGTTAATATTTTTCCGTATGAAGATTTCTGACATTTCATTCAACCCCTATTGTCACATATTATTCCTGTAAATGTTATTATATTAAATTAATAAGTTCCTCGAGTGTCGCAAATAAAAATCAGTGAATTTCACATAAGCACACCTTATAAATATATAATTGAACATTAGATTCACATTTTAAGTTCGTCTAATCGTTTCAAAATTTGATAAACCAAAATTGACCATGTATCGACGAAATATAATACCTTTCTGCTATCGACGATTTAAGGGTTGAAATATACGAGTACATTATTTGAGCATCTTTAATAGAAGAGAATATTTGAATAAGAAACTGTTAAATTATTCATGTAATCGCTCGCTATTCATACAGTGATATCTGCGAAATATCTGTGTACATTAATTAATAAACGGTTTATGTGTTTTCCATCGATTTATTTCAATTATACAAATCACTCCTGAATGGCGACGGTGTCGAGGACACCTTGAGTCATGCAATTTTCTTCTTATTATTCATTTACGTTCGATATTAAATGCAAATTGAATGTAATTATTGCCACGACCGGCCGGAATTGCTGCTGCAATCGCAGAAACATCGATCACCGTTGTCGAAAAATGCAGATCACATCTGTGCGCGTAATATTCCGAGTAGGTGTGACAATAATAACAGGTGTCATGATATCAGCATCCTGTAACGCTTTAACGACCCAGACACTCGAAGGAAACGATTAAACCAGCAATACGGGTGGCGGGTGAGTATTTCTTATTTTTCTCAAGTACCTGCATATGCTTGGGTAACATTATCACATATTATATGAAGCTTCTTGTGAATTTTATATTTTATGCTCGCTTGAAGAATACGTGAACGTGTTTAAGAATTTAAGTATCATTTCTACGGGTCTGAGGAAATTTGGGGATTTGAGGGGTGGAAATTTAGGAATTTAGGGATTTGGGAGCTTGAGAATTTGGAAATTAAAAAATTCCGAGGTCTAAGAATATAGAAACTTGGAAAATCAAGGGTTTAAGTATTTGGAAATTTGAGTGATTAGAATTAAAAAATTTCAGTTATCAGAAATTTGAGAAGTTAGAAATTACAGTAATTAGAACTATGATAATTCGGAAATTTGGAGAATTGAAACTCGTCGAATATTCACCCCCAACAAGTCCAATCTAGGTTACACAAAATTCTCCCTCAACTCTCGTTCTTATTCAAAGAAAGTTTACATCATCAAAGATTGAACGCCACCGTAAACTTCAAAGATTCTATTGTTACTTCGTTTAGAAAATATTCATTATTTAGAAAGTTCCAATAATAGTTGTTCTAATAATTATGCAGGTTAAAGACCGCCTACAGCATATCGATCTTCGAACAAAGATTTATACAACATAAACGCTGGAACCTAAAGTAAACATCGAATCAATTTGCAGGAAAACTTTGACGGAGTCAGATTCAATATGCAACATGAAAAATGGTAAATGTATTCCAATGACGAGCATCTGCATCGCATTACAGGTATGACTGACGATACACGTTAAATTCTCGATGCAACTCTCTTAAATCCATTCTCTGGTGTTTATTAATAGTCGATTGGGAACGATGATAACTGAAGCTGCTGGATAAGAGGTTATCAGACTGCCTCGCCGATAAATCAACCGCTGCATGGAATATTTATGAATCGAACGTATCGAGACGAGTGTGCACGCCTTCTAGTATTACGGGCAATTAAATTGTACACTTTAATTATTTACGCAAACGTCGAAACACGAGTTACTCGTGGCTCGAAGAAAGCCGATCGTCGCATCGATAATGTACGAATCATTGTTAAGAAAAATCTACGGATTTATTGTCTCGTCAAAAATTGACCGATGATTCACGAATATTATTATAGACCGCGGTGAAATGTTTAACCGGCAAATAAATAGGAGGAAAAAGAAACGAGGTTCGCTCGAATACGCAGCTGGAGATCTTTTCATCGGCACCAGCTACGATTCTAGAATTTCATATTGATCGTTCATTATCGTTGTGGGAATAAACGGTGGCTAGCACACGGCCGGCTGTAAAGAATATTTTAATTGCCGCTCGACTCGTGAATTTCGTGCTCATATTCGACGTTCGACTGATTTAAGCCGCACAGCAGAGGGGTTGCCGGGCACATTCAGTGAGACAAAGAACAAAGAAGCGTGCAGGGAGAGAGGCACGGGGGTTGGGAACTCGGGTGGATGCACAGGGTGGGTTGATCCTCGTATGAAGGGCTGTCAAAAACCTAATGAGAGGTGTGACTGCACATGTTCACCAGCCTCTACGGTGATTACTCAGATTTTTTAGAGAAATTAAAATTCAAAGACATGACTCATCTACTCGCGCAAAATTCAGATATTTTTGGAAACGGGAAAACATTTAACTCCTCGTTGCGAAATTTGAACGCTAGGGATCCACACATCGCGGTTGTAATTGTTAACACAATTATACAAAATATTTATCTTCTTTAACGTAATAATTTTTCATTTTATGTTCGTACGGCTGCGATGTTACGTATTTTATATGAATAAATTTTTGTACAAGAAATATGTTTCTTGTTATTTCCTGTGTTATTGTTGAATATTCAAAAACGTTCATTTAAACTTTATTAAAATCGTACAACATTAAATGTACGTACATTTTAAATAATTAAATCGGTTAAAATATTTTCAGGTTTCTCATTTTAAATTACAGAACTTTTGAAGGTGTCAAAGTAAGAGATGTTTCAGCTTTCACCCACTTTCGAAACCTCTCTATTTTATTTTCCGTCGTTGACGAGGATTTAATTTGATAAATCTGGGTGAGTTGTGCTTTTGGTTTGAGTGTTTAAGACGAACTAGCTTGATTCGAAATATTCAATTTTAAAAGTAAATTCTACAAACGTAGAATTTCAGGAAATACACGTGTAACGTCGCGTGAGAGCTTAACTACACCTGCTTGAAAGCCAGACGAGTTTTGTAATTATAGCACAGAGCATGGTGAAAATTGTGCGGCAAGCAGGAAAGCTCGACAAAAAAACAGAGTAATTTCTGTCGAGAAGAAATGAGTCAAAATATTGCAATGACGTTCTTCTGCCTGTGGTTCTGCTTTTGAAAGTTCTTCACTATTTAAATACCTCCCGATTTAACAAATTCTATCCCTCCAGTATTCTATGAATATTTGAACCTTCGCAACAAAGTTTTTCAAATTGCAGAATCTGTCTTCAAATTTAATCATTGTCATTCACTATGACATTATCATTTAATACGTATTCGACTTTCACAATTTTATTAAAATTCTCCTAAAATAATAGTCATTTTAGCTATTACAAATTTGCTTGAAAACTGGAACTTTCAGAAATTGATAAAACACTGCACCGAAGATTTCTCCGAAATTTCAGAACGTCAATAGCAGATTGCTTAATAATTTTGTTGAAAATAAAGAAACGAAGTCTATGAAGAGAGAAAGGTTCACACGGTGTATCCTGGAAAAGTCGCGGTCGGATTCACGGAATCGACGGTCCTATTTTAAATCACAGCACGCCACGCGCCGTGGGGTGTAGTCAGAAGACACAGGCGCAAAGGAGAAGTGGGGTGGAAGCGGGAGGGAGGGATTGGTTCACCCCATAAAACAATGCTCCCACATCTGTCAGCCTCTTCTACTTCCTCTCCCCTAGTAGCCGCCCCTTCAAGTCCCTAATTATACCACCCCCTTCGCCCCCCTCGCACACTACGCCACCACCCTGTGCGTCTGCATTATGCGTTCGGACCACTTGGGCACGCACGGGGCGAAGGGGAGATACCCTTGTAAAACAAGAGCGAACAACGGTCAAGACGCGAATCTGAACTTTTTTTTCCATGACATTTGCAAGGTCTGGCAGTCGACGGTGACGAGGGAACGAGGGGTTGATACCCGAAGACACCCTCGAGACAGCGCCACGACGCGCTGAAGATGTCCGAAATTTTTGTTTCGACAAAATGATACAAACTAACGACGAAACGGCACTCTCACGGTACTTCAGCATTCACACAGATACGTGTTACGTTGGAAAGAAAGTTTTTCGATAGAGAAAGGTACTATTTTATCGAAAATCAAAATGTGTTGAACGGAGGTCCATTTTCGAAATGGCTTCTATAACCTTTGTCATTGCAGCTTGTATAACTTCGAGATGGTGTTATCTTCCATTCGCAGCAATTCTCATTTTCGGGGCAATCGGAGGGTGAAAATTTGATAGACGTTCGATGGTAAGTTTGACTCGATTACCCATTAGAATTTCATTTTTTCAGACACTAAAATATGTTGAAATTAACTGGCACTTGTACTAAAGATTTAATACATCAAACAACAATTCTAGTTGCGTCAGAATGCTCGAAAGGGTTCATGTAAGTTTCATTAAGTGTAGTAACCTCGCGAACACCCCATACGATTCTATAAAATCGAATGTAACTCGATTGTCGCAAACGACAGATGTTTTGACGATTAAGAGCAGGTTTCGTAATTGGTGTAACAAAGGTGATTTTGAATAGAAAATTGAAGGATATGTTGTATGGATTTTCCTGCTAAGGGAGACTGTTTAAAATGAAATTTGCAACATTGTTTAAAAAATACAATTATGAACTACTCTATTATATCAAAGATTGTTTTGCAATCGTTAAGGTAGCTACACTTTATTAATACCTTCGTCCGCAGTTTTTCAGTGAAAAATACATTTTATGTTGCAGAAAAAGGGGAAAAAGAATCGGGACTTCAATTGTACATTCTTGAAGCGCAGCAACCTCTAAATTGGACCACTTTCCATGTAAATATCAGAGTTCCATGAAATCGAGACTTAATCAACTGCACCCATATCCCATGCATTTCCAAAAATCGATCTTGCCGAAAACGAGCCTCGTACCTGCGAAAAAAAATGTTCCCCTCCATGCTTTCGATTTATTTCCTTTCTTTTTTTTTCACAGATCGAATCACTTCGTCCTCGAACTGGCTAATTTAATTGTATGCGTACTCGCGTCGATCCCATCGACACCGAAATTGCGATTTTAAAGAGTGATCTCGACGAGGAAAAAAACGAAGGGTGTTGAATATTACGAATTCATCGACGGCGAGTATCTCGCAAGATGGCAACGCTTAGGCGCAGAATTACAAATCGATTGAATCGAAGGGGTTCCCCGACTTCTCTGCGCGCAGAAATTAACATCGTGTTTTTAATGCCGGGGATAATTGTAAGGGTGGAATTATACCGAGGGCTGGTTGGGTTCCCGTTGAGTAGTCGAACCAGCGGTTCTCACCCGATCTCGGTCACGTACCGCGATAAGAAACAGAAAAATTTACATCGTTCAGGCGTCTGTTGCAAAATGGAAATATTTGCAAGAGAAAGGAGGAATAAAAAAGCATCTAACGACCGCGATGGAGAACACGAAGTCGAGAGTCGCACTCGAATGATTACACGCATTGCGGGAATGAACGCATTCGTGAAATAAAATCCAGTCGAACGATTGACACTCCTTGAGATCTCGATTTCAATATTTTTTTTTCTCTCCTTGTTCGTTTCACCCCTGCCCCCCGGCCACTCTCAACCCTTTCGAAGCACCACTGCCGTGTTCTAAGGTGACTCACGACCACTCGCCGGTTCAACTGCGCGTGAACCCTCGATTCAACAGCTCAACCGTGCTCGTTACGTGAACCGCGAAAATCAGTTCCACCATTGTGGCTCGATCCATTGGCGATGGATCAGCGCCGTTTGATAAGTTCAATCCGATGACTTTCTTTCCGTGCGCGAAGCCTCGTCTGTCTGTCTCGTCTGCGTGCCATTTCTCTACCCCTCCGCGCATCTCCTCCCTCCCTTCGTTCCTTTGGCTTTTTTTCTCTGTTTCGATAACCGTACACAACCGTTTCTGTTTTTCCACCGCCCCTTCCCGCTTCCCTAAAACCTCCCACGCACCCTTTTTCGCTCTTTTTTTTCCTCTGGCGTGTCCCAACGATAACAACGCGACGCAAACTCCGTTCCTCGACGTAGTATTTTAACCGGAATTAATCTGCAATTTTATTCACTATGGATCTCGAAAATAACGCTTCTCTCCCCCTCTCTTTTTGTGCCTTTGTCGATGGTATGCGAATGAACGAGCTATAAATAACCGATGACATTACTATGGCGGATCTATCGGAAAGGATTATTATGGGATGCAGCTGCGACGGCGTCCATAGTTGCTGTATATAAAAAAAAAGAGCGAGAGAGGTAGGTGCACGGAAACAAGCAATCGAATTCGTAATAATAACAAACGGTGTCTAAAGTGTTCGGTGGTGTTTCGGTTCCCGTGGCAAAACTGCACGACAGTCAATGTAAGCCCCGCTGAAACTCGTACGTTCGTTAGGTTGCGGGCTTCAGATTAAGGGGTATGGGCATAAAAAGGGGGACACAACCAGGTGGTAGGGGGTAGTAAATGTAAAAATATTGCTGAATCGGTGCAGATAACGGTTTCATATGGGGGCTCTCTCTAGTACGGCTCACCGGCCACCGCCCTCTCCTCACCCTCACGCACCCGACCGATACGGTGTGCGGGACTTGCTTTGAAAAAAATGTATCTCGACTCCGGCCAGAGCGATACGAAAACGTTTTGCATTTCAGCGAACACGATGGCGAACGAGCTAGCTCGTTCCGTTGGTAACGAATCAAACGAACAACTTTCGACGCGGGAATCGTCCCGCGAAATTACCGTGCTTCCGTGTAAAACCCTCCTGCGATATACGCGGTGGATGGCCAGGACTTCGGTAAACTTCGACTGCGCACCGTGTTCACCGTTTATTTTCTAGGGAAAATGTCCTGTACTAATGGGCAAATTAAGTGCTCACCGAAGCGCGAGGGGTGCAGAGTTGCCGGAGTTATTCTTTCGAACTTCTGGGAATCTTTTAATTTACTTTGCGAGTAAGTTTAGAGAAGGAATACAGTTAGGTGTGGAATATACGATTTCTTGTTGCATTTCAACACCTGTATTCTTCTCAATTTTGCGAGCACATCGTTCGAGTTTGTGTTAATATTTACCCTGAACGAGGAAGTGTTTCTCGACGCAGGACACTCCTACGACTCGAATAAATGAAATATTATTCGTTAGGATAGCTTGTTGTTTTTCAACGATGGTATCGCCCATGCGATTAAAAACCTCTTCAGATTTTAATCGAAGAAAAATATTCCCTATCAATTGAGTACGGTCGATCGATCACCGATGAAAAATATTTCCACTCGATTTGCTTTCGGGTGTGCAATTCTTTTCATATAAGATATTCTCGCAAATATGAAGTTCGCGATATGATCTAGATAAATTACGCTAACTTCGTATTATTCTTGACACTTCAAGATCAATATCCTTCCAGTTCGAAAGTTCTGTCAATAATTTCTAAACACAGAATCAAATATTTGGAATAAATCTGGTAAATGATTGATACCTAGATTCATGTGTTCAAATTGTTTCTAGCACAGAATTCGGAGGTATAAAAACAGACGGATAGTCGACGTATCGACGAAGGCAGCGACGAATCGACGCAATGATAAGAGCTTATGAATAATAAACCTCTCGACGGGTCACGCTTCCTCGGCCTTGCTCGCGATTATTTTGTAGCGGCGCACAAATTAAACTTCCGGCCATTAGAGGATTGATCCAGCTCGGAACGGAATGTAATATCACGGAAGGTAGCTACGCTGCCAGTGAAGGAGAACTAGGAAGAGGGTAAAGAGAACGCTACAGGATCTTAATTATAATTCTTGGCCGCGAAGTTCCAACGAAAGCCCGCAAATGAGGTCGGCGCCTGTCTGACACAAACGATATCGTGCACGGCCACGAAAAATCTCACGTCGGCTTTGTTTCGGAGGCGTAGCTGCACCTTTCAACGCGATTCATATGCACATTTTTGCCTCGAAGATTAACTTTCTCGATAGGTGGTTGCAGGATGTGAATTCTTGGTAATAAATTTGTTGTCTAGCTTATTTACTCAACGTTTGAATCGTCCTGTATATTTAACAGATCATCATTAACTCTTTCATACTGTATGAGTACATTGACTGTGATGACTGTGTGGGTACATTGACTGTGATGTCTGTATGAATACATTGACTGTGATAACTGTGTGGGTACATTGACTATGATAATTGTATGGGTACATTGAATGTGATGACTGTATGAGTACATTTTTGTAAATTAATTTTTCTCGATCACACCCTTAGTTCATAATGTCCACATACAAATACATGTTTGAGTAAATATTCAACAACCAGTTGGTAACTCTATTAAAGTTCTACTAAAATAGCATGTTTTAGGTTAGGTCATCTTTAACAATAGAGCTAAGCTATTTCTGTTATTTAATCATTGGACGTTAATAATTGCATAATAAATGAAACATCCTTAAAAAGTAATACATAAACCGAAAGGGGTTAAAAGACTTGCACCTTCTGTGCGTATTTCTTATGGAATACGGTTATATTTTCACGGACAATGCGAAAATGTAGCGCTATAGTGGAAGAAGTGGCTTAGTGGCCTTGAAAGACCAAAATCTTGAGCCCCGGCTATAGGCCACTCGTATAGTGGGGCCACTCGATGCAAAGGGGTGGCGCAGAAGGGTAGCATCGCGAGTCACACGGCCACATAAAGGTATGCCAAGGCAAACCCCATTGCTATTCAAAACGTAAAAACCATTTAAAAATGTAATACCCGGCAGCCGGGTAAAAAAAAGTGCGAGCGTGATCCAACGTGTGACTTTGTAAGTAAAATATACTGCCCCCAGTCGGGCAAGCCTCGGCCAAATAATCGTGATTTATCGGCGTAAGGAATTTTCGTCGCGTGAAAAAAAATGCTTTTTCGAACCGCGCACCCCTATGTTTTGCACGGCGCGCTATTTAAACTGGGAAGGGTAATGAGGGGATTCGATCCAGTGATATCGATTTTGAGGTATGCGGTGCGTTGACAGTATTTGCTGGAGTTTTTGATATTTATTGTACCAAATATGGTGGAAATTGTATTTTGAAAGGGGATTAGTTGCGGTTCAGTGGTTTATTGTTACGCGAGTGGAAATTGTAACATAATAGTCTTTAAGTCTTTTCTTACAGTATACTAGTAAATGATAATTCATCCCTTAAAATTGTTTCTGATTATTTGTATTTTGATAAGTTTATTCGTATGAAGAGTAATCATTACTAAAATTCAATAAATTTACAATGTCAGTAAAAGTTTTAGTTTGATATTTAATTCGTATTGGACTAGTGGAGCGTTCATCCCCTATATCGCCATTTTCTTTAGAAAAGTTTACCGCGCTGGAATTTTAACGGAATACGCAGCTGCACATACGAGAATGAACGCAAATGTTATTTATAAAATCAGATTTTAATTTGGCGATGTTTTTATACAAAATTCAGTGTTCTTAAAATACATGCGGTATAATGTTTTCAAATTGTCGAGATACAAGTACGTGGGTGATGCATATGATCAATTAATTTCCATGAGAAATTCATGATTCCCCATTCGTTCGGTGGAGCTGGAGGAATTTTCCAACCACGAGAACTCGCGGGAAATTGAATGGGTGCAAATTTTTCCCGGTTGCTTTTCGCGTGGATTCGCGGCGCGGATCGCACAAAAATCGTTATCCAGTTTCGGTGAAACGAAGATTGAGACCGGCGAAAGAACGTGTACCGGTCGAATTAAAATCGTAAGCGACCGCAACCGCATATTGACCTCATAAACTCGTTGGTGGTAAAAAAAAAAAGGGGGAAGAGGAAAATAAAAAAAAACGTGGAAAAGGTAGAGGCTTGATGTCCCGGAAAAGAATTACTCTTTCCTAGGCATGAAACGCGGCATAGCCGCAAGTGGAAGCGCGGTATAACGTTAATTGAATATATCGGATTCCTCGAGAATATCGTGGTTGCGGCGATAGGAAATGGATGGAGAAGTAATTGTCGGAAACGTGGGGAACGTGTCGTACCGGTAAGGCCTCGTTTTTACTGCAATTATATTTGTTGAATTTGATACGGTTTCGATTCGAAAGCGGTAATCAATTTCCGCAAGTGTCTCGGCACCGTTCTTGTATTTGAACGATCATACTTTCGTTGTATTATTTCATGGTTAACGGATAACATCCGATTGAAAAGTTTATTGAAATTCTGTACCGGGGAATGAGAAAATTATGGGAAAATTGTAGTGTGGGAAGTTGTACTGTGAAATGAGAAAATTATGGGAATAATGGTTGTCTGGACTCTTCGTATCGGTTATCGATCTAATTTGGAACAATAAGTAAACTTGTTTTAACCTGGAACGTTTATCTTTTCTCAACTTGGATATCGTTGTTAGAGACTCAAATTTTATGCAACCGATATGACATTGCAGTTTTAATTTCATAATATCAGGCTCATGAAATGCACACGTCCTGTATCAATTAACTGATTGTCGATCAGAAAAATGTGATTCGTCATTATATGATAATGGGTTAATAAATTTCATTCAGAACTTTCTTATCAATATAATCATCATAATTTTATGGAATCGGAAGCAATTAACAGAAGTTCATTTCTGCGGATCTAAGCTACTAATTATTATATACATAAAATAAATTACAATTTGGTATGAAAACAATACAGCATCAAATTTGAAAGTGCAATTATGAAAATTAATTTTATATCCCAATTACATTACCTACAGTAATTGAAATAGCAATAAAATTTCGAGATGTATAATTAAATTAAGAACGCACTAATAAGTAATTAACGGAATTCAATTATCACGTGTACCAAGGATATTTAATACTATTTTTAACTCTGGTATCATTCGCACGAGTATAATGGATTCTTTAATTACACATGAACGAAGGATTTTATTTTCTTTAAGTAATTTCAGGGTACAGGTTAGGTTTATACCAAGAAAATGGAGTCGACATAACCTCAGAGTAGAATACTTAAACGCAACTGGTACGCGTTACGTTAGCATAGATCCTTATTTTAATAACATAAGTTAATCATTAAAATTATCATAAGCCAATGACTGATACAAATAAAAGTAAATTAATATAACGTAAACCGAAGCAATTAACGAAGAAAGAGTTCTTTTCATATTGTCTAAATAAGATCAGAAATACTAATTATGACATGAGTAATACAAACTACGATATTATACAGGAGTGAAGCAATTTATTGCAGGCGGTAATAAAATTTCAGAACGTATCATCAAAGTAACAACACGGTAAGTTGATAAGGAATTAACAAGACCCGATGAAAACGCGTATCGAGGGCAAACTTTTGCAGCAGACGCTCTGGAAACTAGCTAATTGTATGAAACCTTCGCAAAACTGGGGTTAAACGCTTATCGTGCATCATAGTTCATTTGCAATTACGCGTTCACCACCAAACTACGCGTGCGATCGTTTAACAGCCGTGATAGTTTACCGGAACGAACGTTCGTGTTTTCTTCAAACAGCATCGACCAAAAAATCAAAAAAGGAAATTATCCGCAATGCGACTGAATTTAGTTTATTTTTTATATATTTTTTTTTTCGTTCTTTTTTTTTCGTAACCGAGCGAATATAATTTGTTTCGGTTGCGCGCTTAAGGACGTTTTAATCGCCGTGATTACCGGCAGCTGCTTTAAATGCGTCTCATTATGAATTTAAGTAAGGCCACGGTAAATTACGAGGTCCATAACTTTCCAGATTATTTCGCTGGCTGCGATACCGCAGTCCATCAATTTTAATTTTAATGCTTTTCCCCTGCGTTAAACACCATTGCCTCGACCATGTTGCGTTTTCACCAACTGAATCGATATAATTTCTTTGTGCAATATTGTGTGCAATGGATTGCGAATTTGGGGATTTATGGAGCAGGAAATTTGGAGATTCCGACTGTGGGAAATTTGGGAATTGGGGAATTAGGGGGTTGGAGAAGTTGGAAAATTGGAAATTTGGGAATTGAGAAATTGTGGAGTTGGGGAATTGGGGAATTAGGGAATTAGGGAATTAGGGAATTAGGGAATTAGGGAATTAGGGAATTGGGGAATTAGAGAATTGGGATATTGAGGTATTTGGAAATTTGGAATTTGGGAAATAGGTAATTAGGGAATTGGGGAATTCGGAAATTGGAAAATTGGGGAATTGGGCAATTTGGAAATTTGGAAATTCGGAAATTAGGGAAATTGGGAATTTAAGAATTTGAGAATTCGAGAATTTGGAAATTTAAAGAACTAGGGAAGTTTAGTAACTAGGGAATATAGGAATTTTAAGGACATAGAACTAGGGAATTTGAAAGCATGGGGACTTGCAAATAAAATAAAAAAATTTCCAATCGTCCAAAGATTAAAAAATCAAAAAATTTCCAATCTCTTTCCGAATAATTGACACCAAATTCCCTCCCGGCCATAAAATTACAGCAATTTTGCGAAAAAAAAAAACTGAAAAGATCACAAACGCAGTATTTCCACGGTATCCCATAAAAAGTGCAATGATTACAGGAATAATTTCCATTGCAAGGTACTTCCATATAACAACCAATTTTGAGGCAATCTATATTCATTCTGCCGTCGCAATGAATGCAATGCACATTACACATCGAGTACGAAAAGAAAAAAAAAGGAAAAAACACGGAAGACCAATCGGAAATATTAAAAATGCAAATCTCATCCATTGATTCGACAATTTTTGCCGGGAAACCGGACACAATAGTTTATTGTTCGTCATTACCGGGCTTTAGAGAAACCTTCGAGCGATCAGTTTGTACGTATAAACCCGCACACTGGTGTCTATCGATCGGTAACTTTATTCCAACTCAGCTAATGGAACCCGGGGACGTAATTCGGCGATGTGACATAATGTTAACCAAGCATGCGTATCCTATTGAGTCCGGTGTTTTCGTGACGAGGAGAGGGAAAACGGAGAGAGACAGCCTGACCCGGTAATGAACCGTAATTACGTAAGCCTAAATATTGCTTTAATTATACATCTCACCAGACCAGGCCTTTCAGGATCCACGTCATGCTAGGATAACCTTACCGATTGACCACATCATGAGTAATCCTTTGTAACGAGCCATCGTAATGGATACTTTCCTTTCAAACTAATCCAATCTTCGTAATTTATCAACCAACAATGGTTACTTTGTGAATACGATGTTAGTCCTCTGCCTGCATTTGCGCTGGAATTATTCGCAAAATTCGTCATTCATATCGATAATTGTACACATTCGTATTGGAATATTCATTTTATTTGTGTGTGACAAATTTTCGTAACAACCGCACAGAAAGTATTGATAATTGAGTCCAAAGATTTCGCAATGATTGCAGCAGTTGATATTTGATGACGAAAAAAGTATGGCCCCACCGATCTTCGTGATCATTCGATTAATCGACACTGCGATTTTAATTAAATGATTAAGCAAGAGAAAAGAAGGATTATAGAGTGTCGTACTAGACATCGCAGTTTCCACTGTGGTAATCAACGTGTTAAAGGTTCAATAAATCCATTTGCACATCGAATTGCTCGAGGGTAATAATTGCATAAGAATAATTCGAGTGTGCGGCAATTCGAATTATATGGAAAGTCTCATCGAGCCTATTACCGGTTCTTGTCAAGAAGCAGACGGTCATGGAGCTACCAATTAACTCCGGTTAATTGATCGACGACACCAATAATTCAAATCGGTGCAAACAGTGCACTCTTCCAACGACGTGAATTTAAAATAATACAGATTTACCGAGATGCATTGGATAACTGTGTAAAGTATATTTGCGTACTGATGGAAGCAAGGGAGACGTATCGGGAATGGGAGAACTTTTTACGGTGAATTAACATTTTTTACTTAACTGATGTGAGCTATTAATTAAAATGTAGAAAGGTATTTAATGACATATGTTGATTTATTTGTGAGGTTTCTTAAATTTACAGATTGACAACTTTGTTAATTCCAAGATTTCTAATTCATCAGATTCGCAAGATTTTAAGTTCTCAGATTTACAAATTTTTACAAGACTTTCTAAAGTTTCAAATTTCTAAATTAGAAATTTAAGTATAAGCAGAAGTTTAAGTTTCTAATTTCTCATATTGTCGAATATTTGTCCAAACGAGTAATTAAATGATCTTGGTCACGAAACAGCCCCGAAAACCTAAATCAATTCGTTACAAAATTCTGTAACAAATTCGCAAGAATCGTCCAGCAGATTGTACAGAATAATTTCAGCCATTGAATCAACAGTACAAATGATTCAAAGCATCATCGATTTCGCTGATCAATAAAAGTGAAATTAAAGGCAATAAAATATATCAAGTACAAAAATCTCAGCTATATCGAAAGCGGTCATAACGTATGGGGAACGCACAGGCAATGGCGCAAAAATGACTTCACAAAACGGTAGAACCAGCAGGTTCCACGGTCGAACGTCAGCTATTTAATCGACAATACCAATAATTCAAGCCGCTGCCGACAACACGTGCTTACGAGAATCAGATTCGCGTTCATCATCAGATATCCGAAATAACAATCTCGGGCACGTACATACATGCCCCTGTCTCTCCCGGGTGTGTATATACGACAATCCGTGTAAGTGGCAAATTACCAAACTCAATAGTCGCGCCTGACTCCCGTTCAATAATTAAGTCGGCTGGTGTTACGTAACGTACCTACGGTGTATAATCGTATCTACGATTGAGAGCCGTTCGTGTGTAATTCGATATGATTATTCATTGGGACAGGTGAATGCGACGGTAATTCCACGGTGATTAAAATAATCAGCACCCGTGACCATACAGCGGCATCGCATTTCTGTTAGTCACCTGATAATAAACGCTTTCATGTGTTGACACGATGCTGCAAAACCTATAACGATTTCCAATGAAATTTCTCGCCGATCGTCGCGCGATCCATCTTGTTGAAGTCTCTGCACCACCGCCATCTTCTTCCGGATCGGAGTCTTAACTCCGCGAAATAATAGTCCTCGGATACATTTTATTTGATTCTGAAATATTGGAACGGTCATCATTTTAGGAATGTACGAATTGAGAGTTAGATAAGAGTTAAAGTCTAGAACTTACATATCTTGAAATATTCCAATTTCTATATTCCCAAATTCTTACATAATCAATTTCTCGTATTTTCAAATTCTTAAATTCCCAGATCCTGAAATTCTCAAATTGCCTATTCTTGAAATCTATACAATTTTCAAATCGCAATCGAACTATCCAGGTACCTAAAAAAGGGAAAGAAATTGATCACTAGGAGGAAAAGAAATTGATCACTAACCAAAAGGTGTAAACAACACGGCCCTGCGATAATACGGCGACTCGAACTGGCAGAGAATAATTTTGCCGGTGGTTGCGAGCCGTCGCGAGTCCAGGAATACGGTCGGAATAGGACGAGAAAATAAATTGTCTCCTTGGCGAGACAACAGGCGTACCTCCACCCTCGAGGATCGACGTGGCAGCCCTCCCGATCAGGATCCCGTTCATCAAGCATGATCAGCCCTCGCCAGAAACGAAGTGGAAGGTAAGCCCCTGCTGCAAGGTGGCCGGGGGTACGCGAAAGAGTTGGAGAAAACGCGTTTCTCCTGTCGTAATTCGATAAACGAGTGCGTCGATGGTCGTCGTCGTCGTTGTCGGAGGGTCGGAAGGCAGAGGCTGGCAGGCAATTGGCATCGATACTTTCGATAGGTCGACGCGTGCATCGAGTCAGATCCGGTTCGTTTCCCCGAGTGCTCTACGATGCTACGCTTCGACGGAGGACACACGCGTAACGGAGAAAGAGGGTTGAAGCATCGACGGAGGATCAAGGGTGGGACGAAGAGAGAGAGACAACGATGTGGAACGGGGGGTTGAAACAGGGTGGTCGAGAAAGCTGGGAGAAGGGGTTGAAAGAGAGGAGGACAGTCGCGAGAGACGCAGAAGCTGGCGGGGAAGGTTAGCTACTGTAATTAGTGAGAACGTATCGTAATTAGAGAAAATGCCACGTTTAATTGCTAATTGAGTTTCTGGCTGATGCGAGATCTAATTTTAATCACCTAATTACGTGACTACAGGCTGCGGGCTACGGACAGCCACCACCCTCTGCCTCCTCCTGCGGCCGTGCATGGCTACCGTGCCGCTCTGTGACCGTATAAGTACTCGTCTACTCGAATTGTAACGGGTGATACGCTGTCGGTGATGCTTAAACACCGGAACATTTCGTGGAACAGCGCCGGAAGTCGCGTCTCGTACGCTCCTTCCATCGCGACGCGTCCTACGCTACGCGATTATTTCGACGTAACTCCTCAACGCTTGCCGCATGCCTTCTGCGAACGTGCTTATTATTTTATCCTATCTTCCTTCTTATTTCATCGTTCCACATATTTTTTATTATTACTCTTCATTATTACTTTACATATCCTTTATTATCATTTCAATTATTTTTCATCATTTTACATATCTTTCATTATTTCACATATTTTTTATTATAAACATTGTTCATATAGCTAGAATTTTATTTTACTTTACAGTTTATTTTATATGTATAATCGACGTGTTTTTTATTCTTGATCAAAAAGTTGTTTGAATAAGAAAAATATTCAGTATATCTTCCAGTGAATATCGTAAGAGCAAATAGGGTGATTATATTCAATATATTATAAAGAGAGCATTATACACTGCTTAATGGAACCCTTATCAGGATAACACGCGTATTTAAATGTGTTATACGCATCATGTACATTCATATGTACATATGAAACTTAAATATGTTCATATGTAATATATTTATAAGTTACCTTTACGAGTATCACAGATTGCAGATATATGACCAATTAATGAAATGTATAATACAACGAATAACGAAGAAAATTAAAGAAATATACAAGTTCGAATGAGTTTTTTCTGCGCGTTTTCTACACGAAGTTAGTGGAGTACATGAGTCTCGTAACTTCTAGACCACCTTCGCACATGTACGTACATTTGAAGCGAATACAGGGGGAAATGTGGTTAGAAATTACATGGCTGTCGCTTATATACAGAGCTCAGAGAGCGAGCAGTGGAACACGGGCTCTTATTAACGCGTGTATTAGCTATGCCGACTCACCCCTTCTAATCTATATCCAACCCCGGTGCCACACGATTATTGGTTTCACACGAGGACAGCTATCTACATTATGCCTACAGAGTGACGCTAATTTTGGAAATGCGCATGTTTCTAATCTGCTGGATCCGGGAACCGGTTGATAAATAGGTTGCCACGCTGGACGCGTAATAAGCGAGCCAGGGAACGATCGATCGTTTCAATCGATCGTCTGATAATCGCTTCGCTACTCCTCATTTTCGACTATTAACCATTTTACAGCGATTCCAACTCCGGTTGCGTGTAATTCCCGCGTTTTCTATCCGACGCCATTTGCGAAAATAGTAATTTGTAACATTCGAATTCTGCAATTTATTACAACTTCGCGTTTAGGGACTTTGAGATCATTTTGAAAAATGCATTATGCAACGCTTTTTAAATTTTCATTCATGACCCCTATCATCGAGATTTCGCCCCAGATATAAAATAAATATTTTCTCATAAATAATTTATTTTCTCGGTAAAATGTGCTTCTTTAAATTCGTGTATCCGAACACTCTTTACCCTATTTGGGGTCGTGACCCACGGTTTAAGAAACGCAGTGCAGATTTTCAATTCGATCACATCTCATGAATATTATCGTAGTAAAAAACGAATACTTCTCGTCACTTGCGAAACCACTTGCACGAAACGGAGGACAAAATTCGCAAGAAAGTTGACGATTAGTCAGAAAGTTTCGTATGGATTTCTTAGGTTCGCGAGTCAGTCTCTTTTTTCCACCCTTATTCTTTTCCCTCGGTTATTACTGTTATCGGAAGTTAGTTCCTCTGGCGTGGAATTTATGATTATCGCGGCGTGGGAACTTGACCCTCGCGTAGCCTCGTATCGAT
This sequence comes from Megachile lagopoda, assembly GCA_036983795.1. NCBI lineage: Eukaryota > Metazoa > Arthropoda > Insecta > Hymenoptera > Megachilidae > Megachile > Megachile lagopoda. The sequence goes on along the minus strand of CM072797.1, from coordinate 7,543,153 downwards.
CTTCGAAATGGCCATTTCGTCTCTGTCTGTCTTGAAAGCGTATCGCGAGAGGGTGTACCGTTGCCGAATGGCCTCTCCAGCTGTATACAGGGTCTGGGGTTCTTAGACTGCCGTTACTTTGACATTTTTAATTACTGGCCCTTGTTTCCGGCAGGCTCACTTGTCTCTGCTTTGTGAGCCGTCGACTCCTGCCGGCTTGACCGGCATTAAAAAGCGACTTTGACGGAACGAGTCGAGCACCATGGGTTCAGCTTAAATTAGTAATCGTCTAAGGCTATCCCGACCGCACTTCATACGATTCCCTGCTTCACCAGCCTCCTTTGATGCGAGTTAATTGTATCATGAGCGTGTAATCTTGTCATTTAAGCGTGCGTGCTGCTGGTTTCCTCGATTATCGGTTTTGTAGCTCACTTCGTTTCCAACCTAACATTCTTCATTTCTGATACGCTACGTGCTGGTATTACGTTTATTCGCATAGAATGACCGATGTACTTCTGTCGCTTGCAAGTCGACACTTAGGGCCATTAATGATTTCTCGTTTCATTAATTCGAAAATTTCTATATTTTCACATTTGTTAAATTAAAATTATTATTTTTGACATTTATGAATTTCTATGTTCCCAAAATTATATTTATATTTATATAATAAATGAATTATATTTATTTATATTCTATTTGCAAATTTATAAATATAGAAATTTGACGTATCCTAATTTTTTCCTCGTAATCATAAGAATTTGATATTTCGAAATCTTTAAAAATAAATTTTGGTATTTCCAAATTTTCAACCTTCGGAACATTTATTACCCAGTCAGATGCTCCTGAGTTTGCACAAGAAATTATCTGTTCATAAACATCAAAGAAATCGAAAAAAGGAGGAGAGAAAAATGGCTTCCTTCATTTGCCTTGTCCATTTTTGTTAACGCAATTCGGCGAGCGGAACTTAATTAGGCGATATTAAATCTTGCTGAGTTTATGAGCGGTGCTCTGATAATGATATTATTTTTATTGTAAATAAACGAAAAGCAAAGAGGGGTGGTGAACGACGGGTGTCCTGCGCTCCCTTTCATCGTCTCTAACGCAATTTTTCAACGTCGTTACCGGGAACGTTTGAGGGAAAGTGGAGGCTTTTAAAGTAAACTAAAATTTCGGTGTTTTTCACAGATGACAATGCGGCCAAATTCAATTGATTACTTTCCGTCCAGACTTTGATGCCTGTTAATCATTGACGTTGAAATTGCTCGTTTATTTTTGCCTAATACAATTTTTCTTCTCAAACACACGCTTAATGAGATTTAATATGAAATGATCTTTCGTTCATATATTATTCAATTAATTAAATTATATAATCAATCGTGTATAGCTTGGGAACAAGTAGAAAAGTACAGTTGTGAAGTGTAATTGATATGTCTATGATTAATTAAGTCTGATATCGTTATCTAGGACAGTTTGCAATCGACCTAACAAATTTTATAGGAAGAATATTATAAACTTCATAATACCCAATCCATTAGTGATGTCAATAAAACATTGATTACCGATATTACTTCAATTTTAACTGTGTTATCCAATCTATTAGACTTCCAGACTGGAAAAAATAATTAATATGGTTCTATTACGGTATGGATATTAAGAACATCTGAAGCGCTAAAAATGTCCGTCAGATATTCTTTTGAAACACTGTGGACGATCTATTTTAAAAAAGGTATCTTTTCGTAAATTGCTTGCATTATTTTCTAAAGACTCCAAAATTTTTAAGTCCTACAGTCTTAAAATCCTGTTAAGTAATTTAGACTTCGAGACTTTGAAACTTTTAATATTTGTAATTTCCATACTCTAACTGCAAGGCCCCAAATCTGAAAGTTTCCAATTCTAAAGTATCAAATTTAAAAAATTGGAAAGTTCCACTATTTCAAAGTCCCAAAACCTGAGACTCTCGAAGTCTCCAAGTTTCAGAATCAGAAAATTCCCAACTGCCAAAGTTGCAAAGTTGAAGGGATCACCTCTCCAAGAATCAAGTCACGAACGAAGGCTTGTCCCGTTAAAAAAATTCTTTCGTTATACAAAAATCCACCCCAAGGTATAAGATACAGTGCCTGCAATATCTGTTTGCAGGAAAGGAAAAGAACTGTGAAACAGACTAAAAACATGTAGTTTCCTTAGCCCGCTGGACCTGCCTACTTTGCGTCTCCGTCTTCTCTTTTTCTTTATCATACTCTCACCCCAGCAACCCCTAACAGTCACTCTTTCTCTGTCCCGCCCGTTCACTCGAAGTGAATGTAAAAACAAAAAAGTGGGACGCCTTATTGTGCACCGGTGAGACTGCGACTCAAAGGCTTAGAGCTTTGTACGTAGCTATGCCTATGTGCAGGAACAGCAGTAAGGGGGCGCAAAAGGGGGCGACGGTAACTACCCCGTGTATGGGCCAGCGTGTACGTGCACCCTCGTCAAAGAAGTGGGGGAGAAAAATACACCTAGCTACTACCTCGTTCATTTTTATCCCCTAAAGCAATTTCAGCATTGTTTTAAAATAGTACTTAGCAGGGTCATTGTATTATGCATGCGCCCTCGGTCTAGTGGACTGAGCCAGTGTGTGAGAACACTTGATTCCTCGCGCACGTGAGGCTCGCCCCATTGTTAACTCAGGAGGAGCAGCCGCTGGAGGAGATGGGGAGGAACGGGGTGTAGAAAAGGAGCCGGATGAGGGAACACGACAGAGACAGACTAACACACGACCAAGGGATTTTCTCGGCCAAGATTTTTTAACACTACCCTTACCTCGGCCGTGAAACGCGTCGCTTGATTTGGAACTATCGATTAGGGACGATCGTTAGGCACCGGAAACTTTTTACCCCGCGCTTGCAACATCGTGCAATTTTATAAATTCTTTCTTTACGATAAATTACGATAAAAATTACGAACTTGGGATAATATAGAATCCCTTGGGATATATCCCTAATAAATTTGCAAAGGGCACATTTCAAATTTTTAAGTTATCGTTGCTAATTGTATCATTTTATTATATTATGTCATGTCGTTAACAGTGATTTAACGTTTCCATGAGCTATGCCATTAATATATCAAGGCGTATTATTGTTATAGCTAGACGGATGCAGCAAAGTAAACATGAATAATTTAATTCATAGGTTGTGGATCTCACGAATTACATGATTTATTTACATTTCGCAGACCTAGATATATCATAAATGCATAAACATCCGCAGTCTAGTCATATCATTTAGAGTCTGAATAAATCAGAGCACAAGGGAGATTCATATTCTTTTAAATTCCCTTATCAAATAAATGAAATTAACTCATTGAGTGTCGAAACTGAATCTCTCAATTGTAAAATATTCATCATGTACCATTTATTGAAATATATCATATGTTGAAATTATCATATGTAACTATATCAGACGTATGTGAATATATGAAATTGATGTCAGAAGGTATGGTATAAAAATTTGAACAATGCGCAAGGACTAAAGCGAGGCACGTAACAGGGATAACGATTATGTTCCTGATTTCGAGACATACCTTCTGGCAGTGCCACAACCGTGTTCGGTTAAGTATGAAGTCGAGTGCGATTACTATTGTTTCTGGCCTGGCAGTCGAGCGTCTCGACTGCCTACCGGGTAAAGCAATATTGCATTCGAAAGAGAGCGTACACTCGCCAAGTGTGACGCCCGCGGTAAGGTTTTAAGGGCTCTTCCCTAAGATAAAGGCTTGCATATACTTACTGAGTACATATACTCGTCCAGATTCTTCTGAATATGGCCGGTGAAATTTTGTCCGACTGCTAATAAGATTCCGACATGAATCTCACCCGCACTTCAGCTACAAAATATATTCTATTTCCTTCAATTACTCTACTATTTCAATATTTTTTATAAATTATTTAATATTTATTATTAGTTATATGTTCTATATGTTGTATAAATTTGAAGTGCTTTAAAATTTTGATACAGGGATTGTACATCGATGATCGCAACATTCTGAAGCGTTTAAGAAACAATTTTTTCAATTTATGTATTACATAATATTCTAAATTGTTTTAGTGTTTGGCAAAAGTTCCATAGGGATTAACTATGAATAAAAATTGTTTACTGTTTCATCCCCTTGTAGACTGTTACTATTTCAGGCTTCCAAAAAATCTGAAAAAATCCTGAGACACTTATCAAAGTCTGCATTGAATTATCCCATTGCTAACTACACCAATAACTTTCAAAGATAAAAAATAATAGTTGCAAAATAAGCATAGTACTTGCCAACAACTATTCGTAAGAGTCCATATGTAATAAATCTCACAGTGGATCATGGTGAAAATAGAAACCATAGAATATTGCTATTTTATAGAGACAGCAGGCTACTCGAGAGATTCAGAAACATCTAGGAGAAAAGTACCCGGAAAATTGTACTCGACGACTAAGCTACACGACGTAAGACGCATCAAGAGACAGTGACAATTTCAGAGCTACGACATTAAGTACATGGCCGTAGGCCGTGTGGCCAAAGGCATTGGAACGGCCCTCTCGTGTTCATTGTTCATAGTCAGCGTCCTCCTACCCCTTTGCACCCCCTTTTCACCCCCTTGGCTCGCTTGTCGACCACCGCACACAACGACAGATCCCTCGTCCGACCAACCAGCCGTGCTTCTCGCTCTCATCTCATCTTCTGCCAGCCTAGTGACTTCACGAGGGTCTCATTTTCATTAAGAATTAAAGTTGAAGTCCGCGGGTAGAGAAAAAAAAATGAAAGTTTCCATTCGCCTTTCTCATGCAAATGAGATCGCGCTATCTCGCGCCTTGAAACTATCTCGATCCTGGGCTAACGCAGAACCGCGCGGGATCCGGCAACGACCACGAGATAAAAAGACAAAAAGTCAGGGAAAAAGTGAAAGAAGTTTTATCTCGGAATACCCGGGAGCGAGACTTGAATCATTAGCGAATCACCGTCAACGAGGATTCGTCTAATTTCGAGGATTAACCGGGGAAATGAATTGGGTCGTGCGACGCAGTCAGAAGTTTCGAACTGTTTAATGCGCAGCTTCCTCAAGTTCCACGGGTCAAGACCTACATTCGAAAATTATGATTTTAGGCGACACACTCGTTACTAATTCAGTATTTTTCTAAGATTCTACAATTCTGTAAATTTCAGATTCCAGAATTTCGAAAGTTCCAAAGTTCCCAAGTACCTAAAATCACAAAGTGCTAAAGCCCAAAGATAAAAAATTGAAAAATCCCAGTGCCTCAAAGACTGAAATACCAGAGTTCCATAGTCCCAAACTTCTTACGTCTCCAATTTCCAAAGATCAAAAATTCTCTAACCCCACAGGATCTAAAATTGCAAAGTTCTCAAACTCTAAAGTCTTAAAATTCAGAAATTCCAAAATTTATAAAATCAATTTAGTAGATAACTTGTGATATCTTGATGCATCCCCAGGCAGCAATCAGCTATATAAACTTGTCTTTCCTTCTTTTTAAGGTATTTTTAACCACAATCGCCGGTAACATCGAATAAACATACGAATTCAAATTTACTGTACCCATTGATGCTTCAACAACGATTTTAATTGGATATGTGTTTACTACCCTATCATATTTACAATAAAAGCAGTGTCAACTAGAATCTGCCTCGATGTTTAATTTACAAACAAGCATGCAAGGATTTTGCGTGAACATTTGCAATATTCGCGAAACTTATATAATTTTACCATCAGTCTTGTTATGAGTCCCAACAGCGTGGCTCGATCGTTAAAATATTTGGCGTGCGAATTAAAGAAATTTTTCTGCCTGGTGTAACAAAGCTAACCGCGGCTGATTGCGGCCGCAACGGATTAAAAAGGAATTAATTCGGAACGTATTATCGGCTACGTTGACCTGTCAAATTACATTGGCCAGTACAGAAACCCTTCAACAATATGTTTCGTCGATATTGTACGTTATATAGATAGGAACTCAGGGTGCATCCGATCGACCGCGCTTTTCCCAGGGGAGAAATATCGCGGATTATTATTTAGTCAGTTTATCGCGCAAATTAGTCATGCGAATAGGGATTCATTAGAGCAGTCGCTTAATTATCGCAGCTACCAACGATACCGAAGTGAGAAACGCACGATGATACGTACGTCCTAAGCGAATTTGATTTCTGCCCGATTGTTTCCTTGCCGTTTGAGTATCGATATCGCGTTGCACCTCGAGTGTGTTAATTAATTTTCACGGTTAATTCCGTTGCTCGAATGGCCTCGACGTTCCGACAGTTTTCAACTTGCGTCAAATAATGAAATCTTCGAGGCTGTTTCTAATAGCACATCACGCTGATCCAATAATTCTTCTACTTTCATCCTTTCTTTTCCAATTTCATTCAATTGATTACTATCGGCTCTTTGACACTGTACCAATGAATTTTTCTTTTGTCCAATTTCTCTCCTTCCTGATAAAATTCATTTAAATTATTTGCAGATATAACCACATTTATGTCTTCGAATCTCCACGAGTTGTTTCTTAATCTGCCATTACCCGTATCAAACACCCCTTATAACCATAATACCTGGTTCCCATGATCCAAGGATATCTGAAGCGTCTTACAATCCAAACGAAATTCGGATCTCAAAAACAATCTCAATCTCGTAGCACCCTAAAGCCACCCCAGGATTTCGCCTCGGTTACAAAACAAACATACGGCAGGATCGAAATTTCACCGAATGACGCGACACTTCACCGTCGGTATTTTTCGGTCCGCGAATTCCGGCCCGGCAAAACGGCCTCATTCATCCGCTCCATTAACCTTGAGTGCGAGCATATTTTTCGACGAATTCGGAAAACGCGCAACTCGCGTTGTCCGGCCCGTTCGAAATGAGAGACAGACAGACGTGCACACACACACATACACGCATGATGCTTGCTAGCCATCGATGCGGCGCATTTTGTTAATTGAAATCGTTTCATCGATCACGAACCAACGGACAGTCCCTTAAATGGGTGAACGAAGGGGTGGGTTTTGTAACTGGGTGAGCTGGACGATCAACGAGGAGGGAGCGACAGAACGAAGAAGGGGTGGGGGTAGGTTTAAGCTCGTGACAAATGCTCCGGCGTCACGAATCGTTTTCCTAGGCGTCGTATAAATTAATAATTACTCCGCGTCGCCATTACGGGGATTAATGCCGTCGATATTATGCCGGTTGTTTCAACGATAACTCATCGGTTACGTTGAACACCCCCCAGATCGGAAAAAATCGCGAGACTACGGATCGGATAAATTTTGTCCCCTTCGACGTATCGCGTTTCAAATTTATCTCCTCTTTGGTTTCTAATTTTTCCGATCGATATTTCTCCTGGAATCTTTAAAAGTGCCCCAAGGTTTTTCGAGGATGTGGAATGGGCTTGTTCGACGGCGTTATCGTTCGCTATTTAATATTCGTCCAACGCGAGGTGTCAATAAAATAACGATCTCCCATCATGGTGTCACGAGAGATGAGATAAATATGGGTATTTGAGCGCGGCAGATAATGCAAACAAACCCACGGTGAGTTATGCTTCCCGCTCTATATATGGTTTGCCCGCAATTGCGATACGCTCCGCGTTAAATTTGCTTTGAATTACCGCCGATAGTGCGACGCGACCTGGATTATTATTAGTCCGTGATTCCCGTACGGTCCATTACCGTGACCTTGCACCCCCGACGTTTCGATCCTTTCCGCGATAAACAGTCGCGAATGCGAAGGAAAATAACCGACCGCCCACCTCTCTTTTTCACCCCTCCAAATCCTCGGGAAATTCACCCTCGGTAATCGGGATACGTTCAATGATTTTCATTTTGTTGATTGTTTCATGTGATTAATACACTTGGTATATCTCCCTTTTCGTATCACCCAAGCATTTTATTTTCACCTACAATTTATACCAATTTGAGGGCCATTTAACACCGATGTTCAAATTGTAATCTTGTAACACTGTGGCGAGATCAAATTGTTTATTTCTATTCACAATTTTGAATATGGATATTTTGACAATAAAGAATATTTAGAAACATTAACGTAGAAATTAGAAGATGACAGATGGAAATTTGGAGAACTAGCGACTCGTTCGAAAGATATTTGCCCCTGTGATATTTATCAAGCACGAAAGTGTTCGCATGACTTAATCAAAATCAATATTCTCACCTTGGCTGGGATGAAATGCCATAAACACGTAGGCAGTTTGCAGTCGACGTGACAAACGTATCGAGCAGTAGAGCGACGTCTTGAAAGGTGGGGATAAAGATAATCTTACGATTCACGATGTCATGTGATTACAGCTATTTTCTGCCACTTGTACTTATTAGGGGTGATACGCTGGTTCAGCCGGCCATTATGAGTGCCATCTGAATCTCGGCCTCTTGAATGCCTCCATTTACCATTAAGCACATTACTATTATCCTATCACGCGTTCGCCAGGCCAAAGGGACTTCTTTGGTTTGCCCGTGATGCACGAAGCCATTTGTGCAAAGTGGCCGTTCATTACTAAATTATGCTGGTTTTATAACATTACATTAAACCCCGGCCTCGGTCGGCCCGATTCGACCGACCTTCGAAAAAGCTTCCATTGGAAGGGATGATGCTCTTCGTCTTCTTCGAACATGATATCTGTGCAGACACGGACCGGTTCAGACAATCCTCCTATCAGTTCAGAGTCTTATTTTGTGCCTCGTTAACAGGCATAAACGAAAATATAATAAACTGAGGTAGTTCTTTCATTCCATTCAGAGGAAGAGATTTCGTTATACAACTCATAGCTTTAATGCATTTATTTACACATAGTTACAGCAATTTATCGACAAGATTTATTCACACTTGTCAGAAGTTCTTTAGCTAACAGTCACGAAAATAATACGAAGATAAATTTTCAGAAAATCATGCATATGACATGATGTGGTATGCAGCTGATATGAATATTGTAGGTCTTCTTGTGAATGTAATGTATGTAAGAGTTGTGGTTGCCGAGGAATTAGAAGAAGCAAAGAAATTGTATAGATATACAATGGTTTGTGAACTAATAGCTGTAACACTGTAACAGACAGTCGTGGCAGTAATGTTCGAATAATTAATGATAATAATGTGGCCAGTGCGAGGGCCACGATACTATGGCCTGGCTTTTTGTCGGGCCACGGGTCGTAATGAACCGGCAAAGATGTCAGAACCAGTTCTGTATCTGTTGGTTCGGTCGCAACACTTTCGAACGTAACGACGTGCCCGTTGCGATACTGATGCGACCGTTTATCCGCAGTTTAGCCTTGTAATGAATACTATTACCGTCCGTTTCTTTTGCCGGCGAATATTTTATATGAATGTAGATTACCCTTGAAACGAGCACTGGGACGCATCACTGTAACAAAAAACTGCCCCGTCTGGATCTTTCCTTTCTCTGTTCTCCCTAAATGCGTCCATATTCGATTAACTATCTCCCATGACGTTTATAAGGTTGCTCTACCGATGATAGCTACTTCGGTATATTGCTTGTCATTGAAACCTCTTATTGCGATCAACACCTCTTACAGAAAATTTATTGTATTTAGGGGAATGAGATAAGGTGGAATTGAGAGGTTTGGGCCTTTAACCGAATTTCTCGGTTGTGGGGTGGAGGTTTGATATTCTTTTTCGTTTAGGATTGTCAATATTTCAATTGGGTAATTCAGAGATTTTGGTATTTATGAGTTGTCAAATTGTTAAATTGTCACATTGTCACATTGTCAGACTTTCACATTGTCAGATTATCACATTGTCAGATTGTCACATTGTCAAATTGTCACATTGTCAGATTATCACATTGTCAGATTGTCACATTGTCAGATTGTCAGATTGTCACATTGTCAGATTGTCACATTGTCAGATTGCACATTTTCAGATTGTCACATTGTCAGATTGTCACATTGCCAGATTGTCACATTTTCAGATTGTCAATATATTAATTTCTCAATCTCCCAATTTTTCAATCTCTCAATTTCTTAATTTCTTAATTTCACAATCTTTCAATCTCTTAATCCTTCAAATTCTCAGTTTCTTAAAGAACTATAACTTCCAACTTCAAGATACTTCAGCAAAAATTTCCAAACTTCATCCACCTAAACCTTCTTAAAATTTTATTCCAAGAAAATAGCATTAATAACAAAATAACAGCTACTATGAAACGTCGAATGACCAATTGTCTGCTGTATTTTGACGATCCGAAATATTCTTTCCTGCAGAGTTTCTCCGAATGTAAAATCCCCCGATTCTTGAGCCAGGGGCGACACAACGGCTTTTAATAATATTTCGGAAATTTGTTAGCTCTTTGCGGGATTCATAGACGATTCTCTCTGTGACATTTTTTTTGCTCCTATCATCGTTCGAGAGTCCTGTCCGATAATCCCAAAGTATTGCGCTCTTTTTGAAGGCGATTTGTGAAATATAAATAAACGGGTAGCATCGCGTCGAAATGACTTTTGCCTAGGTGATGCAGCCGGGCCCGGGCATTTTTTATACGGATTTTGCAGCCCGTGAACGCTGTCTTCTTTATACGGCCGCGAGTGTTATGTTTAGCCAGTGTGTAGGAGACGCGCGCGAAGGGGGGAGTTGATATGGAAATGAAATGTCAAAAAGAGTAATAACGAACGTTATCGATATGATACCTGGGATAGATAGTTGTTCGTTCTTTGGAGATGGAATCGGCTGCTAGCGTTTCTCTATATCTATTTTTTTTCTAATTTTTCTCTTTTTTATTTCTGCTATCCTGTTCCTTTTTTTTTATTCCGCGTTGCTTTTGCTTCTGCTTTTGTTCACCGTAATTATTTTGCTTAGCAACACGCAGTACCGGGAAATAAAATGTGATGGGAATATTGGCCGGCTTGTAGGCAATTTCATCGAGAAAATCTATCCCGGTTTCATTTTTTCCGCGGGAATATAGGTGTCTTTAATTTCGGCCATAATTGTCTAGTTGGTGATGCAGACACTCCAAAATAGGCCAGGCAATATCAATTCATTTCAGTACATCTTTTGTTAAAGATTGGTGACAGACATAGGAATTTATCCTGAATAAAGATTGTTCTACTATCGAACTTTAACGATTAAAAATTATTGCAGTAACTGTATATTTCTTTTGAAATTAGCGAATAAATAATCCATGTTAATGCAATCTAAAAACCGAGGGAAAAACGGTGTACATTAACTTCGTTTGGAACTGCTGTAACTGGCGAGCATAAAAATCCTCCTGTAATTAACTAGACCGGACAACGAAGAACATGCAATGTAAAAATAAGCGGCTTACCACGAAGCATCGCTGTACTTCATCAAAAACCTTCGCAGGCTCATTACCAATCCCACCGCGGTGCTACAGGAACACTTTCCAACCCATCAACGCGTTCCGAATCTCTGAACAACGGTCCCCTTTGACGACCGTTTGAAATCATTTTCCATTTTTACGCCTTGCAACTCCATTAACATTCGCTGTAATATCGCGGACGAAATCTCATAAGCAATTCCTTGTTTGGTCGATGCAAAAATTGTTAGCCTTCCCGGACGGGCACGTCCGCTATTGTGCCGGACCACTTCGCGTTCAACGTCGGACCAACGGGAATAATTCAATAATCCGGCAACATTTTTATTCCACGCTCGGATTTAATAAACCGGCAAAATAGATTTTATTATTTGCAATCACCGTTGCGCCCGACTCTCGTTAGCTAGTTTTAATCCGCGAATTCTGCCGCCCACGGAATTCTGTAACCAAGTTAAAAAACGCCACTTCGTTCTTACAAGTCGTTATCTCACCCTCGAGTCGCGTTGTTCGCCTTTAATCGATGTTACGTTTACATGAAATTCCCCCGGAATGGATCGATTTTCCGCCGGCGAATCGATTGTCCGATGCTTGAGTCTTTCAACGAGGTACGGAAGCTTCCAAGTTTTGTTAAACTGGCAAACACGTGAAGTGTGCGCAAAAGCGTTTAGGAATTCAAGAAATTGATGTAAAAGCAGAGAAATAAAAATGAGGACATATCAAGAATGTCAGGAGTGTCATACTTGATATGATACTTTAAAATGAGACATGGAATTTTTTTTATATTAATTTCAGTAGATATATTTAAAAATCACTATGCTGGCAAAATCATTATAAATGATCATTCTGAAGTGACAGTGAAAAGAAATATCCATAATATCCCATAAACATAACGTCCGTAAATAAAAGTCCATTTCAATCAAGCCGGAATGCACAATTGAATCGGTGGCGTCGGTATTAAACGCATCGCGCTGAACGTGTCAGTAAAATATTTACACGCGAATCATCGAATACCAAACACGCGTTAAAGATCATCATTTCGATGGAACACAACGGTGAAACAAGCTCGATGCAAGCGGATAACGTTGCGGCCGCGTTTCATCGTGCCGGCCGGGTGTATCAACAGTTGCCACCTTCGATCCCTAATCCCAGTAGCCGCAGGCCAAACTCGACCTACCAAAGCCTCTCGACACGTTTTCCCAAAAAACGATCTTAAAAGGCTTTCCATCAAAGAGCATCCGTTGCTCGGGATTGAAAAGCAATCGCTTAATTATCCGAGTATCCCGCAACGAAAAAAAAAAGAGAGAAGAAAAAAAAAAAGAAAGAACCGAACGAGCGAGCCACAGCGGTGAAGGCGTATGTATGATCGCTTCATATCGCTTACAAAGTGAGGCTCTGCGTTCTTATGGTTATTTATCGAGTCGTCGAGTCTGAAAAAGCCGAACAGGAACGGTTCACCGACAAAGGAAGGCGAAACAAAAAGAGAGAGAGGGTAAAAAAAAGGAAGAAGAAGAGAGCATCGCGTATGTGTGGCGCGCGGGGCGTCGCCATTTCTGATTGAATCCAGGCTTCGAGCTTATATTTTGTCATCCATTGGCGCCGTCGGGAGCGTGAGTGCAGCTAAAAGAGTCGAAACGGTGACGAGGGGGTGCAGATTGGGCCGTAGGTGGAGAGAAACCAGCTCTGCCACGGTGACGAGGAGAGGGTTTACGGTGGTGGTCTAGGGGGGTTGGCCAGCTCTACGAATCGAGTGGGGGCTGTTTGCCAACGCGAATTTTAAAATCACGAATTTTTAAAAAGTACCCCGCGGCCAGATTCTCTTCGCTAACGTAGTTACGTAGTCTCGATGCGCGTGCACCTATACGGGGTGGCTCGGTAAGCGTGCTACCATCGGAAACAGCTTACCTCTTCAAAAAATTCATCGAACCTGAGCTTCTTTGGACTTTGGCTTCTTTTCAAGAAAAATTTATAAAATTTGTTTTTGATACATAGTTACAATGGTAACCTTAAAGTTTTAATAAGTGACATGTTTGCAAGTTCCAACAGTTCGAGGTAAGTGCAATTTAGAGTTAAGAAAGAATATGTTCAACAGTTGTATAAACAAAATTTGCGAACCCAGAAATCGAGTATTAGGAGACATCTTGGATACTAGAAATTTTCAAAGAGAGTTGGGTAGCTGGAAATTCGGGACCTCGAAAATTTAGTAATTACAGAATTTTACGATTGGGAAACTTTGAAAATCTGAGAATTTGGAAATTTCAGATGTTAGAAATCGAAGAGGTTGAAAATTCTCAGATTCGGAAATAGAGGATGTGGGAATTGGAAGATGTGGAATTTGAGAATTGTAAAATGTAGAAATTTGAAAGTTTCCTTTCCTGATGGAGGTAGATAACCAGGACACCCTGTATACGCGTGTACTCGTCGCAAGGGTGGTAGACACCCTTGTATGCGAGGATGGAACACGTGTGCGTCAGACCCGCGCCGCAGCGGCACTATACGTGTTTATCCTACATATCTATAAATGCATTCAGTTATACTGGTCTCTCCACCGAAAAATTTGATTTTTTTTCCCTCTTTTTTTTGGAAGTTCTTTTTCTTTGATTTCGCGTCCCTTTGTTGCAGCAGCAGGCCCGAAATAAACGCTGCAAAACGCTGGTCCGACCGCTTCGATGCATCTTTGAGGCTGTTCCCAACGTTCGCGTTGGTTACGAAACAATTCGTGATCGCTCGATCGAAATTCGATAACTATCGATGACTTTAAGAGCTGTTTGGTCTTTTGAACACTATTCTTTGTTGACTAATTGACTTCATTCTGAAGATTTTTCTATGTAAACTAATTGATTTGATTTTGAACGCCGTTTTTTGTAAACTAATTGATTTGATTTTGAAAACTGTTCGTTGGAAATTAATTTGACTTTGACGACTGTCTTTTATAAAATAATTGATTGGACTTTGGAAGATATTCATTGGAAGTTAATTGGCTTGATATTGAAGACTGAATTTTATTTCTATTTTCTTGTGTAAAACGGATTTTGAAATTTTAGATGCTGTTGAACGATCAATGTTAGAAGTTTCTTTTAATTGTTGCATTATGGTAATTATTTCTGCAGAATTTTAAATAGGTGAAATTAATAGGCAAGATTTTAGGTAATTATATTAATCAGATTTATATGTAATTTTATCTTTTTCGTGATTTAGTTGCTTCATTTTTTAAATATTTTTGTAAATATAAGCGCTTGAAGAATTATAAGTAGAACAGCAAATGGTGTGTCTGACCACGTACGATCCGCATCTCCTTACGCTAACTCTGTATACGAAGATTGCCACAAATAACGTTCGTTTTTAACAAATAAACACAACGATAACTTTGCACATTAATTTGTATATATCTTACATATTTTACTCATTTGAAATTTGTAGTAATTATATACACTTCCAGAAGTATGAACAATACATAAAATGATAATATGTATTAATGTCCTAGAAGAAGTTGCACCACAATCACAGTTCTCGCAAAGACTTAATCTCATCTCGTACAGATAAAAAGCTTAATCGAGCAATAAAGCTTGTAGAGGGAAAGAAAAGCAATTTCTGAAGTACTAAAATGATAAAATTAGCAACCTTTGCTTTCAACAACCTGGACCGCCATAAACGCAAACAACGTCAATTAACCAACAAGAGTTTGAAAGTGCAAAACTCGTACGATTACAAATGGAAGTATTATCTACGTGGATACTCGGCAAATGTCAATTGTCTCCGGTTACACGTAATCGTTTAAAGCATTAAATCGCGTTGCGCCGCTTTATCATCGCCGCTATTCACGCCCGGTGAAAAGGTCGCTCCTCTATATTCTCAAAAATAATTACTGTTCACCAAGTAATTACCGCGTGCACGCGTGTTGCGACCTGCTACGAGCACAGACGAAACAACGCAACGGTTAAAAACAAGAGAGAGAGAGAGAGAGAGAGAGAGAGGGAGACCGCGCGGATATTTAGCAACAGGCGCTCCGTGGAAATACGCTTCGCGGGCCTCCACTTTATTCACGAGACAGCTCTATTTTTTATTCGCAAATAAATGTGTCCTCCTAAAAATAATATTTAACGTTCGCGTAATGTGGGGAGAGCAAGCGGGCACGGACGCGAGGAAGGTATATTTTGACAGCGTTGTGCCGCGCAATGTTTTCGTTCCCTTCGAGCAACATGGGCTCACGCAGCTGAACTTTGTACCCCCGGACGACGAGGAAATGATTAAAAAGCTCACGTACTATTTACGTTTCCTACGGTGTCGTCCGAATGAAAAATTCAACGGAAATCAAGCGTTTTAATTAAATTCTATTTAGAAACACGGCCAGCTGTTAATTATTCCGCGTGAACGTTTATGTCGTCCAGTTAACGTTGACGAGTGTTCGTTGCCAATTATATGCACCGCCATTTTTTTCACTCTATTTCAAACGTACCTTCTCTGCCGCCATATCTGACGTTCCTTATCGATTCTGCATATACTTTGATAACACTTTATTGTTCTATATCGGAACGTATCTACATATTGAATGGACATTTGTGAATTGTAATAGTATTCTGATAGATGTTATGTCATTGATGAAGAGAAGAGTAACAATTTTGCGAAGTTGTTGCAAGTTTTTGTAAGCGTGAAGTTTTTCATATTGGGGATGCTGAATTCTTAGATTTATAGATCCATAAATCTATACACACCTAGATTACCAGATTCTTAGATACCTCCATAGAATCATAGATGTGTAGATACATAGATTCTTAGATCTGTAGGTCCACAAGTCAGTAGGTCCAGAAGTTTGTAGGTCCACTAGCCTGTAGGTCTACAGGTGCGAAGATCCACAAGTCTGTAGATCTACAAGTTCGTAGGTCCACAAGTAGGTCCATAGATCCATGGATGTATAGTTCCACAGGTCCGTAAACCCCTATATCCCTACACATATCATGATCTCGCTACATTTCTCTACATTTCAATATCCTCAGATTCTTTGTCTCCGTAAAGAGTACATAACCTAAAAATTAAGAGAGACGAATCTCTACATCTTCATACCCCTAAATTCCTATACTTAGATCCCTACATCCTTAACACCAGCAGATCCTTACATCCCTATAAAATGTGCTATCTTTGGGAGCCCTAATATGTGAGTAGTGTCCCAGAATGATATCGCAACAATAGTAAAACCGAGGTCGTTCCGAAGAAGTTCGAAACGAATTGATTCGTCAAATCCGAAGGAGCGTATCGACGTAGTATCTCGCGCGCACCGACGCTCTCTAATTTCAGTGAAATTTACGCTCGACTAAAGTTCCGGGACTGCAGCCGAACAGAACGTCAGCGTGGCTCTTTGAGAATCAATGTAGAGGCTGCAGTGATGATCGTCGCACATAAATGTAGCCCGAATTGTCTGGAAGCCTTCCTTTAACGAAGCTGTCGTCCCTCGTGATAGAACTCGAGTATTTCGTCCAGCACCACTAATAAGTGGGAGGGAGAGCCGGACGATTCCTCGAGAAAGGCCAATACCCAGGGTTTGATGTTCCTTTCGAGCGGACCCTTGCGAATTCGAGAACGTCTCATTTCATCACGACCCTTCGAAGACCTTCTTCCTTCTCCCCATCGCCCGGCTGACCAGCTGCATCTTCGACTGCTTCGACCCCTCGTATCCGTGGATATCGATCGATATCTACAGAGTTCCTCAAAACTGGCGCGCAACTCGGAAACCCGTGAATCCCGCGCGGAGAAAATGAATCGAAAATTCCTTTACCATTTTTCGATTTACCACGGAGAAATAGGCAATTGAAAATGGAGCATTCGACTTCCGATGCGCGCGGTTTGCATCGATGTCGTATTGACCCAGTTCGATATTCGCATTGGAAATACATCGACAATAGAGTATGCACGCACGTGCGTTTGGAAATACTGGTATTTTGATATTTGGAAGGGTAGGATTGACGAAGTTGAATGTACGATCACATATTTGGAAATGATATATGGAATTTTTCGATTTTTATATCTGTACATTTTCTGGGTTTCAAATTTCTAAGATACCAAACTCTCCAACTTCCAGATTTAATTTACGAGTACTGACATTTGGAAATGTGATAATTTAGAAGTTTACAAATATAATTTGCAGAGTTCCACATCTCCCTATGTAGCTGCATTCCAAAATCCTCAAATCTTTATACATCTATCTCTACATCCCCAAATGTCCCTAAATCCTCACATATTCTTTTCATCCCCTATGCTCATATGTTTCTATATCTCTACATCTACACGTACATCCATGTCGATATCTGATTGTTCGGTAATGAATATAAAGATTTAGAAACATGAAGTTTTCAAATTGAAATTGAATGTTATATTTGTAATGTAGAGGTTGTACAGTTATTTTGAAACATGCTGTATATATCGAGTGGTCTAAATGTTGACCGCTTGCTAGGGATGTAAAATTCAAAGTAGCCTCATAGGCATTTTTATACGCCGCCTCTTTTCCTTAGCATTCTCCATTTTTCTCGCCCTTTCTCGCGTCCATCGATGGAAACGTATTCCGCACCGTCTAATGTATTTATATATGCGGGAGTATGTGCATACGTGGGAATTTCCTTTACCTCCTTTTTTCCTTATTTATGGAAAATCGTGTGCCCAGTAGGGTCTTGGGGATTGTACTTTCAAGGGAAATTGGATTGATTGGAAGAAAATGGATGGTTAAACAGACTCGTAGGGGTTGCTTTGAATTTGATGAGGGTGAAACAGTAATAGGGATGAAATTTCCTGTAACTTGTTCAGTTTTCATACTCAAGTGAACGACTAGTGATTAATTCTGTATTTTGCTATAGGTACTCATATATTTTTACATTTCAAATCAATGTAACGTACGTAATGTTACATCAGTTGTAAATCAGACACAAGTTCGTCAAAATTTAAACGAAGAAAAAAATTATATAAAGTTAAGAACTCATCAGTAATTTTAATGAAACAACTTGCTTGTTCAATGAACAAGACAAATTGTGAAAAGTAATGAATTGTAAACTATATGTTATGAATAAAAATTGTTAATTTAAGCAATTTGCTTTACAATTAACTAATTACACAAATAAATTCACGTTCCACGTAAAATTTGTACTTCAAATTAAAAGCCTTAATAAATTCCAATTTCTTGCCGAACTATTTATTCTCCTGTCGGTGTTTGTTTGCCAAATCGATTACGGGGGACCATCGCAAACTGAGCATCACCATACAATCCTTTCCCGCGTTCATCCCGAACAACCCAGGTCAGAAGAAATCAGCAACGAATAGAAAACCTCGTGGTCTCCAATAATCTCCGGCTGAAAACGCGATTTATACGAAACGGTAAACTTAATAACGCAATTTCGTGAGGACACGCGGCGCTGACGGGTGGGTCGAGCAATTTAAATAAACAAATTATAAATATTCGCCCGCGCGAAACCGTCTCAGCATGAATAATCATTACGTCGTAGATGGGAGGCAAGGCAGCGTCGATTCGATTGATTAAATTTTTAATAATTCATTTGCATTCGACCGCGTACCGTCGCCGCTGGCCTACACCGGGAGACCCTTTTAATATATTTTTAAATTACATTTTTAATTGACGCAACAAATGAATTATCGATTGTTTCGCCCCGATGCGGCTCACTGATGAGCTTATTACCAATGCCTCGTTATGCTTCTCTTAACTTGGAGCTAAGGTAACGGAAGGATATTTTAAAATTGGAACAAAAATTTTCTCATATGTAGGTCACAAGTTTACACTTATGTCACGGGATTCATATGTGGCTAGTTTTCGGTTTCTTATCGTGTTATGTTACTATTTTATGTTATGTCACATGATGAATCGCTATTTTATATGAATTGGATAGCTACATGTATTGTCATGTGCTATATCGCGTTGTGTTGCTATGCGTTATATCGGTACGCGTTGTACTGTTACGCATTGAATTGCTACATGTATTGCAACGCATTGTATCCCTACACGCATATACACGCATGTATAGGGATACACGTTGTATCCCTACACTCATACTGTATCACTTACATGTTCTATTGATACGTCCGGAATCGCTATGTATCAGACTACTACGTATTATATCGCCACGTGGCAAATCTGTATATGTTAGATTGCAACGCGTTGTATTGCCACGCATGGTGTCACTTATGTATTGTGGTCACTCACCCATTGTGTTACTCTTGCGTCAAATCTCTACGTATTAGAGGGTAAGTCGTTGTGTCACTCACGCGTTCTGTTACTCACACGTAGTGTAACCCACGCGTAGTGTTACTCATACGTTCACTCATGCGCCAAATAGCTATGTATTAGACTGCAACGCGTTGTGTTCTCACGCGTTATGTCACTCATGCATTACATTATTTATGCGTTCTGTCACTCACGCGTTGTGTTACTCACATGTAGTATCACTCAGACGTTGTGTTACTCACATGTAGTGTCACTTATGCGCCAAATCACTACATATTAAATTGCAACACGTATTTCCACGCGTTATGTCGTTCCACACGTTGTATCACACACGTGTTGTGTCACTCACGCGCCAAATCTCTACGTCTTCAACTGCAACGCATTGTATCATTGTATGTGTCACCTACACATTATATCAGCAACACATTATATCACTAACGCGTTCTAACTCCACACATCGAATCGTTATGTATTAGACTGCAACGCGTTTTATGGCCATGCATTGCATCACACACGCAACACGCAAATAAAAAAATTAATATCGCATAATAACAATTTATTTTCAATACAAGAATAGATATACACCAAACACAGAGTTATGATCGACAAGTTGTTGAGTTTGAAAAAAATCTGTTGGATTTGTAATGTCCTCCGGGTGCTTTTATGATCAGAAAGCTGGTTCCAGCTTTCCCTCGTCGAGTAACGAGCAAAGTTACACTTAGTTAACGTTACTCAGTTGATTGCCTTTCCAATCGGCACGATGTTTGCAATCAGCTAGGTTTGATTAGGTTGGTTACAAACCCACGTTGATCCTGCGTACATCCCCGAAACGTATAAAACTTCTCTTTTTTTCTGCGAATCGTTTCACAGGATTTTCGTGGAAAAATTCTTTCCAAGTACAACAACTCGCCGTTTCTACTACTTGCAAAACAGGGAGAATATTCGGACGCGAACTTCCCGAGTTTTGCGTTTAAAAAAAAAGCAACATGTTTGTTTAATGAATTTTTATTTATCAATGCACATTTCAATATTCCACAAAATTCTGTAAGGTTCTAGGAACCAAAATTCTAACTTCATTTAGAAATAAACTGTAACACATATCAATCTGTTACAAATATCGAATATTATTATACATATGGTAATAATTAAAAAGACACTTGCTTTAGGATCTCAAATAATCTTCAAACTCTCAAGAATAACTTTTCTTTATATTATATTTTTGTCGAAAATATTTTTGTTATAACACTTTATTTATTCTACCTTCTATGACTGTGAACTAACTTAAAACAATGTCCTTCGTATTATATTACCACATCAATATTGATATGGTTCCAAAAGTGTAAGATCCTCAAGCAAATTATCAAAAGAAAATTATCGGAAATTGATGTTCCAAAGACTGAGAAAGTGAGCAAGTCAATATGAAGTCCCAGGATTGATCATTGTCTCGATGACGAAATAATACGTCGCACGATCTCAGAATCGGATTGCAGAGTCCGCTGCAGCGCGTTCGGTCTCAATCTTCTCCAGCATTCTTCGTCAGGTTCCCTTCTTTGGAGCCGATCAGGGGGTCGCTTAAATATTCCAGCGAGCTAAATGGTTGGGCTCGTTGAAACGCAAGAAACTCCGTAAGGAAGTTTCCACGTCGATCCATCGTCGTTAACCGCAGCGATCCCAAAGAGAAACGAGCAACGTTCCCCTCTCCCCCGCCTGCCCCCGTCCAGAATGGACATTATTACGAGACGAATCGAGGCAGAGATAAACTTCCGGGGCACGGGATCCAGAAGCAGCGCGGCGGCAATATGAAACTCCTCGATCTAATATGGCTTGAGGCGGCGACGAAGCGTGACGTCACATCCGTCCAGTCGTCCACCGGTCATCTTGAATATTGAGTCGACCGCCGGCGGACCGGAAGTTATGAGATTCGGATTTCGACCCCGATGTCCCGATCCACGTTTATATATCCCGTTCACTTCGTTTCGGCTCGATGAACGTTCCTGAACGTGGCCCGCACCCCCTGCCCGCCCCTCTCGCACCCCCCGTTAGTTTCTATCAACCACTGTTTGCGAGACCGTTGGACACCGACAAATGTTGCAATTCATCGAATCTCGACCGGCGGATCGTCGAGTGCAATTAAATTATGCGGCCAAGATACCCGGGCAATAAACCGAGCCGCAGGAAGTGGACGAAATTGGGGCGGGAGAGGGGTTGCCCGACGTTTGACGACTTTGACAACCGGATTGCAGGGCCAGCGAATATAACTTGTTGCGATACGGGTTATTAAAGCGGGAAATACGGTGTTTGGGTGGGTGATCACTTTTGGAGAATATTTTCTTCTCATTTATGTCACTCGAAGATGATCGTTGTATCGTATTTACTGTCAGACATCCCATAGTATAGATTTAATTTTCATTATGTCGCCAGCCCTTCCGCGTTTCTTTTTTTCACGAAAACCCTGTTGACCCTTATTTTAGAATGTCTCAAAAATATACAGTAACTACTGCAGCAAGTAATAAACAATTTACACAGTTTCTTAAAGAACCTGAAGTGTGTCACGCGCCGTGTGTACCACATAGAATTTTTATGAGACATAGCATATCAGGAAAATAATGCAGATCCTTTGGAGTCCTATACATAGACATTTCATTATAGAGACTCTGAAACTAAATATACGGTATTGTAAGCCACCAACAAAAGGCCATTGATTTAAATCTGTATGTTAACGAAGCACTGTCTTGATGCTGAGAATAGATCTTCCTAGAATTGTGTTGTTGGTGGAAAACCGGATTGATCACAAAGGGCTTTAAATATTCTATACATAAATGTATAAAAATATACATGATTTCATCCAAATTTAAGTGAGTCCTAATATTCCCTCCATGAATCAATTTGAAATCGTCCTATATTTGTTTTATCTTATGCAACACGAATCAATATTCAACACGTCCTTTTGTACTATTTATGTACATTCGATGGGAAAATGGTAACATTGTGCATGAGACAATCGAGGACGGAAACAATTAAACAACTGAACAGACGAACAGGAATACGCAGTCTGAAATGTTAAGATTAAGACGTCAGTTTCGAATTTCTATAATAATGACGTCAATAAACGTTTATTAATATAATACAACTCGATCTATAGATTTCCAAGTGGATCAAGAAGAATTTCCTTGTAACTTCCAAATTTCTGACAAATTGCAAAATTTCCAACTTACAAATCGCTAAAGTATGAAATTTGAAATTATTCAAATTAATAGTTAAACAATAATTAAGAACATGAGATCCTTATTTCAAAGAAGTGTGGAATGCATTGCAAAATTACTATGTATGGAGTTTTCTATAATGACGTATGTTTTAATGATGTATTCGAAAGCACACGCGTTCCTTCAAAAGTCGGAAACCACCTTAAGGCTGCGGATTGAAAAGCTTTGGAGGGTAGACGAAGAAAAAAATTGCAGCGTCAGTAGCATCAGGGTGACCGGTTAGCCGCACAGGGGTGTCGCGAGTGTCTGAGAGGGGTTGTTGGTGGTTGCAATATTTGCAGAATCGGGACTCGGGTAACACAAGCCTGGAGGGCATCGAAAATCGCGAGGATACCGATGGGGTCTCTTTTTGTTCGCATCGAGCGCGTCATCTTGCAGCGCAGAGTCGCGTCGCGTCGTCGGGGGGCGGCGGGCCCGGGCACCGGTTTTAAATTCCTTTTGAGTCCGTCGCGCGGGTGTTGCGGTGCAGCGCAGCACGACGGAACAACGATCGACAGAGGATGACGCCGATCGAAAGAGGAAGGAGCAGCCCGCGGAGGACGGTGGGGCACCGGCAAGAGCGGAGGGTAGGTAACGCGAGTGCGCACTCGAAAAAAAAATCATTTGCACGGTAATTCGAAGCCTGGATTTCAGTCGATAAAAGGATGCACACACGCCGCGGCGCATACAGAGGGAAGAAACAAATGAACAAATTCGCGTTTCAGAATAATGCCCGGCAATCCCATCCACCCGCCTGCCTCTCTCGCCGCTTCGCCCCCTTACCCCGCCTCCGCCCCTCGTGGCATGGGCCACCACGTACCCCGTGTACCCGTCCGCGCCCCCCTGGCACCCTTGCCCACCCAGCCACGTCCTACGGCCTCACCCGCCTCACCACTGTCGATGCGCCGTGGCACCCACCCCTCCCGGTACACACCGCTACCCGCGCAACCCCACAACCCTACTTTTTTCATTCCGTCCTATCAATTGATCAGGTTTTAAATTTCCGCGTCCATCCGAGCCGCGCCTCCACCTCTTCCTCCTCCGCCTCCTCCGCCTGTGCCTCCTCCTACCGGCTGCTCCTCCACCCCGTCGTGGTGTCCTCTTCCACCTCTCGTCCATCGTACGCGACCTCATACCCCCTTCGTTCGATCCTCACTCCCCCCGCGGACTGTCCCTCCTCTCTGTTTAATTAAAAGGACACATTAAATTATTTTTTCAATTGAACCCCCCATTGTTACTCGCAGACTGCTGATTCTATCCAATCGTTCTCTCGCTCGCTCGCTCGACTACTCTTCGTTGCCCGCTCGCTAACCCCCGCGCCGAAGCTTCACCGCATCTCGCTCACCCTTTGACAGAACGACTGCTAGTCGTTCTCTTCTAGTCCGGGTTTTTTTTCGCGTTAGAAGCTTTGTACCAGTACGCGTGCGCTTTCGTGTGCGCTTTGTACATATGTGCATGCACGAAAGAGTATATAGACCGGTGGTGATGTGTGGAAGTCTGTCACTATGTACCGGTGATGTTTTGTATGTAGGTGTGAAAAGTTTGGGTATATGCATGGGGTATGAGTCGATACATGTACGAGTATCAGTAGGTACATGGAGGGATGGTTTAACCATTAAGTGACAGCACATGCTGAGACATCAACAGTAACGGGTACCAAAAATATTCCATTGTCGGATTTACCGTGGATTGTTTCAAGTCTCTAAGGTGTACAATGCTGAAACTCCAAATTCTGTAACTCTCAAGGTCTCAGGGTCCCAGAGTCTCAAGGTCTTAATCTATCAGTCTCTTACAGCCTCATGGTCTCAGAATCAAGGTCTGTTTCAGTCTCCCTCTCACAGTTCCAGTTTCAAATCCTTACATTCAACCCCCAAGGTTGGATATCCATTTCAAATGAAATAAGGGATTCTACATTGTAAAGATATCGCATGCTTCTTGCAGAAAAATTGTCCAATAATTCAAGCAATATAACACGAATGCAAAGTATTTAAAATTTCCTGTAAAAACTACACGTGGTCAAACTTTAGTCCATGCATCGTACATTTTCCTGTAAAATTCGAATCTTCCCAGCTTGTATCTCGATCTTCGTCATGAGTTACATGACACCCTGTATATATACATATAATATCTTTTCGCAATCGCGCTCGCGCGCTTTCCTATTAATTGGGAAATACCGAAATGCGCGGAATATCGAGCACCTTGATGGCTCGACTAGCGGTGCCCCTCCGCAACGTCCGAACTAGAGGACGAAGAGGTGCAGCAAGAGGTGGAGGCAGGGATAGGTAGGTGTGGGTGGCCGGATGGGTGTTAGTGTGGGTGTGGCGACGATTTTTTCGACGACAGGCCTCCACCGTTCGGTCGTTCTCGTTAAACGAATTCGACGGCTTTCGCGAGATTGGGAATGAGAGCTGCGCTCTCTGGCTGCGAGATATTTGGGTTACTTCGAATTTTACCCATGTGAAAAAGGTGATTAGAGGACTGGCCGACGATTGTTCCGCTGCTGAATGTTCATTAGGGGAACGCTCGATGAACGTTCGATGCGCGAGCCTCCTGTGGCGAGCTTCACAGTTCTGCTTTTCATTCAAATCCTGACGAGAATATGCGCTTCGTGCTTAGAGATTGCGAAAAACACAGATAAATTTGGGACAATCGTTGTCTTGCTCGATTTGTCTCGGAGATGATCGCTTAATTTGAGTGCGTGTTGAGGACTCATTTTTGAGGGGATGCTACATTTGTTGTACTAAAATTAACACATATGTACACGTAATTTGCCCAATCGTTATTATTCGTATATATACGTTTATAAATGCTATGGAGTAGGATTGTGTGTAGGATATGATCACCTGACTTTGCGGTTGACGTTAACATCCTGTATCTGTAAGTAACCAAGTACGCCAATGACCAAAATTAGAATAGATTACTATTCAAACCTCATAATGAAGAGATCATAATTAGCTCATGAATTCTGCGAAAACGAAGCTCAATGTGTTCTCAACGTTTCGAGCGATTCTAAAGAACCTAATTTAGCCCCGATTAAAGAAACAGACAGGTGAAATCGATATCTGGAAATATTCTCATTCAGAAGCATAAACGTGCCGAATATCTAGATGACATTTACGTAACAGATCGAAGCAATTGGTTTATTAATGGCTGTCTTGAAATCGATTATATAACGAGCGTATCTCTTAGTTTAGCTGACCAAAATAAATCGGGTATATTCGCCAATTAGAACAGAAAATCCCTAGATTCCTCGGCCACCCAAAATATCCCATACAATGTCATACCCTCGGCTCGCTTCTAATTACTTCGAATTTCGTTCGAGTGACCGTTCAAAGAGATACTTCTTCGAAAGAAATTACAAATAAAAAAAAAAAGATCGCGCTTATTTACTAATTGAGACGTTTTCATTAAGATTCCCGTAATCAGCAAGTTGGCCATTGTCCAAGATAGGCCACGGTCCAACGAAAAGAAGGGGTCTACAATCCGTGGCTCTCTCTTTGTTCGCCTGGCAAAGAAGTCTGAATCGGGCTCGGCTACATCGGTAATTCAGAAAAGCTAATTAAAAGTTGACTCGTAGGTACGAAGGCCAGCGCATCCTCGCCAGTCGGCCCCTTGAAATGCCCTCGGTCACCAAGCCGACCGCTATGAGGGGTTAAGTGAGGTGAAAACCAACCCCAGAGAGCACAAGTCTCACCTCACTCCACCTCTTATCCTTCTGATCCCGTTCCGCCACTTTTTTCCCAGGATTATTGTCGCATTGTCTTGATGACCACAAACGTTTTCTATACTCTGTCGTACCCTGCACCTCTTTCGCCCAGTTTGCGACGAAACAAGGGTGTTGTTCACCGGACGACGCGTATAATAGGGCCGAAGATATAGAAATAATTTCACGACACGGGATTGGGCCAAATAATTGTCATCCGATGTCACATTATGGTATGCTGCATGGCAGAGTAAATTAGAGAGAATGACGATGTTCAAAGAGAACTTCCATTTTACTGGGAAATTACAATTTGGTTGGTAAATTTTGTGAACGGTAAACTTTGACATTCTTGAGTTTAGAATGTTAGCAAATTTTGGAATTTTGCATTCTAAATTTGGGAAATTTGGGAGTTGGGATTTGGAACCTCGGGGGTTGCGGTTTTCTAAATTTTGAAACAGAGAATTTGATCTTGGGAAGTGTGGGGACTTGAAGATTTGGAAGCTTGGGAGTTTGGGAATTTGAGAATTCGGATGATTGAAAATTAAACAATTTTGGGATTTGTAAATTTAAGGACTCAAGTATTTGGAAATTTGGGAATTTAATTATTTGAATATTCAGACTTGAGAAACTGAAAATTGGAAGATTGACAGATGATTTTAAAAACTTGACAATTTAGAAATCCCGATATTTAGGGATTAGAAACTCATTAGTTAAAAATATGATAATTTATAAATTACAAAATTTGAAAATATTAGAATTTCAAAGATTTATCAATTAGAGAGTTCTGTCATTTCATTCATATCCATAAAAAACTTTCATTATATCCAAGATTATTATCACGCTAAAACATAGTAAAGATTGACTATTGTTTTTGGTTATCTAGTTACGATCATTTAATACGATTTATGCTCGAATATCCTAAGTGGGTCATATTTCATTGATGCACATTTCTCGTATTGTAAAATCATTGTTTATACAGGGTGTCCCACAATAAGTGTAAGAGCCGAAAAGGGGAGGTAGGTGGGGCTATTTTGAACAGCTTTTTCCTTTGCCAAAATATTGGTTGAGGCTCCATTTTCGAGTTATTAGCAAAAAACACTGACCAATGAGAGCGCGCATAGACCGGGCGCGCGACAGCGTGAGCGAAAGCTTCGAGTGTGACGGCCGATCGTCATCGCGAACAAGCATATCGATACCACGTCGGTATAACAGGAAGCTATTAGGTGAAAGTTAAATCGAATAACGAATTCAGAAATTAAGAATAATATTAAGATCTTCATTATTCTTAAATAGAAAATAAACCAATTAGTTGTTGTTTACCCAGACCAAGTATATTGTATTTATTTTATGCCTTCGAAAAGGAATAAGGAATAAATTCACAAAAATTAATTTTGTCAACTATTCTAATGAAGCAAACGAATAAATTCATTTCAAAACGAATGCGTACCTTGTCTATGAAATGAGATAGAACTGGAATGGAATATGTAATGCAGTAACTCACTGAAGTCAAATAAATCAATTCCTGCGTACGTTTAATTGTAAAAATTCACAAACAACTTAAATAAAACTTACCGATTGATCCATGAAAAAACTAGCTTCGATAAAAAATATTTGTGTCACCGGGTAGATTCACCGATCAGAACATCAACAGCTGATGTCCTGGCAGGGTCAATGAACTCTCAATTTATTTCACTGTCTCTTTCTAATAATCGCACAACATAAGCACGACCGGTAAACGGACCGAATAAAAACGCGTGAACGATTATTCATAGATACGTATGTTTAACGATACACTGTATTCTCATTAGAAGGCATCCGAATTGAGGAATCGGTATTATATTATATTTTATTAGGAGATATTGTTGAACGGGCCACGAATCTCGGTTTCGTTCTCAATCGCGAAGCGTGGGTCGCAAACGGTTGCTATGCAACGGGGATCTGTTGATCGACTGCGGCGACGATCGAGACAGTCATCGTTTATTGTCGAAAGTAACCGGCCGAAATAAAATATATCGTAGTTTTTAATCGAAAATTCCGCTTTCTTTCTTTCAAGACAGTATAGTTAAAATTATTTATGAATATTCGTTCACGTGTTTTCATTCGGAATATTTACGTGTCGGGCTCATAGTGACTAATTAGTGAAAAGTGACAGGGAAAAGTGATAATGAAAGCTAATAATGAAAGGTGACGGTGATAGGTGACAGTGAAGTAAATTGAGAGTTTCTGTGTGGTGATTTATTTTTTCTAACGGTAAGGATCGGTGGATCGACACGGTGACAAAGATGCATTTTCATCGTAACTATTTGCGGTTCAATGGGTAAGTTACATTTAAATTTGTTAATTATTCCACTTGAATTTTTATTTGTTGAATGAAAAAGTTATTTAATTTTTCAAAAATGAGAATATGTTCTTTTCCATCATCACAATATCTAACTAGAATAATTTTCCATATTTTATCTATTATTTCTTTGCGATAAGGAATAAACGTATCGAATAAATTCGATTTATTTTGATTACGTAAGTAAGGACTAATTTCTTTATTTCTTATCCACGAATGAATTATAATTCAAAAATAATCCAGATTTTTGGTATTCATTATTCGATGTAATTTTCATCTAACAGCTTCCTATTATACCGACGCTATACCGACGCCGTGTCGGTACGCTTGTTCACGATCACGATCGGTTGTCATATTCGAAGCTGTCGCTCACGCTGTCGCGCGCCCGGTCTATGCGCGCTCTCATTGGTCAGTGTTTTTTGCTAATAACTCGAAAATGGAGCCTCAACCAATATTTTGGTAAAGGAAAAAGCTGTTCAGAATAGCCCCACCTACCTCCCCTTTTCGGTTCTTACACTTATTGTGGGACACCCTGTATATGCATATCGCGTTAACGTATAAACGATGATAATTTATTTACAAATATTTTCAGCGATGTTCCTTGTCGAATATTTAAAATTTGTAGGTGTTGATGTACAGTGTTTGCGGCGAGTTATAGGTCGATTGAATAGGTGTGAGAGTGACGATGCCAATGACACAGAGAATCGATGTGGAATTTTTGAATGACGAGTGCGTGCGTACGTTGGTTTACGTGTATGTGTATGTTCGTGTGATTGCGTGAAGAGTTAACGGGATATCAGAGTGGAATCAAAGGGTAGTAATTGAAGTTAGAATACTGAACAGTGGGAATTATAAATCGCGATAATCATTAGGGTTAAAGGAAAATCATCATCAAATAGTGCTTTTAAATTTTCATTCTAATTTTTCAATTTATAGACAAATTACTGCTTCTTGTAGCATTTGAAAAAATTTTATTAAAATAAAAACCCATTTTAGTTTTATTAAAATCAAAATCCGTTTTAATTTTATTAAACTCAAAATCCATTTCAATTTTACCGAAATCAAAATCCACTTCAATTTTATTAAAATCAAAATCCATTTGAATTTTATTAAAATCAAAATCCATTTCAATTTCATTAAAGTCAAAATCCTTTTCAATTTCATTAAATTCAAAATCATCGTTTGAAATTTTATTCCTGCAATACACCTATGTCTAGCACAAGAATGTAGAAAGTGGTTCTTGACATCAAAGTTTGGAGAGCTTTCTGATGACAATATTATAATTTTTTCTGTAATGTAATGCGTTGGGAGATGAAAGTGATCCAAGGAAAAGAGACTGGGGCGATAACTCTGGGAGCCCCGTCGTCGAGCTGGTACGCGTGCCGAAAGATGCTCCAACAAATTGGCCATCGGATGGCCTTTTTCTCACCCTGTCGCATAAGTGGCCGAACGAACACGGCTCTCGGTGACAGGGTCATCCAGTTCTTGAAGCCGCGATCGGCGCACCTGTCGTCCCATCGACTTCCTTTTTTCTCGTCGCCTGTCACCGGAAATCCGTGCAACGACACTACCCGCCATCGTATCTGTCGATCTGCGGTATCGGCGACGAGGGCGATTCATCAAAGTGTTGCCCGCCTCCCTTTCCTCCTGCTGTTTCGCGTGCGCCCGTGGCCCTACGGACTAACGAAATATTACGTCGTCGACGGTGCGAGAACGTCCGTACGTGTACCCGTGGATGGTCTGTGTACGTGTACGAATGTACGGTCTCTCCACCGACTAAGCGGATACGCGGAAAACGAGCTCGTAGATGGATAAATACTAAAACGTCAGTAACTCACGATCAGGCTGAACACCCTCTTCTGCCATTTTCCTCTTGCTCCGCTGCTCTCGCGTCCTCCCTTCTTTTTTTTACCTCCCTCATTCTGTTTATTCCTCTCGCTCCTCCTCTGTCCGCGTGCTTTGTGCGCGACGCCTATATACGCATTGTATACATCCTGCAGGATGTACATCTAGATCAATAGCATTGGAAATTATCCAAACAAATTATCGATAGAGCGAAAAAAGCCGAGGCCGAGACCGACCAAGCCGAACCCGAACGAGGCGCTACATCACGCGCGTAGCTCGGCCGGAAGAGAACGAGAGCCCGGATCCGCGGGTGGGACAAAGAGCGGCGACAAAGAGCGACAAGGAGCGTATTAAAAAATAAAAAATTGCCGTACATTTTTCAGGCATTAACGTGTGCGTGGGTGGGTTGGGGTCGTTGCAGGCTGAAGAGTCGGGGGGGATTGGACGCGGGGGAAACGCTTTTTAGGGGCGCGAAAGGGGTTTACCAGCCCCTGCTCTGCTCTGCTCGCGTTTGCACCGGGGGTGAAAAGGTGGAGAGAGGGTACCTACGTGCATGTCTCCTCCCGATTGGCCTGCCAAAGCCCCCCAGAAGCCAATTCACCAGGAGCGTGTTTAGCGCAATTTTTCAAAATTAACTAATGTTCGACAGCCAGCGCCGCGTCGCACGCCTTTCCGCTGCACCGCATCGCGCTCGCTCACTCCGTCGCGTAACATTAATCACACTTAATTAAGGGGGCTGGCCAGTCAAAAATCGATTCTCTTTTTTTTCAGTTTTAGAAGCTGTTATCCTTACTCGATAACGCGGTTGCTGGTTTAGGTTAAAAGTGTAACTGTACATTCGCTAGACGAGGGAATTTATTTTTTTATTTTATTTAACGGTGGAACACGTTTAAATGATTGACTCCACGTTTATTAGTTTAATTAATAACATTTGATACAATTTTACCAAATGCGTAATGGTTGTATGTAGGCGCCATATGTAGTGTGACATTATGTACTACATTTTTATATGAATACGTTGTATGTGACTTTACAGAATATCATAACAAGTTTACATCCTTTATTTGTAGAAAGTAACAATTCTTTTAAATAACCAAACGTGGTAAGAGGTTAGTAAAGTGACGGGCCAAATCCGAGTTGACTGTGAGGTCCTCTTGCGGCGAAAATGAGGAACTCCGTCCATCCTTCTTTCTCCTCGATTGCTTTGTACGGAAGCGACAAGGACAGCGACGTCTTTCCAAAAATGCGGGGACAAGAAGTAGCATTTTCTCTTTCTGAAAATATTATTTGTATAATTATACAGGGTACTATGCAATACAATTTTACAATTTCGTTTCATTTTCACTTTCATACTTTCATTTTTTATTCCTTACAAAAAGAAATTTTAACTTCATGAGAAAATTCTTAGGTTACACTTATTTCATTAAAAAACTGGTTAGGTTAGTACCAGTCCACCCTGACCAGTATTGCAAGTTTTGTTAAATTAATTATTGCAGAGATAAACAAATGTACCAAACGCTGTAATGCCTATATTAGCGTGTCTGACCATATACGTCAACCTCTACTGTGTCAGTCAACGTGTTGCCTATCCCGATTTGCAAGTGCAAAAATTAGAGAATTAAAAATCTGTGTTACAGAGGGTTACCGATAACCAATATTTCAGTGAACATATAGCTCATATTTCTTTATTTAAACCTTGCACTTATTTTGCAAATAAATCACGCACGACAGAAACAATGTTGAATCGGTACAAAAAACTTACATTCGGTAAGAGCGATGTGGCAGAGCGGATGAGCAGGGGTAGAATCTGTGGAAGGGCGTTCAAGAAAGGGTGCGATTTCTCGTTGTTTCATCGAACCAACGCTCGGCAACGCTCGCTTTTCGTCGCGTTTGGCGGCCAGCGTAAAAATTACGTCGACTAGAGTTTATTTGTCCGGAAATGGCGGTGCCCCGGGGGTGGTGCTTGCACGGTTATAGGTGCGGGGCAGAAAAAAAGGGGACTGGCGTAGGTGGTGGCGGAAGTGAGAGATAAAATGCCGGGTGGGAGCGAGAGAAGGTACGTACGTACCTACCTACCGGCGTGGTTGATGTATTGCGTATTATTTGTGTGTTGCGTTCGTTGCTGCATTGCGCGCTTTTTTCTGCTCCCACCGCCTATTATTTATTAGCACTAACGTGCAATTGTATTGATCTGCAATATACCACCCGTCCGGCCCCACCCACGTCGATGGATTTTTTTCCTCTTTTCGAGGATGTATCCGGACTTGCTGGGGAATGGAAGTTTGCTACGATTGGCCCCGCGTGATGGAACAACCGCTGATGCTACACTTCGTCGTTCCAGCATGTCACGGTTTTACTTTACCTTCTTGTCCGCCGTGATTTAATCCTCCTCGCGTTTAATGATACCCTCGATCATCGAAAATTCCGGAAATCTTCTTACATTCGATTTAATCGAACGTTGACTGAAGGCTTGTTGGTCACGCTCGCACGGCGAATACAGAGTCAAATGTGACCCAATAGCAACGACTTTTATGTATTTGTGAAAACGGTGTTGTTTTATTGAATATTTTGACTTCCGGATAAAACAATGGAATTTGTTATGTAACTGAAATATTGTTGTATATGTTTTTCATAGCAGTGACAATCATTTGGATGTTCAACTTAAATGGAACACCCTGTATACAATATGTATATATTGTTCTCTGAATTATAATATTACACTCTGAACTTCATATGAGACAGACTACTTGGGAAGCAGATGATTTTTGAATGCGGTTTTTCATCTAGTATATTGAGGTTATTTTATCATAAAATAATTTAAGAACTTGACTAAACAGCACAGAAAACATTAAATATCTGATGAGAACGTCACTCATTTGTATATTCAATTAAAATGTGATGTATTTTTCTTATCACAACACTTCAAAGATTTAATATTCTTATATAATTCAGTTCATACGTCTAATACGTCTTTTCAAACCTTATTTATTTATTCCCTGTCTATATAGATAATTTACTAAGAACATTGGAAACTGTCAATAATCCTAAATAAAGACTTCTTCGAAAACATAAGCATTATGGTAAATGATATCGAATGTTAGTTAACTATAAGTAGGTGCGAAAAACGACCCTCAACTCCTTTATGTACTGACCCACATAGATAAATGAATTAAGTAAATTTTACTGAAGAATTTGTATTTCTAGTTCTGCTGTTACACTTGTGCAAGGAAGAGAATGAATATTAATTAAATTTAAAATGAATATTAAATTGAAGGTTCAATTCATCCGAATCCTCCAATGGATTCATCATTCCTCAGCGACGGCGGATACTTTCCACTTTTTCTTTTCAATGAATTTGAATGATGTGAAAAGGCTATTGTATTGTTCCAATCTTAGAATATTAATATGTTCATAATCAGGGTCAAGTACGCACTACCTTCTTGTATGATAATGCTGTGTTCCATATATGAATCACAGATTGTGAACGTATTTATATTTGCTGATAGTATTTCAGTAATGGTATGAAATCCATATTGAAGAAATCCATGAAAAATGGAGATCTTGAAGAATCAACCTTCGGATCTCCATAGTCATAGGAAGCTACCTAATCTCCCGTGCTAGCGTCAGTACTTACTACCATGATTCTGTACATTAGGAGTCTGAAGGTTTTGTGTGCTTATGAACAAAATGCGGAACCAACCTGAGCTCAGTTCTAAACTAGATGTGAACCGAATATGGACACGTTCATAAACAAAATATGGATCTAACTTCAGCTACAAAGACCTGTAGAATCAGTATATGGGATATACGGAGTTTATTCCCGAAGAGATAGGTGCAGTTGAAGGTGCATGACAGGAAGGAGGAAATCTTAAATGGCTGTACTTTCGATGATACCGAAAAGTCCGGCGTCGATGACACGTGAACGCGGTGCAGGCGTTCGTACGCGTCGATGCGCCGCGTCAAAGTGAATCTAGCCGACGAGCATCAGCGGAGCTATTATATCGTCATCATAACGATATAACGCGAAATCAACAGGGTAACGATACACAGAGACCGGGGGGTCCCGCGTGGCGAAACACAATAGCATCCGCGTGCCGACCTGTCCCAAGCCCTCTCTCTGTCTCTCCTCGGCGTTTCTCTGGTCAGCTGGCTCCCCGTGCCCCTCGGCCCGCTCGCGCTCGAAACAGCCGGCAAGCCCGCGAAACTGACCGTGTAGCGGGCAGTCGCGTTGCGTTGCGTTGATGTAACTAAATGATTGGGTAAATGATTCCACAGCGTGCCGCGAGTAATTGAGTGGTGCTGGTGTGGGCGA
The DNA here is from genome assembly GCA_036983795.1 of Megachile lagopoda. Classification (NCBI taxonomy): domain Eukaryota; kingdom Metazoa; phylum Arthropoda; class Insecta; order Hymenoptera; family Megachilidae; genus Megachile; species Megachile lagopoda. The sequence continues at coordinate 7,508,210 of CM072797.1, read as the reverse complement.
TGACTGCCGGAGAGCGGCGCCACTCGGTTGTATGGGTGGCCGTTGCACGTGTGTACCACGCCATACAGGGATCAGCTCGGGAACGGGCAGTGCATCGTGGTGCTACCGGCTCGCGTCCTCACACTCGTGCACCGGCCGTGTACACACGGGATGAACGATGCCAGAGTGTGGGTGGCACGCGCGCCCCACGGCAATGACGAGTCATCCACGCTAGAACACCTCGCTTCTGCTCGACGTTCTCGCTCGGACCAACGTTCCATCGAGCTTGTTCGCTAACTCCCGGCCTCTGTTACCGTTTGGCCTCTCGCTCGTGCCCTCCGCCAATACCAGCGTCCATTGGTGTCCGCGACACTGTCGCACACATGCGAAGAGGCCCGTAGGCCGCGGCCGTGTCATGATTTCGCGTTTGTTTACGCGCTCTCACCGGTCACTCCCCGTCTCTCTCGTGCTCGCCACTGATCGCTGCCTCTCTCGTCGAGAGGGCTCTCTCTTTCTCTCTCTGTCTCTCCTCGTTCCTCTCACCTGCGGTCGGGTGTTGGCAAATTTGCGTGGCCGCGGGGATATGTTTTCGTTTCCAATGATTTATGCCGGCAAATGGGTCGCGCGCGCGTGAAAGTGTCATGCACCGTGTTATCGATGACAGCTATCGATGGGAAGGTCGAGTACCGTGCATTCTCGAAAGAATGCGGCTTTGTGGCTGGCCGCGCGATACAAACAAGCGCGCCGACCGGGAGGGGAAATCATCGAACGCACCGCGCGGAAAATCATCCCGGTGATACCGTTGCCGCGGGATGGTTGGGGCTGACCGTGAATCTCGCTAATTATCCTGCCACGTGGATTCTGTTGCACATTCATCGTGTTTATAAAGTTTTCGGGGGATTAAGGAGACACTTGTGGATGGAGAATGCAGTTGTTTCTCTTCGGATTTTAGGCTATGTTGCTCCTATGCATCTTCAGGGTTATTTTAACCCTTTCGTTACGAAAAATGCATCTGTACTCTTCAGATTACTATATTGTATATAAAATATTTTCAAGATGAACTGCTAAATCTGAGGATCAAACTTACTTTTTCGTTAACCCTTTATCTTAGGACTTCTTTGGCAAGCGTATCCGTTAGAGCTAATTATTTGCAGCTACACTGTTCAAATGAATCAATTTAATTGAAATGTCATTATATCCAACTTCCGATTACGAAAATTCTAACTGAAATTAATACTTGAAACTCGCGATTGGTATACATTGTTAATACAATATTATTATTCAGTATTCCCAATATTATATTATATATTATTAATTAATAATATTAACGATATGGACATATCTTTATTAAGGTAGCAAGTTACAATTGAAATGATCGATATGCCTCCATAAGTAAAAGTTAACATTGTTTCGAAATAAAATTCTAGTGGGCATACATTTACTAGCAACTATATATAATTAATGTATTTAAACACACATCACTCTGAGAGCGTCCACTAACAAGAAAAGTCGCTGCTGAAGTGAATCTGACAATAAGTGAAATAAAAGAGCGTTGTCGTTCATTGGCGACGCCATCTTGTCACATGACATCTTGACCCGAGTAGTTCCAGAAAATGGTGGAGCAACTACGCGTCTACTATCGAGTTACATCATAAAAATAATGAAATTAAAATTGCATTTAATAACCAATAAAACACGCTTCATTTTTCTTAAAAATCATCGTGCAACCAGAATCAACAATATAGCGATAAATTAACTCGGGCATGGAGTGTCCGAAACGCGTTGCGGCTCGCTGGAAAATATTGTATAATCATATATCAAGACCACCGCGATACAGGCGTGCAATCGTCAATTTAACGTTTACCTCCATCACGAAATTCGACGCAATATTTCCCTTTCTATGGTATGCCGGAGTAATTCCGTTTTTGCACAAACAATGACAGTGTAGCCGCGGCCGGGGTGTCGTGCAAATTACCCATTAACGTCGCTTGATAGTTCGACCGGCTCGTTTCCCAACGATCATGCCCATTATCATTCCCTCGTACGTTTTCTCCATCGCTAATCCGGCAAAGACAACTTAACGGACCACGCTCGGAAAGAGAATGGATCGCGAGAAGCGTTTCAGGCAAGTGACAGTACCTGGCAAAAAATGAAATCGAATTTTGCTTGACAGAAGTGGGGTTCGTAATTTAAAAAACAATGGACGCTAAGGCACAATGAGGCCAAATGAGATAGGGGATGGCAGAAACGAGGGATGAGAGGGTGTGGGAACGCGGAGGATGGGGGATGAAATCCTATACTGGACAAGGGGAAGGCGATGGTGTGGGTGGTCAGAGGCTGGCTCCTAGCGAAAAGTTCAAACGGTTCCCGAGCTCGAACAGAGAGAACGTCCCTCCGGATTAAGCTTATGCCGCATTAATTAATTTCTATTCTTTTGATTCATAAAGACCTCGGCTGCATTTTTTCGCCCCTTTTTCCTTATTGTGCGCCGCGGAACGACGAGAAAACCCGCCACAAGTGATATTTCATTTAACGTTCCACGGTCTCTTTGAATAAGAATGCTACCGATTAGGTAAATCATACCACGTTGGGAATTTTCGGTACATTTACTTCGACAAATAATTAAATACGCTCTATGATATAATTATACCATATTGCAAATCAACAAATTTATAACCAACGAAAAAGTTCTAAGTTCTATGTTCTATGATTTTTGGTTTGAAGAATTTATTCAGTTTCAAACGGGTTCGCGATGGTACGAAAGTGCAAGAACAGGTTCATATTCATCACTAGAAGCTCCTATCGATTGTTGGTCTAATTGTGTTACTGTGAATGTCCGATTCACCCAGCGGACCCCAACGCTGCTCAGAGAGGAACCGAAATACGGCTCCCGTGCTCTGACGGGTAAAAAGGGTGGTTTGCATATTTTTTAACGTCCGCGGAGCATCCTGAAAATTAATGTAACTTTCACCCGTCGAACCGCGACTTTATTCGGTAACAAACGTTCCCGCATACCTACGATAACATCGCATAAAAAGGGAAAAGGTGAAGTAACCTCGTACTTTTCTTGTCACGCGAGACAATGTTCGAATTTATTCGCTGTCCATGGAGAACGTTCAAATTATCTCGTGGCTATTGTAATGAGTAATACGTGCACAGAGTGTTTCAGAAAGATTGCACCTGATGCAAATGTAGGTTTCCAGGTTATTTAAAACAAACATGATATATAAGAATGTAAAAAATTTCTCTTTTTGAAAGAGAATCTTTGAAAGAATTACTCAAAATTATACAGATTTGAAAATTTCCAGATTAGAATATTTTGTAATGCTTAGATGATTAAATATTCTTGAAATGTTAAAGAATTTGATGGTTTATGGTGATTAAAAAATTTTGATGGTTGAACTTGATTTATGTAGGTTATAAAACTAAAGGTTTTAAGACTAAAAGTTATCTGAAGTGTCGCGTATGCGAGTGTTTTGAAGCACTTTGTACGAAATAATAAAACAAAAAAACGCCGTATCCTGAAACTATGATTGCACGTAATATTTCGCTTTAATTCTTGGCGAATTTAATCCCGCGGTTTTCACCGTTCGTCTCATGCATATTTCAATAATTTCGTGCACCCCTGTTGATACAGTGGACCCGTTGTATCCGCGGAAAATCTGTCGAGTGTCGTGCAAATTAGCGTCGCAAAAACGCGGTTTTCTACTGAAATCTCGGCCAAATCTTCTTTGGTCTCTTATTCCGAGTTCCCCTTTACATGTTCGATAAACGAAAACTGATGAAAGTTTGATCTTTCACATTCATCTGGAACATTTTATGTCGAGTTGAAATTTGACGCAAAGATCGAGCGTTCGTAGATCGCACGAGTGGACAGAGCAACGGAATTCGCGGTCCATGAGAATTTCATTTCGTTTTAAAACGTAATTACAATAGAAATAGGAGATATTGTTTGTTCCTCGAGCCTGGTGGCGTTTGCGCGTGGACCGCGGATAAAATAGACAAGGTCCCTTTATTTGTTCCTTTGTGGCCGACGAGGTAACTGGATCCCAGCGGTTAAATAATAAAGGAGCCAGAAGTCGAGGCGCTAATTAACAATACCTTTGCGTCCTCGCTAATTGCGCTTCACTTTGTTATATTACGTTTTAAGTGGGACCGTGCTGAGAATTACGCGGCCGCTCATGCGTTGCCACGTTCATTTGCATAATGAACGAAACCTGCCGTTAATTAGACTCATAATCGAACCCGAGAAGAGGCCAGATTGAACGGCTTACGAGATGAAATATTAATACTCCTCGATTTTTTACGTTTAATTTGCTTGTATTACAAATGCTCACACTTTATTATGAAACCTTTTTGCAAATTTTACTGAACACGGATTATAATGACGTTTAAACGTTAATGAAATTTCACGAAGATTAACTGTTCCAAAATGGAAGTAATTGTATTTAAAGGCGTGATTGGATTGAAAGTTACGTACTTTGTAATACAATTTTCAAAATACCTGTCCAAATTGTGTGTACCAATGTTTTAATCTTATCTCTGTCGTGATACAAAGCTTGAGAACATATTTCTGTCTCCTGTAATATTGATAAAATAATGAAAACACCTGCTTGTTTAAAGATTAAAATATCCAACCCCTCCGAATTGCGTAAAAATTATTGCGTAACTATTTCCGAATACGAATTCACTTAGCTGATCGTAACAACAGCGTATCAATCGTTTTCCAATCACTGTCAATCTCATATGTATAAAATGATGCGTTGAACGATAATGAAAAACGATAGGAAAAAGAATGATGAAAAAACGTATATACATATCCAAGCGGCGCGCGGCCCGTTCGATCGTTTTTTTCCGTGAGAAAAGAAACGTGTGTACGAGCCGTGTGTGCGGGTGCGTTTTCACGCGGCCTTGCCAACTAGTATGCAAAAAAGCCTTGTCGCAATAAAGGTGTGAAGGAAGGCAAAACTTCCGTGAAAATCGCACGCGAGGATAATGTATACCGAGCGTTCTATCGGTTCTGTCCGACGCTATCTTCGGCTGGCCGATGTTACAGAGCCCTATGTGTGTCCTCCTATGGCGGGCGGCGCACAGGCCGGATCTCAAATGACTCACGCAAAAGTAAATTATACATTGAAAGGGTTTAATATAATGAAACGCTCCATATGCATGAGAGAGGCCAGCCTGCCGCTTTGCCACACCACGTTCAACGGTGCCCCGCGTTTTCTCTGCGTGCCACTGACGTATCGTGAGTTCGATGAGCCCAGATCGAACGTCTCTACGAGCAGAATAATGGCGCCTGCACGCCTGTCGATGGCTGCGAACGAAAAAGAAAAAAAAATAAAAGAGGAGAGAGTGGACCGTAATTTAGTCACTATAACCAAAGCGGTCGCAGCGTCCCGATATATTGCCCTTGACGCGATTCCGCCCTTTTTAAATATTTCCCCAAAGCTTTATCGGAAATCTTCCATTTCCCAATTCTTCCTTCCTCATAGATTATAATCGTGATTATCTACGCGACAACGGATCAACGATTTTATCGATCAGCCACGTTACCGCAATTTTACTGTTTATTTCGCACTACTACATTTCATAATAATTTCACAGCGACTTAACAGAAGAGTGAACGCATCCTTCATCAGTCTTCTGTAAGAGTGTGAAGAAAAATGATTAAATTGCTTCAAAATGGATCGATAATCGATGCATTGAAAACTGGCCCATGCAGATCGCCTCGAATGGGCCAGCAAAGATAATCTTGGCGGAACGAGCAGAATAGGTATACGAAGGGGTTGGAAAAATCCAGTAGGGGTACGAAATGAATGCGATATCGACGAAATTATTTTCGATCTCTCGCGCCAGTTCGTCCGGAATCGTTCAACGGAACGGACGTCGAATGGAGCTGACGGTACTTACGGCGAGAAAGGGGTGCGATCGAGAAGAATGGAGTGAGACGGTAAGGGGGTGAGAAAGTGGAATGCAAGCGCAGAGAGCGCCGCGGGCGGTTGCGAGCGATACTACGAGGGCCGAAGCGTGTGCGGGGGTGGCTTAGTTGCACGCTGGGGGGAGAAGAGCGGAAAGCATCAAAAGCAATGTTTGGTGGCGCTATAATGAAATGAATTTATGCAGAGCCGTAATGCCTGAATATTTAGCAACCCTCTTCTGGTTCTGTTCTTGGCCAGACCGTCACCCTAGCCTGCTATACCGTATTCGAATTAAATTCGACCACTGGACCTCCATTACAAGGATTGAAACGACCTCGCTTCTCCTGGTAACGGGATACTTTTGCATGAAATATTTTGAGCCCAACCGTGTCCCGAGTTACGTTATCTTGTTTTCTTTGCTTTTCGTTTCCAAATCTGCCTTCTAGTTCTGTTGTGCTTTTTCCTACTGAATATTGACGATTTAATATTATTGTTCGACATTTTTATTATCTGTACATTTAAACTAACAGTGCGACATTGTTTCAGAAAAATTATTCTTGTACAAGTACTATATTACTTCATTGCTTTATACTTGTACTGTTTTACTATCCTATCGTCCTATTACTTGGCCACAATATTAAGCGTTGAACATTATTTATCACGCACAAGTAAAGAATAAAGATTTTGTAAGAATTTTCTAAGACGCGAATATGGACACATTTTGTGGAACCCCGAAAGCTTCTAAATTAACAATAATCGTTACAGGTAATTTTCATGGAATTTACGAAACGTGATATTTGACCAACATCGATGCAAGGCTAATAGGCGAAAGCACGATTGGCGTAATAAATAAGTCATTATTGGGTGCTGGTCTCGCGAGGATTATTTAATCAACGAAGAAAGGTCTTCCTTGCTTCTGCGATCGGTTCCCTTTTGCATTTCCATATAATCGTCGCCGTTTCCCCTGCCGGGACCACGGTTATATTAATATTCCGAATGCACGCGAGATACCGAAATATTTTAATCATGGCTAATTGGCGAGTAATAATGGAGTTCCACCATGAGAGGGGGAAACGGGGGTGGGTAACTGGCTGCCTCGAGTTCCTTCGGATTCTCACTGAAGGAGCCAAGGAGAAGCTTGTTGTCCACGGTTGCTGTCATTGAATTCGGACCATCCTCGCTCCTTGGGCGTCTGGACACTTGCGGTATTTCCAGTGTGGCGTAATAATTTCAACGCTTTGATTATACGCCTTGAACCGCGTGTCAATGACCGATGAAACGTGTTCACGGATATTTCAATATTCATTAAGAATCACGCTTTCACTTCGATATTCGAATAATTCAACTGCTACAAATATAAATATTCTTCATTATACGAGATGACTGAATTACCTTGGATAATACGAAAAACTTCTTACTAGTTTTATACTTCATGTCTGAATGTTTGTGATTCATCGTTACTTTTGTGGTTGCTCGTTAGAACAAGATGGCGCTCTTGCCACAAGATGGGCAATGACGCTAGATGACCGTCAGACAGTAGTTTATAATCAATTTCATCGTGTTAGTATTACTATGACACTAATATTTTGTATGTAAGTTAAGCAGTGATAATATCAATTTTAAAGTCAGTACCAGCATGTTGTACATCATAAATGAGGTTATTTGAACAAATATTTCATCAAATCGAACATGGAATGAAAGCTTATTTCATTTGAAATTGAAATAATGAAACAATCTAAGGAAAAGGCATTTGTCTTTTCAAATAAACTAATGGTTATCTCGAGTATCATCTAGACAAATAATATATGTTAATACTTGTTTTTCAAATATCAGTTTTATCAAACTCTGATCCATCTCTAGGTTCAAATGATTTAACCTAAGAATTCTTAACGAAATACAGATTTAACTTTAGAGTACTGAATGAAATAGTTTAACCCAAGAGTATTTAATGAAATACGAATTTAATTTAAAAGTATTTAATAAAACGGAATAAAATGTACGTCCATTATCGCAGTAGCAATCGATGCGTTAATCGCGCATACATTTACGCGGTTAGTTTTACGTCGCCATATTAGTTTGACCGAAAAATAAGGAATATCGGTCGCGGTAACCATATAAAATGCATCCTCGCATGCTTCGGGATAATCGTTTCCACTCGCATTATCGTGAAACGCAAGGTTCCATCGTGGAAAATCATTTTTGGGTGGCCGATGAGGAGGATGGGAGATCACCGATACGATGCATCGTCAACCCTCCTCTTCTACCCGCTACTTTCACCGGGCGATAAATTTTATCCGTGAAAACGTTGAAGTTTTCAGAGGTGGTCCAACGGATCGCGAAGAGACTAATTACTTTGCCGCGCGCGTTTCTGTTCGCCCCGTTCGATGGATGGCGACTGTTTATACAAAGAACCGTGAGCAACTCATTGTTTCAATTTAGAAAAGGCGGTTTTTTTACCCGCTCGCACGCGTTCGCGATATATATAGCCTGAAACAAGCTCATGTAACGGCGATTTAACCGTGTGTCAATCTTTTTAATTAGAGGACCTCCGGTTGAAATTGAATTATTAATTAAATTACGATGTTTCCGCCGCTCGTTATCAGACTATCCGCGTTGAAACCAGATATATTTTTTATGAAAATATCACCGTATCTGTGGTCTGATTGCATTTTACCGGGGTTTTAATTATATACCGGTGCCATGCCGGGGAGAATGCGATGCGGCTCGATTGAAATACTCATTAAATGATAACGTGGTCGTTGAGCGTTTTTTAATTTTTCTCTTTCGTTTTGTTTCGAGCGAGCGTGTGTGCGCGAGCGCGTCGTTTTCGCGGAAACAAAAAGGGTATCGTAGAGTGTTCGGAAGAGAGTTGGCTCGTAATGGATTACATCGTTACGATCACACCGATGCACGCGTGTAAATTATGAGAAAATTCGAGCATAGTTTCGAGCCCGAAGAAACTTCTCGGCCGCCCTCAAAATTGCCAGCAGATTCTTCGAACTTTACGTCGACGATAATTCACGAGTTTCACGCGGCTCTTCGGCGGAGCTTCGACTATCGGCTATTTGTCTCTGACGAAACGGCTTCCTTGCAAGAGTCTCTTTCTAATTGGCTATTCACAAACAACGTACTTTGCATATCTTTCAACTGTGATTTCTTTTCTATTCACAAAGGTTCGACAACTTCAAAGATACGGAGATATTGAAACTATTTCTTCTATGATTCCGTTAATTAACGAAACTGCGGACAAACCTGCTCGACGCATATAATATTTCACCTAAAGTTACAAATGTTTCAAACGAGAAACGTGTAGAGGAATGGTGTAAAATTTAGAAAACAGCTGCTATATATAAAATTTTATATTCGAAAGAGTTCAGATTGCTTCTTTTTTTAATATTTGTACCGGGTACATGTGTCTGTATTGTGTTCAATATATTGTTTATAATATCACGAAAATAAAAATTGGTGTACAAACTAATTGGTGATATGTTTGCTTTTAAAAAAAAGATTTTAAATTCGTACTTGCTTTTTTTTCGAACGTATTGATCGCACTATGCGAAATGAAATTCTTTATTCCTACAGTTTCATAACAAATATTGAGCATTTTGTGCTTGGAAAGATGAAACAAGAGTTGTTTATAAATTTTTCATTTTTCTATTACGTGATTGGAAAACAAATTTCGACGCGTTTGAAATATTACTTCAAACATGCTACATTGACTTTATTATTATCTGATTTCTGAGGTATGATTATGTTAGATTGTTACAAAAAATAAGTCTGATCTTATACAATAATCTTAGCAAGGTGTTCTAAAGTTGCTATTCCTTTTATACTGCTTATTCATAGAATAAAATATTTTGTCTTACTTTGACAATCTTTTATCGAACACGAAATGAAATCCTTCACCTTCAAAAAATATTACAAATTTAATTATGAATATAGAAGATTGGATTATGGCATGAGATAACAATGTATTGTTCTGTATAAGTTATTTCGATGTATGAATAACGTTTACATAAGCCTATTTGAAGCAAACTTACGTACATCACATTGGTTACGTAAGCAACGGAAGTAATGCTCGAGCAATTTGAGAGAGGAATTTTGAAACAATTGAAGATTGTTAAACGAAGACGCGAATAGCCTGATACAGTCGTCAACGGTAAATCGTTTAACGAATAGGTTGGCCAAGTCGGTTGCCAAATGACGTAAGATTGAAATGAATAGCGGCTAAGCGAAATCAATAATATCGTTACCGAAATAGCTGCACGGCCCTTATGTAAATTCATAATGAAACATTCATTCGGTGCAGAATTTAACGTTGGGTCATCTAGACGTCTAGTGTGTTCGAAGCTCTTATGCATAAAGCGGCTTATTCGTGGCGCGCTATCCTCCTAAATCTTCCAGAGATAACATAGCTAAGCTTTCTTACACGAGCAGACAGCCACTTCCTTCCTTAATAATTTTCCCGAAATTATGAAGTAATAACCACCCGCGTCGCGTATAATATCTCTATATTTCAAGGCCCATTAGTTTCTAATCAACACGTCCAGCTGGGCCAACGTTAAGAAACTCCGCTATGGCTACGCCCACTCTTTTGAATATTACTATGTCTAAGCACTCAGGAACATGCAACATTTCGTTGCTGAATTTACCAATGTCTTATTGCTCGCGGCATTTTGTTCCAGAACAATATAACTATTCTCGGACACCAAATTGGCATACATTTGAATTTCATGCTATTTTCAGGTTTAAAGGTTAAAGGTTTCGATTACACGAATTTTTGTTCATCGATCGTTCTAGTAACTTTCAGCGGATGCAGTAGGTACAGGGTATGGAAACTTCATTTTGAATTTCCTTTTTGTATTTTTATTATATGTGATAGTGCACTTTTATTACAAAGTTTCAAAGTCACTCAAAATCCCAAGGTCCTGAAGTTTCAGTCTACAAGTTCATTGTTTCAAAGTTTCAAAGATTCTGAGTTATTTCAAGGTCTCAAACTCTCAAAATTCCAAGGTCCTGAAATTGTGACGATAGGAAGGCAATTTTAAAATTCAAAGATTCCAAAATTCTAGACCTTCAAAATATAATTCCAAGGTTGTAAGATTCCAAGGTCTTAAAGTCCCAAAGATCGGTTTCGAAGATTCTAAAGTTCCAAAATTCAATATCCCAAACTTCCCAACCTCCAACTTATCAAAACTGTGAATAACCAAAGTCGCAAAGTTTCTTAGCAAAGCCCAGTCGGTAACAATATTAATCAAGTGTGATATCCCTTGTCTCCGCGCATCAGCGAAATAACACGCGAGACGAATCCACAACAATCGCGTTAAATCTCCCATAGAATCGATCGAAAGAGTAGGTATATATTCGGCCGGAAACCGTGGGTATCCCATACGGCATAACGAGGGCCGTTCCTCGATTGCGGGGTCAGTCGAGCCGACCTCGCGGCCGAATTATCGAGGAACTTAATCCCACCCCTTGATCTCGGAGGGAAGAGCATCCGGCAGCACGCACGCGGAAATTCCGAGGTACCATTCCAGTCGCGGGCTGCACATGCACGACCGCTAACAGAGATCCAGGAAGTCCAGGCATAGAAGGGAAACGACGGTGGGGTGTATACCGTGCATTGGAGGAAGACGAAGAACAGGCTAGGCTCGCACGGGAGCGAACGGTCCGACAGATAGACAGAACGAAAGGAAAGAAATAAAGAAAGTGGTCAACAGAGAAAAAAGGATGAATAGAATAGAAAACGTGGCTGGTTCGATCGTTGGAATCGTAGCCAGTTCGTAATGAAAGGTGAACGGAATTGGACCCCCTGGAGCCGGAGAGTCGGAGCGGCGAGTGAATATAATTAGAGGATTGTGGGACAGGGGTTGCGAGGGGTATGACGTAATCAAAGGGTGGACACGAACGTAGCGGGGCGACAGGACGAGTTCTAGAGGGGAGGGAGAGGGTGTTGCGATGGTTGGAGGAGGAAAAGGGGGACCCTGGCAAGAGGTGAGGATAGCGCGGAGGTGGACAGAGGAGGAGGAAGAGCGGTTGCAAATTATCATTCGGGCAGCGAGCGAGGGTCCAACTGAACTGGACCGGCAACAACTTGATACCGATGTCCACCGGCTGCCCGATGTGCTACTGTCGGAGCCTGTAGTTTTGTCATTAGCCGATAGCGTCTGCCGATAGACGACGTGGAACAGGGATTATTGGGCTAGGATTGCTAACGGACGCCACTTGGATGCAAATGTGTCCGTTCCCTCCCTCGACCGACGGCCTCTGTTGGCCTGGCTTGCTCGGGGATCTTCAACGACTGGTCGAGACCGCAACGAGAGCTTGTAATAATTTGTGGCTACATTAGGATGCTTGATTAGAACGTTAAGATCTGTAACGACAGGAAACGCATTGCCCACCAGAGAAACTGCCGGTCGACGTTCCAGCAAAATGTTATTCCAGTTGGTGGATCGTCGACGATGGTCGTTTGCGTTCTCCATCCAATTCTACGATTGGTACTTGCGGAGATAGCTTCAAATCATTCATGACCTAATCAAAATTTGGACCCTTTCTCAGATAAGTCATATACTGCTTATAGTTATATTCAATACATTGATACTTATATCCAATATGTACTAATTCTATACTAGCTACGTAATTACGTTTATCATTAATCGCTTAAAAATTTGCAACACCACGTTCTCAAGTGTGATGTACCCTTGGGTACTATAAGAAATACCAAAGTTAGTGCAAACGATTGAAATAAGAATGAACAGACTATACCCAAATTCCAATACTTCTGATATTTTCTTCCTAAAACATCGATCTTCACAGAACTGCTTGAAGCGGGCTTCCTGAATCTTATCCAGAAGCATATATTATTTATTCCACATTCGTTCTCAGTTTCTTTGAACCGCGAAAATTTTGACCGTCGTAGACTTTCATCCACCAGCTTTGTAATCATCTTCTACTTCAGTCATCACAGATCCTTCAACTATAACATTTATCTACAAATCCTACAACGAATATGCGTTTCAAAAGAAGACAGTCCTATCTGAGGGTAAGGAAATAATTGAGCGTTTCTTCTGATACTATCCATCGAATAAGCAACCCTCGCAAAACTTTCTCCGCCAGAACTTTTCGAGACGGCGTGAAATTCCTGTGGGAGCGATTTGCAACGGCGCGAAACACGGCGAAAATACTATTAAAATTCCATTATGATCTATTCCCGGCTCGATTGCACATATTCCTGGATTACATGCTAGGCGTTTACACCTTATGGAACATCGAAGCGCAATTTATGCACATCGGTTATCGCCTGGCCCAACGAAATCCTCCTCTTTCTATAAGTACGGAAGCGTCAGAATTTACAGATAAAAGGTTCAAGTTTGCACGCAAACATATGTCACGATGTGATTTAGTAAGACGCTCCACATGCAAAATTAATCATGTCAGAGAATTGACTTGGTCATAGAAATTTTATTAGTATCATGCAGTAGCATATTGTGTAGTTATCATACAATAACTATAATAATGCGTAACACACACAGGAATGTAATATGTCACATATGTTATCATATGTAACATGCTACTGTAATATGATACACACGTATAATAATATAAAACATACATAATAGTATGTACATGTATAATAATATGTAGTATACATAGTAATATAACATGTTACATGTAATAATATACATATTAATGTAATATGTAACATATGTGTAATAGTATCTAGAAGACATTGTGAAGGTATCGAAGAGCAAGAGTGCGAGTAACTAGCAAGTTAGAGGAAGAAATATTTGCCAGAAGTTTTCTGAACAAACTTCGTATGTGCAGTTTGTCGGAGAACGTTTTACGTTTGATGCTGAGCAGAGGGTTCGTTGACGCTGGACCGGACTCTGGACTTTGCATACTGATTATGTCGCCGTGATTGCACGAACCGAAAGGGTTCGAATCGACGAGAAGCACGTTGCCACAGGGGAGCAGGGAACGTCTGCGTCCTAATGCTATCGATTTTGGTGCTTAGCATAATCAGGCCGGACGATGCTCGATAACAGGCCTCTCCGATATGCCAGAGAAAGAGCTTCGTTGCAGCGCTCGTAAATTTGCTATGGGTTCTGCACGTGTCTTCTGTTATTGCGCACGTTCGCGTCGGTTTCTACTCTTGATTATTTTATTCCATGCAAATTAAAGTTCTAGGAAAAATGTCCTCCCACCGAGGAAAATTTTCAAATTCTTTTGGCGACTCATTTGTCTGAGATTGTAATAATTTGATATTTTGCATGTAAATGACAAAATGAATAAATAGTCCTCTGTATTTATTACAAATTCTATGGTCCCTACAATAAATTGAAGAAGCTTCAATCTTCTCCTACGATTACTTTATTTCAGGAACATAGTTTTAAACGTAATTGCACGGTGAATATAGCAATAATTCAATGATCAATTACAAGTCGCGACGTAGTCGTGTAAATATCATTTCGATGCAAATATCGTCTTGGTTGTATATCGTTTACCATTTCACCTCCTCAATTTTACAAAACATACGAGCGTTAAATGTACAACGTTGATGCAGTATAACTAATCTAGGAGATGCTACGTTCCTCAAGTAATTATTTCGCTGCTTACTATCGGTGTCCCATTCGTTCCAGTTATGGCATACACCGCGGAACGTTCATCCAGACCGATACTATCACGGCCAGAAATTTAATTAATATAATATACCGAGCGTGCAGTGTACTAATATATACTGTTCGGACTAAAGTGCAGCTTGAAATGATTGCCCCCTTATTTAGCATCGCAAACACGCTAAGATTATACGGTGGTGCCTTGATCTGGCGAACGAGGAAATATCATCAGTCATTTACACGTTAAGAAATTATAACCATAGTGTTTTTAAATTGATCACAAGTCTACTATATGTTAAAAGAAACAACGGGAAACAAGGTTACCCGTCATTTACATTTTGCTGCATGAAATTTACGAAGTTGACCGAACTTTCGATTGAGTCGTTTCGAACGATTTCAGGGTGGATATGTAATTTGAAAACGCGGTCGATTACTAGTGTGTGTTTAGAAAATTAAAGCGGATCAAAGTGAAAGCGTGTAAGTAGAAACGGATGGTAGTAGGTCAGACACGACTTACTGCTCAGCTGTGCGCAGTTATTTATGGACAATGTATAAACAAACCAGAAACTACTACGATTTAGGAACTTAGGAATTTGGAAATTTGGGAATGTAGAAATGTAAAAATATAGAAATGTAGAAATGCAAAAATGCAGAAATGTAGAAATGTAGAAACTTAAAAACTCAGAAATTTTGTACTTTGAGAGTTTAGGAAATTTGGAAAAATATGTTAAATTTCAGTAATTCAAGTTATATAATTTTGCAGGTATTAAATTAATAATGATAGCCTACAATGAGCAGTGAATTTATTCACTTTTCAGAACCACGAAATTAAGAGTTTTTCGTGGAAAAAACCATTTCGCACGCCATATTTTGGAACGCGAGCAGCTCAAAAGCAGCCCTTCGATCGCGTGTTACTAAATTTCCGCGAAAATAATCGCAATACATTCATCCATGGCGGCGATTGAATCGAAACCAGCGGCATTTAACAGTGTCATTCGCCAGCCTCCGAGAAAGTCGTTCTTTTCCCGGGCATGCATTATCAATTCGTCAAAAATATTCGATATGGCCTCGGTCGACGTCCGAACGAGGGAAAAAAACAACAACAACCAAAAAAAAAGGGAAGAGAGAAACGCTAAATTCATCGGGGCGAAGAGGAGGATGGAAAAGAGAAAGCTGGTGACCAGTGGGAAGGAGCAACGAACAAAAAAAAAATTCCAGCAGTACACGCTGCGAAGCCGAAATTCAATTTATAATATGACAGCAGCTATTCGATTTTAAAGTCCATTTTTCATTCCCGCTCCGCAGTACGCACACAAGTTCTGACGTACGCGTGTTTTTCTAAAATTCAACCAAAGTGTCCAACGCGATGAAAATACCGGAGGCACAGGCGTTTAGATCGCCGCTCGAATGTTTCAACCCTCCTTCTGATATGAATCTTAAGGGTCGAATTATCGAATGTGCCGTCTCTCGTTTCACTCCACACCGTCCACTTTCTGGTTGCAAGCGAATTAAAATTTCGTACTCTCTTGAAAAATTGTAATTCGCTAAATATTTCAGAAATTTTTATTCGGCAAATGAGTCTTGGAAATAATGAAATTTTTAACTTGTTAATGCGTTATATTAATTTTTGTTAGTACCTTCTTTTCATTTCTTCGTATTTTAAACAGTCCAGTAGGAATTATGTCAGGTTCAAATAGTTGGTATTATTAAGTCGATAGGAGTTAGTAATTAGTAAGTTATTGTTCACTAAAGTCACGATATTTCACACGTGTCAGTCATAAAAAAGTTTCCTTCAAGAGGTTGACGATTGCAGGCGGCTTTATAATCGCGTAGGAGGCAGGATGAAAAAGGTAGGAGGGGTTAAATTAGCCCCCGATAATTTGCATAACCGTTCGTAGACGTGTGCCTGGCACGATCTAATGACAGGGACACGATTCGAGGCTGTCATTATTAGAAATTATTAAAGGGCGCACTTAAAATCAAGCCTCTTTCATGCGATGAATGTCCAGTGATTAAGACGATGAAATTATTCAGCAAAGATCGCGCGGAGATCATTTTAATTAGTAGAGATCGTGACGTTGAATCAACCCCGCGATTCACTCGCGTCGATGTCTTGCCGTTTTATGAAATGAAAAACCTTCTTATCCGGCCAGAGGCAATCAGACCCCCGTTGTGCCACTTTTCTCCCTTTCAGTTTGCGCTAATTAAATGTTCCCGATTAATTCGTTCAATTATTACCGAGAGGAATCGTTGCTTTTTTCCGACGGCCCGTATTTTTCCCCTGCATCCCGTAATGAAGCGTTAACGAGCACAGAACGCGACTTGAATGTTGCATTTCCCGGACTGTAGAACGTTTTTCCAGCTCAACACTGTCACGATAGGCTTCAAGTGTTACGGTTCGTTACAGTAAGTGAATTTCCTTCGTCAATTATGCTGGAATTAATTTTCCTGCTGCTACGAAATTAATTGTCGTGTGCAGGTGAAGCTAAAGTCCCTTAATCCTAGATTACGAACGCGTGCATTTATTTTACTGAATGTAATCGTATGCAAACTTATTGTTACAACTGATATCAGGAGGATTGAAATAATTCACACAAAATTTTTATCTTGAGCGATAATCTAAGGTTATTGTAAAATGTTATTGTAATTAATTTCTAGTACGATATTTCAATGTAGATTCACAACTTTCTACAAGGGGTTTCCACCCTTAAGACTCATTCGTTGCTAAAACAAATCATGGTTTCGTTATTAGCTTAGTCTGCAACGTTTCAATTATCTCTTGAATCTTTCAATTACTAAACTACTACTACATGATAATTTTTACCAAGATGACAGTTGCAAAGTGTACAGATTGCAACATATTATTGTACAAATAATTTTGAGCACCGATAGAAATACATTCGATATTCATGAATCTAAATAGGCATCCCGGTCATACGGAGATCAACGTAATTTTTCTACTAAAGTCGTTGATTAAAATACCATGCGGTGACGTTACGAATGCAAACCGCGAAATGAATGCGTTTCGCATTACCGCGTTTCACGGTGTAACGTTCACCTGGAAACAGTCAGAGAGGGCTCCTATTTTTTTATGGCATAAAATTTCGCCGAAATGAGAATTGCTGTTGAAAAATTGATAGACCGGCCCGCGGTGCTCGTGTTTCCCATGCAGAGCGCTACAGATTGAGTTAAGGTTCATTTCTTCCCCATTTTTATTTTTTTTATTCTGCCCTCACATCCACGTTCCCTCTATCCACGTTGTGCCCACGATGTCCTCGGGCGTTTCGCGACGCAACGCCTCGCAACTTGTACGGAAACAACTCGCTTACAGCACCTCTTAATTCGGACGCGTTCCGCTTCAAAAATGTCGCCTGGCTTCATTTTTACACGGAACGGGCGACGCGATAAAAGGACCATTGCATCTCGCCTTTGTAAAAAATTCAATCTCTACCGGCTCCTCGGTTCGTTTCACGAAAACTATACGCTTTATAATCTTAGATTAACATTGTAGATTGCATGTTGGAATAATGCACTGTTTGTAAAAGCAAAGGAACTTTGTTATCCGATTAACAATTTGTCTGTGTGACTTGAAAGAATTGCTCTGTGTAATTTATTAATTCTCGTAAAATATCAATGATAATAATAGTTATATTCTCAATAATTATCTGCAAGTATAGCTTTTGATTATGAAAGTTGAGAACTTCATATGCAGTTTATGTATATTACTTTCATAGTTATCACTTATGAATATTTAAACTATGAACAATTGTAACTGATCAAACTCTCAATTTGTTTTAATCTCTAAACATCTCTAAACTTCATTGACAAGTATAAACGTATATTTTACAACGTGCATGCATGCTGCTAAAAGTGCGATACAAAATGCGTAAGAGTATCTCAAAACGAATAGTGAATGCAACCAACGAGTCGGTATAAATACTGCGGCTTTCATATCTCATAGTATGAATGAGTCATCCACAATCATCATCCAAAATGGAAGGTATACAACGTTGATTCTATTCACTGGCCACTTCGAATGATCACTTTGGGTAAACGGTAGAAAACAACGTTTTATAAGTACCATCCACAATGATCATCCAAAGTTTAATAGTATAGAAACAATGCTAACATAATATTAATACTACAAGTATTTCGAGGATCTGAGGCTGTTCCATGTCATTAAGTTTGTTCTGTATAACAGGACACACCTTATAAGTGATTTTCTTCCATGTAATCTCGTTGCGATCATATGACTGAGAAAATAGAAATACATGATAACAGGAGGATCCCAAAGAAAAATGTAATTCGAATGCATCAGATCTTGTTCTACATGCACACGAACATCTTTTCTCTTGACAAGCTGATTGCGATCATATGTCTGCCTTCGTATATTTAACTGAGCAGACAGAAGAAAATATATGATCACACGTAAAGTGTCACTCGAACATCAGGTCTCACCCTACGCTGCATATGATTTGCCTATGATGATATGTCTTCGTTGCATCTAACTGGGAGGACATACATGATGGCGGAATCGTAGGGAAAAAAGGTCGTATCGAGACTCAAAAGGACAAAATAAAGAAACATCGGAGCAGTTACAAGCCAATAACACGAAGCTGTCCGCAAGCACCCCGCACGCGGGACCGGACGATATTTCACGCGGCGCGTTAACACCGAGCGTAGGATCCCTATCGCCCCGCGGTTTCATTTTACCCGCGTTAAACAAAACTGCCCCTTCCTATCGTACAATTTTCAACGTGCCGGTGTTTTCGTCATCTAATATTCAGGCCGCAAAATCGCTGCAACGAACGTCAGCTAAATATTCGCCGCGAAACGGAAGGAAGGAAGAAGAGGCGAGCAAACGAGGCCGGTCCAAACTATATTCCACGGTGAACGCGCTTAATACTTTCCAACGATATATGGAGCAGCCTACGAGCTGACCCCTATACGTACGTATACATATATACAGCACGTATCCCTTGGTAATCCCGTGCCAACGATCAACGTAGTAGTGCGGAACGAAGTTTGCGATAACTTTATTGTAATAAGATGAGCCTGGCCACGAGGATCGGTCGATGTCACGACTACTGGCCTGTGTACAGGGGCTTTGCGGACGCTTTTCGAGTGTGTCGGTAAGTGAGAAGGGTGCTGGACTCTGGCCTGCTGGTAGAAGATCATTATGAGCTTGAGTTTCCATGGTTACCAACCGACGACCGATCCCGAAAGTGTGAGGGGAAAGCCCCAAAGCGAAACGGTCAGCCAAGTATCGCGTTTGACTTTACAACCGATCCTGTGCACCCCCCGGTTTCGCGGCTGTTATGCTTATGTCACCCACATGAAAGAGGATGATCGTTCTCGTGCTATACCATCTTCCTTGATAATTATAGTAACGACTGCTGGTACTGTTGATGGGATTCGAATGACTGTTTCTGATTGTTCTTTGAAGGTTGCTGATGTGAAGAGAGCAAGGATTAAGGTCAACGTGTGATAATTATTGCTGTATCGGGATTTCGCAAACTATGGAGATATTCACTTTTGGGAAATACACGAATCGCTTGTTAGTAATGGTTTCTGCCAAAGTACAGTTCTACAGTTCCATAATGCTAATGTTTAGATTCAAGGTTTCGAGGTTTGAACATTTCGAAGTCTCTCATGGAGTCCTTATATGTACAAGTCCTAAACTCTTCAGGACCAATTTTATCCAGTTCTAATCTATTTACGTGTCAAGTTCATCAAGTTTTAGTGTATTCAAATTTCAAGCTCATCAAGTCCAAAATCACCAAGTTCTTCTGTAAGTTTCAACCTCCAAAGAGCCAACCCTTTAAATCTCAATATTGCAGTCAGAAGTTGCAGTCCTTCGAAGTCCCAGTCTTTCATAGAATTAATCTTTTAGAGTCCCAATGTCCCAATCTTTTAAAGTTCCAATCTCTTAAAGTCCCAAAGTCCCAATTTACTAAATTCCTCACTCCTCCCATAGTTGTGATCATTGCAAGTGACCACATTCGAAAGACCCAATCTTCCAACATTTCCCAAAGTTAAACACTCGTTAAAAAAGAAGAGGACTTAAAACAATTCGAATACGTATTACCTAAACGCAACCACTTCATGCGCCAATTCCGTAAATTTGAACTAAACTAAAGTCCATACTATGGTCGATAAATCAACAGGGCCGTAAACCCTGTACGAAAGCACCCTATTATCTAAGACAGGGTAGAAACAGGAAGCGTAGAGAAACAGAATAGCAGAGAAGGGTGGAGAGGAGTGCGGAACAGTAAAATATTTTCCGTGCGAGCATTTCGACGATGTCGGTGGTTGTTGGCGTTGGCGGTAGCGAGCAATAAAATCCCATCTTGCGGTTCTCGCGTGCTAAATACTTTCGTTTTTCTTCGCCAACGATGTACTTGGCCGGCCCCGTTATTCCACAGGTGTTTGGCACTTCCGTAAGCGATAAAAGCCCGGCTCCAGGCCGACTTCCCGCCCTTTTCTCTCCCGCAATCTTTTCGCGCCACTTCGAGCGAGCCACAACGGTTCGTCGACGCACACTGCCCGATCCACCCTCGTGCCGTCTATTTTTTTCTTTTCCTTCTTTTTTTTCCTTTTCTTTTTTTTCGTCCATTTTATGCCTGGCACGCCACATCGATTCGAGGCCAACGGCCAGAAACGGGAAACAATTCGTGACGACGAAGAATCCACGAATACCGACGGCAACAACAACAACGGTTCACGAGATGTAACGACATCATGGTCATTGCACCGTACGGTCGTGGTTCGACAATGTATCGCAGGTGAATCACGCGTAACCAACCTATGACCGATACGCAGATGGTCGATGGGCACGGACCATAAAACTTATTATCCACCTTTTACAGCCCGGTGGTAAATTTAAATTGGTTTTAAAAAATTCGACGGAGAATGGCCACGTCCGTGGGATCGGATTTTCGAAATTGACGACGCGTCTGAAACACGATGGACGATCCATCCTCCTCTGGTCACCCGCCAAGATTAATGTTACCCACGGATCAGTTAGCCTCGAAACATTATCTGGGTTGTGTCTTGCTGAACAACGTGTCACGTGTTTTTCAATATTAATAAATTGATATTTTTACTCATGATCGCGTTTTTGGCTCTGCCCTTTTCTTTCTGGCTTATGAGATTAGTTAGGTGTAATCAGATTTGAAGGGAAACGAAGGCAAAATATATTTCTAAGTCAATAGGCATGAATTCGTTAATAATTATAAAATATTCATTGTAAAATGTTTAAATGTGCAACATGTTTTTGTTTAACATGTGCTAAACTTGCTAATGGTTTTGCTTTTAATAAATCAATTTCTAAGTTTTTTGTAATGCCTGGATCATTTGTACATGTTTTCGAACATTAAAAATACAATTGTTTATAAGTGGATAAGTATCAATAAAAATGTACATTTCCATGCAGTAATATGTAAATGAATGTTAATATATCAGCGTCTTAACTATTTAAATAAAAACTATCTATATAAAAAACTGACATAACCTCTGCTTCAATGTTTGATCAACATTTTCATTAATTTTTCGACACTTTTCAGGAACTAGGTTGTGATCATTACGACCAGAAGATTAATAAACATATTAGTCACAATGAACAATGAAGATATACATATGTAACAATGAAGTTGGATATCTCAGAA
Organism: Megachile lagopoda; assembly: GCA_036983795.1. NCBI lineage: Eukaryota > Metazoa > Arthropoda > Insecta > Hymenoptera > Megachilidae > Megachile > Megachile lagopoda. The sequence continues at coordinate 7,486,028 of CM072797.1, read as the reverse complement.
ACCACCTCGCTGAAGAAACCACCCCATCATTACACAGCAAACTTCTACACAAAGTTGTAGCAATTCTTATGCAAATTTATGAAGTGCATGAAGTCGCTAAAAACTTGAGGTAATAAAATATCTCCGTAATAAAATACCTACTCAAAAATACCATTGAATACGTATACCCTAACAGATATGGTAACTTAACAAATCTACTAACTTCTGCAAGTTTCCCATTATAAATAAATATGTAAAACAAAATATCTTCACTAACAGAAAGTATGCACAAGCTATTTCACCCTCAAACCTGCAACCACCCCAAACATTTCCCAGAAGTTTTCAAGAATCTCCAAATGTTAAGAATTGCAGCAAACGTTGCAAGACGAGATCGTGCAATAAGAAAGGTGTCAGAATCAGAAAGACGAAAGAAGGGAAATATCGGTTTTATTATTGGCCGCTTCGGAAGTTTCGCGATGTTCTACCCGGCCAGGAGGGTTGCGTTCGAAAAAGAGGGACGCTCGGTCCAATCTGTATGCTTCTCTATCGATGCTTTGTACGTGGCCGTGTGTGGAGGTGGACATACAGATACACGGCACATCGGGGCAGGGGTCTACGAATCGATAAAAACGCATCCCAGGCAGGCGCCAGCTAGAAGAGGACCGGTGCGGATGAAAAAAATGCGAGCGAGGTTAATGCGCTGATCATGTCATATCGAGGTGCTCGCTAAACAAATACCCCGACGTCGACGGGGACACGACGGATGTACGAATGTGTCGACACTCGCCAATCCTTCGACGATCAACGTAACACCCCCTTCTATTTACGGGGGTTGCGATTTAATCGCCGATTCACTCACGGTTTTCTTTAACTTCTCGCCACCCCTCGACATCCATGCATAAAATAGCCCATTGCGAAACATCTTTTCTAAATTTTTTTTGTGTCTGTGTGTCGGCAGTAACAGGTTGACTACCACTGACGAAATGAGTGCATATTTTGCTAAGGGTTGTTAACCCTTTAGGGACAAAGTAACACATTTTGTACGGGTAATATATTTTCAAGGTAAATTAACATCTGACTGATGGAATACTAATTAACAGTAATAAACAATTTTACTTTCTTAAAAAAATATAAGTGAAGTGCAAGTTTCTTGACATTTTTGACAGACCTGTGATACTTTGATGATGATTGCATCGGTTGAAAGTTAAATAGCATTCTTTTCCTTCTTATGAATCTATATTTCCATTTATAATTTTTATTCGAACAGAGGTAATGAGCTCTCTTTGAACGTCCATTGTTCGTGAAGCGTTAACACATTCAGTGTCGCGTGAATCACCCTTAATAGACAGCAGGAATTTAATTCTTTATAATTTATCCCAAGAGAGACTCGTACACAGTGAATCTGTTTAATTTACAAACCGCGTCACATAAAAAGTGTTTGATTCCTCATAAATACGTAATTACAAATTTACTGCATATAACAATATTATCTCTCACGACAATCCCAGAATTTTTAACGACGTTCAATACTAACTCCTTCAATCATTGATGAGAGTTATAGTGAGACGCTTTATCTGGAAAATATTTCATATTTCATAAATAATATATGGAGGTCCAAATATACATCTGGATTCTGGAGCTAAAGTGTGTCAAGTTATACTATTCAGACTTCTGCAGAGTGAATGAAAGATTCAAATATCTTAATACAAAATGTAGAGTATTATTACTATTTTTATATGATTATATTCATAGTTATGTGAACTTAAAATAAAATAATCACAAGTAATATGTAATATGTACAAGTAATACGTAACATGTAACATTTATTTTAAAGTTGACTTAATACAAGATGTCTCAGCTATACAGATACAGACGACAATTTCTGACAAAAATAAAATTAAAATTAAAAATAGTTAACAGGGTGATAAATAAGATTTGAGACTAACGATAAATTGAAATTTGTATTAATTCGTTTGAATTAGAAATGAAGATAGAATGTAAAGTAAGAAGCTAAGGACTCGTAAAATTGCGCAATTTAAATTTCAACCAGTTGAGTGCACATGTGTATAAAGGAAGCTTAAAAGGAAAAAATCAGGATATTCTAGAAAGTGATAAGAAAAATCATGCAACATCCGTCGCGTGTCCGGCACAGGTTGGAAGCAACCCCCGTTGAGGAGGGTGGTTGCGCGAGGTCCGCAAGAGAGACGGGGCAGCCGGTTGAACGCGCACGTTAAGTCTCGCGAAGGTTTCTCCGATGTAATAATATTTCCATCCAATTCGACCTGAGGCCCACCCCCGGCATCCAACAGCGGCACCCCCTCGATATATGCACCCCCGGTCGGTGGCGGAGCTCGCACTCGACCGCGCGCCCTCTCACCATCGTCTCGCGTGCATCCCCACCCCCAAACGTGCCGGGGGGTGGCACGTCGCTCACTACGTCATCTGTCCCCTCGACCAATCGACGGGCGGCGCGCATTTTTTCCCCGCGTCGAAAAAAAAAACGTGGAAGCAAAGAACGAGAGCGACAGAGAGCGAGCGAACGACGAGGGACGACGGGACAAGGGGTTGCGCGGGTCCGACAGAGACAACCGGTGGCGAAACGGTCGAGAAAGGAGAGCCGAACGGGCAGAGAGCGAAAGAGGATACCGATACACCGGTAGAACAGGGGTTGACGGGGGTAGAAAAAGAGCGCGCGGTTCGGCATTACCCCCGGAGCCCCGTTGCGGACCAATCGCCATACGTAAAGAGGCATTTTTTATGGGTGCCGCTCGGTCGGCCGGTTTGTGTGATAAAAATTGACCTAAGTCCTCTTCTTTTTTTTTCGCCACCCCCGCTGCCCCCGCGCGCGCTCCAACGACAGAGACGCGACTATACGAACGGGCCGAGGAACGGACGGAGAACGGGCGATAGTGGAGCGCGAAAGAGACACGCTGGCCAGAACGAACGTACCAAGGATAGAGAAAAAGAGACGGAGGAACAGAGAACGGTCGCGTTGCGCACCGGCTATAACTGCCTAACATTAAAAAAGATGGGCTGTGTACGGGGTGGCGGTGGCCGGACGGACGAACGCGCGCGAGAGAGCAGGATAGGAAGGGGTTGCGGAGGAGCAAGCGGAGGAGGTGGTTGCTGGCTGCCACGAGAGGTGGAGAACCAGAGAGGCACAAAGGATGAAGGGAGAGGTCGTCGGGTTGCGAACGACGAGCATGGTGAGATACAACTGCGTTCCACGTATGTGTCGTTTTAAGGGGTGAGAGAACGCGAGGAAGACGGGGTGAGTTGCCGTGGACTCGGGGTTTGGGTCGCAACGGTTCTGGTGGGGGCGCAAAATAATGCGCATAAAATGTAGCGTATTTATCATGGAGATAAAATGATGTGCTTGACTTTCAGGCGACCGACGCTGTTGGCATGCAGGTACAGTCCAGCTTGAAATTCAAGCGAGCCTGCGCTCGTGTGTGTACGTGTGTGTGTGCACGGGGGATGGTACGCCAGGAGAGGGTGGGTCGATCTCTCTTAGAAGGGTGGTGGACGTCGTGCGCCGCGACACGTGTGAAAGTGTCTCGATAACTTCGACTATTAGAGGAAGCGAGGCTGAGGGACCGGAGCGATGTAATTGAAATCGTTTTGCTCCGCTATGAAACGTGTCTTTCGTTGCTTTGAGCGACGAGTAAGTATCGATGTCGGAATAATGTTATGAAACGGGGTATCTTTTATCGACGCCTCGCTCTCTTGTTTACCTCGTAAATCAGCCCTGCGTTATCCTTTGCATTTTGAAAATCTGGGAAAATCGAGCCACAAATTATCGCTTGACGTTCAAACGGGTGTCGAGCGAGAAAAAATATCTATGCTGATGGATACGATGTATGCAATTTTTTTTTGTCTTTTGTAACGATGCATCAGATCTGAATTTGAGATTGAGTACTTTTTTTCAAGGGGCAGTCAATCTTCGATAGCCGTTCATCATTTGGCTCATTTCGAGTAAAAAATGTTTAAATGGCTCTTCCATTTCGGCTGCCGAACAAAATTGGCAATAAAATTTAAAATTTAAATAAAATTTTAGAATTTCAAAACATGAACGCGTCAATCAGCGTCGAAGCTTATTGACACCGTTTCACCCTTAATCTCGAGTTCCAACTACGATAAAACCAAGTAATTAATAATTAATTATAACTTTTGAAACATCCTACATGACAATATATCACATCCGTGCGGAGTCGGGTATAAAAATAATAACAATGAACCTAAAAATAAATGGTTCATTACCGGTATAATTTGAATCAGCAAATTCTGATCAGTTTTTCCAGGCCGTCTACCGCATAAAAATCGCAAAATAGAATTCGTCGATGAAAAAAGGTTAATTATAATGCATTGGTCGAAAGAATTTCAGAAATAATGATCATCGATCGGACGCGAATTCGATAAAATCCATTCGTGATAAAATGCATTATAAACTCCGGAACACGGCCGATAATATCCCATTCATCCTATTCAAAATTCGTTCGTGTTACCACTCGGTCGGTCAATTGTCGGTGTTGTGAAAAAAATATATGTATATCCCACAGTTCCTATTCGATCGAGGCAAAGGACTTTCAAATTAAATTCGCTGCGAGCTTTCCATAATATTCATTCCCTCCGAAACCGCGTAATTACGTCCCACCCTTTCGATCCTATCGAATCACCTAAACCACTCGTCCTCGAACCATTTCGATACGAAGATTTCGTTGAAAACCCTCCGAAGGACCTTCCTTCCAGCGGGACAAGTAGGAAGGATCGATCAGGATCGAAGTTGTTGTCAGTCAAACCACGGGATTCATTGGTGGATGCTGATGGATCCCAAACTGCCAATAAAATTATGAAATTGCGTCGAAAGGAAATTGGCATGAATGTCATTCGAATCTTTCAATCTCGGCACCCCTATTCGCACCCTTGCCCTCCCATTTCCGGCCCGTTACCGAAGATCTTGAAGCTGATCGTGCTTCTTCGGTAACTTTCCCCACTCGATGGGACATTTTCTTTAGCCATCGCGAAATTTAGTTTGGACGATTCGGTCGTGTTCGATGATTTGTACTGGTATTAAGTCTCGAAAAACTTAGGGACGCTCTGGGAGATTTACTTTTGAAAACTAATTACAATTATTTGTGAGTCATTAGATTATAATGTATTGCTTTTCAAGGAGTTATGGAGTTCAAACTTTAGAAGCTCCAAAGTATTAGGTGTCTAGGTAACCTAAGTACAATGTAAAAAAATGCTGTAACTAATGTAACTAAATTATTTTGCACTGAAGTAGCTAGTAGTTACTTTGTAACTGAATTTACTTTGTAATAAAGTAGTTCCTTCGTGATCTTTTGTGAAAGTAACAAATTAGCAAAACCCCGATGTCCCAGAACCTGCTAAAATTTGGATCTTTCCCTAATTTCTTCAAATCCAAATCTCTGGTCGTCCAAAAATCTCAAAATAACAACTTCCCAGAGTACAAACGGCAAAACTATTAAAATACTAAAATTCCAAGCACACAAAGTTCCAAAACTCCAAAATTTCTAAGACTTCAAAACCTCAACCCCCCAAAATTAAATCCTTAAATTCAAAAAATCGTAACTTCCAAAAATTTCCGAATTCTAAAGTCCTAAAGTCCTAAAGTTCAGGAATTTGAAAAAATTCCAAACCTCCACGGAATGCAGATTATAAGAGGAATTTTTGTAAGGGATGAAATGGTTGAAATAAATGGTACCTTGAGGATGTACGTAGGGTATTCTGTGTGAAGTAAACGGCCCGTAAGTAATTGCTAATTATTGACCATATTAATTTCAATTAAATCGCGCACACTCGCACGTCAGCGATTCTCCAATCGATTGTAATAATCAGAACGCGTTCGATGATCACCGAAAACGTGGGCCAAACTTACTTTCTATTTATTCATTTGAATGGAAGGATTTTGTTTTATCATTTGAATTACGGTACGTTTAAAACAATACTATATACCATATTGTAAATATAAAACATTTATGCAAAAATATCAAAATTTCAATGAACATTTTAATCCGTTTGCAGTTTGTAAACTTATTGATATTTAACTTTTCATCGTTACAATTTGAGTAAAATGTAAATTGAACTACATTCAAAAAAATATAAGATGAGATTTTGTAGAGAAAACTAAAAATTTTCTGAGAAATCAATATCAGCGAGTAATGATATTAATATAAATTTATTATACGGAATTTAATTTATTGAGATAGAATAAATAATTGTTCTGACTATGTTCGGTAAACCGTAACCAGATATTCTAAGTATTTTGCAAACTATGTAGAAAATGAATTGCGCGGAGGTTTGAAATGTGCAAGTTTATGAATGAAGCTCATTAACGCGTTAAATGCCGCAGTGAAAACGGACGTATGTAATTCGGCGCGCTCTAATTATAATTATTCAGAATATAATCGTTTCATTTTCCAATTTAACCTTCCCACTTGCTACCTTATAAAATTGACATGATATATGCGTTGCTGGTAATTTTCTTCAACACCTCTGCTTCCAATTGTTCGATCGCATTAAATTTGTACTGTTAGACTGCTTAAATAATTAAAAATATTCGATTAATCAAGGAGGATATGACGTGTAACGATTACGAAATTGATAAAAAGAAAAATTTGTGAGGGAAATTGTTCTCAACATTCAATTGTATTTCATTTAATTTAATACTTTGTTCAATTTTCTGAAAACAACCCTCTTCTCTGTCATCTCAGACTGTGATAATGTAACGAAGTTTCTTTTCACCGTCGGGTCATGAAGGTAAAATTTTATCAAACTAATTATGTAATTAATTATCAGTTTTGTAAACATTTATCAGTAATTATTTATCAACGATCGAATTTGTCAATAATTATTTTTTAAGAAAATTTGTTACATCATAATTTCGTCTGATACTTGAAGTATCCAAAAATGTTGCACAATTCTCCGTCCTGTCCCGTTGTTCATCCCCATAGAAAGGACCTCATCAATTCCCCCGTTTCCGCGGGAAAGGGCAAAAAATAAACTTAATATGATCCTGACTATATGAAGATGCGGCCGAGCGACGTCCTTTGTTTTAAGCGAGGGTCGTTTGTGGTCCTGCCTATGCATATCTACACACACTTAGGCCACACAACTCGCACACAAGAAACTAGCTACCCTGTGTGTCCACCCTTCGTAATTCTATCAGAAGCCAATCACGTCCGGTGAAGGGTGGTCGTATTCATGCATGCGGAAAATCGTTGAGGCGGAAACGTCGATTCCTGTCCTCGTGTCTTATGAAAATATTGCCCCATCGATGCGTGGGGTGAGAGAGTAGAAAACGTCTGTGAATTTGACTTACCTTCAGCCCGATGTATTTCGATCCTTTTCGAACTAGTTGCCGGGTGGAGAACTTTCGTAACATTATGAGCGTGCATAGTCTTCAAAAATATGGACTGACTAGGGGGTAGTAGGAACGTGGTAGGTAAATTTAGTAATTTTCAAAATTTTTAGTTATAGGATTGTTATTTGCAAATTTAAAAATTCACACATTCCCAACTTTTAATTTCCCGAATTCCAAATGCCCCAATTCCCAAATTTCCTAATTCTCAATTTTCCCGGACCCCAAATGTCCCAATTCTCAAATTACCGTTTCCCAAGTTTCTCGGTTCTTAAATTTCCCAATTTCCAATTTCACCGAATTCTAAATGCCCCAATTCCCAAATTTCCTAATTCTCAATTATTCCAAATCCCAAATGCCCCAATTCTCAAATGACCGAATTCCCAAGTTTCCCGGTTCCTAAATTTCCCAATTTCTAATTTCCCCGAATTTCAAATGCCCCAATTCCCAAATTTACCAAATCCCAAATGTCCCAATTCTCAAATTACCGAATTCCCAAGTTTCCCGATTCCCAAATTTCCCAAATCCCAAATGCCCCCATTTTAAATTTCCGAATTCCCAAGTTTTCCATTTCCTGAATTTCCCATCCTCCAATTTTCCCGAATTCCAAATACCCCTATTCTTAAATTCCCAAACCTCCGAAACCTTGATTCCATCTGATGCGAGCATATAGGATGCTTGGTCCACCCACCCCACTCATCCGGATGGAAATGAGCGCTATCAGAACACGTACAAAATGTCCGCCAGCGAAATCTCCATAATTTCAGTTAAAAATATAAGCGATAACGCGCGAAATAGGGGTGTCATTGGGTAAGATACAAGAAGCGTTTCCCAGGAAAATCTCCGCAATTACCCTGAAGAAATAACGTTAATTCAAGAGTGGACGGCGAAGGGGATGCATACTATCGTCCGACAGCGTAGAAATCAGTTCGCATACATAAGTGTAACATGCCGGGTGGTGGTACCAGGGGGTGAGTGTACGGTCGGTGTAAGCTTCTTTGCCACCGTCTTATCCTTCGTTATCAAATGTCAGGCACGCTTTCGAGGTGCTTAAATCCTCCCCTATTCCCTGTGTAATATGAGAAAAGTAGCCACGTTACGCGTAGCAGGCCGCGTAGTGAGAAAAAGTAGCTTAACGGGCTTTAAATTCACGGTATCTTTCGCTCGTACGAGAAAGGTCCACTTACAAAACAACGTCCCGTAAATCCGGCCTGTACTTGCATTATCTTTCACGGAAAAGGAGGCAAACATTGCACGCGTCGGCGAAAGCTTTTCATTTCCGTAATATTTTAAAGTTATCGTGTCCACCGCCCGAATTTATACCCCAATAAAGTTTTTCGACTCTTTCGCGAAGGGCTATCAGAGGGACTTGGTTACCTTCGCTTCACGAATCTTGTTAATTGATCATTATGTTCTTTATTTTTCATTTTTGGTACTTTCTTATCGTCTTTCGTATTTTTTGGGTAGTCAATACAGTTAGATAATAGCGGTTGTAATGGAGGTAATGGAGGTACATTGTATATGTCCTTTAATGGAGGTGGATTGTGTAACATGTAGTTGCAAGGGTTGATTGGAGTGCAGTTTAGATACGATTTGTGGGGTTGGAAATGTAGAAATTATTGAGAAGCATGATACAAATTTATATCTATAAATTCTCATCTAAGGAAAATTTATATGGTATTACAAGGGACTCTATGTGAATGCAAAAAGAAATTAGAAAAAGATGTTCAGGAAAAGGATAATTTCACTAATACTCAACTGTGCTGTTCGTTTATAAAGAATATAGCATGATATATTGTTGAGTATGCAAGGAATTCATTTCATAGAAGACCTCGCAAAGAAATTGAAGATTCGAAATGCTTATATTTACCCTCTAACAAACGTAACGAATAAACATAATGATACTTTTAACATTTAGCCGTAAACAAAATGGAGAAAAGTACTTAAAAAATCAGTGTACCATTAAGCAGAAGAGCGTTCCACAAGTGAATCGAAGGAACCAGTTGCACAGGTCCCTCGGGTGATAGGAGGATGCGAGGCACACACGAGAGACGGGGATGTGTGCGTCGAGGGGTTGAAGGATTTTCTTTTTTAATTGAAGGGTTCAGAGGAAGGTATCCGCGAGGGAAGCGTCGACGCGAGACGCGATGTGACTCATCTGTCGCGTGTTTTCGTATACATCGATGGCTATAATTAGTCATTGATGGGGGCTCGATTTTCATTGCAACATTTATAGGCGGATAAAGGACCGTTTGGAAATTCAAGTGTCTCCTTTCCGTTCGTTCGGCGCACTCGAGCACAGCGAAAATCGCGAAATCTGGAAACAAAAGTACGTTCCGGTAAGAAGAGGGTATAATATGGATCTCCATTTGAAATAAGCTCACCGCCCGTTCCACCCCTCGATGCCCCGTTCTTCTAGCACCCCCGTGTACCTAGTTTGTTGCGTTTGAATATTCAACGCAAGTTTTTCCCTCCTTCTTTTTTTTTCTTTTCCCGTTACTTTTTTTCCTTTTTCCTTTTTTTTTTTATTAGCCTGTCCGTTCTCTCTCCTTTCCCGCGCGGCCCGCCAACAGACATCTTTATTCATTGCCTTTCCAAAGATATAATTGAGTAATTATTTATAATATATCTAGAATATGCATGCTTCACTTCTCCGACGGAATACATTACCGCTTACTACCCCTAAACGTAACCTCTTGTTACCGTTTGGATTTCTAGCTTGCACAGCGGTTAACACAGTGGCTCTCACCCCGTGCATTCTATCAGATCGCGCCAAACTCCTACTTTTCTTCTTTTCCTTTTTTTTTTAAATCGTTTCGGTGCTACGGACAAAGGGGAAAGGGAAAAATGGAGACTGCGTTTCGTTAAATTTTTAAAGCAACACTGCTAGGTGTACAAGGAGCGTGCGAATGATCGGTAAAGACAAAGCATATGCAAATATTGAAACTGATGCAATTGCGTAAACGGATGTTTTATCGTGGATAAAAGTACGGGAAATGTGGAGCTTTCAAATGAAGCTTCGTGTAAGCGTTTTTTTTCACTTTCGGAATAATGAAATGGAATTATGTATATTGAAACTGTGACCACAGAGGATGTTATATTTAATTTTTATAGCATGTTTTATTGTACGAATGGTTGTAATTGATAAGAATATTAATGTTTAATATTGACCTAACTACCGTCATCGTAAATTTTTATTCATTCCAACAATTCGAACGTCCTTTTATACCTCGGCAGTATCTCCGTGCAATAATTCATGTCGCAAATAATATCAGTTTCGTTTTATACACAAAACGTATACAAGTCTGGTAAAAATAAACGTTGATTACACCCTTTCTGGACGTATCTGAGGTATAAATTAAATGAAAGCTCGCTATCAATCAAACGAGATAATTTTGGTGTCGTTCCGTATAAAAGCAAAGCGAAATTGATCGAGAAATAAGAGAGATAATGAGCAAGGAAATTAATCGTTGGTTTGTCCAAGGCAGCTGTTCGTATTACCTGTTTATGATTACCTCACTGCTTATCGACAAACTTACCGTTCTTCGTGCGTTGGAAAACGGGCGCGAAACATGAAACCCCGTAGAGCGGGAAGCCATAATTTCGCATTAAGCGGTAATCGCAATCGGAGTAAGTAATCGATATATTAGTCGTTCGTTAATTAACGTCCTTGTGATCGCGATATAGACTGGCTGGCCTGTCAACAGTGAAATTTATGAGCTGGGTCCGTGTTAGAAATCAGCACGGGCGTATCCTTTTCGGGTCGCTCGTTCTGATAACTGGTTTATACGAGACGGAGAAAGGTTCGTTTCTTTGCGTATCGCCGATAAAAACCGGTAAATTCGAGCTGAAATTATTGCCTGGTTAATCCTGGAACCCAACGACGTGTTTACCTAGTTTCCTGACGAAATAGGTTATTCAAAATCATTTTGCTTCCCTTCTAATTACTTCTATGTACTGTGATACAATTTCTAATTGGTACATGTTGCTTTAAATCGTGATTCGCGAATTTTACGATTTCAAGATTTTGGGGTGTTAGAATTTCTTAATACTGGAAACCGGGACTTTGGAACGTTTAGACTTCCAGATTTCAGGACTTCGACAGTGAGGTATTTTCGGAGGTTTCAGGATTTTGAAAGTTTGTAACTTCCAAACTTTTGTGACTCTGCGAATTTCACAACTTTGAGGAACTTTGATATCCCAAAATTTTGGAACTTTAGACAATTTTACTAATTTTTTACGCCTCTGGGTGTTAATAATGTTAGCAAGAAATCGCAAATTTAGTTTCCAAAATTTGTACCATATCACAATTTGAAGACATTTCCAAAATTCAGGAAATTTTATTTCAGAAAATTTAACACAAAAATCAAAATTAAGTAATTCAACTTAATAGTATATTAGTTCTCTAAAACTTATTAAAAAACGACGATCACTGAATTAATTTCAGATTTACACACTGCCAGCATAAAAATGAAGCATGTACCTTCACGGTAACTAAAAATCTGATTACAAAATAAGACGACATTAGTTATAAATCAGCGAAATTACAGTACTGTTGGCATGATTGATAGTCGCTTTAATTCCTCCACAAATTAAGGGCTTTGTTGATTAGAGAGAAACTGCGCAAAGTTTCGTAGAAAGAACGTAGAGAAAAGGAGGTGCTGAAAGTCGACACGTAGCTGTCGACTGCGGGTCTTATTTCATATTTGTAAGAAATTATGGCATGTCTGTCGCGTGTTTGGCCGCAGTTAGGCTGCACCGTTTGACCTAGCCCACGCCTCGTCTCGATCTCTTCTTTTCCTTTCACAAATGTCTTTTACTGTCTGTTCAATCCTTTTAGTTTCTAGTAAACACTATGTGTTTCTATACTCCCATGCCTCAAAGATCTCAAATTACAAATTCCAAATTCTCAAACGCAAAGTTCCTAAATCCCAAAATTCTCATATCTCAAATCCCAAAGTTTCCAAGTCTTCAAATTTCCAAATCCGAAAATTCCCAAGTCTGCAACTCTCCAAAGATCCAAATCTCCAAAGGCCCAAATCACCAAATCCCTACATCTCCAAATCTCCAAATACCAAAATCCCCAAGTCCCACAATCCCCAAATCCCCAAATACCAAAATTCCCAAGTCCCAGAATCCCTAAATCCCCAAATCCCCAAATACCAAAATTCCCAAGTCCCACAATCCCCAAATCTCCAAATACCAAAATTCCCAAGTCCCACAATCCCCAAATCCCCAAATACCAAAATCTCAAAATTTCCAGTCCTAAAATTCCAAAAATCCCCAAATTAACTAAGTTGCCCCTATAATTAAATGTGTAATTTTTCCACCCAGTTCCGACAGCAAATTAATTACAAATTATCCACGAAGCGGTAGTGATTTTGTTGCGGCACAAACGGAGAAATTCTATATTTCGCACAGAGTGGGTAGAATAATTTAATTGTCCGTTGTATCGGTGAACGGCTATCTTGAGCCATGTTCATCGATCATTGAAACCCGATCGATGGAAGCTCGCATCCCTCGATAAAAGGAGGAAAAAGCGGAGTGACTCGGGAAGAGGCAGGTCGTAGGAGGAGATACGATATCCCTGAATGGCAAGTTGCCGAAAATGGCGTTGGGAATACATCCCAGCAATTACCATTACGTGGCTGAAGTTGGTCTGCTGGTCGGGTAGCATAATGCTGTATTTAATGGGCAGCACTGCAGGCCGTGTGTGACACGATATACGAGGCCGAGTCAACATATATCCTGTCAGATTTTTAAAATGCCCTGATTTACAATGACCATTGTACTGTCCACCGCATATCTATTGTCGCGCCGTTGCCAACGGATATCCACGACCACTTCTGCATCTAACTCCTGGTTATATTCCGTTTGCTACCTCCGTGTTCTCCACGATTCCGTGCACCTTACGCGAAAGGATTCTCTAACTACGTCACGTGCTCCCTGTTCAAGCTCGTTTCTGAGAAGGGATTTAACGATTAGGGGAGGATAGTTCGATTCTACTGCTTGGAACTAGACAACCGCGTTACAGACCGCGATTCCATCAGGCACCAAGGGGATGGACGAAAAATGATATTGAGTTACAGATGTCGATATTTTGGAAGTTCGAGTAACTGGGAGATTTCGATATTTCGGAATGTGAGGATTTAGGATATTGAATGTTTGGAAGGGTTGAAATATGGGATTTTTAATTCGGGGTTTAGGGATTTTAGAATGTGGGAATCTGGTAATTTGTGAAACTTGAAATGTCAAAATTTTGAAGGAGGTGTTTGGACGCTTTGGAGGTTGGAAACTTGAAGGTTTGGAAATTTGGAATTATGGAAATTCCGGAATTTGGAGATCTGGAAATGTGGAACTTAGGGAATTTAGGCATTTAGAGATTTGAGGATTTGGAAAATTGAGAATTTGGAGATTTAGTCCTTTGAGAAGTTGGAAATTTAGAAATTTGGAAATTTAGAAATTTAGAAATTTAGAAATTTAGAAATTTAGAAATTTAGAAATTTAGAAATCTAGAAATTTAGAAATTTAGAAATCTTAGTAATTAGAAAATTTAGTAATTAAAAGAATCAGTAATTTGAACATTCAAGCGTTGGAAATCCAACAATTATATATAAACAGTATGTGACCAAAACAGACGGTTTCATGATATAATCGGGTTTTTATTTTAGACCATAAAAGGCAACATTTTGGAGTTTATTGTATTCGTATTCAAGGTAACTTTAAACCGCTGAAAAGTGAGGTAACCAGTTAACGAGTATCGGGTCCCATTCAATATTGGTGTGTAGTCGATTATTGTGGCGCTGATGGAAGATATTATCAGATTAAAGTATTGTTTCTCGTGACTGCCTACAATACAAGATGTCAATGTTCAAATGGACGTCGAATGTTTGCACAAAATCGCGAGGTCGCTTGAGAATGGTTAACCCTTGAATGAAAAGACGCAATACTTGTTATGCAATCTGCAATTTCGTGAAAAAATTCAAGTAAAACATTTTCTGTCATTATGTATCATTAGGTCTGCCTCAATAAACTTCATCCCCTAGAAACGAAAATTTTCTGTAACAACATAATTGTTTGATTAAAATCGCATTGACAAAGGGCGATCACACTCTGAATTCAAATGGAAGAATTACCACTTTGAATTGATAGAAGCACTTTATATACGAAATTAAACCAGCATCCAATCACACGAGAAGGTCGAGAAGAATGTTTGTACAGGACCGTATCCCTGTCGATGATGTGAAATAAGTGCACGAAGAATAGAATAATAACGAAGCAGATTCAACGCGACGGACCTTAACCCCGAGTAAAAAGTTGCATCTGCTACTTGGTTTCCCGTGTACGTGGTCACTATAATTGGTCGATTTTACTCGTCGCAGTCACGCACCAACGACCAGGACGAAGGAGAGAGACGAGTTAATGAAATCGAAGGCGATATAGGTTGCTTTATGATCGAGATTGTTATACGTATTCGTACAATATGGGCCCGCTACCAATTGATTAACCGCGATTCTCGCCGGTCCAACGGGCTTAATTAAGTTATCGATTTATTTTCTGTATTGTGCCATGCAAAGTCTTGCCCCTGCTTCTCTGAATACCTAAGTAAACGTTTATGCAGCTCGTCACGTTCGACCGGCAATATTCGACGATTTACGGAACCATCGGGACACAAATTAGATTCGTGTGATACGTTCAAAGTTACGTTTTCCTTGTTTTGCAATTACACTTTCGTGCGATTCATTTCGAGGGCCGAGGAATTTTTTCGGGGAATCGGATTCATTTCTGAAGCGAGATTGCAATTATGTCAGTACTTTGATACTCAACAATTTTTTAGTGTTGGAAAAATTGAGAGTAAATTAAGAAGTTTGAATGTGGGGAGGTTGAAGAAAATGGAGATTGAAAAATTGGGAAAAGGAAAGGGTAGACAGCTACAAAATTGGGAAATGGAAAACTAGGCAACTGAAAAATAGGAAAATGTGGAAACTAGAAAATTAGGAAATCACGAAATGGAAGACTGCACAAATGGAAATGGAAAAAAGAGTATACCGGACTACAGGAAAATTTGAAAATGTCAATTGAAAATTAAAAAGACAATTGAAAAATGTAGAAATATTCGAAAATTGGTAACTGTGAAAATTACAATAATTAATTACTTGTAAATATCTAAAATCCTATGTAAGAACAGAAAATCATTAAATCTGATAAGGTTAAAAATTTCAAAGTCCACGAACGAGCCCACATTCACAGACATCGAGTTTGGTCCTAAATCAATATCATCTATTAGCCGAAAGACACGAGACATTAATCGCAACAATACCGTAACAATCGCAAGAATATTTGATTCGGCAACGAATGTCCTTTCGCGTAACGCGTATCCCCGTGGTTTATCAAAATCTCGTCTCGCGAGTCGTAAATAGCGGAATCCATTAAATTAGGCAGCCGTTCAATCGTAAATTTGGCCGCTAAGTCGAACCGTGATCCCATGGGTTCAAGGTGAGAAGGCGTGCAGTAGCTGCATCGAGAAGAGGACTAGGAGTGAAACGAAAAGGTGGCCGAACGAACGTGGCTGATTGTAAGTTATACGTGACGCGGTTGCTTTATATCTCCGGAGCAACTTTCCGCTCTCGTAAAGCTGCTTCGTTCTCTTTCTCTCTGTCTTCTCTGTCTTGAAAAACGTCTCGTCTTTCGAGGCTTGAACGCATTCGCTGCTTTTTAACGCTGTAGATTACTTGGAATAATTCCTTCTGATCCTACCACCTCAAACAAAACATCGTTAGCGTCAACGTAATTACGGGCCTGTGTAAAGGCACGCCAGTTGAACGGATAATAGGATTCCTTTGGTGCTAACGTGTCACGGAATTTTATTATCAACCATTTTGGTGGGCTGCAATTTTACAACTTTCGGATTCTCAGATTTTACGTATTTTTGGGATTGTTGAAGTTTTTCTAGTTTGAGATTTCAGAATTTTTCAACGTTGAAATTTTGGAACTGAGTTCTTGAAAATTTCGAAGGTTTCAGGGGTTTTGCAAATTTGGAATTTAGCAAGTTGTAATTTTTGAAGTGGGGACTTTGCGAAAATGGGACATTGAGAAATTAGAGCTTTGGATGATTGAACATTGGTAGAGTGGGATTTGGAGGATTGGGGTTTGAGAGATTGAAACTTTGAGATGTTAGAAGTTAGGAAGATAGGGATTTGGGAGATTAGGACCTTCAGAAATTTGAATACTGCAAAATTGAAATTTAGGAGATCTTTGAGAAGACCTTGAGAAATTTCAACTCTGCAAAATTGGGATTTGGGAGATTTGGACTTCGGAAGAGTGGGATCTGGAGGAATTTGAACTTTGCAAAATTGGAATTGCGAGACTGGGATGTGCGAGATTGGGATTTAGAAGTTTGGAACTCTGGGAGGTAACCTTGCGAAAATTGCAACCTTCAGAATTTAGAACCTTGGAAGATTGAAATTTGGGAAATTGGAACTCTAGAAAATCGAAACCTTGAATTTGCAAAATAAATACATTACCATAATGCACCAAAAGCAACCAGTTACAAAAATGTCCACTCTCAATACTTCATACAACCTTATCACAGATAAATTTCTCAGTATAAATTCCCATATACACATAGAAAAAATGAATTCCACATCCTACAAGCAAAAATAAAGATCCCAAAAATTCTTCTGCGATTGAAACTCGACTTCGTTCTCGCAAAATAAATCTGCCGGCGAATAGGTGCAATCAGATAATCGACAGAGTCGATAGGAAACGCGAGAGGATCGTGTATATGCACCGAAGAAATTCGTTCCGACGCAGCGGCCAATTTACCAAGCAGTATCACCAAGACATATCGAAGTTCTAAATTCACGATTTGCGTCAAAGTTCGACACTGTTTGTGCAGCATACGCCACGGTTAGTTTGCCGGTGGTCACGCGAGACCAGGTCTCACGTCTTGTACCCTGTACTATAGCTCACATTCTGTTGGCCGGACACTTGGCGACGACCCATCCCTCATCCCTGTCGTAGCTGTCCGAGCTTCTAGGTACTGTCCAGTCACTGAACTCTCGAGCAACTTCTGTTATTATAAGTTAACCCCCTGCCCCTCTCTGCGGGGGCCAACTCCAACGGCAGCCCGCTCAGATTATGGCCATCAGCCAGCGACCCGAGATCTGGGTAACGCCGTGCCGAACTTCTCTTCGTTTGTATAAGGAAGTGTTTCAGGTCATCCGAAGAATAACACGTTCGACCTCTTGTACGTCTCTTCAGGGACGTGCCGGTACGGACATCCGAATAAGCTACAAGCATTTTCAACGAAAGTAATCGCTACCGGTTAACTATCGATCGTTATCCTGCTGGCGTGGATCAAATGGAGGCGATTATGAACGATGCTGGGTGTTTACAATGTATCGCTACGACATTCTCGAGGATTTTAAAGATCTTTGGCTGGATTTTGGGTAGAAGGAAATTTGGATTCGGAACTTTAGTTTGGAGACTTGAGGTATTGGGAAGTCCAGGATTATGGTTACGTAATTTGGGAATATGAGGAATCAGGAATTTGGGGATATGGTGGTTTGGAAAATTGCGATTGTGGGAATTTGCGTATTTGTGGGTAATAATTGGGGAATTAGGGATTTGATATAGTTGAGAGTTTGGGAATTTGGAGATTCGTAAAGAAGACCAGGAATTTAGGAATTTGGGGTTCGAAGATGTGGAGATCTTGTAGGAACTTGCAAATTTGGACACTTGGACATTTGAACATTTGGACATTTGGACATGTGGACATGTGGACGTTTGAACATTTGGAAATCTGTGAACCCAAAAACATTTGAAAACTGTCCAAATTATACCTAACCTTCCAAAATGTAATCCACAGAACATCTAACCCGTCCACCCCCATAGAACATAACCTCTATCCAACATCCACCCATCTTAAAAACCACAGAAAACCCGAATTAAATTAGTAATTGAAATTGAATGAGCCATCCCGCTAGGTAACAGTGATCACGATCGTGTTACCAGCGAGAGAAAGATAAACAGATCGGTAGCATCGTTCGAAAGGATCGAATCGGCTGAGATTTTGAAATAATACATCCGCGGGCTACGAATCGGTTCTGGCTCCTCGATAGCTCGCACCCTGTGTGAGGTAGGTGCTCGTTAGAAAATGTCGAATCGATGTTCGAACATATAGCTTACAAACAGGGAGTTGCTGAGTCATGTTGTTCATAAAGTATCATCGGTAAACAATTAACATTCGTGTTGCGCTGCCCACGCGCTATCGCGTTACGGAGCTACGCATAACGCTTAACACGCTCGTCCGATTGGCCCTAACAATTTGCCCGAGGGCTGTTACCTCGTTAAGTGACAATCGAAGGCGTTGACTTGAATTATCGGGCAATCTTGCTAGATGTCCGTTGCTATTATGTTTGTACTTCAAATGATGTTGGAAGGATGAGAATTATATTGAAAAGTCGATTAGGGTCTGTAAATCGGATAAATGAGGGGCGCAGTTATGGGTGGATAAATCTTAATATCTTACGTGGCTTAATTTGGTGAGTAACAATTTGGCTCCCTTAGGGAAAGTATGGCAAATAGGGGATGAAATTTTAAAAGTTGGTAAAAATTAAAAAGTTTTATAATTTTAAAGTTTGTAAAATTATAAATGTGTTAATAGGAAAAAAGTTCAAAAATTGTCAAGATATCACTTATCCGAGAAAAGCCGAGTACTAAAAAGACAATCTTTCTTGTCAATAAAATCACGGTCCGCCATTAATGAAAACTTATAACTTAATGAAACCGCATAAACTAAAGTCAACGCGTGGACGATAATGAAAGGGCATCCGCGGAGCGGCAGCAAATATATCAACAAAATAATTTGCAAGAATTAACCGCTGCTTACCAAAATCGCATAAAATCGGGGCTGCGTAACAACCGCGTTGCAACAGCCCAATTATAATACAACGAATTGATTTCCATGGCAGAGGACGGTTAACCGTCATATCCCGGACACATTCATAAATTGTCGAGTTCATAGTGGCAACTAAATTGCATAATGATACGGTCTGGTATCGATAACGTATCGCGCGGTAATGGTACGCTTAACGGAAAAAAATATCTCGGAGCCCTGATAATGATTAGAGAGAATTTATTTTTCCTACGTTTCATGCCACGATGCACCCGTTAATTTCGCGTGGAATTAATTCCCCAGTGGTTCACGAAGACCGGTAGTTTTCTTTTTTCCCGAGCCAAAGATCACGAGTTATTACTGGCTGGCCATGATCAAACTCTCTCTCTCTCTCATTACGAAAAGTTAAGTCCAACGAATTATCGAGAATTATTAGCTCTTACTGGATCACCTCGGCTCGGTATCGTGATCGGTATCGATACGTATCAATTAGAGGACGAATATTAATGAGTGACCAAGCAACCGAGACAACGTAACGCTTCTGCTTTCGCACGATCGCCAAACCGAACAGGTATTCGTGAGTATTTGACGAGGGATCTGGAGTTGTCCCAGGATCTGGTGGAAGGGCGACGATAGGGGAAAAAAAAGCAAGAAGTTGATTGAATTTTACCGCGGCAACGTGTACTCGGTGCACGTACGTGTATATAGAAATGCAGACGAGTGTAGCAGTCGTCGGGTACAGGTGTGTATTTACAGTCGGCTGCAGATACTTACGGCGGCCACTTTCGATGTGACGGTGTTATAAATGGGAATTGAATCGAACCACCGTCCACGCCTTCCCAAGGTTATCGTCCGACTGAAATCTATAGGCCAGAGATACAATCTAGTAGACACGCTTCGTAAATTCAATTACGCATTAACAAAAATCCGCCCCGGCTCGAGATCTGCCCATACAACTGGAGGGGGATAAATTGCCCGGAGATAAGATGAATGGTAACGCAATATTAATTCCGATTTTCAAGCCGCTAGACGAGATCCTCGATGCCATTTTACTACTACCAGATTCTACTTGTTCACCGCTGTTACGGTATTCATAAAATGATCTTTGCATCTGTAATTAGGAATCTGATTTCTTTTGGAAGAATCTGGGGAGAATTGTTTAAAAATTATTATACTTGCCTGTACATTTTTAACATTTAGAGATATCTTTAGACTGTTCTTCTAGAATGACTTTATCTGGACTTTCCTAAACTTACTACAGCTATCTTTACGTTCATCCTGAAGTTTATACAGGCAGTTCCAATTTCACAAATTCTGAAATTTTTGTATCTGTAAGTCTACGAA
Source organism: Megachile lagopoda (assembly GCA_036983795.1). Taxonomy (NCBI): domain Eukaryota; kingdom Metazoa; phylum Arthropoda; class Insecta; order Hymenoptera; family Megachilidae; genus Megachile; species Megachile lagopoda. Next base: position 7,465,425 of record CM072797.1, on the reverse strand, counting down.
TATCCAAATTCCAAATCCCCAAATCCTCTAACTTGCAGATATCGAACTCCGAAGCTTCCAAATCCCCAGATGTCGAAACCTGAAAGTTTCCAACATCCGAAATCTCCAAATTCGATAAAAAAAATTTGAATTCTCCGTAAATTCCCATCCCACCGTTGCTCGTGAGCCCTTCATCGATCACCCGATCCACGCAACACTGATCTATAACCAAAAACAAAGTACCAGCAAAAGTATTCATCCGTAATTAAGAAATTATTACACGCAGCATCCCATCACCCGAAGCTCCGCCGCATCGAAGACACCTCTCAATTTACATACTTCGCGAAGCACCGAATACCCACCCTACGCGAAACACTTTAATGCATCACGTCCCGGGCAAAAATTCCCGTTACGACGAGCAATAAAAAATCCTTGCCTTTCCTGATAAATTATGGCGATAAAAGAAAGAACATCGAAGCGACTTCGTATTCGATGGCCGTGCAAGGTGAACCAGACTGACGAAAACGAATTAACACGTAGCCGCGCAACGTAATTAACAGGACACTCCGTAAAGGTGCGTTTTCACGAAAAGATCCCGCAAGTCTTCCGCCGATCACAGTTTTCACGGTGGCGATATAAATCTTTGTCGTCGTTGCAGTGCCGCGAGGCGTCTTGTGCAGCCGCGAAAGCACTTAATCACAGTTAGCCTTATTGAGCTTACAGATTTATCCACGCCCAGTAGCCTCGGCCCTATCACGCCAAACGGATGATTACCTGGCATCCAAATGATGCGAAAGACCGGCCAGCAACGTGTACGTACAAATAAAATCACCGGAGGGTGCATCATTACGCTTACGTCCTCCTTAAACCATTCAGGTGTCATGTAATAGCGTTATAGCGTGACAAAGCTAAACGCTTCTGTTCGTGAAAATTGTACGTTCGATGTTCCTTCGCATATTAACTCTCTGCATTCATTGCAGGACGTCGCGCGATGACATTTACTTCCAGATCGTTTCACGTCGGATTTTTGTTGCGAATAAAATATTGCATATTAAGGTGGTCTATATATAGAGAGAACACAAAGGGGGTAATAATGATTTCGATTGTTAAATTGCAGAAATATTTGAATAAGTACGATGATTATCTTATACAAGATTATAATTTATACAATTATATTATGAGAAATTTGAGTTACATACACCTGGTTATATTTCATATCAAATGTATCTTTAGTACGTGATGTATTCGTCGAGTAACTACTGTGTTAAACGTGTACCATCTTTCTAGAATTAATGACACGTTTCACAAAGTAATTAAACTTGAAACATAAGTGTACAAGTTGAAAAAAGGCAGCGAGAAAAAGTCATTTCATCGATGTAATAAAAGGACCAACGGTTGGGAGACTTATATGGCGTCACAGAAATACTTTGCTGCGTCATTAAGGGTACAATTAAAAATGGAGCCGGTAATAAAATCGCGCATTAACGTAACGAATGTTGAGCCATGCTTCATATCGTTCTGTCGCGGCCTGTCGCGGCGTTTATATCGCCGAAGCAATTGGGAACCCGTCCAAGTGAACCGTTCCAATGTTACACGAAGAAGGTTTGCGCCGGGCTCGCATAATTAGCACGTCGGAGGAGCTCTTCTTTGTCCGCGTTTGCAAGCTGCAACGATCCTCCATAGTGGATACCATTACCTGACGATGGGGAATTATGCGCACGGGAGTTGCCGGGCAATAAATCATGCTCGTAAACGTAACGCGGAAAGTACGGTCAGCTGTCCTCGGACCACACCTTTAGAAATTCGTTCCGTGTTCATTAATAAATAAAATACTTGGCCGAAGTAGGCCGTGCACGGTTAACTTCCACGGTGTAATTAATTTCCGCGTCCGAGACGTTCCACCGCCTCGTTCATTTTTTCACCGATGTTCACCGTAGTCTGAAACGGTGGCAACAAACGGGATTCTATTAATTTTCAATATTTTCGAAGATCTTTATCGAGCATGCGAGGAAAATCAAATATATCAAGGTCATTTTATCTACAATCTGCCTGAAATGCAACGAAAATAATTACTAAGCACTCAAGCAGCAGCAATGTGCGCACCAAGAGTCGCTTATCAGTTCCTGAAGCAGCTATCAAACGTTATCAGCAAGAAACGAGCGGTCGAAACGCTAATCGAACACCGGCCACATTGTCGACATTACCGAGTTAAAGGTTAATAACTACAGCACCGAGAGGACAGCCCCTGCGATTACGGCAATTAGAAGACGTTATCACGTCGAACGATCAGGCCAGACGTCGATGTTTTGCTGGCGCATTAATCGACCGTCCGTGGGATAATTCGAATACAACCCCACACTCCGGCCCCGTCCCATAACGAGCCAGCAATATGAAACGCCACAATGTAACGAATGCCGAATTCGAATCGACTACATTGTTGGCTGATTAGTCGTCGCGTATCCTCTCGTAAACGTCAAATTTAGCGGGGGCAAAAACGCGGGCAATTAAAACGCACCCTGATTACCCGGGGCCGATGGTGTACCGTAAAAAGACCAGATAGATCGTCCGATGACTTAGACGAGCAACGTGAAACGTCCGGCGCGGACGAACTGGTCGCAACAATGTACGATAATGAAGAATTATCGCCGCATAAGACCCGATGGAAATAGGCACGGGGATACTCGTTAGCGGATCTGGCTCGTAAAAATCATCGCGGTTAAGCGCGAACGGGCATGCACACGGGGTTGTCAGCCAATCGGGCCGAATGCTGTCGCGACGAGACGAGAGGAACCGCTTTGTGGGCCCCACAGGCGAAACTCCGCCCGGAGCTGTCCGAAAGCAGCTCGTTTTGCTCGTCAAGGGGAACTACCCGAGCTTCACGGGACCCACACACCTCTTCCGTAAATCCATAGGAACTTGTTTATCGCGATTGCCCGTCACCTGGACGCGACTAAGTCCTTAACTCCTGCTCGTTGTTAAGGATTATCTGCCGGATCGGCTGACGACGGTCAACGGCGCTGATGAGTCGGAAATATCGACGTCTTGGATCGTGCTGAATTGCTCGAGTGCCTCTGCAATCATTACTGTACTTCGCAAATTGAAAAAGGAGTTTATACCGTATCCGTTGCATGCTGCTACAACGTATCTGACATATCTTGTACCCTGGTAACAAGTTGAGCAAGCGGTAGCATCATATTTAACATATTTTGTACTCTGGTACTAAATTGAGCAAACAGTAGCGCCATATCTGACACATCTTGTACTCTGGTATCAAGTTGGGCAAACAGTGGCACTGTTCCTGTCATATTTTGTACTCTGATACTAAGTTGAGCAAACAATGGCAGGATATCTGGCATATCTTGTACTCTGGTACCAAGTTGAGCGAACAGTAATTTGATTAATGTGAAATCATGTTCATGATTAGGAGCATATATTTGACAAATTTCACAAAAAAATTGTGAAACGTAATCGACAATCACATAATCATATCGACAGGATAAAGACTGAAATAAGAAAAGATGGAATAACGTACTCTTCTAAAGTATATGCCACATATGAAAGGTTTCTGAGATACATGTAAACCACTATAACAATGATTCAATTTTTTGATGCAATATTTTACTGTACTAATTGTATAAACAAATTCTCCAGTCATTTATAAAACAATGATCCACATAATGCATATACGTGACTTTTGGCGAATGAATTTAGAAAACACACAGAATGTTCACATACGTGTAGTCCTAAGAGGTTGATCATTATTTACCATGCACGATAGAAAGCGTATGATCGAAACGACGAAGAATTCCGTAGCAGAAAGTCTGCAGCAACATTCCATTGTGTCGAATGCAGAGTAAACGAGGCGGCGAAGCAACAAAGTTAAACGGTTTCCGAGTCCCTTAAGTGAACTGTCCGAGATGTTCACGCCGTTTGAAGTGCAGCGTATCGAATGCGATCGTTTTGCGTGTTGCGTGCTAGCCGTTCGAACAGTAGGCTTTAAAGAGTCGAATCGGAGACAGAGCGGCCACCACATACGTATTAGAGGCAATATTTTAGCGGTACTTTTAATTTCGCCGTGATCGTAAACATTTCGACGCGTACGCTCGCGCGTTCGAGCTGGCGCGAGGGGGAAGCAAGGAAACGGAACGGACAAGCCGAGAGCTGTGTATTTGCATATTTTAATGAGGCGCTGGGCGTAGAGTGCCCCGGGAGCTGGACGATGCAACGCGACGGGAGCAGGTAGCCCTCGGTTTACCCTGGCCAACGGCAGCCTCAAATGCCGATGATAATGCGACATGGGGAGCCTAACGGCGAAAATGTCGGTGTCGGCGCGTCAAACAATCGCCCCACTGTTGTTTGACATTTGGAAAATATCCTGCAGCACGTGTCCCTGTTCCATATGTGGAATGAGAAACTGGTATGATGGAAACGTACACTTTGGGTGAGATATGGTTTTATCATTTGATCTATGTAGTCTTTTCCAAATTTAGTATATTTATTTTAGCGATGCAAATTTCCAAGTACCGAAATTCACTTATCCAAATTCTCAAATTCCCAAATTCTCAATCATCCAAACTCTTGAATCATTAAATTTCTAAATTCTCAAACCTTCAAATTCCGAAATCTTCAACGTCCCAAGTCCCGAAGTTCTCAAAAAGGCTTTGAAATTTTCAAGTCTACAGATTGCCACATCAGAAATTCCGGAAACTTGAAATAACCCTAAATCTGTAATACCCGATCGTAGCGTCGTTGACATCGTTGCTGGTGAGTAGATCGGCGAGCAGTGGATCAGCTCATCGTTGTTATAGAACGAGCCTATATATCAGGACCATAACGTTGATCCCACGAAACAGGATCAAGAATCCATATCAATGATCCAGGATGCACTGGTGGCAACCACGTCGCAGTACCACACTACAATGAATCTCCGAGAGGGCCCGCGGAGGCTGCAAGAGTCCCGTCGACTCGGAGTGCAAATCTGATTGGCTCATGAATATTAAGTTCGGCCCGCAATTATTATCTGCGTTATAAATCGGGCGACCTGCCTCGGCCGGCTTCTCGAGCCCAGGCGTTATTATCCGCATTCACACACTTGAACGAGCAACTACACACATACACACTCATACACATACAGTAAAACGAATGGCACACACGGTCGACGATGTTGTATCTTCACGCAACGCTTGCGATTACCCCCAAGTGTTAATTACTAATCTCGCCTCTGCTAATTATAATTAACGCCTTTCGGTTTCGCGATGGCCTTTCCAGCCCCGAACATGGACGATGCAAAACAAAAGGACACTTCGAGAAGGTTCGCTAGAATCGACTTTAACGGGTTTCAGATTAACGTTGCACGTTCTGCGTTACTTATTCAACTCGGGTCGTTCAGAAACTGATATTATTGATTTGCTAATCGATGCCGGATTGAACGAGTTAGTTTTTAATATACTGAACGTGAGGGTCATTGATAATTACCATGGCTAATTATATACTGAGATAATTGACTGGAAGATGTGGAAAAATTGGTTTTGCTTTATAGAGAACTAGTGGTTAATATAACGAGTGATTATAGAACGTAGATGTAACGCATAAATAACGGGTAACAGATATAACGCATGGTGATATCAAACGTGGCGGTACAACGCGTGAAAATATAACACGTTGAAGAAATAAAAGGTTGTGATACTAAATGTGGTGATACAATGCGTGGTGGTTCCAAGAGTGGTAATACAACGCGTGGAAGGTGCATCGCGTGGCGATACAATGCGTGGTGATACCAAGTGTGGTAATACAACGTGTAGGATAACACGTAGGAAATATAAAGTGTGGCAAATACAATGTACGAGAAATATAACACATGGAAGATATAACACACCGTGGTACACACATGGTAACATAATATCTAATAGACATAACGCATAAAACACGTAGAAAATATAATGTACAGCAAATACAGTGCGTGGTAATACCAAGCACGGATACAACACATTGCTATCTAACTCGCGGTATTGCAACACGTGGCAATATAACGAACATAGTATGCTACATGCTCGTTTATCAATTCTGCACCATATCAACGTACCGTCAAAACCGATGCGTATCAATTGCAAGATGTACCTCGATAAGAAGACACGGTAGAACTGGAAAAAAGGATTAGAGCTTCTGTGGATCGTTTTATAATAAGACACCGGTTCTTAAACGGATTGAAAAAGGATCAGAAGGATTCTCCGGTGCGAATGAACAGCAAGTATGCACAGCTTTCGGACCGGTTTTCAACTACCTCGAACGTTTCGTGAGATTTGCGAGTCTGGCTGATACGCGGATTTTCTCGATCAATAAAGGGGTTGTTGATCTAATGTGCATCGTAATTCGATCGGGAAAGTTGTCTGGCCGAAGTGTTTCTTTGATTAAGTGACCTAAGCCGTTCGACTAAGCGAGTTAATGCATTCCCCACAGGATAATGCTTGTCTATATGCATTGCAGAATTGTAAGCTGATTTTATTAAGCCCCGTGAAGTGTGATGTTTATGATACTTGGTTAGTAAAGAGATTTTATTATTATACTTAAACGATATCATTATACTTAACACTCCTACTACAGCTCGAAATTACGCTCTACCTATTTCGTATTGCCATTAACGCTTAGCATTTCATTTTCACGATATCTGAGCACGAGAAACAAGATCAACTTTTTTATATTTCAACATTAGATTATATTATTTCTCCATTTTGCGTTTATTTAAATATCAATAAACTTTCTTCTTAAGTTTCGAATTCCCTTTTCGCATTATTTCACGTTGACGAAGGCTATCTACATTTCTTAAGTCCATAGCTACGTGTTCAATGAAGCAACTTTTGGTTCATGTTTTTCAAAAGTATAGCTTGTTGCCAACTGTTCCTTCGATACAATCGGTAACAAAATGTATCCTCCTAATTACTACAATGAGGACAGCTATGGAGACTTTTTGAAACACGACAGCAGCAACTGGTAGCAAAACTGCTATACGTTTTTTGAAACATGACAGTAACAACTGGTATCAAAGCAGACGCTTTTTGAAACACGACAGCACAGCTGGCAGCAAAATGTATCTCGCTTCAGGGTGGACACAACTTAAGATTAAATTTAAATTATAGGTCTCCGAACCGATCCATAGGAAAATTACCAATCGCACGAAGCTGAGATACAAATCGAGTTACCATAAAGCGACCACAAACCCAACTTTTGCGAGCGCGTATTATTCTCCCGCGAATCGAAAATCTATCAGCTATTTGAAGCGGTTATTATGTCGGTTGATTGCGTTCGTGGCCGGCAATATTAACAGCGATTCGGAGGTAAGAGTATGGTCATCGGTGCACAGTTTCCTGCTGATGAGTCACTTTAACCAAAATACGAACAATGATGGACTCCGGCAGTTAATCCACGATAGTTACACACCGTTCGAATTACAATTGGACGGAGAACACAGGGACACAATAATCGTCGAATACGAATCGAGAGATGGATCACATTCCGGGGGAACGTCGTTAATTTCATTCGAGTCCGACCGCCCTAATGTCTCCGTTTAAGGGCAACTTCGCCGTATATGATTACCGGAAGATGTATCCGCGCACATAAAATTGCGTACGCGCGGTGTACATAAATGTCCGGCCTCGCGACGGTAACATAAGTATAGTTGACTGACGTTAATTGCGCATAATTTTCTGCGTGCCCTTCGCCTGATCCGCTTTAACGAAACGCGTACGTTACGTCTTAGGGCTTTTCGGCCCGCATACGAATGAGTTCGAACTCGATCTCGGAACAAAGGGGACAAACTTTGGATCCTTTCTGGCTCGGTATCCTTATTGTTTAACCAAGCTGTTTTCAGGGGTTATATTGTACCAGATGCTTTTGTTACTTCAATTTACATTCCTTCTTATGACGAAATTTATAGTATTACATCTTTCGGTGGATATCGTCTTCGAAGCTGAAGTATAATATATTCTGCAACGACTCTGGCTCGGTTGTAAATTTACTACTACAACTCTGCTTTCTTATAAATACTTAGGGTCTGAAATTTTGGGATTTTTTTACTCTAACTTAGACTGTGGGACATTTGGGAGATTTTGAAGTTTTATAGGATCTTACAACTTCGAGATTTTATAGGACATACGAATATGCAAATCGTAGGGCATTGGTATTTTGAGCATCTAGTCATTTGAAAACATCCAACAGTTGTCACTTCTCTCGATCAACCAATAATTCTAATACTAGTTTACATAATTCTCATCCGCTTACAGTTAAACAATTTTGTTATAGTTCTTTATGAAAATATATAAATTTCTCAGTATCTATCTTTCAGAGTATAATATTATTCGGCAAACAATACAGACGTAGACAATCAGAGAAAGGAACCGTAACATGGACAAGCCTATTAGGTTCTTCTCGGTCGTACCATGACCCACGCAACACCATGCATCTCGGAAAGCCCTCCCCCGATTCAGGAGCACAGACCGTTCGCCATTCATCTTCCCGGTTTTCCCTTGAACGGGCCGGAAGTGGGGTCGGGTGCGACAATATCCACGCTATGCACCGGTCAGCGCGACGCGCGCTCGAAGAGCGGCATAAGTTGAGCCCATTCGGAACACCGTGCCATGGCATTTTTTTCCCCCGCGAAATTAATAACAACAATGAAGCGACTGAATTATTCGCGGCCGTGCTCGGCCGCCCACCCTCGAAACCGTCCGCGCGAAAAAAAAGTGTCGTCATTTGCACCGCGCGGATGACGTTTTAATCGCGCCGCTTCAGCTCCTTCAATGTTTCCATCGCGCGCGAGCGAACGGTGGCAACAAAAACCGAAAAACAACGCGTCGGACAGAAAGAAATGGAGCGAAAAAAAAAGGTTACAGGAAAGTCTGAAACAAAAATATGGCCACGATTTTTGTAAGCCGGGCACGAGGCGGGGGAGCGATCCGCGTGGCGTTTCGAGCTTCGACGTGGCATAACCAGGGACACGGTCGGCGGAGCAGTTTGGCGGTGGACAGCGCGGTCCGAAATGGCCGGAAGCCCCGGGTGTTTGTAAGTTTCGGCTAATAGAAAAAAATGACGAGGTGCCGGTGTACCCCCCTTCGTGTCCATTTCCAGCCATTATTTTTATTCCGGTGCGTTTTACCGGAATGGCCGCGCTCCGCCAGACCAGGACGTACCCGCCATCTATATATGAGTCCGCGATGGCGTTGTTCCTATCTCTTTCGTACCCATCCCCTTTTCGTTCCTCACCATCGCGGCCGTTCCTCTCTCTTACGGCACTCGTCCACGCTCTGCCTCTCTTTCCACCCCGCCGCCCCCGCGCCGTCCCGACGCTCCCCGTTCCGGCGTCCACGGACGGACGATCGCCGCACTTCGATCCGTGTATCTCTGTCTGCCTCGTTCCAGCAGATTTACACACTTTTTTTCGCGGCCAACTGTCTGTCATTAGGCGCAGCACGTGGATCGACGGGGAAGAGTGGCACAATAGCGCGCGCGAACGCGCGACCAGCTCCGCTACGAGAGGGTGGTGGCGGCGGCCAGAGAGCGGCCCGTCGGAGGGGGGTGGTTTCGGGAAATGCATTTAACAAGGACAGATAGTGATTTAATTTTAAAAAATTGACGAAACGGCGCACGGGCGGGGCCGCACCGTTCCGCGTCTCCCTCCTTCCGGCTCGGTCTCTTTCTCCCTCTTGTCGGTGCCCCGCGCCCCTCGCGGCTCTCTCGGCAACCCGCCACCGGGGCATTGATTAACTTTCGACAATGTCAAATCGCCGGCAACGCCGGCTCTACCGACGCCGGCTACGGCGATGCAACCTGCGTTTTTTAACTCATTTGTCTGCATTTTCGCCGCGCCGCCCGTCGCCTGCAGCCCCCTTGGACATCCAGCGCCGCGAGGGGCGAGAGATAGAGGGCCGGAGGGGGCCAGGGTGGTCGGACGGCCCCATGACCGGTTCGTATAACGCGGACAAATTACTACGACGCTAGTGCATTCGTGGCGTGTCGTGCCTAAGCGATCGTCGTGTTGCGCGATTTTAACCGGCTAACGGCCGGCGATTTTGTAGATTTTTTCGACAAACGATGCGACCCACGTTGTCCCAGCAAAGTTATATGCCGCTCGCTGGGGGAGTATTTTGTTACCGGACCGTTACGCGCTTGCCGGATACGATATTCGCCTATGCCACTGATGCCCGTATAGTAACTGGCCATTCGCTTCAAATATTGTCTCTCCTTTCTTATTTCACCCTGAAGGGCACACTTAACCCTCTTACTTAACGTTACCCTCAGTCATTAGATCCCCTGTAAATTTCAAAAATTATTAAGGTACCTTTGTCGGTGTGTATTAACTTTTGTTCAGACGAGGAACAACTACATAAATTAATTTATTTTACTAGTGCAACTATAGAAAACTTCCCTTGAGTAACTGGACTTCTTGCGTTGTACAAGTACTACCTGACTCTGTTGTCTTCATTTTCGTCTTTGCAGAGACGTGTCCGACTTGACGGATGGTGAGTGTTCAGTGGCCGCTGGAGACTCAATTGGCCATCACTGACCTATGGAATACGTTTGGCACGTCCGATAATAATTCGGAAGTTTTCTATAAATTTTCATAGATAGGAGGCGAGGTTGTCTACGTTTCGAAATCATCGATCCACGGGTATATCGATTTATGGATAGTTGAACGGAGCGGAGTCGGCCGACGGTCTAAATATTTATGGAATAAAAAGGCTCCGCTTATTACTTCCACGGTTTACCGATATATCGCCGCGCCTAAATAACATCAAAGAGCGGGGGAGAAAGTAGCGGCTCGTGTGGAGTGTAAATTATTACCGTAGAAAACGGTGCTTGGAGGGGATCGGATCGCTTGAAAAGCCGTGACAGAGGGAATCTAAAAACCGGCCAAGTTTCCGCGAGAACGATGTGTAGCGAGGACTAATGAATTAACGCGCGTGGCGGTGTGTCCGCTTTGAAAAAGTCCGCCGGCAGCTTTCGCGTTGCTGCCATTGCCGCAGAAATAAAGCACAATGTTGAATTATAGGATACCCGGCAGGGTTTCGACTTCGCGACGGCTTTTAATGCTAATTTAATTATTTAAGCTTTTTATAAGTCAATTAGCGGACGGTTCGTATTCTATTACCGCGGTTGGATACCCGACGTACGGAACTTTTCATCTTCCGATGTACGCGAATTACCCTGGCCGATTCGAACTTGCTGTTGCATGCAAGTACGTGTAATTTTCTGCGAGGGTATCTGCGGCCGTGACAAAGTTTTTAAACGGTCCAGTCCGATCGCTGCACTTCCGTGATGAGGCGGATTTAACCGAGCGAAAAAGGTGAACGCGGAAACTCGAGAGTTGGGTATGATGGAATTGTAAGTGAATTATTATGCTCAATTTAAACGCTGATGGATGGAGGATATTGTTTGTGAAAACAGTCTTTGCCTTTTAATAATAAAAGAATGGCGATGTGAAGCCTTGCTTCTTGTGACAGGGTTAATCAAACTTTTATGGGACAAAACCCACTTTTAGAAACAGTTTTTATTCGTTCGTTTGTAATCCAATTATCTTCCGAAGTCTTAATTTTCGAAGTGGAAAGCTGATTGCAACTTTCTGCCACTCGTGGCGCCACCGGTGTCCAGGCATTTTTATTCTATTCAATTTTATGCATAATCATAGACCTCGAAAATATTATTACTGTCTGTAAATAAATTTCAAAGTCTCAAAATTCAACAAGTCCGAAGTATCCAAAAAATCCAGCGGCTCAAAGTTCCAATTACTGCCCTACAGAAATAGAATCTTAAGCATCACGTGCAAATTCTCTCCCTTTAAAATTCATCATTCCCTAACTGGATAAGCTTCTTTCCAACCCCTCTTTCTCCCGGTTCGACCCCTGCGCTCTTTCCATCCCCCATTTTGTCACTTATTTGTTACAAATCACGGGAACCAGCTTTCGTTCGATTTTTACGTGTCCCTGACTAACGCATTATCCAGTTATCAGGCTACACCATCAATCAATATTAACCCTCGGGTAACGGACGATGCGATCGTACGCGCAGCGAATGCCGGGTCAGACATGGTCCAATAGTAAAATCTTCCTCGTACACATTCGCGAACAAATTTGTATACTGCCTAATTTTGCTCAAAATTTACTACATTAAGACAAGAGGGTACCTTATTTAAATAATTACCACTTGTACAAGACACACCCCTATGATTTACTTGGTATATAAAACCTTTCGATTTGTCAGCCTTTTGCTGTACCCTAAACTAAAATTTCGCGTCGATTCACCATGGAACCTGTCGATTTAGGCTGTCGAAGACGTTGCATCGAATTACAATAAGTTATTAAGTCCGTCCGCAGGTTGGAGGATGCCACGGACGTGTGTTCGTCGGTTGGCAAAAGGTCGACGAATACGGTGCAGGTTGACGGGGGAGAAGGGTGTTTCGAGGATGATTAAACCTCCCCCCCGAGACGGTAATTTTTCATGTCCGATCATAAATTACCAGGCTGCACTGCCTCCGCATGCGAGGTACCAGTGTGTTGCGAGTTACGAGAAAAATTTCAGCCGGTATTATAATTAGCTATGTTAATTATGCATTAATTTATTATCCAGCGCAGCGCGACGTTTTAATTATAATCTTGCCAGGGCCGCGGGGGCAGCTTGAAAAGTAGTTTGGTAGTTTCGAGCCCAACCACGCTCACCCTTGCACCTACTACTTCTCTTTTCAACTCCCTACTCGTCCGAACTCGTTGATTTTCTTTCTCTCGTCCCTTTCTCGCTGTGTCTGCCTTCTGTTCGTCTTTTTCTTGCCCGCTCGGACCTTTCTGTCCTTCGCACAGTGGCGTGTTCCGCGAAAAAGTGTGAACAGGTACATTTAATATCTGACTCGACGATTTATACAACGAAAAAGAAATCGTGTCCTTTCGATAACTACTACTTAACATTTAACAATATATATTTTTTCAATTAGCGTTCTTTTTTTTTAGAAAAATAATTTTCGAAATATTTATTTGTGAAGTCGATAAAAAAACATCCCTTTAATGATGTACGATTTCTTTAGTAAAGAGCAAAAGTTCCACGTTTGTGCGAGTACATTGAATTGAAAATTGTTCGGTATACAAAAGTTTGCGACTATTCTTCAACGCATAATTCCAGCGCAATTTCGACTAATCTTCGGCATCATGAAGAGCAGTGCCGCAATATCCAGAAAATGAATATTCCGTGAAAGCCTTCGAACAATTTTATCGGTTTTTCGACATGCAATTTATTCAGTCGTTTAAACCTCACCAGATATTTTTGCATTACAATTCCAATGTAAATTTCGTGCGGGTAGTTTGATTCGTGGACTGTCACAGTTTCTCCATCGGGGAGAATGAAAATAATAACGAAACATCATCCACGTGACCGATCGATCGATTAACGAGCACGGTAACGAGCAGATAGCGAACAAGTAGTTGAAGAAAAACACTCGAAAGACTTGGGAGGAGTGGAAACGCATCTTGAGGAGGGATTTCTTGGCCGGAAGTTACGGGCCGTTGACGAAATAAAGGTCCGGCCGGTAATAATACTGCGAACCGAGATCAACGAAGCGGCAAGAGATCTCGAAGAAACCTAATTAACTCGCCGCTTTCGGATGAAACTACTTTTGCGCGATCGCCGTTAAGACGAAGAGAAAGGTGGAGGGCCGTAAAAGAAGATGGAAGAAGCGAACAATGCGATAGGAGATGATGGCGAAACACGCTGCAATATTTCGAAGTGTACATAAATTATTTGACGCTCTTTATGATATATCTCTGTCCGATAACTCGAAATATGGCACCATTTTGTTGGAAAAATAGGAGAGCAAATGCCTGCAAATTCTCTATCTGATCGATATAAAACAATGAATAAATGTCGATATAATTAATGAAAAATTTCAAATGCTTGTTAAATAAAAGAAATTAACCCTGACGAATTAATGCATACCATTCCTTTCGTATTCACTTTCAAATTATTTAATTGAATTTGTGATGTCGAACTCTTTCTACTTTCCATCCATATTAATAAAAAATAATCAAGCAATATATTATCGGTCCCGCGATCGGGTATTAACGATCAATTCAGAAAATTCCGTCCAATTTGGTGGCGGCAATGGAGACGATAAAAACAGGGTCAGTGAGCGTTCTTCGAGCGGTTATAAATGGCGAGAAAAATAGCAGTGGACGAGAAACGTTATAATCGGACAGACTTAATAATTATTCAACGAAAAGCTGCCACGATTTCGCAGTTTCTCGCGTTACATCTTGGCATCCAGCTGGAATGCTGGAGGACTTTCAATTACGGTAAAACTGGCGATATCGAGGGGAACGAGGGGACACAGGACGCTCGTGCAAATTGGATTGCAACGTACATAAGTATTCAACAAATGAAAATTGATTTTGATACGGTGCCATTAATAATCGCACGGGCCGCATTGTCGGCGTCATTTAATGAATGCAAGAACGCCGAAACCGCCAGCAGCGCCATGGTGTATTTGTCATATTAGAGGAGTCAGGATAGACACAGCCCGTTAAAAGCACTTTACTGTTTCGCTAATTCCATTTATTAATGCAATATTACGACCGGGCCACTATTTAAATTCGGTGGCGGAACGTGGCGGACACGCGCCACCACCAAGACTTCCGTCCATCGAATTTCCGTGTCACCGTTTTAAAATGTTATTTTTCAAAGTTAACATCTCTTTCGATGGGTTACACGAATGTAATCTATGGGGATATAACACAAGGCTGTTGCATATGTTTATGAATTGACTTCTTTTCTAAATTTAATCTGAAACAGTATAATTAAAAAAATGTACTTAAATGGTTTCCTATCATTTTTTGTGTAGGTTCTAATTTATGTAGCAAACGCATAATTTGTATTTATTCAGTACGCAAATTAATGTTTACATAAGGAAGCAACGGTCACTTCAATAAAGCTAAACTATGAGGTCAAATTTTTAATTTTTATATACAGTAGATAGGCAGTAAAGTCTCGGTAACTGTGCGGGGAGGCGTCTTCCACAAGTGATCGTCGCTATAAGAAGAATATCTAAGAACCTATAAGGGTCTACCCATAAAGAAACTAAGAGAATCAAATGTGTATTTAGAAGAGCCTAGACTTATATTGCACGTGAAATAAATAAAAATCTGTCCCTGTTCATTCGAAAAGGCTGAGTAAAAACAGGTGGGTTCAGGATTCCCAGCATCCGCATCCGAAACAATGCGGTCCTTTCCCGGTTTATCAGGTATTTTTCGAGGGAGCAGCAGAGGCACACGATATTTAATTTTCCTGTTCCTGCGTAATAACCGGTTGTGTCGGTGCTCGAAACTACGTGAATCCGATTTGGGCAGCGGAGTATCGCGACAAAGCGCATCCCCAGGGGCAGGGTCGAACCGAGCAGCAGCGACGAATAGAACTCCGTTGGATAATAACGATTTGAGTAGACGGTGCATAATGCTAATTCGCAATTTGCAATTCTTTTTACGCGTTCCACCACGCTCCAGCCCCTTCGGGTTGTGCTTCAGTCGTGGCTCGGTCCACGGACGGGACGAGGGGCTTCCATGGGATTTCTTACTAACTATAACACCCGTACGACGCCTCTTGATTACAAATTGCTTATTATGCCGTGACGCTGCCACCGGGGGTGCGGGGTGGGCCGAGTTCGTACCGATATTCGGATGGCCTGGCCGTAATTTTCGATGCATAATTTATAGTCGATTTAATGAGCCGCGAAAAAGGAGTAAAGGGCCGCGGGGACTATTTTTAATTATCCGCCGGACGAGAGAGGGGCGGGCAACCGATCAACCCCGTCCACGTACCTTCGATTCTTCCTCCCGTCTTTTTATCCTCGTTGCTGTTGTTTTTTGCGATTTCTTCGATCCCCCTCTTGATCGACCATACTTTATTACTCGATGCTGCTCCTGCTTGGTCGATGAATTTCTTTGATACAAATTGTGCACGATGAAATACACTGTGTTAGCTGGCGAATTATACTTGTGCTTTCGGAACCATTCACGTTCCACTGCACGTTCCAATATATTCAAATGTTCGTATGATACTTTGGTCGAAAATTATCACTCGTTGAATTTTATTAAATAATTTTACTAGCGAAAGGTATGAAGTTCAAATAAATATTCTAATTGTTCCAGCATCAATTCCGTATATGTACATAATTTATCAGTTCACTCGTGCGCAATGTATATCTCTGACAATGTAGTCGATCTACCGATAAAATCAACAATCATTACATAGAATTGTTTTTGTCATTCAATTGGCGGGATCGACAGAATCTTTCCCGCGCGTGCAATGTTTGCACGATCTCGTTGTTGCATTTAAAGTACACGTGATTAAATTCGATCGCGTGATTTGCAAATTTCGTTCACGAGACTTTATGTTTATCCCGACCGAGCCGCCTTAATCCCTTGGGCACCTGGCTGTATTTGACTTCGCATATTCACACAGCAATATTTAAAATTGTCGTTTGCAAGCAAGGTGTATCGAAACAACCAGCACATTAAATTCCCACGTGAATGTTTACTGACTCCACGCGCATCATACAAATTCTCTGCCGAACTTATAAAGTATAAAGCATTCGTTCATCGTTTCAAACTGTTTATACTGTTTTACCGGTACAATATTTGACGAAGTTACATCAAATAAATTGAAATTTGCTGTTTCGAAATATCTTCTAATTTTTGTAGCAATATTTCGTTACAGCAAATGATTCAATCAGTGATAATTATGCAATTAGAATCACTACCTTTTACAGTGGAGAGCAATAAATTTAAAGATCAATTTTTTATCGTAAAACCTGAATTTTCAGTAATTAAATTTAACAATTCAAGCTACCGGTGACCTCAATTACCGGATTGATTTACAAGATGTAATTAACCGAGCCATTATAATGACTCAAATCGACATAATTAAATTGTCAGATGAGCCATGTTACCAAAATGTGTCCCAGGGAAAAAAGGCCAGTTACGCAGCTTTCCATTCGTTTCAACCCTCCATTCTTCCTCACCCCGTTCTTCCACAAAAATCCCCACGAAAATGTCTCTAATAACGCACGCACATTCCATAACTAATAAACTACACCTAATAACTATTTCTGTCTGGTAGAAAACCAGGCTGAATCACAGGAACAGGTAGCTTCAACGACTACCCCTTTACATTCTGCCCGGTTGCCACTATTTTTGCAACTTCTCTCGCTTCCTCTGGCCGCGCAACTTCTCTGTCATCTTCTACGGATACACGAATACAGGCGTGCGTAGCCGCACGCCCGTGTGCTCATACCTATCAATCGTGTTCGGGGAACGCATTTTTTTTCTCCTCCACCACGGGCCTCCGGAACGTGAGGCGGAATGAAAATAGAAGTGCAGTAACATCGACAAAAAAATGATGGAAACCCCGGACCGTGCAACGGCATTTGGACGACCAGGAGGACGAAGGCTGGTGACGAGGCGAGGACACGTTGCGGGAGTAAACCGAACGCGTAAAAATCTGCGAATGACACTTTCTTCGTTTAACTATTTCATAAACACCTTAGTACGTTGATTGGTGGAGATTTATGCATGTGAACATGTGTGGATAGTGGGATATGAAGATATAGAAATATGAAGAAATAGGGATGGAGGTGCCTAGGAGTATTGGGATTCTAGGAGTATTGCAACTGAGAAAGATAGGGTCCTAGGAGTATTGAGATCTAGGAGTATAAGGACTCCAGAGTATTGGAATCGAGGAAGATAGAGATCTAAGAGTATAGGAACCCTAGGAGTATTAGACTCTAGGAGTATAGGGATCCTAATGTTGGGACCAAAGAGTACCGGAAACCTAGAAATATTGGAATGTAGTAAATCTAGAGATCAGTGGAGAGTATAGTGATCTGGAGATCAATATACTAATCCATGAATCATCGTTTCCTAAAACTTGTTCTCCATTTAATTTCAACGTCCCCCTTCCAAAAGCGAAAGCAATGCAAAAGAATGTGGATCAGCAACGCATAAACAACGCAACAGAAGTTGGACAAAAGACATTACGAGGACGATGCACGGTGCAAACGGAAACGTTTCACCCATGTCCGTTTTCTTTCGCTCAAATTCACACACGCACACATGCAGAGAACTCACCCCCCATGGTGCAACCCTCCGTTCGCTTACACGAGACGGCTGTCGGATGGAGGAATGCCGTTTCCGCGGAACACACGTACCGTCGGAGCTTTTTTTAATGCCAAATGTGTTTGTCCCAATGCATCAACCACTTCTGTCCCGATCCAGGCTGCCCACACCATCGTCCCGTACGTTTCGCGTTCGCTCCTGGTGTCTCTCTGTTCCGCCAGCGTCAACGAGCACAGTATCTTTCTCTGTCGGTTCGTCGACTACTGTGCGTATAGTAGCACAATAGTGGAAGAGGGCCGCATGTCCGGCCACGGAGATGAGAGTAACTGGCATCGGGCTGCATCGTTCCTCCACCTCCTTCGCCTCCACCTACCGTTCTCACCCTCTGGCCAGGTAGTAGCCCACAGTCGAGCTGGTCCGCGTGCTTTTTTAATGCTAAATGTAGCAGCCTTTTGTTTGTGCGGGTGTGTATGGGAGATTCGGGCGAGGCGGTCAGCCGTCGAGGGCTTTTTTCAAATGCTAAACGCGCGCTTCGTGCCCACCCATCCCGTGTGCCACGCTATGTGGCATCTACAGGGTCGCCCTCAACGACAAAGTCGACGGACGACTGTCACCGTGACGCGTCGCGACGCCCGGCCCGGGACCACTGCTCATTCTTCCTATTGTAAGAATAATGCACACCGTGTTTGATAAACATGTTAAACGTCCTGATTTTACACATGCTATGGGGTCTTATGGTTGCTCTTCGTTTATTTAGCTAATCGGAGATTATGTCAATAAGGGACTGATAGAAAAATAGCATATTTTGCTAAAGTTGTAATTAGGGGTAGTTGGGAGTGATCGATTGGTTACAAAGTTCTACTGAAATGTACTTTTGCTTCTTCTTCTGGGTACAGACTTGAATTACAAGATGAAACAGTTTGGTACATAAATATCTTACGAAATTATGGAATGTCTCGTACATGATTCATGATGACATGACAATGTTGCATTCGATCTGTTACCCTTTATAAGGACCATGCATACTCTTCCAAGTATTTACAAGCGTAGAATTTCTACAGTGTGGAATCCAGTTCCTGAGAAACATTTTGAACTACTACAAATGTAATACTACTACAACAAACTACTTGTAAACAACTACTGCAACTAAAACACTCTGAAACATTATGGTAGCCCAACCCAAATTAGCTGCATCGTTATGGTCCACTGCTCAGCCACAGAATGATCTTATCATTCAAGAACTGTAATTTCATCAAATTAACCCATTTAATATTAATTCAACTGCTTTTGCAAATATCATTTGTGATGTTCAGACAATATTCAATAAACATTAGCAAAGATTAAAATGACCCAAATTAGCTATGCAATAGTCAGAATCTCAGAATGATCAGTCGAAGAATTACATAGAGTTGTACCAGAAGTGTAGTCTGTGATTTTAGTATACCAGATAACATTCGACTTAAACACTATCAAATGATATTAAACTACATTTGGTCCAAATCTACTATGTAACATCGTACCGCAACCACAGAGTGATGTTACAATTCCTAAACAACAGAAAGTTGCATCAAATCGATGTACTTGATGTTAATCCTATTGCAAATACTGCTTGCAGGTGCAATGGTCCAAAGAGTATTTCGCAAACACCCTGGTACATTAAGGTAAGCAAATCGCGCGGCAACGAGACAGTAGAACAGCCACAGATTGGCCGGGTATGGTATCGAGAAGCCACCGGGTACGTGAAAAGCTATAATGCCAGCTAGGCATCGTGATCGCCGCTGGTGTGGGTCTGTTTTTCGCACACCGACCGGTCGTTCTTTTGTGCCGCCCGTTATTGGTATTGGTTAGTGCCCGTTTCATCCGCGAGTCGGCGCCAGTGTGTGAGGGTGTAATATTTTTTACTCTTTCCGAACGGCCACCCTTTCGACCCCTTACCCCGTGTACACCGTTACCCAGGTCTCCGTCGAGCCCCTTCGCCCCTTGCCTCCGAAACGGCTCCACGGTATCGTCGCATTCGTATGCGTGGCTTCGATGGGTATTGATATATTATTCCCAATAGTTCGTTCGCCTTCTCTGTTTCTCCGGCCGCGTTCAGATTGCCGTTGTCTTCGTCCGTCGTTTCGTCTCGCTTCAACCATCCCGTGCCAGTGCTCACCCCCCTTTTTTTTTGGTCAGCACTCCGCGTTTTTTTCAATTATAATTCTTTTTCGTATCCAATCAATCATTAGTATTTCCATTGTCCTTCGGTATTTTCATTTGGCGTCGCGCTTCGAGCGAGATGGAGCGACGCTCTCGCTGGGGTTGGAGGCCAAAGGGGGTTGTTTCAGCTAGCCCGTTTTCTGTGACTCCCCCACATCTCTCCCGCCGTTCCTCGAGCCACCGTACGCGTACGTTTCTGGTATAACGATGGCGTCGCCAGCGACGATTCGTTAATGCGATTGAATATTAATTCTCACTTTGTCGACGCCTCTCCACTTTCCCCGGCTATTTTTTTTTTCGTTCTCCCTTTCTCGGCCCGGTGATCTGCCTCCTTCTCTGTCCCACTGTCTACCCGACCATCCATCTCCGTTCCTCCTGTCTGGTTATCTGTGCGAAACCCGTGCGGACTCGTCCGCCGCTGGACGAACACCGCGGATGACGTATACCCGTCACCGCTGACACATCTCATTGACGGGTGAAATAATAGATGGCTTGCTTCCTCGGTACGTATAGGTACGCGTTAACGATGTATGCAATCCTTTTTTGTCTTTCGGACAACGTTAATACCGCTAAGGACCGGGGAAAATGTTTGATACGCTGATCAGAGGAAAGAGGGTGAATCCGGATGAACCGATGGCGCATGAACATCCGCACGCTCCTATTCTTCTTTCTTTTCCTTCCGCTTTTACGCGATCACGGTGAATTTATAATTTCCGATGAAATATCATTGGAATTTAATTTTAAACAGAAATTTCGACGAGAAGATTTCTTCCATAATTTTCGCGGTAATTTAAGGGCAGCTACGAAACACGGATTTGCGTATTTATCAACATTGATAATACTCGGCAATGTACACATGTTAAGGGGATATTAATATTCAATGAAACGAAACGTTAAATGATTTTTCATTGCGTACATAGAATGTATATGAAATTGTACTGTTGTTGTACATAATTATTTAAAAATGAGGCAAATGATAATCGGGCTTGACGGAATCGTTCGAAAACTGTCCATGCAGGTGATTTGAGCATCACGGGTGTCAGCCGTGAATAAGCCAGGTGGAAGGTCGTAGTAGGGAAAACAGGAAAAATCAAATTTCACCCTCGAAGGCCACGAGGTCGTTATCCGAGGGCGTTAAGTAGAAGTCCGTGGGCGAACGCGAGATGGCAGAAAATAACGAGTCGAAAAGTGTAACGGACTGTTTCAAATGTGGTCTCGCGTTATCAGCGTTCCCTTTAGCACCTGAAAATTGCCTCGCGCTTTTTCCACGCGCGACGCACTTAATAAAACATGCTCGCTCCTCCCTGCTCTTCGGACCTCCCTCAGCGTGCCAGGGACCCCTTACTCGGTTTGCCCTCACCGGCACACGATCACGGATTACACACGGACGCCTTTACACAAATCCAACGCTTACGCTCGCCCGTTCTGTTTTCCTTTTCCCCCCGTCCTCTTCTTTTTCCCTTGGTCACGCTTCAACACCTTCAGCGCCGTCCTCGTTTCTCTCTCGAGTTTTGTACCGCATCGTGAACGAGTCCTTCCATTCTCCGCTCCCCTCTAAGCGACGGGGTTGTTTCTTCCTCGTCTTTTTAACGTTCCCCCTACCACTTGCGGGGATAACGTCGATCTTGTTGCCCTCCCTTCGGTAGCGGCACAACTTTCCAACTGGTCCAGCGACAGGCAAATAAATGTCTCTCCTACTACTTGCCCCGACACTTCTCTTTGCCACACTCGGCTAATTCGGCACGCGTGTACACGGTAAAACTTCGTAAACCAGGCCCCAACCGGGGAATGTGTTTGGAGATTGGACAATTGGTTCGGATTTTATTTCCGTTTCTCTTTTGCCTCGTCACACGCTTTGCAGACTGAGGGGTGACTCTTGCCGGTGCTCGGTTAGAGACGCGCGTTCCGGTAATTGAAACTGTTTAAGCGAAATCTGATTTTTCAAATGGAATTTTGTAATTAAAATTTTGATCCGTTCTGATGGCACACGGTAATCTGCAGTTGTTTGAAGAACAGGGAAGACTTGTTCATTAGGTTGTTGAGTATCAGATGGTCCATTTTCAAATGTGGGAAGT
This sequence comes from Megachile lagopoda, assembly GCA_036983795.1. Lineage (NCBI taxonomy): Eukaryota > Metazoa > Arthropoda > Insecta > Hymenoptera > Megachilidae > Megachile > Megachile lagopoda. Next base: position 7,443,035 of record CM072797.1, on the reverse strand, counting down.
CTGATGTGATGATGTAAAAATATTGCATTGTTGAAAGACGATGTACCAATTTGAAACTTCTTACGAAAATGACTGTATGAACGTTTCACCAATTTTCTTTTATACAACACGACTGTTTATCAATTAGTGTTAGCAATTCGAAACCTGTATAGTGAATTTCGTGTCAAAAAAATGTGACAAAGTAGATATATCAATATAAGGATTGAAGTCTGGTTAGAATGACTATATAAAAGTTTCATGATTTTCTTTTGTACAAAATAATTGATTATCAATTACTCTAACTAGTGACTAATTTCAAGACATACAAGGTCCGCCTTCATTTGATGGCATGAAATGTGGCAAGATAGAACTTGTGATAGATACATTTGAAGCAGAAATCCGTATTTGAAGTTTGCACGTGTATCAATCTGAATGTGATACATCTTCCATCAATTTGGAGATTGAGTTTAGGTAAAAGTGACTGGTTACAATAACGATTCGAATCGTCAATTAGTCCAGTATGCAGAACCAGTCCCCCCAGTTGTTCGCAATTTTCCAAATCACCAGATGCATTCCGGTCCCCTAAAAAACTCCAGCGGAGTTTGGTCCGGTCGGGCTGATAAGGGAAGAGTTGGGCCGTTAACGCGCGACAAGACAGTCAATGCCGACATTCCTATTACCCGTATCAAGTTTATTGGATAAAAGCGTTCTCCCTTTCGCTGTCATTGCACTCTTGTGCACACGACAGTCGCGCACGACCGGTGTCGGACGTGTGTACACACGTGTACGTAGATACCTATAGGTACATAAACGGCGAAGGAAAGGAAGGGAATACCGCGATCGCTAGGCGCGGGCATAGCGTTGTTCTCTGGCCGATGGGCGTGGACAAACGAGCGGAAAAATGGCGGGGTTTGGAAATGAGATTTGCTGGTAAACCGACAATTTATCGTAGGTATCTGCAAAAGCATCTCTTGACGTTCCTCTGACCAGAGTTATAATTAATACGCTCTCGTCACAGAGCGGCCGACCAATATTCCGTCGCGCCCACACACTCTTCCACACTGACACGAACACGAGAACCGACAACCCTACGTGTACACGTGTGTGCACGATCGCTGGGACGAGAAATGAACGCGCGCGCGCGCGCCTGAACCAGCGCGTAACTGGTTGTTGATTAAGTTTGAATGACTGATGCCGCAAAAACACATTAAAACTTGAATGAGTACAGATGAAAATTTAGTCGCTAGGAATCAAGAGACCGCAGAGGCAAATGGCCTGGCAGCCGCACTATACGCGCGGACGAAACCGCTCCTCCTCCTCTCTTGGTCCTGCAGGGTCTACGCGTCTCTGTCGTGCTCGCGATCGGAACCGACCCGAGATATAACAACGCGAAAAACACTCCACGATTGCTATATCCACCGCCCGAGACACTCGCCCTCGGTTGACCACTGTGTAACGGAAACGAGTTGCACCGATGATTTTCACCGGTGATTTCGCCATCCGCTTCAAAATCGATCGCCGCTAGCTACTCTCGTTCGGAGGACGCGTCGACTTGTTTCGAAATCGTGATATTTTTTGGTGTTGCACGACAGATTCAATTATGGATCACGGTGTGTGGTCAGATCGTTCCTTGAGGACGGACCGGCGGTTCGGTTTTGCCTGCTTCTTTTGCGAGGGAGATTTTTGGGATATTGATGGATGTGGTCAACGGCTATCGATTCAAATATAATATGATCTCGTATAACTCGAATTTTGTGGAGAAATACCAGCTTTTTCTAACAAATCACTTGACCAGAAAAACGAAGGTCGAAGTAAACATGTGTCAAGATCTGCAATTTTAAACTCAACTAATTAAATTTTAAAATAATTGTTTTAATCGAATCGATTTTGTAGTATCGAATTGCTATGCATCCACTGTTTCTGACCCAAATAAAAATTTGCAAGAAGCGTGCTCATGAATCTTCAAGACCAACGAAAAACAAGTTTCCCTTGAGAACAAAGCTGGACATCTCATCAATTACTTTGTGAACAAAAATCGCGTATCCCTCGTCTCTAATTGGAGAAACTCACGTAAACTACGACTTCTGAAACTCGTTCGCAGCCTCGTAATCTGCCTTCGTATTCACTAGCGTTCTTCATCCATACATTAACAAAAGTTCATCCGAATCAGGCTAAAGTAACAGCTGTACGTAGCAGCATCCAGCTGGTACGTCGCTCTTCTTGTATTGTCATAAAACAATTGACCAATGGAATTATCGGTACGGGAGTGTCGTAAATACTTCAAGATCGATCGGGAATCGCAAATCCAGTTTAGCGAACGATCGAGAACGGAATGGGAATGGGCATCCATCAGCGGAGAGGCAATAGTAAAAGGGCAGTGCAAGTGCGGAGCAGAAAAGGCATCGAATGCCCGGAGCCAACGAGATGATCGTTTCCGTAATAAAAATCGTCAACCAGATCGTAGCTCACGTACCGATACGGGGCTTGAGCCACTCCCGATCGACCAATCAGGGCGTCCCGTGCCACTTTAATGTATTCAAATGTAAGCGGTAGCAGTGTTTATGTCTTGACATTGCAAATTGTGCCGGCTAGGCCATAACTTATAGTAATTGCTGCGCGCCGGAGTAATTATTTATACACGTGATATAGAGTATAGATGGCTGCGGCCATGGTTATTCCGGCCACGAGTTCTGTATTCTCTATCTCGACTGTTATAATTGTACGCGTGAATATCGAAAAGGTCCTCGCGATATTAATCTCGCGTCGCGCGCCGACGAATCGGCGACTTCGATGCTTCGCGCTAGACACAAGACGGAATCTACGCCACGAGGAAAAATCTCTCGGACATTCGACTCGTTCGAATTCGTTCTTCTTTCCTTTACAGATGAATCTTTCTCTGAGAACCTATTTAATCTTTATGCTGGAAGAGAAAGATACGAATCGTACGATCCTGACAGCTATTAATCGTCAACCGGTTGACTACCATACTGAAAATTGAAGTACGTGCTCGAACACATTGTAATACAAATCGTTGACAACTGTGATTAATAAGAAAAGGCAAAAAGAACTGAAATAATCGATTAAATGGTATATAAATCTGAAGCTGTGATATTAGAATAGTTGCTCGGTTTTATTAGATCAGTATTACAGTTTAAGTTACAGTGTATTCTTTTATTAATAATTCAAATAATCCTTGACTTAAAAAGATGACTTCTATCACTAATTTACTTTTATTTACTATTTATAAAATTACGTATTCGTATTTTTACTTAGTACAATTGAATCAGAAAGTGTACTTACGTTGTTCATGGGTAAATAAAACACGAACAAGAAACAGACCGATTTTATATTACATTACAAAACATACAGAGTCCAAATTAAAAGTAAACAATGACTTATATGAAACTTCTTACATCATTATCTTTAGAATAAGTGAACAAATATCGAATACAAATACCCACACGAAATACCGAACAATTTTATAAAAAAAACCTAAATTTATGATTATAAAAAAGCCTGAATTGTAAGCCCTTAGAAAAACTTGAACGTCAAGTCAGAAAACTTTCACGAAACTTCTAAAAACTTCTCCACCATTGTTTCCAAAGCTACCGTGCTGCCATCTAACGAACCACAAAGGAACTTCTAGGGCTAAAAAAAATGTGTCAATTTTTTCCCAAATAGCTGTACCCGTTCCAACCTGATTAACGTAGAATCAATATTGCTGAAGGATTACGATAAGCCGAAACTAATGAGTGTTTAGACCGGGTGCATGCATAATAATGCGGCGTAGCCGCGATGGATATTGGAGGAAATTACGGTGCTCCATTTTAAGACCATAAATCAACGTCGAAATTAAGAATTTCAACGACTAGAAGGTGAATCGAGCGTCCGTCGAATAACGCTAAGGGCATTCAACAAATTTCACGGTGTCTGTCGATAAATCAGTTTAAGCATTCAGTCGATGAGAAAGGGGGTGGTTTTGCGGTGTAACAGGTGGTTGAAATTCTCATTCGCCGCGCCTTTTTGCTCCTTTATCGGCAAAAAAGGAAAGAATAAGTTCCAGTTTATGAATCGGGGCGCGTTTAACGCTTCTTAAAAGGATAAAGCGGCCCCGACGGCTTTTTTCAGCAAGGGAAATTGCCGAGCCTTTCACGCGACCACGGGACATATCGACAGAGACCACAACCAGGAGATCTTTTTCGCTTTTCTTTTTTCCTCTCCCTCTCTCTTTCAACGAACTTTATACATCCCAACGAGATTCGTTTCCTTACGACAGGCTTTATTGACTTTCGACAAGAAATAAAACAGGTACAACGAAGACTGATCACAATGTCCGTTTCACATTTATTTATACTAATCGCAAACTGGCAACATCAACTTAACTTACCGACAAAATCACGCCTTTAAGCTACTACGTCTAACCGTACAAGTTACATTAAATAAGATCGACGATTATTTACAAAATTATTCACAATGGCTAACTTATTGTACTATGTTAAAGCTTGGAAGTCTTCACATGCGAGGATACTGAGTTGGCCGTTCCTGTTATCGAGGTGGTCGTCGACGGTTAAATTCATTCTTAACATTCTTTCCTAAATAACGGGCAGATTAACTGTCAATCGTAAAATTTCGAAGTTTAGAAATACAGAAGTATCAAATTCTCAAATCTTCGAATCCGGAAATATAGCAATTTGCAAATGTAAAAGTTTAGAAACAAAAAACTTCAAAATTTTATATTGAAAAATTAACTACCCATTAATGTCCTAACTGACGCAGTCGCCCATCATTGTCCTACCCGCTACGCTAATCGATTTACTAAGCTTACTCGCTAAGTCCTTACACTAACAATAAATATAACAATACTTATCGTAAAACATGCATCATATGTAAAATAAAACGTGTTACAATTGTTGCTTGAAGATAACGCACAACATTAAGGCACTATTTTAATCCACGTAAAGAGGTACAATTGGAGACCCTTTTGATTGAGAATTTCTTATAATACCAATTTGTGTTAAAACATCTTAATCGAATACATCGTTTTGAAGGAAAGCAATTAAACAAGAACATGGCTCGAATCACCATGGTCTCCACATATCGCCGTTAGCGCCCGAAGGACCAGCCACTGCCGCGAACTTGACAGAATTAGAATTTCTATTAGTGGAGCAAGTCGCTCTTCCAGACAGATCCTCCACGGAGATCGCATGATCTTCAGGTTTCATACCGTTCGAAGAATTCACGTGAACCGAGGTGCCAGCGTTGTCCTGGTACCTTGGTCTTTTATCGGAGATTACCAGTAGTCCATCCGAGTTATGCCTCTTGAGAGTCTCCTTCTTGGTTGCCAGTGAACTGGCACGATTGTAGGTTTTATCGGTGATCACCGAAAGCGGTTGTCGCAAATTGTGAGCCGACATTCCGTTGCTGTTCAGGGTTTCCGAGGAATCAGCAGCCTCCTTTCTGGACGCATAGTTCGTTTCCGACTTGGGTTCCATGAACACGGGCATTGGTGATTTCCTGTCACTGCTGGAGCTGATTTGTGGCTTCTGAGTCTCCGGCGAAGAGGTGAAACTCTTCAAGGAGGCTGGACTTTGCTCGGGGATTTTAAACCGACGTTGCTGGCGATTAGGTGAGGCAATCTGTGCATAGTGTTCAGACTGATGATTCTCCTCTCCATAGCTGGAGGTGGACGTAGACGGACTCAACAATGGACTCTGTGATCTATGGACAGACGTGAAAGCTGAAGACTGTCCGATTTTGGAGGTAGACTCTGGAGCCGGTGGAAAGAAAGGAAAATTTGCCGAAATGGCCGCCGACTGGGGTACCAGAAGCGCCAACTCTCCCGTAGGTAGTCTGCTGGGTATCAGCTGAACACCGTTCGGTATCTGTATCCTGGCACTTCCATTATTATTCTCGTCGCCATTCTGGAAATCGCTCTGGAAACCGACCTTCACCTCCGGGTAGAGGCGTTCCGGCATGTAGGGCACGTAGTGGCTGTAGAATGGCGCCATTTGCTGGAGATTGCTAACGCAATTGTTCAAATGTGATACCAGTCGTTGCTTCACAACAGGGTCGACGTTCTCGAGGTGGCTGACGTACCGCGATACTTCGGTGGCACATTCGGAAAATCCGGAACGGAATTTCGTTAGCACCGCCGGGTCGGTAGCGACCGCTGTGCTCAATTGCTGACGCTGTACCGCTTGTAAATGCTTCACTGTCATCTCGAGGATATCAGCTTTCTCGAGTTTCGAATGCCTCGTCGGCTGTAACAGAAAAAGAACCCGTTGATAATTCGCTGTTTGAAAGATATTTTCGGTTAGGATCAAATCTAGCCTTTGTGTCGAAAATTTGTATAATTCGGTTTTGTAAGACCTTTATTCAGGGGCAAAACATTTTACGGTCGGTAATATAGGGAGCTGTAACTCGCTCGGTAAGAGGTTCCCTGCCTTATCGATCGACGGTAAAACAGAGATACGTTTTTACATCGACCCAACGGTAAAATCGTTCTCACCTTGTTCAAAGCTCAGTAATCAAATGATGCCCCTAGGATACACTTGAGAATAAAGTATGAATACCGATCGTGCGTTCAAGAAGTCTGTGACGCCTCGGTAACGCCCACGTAATTGGTTTGATACGTTCAGTTACCTTAATAACAGGCCAGCAACTTCGGTAGCTAGTGCGGGCAATTTTATAGTCAGCCTGAGGCTACGCGTGGCATTCTACATGAATTTTTTTTACTAATTTCCATTCGTAATTTCTATGAACTAACCGTCGGTTGCATGCAAATTGTTTCTTGGGTAATGACAAGAAGAACCAGCGGAATAATAATTGCTGTAGTCAGAAATGCAGTTCTAAGTAACCCGTGAGACTCACTCGGGTGCAATTTGCACTACATTTCTATGACAAGTGGAGAGGATTTTTCTATAAGGTTTATCAATTAAGTGGTGGGTGTTTTCTAGCGAGGACAGTGATGTGGAAGTCCATCGTTCTCGCGAGTATAAACCTAATCTCGAAAAAAGTAGCAAGACGAAAAAACGAAAGCAGCCTTCTTCGTGGGAACGGAGTGGATCTCCCGAGTTTCCCTCAGCTTTTTTCGTGCGCTACAACGTCAGCCCTTTCAATATTCCTTACACTTCCCACAAACCTTTCAGGGATCAATCGCTCAATGCAGTTCTAGAGCCTCGAAATCCCATTGTGCTATTTCTACGCTACACTTCTGGTCCCTGGATCAGGCCAGTGCTCGCATTTTCATGGTAAATCAGCGGTCACCTTCCAAATAAGCGTGGGAGTCGAAGAAGAGATCGCTTACGCAGGTCATTGAAGCTCCTCTCAACAACTTCTCGACGAAGCGAGTGCGTGACAATTCGACGACAAACAAGAACCAAAGCCAGAAACATAGAGTTGTTGTTTTGAAAAGTATCGATGTCGGTGGGCAAATACGGGACTCGATGCGGAAATCGATTTTCCCGCGGGGCGAACGCGATACCGAAGAACGGGACACCTGCTGAAGGAGCAACTGAAGAAGGCAAAGGCGTCGGGCATCCTCTTCCTTTTTTAGGACGATCGGCGCCGTCCTCGCGAAGCTGGATCCTTAAAGATGATACGGTCAACAAAGGGAGACTGCAACCCGAGATGAGATTCTTTTTTTTTCTCCTCGTAATAATTATTTCGAGGTTCCCACGAACGCGGGGGGCGTTTCGTACGGGCGAACGGGACGGACACTGGAGCGAGCAGGTAGCGGAAGTCATCTGGACGAGGAGGAGAGAACGGTGAGAGCGACTCGCTTCTCTTGCTACACGCTCTTGCCTGAGAAATCAATCTCGCTGGATCGTATTACGCGATCGGGAGTCCTCTGTCCTCGATCGTTGCGTGAAAATCGCGGGAACGGAGATGAAACTCCTCTTTTTCTTTTGAAAAACCTTGTAGGCTTCCAGTCTACTTTGAGATTATATTTTTGATGCGTAGTTTTATACTATTATGGACTATATAATTATAGTTATTCTACAGATGAAAGCTTTGTAATCTTTTTCTTGGGAAAATCTCCTTGTGAAAAATGACGACAGAGGAAGTCAACACTTATGCGTACTAGCGGTTATTGAAAATCTCCAACTAAGTTTGAAAATGACCAAATCCTTAAATTTCTGAATCCCTAAATCAGATAAGATTTCCAAGTTTCCAAATTGAAGTTAACTCCTAAAATTCTCAACTTCCTAAATTTTCAGTAAATGGAAGGTAGCCATCTTAGCGAGGGTCTGGAATCTAAATCGTTTCTTCCTGCATATCTCAGGATGTACATAAACGTGCTGCCATCTATGATTTCAGAAATATGAACTAGTCATCAAATTACTGACATAAGGAAGGTAACAGTGTGAAGTATTCTATTTTTAGAAAATGCTAGTATACGATATTTTTAGACTATGATTCAGTGAACTGATAACGAAAACAGAACCTAGTCCTTTAATTCCGTACATTGAAGAATTAGTCGAATACATTAACAGTGTTTCTCAACCTTACTAACAACTAGAAACCAAATCTTTCCTCAAACCCATAATGGCACCTAAAACAATTATTGTCGAATGTTTGACGAACTAAAAAATAGACCTTGAGTTTAATTAATAACCACATGTTCAAAATTGCAATTGCTTAAAATGTGCACTCATCAAACTATTAATAACACATTTGTAGATGTATCTATTCTAACTACTAATTACCAATTATGAATGTATTATTCAAATGTGTGAAATAAAATAGCAAACGATCGATGCAAAATCGAGTTCAGCATAGATGTGTGAATCTTTAGTTCTCAGTAGAAACTTCCTAACTTAATTGTTAGCTCCGGCAAAAGCTCGTGCAACGAAATGCGATTCATTTGAAAGAGGGATCAAGTGGAATGTGCCCAACACTGGCTTGGCACTCGTTCGGACGAACTGAAGTGCCATTGTAGAGTCTACAGCGGAGATTACGTGTTGGCAGAGGGCTTCCACCATCCGTTCCCACGGCAAGGCATCTAAAACGCTAAAACAAAACCCGTCCACCTCGTGCTACTAGTCCCGATTTTACGGTCGAAAAACAAATCGTGTCGCAGTTGAAGAAGGCGGCGGGCAGAAAAAGGAGACGGTCTGATCAAACGTTTCTAACCTAACCAACATCCGCTCTGTCAGGCTATTCGTATCAGTTTAATTAAAAGATCGACTCTTGACCTTTATACAGTGAGTACCGAAACGATCCGCCATGGCTGATCCATATGGCTCATCCGACGAATTATGATTCCGACCAATTACCGTTTCGATGGCTATCGAATGAACTTGAGTGGAGAAGAATGAAGATATTTGATTGGAACAATTTTTGTTGCGCTGTAGCATGATTTTTAAGCTATTTAGATGTGCATTAATGTAGGGTGATAGTCGAGTGGAATTAGATGTGATGTGGGGGATATCTGGGAATTGTGGATCTGGAAATTTAGCGGTAGTTTGGGAATTTCCGGGAAGTTGGGGATTTTGGGACCTGGGAGACTTGGGAATTTGGAACGTGGAGGTTTGGGGATTTAGAGATTGGGAAATTTAGAGGTAGCTTGGAAATTTTGGGGAAATGGAAGTTGGGGATTTCGGGGTCTGGGAGATTTGGGAATTTGGAACGTAGAGGATTGGGGATTTAGAGATTTGAAAATTTAGGAATGTAGAGTTTCAGGGATTTGAAAATTTAAGAATTTGGTAATTTAGACATTTGGAAATTTAAGAGTTTGAAAGTTTAAAACTTCATAAAGTTAGAAACTTGGAAATTTAAAAATTTCTTGAACCTCCAAATCTTGGACCTCCTACAATTCGTTTGTTTTGAGATTCGTGAACATGGGAATTTCTATATCTGAAAAGTGGATGACTTGCAAATTTTCAAGATTTCGATCCAACAATCGTCGTCGAGAAGAAGGCAACATTCCGCGCGTACGTCATCGAGAAGAACGTAGCTCATTCTTGGAGACTCTTGATGAGAGAGCTTGCGCATATTTTCGCGTTATCTCTCGTAAACTCGGCTCACGTTGCTAGATAAATCGTGCACAGGTCACGTTTTACCATGGCACGTTTCGGGCGCCGGCGACAACGTGGATTCCATGAGTACCGGCCTGAAATCACGCGTATAGGCGCACGCTTCTGCTATCGTCCTCGCGGAGCTTTGCTGATGCGACCGTTCCTCGTCAAGAATTCCTCGTTACACCGTGTCACGCGATTAAGAGATTAAAAACCCGGGGCAATCTGTCCGTCACAATCGAACTGGTCAATCGATCGTCGAAGATCAACCGCTATCACGCGTTCTACCGATAACAGGTTCGACAAGCTTGGATATACTCACGTCTTTTTTCATCGCCTCGAGTATCAGGCTCTTCAATTCGTCCAAGCATTGATTTATCCGAGCGCGTCTCCGTTTCTCCATGATCGGCTTGTTACTCTAAAAGGAACAGTTGAATTAATTCAAGGACTTTTGACAAATATTTTTATAGTTCTTTGAATTTTATCTTTTGAGAAGTTTTCAGACATCTTCTTGGGATAGAATGGAAATGCAACACGTGGTTAACGATTTCATTGATATGATCAATTTTGGCAATTGTAATAATATTGTCAATAGTAATGTATTGTCGAGAATATTGTCAGTATCAATATTTATATTGATAATTTATTAGCAAGGTCATTTGCTCGTGTGCAGTCAATGAATTGTCACTCAGTCAAGGATGAATGTGTTCAGTTTTAGATTGTTTATGATAATTTATCGTTTGGGATTGTAAAATGTGTTCTGCTGTGACGAAGGGTAGAATTGTGATCTAAATTTGTGGAACGAAACAGTCTATTTGGAAGATAAAAGTGGAATATAGCTTAATAAATTAAGGTTTGCTGTTTCATTACAATGTGAAAATCATTACAACGATCTTGTACAAATTTATCAATGTTAATTAATACTGATAATATGTTGACAACCTTGAAACTATTAAAAGTATCGTCAGATTTTATATTTCTAAATCTTATCTTGTTAATGCTGAACATTTTATCAACAAATGTCTCTGTAACTACTCAAAGATACTTTCTACTAGCAAGAACTTGTTAAACAGTGTGTTGTCCGAAATATCCTGAAAATTTGTAACTACTTGAATTGTAATGGATTCAATGAAAATCTTATGATAGATGAAGCACATGTTTTTAAAAATTCAATTCAAAGAAACAAAGGAAATATCAAGTCTTCGCTATAGAGTGATCACCACGTGCTTATTTTGCCACCTATTATTCCTCCCAAAGATCAGACATACAAGTCCAAAATGAAAAGAGGAGTAAGAAAATTCTGCCAAAGACAAATTTCCCGTTAACTGCAAATCTCAAACAAAATTACCCTCCGCAACTCCGCCTTGGTCATCCCCGACTGCGAGTGCGACTCCGGTTCGTCCTCGCTGCCCGACATCTTGTAATTATAATAATCCACCATTTATGCACCGATATCGTACCACTGTTATCAGAACCACAACACCTTCGAAATGTTCTTCAAAAACGATCCAAGATCACTGGCACGTGAGCGTAGAATGTCCGCACTGCCGTTCCATGAAATCACACGAATCCTCGCGATTTTTCCACGTACACCAATGAAATCGAAGAGGGAAATTTCGCTGGCATCGGAAAGGGGATGATCGCCGCTACCGGCGACGTCCCGCTTGGGGTGTGGAGGGTAACTGTTTGACGTTTTCGATTTCGAAGACCGCATGCCGATGCACTCACCGGCTCTGGAGTGGGGTGAAACGTGTCCTGGAGTGGGGCTGCCCGGATACCTTTGGAGAGGGGAGGTCCTCGGTCCTCCTGAGACCTGTTGATGTGTGGGAATTCACGCCGTCCCCCAGGACTCGCCGATATAGTCTGCCTCGAAATTTGAGTCTCTCCTTGTGCCACTCCTTTCGTCGCTTCGCACGCTGTTTTTCTTTCCATTTTCTTTATCCACGAGGGAACCTTATGAAATTTCATCGATCGAACGTGGGGATGAAAGTCGAACAATTCATTTCCTGTTATACGCTGCTTACACATTAGTTCAATATTCATGTTCAAGATGTTGCTCCTTCAGGAGCTCTCAAATCATTAAAAGTACAGTTTATAATAAAATTTAAAGAAATCAAACAATTAATTTCCTGTTATACGTAGCTACTTACACATTAGTTCAAAATTCATGCTCAAGATGTTGCTCCTTGAGAAATTACAGCTTTCAAAAGTACAGTTAATATTAAAATTTAAAGAAGTAAATGTAAAATTAATCTATGTAAAATTAAGAATCTTTTCCATAATATATAAAGTAGAAAGAATTCAATGCTATCCCCATTCGAATCTTCAGAAGTGCAGAGAATTTTCTGAAACTCAAAAAATAAAATGACTCATTCAGCTGAAAAGAATTTCAATGTGGCTACGAAGGAAAAGTTTAGCATATAATTTTGAGTCAGCATGGAGAAATTCGTAGTGTTCGGTGGTAAAACAACAGCGATAAATATTTCGAGCACGAAAACAAAAGACTGAATATTCCAAAGAGGGTTTGCGAGAAGCAGGCTGATTACACGATCACAGGGAGCCACGTACGACCCCAGCCATACACAGCGAAGGCATACGATAGACGGAGGAGGGCAAACACACCGTGTGCCGGACGTGTGTACGTACGTCATAAGTGTGGCTGGCGCGCGCAACGCGATACGATGCCAACGATGCATACGGGAGGGACGTCAGGGCTTGTGTGGGAATTCTTCTGAAACGTTAAATAGTGTTTACTCGGCGCCGCAATGTTCTGCTCGACCGTTTCATCAATGAACTCTTTCTTTTACGCAACGCCGACGAGAAGAAACGAGCCGAACGCACGCAACCCTATGGGAAAATGCGAAACTGATTCGCGAAACCTCCATAAAAACTATTGAATCTTGTTCAAACTTTTTATGATCGTTTGCATTCATTACTTTGCGAAATATCTCATAATTGTTCATTATTCTACTAACACAAAGCACACAAATCTTTATATATTGATCAGGCCTTTAGTAACGCTAAATCTTCCACCCCCTAATATTTGAATCCCCACAATTATATCTCTCTTATAAAATTAAAAAAATTTTTAAAAACCCGGAAGTCAAGAACGTAAAGTGAACATAGCTTCTTCAAAACTACATCCCCTAAAATATAACCCGGTTCGTTGTAAATTATTAATTAATTCCTAATAATTTCTCGCAGTAAATCTTGCTCCAAATTCTAACATAATTCTTCGACAATTTACAGCATCCAAGGTAATCATTGTCTCTTGAAAGAAATATTTTTGAATTCGAGCGGCACGCTTCTAACACCTTGTCAATAAACGTGTAAAACTATAAAAAATAAAGACGTTTTACGGCGTAGTACGTTTACGAAACTGCAGCACGCTATACGCGAGACAATAAATGCTGGACATTTGTTTTGTTGACAAAATCAGTTACAGCCCATTTCAAGAGGCAATGGCGGCCGCAATAAACAGATAAACCTTTATGACCCGTGATTATTGCACCGGACTTTTACTTTTAGGGGACCGTAGCGTGACAGGGCCAGTGTTCCCGACTTTATACTACGTAAACGTCCCTGTTGACCCGTTGATTTATTTCACCGCCTCTGGTCAGGTAATCCTCCATGATTTCGGGACAAACGATAACTATCTCCGTTATGCTGATGGAAATTAATTATTCTTGTCTATTTTCGTTCTGTACAAGGGGTTAATTGGTCTGAACGAGAACTCTCTTCTTTATAATTGATGATTGAAATTATACTTAATGAACGTTTCTGAACATCTTCACTTAAACGTATTTTTTTAAATGAATGATTAATTTCAGTTGACGTTAATGTTAGCTTCAAATAAAGTTAAAGTTCGTGTTCGAAATTGATGTTCATTGGAAAAGACATAGTATAATAGTGAATAAGATGGTAAAAATAAAATATGTTTGTCATCAATGTAACTTCATATTTTTGGAAAAGTAGAATTGGAGCTAGATCATAACCTACAATCTTGTCCATAGGGTGTTGTCCATCTCATCCAATTTTGTTCAATTCTTCCATTTATGAAAATGTGCCATATGTTCTCTTATTTATGTAAAAAACTTGAATACTTGATTGACCTTGAATATTGATCCTCAAAAACCAGAAGGTAAAAATGAAACTTAAAATAAAATGGAACAAACATACTACCCCTAAATCGTTATTAACGAATTATCCAAATTAACCCTAGAACAAGTACGTCACGAATGCTCCCCTAAATCAAAATTAACGTAAGAAGTTTCTCAATGAGTTATAAGGTCGTTTATCGCAATTTATCACGCAACAGCTGAAATAATTTCACGTGGCGTGATTGCGTCACAATGTGACTGGCCTGCGATAGTTTCGCGATAAATCGAGGCTGGAAACAGCTGTGCCTCAAAACTTCCGCGTTAACATTGCTCTCTGGTTGCATTATGTTGACGCATGCAAGGCAGATGCACGTATGCCGACAATCCGAAAGCTCTTACGCGTAGTTTCAGCTCGAAAAATCAAGATCCAACCTCGAGCCAGACGATCGAACGAGTAAGGGCAGACGTTTCTTTGAGCAAGGGTAGCTCACCCCTTGTTTCTCACTCTTTCTCTGATCGAGTTGTTCCCGGATAGCTCTTCAGATTGATTCGATAAACGAGTCAAAGGGGAAAACATTGAACTTCTATGGTTTGCAAATTTCGTGGGGCAAGGCACGTCGGATCGATCGTTATCGAATTGTTTATTGTAATGCGATTAGGCTCGATGAAAGTCGAGTGCATTTCCGGTTCGCACACGTGAAATCTTTGTGGAGAAAAATTGTGATCAAAGAAGATGTCAATCGCATATTAATTGAAGAGTTCATTTTTTCTGGTAGACTTTAATATTCTTACAATTATATTTGTACAATTAAAATACAAATATTGCATCTGCTGTTTTTCTGTACTCTTCTATTAAACTATGACATACATTTTAATCCTCAAACTGTACCAATACTGTTTGTTGTACGCGGAATAAACAAACACTGAATTCGGTTATTTAAATAGAAAACTATCACCGGATATTGATTCAATTATTTGATAAACTGTGACCGAAGAAGTGAAACAGCAAAAAGTGTCAAATAAACAGCATTCAGCTGAAAGTTAAATATTTCCAATAATTTTGTTCCCTGTGTTTTGAAAACTAACAGCGATACTTTTCGGCGTTTGATCCAACGAGTCCGTTACATTCCTGAAAAAGGATAGGCCACCGTAAAGCTAGGTACTTTATGATTTTATTTCGGGTACCTACCATCAGTAAATGCATAATGTGCTACGCTAAACTGCAGCTTTGTCCCTGGGACTGGTATATTATTGCGTAGCCATGGAGGACCCCCTGAGCTACAAGAGGGCCGAAGCAAGAGACCTCGAGGCCCCTTCTTGCTTCTGCATCTGTAAAGTTCTGGACTCGGAAGTTCCGAGGGTACAGACTGGACTTCCACAATAAAACAGGCGGCCTTGAATTTTGTTTTTAACTTATCGCCCCTCTTGGCGCACCGACGATCATCGTTCACCGTTAACGTTCTCTATACCTGCGTAGTTACCACTTATTGCCAGCTTATTTTACTCTTGAAAATAAATGCAATGTTGCAAGCGAGAAGATTTTATATGTTTGAAGATTTGATTAGGTGGGTGGAGTTTGTAATTGCTTTATGGTGTTTCAAACATTGTTAGAAAATATGATTTGATCTCTTGTAAATTTGACGAATTACTGAATTTCAAACTGTTGAGTTTTTTCTGAAACTTCGAGTTCTCAAGTTGCATAATTTCAAATTTACATATTTGATCCCTAAATTTTCGAATCTCTGATTTTTGAAATTTCTAAATTTTCAAACTTACGGTTCCCCAAATCTCTAAGTGTTCAAATTCTCAAATTCTCAATTTCGGAACCCCTAATCTCCACGTAACCAAATTCTAACATCCCAAAATTTATAAATTGCCGAATCTCTGTGAATTCTCACATTCTCAAATTTACGAATCCTCAAATCTCTAGATGTCCAAATCCTCAGTCCCCAAATTTTGAAATTACCGAATTCTCAAATTGTCAAATTTGTAGAAATCCACATTAAAGTTCCGATTTCCGAAATTTTCAAATTTCTCAACCCTCCAATTGTATCTTCAAATTTTTTAGTCGAAGAACTAGCAAATGGCTAGCAGGACAAGTATCTTCCAACGACCCAATTTCAGCAATTAACCGCACCAGTGGTACCAAAGGCTCGTCTAACTGATTAAAAAATTTCTCATCATTCCGTAGCTTCCGAGTTATTCCCATGATCCACAATTTCCCATAAATATTCGAGCTGACTGTCACGACGGAAGGCGTTCGGTCAGATGTCGCGACCTGCTCATTAACCCTGAGAAAACCGAGGGAGCCTCCGTAGAAGGTCGCTTGACCACGAAACTCTCTCGTAAGATGAAGAAGGCGAGTCTAAATTTGGAACGCCCACCCTCTGTCGCGGGAATCGATCTTGGGATACACCTGCAGCTCACCATGAGATCCGTCAGACAGGAAGGAAACGCTATCCCCTGAATCTTGAAATCTTCGCTTCCGCTGCACCGCGCTGGCGAGAAGATTTGGTCGATACAGGCTTCCTAGTTTCTCGAGGGAACCTCCTAATCGACTCTTCTCGAGACGGTTCCCTCGGCCTGACTGAAATTAATTTACTCTCGCACGGTTAATGCTGCCCAAACCTATAGTTATCCCGTGATAAATATCGTTCTAATATGAGAGATACGGAGGCGTGAATGGTTTCGAGGTTTGGGGAACTGTAAACGGTGAATGGATGTAAGCTTCGCAAGGAATTAACCTCTTCTGGAACTGGTTACAAAAACACTCATTTCTGTATCTCATTATATTTCGCTTATCTTGCATCGACAACAATTAAAGCACTTGCGAAATAACATGCAAGGAAAAAAGAATACATATACATTATATTGGACCAAAGATGCATATGTGACTGAAGGTACACATGGTCATTGAATTACAGAAGACTAAAAGTACATATATGACCATTTATTGAATTACAAAACACCAGAAGTACATATGTGACCATTTATTGAATTACAAAAGACTAGAAGTACATATGTGACCATATATAACTGAATTACAAAAGACTAGAAGTACATGTATATATCGATATCCTTGAAGAGTACAGAGTCCAGATCTTGTTAGGTAAAATGAAAGTGTATTAGTAATGCGTTATATAGAAAACATGAATGTATTTTGTTACGACAGAAGAATTTTAGTAACGCGGTATAGGGTCTGTCTAAAAAAATGCATGCGTGGGGTCGTTTTTTAGCCGCCATCTGGATTGTCGTCGCAGGGAGGCGCCAGGATTGTAGAATACAGGAAAATGTAACTCGTTTTCGTGGGAGTTCGGTGAAAAAATGTCTCGTTCGCGCAGCAGACGGTGCCATTTATAACTGCGGGCTATTTGTTTCTAGCAGGGGGTAAAATTCCCATGAACTTCCTCATTAAAAAAAATTCTTCCTCCGCATACTCCGGCTCAAGCTTATAAATCCACTTCTTATTCAAAATTCCACATACGTACATATCATAAATAACAAGGACTGCTTCAAATTTTTTGCACTTTGTGAAATACTGCAAGATGTTACATTTGTGAGATGTTTGTTTCGGGATTATATTGTTATTAAGAGCACAGTAAAGATTCTGAGATACCGTTTAGGGGTTCAAAGGAATTGAAGGCGAAGGTTGAACGATAGAAAGTTTATACCTTAGGTAGTCCGATGTGTTGAGAGGTAACTTGAAGATTCGTCGAACGATGCTTCTAAAAACCCTGATCGTAAATTGGAGGTACCCTATTCAGCCAAATTGGGTCAGTGTGCCACTCCGCTGGGAATCGGGTCGTGTGCTGGACACACGTAAGGAAAACGATCACAATGGCGAATACGGCCAGGTAAATCTTGGTAACACTACCTTCGAAATCATTGGTGACACTGAACACACGTGTCGCGAACACGAGTCGTTTCTAAATTAATTACTCCAATTGGAGATTTGAGAACTTTGCAATGTAGGAATTTGGGGATTTGTAAACTTGAAGACTTCAGAATTTGGAGATTTCAAAGTTGGGAACTTCAGAATAGCAGAATCTGTAGGATTGCAAGTTTCAAGATGTGTAGATTTAAATTGTCTGAGGAGGAAACTAAACTCTGTGGTTTGAGGAGTTAGGGATGTAAGAATCTGGAGGATCAGAAATGTTTGCAGATCTAGAATTTCAGTACATACGAATTTGGGAATTTACAAATATAAAAATTTGAATATATACAAGACCTCCAGCCGATAAACTTGAGAAATTTTATATACATCAATAAATAAATGAAATATTCTCTAAGTAACTAAAGATCCAATGTAAGGCTCCGCGGACGAAGGCATCAATCATGCATCTGTTAAAATACCCATTACCCGAACAATAACCCATCGATTCGAACGAGAGGTGGCAACATATCCCGTTGCAATGGCAAGTTCCCAACACATGTGTCAAGAAGAAGGCCGATCAAACCCTATCGAGTCCCGTTTGGTCCAGCTCTATCGACGCAGTTGCGTGTACCCCTTTCGAACAAGGTGCACCAAGTAGCCACCCCATTCTTACGGGGTCCCCTTCCTTTTCCGGCGAATGCTCAGCTCGGTTGGCTTGGTTAGCTCGCAGAAGTTCGTGTCGGACCTCTTTGCCTGCCTCCTCAGGGTCGCGCAAAAGGATCACCTGGCGACGGTTCCCACGTTTCTGCGATTCGCGTTTCGCTTCACCCTTTCCGTGTCGTGGCCGAAGTTCGTCGTGGACGTCGGTGGATATTCGGGGCCCATAGTGCCGCACACGATGGAAAAAAGGGTCCGAAAGCGAGAAGGAAAGGAGGCAAGTGGAAAGAAAAGAAAACGAGCCGTGCCTCGTGCATCCATTATGGGGCCCTGACCGCTACGGAGGTGCGCGTGGCTGACACACGAGGGACCCCGCGATAGGGAACCTACGTTTTATTGGCGAGGGAAAAAGAAAACGGACCCGGTCGGCCCGTGCAGGTACGTATTTGCATAGAAAGCTTGAAATTTTCTATCCACGATACGCTGTTTCCTTTTGAACAGCGTGGAAGCTTCTCTGGCTTCCCTTTATACGGCACTGCCTTGCTACACAGCCCTTTACCTGGTCGCGCTATTACTTCATTTTATTGTTTTATGATTACTGCTTATTTCAGCTCTTTTGGGCCTTGTCCTTCAGCTCTTATACTGCTCAGGATTTGATCCTTCTAATACCGAGACGTTTCTAATACTTTTATTTTTCCACAGCGTGATGTGAAATCACGAGTAAAATTGGTAAATTTACTATATCTAAAACAATTAGTACGCTGAAAATATCTGAAGGTTATAACTGATTATCTATCGACCTCCATGCTCCTGATACTTGAAGATTAATGGAAATATCTGCAAATAAAGTTAATTAACTTTAGACTCATGCTGTCCCATCCAATGTCAAACATCAGAAAGATATTTGCTAAGATAATAAATACTTGTTATGCGCCAAAAAGTTCAAGCTATTTGAATAGTTTGTTTCATATATTTCAATATACAGTTCGAACGAATCATCTTGAATTAATTCACGAAGAGTTTCTCGATTGTTATGGATACAGTAACTCAATCTTTTCGACACATCCGGTAACCGGGTCCACTGGGTTAAGTAGCGAGACGAACGGTATTAAAATCTGTTCACAAGTCCGTTAAAATCATTCGGCGGTCCATCTTTAGGAAACACGATCTGTTTAGTCTTCGGTGCTCCGAAATGAACCCCTGCAGTATTCGGTTCCTTCGTGGGACCATCGATCGTTTGTTTCAGAAACAGAACGGTAATCCATGAGTAATAGGGGCTGGATTGTTTTTGTATTGTCCTCTTAATTGCCTCCGTTTCAAGGAATGCCGTGATTTGCTTGTAGCAAAGGGTTTACCTTCACGTGTTGCCTAAATCAGCTTTTCCCGTCGAGGAATGTGTACCGGAAACGGGTTTAAGTCTTTGCTATTTTTAATAGCGTCTCTGCAACCCTTGTCTGCCCGTCAGGCCATTGGATATTCTTACGTTTCCTTTAATAATTCCTTATGTTCAGAATATCACGACTGTCTGGCTTTTATATTTTTAAAACGTATATGTAGAATGTGTTAAAGTTTTGCAAATTTATATTCAATTTCAGACAAATGTATAGACAGTTTCAGTCAAATTTATGTAAAATGTACTTGGTGTTAAATCAAGATGGGTAAATATTTGATCGTTCAATTTAGGGTTGATTCCCTACATCTCTTACCATACTCCTCGATAAAACAATGATCGAGAACCTTGTTCTTCTTGCTTAAGAATATTTCGAGATCTAAGAAAATAGGAAAAGGGTGGATTTCGTTGCGCAAGAGAGGTGACAAAGGGTCAGTGGAGGACGTCTCTTGCGATTTCAGCAATCGGTAGCAACGGCAGGTTGCATGGACGTCAGCAACGACCTGGTCGAAGCAGAAGCACGATGTCAAAGCGACGACGAGCAACCTTGCTCGGTAGAGGCGCTCTCCTCGCAGCTAGGCGCCTCGAGAGAGTGCGAGCTGGTGAGAACACTCCGCGCCACGCGTTCCCACCATCCTCCTCGGCCATCTTCGTCCAGCTCTTCGGCCGAGTTCGGCTAGCACTTCGATATCGGCATCAGGCCCAACTCCTCGTGGGCCCATGTGCCCTTTTGTTACCGAAAATTGGCAGCTTGGCCCTGTTTGCAGAAGAGCGCACCGATGAGAGGTCGAGGTGTCGTAATGAACTTTCGACAGGAACTGTTGCCCACTCTTTGCTTTTAATTTATGCGGAGGGGTCCTATGGGTCGTTGCATGAATTTGTTTAAGTATGTTGCTCTTTCGAGCGGAATATTCTGGTGTGGGCTACTAATTATTGGTTTTACCTGGAACCCAACTGTCATTGAACAGCTCCTAACATATCTTCAGCGATTTCTAAGAACTTTGGTTTTATGGTTAAGTTTATTAGCGGAGAACAATTGAACGAATATGAATACTGCTATTTTAATTTACACGACCCTCGCACAATTGGAACGTATCATTAACCCGTAATAACTTGCCCCGCGTTACCTTTCGTGGAAAGCCTTGGCTAACTTTCTCGAAAAGTGATTACGACGAATTCTAATCCTACCTAATCCAGCAAAAGGAAGTTCGAAATCGGGCGATAGAAAGTCCTAGGTAAGAACGGATTGTGTTTCCTGGTCATTCGACGCGTTTGGAAAGGAAGCGGGCAAACCGGCAATTAAAACGAATGATGTCCACGATCGAACGGTTCCTTGTACGTGCATCTGCCGTTCTCATTGACGTAACACCATGTCCTAACAATGGTGGGTTCTTTCGAACGATCGACATAGTCTCGAAAAACACGTCACAGCTCTATGCAAATATCCAGCGAGGTCCCATTGGGGGAACACCGTGCCTCTCGTGAAATTTGTCACTTCGAACGAGCTACCTTGAGCAAGTAAACCGGCTATTAAGCAGGAAGAAATCGGCTGCTTGTTTCGCAACTAGGAAGGTATTGTCTACTCTTTGGTTTAGACGTGAGAAGGCTCGAAGAGGAAAAAGGTGCGGAAGTTATTGATTCGAGCTAGTCGCTTTGTCTATTTTTATTCTCTACTATGTATAGCTTGCAAGAGTCTTTGGGAAATGATCTTCAACCCTTATCTGGTCAAGGTAAGTCTAGTAAACTCACGGGTGTATTAGAAACGAGGTTGATTGTCTTTATATTTTCTATTTCTTTGTGCTTTTATTGCTTTTCAATTAACTTTTCAATTACTCGAGTAACTTCGGAGTGCGAGTTGAAAGATAAATTGACATCGCCATCTTTAGAAGTCTTAGCGATCAAAATGTATTTCTTAGCTGAAAAAATATAATGCGACACGACTAGTACCATTTTAATTTCAAATCGGTTCCTTTTATAATACGTTCAGAAATTATATAACTGCGGTCACAGATTTTCCGTCACCGTGTTCACCTGCGTTTCGAATATTTATTAGTTCTTAGGATTTATTCAGAGATGACATCAATATCGCTTAAAAGGAAAGAGAAGGTAGAATTCCAAAGTGGAATATTAATCGATATGTAACAGGAAACTCGATGATCATCACCTAACGATAACAGTATGATATTTCCTTATACTTAATTAAAATATAATTTATTACCGCATCATGACTTGCTAAACGTTTAAGCATCGTCTTAAAAGAAATTTCGGGCAATCTTGTCAGTTTGACGTAGAAACGTTATTCTGCACTCTTGGTCCAGAAAGACACTCTGCTTGATATGCATTAACACAGATGACACAATGAAGGGGCACCTTGATACCAAGATCGTTGCATCAGCTGGAGCAAATGTGCTCGTGCTCGGTTTGAAAGTGGGGTGTTGAACAATGAATTGGTCCAGTACGAATCGTAGGGGGCCTTTCTTAAAGCGGTCTTCGATTTTGATGGCCAGAAATAACGGCACGCGCCGAACGTCTGTCTACAACCGATTTATCGATTTGCAGAAAGCAGCTGGTGGCCAGGAAATCAATTGCGTCAAGAACAGAAATATTTCAGCAGCCGTGTATTTTCAAGTAGTTGCAATTTTGGGAATTGAGACATTGGGTATTTGGGAATTTTGGATTTGCAATTTGAGGATTTGGCAATTTGGGAAATTTGGGTATTTGAGAACTGTAGAATTTAAAAATTTGGAGAATTGGGAAAATTGGAAGATATGAGAATTTGGGAATTTAGAGATAGAAAATATAGAAATTTAAGAATGTAGAAATCGGAGAATTTATGAAATTTGGGGATCTACGAATTTGGGAATTTATGAACTTGAGAATCTAGGAATGTGGAGATCTAGGATTCTGGAGATCTAGGAACCGGGAGATCTAGGAACTTGGAGATCTTGGAGCTTGAGGGTCTAGGAACGTGGAGATCTCAAGAAATTGGACATCTGGGAACTTGAGGATTTTGGTACTTGGAGATCTAGGAATTTGGAGATTTAGGAACGCGGGGGTCTAACAAATTGAGTATCTGGAGTTTTAGAAGCCTGAGAATCTAAAAATTCAGGTGTCTAAGAATTTTGAAATCCAGAAGTATCAGTATCTTGAAATTTGAGAGTTTCCAAATTTATGAACCTAGGCGAAAACTTGAAAACCTCTAAACTTCTTCCTTGAATATCACATCAAATAAAAAACGTTAGCAATCTCGAACTCCAAGGTGAAACTTCTGCGAAGGTCAATCGAAGCAGGCCCCTGGTATAATTTCAAGAAGCAGAGGAGATATTATACCCTGGAAGGTTAGATCGGTGGCTCTTATTCTGATCCGAAGGGAAATCCCTTGACGACGTTTGTTGAAGGGTGCCGGCATTCTTGGTGCCTATGTTAAAGGGACCACAAGCCATGAGCAAGGAGGGAAGAAGGACAATGGCTTGCGCAAAATGCTTTTCTTGCCGGTTAAGGAAGGGGAGCTTGGCACGCGACCAACGTCACCTGCCCCGTTCTACGACCCACCGAAGTCCTTGTATCGATTTTCTTGTATGCAGCTGCAATGTCGTGCTTTCTTACGTCGATCAGCAGACCGAGACACCTTCGTGTCGTTATCTTTGCCGCGACATATGGCAGAAACGTTGAGATTCCTCGTTCTATGCCACTACCCGAGTGATTTCGTGTTAGCTTCGCTTCGAATCGATGGCGTTTCCGTGCACCTGTTACCTGTTTGCTTTCGAACTTACTGCTTTCTGGGTCACCCATATTCCGTCCAAACGTTTTAATGAAATATTTCTTTATCTTATTTTGTTACCCTTTTGCTACCTTAATTTGCTTGACAGTTTACTTTTTTCAATCTCAATCTACTTCAGATCTTTTTTGCAATCTTTACTGCCTGAAGATTTTTGATCGATTCATGTTATTATTTGTGCATTGGAAAGTAATTTGTAAGTATTCATTATTCGTTCTATGATTTAGTTAAATAATGAATTAATGATGAATAATGTGTTAGGCCAAATTTTAGAAACTTGAAATGTATGAACACTGAGGTCCAATGTGGAGGATTGAAGTAGCAGAAGGCGAGAGGAAACTGATTTTTTTCATAAATTAACAAATGGTATTAAGTATTAGACTGATTTTGGTGTTGACGAATAAGAAATTTCAAATGGAATTGTACAATTTTTAAAATCACCCTCATTCTTTAGATTTAACTCGAGGGGTTGTACAGTGTCAATGCGACTTCGTATCTAAGAAGAATATCCTTCAAAACTTTCGTGAAACCTATTACTATATGAAAAAACATTCCGGGTATTTATGAAAAGAATTATAATCAGCATCCTTCAGACCATATCAATATTTAACAAAAATGAACAAGTTTCACTTTGTACCCATATTGAAGTTGCCATCTTGAACTTCCAAAGTCTTCAGATTTGATATTAACCTCGAAGACTCAAATGTAAATTCTACAAATATAAATTACCCAAATATGAATAACCTAACGATGAACATGTAATATGTTTCAAATTCACGCACATGAAATGTTAACATCAGTCCTAACCTCAAATGCAATCCCAACCTTAATGTTCACATTCGTCCAAGGAAAACAGACTCCCCATGATATCATCCTTCCCTATTAATTCTCCAGATGCTTCATCAAAATTTCTTCCGCGCCAAAGAAGAAAAAGGACCCATTTTAAATGGGTCCCTCGCGGACCGTAATAATCGTTTCTTTGATCGATTCCCGGGGATTTTAGGTCGCCACGCGAAGTCACACGAAGGAATTCCAGCAAGTCGAACGGCGTGCTGATAAATGCCCGAAAAATCCCAGGTGTAAGTGACACCGGGCCAAGAGGGACGCGTGCCGTTTTCCCACGTGTGCACCCCTCTTCGCATGCGTCCCGCGTAATTCCACTTCATTCTCCTTTGCATGACTCCCCACCACCATTCTTCTTCTTCATCTTCTTCTCCTACTTGGTATACGGAGTGTTCCATAAACACAGCTACTCTTTGCTTTTACTTATTTTTACACGTCGACTATCAATTTTTACACTTTACAATCGACTCTCTAGAACTTTTTAGTTTACAAAATTTGAGGATACACTTGTTAGAAGAAAGAAATTAACTACTTATGAGATATCTTCTGCAAAGTTTTAATCTACGAAGATTTAAAATACGAAGTATTTTACTTTTGAATTCAAGATGTTTCATGGTCTACTTGGTAAGATACTCTAATACCACAGTTACTGGTTTTCTTGGTATACTTTGAGATCACAATTATTGGTCTCCTTAATATAATATTTTAGTACTATTTTTCACGCAGTACGATGCACAGAATCAATGTATTCGAAGACAGATATGTGGATTAAGAAAATTAACCCCAAGTTTCATAAAACTTTTGTAAATCATTGCAAGATCTTGTCTGTGTATCATATATTTTGAAAAAATTTCAAGTTACAGTCAGTTAAGTTGTTTTAAGTTATTATTTTTACCACTCCCAGTATACGACGATTTCAGTTCCCTCGAGGATCTCTTCGAGCACCCTACAGATGCCCAATATTTCGGGCCCCTTGAGGATCGACGTCACGTCCCATGACGTGTGGATCTCGTGACGTCACGAGCATGTGCCTCAGGAACCCCCGTGACGTAAAGAAGGGGAAGTTGCACGGGGTAATGATTTCTTCCTTGTCTTTTTTCCCTCTTTTTGTTTCCTTAGGTAAGTCGTCCTGGATGGTCCTGGGGGTCGTGGGATCGTGAAATTTGCAGATGCAACTTTCGACAGATGCAAAAGGAGCACGTGTGTTTCTTGACGAGTGCTTTCCTGGACGTGTGTGCACGAAGGAAGCGTGTGGTATCGAAATATTTAGGGATTTGCGGACGACGGGAAGAACGGATGAAAGAAGAGAACGAGTTTCTTGTTCCTGTTCCCTTTCATCCTTTCCGTGTCTTTTTCTGTATTTTTAGAGACGGGGTAATATGGGGCTCTCGAGTAAGGGTGCGATTATTTTGCGACACAAGTCTGCTAAACGATTTAATGAGACATCAGTTTTTGGAAGTTGAAGGTTCGGGAGTTTTGGATCTTCGGGGGATAGGGACTTCAGAACTTTCTGATTTTTGGGACTCTGCAAATTTTGGGAGTTTCAGGGTTTGGAACCTTGGGACTTTAGGACTTTGAGATTTTGACGACTTTGAAATCGTAGAACCTTGAGAGTTTAGGATTTTGGGATTCTTAGTTCTATGCACGTTTTGAGATTTTGGAATCTTGCACTCTTAGAGTTTAGTAGTTTTGAACTAAGAAATTTTTTTTTAATTTTTGAAATTAAGAAACCTTGAGACCTTAGGATTATTGGATGTTGAATATATTTTAAGTTTTGTAATTTTACAAATTTGCATTTCAAAATTTTTGAACCTTGATTTGGTACTTTGGGACATTATACCTTTCAAACTTAGAGACATTTTCAAACTTTTCATCCTTGGGACTTTAGAATAAATTGTAAAAAAAACTAGACTTGAGAATTATACTTTTCTATGCCAGATAACGATCCACAAAGTTATTAAAAGATTTTATTGTGCTCTGCGTACTCGTTTCTCGAACAATTAAATTGCGGTCAGCTACTTACATGGTTATTGAGGTCTTACCTTGTTCAGTGTGCCCTAGCACTTTTCAAGACTAGGTTAATCTTCCGCAGTGTTCAACATACACACGGCAGCTGTGGCAGCCGACTTGTTATTGTTAAATTTAGGATTATGCAAAATATTCCGGAATGTCCTGCAGTTTGCTTAAGTGGGACATGCATTTGCATCTGAAGACGAAAGGTCTTGTCCTTTGCCTAATAATTAGAAGATTCTTTGCTCGCAATGAACTATTTCCAAATGTTACCAAAAAGTGGACTCAAATTGAAAATAATAATGACAGACCAATTGGGAGAGATTTGCTTTGCCCGTATGTCATTACGTACAGGGATCGATCGCTATGAGAAATGAATTCCAGGTGCTATCCACCGGTATACATGACATGTGCGTGATTACAACGCTATCGTTATGGGAATACCATTCTTGTACACAACGCTTTTGTTCCTGTTATCTGACATGTGCTTTCCAAATGGTCAAAAATAAATTGCATCAATTTTATGACCCTCTTTAGAAGATAGGCAATGACAAGTAAAACGAATTGGAATTAGAATAATTTGGCTTGATATGAAGATTTGGGTTGAGGTATATGAATGTCGGTAGAATCCGAATTTTATAACTGATTGAACTATACAAATAATTTGGACAATCGACATTTCTATAGGGTATGAAGTTAGCCTAGTAGTTCTGTAGCTTAATAGTTAGCCTAATAGTTAGCATAATAGTTAGCCTAATAGTTAACCTAATAATAGTCCTACCTAGTAGTCTAGCAATTTTGTCCTAACTAGTAGTGCTGAAACTCTTAAGTAGTGGTTTAAAACTTCTAATTAAAACTAAAAGTTTGTAACTCCTCTACGAAATATTGAATAAATGTGTAAATAAAAGTCCGTAATGTACAGTTATTTGAATCGGTAATTAAAGGTAATTGAAGGGTACGGAAAAGATCCGTTTGATGAGCACAGGTGGAACCAGCAGGCTTTTAATTTATGTTTAACGAGAAATAATTACGCATTCACATATGATGTCGTATGTTGGACCACCGTGAGAATGCGTGATGAGTTATCAGCACAATTCCCATGGATGCCTCAACACCTGGCAGAATGCGACCGCAGTAGGAAAAGTTTTGTCCGTGAAAAAGGCAAGATCCGGTCGCAATGCGTGTTGAAACGTCCGTTCTTATAGACAATAATTGTCTGTTAATAACGTCCGGTGGGTCGGTGACGCACATGGCAAATAGTTTAACTCGTTGTGACAGATGTTATTAGAAGTGGTGCGTTATTGTTTAATGATATAATGACACGTGAAGCGAGCACAGGTTTTTAATACCTTCGATCGTTTTGTATAGGAATTAGATTGTGTTCTGAATGGACCTTTTGTACGAGAAGCAGGGTTGATAATTTTCATTCTGAAGTGTAGTAGCTAGTTGATAATTCGAATACTTTTATAATGTGGTACAATGTGATACAACAGAAAATTGCAAAATTGAGAACACTGTAATTTTGTAAAATGTGGAAGCAAATAATCGTACGTGTCGCAATTTTTTCTTTTATTTCATATTAACGCGCGCTTTGGAAACAATATCAGTAGCGCCATGTAGAGGTGAACGATGAAACTAATGAAACAAAAAATTATTTTTGAAGAAAATGCCATTTTCGAATTCGGAATTGATAATACATTCTTTTCCTTGCTTCCACGGCATTACGAAAAAAAAATTATAGTATATAATCTTGAATAATACTTCTCATATGGTAAAGAATTCATGAAACACTAGAAAAATATGGTTAATTGTGAACGACTATCACTAGATGGCTGTAGTGCTTAATTCTTATGGCGAGCTTTTTAAAACAACGAAAAGTCTCCGATATCTACTACTAACGATAAGTTCCCTAATCCTTCAGTCTCTGTTTCGTAACATTTAACGTTTACTGTTAGGTACTTGCAATCTTCAATAGATGATATAAAATAGAAAAATGCATAAATACGTGATAAAAATCTTTTTGAGTATGAATTCATCATTTGTCTTACAGTACTATACAGTTTATATAATTACAGTAATATAGATTTTACGAATTTGAAGGAACATTTCAATTTTGAAAAGATTTAATTTAATACACAAATAAATGAAATAATATAAATTAAATCTGTTGTTGATATCTGCTCTACTATCCGTCGATAATTCAGTGTTCTTTCTTATTCAACGAACCTTGCAGAGTACAACTTCTGCAAGCTTGAAGAACACACTGGTAGATGTCGACTCGAGTTCATAGCAGAGATTCTCATTCAGTGTTCACACTTTTATACCTGAAGACGCGTTACAAATCACCTAAATTAGAAACACGCGAAAATAGAAACTTCCAACTCCGGAAACGTCCCGTTCTTTATAGCTTGCGTAAAGACACGTTCAAAACATGCTACAATTTCCGGGATGCACTTTGAAGCGAAGTCCTGTTATGCAATACAGTTAGGTTCTTATGAAATCTTCCACCTGCTGTAATCCCCTTAGTAATCGAAATCTATTATGTTGTGGCATATGTACAGGATGTGAACGCTTTTTTCTGAAATTTCGTTCGCTACGTTACATTCTTCTATTGTAGTCGTCCTAAATGATATCAACCGCCGTTGGGTCTTTATTAACCAATGATGTGATCAAGAAAATTCTAATTTAAAATTTTTCTAGTACCTTACAAGCTCTAGAATAATAGTTCTTAATTCTTTATAAAATGAAACATACCCATCCATCTAATTTCCACCACCCCAAATGTTCAAACTTTCCAAACTTCCAAATTTTCAAATTATCCAAACCTCCAAAGCCCTAAACTTCTAAAATCCCAAATTTCTCTCGTCCCAAATTTGCTACATCCCAAAATTCAATCAAGAAGACCCAAAGTATCCGAATTCATAAATTTGTTACAGGGAAAAGAACGTAACAGCGTTCTCCACTTAAATATAAAGTCCCCATAATTTTTTCCACGAAGCATCACGCGAACCTCTCGCACCCTGTTCGTTCTCGGAAGCTCAAAGTAACCGACACGTGTGTGGTCGGAAATTAAACACATAATAATCTCCATCTACGGTGAATATCCATCGCGTTTAGCCACACTCGTGGTCCCCTTTTTTATAGCGTGCTATGAACAGCCCGCTCGCTTCTCGTTAGCTCAATTTTACGATCTAGCTCCAACAACCGTTATTTTTCGTAATTCCGATGCAATTTCGCCACCATGGTTTCGATGCTTTAAAACATCGCCGCTCAGGGTAATTACATTGGTTCCAGGATTTTATGGACTGCGACCATACGAAGCACCGTGCACCCCTAACCGCCCCTTAACCGCGCGATGAAATCAACGAAATTGATTCTAATAACTGAGCAAATTACAAACTGCTTGATATTACGTGTTGTTCGCGAACCGCCAAAAATGCACCACCACCAACTATACCTGTTACCAGCTTATACATGAATTCTTTTCAGTTTTGAATTTTACATCGTCAAGTGTATTTATCATGAAAGTGTAGTAATTTCATTGATTAAGAAGACTTTATTTTTTGAGTATCATTTAACTTGCCATGTCAAAGTCTTTAAAAAGTACTGTTGTTGCATCTTTATTATAAATGATTCAAATGTAATACGAAATCTGGTTGACGTAAAATTTGTTACTGGGAATAGAAGTTAATTTATGATTGCAGGGAATGTTGTTGGCAAAGTATATATTGGATCTTCGGATTCGAATGATTAATCGAGTAACACATTCACCTGTTCCTGAATATAAAGAAGCTTGTTAGGTCTGACTTACCACCGTTCATTAGTCAAATGGACACGTACGAAATTAATAGACTGCATTGAACCTCTTCAAAAAGAAAACGAGAGGTCGTTAATTGCTTTCAGGAACTTGAAAAATCGCTAGCCTTGCAGTCTGTGATTTGCACAAAGAATACCTAAGGTAGCATAATTATGCGAATCTTACTATATCATGCAGCGTTGTTCGAGTGTCTTATGTTTTAGGGCTACATGTACCTGGATATGTACGAAATAAATCAACCTTAAGTTGAATTGAATTTATGACAACTTGTAGATATTGGCAAAGTGGACATTTGCAATATTCATGGATATCAAAGTAGTAAGTTTGTATTTATTTCTATGTCTGTCGATTACCAAACCTTAAAGTCCACAAATCTCAAGGATCCCAACTTAAACTACCCCCACATTTCAAGTATTTAAATTATTTTCCCTATCCTCATATTTTAAGATATTCAACTTCGTATCCTCAAATCCCAAAAACCCCAGCTTTTTACCTTATCCCTAAATATCGAGAACTTGAACTTCTTTCCTTAGCCCCAAATCCCAAGGATCCCAATTTGTTACTCTATCTCCAAATTCCAAGCACCCCAACTTCTTACTCTATACGAACACTAACTTCCCACCTTATCCCAAATCCTGAGAACCCCAACTTCTTACTCTATCCTCAAATTCTAAGCGCCCCAACTTCTTACCCTATCCCCAAATCCGAAGAACCCTAACTTCCTACCTTATCTCCAAATCCCTAGAATCATTAGTTGTTACTGTATCCCCGAATTCCAAGTACCCCAACTTGCTACCTTATCCCAAATCCCCAGAACCCCAACTTCTTACTCCACCCCCAAATTCCAAGCACCTCAACTTAACCAATCCCCAAATCGTCAAATCCCCAAAAATCTCTAAAAATGAAGACCTTCGCCGCTCTCGTTTTGTCATATTTTTACTGAAGGAATCCAGATTTGCTATTGACTGTACATCCACCTTCGTCGTTCAAGGATCACACGGGACGAACGCGTGGGACTCGCTCCGATGGAGCGGAACACGTGGTAGGCATCGGTTCCCGAGCAAGTCCGAAAGAGACCGAGCTCGAACGAAGAGGGAAGCGCACGATCCACGTGTGGAGAGCGTGCCGCGCGTGAGTACCGGTATTTATTGGTGGGGATACCAGAGATGGGCCCAAATGGTGGGGAGATCCATTTCCCTCCGTCGAACTGGGACTCAACGCGTTCTTCAGGCTCCCTCTGCTGGGATTTGCATAAACTAATCAAGACATTTTGCAACTTTCAGAACAAAAGATTTTACTTATATTGCGAAAACAAGGAAGATGTGCAATGAATAAATATCAGAATTTTTAAACATTCTATAGAAGATTTAATTCTGTCAATAACTTGAGGAATACATGAAGAGAGTTTTATATTATATTTGTTGAAAAGATACATAATTTGTTTGTTATACAATTAGTGATCCTCAAACGAATGCTTTAATCTTGTCAAAAATTTAGGAGCACACGACACTCTACTATATTTAATAAAAAAATACACGACTATAATTATTGCACAATTTGGATCAATTTTTATGAACGTAATAAAAATAGTTAAGCAAATAATTGTTCTTTGACCATAATCAGTTGTGCTCATTCCAATACCTTGATCCATCGGCAGTGTATCTAAGAACTGTATTGGATTTATCAAATAACAATCATGGACTTCTAATTAATATGAACATAATAAAAGTGTACAGTCTCGTGTATGTACACGAGCTATAATTGCATATAGTCATACCTGTTATTGAGATCTTCGCTGGAATTCGATGATTCTAGATTCTTGCAAATAGGCATGAAATTGCTGGAACTTTCGCAAACGCCCACTAATGTCCATTCACCCGCAAGTATCGACATAAACGATGAAAAAGGGTTAGCCTTACTGGTTCGTAGGTAGCCGTAACTGGTTCACGGAGGAGGCATGCGGCGCGCAAAATGACCCGGCTCGCTTTTTCCCGCAGTAAAAGTTAATTCGACCTTTTTGTCGGGTCCACGGCGCGGCTCGCTGTGTGTCCGGTATTTTGATGAGCGGCAACAGCGACCGGCCAGGGAATTGCAATTTGAATTAGCCGCGAAAGCCGAGGCTAATGATTCCTAAAGAGCAAAACAGCGGCGTGCACGAGCCGGCGATATTCGTGGTTCCGCAAGAAAGCGCCTCGCCGCTATCCAAAGACCGTGAAAAGAGTAGAAACCCGGCAGCAAAATCGGTCTCGAGTTTTCTTATTGCCAGCATTCGGTATCCCGGTGGTTCGGTCGAAATGCGATAAACGTTGTCGCGTTAATGTTCGAGCTTGTACCAGGCTCCCAAGAAGCAACTAATGAGAATGGTAACGATCGCGATAATTGGGCCAATTACCACGGTTAATGTTATCGTTATGCCTGCCGTCACTGAACATTTGCTTGTTAATGCGAAAATGCGCTGCGAAACGATACTTGGCCCTGATGACGTTTCGATTTCAATGCTCATCCTTTCGCGTTTGTGCCGGCACTATCCGCCATATCGTTCGGTTACCAGTTTACGATACGATTACACCCGCTTCGATTAACTAATTGGGTTAGGTAACTATGTATTCGCGATCGGGATGAAAGCACGACGCTAATTCCGCTTATTATCGGACAGATAACTTCCGTTGCTTTGCTAGCGTGTTTGCCGTGCGATAAACCGAGTGCCGATATTATACGAATTACTCACGACCAGATCGCGAGGTATCGAACACTCATCGGAACCGCAAATTCACAAATTTAATTCTAAAATTCTAGAAACCTGAAAGCTTTTTACTTTCGAATTTATACCTTTGAGAATATAATTTGTAACTTCGAGAGTTTAAGAACGTGGAAGTTTGAAGATGGGGTCTATAAAAATTCCTGTGCGTACCTAATCGTGCTTCATAATTCCTCCCCTGTCGATGCGTCATTCGATTGCCATTCACGGAAGCCCGGCATCCTCTAAAATACGAGCTCGAATTTAGCAGCAGCCAGGAATAATAAACCGCTCGTTGTCGATGCATTACGAGATCGTCGATCGTTTATGAATATCTACAAGGACGAACGACAACAGCGGCATACGTATACGAAGGCGACTTAGCCGGCGTTTCCCGGCCTCACAGAAACGGTCGGTAAGAGGAGAGAAAAAAGCTGAAGGAACGGTGAAGATCTAATCGCGGACACACCGGTGACGTGAGTTACGTGGGTAACCGTTGTCGGCGAGAGACAAAAGTACGCTGATGCTCGGCTTCAGGAGCCCCATGCCGCACGATCACCATGGCCACCGTATCGTCGGCTTCATCATATTTATACACCTTGCTCGCTGGCCTTGCCTTCTCGTTTCTTTCGCGCCTCTCGACACCACGTCCTACACCGCCATAGTGGACTCAGAATCTTTGCTGTGTCCGAATTTGCGTTAACGGTTCTCACTTTGAGAATTTTACTTTGATCTCCGCCATTTGATTTCCAAATACCACTTGGGAAAGGTGCCTTTATATGTACTTGTTAGCTGAGTTTATTAACAAAAACTACGCACGTCTCATGTCCACATGAATCACATATGGCTTCCTATTCCCTAGCGCCATATTAGGCCTACCAACATAACCTATATGACTCACTATGAATGTTTCGACATATCTATGTTACAAACAAGTATCTAGTTTTGTCATTTATTTGATGATGACAAATGTTACCTTCACTTTTATTAGCTACACGAGGAAGGTGCATATGAACATTCTTCTTGTTTAATGTACCTAATCCATCAGTGAGATTATGTCCATACATGTATATATGAAATTATGTTCATGTGGGTATATCGTCTTCTGTAATTGCAAAGGTAGAACATTATAGAGTAACTTCAACGGCTATGATCCTCAGTTCGGCAGTGTGTAACGTGATCGATGTGCCGTGCACGTATTACCGCCACCATGGAACACTTTCCGCCCCTGGGACTGCACGCGTGAGAATTTCACCGCGGACCGATCGATGGCTATGGATGAATTTCAATCGATCCGCGTTTCGTTTTGCCGGGAAACGCTGCCGGTTGAATGGAAAAACAGGGGCTCGTTCGACATTTGGAAGTATAATGGCGGTGGGATGAGTCTCGACCGATCGGCATGCGACGAATATTTAGGAGAGTAACGAGAGGAGGATGACGAGTGGGATTTTTGAACGCGAATTGTGAAAGTTTTGTTAATACATGAAAATATGCATTACTGATAGATGAATGTGTTTGAGTATCAGGATTTTCTGATAATATTGGATTACTTGACAAATTAATCCGCTCTTGAAATTTTATCTTATACTTTGCCACAATAAAAAATGGCACCAACAAAAGATGATAAAGAAGTCATTCAATTTGCAAGTTCTAAAAGAATGGATATAATTAAACCTGAACGAGTAATTATTTTGTGCAAGCTCGAACATTAGAGAAACCTAGAAAGGGTTACGTCACTTGACGAGCTCCACTAAATTGCACCTGCCCGAGGTCATTTTTCTCCAGGGACTCCAATATTTTTACACTTCTAGCAAAGGGTTAATTACGATCTACGAGGGTCAAAGGGAGTTCAAAGGAGGATAGAGAATAATGGACTAACTCTCTTTTTACTTTCGCCGATTTTAACGGGGAAGATGAATGAGCCAATTACGGAATCGACGAAATTTCACACCGTCCACAAAAATTCATTAGGGAGGTCCGTGAGCATAAATAAATTCGTACATCCTTCCACGCCCATTCGAACGAAGGCAGGTGTCGGCTCGGTTCAGACGGCGATATGCTCCATGATAGACTTAGAATTTCGGGAATCTTTGAAGAGAAAGCCTTTCGTTTATTGGAATCCAGGGAATTCCTTGAAACACTGGTTAACCAGACCGTGGACATTGATACTGTAGCGGGAACAGAGGTAAAAGGGAGAACAAGAGAACGACGTGTAGAGATGTGGCCTCATTCTGATATGAAGATGTTGCTCAGTAACATAATTATTAATATTTACAGTATTAGTTTTTAATTTTGTTGATGTAATTTAATGAAGGTGTTAAATGGTGCAATGTGAAGGGACGTATATAGCATTCTGTTATTGCAGCAAATTTAGTATGCAGTGATTAGTAAATTTGGTTGAGCAAATCTGCTTTTGGTGCAGATTAATTTAATTTGTTCAGATTATGTGAGCTGTAGTTCACTTATTCGATTTGAGGAGAGAAAAATAGTTGAAAATATTGGTCGCCACCGGGAGGTATGTTCGCCTCAATCGAATCGCTACTTTTTTCGCAACAAGAGAGAAATAGAGAGGGAGATAGTGAAGGATGCTTTTTATTTCGTATCGAGGCTTCATGAACGGTACACTCGTAAATTCATCTTTTAAACCCTCAGGAACGTCTTCTCGCTGAGTCGGAGACTTCTTAGAGGCCGTCGGGACTCATTTATTATTCAGATTTATAGCCAGACTCGAGCTGACTCCCACAGATCGGCAGGTCTTTGCGAGTCGTGGAGTGGCCGCGAGAGCCCTTCAAGTGGTCAGAGAGAAGCCTGGAAATTCGACGTTTTGCATACGACACGATCTTCGCTTCGATTCGAATGAAAGCGGCGCATAACAAGCGACTCGCCTCGGTAGCATTGTGCCCGCCTCTTGCACGGTACACGCGTCTCTGATCTTTCGGAACAAACGAGCCCAGATATCTCCTACCACGAACACGCTACGTTTCCAGACTTTCGATAATCCCTCGACTAAAACCCGGAGATATTCGAGCATTATGTGGCTTAAACGTTCGATGGAAACCACCCTATCGAACTCGTTAAATCCTCGGGCTCTCCCTCTAATCGCGACGAAACGTTCGAGGCTGAATCCGGCCTGCTCCAATAAAAATAATTAAACAATCGCGAGGAACGGCCGGTGACAACCAGCCTGGAATGCCTGCCGCGGCGTTCACGTAAACGCGGTCTCGGTTTGGGCAGCGAAACAGAGGGAAGAAGAAGAGGAGCAGCCACAAAACGACAGAACGGAGGAAAGAGAAGAGCCAAGCGGCGAATGGATGGACAGACGGACACGAGGCAGACAGTATCGGATTGATCTCACCGAGTGAACCCAATTACCCACCGAACGGCCAGATTTATTGTTCGGACGAGGACCTGACTGAGGGATCCTGATGCCCCTGATGGTGGCAGCCACTCTTTACGATGCTGCTGCTGCTGGTCCTGCAACAACGGAGCGGATCCAGCGGCGTGCTCGAAGGGTGTCGTGTCGCTTTGCTCACCCAATTATCAACGGGCCTGACAACGAGCTTAGCCCTCTGTCCGGTGCTACCAGAGAAGCGTTTTCTTCGCTATGAGTCCAGCTACCGCAACGATCCGATCGGATCTTGCCTTTTGCTTCGGCGCAAACCTCCGAGCAACGGTGAACGGATCATAAACAATATATAATTGACATGATTTATCGGCTGGCATTGCTATCTTAACGGTCACGCGAGTGATCGACACAGATAGCTTATCTCCGCAGCTTCGCTATGGTCTCGATACCATCCTCCTAGGGAGTTTCTAGCGGTTACTCTGCAGCTCGAGGCTACAATAGTACATTTTATCGGCATCGTGCATTGTCGGGTCGGTTCTTTGATTGGTTGTACCATAGATACGCTTTGGAGCAATTGTAATGGACTGGGTATTGTAGTACACGCACCGGGTGGTTACTTATACACTTATCACATGCGGTGTAGATTAATTTCTGAAGTCGATTCGACTGCACTTGTTTGATCAGTTCGTTTATTGTTTATGATCAATTAGTCGTAACAGCAAATTCCTTTAGAACATTATAACGTATAGCTTATGACGGAAAAGCTGATAGTCTCACACAGGGAACTGCAGGTGTTACGCATATGTCATGAAGCTGGCAATGAACATGCTAAAAATACGATTCCTTCACATATGTCATATCTGACCCAAGTACCTCGAATACCTATTCCAGTTAAATTCATATCAAAGTTTGATCCCAAACGTTAAATTTCACTTTCACCAGTCAAACTGAATTCGATACCACCGAAAGATCTTTAGGGTTCAGAAAATTCGCAAATACGTGTGGTGCCACTTGGACCTGGCCAGTTTTTACGGTAGCCTCCCGCCCAAGTAACTGGTGTTTCCGCGTCGTCAAAATTGGCGTTTGGCTAGTCGTGACGGGCAAAAGTTATGCAGATCGTCGACAAAGGGTTGCCCGTTTGGAGAACGGCTGCAGCTGGCTGTCAGAGAGGGCGGGCATACTTTAACCAGTTGAGACCAAAGTGGAAGGATCCAAGGGTCTTTGCGAGTCGCCGCCGCGCTGCTGTCTCCGACGCACCGCCGCGATGCTAACTGACGCCTTAGAGGCCACTGATTGAAGTATTTATTGCCGGTAGCCCGGCTGCCTCGCCTTTATGCCCGTGTAATGATCCACTTTTGCATTCGGCCCTTATCTACGCAGCCTCCTGTGTGGCAATCTTCGGCCTCCAACTTACCCACATTCCTCGTTACGCTTCTTAACCGGTACACTCGTAATAATTATAATTATCTGGACATTTGGTGTCCAAATTAGAATTCTAATGTATACTACACATCTGCGAAGTATATGAAACTTCACAGATGGGATCATACTTTGGGGTGACCTAATTGTTTACTCTGGGTGATGGTAATGGATGGATAGTAAATCTTGACCTTTGACATTATATTGAAGTGCCTTCAGACTTTGGTATCAAATTTGATCTTAGTTGTTCGTAAAATGGAGTTTAGGTGGACCATCCCAATTAGAAGAAGTGATATCATTGTTACTTGCTATTTTTTCAAAGCTAATACCTGGGTAACTTCGTGTATAAGATCTATCTTCGATTTTACCTCACCCAGCAATCAAGTTCTTCAGTCGCTTGATGATCAATAACTAACCACCCTGTCACGTTCTCTGGGTTCACCCCTCCAATCAGGGGTAATGAAAGAGCCTAGTGATCAGAACAATTACGCGTCTCCAGTTCCGCGCTTATTACACCCTCGTGAAACGTGACGAGCGTTCGTTCCCCTTGATAGTCAGTCACCATCGATATGGATATTATTGAAATCCATCGACGGGGCGCGTCGAGAAAAGAACGTCGGCCGTAAATCAAACGCGCTTACGCGAGCCAGGTCGACGCGGCGTTTCGCGTAGACCGAGGCAAGAAGCTGAAACTGAAACGTCGAAAGAGCCTGGCAGTCCTATAATTATATTATTACCCGCTGCGTAGCTCATGACTCCGGAGCCAATTTGTCTTCGACCGCAACGAGTTCGTGCAATTTGTGATTTATCACTGTCCCTCGCCCCGTCTCTCGCCTTTTCTTTTTCTGCCCACCGCGCCACGCCGCCTGCAGACCGTATAATTTCTACCACGTCGCGGATTCCGCTCGCAGACTACGCTCCGATACGCGCGGCCGTAATCTCTACAAGGAACTTGCCAAAATGAGTTACGCAGACAAATGATCCTCACGGGACTACGATATCGGGCGTGCCTCGAACTTTCGGCGGGGATCAACGGATTTATGTAACTATGGACGTTGGGCAGAAGCGGACCAATTCGGAGAAATTTCTTTGGACAGTTTTTACTTGGAGACCACAGGAGTCGATCTTCTTGCTCGACGTTTCGCAGATGACGTTGCGTCATTGCTCGACGCGTTTCGGGCTAAGAGTAAATTCAACCGAATGTGATATTAAAATCAATGATGAACACCATTATTTTGAAATTTTTGTTTCAACAAATTTGTGTGATAGTGAAATGTATGTCGGTTTTATGGAACATAGGATCTTTTTTGAATTCTAAATATCTAGATTCTTGAGACCCTAGATCCCTGGATACTTCGAATACTATGCTTCTAGATTTCTATATATATCTCTTGTAGATCCAAATAACTATAGACCTAGATTCTCATAGCTCCAGAACCCTATTGACCCAGATCTCCATAGCTTAAAATCCTTAGATCTTCAAATTCTTGTAGACCCAGGTTCATACAGATCCAAATCCCTATAGGTCCACATCTGTATAGGTCCAGATCCATGTAGGTCTACATACCTATAGGTCTAGATTCCTATAGGCCCAGATCCTTAGATTCTCTATAAACTTTCTATAGGCCTACATGCTTAGATGCCCATACTATACACATATACTCCTAGCTCCCTACACCCGCAAATTTTGGAAACTTTATATCTTTGAAATTATAGATACCTAGACCTCTAGATCTCTATGTTACTAGATTCCTATATAACACAACTTAATCGAAAAACACGGCTATTGTCACATGGAAATGAACTCCAGAGCCTGGTGGTCTGACCTCTTAATGGCAGGCGAACCCAGAGCTCGAAGAACGATGGCGTCTGAGGTTCAAAACGGATCCGAACGGAATCACACGTTATCCGTAGATGATAAATCGCGGCACAGGTCCGATGTTCCACGCGATAATTAAAATCGGTCGATTATAAGTGCATTTGGCCGCGGTAATAACGGGGTTGTTCCGAATTCCTTCAAATAACTATGTCTCAATTAGCGTCCCCCTTGGCCGCGTTTAATTGGCCAGCGTAGTTTTAGCGGAATGCAAAGGGGACCTCGGTGGCTTTCAAGGAACAGAAAAGAGCAATTATCCTGGAATCAGAGCGGGCAATTTTAGTGTGCGAATTACGCGCGAAAGAAACGTCATTCGAGAAGAATGCCAGTCCTGGACTCCTCGGGACGAGTCCTTCGGAGGAAAACGTTAGGAGGTTCGGCAGAAAGCAGCGTCGCACTTGGGATTCTCCAGGTTGAGTCGACTCGATTAACGTTCCCTTGGTGATCGCGGTTCCGTGAATACAGATGGCGAACGAAAGCTTCGTTGCAACATCTGCTGTCCCTTGGGATGGCATTAAATCAATTACGCGTCCATGAGCTTTCACGTTTTACGCTGACTGCGTTATACTCTCCTCACGAACATTTTATATCGGACTGTTATCAGATCCATCTTGCTGTCTGTTGCTTGTTCACTTAATTGCATACGCTGGTTAAATGAATTAATGCTGCAAAATGCAAATGATCGACCGACATAAGATTCTTATGAAATCATAGAGGACTTGATTTGTTTTTATAGAAAGCAACATGATTATACAATGTGTCTTTGACGTGAATAGAAATGAAGATTTTTCGTTTTATGATACATTGAGTACGTGTGTATAACAGGTAATTTTTGTAAGGTATTTGTGGTCCACTCTTGGGACATCAGCCCATTTTGAAAACTTGAGAATTCAGATTTAAGAGTCAGCTCTTTGAGTCCTTTTTTTTAACATCCGTGCCCATTTAAAGAAGCTTCCCGTAATAATCCCGAATATTTTTGAAGGAGAAGTCGCCATCGCGCAACAATTACCCTTCAGCATCGTCTTTTCTCGTTCT
Source organism: Megachile lagopoda (assembly GCA_036983795.1). Taxonomy (NCBI): domain Eukaryota; kingdom Metazoa; phylum Arthropoda; class Insecta; order Hymenoptera; family Megachilidae; genus Megachile; species Megachile lagopoda. Next base: position 7,402,155 of record CM072797.1, on the reverse strand, counting down.
CCTCAAATTGAAATTTTTTCTCCCCTCGAAAAACTGGCGGGTAATTACCAGCGAATTTTAGAGCCATTATGCAGTCCGGCATTGAGGACTTCACACCGTTCGCGCACGCTTTGATCCGCACCGAAGGAACAAGGCTGAAAAATAATTACAAAGAATCCTCCTCGCCGGGCGGGCCGGAAAGCGGCGGTAAATCGGTCTTCCTCCTGCGTGCCAGCAACGGCTGCGTTTCACTTGCTCGACTCTCTCGCGTTCAGAATCGCCTAATGAATTTAAAATGACCGTACCAAGGGGTTTTCACCCATTGGCCCGGGCCAACGTTGATAAAAAGCTGGGGTCCCGATTTTTGACGGACGACATCGCGCGTACAGCCGCATAAAAATGCAAATCTCATTCTACCGTTCGCGCGAGCCTCCTGTCTACACGGCTGCCCGCTTTTTCGCCCGTTGCTCCTCCGCGCGGCCCCGCTCGTTTTTTTCGGCTCACACACGCGCCATTATGGTGCTTTTCATTGGACCGGCAATCTCGGCTAAATTCGCTTTTAATGACCGGGGCCAGAGACGGCGTCACGTGAAAATTTAATTTAGACGGACAAAATTGGTAATTCGTCTCGCCTGGACGAATAGGGCAGACGTTAATCCCGACGAAACACCGGGACTTAGAGTGATCGCCGCGCGAAATTAATCCTTCGTGTATGATTACAGGCCTCTGACGTTTCGGTGGCGTTGAGATGAATCGTACGATTTGCAAATCTGTAATATAGAACGGCGCTGGCGATTTCATTTCTTTTACGGCACTGGTGGCGCATTGTGATCGTTTTTGATCTCCTGAGAGGGGGTTGCATTAATCCTTTATCAGATTGTAGACTAACGTTTGTTAAATCCCTATAATTAGAAAAAAATCAGATTATGCATTCGTGTGAAAAAATGAAATATATGAAACGTGAAATGTGGAAAATGAAGGTAATGCTTCGAACGAACATATTAAGGGAATACATTAAATTATGTCCGGGAAGGAAATATTTTATTTGCACAAACTTTCGCGGAGTATTATTATTGCATTATGGTGCATATTATATGAATTTGCGAATGCGTAATTTGCTCTTTAGTCGCAATTACGTACCTCGATGCTATTAAGTGGACAACGTAAATGATGTGTGATAATTTTTCAAGAAGTGTACATAATGAACCTTTGAAAACCATTATACGGTATAGAGTTATACCATAATAGTCTACGAGATCTTACCGCAATAAATTACACATTTTCTGCATCAGCAAATATACACCTTAATGTCTTTGGATGAAATATGAGCAATTTAAGAAGTATTCAAGAATAATCTTTAATTCTTCTCGAAGATTTTACCAAATATTTAAATGAATTTGTGTATTAAAATATCAGGAAAAATACTACAACATATTAATGTGTAATAGACTTGTGCACAGATTTCTTGAGACATTTCGTTCAAGTTAATTTTGAACGCGTTAACTTTGCTCATCCCTTTAATTTGAATTTGCTTCTTTTAATTGAATCTCATTTACTCTTGGCATTTCATTTACATTTGAATCTAATTTAGTCTCTTGATTCAAATCGCATTTAAAGTTTCTCCAATTGGTTGAGTCGCAGTAGATCAATCTTTCGGCCGAAAGCTGAGGATTTCGGGCAACCGATTGTAGCATCTAAGTGTCTAACAACACGAGAATATAAAGAATCGGCGGGTTACATCCCGGGCTTAATTAGTTAGTGTAATAAGGGTAAGCAGCGTGTACGGTCGCTTAATTAGGTAATGATCGTACCATTGAAATTGAATACGATTTTCAATCAATCTCCGATCAGCCTAATTATCGCAATCGACCGGCAGATGTAAAGTTATCTTTGGCATCTAAGAATCTTACGATTTACGTATCCGAGGCTGGAACTCCGGGCTTCCTCCAGTTAATTTAATCTGCTGGGAACAGTCCGCGGTCCGAGAGATCCTGCAACAGCAATCGAATCGTCACGGTCGATTTATATCTCTCAGATCGGTATCTACGATATTTACTTTCATCTGTCTCAATCGAAACGACCCGCTTAATTGTGTTAAAATTGCATTAAGAGGCCCTTAGGGCGCACGTTAATTAAGGCACAGATTCCTGGAACTGGGTCTTCCTTCGCGAATTTATGTTCCAGGAATATTTCATTTTTATCGGGGACACAAAATATTTACTGAGATATCAGGGTGAGGAAGACAAATTTTTGTTGATAAAGATACAACTTCATGGGACATTTATTTCTAATATTAGCGTATTGGTTGTTAAGTCAAATAAGGGTTGGTGGATGCACTCAATGATTTTTTTTAAATTTCCTTTCATCTTCAAGTTTATAAATTCTTGTAAAAATATCTGATACTTAAATATCTCTAAGATGAAAGCTAAAAATTCAGAGTGATTTTCCTATTAGTAATTTAGTATTCTCAATGGTGAATTATGTTCCTACTTGATCTATTACCATGTAAGAATAATTATAAAAATTGTACAGTTATACAATTATAAAAATTGCGTTAATAGTAAATATTTCAACATATTTCGTATTTTACATACTCAACAGTAACGTTCTAGAGAGTCAGAGGTTTCCGGAGGTAACAATGCGAGAAAATATGAGCCTCGGCGACTTCAATGCTTGGGCATCGAATAAAAGTTTCGAAAATATAGCGCGTTTTATTAACGACCGTTGTATCTGCAGAAAAAGAAACAGATGTATCTGTCGCTACCTACGGGTTTGCCGTCCACACGAAAAACCTTTGCAACGTAAATTGCTTTCGAGTTTCTTCCCGATGAAGTATCATCTGGCCAAAGGTCTCGTACCTTACAACCACCCTCCTCGTATCTCGTTCCATCTAGCGACGGCCATTCGAAGCTATTTTCCTTGAATTCTCAATCAAACTTATTGGCATTCTACGAATTCATTCGAAAAGCCATAAAATATCAGGACTTGTGAACGAGGGAGATTTTTCTGAGGCGAAATTCCAGTATATGTTCAGGTATTCTGAAATCAAGAAATATCCAATCCTTATGAAATACAATATACATGGGATTTAAATAGTTTACAACTCTGTTTGCAGCGTTTTATTTCTATTTTTGATTAAGTATGGTATTAACGTGTCGAAGAGATGCAATATTCTTGTATCTTATCAATTTTTTAAATGTGATTTATTTAAAGTTTATAATTTGGGTTTACTGTCAAGGTGCGGAGAGTTTAAAAGTTGTTCAATGAGATAAACCTGTTGACGAGATTAAGAAATAGTCGAAATCCTTGGTCTCAAGGTTTAGATAAGACGATCTTACAGATTTGCAAACGAGTTTCTTTTATAGTCTAGACACTTACGGATTTTATTTGAAATTATAAGAAAGACATGGTGTCATAAAAACTGGAAGATTAAGTGGGTGATTAAAATGTTTTAGAGGTGCATAACTTAATTATGACATATCACTGTGCTATGGAAAACGACCATAACTTAACAGACAAAAGCTATTATCAAGGTCACATTAATTTGATTTTTCAAGCAGACTGATGTTTTTTGATAGTCTAGTCTTTAACTGACTATGAGAATGAACAACTAAGGTTAACAAAAATTAGCAACAAATTTACTTAAACAATTTCAAAACATCAAAATTGTAAGAATTGGAAGTCCTGAAATTTCATATTAGTAAGATTAAAAAATTGAGAAATATTAAAGTAATATTACAATATTTGAATTTTTAAAGTCCAAAGGACAGAAGGTTAAAAGTTCTGAAATTATAAAAATTCTATGTTTAAAATTCCCAGTGTCATACAGTCTTAATGGCCCGATGTAATACTAAAGTTCAAAAATTTCAAAGTCCCAAAGACACAAAGTTCAAAAACCCCAAAATCCCAAAATTCCTAAGTATGAAAATGTTAAAGACGCAAAATTGCAAAGTTCCAAAGCCCCTAAGTCCCATAGTTCAAAAACTCCAAAATCTCAAAGTCTCTAAGTGCCAATATTTCAAAATCCCAAAGTTCTAAAGTCTCAAAGTCCCTAAGTCCCTAAGTCCCAAAGTCCCAAAGTTCTAAAGTTCTAAAACCCTAAAGTCTCTAAGTCCCCAAATTCCTAAACCCCAAAATGTACTGTAAATCCAAAATCCCAAAGTCCCTAAGTGCTAAAGTTTCAAATCCCCAAAGTTCCAAAATCCCAAACTACAAAACTTCGAAAATTCAGCAAAACCTCATCAAAAACTTCCTACATCAGAAAATGGTAAAAGGACAGTAATCGAGTTTCCTCTGGTTCTATTGCCACCGCTAGACTGTACGAGACGCCCCGTGTATCCTACAGGACCTTCGTCGTTAGAAGGATGTTACAAAAGAGAAAAGAGGATAAGGGAAGAAGGTGAAAGGGGATTGCGTTGAGTGTGTGAGAAGGATTGCCGGAGATGGTGGGTTCGCGGTGACCTGTGACCCGCACGGTAACTCACCGCCCACGTTGCACCTGCTTCGCCGGCTATCGCGCTGCTTTATTGGTTTATCTCGACTGGCTCGAGGGGTTTATGAACTCCCACAGGGTGAGACTTTACGTGAACCTCGGCCTCCGTGTACCACCTTCTGAGAACTGGTTATATGTAGGTCTTAATCTTTTTATTCCCTTCCCGTTCCACGCCCTTTTCGCGGCTAGCTACGCTCCTCGTTCGTCGATACTCCAAAGCTGAATTACGCTGCTGATAATGACTTTCAGACCACCCATTACAGGGGAAATTTAATCTTTAGCAGGAATTATTGAAAATTGTAGTTATGGTTCGAATAGGGATAATGGGTGCTTTTAGATATTTTGTGCATGAAAATCATGAAGATGTTTGGTATAATCGATGTTAAATTGTTTTACAAAAGTTGCATTAGGTGACATGTAGGTTTTGTTAAATGAAGACGATTGTAAGAGGAAAATGATATTCGAATTCTCAAATTTTCAGTTGTCCAGATTTGTACATCCCTTAATTCTCGAATAACTTATAAATCTCTAAATCTTCTAATACTAGATCGACAAATTTGCAATTCTCTAAATTTTTCCAAATATTAAATTTCTACCTTTCCAAATTGTCAAGTGGCTAAATTTTTAAAACCCCCAAAATTTTGGAAAATTTCTAATTTTCCAAAAACGTAAATACCTCCCGTAAAATACCCACACGAAAAAATATAAAATAAACGGTTCCAGAATCAATACCAGTAAAAGTCCTCTGAGACAAGCTTAAAAAGAAAGGAACAAATGAAACAATTTTAATTGGTCTAAATTAACGTGCGAGACAATCCACGAGCTACCAAGTTTATACATTAATGTTTAACGGCAATCTACCTTTCGGATCTGGACTTTTTAATCAGCGTACGGTCCGAGGATAATTAATTCCGACGATATCGATAAAATTCGCCGGCCACATTCCGGTTCTATCTAAAAAATTCTCCGGGAGACCGTACCACTAGCGATCCAGCAACATATCGCACGACTAATTACTAATGACTGCGATAATTTAGAAAGTGCTTCGTGTGTGGCACCGTGTAGTTTTGGTTTTTGCCATCTTCCTCTTAAAGTAGAAACTCATTGGCAATAATAGTTCTCGATTGGACGATAAATAAGATAAGCCGAAAATTAAAGTCGGCATCGAATGGACGTTCGACGAAGATACACGAACCGGTAAGGTACAAGAAACCGTTTAATAAAGCAGTTAATATCTTGTTTAACTGTAGATGAACTTTTATGTACCCTTCCAGTCTGTGTACAACTTTTCTAATTACAATAAATGAAAATATATTATGGACTACAAATGAACCTCAGATCCCTTTATGTTCGACTTGATTGTAAATTGATTAAACTACCTTAATTTATTACTTCCACCTGTAGGCAATTAAGAGTATTTCTTCAAGCGTATATTTTTACGATTTTCCAGTCATTTAAATTTGTATAAATTTGCCTATGTTTCACGACATAAATTAAAGGAAGAAAGTGCACGCAAAATAATGGGGAATTCGAGGTACATGTGTGAGTTTCGTTGAAGGGACGACAGTAATCTTGAGCACGATCGTGATTCGCTTGTCTGATTCCAGTGAAAAATACTTAGCTGCCATTATCGCAACTCTCCTCGTCGTTTCTTTGCTCCAGACGAATCGAAGACTGTTCCTTTCGACGATAACCACGGAGATATCAGCGATCGCTGCAATGTATTTACGCGATTCGTGGCCATACTCTACTGCTTTCGGTCTCGTCTCGATAAGCGAAACACACGCAATGGTACCGTGTACACGAAATCAATTCTTTTGTTACCATTTCGTTCGAATTTGCGATACTTCGGATACCATATCAAACGAAGTACGTTTTCAATCGATACTTGTCTCTTTATTTATTGCACCGTATCAATTAAATTTTAAGCATTCACTCCAGGTTCTCGTTCATCATTATCTGGATATTAGATTTTAAATATTCACTCTAGGTTTTCATCACTGATGTTAATTAAATTTTAAGTATTCATTCTAGCTTCTCATTCATCAAATATTAAATTCAAATATTCATCCTACCATTTATCATCGCATCATTCTCACATTATTTAAATTCCAAATATTTCATTCATCAAGATATTAAATTCGTTGGAAACGTCCAAGAACCCTCGTATTAGAGTTTAAAATGTTAAATATTGTCAATGTAAAAATTCCAGTTGTACACACGAAGGATCATAAAATAAAGAATCTCTGTATCATTTCAAGTGATAAATAAGTTCAGAAAATTGAATTACGCCATGCTCAGTCTCGTTTGCACGAAGAGCCAATGATTACACGATTCTGGAGCAGATGGGTACGAGAAGTAACAATGTATAACGCAAAATTATCGGAACATTTGCGAAAAATATACAGAGAGGTTGGACCACACAAAGGATCAAGCCGAAGTTCAGCTTTTGCACGTAACGTGGCGTCGATCACCCAAGCTCACGGTATAATTCGCAGCTTCCGGGCGAATGATGGACCCCACTGAGTAAGGCATTATCGAATTTCAGATTCGATTCAGCCAACCCTCTACCTGCTCGTTTCGTATAAATATTTAACGGGACGATCATTTTATTCTTCCCTTAAAATATGTTGTATAATTTCTGCAGCTTGAAAATTTCTGCGGCCGTTCAAAGTGTTCAAAGAATACTTTGAAAAATTTCTTACAAAAACTTGTTCACTCAAAACTTCGGGTTTAAAATATTTGAAAAATTTCATGGACATCGAACGCTTTGATACATTTTCTTGATAATAAGTAGTTCGTAGTAAGAGCAATTAATTTTACCGCCTCAATACGCTATCTTTATTCGGTGTACATTTATTACTACATGCAAGAAATTTGCATACGCGTACATTCATAAGCATCGATCACACGCGTGTTCATCTTCGCAAAATTAAGTTCGCCATACGCACACCTTCCAAAGGTATGACGCAGGCGTGAAAATGTTTAATATACTGTGCAACATTCTCTTCCCAGCAGGTTGGAGCGTGTTGCAATTAACGTGAACGTAGATCAACGAATTTTTAACTCTCACAAAATAAAGTGATCGAGGATGTAAAGCGGCCACCATAAAAGAGTGTCCGTTCGTGAAACTGATCGTAATTAACATCGCGGGCTTAATTGAGACAGGGTTTTAATTAACCTGTTATATTAAACTGCCGATCAAGAGGAGGTGACGGTACTGGTTGTACCGCGTCGAAAGTGATTGACCCGTCAAACAGGTGTATGCCGATCATCCCATAGTCTGTCGACATTTTTGCAGACGTTTCTGACCCCGGGCTACACCTTATCTACGATCGACCGAAAGAATTCGGATCGAGCCACCATCACTTCCCGTTACCACATTTTGGTTCCAGGCATTATTGTCATCATCCAATTTTTCGGATAGTATCAGCGTTGTTACGCGTTCACCTGTTTCCATGAAACGTAATGGGAGCTTCAGAAGCATCATTTGTGGTAGCACTGGTATTAGTTTCAAATATTATGTGGATTTCATGGTTGATAGCTTAATTGAAAAGTAGTGCAGATGGAGGTTCATGTTCGTTTATGGAATCTAGAATGGGGATCAAATATCGTCATGGGGATGATAATGGGGTTGAAATTTGGTTATCAGAGTTGTGAGAGATCAGAAAGAGTTTAGGTGGTAGAGTCTAAGGGAGATATAGGGTCTCTAGAGAATCTAAGATCTAAGAACTTCAATTTACTTATGGAAGATTTAGATCTTGAACTTGGGATGAGTTTAGAACTTAGGAAGAATCTAGAACCTAGGGAGTAGATGAGAGTAGGTGATTCTAGGATCTATTGAGAACCTAAAGTCTAAGGAAATTCTAGAAGTTAGGGGAAAACCTAGGGTCTAGAGCCTATAACTAGTCAAGGATAGGTCTAGAACTTAAGAAGAGTCGAGGACCTAGAGAGATCCTGTATCTAGGGAAAGTTTAGAGGATCCCAAGACCTACAGAGAACCTAAGGTCTAGGAAAAGCTTAAAACATACTTAAAGAGAACGTAGGATCCAGGGTAAACCTACAGCTCTAGGATGAGCATGGAACCTTAGGAGTGCTTAGAACCTTGAGAGAGCTTAGAACTTTGGGAGAGCCTAGGTCCTAGAGAGATTCTGACGTCCTGAGGTGAGAGTATGCAGGATGTTTCTAGAGAATCCTAAGACTTACAAAAGATCTGAGGCCTAAGAGAAGCCTAAACCTTTCTTAAGGAGAACCTAGGTCTGCTCCATGGAGAAATTAAACCCTAGAAAGAGTCTATGACTCAGAAAGATCTTAGAACTTTGCGAAATCCTCTAAAATCACATGTCTAAGAGTTACTATTTCAACAAGTAACCAAATTTGGAAATCACCCCTGAACGTAAGAATCAACCCCATATCTCCGAAAGTAATTGTCTAGCAATGAAATGATTATTTTCCAACGATGTCTATCACTTCATTAAGCTCCACGATGGATGAAAGATTATCGATTTCGTCCGGTATCGATATCCGTCCATCGTGATCCCTATCGTTCACTGACTCGAAGATCGACCTCCCAAACAGGCCGGCTGTCCGTGCAAGATGAGGCAAAACGACCCGAACATAATGAAATAACCATAAACATGCTTGCACCATTATCGAAGCATCTTCTTCGGTGGCCACCGGCTTCATCCAGCCCACATTATTCCTGCATCGTTTTAATGCGAATTCTAAACAAATTCCTTGCCATTTCTGGCAAGCATATCCTGGACACGAGGCTGGAATCGTTAAAATTCGTGGATCAGCACACGGTTTATCGTATTGGACGGTAGGCTGGAAACGATTATCGATACTGTGGCAGAACGCGTGGGAAACACGAAGGTGGTTCTCGCATGAGGATTCGGAACGAATTGCTTTTTTTAATGAATTGATTTCTGTGCAGCTCTGGGAACGGGTTTTTGAGAGGATGATTTAATGAAATGCTTCATAAGAAGCTCTTCAATGATAGTGTTTAAATTCTGAACATTATCTGATCATATTTTGTTAATAATAATATTGGTAGTATTTTAAAAATATAATTTTTGTTTTTATTTGATGGACTCTGGATGAAACTTTAAATGCCTGAAGGCCTTTGTATGTCAAGAGGTTACAGTTCTGCGTTTGTAACATTTTCCTAAAGGCAAAATGAATTTCATTTCTCAAGAACCGCTTTGCTGATCTTTATTTGCAGCTCCATCTTAATCTTTTGCAACTTACAGTAAATTTACTCAAACGTAAAGTGAATTTGATTCTCCGTTTCATCATCCGTTTCGTCTCAATCTTTCTCGAGAGTTACTTATGTCCTTTATTTGTAGCTCCATCTTAATCTTTTACAACTTACAACTCAAACTTGAAGAGAATCTGATTCTCCATGAATTCTTTGATCTTTCATTTCAACCTCCACTTCATCTCAATCTTTTACAATTTAAACTTTGCTATTCAACTTCATACCTTCTATAAATTCCATGAAACATTTGGTCCAAATAACTTGCAAATTTATTGTATTTTAATTAGGTGATCGTTAGAATCATTTAGAGTTCTATAGGGTTATCAAGGTGATTCATAGTAAATGATTCAAGATCTTAGTAGTAAATGAATCAAGATCTTAATAATAAATGAATCAAGATCTCTAGCCAGTAATATGTTAATCAGTTTCCATAAATCCCGTCGAGAATTATGCTAAATCTTCCCGCAGACAAATTTGCGTTCTATTACTATAATCTCACGAGGTCAATTTGTTCCCTTTTCAGCAGACTCCGCAGCGTTCAATTCCAACGTTAAACACCAAAACCATTAAATGTCCACGGATGTTTGAATTAAAGGCCGTTTCAAGGTATCTAAATGTTCGAGCATGGTTCAGTTCGATGCAATTAAGGTGGCGAAGCTGAATGGCCGTAGAAATCGCCGCCTCCACACGCAAACGGAACGACTCTTTCGCCTCGTGGCAACGAAGCGGTAGCTTATAATTGTTTATTCGGCCACGTTGAAATACGAGGGTAATTTCGAATGTCGTTAAAGCCCATTAAATGGAATAAGCACGACGACCAACCAGATATGCATTCTTCCATCTTCCCCGTCGTGCACCGCCGTAAATCTACGTTTATTGCCGTCGAATTCGAGACGCGAATTCTCTCGCTCCGACGATACTTCGAAATTCGCGCCAGCCTTACTGCCTGGCTGGATTTTAATGGCCGGATACGAGTCGGATTATTTGTAAACATAAAACTAAGTACTTGCAAACATGTTATATTGTAAGTTACAAGGTGACTTCCCTTTTTAGCCGATGATGACTTGTTAACGTACACTCGGAATGCAAATGTCTTGCATAATATCTAAAATTTTAGTTGATGTTTTAACTTGCGTTCAAATTTGACAGTTTATGGAAAAAACATGCACTTATTGAACTCATGACTAATTGAATAAAACTCATGTATTCTACTCTCGTGCTGTTACATAGAAGTAAAATATTCAGAAATAAAATTCCCAAAAATGTATTTGCATAACCATGGTCTGCCCACCAGCTGACACTTGAACAGGCATTTCAGCCCTTTTCTGTTCAAGACAGCGTTCTAAATTTCATCCAGCAGTGTCCGTCGAACCATCGAAAATCACGTTCGTCGTGATTCAAGCCTGATTTAACCACCCCGCTACAAAACTTGTCGTATTTCTGCAACATAAATGCTAATGCCTCATGGGTGAGCCGGTGTAGACCGGTCTGGTGATGAATAGCGACACGCGTTTACGGTGTTAGTCGCGGCTTGTTCGCATATTTTTTAAGCCCCGTGAAATTAATTAGAAATTAAGCTGATCGTTGATTCGTTGTTTTCGGAGCCAGCCTTCGTCCCGATGTATATCTCTGATCTACGACAGCTCGTTCCTAGTTATTGGTCGTTCACGGAGATCCCCTTTCGCGCGGATCGCTCGGATATAAATCACCGGGACGTGGAAACACGAGCGAAAAGCGCTATTCGCGCCGAAGAACAGTCGAAAATTTTATTACACGTTGTTGCATCGCTCGCGAGAATATAAATTCAATTAAATCCGAGAACGATCAGCTTGCTACGTGGTTAATGGTTAATGGAGGTAACGGAGCATGAATCTCGATTCTGTTTTCGAGAGACCAATCGCAGTCGACCGTTGCTTGCTTCAAAATTGCGATACACGTCGAATTAATACTTTATTTACGGACGGGAATTTTATGGATGAATTTATGATACTTGATTAGATCCTATCGTGTACAATTATTAGAAACTGTATTAACAATATCTTAGTTCCTTCACGTCAATTCAATACGTAATTGCTGGACAATCATAAAAATACGAGTACCTTAAACACATTGAAACCTATGGATGAAATTATCTGTAGTACCTCTAATAGTAGTTAACAGTACATTGCTACTTGGCATTTTCAATCACAAAAGATTTGCGATTAGAACTGATACATTGTATGTTCGAAGTATGAAATATTAAACTCGACAACACAGGGTTTCTACAAGCCGACGCATGAAAAGATTTATATTCAATCTCCGTGGAAAATTAATTAAATGTCTTACCACTGAGTCGCACCTTCAGCAAACTATAAAGTACACGCACAAGTTATTTAACCAAAGTCTTTATTAATTTAACAAAATATCAGAAATTATTAATTACCTCGAGATGGTTTTAATCACCAACGTCGTCCCACAAGATGTAGCTGCTTGTTCGATTAAAAACGGAATACGCCTCCAACGATGGGGTACATTGTAATCGTTTCAGGCAATAATTTTTGAAAATTCTCATTAAGGTTAACGTCTTTAATTTCGCGCAAGAGTTGTACTTCTGAAATTACATGCTGCCCCGTCGAGGAAATCCGATTGACGGTTGCTCGTAATAATTCGATCGATTCCTGGACACGGACCTGTTATTAGCGAACTTTATGGATTGCCACGGATTGTAATTAGGTCTTTATCGATGATTATGGCACGCAGATTTTTTATGGTTTTCATTGATCGGATGATTGGATACAGATTGGTAGGTGAACACGGTTTGGGTATAGGTGTTAAATGGTTTCGGTGGTTTATCAGAACGAAATTCGTTGCTATAATTGCTAACCAGCCGAATGAAATATTGCAAGGGCCCAATAAATTAGGAGAGATTATTTTAACTTTGTAAAGCTGATACTGTCGTTAATTACAGTAACTCGCCATTCATCACTGAATAATTTGGCAATACCTCTAAATTTGGAACAGAATTTGATTGTTCGCTGAAACTTTGAAGAATTGTAGAACTCTAGTATTAAGACTCCACCGTTCGCTTTTTCCTGAATTTTCAATTCTTATATGACCTTCATGAACTCATGAACTCGTTTACTCTCATATGTCGGAAATGAACAAAATGACATGTCACCGCTTAATAACACATACGTTCAACTTCGACATACAAACATTTTATGTTATTACAAATATACGAATGTTCATGCTAGTCAAATAAAATATTAACTGTAAGACGTAATTCAGTGAACAGTAGAAGCTACTCGCAAAACCATACTCGAAACTTCTGGAATATAATAAAAGTAACAGTAGTACTAATTACAAAGTAAAATTATAAATTGCACGTCGGACCAGTTATTTAACACCAGCTGAAAGAGCAGGTTTAAAAAGTTGGCATTAATTGTAAGGGATCCCCGGAACAAGCCCATCGTTCCCATTCATCGTGACCGCAAATTGATTCCGTATGGTGATATTTCATACCGTGTCGCGTTCTTCATCCGTCATTCTCGCCGTTCTCTCCTCGACATGAATCACGGTTGGTCTGAAAGAGAATCATTTCACCGACAACTTATGACTGCTGCGGACTGCTGCTACTAATGAATGAACGGAAGCTGTACGCGCGGACCGACTATCGCGACGGTCAAGATCGTCAGATAAGATTCATCGCGAGAGGAAAACAGATGTAAATAAAGCTGCTCGATCATCTGGTGTTTTAACATGCGTCTCAAACTTTCGTCCTGCTCGGAGATTTATTTTTTCATCTTCGATCAAGATACCAGTTAAATTTACTAATGGTTCGGGTACTCATTTATCTATTTGGAAATTGCTGCCGGGAATAATTTATTCAGGCGTTCACTGAAAATAAGGGAATTCCATTACTTATTGGAACGTAGACCTTTTGAAAAAGCTTCTTTTGAAAAGCATGCAGCAGGAATTTAATTTACTTCGACCTTTATATTTTACAAAGCATTTTAAACAAGATTTTATAATTAATTTCATATGGTTTTATGAAGAATTTTATACATGATTTTATAAAGAATTTTATAAAGCTTCTTTTGAAAAGCATGCAGTAGGAATTTAATTTACTTCGACCTTTATATTTTACAAAGGATTTTAAACAAGATTTTATAATTAATTTTATATGGTTTTATGAAGAATTTTATACATGATTTTATAAAGAATTTTATACGTGATTTTATGAAGAATTTTACAGGGAATTTGCTTAATCACAGCAATGACGGTACGAGATGTGTTAAAACGTTGATCAAAAGAAACAGCATCGGAAACGTCGAATGAAAGAAGCTCGTTTGAAAGAAAGAGGGTGGGGTTGGGGTTTCTTGCTGAAAATCCGAGAATGTCAACGCCACTTGACGTGGTTGAATACATAAATCGCGTTCTTGCCCGGTTTCGCTTCGAGATAACAGGTAAGAGAACAGGTTCTGGTAGGCGACTGTACACGCTGCCGGGCGTTACATAGTGAAGACAGAGATCATCGCTTGATAACGCACAACCCTGGTCTTACGTCTCGAAGAACGATTGTAGTAGCTTCGGTTGATGTTCGTAATTTCCGGCAGACGGTGCATCGTTACGGGCAAAAGAAACAACGGAGTCTGTTTTCGAAACAGTCGAACTGGCCGTAAAACAAATTAATCAATAAGTACATGTCGAACCGAGAAACTCGTATCTTGTTAACAGGACGGCTTATCTTTTACATAAATTAGTAACTCATACTTGAAATAAGTTATTGTACTCTTAAAATTGAAAGGTGAATTGGTTAGATTGGTAGTGGCAGAGGAGGAGCTCGATTTTTAGATAAAATATTCTACTGACAATACTAGAATTTTTTTTAATTATTAATGTAATTCTTCTTATGTTCAATATTAGAGTAGATGTGTGAAATACATGGTTACTATAAACTGCAGAATTTGGGGTTTAAGTTGTTTTCATAGTTAGATCGTTGTTTAATCCAGTGATTTCAATGCCTGCATAGAACGTGTCTTTTATTAGAACTGGAACGTCCGTTTCGAATTTTATAGATTAAAGAATGTAGCATCTCTTAACATCGATTCTTATCTGTCTATTGCTGTTTAGGAATAAGATTGAGAGAGAACTTGTCCATACAAGATGAGTGTACGTTACATAGTTAATTATAATGTACAGTAGGATGCGTAATACCAAAATGACTACAAATCGTACGAAAGACCTCCAACGAGGTGTCGTATTTTATCAATAAAAATTAATTAAGATTAACCAATAGCCATATTACATCGAATTAGATATTGGTGAAGAAATAAAGTCGATGCAAAGCCTGTTTCTAAACCATGAGTCGGATATTCGTTCAGATGGCGGCGTGGCCCATTTTTCAAAATCGTAATTGCATTTTTTATTTCGCTCGCGGCCTCCAAGGCCCCCGGTGGTTGGTCATCGTGTTCTTTCTGGCGATGCGTTGCTGCCACTTCTGCGGCCCTCGTGGACCCGGCAGGCAGGCATTCATATTCATGCGGAATAAGGTGCAATTAAACTCTGCGAGGTGTCAGCTACGAGGAGGGCATTAATCACCCAACAAAGCCATTTGACGCACTAACCGCCGCGGATACAATTACATACGAACCACATAATAAGCTTGCATTACAACGGAATGATAATTTCACTGTAGGATTGTAACAAGCTGCTTCGTCGCTTGGATTTCTCCTTGTGTTCCCTTTGTACTTCTTTGTCTCATCTTCTTTCGGGGTATTTCAGGGCAATACGTTTGCAAGTAGTAAGAAATTCTTGACAACAGTTGGCTAAGAAATTCGTGGTAAGAGTTCGAGGAAGGGGAAAGTGGTCGAAGAAGTTGGAATGGAGGCTGAAACTCGGTTAGCCACGATGGAGTTGTCACCTTAATTACAGTTTATAATTTGCGCTAATTTCGAGTGGCGGATGAGGACAAACTTGGGCAAACATATGACCACTTTTCTGCTAGTTTTTAATATTATTAAATTATGGTTAAACTCAAGTTGTTTAAAGTAATTACCGAATGTGCACGGTTGAACAAAATTCTCTAAACTCCAGAATCGACCCAGAGTATGGACACTATTTTAAAAAACAGTTTACCACGAAGAAAAAGAGAGCAGAAGTAAGAGGAACAACCTACCATTTTAAGACCTGTTCCATGGTAACAAATGCCTTCACTGTCAAATTTTTTGTCGAGGAAAAGAGTAACGAGTAATCAATTACAAGTATAAATAACATCCAATCTTTTTTAAAGTCACATTAACTTAAACCCTCCAGAAATAATGTCCACGGTACACAAGAAGAAGAAAGTAATCGCTTGGAATTACGAGGACACCGATGGTCCTGTACGTCTCAGTTTTTTACTTGTTCCATGAAAATTTCATAAGGTAATTCAGCCTCGCGTACGTCTGACCGGCCCGTAAAAGCGGGAGCGCGGCGAATTTTTATTTTTCCCGTGCGATTCGAACGTAACACGCGTCCGACGTAAAAATACGCAAAATGCATCTTAAACAAATTACACGTACCGCAGGTGGGCCAGCCTGCGCTGGGACGAAAGTAATGTCTACATTTACACGCGAGCATGCAAATTGTCGGTAAATTTATTACTTATAAATGTGAGATTATTCGACGGTGATTCATCTTTATTATAAGGCGTGCGCTCACCGGGTAGCGGCTTAATTCGTTTTGTGATGTTATTTTTTCGGCCGAGATTGATAATCGGTTCACGGGCACAGAAGCGTGTCGACCGGAATCGATACTTACCGAAACGAAAATCGGCCAGGATTTACATCCGTGGACCACGGGACCGATTAACCATCGGCAAAACGAGCGGCTGCCTAATCTGCAGCCTTCAAATCAGCCGATGATTTAGGAGAGTTGCAATTAATCTCGGCGTTATCGTGCGTCCAGATCGAAATTGCTCCTGCACTCTCGGACGATCGATTTTGCTTGGTCGTGATGCTGTCCCTCCACGACGTGATCATTTTTCGAAACGAAAACCTTGTTGCAGTCATTGCAAAAATTTATTCGGTTGACATCTTGATTGAATCTACCATGTTATACTGTTATAATAATTGCTGTGATATTAAATATCAGAGAAGTATTATAGTGAAAGAAGTATACAAATTCTCAAGTATTATGAATGTTGCCCATGTCGATAACATTTTAGCAAAATTTGTGTACCTCCAGAATAAACCGCAAGAAACATGCATTTCCACGGTTCATTGTGCACCTTTTTAGCAAAATCACAAAAATGCTCAGACATTGATTAAAGGTGTATAAAAGTCCACAGTTCTTTTCCGTAAAGGATGATGCCGCGTTAAAACGACTTCGAGAAGTTCACCTTTTTCTCTAATCTCAACAAGCTGCAGGAAGAAAGTGCAAGTCACGATCCGTCCAGGGCTCGCTGAAGCTAGTGGAACGCGTGAAAGCGCTACGGGGTAATGTTCGTTCGAAAGTCCTGTAGGTGTGATCCCCCATAATGGCGTGTCAACGACGCGAAACGTTACGAATCAATTTGTACGGTTTCAAAGACGTGAAATGCCGAAATGACGTTCCGCGTGGCTTCGAGAGGTGTCTTCGATCGAGCCAGGAGGAGTGACTGTTGAAGAAATTCATCTTCGCCATCCGAGGGGATCATCGTTCAACGAATCATCTGTTCTCTCCTTTGCGCACGGCGAAATATCGAACGTCATGATCTGATCGTTTGGTGATTCTTTAACTTTTGCGATTTTCGGCAAGTAATGGACAAAATTAGCATGAGTGAATTAATAGATGAATCTACCTTTCAGGATTCGTGGATGGGTGTTTCTGGTTAGAGGCTTCTATCATATGATAGATGTAATGATCATGATTTGCGCAATTATTGCCATTAGGCAGATTAATCGGTTACATTTCACCGACAATTTATGATAAATAGTGAAATTCAATCCAGTCTCTGTAAATACTTGCTCTGCAATTTGATCAACGTTCTGAATGAACAGTTCAATGGCAAATCCAGAATAGGAGATATTTTGTGAGATAGTGAGACATTTTGACATGATGAGATATTCTATGAAACACGATGAAACGGTGAGACATAGTGAAACGTTCTGAGGCACAGAGATATTTGGTGAGAGGTAGTGAGACATTCTGTGACATAGACATCGTATGACAGATAGTGAGACATTGTCTGAGACACGTATGAGCCATTTTATGAGACATTCTAACATAAATCAACCTATGCTGATGAAAAACTAATTCAGTTGAACGACAACCATTTTATCGAACATGTAAAAATCTTAGCATACAACATCAATGTATCGCAATATTTGTGGATAATGGCAGATTTTGAAGAAATTGGTAAATTACAGCAGTTCACAATTCTGAGTACGAGGAAGGGGTTTGAGGAAGCATCTCCCCGGTCGTAAACAACGAATCCTTTTCAGAAGGGATAAGACCGAGCCCACGCCAAGTGGCGCATCTGCCGGCTCGTTATCTAATGGCGGCTCATGCCGGCAGATAATTGAGCTCGCTGCCACCTGAGGCGAGGCTCGAATAGATGCGGCCTTATTAGGACCGATGCTGCGTTGTCCGCGGTAGCCAAGCCTCGAATCGTTGTTATGTATCGATTCTTGATTAAAACCCACCCTCGGGCTGCCACCTCATTACGCCTTCCAACGAAGAACCTTTCAACCTTCCTTCGATCGTTGGTTAATGTGACGTTAGGTGCGAGGTGCAACGAAGTGCTTTCGATACGTTTTTTATGGAAGACTTTTAGAAATTATGTGAATCGAACAGAAACATCTTCATATATCTTCAAGAATATCTTCAAGACTGTCTTAAAATTCTCAGGTGATATCAAACCATAGCCTTTTTTGTATTCCTGTATTGATGGGTTTTGAATGAATAATTAATGATGAAGAGGAATTAAGAGCTGCAAGAGTTCAAAGGTTTTAATTGTAAAGTATAGTAAGTGAGACATTGTTCCTATTCATATGAGGATTGATATGTTTATAAATATCATACGTAACCTATATGTTGTAGAATAGCTGCCCGTTCAGAAATGATATCCAAGGAAAATGTTTGAAGAGTCGTAATACTTGTATAATACAGAATAGTTGTCGAACGATGCTGCTAATTTATCGATCCTTCGATACTGTCGATGACCGCTTGTTAGCAAGCTCCCAACGTGACTGGTGCAATTGGATAAGCAAATTGTTCCCAGGTCAACGTGTAACCTTATCTATGATACAATTACGATATCAGTGTGCCTGTTCACCGTGACTGCATCCAATGATAGAAACTATCCCATGTCTCTTGAGTTACGGGGTTGTAATTCTACTTCGGAGGAGGCTGAACGCATAGAAAGCGACAGCTGCAATAAATATACGCGTCCGCATTGAATTGCATCGAGAAGGAAACGTTGGCTCACAGCCAACCTTACACCTTCATACTAGCAGATTTTACCCTTATGAAATCCAAAACGTATATTTTAGCCGTAAATAACAGTGTCGTTTTAGATGACAACGTTGTGCAAAGCGAAAGGTATACGCTGTTATTATACACCGGGAACGTAGTTTAATAGATAAAATGTGTTTGCTGAGAAGGGACAGCTAAAAATTGTTATTTACCGGTGTTTAAAATAGGCGACACCTCGAGCAATTTGTAATGGAAACTTGTTACATGTTGTACATAATAATTGTATAGTAACAAGATACTCGTTAATATACCTTTCTAACATTTGTACAATAACTTAAAACTTTAATAATTCTTAAACTTGTACAACTTGTAATTCTGCTTTTCAAATCTTATGAGAATAACACAGTTAATTTTTAATTGGAAAAATATATTAAATGTAAGAAGATGCATATGTTGTAGGAAAAATATTAACAACAATTTTAATCAGTTCAAATATTTTGCATAAACTTATCTTTGCAAGTTGTAGTAAAAGTCAAGAAAAACCGAAGCTTATTTTATGTCCATAAATATAAATTATTTTGGTAACTTTTATTTGACGTTTCAAGAATTCTTTAAATTCCTTACACAATCATGACAGTAAACTAGATAAATTGCAAGGATTAAATTCTTGGATTTAAAGAAAGAGCAAAAGCTTGTTGAAACATAGCTTCAGAAGGAAAATTCGTGCAATTAAGGAGGATTGGAATCAAATATAAACCTTCGCGAAAGATTTATTACGCGACCCGTAGAAGCACAAAATTCTCATAAATAATATAAAAGATTCCAAGTGATTAAAAAGGAAATTCCCACCAGATAGCTTTCACCGGATGCTGAAATAACTCAGTTCACTTTTACGGAAACCGTTTATAGAGTCCCTAAAGCTGTTGAATAAGTCAACGAATGGAAATACAGCCTTTGCGGCAGTAAATAATGCAAAACGAAGAACGGGCGAAAAATTGACGGTCTCTACGTCGTATTCGCCGATTTTTCATACAATATCCCATTTTCAAGAACGACGGCGACGCACCTCGTCTGCCTATAAGATGATATCGAGGCGTATGGTTTCTCCACCCTCGGGGGAATCGAGCGGGATCGTGTCAATAAATCGGATGGCGTGCGCGAGAGCAGCCAGAAAAAAGAATCGAAGAGAAATCGAGCACCGGGGAGTGCATCTTGAAAAATCGCCGATGCAAGGTGGCCGGGGGACATGATTGTAACGATCGAAAGCAACCGGTCACGCATTTCGAAGATTTAGTTTCGGCTTTCAGGAAGCATTTTACACCCTTTCTAATCCACTTATAACAGCACTTCGATCGCTGCACTTTCTTAACGTGTACAATTTTTTTAGTAGAAACGCGTACTTCTATTAAGTATGTACTATCAATTACATAATATTATAAATAATTTTGTAAACACACATACAATATTACATCACAGATATTTTTTGAAAGAAGATATTTAATATACAAAATGTTTTGTACGAACAGTATTTAGCAATATTTTATAAATTGTAACTATTTTCATATATTTAAGAGACAGTTTTGATCAGAAAAGTGACTACCTTTTTATTTCTGATTCACGAGTTAAAAATGCTGAGATGTCGACGCAGAATTAAAATAAGGAGATTCATATATGCACCACATATTCGCTACCAAATCAAGACCTAACAAAGGGGACAAAAACAGGTAGAGCTTTCTGGATAACGATGTCAGCCGATTTTTTTATTCCCCGTGTACATCGGGTCATTAGAATGATGCAGCGCGGTTGCATGGTGAATTTTATCCGCGGTAATAATCTAATAAATCGGCGGGAAAGACGTATGCTCGGCTGCTGTGCGGCAGAATCGAATGCCGTTCGGTTAGCGGGCCACATTCTCGATTCAATGTTTACGAGGCTGACCGGCCGAAATTTATGAAAATTATTCGCGACTACCCCGATTTCGCGTATTCATGCAGCGAAGCCCACACGACATCCGGTCGGACCAACGTACCCATTGTTCTCCTCGCGACATGTCGAAATTTCCATACGCGACGGGGTTATCCAATAAACTCGAATGCAAGGCATTCCGGCGACTCGACTTACCCGGAAGTTGCTTCTTTGCGACCATTCTTTTGTTCCACGATCACATTCTTTGTGTACCACCGTTTTCGGAAATTTTGCATCTTTTGGGGTGTTACATTTTAGAATCTTGGTACCAATTTTAGGGAAGACATTTTTTTTAATTCTTTAATTTGGGTATTTGGAGTTGTATAAGAATCATTTTTACGTAAATTGGAAATGTGTATGTTATTTAGGAATTTAGAATTATATGTATATTTTTAGTTATTGTTAGACAGTGGATGATTTTAGGTATACATACATGTTTATTCTTCCATGATATATGAATGTTTGTGCAGATATACATGTGTGTTTTTATAATTCATGGATGGTTGTGCAAATATACATATGTGTTTTTATAATACATGGATGGTTCTGCAAATACACATGTGTGTTTTTATAATACATGAATGGTTGTACAAATATACATGTGTGTTTTTATAATGCATGGATGGTTGTACAAATATACATGTATGTTCATATAACGTATGTACTATTACGAAAGTATACATGTAAGCTTTTATAACATACGAACGATTATGCAAATATACATATACACTTTTGTGAGACATTCTTCCTCTTCAAGAGATTGTGCATATCTTGCAGATTTTCAATAAATTGTTTTCTTGCATGTTCACAAAATTTTAGCACAATTTTATAAATTAAAAATAAACTGCACACATGCATTTACAATCTACCTAATAAAAGTACACGTTTTACATCCACAATGCTTCGCAGACTTCATAAATTCATAAATCCACAGTGCATTAATAATACATAGACATATGCAGCCGAGATATTGAAAGAGTAAACGCTGAATAGTACCCGGAATTTTTATACGCAACGTTCGCAAAGAAGTTTGCTTATAAATAAATTTAATATGCACTCGCATTGAAACGTTGTTGGCTTTTTACGTGAGCCACCAAGTTAAAATCTGACAAAAACTATAACGCGTCCGCGTTTACTTTCTTTCTGTTTATACATGCAAACATTAACCATTCCCATTCGACGGGAAGAAATAAAAGGAAATTCAACTTGGGCAAGTGTGTTTCCATTCGAGATAAATGGCGAGCATTGCGGTGACTATCGTCTCCCTTCACTGGCCATGTTCTTCATATCCCACGGGTCTCGCTGCTATCGGCGTTTCTTCATCCGTGACCGGAAATGTGCTTCTTGAAACGTAAAAAAGAAGGTGTGGAAAGTTGTGTGTTAACCACAGACTCATCTGGCTTATTGTAATCCCATTGGTGCTCGTATGATTTCAGCTGCTCTAATTTCCGTCCTCTTGGTCACCCATTATCTCCAGCAAAAACGCTTTCGTATCAATGTTTCGCTCGCAAAAAACTTTTTTAATGTAACAGGAGGTCTGCCTTCTTTTGTATCCTTTGATGATACAGAAAGAACCGAGATGAACACGTTCCTTATTTAACCTTCGAAGGTGAAGTCCATGAATCATGGTGTATCTGAAATTAAATATATCACGACGTATTGTGTCCATTTCGTGGCTGCATATTGCACTTGTATATTACACAGATATACTTTGATATACACAGCTAAGATATTTTTTATTAAATTTTACAAAGGAAGAAGTTGTTCAGAATTACCTTAGGTACAACCTAAACCTTTCCAAAAGTTGCATTAGTTGTGAAACACCCTGTATACTTTATCGTCATTGCTATAAGTAAAGTTTTATTGAGAAATTTCATAGGTAACAGTTATCGTGAGCAATCCATCGTTTAAAATTCACCGTTGCGTTTAAGTGGCATTTTCAATACCTGAATGCTCGACTCTCCGGTACAGACTACTGCCAGCAGGTGGTTCCTCTTGCAAGATGACTGGATAACCAAGCATCCGGTTAAACGGCGGCACTGGAAGCGCGTAACTTAGCGTGCGCCATTAACGTTATCTCGCGAGCGAATAAAAGTGGCTTGCGTCCGAGTGTGAATCGCAAGTCGACTGAAAAACGCGGAAAGAAATGAACCTCTGGTGTTGCTGAGCTGACACTGAAGAAATCGAGTATCTCCTCTGTTCTCTCTTCGTGTCGATACTTTCCAAGAACGTTGACAGCCGGATTCTGAAAGTGGTCGTTTGCCGCTGAATTATCTCTGAACTTAACTCCCTGTCTGTTCGAGTTTCTGGAGTTTCGACGGAACGTGTGAGTCCTCCAGACTCTCGAGCACGCTCTTGAGACCAAGTGATTGGACCAAGTGTGCCGAAGTAATTGACAGTCCGACGTCGCAACTATCTAAGTTTCGTTCCAATGTACCACTTCATTCCCGATATGAAGCTATTTTCTACACCAATTTAATTCTAAATTCTACAAGTTTATTTTAGTAAGTTCTAAAGTTTCGAATTATCATATAATTTGTACATTTATAGATTAACCAAGCTTCGAAATTCACGGCCCCTGAATTGGTAAAATAGATTTCTAAATCTTCAAATACGTACACTTACAAATTCTCACAGCTCTGAATTTCTAAATTTATGAATTCTCAAATCTCCAAATTTCGAAGTTTGCAAATTTCACAATTCCTAAATTTCTAAATTTACAAATCTCCAACTCCAAGAATTCCTAAATTTGCCAATTCTTATATCTCCAAATTCATAAATTTGCAAACCTCTAAATCCCCGAATTCCTAAATCTCTAAATTGCAAAATTTCCAAATCCCTAAATTCCCAAATTTCTAAATTTGCAAATCTCCAACTCCCTGAATTCTTAAATTTACAAATTCCCAAATCTCCTAATCCCTAAATTTATAAATCTTTAAATCCCCAAATTGTAAGCCATCAAATCCCCAAATCTGCAAATGACTCTCACCCCTCTATTCTCAAATTAAAAAGTATCACAAAAATATTCCCCACGACGCAAAGTGGCGATTCAACAGGTCCAACGAATTGCTTCAGCCTCGTTTTCCTTTTGCATTTTGACGATCCCCTGTCCATGTTCAATTGTTCGTAACATCAAGTAGGTCGGTGATTCTTCTTCGAACGTCAATTAAGAACAATTGAAAAGATCGGTGCGCTTCACTTTCCTTCCCCTGTTGCTCGCGAGAGCAGCAATAAATTTGTCCTTTTTACGGTGCTCGCTGTTAACCGTGTTTCGCGAAACGTTGACCAAGCGGATCAAATTTTATTCCCTTTCATTACTTATCCTTTGACGAGCGAGAAGCTACGCAACGCGCAATCTTCCCTTGTTGACACTAATTGAACGGATCCGGAATAATGCATCGATCTATCGTGATACCGGCAGGATTTTCCCGCGGGAATCAATCAGGAACGCTCCCTCGCAGGAGGATGGTCCACGTCGATGTCATTGCTTAATGAACGATGCTCGCTGAATGAAGGATACACGACTAATTTGTGGCCTGACATGATCGAATGATCCAATTTTCGTTGTACGTTCAACGGTATCCGACATTGTCCTGCAAATCCTGGTTCCATTTTAAACTACCGATGAACAATCGCTTACCATTCATCGATATTACGGTTTCTAGATAAGCATTGGTTCTTTGATTAGGTGCACATGTGTTCGGTAGGTGTACAGATAGGCACATTTCATGCAGTTTTTATCAAATTTTCATATTCATCGGATTTAAACATTCAACACATTCAAACAAGAAATGCATTCAAACAAGATTTCATGCAGTTCTAATCAAATTTTCATATTCATCTTCATTCATCAGATCTAAAAATTTATTCTTACTTGAGAACTATCACCGAACAAATGAAGGCCTGTCTTACAAATAGTAAAACCTGTCGTCTTAGAAATAACAAAACGCAGCAAACATAAATCTTCCTATCCTCTCGTTAATCAAGGAGGGAATCAACTAGCTACACGTTGTGACAATCAGCCTAGGTATCCAGGACATTAATTGTGCGGGCCAGGATAATCCGGAGGACCTCGAATACTTTCCCGCGGGAGCTAATCAAAGGTAGGCCGGACAAAAACACGGATTTATGGCCAGTAGGCGGTACGAGGATCACGAAGAGGGCCAAGAGACCACGAACGTGGAAGAGGGAACGTAAGGTGGATAGATAAGAGGGTGGAACGAAGTGAAGAAACAGGGAACGATACGAGAAAAGAGAAAGAAAAGGCGAGGAGAAGAGAAAGGTTTCGAGAAACCGTGGTCGTCGAAGCAGCAGTAATTACTTCGCGGCTGCACCGAGTACGATTTTTTTTGCCGGCGTGCTAAGTGTGTTCCTTAATTGAATTTAAGGTTATTTAATATGCTTTTAGCCCGCTATCTGGGCCCCCCCTTACATACTTCTGGAAACACGAGGCCCGATCGATCGACCAGCCCGTTTCCTTTCCCTCGAGCTTCCATGGTGTTTTCTCTCCTCGTCGGCGGTCCGTCTCGGAGAAACGTCACCCATAAACCTGCTCGGTCCTGAATTATGTCCGGGGCTTATCGAAAATACGGGGCTTAATTTCTGCCCGCCGTCGTTTCGATTACAAAGCGAGAGACTCGACCGACGAGAGAGAGATTTAATTGATGCGAACGGACGACCGATTGTCTCGAAAATCGGGCTGCTGTAAATCCTCGCGAAATTAACGATTCCATCGCCGGTTACCAGTTTAATTTCGGCCCATCAAATTTCGTGATTGCCCGCGGGATTTCAATTGGAGTGTCACGAAGGATTTTTGAAGTCTCGGAAGTTACGGCACTTTGGAAGTTAGAAATTGTGGAAGTTCGGTGCGAGTAGTGCGACTGACACGATCCTTGAAGTTATAGGTGACGTCCTGGAAAGGGAATTCTATATTTTTCTTGAGGCTATCCGTGAATTCTATGGGTATCTACTTGTAGTAGTAATTTGATATTGGAACTTGGGCCTTCAGAACCTTGCGATTCTTGAACCTACGAATTCTGATACTTTTGAGGACTGACACTTTGGGATTTTGGGATTTGAAGCTTTAGGATAATAGAATTTTAGGACTTTAAATCTTGGAACCTTAGGACCCTGAAACTTTAGGATGATTTGATCTTCAGAATCTTGGAACTTTCATCGTGAAACTTTAGGACTGTGGAAAATTGTAAAATTAAAGGACTCTCAATTACCTTATAAATTATCAAGATAACTCAATCACCTTGTTTCTCAATTACCACTGAAAAATTGCATACCTATTTTGTCTCAAGTTTCGAACACATCTGATATACTACTCGTTCCAAACATTAAATTACACCGCGTATATCAAAAGTATAAAGCCAACATTTCACAAAAATAAATAAATGATAATATACTTTAGCAATCTGTCACTATATTTCATCAATCCCTAATTAACCAGTCGAGAAAGTATTTGCATACAAGTTGCTCGACTAACAGCAGCGATAATTATTCACATCATACATTGTATATAAACGATATTCTTAAGATAATTGCTGACGCAGATGTTTTGTGCACGTTTCGATAGGTCGTTCAATTAAAGCCACGTCGGTGAACAATAATTATTCGTGTTGTTTTTGACAGGCAAATGATACCTGCCATTCTTTCGTAGAACCGACATCACTGGGGAAAATATAATTGCTCGGCGTGTAATTGTTATTCGAAGTAGTAACACGAAATAGTCGGGCACCCCGCTGTGTCGTAATAACTTCTCCACCCAGAAATCTTCCGGCTTGGCAGTTTAAAAGTCTCGCAGGTAGAACGAAATCTAGAAATCTTCGACTGTTCGCTGTCGGAATAAATTAGATTCAACGAGAAATATGATATCTCGGGGGCCGTTCACGTGGTCCGTGTCGAAATTTTCGACTTTTACCTGGATGTTCCGAGCGGATCATAATTTCGATCACGTTTGCTTTCACGTAACAAAATAAATCTCGGTATTATACTTTATTGCAGGAGCTTCGATAAATCCTTCCTTTAGTCCTGAAGCTTAAATTCGTCACTTACAATAACTCACTCTGTGTACGCATGAACGTTCGTTTACTAAATACTTAATTACGATATTTATGATAGCTGTACTTAGAACGAATATCGGAAGATTTAGTGTATTTTGTAATATACGCGCAGTGATAAGAAATGATGAATTATCAATTTGTCTATCTCTGTATTTCACATAATTCAGCAAAAACGTCGAGCTTGAAACTTAAAATAACGACACCGATTTTTGGGAGTGTTTAATCCCGATTGTAACCATTTCCCATTTTCGTCCACGTGAAGACAATTCATTGAGCACAAAAGGAACGCGTGAACTCGATTTCAAATCGACCCTGCTTATTATTTCGGAGAGATTTTGCTGCAGGCTTTTACGTAAGCCGGCACGGTGTCAATCAGTCTGACAAAACCGTACGGGGCGGCCATAATCGTTAATTCGGCCATAGTCTTTTCAGAAACGAAAAGCAACCTTCGAGTGTTAATTGTTACGATCAGTCTTCTTTTGGTACAGGTATACAAAGGAATTGTCAGACTGTTAGTAAAGGATTTACGGAGGCCCTGAGGGCAGGTACGAGCATTAGGGCCATTTTTGGAAGTGATACATTGTGATTGGAACAAAACACAACGATGATGTAGAATTTATAATAATTCTACGAGATTGAGAACTGATAAATGTACAGTTAGAACGGTACCAATGGATAATATAGTAACAATGCTATATAGAAATAGTAATGCTAACGAAAATATTTATCTATTAACTGTCTTACATATATTTAATGTATAATGTATAGTTATTTAGTGTATTATACCGGTCATAAGTGATCCCAATAATTTTCAACGCGTTAAAACTTGAACGCTGTAATTATTAAAGTCAATAATTACCGTGTAAAGTGGTGTTCTTCGGTAACTCGAACCGGTGATGTCTGAAATGATTGACACCGAGTTGATATTTCGTTTAGCGACCGATGGTAATTAGTTCCTAACCAGAACGTTATTTACCAACACTCGGAGGCTGGGTAAATTACACCGGCTATTTACCACCACCCCATAAATCGAGGCGGGATCGCAATCGCCATTGGTTGTCCCCTTGTGTACACGAAACAGGTATCCTTATTCTGATTTAAGACGCGTATTCACGGAATACTTTGGCGCATGTCGTTTGAATCTCTGTCACGGACAGAGACAGTAATTTACACCCGGTAGCCCGGTCATTTGATATTCAAATTAGTTTTTCAGCAGCCGATTAATTTCGCGGCGGCTTCGTGAAAAATGCCGCCTCGTGAAGTCGATTGAATGTTGGGCGTCCATGTCGTTATGGTCGCATTTAAGCAGAAATAATTGCACGACTATTGCCAATTTGTAAACGATTTTTGCCGTTTACCGGTACTGCTTGCTTTTAACACGTCGTTGCTTGCATGTACTTTATCGAACATTTTATTGAATCTTGAAGAAACACGTTTACGTTTGAAGAGCTTCGTCGTTTAATTGCGGCACGCTGTGTTCGAGGAAGGACGTGTAATTTGATCTTTTCAACAATAATTTAAATCTGCAATAAATTAATCTGCATAAATAATTTGATCTGCATAAATATTGTAGCAAACATTGTAATAAGAGTTTGCAGTTTAATTTCGATTTTTTAATTATTATACAACAAGTATTTTACAGTGTATTTAACTCAATACAACATTGATATGTTACAATACATCAATGTATTTAATTCATGCATAACTATTAAAACAATGAAGTAACTAATAAATAATGAAAACGAATAAACACGAATTCTAAATCAAAGTCCCAAAGAATTCCAAAAGACATTCGAAAACGATAATTCCTCGACCCACTCGCATAAAGAAAGGAGTGTTACCTTGATATTTCCAAATACTTAAAACATTAATATTTAATAGGCCTTACGGATCAGAATCTATTATGAATTCATAACGAGCTCTCGAAGACCTGATGCAAGACTTCAAAGGCGCGAATAAATAAAATCCCAAGCTGACGAAACGAGTGTTAAACAAAGAAGGTAGAGGTATCGGAAAAAGTGTCGCAAGAATGGCGTATCGTCGATGCAAGACAATAAATCGCATCCTCTTCTCGAGCGCAGGTGGGCAAAGAGGCTCGTCGCCGCGTCAACTTTCGGCGATTAATCATCGATGGAAGATGACTATCGCGGTTGAATTATCTACGTGTAAACTAGCCGCGTGGCTTGTACCTCTATTGTATAAGCACTCAACCCTTCCATTGTGGTCGATGAGAAATCGGCCGGTTTTCATATCCGTGGGTTTTGTTTTACTGCTTCCACGGGGGACGCGTGCGGACCCCCCGCTTTCTTTTGCCTCACCCGACACGGGGGGGAAAGATATCGTAATGGCGAGGCCAGGAAACGCTGCGTCGGTGTTTGTCGCTGCATACTAAACGCTCGTAGGAATATCTCGTCTCGAGAAGTCTTTGCAGTCGACGCAGTAAATCGCTCGCAATGAATGGGAGGCCAGCGTGTAACGTGATATTTACATTGTAAATAGTTTTACAGTGGTACTTCGCGTTGCAACGTGACACACCGTTGCTAGAACGATTTTTACTGTCGGACGACGCTAAATAGAAGTAAACTTGAAATTGGCGAGCCGTTTGTCACACCTTCGAATATAATAAATCAAAGGATTGTATTACAAATCTCATATTGAAAAGTTTGAAGACATTTGAAGATGGATGTCTGAGTTAACCCTCGGAGGGACCGAGTGAATCTGCGATAGGAAAAAAGGGAAAAAGGTTGGATTTATGTACAAAACGTGACCCAAGCGAGGATTTATTCACTTGCCAAGCGGTCGATAACGAGACAGGAAGCACACGGCATGCCCGTTTCTCGAAATCCTCCGAAACTGATCTCCTTAGGACGTGCCCGGACATCGGTATGAAGTCTTAGCAACGATTCGACGTACGAACTGTCAACAATGAACTCTAATGATCATCTCTGAACGTGTCAATACAGTATTTTGTACACAGACGTCATCGCACAATGACACCCCACGGTGTTCCATAGAAAGAGAAGCGAAAACATGTTACTTCTGCTCCTCGAGCACGCCTGAGCGAGAATGCGAGGCGAGGATTATGCGAGGATTCGATGGAACTCGATAAGTCGACTTGGAAATCGTTATGGTAATCGCGAAAAATACGTTTATTCGAACACTTGCTATTACACATTATTTATGGTAAATGACTTTCATATCTGGAAGTACGGAATAATTTGAGACTTTTGAAGTAATAAAATTCTGAAGGGATAGAAAGTCGAGAATTTATCTGTTGTCCGATTAGCGGAATTAAATGGAAGTTACGAAGGTAATCGATAAACTATGATACGATGAAATGCGTGATGCAACCGATGCCATAGGAGATAAAAGGGACACAGGAAATCCCTATCGCGAGTAGATGGATGGGTGTCGTGAGTCGAACGAAGAGACGGATGACCAAGAATGACGATACACGCGAGGAATGGTTATGATGAAAAATTGTTTGTACAAGGCAGGTGTTTCACCGTGATGATTCTTAAGGGACATCGTTGTCCTACGACATTCTTCGCTTCCCCGCATCACTCATCTCGGACACCTTAGGACTAGTTAGTTAATTCTGGGTGATGAAGGATAAAGACATCCCGTGACCTTTATTAGTCCGCTTAACCTTCATTTTTCTCTCCTTTATCCTTCAGTTTCAACTATTTTCTGTCAAAACGAAAAGTACACCAAGAGTTCTAAAATTTTCATATTCATAAAAGATGGAACAGCATTGAAATTCAAGTGGACAACTAATAATCAATATTTTCACGTAAAAGTTCTTTCGAGTCCATAAAAACAGTCGGCTAACATTTACGAGCTATTATTCTGAAGAATTATAACACCTGTTAGATACAAATTTTTATAGTTCATCAGTATCGAGATTCAAGTATAACACCAGGGAAATGTAATTTATAGCCAATCCTTCTTCAAGGTTTAGTATCGGTATTCATAGCTGGAAGGTGTTCGGAAAAGAGGCATTTATGTCCTTTTTTGATGTTTATCTCCGTTTGGTGGACGGTGTCTGTGATAATTGGTTGCCTAACGTCACGATGTGGACGTTTACGGGTTCCATTCGAAAATTACCAGTGTCACAAAGAACCTGTAGCATCATCCATTTTAACCCTATGCACCCTTCCTTTGCAGATAACCATCGAGGTTTTCAAATTATTCCACATGCAAGCCATAGAGATTTGGGATTTTTAATTTCTTGTTTTAGAATTTAGGGTTTAGGAATCTGGGGATATATGGATTATGAGATTTGGGGATTTGAAATTGGGAGAATCAGGATTTGGTATTTTGGGATCATGGGTCATAAGATTTGTGAATTTGGAACTCGCGAATGTGGAATTTGGGGAATTCAGAAATTCAAAACTTTGAAACTAGGGGATTCAGGGATTTGGAAACTTTAAAAATTTGGGGTATCTTAAATTTATAAATGGAGGAATTTGAAAATTTAGAAATGTGGGCATTTGAATGACTAGAATTGAGAATTTAGAAATTTGAGGATCAGTGTATTGCAGAGTTAACGGTTTTAGGGATTCGGATATGTGAGAATTTGATCAGCTAGTAATTCAAATATCTACGATTACAAGAATTTGACAATTTCGTGTTTCAGAATTTAGAAGTTTGAAATTACACAACTAGGAAATTCACAAAATTACGCGTTCCGCCAAAATCGTAGACTTCCAAAAATGCAACCTGTTGAGTGCCACATACGGTTACAATTTACCTGTTGCTGTAAGGATTTGCCCGTTCGGTTCGGAGACTTGTAATTAGTCTGGAAACGAAGGCACAGAAATATTCGGATACTCCGTGGAGTTTTAATAATTGGAGACGGTGGAACGCGCTTCGTCCACGTGGACGAACGGCTACGTGAGCGTGGCCGGACGACATGCCTGTAGGAGTACTTAAATCTGAAGAAGCCCGAGGAAAGACGAACGAGAAAGGAAGCGAGTGGACTTCTGAAGACTGTGCAATTACAAGCACAGTCTTTTAATGGACCAGTCGGGAAATATTCCGACCGTTTTCGCCGTGCCACGCGTACCTACCTTCTGTTCGGACAAGACAATTAAAATTAATTATCCTTCTTGTCACCGTACGCCGATCACCTGAAAATACTCATACTCATCTTGTTCTCCAGCTGTTCCCTTCGTTCGTCTTTTTTACAGGATCACTGGGGATCGCGTTCCTGTCACTCAAACGAAAGCAACTTTCCGTTGACTTTACTTTTTCTTCTTAATTTGCATTTGGTGCAGCTTCTCGCGTTGACATCGCGGCCATCTTTGAATACCTGTCCATTTGCAGCAAGTGGATAGGTTTTTGGTACTTTGAGGAAGGTGTATAAATTAAGTGCTCAGCGTACTTTTTGGAACGTGTATCTTTTATTTCTAGCTGAAATTCTTTGGTATTTATACTTTTCTTAATTTTACTATTGGTCCTTTGTTTTTACATTTTACATGTTTTAATACTTCACAATTTTTCATAATTTTAGTTACTCTTAATTCTTTCAGAAGCCATGTGCTTTTAAATTTGACGCTTAAGATTTGCAGGAAGGTTTATTTTCTTTTGACTACATCTTTTTAAATTCATATCAGCATTACTTGTATTGATTTGATGGAATTAATAGAGTTCGCAGTGATTACATTTTCAACACTTCGATAATTATACTTGTTTACTTAATATTCAGAATATTTTTAAGCGATGTACGGGTTCATCGTCTTCGTTGAATTAACATCTTTATTTGAAGATTGAATCGAGTTTCAGGTTACAGAAGAGAGATGTGATCAGTGTTAAACCAATGTCGAATGTTCGATTAAATACATGAAACTGCTTCTACCGAGTGAGTGCTATCAATTCACTTTCTTCGCCACGAATCGGTGTCGTAATTACGAGCCACTTAATTAAAAGCGAAATTTCCTGATCACCTGTTGATGGCCGGCTTGTTCCGTAACGTGACTAAGGAAATTTACAAAATTCCACGCAGTTTCGACCAATTACGTGAAATATACTACACTTTCGTAAACCCGCAATATTTACAGACTTATTTTAATCTCTTTTTATCGTTAAGTGAAATTTTATGTAGATAATTAACTTTATTTACAATGTTATTTAAAAAACTCTTAAATTTCAGCTACTGACTTTAATAGCTTCAAATTTCCAAATGTACTATTGAATATTTTCTTTTATGTATATTATTCAGTATATTATTTTTGTGTACCCTTTTCTTATTAATAAACATGCTAATAGAATTTTAAAACTATTTACTGATGAAATTAAAATTTTCTATCATTTATTGATAAAATAATTTCCTTTTATTGTGGTATACTTATATAACAGCATTTTTATTGTTCAACAAACAAATTACTACAGCAAATCAATTTTTTATTGTATAGCAATGAAAGTGTTGCTAGTTTCATTTCAGCAAGTAGAAGATAACGTAAAAGCTATCAATAATACAGTAAATAAAATATTAAATGTTAGAACCCTAAAACACCCACAAACAATATCTGAATATTTATGGTAGAAACGATGAAGACTTTTCTGCGTTAAAAACATGTTTCAGAGTTCGTTAAAAGAATCGAGTCAGCTCGTAAAACGTTTCTAGATGCAACAGGCTTGCGCAATTAAACGATTAACGATCGGAGATCGTCGATCGGGGGAGATCATGGGAATCAGAGCACTGGCCCGGCTCCAGGCGTTAAATGCATCTGCATCGAAAGCATCTGCCTCGTAAATTTCCCTGACGATGCTCCTGGAAATTCAATAATGAGGTATCGGACGTTTTTATAAATCGCGAAACGAAGTGTTCGACTACCCTCTGACGCAATTGTATCTCGTATTCCGGCACCGTCGAGCAAACTAGCGGTTTCGATACCATCTTCGCGATAAAATCGGTGAAAGTCTGCGAGCGAAATTTTCATTTATAATTCTGGAAACACTGCTTGGAATTCGACACGTTCGCAACCCAACTGTCGATATTTTAAATCTCTTAAATTAAATTTAAATCCTTTAAGGCAAATTCCTGTATCCGATACTACTGGCAGATAAAATAAATTATACATAATTTAATTTGCAATTATAATAATTAAAATTGTTGTTTAATTTTTATAATCATCGAGAGAACAGTAATTTTTGCACGAGAAATAATTTACGTGCTTCGAAAAGCGCTAGTGTCTGTTTCGGAGCTCTTTCTCTTTAATCATGACGTAAAATCGAAATGAACGGCGAAGTGGCAGCAAAAGAGAGTCCCACGATTTCACCACGAAATTTTGCGATTGATTTGACGGATAAAGGGGCAATCGAGGAGAGGAGTTTGCGTCACCGTAAATCACTGTCAACGTAAGTAGAAGGCGGCAATTGATGTACAGGTGAAACCCGTAGCGCGTTCTATCCGCCAATAAAACGCACGATAATTGGCCCTTAATAATCTTGTCATGACTTTGAATTGCGGGTTGATCTGTTCGACTACTGCGCTCTGTTATTATCGGTGACGATTTAATTACAAAATTAATGCGTCCTATTAACCGAGTAAACATCGGCAGATACTTCGAAGTCGTACGAGATAGAACAGAATTTGCAATTATTCAAACGGAACTATTTTTAAACAATTATAAATAATCCTACTCCATAATTATCGAGTAATCAAGTACCAAAGAACATAAAATATAGACATGGGTCCAGATGTCTTAACTGCGATACATCTTCATAATCATAACTTCGAAATTTCAAAGATTAACATTTTTTGGAGCCAAGGTTCCAAACAGATAAAAATGTTTAGAGTCTTTAGAGAAGCGTTTTATAAGCTCGAGCGATTAATTGTTTTAAATAGCAGGTATATCATTATAAAGAGGTCTAACAATTTGTCGGGTATAAAACGGGAGCTTTCAGGTTTCGATCAGCACGCGATATCGAATCAGTGGGAACTCGATAAGTGCACGTTTTGAACAGCTGTTGATGCTCCTGCTGTGCCATCGATTTTAATTAAACGACCGATTTATCTTACCTCGGATTACAGCGTGCCGATTACAAATCAAGCGATCTTCGCGTGCAACGATCGGTTCTGTTCGACGATCGCCATCAATGATATCGATATATTGATTTTAAATTGACAAGTTAATTGCTTGAGCAAAATTCAGAATCTGTGACGTTTCAATATTTCAATATTGCATCACCGTTGGAAAGAATCTTTCTAAAAAAAAATATAAATCAATATTAATTGATGTAAATTAATTTGAAAATAAGTGTCTTATTATAAATATTGCCTCAAATAATTGTATCAACTACGAAAAATTGAAATGTCCCTGAATTCCCAAGTTTTGACATAAAGGTTAAATGTTCAGGTTACCTGACCAATAAATTGTCCACGTTTCTAATAGATTTGTAACTAAATTATAATATGAAAATGATGCAAAATATTTTGCACTCGGAACAATGATCTGAAGAAGAGAAGTAAGACGAAACACGAAATGTTCATGGATATGTCTGTTTCGCGTGTTTTTGAGGGAGGCCACCGGCGGTTGAAATCGCGATTGCACGGACCACCCTGAAAACCGTATTAGGTTTAATACACCACGCAAAATCTTGGTCATAATGACTGGATAGCATCGGTTATTACCATTCGAATGGTACCACGGTGTTTCGTCAGACCAATCGGGCAGTCGGAATTACTGTCGATTGGCCGCATCTTCCTTGATGTCGAAAACGTGTGCAACGCTTTAATATCCCTGGATTTCCATAACTCGTATCCTTTCGTTCGAACCGACGTTATCTCGTCTTCCTAATCTGAAGCATGTAGAATCGTCTAACAATTCAGCCAGCATCTACAATTTCAAACGTCACAAACAAATCGGGGGATAGTTTCTACGATCGCAGTCCCTTTCCGACAAAGTTAAATTGAGTTTCGAACTAACGACGTTGAGAGAGAGATTATCCTGGAATGATTCCGAAAATTTCGACTCAGCGATTTCGGAAACTTTTACCATTTAGCTGGCAACAACCGATCAATTCGTAGTTGCATTTTCTGCGTCCTTGGTCAAACCAAACTTGACAAATGTGGAGGCTCAAACTTTGACGTTTGGCGCCAAATTACCTTTAAAAACCTCCGATATTTTTTCACAAAGGTAATGTGACACGTGCAATTCTGCCATCTTTAATTAAAGTGTCTCATACACCACTTTCTCATTTCTCATTTTTCCGCAAATTGCTCGAGCATTAAGCTTTACACAAGACGCGGTTCAACCGCCTCTGCTTGCATCACGCTGTTTCGTAACCAAATCGATTAAGACTGCGGACCTACTTAAAGGTTTCTTCACACCAGCTTGCACATTGTTTCAACCAGCAGAATCACCAGATTTTCTTTGCATGTCAACGAATAGGGCAGGTGTTTCGTTCGCTTCCTTCACGGTCGTCGCGTGGCAGAAGCAGGGTCGAGGCGAGACCAAAGCGAACTTGAAGCATGACCGGCTCTGTCTTCCCTTTTCTCTCCTTTTTCGTCCTTTTCTGCAGTCACAGATCGGACAAAGAACACCGATACCTCGTCCTTTCTTTCTTCTCTGTGCGAGTCTTTGTCCTTCTTTGTTTCTCTGCCTTGCAACTCCACTGTTCCTCCTTTCGCGTCCACAGCGTTGTTTCTTCTTCAACCTGTGTTGTTTGCGTCGTTCTTTGTCCTGCCCTTGTCCCTCTGGTTCTCCAGAAGAACGAGAACTGCCATTAGAAGCACCCCGTTCCATGTAATTTGACCACGGACAATGTGGACCACACGAAGCGCGAGGCTTACCTACACTGCACAGAGGTTCTCATAATTGATGACAGTCATAGCGATGTTCGTTTTATTTTAAATTGCAGTTGCTTTGCAGTGGAATATTCGTAATGGAAATTTGGAGGATGGTCCGTTGACAAAATTATCTTTTTCAACAACCCACAATTGACTGATCATTTTAACCTATAAATTCTGATACATGGTTTGAGGTCTGAAAGATTCTACATAATTTGTATTCTGATTATATGAATTTTTTCTTTATTACAGTTCTAATGAAGACCTCAGACATACATATATTGCTCATTTTAATATACATGTATTGTACTGATAACAACATATAATGTCTTATATTAGTTTTCAATATTTATGAACAGTACTGAATTGACTGTACAACTGTATTGACAATATAAAGGCTATTTGAACATCAATATCGATTTAAAAACGTAATAATATGAAAATGAGTATTTATAACTGACCACCCTATAAAATTACTAAAAAGAGCATTATACGTCATTGTATTAAAATTCTTCGAACATTATACCATTGATTGCATATGGCGGCCTGGGTGTCTCGGTTATAAAACCGTGAACATTCGGATTATTAATACAGCAGTTAATTTCTGTTACATTAGTGTTGGGCAAATTTCAGCTGCACGCTGTAATCACCTTCGCAGAACTTGATTTCCGTAATAAAAAGCTCTCTCCGATTATTATCGATGATGTCACAGCGGCGAGTCTGTACAACTGTATCGACGGTAGCCGCTGTGACCTGTAATTTCTGCGTCGCATGGAATCGAGATTTTCAGGTATCGAGGCACGGGGTGCAGCACGATAATAATGTATGCGGTGCAACGAGCAATGCATCAACGATAATGCAGTAATAATGTAAGGCATGAAGCGGTCGCGAAACGTTTGATCGAAACACGTTTTATGAGCGTGCACCTGCTTCGAAACGGGACGTGAAAAGAATCCATCCTGTCCTTGCCGTGCAACCGACATGACGTAATTTCGCCGATTTACCGAAGATTTACCGAGGCATTGCCGGTGGTACGTGATCGAGAGCGGACAATTAACGAATTTATAACGGACCCCGAACAAATTTACTCAGCTGCTGTGAACAAACGCGATTTTACGATATATACGAGGTTATGATACACTTCCACTTTGCCGCAATTTCTAATTATATGGTTAAATACAGTTCACGGTGTGGAATTAAATTCTGCAATTATCTTTCAATTCAATAAAATTGGACACTTTTGACTGTGTCTTTTTAACAGTGTCACGTTTTCTGTTACGACGTGTCTTAATTAAAAAATAATAGCAAGAAGAGATTTACTGTTATTATTTTTTTGTCAAGTGAGAATTTTTGTACCTTTTGTATCTGAACATACTGACTGGAGTGTGGTGCAATGTTTGAGGATCACTGACGAGAACAGATGCTACTCCTCCATGCAAAGCAAAATCGCCGTTCTTCGGCGTTCTTCAGGGTTTCATCTTTGAAACTGAGATCCTCGCACGCGCATATAATTATAAAACGATCATCATCGTTCTCCTCATCGTCACCGGAAGGATTTTACCGCTCCTCCCTCCTTGCCGAGAATATACCAAATCATCCACAAAATTGTCGATTCATTAGATTAGAACGGGGATTATGTCCCGTCATTAATGGATCATAATCTAGCAATAATAAAGAGGCAGATCATTTGATTGAAGCTGCACCCTTCCTTTTGTCTCTAACCCTTTATTTTTAAGAGTCTTTAGTTTCACAGAGTTTTACCAATTTCTATCGAATCAGTAAATACAAATTAACTTGCAGAATTTAAAAGATAATAGGAGATAATATCAATCTTCATATAATTATATTAGTAGCCATTGAAGTGTTTAGTTCCAAATTATAGATGGCGCCACTATAGTCACATAACCCTAAAAATAGTTAATAAACACTTCTGTAATTATAGACGTATCTCTTTCAGAAAGTATGGTCTCACTTTTGTGAACCAAAATCCTGACCCATCATCAATCACCTTCAAAATTTCCATAATACCAGACTCATTTATTATTCAATTCGATTAGGTGTTCGAAGAAACTGAAAATGACGCGCCCATATATGGTCCGGAATAAATGAAAATCAGAAAGATCCGTGAATCGATTTTATTTTCATCGTAATTCGAAAGCAGACAGTGAATTGATTTTTTTTCGAGTAACTGTACAATCTTGTCTTACGAAAAGAATATAAAAGATCGTTAGAGAAAATTCAATTTCGTCGTACCAAAATCAAATTCATTTTTCAACGTGAGTTATTAAATGTCAATCTCTCGGGCATTGGACACGTGATAACACACGAAGTATAATATTTCACGGACCGAGAGATCCCTCCGATTGATACTCTCTCACTTTTTTCTTAGAATTAGCTCGCGAAACAGGTTCCTAATTTCATCAAGGGCGCACATAATGTCAACGTTTGCGAAGCAATCAGGACCTGCCATCTGCTATCACGCGCAATCGTGTTCTCATTAATGGAATCATTTTGCGCACAGTATGGTCACAAAGTCATCAAATGCACCGTCCGTTCGTGGAGGTCCATGTTGCGATTAATGAAGGTACTGCCGAATCACCGGGCCAAGATAGAAGCTGTTGCACAAACAACAACGCTCGACCAGACATGGTAGCCACTTTTGACTGACTTTCAATTAGCCATCTTTGATCGTGACAGAGGTTCTCAAATCATACTCTATACGTACCTTCCATTTAGGACAAACTTGTAACTTTTTGTGGCACTTTGCGAAATTTGATTTATTTGTTCACGTTTATTTACTTTTGCGTTGTTCCTATCATTGCAAAGTAATAAATTCAAAAGTATAGGAATTTATTTAATTTGGAAGATGGATATAGGCACTTGGGGATATAGGGATGTGGGAATATAGAGATATAGGGGCTTTGAGTATGTAGAATATGGATTTATAGGAATTTAGGAATGTAGAAGACGTAGAAATATAGGAATGTGAAAATATCCAAATTTTGAGATATTGGGATGTGGGGAATAGGGATCTAGAAATATAGGGATTTAGAGTGCTTGAGTTTAGTGATCTAGGAACTTAATAATCTAGGAACGTAGATATTTAGGAACCTTGAAACCTAGGAACCTAGAAATCCAAAAAATCTATAAACTTAGGAATATAAGAATTTAGGAACCTAGGACTTTAGGGATCTGGGAATCTAGGAACCTAGAATCGTAGGATTACAGAAATTAAAAAAATAATTAGGAAATAAATTAACATGTATATCGCAATATCTTGAATTATTGATATCGCAAACATCAATATTTTCTCTGTACAAGCACGTGATTAAAATAGCTGATTTGCATATCTCTGACCACTACCATGATGAAAAATTCTCAAAAGACATCCCCGCTATGCAGTTCCCGTGTGTCCGTCCTTAATTGGCGGAATAAACGTTACATAATTAATTCAAGCGCTAATTGGAATTATAGTGATATCAGATTTGGATAATTAAGGGAGGACACCTGATTACGTTACAAGCTCGCGTTTAAGCAATTAAGCGGAGTCATCGATGCTAACGGTGGAAATTATTGCAGCATTATTATTCAACGTGAACACACGCTTTTGAACGTGTACATTACAAATAAGTAATTGCAATAATTAAGAGTTGCATCTTGGGGTACCACCTCGGCTATCGCTCACCTCCGGACAATTTAATGAATCGAATGAACCTGTTTCAGCAGATGATTCTCAATTTTCGAGACATGTGCCTTTGGTTACCTTTGCAATCATTAACTGTTGTTCTTCCTGAATAATTCAATTATACGGAACCTAATTATTATTCCGTAGCCAATAATTACTGCACCTTCTTGCATTTTGCAATTTCATTTGCAATAATATTCTTTCGATTTAACGAAACAATTATGGTAACATGATTATTATTTGTCCGGAAGGTTGGTTAGCAATTAAAACACTGTTGAGATTTCTTTTTCAATCGCGTTGCAAATTATCGTGGGATATTTTTGCATCGAGTTTTCATTAACCGCGAAGATTCTGCGAAACAGTTCCCGAGATGATTCTCGTGAAAAAGAACCGTGAATCGCGAGGACCTTGCACTCGCAGAATCACGTTCGTCCATGGCGAGGTCGGGACCTCTGTTTCCCACAGATTACGACGAGGCATGCTCAGCAGGGAATGCCATTACATTTGCGATCGTCGATCTTTATGATTCCATTCAGCCAAAAAGGTCGGGCCAATTTTAAAACCACCCTACCTTCACCGAAGGCTAAGTCGTGCCACGATCCTCGAACGAACAAACCGTATCGGTGAAAGTTCACTGTGCATTTGCATAAGTCTATAACAATAATGTGTGGAAGCGAGTATGAACAAGATTACTTTACAAGCGCCATATTTCATGTACTTGTAATAAGTTTGGGGAATATTGAAACGGTGATTCATACATTTTGAAATTTTTGAACTTTTAGGTGACTGAAGGGTGACATTTCTTAATTTTCTAAATTCCTCAATTCCTAAATCTCAACTCTCTAAATTCTTACTTTCTACATCCCTACTCCTTAAACCATGAAATTCCACAAATGACTACATTCCTCAGTTCTCAAATTTTTCAATTCCCAAATCCCAAGTACAAAAGCTCCTAAATTCCCAAATTTCCAAATGCGTAATTTCAACGATAAAACCGAACCAAAATAAATAATACAAGAGTACTAATTAATGTCAGCACAGTTATTCGTAAAACGAGCACAGAATCAAATTGCGAAAGGTTAAACGTCCCGCAGTCTCGATCCACCATGTCCGAACATAATACGGGCGTTGAAGTCTCCAATCATTGGCCCGACATTTATTTAACCCCGAAGAAATTCGTTCTCCACGGACGGATCGTATCGTTGTAAAGTCAACGAAGGTCACACGTTATACGACTCGCTGTTAATTGGGTTTACGGTACGCGAAACAGCGGGAGTTAATCGGGGACGCGTTTACGATCGCAAAAAACTATCGACTGAAATTGGAGACGCACCTATTAGTCCAGTGGCGTGTCTAGCGGCGATAGTTGACGGGATATTGGCGGTGTCCGATCAAAAGCCCGAGGAACGGGGGGATACTTTTTTTATCTCACGAGCCACCGAGCTCGTTGCTGGAATGAGTTTTCAGTATAGGATTCGTCCCGGTGATAATACCCTAACGGCTACTGGTTATTGCTCGACATATAGAAGACTGCACGATGGGTCAAGGTAATCCGATCCTTCGAAACCACCTTCCATCGTAGATTATGTCATTACCCTGCCCTCCATGGTATTTCTGATCACGTTCCATTGTAGCCACCGATAATTCTCTTACATGTAGATGAAGATGCAGCGTCGAGGTATTAACAAATAAACGTTGTTTATTAAACGGATTTAACTTGTTTGGTTATGTGCTACAAGTGATGTACAAATTCAAGCTGAAAATTATGTCAGTCGATTTCAGGTGAAATTATGTTGAATGTAAACTTCGTTAAATTAGATGTAACAAAATTGTAAATGCTTTATTTCTTATTCAACCGAAGTGAGTCATGTCTATGATTAGACTTACATGTCTAAGATTAGACGTACATGTCTAAAATTACAAAGCTATAAATTTAGTTAAAAAGTACTAAATATTGTATTAAACCAAAAGAGTCACCCTGCAAGTGTTAATATTGAAATGTGAAGCTAAAAAGTGTCCTAATATTTATGTACGAGAGTAAGCCTAGCAGTGTGAAAAAATTGCTAAAGTCCATCGAAGCAAAGCGAATTCGATCGAGGAGAATTTCCCGCAGCCCAGATGTTACGTGGAAAAAGCAAAGATTTCCGTGGTGCTCGTAACTCGTTTTCGATGCAGGACGGTTGAGTTACGAGTAGGA
Source organism: Megachile lagopoda (assembly GCA_036983795.1). Lineage (NCBI taxonomy): Eukaryota > Metazoa > Arthropoda > Insecta > Hymenoptera > Megachilidae > Megachile > Megachile lagopoda. The sequence continues at coordinate 7,359,296 of CM072797.1, read as the reverse complement.
GCACGGTCCGAGCAACTCGTCGCCCATTGTGCGGTCGGCAACGCCTCGCCACGCTTTAACGCGCATAACACGAGTTCACCATTTCGGTACCCACCACTTTCCTGGCACATAACTTTTAACCGGCACCGGTTACGCCTATGCCAACTGACTTACGCCCGAAAACTTATGATTTCGGGCGTTGCGGCAGGTATACAGGTCCGTCTCTTCGGGCCGATTAGTTGTCACATAAAGCACAAGAACGCTTTGTTCGCGGCCGTTCTAATTTTCCTGTTGCCGTGAAAACATATCGTTTACGTCACATAACTCACACCATCCACTGCTCGAACTTTATCGCCGTACCTTTAACAATTGCTAGATTATTGGAAAATAATCCGCGACAGATGGATTGTACGGGCGGGGAAAGTTTGGGTTCAGAGTCGATTTTCCTCCAGAGAAATGGTATTACTTCTTTCTTATGATTCTATGGGATTCTTTATGAGATACCATTGAAGTTTAGGTGCTGGAAAGTTGTGAAAGTGAGAAATAGGGCAACGAATGGGACCTATTACCAGTTTCATGAAAACTGAAATATGTGGACGTATAGGAGTATGGGAGATAGGGGGAGTATTGACATAGGTGAAATATAGGGATGTAGAACTATACAGATACGTAGAGGTACTGAAGTATATCTGCAAATATAAAAACTTATGAATCCCGGTATACAAATCTAAGAATACAGAAATCTTGCAATAAAGAACCAGAGACATGAATATACAAATATACTTACTAAATCTACGAGGACCCAGATTGCAAAAATATGAAGAAAAATACAAGTTTAAAAATAAAGTTGTTCACAAAAATAGTAGAACAATTTGCAGATGATTTGGGAAAAGAGTTAATGGGTCTTCTCGTGTCAAAAGCTCGAGATCATTAAAGGCGATCGTCCCAGGGGGATCAAAGAAGAGAATGGAGATTAAAATCTTGCGCTAAAGCGTGTCTAACGCGAAACAATTCGGCCACCAATTTCCGAAATTAAAAATTCCTGCATCGATGGAGTATTGAAGAGGGGATCGATCGGGCCTGTTCGAAGATAGGTTGCATAAAATGAGCACGAAGAGTGTCAGAGATTGATCTTTAGAGCGAGCAAGATATTGGCCGAAGATCGATCGACTTAAATTAAAGATTCGCGATAAAGTCACCGGTCTAGGCATGAATATCTGATACAACCCGGATCCTTGATTAAAGTGTCACGCTTTGCGCCATAGAAATGTCTTTCAGTCTGACGAAGACAAGCCGTTTCGAAAACTGACGTATTTTTAGATTAATGAAACGGACGGAAAAGTGTGTGAATTTAAGGGGAACAAAATGAAACGTGAATAATTGCAGCAGGAGTTCATTCAATTACGATACTGCATTCAAAGTAAAAAACTAGCGCTTTCTTTTGTATCAAAAAATATAATTTAACCGGTGAAAACAGTGAGTGCAATGTGGAACATACCCTCTTTATTTTATCAATTGAGCTATGAAGTTTTGAATAGTTTCTGACAAAATGACCGCTATATTAATCACGAGTTAAAAAGTTCCTTTTATCGCTTGAAACTGAGCACTTCATTCTCCCGTATAATCAAATCATCTTCCGACAGCAATTAAAATCTTCATTAACCCAAATGAACACGAGACACTTCGATATTAAGCGCAACAAAAGAGCACAAGATCGATATCTTCCCAGTCGATATAAACATCAATTACACCACCGAAACAGCTTCTTTCCATCAGGAAGCACTTCGCACCAACCCCATCGGCTACAAAATATTACGACGCACATTCGATCGAATTTATTCCATCTTCCGAGTCCGAGCGCGGCCCGTTGATCGATCGATCGAAAAACACGACGCGTCATCGCATAATCTCGCTCTAAATGGAATTTTTTGCACGGTTTGTCGGAATCGCGCTAGACAATATAACGACGGTTAATAAAGTGGCGAAAAAGGCGAAAGGAATTGGCCGAGTTCATTAATTACACCGCTGACGGGGTCTGTTACACTCGCCCCCGTCCTCGTTCGAATTTCTGATCCATTCGATAGCTATCTAAATTGACCGCGATACGGAACGCGATGCATCGTCGATCGAACGGTTTCACGCTGCTCCCCTCTCCTCTTTTCCAACCCCGCGGATCATTAATTAGTCGGGTGGTATTTTAAATGTTCGCCGAGCGTCAGGTGTACTTGCGTGCATTTGCATTGTGTCCATTACTGTCTCTTTTCGATATCATCTATATTCCATAATCTCCCCACAGATTTCATTGTGATTCGACATTGACTCGTCCAGATTAATGATTCGCTGACAACAAAGTTGTTCCTTCTCGTGTTCGACAAATCAGATTTGAGATAATCACTTTTTCGCATTTCTGATGAGTCAGGTGGCTGAGGACTTGATTAACATCGTAATGGATTCTGATAATGTAAAAGGCGAATCATTGCTGACAAAACGCTTAGAGGAAAAAAACGATGCAATTTGCTTTTGCACCTCCTTTTGGGTATTCATATTTTAATATTGAAAATTGCCAGGTAAGTCCTTTCTAATCAGTGTAGATAAATTAATGACATCAATACATTTATTAATTTGTAACATTCATTAATCGTTGAATTCAAGAGATGTTGAATTCTAACGATAAATTTTTTTATTTAAATCAAACTTGCAATTACCTAATGTACTGTTGTATGTCTGGAATGAGCAGAAGAAGCGAGAATTACTCGAGGATGTCCGAGCAAGTTGTCGGTAACAGACAAATCCTTGCAGGACGAACTGGGTGGTGGCAGACGCATCCAGCTTAATGTATGCCGTTCGAATGGAAACTCCTTAGCGCCTAAAATCGTCTTATCGGCGATCGATAGCTGATCGATATTCCATGGCGAGTAGATGGGATCACAGAGGGCCCGAAAGCGCACAGATCAGAGATCCCATCGCGTCTGGCAAAAGAGAAGGAGATAAAGAGCGGCCCTATTGTTCTTCCGCAGGGCCACGCCTCGTGTCTGTAATTACAGACAGGTCGCTTCGAGGTAGCCCTTTGATGTGCGCGCCCAAATGCCCGCGCCCTTCGTATCAAAGGCATCCATAGGATTTCGTCCAACGATCCTAGACGAACAGCAGGATCAATCCCTCTGAAATTAAGGATTCGCGATAAAGTTAGCGATCTCGACTCGTAGATCACTTCTCGATCATATAGACGTCCATTTTAAACGTCTTATGCTCCAGGTGTCTGCTGCCCATTTTTTACTCTATTTTCATTTCAAACGCTGCTTCGTCAGTTATTTATAATCAAGGATAGTAATTTTATCTATTCTGTCGTTTGTTAAATGGACAATTTATTTTGTTAGTTGTTCATACATGTTCATACTTGTATACGACTTGTATGCATGTATGTACAGAATAAGCAAAATGATTATTTTACACTTTCATAAGTTGCTGTTCCTCACTTAAGAGTCCAAGATAAATGATACTTTAATTACTAGCTTATCTTGTTTAAAGTGAACAATGTTCATAGATGACCTAGAAGTTACAGGTTACATCGAAAGCCTTTTGTCGCATTTAGGGAAATTTTCATCATGTAGCGACGTTATTTATGGAGTGACGTAATGCATTCGATAAAATTAACACCGCCCAACTTGCAGTAGGTAACAGCACGGAACAATAGAGTTTGGTGTGCGTCATATATCAAGTTCCCAACTTGCTAACTTCAATTCCCCGAAGGCGAATTAAAGTAAACTTTCCAGCCGGTCCCGGGCCGCTCGTGCCTAATTAAAATTAGCGGAACAATGGTGTTGAAATAAGAAGAATGCCCTTTTATGTTGCAAACCGGACCGCATGGTCCCCGCCGTTCGAGTTCTGTGAAGTGTTTCAAGGGCGAAAGAGCGAAGTCACGGTTAGAAATTGGCGGGAGTGGAGGAACGAGTTGAAAAAGGAGCCACCGACAATAACTTGGAAACCGTTATCCTGGCACACATGAAGACATCCCGCGGCACGATCACGCGTGAAAAATATTAATCCAAGGTGACGTGGAGGTGCCTTAACAGGCGTCCTCTCTGTCAATCACGTTTGGTCCTGGAGAAAAGACGCATTGCCGTGCCTTCCCTCGCTAATAAGCGGTTATGTCAACCTGGCCACCGGTAGATCGTACGACGATAATATTTTCGCCGGATCCTCTGTCAATTATGCTAAACTAAACCGGAGGACACGGTGCAGCTACCAGGATCGAAACGGGGAACCCGATATCTTAGGGAGGGAATGATTTTTGATCGATTATCAGCGAAGGGATGATGAATGAATGCCAGTCGACACGCCGGATCGATTTCTTCCTTTGATCGATGTCGATCAGGGAGGGTTAGCCACGGTACGGACGTTTTTTATCCTTGCGAGGGAATGCGATTAATTCCCTTCATTTTTTGGAGATGGGTTCTATATGGATGCACACTCCTTTTGACTTGTTTTGGAAATTAATTTCGCATTCGGTGTTGTCTTGCCTCTTTGATTTAGGGGAGTATATTACGTATTTAAATTAATACCTAATATGATTGATTGCAGGATTTTAACAGATATGTAAGAGGGATAAATCTGAAGGTTTATTATATAGGGTTTAAGTTCAATGTCTTCACTTAGCGAAGGTCTACTTTTATTAAAACTGGAAACAAATGAGGAAGGTTCATACAATTTCGGAATTTTCATATCATCACTAAATGTCCTGAGACTTTATAAGTATCAATGGTTGTTCTTAATAGCAAGTAATGTAAATGTCGGCTGCACATATTTGTGTATTTCAAGCGTCCTAAATCTTTGAAATCCATGAGCACTTTGTACATTACTGTATGAAACATATCCAAAGGCTCCTCCAACCTCAACGGGCTACCGTGGGCTGTTTGGTGGCGCGAGCCAGCGCGTCGGGCAAAAAGAATCGGTGGCACGGAATGATCTACCCACGTAGGTAGTTTCGTAATAACGGCTAAGTAGGATCTTTATATTCCTAGCCGTGAGGCAGACAATGTTGGGAGCGACTCAAAGAAGGTGGACGTCGAGACCAAAGGGCAGAAAAGAGACGAAAGTGAAAGAAGGCTAGGATGAAAACGAGACAGACGGAGATGGATGAAAAGGAACCGAGAGAACGAGCAGCCAAAGTGAGTCTCATTTTAATTAGCATCAGCTGGTGCGACGTGTACTTAACTCCGGGCTGGCTGGTTGTGGAGGAGCCACGAGCGTCTTCGTCTTTCTTTCTCTTCACCCTCGCCGGTGCCTGGAATTCCTCGCGAGATGTTTTATTCAGGGACACCGCGGGCCTCTGCCAGGGCAGAAACGAGCTGCTGCCCTTCTGCGAGCCGTTTAAATGCGCTGGCTCAAGTAGCCGCTACCGCAATTTGCATACAATCCGCGCTGATTCGGCTTTCGGGAGGAAAGGAGAGGGGCACCCACACGGTCCCTCCGCGAACGCCTTCGCCTTCTTTTCGACGCGTGTACCCGCTCGATAATTCCTACTGACGCGTGCTACTTCGATTGTCAGCTCTCGGAAATGTGACGGTGCTTCCTGACTTCTGAACCGTTCACGAAGAAAATGTTTTGTCGAACGCTATCTAGAGCATTTGGTAACCGTATCCGTGTTTGGTAATCCACGAATTGCATAATGGATCCACTTAGGCAAATCACCCTAACATTTTCCAAATTTGATTTACCAGGATAAAACGATCGATCACTTTCAACTTTGAAAGCTCAAGGGATCAGCACTTGACTTCCGAATCGCACTCGCCTAAGGATGAAGCCCATCGTAGAAAAGCTGCAGTCTCCGTTTCCAGCCTCGAGCTACTCCATTTACAGTCCGCTACTGTTTCATAATTACAATCGCTCCTACCTCTGGATCTCTAATTTCATTCCCCGGCTAATTCTTCGTCTGCAACCTTTGTTCTCGACAAAACACCCCCGCTGAAGCGGATGCAAGCACCTGAAACATCGCCTCGCTAAGTCTAATCAGTCGACGTCAGTGTGACCCTTGGTGAATGATGAGAAGAGGAGCAGCGCAAGACGTTGCACGCTACTTAATGCATTATTCATCCGCAATGCAGCCCGAAGGGAAGTCGGTCAGAATTGGATTTTGATGAATTTAATCTCGAATTTGCTCAAGGCTCCACGCAACCTGAACGCGGGATTAACAAGTTCTTTCGGTTTCGTTGTAACGCCGCTTGACCACGTGTCCATTTTGCTTCGATACTTTCGCCCGCACGGATATTATTAAAGTATCATTTAATGTTCCAATGAATAATGTTCCTCCGAGGAATTCTCGCAACAGCTGTCGCATTTACTTCGGCAAATTATGCACTATGCAAGATTCATCATCTTATCGTTTCACGTATACCACTAGCAATATCATTATTAATACTATCATTCGGCAGAACTACTTGCATGAAAAATTATGGGTATTATTTTTAAGTCATTCTTTTTACAGGATACTGTTTTATAAAACTGGTGAATGTTTGTGAACGTGATTTCGAATTTATCTACACGATATCGCGTTGAACCAGCAATCGCGTTAGAACCCATCGCGTTCCATCATTGTCCAAAAATTCGAGAAACAAATTGCCAGGCTTAGCCAGGTCCGAGATTGATAAAACGTCGATCGGGAAGAGTCGTGCGCGTTAACCCGTTGCGTGGGTGAGCTTTACGAGCGGTTGGCTATCCCAGTGCCGGACATTTGTTGTCTTCGGCGTGGTGCCCTATAACGATCGTGGCTGACCATCCCATAGAATGTTATCGAGGGCCGTTCCATGCAAAAAAGGGGCGCTCAACGAATTGTCCGGCGAACGAAAAAAATTGAACGTTCCGACGCGAGTGTAATTGGGACAGGTATAAATCTCGTTCGGGGACAATAGTTTTTCTGGCCTCGCTGTATTTACAATGCATCTTGGTATCTGCAGCTGCCGCGTACGTCTCATTAATTAAGCCTCTCGGTTCTACCATACCATCGGCTCCCTCGTCTCCCTGTTTCTTTCCACCCCTCTTTCTTCTTCTTAACGTTTCCCCTTGCTATCCCACCGACAGGCGAACAGACTCTCCGCCTACACCGGACCCCTACACTCTTCACCAATACCTTCTCTACCTCGGCCCTTTTAAAGACTGCTTTCGATCGGTCCATAACGCTGCAAGACGGCTCTTCGTACCTTCCACGCGTCCCAACAGCTTTGGGATTAATTAAAAAATTCCTTCAAACTCGCGATAGGTGCACGACAATTATCGGTGTACACTTGTCGGAATTGTTGCTGCATGATTGCGAACGTTCTTCTTGTAGTCTTACCAGCAACCTTCTGTTGGAATGACCAGAACTGTAATTTTGACGACTTTTGGTGTAACTTTGAGGTATCGAACTTTCTTCGAGATACAGCAAAGAAATGCTAGGGCATGTATGAAATATCGATGTAATATGTAGCAATACTTCAAAATTTCGACGTTCCAAAGTCTTAAGATTGGAAGGTTAAAAAATTCTAAACTTCCAGTGTTCCATTTTGACAAAATATTAAGAAAATAATGAATAGGATTTGTTCCAACTGGAACTTTCAACAGCTTTAATTTTCACAACTTTCTGAAGTGAAGTTAAATTCAGAGGTTCTTAATCAAATTTTTAAATGCTTGTCGTACATGTACATTTTCGCTACACTAGTGAATGTAACAGGTGTTGAACGTGTGACGTTTGTCCCCACCCTTATGTTTGAACGTCACGAAATCGGAGGTTGCGTGCGTGAAACAGCAAGGAGATCGTTCCTTTCGAGGTCAGACTTCTGAGGAACAGACTCGTGGCGTGTCACGAATTCGTCAGTGGCCTGAGTATACTAAGAACTGCAATAACTTTTACACTAACACTCGCAAGTCATGTGAACCTTAGAATTAGAGAATGGCAAACTGCATGGATTTGTATACTCAAAAGCATAGAATTTCAAATTATTTGGATACATTGCTGCCAAGTGTAATAAATGTTTTTAAATATTTAGTTAAATACGTTTTCATGACATCATGAAATAAATATCAATACTTATAGTGTTTATAAAAGATTGGTTTACTTAAGTTGATGTAGACCACATGTGATCATCATGCATTACAGATGCAATTGCTTTTGTTTGACCTGCCATTACTTAAAAATATATAAATTCAGTTGTAGAGTGCCATATAATTTTACCTTCCATTACTTTTTCCATCCCCAACCCAAAGTGAGTGCTAAGCTATGTCGATAGCAAACAAACATTATCTGTTGAATTGGAAAGCTCATCCATTGATACAAACCATAATACCAGTAAATACTATTATTGTGACCCGGTGTACACAGTGGTTGCAATCCACTCCGTAAACGTAACGCGCACGTATAATTACTGTAATTGCATCTCTAAATGCATTCTCTGTTCCACGATACTCTTTGCCAGCCTTATCCACGCATATCTCCGCCACGCCGTGGTTTCGCCTCGGCGAGCACACTTCACCGGGGGATAATTCCACGTCATTTAAGCGGCGTGTTTGAATTGTCCACGACAGCTGTGGTTACGTGCGAACAGGAATTTCGTGAAATGGCAATAATCTCGCCGCGTGTTCGCGGCGGCTGCTGTGCTGTCAGAGAATAATCACGTCTTTAAAAGCGGTAAGCGATATCCCACTGAATACGATAATACCATGGTATTAGCGCGTTCGTGTGACACACGCACGGACAACGGTTGTTCGTTGATTTTATACCGGGATTTCGAGATGGTCGTGTTATGCATCCTGACACCTATAAATGACACTTCGCTCTTAACAGTACACCAACCGGCAGAAAAGGGTGACTTTTACGCTTGTATCCAAAGCTTCGCTCTTTTTGCTGCGAGTGCTTATAGGGATTTGAAGATCGTATGTGATCATTCGTATTTGGGAGAATGTGATTGGAGAGATGGGTGATGGTACTCTTCAGTTTGGGGGTTTCGGACTTGGGAGTTTGGAAGTGGGGAATTTTTCAAGTTGGAATTCTAGGATTTAGGAAGTTTGGAGTTCTGGGATCCTAGGGTTTAGAAGTTTGGAAGTTTTGAAACTTTAGGATTTGAGAAGTCTAGAGTTCTGGGATCTTGGAGTTTAGAAGTTCAGAAATTTTGAAATGTGGGATTTTTGGATTTGAGAAGTTTGAAACTTTGAGACTTCGGAATTGTAGATTTTAATAAATAGAATTTAAGATCTGATAAATTTGGTACCTTGGGGTTCAAAAGTTTAGTAGGAAATTTGGGTTTTGAACTTCAAGTCCTTCAAATTTTAAAACTTTTCTCATTTGGGATCTTTGACCTTCAAATGTTAGAACATTTCAAATTTGTGATGACATAGAAATCTGTACTATCCACAGTCCATCTAGATGTTAAAGCCTGTGAATGAATCTACCAATTCGTGTGAGCTAAAATGGATCAAATTAAATACCGATGTTCGACAACATAAAATAAACCTTGATTGAAGCTTCATAACCCGTCGGTCCACTAGTTGAAAGAGATTTAATCATTCCTCCAGACTTCATGTGCTGCAACTTCGATTCATCTTCCAAATAAAACCTAGTCCATTCAAGAGTGTCCATACAAGTTCGATACAAAACGGAAGATCATTAGATCCTTAAAGGAACGATACAATGGTGCAAAGGGTTAAGAACGTAAAAGAACGTTCTCTGGCAAGGGATAACAGGTTCAGCGGATGTCAAACTGTAGGATAAAAAGTCTCGTATTTTATGGCGAGTTATGATTGCTGTTGCAAGAAAATCGAGCTACAATTTATCGGGCCGACTGCGACTGTCGAAGCTAAATCATTTTTGCCCGATCTCGTTTGCTGCCGTTCTTTGCACAGCTGGACGTGAGAACCAGCATGCGGAATCACTGAATATATTCGCGCGGATGCCAAGGATAAATTATGCTCGGCGTCACACTCGTATGTCCTGGCTTATGCTTTATGGTTATCGATTAAGGTAATTTCAATATCAGCTTTCGATGCTTCTCTCCTCTCTGTCGACGTTTCGACAGTCCTCTCTGTTTTTTTCCGTCGGAGATGTAAGAAGATGTGCCTTGGCGCTCTTGTTTATCTTCCCTCTTTGGAAAGTACGAATTATACTTGTTGACAAACAGGAGATACACTTTATGTAGGCGTATGTTTATGATGCTATTATTATGTCCACTTGTGTGAAAAGTTATTGCAAATTGTGCGGCTGCAAATTTGATAGCGTTCAATTTATGGAGAAACGCGTGTTGATCTTTGCAATTTACATGGAATTTGCAAGTAAATTGCTGACATTTTTAATGTCGACTTTTGATAGAATTCATTATCAACGTTTAACTGATATTCGATTGACTTACTTATTGCAACTTATTATACATTCAATTAACCACCCCATCCGCGTGTCCGAAATTATTTATTAAAATTGAATAGCTAGCAATTTTCGATCCGGGCGAGCACTGTATTAATTTCTATGTTCTTTTATTATCATATATCTATACGAAATGAAACATTGTAGCTGCCAGAACAAAATTAAAAAGGACCGTGCTCCTGCAACTTGCTACTCCACAAAATTACACGTCAGTGTAAGCACCCTTTAATAAAATTTAAAGAATACCGTACACCAGAATTAAAGTCGCTCATAAACTGTTGTACTAACGCTATTACAATCATTAAGGACACCGAACGATATTGAAACACCCAATTTTTAATTACTTAACCGTCAATTTCGTCGTTCGATATTCTGCCGGTCTGCATATCTCTCTGATCAAAGGCCAGCACCAGCAACCCGCAATTTTCCCTCAAACCGATCAAATTATTCCCAAATTAATTCCCGTGGTTCAAAATGCATGCATAATCCGATGAACATTACATTGTATAAATAAACCCGCGACGTTTAAATGCACGCTAACTTAGTAGCTAGATCCATTGTCAGATTATCCTCTCAAGTGAGGTTAGCGCGCCTCGCAGAACATCGGTTAATTGGTGAAAATATAAAAGCATCGCGGCTCGAAACCTGTGGTTACACGGGATTATTATTTACAGCGTCGTCGATGTGCTTCCTTGCAAAGTAGAAGCCTCGAAAAAGCAATAGCCAATGGAATGCCAGGCGGAGGAGAGCCGTTCAAGCAGCAGCTGGCCGATGCGCCGCCAAAGTGCTCCCGTTATTGATTTACGTTGATAGCTTCTTGGATCTTCAGTACGCAACTCCTGTTGCCTGCTCGCGCACCGAGGTCAGTGTAAACAGTGTGTAAAATTACTTTTTCACTTGATCTATGGTCGGGGCTTCAGTTAAAGTTATCGTCCGAGGCAACTGCTAGAGAAAGACGGACATTTTTCCTCTACAAGATTTATATATCGGTATTATCTTTTTCCTCTTTTTAAACAGACTATTTGGGTCTTTTTATAATGAGTTTATGACTTATCTTAGACTAGGCTATATACTGTTATATCGCGTGTTACACACGTTATACAGCTATGTTTTATGTAGCTATAACGATTGGAATGAAATACCAATATCGGTGCACGTAGTGTGCTCGATCACGCGTTGAATTACCACACATGCATTTAGTAGGCGTGGAGGTATCACGCGGGAAATTATCGTGCGAGAAATTACCACCACGCCTTGATTTGGTACATGTGGAATTATTGCGCGTTGAATTGCTACGCGTCAAATTACCACGTACCGAATTACCACGAGTTGAATTACGACGCGACAAATCAGCACCCGTCAATCATCATGCATAAGATTCTTATGCGTTGAATTACCACGCGCCGAGTTTACGTTGACTAATCATGCGTTGAATTCCTATGCGCCAAATTCTTACGTATCGAATTACCATGAGTTGAACTACCACGCGTTGAATCACCACGCGTAGAATGGCCACGCGTCGAATTACCACGCATCGAATTACTATGTGTCGAATCTCCACGCGTCGAATCACCAAGCGTAGAATCCCCATGCGTCGAATTACCACGCGCTGAAATATCACGCGTCAAATTCTTACGCGCTGAATCTCCCTACCCCAAATTACCAAGCGTCGAATCACTACGAATCGAATCACCACGCGTCAAATTACCACGCGTGAAACAACCAAGTATTACATTACCACAGACTGAATGATAACGCATTGCATATCACAACGAACCAATACCACCGTAGTATTTAAATTCTGTACCATAAGCCTCGAAACAATGTAATAAATCAAATTTATGTGTTAGTACCCGCAGTGAATCGATGCGGTGTTGGAAGGGTTAAAAAAGGAGAGCAGAGAAGGTGGTGGCGTGATTATCGTGATATTTTTATTGAGCTTTTATGTTCGTCGGCTCGAACCGCGCTACGAGCTGGAAGATTACAATGGAGATCTCGAGACGGGCGTTGACTACGTTTTAATTGCTCGCCCTCTGCAATTACGTGGCGAGACTCAGGGCAGGATTTGTATGCCCTGGCAGGGTATAGTTCACGGTTGTTTCTCGACTCATTTTTCTGCTTTCGGTGGCTCGCGAGCTCTTCATTTTCATCTTCGTATTGCGACTCGTGTGCTTTCGCGGGCTTAATCATTTTACGGTTATATTTGATGAAAAAAGTACTTGCAGCATGAACGTGTACGTGCAATACAAATTATTCGACTTAATTACTTCCTGTTCTCAGTTATTCTATTGTTACCTTTACTTTGGTAATTCTACTTGCTTCCTGAGAACAGGGTTCTTCATTGAATTCTACAAAAATTTTCAATTAAAGTGTTTCTTATCTTTATTTTTAATTTTAAACCTTAAACGTTTATTAATTATCACGAAATTAAATTTCGCTTCTATTATCTTTTATGTACTCCTCAGTTATTTTCTTCGTTACAAAGCAACTCATTATGTTTCATATTTTGAACACTTTACCTTTCATTGACTACGCAATTTCAAAGACAGAATCTTCAATTAACGATATAATTAAAAAATTCCTCCGTCGTTCTGACTTACAAAGTAAGTTCTCCTTTTCAGTTCATATTTTCAAATATCGCCGTACCCTTTCATATGTTGTCCATTTTATCGTGCTCCTTTGTACATTTTCCATGTATCCACACGCTACCATGGTGAACAATTACCACCCAGAACACGGAAAGACCAAAGGTACTTCTGCGAATCCCTTTCATCGTCTCGGAGACCATCGATATCAATTTGTACCCAATAATCGAGCACATGAAGCCGGAGAAAAAATTCAGCGAACTGGACTTCACCCTGTGTGTCCCGTTGCACCGATCCCAATACGTTTCGCCACAGCGAATCGATCCCTTTTTCATTTCGTGGCACACGAACGACGCCCCTGTTACCGGATTTTTCGAGTTCCAGCTAATTACGAGTTGTAAACACGGCCCGGGGAGAATTTATGTAGCTCGTTTGCCACGAGGGGGATGCTGCAGCCCAGTCGGCTCGGGGCAATTACGCAATGTTTCCGGCCTCGTGGCCAACTGGAATGCACCGGTCTCATCCCTTCCTACCCGCGGCCATAGTTACATCTTCATGCTTGAATTTGCCGGGCCAGCCGCAAATTTTCTGAATTAATCGATTCACCGTCCCTTTTGCCCGCCGATTCATGAATTTACCAATTCAATTGGAGCGGTTCGGATACGTGTACCCAGTGTTTACGCGGTATTCGCGACAGGGATGAAAGGGCTCCGACTTATTTCCATACAAAACCAACAACAATCTTCGGTTTCTTGCAATCCTGGAAAAATTACACGTTCGTCGAAATCGTCTGCGAACGTTATGTTTGCGTTTATTTGTGAGAGCTTTTTCACCTGTCAGGGGGTGAATTTTTTTAGGAAACTTTCTAACGTAACAAGAAATATTTTTATAAACTCTTGATAACTCGTCGTTCCTTGCGAAGTTCCAATAGAGCCCCAAAAGCAGGGATTTATTGAATGATCTATAGTAGCAGATCATTTGAGTTGGCAACAAATTTAGTTGACCAAACGTTATATGACAAATCTGACTTTCCTTACGTATGTCAGACTATAAAATTAATAAAATATCAAAGGAATAAGTTTATACAACATGATTCAAACGAAAGAAATTCGACCATACGTATGCAAATGAGAAATAACGTAAGGGTTCAAAAAATTCATTCACACCTGTAATATCTAATTTAAGTTTGAGTTAGTTTGGAAAAAGTTCAAACAGAGTGTTCGGGGACCAAGAAGCCTCGAAGGCGTGGGCAAACGAATGGTAAAGTTTGGTCGGTGCCGAAGCGATGTGAAAAGGCAAGCATCGACCATATATCACGTGGCTTTAAATTAGATCACATAATAAATTCTTTCCTCCCGGCAGCATGGTAGCAGCATTCTGTATGCATAGGGTAGCCAACATCTTGCCAGGTTACTTGTTGCTGCTGCAGGTTCTTGCTCCGGGCACCGACATACCACCTTTGATTCTATGAACAACAACCTGTTTTCCAATATCGAAAACCTTTTGTGAAATCAACGTTCGAAGTGATGATTATGGCTCCCGTGATATATGGGGAATTAGTTAAATTGTAGATATCGGTGCTTGGGAAATTTCATGGATGTTGCTTTAATATCACGATCAATCAATCTTTTCAGATCCACCGCAATCTTCACTCTTTAAGAAGGAAATTTTCTCTTTTTTTATCGAAGAAATATACTGAAGATATCGATTTATCTCTACACTTCTGATCTTGTACTATGAACACAAAAATTATTACACATGAGACTTTTGGGTATGTAGACTATTAAATTAGTCAGGGTAGTCCTTTGTGAATCTTACAAATCTTATAAAAATTGAACTTCTACGCAAGGTGTACAAGGATAACAAAAAAAGCAAGAGAATATTGTTTTACACAAACTTTGACAGCAATTAGTTATCCTCAAAGCTACTAAAATGCGTCAATTTTCGTTTCAGACACGATTCTGCGGACTCGCGTGCGAGTCAGAATTCGTCCGAAAATGGCTGTCGTGCTAGGAGCACAGAATGGGAGCGTCGAAAGCGAGCGAAGAAGGTGCAGCAGGAGACCCATTGTCCAGCAGATACTCGTCGGCTAAAGTGATAATTTGCGGGTCACGATTAAGATGTGGGATTGTAAATCGTGTCGTGGCACGTTCACGGTGCGTGACCAATCGGCCATTAAGGTAACTTACGTATCACGCGAGAGGTGCCGGGTTAATTTGCGATCCGTGCTTCTCTAAAATTATTTCCAAACTACTCCGTGCGCTCGCACGCATGCCACGAACAAGTTCGATTTCTCCCTCGCGGCTAAAATGCATCTGTAACGATTTCCGGAACAAGAAAACGACTCGTGACCCACAACCGAACAAAGCGTTTCGTACAAACGAAATACTTCGTGTACAGGTTGTCCGCTTCGTGCAGGTTGTTTGCATCTTCGGCGGCTTCAAGGTATTCTTGCGAAAATGGATTGCAAAACGGCCGTAAAGTTTCAATCTTAGCTGTAGGAGAATATAAATTCCCGTGAAATGAGTCGAGAAACCTGTTGCACGTGTACAGCTGCTACAACGTTATTTGCAACTTTGTAGATGACCTTTGAAATACTATGATTTACCTGAAGTTTAACTGATTACTTTAGAAACTTGTTTGAGGATCCTGCATGACGCTACACGTTTCACCACTTATGGCTGTAGTGTACTTCGCCCAAGTGTACTTCACCTCGAACATTACATTTTTTCTATTCGATATTGAAAAGTTTACGTATATTAAATTTTATGTTCTTGTTCCTACCACTCGATAAATAGAAGTATATTTATAGCTAATAACCGGACGGTGGAAGGTTTTTGCTGTCCTATCTTGATTTGCAGTTTGTGTGTAATTTCGAATTTTTCGTAAACTTCGCTGTTTAAATTTCCTGTGATTTCTGCGGTTTCAGGATTTTGAAAGGCGGAAGGAGTCGATTTTACGCGAGCACGTGCGTGACACGAGAAACACTTGAGGCAAGTTTACATCAAAGTATCGCCGCCTCCTTCGTTCGATCGCCACGTTCTGCCGTGACATCTGGCACACGGCAACCTCGTTTGTCTCGTTATAAATCGGCGAAATTGGATAATCTTTGCAACTTTCGCGCCGCGCCTTGATCTTGCTAAAATTTTACATTCTCCAATTTGCTTTCCTCCTCCTCTGGCCAAAAATGAGCCGAACGTAAAAGCGGGCTGCGTGCATTCTTTAACCTCTCCTGCCCGTTCGATATTCTCTTTTTTATTTCTCTTCTTTTGTATTTATCTCTTTATTTTCTGAAACATGAGTTTAAGTGTGTGCATAAAATATATTTCAATTTTTCATTACACTTCTATTCCACTGTCTATAGTATATTCATGTCAGAATGTAAAGTAAATAAGTTGTGTGCTTCCAGCTCCGCCATATTGTCTTGTCTACTAATCATATCTTACAAGTAGCATGAAGTTAAAGTTGATATTAAAAATATATACATGTACGGATTATACACTGTACTTTTGCGTACGTTCTTAAGAAATATATACAGAGAATATGGGAATACGTTAAGAAGTACGGTACTTCACGAAAACATGCATCCGCAGCAGTGTAATTATTATTAACTTATAGAAGGGTGTAGCATATTAACTTCGTTCTCTGCGAACACAATACAATTTCTCATCTTGACATCGACCTTCAGCCACAAACATGAACCTCCACTATGCACGGTTTTCGCTAGCGAGCCATGGGGTGAGGCAGAATCCAACACGGCAATTTACGCTTCATTATGCGGGGTTGCGCTAACAAGGCATGTTCGAGGAAGGAAGCTGGTTCACGCGAAATTGCGAGCACGTTGGTTAGGATGACTTCGTAAACTGTGGACAGAAAGGGGCGTCCCACGTTCGCGCGAAGATACGGTCGCGTACGCCCGCGATTAATTCGTCAGGTTATGGGGCCCCCTTCACCGCCACGCTCTTCCAGCCGGAGCCGAAATCCCGCGAGGAAGAGTTCACGCTGCGACGAACGACGCTGGTATCCCGAAATTGCTCGACATGCCCGTGCGAAGACAGCTCTCGAGACATTATGGGCACGCAACACGGACTCTGCAAAAAAGAAATCTTGGCTGGTTCGATGGTTCTGGTTCAGGAGGCTCGTAGTTTGGACCTCGTTTGCGGCTACAACCTGTGCTGAACTTTGTTTTATTCCCGTTCTGTGTCCACGCGGTCGCGCGTCTCGTAACGCAACCCGTCTGTAAATTGAAATTTTAGGGGTGAATATATTTTCTCGGGGACGTTGCCGCGCCTCTTTGCCACTTGGGGCATTCGCGACGGCAATAATATTGCGTGCGGGAACGAGAATGCTGAAGAGAATGACGTTTCGGTGGCCATTCTCGAAAGTCCATTATTCTTCGCGCGGGTTTGTGAACGCGGTAAAAATTTTCGAGCTGCGATCTCTCTTACACATACACGCTGATCGCTGATCAATAACAGTGGTATAGTTTGACTCTATCGATTCATTAACAGTTGTAGTTGATACTTTGACATTTTACATGTTGGAAGAATGATTCCTTGATCTGCTCATCCATTAACAAAATTTTGATATCTCTCGCGAGTTCGCGTCCCCGAAACATTTAATACCACATTCATTTCGACATAGCTCGACGTACGACAGAATTCTGCAGGCAATCGCGCGTTCGGTGCCGAACGGGGTCGATTCATTGACCGGCTTGAACTTTTCGCGAGCTTAAAAGTCACGACGCGGTCCGCTGAGCACGAGTGGGCAGCAGTTGGTCCGCATCGCGAACGGGTGGCCTGTGGACGTGACTTTATGCGATGTGGGACTCGCTTGCCGGTGATATAACGCGCAAGGGAGACCGGATACAATAGAGTGCCATCCTCGAGGGCACAAAGGGAACGAGCGTTTCTCCGGCCTGCTGTTCACAATTGATGATCGTGATTCAATTCCAAGAAGATTGCAATGGGACGCGTGGGGGATCTGTTAAACGTGATTGATAATTGCTGTTCATTCGCGGACCTGAGGTATGGTTATGATCGTGGGCTGTTGAAACAGACATTCGAACGATTCATCGAGTTCCGAACGAACGTGGACAATTGTTCGGCCCACTTTTGTCAGATATTTCACACTCGTTATTTTTTAAGTACTAAGAAGTATTCAGTTAAAATTCTGACAATTTGACATTCTGAAGCTTTCAGTCCCCTAAGATTCAGTTTGACTAATCCAAGTCAAGTATGATTAAAGTATTACTCAAAGTGAACATTTGAGTACAAATATCTTTCTGAGACAGTTATCTAACAGAAAATACTGTAGTCATTTATCTAGCAGTCAATTCGACAGTCAGCTACCTAGTAACCATTTATCAAGCAGGTACATAACAGTCTGTTGTAAAAGGCATATATTCTAGGCTATTTAAGCAAATATTATTGCTATAAAATATATTCAGATATCAGTTCAATGCTGCATGTATAATGTGCAACGAATATAATGGAGCATATATGATTATTTTAAATAAAGTGACTCCAAGAAACCAAAGTGCACAAATACTTTCTACGATGATTATGCATCAGTGTGCAACTTTTATGAGTCAATGACAAAACAAAAAGTCGCAAAGTGTCACAAGATATTGAGACGGTAACTTTTCTGACCTAACCACATGGTATACACGGTGAACATGAACCCTACACGGTTCGAACAAATGTTATCAGACAAGATATCATCCAGACCCATTAACAGAGTCTCCTAAAGCATCTCGAATCCTCGATTTACGGCTGCAGCTCGTGTTAAGCGTTCTCGGAAGTCAGATCGTCGTTTAAGCGTCCCAATTAAGGGAAGCCACGAGAAACGGATCGAACGAGAGTTTCGAGACACAGGTCTGGGAATCGCGATTGTCACGGCACAAATGCGCACCGTGACGATCGGCTTTGGTTTACCGATTCGAGGGAACGGAATCATGGTCGAGGACGACGAGAGAGGACCGTAACAATGCTTGGATTATTTCTCCCACGGTATCAGCACGAGGACTGTGAAAATCGATCGGCGACGCTTCGAATCGATTTAAACAAGCTCGAATAAGGAATCTCGGTGATCCTGTAGCGGTCATGCATCGACGCCGGTGAACAAGGCTGATCGCAAGAAAAATTCTCGCTGTTAAACAATGGTGAACGAAGAAGCGTTCAATTGGAACTTTAGTATTGTGTACGGTTAGAAAAGGAAGCAGAAATATAAAGGAAATTGAAACTTCTTTTTGTGTTTAGTGGAGGGCCCTTTTCTTAAGAAATTCCATTCTTACTATTTCGTTAATTCTACCGTTTATTCCTTCAGCATCAACGCTGCTTTTTTCGAAGGTTTCCGCTGTATACCGATAACTTTACGACTCGTTGCCTCGGAGTCAACGAGTTTTATTCGCGCTGAAATTATTTATGAGCGATCGTTGATCGCTGGAATTCGCATCACCGTGAAATTTACTGACGAATTCGCGATCTCCAGTTTCCTACGCCTATCGGCATTTACACCTGCGCCCCATCCTTCTTCGTTTTCCGCGAGGAACACGCGCCTGCAATTCATTCTCGCGCGGCGATCGAATTCTCGCTTTATCGTGGCCTGTATCGCCGTTAATTTATCGTCCGGTTTCCAGCCGCGGCGTTAGAAAAGGAGGAATCACGTACCCCGTGCGGCTACAAATCATCCTGCGGGAGCAACGGTGTTGTCGTTGTCGCGGCTTTAAATGGATCAAACACGGCGGCTTTTCGCGACGACACAAGTAAACGCCGAGTTATATTGCGGCAATAAAATACAGGTGAGCTACGTGTACCAGGTACCCTTGTTGTTCGTGTCGTTAGTTCGAGGATCAGCACTTTTTGTCTTTTTGATACTCCCAAGATGATTTATGGGTTTCCGTGTGCGACACAGAAGCGGAAACCGATACTTCACTGCATATCGTATATAATTAACACGTTCCGTGTCCTACATTATTTAGAGCTGTCGATAAAATCGCGAAAATCTGCACTACGGAAGAGATACCGTTGTGAGCATATTGTTCATACGAGATATGACGGTACACATTCGTATATTTCTGACGCTTCTACAATTTATACGTTTCTGATACTCCATTTCACTGAGTGAAATTTTCAATGTTCATAAACGAATTTTTATCTAATTTATCTGATTTTAAGCGATTCACTTATTTTTATAAATATGTTACAGTTTTAAGCCTTAAGAGGATCTTTTCTTTTGATATTGGGTTAGATAACCAATATTTTATCAAGACTTTGTAACGTGAGCAACAGTATTTTAGTTTCAATTTGAATACACCTCAGCGTGAAAGGATATCACTGGTTGTCAGAGGATTTTCTTGCATCATGGTCCTTTGTTCGTGAGACTAGGACAAGAAACTCAAGAGGGCTGAATTTGCCGAAATAAAAAGGGGCACCTGTGAAATCTGAAATTATGCAGATCACGGCCCGTAACCCGGAATTTTGATGGCTATGTGCTCCAGATTAATATTAATTTAATTCCTCACTCGCGGCTATATAGCCAGCCGGACTTCGCTGTACGTTCCTTCAAAGGAAGGATTCCTCTGTTTCTTTTGCAACCAGGATAATGATTAAGAGAGAAAACGAGCACGGGTATGTCAGAATGGATCGCTTCTGTTATTAAAGTTTCCTTCGTACGCGATTGTCTTGCTGTTGAAAATATTCCTTTAAGCACCTGAACGTCCTAACTCGTTATTAAGTTTTACCATGATTCGATTGCATGCTTGTAATCGAAGCGTTTCTTCAAAAACGTTTCTTGGACAAGAATTCACTTGTGGTGTTTATCGAGACAAATTGGTCACTCATTTTTAATATTCTGTACGTTGTTTCGTATCGTTCTTAAAATTAGAATCAAAGTGATCGGAGCGATGAATAATTTATTTCTTTCGAACTAAAGAAAAAATCGAGGTGCCAAGGTATTCGCGACTGATTTTCGAGGAGGTAAAGATTCTGCACGTCAATTCATTTTCAGTTCGGAAATAAATATTGGTGAAATAAAGTCGTAGAAAAAGAAATAAGTACGCAAGTTTTGAAATATTCAAACGATCTATTTTATATTGTTCAATTAGAATAATAATAAACGATAATGAATGTAAATGATAGAAAGGCAGGTTTGTTGAAAATGTGAAACTTCAGAATTATTTTAATCAGTTTTGTAAAATAAATTTTGCAATCATAAGTGGTATTAGGTTTGTTAATTTTGTTATATGTAGAACAAGTTATTGATTATTCATGTAAAGTCCTGATAATATTCGAACGTAAAGACTGCGATGCATTTCTTGGCTGCAACGATGCGCCTGAATGCAGTCCACCCGATCTTCGCCCTTGTAATTTAGCGAACTTTGGCTTTTTCTTTTTCGCAATTGCACCCCTAAAATTATTACGAACCGCACATTTATCAATATACAAACTTGACAACAAAATAAAATACGTTACTGTTTTTACGATAATAAAAAAATTTTTCAATATTTAATTTTAAGTAACCAAAAGTTTATATTTGTGTAAATGTCATACCAGCGCTTTCCTCATTCTTTGTATAAAATTCTTCATATTTGCTTCGTACTGCCTTTGGAACAATCCTCTACCACTACATAATACATTATTTATCAACCGAGCAGGTAGATATTTCATTTTGAATCGAATTAATCACGCGTGTTCTTTCACAAGCACGTTCGGTTTGACAGTTTGACACGACGATTTTGTTTCTGAAAAATTAACATATGAAATATTCGTAGCCAACTCGTAACATCTTCAGTTTCACTGCTTGGCACTCGATATGTCATCCCATATCGATTTCCCTTGTTGCAGTCATATTTGTCGGAGCACAATTTCTTTAAAATTATTGAACAAATATTAAAAAACAGGATAACTAAAAGTTATGCATAGTACAATTCACAGAATCATAAATTAATGTCACCTGACTACATATAATTGTTTGCAAAAAAATATTACCCTTAAACCACCATAAATCACAAATTTCAAATAACTTCGTTAAATACTTGAAGCCTCGACCAGTAAAGGGCGCTAAACATAAGAAAGACCGTTGATCAAATTCGTTAAAAATGCAATTACTAATTGAACATATTCTCCGAGCCGCACGAAGTTAACCACATAAATCCTCCTTCTTCCATTATCTTTTATTAATTTCTACTACAGTGTAACACGTAGCATCCACTGCGAAATAAGTATTTCGCAACTGCTAAAACATCTCAATGTCCAGGCCATTCGATCCTTAATTAAAATCAAAACGATACCCTTTCATTATCCCCAATAATCGGGACAGCTCGGTAATTAAACAAAGCTGCGAGCTCGAATGTTGCTGGATTCGAAGCAACCACCGGTCGAAGTGAATGTAGGAACGCGTGAAAGTGCGTACACGTCGACACGGCGTGATATCCGCAACGTGACAGTGAATGTTCTTTGCTTGACCCCGTGGCACGCACCTGCCTGACCTCCGCCCCACCACGCGTCAGCTACGCGATGCACGCTGCCCACGCGCCTCTACGCAACGCTTATGCAATTCCTGGAATCCCTCGGGAGGGCATGCAAAGGGCGTTGCATCCGGACGATCGTAAAACTCGCGTGGCTTTGAAACGAAATGTGAAAACCCGACGATGCGACGTTGCGACTATATTTGGATGTACTCGGTAAGAATACGAAAATTGATAATATAAGGACCATATATTGATCATTTCCTTTCATTAGGGACACCTTAATTAGTTTCCATGATTTTTTTATTTTAGGTACTTCTTTCTGGGTAGGTGTGATATTAACTGATTAACAAGGGTTTGGTAACTTTTCGATATTATCTGGGTAGTAGGAGGAAGTTGATAATTTAGAAATTTGAGAATTCGGGGAATTTAGGGAATTTGGGAAGTTGGAAATTTGGGGAATTTGGGAATTTAGAATTTGGGGAATTTGGGAAATTTGGGGAATTTGGGGAATTTAGGGAATTTGGGAAATTTGGGGAATTTGGGGAATTTGGGAATTTGGAATTTGGGGAATGGGGGAATTGGGTAATTTAGAAATTTGGGAATTTGGGAATTTGGGAATTTGGGAACTAGGGAATTTAGAATAATGGGAATTGGGGAAATATGGAAGTAGGGTTGTAGGGAATTCGGGGGTTGGGATTTTGGGTTCTAGGGAATTTGGGGGTAGGAATTTTGGGTTCTGGGGAATTTGGGAGTAGGAATTGTGGGGTCTAGGGAATTTGGGGGTAGGGATTTTGGGGTTTAGGGAATCGGGAAATTTGGGAACTTGGAATCTTGGGAATTTGAGGAATTGGGAACTAGGGAAATTGGTAATTAGGGTAATTGATAACTAGGGTAATTGGGAACTAGAGTAATTGCAAACTAGGGAAATTGGGAACTAGGGAAGATAGGGAATTTGGCAATTTAGAAATTTGGAAATGTGGGCATTTGGGGAATTTGGTAACTTTGAAATTTGGGAATTTGAGAATTTGGGTAATTTGGTAATTTGGAAGATTTGAAAGTTTGAACAGTTGGAAAATTTGAAAGTTTTAGGGATTTGTAATTTTGGAAATTTGGGGACTTGACAAATTGTAAATCTTGGGAATTTAATAATTTCGAAATTACAGAGTTTTGGGAATTTAGGAGTTAGAAAAGTTTGACATGTGTGGAATTTGAGACTTCAGAAATTTGGAAAATTCAAGAAATTTGCGATTCTAAAATTTGGAACTTTGAAAATTGAGACTCTGGATTCAAGACTATCTAAATTCGAAAATTTGTAAATACAATAATCCAAAAAATTGAACACCTAATAATTTGTCTATTCAAATAAAAATCGAGTGATTCTCCGGAAAATTTCATATCTCTTATTTAAGTCAACGGAGGTCAAAGAAAATTACGGTGATCGGGTCAAATTTCCAGAATAGTCGATTTCCATAGATAATATATTCGATTAAACGCCGTTCGATCGCGATTGGAATTACCCGGATCCTCGTAAAAATCCTGGAAACCAACGACTGGATTCATCGTGTGTGTGGGCAAACACCAAAGTTTATGGTGATTGAAATTTTACGGAACCGGCCTGGGTAGACCCACAGTGTAAATCTCATCGCGATACAATATTACGAAACCTTTTCATAGTAATTAACGTGTGGCGCGGCGGCACGGATTAGGAAATCTTAATTAAAATTTTATGCCTGTTAATTTTCAGGTGGCTGCGCGTGACGTGCATGTAAGAACACGATTTTCTATCTACCACCATGAAATTCTATACGATACACGCTATTCTAACCACTGTAATACAATCTATACAAAGCAGTTGCAGCTGTTCAATTTTTACACAAAATGCACCTTCATTCTTAACAAAAATAATTTTTATAATTCAAGTACACGTATTGGACTATGAAATAATCGGGCTATTGACTTAAGTTGATAATTGTATGTACAAAGTTTCCTCTGTCCTACTAAATACACTTATTGTACAATTATTGTACCTAATAAATATTGTACAAAATAAAGTCGTTTTTTGAGAAAAAAATCTTATTCCGCAATTTTGGTTTGTTGTACAAGTAATCATCCCCTCAGTTGAACCACAATGATACAGGTACACAAATACAAAGATAATCCCGGATTTCACGGTTGCTCCGAACAAGAGGAAAAAGGGTACGGAGAATTTATATCGTGTTTCGTTGCACGATAACATCGGCGAACGGTTTTTTATCCGCCTCTCTAACGGAGCATTACGATTCAATTTGTGATTCATTTTCCCGCTGGACCGCGGCTAAAATGTCGCCCTTTCCCGACTACACGCCACCGGTGCACCTACCAATTCGTGTAATTTTAATACGTACAAGTCCCCGTAAAAATCCTGTACAAGCTCTGTCTGAGTCGTTGCTTGATCCTTCACCTACGTGAAAGCGTGTTTCTAAGTGTGTGCACGTTGTACTTATCGAAAACACGTATCGTAAATTCAACTTCAAGTGGACAGCATCGATTAAAAGCTTACAACCTGTGCACCTTATCTGGCTGGACACGTGGGTTTAATGGAAGCTGCTGGCTGTTTCTGGTCTTTGAACTTCTATTGCAGTTTTCCTTTCATAACATTTTTTTCGTAGGTTTTTATGCCGAGTGGGTAGAAAATCACCCTTGAAATCTGCAACCGGGTGAACGTGCAAGTATTCGTGCCACATCCAATAGAGATCCTTACGTTCCATTGTTCGCGATACAAATTAACAAGGATTTAAGGGCTTTGGAGATGCCGCAATATAGGGATATACGGATCTTGGATTATGAGGATTTTCAAATCTGAGACTATAGGAATTAAAATTTGAAATTTGAAGATATAGAAATTTGGCGAGGTGAGGTCGGGATATAGGAACCTAGGGATCTGGGAATCTAGGAGTTTGGGGCTTCAGGAATCTGAGAATATAGAAATCGAGTAATTTGAGATTAGGGAATATAGGGATCTGTGATTGTACATCTAGACATATAGAGTTTCCACATAACAATTCTGGACATATAGATCTGTCGATGTAGAAATTTAGAAATATAGAGATCTGGGTATATCAAAATCTGGAACATAGAAACCTAAAAATATAAAGATCTGGGGATACAAGAATCTGGGTCATAGAAATCTAGAAATGTAGAGATCTGGGAGATCTACACGTACCCACGTAGAGATTCGATGAACACAGAAATCAAGAGATGTAGATCGCACGATAGTTAATGGAAGTTAAACAGCACTATCCATCGCGATATTAATTTTAACCCAGCAGCAATCACCCGGACAATCTCATACCATATAATAGAAAGTTCAAACGAATAACCACAATCCTGATCAACCAGCAAACGTTACACGAGTCTCATTACCGATCGAGCATAGTTCAATCGGTCAGCAATGCATTAAAATACTCGTCCCGTTCGTATCAGGCATTTATATCCATCGATATCCCGGTTTATTACACCACGCATAAATGGCCGTGCAATTTCTGCGGTCT
This sequence comes from Megachile lagopoda, assembly GCA_036983795.1. Classification (NCBI taxonomy): domain Eukaryota; kingdom Metazoa; phylum Arthropoda; class Insecta; order Hymenoptera; family Megachilidae; genus Megachile; species Megachile lagopoda. The sequence goes on along the minus strand of CM072797.1, from coordinate 7,333,346 downwards.
GTACGATTCGGTGGTAAATCCAGCCGACCCACTTCGATGCAACTTCGATTTTTCGTTATTACCACATCCGGACGACGTAACTTAAAGGTGCTTATGCACCGAAAGAACATTAACGCATTGATTGGCATGTGGGTCAGTGCGATTCGGTTTTAGTACTTCGATCGCTTTAATTTTCCTGATATCCACATTGAGATTACATAGTATTTGTACGTAATTACCAGGTATTATTTTATGACACATTACGCAACGGAAGATCAACAAAAGATTTAAACGTTCTTTTTCTGTGAAGAAAACACTTGTCTGAAAATTGCAAAGAAGTAAACAATTCTATCTCCCAAATTAAACATAACTATTCATATGATTAACAGAAGAAAATTTGAAAACTTAAACGATGGTGCATATTGCTCTAAATGCCCCGTTCTGGATATGAAGAAGCAATAAAAATGTTCCGGTGCGTTTGGGAGCGGCCATAAGTACGATTCGCAGTATTTCACGATATTTCGAACGAGCCGACGTTTCATCAGACCGTTGCACTTGCGAATTCCGAACATTTCACCTGGCCAGGCGACCCGATGACCCTCCACGTCAAGTACCTGGATCCCAACCCAGCCTCGAACCACGAAAATGAGAGGAAGGCATGATTTATAACGGTGTAATGAGGGCGCGAGATGATACGGCCGTTGTTGTTCAGCCGCCAGGCAATATTGCAATGACTGACCTCGGTTTTACGGACCGATGTAGCTGCGAAATCAGTTAGATGATTCTTGTAAAAGAAAGTCGGCCACCATTGAACGCATAAAACTTGATACATGTGCATACGTTGGTCGACCGTTGCCTGGAGAAATGTACGACAGGGTTCAATTTTATTGTTCAGGGAACATAGATCGGCCTGATGGATGATTGTCTATTAATTTCCTCGATTAACACGTTAGTAAGCTGCTGGCTTTTTAGTAGACTCGTGATTTATTGGTGTATGATACTTTGGTTGTTGGGTGAGATGTTTCAATAATTGAACCATGATATATTGGTAATATTTAATGTTTCGCAGGATATCAATGGTTTCGTAGGTAATAAGATATTTGTTTTGTTAATTCAACATTTTAAACTTATTTTACATAGTTTTCTGTATTCCAATTTTTCACATGTCGTGATGAAATTCATGAAGTTACAAATTTTCAATCATTTACCTTGCTAGGACTATACTTGATCTATAATGTGGATGTAAGATTCTACGAAGATAATTGTCGACGAAGAGTACTGTCTTAGGTAACATGCAAATGAACTTTCAACGATTGAAAAATCATTACACGCTTCGGAACACATCCGAATATTGAGCTTTACGACAACCTCCATCATTACCGTAATTACGCACTATGTACAATTAAGCGTACTCATCGTGGTGATCATGATCGCGATGATGATCATCACCGTCATCATCATTATTATCGTTCGAGAACGGTGTTCTCTTTCGAGGGTGTATTTAAAAAGCACGTCGCACCGTAGTCTGTAATTTCCCGAATAATTCATAAAATAATACCAGGTTTGATTGAAATAATTTCGTGTGTACTTGCGCGTTTAATAAATTAACCGTTGACTGTAATTTCGACGGGCAAATTGTGCTCGATCTGGGATCGATAAGCCGCATTTCGAACGCCGTCCATGTCGATGGTTATTAAAGAGAATAAATCAATCCACTTCGTGGCAAATCAACGTGCTTCCTCGTCCCTCAAATATATCAATTTCATTTTTCACTCGTTCGACGGCAATTCGTTTTCTTCGAACTTATGCCTCAATCATTTATTTATAACATTTTTATCTTAAAGACTGCTCGTTGTAACACGTGATTGAACGTACTTTGAGGTTATGTTCCTCGTACGTCATTCTATTTAGAAAATAATATTATCAGGTACTAAAATCTTGAGAAAATTTGCATTTCTATTAATTCTCTTCATAAAATGCCACTTCTTCTTGGAGGATTGTAGTTTATATTACTTACAAATTATACAATCATTAATAACGAGAGAACTAGATAGAACACTTTATGTATTCATGATCGAATTATTGTTCCTTTATATACAAATTATGTGTACTGTAGGTATTTCATTATTTTTAACACGTCTTATACAATATGTTAAGCAGTGTGTACATTTATGCAATATTTATGCAAATCTCTCGAATTTTAGTCTAGTTTTCTCTACTGGTTTTCCTGAAATATTTTTGTTAAAAATATAACATTTTACCTATTTCATACTATGCAACATTTTATTAAAATATTGTTTACAACATATATGTTAACGCGCCTGTTCGTGTCTTTCAACCATAGAGTTTGAGCAATTTCGAAGCAAAGTAAGCAAAATGATAGCGAATGTAATTGGCAATCTAGTACACGCTGTGTCGAATCATAACGTTTAAGGGGTTAACAACAATATCGAGTTCGAAACGGAACTCCGAAGTGTTTCGCATTGCGTTGTAATGATAACGCTTAATTACGATATACGATATCGTTCGACTCGCGAAAGTCGATCGTGTTCCAGTTCGATCGTAACGATCGGTTTGCAGCGAGAAAGGGCAGGATCGATCTCACGGCACCGCGCCTTGTAATTCATTGTCTGCCACCGGTGAATAATTTTCGAACGCTGATATACATTCCCTTTTTTCCTTCGCTTCTGGCCGCGAACATTTCCGACCAAGTAGCACGTGGTCGTACTCCGACTTTTACAACGAAAACCGTACTCGATAAACTTTTTCGATACAAATTTTTACGTGAGAATGAGGTAATGACATACTTGCATTCTATTTCATTCACAGTTACTCCCAACTGAATATTTTCTTAACAATCTTTATTTCAAATTTATAATACACAGTTCTTAAGTTGTATTTCTTGAAAAGGTGCTAAGTTTGGGCTGTGAAGTATCATAGAAGAATTCTTATTTAAAATGGGTGTGATTTCCTAGATTTACAAAAGTGTTGATGTGTGTTACACTAGTTGTGAAAAATGTCTTTTGACAATTTAAGGACCTATTGCAAAGAGGACAATGTTAGGACGTGGAAATTAAAAAATTTGTGGATTTGAAAGTTTGACTTTAAGAACAGGAAGTGTGAGGAAAATTAACAATTTGTATTTTACCAAATACATATGTGATCCCCAAGATCTTCAAAGGCAGCTAACATTGCAGCGAAGTAACCGAGCAAAATGGCAAAGTCCTACCGGATTGGCCATCGACGTTTATGGTCAGCCATCTATGGAAAGGATGAAAAAGTAGCCATCTGCGGTTTCGCACCTCAGTCATTCGCGATTCTTGCCTCTTCCAACCGGGTCAGGCGTAAATTTACGCCTGTGCGAACTTATGCGAATGGTGTGCCAGGTCAGACGACTTCCTCATTGCCGTTTCGCGGTGTCGCGCTATGGACATTCGTTGTCGACAGCCGTGGTTCGAAGCCGCACACGTTATCAACCGTGGTCGTCATTCAACGACAACGATCCGCGTTGACGTGCACGTCGAATAAATTTAATCGCAACGTCGAGTTGCCCGATTTTACGAACGACACGTGTGCGCTTAGCAGTCCGAGTATCATCGAGGGAAGAATGCACTAAAGTTGTTTCGAAACGAAAGCAGTTGTCCGATTCTTCACGCTCCTTCGTCTCGAGATTTGTCGATGGCTTCAATTTTTTTCTCTCAAAAAATCTTCCCTCGAATCGGCGTACAATGGCGCGACGAGAGGGCACGACATATTTTTGGCCCACCATGATTCATCCAGCCTCGAAATTATGATCTCCGTTTCAAAGGGTCGCTCCGCTAAACGGGACAATAATGGTTATTTATGAAATAGTTGAATGGCGATTCGGGGACCGGTGTCTTCGGCGCGGAACATTGCTCAATATAGCGGAAAGAGGACGCAAAGCTGTGGCCAATGATCTCGAAAAGAAAACTACGCGAGGAATGGGAAATGAAAATTGCAAACTTATGGCTTGCGTTAACCTTTCAGGAGAAGGATTCTTCAATACGGGGATGCTGTTACCTGCACGTTTTCGAACACTGCAGCTGTTTTATGACGACATTTCGTCGAAACGCTGTTACGTCTCTGCGTAAATATTCCAAAAAATTCATGAAGTTAATCCGAAGATCTAATAGCTAGATCTGAGCTAATGTTCACAGATGCTTATTAAAGATCTTGCACTTTAACCACTTGCACTATTTTGACGAGTCTGACTCGTGACGGGTACTTCAGTTGGGATCAATTTTACTCGAATTTTGAATATGCTCCAATTTGGAGTTCAAGTTCAATTATAATTTGCATAGTCAACGATTGCATAATACCATGTTGTCGTAACATTTCAACATTCTTTGTCTGTTTTAATATTGTAGCTATGTTTAGTTAGTTCTGACTGACGCACCTGACAAATAGGTCATAGTGCAAGGGGTTAATATACATAATCATCTTCATACAGCTTATACTTTATGACTGAAATTATAAGTGTCAATCAAACAGGTATCCTAAATTTGTAATTCCTGGTAATTTCTAATAATGGTAAAGTAGCTCGCGACGCAATTTTCATTTCTTATACTTAAAGTAAGAAAAGGAGTTAAATTCTCTGTGGTACAGGATTACCGTGTCCATGCTAGTCCCATTCTTCAACTGTCTCAGCTTCCTCGCTTCCTTCGATCTCTGTTCGACCCCGATCATTCTCGCAGACCCCACGACAATTTCATTTCCTCCCTATCGTCGATTCCTCTTCTCCGCATTCCTTCGTTCCCTTTCTCCCTTTCGGTATTGCACGATACGATAGGATACGTGATTACCAGCAGCCTCTGTAGCAGCAGACATTATCCAGAGGTTAGGGGTCGTCCCGCCTCGACTTACCGGCCAGGCTGCGAGTAATTGCAGTCGACTGCAATCCCGGGAAACCGCATCCTGCCGTTCTTGGACGAAAAATAGCCGGCAACCTGAATGGACGCACTGTTTGGAGCCATACTTTCGCGTGGGTACTAGAAAGTCGTAGCGGAATTCGCCGTATCGAGAATATTATTGCTGTAATTACACGATATCGCGCGTTTTACGAGGAGAAAACCTTCCTCTTCGTTGTCGGATACCAACACTCTTAAAATGACATTATTCGTGAGCGTCGGTTTTAATCAAATTTTTGATTGGGAAAAGCGCTCGGAGGATGCAAAACACCTGCATCACAATGCACCATATTTAGCGCGTATCGGGTGATGGTAAGCTGAAGACCGTTTTACCGAAACCGGTAATTTTCCCCTTGGCTAAAACACGATGCAAATCTATTAAAATATCTGGGGTGAATACGGGCACACTTTGTATGCAATAATATCGAAGCTGTGAAAGTTGACCATGTCGTGTATCGTGGTCGTTAACTTTGAATGAGATACTCAATTTTTATTAATCTTTAATGTACTCATAAATTTTGCGCACTCGGAGATATTATATATTATTAACTTATTACATGATTATGGTACCGGAGATATATAGAAGCGGCTAAAATACCGAAATAGACTTTGCATTGTAATTTCACTGTAAAAATATAGAGAAGAGCTAAAAGTCAATTTAGTCTATTCACTGCATCATAGATTTTTGCATACACCAGACAGAAATAATATTACTTCTAAATTTTTCATTTAAACTTTCCTACATCCTTAATTTGGCCTTGAAGAACTCGATAAAAGTCATCAGGATTTTAATTCGATGCCTTTAGTATCTATAAGCAGGCAAGTCTACAAGTACTTTACCGCAGAGTACATAAATCCATTGCAGCTAAGTATGCAAACTAGATGAGTCTTGATCACAGGATCGGTAACGAAAGATTGATCCTTTCCAAGCAGGCACAAATATCCCATGAACTCTCGCATTACACTCCTCGGAGCTATACTGAAACTCTAAGCACGCACCTGTCAGCGAATCATCGTTAGCCGGATATTGATCCGCTCATAATTCACGATAAAACTATGATCAACGCTGAATCAGCAACGATAATGAGTATTAAAGAAAGAGCATTCGATAGATCAGTAGATCTTGTGTTGTAATCAAGTAATTCGCGTGCTACGAATCGCCTAAAGCCACGATGCACCGGTTGCTTTGGTAAAGTTGCCGAAGATTCACCGAGAATATCAAGATATTTTCATGTTATCGATCTTCGATGAATATCTGCCCACGTATACACGATATCCGGTAACGTGTACAGTGTACACTTTGCCCGCACCCCTAATCATTATCGATCGTTTCCGTTAGCTCTGGGTTAAACGGGGTCAGAAGTTAATGCACAATCAACGCCATTTGGAGCTGAGTGTACTTGCTTATTTTCTGCGACATGCTCTGCGGATTTTTATAGGCTGCATTATACGACCATTTTTTGCGACTGATTTGGGTGTAATAACATGTTTTTCTGAGGCAATGTTCAGAAATTAAATTTGGAAGTGTCGACTATAGTTTGAAAATTTCATAGTTTCAAAGTTTCTATGTTGCAAGACTGTGAATTTTCAGATTTCCTAGATTCTACAATTCGAAAATTCCAAATTTCCAAAATATCAACGTTCCACAACTTCTAAATCGTGAAGTCCAAATGTTCCAGATCCTTAAAGTCCCATTGTCCCAAAGTCACAAACTTCCATACTTCCAAATTTCCTGAAACCTCGTAGTTCTAAGCTTTCAAACTTTCTACGACCCCAATGTCCCAAACTTACAAACACCCTAAAATTCCAAAGTCCCAGGCTTCTAAACTTATAAATCTCCTGAAATCCCAAAACCCCAAGCTCCTAAACTTCCAAATTCCCTAAAATCCCATAATCCCATTGTTCCAAACTTACAAACTCTCTAAAACCCCAAAGTCCCAAGCTTCCAAACTTACAAATTTCCTAAAATTAAAGCTAAAGTCCCAAATTTGAATAGTTTGAGGCTCCTATATTCCCAAGATCCCAAAAGTTGAAAAATTGAAAAATCACGTTGCGGCACAAACACAGGAACGTAATTGAAAAGGCATCGATGACACGGTATAGAAAATATTTTCAAAATACGCATTGAATATTAAACTTGCAAGGGCGGTTTGTTCCGCGAACGCCGGTTTGTTCCGGACAGATTTCGCTGGCAGAACCTTTTTGATTCGATTGTCCCTGGCGTATTAGAATCGACGCCGACGATGACAATAGCTTTACAAGAATATTTGCAAACGACGTGATTCCATTGTCGGCTCTGTAGGCTCGTGAATTCTCCTGGATACATGGAAATCCATGTTTTGAGACGCGTGACGACACTCGTATAATGGTTCGCTAACGACGCGACATCTGTCGTGTAGTTATTCGAGGTAAATGACATCCTGACGCCTCCCTGCAGAGGCAGGATCTATTCGTCTAAACTTTTGAAACTTCCTTCGTCGTTTCGCTGGAGCTTCCTGCCAACTCGATACTGTTCCTTTGTAAATGTACACGATATCCAATCGAAAGTATTACAGAATCATTTACTTATTCGTTAAAACACGTGCGTTACATATTTTAAATCTTGCATTATAATTGAAGTAGTTTCATTTGTATAATTTATAAATAAACTCAACCACTGGGAGTCTTTACTTTTCTTAATTGCAGGGCTTGTTATTTTGTTTAATAATGAATGAAATGTTCTTGAAATTTTTTACAGGAGAAATTTATGCCTAGCATTCAACATGGTTCATTATAGGAACTTCAGTAACAATAGCTGCCGTGCATTATACTTAGCAATAAGAGAAATCTATTAATATGAACGAGTGATGATTTTTAATATTCGTTCCATATGTTAAACTATGTAAGTTAATATGTAGCTGAAAGAACCCATAATGAACTTTTCCGATCGGGTTAATGTTGAAAAGGAAATCTCTTCGAGAAGCACGATGGCGTTGAAGGATTCGAAAAAGTAACTTGGCGCTTGAAGAAATATTTTCCACGTCAGAAGAGTACTCAGTAGGTCCATATCTTCCCACGCCACGATAATAACGAAACTGCGAACGTCCATCCGAAGCTCGCCATATTATTCATCGCCCATACAGGAAGACTTGACAAAGTACAGTTACGACCAAAAATAGTGGCACCCCGTCGCACGCCGTATCGTTCCATATTGCCCTGTCAAATACGGTGAAAGCGAGATCGAGCCATGTTCGCAACGAAAAGCCATTACGGGGCCCATAACGCAAAAAGGAGGTTGGTAAATCGCGATTGATATGCAAATCTGTCGGATCATTAGTGGGCTCGTACGTGCGACGTGCAAAGGAGGAGCAGCGAGCGAGGAGGTGTGACCATCGCAAGAAAAGAGGATTCAAAGGGTGAGCTGTCTCTTATTCACTCGGCGAAAGGAACGACGATGGTCATCGGTCGTTAAAGTGAAAAATTATGCTTTCCTACGATCCTCGTTGTCGCCTTGCGTCGGATCCAAATTCAAACGGTTGCATCTGCACGGTGGTCAGCTGCGGGGTCAAGCCAATTAGGGCCACTCTGCTGAGAAAGTGGCGAAGGGTGGGTGAAATGGAATTCTTACGGCTCGATCATGGTGGTACGTAAATGGATCGTACTGAAAGGGATATTACTCTGAAAGCAGTTCTTTGATGCCACAAACGAGTTTGCTGATACTTCCGACCTGGACTTCTGTTGTGATCAAGTTTTGAGGACACCTGAAACTTTTAAAACACTATTAGTCTTCGACCGGTCCATCAATATGGAGCAGGCAGGACGAAAATAAGATCAACTGGTTTCTAGACTTTTAAAACTAATACTACCATTCATTACGTATACTGTTCCGTTTCTCTAATATATTCAAGAAACATTCCATAACTTCAAGAAGACTTGATCCACTTTAATGAACACTACATACAAGTTTGATAACTCTACTGAGAGATGTATTAGTTACAAGTGTTTTTGTAAGGAAAACCTTGAAAATTTTGTAATTATATAAATGTTGAACATCAACCTCTGAAAGAAAGCAAAACTGTTAAACGTGGAGGTAGCTCATTCACTTTCACGCTTCGCGTAAAGCATTAGCGATAATCCACTCACTATTACGTTCACTTCGAAGCAGAAATTTGTTCACGCAGCACGCAACCAGAAGCCAGATACATAGTTTACAAAGGTGAGCAGGAGTTTCAATCCGGTAGTCGTGTCGTCGTTAACCGATGTCAGAGCCCTTAAATAATTATCACCAGGTTCAACCTCGATTAATATACCTACAGCTTCATCCCGGATCCAAGGCTAGCTAGCATACGAAGAAAAGAACAAACGTACTTCTGGTATTTAGCGTGAAGAATGGCGCACGTCAACTTGATGGATAAACTCGGTTTCCCGGGGTACTTTATCGTAAATGGCCAACAGACTATTGCGGAGGTGAAAACACAGGTGGCCACCACGGTGTGTTACAACGAGAGCGTTGGCTTTTGAGTAAGCGATCCCGTGGGAACAATTAAGAGGCATTTTTATGTGGAAATTATAAGCACCACGAGAACTATGAATGGGATCAAGTTTAATAAGGAAGATGACGCAGAACTCTGCCCAGAGGGCACCACCACACATCAATCTAAAATGTCGCTGTTACGTCAGAAATGATGGTTCTTCATATTATTTCGTTATTTGTTGAGAGATACTTCATTACAAAATTAAAGTAACAACGAAAGATGAAAATTATGGACATTTAGCCATTGTCTAACTTAAACGTTGACAGGTATTTTATTAATATTTTTTAGCGATACATGAATTCACATGCTGATATTGCACGTAAAATGCAGTGGTGTAATATCATTTTTACTGTGAAGTGAGTAGAATAGCAATTTAAATATTTTACCTCCAGTAATTTATTTGGTGATGGTACATTTAAATACAGTGTTTAAAACCTTTCGAAGTCCATGCCGACATTCTCTGAAACTTTCGACTTGGCATCAAAGCAAATGTATCTGCTTCCACTTATCTCAACCGCGTATAATTTATGAAAAATTTTGTTGAAACCATCGGATATATTCGAGGTAACGTTTCCGTAAAAATACCTTGCAACTTATTGAAATTCTTTCCTTATCACGTTAGGAGTTGCTTCGCTATGCAAATTTTCCTCGTAAGCGTATAACGACGCAATCACCGTTTTCTTAGTAACAAACTACACGTATCTTTCTTGCTTTATGCCCGAAAGCTGTCGAAGCGAGATGCTGCCAGGTCTATCAAAACCAGCTGGTTCATATGAGCCAGGATTTAAAGTAGAGAAACGAAAAAAAAAAGTCAGTCATATCTTTCGACGAGTCAAAATGATTCCCTCTATCCCCGCCGTTATGCTAATCCCATCGTATTTTAAATTTCATGTCGACTGCGCGACCTACTTCGTGGAAACCTGTCATTTTCCCGGCGGGTATCCTGACAGGATAATGAGCCATCCTGCTAGCATCCGATTACGCTCGGTGAAATGAGGAAAAACGAGTTGACATCGGTGCAGGGGAAGCTCGTTGAATTCCAACGGGGAATAAATTAAAATTTGATTTCACCGTTCGCATGGAAAAGCGCAGAGGTGGTCGAGAGTTTTATTCATCGTTAAAAATGTGAGAGCCGATATCGTTGATATTTTAAATAATCGAGTAGTTTCCATTCGCGTTACTGAAATGGGCGGAAATGATCGGTATTATATAGGAATCATTATATGTACATATACGAATGATTCTATACAAAGTTTTGTCTTTTGAATTTAGTGGCATCGAGGTTCTGATCATGAATAGTTCTCGAGAAAGATTTTCAGTAATAGATACTTGAGCAGAAATTCAATCGAGAATATTTAAAGTAAATCAGATTACACAGAAGGTTACAGAAGTAACAGATTGGTCTTTGGTAGATTATTGAACAGTCAATTTCTGATATAAATTGAAGTCCCAAATGTTGAAAATTTCAAAATGTAAAAGTTTGAAAAGTCTGAAGATAATATATTTAACAGACCTCATCCTAAATCAGCTAGCAACCCATCGTTCTTAAAATCACTGCAACTTCCTGTAGTCCCAGCATCATTCTCCGTGTAGAGTCGTTTCGCGGAAAAGCGCATCGTGCAAGGAACCAAGGACTGTTCTCAAAGAGGGTAAAAAAACGCACAGAATAAGAACGGTGCATAGAAAAGGGAATCATCCGGTATTGAATCAGATCGTCCTTACGATCTCTGACTAGTTCCCCTAACGAACAATGCGAAAAGCCATTGAAGGCATCTCGAAACGATGAATGAATGAACAGCTCTCGATATCCTTGCACGTCTCGGACGGGGGGTAGTCGAGAGAGGAAAAAAATTAGACAGAAGTGACCGGATGTGGATAATCCCTCCGGTTACCCACGGCTGCGAACCGTGGTAGTAAAAAAACGACGAGGAAGAGGAAGAAAAAGACAGAGGAGGAGAGTAAGGACGTCGCTGAAAAATGGACGATGCACGTTTCGCTGGCGAACAGATACGGCAGTGAGATCAGAAGGACGCCTAATCCTGTTTTGAAAACTCGGTCTCGCATGACCGTGACAAACTCGACACCTTCGGATAGTTTATGGCGATGGGCCGATCTTGGACCGTGCTGCTATTATCTCGCTGGCCGTCTCGACGTTTCGTCGGTAGAAATGGCCGGACCTTTATCAACGCGGATCTCGCGTCCTTCTTTCGTCCATTAATTGACCGGCTATCTTGCAATCGAATTTCAAGGGCGAACATTCAATAAGACCACGAGATATCGGTCGTCCACTTTTTACACGCCTTTGATTCGACCCCTTATTAATCTTCCTTTGTGCGAACGGTCGGATTTGATAAATACATTGAAGAAAACCAACGGGGCTATCTTGATGAAACGCATACCGATACGCTGCTGTTGCTTATTCGTTGCGGATAATTAATTAGGGAGAAGGGACTCGCTGGGAATCGATGCATGTGTTTTCTGCATTACAGGTTTGCTTTTCTGGGACCATATGCATGATTGGATGTGAATTCAGAGTTTGATGGTTGGAGGAAAATGTCCATTGTATTTGTTAATTTATTGATGAGGAGCTATGTAAAGTTGTATCCTTATTTGTAGGGATCTGCGGTTGGAATTTCTTGGAAACACCGAATGATTAATTATTATTGCTAAATAAAATTCAATGTGTTTAATTACAAGTGACAGCAGATAATTCAATAGAAAGATGACTATTAATCTACCACAGTGTAACTACACAAATAGTTTTTAAGCACAACGTTCTTCGTTCTTTACCAACAGAAAATTCATTGTAAAATAATTTGAAGTCGTACGTACGTCGTTTTGACGATTCTATCAACTAGAAATGTATTACATAAAAGTGTATATACACGTCGGATACTTTCAGATCTATCAAAGCGGAAACCGTCCTCTACGAGAAAGCTTGTTGACCCCGATTTCCATTAAGCCCTCCAGTCCTGCACTGTCGGAGATTGCATCTTGAAACAGAGTTGCAAAGGGTACAATTGAATCATCGCCAACTGAAGTTCAGTTATTCCGTTTGAAATTGCTTTTACCGCGTTACGCGTCCAAAAGGTGGTCTTCCAAATTGATCCCTGAAATGCGATCGATCGATCACGAACGTGCCGGGCTAACTGTTTTTTTCACGAACACGAATTTATTCCCGGCATTAAGCGAATATCTCACTTTTTGCGCCACGATAAATCCCCTGTAATTTCGATCAGAACGGGGCTGAACGGAATGCGAGCATCCACGTAGCGAATTTTGGTCGTCGTCCCGATCCGTGAGACGTCCAGAAGAAAATTGAATCCGGCTCGTGGAGAAACAAACAGCTGGAGAGCCACGGGATGATTTAATGTGGCCGTCCGTCACGACGCGTATACCTTTGCCCACTCGAGACGGACGTTCCCGCTTCTTCTCGCTTGGAAATCTGTCTAGTCGCGTGGCAACTCGCGGGCGTTGCCCTACGTGCCTTTCAGAGATCCTAACGTCTCGCCTTGACGTCCCCTTCGTAACGTTTTGCCGAGCTAATTAACTTGATGCCGCACGAAACTTGGGAACTTGTCTTCTGTTCCAAGTTGGACAGCCGTTTCGTCGAGATCTTAGAAACGATGATTATAGATTAGCCGTCGTCTCAAGTTCAACAGACTCCTCTGCATTTTTAGGTTTACGTCCTTTGACGAAGAACCGATTTTACCTCATTAATAACGTATACATTTCTCTTAATAATGTGCTAGCTTTCTGATAATTTTGGGGTTAATTTGTTTTGAAGTAGAGTTTGTACATATGTATGTTGTCGAGGATACTCACTGAATCAATTTATAGAAAGTTTCAACTACCTCTGTTGTTCATAATGTGAAGATAATATTTAATAATTCTGAACCCACAAACATAGAAGTCATTTAACATAATCTAACTTAAGGAACTCTTGGAGCAAATCAAATTATCCTTTCAAGGTAATTAAACTCAAAGGTTAGTTAGACCAGGTTATATTACCTTTAATTTCACATTAGAGTTGAGAGAATATTCCACTAAATGATCAAAAACTTAGTTCTAACAATGCAAACAGTGAGTATATCAAACTTCAGTATCCGATATCGGCGAAGTTGTGTGAAAAGAAGAAAGAAATGTATGGTAAGTAGGATGAGTTAAAATTAGGTTAGCTTAGGGTTAACTATCGTGTTCTCACTATACCGTGTCACGAACACAGTGACAGGCTTAAAGCCATAAATATCGATGGGGGTTCGTTCTGGTCTATCTAGCCTGCTTGCACAATGTTTCGCGCGCGCGGAATGTTCAATGAAGCGTTCAGATGCGCGTAAATAGCAGGCGTTTCGCGAACGGTTGGTTCAGCGGCGAAATCCAGAGAGAAGGGACGACAAACATGTAGCAGCATGAGGTCACCCGTTCGAACACGACACCATCTTGTCGAAACAGCAGGATCTGGCCTGACACGGCTGCTGGACAAATGGATTCAGGAAGATTCCGCTAACGAATCCGCTGATTTATCGCGTGCTCGGACTAGCCCCGTTTTCTTGGTACCATGTCAGTTTCCACGTACGGGCATCGGAGTAAGAATTATTGCGACTACCGTCCGGTCTGACGGAAATACGAGCGTGGTTTGTTTCTACTGGTGTATGGGTAAATAAGTATTACGATGGGGATAGTAGATACTGTTTTCGGTGTCAAAGAGCTTTATTGACATGTGCAAACGAACGTTCTACGATCTACACTCTGTAGTTTGTTGCACTACATTAGCGTAAGGCAATAACGTTCGTGGAAGGAATGGATGCTGAAGGATGATGATGTGTTCAATGGTATTGATTCTCAAGAGGTGTATTTATAGAATATTGAATATAGCAATTGTAGGATTTTACATCCCCAAATTTACAAATTTCTTAAGTCAATTTCCATAACTCTAAATTAAGAAATTTCTAAGTTCCAAAGTTTTCACAATCCTATGTTCTCAAATTCCCGAAATTGAATCTCCCCAAATTCGCAAATCTCCAAGATCCTAAATTCCCAAGTTCTAAAATTCTTCACATTCGCAAATCCTCAAATTACTAACTGCCCAACTTCCCAAGTCAAATTATCAAATTCTCATCCCCAAAATCCCACATCTCCAAATTCTCATATTCCCAAATTCCTATATCCACAAATCTTCACATCCTCAAATTCCAATATCTCCAACTTCCAATATTTCAACGATTACGCTCCCCATACTGCCCCCTAACATATTCTCGCCAACTAACTACACGTACTCATAGTAGCGAAAGGGTTAAATTTATCGTTCGACCTTTCAACCGTGCCGACCGTGTTTGAACGTTGTTCCTCCACGCCCCGTCAACGCGAATTCCAGTAATAATAAATTTTTAGATGATTGATTTATCGTTTTACCAGATCGTTGCGTAGGTGTTCAGCGAGCCGGTGATTAACGCCCGATGGACGCGATTAAACGCATACCGAGAGCGACAGGAATTTCAGGGAGAAGTGGAAACTAGATTGTCATGGTTGAAATGCTTCCACTGCGCTTTGGATCGTGTGCGATGTGGATAAACTGTGGTAAAGGGTTCGGCGATGATTCCGGAGTTGATTGAACGTTGTAATCGATTAATTGGGTGGAATTTTAGTTGAATGTGGTCGGAAGGTTTGGAAATGTTGAGATAGGTGTGGTTCGGGTTCATTCGAAAGATTTATAATCGCGCGTTTGGTCGGAACTCGAGTGAGAGAGAGTAGAGTGATTTTAAACGTGTTACCGTTCGATCGCAGCTGCTTATAATTCACCTCGCGGGAAATATAAAAGAGGGTAAATGAAAGCAATGGAATCAGGATTTTAATCCTGAACCGATAGTAGGTTGAAAGATTAAGTTCACGAGTTTTAAAAAATTACAAACGAGTTTGCTGTAATGTGATGGTAGAAATCGTATTTAAAATTCACTCGAGTATATGATTGCATAGCTACATGTGCATAAATGACCTTCAACAGTAAAAGGGCCTCTATTATCAACAAAACGAAGAAAAACACCGATCATTTAACTGTAATTTCCTCCGCATTTAATCTACCTGTCTGAGCTTCGTTGGATGAAAATATTCCATTTTTTTAGGTACTTTAATACTCCCATTGCGATTCATTGATCTATAATGAAAAGGTTTAAGTCCGAATCGAATACCGATGTCCCTATAAACGGCACGTTTCACTCGTGTTATAAGGCCAGGGGTCACGCGTTGCGCGATCAACAAGCACGATGTTTTTTTATTTCACCTCCATCCTCGCCTTTTCATCTTCTTTATGCTCCCATGCGTGCACACGTACGCGTGAATGCGATCTACGCATTGGATTTCACGTGAATCGCGCCCCTCGACGAATTACCAGACTGGATTTATCGTCGAAGAAAAAGGCTCGCAGGGTATTTCGGTAATCCTTTGGCGTGGACCAAGATGCCGGCACCTTTGATGCGTGGGCGTGGGCCACGCAAATCGAATCGGTTCGTGTCTCATCACGTTTCGTCCAAATCACGGCCATTCCGCGTAACCGAGTCTGATTAGAATTTATGTGTACTTATGCCTTTCTATCGGTGCTTCTGATCAGCAGTTTTGGGCAATCGTATTTCAATAATTGCTATTTTATTTGTGGTTGCATACTATACATTATAGATTCCATATATATTCATACATAGATTCTATATAAAGCTGAGATACCTGTGTAATAAAAATGTCCAAGATAAACCTTGGCCCTACTATGATCTACATATATTTTTAATTTATGGTCAACAAAGATGAACTAATTGCGTTCCTTTCTATTTTGTTCTAACAAATGCAGCACCAAACCTTGAAGACTTACACACCGTTTTTGTGACACAATAAAATTGAATCCTCCACCCCTAATTTCTTTCGTATACCCTTCCCTCGTCGCAACAGCAAGGTGTTCTAGGTTAGAAACATATTCGCCAACCCCTGAGAAGGCACATGGTCGTATTGCTTGTACGATCAACAAATTTACGAACATCCTGGACTACCGCTATCTGCCCCCTTTCAGACATGTACCGCATCCAGCACAGACACAAATACGAACATTTCGCTGTCGACACACCACGGGCATGTTTTCTCAGCTGGTGCCCTAACTCTCGATCTCGACGATCCTCCACCTCCAGCTCCCTCGTCTTCTTCTTCCATGCCACGGCAGATCCTGGTGGATCCTTTCAAGACACGGTCGGCTACCCACAAAGGATCTGCCCTTTCATACGCACGTTATTATACTCTTTACAGAATATCGTTCCACCTTCTCTCAGTGAAAGAAAGAACGAGGACTTGGCCCGGTGACGTGAGTGTTGGTGTTACTCGTTCTTATACGTGTGTATCGCCCACGCATTGTGGCTCGAGCCTCCTGGCCAGGGTGGACGTTTCGACGAAAGCCTCGAGATTTTCTCGTTTAATTTGTTGTTATAGCTGCTTGAGATGCGGATCGGGCCATTCGTTCGACCCCAACATCCTCAAACATTCATTATGTTTTTTTGTAACACATCCACCAATGCCGAAACGCGACTGGAATCGCGGCTTTTGCGCGGACCCCTGTTTGCTCTGTACTCGATGGGAGAGATGTGTTTGCGCCGATGGTTGCATCCAGCTAACCGTCTCTATTAATCGGGATGAAATAGGGCTGGATTAAGGTGTGTTCGGGACATACTGGAACGGACTGAAATGTGGCCGCAACATGGGTTACCAAACCGAGGGATGATTAAGCTTATCCTGTTACGCGGTCAACCTTTCGATACCTGGAAAGGGGTACTTCAAAAATTATAACAACCAATAGACTATTTTTCAGATGGTATACACCTCATATACATGTAGGAACCGATGTATAAATTTTTCATATTCTATGATTGAACATAACGCAGTTCAGTTAAGCCTTTATACGATACTTTTGAAAATACAAAGTCTACATACAAATTTGAAAGTAGTCTTCATATAGAAGTGTTCATGTAGAGGTTTGGAAACGCATATTGCAAGATATCCAGCGGATTTTCTAATCCGAACAAGAATAGAGGGAAGAGTAGCTCGAACAAACACAAATTGAGTTCAGAGAGTTCAATTGAGCAATTTGATCGGTCCCTGCCACGATTACATCACCGATTGCATCTGATGCGATTAGGAGGCGGTATTATCGCGGTCCATTAGCGATTGTTTGGTAAGGAGAAGCAAGTCAATCTTTCTCGTTCGATGAATCGTAAGGAATGCACCTCAGGTTCATCGGCAACCTCGAAAACTTAGTGGAGCGTTCGCGTACTCGGGCCGGATCTCTTCTGACTGATTTGGCACATTTTCCTCCTCCATTTGCAACCAGAAGAGTGCTTCTGGCTTTTCGACAAGAGTTCCCCTTGTGACGAGGTGTCCGTCGAGCGTCGAATTAAATCAAGTGTTTGTACTCTCGTTGGATTATCAGAATCTGCCTAGGTCATCGGTGAAAGTGCTCAAAAAGACATGGCGAGCTTCTGCACTTGGGAAAACAGGACCAAAACATTCCAGGAGAAGTGGATTTCGTTCCGTTACCGCTGTTTGGAAGTCCTCTTTGGAAATGGCACCATCACGGTCCACGTCCATCTTTCTGATTAACAAGTCTATCAAGTCCTGAAATATTTTGATGAACATTTGAAAACATTTCAAACGATTCTGATGGAATTTTGATATAGAACTCATCTCTTTCGTGAAATTCGGGTAAGTTTGGTTAAGAAACTGAAATTGTTTGTGAATATTTATTGATTTTCTATGAAATAACTTTGTAAGAAAAGTAGGATAGTTATACTTTAACAGCTTCATCAGGGTTCTCGTCGTTCTGTAATTTTATTAGACATCCACGCATCATTGGAAATATCTGATCCTTTTTCAGTCTCTGAGTCCCCATATAGTCATACGTCTATGAATTTATGATTTTCATTAATTTCATTCATAAATGAGCATTTATAAATCTGTTATGAATCTATTTGAATCATTTTCGTTAAAAATTAGGATACAGAAAACTTAAAAAGTGGATAAGCTAAATTGTAGAAAAATAACAAAGATGTTACAACAAATACCTGATAAGCAAAACGTATTTTTTCGTCCAAATCCCCACGAAGAATGGTTGACATACCTTCGATCCACTGATCAAGATGTATCTAAAAGATTATGTATGAATAACTCCTTTCTTTCATCACTTTTTCCAAATATATAATTACCATCAAAGCATTGCGTTTGTCAAATACAGAGAATATTCTGTCGATCAATATGTGACGGATATTTTCCGTGAAGTCAAGACCGGAATGAAAAATATCTCGAAACTGTAATCTATTCATGGGACCCAGTGTCTCGATGCATTTGCGATGAATAATAGACAAAGCTGCAAAATATGAATAAATTACGCAAAAGTGATTAAGCGCACTGTATGAAAGAGGTATAACCTTCAACTTCTCGATAATTGAAACGAGTCTGTTGTGCCAATCGCTTGAATCTTTGAGTGTTATTTGTTCGAAAGACGATCTCTTTCAGGGTATTATTTAACATATCAATCGGCTGTTCGGCAGGCATTTTGAATTATTTTTATACTTATAAATTTTGCAAAGTTTATTCACAATGTTTTTTGGTTATGAAGAACTTCTTAATTTTGAAATAGCAAGTCAATTGTTCTGCTTCTGAATTGTACATTGTACTACACCTTTTGTAATTAATTCGTGATAGTGCTTAGAAAAGTCTGTGTAAATGGCCATGGTGGGCCATGTGCGTTTTGTCAAGACGCTTTCACGGTTGCGAGGGAAAGTCCTTTGAGGCCAAAAGGGCAATGAATAGTCGTTAAGGGCCGTGGTGACGTGTCCTCACAGCCAACGTTTTGCCGAGAAGGCAGTCTTGTTCTGACTGTGAACGTGAAAACATACCACGGACTAGACGTAGTATTTTTAGATTATCGAAGTTATTTCATATTACCACGCTCTCACGGTATTTTCCTGACTTTTTGCATTCGAAATAATATATTAACTATTTGATAATAGTGTAGACAACATTTGGAGGTATCTGGCAATTTGTTTAAAAATAGATATACAAGGTGCATTGTCACTGAAATACCTGTAATTGCTACTGTCTAACATCGGCCCATTAGCTCAGTTGGTTAGAGCGTCGTGCTAATAACGCGAAGGTCGCGGGTTCGATCCCCTCATGGGCCATCTTTTTTTATTTTGCATTTTTGTGTCTATATACATTACATAATTTAAGAAAAGTAATCCTAAAAAGATTTAGATTTATAATGTCATATCTTGCATCAAAGTTACACATATTTTACATTGTATAATACACATGTTATGTAGTAAGACATATTTCCTACCAGTATTTGTATTTATCTTAATATTGTACAGATTGTGCAAAGTATATCTGTTCTTATGATGATAAAGAAGTAATTGCACGTCATTTTACGATAACAGTTCGCGAGTTCGATAATCAGTTCGTTTGGACCTTTCACCTCCACAATTAATATCTTTGACTTAAAACCATTACAATCTTTACGTAATGATAAGATATATTAAAACTTATAAAAAACACAAGTAAAAATATATCTTTGTTGAAATATATTAAAATTCAAAGATACACAACGAAAGTTAATTACATTCGTAGGTGATCATTATTGGATGAATGTGATCATGAACGTGTATTGTCATAACACACATGGCCATAACTACTACTATAAATCTGAACAAGACCTATTAATGTTATGCAATTTTACTTCTTAATTGAAATGTCTTATTTTCTGCTACTATTCGTTAAAAACTACATCAGTGATATCCACGTTCATATGTTAATATAAAATATATAAACTAGTTTTTGAGGGAACTACCCTGACAAGACTGATGCCACACAAAGATCACACTTCATCGACCCAGCAGTATCTCACCGTCGCCAATAAGCGTTACACGAATCTTCATACAAATTGGACCGAACTTGCTGATGCAATCCCCATTCTCTAGATTCAACCTGATCCCGGTGTCATCTCCAGCGAGCACCCTAATCCCGAACAAAACTCGCAATCCCCTGAAACCATGTTCCCAGAGATCCAGCAGAGGAGTCGTACGACTCGTCTCGCATCACATACCGACTTACATTACCGGCGTAGCGTTTCAATGATGTCAGCACGCCAGACCCCTGTCACCGTTAAGCACTCAATCAAGCCGAACAGTCGGGAGAAACAATGAGCGAATGAAGTTCCAGTCGCGTGGGTGTTTCGCGCGATAATACGCGGCGAGGACAGACGCGAGCGTGTACGCGCGCTCAAGAAGTTCCTCCGGCACGGTCCCTGTAATCACCGGCTCATTAGTCCTCGCCGGCAGATAAATTACGGCCACGAAGACAGGCAAAAGAGCAGTATAGCATTGTCTCTCGCGGCAGAGGTTACCCGGCTAAGTGTACGGCAAATCGGTTTCGCGAAAGCCGCTACGTGCAATAAGAGAGAGAGACAGCATGAAATTCCTGGTCCTGTTCACAGGGCTTGAAGTCGAACGACCGTAATCTTGGGCTATCTAACGTTGTAAACGCGGCGAGGTGATGATTTGCGACCTCCCTGCAGCGAACGTGGCTTCAGGGAGGAACGCCAGACTCTCTCGACCCTTAGATTCAATTTCGCGGGGCGTCAGACGCTGACGCGACGTCCGCCCACCTTTTGCGAGACGTTGATGTACGATACGGTGCACCGGCCCCGACGCGTGAAACTTCGACGATTCGAGCTTGGATTGTTTTTTCACCTCGTAAAACGCTGCCGACTTTTTCTTCTTTCCCTCGCTCTGTGCACTGCGAATTCGATTTACTTCTCAATTTACTTCTGTTCAATAAAGTTTAATCGACTAAAATTTAGTTTAGTTAAATGATTTGACATGTTTCTAATGATCAGTTGATCTTACATAATAAATTTAAAATGAAGTTATATTTGCACATAAAATCCAAATCTGTACCCTCACATCTGAGTGGGTACACATGGGTACACGTAAATGAAGTACTAAATGTAATCTTTTCAGGAATAAAGGAACATAGCTCGATGCAATATGATCCACTTTCTTCTTTCTCCCTGTTCACACAGCATCATACTGGAGTACAGTACATATTTCGCACTCAGGCACACTACATTCGTCTTCATCCTTATCGTAATATTATACAAAGTGCCTTCGCACAAATCTCACGTACATCAAATGAAGTTATACGTGGAATCTTCTCGTCTAAGAGAATACATATACATTGATGTACAGCAATCTCTTCAAGAATAAATTTAGATCCCTATGACCCACTTCCGCATTTTTCACAGATCACCATAAGGAAATCCACTTACTTGGACATATTACCTTTCTCTTCACAGGTATCTGTACAAAATATCTTCGCACAGAAATGTATCAAATAGAGGTAAACAACCTTTGAAGGAATATATAAAATTGCTAATGGAGCAGAAATCTCTTCAAGAACGAACGTACATGTTCATACAGCATGACTCACCATCTTATTTTACCATATTCGCGTGTGAGCACTATAAGGAAGTCGATTGACCCTTCCGTTCTCACAGTCTCGATCGGTGAAGCGTATCGATACCCTTCGAGAAAAACTCTCTCCATCTCGGAGATGTCCGGTTAACCATCGTTCTCGATTAGAAGGTATGAAACTGGTGGCAAGTAACGTATACATCAAGGAGTTAATTAAGACACCGGACATCGAGCCAAAGATCCGAACGCGCAATAATTCACGAACGTAAGCTAGTCGAGCCGTGAGAAAGACGCATCCTCGTGCGTGTTACACAATTTACATTTCATAACGTGCACGGGAGCGGATCCGCGCTTGATCGTAAGGACGCGCGTAAATA
This sequence comes from Megachile lagopoda, assembly GCA_036983795.1. Lineage (NCBI taxonomy): Eukaryota > Metazoa > Arthropoda > Insecta > Hymenoptera > Megachilidae > Megachile > Megachile lagopoda. Next base: position 7,311,054 of record CM072797.1, on the reverse strand, counting down.
TCCTGGCTGCATCGATGCACGCGATCCAGACGCTTGATTGCACCACGTGAAAGCTACGAAGATCTAGAGATCCTACGGTGAGCCACCGATTATCGAGAGGGTGCCGATCGAAGGTTAGCATGTCGTTACGCAAGCGTCAGGCTTCGACACGCAACTCTTCTCTTGCCTACAGCGCTGATGGACACTGATAGACAGACTATTTCTCGATGAGAACATTGGGATTTTTTGAATTTACATATTCTGAAATTTTTGGTTTTGAATTACTAAGTTACCGAATTTCTAATTTTCCGAATTTCTATTCTTCCGAATTCCTAAACTTCCGAATTTCTAAATTTCCGAAGTTCCACATTGCCATATTCCTAAATTTCCGAATTCCTACACCCCCGAATTCCTAAGCTTCCGAAATTCTAAATTTCCTAATTTCTACACTCCCAAATTCCTAAACTTCCGAATTTCTAAATTTCCGAATTCCTACACTCCCGAATTTCTATTCTTCCGAATTCCTACACCCCCGAATTCCTAAGCTTCCGAAATTCTAAATTTTCAAATTTCTATACTCCCAAATTCCTAAACTTCCGAATTTCTAAATTTCCGAATTTCCACATTGCCATATTCCTAAATTTCCGAATTCCTACACTCCCGAATTTCTATTCTTCCGAATTCCTACACCCCAATTCCTAAGCTTCCGAATCGCTAAATGCCCAAATCTCTAAATTATCAGATCCCAAAAATTACCCAATCCAATACTCCCAAATTTGTTAACCCCCAAATTCTCAATCACCCTACGCTCGAAAATTCCTCTTCAATTTTTCAAGTTTCCAATCACCCAAAAATGGAGTATGGCCGTCCTGGTTTCACGCAACAGTATAAGATATGCACGCGACTAGCCATAAGGTCATCGACGGGCACCAGACTTGCCCATCACGTCCCACACTCTTTGAACGCCGGCTCCGTTCGTGTAGAGTTTATACCCGACTTGCCTGGGTTTATGGAAACGATGTAATTAAGAATGTTGCTCGTAATTGGTTCTCAGGATCGTGTTTTAGATCGATGTGGAAAGAGAAGATCTACGGTGGTTGAGATACTGCTTGGGAATGTGTAATCCGATGCTTTGCCAGAGAACATGCTACAGCAAATTTTATTTTTGAATGAAACTCGTTTTTGTGTTCCATGTGAAGTTTGGTGTTTTAGAGGCTACAAGGGTCCGTGGAATTTAAATTGCAGATGAAGATAAGGAATGTTTGAAATTTTCTTATGATGTACTTTTCTTTATTAATGAGATATAGGCGAGATATTATCGTAACGATAAATGTAATTATTATTTGATTCGTCCCTCCCGTAAGTTCTATTAAATTTCAAGACCTGCAATCAGCTACCTTATGAAATCAAACGTGCACGATACTTTAAATATCTTTTTATCGAACATTCGGTATTTTTATGTACCTCAATTTGTAGCCGATTAACTACTTAACTTTTATTTCAAACACTTTTTGCGATCGTCAGAAACATTTACGTTGTGCGTACTATTTCTGAACTCGTACAAAAACATTATGATCGTTATAATTCATTCGAAAGCTCGTTTGCTCCTTTTATCACCAATAAACCTAGATCTGCTTGCATGGGAATTGCATAATTAAATACGACACGAACCCAGCACGGCAGTTTTCCGGAATTAAAACGAAGATCAAACATAACCTCCTGTTTCCACCATCGAGTATTCAGCTTCTTAGCTTTCCAAGGCCTCCCAGAACGGTCATTAACGAGGCGCGGATTAATTAGAATTTCAAATTACTCGGTACCGTGGTGCCATAAACAATTCGAAGCAGACTGGCCCCGACTGCACGGGTAAGCGTTAATACCCAAAATCAAAGCGTGCACACGCGATGAAGGGCCCAACACTCTTTATGCGAGCATCGGGCGCGATTCATAGTCGGGCTGGTTCTCTACGTCATTTACAAACGGTACAAGTGGTCCATCATAAATTTCGGCTTCCTATCGACGTCTGAGATCGTATTTATCTAACAAATAATTATTCCCGATTATCTGGCGGGTGATGCATGCGTTGGCAAACAGAGATCAAAGATACGACGACCGACATCGAGCCGTGGCCCTTTGTTTAACGCTTAAAAACCAAGCCGAGAGGCACCGGTCAACAATTTTCGTTTTATTTACGACGTGGTGGCGGAGTGGACCGAGCACACCGTCGTCTGCCGTGTGTGGGTGTTGATGCAAGGGTTGAGCACCTATTACCATCGTTGCCTTCGGGGTAGACTACCCTGATGCCTGGCGCATTCAAATTTTAGAGTTATTGCCGTGTGACTGCACGTGGCCCTGTTCTGGCTCCCACAGGAGAGGGCGTTTTCGGAATGGAAATTGTGATCTGGTGTCGTTCGTTGCCTCAAACCCTCCAACGACCTCTGGATAGTGCATAAATTTATTGAATGTTACGGTGTTTTGACTCATTCTGATATATTGACCTCAGAGAAATATTTGCGTTAGACAATTTTGCGATATTAGATTAATTATTTCCTTTGAGCAGTATAATTATACTATTACAATAAGTATACTATTAAACAGTACAATTTTTATAAATCATAGAGATTTCTATTTCATCTATTTCATTTCTATTTCAACTCTTTCTCGAGAACTTTCCCTGGTACGTGTAAAATAGTTCAAAGTTTTTTCGAGACAAGTGTTGCTTTCGACGTTTCAGAAAAAACGTGAAAATCAAACAAGGATTTCCTCGATGTAGGAGATTGATTAATCGTCTCAGGAAGTAGCCACGAGATGTTTCTTTAGGATGTTCTGTAAAAACAGACCTGTAGCGCGTGTTAAATTCATCAAGGGTGGAGTTCTTAATGATCCACACTTTACTTCTGCGTGGAAAAACGGGAAATGATTGATGATCATCGAAATTTGATTGCTGAAATCTCGTTGACGCAGCTGGCTACTGTTTTCACAATTGTCAAACATCCTCCGCTCTATCCGCGTGTATTTATCAGCTTAATTACCTCATTTCCTCTATCCGTGTTTATGGAACATTGCACGTTTTCATGAACGTTCGTTAATGTTACTCGAAAGTCAAACGCAGCTTTCATCTGTTTTACTGAATTTTAGCTTATTGATTCATTTTGAATTATTAATTTATATAATTATAATGATATAACTGTAAAAGGGTTTGACAGTAAAAATTGTACATATTTCTTGACATAAAATAACAATTATTCAGTGAGTGTAATCGAATGTAAGTTATTCATGAAGCAGATGTTTTAGCAGAAAACGGTAAATAGACTCGTTGCGACGAAACAGAATTATTTATCAAAGTCACCTAATATCAAACTATGAGAACTAGTATGAAACTATCGACAGTTCAGCAGGACTAAGATATAATTTTTATGTCTTCATCCCATGTCTTGTTAATAACAGTATAATACGTCCACAGATGCTGCACGACCATTAGAACCTCCACCCCCAGTGCAAATGAATGGCAGGGAAGCCGAATGTCCACAAAACGCATATCCACGGGTGGTTCGCGTATCGTGAACTCCGAATTGTTGTGTAACAACATTGGAGTAAGTTGTACGACAAATGTCGAACGAAGGCTCGAACTAAGTGAACCGTGAATCGATGGGATCACGGTTAGCAAGCCGTCCAGGATTTCTTTCTCCGTGGCGCGTCTTTCCCTATTGTGAATAGGAACATCTTGGACCTCATACCGTGACATTGTGTAACAAACGAAGAGAAACGTGGCCAGAGGATCGAAGGGTGTGGATATGTACGCAGGATTGAATGCGTGGGTGGCGGAGTCACACGCCGTCAAGGAAAACTTGAAATCCGGTCTAATAAGGCGTCCCAACGTCGCCACACGCCTCGTTAAATTTCCTTATACTGTTTACGCCGTTTGAGTCCCGCGAAAAATATGTTTGCCTAGGCTTCTCTTCGGAAAATATTTGTGGCCTTCTAGAAAGGTATGTTTATAAGTTCTCGAAACGTACATATGCCACAAGGTGTATTATTCTCCAGGTGAAAAAAGATGATTACACTTGCTTAGGATTATTGGCTGAGTTGTACGAGGTATTTATTAAACAGGAAATACACAGACCTACTGCGAATATTAATGTTTTCAATATTTGGGCACTAGAAGTGTAAAGTAATTTTTGAGAGGGGAATCAAACATTAGTTTCATTAAATCTGAAGGTCCAACCATATTTCAAATTATCCAACGCAGTTTTTCCTTTCATTTAAACACCTGTTTCCCAAAACCAATCTAGTTAAATTTCATACCACATGGTCATTCAACCCTAGCCAGGCTACCATAGGCCCGTCATAAATCTCGAGGGTGAACAACAAAACCGCCACCCCCATTAACTTGGATCCATAAAAAGGTGTCGAGAACGCGGATGAACGTCTGGCAATTTCCGGTGTATTTATAACTCGCAGACGTCTTCAACCCTTGTTAATAAATGAACGCAGGGTGATCGCGACAAATGGGGTGGTAGATGTCTGCAATCTTGAACAACGTCGGACACGTTCCATCGCTCGTCCCACGGCTATCATCCCCTATCAACGTGCGGTAGGACTGAAAAATCGTGTCAGCTTTATCACAAGCTTTTTCGGACGCGACTAAATCAGGCGTGTTCCTTTTAAGCGGTTGGTGGGCGTTGAAATGCAGCTTGTCTCGTTTCGATGGCACGAGGATCGGCTGTCGTCGTGCACCGGAAAAGGAACAGTCCGGATTGAAAGAATAAATTGCCTAAGTCAACGAGAGAAATGAGAAAATTATTCTGAGATCCCTTAACGCGTTTTAGGCGTTGCATCGTGGCTGCTTGCCATTCGTTTATAGGTACGGTTAATAGTGAACGAACGAAGGGTGAATTTTGCAGGATTTAGAATTTTCGTGGTAAGAAATTTACATCACTTGCAATAACTGTAAGAATACAGTTATTTAATAACTTAGTTATTTAATACTTAAGTTATTTAAGTATGGATTTTCGTCCTTTCATTTTGCAGTACATAAAATATTCGAAAATTTCCTGAATAATTTTTACTGTTTTCGTTAGGATTTTAATATTAAAATTGTGTTCGGTACTTGAAATGTAAACTTAATCACTGTGCAGATTCTAATGGGTTAATGTAGAGTAAGAAATCCCTTTCCGGCCATTTTCTTTTTCCGAGGTTCTTTATTTTCACGGACAATAGATCCGTCTGAAAGAATATTCTTTACAAACGGTTACATAATCTACATCTCTCGCAGTTCAGGAGGAGCAGATGTCTCGCGACGAACGGTGGCATAAGAAATATTTAACATACAAGGACTGAAAGGGCCGGCATTCCTAATTTTCAGTCTGGCCGGCATCCAATCTGAGTCGTCGGGATCCACAATGCCGCTCTATTTCCTTGACGCGTATACAATCGCGTCATAGTAATCCTGTTAGGAGACGCTTCGCTGGCCAGAATACACCCCGCTGGGAACAGAAAAAGGGGGTGCCATCTCTCAGTCGGGATCGAGCAATCTCAGCCCACGTTAAAGGCAACTCGATTTATCGCAAAATAGATTCCGCCTCGTCTCCGACGTATATCGGTTCTGTTTCAGCTGACGCGTTGCAAGCTTTTCGTGCAAATTTTATTCAAATCCGATACGCTTGATGCGATTCCCTTCCGAACCATCAGTATTTTTTGCGCTCTTTATCGTCGGACCGATTTTAATTTCAAATTCAGCTTTGTTTTAGACGGTCAGCGTAGAACAGATACATTTTACACTTTTTAATATTACAGGTAACGAAGAAACCTTTATTAATCAATTTTTAATTACGAGACGGAGTTAGCAAGTAATTAGACAAGTTAGATTTTTTATTACAGTTTAATTACACTATTTTGGACAAAAAATATTTGATATTTTTAAAGAAATTCAGGTGAAAATGAAGTTTGTGTTTAAATCATTTGTTCTATTATTTTGATTGTTAAATCTTCAGATAAGGCTCACAATGAATAGAGAGATATTGGTATTTTTGAAACGTAGATTGCAAGAAATGGAAATTGTGTAATGCAAGAAGCTTGTGTATCTGTTCAATTATGGTATCATATGGATGGTGATGATATAATTAAAGTTTGTTAACTCCAAAGTTATTTTCCTGTTTCAAATATCTTAATCTGTGCTTAGACTCGAGGTACAACGTAGTATTACTATTCTCTGAAGCGATACCCAAGAGAGATGACGAAATTCCGTAACACGGATCATGTTTACCAGGTTCTCGTCCAGTAAACAAAATTCCCGGACAAACAGACCGTCCGTGTACCAAACATCAGAGAGATCCGATCTGCGTGTACCGTCCATAAAGCTTGGGTAGCAGGATCGATACATAGCATCCAAATAATTCGCGCTTTTGTGGACCAGTAAAGAACGAGTTTGGCAGACGTCCCGCGACAAAAGGCGGTTCCCGTGTCCGTTCCTGGCCGGAGAATAATCCTTTCGTAGTAAATTACACTTTAAAGGAGGCTTTCGCGAAGATCGGCCACGAGTCGCATTAAATCCCTTATAGCCGGTATTGTGGAATTTGCTTGTAAACAAGATTTAGGGATTTGTCCCGTAGGCACGAAAATATGATAAGCCGTTCGTTTCTCGGCGTTCTGCATTCTGTCTGGCCCTGTCTCTGCCCCCTCTTGCTCGATCGTGTTCTCCGGACACACCGTCGTGTTTATGAAACGTAAAACCGTGAAAAAGCTCGCAAAGAGGATTTTCGGACTAAACCGTCGCCGGATCCGCGGCGTTAAGGAAGAAGATTGCCGGTAAAAGTCCGGGACAGGTCGTATCAGGGACCGATGCGATGCGCAACGGTATAATATCGCGGAACATAATATTTTTAATCCACTTTTTTCATCGAATATCAAGCACACGTATTCGAACCGATTCGAGGAAACCTAATATTCGATCGAGGCTCTCGTGTTCCATCGATTCCGTATTATTTCCCGGGCAAGAAGGGATTACCGTGAATGGCTATATACTTTTTAATCCAACGACCGGTAACCGGATAGCAACGATAGATCGAGGTTTATCGATCTTAAATTACCGATACACCGTTGGAACTGGGTCGCGCACACCCACGTGTTTGCCAGCCGCATTAAGGATTACCCCTGGCGACGTGTAATCTCGATTAATCACGGGGCATGAATTCTGATGCGAAAAAACATCCCTCGTCCAACCGCGCTGCGTTACCTTCCCTTTTCGTTTTTCCCTCTTTTACTTTCGAACTCGTGCGTACACTTTACTCGTGGGAATTCCTCAACGTTACGATACAACCTACCTACTTTATTTTCAGCGTGTGTAATTGGGAAAGTTGGTCAATTCAGAAATAACCGGTAGGGTAAACCGCACTGGCACTGTTGCGCTTGGCAATATTTATTACATTAGATATTGCATCAATTTTTCTTATTCCTACAATTTCTTATGAAATATTCGACTTTAAAAGTTGACTTTTTTAATGCAGTAATGTCAAAGTTTCGAGTTTTAGGGATTGCTAACTTGGTAATATAGAAGTACATAATGTTTTTGCAAATTTTCAAACTGAGAAATTGTTCCTCGTGAAACATCGATAATTACATATTTTGTTACTACACTTTTTCGTACGCAATCTGTTCCAATAAGAAAAGGGGAAGATAGTAAATAATCGATACGAATAAGATCGTACGTTGATGAACATCTACGGTAATCATGTCTGCAAGGATCGATATAAAAGAGTCGTGAAAGTAAGCTAAGGCGATATTCCGGTAATGGAAGGTGATGACCTCGATCAAAATTTGACCTTCGAGATTCGATAATTCGTGTAATTGCAACTTTCGGCCGGAAGCTTGAAATTAATGGTTATTTCAAGATGGTTGGCTGCCAGAGATGAATCGATGCCACAGGTCCAGGACCTTTGCCGTCGGGACTATTCATCAAACGCGATATACGTGACCGAGTCCTTAATTAAAGCTATGCATACAGCACAATTAGAAACGCCACGAATGGACGAACGAAACGGAAGGCGTACGGTGTTCTTCGACGAATAATTTATACGAGACGCGTATTTAGCGGGGCCGACAAATCGTCCTAACGAGAATCGATTTCCCGATAATTAAAGTGGGAATTGATAGCTTGCAAATCGATACACCTTCATTTGCAATATTTCAAACATTATCGGACGGTCCAATCCTGATTATTATGAGCCCCATCAATTTATCGTTTTTCTTGTACTTTAATACTTTGATTCAAAGTAATACAATTTCACTATCATAGTTTCAATTTCTAAAGTTGAAAATTCTTCAAGTCTCAAAGGTAATAAGGTTCAAAAATCTTAAAGTCTCAAAGTTCCCAAAGTTTCAAAAATCCTAAAAGATCTGAAAATTTCGAAGCGTCAAAGTGAACAATTTCGAAGGTCCAAAGTTTTAAAGTCCTAAGGTTTAAAATTCTTAAGGTTCGAAATTATCGAATTCCAAAGTTCTAAAATTCTAAAGACATGATGTATGAACTTTTCAAATTCCCAAAGTCCCAAATTCTTAAATTCCTAAAAGTTTCAAAGTCTCGAACCCCCCGAAGTTCCAAATCCCCAAATACCCAAAAATTCAAATGTCCTAAACTTGCAAGTACTCAAATATGGAACTCCAAAGTTCGAAGTCTGAAAATCGCAAGAATCCAAAATTCCGAAACATAAAAATGAAAGTTGCCATAGTTATGGAACTCAAAACTTTCGATATCTTCAAAATCACAAAGTTCGGAGATCAGCAACGTAGCTGCAATTTTCGTTCTATAAATCGAACAATTTTCATTCTTCGTCTAAAATAATAAACCACATGGAGTATCTTCTAGAACCATCCGTGCATGACATTTCGCTTAGTATACCTTTTTGAAAAGCGGGAAAGGTTAAGCTGTCCGCGTCTCAGATTCGCATTGGTTGTGGGCGTGCGGAAATACAAGGAACGAACGGCTGGATCCATGGTTCGCATTCTTCGAGGCATAAAACCGATACGTGACTTTCTCCTACCTCTTACTTGACACTTTCTATCGATAAAACGATTTGATTAGCAAGAACCGAAGGAAACGGTCACGACGAACGGAGATACTTAACGCGGCTACGTGATCGAAACGCGAATAACCGCGCTCCTTATCAGATACGATACCGTTACAATAGCAACTATCGATATTAACAGAGCAAACAGTCGGCTTTTATCTCATCGAGCCAATTACGGTCGAGTTGAAACGAAATTAAAGATGCATATCGATCGGACATCTGTTTAACACCTTTGAATTAACACTTTCTCGCGGCGTCAATTAAACGATCATCAGATAACTCGATTGGAGAACTCGAGGCTTGCATCCTGGTTTCCCTTCGATTAATCTGAATCCATTCATTAAAATGAGAACGTATTTGATCTTTAGTAACTCGAAATTTGTTCATTATCAAATTATCTACCGATATTTCGCATACTGTCAAAACTCGATTCGAAATTAGTAACACAGTTTCTGATATCGAGACATATAATTACTTTTGTATGAACCTATTAATAACTGCTACGATTATATCTACAGAGAGACGCAGAAGGATCCATACCTATATACATCATCGCTATCAAAATTTATTTCATCAGCCACAAACTTGAACACAATGATTGCTGCATCGACTAAAGATACCTAGTAAAAACATATTCGTTTTCGTTACACGTTACGACAAATATCGACTTCTATGATTTTGTAGTCGAAGCGATTTGCATGTGGCATAAAGGGTTGAACAACAAATGAAGAGGCTAAAATGACGAAGCACGCGTGCAAATAGAACGCGGTAGCGGTTCGAGAAGCAGGATAAAAAGAGACTGTTACATGCGGAGGTAGCCAGGTTATCTCGAACCGGCCACGATCGAAGGTATAATCGAGAGCGTTCATTTTTCCAAGCGGCTAGCACGTTTAATTGCAACACGTGTGCCGGCGCAGCGTCGTTAATTTCGCAATAATTTGCAGTGCATGCCGGATTTACGAGCGTCTCCGCGCCGAAGACGCCGAGCGTATTTATCCGCGGGTCTCAGCCTCGCCGCTTACCTGTTACCTGCACTCTCGGGACACGTGACACACGCGAGTGGCACGCGCGGCGTACGCTCGCCTCTTCCAATGGTAGAACCAGTTCTCCGATCGAATAGAAACAACGCTCTCTTTCCTTGTTCGAAGGGACCCGTGTGGCCACCGATGACCCCGTTAACCCCTGAGGAATCCTAGCCACTTTAATTAAACGAATTTCTTGCTAACGATCGCTATCGCCCTTACTGCTCGGCTATAAACTGAAACGTGAAACGAGGGGGCTAACAAAGTAACAATTTGTTGCTCCATCTTCCATTTTTTGGCCTTAGTTCAATATCCAACCGCACGACGCATCATGTGCGTCAAACTCTCACCGACTATGACACTGAATTTGTGTTGAATTTTCTTTGAAGCTGCATTTATGAAATACAGCTCAATATACTGTAGAGGGACATACCAGGTGTGTCATACAAAACAACTCTTAGCAATTACTGAAATATTTTCTTGTTTCAAGTTGTTTCTGGCAGTTCTGTGCAGCCGAAAGTGACTCACCAGATGCGTCATACAGAATATACTTAACTCTTACTAGTTATAGAAAGAAATTTTTTGTTTGAAATTGCATTTCTGTACACTTCTGTATGCCAAAGTGACGCATCCGGTGCGTCATATAGAATCTACTCAACTCTTAGCACTCACTATAAACGGAAAGGGTATGTTATATAAGTTTTAGCGTATAAAGATAGTCCTACGAATGAAGTTCTATGAATATTCTTTGAACACTGAATTTTACTTAATAAATAAAATAAAATCTAAGAAGCGTTTCTGTACGTTTTAAAGTACAATGTCAGCATTAGGAGAGAAACGGTGTGGTCACCAAGTGGCCACCAAAGATCATAAGAACGCGGCGTATTGTTCTCATGGTTTAAAGAAACACAATGGCCATGAATTTCTCAATGGGATATTTTAAAGTACAAAAGAATCGTGCTGTTGGTCATTATGTTTTCCAAACATCGATGCACCATGAAAGAAATTCGCTTGTGGCTCCATTTTGAAAACTGCAAATCTTCTGGCGTTTATCGCTGATCTTTTTCTGGAAAATAACCATCAAGGTTTATGTTCCTTTTTTGAAACATCGTATTTTCTTTTAACACACGAGATCCTTCGATGATTTCCGAATGCTTTTCTTTTACGAAAGATGTAAGATTGAATTTATTCTGTGTATGTGTACATGTACGATATTTCATGATCGATCCTAATTTGAGTTATAGAATGGCCAACAATTCCATCCTGCTATCAACGGAGTCAGCAGAAAAGTAATAATAGTAATCATTGATTTCCTTGATTGATTTTTGATGGATTTTCTGATTGCCTCGAACCGAAATGATTCTTTTTAAACAATTTGTCTTTCGATTGTTGAGAACAACAGTATTTGGGTTAGGAGAATGCAAATAACCCTTATGCAACGCTCATTATGAACCGTATCTCGATATTGCAAATTATTGATCTTGGCTGCAGTTCGACATGGTCAATAACGACGAAATTATACTTATTATACCTCGAACTTTCACCTAACGTTAAAAACATTCGGTCAGGTGAAATAATATGCGCAAGAATTTGCTGCTATAACGATATTACCATGTTTTAATTCGATCACAATCGAAACTACAAATTTATCATTGCAGCAATAAGTTTCTTCGTGCAATTACACTTCACTTAATAAGTAATAAACTGAATAAACTTGGTTTGCATTATTTTAGTAAGTTATATTTCAATGTTGCATGCGAGGTTAGGTACACCATATTCTCAAGATGTCTTCCCTTCGTCTGCCCAAACGTAAATGATAAATAGCAGTAATGTTAATTAAATATTCAATCTACTTAATTCCTTATCCATAATCTACAGATGCTGCAAATTCGTATTTCAATGAGTAAATTTTCCCGTAGATGCACAGCTCAAAACTTCACGCGTAACATCGACAACCATTTTAGCGCCAACATTCTGCATCGGTAATATTCATAATCCTCTTCTCTCGTATTCGCAATTACTTGATGGAATAAATTCCGAAACCCAGTTAACAAATTGCACTTCTCCCTGAAAATTTACACAAACTGCAGCGACGAAAGATAATTTCCCTCAACTTTCATGCTGCGTGAGCATCCCAAGGGACATCGCGATTCATTCTGTAAATTAGAAAAGGGGGTAGAACGTTCGCGACGCGCAGCGCTTAAATCGCGTCGTCCTCTACGCGATCACCTGCCAGAAATTAAGATTACATTGGATGCTGATGGCGGAGTGTCACGCATTCGGTGCGTAGCATGCGCATACGCGATGAAATGGGAAACGTTCTCACAATTATTGCCAGTTTTATTGCGTAATCACGTTTCCCTGCGCAGTGTAGGAGCGGCTGCTCGAAGGAATCGCATGAAATTAGCATTTCCAACGGCGTACGCCGCTTCCCACGGTGAGGTAAGCCCGCATACGTACCTATCGGACCTTAGCCAACGTGGAATAATAAGGATCCACGATCGCGTTCCATCCACGGTCAGCAGACGAACGAATCCTGCATCCGTTTCGTGGTTTTGCACACGCACATTTAATGAGTTTAAGTTCGCCGACAGATTAAAGAGCACCGGTCCTCCTTAACGCTCCGTTAAACAATTTCTCATTTTCTTCCTTCGGTATGCTCCGGGTTTCGAAAGTGGAGCTAACTTGTTTGCTCTCAAACGCCAATGTTAAATTATCCTTAATACTCCTATTTCTGCATGCAATTGCGGAGTTTATGCGTTCTTAGCATGTCAAATTATACTATGGACATTACAATAAATTATAACCTATGCATCTGCTGGTGCATTTCAACGTCTTATGCGTGCACAAATTTCATTCATTCTTATTATTTAATGACCTTATACGAAGAAGCTCAGGAATTTATCAACCTTACATGTCTGTGGATTCTACAGGCAGAAAAATAATTCATACATATTTCCTACAATTCTTCAAATTTACCAACAGTTAAGATTATTTCATTTCACGTCGTTTAATGATTATTATGTAATAAACATTAAAGTGGCATCGAGTACTCTTACTCAAAAGTACTTTCTGTTCTTAAAAATATAAAAAGTGCCTTGCAGTAGAATTTCACATCAATAATATTGTTAATGAGTATAACTGTTTACGAGTCCTGATTCCCACCGTCCTGATCTTTTAAAAATGCGCAAATTCCAAGTCAGAACCAGAAATCTGTTCAGGCAAGGGACCCCAGTATCGCGTTTAATAAATCAACGACCACGCTCCTGGGAGTATCGCGAAAATTTTTGGCTGATTAATGCCGTTCGGTTTGAATATCACAGCGAACGATATTGGACCCGGGGCCGTGTGTTTATTAAAAATAAGGAGTCAGGCTGGTTGGCTCGCCTTTTAAGTTACACGATCGTGATACGGTCTGGAAGGTAGGGCACCACCTTGGACCGGGAGTTTCGTAAAATAAACAGCGAATCGTTCGATGCGCTTCTAAGAATGTTTCCCTGTTTTATGAATATTCATGAGGTCGAGGCAAAAGTCGGCTCATAACGTGTCCCCCGTGGGTCCACGACATTCTTATTTTTCTATAATAATAGCGTCTCCGTGGCAGTAAGGTATCGGTCCGGGGTCCCCGGTGTTCGTCGTCGCTTTAAACATTTTATCGGATCATTTATATCTCATGAACAGCCATAAAGACACGCGCGGAGGGGGGTGTTTTGCATGTGAAGTGGCTGAAAATACATAGGAATTAATTAGGCTGCCATAAATAGCGGTTCTCCCGGTTTTTTATGGGAACGAACCGCGTCGACCGTGGAGGCGTGTTTGTTGAAAGAGGACTTTTGACACTTCGCCGTGTAACGTAACGCGAGCTCCAACATAATTCAACGCCATAACGAACCAATGAATACATTAACGTTCCTCCCGTGTCGATCCCCTTTCGCGCCGATTTTCACTTTAATTTACAACATCCACCGCGAACGGGTTTCAAGATTCGCCGGCGAATTTGCAATTCCCTGATCCGCCTATTAAACAAAGGATCTGGGTTTTATGCTCCTTAAATCATTGTATTGCCGTCGATGAATCCTTTAAGAAACGATTCTGGCTCGTGTTAGGTCGACGTTATTCATTAGCCGAGACTCTTTCACCGGGTTATCTCTGTCAGTATGTTTGCCTTTACTTGTTTGCGGGTGCAACCAGGGGAACTTCAAGGTCTACCCTTTTAGAATTAAAATTTCGGGTCATCGAGGTTCAATCGATTAGCTTCCAAATTGACGTGATTCGTATGCAATTGGATAGGGAATTTTAAAAGTTTAGAAAGTTTAGAGTGTTTGAGAGTACTTATCATCATACTGGTTACACTGGAATGATGATATTTCTTTAAATTGGAAATGAGATAATGTACTCTCGAAATTTCAAGGTTGAAGTCTAGAAACTTAAAATTTACAATCTTAAGAATTCGATATTCTCCATACTTGATAATTCCGAATGTTCCCAGATCACTTTTTTATATGTATGTTCCAATGTTTTCAGATCTGTATATTTTATTTACATCTATAGATTATATTGTAATTATGTACGTCAACAGATTCTTACATCTAAAATGTATCCAAGGTTCTTATATCTTCCCTAACTACCAACAGTCCACAACATTACAAAACCCACTATTCTCCCAAAACAAGACCCAAATCAAACATACTAAAGAGCCAATATCCACACCATAATCTGAAACGTTGAGTGTTTCTATTTTTAGAGAATTCTGAAACAATCATCATTCTATTACCCCATCAAAGCGCTGGTTTGACGTTTTAATAACCCTGCAAGTGCAACGTATGCGATATAACCCATAATTAAGGGCAACGGCAAATTTCGACAGACTCGTCGCTTTCCCAGAAACAGCCCCGTCATGGTGATCCATAGTATTCAACCCTATTGATCCCATGGAGATGGATCCATCGATCTCATCGTCGATCCAACGCAATAGATGGAAAAGGCTTGGTACGTCAGCCTTTGACTTGGGTCGAACCAGGCGATTCGATGGTTCGATAAGGAAAGTGCTCGAACGGTAGCCTGTAATTAACAACGTTAAGAGAAGAGTTTTCGTTCTACTCGGTCGGAGGGCAGCTGCTTTTGTGGCAGGTTCTCGTGCTTCTTTCCGGCGTACGTGATAAGCTGCAATTAAATTGATTGGCTCGCGGAATTCAGCTGCGGCAAACCCATGCAATATATATGCATTTACACGGGGAGCAAAGGTGACCACCATGGAAATCGCAGGTGGGAGGGACCTTGAACGAAAGCGTGAGTACTTCGACAGTATGAAAAATGCGCTCGAAGGTGATGGAGCACTGAATTCCTCAATTACTTGATGGGTATACGAGTTTACATCGTGCGTGTTTAATTACCAGTGCATCTTTTTGAACTGCGATCTCAAGATATCTTTGTAGCCTATCGAAGTGGCTCGAGCGGCGTTACATATATATCTTAAAGGGGACGTGTTCATTATCGCAGATATAATTTGATGATTTATGTGCTTCTGAATTTTATTGCGACTGTGCAAGAGAAACATATGGACGTGTATGTCGAAATGTGGATGCTTCAATTTCTAGAATACTGTTTCGTTAGATCCTTATAAAAAATTCGATCGTATATTGGTATATAATACAATGTACCATATATCCACAAGATCAGTCTCACAAGTATGCTTCAGGAAAGCATATTTGTATCTCGACCTAACGTGCGTGTATGATTGTTGTGATTGCTTATGTTGACTTACGTTGAACAATCGCTACATTTTCAAAATATCATCAAATCTCATCTTATGCTAAGAACATGAACCTGATTTACATTCCTGAAGCTAACAGCGATGCTAATGAAACGTCAGAAATATTCAGCCTGAGAATTACACGAAAATCTCCGAGCACCACCAAAAACAAAGAATGTTTACAAGGGCTACTATTTCGCCCTAAAATCGATGGCGAAGAAAACTTAGCATGTAAGTATACAGTAGACGCAGGAGCAGTCGAGTTTCTCACGCTGAAGAAGGTGTCCGCCTAAACCGGTGGTTGTCGAGCGATTCTATCCGGCTGCTAAGCAAACGGCGCGTTCCTGGTCTACTTTTTCAACAGGATCCCGGTTGGCCGGCAGCGATCGTGAAACGTGTCATTAGAGAAGCGTAAAAGGGAGCATCGATAAGGAAGGTGTTGAGAGATACGCGCTGTCTCGACGATACCAACGATCGCGAGGTGTTAACCGGGCAGTCACGTTATGAATAGGCGTTCCACACAGAGCCAACGAAACGGTAGGCGTTCGCAACACGCACTTTCCTCTATCGACCAGGTACAAATCATCCTGGGACGTCCGAATCTCTTCAGCATCTCTCGGATCATCTCCTTCGACTATGATGCTGAAAACTGGTTCGAACGAATTGCTTTGAAACTGTGGTTATTTCAGTGTCAACGTTCAGGTTATGCGTTGGTTTAGTGGAAGGTGTGGTGTAACGTAAGGTTAGTGCTATCTTGTGACAGGTAATTCTGTGCGAGATGGAGTTGATTATAATCTGCTTCTAATCTTACGACTGTTTATTAGTTTTTGCTGGTAGCATATTCTTCCTGGTACATTCGTTTGGGTGAGAAGTGTTAATGGATGTAGTTGATATTAAGTTGGGTACAAATTTGAAAGATGATCGGAAACATTGTTCCTTGGAAAGCACATGTCATGTTATATGAAATGATGTCAGAGTTGTAGTTGTCAGCAATGTGTATTTGCAAACACAAATATAAACAAATTGAAAAGAACATCAACGATAAAATATTCCTAAAAAAGACCACAAATCCCTGTTCCCACGGATGAATCTGTAGAGTCCCAAAACCTCAAAAATTCGGCCATCAGAAGACGAAAGGTCCAATTTGGCTAGCAAAATTGTTTGCGCACCCCGCAATGGGCGAATCGATTCTTTTGGAACCGATTCGAGCGGGAAGGATCGGCGGGGATCACCCCTGGGGCGTCGTTTTGCGCGGTGTGGAATTAACCGGTGCTTCCCCCTTTTCTAAAACCAACACGTAATTATCTCACCGCCGGTTGTTCGGTAATTTTCATCTTGGCGGGCCTTTTTCCACCGACAGGTACTGGCCACGCCGATAACCGATATTTACATGGCAGGTGATATCAATTATCGTTCGAGAGGCGCCGCTGCCCCGGGGGCCAAAATTGCAGCCGGTCTTTGGACCCGCTTCCCCGCCAATTTACTCGATTCGCGCCTTCGACCGCTTTTTTTGCACGCTTCTCTAGCTTCGTCGACCGATGGACCGTTTTGGGTGAATCACGGTCTCCCTTGGCTCGATTCAGTGGACGGCGAACAAAAAACGAGGCCCTCGATAGTCATCCTTCGGACCGATTAATTTTTATGACGTCACGCCGCTTCGTTCAGGGGAGGCGATATTTAGAATGCTTTGTAGCAGTGTGAAGAGTGCATTGCTTTCAAGGTTGTGTGAAGTTTATGGTAATGTGGAAATTATGGGAAGCTCGCTGTAAAATGAGCAATGGTGAACCCTGAATGTGTTGAAATTTGGTGATTTGGAATTTTAAGTGGAAGATTTGGCAATTTGAAGATTTTGCTAGGTTTAAAAACGCTATTATATTCCTTTGGCTTACATCTACGTACCGATATCCCTACGTCCCTATATCTCTACGTCTAAAAGTTCTTACGTCCCAATATCTCTACGTTGCATATTCCTGCAATCTGGTATTACTCTACGTTCCTATATTTGTACGCCCCTATATCATTATATCCAGATTTTTGAACGTCCCAGATTCCTAAATCCTAAATCTCTATGTCTCCACATCTCTACGTCCGCATATCCTTGCGCCCACAAATCCACCCGCACACCCCTATGTCATCATATCTCTGAATCCTTCTACATCCCAAAGTTCCTATATTCTTAGAATCCGAGATTCCTTAATGCCTACATCAATTCATCGTTCAGTTGTGCAAGCAATAAAATTTAAATTTCGAACTTCCGTTCCGTTGTTCGACAACGTTCCATCAGCAGTAGACCCGCTCTCAGCACCCACGCATTTTTTTGGCAACAAGACTCTATCTGCTCTTGTTTCATCTCGAAGAGGATTGGGCGTGACGCACCGTTGCAGCTGAGGCGAGCGGTGACTCGATAAGTACCGTGATGGTCGCCCAGGGCAAAAACAAATAATAACTTGGACAGGAGGAGCCCGTTGGTTAGCGGCTACGTCCGGCATCGAAGCAATCTCACCTTATTTTCAGGGCGACTATCGCAATTTTCAGAACGGTTGTCTCACGAGAAGCTTGGTCCTGTCTGGACCCGGTGAATTACAGGGCGCCCACCACCTTGTCGTATTACGGTGTTGGTTTTCGAGCCTTTTGCGTTAAAAAGACACGTGTAATCATCGTTTCTCTTCCTGTTGGTCTAGAATACCTCGAAACTGCCGTTTATCGGATCCTGGCTGCTCTCATTTCGCCTCCCGTACAATTTCCTCCTTCTTCGACCGCCCCTTCATTCTCCGACCTAACTCTTCAACAGTCACACTATTCCCACCCAGTAGTACTTTTTATTTACGCAACTTCATGTGTTCTATTTCTGAATGAACGTGTGACTAAAAAAATATCTGGTAGGGTTCTTGAAGAATTCGTGGCTCAAGCGGAACTCCACAATGAAGCCCGTAAATTAAAGCTACAGACTTTTTTGCTACCTGAAGAGGTTCTACCTTGCATGAGAATAGAGCGTGCGTTCCGATAGCAGGTGTCAGGGTGGCTTGTTTGCAAGCGAGCTAAATTGCACCTTGTTCCGTCTGGAGGATCGATCGCGTGACCGAATACTTACTCGATTACGCCTTGTTCATTTGGGGATCATGAACGTAAGCGAATTTGAATGTAACCTGTTACCTGCAATGAGTTTGTCTGGCTTATGGGAAAACAGAGGTCCATTGGATGAACGTAATGTAAGGTATTGATGCAAATGATGATTTCGCAACATTAAATCTCGTTGATTAAATCTTGATGCTGATTGCTTCGGACGTATTGGTTTCTTAATTCAAACTCAAATAGTACCCAGGCACAATCCTGTGTATCATTAAATGATCTTGATAACTGTGGTTCATGTTACCTGTTAGGTAAGATAAATGAAGGTTTATGTTGCAATGAGTTCATTATTCGTGCTTAAAAGGGAGTTTGGTAGCTCTTTTAGTTGATCAGTTTATTACCTTGTCAGCTTACTATACGTAATTTGATTTGGGACAATTTGGAGTCTGGGTTCTTTCTGTGATCTTGATCTAGGTTCCATCCCTAGGTTGTGGATTCTGTCATAATCTTTTCCTAGGTTCCCCTCTCTAGGTTCCCCGATGTCCTTAGATTCTAAGTTCACCCTAGGTAACTTCTCTTAAGTTGTAGATCATCCCCAAAATTCCTGGGTTCAAACTCTCCCAGGATCCTAGACTCTCCCTGACCTCCTTTCTAAGCTATCCCCAAATTCTCCCCAGGTTCTTCCTAAGTTTCCGTTCAACAGAAAGTAGACGGTCAAAGAATCTTCTCTTATCTCACCCTTCAAGTCCCTCGTGCAGCATCCAAGTGTGCCAAATAAAACAATAACAAAACAAAGCAAAACTTGTACAAACATTTGTGAATAGACTTTGTACTTTTAATTCTGCGTCGCAACGCAAGCGTAGCAAATTCCATTTTATCAACTAGAGCACCCCTCCATCAATTTTACTGCCTCCCAAATGACAACGAGCTAACAAGCTCATAAAATCGCGAAATTTCATACAAAAAGTCCTCTTTTTCCCTTGTTTCGACCCTCGTAGGATTTGCCTCATGATTTATAGGACTCGTCCGTCGACGACGAAGGGTGTCAAAGAAAGAGGGTGTTAAATGTCTCCAGAACTCACCTACGGTACCAACTGTAGCTCGTTCGGGATTGGTCACGCTTTTTTTCCTGTGGTCAAGTATGTTTTTGAAAGATGCGATTTGTTTTTGCCGGGCAAATTGCTTGTCCTCAGGAACGTCTTCCGCGAGTTGCTTCGCGTGCACGCTGTTTGATGCGCGCGTTTTGCAAAGAGAACTGTGGCTCGTTCGTTCGTGGAGTGGAATGAAAAAAAAGGAGAGGACCAGTTCGAAATGGCAAAAAGACACTGGTCCAGGCCGCAAATTCGTTTCTGGACAAAGTGGCAGCTGGATCGCGCTGATCACAGGGCCGTATTAATGGGGACGGGGAAGAACGTGTCATTAGAGAGGGCACCGCCAACAAAAAGGTATTTGTTCATTAATTTTAATGAAATTATCGGAGTCACGAGAGATCGATGTGGCACGATAGACGAACCCGTAGACTTTGATAATTTAATTTTGTCCAACGAGGTTCCCTTATTTCCCTGGTAAATTGTTATGCAAATCGAATCCGACGGGATGAGCGCGGTGGTGAATTTTAATATTAGCAAAATTAACTCTCGATAATAGAGGATTCCTAAATTAGTGAAAGATTTTGCATTTTAACGCGGAGATTATTTAGAGTGGTATTAAATTGACGTAGCGATTTAATTAATTTAACGCGAGCCACTTTCGACATGCAATTAATCATTATGGAGTAAGTTACAGTAACCGGGAAATTCAGGATTTTAATTCACGGTGTTGATTAAAATTCGATATTTACCCCGACGATATCGTCTATTATTCCAAATCCGTACCAGACACGGTATCTAGGCTAATTAAACATCTCGCACGATCGTTTAATTAATCAGAAATTGCCGCGGTTAATTACCGTCAAAGGTTCGAAATCTGGTTAACGCAGGCACCGTTTCGCGTTGCTGAGTTACGTAGATAAATGAACCATTAGGATCCCGGCTTATAATTATAAAAATCGCGTAGGCGGTGCTTTGGCGCCGTGAGCCTTCATCAATCATCCATCAATCTACGAAACCCGCATTTCTTCTACATTATCTGATCCTCGAGCTAAGAACCGTGCACTGCAGTTACTAGGAAATGGGTCATCTTTCAACTAACAATTATCTCGTAACATCCGAACGTTCTATCATGGAACTGACACTGACGACTGGTATTTAAAAGTACCTATTACGCGAATTAATCACGTTTTTATTTTCTATTTTGTAAATACATTTCATTATTAACCTTTGATGATTATTGTTCAATTGGAATTATTATGAAAGTGATATGTTACGTGATACTGTTATGTACTCAATTTTTTATCACAATTTAATGATAATTGTTCGACACAATTTTGATGATAAGTTTCTGATGTTCTTAATGTTACGTGTCACAAAATGGCGAAGGTTCTACCACGTAACAGACATTTCAACTATTTTAGTCCACTTTATCGACACATTTTAGTCTATAAATTGTAAAACAAAATTTTAATGAAAATCAAGACAAATTATTTTCGATGTCAGATCCATAAAAACAGTATACCAATATAATACAAAAAGTACCGTCAAACACAGAATTATTTATTTGATACAGAAAGAATTATTAAACAGAGAATAATCTGCTTATAAAGTTCAGCGGAAGTTCATAAATATGCTTGTCGCGATAAGTACGAAACTTAGGACGCTTGTCTCGAACGAGGGGTTTCATCCAGTTTGCGGCAAAACGGATGTTATTTTTGGCCGGCGGTGATGCGCGAGAACGAATCGAGCAGAAGCGGTGCCAGTGTCCAGTCGATTAAAATCTTAGGACGCGTTGGTGCACGAAATCGCGGCAGTAAATCATGAAAAAGAGAAAATCGATCTTCACGCCCATTCTGGGCAAAGGAATCAGCGTGCCGATCGCCGTGGCTAGCCTCACGGCCACGCTCACGGCCAAATTCGTCCGCGATCAAACAACGAGTGCCAGAGCTTAACAATTTTCGCCTGCCGACGCTCTCGTTCTTGCATCACGTTACAGTTTCGGCTATGCAACCTGTTCGAAGGAGAACAAAAAAGCGACGAAAGTGCATGCAGAGCATCGCTGCAGGCCGATTCACCCACGTCGAGACTGCGATATAGTTTCGAAAGCGTTCCATGCCATCTGTATGTACATACGGTGATGTAACTTCATCGACAGAGCGAAAGAATAGTCAGATGTTTCAATGGAAATTATATAAACAGATGCACAGTATGTATGTTCGAAAGCAGGCATGGATGCACGGATGTAATGTTATTTAACATGTTGACGGTATACCTCTGTATGATCTGAAAATATTAGCTGCAATATAGAGCTGCAATCTGTGTTAGTGCATAGAGATTCATATCTTTGTCTTATCAAAAATGTTGAACAACTTTATCAAATTTTATGATGAAACTAAATATACTAACCTGTAAAGGGTTAAACAATAACATCAGTGAAAATCAACAAAATTATTATTCTTTCTTACAGAGGATTTTGTTCGATGTAGTGACAATAAATAGAGTTAAACAAATCGTTGCAGCACATTTTTATAAATAATAGAGTATAACAAGAAATCCGCAATAAAATACCTTAATAATAGTAACAATTTGCTAAGGAATCGCTAAAAGAAACTTTTAATTAAATATACACGTATAAATAAATCATTGGAGTCAGCTAAATCTTTCACGAACGAATAAAATATACAAATTTAAGATACTGAGATTCTACCGCCATTTTGGTAGAACTTATTAGGATTCTTTCGTCGCAATTTAAATTCTCAAATGTATGTCGCAATGTTCTCTCCTCCAAAAATATTTGACTGCATTAAGTAATAACTTCAATCTACAATATCACCATTATTTACTATAGGTAATAAAATATCTTTCATTAATTATAATCGTAACGTTATTCCAATTAATTCCCTACAAGTACACCGAAGTTATCGTTTAACAAAATAAAATATTTTTAAAAAAGAAAACTACATAACTTTTACAACCCAACTTGTTTCTTGTAATCCTGTAATCAGCTTTTTCTTCGCTAAGAAGTTTTCTGAGGCAACAAAAACAAATTTTTACAAATCTTACTAGCAAAAAATTCATCTCTCGCTTTCATTGAGGCTTTCGTTTGTTAGCCAAAGCTTTCGGTATCGTGCTTTGCACGTGAGCGTACTTTGGATTTCTCATGGGTTTCAT
This sequence comes from Megachile lagopoda, assembly GCA_036983795.1. NCBI lineage: Eukaryota > Metazoa > Arthropoda > Insecta > Hymenoptera > Megachilidae > Megachile > Megachile lagopoda. The sequence goes on along the minus strand of CM072797.1, from coordinate 7,287,905 downwards.
CGGTGACTTTTTGTTGCCCGATGTTGACAATGTACGATTCGTGGGCGAGATCTTCGGCGTGGTGACGCTTTTACTTCTCGTGGCGTCCTCCTTGTTCACGCTGAGCGTCGTGTTCAGTTTCGAAGACGTGGGTGTTCCTGGAAAACCTGACGAGGATCTTCGAAGTTTCGGCGGCGGATTTGGTCTCAGCGTCGAGGAACGGCCCAATCCCGGAAAATGGCCGATTGAGGAGAGCCGTCGAATAGGTTTCGTCGTTTCGGGGAACATTTCCTGTGAAATTGTAGCAATCGAGAAGTTTCACGTCATTGTACACCCGGTTTATTTCAAATGTAATCCTCTATCTAACTTTTTGCTGAGATTGGTAACTCTGACCAAAGAATGGTAGACTACGATCAAATCTCCTAGAAAGTTGCAGCAGAAAATTGTAGAGGCATTGAAGTTCCTTAATTTAAGAATTCTATATCTGAATAAAATTGATAATTCATGCCCAGAGAAACGTAGACTCCACATTAAACATGGGCTATATAGTCATAACTGGAGTTGTATGAACATTGAAAATTGTAGAAAGAGACACTTAAATTTCATAATCAGAAAATTTGCAAAATTCTTAATTTGAATAAGAACGAATTATGTGTCCAAATATATCCAACCTTTTCCACTTGTTCGATTTCCGATATGACGTTATAAGCAGATTCCCGAAGCGCATAAATTTTCCTTATGAACGAGTTGCTCTTCACTTTCTCCTCATTTAAAGTGGCCGTTTTGATTTTTTCGCTAGCTTCGCTCTCGTTTTTATTCGCAACACCGTTCGACTCGTTTTTCTCTGCTTCCTCGCGAACGAACGTGCCGGATCTGCTCACGGAGCTCACGTGAATGGCTGGACTTGACCGTGATATGAACTAAAAGAGAAAGTAAAAAGTCGAACCAATTTAATGGAAGAACTTGAAGTAGATTCAGAACGAATCAGCTGATTGCACAAATTATAACATCGTTTTTACTCTCCGATAAATGATGATAATGATGGTACGTTGCAACTATTTGATAAATGCAAGTCCAACTAAAATTTTTCTTATTTTACAACGAATAAGCCTTGTACACCATTAACTATATAGCAATGATTACAAGGTTTATCTTAAGTATACAAGGTTTCTTCGATCATTACCTTCTTCGTTTCAGGCGTGTTTTCACCTTCATCCTTCACGATCTCCATTTTCTCCTGGCTTTTCGATACCAACGTTTCATTGCCCGAAACATTTTCCGATGCCGAGAAAGAAGTTAACGTATCCAGTGATCTGAATCTGAAATGCAAGGATTAAAATAGAAGTTGTGTAAAGGTCACTGGGCGTGTGATTAGTTGAAGTGTCAATAACCTTCCCAGAGAGGTATTGTTTGAGTCCAGATTAATTTTCGGTATGGTGGGAGCATTTGGAGTGCAAACAGCAATTCCTGTGGCTGGTGTTCTCACTGATGAATAATCGGGCACTTGTAATGTTACTCCCAGCATTATTTGAGCTACATCTCGGATAACGTTGATTGCTTGCTGATTGGTCAAAAGTGGACCTTCAACGCCTGCTCCCTGAATAAAACATTTCCAAAAGTTTCAGTTACTCATACACGTACTTTTGAGTTGTACAATTAGAATGATCAAAATGTTACACTTTAGATTTTTTATTTTAAACAAGTTTGTGATTATTAGTTGCTCTTTGTCGAGATATATGTTGAAACATATCAAAGTTGATATTTCTACATGTATAAGTAGCTTCAATTAAAATCATATATTTTTAAATATATATGTCTTTTAAATTGAAAGTGGACAGAGAAATGGAATCTTAATTCAAAATAGAAGCTCAATATATTATAAATGAAATATTTGTCCGTAATAAAATATTTCACAGCCCATACAAAATCTGTATCTACATACAATATTACTTCAATAATTTATCGAATTATCAAGGAATTTTCAATCTTTTAATTTGTATAGTCAGAAGCACTTTCATCAGAATCTGTTTAATTTTGTGTAGTTTGAAAACTGTTAACCGTTAATAATTTATCTAATCACTGGCTCACAGAGAAGAAAGTTATCCAAGTTCATATTGTCAATTTGAATATTGGCACTCACTTTCTTGGTCCAACGAGAAATTACTTGCGTTAGTTCTTCTGCAAAATTAACCGCGTTCATTTTGACCAAACCGGCTGTTCAGATGAAAATCCACGACTGAATCGGCTTCGAACATAATCGTTCAGTGACATCGAAAAGTCCTTACCGTACTTATCGTGTTTACGTCAGTGACGTAATCACGACTCTAGGAGCCCCTGTTTATTGTCTTCGAAAGAATTCTCTTGAAAATTTGTGCAAATTTTCCGGACACACAGAAAATTTCGTGTATGTTCAACTGTATTTGCACGAGCCTGGGTTAAGTTTATTCGCGCTGCTACCGTGTCTTCGCAATTGGCCTTTGTTCCGTCTAATTCTGGGTTATTTGACGAACGGATAGAGCTGCTCTAAGCTAACACAGCCTGTTATTTACGTTCCGAGCGTCTGTACAGCTTAAAGGCGGAAATGGTTAACATTTTATTCGCAAAGTCACACTCGCAATCTGTCACGTTTCCCGAAATAAATTACGAGTAGAATTCTCACGATGGTAAAGGCGAACATACATGTGGTATGTCACTTTATAATTCTAATTATTCGACACGTGAATTTATAATTGTAATTATTCTACGTTTGAATTTGAAATTGACATTATTACACGTATGACTCTAGAATTGTAATTATTCAAATTATAACACATCTGCTTCACCTACTTCAACTACAAAATATACACAAAAATGCTGCACAACTAGGGTAATTTTGTAACTGCAAGTTAATTTTTTGAAATGATTTTTAATTTGATCAACAACAATTTCTGAACAGATGAAGTGTCAAATTGTATAACCATGTCTTCATCTCGAAATTTTCAAGATAAAAGACGGTGTATATTTTCAACATCTCTAAACTATCATATTTGGTTTATTCATAATTGCTTGATGAACCTAATATGCTTTTGAATCCGAAGAAATGATAAATTGTCATAATAATATTTGAGAAGTAATGTAATCAGTCGTATCTGTAAATTTTCGCTTTCCAAGGTAAAAACGTAGAACTAAGTTGATGAACGTTTGCTCGAAGCACGAAGTAACCGTGGCCGTTCACTTTAAAGTTGTGTCGCTAAGGAAATTGCAGAAATGCCACGGGAAATGGGTCGATTGTCTCGCATTCTGTGACGGTTGGTGTCAGAAACGAGACTCGCCACGACTCCGAGGGGTCCCGAGTGACTTAATTAACTGTACCGTTTCGCTCTAACGAGAGAAACGATTGCTCGTGCACGATTGAACGGGAGTATCGATTGCTCCTCTTGTCACGGTGCACGGGATACGAATGGAAATCACGTAGAAAGAGGAGACCAAGTAAAACCCAGTTCCAATGAACGATCGTTTGCAATGGTAATGAAGTATCGCGCGGAATAATGCATATTTTATGTACGCAATTATCGCGCTGGAAATTAATATTTCAATCGGGAACGATGTTCCTTGATACTGGCTTGATTGAAGTTTGTAATTTATTCCATTTCGTTTTGATCTTTTGCTTCTTTCCTCCCATCAAATCGCTTACGAAACTATTTAAAATCATTCCCCTCTATATTTTTTAACCTTCTAATTTATTAATGACGATACCGAGTGTATCATCAAATTTTCTTTGTTTCACCAAACTATAATTATAAGTGCCAAATTTAAATTAATATAACAAGAAGATTCTATGTGTTGCACGCTCCTGTGCAAAAAATCCTCTCTGTTCAGTGCCGTGCTCGTATTCCCACATCGATTTCAACGGCGTTCAAGGAACAATGAAGCCGAAGAAGCCGCACATTCAGCCATCCACTTTGCCGATTCGCGACGGCTTTACCGAACAATCTTACACGAGTATTCGTGAACTAAACACGACCACTCCTCGAGCCTGCCAATTATTTCCTGCCACACGTCGGCGTACTGATGGAGTAGTCCGCGAAAGAGGCGTAGGAACGTGATAAATCTCCCTTGGGGAAAAAACTAGCTGCCCAAAAATATATGCAAGCTGTAGATGGATGGGTGGAGTGCAAGGGCGGTGCCTGGTGCCGAACAGTCTCGTCTTAGTTTGTTTCTCGAGACTCCCTTGGCCGGTCTCGCCACCATCACCCTTCGCATCCTTTTTGGTGAATTTTTTGGCGATTGAACGATTAGGACGGGGCGGTGCTCGTCAGTCAAACTGTGAACCCGTTTCTGGCGTATGCAGATGAACGTGCGGTTTCATCGACGTTCGACTTTCATTTTGTAGTGGGTGTCAAATTACGTTGTACAGTGTCAGCTGCGAGTGAGATACGGGGATTAGTATCGGCAATTATGGGAGATTATGAACTTGGAATTTATGGGACGGTTCGACGTACAGTAACGCTTCCATGAACAGTACGTCGGTGTAACACATAGTGACGCTACATGTAACGATTTAACATGATATCCAACATTTGGGCATCCAATATCGCTATGTAATACGTGGCGATTTAACGTATAGATATATAATGCAATAGTATTCATTGCTAAGCAATCTAACTTATTAATATACAACGTAATTTAGCTCCTCAACATCCAATGCATATTAATGCAGTGTGACAATATCTAACGCGTGGTAATCGAACGAGACGAAACGATGAAACGCGCCGGTATCTAACGGGTCGATACTCAACGCACCGATATCCGAGCCAACATTTAACGCGTCGATATCCAACGCACCGATATTCAACGCGCCAATATCGAACGCACCGATATTCAATGCATCGATATCTGATATGCCAATATAGCTTGATATTCCGCACGTGACATTTCAGCGTACCGATATCTAACGTACCAAGATTCCACGCGTGGCGATTCAACGTGTCAATATATAATGTGTAGAAATCCCTTGCGTGTCTATATCCAACGCGTTGATATCCAACGAGTCAATATCCAACGCGCCGATATCCAACATATAACGATTGAATATGCCAATATTGAGTGTGTAGTAATCCAACATTACGATAAGTAATGTTGATATCCAACGAGTCGGTATTCAACGCATTCAGTAGTAATCCAACGTGTCGATATACAATAATAACATTACAGCACTTCCATAATTTCACACGTATCAATGCAGTATATCAAAATCTCTCACGTAGCGAATCTCTCACCAGTTGCAACACCTGCGCACAAACAACTTCCATTTACTTGCAGCAAACAATTTCCCAATTATTCGAAACTCGAGCAACAAGTTCCAGGCAAACCAAAGGGAACTTGCGTTGCCCACAAAGCTTGTCACGAACGACCACCGAAATAGCTCTGCGGCTCGTCGTACAAAAGAGAAAAGAGCAAAAGGAAATTCGGTATCGTTGGTATTTAATGTTATTTACTTTCCTCCAACACGGGTCTACCGTAAAAACGGCGTTCTCTGCATACTTCCGCGAGCGTTACCAGATTGCCCGTTTTACTGGTCGCAATTTCTGTAACAACCAAAACTCGTTCGTTTCGAAAACCCTTTTACCGGCGCAAGTTATTATTCCCCGGTAGCACCTGTATTTACGAAGGCCGGCTTATTTCAGGCTCCATCACGGCGCGGTAGTTGACTCGAGTGAATCCTAGTAAAACATTCCTAGGTCTCCCCAGATTCTTTTACGTATCGAGGCGGAAACGTTGTTGGCTCGCGCACCACACTAATTTCGACTTGTCGTTACAAATGAAAGGGTTCGCCGAGTCTGCAACCTTCCGTGGTACAAATATTTGTTATTCCGGTCGCCGGATGTCCTTAAGCCCTCGCCAGGGATATATAGCTCGTGCAGCGCGATGGCGTCGACTCTCGTGGAAACGCGGCGTTCGTTTGATGTTCGCTGTTTGAACAGCGGTCATTGTCTTGCTTTCGCCTCGTTCCTTTTCTCCTTCGTTCTCCTTTTTTTTTCTCTCTCTCTCTGTCTCTCTCTTGTTCGCTCCCGTGTAAGCTACCGCCGCGCCGGGGCAAGAAGGCAGCTCGTTTCAGATAAGGACCGACTTAAAAGCTTCCCTCGGGGCCCTCGCGAAAAGCATTTTTTACTACATCTCCACGGATTAAGGTGTCTTTGCGTCGGTCCGGTTGATTTAAGCGGCAGGAGAAAGGTTTGGAGGATAACTTCCGGTGGTTATGCGGGTTATGAGACTGTATGGCTCTGTTTTTGTCCATGGTATCATGCATTGTAAGATATTCTTTCTTTTAGCAATTTGAACAAGTTATTCGAGCTATCGACTTTACAGATACTAATTTTTACAACGAATTATCATGAACATAAAAATGTCAGTGATGCACTTTATAATATGTGCACCTATAATATGCACTTTATAATACGTATTACATTATGATAATAAAAAAAAAACAGAAGGAATTTTATAAATATATTTTCCTAATCAAGTTCTTTTAATAGTAGATTCTGTTTGAAATATATTTTAAAATTCGAACGATGTAGAATGTTCTGTATTTCTGAAGACTACGAATTCGATATAAATCCTGTGATTTGATGTACCTGGCCGGTATTTTCTCAGGAATATTGATTTCGTAGTATTCGACTTAAATTGTTCAATTTCGCAAAGTGAATACGAAACGGGCCACCCGCGGTTGCCTAAATAGAGGAATCATCTCGAGTATATTTATCCACGTGATCTTCGAACAACAAACGTAGAAATCCTTAAATCCTAAATCAACCTGCCGGCAGCCGAAACTCGAAGGCAGAGTGCAAACAAACGATGGTAGCGACGACGTGAGGGAACCATGGTCCAATCTGGCGAAAGTCAAATATTAGCCAACTAAATAGAACGTGCTTTTGCGGGCCATTTAAGTCATCGCAATTTAACGGAGCTGCGTTTCTTGGTTAATCTCCGCTTATTTCGCCTTAATTCGCAAGAAACAATTATTCATGCCTCGACGTTTGTGCCGATGTTGCAACTTTTGTTAAATGAGATTTATTCGAAAACGGTGTAATTATTTTTCAATTAAAATCTGCTCTTTGATCATTATGAATGTTTTTGATTAGGGTGCCATTCGTTTTTAAGTTTGCATCGTTAATGACATAATTTTTTATGAAGTTGTAAAGAACCGAAGTTTAAAACTGCAAACTTTACACTTAAACTGATTAAACTTTCCGCTTCTTATCGAGTTCTCGATGCCCTTGCCACGAGTTTACCAATCTCCTTCGTTATTTGAAAAAAGCAGCACGTGTTTGATCTTCAACTTTTCCATCTAGCTCGTTCCGCGAGTACATAATTTCAAACTTTCCCTGCGTATTTCCTCTACCTTTCGACCCCTGATAATTTTCCGAACAATCGTGTTACAGCGAAAGAAGAAACTTCAAGTAATAAATTGTGATATAAAAATGTCACGAAATAACCACACGCGGCTTACAAAATGAAGTTGGAAAACGACAATAACCGGTTATTGACAGCATCCTGAAGAAACAGTATTTCTTCCGGCCAAATTGAGTCTGCAAAATCGTCCGAAAAACGTGCTCGCCGGTGGGATCTTATGTTTGGATAGTCTTTAACTGACTATTACACTTGAATGGATCGTCCCAAAATGGAAAAAGGCCAGTTTGCCCCTTGATCCGACCGGCCCACTTCCTGTGGAACCCGAATGGGTAGACCCAGAAGACCAACGGTCAATGGTAATAATGACGAATGTTTCTTTCGGCGAAACAGAACGAGATGTCGATTTGCGACTGGTCTTACCTGATACGTGTTCCTCTCTTCCTTGAACGGTTCGAGGATCACTCGAGGAATCAACGAGCTACAGACAAAGGATTCACGCAGGATTTCACCGTCGTGTACCGATTGACCACATTGTGGACGCATTCTGATCCAGAAACGCGTTCTTAATCCTCTTTTCTGTGAACTGAATTTACTTTTCTTTTAACAGCTGTAGTTGTACTTTTATTTTTTAGGTTCGTGCTTCAAACTGTGTTGTAATATCGTGTGAAATATTTAGAATATAAAAAATGAATCTTGAAACTTTCTGACTGGGAAGCACTTTCTGAAATTGTGGAAGCAATAGCTTATTTATGCTTCTATATACTATATGATCTATAAGAATTATCTGGAATATCAAATGACTTATATGAATTATCTTGAACACTGATTTATATGAATTATCTTGAATATTTGAGTTTACCAACAGTAAAACTATTATCAAATATGTATTAAAAATAAAATTACTAAGTGAAAGCGTTTTCTTGCCCAAGTCATAATAAACAGTGAATTATTAAACAAAATTTATGCACAACTATAGCATTCTTATCAGGTATTCTTGATAATACTTCATTATTTTCATGATTTATTACCCACCACCTGTATACGTTTATGCAAATATATTTCTTATAGAAAATATCTAAAGGAACGGCCATTAATTTTGTCATTAGACAATTTCAAAGGTCTACCTATTAATTAGCATATTTTGTGTAATTCCTGTTTCGTAAAGCGCATATTTCATGCATGCCATTTTTTGTACACATAATTCACGTTTAACTAGCCGATCACTGCATTACGAATCAGGCGATAAAACAATTGGCAGATAAATTATTCACATCCTCATTTAATTTACATGTATGTGTCGTAAAGAAAATTATTCATCACATTGTTACATAGGTGTTACGTATCCCATACGTTATCGTCAAATACATACTTGTGGTATATTAATTACGCGAACTGCTATGCAATCCATGAATAATCGGCGCAAGAAATCTATTCGTTAGCTACTTCGTAAATAAAATTAATTCGCGTAATAGCACGCACCACGGTCGGTATAATGACAGTAGTCACGCGAAATAATAAAAAGTAAATTTCAGCGGACCACGTGATGGAACGTGTGTAATTGCGACTCGTTACGCGTCACGATCGTTTTGCACATGCATGAACAGATATAATGTTTTTGCGATTATCGGTTTCAGCAGTTTCTGCAGGAATCCACTTAGGCGGCCAATTTAGTCGTCGGTCGATCCGTGACGATGAAAATACACGTTACGTAATGGAACTTCATGCCGGTTAGCTGAAATCCACTTTTTCACGTTACGTATGATAATCCTCGTAGCCGGTTGATTAACGTTTTTCACTCGCAACGCGTTAACACGATCCACCGTTGGATAGGAAGGCATAATTCAGCGTAATGAAAGCGGAGAACATCGTCCTCCGCTCGTTTTTGTTTCGCACGCTAATGGACGAAAGGAAGATTGAAGAGTCACGCGTTGCGACTGGAAATCGAAGCCACGAAGAAACGTTTCAACTTCTGTTCGATCTGTAAACGATCATCCTCTGTTATCGATTATCCAGAGCAGGTTCACAAACGAGCTGTGCATATCTGATCACGAATTGAAATTCTCCGTTGATCATCCGAGAGTGGTAAAAATAAATTTTTAATTTTAAATCATCGAAGACTTCTATGGACTGAACATTGCAGCACGAGAGATAACTTTCAATAATTAAGAAAAGATCGCTGAGGCAATTAGATAAAATCATAGTGCAATTTTAAACCTTGTGCAGGAGTAAGTTGAGCGACATAATAAATTCAAGGATTAAACTGACGAGTAGGCAGATGTACGTTGAATTTAACCAGTTCGTATACTGTTAAAATATTACAAGTTTCAAATGAACAGATCTCATAACAAATAATTAACGATTATAATGTCTGACAATAACGGCTGTCTAAATATATCTGACTACTAGCATAAGATTATATAAAACTACAAACATTGAATTTTATACAAATGAAAGCAATCGATATCTAGAAGCATCTCCAAAATATCCAAACACGGTTCCGTCAATAACATTTACTTTCTCAAAATATTTTTCACAACGCCGCCATCTACCAAACAAGCTTCGATCCAAACAACGTGGAACAACAACCTAACAAACATCGAGAAATACAAACGTGGAATTTTTGTCATAAGTTTGAAAATTTCCAAACGAACAGGGTTTCAAAGTCGTCGAGTATGCAATAAGTAAATGCATTTTGGAAAGAAGAGGAACAATGATAGGCACGCTTCGCGTGGATCGATTTGTCCCAGATACTCATCCATCATGGCGAACAGCCAAGGGGAGGCTGCAACGCGGCTCCGTGTATTTTGCCCTGGTTCGCGTGCTCCCACGGGATAGCAAAGCAGACAGGTCGTGACATAACAGCGTGTACATTGAAAGGGCACATTCATCCATTGAGGGAAACGGGCGAGGGTGTGCTGCAGAGGTAGCACCTTTTTTCCACCTTCGTCCAGCGAGTCCTTCTTTTCATTTGTGCACCGAACCTGCCGCCCTTTTCGCGACAATACACACGGCATTGTAGCCTGGCTGTTTGCTCGAGGGCTGCCACGACGTGGAGGGGATGCCGGTCGTGTGGCTATGGCTCGTGTTTATTTAGGATCATCCTCGGCGAGCGGCCAACATAATTCCAGAATCCCGTGCAAATCCTGGAAAAGGCCCGATACGGATTAGAGGCCTCCATCGTGGCGATAGTCGGACGTGGTTCCGGTCACGGAAGTCGTCTCGTTTCGAGAAACTACCCTTCGGGGCTTTTCCGCTGGCTGTTTGGATTATTTCCCGGGGATTAATGGGCCTTTGAAACGAGGAACTTTGTTCTTTAACTTTGCTGCATTGTTGGGCTTCCGTTTGAGCTATTTCGGGACGAGTACTAGTCAAATGCAGGAAACTTCGGACTTTATGTTTCCATATTCTCAGATACATTCGGTGGTTTATGAGTTGGGAAGTTTTTGTATTTGAGGGGCTGAAAATTTGGGGCTTTGGGAATTTAGGGATGTGAGAATTTGCAAAGTTGCAATTTTGGAATTTAGGAACCTGGAGTTTGGACATTTGGGATTTAGGAATTTGGGAACTTTGCGACTTGAGAAGTTTGGGAATCTGAATATAGGGAATTTAGGGATTTGAGAATTTTAGCAGCTTAGGCTCTGAAAGTTTGGAGATTCGGGAATTTAGGTATCCAGTTACTTAAAGATTTGGGGAATTTAGGAATTTGGAAAGGTGGCAATTTGGTAGTTTACGGATGTGAAAATTTGGAGACTTAAATAATTAGTAATTCAGAGTATTCAGATTTAGGGATTTTGTTATTGGGAACTATGGGTACAGTAGTTTAAGAAGTTGAAAATTGAATAATTTCAAAATATGAAAGTGCAAGAACATGAACATTTGTAAACGTAACGTGTAAGTTTTCCAAATTTCGAAATGCAAAATATTCGAAAAAACAATGTAACATCACCACGTAATAACCAAGAATGCAACCGGAAGCCAGGTGGGACAAAGCCGCAAGTGGTACTCGAACATTTTTAATGAGCCACCGTCGAAGATGATCTGGACAGTGTTTCTGTCGAACGACAGTTGGCGATTTCGAACGGTCGCCGAGGGTAAAAAGGAAGAAATTACAAGGCTGGAAAGGAAAGTTTCCAGGACCGGGTGGTGGTTTACGGTGGTCCTGTTTGCGACTATCTGGCAAACTTCTGGGCAGCAAGTGGGCACCCGTAACGAAACACCGAACCGTTCGGGTTCGACAACAAACAGGAACTGAAAAGGGCGGTCCACTTATCCGGTTACTCGTGCAGCTTTAAGGCCAATAGGTCTGATTTATTGGCGGAAGTCGATTAGAGGCAATCTTACAGTTAATTAACGTACGAGCACCGCGTGACGACGTATCGAAGATCGTTTGCCAGTGTCGTGGGCGTATCCATAGGTTTCGAGAGTGATTTAAGACGACTGTATGCAAACGTGATCGATGAACAAACGGAGCCTTTAATTTAAACCCTCTCAGGGAATAAATTTCTATGAGAAATGAACTTTATAGTGTCATGTAAGTAACTTGTCAAAATTCGCATTTGGATGTTATACATCTTGTATATTATAATCTGTAGCATAAAAACAGTAAACGAATAGAGAGTTTATAAGCATTCTAAATCTTAAAATATCAAGATAATTTATCTCTCTTCCTGTATGAAATAATGTAATTTAATAAATATCTAACTATTGTTTAGCTAGATGTTTAAATTCTTAAATTAATCGAAGTGTGATTTATTTTTTTGTGATCCTCTTACTACCTAAACAAAATAAAATAATTTTATATAAAAAAAAATTGAAAATGACATAGGTTAGGTATTTGAAGGTGTCTGTAAAAAGAATTTCAACAAATCTTGAACAGTAGTGAAGGTCTGTTCGCACTCCGTTATCGCTAACATAATTTTCAGAAGCTAACAAAGTACCGAGCACGTGCCATGTCTTTTTCCACTCCCATCGCACATGTTCGCCATGGTAAAAGTCTCGAGTGTCCTTTCTAGAAAATAATATGTCCATTTAACTTCTTACGGTCTGGGGTATCCCATATCCAAGTCGAAAGGGAAGTGGGTGTTGCAGGGTGTGCCCGTTTCTACGATCCTCGAATAGTCGCGATGAAAACCTACACCCCCATAGCACAATCTAAGGAAGAGAAACGTTAACACGTCCTTTTTATGCAATTAATTTGACATCTTAATTGGTGTTCCATGAACTTTATCCTCTGTGCAGTTATATGACTTTCAAGTCACGTAGGAAATTTGCAGTTCCAAATCCTAAATTCCTACATTCTAAATTTCCAAATCACCAAATTTCTAAATAAATCACAAAGTCTTTTTTGAATTTATGAAATCTCAAAAAAGAGAACAAGGATTCGATTTCTTTATTCGACTCTTCATCCTTGTATGTATGTCCACATGTGTCCACACGTGTGACCCTTCAGTGGTTACTTCGCATCGTAATTACAGAGTAATCCTGCATTGTCTCAATAATATCAGAATTATTAAAAAATCTTCTGGCACTAAACTAGAGCTTCAAACATGGTACGCAATACGTCGAAATTCGAGGGTACCGTCTCGAGTACCTGAAGTAATCGTACACGGCTCCACGAGCCACGTTTCTTCTGGCTTTGAAAGCGGTCGATGAAGGGGAAAAAAGATGAAGTAGACGAAGAAGAAGAAGCAGAAAAAGAGAAGGAAAAATTGTACCGGCGAAAGGACGCGTTTGTACGCATCGCATGGCTTCACTGCTAAGGGTAGTTAGACGAGTCGGGAATGCATTCAGTGCCCGGAAGTGGGCGGAACTGCAGCCTGCGCTTCAGCATTGTATACAAGGACTCGGTTTTTCCTTGCTACGTATTATGCGCGAGAAAATCACGGAGACAGAGAAGAGAAGCGCCAGAGAGTACCAAAAGGACATTCGATATCCGTAATACCGTAATAACAAGCGATCCCGCGTTTATGGAGGACCATGATGGCTTATTCTCGAATCCGCTAGAAAATCGAGCATTCCTCACGAAATGACGTAAGCCTCCGTAAGAAGGAAATCGGATGTTCGCGATTTTGACACAGCTAAGTGGCCGGCTCAATGGTTTCCCTGCCATTATTATGCCACGTGGAGTTTGCGTGCTTTACCGGAAATCCAAACGCAGAGACCCTTTTGACGATATTCTACTTTGCTTCACTGTCTACACGTACGAAGTCGCAGATTTTGTAATACGATGACAAAACTGGCACAAAATAGTACTTATACCATGTTAGTTTTATATTTGAAACTTGACAAAAACAACTGTTCATGTTCTTAATATAAAATGGCCGACGATCATTTACGACAGTGATCGATTTCGAGACGTAAATTTGATATTTAACTTAAAGCTCACAATTCGACAAAAACTACATATACTTTTCCTTCGTGTCTTTAATACAAAATGGCTGGTAATGAAAGCAACACAAAATGGCACTTACATCAATTTAAAGATTAAATTTGATTAAAAATACATAAAAAATTTATGAATATTCCTAACACAACAGGACTGGTTGAATATTCATTAATATACAATATTAAATTGTAAATTAGCTTATCCATTTTTCTTTTTAACAAACCAGCCATTTTAAATAAATAACATACATGAAATATTATTGAGAAAAAGTTCTTAATGAAAAGCTGGCTCTTGGCAAGAATAAAGTAAAGCAAGAACATTTAATGAATAAAGTTCTCGATTAATTATAACAGTGTTCATTTCAATGTATAGCTACCTACTAATTATACCTGCAAATATCGAATAAAATCAATTTCGAAAGTTCCTCGATACTTTCTGCAATTATTTCAGAGTGTACTGTTTCATAATAAACACCGCGGTCTATCATTAACGTAAGTGAATCATTCAGTCAGCCGTTTAATTAAACAATTAACTGATTTTAATTAACCTAGTCGATAAAGTACCTGTCGCGGCAGGTTCGCAACGCGTTGGTGCTCTCTAATTAAATAGTAAATATCAATACTACTGATTTATATCCTCCATGAATTTTAGATTAAATGCACGCTTATGTAGCCGACATAATTAAGAGAACCATAAACATCGCATCCATTAATAATTCGAGTATCGGTCTCTCATGTTATTCCGCACGGAGACGCCAATCTCATTGAATAAAATCTTAAATTACAACTTGCAATTATAATGAAGAAATTCATGACTCGTAAATGGAAATATGCAAAGTTTTAGACGGTGTTTGAACAAAAACCAGTTCCTCTTCCCACGAGTAACTCGACTGATCACCGAATCGTGATGAAAGAATAAAAAAAAAAAAATTGCCAAACGTCTTCGGCGTTATATTAACCCGCCATAAAAAGCCAATTTGGAGTACAATGGACCTTTGCCGCGGCGAACTGAAGAATCGTCTGCAGTTCGAATCCGCCTGCACGATCGGGCTCCATTAAAAAACGAGATTGCTGCAGCGCGATTTCAACCTCCGAGATTAGACAGAGAGGTATCTTATTTGATTTGCAATTCGATATTTTTATGCCTCCCTCCGACTCTGTTGCACATACGTGGCCCCGTCGTGGTTACTTCCCTTGCTGAACGATCTTGCGGTTTGAACGATCGATTTTCGGGTTTTAATAATGTTATTACTCGCGATATAATGTATACGTGGTACAGACGTAGTCGCGTAAACTTGTAATATTCATTTAAAGTCTAAATTCGCACGTTCTCTTTATATGATAATTCACAATATTTTGTGTGATTTATGCTTTAAGAATTTCATAAAATGTTTGACTTGGAAAGCCTCACATAATTTGCTGATATAAAGATATCTCAATATTAACACTAATGCAATATCAATAATTTTTAATGTAAAGATAAAAATGTCTGAGTGGGTAATATTTTTCATATAAAATGCTGGATTACCAATTGTAACAAATTAATTTTAGAACATGATATGTTCAACATGACATGACATAAGAGTACATCAAAATGGCGCTTGTAATACATCAATGTGAAGCTTAAAGTTTAACAAAAATAAATACACAAATTCATCAACGTTCTTAATATGAAACGACTGCTAGATGTAACAGCAAAAGTTCCGAATTTAAATTTCAAAATTCCAAAGTCTCAAAGATATTATTGAAGTAAAAAAGTACCAACCGAAAGTGTTAACGATGTAAGGTGAGAAGCATCCCAATACAGGAAAGAGCAATCGTGTCGCGAGTGGAAGCTGACCACGTGTTGTGACAGGGCACAATTGTCCCCGTGACAAAACATGGCCGCCGGCTTATTTTTAATGCTCCGCTAACGACGAGCCAGATAATCTCGAGGACTCATTTCAGACTCGTTTCTTCACGGACGAATTCGTGAATGGTTACCCGCTGAGCGTCTCGTTGCGGCCAGTTCTTGTCGAATTAGAGCGAACATTCAGAGAAAGGATTTGCTCTAATTCGCGCACAGAATCCTTCCGACCGCGTCATTGTTCGCCGACAGGACAATGACCAGAGAAATGCTCGAGATACGTCTATCGTTTTAAAAATGCATCGTGCAATCTTTTCTTTCTTTCGCGCTATCGTTCGCGATCCGGTTTGCAGATTCGACGAAACCTGATCGCTCGTGTATTCGTTTCGGGGTCAGAAGAGAGAACGTTTCCAAAAGGGGTGGTTACCCTCGTCCCTCGGGACTTCACGGTCAATTTGTCTAATCGTTTCTCCAAAACCAAAACTCACGTTCCTTCGTAAATTTTGCGGAGACATGTGGTGCATGGATTTTCGAGTCATTCGAGGCTCATCATGGAAGCGAGGAAACTCAAAGTCTCCACCCTTTTCTCGTACTCGAAGAGTCTCTGACGGAATTCGACACGCGCTCCGGTAATTGGTAGACAGCAGTTTTCTAACGACTTTCCTCGCAGTTTCATCGTTTTTTGGCGAAGTTAATGAAAGGCCGCTGCTGGCTGGGAATAAACTAATTGGAAAGGGGCGCCTTCTAATCATCGACTTTAACCTCGCGCCAAAGGTGACGGTCATTGGCGACCGGGGGGCGTGCGTCCACGATAATTAGTCTTCGGAGGTGCTGGCGTAATTATGGTATCTCAACTCGCTTTGTCAGAATGATCGAACTTCCTGTGATCTTCCGCGCCGACGGTGTCGCGCTGCTGACGAGTAAATAACACGATTCAGCCCTTAGGGAAACTTGCTCGAAAGGCATCGGTCGGAAGTCAGAAAATCAATTCAACGAATATCTCTTATAAATGCATCCGCATTATGTAACTAGTACATTAGCTAACATGCCTAACCTTTCAATTACCTGATTTTGAACAATTCGAATTCACATTCAAATATTTGCATAATCTTACATAAAATTTTTAACGATGTAAAGTTAAATAAGACAAAGGTGAACTTGAATGTTCAGTTTGACCATAATGTACAAAAAAAATAAAATTAGAGTGATTTTATGATGTATACGTGCACAGAAGTAACTTGATCGTCGTAAAACATTTCCCAAAAACTGCTTTGCAGGATGCTTCTATCTGGCCAATCAACTTGCAAAACAGACAAGAAAATATGAGACAGGGTTGCTTTGAAATTTTAATTTTTTCGAGGAAGATCCTGCGTCGGATTGTTGTGTGCGTCAGGAGCGTGAAGCTTGCGGAGCACGTAGGAACCACCGTTACATTAGGCAAACTTTCTTGAAGAGGAGCCTTCAGGGCATAGGGCAACGGAACCCTGCGGCGAACGGCAAATAAATTCCGCAAGCCCATAAATAATTAATAGATTCGTTACGTGGGCGTGCGTAAATCATCCACGGACACGCGAATCCCTGGTTCTCGGTTTGGTTCGCTCTCGTTGCCGGCGTCCCGCTGCTTCTGGAAGAAAGCAAATCGACGAATTTCGGCCGTAAAAATTCGCCTGTTCGGAGAAACGTTAAATAAACCGGGCAATAAAGTTCTAATCCTCGTAGCCTGAAGTGCTTGAGAATCCTCTCCTGATCTCAAAGAAAAAGAATCCTTCTTTCTCTTCGTAAAATCTTTCTGACATTAATCAAGTTTTTGACTGGAGATTGGTGTACGAATATAGACATCTTCCGAATAAGATTAGTTAGATGTTGGAAAAAATGGGAAGAAGATTAAGAGGTTATTTTACTATGATTGAGCTACTTTTAACCTTCTGTATTTAAGCGTTCTGAGTTTGAAATTTCTGAAAGTTAGGTTAAAGAAGAATTCGAATGAAAAGAATAGTTAGATGTTACATTTTTTTCTGTCTCAATTTCATTATTCTGTTTCTTTGTCATTGATTCGGTAAATTGAACCAATTTTCTCGTTAAACCGTGATAGACCACACACGATACGGTTTCAACGTTTCTATAAGTCTAGATCCGCCCAAGTCCTTGGAAGTCACCGCGAGGATCTGATCCTGTATCTCCATTGGGCGTCCAGCTTCCGGTTCGCGCCGGATAATGACAGCCCTCGAATCCGAAAACTCGAAAGAAAGGAAGAAAAGAGATTCACTAGTCTTCTATTATGCCACCATTTCGACGCGAAAAAAAATCTGACCTGCGAACATGCAGTAGATCGAAGGGAAATTATGTGGTTCCACAGCAGGATATGCACCTGCTTCATAGGAGAGAGGATGCTCCTATTGGGATACGTATCCTTTATTCTGTGAATGCCGAGTTCGTGATCTTGAAAGCCTATTTCGAGAACGTTTCTTTATTTCACTGTTGATGGGATAATCTCCGAATGTAGGGTACGGTCCTGCATCTTGGTAGTGAATGTTTTGAAAATTTGTTGGTGTTGAAGAGAGTGATATGAAAATTTGAGTGTTCAGTGTTGTACTTGGAGTTGGATCTTAAGATTAGATTATCGAACTGCTGAAGATTATTGAACTATTTGGGTGTTTGAAGATGGAGTTGTGTTTCACGATATATTTTGTCACGTTTTGAATAGTTAGGTTAGGTTGAAAATAAGAATATTCGTCTACCTCCATCGAACTGATCAAACTGAACCTCTATGAAATTAAAGTATATTGCAATCATATTAGAATACTGGTATATTCTAATGCTTGAATGTTAGGATAATATATTATATTAAACTCATATTTGAATACTGAAGGACATCAAATACCACATGCACATCCACAGGAAGTATACAAAAAGCCTCGCTACCGAAATGTCAATTTTCAAACTAAATCAAGCGAAATAACCAATTCTACACTGAATGCAGCAACATTCTGGCCAAATTGTTCTGTGGCCCGATGCATTGTTGGATCGGTCGAAACGAGAATAAAGTAATTACAGTGACCGAGTGAAAAAGCGTGCGGCTTGCAAGGTGGAGTAAAAAGACGCAATAAAATCGAATTTAAGGTCAATTCGTAGCGAAAACTGACGCGAAGTGACGAGGCTCAGGATTCTTGCGGCACGACAAACAATCGCACGCCCCTGCGACGAAAAAGCGTCTTCGAACGTCGGACACAGCGGCTTCACGGAGCGAAACGCGGCTTTTTTTTGCCTCTACGTTGGCATTTCTGGTGTGTGACACGCCAATTGCCGATGCCAGATGTCCGACGAACCCGCGACATTCCGTTTCAGGGCGACGATTTGACGGCGTCGGTATTTCAAAATTACCCGTTCGTCGCGACGACACTGTTGCACGATGGACATCGTAATTGCCGATTTTATGGTTCTTAATTCGCGCCACTTAAAATCAACGGTGATCAGATCAAAAGCGCGTTAATTTTTACGACCACCTTCCGGCAATTATTACTCTGGTTACGTTTGAACGAAAATGATCCTCGATTCATAATGGCCATCCGATATGGCTCGTTAAAGACATTTATGATCGCATAAGTTTGTTCTTGGATATTGAAATATTTTGTAACAAGACGAGAAGTTTGTTCCGGAGGCTAATTGAAACTTTTGAAGCCAGGATAAATTATTGGTGAAACTCTTGGTATATTCTGTTACATGCTATGAAATTTCTTAAATGAGCAGCAAATTTCATGATTGAAATTATTTAAAATATTGTTTGTCTTTTCTGATTATATCTTTGTGCTCTTTCAAACTGCTGTAAAGCAATATCATTTGAATAAATTCTTTCAACAGAAAATATGTGTTTACATTTATATTTCTTATTACTTGCGAGAGTTCAAAATTGCGCATTTTTCTATTAATGAAGATCATGTAACTAACTGAAGTTACATTCAACAGATTACCTTTGCAATCTTGCAACAGAAATTGTAACAGCAAGTTCAAACAAATTTCGGTGTCCACAAACGCAAAGTAAATTTCCATTAAATTATCATTAAACAGAACTGATTCTTTGTTTGCCAATGAAATAACCAATAATTCACAAGATACTTGAACATTCATCGAACGTTAATTGCGGACAATGAGTACACAGAATTACCTGTGCACGATTACGTGTCATGATTTTGGAAATTATTAAAGCATATTGCATTTAACAACACGTTCCGGTAGTCCACCCCTCGAATTTCATCGTATGGTAAAATACGAGAGGTGAATTAATAGGAAATATCTCGTAGAAAATTGTTACAAAAATTGCGAACAGTCGGATTCAGGTCGTTGTTTCTTCAGACCTGAATTACCATGGCACTGATGCCCGAGATACTGGTCGAACAAAAAGTGAAATTGCGGTACTTACGAACGATGACTCGAAACAAGTGACAAGACACGCTCGCCACTGAAAAACGTGCGGGCCCTGTGATCAAAGGATCGCTTTCGATTATAACCCGACCGTCGCAAAAAACTATGATATTACCTACTTTTTCAGCCTCGCCAAAAGAAATCTTCGATTCGGCCTCGCAATCGCTTCGTATCATTTCGCAATTAGCGACTGGCTATCCTTTCCGACTCCGCAATTTTGACTCGTTCCTTGAAATTTATGATTGCTACACGTAGCATTTGGATTGTACGTTGGAAGATGGTAGTGAAATGTCGAGTTCAATCTCAGCGCAATATTACAGCGTAAAAATTATAATTTGCACATGTGATATAGAAAGAACCGAATACTCTAAATGACTGCTTGTTCAAATAGAATAGTAAAATAGTGGACTTGGAGAATAGTGAAAGAAATAATGGAACAGTAAAATAGTGGTACTGGTATAAGACTAACGTAGCTCTTAAAATATCCAAAATTAAAGAACATCTGCAAATGATAATGCATTTCTACGTAACACAATATCGAATCGTTTGATCAGAAAGAAGAGTTAAGAGGGCTCGAGTTAAATAACCATTTGGCCGTAATATTTTAGTATGATTATGTGAAAGACTTTATATCGAGCGTGTGTCACGGTGGCAACGGGCTAACCGGTTTCAATAAGACGATGTTAATTAACCGGTCGTTAATACGGTTCGCCCCGTCGCAACGTTTACCTTAAAGCTGGCTACGAGAAAACGAGCAGCAAAATTTCAATTTAACGAAACGTAATTGTCCACAGCCTTATAAGTTGTCGGGTGATGCATCGCACACGGAGATCATTAACACAAGGACGTTTAATAAGGGGCATCATTAATTACCGCCTCAAACCGCAAATTACTCTCAGCGGGTACTCTCGAATCGTCGGGATAAAGATTTTTCTACGCTCGATTTCAGCACCAAGATATCGTAACGCGATTGCATTTATATTTCCGCGTAATTTTCACGCCCGAGCTGGGTCGTTACGATGTTATCCATACCGCAATTTATTTCCTACGACGATATATGGAAATCGGAACACTGATTTCAGATCCTCGAATTTGATAACGCTAAATTAATTTCGCAATTAATACAAATTCTGTCGTGCTGTTACAGATTTGTCCTGTAATTTTAATTTTGATCATGGTTGAACATCGCTTACTACTGAATTACCAATTTATTACCTAATACATTTTTGATAATGGAATACAAGTTGTTAAACCGGATTGTGCGAAGTTAACATGTTTTCGTTAATACCTATTTATAGCATTTATTATTATTAAATAAAATCAATCAATGTATTCGATCTTCTCAGATCTTTGATACATTATAATGAAAGTATACAAAAAGACAATTTTTTTACTACAGTACACGTATAATACTATACATAAATAAAATTATAAAAATTACACAAGAAGGAGTATTATTCTATATATTCTTTATTGTTGGACACAATAGGCGTTAAATTAATTCGCTGAAATTTAAGGAAGCCCCTGTTAACATAAGACAATTAACAATAAGAAATTTCCAATTGTTATTCTAACACACCTAAAAGTATCATACAATACCCTATATTTAGAGTCAACACTCGAAACTAATTCCTAAATAGTTTCAACAAGATTCCCAAAGATTGCACGAAAGAAAAAGGAGGAACGTATCGTTCTTTTACTCGATGCACCATATTAAATCGTCCTCAGTGCACAAACAATTCAACATCCCCTCAAAAGATGTATGAAGAAATACATATACAAAGTATATAAAAGTATATACTAATGTATGAAGAAGATTATATAAAAGTAGACAAAAAAGGATACGAAGAAAAGTGTATGAAAGAGTATACATATAAAAGTAGGTAAAAAGGTATAAGTATAAAAGCGCATAAAAAGGTATAAAGTTTTGACCGCAAGAAAGATGAGAGTACACGATGCGACATGAAAGCAGATCTTTGGAGGTATTTACCTCGAAGTGCAGTGTCTGATTTGGTGTCCTTAATACGGCGTGACAGGAATGAGTAGGCAGGATATCGGGATGACGGGCAACCGCATTAATTCTAATTAATCGGCGTCCGTTCGCGCATCCCGGTTCGCGTCGGGATTGGTAGCCGGTGTCCGAACAGAATGGGAATCCCAGAGAAAGGGTAGAGTCGACTTTCACGCGCACGCGCTATGGATCGTGCTGCGCGTGCCCCACTCTGTTTCGACGATCTACCGCGCACCTGCGCCCGATTGCGTGACTCGCCCTCTTTGCTCCGCGCCGAATCACGGCGAGCAAGCGAGCGGGCGAGCGAGCGGTGCCGCGATTTAATGCAAGCCTTTACGACTGTCGCTACGGCCGTACGCTACCCGTCGTTACAGTCACGATAACCGTGCTGCATATATTTATACGTAACGTACGACTCGTGTCCATTATCCGCGTAGTTGAGCGTAATCGCACGTAGGTACCATTAAACGCGGACGTTACCTTTACTTTATGAACAGTAGGATATCGTGTACGCAAACACTCCTTATCGATGATTTCGAGAAATTTTAACTTCGGCAAGGTTTCACTCCACGAATTTATAATGCTGCTCAACGTTTTGATGGCCCCTGTCACGTGTTAGTTTTCATTCTTTCGTAGAACTTTAACGGTCTGCGAGAATTTTTCGTCTCAACTATTTCATTATTCTTCACCGTTGTTTTATAACCTGTCGCATGCTAATTGCAGTTTCAAAGATTTATGCTGTATAATAATCTTCTTAAGCGTCGATATCTCTTAAGTATGGAACATGTATGTGTTAGATTTCACGCATGCGGTCGTCAAGTTGATATGGGAAATGGATGGATTATTTTTATTCATTGGTAGAATGTCGAAATTTTGATAATGTACTTATGTGAAACATAAATATTTAATAAAACGATGAACTAACATTCATGAGTAATATGGACACATATTCCATGTATGTAGTTATGAACAATGTGGTAGGTTCAGGTACATTGTGCTATTCACTTTACATTGTTAATTACTTTACACGTATAAAATTCTTAATGACATCTTAAAAGAAGAATTAAAATAATAAAGGAAAAATTTCATGAAGTACATTCAAAGTACCTGTACTACTAAATATATAACACTTTTTAATTCCGTATTAAACAATAGTAAGTAATAAAATAATGCAAAGATAAGTACAGAGATCTTTCTTCGAAAAAACATTTTGAGAAACTGCCCGAGGCATGCAATAAACATCAGCGTACCTTCTTTTCCAACTATAAAACAACTTCCGGAGATCATGAACAGTCTCCATTCCACAGTTTATTTTTTATTCGTACAAAAACCCTACCGACGTAAACGTCAAGACTTCAAGAAGAACGATGGGCGGAGAAAGCAGCAAGCGTAACGAAAGTTCTTTCCCGATTATTTAAACTTTCTTCATCAAGCATGTCGGTTTGTTTTACGTCACATCTCATGCCACCTTTAATGTCTCATGAAAACGTGGCGATTCTCCCGTCGTGTCACGTAAATTTCAAATTTTTCGATTAACCTTTTGATACTTTCACGAACCATCGCGTGATCGTTACGTTGTAAATTATGAAAACGTGATTTATTGAGTGATTGAAAGTTTAGAGGAAATTTGGGATTTCAGAATGATAGGACTTTGGACGTTGAAATTTTGATAATTTGAAGCTTTAGGATTTTAGAAAGAGACTGAGGAATATTTGAACTTTGGTAATTTGGAAATTTGGCTTTGGGAAGTTTGGGACTTCGTAATTTTGGAACTTGAAGATTTTGGAACGTTAAAGTTTGGAAATCGTCATATAGAATTTGCTTGCATTAAAGTTGGAAAATCTTCATATATGTAGATATAGTACATCTGGCCATTATGTCATCAGCCCGTGCCAAACTTTCAACGTTTCGAAATCCTGGCACACAACACGCAACAACCTAATAGAAAGCACGTCAAATCGATTTTCTCGCAGAACAAATACGAATCAACGCCCACCCCCTCTTCGAGGCTTTGAACCGGAGGCCAAGAAGAGAACAGGCAGGTGTGCAGCTCAGGAGATCGTTCTCTCGCGCGTTTATGCTCGCACGTGCTTTATTGCTGCGTCTCCGGGCTGCATCTCGGTGACTCGGGTGCTCGTCAATCAGCGAGAGACGCTCGTTTTCTTTGCCCTCTTCTTCTTCTGTTTCACGTTTCGCGGCTCCACTTTTCCCTCTGTCCCCTACCTTCGGGCTGCTCTCGTACGCAGAAGAGGTCACGGCCCAAGTAGCAGGTGCCCGAAAGCCCGGGATACGTCCGGATGTGCAGCGGGAGAGCTGACACGCATTCAGTCAGCCGTGCATGAGCCGTTACGTAAATCTCTGGTGTACCTCTTTTCTTCTCCGCCTCTGCTTTATTTGCTTCTACCTTTACGACGGCGACACGGGACCGTGGCAACTTTCGGGAAATCGATCGACGAGCTTCGACGTGGACCGTGACGAAACGAGCGTGACGAACTGCGACAAGTATACGGAGGATGCTTTTTATGGTGGGTGTCTGTTACTCGCATATTTTCGAGGAGGTTGCCGAAACACTGCAACGAGATCGGGGTGAGATAGCCGTACCGAGAAAAATTTAACCTATTTATACAAGAGTTAATATTTTAAAGAATCTTAAGTACAAGATATTTCCAAATATCTTCTTTTATGATATCATTTTTAAGATTCGAATCGTATCAATTTTTACTCGAGATGACAGTCGTATCTGGGTTAAAGTTACGGATCATTAAGGGTAGAAGCAAAGTTCATCGCACCTCGATATGTCCCTCCTTCCAATTACCAGACGTACTCCAATTTCAATCCCCATTAACACCGCTTCCCGAAGTGTCTCAATCCTCGAGCCACCATGGCGGCTGCACCTTAAGCGGTGGTCGGATGATCGATTACGCTCGGTCTCCATTAAGCAACGTACTCGAAGAACGGGGTTGTCCTAGGCTAGCCATACGACCGAAAGACGTATGATGTTCTGACGGTGAATGAGCATCGGGAACGCTCGAACTGACGTCGGGCACAAGGTTGGTTCGCCCTTTTGTCGCGGACACGCAGACGCGTCCATCACGCGTCTCCCTACAGGGACACAAAAAGCGCGATCTCGTCGAATCGTGTGGGATTCGAACGTCTAGAGCAGGGACCGGTGTTGCGTTTCAACTCGTCAAGATGCACCGAGCATTCACCATTAATCAACGAAGGGGAGTAAATGATTACGCCGATGGCACTCCAGAGCTAGGCCGCGTGACTGGACGACTCTGTCCGACCGATGACGAATGAAGGTTTACCTTGTCGGACCAGAGGATACTCGGGGACGTGTGTACACTCGCGAGAAAGGCTTGCTTCCCTAGGAAAAATTGCGACGTGGCTCCTGTCATAGGTGGTCTTCGGGGATTTTCAAACTTGCAAGTTTCGCAAATTTTCAATTTAGGAATTGGTGGTGTGGGGAAGGGGACTTGAATTTGGGAAATTTGGGCACTTGAGAATTTGGAGACTTGAGAATTTGTGGATTTCGACTCTTTGATATATATGGATTTGAAGGAATAAAGATTTGGAAATTTAGGGGTTGAAAATTCAACACTACGAGGATTTGAGAATTTACAACATAGCAAATTTGGAGTTTGAGAAATTAGAGGATTGTGAAATTAGAAATTTAGGATTTTACTATAAAAATTTAGAAGTTTAAAAATTTCGATTTATAGAATCACAACAATTTTAATATTTGAAGCTCACAAACTGAAAGCTAAAGCAAAGAGCAAAGTGGGAGGCTCTTGTACCGCTCCTTATCCAAAGGGAAAGTGCATTGCACTCGAGTGTACATCTGACCAGTTTTCGATCGCGTCCCTATCATTCGGGATGGTCGACTTGTACGCGTTGTTAAGGCAACAACCCTCGTCCCCATTACGTGGTACTTCTGTAATGACCGGGATAGCTTGGCCCGTGGGGCTTGAAGTGGAATACACTGATCGATGATCGGATAAGGATCGATGTTTCTTCGTGGCATACTCGATGGTCGGGATTATGGGCACCGAGAAGGAGCCTGGAAATTGTGGGTGGAATTTATATTCAATTGTTGCGGTTTTGTTATTGGGTTGCTGCATAACGAATGGATGATTTCGAAATATGAAATTTGATGACATAAAAGTAACGTAAAGCAGCACTTATGGTGTATCAATTTGAAGGCTAAAATCTATGGAAAGTGACTACGTAAAATTACTACGTCATGAAGGTTCTTTATACAAAATGGCTGACACTTCGTTGGATACTTGATAATAGTCGTGAATAAACATTAAGGGATGAGTCAACCATTTTGTGTTAGGTATATTGATAAAACATTTATGTAGGAACTTTGGTCATACTTCAAGCTTCAAGTTGATGTACGATGAGTGCAGTTTTGAAATACTTTTATGTCATCAATTTTATGCGGAATTTTCACGGAATGTTCATGCAGTCATTTTCACCCAACTTAAGCTTAAAATTGATGGAGCACAAGTGATACTTTTGTCATGAAATCTCGTTAGAGGTGTACCTGATCTAGCTTTATGTCTAGCAACGACACTACCTATTATTCGAATAACACGTTAACAAAAAGGCAGTAGTTAAAAGTAGATAAACTTTCGAGTAGATCATAATGTTAGTAATAAGTTATAACGTGTCATCGTACACATCTATTTTCTCAATGGTAGTGAGCAGGTTAAGAATTCCGAGTCCCACCTCCACAAAGTGCAAATTCAACCGTAAATAGCTCGGACCTTCGAAGAGTCTCGTAATATTCAGTCCAGACGCTGAAGAGATCGTACCTCGAAGGGCCATGGGAAAATAACCGGGTAATCAACGTACTACCATAAGCTCCCATCGACGCATCAGCCAGCTCTATCTCGGACGCGAACGGGATCAGAGGTCGTCGCTATAAACCCACCGATGTTATTGCAGGTGTGTGAATCGTGTGCGATGCAAAGGGCGAGTCACGCGCCCTGCTCGGCGCAAACTCGTTTCGCGGGAAATGTATAAAATTATAACTTACGCTACATTGACTCACAAAGCGGCTGCAAATTATTCCTCTTTCTATGCACGACCGCGTGGCGCTAGAGCAAACGAACGTCGAGCGATTTCATTATATTTCGCGGCAACAATGAATTTCAAACGAGACTGAAATATAGGACAGGGCACTCATCCATCATTTTCTGCTGCCCAAAAAGCTAAATTATTGCGGCTTTTTAACAATTGCGGACACTGTCGGCTGTCCCTTGTGCAAATGCAAATTGCCGAATAATTCGTAGAACAATTTAACTCATTCAGTTGCATTTTTTTAGGAACGGCTCAATTCTTCCGTCGAAATGGTTACATTCAACTGGTCATTTTTTACGTAGGTCAAATTTTACGGTTAAATTTTTATATGGAAATACATTCGACAGATAAATTTTTATATACAAATGGTTAAACAGTTAAATTTTTAAATAGAAAAGTTTGTGTAGGAAGGTTGAATTGATAAGATGAAATATTTTTGATTTGGATCCGCACTTGTCGGAGCGTATCGAAACATCGGTCTAATTAGGATTCACGGTCCTTGAGGATATAATGCGAAAAGAATGAAGTTTATATCTACGCCAATGTCCATGGGGTCTCATCTCTCGGCATGCACATTAAGAGGTCACGCTCCGGCAGGTGGTGTACGCGTGATTCACTCGGTCGTTCGTTTCCAGCTAGGTATACCGCTCCTATTCACTCACACCAGCCAGTTAATTGTCGCAGGGACGTTGATTTAAAGCATCACTCGAATGATCCCCCTTGCTGAGATAATGAAAGCAGCTCCAAACGAGTCCTCGCGTGGCTCAGGAAAGAGGGTGCACTTGGAAGAGTGAAAATAATGATTTTAATCTTTTATTAATAGATTGATGTGACTTTAAGATTCGGACATGTTGGAACTTTAGTAGTTTAGGACAATAACACTTTGGGGCCTTAAGATTTTAAGGACTTTGAAACTTCGGGGATTTGTGACTTTTCGGTTTTTGAGTTTTGATACTTTTATGTCTTGAGATCTTAGGAACTTGGACCTACACGAGGTCTGTGGAAATTTGATGCTTTGAGACTTCAGGGATTTAAACTTTGGAAATTGTAAAATTTAGAACTTCATGAATTTATGAATTTCAGACATAGTCTCCCCGAAGGATTATCAGAAGACATTTATCTTAAAAGTTACCGTAACCTTTTCAATGTAAATTGACTTCTAGACCCAGAAAAGGAGCACGAAAAGTCAAACAGAGCCCACGATGTTCCCATTACTTCACATCCTAGATAAGAGAACGCTACCACCGACCTCAAACTCTTATCAGCAACTCATATATCTTCTTAAACATCTTTTCTATCTGTTCATCAGCCGTGCATGTACACGTAGAGTTAAAAACATGCATCGAAACAGCTGCAGATTGCGCGGGAGTGTAATCAGACTTCATCTTGTTGCTGAGTTCTGACCGAATATACATCATGAGGTCGTTCCAACGTGAGGCCGTCACGAGCGACTCATTCATTGTTCCCAACCTCATATAGCCTGCAGGTCTGCTCGTTTTCGCTCTATTTCTTTCGTTTTCTCAAGGACGCTCTGCTTTTTCTTTCTTTCTGTTCGCGCGTCCACGAGCGCCACTTCCCTTCGTTAGACCCTTCTATTTTAATGAATGCTGGGCCACAGTTGGGTCGCTACGAGATTACACCTTAATGGGGGGTTAATTCGAAGATGGAGCTAAACAGGTCGTGTTTGAATCTTGAAGGTGACCTGGCCTTTCCATGTAATTTGCCGTGTTTGATAATTTTGAAGTTGATAGATGAGCTTCTCTAGATTAGACTTTCTTGTACAGATCCTTTTCAACCAACTTCGCGTGTGGGTGATCTTCCTGATGTTTCATGTAAGGTCTTGTTTCATATGTTTATACATGAAGGTGAAATTTTGTTGTATGTTAAATGTCGTGCATGTTAGAGTCAAGTGATATCTTGAATTTTAGTAAGTTCACTGTTTTATTTAAAACTGATGAAGGTCAATCTGAGATGTAATATCAAAGTATCATATAGAGCAACGTTATATGTATTATTTTGCCATTTCCTTCGTGAGGTCGTCGCTAACTCTTCCACATGTTATGAATATATTCTTGACAGTAACATAGTGTGAACCAATTTACATTAAACGAAAATTATACTATTTGATTACATGTTATAAAGAGAAATGCTGAGCAGACTCGTAATTGAATGACGGTAGCAAACGTGAACTTTACCAATAAAATTAAGTGAAAAACGGTGTTCGATAATTCCCGAAGCGAATCGCTTCTCGAATCTTGAATGTAATTTCGAATAATTTCCGAAGCCTCCTGAAGCAATCTAAAGCATGATCCAGACGATACAGGAAAGTTGTGAAGCAAAACGATTGTAGAACGGCGTCCCGCGAATTCCAGTCAAAGTTGCTCACGTTCCATTAAACCGAGGCGTGATCCCGGGGAATATAAAACGGATGTGACGTTCCGCAGAGGAAGCACGTCTCGACCTTAGCATCGCGATCGTCCGCTCTCGAAACGATACCGGGATGGGTCCTGATCGATCGTAATCGAGGAACGAGCCGCGCCAAGCCGGCGTGCCAAAGGTTAAGGAATCCTCCTTGCGCGGCATTCTCTGCACGTTCCTCGTAAAGTTCTTCGAGATCTCCCTCTTCTCCTTTCACCCTTCCGTTCGAGCACATTTCCAAGGCTACAAGAGTCTGGGTTCTGGGCCCCGGTACACAGAACAACCGGCTGGCTCAATCGAGCGCACGACAGGACACGGTTGCAATTGCTCTTGCTCACGGATCTTCCCTTTCCTTTCCTTTTCGTGTCCTGCTCCTTCGGGCATCCTTATCCTTGTTGCCGTTTATCGTGCCCTGTTCCAACGAGAACGATCGTGCACGAGGAGCTGGACACCGCAGCTGCGCCCAGTCTCGCTTTTTCCCTCGAAAACGATCGCGCCTCCTGCATCGACCTCGTCGAATTTCTTTGACTCGCTGGGGATCACAAAAAATATTTGCACACCTTGCATTCTTGAAACTACTTTATTTTAATGAACCTGATATTATATTGCGCCGCGTTATATTATACTGCCTACCGGAGTGTCGTATGTTACAATAACGCTACGATCCTTAATTACAGTTATCTTAATGAAACTGGGTATGCTGGTATCTACCTTTTTACTACCATGTAGCTTTTTCATTCGTATCACGCGATGTGAAGTTGTTGGAAAGTGGACAGATATTACGGAAAGCAATTTCAAGAGTGGAAAGCTTTAAAAATTCAAATTATATCCCGCATCTATCTTATCCGTTTATTCGCACTTAACGTCGATTAACGCTTTCACGTTACTTATGAAGTAAATTGCCACGTCGAGTTAACTCATTTCTAGCCTCGAACAATAGACATGCCACGCGATTCAACGTGCCTTTTCGTTTCACCCGATTTCCAGTTAATCTCGGCGCAATTTCCATGAAAGAAAGTTCACGTCGACAAGTAAATAAATTCCCTCTCGAAAGGGTAAAACTGAAACGCCTTAATCTTGTCTTGCACGAAAGGTCAGTCCTTGTCGGTCGCGAATCATCAAACGTACGGCGTTTCCATTGTTAGCGAAATCGATGGACGCGGATAAAAAAAGGTAGGAGCTTTCTCAACGAGACCACGCATGACATTCCTATAGCTTTACTCAGCGTGTATTCCGGCTTCGTTCCGAGTTCTTCCATCTTCGATCTCCGTTTCTTCCCTTCGTACGCTCCATTCTCCAGGCTCCCGTTCTCGGAACAATCACGCCGGGGCGTGTGTGCATACGATTGCGCTTCGTTCGTGGCACGAGCAACGTGTCAGAGACCGCAGCTGTGCCCAGTCTCTTTTCTTTTGCTCCTGAAACCGTGTATATACAGTCTCTTCCCTTTCTTGCGGCTACCGACACCGCTCCGTGCTCGTGCTTCAACCGCCTTTCTCCATCTCTGGATGGCTCATTGTTCGGGATCTTCGGATAATTACACGGACCGAGCTGTTGACAGAATTCTTCGATGTGGATTAAACCATTCAGGTTGAAATGATTTTTCAATAATGAATAACACAATTTTTTGTATGACTAGAAATTATATTTGAAAGATATAGGCAAAGATTTGATTAGGGTCGGTCAATCCAATGGGAAGTAGGTCATAGAATTTCGATTAAATTGTTCAAATAGACGGAAGTCGAAGTTCATTGGAAAAAACACTACGGAAAGTTCGGTTATAGTGAAATGGGAATAGACTGAAATGGGATTTCGATTGGATTTTTCAAATAGGACGAAGTTGAAGTTGAAAACAAGATTTGGTTACGGTCAATTGAAGACGGACTGTAACAGGATTTCGATTAGATTTTCAAATAGGATAGAAGTTCATTGCGGACAGATTTAAGAAGATTTGAAAAGATAGAGTTGTAAATGAACACAATACAGATGGAGAGCATTTATTTCCTACTGGTCTAACACATCATTATACAACGCCTTAGTATGCAATTCATAGATATTTGATGCGTAGTTATGCCGCCATTTAACGCGCCGCCAACTGACACGTCGCCAACTAACGCGCCGTCATTTAACGCGCAGTCAATTGACGCGCCAGTATGTAACGAATTAACATCTCTTAACATTCGTTACCTCAAACTTCCTTCCACGCAAAACCTTTTCAAAATACAGCACAAAATAAATGTAACCTAAATTTCAACGTCCGCCATTAATCACTCAAGATCCATATCAAACGGTTAAAGTTAAAGTAATTCAATTGCAACAACACGAACGGTATAATCGTTTCTAATTCCTATTCTGCAATGCAGACGCAATTTAAATTAATTTCGTTCGTGACAATGTTCCCAATGGCAGGGTGTAGTTGGCCAGAGATACCTCGTTACGAATAGACACCGTACCGAGAATGTAAATAGAGGGGTTGTGCAATCTGGTGGCAAGTCCCGACATCGATTACGGATACCAGTATCCGTAAGATGCATACGCGGATAAACGTACACCGATAATAAATCCGTGTTAAATTGCATCGAGGCGTCGGCACCGGCGACGGTAATTATTGCCAACCTACGATTCCGAGCAATAGTCGCGGACAATAAATTTCGCAGGCAACAGTACACGATTATTATATCTGTCCGACACGATGGGCGTATGTAAACGATCGTTTACAAAGATTAATTACGCGTTTCATTGCGTTCGTACAGCGAAACGACCCCATCGACAATGATCCATTGATTTATCCACCGACAAATTGAAGCTTTTATTTCCAATCGTAAATCAGACCCACCGACCAGGTATTTTAATGTCATCCACGACATTGGACAGGCCTGCTCCTCCTTACAATTCAATAAAAATTTCAATACAGTATAAAAATGAGTAACAATGGCTCCACAGGGTTATTGTCGTCTTTAACTGCATACAAAATTTTCGTTTCAGTCGTAGAAATTTAAGTCGATTAGTAAATAGTGAGTCATTGACAAGAATAAGAATATCACCTAATTAGTATCTGAGACCCTTGGCTCGTATAGACATCCAAATAACAAAAAGTGAGAAAGAAGACGAGTTAGCAGACAAGAGAAGGTTCTTTCGTGTTATATCCTTGTAAATCATCCACCCAGAAATATTTGCAAAAGTTCCGATTGTTCAAGGTTGAATTCTGCATGGACCACCAAAGTGGCCGAGCCCCATTGTTGTCACCCACTTGTCACGATCTCCCGCTTCCTATCTTCCTCCTTTCTGTTTCCTTCAAGGTGCATCGCCCCACCATGAAATGGCTAATGCGTCGGGATGGTGTCGCGTATCGTGCACTCCCATCTAAGCCCGACTAACACCTTGGGTGGCGCTTCGTTTAGTGAAGATATCAACGGTAGATCTAGGAACCAAGCGAGACCGAGTATTTTGTCTGCTGTCACGAGGGCCTCCGCTTACGAGCCTGTTATTTATATGCACGCTTGTGGGGTATCGCGATGGAGGCGTGAAAGAGCTCCCACGTGGAAAAATTCTATGGTATCGTACCCGGTGTTAGGGTGACTTGGAAAAATTCGCGACATATCATCAGAAAAATCTTGCGAACGGTGAATCTTCCGATCTCTTCAGGGTACACTTCAGAAGACATAAAGAATTTTCGCATTAAAATATTTTCGAATATTTCACTCGGAAAATTTTGCAATATTCGCAAGAAATATCTTTGACAGGAAAAAACTTCAATAGAGAAATGTTCCAATATTTCATTGAAAAATGATTACGGAGAATATTCCGTTAGTAAAATATTCAATTAATCATAAGGTATAAAATGATGGTTCTAATGCGATTTCAGCTCGGATAAAATGATAGATGAGTTGTTCCAGCAAATGGAGAATCGCACGAAAATTTGCTAGTTCCACGAGCTGTAACTTTAACCGTTCGCCAAACGGACAGTCTGGCGTCTGCTTTTTACGCTGGCTCTTTTTCCCAGGGGACGTTTCTTTCAGTCGCGCGAACTCGAATGCGCATTCAGCGGCGTATAATTCTTGGTAGTTCTATATATTCGGCAGAAGACCGGTATTTAAGTCTTTGTAATCCGGTGAAGTTCTGCGGGGGAGCGGACGGTGAGTCATGGCAGGTGCTGCCCGAAGAACGAACCAGAAGACGAGCAGTGAACTCCGTTCTTTCGCACAGACTCCATTCTCCTTGCTTTTATTTCTCTAAGGGTTATTTAAAAGCCCTTGATCCATCTCGAAATTGCGCAATCGTCTTCTGTACGTAATAGACCATTCATAAGTACAAAATAAATCATCTCTCTTAGATTTTTCAATAAATAAATTTTTCATCCAGACTTTTAGGTATTAGTATGTACAACTCTTGCTTGTAATTTGATGAAGTGTTCGCATTTGAAAGTTGGAACATTTTTTATTATTAAAGTGTTTGCACCTTTAGCTGCACTGAAGAGATTAATTTTTATACATGTACTGATATCCACGTTACACATTTGGATGTAGACACTATCCTAATATCTACATTATCAATTTGGATGTGCTGTTCTAGTATCTACATTATCTATTCAGATGTGAATACTGTCCTACTCACTCTATCTGTAAATCTAACTTCACACCCAAGTGAACACACATTCATGTTTCATGAGGCAAAAAAATATGAGGCAACCGCATCCATTATGAAGGTTCAATAGGTTCTAAAAAGTAAACGAGATATTTTTCGCGAAAGCATTGATCGAAAACGAGGAGACTCACCCTCGTCACCGATCAAATTAATTTAAGTGTCTGTCCCAAGTAGAATGTTCCATTAGCCGCAGTCTTTTTCACCTCCGTCGATTCATCCACCCACGCGTTGTTCCCAGAAAACGAGCCAACCACTTCTGCCTGCCGCAGTACCTGTTCCATCTATTTGTATCGATGAAACGAGCGAAAACGGTGGCGATCGATCGCGACATCGACTGGAAACGTTGTTGGAACTCGCGGCACGAGGCGGTAGCAATTATTCTCCGATTTTTTCCCTCATTAGCCGCGTACTCCGTAAAAAGCCGGCGAAGGGAGAGCAAGAACGAAGGCAGCCGAGCGTTCGCCTCGAGGGGATGACGCGAGGATGAGAAAAAGACGAAGAGAACAGGCGCATGACCCCGCCTGTGTATGCAGCATCTTGCTGGCGTTGCTTCTTCTCGCGCGTTGTTGCATTGCTCTATTCTTAGCCTATGATGGGACAGGTGGTAGAGCCAGACAGCCTCACCTCTCTCTCCTCTTTCAGCTTATCTCTAGTTACGTTCCACGGCTAACTCTTTAACCGGCTGCTTCTGCTAATTGCACCGTTTCGACGGATTTGTATTTCTTTTTGCCAGCATGCCATCGAGGAACTTGAGTCTTGAAGAAACGCTATTTGCTTCTTGAGTAACTGTATATGGATTAGGTCAGGAGACGTTTATTAATGTCTCTAAAAGGTATAAGGCAACTTGATGCTGGAGATCTCGGAATCTAGGATTCGTGACAGTACACTTGTTCGGTTCTCTGGGAGATTTATTGTAGACTCTCGTAATATTACTTTTGTACGCTGAATGGCGACCTGTTGTACTGGCGCGTTGGATATCGACGTGTTGGATATTGGCGCGTTGGATATCACCATTGGATATCGACGTGTTGCATCGCCATTACATTCTATTAAATCATTTCTTGTCCAAACCAGTACACTGCCAACTATTGGTTGTTACATCTTCCTCAGTAATATTACAAGTGTACAACCTCATCACTATTATATTTAAACCTATAGTACAATTATCTGAAACGACATCTTCCAAAGCAAGGATATACTCCAACAAAAATGACAGGAAGTCACTAAAATATAATATGCATTCGCATAGACGTAAATAACCTAATATTAGAAATTCCATTTCTTCATTCCGATAACCAGAATATTCAAACAAGCAAGACTAAATAATTTCCTTGCCAATCGCGTATTATTCGAGCAATAAAAATCTCCATTGCAATAAACAGATTCCAGAAACTGAATTTACAACCTTGTTCTACAATTTACCACGTATACGAGCGTGTCACGCCCGACAATTTATGACCAGAAAGAATTCTTGCGATAAAAGAAATATCACCACCTGCTCCTTTTTTGGTAACGCTTAGTTGCTCATAAGCAATATTCTCGTCTAATAGAAGCATACTTTGCAACATGTACGTGACGACTACTCAGTAGCAACCGTACCACCATGTACTTTATTTAATAAATCGATCGCGAGTAGAATTAAACACATACCGGCAATCCTTTTCCCTTTATCGTTCTCATTACAGCAAACATATGCTCATAAAGCGCCGTGCACTTCGCAGCGCACGAAGTTACGAGCAGTCAGCCTGCTCGGTTGCTTATGCAAATCTCCTAGCGACGATCTTCATTCCTTTATGCTTGTCTGCGCAGCATTTCCCTAGTGTTTACTAGCGATGGGAACGACCTGGTGCATTTCAACGTGTTCAAACAACTAAATCAAGTGTTTATTCGGGATTAATTGCACCTGCTCTGAAAGCAAATTAACTAGACGTGTAACCTAGATATTATCGTTCCACTGTATTTTCATTACATTATCAGGTAACTGTGTTGTACTGAATTGTAAATGTAGGAGGGTTATTGTTTGAGCAACATGCTAATGAATGGTAAATTTAAATATGATCAGTTTGAGTACTTAAAACTTTTGAATATGTAAGACATATTTTAGGATACTTATACACTTCAGTGCCTGTGTATTTTATTGATTAAACTAGTGATCAAATATGTATGCATGTTAGAAATTTCTACGAGTCGTAACAAGTAATTCATAATCAGATATTTATCATAGAACTAGTACACAACTTCAATAAAAGCAGAAGTTCCGTACTTTGTCATAAGCCGCAATTTCCACCGCATTTCTAAACCTACCCCTATAATCAACGTTCTATGCACGCCTCATTAAACCCCACGAAGCGAAGATAGATCACACTATTAAATAAAACAAGAGAAAATGAAGAAGCTTTATTGACAAGCGTTTAAGAATCACTTTGTGCCGCCTCTTTTTATATCCTGAGCGTTATTTACGCGGTCGAAAGGAAGACTCGATTCGCCGCAGAATATTTATACCTTCCAGACCATTTATTTATAACGTTCGGCCTTATCACGGCTCACTCGGTGAAGATTAATGGTACGCGAGCAACTTTGTTTACAAGACACCTCGTTACGTAAATAGGACAACACCCTCTTCGCATCTCGCGCGCGCTGCCGAGCATTTGTCACTCGCAAAAGTGGACTCGTTAAAGAGAAAGTAGCATCGGAGAAACGGGGGATCCGATGGACCCCGGTAACCTCACCGCCATTGGACATCGGCCAATTCGCAACGATCGTTCGATCGCGAGCCCGTTCGGAAAAAAGTTCCATCCCTCGGTCCAGGTCGTTTGAAATTCAACGGGGGTTCGTCTGGTCTCGTGGGGCGTGATGGGTGGTCGGTCAAATCGTCCTCGGGAAACGTGCAATGTTTCGGGAACTTTGGCACGCGTTTCCAATTCCCGTTGCGACTTTTACGTCGTCCTTCGACCGCCATTGTGAAACGCGCGTCAAAGAAGACATCACGCGGTTACCGCGTTGTCCAGACACGCTCTTCCGCATCCACCCGTCCACAATTAGATTCACGCAGTTGTCCCGAAGTTGGACCAACACTGGGCACAACCATTGTACCAGAAACCCGACAGCTTTTGCCTTCTCGTTGTTCGTGTTTCGACCATTGTCCACGATGTTGGACAACGAACCTTGAACAACCTGGCAAATTGTACCGAACTAGTCGGTTCTCGAGCATCAATGCGGCTAAATTGTGATAAAAAGAGTGCAGAACGCTTCCAGCTGGAAGTAGACGTCAAGATGTTCGCAAAATGACCATTCTTGGGGTTCACTTTTCTAGGAATGGTAATCGGCGTCTGGAGAGAAGTCTTCATTACAGTACGCAGGATATATTTTCTTCGAACTGTTACAAATTTTCAATTTGAGTAATTCTTAGTAAAGGCAATATGAGAAGTATAAAACAACACAAAGCACTTAAAAATCGTATGAGTAAAAAAAATACTACTTTTCATTATACCGAAGTGACATAATATTAAATTTGCTGTGCTATATTTTCATCGTGAAAAGTAAGGGCGACAGAGTTGTTTTAGGACGTTGAAACGCAAAGATAGCCAGCAAGGAAAGTGGCCGACGATGGACTCAGCAAGGATGGTGGAAGTTTGTTTTTATTGGACTACCCACGGAATCTTCATCCGTGCACGATTCCTTTGACGGAGGGTCGTACTGGTGCTCGTTAGAAAAATAATACTGTCCCCTTCGACGACGTCGACAAAGTCAAGCACGGCTTTGCCGTCCAGGAACGTCCAGTTGTCGACGGTCTTTGAGAAAATAATCGTACTTTCCAGTATTTACGAGTATATACCCCTCGAACAGGATATGTCGCGTACACCCTTCATGGAAATCCTGCGAACCTTCGTGGGGTTTTAAAAGTTTATTTTTCGATGAGAAGTCAAGAGGAGCTTCTGCTTGTTCCGTCTTGGTTGTCAGGCTCCTTTTCGGCACAGAAATTTCAACTTATCGAATAATATTCCTTTGAAATACGGAATTTTAGAATATTTTATTCATATTGTACCACAGCTTTGAGGTTTGTATACTTTTGTTATCGCTGTCTTATTTGGAATTTTGGGAGCTTGGGACTTTGGGCTACGTCTCGTGATTTTGAGATTCGGGACTTTTAGGATTTTAGAATTTCAGGACTGAGATTTGGGGAATTTGAGGTTTGGAACTCTATTTCAGGATGTTGTAGTTTTGGGACTTGATAAATTTCGGGTTTAACAACCTAAATTGCAGGATTTGGGATTTTATAAATTTGCTACTTTAGAACCTCTAATAACCTTGATTATAAATTTGATGTTTTGTAACTTTGTGACCTTAGATCATCAAGATTTCGGGACTTTACACTTCTCCATACTTCACCAATTTGGCCATTCAATCGATGACTATACCAACTTTCAGTAGCGAAAGAGTTAAGCTACTTTCACCTGTCAGTTACAGTTAGGGAACCTAATAGAAAAGGTAAAATCGAAGGACGATTAGAATGGGCAGAGAGTGAAAGAAACAGTAACAGTGAAGTAGAGCGGAGTGAATGATGCTGCAGAATCGTCGGTCTTATAACGATCGACCGACGATTGGCCTGTGCACTGGGGCCAAGATTGTTTCCAACAAATTATCCTCGTTATTAATGATTCCAGTTCAGCCGACACCTGTCTCGCGGAATCGTTTTCTGCAATCCGAAGGCAATCTCCACCCAGGTGCTCTTTATTATTTCCCCGTTGGGAAATAATCGGATATAACGTTTGAAAGGCGAGGCTCGAAGAAGTCATTGTTATCAGAAATCTAAGGAAAGAAAGTTTCATTGTGGAGAACGAATAGCCGTTACCTCGCCGATCTTTTCAAGCTGAAAATGTTAGATTAGAAACCAGATCTAAATTGATACTACAATACGGTAATTAAATGACGATCGAATCGTTAGTTACACCAAATTGAATGTGTCTACAATTTCTCACGCTATTCATTGAACGCTATTTCTTGTTTCGACTTCAAAGGAACAGACATTCTTTTCGGTTCTGTCCAAATGCTGAACACCGTGATGTTCTACCCTCATGCCATCATCAATTTTAACCTGTGTGACCAGATATAAATTTAGTTTTTTCTACATTGTGCGCTATCTTTGAAAGTATTGGTACATTCAGCTGGAGACTTCATTTTTATCCTCGGAAGGATTCACAAGGACTCAGCAGGCTATTCTTGGTCAACGATTTGAACTGAATAGAGATGGGGGATGTCACTTTTGTCGAAAAGCATCTCATGGTCATTTTCCGTTCCTAGATTGCCGATAAATCGATCGGAGATAATTGAGAATTCTTGAGAAGTTAATCGTTTCCTGAAATACCGATACGTTGAAATTTTGACGTTTATATTTCATTTTAGGACATAAGTTAGGCAAACTTGAGCAAAGATAGGGGATTTTTCGGATATCTTCAAGGGATTCAATCCCTGTTACAGTACTTTTTCTTACTCCTGTATATGTCAAACTTTCATCCCTTAAATTTTCAGTTACCACAATTAAAAAGATAAGTTAAAACTACGAAGTTTCGTTGAAACGATGAAGTCAGAGGATCTCTCCTATAAATATTAAATGTATAATTTTGGAACAACCGGCCGCTTTATTGCCAGCAGCGTAATTTATCAAAGGGTGGGCGTGAACACGTAGCGAGGCGATTAATCGGGGCCCAAACAGTGACATTTGAATCGCGGCAGGAGCGCAAACCTCCTCGAGAAAGAGCGAAAAAGGCATTAATTCGCGATAACGGGTCCTCGGATGAGGTCGCAGCCTTTATTATGCGTCGGATTTAAAGGAAACGTAGGACGCCGGGGTGAGAGGTTAAGGACCAGGGGATAGCGAAATGACGTCCGTGTGGGAGGATATTCTGTTGGTCGTCAGGACTTCGGGACAACGGTGCTCAGCGTGACTCCGTATTATTTGGTGTTGCGGTCGCGCACGGTGCCCCATGACGCGGCTCCAAGTCGTTAGGCACCATTCAAAATCACCTTAAGTCGCCATCAAGTAGCGACTATTTTGTCCTCCACCTCGCTAGACCCTCGACCACCCCACTGTCACCCTCGTCGTTCCACTCGTTGACCATGGAGGAATTATAATTTGAACGATGAACGACGACACGAGCTGCTGACTCGAGCGACATCGGCAACGGACAGAAAAAGATGTGACAGGCGAAACGAGGCGAACTTTTCTGCCATTTTGTACTTCAGTTGATGGTAATTGGGACCGCACCGCGTCGGGTGGAGCAGCTGTCCACATGTACACTTCGATGCAACGTACACCTTTGGTCTACGCATGTGCGAATTTGATTTTGATATTCTCAGATGTACATGTCTTAGAATTTCTAAATCTCTCAAATAACATCTCGCAAGTGACAAAACTTTCAAATCTCTAATGGCGAAATTTTCAATATCAGTTTAGCTCGATAGTTCTGTCTTCAAATTAACATCACTCAGCACGTGTCTGTGCACCAGCAGCCGAGCTCTAAAATATCAAATAGATTCCTCATTTTTCCGACATGATGTGAATCTCATCTATTCTTGCTATAAATATATCTAAATAGAGTTGCACGTTTTTCGCTTTAAGCAATCGCAGCTATTTTGTAGTATGCTATTGTGGCGATACACAATGTTCAACCTAAAAAAGCTAGACCCGATTTAGGCCAGATACGTCGTATCTATTATACTCCATCAAAGTCAGCAGCGTTGGTTCCGTGTCCATCGCTCACACTTCCGTTGAGCAATTTCCGACGCCATAAGGTACCTCTATTTTTGCCAGATAGCTAGAGTATCGTTCACGCTTGATTAACACTTTCGATAGGAGGACGGTCGGCTGCTTTGTGATGTCCACGGCACAAGTGCAATCGTCGCCGTGCGAAGAGAGGGTTTTACGATCGAGACCACGGGAGATACGTTCCCCGAAATTTAAGGCTTTATCTCGCGGCGGCCGATGGACTACCTTGGCATTCTTTTTCGAAATACGCCTTCGTCGGCTGCTCGTAAAAATCTCTCGCCCTGGGCCCCGGTGTCACGTCGTAAAAACTAAAACTCGCGTCCCGACGCATTTACACTGACGCCGGTATTATGATCTATTATTACGGCTCGAAGATTTCACGGAAAAAGAAACGGTGCCTGTCGCCGAGGAGTCGTTTCCTGTCTTACACGTCAGGTGAAACTCTCCGAGCCGGAGGGTTTATAGTTCCGGACACTACGAAAGCGGTACGGCCATTATTTAATCGATATATTGCTCCTAATGAATTATTCTTTTAGAGAATGAAATGGTCGATATAACTTGAAGTTCCTATACCATTATCATTCGGATCGATTTATGGAGTTTTTGAAAGGACAGTTCGGTTTAGACTAATTTCACTTCGGAGTCTTCATATTTGCTTGTTCAGGAGTATATGTAAATTCAATATGTATATGTACATGTATATGTTTTACCGTGAATGTAATGTTTATGAAGAACAGAATTTATCAGTCAGCTGAAACTTTATGTAATACATTTTTGTCTAATATTGCAATAATTCTCCATATCTATGTAAACAAACAGACGTTCAAACCCTTCGTGTTCAAAAAGACATATGATCGTCTACTGATGAAACACACAGATGGACACTTTGTAAACAAATTTTCCTTTGCGATGATCGTTCATTTTCAACCATTCAGACACGTTCGCCTCTCAAACACGTTTCACCGTCATCAGAATCCTCCATTCAGTTTTACATAACACAGCCATTATAGTTTCATTAACACATTCATACGAATCTTCACAGGCACTCTGAATTCCTCTGACCGAGTCAGAAAATAAAAGATACTCAGAAAGTGGACAACACAGATCGCAGAATCAAACCTTCCAAGAATCGGAAGATCAACCTCTACATCGGCTATCAAAAATCTTGGCACACAAAGATCGACGCTGAACATCCTACCAGAGATTCGCTTCCTGTCCTAACCGTCGAATTTCGTACAAAACCGAGCAATGTCCGTTGACGAGCGGAATCTGTGGCGGTCGAAGAATCTCACAAGCGATCCATTCATCGGATGGCTGTCCAAAGGTACAAGACTCGTCATTATCCGTTGATGAAGAGCATCGAGAACGGTGACGGGTCGCATTCGCTAAAACAACGCTGCCTTTCAGGCTGACCCGCCAGCAGCCGAGCGGACAGTCATCGAGCGTTATGATAAAGACAGAGGATCGCGTTGTGGAACAGGCTTAGCTTAGGTTAGGGTTCATCGAAGAGCACGAGTGGTGTTCGAGGGTATCCAACAAGGACAGTCATTATGTCCTTCGATCGAGACAGTCTGGGTCGAAACAGAGCCAGTCCGACCAGAGATTAGACCTTAGTTCGATTCACCTTCGTTCTTTCTTTTCGTCCAGCTTACTCTTTTGCATCGACGGAATCGCGAACACCTGCCCACGTCCAATCCCATGGACAAACGAGAGAATTGAGCCACTCCCGAGATCGAAATGGTCCTCTTCCATAGGGGGATACTTATCGTTTCGAACAGGCCGGATCAAATCCAAAATATCGAAGGCTATCGTGACCAATTCTCCCGGATGGGATTCGCTTTTGCAGCTGAAACGGATACAGGATTCGACCGGGACCGTCGTCTTTCTCCCTTAATTGGGAATAAATTGGATCCAATCTAATTCGAATTAAGGCCCGCTCGGTTTTTTCGTGCAAGGGTGTGGCTTTTCTTCGAAAACGAGGCTGAGTGTCGGATTTACTCACGCGACTCTAACTGGAAAGTCGAATAATGGAGTTATTCTTTCAAATTGATATCCCCTTTTTTGTTTGCTCTCGTTCTTTCTTTTATAATAGATTCGCTTTTCTGTTACTTGAGAAAGGAACACTGTTATCCTCGGGTGATTGCCTCGTCTCTGAAGACTCAAGTTTTTTGAACGACTGCTAAAATTGCACATGTGATTCAATCTTCTCGTTTAATAACCTCCTATATTATCTTCTTAGCAAATTACAAGTGTAGTTTCAATTCGATGCTTCATTCATTAAATCCTTAAGTCTTTGATTCTAAGAAGACTTTTCTGTGAGGAATCAGATATAACCCATTATTATCTACTACATGGATACTCATTAATTGAATGAACCTTCACATCACAAAAATTAGAGTTATGCAATCTATGGCCCATGTTACAACCGTTTCTCCGATTGCAATTGAAGATTCCCACGATTCGAGAATTCAATCGATCCATCACAATATGTGATTGCTTCGAGGAGCCTCGAATCGTCGACAAAAGGAGTCTTCTTTTTCGACTTGAACCATCCGCAGGTCGAACGATTTTTACTCGGCTCGCTGGACTTCTCATGGGCGGCCTCATGAATCATGGGATTTGTAGATGAATTAAATCCCATCATGTGGACCCCGTTTTCAATTCGAGACTCGGTTACTGCTTCGAAAACGAGCCTTGCACGGTGGTCCTAGCTCGCGTAGTAAAGTACCGGTCATTGTGACCCGCCCTCTCCCTTAACCACCCCTTTCTTTTTTCCCTGCTTCCTAGCTTGCATGGAACCTTTTTGTTAACCGGATTTCAAGATGCACAGGTGGCTGGGACATCGATGACCAAAGGGCTTGACAAACGTCTTCCTTGCGACAGATTAATCCATTAAGGATCAAGCAGTGAAATAATGCGATTTTTATTGAACATTTTTTAACTGTCGTGTCATTGGGTTGTGTACGAAATGTAATTTTATTGTAGGGGACTTTTGTTTGTTCATTTTTTATCATACGTCATATTTTAGGTTAGAACATAATTGAAGACTTAGAAAGAACATCATTAAAATTTTAAACGATGTTCTTAACATTGCATCTGTAATGAATATCTTTAAAGAGTACTGAGTGTCTCATGTGCACTCACTACATGTACACTTACTAGTATACAACTTACTGAATAAAATGAACTAATAATGTTTGTATATTTGAGTCACCCTTAAATTATCACTTAATCATATTTTGAATGAAATGTCTTGAAAATTAATTTTTTGGACATCGCACATATACCTCACTGAATTATCCACGTACATCCAAAGATCCATTAAGAAATAAAAATATCCCATAAGCAAACATGGAGTTTCATCATTGCATCGGATTAATCTGACCGGAGCTTTTCAAGACCATGGAATTGATTTTGGCGTACGTCACCCATGTATTAAACGCGGATCAAAAGGCTAACGAGAGAAATCTTTCAATCATGAAAACCGTATTCAAGATTATAGCATCGATAATTCGACCTCATTAACTCGAAGGTGGCCAAACGTGGTAGTCACCGCGA
This sequence comes from Megachile lagopoda, assembly GCA_036983795.1. NCBI lineage: Eukaryota > Metazoa > Arthropoda > Insecta > Hymenoptera > Megachilidae > Megachile > Megachile lagopoda. The sequence goes on along the minus strand of CM072797.1, from coordinate 7,243,400 downwards.
AATCGAAGATTTGCCTTCGCCTTGAACGTCACGGATTCACTTAAACCACGTATGGTGCGAGTCTCCTTGTTATTGAAATTAACCGGTGCGTAATCGTTTTGCAGTCCGGACGCCATAAACGGACGCCGCGAAATCCGCCATTTATAGGAGGACGCCAATCCGGCAAGGTGCGAACGCCATATTTGGCGATGACTCGATAAATCTCCGTCGCGGGGCTGAAACGAAACCGACCGGAAATTTTTTCGCCCCCGCTCTTCTCTTCTCCAGAACCTGCTCCAGATTCACTCGTACCAAGGATTTTATCGTTTTTCCGTGTGACAAAGAAACGAAAGCGAACCGGACGAAGAAAGTACGACCCACGTGTCCGCTAATTACCATCCACTTGATTATTTTTCAGACAAGATCGCGGTAATTTAAGGGCCAGCGTTTTTACTGTGGTTTTTATATCTTCTTGTACGTGTCTCCACTTTTATGGGATTGTTCAGTTTTAAGGACACTGTAAAGTGTAGGTTACGAGAAAGACAAAGATCAAGAGTTTATTTGAAGATTTTATGGTGAACCGAGTGTTTTCGGTTTTGTCAGTGACTTTCCATTGAAATAAAAAATTGTTTTCGACGGAGAATTTCTTAATAGTTACTTCTTGGTTGATGTGTGTTACTATCTTGTTCGTTAAATTCATAGTCATGCTTTCACTCATATTAGACTCACATTGTTTCTTTATCATTACTTCGTGATTACAAAAGGAAAGATCAAAATCATATTCCTTCTTGTTTTATTTACCGTTCGACCTAATTGTATATCTTCTACTATTTATTCAAAGAAAGACAATGCTTGTTGTAATAAAAGAAAATGAAGGTTACAAAATCACTGTTCAGCTGGAGATCGTAATTTCTGTTTTTCACGATTAATTGACCAATTAACGAACCTTAAACTATGCATAAAATCCACGTAAACTGTGAGTGCCTTCAGCGAACACGAAAGCGGAAGGGGAAGACATGGTTTCTTTCAAAATTAATTCTCAGGAGATCACAACACGTGCAAGGATCATGAAGAGCACGTGTTCCCGAAATTACCCGCGATTTGTCGAAGGAGATCGACAATTTCGCAAACGACAAGCTTCGCACGCGTTCCCATGCAACAAGGTTGACACGATTGAAAGCGACGATCCCATTAAAATCGGGATTTTATGTGCTTTTTAATGAGCCCCGAGCCGAAGTTTTACAGCTGGCATAATATCGCCGTGTTCATCGATTCTGTATGCATATGAGGTGGGAGCCAGACTCTCGCTTACGTTCTCGCCTCATTATCAAACTGAAAGTGACGGCATTTCTATCCGGTACAGCTAATTACCACAGCTTCATCAGCCACTCGTTTTTTCGGGACCGTACCTCAGCACGCGCGATTACGCTTGATTAAGCGGCACCTACTTAAAAGAGGAGTCTGTTGACCGAGCAAAAAATGCTCGCAGCAGGCGGTCATTACGCGCGAAATTCACGAGCTGGCTTCCTGTTCGCTTCCAGCTTCGCTGAAATCCAACGGGGGACGCGACAGAAACGAACGTGCTAATGAGGGACACTATTCCTCGATCTTGCAAAATGAAACTGGGGGTCGTTTACCGAACGGACGACTCGCGGGACCACCTACGGCTCAGACCGAACTTTCTTAATCCTTTGGATTACACAGACGTGAAAATATTAGGACGTCTTATAAATAAGTCATTTTTAAGAAGGTGCCAACTTAACTAGAGGCTTCTTCGTGAATTTTTTTTTGAAGATACTCAAACTTTATTTGGAGACATATATTCTAGAGAACACTCTCTGTAATTTGCAAATGTGTCGAAAGATGAAGAGATAAGTTGATACAATAAGTGGTGTTATAATAAGAGTTGTAGTAAGAGATAAGTTGATATAACAGTTGTTCCTCTACATCTCAGTGAGTGAATATGTTGCTACCGCATCCACATGTGGTCCGTGAACATTTGATGCTACCTAGCGCAAAATATAATTCTACATCCCAGGTGAATATAATTCATCTGCCTTACCCATAATATTTCCTCAAAAAAGTGGAGGTCTTCAACCTTCGAATAGATGATCGACGTTGAGAACATCTTCCAAAGGTGTCAAAATCATACAGTAATCAGTGGTCAATCTTACAGTAATCGTACAATTTTCACCCAACGGCAAGAATAATCTGACGAATCGTCGCCTCGAAATTTCTAAAGTTCCAAGGTGTACATCAGCAAACACGGACTCAGTGGGTCCTGGCAGGAATCCTTTTCCTTTTGGCAAGGATCAGAGACGATAGGAGGTCGCCAGATGTCTGTGTACAGGTTCGTTACGAGGACGTACACCAGCACCGAAACCGTGTATCATAATCTGAAGCTTTGCTCGGCGCAGCAGCTGGCTAATTTGCTGGCAGCAGACGCGTGCAAACGATGCTCGGTCGAACGAGTAACACGGATGGCCGAGAACGATAAAAGTAGAAAGGCAGAAGGCGTTAAAGGGGAAGAGAGACTTTTAATGGGCCTCCGCGCGTAACTCGGATCACAAGAGGAACCGTCCTCTTTATGCGATAAATCGTTTTATTGTGGCCTTTGGAGAGCGGTTCAACGTGGCGGTAAGTTGGTGTAGCTAGGTGCGAAAAGAGACGGTGTCGTATATACTTCCGTTAAACTGCTTTCCGGGTGAATGATAGGCGAGAAAGGAGGGTTGCGAGGCGGGCTGAAGAGATTTTGAGAGCCGAGCATTCAGGAGCGAGATTCTGACGGGTCGTTTGAATAATAGGCGAGAATTTGGAATTTAGAATTTCTGTTAAATGCGAGAACTTGAGGAAGTTTGGAGAGCTTCAACGCTTGGGAACTTTCTATTTGTTACTACATAGTGGTACTTATCTCTGCTAGGTAATAGATAGTAGATCCATTCTAGGTGATGCTACACTATTTTATATTTTATACTCACAGTTTCTCTTTATTTTATTTCTCAGGGTATTAAAATATGGGGGACACTTGAAATTTGGGAGTTCTGATCCAGAAATACAATATACAGACCTAATAATCTACATACCTAACCTATATATCTAACCTAACAATCACGGGTCTAGATTTGAATACGTGAAAAATTAAGAACAAAGTAACATGAAAAATTTGCATCTCGCTGAAAACTACTAGCAAGAATCTGAAGCTTGATCCATTAGAAAGCTGAAGGCATTGAACGAAGCATCATTCACCGTTGTGCCATTCTGAGAGTCACGTTCCGAAGCGGTCAGAGTCGATCGTCGTTTCCCAGTAACCAGGAAGTTCCAGGAAAGTTCCTCTCTGAACAATTCTGCCCACCTAGCTGGATTGGCCAGTGTTGCACGATTCAAAGCCATCTCTCTGAACCCTTTTGCTGTGCGTTTCCGATCTATTGGTGGGTCGTGGCCGGATCGCCTCCGGCTACGAGGGCACGTTTCCATTCATGAACTTGTTGCAAAGTACAATGGTCCAGCTAACTTGGCACGCCTATCTGCCGGTGGTTATCTAGGCAAATCCTCTAGTGAAACGCTAGTAGGTTTCATTGAACGAAGCCACCGAGCAATTTCGTGGCGGCATTGACTACGCTAAGGCGACACTTGGCTCGTTGAATTGGCAGGAAGCCCGTGGTCGCTTAACTCCCTCTTTCAATGAGATTATCATCGGCCACTACGGTCCTCTTCCATCCAGGACAACTACGCTCGCATTGTCGGCGAATCCGCGTCGAACGAGTCCTCGACGATTCGTCAAGCGGTGCTCGCTTGCACAGCTCTTTTTCGCGACAAACGTCTCGAGTGGACTGTAACTGGCAGGTGATACTTTGCAAAGAAATCACTTGAAATTTTAAGGTGACTAAACGCTCGGCAGCGTCTGCTTTAAGTGGATCTTCAAACTTTTGGCTGATTCAAGCAACTGCAAATTGGTCTTCGAGGTCAAATTTTAACCCTCTGCATCCACTAACGGGACACTGTAAATAATGATTCAGCGTTCAGAGCAAAGTCCTAAAGATTATTGAATCTGTTAAATAATGTATTTTTATTCTATTATTGGTGTGGGTCTTATTACATAAAATCACCTTTGTACTTTTTCTGCCGAGCATAGACATGTTGCATAATGGTCTTTTTATACTGTCAGATGTTGGAAATGTTCATCTTCAGCAATACTATTTATGAAATTTGCTGTATGCACTATGAACTTGAGAGAAATGCATTCAAGCAAGCTTCATAATTGAACACTTATTTATTAAACATTAAGAAACTATCTTTAGGATTATAAACTCCACTTGTCTATCTAACAAATCTTCCTCCGTAGATTCACCAGTCAACAGAGATTAAACCATAAGACCACCAAGTTCTAACAGCTTCTAATTACCCCAACATTTCGAACAAAAGTACTAACAACTCCTTTGTATCGTAAAACTGGTCAAACAGACATAAAACAAGCGATTTGTAATAAATTCCCTGTCTACTGGGTGGGACGATTACACTCGGTGCAATTGATCAAACATCACGGTGCTTCCTGTCTCGTCCAAGATTTGCTCACCGTTTAGCACCACTTTTGAAGGCACCTCGTCTTATTTACATAGGAGGCTCGATACAGAGCTCTAATGGACGACAAAGTCGAAGCAACAGCGACCATTTATCGTCGTCACTCTCTCGGTTAGCGTGTTTAGCACCGGATCGACTGACCGCATAATAATCGTCGTATGAACTGGAATAATCACTGGCTGAAGAAACGCGGCAGAGCTAAGTGAATTAGTGATGCGTGCCTCGTTCTTCGTGTTCTCTTCATCTGGTTTCCGTTATAGGAGCGCAGGCGTACGAATCACGCTACGTTTAAGCACAGTAAGCACGTTGCCCCATGCTTATCGATTTTAACTTACTTTTGAGGCTGTTTGTGTCCATGGGATTATTGTCAGGGTAAACGGAACGTGACCCATGGCCTTTGGATCGATCGATTCGGTTCAAGGTTTTCACGTGCAACCTCGGTTTCTGGTAACTGCTTTCATGTTTACGAAACGCTGAAAGGATGAAAATAGAACGACACTGCGTTATTGGGGTCATTAATGTTGTTTGTTGTTTTTGTTTTCTGCTTGATATAGTGTCTTGTGATGAATTGTTTTGGGATTTTGGGACATTTAGGACATTTGGAATTTGGAATTTTGTGAATGTACAATAATGGAACGTCAGGACGCTGGAACTTGGGAATTTTGGGACTTTGAGACATGAAGACTGTAAAGTATTTTAATTTTCTAACTGTACGACTTTTTAATGTAACACAAAACCTTGCAAAATTTTGAAAGATAACCTCACGTACAGTGTTTAATAACATTGTTTAGTCCTGGTGGTCTCAAGTTGAGCACCTCAATTATTTTCACTGCTATTGAACTTAGAAAAAATATCTAACAGCTCATATAGCATCAAACTCATTTTGCCGTTTACCATTATATCCCATCCCTGTTTTCAATGAATATAATCAAAACATTCGACATAAATGAGACCCTGTATATAAACCTTGCAATTTATTAAAGAAACTTATCAATCCGTACATGCACAAATAGATCATAAAAATGCAAAGTGATCAAACCTTGATCTCGGCAACTCCAGGTCCAATTACGGCAGTCCCCAGATACGTTTGCCCGAAACAGTGTATATTTTCGAAAGTCTGAATCGGGCCTTATTGGCTGCGATATCGTTGGACCGCATCTGGACGGGACTCGGGTGCCCGTCTTATCGGTAACGAATGTGGCGTGTCTGTTAGGGATTAATCGATTTAACACGATTCCTCGAAGCGTCGACGGATGTGTTAACGAGCGGAGGCGCGACAGATAACATCACGGTACACGGTTCCGTGGCCGCTCACGAATTATAATTGGTCCGTAATTAATGACACCGTTCGATTATTGACAGCCGGACACCTGAAGCTTGGAAGGAGTTTGGTGAACGTGGCGGCGCGAGTTACGTGCCCATCACCGCGCCCCCTGATACGTTTTCGCAGCCCACTTTGCTTATTTGCGGGGCTTAATTACCTGCGATGTTACGGCATAATCGACAATCGTTGGCCGCGTATCGATCCTGAGATATCGAACAGCGAACACCCGGGCCACCGAGAGGCCCCTCCGTTTACGACGTGAACAAGCAACTCCGCTTTGCTAAACTTCGCTACCTGCTTCCCTTCGCGGTTCACCGATCGAGATTATGGTCGCGAAATTATCCCGCTGGAACGTGGCGAAACGAAATTGCCGGCGAATGGAACACTAAAATATCTGGCGTTTATGGCTTCCGTTTATGCGTTCGATCCTGAGGACTTAATTGGGAGATCCTCGTCACCACGAATTCGCGTATCCTCCTTTTTCTTCACCCTCCACGCAGATGATTCGTTCCTTTTGGCGCACACAGCTTGACGCTGAGATCCGCGATCTTGATGGTTTTATGGTGTAGGTTAGAAACGGGGAGATTTTAAACCATTTCGAGGAATCTTACGGATGTTTGGAGAGGTAGCTGCTTTATGGAGTGGAGAGTTATTTCGGAGATTTAATAGATTCATTCTTTTTTCTAGCGTGTACGGTTTCCTTTTTAGGCAAAAATAAATTTGGGGAAATTCAAGTATTATTTCTTTATAAATGTTGATCTTTTTTAATCAGCAAACGTAAAAGGGTTTGGTTAAATTTTCTGTAGAGGGTTCTGCAGACAGCTACGTCAGTGAGGGTGCAATTTTAAAAAAATGTAAAAACTTGAAAATTTGGATGGTAGGAAAATGAGACTTGTCTATTTCTTAGAATGAAGTCGTCTAAATCGGTGTCATGTCATAAATGCTGAATCGTCAGAATGAAGCTCTTAGAGTAGCATCATCAGCATTGAATCGTCAACGTCAAGTCGTCAACGTCAAATGGTCAGCATCAAGATCTCGCCATCGTGGTCAACGTCGAATTGTCGCTAATGAATCGTCAGCGTTGAATCGTCAGCACTTACCATTAAATTATCAGCATCAAGTCGTCAGTGTCAATTGACACCGTCGAATGATCAACCTGGAATTATTATTGTCAATTGGCAACATCAAATTCTGTCCGTATACCAAAAGAAAGTGTAACTCGGGTAATTGACATACACACTTAAATATTGTTCGTATCATAATACTTATTATTCACTAATGATACTTGTCCATGACTTGTTGTTCATAAAAATGTACCAGTGTTTAAGAGTGGCTCGTGTACGTGTGTGTATACGGTGTGCTCGATAATGTATTGATGTTCGATAGTTCGATCGATCGGTAGATCGATATATACATACGGTTCAAATGTATTTCTCTGAACCCTTAAACGCTCGCAAGTAAAAGTTAATTACGAGTAGACAAGGACGGGAATATTGATACGACCGTATATTTTTTTTCATCTTGGTATCAAACCGAAGAGAAACACGTATGTTAAATTAACGTATGTACAACGTCGTAACGTTACAATGCTTTCAATGTTTCGATAACAGTTAAAAAACCTATTTTTTTTTTTTCATTTAATCGATACAATGATTCAACAAACACAGCCTTGCGAGTTCATTGGAAACTTAATCGATTATCAACGGAAGATCGTTTTGTTTGAACGCGGTTCCAAAACGTGTTTTGGACAACGATACTCCCACTTGTGGTACTTAAAATACGTTAACGTATCCTCTACTAATAGGATTTTTTCGAAGAGCTTAAAATACTTTGCGATGTGAGCTAACTACAGTTTTAAAGGAAAAGAAAAAAGGTGCTTTCATCGATGCGATTATCTCTAGATTCAGCGATCGCTATATCTAAAGTACCTTTTACTCTTTTGCAGTCGAAACGGTAACTCGTTTGATTTTTCACTCGTATATATTATTTATGAATTACACTTAGAAGATTTATTCAAGCATCGAAAACAAGAGAAGCAAGAAAATCAACAGGTAACAAACCTTATGAAATATTTTAACATAATTAAGGATACGATAATTGTCTGTGTCAAATTTAAATATTAAATTATTTCAATATACAGAAATATTATTTCTCGACACTGTTTTATTTCAATTTAATATCGGTTTTGGAATTGAACAATTTCTATTTGAAATAGCTTTGATTTCAAAATGGCTTTTGATTTTGATGCTGTAAGATGGCCACGTGTGACATGTTGCATTTTAATAAGGATTATTAAAGATACAATTATTACGATTTTCAACTTAACCTATTTCCTATTTTAAAAAATTACTGATATCTCTTTCTTTCGAGTATTCATATCAGAATCGTGGATCGTTTCTGTTTTCTGTGACAGTCACCGAGTTAATTACTTTGTCTATGAATCAACCAAAAGCACAAGTGTAAAGTATTAAAATCTTCCAATTTCACGCAATCGTAATAAAAATCGAAAGAACAAATACTATAAACTATTCAATAGTTAAAATCTGCTACTTCCACAAAACTTAACAAACAAGAGCACGAGTGCTATAAACATTAAAACCTTCCAATTCCCCAAAACTTTGCCAACAAACGAAATCGCAAATATCGTAAAGGTTAAAATTTCGAAGTATATCAGTCTTAAAGGTTGACGATCAAGAATCTCCTGTTTGAATCATCACGAATGTATGATCTCGACTGCACGGGGATTGCCACATCTCTCAACCACCCTCTCAGCTAAAACGACATCGATTAACCATCACGAGGGGTGAACAAAAACTGAAAGATAGAAGAACAACCAGGTCCCGTGACCCGAGCTATCGAGCTCACATCGCGGCGATAAATTGTCGAATAATGAACCCCGTGTTTAAATCGGGTACACCGAGAGACTCGCAATGGAAAAATGGATTTATTCGTCAAAAAAGCGCGATACACGTCTTACAATGCGCATCGACCAGGGACAACGATTACAATCTATCCGTATATGTGCTGTATACTCGCCTAAAAATCGACTTTGATATCGTTAAAGCCAGAATTGTATACTATTCGAATAATTTTTAAACATCGATTTTAACGATGACACTGGAGAATAGTTTTTCGTAGAAAGTTCAAAGATTCTGTAGTAAATCTTAATAGATTCTTGCTATACTGCCACTTTTGCGACTCGTAAATTTCTTTTCAGGGTTGTGACTATTTTACTTTAGAAATAGGGGCTTTTTTTAGGTTTAGCGGTAAGCTTCAAAGTTACGAAGTTTATGAATTTTTTCATTTAGAAGTTTTCAATTTTCCAATTCCTCTGATTCTCAAATTCCCACTTTATCAAATTTTTAGCGGGAAACTATGTAGAGTCCCACTTAAATGACCCTTTGCACAATTTTCTACAGCCCCGCCCAATATAATAAAAATTTACTGTGTCGCAAAGGAAACGAATAACTTTCATCTCGAATAAACCCGACTAAAAGATCATTCGTTACTTTCGAAATGACTGTAGTAACAGAAAGTTTCCTAAATCTCCAAACTCCCTAAAAAGAATTACGCTCGAACACCATCGTTACATTTGAAAATATTACCCGAATAGCATCCAGCTCCGTTTAAAGTGACCTCGTCAAATTCCACTCGGTATCACAACACCAAAAAAAAACATCTCGCTGTCTCCGTTTCACTTGATCTCGTAATCAGCCAGATTACCTTTGCGCCGCCTGTAAACGATCGGTTCGTTGGTGCGATTGCCCAAACCGATCGATCGTTTCACGTTCGTTCGATACTCGTCCTCGTACGCGTTCAGATACAAGTTCTTTAGGAAGATTTGGTTATCCAGCTCGGACAAAGGGAGAAACCGTTTGGATCGACTCTGTTGTTGTGCCTCGAGTTCCTTGAACGTGAACAGCCTGGTCTTCTCGTCGTCGTAGGCGTTCGATCTCTTGGAGACCTCGTGCATCTCACGCCACGACGACCACGATGATCCATCGTTGTTCTTGTTACCGTTCACCGAGAGCAGCCTCCGCTTCTGTCGTGGAGGACCAACGTCCTCTTCGGCGTTTCGTATTCGCTTGCTGCGGTGCTTTGGCACTCCTTCTTTGGCGGGTATCTCGTTGTCCAGCACCGAGGACTCGTTACTGGGCATCGTCGAGGATCGATTATCGTGAGACTCGATCTCCCGAGGGGTTGGTAGCGTGGTGGTCGTGCTGGCGTTGCTCGTCGTCGAGCTCGAGATGGTCGTGCTGATGACGAACGACGTCGTGGACGACGGGGACGCGCTCGTGGACGCCTCGGTCGACGTCGTCTCGTCGCTGGCGTTCAGTTTAGCCTCTATGATATGTTTGAAGAACGCGTACATCTCGCCCACGGTGAACGTGGTGCCGTTTCTCACGGTGAACTTATCGATCTTCATGTTCTTGATCAACTCCTCGGTTGCGTTTCGCGCTTCCAGCATCGACAGCTTCTCCGTCACGTAGCTGTTCACGAACTCGTAGAATCCTTTGTAGTAGTTCTTCCTGTGTTTCTTCTTCTCCTTCGACTTCTTCCCTTTGTCGCCGTGGGATTGACCCTTCTTCTTCGAGTCCTTGCGACTCTGCTTCTCGTTCCAGCGCATCGACTTGTTGTAGAAACGCATGATCCTCTCGAACTCGCGCTTCAACTTGATGAATTCTCGCTGGTTTCTGATCTCGAACTCCGAACGTCCTCTGCCGGTGCCGTTCCTACGAGATTCCGACAGGTCCACGTGGAAGAAGTTTTTGCTCATCGCGTTCAAAAGATCGTGCATGCTGCCGTTCGTGGAATTGTTCGATTGTCTCGCGTCGATTCGCTGAAGCTTGCGATAGACCAGTTTCAGGAAGTCGATCATCTTCTCTTCTCGAAGACGGGTCCTGTTCCCGTGTCCCAGGTGCTTTTTCCAGGATAAACTCTCCGTGCTGTTGTCGTGATGAGTAGCATTGGAATTCTTCGTTTCAGCTTTGTGCTTCGGGTGATCTTTGCCTTTACTCATCTCGAGGTGCAACAGCTTCTTGCCGATCTTCCGGAAAAACTCGATGAACTTCCTGGAAAATCATTCGAAGTCTCCATTTCAGGGATGGAGTGAGCATATTTTAGGGGACAAAGACATACGAAAGACGTTTTGGTGTGGACCTATGAATGCAACCTTATTGACATTGTACATAATAAGCTCTGCTAATTATGACACTGTAGTTATTGGGACAAGTAATTTTAGTAAGAATTCATAGAAACTATGTATGAAATATTATTTCTCCAAATATGTACTAATTTTCAACCTAGTATGTTTATTCAAGTCTTCGATCGATTTTACGAACATAATACCAAGATACACCGAATAAATCTCTTCAAAGATGATAAGTTTAATTATAGAAGAAAATAAGGTTTTTTATATGTACAATTATCTTTCACCTATTTTAGATGGAATACAAAGGATATTAGTAACATATCAGGAAATAGTCCACATGATCACTAACTTGAATTTAATAAAGTCTTGCACATATGTGTCAATATCCCTGAAGAGGATATTTAAGAATATAGTAAATGTACAATGATATAGTACATGATAGTATCAGTGATACTAAGAACACAATTTTTATTTCGAATTATGTAAAATCGAATGATAACAGTAGCGTGAAGTATGTTGAAAGAGTATAAGTATTCGTCACTCACCTATAACTCATGGTAAGATCTTCCTCGTTCACGGACCTCCTACGCCTACTCCATCTTAGCCTAGGATGTTGTCCAGGTATGCACTTGGGTAACTCCTTTGGACTCCAATTTCCTCTGATGCAAGTGGCTCCGGTGGGTCCCTCGTCCAGCACATAACCCTTATCGCAATCGTACATGATCTGCTTGTTGTTCACGACCTTCTTAACGTACGGCCTGTAATCGTAGACGCCCATGTTGCCCATCAGAAACACCTTTCCGTTCTCGATGAAGCCCGGAAACGGGCAGAACACTTGGACACAGTGCGGTATATCGCCGATCCAATTTCCATATTGGCACTCGACCGACAGGGAGGCGTTTAATGGGCCTCCGCCGACCAGCTCGTAGCCATCCTTGCATTTGAATACCGCCTTCATGCCGTGGTCGGTTTTCGGCGCTATCGCCATCCCATTTTTCGGCGGCTTCGGCATCAGCTTGCACCTGGCCGGCGAACAACTGGGCACTATGGACCACGTGCCATTATTACACATCACCGGTGTGCTGTTAGCCGCGAATTCATAATTCTGCACGCACGAAACCAGCAATCTCTCGCCGTGTTCCACCACGGTCACGTTGTTGATGTGATCTTTGCCGTGGCTCGCCACGGTTATGTGACCGTTCTCTATCTGCGGCACCACACATGGAGCCAGACACTGCGGCAACGGATAACGCCATTTTCCGTCGCTCTGACAAACGGACGATGTATTGCCCTCCAGCTTCATATGGTCATTGCAGCGGAAAATTATGCTCGCCCCCAGACCCGTACCTGGCAGACAAAGAGGTGTTTAAAAGCGTACGCTGTTCTAGTTACAGTCGATTTACAATTAATTATTGAGGATATTTTTTTAGTCGCTTGCATATGGTTATGGGTTAAATTTAAAAAAGAAAACATCCGTGTCAGTATCCTCGTAGAGGTTAAAGATATTTAAAACGATATTCGTTTAAACTAATAGTCTTGATAGCTGTTATGGGCAAATTATATCAGTTATCGAACGGTTTGACATTTACAGATAATTGCCATTGTAAACAAACATTGTTCTCTATAATTACATGCAATACACAATTGTTCAATAAGGGCACGATCGTTTATTTTTACCACTAGGAACTTATTTATAACGTCGAAGTATTCACCCCCATTTAACTCACCCGCCTCGATATTCTCAATCCAACCGTTGTAGAGAACACCAGGTGAACCGCAATCAATCTCCTGGCAGGTAGGTGTCTTTCCAGTCCATTTTCTATCAGCCCCACACCGTCTTGTCGCCGCTCCGACCACCGTGTAACCATAATCGCACTCGTACGACACGATAGAATTGTATGCATACGAGGTATACACCGCCTTCCCGTTCACTGGGTTCTCCGGTTTCGGGCATTGCACCGTTGTAACCTGAACAGAAAACGTTTCCTGGTCGGACGGTCCGCGGAAACGGAGAAATAAAAGGGTCAGAGATGGGGGAATGTTTACGTGCCGCTTACTTGGACGCATTGTGGCGATTCTTTGGGGGTCCATGTGCCGTCAGCCAGACACAGCTTCTCGGCTTTGCCGACCAATTCGAAACCGTTCGCGCAGTGATACGACACGCGACAGTCGTACGTGTAACACTCGCCTAGAAAAACAAGTAAATTTACTCGACAAAGAAATTTATTAATTCAGAAATGTCAAGTTTGGTAATTATGATCTTGTTCATTTTTGAAATTTCATATCAGTGAACTGCAGAATTTGGCTTCGAATTTCCAGATATTGAAGTTTTCGCATTTACGAATTTATAGGGTTAAACATTATCAATTTTACAAATTTAAGCAAGTTTGAAGTTTACAAATTCTTAGGTTTTCCTTTTTTTGTCAACGGGTTATCGACTTTAGGATTTCAACGACCACATGCAACAGGAAAAGGGAATTTGCATAATTTGTTCGTTCGTCTAGAGCTACCCGAGGTGATACAGCAAAAGCGCAGTATAATTGAAAATAAATACGTACCAGCGTGCCAGCCGTTGGCGATATCCGCCGGAGGGCCGCAGCTCTTTGGTTCGCACGTGATATCAGGTCCGAACCAGCTCGCAACACCTTCCATCAACAGGCACTTTGCCTTCTTCACCCCCGTGGTCACGTATCCGTGGTTGCAGAAGTATTGCACGACTCTGTCGATGTCGAAGGTCGTCTGTTCTACGGGAGCATTGTGCATGGCGTTCTTCACTTTCGGCGGTTGTGAACAAAAGGAGCTGCGATCCTTTTTGCAGGACGGTGTCGTGCCGGTCCAGTTGCCGTCGGCCCTGCACGTCCTTTCGGTGAGTCCGACGGTAAAGTAATCGGGATCGCAGGTGTAATGGGCTCGATCGCCGAAAAATCTGCCGGTCACCGTCATCACGCCGTTCTGGATCTCCGTGAGCGGCGGGCATTCTCTTTCCGGTTTGATGCAAGACATCCCGCAGGCACCGTCGCATCTGCACTTTTTCTTCTTGCTCTTGCAGTCCTCGTCGGTAGAGCACTTTCTCAGACACTTCTGGCCGAACAGCATAGCCTGTTTCTCGTCCCTAGGACACATAGCCGACGGCGAATTCCTCGGGTTCTTGTAGATGCGTCCATCGTCGTCCACCTCCGTCTTGGACTGGTAGGACGCGTCCTCGTCGTCGTCGTCCTCGTCGTCGTCGTCCCAATCGTCGTCGTCGTCGTCATCGTCGTCCACGGCCGCCTGTTGATGTAACTTGGACTCGGTTGCCAGGTAAAAGGTGCACAGGAAGAGCAACAGAAGAACCGCACTAGGTCTCATCCTCGTTATCGCGTATCCCAGTTCGAAACCTCGATGAACGACCACGCGTTTACATGACCGACGTGTTCGATGATTTTAAAGCGATCACTCGAAACGTTTCAGCAGACTACAGTGGTCCATCGACGTCCTCCGTTACGGAAGCTCGGCTTAAAGTACCAGCGTCACTCTCATCCCGTGGAACCGGCGAGGACGACGTCGTTTCTCTCGCGACCGTGACTATTAATCGAGTCTGCCTCTTCGGCGTCCAGGAGGATTAGGACGGTGTCTCTGTCTCCGTCTGGTTGCTCGCCTCTCCGTTCCCCTAACTCCGTGCAATTTTTTTCTTTATTGTGCGGACTGCGGCCCCGTGCTGCCGGGAATTCGCGGATACTCGCGCATCTCTGCACGCGCACTCAGCCTGTTCAATACATCTCCTCACTCGTGCAGCTTCCAGCAGATGGCGAGGGACAGGGGAAATGCTCGGAGTTGCGCAGAAACGCTTTTACCCCCATACTTGCATAGACTTACCCCTCGCGACGCGTTTCACCCGCTTCGCTACACGCCGGCGGGGGTGGCTGGCTTCGATACGGTTTATACCGGCAACAATCGGAAACATGATTCATTCACGGTGCGTCTGAAACGTTTCGAATACGCTTCTCTGACGGACAAATCTTCTTTCCTTTTGACGTATGGCCGATTCTACGTTTCAGCAGATACGCAGTATCTTGCTGTGGGGAAGGGTCGTGTACAGTTGCTCTAAAAAATATTGCCGCATATTTCTATTAAACAAATTTCGTCTAATACGTTTATAAGTTAAATAAATTATATTCTGTTTTTGATAAACGTTTGATAATTATTTATGTTGTCAAGAACATACTCAGAAATTTGTAAAATTATTACAAAGATAAATATTACCAATTGTGCATGTGAATAATTCACCTCAATGTCCTTATAAATAGTAGTTAATAATAATAGTATATTCGTATAGTAAAATTAGTGGAACAGTGAACTAGCATCACATAGTAGAATAAACTAGTAGTATAATAGCTCAGCAGAATTTGTTGTGTAGAAACACTTCAGGCGTTCGAGGTAAAAAGATAATTATTAATTCATCAAAGTAACCACAGTTAAACGCCACTCGTTGCGGCCACTTTACACCTAAATCTTTCATCTCCGGCCTCACAAAAAATTGCTTTGATAACACGTTTCGCTTCCCGCTTCCGATCCGGATCATTCTAATAGAAAGTTTTAACCGTGAAGCGAGATCTACTATCCAGAGAGAACCGTTCCCCTATCCCCTTAAACAAGCCTCTCGATTACACACATTTTCGTACAGCTCACGAGGAAACACCTTCCTCTTACATGATCAACGTAGAGAAGCGTAGTACGCTCGAAAACGCCTGCTAACGCATCGAGTCACGAAAGCAAGCACCTGCAGCCACTTTCTAACCTGTTAACACGTTATTCGTCGACCAGACAAATTGAGCAAGCTTTTTCCATCTTACTGGTCCATTTACGGACTACCGATCTAACGATAATAACGCAGTAGCTATTTCTTTCAGCAACGGGATGAAAATTGATGTGCGGATTATAGGGAGTGTGGTGTGGTATAATCAGGAAGTAAATTTTCAGGCTTACATATTTGAATATTTATGAAGTTACTGTCTCTATATTTTTACATTTCCAAGTTTCGGGATGTCTAAATTCCCAACTCGCACATCTCCAGATTCTCAAATTTCTAATTTTTTATGTTCCTAAATTCTCACACCCCCAAATTCTCAAATTTCTAATTTTCTACATTACCGAATTCTCCCACCCCCAAATTCTCACATACCAAATTCTAAAATTTCTAATTTCCTACGTTCCCAAACTCTCACACCCCCAAATTCTCACACCCCAAATTTCAAATTTCTAATTTCTTATGTTCCCAAATTCTCACACCCCAAATTTTCAAATTTCTAATTTCCTACGTTCCCAAATTTTCACACCCCCAAATTCTCACACCCCAAATTTCCAAATTTCTAATTTCCTACGTTCCCAAATGTTCACACCCCCAAATTCTCACACCCCAAATTTCAAATTTCTAATTTCTTACGTTCCCAAATTCTCACACCCCCAGGTTCTCAAATTTCTAATTTCCCACATCCCCAAATTCTCACACCTCCAAATCCTCAAATTTCTAATTTCCTACATCCCCAAATTCCCAAATCGCCAAATTACATTCCAAGCTTCTACCACCTGAAATTCCCCAAACCCCAAATTCTGAGCCTTCCAAAAACCAACTAGGTAATACCAGACTAATAAAGCTTAGTCTGACCCGCCTCAATAATCCCAGTTCTTACAACTTGTCAGCTGTGATTCAGACTGCACACGATTCGGTCACGCGACATCAGGTCTCGAAGCCAACTCGTATGCTTTTCCATTTACCAGACTCGATTTGCATGATAAAGCGGTTGGCCGAAAAATGCCAAAGAAGTCGAGGCGTGGGCAGTAGCCGTAGGATCGACTTTCAACGGACAAAACTCGATCTACGGAGCTTGTTAAGCGTCGCGTAGGCTATTCGAAGTAATCCTCGTAGCCTAAGTCAGAACCTCGTCGTTAAGGTAAGCCCGCGTCTGGCCATTGTCTTGGTAACGATCGTAATCAATCGGCACGGTTCGATGCTCTACCACGGCGTTCGGTGATCCTCGCCCCAATCTCAGCTATCAGCTTCATCGTTCTCGCCGTGTGTCTCTCGGATGTCTTCATTTGTCTTATTCAAATGAAATGCCTTGGGGACGACCTTCCAGCCAACCAGCCAACCCGGTAAGTCGCCACGAGCACGCTTACCGTGATGTCTCGTGGAAAATTGACGGATAGAATCCCTTTGTGCCGATTTCTTGGCTCTCGCCGATGCCTGACGCTCTGGCAATCGGCTGGAAGGTCCGCAATATTGAATTCTGGACATGCTTCGAAGAATTGTATTATTTATGATCGTGCTGGGCCATGGAAAAATTGATTTATCGGAAATGGAACCCCTTTCACTATGTTCGATAAGTATTAAATATTTGTACGCCAGAGATGCGATTAATGGTATTAAATGAGATCGGATAAAGAGAGGTAACGATAAATATTAAATATTTGTGCATCTAACGGGATGTCTAAAGATGTTTGACAGGACCTCAATCTTTTTTATCTGGTCTGGTTTTGATCAATTTTAAAAATTTTGTACACTATTTCATTTTTAAAGCGTTTTGTAACATGTTACAAGATTTGAACTTAATTGATGAGTGGATTTCTGTAAGTGATTAGTTCGCAATGTTTGATCAAGTAAATAGAATAAATTGTATTATACTGTTTTTAAAATATATTGTTATTTAGTAGATTGTGTAGTAATTACTTTATTATTTTGCGATTGATTTACTATTATCACTGAATATTGGACTCGAACGTTTTTCATCTAGTCCCTTTTTTATACTATGGTTATCGACAAGAGTTATCAGGCAATTAACGAACGCCAATATTGACACAAAACTCGGAAAAATATTCTACGCGTATTTATTTTATTGGCAATCGTTCACATTGAAGGAGTGGAAACAATCCTTGAAATTGAAGTTGAAACCCCTATTCAGTGATACATGTATTTCCGAAGCTATTGACCCTGCAATTGCGTTGGATTGGAAATAAAATATACAAAATACTTGTGTTCCTATTCCATAAAAATACAGAACTTTACAATAATAAAATACGAAACAACGTTACAACTAACTTTAACTAATAAAACTATACCTCACTAATAAAATTAATAAAATTATCCAAATATAATTTATATAACATAAACATTTCCAAACTCCCCTAACAAGAAAGGGATTACCAGCAATCATCGTGTCCACAGTTCACAGAGAGACAGCAGTTAAAATTGTACGAAGTAGATTCTTCGAAGCAATTTCGAGTGAAGATCGCGTTCGCAGTATCACGGATACAAACGATACAACTTTTCCTCTCGGTGACAACGTTGAACAACCTCGCCGGGTTATTCATTGTCAGGAGTGTATCTTCGTTTGGACGGGAACGTCAGGTGAGATTGACAGAGTGGCAGTAACTCGGTAGCTGAAAATGGGAGTGGCTGAAAGACGAGAGGACAGCTCGCTCAACGACATCCCCGTGACGCCTCTTCGCAGATCCTCCAGCTAAGAAGTAAGGACATAAGAAATCAGTGACTCTCAACTCATCTCCTGCATCTACTGTATCACATTCATCCTTGGACGATCCTTTAATTTAAATTCAATTTTAAATTCACTTTGTGAATTTCACCTATTCACAATGTTATTTTGTTCACTTATATTTTATCAAACATTATTGATGTGTGAATCCTTGGATATGGGGAAAAATGTAGAGGTTCAGCGAAAGTTTATGGAGATTCAAGAGCGGTAGAGGAATAAGTTGTATAGGAAGTGAACAAGTGGGGAAGGAGTGTGTGCGTAGAATGTATAGGGATTTAACGCGTGGGGTATAAGCGCGTAGGGATTTAACGCCTAGGAAATTTATTGCGTAGAGTATGCAATACATAGGGATTTAACGCGTGGAAGATCTAATGCGTGGAGTATGCAACACATAGGGATTTAACGCGTGGAGTATGCAACACATAGGTATTTAACGCGTGGAATATGTAACACATAGGAAATTAACACGTAGGAAATCCAGCGCGAGGAGTATGCAATGCACAGGGAATTAACACGCGAAGTATCCAGCGCATAGGAATATAACGCGTGGAGTATGCAACGTATAGGAATTTAACGCATAGAAAATCTAATCTGTGGAGTACGCAAGGCATAAAACGCGTAGAAAATTTGTAACGAGTATGTAACGCAAAGTGATTTAACGCGTCAATTATACAACGCAAAGAATATAACGCGTAGAATATGCAACGTAAAGGGATTTAATGCGTGGGGGCGTAACACGAGGGAAACAAACGCGAAAGAAATTAGCGCGCGGTGAAAGTCAAAGTACATCGCCTTACGAATGATTCCTACGATATTCCATAGAAATACATACAAGTCTAAAAAATTACGGCGACAGGATAAATAACTTCCAAGTCTCTAAACATATGACAAATAAGAATATTACACACAACTGAGAATATGGCAGTTATATTTTAAACTTAAGTACTTTTATATTAACTCATGAAGATAATTCGTATCAAACCTCGTTATATCAAAGCGTTAAACGCAGGTATCAGTGTAGTTTTGTTATACCTGTTTCATCAAACGAAGAATGTTCTTTTTGTCTCTCAGTGGGCGGTACGCATGTCTCGGTCTGAAAGAACGATGAGCTCACGATGTCAGCTTGCAACTACGTGCCTACGTTATGTCACGTTATCTCTCATAATTTATCTCCCCGTGATTGAAACAAAATGGTACTGATAATAAACGTAACTTGATCATTTAGTCTTTCTGTTTTCCCATCGTGGTAACCGATGTCTTGTATCGATCAATGGATTGGAACAAGTCATTCTGACGTTTGTAAGTCTTCGTAAGAGATATTGCATAACCTCATTTACATTGTAATCTGTAATTGCTTCTGACAATGAGGGATTTTATGCGTGAATCGTAAAGTTGACATCTGATTTATATTATTCAATTAAAGAGTATTTGTGTTACATACGATTTTTATTAGTTCTGATGTTTGGGGATTGTTTTCAAGGTTAGATTTTACAAGACGCATTAAGTGTTCAAGTTTTAACATTTTTAAGTTCTTGTATTTAGGTATTTCTAGATTTGCAAATTTCTAGATTTATACATTTCTAGATCCTCTAATTTCTACATCCCCGATTTGTCAGATCTCAAAAATTCTAGATTCTCCAATTTTTGGATACTATAATTCTTACATTTCCAAATTTTTATGTTACCAAATTCCTAAATTCCCACTTCCTAAATCCCCAAATTCCTAAGTTCCCATTTCTTAAATCCCCAAATTCCTAGATTCTCACTTCCTAAGTCCCCAAATACCTAGATTTCCACTTCCTAAATCCCCAGATTCCTAAATTCCCACTTCCTAAATCCGAAATTCCTAGATTCCCACTTCCCAAATCCCCAAATTCCTAGATTTCCAAACTACTTGCTACCCAAAATCCTAGACATAAAAATCCCTATACCCCAAACCCCAAATTTCCACCTTGAAATTCCGAAATTCTACCGAAACTCCAAAGCAATCGAATCACATCATCAAATAACCATAAGAACGCCAGGTATCCAAATATGGTATTGTATCGAAATATCTCGTATATCGCCGTTTCCCTACCGCAAGCTATCGCTCCGTAAATCCCCAGTGGAGATCAACAGTTCCGGCAACGTTCGATCGTCCTCGAAGCTCGCAAGCTCGAGTCCAAGCGAAATTCCACTCGAGCCCCGTTCCGTTTAAAGCGATCTCGAGTGCGCTCGAGCAGGCGGCAGCGTGTCGTCACCTACTCGGAAGATCTTTCCACTCTAGCGACGATCACGAGTGCAATTCTGCTTTGTCCGCTCGCTCGCTCGCTCGCCGACTGACGGATGCACTCGCGTCGCGGCCGCCTTTCACGCGTCTTCGTACGTGCTCCGAGCCGATGGTCAGGCTCTTTCGCGACTGCATCCAATTCAGAGCCAATTGAATTCACAATTCCGGCCATTACGAGCGTCAAGAAAGGATTACGGGAGCGGACTGTGAAGCGTGCGTGCCGCATCTGCATCCGCGCGTACGAGCGCGTAAATCTCGTGGCGAGTAACGGTACGACGATGGGAAATAGTCGAGCGAGATGCTGAACCGAGATTCGCAAGCTGCTTCGCTTTAATGGCCAAGCCTCTGGCTAGGAGGATGCTGCAGGGCAATAATGTCATCGTTATCGAGTTAATTATGGCGGACAAACAACATACTACGGCTGAAAGATGCTCGTTGCTTCGAGATGTTGCGAAGCTTTTCAACGAGTTCACACTTCTGGACGGAATTGAGTCTTGTACTTGCGATGATTTAATTCTTACTGGAGGGGCAATCGGGCTTCTACTGGGACATTCAGGTTATTGCTGTTGTAGGGTACTTACGCTTTTATGGTTTTCAAATTGTTCGAAGCTATTAGGTCCAAGAATTATGTTTGAACGTTTTAAAATCTCAAGATTGTAAGGTACCATGTTCTGAAGTTTCTAAAATTCTCAAGGTCTCAAAATGTTAATCTTTCAACGATCTGAGATTTCAGTCTTCCAGATTTTCAAAATTTCGAAGTCATCTCGAAGTTAACATCTTAATATCCCACTGATTCAAATATCAAGATTTCCAAACTTCCACTGTCCCAAAGTCCCAAAATTGTAAAGGTTTAACGTTTCCAAGTCCCAAAGTCCTAACAACTTCTCAAAATTCTAAAGTGTCAACATTTAAAAATTCCGAAGTTTCAAAATCTGCACATCAACTTCCTGGTGCCCCAAATTTCTCAAATTCCAAACTTCCAACATCTCAAAGTCCCAAAACCTACCACCTCAAATTCACAAAATTCTAAATGTCTGGAATTGAAAAATAATAAATGCAAAAGATGTGAAAATTGTCAGTAATAAAGCATAAATTTATATGACCGAAATACAGGTGCTGCTCTATATATTAGCTGTGTTATGAAGTATTTATGACTGAAGTAGTGCAAGCAACTGTTTAAGTTTCTGGAGTAATTTCTCACCAGAGCCAGTGCTCTGTTAATTTACTTAGGAAGCCATAAAACGTTTGTCTAAAAACTTTGTATCCTTTAATAGCTCCCAGGATACCATAGGAATGAAACTTTGGGGGAAAGTTTGCCTCTTAAATTGAAGTTTCCCTGCTGGGAAGTGATATGTGTCCGTTCAATTTATCTTACTGTGTAAATAGTATATCAGGTTTCGTATACTTTCTCGTACTTTACAAATACGCAATTTATTTTCCAAATTTTCAAGATACCAATATTTCTAAATTTCTAAAAGATTTTTGAACTTTCAAATTTCCTACTTATCAAATTTCTAAATTAATTTCCAAGTTCTCAAATGTGCACATTTTTCAATTTCTAGTTTTACAATATCTCAACTGTTCAAATATGTGAATCTCTAAATTTCTACAATTGCCTAAATTGTTTTCAAACTTCTAAGTCAAAAACTCTGGAAGTTGGTCAATTTCAAATGTCCACATCCTCCACATGTGTCTCCATAAACGAAGCACTGCTATACCTAAATACCCTATAAAACCGAACCAACGTACCACATAAAATAGAGTCATAGAAGAATACCTCGGTAATAAAATTTGTATCGTCCCACTTTCGCATGAAGAATCGAAATATTCTCACTTATATCTCCAGTTGTACACCCTGTACAACACCGCTCGATAAAACAAGCTAACGGGGGCGTCGTACAAAATGAAGAAAAAGTGACGTATGTACATTCCGGAGTACGGTAAAAGTCATGGTAAACGCTTAACGGCTTAATAATTGTATGCGCCGTTGTCCGTGTTCTCGGGTGGGCCCACGGGAATCCGTTTCACATGGTGCCGCATAATTACTATGATCCTGCTCTTCACGGTGCTCCAGTTCTCTCGGTGAAGGAGAGACAGGCAGATTCACGTGGTTTCTGACAGAAAACGGCTCAAAAAGCACCGCCATCAAAGAAAACCTACAATCAACGCGTCAAAAAGCAGAACTTTCACCTAACGAACGTTGTTCTGTATCCCCGCTTTGTGCCACGCTCGCTGCCTCGGTTTCTATGAAACTGTGTCTCGCGTTCGAAACAATGCCACATTTTTTCATCCCTACCGAATTGCACGTATTTTTGCATGCCAGCCATTTTTGGCGGTCTATCAACTTTTATTACACCGCGTTATTTATAGTTCAGATAGTTTGTCATCCTTTGTGCATTTTGATGAAATTTCTCGGTTGTGCAACATTTCACCAGTATGACTCGTACTTCAGTTCTGATCAATTTTATTGAAATTTTTTATACGCTTTAATTTGGAGTTCAAATTCAATATTTGATGTACTCTGTACATGACACAGAATTGATATAACATTTCAACTCTTTTTGTCTGTTTTAATACAGCTTTGATTGGTTCTGACTGATGCACCTACCGAATAAATTATAGTGCAAGTTAATCTAGTCTATTGAGATGATTGCATACTGTTTTTATTAGGTATTTCAAGATAAAACCGGTGAACGTGTTTAGCATGTTTGAATAATATTTTCATGTTCGTCTGAATATTACTTTCATGTGTGAATTTATGGTCTGTTTATGCTAGCAAAATGCTCAGCTAATGCCTATACTTGCATATGCGTAATCAGGTCTATAGCTTGATGAATAATTTCCATTATGCCTTAAAAATATCAAAAATATTTAAATTATAGGACAGTCGAAATTCAACGTGTATGCATAAATATTGCGATATATATTTTCAGTTTTGTCGAATAATACCGTTGCGAGTAATATCCCGTACGCAAAAGCGGGTATACAAACACGTCATTACCAATCCGACCGCACGATCAATTTGATTAAAGAATCATTATCAAGTGACGAGATTATACAACGGCATAATTTCGGGGCGGTGAAATAACCGTGGTGCGATTATGGAAATTCGAGGCGCGTGACGACAAACGATACATAACGGGTGGCAACTCGGTGAAATTTTGTCGCAGAATATCTCGTCCGGCTGCGCCTTAATTGGACGTCAAATATGAAGAAACGGCCGAGAGTTATGGTCCTTAATGATGGGAATGGGCGTTCGAGTGTTGCCGATCGATTTATAGGTCATTGTTTGCCACCGAGTGCGTGTAATTTTTCGCGTTGGCCAACCGACGCGATGCTTGTGTAACCTGTGTAACGTTGACAGCAGCTAACGTTCGTAAATCATTCGGTGATATTCTATGAACCTAAATCATTCAACGACAACCGCGATTTAATAGACGTGAATTGTATTTAAGATTCATTTTTATGGGAAAAGTATTGGTTAGACGTGGTTATAGAATTTTATTGTGAATTCAGAACTAAATTTTTGTTACTTATTTTTATTTACTTTGCATTTCTGTGCATATTATTTACATTGTATTTTTATATTATTTAGATCATATCTTTATACTATATTTCTATATTTTTATATTATTGCCAGACACATTTTTTGGAAATGAAGAAATGGAAGATGTTTGATGAAAGTTTATTTAATACAGGAAAAATCAGTATTGTCAAATATTGAAAATTTGAACAAGCTATTTTGCGTAATTAATGAGAAAGCGTGGATATTTCTGTTGATTTCCGAAAATCTTTTAAGGCTAATTTTATCAATTTATGTTAATGATCGACTGTTTGAAAGTATGAAGATTGATGCCATATTAACACGGACCACCGCAGTGAAAATGGTCATGGGTGGTCAGACGCTATAATAGCGGTTATTAAAGTAATAAAGGTGCGATAGCTTATTGCTCCACTTTATATTTTCAACTAATTAACGTACTACTATTGTACTGTTGTAATATATTGTCGTAATACTATCGATTCATTCAATCAACCTATATTCAAAGATTAATTTCCTATCATTTAATTCAATTATAGAAAATCATAAATACTAATATTCTTCAGAAAATTTTTAAATAAATACCACAAATAATACATGCTATATCGAATAAAAAAGGAGAGGGCTACATTTCAAAATTTGTATAATTTTCTAAAGTTAATTACGAAAACTACATATCTCGTAAGAATACCAGCGTACCGGTAATGAAGCTATTAAAACTAATTAATGAAGCTAAAATTCTGACTTCACGAGTCAAATTTATTAGCCAGACCACGAATTTAAAATAATAAATAGATGCAGGTAGAATTCACAGCATGATTTCAGCTAGTTGCCAAGATCCATAATTCCAGTGGAAGTAAATGTTCGTCGAGATGGAACACAAATTTCCCGCTTTAATATTCCTCTATTAATATTTATCACCTAAGAGGATGAGGAAACTGGGCTAACGCGCTTTTTCACGACAATTACGCGAACCCCGCGGCCTTTCTATCGCGCATCTTAATTAACATCCGGAACCAGAGAAGTCCACCGCGTGTAATTACGATGCGGAAGAGGCGCTCGAAGTCCGGGAACAGTTCCTTCGTCTGCTTCCGGTCTCACCAGTTCCGCATCATTGTCCCTCTAATTAGCCATTCAGGAATTATTTCTTAACAGCAAGGCGTGCGCGCGGATGTGACGTCTTCGATCGTGGCACGTGGACGTCGAACGACGGCTGGCGAAACGTGAATCAACCGAATGAAATGTTATGCTAATGCGATAATTTTTATATAGTAGCTATATCACTTGTAAATCATTCACAAAAAAGCAATTTACAGACGTTATATTTTCAAATTTTAAATTTGAGTTTTTAAATTCAAGTTCCTGAATGAAGAAATTGCAGAATACTCAAGTTCGCAAATACCTAAATTTTCAAAGTCTAAATTCAAGTTTTTATATTCATGTTTCTGAATGCAGAAATTGCAGAATCCTCAAGTTTGCAAATACTAACATTTTTAAATTCAAAAGTTTCTGATATCTTTTTTAAGTCCAAATTCTCAAGTCTTCAGATATCCAAACCTTCAAATTTTTAATGAGTCCTAAATCTCCAATTCCCAACCCCCCAATTCCTACATTTGCAACCCTCCAAATTTTCAAATTCTCAATTATTCAAATCCCCAAATTGCCAAATTCTGAGTTGCCAAATAGCCAAATTTCCAAATCTATACATTTCTAGATCCCCAACTCCCCAAATTTTTAAATTTCCAACTCCTCAAAACCCCAAATCCCCAAATCCCTAAATGACTAAATCCCAAAATCCCTGACTCCCTAGATTCCTTCCTCAAGTCCCTAAATTCTCAAACCCTTACATGCCCAAACCCCTAAATCTCCAAATTCCAAAATCTCAAAGTCCCCAAATCAGCAATACCTCAATCACCCAAATCCTGTATTTCAACCCTCGAATTTTCAAATTCAGAAATTTAGAAATATGAAAGTAGAGAAATTTCAAATTTTCCAGCTGACTCAGTAGTCGCAGTAGTTCATCACTGTCTCGATGAATAAAGCGTGGTATTTTTTCAGAACGTATGGCGTTATAGAATGAGTTTTTTATCACCGTAATTTGGAAATAATTTCTTGATTATCCTTAGTGTTAGTTGATTGAGAAGTTCGTTTCCCTTCGTCATATTTTCTAACACGCGAGAACGCGGCAGGTGGTGGACACCGTCGAAAGAAAGAAAAAGAAACGAAGATATTACGGAGAAGACGAGCGTGTAATTAAAACGTAATTACAAGATGCGAGGTGTTATTTAAAATGTTATTTATCGGGCTAATGAGAGGGCGGGTCTCACCGCTATCGTGAAATTTCGAAGCCGGATTACGCTTGAGACACGTGTTTCATGCTTCGAAATAAATTGTAATTGGACGTATGTTTGCTGTTCCACTTCTTTTTCTGGTTATCGGCGAAACTCCAGATTTCTCGCTTAAAAGAAACTGACTCTTACGATTGCCCTAATTAAAACAAATCTCTTTCACATTTGTACAATTCGGGATAAACGGTCGTGAAATAATTGCAGCTATAAATAAATTACAGTTTCATTGTATCTCAATTTTAGGCTACTATAATAGCCTGCGATATATTATGCGAAGAAATATATTCAAGAAACCTTATCAGGCTTTTGGATATTTTCACCCTTTATTTATTCCAATATATCCAATATTTTAACAATAATATTAATATTTAATAAATGAGAAGAAGCGATTTAATTAATACCAAGAAGTGGTCCAATTAATTACCCAGCAAAATCAATGTCATATTTCATTGAAATAATTTTGTAATTTAATTAATAATCGAAATTGAGATAATTCGATATCGTAAGTCGAAAATATAATATTTTTCTGACCAATTTGAAGAGTAACAATTATAACTTTCTACAATGAAATTTGAAAGTATGAAAGCTCCGCTCACCTAAACATGGAGAAAGTTCTAACTGTTAAATATTTGAAGTAATACATTATTCTCACACGCCTCCGAACATGTCGTGAACGGTGGTTGATTATCATACACCCGAGGCTCGCGTGTTGCATGCCTAACGACCACTGCGAGGGCTGCGTTTTAAGAGCTCGTCTTAGAAACACGCCTTGTATCCATCATAATCTCTTACCCTGCAGCTGAAAGTAGACTAGGGGGATGTCTAAAACGATCCAGTTAATCGTAAGTAATATTCTCGTTCGTTGTTGCTATTATTTCCCTTCTAAAGACTTTCTCCTCGCACTGCGACCATTATCCTTATCTACGATCGACGAATAAAATAATACTTAAACACTGAAACACGCTGGCAAATTTTAGAATTTTAACATTTTTATATTTTGGAATTTTGGTATTTCACGATTTTTGAATTTTGGAATTTTTGAATTTTGGAATTTGGGGATTTAGGAAGTGTGAATTTAGGAATTTAGGGATTTAGGAAGTGGGAATTTAGGAATTTGGGGATTTAGGAAGTGGGAATCTAGGGATTTGGGGATTTAGGAATTCGGGGATTTAGGAAGTGGAAATCTAGGGATTTAGGGATTTAGGAAGTGGAAATCTAGAGATTTGGGGATTTAGGAAGAGGGAACTTAGGAATTTGGGGATTTAGGAAGTGGGAACTTAGGAATTTGGGGATTTAGGAAGTGGGAATCTAGGAATTTGGGGATTTAGGAAGTGGGGATTTAGGAATTTGGGGATTTAGGAAGAGGGAACTTAGGAATTTGGGGATTTAGGAAGTGGGAACTTAGGAATTTGGGGATTTAGGAAGTGGGAATCTAGGAATTTGGGGATTTAGGAAGTGGGGATTTAGGAATTTGGGGATTTAGGAAGAGGGAACTTAGGAATTTGGGGATTTAGGAAGTGGGAACTTAGGAATTTGGGGATTTAGGAAGTGGGAATTTAGGAATCTGGGGATTTAGGCAGTGGAAATCTAGGGATTTGGGAATTCAGGAAGTGGGAACCTAGGAATTTGGGGACTTAGGAAGTGGTAATCTAGAAATTTTTGACATTTTGAATTTTGGAATTTTTAAATTTTTGGAATCCTAAAATTTGACAATCTCAAAGTCTTAGAATCTCAGAATCTTAGAAATTTGGAATAGTAAAATTGTATAATTTCAGAATTTCAGAATTTCAGAATTTTAGAACCTTAGAATTTTAGAATTGTATTGTATTAGAACTTCCAAACGTCACAAGTACAAAATTATTAAAATTAAAATGACCAGAAAAGGAGAAAATAATAAATTGTAATGTACGACCTGCACTTATGTCCCCATAACTCCATAAAATATTAATAAATTACATTATAATCACTGTAAAAAGGTGTACTCAAAATCTCAAACATACCAGTCATTTTTTTTGCATCGAACTCATTACGATATCGTTTATAAGCTTTTATCAGAATCATCGATCTATAGTGATCCGCTTGATGATATACAGTGGATGCGACGTCATTACAGCAACGTTATGGCTCATCAATATTCCACCTAAACGATTTTCCCCGCTATCGAAGGTGCATTTAGCTGACGAAATAAAAGTTTACGACGTAAACGACCCTCGCTATCTGTCGATGGTGCTCCAGAGACGCTATTAAATTGCGTCAGAAGAGCACCGAGAGAAGAAAAGCAGCCTTAATTATTCATTTACTGCCAGTCGTAAAGGTAGCCTGGATCAAACTCTCAATCTGATGGCAGCTTATTCATTGGCGTAACTAGAATTTCTATTAAACTGGACAAATGTCACTAAATTTATTTCTAACGTTAATTCCTGAAGTGGATGTTGAACATTTGTGAGGTTGCAAATTTTGAGAATAGAGGTGTTGGGATTTGAAAAATTAGGGTTTTATAGATTTTGGTATTTAGGAATTTGGTGATTTGGAAATTTGGGAACATGGGAATTTAGTAATTTAGGAATTCAGGCATTTGAGAATTGGAAAATTTATAATTTGGGAAATTTAGGGATTGGAAAATTTAGAAATTTGGAGATTTAGGGATTTGGGGATTTAGGAATTTGGTAATTTAGAAATTTGGAAATTTCGGGATTTGGAGATTTAGGAATTTGGTAATTTAGAAATTTCGGAATTTAGGGATTTGGGGATTTAGGAATTTGGTAATTTAGAAATTTGGAAATTTAGGAATTTGGGGATTTAGGAATTTGGGCATGTAGGGATTTGGGAATTTTGGAATTTGGAAATTTAGGGATTTGGGAATTTAAGAATTTGGCAATTTAGAAATTTGGGAATTTAGGAATTCGGTGATTTGGAAATTTGGGCATTTGAGAATTGAAGAAATTAGGAATTGGAAAATTTAGAGATTTGGGGATTTAGGAATTCGGTAATTTGGAAATTTGGACATTCAAGAATTGGAAAAATTAGAAATTTGAAAACATGAAAAATTATAAAATTTGTGACGTTGGTATTTCCCTAAAGGTGCACTTCCATCTCAGTCTCTATCTTGTTACGCCAATGAGCGTATACGGAACCGATCCACTTGTCACATCCATTCAACTCCTGTTAGTAGCACGAGTCCGTTGATAACGCGTTCGTAATTTGACCGCGCGAATGATCGATAAAGCAACGATTATATCTGGTTAATGAAAACCGGTATCGTTAAGGCGATGCCTAATAATTCCCATTTACACGGAGAGGCTACAATTTCTCTTTATTGCCAGAACTGGCAATAACATTGATTCGGGTCAATATTACGGGTTGGTCGGCTCATGAAATGAAGATCAACAAATCATATTTTTATCGGGGTACGACGGACTAATTATAATATTCAATTTATTATGTCTTGTAATTTTATATTGATCGATTCATTTCAATTACAAAATTTCAGATTTATGCATGTATTTATTTATTATCGATTTCTTTTACCTGGAATATTTTTCGTAAGGTGAACATTAATTTTGTGTTTTTTAAATATTATTTTTACCTCTTTAAACTTTGTTACAATATTTACGTAGTTAATCAAATGATGTTAATATAGACAATAATCTGACTACTTCGCATTTCACTATATTCAATATGATCCAAAAGTATATTTTATACGAAATAAAAATTAATAAACATGAAGTTATTGATTACATCTTTCACGTAACGTTTCATGCAATGTACATATTACAAAGGAGAAATTAATTCAGTAAAAAGATCGTATGAATAAAAATACTGGAATGTGAAAGCAATGTGTACATCGAGAGTTAACATGTTAATTAATGCAACGTAAGTTTCGTGTTGACGAATTCGAGGCAATAAACGGCGCGATTCCAGAAACATTCTCTCGAATGGCGGTGCTAAGAAGATTCCTTCGTAGGAATGAAGTCATCGTAACTGCAAATTGTAGCCTGGAAGCATATTTAACATCGTCGATTAAATTTCGAGAAGAGGGGCATTAACGGTGAACCAAGTGGTTGTCCGAATTCGATAAGATCGATTTTCGAAACGGAGGTGCCAAGTGCTCGTGAATGAACGGCTAAAGAAAAAAGGTTCATCGAATATTTGAAAATTTCTCGTCGACCAGAGGTACGAGTCATACAATCGTACAGATAAAGCTAAAAATCTTTTCGAGGAAATTTCACTGTTTTTTATAAGCGTTAAGTGGTTAGGTGATACACTCGACTTCAAGCAAAGATGTAAATCTTCGATATTATTGTGTCATTTATGGTAAAATATTTGTTTTGATCTGTTTTTGAACTTGGTGAAAACTAGTATTTTTCATTATTGTCATTTCTATAAACGAAGGTGAATAAGAATTTTGGCCCTTGATCGAATTTTTCAAATAATTTTCTAAGAGGTTAGGAATTAACAAACTTAATATTTTATCTTTGGTCAATCCTTTGGATTCAAATCATTTTCAGAACATACTTTTGCTTCATTTTGATTATATGTTTCGAGTTTAACCCGATAGCACATAATGTGAAGAAATGAACTTTCAGTAGTTTCCTCTTTCGACATTGTACGAACTCCAAGAAACTTCGGGATCCACCGAAAAATCTTAATCCAATTCGAGCCATCGAGTTCCACCTCCCATAGCTCCTAACCAATAAAAGTTTACCGCGCAAACTTGCCCCATGAAACTTCAAAAACAACGAAATTTATATCCACGTCGAATTTACAACTCTATCAAACTTTAAACGTAACAATGTATTATTTTACGACCGGCGGAATACTTTCGAAACAGTTTCACTTGCTTCCATCGTTACTCTCATCGATTCACCGGCGATTTTCGAGAATCGAAGGCGACCGTGTGTATTTCTTCTTCTCTCGTCGATTTCTTTTTTTTGCTTCTCCGCCATGACAGTACGCGGTTTACGACGCAAGATACAGGAGGAACGAGCGGCTGAGATAAGTCTTTTCATTTGTACTACTTAATGTCTGGCAACTGGAAATACGGCAGCGTTAATGTTGGCCAAACGTAATCGAAAAACGACGGACACCTCGACGGAATTAACAAGTGCGAAAAGCAAATGCAGATTTATTGCGGGCTTACCGTTATGCCGTTAAAAACATTTTCAATACACGAACATTGTGCAACATGGTCTTTCACTTCTCAAATAAGCTCCAAAATTGTATATTTATTTCTTAAGATTTTCGACGTACAGATTATTTTATAATTAGCAAATGTTTGTCATGATCAAAGTCTGCAACCATGTATCTAATTTATCATTTATGTGATTTATGCATACTTCGCACATTTTCTGATATAATAATTCATATCTTAAATTAGGTATACAAACTTCATATTTCTAATTACTCGTACTTATACATAAAACTTATATTTATTTAAATTCCGAAAAATCGAACGATTAAAATAACCGATGAATTGTTGCGGCAATTTGTTGTAGAAGAGGAATCGTTTAAATTGTGCATTCCACTGGAGCAATCGATCGTTTCTTTATCCCCGGAGCTAATTACGAAGTAGCCGCGATCAAGTTCACGCTATTACGCTCTGCTAATCCGTGAAAAGCGTGAAGCTTGTTTTTACGCGTGAAATAAGAGACGCGTCCCACCGTTAATTTCGAACGATGATCGAGGCAATAACGAAGGCGAGTCACAACTGCAACTTTATCTACATGTGTCATCTAAACTTCTTGTTCATCCTGCATTTATATGCGCATCATTAGGCCAAGTCCTCGTGCCGGTTGCCGTTCCCACATCGCGTTTCCGCTTCCGCCCAGCACGTGCAACAAACCGATCGACCGTTGCCACTAGAAGTGTTCGGAACATTTGTCGTGACATCTGTATCGGCTGATCGTGTTGATCGGGACATTCGAAAGAGGATTACGTCGTGCGCTCGTCATCCGATGACGGTGACGGAAGGTCGTGTTCCTCGATTAATTATGGATTTCGAAGTTCATTCTTTGAACACTCTGTCAACTTAACGCTCCTTTTTCTTTTAAAGAAATTATCAAAAACAAGTCACTATCCACAGAAATCTTGATATCTATGATACATACATGCTGTCGGCAAATTAAATATTTAATGGAAATAGTATATTATTTCTTCGACTTACGACGTACTCACAATAACTACCCTTGTTTTAGAGATATTAAATAAAACATTGGGTCTAAGTATGTAAATATCAAAATAAGTCTTTTTTTATGCAACCATAACCTGTCTCAAATTCTGTCCTTTCAAAAATGGTGTTCGAAACTAGACTGAATTCATTGAACAGATGAAATGTTAACAATTAGTAACCTTGTTGACCGCCATCGCAGTCCGTCAGATTTGTCTAAGTCAAGCTGCAACAACAGACTATGATTGCAATCAGAAATATCTAGTTTGAAAGGACAATTAATAATATCCGTTTACATAACACATATCCTTCAATTTACTATCCTTGCATTGCGTATTATCCTTGAATGACATTAAACATCCCGAATAAATTGCAGCCAGTAATAAAAACCTGAAAAAAACGAAAACTCTGCCGGTCCTAAAATAATAAAGCTCATCAAACTCGCGAATGGAAATAAAACCTGCCGAAGCACCGCTGACAAACGACGTTCCATTATAATTCTAAGAACGAGAGCTATCTCGAGAGAAACGAGCAAACCGCCCACTTCTTTGGAGCAAGAAACAGTGAGCGTTGGATTCGTATCCTTCGAACACGGGCTAACGAAGGAAAATTTCCGCATCCAGTGGTGGTTCCTTTTATGCCTGGGCCACAATGGCGACTCGAGCAATTCCCCATGAGGATAGATGAGTAATGATCTGCCAGTGATACAAATCGTTGCGATTCACCTGCAGCCGATCGACGATTCGGTTTGTGGGTCCAATTAAAGGAACACAGGCACGGGGTCAGCGGGTGACGTCCGTGGCTCCCCATGGGAGTTCTTCGTCGGCCATATTCCACGGTGCGGATCGATACCGCATCCTCGATCTGACGTTATTAGTCACGGGGTCCCGTGAGAGAGGAACAAAAAGAAAAAACGAAACCCGATCGAGTAACTCGTGGCCGGTATAATTACCGTGTACATCGTCGTGCACGACGTAATTAGCGGTAAACGTCCATCCCCGTGGCAGAGATAGTTAATTTGTACCGGTCTTCTTTAAAGCGTCCCGTCCTGATTCTCGCGATACATATACATGTATATACCTTCCACCGCGTTTTATCTGCTCCGCTTCTCGCGAGAACGGGAAATTACGAGCAACCTCGTAACACGGGCAACTTTAGTGGCTAGGCTAAATGAGACGTTAATTAGCGGGCTACAGGGCACACGATTTTTTTTCACCATCGAACCGAGATAACGTTACCGTTGAAATTAAACGTTGTCGCCGATATATTGCGGCTTAAAAGGATTCCACGATGGAGTTGAAGGAAATGGTCGATTGAAATTTAGATAGCGACACCACGTATGGCATGAAATTATTGACAAATACTAGAGATAATGGGATTTAGGAATGTGCTAAATACTGGGGAGATGGGAATTTAAAAATATAGCGTACGAATTTAGGGATGTAGAGATACATGGGGTATAGGGATATAGGATTCTCAGGATATAGGGATTCAATGATATAGCAATCTAAGAGTATCTAGGAATATAAGGTATCTAACGATATGGAGATGTAAGAATTTAGGGATGTAGGTATCTAACGGAGGTACCGAGCTATATAGGAATGTAAATAGATACCTAAGGCTGTAGGAAACATAAGGATTTGGGAACATGAGGTATTTGCGCATGTAGATATCTAGGAATATAGGGATCCAAATAGGTATTCAGTCATATAGAAATCTAGAGATATAAAACTCCAGTAACACAGAGATGCCTACTCTGCATTTCCTCAATCCTACATTGCCCAAATCCAAGAATCTTACGGTCGAGAATCTTTAAATCGGTTGCTAGACCCTACAATTGCTTAATCCCAGGATCACTAAACTCCTAAAGATTCCTCGGTCCTAGGATTTCATCTGAACTTTCGGATTAAATTGGAACTGTCTTTAATCCCGATATTCCTCGATCTTACGGTCTTAAGGTCCTACGGTCCTGTTCTCGAAGGAGGTCAGCGGAGAAAGAGGTAAAGGACAGCAGCACCGGAAACCAGACGTAGGTGGTTTTTTTAGCTGGGTCAAATCGTCCGTAAGTAACAGTTCGATCGTAAATCGTCGTACACCTTCGCGGCTTTATAATGACACACGTGCGTGTATATAAAAAGAAAGGAAAAAAGAAGAAAGGAGAAGGGGGACGCGTTATGGGAAATGTCCTATCGAGCTGCAGGCAGGTGCACCGGCCATATAAGGTTAAAAGGCCATACGAAGTCGACTCTCACTTCGGGAGTACGATAAACACGGGTCGGGACCGATTCGCTCGTGCCTCGCCCAGCTTCCAGCCCGAGGAGTTATTACGAACGCCTACGCCCTGGGCGACGCCGCAGGAAACCCGAGCCGAACCCTCGGACCACGAGAAAGGGGTTTGTTTTTCGTGGATATCCACAGAAAATTGGACGTGGGCCCCGGCGACGTGCCGTTAGCTTGTAAGTCTCCGTCGCTGTACCCTGCTCTTCGATTTCTCCTGTTTCAACCTACGTTCTGTTCCGTCGATGTTCGAGAGTCCGATACGGTGGCTACTACGTGGGCCGGCCTAATTGGAAGAGAGTCGATACAGTTAGCGCTTTCCAGTTGGAAGATGTGGAGAATAGGCTTTCTTATTTCCATGATAAATATCGGGACCTAGAAACCGTAAAATGGACGAAGGGAATCTGGGGAATCTAGACTTTAAAAATCGTGAGATTCAGGAAACATTGGACCTACGAGACATACGTTTGAGGAAAATAGGGCAGGTTAAGGAACTGTAGAAGCTAGGGACACTATGATCAAGAAATCCTTGAATCTGGAGATTCTACGTAGGAAAAATTGTAGGATCTATGGACCATAAGTTCGTGATACCATAGAATCTAGAGACTCTAGGCTGAAGAAGTCCTTGGATCTAAGGACTCGAACTACAACTTCGACGAACCATAGTATCTGGGATTTTCTGGATTGAAGAAATCCGTGGACCTACAAATCTTGGGCTCAAGAAATCGACTGAGTAGGAATCACAAGTATCCTGAACACGAAGATATAGGCTCTGTAGATTTCAAAACCTAAGAACTTTTGGGCCCTATGAATACTTATCCTAAAGGATCGATGTCCGAAAAATTGTAGAACCTAAATACCCTAGAGAAGTTACAGAACCACTGGAAATTTTATCATACGCATCTTCAGCTGATCCACCTGATTCCACCTGCCTGTCAGTTAACACGTGTGGATGGCCAGTGTCTTTCTAAATTAAATTCCAATTAAAATAATCAGAAAGGCCGTACAATAACGCCGCGGCGAAGGAGAGAACGGTTTCTAATAACCGTCGGTGCTATCTGGATATCTCAAAATTCTCATTAGTCAAGCCTTTCAGACGAGAAACTGTTATCGTTGCTGCTTATCTGCGTTCGTAGGACTCGGGGCCAAAGAGGAACCCAGGGGAAATAGAGAAAGAACCGCGTTGGCGAGTTCGAGAAGGGGAAAAAACGTAGGAGAAAAAAAAAGAGGGGAGAAGTTGGAATTAGGTTGGGTCGCACGCAGGTGCTGGCATAGTACAGGTCACGGTCAGATTAACCCCGATCATGTTACCCTCGGCGTGGGAGTGCTGGCAGGTCCGCGTAATAATAGGATAGCTAGGAGTGCACGAGAGAGCATTGCTACGCAGATAGATCTCGCTTCGTTATAAACGGTTTCATCGGTCCCGTTGATTTATCTCGTGCTTCCAACTCCTTCTTCTTCTCCTTACGCTTATTCTTGGCCGTTTGTTAACGTTCGTCGCGGTGAAACCGAAATGTTCGGTCTTTTCGGGGAAAAAGGAGAAGATAGAGGACCGAGGAGATTGTGGGTTTTGTGTTGCTCTCAAGCGGAAGAGGTTCGATTGAGAATCTCAGATCGATGACAGGTTAAAGGTAGATTTATGGTCTCTTCGCGGACAGATACGGGACACTGGCGTAACTAGATACGAGGGTGGCCCCAGCTGGCTAAAAGTGTTTACAACTCTACTTACAACTAATTTATACGACAATATTTCTACAGATTCTCATCGATGTGACTAATGTTGTACAGAAGTTCGTAGCACTTTTGCACGAATATCTCTTTACCTATCAGTCCTACGATAACAATAGATCACATAAAATTTGTAGCCTATACAATTCTCTATAAAAAAGATCCTATAGTCTTTTCTATAGTGACAATCGTTTCAGAGATAATAGCTTATTCGTAGCTTGGGCTATATGAGCGATCTGGAACGAACTAAAATCTTTGTTACGCCAATGGTTTTGGAAGTTGGTGAAACTGGGAAAAACTTGGTCGAATCGAGACTTGTAACTTTAGGTCCCGAAGAGGCCTGCGGACGAATATCGGAAGCTGAAAAGTTCAGAGTTGCGGGATAGGGAATGTCTGAAGAATAATCTTAACAATCTCTTGTAACGGAGAAATTTTACTTCTTGATTTTAATTAGGAAAGTTCCGATTCGACCGGTATGATGGGCTAGTTTCTACTACTTCGATCCTGTTTCAAACTCCTGCTGATCTTGGTTTAATGAGAACCAAGGGGATTCGGCGCTTTAGTCTGGTGAAATATCGGGCAAAATAAGGAACTTTCGTTAAATGAAACGAAAGAGATTTTAATCCTTTGCAGTTTAATTCATGGATTTTAACCTAGTTGAATGTTCACTGTTATTAAACTGAAAATTTAGATTTGGAAGTTTGAAAATTTGAAATTCTGTCATTAAGAACACACTACAAAATTTAATCTTTCGCCAAGTAACTGCCATTAATTCCCCCGAAATACGTAACAAGAACAGCACCCCCAACGAATCCCAGGAAGCAACCCTTAACAAATTCGAATCTCATCCTGTTCATCAGCCGGTAGCCAAGCCCCCAGAAGCGGTTGTTGAACATTTGGCTAGAGACAAACCTCTCTCTCTGCTCGCAGATTACGTTCTCAAATCGTCGGTGGCTTCTTGCGAGCCCCGAGCAGATTCCTTGGTCGCAAAGCAGGCGCAAGGTGGTTGGTACCGGAGACATAGCCTGCGGCTTAATTAAATTCGTGGTAAAGGGGTGAGGGGACACGCAGGACGAACGATAATGAATCCACTACCGTGACCAATGCCGATATCACAAAGGGAGCATTCCCGGGGACAGGGCCGCTAGAATAAGACCGAATTAATTGGGACACCGCAGGGGCCGGCCTGTTGGATTTATTTATTATGAACTAGGACAGAGACGCCGCCGACCCCCGCCGGCTTCTTCAGATTAATTTCATTTTATTCGAAACCAAGGCCGTCTACGACGACCGGTCCCGAAAGCCTGCCACGGCTTCGGTTGCTCGCTTCTCGTTCTGCGTTTCATGTTGTTCTACCTCTGCTTGTGTTTCTTCTTCTTGTTTGCCGGCCTCCCTCTCTTTCGCCCTTTCTGTGAGAACGAAACAGGGACTCGTACGTGAGACCCGTGGACACGGATGAGGTCTTTATTCGGTGCACACCGCCGCTTGATGTGCTCCTTTTGGACTCTCATGAGGGGGGGACAGGTGGTTCTATATGCGTGCAAAGTAGTTTTCAGCAGATTTGCGGCATACCTTTCAACGAAATTCATGGTTATGACAAGTTTCAGGATTCAGGTGCAGTTTGGGAATAATTGGGGTATCAGGTGCAACGATCACGAGGACGAAACTGGTTTAGATACGTTCGAAGATACTGCGTGAATTATTCTTGAAATTAACAAATCCTTGTATAACTAGATATCTGAATAATCATATCCTACATAACCAGATATCTGCATAATCATATTCCTGTACTACCAGATACAACCAGACCTCCATAAATTATGATGATGAGTTCTCAAATATATAAACAGTTGCTCAACGAAAAAGAAGGCAACAGTGGTCGCAGAAACATCAAGTTGTAGTAGTAATAAATTTCTTCGACTTCTTTCACTTAAACGAATTCAATTTATAGAATTCTCAAAGGGTCACAGCGTTTACGACCACGAAGAGAACCTTTGACGTTCCGTCCCACGGTTGTTGGCCAGCGAATCGATGTTGCCCGATGTACATAATTTTTCTCCGTACACGGCCAAGCATATTTGGTGATTCAGGAAAAGTATGTGCACCGCGCGGCGATACGTGGATGGGTTCAGATGGAACTCCCGCCAAGTCTCGCGGGGCAAAGAACCTGAACCGTGAAGCAATACGTACACCTGTTGCCTAGATCGGTGATTTATTTCGAAGACTTCCTTTCTTCTTGTAGCTCACGCCACGCGCAAGTTTCTCTACGCATTGTGCGTGGGTCGCGACTGGAATATTTTTCTGTTCGTCGAGCAACGAGAATACGCGACGTGATATATGTATTCCCGTGTACAGCACGGGAGGATCCATTGATTTTCCACGCGCTGCAGCCAAGGACGTGTATCGATATCGTTCCGAGAAGAAAGTAAAATGAGACTTGGCAATCTTCGATGAACAACTGCAGGCTATATCCCTCAGCAATTTGTTTTATGAATAATTATCTGCTAACTGGATATGATAAATTAACATCCTCGGGCTTGGTTTAATATAATCATAATTATGATAATGGCCATATATAATTAGAATAACAATGTGGTAATGTACGTTCGGGTGCAAGGTAGGGTTCCTTCAATTAAGGATAAGTGTAGGTACAGTATGTAGTCTGTTTCTCAGTTCTTCCTAAGTTTTTCCCAGGCATTCTTTAAACTTGCTTTAGATCTGGGAACGTTAGAACGTAAGATCAAAATGACTTAGAACTCTAAGATATCTGGACATAGAATCAAGACAGTGTCAGGTCCAATCGTAAAGCCTAGGGATGCTAGAGTATCTAAGAGCTGTAGGACGTAGGAATTTTAGGATCGAGGAGTCCCATGATCAAGAACCATTCTATATTCAAAGTACTATAGGTCTGGGGGTCAATAGAGTTGAAAAATCGTAGGGCCTAGGGACCCTAGGGCTAAGTACCATCCTAACATTGAGGAATCGTAGAACTAAGAGATCCTATGATCCAAAACTCCTAGGTCCGGAGACCCCAGATCTTAGAAATCTTTAACCTATTATCCAAATATCCTAGGTTTAGAAATACTAGATCTTATAAATTTTCGACCTATAAACCTCAGGATCTATAAACTATCTAGAGATCCTACGAATTCGAAATCTTGGGAACCGAGAATCTAGAAATCCTAGAACCCAGGGATTAAATTCGAATTGTTCATCTCTTTCGAATAAAATACGTAATTTTCAAGAGTCGAAAGCCTTCACTGTCCGCCATATCTGCTTTCGATAGCTCAATCATTACGCGATCTTCCGCAGCGAACGAGCAGCGTCACTTTCGCATTTCCTGTTCGCGATTTTCGCGCGAGTTCGTTTCACGATCCCGTTTCCATCGAGCCGCGTAATTATCGCGTACGTGAATCGTTACACGTGTCGAACAAGCAGGTGGAAGAGAGTTTGGTACAGAAAGCGTGATGCAAACGCGATAAATCAAAGTTCGAAACACGGCGCGGCGCGGATCGATAGCCGAGATTGGCAACGTGCCAATTTTCGTTGGCCAGTGAAAGCGAGAAGTTCCGTGGAAGGGCCAACTCGACGGAGGCGCAATGATAGCTGTGATAAATGCAATTATTTACGGTCGATTAAGAGCACACGAACGTACACGCCGCGGGTTTATTGCGAGCGAATACGCACCGATCGGATCCGTAGATTGAACGCGGCCCCGAATCCGCGCGAACTCTGCTCGAGTTTTAAGCTGATTATCTGCTCCCGACGCTCGAGCCAGCTTGCGAAAGCGAGACTTCGTTACTTCGTAAAGGAACCAACGGGCAGATTCATTTTTTTCTTCATATTGCGCGTTACATGATCATTGCTGTCAAGTTGCGTAACAATACTGTATTTTTCACGTTTTGTTTTTTCACATAATACGAGGCTCCTTCGAGATACGGGATTATACGATCGAAGATATTCAATCTCCTCTCTGCTATCCTTCCACATCGTGCCACTAACCTTCCATTTCGCTCTCCCTATACTGCACCGTATTCCTCGTACGTTCCATAGTCCTTTTTGTTTCTTCCAGCTCACGGTCCCCACCCGTAGATTATGGGAAACACCACGAGTCGGACGTTTATGGCCGTGGAACTCGCGATGCACGAGGCACTCAATCGCGGATTTGATACAACTTAATCGTAACCCGTGAACACCCTCGCATTCCTCGATGGATCTCGACCCATCCACGTATCATCATTGGCGTAACTGGGTAAGGACCCTGCTTCCCCCAAGATATGGACTGGTTCACATACCATGTGGAGTGTAGGATGCACCATGTAACATGTAGCATGCAGAGTAGAATGTGAGCTGTATAACATGACTATCATACAGTGCATAGACTATAATATGCAACGAGATGAAACATAGTACGAAGTGTATGTACATGTACAGTACAATACGTCATATGACACATGGGGCACAGAGTGTAGTTTGGAGCATGTATGAAGTCTTAGTGTATGCTTAGGGCGTGGAACATAGGGCGTATGGGACGTAGTGCATGTAGCATGAAGGATAAGATTACATGTGAGATATAGTGTATGGAACGTAATATACGATATACGAATTGTACAGTGTTTGGATCATGAAACATAAGATGT
The DNA here is from genome assembly GCA_036983795.1 of Megachile lagopoda. Taxonomy (NCBI): domain Eukaryota; kingdom Metazoa; phylum Arthropoda; class Insecta; order Hymenoptera; family Megachilidae; genus Megachile; species Megachile lagopoda. The sequence goes on along the minus strand of CM072797.1, from coordinate 7,201,869 downwards.
CGTATGTGGACCAAAGTAGAAATAGAGTATACCATGTAGGATGTAGAACATACAGTATGAGATTCACTGTAGAACGTGTGAGACGTAGGTAGTGTAGGATGAAAAATATAATGTGCAACACATAGAAACATGTGTAATGTAGAATACGAAACAAATGGAATATAAAGTGCAGTAAGTAGATCGTAGAGTAAAAATTATAGAGATAGAGAATTAATATATAGAATAAAACAATGAAAATCTGACCCCTCAAAAGTCCCAGTTACGCCAATGCAATATCATAAACACAATCGTGGTCCTCTCCGCGTACGGAATTTCGTGAACACTCTTACAAACCTCCTCGCCATCTCGATTCGCCTCTTTCGATATCTGTGCACGTGGCTGCAATTGGCATAAAGATCGAGTGCAATCACCAGCTCGAGGATTATTGCCGGCACTCCAGGTGAGAGGCGTTCTTTCGGCCCGCTTGATCACGGAGGAAACACGAAACGCACTGGTTTTATACGATATTATGGAAATGATGGGCTATTAAGAGACGAGTTATTGTTGCATCGGCGAGATGTGTCAATTAAAGCGTGGATACGTTGTTTGTCAAGCAATTACGGTTCCATTTTGGGGCTGGTCCATGTTAATAGCTCGTGCTTGGTAATGTTGATTTAATAAGTTAGAACATTAGCGGGGTGTGATGGATGCGATGGATGATACACTTTAGGAGAATTTGCAACTGTTTTTACATTGGTCCGGAATTTTGGTCAGGTAGGTTCACTTTAAGGAATGTCTGATCTCGGGTAGGTCGGAAGATGGAGGTACCATTACGTACAAATTTGGAATCCATAGGACCTAGGGATTCTATAATAGAACCTAGAGATCCTAGAAGATCTTAGACCCTGAGGATCTTAGATCTAGATCTGAAAATCTCAGATGTAGGGATCCCATATGATAATCCTAGGTCTAGGAATCTTAGGAGGATCCTAGGGTTTAGGAACTTTAGAGAGTAGGAATAGTTAGAGCTAGGGATCCTAGAACCTATAACACTACATCTGAGAACCTTGGAGTCTAGAAATCTTGGAACTCATGAACTCCACGAGGAATTGTAAGCTCTAGGATTCTTACGTCTAGGTATCTTAGAATATAGGAAACTCTGAGATCTAGGTGACCCTAATATTCTAGAAACCCTACTAGTGGTCTTAGAGCACTAGGTCCAGAAGTGCTGCGATCTAACCTTGGAACTATGTAACCGCAGAGTCTAGAAATCTCAGACCTAGAGAACCTAGAGCTCCAAGAATCTACAGGACCCTAGGTCTAGAATCAAGAGAGAACCCTATGGTCTTCAGACCATGGGAATTATAGTCGTACCAATGATATGTGTCAATAAAACATGGATACCTTATTTATCGAGCAATTAAGGCACCCTTTTGGGACTGGTGCATGTTAATGACTCATGGATGGTAATGCTGGTTTAATAAGTTAGAACATTAGTAAGGTGTGATGGATGGTACACTTTAGAAGAGTTTTGAACCGTTTTTACGTTGGTCCAGAATTTTGGTGAGGTGGGGTTCGGTTTAAGGGGTCTTTGAAGTCAGGTAGCTTGGAGAAATGACGGTACCATTACGTGCCTCAATTATGAACGAATGTTACGTGTTATGGGGCAGCCTCATGCATTTGAAGACATTACGTTGAATATTAATGAGAGGCGTAAGAGCAAATTAAGTGCGAGTTAAGTTGACTGGCCGTGCATCTTCGAATTAAAGTAATTATACACAACGTATACGAGAATATTTAGTTTAATGATTATGACAGCGTTTTATATCTGCTCTGTTTGACATATGCACGCCTCGGAGGACGCGTAAATGGCGCCGGTAATAAGAATGCACGTCTTCATTGATGGGGAAAAATAAAGATGAGGTTGAAATTGTTACCGGAGCAGTTACAGAAAATTTAATTCCATCATCATGTCACCAGTTACATTATTCAGCATTCTTTCGGGTAATTCAGGTATACCAGTCTCTTATATTCATTCTTTTCTTACATGAATTACAATTTTGACAATTAAAAATTTACGAAGATTTCTTCCTCTATTATCAAATTCCTAATTTGTTATAATCTTCTTTTTTTATTAAGCGTTTTTTGAACTACAATTCAAAGAATTTTAAATGGTACACATTTAATAAGATCGATTTATCCCAAACATCTAATTGCACCACCATAGTTACCATAGTGTTCATTTATGGAGTCAAGTATCTAAAAATTTGTTACGTATAGCATTTTGATCAAGTTGCACCGAATTTTATTCATACAAAAATTCTGTAAATCTGCATAAACCTTTCTGAACTCGCTATCATCTCTCCTCCAGTTTTTTCCACCAGCTCCTCCCAAAACTCTTTATCCCCCTGTTCCTCTTCGTACGCCTCTCGGTTCCTTCTTCTTCGTTCGAGGATCTTGAAGAGAGATAACCCTTATAAACTGGAGCATTAGTAAGGCGCGGAGCAGCTCCGTGAGAGAGTATCTCTGGATCTACACGCTGCGAGAGGGGCGCAAAGGCGTTCCACAATGAGGTCCGGTATATAAACCATATCTGCATCGCCGGCATCCTTTTCGAGACCTCTCGCCAGCGCCATGGACCACCGCAATGTTATATCGTGCTGCCATGTAGATGAGAGTAACGCCGACCGCTCGAGTAACGTCCGGATATCTTAGCGCGGCCATCTTGCTCGTGGTTCCGTTGCTCGGACTCTCACCGAAATCTATGTAATTATCAATCGGCTGGCCATTCGCGGAAACCAGCCGCGCTGAAACGTTTCTTCGGTGAATTCGTGCTGCGAATGTAACGGGTGCATCGGAAATGAGATAGCCGACTTTGGAAGCCACTTTAATTTGCCCGCGATGGAGGCCATTTTTAGGTTACGTAAAATTAACGACGTCGTTCCTTCTCGTGCCTCGGCCATTTTGCTCTGTTGAGATACTTAATGGAATATTGGAAAGGAAATGTTGCTTTGGATTGGACGATCTTACGAGATAATGCGTTTAACTGTCTTTAAATTGGATTATGTTTGTAGTGAAATCACAAATTATAGACATTTTTTGTATTACGCTCCATTTTATACTGTTTGAACCTGTAATTAACTGATGGAAAGTAGACAATCCAGCTGCGATTGTTCGATTTCATAAAGGATTGCGTTTAACGATCTTTCTCTTGGGTGACAGGGTATATCCATTATAATTGTATAGCGTTTTAATTGGTTATAGCTATTTTAATTGGACAGAGCCACTTTACTTTTAATCAAACTTCATAAATTGTGAACCATTATACCTGCTCTAAAGTAGAGCAACTAATTTAAAAATAAGAGATCAATCTTAATATAATTCCCTTAGCAAACCATTGTTAAATTTGAAACACGATATGAAATCTCCTGCAGATCTCTACAAAGAATAGAAATATTCTCATGCACGTTCATTCGTTCAGAATTAATCGATAAATGATAAAATATCCAAGCGGAAGAAAGCAAGCATGAGAGCTCAGTGATCAGAACATGGCAAGAGAAGCTCGAACCGCTTTAATGAAAATAGAGAAAAGAAAATCGTGAGAGTATGGGTGCTCCTAGAAATTTCCTGATATTCGTTTTGCGGTCACGGCGCCATGGCGTCGAGGCACAGGAAGTTGGCTCGCGTTATGAGCAGCACAACTGGAAAAAACTATTTCGAGGGAAGACACGATCTTATGGGAAACTCCGTGGGACGCGAGATCGTCGCTTTTTTTTGTCAGTAAATTCCAACGAAGCTGCCTGGACAAGTTAATTCTTCTGGTTGGGAGTCGACTTGACGTGAGAAATCGTTGATCGTTGTCTGCTGTACGTTATTTATTTCGCAGATCCATTTTTCTGAAAACACAAACCTAACCTGACCTTTCACATTCCTTTCGCGATGCTAAGAATTCATGTCGGTTTGTAATCTTATGGGGAAAAGCATTTGGAAATTTAGGAGATATGAGGATTTGAAGATATATGAATTTGGGGTTATAGGAATTAGGGTATGCAGGGATTTAGAATTAGGAGATATGGGGATTGGGGGATATCAAATTTTGGAGATACAGGGATTTGGTGATATAGGGATTAGGTAATATGTGGATTTCAGGATATAAAGATTTGGAGATTAGGAGATTTGAGGATTTGATAATTGACAAATATGAACATGTGAACATTTGGGATTTTCAATATTTGAGGACTTAGAAGTTTAGAGATTTGGGTATTTGAGGAATAGAAAATTCGGGGACATGAATCCAGAGATCTTTCAACTGGTAAAATTGAGAATTTGGGTATTTGAAAATTTCAGAATTTCACTCCTATTCCAAGTGCACAAATTTGAGAATAAACATAAGGAAGCGAGAAATCGAGAGCCCAAAATGAATCACGACATGGTGACGCAGTCCACAGCGGCGCACGCCATAAAAATTGAGGTTAGAACCGCGCGGAGCATGTAGGAGAAACGGACGCGCCATCAATAAAAGTTAACGCAAAAATTTCACGCGGCATAATAAGTTGGTCGTTAGTAGACTTGCGAAATTAATAACCTTCCGCGAGTGTGGTACGAGGGTGGAACAGAAAGCGGGTGAAAGTCGGTGTGCACCGACATTATCTCGGGTCACGGTGCTCGAGGTGTTCAACGGCATGTTTCGAGAGCCTCTTTTTCGAGGTTCGAGCGATAATTCAACGGCTGGTCGGGGACGAGTACCGTGCAACGTGTAATTTCAATTTGCCGAACGAACAAATTAGTCGTCACACCGGCTCGTTACCGGCGCGGTCTCGTGGAAACAACGAATTACTCGTGCCGTTTTTGGCGTGTCTCCAATCAGTCTGGATTGCGGCGACATTCGGCCGAATGAACGTCGCGATTTTATTTGACAACGGTATGGACTTGAACTCCCTTGTCCACACGAGAACTCGCTCAATTTAAATCCTGACATTTTCTACAGAATTTATCCTGTTTGGTAGCTTTATAATTGTACTTTGTTTTGTAATCATGAAGTACGAAATTGTCCTGTTGGGGTCCATTTGGAATATGGATAACGTGATTATGGAATACTCTCATTTTGAGTACTTGTGGTAATTTCAGTTGATATACTCTTGTATGGTCAAAGTCAACAACTGTCACACATTGTTCATAACATGTCCTGATTGATAAGTATAATAATCAAAATCTTTGTGTGATTAACATTTTGAGAAAGAATAAACTTCTGAGAAAGAAAAAACTTTTGATAAAGAATAACATCTTTGTGACTTAAAATATATATGCTTGACACTAGTTTGTAGGTGGGTGCCCAAAAGCCTAGGAACAGCCCTGGTACGAATTCGACAAATTATTTGGGCCGAATACTTGTGGATATAAAAATAATGGGGGAAGTATAAATAATACAACGTATAGCTGATCGCTGTAGGTTTTAATTAGTCTCCAATTTAAAAATGTATAAAAACGAAATTGATAAGATTCAGGATCCCAATGATCCATAAAATACGCAGTCATTTACATAACTACTATAAGAAAAAGAAGGAACGGAATCATGCCATAAGAAAGCTAGGAATCGCTTACTTTCCCGTGTATCTCACACTCGATCCTAAAAAGAGCATTGACAGAATTTTTGTTTCCTAATTTAGACAGCGCTGGCAGGCAGAAGCATAACGCGGGTCCGGTTAAGAACATTAACCGTGCGAGACCAAGTCCAGTCGAACCTCTTCGTGGTTGGTTTATTTCCAAAACGAAGGTCAGATCGCGGATTTCGTGGCCTCATAAAGACGAGAGACGAGGATCCCCCTCGTTCGGTAGTGGTTACACGACGGTCACGAGTGGACTGCAACCGGTGCCCTTTTAATTACACCTCGGCCTAATTTATTGCGAAATCCGCACCGGTGGCAATGCGATCAGATAAAACCCACGGCCATAAACCACGGCGTCATATAAAACTCCTTTTATTCCTAACCGGCTAAGGATCGGGCCTCTCGACTCGTTTCCTCTCTCTTCTTCTCTCCTTTCTCTTCGTCACGTCCTTTCCCATACGCGGATATATAGAGGAACATTCGCGTTCGTCCTTTTTCCCACCATCTTCTCCCCTCTATCCGTCGTTTATCTTACCTTTCTGTTCCTTTTCTTCTTCCTCTTCTTCTTCTTCTTCTTCTTCTTCACCTCTCGAAGTCCCCTTTCCGATCGCTCTCTCGGCCTCGTGGCATACCACCAGACCTTCTTTCTCTTTCCACGAGACGTGCGTCCTGCCTGCGGCCGCCCACGCGCCGACCCGACGCCCTTCCATACACTCTCGTGCGCTTCTCCCACCATGGGATCCCCCCTTGAACGTATGGTAAACCCATACGTGCACGTACGATCGTTCTCAGGTAGATCCAGACTTCGGACTACGCTGCTGGTGATAGTCCACGACACTCTTCTCACAGCTTTTTCTACTCATTTTGCTTTTCGAAGGGTGCGAATTTTGTGTTCTTTATGGGAAATCGCGGGATACCCCCCTTAATCTTTCGGACCAATTTATAGTACACCTACAACTTTGGTATTTTACAACCTACTTGGGACTTTTTAACTTTTGAACTTAGTTTTTGAACTTTTTCATTATCAAACTTTGGAACTTTAGCATTTTGAGGTTGAAGTTTTGGATCTTCATTACACATAATGTTTGGTATTTGAGAATTTTTAAATAATTGATAGTTTCACATAGGAAATTTTTTATTTCGTATCGTTTGAGTGTTAAAACTTTACCCTGAGACCATGAAACGATATTGAACGATACAATCCTCAACGTACATAATTCCATGAAATAAAACATGAAAGTCTAAAAGCTACAGAAGTTGACGCAACTGGTGCACCCTCCGTGATGAATGTAACTCGTTAAAAAGAAATCGAATAGGAAAAATTGGAAAGCATCTTGGAACGAAGACATCTCACAAAAGAAGGTTAAAGTACCGACGAAACAATAGGGTACACCGGTGTCTGCGGCTCGAATTCACAAGAGAAGAGATAATCTTTGTAAAAGCCTTACCACTCGGAGAGTCTCTCAGACGAGACGTTCATTAAGTTCGATTCATGAAATAAAATCTGTACCCGGAGGTCTCTTTTATCTCACTGTCTGCTCTAAAATGTCCGCGAGGATAATCGATGCGGTTCATCGAAGTAGGTCGATCGAGCGCGCGAAACTCGACCGCTATAGTCGCGTTACGCGACAAACGAGCGATCCGTATTTGTCAGAGTAAATTAGCCATCGATATCGAGATATGGAAGCAGTACGATGTCCGTATTTGGAAACAGTAACGCGAAACAACGGTGTTCGAACAACGTTTCGGTAACAAACTTATTTATGCGAACCATTTCCGCAAAAATTCCAAGCATTTTTCTGCTATACACTGTAACGAACATAATTGGAGACGGTAGACACAATTTTATGGAGACTTTCTCTGCTCAATTATTACGCGAGACGAGATTTATGGAGGTTTGTGTAAAAGGGTTTTATTGAATTTTATTTATTTCCTCGCGTTGAAGTTGTTGTGCATTTGTGGATTCTTGTATTGGTATATCGTGGTGTCTTTATATCTTCACATTACAATATGTTTAGATTTTATGTTCTTAGGTTTGTATATCTTAAGGTATTCTACACATATGTATTCTCTGATGTATTTGTAGTTGCAGATATTTCCAGGCTGCTATATATTGCAAGACCTATATCCCAGATCTCTGTATTCCAGATCCCTATACCCCAGATCCACATATCCAAGATTCTACATATCCCAAATCCACATACACCATATCCACATATCCCAGATCCACATATCCAAGATTCTACATATCTCAAACCTACATACCCCAGATCCACATATCCAAGATTCTACACATCCCAAATCCACATACCCCAGATCCACATATCCCAGATCTACATATCCTAGACCTCCATATCCCAGATTCACATATTCCAAATCCACATATCCCAGATTCTATATCGTAAATCCCTAAATCCTACATCAGCACATCCCAAGTACCTATATCTTAGATCCCTATTACCTAGATCTCTATACCCCAGATCTATCAACTTTTCACCTCCATCAACATCACAGGCACATGCACCCATCTGCAATAAGCCATTAAAAAATCGTTTGCTCCATCGAAAATCTCAAGGTTTTATCGAAAGGAAGAACAAGAACGTGGACCAGAACGAGCTCTAGGTCTGTTCGTATACAGAGCCGGTGGATTTAAATTTAAGCCGTTCGTCTCTGGACGAACGACTTTCGAATCATTAGGATCTCCATAAACGGTGGATGGCCTAACGAAGCTTCCTTAAAATACGGGATGTACGAGTATTACGAGCGGCCGAAAGAGCGAACGGGGAGACGGAAGGAGAGAAAGAGTGGAGGGAGACGTATAAAAAGGAAAGGAGAGACCGAAGGACGAGGAACAGCGATTCTCCTAAAAGTACATCTGCCGCCTAACCGATAAGCGTATTTGTAAATCAAAACACGCGCGAGAGTACCGAAGCTCATAGAAGGATGCAGTGCCTATGGAGAAAGCTGAATTATTAATACGAGTACGCTTACTGGGTCCAATCAAGTCCTCCCACCTGGCCACCTGGCCAGTCAATTCTTCGACGATGTTCCTTTGCCCGGGACCGCCATATTTAAAAGCGTTGCCCGCATGATCCTCGACACGATTAAGCTCTTCGGCGTCTCTTAAGGATACGAGCGAATAAAAAAATGAAAAAGAATACGTGAAATCAAAGGACGGACCGGACCGGCCACGGACCCCTGGCCCCTTCTACACGAGAAAGAGCTTCAGGCTAATCTGCCGTTTCGCGTTTGGCCGACGAGAAAGCCCCCTAGGTTTTAGACGAGTTTGCCCATCTCCCGTCACCGTTCAAGGAACCGGCTTGATTATAGACTAGAGACAACTTCAAATTGTTCCGTTCAGTTTTAGTCCCAAACAGGAAGCAATATTCGTTTGTTCAGTTGTAGACGGAGGAGATGGTTAACACGGGCATGCTAATTATTTAGATTCTGGATGGCTGATTTAGAAGATGAGTACACTTTTTTGAGTGTGTCGGGTAAGGAACTTTCGGTAATAATTCCAGTTATTAGGTTAAATATGTAGACTCTCTAGTTGTATCGCGGTACGTTGTAATTCCACGCGCTGTAACTCCACGCGGTACAATTCCACGCTTTACAGTTCCACGCGGTGAATTTCGACGCGTTATAATTTCACGTGATACAATTCCATAGTACTTCGACATATTGTACTTTAAGACGTCATAATTCGACGCGTTATAACTCCACGTGTTATAGTTCCATGCATTGTACTCCGACGCGTTGTAATTCCACGTAACTCCATGCGTTCTAATTTCACGCCCTGTACTTCGACGCGTTGTACCTTGACAGATTGCACTTCGGTACGTTGTATTTCGAGTTATATTTAATTAGACTTTGTTGAACGTATGTTTCGAAACATATATCAACGACTTGTACTTCTACCTACTGTATGACCACACATATCGTCACGCTATACTACGTTTACACAATTCGCTACAAGAAGAAACTCTGTACAAGCAACCCGACCTCCCCTTCATCAACCCCATAGCAATATAACAGTGCGCAATCTTCCAGAGAAAGCTCCTAATTACCCCAATGAATATAATGAAATTAAACTTAAGAATAGCAATGTCTGCAAAAACGTGAAAAAACAAACAGGCACTCAAGAAACGTGGTTTAATTATCCCGTAATAAACGCCGGGAGCGTTTAATCAAGAAAGCGTAGCGGTAGTCGAGGCAAGAACCAGGGGCGGCAATTAAATTCATTTGTCAATTATTTGACGAATGCTCATCCCAGCTGTTGCTGGGCGGTCCTTCTCTCCACAACGACCACTTCAATTCACAATTAGCTCGCATACTTTCGCATCGGATCTCCTAATTGCCACTTCAAGAAGAAGCCCGCTGGCTCGTGTGTGGTCACTCGACAAAAAGCGCGAACATTTTATCGTACAATTATCCCAGACGATGAGCGCAGGTGGATACGGTGACAATGTAAGCCATAGTTTTTCTCGTATCCGTAGGTTAACTCATTTTTTTCTTCACCTTGCGTACGTACACCCAGGTGCCGCGTTTTCTGCCTCATCAACGTGACGATACTTAATTAGCGGAATTTATGCCACTCCTCTCCCCTCTGACGAGGGAACGCGCGGTCGAACGGGCTGCGGAGCGCCCTTCGGGCAAAAAATGGTGTATATCGGTGATTGGAAATTAATTAAATTAACGAGAACCAGTTGAATCGACGTGGAATTATTACGGTCGATATTTACACGAATAGAACGAATACGCGACTTTGGGGAAGCTTGTGGAGAATATCTGCTCTGAGAATTGGATCCCCGGATAATCTTTTTGTGATCGGATTTATTGTTCTGAATAAATAATCAAATTATCGATCGATTTCTTTGTCGAGATGAAGCAATTGTCCTAGTAAAGATTTCCATCTACATTATACTGCAAGACACATTCTCAAACATGCAATATTATGTTGCAATGGGTATTGCAGCATGAAGTTTATATAGAAACAATAATTTTCCGTTAAATTTTATTCGTCCATTTGCATTTTCAAATAAATATCCTTGAAACGCTGGGAAGTATTACACGTGCTGCTTAATGAAATCACAATAAGTACTGAATCATGATATAAAAGGCTATGTACCAATAACATTTTCCGTTTAATTCAGCACACAACATAAATTCAGCCCCTATAACGATCTCACGTATTCAGCACACACATACAATTCAATAAAATCACAATGAGTAGTGATACGATCGACGAATCCCCTGTGTCATCGTCGATCAAAGAACTCGTTCCTTCCTTACACGAGAACAAAATCAAAAAGATAACCTTGACGAGAGTTGTTTCAGAAAATCGATCCTCAGCTTTCTTTAATGAAGCCAGTGTTTCTCGTGTTCAAGGTTAAACACGTTAATGGCAGCTGCATTTACAGTTCAACGGGATGTGTCAGCGTTCGTTAAAAGCAGATAACTGCAGATACCGACCGAACTTACCGGTATGAAACTAGATCTCTTTCAAATTTACGATATTTGCTCGGCAATGTCCAATGGGGAGGAGTCTTTATAGCGGTTTAAAAACGATAATGCTCGATTCGGTCAAATCCTGGCTATTACAACCGAGGGAACAACCAATGGAAATGATTCGTTCACGGTTAAAGATTTTTACACTGTCGCATCCCATAAGATTTACTGATTGATCGTAAACGTAAAGATGATCGGATTATTACTGGAAGATTTAAAACAACTAACACGAGATCATTTTATTAACGGCTATTAAATATCGGTTAATATTTTTTGGAAATTTGTTCTGGAAAAATTATCGCCTTGCAAGACCCATCCTTTACAGACGTAAAAACTTAAGAAGATGTGATATACCTCTGGTAAAGATTTCTTGATTTCAGTTGTTTCGTATTCATTTTTTAAATTAAATACGATATAGGCGAAGGAGGTATTTATTAAGATAATATTTTGGTAATATTTATTGTAAAAAATATGGTGGACTAATCGGGTAAAGTAACTGTCAATTACGACTCCATTTTAGAGGGGCATTTATTTAATAAATCACTATTTTACGTTAATAAAGTGCAATACAATTTACGGGAAGAAAACAAAGTACCACTATTCATCCTATTTCCACTCCATGCACGTACTTTGCCCACCCACACGTGAAATCCCATAAGATCAAACATCCTCCAATGATGCTCCATTAGTTTATTTCTGATTAATTTCATCCAATTTCTACGATCCTCCTGTTTTTTCTAGCCGTTCGAATGATTGCAGACCAAGGTGTCTGCACATCCGAGGTCCGAGCTACGGGTGCATATAGCTTCTTCTTCGGCTTCATGGTGCTCTATCACGTTCATCGGTCTTACGGGGGTCGTGTTCAACGGCCACTGCAGAACGCCGCGCATCAGTTGCAACGTGGAATGCTGTTCCAATGTTATACCGAACCACCTGGTCTCACGAGCCGCTGTTCGTGTGCACCATCACCGACGTGCTCATGGCGAAGCACATGGGAACCGTAATAGCTCCAGTAAAGCGATCCTGTGGAAACGAGAGTCACGCTCGCGGTTTCGACGTTATTGCTTTCTGAAGTGGCCCCTCCGAAACGCATCCAGCCACGGACTAATTTCTTAAAATTGACGTCGACGCACGTACCTGGCAATTAGTCCACGTAACAAGTACGTATATCCACGTCCAATATGAGCTGCAGTGATTTTTCATCCCTTATATATCGATCAGCGTTTTCGTACTTCTACACATACTTACTAGATTTCTGTGTTTGTTGGAATGAAGAAACTTTTAACGTCATTTTTTAAGGTTAAGTTATGATTATCGGTTGAGTACTTGTTATAGGATATATATGTTAATGATCTTACTGATTGTAACGTGATATATTCAGTCTGTAATACAGTCTTTTGGTCATACAAAATGTATCACTTTGAATATGTAACTTTCGGTGACTGCTTGAAATTTACAGCAATAATTCTATAAGACCACATGAGCGACTTTAATGCGCGTAACCGTCTGTCTTCGTAGCTAAAAAAACAAAAGAATGCATACGATCCAGGAGAGATCGCACAGTAAAAGTCGCTCCGGGTCTAAAATAGGACACCCAACTCAATTTCGCAGTAAACTACAGGATTCGAAGGTATGTATCAAACCCCTCTTCGTAAATAATTCCCACATAAATCTGTACCAAGTACAATATGACCGGAAGGGTTTGTATCCTCGAGCACGCAAACGGCGCCATTTTGAGAGCCGTTTCACGGTCGTTCGAAAAGTGCAGATTACGTAAGCACGTAGCGTTTCCCTCGCGGCGGACAGGCTCGAAAAACACCATACAGAAGCAAAGTCTCCTCGTGGCGAGATTGGCCGCCACGAAAACCAATAATTGCACACGAGATTGCAGCCGCGAAGAGCGGCGCGACGCCAGGCGTTCGGGCGCGGAAACGGGGGGAGCGAAGAGCAGCGCGAGGGGGTCGAGAAAGAAGGCAGATATAAGTAGGCGGTCGAAAACATTTGGTTTCTTGCTTGGTGGCTCGGCGAGGGGCAATTTGCGGTGTGCTGCGAATGTTTCATTACCGTGAGGCGCTCGTCCGAGCTACCGAATTTCGAATGAGCTACCGCCAGGCCCTGTGCTCGCCTCTGTCAGCCGCTGAAGACTCGTAATTGAAATCCGCTGCCTCCGGGATCCGGGGCTCTCCCGTCCGACCGCAAATCGCGCGAGCAAACACTTTTGTCTTGGACCGCCCGCAATTTGCATCGTTACACTGTGCGTGAGTGAACGCGCGTGTGTAGCGCGACGGGCAAGGGGTTGCCAGGGGGAGACGCGGACGTCTGCTGCACTTTGTGAAGGAAGGGACCGTTTGTCCTATCTTGATATTCTTCTATCATGCTTCAACTGTTTGTTCAGAGTGTACATACCTTTTGTACAAAATAACTTTATCTTATTGGTTTAATCTATGCTACATGGGAAATTACTGAAGGACTGTTTAGTGTTGAGGCACAATATGCCACCCTCTTTTAAATTAAAATTCATGGATTAATAGATTCATCAGTGAACATTTACACTGAACATCATGAATTGTTATCAATTTATTAGCAAGTACATATAAGTGGAAGTTAGGGGTTGAATGACTAGAGACATCAGCCGGTTGTGACAGTACGGACCTACCCTGATATTCTTGTATCATGCTTGCTTTTCGAGGACAATTTCATCTTAATAATTTAATTGCAAATGATCCAGTATGAAGAATGATTCAAGGACGTTCAGACCCTATGTCTGTATTATATAATATAAAATGGCAGACATTACAATCTTCCCTCAAAGTTAAATTCATAGATTAATATATTCACTAATGAACAGTATTAAAAATTGTATAATGAATTCATCAATCACGTACATATAAATGAAGTCAAATGCAAGTACAAAAAGATCTCGAGCTGCGAAGTCCTTTTTATATCATACAACTTGCACCTTTATTAACTTTTCTTATCTTTGACAAGAATTATATTCTTTTATTATCTTTAACTGGTGCTTGTCCTCATTTCCTGTATACACCTGTCCGTTCATAATTGCGTTTCCAGTTTCACAGCTTTGACAATTTTCTTCTCTTTTAATAACTTTTTTAACTCGTCAACCCCTACATCCAGTAATTTGAACAATTTGTGTCTATAAAATAATTGATTCCAAACCAAAATGAAAATCCTACGTATACACACAAGTTTCTTGCAATGATTAATCGTTGAGGAGAAGAATAGTTCGTAAGAACGTATCGACGAAAGTTTATAAGCGATATTGCGTTATTAATATCGCGTGACACGGCGTGGGCAACCGTGAACGAAACCTTTGGATATTAACGACGTCGCGACGCAGAAAAATCTCCCATTAAGACACACGTAATGAACGTCCAGTCTGTTCGGTGGTGCAATTTAACATGCTGGACGTCGAATGAGTTTCGCACAATCGCAAAGAAGTGAGCTTGCAAAATACAGGTGCGTACAAGTGACTGTCAGCCATCGCGAACGAGTCGAAGCGTTTAATATCCTTCCTGGGTGTCGTACCAAATGAACTCCTCTGAAGGTAGATTGAAATCATTCATAAAAATCTATCTGCTGAAACGAAAGTGGACTAAGGTATTCCTCAGAGAGAAACAAAAATCTTGCCCGGGAGAAGTTTTCAATGTTTCTCGTTACGATCATCTGATTGATTTCATTCATTTGCAGCCTCAGTTGTTTCAAATGACTTTCGGTATTTAAATCTTTAATAATTTTCCACTTCCTATATAGGTAGCTACGTACTGATAAATTTTATGTATTACTTAGATATAACTTCTTTGAAATGTTACTGTGCAATTTATATTCAATCTCCAAATAGATGAGTTATGAATTTATTAAAAAATATGTACTGATTTTGGAGTACTCGTTTGCAGTATTATGTTTTCTGCCTCCGTTTTCGTACGGGTGTGACTTTGTTACCGAGCCTCGGGTTCAAGGAACCGTGGTAAGTGCACACGTTATCGTTAAATTCTTCTCCGGGCGGTAACGGGAGAC
Organism: Megachile lagopoda; assembly: GCA_036983795.1. Lineage (NCBI taxonomy): Eukaryota > Metazoa > Arthropoda > Insecta > Hymenoptera > Megachilidae > Megachile > Megachile lagopoda. The sequence continues at coordinate 7,186,741 of CM072797.1, read as the reverse complement.
GGTACGGAGCGTAATGCCCAAAATCTCGCAGAAAATCCTGCGAAGTCACCAAAACAGCGCCGCCGGAATTATGATATACCGTGATATGGAATATGATACGTGTTCGCTCGAACGAACGGAATCGAAACGCGTGATCCTCCGCCGGCGAATTTTTAGTCCCCGTCGTCCTCGAGTCCCGTAACCTCTTCGTCCGCCAACAGTTTCGCGTTCGACGGAAGGTATTTAAGAAACAGAGGGAGCACGAGACAAGATCGTCGGCTTTCACGGATCAGGTAGGCCGAATTTATGTCACGGGATCACATGCAAAGGACGATTTCGTCGATTCCAATGAATTCCATGTCCCTGACGGGACTGGCTTACCATTCGCGACGCGAGGATTAACGACGCTCCTTAGTTCCGTCGTCCACCTAATCTCTTCTTGGAAACGGCATCCTATATTCCTAAAACGATAGATAATCCAAAAACGAAACGGTCGAAATTATCGACGATCATCCGGGATTGCCACGGACTCTCGTGACAATTTCATTTCGGCTGATTCGTGGAAGGACTTTTGCTCCTGCAACCGCAATCGTTCCTCGAATTCTTGTAGGAATAAAATTATTGCTGGACGAAGTGGATCAGAATTATTCGACAGGCTGTTATGAACTTCTCAGTTTACCCTCCACATCTAAAATATAATCCTCAAATGTTCCAGGACATCTGCAATTGCTAATTCCCATCTTGTCAATACCGATTAAATGTCGAGTATTCGAAGTGTACAAAATACCTTTCGTTCTGAACTTATCGCAATAAATCAAATGCTTCTGTAATCTTCACGATTCGTTTACCACGCTTCAAATTTGAATAACAATTTGAGTAAAAAATAATTCGGATTTAAAATCCGTTGGTGGACCGAGCAGTACGTAAAGCAGAAACGTAATCCTGACCCGGACCCCTGGAGTTAATCATCGAAATTGCCGTGGCAATAGAGGAAAAAAAGCACGAGGGGAAGAGCTGGAGGTGGGAGGGCAGCTACGTGGATCATTTTCGCCTCGACGATCTCTGTGTTCAAGGGTTAATCCCCGGAGATATCGTTCCGAGAGCACGGTCCGGGGGCGAGCGAATCGGAAGAATTAAAGTTGATGAAAGATCTTCTTGACGGCGATTTATCCCCATGGGGTGATGCGATAGCCCCGTAGCCGACGTCTGCCCGGTGAAATATCGTGGCTTATGGCAGAGTGGAGGCCTCAAGCCTGTACGCGGCAAACGCTTGAATTTGTAATTCGTAAGTTATTGCGGAGTCGCCTTCTTCTAAGGAGACCATTACTTAGTGGCATCCCGTTAAATATCACCGCGATTACGGGGTCGCGGTTATGAATAGAAGCTTCGCGGATTCCCTTCTATTCTCGGAGACACGTCGTGAACACGAAATTGCCGCTCTGACATCGTACCCTCGTAATCTCCTGTTCACCTGTCGCTCCCCAGAGAAGTTTCGCTGTTCTAGATCTTAATTTTGCTCGTGCTCTGTTTCTGCGCTTTTAATTTCGAAAATTTCACTGCAGGGTTTCTGCTAGGGTGAATTCAGCTGGTAGTTTAGTCAAAATTGTGCTACCCTTTATTAATATCTTCAACATAATTGAAAATCTTACTCTCACGATTAGCTGTATAAATTCTTTCATATTAAACATTCTAACATAAAAATTCTACCGTAAAAAATCATACCAGTCTGAAAAATTATAAAGAAATATCTGCAACAGATAACGAACGTTAACACGAATATGCAATTGTCTTAGTAATTCCAACCAGAAGAAAATTCACGTTTCCTTATCACGTAATGGTTTTAACTCTCCTTATCACGCGATGGTTTTAATTCATCTTATCTCGTAATGGTTTTAGCTCCCCTTATCACGTGATGGTGCCTCACCTCGCTGATTGGTCACGGGTCTACATTTGCATGCGCGGCTTTCGTTTATTGTACGAACTTACCGTAGCCGGCCATATAAGGCACGACCGCCGGTTTGCCTTTCAGACTGTCAGCGAGAAGGCTATTGTCAACGACAGATGGACGTCCAATGGGCAACACGTGTTGCATACAACCATACACGAGACGTATGTACATATGTATGCCTACGTATCCGACGGCCCGGAAAAGAAGACCCCGCGAGAGTCCCTTTTGTCTTAACGAGAAGGGGTCCACAAGCCGGCGAAGAATGCATGTGCAACATCTGCATCTCTTTTTTCGCTGTCTCCGTGGAAAATATACCCGACGCCAGAACGTTCGTCAGAAAGTCACCATCGTGACCCGTTTTTTCTTTCTACCTGGCTAACTCGGTGCCTTCGAGGTTTCAATTAAAATGAGAGCGCCTCGGGTGGATGAAGATCGCACGGATATTCTTGTCTTTTTTATGGTGATGATTGTTACCGACAATCTTTTATACCTGTGGTTTTTACACCTCTTTATATTTGTACTTTTCACGCTTCTTTATATCTATACTTTTTTCCAAGCTTGGAATTTTGGTTGATTTTAATGATAAAAATGATTTATGAAATTTTTATAGACAAGTTTGGACAAGAACTGTTGTTCTACATAAAGTAGTTAACAAAATTCATAGTCTGCATTCAGTATGAATTGTTATTAACAATAAGAAGATGCTATAGAACTAAGATAGAATTCACAGTCATTTTGAACGAGAAGTGTTATGATGGCTGAATGATGAAGAATTCTATAATTAATTGTTTGAAGACTTGTATAATAAAATATATAAAGAGAACTTTTTTATATTCACAATTTGAATGTCAAAATAACCCTGCCTCTAAATTTCAAGTTGAGGTTCTACATCATTTTTAAAAATCTCAAGCTAGTCTCTTCACGTAGACCCTGCAGAACGGTCTCCGAATACTTCCTCGAGTCCCAGAAGATACCTCGAGTGACCCCCCGGTCATTTATTTCGGCGGACGCGTGAGAAATTAGGAAATGCACCGGTGGGACGCGATTTCATCCCGAAATTCCGTATCAGGTTGCCGGTCGTCGCATCGCGTTACCAGCTCCTAATTCTTCCTTTAAATTCAACAACAACGATGCAAACGACTCGAACGAGTCCCTCTGAACCAACCCTCCTATTATGCTCTTGGACTACTCGGAGTCACGCCAACCGAGCATTCGAGCCTCGTCAAGTCCGATCAGAATCGGAAGAGCCACGTTTATTTCATAATCGGCTAACCTCGACCTGCAGACCCCGAAATAGTTCGGTGTCTCGGGCAATTTGTAAAACGCCACGTTTATTAGCGTAGCGCTTTTCGATGGACCTCGTAATTTCGGACTATTACGGCGTACAGGCGATACGGTTCTGGAAGGTGGAATTCACTCGATGGAGTCAGGGGCGGACAGTTTGCATTGAATGCTTAAGCCTTTTGCGAACACTTGTTACTTATGACAATTGAAAAAGTAATGGGACGGTCTATAGTTGGAGACATATTAGATAAATGACCGAAATAAATTTATGTGGCCCAAACTCCATACCGTTCTTATTATGCACAATTACTATGTGCTGTTAGTTACGTATATGGTTCATCTCAAAAATATTTCTTTAGAAAACAGAATTTAAAATATATTTGTTTCATGAGTTTTACCTGTGCTAGAATCAGTCATCAGGGAACATACGATAGCAATGCTTTATCGCCATATAGTGATAGAAACTCATCCCATTTGCTGAGTACTCTAAAAGATTTGCAACTGTATGCACACTATTTACGGTACCGAAATTAAATTGAATTTAGAGCCGTCCTAAATTGTGGAGAACTTACCGGGAATTTTTCGAAGGTTGCAAGGATCAGTGCGCCCCTGTGTCCTTTCCGGAGCAAATGCGATTCGGACAACGAGATACCAGAACGAGGAATAAAATGTACAGTAATCGCCCGGCACTTAGTACCATTTCACCCGTGCACGAACGGGAATGGAGGCAGGTGGAGGCCGTGTACCACGTTGGACGAGATTCGAATGGGAAGCAGAGAGGCAAGGATCCACGAGGAAGATACAGTTTATCGCTCGTCTCCTGGCCGAGCATTTGTCCCTGAGTGCCGTTTATCTCCCGGTCCCCTGGTAATGCCTGTAACCTAACACTGTCCTGGAAGAAACAGATAATAGGACCAGGCGTTGGCGAGGATACCACGAAAACAGGGACGATATCCCAGGGACTATGCGTTCGTATCCTTTACGTAGCAGACGAATACCGAGCTCGTTCGGACCGTGTAATGGATATCAGATGATCCTGCGGAGGTGTGTCAGAAACCTGGGGAAAAACTGGTACCTGTAAACGGTGATCCTTGCTCGTGAAGATGGAACCCCTGGGTGGTAAATGTTACGTGATTTTTCACTCTCACTTTGGGTGGGTGGTTTTGGGATAGTTCGTTGCTAAGAGAATCGATTCGTACAAATAGATAGTTAAACGTTTGGGACTGATTTGTGTTTACAGAAGTTTTTGTGCTGTCTCGCTATATGGCAGTGGAGGGAGATGTGGGAGTAGAAGGAATTGGAGGAAATAAGACAATGTCAGCGGGTTTGTAAGTTCATAAGTTCCTAAATTTTTAGATTTCTAAGTTCATAGATTCCTAGATTCATAAATATCTAGATACCTAGATTCCTAGATTCCTACTTTCTTAGATTTCTAGATTGCTAGATTCCTGTATTCCTAAATTCCTAAATTTCTAAATCCCTAAATACTGAACCTTCTAAACTCCTAAACTCCTGAATCCCTAAATTCCTAAATTTGAAGAATTCCATGGTCGTCCCACAAGAACCAGCAAGAAAGAGCCATATTTTATATTTGTCCAGAAAATTATTGTGGCCAGGATTGAATCCCAAGATTAACCACGGTGTAACAGATACCAGGATCATGCGGGGATGAACTTATGCGACTCACGAACGCGAGGCGGTCAAATTTAAATGCGTCGTGGCTTGGTTTCTGTATCGAGGAGACAGGTCACGTTCCTCGTCGAGAATCCTTTTTCGAGATTTCGTTCCGTCCTGGATTTAGAACGGATGGGAACGGACGCGAGATGACAGTCTGTATCCGGTAAAGCGGAATAAACGAACCAAAAAATATATAGTAACATTAATCACCCTAAAGGAAAACGTCTGCTGCCGCGAGGACGTTCAACGTTGAAAGCAATGTGTTTTAAATGAAAATACCGATCCTCGGACAATGGACCCTTCTATTTAGTTCTGGAAATGGAAAACGGAACCTACCTATTCAGAATAACCACTGTCGCTTCTTTTCTTCTATAAATACATGGGTATATATATATGTATAAATATATTTATTTATGTACAGAAAAATTTCAGATATCTCTATACTTCTATATTCGCAGATTTGTATGTTAATAGGTCATTTATACTTTTACGTTCTTGAATTGCAATATTTCTACGTTTTGGTATACCTACGTCCCGATATCTCCACATTCCGATATCTCTACGTCCTCATATCTCTACGTGCCAATATTGCCACATTCCGATATCTCAACGTCCTGATATCTCTACGTCCCGATATCTCCACGTCTCGATACCCCTATGTTCCAAAATCTCTACATTCCAATATTTTCACGTTCCAATATCTCCACGTCCCGATATCTTCACATCCCGATATCTCCACGTCCCGATATCTCTACGTCCCGATATCTCCACGTCCCGATATCTCCACGTCCCGATATCTCCACATCCCCATGTCTCCACGTCCCGATATCTCTACGTCCCTATATCGCTATGTTCCAAAATCTCTACGTCCCGATATCTCCACGTCTCTATATCTTCACGTCCCGATATCTCTTCGTCCCGATTCCTCTACGTTCCGAAATCTCTATGTCCCTATATCCCCACGATATTCCAAAGTCCCCATCCTTTCCACAGGTGTAACTGTACAAATAATTCCAATGTCTAGAATGTCAACGCCTTGACACTCCATTAAAATCCTGCTGATCGTTTGAAAAGATTTTTTTCGATCTTAAAATAAAGCTGTCCCGAAAAATCTCGCGTGTCCGTCAATCGGGACAGGGATCTTTGTACGTCGACAAACAGGACATCGATGCGTATTCAGTCGATTATCGAAACGAAGGAGCCGGCAAGAAAACATCGAATACCCGTTATTGTGATACAAAAGTCAACGTCCTTCGGCCTCGTAGCAACCTGTCAATCGGTTCGTTTAAGAGAGCCAATTCTCCACGGAATTTTTCTTGGCCCATGCTTTTTTTATTCTGTTCATCCAGACTCTCCCGGCGTCGCCGTGTATTTCCAACAGACGCATAAAATTTCCTCTTTACCGGTGGATTCATTAAAAGCTGATGCACAACGTGGAATAACGAACTCGCGACAGGTGCCTTCGGCTTTATACCGACCAGATAAGCTGAAACTTGAGATCCCATGGGGCTTGGTATCAAGGAAGGTTAATACTTGGTCGAATGACGGTGCATGAACCGTGGAATGCAGCACTCCTCTTCGTCCTAATCTTTTCTTGCATGCTGGATTCCATTCAAGGCTTCTTTGCGATCGATTAAGTACCGGTTAAATGATAGATCGCATTTTAATGGACAGAAAACAGACTGTTCACGTTCGAATCATTAGTTACATCAGAAATTAGATCATTATTGCTTTATTTAAACGATTCAATTAATATCTCTCATTTGTAACAATTATTTGTAACGATTAACCATTTCAATTGTTTTGTTATTTTTACCGTATACAATTTTATGGTAGAAGTGAAACATTTAGAGCTAGAAATTCATTATATGACCTGATCCTTTGTGAAAAAGTAATATAATTTATGTGACGTTCACAGGACGCATTGGGTTTCGATAGCTGGCTACTAGATGTCGCTGCAGGACACATTTCTCGCTAGCACTCAGTAGTGATTCCCGAAAGAGATTCACAAATTCTGCAATTCCAAAGTTTCCAAATTCATAAAATTCCAATGTACCAATTCTTAAAATCCAAGAAAAACCCCACCTAACAAAACCCCCAAAAATCAGTCACCACAACATAGTTGCTAGAACTCCACGGAACATATGCGACGAGTCCAATATCATTAACATACTAATCAAGCATGTGACGACAAATTTTTTGACTAATCATAATGGGTCAAAGAATTAGCCGACAAATGTTCGCCGCTAGCTGACAATAAATTTCGTTTCCCCGACAGTTAAATATTCCGATAACAGTTATCGATCGAACGATCGGCTAGACGAGCAGGTTTTACGAGGCTGTACACGGAAAACAGTCTCGTCTTTCTAGCGTAGATGCCGCACTATAAAATCACGATACAGCGGCGTTGCTATTGGGAAGCAGTAACAATAAAATATTTAAATGAGCTCGGTGCACTTGACGCGGGTTAAACGGTTCGTGCGCGCTGCTTGAAGTCACGCTTCCATTCACGTCAGCGACCGGGCCCTTTATATTGTCTTTAATCGATCGTAAAGGGCCCAGCATACGCCACGTATGATTCTGAAAACGGTGTGTAACCTACGACAGTTACGTGCTCGTTAACGATCGATGTTTCCTGCGTTATGTCGTGGATTCTTTCGGTAAACGGATTATAAATTATTTCTAGGAATAGTTTAAGTGTTCGGGGTGCCGAGGTTGAATTCCACGGGATATTTGATGACTCTTTTGAATTGTGACTCCTTAAGGGACTTTAACGTGTCAATCATTCGGAAGGCCTCTCTTCGATGATACTCTTTATGGAGTTTATGCATGAATATATTTTTAGATGGGGAGGAGGTAGAATTATAGTGAAAAATTATTGTATTAAATAATTTCCAAGTTTCCGAATTTCCAAATCCACAACTCAAATTCAAGGTTGATATATCAATATTGTAACAATATGAACAAATATTCAGAATTGACAAAAATATTGCCAATGCTGCAGTACTGTCAATAAATATGAATCTGTAGATCCAGAAATATAGACTAACATACAAAATCCGCCATTTCAACTTCGATTAGAAAAACGATCTCTACCATTTCTTGCAAAGCTGTCCTTCTTCACAAAATTACCTTCTGCCGCTCTTCCGCGCCGCGTGTTACCAACGCCCCAGTTTTATCCTCTTCGTCGAAACGTGTTAAAGGAAATACCGAACTGTCCGGAGACAATGAAGTACTCGAAGTGGACAATCTGCAGACACCGTCGGTCCCTTTTCTGTCGTCACAGAAAAGGAAGTACGGCATTTGAGGCAAAACGAGAGAAAGAACTTGCGAAATGTCTCAAGTGGTCACGTGTGGAAGTGCTTGAGAGGCTAACGGCGTCATTACTAGCAGGCAATCAAAGATTTCCGGATACTTGAAAGCCGTGAGGTTCCACGGGAAGGCCATTATCGACTTGACGCACTGCCGAGGGCCGTTTCCGATCTGTCACCACAACCGTGAAGTTAAGAGACTCCTGTGAATCGTTTCGGAACGATTCTGAGCTGCTGGCAGGATGCGGGCTCACGCCGGGTGTGCGGCGATTTTTACGGGTGTCAAGTGTCTGGCCAAAAATTGGTAATTGAGGACTTGGCTCTCTTCCTTTTCCAGCTATAATTTACTACGTAATATACTCGATAACGTCGAGTTTTTCAAGACGACTGATTTGTTGGACTATCAGTCAAACTGTCTGGCTTCAAATTTGATATTTTATGTTACACTTTGTTACCATACTTTTCTCAAAATGTTCCGATGGAGATTGTTGAGGTCTTAAAATTTACTTACTTATTTTTGAGAGCAAGTGAGCATTTAATGCCTGTTCCAGTTAAATTTCAATCCACATCTTGATGTCTTGTAATTGACTCTAGCTGCTTTAATACTAGGTTCACTGGTATCCAATATGCTTTCAGATTAAAAATAAAGTACGATATACAAGGAACGAGACATAAAGTAATATTTATACAATTATCAAGCAGTTAACATACATTTCAACAAAAGCATCCAAATAATTCCTGTAATTTAAAATAAGAAATCCAAGATGCGGTGTTCAAACAGTTTCAAGTGTAAAAAATAAGAATTCTGTGCTCACATCCTTCAGACAAAATCTGCGAGCAACGGTACCGAGCTCATTATAAAATCAATCCTGCCAGGAATATTCAAGTCCGTACAAGTTGGTGATGGAGAAACTTCGTCGATGTGCAAAGTACGAAAACGGCGATCAGCATATTGGTGTCGAAGAAAACGAACAAGATTCCACCCACGTAGAGGCACTTCCTGTTCCCAGCGCAAGGATATTTATCTATTTCTCGAAACCCTTGCCTAAAGCAACACCTAACGCACGAAAAAGGGGCGCCTCCGTAGACAGTGTATCTTCCTGCACATCTACTTGTCTAAATTCAAAACATATCTCTGTCCCGTTTCAACCAAATTGGATGCAGTTTACAAACTACCTGCTCGTCCTGTTCGAAAACGGGGACCCTGACACTCTTTCTAATTCTTATCTCGTGACATCCTCTTCCGAAAGATCCTCCGTTACAACGCAATCGTCTTCACGCTCTCCAAGAGTTATCGACTGTTTCGATTCTTTACCTGGCACGTAGGTGGTGCGATCTAACGGGTAGATTGCTCACTTGACGAATTAGGTGTGTTTGTTTTGTCTTTCTAATCTTGGGATCTGCCTCGGATCGATCGAAGTTTCTGTTTTCGCCAAGTTGGATGCAACTGTGGAAGATTTGTCGCTGTCAGATGGACAGAATTTGTGAAACTATCGGTTCTAGTGTGCAAAGTTTGCGACGGTGGATTGCTTTCTATTTTCGAAAGAAATGGGAAATAGAATAGTGGTTCTCGAAGTACAGAATCTGATACTAAAATTCAAAGTACCAGATTTCTTAAAAATCCAACGAAATCCCAAAGTCTTAAAGTTGCACAGTGCAAAAGTTAAAAAATTGCAAAATAACGCTGACCCAAAATCTGAAAATACCAAAGATCCAATTTGTTCGATTCACCTTCGCTCCTCTTCATTACATAATCACTTCTATATCACCGTAATCATTAACCACAAGCTTGTTTCGCTGTCAGCTACACGTCTTCATCAAAATCCCTATTCTTCCAAAGAACAGATCTCAGAACCAGACATCCTTTGAAATGAAATAGAAAATATATTCGCTACGTCGTCACGAAGTGTCATTAGTATTCGTCCATACAAGCATCTCTTCGAATTCCTTTCGCTAAATTAAACGCCATTCTCGAAATTTTAATTCGCTCTCCATTCGATTCGCATGTTCATGCTCCCTCCATTACGCAACCACATCAATATCGCCAGAATCATTAAACAGAAGCTGGTTTCATCGTCAAATATATCTTCTTTCATCCGAGACACTATTCTTTCCAAGAACAAAGCACGTAGCCTGGTATCCTTAGAAGCGAAATGATCCAGAAAATAGATCCGGACGTTTATACCATCGCGAATTATTACCGTTATTATTCCACGTCCATCGCGCTGCAAGGAACAACGAGAACGCCGTCTTTTCCAGCCTCTGCCAAGACTTTACGGCCACTGCTTTCCACCCACATGGCCACCATACAATTTTTCCCGTGACGTTATGAAACCAGATCGATTCACGCGAACGTCGTTCCGTACTGAAGACGAGAGAAAACGGATCCGCGTATTAATGCGAACCGTTTCTACCGTTCTCCCCCTACGTCCATGATGGAACGATCATCAGAACGCACCGCGTTCAATCCTTTTCTACACCCGCGAACTTTACGAGCGGATTATTCAAACACCCACGCCGACGTGCTGTCATTCTCTCCCCTGGCTCTCCTATTTTCGTGCGTACACAGATGGCACAGAGCAGTCTCGAGGGTGTACTATCGTTCAGACTTCGCCACGGCTGAGAAACATAGAAACGCGTGCTGCATTAAAATTCCGACTTAAATGGAAGTTCACGTTTGTTCGTTACAGCGATGTCTGGTTCCATTTTCGTTCCACTAATTTTGTGCATCGTGTTCAATTCCATACCTGTAAAAGAGGTTTGCAATTTTATCTGTAAATTACATTTGATTTGTAATATAATAGGAACATATGAAATAAATCCTTGTGTAGATTAGAAGGTTAATAATTATACAAAGACGGTATAAGAAGTGTGTATAAAGATCTCGGTGATATATACAAGTCTACAGAACTAGCTGTAAGAAACAGTACATTCGTACCAGTAGTATTCAGTCACCACAAGCCCTAATTAGTCGATGTACTATAAAACAAAGGCCGAGGACAAGAAGTACAAGCAAAACCAATGCTTCACTTTAACAAAGCGAACTAAAGCGATAAAGTGTAGTTAGGATACAAAAGTAGATAAATGAAACAAGAGTAAATGTCAACGTGTTAAATTATTCTCGATTTACTTGAGAAATTTGTTCGCTTAAATTTGCCGAGTGTGCGGCAAGTAAACCAGCCATAAAGTTGCTCGTTGCACGCCGAGCCTCACACTTCGCGACCCGCCAATTACAGGCAATAATTGGAATCGGCTGGCAGACCGATCGATCCTAGGTGGCTGGAGTGTACGGTGTCGGTGTCTATTCGAGTCGCACGCAATCGGCTCGCACCATAAAGTTGCACGGGTCCGACACGCCGCGGGACAGCGCCAAGAAGTGTACAATGCTGTGTACCCCGTGTCCATGGAACACGACATGCCCATGCGGTGTCCAACAAATGACGGGACCGTCGTGTGTGGTCCCACCTGCGTGGGTGTCACTCGTTCTCTCTCGTTCTCCCCGTGTACCAACCCCCTTCCTCCTGGGCCCCGTATCACCTCGCCCCACGTGTCCCGAGACAGGCCTATCCGCGTCGTTCCGGTGTGTCTTGACACGGGCATGGATCTCACGGGGATCTTCTCGCCTCCTGACATCCGTCTTGCTACGAAAATAGGAGAGACGAAACGGGAGGGGGGCTCGTATCGTCCTGCTCGCGTGGGCCGAGCAGAGATACGGCTGCGAAAGGATCACGAGGACGACCTCCTTGATCTTTCTATTACAGGGATTCGTAGTACGTGTTGCACGATGACGTTGTTCTGAGCTGCTCCGAGCTCAGGATGGGAACGACCGGTCTGTGGTTATTTCATGATGTCCGGTTGCGTTTTTTCACCGCTGGTTAATTGGCCGACGCTGCGAGAGACTGATGCGTGAGCATCGAGTTCAAGGCGGAAAATGAAGGTCACCGCTGAACTTACCTGTGGGCGGTACTTGCCATTTGAACATTTGGAATTTTTGATTCACTTGGGATCAGGAAATTTAAACTTGTCGAAACTTAGGAATTTAAGAAAGGGAACTTAAAAATGTTCATATGTATGAACACGTGAACAATTTAGAAATTTGTAAGTTCGAAGATTACCTTATACTATAAACATCGAGCTTGATGCACTAATAATAATCGCTATGATATATTCTAAGTGTCTCGCCCCAATAACACAGTAAACACACGTTTCATCGTCATCAATCTGCCAAACGTACCCCGAAAATAAATTGAACGGATGCGAAACAACGAGTATACATCTGATCTCCATCGAAACGAATCACGTACGATTCAGCAGAGACGTGAGGACACTCGACTAAAGAGAAGACAATGCTCACAAAGACAGAAGGGGTTCTCGAAAGGAGGATGCTTAAAGATGGATGCGCAGCAACGATCAAGAAAATTCTACATGACCCCCGGGATAGGTTATTGATGGTGCTACACCTGAGAATGGTGACTAGATGGTAATTTTCGATGGGACAAAAAGGTATCCCTTGCGCTTGGATCCCGTAGGTTTGACGTCCTGACACGCGAGGAATGTTGGATCAACTCTCGATCACCCGAGGGTTCGATTCGTAGCCCTTGATAACGCGACGTCCACGAACGCGTGACGGCTAAAAAAATATTAGACCGAAGAGTAGCGGTTATCGAACGATTTCGATAGGATCGAACGGAAAATAATCGCGCGAATACCTCGAGCAGCTACCGCTAGTTGGAAATTAACATTTCCGGCTCGCGAACGAACCAGCTCGGATTCTTGATAAAACGACCGATTAAATTCAGCCGAATGCAATTAGTTAAAGCGTTCCTCGTTTCTCTTTCCGGACTGCCGTTTCAACGTTTGGGCCTGGATTCCAGCGACAGGCTCTGGACAAGCATGAAAACGGTAGCCTGACCGGCTGGATCGAAGCTCGAGAAAGGAAGACCGGGAGCGATCTTTTGACGGCGCGTGAAGATAAAATCGAGACCGATGCGGGTCTTTAGTGTCTAATGTGCACGAAATTGCGCAGACCGGTATTAAATTAAATGCTGCGCTGCTGAAAAATCGACGATCGATAGCGCACTGGGATTAAAACTCGTTGAATACACGAGAGAAAGCGAATGAAGATTAAGAGATGTTTGAAGTGTTCGCGACTGGAGATTACACCGGTTATCGTTTAGGTTTCATGGCTTGGATAAGAAGTTCTTTAAATAAAATTCCGTGCAATTTGTCATGCTTTAAAGGAGCAAGATTATATATAATTGACAAGATGTATCATTGCATTAAATATCACTGTATCTTCAGTTCGAGTATTGCATATTAGTTAATAAACCTTGGAGTGACATCAAGAGTCTTGTTCTTACAATATTATATTAAATATATTATCAGTCTTTTCATTTATTATTACAACAAATATACGAGAGAAAGAAACGTTAAGAATTATCGAACAAACATGAATCCCATTCGATTGCCATCGAATCCTTCGACCACCCTTTAGCCGAGGCACCCTTCTCGTCAGAAGCTCACGAAACAGGAAGACATTCGATACCGCGAACGCCGGTGGATATATTTAGTAAATTGGAACATAAATTCCCCCGGTGGCCCTTCAAAATCCATCGGAATTTCAGGGAGGAATGCGGCAGGATTCTCAACATAAAAAGCGTTCCTCGTAAACGGAACGAATAGGGAGAGAAGCTGAAGAGGGGCGCGGGTCCTCCTCCTCGTCACCGTAGAAGCTCGATCAAAGTCGACGGAAGACCAGGAGCGATCGTTCGCCGATGGCACACGGAGATATCCATCTACAATGATGTTAAGGGCCGAAGGACCGAGCATTTGTAATCCTGCGAGAGCTCGCGAGCCACGGGAGGGAGGTAGCGGCAGCCCAATTTATATATTGCGTCCCCAAGACGTCGCCGATTAATCCTGCGGGAGTCGCGAGACCACCCAGGTGAAACTAACACCGTTTCACCCTTCTGCCCTGACACCGGTCGCGCCTCATAAACGTCCTTTCGTCCTACTTTAAAGGTCCGGCTTAACTAAACGGCTGTCGCAGCTGCCCACGAGCTTCTCCTTTTCCTAGGGGACTGAATCGGATTTAATCGACCTCTGGATCATCCTAGTCCCATAGAAACGACGGATTGCTGACTTTAAGTGCTTACGAAGCTACGGATACGTGGGCTGAATCTGATCCCTGGTGATAAAGACACTGACGAAAGTGGACTTTTTGTCTGGGTTAAATTTAGACTTTCTGCATTAACGTTAATACATTGCATTGGACATGAGGTTTCTGGTCATTTGCAAGACTGAGGATTTGGAGATTTGGGAGATTGAGGATTTTGTGATTTGGACATTTGTAGCTGGGTATTTGGTCCCTTGAAAATGTGGGGCTGTGAAAATTTTGGAGACCCTTGAAATTCGGTAATTACTCACTTAGACCTTTGGAAATTTGGGGCTATGAGAACTTGAAGATTAGAGAATTGGAAATTTGGAGACGTGAAGTTACTACCTTGAAAGTTAAAAAGTTTAGGAAGTTATAGCTTTGAAAATGTGTAAAAGTGCCTTAGTAAACATAAAAATTTCTAATGTAAGATATATTAGTATCCCACGCACGAATGAAATTAAAAAAGATGGCAGTAAGAAGATTGAAATTGATACGTCGTGTTCCGCATCGAAGCGTCACTTTTCTCCCCCAGATGTCTTCCACCTACGGTCGAACGTCATTATGATAATATTTCGCGGGCCCACGACCTTTTTCTCATTACGCAGACACGCAGAAAAGGGGGCGAAAGCGAGACCCGTCCGCTAATTTGAATATTGAGCTGCGGGGGTGTCGGTAACGGGCAGCTGCACAACTCGCATAAAACATAAAACGTCTCTAGAAGCATTCGCATCTCGGAACGTTACGGAGGAACGTGGGTGCAGTGGTGCTCGAATGCCTACACCAGGAACGAGCACCGAAAAGATCTGCCTGCGAACGACGCCCCGAAGACAAAACGCGCTCGCGTGTCCCGAGCAAATTCCTCGAAGCGAGCCTAAACTCGTTTGCTGCTTTGATGGACGAGAAACAACAGCCAGATGGTCCGAAAGGTCCACACTCCGTGAATTAAGCCTCTTTATATGAAATGAGAAAGTGGGGAGAATTTTTCTGCTAAAGGTTTTCGAGTACTGGGACTCTCAAAAGTAGCTGGAAGTATTCAGATCGATCCCTATTCAAAAATATTCAATATATTACAAAACAGACGTTGATCAACTCTGTAAGATGTTATAGAATTTAAAATTTCATTTACAGTGTAAACCTTTAATTTTACCTACATCTCCAATTTTTAGTTTAATTTATAGTGCTAATTTATAACTTCATACGTATACTTTTAAACATTTCAAACAGTGAAGATCACACATGCAGACACACATCACTCTCTCAAAAATACGTACACAGATGTAGAGATAATAAAATGTGAAATGTTATTATGTTGTTCGAAAAGTTCCCAACGAAATTGAAAGGCAGCAAAAGCAAAAAAAGCTTGGCTGTAATAATGAATCGTCTATCATTCTGATCCAACAACAACTCCATTCCATTATCTCATTTCAATTTCAAGCGAAACAAGAAATACCGTGTTCACCTGTTGTCCAGACCATCTAACAGCCTCAACGAGACGTCGAAAGATGGCGTGCAAACAAAGCCCGGTATGATCACACTCTAGAGGAGACTCATAGACACCAGGAACGAAGGTAAGGAACGAGGCACCTAAATCACAGGCAACGTCAACGGCCACAACAATGGCCGTCACTGGCATCCATCTTATTAACGGATGTTAATCATGTCTTCAGCAACGCGTCGTCCAAGCATTACCTTCGCGACCACCACGGTCGTGCATTGTTCGTGCGGGTTCAACCGAACGGAGCGCAACCCACCCCCCTCGGTTCTCCTTGTAATAAGATACTCGCCATCTTCGTATGTAAATGCTGGCCATTCATTACGTTCTGGGCTGAATGATTGGGCCCTTTGTGGGAATCCTTTCACGACAAGAGCCGTATCATCGTTTAGGGAGGCCGCGGACAACCGGCCGGAATAATATTTGCGAGGGCTTACCGGAATCGAGGTCGATTCAGGGAATAATCTGCGGTTGGTCCGTCATTTTCATTCATCCCGAGCTCCTACCGAGAAATTGTCGTATTACAGCCCCTTCAAGACATCTAATTAACACTTTGATCGCTTCGGAGAAGTTTATTGCGAAACATATTCTTTTACTTAACGGTGGACTATAATGCTACGGACGATAAATAACTGAGTGTATTAACATTTAATTACAATAATAGTAGCATGGTTGTTGTAGACTTAGGGGAATAGTAAGATGGAATAGAACAACAGTGTAGATATATTGAAATAGCAGAATAATAAAACACAAGACTTTTCAATTTCAAAATTATTGGAATCTATTTGCCGATGTGACCCTGTCAATAAATATTTTAAACTTTGAACTTTCTTTCCAAACTAATCTGCTAAAGACTATTTTGGACCTCACAAGCCGTACTCAAACGACATCTTAAGAGCAGCCTGAAGAGACACCGATTGATAGCATTAATATTAATAGACTTTCGACCAAGCTGCCGGCAGATAAGGAGACCAGTTTTGCTTTTATACCGCTGATTGACGCGTGTCCTAAATTGCTCGAGGTACATTAGCAGTAGGACCAAAGTGACTTCGAACATTCACCGTGACATTTTTTGACGTACGCTCTAGGAACAACAGGTGTGCGAGACTTAGAAGAATTCTATGGTTAACCGTAAGCCGAACTTCGACCTTCTGACAAGGATAATATCCACATATAGCGTTGCTACGATTGTATGCGTTGATGCTCGAACAGGTTTGATGAGAAGCATTAAACGCGAGAGCTCGAAGGCGCCGATTAGCCACACCTCGTAAAAACGAATGCCAATTTCGCTAATCGATGATTCGATTAAGTCTCGATAAAACGAGCGACAATCGTGTCTCCGATAAGGACGAACGCGGTCGGCACGAACACTCTTGCAATTCGTGTTATTTAAATGGAGTGCAGACTTGTTAAAATTAAATAAAATGTTCTTACGGCATCCTCAGCAAGATGTTAAAGAGGTTTGATATTATATACCCGTTGGTGAGGTTTCCTTATAGACTAATAACAAGGTAAAATTTCACTTAGTGTGCTGGAAGATTGTTAGAAACAATTTATTCTTAAACTATTATATTTTATAATTCATTTCATATATATTGACTTATAACAAATTATTAAATTTTAACATAGTGTGTATATATTTATTAAATTGTAAGGAGTGTATCACCCAATAATAAACTTGTCATTTTAAGAGAAAATGGAATTCATTATTCTATAGAGATATATTTCACAATCGTAATAGTTCTGTTTAATAAAAAGGTCGTACTTTAAGATCAAAGTCTCGAGTTCCTCGGCAATGTTCCATCGCGAAATTCGATTCTAACCGAGGGATAGAATTTTCCAACGTTAAAATCCGATACCGCGTGGCGGTCGCATTATCCTGGAAATTGCATCGTCCTTCACAGGCCTGCCAGGAGCAGGCGAGCTATTTCCAAGACGTTTCACTGATGTTCAGAGGTTCACCTTTGCCGACTCGTCTGTGCTGCAATTTTCCCTACAGATATGCAACAGGATTCCGAGCGTGAAACAAAATGGCAGAAGCAGATACAGGAATCAAAGAAGAATACAGGCACCGCGCCAAATAGTTCCCTTCCTGTCACGACACCAGACTTTGGAGCATTTATTTCATGGCAGATCATTTATAACTTGTAACTTTCTATAAACGATTATTTATCATCGGTGACATTTTATTCCACATATTTTACACTGAATGTTGTTACTTTATTCTCTATTGTACGAAGCAAATAGATAAGTTTTGTGTTACAAAGTTTATTGATAAATTTCTTCTTTCTTTTATCTTATTTGTGTTTGTTTTTATTTATCTTCATATATTTTAAAAACTTTGCTGACATCAAATTTTTTTCCTTCCTATCTTACTTCTGCACATTTTTATTTATATTTGTACGTATGTTTTTGTAAATATTTTTGTAATTCTTTCCTCGTACAGTTGCAAACTGTAGCACTGCAATTTTCCTCAATAGCGTGTACAAAGGAGCACGCAAAAATTTTCCAACCATAATATTTAAAATGGAATACCAATTTATTTACACAGAAGTTCTGTCAACCGCTGATTTATTGCCGTAACATTTTTTTCATTGACAAAATACCGAGACAGATCGTTTCAATAAAACTTTACCGTGATTCATATTCAAAATTTGGTGCAATATTGAGATTGTAAAAGAAATACTTTTGTACAAAAGTACTTATCAGTTCATTTCTCACGGGGAACAAGATACGCGCGTAGTTGATCGTAGAAATTCCCAGCTGCACAGCAGCACAATTTCCCGTAGAGATAGGCAATAGGTTACCGAGCGTGAAACAAAATGGCAGAAGCAGATACAGGAAGCGGAGAGGAGCGGATGCAGCGCGGCTAGCATGTCCCTTTGGCCATAACGTAGACGGTTTCGCATAATTAACTCCACGGAAAAATCATTGTGCGCCATATGCCGCTCGTGAAGGGTAAACTGCAAAGCGGATAGACGAGTATACGTGCTCGCCTCGGCTTCGAGGTACATTAAACCCTTGCTTGCGCTATCACGCGGCAACAGCTGCTATGCGCAGCTTGCTATCATTGCATCTCGTTGATCCATAGACCTGACGCGAGTATCCGAAGAGAAGTCCGCCCTTGACGTACATTCTCTGCCTTAGAACGACCCGACGTCGGATATATTGCATAAGGAAACGTGTCGAAAGCTTTCTGAAAATTGCAACGGTGGAAAATTGATTGCTAATAACTTGGTAGCACGTATTTCTCTGACTTAATATTCCTCATTCACATGCGACATCAGTTGGTACCTGATACAGTAAATTTGAATATACAACTGGGAAAACTGATTATTGTAACTATAATTGCTGCTATAACCTACTATATGACAACATATATAAACAATTGTAACATTATTGACATATAAAAGTTAAGATAGTGGAAGAAGCAACTAAGGAAAATTATAAAAATTCTTTTACCATCCAAATTCAGAGAAGTTATAATCATATGTTTTTGAAGAAGCTATAATCGAAGTATTTAGAGAAAAAGCGGGAGGATGCAACATGCGTGGGTTTCAAGAAATCTTCGAAGCAGTAAGATCGGATCGAATCGGTGGATAATTCTGAAGGATTAGACTACATGATGAAGAGATCAAGAGTTTTCTAAATCTCGTTCTTAAGCCTTGCCAGGAGGTCGCGTGCACCAGAGTTTATCAATTTGTATGAATTACTTGACGTGAATGCACCCGCATAAGAGGGGCCCATTACAAAAACTCGCTTGAATGTCCAACGCCCCCATAATGGCCGTGGATGGGGAACGTTGCACCTGGCACAGATCGAAGTTCACGCGTAGACCTCATTCCATTCCCATCGTATATCTACAACCAAAGCGTATTTATTGCGTCTATAAACAACGATTAAATGTACTATTTATTAGTTGCTACAGGCGAAATATCCTATAGCTTCTGGTAATATTTTTTTTTATTTTCAGGATAGTATTTATATTACTTTAAATCAGTGGCTGCACTGTGGGATTCATCGGGAAGCGTTTTATGGGAGAGTGACTTTTTGCTTTTTGGAATTTGGTTATTTGGGATTTGGACATTTAGGCATTTGGAAATTTTAGGATTTTGGGAATATAGAAATCTGGAAATTTTAGGATTTGGTCATTTAGAGATTCGGAAATTTAGGAATTAGAACTTTAGAAATTTGGGGTTTGGAAATAGGAGGACTGCCTATCCATCAATGAGTGCATACCACATGCAAGCATTTGACCATACATTAAATCAGCAAAATCTCTACCACAAATTGAAATTGCCAAACTCTTTGAAAGCAATTAAAAAAAGAACCTCTCCAATTCAGCAAAATAACCCGAAACACATATCGAATTAATTTGAATTTTTCGACCCGGAAGAAGCTGAGTCTTCCTTATTCTCTCAACCGGCAGTTCGCTCGAATAATTTCATTTCCCGAGTCACGGCGGAAAGAAAGTTCCCGGTGGAACTTTCATTTTAGCGTCGAGAAAATACAGGAAGCTCGCTGGGGATGTTGGTGAAACGCGATGGAGGCATCCCGGCTTCCTTGGAACTCGTATTTACCGCGTCGTATCGTAAGAAAATAAGATATACGAGGCAAACGCAAGCGGTTTCTCTGGAGCCCCGGAGCGGTCTCCAGGTCGGTTAAAACGCTAGCGTTGCCTTCTACGATGGCAGCGAAATAATTGCGACGTCCTCGCTGACAAAGAGAACACGAGCGTGGGTTTCACGCGGAGAATTCTTCCTGCTTCGACGTCCACGCGAAACGGAAGGTGTCTCAATAACAGAGACAAAAAGCTGCCCGGTCGATACGCGTGCCAGGCAGAATATATTCGCGGAGAAAATTGATTTGTTGCGGTTCGCTACCGTTGCTTAAATAGAGATAAAGCTCTAACAGCTTATGAATATGCAGACGACTTGCTAGATCGCCTGACTGGTTGCTGTTAGATTTCTATCTGCCGAAGCCCAAACGCTGGTTAACGGTCGTCGAACCGCGGCAGGCTGATAGATGAACCTGTGATTAGAAAGGGTGGCGTTTCGGAAGCGATGGCTCCTCCAGGATGAGAGCAAACGCGATCGTTTGCATTTCTACGAGCGATGAGTTGCTTAGTTATGGGGTGTGAGAAATGGCTGCCTCGTTTGTGGGAAATGATCTTCGGATGTGCCTCAGAATGGATGACTTGGACATTTTTAACCAAATATAAACATAATTGTATTATAATTTCAGTTTGATAAATTTTTTTTTATAATTCTCCCACTTCATTCAAAACTTCACAATTTTTGTATTTTGCAACATACATGAATTTTCTGTCGGACTGATGCTATATAGTGTTATATTGTAAGAACGATTTCATCATTCATTTCATCCTCTGCACCTGTTTCACTTCAACCTATTATTGGGTGTTACATTCACTGCCAGCTCGAATGATCGATATGTAGAATATAATTGATTTATTGAACGACTTCACTTTTAAAAGTGAACTTGTGTGTTGAGAATTACTTGGAACCCATGCAACAAATGTGGGCTATTAAATAAACTTTATTTCTGTACAGACCTATAAATCTCTTCATCCCTTGAATTCATGAGTACATAAGAATTTTAATAAATGATTTTCGTCCATCATGTACTTTGTGTCAAAAAACAAATATGAAATACAATTATATACACTCTTTCCGCATTTCATCCCCTGTACTCATATCAAATCATGAAAATGAACTAATCAGAACCATCATTAAAGTCAATGTATTGCACCAATAAATCTCCGGTCACAACTCTTGTTTTCTCATTAATTTTCCACACATGTTCAAATTTCTTTCTCTCTGCGCGTTCTTAACGAGGATCCTGAACGAAGAAATTGCGTGAGCAGTAGCAGTCGAGGGACGCAATATCATTGCGCACGAAAGCCATTAAGCAGATTAGCCGGGCAGCCGAGTTACGCACGTGGTCCATGGTGACCATGCAAGCGCCTTAATAGAGACGTAAAGTTGTCGCTGCAAAAGGGCCACGATCTCATGGGTACACGGTGGCAAAAAACCCATTCCCGATTCCACCGTGGGGAAATTGATTGCACCGTGGGTGGTGGTGGTTGCGATCCGTGGAATCTATGTGGAGCCACGCATCGTTCGCTTGAATTCGTAATTACCCCGTTAATTGGCTATAACTTGCCGTGTAATAATCACAGACGCTTTGCGCCTCGTGTGGACTGCGCTCCTGCTTGAAATCCTCTTAACGAAGCAATTTCTTTTCGCGCGATTTCGGACGCGGGGGTGAAACCGTATTTCGACGTCTGCTTGCCACTTTATGTATGCTTGCTTTGGAATTCAGCAGAAATAATGGTAATAATCTTGACGTTTCAATTTCGTCGGGGAAATTATGTGGAACTGGTAAAAGTGAATTAATTGCCCGGTTGAAATTGTGTACTGGGTGTACCTTTTTGTTTGAATGTCTTTGAGTTGGGATACCGATGTGGGGTTACTGGACGCCATTATTACTTAATCTAACGTTTATGTATTTACTCTGAACTGAAATTTGGTACTCTTTTTTATATTGGAAAGAAATTGTAAAGGAAAGAAAATTGTAAAGGAGGATTAAAACGTGTTGATCGCTAGTGTCGCAAGGTAACCTTATACTTCAATACCTCTGTAACATACATGTATTGTAAAAATCAAATTATAGACTAATGAACAAATATTTAATAATCACAGAACATAGAGATACAGGTTCTACTAAAGCATAAGTATGACCACATAACAAGTTCTATCTCACAACTATAATCGAGACTCCAACCTCGCAAGACAAGTTATTTATGTATATCACTATTTTAACTTAAACATCTTCCTACTGAGAGAAACAAGAAAGAACATAAGCATCGATAAAAACAACCGAGAATAATTTATCGAAAAACGAGCGATTGAAATCAAGATGTTATCGGTAAAACGTCCAATGCTTGTTCTCAGAATTCAAAAATTGTTCAATATATTCAGTCTTAACGCCTCGTAATTACCAGGACTTATCGCTAGGTCATCACCGAGCTTCAAACTGAATGATGTAACAGGCTTCGCAGTCTGGAACGTATCGAAGCTATCAGGAGTGATCGAGGGTGTGGCGTTGTTCGAGATGGATAATCTAAAATTGAAATGCTACACGTTGCCCGCGATTTCACCTCTGCTCCATCGTGATTTCCTTTCCTAGCGTGTTTCTTGCCTCGGTTTCTGCGTCCCCGTTCCTCGTTCATTCTCCTCTCGTCTCCGCTGCGCCTTTATCTCTGCCGAAGCTGAAGGCAACGCGTTCATTGTTTGGATCCCAGCTTTACCCGCCAGGAAACAAATGACCGGGCGCATAAAGTCGGTTTGCAAAAAGCATCGGGTTCCTTCGTTAAAACTAATATATGTCACCATTATTTTTAATAACGCAAAAAAGGCAAGAACCATCTACTGCCGCGTAATGGGAACTTTCCGTGGGTCCCTTCTTAAGTCTTGACCACTCTTGTTACTTTTCGCCTTGCCTTCTTTTTTTTCTTCCTCCTCTTCTTCTTCTGGTTCATTGTCGACGAAAACCGGCAGATGGTAGCGGCGTTCACCTAACGAGCCTTGACAGACTCGAATCCGAGAACCGTCGTTTTACTTATCACCCGCCTTTTACACATTGTTGTCGTAATTAATGGGTCCGCGATCGCGGAATACGAATTAGAGGTTGCACACGAGACGGGCAGATTTAATTGATACGTGACTCGGCGGGACTCGTTTGTATTCCGTGCAACGGGAACCTTCGCTGCTCCGAAGGGGGCTTAATCAAATGTTCGAGCAACTTTTTTTTTGTTTTCGAGAGAAGTTCGGGACCTTTATGCTAACGGGAAGGTATAAAAATGATCACAAATCAAAGCCATTGTCCCAACGTGAATGTCTCCCGAAGAACAATTAAACTGTTCAACAGTTTGCCCCGAACGACAATTCCGAACTCTCCGAAGAGTTTTCCCGTCGAAGTTTGCAGACCATACCGAAGGAGTGCCTGAATCGATACCACGAAAAGACACACTCCAACGATGTTCCACGCCTACGAAAGGCTTCAATTACTACCGAACTTCCCCGAAACCGTCCATACATCCAATTAAAACGCACCAGGAGGTAAGACCCGGGCTGGTTCGGTTAACTTTGTCCAACTCTCCGGACAGGGGACAATCGACTTCTAACCGGTGGCTGGCTACCGTGGATCATCCGGAAGGGTTAAGGAATCGCGGGACCATCTTTAATCCCGCAATATTTACAATCCTACTGTCCAAGCAGGGTTCACGGGAATAAGTAAAGGGTTGCTTCTAAGGCCCGGCCAAACAACACGAGCGATTTATAACGTTGCTTGAAACGGAAATAATGCATATCCTTAAGGATTTACCGGCACATTCATTGTTCGCTACCTGTGTCCAGCTACCCAGATTATAACGCCACTCTCGAATCCGTGGAAACCGATGAATTCGCGCGTGAACGTGATTTATTGCCATAGCAAACGGCGTGTTGGCACGCGCAAACTTGCCTTCGCGATACGTCCATGGGGTATCGTGGTGCAACCGCCATCGGACTTTGATAGAACCCGCGGCAGCCGCATGATTTATGGTGTTTGCGGTAAGGCTTCGTGGTCGACGGATTAACCCCATGGGAGTGCCCAAACTTACCGCTAACTTCCTGGTAAAACTTTCGATGTTTGGACACGGAACGGAACGGTGAAGTCTATACTGTGTAAGGAAATAGCCAAGTAGAAGCTGGATTTACTGGTCCCTGTAGATCGGATTGAAGGAATTGTTTAGCAATTCTGAGAGCAACATATTGATATTTAATTAGGGTCGTAACCTTCCAACGAATGTACTCCTGATGGTTGCTGCTTTTATATTAAGTGTATCAGTAATTTACCTTCTTGATTAAATTTCAAATTTATTTTTTGGAAATCAAAATATCTTGAATGTAACTGTTCTGCAACATTCGATACTATATTTTGTGAAGAACGAGTGGATACACATAAAAAGTTCTACGTTTTTATTATGGTTCCTATAAAATTGTATAATATAAATAAAACGTAGTTGTTACATTAACACATCGTTTAATAAACGAATGCATTCTAGTAAAACCTCTTTATCGTATTTCGAGCAGCGTGCAACTATAAATTTTCACGCAATAATCGATGATTGTTGCAACGATATTCAGGCAGTTTGCATAATATTTATTAATACCAATAAAATGCGAATGAATAGCCGGAACGATTGAAGCACAGGAGAGGAGAAAAATTTTATCGACGCACCCACGTACGGTTTATACGATCGATTTAATCCCACAACGAGATACAAAATACGTCGATTGGATCGAACACTGTATTGGCTGTTATGGTCATTCAATGATACTCGCGGTCTTCTGCATATAGAGACGGCATGTAGGGACGCGTATGGGCGTATATAAGGTGTGTCTTGAATCGTTGATCCTTTCTACTAGTTTGTTCGGTGTATATCGTTAGAGTGATCTTGATCATATTTATAATAGTCTCATTGTTTTTATTGTTTAATTACTTGTGCACATTCCATTTGGAGCATTTGATTTATGCTGAATTTGTCACTGTATACACATATCCTCATATGATCAAGTTCCTATATGATCCTCATTTTTAGGATTGTAATATCATCAAATATATACCTAGCCAGATACTTATGTAGGTTTCTATGTAATCAATTTTTTATATAAGTAGATTTTATATTACCAAATGTATCCCTAAATCTTCACATCTCGTGATACCTATATTCCCAAATTCCTGTATGTGCAGATCTCTATATTCCATGATCTCTACATACCTAAATCCCTACATCCCCAAATTTCTACATGCAGAAACTCTTATATTTCTAAATCTATACCGCCAGATGTCTACAATCCCAGGTCCCTATATCGCATCCCCAGATCCCTAGACCTGCTTACTAAATAATAGTCCTCGCACACCAAAGAGTTAATCACGAATTGAAACAAATTAAATTAACGTATCTGATCGCATTAAATAAAGAGGAGACGATTTCACTACCGGTCTTGCGACTCATAAAACCTGATTATCCAGCTGCTCGTCTGCACGGAATCGATATTTGATAAATCTGTGTAGCCGATCGAAGGAATCGACATTTCCTTTCCGATGCATCCTGTACAGCCGTGTTCGTTCGGTTGCAAGGGCCGTAATGTAAATCGCATGGTAATTTATGCAGGCGCCACGAGGCAATTGCACTCTGGTCACCGAAGCCTTTGGGATCCGTGGCTTTACAGCTTGTTTTATTCGCCGTGGAAAATAAGGTCGCTGAGGTTATTAACTATAATATCAGATTTATGATTTATACCGAGCAAGCCGAGAAACGGCGGCGATAAAAGGATACCGCAGCGAAAAGTATAGTGTGGCGGGTATATTATGCTCGTACCGCGAGAATATTGCTAATATATAGAGAACGAGTTTAATAACGACGAGCTTTTCGCCACTTTTCTCTTTATTAAAGAACATCAACATTTAAATTACAGATGTTCAGGTTCGTTTCGCATGCGAGGAATCGCGGACCTCGCCGTTTTACGTCTTTATAATTCCGCCATTCCGCGGAACGCTTATGCCAGGAAATTTTTAATCAACAGTTTTTACAACTGTTCGGACGAAAATTCCGGGATTATAGTACGTGAATGACGCGAGTTTCTCTGGTTATTGCGGTAGATAAATTATTAACAACTCTTGTGGCCATTCTGGTGGATAAATTATTAATAACTTTCATGGCAATTTTGCTAGCTGAAATATTAATAACTCTTGTGCTAACTCTGTTAGCTGATTTATTAACAATTTTTAAACAAATATTGTTTCGAATTCATTCAACGAACAATGGAGCATTCGTCGCCACAAATGTTACGATTCCGAAACAACCCCTAAAATTCGCCAACGTCGAGCTTGGAGTGAAACGTCTCAGTTTTTCGACCAACCTTATCGTGAAAAGGAACTTTCAGAAGCACTGCCGGGGGTGCACCGCTTAAAAACAACCCCCGAAATCAGCGTGACGGTGTCGGGGCTTCCGGAGAGTATTCGCACGATGATTTTCTCAAGGACGAGACGACGATTTGCAAGGAGCAAAACCTTAACTTCGATCTTTTCAGCCGGAGAGAGAAGAGAGGGCATGTCTTGTCATATTTTGGCCACGGCTCGGTGTATTTATGGCCAGAAATATGGCCAGAGACGTTAGGAGGTCCACAAACAGACCATAGTCTTGCGTTTTCGCCACAACCGAGACGCTTTTCTTTCTCTCGCTGCCCACTTTCAGACATCTCGTTAAATATTTTCCAGTATTTTGTAGTCGAGGCGAAGATATACGACGTGGCCAGGTTACGCGAAAATGTACGAAGGTCTTACGGTACCCTCGTAAAGATACTGCACTTTTTTCCTTCGCTCTCTTCCTAATTTTTTCTCCTCACTCAGGATGTCTGCGGATTCATCTCCGAGAGAGGTAGCAATAAAATTGCGCAAAACTTCGGCAAGATATACGGTCACGAACGCGGCTCACAATTGTTTCGACCAATGCCACGGACAATTCGTAATAATGTGGTCGTAGCTGCCCGCACAGAACGGAATTTTTCGACAGCTTTTACGATTGCTTGTAAAGTAATTTTTCTTGGCCGTAAACTGGTCGACCATGTATTTACGCGAACGATCATCGTAGATGACAGGAATCTCTCTGAGCTCATAGTTTCGCTTTATAAAAAAGATCAATCGTTCTGAGTCTTACGGGTTGTAGCTTTTATTCCGGATCCTAATCTTGCTTCAAGGACTGGAGGATTTGAAATCCTTTCGGTTTTACGATATCGAGAAAATGTTAGGGCAGCTGGGAAAAGTTTAATGTAAGGAAGATGAGATCGTTTGAAAGGTTCAAATTTAGAGTCTTCGTAGTTTAACTTGAAAGTTTAGAAACATATCAGACAATTAAAGTTTTCTTAAATTCACTAATTGTCAAACATTCGTATTTCCAAATATAAAATCATAGAAATCTGTGCATAGGACTTTGAGTCGCTTGAAAATATAGAACTCTGATAACTTGATAAAAAGTATGAAGTTCAGAAATTCAGAAACTTGTCAACATATATCACTTGCACTCTCGTGCGCCCAGGCACATTAGCCCATCACCGTCTACCCCATGAAAAATCACGTTTCTTTAACCAATATCAAGCACAATCCCCTAAAAATCCGTAACCGTAGCATAAAACGAGGGTGAAACGACGGACATTCACGAAACTTTCCATGGAAACGACTCCCAACTTATTCTCAGTTTCGAAGAGCCATAGATCGTTCGCGGACAAAGCTTAAGGCCGAGTTCACATGTGCCACTCGCAACTTTGTACAAAGACACGCGGTCGACGATGGAAACCGTGAAAAATCGGGAAACCTGGCCGGATCACGAGCGGATCGCATCTGGTAGCGAGCAAAGTCGATTCACGGTTCGAGACATGAAAGAGCTTAAAACCAACTCTCTCTCCGTTTCACTGTTGTTTGCTGTAGCGAAATCACCGTTTCCAAGGTGCGCGGAAATCGGTTGAATGCCGATTCGAGACCCGTGACGGTCCCGGGCATCGTGGATCTCTTTCAAAGCTGACCGAATCTAATCAGCTCGCTCGTCATCTGCTGATCTTTGATGTTGCTTCGGTTTCTTGGGAAAGGACATGTATTCCTTAACTTCTACTTCTTTGAAAATCTTCCAGGCTATCCCTGAATCTGGAGCTTCGAGCTTCTGAACAGTCCAGTTTGAATGGACACTGATTTATGGCTGATAGGTCATTATTCTACTTATCTGTTTAACTATTTCTTGGGATGAAGATTTTTCTGGTCTCTTCCGCAGATTATTTGTTCTTCGAATATGCATCTTTTGTGATGTGAAGGTTTCATCAGGTCTCTCTAAAGACATCACAATGTATTACGTGTTCAGTTTCATAGTTTTCAAATAAAATTCTTGAGATTTAAACTTCATACCTCAGGATGTACCCTATTTAAGGACATTTCTCAAGTTTTATCTGACTTGACATTTTTCAAAGAAGCGATATCAATATTCAGTATGAACCTACATAGAGTTTTTTCAGTTAAGAAATGTTTCAGATGTACTTAAAGCGCAGTGTGCTTTTCGTATACAATTGAAAAATGTATATTTTTGCAATAAGAAAGAAATGATCAAAGTTCTTAATATTCTCTCACTTTAACAGTCTATTAAATAAATTTTTCATTTTACAGTGAAAGACCAATACCTGGTCAATAGACCATTGTATCTGGTAAGTAGATAGTCAGAAACAACGCGAACGTCATCGTCCGCCATCTTACCAGACGTGACTAGTAAACACTCGCAACTAAAATTACGTTACATGGAAATTCTCACGACAATCACGCGACGTATCGACGCGTCCGTCTCGAAATTTTAATGAAATTCAAGCCGTAGATATTTTTACGAAGCACGACAGCCGCAGCTGCCTCTTCTTAACGAAGGGACATTGTAAAACGCAGGACAGAACGCGTCCTCGTGGGCGGAGAAGTCCGCAAAAGCCGCATCGGTCTCCGTGAAATCGACGATTCGACTCGGCGACGTATTTCTATGCAGGCCTCTGGTCGCGCGACTCTACGAACATGAGGACATGCCTTAAGTAGCCAGAGAATAATTGACCATCTTCCCATCGGGCGTATCCCGTACGAAAGGACGAAACTTATGCGATCGTTCGTCGGTCGCCGATTTGATTCGCTCGACCCGCGGCCTTTGACTGCACCGAGTGCACTTTTGTCGCATCCTCTTCGAAATATCGCGCGATCTGCCTCGCGGTAGCACCTACTCGCGAGGGATTTTATGGTGATCGGGAGATTGAAGTTACGGACACGTTTTCCTACGTATTCTTCAAATGGGGACTGGAAACATTGGTGACTTGAGATGTTTATGAGGTTTTAAGATATTTACGTCGAAAATGGATTCTCCGAGTTATTACGAAAGTGTATACCGTTCAGAAATATAGGAAACATATTGAGGTCTTATGAAAAAAGTATGACTGATCAAATATTTCGCTATAAAGATTTACTCTGTAAAGAAAAAGAAAATTCTTTTTTATAAGAATACCTTTAGTATCTCGGTATTTAAATTATTACATTTAGGAAAATTAAATAAAAAATTCTGTGCACCTTGATGACAATGAAAAGTGTTAATAACGTTTCGATAAGTGAATATTTTATTCCCTACTTGCTGCTTATATGCAGAGTTAATAGCAAACTGAGTACATAAAAGTATATTGTGTTGCAACAAGTACAATTTAATACACGTTATATATCGACCACGGTATGCAAGAATTTGAGAGGAAATATGGAGTGTACACTTCAATGCAGAGTATATAAATTAAAATGAACTGCAGTTGTATCAATCGAGGGATGAATGCGAAATAATTTTGTCGGCGAACAATACAGCTCGAAGTGATTAAAAATCATGGAACAAGCATGTTTTAATTGAATTAAAAAGCATGTAATTTAATTAAAGCCGATTTTTGTCGAGTGCTACTCTGGCCAACGAATTTCGGCGCTAACTTTAATTTACGTGGTAGTTCGTTCAAATTTTATTCGTTCCAATTTCAGCTCGATTTTATTGGATCATTATCTTCTACATCGCGCTTTAGATGAAAGTCTATTAAAACCGGCGGAAATTGAAATGTTTTCGCGCACAGAGAGAGAACAATTTTTATTAAACCGGAACTGTAATCAAGTACCTTTAACTTCACCGTAACGAACCAGTTTTAATATGTACTTCAATCACTTATAAATTGAGTTTGTTTAATCATATTTATAGATAAATGTATATCCTTCTGAATAAAGGGAGAAAGAATTTAATTCTCAGTGACATCAAAAAAATTTTTTATTTTTACGTTTGCCAACTCTTTGATTTGATTGTAATTAAATTTACATTTAAAATGGTAGCGAAGAAACACGAACAAGAAAACGTTTACGATAAAACAAGAACAAGATATTCATTGTTTTTCCCTTTTTATCGTCCCTCTCATTCGATATGTTTATCTTTACAGAAAAGTTATACAAAGAATAAAGAAGGCATAAAGAAGAAACAAAATACTGTATAAGTAAAAAGATATTTCTCATTCTGAAATCAGTTCTTCAACCCTCTACATCGTAACTCAACTGTCACTAAAATATTTATAGGACCCTGAAATAAAAAATGCATAAAGCAGAAACTGAAGGTATCACGAATTAACAAAAGGAATGAGCTCGTGCTTTATAACCCCAAAATCCATAACTAGAAATCAAATTCCCGGAGGTACAAATCGTAAAATGCTTTCCATAAAGATAACTGCGTCATGAAAACAGGTTACAGTTCATGCATATCACCGAACTCGAGGAATCCCGAAACAACCGTGAAAGCGTCGTATCGACCCACGAATTTAACAGCTTTTACGAAAGTTGTTCTCGAATTATTCTCAGCACGCCCCTCGATTTCATGCCGCGGCCATGAATATTCCCGCATTATTTTCTCTCTGGAGGACTCGGTCACGGTGGTGAGAGCGAGCGAAGCAGCCCCCGTCACAGCCCCCATAATAAAACACCCCTTACGAGCACGACGACACGCGGACAATACCCGGCATTGTATCGAGAAGCGTGGAAAAGCGGCGTCGGTGGCTTCAATTAACTTTTCGCATACTTCGCCGCTCTTTGCTCGGAACTCGGACAGGAACTCCGCCCATCGGACTTGCCGATTGTTGTTAAAAGCTGGTGGGAGTGAAGGCGAACTGTATAATGCCGAAACTACGTTCCAGGTACCTACTGACTGGCAAACGGAAATGTTTATTAAAGTTTCTGGAAAGGAAACGCTAACGTTGGTGACCGTTTCTTTGGAGGCTTTCTTTCTGCTGGATGAAAATGATTGTTCGAGGTTTTAGTCAACTTTTGCTGCAAAGTAATTTGGAATTATATAGGGATTTTAAGTAGGAGTTTTAATTCGATGTTTCAGAGTTTTAATATTTCGAAGGTCTAATGTCAGGAAGACATTTCAGAGTTCTATCTCGGAACTTCTATAGTACAAGATAGTACTCTAGAGTTTAATGTTCTGAAGTTCTAGAACTCCATAGTCCCGATAGTTCTAATATTTCGAAGTACCAATCGCAATACTATACCCAATACAACCTCAACTCTTCGAAGACCCAACATTACAAAGTAACATTCGAAAATTTTAACATTCCAAATCCCAACACTCTATAGTCCCAATAATCTAAATATCCAACACTCCATAACCAATATTTTAAAGTTCTAACATCACAAAGACCCCAACACTCCAAAGTCCCAACATTTGAAAGTTCCAACATCCCATACTTCAATATCCAAATCACTCATATTTCCAAAGTCTAAAATGTTCAAACAATGAAGGATCGCTTCACGAACCTAACCTCAAATTACAAAATTTCACATTTCGAACTATTTAAAAACCAATAATCTTGAACCCAAATAAGCGGCAACCTTTGCAATCGAAATAAAACAATTCTACATCAAAATTTGTATGTAACCACACAGATAACCATGATATCTATATCCTAACACAAAAATAAACTTTTTTGATGTTAACTAAGTACGTGACCAAGAAGGTAATTGACTCGTTAAGGAATCCGCTACAATATGAGAGCGATATTTCACAATTATAGAATCGATTCAATTACGAAAGAAATGGAATAGGTTAGAGGGGGAGTTCTGAAGTGTAGGACGCCTACCAGACAACCCTAAGATCCGCCGACAAAGATTCGACAAAAGGTAGCTGCTCAGGACCACTCCTTTCATGGAAAACCTCTTTCAAGTTACCGCCTTTTACAGCCTGTCTGAAGGCAAACGCACGTTCGATCCTGTGTTCCATAAGCAACGGAAGTTTTTGCGATTTCTAACCCCGAGCTATCGAACGAGACGCGTTTTTAGCTCACTCGACAACTTGTCCAGCTTTGATGACAGCAATTTCAAATTCCAATAAGGAGTGCCTTGCAACAAGTCGTTGAGAAAATTATCATCGATCTTTTTCTGTGTAATTGTGGTGAAAATAGCAATTCAGTAAATAGTGGTAGTTGTCTTTTTCATTAGTAAATATTATCGAAATTCAGAAGATCCGACATTCCGTAATTTTTATATTTTGTAGTCGCATTATTTTAAAGTTCAATTCATAGATTAAAAATTCTGTAGTTGTAATATTTTACAATTCTTGTATTAAGAATTTTTAGGTTAAACAAATCCTGAGGTCTCAAAGCCCCAAAATTTCAAAATTGCAACACTTTAAATTTTCAATAATTCAAGATCCTTTTTATGCATCTTCAGCACGTCCCAATATTTTAAGATATTAACTTTCCAAAGTCTCGACACTAAAAAATTTCAATATTTCAAATATCTAATATTAAAAAATACCAGTTTTCTAAACTTGTAAAACCAGAGGATTCCAAAGAGACCTAAAATTTTCAAGAAAAAGAGCAACCGCGTGTTATTAAAAACATCTGTAAAGTGGTTGGCATCTAAGGACAGCTTGAAGCTTGTCGCCAGTCGAGAAGCTATCAGCGTTAATCGCTTTCATATTTCCCTAAACGGCGTTCAGCTCGTTTCCTTTTACAATTACACGTCGAACGACGTGATTACAAGCGACACCCACGTGTTCCGCGTAAATTACGCTTCCGCGACGAAGTGGAAAGAGGGCCGACACCGGAGAACGGAAGTCGTCGATGTGTCCTAGCGAAGCGCGAACCACGACGATGAAATAATAACGAGAATAGCCGACTCTCTCGTATGTCGAGTAACACGTAATTGGCCCTCTTCTGTTCCCAATAAATAAGCACGAGCGTCTATTAGATTTCACGAGAGGCAGACATTTTCTGAAAAGCGTCCGCCACGCCGCCGATGACGTTAACACGCAACAGAAGCGTCGAAACACCACCGTGCTCCTTGCTGCATCTGTTTCACATAAAAGGAGCAAAGGTCTACGTTTGGGAAGCCTTCTGTCATCGAAAGGGTGAATAGGCGTTAATGATATTTACGAAAACCAGACCAGGCTACTGTTTAGTCTATCTTTTTGTCGGCGATTCCTGTTTACAATGAAGACTGAAGGGAAACCGATTTCAAATTAGGGACAAGTGCGTTTGACAAACCTCACTGGTTACATTCGACCAGAGTACTCATTTCAATTTGTAGAAATTAAACTAATTTTTTATGAGGTACATTACCAATAATTCGTATCATGAATTCTAGCAGTAACATACATAACCGTATGTCAATTTATGTAACAAGTTAAGAAATAAACATATTAATTTATATAATAAAGTAACGAGAAGTCTATAGTAGACAAAATTTTACAGAAAATATTGCAGAAGTTATTTATTTTTGAAATAAGAAATTTCTGTTTTACCCAAGAAATGATTGTATATGGAAATTTATTCTTCATATGTACATTTTTCTCATTCGTATGCAACTTGGAGATAAATGTGCAACATCTGTTGCACTAATGTTAGCTCCATTTTAGTAATGTGCAAGTAATTCTGGACACGTAATCTGTTACGAAACGAGCTGACAAAGGTGATCGAGGAAAAGAGTACAACGTCTCTAAGGATTAGTTTTTAATTACCCGTTTTATTAAGTTCATCGGACAAGAAAACTTGCTGTAGAATCGGTATAATAACTGGTCATGGCCGTCGTAATGACGGGTTCGCAACACCTGTCACGACAAGAAATTACGTCTCATCTCAACTAATTATGGTTCTTTCCCACTGCAATGGTGAAATTCTGGACGGGGATAAGAAACGAAAACAAACGTATCGAGAGGCGAGACTAATTAGCGCTGTAAGAATTTGTATAGCGAAAAAATTCATTCGACTACGATGTGAACATCGTGAGCAACGTGAACATCTCTTTACTAACATTTATTCTAATCTTAGCGAGATTAGTACTCTTAATGGGAATATGATTGTCTACAAAGTTGTGTTATAAAATGAACAAAATACACATAATGCTACACTTTAGCATTACCTCACTTTTCTGAAAAAATAAAGTGTTGAACTATTAAATCTGAGGGTTCTCATCAAGGATCGATTAAGATTGAATGGTTATAAAAGTTGAAACGAAGGAAATAACCCTTATTATTTGAAATAAGTCGAATACGTTTCAAAAGAACTGAAAATAGTAATATTTCATGGAAGTTGTTTATATGAAACAGGTACACCGCCAGTTCCTCGAATCGTCGAAGGGTAAAGAGTTAAGTGTGCTCTGCAGCATCCGCCATTACGGAAACAATACCTCAAATATCCTCCCCATCTCCTCGCTGGGATTCAAAGAGCATTCGTTAGCGCAATTTATCGGTCGGAAAACTCGAACGGGTGCATGATCCCCGGAGAGGTCGACGATATCCAATTTCCAGAGTTTCCATCCGGTTGTTGAAGTTTTTTTGAAAGGGTTCGTGACACCGTCTCGTCACATCCGTTTCGAGTTTACTGTTTTATACGGTATCGTTCGGTCGGGATGACTCAGGGAACGACCTGACGTCGAGCAAAAGAACAGAGTCAGCACAGCGTGGCGCAGACCCAATAAATCGAGCAACGAGAACACGAAGAGGACGCGTGCCGTGCCACGCTCCACTTAGAGAAGAAAGAAAAAAAAATTGCTCTAATAATAGTAAAAACTGGAGTGGTCCCAAAAACGAATACACCGCGCGTTCGCACTGTCGTTTCGCCAGGTTTTTGTGTTTTTCGGGAAACGACTTTTACGAGGGAGTCGTCAACCTGGCCACCTTTTGGGCAAAGATCATCGAGAGAATGGGAGGTAAAAATACTTGGATGGTTCCAGGACGAAGGATCCGTGTGACATGGCCCTGATCCTAGGTGCAATATAACATTACGAGCGCGTTTCATTTAAAAATAGCTCGAAGCTGCGTGTTTTTATTTGGG
Source organism: Megachile lagopoda (assembly GCA_036983795.1). Lineage (NCBI taxonomy): Eukaryota > Metazoa > Arthropoda > Insecta > Hymenoptera > Megachilidae > Megachile > Megachile lagopoda. The sequence continues at coordinate 7,150,920 of CM072797.1, read as the reverse complement.
TGACCGTAATAACACGGAAAACTGTACCGAAAAAGGTCCTAAAATAATCTGGGTCCCGCGTTCTGAAACGTTTAAGGTCATCCCGGAGGGAAAAATCGGGTCTGCCCGATCTACAAAAACGTTATGGCACTTCGTAGTTCGTAAACGCTCGGCAAAAATCGTAAAAATCGTTTCTGGAACGGTCCGTTTTTACCATAAACCATAGCCGTGACTGTACAGAAAGAAACACCATGGGTACGTCTCGGTCTGAATTACATTTGCTTGTATTTGTATCGGGGCTGGCGTCGTTATTGGTTTAATGGGGGGGCAACTTCGAGCAGGTCGAACCTTGTTGACCCGTGGAGGACTCGCAAGTTTACTGAACCCAGGTACACTTCACGAACAGAATCATCGGATCGGGACGATTTATATTGTCACCGTTGGGACTCTCGGACTTTATGCATGCGTAATTCGCGACACTTTTGTTGGACGATAATAATACAATCAGGGGTTGTAAAGTATTTGTTGGCACGTGGACAACGTTTTTGTAGCAAATATTTATGTGTATTATTGGGAAAATGGAAATACGAGAGAAAGCTTTGTGTTTATGGCTGCAGACTTTCTTATTTATATTATAACTAAATTCATAAATTTCCAAATCTTTATTTTTCTGTATTCTTATAAACCTATGTTCATAGATCTGTATATTCTAAGATTTCTAGTTAAAATATATCTTCTAACTTGTTAATTTACACGTCACCTAATGTACTATTCTTCAAATAGTAAGAATTTATTATCCCTGCATTATCAATTCTTTGAATACTGCAATGAGAATTTCAAGTTTCAAGCCATACAAATGTAATACTGTGAAAATAACATAAAATCGGTTAAAATTGAGAAATGCTTACCGATGAAACTTTTAATATATTCAACGCGGAAACCGACGCATTAATGAATTTTTATTATTTTAAAATGTGGAATAATCGATAATTCCGTTGGGAATGAAGATATTCCTGAGAATAAATTATTGGAACACACGAATCGGATATTTTTATTGGACATATACGTTCTGAAATGAAATACCGTGTTATTCCGAAAATATTTTACGACAGATATTTTTGGAACGGATTCGATAAAACTAATAATTCGAGCGGGAGTTTGGACACGGTGTGGAAACGATTTGTTCATGGCTTTTGGGTGTTAAATGTATTTGTATGGAGTTTTGTATCGGTATTTTACAAATATTGCAACTATCTCCGTCGGGATCCACAATAACCATTTTTCATGTGAATCCGATAAAAAAGCGATTTCAAAAACCAGAGTGTGAAATTTTGGTATTGTGTAGAAAAGTTGGAAAAACGAAGATAGAAAAATTATTTATGTTAAATAACTAAATTAGCACTCAGTTCCTTTATGTTACATTTAATAAAAATTTATACAACAAAATTCTATCAATTATTCTACGAAACCACCCTCCAGTCAGAAACCACTTTTCAATCATTTTAAATTGCTCGAGTTCAATGAACCTCCTCTAATAATAAACATGAAAAATTGCATATTTTTTAACGAGTAGAAAAAAATGAATTCTAAAGTACCGATCTGCACCATTCAAAAAGTGTCATCTCGTCAAGTTGGAAGTCGACGTTCGAGAAATAACAGGGTAACATTCGAACTTCTGCGATCGGATATAGCGAACGACCCTGAAGAGAATTGCCCTGGAAAGAGGTAAACTGTCGAACAATGCTCGATATTTACAGTCGCTTCAGCGAAGGGTTTGTTGGGCAACGTGCAGTGCAGCACTTCTTCCGGGAAGCTCTGAAAAATCAACCCTTACCCAGAAGCGTTATTTACAACTGGAGCAGAACTCGGCTGAGAATAATATCCGTGGTCCATAAACTTTCTGCCTTCTGCTCATATTTCACGCAAAAGGGTGAAATTTTTAACCCTAACCTACAATTACGTCGTAAAGACAAATTTCCCTGACATAATGGCGAGGCGTGCTCCAGTTGCATAAAATAATAAACTCTCGCAGCGAATGGCCAAGGTTAAACTCGTTTACTCCGGGTCCAACCGTTCCCTTTCCCGTTAAACCGACCCTTTAGGTGTTTCCAGTCTGGAACTGATTCAACTCTTATTTCGAACGAAGGGATGCGCGTATTTCTCTACCTGCTCTACTTAAATGTCATCCATATTCGTTTGACAGGAAAAAGGGCTACTGGCGAAGTGGTAAAAGTGCTCTTAGAAATCTTTTCAGAAAGTTTTGTACTTGGATACCATTTCTGTAAACGAGATACTTGAGGTTAAAGAAAAAATTCAATTTTTAATTCATGTGTTATGAACAATATATTTTATAATATATCTTGTACATCGATTTGTAAAAAGCAAGGTTAACATTTTCTTATTTGACAGGAGCGATTTACCGTAAAATTAAAACTGAAAAGAAGGGAACTAGTTAACTTGTAATTTTATAAACAAATTATTTAAAAATCTACATGATTTTATCAACCAAAATACACAAGTATCGAATATTTTTCTATAGCTAATTGCTTCAAATTTGACGAAACTTTTAAACCCTAACATTGAAGGACCATTTTCAACCCTTTACACAAATATTTGAAAATACATTTACACATAAACTCTAATCTTCAAAAATATACAATTTCAAGTTTCTTGCTATCCTCTACAGTTTCCTAGATACCTAGGAAAATATTTTCACCCCTTTGGAAGATTATATCCACCCCCTAAAATTTAAATGCTTGCCACCAAAAAGGCCCGTGTAAAAAGTCCTGTCGATTATACCGAATTTGTGATATTATATCGCATAAAAATAGCCTAAATATCGACGAGTATCGAGGAGAAGAAAAATCTGTCAAGAGTAGAAAAGAAGGTCTACCACAGTGGTCATCGGCCATTTTCGTCCGGCTTGCGCAAAAACGGTGCCCCAATACCGGTGTGCTCTAGTTGTAAATTTTCCCCGATATTTTAGTGCTTTTAACCCGTTTTGCGGTACAGTTACGGAAAACGGGCCTGTTTTACTGCCACCTCCCTCTCCACGGCATGCCTCGTGTTTCTCGGCGTTCCGCGACCGGGCCCACGAGACGAAAAATAATTTATTGCGACGAACCGTAACACGGAGCGTGGGATCTGTTTCTCTTTGCTGTTACAGTTTAAATCGGTGCTCTTTGTCGGGGTCGTGAATGGATGCCCGTATTTCCTAATTTACGATTCGACCGGCCACGGGTTGTTTCTGGCCCGTCTCGTGTACAAAACTGCGTTACACTTTAGACGAGGTGCTCGTTGTCCAACCGAGAGCCTCGGTATAATTATTTTCGGACTGTCGTTGAACAGTTCTCGGAAAGCTTCGGTGCCACCAGAAATGGTCGACTTGCTCGCAATTCGCCGTTTTCTCTTTCTTTCTCTATTGCTCCGACGCTTTCTCCGAACATCTTTCTCAAGCTTCTACTTCGAGAGAAACCACCATTTTGGCAAGGGCACTTGGGCAGCGTGAATCATTTTCAACGTTCATGGAATCACTATTTTCATCAAAGGCGTGAAAGTTTCGTTGCTCATCTTGGTTGTACAAATCTTGTTTGAATTAGTGTTGTAGACATTGTCTAGTTCATTTAACAAATATAGATGTGCAGTAAAACAAGATGTACCTCAGTACACTTTACAAATTATGCCAATTTAGATACAGTAATATATTCAATGCACTATAAAACACCTACATATTTTACAGGTAACTATCTGTGTCATTTAAATAATATTATAGAAGTTTTATGTCAGTCAAAAGCAAGTACCTATGTATTTTCATAGAAGATAATCTTTCAAACTAAACATCTATAAAATTGATACTAATATAAGGGTGTGAGTTTAAAAATAATACATGAATTACAATAGACTATCAGCTACGGAGACAGGTATTCTAATCACGAATATCATAAATCATAAAAAATAGGGGTTGTTTCTGTTCTAAACCCCTCAATTTATAATGAAGAAAATCCTTATAATCCAAATGAGATATGGAGGTACTAATAAAAAAATTGAAATATATTGATTACCTCCTAAAACCTAGCTTCTAAAACGTCAGTAGACCCGGTATAAGAAGTGTACAAAATTTCCAACCCAGTTTTTTCCTCGAAAATTCCAGAAACCGACAAACCCCGACAGGAGTCGTATCTCATTGTCAGTCAAATACGATAGGTATCGAACCGTTCGCAGTACCCGTTACGTGGAAAAAATGTGTCAAAGTGGAATCCAGTTAACTTTACAGTTAAAAGGTCAATTTTTTCTATCATTTTTTCTGCAACTGACAGCCTAGTTCCTTTGTACGATTGCAATCCGTAAACTCGAGACACGGTCAACGTTCGGAAGGTAAATAATAAAACCAACGGTACATGCATCGTTGAAAAGAAGAAGAATAAAAAAAACGAACGAAGAAAATATTTTGAAAGAGGTGAAACTGTTCGATGGTATATTTTACGACTGGTTTCCGTAGATGCACCTAACTGTAACCCTTTCGGGTGTTTATGGGATTCCAGTAAAACACTAAAGTTAACTGCAAAACGGCGAAGTCAAGCCTTATCCTGCAGACAGCGCTGTTTTTTCTGGCTGCTTTAACCCGTTCCTTACAGGGGAACCCTTTTCCGCCATAGAATTGGGGGTAGCACCTCAATAAAGCAATATTTTGACGCGGTCCTGCTGTACCGTAACCCTTCCGCCAGAAGGATTTTGTAAGGGTTAAAAATTCCTCCGGTGCTCGCCTCGTAAAAACGGCTGACTTTATATTTTTACCACGTCTTACCCCTTTTCGAAGGAAAACGACGCGGGGGAAAAAAACGCAAATACCGTATTCCAGCTCGAGGAAACGACTGGCCGCAGCCGGTAAACACATAAATCTTTATTTTCCGGTCCACGGATATCCGACAATAAGGGTAGCAGGAACAACGAGAAAAAAAATAACTACCGTATTTTAACCCAAAAGTCTAAATTTTGGAAACAGACGGACCGCGTGACTAAATCATTTGTCCGTCACTGAAAATATTCGAGTACAAGCGTTACCGGAAGTGGACGCTATAATCAATTAGTATGGTCACTTTTGAAGCTGTAGGCTGGAAGGTCTTCACGCTCAGCTGTTGCGAACTTGGATAATCTTTTAATGGATATTGTTGAATAGTGGACAAGGAGCACGGTAGGATTCGTCTTCAGAAAATGGAGATGTAGAAGGTATAGATTCGAGTACGGTAGCAGGTATGAACGACATAAAAGGACATTAGTTATGAAAATTAGTGGATCGTGGAGAACCAAAAGTTTGAATTATAAATTTCCAAGTTTGATGCAATCAGATAGCATTCTGAGATTCCTGGCACTATTTGTAAAGCGTATACAGAACTTGCACATCGTTTATTACTCAACTCACTTGTTTTTTGAAGTTAACTGAATATTTCCGGTCTATATGTACTGTATGAAAAATTCGATAAAGAAAAATTGTTAAATAAACCGTTTTTTGATTCAGTAACGTTACTGCAGCAAACGAACCTTCAAAAATATGAGTCCCAGCAATTTCGCAGTTGCCGAACCTTTTGACACAGAGGCAACTCAATCACAGGTGGAAAATGTACCGCGACGCCAGCAGCATGTCGACACAAAAAACATGGGAAACAAGTTCGCAACGATTTCAATATCACAAATCACTTTGACACGTGGTTCTGCATGATTAAAAGTGCTAGCAATTCGACGAAAACTCTTTCGCGATAAACATCGAGCGCAGGAAAAAGGAACGGAAGAAAAGGAGAGACGCGTAATTGTGTATAGGTGAGGTTCAGGTCAACCACGCTCGTTAGACATCTGAATCGGTGTGTTCCAGCGATTCTCGCGGGCTCATAATTACTCTGGCGGGCTCAAAGAGCGAACCGACGGTCCCGACCGCCAAGAAGCCACTGATTGCAAAGGTGTAGCTTGTTATCCGCGCTAACGAGCACACACGTGCGCCAGTTTTGTTCGTTATCGTAAAAAAGGACCGGAATCGCGTTCTTCCCTGTCCGCCGGCAACGGAAGCCGTCTCTTCGACGAGCCGTTTCGCTCGTTTCCCCTCTTTTCCTTTTATCGTCATTCTTTTTTCCACTCGCCAGCCTTCTCTCTGTTTCAGCGTCGTGTCCGGTGGTGGCCAGCGATGATTACGCATATAAAAATGTAATTTCTCACCAGTGCGCGAGACAGCACGATGCGTGTGGTCTGGCGTGTGTGGCCGGGCCCGAAATTTACGATTAAAAATCGACGACACGGTGGCCAGGATCGTAAACCCCGATGGTTGGCCACCGAGCCTCTTACAAAGCGATCGATTTGTCATTACGAAACGTTTCCACGAGCATAACTTCCAGCCGAGATTCCAGTATTTTCTTCAACGCTCCGTTGATTTACGAGGCTCGATTCGGATACGTTTGCCCAGATTCTGGGAGCCACTTCATCATTTCACCGGGTGGTTACCCTTTAATCGAACAACTTCCGGACGGAGGTATGATTATCGGATTTCTTCTTAATCGGACCCGATTTCCTGCATTAATTTACTTTGGAATGTTTGTAGATAGAATTCTGCTTGATTACGAGGTAATGAAAGATGTGAATAAATTTGCCTCCGTAATGAGAAATATCTCGATGATAGATATGGGCGTAACTACGCGGTCAGCGAGGAAGAAAATTTGCCTGCTATGATAAATTTCATCGTTATACTTACAAGGAGACACAGTCGTGCCGATTTTAATCGAAGATGAACCTACCATTTTATTTGTTGATATCATTCCTTACCAGTTTCTCCCTTTACTTTTTTCATTTACCATAATCGTGTGTATTTGCAGTATATATAACTACCGTATGAGTAACATTGCACCGCATGTATCACCCTGTACACTGTAAATCATACGATTACACTAAAATAAAGAAATAGAGGACAAGGATAAAATAAGAATAAAGAACACAAAGATATAAATATATCCATAAAATATGAACGAAGAAAGAAAAGTTATGATCATGAAGGGATCACGACACAGTAATTCAAGAACCTCCCTCTTTTAAAACTTAGCTATCACAACTACCACAACATGTCATTTATCATTTCCATAAATTGAAGAATCAAATAAGACTCCGCGCAATGAATATTAAAAACTCCCCAATTTTTGTCTGCATTCGTCAGAAAAATTTGTACAAATGAGTTGAATTCTGGTAGTATAGAAAGTAGACGTTCATCGATGAAATTCCAAGTTGGACAGTTAAAGGACACACGACGATAAAAATCACGCGTTTACCAGCATAACGACGATAAATCACCTCATCCTCGTTTTCCCAGCGGATAAAAATTAATCGGACAATTCAACACCAAACAAGCTACAACTCCTCCACCTCTCCGGCTCGCGAAAGGAAAGGGGGTCACAGAGGCAATCGCCGATGGAACTACAAGAATTTCCCCCTCGGAGCGGCGCATTACGGTAAACTTTCCATCGATCTTAGCTATTGAATCGCGCCGCCCACGGGTCGCGCGAAATAATAGGCATCGTTCAATTCTCCATTTCAATTTCTAACCAGCGCGGAGCGATACCTCTCTCGAAAGGCGTGAATCTCCACTTTCACGGTGTGTGTCGGCACCCTGAAGGCCACGGAAATGAAGAATCCGCCAAGATTCTCACGTCTGCTTGACCTTCGACCCGTCGAACAGTCGCGTGGGCCGTCACTCGTTAAAGTTAATACGAACTTGCGACAGTGTGTACAGTTCGTGTGCCTTCTCGTCTCTTTTCTTCTCTCTATTACCGGCTCCCTCTTCGCCTTCCTTCTCTGCCTCCCTAGAGACCTCGTGTCCTCCGTCCTCGTCTCTCTATCCGTCACCTTTATCCCGGCTCGAAAACGACACCATCATCCTGTCCGTTTCGTTTTGGATACCTCTCGTTTTTTTCGCCAGCAAGAATTATTCCTTCTTCCCCTGATTCCGTATGCATCGAATTCATACGGCGTGCGAGAGTTAACGTTCCTTTGACAAATGCCTCTTCTCGTCCTCGAAAACATCCTCGAATTCATACGCTCGTTACTGCGCTGTTGTCGATATCCATCATCGTGTCCACCTAATCGAAATTACGGGTTCCTGTTCCTCCTTTCGCTCATCTCGCTATTTCACCTATCAAGAGTCTTGGATCGTTGGTTATTAATTGCACGATAAGATACGCAGGTTGATTTATATTTTGACTATTCCGAGTTACAGAAACTCTTCAACAATGGTGGAGATTATGTACCTGCTATTTGCGCAAATTGTGTAAATTCTGCATATGATAATCGAACAAGTCACGATAAGGAATCATTAGGCTTCCTTGTCATTGACCTACGTTAATTATTCAACAATTTCAAATTTAAACAGTTTCTTGTACCTTTTGTCAATTTTCAAGTGATTCGTCAGGTCACCTAAAGTTTGTTCCAGGATGTTGAAATGTAGTATAGTATACGTTAGGTTAGGTGAATCCAATAATGGTTCAATAGTTATCAATATACAACGTGTACAGCAATTAATCAAGGTATATCTGAATTTGTAATAAATATGAAGAGTCTCTGCATATTTTTATATCTCTACATTCCTATGCTCGCAAAACTTTATATCGTGAAAGTTTCCATCTCAATGAATTTTTTCCAATTAATTATCAGATACTGAATGATGGTAAACACCATTCATAAGCGTAGAATTTATTGGGTGCCAGAGGAATCGAAACATGAAACTTTGAAGGTATAGGTTCAATATAGAGCTGCTCGGATCAAACTTTAAATGAGATGCAATCGAGTGCACTCAAAGTCAAAGAGGAAGTATTGATTGAACATCCTGGCTGGAGAGACCAGAGTCCACTTTGGGTCATCGATATTCGAATTAATTCCGACGATGAAATTAAATTGAATTTGAAGAGAACTAAATTCTACTTCCTCGATGATGATACGTACAATGAAATACTGTTTTCACTGAATCTACAGATTCATTATTAAGGATTCTGAATGCGATGAATAATTTAATGGTCATTGATTTAAGTCGGCACAAAACATTGTTATTTTAACCGAATAACAAGGATTTAATTTAACAAAATATCAAAAATATTTAAATGATAAATAGGTGTATAAAAATCTCACGCTTTACTGCTATAAAAATTGTAGTAATATAAAGTGGAAATCACCTTGCATTATAAGCGTATAAAACTATCGAAAACAACCGGAAATTAATTACCAATTTAATCAGCCAGAAAGAGTACAAAGAGCCGAGTATCCCCAGTTCGAGGCATAAAATTGAACGGTTCCCAAAAACGTGCACGATACACGGTGCTAATTAGCAGGGTCCAAAGATTAATACCCATTTTTTTCGTCTCGTTTTTTCGAATTCGTGCTAGCACGGGCAAACCGGGGTCTACAAGCCGAAGGCAAACAAGGGAAAAAGGGATACATAATTAAACGCTCTGTGTGTCTCCACGGGGGCGAGGGCAACGTCTAGCTTAGCAATTAAAAGCGAACGACTCGTGTTTATTTTCAGCCTGCTCTAATTAGAAGGGCGCCCGGGAATGAACGGAACGACTCATTGCAGTATACCGGAACAGGCTGACTCACATGCCGGCATTCCGATTTACGAGCCTCTCCTTTCGCGCGGTTTCTTTATTCGTGTCTTAGAATGACGTCACACGATGCCGTCATCCTCGTCATCGTGGCTGCTTTAGTTCCCACACTCGATGACCTTACTAACCCTACGAGTCGAATGAAGCGGTGCCCTGCGGGTCCATGCCTCGTGCAGACGACAGACGCTGCCTCCGAGCAGTTTGTTCACTGACTAAAGAGAAGTCTTTTACCCGGGCAGTCTGATAAAAATGTCTCAGTTTCCTGGAACTGTAGCTGCCTTTTCTTCGGGAACGCGGTCTTGAAGACTATGGTCATTTTGCGAAATACATGGATATGTTGCTCTATTGGAAGTATTTGTTGCATCACAATTTGTACACGTATCTGTTCAGAAGTATAAATTCAGAAGTTCTGGAGTATAAATTACCAATTTTTTTGAATAGGTTCATGGGTTGTGCTTCATAATCCCAAAATTCTGAGAACTATCAAAAATATGTTTAAAGTAGTACTAACTTAAGACTTGTACCAAGAACAATATAAATGAATCTATCCACTTGCTAGTAGGGAAGTCTTCGACAGTAAATAACAGGATGTACCTAAAGAAGTTTAAAACTATGAAATCATCCTGGGAATATCCAATGAGCTCGTCATTTGGCCCATGACGGAGATGAATTTTCAATCTTACTCCGGCGTAAGTACCGGTTAACTGTATACAGATGAGAAGCAGCCCGAGGCACGTAAACTCAATTAAGAAAGAACGTCAGCATTCGGCGAAAAATGTCCGAAACATTCTATTTAATATTGATGTAGAAATTCGAAGGGGCGTCCTGTCAAAGAATTCCAGGCATCGCAATTACAGGAACGCACGAGGCACCCTTAGAGGGAGGCGTCTCAGGAGCGCGACGCCGACGGCTGTGGTCGCCGGTTATAAATATCAATTATACACTTGGTAATTCCCCGTATTAGCATAATTCGCGGGCGGGAAAGAGGGAATTTATGCTGACCACCCAGTAGCAGTCCGTTGGACGCCGATCGCGGCTCATTCGATCCTGAGGAAGGACTCGAAACGGCGGTGGACCAGGACTAAAAATTGCCGAAGGAAGATTACGAGGCGGTGATCGTTAAAAACGTTTAAACGGGAAGATTACACGATTTAAGGATGCAAATTGCGGTGTCACCACGTGGACGTGGACGTATGACCCGTCACCAGGACCCACCCGTGATCTGCATAATCGTTTGGTAGCCACGGTTGATTGTAGGTGGTGGACGCGCCGAAAGGAACAGGTGGCGAACAGATCGATTTCTCACCAGGCCAGCTACCGTGCCAGAACGATCATTACGATCCGAGATAGCCTCTATGGGCCGCCATGATGCAATCAACAACGTAGACTGGCCACGGGCGACGAATAGCTTTCCATCAGCGAAAACAGACGGAGAGAGTTGGCAAAAGTGTATGCGCGCATTTGGTCATGGTGTAATTTTCGACGTTTACATTCTGTTGTCCGTGAAATTTGATTATCGACGGACGTTTCGATATTACACGCCGTTTTCTCGATCGCATCGCTGCTAGTCGGGTATACGGAATGTTTTTGTTGCGCCGGCCGAGTCAACATCACCGGCGAATTCAATTTACGACAATTATTTTCTTACGACAGCGCTTCGATTAATTCATGGTACGGTAATGTGGAGCGATTCACTTCTGACCGATTTACGGTGTTGCTGAAACTGATACTCGGTTTTTGCTCCGGGCAATAGTGATACACGATTAAAGCCAATCTTCGAGACAGTCTTCTTATGGTGTTTTATGTGGGCACGTAGGGATTGAAAGTGTTCAGACAGCTGTCGGCGCGAATTTTTGAAAGGTTTTATGCAAATTCATCTTCGTTATGATCCATAAATAATGGTAGATATTTTGTAATATAAAAATTTGCATGTAATTTAAACAGTTTCTACATTGAGAAATCTTTGAACTTTTCCTCATTTCTAAATTGTAAAATCTAAAATCTAAAGTACATCTCCGTTTGGTTCGTCTCTGTAACCATAGAATATTTCAAGCAGGATTCCCGCCACCCTCGAAAATCTCGTCAAGATGGAAGACCAACTTGACCTAACATTTCCAACGACTTCTGTTGCAGGCAGTAACGTACCAACATTCCAGCTTCTTTCCAGACAATTAGCATCTACGGCCCGCGGCTGAGACCACCCCTTGCGCCAATATTTACACGGCAGAATAATCAACCCCCGGCCGAAATCTCTTCTGCTGCTTTTTTCCGGCGGCGTACCGACGAGACGCGACCCTTTCCCTCGAATTACCATATTATTTCTATTAGACAGCTCGCTACCCACAATTAACGCGGACGTATCACGAAATCAACGAACCAAAACCACCACGGCGAAGGGAGACGAGGGGTAAGCGAACGAAGAAGAATCGAAGGGCTTTTTTTTCCAAGAGAATCTCGCAAAGGGAACCTGTTCCTTTCGATACAGGGTGAGAATCAAAGGGTGTACATAGAAGAAAGGTAGAAAAAAGAAATAGGATGAGTAATCCACGTGTGTTATCCCAAGGGCTGGACAAAACGTCGGTGAAATTTCTTACGAACAATTTTTTTGCTGGCACCAGAAGGATCTCGCTAATTAATGCAGTACGGGCAGGTCCGTAGGTAATTGGAATTGTGTGAAAATGACTCTGTGTAAGAAAGATCAACTGGGGGATGAAGAAAGACAAAGGGAAGGACACGTTGTCGCTCAAGTAACCGATGTAATTGACAATCCCCCGAGAAACCCTGATGGGGTTAATTGAATTCAAGGGTCCTTTCCTTTTTTTTGGACGAATGCCTTCGACCGTTGGACGAATTAAAGGGCTGATGACGAAAAAAATTGTTCGCAGAGGTATGTGCCGTTCGGTGATTAATTAACGAGTTTGGTGGCTGACACGCCATTTGTTACGCGGTTCTTTATTTCTTATTTGTTTATTCAAATATGTAGGGAAGCGGAAATATGGAGAGGTTCAGATAATAGGTAACCTAATAATCTTTATATTATAAAAGAGATATATGAATGTGTACAAAATGAAAGTTAACAGGGGATGCAGTTTAAGAATATATACCATTTTTCTAATATTTTCAACAGTCTTACAGAAAAATATTCGAAACAAAAGTTACTCAGTTGTCTATAAAGTACAATAGAAAAATTTACAAAATTTTGTTTCTCTTGATAAAATGTCAGAATCGATTTTTTGATTTTAAGTTAAAAAAATTCAAAGACTGATTCATTAAAATATTTAAAATTTTGTAAGCATATGGAAATAACATAAAACAAAACGAATTAATATAATATTGTGTACGTAGTGTTAAGAAATGTATACGAGCTTCATTCTCCTACTATTTATAGAAAAATATTTAAATGTACATGGAATTGCTTATTGTTTAATAAGAAGTATGAAATGTATTGTTGGTACTAATGCATGAAGATGGTATTTCACGGTGTTTCGCAGGAGTGTTCTCTAACACGATATACGAATTTCGGGTGAACATTTAGGAAGTTTGACGTTAAGGATGGTACAAGTTTGAAAGTGAAAAGCAAGAGTTTCTTAAGAGTTTCTCGCTGTTAATTAACCCAATTTGGGAAAGTTTGAAGGGAGCTTTGAAACTGTGCACCTTCGATTCCTCTATAAATGTGTTCCTTAGAATGTATCACTTTAGTTCTTTTCTAGAACGATAATGGAGTTCTTAGCTAAAATTACTCGGAAATTTAAGCTGTAATTGTAGCAGACAGCTTGATAATGAAAATGAACACTAATTAATGAAGATAAATGAAGACGCTGTAGTAAAGGGAAGGAAGTGAACATGATTATCCTTTGCGATGAAACCTCGTTTGACAGTGGAATGAGGCGTAATATTAATTACTTGTACTTCAGCTATGCTTTGAATTAATTGTGCCATATGAATTTTCATAGGAACATTAATCACTACAAATTTCATGACAAATTGGGATGGTCAATTTGATTCATTTATTTTCAGCTTGGTGGATGTTTAAATTCATAAATTTTCAAGTTTTTACATATATATAAATTTAGATATTATTATAAATATTACAAATTTTCAGCATCCACTTAACACCCAAAATGCCAGATAAATATTTAGGACCCCAGATCTCAGAAACAATTTGTCACCTTAAACTTCTCAAACGCAAAGCTTCCCAAAGCATAAAACTAAAAACGCAGCATCACGTATAATCAATTTACAGTCGACAAGCACTGAATCACTTTAGCAGTCGTCACCTTTCAACTAGCAATACATTTTCACAACATTGGTCCTCTCTTTCGCTCGCGTGAGATAATTTGGCTTACCGCTGCGGTTTCACGATGGCTCTAATCGTGATCTATAGAGTTCCTCTTATTTCCTTCAGCGTCGGTCGCGTATACACGGGCAGTTAGCATAATCGATCAATTTCCATTCGGGGGCCGACCACTGCTATCGGACACACCTGTAACACCGATCCGGCCACGAGTGTAACTCTCACGCGGATCGTACAGTGCGGCGTTTTCACGCCGAGATAAATTCTCCGGTTCCGGCATACTGTAAAGCGCCGCAATAAAATTTACATAACCGTGCCGTCGATTAGATACGTCCCGACGTGTGTATACATATACCGCCTCGCCCTGCGCCATCAACTGCTTCTGCAGGGTGAAACGCCAGCGTCTCCCAACTGTGGGTAACCGTGCCACACATATTTTTCTGGTAATCTGAAAATCAATTTGGGAGATTCATAGAATTCGGTGGTGAATATATTTCACAGGTATAACGGACTGGAATTGTTGGCTGAAGAATTGCACCGGGGGGGTGAAATACGAGCTGTTGAGGGCAGCTTTAAAGAACGAGATTTTTCAGGTGTTGAGGCGAATCGCGGGAAATTGTTCTCTGGATGTAATACAAATTTTGCGCTTTCTACACGATATTGCACATGTTCTCGAAAGCTTAATCATTGCATGTCTTCTCCAAGTCATGTGTATTTTATGGAGTTCTTTGTTCTTTCTTAGAACATTTAGTGACATTTTAGAAAATTTTGATAGATAATACATTTTAGTTTTAACAAATGTCTACTGATTTTACTACATCGATTATTTAAAATTTTAAGTACAAATGTGAAATGTTCATGTTATTTAAAATAATATTACATTAAATATTTGAAAATATTTCTAAACAGGTAAAGGAATTTTTACCTAAATATCTAAACAGTAAACATAACGGGACATAATTATAGTTACCTCAATATTTTTTTATGGAATGTTGTTATTTTCAAGAAGCGAATGTTCGTCACGTTCCGGAGAAGAATATTTTTTGGAAGTATCGATATAGAAGTTGGGAAGCACTGTTCGAGAAAATGATGTGTCATTTATGGAAACAACCCAGCCGTTTTTGGTTTGCACGAGGCGTGTGAAACGTGTGTAATGTTGCCGGTTGTCGTGTGATATTACGCTTTGACGATCGGTCTGGAGAACACGAAGAACTCGTGTACGTCTCGTATTTACGTGAAAGAAACGTTTCCGCGATACGCTTCTGGTAAATCGCAGGATCGTGTAAAGAATGTGCGAGCAGAAAGTTCTTCTCGATGGTTATCCGACCGTCGATATTATACAAATGATCACGTTCCAAACACATGTAACGCTATTCCTGAATATCGCGTTACTGATATTTTCTACGAACTCGGAATCGGGAAAACGACACTTTATCGATCAATATCGTAATTTTTACCTACATGTAAATACATTAACAAAAATCTTAAAAAATTCCACATTTCCTTCTGGAAAATTCGTGCAAAATGATGAAAACTCAGTAATTTATTTTCATTACATTTGTTAGAAACAGTTTTTAAAAAAAATTATTTGTACTCTGTAATGCAAGATAGTTTTCTAAAAAATAAGTAATAGATGTATATAAAAGTTCTTACGTAAGTAAACTAATTGTAAGAGTATTTTGAATTTGAAGCACTTTGTATCTGAACGAGTCTCCTGTGTCTTTAAAGGTAGAATCAAGGAAACGGTTCTACTTAGAAGAAATCTTATTCAGATTAATTAAACCAACTGTTCGAAGTACTACTTAACGGTTATTCCCTACTATAAAATTAAATGAAACTGAGAATACTTCCCATTTTATTCCGCTTTCCACTTCAACCTGCTTTACTTAAAATTCTAGCAATATCCTGGTAATCAGGTTTCGAGCTCATTCTAGGATCCTTATGTCTCATACAGTTTCGTTCTGCATATCTAGATATGTACATATTGCTGAGTACTAACATTTTTCCTCTTGTGCTAAATTTGTTCATTTTTAAATTATCAGATTGCTTAGCTTTTATATTTCTGAGGTACCAAACTTCTGAGGTATCCAGTTTCTAAGATATCAAATATCTGAGGTACCAAATTTTTAAGATATCTAATTTCTTAGATATCAAATTTGTAAAGTATTAAATTACTAAGGTATTAAGTTTCGAAGATATCAAATTTCTGAGGTATCAAGTTTCGAAATCATCAAATTTCTATGGTACCAAATCTCTACAGTATCAAATTTCTATGGTACCAAATTTCGAAGGTATCAAATTTCTATGATACCAAATTTCTAAGGTATCAAATTTCTGTGATACCAAATTTCCAATGTATCAAATTTCTAAGATACCAAATTTCTAAATTTTCAAATTGCTATGGCACCAAATCTCTAAGGTCCCCTCCTAAATTCCTAAATTTCTAATCTTCCAAATTCCCAAATTCCAAATTTTTAAATTTATAATTCTGCAACACTCCACGTCATGAAGCTTCCGCGATCCTAAATACCGATTGCACTTCTCATTCAGCAGGAACGCAGAATTCCAGCTAATATCCTTACTGAGAAACGTCCTTAACATTGTCTCAGCGAGAGAAAGTAATATAATCCGTTGAAATTCAGGCGAAACGGCTCGAATATTTTCGACACTTTTCAAGGATCAGCACGAAGCGGAGAAAAGTGTCCCCTTACCGAACCCTCCCTTTCAGATAAATTCAAATCCCGCTCGCTAGTTTCTCCCACGAATTAAAAAGCGGCTCGGCCCGTTCCCCCTGGCCGGAGAAGAAATCCTTGCCGTAGCTAGACGGTCTTTCATAGCCAGTCTGAATAAAATTATTATGATAAGACCTCGATTAATTTCAGCCGGTGGAACTCCGGTAGTCGCGCGTAAGCCAGCCCCGTTGAATAGGCTTTCAGCCGACCGAGGGGATACCGCGGTTCTTCTCCTCCTTCTAAAAAGGAACGCGAGATCCTTGAATCGTGAGCCGACCTCGAGACGGAGGCAGAATCGACGGTCATTAATATTGTCGGATTAAACGGCCGTGCGCATTAATCCGGCAAACGAAGACGAAATCCTATTTCACGTCTCGGCGCTGCGCGTCGCCTCGCGTCGCGTCGTCGCGCGAACAACTTCGAGGGATGAGGGAGATCCACCTCCTTCTTGTTTCGGAATGTCAGTTTCATTAGCGCGGCTGCTGATCGACAAAACGATCAAAACGACATGGACGATGAATGACAGCCAGCGTATCAAAGGGTTTAATTATTTCCGAACAGTCGTTCATCATTTTTTCTCTCGCATCTCGTGCTCCCCTACGTGATTGGATCTGGATATAATGATTTTATGCGTTGTGAATATGGTACACTTTGAATATATCGTTAGAAAGCATGGTGGCTGGGGTGATTACAAATATAAACGTATAAATATACTTATAAACATTAGACTAAATAAGATAAATTTTATAACATCAAGTGATAAACTGATTTCATATAAACCACTCCGTATAAAATATCATGTATCATAATAATACAAAGAGCTGTCACACAGCAATTTTATGAAGGCGCGTGTACTGGAAGCATAAATTATTAAACGCGTTGCAGCAGCGCTCGGAGTAAGCTGTCCGAGACTTTCTTTTTCTACCTGACAGCGACTCTCATTGTCAGTCGTCATTCGAGTAGTAAAATTAATTCCGTAAACAGTTTATTGTTCAGCGCCGCTTTATAGCAGGACGTGCGAATTACGTTTTACAACAGGGGACTGTCGACCATGTCGGACAACAAGTTAGGTCCGTGTGTCGCGCGACCGACCGCGTTTCTTATTGCACGATCTATCCCGTTACTTCCTTGAAAACATTTCACGGTTTCGTTTTCTTGTTAGCCAGGAAAACAAGAGTTATCTCCTACAAACAAATGGAGAAAGAAAAAGATACATGCTTCGGTGAGCGCCGAGATAGTAAAGGTAGATATCATTTTTAAGGAGCAAGCGAGAGAATAATTTATAAAAAATAAACGATAAGAGTAAGTACGATTATTAAATAGCAAGTGATAAGGGTTTTTAAGAAGAAAGCAAGGTAAATATAATTTTGAAAGAAGGACTAGTAAAAGCTAGTTTCATTTTTAACACTTCAATGGCCGCGCAGCCAAACGTCAGAGACCGGCAATATTTTTGAAGAATTAATTTAGAAAAACTTTATGTAAAGTCACGAAATAATTCAACGTGTGCGAACATACACATAAAACAAGCGAAAACAACAAATTTAATATTTTTCCTTTGTGCAGCCATTAAAGCGTTAAATTAGTAGTAAGAGCAAGTATAATTTTTAATAAATAAGTGAAAGTAAATATGATATAATTTTGAGAAAATAATGGTAAAAATAATTTCTAAAGAGTAACCAGTAAGAATAAATAGTGAAATTAAGCATAATTCAATACGCGAGCAGAAGGAGAGTTATTAATATTACACGATCAATACACCCTCGCATAAAAATGATATAAAATACAGCACCAGACTCGTAGCATATCTTCTTTGTGATCGAAAAATTCCAAGCCGATCAACGTTTCAATCTCTATTATCTCCGAACACGTTTTCAATCGTAGAATTTTTCAGAAGCACCAGTCCCGAGGGTTCTATTCATCCATTTCGAAGATATTTCTCAATTTAACCGGCACAGGAGGAAGCTATCCAATTAATCATCGAACCATATTTTTATTAAGTCACGCGTGGGAGCACGTAATGACGTTGTTGCGTAGCTCGGTTCGCGTTCCCATGAAGAGATCGTGATTACGTATGGATATCGTAGCTAAGGGATACCTCGTACACCATAGAAAGGAGCCCACACTTTCTAACTTTAATCTTTCTACCCGTCTTCCACTGTTACAAAGAAAGTTATGCTATAAATAATAATACCTGCTTCTGAAGATAACAATAACTTGTCGATATTTACAACCACGTCTAATAATGTGTTTCTCAGTTAGAATGCAACGGCTGAATATTTTAATGCGGGTCGAACAATCGGGTAATTAAATGTTTACAGACACGGGTGGTGAACTATGAAATGTCATGAATTCGTGACGAGTTGTTTAGTATACGGTGATTACTCGTGAAAGGTCGTGTAATGGAATTTATGATGGGTTGGAAAATTTACGAATTTGTGATTTGGGGATTTGGACATTTGGGAATTTAGGGAATTGGCAATTTGCAAGTTTGGATATTTTGAAATTTGTATGTTTTGGATTTTGGGGAGGTGAGAATTTGGAGATTTGGAAATTTAGGTACTTAGAGATTTTGGGCCTTTAGGAAGTTAAAAATGTCAGAATTTGATACTTTACGAATTTAAAAATATCCAAATTTTCTCCTTTGAGAATTCGGAAATCTATCAATTTGAATATTTAGAAATTCAGGAATTTAATAACTCAGGTGTCTGGAAATTAAACAATGTGGCATTTCTGAAATTTATAAATGTGCAAATCAGCCGTCAATTAATTCGTAAAACATAATTTAAATGCTGTTAAGTTAGTGAATAAGCCGTGCGTTTCCACGTATTCCTCTTTTCATGCTAATAGATGCAAAAATGTTAACGAGTTAGCAAATCAAAATTACTGAGTCAACCTTTTTTTTCAAGCTCACGTGAGTGCATCGAAAATAAATTATAAAGACTGCTACGACTTTGTGACTCCCCAAGGAATTTAAGAACATCCTGATATGACGTAGCTTGCTTCGGATCGCGTGTTTTGATACGAATTCTCCTTTCTGCAAATTTTATCGTGGTGCAATTTCATCGAGATTCTTCAGCTTCCTTTGTGGAGAAATGACGTCACTCGTTGTTCAATCACAACGAAGCTTACGAATTCCAATAATCTAGCGCGTTAAAATATCCTTTAAAAAATTCTACTTTCCATCTTTGTGTTACGTTAGCTGGATTCTTCAGGTATTTCATAAAAGATGAGTGGCGCAGGTGCCATAACCTTCAAATATTTAATATTGAAGAACATTATAATGCACTGAAAGTGAATTTCACTGAACTCAGTGTTTTATTAAAATATACGAATCCTTCTATGTTAATTAGTATCTTTCTATATTTGTTGTTTTTATCTCTTCAGTAAACTCGAATCTTCCCCACTTCTTTCTTTCAACGTCAATCGAATTCTTCAACTTCCTTCCTCGTACAAAACGTTACTAGCACAACCTAGTATTCTCTTTATACTAAAGTAATCTTTATTCTTTTTCTTCGACTCACAAAATTTCCTCAACGTTTATTCTCACATATCTGCCAGATTTCTTATTTCCCCGTTGCAATTAACTTCTCAGAGAACTTTCCAATGCACACAGGACATTCGTTAATGATTACCAATTTCACTATCTTTTAAAAACCACTTTCCTCTTCAGTAAACCCAGATCAAAATTTTCTTTTTTACATCGTTTATCCTCGTACTTCAGGTTTCTCGAGCCATAAGACCCTACTGACGTCAGCGCGGTCATACCCGCGGTATAACTACCATAATTGGCATCGCGCGAACACGTTCATTAAAACTTACGAATTCCAAAGCTTCTCGGAACCGAATTTGTTCTCGATCGTGAAAATTATCCTGAAAACTTCCCAGCGGCAACCTGGTATGGACCAGATTCTGTTTTCTCATAGAATTCCATCGACGTCGCAGAGAAGGCGTCTGTTCGGCGTTCAATTAACGTCATCGAGTCAAGGCTAGGCAATTCTTATTTCTCTTATTAGCCGCATTCAGGTTTACCAGTGTAACGTTGATCACGCGGGACAGGCATCGCAAGCGGTTATCCGATTGCGAAAAAATCCAGCCATGGTTCTCACAGGGGATCCCTGGATCGTCGTTGTTGCGTGTGCGCGTGCCAAAAAAAGAGGGCAACCCGATCTGAAGCAAATGAAGTGCAAATTGAGCAGACCGCGCCGCGAGAGGGCAAAAATCCGCTCGACCAGCTTACTCCACGTGAGCAAACTCGTTCGGACGTGAGGCGCAACGTGATACTCCTGCGGCGTGGAACAGTGTCGTGCCCAAGTTCTTCTTCTTCTTCTTCTTCTTCGACATCCTCCGAAAATCGAACACATTGGTCTCGTGTGGACTCGCGTGACTTCGTACAACGATTTTAGCAAAGGAAACCATGGGAACCAAAATGCTTTCGGGCTGGGCTGATGGATTGAGAAGTAAGGTGTGCTAGATGGTGAGGAATGACTTTGACATTGTTTAAATTTGATTTGCAGGAAAAGTTCGAAGACCTGGGAAGGAGTCGATGTACAGCTTTGGAGATGTACTAGTGTTGTAGTCTCTGAAGAAGTTCAAATAGTTTTTAAAAGGGTTCAAATTCAAGTTATAATCTCTGAGGAACTTATAATGCAAATA
This sequence comes from Megachile lagopoda, assembly GCA_036983795.1. NCBI lineage: Eukaryota > Metazoa > Arthropoda > Insecta > Hymenoptera > Megachilidae > Megachile > Megachile lagopoda. Next base: position 7,129,639 of record CM072797.1, on the reverse strand, counting down.
TTACCTAAAAGTAATGTTATTGTTAAAATTGCGAGTCGATCAAGTCATTCAAGCTTAATAGTTTCTATTTAGGGTTCAAATCTAACCTAACTACACCTGATACATTTGTTGTTTAAATAGTTTTATAATTGAAATATTATTAAATGGAATAAACAGAGATAAACTTGAATAACAAAATTATATCAGTATAGCAATTTTGTTAGAAAATTTCAAATTTGAGTAACAATAGATTTAATACATAAATGTTAGGTTAGAATCCTATAAGACAAATTATAATCATAAAGGGAGGGTATGCATTCAAAGAAAGAAAGCAATCAATTGAAAGAAGATGGCAAAGAAATAATGCGATGTCAAGTGGAGACAGAATAAATGCGTTGTTGAAAGATAAATCATGAAAGAACGATTCAACGTAAAATGGAAAATAGATGTCCACAGTAACGAGGAAACGATGGTAAATCTGTGGCGTAACATATTGAGGAAATCTTTTCGTAATTTGGATGATGAATCGATAATTGATCCAACATTTGTAACATTTATGTCGTTTTCAAAGTACACAGGGTGTCCCACGGAAATATTCTTTAAGAATTTTTATAAAATTCTTGTTTGAGACAAAAATTGAACTTTTTCACATAAAGTAACTATACTCACGTCACTATCAAAGCAAATAATTTTTATATTTATTTGATATATTAAATAATTATACAAGAGTTACTTGTCTTCCTTCTGAATTAAAAAAAAGGTTAATACAGTAAAATTTTACACATAATATTAATGTCATTGCTTTTAATGATAATGTTTAAGACTTAAATCTGTACAATACTCAGAATTTTTTATAAAACATTTGTGCAATCTGCATCTCGTCCACAGGTGACAATATTTCGTTTACTTTAAACTTCAATACGTGATACAAAAGAAAGCTCGACGTACAAAAATATCAACACGCTTTCTGCAATGCTGCGATGTATCAAAATACAGGAGAAACAAAAACTTCGAATTTCTGAAACATCGAATATCTCTAAAAGGAATACGAATAAAAAATGTTGATTCTAAATATTTTCCCGTAGTCCAATTTTTCTGCGACAAAATTTTTTATAAAATATATGAAATGTCTAAAAATTTGGCAGCCTGTGCAGAAGATACAGCCATTCACGGTGACAGAAGAGATTTTACGAAAAAATCGGGGCAGAGATATTCAGATCATTTGACATAAATTATTTGCATTTAAAACAAGAGGAAAGTACACAAGTTCGAAAAATAAATCGCGCGCGGATCGTGCAGCCAGTTTCGTTTCGAATACACAAATTGGGTGGCGTTTATCTTTATTCACGGTCGATAAACGTTGTGTATTTACATCGGAATTACGGTACAATTTCGCAACAGAAAAAAGAAAGAAACAGTGTCGCTCGTGTGCTCATTAAAAAAGTACAATATACATAAAAAATTCTCGCTGGCAGCGTGAATCCTCGCTGAAAATGATCGTGAAAGTGCGCGCTCGTTGAAATTCCGGACCGCGTTTTTCGTCCGAACGAGGCTATAAAAATAAAACGGTTCGGGACGGAATTTACAATCAATGCAGCGGAAATAATATCTCGATCGACGTCGTGACAATGTTTCGTGGAATAATGTGCGTCCACGGAATAAAAACGAGAAGCAACAGAGAGACCGCGAGACGATTTAACGACGATTTAATTCGGCTTCGACAAATTTCTCTCGAACGAAAATGCGATTCGCGACAGTATTACTCTCTCGACCTCGTTTTTTTCGATATTCCTTTCTGGAACGCTTTCACGGATATCAAAACCATACGAAAAAAAAAATCGATGGAATTCGATACCGTCGATGAAAGAAGCAAATTCAATCAGTCATGATTTAACAGACATCAAGTTGGATAAAAGGTTTCTTTCTTTTTTTCAAAGGTACATTCATGGCTTTCTGAATTTCTTGTTGGGACGTTTTTATTCGGAGAAAGTTCCGATTTAAAATCAGTATTATGAAGGATTGTGTCAGGTTATTGAACATTAAATGATTGATCTTGGGCCATAAAAAGTCCGATACGATTTGATGACGTAAAATTATCGTAAAACAACGCGAGATTTTATGACATGAAAGTGTCATAAAAGGGTGTTTACTCCGTACCAATTTGAAGTTTATAGTTTGATGGAAATTGATGCACCAAGATTTCATTAACGTTTTCGTATAAAATGGTGAGCAATGGGGCAAACTGACATTTGTGAAATATTTTATTACAAAAGCCGGAATCAATTTTCAAAGAAAAAGTAATATTCAGTTTCAGATTAAATAATTGCTTCGCTAATTTTATAGTAGATATTTTCTCTTATACATATTTAACATGTCACTTTGTAAGGTAGTTGCATTAGCTAATATTTAATAGTCATGTAGAATTTAATAATTAATACAATTTCTCATGAACAAATAACAATCTTATCAAAACACATGTTACATAAACATCATGTTACACCTAAAGTGTTAAATGCGATTGGAGTTTAACCGCCATTATAGAATTCACCGAATAATTAATGAATACTATTCACGTAAATTAGAACAAATATGATAGACGAAAATTGGAAACACGAAATCGATCAGAATTAATAAACATAATGTGTCATGATCATACTCATTTTGATCTTGCTTTAATAGGCGTGAAAATCACTTGCAACATTTTTCATTGTATAATATTCACTCAATAACTTTTCAATAACAGGGATGCAAATTAGACCGAAAAAATTGGTCTCGATTAACATAATGTATGACGATTATTACGATCGAAAGATCTTGATTCAAAGGATATGAAAATCTCGTGCAATTTTATTTGCCACCAAAAGACTCTACGACGTTCATCCAATAATTAATGACCCCCCTCCAATAACAGTATCAAAGATGTAAATTAGAGCCATAAAATTGACTACATAATGTATCACGATCATTATGTTCGTTCCGATCCGTTCAAAGAGTCTGCAAACCCCCTGCAATTTAAGTTGCCATCGAAAGGATAATGTGGCAGGTCACGCGACGGCGCGTGCCGATGTCCTGTAGCTTTTTAAACGGTGGACAGAGACGGTAACCCCTTGAAAAATACAACATGCCACAAAAAAAGGTGTATCCGAGCGGGTTAAGTAGAAAGGATCGCTGATCACCAATAAAAGGGTTCAGAGACGCCGGCAATTGCGTTCCTGCAATCCTTTTTAACCCAGCCACCGCGAGTTAAGCTCTTTCGATTGTCGATGAAAGGGTGAACAGATATTTGCAACCCTTTTACAACCCCGGAGACAACGAACGGTTTCCGAAACGTGCTACGAAACGAAAGTCGTAAGGGACAAGAAAAAAAGGAGCCTCGCGACCAGCTTGGTCTCGGAATCGTTTTACGATCGCGAAGGTGGTAAAAAGTGCAGTTAAAAAAGTACCCTTGAGGCTCGGTCCCGTGAGAAGGGTTTACGATATCTCGTCCTCGCGATTTTTAAGCTTTACGAGAAGGATTTTCCCTTTGAACACACCTACACCCCTTTTACAATACTTACGAAACGGCTTGACCCTTGCCGCCAGGCTTAAGACTTTTTATGGGTTTATTACCGTCACCGGTACGACGTGGTGCACCCTCCAACCCCTTGAACCGTGGAAGGGGAAACTACGTTCCGGAAGAAATATGGTAGTTCGAAAGAATCTTGTGGTTTACGAAGATATTGCTATGCGAACTCACCCCGACAGACTACCCTTCGAAGCTTCCCATTTTTTCGTACACGAGCCAAACGAGCGGCTTTTTATGGTGGCCAAATTTTCCCCCTTCAGAATACGCCGTCGTCATGGACAAACGTATTTGTTGACGAACGTTTACCTGATCTCTAATGTCGAGATGGTAGAAAACATTCTTTATGGGGACTAGTCATGTTCCTTCAATTTTTTACGTTTACACTTTTTGATCAGCCTCTTTTCTTACTTACAGCTTTTACGACACATGCTGAGGCAAATTGTTTTAGTGCCTTTTGCAAACTATTGCTTTATTTTTATTTACGAAATTAACTTAAGGATCCTTCTATTTTGACAACTATCAAATTATTTTCAATTGTTGGGTTGTTTTTTAGTAGATACTTTATATTTTTAGTATTACATTTTATCTTTCTATACAGAATCTACAGTACCTGTATAATGGGATTAAAATTAATTGACTCATTTTCAGTTCCAATAAAAGCAACACGTGTCTAAATATATGCAGATAAGCGTAGAAACATGATTTCAGTGAGGATTGTGTAAAGTTCGCCACGAAATCAAGTCCAGATATTTAGCCATGGACGAGAGTGACCATAAAGGGTATGGACAGGCATACCCTTCCTCATCCATCAACTTTACGACCGCTATTTGCAAATTTTCCCTTTCGTAAAGGCTTCAGAATCTACCAAGGACGGCCGTCTGCGTTTTACGATTTAACCCTAATTAAAGAGGTAAGCGGCCGACCGTGGCCTCCGTTAGTTTCTATAAGTACAATATTTGACAAACATCAATGCCTATCGTGGACACGTCGATTCACAATGAAAGGATTTTCGACCACCGATCTTCGGTTTCGAGAAACTTTCACGAATCTGGGATGATACAATAATGGGTAATAGAGTGAAGATGCAATTTCTACGTTGCCGAATTAGACTTCTAGGTTTCGACAATTTGCTTCAAGTTCCAAAATTCTTAAAATCCCAAATGTTCAATAATTGATAAATTTTCAAGGACCCAAATTTTCTAATTTTCGAGTTGTCAAATTTATGGGCTAAATCCCAAAATTCTGAAATTTACAAATTTTCAAATGCACAAATCCTCAAATCCCTAAATTCCCAAATTCCTAAATTTCTAAATTCCAAAATTTTCAAACCCTCAAAAATCCACAGATTTCTTAATTTCCAAATCCACAAATCCCCAAATCCCTTAATTTCCAAATCTCTAAATCCCCAAATTCCTAAATTTACAAATTCTCCAATCCCTAACTTTCTAAATTTCCAAGTCCTCAAATCCCCAAGTCCTCAAGTCCCCAAGTGATCAAATCTCCAAATTCCAAAACCCCTAAATTTTCAAATGTAAAATCATTATGGACCATGAACTTTCCAGATTGCAATTTTCCCACGCGATAATGAAACGAACTAAAATCGCGGGTTTAAGTCACAATTATAAAGCAAACAGCACGCAACCTGCGCAAGAGTAATTACGAATTTAAATTGAAATAAATAGCAGAGACGTAATTTTCGCAGAGTGCTCGAGGAGTAATTCGTTTCTTTATTTTCGTGAGAAATCCGTGCTTATTTTTCCTCGTTTGCACAACGAAGCAGAAAACTGTAGGAACGTGAAAGGAATGGTAAATACTCCCATCGCACGTACGATTTCAAATTTCTTCGAAACTTTCGAGGGAACACTTGGTTTAATGTAAAGTTCTTTCTGTTTGCATAATGCGTCTCGTTTGCATGATCGAAACGATGCTCGATTGCGAAAGAAATTCCTGCCTTCAGATCACGTCTGACACGGCTACAATTGAGAATGATTCTCTTAATGAGCAGACGCAAGTGGCACGTAATAAACGAAATAATTGACTCGATTATTGCACGTAATAATTTCACCCGAGGGAAAATGCCACACGCCTTACAACCCTTTCATTTTGCTCGGTTGGCCCGTTAGCAAGAAAAGGTGCAACCCTTTTGAATATCCGGTTTTCCGTAATGATCACCATGGTTAGGATAAACCCTTTCTGTTAGGATTACGGGGATCTAATGTTCCTGAATGGTAATTTACTATTTGTACTTCTCATAAATTTTTCAAATTTCAATTAACTAAATTCTTTTTTCTTTGTATTTTCAAATATAACAATTGTTATTGTTCCATGAGGCACTCTGTCTTCAATTAACCAACAAAATACATCACCATAGTTACATAAAAATAATTCGAATATGTCATTAACATTCCAACTCAAGGTAATCTTTACTTCCATTACAGTGACAAATCTGGTTCGATCTCTCCCATTGCAGTGAAATGTCCATTAATCTTCCTTTCAGAATATCTTTGCAATTCCTCTCAAAATTGAATTATCTTAGTCTTTCTTATTGTTAACATTTTTATGACTATTCGTTTCCTCGAAGCAATCTTTCATTATTCGAAGACTTCAGTGTTTATTTGTTCTTATCGTGAAAAGTCCATTACTGCTTTTGCTTCATTTCAGCGATTCGAAACATTTCTAAATTTGATAATTATCCACACAAAAACCAGCGTACTTTTGTTCTCGCCTTAATGGAACGCAACCGAACACGCTTCTTTTCCTTCCATTTTGTTCAAACGAAGAAACGCGTTGATTCAAGGAGCAGATTAAAAGCAATGCTTCTACCACCATTTTTCAAGCCAGTCAGGAAAGGAAAAAGCGTGGCAGAGAGGTCAAAAGAAAAAAAAACGACTGGACACCATTTTTCAGTAGCGAACAAACGTTTTGGCTCGACGAGTCACGGTATGATCGTGTTTACGGTGGGTAAGTAACGAGGGTGCTCGTATTTCTCTATGTCGTCTAGGGAAAACGAACGTCGAAAAACTACTTGTGCAACCGTGTCCGGAAAAATGTTCGTTTTTCTATTTTTTTTTTATTGCTAACGAATCGTGTCGCGTAAAAAAAATCAATGGCTCAATAAACGGGCATCCGACTGTAAAAAAAAAAAAATGTTCGTACCGAGAGCAAAAAAATATTTGTCTGTTTTTTTTTCGATTGAAAACGACGGCTGATAGAAAAAAACTTTCCTCCTCGATGAAAAGATCGACCCACCCGATAGACCGTCATTAGGTGCACGGAAGGGTTACCGACCCTTCGTCTGGCGAATTTTAGAATTTTTGAAACGTTGCTTCGTGAAATATCTGTTGGGAAGTATTATATTGTTACGGCGAATTTGTATTATATTTGAAGGGGTTGCTGACATTTTTAGTAAAATGTAAAATAGCAGAAAGTAAAACGGTACAATCGCAGAATAAACAGTAAAATGGCAAGAAGTAGGACTACAAAATGCAATATTAGAAAGTAGGATACATAAATAATGAAATAGTAGAAAGCAGGACGATGAAGCAGAGTAGTAGCCAATGAAAGAGTAAGACGGTAGAATAGTAAAAAGTTCGATGGTAAAATAATAAAACAGTAGTATGTAAATAAACGAAAATTCGTCGAATTGTCGCAGTAACAACGCCTGAAATGAGTGCGAGGAAAGCCGAATGCTCTTGAAACGACACAAAACAGATTTCCAGTCAATCGAAGTTCAGCAACGGGGTGGAAAAAGAAGGAGAAAGAAAAAAGAATTATCCATCGTTTAAATTGAATCAGAGTTCCCAATTTCATCGGGGCGACGTGCTCGTTCGCAATTTCACTCGATCGACGACAGGCGTCCTTATCAACGCACGCTATCCGAGCAGAGTTTCTCTACGAAACGTCAGTATCGATTGCTCGTTGAAACGTGACGTTCTGGTTTCGCTGCGGGTTCGCCCGAAAAATCGAGCAGCGAAAATTGCACGTGCCATTCCGATCCTATCGTCGTATATTTCGAACTGTTCGATTGGCAGCCCCGGGCGGGTCATAAAATTGCCACGAATCGTGCACTTGATTCGCCCGTGTGTGTTCGTGGTTGTTCCGTGTGATTGACAGCCCAACAATTTCGCCCTATTATCGGTTAAGCAAATAAAGGGACCTAGTCCACCTGATACACAGTACATGTTCCACCAAATTCGACTTCGGGCTGAATACGCTAAATTTTGTATACATGTTCCGACTCTAATATGCATACGTTCGAATGTCATCCATTTTCTCTAGCTCCATGATGCGCTACAATTTATTTCATCGATTTATGCATTTTAAACGAAATATTCAGAAAGCTCGCAAATTTATCTGCCAACTTAGTATATAAATCACAAATTCCGAAGTTTTTGAAGAATATTTATACGTGTTCCGCTGAATTCGACTTCGGGATGAATGCGATAAATTTTGTACACACGACTCTAATATGCATATGCTCGAATGTCATCCATTTTGTCTAGCTCCATTATTTAAATACTTTAAGCAAAATATTTCCACAAGTTTGCTATCCTAATAAATCACAAATTCCTCTTTTGAAAAACATTTAATTATAAGAAACATAAATTCACCTACTTTTAACCTTACTCTTTCCACGCTACATTTTTAAAAAATCAATTCTGAATAAATTTCCATATACAATTCTTTGCTAAAACGTCGTCAGTTTGAAACGAAAAATGTATTGAAAATTCTTCGTCTAAAGTTAAAAAAATATTTCGGCACAAAATCATTCGATCCGGTAAATAAAATATGAAGTATTGCGAGTTGTTTCTTTGGCGAAAAATAAATCTCGGTATAATTTAGTACAATTACAAACGAGTCCCCTCGAAAGTCGTCTCGCGTTTTCGTCGTTCTTAGATTCAATAAAGGAAATTGGCTACGAATCGTGCACGGAATTGCCGCGCGTAATGATTGGCATAAAAAGTGGCTGGCTGTTGAAATGTTGCTCACGGAACCAAGGTGCAATTTTATGGAACAAGGTTTTGTCCGACGCTTAGCAACGCGTTTAGGATGCATTTTGGTTCGGTGAATGTCGTCGTGTGCGGCAGCCTGCACCGAAAATTCGATAATGATGCAAAAAGATGAGAAACACAGCGAGACTGATCGTTCGACGAAGAAAGGATACGGTTTACTTTTCAGTCCTGCGGCGAACAATTTACTGAAACGAGAATTCTATTACATTCGCGTGTTCCGAAATTGATTGGACTATGTTAACCCCGCTTTTGATGGACGTGAAAGATTTGTGAATGGTGTATAGCTTGCAGAGAGGAAACGTTTGTTAACGACTGCACATAATTCTCGCAGTGGTGGTTTGTACACAAATTTTTCTGACGGAGTCACTTTTTTTTACATAAAAATGAAACTCGTGATAAAATTCGATACTGGAGTTGAATTATACTCGTAATTCGTTCAGTGATTTAATGTTTATTAATTTTTAATAAGATTTGTGATCTTTTATTTTTGTTAAGCCTTTTGACCTCGGAATGATTTGTGGAGAATAAATAAATAATCTGCAAATGTATCAATTAGATAATGCAATTTCTTAATTTAATAAATGAGTGTTTGATAGATAGAATTTATTTTCCGTAAATAATTAGCTCGACGAGTAAAGCGAATGTAAACAGTATAAAAGAGTAGAGTAATTAATTCAGAAACGGCTATTTACGAAATTAAAGCAAATATTTGTCAGAAAGTGGTAAACTACGTGAAATTATGTTACACGGAAGCTCTCTTCCAGTTATTTAATTTAATTTCAGAATTAGTGCACGCTTTATTCGCTTTTATTGGAACAGTTCCGTTTTACCGAGATACATTATTTTTATTACGACTTTGATGCATTTTATTCCTTTAAACATCGAAAATACATGCAAAAACGCGGGCTTTATATCATGGCGTGCTATTCACGGCGACGCAAATGAAAATGTCTACGAACAACAAAGAGAACAATTTTATCAAAATGAAGGAAGAAAAACTGCGAAAGCACGCCTATATTGGAACACTCCGGGCGTTATTTTCACACCCTACCTTTAACTACAATAAATTGCCATGAAACAACGACCAACCCTGCGATACGGGAACGTTTTATCGAAAACGAGAATCGAGGTTGTTCCATTTTCAGCATTCTCCACTTCAATGCGCGATTACCACCCTACACCAAAATACGTGGGGTGTAGATAGAGGGTGAGATTATTATTGCCACGCATCTTAAATTCCATAACTTTTTTTAACATAAGACACACATTAAAATTACGTACAGACACAATAATCATTTTATATAATCGCCATCTGTTTGACCAATGCAATCATCTTTAACCCCAAAAATGTTCTACTGCTACGGGGTCATTTATCATACAATAATCTACTACATATCTAACAAAATTTTTGAATAAAATTATGTGTTTGAAAACTTCCAGCGTAAAGTTACTAGCTTTCATAGTTAAAATAAAAATGAGGGTAAACAAGAGGTATAAAATATTTTACCAGATAAATGTATTTTACAGCAATTTTAGTTAGCAATATTTTACTTGGCAATTTTAAGAGCTATAGTTCATACTGTATATAAAAATGCGTTATATAGAACAGAAAGGTAATAACCAGGAGAGAAGAAAAACATCCCTTAGCAAAATATATATATTTACAGCAATCGCTAAGAACAGACACAAAGCGCAATGTTTTCACAAAATCAAATTACTTAGAAATATGATGCAACCTCATAAACATCTGCTTGTTCGCCACTTTTATTTCTTGGACGGTGTGTAATAAAGCTCAGGGTGGAAAAATGAACGCCAGACACCCAAAGCTGATACTTCGACGCGAGGGAAGCGGATATTAATGTCAGTTTGCTGCGAGCAAAGCGGATGCCGCTTCGCGAACGCTTTTATCCGACCACCAGCCGAGACGCACGTAATCCACCGGCACCCCATAAAGTTAATGAGTCATACCGGCTTCATGGGGCTTGAAGACGGTCGCTACGTCAGGTATAAGTCTGCACTAAGTCGCTCTAATAAGTTTCATGGAACTTTGGTACGAAAAGCACGGTTATTATCCAAGCGAACGCGTTTCGGCTTCTAATTGTTATCGTTAAGTCCTAGGGTATTTTGCGGGGAAAGGATCGTTTCGAATCGCCCCGAAACCATCGGGAATTAAACGTTTCATGGAAAGGGAATATCGTGGTAAAGTGACGCCGTTGCGTGTCGCGTTTCTGATCCCTTTTATCGAAACACTGTATTAAAACACGTGACGTGTTGTACACTCGATCGCGATAACTCGAATTCGGTCACGAATCGAACTCGTACGTGGTTCGTGTGACTTGCGGAGATTAGATCGGTGGATAAGAATGATCGGTAGCACTTTCGCCGAAAAATTGGTCGATGTGAACGTGTACTGTTCCTACTTAAATTAACATGTAAACTGTGTCTGCTAATTTTAAAGTTGCACTTAATTATATCTGACGATACGTCAGTTACTTCTGTTATGTACGTATTTTATGTGCGATCATTTGAGAAGATCTTTTTAAATTAACGCGCGTGGTGTACCAGGCTCGCACTTCTTCTTTTGAGCAGCCTGTATAAAAATCAATAGTTGCAGAACAGTTGAGAGAATGAAATAACGCGAGAATGAACATTTCGCAATTGGTGGGAAAATTTCAGCTACCTTTCAGCGACACGTACCGGTAACGACCGTCAATAGTGCGTTTTACATTTTCATGTAAATGCGAATGGAAATGTTGAAAATTAATATGACAAACGCTGATTGTGCGTCGAGCACTCGGAGTTATTTCAATGTGGTTCGTGTAACATGGTAAAATTTATAGGGAGATTAACACCCACCATGCGTAATATCAAAGTATTACGATCCTTATCTGTGAAACGTTTAGACGTACCTGTGACTCATACCGACTCGAGAGAATATTGAACGGTCGATCGGAAAAATTATACAGGAATCGTGATACATTCTATTTACATATTTACGTCATATTTAAATCTGAAACAAGAATTCGTTTCGTGTAATGTTTCGCTGCGAGAAATTGTAATTTTCATGAAAATCGATAAGAATTCTTTGTTCGTATTTCGAGCATCGAACTAATCGTTCGAGTTCAAAAATGAGTTTTACGAGATACTCGAGAGGGAGAACGATTATGGTGAATAAAAATAATTTGAATAAATTTATCGAAGTGTTTCGATGGTTGTGTAGAGATTGAGTGTGCCAGAGATTCAGCGAAAAAACCTACCACCGCCGCCGACAGATGGAAGCACACTATCGGTGCATCTCTCAGACTCCACTATACCTAACATTTTCTATAATCCTTACCATGCTAATCTATTATACAATCATATTCTTATCAAATCGTTTGCAGCGAATTATTATTTAATTAAACGAACGGAACGAAGTGGGAAAGTGTCGCAACTGATTTCAAACGTTTGCGAACAACGTTTAATTGTTTCGCGAACAATTAGATGTCGCGAGTAGAAACGTTTATCATTGATCAGACATCGCCCATTCAAATCTCTCGCTCTGATACAGTGCGTATCGAAGAATTAGACGCATCCTAATATTCATCAAACAGCACGCTGTGAGTTTAATGGACTTTTAATTGGATTTTGATGATGAGTGATTAAATACGTTTCAGATGTTTTGGAGTCATAAGAGTATGGGGTTCATGAATTTAGATCATATTGATTTAGATCCTATTAAGATGAAAGTTTGGTCGTGATTTATTTATGATGTCAGATAACTTTGACGCATTTAGAGTATGTTCATAAATGAACATTGTTAGTTATTAATCTAAGAACGATTGATTATAAATAGGTGTAGATTAAAATATTTAGTACAATGTTATTTAAAAAGTTTATTATAAAGCAACTTCATCTTACTGGTAATAATAAAGTAATTGACGAATCTTAAACATCTATAAAATATGTGTGTGTAAGATCCAAATAGACATATGGAAAGTATGATTCTCTTTTCCATTTTCCGAATACACCTCCAAATCCATTCTACAGTTCCAAGAAGTACGCACGGCATCCCATGATTCAGTTCCCGCCAAATTCACTAAGTGAGTCCTAAACCGCTATAAAATATACCCAGACTAACATCGTCATCCAAAAGTCGTTTCAAAAGTGCCTCCCCTTTCTCCACCCACCGAATGCGCCTCCAAATGGATTCTAAATTTCTAGGAAGTTCTCAAGGTATTTCAGTCATGACTCAGTTCCCGTCAAATTCGCTAAGTGGACCTTCCAAAGACGCATGTCGAATGTGCCGTTTCTCCTTGTACCTTCACTGCGCCCTCACCACAAGATTTCTAGGAATTGAAGCAGGAAAGTCTACTTTCCTCATTTTCGATCTAATCGATGTGAATGATCCGTGACCAACCGTGACTGGTACAACTGTGATTTCCCATCCCTGTCAGAAGACTGTATAAAACGGGAAATATGTTTTTCATTTTAATTAGAAGATCAGAATATTACAGTATGGTACCAAGATTCACCTCGTGGTGTGGACTATAAACGCTACACAAAGTACCCAAGATACTTCAGGTAAGCCAAATTCACTAAACGAATCCCAAACCGCAATGAGATGCAGTCTAACATCGTCGCCAAAAACACATATCGAAGGTCCCTTTCACCCATCGAGTGCACCGAATGCATTCCACAGTTCCAGGAAGTACCCGAAGCACTTCAGGCACGACTCAATTCCCGGAGACTGTCTAGTGCACTCCAATTACATGTTCGATACATGTACGTTTCGATTCGGCGTCGAGTGCAGCGACGGGCGCGCATCCGATTTTCCACGAGCGCCCGATGCACTCGGGAGAGCGTATTCGGTGTTAGGGAGGCTACAGGTATTCGCCTCCCCGTCACGCCACACACTTTTTCTCCCCCACGCATTCCATCGGATCGAGTGGCCCCGGAGCCCCGGAGGGCCACGACCCACGCGCCGCGACGCCGCCGCGCCGCTTTGCCGCTCAAAGTCGAATGACGATCGCGCCCCCACCACCCACGCAACCGTCGCGCGCGGCACGCTCGTCCTCGGCTCGAGCGAGTGGTGGGGGCAGAGGCCAGCCAATGGGCGCGCGTTCGTCGTACGCCGCGTCGAATCTCGGTCACGTGATTGGCGGCCGCCGATTCTTCGTCTCGCTCGCGACTGTAGTCGAACAGCATCGTTCTTTGAGGTTATGTCGCCTCTCTCCTCGCAACGTTGCGCTCTCTTGCTTCTCCCTTCGCGACATTGTCTCCCTTCGTCTTTTGCCGATCCGACTCCCACCCTTTCCGCTCCCTACCTCGCCTTTTTTCCTCGTCTCGCTCTCTCGCGCACGTTGAGATGCCACGAGGATCCTCGTCCGCCGAGCTTCTACGAACTTCTGGGCTTTCTCCCTTCGTCCTCCCGTTTCCTACCCTTTGTAGGGCGGCGGAGTTCAGCCGCTGAAATACTTGGCTGGCTTCGCTCGGCGCCGGAACCATCCACGCGGCACCGCTGATTATCTTTCCACGAGCCTTTGACACGTCTGTGCTCTCAGCTAGAGATACTGCCTAGATACGGAGAGAGTACCGATCGAAGTAACGCCACGACGTGAATCGTCGGTGAACGAACGGGTATTTTCGCAGCCGGGAAAATCGAATGGAGAGTCGGGAATTTGCGGCGGGACACTCCTTAGGGAGGGAAAACCTTGTCTCGTTGATAACATCGGTTCTCCGAACGGAGCACAGTTGTAACTCTCGGGTGTATCTCTACTTACAGAAATAAGATTGTACGAATGAGATTCTAGCGAACGTTAGTCACGCGTTTGTTGATTATTTACAACGTCGTGTGGATGGAATGCGAAGCTTGCGACAGTATTTCGAATTTGCTTAAACGGACGAATGGAAATGCAGTATGGTACTCTGTCGAAACGCATAATCAGAATTCCGGTTGCCTTAAATCAGCGAGCACGAGACCGCGAGTGCACGATAAGCACCGGTTCTATCCAATCGGGTATCAATTACGGAGCGGTTGCACGGTATCCGAGGAATACGTATCCGCGTTTCGTGCCGGGCATACGTGCACGTATGCGCGAGATAAATGCCGCGGCGTGCGTTTAATCGGTCGCACAAGTAGAAAGAGTAATTTCGAAAGAGCCGGGGAGGGAGTAGGAGGCACGTGCCAGTGGTGCGCGCGTGCGTGCGTCAGTCCGCGCTCTCGACACACGGTGGCACTCGGCTATTTTCGAAGAACGTGATATAAGCCTCGATGACGTTCGCGCTCGGCCCCGTACATGTGTCCCCGTCTAGAAATTACCATCACCACTTCGATCGCTACGCGAACCAGCCAGCCGGTTCTAATGACCTTTCGACGCGCGATACGCGTCACGAGACTAATCGCCTCTCTCGAGGAAAACGCTGCACGGCATTGTTTCTAATCGCGTGTCCGTCAATGAATGCACGATTTTCAACTGGATTCGACTTCTATTCCGACCCATTTTCTATTTCAGTTTCACACCCTCTTTCATTCGTTACGCCATTAAGTGCATTATCGTCACCGGAACGTCGTCTGAATTATTAAACGCGCGTATCACTGAAAACTCCAGAAAGTCATACGTTGGATTTCCACATAAATTACCGACAATTATGAATGAACCATGAAAAATTCCTAATCGTTTAGTCACGTTTAGGAATTTTTTTTCTAGCGATCGGAGATATTCGTACGACTCGCGATACGTTTTTCCAAAAATTACCCCCGATGGCACTTGACGAAAAATTCGATCGATTCGGAGGAGTCCTGAAGAGAAGCATGGTGGGGGTCAGCGCGAGGCAACCCGCCACGGTCGACGGTTCCGAGGTGTAGAGGGGTTAGACCCAGAAGTGGGGGGGCTCTTAAAGGCAACCGGGTGCCGTCCGACCGTCGGAATTCGGTGGTGGAGGGAAGTCCAGGTTAAACCGTCACGCGCTATCCCCTCCACGTGGCTCGTCGGTTTTCCCCCCACCCTTAAGGTGGCAGCGCCTCCACCGGGCATTCCATCGGGTGGCACGCTTCGACGGGACGACAGAAGACGTTCGTCGTTCGTTCAGTCAGTCGTGCTCTGACACCCGTCCCAAGTGGTCGTCAGAGTTCAGTGAATTCATAGCGAAGCGAGAGCAAGTTAGCCAGACTAGCAAGGGACACGGTTCTCTTACTACGTTCTCGGCCGAATATTCGTACACGGAGACGTATACTTTTTCGTCCTCGTTCTGTCAGTCACGCTTGGATTACACGCTGGCCATCTCTGGTCAGACATCAGTGAGAACGCACCAGCCAACTTGGATTACCAGTGCAGTGCTACGCGGCAAATTGTGCGTACGATTTGTCGGTCGCTTTTCATTCTGTGATACACGAAGAGTTGACGCACGATGGTGACCGGAGTGGGTGCCACGATGCCAACAGGCGGTGTCACCGTTGGTGCCACACCGCCGGCGCAACACGTGCCCCAAGAGGCTGGACAGCCCACTGCGCAAACCACCACTACGACTACAACCACCAGAAGATCAGGGGAGAATCGACGGGTTAGTGTCTTTGACAGAGACGTAGCTTCTTTTTGGAGCGGTTTCGTTCGTTGTCACGAGACCACCGATCTCGTGATGTCCGTTCGATCGAGAATCCACAAACAGTATCAGTTTCGTGATTCGAAATCAAATATTCGATAGCAGGATCAACGACGCGATTGCACGATTTTACGTATCCGGAATTGTCTTTGGAATTGAATAGATCGAGTAGAGTTTTCGGGGAAATGTACATTGTTGTGCATGAATGTGGAACGCGTCCATTCTGAACGACATTCAATAGAACTAGCTATTCCTTTCGCGAAACAGCGACAACAGAACATTGTATTCGGCTCGGACTGTTGTCCCGGGTTCATTATGATCCTTTAGAAATAGAACACCGGACTGAAGTAGCTTAACAGTGTGTTTGACCTGGCGATTTCTTTTCTGTTGCAGAGTAATAAACCGATTATGGAAAAGCGGCGACGAGCCCGTATTAACAACTGTCTAAACGACCTGAAGACCTTGATACTGGATGCCATGAAAAAAGACGTAAGTATCCTAGCATCGTACATTTCGAATTTTCGTGCCTCGATAATTCTCGACAGTTGTCCGCTCGTAAACTAGTCTCGGCTGTCACGATTTTTCACCGGGAATTCGAGCCAACTCCTAACATCCGAGCCCTTACATAATCGTCGAATTCTCTTTCTGATTGCAGCCAGCGAGACACTCGAAACTGGAGAAGGCGGACATCCTGGAGATGACGGTGAAACACCTGGAAACGCTCCAGCGTCAACAAGTTGCGCTAGCCGCCGCGACAGATCCGACCGTGTTGAACAAATTCCGAGCTGGATTCACGGAATGCGCCGGTGAGGTTGGCAGGTTTCCCGGTCTGGACGCCTCTGTGAAGAGACGTTTGATGGCCCACTTGGCCTCATGCCTCGGACCGGTCGACGCTAGCAACAACAACACCCAGAATCAACAGCCTGTCCAACCGGCGCCACCGACCACGCAGCTCCAAGTGCACATTCTACCTCAAGTGGACGCGACACCGAGGATCCAGGTTCAACAATCGAACGGGATCTTCTTCACGAACGCGAACGGCACCGGTCTCCAGCTAGTGCCGACCAGGTTGCCGAACGGCGACATCGCTCTGGTTCTTCCAGCCGGAGCAAAAGCGACCCCGGTCACGTCCCCGGCATCGTCTCCAGCCCCAACATCGCCTCTGCCGACTCTGATTCCGATTCCTCAGAGAACGGCGAGCACGGCGTCGGCATCCTCCTCGTCCTCCTCGGCCAGCTCGACGTCCACGTCGGCGGAGAGTCCTGTCGGCTTCGAAGGAGCTCCAGCAGCGTTTCGCGAACAACCCGTGCCGTATAGCACCGGAAACAGTCACAGGGACGTTGCCACATCCCCGGCTAACGGGTACACCAGCGATCCGGAGTTCGACCCCCGCGTCTACAGCCCACCTCTTCAGAAACCTCTCGCTCTGGTGATGAGGAAGAGCGTGGTACCAGAGGTCGAGGACAAACCATGGAGACCGTGGTAAAAAGTACGTCGACCTACAACTGGTCGCGGGTGATAAAGACAGTCTCGAGTGATAAATACGCTTCGAACGACGACGAAGACACGTGGGTTCAGTTCGTCGTTCGTCGAGCCGCGAGAAATACCGCGGAACACGGATCATTGTTCCTTACACGTATCGCATTAGGAGTCAGGAGTGCGGTTAGGATAGAAGATGTCCTGCGAGCTAGGAGATCTTGTCCCAGAGCCGTGAGTTCAGTAATTCCCGAGTGTGTGCAGTCGGCCAGTAGCCTATGAGGCAGTGCCTTATACAGTGCCTTGTAAATAATAATTCTATGATCGTTGAATCGAGTTCGTCGTAACAGCCGGAAGAATGTAAGGATCCTTCGCGTCGTGTACCTTTTTTTTCGTTACGCCTTTATCGTTTCATTTCGTTCACGCGTTCCATCCCTTTACTTCGACCCTGTTTTTCGCATTCATTTTCGCTCCTTTCTTTCTCCCCTTCGTTTGTACATATTGTTAGACGGATATCGTATTTTAAGTGCCTTACGCAACAAGAATCACCGAGGTCTTCCATTCTGTTTCTTGTACGTAAAACGCCAAGCGTGTGTGGTGTACCGTGTTGTAAGTACAAGGAACCCTTGTAACTAACGCGAAACGCCTAGTTTGTAGTTTAGTTAAGTCCAGACGCGAAAGAGTGTGTGTGCGCGTGCGTGTGCGTGTATGTGTGGGTACTGCGTGCGTTATGATCGTCTTAATTTATATTTATATGAGTGCAGAGAAATGAAATTTATAATTCCTCTCTATTGTGAGAATAGAAAAGATCGACGCTTATCACTGCAAGAGCATCAAATAAATATTGATCTCTTTGTGAAAACTTAACTATGGTCTCATTATTCGACTGCTTTCTCTCAACTTGCCTCGTAATCCTAGTAACTATCCTTCCACATACATAAGTTCATCGATTCCTGTTAACTCTTTCAATAATACCTTAAAAATATTTCAAACATAATTGACTATTCATGTGGACTCGGCTCATTATCATGACTGTAGTTCTACTATTATTTTAGTTTATGCTATTTCTTTTAAACTATTAGCCTTAAAGTTATCTTAGAAGATATTTAGGTAATTTAGTCGAGTAATTACCTAAGTAATCTAACCGTGAAACGTCGTTATCGATATTCTTTCCATCTTTCGCATTAAAATTGTAGGTCATTCATAAGCATAACTTTCATACGGCATTTTAAGAAATCTACAAGTTCGGACAATTCAGAAGCGTTTGTCTGCCGCATCCACGCTGCTGCAGCTCAGAATCCGAACTAAGCGAAGGTACAGAGCCTTCACCGCCGAGGTGCTGCCACCTAAAGGCGGAAATCGTAGGTTCCCCCAAGTTGAACCGGTCGCGAGACCCCTTTCCAGGCCCCGGCGCCCAAAGGGGCCCAAAATCCACCCCCACTCTGAGTCAGGCCAAAAGCAAGCGTGCCCAAGATTCTGCTGCCCTCTGCTGTCTACCGCTCGAACACCATAAGACCCTTAAATCCACCGATTTCTCGCCCTTTTCCCTCTCGTCCGTTAACAGAGGGCGCCTCGGGACCGATTCACATGGTGTACGTGATCATTTTTCGGCCAACTCGAATCGACGATGAAATGAGCGAGGATGGATTAAAGATTATCAAGCAGCACGAGAATCTAATCTCGAGACTGGCTCCCCTGTCGCGATAACCGATTATCACCTCCGGCTTTCTGTAGCAATCGTTTATGAGTAATTTTCCAGCCAACAATCCAAGTCCTTCGGTTCGCTTCCGGCTCGAGGAAAATTCTTGAAAGCGTGCAACGGACTGGCTAAAAATATGTGTAATCTGCCGGTGAAAGCACAACACTTCCAAGAAGCTAAATTTATTGCCACCTCCACGACCGTTCTTCAGGGTCTACCGCATCTGACGTCCCGACGTTGAAATTTCAGAAATCTGTCAAACATCCGTTTAAGATTTGTTTCCTGGATGCTCGGCATTCGACGCAGACAGTGTGTCTTTTACAACTAGCTCGTATTATCATAACGCTACTCTCTTTCGCGGCATAATATTGCGACGCAGACGAGAACGCAACACCTTATCGTGTTTGATCGTGAACTCAGGCCACGGGTCAAAATAAATAGCGCCATGGAGTTGTAGTTCACCTTTTCTTCGCACAGAAATCGCACGATTTCCATTTTTCCGTCCTAGATTGCGATACAACGACCTCCCCGGTTGCCATCTGACCCCGTAACCACGGGTTTCCACAGACGGCTATGAAAAATTCTGATTTTATGCCGTCTCGTGAATTGCATAAGAGCCGCGAACAGGAGCTAGAACTCCTAGTTATCTGCGCGGCGTCGAGCCGGTTATCTTTCGTTACGTAAAATCTTCAGACAAACAGGTCTCACGAGATATAACCACGAGGTCTGATCGGATTCTCCTCGACTAACCTCTCACGTACGATCTTCGAAACCATTTTAGACCGGTACCAGGTACGGTTGCTTCCCTTGTACCGGGACTAACTTTTATGAGCTGCTATACACTTTCAATATGGTAATTCTTCGCGATTTATTTGCATTACTTTTCAAAGCCACAAATAAATGACATTCCACAGTCTTAAAGCCGTAAGTTGAAACATTCCAAAGTTCTGAAGTCTCAAAGTACGAATGGTAACAAATTTCTGTGCTCGAATGAAGATGGGTTCAAAAGTTTCTGTGTTCCAATGTACAAAATTTTCAAGGTCTGAGTTTCAAAGACCCAACATTTGAAATCCTAATGTTCAGCAGTTTCAAAGTTCTAAATTTTTAACAATATGAAGTTGTAGTATAACAAAGTCCTCAAATTTTGAAAATCTTATATTTCGAAGTTTTAAAAGTTATACATAAAAGTTGTAAGTTCAAAAATTCCGAAATTCCAATATCCCAAACTCTCAAAATAATAAAATACCAGTATTATGAAGACCCAAAATTTCAACATCCCGAAGTTCAAAAGTTCTAAAGTCCCAATACACTGAAGTCCCGATGTCCCAAAGTCCCAATGTCTCAAAGTTTCAATACCCCAAAGTCTGAATATCCCAAAGTACAATACTCGAATGTCCCAAAGTCCCAATTTGCCAAAGACCGTATGTCCTACAGTCCCAATATCACAAAGTTCCACTATCCCAAAATTCAGGACTTCCAATATCCCAAAGTTTCAAAGTTCTAAACCTAAAATCTTGAAATTCCAACATCCCAGTGTTAAAATTTCAAAATTGTAAACTTCTTAAAAATTCCCACTGCTGCAAGCTCACATTAGACTTCCCTAATGGCAATATAGTAAATTATGACCCTGGCATTAAATACTTATAATACATAAAATATCCACAAATAAATATAAGTACACGAGTGACGGGACCTCCTTGACCACCACCATTTTCCTCTAGGGAAACGCGAAACCGTTATTATGCTTTAGTCGTCGGTCCGTTCAACGAATCGTTCGGTGAAACGTTCTTTATTTATTAGCCTCGACCCGGGCTGACTTTAATGGTCATTAGGATGATAATCGGGCCGCATAATTTAGTAGGTAATTTAATTAAATCGCGCGACTGTTCGTGTCGCCGGCCATTATCCACGCGGTGACAAAAAGAAAGAAAATGAAAAAAGACTGTCCTCCGTTGCCTGGAACGGAGCGGAATCCTTTCTCCTCTTTTGTCCGCGCGAGCAGATCTTTTGTTCTGACCGTGGAGGCAGCCTTTGCTTCTAAAATTGACAATGCCTTCCGTTCGCGTCTCGTCGTAACGAAAAACACGTCGGCTGCGCAAAAAAGCAGGCAACGTGTTCTCTGATTCATAAACACACTCGCGAGTCTGTACTGTTCGGTTAGGACTCGCTGATAATTATTCAAATGCGACAATTAATACGCAAATTTCAAGATTTCGACCAGTCTTCGCGATTTCTTGCTTGGACAGGTGGACGAGTCTCACTTGTATAAATTTAAAACCTGTAGAAGCAGTGGAACAGAGGTGGAAAGGGGAATTTGCGAGGTTATGGGAAGATACGGATGAAATGTTTTATTGCGTTGTTCATGTCCTACTAAATTAATCGAGAGACTTCAACTTCCTGTACACATAATATAATTTATTGATATGCTTCAGGAAAACGTGATACAAATGATTGTGCTGCGGAGAGAATGTTAGGTTTAATGAGATGTACGAATGTTTAGTTGGCTGTTAGGGATTGTATCGGTTTGTCTGCCAACTTAGACACACATAGTACTTTCGGTGTAGAAACTTATGAAACGGTTTTGTAGCCTTCCAGTTCACTCTTCAATTGGTAAACACTTGATTATGCACCTAAAGCTTCATAACTCTTAAACTCTATGGCTTCTTGAAGAACTTCCTTCAAGTACGACTGATCAAATTATTGGAGCCTCAAAAGGGATATTGTATGATCTTGCCTTTTATATTGTCGAGTGTATGTTTGTAATGTTCAAAGATGTGTGCCTCGAAGAAAATAATAAAAATTCTGTCAAACTTCTTATTGAAAAATTAATTATTTTGATGTAAAATTGTCAGGTCAGGTGGTTCCTATAATTTGATCCACTGTATCCCAGAAAGATTCAGTTTAACATGGCTGTCACTAAAAGATTCATTGTTTCAATGAAAAATCATCAATCCGAGCAGGTATTTCCACCAATTCACCTGCAGTATCTCAAAAAAAAAAAAACAACGTATAAGAAAACGGTCGATTACACTAATCCAAAGGATGTGTATGACCTCATAACGAGTTACTCATCAGAAAGTAATTAGAACCGTAAACGCAAGAAAGATTCCAAACGAATAAGGATTTTCCTGCGAGGAGCATAGAAAAAAGTCCCTGCGTAATTCACGATGATGAATTCGTCACAATGTAAATTATCCGGAGTCCATTCACGCGACGAACGATGAAAATCCGATCGGAAGCGCGGAGTCTTTAAGAATTCCCCTTTTGTCGGGCAATCAGCTGATTCCTAGAACCGTGCGAGCGTCTACTAGTTCGCCGCATCGACTTGGCTCGTTGTACGGTCGCGGTCGCGTGGTTTCAAGGACAAGGCAAGGTTGACACGCGCCGCCACTCGCAAACAGCAAGTGGGGGGTCTCTCACTCGATCTCATTCTCTCCCTCTTCGTTTTCTTCTCTCTTGTTCACAGCATCTCTCTATGCTCCGCTGCGTATCCCCCACGCTCGCGAGCCGCGCGCGCTGCTCGCTGTAGTACAGTCAGCAGCAAATCTGGCTTCCCTAGGGAAAATGCAACCCAGGAGGACTTGGTCGATTTTCAGGAATTTTTTGCAAATTTTTTAATTTTTAATGGGTTATGAATTTGAAGATTTTAGGATTGTGGAATTTGGGAGCTTGAAGATCTGTATAGGGATTGGTCTAGGAATTGACCATTTAGGTATTTGTCAGTTTAGGGACTTAGGAAATTAGGAATTTGATATGATCTCTGAACTTGGGCAATTTGAGAACATAGGTAGGTACGTAAAGTACAGAGATATTTGGAGATATAGGTACTTGAGGTCATAGGTATGCGGAGACATAAGAATATGGGAACCTACGTATCTAGGGTTGTTGGAATTGGCGCGTTTAGAGATTTGAGGGTCTAGAAACTTGGGGATTTTGAGGTTCGAAGATCTGTGGATATAGAAATCTAGGAGGTCTAGCAATTTGGGGTTTGAAGAGTCAAGTCTGAAAATTTGGAGCCACACGTATCTGGTGGCTTTGTAATTTGAGGACATAGATATTCGGAAGCCTTGTAATTTTTTAACATTGTAATTTAGTAACCTTGCAATTTGGTGGTCTTCAGAATGTATCTAGGAGCTTGAACAAATTTAAAGATCTTATGACATAAAAATTTGCGAATTTCAAAAATATGAAAACTGTAGAAGAGCTTTGAAATCTTGAAAATTCGAGGGCTCATCAAATTTAGGAAAGTTAAAAAATTTGAAAGTAGAATAATAAGAAATTGTGAAGTTTGCGTACGTGGTCTAATCAAAAGAAATCCAACGTTGCACCCGAGTGTACTCGAGCCTCGAGCCTCGCCTCGCTTCGCCTCGTCAATCTCGCGTTGATAAGTGCTATCCGGTGACACGGTGCCGGAGCACACGATTATTATCTCTATCCCGCGGAAAAATGCTGCGATGCCTTCTGGCTTCCTACGATTCTGTTCCGCTGCCTGGAACGAGAGGAACATAGTGAGACTCCAGTAGTAAGTACACGGAAAGGAGGAGTGGGAGCGTCGTTACGTAGCGAAACGATGTTTGATCGTTCTTGATGTTAGACACGATCAACAGATGCAGTTTTGGTCGCCAGAAGATAAGCCTTGGGCTACGGTGGCAGGAATGGTAACATAACTAACGAGAGTTGACTACCCTATCTACTTGTGATCTTTCTTGCTCTTCTGCGATTATGTTCACTGCATTTATTCAGCATTCTATGTCTAATGTAAATATGCATTTCTATGTCTTACAAAAATATGTGGACTTGCTGTGTTTTATTGCTGTGATACTTTGAGACACAGTTTTTATGTTAGGTTTATTTATATTGGATTTCTACTTTATCATTTATATTTGGATGTTGTTTCTCTCATTTACATGTAGTTATTACCTGTCTTATTTATATTTGACATTGGTGGTATATACAAATTAGGTATAATCTATTGTGAATTATATCGAAATTGCATTTTGTGCTGTTAGAAGTATTTTGGGAAGTAGGTTCAGTTTTCGCATATCATTAGTGTAATTGATTTTGTTTAAAAGTTATAATTTAAATACAGCTATCTTGTACACTTTAAATTCACAAATAATATTAAAAGAACAAGAAGAAATTTTAAACCACGTTTCTTACGTGCCATAATATCAAGACGCTAGAAGTCTTCGTTTCATGGAAGCGTGTCTGTCTACTGACGGTCTGATCACCGCAGTCCTATTCTACTTACGCCGCGCATCGCGAAACTTCGTGCAAATCAGACAAATCCCTTGATCAATTTAATTAATCATTTTCAACTATCTTTATACTATATATTACACAATAAACGAATTACCATGTAACACATAACTCTTCAAATCTATCTTATTCTTTCTATTATTCATTTTAAAATTGCTGCTGAAAATAATTATCAATAATTGAGATTACTAAATTGTGTCTACACTACAATATTTAAATTGTCCGCGTTCTCAACTATTAAATCAGAATCCTATTTGACCACCCAAATATGTAAATCCGAATGCTACCAAATATTCCAATATCAGAACACCCGATTCCACATTACAGTCCCGCACCGATCGTATAAGGGAGCTCGTGAATAAATCAGTCTTGGAGTTCGAACGCCATAAGCGTCACGAAGGGCCACGGAACGGGTGCACCCGTTCGAAGATTAGCCGTTTGTCCTGCCTCTCACGTACACAATCGTCTTGGAAGTTTTTTCCAAGGCACCGTTTATCGTGCAGCCGTTCGCGAAACGCGAGACGATGCGATCGAACGTGGCCCTTCGACGCGAAGCAAAAGAAGCCGAGCATTTTCGTGCGTTCCACGTGCCACAGGAATGGGTTGTTCGGGTTTCTTTGGGTCTCGATTTTTGGCCAGCATGCTCGTTGCCCCAAACACGAGCCGAATGCCGCGGAGCTGACGGGCAACTGAGCCCTTGACGAACGTAAAATATCGTTCTGCCGATAAGAAGTGCATTCTATGCTATTGCTTTGCATGGATCCTACTGGGGAATGGTCCATCAAAGAACCTTTCTTCTATAATACATTTCTCATATGTTACTTTTATCACATTCTGAAGCACGTTTTTGAAAAGATCTCTGTTTTTTCGTAGTTCGGTTTTATTAGATTGTGATAGGTTAGTAAAATTCAAAGATATCACTTCCAGACTTTATAGATACGTTGGAATAAAAGAATTGTGTACAATTTTGGAAAGGACTAAAGGAGTATAGAGATGTCATAATGACATGTCAAAATTAAAGAATAGAAAATTGTAAAATTTCTACATATGTAGACCTCCAGCGTAAACTACCATACTAGCTCTGAAGTTTAATGGTCAAAAACTCGCAATTTCACTGATTAGAAAATCACATTGAACCAGAATTGAGTAAAAAGATTATGAAATTGACAGTTAGTCTGCTTCACACTGTAATACAGGAGAATTTAATAGAAGATAAAACGGTTATTGAATTAACTTATCAGGACATAGCTCCCCACATCTATTAAACTCGAGCTGACAGTCTGATCGCTAAATAAACCGGAGAAGAAACTGGCGTTGTTCATCGAAAGGCAAATTCTTTCGAAGTACAGGCTTCACAATGACGCAGCGAAACGACGAACGGAATAATAATAGCGAGCCAATTAATCGTGCAATTAATCGAAAAGCAGCTGACACTTTCTGACGGGTGGTTCTGAAAGGAGTCAGTGTTGGAGCACGATTCCGATTCAATGCATACGCAATACGTCGACGTCGTGACCGTTCGTTCTATCGATGTTTCCTTTCTCTGAATGGCGGTTTTGTATTTCGAGAATGTTAATATGACGAAGCGTCTGCTAACGGCTGCCAGACGCTGAATAATCAAACGGAATACCTAAGCAGCTCAAATTTCTTCGGCTGTTCGGAAGTGAACGATGTTTATTTCGAGGAACGACGAAGTTGGCAACTTTTTCGAAGCGTAATCAGCGAGTCTCGAATCGATCGATTTCACTTTGTTCCGCTTACGAACGAATTTTTGGGTTGGGTTTTTAGTCGATCGAACTCTAGCCATTCGTTGCGAAACTCCGTTAATTTCTCTTCGGATCGTTAATAAATTTTTAGATTGGCAATCTCATTTTTAGTTGTAACGCATACAACTTGCCAGTGAAATTCGTAAGTTTTACAATTTATTAGCAATTATGTCATTCTAAAGAGTGACTTATACCTTCAATCTTTGTTTAATAGCAGCAGTACCATTAATCTTCATTGTTTGAACGAAGTTATAAATAAACCAACAATAACCAGATTGATCTTCGGTTATGCGATTATATTAAAAGGCCTATTAATAGACTTCCAACAAACAAAGAATGAAATCGTTGTTCAAACATATGACGTTTAAGACGTATTGGTCATTTAAAAATCCCTGGAAGCTTGTTTGTATTGGATGTATTCCCCGATTGCGAAAGGGACACAGATTTTTCGGATTCAACACGAAACACGTTGTCGTGCTATTCTTAGGACAGATCAAGCTCACTTACAACGTCTACATTTACATAGGTCGCAGATCTATCGTATCGATCTACGCTAGTCACGATCGACCATTGTTCTGAAAGCTCTCTCTCTTTCATGACACTTCGGAAACCTTGCTCGCCCAGTGTAATCCCGTATTTACATATTTCCGAATGCCCATCTACGAATCGAGCTAAACCGTAGCTTCTGTAGCAGTATAATACAACTACTATAGTACAGTTATTACTAAAAGTAGTATAAGAGGAGTATCTTTATTTAATCACTAACTAAAGTAGCAAAGTATTAAAGTCAAGTAATTATCCGTAAATTATCCATAATATTAAAATAGAAGGAATCTGACAATTTATCAAAAGAATTATTAGAGAAGTATAATTTTCTACAAAGATGGCACTCTAATATCCCTTACTGTAAGAGCAAATTACCAACAGAAATTTCAACAAAGGATAATCCTGCTGGTCTCAAGTTCCGCCCTTCAATCATCCCGCATGTAGACAGACAATCGAACAAAGAGGAACACGTGACTTGATCCACGAATGATCCAATTCCCGTAGAATTATCGAAGAGGCTCGCGTGGGACTAAGGACGTGCGAGAACACGAGCACGGTAATTTAGGTTAATAACGTTCGTCCAAAGGGAAAGAGACGAACGCGTGACGACATCATCTTCATCCTCGTGTCTCAGGATTATTACGATTATCATCGGTCCACGTACGTGGCGCGGAGGTAGCCGTCCT
Organism: Megachile lagopoda; assembly: GCA_036983795.1. Lineage (NCBI taxonomy): Eukaryota > Metazoa > Arthropoda > Insecta > Hymenoptera > Megachilidae > Megachile > Megachile lagopoda. The sequence goes on along the minus strand of CM072797.1, from coordinate 7,102,070 downwards.
GCGTGATATGCGTGTGTGGGTCGTGGAACCTGAAGTTATTTATGAAGCGTACCACGAACAGTCCGTGTGACCGACTATCTGATGCTCTTATTTCGTTGTTTGCTTCCGTACGCGTAATACTCTCCGAGCTAGAAAACCGCGACACGTGCGCACGCCACGTGGGTGAGCTCAGGGAAACGTGGACTCCTGCTACCGGCGGTGAATCGTGCCGAACAATGCGATCTTGTTCTCCGCTTCGGGCTTGAAAGCGATGCTGAATTCCTGAGCGACGTCTGGATGAGGAAGAATTTCAACGGAGCAGAGATTCGAGGGAGAGTGATTCTTGGCGTATGGTGCGCTGATAATCTTGAGAAGATGTGGTGGAATCGTAAGTGATGAATTTTACAAATTTGGGAATTGGGAGAGGGAGAAAATGGGGAATTTGGGAATTTATGGGGTGGGATGTGAAGAATATGGGGAATTTGGAGAATTGCAGAGTTGGAATAGGGTGTATCAGGAATTGGGATCTGAGGAACAGGGTGGTTGGAGAGATTAGGGAATTAGAGGGTTGGAAATTAGGGAGTTTGGGAAGTTGGGGAATTGGGGAATTGAGGAAATTGGGAATTGGGAAATTGAGAATTGGGGAAATTGGGAATTGGGGAAGTTGGGAATTGGGGGAAATTGGGAATTGGGGAAATTGGAAATTGGGGAAGTTGGGAATTTGGGAAATTTGGAATTGGGGAAATTGGGAAATTTGGAATTGGGGCATGTGGGAATTGGGGAAATTGAGAATTGGGGAAATTGAGAATTGGGGAATGTGGGAATTGGGGGAAATTGGGAATTGGGGAAATTGGAAATTGGGGAAGTTGGGAATTTGGGAAATTTCGAATTGGAGAAATTGGGAATTGGGGAATGTGGGAATTGGGGAATGTGGGAATTGGGGAATGTGGGAATTGGGGAATGTGGGAATTGGGGAATGTGGGAATTGGGAAATGTGGGAATTGGGGAATGTTGGAATTGGGGAAGTTGGGAATTGGGGAATGTGGGAATTGGGAAATTAGAAAATTAGGAAATTGGGACATTGAAACATAGGGAATTTGGGAAACTAAAAAGTCAGGAAATTTGAAATAATTAAAGAACTGAAAAATTTTGAAATTAAACTTCAAGAAGGCAAGAAGCAAATAAAAAAGTTGTAAGTTGGAATTTGCTAGTCCGCAAGTTGAAAACGTGGAATTTCAATAACTGGTCGATAAATTGTCAGATTAAAATATCAGAAACAAGGGATTATACGAACCTATAAAATCCGACATTTTTATTTCCCATTTTCAATTTCTTTGAATCTGAAAAGAGTAGTAAAAGTGTAACTCGAGCGATCGATCCTTAAAATGCGTCGCGCTAATAATCAACGTGAAAAGCCGCGTGTTCAACGCCAAATAAGCCGAAAGCACGCCATTAGCGTATGTAAATATCTCGTTCGGACAGGAATCAATTACCCTGGTCGTCCTCCTGCAATGCCCGCGTCGTTCCATGCATAGCAATGAAGTGGAGGCACGAATGGGTACAAAAACAGCCCAACAGCGAGGAGAAGCCACTTAAGACGTAATTGCGCGTAAAGCGCTCGATGATTCCGCGAACCTCGGTGCCGAAGGTGTGAACGCGAGAATTTTAATGCGCTCGAGTTTAAATGAAACGCGAACCTGCTCCGAAATCAGCTCGTTCTGATGAACAAATTTAATTAAAAATTTTCGTTAATAGGATGCGCGTTCAAATTCGACGGAAGATATATGAACTTGAATCTCCACCTTCTTACTTTTATAAGACAAAATAAATTGATATGGTTCGGGGAACTTATTACGGAGCAAATTAATTGTCATTGAATAAGTAAATATTGGTATGGAACAATTTTTTTGAAGATTATACTTTTTTTTAATCAGAGGATTATGGAGATTCGGGGTGCTTCAAGGTATATTTGGAGAAAGGTAGAAATTTTGTGGGAAGGTGTCGAATCTTGTTATATTGACATTTTTATTATTTTGAGGAAGATCGTTTACGGATTGGTTGCGATACAAAATATTATGATGATTGTCATGATTTATGGATACTTGTTTGATTACTAAACATTATAATACGCATTGGATTGCGATTTGTACCAATACGTTAGATCACCACGTATTGTATCGATACGTGTTAGATCACAACGTCTGTTACGCATTAGATTTCTATGCGTTAAATCGTTATTGCACTACCACGCGTCACTTCACTATAAGTTAGATCATCATGCGTTAGATCACCACAAGGTAGAGTATCACGAGTTAGATCGTCGTAAATTAGAACACTATAACTTAAATCGTCGTTAATTAGATCACAACGCGCTATATTGTCACGTGTAGTATTATCGCGCGCTTTAGTGTCACGCGCCGCAGTGTCACACTTCGAATTGTCACGCGCCGTAGTGTCGCGCTTCGTATTATCACGCGCCGTATAATCACGCGTCGCATTGTCACGTGCTATATAATTTTTCAATCAGCTCACAAATTCCAAGAATTCTTCACTTCTATATTAAACTGGAATCAACTGTATTTTCACAATTTCTTAACTGTTTAACTCACCAATTCTTTTCTAAACCTGCCTATAAACTTACCTATTAATTTCTCAGTACCAAAAATACTAAAAAATGACCTTACCTTCCTCCAAACCCAAAATAACACACACCTCAGTCTTATAAATCTCATACTCAAAATATACCCCTGATATTCTACGTTTCGAAAGAGAAAAATTTCGCAACTTTAAACGTCACATAATATGTTAATGAATTTGAACATTAATGAACCCATAACGACAATCGATATTTCTGTGTAACAGTTATGACAGTCATTGATTCAAGGGGGGTTATTAATAACACAGAAACGAAAGTTTTATCACTTTTCGCGAGCAAAGATGAGCGTTACAGCGAGATTTTGATTAACGTAGAGTGCAGATTTTACGATGCAAGCCGTCAAATGCAACGGTAATCGAGGACGATGCTTATTGGACCGGGTGCGAATTATGCTCTGAAATTGCCCTCGAACGTAGCCTCTTTCGTCGCAAAATTTGCGACGTTTTTACGATCCGTTAAACAGCAACGAGGTTATTTATTCTTTGCTCCGGCAAGCACCAGTTACCGCGAACAAGGACAACGAAAATATTCTGCAAGGAGACTTCAAGCTCTACTTTTTTCTCCTGAGAATGTTTCAAAAATTTCCATCTCTGTAAAAGTGACTAAACACAAAACTAAATCTTTCGTTTAATCTCAATAAGATCAGAATTTTATTTTAACAATTCGTAACATATCAAAAAGTTTCTTTCTATCGATATAAATGCTTGTTCAAACTTTTAAAAGTGTTTCAAGTACGTTTTAAACGTTGAATAACTTTCTTAATATTTTACACTCAGCTTCGATTATTATGCCCTTAAACTGTAGTTACAGTAATGTCAATAATATCATCTGTATTATCTTTATTCGTCCTTCGTATCGCCGGTAATTAAACACGATGATAGTGATAAACCGTTGATTACGACATGCTGTAATAAAAATCGATTATGAACACCGGTCACCTATAGCACGACTTTTATGCCGACACCGCGTCACGCATGACTTTGGATTAGCATGATTTTAACCAAGCAATAAAATAGTAGTTAAGACGCCGGCCAGGTCGGTAAAAAGTACACACAACGTGTTATCACGAACAAGAAAGAAATTCTATCTTTTTGTCGAATAATCGTTTCGTTGCTGATTAAACCTGAATCGCACGTGATCGTAAGTCACGAGTCCGCAAAAGCGGTTGTAGCTAGAACAACCTGCGTCGCAACGCTTTTTCGATCGAAAAAGAATTTAAATTACTTATTTCGGAAAAAATTATGAAATCGAAAGGTCATTGGTACTTAGATACGAAAGTTTTTAATTTGACAGTTTGGAAATTTGGGGATTTGGCAGTATTGGTATTTGGGAATTTTGGGTTTTGGATATGTGGAGACTTGGGGATGTAAGGATTTGGGGACTTAGGGATTTGGATATGTGCAGATTTGGGAATGTAGGAATTTCGGGATGTAGAGATTTGGGGGTGTAGGGATTTGGGGGATGTAGGTATTTGGGAGTGTAGGGATTTGGGGATGTAGGAATTCGCATATGTGGAGATTTGGGAGTGTAGAAATTTGGATATGTAGAGATTTGGGAGTGTAGGGACTTGGAACTGCAGAAATTCAGGAGTGTAGAGATTTGCATATGTGGAGATTTGGGATTGTACGGATTACAAGTATAGGTATATTTGGAACTATAGAAACTTGAGAAAGTAGGAACCTGAAAAGATCTTAAACAATTTGAAAATTAGTACCTCCAAAAATATAAATATATAAGATCAAAGTTTGACGGCAAATCATAAAGACCTAACTTAATTTTTAGGCAAAGAAAGTCTAAGTACCCAAGTGTAAAGCGAGACCATGACACGTTAGTTTTCGAGCGAGGAAAACGCATTCCCGTGAACAGTTCCCTTTCTCTTAGCCTTTACATTTTTTTCCCTTCATGTCGAAGGCTACACGGTGCTCCAGAAAATGTACTGGAACAGAAGCATAATTGCGCTGATTGCCCTTGCACACTGGAACGGCTCGTGCGTTCCACAGGAACGATCATTTCTCTGGCTCCCATAATGATTCCTTTCGTGCAATAAACACGATGGCAGAAACCAATGACTGTGTTTACAGGCAAAATTAAAATTCTTAAGAGTTGCGTTTCGAACCGGTTCAATGACTGTTTGCGTGGATACCTTCGCGATTTAAATCGTTCTTGTGTCATTGGTAACGCTAGCTCTGTCGAAATCCTTGTTAAATCACTGATTTTACTTTTAATAAATCTCGTTTTATTACTTTGGTGATATTTAATCGGGGGAACTTAATTCGTTTCTGTATTAATGATCGTACTAAATCTTCGTTTATTAATGGAATTCTTTATAAGCAGTTAATTAAAGTCTTGATCAAATGAATTAATAAGTTCCATCAAAAAAATTTACAGGCTACCAAAATATGGACGATTTGGCAATCGAACAGTTAATATAAATGGTTCCAGTGTTTTATCATTCAACAGTAAAATCACGAATTTCTTAATCCGTTAAAAGGAATTCCATTCCTGCCGTTTATAGTCAATTAGAAAGGTTGTTTCCCTAAACAAAAAATGGAAAAATTTACAAAGTCTATGAATAACAGACTTATTCAAAATGAAAACATTCCATTATTCATGATTGATTACAAACCCCAGACTCCAGTTGTCCTTCCCAACATTTCTTTTTCAACGCGATATTAATAACTTCGATAATGTTCATTTCTTTTGAAATTGATGAAGCTTTACGTAGCCAATCAAAACAACGCGTTTTATAACTTATGCGGGCTACATCGATTTATGATCCCGCTAGACTAATTACTAGCATCGTAACCATTGCAATCTTGTTACGACTATTTTTTCCATACGCTTTTTATAAATCATTAACATGCTTCGAATCCAATTAACGCACCGCACGAAAGTCCGCGAGCAAACAGTTCACATTTGCCCCACGGTGATGATTGAATATGTACATTAAATGAAATCAATCACGGAATTTTCCGTAATTCACGCACAGTTCATGGTTATTGAAAAAAGGACGGACGTCGCTTCAGGTGTAACATAGTCTTATTTATCGCACTAGCATAATCGTAAGTACAGTTTAAGTGTTCAGTGATCAAAGATCGATTGCAATGTGAATATTTTTGCAGCCATTACAAATGTGAATTATTTCAAAATACTTAATTTATTAGTATTTATTTCATTCCTAGTTTTTTGGATAACTAGCTTCCTAGAACCACAGATGGACAGACACCTAGGTACTGAAGGTCCAATCTTCATATCTGTATATCCTTGGATGTCTAAAACTCCATATAACCATGTCTGTGTTCCTTAATGTGATTCTTATATCCCTAGACCTCAACTGTAACTTAGATATCTTGGATCCCTAGATACTTATACATATAGGTACCTATATCTCCAAATTTCTACGTCCCTGTATGTTTAAACCTCCATATGTCCATGTCTCTGTTCCTTAATGTAAGTCTTATATTCTTAGACCTCAACTGTAACTTAGGTGTCTTAGATCTCCAGATTCTTATACCCATAGATCCCTACATCTCCAAATGTCCAAAACGTTGTATATCTAAACCTCCATACGTCTATGTCCCTATTTCTTAACGTGATTCCTATATTTCTGAACCGTAACTGATCTTCAAAGAAGTTTCCATTGGTGACATCACCCCACACATCAAGTTCCGAATTCACCTAACAAAGTAAAACAAGCTAACCAACCGTGTCCCCAATAAATATCGGACTCCCAAAGATTCCTACGAAATCGTAGTGCCAAACCGTGAGACGCAGCAAGCGTCCGAGGGTGATCCAAAAAGGGAGCAAAAATGTAAGGCCGGGGCAAAACATCAAAAGGAGCGATAGGATAGATGTTGTGGATGCGGATCTTGCATCCGATTCCGATCGACGGTCGATTCCTCTGGGCTCGAGGGATCTCCGATGTCAATCTTCCCTATCTCGACGAGATCCAGCCGTCTGCGTTTCACGTTCCTCCGGACTGGCTAATCCAGAGGCCACGTAACCGGGACACGAAATACGATCGCAAGATCGCGCGGTGCGCTCGTACGTTGTTGCGAGGAGAACAACAGAAACGAATTCGTGGCAGAGCACCGGAGATAAACATCGGATCAGGCTGATGTCGCGAAACAGAGAGGCAGACCCCATCTCTTTCCACGTCCGTCAATCACGCGGCGGATCCGACGACAAACACGCTACGCAAGAAGCTGTCTCTTTCCGCCCGGTCAACCCTCCTGGATCCACGGACCGACTCACCGACGAACAAACAGACGATTACGAGGGAAACATTCGGAATACATTCCCGTGGAGCGGCGACCAGCTTGTTCTTCGGGTTCCCCTCCAGCGTGTGCTCGCAGCGCGTGGCCCGATCCTTTGGCTGACTCAGCTGCGGGATATTTTGACTCCAACGCGCGGGAACGTTAATCCGTTTGCTCCAAGAAAGTCACTTCACGCAGAAAAATATGCCTGTTATGATGTTGTTTGCCTTGGAAATTTAGATGTTATGCTTTCCACACTGATGTTCTTATGGGGGAGATGTTGAACGAGTATGAACCAATTACCTCATCGACCATGTTGTAGTATGTATCCATGAATGTACCATTCGATGAAATGTTAATTTCGAGGTTCATTCAAATGCCCCTCTCTTGGGTTCTGTTGTGAAACGTCTACACCTTGAAATTAGCTGAAATATTTTGAAATTAAAGTTTATATAGTTGGAAGACAAGTATGAAGTTGTTGAAGTACAAATTTGAAGTAAAATGGTAGTTGAATCTGAGGATTTGATACTTTGATATGCAATCTGTTTGTTCTTAGTTTCAAACATCGTTTGATTGTTCAATTGTTTGTGATTGTTGTCCTTCACTAGCTGTACATATCGCAAAATTCACATTGTAATGAGTCTGATTAAACAGTTCATACATGATGCATGAAGAGCTCTAAAATAAAAATGGACAGTAAAATTGCAGTCAATCTTTCAAGTCTAGGATCATGACCAACAGTCTCCATAAATGTACCTACTATATAATACTAGATCAATTCGAAATCTTACAGAATTTATAATTCTATTTAACTTTCAAATCCTTCTCGAGACAGAAAAGTGATCACGATATTAAAATTATACATTCGCAAAATTTTTTGCAACAAACACTGGATGGGAGTTTCTAACATTCCGTAGACCATGATGAAACGAATACTTTGGTATCGGGATTGCAATTTAAAATTTCAGATTAGACAGTCGAAAAATCCAAAGAATCCGGAGCTATAACTATTCCCCCAGGTCACGAAACGTTTCGCCTCCGGTCCGCCGCGATAATTCATTCGCCGGCAAAAACCTGATGAAAATGTGGCTTCGCCAGCGGACATATTTGGCTCGTTCCCCGTTGGACCGCGGCGTCCCACGGTTTGCCAGAACATCAAAAAACCGAATCTAGATGCGATCCTGAAAGCGGGGTCCTTGTATCTCGAGGAGCGTCTTCCCCAAAGAAGGTTGTTCCCTTTCCAGCTCTAAGAATCTCACTCCGAAAGACGATCAAAAAATCGAGCAGCCTTCGATTCTCATTTCGAACGTACCGCGTATACTCTTCATACCTGAAGGATGAGCAATGTTCTTCGTGGATGAGCAATCTTCTTCCCGCGATAAACTTGAGAAAAAAAGCAATTATCCATGTTGAAGATACACGATCGTGATCGAAACTCGAAGAACTCGATCTGGGAACATCTGTCAATCGCTAAGCTGCGTACGAGTTCAAACGAACAGTGTCATCTTATTAATATCTACCCCTTTTTTCGTGGCTTCGGGGTCTACGAAGCGCCACGAACTTCGTGCACATCCCGAATCGGTATCCCGGCGTTGACGTTTGATCGTGGACCTTCGTCCGATATGCCAAGCACCAATAAAAAGCGGGAAGAATGCCGCAGCTCGATCGGAAAAGGGATGGGACGTCACCCATCCCGAAACTGGTCAGAGGACAACAGCGGGACCACTGTATTAAATATTGACTCGATCGTGCAGGCAGCTGCTGCTTCTTCGCGGATCGATCGTGTTACGTTCGCTCGGCTCGCTTTCGAACTGGACGACCAGCTCCTTTTCGGGACATCATTTCCGCTTGGACACGTGTACTTTCAGGAATCGAACGCCTTAACACTTTGACATCCGATCGAATGTATTCGAGACTTCGATGTACAGGTTGCATCATAATGTGTGCGCATAAGTATTGGAAGATCAAAGTGGCTTGTGAATTGATACGTATGGAGGTAATGGAATCTTTGTATCCCCGGGTGGTACGTTACGAATGCTATGGATGTAATTTTGCTTTGAATAAGAATGACTGTACAGGAGCAATTACATTTGCTGCTCAATTTGGACAACTACATGTGTAATCATTTGTGGCAGTAATACAAATGAATATGTTCTATCTTTATGATTATACTGTTTATAGTAAATAATAGTGTTTATTATAATATAGTTTAAGTCTACTATGATGTAATGTATCAGATACATCTCTGTATATCGCTCTTCAGCTCAAACGATCGTTAGAAACTAAATGTGAGAAAGTGTTGTAGTATATCAGTTCCAATAGATTTGAAGATTGGCCCCACATATTCGTGCTTTTTTATCTGCACGATATTCGAGAATGTGGTACTATGAAGTACCTATAAAGGGTCGAATCTAACACCCCAGAGTGCCACGCGCCATCCGGCAGATGTACTTTAAAGGTACAAGGGTCGTCTTTGATAAATTTTTATCGAAAACGATGAATTGTAACGGTCACATTATTCACAGATTACATTTCTGCTGATCATCAGGATTCTTCATTGTCAATAACGTCTTTCATAAGACTGAACTATTAAATATGAGCCAAAAAATAATTCACAATGCAATGAATTTCTGATATGCTGTCACTTTTATTCCTAGACAACAGTGTGCTTATAAAAGAACATCATTTGTTTCATAAATCGATCAAAGCTGATTGAACAACCCTAACCTGAAACCCACACATAATGTTGCTAAAAGACAAAAATTATTCATGAGTTGTCACTTTTCAAAATCACTAATAATTATCGAGTTACCTCAACATGGTTGTTATCGAAGAACATTCGCTGAAGACTTGCAGAGATTACAATTGCCTCTTCCAATGGCTTCACCTAACAAACAAGCAATTCTAACCTCAAATCTCGCCACACTGTCTACAACAAAATACAGGATTCATCCACAGATTGGCAATTTGCGAAGTCATTTATAATACCCATCAAATTATCCCACAATTGCGGAGTTGCCATTTGTTGTCTTCGGTACGCCCACAGGGGACTACAATTTGCTCCTCCATTTAACCACCTCGATCAATACTCGAACCACGGTCTTAAATCTACACGTACCAAAATAAAGGAATCATTCATAAGTCGCTGGGATGGTTGTAAGAGCCATCAATAATTCCCATGGTCGAAGCATCTGAAATGCTAAGAGTACTCTTTGCAGCAGTCATCACCGGAGCCGACTATGCGACCCGCGCCTAACAAGTCCCTTGTTCCTGCAACGATTAATATCCCGTAGCCCACGTGACGCGACACGCTGATCATCCACGGGCAGTATTCACTGCACCGCGACGCATAAGGAGCAGGAGGAACGCGGGACGCCTAATTAGACCTTCGTTCGTAGGCAGGTCATTCTTAGCGCCTACCCTTGTCCTTTCGATCGCGCGCTCATACATCTCCGGAGTATTTGAGTTCAAGTGGGCCGACCTAACCGCGTAGGTTTAAAGTAGAGACTCCCTGTCCTCTCCTTCTTCGTCGTATATATATATATAAACCCGCTCGTGTAACCCTGCTCGCCTTAATAAGCTCGTGGCGCGCGTGGGTGACGCTTCTGGCCATCAACGTTTTTCGATCGTGACCTTTGGGCCGCCCCCATCGACAGCCACCGCATTTGAACAGGTGTCAACCAGGCCGTTACGACACGACGTGCTTTTTCCGAGCTAAGACGAGAGATCCTCCTCGTCGTCGTCGCGAGTTAAGCTGCCGATGTTTGCGCACGTTTCAGACACGATAGCTTGTTTGCCGTGCAAACGCGATTTTGTTCTGGAGGCGGTCGAGGAGCTGGTGGGCTTTCGTTTGCGTTCTGTGTACACGTGGGAATTTTTTCTGAAGGTTTCTTCGACGATTGGATAGACTCGAGAGCTTCGACTTCGTACGTTATCACGTGGTTTCTTGAAGTGAACATTTCGGTTTGGGTTATTCATCATTCGGATGTCTGGATTCACGTGTCATCTGTGATTTCTAAATACCTAGGTTCCTACGTCACTAGGTACCTAGATCCCTGGGTTTCTTAATAGGTACCTAGATATCTGGGTTACTAGGGTACTGGGATTTTTAGGTTTCATTTTCAGATTCCTGCATTTTAGATCCCTCGATTTCTATATTTCAAGAACTGCAGCTACCCAGATCCCTATATCTTCAAATCACTACCTTATGCATCCAAATTTCGACTTATGCAGAGATCCCAGTATAACCAGATCCCCATCTACAGATCCCTATCTCAACTCTATCTCACCAAAACTAATATTCAGATCTCAATATATTCACTAGCTATCCACATAGATCACTATATATTCAACTTCACATAGCTCTCTGTACACCTACATAGATCCCTATAAGTATATTTAAATTCATGTATGCCCAGAATATGTCTAGTATTCGCTTCCTATATCCGTGGCATTATCACCATTATTGTGGAGGTAGATCAGTCAGTTTCATTGGGTGACGTTAGTTGTCCGTGTCGAATGAACTTATTGTCAGACGAACCACGCGGTTAGCCAGTCACCAAGCCAATCACGTGCCATTTCAATTGCTTCTGACGGCGTAGCGGCGAGCACGAGCGCGACAGGCTTCAAGATTAAAGAAGATAACTTTCTATTAACCTCTTCAGCAAGTAGCACGTCGCCGAAGCTCGCGTGACGAGCGTCGCTATCGACCTTGTCAAATTAAACTGTAACGGTACCTCGTGTATCCGACGTCAGGTGCAGTAGCGTCGATTTTAAGTTTTCAGTTTTTCTAACATACTGGTTGTTGTTACACAAAGCTACTGGATCGTGAGCTACGATATAGATAAGTATCCTGACATTTTGCTCGTACTTTGTTGAACTAAGAGTTGAAAGACATATTGATGTCCGTTTTCATTGCGATACTTAACACGTTTTATGATGAAACACTTCACGATCTATTTAGAATATCATGTAGAATTTAGATGATCGATCTCTTTTTGTGTTCAATAAGAAATGTTACACTTTAGAATATGATTATAATCATTCATACGTAATACATTTGTGTCTTCCATTTTTGATTTTAAGAACTTTTTCAACGCAAAGAGCAAATAGTGTCAAATACGACCTCGGCTTGTTTGCTCGATAACCTTTTAGGCTACACTAATATTTCTCGTCGTCGTAAAAAGCAAGTAGAACTTTTGCACACACCTCATAAATAACACGATTTATCGGCCACGAAAGCTCATTAATAGACTGCAGATATTTATGTAACGTATTCAAATGCAACCAATTATACAAAGAATTATGCAGGACGCGCAAGAACGACAAATGGATTTTGACGATTCCCATCACGAAATAACATCGTTGAAGAAGATTAATTTAGGCTGAAAAAAATCTTCCGTACCGCAAATCGTAATTTAAACGACAGCTATAAATATTCAAATACCGTAAATTATTAACGTGAAAAGATGCGACATCGTGTTAATCGATAGTTTATAAATAACATCAAAACCGATACCATCAGGAAAATACGCGTATGCAAAATAAGTTCCAAATATATGTTTATTAATCTGCGGTTCGACATGTTTGTAGTCTGCGGTATTGCAAAAATGTGCATTAACATAATCTTGTGTCTAAATCGAAAATGTCACTTCCATAATTGTTCGTATTTATGAACCAACGAATGTTATCCTCGATCTTCCAGTTTCTTCCACTCCGCCAGAAAACACAACCACAACGAAGCAATTCAATCTGATCGATTCCTTCGGCGTAAAACATATCCGCTCCGCGGAGGAAGCCGCCACCACATCGGCGTTGCATTAGCAATTTTATTGGACCGCGAACGAAACGGTTTCAGCAAGAAACAGACTTGGCCGATTAATTTCCGAGTATCGCTTTCGCCAAGTACGATCCTCGAGATGCCGGGTAGGCTGGACGAGCCCACACGACCGTTTTCTGCCGTGGTATCGCCAAATACGACTGCTTAAAGGCGGCCGAACCCACACTTCACCGAGCCCACACGTAGCTGCGTTTCTGCATTGTCGTCCTGCGATCTTGCACGGGCCACCAGCCGCGATCTAGTAACGAAAAATTCAGACGACTCTGATGGGCGCAGCCCTGAACATTCTCAAACCTTGTTCTCGCTATGAAAATTCAAATCGATTCTTGCCGGTGTGCGGTGATTGTAACTGGGTTATCTTTACCGTTCGTGCTGTTTTACGCGATAACTTTCTCATACTTTGTTTCAACTTCAACGTTCGAAGTTTCTTGCTAAGAATATCGGAGATCTTTGATATCTTCAAGCAAGGACTCTGATCATGTATCAGGGGATATACATTTGTATGAGCTTGGCCTTTGGGACTTGTTCTTTTGTAATGCATTGTTTTTTACAATTGCAAAGTCCTAAATTTGTTGACTGAGTGTCTGGACATCTCAAACATTCAAAGTTCTGAACTTTTCAAATGGCAGACTTATACTTTATGTACGTGTTAAGTTCCAAAGGAGCAAGGTTTGAACTTCCTTCAACCTTGCAGTCTTATTTACATAGTTCAATCTTTAAAATCCTAAATTGACTAGGTTCTAAAAGCTGGAAGACTCAAACTTACTACACGGTGAACTTTGAAGGTACCAAACTAAGGTACCAAGATCTCAAACTAACAAGATCCCAAACTTGCAACGTCCGAAACTTGTTCTACACTTCAAAGTTCTAAATCTTCACAATCCTAAATTACGTTCTAAAATCTCCAAGTTCAAATCTTGTTTCGTGGTAAACTTCTAGTGTACCAAACTTGCAAAGTTTCAAATTAGCAAAATTCCAATGTACCAAGTTCCCAAACTTACAATGTTCTAAACTTGCAAAGTCCTACATTTCAAACTTGTAAATCTCCAAAATCTTAAATTACTTAGGTCCTAATATATGGAAGTCCCAAACTTGTTACGTAGTGAAATTCCAAGGTATCAAATTAGCGAGTTCCCAATTAATAAGATTCCTAACTTGCAATCTCCTAAAGTTACGTCTTAAGCTTGCAAAGTCCTACACTCCAAAGTTCTAAATCTCCAAAATCCCAAATTGTGCAGATCCTAAAATCTCGAAGTCCCAAATTTCTTATACAGAAAAATTCTAAGATATGAAACTAATTAGTCTCCAATTAGTAAGATTCCAAACTTGCAGTTTCCTAAACTTGCAACCTCCTAAACTTACCACATCCTAAATTTGCAAAGTCCCAAACTAAAATCCTAAAATCCCAAAATCCTAAAATCCTATAGTCCCAAACATTCAAAAGAGCTCCAAAACGTTCTGAAATTCCTGAAAGATCAGAGTAGCAGCAACGCAATGAATGTTCGCTCTTCAACAAAGCAAATTTCACTTCTTCGAGTAGTAGTTCAAATAGGATAGTGCAACGATTCGAGTAGGTATGATAATCGACCTCTTCTATTCTACCGTTTTCTCCTCGACTTTTTTTCCACCCAGGCCTGATGCAAATAGTGTTGGCGAGCACTCTGGCACGGAGGTGTTAACGATCGACAATTCGTCCGGCGTGACCATTTTAGTCACGCGCCAGTCGTAATTTGTCCAAGCCGTTATAACTAAGACTTCCCTGGCTGACCGCGTCGTATTTCATCGAGCACCGTTGTAAAGAGTTTAGCAAACGTAACATCGAGATCTCGAGATGCTGCATGTGCACGACGACTACGAGTTTCTCGAGATGATAATGACAAGGGAGAAAGACAAAGAGATGTTTCTTTTATGACGCTTCAACTTTCGAGTTTTATTCGTGTTTTAAATTTAACTACCTTTCTCTCGCAACTGTCATTAATAAATAATTGAGACGGAATGATGCTTTAAATCGTCAATATTTTTAGTAAAACATTGTTCCGCTTTTGCTTTAGTTCAAAAACTGATTATTATGTAAAGTACTGTTATTAGTAGATGTTAATAACATGCATGTATGAAATAATTATTATGATAAGCATTATTAACTGCTCGCTCGCGAATACACTCAATACGTAGAATTTTTTTTAGATACAAGGTGCAATTATAAAATGGTTGCTGAAGTTCAGATAAGTAAAAAAACAAGTTCGTTATGGTACATTATAGTGAAAGAGTATGAACTTGTCATATAACATGATAAAGCAATAAAATTTTTAAGAAACTGATATTAATCACTGTTAATATAAATGTCTCTAAATCAATCACAAGCATATATGTTCCTTATTATTTAAGAAAGGTATATATTTATTTTAATGACACCTACAAGATTTTTGCCGCCACATGTTTCGTTCTTTTGCTAACAGTCATGTTACAAAATTAAGAGAATATAATTACCCGTCAGATTTTCGAGACGTACAGACAGGTCATAAACACCGGTAGCAACGGACGGTCATGTAGCAGAATAAAAACGCGTATCGCAATAAATCGTGCGTGACCAGCGAAGATGCTCGATCGGACGCGTTGATCCCGGACTAAATTTTCGATCATTAAGCTTCGTTCTGTCGGACGACGGTCCTGTTCGACATCGACCGACTAAATTTATCGAGCTGGTTGACGGGGCGTCGATGTCGACAAGAGCAGCGTTTCGTGTCCGTGTCGCAACGAGATACGCAAAAAGAAACGAGAAGGTGCAAAGCAGACAGCGGGCAAACATGAACGTAAAAAAAATTAAATTGCGAGCAGAAAGGACACGTACGGTTTAAAAACGATGCATTAAAACTTGATCGTCATGCAGCGCTAAAATCCTTCAATCATCCATAATTGGTGCGAAAAGATTCTGTTTAAGGCACTGACAGAAGACATTTTGATAGATCAATATTTTTCTTTATATTATTATGATGAAGGTTGACAAATGACTCGCTAATTTTGAAACTGATATTTCAATATTGAGGAATAAGTTAAACCCAGTTTTATCTGCAGATTGATCTTTTGTATGACACAGTTAAAAATGAACGAATCAAAAGAAGTTCGACAGCACCGAAAGTAACTGATTAATAAAATACTTGACCAAAATTTCGCTGTTGTTATATATAAACAATACAAGTGCTTGTAGATTGAAATACGCATTTTCAGAAAACGTAACGTGTTTTCTAAAAGTGACATCACATCTTCATATGTCACCATATGACATAATTTGGACGACTCGATTTCGATGCACATCTGGTTAAATCGTCCGCAGCGAAAGGGCGAGGAGAGATTCCGCTGAAGAAAGTAGGAAAGAGACGGTCGAAAATGGAATAACGAGAGGTACGAAGGCACGAGATAGGAGTTGAAGCAAACAGCCCGAGACTCCCACACGTCACGTCGTTATAGAACGCGTCACGACGACGGCGTCGGTGGTGGTGGACGCACACGACGTCTCGGTATCTGGGTAACGACCTGGACCCGGCGATCTGCACGCACACCACAATGATCCCACGCGGATGGCGCACCGACGCACGACGTCGTCCCACGTTCGTTCCGGACGACCCACCACCCCCTCCTCCGCCTAACTTTTGATCTTGTTAGCTACGGCTTGTTCCTGTACCTTCCGCAACGGACCTCGATAAGCATTTCAATTTATTGATTCGTGGAACGCCGCCTTCCATCTATGAATATCATTGATTGCGAAAATGTTGGCATTGCCGATCCTCGAACGCGCGTTCGCCTCCGTTATGGCTCCGCAACTTACGTGCATTCTGCATTACATGATTCGAATATGCGTACGCCTATCGGAGACCACCTTTTATTGATATTCGTTTGAAAATTTAATTAATTGAACTGCTATATGCGGAGAATACGATCTTAAGGCGGTGGAACATTTTATTAGACAAGAGGCGTCGAATAGATGGTATTTCATGTTAATAATAAATTTAGTCTACACGATGTAAGAAACTGACAACGCTTTGAACCTTGCTGGAAAATTTATTCGTAAATCAGATAAAAAATATCGTACATGATCCTTTGAAAAGTACAACCGTATTTCTGTTTCACTTTCGATCTCCATTTCTCTAAATCCTTTGAAAGGAACCGGCTGAATTATTAATCTTTTCGCGTGCACTAATTCGATTATCTGCATACGCAGTTTCTCGTGTTAAGCGATAATTAACAAACCGTTGAACCGTATACGGAGCTAATAGAACGCGCGGAACGCACGGGAACCGGACCGAATACGTTCACATCGTAAATTTCAAAAAGTAAAGCGACCAGCAAACTGCTAATTACGCAGTATATCTATATTAAACCGGTCCGCTTATTCTCTCTGTACCTGTCTAGCTGTCCACGTTCGAAGCTAAATGTACGGTTACGAAGGCAAGAGAGCATCACGAAACGCCAGCTCGTCTGAAATAACTCGACCCAGACTGGGCGTCGTCGGCTGTCCAGCGCGAAATGAGCTACGTTTCTCTACACTTTTTCCTCTCTTTTCACCTTCTTTCTGTTCAATGTATTCCCGGTACCGACATCGTCTATTGTGTTCGACACGAGACGATTCTCGGGGTACCAGAAATGGCCCGGTGCCATTAAACGCGAGGACAGCTTGACGTTTCTCCGCTTTCGAACGGTGTCTCGCCGAAACGCAATTTAAATATTTTAAATTTCGATCTTTTGCTTCTTTTTCATTCATTTTGGACCTGTATCACCTGTGACAATTAATCGTTTGAATGCATATAATTATTGTAATTTTTTAGCGAAAGCGAGGCGTACTTGAATGTCATTTTGGCCATCATATTAATATAAAAATTAAAGAGAAGAACGTTGTGATGATGTAAAATGCGATGATGATATAAATTACAAGTTCGAAGTTGTATCGTGATCTTATTGAATATTTAACATAATTTAAATACGATATATGAAATAAATAGTGAATTATATTATAGAAGAGTAGTGTTAAAAAATGTTGAAAGATTGCATACACCGTTTGAACTCGATGGAAGAAATTGACATAGACAGACTAATGGTAAAGAACGATGCTAATAAAAATGATACACGTTTTGTCACAACGACCTCGTGATGAGATCTTGGCTATCTTGTACGGTGTTTGCTAAGAAATTTCGCATACTACGCGTCACTACAAACAATGGAACTTTTTTCTTCTAGAACAATCAATCATCGGCTCTGGTAAAATTCTGCTATCGCGCAGAGTAAAGATAGGATCTTCGGTAATTTTATGGTATTAACTCGAGATCGCAATGTATCTTTTGTACTTTGTCTGACATAAATTGGAAAACATTTGTCCACGATTATTTGCTCAAAGTGTTTCGAGGATCCTTAGGCAATCATTCGTTCAAAAATACTCTCGGAGTTAATCGAATTAGCTACCGTCCGGTGGCCATCACTATTACCAAATTTTTATGGAATTGAGATATCGTGTCGCAATCGTTATCGCGCAACCGTCGTTTGTAAGCGTGATCGATTAGAAGCTCGCGCGAAAACCGCGTCCTTGCCCAGCACGCGTAGAGATCCCTGTTCAAGGTGAACGAGCCGTCCAATTAAGACATCAACCGCCTTAAATGAAACGAAGATTGCCGCGAGAGACCGCACGCGAGCCGAGCAGAGGCAGAGCAAAGCGTATCGTAGCAAAGACGATCGAGAAGAAAGGTTCTGAAAAGAAGGAGAACGAGGATCGTGGTCAGACCCCGATCAAAGTTAGAGCGAGAAGGTGGAAGGGACCAAACTTGGACTACACAGCTGCCGTTCAGATTTGCCGGCGGATAATTGCGTGGCTTTTCCACAAATGGCATCCGGGGACGAATGCGACCGTATTGTCGGCCCGACGGGAAAAAATGCGAGATGCATAATTTCATGCGACATGCGTGAGCGGAATTCTCGTACGCTCGATCGTCTACGCTTTCGTAACCTTTACTTTTTCTACATTGCTAATATTCTTCAAAATCTTCGCACTCTTTGTGGAATAATTGTCAAGTACAATCAGGGAGATTGATCATGGATAATATTGGTCGCTTTTCAAAAATGTTAGCTGAGGTGTAGAAGGTATGTGAACATTCATCTATTGAAGCTAGGTCCAACCATTTGAAATGTATAGGTACAATTTTCATTCTGATACAAAGAATAGAACTTAAGGAATCATATATTAAATCATATGTTAGAGAGACACTACCAGAGTGTATATACAGCTTTATGTAGGTTTCAATTATTTTTTAGCATCAGATATTACTTAGCACTATCAATAAAGCATTATCAATAAAGGCATATGTTTAAATTTTATACTAGTTATTTAGTTTTTGTCTTATAGTTTAAACTTCCAGGTTCATCTTCGTTCCAAAATGAAATTGAAGAGATACTGGTTCCACAGGAAGTGTACTTACAGTACCAGTCACAAATAGTTAAGCTGGTACGTTGAATAAATAAAAAAGGAAGAGGTCCCGCAATTTTAACCCGCAGTCAGAATTTTCCCTTGGGCGTTATCAAGTTACCGAACCGTTACCATCGAAACGACACGCTCCACACACATCATCCTCCCACAGCCAATAATCCTCGGCGAGGCAAAGGATCGAAGCGAGTTCTGCTCGTCACGGGTCGCGTTAATTCGAAGCAATCGGTTCGAAGGCTCCCCTCATCCATCAATGACTACACGTGTCCATCAGCTCGTGGTACCCTTTAACGAGCATTTTCATTCGACAGAATGAGAGACATACGAGAAGGAGGAGCTCGTTTCGAGGAGGTCCTGCGTTTCAAGGAACAAAGGAACCGTGGTAAACGCAACGCCGTGCGTCACAAAGAGTTACAAACTTTGCGCCGGGTTAATCCCCGATTTGAATCCGATTTTGGCGGGAACCGGTCGCCGAACGAGCCGGCAAAAAAAGCTGGCGTGATTGAAGGCTTGCATCAGCGGCCAACGACGAGGGAGAGACAAAAGATCAACGGTATGCGTGAATGGGATCGCGTTTCTCTCTTGGAATGCTCGAAATATGGCCAATTACGTGCTACATATATGGAAATGGTACGATTGTCCTGAGATTTCATGGTGATGAGCTCGGAAAGGGATGCTGGGAAATTTGGAGATTTTGGGTGATAGGACATTTGGGAATTTGGGAATTTGGAGATTTAAAGTAGTGGGAAATTGAGAATGTGAAGATTTGGGAACGTGGGAATTTGGGGAATTTGAAAATTTGAGATATTGGGATATGGGAAATTTGGGTATTTGAGAATTTAGGATATTGGGAAATTTGGAAATTTGAAGATTGGAGCTATTGGAGCACCAATACATCATGATACTGTCTAACTGAAAAATTTGCTAATTTCCAAATCCAAGACTTTAATACCCTAAAAATTTGAAAGTACCCAAAGAGAATATCAGAAGATTCGAAAATTGTCGAATTAAAGGATTAAAAGCAAAATCTCCCAAAACAATATTTAGATGAAAAGCTGTCGTTCGTTTGCAGCGGGTGCAACCAGATCCTGGTGGTTCACGATAGCCAGGATCGATGGAACGTAAATTTGAAAAAAGCTCGCAGCATGGTGGCCGGAAAAGGCACTTTATCACGGCAGAGCAGGAAGCCAGGCAAATATTTTCGTTACGTCACGGTCGAGCGTTGACTCGGTTTCGTGGTCGCGAAAATATTGGTCGTAATCGCGATGGCAAACACCGAGCCCCGAGACGCGTACGAAAGCTACGCGCTCTGCTCGACTCGCTCTCGCGAAGGCCACTTCGCTGAACGAAGCACAATGGCTAAACTAATATTGAAATATTGCCGGCCGATTGGGCCCCGGTAGGCATTTTTCAACGTCGCTGCCGAAGCGCGGCCGCTAACAAATGCGGCTGATTTACGAGCCTCGGCAAACCCATTGAACCGCCAATTGTTAATACGAAATCATTTATTTACACGGATCGCCGCGTTTACTTGCTGGATCCCAAGAAACGCTGGAAATTCGATCATTGTTACCCTCAACACTTTTTCATTCATTACTATTATCATTTAAAAACATTATCCTCTTTGTCGGTAATTTGTTATTACCTCTACTTTCAGTACAATTTAAATCTAAATTTAATCTGAATTCGAAGAAAATTTGTATTATCGTTAATTGTGTAGATAAATACGTTATGAGGTTCGTTAACTGCTTTATAGAAAAGTGTCGAGTGACAAGGGTGTCTTAACTCAAGAGGTATTATAAGAGGGAACTGTTCAAAATCAATGCCAAATTAGCATGTACAAATTTCAATATCAGAATGTATACCTTTCCTTGCAATACACGATGTAAAGCATCAGTGAAAATGATTTCGTAGTTTAAATATACTTCTTGCACCTGATAATGTTCTCAATACTTGAAAATACTTTACAAAATAAAGTAACATTTCTTAAAAAATGCCAAATACCTTCCAGGATATTTTCACCTTTGCCATATGAAAGAACGTAATCCAATGAAACAAGAACTTTGATTTTATTCGTGTTGTGATTTCGTCTATGTTTCACACTACGAGCGTGTTACTAGGCAGAATCTAAAACGGCCCTCACGGCGAGGAGCACTCTCCGCCTCCTCTCGCGAGGCGGATTGCATCGCGACGCCGTCAGCGACGAGTTTATTCCCTCTCGGAATTGTAATTTGATCGGCGGGGATAAATTGAAAACGGTCTCGGTACGGTCGCGACAGCCAGCCGTCCATTGATTGTGAAATATACCGAGGGGTATATTTTTTCGTTCGTCCATTTTTTTTCCTTTTTTAAACGACGCATCGCAACGCACCGCGCCGCGTCGCGCAGATAACGAAAGGCGCTCTTGTTTTTGCGCCGTCACGTGCCACCACGACCCAACAGATAAAGCGACGACACCGACGGCACCGGAGTGTTTGCGCGATCCGGTGATAACCGTTATCGCACACTGCCTAGGTGTCGCCGTTCTTCGCTGATTGATACCCGACCGATTTTCTGAAACGTTTGCTCACGTTTCGCGGAATTTTAAAACGATGCATACACGTTAAGCCCGCGTGAATGTAGATTTCGCATGGCGTTGGTTTCGGTCGTGTACAGTTTGCGAAACAGGGTCTATGCAAATAGAATTCTTTTGGTTCAAATTATTTTTACGGAAAAATCGTAGTTTTATACGGTGGTTGTAAGAGTTTACGTACTTTATTGTATAGGGATATGAATGATATGCAATAATGGGGCAATAGTAGAACAATATTTGTTATACAGAAGGTACTGATTAATAACGTAAAGGGAAATAGAACGATAGAACGTGTAGTCACATGAGGTTGTCAGATTGCATTTCAATAATTCAATATTAATATCATTGACTTCTGTTGAACTCATGATAACTGGACTAGACACTTTATTTTTCACACATTTAGTATGTTATAAATATATAAAAATCCTCTGTCACATGAGTACATAATAAATTTCTATTCACTAATATTACAACGTGTAACTACTTAAAATTGTTACGAACGAGTTGTGTGCGCCTTCGAGCAGCGTGTCTTACCACTCATGTCCATTTTCACTGCGCCAGTGATCGTATTAACACTTTGGCTGCCATCGCAGTCGTCGATGACTCAAATGTTAAATCATCAAATGTGCATCGAATGTTAAGTCGTTGTATAATTAAAAATGAAGTAAACTTGCGTATATCAAGTGACGTGAGCATCAGTGAGCATAATTAAAGAATCTAATAATTAGATTCTCGTTTTCGTCGGTTCTCTTTGTAAATTGTATGAAGATTGAAAAATCTAGCAAACAAATTGCAACAGATTTGTTATCCAAGCCTATAGGACTAATCATGAGATCCATTTACTCCATGGTGTCTGCATCTCCAATTCAAATACGTAAACAGTGTTTCTCAACGAGAGTCATTTGCTCATCCAAAGCTACAGTACTAAAATACAATTAATATGCAAATGCACTATAATATAATATACATATAATAACTTAGTACATACAACTGTACTATAATATAATTAATATACAAAATAGTACTATAGTATAATATACGTACAATATAATAAACATACAGCATAAAATTCGAGGGTTAAATAAGGAGATCGATGGCCGTGTCTCGCAACGCTACCAGGAGCGTCCATTTTCAGAGCGGCAGCGAACGTGTTAAGAAACGCGGTCGCGCGCAGGCAACGACACTCGTGCGGCTGTTATCGTGCTGGGAAATCGATAATAAATCATACGAGCCCGGCGACGTCTCTTTGTGTCACCGACCGCGTCCGTTTCACCGCTCAAGGCTGGCTCGCGGCCGCTATTTCCTGCGGGGATGCGCCCACGCACGCGTGGCGCGAATCTGATTCAAAATTCCACGCCGCGTGTATATTGATTCAGCTGAATTAACACTTAACACGTTCGCGCGGCGTGGCGGCGGCCACGCACGTAACTTCGTGGAACGGACGTTTCTGAACCGCGATTTCTCGAGGCCGACCGGTGTTTAGAAGTCCCGGATGGAAGCGTAAGACAATGAGCGTTAGGCGTGCGCCGATTCGAAAACGAGGATATTAGGGAAAAGGTTGATTTAAATGGAGTACCGGAGCACGTACGAGCCTTGAACCTTTCAGGAGTAACGAACTCGTACGCGTTCTTAATTAATTTCCCATTGCGAAAATTATTTTCTCCCTCCTTTATCAGCTTTTGTTCCGTTTGTGCATCCTTCTGTAAATTCAACTTTTAGACCCGGGGCATAGAGTTTTTTCTGTACGGTTTTGTTAAGTCTTATTAAGTCTCATATGCAGGAAAAATTGATGTGACATGACGTACTACTGTATCAAACGAATATCATTGGTAACGAATAAATTTATAACAATGTAGCAGGAAATAAAAACTTGATTATGATTCAAGTCAATAAAAATAAAAATATACTTGTATTCTGGGCTTGTGCATATGAAACTAACGTTAAGGATGACTTAAGAACATGAACAGTTAATATGTCAACTTCATATTTTAATTCGTTAATATATATCACTGACTCAATATTGAATGTACTCAGTAAGTACTTTTGTTTGTCTTTCATTTGAATAATTAATTTAGCTGAGTTTGTAGCGCCAGTCATGGCAGCTGCCGACCACCGTGACAGTCAACGAATTAAATATGGACGTATGGAATCACAGCCTGCTTCACCTTTCAGATTCATAAGATTTTATGTCATGAGACTCACTCGTTATTAATTGATATAACTAACATGTATATAATAGTTTTTATACCCTCCTGGTTGCATAAATATTTATATTAACAGTAAGTAATATAAATGAACTTGAATATGAGCTTTCGTAGATATTTAAAAATGACAGTATTAGTAGCTTTTTGTCGCAAGTTCAAAAGACCAAATACAAAATTGTAAATAACGCAAGATATTCATGGAACAAGCTCCAGAAAGTCGAGGATGGTTTATGACAATCTGACTTTTGCGTAGACTAAACTACATAAAAGTATGCTCATAAAGAATCAAATATTTCAAGAAAATAAAGTAATACCGATGGCCTTGCAATTGTTTAAACAGCCCGAAACGAATTTAGCACTTAAAACAACATCTGCTGTGGGTGAATAAACTCCGCAATGTGAATTTCAAAATATAATAATCCCTTCAAAAGTTTTATTACGTAACTCTCTCAATTACGTCGGATTAATTCAAGTTTCCTTATGCACAAATGCTTTGAAATAACAACACAATTGTAATGATTTTATTTTAATTGTTGAAGGTGTCGATACACGACAAATGTACAGGGTGACCTAACAGAATACATGGTCTTTTAATGTAAAACGATATAAGTACGTTATATGGTGATCACGTGAAAAATTTGCGACCTGAAGATAACCGATACGCATATCAACTTAATCTCTATGATCACATTTTAAATTATACATATCACGTGAGTAGATAAAAATTCTACCAGGACGTCCTAAAGTTTGTGGAATATCTGGAAACGTGATTTCTCGATGTTATCAAATTCGCCGCGTAAATTCCATTTTGGCGAACCGACACGTGTAAGTTTTTTATCTGCCGAAAACGAACTTAAGCATCGAAAATCGTCGCGTTGGGATCGCCAGGTGCTCGAAAACGATCGATCGGCGAAATAAAAGAAAATGATCGTTCGATCCGGTTGAACGAAATCGAGCGTGCCCCGCGATTCATTCTTTCGCGATTGATCGACAGGCTGGCCTCTCCGTTACATCGATCCGGACGATCCATCGTGGTGACTGTGGAGAAAACGTTGAAGCGTGGTAAAGCGAATTCCAGCCGGTAGCCTTTGATGCAACCGTGCCGACATGCGAACCATGCCGATCGCGACCTTAATTGGCGCGTTTACCTTAACTTTCCATTTAAATGCTTGACGAGGTTAAGGCACCGTCGCGACGCATAAACCACGCGACCTTACGATCGTTTCCCACCGTGTACTTTTCCCTTTCTCTCCGTCAACGCGACGCCATGGGAGGATACGAAGCCGGCGTGTTCATTTCCACTCTCCCACGAGCCACTTAAAACGTTCACGTTTATTCTTCTTCTTTTTTCTCGCGTTGCTTTGCATTAATTCGAAGCGCGAGTCAGTTTCTGGTACTGTCGCGGTTGCGTGAGCCTCGAGTGTCACACACGCGTGGACACATCGTGGGTTTTCAGGAAACGTGGGCTCTCCTTTTCGCGCGATCCTCGTATTGGGTAACGCTGCTTCAGTGGGAACTCGGTGTTTAGGGTGTGTTCGAGATTTGGTGATTTTCGTGGGATTGGGTGTGGGTCGTTTGCGAGGGATTTATGGGAACGAGTGATTACTTTTGAAGAAAGGGTTTGTAGTATTGTGCAAATACTTGGCTGTGATTACTGAAAATTTCACACTTCTGTACCTACTGAATTTGCAAATTGCCGAAGAGTTTACGAAGTTACTTTAAAATTTGAAACCTTGATCGAAGATAAATGCTTCGAAGGTTGAATCGCTGTAACACGGAACTCATCAGTTATATGGTTTACTTCCTCGTGTCATTTTCAGTACGGAAGATTAATATTTTTACCGTTCTTATTACAGACATTTGCGATCACGATTGTAATTCGTCTTTATTCGACAATCTTATATATTATCACTTCAATCTTATCGGCGTACGCAGATTTCTGATCATGATCCATCGTGTGATCGATTGTATCTGATTTATGTTCCATTGTGCTTCCAAGAAAGACTACGGCAGAAACGATGATCTATCTTTGCGATCTATTCAAGCAAAATGAGTTTCGTTTTCGATTCTTCCAGTCAAATCTTCATTGAACATAAATCCTGCACAGTATCGGAACTCGGTGCGTATCAGTGTGAAGATCATTTTGAAAACACCTACATCTAGTGATGGATATTCGAAACTCCTTCCTGCAAGTTTTTAATCATGCTCGGGCATCAAGTCGCTTTGAATTTTATGCGAATTCAAATTCAAGTCTTGAGACAAGTAGCCATTTCAGTGATATACAAGTTTAGTGATATACAAATAATCTTTGGTAACATAAAAGCAGCAATCTTAGTAATGTGCAAGTTGTCATTATGACCTATCCTAAACTAATTTACTTGAATTATAAGCCTGATCTAACTCAGTGTACAAGTTTAAGTCTGACTACTTCATTTTAAACCTTAATATAACGTGATAATCAAACCATCTTCACCTAACAGACCTAACTGATAAAACATAACCCAATCTATTGGTCAAGATTATTATTCAAATCAGAGTACTCTTCTTTAACACGAGGGAGAATTATATAGAATTTAAGTGAGGGTAGAGATGAATGAATTTTAGTGTTATTTTGTAACTGGTTAGATAGTTTCAGTTAGACTTGAAGTTTGAGCAAGAATGAACAGAATGGTACAAATATCTTCAATGAAGATCTCAGACGACCTCAGAAGATCTCAGGATATTTACAATGAATACATATTGCCAATATAATATTGTTATAGATGTTGTCAATAAAATATTCAGAACTCTAAAGAAATTGTCAATAACTGCGGACAAAATTTTTCGATACCGATTTCCGCATCGTTTATAGCTCATTCAGTGTCCATAATTAAATTTGTAATTGCAAACGAAAGACATTAAATGTAAAAATCGATATCGTTCAGAAACTCTTACTCGCAATTATAAGAGCTGAGAATAATGCAGCTCATCTTATTCCCACCTTTAGTGCCGTGATGCAAGTAGTTATGACAACCAATAATAATTGGATCGACAGTGCATGTGTGGCTATAGACATCGCAGAGTCATGGAGGCTACTAATCAGATCCACGTGCAATCTTTCCAGCTCTGGGCAGTACATTGCTCAAGAGAGGTCTCCATTACTTTCTAGTCATTATCTTAAACGATGCTATCGATTTATCGTTGACTATCGATAAGAAAGAAAAACGTAAAAATTGAGTGGCATAATAAAAAGATGAAAAAGCAACGAGCTCACACCGGTGTGTCGTTATCAGAGAGATCGATCCGAAAGAATTAACATCTCCGTCGCGTTCCTGGCGCAATAGCGATCGATAAGGGAACGGCACGCTCGCAATCCGACTTATCCTCGATTTCGCTATCAATCCCCGACAAAGGGCGACGCGACGACGCGACGCTGTGCGACGCGGTGCGGCGCGACGCGCGTCGGCCACGAGGAGCCACGAGCCGTCGCGTGGGACTGAGCTGTTGAACCTCTTTCTCTCTTTCTCTCCCACCTCCTCTTTCTCCTTCTCTGCCTACTCCTCCACCTTCGTCGACCGTGTCCCACGGCACTCCACGCTCTCTCGTTCCCCGACGTCTGCTCGCACACGCTCGAGCTGGCACGCACACGCGCGCCGGACACGCACTCGAGGCCCACACGCGCTCGTAGGAGAGCGCCTACGCTCGTGCACGCGCGGGCACCGCTAGGCGCGGTTTGCTCGCTCCGCTAATGATCGATGCATTTATTTATTTTGTCGCTTTCAATTTGAGATTACGAAACCACGCCGCGACGCGTTGCCAAGCCGTTTGAAGTCGATTCACCGTTTGTTTTCTTTTTATCGTCAGACGCTGGCTCCCGGGCTCGAAAGCACACGAGTGCACACTCGTGTACGACTTGTGCTCGCGGACCGGGTTCTTTTTTAATTGCCCGCCGAGCGGGAAAATATTTGTCGAATGCGCTTTGATGCTGGATGAATCGCGCAAGAGATCGGGGAACGTTTATTTTCTCGAGATGCTCTTGCGAGACTTATGCGAATCGCAAGATGTATGGTCGACGTCAAACGGTAGTATTTTTCTTGTAAGTGATGTAGGAGCTTCGAGAACATTGCCGCTCTTTCGCGAACACTTTTCGGAACTAATAAAAAATGAAAAGTATATCGGTGCGAAGGATTATTTCAAAGATTTCAATTATTTTGTCTGGTTACAAATACTTTGAACGATTCACATCTTGATCATCAGCAAGAAGCATGATTCCACGAAGAATAATGTAGATTAATCATATTACTTCATTTTTTTCGAACCGAGGCTGTGATTTCACAACCCGGAATTAAAGTCAATAACAAACTAAGAATACTAACTAAGTGCATCATAACAGCATACAAAAATAGCACAATAACAAAGTAACAAAACGCTCATATAAGACTACCTGTTCAAAAATAATTATACTAACCTTCCGAAGTGGGGTCGATACGACCCAGCATCCGCAGCAATATATAATCGTGAAGCGGAAACATTTTAATTGCAAAAATCGTGTCGTTTAACGAGCCCCGTCTCGTTCGTTTCAGCATGGTCGGGCACGCCTTGCGGATCCGATGCGACGCGTTTCACACACTCGCTTGGATAATTTGCGAAACAGGAAGAGCGTGGATCTGTTGGGTAGCGCACGCTCACGATTCGAGCGTAGCCCGAGCAGAGACTATTTATACGAATTCGTCATGGGAAACGTTCACGAAGGCGATGCATCAGTCGGTGGCGCGTTTCGTGCCGACTCAAAGCGGCTTTCACCCCGAAAGAGAGTGACGATCGCCGGTTATTATTGGCGCCAGAAGGCGCCCACGCACGTGCGTAAGTGAGTGCAAGCCGCCACGCGATGTTTGGCACCGGTACCCGGGGCTAATTCGTTTTTCTGCGTAGAGAGAGGCACCGTGGCGAGCGTGGCCGCAAACGTACGACTTTGGCGGACGCCCAAACGAATGAATTATAACGGAGGTCGCGGGAACTCTTGGCTCGGCTATACACACCTAAAGATCTGACGCGAGGCGGTATAAATTCTCGCGACGCTTAACGCGACCGAGAGACCGATAAGTCCACGGAATTGTTGGACACGATAAAAACGTATCGTACGTGCCAAGGATTTGCTGCCCGTTCTCTTCGTCGTGCTTTCGTTTATAATATACTATTTTCGAGAGGGTGGAAAAGAGAGACCAACTCTTGAATTACGAACGCGTGGAATTACGGCGCGCAGAAAATATGGTGCATAGAATTAAAGAGCGTAGAATACGGCGCGCGAAATTACGGCGCGTGGACTTACGGGATGTAGACGTCCAGTACGTAGAGCTGCAACGCGCAGCATTACAGGGAGTGGTATTATGGCGCGTGGAAAGTACAACGCGTTAAATTACAGAGCGTAGAATGATGACGCGTAGATATACGATACGTGAAATTACTGCGCGTGGAATTGCGACGTGTAGAATTACGGGTTGTAGAAATTCGACGCGTACCAACGCAACGCATAGCGTTATGACGCGTAGAATTACGACGCATAGAATTATAGTGCGTAGAAATACAATCCGTGAAATTACGGCGCGTGGAATTACGACGCGTAGAATTACGGCGCGTGGAACTACAGGATGTAGTTATTCGACGCGTAGCAACGCAACGCGTGAAATTATGGCGTGTAGAATTACGTCGGCTAGAAAATAGCATGCGTACAATTTATAGTGCGAAATACAATCCATAAAATTACAGCGCGTGGAATTACGACGCATAGAATTACAACGCGTGGAATTACGGGACATAGAATTGCAGCGCGTGGAATTATTCCGCGTGGAATTATAGTGTCTGAAATTACAATCCGAATTCCGATCTCTAATAATATCTAGTAATAAAATGCCAAATCTTAGAATCAATGAATCCTAAATCAGACGTTAAAAATCTAACTGCCTCATAAACAATATTTTTATCTTTGATCTGCCGGTGTTAATCTCCATCACTATAATTAGCGATGCAAGTAGAACTCTTCTACTGTAGTAATTTTTCGGTGGCTCGAATCCCTGCCGGATAATCACCGGTTAGTTCGTGACGAACAGTAGGCTAATCCACGTATTCGCACCATGGGAACCTACGACCAGTCTAGGCCAATTTAAATTTTCAGACAGATCTGTCTCTCTAGCCGCTACACTACTCTCGGACATGGGTCCTGATTATACGTCTGGATGCATCGATTTCTTGAACGAGAGTCGAATTTTTATTAGTCCCATAGCGTTCTATGCTATGCATAGGACAAGGCTGTCGTTATAGGACGAGGATCTACATTAGAGACGGGTTTCGAAAAATCTTGAAAAATATTTCGATTAAAATGCATATGAGGACACGGATGCAATATGATCCTCGGAGATTAGGGTTGCTCCTTGATCGAGAACTAAGGTGGCTCGATGATAGAACGAATCGATTAACAACGTCCAGCAACATTGGTGAAATTTATGTAGCCGATTCGTATGGCTAAGATGATATCTTGATATTCTTTTGGCCTGTTGCTTGCGATTTAAACCCGTTCTCGTAATTAAAACACGCCTCTTGTAGAACATAACCTTGTAATAACGATCAGGGTGAGACAATGATCTATCTCCATGGAAAATAGCTTGTTATGGCGTCGTGCTGAAGGGTGAGTGGATAAAGATTGAGGAATTAATCACTGTACTTGAAGAGTTTGTGCGTCTGAAATATCTTTTTATTCGGCGATGTTGCGCAGAAGTATTTCTGGGGAGGGTTCTTTTATTCGGTAATATTAAAGCGTTGCATATTATATGATACATTTTGATATATTCTGAACGTGACAGAAATTAATGACACATTAATAGTACCAGTACGTATACTATATTGCATCGAAGCGTTTCGTAAAAAGTTCGAAGCATTTTTGTTTGATGCGAGTATTAGTCAACCGTTTTATGTAAAAAGCACCGATGAATCGATGTATAGTCATTTTTATTAAACTCGAAGTCTTAAACAGATATAAATATAATCTATTAGATGTATGTCTCCGAAGTTCATTCATTATTATAATCAACGTCACACTAAAAAAATTGATAAATAATTTATAATAAGCATTCTTAAATTGACTTCGTAAGAGTGTCATTTTCAAATTGGTCATTTATTACGTGACAGCCTAATAAAGTCATGCAGAGAACAATTTCTTGACAAATGCAGTCATTGGCTAAAATGAATCTAACTGAAAATTACACGCTGTTCGAGGCCCTAAGATACAATCAACGATTATGATCCTCTTAGAAACCAATCTGTCGCTGCCATCGCTTTTCATTATTTCTCGATTATTCCAGCTATTATTCACCGTTGTCCAAGATACGCCGAAATCGAGCGATCGCTCCTCTGTGCAAGCGACACACAAAAAGTTAATTAAAAACGCGATTGTGGGTCGTGTGGACCGTTTGCCGATTAACAGGCTCGCCATGTCCAATCCGATAATTAGATATCCTATGCCACCGAAACAGCAATTTTGATCGACGATCAAGCAACGGTCAACCGACTGCTTCGGCAAGTAATTACGTTGCCGTTACGAAGAAGAAGAAAAAATGAGGGGAGACAAGACGGATCCTCGAAATAGGCAAGTCAAAAATTATCGATCACCGAAAAATCCTGTTGGACAGGAAACCGTCGATTTTTATCGCGGGATGCGCCATGAATATTTATATGTCCCTCTTCTCTGCGCTGTGCCGTGCCAAATATTTTATGGCGCGAGACCTCGCGCCACGATCGCTGTCCGACTGCAACTGGAATCCCTGTCAAAATCGACCCGATAAATTCGTCTGTCTGGCTAGTCAATTACGGCTGCTAGACGCTGCTGCTGTTGGTGCTGCTGCTGCTGTGACCGCAGAACACGATGATTTATCGACAACTTCTGCTTCGAGACTTTATGATTCGATCGGTCTGTATGCCTCGTATTCCAGCGTTTCGAAGACCGATGAAGGCAACGAGGGACGAAACATTATAAACGAGTGGGTCGCCAGAAATGACTGCACCGCTGGACTTTAGAATTTTGCCATTTTGATCCTTTGGAGTTTCGAAATTGGTAGAGAGTTTTGGACTTTGGGCGCTCTAGGAGACTCGGAAGCTCAAATTTTGGGGACTTTGCAATTTTGGGATTCTGGGATTTTACGATTTTTCAGGTTTAGGATTTTGAGAGTTTTGGAATATTTGAATTTTGATACTTTGAAAGTTTTGGGACTTGGCTCGAGGAGACTCGGATGCTCGAAATTTTGGAGTTTGCAACTTTGGGACATTTCAAAGTTTGGGACATTGAGAGTTTTGGGAATTTTTTAGAGTTTTGAGACTTTGAGAGAATCTTGGAATTTTCTAATTTTGATACCTTGGAAGTTTTAGGACTTTGAAAAGTTTTGGAACCTTCGGTTTTATTACCTTGACGTACGAAATTTTGGTATTTTTACACACAGTTTTGAAAATTTTCGAATCTTTACATACAAACTTTGAGTGTTTTTGAACTCCCAATCGTACTATATATGATTGGATTTTCTGATTTGAGTATTTTGGGAGCCTAAGAATTTCGGACTTTCGGAATTTTCAAAATTTTAGGAGATTTGAAGATTTTTTTTTTAAGGGAATTTGTGTTATAAGAATTGGGGAATGTTTATAGGATTATTTTTGTACATAAGAGATAACACTGTCCCAGATGAATACATTTCGAAACTTGTATATATACGAAGTCGCGTTCGATCGAGTTCTAGCGAGAAGTCCCGCATCTAGTGACTTGCCATCTAGTGACTCCACACCTAGTGTTCAGGAAACGTCGCATACTCCTCTCTTCTGAATTGACCAATAACCTACAAAACAATAATACATAAGCAAATATGAAACAAAACTGTTGTTTCTAAATCAGTACATAAGAGCATCGTGAATCAATGAATATGATATATTATAAATGTTATGATTCTATAAAAATGAATATCGTGATTCTATAAGTCCTACTTCAAGTTCGGTTACAATAAGCTAAGGATCGATACTCTACGTGTAACAAAATATTTCAATTTTCGCTCGAACCAATTAAATTTCACTTTCACCGTTGATCATAATTACGATACAAAGTGATCGATAAATCTGAACACCGTCTCGTTCTCCGCGGGAATCCCTCGCAAGAAATCGCTCTCACCAGACGTATATCGAGAACAGGGTCGAATAAACGACGAAGAAATCCCGTACGCGAGTCGGTGAGCCCTCGAAACACAGAAGGAACACGCGAGCAGTAATCCCTGCAACATTCGCGAGACCAAATTTGGTGGCATTGTCAGACACAGGCCGGTTAGGAGGACAGCTGTTTCCCAGGGTCGTGGCCGACAGAAGCATCGAGGAACAACAAGACAATTCCGTATGATTTATATTTATGAGCGTACTGCCATTTAATAGCTGCCGCGCGGCATTGCGTTCACTGAGTCATCGGGAGAAGCGTGCAACCGCTCGGCGACTTGTCTTTTCAAACGGAGGACTTTGAATCATTCGACCAGCTCGAAACAAAAGCAACTGGCTTTAAAGCTTGCTACCAGTCGAACAACGTGGACGATTAATTAATTGTCATCCGATGAAACATTTAAGCACGATCCATAAACTGCAGTAAAGGGCTTGGTCATTCGAGTACTTCGCGAGGGATGTGCACCTGCTTTTGAGAGCTTTTGAAATATTGCTCTATTTTACGTTTAGATTATATTTCATGAATCACACGAGTGGCAGAGGCTATAAAATTAGGATACTGAAACAAATCACGGGAGCATTTGCAGAATAGAATTGGAAAATTATACAATTTGTACATTCATGATTCACATGATATTTTGTGAATTATTTATGTTATTGTTCTTATTTAGTTTGTTAGAACAGCATGAAGATCAAGGTGATTATTATATTTTTAGTCAGAATGCAAATCGAGATGATTATTGTATTTTTAATGAAGAGAGTTTGTACACTTCCTTCGGTATTCATGAAGTACCATGTTAAATATTTGAACCGCAGACAGTCGAATTAAACCTCGAAACTTAAGGAGCTTCCTACACCGTCTTCTAGGATATAGAAACACTGCTCGACGTTGTACTTCACGCGAGAAATACGTACTAATGAATATGTATTTATGAATCTGATTACTTGCAAGAACGTGTTGATTTTTCTAACAGTGGAAACATAAGAGCATCCATCACATGTACGTGATTTAACGCCTTCCGTGGAGCCTCAAATTCTCACCATTCGAATTCTCAAATTGTCAAATTTATAATTCAAAAATTTTCAGAAACTTAAATTTATAGAAACACATTCTCACATATCTATATTCGTATATTCTCACATTTTCAAACACGTAAATTTTAAATTTCGAGATTCTTAAACTTCCAAATCCCTTAATCTCCAAATTCCCAAATCTTCAGAAACCCAAATTTCGACATTTCTAAATATAAAAATCCTCAAATTTCCAAACCCCACCTCCCTAAATTCTGAACTCCCCAATTTCCCACATTCCCAAACTATCAATTCACAAATTTCACCCCCGTTTCCCCAAATTCTCCCCAGATCATATTATAAAAAATCCGACCGAACAAAAGCAGAAGAACGCATTAGCGAAAAAGTTCTTAGGAAACTTAATGGAGTAAGGGAAGAAAAGCAGGGTGCAGCATCCGGATGGGTCCTCATTATGCACGGTGACCCCGGCACGACCTCATTCCCTTCGACGGAAATTGGTTTTATAATTTAAAGCAGCCAAGGTAATCGAGCCCCGGGCAAAGTACATCGAGTATTCGATTTCCCAATGGTATTCACCGCAACACCATCGAGCAACCGCCTTTTGAAATCACTTTCCCTGATTGACGCTGAATGCTGTCCTCGAACTTGTCCCGCTCGATTCGATCCTGCTCGTTCGTTTATTATATCGAACGTCCTCGTGTACCCCTTAGAGATGTCTATCTAATGGTTCGTGCCTTTATCGGGGCCACTGATCGAGGTCCTCCGATCTTCTTACTTTCTCTCTCTCTTTCTCCCGTTTTCTTCGTGTGCTCCTTTTTCCGTCGCAGGACGGATGACGAGGAGGTACCATGCTCACGTGGGAAGACGGCAGGTGTATCCAGAAGAGAATAACGCAGTGCGATAGGCGGCTTACACCACTCATCTTGTTGGCTTCCTCCATGTGGATCCGTACGTTGGAAGCTGACTGCCTAACAGAAACAGAGGAATCAATTATAATCGAATTTGCATCGCAAATTATACCGCGACAAGGATTTGGACACTTCTATTCTTAGCTGACGGGGACTACGTTTTTTACTTCAGTTTGGGATACGTGGGACGGGGTCATTAGGAAGATCACTTGTGTTCGAAGTTTAACAGATTTCCATATTACGACGGTAATTTGACTTCGAGTGATATACTTAGTATAATGTAGACTCTTGTTATAGTGGCACATTTACATGATTATGATGCGCTGAAAGTACTGCATCATCATAGGGCACTGTAATCTAAGGACATTGTTGCAGTATCAAAGAAAATATGTATATAAGTATGCATGTAGACCAAATTGCTACAATCATATTATTAGCAAATTTCTACCGTCACAAGTTACTTTTACAAATAAATGACCTGAAAGTTAATACAGTTTGGATGATAATTAAGACTCAACGAGACCACACGCGCACAGTTGCGGCAGACTTCATGGACCGTGAAAGGGACTTCCTGGAACAGATGTCCGATTGAAACGAAATTGATTGACGGCTGGCCTAATAACGTCTCACTCTTTCTGGAACCGTCATGGGCCATTTCACGACAGTTTCAGCAAATTAGTATGTTCAGAATAGATTCGAATCTAATACGATGGTCTTCGTCTCTTCCTTCGCCTAATAGCTACCTGTTTTTTTCCTTGCGGTTCTTGGTACGAACCTGTCCCCAGGCTAATTGTGTCCTTTCCAGAATATGGAAAATGGCTAACTTATACACTATCATTACTACTCAGTGAATTTTTATTGTTATATACAAAAATTAGATTGAATGTACCTTTTCTAGAGTGAAAGTTATTTTTTCATGTCAAGATTTTCTTCGTATCTTCTGTGGAACGAGGATCTTGATGATGTTCTCGAGTCAACGCTGCCTCGCAAACGAGCGTAACATGTGCCGGATAAAATACGTCTATTTTCTTAGAGCAGCCCGGTAACATGGAACAAATGTTCGACTCGAATACAGGCTTTCAGCAACGTTTTATGATGCCTCGCATACGCGCGGATATTTTCACAGTTTGTTCAGTAGGACTATCTGCCGTTTGAGGAACGGAATCGGGGCCACACTATCTACACAGGACACGGTTAAGAACCCGTCCACCGAACTAATTAAACAATAAACTCGAAACTTGAACCGGGAATGTCGTAACTTTGCCGGCTATATGCCATTAAAAATCCATTTTTCACCGTAAACGAGCAACTGTGTAAATAGCCTGGGCCCTTGGTACTTTTCGTGCTGGGGAGTGTTTTACGTTATGTTGTTCGCTGTTGTTTCAGATTTTAATACACAAATTATGGTAGACATTTATTGTGGAAGTTATATTTGAAAGTATGAGAACAAAAGTATAGTAAAAGTGCAGTTAAGAGTTGCAAAAGTAAAATATATTTGTGGTACTGGCAAAGTAGTGATATGAAACACTTGTTACTTTGTATGAACGATATAATATAACATAATTTCATTGACTATGTTCTAACAAAAATAAAG
Organism: Megachile lagopoda; assembly: GCA_036983795.1. NCBI lineage: Eukaryota > Metazoa > Arthropoda > Insecta > Hymenoptera > Megachilidae > Megachile > Megachile lagopoda. The sequence continues at coordinate 7,065,354 of CM072797.1, read as the reverse complement.
ACACGATAATTGCTAAACATCTGTACCCGAAGAATTTTCCAAAGAATTAAAGTCGAAGAGTCCTCCCTTCTGTAGAGCACATGGTCGGGGTGGTTCCGGTTTTTTTCATTCTTCGACGGGAAAACTGAGCCCCGGCAATTTTCACCGAAACGGCGTCGTTTGAAAGGACGTCACCGCCCTGTCTGCAACTCTTCCAACGACTGGAAGGAAGTGTTTTCGGGGCCGGGTGCTTCAGGGTAGGAAAAGGAAAAGAATCGCGGCAGTGTGGTCCTGTGTTCTGCCGGACGTCCGCCCCACACGATCCAGATATCGATCTTCTCGCATTGTTCCCCTCGAGCTTGTTATTAACTGTCATAGATCTCACGAAATGCCGACCTGTCCGCCATGCTTCATGCTGCTCGTGTAAATTAATTTATCACGATTCCATTAGGTACTCCCCTAAAGTACATTAGTGAAATTAGACGGAATTTTTATTGCCGCACTATTTCATCTTTAACGGATTATACAGGTTTTATAGATTTTGAATTATGGTATTTTGATTCTCTTCTGTGAGATTTTAATTTTGTGTACGCTTTGATATAAGGTAAGATTTTTAGTTTATTTCTGAGACCGAATAACAATTTTTATATAGTCATTGTCAAGTGATTATTATTTTAAAAATTCATTTTGTAATACTAGTGCAACAAATAGAATTATCTCCTGCATTAAATGTATCTAATATCATGTGTATTTTCATATACTTCTCCACATATGAAGTGTAATCGAAGATAACTTTGCATCTGTCTCCCTAAAGATCAATGTACAACTTTCAACTTATAAGTTTTACTAATACACAGAATTGTTCATCGAAGAAGAGAGATATTACCAATGAAGAAACGATCACAGCAAGCAGTCTGTAATAAAGAGAACAAATAAGTTGTCTGTCAGAACAATCCTAACGAGCGAGGGATACTGGAGCAAATAAAAACGTTTCTGGAAAATTCAGACGGAAATGGAAGCGGTTCAAAGGCAAGACCGCCCTCGACGCAGCAACTCTCTCAGCCACCCCCAGGGGCCAAACAGGGCAGCAGACTGCAGTTTCTCGGATCCAGAAGCCCGGGGGTAGAACGAAATACGCGAGTGTGGTCTTCCATTCCGGCAAATGTCCGCCCCACGCGACCTCAATTTATTCGACACCTCCCCTTGCCTTCAGCGCTTCAAAACTGCTCCGAATATCTGGACGAGCGAAGGGCAGCGCTTCAATTCGACGGGATAAAGCGGTACACGAGCGAGCGTATATCCCGGCAACGTAAAAGAGTTATTATGCTAATGAACAGTGCAAGCCTAATTACTTACCCCGAGAAACGGAAATATCTTATCCGATTATCTCTCCTCGAGCCATGGGTTAGGATCCGCATCGATAAGGGAGGATCATCGAGATATATTATCGACGCGTTAAATTACTACGCTTTTGAACAAATGTGTGTAATATCTTAATTTTAGTAGTTTTTTCGCGTTTTTCGTTTGTTTTTCTGAAGTGCTTTGATGGTCGGTTTTACGGTCGTTATGTGGATCGAATGTGTAAAGAGACGTTTTAAGCGAGGGTCGAAACACAGATATTAAGTGTTTGTACGTTAATTCCTCTTATTACTATGTTCCTGAGTTGACAAAATAACTGTTGACTAAATTAAATTTCCATATTTCTTAGTCCCTAACTTTCTGAATTTGTGACTTTCTGATCTCCTGAATTTCTAAGTTTAAAAATTTGAATATACGAGAATATGAAAATTTAGAAATCCCGGTGATGTCCAATATTTAGACTCTAAAGGCCCCATGAACATCTCCTGCAGCGAACACAGTGGCTATGAAACCATAAACAGCTAGGAAATAGCTTATAACTTACTCAAACCTAAAGACTTGAAAAATCGTTCCGAGAATCACACGATCCGAGTAAACGACCGTCGTTAACGAGCAACAGTGTCATTAAAACGATTAAATCCACCGAGAAAAAGGTTGACTCCGTCTGAAGCAGGGAATCCACGGAATCCCACGTAGAAGAACATAAAGTTTCCCCCAAAAGATCAAGTGTTCGCAGAAGCGAGGGATCCTTGACAGTCGACCTCTTCGGATCGTGGCACCATCAGAAGTCTGGACATGAGCCAGTGTTGCGAAAGTCTGTAACACGTGTTCCAGGACCGTTGGCACGTGTTGGTGGTCCGAGCAGACCCGTAAACGTCGCGACTCCACGGAGGCGGACGCCGACAAAGGGCACCTCCGGTTCTCTTCTATTGTCGAGAATTTAAGTCCATGGAAACGGGGCGCATTGTCGTGCCTGCTTCTCCTTGGACACGCACGTTCTCAGATTTATCCCCGAAAACGGAGGGAAAAAAGGGGACTGACTCCTTGCTACTGACCGCTCTTGAATTCCCTACGTCTACGTTTTCTTCCTTGGAAGTACTTTATTGTTCCACGTCTTTGCACTGAATGGTCTTGTTTGATATGCAATTCGTGTATTTAACGGATAATATATGAATTATTAATATTTTCATAATGTTAGAGATGCGATTTTGAATTTACAGGTACATATTTGGTGAGTTATAGGTACTCTATTCTGTTTTTAATTTGTGGATGCTATAGAACAGTTATTGAACACTGAGGACTTCTATATACATAATAAACATTTTTAACGTAACTGAGACTAAGATTTGTAAGCTTCTTCAGGGTAGATATGAAGGATTAGATAAGATCTGCAAAATTTATTGCGAACATATATTGTGAATTCATAGGAAGATTTTATGGAATCTATAACATTTATAAATCGATTTTATGAAGTAAAGAACAAGTATAAATAAATCCTGGTCTACTTCTCAGAAGGTTCTTTGTACCTGCATAAGAAATGTGAACCCTTTTAAAACGCTATCACAATAGATGCATAATCATCACCCTTACCAACCTGTTCCCGTTACAATATTCAATGTCCTCAACCCAATTATAAGCACCTGTATTCAATGCACCCCATAGAAAGTGAACAATAAACTCCCCACTAACCTGCAGACCTGAGTCATTCAAACTTGACGTACCCACACTCTTGTGTTAACCCTTTGAAGTCTGTGTTTATGCAAGTAAGAATACTTGTGTAATTATGCTTTGATCGCAGGTGCGTAACTTTGGAAAATACGGAAGTTTTCACATTTTTAGATACGTAGATTATTAAATTCTTCAATTTCTGAAACTCCAACTATCTATCAATCAATCACGTTTCTCAGATTTCCACAAATCAAGCACGTACATTCACAAATTTCCAAACCTGCAAATCCCCAAAGTTGCAAATTGAACACCTGACTTAAATATCCGAAATTCTAAATCTGTAGATCTAATAAGTCGTAACTGTTTAAACTTCTAAATCCAAAAATTTATGAATCGAAGAATTCTTTTTATTTGCTCTAAAATGTATATTACTCTCCACACTTCAAAAAATCATATTCAATCTGAAAAATATATCGAAACTATAAACACATCCATTGCCCAAAAATGCCAAGTGCTATTAAATTTGGTTTGTGTCTGCGTTGCCTTGTTGTCTACCATTTGCAGCTGACTAAACCGTTGAGGATCAATCGGAAGCCATTAGAGGTGCACGCGAAAGCATCAAAATGGTGGACGCAGCCGCACCTGCAACGCAGCCTGGCGCTTTTATCTATGCTGGCCGTCGAAAGAACGGGCGCTGTATCCAAGAAGCGTGGCCGTCTTGGGAGGTCGCGAACGCGCCACCGGGGGATCCGCATGCTCTCCTAAATATGTTATTAGTTCGGTCGTATAACTGCTTCATTTCGAGCGTGTAGCCCGAAGGCGATCATCTACCTTCGCGAACGAGCGAGACGGAACCGAGGCGGATTTCGCGACTAGACGCACGAGGCAACGCGACCCGGCTCGCCCTCCCAGAAGTTCGACCAGGGAGGCCTAGATTGTTTAATCGTTCCCCCCCTAATCAATGCCGTGGCACCCTGTAATTTCGCCAAATTGCGGTAGAGACTGTTCTACGAGACATTCGGGTCGAAATAGGCAGCAGCCTATCCAGGTAGGTCTTAATTTAGCCGGCTATAAAGCGACCCAAAATCGACGTCTCATGCTCTCGCGTCATTTTACGACTTTTCATCGATCTTTATAGCCGGACACGATCGCGCGAAATAAAGAGAAAAAGGGGTGAAATTCGAGGGTTACGCGAGCTTATAGCGAGCCGATTAGAGTGCTTACTTTTGGGCGGGGTGGACTAATGCGTGGTATTAAGTGCATGGCGGTCTACGGGGGCTCCTGTGATCGCTGCGAGTTCTACGGTGAACGTTGCCCGTGAGCGAAGCTTAATGACCCCGTAGATTTGCAGTATTAATCCGACGGGAATTCCTGGCGAGCCTCAAGGGATGAAAATCTCGGGAATGAAGGCAACGACGTCGTAAAGTACCGCTATTATTGAGTACGCTTGTCGTTAAGCTTGCTTCCAGTGATGCATGTGATTTCGTGGGATAATGGGGAGAATTTGCTTGAAAAAGTATGTCGATAATACACGGTGGGAGTTGCGCCACAATACTTTTTTTTATTCTTCATTTGCTGTATTATCTCTCTGCTTTAATTCATTTGTAGAAATTGTTTACAATCACTAGAAAGCAAAATATTCCACGTTTTTAAATCTTTTCGTATATTTTCAAATTCTTTCCTGTCATCAGCAGCCACTTTTTATCATACGTTCTTTTGTCCCATACGTTAAATGCTTTAATGATCATATATGAGTAAATTCACATTGATTTCAATCGATAATCATTGAGTTGATATTTTTATATTTTGTAGTATATATTTATCTGTCATCAATTTTTCATGTGTCCAAAGATTTGACAGTAACTTCTTTATTTTTGTATTGTCTGGTATATTTCATGTTTGTACTTTATTGAAACAACTCTTGAGCATTCATGTAATAGTAGGTTATTTTGCTGGACAATCTGTTTTACTTATCAGGTGTCTGAAATAAAATTCATTTTATTAGCGTGTAATTTTGAAGTAACCGGTTTTCAGTCGAGATAATACAATCTTTAATTTTCTCTTCATGTTGCAGTCCGACATTAGTCGATAAAAATCCAGTACTGCATGAATTTTGGTTCTTTTAGTCGTAGTTCATTGCATACTCCAATTAATCATCTAATTACAGGTGCTCCCTTCGTAACTGGATCATCATGGACCACACCATAATTGCTGTGTTAGCGATATAATTACTTTATTTTAGATACCACATGAAAAGAAGTTGAAGATCTCAATCTTCTAATTGTTGCAGATATTTTTACAAAAAAGATTCATGTTAAAATTGCCAAAATTCAATAACTACCCAAATTTAGTTAAGGAATCGAAAAATTGGCAGAAATTTAATAAAAAGTTATTAAATCCGAATAGTATCTATTATAAATTTTAATTTAGAATAAAAGTTCATTTTCAAGGAGTTGAACGGTGAGTCGAATACGCCATTGCAAAATTATAACCGAGATGAAATGCGGCGTAATAAAGAATTTTCTTACAGCAGGTTGCCAGTTATCCCATAAAAATTTAATTCGTTCTTAAGTCCGATCGAATTCCTGATCGATTAAATTATAGGATCAATCGAGCATGGTTCGATTTGCTTCTTGGGTGGCGAAACGGTTAAAGCCTGAATCGTTCTAATTCCGATTTTATCGCCTAAGATCCGGCCTTAATATTCGCGAGTGGTGCATACGGCAGGTCGATTCCTCTCGCTGGAATTTCAAGCTGATCGGTAGCGAGTTGGAACAAAATCAAACTGCGAGCAGTATAAAGATTTTGCAAAAGCTATTTTTAAAGAAAGGAGAAACACAGTTGATAGCAATTTGTATGTTTATACAAAGGATGTTCAATAAATTTGCACAAAATGCAAAAGAGTAGAATAGCTAAGATATGGTCGTCATTTATGTCGTCCATTGATAAGTATTGAAAGGACCGAAATATGCAGATAAATTAGTTAGACTGCTTTTAATACAAAAATTATTCAAATTAGTTTTCAATATTCTCCGCCCTTGCATTCTCCAAAAGCACCCTCAAATTGTTTAATCCAAGGATGAGAAAATGGTTCGAAGCAATTTGCATGAAATTCTTAATCGAAATAAATGCCTAATTGTAACATATAGATAGGATTAAAGAAGCTATCAATTGCAGGATTACGTGTATCAAGTCAAAAGACGACTATATTGAAAAATAAAAATTAGTTCTTCCAATAAGTTTTCATTATTTCTGCAAGGATTTGTCGAACACTCGCAATATATTTAACCGAGGCAACATTGTTACCTAAAGATGCCTCTTCGGTCCCGAACGAGCAGGTGCACCCATGGCGACGTATTTCACCGATTATTAAACCCGAGACCACCCTTCGTGTCTCGGAATGGAGATTTGGTAGGCGGAAAAATTACTATTATATTGTTTTACGTGGGTCTGGGGGATTTGGTAGCTCAACTTTTTTCTTGCTTTCAAATATGGTAATGTAAAATTGCGGAACAATTACACAATTCCTTAAAACTTGTATAAAAAGGAAAGTTTTGTGTCTTATCTTGAAGTGATGCATGAGTTCAAATTTCATCATTGAAATTCTCTGAAAAACAACGAAACGCTTAATTATATGTCGTAGCGTATAGTTATTTATACAAACAGGTTGATTAGCAAATTTCTGAAATTTCGTATTGTAGACTGTTAACATAATTTTTCTGAAACCAGACTTCATAATCTGAGCTCTTAACATAACCTGTCTTAAATTAGACTTCATACCTAAACTCTGAACATAACCTGTCTTAAATTAGACTTCATACCTAAACTCTGAACATAACCTTTCTTACATTGGACTTCATAATATAAACTCTTAACATAACCTTTCCTAAATTAATCTTGACAATTTAAACTTTTAACATAACCTTTTCTGAACTAACCTTAAACTAGACTTCCCGATCTAATCTTTCGATATAACTTTTCCTTCATCAAATGACCTAGCGTTATGTCTCTCCATGAGTCTACGGATGTTCACATCTATCGATTCACGGATCGCACCAATTAAAGTGAAAAGCTGAACGGTGCCGAGTACATGGAGGAATCCAGATAACGCGAACCGCAATGATTCGAAGATGAGAAAAAGGAATAAAAGATGAACCATCAGAGTGTAGATAATAAACAGGCAAGCGATCGGTTGGTGTCCGGTACTTTGCCACGGTACGTGTACCAAATGCAAAGGGCCACCAAAGGCCAAAATTAGCCAAGCACGCGGCGGCAGACCGACTAATTAGTTCGCGGCCCAATCGACTTTCCATTACCCATGGCGAAACGCATGCTTTTGTCGTTCGAGAGCGATAATCAAACTGGCAAAGGAATCTGACGTGTTCCGACATATTTATTAACTCGTGTCGTTTATCGGAGCCGAATCGTTTATTCGGGACTGCGTAAACCGAGGCGAATCGAGCGAGCAACCTGCACTCCGGTGGACCGCCCATGTCGAGAAACCAGCAAAATCGTATTATAAAGGTTTTATCGAACCGGACCGCGAAGAGTGGCGAAATCGCGAGTACCGAAAGCGCTAATTGCGAACCGCTCTTTCCGTTCACGGCACACACGTGGCCCGCGATATGTACGTCTCGTTAAGGAGAGCCTTAACAACATCCACGAGAAATCTTGCCCTCTCAAGAATTCCGCGTGCTCCCTTCTGCACGGATCGTGAACATGCTGCCTGCCCCGAGAGTACACTCGGGTTAGGCTTTCGTTCGATATGGTCACATTTTTAAACAGATTTTTAAATTTGCAAATTTTCCGTATTTCCGAAGTTGTCAAGATTTTTAATTCTTAAGTTATCAAATTCTCGAATTCTTAAATTCCCAAATACATTCTCGAGTTCCTACATTGACAAACTATGCCCTCAAAATTTTAGCCCTTGTAATACAAATTACGAATAATAGTTGTAACTGAATCTTCATTCTGCAATATCGATGTAAATCGAATGTGCAGACATCCTCGTAGACAGGATCTCAATCTGAACAAACAGGAAAAGCAGAGAAAAAGTGGCACGTGCTTGAATCCATAGAGTGTTCAACTATGTCACCATTCGCAGAATTGTGGAGGTGCATGTGCCATGCAAGAATAGGGATTCTCCGGGTTTTCCCCAACACGGCAACACGAATGTTTCCACTTATAATAACATTCCGAAATACGTAAATACTCTCGAGTGACGTGGTCCACTGCTGTAGGTCCTTCTAGAGGATGGTCGTGTTTGACCCAATGACGGGATATAGTCACTCGGGATACTTCAGCATCGTCTCAAGAATCTGAACACCAGACTACTTCGTCAGTTGGTAGACACGCTGTGTAACATCAACTAATTACATTTCATGAGAAGAAATATTGTTCTTCGTGCCACACTCGTGACGCACCTTATGATTCATGACAACCTTATTTTTTTTATTGTTGTATCTGAAGTTCAATACCAGTTTAATCTGTGGTATCAAGGATTGCTAAATGTCAATTGTAAATATAACAATTTCAACTTTATTTGTTTCAAGATTAAAGCAGTAGTTCTGTCGGACACAAGTGTAGATAAATTACAGAGCAACCCTTAACAGTTTAAGGGGTAATGTGACATTTCTTATGTTAAAACATCTCTTCTCATACATTGTGTTTTTGTGAAATTGATGACTTTCAACCCTTGTCTTATAATATCGTGGCCTACACGCGACGCACATAACATGCGACAAATCTCATATTTTCACCACGATATAGTTTCAACTTTAATTTTAATTCCAACCAGTCCAATGATCACATCGAAGATAATCCTAACATTTGAACATTGTCTTAACATTACAATCATTGAATCTCTCTATCTGACGTGCCGAAAACATCATAAGTTAATAGATTCAAAATAATAATGAAAGAAGTGTCTTCCAAATATACTGAGAGTGATCAGAAAACATCGAAATGGAACTGGAACGAGTAACAGGATCGCATTTCCGGAAGTATGAAAAAGTATTTGGTGAAAGAGGAAATTTGTTCGCATAGATTGGCCGAAATCTGAGGGCTGAAGATTCGAATATCGCGTGCGGAACGGTCGTTCGCATAATTCGTGGAGTAGTGGGCGTGCATTTTTGTGTGGCCCGCGGCGAACCGAGACGAGGAAACGCGGAGCGGATTCATCGTTACGTGCCACCACCCGCTAGCGGTGAGATCTGAAACGCGCTTTTGATCGCGGCGAGCAGTCGAAAGGCAGCTAACGATCCGGTAGCTCGCCGAAGCATCCGTCGACGACGTGACTCGTTTGCGAAAGCTCCCTTTGAAGGCCTTTGCTTCTTTCACGTGGCTCCGGTGTCACGTGAAAACTACCCAGACCATCCTAATGCCGCGCCAAAAAACCTAATTCCTACTGATTATCCTTTGATCGCGTCTTCTGATCCTCCTGGCTTTTTCAGAGAATACTTTCGACGGATGGATCCTTTGTTGATGCTGCGGTGAGTGATTTTAGGGTTAAAGATATTGTTGCAGGAAAAGTGGACGTTAGAGGATATTTGACGTTTATTGGAGATTTTGCTGGGTTTAGGTATTTATATATTTTTCTGTTATAGAATATGTGTATCTACAGAATTATCAACTTACATAATTTTTAAGTTACTTTTCCAACTTGTCAAATTTCTAACTTACATAATTTATGGTTCACCAAATTTCCAATTTATCTATTTTCCAACATACCAAATTTTGAACTTATCAAATTTTAAATTCACCTAATTTTAAAATCAGGTCATTTACAATTGTCCAAATATCTAACTTATCAAATTTCTAAATTCCCAACTTTCTTAATTTTGAAATTTCAGAATGTCTAAATTTGGAAAATGGACGACATAAAGTGCGTGGCTAAAATCGAGTGGCAACAGCCGTCAGTGAACTGCAGATTTTGCCGACCGGAAGTAAGTTACACGGATCACGAACAAAGGACCACCCGAACGCCAACAGCACCCATGATTCTGTATCTTTTTCGGACGTTCCGTGAAACGAACCCCATAGAAATTGCAACAAATTTCACGACTGGCAAATATATCTATGTTGCATTCTTCTATTATTTCGTAATTATCCCCTGAACTCGAAAATACGCTTGCTCATCGCTCGACCACCGCCGTGTTTAACGAGAAATCGAAAACAATGAGCGTTTTGAGGATATTGCCTGCCATGGATTTTAGGAAACCATGGTTTTGTATATTGGTTTTCGAAGATCTTGATTATTCGCGTTTCCTCGAAGGCAACGTCAATTATTCTTGGAAAAGTTCTGGTAATTATGATCGATTTCAAATTGCGTTTCAACTTTGTTCCTTCAATTCCCAATTCTGAAACTTTCGAATTCTCCAAATGTCAAATTTTCATATTTATAAATTCCCAAAATTTGTTAACTTTCAAATTACATTTTTACACATTAAATTTTTGCAATCATTACGTTTAATGGTCATCGACATCATTATAATAGGACTATATATACAATAATCTTGATTACGTCAATGGACAAAGCACTCAAAGTTAATGTTATCTAAATTCTTCTCTACTTACGGAATATTTGCTTCGAAATCACTCAATTATTATAATGAACTTCAGAGATCTAAATATTTATGCAAATACATGCACGTTCTCGTAAAATATTTCCTCTACAATTACCATATTCTGAATATTCTATTTGATTTCATTATTGCGTAAATAATACACCTTATGGTCCCATTAAAAATACTTTTCGATGCTGTATACTTTCTTAATAGACAGCAATCTCCACTTAACGAAAGCGTCCAAAATTTCGCCTTCAAATTGAAATTCACCGAACATCCACTCTCGTAAATTTCTCGAGATTTGACGGTCAATTAGCGTAATTAGCGTAATTCCAAAGCTCTCCTCGGCGAAACGCGCAAATTGTATCCTTGATTTTTTCACGCTATAGACAACACCTGTTATTCCGAAGAAAATTATATTCCGAATAATTGCAGTATACCGAAATAGCGAATGCTAAGGAATGTTTCGCCGCGAAGAATATTCCCGTTGGCAATTCCCGAATTCCTCGCGGTCCGTTTGCATAAATTCCTGTTCTCGTTAGCAGGATCCACCTAAATTACGTCAAACACCGTAAACACTGGGACAGGACATTCGGGGAGGTCCTACTGGCTTAATTAGGCTCGAACAAGACAGCATCTCAAGCGTTTAACGAGCACTTTTGAGACACGTCGCGTTCGACGACTGCAAACAAAAATTAAGTAATTACCTTCTGTATTAAGGAAATTACTCGTGAACGATGGCAACCCGGTCCCATCGTGATTTTCACGAGAAGTTTTCGTTCGCCTTGTCGAGTCAGATTTGTCTCGAACAGGTTTGTTTCAGGAATTTTCGTCGGTCCTTGGACACGATGATCTGTCGCTATGGTTCGTCTGACCGCATCAAAATCCTCGATGGAACGAAAGATAAATGCCGGAAGATGGACCTCCTTTTGGAAGAGAAATTGTGAGTGTCATCGTTGACAAATTGTTAGTCGATAATGCGTGGCTGAGTCAAGGGATGAACGATTTTGTGCTTCAGTTCGCTTCGAAAAAACGAACAAGACATTCCGAGATGAAAAATTTCTAGGACGTTTTAAAATTATTTTAAATTAAGAGCATCGGTTATAGTACAATGATACCTATCTTCAAAACCTACACTTTTTTCATACATATTATTAGCGCATTTGAAACTATTTTATTTTTAATTCTTCCTTTGTTCGGTTTTTGTGTATTTAAAATATAACCACATTACAGGAGACCACCACATCGTTTCCCTTTCTAACTTAATGGAAATCATCCTTAAAAATATTCCTCTACTTTTCACTCTGCAAAGTCTCGTTTCATTAACGTTCAAATTTCCATGTTCACCCTTAAATGCTCCTCTTTAAACGTCCGCGTCTCCACCTGGCCTCATTACACCTCCGCCACCAAATCCTTCTGTAACCCATCCAAAATCCCTGGAAAGCGATTCCCGCGGTACGAAGAACGTAACGAGGATAAATATTTACCCGGGGGAAAAAGAGCGGGTCCCGTAAGTCCTGAATGAGGGGATGAAAACGACGCGAGAGATACAGATCTCACCACGGGTGAAACTACCTGTCCAGACTCGTTGATACGTTCGAATCCTCGGAAAGAACCGGACGGGTTTCACCTAATACCGTGGATTAGGGTTTAAACAGCCCCTGCTTTGGCCATTCAGTTCGACGGGACAATAAATACGTCGGCTATTCACGGGGATATTCATCGACGACACCGTGCGTGCACGCATTGCACCGGCAGGTACAATAATCTGTCGTAATAGGGCCGGAAGTGACGCGGACGGACAGGGTGCAGAAGAAAGGAACGAAATCTGGGTCAGTTCTGTGAACGACATCCCTTTGAAAGAGTTGTTGCGTGTTCCGAGATTTCCTGCGGTTAGGGTTATGTATCCTTATTGCGGATCGACTTTGTCATATTGACCCGTTATTCAGGTAAAATTGCGGTATTGTATCACAGGCACAAATATGAGAGTATAAATCAATAAAATGTCACATTACAAATTATTATCAACTTTGCCAATCTTTCACATATTTACTCTCAAATTGTCAAGGAAATTGAAGGGACAATTAAGAAAAATTTGAAGAACTATTAATGGTTCTTGCCACAGTTAAAAATGCTATTGATCATCAAGTTTTAATAATTTCGTAACTGTAGGATTATGCATTTATAAATCTTGGGCTGCGAAAGACGTGCACCCTCTACATTTTTCGTGCTATAACACATTTAATGTTTTGCTAAACTAATTTACATACAATCTCTCCTTTCGTGTGAACTGAATATCAGCAGGTGTTTCATTTTACAATCTCAAATATATTGGTACTATATTGATAGCGTAAATTTTATACAAATTATCAAGAACAAAGTTAATCCAAAACCTTTCAAATTATAAATCATACAGCTTATCACAAAGTGTAGCAAAGAGCCAAGAACAAGACATGTTTAAACGGTCGCCATTTTGGTCCAAACGTTACAAAACAAAGAATGAGGGGGTTGATTTAGCTCCACTATAAACCACCATCGTTGGCAGCATCCAACATTCTGCTGGCTAAGACCCTCTTCCTGGCCAAGAAAACAGACTTTCCGTGTTTCTGACCATTTGTATACAAGGAGGTTGCACTTTAACGTCAACCCTTAATCGATGACCCTCTTCCTCAAACGAACCATACACACGGCATTTGAATTAGTGTGGAGAGGCGCCCGTTGGGGTAGATGTTACTAGTCTCTCGACTCCGGTACGGTCATTCCGGAGGTGTTTTGTTAGGTCCCGGGTATTATTTCAGAGACTCGCCACCCAGAACGCGTAACAATTGCCCCGGGCTGTCTGAGGTTACAAGTAGGATGGTGTTGCAAGGGAAGAGGAACGAACAGACGTTGCAGTTTCGCCTGGCTAAGAACAATGAACGACTTCCAGCAGGAAAAACTAGCATATGCTAGTTTGAAGTCCAGTTCACTCTGCTTGTGCAGTCTAGGAGCATTTTTTTTGGCACTTTCAATAACTTCGTGAAAAGGTTCCAGGGACCTCGGTTTTGTCTATAAACTGCAATGAAATATTTGTCAAGGTTTTCGATCAAAAGACGTGTCGATTTTTTGCTATATATATTTGTTTCTGTAGAAAAGACTTTATTTCACGTTGACCTCGTGACCTTCAATTCAGAAATTTTTGTTGGATTTTTATTATGTACATAATAAATTTATCAGTCTCTATCTGATTTTGAGTATCTTGATTTCAGTAAAATAATTTACCATCAATTTTGTTAATCAAACTTGAAGACCTAAATTCAAGATCCATTTGAAATGTTAATGTATCGTCTAGCTTTTTGTTTCGAAAGGTTACAGCATAGGTTGTCTTTTAATTAGGGTAAATGTAGGTCTTGTTCTTGTAAAGATATTACAAAATGGCAAAATTATTCGCTAATTCCGAATAAATTGGAAAGTGAAACGTCTCGTGAGCGGACGTTGCATAACCGCGTCGATTAACTTGTCATTAAACGATGTAAATTAGTTCGAAGCTTTCAATCTCCCCGGCTAAAAACGATTGAACGCACGAGTTTCATCGGGCATTCGCCAAATTACACCAGGTGCAATCGTGACGATAAGCAATTTCGTTTCGCTGACAGGTATCGGAATCGGGTCCGACCAGAGACACTCGATTATTCAACGGACGACATTAAACGCCTGCAATTTCCATACATTGTGGCAAACCGCGGCTTTCTCTTCCGTCAGATTTTGCGGAACGAATCGAGCATCCTGTACATGTGATCCCGAAGAGTCGGTCAGCTTTTGTTACCAATCGGCATGTGCAACTCGTGTCACCAAGGACACGATATTTGAGAAGGTGCAGCCGTCGAAAATTTAACATGACACTCTAACAAACCTTCACATATATTCAGTAGTTCCTTCAACCACGAATCAACCTACTTGAATCTTCATGTAGAGTAGTTCATCTAATCTAGCGTAACCCAGGGTAACAATCTAATTATATAACAGTTAAAAATTGCAAGTAAATTACAGTATAGATGATTAAAAATGAGTAACTTCGCAACCAAGCTTTCTGTTTTCAAAATCGAGTATTAACTAAAGGTCTATAACATCAAAGTGTTTTTCACTCCTTTACCCCTAAGCAACCAATACCATCGGCTCTCCGTCATTAATTGAAAAGAGCATACTTCTCCGACAAGCATCAAAACCACACGCTACCCCCATCCAGACAGCTTTCCATTCACAGCACGAACCAGATCGCTATAAATTATCGCGCAACATCTACTACCCGGAATGATCAACCATTCCGCCCTCTCTCTTTCTCCTGCGAGCTTCCCTTTTACTACCACGTGTTTTACGAACACGAGCGTTCCATTCAATGAAATCGTATTTCACCTGGCCACTCGAATATTCATTACTGGCCTGAACGCAGGTCACGACGTTGTGAAAAAGAGAAGAGGGGTGTGAGAGGGGAAACTGGAGGGGGAATATCGACAAAGGGCGTAGACGACACAGGGTTCGCCCGTGGCGCCCGCAATCAATATACAGGGTGGCGTCTATCTGCACGAGCAGTTTTGTTCCTTCTAAAAATTCAGCAACTTCCAAATTTGGGGTGGATAAATTATAAATAATTATCGACATTCACATGCACATCATTTTAAATATGTACACAACTTATTGCATCTAGTGATATCGATATTGAACTTGCTGTGCTGTAACCGAAATGAAAAATTTACAGGTATACATTTAATAAGATATTGTCCCAATTTTATTTTATTTATAATTTTATAAACTTGTACATAAGTATGTGGTCATACCTAAAAATTTTTAAATGAATTTTTCCCAAAAACAAAGAAATTCATTTCTTCAATGAAACATTTTCATTATAAAATGTACCTTGGTACGAAGGACCGTTTTCCCCTAGCAAGGACTGCAGCGATTTAGGTCAGAAAGAAAGTTCGGAATGAATCCTTTCACAAGTTCATTAATGCCCTGGGTTATTAATAGTAGTCTCTGAAATAAAAGGATCGTAAATACGAAGCTATACATACGTGGGTGGGTGTTCGGTGGCCGCCCATGTCGATTGGCGTGCGGTCCGCCCGAAGTAACAATTTAATTACACCACGAACCTCGATATGTATAGCAGCCACCCACGGTAAATTGATTTTGCCACGGTATTAAGCCACGGAGCGTGGACCGCGATTTATTGGAGGCCCGCCAGTGTCGAACGGTAGTCGACGAATAGAGCACACGGACGCTTTGTAATTAAGAAGTTTCTGCGAGACGATTCTGGCCGCTGGTGCAGCATAAAAATGAACTAAAGAAACGGCTAGATGATTTATAAGTGGGATAATAGTTTCGAAGTTTGCTAGACGCGATGGTTGCTCTTGGTTGCTATATTTCCAGGTTCATATTCCAACTTTCTTAGCTCTCTATACCTTCAGATTCTTGCATCTCCATGTTCCTATGTTTTCAATAACCCCAAATAATTAGTACATTTTCAGATCCCTCTCCAGATCTCTATATCAGGATTCCTACACATCCTCAGATGTCTTCATACTTAGATTCCTATATTCGTAAACTATTATATTTTCAGATTCATACGTCTTCAGACCCTACTATATCACTGTACCCCTGCAATCTTATTAAAACCTTTTCATTTTATTCTACCTTGCTGCATCATCTACCACCCTTCTTCTTTATCATTCCAACTATACAATTATCCTTCATATTCACTTCATGCCTGCTCCATACTATCTTTGCTCTATCAATTATCTCAATATCCTGAATACTTGAATCCGGTCGACCTTCCAGGAACAAATTCGTACCACTGAAACCGTCGAACCGTCTACAAATAAATTCTCCTCGGACTAGATTCAAGCTTTAATTCGTCGCAAGGACACCAGTCAGTTAGCTCCGTTGTTCGCTGTCAAGATTTCGATCAATTCGTGACAGAACGTGGCCCCTGTGCCGAGGACACGTTCCGTGGCTCCATTAGCAACGGTAAAACGGTTCGTGAGTTTCGCGCCGAGGGAATCGCACGTGTCATAAATATACATGCGAGATCAGCAAGAGGGTTCTCGTGCCGTGAGACACCGGTGCTGACCGCTCTCTTGCTTTTAGCCTTATCTACAGGCCGGCCACCCTGGACCCGGCTACCTTGTAAGAGGGTTTCGAGTGTCTTCGCCGGCCATGATAATTGGAAAGGGTGCGTTAGTCCTTTTGGCATTTGTTTGGACGACCATTATGTAAATAGAGCCCTACCGACTACTTCACAGGCGCCATCAATGTTCACCAGACGTGACGTTTCTACCTGCTACGCGAAACGCTGCTATTAAATGTTTAGAATGCGCTTAACCTGTCTGCTGACTTTTTTTAGCCCGAGATTTATAGAGAAAGTCCGACTGCTTTTGGAGAATGGGGTGAGATACATGGAACTTTGGTTATGCAACTCTTGGAGTAGAGGTTATTCAATTTTTGAGAGTGGTGGATGATTAGGGATGTATTTTCAAATTTATAGATTTTCAGACTTTTACACTCTCAAATTTCTAAGCATCCACAATTTTAAAATTGCCTTATTTTGTCATTTCTATAGTTTTCTAATCATCAGGTTTTCTTAATTTTCCAAACCCTATAATCAGCAGTTCTCAATTTCTGTATTAAAAAATTAAAAATATCCAAATGTAGGGGTTTACAAGTTACAAAATTCTGAGTGTAAGAAAATTCTTCATGCTTCCTAAACATCCTAAGTTTTTAAACTTCCAGCTTCCTAACCTTCAAAATTTTTAATTTGAGGGTTAATTTGGAAAAAGTTCCAAATTTGCAAATTTTTGTATAATAATCCTCCGACATCGTTCCACGTACAGTAAAATTTCGAAAAAAAGTTCTCGCGAATGAGAGTTATATACACGTTGTGCAATTTGTTTGGCGTAAAAATGGCGGTCAGCGTGCACCGTTCTCTCGACCCATGCATTCTCACGCAACGCTGCGGGCAATTAAGCCGAAGGCTGAACGCGAACTCCCGCTTGACGATCGAATAAAACAACAGATGCCTTCGTATTAATAACGATCATCGAGGAGACGATCAAACGTTAGTCTCGGTGTCCGGTTTAATGACTCGTTAATTGCATGCGGGCTTTTTCACCCCCTTTACCGGAGATACCGAGGACCAACGCCACTGTTCGATCCTTATGAGATTCTTGCTTTAATGAGAGCGCGATTTTTCTACCGATAACTTATGAGACACGGGTCGAGACTGACTTTAAGAATTCTGCGTATCTTGGATTTTAATAATGTTCAAGGAATTTCACGATATGCTGGAGTTTTCAAGTCAAGAGACTTGACTCTCTTCTCTATTTTTAGCTAGGTATACAGATTGTTAATGATAGTACAATGTTATTCATGATTTTAACGTATCTTCTCCGAATGTTGCAGAATGTCTTGGTATGCTTAGCGGAAGTAAATATTTGACCAGATTTATGTAGTTAGTCGGTGACTCGTAGGAACCATAATTTGAGGGCTGAACTCTCTCATACAATCGTATGTGAACATTTTTATGCTAACTTATTTTCTCATACTCGTTGTCCATAATATTCTTATATAAGGACTTACATTTCTCAAGTTTAGAAATAACTGCTTGCATCAGCAGTTTGTACTGAAAATGTACCATAATTTCAAAATTACCGAGAGACCTTTGCTTCGAACTTCAATGTCTTTGTACGACTGTAATAACATCTTGAAAGATGTACAGAAACACCTGCGAAAGCTGTGTTCAGACAAGCAGAAGACCACACAAAGTTTCCACGATAAACCATAACTGCAGAGGGCTAATTGGCAAGTTATCGAACGTTGCAGCGTCGTCCATTTTCCGGCAATAAATCTTATTACGCGGCGAACAAAGAATTCATCCCCTGTATCGAGCTACCGTATAATTTCTTATTACGGTAAAAGGTTTCTTAAAAAACCTTTAAAAGGCGCCTTAAAGGTAACCCCCTTCAATTTATTTGTCGTAAAGCAACATTGTGATGGAGCAGGACACGTACACGTTCGCACACGCGCTCCTGCGTAACGGTTAAAAGCAATTAAGCTTCCTTTCATCTCCCGAATGGCCGAGGTGGCTCGCGAGCCGCAATTTCGCCCGGTTGGACAAATAATTGACGGGGAACAACGGGAGCCGAGCAAAACGACAGATGACTCCCAGGAAGCGGACAGACAAATTGGACGCAGCTCGTCCCTGACAGATAGAGCGTAACGAAACGGAAGCGAGCACGCCACGCGTTGTTTGAATTAAACGCGGGACCATGTTGTGAAAACTCTCGGACGGGTTGCGGCTATCGCGAATGTTGAATATTTGAGGACGCTGCCCGCAATGCGCGCAACTTCTGTTTGAGCTTCATCTGGAATCAACGAGATCGACGATTTAACTGCGTTCGAATGGCCACGTTGAATTGAGGGAGTTCGTGGTTTTTTTCCGAACGATAATTGCTTGGCTCATAGTTTATTTGGTACATTGGGTTGGAGTTTGCTGAATATAGTAATAACATTCGAAAAATTTGTTACTTCATTTCTAGTTTTCTCAATTTCTGGATTTCTTAATTTCTCATGTTTTCAAGTTCTCAAGTATCATAATTTTCAATTCAGTTTTCAAACTTCAAATTTCGTTCGATTTTCAAATTTCATGATTCTCCATTTGCAACAGTAATAAAGTTTAAGTTACAATCAAACCACCTTATATTACACACTAGTTTGATAAGAGATACTTCGTGATTGTTCATAGATTAAGTAACGTTAGATCAATGACGACACACGTGAACATAAGTTACATCACACAATGATCTTGAAGATTTTGATAAGTAAACGCTAAATGTTGATCAAACAGAATGAAGATATGAATTGTATTTTCTAAGTTGCATTAAGTATATGAGTAATGATGTCATTGCTTACAATTAAAATAGAATGCCACGTCTTCTATTTCAGTCAAGTTCAATGACTTTCTGCTCTCCTCGAGGATATCTTAACGATGTTATCGTTAAGTATCAATAAGCAATCGATAAGATATCGATAGTCGATAGTCACACCTCCGGTTAGGTCCAAAAATGGCCTTTGGAAACTATAAATTCAAGTACATAATCCGTGAGCTCGACAATCAGAATTCAAGCCGTTTTATCTTGCAACTCACGCTTTCGTCCCGACAAAAGTTGCCCGCTCACGACTTTCACAACCGATATCTCAATCGAAGGAGCGTACACCTCCGGTCAGAAGCGAGAGACCGCGCTTCCGGCCAGCCACGACGTCGCGAACAGTGAACTTTTGATATCGGCGTGTTACCTCTCTATATTCCCCGCGAATCCGTTAGCGGCTATTCCTTCGATTTGACACAGTTTCAGCCGTGAAGACAGCTTAAAAGACACCGCGTGAATTACGACCGCCTCTGGCCGGTTATCTGCCGCAGCTGGCACAATAAAATTGAAATCGCATTGTGGCAGCGCGCGTTTGCTCCGGAGGCGCAGCAATCAACGTTACTTTTATCGTTCAAAGAAACGCCGTGCCTGACTCCGCTACCAACAACGGCCGTGCTTTATCTCGCTGGACTCGACTTTTTAAATTGTGTAACCTCGTTCCATCCTCGTCCACCGTCGGCGATAATTAATGACGTTCGAATACCGCACGAAACGAAGACGTGGAAAGGTGTCGTTGAACCGTGCGAAAACTGTGGCGCCGTTTACTATCGCTCGCGGGCATAATTGTTCAACGTGCATGGAAACAACGCCGCTATCGAGCTTCCTCGCTGTAGAACATTCTTCGACTTTCGTTATTCATTTATCTATTTTTTTGTTTAGTTATATTATTGCGTTAGGTACGCAATATTTTTCATACATTCATGGTATCATGATAAGATTGTATCATATTAATAAGAATGAAATTGAAACACCGCAAATATTATAGGGGTACAGGAACTTTTTCCTGCAGTTCAGTTGATTCTCAGCTATGCACTCTTCTCCTTTTCATTTTTTGTTTATTTATATAAAATTGTATATTGAACATGTTCTAAATTTTTATTCATCTGACAAATATATATTCTTTTTAATGTCTGTACGAATAATATATACTATATGCAATTATACAAAATATATGAATATCAATAATGTTCATGATAACAGGTAGTACCAATAATAGCAAGGTATCTGTACATGTAATTACAAGTTTAAGCAGTATTTCATATTGTTACATATTACAAAATGAAGTAAATTGTTTCATACACCGTTTAAAAAAATAAAATCTCAAATGAGGGACAACAGAATTTCATAGAAAGTTTATCAAACCCTAGATCGCTCGAAAACAGCAGTCTAAACTTTCCCATTAACACTCGTGTCCCCACATAAAACAGCGTCCATTAGCAACGGCAAGGACCAACTTCCGGTAGATATCGAGTACTAATTAAAGCACGGTCCTTCGTTGGAACTTCGAGGGGTTGTTTTGAAGGATACAGAATAGCGGCATTGTGCAGGGGTGTCTTTAGGACAGTGTGAATTCCTGAAAGGATTGACCAGCGTCGGTGCCCTTCAGATCCTGGATAACACGCCGGCAAAGGAATTAAGAACCCGTAAAATGGTGCAACAGGCAATAAATGCCTTTTCGCCAGCTGCCTGTTTCACCTTTACCCCGCTCGTCCGTTCTCTACCGTTCTTATCCGGGATTTAAGAAGCGCATTTACCTGCGTTACATCACCGTAACTTTCATCGTTTTCGGTCGAGCACGCGAGGAGTAAAGCAAACAGGAACCGTAGTCGGTGTACGCCCCTGGATAATTGAAGATCGTTATCCCGTGCTCAGAGGATCCGCAGGAAATTCTCTCGATAAGATTTCTTCGAGGGAATCGAATTTAAGGGTCTATGCTCGACTTTGAAGCACGAATTCTTTAATATGTAGAATATTCTGGCGAAATTTTGTCCGACTTCCTGACACTCTTTGAAATTACCTGTCATTGAAAAGTTTATTACTTGTCTCTTGTTTGACCAATTATTCCTCGACATGTTACTTGGCACTTTGAAACAGAACCTCGAAAATTCAATTTTACTTAAATTAATCAAGGAAACATCAAGTTAAATAAGTACCTGCTACCCAAACAAACCCGCAATATTTTTCAGCGCGCTGTAATGGTGATCATTAGTTATTCCCTCTTGACATTAAATCAACCTACATTTCAGCACAGGAATTAATATTCCGCGTTAAATTCAATCAGCATTGATATAATTACATCGAGCAACGTGCACAGTTATAAATATTAATTCGAGACTCCTTTGCTCTCTGATCTACAGGTGTCCGTCATTTAAGGCCGAACGAAGAAAAAAGAAACCGACAGAATGTTCCAATGTAATCGCGGCAGAATAATATCCAGCTTTCGCCGGTGAATAAGTTCACGAAGTGACGAAACGAAAATGCTCGGTTTGCACGGTCCCGACAGGTAATTTCGGGGCGAAAGTTCGCAAAAAACCGGCATGAATTAGTTAGCGCGCGAGTTGTCGACTGGATTAACTTTGCCATTACAGAGTGTCCGCGGATAATTGCGACTCATCAGCGAACGTTCGCGATTTGTCTGCAAGAACAAATTTCATTTAATGCGTAATGACACTCGAACGTTCTGCGTACCTGTCTGTCCACGAAAAAATTATTCAAACGGGACCTCCGCAACTTTTTCACGGGATCGAGATGGATCGGTTCAACCGAAATTCTTCACTCCGCTTTCACGTCGCAGTTAAACCACTTCGTCGAATTCTGGTGTTAAACACGCAAAAAATTGTAAAATTGAATTTTTTCACGCTCCTCGAATTTAAGATGTTTCGGCACAGCTACTTCGCTAAATAGGTGAAAGTTTCACGGAATTGATTCGGCAAATTTTTCTTTATTCCGTTATTGAAGGCTTGACATTTTCTTCCATTTGTTTATTTCATTTTCATTTATAGACGAGCATGATTTGTAGATGAAGTTTGAAGAAACAAAACTAGTTCGTTCTCTAAAGTTGGTTATTCTCTAAGTAGTTGTTATTGCTATTACACAACAAGCTCTATCAATTACAAGTACCTTACAACGCAAGAATAGAAAAATTGCAAACAAATGGAAGAGACTAACATTCTAATTCAAGTGAACTGCATTGAATCTTGTCAATCGAAACCAAAAGTCAAACAGAAATGTCAGATAAAATCAAAGATTGATGTGCATCTGCTCTCCTATTATAAATGCACCTCTACGTTTCCAAATACCCAAATAATATTTTCGAGGAATGTATCAACATCTAGCTACAAGATGATATCAGATACTAACAAAGTGTATAACTTATGAGAATACTTAATAAAGTGGACAGTTTGTTAAAACCAGAATATTCTGCAGAATTACAGGTTCACCCGAGACGTTTGGCAAAGCGGTATTACGTCTGACCCACGGGAGCGTTTAAGTCCGAGGGGCACGAAATACAGCAACCCTCGTTCGAGTCGGACCCGCAGGCACCCTGATCCCGGCTAGATTAAATTACACGAAGCTGCAGGGCGAACGAATCTTTCTGGACGGAGAAAGACGATGGGGGAAGAAGGAAAGCATGGCTAATTAATTGCAACGCGATGGAAGGAGACAGGATGACATGCGGGAGGCTGGAAGTGGACGCTCGGTAGCTCGTTAAATTTTAGGGGCGTGTAGATCGGAAGCCCCATACGATTACGCTTAAACGAGCACACAGCTTGGCTGCCGGTAGGTACGAGACTGATTGAAATCTATCAGCGAGCGCCTAATTTAATTAGCCATGTTTTACTCGTGGCAAGGGAACCGTACGCTTTGGTGGCGCGCTCTGAAACGCTTCCGTGTCAGATGATAATTGCGCTTCATGGCTGATGCTTTCGTCTTGGAAAAGTGCTGGGTAATTTTCTCGGGAGTGATCTTTCCGGGGAGAAATGGGTGGAGATTATTGGTTTGGTAGATACGACTTTTTTGAAGCGGACGGTGACATCTCTGGATTCTAGTTGGGAGTTCTTCAGAGATTTGCTGATTTGGTAATTTAGGATTTGATAATTCGGGATTTGGTACCTCTGAACTTGGTAATTTGATAGTTTAGTGATTTAGGATTTGTCAATTTGGGATTTGGTAATGTGATAACTTGGTAATTGGACAATTTGATAAGTTGGTAACTTGGTCATTTGATCATTTGATTATTTAGGATTGGGTAACTTGGGAATATGGTAATGCAGGATTTGGTAATGTGACAATTCGGCAAATGCTTGGATCCAGAAATCCTAGGATCAAACTTAGCTCTAATCCCAGGTTTAAATCACAGATCCTAATAATCTTCCTAGTCTCCCTAAATTCTCCCAACACCTTAACCCTTATAAGTCGATAAAACCCCAATCAAAATCCCCAAATCCTCCACTTCCCAAATTTCCAATCACCCCAAATGAACGAAACACGAATCCTCGGGAATAATCTCGGAGCAAACGAAATCGCAGAAATTTCAGATCCTTTGTTTGAACCATTCACCCAGTTCGTTATCTCGATCCACGCGGTCATCCAGCTCGTTTATCCCGCGCTCGTAAAAGGCTTAGGGAGGGAGGAGATCGTGGTTCCGGTTGTACTCGTTCCTTTGCTCGCGTGCTCGTGCACGCAGAGCAGTCAGGCCGTGCAGCCGGTACCGTGTCACACCGAAATCCTTTTCCCCGAGATATGATTCATTGTTATACGCTCTCGATGGACCACCCAGTGTATCATGCTCTGAAACGCTCGTCGAAGAATCTCGGATCGATACAACGAGGCTGCGCCCACGCTCTTTGTGCCTTCGCGCGAGCTGATGCACCGCCAGGGGCGGATTGACCCACTGTGAACGACAGTCGATATTTTTTCCACCTCGACCCAATTGATAGAGCCTTGTACTTACTTCGTGAGCTATTTCTCACGGGAAACGTACAAATCCTTTGTACGGGAAGTCGGCCAAACGAGGCGAGGCCAATTAATGAGCCTGCTCGAACGGGATTGAGATCTTTCGTGATGTTGATTATTGATTGAGATGGTAGAAACGGTGCTTCCAACTGTTGTGCCTGATTAATTACAGTGATCTCGAAGAAGCGACTGTTGAATACCGTACAGAGGAAATGGGGATCGATAAACTAGGTCGGCTTTTGATAATCCTTTTCTTAGCTGGACGGCACAGTTGTGAAAAGTGTTGTGCTGCGCAATATCATGAAGACGAAAATATTTACTTTGTAAGCATTCATATTTGAGAACCATATTAAAGTACTTCAGTAGCGTTTAGATGAAGAGTACTTTTGATCTGTTACCGAGGTTGATCTGAACAATTCAGCGTTATTTCCTTCTCAGGTACCAGCAATTTTGTAATTTTAATGAAACGAAGCCAATATGTACAAAATGTTATTAGATGTTCCAAACTTAAAGTTCCAAATTATGAAGTAGTAAAATTGGCTACCCTGATGGTTACCTTGATGGGCACCGATGGACCGGTGGATGCTGCTTGCTCATTCATGGACTTGATGCCCATTTTTAATCACTATGATTACATCGTAATTATCGTCCCTAGTATCTAACAGATAATTCAAATACGATGAAATGAGTTTTCTATTGATCCGCCCCTGTACACGGTACGATATATAAAACAGCAGGGCCCACCTGGGAGCAATCGATACGAAAGATATCGGGATAATCTCACGGCGCCGGCCGAATTAGAGGTCTAGCGAGTCTTTAATTGAACCCCTGAATAATGATCGTCGATCCAGTGATAGGACAATCCCGTCACGGGGGCGGCCGTCCTTCGTTTCTAGCCGACTTTTCAGATCGCTATCCGACCCCCGTCTACCTACATGAACCGTTCGCAGACAGAAAATGAATCTGATAGTCAGCATCGAGCCATTCGAATAGAATTTATCACGATGAAACTCCGGGCACTGTTTGAATTATTAATTAGCGACGCGACGCGTGGGTGAAACGGTGCTTCCTCGTCGTGTAATTGTGTTGGGGAGATACACGGCCCGATTTATCGGTCGAATTATCGTTCGGAGGGAGCAACAACGATGGTTCCTTTGCTTTATTGGACTACGTGATTTATGATTTTTTAATGGCCGGAGATACGGAGTAAGAACACATAGTAATTGTTTTCACTCTTGGAAGATGCATCTTATGTCGGAAATAACACTGAAGTCTTGCACGACTTGCACTGAAGTCTTGAAATATTTTCAATAATAGGTCAATTTGTAGTTCAAGTTGTCTTCATACAGGGTGTGGCACTTAAACCTGAATAACTTGACCGGTATCGATGATAGGAAAAATCAGGCAAAATTATTTCGTACGGGTTAGTAGCAGCTCTTCGATACCTAAATAATTTTACCTGATGTATGTTTTCCGATCACCAATAGTAGCCAAATTATTCAGGTTGCTTTAAATATTGCACCCTGTATATTGTCTCATATAATTTGTCTGTCTCAAATTTTCAGCACCTTCATTTACTATCTTATACAATTACTCGATAAATGAATTATCATCACCTGTTACAATTTACGTCCAAATCAGCTCCACATCCATCATACTTCCCAATTTCGTCATACCTCCAAGAATCTAAAACCATCAATCTATTAAAGAATTGTGAAACGAAAGAAATCCTCATCCAAAGTAATTTCATCCCTGAGTCAAATATCACTTTGGTCATGAAATTAGTCCATTTGCAGATAAGTCAAGAACAAAATACCCCATGTTCAGCGTGTACCATACACATTCGATGTACAAAGAGAAACCATGAAGAGATAGAACCATCGAAATATTTTTCCTGGAAGGTAACGAGTGCTTGGGCCATTTCTCGACCTGGTGGATCGCGTTTTAACGACCAACCGGCTATGAGTAATTGCAATCTAGCCTGAAATAATTAACCTGCCCACTATCCCCTCCCACCGGAACTCGGTTGAACTCTCTGAAACAGGAACACTCACTTATCTACGAGCTGAAGGGACTCGGAGTCGATTCGTAGCTCGAAAACTCGCTGCTATTCGAGCGGATTATCGTCGGGACAAGCGGAGGTTCCAAGCGTAATTAACGAAAGAGGTGCACAAATGGGAGCTCAGGGTGGCCCGCTCTTTTCCCTGAGACACGCTCCATGCAATCTTCGCTGCAATCTTTTGACGACTATCAAATTAGAAGCAACGTGTTCGGATAAAAACGTGTTGGCAATTATTCGAGATACGGGTAGCTGTAACGAAAACGACGTTGTTTCCTCCTTTTTCTTCATGTTCGATACGCGGGAAGTGTTGTTTTTAATTATGCGGGGTTTTGGGTTTGCGGAGATAAACTGGATAAGGTGATAAGGAATGTGTCGTTCGATAGGGAAGAAACTGTTCGATTTAACGAGGTGTCACGAACAGTGAATAAAGGAGAGGACATACCAGTTTTCCTGCGATGAAATTAATTTTTCGTAATATCATTTGCATAGGAGTTTGAAAGCATTGAAATTTTTGATGCATGAATCGAAGGTGTTGAAGTATTAAACGAGAACATATTTACCTTATCTTGTGTTAATGAAGAAGGTAATTTATTGTCAAAGAATTTGAAAATAATTTATTCTTGAAATGCGGTGTTCCAGAAACTGGTTGCGGGTCTTGAATGTACCTGCAAAGATTCTATTACGCGAGGAACAGAAATCTCGAGTGGTGTAATATCAAGATCGAAAGGTACACGTTACGCTGTTCGATGTTGATAAATCGTCAGAGGCGAGTGGAGGCAACGAGAGTTGGCTAGATCAACGTGCCTAAATTATTTATCGAGGATGATGATGATGATGATGATGATGATGGTGGTGGCCCGTTTGATATCTCGGTTCACTGTACTGGAATTACACGAGTAGATAAATGCTTCCACTTTCCTCGTAAATTCATCACCGTCCTATAATATAATTGATAGCGCCGTACTCGTTGATAGCGTTAAGATTCCGATGGCGTGTTATCGACAGACTAATTTATCGATGTGGCGATTGCGAGAAAATGCGGGCGAAGGAAAATTTTTACGAAGAAACGCTGATTTGTGTTTATCTTAAATTGGGTGAATTGTAGCAAAAATCTTACGTTGGTAATCAAATTTAATCCCTTTTAATTCAATAACAAATTCATATCAAATTTTTGATAATTTTTCACAACAAATTTTTAATGGGGAATGAAAATGGTTTGAAAGTATAGAAGTTTGAAACGATCGAAACGAAGTGTTCACCGTTTTCTCTGATCCAGATTTAGAGAGGCTTCGATGTTAAATGTGTTAAAGGTGTTCGAAGAATTTCATGAGATAGGAGAAGAGACCGTCTGTCGGTTGAATGAAGAACGGGAATTTTCACGGTGATTGAACGCGGCTTTCGCAAAAACCGGAAGCTCCGCTAACCTTGATTCCTTCGTAACCAGCCGGTTAACCTGTACTAGGTGACCGTTAAGTTAGATCAAGCAATTGGATAAATAATCCAGTTCAATCACTGCAATTATGTAATTAAGAGAACAGTAATTTATTTGTAACTGTAAATTATTTGTAGGTATAGGCAAATATCTAAATCATTAATTCACAAAGTTCACAAATTCTTACATTTTCAAATGCTAAAATGTTCAAACGTCCACATTCTCGAATTCTTATATATCCAAATTCTGAAATTTTCATATTTCAAGCAAGCATTAAATTCCGAAAATTGTCAAATGCAGAAATATCCAGTAGATATTCCCTATGTTCCCGTTACATTTTCGCATTTGGGACAGCGGCAATTATTGCCCCGTTTATTCCGTTTCAGCGAATCTCTCCGCATCGTGGACCGGTGAAATATGATTTCACAGCCACTGATTTGGCGCCTCTTGACGAGCACAAGAGACGAAATCGTGCGTCTGCGTTTCTGCTTCGTGCTCATTACCATCTGGCGCAATTTCGGCGATAATTTATATCCCGACCCGTGCCGAGCGCCCCGCTGCGCCCTTAATTCCAAAATTAATCCTCGACGCTGTACATCCGATTAATCTGCGATCGAAAGCGCGCTACCGATGGTAAACGATTACGCAAAAACTTCGTCGCATAAATAAAAAGCTTCGCCGACGAATCGCGCTCGATAAGAAAGTAAGATAAATGATGCTACTAAGGAAGCACCGCTATGTTCGGTAACAACGACATACACGATTGCTTTTATGGATCATACTTCGTTGCTGTTTGCAACAACCGCATTTGTCATTCTCTTAGCATAAAGTTGTATAGATAATACCAGTGTTGCAACAAATAATTCATTATTACGCTTCGTAGCCAGATTTATTTCTGGATTACATCTTACCGATTTTACAACGGGCGAAAGAAATCGGTGCTTGGAAAGATGTAGCTGTTACGAAACTTTAATCTTTGTACCTGATGTATGGTTTTAGAAAGTGTGAGTGTTAAAAGTAGCAATTTTTGATAAAGTGTAGATGGGTCTCAGGTGGTGCTGCGTATTCATGCACGAGGAATGTGAAATCATGACAGTATGACAAATATTTAGTAAAAAATACGTGGACAGGTATTGATTGAAATAATCCCAAACTCCTCAAATTCTAAACCCACTCCCAACTTTCCAAAATCCCAAAACTTTCTAAAAATCGGTGATTGGCTCTCCTCTTCCCTCCTGAGTACCATATTTTCTATAGAAATCAGACTTGGAATCTATGAATAGTCTAGACTATACAGTCGAAATATTTTGAAAAATGTTCCAAAATCAGTAATCTTCATTTTTCACGTATTATCGCAAACGAAATCGTTTGCACAGTACGTTTCTGCGAACGCGTGGTATCACGATGGCGGTTCACATGTCGTGACGCAAGCTCATAACGAGAAGCTTAAATCAAAGTTCAACGAGAAACGAAAGTCGCGTGTTCACCGTAAGCACCATGACGGCTCGACACATGGGAGACCCTTAATTTCGAAGCGATTCGTTATACGCGAGCACGACCGAGTCGAGATTCGCGGCTGTCTCGTCGCAATCGTCGTCGTCGACGACGACCTGGCACCGCCTGACGCCAGATAAGCCGCGGATGCAAATAGAGATTTCCAGCTGCGAAAGATGGATGATGCGACCGGTGATAAATGGTCGTCGCGATATTCATCCGGTGACGCGGCTCTGAATTTCTTTCGCGCACCACGTTTTACGCTCACCACCTACTAGATTTCACTTTTTTTTTTCTTACGCTCTCCTTTTTCTTTCAGACGAGGGCTCCGGCCCTTTCGCCAACGGTAAACCTCGAATTTTCGGTGGCACGCTTTCACGGAACATCGTGATAAATCACCTTAATTTGAAGGTAAGTGAAAAATGAAATTGGGAGATTGAATTTTTAGCTGCTCCCTCGGGCTGCGAAAACTGTCGAATCTTTTCAATTTCAGAAAATTTTCCTCGCAACTTGCGGAAGATTGTCATTTTATGATTAGATGATTTTATGACTTTGAGTTAACCTTGTTTTTTATGGTTCTTATTTAACCTTGCTTTTTGATCGTTTTCACTCAATCTTATTTTCCGATGGTTTTGATCTAACCTTATTTTCTGATGGTTTTCAGTTAACCTCGCTTTTTGATCGTTTTCACTCAATCTTATTTCCCGATGGTTTTGATCTAACCTTATTTTCTGATGGTTTTCATTTAACCTCGCTTTTTCATAGTTTTCATTCAATCTTATTTTTCGATGGTTTCGATCTAACCTTGTTTTCTGATGGTTTTTATTTAACCTTGCTTTTTGATCGTTTTCATTCAATCTTCTTTTTTGCTGGTTTTGATTTAACATTGTTTTCTGGCGGTTTCGATTTAATCTTGTTTTTTCGATGATTTTCATTTAACTTTGTTTTTTGATGGTTCCGATTTAACTTTGTTGTCTGATGCTTTTGATCTAACCTTGTATTTCGATGACTCTGATTCAATTTTTTCCGGTGGTTTTAATTTAACTTTGTTTTTTGATGTTTTTTAACCTTGTCTTTTGATGCGTTTGATATAACCTAGTCTTTTGATGCCTTTGATTTATCCTTGTTCTTTGATGCTTTTCATTTAACCTTGTTTTTTGATGCCTCTGATTTATCCTTGTTCTTTGATGCGTCGGATTTAACATACCTTTTTTATTTGACGAAATGATGAGTTTGAGCTAGCACATGGTCCTTGAATTTAAAGTATCTACATTTTTAAATCGTGGTGAACTTAATGACTCCTAAAACTGTATATAAAGTATCTCAAATATGAAGATACTACATGTATTCTATTAATTTCTTTTCATTACTCTTCATCTTATAAGTTGAAAACGTGATATAGCTTGAAAAATATATGAGCTCTCCGGAGTTTATTGGAAAAGAACCATCGAAATATTAAATATACCCTGCTATTTATCAAAAATAAAATTGGACGATTTTTAACAGACCCATAAAATCAATGAAACACTATCAAGCATAGCAAACAAACGAAATCGAACGTGAAAGTAAAATTTGTCAATTTCTCTTCGCAAAGAAACATTAATGACCAGTCAAACTTATCGAAATTGAAACATGGGTGTCCTCGATTTTCTCCAAAAGTATCAGAGGATACAGCGAACAGAGCCGTTTTAAAAAATGCCCCTTTGAAAATGAAGGATCGTCTCTCTATCCGCGACGATTTCTCGACCGTGCGGCGCTCGTTCACGAGAAATAAGAAACTTTCGTTTGAACGTAACACCCCAAATCAGCCAAGATTCATGTCGCCTCGAGACGGTTATTTTTCAAAAGCGATCGCGGATAAAATCAAAGGGAACCGGTCGGACACGAGCGAAAGTCGTCCCTCGCGATCTCTTCATACCGAGTTCTGCCAGATTAACTCGTAATTGCGTTCATTATCGTAGAATTTGATTCGAGAATGAAAAGCGCCGTGTAGACTCAGATTCTTGGACGTACAAAATTTTGTATGGCTCGATTTTATCCGCAGATAGAAATAAAGATCGAAAAACGAGACCAGGTGCAATTCGATCAAGAGCTTGCGAAAACGAAATTCATTTGGATGAATTGTACTTTGCTTGGATGAAATTAATGAGATCGTCATGGACAGGTTCTTTAATTTTGCTGCGATCATTCTGCTATTTGTGCTGTGTGTTTAAGGATCTTGGGATAAGGATCTCAGCTTTGCATATTAATTATCGCCAGCAGTGACTGTACAGGCTGCAGCATAGGTTCTTTTAGATTAGTAATAGTAGGGGAGGAGATTGCTATTTGAATTCAATTTTTAAGCTAAATTAGTAAACCCGAATATTTTTAGGTAATTGCACAATTTTTATATATTCTCAAATTCCTAGTTCCCAAATAATCATATACCACAAATCCGAACTGCTCAGACCTCGCGTCTTCAAATTCCTATCCCAACAATCCCAATTTCTCAAATACCAAGTCCTTCTTTCTGAATTTTCTCATACTCGAAATCCTCAAATTCCAAGTCTTCGAATGTTAAGCTCTCAAATTCCAATTTCTCAATCTACCAAATACGCAAACCTCAATACCCCACACAAGTCCCTAAATCCCAAGTTTGCAAATCCCAATTTCTCAAATCCGAAGTTCTCAAATTCGAATTCCTCAAGTCTCAATTGCTTAAATTCCAATCCCTCAAATTTCAATTTCTCGAACCCCAACCCCTCAAATTCTAATTTCTAAAATCCTAATCTCTCAAGTCCCGCATTCCCAAATTCTCAAAACAACAAATACCCAAATCCCCAAATACCTAACTCCCCAACTCCCCAACTCTCCAAATCTCCAAATCCCCACATCCCCAAATCCCCACATCCTCACATTCGCAAATCCCTAACTCCCCAAATCCCCAAATCCCCAAATCCCCAAATACCTAACTCCCCAACTCCCCAACTCCCCAAATCCCCGAATCCCCACATCCTCACATCCCCAAATCCCCAAATTTCCAAATCCCCAAAATCCCAAGTTTCCAAATTTCTAAATCCCCAATTCCCAAGATTACATCTCTCGCATCCTCAAACAAACGACCCAATCAGAATTAAAGAAAGGTAAAAATTGAATGAATCCATAATAAGATAGTTGTCATTAATTTCCGTAAAGGGATGATCCAGAACGTCCCCGCAATCGATCCGTCTCGAGTTGCCCTTCCGTTCGAGCGGCAATAAAAGATAGTCAAGTGGAGTGACATGGTCGAGGGAACGATAACTCACGAAGATACGCGGCCACGGGTGACCCCGCCTTAATATTAATGGCTACTCCTCGACCCTGCGAAGATTAATAGAGGCTCGCGACGGAACGTTCCTCTCCTAGGACGAGCTAGCACGATGCACGGAATGCAAAGTGACCCACGCAACCTCCTGTTTGATCGTTGGTCATTTCAGAATGGCCGCGAACCCGTTTCGCTTTCGTACAGCTTCATCGATTAACCCGTTGCGTGTCTACGATTCTCGGATGTTAACGAGCATCCCCTCCTACGATGTCTATTGTGATCGTGAATTTACTTGTCATTTGTACACGTCTTCATCTGGGCCTTCCACGGATTCGATTAGTATTTTAATTGATGATATATCTTTGACTTGTACTTTCGAGTGGGTGTAGATGTTGGTAAATGATTATAATAGACGGTACAAAACCTAGGATATGTGTATTCTTGGTATGTTGGGTATGTTCAATTGCTAGTAATTTTAAACATTTCGGTTAATTTGTAATCAATTACCTGAAGGAGTCCACGGAGTCTATTGATGAGGTGTACAAGTTGATATGATACTCCTGCTGTTCCCTTTGTCTTAATCGATCAGTGTTCTACTACACACAGTATCGCTTGTTCGATCTCGATGCATAATTACTACATGAAATTTCGACTACGCCCAATTCCGAACGATTTTAATTATAGCCCTCCTACAGAAAAATGTTGAATAACGTCCATATTAAACCATGCATCGAGATTGTTAAACTAAGAGCATTTGAACTGATTAGTCATTTACTATATCTCGCTCATACATCAGCTTTCGTCATATCAATCAAAGCGCTAATAATGTTTACAGTCCCTGTTTATGCGAATCGAATTCCTGGTCCCCGGCGATGATTTTGAAAAATCATAGTCCGACTATCGACAAGATCGAAGCTGCCGGTCGAAATGCTGACCGGTGCAATTATTCAAGGACAAAAGGAGCCGGCAGGTGATCCCCGGCTCGTGAAACGTATTAGCAGATATCCTGATTTCTTTCGAGCCGCTTGTGAGACGGACAAAAAGCGTGGACTAGTAAGATGCCTAGGAAGCCCTCGATGTTCGCCCGACGCCTGCCCGTTGCCCCTTCGTCCCACCTCCGCCATTTGCGGCAGGTGAAACGGAATATCGCGAAACGCCGAAGGGAAGAAAAAGGATTCATTCGGCTGCTCGGTGAAGCGAGACCGGCCAATGGGAGGCGACTAGTTCCGAGCAAACCACAGCTCGAAATCGATCCTCACCATTTTCGTTATTACTAGCCTCCGATGTCTATGGTGTTGGAATTCTGGTCGGGGAAATTTGAGATTAGATGGGTCACCTGCTAGGGGTTCGCGCTCAATCCTACGAACAAGAAACAAGGTTGTTACACAGTTTCTATCGTACAGTAATCTTGTTTCATTTTTATTACTTGTCGAAAAGTAGAGAAACGAAGATCGATTCAAATCACAAGAAATGGTTTTGGAACTTCAGGTACAGAATTGTTACTTGCACTTACAAACTAGATTTTTGATACTTAATTGGGGAGTAACGTTCCTTTCATTATACATGAATTTTGATATAAGTATGAAGTTCTGTCAAAAGATAGTCCCAAATAATTTCATGATATTTCAGAGTACATGTACTTAGAAATAGTAAAATTGTCGACTCTTTAAATCTGACCTTTCAATGCCATGAAAATTACAAATTAAATAAAAAAAATTATTTAAAATCTTTAAGTTTTCTCCTATGTTGAATTCCGTTACCACATTCCTCTTTCGCCACAGTAAAAATGACTATGTACCAGAAAGAGACGGTTGAAGGGCTATTAAAATTGTCCTCCAGACTATTTGATCTCCGCAGCGCAGATACAAAGGCAGAGCTGTACAATTAAATAGAGGCACGCAATTTGCAGAGGAGGAAGGGAGCATTTATTCAAATTGTCAAATAACAAAAAACTGAAGCGCGTTTCAATATTCCTTCCGTTTTATCGGCTGTCCGGGGGCCATAAAAGGACACGAAAGAGTCTTATACGCGATTCGCCATAAAATTTACATTCCATCAGCTTCCTCGACATCTTTCTTTCCCCCAAGTCGATCGAACTACCAGTTCCAGATCCTCTTTCACCGCAAGATCTCTCTACTAGCAGCAACTCGCAGCTTCCTTAGGCAGGCAAGAATAATATCACGGTGGCAGGTGGACCATTAAACAATTTGTGAAACTAGTTTGAAGCTTGTTGCGTGCTCGTTCCCGGCTGTGTTTGCAGATAGCGCGAGTTCTCCCGAGCAAGACATTCGTTTCGCTCACTCGAAGGTCTTCCTAGTCTCGCTGGTCAAAACCTTTTTCTCATCTTTCCCTGTTTTTTTTTTTCATTTTGAATATTTCAGCCTCGCACCTGCCACCCGACCGACGAGTTCCGACCTCAAGGACTAGGAATAGCCGTGATTTTTTTGCGGCCACCGCTAATTCGTTTCGCAGGCTCGTAAGTGTCACTCGAAGCGAGGCTCGATTCGTTAGCGTGTCCAGATCGACCTTTTCAGGGGGGACGAATGATCGACCGGCGATCGTCTTTGGCAACTACCACTTTTTCTTGGCTACCGCATTTTCTTCGACGTCCTTTTGCTTCGTTCGCATCTCGCCGCGATGACGTTCCTCGTTTGATCGCCGTCCGCTCGAATCGTTTCGTGAAATATCCCTCGATTCAGTCGTACCTTTTAATGGCTGTGTTATTCCGTTGGATTCAGCTGAAGATCTTAATGAGCCGAGCCAGCTACCCGACGATGTATGCCCGGTACTCGTTTCACTCGGTTCGTAGGATTTGAGGAATTTCTGTTTTTTCGAACGCTCTCAAGGTTGCTCTTCGGTTACTCGGATAATTAAAGATATTCCGAGGTTGTGCAATTGTAGCAATTATGTTTGATCAACCAAGAATGTAACTCACTTCTCAATCTTACTTCGAAGGAATTACCCACTAAAAAATATGACAAGTTCTTCACTCGGTATCATCAACAATATCTTCGTTCAATCTATTTTCTGATGTACGTTTTACTAACGAGGTTAAACCGTACAGCTTTTATTCTAACCTAGATGAACCTTCTTAAACAGACACACAAATGTGACATTTTCCTAATTGACCGAACAATAAACTCTGTTGATCAAAGGTGAGGATGGACGAAGCTCTGGTCTGACTGCCAACTTTGCAACCTCGATCATAAAATCCACATGAAATTTGCAAATGTATAATAAAATCACTCCAACGCTTCATCTAAAGGAACTAGGTCTATCATATAAACACCCTTTCAGGAGCTTCTGAACTTTCTCCAAATGTCCAGGCGTACGATCTAGCGGTCGTATTACAAATTTATTTTCACGAAGACAAAGAAAGACGCGAAACTAAGAGGACACGAAGGACAATGGTCGTCTGGCCTCACACGTGGCTAATTGCGCAAAGTCACGCGGCGTCCCGAGCTTAGGGTCTATTCATAGGCGAACTGCGCACGAAAATACGAGAGCTAAGAAAGAGGAAGACAAAACGGCACGTGGGAACCGGATAGAGGCACGTGCCTCAAGTTTCGACAACTCCTGGCGAGCGGACGAACTATTTCCGCGTCACGAGGAAATTGTTCTTCGGCGTCCCGACGCCGCGGGAGACGCCGAGGATTCGTCGCACCCTCCCAGCGGGTGTTTGCCATCGCGGTGGCTAGCCGTTTGTATTTCTTGCATTAGCCACGAACGAGCTTCCCTTAAATTCCGTTCGGAGATGATTATCTCGCGAGTTGCGAAGAAAAATGATTCACCGGTTTGTGCCTGCCTACGAAACGAGGGATTCGAAGATGGGCAAATGAATTTATTTGAAAGCTTGACCAGGGAAAAATTAAAATAGCAGGTAGGAGAGGGAAAGGTATAGTCATCGACATTTTTCGTGTGATGTATTCGGGCTGGGGGCTAGAATATATTATGTTACTTTACTGATAAGATGTGGAGGGGAGTTTGGAACTTTCGGAATTGGGGACTTGGAATTTGGGGATTTGGAAATTTGAAAGTGGAAGGCTTAGGAATTGGAAGGTTGAGAGTTGGGAAATTGGAAATTGGGTATTTGAGAATTAGGGGTTGAGAGATTTGGAAATTTGAGATTTGGCGGCTTAGGAATTTGAAGATTTGAGATTTGGGGGTTTAGGAATTAGAATTTTGAGAATTAGGGGCTTAAAAATTTGGAAATCTTACAATTGGGGGTTTAGGAATTTGAAGACTGAATTTGGGAAATTGGGAAATTGGTATTTGGAAATTGGGGGTTTAGAAATTTGGGTACTTGAGTTTTGGGGGTTTAAACATTTGGAAATTCGAGAATTAGGTCTTTAGGAATTTGGAAGTTTGAAGATTGTAAAATTAGGAACTAAAGATGTGAATTAGGGGTTAGTAAATTGAAAATTGAAAA
The DNA here is from genome assembly GCA_036983795.1 of Megachile lagopoda. Taxonomy (NCBI): domain Eukaryota; kingdom Metazoa; phylum Arthropoda; class Insecta; order Hymenoptera; family Megachilidae; genus Megachile; species Megachile lagopoda. The sequence continues at coordinate 7,028,170 of CM072797.1, read as the reverse complement.
TTTGAGAATTCAAGAATTTGGATATGTGAAATTGGATATATGAAGATTGTTAAATCTCTGAATCTAGAAATGTTGAAATTTCTGAACTTTAAGTATACACATACATTATCCTACATCCAACGACCATACCCATTTATCCATCCACATCCCTGGATGTTATAGCACTATCTACACTCGATCCAGACGCGAAATTTTTGTCCGAAAATGTTAAATGGGAGACATATTAAAAAAACAGCAAAACCCGGACGACCAGACCCTCGATCATCCTTATTTCTCAACCGCGTGTACAAATCATGGCCGAAACATGCGCAAGTCCCACGAATTCTAAAGGTTTCCCGCTGGAACGCGTAATTAAAAGGCCAGTCACGGTACGAAACGCGAAAAGATCTTCGATACGGGGGAATTTTTATCTGGCGACTCGCAATCTCTTCGAAGGACGCGAATTTTTCGGATGCCATCGTTACAAAACGTTCGCCGTCAAAAGGAACGAGCCGCTGTAGGATGTTAATTTCAGGCCGAACTGAACGTTGCACAATCGGAATTCATATGGTACATCATACGGGGGTAAGACGAAGCACAATCGTGGCCACAACATGTTGTTAATAAAACGTATAATTGCCGACGATTATGTAAGTTCAACGGGGTCCCGTCGATCCCTTATTATTCATTTGCCTTTCTTGAATGTCCATCTTGATGGTAGACCGGCAATCATAATTGCTGCACCGTAAATTCGATTCAAATAAGGAGCGCATGAGCCGGCTGTATGAAGACCGCACAGAGATTCGGTGCTTAAGATCGTGAGCGATATCGGGGATAAAAAATCGAGCATCACTTTAATTAGCACGATAAGTACACCGTGAGTATGTTCGGAGTACCAGCGGAAAGTTCGCGTTACACGCAGATGCCTTTAAACGATTTTTCGATTCTTCTTTCTTTTTTCTTCTTCGTTCCTTGCCGGTTGCATGAGATGGTTATTAAAGATGTCATAGATTAACATCTGTGAAAGTGCTTATGGGAGAAATTATGTCGTTATTATGTTTTGCGAGATACTTCGGAACGTGTTTGTATGCGATTCAATGCGATATGGTACATGTGATTTGATTAATGGAGCAATATTATCTTTTTTGTTCGTAATTAACAGAAGTTCTTTGGTGCAAATCAAGGGTATATACAGATTTGCATAATTTCAATAATCACTTCAAATAATTTATCTAAAATGAAAATACTTAAGCTATGTATAAACATATATTTTACAAGTGGTCTCATTTTAACGTTAAGTCAAACATTGTTCTATAATTTATTCAAAGTTCCCCTTTCGAGGACCTCGATTCTAATAAAACAGTCCTATATTTTCTCAATAAAAAACAATTTATCCAACTTATTTAATTTCTACCTAATTCTATTAAAATAACAGGCTAAACTAGAACGAAACTAAAAAGAAATTCAATTTAATTAAGAAATTTCAGCAAAATGGCTGCAATAAAGTATTCTGCCACAAAGCAGCCGACTACCGTGCGGTTCTTCCCTTAATTAATTCTATTAAGAGCAGAAACATTAACAACCCCTTAGACGCTGTGTCTTGCCGACGTGTGTCTGTTCGATTTACCACACACGTTTTACCCTAACCTCATCCCCTCGTGGTTTAACGTTTACACGCGTGCCCCAATTTACTCGGATCCGCCCGAGATTACTTGAAGCTCCATCGGGGACCTCGCCCCGTCGTTTAAACGACTCCTTTTTACTGTCTCACAGCACACCGCTGCATTCACCTGCGGATCACAATCTATTACGAAGAGGCGTTCCCCATGGATTCCTCTTCGACCACCATATGTCTGAGAGCTCTCCTCGCGAGAGTTTAACCTCGAGTGCGTCTAACAGGGGTTCTCAAATTTTCTTCGCGGGAATTCAACCCCTTGTCCGACGTTCGAGAGACACTTTACACCCCCGCTTTCCACGGGCGCCGAGGACTCGGAAAACTTTCATTCCGAATTAAATGAAAGAGTCTAAGTGGCGTTACTTTCGATGGAATTAAAACGTGGAAGTACGCAGATTCCGATTCTATTATATTGTGGGAAATGTGGCTTTTTTAATTTTTGTGGAAGGAAGGGGTTTTAATATATTAACCATTTTACGGTTTTATACTCTCAGAGTTTTTACATTTTTACAATTTTACAGTCTTACAGTCATACAATATTACAATCTCAAAATGTCTTCAGAAGCAGGTAATTTCGCAACCATGTTTGGACTATAATTAAAAATTAATTTGCCAGTGATTTCATCGTACTCGACTATTTCATAAGATGGTTATTAATTTAACGTTTAAGTATTTTTTCCCTTCGTACAGCCGAAAGTCAACATATGTGGTAATGTTAACCCATAATTTGTGACAGGAATGTTTCAGCTATTACAATAAAATTCTGCGAGTAAAAAATGGCACTTGACAAATTCGCAATTAGCGTTTTATTAGACAAAAATTGTTGATTGCAGCGAAGTAGCGTAACTGTTTTTCAGGCATAAAATAATCATAAAATGAGATAATGGTATTTAAAGGGGATATTCTCTGTGGCGTACCAATCGAATACGTAAGTCGAAAGTGATTGTCCGGTTTCGTTCGCAACGATTCTTGGTAGGCATTATAAGTACATTTATTGACCTGTCCCCCCATTCAATTTCTGACTTTCAATGGGTTATTAACGAAAGTAGGTTGAACGAGAAACTTCAAAGGATTTCTCGCACTGATCACACAAACGCATCGGGGAAATCGATTTGAGAATCACGGTCTTGGTGCAATTTAATAATACGCATCGATCAAATTTAATAATAATAAAAACCGAACATCTGAACAATCACTATAACGCGTTAATGAATTATTACTCGAAAACTGAAGAATTTGCAAATTTGATAGTTTGGATTTTTGTTAAAAGTTTCACTTTAAAAATCTACAACTGCACAAAGGTAGTTGTGTGTTAATTTTCTAGAAATAACTTGAATTACCTTGAATAACCTTGAATTCAATAACGAATCAAGAGTTACCAAGAATTAATAGGTGTTGTTGTTACATATCAAAATTTTTATAATTTCACGGGCCTTAAATAATTTCGGTAACTTCGACATGAATGAATCTTCCCCACTTTCAGTACAGCGATGAACAATTAAGTTCCAGAAGTAATCCACCATCCCGTAATATTTATGATCCACTCAACGGAGTATTCGCAAGAAGGAATTTATGGGGGCCCCGTTTCAAACAAAGATAAACTTGATGGAAAAAGAAGAAAAAACGGAGCATCTCCAATCGAATTTCGACAGCATTCGCGACACCTGCGCGAACGTTACAAGGGAACAAGTAAAAAGTTACAAGCTTTTGGAGCGTGGATGGCCGTTAGGTCCGGGTTAAAATCCTGGAACAAGGGCAGGTACCGTTATCTCGCAGCGTGAGAGGCGCGTGCCCGGCGTCAGCACGCTTTCGGTTACCACCTTCGATCCCAACCTACACAAAAATGCATCCAACGACAATGACGAAAAATTTTGCCGCTGCCTCCTGCGTGTTCGACCACGATCGAACCGCAGAAGCGTCCGGGATTACGTTTCACTGCTTGTTCGAAGAAAAACGGTGCTCGGAGCATCGTGCACTCTTCTGCAACAAACTTTAGAAGATTTTGGAAGGTTATGAAATACTGCAAAATAGGTATCTTGATTCTATTCTTCTTCGATTTACGGTTCTGATAGCACCATGCTTGAAAGCATCAAAGTCAAATGGCTGGCTGTCAAGTCTACCATAAGCCAATTCGTTGAGACTCTTTTGAAATCTAGGTTTGCCGTTTGCTTAAATATTTTCCAAATTCATTTTTAATTTCAAAGTATTACTCTGGTAGGTTTCGTGTTAACTTGCTGACCGCCATAGTGGAAGCTGATGCTTCTGATCAAACTCCCTAAAATCCTTAAATGTAAAAGTTACAAACTAGGTTGCAAATGTTGAAAATCCTAAAGTCCCAAAGATCCGCAAAGATTCCAAAATTCAAGAATTTCGAACTTCTAAATGTTCCAAAAGTCCCTGAGTCTGAAAGTTGCAGCAAAAATATCGCGTCCCAAAATTGAACCATGCACCAGAGAAAATCTGAAGTTTGCAAAGTTCCGCAATTGTAAAGTGTCGTTATCAAGTCCGACAGGGATCAATATCCATCAAGACACGAGTTTGTTTCGGTATATCTCTGCTCTAAAAGCATCGAGCACCGTCTGTCGCTATAAAACTGAAACAGCAATCTGCGGAGCCGGGTGATCGTCGGGTGAAGTAAAGGTCCATCGAAATTGCTCGACGGAGAAAGAGAAAGATTCAGTCGCGACTTGATTTCTGACCGGTCGATCGCTTCGAGTGCTCGCTCGGTCGGCGAAGTAATGGCCAGGGTAACAACTCGAGTAATCTGCCTACGCAATTTTACTGGATCAGCTCGAGGCGGCCTCCGCTCGTGTTCCGTGCACACGTTTCATTCGCACGAACGCTCGTGGCGGCAATGCGAGTTTGCGCGTGCAAAAGTCAGCGTGAAGTCGTAACGACCGGGTCGCCGTGGACACGCACGTTCTGGCTCCGGGTTCACCCACACGTGCTGCGATAGGGCCGAACCGGTACTGGCAATTTTCAGGGTAATTTGCCGACGAAACCCGGCGAAAAAAATACTGACAGATAGGTCAGCGTGCAAAGCGGTTCTGCCTAGAGAGACTTCTATCTGGGTTTCTTGCTTTCGATACCGCGTTACTCTTCGCTCGAGATGTAGTTCACTTCCTCTCAACCGGTTAACTGCGACGACGCGTAGATACTCTGATACAATCGTGTAAAGTAAAAAATTTCAGTGAGAAATAAAACTGTCATTTGGTAGTATGTTAAAAAATGGTTTTAGAATTGGAAGAGAGAGGAGATTTGAGAATAACATTCGTTGATGATTTACATATATTTATTCTTCATATAAAGTAATATAACTTGATTAATAGAAATCGTTTAAGTTGAAGATTAGATTAGCCGATTCAAGTAGATTTGTCCAGAATACATCCTCCGATTGTTATGTTGAAGATGTGGTGTTCCAGACAATCTTTTTCTTTTGGTTTTCCATCCTCGCATTCATAGTACTTATGTTTGTCACTGTGGGGTCTTTTCTCCTCTGGATTGACGGAACAGTCTGGCTCCGGAAAATCGTGTTGGTCACTTGGCGTCGACTTCGGAAAATCGTGTTGGTCACTTGGCGTCGACTTCGGAAAATCGTGTTGGTCACTTGGCGTCGACTTCGGAAAATCGTGTTGGTTACTTGGCGTCGACTCCGATGAACCTTCAGCATGCTGTGTAGTTACAGATACCGATGGAGATGTTGCATAATTTATTGTAACAACTCTCTCATTCCCTGAATCTGTAGAATTGTATGAAGGCTCAGTTGTGCCCTGACAATTACTACCTTCCCAATCGCAAACTTGCAATTCCTCGTTGAAGAACAACTTAATGCCCTTCAAAGTCGGGCAATCTATTTCGAAGCCGTAACGTCCTACACATTTGTAAAACTTGGTGCAATCCGTTTCGTGAGCCACATTGAATGTTCGATGAAAGCTGTTCTGGCCGTTGCATGCTTTCAGAGGTTTGCCAGTTGTTTCGGAAAATGGAACGAATGCCGCTGTTGCCACGGTGACGAACATTACAAACAGTAAACCTGAAATTTACCAACGTAAACGTGATTTATCAATCTTTATTCTGCAATGAAACAGATTCGTTATTTGAGACTGAAACTACCACAGCGTTTTATAGGAAGTTTTCCAAGTTAGAAAATGTAAGATGGTTTTAGTGAAATCTCTGCTGATTTTCATCGAGAATCAATGTGGATATTAATTTACGTTTTACCGTTCGTTTATTTCTCTTTCAGCTGCATTTTTAATTTTAAAGTGTGTTACACTCTGGTAGGTTTAAGTTAGGTTGCCATTAGGATTTCTGTATTTTGTGACAGTTAAATAATGTGGATTTTGGACACTGCGTGGAACTTCTAGTGATAGGTTGGTTGGTTTTAATATTGTACTTGTACATGTATGAAAGTAGGTTTTACGTTGCTAATTTATATCACTGTACTGATAGTGTATATGGGATTGTAGGGTGTAAGATGGGACGTTTCAACAATTTTAACCTAACAATTTTAGATCAGATTTTGAGAAGACAGACACAGTATCAAATAAGGTCGAAAATTTGTTAAATAGAAGAATCTGAATGCATGAATCTCCTTACGTTTTATGTCTAAAGTTCCGAAATTAATTAACCACGATATTGTGAAACGGTAAAAATGATATTACGGTAAAAATACCAGTGTCATTTAGTATAACAGAATAATTCAATAAGAAGAATTTTCAAGCGAAAAACTTAAAGTTACTTACACTTCATGATGGATGTCTCGTAACTTCTCGTAACAACTTCTATCGAAATAGCTGACGATTTTGTAGCAAATCTAGTTACTGATACCTTTGCACCGCGTAGATCGACTTTTATAGTCGATCGATTGTTATCATTATCTCAGAATGAATGCTATCTCGCTCATTATGCATGTAGCCATGCTTAACATCTGTACAGTATTTAGTACGGAATTTTGTATAGAATTATTTCGAAAGACTTATTTGTAGTAGTGCGAATATTGACGTTCCTTTTATTCGCTAATGATCTTATTGAATTCGACAATTTCGACGATTTCAACATCGAGCAAACATTAACCGCGAAATCTGATCAATAGCTACGGGTCAAATATTCGTACGAATCGTTCAAGAGATCGCGAGCGAAGAATTACGTTTTGATTATTTTTAAGTTTATTATCAACAGTTATATGATTCTTCGAAAAATAATGAGAAACTATATTTTTAAAAATACCACATCAAAGTACTCTATTTTTCCACTTGAATGATAAATAAATAAAAAATAAGCGGAATCTCGTTCTGCGTGCAAGAGGAAATGAATTTTCTAGAAAGTGAAGGTTTCTTAACATTTCTGCGTTTTACGGTTCGTGTATTATTAAAGTGCCATAACAATTTCTCCATGCCGATCAATAAAATACCGAAATTCATCGATATCGTTTAAGAACACAGTTTTCCTTGAAGCTCGTCCGTAAATGGCACCCGTAACATAAACGGATGCTCGTTAAACGATTTGAGTCATTATTAACAGCCATAAATCGACATTAGAAGAGTCTTGCGTTAACCAACTGCATCATCATCCACTTGCTTTATGAATTTCGAGGCGTAATTAAGGTTTCTTTTAACGGAGCTGTAAAAGATCACGCTTCCGAGATTGAAATCGGTTCGGAATAAAAATAAAATACGGCTGAAGTATATGGCTTCTGCTTCCCGTTGACTTTATTTATGCTAACATGTGCAAGAGTAACGTGCACCTGCATCCACTTTCTAAAATAACGCTAATTCTTCGAGAACTAAATCGAGAACTTTTCAGATACTTCCCAAAATCGCTATCAATTTGAAGTACATTAAGAAGGATGTTAAATATCCGAATTTGATGTCTTCACATAGGATTTTTAACGAAAAAAAATTAGCGGTAAACGCGTGTGCCAGACGTCACGTGTAAATTTCGATTTTTATTCGAACGTCATCGGTCGAGTCTCGCAAATTCTTGCGCGCACCCAAAATTGGCCGCCAATTAGACACGTCCAATTACTTGTCGGCACGCGGACCAACTACCGACCGAATCCACCGGAATAAGAAGCATTCGCGGGGACCCGGTTGTCCTTTTTACGCCCCAAGACGATAATTCGCTCCGACGAGTGGCTGCGAAGCGACGCGGAATCTGTCGCTAACGAACCGGTAAGACAACGAGGCGAACCATAACGTCGCTATGTAAAGTCGAATGGAAACGAAGGATCGTAAAGTTTCCAACTGACAACGGCATTAAAGTCAAAGGACCGTACATTAGCACGAGGGTAATGATCGTTCCCCGACCGCGGACATCGTAGAACGGTAAGTTGCATTCGACTTTACTCCCGACAAAACGTGCTGGATTCGAAACGACCATAAATCACGTCAGTTTTTCTTCTTATTCGACAGCACTATGTGGATAAGGTCTAACTAGCGAAAATTTAACGCGTTCACTGGCAAGACACTGAAAATTTCATTACCTATTTCTATTGTCCGATTGATACTTTTCGTGAGACCTTTTATGCAATTTGTTGAATAAGAAAATGTGTGGATAAAATGTCAGACAAAATATGTCTGGATACGTTGAATACATTCACGTATTGACTGCTAGGGCATATGTGAACTGAGATGCAAATTCAGTAAATTAATAGGTGAAGCAAACGCACTTATTGAGACAATGATGTGTTTGAAGATTAAAGATGAAATTGAAAGATTAAGTTCGGATTAGAAGGTCACATTGAAAGATTAAGTTCAGATAAAAAGAAATTGAAGGGTAAGTATCCTTGTTGTTAGTCCTCTGTTATAGCGCGTTTGACAAACATGTGACACTGTAACCAGAATTATACTTACTTCCAAATTGAAATTGAAGTGGAAAAATAAATAAGTAAATACTGAAGCATAACCATTCATTTCAACAAAATCTGACAAATATTTTGCCAGAAGCAACAAAACTTGGTGACATGAAGTGAACTTTGAAACCTAAACCCAGCCATTTTGGTCCGGTTGATATTCGAACTTGTTGCAGCCTCGAGGTCCAGGGTTGAACCTGTAAATATTCGATATAACATGTTGTTCACAGTAATACAACATGAGAAAATAGTAGTTATGAAGTGACTAATAGTTGCACGCAATCTTTCTAAAGAACCACCCACGACTTCACCCCCAAATGGCAAGGGTGCAAAAGAGAATAGAAGAATTGGATCAAAATTGCCTCCGGGGGTGTTCTTTTCAGCGATAAACCGCGGCAAATGATTAATCGATTCATTGTCTGCTCGCGAACAATCGGTAGTCACGATCGTGGCGTGTAAACGTGCCTTGAAGTGCGGGTGGGGATGTCGAAGCGTGGCGGAGCGTGCTGCTCGCTCGCCAAGCGGATGCTCGAATCGCCTGAGGCGAACGATTACCTTTCCTGGTGCATCAACCAGCTCGAGATTTGCTCGCACACCATAAACCATAGAATACTTTCTTCTTCCCCCATATTTTCAGCATCGAGACCTAAATTCTCTGTCATTAGAGTGGCCGGGTCGGTCGTGGTTGCAGAGACGTTCTTTGATCTTTCCGTAAATGTCTATCATTGCTCGCGTGAAACGTGGAAACTCAACGCTCATGCGTACTTTTTGTAATTTCGGGGTCTTGAAATGAAGTCCATGTAAATGTACCTGCATGAGTAGCTGCAACAAGATACAGAAGCAATTCTATGGTCCAGAAATTGCAATCTCCAGCCCTACTGAATTATCTCCGAGAAAAATAATGACGAGGGAAAATATAGACTGCTACGATAAAATGTATGTGCACTTCATTGTGCAATTGAGCAAAATGATCGGAGATTGGTACGATACAAAGTAACTTCTCAAAGTGAACATCATCGACATCTTATAATTATTTTTATATACTTTCAACGATGTACTACTTGATCGAACATATTATTATAATGCATCATTTAAAGATTTTGGTTGTCTTATGATTTATACGTAACCTCCGAATAAATTGATGCATGTGACCATTGTAGAAGATGGGCACATAATATTTAAAATTATATTATACATATTTTTAACAATACATACAGTTTATATCTGTTTTGTATACGCACACTCTCCGCCATTTTACCCGTGCGGAATAAATCGATGCACGTGACCATTGTACGAAATGAGCGGATGTTCCACATCGTGCTTGCGAGTCATAAAGTGAAAAAGTTGCAAATACAGGCCGACGGTGTAATCCTAAAATTCCTTTATATCAGTAAAGTGTAACATTGCACCGTCAAATCACGAGGCAGTGCTTTCATTTCCCCGAAATCCAATTTCTTTCATCCTTCGGAGCAATTACCTTGGACCGAGGTCAAATATATAGCAACTCGGTCCCGTCGATATAGGAAGGAAGTCCCTACCCAAGGGACCTATTAAAAGAAATAGGCTCTGATTATACTCGAGCGAGAGCGCAGGGGTGCAGCTGCAACGCGAAGAGAAAAGTGAGGGCCGCATCGAGGACAATCCTCTTTCATGGATGCACTTCACAAAATATAAGCAGCGCTCATTATCTTGCCCGGGAATTTGGATTACACGAAGCAAGCACGTGAGAAAGATTACTCTGCAATCTTGTACGGATATCGACGTCGTAATTTCCGTTGCTACAAATACACGGTGTCCCACTATCCTCCGGCTAAACTTTATTATCCATACATTTTGCTGAAGGTCGAGCAAATACTTTATCGTGTAAATACGAGCATGCTTTAAAAATCTCTACCGTATTTACGATTTTATGCTATGTTATTACTATACTGTGTACTTAATTATTATCTGATCGCCGTTTCATTAAAAAAATGTGTAAATTGCAACTTCTTCGAGTTTCGCATAAATAAGAAAAGAAATTTAATATGCGTAGTTGAGTCATTTTCAGTCCCCAAGAAAACATATTATTTGAAAGTAGTTCTTGTAAAGAGTTAAATAATTGATCCATCTAGAGACTTACTTCCATATGCAATTAACATAGAATTTTATACAATAATAATTTTTATCTCGTTCAAAATTCTAAAATCATTTACTGGAAATGTTTTCAAGACCATAATTTGATCCTTCACAAAAATTCTTATTATCAAAATAATCCTTTGTTGCAAAATATCCTTTCAATTTTTTGTTCGTTTGCCGAAGTACAGGAAGTAAATATCAACGATGTGATTGAAACCTGAACACCCCAAAAAAGCAGCAATGATTAAGTGCCTCAAGGAAATGTCCTAAATTCACCAACTTTGTAGCAAAATATATCTTGCCATAGCCTAAAGCTGTCGATACTGACCAACTTGTCGTTAGTTTTGGCAAATTGAGCATCAAGCAGCAAACGTAAGCCTGTTATTACCGTCGTTGGCTCTTTCGTGAATGGCGGATGTCTTATTACCTTTAAATTATTGCCAGAGTCATTTGCAATTCAAAATCTTCGAAAGAGTTTCAGAGAACGTGTTAAGGTTAGGGTATCGAAGCTTCGAGCGTTGTTTTGACTTATAAATTCTTATTAATCAGGTCGTAATAAATTTCTGAACACTTTATGTGCTGTCAGGTTGCTTTAAATATGTATATCGCTACCCTGTAGCAAATTGTAATACTTGCATGCAACCTTGCAACAAGCGTATGATCAATTACCATTTAAAAAGCTGTATTTTTTGAAACTTTAAGAGATTGTAGGAAATGTATTTTTAATTTAATTTAATGAAATTATTGATAAATTTTTGTTATTAAAATTCTCTAATTTAAATGACAGATATTTTATGAATTAAATAATATAAGAACCTAAATTTTAGAAGATCTTTAGAAAGAATATTTTGTTTGAATCAAGGGTTGTTTTAACCTGGAACTGTTTAGAAACTGATACGATATTAGAAAATTTGTTCCGTGGATAAAAGAACGCGGAACAACTTGCTAAAGAGAGAAACATTCTGACGGATGAGAGAAATGTTCCGTGGTATTTCTATTTCTGCGTATAGCGTTCGTTTCTGGTCACGGACAGTTTTCGATGATGACGGTGATGGTGCACGGTATTTTTGCGTGCCCGATACGTTACGGTGCTGTATTATCTTCGGGAAAAAAATTAGTACCTCTGGCGAGAAACACCCTGGCTCCGGTCAATGCCAGTTTCATACACGTATTCTGGTTTCGTCGTGTGCTTTCACGGAAGACTTCTTTCTGACTTAAAGGGTGTACTTCTCAAACTTAACATTTAATCTTTTTCTCAGTTTACGTCATTTCCGATACAAAACTATGTCTACTTCTATTTTATTTTATGCAATTTCATAAACGACAATGTTAAAATTATTTTTGGTACTTGATTACAAGTTTTTATTAAAATTCGATGGTATAATAAATTCATCCTGTTATAAATTTAAGGAACGTTTTAAGGACTCGAATTAATTTTTTATACTTGAAGTTTATTTATAGTAGATGATTCAACATTACACTTGAATTTATTGGTTTATCTTAACATTTATTGCAAAATATGAAATCCTTTAGGTACCTGTTCATACAGAGTAGCAATATTTTTGGTTATTTATCACCATGAAGGTTTCATGGTCGAAAAAAGAAGGGTAGCCGACCCTTTGCCAAAACATCGACGCACCCTGTTGCTAGTAAAACCTGCGTGCACTTTTAAATGCCCAATTTGGCAGCCATAAAAACAACATTTATTTATGGTGGTTCGACCGTCGAGGAAAAAACCGGTGCACCAGAAAATTATGCTGCTCGAACGAACAGCGTTATCCACAGACTTCCATTTTCTCTTTTTCTAAGGGCGGCTGTTTTGCAAATGCACATTGTTTAACTCAAAATTACTGTGACGTATGTTCTGAGTTCTAGAAATGAAATAAAAATCAAATCGATAGCAAGAATCTTTATTTGAAATTTTAAGACAAAAATATAATAACTGTAAAATGTCTCAAATTCAATATCTCAGATGTTTGTGAATAATAAATAAGGACTCTTTTCTCCGTGGTCATTATATTATTGTAAAGTTTATTAGGGATGCTATTTAGAGTTAGTCTCATTTTTATGATCAAGTGGTGTTTTTTTTATAGTTTCCAGTAAGTTTAATTAAAATATTGTTCCTGAATTTTGCTTAGAATTTTCAAATTTAACACGTACCTAGGCAACAACGATGCATTTCTTTATAATCATCTAAATTATCGTCATAGCTGATGGTTTCTTTTCGAACCGAACAACTCTTATTCAAATGCGTTTTAAATCTTCATTAATCTTCTCAAACTCTTAAGATAATCAGCCAGTGATTTTTTTTTAAATACCGAATGATACCTTCCGTCCAAAAGTTCTTAAAACTCTCATAAATGTCCAACTCACGACTCAACACCTCCAGTATCTCCAAACAACAAAGTACCAGTTACCCTGCACGAATTTCATCACAGCCAACTGGAACCGATCTGACCCCATGATCGATCTAGCAGCACCCCCGCATTTCCTCCCATTAACCATTCCCCTACAGCATATCTCTGCGGTATCAAACGCACTGTCTACCGTAACACACCCGACGTATCTCCAAGTTTCTCCTCTATTTACGAGCACTTATCGTCGTCGATAACCTTTGCTCCCCAACGCCAAGGGTTTCCTCTCTCTCTCTCTCCCTCGCCATGCGATTAGATTCCCTCCCGAAGCAAAGCAACGTCGGTTGCGTGGCCATAATTATTACCGCAATTAGATGAGCGATAATTAATCGGTCCCTGGGAATTATGCACACGCGAAATCCGCCGGCGGTGGCCACGAAAGGGACGCTTCGTGGGAAAGGACGATTCGTTTGGTCGGATTCCGGGATAATGCGTTGCCGTATAGAAACGAGTGTTCCAGGACCCCGGGGAATATCGCGTGACCGTTCGTGGGATGTTTGGAATGTTACTCGAGCACTCGGATAACCAACGGTTATGCCGTGCGCAACCTTCGTTCCGTATCGTTAGAGGCTTGTACACCGAAATCGTGGAAGCTGTAACCCCGCGAGCACACGCTTATCCCCGCCGCGTAATTTGTCGAATTAATTCCGTTTGGCGTCGGGACGCGGTCTCAAAGGCACCTCCACGAGGATTCCATCGCGACACGTGTACCCACCTTCTACAGGATCTTTCTCCCCAAAGTTCACTGCGTACCCTCCCATCGAGGACACGAACCTGAAGGCGACAATTTTTTTCATTCGCACATATTCAACTTTCCTCACATTCATATATTTTCTGAGTTTCTGATATTCGTGTATTTTCAAGGTTACTGATATTCATATATTTTTTAAGTTTCTGATACTCGTATATTTTCAATACTTGAAAAATCACTGCATCCCCAAATCCTCACATGTGCAAATTCACACATTCTCAAAGCCCTACATCCCCAAATCACCAAATGCACTTAAGTATCATCTCTCTAGACCCTCTCTAGACATCCCTCTGATAAAAGTTGCAAAACATTGCTCATAAAAGGTTACAAAATGGCAAAGGTCACGTGGCTCGTAACTCTTCTCTAAAATCAAGACTATATTGTTCCGCAGTAAAGGTTAATGTTCCAAGACTCCTGGTTAGCGTTATCGGTTCAGCAGTTCCTATCGAATATTCGAATCGTGCTCAAGCGGTTGAATGCACAACCGCACACTACACTATGGTCGATCTACAAACGATTAATCACTTGCATTTACGATAATGACTTTATTGCGGTTACGATAGTATCGAGCATCGATAAAGCGCATGCACGGAAGCAATCCGAAACGTGACGAACATCAAAATTAATGTTTGTTGAACTAGTGGGTTTCGTGTAACCCACGTTATCTTGGTTCTGTGCGATTTTTACGTTCGACGTAAGCTACTTTTAAGTAAAGTATATGTTGCGAGCATCAGGGTTCTGTGATATCATCTACTTCCTGAACTCTTTCGTGAATAACCAATCGCTTCTTGAATATGCAGAGATACCTTTTGTTAGAGTTGAGGGAAATTGGAGTTCGTGGATACTTGAATCATGGTCGCAATTATGAATCATGGTTTTGATCTTTGAACCGATGAAACGTGAACTTTGTATTTGAAACGTTTGTACTTTAGTATAGGAGTCTAGAAACTAGTAATTTAGACATAGGATAATACAAAGAATTCCATACTTCGAAAACTGAAATATTCCAAAGTTCCAAAGATTAAAAAATTCAAATTTTAAACTTCAATGAAAAATTTAAAAACTATGGATTGAAAAATTCTGGAATAGTATCACGGGTGACATACTCGAATTTCTGCAAATCTATCTCGTTTCATCTTACACGAAATTGTTCCATGTAGTTCCCGTGCATGTTTGCAAACGTGCCGCGTTCACGGTGGCAAAACAAAACGGCATGCCAGTTAAGTAAAGGCATAATACCCGCAGTGAAACGGTGTGACGGTCGTGGCCCGATGAGGGACCCTTTTAAGACGGTGTCGATTAAATACGACGGTTGTAAATTCTGTCGCGGTGTTTATGCGCGATATTAAAGGTACAACTTTTAATGCCTCTGCTCTTAGCCGAGGCGAACGGATATTCGCCGGCACAGGTAAATCGTCAGATTAAATTTTTGGATCGCGTAGTATGAATTTTTTGCGCGTACAAGTATTAACTGGCCGGTGTATTGAAGACGGCTGTTCAGAACTTTTAGAACGCGGGAATTAAAAACGACGAGTGAATTAAATGAGCTTCGCTCGAATATTTAATTAGAGTTTGCGTGTGCTCAGGTGGAATATGAAGAATCGAGGTCTGATCTTTTGTTCTTTTACGTATCGCGTGTGGCGTTATCGCGGTACTTTTATATCGATTTTATTGACAGTTTTCTAATTTCCATTCTCGTATTTCTCAATCGACTCAGGAATGCGGACATTTACAAATTCCAATAGTTTCCACACTTGTAACAGGCCGTATTGCTAAACACCCAAGTTAGCAAATATTGTAATTTCTCAAATCTTCGAATTCCACAATTTCTAAATTTCTTGATTCTCCAAATTTTATAATTTTCAAGTTTTCAAACGTCCTGATTTTAAAATCCTAAGTTCCAGTATTCTCAGGTAACCCAATCTCTAAATTGTCAATTCCACAAATCGCCAAATTCTCAAAGTCGCAAATATCCCAACTTTCACGTTAATAAATTAGAAAACTTGTAACATCTCCAAGTTTGAAATCGTGTCTTTACCGAAGTCGTCATTATCATCTACAGAAGAACAGAAAGCATAAAACATAAGCTATCATACAATAAATGTCTTCTCATCTGTCTTCCGAGCGTCCCTCGAAATATTTCAAACAAAATAAACGATGGTTCGAGTAACAAAAGCGGTATTTTTATTGAAAAAGAATGAAAGTACCTTATGGTCTCTCATAACCGATGGTGCCGCCGTGTCGTAAATCAAAAGCCGGTCGATAATAAAGCTCCGCACACGGGAATTAAAACAATGTACGATAATTAACATGCATTACCGATCACCAAACATGGCAGCAAGGAGTCTCCGGGCTTTGTAAGGTAATACACACATTGCAGCCGCGCAGGCAGCAGTAAATCACGTTGCATTACTATCAAGGGGTAACCGCGGGAAAGTTACGGCTACCATGTTTGGTAATGTATTATGCAAATTTTTGGGAGCTTTATTAGCAACGTAAATCGTGGGACCGGTAAAAATCGTGATCACGAGATGCTTGTTTTTCAACGATCCGACCAATTGCTGTTACGAAAATTATTCTTCGGGATAAAGTATTTAACGATGACAGGCTTGAATTTTAAACACATTTCTCTTCGAAATTCAAATGTACTCGGGTAACTTCAACATTTTTACTACAGAAATATTTATTAAAATACAGACATGTAAATACAAAATGGAAGCTATATGAAGAATTGTGTGAACAAAATAAATGATCGAATTACTATTTTACCTTCGAAGTACACTCCTAACCTCAAAATTTTTACCACAGAAATATTTATTAAAATGCAGAAATATAAAATAAAAGTTATAAAAAATTGTGCGAATAAAATAAATTGTCGAATTGGTATTTCGTGTTGATTTCGAAGTACCGTGTCGTTTTATGATTGCAAAGAGAAAGCATAATTGGTGAAACAATCAGGAAAACACGCGTTACTTATATCGTCGCTAACAACGAACAAATTTACCGAAACACCCGACGATGACCGTCGATCCCGGAGGTCTTTCGTCGCCCCCTTGAATATCCTAATTAAACGCGGTCCTAATTAAAATCAGGGACGAACACGACTGGTGTAACTCGTCGAACAGCGAGTTAACGTTCGCGGAATGTAACTGTTATTTTACGGCGAGACAGTAAAAATACATTTCGGCAGATTACGGGAGTGTTGCCCGGTTGAGATATATCTCTCGGACGCTCTTAAATTATAGATTTAATGGATTTGCCGGATACTTTGCAAACATTCTGCTTAAATGCCCCACGCCCGAGCTTCAAGTCGTTTGCAGCTGCGATCGTAAAAATCCCGACTCTGCCCCGACATTTTTCAAATGCTTCCCTCGGTCATCCGGTAAATCTCCCAGAGCCGAAATAAAAAAAAGGCTTTTGATGAACTTCTTCGCGTTGTTTCAACCTTGAAATCAACGTAGTACCGTTTACGAACGATAATGAAAGCGGTAAAACGATTTAACAAGCACAAGTATTTCGTTAACTGGTTCCCTTCGTAAGTGATCGAGTCTTCCATAACTGATCGATTTTCCATAACCGAATCTATTATTCTAAGATTATTGGTCCTAAATAAATTCTAAGATCGTTAGTCCTGTAATTAATGAATTAGTGCAAATTTTGATAAGGCTGTTACCGCCGTGTAATTTATGCAGCGGTTAGTTCCTTGTTCATCAGAAAGTGTATTTTTCAGTGGACGGAGACGACGTGTATTCATTAGCATCCTTTTACGTCCTACTTTCGGTCATGAAAACGGTACGTCACCATATGGTCCTCTCATCGAGGAACTACCGTGTTACGTGCACCTGCCGTCTTATCCTCATTTTACGTGTGCTCAACCAGTGTTCGTCATCGAGCTGT
This sequence comes from Megachile lagopoda, assembly GCA_036983795.1. Classification (NCBI taxonomy): domain Eukaryota; kingdom Metazoa; phylum Arthropoda; class Insecta; order Hymenoptera; family Megachilidae; genus Megachile; species Megachile lagopoda. Next base: position 7,010,489 of record CM072797.1, on the reverse strand, counting down.
GCAAAGGTCACGGTACGTAAATCAACGTCGAAAGTCGGTTTCTTTTTTCTTCGGCTCTTTGCAAACCGTGAAAATTTCACCGTGAAATAATTATCATCCTCTAACGTACCTACATTGCGACGGTGCAACTTTCGTTATAAACATAAATAAGTGCTTTGTAATCAAATATTCATCAATATATTATACGAAATAATATTCTAAAAAATTCTTATACTTTGCAAATTTTATAAGTAACGAAATTACTGAGAACATTTCATATCTTTCTTAGTTGTTCACAATTATTGAGACGCACCTTCTTAATGTGTACCTAATTTGCAATATCATTTTTTCTTCGAGCAAATTTCTTTAGTGAGAAATATTTATTTGCAGTTATTCTAAACTTTCTGCTATTTGAAACTGATTGATTTTAATTCAAGATTTTGACTTCTAAAGAAACTTCAAATTCTTGCCAATCTCCTTTCCGCCCTTTTCATTGCTGTTCAATTTTCGGACATCTCAACCAATTACCAAAAGCATTTAAATAACCATCGACAGATTGCAAATTAGCGATTTCGCTGACGTAGATAGAGGACGTAAAGGAATCGATGGGAAATCGAAAACAGAAAACGGTGCCGCCAGTTCGCACAAGGGGGCAGAGGGGGCAATCGAGGAATTCACGAAGGAAGCCCGGAATTTATCGTCGTCGGAATATTTACAGCCGGGTCCGTATGAATATTCAGTCGGCTTTATTTTACGCGCTCGCCGCTTCCTTATACCCGCTCGTACGCCGCTGCCGGGTCAAGGGTTAATGAAACTTGGTGAAAAAAACGCAAATAAGTCGAGAGAGCGGCGATCTCGTAGTGTACTTAGTGTACAAGCATTGGAGGACGATAAAAATATCTCACGACCGCAAATTAGAGTCTCGAACGGCCAATATCGGTCCGGAAATTCAAACACTCAGATGTGTTATGAGATATACTACCTGTGCATGTTGGTAAACAAGGCTGGGGCTGTTTACAGAAAGCAAATTTTTGCAGTTAAAACGTAATTTTATTTTATATACACTATAACTGATATTTGTCAAGTTTTCAAATCTCGAAATTTACAGATATTCAAATTCTGTGAGTATTACAGTTTCTGAATTTTCTGTAAATTTTGAAATTTTTAGATCCACAAATTCCTTCTATAGCCCATTAAATCAAACAGATAAACGGTCACAGCGTTTTCAATCGACGATCATAAAAAAAAAAGAAAATTACATCTTTTGATTCGACCATGTCTGAGACCCGAGAAAGTTTCGTTTCTCCTTGTCGGCGCTGTATTCGGAGCGAGGTGAAATTAAAGGGTCGGTCCAACCCTTTCTCATGGCTCGTGAACACACCCCCGCACGTTGCTCGTTCTCGATACAGGTGCATTGCTGCCTAATGGACGAAACGAGTTCTCGAGATACTGCCGCATCATTATAAAACGTTTATTTCGGCATAAAAGTCAAAGTGCAACGTGGTGGAGCGGATGACTCGCGAGTAAAATACTTGTTCTTTGTAGCTGTTTTATCTATCCTTGGTCCCCGGTCAACCTATTAGAGTTTTTATACTTCTTCAGGAGTAACATTCGAGGGACACGTGTCCACATATTTAGGGGACATAAACATTCAGTGGAGTCGTTCACATATTTAGGAGACACTCGTATACGTGTTTAGGAGACACACACATACACATTGAGTAAACAATATACGTACACATATATGTACACATATACGTACACATATGGTACAGCCACATACGTAGGTACACATATAGTACAACCACATACATGGGTACATATATTGTACAGACATACACGTACTTCTCATAGACTGTATACGTAGACATTATCATATTAGATTGACATACGCACTTACTGAAGAAGCACACATACTGCATATACATACTGAAAGAACATGTACTGAGTTACACACACACGAGGAGACGAACAAACACATATAGGCATTGTGGAGTAGAATGTGTTTGAACAGGACAGATTTTTCATCGTAATAAAACCAAGGGTATCTCGAGGGTACTCTATTTCGAAAGGGAGGCTTCAGATAACTGGAAGACTAATCTAAAAAGGGGACCGGTAATTATTCGAGGCTTAGAGTCGTCCGACTTGGACGCAGGCCGTCTTGTGACGCTTCCACTGATGCAATTTGGAGTTTACTGCGGGAGTTGAGTTGCTTTATGGCGGTGTCTGGTTTTCGTGGCGATAGGGGGGAAACTGATGAAGATGGATGTACCAAGCTGGAGAACTTTGAATGCACTGAAGGGCTTGGTCCTCTTGAAACGCCCGTCGAGAATGTACGTTTGTGGAGGTTTATGAAACGTTTTTAAATCCTTGTTTGGTCAAGGTGGACTCACATCTACTTTATTCTGAATATTTTCAATAGAATTTTAAATAGAATAGAGTTTTCCATTTTTTGAGTATATTTACAAATTTATTTTGTACGAAACTTTATCGAAAGTAGGTTTAATTGTGTACTTCACGAAATTGTTATTTTTGTAGATCGACATGTGCTACTTTTTTAAGAATGTACTCCATTAGCTATATTAATTTACGTCCATTGTGCTAGTTTATTTCGGTATATTTTTAACTGTATATCTTCTAGATTGAATAAATTCTTCCAGATAGCTAATTAAGTACCAGCTGTTTCATTACATAACATACGAAATTGTGTAACATACGACGCTTAAAAGTTTCGAAATTATAAATCAGACATGGTGGACTTCAAAATGTCAGTCTCCTCTCAAATATGGTACTCTGCAGATTTTATACAGGGTCTCTTTAGATTCTACACAAAGCCGAAAAACAACTTTCATCGATCACAGAGCAATGATCTCCAGGATCAATCTGCGCAAGGATGTTATTTCGAGTCCCGTTTTAATATCTCTCCAGATTCCTTTTATTCCTATCAACCCCGAAAGAGTACCGTACTTCGAGGTACATCGAGTCGATCGCACAATTAAGGGGCACAAGTTGTTCGACGAAGAAAGGATTTTTACGATCCACCTCTTTATACGCGTTCGTTCGAAACGGACATGAATTGGCTGCCTCCTTCGACCCGTTCCACCGACCGGTTGCATTTTCTTCAAAACGAAGAAGCGTATGAACAGGTGGCATCGATTATCGTGGCATGCGTTCAGAAACTTCCGCGATTTTTTGGCCCCGCGGCCATAATGAAGGCGTACGCGTGTACAAACGTTAAATACAGGGTATCTGTTAACATGTGGGAAGAACTGATGAGTACGAGATCCGAGAACGACGAAAAAGATTCGTAAGATGTTGCATGATGTTCTTGTTTTCAACTTACTACTCGTTTTTCTGTATTGTGATTCTTTTCAGATGTTGGAAGACGTTTACAAATGTTTGTAAATGTTTTTGTAAATACAAAGGGATGTATTTATTGCTAATAAATCTAAACGGGTTGAACCCTGTCATTATTTAATACATGCAAAAGATACTATTTCATACATGTAAATGAAAATTTGTATTTTAAAAATTCATGTTCTGTTTCTATATATAAAATATGAAATAAACTTGTGTAGAAATACAGGGGATGATTAATGAATTTTTTGAGATGGGTCAAAATTAAAGTCATCTCCAAGAAAGCCTAACATGGTCAACAGTGTGCAAAATCTTAATTAAATCAATGTTTTAAAGATTGTACACGTTCTTTATCGCAACCCAAAAGAACAGTATGGAGAATCTATCAGGGTTACTAAAGTACAAACATCCTACTCTGAAAAGGACCAACGAAACGTCACCTCTCATCCTTTAAAAGCAACTAAAAAGTCGTGCTGTTGTACAGAAAGGAAGCTGGACGGCGCTTTAATAACACGAGTAAAGAAACCGTAGGGATGATAAGGGTAAGGGGGAAGGATAACACAGGGGAACCCGTTCCGTGGATCTCGACGCAGGGGGGACCACCTGTAGGCACAACACCAGCGGGGCAAACCGCTAGCAAACCGCAAGACGCGATAATTACGCCGAAGGCCTAAAAGTAAAGGCGCGCTTGCAGCGGCGAACGGTCAGCGAGGAAAAAGAGCAGGAAGAAGGTGAAACGAGCGAAGCAAAGACGGGGAAGAATGAACGCGGAGGAAACAACCGTTGCGAGAAAGACAGAGATAAAGGAAATCGAAACAAAACGGCGAAACCGCACAAAAAGGCACTTAAAGGGGAAGTTTCGAGAGGACCAAAAGCGACATGGGGCTTTAAAAAAATCGCACGACCGAGAACTTGCGTTCCAACGATTGTTGAGAATAAGGTTCGTGATTACAAAATATTAGTATGTATTCTTTATTATTTAAAACTGGGAGTTTGGATATTTGGGGGTTAGGAATTTAGAAATTTGGGAATTCGAGGGTGTGAGAGGTTGGAAATTGAGATTTTAGGAAATGTGATCTGAGAATTTGGGATGTGAAAGTTTGGAAATTTAGGAATTTGGAAACGTGAGGATTTGGGAATTAAGGAATTTGGGGATGTGACGGTTTGGGAATTTAGGAGTTTAGGAATGTCAGAATTTGGAAATTTAGGTATTTAGTAAGATGAGAGATCGAGAATTTAAGGATTTAGAAATTTGAGAATTGGGGGTGCGAGAGTTTGGACATTTAAGAATTTGGGGACGTAAGAGTTTGGAACTTCAAATTTTTAGAAACATGAGAATTTGCTAATGATTTTTTAGAAATTTAAAATATGTTAAGTAATATAAAAATTAAGAAATGTCCGATCTTGTTACCGCCATTACTCCTGCGCCAATACACCTAATAAATAATCCCTCAAACGGGTACCATTAAGTGACCAAGCTGACTCAGCAAAAAATGATAAAAACTTAGTGATTTTGTCGCAGTTAAACGGCCGTTTTAAAACACGGTGGATGGCGCAGGAAGAGGAAGAAAAGTGGTGAACCGAGGAGAAGAAGAAGAAGAAGAAGAGGAAGAGTTGCGGGCACGGGTGCAGCAAGCGTGACAGTGGGTGCACGAGCACCTGCCCATTCTTGGAGAGTGCTGCCGTCCGGTGATTTATGGAAACAAAGGGTAGGTGGAACGGGAAACACGTACCACAGCATCCCCGTAGTCCAACGTTTCGCTGAAACAGGGATACTGAAGAGTGAAGGAGGTCGTTCGAGGGTTTGGAGAATATTTGGAAGTCGAATACGCTGCTTCAACCGGGGTTTCCTTTGCGACTTCTGAACGGTGAGTGTCTGAATTGTCGATGGGTACTTCAGGGGGCTTTTGGATCGATGGTAGACCCTTTCTTATTAAACATATAATCAGTAAATTATATTATAAATTGTTGAAAACGTTTCTCTTATATATGATCATTTTATCATAAGTTTCATCACATGTTTAGTTTTATTTTCAAACTTAAAAGTCAGTGATGTAGATATTTGACCACATATGTGAACATTGCTCTTATGTCTAACAATTAATACTTCATGATTAATAACATTTGAGATTTGCGAACTGTTACTGATTTGTAATACGCAGAGGTCTGTGAGATCATTTTTATTCTAACCTCAAAAGGATCGTCCATAAAGAGGTTATAATAAGCGCCATATTGGACAAGTTCCCAAGTTTAGCAGAATAATTAATAATCGATTAAATAAGATCACTTCTATTAGAACAGTTTAAAAAATGTCGATAAATTGAATTTATATTTGAAGAATCACCTACTGTTCTGCTTATAATGTTAGTTGTACGATACGTATAATTTACGTACGTGAAAGGGGCACGTAAAAAATCGAGCCATAAACGCTAGGCGCAACAACTGTCTTCAATGATTTATGCCCGATCCTTGGGTCTGTAAGATATTAAAATATTAATACGCAGCTATTTATAGACCAGCCGCGAAAGAACGTAAGACGGAACTGGTATTCACGGGCATAGGTCACGAGGGTTCGAATTAGTTAAAATTTATAATCGACGCGTAGTCACGTGCACGCCACGGAAAATCGTCCAATGAATCTTCCAGCGGGAGCTGATCGATTATCGTTACCAGATATCGACCCACTTCCTCTCGATTTCCACGTGATTTACGGAGAATAAATCTCGAGTAATGATCGCCTGTTAATTTTGCGCGGATGCTCTCGACGATGCATCGATCGCTGCCGATCCGACTTGCCTCCTTTCTTTCTCTCTTCTCAATCCTTTATTTTTTCTCTTGTTTTTTAATCGACCAACATCATCCCCCGACGTAATAACCGTTAATAAGCGCCTTTGCCGCCGTTAAGTATCGGCGCGTGGGCGATCACGAGGAAACTTGAAACGGCCCACGGCAGGTTGTTGCATCGGTTCGCCTGTTTTTCGGCCAGGTGGACCGTGAACGTAGATTTACGGCTTTTCTTCTCCTTCTTTCGACCTGGTAGACACGAAAAAGTTGCGAGTTTCTCTTTTTCTTCATCTTGCGTCTTTTGCTTCATTCAGTATACGTATATGTTACACCGTTATCACTATTCCGCTAATTCGATAAAAAATTTTATGAACATTCTTATTTAATTGGTGAGTAATTACGTCTATAAATTCTGGAGAAACGCTTCTTCAATCAAGAATCTTCTCTTAAATGATACGATATTTACGGAGACTTGGCAAAATTTTGTATTTCGGTTGACAAAATTGTTCCTCCCTAATTTATTTTGGAAATCATTTTCAAATTGTAAAGCTTTTGTCAAAATGTGTGACAACAGATTAATAAATGATTTTAAGTGTTCTATTTTGGATTTGATTATAGATTTGTAAATCTTCATTACTGAGTTGTGATCGTCATAATTGTATTGTTGGAATGAAGTTGTAGTACAATAGTTGTATAGTACAACTTCATTTGTGCACATCACATCAAATTTTGAAGAATTTGTAAGAGTCACGAAGTACACCTCTTATTTGGTATATTTCTGAAGAGGGTACAAATTCTCTAATTTAAATCCAAGTCGAAATTTTCCAACCGTGTAGGATGTTAACTAACACATGTAACACTGATCATAATGTCATCAATAATACATCATGTTATCAGTAATATTATTATTCGTAAAGAAATAACTGTATTCGGAAAAAACTACAGATGTACTTGAAAGGAACGAGACTGGAATGGAATAGCCCGAAAATGGTTAGACAGAGGGAGGCGATCGGCAGATTTGGAGAAGGAGGCAGAGTAATCGGTAAATGGAGATGGCCCCGAAGTTCTGTGCATCGTCCCGCTCTCGCCCACGCGGCCAGACAGAATAAAACTACTCGGGGACGGTCGTAAGTACCGAGGAAGTACTTCGCTCGTGCTGCTCTCGAAGAGAAACGAGCATGGACGGGAATACGAGGAGGGAAGGAGAGCACGGAGGGAAAAGGGAGCCGTGACGATAGCCCCGGAGCGTCACGACGTCGTCCACGTGCAACCGGGGGATGAAGAGGAGGAATGAAGAAGACGAAGCGAACGCCACGTAACATCGTTTTACGGTCTCCACCGGTCCAGTTCGACCGCTAATGTTTTCGAACTTTCCGTGTGGGCGTGCCCCGGAGATCCAAGGACCCCGTGACACGGACATTATTTCACGTGGCGTACGACGATTGCCACGGGGAACACGATAGATAGCTTCCTCGACGAGGATGAATCATTGGGCGAAAAAGCCTCTCATGACCGCCACGGGGAATTAGAGCACACGTGGATTTGATCGATCGACGCGATCATCGCTGCTGGAACTTTCCAAATTGTACCTCGTCGCTCGTATGGGTCCATAAGACGCTTTCTGGTTGCTGGGGGTCCGTGAAAAGTATCCACAGTGGATATCTTCGATCGATCAAAGTGATCGTTTTATTCAAGTCGTGTTCACGTAACATGGTACTTCTGAATTTATTATGTTGTACATTGCGTGTGGAAGAAAACATCACACCACCTGATGACGTAGGTGCATAGGAAAACAACACTTGCGTTTTAATATGAAGCTGTATGACGGAAACGTTTAAACGTTTTATTAAACCGGTTTGATATCATCCATCAGGAAGTGTTCTACGAATCAGTCATTTTGTATTGAGAATATTCATGAAACATTTTTATAGTCATTTTCATTGAAACTTACGCTTCAAATTGATGTACTATAAACATCTTACGGTATTCTATCAAACCAAACTGTTGATGTCTCAAAACCGCTTCATAAATTACACCCTTGCAATTATGATATGTATAAAGAATAATGCATTATGTAAGATATAATCGATGCCATAAAAATTGAAATTTTAAATACGAAGTCTAGTTTGAAAAAATATCAATTCCAAAAATGATTTTTTCTCATTAATACAATGAAAGTTAAAAATTTTGTAAAGGAAAATTAAAGAAAAAATGGTAGAATTTGGAAATAATGTTGAAGAGCCCATCGCAACAAAGATGTGTCTCCGCCTCTGCACCAGCATTCCCTTCTCGTTTCTCATTCTCTCTTTTTCGAGCCGCAACCCTCTTTCGTCCTCGTCGTCGATTCGATACCGCAAACTCGCCTGCGGTACGCTCTCGAGCTCTGCGTCGAAACGGCTCGAGAAATTGAAGGTTTCGCTCGTGGGGACGACGACGAAAGTCGGACGAGTAAATCCCGTCTTTACTGAAATTGCTCGACAGGAATTTATCCGGTCGCCAGGGCGACGAGCACGCGCCAGCTCTTCCAGAAAAACACCCTTCTCCCTCGTGCTTCGTGGGATGAGATCCCGAATCGATTTCTCTGCGAACCCGAGTTTGTTTCGTGGAAGAAAGTGATCGAATTTTGAAACAATTTAAGAGGAAGATTGAACATTATTAATCCTAATTGCAGTCAATTTAATTCCACGATAATTTCAACACTTTTTAACTTAGAAAGATAAGATCACGGTAAATTGTTATTTCGGTAAGAATTTGGTAATTATTTAGCTATTTGGCTGTGTTGAAATTCTTAAGTAGTCACATTTCTATGCCCCTACGTTCCCAAATTCCTAGATTTCCAAATCCTACATCCTCAGATTCCTACATTTCCAAATCTCCACATTCTCAAATTCTCATATTCGTAAATACTTACATTCTCAAATTGTTACGTACCCAAATCCTTACATTCCCAAATCTTTACATCCCCAAAACCCTACCTTACCAAATCCCAATCTTCCCAAACAACTATATCCTTCCATATTATCAGTATTAGAGTTAATAAGCAAATATCTGTCTACCATTCCCACGGCTACTCCCAGCGCTGTCACTTTCACCCTCGTCACGGAACAACCGCGGTTGATTTGTAGTAGAAAAGCGTGAAACTTGTCCAAGAAGCGGCGGGCTAACATGAAAGGGAAAAGTCTGATTGCGTCCCGAGAGCATCGTGCGAAGGAAATGATCTCATCTGAGGATTCGCCACGGACCGACGCTCCACTCGGTGTGTTAACATGTAGCAACTTATGAATGCGTACAACCTTGCGTTGCGTTATTATGATATAAGACACGCGTGGACTGCATTAACCATAAAACCACTGTTTCACCTGGCTAATGTGGGGCCGAGAGCGTTTGTCTGAACGTATGATGCCACGTTAGAGTCAGCACGTGGCTCGCATTTTCTTTTCGCGTCTTCAGCTAAATTTCAAGAATGTGCATAAAGGAGAGAAATAACTTATCTTCGATATTTAATCGCATCGATAAGTGTGCAGTAATAGGTTAACATTTTACCTTTGGATATTACAATCTGATTTATTAGAAGGTACGTCATATGTTGTCAGTGTTAAAACTGTTAACTTCGTTAAATAAGTAAATTAATCGACAGAAATTGAGATTAATCTACTTTATTAATATTTTCACTTTGAACTTGTTGTCACAAATGTTCACCATATCAGGAAGTTTAAGGAACTTTTTAGGATCCGTTTTGAGTTATAGATCGATCAACATTCTGTGAGTTATACCACCGATAGTTTTGTTCCTGTAATTCTGGTTACCCAATAACAACGCACCAATTAAAACGTGTATTTTCTCCTAACTGACGTGCTATATCAACAACTTAGCTCGCTTCCTATTTCCTTCGAACGACATTTACACCCCAAAGACATTCGAAAGTACACCAGCCAGATAATTATACCCGGCCAAAGAAGGCGTTAGAACCGTACCCACACCTAAAGGGTCACTCGTGTTCCGCATAATTTCCCGTGAAGTTTCATTATCGACGATCTAAGAAAAGTCGTTCCAGCTTCTAATGTAATGTGTTCTCCGGTTCGACGAACTCCTAGTAAGATTGTCTTGAATATCGATTAGTCTGGCTCGTGAGCACGGTGCTACTGGATGAAGGGAAAAGATAAATGACCCTGGGTTACATTGTGCCGGCTTATTATTTCTTGAACATTCCTCGTCGATCGACTTTCACCGAGATAGATTCAAATTTATCACACCGGGTACAGTTTCGGGCTCCAACGTTTTTTCTCCGAGCGCTAAAACCAGCTAATTTGAAATTAATCATGTAGTTTAGACCGACTGTTAATTTACAAGGAGTGGCTTGCTGATTGGTGTAGCGCCATTAGAAGCTCGAAGCTGTCGAGCTGTATTCATGGACTCAATTAACTACAGCAATTTTAATAAATTCCCTTCTCTATTACAGAAACACGATTCGTTCCTAAATTATCTTGTAATTCTTCGACGAAAAATTATGAGTATTTTATCGTCTCGTGTTATGTCTGGTGTCAAACATGCGTAATGTGTCTCTTAACACACCTGAAGTTAAATATGCTTCATGTCAAATTACTAAATTACATGCAAGTTGCCTTACAACTCGGATGTGAATCATCTGCATAATTAAAGATCACACCTCGTCGATATCCATTTCTCTGCACTTTGTTCAGCTCTTTTCGTGACTTCCAAATCGAGAGAGGGAAAGGTTAAGAAACTTTTTAAGGGCTCGTTGAACGTCTCTTGAGTCGTCGGTCGCGCGTTATTTTTTTGTCGCTCGGTTCCGGGCCAGACAAAGGTGGGTTCGAAAACGAACGACAGAGAGGAAGAGCACTTTAACTCGCGTAGGCCCGGAGGCGAGGCACCAGCTTGGTTTTTGGCCGCGTGGAGGTAACCGGAGTGTGCCCCCATGGAGGTTTCAAGGGCCACCTGCCCTACCAGAGACCCCCTTTTACGTCCACTTTATTAGCTATTATTATACGCGTGCTTTGGCTCTCCGTTCACAAAGAGAAAGAGAGAAAGAGGACTGGTCCCGCCCGCGCCTGTTTAGAAATATTTCACCAGAACGTTCTTCGACTTAGCCCGTCGTGCACCGAGTTCGTTAATCCTTCGACGTAGCCTAAACAACATGGAACCACGAAACCTCGTGGGAACACCGATGCCGGAGATCAACGACTTTCGCGAGTTTATTGTGCAATATTTCGTTTGGAAAGCAATGTTGAGTCTTCGACCGAAGTTCGTGATGTTTCGAAAATTTTAGGGAACTATGTGGAAGGGATCAAGCTTTCTTACCCGTAGGAACTTTTCTTTCTTATTTTTCACAACGATAGTTTCGATTATAACATCTAGGAATGTAGGGATATTGAGATGCATCAAGGGATGGATGTGGGTCTGACGATGTGGAGGTCTTGTATGAATTTGGAGATATAGAGATTTGGGGATACAGGATTTGGGCACACTGGGATTTGGGGACGTAGGATTCTTGAAATATAGGAATTGGCACGTTTAAATTATAAGGGATATGTACTGGAGAATATGGGAATTGAGGATGTTAAAATCTGGAAATATAGGAATGTGGACATGAAACTTGAGGAATGAGGAATTTGGGGATATAGATATCTACATATATAGGAATCTGCATATACAGGGATATAGGGATCTAGGAATTTAGGGACATGATCTAAATATCTAGGAGTACAGGTATCTAGGAGCACATAAATTCTATAAGTGTGGAAATATAGGAGCATAATTTTCCTATCATACGATGAAAAAGTTTGCAAATTAATATTATTCAGAAATTGCATGCTATTTCCCAGATGTAGAGCGATCGAAACAAATTTGTTGCAATGAAGATAGGTTAGGTGGAACGATGTCACGGGTGGCACCGGCGCCAAATGGTAATAAACTGCCGATCGACTATCGGAAACCGCGAAGGCGTGCAATTTGTCGCGGTTATCTGCGTTCTCGAGCTCGGCCCCTGTTCGTGGATAATCAATATTGGCAGCAACCAGTCTCTGATAAGGTTGCTGGTTCACCTACCAAGTGGTGCCACTTCCCTCGCCGAAGAAAGTGTAACGGAATGGCTCACATGTCCGATAAAACGGTGCCTTTGGAGGTGTTCAAGGTTGTTAATCATATGTACCCTAAAATGGTCGTGTTTGACAGGTATAATTTCCATTGAAAGCTGCAGTAATCGATGGTTAATTCCTTTTAACGTTTTGTAGCCTCATTTTGTACCAACGAAGCGTGTAATTTATTCTTTGCTGAAGGCATTTGTCAATTTTTATTGCGAAATTGAATATCATTGTCAAAAGAAAATTTGTGCTACTGTTGAACTATTATTCTCTTGTCATTGAAGTTCAAATGAGTTTACAAAAGGAAAATGAATATGTTGATTACTGTTGATACGCTATAATTATGTGAGCGAAGATACAGTTGTTTATAAAAAATTTTGTTCTTCGTTCAACATGAAATTTTTCAACAATTATTTTAGAACATGAAGTTCAAGAAAGAATAAGTTAATTATACAAAAATTTCAACTGATCTACCTATTATGAATACACATGCAAAAATCCCTTTCAAACTTCACCAATCGATCTTTAAATAGTTTCTATAGCCAGAAAAAAATAAATTCAGAAGACAAGCAAAATTATCGTAATGAAAGTTTGCAGAAATTAAAGTGGATCATGAGATCAATACATACTCTTGATACCCACGCAAAAGTATTCGCACGCTGGCCGGATATTTATAGAAGGCAGGAATCTGAAAATATCAAAGTGTTGCTCTCACCTCGGGGCAACAATGCCGCGATAAATTCAAGAACGCTTTAAAAATATCTCTTTGCAGCAGGAATATTTTCACGTAGCCCGCGTGTTCGCGGCTCCAATTTCGCGGGCCTAAAAACGAGCTCGAGCGAACGCGTCCCCGTAAAAAATAGGGGCGATTTATCGCGAGTGCCCGCCATATCGGTGCACAAAGGAAGAAAAGGGAATCGGCGAAATTTTTGCCCGAGGTATCCCGTGGCTCGTGCATACTTAGCATATCCCACTTTTCAAAGCAAACGCGCCACGACCGACTTTCCTGGACGCACACGTGTGTACCTCCCTAATCAAAAAACAAGAAAATGAACGACAGAAGAGGCCCCATGATCAAGAAAGGAATCTAGTGATAAACATTATATATTATATATCAGAAAATCGATACACCATTTGATATTAATAATCACTTAAGTATATTACGAGTGGATTACATGTGGATGGATGTTGAGGATGGATGATTTATGTGGAGGGCATTTTAGATGTTAATTTATAGAAATAAAATTAGCCATGTTATAAAAAATTTGTAAAATATCGTGGGTTGAAACTTCTATCCATATACGAGTGTTATTTGTAACTGTATTGTTTCATATTTTTATCCGATATTAAATTTTATCAGGTATTCATTTCTTTAAAAAATTGAGTTACTATACAAAAATTGGTAGAATTGTCTGAGTTTTGAATAGCAGTGAATAGAATAATAACAAGTTAGCACATAACAAACATATTAATGTTGTGTTAATAAATACAAATAAATAACGTAGAATATTTGATGTATCACAACGTACTCATATGGTAGTGACACTGTTGCAACGAGTTAATGGTAATTGTAGGTTAAGTTAATTTTGCAAATCTGTCCCAAACAAAATGATTATATAGAAGGTATTCTACTAACAGTTTCTGTGCCGTATATGGCTGCACTTTACAGTACCGATGCGGATTACGATGCAGAAAGAACCGCCTGGTCCAAACCGACACTTTGATGGCACTCCACTTAATCTTGACTGACACTGAATGGGCCTCACGTCCGTTTCGCCATCGATACCGAATTTTCGAATCGCGACGAGTAATGGAGCACCGACGTAGAAAGTTAACGGCCTGTGAAAGCGAAAAAGAAGCTCGTACGACAAAAAGAGCACAAGATGGTGGACTTCAACTTTGTAGGTTCGATACTTTGCCACGTTGAGACTTTGGAATCACTTTGAGACATCTGTTACTTAAAATTTTCGAATTTTTTAATATATGTTGCAATATTGGAACTTTTATATTTTACAAGTTTAGTGTTTTAGAAATTGGGAAGATTTGGGGCTCAGGATATACTTGAGAACATATTTGAAATTTAGGTCTTTGACACACTGGCACAGTGGCAATTAGGTATTTCAGAACTTCTGTGCTGTAGAACTTTGGAACCAAGTTCAGAAACTTTGTAAATTTAGGTATGTCAGAACTTCGGTGCTGTAGAACTCTGATACCTTGAAACTTTGTGACTTTGTTAAAAAATGACTATTTCATAAAATATTGACCCATTAAAGTTGAAGAAACTCCACGACTATTATTTAAATTACAAAAGAAGAAATTGTTCATCGCTTCCGACATGAATACAAAAAATTTCCTGCTACAAAAGATCCCACGCTAAAAAATAAAAGAAGTACTTTTTCCATCGAATCGAAAGAAAAATCGGTAGCCATTGAATATCGCGTTCGAAGGTGTTTATCTTGAAGAGCGTTCATTCAGTATTCAAACAGACGCTTCTGCGCCATCAGTGTTACGAAATTGCGTGTTAATTATCAATTAAGCTAAAAGTGCTTCTCTGTTCCCCGGATCAGTGATTTACAAGCGGTTGCTCAACGATTCACCGAAATTCACGTGATTTCTGTAACTGGAACTCTTATCGTGCCGTGCACGCGTCACAATACCGGCACGCTCTCGTTTCTGTTCAGCTGTTTTAAAGGAAAGAGGAAACTGCAATCTTGGACCACGACAGGGTGCCGAGATAGAGGCAATCTGCAAACACGAATTGGCCATTTGGCGGGCGTGGCGTTGCGCATGAGCGTCGCATAATTTGCTTTGGATTCGTGACTGCAATTCTTTTTCTCTTCTTTCTTCGTGGCCGGCTCGCCTCTCTTCTCCACCATGCAACACGTGCTGTCGTCGTTCTCTTTCGCTAACTTACAAACGCGACCATTAACTCCGAAACGAAAAAAGACACCTTTAGCGGCCCCTGTCTGCGTCGCCTTCTTTGAAAATCGATTTTCTACGTTTCTACACTTCTTACGAAATTTGTTATTCCTTTGAGATTTCTGTTTTTGTACAGATTTTTTTACACATTTTGTCAAATCATTTACATAGTGTCATATACATACTTTTGTGAAATTTCATAGAAATGTGTGTATGAATACAGGGTGTTCCATTTAAGTTGTACATCTAATTTCATTGATGTCCTCCTTCGTTGCAATCATAGGTAGACTAAAATTACTTGATGAAAGTTGGATGTGGTTTTTAAATATGCTGAACCTAACGTCCTGCGATTTGATACTTGTAATAGCAATGAAGATAATTTATGTGACCAACATAAATGGGACACCCTGTACATAATACTCATACATGCTAGACACATGATATAATACAAATGCATTATAATAAATTATATTCTATGATATGACAGAGAAGATTCCAAAGAGTTACTCTCCAATTTGAAAATGGATGATTTAAATGGCACCGTCAAAGAACAAAAAAGGAGCAAAGCCGAAAGTCATTAAAACCGCAAAATGAAAAGAATCAAAGTTCGGTCTAAAATTCTAAGGTAACATACGCGTCTACGGTGGTTTGCATATAAGGGAACTCGAAAAGGGGCCGAAGGGCCTCTTAAAACTGCCTTAACTTTTGAGACTGGCAATTATACTGGTATTTACTGCCGCAGCCTCTCCCGAAACGCCATTGTGCTCGCGCCAACATTTGCATCCCTTGTAAGCGCGACTGTCGATTGTTTTAATGGCCGCTCCCGCAGGCCTTAGCCCATAAACTTCATTGTTTAGGCACGCCTTTTTAGGTGCACGCTCACGACGCTAAAATCGCATAACGAGGGAGAATGTATAGACTAAGATGCAGGAGCCTTCTTTCGAAATCTTCTGCGTTTTACGTGCCGTTGAATTTCTGCTGAAGTTTTAATGATTTCATCGAAAAGATCAGACGGCGATGCTTTTTACGGTGAATTTTTAACGTTTGATTACTTCATTTTATTTTGCGAGAGTTTTACAGCTGACACCTTTCGATTTTGAACTATTTATATAAGTACATATTTGTATGATATTTCAAGATCTTTTAGATCTTTTATAACTTGATGTATCGTTGTAGAAATACTTTTTATGGAGTTAGAAAATTTTCTATTATTTTGAGCTACTTCGAATTGCTGTATGGTGGACGGTACAGCATAGGTGTAATTAAATTACCTGAGAATCAGATCTACCTCTGTGGATTCTGCAGATTTAGGAATTTAACAATTTTGAAATTTATATTACTGGAAAAGAAATGCTAGAGAATCGAGGGTTTAGTTTCCCAAACAAATTAAAAGATTAAAAAATCTGAACCTGTTGATTTTTACAAAGATCACTTCCAACAAAATATTCCTCGATCTAATCTAATTAATGACCCCATTCGTTTTCTCTTCTAAACGTTTTGGTTCCCAAAACTATGCAACAGCATCCCAAACACCCGAATGCATTCTTGATCTCGAGATGGAAATTCGAGGGTGTGTCCATTCGTAAGTCGAAATAAATTTGAAAAGGTTGCTGGAGTCGCGAGGAGAGCTTTTCGACCACCCCGCTGCGAAAAGTCCTGTGACTTCGCGTGACGAATTTCCATTCGTTACATCGTGGTGATCGTCGACATGACGCCAACATTAATTTCAACTCGAGCAAGTATCATATTAATCACCACGCGTATCAAGTATTATTACAAATCAATGGAATACACTATGTAAGATTTAAATGAAGAAAGGGCTACTTTTAATAATTTCGATCTGGGTGGTCCGTTGATATCGTTCATGAAATATTGTCCAATTATCGTAGGCATTTCCATCTGCTATTAATTAAATCACGCGAGCGGTGTGAATGATACAGCATTTTAATTGCCGCCCTTTGCTATCGCGTCGAAAAATATCCACGCGTAATACAACATACTATAAACATATTCACGGTACTAAATCATTTATTTTAATTAATTCTTGCACTTGCTACTTTGTGCAAGTAATTTATCTTTGATCTCGTGTAGAAACACTTTTTTTAACTTTGGTTCGAATACAAGTTGGATTTGAAAAAGAAAGAGAGGAACAAAAAGAATGATAACTAAAATTTGATATTCCGTGCAGGTTCCCTGTTCCTAGATTAAACGGAGTAATTAAATGGCTGCGCATAAGAGCTTCTCCGGTCACGCCAGAGGCTGCTAATTATTCAAGGGTTTTAACCAGGGGCCCCGAGTATAATCAAAGCGATTTGGGAAGGGAGCAACGCGACAGGGTGCCGGGTGCCCCCCGTTGAGGCGGCCCTGGACAACGGTGCTATCCTAAAACCCGTGCTGAGCATCGTGCCACGTCCTTTTGAACGAGCAACCACCACCGACTGCGATTCACCTGCTCCAGGAACCGGACAGAAGTCCTCGGTTCTTCGTGAAAGGAACGAGACCAGTGAGAAAAATGCCGCCGAAACTGACGAATCTAATGAGTACTGTACATCCTGTCGATTTGATCGATGACCCACCACGAGAACATCCTTATCTGCCAAAGGAAGGGGGAGAACCCTTTCTTTTGAATGGTCGTTAAGCGGTGCTTTGAACCGTGAATGCTGATAGGCCGGCAAGAAATAACGGATGCTTCACGTTTTTCGACCGATACAGTTTCCACTGTCTTCGAAACACGGATTTCAGTGACGTACATGCTGCCGGAATGCTGGACGGGTCGGATGGAAGTGTGGATGACCATTTTTGGGGATTTTAAGGGCACTGGGATGTTTGATGGTAGAAGCTCGTTTTATGGCTAGTAGATCGTCAAATTTGGGAATTTGAAGATTATTTAGAGATGTTAGGTGTTGTGGAGATTCGAGGATTTAAGGATTTGAGGAATAGTTTGGGGATGTGTGGATTTGGGGGTCTATGGATATGGGAATGTGTGAATTTGCAAAGGGAGGAATTTGGGGATTTAAGGATATAAGTGAGGATTTAAGAATTTGTGAATGTGGAGATGCAGGACTTGGGGAATCGCGAATGTGGGGATGTAGGAATTTGGAGAATATGAATTTGAAAAGTTGTGAATTTCTAAATAATTAGATTTGAGGATGTAAGAATTAGGGGATGTAGGTATTTGGAGAGCAGAGATTTAGAGATGTGGGATTTGAGGACTTTGGGATATCGAAACATGTGAATTTGGGGATGTCATCTCAGAATGTAGGTATTCGCCAGTAGGAACTTGGAGATATAGAAATTTAAAGAGTAGAGATTTAGGAATGTCAGAATTAGGAAATACGAAAAGTTGGATATATAGAAGTTTGAAAATTCCGAAATTTGCGCTTCGACATAAAAATCTCGTTTAAGATTATAAGTTTAGATTGAAACAGCGAGTCAAATATTCGAAGTGAAGTCAATGGTTCAAATCCATAAATTGAAGCAACAAAAAAAGGGACAAGCTTCATCCACCTCTGTAGGGTTCCAAAATCCGTTCTCCAAAGCTCAGCGCGTGATCTGACAAAAAATAAAAACATATTTCTTCGCGTCGCTCATTAACCTGAAGCAGTCTGATGAGGTGTTCTGTCCGAACAGGGTGATGCATTGTCTCGTGAATTAGTCGGATGCGTGCGTGTTCGCTCACGAAAATCAACGATCACCCCTGCGGATCTACCTTCTTTCATTTTCTATACAAAGATGCCCGCAGTCGATCACTTTAATCGATTTCGCCCGGTCTGCCGCAAGAACCGAATGGATCGTTAGATCGGCTTGATGAATGGCTGAATTATCGACGCCAATGAATATCGTTAATGAGGGTGGCAAGTTCTGGGGGTGGTCGCATAAATTTATTCCCCTTTGCACACTGTCCGAACGGAGTTCTTCATCGAAATTTAATTATTCGCGGCCAGGTCCTGAGGTTCCTCTTTCTTTCCTTTGAATGATCGATCGAGTTGCGCTTTGCATTTGCGAGCGGGGCATTTATTAATTCGTTCGTTACTAGGGATATAGGGATTTACGGATATAAAAACATAGGAATGTACACATGTATATAGGAATTTACGAATTATTTACAGATATTTATGGAGATTTAAGAAACTGGAGGGAACTGTACAAAATGAGTATTCCTTAAGTAGAAAGTTCCTACCAACTGATCAATTATCACTCACAAAATTTAAAATTTAAAAACAATTTCATAGGATAGAAAAGTTAGAAATTATCCTCAGCCATATGGAGTTCAGGTACCTCCTAACAAACTGAGAGCCATTGTGGTTCGTTCTCGCTGGTTGAAAGAAAGAATTCGGCAGTTTCGGAAAGCAGCCATTTCCCAGGATTTTCTAATCGAACCTCATTGTTTCAGCAGCAGCGCGAAAACGCTCGTTGCAGGCGCATCGGATCCTCGTTAATCGAGCGTGAAACTAAGACAATAGGCAGAAAAAGTAGTGGAAGTGTCGGTCGCTTTCGGCGAGAACACGCTTTTTTTCCGGCTAGCCTCTCGATTCGTCGGGGTGGCTGAACAGAAGTTACGAGATTCGGTTAATCGGCGCTGAAATGCTATTTAACGAGGCGATCTACCTCGAGCCGATCGTGCGTGTCTTAGATGGAGAAACAATGGGAACCGTGAAGGCAGAGATAGACCTAAGACAATGCAGCTGCCCGAAAGTGGACGGACCATGATGAATGGATGTCCCGGCTACTTTTTCTTTCGAACGCTTTGAAAAATCGGGTAAAGAGGAAGACGTTCCCCGTAATTAGAACAGGGATGAACGAAACCTGCGTTTCCGAGATCAACTATACACCTAGCACCTGTTGTAGCCAGAATTTTTGCACGTTACCAAACATAGGTTATGTGTAGACCGTTCATGTTGAACTAGACGGTTCATGTCAACATAACCTAGACGGTTCACTTTGTTCTTAAATTCAGTAATCAAAGATCACGTATGTGGACAGTACCATTTTGTACATTTCTTCAGAACTTTATTATGCAATTGATACAGATTTAAAATGAGTAAAACATAAATATACCAACAAATTTAATCATTTCTCTTTCTAACCTCAACAAAGTCATGAAGACATTAATGAAGACATTAATGAAGAATGTGAACTATTCCCTTACTCTTGATACATTGTACATGTGTAAAAGAATGTGAATTAACAGTAGTAAGTTTTTAATAACATATCAGAAGAACTAGAATATATTTAGAATAATACCCCCCAATGTGGTTTTAATTTATCCAAGTAACTAAAATGATAATTTCCAACAAGTATGATTAAAAATGAAGTTAGAATAAATGAAAAAATGGTTTCCTAGCACAGCAGGAAGATTCGATGATTGGACGTCCGGGTAAAAACGTGGCCCTCGGTTCTCGGGGCACCAAAGGGTCTGAAAATAGCCCATTTAATCCATGGGACTCCTCCCACTCGGCGCTATTAGCCTTTCGCATTTTTACCCTATGAATTCATCTCCGAAAATTAACAACCCAATTAAAGCGGCCATTAACGTCTCGGTATCTCATTAGACGGGGATCGTTTGCAACTTTTAATGGAAGGGGGCACCCGGTTTTTGTGAAACGCACAAACGGTCGGTTTCGAACGGATTCTCATTAGGCGGAGACCGCTTTATGATGCTTTCTTATCGCCGTTATAAGATTCGGAACAGGACCGAATCTTGAACCGGATAATTTATAAATATAATATCGCTGTTTCTTCGCGTGTTTACAAGCGGTTAACACATTTCTCTTGGTTGTTAATATTTAATATTGCCATTTTTGGTTGACACACGTGAAAGGAGTTTATGAGATTTGCTGGAGTATTGAAATTTTGAGAGTCGAGTATTTTTATACTATAATTTGGAAATTTCTTAGGTGAGTTTGAGAGGTTAAATTTTAGATGTTCAGGAAATTCCTAAGTTTATTTCTCAGTTCATCGAATTCTCTTTGATGTTCAAATCACCAAATTCTCAAGTTTTTAAATTCCTAGATTCTTAAATTCTGAAATTCACATTTTCAAAATAAGTTCTTATATTCCCAAATTCTCAGAGCCCCAAATTCTCAAACGCCACATTCTCAAGTCTCCAATTTCTCAAATTTCTAAATTCTCATATCCCAAATTTTCAAACCACAATTTCTCAAATTCCAAATTCTCATATCCCACAGTTTTAAATTCCCAATTTCTCAAATCCCTAAATTTTCAAATGACCAAGTTCTCAACCCCACATTCTCAAGTCCCCAATTCCTCAAACCCCAAATTGTCAAACCCCACATTCTAAAATTCCCAATTTCTCACATCCCCAAATTCTCAAACTCCACTCCTCAAATCCCCAAATTCTCCAGTGTCCAAACTCCTAAATTTCTAAATTCCCGATTTCCAACTTCCAACACCCAAATACCAAAAGTTCCGCAATCTCCATCATTGACCATATAACAAACATCTACATTAACAACCTTGTGCCATATTTTCTTCAATTTTAATTACAGTTACCAGTCCAGTTACTAACCCAATAACTCTAAATAACCAGAAGAGAATGTAGAATTAACTTCACGATCGTTTCACCAAGGAATTATGAAGAGAAATTCAAGGAAGGAAGAACATGGAAGAACGATGCTGAAGGCGACGATTTGCGGTCGTCGTTCATCGATCTCTCCGTGGAATTCCTCGACTGCAACAAAGATTGAAAACGGCATTGCTGGCAGCGGTCGTTCCACAAAATTTAACGCTAAATATTTCGTAATTAATAACGCTGAGTCGCCGGTGGGAACCGGAGGTTGCGGTTTGGTACTCGCTTGACCCATCGTCCGCGAACAGTTCCATTAAGAATTTACCGGAGTCGAGTTCGTTCGATCGTGAAACCGCGAAACGTCCCTTCTATTTTTTTCTTTCTCCCGCTATTTCATTCTCTTTTTACCCTGCACAACCACCGAAGAAACTTCATGCTTCCTCGAATGTGAAATCGACACTTTGGGACGTTTAGGAATTGCTCGATCGTGAACGCGTGAATTGGGAAAAGAAACTTGGAATGTTTTGCAAAAAATACTGCAAATTTGCACCAGTTCTTATGTGATACCCTTCTTTTCTTTTACTATTAAGTTCTAAGTTTTTGTGACTTGTTTGCTGCTGCTGTGTGAATCGCCATTTTATAGCTTACATATTGTCCGATCGAACGTTCAATCTCCTCTTTTTTAGCTTAAAACGAATGCTACTACTTTTAATAATTTGCAAATTAATGCAAGATATTAAAATGTTAAATTGCGTTTTTATGGAACGTCCATTCTTATTTCATAAAAAATTATAAAATACAGTAGACATGTATAAGGTACAATAAATCGAATTATTTAAAGATTGCATAAGTGATCTGATACATATGTATATGTATTCAATGTTCAACACGTAGATACGTATTTTCAAAATCTTTTATTTTTCTCTATAAACTTTTTACATCACCCAAACGAGTACATGGTTCTCTTTACCCAATCAATCATCTTCAACAAGAAGAATTACGAGTATCTAGCATTCTCCATTTCACAGTCCATCGATCAAACGGACATAGCTATCACAATAAACTTTCCAAAACAGCAGTCCCCGATTCGCAGCCGATACTCTCGGCTCTTTCTAGCAATCATCGAGGAACTGGAAACGAACGGTACCAGAAGTGTTCATCTGCATAATTCTGAATCGAAGAATTCTCGTATTGGTTGGCACGATTGATCAACGATCACGCCACGCCACGAGAATCACAGCCCGAGGCTGTCGAAACGTCGAAACGGCTAACGATAACCACCACCGTGTTTCCTCTTTGCGCTTCGAGAGAAGCTGGCTACCGTGAAGTGTTCCAGTTACTAGCGAACTATAATTACACCTAAATCAGTAGGAGTTTCGATGTAATTGGTCGAATTCTTTATCTACGAAAAATAGAAACGCTTCACGATTTCGTGATGCAAGATGATCGGGAATGATTCTCTATGATTTAGAAATAGTATGTTACATTGCCACGCGTTAATTTGCTAGACTTCGATCATTAGATGTTGTGTCGTTAGAGGGTAAAGGAGTCGACTACTGCATGTTAGATAGCTGTGCGTTGTGTATATGTGCGTTAGAGTACTGAGCGCTAGATAAGTGAGCGTTCGATCGCTACACGCCAGGTTACGGGGAGTTAGATTACCACGCGTCCCATTACTACTCGTTAGGTCACTATACATTAAATTACCACTCGTTAGATTACTATACATTGGATTACCACACGTTAGATTACTACGCATTGGATTACCATCCGTTAGATTACTACGCGTTAGATTACTACGCGTTGAATTACCACGCATTGTATTCTTCACGCGTTGAATTCCTACGCGTTGTATTCTCTACGCGTTGCATTCTCCACGCGTTGGATTACCACACGTTAGATTACTACGCGTTTGATTACCACGCGTTGTATTCCTTACGCATTAGATTACCACTCATTGTACCTTCCACACATAGTATCCTCCACGCATTGTATTCTCAACACACTATATTACATGTACTGTATATCCTTGACCATTCCCCATAAATCCTATTTCCCACGCGCCATATTTCCCATAGATTCTCCTCACTATTCCCTCGTATTGTCACGCGATAATTTCCACTATCGTGATCAACCAGTTAATGATGGTACTTAGAAGATGATGAAAAACGATTTACACCAAGATTCGTCAGCGTCTCCCCCGAACGAAAATCAGACAAGACAACTCACAGATGAATGATTATTCGGCGTGACTTCTAGGTTGTCGTTTCACGCCTTTCGTGGTGAAAAAAAGGAGAGGTTGCGAGCGTGATTCTGTGCTTAAGCCGCTCCTTAATGATCCTCGGTAATTATACCACGGACAACGCCCATAAAAGATACTTTTAATGGGAATTCGTTACATAGTGATGCACGGTGTAGATGAGCCTGACTGGCACTGCTAGATTAGCTTGATTTATTGTTTATTTACAGTGCTGTTGAACAGTCGGATCGTTAAAGTATAATTAATCGAATGAATATATGAGTGATGATGGTAAACATCTATACTTTACTTCACGGTCTACGTAGAGTCTCTTATCCTTCGTTTCAAAGAATACGTAATGTCTCGTCTATTTCAAGGAATACTCATATTTTATTTCACATACGTTCTCTTATTCTTTATTTACTTCTAAGTCACAATTGTTAAATAAAATACAAGGTAAAAATATCACAAATTTTTTATCGAATTTAATTTTGATAAATTTTACAAGTCCTCTTATCAGTAAAAAGTCCTCGGGAGTGGAACAAGTGTAAACCGTGGTATACGAGAAAATAGACGTTCTCATCCCGAAATTTGTCGTATCCGGTGTTTGACCTTCCACATTATCAACAGCCCACGTATCGTCGTGGGTGTGTCACGAGGAAGCTATTGAAGTTAGATAAGAGACACGTTGATAAGAGTGCTTAGCGTAGAGAGTTGGTTGCGTAATAGGTGCGTCGCGACGATCGTCGCGTGGCCAAAGACACTTGAAATTAGCCTTCCAATCAGGCTGCAGGTGAACATATGTATGTACATAGAATGCAGGTGCATGATGCACGAGACTGCAACGAAGAGTACCCTTGCGTAACGTCGGCGGCAATCTGCTCGCGTGCTCGCGACTGATTATTTAACGACTCGACGATTTAACAGTGAACTCGATTCGCTTTTTGCTTAAGCGACATGTTGATTCGTGGCTCGATTGAAATATGATGAATCGGCGTTACGGTGGACGGGAAAAAATTAATTACACCTTCGACGAGAGTCTTCGTGCCAGTTCTTTTTATGTCGTTTCTTATTTTTCTTCGTTTGGTTTGCAAATCGGCGCCTTCATTTGTGTCACTGTATTTAATACAAAGTTTTTTGTCATCCTGTGTGCAACGTATTGTGGTCGTTCGATTTTTAATTACTAGTCCGGTTGGATTATTGATTACTTTGTTTTTTTATTACTTCCATCACTTTTCTGATGATTTTTCTTGCTTTTTTGATTGTCTTGAGAAGTTTCACTTGAGAGTTTGGGCTTTTGGCAACTCAACAATTTTAGAATTTGGGGATTTTAATATTTGGGAATGTGAAAATTTGAGGATCTGAAGATTTAGTGTTTTGAGGATTTAGGAATCTTAGAATTTGGTCTGAGAATTTGAGGTCTGAGAATTTGAGGACTTGAAATTTTGAAAATTTGGGAATCTAAGGATTTTGAAATTTCAGAATTTCAAGATGGGGACTTGAAGATTTGGGGATGTGGAAATAGGTGTATTTGGTGATATGAGCATATGACGATGTGGAGGTCTAGGGATTTAGGTATTTGGAGATATAGAACTTAGGGACTATATAGGAACCTATAGACTTAGGGAATTAGAGACATAGGGACCTAGAGACTTTTGTATTTGAGGATACAGGAATTTAAGAACTATTTGAGGATTCGGAAATTTGAAGATATGTTTCTTTAGAAATTACTCATATGTAATTTTGAAATTCAACATTCTTTCAATCTTGCTACTCTAAAAATTTCCGAATATATAGATTCAGTAATTAGAGTTTATAAATTTAGAGCTTTAGAAACAAGTCTGAAAATTCGGAATATTTCAAAATTTTGCGAATTCCACTTAGAAACTCCAATTAGAATTGCAAATGGTGGTTTCAACAACCACGTCTCAACAATTTCCCTCTTATCGTTCTCTTTTAAGGTTTACGTCATTTAATCGTTCTCCTCGTTACAAAAACCAAATAGTTTCAAAGAAACAAGGCAAATCGCTTCGTATTTCGGCAACGAAACCAACGGATTTCGTTAGCCGCAGACGAGAATCGACGCACTCGACGCGGCTCGTTACCATTCGGGTTAATTGCCCGAGAGCAGTTGGGCATGAGTGGGTGCAGCCGTAGTTACACCCACACAATCCCACCATCCACACAAACTGGTGTATTTGTCTCTGTGTTGTTACTCGAGCTGCAATTATTCGTCGTAGTTTCGCGTTCCGCTTAATGTCACGCTAACGCTCCGCTTATGCTCAATGCATTTCGTTAGTCTTCGTCTATTTCTCCCCTAAAAATTAAACCGGGTTTAACATATAGTGTTTAAGACAACTTACACTTGTTCTTGCTTTTGCTGTCCATATTGTTACTTCTTCATATTATTCAGAATGTATAAAAACATTAAATCTTGTTCATATGTGAAATGAAGTCTTGTTCGTATGTAAAGTTAAGTCATATGTGAAATTAAAAATTGTTTATACGTAAAATTAAATTCTTTTTATATATAAAATCAAACCTCGTGTACATGTGAAATTAAGTCATGTGCATATGTAAAATGAAGTCTTGTTCATATGTAAAATGAAGTCTCATTCGTATGTAAAATTAGGTCCTGCTCATATGTAAAACTAAATGTTGTTCATACATAAAACTAATTCTGTCCATACACAAAATTAAATCCATTTTCCAAGTAAAACTCCTGTTCGTATAAAGAATAACATGAGTGTACCAAAATTTTTAGCAAGCTGTGTACATGAGATACGTGAACGTTGCATCTTTATTTTCCGCATCCCCGTGATAGGAGGCAGTAACGAGCGCGAGACTGTTCGACTGAAAATTAGGAGGGCATTACCTTCTCGGTTTCCTTTTTCGTGCGTTCCTTTGCATAACATCGCCGA
Source organism: Megachile lagopoda (assembly GCA_036983795.1). NCBI lineage: Eukaryota > Metazoa > Arthropoda > Insecta > Hymenoptera > Megachilidae > Megachile > Megachile lagopoda. Next base: position 6,983,660 of record CM072797.1, on the reverse strand, counting down.
ACAAAGGAGTCACTCGAGCGGCCACTTTCGAGTCGAAATTTTCGGCCCGGAGATCCTCTGCACCGTGACGACGCAGAGGAAGCGCTAGAGGGTTATCCTGGTCGGTTTCGAGGAACGACGGCCTCTCGTAAACGTCATGATCGCGTCGCTGATTTTTCGCGGTGCCACAGTGCACAGAGATGATTGGGGGAGATATTTTCGCGCGGCTACCGGTGCTGTCAGGTGTTGAGACGCGAAACAAACGCTTCTCTGAGCTTCTTATTTGCTGCTTTCGATATTTACCCTCTTTATTTCGATAACGACTTGTTTGCATTTTATTTTCATTTCGCTCATTCTGATGAAGGTACTCCTTCAACGATGAAGATACACCTTCAATAATGAAAAGTATCAAATATTTTGTACTCAAAGTTGTTCTTTGTTTGCACAAACTAATTTCATTGCATTTTTATATAAAACTGGTGCTTTATAGGATTATTGAAAATCTTCTGACTTTGATTGTTTATTGGATGTATTGATTGCATTGATTGTATTGATTGTATTGATTGTATTGATTGTATTGATTATATTGATTATATTGATTATATTGATTATATTGATTATATTGATTATATTGATTATGTTGATTATATTGATTATATTGATTATATTGGTTATATTTATTATATTGATAACTTCTTCCAACAATTTCTTGAAGAGCATCTCTTTTTCATGTTCGTTTTTGAATTTTCATTTTGCATTCGTGCTATTTTATTTGAAACGATGTCGAACAGGATCCGGATTTAATATTCTGTGCGAAACAAATGTAAAATTTGAATTGAAAGATAAAGAGAATGAGATATCGCAGAAGAAAGAATAGTCAGTCATGTTCGTCACGATCGTCCGTTTCGAAGGATCGTGGGTGCGCCATTGCCGGTATCGACGATCGGGCTTCGCCTTCCGGAACTCGACGATTCGCTCGGCTAGCTCCTCTAATCGAAAAACAGGAGAGAGAAGCGAAAAAAGAAGACGAGGGAGTGGGATGGCGCGAAAGAAAATCGTTCGGAATCACGAAGTCGAGAGGTCGGAACCGGGTCGACTGCCACGTGCTTTATACGATGTGGAACGGAACATCGCGATCCGTTATTTTCCGACAGTTTCCTTTTTTTCTATCGATTGATTGCACGAAGGGAGAACTCTTGTTAGGATCGAACTCCGTTCGATCTATCTTGGATTTTAACCGAGTGTCCTAACTTTCTTTCAAATTATAGTGTTTAATTTAGTATACCGTATAGATTCCCATCAATTTAACACTTTCGTTTCTGTGTTTCATTTTTTAATTCATTATGGTTCATTGCAATTTGTACATTGGTAATTGTACGATATAGATTGAAATAATTGTCAAATGCAATTTTGTATGAGTGATCATTTTTCTTTGTATCATTTGGATCATATGAAAATTGACTAATAAGTATGCTCATATTTCAATCCTATCTCTATTTAGATCTCCCATAAAAGAAGTGATAAATATATACATATGTGAGTCGTTAAAGAGTTGGCTAATGTCCGAGTATAAAGTAAGGAAGATTGTATAGAAGTAACAGTAAATAAGATTGCAAGAGAAGGTGAGCGTGGAAATTGAGTGAAAACGCAAGCAAAAGTGATCTTCACTTTCAGAAAGCACTTTCAGTAGCTCGTTCCAACTACTGCGTCCATCCGACGTGCCTAGCTGCTTAAAATTCACGCCTCGAAGTTCATCCTACCGTGGTAGTTTTCCCAGACCTAGCTGTCCTGCCTATTTGCTTCTCTTGCCACGGAACAGCTATATCTTTTGGTCGGTGACGAGGATGGATTGAAGAGGAGCGTGATAGGATTCACGCCATGGTTTTGTGTACACGGTGAAAAATCTCACACGCTGTGAAAACACTTTTCCTATCTAACTATCTACAGGTGTCCTGGAGAGGAACGCATTCAATTTGGGAAATTGGAAATTTCGGATTTAGTGGTTGGGGTTTGGTCTCTTGGGAATTTAGCGGTTTGGGGAATTTGGAAATTTTAGGGTTTGAGAAATTGGGAAATTTGGGAATTTGTGAATTTGGGGATTTGGAAATTTCGAGGTTTGAGAAATTTGGAAGTTCAGGAATTTACGAAGTTGGAAATTTTGGGGTTTGACAAATTTGGACGTTTGGGAATTCAGGAAGTTGTTAATTTTGGGGGTTCGAGAAATCTGGAAATGTGAGAATTTGGGGATTTGGGAACTTAGCGATGTAGGAACGTATGGACTTAGGGGTTTGGGGATCTGGGGATTTAAAAATTTGCAAATTTAAAGATACAGTAACTCGGAAACAAAGGTTAAAAAATTAGAAAATTGTACTTATTTAGGAATTAAGAAATTTGCCTATTTAAAAAATCTAGTTTAGACATGTGAAACTCTACAACATCGTATACCTATAAAGCTTGAACACTTGATATTTAAAAATTAAATTTGACTACTCTGTTTTAAGAATTGAAGAACACAGTGATTTGAAGCAAGGTACAAAAAGCGTTGAGAAAAGAAGGGAAAGAAAAAGTATAAAATATGGACACCAAAAGGGAACTGCGCACCACTAGCCGGAACCGTCCATGGTGCAGTCATCGCGACCATCTCTCGTGTCTATCGTATCTGCATACGTGAGTGACGACCCCAAACTTGTCTGTGTGCTGCACGCGTGCTCGTACGCATAGGCATGCACGATCTGTGCACGGTCTTAGGGCTAGGAAGCATAGATCTTGCATACGTGGATCGAGTGGTCTGTTGATGCCTACCGAGCATACGAAGATGAATAGATCTTAACACTTTGATGGCCGCTGTCACGTATTCGTGACTTTGATAAGTAGCTTTATACATTATCAACCTTTAGTCCGTTTGCATGTACCTATTACCAATTGCGATTTATACGTGGTTGAAAATTTGGTTGGATGGTCTTTTGGAAATTTAGTTAAAAGTTGAACATATTCTATAGTTTATGAATTGTTAGATGATGAAATTTTCAGAGGTTTAAATTTTCGAATCTCAATATTTTCATATCTCCACATTCTCACATACCAAATTCTTACATTTACAAATTCTTAGACTCTCAAATTCTCATGTCCCCAAATACTTGGACTCCCAAATTCTTAGATTCCCAAATACTCAGATCCCCACATTCTTACATCCCCAAATTCTTGGACTCCCAAATACTCAGATCCCCAAGTTCATAGACTCCCAATTACTCAGATCCCCCAATTCTCACATCTCCAAATTCTTAGACTCCCAAATACTCAGACCCCCCAATTCTCACATCCCCAAATACTCAGATCCCCAAATTCTTAGATTCCCAAATACTTACATTCCCCAAACCCTCAACTCTCCAAATTCTCAGTTGTCCAACTCTCAAATCTCCAAATTCTCAAATCCTCAAACCCGCCAACTCTCCCCAATTTCTCATCTTCAAATTCTCCAATCCCAAAGTCCTCAATTGTCCCTCTTCCAAATTCCAAAATTCACAGACATGCCAAGTGAAAATCAGGAAGGCAGATTTGCCGCTGACTGTACACGACACGGTTGCGTATATACTCGCACGGAGGTATCGCAAGTATCCGTAGTTGCACGTGTGCCGGTATATACACGAGGCTACAAAGCGTGCCACGTTCCGGCGGGTGTGCTTCCTCCGGGTGTCCGCTCCAGTGGGCCAAACGAACCGGCCAGCCCCAACCAGCTCCAACCAGCCGGTCTGACGACCATTCAGATTACACTCTCTCTCTTTCTCTTCAACCGGCTCGACCTCGGCTCCCTCTAACTCTCGCTTTTCTTTTTCCCTTAAATGTCACGCCGTCGAGATGGGTCGCTTCGATTGTTGGCCGAGAGGCGATTTATTAATTTTACCTGAGCACCGGACAATGAGAGGGGAACCGATTCGATGATTACGCTGACTGCCGCTCCAGGCCCACCATCGACTTATTTTTACTCCTCCTTTTTCGACAACGCTTCGATCGGCTTGTAGTTCTGTCGGTAGACACGATTGGTTTTGCTGCATCGTGTTCTGCTCGATTAAGAAACGATCATAAACGATTCTCCGGTAGATAAGACCCCTCATGGGGTTAGCTTTGATACTCATGGGGTACTCTTTCAAGTGCGAGCGGGTTTAGGTTGAAAAAAGCTGGAACGCGTTTTTGGAGATTATAGGTATTGATGATGGAAAGGTATGAGGAGAATCGATGTTATGATATGTGCTGAATGAAGTTTGGGTAAAATGATTAGGGTCAATGGCAAGTATGCAGCGATATTGATACAATATAAAGTATGAAAGCAAATATATCGTCTCTTTATACATTACATGTGGAATTTGTACATTGCATGTGGATTTTATTTATATCATGTGGCTTATAACTTGTAGGACTCTGATAGAAAGGTAGAGGGTGATGTAAAATCGCTATTATCTTCTAAAAGAAACATCAAGTTTAGCGATTTCCGACATATGACTAATTTTCAAGCATGACTAACCTACCTACACATTATACTTTAACCTTCTCGAAATTTCGCTACTGTCCAGATATTATCAGACATTATAGTCTTCAAATTCTGAACTCATAGCTAATGTATGTTTGTGATACTCAAGATCTCTTACTATAACTCTATTCTCAAAGTAAGCAACTGAATAAACCAAGTCTCTACATCCCTCTCGTTTCAAGCGAAACATCCACGAAACGATTCCACGCGATAAAAATGAAATTTTTCTTTGTTCGCCGAACAAATAGCCTCGCATGCGGTTCCTCGGGCGGTGGTATCGTATCAGTCAATCATAAATGAGATAGAATCGCGTGTCTGCTAATGATGAATCGAGTGGTCAGCCCGAAGGCTGACGTAAGCGGATTAGCAGCGTTTCGATTAGGCTCTAATCAGCAGCGGTGCCAAAAACTGGTAAGACCGGTATATTTACCTGCGACTTAATCGATCAGAAGAATACACGAGGGAGATAGCAATGAGACTAAGGATCGAAGATGAACACGTATCTATCGAATACGTGATTGACACTGGACTATGAGCAAACAGCTTCTGTGGATTATCGAGCGAGTTTCCATTATCGTCGCGTTTATCGGAGCCGCGAGACTTTGCGTTATCTGGCTACGTTTGTCCCTTTTCTGGAGTTTTCCTCCTTGTGGACAATTTAAGGAGAGCCATGAGTCATCGTTACACGTGGACGTTTTCGAGTGTGAAACCTCGTGAAAAGTGACGAAATAATGATAAAGGCTTTTAGGATTTTCGAATGATGGATAGTGAAGGTAAAAATAATAATTAGGATTTGAAGGGAACAGTATAATGAATATAGTGGTTCGCATCGAATATGAAGGTTTTAGAGGAAGGCTCTTTAAAGTCTTGAAATTTGTACATGTAAATCTAACTTCATTTATTTGCAAATCGGAGGTCACATTTGAAATCGATGACTCCCGTATAATGAAAGAAATACTTATTTCAACACGAGACTTTCCTTTCATTGTCTTCGACTCTCACACTGGCTTAATTAAAATTACATTAAAATCATATTGCATTCATAGCGGAGTATTTTGTTATATGTTTTACCTATCTAAAGTACCAAGGCTTTAATGATCAGATCAAAAGTGACAATAAATTTATACTAGATTATGGCTGAGTACATGTACTAGCTAGTGTGTTCACTTCGTCAGAAATGAAATGAAAACTTGTGCTAACACGGCATAGAATGGGCAGATGTTGGTATTAGGTGTTATTTCATTTGAAAGGCCTTTTTCTAATTGCATTCCATCAATAAGAATTTGAAAGGACAAAGATGAAGCGATAGTCGGTTCGATATAGTGGTCTGAAATGAAAGCGCCTCGTTCCCATCGCTAGGCGGCAGTGACGGTTCTGGTCGGGTCACGAAGATGACCCCTCGCGGTGACCCCGACGGAAGGATAGCCGCGATGCCCCCTGCGCGCACGCGATAACACGCGCGCCCGTAACGCCGTGTTTTTCGAGCCTCTCTCGCTCGCCCGGAGAAATAAGGAGCCGAGGCGAGGGTCGTAGGTCGAAGATACCGGCGCACGCAAGCCGGCTTTTGTGCGCTGCCGAACGGACACGAGCTCGACGGAGAAAAATGAACGAACCACGCGAGGAAACGGCCGAGGGACGCGGGTAGAAGCGAGTAAACGTGTCTACGGGACCAGACAAAGAGCAAGGTGAGATACTTGGATCTGCGGGATTCACGGAATTGCTGCGCAACCACGCTGCCAACCCTAACGAGATGTTACACGCTGTTATATATGGCGTCGCAGATGCATTTCTGTAAATTTATCATTTACGTTTACTGCACTTGTGCATACGTCTAATGTGCATACTTCTACGTATATTCAGCTGATTTGGGATTTATGTATCTATTTCATCTGTATTTATACGCATTCATTTAATGCTTATACTTACATGTTCATTCAATCTCTAGATCTATACATTCAATCTGTAGATATACATTTCTGTAGATTTATGTATACATTTAATTTGTATACCTATACATATATTCATTTAATTTGTAGATTTATTTAGTCATTTAGTAGTAGATTTATACATAAAGCAGATGTATATCTTTATACATGTACTAATTTGATTTGTAGATTTTTATATGCGCTTCGTGTGTGTATTTATACATATATCTATTTGATCTGTAGATTTATACATTTTCGTTTAACGAGTATCTTTATACATTATTCATTTGATTTTTTGATTTATATACTTGAGAACATAGAAATATGCATATGATTTGATGGTACAAAAGTATCTTAATATAGCACAAAAATATGAATTTAGAACTGGGAGTTTGAGAGAAAGTATTATCTGATTATATGAATGTTATATGTGGACCTAAAATAGGTGCTAAAGGAACATAAAATTGTAGACTACTACAGCAAAGAATAGTCGATTTTAAAACACACGTGGTCAGTCTAACCTCAACCCAGCACAAGAAAGTGTATTAAAATAGTACTTATATCAAAGTAAAACTTAAAGTTAGACAAAAATGAATACATAAATATTTCATGAACGTTTCTAATGTAAAATGACTAATTACCAACTGTAGGAAAGACCGAGTAATTTTAGAACATGTCAGACCTGATGTACTGACATCTCAAAATGGCACCCGTAGCACATGAACCTAAAATGCCTACACAAACACGATGGTACACAAATTTTTCACCCACCACAAGTAAGGAACGAACATAAAATCACTCGAAATTCGGTAAAGGGGATATAGGAATATAAATAACAAAGAGGAAGAGTATAAATAATAATCGCGAGGAACGATGTAAAAGAGGAAGAATAGGAAGAGAATCGATACGGTATCGAAAGGAACAAAGGAAAGAAGAACAAAGAGAGTAATAAAAGAGCGGTAGTTCTAGCGATGATCGAACGACGAACGAGGAGAATCGACTTTTATCGTGGACGATTCTTACGAGCTACTCGCACGCGCCGATAACACCGCACGGAGGTCGCGGGAAAGAATACCTTTTAGCCTCTTTTATCGGGCTAAAGTTGTGCGTCAATGGCGGCGGTGGCTTCTTCCATGGAGATAATACCGACTTGGCCGGTTCAAGAAGGCCGGTATAATCGTTTCTGTGAGACACGAGCATGCTCCGGCAGTGTGCTCCGTTTTGCACACGCGATTCCCTACACGTGCTTTATGATTCTCGATGCCAATTTACGCGGTGTACTTTATACTTGCCTTTGTACTTGGCTTTATCTTGCGACGTGACAGAAAATTGGCGAATCACTCTCCAACGAATTGTTCGAATACTTGCATCGATTATTCTTCGCCTCTTACCTTCGTTTTTTTATTGAAGAATATTTTTGCAGTCTTACTGGTACGAAAAATTAGAAGTGCTCTGGTCTTAACGATCACGTCAATAAATGACGATTCTTTTTAGGAATTCGTTTGTAACCAGATTATTCGGGACATTTTGAGACACGTAACTTTACGAGTTCGGAAAGGCCAGTAGTTCTTTCTTCACACGCGATTATAAAATCACTGAGTACGGTGATTCACAATGGAAAGTCCGTAATGAAGTCATTTGCAGTCGTTTAAAACTTTAGATGTTTAAACAAATATAAAATAACTTGAACAGTAGATACAGGGTGTTTCAAGTAGACTAGTTAAAGATCTTTTTTATCTGCGATATTACAAGTGTAAATAGTATCTGTAAATCAGACGAAAGAACAATTATTGTATCCATTAACTTTGTACCTTCATGTCTTATGAAATTCATCACTCTGCAAAGCACCCTTAATAATTCTCACTAACAATTTTGTTAGGTTAAGTAACAATTCCTCGTTTAAAATATTGCAAATTTGGAGCACTATCAATTACATAAGTCTACTCTTCGTAAAAATAGAAGTTGATGTAACCTAAGTTACAAATTGTTCATATTTGTGTCGAATGAATTTTATCTGATGTTGAATTATATCTATGATATCGAGAAAAAAGCGTATCTTAAAAGGAAAAACATCGAAGAACGTAAACGTAACACGATAATAAATACGCGAAAAGCGTATAGCTCGTTGAAATTTATCGTCGGTGGGCGTCGCGGGAAAAATAAATTGAAGACGATAAACGTCCGACGTGGCCAGGTGAGGCCGCATTAATAGTTCACGTACAATATTAATATATACGCTGACTTTACGATTATTTGTATCTGCGCTGAAGTGGAGCCGAGGGTAATTAAGTATTCGTGAAATACAGCGTACTAACGAAGCGCTTTCCAGCTCGTTTCAGCAGTTAACGTTCCTCGTGTGGCTTGTTAAATACGTCGGTCATAAGCGAAACACCGAAACAAAGGTATTTATATACTCGTCTAATTCGAATGAAACATGAGTTCAGGCGGTGTTTGGCTGAAAGAATTTTAAAGTCGAAAGACTTAAACTTTTTACACATTTCACCCTTTTAGTGTGGATCGAACGAACTGTATCTGAATTGTTAGCGAAGAAAATGTATGCAATGGTGAAGTTTGAAACCTAAAGAGATTATCACAATTCGGTTAAATCAAACCGTAGAAAGAGTTATATTCCTACTCAAGTTTTAATAAAAAACTCAATAATCTTTGTACTTTTCTTCACAAAGGAAAGAACAGTCCGACACAATCTCAGAATTCTGTCGAACGCGAAGTTATTGCGAAACGTCGAATCGAATATCGATTTCTTGCGAACGATTACAAATGGAATATCCGAAAAAAAGAGGATTAAAGACGGCGGAAATTATCGAAATAGAACACTCTCGAGAGTTAATCTAATCTCAGGAAGGAAAACTCCGAAGCTATATCGACTGTGATAACCCCTGATGATCGTACATGCAATCTAAACCTTTCTAAAGACGGTTCACGATCTGGCATTTTTAGTAGTTGAAAAAAGAGAATCCACGCAATGTTATCGCCGGAGTTAATTAATCGCTTGTAATTTCGAGAAGATCAAAAAAAAAGAGAACTGAAGAGGTTAAATAGATACGCCTCGCGAAAGAGGCATGAGAAATTTCGAATTTCGTATCGCTGCATGATTCAATCTGAAAGAAAAAAGAATTTTACTACGTCGTACGACGGGACAGAGTTTCATGATTATGGTACGTACGTTCTTTTCTTGTTTCCTCGGATTTTTTTGACCGACTGTTTTGCATAAGAGCGTCGCATGAACTTCTGGTAAACAAGTTTTAACGTTGTTCAGTTACTGCGCAAAATAGTGATGGTCTTTCGTGACTAACTCGCTTTGTGTTAACTAGTAGGTCTCACATGATCAATATATTGTATTGTGCGTAGTTTGATATCAAATTTTTCAAGTTTCGGAATTTCCAAATTTTTCAATTCGCGAATTTTTGAATTTCTAAATCGCCGAGTTACCAAATTTTCAACTTTCCAGGTTCATAAGTTTCTACGTTTCTACGATTCTACGTTTCCAAGTTTCCACATTTTTAAGTTTTCATGTTTCCCACTTTCCAAGTGTCCAAATTTCTCCATTTCTCAAATAATGAACTCTGAAACACATCCATAAACTACGAAATTTCCAAGATGCCAAATTCCCATAAAATTACGTCGGTTACGAAATGACCAATTCCAGCGATCAAAGTCGAACGTTTGAAACGAAGCTGTACTTTCTCAGAAGTCCATGATCGATCCAGCAATCGTCGCATAAAAAAGAGCAACTCGGTATCGCAGAAGCAGCCAGACTCAACAACGTCAAACGTCAACCGCACAAAGCTGTAAGAGTTGCAAATGTTCGGCAATCGTTCAGCCTAAGGCAGGGACGCGATATCGTGCAGACATTTGGAGCCGACCTCGGGTTCACGAGGACTTTATTGACAAGGGAACAGCTAGTCGATCAATGCATCATAGCGGCGTATCGTGAATTGCCGATAACGATTGAAGCTCGTGCGCTTCTGCACGCAGCACCGAGGCTCGTACTAGAAAGTTATCGCAGCCCCACACGAAGCAGGCGTTCGCGATTTATCTTCCGGCGACACGTAAACACTTATTAACGGGCGCACACTCGTTAGTCGAGTGAATCGAGACTGAAGCCGCGTGCAAAGGTTATCGCGTGGCAAAAGAGCCGCACTACAACGTGGAATTCTCGCCTCCAGCTAGCTTTTCAACGGAATTATGATTCTGTTGCTGAAAAGTTTCTGCTTTTGAGAATGAGAGTCTTTGGGACCGTGGGATTTTAGGGCAAAGACTTCAAGATTTTGGGGACTTTAGGATTCTAGGACTGCGACTTTGGGATTTACTATTTGGGGATTTTAGGGACTTAGGGTTTGAAGGATTATGACATCGAGAATCTTTAGGATTTTCGGATTTTGGAAATTTTACTATTTGGGGACTTAGGGATTTAGGGTTTGAAGGATTATGACCTCCAGAATCTTTGGGACTTTGGGATTTTAGAGCAAGGACTTCGAGATTTTTGGGATTTTGCTGTTTTGGGATTTTAAGGACTTAGGGTTTGAAGGTTATGACCTCAAGAATTTTTGAGACTTTAGGATTTTAGGCCCTGGGACTTTGGAATTCTGGAGCTGGAACTTTGAGATGTAGGGAATTCTGTTATTTTGGGATTTTAGAAGTACTTAGAGGATGCAGACTTGTGGAACCTTAATATTTCAGAATCAATAGAGAGTATATTATACTTAACACTTTGACTGCCATATCACTCATATGTGGGTGGCACTTGTATTACAATACAGATCTACCACCTATTAAAAATTTGTCCTCTTACTTCATTGAAAATACTCGTATTAACTACTTGTAACTATGAAAAATAAATATAAGAAGATATTGTAAAAATATGTGGAAAGATTTGTTAAAAATGAAAATACTACCTAATACAATTTTCAGCTGTTTCCGTGTGGTAGTCCATGTGTTACAGTTTATATGCATATGTAGAGTATTCTGAATATTTAAGAGCTTCGAAACTTGAGAATTTTGAAGAAGTTACAATGTGAAGTTTTGGGACCTACAACGTTCAAAGGTTACAGGTGATATTGAGATCTTTCAATGACATAATTTTGGAACTATAGAATTGTTTCTCTATCTCTATATTTCTTATACATCTGTTCCTAGGTATCCCTTATTATATTTCCAACTTTGATAATTTCGCAAATAAAATGAAATAACCCAAAGTGATAAACATACGAATATTATACTACATAACTGACGTAGCCACTCATTGATACGTCTAATATCAAACGAAAGTTACACAATAATTTTATATTGAATAATTTTATATTTTGTTTGATATGCCCCTCCTCGAGATACGCTTTATTCGAGAGTTATTTTTATATAAGAAAGTAATAAATCAGAAGTGTATCGTACGAAATTGTTTCGCTTATCCTGCTGCGAATGACGCAAGAAAGATAAACCTTCATTCATCGGTTCTGCTCGATGGGATTTCACTTAACGAACACCTTGCATATAATTATACACCTTCCATAAAGCTGCACGTGCAGTTCATAATTATCCACTGTTATTTTCTTTACACCTTTAGTTCTTCATTATTCATCAATCAGAAAGTTTATTGCAATAAATTTATTTGGCACCTTTGCTGCTTTAACATTTGTATATTCCTTCGGAACAACCTATTCAATGTTAATAATTATTGAATATTCATCATCTTTGACAGGTTATAATTTAGTGTGTTATAATTGGTGTTTAAATTTAATACTGTACTTAAACCGATGTCACAGCTCGATTGTAACGTCATTTTTATACTGTTACCAAAAATTATATTCGTATGTTTAACACGATGATTGTTTCGATAGAAACACGTGTGCAGTCAGCCATCTTTAAATTTTGATTATTATTGATAATATTTATCAATTTGTACATTTTTATTTTGGTACAATAATACCAATGCTGTTCAAAGCTTGTATTTACTGTTTTTTTATTAATTATTTATTGTTTTATACAAAATTCGTATGGTGTCGAATGATCGAGAAATAGTAACCTTAATCTTTGTTGAAAAAATGGAATCCTTGATAATCATGAATGTTATTACATAACAAGAACATTTCCAATATTTTCTCTAGCAAATGTACAAAAAATAGTTACATAATCACTACTTCAATAATTCTGCTAAAAAAAGAACAGTCTTAGAGATAATCACCCTTGTCAGTCAAAGAGGTAAATTATTCCAGTGACATAATTTATCTGCACTTTTAAAGTTTGGATAAATTAAATAACGTATAAAAATATATCCTAAATAATGTTATTAAAATATTGAATTTTCGAATGTCTAAAATAAACCACCCTGAATACGATAAATTTCGATAGCAAACATAACCACCATTACCAATCTTTGAAACAAGTAAACCAACACGCTTAATCTTTCCCATCTCCCGTGCTTTCCTCGAAAAAAGATTAAGAAGAAGAAATTGGGACACCCGTACCGAGCAATTACCTGTTGATTTATTAACAAGGTGTCGAAAGTTGCGTGTCAAGCAAAGGGCTAAGCACCGATCGAGTCATTTGTAAACCGATGTTTCGCAACCGACCAAACGAACCGGGCTCTCTGTTAGCGTCCATTTACAGCCGAATAAATCATAATTAAATCGGTATGACCGACAATCGTTCGTATAGGTTTTTGTCCTCTAACAGCAGCTGCGTTTATCGATCAAGTCGACGAGATGCGCTTTCGATCGCGATTTACACCGACGTTAAACCAGTTCTCGGTTGCGCGCTCGCAACGGTAATGCAATTTCTCGAAGCAATTCTTGGATTCTTACATAATTTATCTTAATCTTTCCGCGTCGATCGATTTGCACGATTCATTATGTCATTTGTCATTGTTCGAGGCAGCGAGACTCGGTCCCCGATCATCTGACCACCGATTCGATTTATGCCGCCTTTTTGCGAGGTGTCGAGCTGCAGCTGCCGACAAAACTCGCCTTGTAACGCACGGGTTATCCTTGACATTACGCGTACATTAACCGAATGATCCTCTTGCGAAATCACGACAGCTTTGCATTTTTACCGATGTTTCTTCAAATACGAGGACTTTCGATAGGGTTTCGTTCTCCTGAAAATTGATTGCGATTTTCTTGTATTTGTGGAGGACTGGAGGAAGAGTAGTTGAGACAGGGAAAATCTGGACAGAGGCTAGGGATGGGAGACTTTGTCAGAAATTTGGGGATTTACACATTTGGAAATATGAGAATTTTAGGACCTTGCATTTGGGGAACTTGAGGATTTCATAAGGTGGGAATTTAGGGGTGTAGAGTTTTCGAAATGTGACAATTTGGGGGTGTGAGAATGTGGAAATTCGAGAATTTGGGGATGTGGGAATCAGGAAATTTAAACAATTGGGAATGTGAGGATTTGGAAATATTGAAATTGCGGGCGTGAGAATTGGTAGATTTGAGAAATTGGGGGTGTGGGAATTGGTAGATTTGAGAATTTGGCAATGTGAGTATTTGAGAACGTAGGACTTTGGAAATGTGAGAATTTGGGGATGTGGGAATTAGAAAATTTAAGAAATTGGAATTGTGAGAATTTGGAGTTATAGAAATTGGGGAATTTGAGAAATTGGGGATGATGGAATTGGAAATTTGAGAATTTGGGGTTGTGGAAATAGACGAAGTCTAAAATCTGAAAACGTGAAGATTTGGAAATATAGAATTTGGGGAATTTGAAAACTCGAAAATACAGCCACAAAAATTTAAAAATCTTTACCCGCAATTACCAGCCTTGAAAAAGACCAATAAACTGCAGTAAATTCCCCATCCCCCGATTTTCGCTCCCAATCATTAAACGTTCAAAAGCGATAAGCACGAAAATATTCAGAGTCAAAACGGTCAAAGCAAAATAAAGACAGAAAGGATATGTATTTGGCGGTGATCCGTTATTACGGATCCGCTTACGTAACCGCTGGGAGGCTTTCCAGCAGTGGTTTATTAAATGAAACCTGTTGCTGGAAATCGGTGCTCGCTTGCATATGCGCCTCCAGATTTAATTCGAGGCAGATGCAGCTGTGCGTAATAGCAGGACCTGTTTCCTTCCGCGGAAGTGCGGCTGTTTTGCAACAGGAAGGGATATACACGCGCAAATTTCTCTTCCATCTTCTTTTTTCTCTTGTTTTGCGGTTGGAAATAGCGAAGCATGCAACTGTAGATGGATATGTGTACTGTTAGGTATTCGTTCGTGGTTGGCAAATCTGTGTCACTGGATTATGTTCTTTGGTTCACTGGATCTTTCGTGTTGGAATGAACAGAATTTTTGGATGAAATATTTTTCAAGTCATCGAGATCGTGGAAATATTTTACGTACACGTTCTTTGGTTCTTGACAAGATTCAATTACAAGTCGAACATCGTTTCATTTAATTATACACAAGATTGCTTTAAATAAACGTAATCCTATTGTACTACATAATTATATTCTGCATTACAAAATAGATGAATGTAGTCTATTTTAAATGAACTATATGCAAAATAGCTAAAATACTTGCTAGTACTACAAACATAATACTTCAAGTGAATGAAAATATTAACTATAAAAAATAACGTGAACACCTTGGAAATGTACAACATGAACCCTAATTCCTTAATCTAACACATACTAGTAAACACGCTCTATGTTTCCAGAAAGATATAAAAATATAACAAATTCTGCACAAGGTCTTCCATAAAAGATCTTCCATTAAAAAATAAAGTAAAACGCTGACTCTAGAAGTTAATTATTCCCTCAATATTACACCAGTATCAAAAAACTCGATCTAAAAGATTCAACGAAACGGTTAAAGTTTGCACGTGCACAAGGAATCACATTTACAAATTAGGTTATGTCCGGACGTTGCATGGAAACAGATGCACCTGTTTCATCGTTATACAACAACGGAACCTGACACGGAAGCGCAGGAAGCATTCCGTAACAGGAAGGGATGTTCCCTGGTTTCTAACCCTCTAAAACTCATCGGGCCGAGGTTTCCTGTCGCAGGAAACGTTAAAAGTTAAAAGGGGGCGGCCTTGTCGAAGCGTGACCGCCATTTCGACAGGTAACACACGCACACCTTCGGTTAAATCCTTGTTGGTTTTGCTAGGGTTCAAACATTTTCCTGCTTTTGCTATCCGGGCTAAATTGCTTCAACCTTTTTGCACCTCACGCTCCATTTCGTTTTATATTTACCGTCAACCCTCGTTTTAGTAAACAGGAAGTTGCGATGAGGAACATTTAGCACGTTTAGTATTTTTTGGAGATTTATTATTTGGGATCAATCTTTTGCAGACTTGCAGAAAGGAAAGGAAGGTGATTTGTAATATTTTTTAATAATATTGTAAGAAAATTTTGCAAATTCTCGGCCATGGATGTCGAAAGTTTCAAAGGTTGAAAGGTTCAAAGTTTCAAGGCTAAACAATTCCTACAGTTCAGTATTATAAAGTTCCAAGGATTAAAATTTCATAGACTCAAAGTTCCACAAAGTTAGTAAAGTAACATTTCATAGAGTTAACCTTGTTAAAAAACGAACAAGGCTTCACATACATTTAAAACGTGGTTACCATTGTTTTCGCGTGTAGAACGCCCTTGAAATTCGTCCGCAAGCGTGGCTAATTATCGAATTTCCTGTTGCGTCGCGATGCGCGACAAGTGCAGCACGCATCGAATGCAAATCTGAAGGGAAAGCCGGGTCAAAAGCGGAAATAACCGATGGCCAAGCGGGAGACTCCTACGGCCACCTGTCCTCCGATACAGAAATCAAAAGCGGAAGTCTGCCACGGCCCAGGAAGCATCGAACCGTGTCAGTAGCCTCTTGTCAGCCTCGACGCTTCCTTCTTCGTGGAATCAGCTTCACGATAGGAACCGGCTCGCGAGCTTTGGAAAGTAGAAACTTCGAACGTGTCCAACGAATCGCGGAAGTCGACGCTTATGGACTGCAACGAGTTCATCATGTGTGAACGAATACCATTTTCATAGCTAATTTATCGTTACGAACGTGTTCGAGTATTCGGTAAATATTACTTTCTTGAAACATATATGTTATAAACCATTACTATGATTTTACAGATCAGACAGGAACTACTGTCTAGTTACTAGCAACTAGTTATAATCTTGAGACAACGAATGAAAGTTACAATGTCATGTCTTGCATGTTTAAACGTGAATTGCAAGTAGACTTAAATTCGAAAATACTGAAAATAGTTTATTATACTTGAAGTGTGAGTGCATCAGGGGATTGTAATGTGAAGGTTAGGTTAATCAATTTATATATGTAAATCTTGAATTTGATTCCCTGCAGGTCTGCGTTTGCAAATAATCCGTTCAACGTGTCCTACTCTCAATTTTCTACTGTTTGGGCAACGTTGTATTATGTATAAAAATCGCATTACACCGCCATTTGATCGTTAATAAGTTAACCCGATAAAACTCATTTCCATTTATCTTTTATTATCCATTCCAATCTGTCCGAATGGGGAACTGACTCAATTAACGGCTTAATAATTCGATCGTAAATCAGTCACACTTTTTCGCCGATGCAAAAAATGGTCGTCGGAGCTCGTCGACTCAGCAGCCTCACTTTCTCACTAACGTCGCTAAATACTCCCAGGAGCACGAACTTGATTTTAATCGACTTCAGTCCTCGCCCGTCGGCCAGAAGCGATGATCGATCGACATAATCGCGAGATCGTGTCGATCGTGCGACGTCACGGGGGAAATTGCATTTAGGCGGTTGGCAGAGGCGCGTCCCGGGAATATTAATGAGGCCATCGATGGGGACTAATTGTCGGGCGTATATAAGGCCGCTAATGCGCAAATTAAAAGTCGGCTCAATGAGGATCAGCGTGGACGATTTTTGGGGATGAACGATCATCAAGGAACATCCAAGATCTTGGGTACCGTAGGGAGATTGAGCAATCAGCCAACCGATTATTTTCGTCGTGCCGCGAATAATTACCACATTTTGATCGTATCCACCGTAAGTCATCGATAAATTCTCCCGTCCTATAAGCCTAATGACCGATACAAAATTATTGGAAGATCGTGCGAACGGACCAATCGCCTTCTTGCTTGATTAACGATAATGATAATAATTCATCGGATTAACCGAGCTTCCTTCACGCCATGCTAACGAGCTCCGGGAGATCCTTGGGTTGCCAAGTCCTTGGCTGACGTTTTTGCTGAATGGGGGTGAGTACATAGAAGCTGCAACTGCGATAGACTGACGATAATGGATAATTCTCAATTATTTGAGGTTATTTAATAATCTGTACGTTCACAATTCTTCGGATATAATATAAAACTCCACTTTAATTTATTATAATGAAATACGAAAAATTGTTCACCAAGAACGAAGAACTTTTATCATACAAATTACAAATTGCTCAAAATTCTTGGGGTATAATATAAAATTTTACTTCAATTCACTAAAACAAGATTATCAAAGGTGAAGAACTTGAAACTTATAGAAAATACAGAAATGATTGGAAAAAATTTTACTTCGATTCATTAAAATGAAATACGAAAATATGATGACCAAAACGAAGAAAATTGAAACTTATGGGAAATACAAAAGACAGAGGTACAATATGCTCGAGCGTAAGTGCACCGTAGGAAACCGGTATTGTAACGAGCTGCAACGATATTGTATTACATATATTTCATATTTCCATACAATTATCATTAACGGTACGAATTAATGAGCGACTCCCTCCTAAGGGAACCAGCTGAACGTCCGCTGTCTTTCGTCGTAAGTTGTTAGGTGCTACTATCGTCTGGTACCAGAGGTTATTTAAGAGCCGACGAAAGAATGTAATTCCTCGGAAACGATAATAAATATCGCTTACAGCGTTTCGCGAAACTCGTTCCTTCGGATTCTCGCGGCGGGATTACTTCGAACCAAGAGTTTCTCTTTACGAAATTATTCGGAGGTAATTGAAAATTGAGCTACACTGTTTTTCGTGAAATTTCGATATTCGAAAGTTATCATTTTTTAACATGGTTGAACTAAATAGTTTGAACTTTTCTCTTTATTAAAATTCGACGTACAAAGATGTTAATTAAAAGAAATATTGTATCAGGTCTGTAGTAATTTCTGTAGAATTTATTTTTGTAACAGTGAACCTGTCTATTAACTAATTAAATTGTTTCAGTTTCTACATATAAGCTTCTATTTACAAGTTTATTTGTCAAGATACTTTTCTCGAAATCCGTGCCGATTTTTAATCACTGATAAAGAATCAATGTGTAAGTATCGATTTATTTTTTATCACTTATCTGTTTCTTTTTAATTTTAAATATGCCGGTATGATATACAGATTCTCTCAAGATTGTTATTAAAAAGAATATGTGATCAGTCAGATGATTTCAGATGATTTATAATAATTCAATATGACCCGTAATAATAATTTCGGACGATATTGTTCGTCAGAAAGAGGAGCAGCAAATAAATTAAAGATTCTTTATTCGATTGGAGGTTTTCTTTTGAGTCAGCAACAATAGCTCAATCCTTCTGGTCGTGGCGGTTCGAAAGCTCGAGAAATTCATTTCTCAGCGCGTGTCCAATAAGAAACCCGTCGAATCATGGCATTTCCAATGGGAGCAACAAAAGTTCCACGGCGGGAGCCACGCGCTTCAAACCACCCCGTGAAAGTCCGTGTGTCGATTCTAAGCCGTGATTCATGGTGATTGCTCGCGGCGCAGAAAGGACGAAGAAGAAGAAGAAGAAGGGAAAAAGGAAAGATTCGAGACACCACGCGACCGCCTAACCTCGGCTTCCACCTCTCTTTGGTCCCCCATATAAATATTCCCTCTAACATTCCTTCCAGGCTGTACGCTCGAAGCGACCTACAACTACCCCGGGGATTTTAATTACCCTCGAGGTGGTTATCGGGCCAAATCATACTTCCAACCTTATTTATGAACACCCTCGAATCAACGCGACGAGTTCGACAATTTATGCTCGTCTATGCGGCTAATTAATATTTGTCGCCATTTATGCCCACGTGACGCGGTCTATCGTTCGAGGATCACTTTACGGGAGAGGCCGAGGTGATGATTGGTCGTTTCCTTGTGATAAATTCGTTGTTCATTTTACAGAGTCCTAAATTTCGAAATCAAATTTGTTAAATCATCATCATATCGATATTGGTCTTTATATATTTACAAAATTTGAAAGTTTTCAGTTATTGAATTTAGTGAATTTAGTTCTCATTAGAGTAAATATTTAATTATCCCTCAATTCTCAGGTCCCCAAATTTCTAAATTTCCAAATTTCTCAAATCTTCAAGTTCCAAAATTTCAAGAAATCCCCAAATTATAAAATTTCTAACTCCCCCGATTCCTAAATCTCCAAATTCTCAAATTACTAAACTTCTAAGTCCTCCAATTCCTAAACTCCCATCTCCTAACACCTGAAGCTCTGAAATTTTCAACTCCCACAATTCCCATATCTCCAAATTCTAAAAATTGTGAAATTTCAAAATCCACAGATCCACAACCCAAATCCTGAAATTCTAAATATGCAAAATGCCACATAAACACGTGTCATTTCTCATCGTTAGATCATTCTCGATGCGTCAATGACGCGGTTGTTCCGTAATGACGCATGAAACCGTGCGGCTGGTGATTAAGTCATTAAACCCGCACGTTATTCGTCGACGAACGCGTATCGTTTGATTCCTTTTCCTACATGTAAAATCGCCTCCTTCATACTGTTTATTTATGAACAAGTTTTAACAAGCCAACCGTGGAATCGGGATTTCCTCTGTGGTGCTTGGAATAATTGGCGGATAAGTGTAAAACCACTTTCCGCTTTAATCCTTCCACGGGGGGTACGAAACTGGCAGAGAATCGAAAAGAGCTGCTTTGTTTGTATTTGTAAATTACTTTCTTTCAGCATAGAACTGCTTCGTCAGATTCGTCCTGCGATTACAATGATCCGGCCACATTTTCTTCCTTTAATTTTTGTTCCATCTGCCACGTTAATTGCCTCCGCCGATGACGAGAAAAATTTGATTAACAAAGATTGTTGACAGAGATTTTTATTCTAACTGGTACTTGTAATAATTTAGGAGGCAATATCTCTTGATTGAATTTGTAAATACTGTTTGTATTGTCGATAAACACAAGAGTAATTTGTCGAAATTCAAACCAATGAAGTCACTTTATGTCTTATTTAAGAGTTAAAGCACATTTAAGCTTTACAAGAGTATAAATATAATATATACAAATATAGCTATGGAAGAAAGTCAGTAAATTGAGCAACCAAGAGATTTGCAAGTTTGAATTAAAAATTTAGTCTTACATTCCTGCAGTTAATCAGAATTTCTCGACTGAAGGTATTCGAATACTTCATTATTAATGGAGTTAAATGAAAGCATCGCTGAAGAGAGAATCTAGAATTCATCTAACAGCAGGATCAGATTTTCCTCGTCTCGGAAAATCGTGATGGAAATGACCGCAGGCGAGTTGCTCGACGAGCATCTCAAACGGCTTTCTGAACATTAAGAAAGGAATTCGCATTGAAAGTACCGTAAATACGGCACGTAGGTATAAGTATCTGTTACGACGGAAACGGAGAAGAGGTAAAAAATTCGCATACTCGGATCTAGTGTCGCCTCTAATGCGGCCGATTGCCGCTACCGCCAGGATACTCATGTTTCAGAACGTAGAAACGCGTGGGCTACGACCGGCTGTTCCTGCCGCGTTAACTTTGAATTTTATGGACGGCCACCGTAATCCGTTAGAAAGATTCGATTTCAGCCGCGTTTTATCGCGTGCACGCGCAATTTCCGCTCGAATGTTACGCCGAATTGTCGTTCGCTCCTGTTCGTGCCTCGGTTGTTCAACGAGCAAGATCGTTCGACCAGATTTGAAATATTGTACACCGTTAAGAAACATCTCGGTATATGGTTATAGCGAAGGATAGACATTTAAGGATTCAGAATTTGGTTAATCGTATGTTGGGTTACTAAAATCGTCAAATAATCAATGTCACGGTGATTTGTTGATTAGATGGGAGCCCCGAGAAAATTTTAGTAATTTGCAGATTTTTGTACGATTTAGAGTCAACCTAATCATCAACCTAACCTAACCATCTTTCCATCCACCAAATTAACCCAACATCTCTTCTGCATCAAGCGAAACCATGAACTTCATGATGCATCTCATTATCCTAACAATTTGCATTCTCCGAATTGATCATCCGAGTAATGTACGAATCACGTCCGATCGACTGTCCGTACCAGTCAAATTAATCAGAAGAAAAAAGTAAAAGAAGAGATGAAGAATTACTTCGAGTTGTATGAAAATGATTAAGTACAACACAGCGAAAGAGGAATACCGTGGCGCGACCTTACTCGCGGCTCGACGTGGCGGCAGCACACAGCGGCGTGATACTTATCGGAATGATTTACATCGCAGTTAAAACCGTTGACACGCCACGACTTTCCGTCCGTGCCGCGGAATTACCGCGCTTATCCGCGCAATTAGACGCTGACGACCTCTGAGCTTCGTCTGACAACGATCACAGCTCAATCAAGGACGTTCCTGGATTTTCGTCGGCCTGATGAATCGATGATACGTGCCGACACGACGACAATCGGTAAATACGACTTCGACGATAATCAGCTGTAGACGAAAATTCAATATTGGCGCCGGAGATGCTTGATTGTGAATTATGACTTTGGAGACGAGGAATATTGCGATCTGAGCAACAAAGTTCTCGTAAGCTGAACATTTATTTAAGATCTCCTTGGATTTTGGTGTCAACCATTTTGATTTGAAATTTGACGTCGTTTGATGTTCGCGTATGTTCATGTGGATTTGCAGGTGGAAATATGGACTCTGAAGGCAAACGGTTAGTCGATTTTATAAGCTAATTTAGTTGTTTTGATGACCTAGGTCACATTCTTAGGTTAGGTTATATCAAAATATTAGAGTACTATTTTACATATATACATGTGGATCATGAGTGAAGATTTTAGATCAAACTGTGAGTTACAAATGTTCTCTGAGGTAGACTTAAATATATCCGGATCATAAAAACATCAGAATGTCTACATGTGTTTGATGAATGAAGATTTCAGAACAAATCATGAGTTACAAATGTTCAGTTGTCTGAGGTAGATCTTAAGTATATAAAAATCACGCAAACTATCAACTTCACGTGCGAAGCCTCAATAGTCCATAAATCAATGCATCTGTTCAAATACTTCAATCATCAATCCTCAATCTTCAATCTTCAATCTTCGAAGCTTCAACCACTTCGACTGATCAAATTAAGAAACCCACAATCGACGAAAAAAAGTAAAACCACGGTGCTCAATCTCGAATGAAAATGAACCAACTCTATCCCCCGAGCCATCTTTGATGAAACTACGAGCTTAGCTGGAACCGAAAGTCGTTAATGTTTCCTTTGACCTAGCTCTACTAATTGCGAGAGGCAGCAAAGAGCCTGAAGATGGTCTCACGAAACTGTTGGTAACACTGTCAGAGATCCTGGCCCTAGGGTGCTCCTAACGCCCCAGGGCGGGCAATTAAACGTGATTATCCTTCATTAAGGACGAATTCGAAGGCCAGGGCACAGGAACGGTTGCTTAATTGTGGGAATGATTCGTCGGTGTCTTCTCCGGCTCTCGTGTCCTTATTTATTTCATCTCTGCCAGCTGTTTGTCTTCCTCTTTGGCGATGGAGCCTCGAGATTCTCGCGTGCACCCACGCCGAAAGTCGTTTCCGAATTCCCTGCGGGTAGAACTTTCGTGAACGGGGCTGATTGCACCACTGTTGGAAAAATTCTACGTTTCGGAGATTTGGAAACACGAACATTTTGATAAGTTCAATCTTTAAGGTTTGGAAACTAACAAACATTTGGATAATGTTATCCATGAACATCTTCGTTTCGGTTACTAACGTGGGCATATGTGAATATTTTATTGAGACACTCTACGTGTTACACAAACAACTATGAAATGTTCACCTCTTCAAGTTCAAATTCAAGAAATCTCCAAATGAAGTATAGAGACTAAACATCAACCTATGTGATTCGTTAAAATATGTGATAACAAAGTATGCATATATTTGACAATGTCTTTCAAAGAGTATAACGAAATATTCAATATACAAGTCCAAATTTAAATCTCCAAATGAAATTTCTATCCTTAACTTAACATCAATCGATCTTATTTATTAAGATGTAAATTTTGTTGAGACCTTTGATGTTACAACCCTTCAAGTTGAACTTCAAAGATTCCCAAAATGTCTTGCAGGCAATTTCTCGGGTTGAATCAAATGCTACCAATATATTTTGTCCGCCCAATAGCATGCACTTTTATCTGGCGTTATCCGGTGTATCATTATCGCGACAGGTTGTTTGTCTTGCGAGGCGAAGGGGAAGTGTTCCTACCAAATGTATGCCGCGAGTCAACACTTGGTGCGCGTGGTTGTTTGACTGTTTGACTTTCCCAGAGCAGAGAGGAGCGGTTCTGGACGTGTATATCTACCTGCGCTCAGGTTCTAAGTTTCCTCAAATGTTGTCTCAGCCGGGTTAGATACCATACGTCGCGCAGTTTCAACCCTAGATAACAGCGTTCTTCTTCGAGATTAAGTTTCTCGTCCATCAAGGTGTTCCAACGCGTTGATGGAGCCATTTAGAGAAAAAAAAAATTCCGCCGCGTTCCTAACTCCAACGACTACCTTTTATCTGTACCGATGACGTGGAACAGAACACAGGAAACATGGCTTTCGCGTTCTTCCGTACGTCAAACTTTCGTTCTAACGATGCCTCGTAAAGCTTCGAAACGATGGTATTTCTGAACATTTTATGACCGCGTATGAGTCGTTCGACGAATGTGGATATTGAAATTTGGAGATGGGGATTCGGATTGCGCGAGATTGTTTCAATCACCATTTTCATATCTGTAACTGTAGTTTTCAGATGACTAAGTTTCGTAATACTTATATTTGTTAATATGTGAACTGACAAATCGAGTTCTGAAGACTGAAATTTACAGATATCTGAATTGTCAAATTTCCTGATAAATACATCTATCACACTTCCAAATTTCTGAATCCCCTAATTCAAAAATTTCTAGGTTCCTAAATTACCAAGTTCTAAAATTCCCAAATTCCTTAATAACCAAATCTGTATATTCCCAACTTTTACAAACCCCAAAACTCCATATTATTTCATTTTCAAGCCCCCAAATTTTTTAATCTTCCAATTTCCAAATCCCCAAATCCTCAAATTCCTAAAAACCTTCAACCACCTACAATCTTAACATTTTACACAAAGCGTCAAATTCAATTCGAAAATCGTGCTAAATCCTGCAAAATTCTACCGAACACCGATGACGTGCAAATGCATGAAGCATCAATGCATTCAATCGAATCCACGCAATTACGTGCATTTTCATATACCGGTTGAACGTGTGTGTCTTGTAAAGTTCCGCGAAAGAAAAAGAAAAATACGATCGCCAGTGAACTCACGTATCGAAGAACGCGTGCATTTAATCGCTAATCGATCGTGACAGATGTACGTACGTGTTTCTGCACACGTAACGCAAAACTATGGGCGTACCGTTCGCTGACGTTTTCATCTCACCTTCGGTTTAATCTGACGACGGTGTTCGGAGAGCACGTTTCTGCTCGTTTATCAACGAACATACGGTCCTCTTGCTAAAAAATTTGCCTCACGTTAACGGCTACCTACGTTTTATCGGGCACGTGTCGAGAAAAATGGAACGCGAAGGAGTGGAGGACATTTTACATTCAAATGGGAACTAGATACGATGTTGCTATTGTTTGGGACACGAGACGAAAGTAAGGGAAAGTAGAATTAAACGAAAGAGAAGCTATGTTGCTTGGTGTTTTAATGAGAGGATGTCGAATTATGGAACGAAGAGTGAGGTTATGTTCAGATGCTTATCGAGAAAACTGCGCAGTTCTTTGAATTTACGAATTTAAAGTTTAGAGTTTCTAGTTTAGATATTCTGTAATTTTGAAGTTTATCATTTTTCAGATTTCTACAGTCTCAAGTTTCTGATATTTTCGAAAGGTTATTGAGATTCCTTAGATTTCTACACTTTCAAGTTCAAGTCTATAAATCACAAAATTCTCACATTTCCAAATTTGTAATCTCTGTAGTTTCCAAGTCTCTTTAAGAAACTTTTAAGTCTACAAATTTCCAACTTTCCAATCCCTAAATTTCCAAATACCTTGCATATCAATTTCTGCAAACCCCAAGTTGCTATATTTCCAAATTCTCAAACTTCTCATACTTCGAACTCCCCAAATCCCTAAGTTTCGAAATTTCTCAAATTCCCTTTCTAAATTCTCTAATTTCTCTCCGCGTCCCAAATCGTCATGTCCTTAAATTCCCAAATTCCTCAAATCCTAAAATTCCTATACTTCGCAATTTCTTAAACCTCTAAGTCCTTAAATTCTATAATTTGTATGGCTACCAACCCCTAAATTCCTACATTTTCAAATTCCTCAAATCCCTAAATCCCTGTATTGCTCAATCTCCAAATTCCCAACTAGTCATACCGAAACTGCCAATGCATAAATCCCTAAATCCCTATATTCCTCAATCCCCAAATTCCCAACTAATCATACCGAAAACTGTCAATGCATTAACCAGTAGAAATCACCAGAGAACGAAACGTGCGGGTTTCCTAACGATCTCGAGACGTTCGCATTTAATAAGGTGCAGCCGCTGACCCTATTTTAACAGATACGCGGGTATTTGATCAAGTCAACCGTCGACCGCGATATTTGTCTTACGTGCCGTTCGTGTGCCTGTCGTGAGACAACTTAACGAATCGTAGAAAGACCTGACGTCGCACCGCGTGTGCACTTGAACACGTTTTCCAGGAGAGCGTGCTGCGACGACCGGGGACACGTTTCTTCTTCCTTTTTTCTCTTCTTTCCTTGCCGTTTACTTAGAAGCAGATGCATTAGAAAACTCGTATGACGAGCCTTGACGCGGTACGCCTCGACGAGAAGACGATGCTGCCGACTTCTACCGGGAAGTGATGAAAAAAAAACAACGATGCCGAGAACGCGAGGTTTCTTCCGTTTTACGCATCATTTAATTACCCTTTGTTTAGAAGTCTCTTCCGCGTTTGATCTTTACCTTCAGATATTTAGATGTTCGAACAATTGGGTTAATAACAACTTTTGTTCGAACATACTTGTTGAATATACTTGTTCTTCGACATACAATATGTGTATATAGATTAATTGTTATATATTTATATTTTATTATACCTGGTGATGATGATGGGACTGTAATGGTGACATGGTGTAAGTGTAGCATCACTAATTGGTTATGTGGTAATAAGGAAATGATAGTGAAATATGCTAGTAGAAATCCGATAGAATGCGTCATTCAATGATCAGCATAGTGAGAGTGTACTATAATGATTGTGGTAGATGAATATGTTATCACATGTACACATATTATCACATGAACACAGTATACACAGTCACAAAACATGGCAGCAGTAGATGTACACTTCTATATTTTCTATCACGATTTTCTATAAACGATAATAATTTTACGGAAAATTTCGAAAACACCATGCAAACCTCGTACCGAAACTTGCACCGGAATTGATGGAGGTTCGCTGTATTCGGTTGGCCTGCACGCCAACACCTCCCGTGGCATGAATCAATTTTAAAATTCAGATACCGGAATAAATACATTCCCTAGGTTCCGGCCATTTGCCCCGAGGCATTTGAATAAATTTCCAATTCGAACGACAGACAAAAAGCAAGCAGACCACGTCGAAGGAACAAGTCGAAGGGTGACCAATCAGCGTGGCCGCGAATCAACCCGCAAATCTCACGAAATATATTTTGCCCGCTGTTACAAAGCGACTATCTAATCTCACCGGGCCAAATAAAGAGCACAGAAGTGGCCGGTATCGGTCGCTTCTTATTCACGCGATGTCCCGTATACGATCCGTATCGATTTCCGATACGAAGAGGTGCGCCTCGTCGTTCACCTTTCGAGATCGTGCCGCAGGAATTCCCGATCCCGTTTGTCCACCTAACAGATAAGGAAAGACTTGGCTGCTTGACCACCCAGTTTCAAGCACTGTGCGTGCCTCACGAGATGGCGCAGGGTCCGGAGTATTTCGCATACGTTACATCACTGTTTAGTTTCACGCGAGGTTAATTAGCGAGTGACAGTTACGTGTGCAATAGTTCTAATAGCGGTGCATTTACTGTATTTGGCAATTTAGAAATTTGAAAATTTAGGGATTAGAGAATTTGGAGATTTGAGAAGTGGAGGATTTGGGAATTTGGGGTTCGAGAATTTTGGGACGTAGGTAATTGGGGATCTGAGAATTTGGGGACGTAGGAAATTAGGGATTTGAGAATTTGGGGACGTAGGAAATCGGGGTATGAGAAATTGGAAATTTGGGAACATCGGTATGTAGGGATTTGGAAATTTAGAAATTCGAGGATTTGAGAATTTGAGGACGTAGGTAATTGGGGATCTGAGAATTTGGGGACGTAGGAAATTAGGGATTTGAGAATTTGGGGACGTAGGAAATCGGGGTATGAGAAATTGGAAATTTGAGAACATCGGTATGTAGGGATTTGGAAATTTAGAGATTCGAGGATTTGAGAATTTGGGGACGTAGGTAATTGGGGATCTGAGAATTTGGGGACGTAGGAAATTAGGGATTTGAGAATTTGGGGACGTAGGAAATCGGGGTATGAGAAATTGGAAATTTGAGAACATCGGTATGTAAGGATTTGGAAATTTAGAGATTCGAGGATTTGAGAATTTGGGGACGTAGGTAATTGGGGATTTGAGAATTTGTGGACGAAGGAAATTAGGGATTTGAGAATTTGGGGACGTAGGAAATCGGGGTATGAGAAATTGGAAATTTGAGAACATCGGTATGTAGGGATTTGGAAATTTAGAGATTCGAGGATTTGAGAATTTGGGGACGTAGGTAATTGGGGATTTGAGAATTTGTGAACGAAGGAAATTAGGGTATAAGTATTTGGAAATTTGAGAATTTCGGGATTTCGGAATTCAGGGATTTGAGAATTTGGGAGTTTGGGAACTCAAAGTTTATATATTTAGAACTACAGGAATTCGGGGATTTGAGAATTTGAAGTTTGATGATTTAAAAATTTAGAGACTTGAGAGTTTAGAGGCTTGAAAACTAGTAGATTTAGGAATTTACAATTTCAGAAGTCAATGTAAGAACTTAGCAACATGCGAAGAAGCATTTATCTCAATACACAATATACCGCCGCACCTTTCCCCTTCATTTTGTCCAACTAAAAAAACATTGGCGCCGAGTGTTGCAGTCATGTCCACAAGCAATTGGGACGTTTTATGACGCGTTGCAATTTAACCGCGGGTTATCCTGACCACATAACACTCGACTTTAGATAAACGTCTTTTATACCGCGCGTCCCTCGTCCTCGTCGACGTTCATTTTTGCTCACGTCGTCAGACGAGCGTCGCCATTACGCCGCTCGAGATAAGCTAATCGACGCTGTAAAAAGCGTGGTTCACGGATGACACCATCGTTTCGACGATATTCTCGGCTATATCGCCGCCTCGCGGAACCACGATAACGCGATATGACCCGGAAACCTCCGATACACCTGTTACGAGCCTTTGCTTCAACGACTGTCCATCGGTTGGTTGTAAAACTCCATTGGGTTTCAAAGATTGCTTTCCCACGGAACGTTGGTCGTACAAAAGTTGATGTGTGTACGGATAGATTGCGATTTAGAGAAAATAAGTTGGAAATTGTGGTTTTGATAAGGGTTACATGTTTGAGGTTCGTGCTGAAATGTGGATATTTGCAACTTGGAGATTTTGGCGTTTGGGGACTTGGGAATTTGGGGGTATTTCAAAAATCAGGGATTTGGGGATTTGGCAATTTGGGAATTTGGCAATTTGAGGATTTGAGAATTTGGAGATTTGTGGAGTTGAGGATTGGGGATTGGTAGATTTAGGGACTTGGGAACTTAGGGATTTGGTGGATTAGGAGATTTGGAGATTTGGAAATTTGGGAACTTGAGAATTTGACAGTTTAGAGATTTGTCAACTTGAGAATGTGAAGATTATATGATTTGTGGCTTTGGGACTTTTATGAACCTGATAATTTAGGAATGCAGGAATTTGAGAATTTAAGGGTTTGGAAATTGGGTTTGATAATTTAGGAATTAGATAATTTCTGTATTTGATAATTTAAAAACTTGTAAGTCTAAAAGTGCAGGAACTTGAAAAGTTCGTATCCAGGCATTTGAAAATTATGGTCCACCAAATCTGCAAATTATAAATTCCGTACCTCACATAACCTCATTCCATTTAAAAAATGTTTAAGTTCCCTAACTTCCCCAATATTAAATACGAATATTGCTCCTCTGTCCATTCTAACCCAGAGTAACCTGCATTGCACCCAACTACCTCCCGTCAAGCCATCTCGAAGCCGTCACGTAATTTCGCAAGGTCCACACAATTTCTTCATCCCTCGGACAGGATGAAATACGTGCATGGTGGCCCATTATACATCCTCTGCAATGACAGCAGATCATCCTTTGATCCTTGAGGCGGCGGAGTTTTCGTCGTCCGCCATCGTCCCTAATTTCCTTTTAACCGGACAGTTGTTATCAGCCCACCAAACTCACTCTCTACACGGTCATTTGTCGAGGTGGACAGGTGGCGAAATGAAGGACCACACCGTTCGCTCGGATCCCTGGATACGCATGCATCAGGATTTTCGTACGTGCACCCGGATGCAAGGATGGATGAGCACCGAGTATTCCGTAATTATGACAATTGGTCGGCGATTACGTTTTTACCTGGACCGGGCTGATGGTCCCAGGACGAGTCCATCGCGACGGTAAGAGGTCCTCTTTTTTCGGGAATCCAGCAGACATGAATGGACCAACGGCTTCATTTAATCAACCTTTTTTCTGTGCGTGTACATGCGCACAGGGTAAATTGAATTTCGAGATTGAGGGCTACCGTACACCGGGATAACACGTTTCGTGACTTGTTGCTCGCAGGGGACCGCATGTAATGAGCTTCGTAAGCGTTGGGTTTGGTTCATGCGAACGATGGGTGACATAATTTGGGGATCTTTCGAACTACCTGCTCACTTTGGCTTCTCGTGTCTTAAATAAAATTATTAGTTCACTCGGGAATGCTCTTGGTGATTAATATTATAGTCAACTTAAGGTACGCTGATGATCCAGGTGGTGCGATATGGATTTTATAGTCATTCGTTAGGGTTTGAATAATGTAAAATAACAGTTAGGGTTAGTACACAGTTTATTAAAATAGCTATATCATTTAGAAAAATTTGTAATTTCCATAATTTCATCGTCCACTTCTATATGTCTCTAAACATACGTCACCCCTGCTTGAGATAAAATACCTATTCCACTATAACGAAATAATGACACAACACAGCGAGACAACCAATTATACGAATAAATATTTCAACAACCAAATTGCACTGTACCAGCAAATTTCAGGTTCAAAATGTTTAATCACCGTATTAAGCACTTCCCCTAAGTCCCATATAATTTCAAACCAGGGAAGCGGTTTCGGAGGTTCAAATTTGTAGAGACACGTTTCTACAAATTCGTATAATTCCCGTATAAATTCTACGGTGCGTCTACGGACCACCCTGATGGAATCGGTGATTTCGACGAAATTGCAACCGTTCTCGGGCTTTTTAGGTCGGCGGCGACTGCAATCTACAATCGCTAGATGTTTCGGTTTAGTGCAAAAAAAACAAAATAACCCAACAAAAAATCAATATTCCGTACGACGAATTGAGATACAAGGCAGTTGACGGCGATTAGAGCCATCCGGGTGGTCCGATTCGTGAGTGTGGCTAATCTGTAATTGTACAGAAGCTCCAACCGGCGAGACACCATGCGAGATTTTGCACTCTAAATCCTGGTCCTGCTACCTGAAACTTCCAACCCTATTCTCTTATCTTTTATATTCAATTTACCTATAGTGCATCCTTAATACTTGCACAAATCTTCCACTTGTTCTGATAAACTTTTTATCGATTTTGCAAACTTTTACCGCAATTTGAACATCTTTGGGTGGAGATCTTTAAATGAGGGTCTCTCGATGAGGATCTTTTCATGAGGATTTTTAAAGGGAATCTTTGTGAAGATCTTTATATGAGGACCTTTATATGAGGATTTTTAAAGAGAATCTTTGTATGAAGATCTTTATATGAGGACCTTCATATGAGGATTTTTAAAGAGAATATGAAGATCTTTCTATGAGGATCTTTGTCTAAGAATCTTTATATGAGGATCATTTGGTATGCATTTTATTATGAGCGTCTTTGTATGAAGACCTTTATATGAGAATCTTTATATGAATGTCCTTGTATGAGGAATGTCCTTGCATAATTCTTCTAAGGATCTTTGTATAATCTCTACTTGAGCATCTTTAAATAAGGATTATTGTACTGTAATGTCTGTATGAGGATCTTTGTGTTGAACAAATAATAATCTACTAATGACATTCAAGTAATATGTAACATTTTCACAGTTTCTATTATTATATGTACCTTCCATCTTGTTACGTGTCCTACATCTTATCATGTCAAACAACTTTGGTAAAAATTGACTTAGGTAAAAAATGAATTCCTTAACCCTAGGTGAAATCCTGATAAGTCAAAATGGCATTCACTATGAAATAATGAACATGCGACAATAAACTAATAAACCATAACTGAGGTGTCTAACAACTTAACCAAGTATTCTCTTCATACATCAACCAAATATTCTCTCGTCCATCAGCAAAAACATCCAGCGTTCCTTAAAAATGAAGTTACCAAGTCCTATGTCCCTTCAACATTCTTACAGCAAAACAACAATGAGACGTGAAGAGATTTACGAAGTGACCCGATGGTTTTCTCCGTTCGATCTCCGTCGGTGTCGAAAAGTCTATAACGGACGGATGTTCGAGGAGTAAAATGGCCGCCGTGGCAAAGAGGAACGCCAGGATGGACCTTCATCCTGACAAATGATGCAAGCTGTCGGCGTGCCGGAATAATTATGCGGAGTCTGGAAACACGGGAAGCGGACAGGAGCAAGAAAAACAGCGACGATCATGGGTAGTCGTGGCAAAGCTTGAAAAATTAAAGTCGAGTGTCGCGTCCGAGCGGCGTCGAATCGTCGAGCTTAAGGAGATCCTTTGACAAATGAACGACCAGGAGGAATATCGAGGTGGAAACGAGCCGTTCACGACCTTAACCGAAACTCCATGCCGCGACACGGCCAATACTGTCAGAGGAATTGTGCGTGTACACTAAATTATGAAGCGAGCAATCAACGCGTTTTTGCGCCGCGCCGACGGTCACTTCGTCAGGGCTACGGATGGAAACGTGAAAAATGAACGAGTCGGGAAATCGTTCTGGCCTCGTTGATAGCAGAAGTTATGGTCGTTTCGGTGACATATTTCTTACGAATGTCGCAAATTTAGAGAGCGCGTTATGGTCGACGGTTTCAGTACTGTGTCCACTTCGAAAATTAAGTTAACTTTTTAATCCGTTTTACTTTTCCAGGGTGGTTCGTTCTATTTGCACTTGGAGAATGTTTTTTGACATTTATGTACTCGGATGAGTAAATATTTGGACAAATATTTCTTCGTTGTTGCAAAGGTAGACCTCGAGTCATTGAGGTTGATGGTTTCAGTACTGTGTCCACTTCGAAAATTAAGGCAACTTTTCAACCTCCTTTTTTTCTTTATACTGTTTACACTTGCAGAATGTTTTTCAATACTTACCCAGATAAACAAAAATTTTAACGTTTCCCTGTTCAAATTTGGAGTTAGAGAGCTACATCATTAAGGTTGATGGTTTCTGTGTCCATCTTGGTGATTAAGGCAACCTGCTTTTCAAGGTGCTGTTTATACTTGCAGAATATTTTACGATACTTATAAATTCAGATCGGTAAAATTTTCAACTTCCACTTTTGTTCGTTGCAGCAAATTCGAAGTTCGAGAGCTGGAGTCATTAAGGTTGACAGTTTGTACGATCCACTTTGTAAATTAATGTACCAGCTCCAAGATGATTCGTGCTACTTGCATTTTGAGTATATTTTACCATAATCACTTGAGGAGTGAAAATTCCAGATGATCGATTAAATGGATATTGCAAATTGAAGTAATATTTTGCCGATGCAAATTTTGAAGTTATTAAGGTTGATGATGGGTATGCACTTTCTAAATTAACTTCATCTTGCTTCTTCAGGATGATTCATAACATCCTCACTTCGCAAACTTGTAATATTTGCAAATACGGAGTGCTAATTTGGAAAGATGATTGGTTAAACAAAGATTGCAGACTAAAATAATTGAACGGCACTCGTTCAAAAATATCACCTCTTCCTCCGCAACGTTAAAATTATACATTACAGTAAATAAAAGTTTCAGCGCTGATCTTTGTGAATTTTTCAGAGGATACACGTCAGATTAAAAATCAGAGCAATCGATGCGCACACGTATATCGAACAATTGGTAGCTCGTTTGGGCAGGCAATTTGGTCAGTTTTCGGCCGTTCCCAATAATCATGGACCGTGGTCGGTATCGCAAATAAATCGGCGCTGTCATGAATAAACAGGTGCGTTTTATTGCTCGTAATTCCTGGCTATGAAATCGCTGTATCGAGAACGAGAACGTGGAAAAAAGAGAGGGGAGAAAAAAGAGGTGAACAGAGAAGAATCGATTACTGTCTGCCGCCTCGTATTAATTATCGAAGTTACCGGTGCCAACCCTCGTGGCTTCATCCGGTTCGAGTTACGCCACGCGTTCTCATTAACAATAGTTTGCAGACCCTTCTTTCCACTCTGTGCTTGCAGCTACTACTCTTTTGTCTCTTCGTTGTTCAACCTCTTCAGCTACTACTGGCGTACACCTGTAGATTTACTTTGTCTTCCAACCGATCCGAAATGCAAATGTACTGTGTGCTATGTAAGCGTATGTGTGTGTATATCGAGACGTATAGCTACTCCTAAATTACTGGATCTATAGATACATGGATATCTAGGTCTATAGATACTTAGATTCAGCGATAACTAGATACATAGAGACCTAGATCCATAGGTAGCTAGATCCAGAAATACCAAAATTTACTGCTAGGTCCATAGGTACCTAGAACCATAGATGTCTAGAGCGATAGATATCTAGGTTCATAGATACCTAGATCCAGAGATACCTAGATCCATAGATAGTTAGGTTCATAGACACCTAAATCCATAGATACCTAGATCCATTGATACCTAGATCCACAGATACCTAAAATCATAGATACCTAGATTCAGAGATACCTAGATCCAGATTTACCTAGATCCATAGACACCTACTTAGGTCCATAGATACCTACATCCCCACATTCCCATATCTTTAGGTTCCTACATCCCCAAAGCCCTATATTCTCAAATTCCTATCCAGATCCCTGTATCTTCAGATTTCCCCAGGTCCTCCTACACCTAGATCACTACCTTCAGAACCCTACATCCCCAAATACCTATATGTCCCCTCACATCCAAATGCACACATTCATTCTGATATATCTAAACCATCTATTTAGCAAACTTCGTCTCCCAGAGATTAAAAACGGCCTGTGGCTTCCAGAACTTTTTCGGCATCCGGTTAATTTCATTAAGAATTTATTAGCTCCTCGAGCTCCCTCGTTTCTGGAACGTTTGAGCCGAGCTTGAATTTCGTTAGGTTTTTGAAACATATCTGATGTTCGCATCTCTGATCCGACGATACGAGATTCGAGCTGCATTATGCATTGACTTTAATAACAGTGCTGTGAGGGCAAATTGTAAATCGTAAGACGCTGGTGTTAAAGAAGTTTCAACTTTCTTAACGAGGAACCACTAGTGCATTTCCAGCGATGTACAGGGTGTTTTAATTTTATGTGACCATATTCAGAACTACGTGATTCTATGAAAAGTATTTGAATCATTCATTTGTCAAAATGGACAGTAAGTATGGACACGAGTCCTAGTTAGAGATATTTTATAAATTGGATATGTCCAATGTGAAAATTAAAAGACAAGGTATAAGGTTTAAAATAAAATAAAAATATATAGTAGAAAATTGAATATATTTATGGAAGATATCAGGTTTCTCGAATAAACATCAAAAGATATAATATTCCAATTATTTTAATCATAATTTATCACCACATAATTAAAGTGTAGAGTGTTCGCATAAATATTTCAAAGGTGTCTGAAGCTACTTACCCGTACAAACAGGAAAATAATAATAGTATTTCATAAAATAATGTACATGGCAGCTCGTTTAGCAGAGCAACGATATTAAAGAAATGTCAGTTATTAAGTTTCCGTTGCGTGATGCAGTGCTAACTTCATTAACACCGTCGCGAACACTCGGTCAATTCCACGTGTGTGTTTTCGATGATGAAAAATAACACGCGACCGGCTACTATTTTCAAAACGCGCGCGGTTAATTGCCCGCCATCCGGCATATTAACGCGTCCTTCTCCGTCTTCTTCCTGTTGCTTGGGTGGCGTGCTAAATAAAGAGGCTGAAATTAAGGAACGAGACTAATCGTCTGTTGGTTAACGTGCACCGTCTGCCTCCACCGTTCCTGTTACCGTTTGACTGATGATTCGGGAAAACGACGGAAATTCTTGCTGTTAAGTGGATGAACGCAGTTGGCGGTTAAGGAAATTGTCCTTCAGTGTCTCTCGAAAGAAAAATTGTACGGACTTGGGTCTGCAGAATAAACTTGGGGATTTGTATTTTTAGAATTTTTGGTAATCAATCAGAACAAAATTTGTTCATTTATCAATTGAAATTTACTATTTAACTATTTTTCAATTTTTAAATTCGATAATTCATATAATTAATTCAATAATTATTGAATATGTTTAATAATGATGGACACATCATTTTTTGAAAAAAACTAACAATAACAAATGTTCTAAAATCGCAAACAGCTTAATTTTTCGTTCAAGTCATACTACTATCTATTCTCATAAAAGTAATAAATACAACCTATGAGTAATCCTAGACATTTATAAATTACTTAATTATACAGTTGTGTGTTATCAACAGATAAATGTAGATGTAATATAATACACATGTTACAACACATGTTTTAATTTATCCAAACGCTAATTTTATTCATTCTCTGTAATAGCTGCAGATTTAATCGGGATCATAAGAAGTGCAGGTACAAAATGGCTGGTTATTTATGTATGAACTGTACTCCCTCGCATGTTGCATTCTTAGATTGGTTGTATCACACTGTAGTCTATGAAGTAACTGACAGAGATACGAAATAAATTTTCATTCATAATTGTACACTTCTGATATTCCTGTTACGGCACCACTTTCCTTGATTTAACCGGAAATAGCATGCGATGCCATGCATTCTCAACATTTCTGAGAATTTATTTCTGTAAACTCATACTAAAGAACATATCTCTGAATTGTTCAGATTTTTGAAGCTTGGGAAATTGGTGGATTTAAGGACCTGAAAATTCATGAACTTTAGAAGTTGATGGATTGTTCAAATTTAAGAATTTGATAATGTAGAAACTTGACGATCTGAAAATTTGGGAGTTTGAGAAATTTAAGATGGATTTGGAAGTTCAGAAACTTTAGGAATTTGAGGAACTTGATTTGTAAATTTGTGAAACTGTGTATTTAAAATTTGGAAATGTAGGAATTCAAAGATACGGAAATTTAGCAGTTCAGACATTCGAAAGATTGAAAATTTAGAAACCAATGAAACTGAGAAATTCAAGGACTTATGGATTTGAAAATGTAAAAACTTGAGAACTTAAAGTGGTAACTTCCAATTAAACATATTACCTTTTTCCCTAGTTCTTACCCAAAGGAAGCCCCTATCACTGAAATATATATTCCGCTTTCGATTTCCTACGATCAACCCATCAACTTCCTCTCTTCCATTCACTTCTCACACTCCTGCGCAAACAGCTTATCATTCGACTGGCTTCCAATAATGAGCCATCAGGATGCCCCTCGGTCTGGGCACCGGTGTCCCCTAAACTGGCCGTTAACTGGTCTGAAAGGGTTAACGCGTCGGGGCATTATTTTTAGCAGGGAAACGAGGCAGGGAGGTAATAACGCAGTGACAGGGGAGGCAGGGAGAGTTAGAGTGTTCCTTTCAGCCCTGTCCACGGCAGCATAATCCAGAAATCAGATTAAATGTCGGATATCCTGCACAGGGGACGTCTCCCTTCCCGTGCAGTTTGTGAACAGCAGGAAGCTTCAGTCATTACCTCGCTCGGCAGACCCCTCGCGCATCCTCCGCGACACACTCCGATTCACACATTCAAAAAGTCACAGTATGCTGCACACGCACACCCTCACGTCCCTGTGCATCCACCATGCAAAACACCGGAGAAAGAGAGCAACGAGCGGCAAACACATGCAAACATATGGCTGCAATGACTATGCACCGTGTCGTGGAATTTTCGTACGTGGTGGATGATTTTCGACTTGTCCACTTTCGTTTCGTACCTTCCACAGCTTTTGTTTTCGCCGAGATGAGAGCTTTTGTTTCGCATCTTGCAGAACTCAGACCTTTGGAGAACTGGAAACCTTCGAGAGCTGACAAGTTTCGCAACCTCTAGAGCTGAATATCTTTCGTTTCACACCTTCGACAGCTGAAATCGAATCTGAGAGTTTTCTAACAAGATTCGTGGATGATTATGTGCATCACACAGGGAGCAAGTTTACTGAAGAATGTACGATATTCAGTTCAAACATATACCTGCTCTTACTTGCTGTACAAGTACAGCAGTTATGTTATACTATTGCGATTCACAACTCGTGAGAATTTGAAACATGTAATTGGAGATTTACAAAGTTACTGGTATATCTAAAATATAAATATCAGTTTTTTCATACCATTACTTGGTCTTATAATTAAACTTGCTACTTATGTCTTTTATCGAATTATATCAGAGACGCGCAATTTGCACAAAAAAAGAGTTTACTACATAAAATATCAGGAGGAAAGATATTATATCTTGCGATACACGACTCTTTGACGCTTTCAAAAAGCCGAAACTTGATAGCACACGAAATATTTTCAGTTAATTTTGAACGTAAAATGAAAGCTGAGGTCATCGAAACTCGAGGGACAAGAAAAATGTAATTACAACAAATTTTCCAGGAATAATCTGACAGCGAAGTTTAAAAGCAAAAGCCGCGAGTTTATCGTGAAAGGTTCGCCGATTACAGGACCTCGGGACTTCCGGTTTCACGACAACGTCGCCTCCTCGTTTCGACCGTGGGAGATCGTGCAATCTCCCCGGCGTTTCTTCACGTACTCGTACCGTGGTTAATTGGTAGCCAGCAGAAGAAACGCGGAGGCAAACGCTTTAATCGCCGTTATATCAGCGCAAAATAACACTATCTCGCGGCTGAGCAGAGAAACGGGTAGGTGCATCGACTTTTGTATCGCGTAAGCGCGTATAACGTTGCAGTAAAACGACACGGTGCCCGTTAATTCACGCGACCGGGTGTCCGGGTCACTTTTGTTCCCGTACCTCGAATCACATTTCCAAGCGAGAAGCTGTGAAAGTTGGACACGGAACGGATTCTCCAGATAAGTTCGACAAAAACTAAAACGGTTTCTTCGGGTTCCTCCCATATTTCAATCCCAAAAGACACTGCAGCCACAAAAATAATACTTTTCGTAACAGTACAGTTACTCTAAAAATATTTATGGAGAAAATTCATCTGTTCTTAATTTTTAACCTATTTGCCCATTCTATGCAATGATTTAAATACTTAACCTGTACTGTTTCGTAATATTTCTGCAATTTTTTAGTTTATTTATTATATTCATATAGTACAATTTTTGATGAATTACTAAACTATTTAACTGAACTACTAAATAGTATATTTTTTGATACTTTTATATTTTGTCCCTTTTTCAAATTCACGAACTCCACCACTGAAGATGTACAAAATAGAAGTCGGTTAATCGATGAGTAATTGTATCAAGTATTTATTAGTTTGAAGTGACAGGATTGAAGGTGTTAGAATATGTTGTGAACAGAACTTAAGAGGCACGGGTCGTCGCGTACAGCCACGTGGATTATGGTGGGGATTGGCGTGTGTCGACTTCTCCCATGAGGAGCCGGCGTGAGTCTCCTTATACAGTCTCCCCATTACCGTGCTTATTCCTGGAACTTCGTTAACAATGTTCTTAAATCAAAATAGGGTCTTCTAATTAACGAAGGCGCGTATAAGAGCAAATTTATGATCGCTTCTTTTACCACCGTCCCGGTTCGCTAATAGGCGATTGACCTATATGTGGAAAAGAACCACCATCTCATGTATAACGACTCTTAAAGAGTTTCATAGGAACTCATCATTATGGATGTTATGTATCGTGCATTCCAAGTTAATTGAATTAATCAGGTGACTGAGAGGAAAGTAATCAAGGATTTCTTAATTAACATTAATATTAAGTACTCGAAATAGCAAGCGAGAAGTAATACGTACATATGTTTAAAGAAACATTTTCACTGTGTTAAATGAGGGTCGCGGTCTGATCAAGATAAGTAGAATAGGAATTGATTGGTCAGACTGTTCACCGAAAACCACTGCATATTACTCAAGTTACCTATGATTAGATGTATGATTAAGTATATGATTAAATATAATTCATTGTAATAATTGGTATTTATAACGTACAGTCGCATAACAATAATTCTAAAAGTACAATAAATTTAACTACCGCTTAAAAAACATGGGTTAGTAATTTAAGTTAATGGGCTAATTATTCAAAGCTAATATAGAATTATACAAGAAAATCAAGCTAAATGTTTATAACGCTTAAGAATATGAGAAACATTAAACTTCAGAAAACAGAAAAATGTTCAATATCTAACTTATATAACAGTGAAGGAATTTTTTCGTTGATCGAATAACATTGGTGGCTCCAGCCATCGACATGCATTCGTCGCGTAGATTTTTTTACAAAACACAGTGCAAAGTCCGTTTATCTTTCAGTTCGCTCGTGTATAGTGTCGAATTCGATTCACGATGCAGAATGATTTATACGTTCCGGTCAACGTCCCGTGAGCTCGGATTCGCGATGCAAGTATACGCTGCATGCCCGTGACACGTTCACATGACCCTTTTCCGCGGCGTCACAGTTCTCATGAAACAATATACGAGTATATGTGAATGGGAGACATGTCGTTACGATACTTCCGGCGGACAGTCAGCCGTCACGAATAACATTAAAATATAAATAACGTGGCTTTCGGACAAATCGCAAGAAAATTTATTTCTGATATATTTCAATCCATTCACCTTTGTGCAACACGTTTAAGCTTTTTGATATTAATTTAAGCTGCTCTTGATGCTTCTCTCTGTTGAAGATATACGATGGAAGCTAGAATTACTGCTGCGCTGCACTTTTGTCCAACGTAAACTGTGTCAGATGTTAGGACAAAAATAGATGGGTCCGAGAAAACATTCTATGCTCGAAATTGTAATAAGAGGTCAAGTTACAATAGTTAACACACAGTAAGTTATATTACAAAACAGATACGTCCAGGTTGCATTAGTATCTGTAGCGGGTATCTCAACTTTTCAAAAAATCTCATGATGGACGTTTGGACTAAATAGAATGGTTATTATTTATTACTGCATTTCATCGCACAAAGAAGAAATAAATGTGCACATTACAAACTTGTAATTTGAATAGTGAAATCGTTTTTTTTATTTCACATGGAACATGTACTATGTCAGTCCTTACCCAACCGAGTGTACGTCTTCGATAAGTGTCCATCTTAATCCCCACCACTACCCACCGTATCAACATCATAAATATCAGCTACACGTAAGTTTTGTTACGCAGTAAGGTTCTGTTCTAACGAAAACAATGCTATCAAAATTACCGAGAAAATCAGCGTAATCAAAGAGTATCGTGATATTTCACGAAATCAAAACGTTCTGATCGTCGTTCATGAAGGATGATTAAAGATGAAAGAGAAGCCGTGGCTAACAAGAGAACTGAGCTCGCGGAAGCGAGTGCGTGGGAGTAGGTAGCGAGTCGAATCGTCGTGACGGATATTACCCGGTAATAAGAGTAAGAGTCACGCGAGCACCCATGAGAAGGAAAATTTACGAGGTCATTACGCCAAGGCGCACGCGTTACTTGACTTTCGCGTCTCGCAAGCTGCCGTCACCGCGAAACTAAAGTCACGCGTGTCTTCCGCGAAATCGGCCGAGATCAGAGAATTCCACGAACGATATTGGCAAGCCGGCCGCGAAACAGGAAACCATAACCTAGCACACGAAACTACGTATTCCGCGTGCAAGCTCGTAATCGGCCTCGTGACTCGCGCGTCACCGCTCGCGATCGATTTCCTTACGCCAAGGACGACTTTCGATTCGACGAAGAATGCCGACGATAACGTGGCGCCTTTAAGTACAGTCGCTACAACAAGTCACCACGTGCTTTTTAACTTCGACTGTTTCACAAACTTCACTTACGTTTTGTTGATTTTATGTTGGCTGCCATGTGGCTTCTGGATATTTCACTAGGTTTTCTATTTATAATAATTAATCTTATTTGTTAGTTTTATATTTTGTAATGTTATTCATCATTCCAGGTAGCTGAATACTTGTAATTAGATAAATGAAGTTTCTGATAGAAAGGGTAACACGAGTGGTAGGTTATGTTTCATCCATAGGTGATGTGATAGCCAAGGTGTTAACTCTGATGATTGGTGATATCATGTGGGTTTTCACGTCACCATTTATTATTTTTGGATCATGTACAGTCAAGGTGATAATTTTGATGATTGCTGAATTTATCATATCGGTTTTCACAACCTACTGTTGCTATATTATTATGTATATTCGCTAACGATTGCCAGTATTTCAACATTCTTACAGACAATTCTTAATATATTGTGAACACTATACTTCCAATATTTCATTAAATATTGAAAACCCTGAGACATGAACAATAATCGTCTGAGACGACCATATAACTTTCCTACAAAGCACTCGAAGATTACCGTCATCATCAGTCTCCGTGTCTATTTAATAGTTCTGTTGTTCACTTCTGTTTCGTAACAGGCATACCATACGCACGTAACAAGAAATTAATGACTACATTTACAATATTTCAAAGAACAATATCAATCCAATCCATTTATAATAATTCCAAAGCAAAAGTGAGAATAATAAATGGAATTCCTCGTTCCTCGATTCTTCCTTAAAAGCGCATGGAACAAAGAGATCGGAATCCATCGAGCGTCGATCATTCCTCGAACGAGAAAATGACCATTCGATCGCGTCGTTCGAGTTACTTCTCCCACCATTTTTGCTCCGCAATAAGAAACGAATAACTACTTGACCCGTTCCGAGTCGGTGTCTCGAGATTAATAATTGATAAGGTTTTTCTCGCGGTCGCAGAATCAATGGAAATTTCTGTCTGCCGTTTTTATCGGTGAACCAGACGACGCTCGTCGACGTCCAGCAAGTGGCAGGTAACGAGGCGCCTCGCATCCGAGAAATGGCGTACGATAACGGTGCTCCAGAAACGATAACCAGTTCGAACCGTCTGACACGTCGACGAATCGGGATCACTGACATCGCTTATCAAACCACCAATTCCCAGATTTCTTTTGTGCCGCGAATTTCGCAAATATTTTGCACGACCACAGCTGATCGTGTTGCAGATTTTTTCGAATCTGCGTCGAAATTGGAACGCGTCCTTCGTTTCGTCGTTTTGTTCATGCGGTTCTTGTTTACGGACCGTAAAATACGCTTGTTGATGCTACTGTTAGACCCGGGTTTTAAAATGTTTTGGAACGATAAGGGTTTCGAATGTTTGAGAAGTTTAAATTGTGGAGCGACAGTAAAAGATATCAATTTCGGAGAAATTCACGGAATTTAAGTTACGCCAAACGAAATGGTACCGAGTTAAACTAAACATATGTTTATAGCTTCTGCATTTTTTCATTGCGTTACGTAAACCTTTCTTTCCGTATTTATTGCGCTGGTAAGATTTGCATGCAATTAAGATAAAGTATGTGTTCATTGATAATGAAATGACTACTATTTATTTGACACGGCATGTACACTTGCAAGAATCCAGTTAGATAATAGAGAAGTACTCAAGTGCGTATTCAAACTTGGCAAATATCAAAATCAGTAAATTTAATTTAAAAAATTTCGAAATTGTCAATACGAATTGTATTAGCTGTTACATCTATCGTGCTACGCGAAGACTAGTATTTGAAGGGTAAATGTCCATTTTGATTTCTACCAAATTACACCGATAAAAGCCTGAAATTCAGCCAATTTCTAAGATTCTCCGAATGTTCTCATGAAAGTTACCGAACGCAGAGTAATAGTAGTAACTAGGGCAGGAGGAAGGAAAATCATGTGAAATCGTTTCCATCCGCCATCTGTTCATTATCCGGGACAATGAACAGCTGTTCGATGGTCGCGCGCGGCTTTCAAAAATAATCCCCGGCACGCTTGGCCACGTGCCCGCGAACGTGATCGTCCAGCGACGAGGAAGATCGGCGTCGGCGTCGCGTTCTATTCCCGGAAACGTATGACGCACGAATGGTACGTCTCGCGGTTTCTTCGCACCGTCGCGTCGCGATAAATCGTTTCCATGAAAGGAAATCTGGCGTCTCGTGATTCTCGTCCAAGTTCCACGGCCCTGGCGACCTCTTGCGACAGAATTCACAGGGGAGGAGATGATCGCGGCAATTAAATCGATAGCGAAGAACTCGTCTCC
The DNA here is from genome assembly GCA_036983795.1 of Megachile lagopoda. Taxonomy (NCBI): domain Eukaryota; kingdom Metazoa; phylum Arthropoda; class Insecta; order Hymenoptera; family Megachilidae; genus Megachile; species Megachile lagopoda. The sequence goes on along the minus strand of CM072797.1, from coordinate 6,939,392 downwards.
GGACGACGGAAGGCGTCGTCTGCGCTATCGTTTATCGGACGATTCGTCCGGGAGTCGGCACGTGACACCCTCCACGGACTTTGAACGCCTCGTTAAGATTGTTTACGAGGAAACTTCATTAACGACGGGTGTATCGCGTCCCTCGTACTGCATCCACGTTTCCCGTGATTTATTGACGAACGTCGGTGCAACGACGTACGTGATAATCGTGGCACCCAGACGGATACAGCGTCTGCGGAACGTCGAGACGCCGCCTATCTATTTCGCGGATAAGTGCGAACATATTGTTTTCCACGTGGATTCTTATTTCGTCATTCGGCATATTATGCTCGTTTAGGTAGTGTGGGATTTGATCAATTTTTTCAATAAATCACAATTTTAGACTCACGTGAGAAGTTGCAAATTTCAACATGCAACAATTCAGTGCCTCAAATAAGTGCATTTGGTGCGTCAGAAACTGTCAACACTTTATCGAAAGCTACTAACTGTTCTTATTATACATGTATACATGAATAAAGGAAATAATGTTCATAAATCCTGAACAACAACGCGATACGTATGATCTATATCTATATTAAATGTACTATTCTATTAAACAACTATGGACCATCTTCAAAATAACCGCTAATAGTTTGAACTTCAATTAATATCAGTCACAATAAAAAATGTTTGCTCCGAGTTTCGCTTATGGATGCATATGCTAGTCTCGTCAGGTTATTAAATGATAACGGATTGGTGGGTTATCGTCGAACTAATAAAGCCGGCATTACACGGTACCGCGATAAGGTAGCTCGTTTTATTTCCCTTGGTTCTCGATCTTCGTCGTAAACGTGCGTAACACGCAAACCCGTCGAGAAATCGAGATAAGACATGCAGATATATCGGTAAGCCGACGCGTACCTCGTCAAAGATTGCGCTAATAAGCGACAACTCAGGTGACCAGCTGATACGCTGGTTACGATGACTCAAAGCCACGAGGAACGTTATTTCTCCTTACTCGCGACTTCGCGATAACCGCGTGAAAAAATACGCGATCGGATCTTGGAAAATGATCGTCCGATTGGAATATGACTTGCAGTTTACGATGGGATTGATGTAACTTACGTGCGTAAGGGGACAGTTGGTAAAAATGGGAGACTGATTCTGAGAAATCCTGTACAATCGTGAAAGGTGATAGTTACTGAGTTTATCATTGCTGAGATATTGCAATAATTAAAAGTGTATCCAGATCACAATTGTAATTAGCGACAATTAATTGTTGCGAGACTTCCCGGAAGATTATATAATTGTAATTGTTACACATAATGAAAAATCATTAACTTAATAACACATCATTGACAATTAACTGTGGTCTCTATTACTCTAACCTCTTCCATTATTTTTCTTTCCTCTTTCTGATAGAATTTCGCAGAAAATATTGAAAATAATATTGACCATGTCAATTGATGATCAATTTATCATAACGTTACCGATTAAAAAGAGAAAAGTGCTAACAGATTCCCAGAGGAGCGTAACAACGTTCCTAATCACTTTCGAAAACACCATGAGCGCATTGTGGCCGAGCTTCCAAGCACGTGTCCACATAAATCGCGTCGAAATATGGCGACTCTCTCTCTCGTTTCAGCCAACTCGTTTAGGTCTGTTTTCTATCGTCGTTGCCACTAACCGGCGTGCATATTTAGTTTACTCCGTGGACGGGTAATAATGACTAGGGCAAACGGACGAGCGGCGTGCAATCGCAGAATGCGCGCGTTGAGAAGCGGTACGCGCGTGACCAGACTAAGCAAATTTACTTTGGCCGCTTTCGGCCACGAAGGATTCAACGAGTGTCCAATGTAAATTAACGACCGACCCGGCCTCGAGGGAACACGTAAGCGGCCATCTTGGAAATCCCGAGAAAAATCCGGCTCGTGCTGCCCCGAAAGTGCCCGGGGAAATTAGCGCCTTTTAAAATCAATTAGTGGAGACCGGTGGAAACAGAAGCTCTGTCTCTTTCCGGATATTTCGGGAATGGCTTGTAGGACGTGACGGCTTTTTGGCGGATTCTAGAGGTTAAGGAATGGCAGTTATATATGTTACTAGATTCCTTTGTTTTTAAATTTACTTATAGATTCTAAATTTTTGTATTTACTGATTTACAGATTTTTAAATTCTGAAATTTTACGAGTTTCTTTGTATCATTTCTAGCTTCTACATTTACAAATTTTTCAGTAGATTTCTTGATTCCCCAATTTCTAAGTTCACAAATTTCTATATTTCTCAGATTCTAAATTTCCAGATTTCCAGATCTTCCAATTCCTAAGTCCCCAAATTTCTACATTTCCTAATTTCTAAATTTCTAAACTTCCACATCTCCTATGTTTCTAAATTCCCAAATTATCACGCACACAAGTGCCCGTAACTCTCTTAGGATCACCGAATCTGCCCGCAACAAGAAGACAAGCCCTAAATGCACACAATCAAAAAACACCAAAAACATCAACCTACCTAAAAATAAAGATCCACAGTATTAGTCCACAATTATACCAATAATGGCGACTTGACTCTCGCGTAAATATTTCAAAATGGCCGCAATCACGTGAATCCGTGCCATCCACGTACAATCTTGTAGGGGTTGATACACGAAAACCCGAGCTACACAGTGATCATGAAGAAGTCACGGTCGGTGTGTCTGTGTTAAACGACACTTTGTCGGTGTTACGCGGCTCGGGACACAGATGCTAATTGGATAATTATATACAACATCTATTAAGCCGTGTAGGACGCGACGTGTTCACGTGTATAATGTCCAGGTTCATTTTGCTCTGGCGAACTCTGGCGAAAAATGAGAAAGAAGAAAAGGAAAAACAGCGAGGACGAAGCGATCGCTTAATAACGCCAGACATCGCGGCGAAACCGTAGCCTGTTATAAAATATAATATTCCCTCGGTATTATTTAGTCAGCCAGGCGGACGTTAACTGGATAATTATACGCAGGCCCCGTCGTGCATTAATTTAGATATTATTCAAACTCGGCAGGCCTGTCGTGACGCGAAACGCAGCTGGAGAAAATTCCACGGCGGGAAGAGAATCGAAAGAGGAAAAGGGGGATGGTTAAGAAAGAACACTTATTATACTCTCTTGCGACATACTCTGTTCGAAATAATTGCACGGTCGACTATTCAAATGATTCTCTTTCGCACTGAAACTGTCACATTCGTCATGTCTTGTTTGTGTTGTAAGCCGCAGGGTAAATAAAGATGACTTGTTTCTCTTTTAGTATCGCAATCCTCATTCCTCAAATAAGTTTTGTAGAATTGGTTCTACATTTATTTTCGAATTGATCTTATTAATATTAATAAATATTTCTGCAGTTTGTAAATAAAAAAACACTTCAAACTGCATATGTCGTTGCCACATGATGTTTTCTTATTTCAATTTTACATCCCTTAAGCATCCCCTAGAGAATTACTGAATCAAGTGTATTTAAAATAAAGTTTAATGTACCATATAAAATTTTAGTTGAATATTTTAACTGTGGAATGCATCATACAACTCTGACAAGCGTATTGAATAAAAACAAGAAAGTACATTACACGCATAAATATCTATATTCTGAAAACAGCAGACCATTTACAATGATGTTCTCTTTTCAGCTTTTACGACAGGCAAGGTTCCTCGCAGAGGCGTGTAGACGCAGTAAAGAGTAAAATTTAATTACCAAATAATAATTAGACGAGGCAAAAGTCGCGGCTTGACGTAATTTACGATATTCTAGCTTGCCTCCTACCGGCGATAATAATTTCCATAAAAATTACGAGCGTCCCTAAGAGAGCCACACTTTCTTTCGCTTGCAAACGACGATATCCTTCTCTTTCTTGGCTACTTAATTTGCACGCTGCTTTATGGGATACCCACGGCGATAATTTACCCTACACTGGAGACGAACACTATACTGTGTCGAGAGACACGAGCATTTTTACGGGAATGTTTGCCTGTCTCATCTTACTATTCTATGGTGTAACGCCGCGCGTTATATTGCCACTTGTAAGTGTGGTTGCGTTGGTACATATTGATGGAAATCTTCCTGATCTTATTTTTAGGTTCTTATCTCAGATCCTTATATTCCAAATCCCTATTTCTCAATTCTCAATATTCTGAATTCGCATTTCCCGAGTTGGAACAGTTCGAATCCCTATCTTCCAAACTCTTATTTCCCAAATTCCTATGTCTCGAATACCTATGTCCCGAATCCCTATGTCCCGAATCCCTATATCCCGAATCCATATGTCCCGAATCCCTATATCTCGAATCTCTATATTCCGAATCCCTATGTCCTGGTTACCTATGTCCCAAATTCTTATGTCCCGAATTCCTATATTCCGAATCCCTATGTCCCGAATTCCTATATTCCGAATTCCTATGTCCCGAATACCTATGTCCCGAATTCCTATATTCCGAATTCCTATGTCCCGAATACCTATGTCCCGAATTCCTATATTCCGAATTCCTATGTCCCGAATACCTATGTCCCGAATCCCTATATTCCGAATCCCTATGTCCCAAATCCCTATATCCCAAATCCCTATATCCCAAATCCCTATATCCCGAATCCCTATATCCCGAATCCCTATATCCCGAATCTCTATATCCCGAATCCCTATGTCCCGAATCCCTATATTCCGAATCCCTATGTCCCGAATACCCATGTCCCAAATCCCTATGTACCAAATCCCTATATCCCAAATCCCTATATCCCGAATCCCGATATCCCGAATCCGCATATCCCGAATCCCCATATCCCGAATCCCCATATCCCGAATCCCCATATCCCAAAATACCTATATCCTCAGATTTCTACATACCTACAACCTCAGTTTACTACAATCTCTGTACCCTTAAATCCACCTCCCCATAAAAGAAAGTGAAAGCCCATAATCTGACATAAATTATTAATATATATTTACAATGAAGTTTGAAGAACAATTTTACATAAATATCTGAAAAGTAAAGCCGGTGAAGAATTGATTTTCTAATTGATTATCGAGTACACAGTGGAATTTCATGTTTCTTTAGCAAAAGAAATTGATTACACAATTACCGCTCGGTACACCATGCAGCATAATGATTAATTATACTACTGGTCGCGCCTCGACAGCGAATTAACCGCGTAATTAATAGCTGGCTGAATAATTAAATATCAAGTCCTGCAGTGATGAACACAACTCAGGGACGAAGGAAAGCGGAATATTACCGTTTAACAAACGTTTCACTCTGCCGATTTTTAATCGGGACGAGTTAATGAGATATTAATCAAATTTCCTGATCGAAGAAATTGGAAATTCCTGCAATATCAAACGCATAATTACCGATCACAAAAACATTGCTTTTTTATTTCGACGCAGGCGAAAACGAGGCACGTGAAATTTCCAAACATCATTCGTCGTTCTATAAAAATTGATTCCGGCTTGTTTTTTTATCGTCGTTCGGCGTTTTATTTTTGTTTAAGAACACGTGAACATGCGCGAGAGGTTAATACATCTTTCCCGTGAGAGAATCTTAATGAGTTCTTCCTGAATTGATGATCCTGAATTCACTTTCGAGGTACCCGTGCAACGACGTTCAACTTTCGCTGTATAATTAATAAACGATCGCTAATTGCTGATCAATTAATTCGATGGAAGTTTAATACAACGACTTGTGACCGTCGGTTCTTGGTTAGCGATTTCACGTCCACAGAATTGATTATGAACAAAGAGGTAGTCGAAAGTATGAGTGAAACCTTGTTAAATCTGTGATGCATTAATATTTACCAGCATAGTGGATAATAACATTGTAGTCGGTGAATTATTGCCGCTTGAGAATCGACACTCGAGTTTCTTTTCCACCGTTCCTCTAACCTGATTTATAATGATTGAAATTATTCATATACTGCGAACGTGTTTTCCCCTTAATACTTCATAAATTCACTTTATTAATTACTTGTATACGTACGGAGGAAGAACATTGTCTCTCTTTTGTAGAGAGAGAAACTTTTCATTGGCTAGTTTTTAGGTTATGTAAAATATGGGATATTAATCATTTAGTATTATTACCGTTGTTCAAATTTAGATAATTAAACGTTACTGCAAGAACTGAGATATAAAGTATCTAAAATATTTTCTGAAATCAAAGTAAGATTTCGAAAACATAAATAAAACATAAGTACGCATAAATAAATACAATATAAGAACGCATAAATAAATACAACATAAATACGCGAAACCCTATGAAAACTTGTTGTATTATATTTAGAGTTAAATGTATTGTATAAACTAGTACTTCAATTATATATTTGAATGCATTCAATTTATCTCCACTGCGTAGAAGGATTGAGTTTCAAAGTCCTTTGAAAATCGACAGCGTCGACAACAAAGAAAAATATACATCCTCCGGAGTTAAAAGGAAAGGGTAAAATAAAAATTCCAAGTGGTAAAAATGGTGAAAAGGAACATTGTCCGTGAAGAAACGGGAGGGTTCCACTTGACTATCTTCCCAGGAGAGTCCTTTGTGAAACCGAGGAGTCGCTGGTTGCTCGTCTCCGTGGTTTTTTGCGCCGGCTTAATTCTCATCCTTCGGTGTTGTCTCGAAAGAGAACTACGGATAATTTTAGCGAGTCACCGTGTGATGATACTCGTCCGTGTTTCTCACATACTTACCAACTCTGATGATAGCACCACGTGGTGGTCATTAAAGCTTCGCGAAAGACGCGGAACGCGAGGACAGCCTCCTCTGCGACGAGAAATATAATCCCGCGTCTTGTTGCTGATGCTCCTTTGAAATAACGAGACACGAACCCTCTGCGATAATTCCATCAAATAGAAAATTATCGCAAATCGCCGTGCTTCCACGAACAGATTACGGTAATTGCGTCACGGCAGAAATCGATTCAGCAATTTCGAAATCTTCGAATTTGCACATTCATCTCTGGTAAAATTATTACAGAAATTTCAAAGAGAGCAAAGAAGAGAAATAATTCGAAAAAAAGAGGTTGTCTCTAAATAAACGTTCATCTGTGAAATTACACCGAACTGTTCGGCAGCTAATCAAAGAAATTTCCACTTGGTAAGTAAAAAGGAAATGACAAGGTGTCCAAAAGAGGAGGCGAAGGCGGCAAAGAAACGAACGACGGAACGGTGTCCAGTACCGTCTTTCTGGGCCCGTAATGAGACCCCTTACGTACTTGTAAGAATGCTACCAGACGCGTTTCGCGCATCGGCGAACGCGTTAAACACGCCAACTGCCGGTGTCGTTCGTGCACGGCCTCTTCTTACTTTTATTCTCCTCTCTTTAGCTCCTTTTCCCGCGTCATTGTTCGTACTGCGTAGTATTGTTCCTTGCATGGAAGCTTCTCGTTTCTGGTCGCTCGCCCATGGCGAATTTTTCAAGCGGGCTTCAGTGCCTGTGACTTAAAGAGTGCTGCCTTTGCATCGTATTTGCATAAACTGATGCATGACTCCATGCTGAATTGCAATCGTGTTCCTTTGCATACGGATGCTGTTCGATACGTGTTCCACGGATCGTGCCGGTACTTTCCACAATCGCTACCAGAAGGACAACACCTACTACCACTTCCTCGCGTATCCTGTGTCTCGCATACATCTCCTTTGATGCTAATGTGGAGGACGCGAAATGTGTTGCGAGACGTGAGCAATGATTGGTTAGATATCTCGGGTTTTAATAGTGTTGCTCTACTTTCTTCTAACCTTTATAATTTTCTACCTGTTTCATTGTGCAATGCATTTGATTTACATTTAATGTTCACCATGTTACTATCTGGATGAGGATGCAAGCAAGACATAAATAATAAGACATTTCTTTTTGCAAGAATAAGAATGATTATCTCATCTCCTACCTTGTAACCTAACTTCTAGTAATTTCAACCTATTTGATGCAATGGATTTGGTTGATATCAATGTTCCTAATATTACTACCTACAGGTGCAACAAAATGTGTTGAGAGACATAAATTCTCAGACATTTTGTAATAATAACAACGATCATTATTCTCTCCTAACCTTTATTCAGCTTTGATCATGTAGTAGATTCGACTGATATTTGTGTTTTTAATATTACTACCTAGTTTAGGTACGGAACGTGTTGAAAGACAATTACATTCCTCAGGCATTTCTCTTATGATAATAACAGTGATCATAACCTTTAACAATTTCAGCCATCTTGAAACGGTCAACGTACACAAACAAATACACAACACTTTCTTCACCTTCTTGCAATCTTTTCATTATTCTCCTACGTCATCGCAAATCCTCTTACTATCTCTTCATTAACATTTAATATTAAATCAGTGATGTATAATACATATAGGGTCATAGAGTCAGGGAGCGTAGCACTGCAGAATCTGGGAGTGTAGAATCTAGTATTATAGAAGTGGGAGCGTAGAATTTGAAAGCGTATAATTTAAAGGACGTGATAATATAAAATGTAATAGTGTAGAATTTGAAAGTGTTAAATCTTCTAATATGAGATGCGGAATGTAAGGAAGTAGAATCTGGGAGTGTAGAATATTGTATCCTACATGATACAGAACATAACCTACTGATACAGAATCTGAAAGTGTATGAGAGCGTAGATACTAAGGACATAAAATTTGAAAGTATCGAATCCGGCGATGTAGAGTATGAAAATGTAAGATCTGAGAGTGTGAAACCTAAGGAGATAGAACCTAAGAGTGTAAAACTAAGAAATGTTGAAGTCTAAAATCGAGTAATATACAATCTGGAAATATGAGATCTGACTTCCAAGTCATAGAATTTGAAAGTACAGAATATTACAGAATAAAACGTAAAATCTGAAGGAGTAGATTCCACCTAAAATGTAAGGTGAAATCTAGGGGCATAGAATAAGGTTATGTTACGAATAACCATAATTACAGCGTGTCTTACACACCGCCAAAACGAGCAGACGTATTCATTTCCTTCACAAATAGATTAAACAAAAATGTCTACCAAAGTGTCATTGTCCAGATTCCAAGAAGAGCTCCATTGACACCAACGCCAAACGTATTTCAACAGAAACCACGAACCGAAAATTGTTTCATGGGCACCGTGACAGAAAACCAGTGACACATTCCGCGAAGAACCTGCGCGAACCCTGCTACGTGCTCGTCACACACAAAAGGGCAACGAGGGAAAATATAAGCGGCACTTTTTATCAGTCCAAGTCAGCTTTGTACTCGTATCGTTCCCTGTACACGTTATTGTTTCGCGACAAGCGTGCTTTCATGCGACACGCGCGTGTACCTGTGTACCAGCAACCACGGTGGCAATATGCATATGCGAGCGGAGTATGTTAACGACGTTCGAATAGCCTCACAGTACTCGGCTACCACCACTGATTTGAATAATACCCGCTGAAATTATTCGTGAACCTTGTTTACCAAGGATGAGTATCCGAGGGAGCTTGTAATCGAACGAATTGTCTCGTAAACTTTTTAACTCGGGACCTTTGTCGACCAACTTACTCAAAGTAGACGAACAATATTATATTTCATTTATTTTTGCTGACTAGTGTGCCAAGGATATCGATAGCTTTTCATATTTTCTTGTATCATGTTAGTATTTAGTAGCTTAAAGTAGAATAAGAGACCGTTGATCAGACTTCCTATGTGAATAATAGAGATTCCAGACTAGAGGACTAAAAAAGAGAGTAATCAGCTTCGTCGTGTCCGTTTTTCCATTCAAGTAGTTTCAAGATTCATTTTTGCAAGTAAAATCAATACATTAATTTTTAAATAATCTAACATCAAGTAGGTAGAGTAGATGTACTATTAACATAATTGATATTAACATTATTATACATAAATCTGCAGAGGTTTAATATTCAAAGAAAATAAGAATATGCGAAGCAAGAGGTCGCTAAAGGAAAGGTGGGTTCGCAATCAGATCGAAGCAGCGACATTACTTTTAAACACGTGCCTCGAACGAGGCTGGTAATCAGCCGGGATGTTATTACTCGTTAGCGGATGCAGCGTGTGCCACGAAAAAGAGAACGAAATACTGTTCGGAGGACATCGATTTCATCCGTTTGCATGGCCGTCGAACATTATCATCTTCACGATTTTATCCGACGAGACATCGTCGTGTAATTTTCGAGCGCAGATTACATAGGGTGGTCGGATCCGATTCCGATCTCACGCCGCGAGACATGCTTTTTAACTTGCTAAATCGTTTTTCTCTCTGGCAATTGTAATTTTCGTTGTTCCGTCGAATACGCGACGCTTGTCGTGCGTTCCGAGACATCGAACGATTCGCCGCCCTCGAATTACCCGCCTGTCGAAGTCGGCTCGGGAGAAAAACAGACGCTTGATAAAAACCCATAAAAAACGACCACTTGATGGAGGATCTCTGCTGGCTATCAAAGAGCAATGGATGTAATTGCATTCGATCGATTTGCTTCGGAGAATGCTGTCGATTCTTGTCTGAAGCTGTCGCACGGTATCGTGAATCGCAGTAGAAATCACCGTGTATAGAACGACCGATTATGACTATAGCTGTTGAGGACACAGACATTTTTATTTGTTTACATAGAAAATTGTTGCAATTATTTTTGTTTATTTCACTTCTGGTATTACAATAGAGTTATATGCCTCTAGATGTTGAAAAAGATTGGGCATCAGGACATCTAATGGAAAATCTGAAGTTTCTATTTCAAAACTTGAAGAGTAAAGTTTCTAACTTTAAAAATTGAACCAAGTCAATCTTAATCTTCAAATAAACTGTAAGAATTCATATAATGGTCCAGATAACCTCAACAAGCAGACAACCTTTACAAAACGTCTATCAAAGAACCAACAAAAGTTCGAAAACGATCTTGAAAGCTAAAATAATCCCCCAGATGAAAAGAAGCATTTGCATCGGGGAAGCCAGGAAGAAAGGAAGTTTGCAAGCTCCACAGGGTGGGACGTTTTGGATGGGCAAAAACGGACGGGTCCGAGTTATTTATTGGCCCGATCCGGGGATGAGAGAGAGGGTATGGTGGACAGGGGCATCGGTGCCCTGGACCGTAGATATCTTATCTGAGACACAGAGTGTGCGCGAGGGTACGCGGCGCGTATACTTACATCCTCGCCGTGGGCCTGATACCAGTCGTTGATAACGTACGCCTAGTATCTGATGTACGGGCAAAAACAAAAGGCACCGTGCAGCCCCCTCTGTACAGCCACGTTGGACCGTCTACGGTAACGAGGATCGATCTCGTTGCACGCTCGATTTATATCGGAGGCGAATGTTTTATGTCGCCTGGGATATTCGAGAAAGCCGTGGAACACGTGCAGCGGGCGCGTCGCGTTATCGGCTTGAAAAGGGAGGAGAACTCTCGCATGCACCTCGCATGGGGACCACCTCGGAGGAATATCGCGATCGATCGCAGGTGCTGTTTGCATCCGGGGTATGAAGTTATAGCGAGCCGGGGGTTATGTAATGCGACCGTTCTACGCTCCTCAACTAAGGTGCTGAACATACCAACGTTCAATTTATTCTATTCAAACAATAATAACCGATACGTATAATGTGCAGCTATTGATCTACGTGTCGCTTAAGAACACCGATATAGAACACTGATATCTTGATATGATATTCACACAGCATCTTCCAGACCCTCGAATGCAGTATCATTTCTCTCTTAGGGTTTATTAATAGTTACTTCAAAACTTGATTATTGGTCGTAAACTGTGCAACTGCTGTCAACAAATGGTCGACGTGCCTCCCCTGTTTATAAATAATGCGTGCTGTAATTTTGCAAAATTATTGTCTATATAGTCTTCGGTGGGTGTGTTAAATTTGGCTCAAATCTGCAGTGCCAAGTTCATGCTCCTCCCCTCCACGTGAGTGGCATTCTAGTGTTACCATTTATAAATCTCTAGTTTACCATGAAAGGAATACTATCTATGAATACTATCTACGGTTTCTACCCATGTATAGTGTCTGTGAATAACATTTATGAATATTATCCATGAATACTATGAGTACTGTTTGCGAATGTCGAAAAATGTCAAATACGACACGTGGAATGTGTAAAAGAGTAAAGTTAATGGTTTCTCAACTGAAATCGGAAGTTGTCCAAGGGTCAAAAGGAAGAGAACGAGTGCATTAACCTCGAGGGGAGAAAGGGTGATAAATTAAGCGAGCTTATCGAGGATCGTTCGCGCGGGTATAAGCTTCGCCCAGAAGCTCGAAGCTGCCCGGCGTCCTCCTGCTGGCGCGAGAAGAGCAGCAGGACGAGCACACTTACGGCGTGCGCTGCTCACGGGTTTTGTTTGCTGCATAAAAAGCGGACATATTGGTTTTACGTTCCCTTATTTACGAGACCATAAACTCGTAGGTAGGATTCGCCAAGTGCGTCGCCCCTGCAGGCGGAGGGGCAACGCGTATTTTTTTGTTTTCGGAGAGTTGTTTATAATGGACAGAACGGAGAATACGAGAGCAGGGGCGTTAATAAATTTCCCGGAGAGCTATTCGCGTGACGATGTCGAATGGATCCGGAGATTTATGGGGACCTCGCTGTCTGATACGCCGTCGATATATCTGTGAAATCTGATGATTGGTGGCGTAATAACATTTTCATGTTTGAGTCCCTTGATTTTATATTAGTCGTAAACCGTTATTTTAATTTTGGGAATTTTTAATTGGGCGAATGGGTTTGGAGACTGTTCGGTTATGGGGATTTTAATGGACCGCTATATGTTTTAAGTGGCTGGCCGTGGTTATATTTAATTTGATTGCAATCTGTAATCTGTTTATTTCCATTTTGCAAAAATTTCGATATTTTAATATTTTTACGTTCTACTTGTACTGCAATGCCTGCGTTTTTATGCGTTTTACCGTACACTTTAATATTCTAAATTGACCAATATCCGTGACTACTTTCTGAGTCATTAATTTTATGCCCGAGTAATGAAATATGTCCATAAATTTATCAATCGTATTCGAATTATGCGAAGAAACGAACGACCTGTCTATACGAAAGAAACTTTAAATATATCATTAATTTGTCAAATATTTCAGATAATATCTTTCGTACTAGGAAAATACTTTCGTAAGTGTTTCTGATGAAAGAAGAATGTTTATCGACAGATAAGATCTTCCGAGAAGATTAAGAACATTTTTGAGTGGAAACCAGTTTGGGGAATTCGCGGGTTGACTAAAAATTCGCGAAAAGGCAGTTCCGATATCTCTGCTCGTGTACGAGGTGTTTGCTCTGGGCGAGACTATCAGCGACGTTCAGTTTTTTCACGATAATCGACGCCGAGGAGTGTCACCGTTATCGAATCGTGAACTTCTACGACTTTAGATAACAAAAGCTAACTCTTTGGCGACGCGTACCAAATCCTACGTACACTTTCTAAGAAGGCTATCGAACAGTTTACTTCGCTCGATATTTCCTGATAATTTATACATACCTTCGTGATCTTTGTAATTCGTAATTATTCAGACGGTAGTACGAACAACAGTTTCTTGTTATATCACCTGTTGGTATTTTTGTTATATCGTGGAGGGAGGGAGAGGAACTTTTGTGATATTGGGACTTAGGAAGTTTTGGATATTGGGACTAGGGGATATTGGGATTTTGGGATGGTACGACTTTAGGATATTGGGATTTTGGGATGGTAGGACTTTGGGATATTGGGAGTTTGGTATATTGGGACTTTGGGATATTAGGACTTTAGGATATTGGGACTTTAGGATATTGGGACTTTGCAATATTGGGACTTTGGGATATTAGGATATTGGTGTTTTAGGATATTGGGAGATTGGGACTTTGGGACTTTGGAACTTTGTAATATTGGTACTTTGTCACGTTGGGACATTGGAACGGAGGGATATTGGGGCGTAGAGATATTGAAGCTTTGAGACTTTGGAACTTTGGGACTTTGAGACTTTGAAATAGGGAGACGTAGGAATATTCGGACGTAGAGATGTTGGGACGTAAGGTCTTTGGGATATTAGAACTTCAGAACTTTGGAATTTTGGACCTCGAAACTCTGAAACCTAGAGACTTTGATACTAAGGCATTGAGACTCTGCAACTTTAGAACCTTGAGATTTCGGGACTTTAGAACTTTAATACATTGAATCTCCCAAAATTCTAAAAGCTCTTTAAAACATTATCTCCTCCAAACTGTAGACTTCACGCAACATCTGAAAACTTCAGCAATACAAATTTTGAAAATTTACGTTCCCCAAAATCCACAACCCAAATTGCAAATCTGAAAGTGAGATAACAAGTCTCCTATAACAAGAGATACGATCAAAGTTTGCATAAAAATCAAGAGTCCCTACAGAACCTCTGAAACCTACAAAATACACTAAATTTTTAATCTTCCAAATAAGTGTCCGCTAACGAACACGCAGAGAACATACATAATTGCCTTCCGCAATTAAAGAGTTAATGACGTAAAAATGGAAACGGTCGGTCGGTAAACGAACGAATCAGTTTTTCTACACGCCGTTGATGTCGGCTCGCCACGAACGAATGACGCTTCGTCCTCGTCAATACGCTCCCTTCGTCCCACGGCTTCGTGCGGCGGATTTACACGCGTAACGAGCTTTTTACGCGCCGCGACACGCGGCCACGATAACACGCTACACGCGCTGCAAACGTAACACGTGTGCCGCCGCGAGTTTATTCGCGATACGCGTCCAGGATCGTTGGAGCCGACTCGCGATTTACTGCATCGCGTGTTCAACGCGATCCTAACTAGACATGTAACACGCCACCGCGACGGAAACAAGAAGCGGATTCTTGCGTTTGTTTCGTTAATAAAACATCCTTCTTCTGAGGTGCCAGCCATTTGTGGCGTGATCATCATCATCATCGTGGACGATTAGGTTCCGCCAAGTTTTGGGCTACGAGCTTGCCGTTGTTCTGATGTATAGCCGAAAGATTGTTGCGTTTTGTACGACACAAAGAGGAGGACGATTTATGAGCATGTCTGAATTACGTGCACTCTACGTCATTATAGTTCTGAACCGAATTTTTTAAATTTAGGTTGTTTTGAAGACGATAGGATTTCAAGTAGTTTTGAAGATGATGATTCAAGTGGTTTTGAGATTACATTTTTTTGAGGGATAATTTATATTTTTGGTATGTTGTTAATTCTTTGTGAGAAAGTCTACATCGTGTGTGTTGTACATCGTCATAGTCTTCAGTTGAGTCTTTTAAGTTCAAGATTTGAAGATGATGGGAGTTGTACTTTTGAGGTTAAGTTTTTGTTACATTCTGGGATGATTTATGTTTTTGCTACATCATCATAGTTTTGAGTTGAATCTCTTTAGTTGAAGTAGTTTTGAAGATGATGGGAGTTGAAGTAGTTTTGAGGTTATGTTTTTGTTGCATTCTGGGATCATGTGCACTGTTGATTATTAGTTTTGTGTCTTATATTTTATGCTTATTAAAATATTGAGTATATTATTACCCCTTTTGTAAAAGCGGTCTCTTTCGAAGACGACAGATGTGATTGATGTGACAACATTATAATACCCAAAACATTTAATTAAATCTGTATAAAATCAATCTCATCATTCAATTGCATTTTAATGAAAATACTGAATAATCGCATAGCACTTCATTTGTCGTAAAAAGTCCATGAAAATCAAGCTTAATAAACTACCCTACAAAAAGAGCAATAAATTAACAAACCCAAAAAGATTACTCTCCCTTATTATCCCTCATAAACATACAAAAAGTTACATCATCAAACACCCAAATAACCAAATGCTTTTTCGTGCTCCAGTAACCGAACAACCAAGAAAGAAACAAAAAATCCTCTTAAACCTCGCATGTTGCAAGAAATGTTTTCTGTTATACTCGAAATTCTCGGATTCGTCCCGCTAATCGTTTAAGGCGTATTTAACTTAATTAGCTCGGCGATTAGCATAATTCCATGACAGTCCCTCAGGCTGACCACCGAGCGAGGGAATCAATTTTTATGCCCGCGTTGCTGTTAAAAGAAACCGAGCAAACGTACCTTGTTTCCTTTTTCTTTCTTTCGTCGGTCCACGTGGGCCAGGAAAGTGCCAGTAAAAGTTTCGGGGCGTGGACAGTAATTTACGATACCGTGCGGTAACTATCCGTAAGTACCGGCGAGAGCAACGCTAATATGTTCGTCCTTACGCGAGAGAGACGAGGAGGAACAAAGGGGATGCAAAGGACGTCGAACAGAACGTCCGCCTTTACTACGCATAAATCTGCGGTCTTGCCTGACCTCGGCTTGCTTTATTGCCGTTCCACGAAAACCCACACCCCGAAACGCTCCTTGCAACCGACGGAACAACAATATAGGTCTCTGTGTATTCGGGTTGCAAATGGACACACTCGTTAAGCGAAACTTGTACTGAATTCCAGAGAAATACTTGATGTTTTGGATATCTTTCTAGGTTTACCATTACCATCTACTCATATGGACAATTCGTAAAGTCGGCAACGCATGGATCTTCGGACTTCAAGATGTCAGGGTTTGCAGTATTTGGACTTAGTGAAGTTGGTTTTGATAAATTGGACTTAGGGATTTTTGAATGTTGAAACTGTGGGATAGAGAAGTTTTAGATCTTCCTGAGTTTCCTGACCTATTTCGAGGTCTTCAAAGGTCCATGTCCCAATATCACAAGGTTTCAATATCTCAAATTCGCAGTATTCCAAAGTTCTAATGGCTGAAGATTCAAATCTCTCAGGGTTCCAATGTCCCAAGGTCTAAACATCTCAAGTTGGAAATCTTACAGGGTCCAAATACTCCAAAGTCCCAACATCTGAAATTCCAAATATCTCAAGGTCCAAATGTGACAATGTTGAATGATCTCAGGGTCCAAATATCTGAAGGTTCTAATATCCCAAAGTTGCAACATCTCAAACTCCAGAAGAACCAATATTTCAAGGTTCTAATATCTGAAAGTTCAAGTTCTCAGACCTCCAACAAATTAAAATACTTGAAAATACCAAGATCGCAATATGTGAAAATCTTAAAGTTCCAATGTTCTGCGCCTAGAAGCTAAATTGCAAGATACCTATAGTTCCGGGCATAATTACTCAAAATCGTGTAAAAGCATAGCAAGAACTCTTCCCTTTCTCGAAGTCAGTTACCATTTACACGACTGAAAGTAAACGTTGCATGCTAATTAAATAAAACGTCGGAGAGAAATCCGAGTTGGCAAGGATAAAAACGAACTTCATTAAAAGTGACCGTTTCCAGGCTGTTCGTTCCGCTCGAACGTGTCCTTACTCTTACACGTAGGCGAGTTATTAAAGAGATCCGGATCTTTACACCTCGGTACGAAGCCCCGTTCAAGATACGCGAAATAATAAACGTCATCGGGATATTAAATCACGTCGTTTAAGCGGTTTAAATTGCTACAACCGTTGATACGTTAAAGAGGACCCGGCACTCCGGCTAATTTCTCGATTGGATCTTTTGTACGTTGCTGATCACGGTACACTTAATCCGAAGAGATTCTGCCTTAATCAATAAGATAAGCCGCCGGATGGGCAATTAATATAGTAATTAGGACGCGTGGCGTTTACATGCCACACAACTCCACCCATTTCTTTGCCACACGGTTCGTTACGTATTCGAGCGATGCACACGCCTCGTGTACGCACTTATGCAACGTCAACGTCGAATAAAACCAACCGAACGAGAATAAAAGCTCGACGGGGGCTTCCTGACCCAACCGAGATGCTTGTTACGATCGATCTACATAAGGACATTACGAACACGGCTATCGATTCTATGGGACATACAAATATTTCCATCCCAAATGCAGCGAATGCGTTTCGACGTGGCTTGTATAAATTGGAACTTGCTTGTACAAATTTCTTTTGATTAAATAATTTGAAAAATGCTGGACAAGGGACACGTCGAGTACCAAAAGTATGTAACAGATGTTCGGAAGGGAAAATTGATTTCTGAGGTTAATACCACGTGTAGCTACTTGTCTGACTAGCTATGGATATTTCTACTGTCGAAAGCACTTACGGTTAACAGATTAATTGCTATCGTGAAAGTAAACGTGTTATGTTAAATTTCAAACAAGTATAATAATAATATTATTTCACATTAATATACATTTTTCTTTATTTCGTTATTTGCGTCACATTTAAGTAATTAAGAGATAGTGGTTTTAAATTTAGTCAAGTTTTTCATTTTTTTTGTGTTTCAAAAATTTAATTTAGAATTACCATTTTTTAGAAAAGACTATGTGTACGTAAATCTATTTATTCACTCTTTACAGGTAAATCCATTTTCATTCGTGAAATATGTAAAATATGAATATTTAAATTTTAATTCAGAATACAATTCATTTATGAAATTTTTTACCCCGTCACTGATTAAACAGAACAGCATTCTTCTTCATAGAAATACTCTCAGCGTATTTTGCACATGTCAATGAATACCGATAGCAAGTGCACGGAAAATTGCATTGGAATAAGTGCAATCGGAAGTGAAATCAAATTAATTCCACAACGACAGATAAGGTTCGAACAAGTGGAAAGCAGCTGGCAGATACGCAAAGCAGTTGGAATCCGGATCAATATCAATCAGGTAGCAAGTGAATCCAGAAACTTGTAACCAGACGCTTCCCATCCAGCCAGTCGACGTGAGAATCTTCCAGTTCCCATACGCGATGTGGAAAGTGGGAAATTGTGCAACCTTCGTATTATCAGCAGTAAAGAACTCCTCGATGTGTATGGGAAAACTCACTTTTACGTCGAACGCTAGCATTAAAACTGCTATCTGATAATTCGAGGAAGATGTATGCTGATTTATTCAACATAAAAGTCATAAAACGCCTTCAGACTGTTACGTTCTTTTACAAACTCATTTTTACATTTTTAAGGATATATCGATGATACATTTATAAATTTCTTTTTAAATTTGATGGTGTGGTGTATGTAATAGCTGGATGTGGACATCTGAACTAACCTAATAATTAACAGAATTCACTGCTAGGTTCCGTATTTGCGAAATTCAAGGCATTTCTTATTAATCGGTACATTACTCACTTCGAAAAGATACAAAAACCTTATAATTTCCACATTTCCAAACTAGTATCCACTTATTCTCAAATCTTAAATTCTTTTCTGAGACCACTTTAACATCAAGTTTGAAGCTCTCTTTCAGCATTGTCTCAGTCATTTTCAAATGAAATAGCAGTGAGTTGCTCCTATAGACTCCTTCAAAATCTGCAACTTGTCACCAGATTCTCAAATCTTGAATTCCTTTCTGAGACCACTTTAATCAACGTCAAGTTTGAAGCTCTCCTTCAGCATTGTCTCAGTCATTTTCAAATGAAATAGCAGTGAGTTGCTCCTATAGACTCCTTCAAAATCTGCAACTTGTCACCAGATTCTCAAATCTTGAATTCCTTTCTGAGACCACTTTAATCAACGTCAAGTTTGAAGCTCTCCTTCAGCATTGTCTCAATCATTTTCAAATGCAAAACAATTGATTAGTCGCTCTTATAGACTCCTTTAAAATCTGCAACTTGTAACCAGCTTTCCAAACGATCACCCCAAATCTGATATCAGGAGGAAGTTTGCAAATGCTGTCTCCCAGCAGTCGTTTCACAAGAGGTAACTTTAACAAACGTTACAATTTCGAGAACGTTGTATCTGAGCATAACACGTATATCGATAGGGATCTTGGTCGAGGAGGCACGTTCAGCGTCTTCCCCGTCGATTAATCGACGAAAGTTCCAGCGAAATCCTTACCAGGTAATACGACAAGCTTCCCGGGGCCCGTAACAAAAGATCGAAGGGCAGGAGGGGCATCTAAGGGAGTGCAGGGATGGTGCAGGGAAGCAGGAGAAAGAGTGGCTGCTGGCCACGTGGGATCAGCGGCGATCGTTAAAGAAATATCGACGTCGTATGCGGCTCCTTGCCAACGATCCACGGAATAGTATCTGTAATGCGATCGCTTTGGCACTGTATGGCGATAGCATCATTAACCCTCCGTGAGCCGAACACTGAATAAGATCTTGTTACGCGATATCCGAGCGAGGAGGGCCCGCGGTCGCCCCCGACTCCCTCACGCTGCACAATACTCGCTAATTAAACGAGCTGGCCTGCCCGCCACCGCAGATACCAGAGCGCGATTGCTTTGTTTTCGTACACGGGACCACGCCACGCTTCCACGGCCAAATTAATTGGAGACGCGATAATAAATAGGGAAGCGCGACGGTTTTCGCAGACAAGCGGCTACGACTCTCACCGCGAGACACGACAATGCGAATGAGACAAGTTGCGAAAACCCGATGCATGACTTCGGAGGCCTTCGGGACGAGCTGCGTTCACTTGCAATTTTTGGAGATACACGCGAAATTCGCCGGTTTTGGACTCTTTGTGTTTTGAGAATTTTAGATTTTCAAGATGGAATGTCATCGAAATTTTATAAATTTTTCTGAGTCTGAAATTATATTTCGGTATTTGATCGAAATTGAAACTAAATTTCCAAATTCTCAAATTTACAAAATTCCCAAGATTCACAAGTCCAAATCTTCACAGTTGCAATTTTTTATATTTCCAAATTCCTACGTCCACAAATCTCCAAAAACTCAGGTTCCACCTTCCTAAATTTCCCTATCCCTAAATTCTCAAATCCTGAGATTCCTAAGTTTCCAAATAGCTAGATCTCCAAATCCTTAGGTTACCACATCCTTAAATTCTCAAATCCCCAAATTCCTGTACCTACATCTAACATTTCTATTATCACTTTTGTTTGATATTAGCAATCAATGTGCATATGTCCCTTCGACAACTCTTGGAGATATACCCCTCTGAATTTGTCGCTCGGCAATAAATCATGAGAAAAGTCATTCGTACGAAACGATCGATTCTCGTGTCAATCGTGTTCCATTTCCGATCAGAAGCAACCCGAAAATATATACGGTATTATTAAACGGCGATGGCGCGACGCGATTCTTGTCCACATTCCAACGCTCGAAGCGACGCGACGCGTCGGTGACAACGTCGGTCGATGCCGAGGATTCGTGCATCCCGGTGCTTAAATTTCACGGCGAGCATGGACGTGCTAATCGCGGCAATCCCGAGGGGAAGCATGGCTGGAATGAAAACATTTCCAGCTGTGACTGCCAGTCTGTCCGCGAAAGGAGCCTTAACTGGCGATAAATCGTCGTTCGATCGCGTCGAAGGCGAGCTTAATTGGCGATATCGGCACGACTCGTTCGCTCAAAGAGTCGTGAAAATCCGCCTCGATGCCTGTCGACGAACGACTCCACGCACGTGTCATTTTTTACCCTTTTATACCGGACCGAACGAGCTGCCAGGAATCTCGCGAATAGAGCCCGTAGAACGACCCTGTTGCGATCCGCCTTCAACGCGATCGAACGAACGACTTTTTTCGATGGGGACGAGAGGGGTCCAAATTGGCCGGAAAAAAAAACCTTCGAGCCGTGTCACGTTTAATCGTCTAATGTTTAGCTAGAAATGTATCCTTTCCGCTGGATTCCTTCCTCCGAAGAGATCAGACCTGTTTCGAGGATCGTTTCAAATATTCTCGGATCTTGTTTCATATCTTTGATCACCGGTATATTGCTACGGCCTTTTGATATTTTGTTGCACTTTTGCGAAGAGCTTTAGTTCTATGGTGGTTAAGAACTGTTGGCTTTTGATAGATGCATATACAGTTTATTTATAAAACTTTCAAACTAACGTAGTCAAATTTTTATGAATGTTGTTTAAAAGTCAGTTTGCAAGTTCTATAATAAACGAAGATTAGGTTATGGATATACAAGAAATTCTTATAAATATATTTATACCCATATATTTATTTACAAATATGTTGTATTTATATTTATTTTACAAAACATTCAATATATTACACCTGCAATTTAATACAAGTGACATACGTACGCAAACTACAAATTATTTCAAACAAGTAACTTTGCTTAAATCTTTATTATGAACAGTTACTTTCATTATTACCCAAAATTCTTCATTTTAAATGTTACAATTTATTACATTACTGATTTTCTATTCTTTGAATTTTACTTTCGGATTCTTATAACCCCTCCGGACGCCATTTTTCTAACCTTAAAACGCATTCATCCTCGAAATTCAGTCACTGAAAAATCTGTGCAGCTGGATTTAACAAGATGCACCTTTTGTCGTCAGAAGGCAACTCATCGGTCGAAATTAGTGTGATTTCACAGACCGGTTGACCATGTAGATAATTAAAAATAGGCGCGGCTGAATTCCAAATCAGCGAACGGCCAAACAGGTGTGGCTGCCACGGGAGACTATGTAGGACCCTCACGCACGAATATTTGAAAACAGGTGTTCGATCGTGGATGTGCGAATCGAAGGTGATGGAGAAAGGTGTGCTGGCACCATTAGATACGCAAATGCCGTCATAATCTGATTAATCTGACACGTTTTGGCGACGCGGTGTCTGGAATATTCAAAGGATGTGTTAGTGACTTCGAATGAAGTCATTAGCCTTGAATTTCGAGAGCACTCGTCTTACAGGTCCATACATTTTGCAAATGGCCGAAATTCTGAAGGCCTATAATTCGTTGAGATTCCAAGGTCCAGCAGTCACTTGAGGTTCGAAGATTCACAAATTTTTATACTCCAAGTTCCAGAATTTTACAGTTTCTAAATTCTGAGATCGCAAGATCAGAAATATTCTTATTTCCTGAAGTTCTAGAGTATAATTATTTATTGAGTGCAAAGATTTACAGTCCCAAAGTTGTAAAGTTTCACAGTCTCAAGATTTTGAAATTTCAAAGTTCCAAATTCTGAGAGTTCCGAAGCTAAAAATTCCAAAGTCCACAGATCAAAAATTTGAGAGCCTAGATTTTTGTAAAACCCGAAATATTACAATCCCGAAGTCTTAAAGTTCCAAAGTCCCAAAGTCTAAATGTTTCAAAGTCTTAAATTTCGAATATCTCATAGTCCCAAGGTCTGAACGTTCCAAAGTCTCAATATTCTAAAATTCAATAATTCTGAATTTTCACGACTTAAAAGTTCAAATCCCAAAATTATAAATCTTCAAATCCCCAAATCCTAAACTTCTCAAATTCCAAAACTCCAGAATCCCAAAAATTGCAGCGAACATGATTCTAAAAAAATTTCAGTGAATTCTCCGTGAAAGTGTATAAAATTGAACACCTCAGCATATTTCCATACTTTCTACTTCCACTAGATTGAACCTGAGAAAAAGAAGGCAATCATTTTTCCGACGACTGTAACAGAACTTCCTGTAGAAAGGATCAGTTAAAATGTAATAGAATACGAAAGTGTATCATTAATGCGATTCCAATTATCGTCTAAAAGACTCATAAACATAGATCGAGTTCGCGATTACAACGCGCAAGAAATTTCACGAACAATCTTTCACCAGGAGGAAATCGTACGAAATCTCCACGGAATACATGCTCGTTCACCAGGAAACTGTCGTTTCTTATTCCAACTGTATCACGATTTGAAATTGTAATTTGAAAATTCTGCTAATGCACACGTGCGCTACGCGATTCCTTTTAACCTTTATCCGCTATTCGAAACGCTCGAAGCGTTTCTACGAAACGTTTTAGCTAAAAAGAACCGCTCTCATCTGCATGAAAAACCGGTGCTCGGTCATCGAATAATTAATTAACAAGACTCGTCTTGTTTAATGTCTCGAAGCAGTTGCTGACAGGTAGCCAATCTGGCGATGAACACATAAAACACGTGTCGCCCGGTTTATTGATCGATGAGCCGTTTTGGAGGAATTATTCCAGACTTTTTCTCCGCATTGCTCTTTAGCCGTCTGACACGTGCACCTTTCGAAAACGATCGAGGATGAAGATTTGATAAGCCAAATTTTTGTAATACTTCGCATTTCATTATACATTTTGTTAAAAACGTTATACATATTTATAGGTTTGACAAATCGTGGAAGGAACGTGGAGGAATTTTGTTTTTGGTAGCTAAAAGGTTAAAGGAGTTAGGAACCAACGTTACAAAAACATGAGCAAAAATTATAATAACTGTAGAAGACTGTGGATGGAAAGATTATGTTGAATCGAGTCATTTTATGTCATACATGTTTGCACTTCTACTATGATTCTCAATTATCTCTCCTTTATCACATTGACTATAGTAGAAACAGTAAGTAGACACAGACGCAAATATTAAGACTGTGAGGTTAAGTTCTCATACAAGACCACATATTCAGATTTCACAGAGCAGGAAGATTCTCTAAAAAGTATTTATCAATAAACAGTATGATTTGTGAATAAAGAAGGTTAATTTATGGACAACTTTTTTCGAAGAAATCAACAGAATGCAATCGCAGGAAGCAACATGGTTTCAGAAGAAATGTACGTGACAGCTCGGGCAACGAAGAAAAGGATGTTATAAAAGTGTTGAATAAACCACTTGACAGCCGTTTGATCACCGAGCGAAAATCTGCAGGTTTACTTTGCCTCGTGTGGAGTCGATGAACATGTAAACGCAGCTGCAGGGCTTAAAGGTCCGCTCTCGAACACGAGCAGCAATCATTGACGATGCAATCGCGGGGGACGCAACGATCCGCGAACGAAGGCTCGATCGAAGCCTGTACTTTGGTCGTACGACCAAACGCACCCTCGAGGATTCGCCATTGTGATAGTAATTGCGAGCCTTCACCTTCGATGGGACCAGAAACCGGATCAACCGTTCGATCCAGATCGAAGATCATGGTCACCTAACAGTCCGTGCGATCATTCCTACAGAAAGGTCACCTTTGGGATCTTTACAAACTGGAGAATCTAGCTTAAAAGTACCTAAAAGTTCTGGATACCGAAACGATGTGTCAAATTACACGTTTGAGTCGAAGTCCTTCATTCTTATCGATAAATGCACTGCAACTTTCAAGATTTCATTAGATGTTCATTTGCAAGTGTTCATTTATAGATGTGGATGTTCATTTATAGATGTGGATGTACACTTGTGACGTGTAATTCTGCAAAGCGTACGTAACGTGTATGTAATTCACAAGATCGGTAGATTACATAATTTGTTTATACTTTGTAAACCTTGACGTATGGAAAATGCATGCACATCCGCAGTGTATAAATGTCATCAACAGTATCAAACGGCTGATCATATACAGAATCTAAGGAATTAAGTGATTAAGAACATGAAGGATACTCTCCTCGAAGCACGTAATGTGAACCTTGATCGTAGCCACAATTACTACCTAACTGTAACTAATTATAAATGTCAATGATTTTGTGGCACCAGTTTTACAGCCGTTAATAATCACTTCATATGATTGAAGCAATAAAGTCTCACGAACAGGTTCAGAAAATAAAAAGCACTTTACAGGAAGACAATTCCATGTCCCAGAAAGGACAGGATAGTTAAGCAGTTAATAGAGAAAATTCCTGGCGTGTTACGGGAGATTATAAAGTCTAAATTGAACATCCAAGTAGAGTAAGGTACAGCTACTAATAAAACGAGCGGCACACGTAATCGTTATGTGGTCGTATGTAAAAAAGTAATATTCTATCCTAGGGATAAAAAGGGGACCTTTGAACTATCTGGGAAACCGTGCATGAGAAGCATTGAATTTCCATGAAACATTAATGACGCACGTTGGAGGAGTAATATGAAAGTTTGCTAACTCAACTTCAAAGCTAGGAGGTATAACTTGACTTTTAACTTTCAAGATGGGGGATTAGACTTAAGTTTAATTGCTGAACTTTGACGTTGGAGGATTCAGCTTCGGTTTAATTGCTCAACTTCCAAGTTGGAGGATTCAGCTTGAGTTTAATTGCTCAACTACCAATTTGGAGGATTCAGCTTGAGTTTGATTGCTCAACTACCAAATTTGGGGATTCAACTTGAGTTTAATTGCTCAACTTCCAACTTTGGGGATTCAGCTTGAGTATAATTGCTCAACTACCAAGTTGATGGATTCAGCTTAATTTCACTGCAGTTTAATTTCACTGTTTGTTTAACAATAAGGAAGTGATCGAAGCGTAAATGTGACCTTAAAAGGAAGCTGAAGAACGGCAGGCCATTTTAGGCAGTCCCGTTTTCTGAACGGCTCAATCGTGAAGCGATCATTTTTTCGCAGAGCCGAGTTTTTTCCTCGTGGGTACCTTTTTCTGCGGGATCGCGAAAAAACAAGATAAATGGCCGCGCGAGCAGAATCGCCAACGGCGTGCAATCAGCCGGCACAATACGCCGGAATACGTCACAGTTAATGGTCCACCTTGAACCCGTTATCCCGAGGACTCGCTCGACCGACGGAAAAGAGGAAACGTGTCGTGTCGAGAGCCGCATCCACGTTCGGTTTCAAGGGTGCAGTGGATATACGCGGTTGCAGGTTGCTGGCAAAGGTCGTCGGGAGGCTTCGAGGTGAGGAGTTCCCACACTTCGAAGCTGCCTCTAGCGATAGAAGCGCACGGGTCAGACGCTTGTGGCCGCCTCGAGCGGCGATCGTGATCCGAGTAATGTTACACGAGACGAAATCATGACATTACACACTTTTTCAATCTTTTCATGCATTCAACAGTACTCGTTTTTATGCAATTGCTTATCTACCTTCGAGGAAATTGCGGTAATTTTGGATTGAATATGATTAGATTAGTGGGGAGCAAATTAGGGTGCATATCTGGGGTTGTTAATGTACATTTGAGAATAGTAATAGATTAGTCATTTTTCACCCTGGAAATTTTACAATTTTTCTTTCTTGTATGAACAGGTATCAAAGTTGCAAGGTCTTAATTGTCCAAATTCTGACCATTCCTAGATACCCAACTTTGCATCTTCTGAATCCACAAACTCCGCAGAATCCATAATTTCCAAATATCCAAATCCCTACATTTCCTTAAATTTCCTAATTTCCAAATCCTCAAATTTCCAGATTGCCAAATTCCCAAGTCTCCAAATGTCCAAATGTCCAAATCTTCAAATCTCCACATTGTTAAATTACTAATATTCAGATTCCCGATTATCCGAATTTCCCTACTACTAAATACCCAAATTTCCCAGATTCTTCACGTTCTACAAATTTCCTAAATTCCCCAAATTCCACAAATCCCGCAAGTCCCCCGAATTCCCAATTTCCCAGTCCCTAAATTCAAAAATTTCCTACACCTCGCAGTGAATCCCCTTCCGACACAAATAACAGAGCAAAATCCCAAGGAAAAGAATCCGCAGGGAAAAACGCACGAACAATTTTTAATCTGTCACCAACAGGAAGAGGCGGTACACACACAACGGTCGCTTGTTTAGGAACTCGAGTATCGAGTTCGCTCGCGGAACCAACTTTCCGACATAAAAACGTACTTTACGCGTCCGGAAGTCGAGGAAAGGAGAGCCGGTGCCTCGTGTAACAGCGTCTGAAAGTGGCTCGGGGCACGGCGCGTGCAGCACGTGATTGTGTCGCCGCTCTTCCCTCTTTCTCCGTTCTCCATCAACGGCCATCTTTCCGTCCTCCTCTGCCACCACCTCTCACGTTCATCCCCTTCCACGCAGACCTCGTACCTTTTCGCCGTTCGACTGCTTTTTGCTTCTCTTTCGCCACGATGGAGAGGACGGGCTCCCACCGCCTCCGCTCGACTATACAGCCTCGGCTCGTGCTGCTTTTGCTGCTTTTCTTGTACCTAGCAGACTACCATTGACGTAGGTAGCCGACATTTCAACACAGCTACAACTTTCTAGGATTTTCACTCAGCTCTTTTCACGCCTCGTGTCTGGCTACCTCGTTCACCTCTTGTTTTGGAACTCTAATTTTTCATATCTCTTTACTTTCTTTTACGGTGATCAATTTTTGGAATTGCATTGTTCGAAGATGAGATTAGAGGTGAAGTTTCTACAATTGGCTAGAAGTGATTTCTGAAAATGGAGAACGAAAATTCCTGTACCTAATTTTTTTGCGGTATTCAACTCGTTGGTGAAAAATTCTGGAGTAGTTTATTTTTTGATATTATACTCAAGTTTTGAATGGAATTATGTTCAACTAAGAATGAAGTTAATATTATATAACAACATTGTGAAAGGAAGAGAATAAATGCACATATAATATTATTATATATTCATAATATATTCATAACAATTTAACATATGCAATAAACCATCCCAAAAATGAAGAAGAGAACATCCAGTAACCCAAAAAATCAAGTATAATCTTAATTTTTCTTTCCAAAAAATTCAGCGAAATGAATTTTATCTAAATTCGCATCTCAAAGTCCGCGCCACAAGAATCAAATCGCGAAGGTTTACCACTCGGAGCAAGAAAAACGAATCGGATCAGAATTTTTCCTGGTTGAGAATCCTTCGTAAGAAATCGCGTGGCCTTTGTTCGAGCGAAAGAATCCGCAAGAAAACGCCGCAAGTACCGTTTCCAATTCCGAGCGTCGAAGCCACAGAAGCAATTCACCGAGTTACATCCGGTGACAATAGATTACCGGTAGTGGTATTTCACGAGCGATTGCCTGGTAATGGTGATCGTGGTGAAATCGGGGTGTTGTTATCGAGGGGCGTGAATGGGTTCTTGACAAATCGTCCCGTTTAAGATCGGTAGTTACGCCAGTGTTCCTAGGCAAGGCGCGTGGCTGGAATGCGGCGCGGCCGTGCTGCCGCTCGCGACTGAAACGCGGCCTGGCCAATAGGAGAACGAGATTGAGAAGCGAGCAAGGTTTCCAAATGACGACTAGCTGGCGTCAAATCTGGCGACTTTTCTTTTTATTTCTTCCTCGCCGGGTTTTTTGTTTAACGTGTTCATCGACGGGGACCGGTCCAGACTCGTAACTCCGTCATTAGCATATACATTGCCAGTCGAAAATTTCAGAACGCTGTCCTCTGACACTTCGGATTATTATTTTTATTAAATTCAGGTAATTATAAAGGATTCTCTTTATCATTCGCGATTACAGCGCTGATAATAAACGACTCTGTAATGGATAATGAAAGTTTATTGCATTGATATATTTAATGTTAGAGGTGAGGGGTTTTTGACATTTTTTATCTTAGGGTAACTATGGTAATAAATAGGGAAAGGTTTTAGTAGACAAGTTTTAGTGGATCATTGTTATAATGATAGGACAAGTATTTAGAAATTTTCAGGTTATTAAGTTCACAAAGTTCCAAATTCTCAAACCTCTAAATCCAGCTTCACTGAGTTCCAAATATTCAAATTTCCAAAACTATGCCACCAAATCTTCAAATCTTCAAATTCTTCAAGTCCTCCCTAAGTCCCAACTTCCTAAGTTCAAATCTCCAAATCTCAAAATTCCTAATTGCCCACGCTTCCGAACGTCTAAATTCCCAATTTTCTATTTTCCAAACGTTTAAATGCCCAAATCTCAAAATTTCCAACATGCCAATTTCCTGTACGTCAGTATCCCCAAATTCCACAATTCCCAATATCTCAAATTCCTGTACGTCCAAATTCGCAAATTCCACAATTTCCTGTACGTCAATATCCCCAAATTCCACAACTTCCTATACGTCAATATCCCCAAATTCCACAATTTCCTATACGTCCAAATCCCCAAATTGCACAATTTCCAATACCCCAATTTCCTGTGCATCCAAATCCCCAAATCCTGAAACTCTCCCGCATCCTCAATTCGCAGACACACAATTCCCAATTCACCGTCGATTACCGTATATTACAAGAACCGATTACTCATCCATTATTCAAATGACTCAACGCAAGTAACCTCGTTCGACAACCGTATCAGACAGAACATTTATTCGAAAACGATTTCGCCGATATCCACCCCCGCTCGACGAGTGGGCGTACAGCGCCGCCGTAGCTCTAAAGTAGCGTAAACGGCAGCGGTCATATATCGTGATGGCGCCAGAATCGCAGGATCCGTGGCCTTAGACATTAACGTTCATTAGGTGGGTCGTTAAGACGGGGAGAAACGACGAGCACCGGAATTTCTGCGACTCGAAATAATATTTCTGCCATGCCCAGGATGGCGGCTTGCGTGTGTCCCTGAAAGCGTGCACAGAGAAACAGTCCGTGAGACAAGGAGAGAGCAGTTCCCGTGGTTTATTCGTAAGAGACGGCAGAGAAAGAGGCTGAGTATGCAAATCGAGGCTTTAGATTCGATATAGAGAACCAAGGTGCACGATTCGAAGGGACTGGCCTCCACCATTCGCCATATATCCTCGTAATTAAGTCGGTCCCTCTTATTAAGCACCGCTAGCTATAGTATCGTTGATTAAAGGAGAGAGACTATGGTGACGATGTTCTCTGCATCCGTGAGCTTTATTTCCTCAAGTTCGTTCGTGGTACTTGGACAAAATTGCTCAACCTTATTTTACCTTTTTACGATTTTGGTATTTTGATATTCTTTTGCTGTTTTTACCAGTCGGACGTCACTCCACTAGTTCAGTATTCTACCACTTTATTATTCTGTTAATGTACTGTTTTATTATTCTGCTATCCTATCATACTACTGTACTACTATTTCCATATTCCATTCTGTCCCTGTACCATTATATTGCTAAACTCATATAATCACATGTTACTCTACTCATGACTATGTTTTATCTCACTCTTTTACTGTTCTACAATTTACAGTATACTTTTACGTCGCAATATACTTTATGCAATACAAAATACTTTGCACTAAGAACTCAAAATCCCTATATCCCTCTTATTAACATAATATTAATGCACCTCTTTATTTAATAAATTGTCATTCTTCAAATACGTGGCTAATACCAAAAGAAAATAAATACAAAAAAGTGTTACAAAAAGTAAACGACCAAAATTCTGACACGCAGGACATCGTCGAAAATATCGAACGGAAACGAATTCATCGATACCAAAAGGAAAAAGAAGATGAAAAGGGAGGGCGAGAAGAATTTCGGTGCGACACCTACCTGGCCAAGCAAAGCAAAAGGCAGCAAGGGCATCGATGCACAGCACGGATCATGATTTATGTAGTGGTACCAGGCTATATGGCCTAGAGTATATCATTGTTGCCATCACAATGGCACGAAATGCAATATTCGTACTCTATCGGGTGCGCTTTCGCATAATGTGTCATAAATAGGCGGCACACAGCGCCGCTTGCATACCGTGCTGAAACAATAACCATTGTGGTGGATGGTGGTGGGTACTACCTATAGGGCTCACCATCGTACCGGCCACGAGAAGCGCAAGATTTTTATCTGAAAAGGGCCTTGACGCGCAGGTGGTCTTATCAGCTCGTCCAGAAACACCTCTCTATAGTCACCATAAGCTTGGGAATTCATTCAATACTTTTCATTCATACTTTTCTCTTCCTCTTGTACATCTTTGACTCTATTACATCTAATAAAATTATTTATTGCTTCAGCATTATTATCATTCATGCTCGAAATTAGGTTAGTTAAATCTGTCCAATTTATTGGGAATAACTCGAACTCCGAAGTTGACTTTTCTTCTGAAATACTCTCCTGTTGTAGGCAATATTTGAATCTTACAATTTGATGTTTGGGTGACTGTTTAATATGTTAATATTAATGGTAGTCTCTACAAAGTATGTCATATTATCATGAACATTCTATGGTTATTAGAAATGCTATTCAAATTAAAAATACTAATCAGGTGATTGATATTTAGGTTAGTGAAACACTCTTGTCACATTTTGCTGTTAAGAAGAGGACACACCGACAATTTTTTAAATCAATGACAATAATGTTTTCTTGACAATAATGACAATTTATGACACTCTAACAACTGCATTATCTGTAAATTTGGACAAAGAGATTAATTTCAGATGTAGTATGTTGAAATTTTCCTATCAACCCAATACATTCAAACACTTAACCAACATTTTTATAGATCAAAACCTGATAACGAATGTATCGTTTCCTGGTGGGTATCACGTCTCTGCACCGGTAAGTATTGCATTAGATCCGAACGGTCCGATGGTTGAACATTAAAAATTCCTTCGATGTTCATGCACACATGTTTGATTTGCTCCATCAGTGGCTACAGCGGACGGGAAACGCGGCAGCTTGCATTGCTGCACCTGCATGTTATTGCACGCCGATTAGAAGCACCGATGCAGACTAGCAGCAAGAACTCTGCTGCGTGATGCAAGAAACGCGAAATGATCGCGACTGCAATCGCGATAGTACTAGATGCGTGATCGTAAAGAGAATTTGTGTACACACGGCTGCGGCTACTAAGTGGAAATTAGCCGCGAAAAGGTCTTCAACTTTTTAGACCCGTGGTTTTGCGATAACTTGCCAACCTGTCGGACGATTTTATCTTCGTCGTATCTCTTCTAAATGCCTTTACGGGTTTATGTTCCGATGCCGCTGCAGAATATTTCACAAATAAAATACGTTCGACCGATCCTTACTTCCATGTTACTCGAAATGAAAAACAGGTATACCTCGGTTACTGATCGTTGCACTCGAGTTACTAGAAAATCATTTTACATTAACATCATCATAATTGGAGAATTTTTGTTGCCACTCATTTATAAATACCCTTCAATTTTTACCGTTATATATGATTACTGCATCATTCTATTATCAGTTTCATTACCAGTTACTCTTTATTACCGACAATGAAACTTTTACCTTATTTCTTGAAGGAATGGTTGAGTTACAACCTGTGGTTTCTGTGAAACTTTTTATGCTCTGCACAAGTACTACATGATAAGATGATAAACACGTTTGACCTTGAACTGCAGGCTTAAGGTCAAAGTCAATTTTAGGATAACCTTCTTCATCAATCTTTAGTGTTTCAAATGTAAAAATTCACAGTGCATTTCTTCAAAGCGTATCAGCCTCAGGATCTCCACAATTTCTTGCCTAACAGGAAAGAACTTGCCGAATAATAAAAGTGTCTAACACCAGGGAAAAAACGAGGAAACGGTGTTACAATGTCGACGGTTGTAGCGCGATCTTGTCCGCGGCATCTTGTGGGCTAATGAAATTGAAAATTGAACGGCCGCGGCTCGGCCGATAAAGCAATAAGGGTTCGGGGCAAAAACTTTGGTACAAGGTTGCGGTCCGAGGCGGCTCGTCGGGGTTGGAAAAAGTCGTGAAATAATCGAGGTTTTGCGATACACCGTCCAGCAAATTCCTGTTCTACTTGTACGCATCTCGTGTCCGTTGGCCGGACAGGAAAGTTCACGCGCCACTAGTTCCTAACCGCAAACACGATTGTCATCCAAAAAGCTGGATCGCCAGCAAAACTAAGCGACTGACCGCACTCTTACCGTTAAATGGAACTTCCAGTTCTGCTGCATTTCATTTTCTGTAGTATACGACCTCGGCATATCGAGCTAGAACTGCAAAAACCTTTCAGGATTTTCCATTTTCTTCTCTTTTACATATCGAAATAGTTTAACATCTGCAACGAGTGTCATTTAAGATAGTCAATGTTAAATGGATACATAACATGGATACCAAGTAACATAGGTGTAGCATTGCATATGTGGATGGATATATAAATAATTTTTCGAATATTTGAAGCATGTTTCTTAGAACCTTGTACCAATTTGAGTACCTGATTGTTTCAAAAGTGTTACGATTTATACAAAAGTGAAGTCCGGTTGTATTGTCCTCCTCTGCAAATAGTGTCTGATCCACAAAAAGGCGACGGAGACAGGAAAGATCCTCCCACAAGACACGTCATTAACACATTTTCGTACAAGAACGTGGTCGAAAAGCATGACGTTACCGGGAGGTGAATGCATTTCAAGGAACATCGAGACGTAGACATTGTGCGGATTCTCTTTCCCTAAGCTCCGTCTACATCCTGAATAATCCTTTTCAGCGTTCCCAGTCGCTGGCGGGCCGTAATCCTTGCAACCTCATCCTCGTTTCCAACTTCTACATCCGCGATGTGGGAGTCGACTGGTGGCCGACTGCTGCGGCTCTCGGCCGTGGGTGTTGGAATCCTTTCACGGATGTTGAAGATGGTTTACGGTCTTGCGAGGCCTCCGACCTTGTTCATCGCGGCTAAAGGTCGAAACACGAGCGTGGGGAATATTAGATGTTATCGTGGACCTCGTACGATACGTACGTACATGTCGTCTTGCCCCAACTCTGGGTTGAAATGATTATAAAACCACATTGGCAAGATATTTGCATCGGTCTACCATGCCTCCTTCGGATGTTGGGGACATCTTATCATTGCTAATCGAAAAATCTTTTGTTTAATTTATAACTGCAATTGGCTGAAGAGCGAACGAAGATGTGAAATTCATTTTTTCAAATATGTAAGAATTTTGAATTGGTGAAGGAATTTGTGATTGCAGAGAAGCATCACTGCAAACTTCAGGAACTTCTGAATCAGTTGAAATTGATTCATAATGATGTTTGGAAATATAAAGATTATGAATGATGAATTATTTTTGTGGGAGTATCATTCTGAGTATAATGCGAAAGTGTGACGCATACACCTGAATGAAATTTAAGTTGTTCATTCGTTGAAATCGCACAAGACTGACTCACACTGCGCCAATGAAAGAAATCAAGATCTTTGTTCATCCTCTGGAC
Organism: Megachile lagopoda; assembly: GCA_036983795.1. Lineage (NCBI taxonomy): Eukaryota > Metazoa > Arthropoda > Insecta > Hymenoptera > Megachilidae > Megachile > Megachile lagopoda. The sequence goes on along the minus strand of CM072797.1, from coordinate 6,904,906 downwards.
GTTCGAATGACGCACAGTCTTTATATATGCGTTGATAATTAGCGAAATTGTAACTTTAATTCTGGGTATATGATAAAGATATCATATGTATTATGAAACGTACATCTCCTTTCTATAAGTCTGAAACTATTCTTGTTGCAATTTTAAATGTAGATACTAATAGGAGAAACAATTGCAATAACGGAGGGAAAATAAGAATTGCAATAAGGAAAAACTGCACTTTCAGTTCTAGGTACGAAACTCCGAAATAAATTTCTAGCGTTTCACAGTCATAAATTTCGAAAGCTTCAGCAGATACGCAAACAGGTTTAACAGTGTCTTAGATAATCACTAATGAGGTTTTCTACTGACCCCAGAGCTAATGGCCACCAGCGATAGTGCTATGGTAATAACCTTCTGAATAATCACACGATAAATATACGATAACAAATTCGCCTGTAACTTTTGCAAAGGAAATGAACGATATATACATTCATTCAAGGAAGCAGTGAAAGTTGGCTATAGTTAGAAATGGAAATTTATCGCTTCACATAAAGGATGACCAGCAAACAGAAACCACAATTTATAAACTTCATTTCAGTCGTATCTAAAAATTTTCTCCAAAAAAGTCAATTAACCTTATCATCTGCTCACAAACAATTCATTAGCGAAGGAAGATAAATGCAGCCACAAAATTCCTCTTGTATTTCCATAAAAACCTGAATAATCGGCGAGCATCCGTGTCGGAAAACCACAAATATCTAAAAGCGTTGACGTGCAGGATTTTACTTTTAAAGTTTGACGTCAAAAAATAAACAGTAAAAAGTAAAAAATTGTTTGTACCGGTTCTTCCAAAGGTGTTTTTCTTGCTTCGATATGTGGACGCTTGATAAGTAAACTAATCGACGGTACTCGTATGCAACTAGTCGAGGTGTCCATAAACGAGGGCATGACTCAAACATAGTGTCACCAGCAAACCTGCTGGCGTCATCGCGTTGTTGCACGGATTGACTCATGTACGTGGGCTAAAGTATGAGAAATGCGTACGACGATCGTGCGAGAAACGACACGTTGTTCCCGCGCTTTGTGGGACGACAATAAATCCGCGTGTGTGCCGATAGAACGCGCCGATGACGACAATGCCGCTATCGGTGACAGCGCCGCAAGCTAACGCAGAATAGAGCGACAAAAAGAATTGTGTCGAACGCTGAATCGTAATTCGATATCGCATTCATAACTACCACTCAACTTATGACAGGCAATTGTATACTTGCCAGTATGATCTTTGAACTTTTCGTCTGGAGAAATTTGGTTATTGTGACAAACTTTCAAATTCACAGACTTTTTAATACTGACACTTTCAGAGTTTTGTGTTTCTACATTTCTAGATCTTGCACTTTTTAAATTTTCTAATTTCTAGATGTTCAAATTGTCAAATTTTTAAATTTCCAATTTAGTAAATTGTTGAATGGAAATCGTTTAAACTATATTCGAATAACTGAGTAATCATTAATTTCTTCGAAAAAAATATAAAAATGAGATAAATTCTTAACCTCTGAACGGACGATATGTTTGGGGTTAGGAAAGGAAATGATCTCACTTTTTATCTGATTATATTCGTACGTTAAATCCAAATTTACTAAATAAACTTCAGAATCGTTCTCAATATGCAAAATAAATGATATCAACATATGTTTAATATGTTTCATGTTTAACCAAAAAACAAAATGTCCAGATATGTACCAATCTGCTTCTAGAAATTGAAATAAATTTTCTATAGCTTTCAATAAATAAATGACCAATTTCAAGATGATTTCCAAACTTGCTGAATACAAAATTAATTATAAAACAAATGAAATAAGTATAGTATAACTGAAAACTATTATTATTTAACAATTTTTCCTGCAAAATTTTTCCGAAGACAAAAGCATGCAACAAACTCCATCTTAACTTTACGATAACTTTTAAGTAAAATGAATTTTTCGGAGGAAAGTGTTACTCGAAAGGTAAGCGTGTCTCGACTGACACGCAAGGTGGGTTGCAGAACGCCAGGCGCGAAATAATCTCTCGATCGAGGCTGTAATTTTTCCGTGATGTAAAGTTATGCCATTCTTAAATTGTACGAGATCGATTCACGAGCGTCGAAATATGCAAATCGCGTATGGAAATGGTTCGATTTTCGAGTTGAGCTACGAGTGAGTCATAAGAGAAATGGGAATTCAATTTGAAGGCTGCACAGTCCCGCGAGTTCTGCGCCAATTTATAACGGCGGCCGTTTTGAGACCGTGGGTGTGAGCAATTCTCCAGTTCATCTAACAATTCCTCAGACTCCCACGCGAATTCTGGACGACGACGACGTGACTCCGGGCGTCGACGTCTGTTCCCTTTGTGTTTGACCAGCCAGCGTAACCGAGAAACGCGCACTGACTTTATCTTCACGCGACACGGCAATTCTCCCCTTGACCCGTGTCGATCAATTAATCTCCCTGTCCAACCTAATCCGAAAAATGAATCGTGACACGCAAATTTATGTCCACCAATTGCGTCTAGTTCAATAAATTCCTTTGACCACTTGGAATTTTCTTGTTCGTGCTGCTGCGTTCATTTTTTTATGCATTCAATTTGCATATACGCTACATTTTATTTCATGGTTGTATCTTGTATTCTAGAGAAGGTAGACTTTACTGTAAACCTCTGGTTTTGCAACTTGTATAATCAAAGTGATCAATTATTTTTAGAAGTTCAAATTTTACATCTTTCATGTGGTCTCAAATTAATTTTCTTTTGAGCAAAATGCATTTTCAAACACTGACAAATAGTTAAAAAGTTACCGTAGTTAAATAGCTTTTGTTAAAGAAATTTAAATATAGATTCTATAGGTAGTACTGCACAGTAGCATTTTAAAAAGACATATTAAACGTAAACGACGTTTTCAACTGCTTTAAAAAAATTTGAAATTATGTTATTAAATTGTATTCCATAAAAGTGTGAATTATCTGAAGTGAAATTTCAGTAATTGAACGGATGAACCATGGCAATAAATTTCTGGAGGAAACCATGCACATATATAGCTTCTATGAGATTCCTAAAGCGTATCCTTAAATGGAAGCAACCACGTGCGAAATTGTTGCACGACCGCAAGTCGACCTAATGCAACTTCTAGATTCCGCAAATTAGACTTTCTCTCTTAGAAAACAACTTTCCCACGGTTAGATACTGGTAGTGTTATTAATAATCATTTATAAACACATTTTAAAGCAGTAATCTTAACTGCGATTATGTATAAGACCAAGACGATCCTAATGATTAACTTTCTTTAGTCATTAGTATCACTTTCTCTATATGCTTTTTATTTTAAATTCACTTTAAGTATATTGAATTAAATTATTATTTGTGAGGGTTATTTGAGTCGCAGGATGAATATTCTTTTTTATGGATTTTCTTATCATGTAATAATTGTATGATCTTGTTATCATATAATAATTATGTATTAAGGATGGTATATATTTAATTCGAAATATTATTTTGCAAGACTATTTGAAACTCTAGTTTGGCTTGAATGATAATCATATTAATTTAGTTCCTTAACAATTCTTTTGTAACAGTACTCTCTTTTCACTAACAGAGAAATTATTCAACTTCCATCGAGTTTTGTTTACTCTAATACATCACTACATTATTACCCTCATTACTTCAGTAATTCAATTCACGAAACCAAGAAAATAATTACAGCTCATTTCAATCGAAACAACGTATAAATAAGGAATAACGTTCGATTAAAATACACCTGTAAAAAAAATACAGTTGCAGCCCTTATCGATGATCATCTAATTAAGAATACTCATTAATAACACGTTCTCTCTATTCTATCTTTAATATCGATTCAAATCATTCATTTTCCCAGTAATTACTTCGTAGCACTATTTTCATTAATCTAACAGGAACGATTTAACATCTTCCAAACATCGTTTACTTTGAATTTATTCAATTTATTTATCACTTTTATCATCGCATCGTTTATTATCGCTTATTCAATTAAACCGGTACACAGAACCGGGGGAACTTTAATTCATCGAGGAGAGGATTAATGATCCAGACACGATGTCTGTGACCACATTTCACGCGTGTCTCCGATAATTTCGCGGAATTCGGGCCACGGCGATAAATCAGACCGATGTAGATGAAGTTCGTCCATGGGAAACCTGTTCGTGCAAGGCCAATGGAGACCATGATTTGTCATAGGTATGCTGCACGGCCTAATTGTACCGCGACCGTACAATTATCCGGTGCTTACGACTAATTTAGCCGATTGAGATCGCATAATCGATACCGGCTCGACGCTTGCTTAGAAATCATTCGCCTTTCTTCGTCCTCTTCTAACAGTCTTCGCACGTCATCTACGTGGTTTATAGTTATTCCATCAGAATATATTTATGAGATGCGAAAGCGTTACGCGAAATTTCTACCCTGCTCAACGACTTCCTTCTCGCGAAACCGTGAGAAACGCGTTTCCATGTATTCCGGGAAAGTTGATAAATGTTTCTTCTACCGCCATTTGCCGTTTCTATGTAACTTGTCTGCGCGAAATTTTAATGTCTTCGATGTCCGACACGGGTTCTTTGAGAGAAATGAAGTGAGCGAGAAAGTGTTTAGATATCTAACTTCATTTAGATCACAAGTACACTTTATTGGAATATCATGAGAATTTAAGTTTCATTTTGGATGCTTTAGTTTTAGTTTTTTAAGGATCACTTGCTGTACAATATAGTTAGACCCTCAAATAGTTAGATCCTCAAATACCTAGATCCCCATCCATAAATCAACAATTACCCAAAACCCCAAATCCACAATACAAATCCTTGATCTCCACATCTTCATATCGATAGATCATATACCTAAATCAGCAAGTATCACCCTAAATCGCTGTAAATTTAAAGGTGTATACTGGTGGAAAAATCGCAGTTACGCCAATGGTACCTTATTTATCAAATTTCAGCAGTGCAACACGGATCGAATAATCTCTTGGTATATCGCGATCAAACTCAAGGATTAATAAAGGGAGCGTACCTGTCGGGTCAAGATCGAAAGCATCGATCGTCCACACAACACAGACACATTCGAAACAATGTAGCCACGATTCGATTACGATTCCACAGTTCATCTCTCATTGCCGCCTACAGAAAACGCGTTGGGTGGAGAGGGTTGTCTGAAATTGCCAGCTGCGGCTTCAGATTTATAAAGGACCGGTCGTTCGTTCGCTCGGTTCGAGAGTCCAGCCTTCGCGATCCGATCTTGTCGATCCGCCAACTTCCTCGGGAGATTGTGTGTGTCAATCGAGTCACCGTTACTATATCACTGTGTTACAGTCCCTAAAAAGTCCACGCGGTTCCCATGAAGCCACTGTCGGCAAACTGCAAAAGACTGGATCTCTCTCATTGGTATTCTGCACCATTCCCGCCGATGGAGTGCTCTATTTTAGGAGCGACTCTATATGATGCAGACAAATTGGCCAGACTCGAGAATTCGGCGTGAAAACGTTTCTCAGGGTTTTTGTGCCAGGACGTGGCTGCGATAGATGAATTTTAAACACTTGTTCTTGTTAATCGACCAGATTTTTATCGTTCTTCATTTTTTTTATTGTACGGCTTCGGATTATGGAATTTTTGAATTTAATCAGTAGCGATTCGGAATTTGGAAGTTTGGGGATTTGGAAACTGGCATTGGGGAATTGCAAATTTTCTAATTAGGAATTTGGGGATTTTGGAATTTAGGGATTTAGGAATTTGGGGATTTTGGAATTTGGAGGTTTGGGGATTTGGGGATTTTTTAGTTTGCAAACTTAGAAATTTGGAAATTTAGAGATTAGAAACTTGGGAATTTTGAAATGTAGAGATTTGGAAGTTTAACAATTTGGGAACTTGGGGATTCGTAAAGTTTGAGAATTTGGGAATTTTTTAATTTAGCGATTTCTTAATTGGGAAATTGGGAAGTTTGGGGGTTTGGAAACTGAAATATGGGAATTGGAAATTTGAAGATTGAGAATTTAAGTATTTAGAGATTTGGAAATTTAGGGAATTGAAGCTTGAAAATTTTTTCAAAATTTAGAAGGTTGAAGGTGTAGAAACTTGGAAATTTTTTACTTTACCTGCAAATTAAGGAACTTGAATATTCAAGAATTTAGAAGCTCAAAAATTTGTGATCTTAGTAAACAAATTTCAAAACTCGTAAATACGATCCTCATCTATTTCTATCACCCCATAGAAGATTCTACACGAAAACTACTCCCACACAATGTACCCTTAATCGTCCATCTTGAATCCCCCCATAAAACGACTAAACCATAACCTCTACCCACGTATTCCCATCATTAAGATTGTGACTACCAAACTAAACCAAAGTTGGTTCAATCACCATAGTATTTGTCCTTAAATGGACAGTAATATGGAAGGTATGTGATCGTTGCGTAGGATGTCTCGTTTTCCCGCTGAAATACACGCGTGTTGGCGACCCACGGTGGTTTAATTAAAGCGTGGCGCAAAGTTAATTTATGGGAAAAGTAGCGGCCCATGAAGAAAGCAACGGAAGCCAATTAGGCCAGAGCCACTTCATCGGCAGCAGCGCCTTCGCTTATCGGTTAGCTCGTTTTTTCTTTCTTTCTTTCGTTCTTTCTTTTTCTTCGTTCGTTCTATCGAGGAAGGCTCGTTTGTCCGTTGCACCGCCCTTTCTTTTGTCGCTGCCTCGTTACGATCCTTGAGAATGCCATGGAAACACGGCTTCAGCACGATAGAGTACGCGACGCCTCCGATAATTAAGACTTCTAATTACTTTCAACGAGCTACCTTAACAACTTCCACTATCTTATATCGCTGTGTCGCGACGTTGTGACACAGTTGTCATGTGTCCTTTTCAACTGTCTTTTATTTCATGTTATTCACTTTTATTTCGCTTTTATTCGGGGATGTTTCTTCTGGGATTTTGTTGAAATTGTGCGTGGAATATTTTGGATGGCGGAGAAAATGGTTTTCGAATTTGGGTGGGGATGTGGGAAATTCAAAGTTTGAGGTCATGTTTGGAAATGTGGGAGTTTGGGGGGTTACTTGGGGAGGTGGAAATTTGGACGTTTAGGAGTTTGCAGATGTAGACAATTTGAGCATTTGTAAATTTGGGGGTTTTAGAAATTGGGGAGTTGAGAAATTAGGGATTTGAGAATTTGGAAATTTGGGAATTTGGGAAGTGAACGATTTAGAAATGTGAGAATTTGGGGATTTGAGAAATTGGAGATTTGTGGAATTGGAGACTGAGAAATTGTGATATGAGAATTTGGGGAGTTGAGAAATTGGAGATTTGTGGAATTGGGGATTGTGAAATTGTGATATGAGAATTTGGAGATTTGAGAATGTAGAATCATCTCAAATTTCTACCGGTTTCTAAATCCTCAAATCTCTAAATCTCAAGTGTCCCCGATTCCCAAGTTTCCAAATCTCTGTACCTCAAATCCTACACCCAGACAAAACTTTCCTAGCAAATACATACGATCCACGTAAACATTCCTAAAACTGATCCATCCAAACAAAATTTTCCTCCGAAAACTTCCTACGAACCTCCACCGACAAGTAACAGTATCGAAATCTGATATATTAATTATTAACTCATCAAGGGAAGCACATCGACGAAGGTAAATCACTTTCATCAATCAAAGCCGAACACTTAATGAAACCTTTAGCCCGGAAATTTCCAAAGTTGGTCGAACGAAAAAAAAGTTGGAACGCCAGAATGAATTAGCATTCGACATATGATGAATTTATCTTGGTCGTCGGCGTAAATTGAGAGTTTCTTAAGGACGGAAGACGTCGCAAGGTTAGACGAGCGTGTCAGCTGGTGCCCGCGAGGAACACTGCTCTACGGAAGGTCCTACATCACGTGTGTATAGAATTCCTTGTCGTATACTAAATTAACTTGGACGAGCTACTTTCGGTCTACCCTGTATCGAGTTCCACGCTACCGGTATACACCCGGGGTCATTCGATCCCAGGTTTCACCAATCTGGCCACCTGTCATCAGCACACGCCTAATCCGGCGATGTAACGTGATAGAAAACAACGTGATCGCAAAATCACTGACAAAAGACAGTTCTGTCATTTCTATTTTGATGTGCTTATTGAATTTTCAAATAATTACTGGGCGAAGAAAAATTTTTGTGTGTGAAGAAAATTTGTGAATGTGAAGATGGAGGATTAAGTTATATATAAATTTTGAAATTTTGAAATTTTTATATTCACGAATTCTTAGGTTTCTAGATATCCAAGTTCTTAAATCTCATTTTCAAATTTCGAACTTCACAAATTTTTAGCTCCACAAGTATCGATATCCACAAATTCTTAGATATAAATTCCTGAAGCCACAAATTCATAAATCCACGTATACTATATCCACATTTTCCGAAATCCACTTTCAAGGTCCACAAATTCGTAGATCAATAGATTCACACAGTACTAGATCCACAAATTCCTAGATCTAGAAATTCTCTAAGTCCCCGAATTCCTATGCCCTAAAATGTCTACACCTTCAATTTCCTGCATCACTAACACCATTTCTATATTTCAAAATTATCAAAATTCCATACGTTCAATTTCCAAGTTCCTAACTTCAAGTTTAGGCTTTCTAACGAGTGTGTATTTTCTTCTTGTTACCATATTTTTCCTAAGAAAGTCACATTTAATAAATTAACCTCGTTGCAAGAATAATAAACGTCATCTTTCCTACGGTTACCGTTTTCCTGAAATAACCTAACCCAACAGCTTTCCAAAAAACGGTATTTTCAGGAGAATCCTTTATCTCACGCTCATCCTCTCGCGCTTATCGAGCCACCCCGGTCGAAGCGCGTTTACAAGTCAGCGATGACTGCCTGTTCGAGCCCGCTTTTATCCGAAAATCAGACGCACCCGCGCACAGCGTGCATCAACGGCGAGATAAACGCTCGAAAAACGAGCAGGAAGAGGATACGCGGGTCCGTGAAGGGTTAAAGAAGGACGTGACGACGGATCCAGCCGAAAACGAAGCAGAGATCGGGGCAAGATGGTGGAAAAAAGTGGGGAAGAAGGAAGAAAGGTACGTTGGCTACTACCGTCCTACGGCTACCGGCGATAGCGGACCAACATGGGGCCCAATTAAGGGTCCTCGAGGTACTATCTATTCAGAGGAGACACCACGAGCCCTGTGGAACTCGAAAATGTCAAGCGGGCGGACGTGTCGTTAGATCGTTAAAATACCGACCGTGAAACTACCGAAAACTGGAGGCATTCTAACGGCCGGGATCTTGTTTTCATGACGGTACGTCGATACGTCCTCTATCTTAGATGTTCACGATAAGAAAATTAATTTCCCGACACTCGGTGTCTTGTCTTTACGAGCACGCGATCGCAACCAGTAATGCGAGACGAATCGGAGTTAACGCGAAGGCACTATGTACTAAACATGTCGTGGAATCTGGATTTGCCGCCTGAAAACCTTGTGGACTGGTTAGGTTGAGGGACTCAAGTACTATGATTTGAATTTTATTAGTTAGAGTATTTGTATTTGATTGGTTAGAGTAATTCATGAGTAATTCGAGAAAAGACAACAATAATTACTGACAGCTGAATGGCAGTTGGACAACAGGATTAAATTTGCTTTTATTATTCAACCTCCTGATGTCCTTTGTGTACACCAGCTTGTTGTTTGATCATATAAAATTCGTGTATATCATTTCTATGCATCTGTCTAAAACACCTTGGAGAAAATCATAACCAATCGCCATTTTGTCAGCACCAGTACTTGTAACCTACCTTAACGCTCAAACGCTTTCGAAGACATAGAAAATTAATAGATATTACTTGAAGAAAACAGGCAGTAGGAGAAATTATTTATATATAGTCTTCCGGAACTCATTTTGCAAAATAATAGGTTAGGTCCCCTTTTCAAAGAACAGGATATAGGAAATGAAATTAGTTTTCACGATAATTATAATTTGTTAAAACATCAGAATGATTTAATGTTCCAGTTTTTATCTAAACGAAGCGTAAAAACGATATTCGTGTTAAAATGCTATAACCGCGTGAATTAGCTTGACTCCAGGTGTAGTTAGTAGCAAATGAACTCCCCAGGACATTATCTTGCAAATAATCATTTAGGATGATTATTTTCGACGCGATTTAGATACGCACCATTTCTTGGTAATGAGTTTCACGATCAATAAAGTTGATTACAATTTCCGTAGCAATTCTTACGGACTGCAAATTAACCACGTTATTATACAATGTTGAAGCATTTCTTACGTAGATTATTAAAGTCTTGTTTAGAAAAACTGGGAACTTAATGATAAATTAAAGTTCTAAATCATAATTATCTTATTATGTATACAAGATTCAAGTATTTATCTTAAAATAACCTTAGATTTTTAAATTAACCACGTAAAGAAAATGGGATTGGTACAAGAAAATGGTACAATATATTGAAAAGAGAAATGTTTCCCCTTAAATTCATGATTCTTTTACTTAACCTCAAAACTTATCCTTATAAAGAAACAGACATATTAAATACTAATGTTAGGTGCCTGAATCACTACCAAATTGCAACCAATTTATGATCCTTTCGAACACAGGTTCCAAACTTGTTCTCATAAAGAAGCTCACATGTTTCAAACTTCCAATACTTAAATCACAATGAAATTACAATCAGTTCGTAATCGTTTCAACTTTGTCTCATAAAGAAGCACACATTAAACTGCCACTGTACCAAATCCTGATCAAATTACAATCAGTTTATAATCTCTTCGAACATAATCTCCAAATTTATTCCCACTGCAAACTGAATCTCATAAAGAAACTCGCGCGTTCGAAAGTACCGATGTACCAAATCACGATCAAATTACATTCAGTTCATAATCTCCTCGACCATAACCAAATTTATTCCCGCAAGGATACTCCAAAAGTAGCAACGTTAAAAACGAAACCAAGTATTAACCGTAGAACAGCGGTATATTAAATATTCTCCGAATTGAAAATTCCCACCACGATCATCCTGCACGCTCCATCTCTCCGAGCATAGAGCACGAATGATCCTTTCAGAAAGTATTAAAGTTGCTTAAAGTCGGCTCAATGCTTTCATGTATAAAATATCTCCCCCCGGGCCGGGTCGTGGCGATGTTCCCGAAATCCCGGGATCTTCGAAACCGCGGTTATTTATTATGCAAAGCGTGGCCAAGCCGGGCCTAGGGTCCTATGCTCTCTCAAATTGAAATTCTGGGTAGCCCTTCCGCGGAACCTTTACGGTACGAGGAACTATTAGAGGGTAATGAGTTTCTCCGGAGCTATCCTATCTCTATGTTGCATGGTAGCACGGTAGTGGCTCCTCTTATCTTAGCTCAGATCCAGTTCAGCCACTCCTTTCTCTAGTATCCTTCAGGCGTCTTTTGATCCCTTGCGAGGACTCCAGCCACGTAGGACCGTACACAATTCTGTCCCGACAATTTAAGGCGGCCATTCCGAGCGTGTTGTTCGTTCTCTAGGAACGGCCAAATATCACGTATTTCGTCTACAATAAATTCCTCGACCCTCTTTGTCGGCGCTCGACCGCCTTTGGCTTCTGCATTAAGGACGATAATCTCCCGATGTGTCCGGTCAATGTTTCGAATAGCTTTTTCGTGTTACTTCCACCATCGGCCCGGTGTTGACTTACTAATTTTCAGGCATTCTGATCGGTTACAGATTTCAGATATTCCCTTACCGATTGATCCAATATCCTCTTCGCTTACTCTGACAGTTTAAAAGAGGGGAGTAAGAATATCACATCATAGAACTCTAAATTCTCTCATTACCCTGCAACAATCTCAATCCAGAACACCCTCGCAAACAAATCATTGAATGGCCGTTTTCACAAGCCGATAACCAACGGCTGGTTCGAAAATGACGAAACAAAGGAACCGCTCATCGACTCTTAACTGTAGCCTGTTCATCAAGCAGGCAACAGTCCTGAGTCACCCTTTAAGGCGATGAGTCCCGGCGATAACAGCACGTGTCCAAACCAATTGGCAAGTGGGCATTGCGTCCGGATCGGCGACGATCGTGGGTCGATCGAGTTAAGTCGTATCTCGAAGGTACAGGTGGCTGTGTGATCGGAGGGCGAGGCTGGGTACCCGAGGGCCAGCGGGATTAATATTTCGGGCACGCTCGCGCAAATACAATGACTCGCGTAAAAAGGTCCAGGTGAGGCACCGTTGGCAAAGATTGCCGACAACTGTGACTGCGAAACAGTTGGACAAGGGAACGAGAGGGGGAGGGTAGCTGGGATCGCTGAGAACGCGGCGTGCAAGATTGTACCAGTTTTTCGATCGGCTATTGATACCATTCAAGAGGTCCCCCCCTTCCCTGTATATGCATGAGCTTGCGAATTTCTTTCGTGGCCGCACGCCCTTCGTGGCCGTAAAACGAATCGCCGTCTACGTACGGCTTTATGCGCGTTTTTCGACGATTCCACGTCAAGCTGTCCCGCCAAGATGGCCGTGGAACGAGGAAAAAAAGGACACGGAGCGAGAACAGATACCATCTCGTGGCCGGTGGCTGTTGCGCGATGAAATTTAAATGTCTCCGCGCGGACGGCAATATTTGTTCGACTTAAATGTTGGAACGGCTCCCCCTTTTTCTCGGTTTTTTGCGTTTTCCAGAATCGGGACGACCGAGGCAGGCCGGGGAGCGTGATTGAATGCGCGATTAAAGGACCAGTGTGGGCCACGAGTTATGGCTGCCATGGGTCGAAGGATGTTATGGACTCCGAGGAATATTTTGAGAACTTACTCTTCCAATTGACCACTAACAAGTACCATTAATTTCGCAAAATTTACGAATTTGACAAATTTTCACTTTGATAATCAAAGTGGATGATACTGTGGATGGACGCATGGTGTGGAGTCAGAATTATGTTGCAAGTGCAGTTGTCATTATCATTTGAATTTGGTTGATTAAAATAAATAGAATAACAATTAATCTTGAATTTCTTGCAACATTGTACCATTTGTACCTTACTCCTCCATCAAGTATGGCTACATATTTCTTGCAACATCAATATCTACATACAAAATTATACAATTTCCAAAATAATTTAAAATAAAGTTTCCAGGTACTTTGTAACAAACTTCTTGCTTATTTTTGTTCAGAAGTTTCTTCCTTTTTGATTTTGTAAATGGCTTAGAGTTGGTAGACGAAGAAAAAAGTAGTGTAGAGTTAAGCAAACCAGTATGCAACTTTTTCCGTGTTTAATAGTCCCCCAGGGCCATACAACGCGACTCTGTACCCATACCTCAAACAACTCGTTTTCGCTCCTAATCAAGAATCAAACTCTCTCGAACTCGTCGTTTCCCGGAAATGACCAAGATGACCAGTTTCTGGATCGCTTCTATTAGGCTGCTTAGCACGTAAACACGTAAGCAAGATCTCGTTCGGAGACAACTTGTACGGTATTTCCTCGTTTGATCGTGCAACCTCCTCCCCAAACCGCTCGAAACCGCCTCACGGTCCGCTTCCATCGAAGATTGTCGGCAATTAGGCCGTTTCTCGGGAACATAATTAACACGACCGGTGTTAATGAGGCCGGGAAGGTGTCGAAGTTGTACGGCTTCTTTGCCGACTCGACGAAGATCCAGAGATGCAAACTCGCACCGGACAAGTTCGGAGTCGAGGAACACAGGTAACACGATCTTATATTCGCGACCACGAGTAAATAATTAAGTCGGTTTTCGTCTGTCGAACATTTCGAGATTTATGTTAGCCCTATGTTAGGTAAACCTTAATTCCTTGCTGAAGGGGTCCTTCGATAAAGTCTTAGGCTTAGAATCTCTGTCAGATTTTTTAGGTTTTGTGGGCTCTGAAGAACATTTTCCAGATAATTATTTATTTTAGTATGGTTCATGAAAATTATTTCTATTTTATTTTTTGTTTGTGGGAGAAGAATTTGGACTTTGAATCAAGGTTCTTTGACCGAAGGATTGTATAAGATATTCTATAACTTGTTTATGTATTTTACCTTCAATTTCAGTGAATTAGGTTGACAATCGAATTTACTACTTAATGATGAGTTGAACCAATATTTTACTTCTTCTGTTGTAAAATCTGATCGATTTGAAAATAAATTGTATAAGGATTTGTATAAAGAGTCGTACATGAAAAGGTTAGAAGAAGGAGGTTTACATTAATCATTAATGAAAATGTCACGGTTTAATCTTGATCATAAAACTATTTCACACGTGTCGAGCAACACGTTTTCTCACGGCGAAAGACGGTCGAATGTGAGAAAATGGAGAAACATCGTCATTGTTATTGCTGTACATATGTATCCTGTCTATTATCATAGAAATTCTATGTGAGCTTCAAACACCTAGTTTGTCCAATGGCTCATTCATTTTACAAAATACCATAGTCATTCTACATCAATACTTTTCCTAATTTTCATATAACTTCTAATAAATTGCATTTCGATTATATTCAGTAATGGCGTATCCAGCTTAACCTCAATATCAATTTAAAATTTATAACCCAAAGATTCGAACACATTAATTTTCTATCGACGAAAGATTTCCAGCCGAATAAAGCACGAATACTTTGTTCGATGTTCTCGTTTTTCGTCGACGAATACCGATCGGTATCGATACAAAAACCTCGTTTCAACCTTTCGACCGATCTCTATCTATGATTTGACACGCGCCACGTGCATCATATTTCGCGGGCTAACCTCGATGAATTAAAGATACAGCGCAGGTGTCGATGGATCCTCTCTACAACGTGAATCTTGATTTGTTGGTCACGTTGCATCGCGTGTGCTTTTACGGGAATGCATAAAACATGTACGAGTTATTTTCAGTAAAAGAAAATAATACAAATTTAAATTCATACGATAAACCGTATTTTATATATTGACACATTGCAAGATATTACATCTTGTCATAGTACTAATATAATTTTAATAGCAGCAGAATAGCAATACTAATAAGAGCAGTAATAGGTGTTCTTAATCTTTGAGAACCACTGTAGCGACGTACATAAACGTATCAAAAATCGCCGACTGCGTTAAGAATTAATAGAAATGTTTGTACAAGACCGTCAGCAGATAACTCAAGTGTATTTTTATCAAGAATCAAGAACGTAAAAGGCGATAAGAGAACGGAGATTCCTCGGAGCCAAAAAGAAAAGCGAATCCCGCCATATTCCCCCGGTGAAAAAGTGTCGTTTTCGCCTCGGCTAACTTCTTCCAGCTGAAATAGGAGATACTGGTGCATTTATTGGCTGTCTTTAAACCGACGAATCCTGGAGGGAATTTGGCGAGAACTCGGCTCGTTTCGTGCTCTCTTCCGAGCGTAACGGCGCACTTCGAATTCATTAGGACGCTCCAGAATGAATTCCTCCTGGCTCGAATCCGCTTCACGGCCGTCGCTCGTGCAATTTCCGCGTCCCAATTAAAGCGAGCAGACAGTTTAACCCCTCTTACCTAAATCTGTCAACGATAGGAATCGACAACGTGGATACGCGCCGATTCCACCGACCATTCTTGATTTTTATTGTTCCGATTCTTCTATCGCGTCTTGTCACTTCGTTTCCACGCTCGATCCAATTTCTTCTTGCCTCGTCGTTGTTACACCTTTCTCGAAATTCAAATTGCCGTTGGATAAGAAAATATTTATTAAAAGTCTTTGAAATGTTAATTGAAAAATACTCGAATTGAAATATTTCATCATTATACTTGATCATGTATACTTTGTTACTCGTGTTGATGAACAATTAAGATGGTGTCGAATTGCAAGTAAAATAATTCTAACTTTATCCAGTAACTGAGGAAATATTTAACTACAACATTCTTTTATTACTGTTCATAGTTGACTATTACATTTGAATCTTTTTATACATTAGCTTATACATTGAAAATTATTATAAGAGACCGACATTTTCTTGATACTAAATTGACGTAAGTATATGAAATAATTTTTCTAGTAAGAGTAATGACGTCATATTATACTAAAGATAAAAATTACCCTGGTAAACAACTTATCTTGTACAAATGAAGTCTTATAAGAAAATAAAATAAAAGCCTAAACCTATACTGATGATTTATCCCTTAAGAATAAAGTTATTCCACATTTTAAGAAAGCAACAGTACATCTAAATTCCTAAAACCGAAAGTGTTAAATGGCAGTAAATTATCGAAAAATCGAGTTACTTCAAATCACCGAAGCAATTTCCCTCACAAAAGACGTTCCCCGAACTATGCAGCTGCTAACACGCTATTATGCCACTTTTGTGAAAGAAATGTACCTAAGGAGTCTCGCAGCAAATAAAAAAGAGTCTAGAAGATGTCGAACACGCGGAGAACCGATGACTTGCATAGAGAGACATACGAGCGTTCCCATTCAAGTCACAATTATCGAGAGCTCGACACGGAATAAAACATAACCGATCTCGAAAGACGGTTTTCTAGTTCGAGAGAACGTGGTTGCGGCAGCTGTTAGGTCGATTTAGAAAATTATCGGTGATGCTGAAGCACCTCTGTGCACGTAACGTGGCGTGACTATCGCACGCGACCACAGCCGCACAATGGCCAACCATAATCGTTTACCTCGAAAAAAGGAAGCCGTTCGTGGCCCCGAGGTCTCTTTATTATAATAGGAGGAACGATCTTGACAGGCTCGAGGTCCGACGCGAGCCACACGACGATTCTACTTCGACAAAGAAATGGTTCGTGTTTCCTAACCTTCGTCATAAACCTATTTTTCTTTTCCTTTTTTTATTAATCAACTCTTGGTTCACAATTACGCAAGTGACGCGTTACATATGAGTGTGACGATAGTATTATACACCTGTTATTACATAATTAGGATCATTAAACCCTTCAACTATTATTAGGTCAGTCAATACTACAATATTAAAACAGACAAAGAAAATTGACATTTTATGTCCATTTGGTATTCAGTCGTTGACTAGGCAAATTATAATTAGATTTGAACTTGAAGCGTAAAAATTCGAGTAAAATTGATCATAATTGAAAGACGAGTACGTCATGCGTCAGACTCAAGAGGTTAACCTAAATTGAATTATAAAATCGAAGAAAATTTTGATATAAGGGTTCAATACCTTAGTTTGTATGTTTAAAATCCTCATATTCATATTCATTTAAAATCCTTCACCCATACCAATATTCCAAAGTACGAAAATCCAATATCCCTATGACGCAATACCCCAGTTCTTAAATCTTGAAATCCTCATGTTGAGAAATTGCTATGACCTCATGTCCCAGTACTCCAAAGTCCGGAAATACCTATACTTCAATATTTCAATATCCCAAAGATCCAAAATCCTAAAGTTCTAATAATCTCATACCCCAATATTCTTATATTCCAAAATTCCAACGTCCCAAAGACCTATGTCCCAAAATTACCATATCCCGAAATTTCTATATGTCAAAGTCCCCATAACCAAATGTCCCAAAGTCCCAAATTCGTCATGTGCCAAAATCTCCATATCCAGCACCCCAATACCCCAAAATCCCATATACTAATATCCGAAAATCCTCGTATCTCCACACCTCAAAATCCCCATATCTTCATATCCCAACACCCCAAAATCTCCATATACCAATATCCCAATATCTGAAAGTTCCAATATCCCAAACTCCCCATACCCCAATATCCTAAACCTCCTCACACACCAGCAAAATACTAAATAAGGAGAATAAAAACGAAGCTGATACAATGCACAAAACATCCGTGTTGAAAAGAACGGAACTAGCGATCTTCGCCAGGCTGGTACGCTGTCAGCCACGGTTATGGGAGGTAGTTTCTTAGTTTATGCCCGCACTTGCTCGGTCAGATAGCCGTGTTTAAAGCAGCGGTGTCTTGGGCGGAGTACAATTGCCAGGATTCGTGGGGCAGTGCGGTTGTTCTTTACACCTCGTTGTTTCTCGCAAATTCTCATGCTCGCCAGTGCTAAATCACCGGAGCAGACAGTCGTCGAGTTATAAAGCTTGCCAGTTGGCTAACCGGCGTACGTACCGAACCAGAAGCCCCCTTTGCGCTGATGGAAAGATGCACCGTGTAAAAACCGTAAGAAAGTATCCAGGAAAAATACTGATACTCGAGAAAGTCTGCAGCCTTACGACTTCCAGCGTAGGGGTTAGGTTAACCTCGTGTTAATGAGCTGGATATACACCAACCTCCGGTTTTTTCTTTCGCTCTTGTTATCCCACTTGTGGCATTAATTCGAAAGGAATTTGCTTTTTTTGATCGTGTTGCTTACATTTCTATGGAGAAGATAATTGTAGATGAAGATTGTTTAGTTCTGATCAATTATATCAATCACTTTAGATGCATAAATTTTTATTTTATTAAATACCTTCTTAGTTCTTAGTTATACTACCATAGTTATACATAAGATGTGTTAGGAAATGTATGTATAATTTTTAGAATTTATTTTTATATTCCAATTGCAACTACTAATGTTATCATTAACTATGTTGGGACTTTTAATTTAAAAACATGTTTTACTACCTTTACAATCCTGTAGCAAAGAAGACTTATGAAGAATATGATAAAAATAAATTTTTTTTGGCATTGTTGAAATACTTGAATTTAACCAAATGATCGTAATAATGAAATTCAACGTATATTACAGTCGTAATGTACCCGTAGCTTGAACAAAGAAATTGTTTCGTCCGTGTGTTTCGATTTTCAGTGTAACAAGGTATTTAAAATGAAACGAGCACTTTACATAGTGATTTGCCTCGGTTTTGTCGCGATACGGTGTCATTAAGTGATAACCAGTTCGTGGCAGGATGCATAATGACGCGAGAAGGGCGAACACCTAAGATAATAGAGCAAAGAAAATTAAAGGCCAAAATAATTTGAAGCTTCGAGCCATTTATTACGGGATTCCGACTGTTGGACTCTGGTTCGAGTGCAGGTGATGAATACCTGAGGAATGTTTAGTAACGAGGGTATCAAAATTACTCTTCACCATTCAGCTTCACCTGCCCTCCGGTCCACATTTCAAGCTTATCATTTGCAACGTTAATATTCACATCTTTTTTTCCCTATACGCGAAATTTCTTCAAATTCTGCTCAACCTACTATTATTCAAAGTGTGGCCAAACTTGTAATTCAATTTTATTTCGGTAAGTATGCGTAAATGGACCATAATACGTCTCCATTATCAGCTAAATGAATAATATAAGATTTAATGACCTTTCAAACTGTTATCTTTTCATTTTCTTTGATACATTGACGAATTTATTAGAGTATCAAATATTTTTCATGATACATTCATACAATTATTAATTACGATAAATTATAACGCTAGAATTTGTTGGAAAAAATCGTGCACATATTCAAATATTCAAAAGTATTTCAATTTTCTATGAATACAAATACTATGAACAAGACCTTGAATTCTTCAAACAGATCTGTAAATAAAATCTTAGAAACTACAGAACACTACAATAAAAACTAAAGTAAGAAGTGTGTTAAAAGAATACAGAAGAAACTGAAATACAAATTATACTAATAATTCAAGAATCCCAGACAAGAAACCAAAGTGAACCGTTTATGAATGAACCTGCAGCCACAGGTGCAATCACAGAATCTACCGACACATTCGTCACCGCACTACCAAATTAACCCATAACAGAGCGCATTACAAACCCACAAATTAAACAACGCCTTCAAACGGAACAGTGTATTATTCTTTGCAACAAGCAGAGTTAATCCTTGTACCCGTTCACCCATACACGCGGCCGACAAGTAATAACCTACTTTCTTAATGAGCGTTTTTGCTGTCCAAGATGGTGAAGCGTTCCCTTTAATCCTGTCCCAAAAGCGCAGATATTCTACGGCATCTATTCACGATTCGTTCAGCGCTGGTTGATCGATAACAGTGATCGAGAATCATCAAGAAATCGCGTAATTGATGCGGTCAGATCCTCGATATTAAAATTGATCAATTAACCGTCTTCAGGGAAGGCTGTTGGCTCGAGGCGCTGCACGTGAGCCGCACACTTCATCCTCGGCGTATAAGTATTCGAATCAATGCTGGTAATAGCGCCGAGATTCGTGGATAATGCGTTTATTAGCCGGCAATTCGCTCGGGAGTGATACATAGGAAGAACTCGACGAAGAAATACATTTAGGCGTGATTGCCGCTGACCAAAGTGATTTTAAACGAAGATCTGGTATTATGGGGATGTACTTGTATTATCTCTAATGGTATTGCCTCGTTTTTACAGTTGCAGTCATTTTTAGCAATCGTACGGGGTTGTTTTGGGAAGCTTTGTATTTTAGGACTTTGGCATTTTGCAAGTTTGAAGGTTGGAAGTTTGGATTTTGAAGATTCTTGAAGTTTCGAAAGTTTGGTAGTCTGAAATTTTGGGACTTTAGAACTTTGCAGGCTTGGGGTTTTTGGAATTTTTGGGACTTTGCGAGTTTGGGATTTTAATACTTTGCAAACTTGGAGATTTGGGAATTTGGAACTTTGGGATTTCGATACTTTGAAATTTTACAATTTTGGAGACTTTGGGTTTTTGGAATTTTTGGGGTTTTGTGACTTTTGGGAGTTTAACACGTTGCAAACATGGACATTTAAGAATATGGAACTTTGAGATTTCGGTACTTGGAAATTTTGCAAACTTGGAACTTTGAGA
Organism: Megachile lagopoda; assembly: GCA_036983795.1. NCBI lineage: Eukaryota > Metazoa > Arthropoda > Insecta > Hymenoptera > Megachilidae > Megachile > Megachile lagopoda. The sequence continues at coordinate 6,884,221 of CM072797.1, read as the reverse complement.
TTTTGGGACTTTGGGTCGATACTTTGAAATTTTCCATACTTAAATCCTCGGTACTATGAAACTTTGGGTCTTTATTTATAATTTTACAAATTTGTGGTTTGCTACTCTAGAATTTAGTAAATTCACAATTCTGGGACTTTGAAACCTCAAGAATCATTGAATCCTGGAAATTCGAAAGAACCTTGAAGTTTTAGGATTTGATAGAAATGTCAGTGCTTCCAGAACGTTGCAATATTAACTTGTTAATCTTGCACTCCTACCAGACAAATCAATAAGACCTTCCAACTTCATATCACTCTTATCCCTTACATGATCCCATAACTCTTTCCTGCAATCCCTTGAAGCAGCATCTGAATTACATACACAACGTTCCTTTACCGCAATTTCGAAGCGAGACTTGAAACATTGACTGCTAAAAGGCACCGATGACACGTACGTCGAAAATGAGATACCCGCTAACAAGGGTAGCTCCGGTGAAAACGCATCAGCGTTGATTCGCTCGCTAAGTAGCCGAGCCCAGAGGGCCGATATGCAAACGGGCGTTTCGACGGGCCCGAAAATCGCATTCATACCCTCGCCCGTTACTTCCTCCATCTTCTATCCATCCTTCGCTATTCGCTCTCTGGCTGCAATCATCCAGCTGGATTCTGAGAGGAGCTATCATTCGCACATTTGCAAACCCAACTGGCCGAACGGTGTGAAAATTACAGGCACGAGGTCTACCTCGCTGAACAAGCCTGTCCGCTGGGCACAGCCCTAGAACTGCGCGATGATTGCGCCGGGATGAATACCGTTCGAGGCACGCGTGTACGCGAGGACTTGGTATTCTTTCTTCGGGAAAAGGAAGAGGAGAAAATTCAAGGATAGGTTTATAGGATGGAGGATGATTATTGGGAAGGATTTTACAGGGAACTGAAGGGGATAAGATTTTTTGATGTTTGGGTATGGAAATTTAATTTGGGAAGTGTTAGAGAACTCTGGAGAGCAAGGTGAATTATTTTAGGGTTAGAGTGGGGGATTTGTGAGGAATTTGGGGAGATTTAAGATCGAGGAGATTGGTGATATGAGGATTTGGGGGGTTTGGGTTTTGATAGTATAAGGAATTAGGGATTTAGAGACCTGATGATATAGAGATTTGGGAATCTGGAGACTTTTTAATGTAGGGATTTGAGGATGTTGAGATTTGATAATGTAGGGATTTGGATATGTAGAGATTTGATAATACAGGGATTCGGGAATGTGGAGGTTTGATAATATAGCAATTTAGGGATATAGAAATTTGATACTATAGAGATTTGGTGATACAGAGATTGTGAACTTGATAATATAGAGATTTACACACCTGGGAATTTAAGAAATTTATTAATTTACAAAATTAATCAATTTGAAAATTAGGAAGTGTGAAAATTTGTACACCTCAAAATATTTTGATTAAAAATTTAAATATATGTATTAACATCTCTCAATCCCTTCAGCTCCTCATCCTTGATATTTCTCCAATACTAAAACCTTTTTTAGAATTTTTTTCTAAATCTTCTTTTACAATATCTCCAGAAACAAGCCCAGGTGTACCAAAGTACACCTTATAATTTCTTCTAACAATCTGCAGTCTGTTCTTACCAGACACTACAAAAGCAGCGCGAGTTTTTGAAGTAAAACATCGTACGGGTTAGGTTAGAAATTCGCTAGATTAGCCACCATTAGCTAGTACCTACATACCACTTATCCTGATTGTTCCTCCAGAGTGAATGACTGTTTAGAAACTCGCGTTGGTCCAATCGGTTCGCGTGCGAAGATGCGATATTGCAGGCTGTTTCATGTTTTGCACCTTTGCGTTTGTTTTATACACTCTTAATTAGGGTGGTAAACACACCTAATGCCATAAATTAAAATCGTGCGTGCGTGCAGACGAAGCCTTGCGAGAAATTGCATGGGATTTACGCGCGATTTAATGTCCAACAATTTGTCATGTGTTCCTTGGAATCTTCTTAATTTTGCGTTAACGTTCGTTCGATATTGAAATAAATTGTAAGGTGAAATTTGGAGTGGAGGGAGGAACTCATCATTCACTTTCAATGTTGCGTGATTATATATTTCAATTTGTATTAATAATTAATAATTTTCAAGTTTGTACTTTTATAAATTTTCAGATGCACACATTTACAAATTTCGAACATTTGAAATCTTTTAATTCTTAGAACTTTGAATCATGTAATGTTTAAATTCTCAATACACGAAATTCGAAAACCTCGCAATCTCAACACTCCATTTTGTCAAATCCCCAAATTCTCATACCCCACATTCCCAAATCTCCAATTCCACAAATTTCCAATTTCTCAAGTCCCCAAATTCTCAAACCCCTAAATTCTCATCTCTTCAAAATCTCAAACCTCCAAATTCTCAACTCTCCAGTCTCTCAAACCCCACACTCCCAAATCTTCAATTTCTCAAATTCCCAATTTCTCAAATCCCCAAATTCTCAAACCCTCAGTTTCTTAAATTCCCAAATTCTTAAATCCCCAAATTCTCAAACTCCCAAATTTTCAAACCCCTAAATTCTCAACTCTGCAATTTCTCAAACCCCCATTTCCAAATCTTTAATTTCTCAAACCCCACATCCCCAAATCTCCAATTTCTCAAATCCCCAAATCTCCAAATCCCTAAACCTCCACATCCCATGTTCCAAAAATCCCCTCTCCACATTCCCAAACCGCAGAATCCCAAAATCCTCTCTAGAAAGCGCACACCAACCCCAATGACCATAATTTCTCAACAAACTCATATCTTCCCACAGTTTCATAAGAAATATACGCACTCGACACGTTAATTTCGCTATAATTTCGTCAAACTCATCGGTGAAAGCAACGAGTACAAAGTTGTCTGTACGTCGTAAAACAGCAGAATATTGCAGATGCTGGAACTGGTTCGTACCAGGTATGCAAATATGTAGTATAAGCTGCCTTAGTAATTTATTACGTAAATTATATAAATTACATTAGCGAGCTGTGTCGTAAATTATCGTCCTCTGTAATTTTCCTGCTCGAGTACGATCGTTTCATTGCTGTTCGATCGGTCGTACTAGAAAATTTATCAATGTTCAAGTTTTCGGCTGAAGTATCGTCAAACAACGTCCTGTCGTGCTCGAACTTTATTGCAAACATGACCCTTTCGCGTGTACACCACCCTGTAACTAATAACAGCTCATCGTCCACTTTTTAAGAGGTTAGGTTACCCTCCACTTATCGAATTCTGAACGTTTTGAATTCTTGAACTTTTATTTGGAAATTTTACAAGTTTGGATCTGTTGGAACATTTACATATTGAGATTTTAGAATTTTTTATTATATTAAAGACTTTAAGTTTGAAATGGTTCAAACGTTTCTTTACAATTCAAATGGTTGAATGGAGAAAATATGACATTAAAAATTTTTCTTCTGTTTTAATAATATATTATCACTTATGCATAGAGATGTATCTTCAACCCATTTTATAAAATTCACTTTCATCCTCAAGTATTTATCAAATTAGTAACAACTGAAACTACAAGGTCCAATTGAAAAGTAAAAATCTGTCTTTCCTAAAAATAACATTAAACATTTTTGTATTCTACAATAGGAAGAGTTCAAAGAATACAGTACAATAATACGTGAAATATTTTAAATAACTCGCCAGTGCCAAAGTGGGATGTTAACCCCTGCACCCATCGCTCGAAGGATCTCTCAAAAAGATCGATGCCACGATGACTCGTATCCGAAGGCGTTCGAAGGAAGATCACGTCCCGTATTTCAGCAATGACGTTTTAAGACCATGCGAATCCCGTAGAGGATCCTCTTCCTCGTTTCCCTGCATTGTTTGACGTACAAAGGAAAATACGGCAAGCTCGCCACGAAGCGTGGCCAAGGACAATACTACCTGCCAGGATTGGCAATCGACAATGGCGAAAGAAAAGCCGGGAAGAGGTTTCGTTGAATAGGACCTGCTGTTTTCCTTTCGCCTCGAAAAAGTCCTCCCGCAGGATGAATGGGATCATTAGTCCGCGAGGAGTCACTGATCGAGATCTATTATTCTCCGGTATATTTTCGTAGGATCGAGGACGGAAAGGGATCCTGTCAGAAAGCACCGAGGTTGTCTGTCGCTGACAAATTGTCTTCGTCTCGTCATTGGCTCCTTGCAGACGCTCTCGCTTCGTTTCTGATCTTTGCGGGACATCTTGCTGCAAGATGAAAGTGTGCCTCGTTTGGCTGTTGGAATGTTCCTTATGGCTTTTCGGCAACTCTGTATCTCTTGGACATTGGTCCTGCAAGTTTTTTTTATAGGTACACCTTTTGGTTTTGCAAGTTTTGTTGAGGTTAGGTTAGGGGACGTTTATCGGTTGCAATATATTTATTATTGCTGTACTGGTTTCAGTGGTATATTTTTTATTTTAAAATAAACATAACCTAACTTATTATAGGTTATAAGATATTAAGATTATGGAGATGTTCTTTTTGGTAGTATATTTTATTCACTTTTTGCTAATAAATTTTTCAGTACACTAAGAAGTTGGACTGGTCTGTTTGAAAATTATATCTTTGACGATTTATGAAAATTAATTTATCGAAACTTATCTGACGATAGAGCAGAATATTTTAAGACAAGAATGAACAAAGTATACTTGTCCTGTGTAATAATATTCTGTTTCATAGATGTACTTATGAACAACATATTGATCAATGTGCCTTCAGAAACCGATATCCTAAAGTATGGTACAGTATGAACAATTAATGTAGGTTATGTCTGACGGATCTGTAAATCATAGTTCAATGTAGTATGAAAAGAATTTGTGACCCTACCTAGATCTTTTATATCTTTTACATCAGCCTTTTACATGTACAAATATTTATCACAATCCATCATTCAGGACCTACACTCTAAAGATCCTCTACTTATTGTTAGTACACCTGTTGTATTACATAAAATGAAGTTCGAATCTCGAATTTGCCAGTGATATATATTCGGCAAGAATAAAAAAAAGGGGCAGACACATGATGTTCAGCAGAAGAATCGTGTATAAAAGCAACCGAGAACGATTTCCTTTTAAACCGATACCGAACCAGTCTGAACGCACACGTGTATAACGGTGATCCATTTTGTGCTCGTTAAGAAGGCGTATTGAAGCCACGGTGAAAGAAAGATTAATCTCGTTGTAATTACTCCCGCTTGGTCAGTTTCTGCTCGCACCTTCATGATTTTTCATTTGTAATCGCCGGTAATATTCCGTTCTGGACCGTTAGGACCGTTTCGACTTTCTAAACCGGAGGCAATGTTCCTTGAAAAAATATGTACTCGAATATATAAACGCACAACACGAACGGGTTTATATTATTGATACGTTGTTGGATCAAGAGTGTCGTTCATTAGCATGCTTCCGGGCGCTGAAAAGTAACAGGGAATAGTTACGACGAGTACATGCCATTTGTTATGCTTTCTTCATGAAGACGTCCCAAAAGATACGTTGACGTGTTGAAACGCGATTAACATTAAGGTATACTAATTGTTACATGCGTGAATATTTAAAATTCATGACGACATTTAACTTATTAACATGGGGGACTTCAACATGTTGAACTACAAAATTGTAATAAACAATAGTGAAATGTTATGTACTTATTTGAAAGATAATACATGGCATATATCATACACTGTATCAGATTGTGTCTCGTATAAGTATTCCTTAAGTAAATTTTTAAACGTGTATAAATATGTTACAATTGTTTTAATATTTAAAGAAAGCCAAAATTAATATATAATAAAAAGTCAACAATGAATATATATCATTCTTGATCAGTTAAAAATTATACAAGTTTCGGGTAAGCATAATCTAGAGAACATATTGTAACCTAATCTAACTTTCGACCGATAAGTCACCGAGTTTTCAACGAGGCGATTAAAATCATGCAGAATGAAACGCACGTAGCGGCTGATGAGAGGCAAAAAGTTGGCGATGCATCACGGTCGTAATAAGTCGATAATAAGGATAATGGGGGCGATAAGAGGAGCCCTAAACGCCCCTAAACGAGGTCTAATTGCAGCGGGTGAGCTCGAAGCATGTGATAGCGAAACCGGCCGAAAATTGAAGCGAAAGAGAAAGCCAACTCGAACAAGCCTCGGCCTCGAAGATTTCACGGGGCCGGTGTGTCATTAATTTGAACACCTTCCGCTAAATCGCGACGGAGAAACCTAACCGCGACAGAGCAGCGGAACGAGAAGCGTCTCGATCCGATATACCAAACGAGGAACGGATCCGTTGCTGCACGTCGTTGCCCCTCGAGAAGATAATCTGTGGCCCTAAGTGGCGGGTATAACCACTTAACGGAGTACAGGTGGCAGTCTCGCATTAAGGACAAAGTGGGCAAGGGACGTATTTTTAATAAAGATTATCACCGCCTCGAGACCATCACCGATATGATGTAAATGCTTTCTGAGCCGAATGGCCTCGATTTGTCTTGTCTCCTACTCCTTTACCTTTGACAGACCAAATGGCACAGCGGAGTTTTATTAGGCTCATTTTAAATTATAAACTGCTCAATTTTATGTTTGTATGGAGTTATTGGCAGGATTTTTGTACTTGATGTGAGGATTGGAAGGTATTGTGGACTACTGTGGAGTAAACTGGGTGTAGAATGATAGACACTCCCATATGATATCCTTATGTTCAATATGTTCTCGTTATGACGTTAGCAGATATTCCTACGTTTCAACAACCATATGTTCTAATATCCCTACGTTCTAATATCCCTTATGTTCTAACATCCCTATCTCCCAATGACTCTACATCCTAATATCCCTACGTACCAATATCCCTTATGTTCCAACATCCCTACCTCCCAATATTCCTACTTCCCAAAACCCTTACGTACCAATATCCCTTATGTCCCAACATTCCTACCTCTCTACACCCCAATATACCTACGTCTGAATATCGTAATATCCCAAAATCCCTATGTCCCACAGTATTAATGTCTTAAAACCCCAATATTCAAAAATCCCAAAATCCCAAAGCCCCAGAATCTTAAAATACCAAAATCCTGAAGTTCTAAAATCCCAAAGTCCCAATACCCCAAAGACCCAAAATTCCAAACTTCTAATATTGCACACCCCCACGATTCCAAAATGAAATCCCTAAATCCCAAAATTCCAACTTCTAAAAGTCCAATAGCTCGTTAAAAAAATTGAAAGTGGAAAGGAAGGAAACAAAAATGAAACATGAAATGATAATTTAAAGCAACTGCGATAAAAATCTTGAAACTCAGCGACATTGTTGGGCGTGACTCTTCGGGGGAGCATTTTCTATAGAACTGACCCTGTTCACCTGCCAACAGCACGACCAGAAGAGACAATGAGACTTTGACGAAATAAAGGCGAGAAGGTGCAGCCTCGTGGATCAAGAACAGTCCGAAAGACCTTTGTTAGGCGAACAATAAGGGTCGGGAAGAAAGTACAGGGGGTGTGATGCAAGGTGCCACGAGCGGCATTGTTTCATTGCAGGTGGACAATGCTGGTCGTTCGCGTGACATAAAATGTCTCGAACATCGATAACTATGACCTCAAAACTGGGAAGAGAATTTCGTGAGAATTTGAACTTTTACCCTTTGCTTAAAAGGACATAAGAATATCTTCTACTTTGCACACAATTAATTTTACAAGAAATATAAATTTAATTTTTAGCTTTGAATTTTGTATTTTAGTTTTGAGTTTCTTTTCCTTATGACCATAACAAATTGCACTTAAAAATTTCTGAAGAACAAATTTTCGTTTGAATTTCTTTACACCACAAATTGTATCTCGAATTTGATTAATTTGTAACTTACAACTGGTTGAATGTACATCAATATAAAGTATGGAATATTTTCATCCTCCGTTTGCAATATTGTTTATTTCTGTTTATTGTTACTTTCTTATTTTTCCTGTAATTCCTCGTGCAATTTTTTGTCAGAAGTACGGACACCATACAGGGAAGGTGAATAACGATACAAATTGCGTGCGTAAATTGATAACGGGTCCATGGTGTGTCGCACAAGCGTCGACAGGTGCATTGAATTTACATGAAGCGGCTCGAGACGGCTCTTAAGTGAGCCGATCGCGATCGATTCGATCGTTTAAGGGCAAATATGCGATAATGCACGATAATCGTCGATAATGAAGATACGCGAACTGGTAGATCGATTCCAAGTAGTTGTATATTCGTGTATGTGTATCTTCCATATATGTACTTTTCTTCGTGATCCAATTTGTTTGAATCGGCTGTCTGATCCTTTTTTTTTAACCCCGCACCGATTTATTATAATTCGACAGGTTTCCGCTGGCCTCGTACATAATCAATGGTATTCAAATTTCTCCTTCGATACGGCTTTTCATAAATTTAATCAATCTTGCGCGTGTACTAGTCCGTCTACCCCCTGTAATGATCGATGTATTAATTATGTCATCGCGAGCCGATTATTATTATTATTATTTGTGTAACGATCGGATTTCGTCGTCGATAATTTCAGAGGTTGCCCGGTTTTCTATATCTCAGAAATTCTTAAAGAGATGGGAAATATTTTATGTTATAGGTTCGTGTATCTCCAGGTAATACTGTTAATGGCCGATTGTGAATAATGCTCGAGGAAATTGATGCTATAGTTATAATCTGCAAGCTTATTTTATCGTAAATGGATCTACGCGAGTTGCAATCAGAATTTTATTGGACTCGAAAGTGATGTACGCAAAATCGATTACATCTTAATATCAGAAAGTGTTATGTTACGAGCTTCTCCTATACGAGATCAAACGAAAGAAACTTTTACTTTGAAATTGCGCATTTCCTCTGACAACGATAAATATGAATGTCTTCCTAAACGATCCAAAAAAATCACTCAACTCATTAAGAGATCAAGAAAAGTAAATTATCGAATTTTCTTCGAATATGTCGAAAGAAATCTGGAAGCACTATAAAATATCGTAGATAATTCTTTAATCGTACAATTAAAAAATATAAAATATTTTGCAAATAATGCAAAAAGTTCAGCTTCTTGCACAACCAGTTCGAAGAAGAAACAGCGAGGTTTCGCGTCAAAAAAAGAAGTAGGACGTTAAGGAGCGTTCGTAGTTCGCGCGCCCTTTGAATCCAGTTACGATGCCGATCAATGGCGACCAGAGGGCCCCGCTAAATAATAGCCACTGATTAGAAGGCCAGAAGGCGATAATAATTCAGAAGGTGGTAGTTACGTGGCCCCGTTGCTCCCGTTACCTGTTCCTTCTCGCGTTTGGTCATCCTTAGCCTCGTTAAGAACACCTTCGGACCTGATCTCGATAGAAATTAATATTTCGGCAAGATGAAACGGCCGTCCTAGGGCGATGTCAAAGGACCAGCGTTAGCCGCCAATGAATACGATCTTTGTAATTAACGCGGGCCCCAACTAATGACCAGCCGATCCACCTGTAACGGCGGCTACGACTCGAATCAAAGGCGATTCGAAGATATTAAGCCGAATGACTCGCGCCTAGACTCCACCGTGACCCCCTACGGTAGTCTTCGACGGTTAATATCTAATTATTTCGAGCATGCTTGCTCCCGCGTCAAAGATCATTCCGGAATAATCATTGAGATTTGGGATGATATCACAAAAAATGAAACAACCTGTGGTCATTAGTGGGGGAAAAGCGTCGAGAGGGTTTCTTTGTTTCGACGTTTCTGGAACAAGTGGAGGTGTTCTCATTGTGCTATCTCTTTTATGGGAATAATTGGTGAGTATGCTTTCTGGCGAGGTGAAACATCAACGCAGTATATTGTGTTACTTTATACTACTTCTGCTTTTTCAGGTGTAAGCAGGAGAGTGTTAGAAATATTTTATGTATCAGGTTTTAGGTACATAATTTTATGTATAGATTTACGTAATATTCGATAGAAAATTTAATATTTTTATATTTGCATGTGTTCTTCTATATTATATTCGGATTATCTTATTGAGACTTATTAATTTCTGTATCATATTTCTCCTTTTCTCATGTTTAAATGTACAAGAAATAGCATAAAATGCCCACATTTCTCCAGAACCCGTCGACAAAGAATCCCCGTGCATCCGAGGAGGAGCCATTATAAATCCAAACTACAAATCAAGCAGCAACCCTCATCGCAGCGACAGGAATAGGGGGATGTAACCCGAAAAAAGGAAATCCCCGACAAAGGCTCGCGAACGCGAACGAATTCGTCTCATTGTGACGAAGATGTCAGGGTGGTGAGGTTGGCCGACGCCCCGACGTTCCTGCCCGAACGAATTTGCTGCAAGTGCGGTTTATTGTAAACTGTCTAGGTCCACCAGCTGCCCGTAATCTGCCACCCCCTCCTCGGGGAGCACGTCAGAGGTCTCCTCGCGGTGAAAAGAGGGGTTGTTATCGCGGTCCTATCTGCGATCGGTCGGCACGATATTTCTAACAGGGCCCCTGGGTCCTAGTCCGTGGCCCATAGATCTCGGCAGATAAGGTGTGCGGTGTTCGCGGGGCCCACCAGGGGGCCACACGGCCTGTCCATTGTGTTCCGTGTCTTCTACGTCCTCCGCAGGGATCGTACAGCACGGCCGACACTCGTACCTCTTTCCACCTGGATCACCGCTGATTGCTCGCGTGCAATTACACGTCTCTCGGATCGTACTGTCTGCCATTCGTATCGGATTCCATTCCTTTTGTTCCGTTCACGTCGCTTTCAGACTTCGTTTAGGAGAGTTTAGTCTCGCGTGATTGGTGTTTCGTTTTGAGCTACACGAGAAGTGAATATGGACGCTCGCGTGCAACGTAGACGTTTGGGTGACATACGCGAACTTGACAGTTTAGAAAATCGGCAAACTTTCGTATTTAGTTTGTCATCTTCAAATTTTCTAGTTGATACAGCTCAAATTTCTGGATCCCTAAATAATTCTGAAATTTTCCCGTATACTTAGATTAAATCTGACAGTCATCCTAAGGTCCCCGAATTTCAAGGTTCCCAACTTCCAAGGTCTCCATACATATTTCCAATTGTCTACGTCCCAAAATGCCTTCGTATTCCTAGATCTACTTATGTTCCCAAAATAGATTCACAGATCCTTACATCCCCAAGTTCCTAAATCTCAAGATCCTCAAATACTTACATCCCCAAAATCCTGAACATCCTATCCTAAAATTTCTGTCTCAACAATTTCAGATCCCCACATTCGAAGTCTAACTCTGTAGGTATCCAGACCTCAAAATTTCCAAATACCTATATCCTCCCGCATCTCAAAATTCCTAAATCTCCTAAAATTCGCAAATTTCTACACCAAAATCCCTAAATCTCCAACTCCCAAGATACCTATATCCTGAAATTCCATCGTCCCTAAATCCTCCAAGCCGTATAACTCTACTCCACTTTCTGTCCCCTTTGCAGATCGCCAAATTGCTTCCCACATACCCGAAATCCGAAGGTCCCAGACTATATAGGTATATTCCCTTCAAGTTTACGATCATGTCCCACGAAGGTACTCAAGATAAAGATAACAACCGCTAACGGAGTATACAGTCTTCGGCCGACGGCCTCGAAAAGATCGACATCAGCACCATCGATCGAAACGATCACGGACAGATTTTGCGGTGCTCTCTTGGTGCAAATATAACAGTATCTAACAGATAACGAAAGGTGTCTAAAGCGTACAGATCCAGGGATGCTTTGGGCCCCTATTGCTGGCTATCTGAGATCGCAATCTGGGGAACGTGGGTGTTTCAATGATGCGACCGGTCACGACGCCGATGATCAGATACCGTTCATGACACTGCGACAGTTCTTGAGTGGCAACTTATTGACGAAACGTAATTCTCGTTTTTGCACCGCCTCTTTCGAAACACTGCATTTAAAAGCAAACTTCTCTTAATGTTAATTTGTGGTGACAAGAAGTGCCACGAAATTTTGTGACTTTCGGCTACCTACAATTTTCAGTCCACAATTCTGCAATTTATTCAGAGATGAAGAACTTCCTCAAAAACATTGATTTATTGTAATAAGTGAAGTAAAGAAGAAAATTGACTAATAATTGATATATATATTCGAGATACATGAAAATTTGATTAATTTTGAAAAGTTTGAACATTTGTAAACTTGATGATTTAACAATTTGTAAGTGGATTTGACGTTGATCTTCGAAACTACCGTGCACACCCGACGGTCTGGCCACCAGTTCATAATACAAAAAAAGGATCATCTCTAATATGAACATGTCACCGATCACAGAACGTATTAGATTTCGACAGGACGTAACGATCGTGGTCCCGTTTCTGGAGTTACTCGACTGTGTCCGCCCTTTCACGGATAATTTGATCTCGTTGACGATAAAGACGTACAATGCCGGGCCCATTCGCCCCTCGACGATCAGATATCTCGTCGGATAACGAGCGGATTGTACGAAGACTAATTGGTAAAGTGGCGAGACGATGCCGCGTGTTTCGCATTTCGAACGCGGAAGCAAACTGAAGAACAGGGAAGTCGTTTCGCCTTGGCTTCGTTCGACGGAGGTCGAAACAATCTTCGGACTCCTTTATTTCGACGAACCGTGATCAGTGAAAGGGGAACTCGGTAAAACACGACCGGATTGTAATTCATTGAACACCGATTTCGATTTTAGCCTTTGGAAATGGTTCTCGAGATCTACGCGGAGAGATTATTCTTTCAAATCAAACATGACTTACCGTTAGACAGGATTGTTGCATATTTTTAAATTCACTATATGTTGATACGATTTTTTGGAAAATGACCATCATATTACAAACCTTTTTAATAAAATCAATGACTAACAAAGAAACACGTTTATTTAGAAACATGATTAAACGCTTCATAGTTTCATAGCGCCATGTTGAATTTTTTTAAGATTGACTACATATAAACATTTAATGTTAAATTTTCAGGATATGATTCTGACAATATTCATGAGGCAATACGATTGTTTGTAGATAATTGAACATTTTCTGATTTCGTTATGACTGAACAATTTTCAATGATGAGTGAACACCCTGCAGATTATCAGTATAATATATCATAGAAAATATTTCATCTAATAGTACAAAAAAAAATGTCCGTTTACTTCATTTTGTCAAGATACTTAAAATATTATAAGAAATTTACAAGGTAAGACATAACCTTATTAACTTAAAAGAACTTAACCTAACAGAAGACTAACCTAAAATTAGGCACAACCGTTATGATAAATAGTCAGTGTGTAAAATAGAAAAGTCAGTATATAAAACCAGGAAGATATTAAAATTCATAAAAATAGTAAAACAAGTAACATAAAGTGGAACGAATAGACGGTTTCGAACTCGCATAGATCGTTAACTTTCGTAGAACGAGTTCCGAGGGAACATTAATCGGCCCAGATGGTAACGCCCAAAGGACAGACGACCTCGAGGTGTGTCGCTTCCTTGGAAGTGCAATTAAAACTGAAAATGCCGCCACGTACATGTCGTAAAAGAGCGACCGTCCCGAAAGCTTAGAAACTTGAACGCGAACGCGGGAATAAAACCGACGATTCCGAGAGAGTTTCCCTCGTCCAGGAAATTTAAATCTTCTTCGAGGCGGGCACGTGCCTTTACGGTCGGCTATAAAAATCTTTTCCGACGGCTGGAACATCGCGTAAAGAACGAATATGATCTGGTTAACGGGGTTTGCGTAACGACTCTCACGATTCCATTTCCTGTGAAATATCGCGAAACTAAATTCTTCTACAGGACGCTTCAAAAGTGGCTGCGAGGTTCGAAACGTATCGCGTATTTCAAAAGTGGTGGCAAGTTTTGAAGCACTGTGCATTTTAGAAGAGGTTGCAAGTTTTGGAACATTAAGTACATTTCTAAAATCAATTTTGGTAAATGGACAAAGTAGGACTCAGATAAATGATGTTCATCTTGTCATTGTTAAGATCATGATCTTGAGTAACTCAGAAGAAATTTCAGCTATCAGTTGCTATTTACCAAAAAATTACTAACAGCATCAGAGTGGTGCAGATCTTGCAATGAAAGATGTATCATAGAAAGACAAATATTAACAAAAGAGACATAATCACATTAACCTCGAGGTATATTAACAAGAAGATTCTTTGCAATATCCCATACTGATACAACTGCACCATAAATACTTTTATATTTTTAACAATCTTCAAACACACGTAAAAGTGAAGATCATTTGTGACAATTTTATCAACATTCAATTTTGATTTAACACCAAGAAGAAAGGAAATGGATAAAGAATAAATCAGACACAGTCGTTGATTAAGAGAGCATCCAAACAGGCAAGTTCGACTTTTAGAGTTGAACTTTATCGTCGAATCTGCAAGCAGTTCGCGATTTTCTCTTTTGTATGCTCTGAGGCCTCGACTTTGACCGGGGAGCAGCTGGTGAAGTAGTTGGGTCTATCTGGAGCGATCTGGTGCCCGGAGATCCGAGGGCAGGATCAAGATCGAGCGAAGATACCGCAGGAAACCCCGTGGATTATGCCTGTACGTCGTGCTTGTCGTACGACCGTGTTAAAAGTTCTTCATTGTCCTGGTTATTGTGTCGCTTGTCGTCGATTCTATTCAACAGGAAATATTTAGCCTCTATTTCTCACAACATTCGCCACTTTTCTATGCCTGTATTTAACGACCGACGTACACGTCGTAAATGGAAATTTTTCGGCGATCATATTCAAGTTTCTGAAATATATGTATTTTTGTTGTGATAGGGATTGGTCAATTTTAGGAACTGGTTTTTTTTTATATAAAATAGAATTTGGGGAAAGAAGGATGTAGGAATCAGGGATATAAAAACTCTCTGACACTTTTTCCAAATTTTCAAACTCTCCAATTCTCAAGTTTGCAAATCCTCAAATGTCAAAATGCACAAATTCTTAAATTTCTAATTTCTAAAATTCCTAAATTCTCAAACCCCTAAATTTCCAAATTCTTAAACTCCATCTCCAATTTCAAACATTCCTAAATTTTCAACTCCCCAGCTCCCCAAATTCCTAATTTCTAAAATTCCCAAAGTACCTCCTACCAAAATCCAAAAATATTATACAAAATTAAAGAATTTAATCTGGTGTAATTCGGTGCTGAAATTTAACATAAACATTCGTGTTCCTAGTAGCAGAAAGTTGACCACGGTTCTCAAAGGTCTCGCGATGATCGGAGTGGTCCCTTTTCCCTTCCCTTTTTTTTACCCTTTCCCTCTAACAAGAGGAACAACCGAGCAGGTCTCTGTTCGCGTGTACGTCGAGCGCATTACGCGAGATTTAAGGTCGCCCTTAGCCATCGACAGCGCCCAAGGGTCCGAACAATGGCTGACCATTTTAAGAGAGAACCTCCTGGAGGAACATTTTATTCGTCCAGGGGCGTAACGAGCGATGCACGCGAAACGGGGCTCCTCTCGAATCGAATCGAGTTCTTGAAACGCCACGAATTCCGTGATCGGATTCGTGAGACGAAAATAAAACGATCGAACTGGGTTCCGGCTGGAATTTGAATTCGACCCACCGCCGGTTCGATGCGGTTCTGAATTATACGGAGACGGGAATCGGAACAAAGGGCTCGATATGCAAACAAACGTTTCAATTATTCAAGTCTGCCGGGCGTCGTTTATTCGATTCCTTAAAATTACCCCGATTACAGACCGGGGTAACACAATGTGTCCTCTGTGACCCGGACCGCGACCGATTTTAAAGGGAACACCGCGATTCGTGAGATATTTGCATAATTAGGGACGAATCCCGAGGAAACGACATTGTCCTGGAATTTTTCGTAAATCTATTCAATTCAGGAGACGCTCGTACCGCGGTTAAACTGGCAGACTCCAAATACGTGTTTCCACAACACTTTTGTCTCAACTACGGAATAAAATATACTTTATATGATCAAATTGTAACAAAAGGACATTTGTATTCAACAAATTCTATCCAGATTTCTATGTTTCTCAATTACAGACATAACCTGATATTGCTTCCATAATGAACTAGTATTAGCAATAAAATAAATGCAACATTTAAATCATCAACGAAATTGTAACAAAGAAATATTTGTATATACATTTCTAAATTAAATAACCTAGCATTTCCTGTTTTCACGATGAACTAGTTATGACATTAAAGTAAAGTGTAATACATGATCAACGAAACTATCATATTGCGAATGACATAACCTAAAATTTCTTCAACCATGTACAACTACAATATAAGATTATTAAAACATGAAAATCAGTAACGTTTAATAATGTAGTCAAAACATTTTACTTTTGACTGACGCAATCTTCAAAATCTCGATTCATCAAATTTCTGTCGCTAAAAGTCTAAAAGTCCCAAGTTATTCGGATCCCGGAGCTCTTCACGTTCGCAATCAGATAGGGTAAGACGTTGAAAAAGTAGCCAGGATTATCCATCGCAATCAGATTCGACGATCTTTTGCCGAGCAACGAGCAGACGAGATCGGAAATCTCTGACGCAAGTGTCGCGAAAAATCTGATGCTCTTCGAAAGTACTAGACGCAGATACGAATCCGAGCAACCTTTCTAGAACCTAATCGTTAACTTTCAACGTTCGGTGAACGCTATCGATCGACATCTGAGTGGATCACACTTTTCCTGTTGAGATGGTGATAAGAGAATTCTTGAAGAGAAAAAGAAGACGGAAGCGATGAAAAAGTTGTTCAAGTTCTGTTCATATAAACGACTAGTTATAAATTATAAGTTATGAATTTCTAGGTTCTCAACTTTTCAGATTTTTGGATTATGGAATTTCTTTGTAACAATACAAATATAACTTATTAATCTAACAAATCAACCACAAGAAACATGATCCGTCCTGAATTAAATCACCGAAATTTCTCCGAAAAGGTTCAATCATCATTTTCCCTAACCTATCAAACGCTGACGAAACTCATTCAACATGGAAAGTAGTCGGAACTAGAATAAAGGATCTGATATCCGCCACTAATTCGAAGAAATTACACCAAAATTGGGATAAAATGAAACGTTGCACCTGTTTGGAAAGCAGGAAATTGATACCCCTTTGTCGAATCAGGCAAGATGGCGCTTCGAGGCGTCCGATTCTCGCTTGCCGTCAATCGTTTAGACGTCATCAAAGATTTAAACTACCCGGAATCACCGATATCACCACGAATACTGATTAAGGCGCGTATCGATCGACACATTCGCGAGTTTCTACCGTTTTGCAGGTCCTGGCTACTTTGCGGCTTCGTTTTCAACACCTTCGTTGCGAGAATGTATGACATTAGCTCTCGGAATTACGTGAATCGAATGACGGGCTACGTAACCGGTCACCTTGATGCCGGTAATTTATGCTAATGGCCGAGCAGAAAATTTTCGGACCCTTACGAATTTGGCACCGGCTCTTCGCTGAATGATGATTGTTAGATCTGGTTTCGATCCATCGATATAATGATGCCACAGAAAACTGTACCTCGATACTTCGAGCTGCCTTAAAATATTCTGTATTTGATGACTATGCGTTGTGCATTGGCAACTCTTAACACTCAATTTCAGATCTTAAATTTTAATATGCTTAAATGATATGTTGCTTATTTCGACTTTCTCGCGGATGTCGATAAAAGGACGCTTTATAGGATTATTGAAATTATTGCTTACTATTGAGTAATAGTTACTATTTGTAATTAACAAATAGGCTGACGAAGGTAGTTGAATCAACGGTCAGAAGCTGCTATTTGTACGTAAAAAGGTCGAGGTGGTTGATAATAAACATTAAAGACATCAATCAACTACCAACATAGATCTGATCGACTTGAACAAACCTCAAATAAAATGTATCAAGATACAAATACAACTTTATTATTTCTGCTAGAAAATTTGATGTGACAGTCCAATATAAAGCTATTCAATACGACGAGGTAATTCTTTAACATTAACTTAAGTATTGAAGCAAAAGAGTGTACGTTCTACGCCATAGAATAACAGCAGCCCAAAGACAGAATGTAGAATATTAAATTACAGTGATATGTCCGTCAATAAAAATTATTCAGATGCACCTTCACAAAACTTCAGACCAAAAGAAGCAAAGATACGACACATGGGACTGTAACAAACCCCTCAATCATCCAAAAAGCAATGTTGCAAAGCGTGGTAATTGATTCTGATAGAGTATCGAAGGCTAGAAGGGTCCAGTTTACCCGCAGCAAGGTATGGTAAACGGTCGGAAAGTTACAGGGTCGTCCCCATAAAACGAGCAGAAAGAGGATCAGTCAGTGTATGAAATTCATAATGGACGTCGGCCCTTTTGAGAGACGTCGGGCCCAGCGTGATCTTCCCTCTCTTTCGCTCCGCCATTCTATACCCACCGACGAATTTATGTGAAGAAAAATGGAATCTATCGTAATCGGGGACCAGGCTCATTAAATAAATTCCAAAATTACGCTTGCAAATTTCGAAATGCAAATGACGATTGGACGGATAGGGGTAGGAGCGAAGAGGATTTAGGGGGTGGGTTAGAGGGAGACGCGTCTACGCTTTTTGCGACTATAAATTTCCGCTTTAATTGGATCGGATTATTGTAATTCCGGTGGGGCTTATTTATGAGGCCGTTTCGGCCTTTAAACTCGTTCCTTCTCTGCTCTCGTCGCGGTCCACTCTCAAAACTAAAGGCCGAATCGGTTATTAAATTATGGTTAAAGCTTCGATCTCGTTTTTGTCGGCAGGTGAGCACACGGTTGTGCCCTCTTTATGCATACCGTGGACCGGAGCTTTGTTAAAGGCCAATTTATGGAGGAGCCAAGGAACGAGGGGATTAAATCGCGTTCTGATGCCGTCGTGAATCAGGATCGCTCTCGTGTCGATGGCTGATTTTCGGATCCTGACATGTCCATCTTTACCGAGCCGGTACACGCGCTATCATCGTCGACGCCATTCTCCTCAATTTATGATCTACACGGCTGCTTTAAGAGGTGAGACCTAACGACACAACAACGCGATTGACACCTTCGTAAAATGATACCATCGTTCAAGCAATTTATTCCCGCTACTTCTTACCGTATATTCTTTAACCACGCGACTTTTTACGGACGACGAAAACCAAACTATGTTCTTTGCATTTTGCAATTACTCCACTAAAGTCTTAATTTTTCAAATTGTAGATTTTGTTGACAACTTTAGAATTATTTTAAATTGACACCGACGTCGTATAATTTAAAATCTATGTTTCTTCTACAAGTATCTTCTACAACCGTTCGTACATTAATGGTCCGACGGTTTTACTGCCCAGGGTAAAAAGCGAACACGGTATCGAAACATTGTCCTCGCATAGCGTTCTGCATGACTAAACGCGGTAACAAAATAGCGGAACCCTTTTACAAGCCATCAATCAATAAATGAGGGAAAAGGTTGATCGTTGAACCGGTCGAAGTGCACTTAGGTGTCTTCCCATGCTGACTTGCACTAATAAACCCCATTTATCCGTTAGGGCGAAGAACTACGGAGGAAAATTTTTAATGGCGCCATTTCAGTCGTTTAAACACAATAAACGTCGACAGATCGGGTTGTGCGCCCTTCTTACCGATTCTTTTCTACTGTATATTTTTTTTTTCGCGAGTCATTATGATTCGGTCGCGCGAAGGAGCATCTGGCCGGAGGCGTCGAAATCTTACGGAACCCCCTTTTACAGCGGGCAGATATTCAAATGCGCGAAAATTATAATGGCACGGTGATATTGGAGTTTCGTTGAATCGTTCTAATGACGCTTCCGTGGAAAAGGGGTTGCTTCGATGAAATATTAAAATTCATGAATGCCGCGAAGAGGTGCACGGAATGAATCGAACCGTCTGTTCGAGATTTCTAATGGATTTTCGTTTTCTCCCTTTTTTTCAGCGGACGATGTTGCATCTGCATGTCGTGATTTATGCAGATGTTCGATTTCGCGAATCATCGTGCTCCATTAATTGAATCATTCTTATATCATGCTTTGGCTGGGATTCAGGCACTCGTATTTAATGTTATTTTTTGACTTCCTCATACCGGAGATCCTTGCTGACTCAGTAGACGATTTAACATTTTATTTTAAATTTAAATTTGTACTCGTTTTCCTGAAGATCCGTGGAGATTACATTAAATTTGGGGATTTAGAAATATTGAAATTTAGAGGTTTAGAAATGAAGAACTTCGAAATTTTGAAATACATAAATTTACAAACTTATCTATTTACAAATCCACATATTTACAAATTCATGGACTTACAAATTAAATTTTAAGAACAGAAATTTCAAACGTATACATCGAAAAATTGATTGCTCACCAGTAATAAGCTATTAAAAATGTTAATTGTCCAACTTCACGGTATAGATCACGAGCGACCAACATGGCAGAATACGTTGAAAGACAGGAATAACGAATATAAAAACAGCGTTGGTATTCTAGGAGAATCTTCGTGCCTGCACATAGTAAAATATGAACGTCACGCGTTGAAAGAAAGAAAAACGTTGAGAGATTATGCGGCTCAACTGGACTCGTGCCAACTCGGAAATGGAAAGTAGACGGAGAAGCAAAAGGGGAAACGGTTACATAAGAAAGACTTCGTTGACTGCATTTTGTTGCGTCTACTGCATAGCACAGATTATCCTGCTGGTGTTTTACACGGGTCGGTGCATCGATTAACCTGCATTACGAGGGGTACGTCGCTAGTCATGCAGGCTGCATCGGTAAGTCACGGGTACAATGTGTATGGCAGTGAAACGGAGAAAAAGCATACCATTGCATCTACAGGGTGTCTATAATTTCAAATCTTGTTACAAAACAGACAAATTCCAAAAATATCGAATTCTCATGAAACACGTGATGATTCAACAGGTAATTTAAAGAATGATGTATGTTATAATTCTATGGAGAATTTAATTTATATAATGCGTGGTAATTTAACTCATGATAATACTCAGTAATTTAACGAGTGGTGATACAATCCGTAGTAGTTCAACTCGTAGTGTTTGTACGCGTAGTAAACCAACTGGTGGAACTTAATTTAACGGGTGGTAATTTAACACATGATAATTGAACGTATCAGTAATTCAGCGCGTGAGAATGCAATGTGTGGTAATTCAACTCATGGTGTTTGAACGCGTGATGACTTGACAAGTGGCAATACAACGCGTAGTACTTCAACATATGATAACTCAACGTAAAATAACTTACCACGTGGTAATTCAACAAATGATAATTCGAGTAAATCAACGCGTGACAATTCAACGCACGATACAACGACGATACAACGCGTGTGAATTAAACTCGTGGAATTTAAACGCGTGATGATCCGGCACGTGGCAATTTAACGCGACTATCTAGCATGTGACAATCTAAGCAGCGATATAACGCTTGGTATCTTCGATCAAAACAGAGTGATTAATGCTTTTGAATAAAACAAGGTACGTTGTACTTTATATAATCGTTAGTAATAATCGATCGACGGATCAGTAGTGTCTTGATCGAACGGCGATATTCGAGGTTGTTAGCCTATCCCACGATTGCATAGAAGCAATATAGAGAATGTTACTACGACGTGATTCAAGTCGAGTCCAAGGTGTTCGGGTTCAGCTGACTCATAACAGGTGAACACGCGTGTCTTCGATCACCCTAAGCAGCAAACTGGCACGGGAGTTTTAAAATTGTCCAGAAAACGAGTCTTAACCACGCTGACAGGAACGAGACGCGTTTGCTTCCGCGGACAATTATTTCGCCGGCTGTTTTAATGAGCATAAGACGTTTTAGAGAGTGAGAGGACGTTTTGTATCTGAATGGCACGTGGAAGCGCGAATAATAACAGCATTGATGCGCATAGGAAGCTGTTCGCCATATTTCTTCTTGCATATTTAAAGTTTCAACATTTTTAACGCAATTTTGATGCGAGATAGCAATGTAAAGTGGCGAGAAGGTTTTAAATGATTTTGCACTTTGGTTTTTTGCCTCCTCTTCAAACAGCTCGTGATGGAAGTTTAATAATAACTTCCATTTTTTTACGCTACTGAAAGGAAAATTTTAATAGTGCCCGACCGCGAGTTGCGTAAGGAACGAGTTCTTGTTTCTTTTCGAAAATAGCATGTGTCAGAAGTTTAGTTATTTTTTGGACAGAAAATGTACTTGGTATATAATTTACAGAAAATGAATTTACACTTTGAATATCTCAATCACTGACACTGCAAATTAGATACAAGCATCCCTTACTCATCAAGTGCTGTTTGATTAAAGGTCATTTCGTTAAAAAAATGTATCAGTCAATATGCAATTTATTATAAAATAACAGGGAAACAATCTCCATTTGTACAATAGTTACAAAAAATCCTGAAGGTCGATGACGGACATTAGACCAGGGTAATTTTTGTTAACTAATAATGTACTGAAGTATTATATAATCTTAGGTGAAAGACCACGAATCCGACAAAGGACGAACCGAAAGGAACGCTTAATTTATATGTGATTTCTTGGTCGTCCGCATTCTCACAAAGCTTCCAGAAGACCTTCCTCGTACAGGGAACTGATTCCGATGCAGCTATTTCATGGTTGGTGTAGGAGACCCAACGGGCAGCTCCGACTTTTTTTTCTCGAAGTACGCCTCCGATGCTAATAGACCCGATTTCTGGACTATTTCGCTAGCTTCGACGAAATCGAAGGGAAGAACACGATAGAGAGATATGCCTGGAACCACCGGGGTCGCGGACGAAATACCAGGAAGGCAGATGTCGGAACTCTATATGTCTCCTAGGAACATATGGAATTTATGTCCGAGGACCTTCCACTTTGTTCCGAGACCTTACGATCGATCCTCGTTGTATCTAACAAGGTTTATAGGGAGAATACGCTCGTGCAATGGTTCGTCGAGCACCGATTGTGAGGATCTAGTGAAATAGAATTCGAACGGGTGGGTGTAAACGAGCTGTTGCACAACTTTAGTGACTGTTAGAATACTAGTTGTCGCCATAAGAATAACCTAGACATGTAATTTCTAATGTTCACATCGCCATTTTGCATAACTCTCAATTCATCTTGTGTTTCTATTTTATGATCCAATTTTAGTGACCGTTAACGTTAGTTGAGACCATAGGAATATGCCATGTCTAACATTCACATTACTGCTTTGCATATTATTACAATTTTATTATATGTTTCAGAGACCAATTTGTTATACGTATACAAGTGGTGTCTATTACATTTATATTTATGTATCTTTTAATATTCTACTCGTTTTCGAAATAAAACTAGTTTTCTACAATACTAGTTAACATAAATATTTACGAGTTTAAGTTCGACATGCGACACTAACGGTCAATGCATGAACTAATCAAAATGGTCGACACACGTGTACCACGACGTTGCATGTAAATATTCATTGTAACAAACCAATTATAACCAAGTGTTCCCAAGAATGTTATACAGTTTCATGTACATAACACTTTAATTACTCTTTACTTTCTCGATAAATTTTCAGTACCAATTTTACATTAAACCCTCCGCCATGTTTTCCTCCACGTACTCCTTTTCTATATACGATTTTATAAACGATATTCATTGCATGTACAATATACCACGTTAAACTTTAACTTCTATTATTCCCAATCCCAGTCACATTTCAACTTTGCCCAGGATACGTCTTTCAAATACATTATTCAACCACGATCTATTGACTCCAACCGTGGTCTATAGACCGACAAACTAATTGAACTTCGTTGTCTCGTTCTTACGGTGTCACAATTTTATCGGTACAATCAAAAGTTGAACAACAATTTCCCAATGTCTGATCTCGCACTTTTCACGAGGCCGGGTTAAGTCGGTTAAATGAATCGTTAAATCCCGCTCAATATTATGACGCGTCATAATACTGGGTCTGCATTTACATAACAGTTCGTTAGCTGGCACAAAAGATAAACCGTCTAATGGACGAATATTATTATTCAAATGTCTGCCGCTCGTCGCGATAACCAGCCGATGATATATCGTATATTAATGATGGGACGAATATTATATGCAGATCGGATTATAGATTAGACAGGGTGTTAAATGCTGACCTACCTGATGAAATTAATGAGAAACTCGGTATCCTTGGCTGGAGACTAATCGATCCGTCGTATCAGTCTCTTGTACACGAAAAGCTCCGATGGACTGATAAATCATTTCGAATTCACGGGGAATTAGGACGATTCTATGAGTCTTCTAAGAGGATTTCGTTTCGATGGTAATCCTATTGCCATCGAGACCATCCGGCATTTTGAATTATCTTCTGAGTTATTGTGGGAATTGCTATTGTTCGCTGTACGCATAATGGAGAACGATGGAGGCTAAATAAATGAACGTTTGGTAGATGGAGTGGGTGTACCGATGGAAGATTTTGATAAAGTAGTACTATATTCCTATATCTTCATATTCGAAAACGTCCATTACTCTACATTCCCAAATATCAAGGTCCCCAAAACACCACATCCCCCAAATGTCAAAATTTAAAAAATCTTACATCCCCAAATTTCAAAGTTTCCAAAACCCTACATCCCCAAATATCAAAGTCCCCAAAACACCACAATCCCAAAATGTCTCCAAAACCCTACATCCCTAAGTATCAAAGTCCCAAATAAACCTAATCCCCAAACCCCAAAATCCTGAAAGTCGTTCAATTCCGAATACGAGAATACAACGCGTTTTGGTACATCAAAACTCCCTATAAAATTCATACGTCTACCACTATAAACCCGCGTAGCAGCGCTCGCATATTTACCAGACCAGAACAAAATCTGAGCATATAAATCTCAACGGTGTTTTTTTACGACACAGTCCCGGCACACCTAAGCGATCCAGCTTGAAAAACGAAAGGGTGACACCATAAAAATCCCCCGTGTCACGGCACACGTGTCACGACCGCTTCGTTGCCAGCTTTTTTCTCGCTCGTCATACATTTGCCTCACCTGCCGCGTATTTTTTGTCACGCCGCCTAAAACGATCGTCAGATTCGTTTAATTAGCCAAATAACGCGAGTATCGCGACGCTTTCTTCTTTTTTATCGCTCCTTATTCAAGTTTCGCATATGTTAGCGATCAGTTCTATGTGTACATTCGACTACGCCCACTGTTTCCATGCACTTGCGAGCGAATTTTTTGCTTTATCACACGAAACGGTTGATCGATCTCACGTGTACGTCTTTTTTTTAGTTGTTCATTTGCATCCGGTCTCGCTTTATAGTTCCTACTTTATTTGCCATCTACCTGGACCGAGATGAACGAGATCAGGGTTCAGCGAAAGGCAATCTGGCGTACAGGTATGCGTGGCGGTCGGCTCGGATGCAGGAGCTTTGTGCGGTATCTTTCATTTTTTTATGTCGTAATTTATTAACGAACTTTGACAAAGAATTACTCGGGTCAGTTCGAAATTTCAGATTCCCATTTTAAGAGCTTTCAAATATGTGACATCGATTTCTGCAGTAAGAATCTCTTTTCTGTAATATAAATACCTAGCAACCGATAGTTAATAGACAATTTAAAAAGAAATTAGACAGATGTTTGAAATAAAATCGTACAGATGTTGAATTTACAAAAATTAAAAATTGAATATTATGTAGCATTTGTTGCAGTTCTCTTGAATTCATTTGAAATAATGTGTCAAGCACGAAGGGCCGCCCACTAAAGCGACCCATTTTCGATTTCGATTTCTTTTCGAAAGTTTCGTTGCTGTTTGGCGAGCACGTTCGCGAGAGAACTCGTTCGAATGGCATTGTATCACAGGACCAAATAAACTTCGGGATTTACGAGCGTTTGATGTCGTTTCTGGGGCAGAATCGTGTCGTAAGATTCATTTCATTGCTCGATCGTGGAGGCGGTTGGATCATCGACGATCGGAGAGTCCGAGTTTCTCGGGAACTCATTTATAATACAAACTTTGCGCGATTTTATAAGAATCGTGAACGATAGGGCGCGTCATTAGCGTCATTAATGGACCTCCATTTTGCGGGCCATTTTGTACGGACAGGCTAGAATTATCTGGATGTTCGTGGCTTCGGTCCTTGTGATGCGAAATAAACGTGGAAGGGCAGATTGCTCGATAATTTCGTTAAGTATCCCTTAACGGAGGTCGACCAGAAAATGGCCTCCAATTAATTTTTCACGGAACTGCCAGGGACATGTTACGCTTCTCTGGTTTCTTGAAAAGTGGACAAATTTAGCACATGGGGATAACGGACTGCGTAATTTACCGGTAAATTGTCGTAATTTTGACAGCGGTGTTTATTATGGGTTAATTGTTGCCCTAAAGGTGATTACAGAGACTGTTTTTATCGTTAAATATATTTTATATAAAATATATTTATTTTAAAATTATTTATGATTTGCATTGTTGTATTCTTAAAAACTTAGTTATAATAGTACATTAATAGAGTTCATATTAGGTCTAGAGGTTAGGTTTACATAGGAATATACTATATTCTAATGTATTATATCTTTCAATTTATATCCATTTGAACCGTGGACGTATAATTAAGAATGGGCGTTGATTTACGTTTATCTAATTGTTATATTTAGAAGAAAAACCGTCAATTAATAGGATATAGCTCATTCCTGGTCTATCATTGGCTGCCACGTTGTCAGAGATGGTAGATAGAGTCGGACTCGGTGTACGAGTGTTTTTCTCTTCCGAATAAAGGCTTTCTACATGGGACAAGACACATCGTGGCTTTTCTAGAAGTCTGTCTAATGGGAGGTGCACAAACTACGTAATTGCTTGGGATTACAGGCCTCGGAGACCTCCTTCGTGAAGCCACGATCTTCCTGTCCGGTAGTTAAGTTGCCTTTTCCATCGTTGGACCGTAATTACCGCAAGGTGCAAACTCGGAAAATTTTTCTCCTTCGCATCGTTCCGTGTAATGCCAGGGTATATGCGCTGTTTAATGGGATGTTAGTCAGCCGATGCTGCTTTCCAACAGGCTAGACGTTTAAATCTAACGCGAGATTGAACGATTAAGGCGACCGTCGCAGCGCGATAAAACGTGCGACCATCGGATATTACTTTGTGGAATATTAGATTTTTCATAGGTATGCAGATTTTTCGGCATTTTTCTGTCGACATCCCACTCTAACTTTATAGATATTACCCTGCAGTTATGGCCAGCTGTGAAAGTGCAATATTCATTATGTTCGCGGCGAAAGGCATTTTCTGATTAACATGTTGATTGGTACGATGAAAAATGGCTACGTCTGCCATGGCAGATTATGGTAATGGTTATTAACAGGGTAATAATTTAATTTTCCACTTGGCATTTTGCAATTGCTACCTTACAGTGATGTTCGACAAGGGAAAATTTGAAGTTTATAATATTCAGAAATTATATTTAATTTAAGTCCACTAGGCAAGACATCAAGTGCTTTAAGTAGCTTCAACCGATGCAACATTATCTCATTTATTGATTAAAATTCTTGGTGATCGATAGGGAAGCAATGGAACCATACAAATCTTTCATTGTCTCGTTTTCATGAATGGTTCAGGCACGAAGTAACGAGAATATGAATGATCCGTTGCGTCTGCACGAGACCGGAATTTCATTAAGGAACCCAAACAAACCCCTTGCTACCCTCTCAGGGGTGCCGTGCGTCTAGACTTGATTACGAACGTCCGTTCGGTACGTAGCCGTGGAGGCGCCAAAAGTCTCATTTTTAAGCTAATCAGCAGATACGTAAGGACGTCTCGTCGACACGCTTGAATAACATAAAACGCGAGGAAACGCAGGCGTCAGCTTACATATTGAAACAGGTATAGGGGACTGTCGTTACCGCTTTCCTGCTCGATCAATATGCTGTTCGTCGCGTTTTGGAGATTCGAATCGCTTAAAATCCACTAGTTGGACAACTTTACGTACGTTTCTGACACTTTAGCAATTTCTGCCATCTTTCAGATATCACGGGATGATCTGAAACGGGAAAACAACTCTTTTCAAGATAGTTGAAATTCGTCTAAAAGAAACTTATATGTCAAATTTTTACGAATAAGAAAATATTTCATAATGTTAAAAGATACAACGAAAGTAGTTGGTTGTATTAAGCTCGTATGAAATTCATAAGAACTTGTTAACTGACAAATTTATGAAAAATTCAAACTCAGAGTGTCAGCATGTTAGCGTGTAAATGTCCGGCATAATTTATTTAAATGAGTCTGAAAATGTTGAATTCATGAAGTTTTATGGATTCATAATTTCGTCAATCTAAAACGATAAAACCGGGCCGATGATCAGAATTTCCTAGTAACCACGCGATTAAAGCAATTTAAAATTAGTCACCGGGACACAATCGCGTTTTAAACGTATGTAATTAGGGCTCGATCGGGCGGAAAGAATTTCCGGAGGGATACGCATGGTTACTACAAAGAGGGAAAGAGGTTATCGAGGAAGAATTTCTGAACAGACAGCTGCCACTTACGATGGCGTCACGACTTTCGGAAACGTCCGCAGTCAGCCCTCGGGACCGTTTCTAGGGACTTCTTTTTCCCACCCTGTAATTTCCGCGTCCCATGAAACGGGATATTTTCTAAAATTGCACATTTTCGATCGCCATCCTGCAGGCGTCACGTCCACGCAAAGATCCGCTCTCGATCGATATAGCCTTTTAAACCGTTAAATTAACGTACACGCCTTAGCTTTTTATTCTCTGTACTTCTTCTCCCGAAACACCGGGAAAATTATTCAGGCAACGTGTAATTGACCCATTTTTCTGAAAATCTTTTGAAGGTAACGATATTGAGATTTTTTATTCTTTAGTGCTCTAAATGATTGTGGATAATGTATCATCTTTAGAATAAGTGTTGATTAAATGTTTAAGTAGTTTAAATAAAGCTTAGTTAATATACTGTTGAAAACTGACTTGATCCGATAATTTTTTATTGACGAATTATTGTAGCTAGATGTTCATATACGTTCATCTACATATAGATGATCATGTCTACTTTCAAATTTTGTTAAATCTTCAGTTTAATGTATCTGTTGAAAGTATAATTATTATTGACATACATAATTCACTTGATTTTAATAGTATATTACATATTCACATTGTACTCATTTTTCTATTAAATATTCGTGTAAGCACATAAAGATGAGAATTTTCAATAAACACATAAAGATGAAGTTTCAACAAATGCGAGTTTAATTATAATAAAAGTCATAAATATACTGTTTCGAGACAAATTTTTCACGAAAACTGCCATGGAATAGTAAAGTAAAGTTTATTAAGAATTAAAAATTTCTCTCGACCATCCACAGACCAATGCACCACGATGCCAGGTCACATTAACTCAACACGTCCGAAACAATTCGACCTGCTCGCAGTCTCCTCTTTCCATTGTTCGATCCTGCGTTCCTGACAACACTCCTGGAACGTGTACATCCCAGAACCACCCGGTAGTGGTGCCTCGTTACAATCCCATTGGAAAATATTGGATTACAAGCTTTGACGTTCACCGACCGATCCTGACTGCTCCGAGCCACGAACGTGCTGTTCTAGGTTGAAATTTGTTGTCAGAACTCTTGAGACTTACCTCGTTAATCTTACAAACTGTACTTAACAAACCAAACTGAACAGTTAATCAAAAACTACTTGCAGAACATTGATTTACGTAGGATGTTAGTGTTGCGATATAGAAATCTGAGGACATAGAGATCTGGAGATATAGGGATTTGGTACTGTAGAAGTTTTGAGATTTGGTAATCAGGTCTAGGTACTTGCAGATAAATGTGGACATCTAGGTAGGTATGTAGGGATCTGAAAATGTAGGAATCTAGATATCTTTGAATATGAGTATCTGGATATCTTACCATCTGGAGATATAAATACCTAAGGCTCCAGGGATCTAGAGGTATAGGAATTTGAGGACGTGAGTATTTCGTGTATGTAGGGATCTTGACATGAATGTATCTCAGTATATAGAAATCTGAGGTTCTACAAATCTAGGGAATATAGAAATCTGAGGATGTAGGTATCTCGGTATCTAGGGATCTGGGGGTGTAGGGATCTAGAGACGTAGATATCTCGGAGATGTAGATACCTTAATATGTTGATACCTAGGGAATATAGTGATCTAAGAATGTAGGTATCTCGACATCTAGAGATCTAGGGGTGTAGGAATCTAGATACGTAGATATCTCGGAGATGTAGATACCCTAATATGTTGATACCTAGGGAATATAGTGATCTAAGAATGTAGGTATCTTGGCATCTAGGGATCTGAGGGTCTCGGGATCTAGGGATGTAGATATCTCGGAGATATAGATACCCTGATATGTTAATATTTAGGGAATATACTGATTAGAGAATATAAGTATCTGAATATCCAGAAATCTGAAGATCCACATCTCTAAAACTCTAAAATCAAATGTCCCATCAGCTAAAATCTACACAAACTCCGTTGACGTACATGATTCAAACACTTTTTTAAAGTCGTCGAGTCGAAATAAAAAGATGATACGCGCATACAGCCGACACGCAAGATTTATGGTACTAAAGCGAACGATTTACACCAGCGAACAAGAACACTTTAGCAGCAGGACACTCTCTGGCGCCTGGTTCGTGTTCCGGGTCCTCCACGGCCACAATAATTTCGATTGAAGTCACGGGAGTCAGGTTTCCTTTTTCCGTGATTCATGACCCTGACACGTGACTGTTGCTTCCTGGCGCCCACAACGTATCCCACGCCTGTTTGTCCTGCCAGGATGTCCAGAAGCCGACAGATATTACCGCGACGCGTGTCTCGACGATGATCGCTCGGCCGATTCGTATTCAACCTGATCCCCCGTCAACCGATTCATTAATAAATGGTTTATTGCGCGGTTACTTGTGTTCCTGCTTGGGAACATCGATGAGACAGAGATTCGACGCTCGAGGAAGTCGTGTTTTACAGGGGTCGTAGCTCAGGCTACCGCTTCATGGCTGGACTCGAAGATTAGTTTCTGATTTGAATTTTTAACGAACTTCGAATAGGCTTCTACGATTAGGACAGGCGTGATTAGAAACTGGCAGGAGGTAAATACTCAGAGGTATTTATTAATCATATACAGTATACTCTTCAAGGCTTTTTGATGTTAGGAAAAGGGATGAGCTAATTTTTTAGTATACTGTTTATTTCAAATTGACTAAGAATCGTTAATAATAAAGGTGAATGTGTACACATGTGACCAATGGCTACCGAATTTAAAAAGTGGAGACACGTTGAAGAGTATCCTGAGAGAGTTTCTTTATGGAATGGTTCTCAAAGAGACCGTCTATGAGTCCAGCAGACAACTTCCTTTTTGCACGCTTTTCAGGAGCCAAGCACACGAGAACAACGTTGTTGGCCAAGCCGAGCGTCTAGTTATAAATATTCTTTTACAACTTCCTATCGTCTTCCTATAAATCTCGTCAGCAACGGCCTCCATGAAACCTATCCTACCACCATCTTCGCGTTTCCAACGAGCAGGGTCCTACATCGACCAGCCATTTACCCGGTGTAAACGTCTCTGGTCTGGAAGGGCCGCAGGGTAGGGTCGAGACGGGGGAAGGAAAGGTGCGAGAGGCAGCCAGGCACGGTGGGAAAGGGGCGTAAAAGGGTCCCGGGGGCGAAGGGAGCGCCCGCGGGTGCGGGTGTCATTGTTGATATACAACGCGGTAAGTACGCGATAAGTAGACCCCATAAATTCAACCAATCAGACGAGCCGCCTCGCGCCGTGCCTTTACCACCCTCTATTCCCTCTGCCCTCGAACGCTTCCCCCGTTGCCACACGTGGCAGCCGCGTTACTTATGTGCGGGCAGCCGTGTCTACAGGTCGGTCCACATTACGCGTGCACCACGATCACGTGCGTGCATTCGATTTAACTCCCACGCGATACGTGCTCTACCTTCGACGATTATTCATCTCGTTACACGGCCATGGTTTCTATGCCGCAGCCGGTTTGCCCTATACAGTGGTAGCCGTTCGTGTGTCTCTTTAGCGGTTCTTTCAACCGATGCACTTCTGCATATTATTACACAAGTTTAGGTTAGGTCTTACACTTTTAGCACTGTTACGGTTGTAAAGAATAGTTAGGGTTGTAAAGAATAGTCACAAGTTTTATGACAGTCACACGTTAGGTCTACTCTCATGGTCATTCATCAGACTCAGGTTCAGGCCATGTATAATACATACACTTCCTAAACTCGGAGATATTTATTATATTTTTACAATATATTTTTGTAATATATTTTTCTTTACTGTCTCTTACTGTGTACGGTCATATCGTGTTTCTTACAATAACTTTATATTACATATACATATGTTACGTATATACATGTATAATAATATATGTTATGTATATTTGCTGTACGTTTCTATACGTTGTTCTTTGCGATATGTCAGTATGTGTTGAATTTCGAAAAATGTTTCTATATATTAGTATTCACACTATATTTTTTTGGAGTATGTTTTTAGATGTGTTCTGTAAAAAAATGTTACTTCATATTATTTTTTACAATATGTCTTCATATGCTACTTCTTAGGAAATGTGTCTTTATATATCGTTTCGTACAACACATCTTTATATATTGTATTTTGTTGTATATTTTTATATATTGTCTTTAACAACATGTTTCTGTATATTGATTTTTGCAACATGCTTTTATGTATCAATTTTTATCAATTATTTTCTACAACATATTTCTATATATTGTATTTTGTGACATGTTTTTCTATATTGTCTTTAACAACATGTTTCTGTATATTGATTTTTGTGATATATTTTCATATGTTGTTTTTGACAATATGTTTTTGTAAATTGTTTACATCAATATTCCTTTATGTAATATGTTTTTATACATAGCTCCTTGCAATACATTTTTAAATATCGTTTGTACATACTGAAAGTGCTCGAGCGTGTTATCGTCGTCCAAACAAATTCCAGGTTTTTTTTATCTCAAAAACGAGCGTATTTGCAAACATTATCGTTCGGAGGGCGATCAGTGTTCCAACAGGTGCGAGTAAACGTTCGGGCCAGGCACGAATGTGAATACGGTCCTGTCACGAATTCGATTCGCCTTATCCAAAATAATTTGCGACGAGCATTTCGTGGCACGTAATTAACGCGGCTTCGATACGGTGCACATTATGGTGCACGTTGTGCACGCGCGAATTGCATCTCGAGGGCCAAATAGTCGGCGAAATGCCTTGTGCAAAGATGCGCCGCGAAGATGAACACGATATAATGGATCAACGTGGCCCAGGCTCACCGAGGATTTACTTAATTGCAATTAATGAGAAGAGATATTACAACGTTGGATGAGCGTGATTCAGGGATAACTAATACGCGGACGGGATTAACGATGCTGAGTTATCGTCATTGCGAGGCCCAAGTATCGAATCTTTTCGAGCCACCTCTGCCCTCGATTGCTTTAATCAAAGGATAAGATGTTGTATGGGCTGTCTTGATGATTGTGAAAGAGGATGAAAGAAGTTTTTGGTAATGAGATAAGAATGCTCCATTTAAATTGCTCGATGAAATGTCTGCGGTGAAATTGAAGATGAGATTTTATGTAACGATTTCGTACGATATAAAGAAGAGAATGAATGGTGCAATAAATTACGCGGTTTATTGCAAGTTGGTCCATTTTGATTGCTGGGTAATTTGAGTGGAATGCTTTGGTTGGAGGAAAAAATTAGGGGTGGGTTTGAGAAAGTTATTTTGAATTAATAAACTTATCAAATAGAAAAGTTATATTATATGATTTATTAAAATTTTTTTTAAACATTTTATCATCGGTCCGAGAGAATTATTGCTTAAAATAAATTTTGGATATAAACACATTGAAATTTCTATTATTTCATCATATCTGCAGTAATGTTTTTTTGGAGGAGATAATGAATGATCAGAATCTTATTCCTTTCAAATCTGAAAATTTATGGGGGTGCAATATACTGTGGTTGGGGATTAACGAAGTGGAAAAACAAACGACATAAAAAAGGGGCACGTGTAATTATCTGTTGACAGATTTGCATTTCCCAAATATTTGCACAGCACCAGGTGTACGAAGCAATCTGCGTTTTCAAGCCATATCTAAATACAACTAGAATAATACTAAATTTCTATCCGGATTATCCACCGCGATTATCGAAAATACCTTCCACGAGATATCGAAGCAACTTTCCCGATTTCGCTAAAATATTTACCAACCGATATCGATCACAGGTAGGAAAGAACAAACGTGCGCGGTTGATTTATCCGTAAAACATTCAAGGCTCGATAAGAAACGCAAATAAATTCGATTATTTCAACACTCCTCCCTGCATCGATTTAATACGCTGATTAATCGAGTGTGCTCGAAGCGAAAACGTTTCTTTTTTATTCAGCCAGCTAATTGCTCGCCTTCAGAACCACGATTTCCCTTCTGTCTGCATTCTGTTGGGCTGACATTGAAAAAGGGTCCGTTCACAGCCAGTTAAAATGCACTCGATCAACGTGCCCTCCTTCTAACAATAAGTTATATAAGACAGTGGCTCCGAGCGATCGGGAAACAAATGAAGAACGAAAAATCGCGAGGATCCTTTCACATAACGATCCTATGGAAACGCGGCCGATGGTGAGGAAACGGGGATGAGAAACCTGATCGAGAACACTGCGAACACGAGACTTCTATACATTTCATTGCACTTTCAATGTTTACTGCGTTAAAATGGAAGGATTTTACCGGGGATGAGGAAACGTGCCCATAGAATATGGGAAAATTTGTAAGTCGGGAATTTGGAGATCAGTTTAAATTAGAACTGGAAATTTGTAAAACTGGTAAGTTGAGGATTTGGAAATTAGGAAGTTAGAAACTTGGTAAATCGGTAAATTGAAAACTTGAATAGTTGAAATCTAGATACTTGTGCAACCACATTACACAATTAGGTAATTTGGTTATTTGATTATTTGAAAAACTGAAAAATTAGAAAACCCAGAAAGTAGGAAATTAGGAAACCACACACTTGAAAAATGAAAAAATTCGAAAATCGAGTAAATGAAAAATTTGGAAGAAGGCAAACCAGGAAATTTGAGGCGACAAAATATGAAATCGTCTTCGAAGCATAAAAAGGAATAGGAGGGAAAAAGAGCAATTCCGAGGCTAATGGGTTAATTCCTCAGACTGTGGTCAGGTAATGGATTACGCGGTGCAGTTATCGGGCTGTCGTTGAGCGTATCGAGTGTCCCGATGGCCTTACCTGTCACCCCGTGCATAGAAGTTGCGTGCAACGCTTGGTAATCTACGGGCCATTAGCCACGATCCTCTATAAGCGGCACACGCGATACACGTTCGGAATATCGAGTGTCTCAGGGCGAAGCGGAACGCAATCGGGACACACGAGACACTTCCTCGTGCGAGCGGCGAGTCGCATCCTTTCATCACCCTTTCCTTTCCTTCTTTTTAACTCGAAAAATCCTCCTCGATGTTCTTTCTCTGCCTGCCAGAAGGGGAGAGAACGGGACCAGTCGAGGGACGAGCTGCATGTGACAGCTGTGACGGCACCGCGTCACGTGGCGCACGTGCAAGTGCAACGAGAGCTAAAAGGGAATCGGGGCTGAAACGAGAGATCATTCGATAAATCGTTCGGGATAACTTCAATATTATCAACCAGGAAACAAATTTTAGCCGTGTAATTAGCGATCGTTACGTGATACCCTCTTCTGATGCGATGTTCAATTATATTTCACTCGGATTATGGAAGACGGTGCTCGAATAAATTCCTCTTTTATTCAGCTATAATTAAATTCGATTCACCAGAAACGTTCAAAACATATTTCGTTAAGTGAAATTGTAAAGTTGTAAATTCTAACATTGTCAAATTATTTGTTACTATCAAGACGTACGACATTTATTTCACTTAAAATTTATAAACATAAAACCTATCACCCAATGTGACATAACTTACTGTGACATGCTAATAGACTTATCAAGACTAGCGTCAGTCTCAAAAATCCAAAAATCAGTATCAATTTACTTGTCATAGACTGATGTGTTTCTCTAATTGAAAAGTATCGAGTCTGAATATTAATTAAATATCTACGAATCCTAAATCACACCGACAAAAAGAAGCCTAAGTCTCGAAAAGCATTTCGAA
Organism: Megachile lagopoda; assembly: GCA_036983795.1. Lineage (NCBI taxonomy): Eukaryota > Metazoa > Arthropoda > Insecta > Hymenoptera > Megachilidae > Megachile > Megachile lagopoda. Next base: position 6,848,112 of record CM072797.1, on the reverse strand, counting down.
ACAAATTCGCTGCGTTTTACAAGCCTCGGTGCCAGCACCCCATGGATCCGAGCGAATACATCAGCGTCTCGAAAGAATTTCTATCATCTTCGAGCCAATGTTTCGCGTCTCACCCCAGCAGCCTACGTGGCTCTGCCACTTTTCCCCCCGTCATCCCCGCCGGTCGAAATATATAAATTAACGCACTTATGTAGCACCCTCCAGGCCTTAGGCCGTTACCCTGCTACACCTGCGTTTGGGGCGCTGAGCGCTGACAATTACCTGGCGATCGATGTATGGCCCCGGGGGTGAAGCTCGGCATCAAAAACCGCCACGAAAACGAGGAACAGCCGAGCTATTGTCGGTGGAACGCGAGAGGGAGGCCACGGACTCGGTATATATGGCAAATTGCAGGTAATTGCCGGCCATTTGTTTGCAAGACTGCATAGTCCTCTATGTCTCCCTTTCTTGTTTCACCTTTTTTCTTACGAAGGTATTTCGGGTGCATCTGTGTCCATAATACTGTGATGTATTAGCAGGAATTACAATGTGGTTTATTGTTACATTAATAATATATTAACAGATAAGGGATGAAATTACGTTTTCAATCTCTTAACCTACAATTCTCGGCACTTGCGTCATTCACAGCTAGCTATTTATTGCTACAGCGTTACGGAAAATAGAGTTAATTAGAAGTGAACACAAAGTTCAATCGCTGTGAAAATACGAGTCTGGTTTATCACATTCCAACTCTGCTGCGTCATGCATGGTGTGCATCCTGTAACGATATTGCAAGGAGAATGAAAATAATATCAAATGTTAAATGATCATTTGATTACTTCATATATGTACGTCCAACTTTTTCAACGAAAGCAACCAAGAAAATAAGGGATGAAAATCATAAAAAGAATATGTAGTGACATAATATATTTTATCCCCTGATAAAATAATAGGTAGTGACAGTACTGTAGTGAAAGGTACCCACTGTATTTGGTATATCCTACATACACGAGAATGTGGACCAATTATTTGCGATTAGCCCTCTGAATACTTGTGCAACTTTCTCGAGCAGGATACTGGCACGTTCGAGTTCGCTAATAGGTCGCCGACACTTGTAACTCCTTTTTCTGTAAGCAAATTGCTGGCCAGTCTACACCCGGCCAAAAATGGAACAAGAACGTTCGGTTCTATTTCTTTTGTAGCAAAAAATTCCTCTCGTTGCTAACACTTTACCGGGCGGAAGCTTGTTAGCGTTGATTGGTGAATTTATTTTCGTGCTACATCTTTGGACAGCAGGAAAAATGTTAATCTTTGGAGAAATACTTTTGTTCATATCAAGGCTCCTTTATTTCTTTATATCATGAATGATACATATTGTCACTTTATATTGTTAGAGAACATAATATACATACTGATAATATACATACAGTGTATGTCAAACTGACTTAATGTGTAGTGATGAACTTATGTGTAGAGATACTTTAAGTGCAGTGATAAACAGTAAACCAAGTGAAATATAAATCATGTATAGATGCTAAAATCTGGATTACATAAGCTATCGTTTGTTGTTCCCGGACACGTCTTTGCACTCGGTAGGGCGTGAACTTGAGGAATCACTTAAGAGGTCCTTTCGAAGCGTACGCTTTGCATATTACATTGTAATATCTCTCCTCGCGAGGTGTAAGGAGAACGTAAATGGTCAGGGTAAGAGAAGAAAAATAAAAAAAGGACTCGGTTGAAGATCGAATTTCTGCCGGGAGATCGTCGTCCGGACGATATTTTAACCCTTATCCGAGGCAAAGCGACAGGAGCGAATCGACCGTGACTTTATTATCGTCGCGTGGGTGTACCTGGTCATCCCGACAACTATTCGCGTGCACGCGAACAAATGCAGCGTGGGTTACACGACTTCTAGAGGATTCGATTCGAATAAGCTGTAACAACGTCTAAATTGGCTCGTTCTCCTCTGATTATCGATTTAACAGGAAAACACGCTTGCAGATATTATATTCACTCTTCGTACTCTGCCTCCTCAACCCCTCTTCTATGCTGATAAATACAAACGTGGTAATAACACTATTTATGACAATTTTCTTGTAAGGAATTAGACAAATTTAAAGTTAAATTATATCAACACATTTTAAAGAATGCTTAGCAGTTTGGGGAACCCCTGTGATTTCAGAATATTTATTCTTAACTCAGTATAATGCTGCATAGTGAAGTTTCTATATTACTATTCTTGTTCTTTATACTGTTTACACATTGTATACATCAATTAACTTATGAGGAAATAACCTCAATATTTTGAGGGTTTCAAAAAAATTCAATAGAGATTCTATACGACAAAGAGTTTGTTGTATAACAGAAATAATTTCATAGTATTAATTCTCAGTGAATGCAGATACGAAGGTGAATTTAGTATTCGACATTTGGCTTCAACTAATAATGAAACAAGAATTACAATAATTATTATAGTGTCGTATTATAGTAAGATGTCAGTGTTGCTGACATTGAGAATAAAATTCCACTAATTAATTGTTCAATTCAACGTTCAGTACCTCGAACACCAAATTTGCAGAATTTGAGCGTGCCAAAAAGTATCCTAATAAAAGCTCAATAAAATAATAACGTCGCCCTTCGTTCAAATTCTCCAGAGGTGTCCGCGAGTAGCATGGCCCCGTGGGGTGCGTATATCTGCCAGAGCCACTGCAGGAATGAGAAAGAAGAAAAAAATAGGGGAGAAGTAACCGGAGAAGGGGGATGATGTGGTTCCCCCCGCAGAAACAAAGTACCAAACATATTGTGCGTTTTCCCTTTCGTAAATTCGCGACGAACGAAGAGTTCTCCCGGGCTGCGTGGCAGCAGGACGATTTACAAAGCTGGACGCGTGTCTTTTCGGCGAGCAACCGAGCGTGGATTTGGTCGCAGCCCATTGGGCAGACTGGAACGACGGTGCCCACGCAACGGGCATCCATCAACGGCCCAAACGGCAGAGGACTTTGTCGAGTAATGGCGAGTCTACAAAAAGTTCGAAAAGCAAAGGGAGAAAACGCGTGGACGAGAGAGCGCGAGAGAGATGGCCGACCGAGGAGAAAGACGAAAGGGACCTGGGACCATTCTTAAGGGCCTCATAAAACCGGCAAAGTGCCACACCGCCACCCACGTGCCTTCTCGAGAAGCGAGAAAATACGTCCGAGCTACGGGCTCAGACGAGGCAGCTGGTGTATCGAGTGTGCCAGTCTATTTGACTTTTTTAATTCCGAGCATACCGTCGCGGTGCTGACTATTTCAAAATTGAAGAATAATTGCGTGTTAGGTTAGGTTACTTGGGTGCAATGTTGGATATGATGAGGTGGTCAGAAACCTTTAATTTCGAGGAATTGATATGCAAACTTTCAATTTTTCTATATTTGAATTTATCAATTTTCGGATTATTACATTTTCTAACCTTCTAAATTTCTAAAACCCAAATTTTCAAACTTCCCGTAGTACCTATCTTCATAGGGACTCCATATCAACCAGGTTTCCATATTTTCTAAGCTTTCATATTTCCCAAGTTTCTGTATTTCCTAAGACCCCATATTACCTAAGTTTCTGTACCTAAGTTTCTGTACTCACCAAGTTACCATATTTTCTAAGTTTCGATATCTCTTAAGTCCCCATACTCTCTAAGTTCCCATATTTATCTACGTCCCCACATTCTCTAATTTCCCACACCCCCCAGTTCCCATATTTAGTCTCCATATCTCCTAAGTTCACATATTCCCAAATTACCCATATTTCCTAAGTTATTTCCCCAATTCCCAATCCTCACATCCTCTTTTTCAAACACCCAACTCCTCCAATCCCCAAACTCCTCCTAAAATAATTTGCAAAATTCCCAAGTGTCCAAAATGAATTTTGAAAGTTATCCTTTCAAATTAGAGATAAATTTAACGCTCGTTGAGAACAGCTCGCAACCCCGAAACTTCGGTTCCCATCGCCGTCTAACCCCGAGAAGCTCTATCTTCTATTTGTCACCTGAAATAAATCGTTTGAACGGGCCATCCATATCGTCGAGTAGTTCGCAAGAAAGCAGCGGGGCGCGTTAAATCTTCAGAAAATGGTGAATGAATTGCCACTACAAAAGTCACTCCAAGGAACCGTCTGAGTTTCACCCACTTCGTTTCAAATGTCCCTCGAGGTCCATTGATGACCCAACATCCTGAATGAGTTCCGCGTTTTGCAAAGTACTATGCACTTTTTGTAAGATTGAAAAACTGTCGAAAGTGTAAGAGCAGAAGCTTGAAACGATTATGCACGGTCAGATGCGGAAGCTACTGCTTTTCGTTGAATATATTTGAAATATTCATAAATGAAAAAATAATTGAAATAAAATTTTTATGGAAATTTATTCAATTTGTAGTAAAATCTTGTAAGAAATATTCGACACGTTCCTTTGACGTGCAACAAGGGTGAAAATAACCCTTAAATGATTATTCTTGAGTATAATGAACATATAGTATATATAATATTTTAAAAATGAAATTAAAGATACACATTTTCTTCTACGAGTGATTGTCTTCGAAGTCTCCGAACTTTGTACAATTTCCTAAAAATTTTCGCAGAAATTACAAATTTGAAAAGCGAACAGCAAACGCAGAAGCGTCTGTGGATCTCGGCTAGCCAGGAGGACTTTCAAAAGGATATCAATGAAAACAGCAATAACCTTCGCCTATTTCTCGAAAAGCCACAAAACGGAAGAGGTCAATTCCAGGGTACTAGGCCCGACAATTACTTAGCTAATAAAAGCACGATGGGTGTCGATTCACCTCGAATGGTCGTACAATGTGTCCGTCACGGATAAGAGTTTCGTTTGCTCGCAACCAGAATACAACAAAGTAGCTGGCTGCAGATGTGCCATTCGTCAAAAATGAACTTCAAGCATCAATGAACTCGATACCCGAAAAGCGAGTCTTAACCTGAACGACTTTTCATTCAGTACTCCCGGTCTATTACAGGCAAAACGATTCTCAATTTTTGCGAAAACGACTCTCGATTTGAAATGAATTTCTATTTGCAATATATTGATGTATCATTTAGGAAACATGAAAGTTTTGCAAAATAACTTGATACGTTTTTACTCATCTTGAATGATGAAAGCTAACCTATAAAAATAAAAATCTGAAATTTGTTTTAACAAGTGTGGCTGTTCTAGTGTTCATTCAAAAAGGTTCTGTATCAATTAGCAAATGATAAAGAAGAATAAAAGTATCGTATGATTATTATATAAAAATATATTAACATTTTGAGAATATCTGCTGCTTTTAAAGAATACAAAAATATTCCTCAAAATAGAGCTTCTCAAAAGGCACAATAGAGAGCCACTGGTATCGAAGGGTGCAATAGGAAGATCGGAAAGAATAATGTCTTTTGTGACACCAAGCAATTTGAAAATGCGACAATGGGTGGACCCGAAACGCCTTCTCGACTTCGCTGAAATTCGAGTACACTCAACTTCGAGTTTCATGACAATGCAAAAGCTATATGACGCCGGTAAAACCGTCGTTTACTATACAAGCTATACAACACATTTAAATTATCCCACTCTTTGTACTCTTCGGTTCATCGAACTTGTGTGGGCACCATAAAAAGAAATCGATTTTGATACTTAAGATTTTTATATTTTATTTTTATATTTCTAAATTTCTAGGTTTCAAATTGCCAAATCTCAAATATTCCAAATTCGTAAATTGCCACATTTCCACATTCTCACATTTCTATATTTTCACATACTCACATTTCTATATTTTCATAGTCCTATGTTTCCACATACCCAAATTTCTAAATTCCCAAATTCCTAAATTCTCAATTCTGAAATTCCCAAATGCTCAAATTCCCAAATTTCCAAATTACCACATCTACCATCCCCAAATCCACAAATCTCCAAGTTCTCAAATTCCCAAATTCTCAAGTTGCCAAATTCCTAAATCCCCAAATTCTCAAAATCCCGAATTTCCAAATTACCATATCTGCCATCCCCAAGTACTCATATCCCCAAATCCTCAAATCCCAAGTTCTCAAATTCCCAAATTCTCAAATCCCCAATTCCCAAATTCTCAGAATTGCAACTCCCCAAATGTGGACATTCCCCAAATTCTCAGTCCCCAAAATCTAAAATTCCCAATCACCAATTTCCAATGTCCAAATTCCCAAATTCTCAAACCGCAACTTCTCAAATCCTCAAATTACCAACACCCCAATATCCCCAAGCATAAACTTCCAAATTCAAATTTCCCAATCCCCAAATTCTCAAAATTTCAAAATTTCAACTCCTAAACCCCAATCCACACCAACATCCACCGCAAAGCCATCATCGAATAAAGAATTATCCCCAAAAATGGTTAAATCATGGAAACTATAAAAGAAGAATCGCGTATACCGTTCCACAAAAGCGTTCGTAGGAGGAGAGGCCAGTAGCGAAAACAATGGCTCGATTTCTGCGAGCGGCGTTCAGTGAGAAAGGGTTAAAGGAAAAAAAGATTTGTATTCTCTTATACCGAGTCTCCCCTAGCGAAGATGTTTGGCATATTTGTCACATTCGAGTAATTCCACGGTGGTGTGCACCTGCCACGGCACGAAAAGCAACAGGACACCACGAGGATTCATGGTGAACGTAGAGAATAGTAGGTAGCCCCGGCCACGCTTGTTCTTATTTGTTTGTTTCGGCCTCGTATCTTCGGGCCTAATCGCTCGGAACCAAAAACTCGCCGAATCTTGCCGGAATTTTTGGGGCAGAAGTGGAGCCTGATAAAAATCATCCGGTCGTGTCTGCTCAAACCCTTCGTTTGTCCACGAAAGCTGACGAAAATACTGAACACTGATATTCGTGATACTTGATTATTTATGAAGAATATTTTATTTATACGCACGATTAACATTTAACTGCGATTTTTAATATGAATTGTTAAAAACCTAACCTGTCAAACTTTTCAAATGGTTCACTCGTTTCTTTTTTTTAAAATACAAAATTTGTTATTCTTCTACTTTATTTTTAATTTTGAATAAGTGTTATACATTGATGTGGTTAACAGTGTGACCATGAAATGTGATATTTGGAACTATGCAATCTACCTTTTGACATTCAACCCTCTTTTGAAAGAGTACTCCGACATTTATTTCAGTTTTCATCACAAGTTTCTAATATTAGAAGACTACATATGAGAAGAATTGTCATAAGATACTATAAATGTTTAACATTTTATATTAGAAATGTATATTAGAAATTTTGGTTAGGACTCTGGTTCGCAATTTCATGAATTTATCTACATATCGTTTACATACATATGTATTACTTTTGAGCCAGATGTCTCAATAATTATCAGTGATCACGATTCTAATTCTTAGGATACCAAAAATGTGAAATACGAAGTGGAGGAAAATTTAAAAACCGCATCTTCCACGTTAAAAGCTTTCAACCAAAATGGTTCCAACTAAACATCAGCGTTTCACAAAATGCTGAACCATTTCTCAGCGTGGTTTCTTATCAGAAATCGCTGGAAAAAGCAGAGAGAAGACACTCGTCTCGCAGGGTGACGCGCCGCAAAAGAGGCTGCGCAGCACGAGAGGAATTCGCAGCCCGGCCATTTAAGGACGTCGATTAGTCTCGTTGGCCTAATAGCTCCTGACGCGCGCAAAAGTAAAATAATTGCTGGTTGATGAATGTGTGGCGAGCACGTGGAATCCTCTGACCGCCAATGTCAGCGTCGATTACCGCGCTCTTGTTTTATCGCGACAAAATACTCCCGGTGAGATCACGAGGAGAAGACACCCGGTATTATGGGGCCTAAATCCTCGCCAACAACCGAAGCAAATTATTCGGAATTCCCCGAGAGCTGAGATGCCCGCGAAGATATACGTTGGCTTCGCTGGCCGCCGCATTCGGCGCGGCCGATAAATGCATTTGCAGTCGCATTGTGCGATAACATACTATGCATACGTGATGCCGGTTGCTTTGGCAAAAAAAGAGCTCGTGATTCAACGGGCAGAAAGGCCGATCCGAGGGAAGGAGAAAGTCGCGACGACGTTAAAATACACGGTAAATTTTCGGCTTTCGAGAGGGAATGAAATTTCGCGCGCCATCTTGTGCAGGGTGCTGCCTCGAACACGCACCTGGATAACCCACTAACCTACCACATCCCGCACTTTTACGACTCGAGATTCACTTTCGAAAACGTGTATGTTATTTTTTAGGACTTTCCGTTGCGTCACTTTTTTGAAGGTCCTATATTCATAATATTCTTGGGACTTGCGATAGAAACTTTGTACAGGATTATTTTCTTTCAATAGATTTATTGTAACAATTACACTCCGGCGGTCGCAACAGATTCCTTCGCAATTGTACAAAACACGATTTAATCGCAACGTGTGGTTGCACAAATAACACATTGTCTCTCACTAGATGTCGCGAGGATACGATGATTAGTCCCATTCTATGAATTCCAGAATCAGATTTTGAACTTAGGAAGACTCAAGTTTCCAAAATTTGGTAGTTCTGAATCTGGCAATTATAATTTTTCTAAACTTCTGTACTCTAAGTTCTATACATGTCTAAAGTTCCAAAAGGCTAATATTCGCATTTCAACAATTTCTAACATCCTATAGATCCAAAGTCCCAAATTCCAAAATTTCTATTCAGTCCAACTAATACAAAATCGATCAGAATTAAAACCATATCAGCCTCCTAATTTAACGCCACCTAAATAAAAAAGTACGATTCACCTCCCGCAGGGTTCTGCCTAACAGACATCGAAAGGAGCAAAAGAATCACGGGATGATTCCCGAGTATCGTTCGATCCCGTCTTCTAACCCGGTAGGTCCTTAATGACTTGTACAAATGAAGTTTTGGTAAAAAGGAAAGCGAACAGTTGTGGCGCCCACAGTGAAAACGGCAGCCACTTATCACGAACATGATGGAGCCTCCGGGAAGAATGAAGGTGGACTGAAATCCAACATCGTTTCCATCTACCCGGCTCCATTTCACGGTATAACAACATGCATCCTACGGTAGAATAAAAGCAACTCCACCTAACGAGATGGCTTTGTTTATTTTCTCATTTAGAGCGCCATTGATACTCGCAAGGTTCGACGAGCTCCTGATGAAGACCTTAACTTCGGTTGTCTCATTACGAGGTGGTCTTGAGAAATCGGATTTGTATTTTTTATGTCATGTATTGCTTTACCGGTTTTAACTCCTTGTTTATTTTTCACTTTTCAGGATCCTGGTCAATGTTAATTTCGTGTTTTGTTTACTAGCTTTGGTAGTGAGTAGTCATTGATGGTGCTAGTCTGTGTTATATGAAGTTGTACTACAGTTAGTTTGTTACACAGTTATATTTTGTAAGAAAAATTTTTAGTCTATTACAAAAATTTGGTACAATCTTAGAAGATTGGTATGAAGCCACATTAATTATGCAAGTTATGGAAATTGATAAAAACAATGAATTTCAACATCTAAATTATATCTAACCTACATCCATCAAACTTTTCATCTTACTGTCCAAATTTTATTTCCAAACTAACCCTCAGACAATTTACTCAAGAATTAAATGAATTGTTATATAAAATAACAAAAATCTGCAGAATCAACAAAATACTTTTTCTTATGTTCACGTTACCGATTCGTTAAGGTTAAACCATCGAGACTGTAAATATGGGTACAGATTTTGCGTCGGAAACCGCAAGAATCGAAACGCCGTGACATGTGTCTACAAGATCGGACATCTTCATAAACTTGAATCTCTTCTTTGCGAGTCGACTGGTTTACCGAAAAACTCACGGGTCCCCCTGTGCGCGTTAATCCAATACTAGTTTTTACCAGGTCCAAGTTTCAGCGACGCGAACGATCGCTCATTGTAAATCGATAGCTTGCTCGCCGATGAATCGCGGTTGGAGGCAAAAACCGTATCTGCCTCCTTTCTACAGAGAAACCAAACCGCCGAAATAAATGTTTCCCAGGCTGCTCTGATATTACGGAATTCGGGAGGACAACATCATTCGTGCAGGTGCTCGATCTTGGAATCAAAACTTCGAACAAATTTCATCTCGTATGTGGTTAGTGATGGCGTTGAACTTCATACAAACAAGACATGAACTTTTCTTTTTAATTATCTTGGTACATCGGCTGTATAGCTAGGAGTAGGTAAAAGTTACGTTCATTATTACACGTTAATTTCTTACTTCAAGTTCTTCTATTTCATTTTTTATAAATTAATCCAAATAAGATACTATGAACTTCATCAATACTTTCACTTACATATGTACCTCTTTTTTATTTATATGAGTGTACAATTTGTTATTACAATTTAATAGTTTGAATGTTATAATAAGATCGCAGAAGACCTTTTCCTTTATTAGTTTTATTTGCAATAGATCTAGTATATTTATAATTTGAATTACATTTAAGTCTTTCAACTAGATAAGCTTGCAAGTATTTCAGAAAATTATTTACAATGACTAAAATCATTTTGATTAGAATGTCCATGTGAAAATTCCATCAGTTAAACTATTAATGACATAGTTGAACTTGAACAAACAATACATCTCGTGATACGTTCAAACCCATCACTAGAATAAATCCACGTTTTCTCCTCAGATTTATGGACATTCCGGTAAATTTAAGGACTTCCATGATCAATGCAAAGATCAAGTCCAATCATTATCTCTAACGATTACAGTCGAACAGTATATTTTTAAAAGAAGTATATTCTTCTTATGTGCGTTGAAAAATTGGAACGATCCATTTCACAATCCCCCGTTCCTTTCTTTCGTTTCCGTTTCACCTTAAAAATGACATCCTCCCCTATTTCGCGTGTCAGCCTAAACGACGATATAATATAGCTCGAGCTTGAAAGATAGAACATGCAGGGAGGGTCCTCGATCCAGAACCGCAAGCGAGCAATTCGTATACAAATGTGATACTTAAGTGGCGACACTTCATAACAAGGCGATTCGAAAACTGGTCCGGAAGCGAGCTCCCCTGCTTCATCTTCCCCCAAATGGTGCACAGACTGACAACTGGAGGACGCGCTGTTTTTCTTTTATTTCTTTTCTTCTCTTTCGTGTTACCACCAACAGCAAGTGTAACGGATTCAGAAACCACCGAGGGGTTCGACTATTATTCAGCGAAATGTTCTATGCTTGTTTCGCCGTCAACGAAGAGGAAATTACTCTAACAGGTATTTACCTTACAATAATTGTAAAATAGATAAACATTTTATTTGACAGTTTTGCATATTCTTCTTAATATATATACTTTAAAAAATGTAATACAAGAATATCCATCGATATTGCTTAAAAATAATCAAGTATTTGCGGCACTCGGATGAGGAAGAATATTTATTTGAAAATTTTATATTCAGACTCATAGAATTGTCATATAAATTATCGTCAATATAAAATCGTCAGAAAATATTAACAACTATTTGTAAACGAATAAAATGAGCATTTGATAACGTTATTAATCGATAATTATATATTTTCTTAATTTTAGTTCAGAGTTAAAAGAATAGCTCAACTCGCCATCTCTGTCGAGTATAAACGAAAGGAAAGAGAGAAGTATTCAAATAAAACGTCAGGGTATATTATTCGAAAAAAACTCCACTCTTGTATTTTACACACTGGTCACAGCACGTTTGTGAAGTGAGAATTGTCACGTGTTCCGTAAAAGAAGATTACCCCACTCGAAGAACGAGTTTCGTCCAGGTAATTTTACGTTTGATAAATGATTCGCGTATTCAAATCATTTCAACCCCAATTGAACCAGCTGCCTGCTATTTACCGCCTCTCTTTTTTTCCATTTTTTTTTAACAAGTGTAACGGACGTGAACACATCGACTATATTTCCTTTCGTCAGGAACGTCACGTGCGTGAACTCGTAGAACTCATGCTATTATTTTCTTTGACTTCGAACATTTATTATTTTATGTAAGCTCATTTTCAAAATTGCAATATAATTTTAAATGGATATGAAATATCTGTTATAAATTCAAAACGTGTAAAAGGTGTAAAATAATTTACACTAATGTGTAAATTTCTAGTTTGAAGATAAAGTTCAGAAAGTAAACCAATACCATATTCCAAATGATCTGATTAAATACACGGAAACATTCTCCTGAATAGTATGAGAAAGTTGCATCGCGAATGCAGTACGAATTAAGCAAATAAACCTATTCGCAATATTAATCGCAATAGCAAAGCTCATTTCTGCGAAGGACACCTTCCCCGCAACCTTTACCGCGAAACGCTGAAAAATGACCTTGCGGCGTCGGCGTCATTAAGCTTCATTTACAATCCACACCTCATTATAATACAGCCACAGGAACGCTGGAGGGGATACCCGTTGGGATTAGTTCGGAAAAAGCAGCTAACGACTGGCGGCGTCGACGACACCGAGAAAAAATTGCTTTGCCAGGCAGCAGCGGCTTAAAGGAACCAAGAGATGCGTGCTGCCGCTCCAACCCGGGCAATCGCTCATGATTTCGTTGGTTTTTGCTCATCAATTCAAACTACGCCGCTCCTTTTCCAACCCTCCTTTACCGTCTCTTCCAACGATAGACGCTAACAACGCTCACCAAGAAGATTCGAAACACTTTTTACCAGACATCGCTTCAACTCTGATGTACGATCGATATCTTGCCAGCGTGGTATCGATCGCAATTATTCAAATGATCGGGAGATTATGTGTTTGCGTACTTGGTGATCAGTTACGTGATTACATGGACTTGAATATAGACTCAGGTTCAACGAAAGTTCGAAGTCAGAAAGTTGCAGAATTATGCAGTTAAAAAGTTAGGTTCCTGGGTCTCAAGATTTACAGGTTCCAAAGATCTTTACTCTTACAAAATGCTAGGTCCATAAGTTGCTAATCCAACTAGGGTTCAAATTTTGTATACTCCAAAACTCCTAGATGTTCCTACATCCAGAAGTTGCTAGGTCCATATGTTCAGGTGTCTTTCCTACATCCCAAAGCTCCACAAGTTAAGAGCAAAATTGATATCCACGTTCAAATCATAATATTAATCCAAGGAAGTCTAAAAATCGAAATATTAATCTAAATCTAAAAATCTTGATGTAAAAAGATATAACCTAAAGATCGAGTTATTAATATAACTTAACCTCAAAATGAAAATATTAAGCTTTCTATCAAAATTTACGAACGGTCAAAATTACGATGCAGAAGAATATAAAAAAACGTATATCTTGAACGTTGAGAAACAAAACGCTCGAAACTCTTTCAAGGTTCGACAACCTTTCTCTTCGCGATAATGTTACTGCATTCACGAACACCTGATCGCGCGAACCTGCACAATCTTTTCACTCTGCAGAACGAATAAAAGTGCAATGCAACGAATGCGTTACGTAACAAGGAGCGGACAACAACCCCTCCCGACGAACTCAGGTGGCTGAAGCGATTGTCGGACAGGGACTTTCACACCCCGAAGGAACCTTCGAGGATATTCATAAGTTCCCTGGACATGTGTCCTTTCTCACGACACCACGAGGCAATCACCCTATCCTGATTTCTTATTCAGATACATCGTTGTCCCTCGGTGCACCGGTTATGGCCCCCCGTCGATTCGGATAAACCCGTTTAATTGGGATCATCTTTACGCGTCAAACAGACGATCTTCGGTTGGATTGAAAGACGGAAAAGAGAGATGACGTGTGGAGAAAATTCCTGAATGATTACAGGTATTAACGGAAATGAAATACTGTCACGTATTTGTTGAATTTTTATACTGAGCTGTAGGGTAACTTTTACAAAGGAAAACATTCTTAAATAAACATTCGAAGTCAAAAACTGTAATGAACAAATTTATTTTACTAGCTCTTCATTGTCAGCCAATATACAGATGAATAAATAAGACAATCCAGTTTGACAGTGAACTTTTGATTTTCCATTTCTGACTTTTGACTTTTGACCAGATATTCTGTGTAAAATTAACAATTATGAGAAAGTGAAGGCTTGTAGAGGATTAGATTAGATGATTATTATTGAGTTAAATTTGAAATTGGATATAGCATTTGATCAACGCTGTTACCCAATGATGAAGTAACATACAGCATCAAAGCCTCACTTCCTCAAGTTCGCACACAAGATCGCGTCACGTATCCATCTTTCCTCCTTTCACGAGGCTGACACTATACTCCTCGCAGGCTCGGATCGAAATAAACACATCGAAGCGTACGAATGGCATGTCACGTAGGATCGTATCATTCTTAAACGACGTAGTGAAAGAGCAAGCGAAATTGAAGATGTCAGCCACGTCTAGACGCTGTCTCGTCAAACTACCCGCACCGACACTTTATCCAATTGGCAATAATAAGTGTCATTGCCGCTGTCAGCGACGGAAATGCATATTATCCTACAACCAACCCTTATGTATAATATTTCACGCGTGAAAGAAGTTATGTGAACTCGCATGCATAGTCCCAAAGTTCAAACATTTCAAGGTTTCAAAGTTATACAATTCTAATATTCCAAAATTTTATTATTTAAGAATTGGGGAATTCCAAAGTTCTAATTCTTCAGAATTTTTAAGTCCCACAATCCTAGCGTCCCAAAGTGCTATTAGACCCAAGATTCAATACGTCCCAGTATTCTATACATCTCAAAGTCCTATATGTCCTATAGTTCAATACGTCTCATAGTCTAACACGTCCCAAAGTTCAATATATCCCAAAGTCCAATACGTCCCAAAGTATCACATATCCCAAAGTGATATACAACCCAAAAGTCCACATGTACCAATGTCATACGTTTCGAAGTCCTACCTGTCCCAAAATTCTTATCGTCTCAAATTTCTAATGATCTAAACTCCTAACGTCCTAAAATTCTGACGTCCCAAACTGCCAAAGTCTCAAAATTAAAATATTCCCTACATAACCTCTCACTAAGTCCGCCTTAAATCCTCCAAAGTACCAAAACTCAAAAGTTCCATATCTAACCCCTGACTAAGCCCACCCTAAGTCCTCCCAAAATCGACAGCAAATAATAAAAGACCCCACCTTTCCCATTAATCGAAAGAAACCTGCGTTTCATCCGAGCGTGCAAAGCGTCGTTTCCCAGCCGTTCCCATGCGTTCCCATGCTTTTTATTTTTCGATGAAGACATAATGGAAAAATAACGATCTCTTCCTACGCGTAATTCCCGGCTTAATAAATAGCCGCGGGTAACAGGTTGTGCGACGATCAAGTGCACGCGAGCGCGAATTCACCGTACCGCGAAACAACGCGTGTAACCCGCGAGTTTCACGACCGCCGACTGAAAATAAATAAAGGAAGAAGAATCATCGATCCCTCGCCCAAAAAGAAAACAAAAATCCGACGATTTTATCACCGTGTTTGGACCAGCGCGCGGTATACGGATCCTGACATTTTTTCAATGATATCTTCTTACTCCTCCCAATTTGTAATGCAAGTCTTAATAAATAAAGTCCTCCGGACACCGTGGTCCTCCGCTTGTAAGCCGAGAAGATACGCGGACTAAGATTAACAGAAGCGGAAGAGGGAAAGAGGAGAGCATCGGTGATGGAAGAGGGACGCGTTGAAAGAGGAGAAGATATGAGCCGCTCAGAAGCTAAACTGATCAACTACGTGGTATGGAAAGTAAAGATACACGAGATAGATTTACATCGGAGTTTGTCAACAATCACACTGTTAATTATCTACAACGTGTAGCTCACGTAACTGTATTCATTACTTAGTTTACTTAGTCTGCTATTTTATCGTGTTTCCTGACTTCGTACATGCACATGAATTTGTGTGAAATTTTTGAAAATTGCTAATGACTATCAAAAATAAGTAATAACTGACTTTGTAAAGGTACATATAACATCAGTACGTATTAAAACATAAATTAAAGCTAAAAAACAGTTGTGATGTCATGGTAGCCTCTTATGAGATCCGAAGGAGGGTTAAAATCAGGATGAATAATAAATAAGTCAATCAGTTAAATAGAAAGTACACAACAGAACAAACTGCATCAATGATCAGTTTATTCAATATCAAAACGATAGCATGAGAGTACATATTCGACATAGCGCCTCCGTTCAGCATCCAGATTTCATCGATAAAAATTCTTCCCCCTCCGATTTTTGAACAATCGATGAAGGTAATGAAATTAAATTGATTAAGAAAGGAGTTGATCAGTTGGCTTCCGAGCAGCTCGTATCCCGGTTTCGAGGACGAAGACGAAACCGGCAACGAGGAAGAGCGAAGAGAACATTCGCGTAATCTACGTTTCCATCTCGTGGCGCGCGCGTGTCCGTCGAGATTCTCATCCTCGCCAGAGCCATGGATGGGGGCCCCATGAGACGGGGCCACCTGCCGGCTAAGGCCCCCGTCACCCTTCTCCCTCCACTCTTTTTCCCTTGGTCTTCTACCGCTCGACTCTTCGCTTATGGTGGGGATCACGGGGCCTCCAGGGAACCGTCTCAACCCCTTTACAGGAGAACGCACCGCTACAGCATTCTCGCGTTATGCTTCTCAACTCTGGTGATCCTCGCGAATGATTACGCGGTCTGAATTTTTGCCGGACCCAACGGGAATCTCCTGGAACGTCCCCTGGACAGCGAACTTTTGCGATCGTTCGATCGTTGCGGGTGATTTCGGATGGCTGTGGAATTTAGGTAAATGATTGGGTTGTCCGATTGGGTTGGTCAAGAGTTGAGTGATGTATGCGTATACAGAGATGTTATTTTCTGATCAATTAGATCCTCTAGAATTTTATGCAGGTACTATAGATAAGTCCCAAAGTTCCAAATTTAGAAAATTTCCAAAGGTCTCCAAGACACTTATCCCAAAGAAAAAACTACTAATATACTTTCCTATTAACTATAGTATAATGTTAAATCGCCAAAGGCACATCACGCATACTAGTCAAATTGCAGCGCTTTCCCAACTCTGGCAGTAAAGATCCTTCGAATAAAGCGGTCTACGAGACACGTTCGGTAGCTCGATTTCACAAAGTGCCCCATGGAAAGGGCAGCGATGTATCTCTCGCAGATCGGTTGAACGGTAACGATCAATTTACTAATACAGACGCATGGAAGACAGGTTGATATAGAATGAACCGTGGCAGACCACCAATTACATCCCTCGGTAATACCCCGATAATTTGCGCGGGTAATTTCCTGACGCAGGTGATAATCTCCCATGGCGATAATCCGCGAGAACGTGACACGAGGCTTACACGGTCTATCCGCCTCGCTTGGAAGCTGCACTCTCGCTTTCGAAGACCCGTTGAAAATAAGAGGGTGTCCGAGAGGAAAGGGGGTCAACAAAAGCGTGCTCGTGGCAGGGGAACCCCCGCTAGGGTGACCTCGGGCACCCAACGCAGTAAATCCCCTCGGTGGTTGGAGAAACGCGAGACCCGTAAATTACGTACTTTTCTCATGCAGAAAGGATCGCGTTCAGGTGCAGAGGTCAGCAGAAATAATGACGGCGTGCCCGTGGAGATGATCTATCCCGTAATATCTTATGGCGTAGCTCGCGGTCATCACGTGGCGCTCAACCCGCGCGCTCGCTGCTCGTCCCGCGAGCTTCTTTAAACGAGCTTCCTGTCTTTTCGTAGGTTCATGCAAACGAACGTGTCCGATCGAACAACGCCAAGGTGAACGAACCCGATGGGAACGTTCCGAGCAGACGTTTGTCAACCGCGGCGATGCTGGAATTGATTGGACGAATGATGACGCGGGGCCGAGGTAATTTTCTGGATGATGGAGACTGATGCGAAATAGGAAGAACTCGCGGATAATTGTGGGATACGACTGCTATTACGAAAAATGTTTCTGGCACTCGAGTGATTCACCTTTTACGTATTAATGCACCTCGGTTGACCCTTAGGACCTTATTATAAATTGCAAGATTTCCTCGGGTGTTGAAATTTATTGTCATTTTTATCGAAACAAATATACAGGGTGTCTCAAAACTGATGTTGACAGAAATTGTGCTGTGTACAGATTTAAAAATCACCCTCTTCCTCAGAGTTTCGTCCGAAAATTCATACTGACCCTGCTTCTTTTTCGAGCTGTTCACATTTCTGTCCAGAACTGAAAACGATCCAAACAGAAAGTAATTACAGATAGTGTTTAGGTGATTTCGAATGTGGAATATCGTGATCGATGAAAAATGTCGCGAGAACGTATGCGGAGATTCGTGGCGCCTGGTCGACACCGTTGTAATCGAATTGTAAATACACGACAAAACGAGCAATTCGCACGGCATCCGTCCGTGTCGTGGCTGAACGTCGTGTCTCGACGTTCTATAAATATTTACGCGATTTCATTCATTCGTGCCGCGTCGAAGAGGGAGCCGCGTGTGAATGCACTCGGTTCTCGCGGTGCATCGTTGCGACTGCACCGCGGCGGACCCACGCGACAGGAAGTAATGTCGTTTTGTTGAAACGACGTGTGCCTGGTTCTCTCGTTGCCAACCAGAAGAACCCGTGAAATAGTCTGGCTCGCATTCGAGTCACGAAAACCGGCTATTCGTTCATCGAATATCGCCGAACTCGCCTGATGAATGGACGTACACATCCCTCCATAACTCATCCGACATTTGCATACTAGAGTTTTACATAGAAACCAGAAATACAAGAATCCAAGTACCCACAGATCTAGGGATACATTTACAAATGGATTGGGTCTGAATTATTGAAACACGTGCATTAAGATGAGGGGTCACTGGTATCCATGGATATTGGGTACAACTGAGATCTAGAGATATTAAGATTTACCGAAGTAGAGGAATTATTGATATGAAAGGACTATTCACAATTATTGGAACACAAGGGATTTAAAGATATTCAGATCTCTGAATACTGAAATGTAAGGAAGCCTAGTCACATTCAGATCCAGTATTATGACATAAGTCGAATGCAAAGATTGTTGAGGTTATCTTAATACTATAAAAATCTAGGAACATTGGAATCTGTAAGTATTCATGTTGTGGATCCTAAAGACATTAGAATCTACAATGAGGTCCATTGAGATTTGGGAAGAATGTAGAGACCATCTAGGGATATTGAAATTTGAATGTCCGACATGCAAACGCGTGACAAGAACTTTCCATGTCTACGAAAGCCGACATTTAATAATAAGGCAAAAGAGAACTGGCAGTTTGAGGCCAGTTTCTTTCGGTATCTCTCCTGTTACCGAGCCAGCCTAACAGTTCGTTCGCGTGAACATTTTTTTCCTTCAACCAAGCCTCGTGCCTCATCTGATGACGTGACATCGTGATTACATGGGAAGAAGGGCACCATAGGTGATCACGAAGCTTATTTCTCATGAAACGTGCACCAGCATAGATGCAACCATAACGTCGTTCGAAGAATTTCGCATGACTAACGTGCAGATTTCATCGATCAATTTGTTATTTAGATCTATTCGTACACATTCAGTTGGCTAGGAAATTTCTTTTTCAGATTATTCAAAGTTAACTAGCTCGGTCATAAATGTCTCCCTCGAACATTCGTTACAATTTATAAACACTTTAAAATTCATATATCAAACGTATCGAAGATTCTATCAAAAATCTCACTATCAAAAATTCAATTCTTACTCAAACTTCAATTTTTCAAATCAAGTGTTACATCTACGTGCAAAGAAATTTTCCTCGCTAATTTAATTCACTCTCCAAGGAAGAAAAAACTTATTTGCACTTTCCTGAAAGGTTTCCGTGTTCAAACATTTACTCCTTTACGCTCGTTACGAATAGGTTCCCGGAGGGATGGTAAGAAAATATGTAAATCCCTTTTCGAGAAAAAAAGAAAGCTATCCTAATCCTTCCGCCACTGACTGATTGGCGTATGCAAATTCCTTAATGACGGATCAGCCGGAATACTGCTGTGACGTGTGACGTCATGCTGCGCCGAGTAGGTATCAAAATGATTTTGATAAATTCGAACGTTAGATCCCCCTTTTTCGTAGCATCGTGATGGCTGCGGCTCATCTATCAATATTATACGAGCCGTGGGAAGAAGACGCGGGATAACTCTTTTATTTACACCTATAATCGATTCGAGTCGTATAGACGGGCCTCCTTTAGCCGAGAGACAGTCGATGACACTCGACATTTACAGTTCGAATATTCATTAACTCAACATGCTACGTGTTTCAAAACGGAAATTGACGGATCGCAATGAAACTCTGAATATCCTTTAACTTGCCTTCCTCTTCGCTGATTGTGACCGATGGAACTGCATTTATATATTCATGACGTATGAAAGTACGGAGACTACTGGAAAGTTTTATGTAACAATCAGAATACAAACATTTACCATGTGGAAGATAAAATCATATTCTTAATTAATGTGAATAGGAAATATGTACCTGTTCTATAAAGATAAATATTTGTATAAACAATCGAAGTATACTAATGAAGTTACTATAACAACACTTAATAGTAAGTCACAATCTTCACTTTCAATGAATTCTGAAAATGTTTATATATTGTTATTTTCTTACTAATATTACTTTGGAGGGTTAAAAATGCATTTTTTTCTAAAATTGAGAAAATTATACAACGAAAGGTTAGTGTCTCGAGAAAAGTATATAGACGATGAAAAATACGAAACATTTTAGATATGTAAATAAAGTCATTACTGTACTCCTACATAATATCAAGAATATTAGTACAATATAAATACAGCAATTGTACAGGATCAAAAGGGTTAAAATTCGTTCAGAATAAAATAAAGAGTAACAAAATGTCTGAAGAGCTGTCGATTATTTAACGTAAAAATTTTGGTTGTGCATCCTTGACAGATCACGTGGATTCGAATTGATCGAGAAATGGAAGGAGCGGCAAGAGAAACGTGGCCACGTGGATGAACGATTCGTCTCCCGGTTTTTATCCCCCTGAAAACAGTATAAACACCGTTCTCGTTTGCATGCAGGGTGAGGGATCGATCGTGAAGGATCGACACGATATTCCACGGACCCTCGTAGGTGACAGTGATTTACATTTGAATGAATCCGCTTGTCCCGCGGCCGATTCACCGAGGAAAAACCTGGTATAAGCAAAGGGTTAAACGTAGGGAAAGAAAGGGACGGAAAGAAGAGAAGCAACCGATCGTTTCAAAGTCATCGCAAACTAATAGACGTCTGATTGCGGTAACCGCGAGTTTTGACTCGTCAGTACAAATATTTATCTTCATCCCTGCGTGCATTCACGCACAGCGTGCGACGCTCTAAGGCGCCGATCCTGCTATCGATGCATATAAATGCATTAATCTTGATCGGTAAACCTTCCAGGTTGTTCCGTTGCGGCGCACGTACGTATTCATTCCGCGTACCGTCGTGTACGCGGGGGGCTGAGTCAATATTTAAATTATTGATATTGACCCGGGCTGATAAATGGATTCACAAGCCAAGGAAAACCTAGAATCTAGAGTTTCCATACCGGTTTTAAGATTACTGGGATCGTGTATCATGTAGGGGAGCTTTAAAGAAATTGAAGAGTTAAGTAAAATCAACTACAAGAAGTTCTGAAATGATTTAGACCAGATAAGTGAACTATCGGTAAACGACCGACCATTAAGTAATCACTGCTTTCGTACAGTTAGACAGATGAAACATTTAACAAGATTCGATCTTTAAGGGCTTTCGGACTTTATAAAAATTAATTGAATTAGTATTTCATCATATGTTCAACTAATTCACGATTTAGAATTCTAGAATTTGCAGAAAGTATGCATGAAACGAAACGAAATTATACGTGCATCATTTCTCTAAGTTGTTCAACTATTGAAGGTAACGTGCTAGGTGTACAGAGTAGAATATGTGCATCCAGAGTATGTGTGTGTTATAGGTGAGACTTAAGGGCGCTCGGACAAGTTTCACTAAATGAAATATATCCAACTTTGTCTCCAGAAAACATTCTTTTCCGTCATAGTTACACTAGAACGATATCACAAATATACAAATGTAACTTATTCAAAACCGACAAGACGCGACAAAAGGATATGGCGACAAAATATTTAAAATAATTCTAAAGACATTAGCATTTAACGAAAACAGGAAAAAAAGCGATATGCAAGTCCGAACCGTCCTCGATTTTCACCAGCATCCTCGACACAATGAGCATACCTTTCTCCCCGGCGAGCACGCCGATAAAACGCGTCACGTAATCAAACCGCGCATTTCAGATTACGGTGTCAGCTGCCTCCTCGCCAGCAACGGGGACGAAATATTTCTATAAAGCCACCCACGCGAATATTTCACTCCGGCAAATATCGCGTGGATCTTAATGCGGTCAGAAACAATCGTCCGATGCGATATGCCCGACGCAATATTCCGAGAAAGCGTACGGTGGCGAGGAGGCTTTCGTGATCGTATATCTGCAACTGTTCCAGACGAAGCCTCCACGGCGAACACGGAACTTTATCGTGGCCATACAGGACCCGCTCTCGCCGTGGTATGCTTATAGATGTATAGCGGGCAACTTTTTTATTTTCTCCTTTAGTTTTTTGCCGTTTCTTTTTTTTTTCTTCACAACGAACCAGCACGAGAGCGTATTCGAACCCACGTGTATGCATACGAGAGGCACGTTACACGGTAGCAAGCGAGGGCCATGTCCGGGTCAATGTTGCATACACGTAGGATGCACGCCGATGCACATGTATGCACCGCCGCGTTGCTCTCGCTACTTGCGCTGCCTAGGAGAACAGGATCGCCAGGATGCACCGGGAAATTTACCCGTTTATAGATTATAACCGTACCTTATTGTATCCTGGTTAGTGCCATGTGGTTAGTGTCCGTGCCTCGTCGGTTCTACTACTTTATTCCAGACTGGTGTAGGTTACGTGAATTATTCCTGTTTTCGTTGTTTAAATTTCGATTAAGACCTGGATACAATGTTTTATTTAACTTTCGGTGAAGGGGAATTTGGCGTTTCATGTTTTATAAACAATTTTATTTTGCATTTCATGGTAATGTATATACTCGATGTTTGCTCGAGAACTTTTTAAGTAAAGTACATGAGGTTATTTTATAGGATCTATATAATAGACTGTAGCCATTTTTGAGATAATAAATTTCGTTACTTACCAGATTCGAAAATTTAATGCACGTACCTTCTGTCCCTTGTCTAATACATTTCCCAAGGGCTCTCCGAATATCCATCACCATGTTTATACCACAGTATCCAAATATTAAATCGAATCACTGCACACCATTGCCTTCTTTAAAATTTAAAAACATCGGGCCAAACAATCGGGGTCCACCTCGAGAGAAACCGTTCGATACGAGATCCAGAGCGTGTGTTGGAGCGGAGTGTATCGTCGTCCCTTGGGAATTCAGGGAGATCTTTGAAAATCAGCTGCGGAAGAGAAGAGACGTCGCTGCTCGAATCGAAGGATCGTCGACGGTGAAGTGAAGAAAAAGCATGCATTGTCGATGGGCTCAGGGGACCGTGGACCCTGTCAGCCATAACAAATTGTGACTTCGGTAGCTGGACGGCGGTGTTGTGGCTGCGCCACGGTCACGTGATTAATTGTAACGTCCTGGCAGCATGGTCGGTCGATTTTTTCCACGAATTATTTGCATGTCAAGCCGGATTGATGGAAACGTAGGTATGGTAGCGAAGCGACCAGGAACGGACACGCGGTTCAATGTAACGCGCTGACCACGCGTCGGTGTGTACATGTACGGTGAATCACACGCGCACGCGGAATGGCAAGAAACTCTCATCCTGGTCGAATGAATTTTACTTTCAAATGCGCCGACGATCAAACGCGCCACGACACGCGGATGTACTCTCCAAGAAAGATTTTTCGAGAGCGCATAATTTTCGCTTGAAATGCGAATTTTCGTGATATGGGTGCTTGATATGCGCTGCAACCTCCACTCGATATTATACCGGACTGCGGTCGCGAATTAATCGACAGGAAGTTGCCTTCCCGTACGCTGTTGCAGAATTCGTTAGAATTATTTTCATCCAAGCGTAGAAGCAATTAATGTGATATTTGGGACTAAAATTGAGGGGTGTGATAATATAAATTTTATAATAGACAAGATTGAAATTCAAAAATTTTCAAATCCGTTAATTTAGGAATTTGAGATAAATGATTGTTAACAGTACTAAAATATCCACGATATAGTATCGATGAATTCGAAAGTACCTAAACTACCCTATGCACCCATAAACGATATACGATCCATGTACATCAATTATTAGGTCATTGCTGTAATTATTATTAAATCCTTGTTGTGTTATTATTAAATCCTTGACAATTTATATGAGATAAGTAAAAGACGTACCGTAGCAACTTAATAAGCGACGAAAGAGTTATGAAAGCAGTGCAACATTGAAGTTGGTCCACGTCTAAACGAAGAAAGAATCCACACTGTCCCTGGGTTGCCCTTCGATTTCTTGCGCTATTGGCGCACAACCGAAGATTCGGGGCCCATAAAGAACGGCCGGAAGACAATGCAACGACACAACTCACAAAGAGACAAAGCCCCCAACTGGCGGTCGGCCACGAAGATGATATCACATGCTTTACGATCGTTCCACGGATACTTTATGCCCCTCTCCGCCCCCTCGAACTCTTCGACGTGTGCGCCGTTTTCTTTGGTTTTCGAGTCGCCACTGCTTGATATAGGAATATGCAGATGTCGCGTGATGAAATATCTTCGCCAGTGGCCCTTCTTTCTTCCTTCGTTTGCCCTTACTTCGCCGACTTCTTACTTCTTTCGCCCTTTCTTCCACCGCGACAGAAGGGGCAGTTACGCCCCCCTTTCTACCGTCCCCCCGAACATCTTGACGTTTCTATTTATAAGGGACAAGTTTAAACTTGGTCCATCTTGATTTACGAATATCGTTGATCCTTACGCAATTATTTCGATGTAAAATGTGGAAGAGAGGAATGATGGAGACGTCTGATTATTCATCTCTACGATCGGGAGATATCGAAGATCGATAAATGCAGATCTATGTTTATAGGAGGACCGGAATGAAAAATGTTTATTCCTTCTTTTACGATGGTTGTTGGAATAAATATGAATCGTATTGTATGTGTAATTTTCTGCCAAGTGGAGGTTCATCCTTAAATTTTTTATATACAGAAAATTTCTTATTCTTTCCCATTTCTGTATTGTCCTTTTTGGAAATTATTTTGATACAAATCTTATCTGTATAAAATATCCGAATGATAATGGCAGAAATAATGAATTTTTGGAACGAAAGAGAGAACCACTGGCTCGAACTGCCATCTTCCATCCCTCCATCATTGTCTTCGGCATCAAACGTTTCGAACAATGACAGTAACGATGAATTCCATCACGAATCTTATTCCCAAGCGCTCCGTGTCTGGACAGCTTACAATAGACAGCAGCAACAGCAGCAGCAGCAGCAGCAACCTCGAAAGGACGTTCGACATCTTGCCATAGTACTCGCAGGACGTATGACAATCACGTAACTCATTTCCTACACGATAACGTCACCGTGGAATTTCATTATTGAAGAATCGATTGAGGGATCGCGGAGCCGCGAATCTTTCTGTCGGGGACATGAACGGCGACCGTCAAAGAACCGATGTGAATCATCGTACGCACCACCGCCGGTGTGCGAATTAATACGCACGGTGCTACGTCCTACTACGTCATTCTCGATTTTTATCGTTTTAGCCGTGATGATATTTTCAATGGAAACCAATTTTTACTCCCACTGTTTTCTACGATTCTTCTTCTTAATGAAACATGAAGTTTTCAACAATGAAGAATCACGATACTTTTTGATGTACGGCTCAGATTTGGTTCTGTCAAAATTATGCACTGGTATAACTTAAAAATACAGTGAAGAATGAATACGTATGAAGACTTCACTGACATGTACAGAAATAATTTTACCATCGCATTTTAGCATAAATACAAATTGTTCAAACCAATCTCTTCCAAATAAAAAATTAAAAAAGTAACATCAAAATGTGAACAATCCTGAAACGAGCTGTCTACTAATTCTATGAATTAAAAATTTTAATGTAAGAATATTAAACGGAGTCTCAAAAATAATGACCGCAGTATGTGGTCGAATGAACTAATCATATCCAGAAACGTCCTCTCCAAACAACTCGTTTCCAAATAGCATGTCAGAAGATAAAGAACCAATTTAGACGAACATCGTACAGAAAAATTGAAACCCATCATTAACAATTAACGATCACGTGAAAGAGTCATTATATCTATCATCACGAGATGTGGACGATCAACACGATACACGTATCATCTTGTAAATCATTCTTCCCCCGAAGTCAATATTTCGAGGTCGGCTTTCTAAACAGCAGGTGATATCTCAGTGATAGTTAGTAAAAAAAAGAAGTCGAAAAGAAGAAGAAGGTGATTCTCGACGTGAGGGGTCGAGGTTAAAGAAAGCCTGGCCATCTTCACGTCCATCAAACGTATATCGAATCACAAGGGAGAACGATGAGGATCCATTGTTGCTGAACCTTCGAGAGACCTCCTTTTTTCTCCTTGCACTCGAAGAACAAGCGCAGCCTCGATTATTCGTTAAATGGATCCTTCCGAGTGGATGATACTTCGAACCAAAGAAAATGTTTGTTATCTTTGCTGGAGAAGGCAAAGACGTGACAGAGTTGATTGTTCTGTCATTTTGGGCATCGGAAGTCTCAATTACACTGTCTTTCGGGTACAAGGGTGTTTTCTAGCAAAATACTATGACATGGCATTTATATTGTAAGGGATACTAGAAGGGTAAGAACGATTATGGGTAAGATGGGAGGTTCATACACAATGTAAGCGTAGATTCAGAGTATCAAGAGATAGATGTGTTTGCCCTTTACAAATTGTGGACTTTGCTTTTCAAAATTCTAAACTGTGAAAATCTCAAATGCCTCAAATACCAAGTATAGAAAATTTTAAGTACTCAAGTCCAAAATCTAAACGTAATGTCCCAAAGTTCCAAATATCCCAAATTCTATATGTACCAAATTTCAAGTATGTCACATCTCAAATATTCCAAATCGCAAATGTCTCAAAAGTTAAATGTTCCAAAGTGCCACGTGTCACAGTCTTCCAGATGTTGCAAACGTTCAAGTGTCCCAAGCGCCAACTATCCCAAGTTTCAAATGTCTTATAGATCCACATATCCCAATTCCCAAATATTTCAAATCCTAAATGTCCCAAAATTCCAAAGTCCCAAATGTCTCAAAATTCCAAATACCCCAAATTCCAAACACTCCAAGGTTCAAATGCTCCAAAGTCTAATTGTCCCAATGTTCCAAGTGTCATAAATTCTAAGTATCCCAAATTCCAAGTGTCCCACAGTTCCACATGACCCAAAATTCCAAGTGTCCCAAAGTGCCAAATGCCCCAAAATCCCAAGTACCCCACATCCCAAATATCCAGAACCACACTCCTCAACAAACAGTCCACATCAACTAACACATAAACTTTCGTGACAAGAATAACCTTAGAAAACGGTCACGTGTCATTAATTTTCAAGAACGAAGCAAGTTCGACGTCTCGCGATTGAGTCACACAAGCGTGTCCCAAGTCGGCAGCTTCCGGTTACAGAAACGAATCGAAATACGCTCGTAACTCAAGCGAAGAGCTGGCGCTGTCGCGCGTCGTCCACTCTTGAATTTATTAAACTACTCCTTAATGCAGTGTGCCTAGTAACGCGGAATAAACGACCGTGACCAGCTACTCGATACTCGTTCGTACACCCACGCGACCGTTGCTGTTGCTTACTCGAACCGAACCGTGAAGTCGACTTCGTAGCATCCGTAACAAGACCAAGTGAGATATCTAAGATAGCTCCTCGTGCAGGATCGGGTCGCCATCATCATTCTTTTAACCGTAAATGGCGCGATGCAACTGCGGCCAGGAAATACAGAAGCTGTCCCGGTTAAGTAGTTCGCCCACGTTGCCTTAATTTAAATATATCAGGTACCATCGGGAGAGTTCTGATCGATTTCTCAGCGTGTCTCGAATAACTAAGTCATTTGGAAAACGTGAAGTTAATCTTCCGAAACGGAATTGATATTTTATGGGGTTAGTGAAAAAGTCTGGTAGTTCTTTGGACATGGCGTTTCGTGTAGGGTTTCATTTCTGAATAATTGATTCAAGATGGAACCTTTATCTTCTGTGTATGCAAGCATAAGATCTAAGGAGTGTAATCAATCTGAGATCAATATCGTGTGATATCGAACGTTATATCGTGTGTTCAATATTAAATAAAATGATGTACTCATTTTTTAAACATGTATAATAGTTACATAGTTATTTATTATGAAGAAATGTAAAATTATATATTTGGTACTTTCGAAGCTAATAATCCCATGATTTTTTAATTTTTCTAGCTATTATAATTTCATAACAAGGTTGTTTCGTAACAAGTGATGAAAGTCTGCGAGAGTAAATAGTTATTAAAGACATGCTTCACAATTATGGTGAAAGCTATTTCTACATAAATCGTGGATCGAATATCGAATAATTGAATCAGGAAAGTGAAGTAACTAGGAGAATTAATAAATCTTATTCGCTACGATATTTATCGATAATTACTTTAATTACTCGACGTGGCTCATGGAACAGAAGGTACCTTCCGCAATGCATGTTTCATAACCTCAATTATAAGCCGATTATTCAAGAACTTAACTGACAGAAAGCAACTATGTTGTTATTACCATTATTATATGTAATTTCCCTAATGATTTCCAAGTAGCGCAGCTCCATTCCGAAGATGGAGATAAATTATAGTAGTCTGTGCACGCGATAGAAAGCCCGATAAGACTGCAAGAAACCGAGTCCATTGTCACTGTTTGTATGCATGAATACATTTTGGAAGCGAGAGAATCGAGACACAAGGACCAAATGTGAGGTCGATCGATAAGAGGACGTCAATATGCGATGCAGAGGAACGAAAGTGTCCCTTTTGTCCAATGGCCGAACTAAAAGAGTATCAGCAAAAACGTTCGGGACCATTAAATGCCGAAGATCTTATCTCATCTACTGTTTCTTGCAGGAAGTAGTCTCTCTGACGATTTCATCGATTCTACCATATTGAATATTGAAATCGACCAGAAGCTCTTAAACGTTTATCAGCATCCATTTTGATGGGGAAGCAGGCACAAAATGGCGGGGGTCACGTGATTCGAGAAATATACGATTATGTGCATCGGTAAAGTACGATTTTCATCTTTCGATTAGGGATTTGGGGATTTGGAGATTTCGGCAATTGAAGAATTGGGGAATTAGGGAATTGGGGAACTAGGGAATTGGAGTACTAGGGAATTGGGGAACTAGGGAATTGGAGTACTAGGGAATTGGGGAATTAGGGAATTGGGGAACTAGGGAATTGGGGAACTAGGGAATTGGGGAATTAGGGAATTGGGAAATTAGAGATTTGAGAATTAAGGAATTTGGGAATGTGAGAATTTAGGGATTTAAGGATTTGGGGATTTAGGAATTTGGGAACTTGGGAATTTGGGGATTTAAGAATTTGGAGATTTAGAAATTTGGGAATGTAAGTATTTGGGGATTTAACAATTTAGAAACGTGAGATTTTGGGAATTTAGAGACTCGGAGATTTAGGAATTTGGGAACGTGTGAATTTGGGGGTTTAGGGATTTGGAGATCTAGAAATTTGGGAATGACGGAGTTTGGCAATTTGAAAATTTGTGAAGATGAGAATTTGGAAACTTGAGGTGGATATCAAAATTCTAAGATTTGAGAATTTAGAAATATGAGAATTAGAAAATTTCCAAGCCCATTAATTTCTCGTGCAAACACAAATTATCACCAGCCATTCGATAACGCAATGAGAAACGGGTCAAATAAACCGACGTTAAACAAACGAACGAACGATGTTCAAAGTGGTCCGGAAGGCAGCAGTCGCAAACGAGCTAACGAGAAAAACAGAGGAAGAGGAGGAAGCGTGTAAAAGAGAGGCTTGAGTGTCGCCGAAAGGGCATAAATCCCCGTTTACAATGCTGGCTTAGTGGCACACGTGTCCATGCGAGTGAAGTTTGCCGCGTGGATGAATGAAACTCTTTGACGAACACGTTCTGCTCGCTTGGCAGGCTTTTGCTCGGCTTCCCGTTCTCTGTTATCGTAGTGCTGCCAGTTGTCGACGTTGGTGTTCCATCTTGTAACGTCGAAAACCATCGATGAACTTGCCACTAGAATTTACTAAATTCTGCGAATTCAGCTTCACTCGCTAAAAGTAATACTAATTTTTCTATCTTTTCCACGTTTAAGTTTTGAGGACTCGTTCATTTCTGCCCTGAAATCGGAGATTCATTTTGTTTGCAACGCATTTTAATATCGTTGCAAACACCTCCATTTTGATTTTCTTTATTTGGTACAAGTTTTCAGATTTTAACTTGCTAACATTTGCAAACTTTATTTTTTAAATTTCACCGGTGTATGTAAATACTTGTGTATGAACGCTGTAATGATATATTCATAAAGATATGCTTAAATATCTATCAAGTCACATTATTTATTAACTTGCGTATAGTTACATTATGTGTATATTGAAATATTGAAGATGCGTGTATAATGTATAGAATATAGCACTAATTTGATGTCCTCAATGCACGATCGTCTTCGCAGCACGTAATATCCACCCAGTGAAAGGACAACTAACGAGAATCGCGTGCATGTGATTGACTCTCGTTTCGCTTCCTATAAAAAGCAGCTAAAACCTCTCGCATTAAGCTTGCATTAACACAATTTACCGATTATGATGTCATTAAAAACAACGAAAAAGCATTTCCTCCTTCTCTTACCATCCCATTTTCCTAAGTGAAAGAACATATTCGGTACCGAGTATAACGCGACATTCCCCAAGTTTATCAGCTTATCTCGATTCCAGCAAACAGTTTAGCAGCTCGAAGGGAAACGGTCTTTCATTAAGCTTCATTACGCTAAACGGCCGCTTTATAGGGGCTCTGTTTCACCGGGACATCGAGGCACGACGAGAAATTATGCATTCGTATTATGTGCCGAAGCATCGGGTCGCCCACGTGTCTCCCCTTATCCCTTTTTCTTTCTCTCTCCATCTGTCGCGTTTACCGCTTAAATTCCATCCTCTGCTAGCTCTCCAAAGGCCAAGAACGTTAATGAGTAAGCGATGCTGCCCGCTCAGCATCTTTTATTCATTTCACGAGCAGAAGCGAAACCACGGACGCCGCGCGTTACGCTAAGCCTGCTACGAGTAGCTGGCGCTACTACACGCGTACACTCCAATGCAACTTCTTTTCGATTAGGACATATTACACTTCGCAATTTTTATATTTCTCAATTTTAACATTGACAATTTTATGAATCTTTGCACATTTTTCCGTCTCTTTTCTAGATCTTCAAACTCTGCTCCCTAATATCCATTGATATGTGGGAGACTACATATGGTTGGTGCTGGCGCTACTCCATGTGTACACTCCAATGCAACTTCTTTTCGATTAAGACATATTACACTTTGCAATTTTTATATTCCTCAATTTTCACCTTGACAATTTTATGAATGTCTCCACATTTTTCCTTCTCTTTTCTAGATCTTCAAACTCTGCTCCCTAATATCCATTGATATGTGGGGGACTACATATGGTTGGTGCTGGCGCTACTCCATGTGTACACTCCAATGCAACTTCTTTTCGATTAAGACATATTACACTTTGCAATTTTTATATTCGTCAATTTTCACCTTGACAATTTTATAAATCTCTGCACATTTCTCCGTCTCTTTTCTAGATCTTCAAACTCTGCTCCCTAATATCCATTGATATGTGGGAGACTACATATGGTTGGTGCTGGCGCTACTCCATGTGTACACTCCAATGCAACTTCTTTTCGATTAAGACATATTACACTTTGCAATTTTTATATTCGTCAATTTTCACCTAGACAATTTTATAAATCTCTGCACATTTCTCCGTCTCTTTTCTAGATCTTCAAACTCTGCTCCCTAATATCCATTGATATGTGGGAGACTACATATGGTTGGTGCTGGCGCTACTCCATGTGTACACTCCAATGCAACTACTTTTCGATTAGGACATTTTACACTTCGCAATTTTTATATTCCTCAATTTTGACATTGACAATTTTATGAATCTTTGTATATTTCTCCGTCTCTTTAGTCATATTTATCCCAAAGAAGTGAGATTTGCTCACGACTGTACGCAACTGCCCACGTGCGCCGGCCATATTGCATTTCCGATTCGTGAAATGTTATAAAGTTGGCGGTGTGCTCGCTGCTATCCCCACAGCTATCGCGATTTCCTGTCTGTGATCTGTTGCGAGTAGCCGGTCCGCTCGTTTCTACAAAGCCGCTTCCCCAGCTCTATCGGATTCTAGTATCGTAAATTTTTGCGGGTCCCCGATACAGCAACGATTTAAAGATCCAGTCGGCGCCGATACGCGGTGTCGTTGGAATTTCAATCGCGAAGATGACTCGAATGCCGCGGATATTGGAATATCGGTACTCGCGGTTACCCAATTGGGCAGCACGAGTGCCTGGTGGCCTCCGCGGATTTTTCAATGAAATTCGGGTCGAATTCTGCACGTGGACAATTTGCGGAATTGACGCTACTGGATGACTATTTTGTGACTTTTGAGTGGGAGATCAGAGTTTAGGTATTAGAGAAAATAGGGATCTTTGATTGGGACAGTATCACTCACTGCTTCATATCGGGTGATTTTTGGAAATTTAGAAATGTGGAAGCTGGGAAGACTGGAAATGTGGACATTTGAGTATTTAAACTTGAACAAGTTTATTCTTAAATTCTCGAAATTCCTAGATACACAGAGTGCAACATTTTCGATCTTTCTAACCCTCAAGTTACCGAACTTCCAAGTACCCAGATTCTCAAGTTCCTAAATTTCTTAATTTGCAAATTCCTAAGTACTTAAGTCCTCTGTTACCCACTTCCCCGAATCTCCACGTCCTGAGATTCTCACATCCCAAAATCCCCACATCCCCAAATTCTCACATCTTCAAATTCTCAAGTTTCTGAATCTTGTAATTCCCAAATCTTCCAATTAGCGAATTCCAAAATCCCCAAATCTCCGAATCACCGAATCCTCGAATGCTAAGTCTCCAAATCCCCAACTACCCAACTCCCCAATTCCTCAGCACTCCAACTCCTCAAATCCCTAAATCCCCAAATTCCCAAATCCCCAAATCCACCAATAAAATAAAAATTTGTTAAATCTCCATTCACCCCAAACAACCCTATCATCTTCTCTGAACTTCAGAAATATTTTAAAAAATTTTCCTCCTGCTTGCAACTATAGATAAAACTCTTTTCTCCACTCGCACTAGCAACGTTTTCTCTTTTTCCCCGTCGGTATCACAAAAACGGGGTAGTACGTGGAAAAGGTGAAAAAAAGTTCCGGTGAATGGCTGCTACGATGATTCTCTCACAAAAGGTTTAACCTCTTCACGAGTGTGTCCGATTTTCGGACGTTTTACGAGAAATCGGTGCACCGTATAGGGGTCGTCGAGGGAAAGAAAAAAAAAATTGTCCGGTTCAATCGAACGGATGGGATAAGTCCGTGGACAAAAGCCTCATTGTATCCCGAATTTTTATAAGGACTCTCGAGACGCTCCATTGTGCGAAAATTGGGGGTTTACGTTAGACGAGAATTGCGGGGGCGGAAAGGGATAGCGAAACGAGTCCCTCGACCGTAAAAATGTAAAAAAAAGTTGATCTCGCGTCCACGTTCGATCGCCAACAATGAACTTCGTAAAAATTACGGTCATTTTTATATAGAGTACACTAGCAAAGTTTCTATGGTAAAAGCTATTCGAACAATTCATGTTTTATGATTTCAAACTGATTTCATGTAGATACGTTTCTCATTTCTCTAACTTTTCTTTCGTGAAATAAATTTTGGTCTTCGGAGCAAAATTGTAATTTTTTATTTTCAACAAATAAATTTTTTAATTAATTTTATTAATACATTTAATACATTTGATTAATACATGTAATATTATTACACTACGTGTACGTTTTATT
Organism: Megachile lagopoda; assembly: GCA_036983795.1. Taxonomy (NCBI): domain Eukaryota; kingdom Metazoa; phylum Arthropoda; class Insecta; order Hymenoptera; family Megachilidae; genus Megachile; species Megachile lagopoda. The sequence goes on along the minus strand of CM072797.1, from coordinate 6,814,106 downwards.
TACATTGATTGAACAGTGTTTATTTCAGTATGTTTTCTAAATTTATTTTTCTTTCGTTCTTCAAATTTATTAGCTCATTTTAATGAATTAGTGGTTCAATTAACCGAATCGTCGTGAAACCTACTGTCACAATTTACATATAATACAACTTGTAAGACAATTTATAATGCTATTTATTAAATACAAATTCCTTTTATATATGATTATCAATTTACACAATATCTTAAAGCTTTCAATTTCCAAACTGTACATTCTACAGTAATGAGTAATTGAATAATAGGACATTAAGCCTGTATTTCAGAATTTGCTAATTACAACCCCCGAAATCCGATCAAAGGGTACCAATTTTAAACCGATCAAAGGCAATCAATATTTAGACCGACCAAGATCAAACAACGGATCAATATTTCCAAATAACCGGGAACAAGGAGCTCAACTTTCCAACCCTATTTTCGTAGGATTCGATCAAGAAAGGGGGAAAATCCTTTCGAAACTCGACAATGGCGTCCGTACGTGGTCCCCGTGTCACTCCGTACACGACAAAGCGGCATTGACGAGATGATATAGAATTTCCAGAAATCTGGATTCCTCGCGAGAAAGGAGGATCCAGATTGGGGTTTCTTAAGGGTTCGTTGCGTTTCTTGGTGAAATAAAGGGGAGGTTAGACTCACGCACCACCTGCAAGGAAGATGTTTCGAAAGATCGACGTTACGTGAACTTTCTCACGAAAAAGCATCACCTGCCTTTTGTATCAACCCTTATCGAAGGCATTATGTACACTTAGAAGAAAATCTGGTTTTCCACCGGAAAATGGCGACGTAGAACCTTTCACTTTCCTGCTGAGTTAATCCACTTTCTAATGATCTGCTTATTAATTGTACGCCTGCTAACGTCCTGCTGTCTAATAGACCGCTCGGTAACTACTCGCCTTCTGATGTTTTTAACTTTAAATAAAGTTGCGATTGCTATTCTTACTGAAGGTAATATGGAACAATTTATAGAATATTAATGTATAAAATGTCTAAGAAAGATCTCATGGCTGCTCTTACATTAATAATTTCTAGTAGCGAACATAATCCATTTTCAATTGAGTAATGAGCACGAAAATGATGAGGATATATACTGTTATTAAAAGTATGATTAACAGGCAGATTTAAAAGAATTAAAAGCGACTAAAAGAAGTTGAAAACTTTAAATTTGTCGTTTATTTCAAAATCACCCTATACAGTTTTCATTGTCGAACATTAAAACGGAGGATAAAAAGCTACATGAAAACGTTGACGATGTATTCTATGGGAACGTATAAAGCAACTCGAGATTCTTCGTTGTGCAGACTTAGGGGTTTCATTTTGAGACGCTGCAATAAAAATTAATCCCTGATCGTTAAGAACCGCCATAACTGTCAAAATATATGACCCTGTATACTGGTTGAGTGAAATCCTTCCGCTAAGCGAAATAACATTAAACTGAGACTGATCCGATACGTTTTCATGATTCTCCGACCAGTTAATTGTTTTATTTAAAAACACGTTTTCATTACTGGTCTTTTTTAACGCTGATAAGGAGAAAAGTTTCAACTGCTAATTAAAGTTTTTCTTGAAGGGGCAAATTAAGCAAAAAGAGCAGAAGTTACAGGTAAAAGGCTTGATTTTTATCTGTGAAACAAGCTTGCAAAGTTTGAAGTTAATCGATCCAGCGTTTTTAGAGATGCTTTGATAAAAAGTACGCATTTACTGCGAGCGTGCTTCGAGCACGTTTAAAAGTCTTGTAACTTCGTCAGCTTAGCTCGAATTAATATAAAATTTTCAGAGAATGTTCTCAAAATGAAAACGTGAAAAGTTGCAGATTGAAAGTTTTGAAACTTCTGAGTATGTACAACCCCAACATTTGAGGTTAAAATAAGGAAGATCTAATCTTCTTATATAATTATATTTTCCTTATTCGAAGTTAATAACAATTGAACGAAACAAATTACAGAAGCAGTAAGAATACATAAGAAAAAAATAATGTCCACATATATGGCCGTTGTTCCCGAATTTCAGAAAATCTGAATGTATACATGTAAAACGAATTATGAAGATAAGATAATTCGTTAATTTTCCTTCAAAGAACGATCCTAAATCCCAAAGATCTATTCGATCTACAAAAATTTTAGTTAGAAATATAATCTTTGCCTCGCATCACCAGTTATTTTGTAACACGAGCAACAAAACATATCCGTCACGTACAACGAGCCAGTAAAAGCTTAACCTGCCATGAATCTCGACTTATCTCGATTCATCTCGCACGAATTAAATCGATTTAACCCACACGCCGTAGCAGCAAAGACCGTCGTTAGAGCACAGACCACAAAACGGAGGAATAAACCCGCGGGGTTATAAAGAGCCGGCAAAAGCTGGATTCATTCGATGAAGGCCTCACACGCGCCATAAACTACCCTCCGTGCAACGAATTTGTAACATTTTATTAGCGGCCCTAGCATCAATGTCCGCGAAAGATCTCGCAAAAGCTACTTTGTCGAGGAGAGAACGATTTTAATGGCCAGACTTTGTTCTCATGGGGCCCTGTTAGGCGGTTATGCCCTGCCGGTTGCATTCACCCAGACGGGAGATTTATGCTCGTACGAGAGGAAGGATACGGGAACGACATTTTTATGATCGGTTCTGTTACAAAGTTGACTCTTTATGTCGGCTGGAGGACTGCGAGATTTTGGGGATGGGGATGAAAGAAATATCCGAGTCCTTTAACTCGAAATGTTCGTGAGATGGTTTAGAATGTTGTGAGGTACAGGATGAGGATGGGAGGTAGGATGAGAGAATTGATGCCATTTGATACCTTTTGTAATTCACAGGTTTTCAAATGTGAACATCCTTTTTCCACTTTCAATCCCTACACTCAAATGGCTCATAAATTCCTAAATCACATTTTTAAATTGAGTAAACCCTTACATGCCAAATCTGTAATTCTCTAATTTCACAGTTCTTCAAATCTTCAAATACCAACATTCTTACGTTTCCAAAAATCAGATCTCCAGATACTCGCTTGTTCAAATCTACACTATCCCAAATGTCCACATCCCTGAATCCACATCGTCAGATTCTAACATCCTAAATTCACACATTCTCAGATCTCCACATTCCCAAATTCTCATATATCCAAATCCACATATCTCCAGATTCTCACATCCTTAGATCCTCACATCCTTAGATCCTCATACCCCTATATCCTCACATCTCCAAATCGTCACATCCTAAGATCCTCACATCTCCATATTCTCACATTTCCAAATCCTCACATCTTCAGATCTCCACAATCCTAAATTTCTACATCCCCAAATTGTCACATTCTCAGATCCTCACATCTCCAAATCCTCACATCTTCAAATCTCCACAATCCTAAACACCTACAACCCCAAATTGTCACATCCTCAGATCCCCACATCCCCAACTTGTCATATCCTTAAACCTCCACATCCCCAACTTGTCATATCCTTAAACTTCCACATCCCCAAATCCCTACATCTCTACATCCCCAAATTCCCAAATCACATCTCCAAGTTTCCAAATTCCAAAAATGGAGTATACTACTATCTCGGGTTTCACTACGGAAAACATGGACGTATACCCTCCAGGTAACAGACAATTTAATAAATGGAGGTGGGTAGCAAATGTGTTAATTTAAATCGACGATATTTCTAGGGGCAATACGTCTCTCGTTAACGTACCGTCGGCAAAGATGGAAATGCGTCGTTAATCAGATAAGGTAACCGAGAACAGCTAGGGTGTATCTTTGTAATATCTCATCAAAACCGGTCACGTAGGACGTCGGTGAAAAAGGGTGGCACAGATCCGCGAATCAACGTCTGATTTACGAAGGCGCGAATTAGCCTGTAATTGCCACTAAACGGATCGCGCGTTAATATATATCGAAGCTGCCTTCTCCGGTGTACGACTTTATCGCGCGTAAATCGACCATTAACCGCGATTCCGTTCCACGCCCTCCTGTTACTTTTTAACGACCGCTGCACGATGGAATCGAGAGAAATTACCTGGCAAAATGACGTGTAACTGATTATACTTCGATTCTTCAATCTTCCAAAAACGATGTCCGGTGTTCGCGACTTTCCGTGCGTTCTTACCACGTCATCGTTCAACTCGTTTATGTTTTCTTTTAGGCATCACGTATCGCTTTATATTCACCTGCTAAAAATTTATGGATAATGTTTATTAACTTGTCGACAGGAAAAGTAGTTTTTAATAGGGGAAAGAATTAATGGAAAATTTATTATTGCAATATTTTATGCAGAATGTTTTAAAATCAACGTAAAATCTCATGAAGATAAATTTAATATACGTGTAACATCTGTCGTGAACAGATTAGCGATCATTTCCAATAAGTGGTGGGGACGCTCTCTTATCGAGCGGTCAGTTAACGAGACTTCACTATAGTAGATCGGCTAACGCGAGGAATTGTATTTATTAGTTAATTACTTTTGTGTAAATCAATATTTTACTTGTAGATACATAGTATAAAGTTCTCGATATATATTCTTACAGAACCCTTGCAAAAAACAATAAATAATTCCAACATATATCGCAAAGTTAACCTATAACTAGTTCAATCAAGCAAAAGTATTAAACAATTTTTAGTTCATTTCTCATTTAATGTCTAAGAGAATGATCATGTTTCAGTGGAAGAGCAACACGTAGTGTACCACAAATAACATTTATTTGCATAAACACTCTACTTATCTCGAGATTCATCGGAGCCACGAAAACTCGCGACCAAACTGGCCAAACAAAACGCCCTTAGAAAAAGAACCCTTAATTAACCCCGTAGTACCTTCTCCCGTATGGGCTTGCAAAAAACCGTTTAACAGGCGGCCTCCGAGCAGGTCCGCTCGTTTCATTGCATCCTTGTTAACGTTTGCCAAAGCAGCGTCTCAATAAGCGGCGCGATGCAGCCCGATCGTAAAGTTCGATTGCAGAAAGGAATTCCTTCTGCTGACCAATAATTTATGATAACCCGTGCGCGGAGGAACGAGCTCGTGTCAAGTCGTAACCGGATATCGGCTCGCTGCCGGTGTAATTATTTCTCAGCCAAAACAGAAGGAGCAAAAAGGAGCTTATAGGCATTGGCGTAACTAGGACTTTTATTTTGGACAGGGAGAGGGGTGTTTTAGATCTTCACTATATAGCCACGCGATAGATACTCTTTATACAACATGATGGAATACTATGTATTAGATCGCCAGACATTTGATATCCGATGCATTAAATGTCGCGTTAAACACTCGAGACGTTAAATATTCGACGAGTAAACTACTCAGCCTGATGTCTCACGTGCCAAATATCTGACGAGTTATCGGACGCGTTAAATATCCGGGGCGCTAAATGCTCGACGCGCTAAATACCCTACGTCAAATATCTCACGCGTTAAATACCTGATGCGTTAAATACCCGGCGCGCTAAATACTCGATGTGTTATATACCCACGTGCCAAATATCTTGCGCTATATTCTCTATGCGTTTAATTTCCAAGCAATGTATTCTCTACGCGTTGAATCACCAAGGGATGTATTCTCTACGCGTTGAATTCCCTATGCGTTGTATTCTCTACGCGTTGAGTTCTCTACGTGTTGTATTCTCTGCATATTGAATTCGCCACGCGTTGTATTCTCTACGCGTTGAGTTCCCTATGCGTTGAGTTCGCTACGCGTTGTATTCTCTACGCGTTGAGTTCCATACGCGTTGAGTTCCCTACGCGCTGAATTCCCTACGCGTTGTATTCTCTACGCGTTGAGTTCCCTATGCGTTGAGTTCGCTACGCGTTGTATTCCCTACGCGTTGAGTTCCATACGCGTTGTACTTTCTACGCGTTGAGTTCGCTACGCGTTGTATTCCCTACGCGTTGAGTTCCATACGCGTTGTACTTTCTACGCGCTGAATTCCCTACGCGTTATATTCTCTACGCGTTGAGTTCCCTACGCGTTCTACTGTCTACGCGCTGAATTCCCTACGCGTTGTATTCTCTACGCTTTGAGTTCCCTACGCGTTGTACTCTCTACCCGCTGAATTCCCTACGCGTTGTATTCTCTACGCGTTGAGTTCCCTACACGTTGTATTCTCTGCATACTGAATTCGCCACCCGTTGTAGTCTCTACGCGTTGTATTCTCTACGCGTTGCATCTCTTCCGCGTAATATCTCCTACATAATATATTCCCTACGCGTTAAATCCGCCACGCACCACATTCCCCACACATTTACTCCTTACTTCCTTATGCCTAGTTGCATCCCATAAACCCATGAATCTAATCCCAACCTACTTACGCCATTGCGAGCAGCGAAAGAGAACAACGCACAAACGGACTAAAAAGAACAACGAAAAAGTTGAAGAGAAAAACAGTAAGGTGAGAAGCGAAACTTAAGTTGCTCGCGCGAGATTTCGCGCTTTAACCCATAATTACGCGATGCTGGGAATTCATTAGCGCGTTAACCAGGTGCGAGCATCTGGCGCCTGATAATCGAGAAAGAGGTCTCGCCTCGAGTCGGCCCCAGGAACAAAATTAATCCCATCAGATTAACCGCACCATTATAATTACGAGCGAAGCGTTAACGCGGCCACCGCTTTTACCGGCGCAGAGGGCGGATGGGTTCAAATCTTGACTCGAATTCGCGTTACCAGGACTCTCGCGATACGCTCGGATTAATTAGGTTCCTCGTTTATCGAGACCCTCCGAGAGGAATCGCCTATCGAACGTATATTTCAATCGAGCGAGCATTAAAATAATCTCACGCCTGTTTCTCGCGCACCGTGTGTATCGGCCCATGGGATAAAACGTTAATTTATGATCGTTGAAAGTTGGACGGAGTTAATAGGATTTCGTCGTTGCCTCGACCTTTGCCGGAATGGGGTCTGAGGAGACTTGATAGGATGAGCTCGAGAGAAATTTTTTGGAGATAAATGTGGGGTGGGTGTTGGAAATTTAACGAGGGACATGATTGTAAATCTGATTGTCTTCATTTTTTCTTGCCACATCTTTTTCAGTTTTTAGAAAGAACACTAAAGAAGAAAATAACAAGGATATTTTCTATTAGAAAAATTTATTCGAAGAAAAATAATAGAATAGGTAATTTCTCTACATTTGAGAAGGTATAAATTGTAATTACAAATGGTAACGAATGCTATTGATTTTGTTAATCATGAAATTTACTGTTCATTCATATTTGATGCAGAAATTTCATTGTACAGATATTTTTAATATAACATATCTGTGCACTCATTTCAGACGAATGTCCTTGTCATTCTCGTAAATACCGATGCATTACCCTTTACTTATAATTTCGGCAGGCTTTGGGGGAAGTATTACGAGATCCTTCGACAACAACAGATCCAATTATATTCTTTTTCAGTTTCGCATTTCAAGACGGCCAACAAAAAATGTCGACGTCATGAATTAAGTATTCCGAAGTCTGATCGCCGACATTAAACGCCTCGGTCGGAGCTCATAAAAATTTTATGTCTGTATCCCGATTCGGCGAATCGACCGATAATTGTCCAGACGCGAAAATCGATCCCCAATAAAAGTTCACGTCGATAGCCATTACGAACAGTCGAGCTCTCAATTTAAACTTTTCATTTCCTTTTTCCATGGCAATTTTCATTATGCATGATTAAGTGCTTGCCGATACAAATTTATATTTTATAGTTTCGAAACCTGATCAACTTCTGTTAATCACTTATGATTTTTATTCGAAGATTCAGCGGTGGTAACATTTACTTGTTTATTCCGCTGGGGATAAGTGCTGATATTATTTATGTAATGAGCAAGTATTTCTTATATTCTTTGATATTCTCTTGCTCAACTCTTGTAGTCTAAAACGAGATGTTTGAATAAGATATCATTTTCTCGAGAAATGTGTAATCAACAATTTTTGTAAACCATATTTATTGGATTGTGTTAAATGGGGTGTATAAATAGATAATGTGTGCACGTAATTATAAAGGGTTATACACCTTACAAGAGCTATGTAAATTATGGCTTATATGAATACGTAATATGTACACGATTAAGAAATAACCAGATACGAGCGAACTAGCAAAGATAATCAAACTTTTGATTACATGAATCTCAGAGATGAATACATAAATACTGATTTAACTTATAATGGATCTGTGATTTTTTTTAACTCTTCAAATATTGCACCTTGAGTACAGCACAGTACGTCAATTCTTGTCACAGCATACGAAAAATATGCGATCATTCGATAAAAGTCATCAATCGAATAACACCTCTTCATTAAGCGAAACATTACTTAAATTCTGACCGCCTTAAAAACCATCGGATTTCTTTTAACCCTACTCGCAACAAAATAACCGTACATACGTAACTACATAACTCACTCTCACTTCTATAAATCACCCTTAAATCGCGTTTAATCATCCCTCGTACCCTTACACGACGAGTGATTTGTAAAGAGAGGAAGAAGCATATAAATTTTCAAAAGTTTCATTAAAAATCGACGATCTCCGCAAGATGATCAACGGGATTACTTACGAGCTCGATTAAATACGATCGATATATCAAGCAACATCCATCCGGCGCAGTCGACGCGTATACCAATAAGAAACTTTATATCGCGATATCCGAACTCGTAAATCCGAATCTCCCTGAACCGAAGGACCCATCCTCCCCGGTTTCGTTCGGCCGAGCTTTTCAGCGGCGGAATAAAGAGTTTAGCGATCGATTGGCTTTTTATCGTGCGATTGGGAAGCTGCTCGCGCGAGCACGCCGACCAAACAGCACAAGCCAAAGCCAGCCAGCCAACCAGGGAACACGACCAACGATTTATGCCCGCCGACTTATTTGGCAGCATTGTTTACGGGCCAGGAAGCAGTTTGTCCCGGACACTCGGCTCCTTTTTTGCGATATAATTGCAGATTCTGCGCGTCCACGCAGCCAGGGCGGTCCTTTTTTGCGGCGGATCTTTTCTGTCCCACCGTGCCATAAGAAACTGCGATCGGCGCGACCGTGCTCTCACCCCCTCCCTCTCACGAATACATCCCCCCTTTATCTTCTTGCCGTATACAGTAGTCGCAAAAGCCGCATTTCGTACAGAAATCGATTATCGATACACTATCGATGTCTTATTGATATTTCGAACCCTTATTCTGGAACTACTCTACGTCCATCTTACTCTCGAGATGTTCCTTTCACAAGATGGCGTTCGCCATCTATATTCGATTATTCTTGCTTTATTCGCGTCTCCATATTTTTCGGTACATCATTCATTACTTCTGGGGATTCAGAAATTAGAGAATTATCTTTAACATACAAATCTTGTGATACTTAAATCTTGTGACTCTTAGCATTAATTATTATAAACATTATAGACATTACTCAGTTGTTTATTTTCAATATCTATTAATTTATTCTTGTGCATATTTGTAAAATTGAAATGGAGTATGTTTAGCTTCATTTTGAATACTGCATCCATGCCGTATATTATTTTGAATCGTTATATGGAATTAATTATAAATATGCATTATCAATTTTCATGAGAACAAATTTTTAAAAGAAAAATTTTTAATTTTCCGCAAATAATGCAACGTTTTTATTCTTTTTGCTGGATGCAACATAATAGTTTTTTGAGAGGATTTGATTTTGGTGAGAATTTACCGTTTACTCGTGTGCATTTTATCACGAGACTCTCCTGCCAGCTACCATCTTCGACCCGTTCGCTTTTACGGTAGCCCGATCCGACGTGTCCCGATTTTTTTCACCCTTCCCTTACTCCAACCCCTCCTCTGCTTCCCCCCTTTCACTCTGATTCGATCGGTAAACGTGCGACGGGACAAAGCACGGAGAAAGTATACACGTACCGTGGAGGAAATCGAAGATCTTTCGAGCCTTAATAGCCGCCCGCCAAGGACATCGTAATAAAGAACTGAAACTGATTGCAGATTTAAAGAGATGAGTCGCTTCCGCAACGCGATTCATTAAGTCATTGGTTCCGTGAATCAAGTTGCTCTGTTTTTTGCTGCTGCTCGACCCTCTTCCTGTAGACCATTGTACTGATGATCACGAATCGTAAACTGTTTTATGATTTTGAAATAAATCTTCCAATTCCTCGATATAAAAATTTGAAAATTTATTAAGGGTAAAATTAAATGTTTAAAATTGACGGAAATTAAATTTCTAATAAGATTATAATTACAACATAAAATAATACATCGATAAATATCCGAAAGGAACAATTATCGAATCTATAACTTTGAAGTTTCTAAATTTCCAAATTTTTATCTGAGAGCGTTCGAAAGAATAATTGACTATGTCCACAAGTAGCATCTCTTTCCTCTTTGTCTCTCATGCAAATCACATATTTTAATTTATTATTCGAACACTCGAGTGCGTGAGTCGGTGATCATCAAGTCGAAATAAATCTATATTGCATGCGACTGCACTAACGAGGATACCATCTTCAGAAAGCATACCGAAATGACGTTATCTGATATATGGTCGGTTCTCAAATGACGAGACGATCTAACATTACGCTAATTAAGGAGTACAATCTGCGAAGATGACATACGGTCTACACTGCATAGAAGCAGAATACATTTGTATAATGGAACCCATCATCTTCTCGCCCGCCGTTCAAAGGACTCGATCGACTCGATGATAATTGATACGCGTTTAATAATGAAAGATACATGAGGTAATTAAGAACATGCTCGCGAATTTATCAAGATCATTCGAGACATGCTATTAATGTCCGTACGTCTCGTGTCAAGATACTGCAGATTGCGCTATTAACGATGATTGTGGACAAACGAACTGATCCTTCATTGAATTAATTTAGTACAATCTGAATAAATTGATGGAACAGTTTAAAAAACACGTACAGATTTTTCCATTGTCAGATTGCTACGATATACAAAATTTACTGCAACTGTTATCGAACTGATTCCTTTATTTATGAAAGGACTTTTCGTACTGATCAATTGAATGTCTAAAATAGTAATTATTTGCAATACAATGAAGTTAAGAGAGATATAGCACAAGTTGATGAATTTGACTTCTGGGAGGCTCGTATGTTACTCTTCCCACAGACCGATACGAGCAAAATGAGCAAAGAATTCGAATTGATAAGATAAAAGAGATTCCAAACATTTCACGAGCGCGAACTGGTTAGCGGGCCCAAGGAGCGTTCTGGTTGTATGGAAACCTCGAGGGAGGACAGATAATCGATGAGGGGAACCAAGTGTCTTGACCATAGCGAGGAATTGACAGACAAGGCGCTATCCTAAAGGGAATTCTCGGCGAGAGATCGTGCTCTCCCGCCTGTGCCAGGAAGCGAAGCAATAAATTCGCGGATACGTTGCCGACAGAAGGATCTGATAGCGGCGAAACTTGCTCGCACAAAACCCTTTTTTTCGCCGTCCACCGAATATGGAAACGCACGACCCTTCGTTAAAACGATTCGAATAACCGTGACCGTGACAACAGTGTTTTTAACATTCCTTTTTCTTCGGCGAAAAAACCATTTGCGCTGAAGTGAATTTACTAATCACTTCTGCTTTATCGCTATTTGTTATTTTTGTCTTATGGGTACACTTGACAGTGAAACACGCGTGAGAAACTCGACAGCCTTTTTGTCAAATGGACCAAATGTTTAATGACAACATCGCTCTTTAGACTTTACCTAAGCTCTTTTTAACTATCTTCAAATTGTCCCTAAATTTTTCATAAGGATTCCCTAGGCTAAGCTTAGAGTCTCCATAAATTCTTCACAGATTTTCCCTAAGATATACGTAGGTTATCACATTCTCCCTAAACTCTCTGTAGACACTCGTTAAGGTCCCCCTAAATTATTCTTACATTTTTCCAAAACACTCCCTTAGAGCTCTAAAAGAATTATGATAGTCTTGTGATCTACAAATGATAGAAATGGATGTATAGTAGCCTGACATCTATTAACATTTAGTGGCAGCAGAATGCACAAGCAGAAAATGCAACCTACATTACCCAAAGTGAATAAGGATTCTACCTTATTGCATTTACAGCGAGACCTGAAGAACCGACTGAATAGTAACTCATTAATGTTCTCACCTATGCCCAAATCTCAGTCGGTATAGTAGTATGTAAGACGCAGAAATTCGTAATGTAAAATGTCTCTTATGTTTTGTCTATGGTGATATTATGTGGAACTGGTAGTATAACGTATACAATTACAGATGTGACTCTATATAATCCACGTATGTCCACGAGGTGGCTGAAGTAAATACAGGAGAAAACTATCACGATGGAAAAATATGTAAAGCCACTCACGGATCGCAATGTGGATTCGCAATTGATGGGCATATTAGCTGCTATAATTGCGATTGTACTAACCATAGGTAATCAAATACAATACTTATAGGTTATAATTTCCTTATGCTTATATGCATATGTCCAAGTCAGTAATTTCATGTTTTATGTATTAAAAATTTCATCGTACTTTGTAGTAGTGTCTAATTGAAACAACAAATTGTATTTTCTACTTATTTATTATCACGTTATTCAAAATAACATCACAGTTCTTTTTTGTACTTAGCAAAACTAAAAATATGTTTAGCTAAAGTTACCAATAAATTACACATTTAATTATATACACAACATGAGATTTATAGACATCATTTGCACAATTAGAGACATTCTTAGATGTACTTGTACAGATTTTTGAAAATATTGTTTGTCATTTTAATGATGTCTATGAATCTCATACACAGTCTCAGTACCATTTGTAAAGTCCTATAAACATTGTGTTGTTTATTTAAAATAAATTTATGTCATAATATCTGCAGTAATTATGAAACAATATACAAATTGTTACTAAGAATGAAACAAACATAATATTATGATTATATATGTAATACAAAAATAGATGCATTCTTGTATGAAAGTTTGTTCAAGCCACAATTCCAATATCCATACATTTAACTCTGCAGTGCAATTTTTTTGGTACTAATGATTTATATGTAGGCATTGCTATATTGTTTATAAATTGTCATTTTATTTCTTTCTTCAGTTTTGTTTGCCATATGGCGTAAGAAAAGATCCGTAGGAAACAGTATACTATTAACTGGTCTCAGTGATGCTGGCAAAACACTGATATATGCACGTCTGCTGTGTTCCAAATTTATTAAAACGCACACATCTGTAAAAGAAAATGTAGGGGACATTGTGGTCAATAATGTAAGTCTTTGTGAATATATTTTTGGCACAACATAAATCTTTACATACCAAAAGCATAGGCCATTAAATTTGGTTAAATATTCAGCGCTTCCTGAAGATTGTTGATATACCTGGTCATGAACGTTTGCGCTATAAATATTTTGATCAATTTAAATTATCTGCAAAAGGACTTGTCTATGTGATTGACTCTGTGACTTTCCAAAAGGATATCCGAGATGTAGCAGAGTAAGTATCCATAAGTGATACTTCATCACATTCTGTAACAGAAATAATAAACATTTTGATTTTTAGGTTTTTATATAATTTATTGTCTGATTCTGTTATACAGAAGAAGTCTGTGCTTATTTTATGCAATAAACAAGATCAGACTATGGCAAAAGGTTCTGTGGTCATAAAAGCTTTATTAGAAAAAGAAATGAACTTATTACGTATGACAAAAACAAGTCAACTAGAAGCTACAGATGCATCATCAACAAATTTCTTTCTTGGAAAACAGGGGAAAGATTTTGAATTTTCCCTCCTAGATACAAGTATTGAATTTGCAGAGTGCAGTGCATTTAACAAAGATTCCGACACTTCTGCTGATATCGACCAATTGAATAGTTGGTTAAAGAGAATTGCATAAAAATGTATGTTTTATTGTTCCAAATAAATTATTTGTTTCTACTTTTTTAAAATATTTCATTACTGTATGCACATAAATATATAAAAATCGTCTTTATGTCTCCTATTAAAAATAGGGTTTATAACGCCCTATCAAAAATCTCGAAATATCTTGTCAAACATTGTTTATAAATCTTACACTATTCGGTCTAACCTAGCAAAACTATCGTTTGCTGTAGAGTACAATATTAATCATACAATTCGTTCATTTTGTTCACTTATAGTAACTAGATTTACACATTATTCTCATTTCATAAACATCTAACACGAATGACATATATAACTTGTGTTTATTTCTAAAAACTATTCCAAGGGTGTAGTGGGGCGAACTGAGGACCCCATACGGCAAAACTGGAAAACTACGGCGATCCTTGTTTCTTCAGGATTGTTTTGTACAGAAGAAACAAGGATAGCAAAAATTTGTTGTGTAAGATTCTGAAAAAAAGCAATATTTTGACTGTCACCTTTTCTGCACAGAAGACACCAGGAAAAACAAGATTTTCTAAAATTTCTCAATTTCTCCGCATGACGTCTTAAAACTTAAAACAACCCTTAGATGATTAACTACCCTGATGTAACGGCACAAAACCAAGAAGTTTTTCATTAATTGACGTGAAAAAAATTATATATATATTCTTTTAATTACAGCTATATAAATATGAACAATACTCGAAACAAATTTTTATCGTTTTGACAAGAAGTATAAACCATCATTTATCAACACCAGTTATATAAGTATTTCGTTCTTATTATGAACAATTTGTATTCTCGTATTGCTGATAATCATATTTTGAAATAATTGTTGCATTTCTCATGTTATGATAAATATTGTTTTGGAACTAATGACCTTATAACGTTGTTAAATATTTTAACGTTTTCGACAGCTTATTCAAAATTATATTGAATTATAAAAGAAGTACGTGAAGTAAGTGAAAACATTAGATATAAAAGAGATAAAAATTACGCAAGAGTGAATTAATATCTTAAGATTATTGATACGCATCATATTACACTGTGTTGCAAGGGCGTAATAAGTATTCTTTAAATTTCAATTTTACAGGCATCAGGCAATGTATACGAAATTATTAATTAAAATAATAACATTGTGCATGAAAACGTAAATAGGATGAGAGGTAACTTTTACACAAATTGGATAGCTGAAAAACGCATAGATACATTAAATAGAAGTGACCAAATATATAGAAATATGATGCAAAAGTGTTGCGTCGTCTTACTACACTGTGCGCCATCTTTCACGCAAGAGGAACAGAGATAACCTCTAACCACATCAAACGAATTGCGTTATACAAATAACGCCTCTAAAGTATAGTATAGTAACGGTGCTATATATACTCATTTTTATCAATTTACGTTTAAATGAGTTTCCTCATTCTCACACTCTGTGTCAGTGACGTTCAATCTCTCCCTTCCATTCAACATCAGCTGTTTCTCTGTCAAACGATCGAACAGGATACCGCATAATGTTATCCGCAAAACCTACCACCCAAGAGACGAACTACAACATTGACATCGGAGGTAACGTTGACTTTATAATTATGTTTTCATAATTATTGTTTTTGTAAAGAAATTATTCCATAACGCAATCCCAACATCCGGTTATATGCACGTGCTGTCTTTTCCTAAGTTAACTTGTATTCATCTTTCGAATGCTTGACACGGTAATCAACGAGACGATTGTTACCTGTAATCTCTTTAATTTAGACTTACGTTTTATGCCTTGGGACAGTCGCACAAATGAAATTTCAGCGCAAAAGGTGCTTCTGAAGTTACCATTGGCACACCTGTTATCGAACACCAAGGCGTGGTAGCAGGTGTTATATTCTACCGCAAGAATGCGTTGATAACTATTTTGATTTGATTATTAATACCGGTAATTTTGTGTAAAATGGTATATATACATATGCATATAATGCGTGCAAACATAACACGTGGGAGTATAACACAAACATTAAAGGCAATTCAAAATTTATACCACGAAAGCGAAGTTTCGTAAATTCTTATTTTTCTAGATCGCAATATCCCTATATATTTATCCCTAGATTTTAATTAACAAACGATGAAATATTTATGAATTTTCCTTACAGGTATGAGACTCAAGTACAAAGACAAAAGTGAAACTTTTACCGAGGACCATCTTGCAAGCAAGGAACCTATTGGCCAATTCAAAGCATGGTTCGACGAGGCTTGTAAAACGCCGCAAATTTTTGAAGCAAATGCCATGTTTCTTGCCACAGCTACCAAGTAATATAAACTGAACGATGTATTTGTACGTTATTCGGCACGTATTTATAAAAAAATTGCTTTCTACAGAGATGGTATTCCATCGGTTCGAGCAGTATTACTTAAGGGTTATGGTACAGATGGTTTCAAATTCTACTCAAATTACGAGAGCAGAAAGGGTCGCGAACTAGTGAGTTTGTTGAATTTATGTGAAAATGAATTTCTCACATTCGATACAAATGATTCACTGAACTAAGTTTTAGGCTGAGAACCCGAACGCTGCTCTAACATTTTATTGGGAACCTTTGAGACGAGGCGTAAGAACCGATATCGATTTATGGTACTGTAGGGAGAGATTGAATCGATTGTTTGGATGTTTATATTATCCTACTAGAATTTGAATTTCGTTTACTTATATCCCTCAGCTTTTTTTCATTAATTTATTTTCTCGATATAATGTTACAATATCATTTTTTTGTTAGGTACGTGTCGAAGGCAAAGTGAAGAAAACATCGGCCGAAGATTCGGATCACTATTTTAACAGTCGGCCATATCCAAGCCAGATAGGGTCAATGGCTAGCAAACAAAGCACCGTGATAGCAAGCAGACAAACGCTTATGGTAAAAGAAAGAGAATTAACAGCCCAGTTCCCGGAAGGACAAGTTAAAAGGCCGGAGTGGTGGTAATTAATTCGGCAATATAATTGAAAATTGCACAAATATTTTATGATGATTTGATATTATCGAAGAAACGATATTCCAGGGGTGGTTATATCGTTGTTCCACATTGTGTGGAATTCTGGCAGGGCCAAAGCGATCGTTTACACGATAGAATTCGTTTCCGACGACCAAAACCAAAGGAAAAAATTGATAATGTACTCGTTCATCAGGGAGATAATGGATGGGTTTATGAAAGACTATCTCCATAGAAATTAGCTGAATTACAAATATTTATTTTATATAAATGTACAATGGTCCTTTGTCAGGTGAACAGATAATAGCAACAGGTGGTGGATAAGACTACAACCATTATATCCTTGTTATCTTCAAGATTTCTCTTTGTAATCCTAGAAGATGCATACAATTGTTGTGTGAAACTCTTATGAAAATATATTTACTGTGTAGCAAATACAACTAATTACCCTCTTGACTTTTCCATACTATTTCAGTATTAAAAACACCATCTTCGTTTATGAGATTTTGAAATTGCCTCATTCCTCCCCCAACACCAAAATAGTAACTTTTACCACCAATATACCTGAAGATATTATATGACACAATATTGTTTTCATTTCCTATACAATCCTAATCATTCATGACCTAATAATAATACTTGCCCAATGCCATTTTGATTCAACCTTTGTTTGAAAACCTCATACAATTTTCTATGATTGTCAGGATTATAAATTGTTTCACTGGTAAAGATCAGATCATATTTTTCAGACTCTAATTTTGTAAATGACTCCCAGTCACCACTAAAGAACTTACATTTCTTCAATACACTTCCCCGATCCTCAAAATTTAGTAAAACATTTGGAACTGTTATGGATTTAATTACTTCTACATTCTGCAATAATATTTATTTGTACCAATAATTTTGTAAAAGGTTTATGATATATGGTAAAAGAAAGACACTAACATAATCTTGAAAGTGAACAGTGGAATTTTTTAGAAGAGCAATAAGACCAATAATACCAGCACCACATCCTAAATCCAATACAAGCTTATCTTGGAATTGTATATTATTATCAAATATATAACGACTCAGATCGTAACTGCATTCCCAGATTTTTAAACCACCTTGATATAAGAGTTTAAATGATTTATTGCTAACAATGACAAAACAAGTGGATTAAGAACTGGAGCCTTAATCAAATAAAATTTTTTCATTTAAATATGCATGAACTACCTTCGTATTGAGCTGGAATAAGATCAGAGTGCTGTAACTCTGCCTCTATAATATTCCTACAATTTTCTGCTGTTAAATTTTGTAATACCTTTTCAGAACGAATCAATTTTAATTTACAACCCGGATATACGAGATTCTCGGTGTAATCGTTTGATTCATAATGTGTTTCAATTTCTGATTTCAATACCTCTATCGCCGAGGCCGGTAGCCAATTAACTGATAATTTTTTAGCATCGACATCTTTTTCTGAAATAATTAACCTAATAAAATTCTTAGAATTCTATATGTATATTAGAGAGATTTATATAATAAATCTAAAAATAGCCGATGCGCAGAAGCGAGACGGAGTAAACATAACCACAAAATTGAATTTCCAATGTACATTTGTGTTAATTAGTTAAAAATAAATGAAAATACCTTTTGTTTCGCTGTCTTTTGAAAATCCAAATTTGAACATCTTGATTCTGACGCTATAAATTATATTCACGTTACGACAAAACGAATTGCGGAAAGAACACCACTACAGATAAGTTAGATTTCTACTGAAGTCAATATTCGTACTGCAGCGATCTCTATCGATTAATCAATACACAACATTTAAAATGCGCGCCAAAATACTAGATCATTAACGTATTCAATTCATTTTTAATATTACTTTTCTATTGCAATGTATTATTTATCCTCATTTAACGATCAAATATTAATTTAAGATTAATATTTGAGATTGTTGAATATTTAATAGTTTATAAATGGTGGTACAAGTAAATAGATCAAGTATAATCAATTTTAAATGTTCCATTGTTTTTAGACGAATAGTTTTTAAATATTTTTGACATAATTAATTTCCTGGAATATTGGATATTAATTAATTTTTTTGAATAAATGATGCATTAAACAATTATTCTCTCTGATGAGGTCCCTGTCATGGACCAAAACGTTGGAACAACGAAAAGTTAACACCTTCACATATAAAGTTTGAAATCACTACAAAACCGTCTTTCTTGTACTTATTATCATTTAGATTATTTAATCTAATCTTTGAACAGTAATAAGAAGACTTGAACGTACATGGTCATCTCGACGATAACATTCTGATGACTATCACGATAATTATTTTTATTTGTAGGTCACAATCGCTCGCATTGCCCGAAGCTTACATTCATATTCGTAGAAACCGCCATTCAGTATACAGAGCGTACAAAAATTGTTTTCAAATTAAATTTTATCTGACCCCAAAACAACCAAACAAACTGGAAGTAATAAATTGCGATAAATGACTCAAAAGACAACATAACAGAACTTCACTTACCATTTTACTAAACCGATAATTATATTATCGTAACTCAACTGTAATTGTCTACAATTGGTTACCTACAATTCACCATTGAATCCTTATCTATAAATGATTGAAGCAGTTCCCTGTACATGATCATCGAATTTCTGATAATACATTTATACGCACTAAGGAGAAAGCACTCGTATCACCGGTATCGATTACGTCACACGATAGCGATTTGAAAAATTCGAATTTTTTTTAATAAACTTGGAAAAAGGAAACACTCACGAAGGAAATCGACTTTCTCGCGCGATATATCTGTTGTTTTAATGCGCATTTCTATTTGATACAAACAAGTATTGTTATCACTGCAATGTTTCACAATACTTTGCATTGTTGTAGATTGCAAATAATTTTTTTTTCGATTCACGATATTCGTAGGGTCAGAACAGATTATCGACTGGCGACTCTCGAATTCGTCGGTAGGTTTATTCGTGTTTTCGTAATACAACGATCTAAAGAGCGGGGAGGGTTAACAGACCCAACGTGAGTTTCTGAGGGACTTCCCGGTCACGTTCGATTTTTCGTTTAAAAGCCGCCGTCCTTTCTTCATTCCCGTTCAGTTATACTTTTAACTACGAATTGCAAGTTCCTGAGAATTATGGGGTCGCATGTGATCTTTTTTTGTGTCGTGTACACTGTTATCGTGCTCCTGTCGTTAATAACCATTGCTATCGCGATACCGATCAGTTGGATGAACTTCGAAAAGGATGCCGGTAATGTATTCTTTTTATAAATCAAGAAATTTGTAAACAAACATGTGCAACAATGACCAGCAACTTTATCCTTGATTGCATGAGGTGTTATGTATTAGAATTTGTTGTGTACAAGGAAGGATTTATCAACACGGAAACAATCATTCCATTAATTCCTAATATAAATCTTTGATATATTCATAGAAAAGTTTCGTATTATAAAAATTCAATTATTGAATTTATTTATTATCTTTTTTCCGACGTTTCACATGTTTCATCCTTTAAGACTTTTATTTTTATTATTATTAAAAAGTGTATAGTATAATGCACTAATGGCTGCGACAAGTGTCTCGAAATTTTTTTGAAATTTTAAACGTCTAAGACAGTTAATAACACGTGAACAAACACCTACGCAGGATTGATGCTAAGTTAGTATCAATGATTTATGTCTTTTCTATTGTATCCAGAGGTGCCAAGGATTGTGAGTAGAGAAGAATGGGGAGCCAGAATGGCAAAGGGTCACGAACTGATGGAGGTAACACCAACGCCATACGTGGTGGTCCACCATGGAGGCATCCCTTGTTACTGTGACACTCAAGAAACGTGCTCTGCGGTCGTCAGGAGCTATCAAAATCTGCACATAGACGGCAGAGGGTGGTTCGACATTGGTTACAATTTCGTTATCGGTGAAGATGGAAACGCTTACGAGGGTCGAGGGTGGAATTACACTGGAGCTCATGCACCTGGATACAACAACCAGAGCATTGGAATATGTGTAATTGGTGATTTTAGTGGTAGGTGTTCCAGAAACAGCATATTAGTGTAGCTACAACTTTCTCAGACTGTGAAAAGAGCAAGATGTGACTTCAATATTTCAACATTGGAAGACTCATCTAAATGATTTAAGACTTTTTATTTCACTTGTTTATTTTTTATTCTAAATTCAATCGTAAAATTAACCTTAACTAGTCTAAAAATGATGAAGTTCAAAGTAGCATAAATGTAATGTTCATAAAACTCGTATTATAAAAGATATAAGAAAAATTCTAACAACTCATGCGGAAGGTAAAATAGAGTAAAAATGCAGTACAGTCTGAGGAAGAAGTGTCTGAATAATTAAAATATACAAACTTCGTCGTAAAAATTGAATTTATTCGAACGTGCAGTAATGGAAATTATTGACTTGAACATATCTTGTTTTACGTAGATTTCCTGCCGGATAACGCCGCTCTAAGAACTCTAAATTCTCTTATCGATTACGGAGTGTCACTTAACAAAATAAACAAAGATTATCGCGTCATAGGACATCGACAAGTTAGAGACACCGAGTGTCCAGGAGAAGAATTTTACAAGTATGTTCAAACGCATCCACGATGGACAGCAAAGCCGGTACCGAAGTATTCGAGGGTTAATGTGACAAAACCAGCGGAAATAATTCCTATTGTGACTGATTATACGGGGTGTATTTCGAAAGCTGAACGAGCTCCCATGAACACTCGTTAATCATTTACCTGTCGAAACCCGATTTATCACGAATCGGAAACATACACGAACAATATAGGGGTTATCATAAACATGATAACGTCTGTTAGGAAAATTATACGAAACACAGTTCATAACCATTGTACAGTTAAAGAATTCTAAATAAGAACTGTTATGTAGATATATGTGTAATAAATATTTTACATTCGTTTGTGTATGATATTGAAACACGTTTTGAAGAAAGCTAACGATAGAGAGTTGGTGAAAAATTTGTTGTACAGAATTTTTGCCCCGGGCTCCGCAAACTCTAATTACGGCATTGGTTTGTTGTAATCTTAAGGTACGTTCACATGTTAGATTCCCCAGTGAAAACAGCTGTATGTGGCATACTAACACAATTACTGAGAGTATTATCTTTTCTCTTTTCAATTTGAACTTTCTATTTGATACTTTATGTAAGGAACATAGTGTTACATAAAATTTTTGTTTGATTATTTATTATCTTATTTGCTTACTTATGGCTGGTCACCGATGACCCCCTCCGGGCATAAAACGTATTCTGCAAAGTTTACATCACGTTTTTCATCGATGTTATAAGCTTTGGTGATCTTGTATTTATCAGCACGTCTTCTGATCTCTGAGGCTAATTGCAATGCTGGCGAAATATCGAGAATAGTTCCGTGTCGGACACGGCTTACAACAGTTATTAGCTGTAATAGTGTTAGCTGTAACAAATCGGAGAGTTTCAAAATTGTAATTCAGGTATGTTTTCACGTGATAGTAAGTTGCTACTTTTATTACCGCAACTTATGTTGTCATATCCAGTTTTTGCTATAATAGAAACGGACACACGTAGTCAGTCGTCTTAGAATGTTACTATAAAGTATATTATTAGTACAGTATTAATGTTATTCAAAAGTGATTCTTCTAATAATTCGATTATGTAACATAAAATTTGAGATGCGGACTACCAGTGATTCCCACGGCATTCAACGTATTATTAACAAACGGATGTATTTACACATATGTATTCCTTTACGCAGATATCTCATTTCCAGTCACTAGATAAATTATGCTATTTATCCGCTTATTAATGATTGTAGTATTTGTAATAGATTAAGATCTCCGATGATCAATGCAAAGTTCCTAATTTAGATAAGTGTGAACGAAAATAAAGGATATTTTGTTTCTTTAATTCTTCGTCAATTAATATCCCTTGATCCCTTCATCAAAGTTGATAAATTCTTTTGAAGATAACAAGTCACTATAATACAATTCAATAATTAAAATTAGAGAACTATTTTATAAAAGTTACTTATGTTATTTATGTACAGTACCAATACTCCCTAAATCTTTAAACTTGTTGTCTATAGATTTCTAGATTCTTAGATCTGTAGACCTTGAAATCTTTAGTTATCTTGGTTCTTAGATTTTTTGATACTTAGATCTCTTGACCTCTGTGTTCAGATCCCAATATCCTCTGATCTTTATCTCCAGATTTCGAAATCCCTGGATTCGTAGATACTTGGATATTTAGACCATGAGGTACCTAGGTCTCTAGATTCCTAGATTCCCTAATATGTAGAACCCTAGATACCTAGATCTTCAAATACCTAGAACCTTAGATAGAACCTAGAACCTAGAACCTAGATCACCAAATATCTAGAACCCTAGATACCTATATTCCCAGATACCTAAATCCCCAGATACCTAAATCTCCAAATACCTAAATCTCCAGATATCTAGATCCCCAAACACCTAGATCTCCAGATACCTATATGCCCAGATATCTAAATCCCCAGATACCTAGATCCCCACATACTTAGATCCCCAGATACCTATATCCCCAGATATCTAAATCCCCAGATACCTAGATCCCCACATACTTAGATCCCCAGATACCTATATCCACAGATATCTAAATCCCTAGATACCTAAATCCTCAGACACCTATATCTCCAGATACCTAAATCCCCAGATACCCAGACCATCAGGTACTTTGCAACCAACGTACCTAGATCCACTGATATCTAAATCCCCAGATATACATTTTCAAATCCTTAACCTCCAAATATCTATATCTCCTCATCTTCATACTGCTAAGTCCCTATATTCCCAAAGTCCCAACAATATAAATCAAAGTTCCAATATCCCTAAAGCCCCATATCCCCAAATTTCCATATGCCCAAATTTCTACATATATTCCTACATCTCTAACTTCCTATATCCCTAATATTCAGAGCACAAGAATATGATAAACAATTTCATTCATGTTTTTATAATTTTACTGAAAGCTGCAATCCTTTTTTATAAGAGAAAGAAACAGATTTTCCTCGTGAATCGGTATCACACAAATCAATCAATAACTTTAACGATTCAAACCAGGATGAATTTAAATTGAACGCAAGTAGTGCGTACAGGCCTGGTCTCTCATGACCAAAGATCAAGAAATGGGTTACGTGTACGCTATATATTAATGTTGCTTGAAGTTTCAGTGTCAGTTTATTGCGAACAACGAAAATGGCGAAATTGGCAATTACGCTTCTGTTAGCAGCACTTTGTCAGCTGGTGGTTTGTGCTCAGATCGAGACTATTGGTAATAAAACTTCCACGTATTTCAAGAAAAAGCTATCCCAGTGAATAAACGTCATGAATCTCTTATGAAAATAGTGCAAACTCCGACCAGTGTTTTCTTTTTTTTTTTCGTTCGCTATTTGTCGATCCAATGGAGAATGCGGATTTCGCTGAAGATGATCATTGTAAATAATATTGTATTATTTGTAATGGATGTTATACGTGTTTGTTGCGAAGTTTTCAATGACGCTTTAATTTGCATGAAATTCTCGGAACGATCGATTCACTGGCCAGATTGGATGCTTCTTGAATCGAGCCACTTGAAAACTTGATAATTACCGTCGCGATAGTACGATGACACTGTTTACATAATCATTCACGACCACACATTCATCCAACTTTAATTACATGCGGGAACCGATCTTTCAGAGGAAATCATTATTTTTTTGTTGACAAAAACTTGGCGCCATGTTTGTCACATCTATCGGAAGATGTTTTTTACGAAATAACTGTTACTTGTAAAATTAGAAATATCATCTCTGTAAATTATAATATTTCTAACATATTGCTACCTTAAATATTACTTCAGTATTTCACCCGAAGGAGCATATTTTGTTTCCTACATTTAGGTTAGGATTTCAGGAGCTTTTGTGTTTTACTTTTTACTTTTGAACACAGTGTGAAATTCAAACATTTTGTTATTAAATCTGGAAGTTGCATACAAATTTCATTTTCAAAGTATCACGTTAAATAAAAATGTTTTGTACCACTGTATCAATGTGAATCAGTAACACAAACAATTAAGATTACGGTCAAAAACGTGTGATAAATGATATCATTTAAACCTAAAATAAGAAAACACTCGAGAATCGTTTGATCTCTTAAGTAGTTAATAATTTTCTTAAAACGTTTTCGTCTTTTGATAACACGTATAAACGATATCGATAAAGTTTATTTAGGGAAGCAATTCTGAATTCCTCCAGCTAAGCTAAATATAATACCGAGAGCAGATTGGGGTGCAAAACCGCCAACGGAACCTGCAAATAATTTTCCACGCACACCATCGTACGTCGTCATTCATCACTCAGCGACTGATAGTTGCACCACTGAAGCCATTTGCAAAGCCAGACTTAGAAGTTTTCAGGTAAAGTTTTAAGTAAAAGTTTCAGAGCTTCAAAGTTTCAAAGTCTCCATGTTTTATAATTCTACGCTCTCGAAGCCCCACAGTTGGAAAATTTTAGAACTCCAACGTTTCAAAGTTTAAAAATTTCAAAATCTCATGGTCCAAAATTTCAAAGTCCCAATGTTCAAAGCTTCAATTTCTCCAAAACCTGAAAGTTCAAAAATTTCAAAATTTCATGGTCCCAAAATTTCAAGGTCCCAAAGTTTAAAAGTTCAATATGTCCAAAATCCCAAAGTTCCAAAATTTCAAAATCTCGTGATCCCAAAATTCCAAAATGCCAAACCTCAAAAGTTCAATATAGCCAACATCCCAAAGTTCAGAAATTTCAAAATCTCCTGATCCGAAAATTTCAAAATCCCAAAGTTCAAAAATTGCAAAATCTCGTGATCCGAAAATTTCAAAGTGCCAAACCACAAAAATTCACGAATCTCAAAATCTCAATGAATTTACGTATTTCCAAAATTCCCGTCTGATTTAAACTAATCTCACGGTTACGTTGCAGGATTACCACATGAACAAAAACAAGTGGAACGATATAGGTTATAATTTTGTGGTCGGACAAGATGGAAACATATACGAAGGAACAGGATGGAAAGTTGGTACACACACGTCTAATTTCAACTCGAAGAGCATTGGAATTTGTGTAATCGGCAATTTTATGAGTGAGTTTACAGACATTTCCAATAATTGAAACCAAATTCTTCGAGGACATTGTTCAAAATCGAACAACGAAGAAAGTAGTCAAATTTTAGCTGAATCAAAGCAATGAAATATGAAACTATAGTTTGCAAGTTAATATTAGAACTACTATAACCAATAATGATCGACTTCAAGTTCTTTCAATCACTGATTCTGTCGAGGTTTTCTCAAAATGTACGTTGACTCTTATCGAGATAGAAAGTTTATACTAATTTTTGAAATTAATGTATGTACAGATCACGATCCAAATTCAGCAGCAATAAACGCAGTGAAGAATTTGATATCGCACGGTGTGGACATCGGCAAAATAAGTTCAGACTACAAGTTGGTTGGACATCGACAAATGAAACAAACGCAGTGCCCAGGGGACAGTTTCTACAAAACGATTCAAAGCTGGCCTAACTGGACTGCAAATCCATAATTAAAATCAAAATTATTTTGAACAATCAATGTTTCTGTGTTTTCAACATTGTATCTCTTTTCAGTTTCTTAATAAATCGTACTTTATGAATGTTATATTCTGCTACCTGTTTGAATTAAAATTACTCTTGTTCCTTATCACCATATTATCTATTGTATTCCCGAAATCTTGTATAATTGTTGGATGGTCTCAGGGTATTAATTATGAAAACGAATATAAAGCACTGAATTTCTTGAATCTTATTTTACATGATTCCTTGCGTTGACAGTAATGAGAACATAATTGATAACAGCTTGTTGATTTTTGTATCCTTAGATATTAATAATCCTGTCTCAACAGAAAATAACGCAGATTACACGATAAATTTTTGTCGATGAATTCCAGATATTAATAGCAATGTAATAATATTCGATATACTCATTAAAGCGATTTGATAATTATTTAATAAAAATGTTGAAGTCATTTATTATTTATTTATGGAAAATAGATGTGCACAGTTTCACCCTGTTTACGGACGTTTGATGGTCCCTTATATTTAAATTTGAACTAAAGTAGAAAAATAAATAAATTGGGGATGATATGTGAACTGCCTAAGACATAGCTTGACGAAAGTTGACGTACATTTTTACAAAAATTTCTTAATAAATTTTGTCATTTAAAATAGATCTATGAACCGCCATTTTGATGGGTTCCGTAAATCTAGTGTTGACGTAATCTTTCCTCTAGATATACGACGAAAAGATGAATTGAAATCTTTTATCAAAATTGTATCGCACGAATCAATCAGTCAATATCAGTGTCCAATTATTATTAAGACTTCAAGCGTAAACATAAAATGCTCTCAAATAAATCGGGAAACCCCACTCTCGCGATATCAAACATGGAGAAATGGGATACATCTGTACTATAAATTGGTGCTAATCGAAGTTTCGGTGTCAGTTAATTACAAGCAACGAAAATGGTGAAGTTAACAATTACGCTTCTTGTGGCTGCAGTTTGTCTGCTGGCGGTTTCTGCTGAAATTCATATTTTTGGTAAAGTACCTTTTATTCTTTTTTAAAAACTATCATACTGATCTAACGTCATAAGTTAAAAATAATTGTAAATTGCTAAAGAATTTAAAATTTAGCGGCTTAATGTTAATTAATGTATTAACTTGTAGTTTTCGTGAAAGATTGAGTTTAGTTGCAATATTTTGTTATATTAAATTTAAATAGTCTTTGCATTGTGCTCCATGCGTGTCTCTATTATACTTCACTTTCTTTAAATATAGTCGAATGTTATGTAAAAGATACCATTTTCTCAAAGAAGAGGACTAATTTCTCGTTTTTACAATTCTTTAGCTCGCCCAAATATAGTATCTAGAGTAGAATGGGGAGCAAGGTCAGCGAACGGACCTGTAACTACCATGAGAAGCACACCATCATACGTAATCATTCATCATTCTGCGGGTGCTTCTTGCACGTCTAAATCGGCTTGTTCAACCCAAGTGAAAAATTACCAGGTATTTTTTTCCGTTTTTCATGAAACACTAACGATAAACAGTAAAAATCTACAAGTGTTCGTGGATGGACATATTTTGGGATTTAATTGTAGAAAGACAAAATTTACTATAAAATACTCTCCACTCTAATGTGCAAATGAGATTTATGTATCCCTTAAATTATTTCTCGTTTCGAATTAATTTAATGCATCGCAGAATCAACATATCAACACTAACCACTGGTCCGACATTGGCTACAACTTCTTGGTGGGAGAGGATGGAAACGTATACGAAGGAAGAGGATGGGGCAAAGTTGGTGCACATGCGCCTAATTACAACTCCAAGAGCATAGGAATTTGCGTTATGGGCAATTATATGAGTAAGTTTACTACACATTACTATGTCGATTACAATTAACTCTTTGCACTCCTATGTGACTTGACATTTCTTTTGGATCTTATAAATAATTCAGATAAATAGATCGCTTGAATATATATATTTTCATTTGTTTACTACTTATAATGAATACAAAATTTGTCACGTACTCTGTACTGTTGCAATACATTTTATCGAGAACACCGTTCTTGATCTATTTTGTAAATTAAAGAGTTGGTAAGTAAAAGCAATTAAGGAGTGCAAAGATTAATATCCAATAATTCAACTTGAAAACAACTGAAAAGATTGAACAAATTCTTGCTTCGAGAATAAATGCAAAATTGAAGAACGGGAAAAGGTTCCAATTAAATTGAAGGAAAACTTAGTAGAAAGAGCAAACTTAAAATACTAGTAAAATCTTGTTTCCAGCGTAAAAATTTCGTTTACCATGTCATTTCTTTCCATCATCAATGATCAACGTTACGTTAAAAAGCACAATTGCGTAAATTGCAAATATATTTTCAGATCGCAATCCGAATGCAGCAGCGACCAGTGCTGTTAAGAATTTGATACAATACGGTGTGGACCTCGGGAAAATAACTTCAACCTACAAACTGCTTGGACATCGACAAACGAAAGCAACTTCTTGCCCTGGTGACACCTTCTACAGACTGATTCAATCTTGGCCTCATTGGTCCTCGTCCCCATAATTTAATTCCCAAAGATTTTCACACATTTTCTCTTCGATTTTTCATTGAAACTATTGTACATTGTGTATTACATACGAAGTATTACGTGCTAAGTCAGTTATTTGAAATAAAATTACAAACATTTGTCAAAAATTTTCTTGAAACTACTTATTTCATTTTCCCTGATAAAACTATATTTTGTATAACAAAAGTTTCCTGATTTTTTTTAAATAAAATTGTTTCAGCTCCTATTGCAATATCATGTTAACTAACCTAAAATTTTGTCTACTTTGCATGGCTGGATCAAAGAGCTTCAGAGGATTTGGACACTTTTGTACAAGATATACAATTGATTCTTTTCTATTTCATGCAGTGATGACATAGAAAATTGGGTAATTTTGTAATTGTGTAAGGTTTGATAGGAAGATTTTTACATTCAATAAGTACAAGGTACGATTACACATAAAGCGACACGACGCCATTTACGGAATGATCGTAAGTGTCCTCTTCGGTTCTTACGCAAATATCCACGTGAGAGAAGTCTGGTAATTTAGATTTAACGTCGCCATAGTGACTTCTGTCCCTGACCTGAAAAATATAATATATTATTCGCATGATATATGACACTAAGAAATATTTTATCGAAGGATATAACACGTTAAAAATTATTAGATGAAATTCAATTTTCTTAACTCAGGCATCGACTGCTTATATTTTTGGAAAGATAATCGTTCTATTCATTACATAATACGGAAATTGAATTTTATCTTATATGATTGATGATTAAATTTTTGATTATTGATAATTGTACCTCGAGCGGAATTCGACGTTGAAATTTTGCATTCAATTCAGGAATGCACACTTTTGTGCCATATGGTATCCCCGAATCGAGATCCATAGAAACGGTCACGAATTCATTTCGTCCATCAAGAAAGTCCTACAATTAAAACAGGTTTGACATTGATAATGACAATTCAAATTTTATAATTACTAATATAATACCACATAGTAATGAAATAAGTAATTGTATACCTATTATAGAAATTATAACTTAATTGTCTAATGTTGCAGTTTCTATAACATTCTGTAAATATTTAAAGAATTTTATGAATTTTATTAAAAGTTATCTAAATAGTGATCGAGTGGTATAGATATTTATTGATCAGTAAAGTAACAATTTGCAAATTATAAAAAATTGGTTGAAAACTTTAGCACAATTTTAACTTTGTAATGAACTTTAAAAATAATATATGTTTCGTACAAATTTTTATCCTAGTTCAATAAATCAAATTTAATAAACAAACCTGCAACGTCCTCAGTTTCTTAGATCTAGCATCCAAGTAATCAGATTCATTGTCACTATCAAACACAGGATAATAGGCAGTCATAGTTACATTATAGTAAACACGACCTCTGCAATTAAAGTCTGATGTGTTCAGACTCCTTTCTAAAATTAACAATTGCAGTAAAAATCAAGTAAGAGTATAAACTACAGTGAAATATAATTATAATTACCGCTTGATGCAAATGATATGGTAAATAATATAAGCGAAGCAATTAATACTTTTTTCTCCATTTCTTGACAATGTTGATCACGAAAAGATATTGGAATACTGACTGACAAATTTTGATATTGCAACTCGTAAAATGAGTTAATTGCTGATCTCAGCATGACACACATTGGAATTTGTCAACCTTTCAGGATGACGATCGAAAGAACTGTTGTTTTAATTTCTTGTAAGATACTGTGGTTAACAATTTTTTAAGTTCTCAGCGTTCTAAAATTTTAAAATTGCAAAATTCCAAAAGTCCAGAGTCTTAGAATCTCAGGATTTCAATTCCCCAAAATTCTAAGGTTCAAGAATTCTAAAACTCCACAATTTCAAAAGTCCAGAGTCTTAAAGTCCTGTAATTGTAACTCCCCAAAATTCTAAAATTCCTGAATTCCAAAGGACCGAAATTCCCAAAGTCCAGGGCCTTATAGTCTCCGAATTTCAACTCCCCAAAATTCTAAAGTTCCAGAATTCCAAAACTCCACGATACCAAACGTCCAGAGTCTTAAAGCCCCACAATTCCAACTCCCCAAAATTCTAAAATTCCAGAATTCCAAAAGTTCAGAGTCTTAAAGCCCCACAATTCCAACCCCCCAAAATTCTAAAATTCCAGAATTCCAACTCCTCCAAATGACAAAGCCCCAAAGTTCCAAATCTAAAAATTGCTAAAGTCGCAACATTTCAAAATCCCAAAATTCCATGATTCCAAAATGAAAAAGTCCCAATATTTCATTTTGAAATGCAATAATTTGAATTTGCATGCACGAAATGTTCGATATCGATGAGATGAACTCGATTAAACGACGATCAAACGTTGGTACCGTCACATTGATTGACAGAATCTTGCTACCGTCTTCATTGTGACTGTAAGACGTAAATGCCAGTGTGCTATACTCTCTATAAATAATAAAAATCATGCTTGAGTAGGACACGTGGAAAAGTACGCATCGTCAGTCGAACGAAAAACACCGTGGCATTCGTACGTGTTTCATCGTGAAAATCATGGCTACCGATTTTCATGAACCGAAACGACTATGAAATACCAAAAGCATCTTTGAAAATGGTATAACTCGAAGAACGCAAAAATGGTTTGTTAACTTCTATATTTACACTTTTGCTATTTCGCTTGAACATTTCTTTTGCATAATTTTTATTATTATTTATATATTTATTTCTTATTTATACATTTATTCTTTGCTGTACATATTTTAGACTAGCAATTAAATTCGTGACATCTTAAAATTCTTCGCTACAAAATGGCGCAAATTCTGTAAGGTTAAAATGGAGATTCTGAATCTTGTAAAATTATTACTGAACTTAACTAAGAACTTATACTTATTGAATATTAATAAATAATCACATAGAAAAATAACGAGTAACTGCGAATTGAATTGCAAGATCTATTCACAAAACTGATAATCGATTATCTAGCGTTCTACGTATTCGCGACAATATCGATGCTTAATCATTGTTATTCGGTATTAAAATAGTAACATATGTCATCCACTGAAATGCATAGTTCTCAAGCGTTAATTGCAAGGAAAAGTGGCGACATTTATCAAGTCTTGTGGACAGGATGTTTCATAGATGCCATCTAGTATATTTTGCACGTTAGTTTTATTATTAAATCCATAAAATGCAGATCGACATAAAGATACAAGTTATTTATGATAATTATATGGCAACATCCATGAACTATTTAATACAATTTCAAGGATAATTACCACGTTTAATAAACGTAGAAAATTGAACGTAACAAAAATGAGACATTCTTTTTAATTTCAAGAGTTATTATATAAATATGATATAACAGTGTATCTGATTACATAAATCCTGATGTTATCACGAATTTTATAAACAATTTAATACACGGAAAAATATTGTTATCGATCACATGGTTCTACAAGTAAGATACAAAAGATTTATTATTGACTGATTATTGGTAAACGGATAGTATCGAAAGATAAAATATTTCGGGTGATCTGATTTCGGTAATCACGTTTCGAACTAATGAAATATTAATACAGTGCATCGAATTTTTAACATGTGTCTTCGTCAACGATTATAATGTTTAATGATCTCGTATCTTGATCATTAGGGGACACGATACACGCGTGATCGATGTGTCATTGCACCAAAGAATATCGATCCGACTTACAAGCCTGCAAGTTAAATAAGTAAACGAGGTAAACGACTAGCGAACGAGCAAAACAATCGGCCGTGGCATCGCAAGTCGAATATAAAAGTCGATAATAGTTTGAATGGCAACCTTTCGATTAATAGCGACGTTCCTGATGAATAAGAGATACCTTTCGTTCCAACATTTAATATTTTACTTGCACTGATATTCAAATATAGTATCATACTCCATCTTCAATGTAGGTACAAGAGATCTATGATTTTGAAATTTATTTTTTGAAAAAGTTTAATGGAAATTTTCTAGGATCAATTAGATTAAATTCAGATTTCGAAATTTCTGAATTTGTAAATTCTGAAGTCCTAAATTCTCTAGTTAGCAAATCCAATTTCCAAATTCCTAAACTTTTTGCAAATTATTCACATATATCGATTGGTTATTATGACTGATACTGGTTATTATCAATTATTGCTACCAAATAACTAAATTTTCTAATATCCTAATTTTCTAGTTACCAAATTCACAAATCTCCAAATCCACAAATCTCGAAATGGTGAGTTGTAAGAATACCTCCATAATTCCAAGGATAGCTTGATCCAAGAGTACCTTGATGTTCCAGCGTCCATTTTGTAACGCTGATGAATTTCGAATAATATGTGCTTCATATCGAAAGAACTTGCAGGTTCGTTTTCATCGCAGTTAATACACGTGGAAATTATACTTGATTGAGCCTTGTGAAGGTCAGACTGATTCCATTTCTTAGAAAACTTGTGGAGTTGTAACATAATGAATTACTGCATAATTGAGAGGCTCAATAGTTATTTTGTATTGCGAATGACAGTCTGCTTTACTGATCTTCAGTGTAGATCATGGTCTGGATAAAATTTTAATCTTTATTTCTGCTGATAAAGTTAAATTATGTGTAGATTTTTCGGATCCTCATAAATTTCGACTATTTGAACCTTTAATGATCACACTTGCGTTATTAGAGTGTGATTAGAAATTGTATGCTGTTAGTATGTTATTAGTAATTAGAAATAAGTATTGTGAAAATAACAAATATTTGTTAAAAATCAAAATACTATCTGATCAGACTTCCAATATGACAAAATCTATTTTATTACTTCCTATTAAATTAAACATTCTGCACCTTTTTATACAGTGTTTTATTTCACAATATAGAAAGTAACTCGAAAATATTTCTCAAATTCGTGAATGAAGAAAATTGGAAGAAAAAATACTAGTCGAAAGTTTATGTACTTTGAACAGTTACATAAACAAAGCAGACATCTGTGATTAGTCATGTTTTTCAAGAGGAATCACATAGGCTATTAAAACATCACGAATCCTTGATTTCCCCTCACTTCGACTAGTAAGAAGTTTCTTATAAGAACGTTGCACGAGGCCAACTCGTCGTTGGTGAAGTCCCTCAAATCGAACTATTTACACTGAACGAGGAATTGTAAATCGTACGATAATTCTACCGGAGGATATTATGGAAATGCTTGCACAACACGTGTACATACTAGTCGCTCGATAAACATATTTTGTTAAACCAAATACAGGAGTTCGAGGAATGATAGCAACGAGGAAAGTTGTTAACGAATGTCGTTTATCTTGCGATTCAATTTTTTAAACGCGTTACAGAAATGGGGAAGTCAATTGCAATGTCTATTTAGGAATTTAGGAATTTGTTGTAACGGGGAATTAGGAATTTGGGGACTTCTTGTGGTGCAAAGTTAGGGACTTGAGGATTTGTTACATTGGGAGTTTGGAAATTTGAGGGTTTGAGAGTTTGGAAATTTAGGAATTTGAGAGTTTGGGAATTTGGGGGATTCATAATTTGGGAATTTGGGGAGTTGGGAACTTGGGAGCTTGGGAATTTGAGAATTTGAGGGTTTGAGGGATTGGAAATTGTTAAGTTTAGGAATTTGAGAGTTTGGGAGTTTGAGAGTTTGGGTACTTGGGAGTTTGGGGGATTCATAATTTGGGAATTTGGGGAGTTGGAAACTTGTGAGCTTGGGAATTTGAGGGTTTGAAGGTTTGAGGGATTGGAAATCGTTAAGTTTAGGAATTTGAGAGTTTGGGAGTTTGAGAGTTTGGGTACTTGGGAGTTTGGGGGATTCATAATTTGGGAATTTGGGGAGTTGGGAACTTGTGAGCTTGGGAATTTGAGAATTTGAAGGTTTGAGGGATTGGAAATTGTTAAGTTTAGGAATTTGGGAATTTGAGAGTTTAGGTACTTGGGAGCTTGGGGAATTCATAATTTGGGAATTTGGGGAGTTGGGAACTTAGGAGCCTGGGAATTTGAGGGTTTGAGGAATTGGAAATTGTTAAGTTTAGGAATTTGAGAGTTTGGGAGTTTGAGAGTCTGGAAATTTGTGAGTTTAGAGAATTCTTAATTTGGGATTTGAGAAGTTGAGGACTTGAGAGGTTGGGGGATTCTTAATTTGGGAATTTGAGAATTGGGGACTTGGGAATGTGAAAATTTTAGAGTTTTCGAGTTTGGAAACGGAGTTTAGGAATTTGTGAGTTTGGGAATTTGAAACCTTAGAACTTTAGAAAGGTAGTAACTTGAAAATTCATAAATGTCGAACTTTGGAAAATTGAGAATTTGAAAAAAACATCAAACATCCAAAACTTGGAAATTTGAAATTGAATTAGAAAATTAGAAATGACAGGCTACCAATTTCCCCGTACCCTAAACTATAATATTTGAAAACACCGCGAACACGCGATCGATTTTGCTAGTCGAACAGGAAGAAGAATGGGTGTGTTTGATGCTCGTTTCCTAGTTCGTTTCCCGCAAGAAACGAATGTCCAGTCTCGATGACCCTAAATCTATGGAAACGAGTTCGCAGGTGGCGTCACGACGCCTACTATTCGCTTCATTTGCCGCGCGACGCTTCCTCGCATCGCACCGTTCCTTTTTCAAAGCCGCGATTTCTTCGATCGTTCGTGACAAAATTACAACATGCTGCGAACTATCGTTTCGACATGACGAGTTCGCTGTGATCCGATGACCATCAGGTAATTATGCGTTTCAAGGACGATTATGGTGAACAATTGACAAGATCAGATCCATAGGCGTCGATAGCGCACTATTCACATGCTTTGTTGTAAATGGTTTTCCACGGAATGCTTTTTATTTGTTGATCGCAATCACCGCTGTTGCAATCTATGCACTCGTTTGTTCTTTTATTTTTCACACGTTTACTACCACAAAAGAACTATTATAACTGATAATGTGGATTATCAAGTATGTTCTCTGTAACGACTCGGTTTGTTACTTGAAATTATTCTTCTTTTATTAAAAATTCTTCTGTTGAAATTATTGCTCCTCTGTTTCGCAGTATTTTAGTCTCTTGTCTTACATTATTGCGGTTTTACATTATTATAGCAATTCTGTTTCAATTTTTATTTTTATTTCGTTTACTGAATTATTCTATTATACTCATTGATGTTAAAATTATACTCATTGATTTTTAATTTAATAATGAGTTTTATTTTGAATTTCTTCTGTAATTTCAATTCAGAATTGTCTGTTCTTTTTTTTACTTGCTTGATTAAATTAAACCTATAAAGTCTGTCAGTATCAATTTTTAAAAACCTATCAATTTTGCAAATCGCTTACTGTAGGTATTCAATTATAATAAATGTGTGATATATTCAGACTCACGCATTATTGATTAATCGCTAGAGTGAATGAATTTAGAATTTAGCTAATGTGCTCGATTCAGAGTTGCACAATTTCCATAATCAATGCTTTCCTGCAACTTTCCTTAATAGATAATCGACAAATATTTCTATTGAAAAAAAGGCGACGTCATTCAAGTCACTATTAGTCACGTAGCTAGACTGTAATTAATTTCGATCAACTCGACGTCTTATCGTCGCGAAAATTAACCACCTATTTTGCCGCCACGTGCTCTAAACTGTAAAATTAAAAGAAAAAGAGTTTCTTGGAATTCAGTAAATGCTTCCTGTGACTTATTAATGCGTTCCTTTTGACACGTGCGCTACCTAAATCAATGATCAATTATGTACACGCAATTTTTATTTAGAAAAGATGCTCAAACACATCAATATTGGAATTATTAAAAAATTATTTAAAATGATTGAAAATTAATATTGAGACAGCATTAAAACAATACTTAAATTAACATCAATTATGTTAAATAATATTATTTAAAAATATTAAAATAAATGAAAGATACAATTAAAATAATTATAGCATAATTTTTCAAATCGTTGAAAAGGAAATTCAATAGAGATTGTAACTGACAGTAAGTAATTGAATTTTGTGTCTAATTTTTTAGACAATTTAATAAAAATTGTGAACAGAAAATTTGTCTAGGTTTTCGATGAACAATACTCTGAAGATCTTTCTCCATAAGTGAATATCTCGACGCAAATAAAGCATGCGATTGCGTTATTCGTGCCACATTTAGCTGCACATATGACCCACAAATCATGGGATTTCCCGACCCGTCTTTTTCAAGAAGAAACTCAAATGAGCCACGATAATTTGTTTCTCCCCCAATCATTAATACTTATTTATTTGACCCGTTCAATACGATATGATTCATTATTATCTCGTTTTAATTAATTAATGTCTGACGAATGTTCAATGCAAGTAAATATAACAACGATAACTTTGAAGTGTTACTATGTTTCATGGGAATTCCCAAATGATGGCAGAATAATATTACGCAATCGAATTCTGATCGATCTAATATTAATATCTGTCAGCTTTTGTTCATGACATTAGTCAAATTTTCATTTTGCAAATTATTTTTATGAATGTGTCAGGTAATATGTGTTCAATAATACTGAAGCGAGGAACTTAGATATGCTTTCGATTCCCTAAGGCTGATGGAGAATCAATAACGAATGTTACAAGACTCGTGATTCGTGACGTTGGTGGCATGTTGACGGATTATGTCATATTTTTAGGAAAAAAATACAGTTCTTTTAATAACGACACTCTGTCACCTTTATTTCTCTATTTTTATAACCTACCAAGGCTTCGAAACTTTTCGGAATTTTATTCAAATTTCTAAGGACGTTTCTTTTGAAATAATTATACCAACATATACTAAAAACCATACTACATTTAAAAATTTAAGAGACCAAAATCCAAAAAGAGGATTACACTTTTGCACTCTTGTATAATAGTCATAAACCAGTGAACAACCCCATACGATCTTACAGACCTCTGAATATTTTCAAGTCTAATTTTAATTTTTTAAAAACAAACTGATTATATTTCTCCATTCATGTCCTCTAAAATTTTCAAGCCACCAATTCTTATTAATTCATAAGAAACTGCTTACTTAATTGTACTACTTAATTTAATTCTACGACTGTTGCTATAAATTTCAGTCGCAGATGAATCCAACAACGCTGAAGTCCTGGTTGCTACGTGGCGAAGTAGAAAAATTAGAACATGTCGTGCTGGAGGGACGTGGAGCTCGTCTGTTAGGTGAACACTCTCCAGATCTGAAAACTCGAGTCTTCCTGAAAGGACTCCCAAACTACTTGGTAAACTCCGAGAAATATTTACTCTCAGAAAAATAGGAGATTCTATTACATTTCCTTTTGCAGACGAAAATATCTCAGGTGCATGACGCAGTTGTGCGTGGTTCCTTGGCAGAGACACAAAGACTCATAT
Source organism: Megachile lagopoda (assembly GCA_036983795.1). Classification (NCBI taxonomy): domain Eukaryota; kingdom Metazoa; phylum Arthropoda; class Insecta; order Hymenoptera; family Megachilidae; genus Megachile; species Megachile lagopoda. The sequence continues at coordinate 6,775,758 of CM072797.1, read as the reverse complement.
CGGAGGAGCCTAAAAAGAAGTTGGCCATCGCGAAGGATCCTTCTGGCATCCCTTTGCTTCACAAAGCGGTTTACTACGATCAGTTGGACATTGTCGAGTGGCTCGTGCAAAATTATCCCATCACTGTTCAACAGAAAGATAAAGTATATCAATTTTTAATATTAACACGTCTATCTCTTCAGTTTCATACATTGCATAGATCAATTTCGTAAAATATTACGTATAGGACCATGCAATTTTTTTATACTATTTGTATAACATGTAATATTTGTGTAATAATGTGTAACAAAAATGAATGTCTGAAATATGCAAAAAGAGTGAAAAATTCGTAGAATTTGAAACACTTACAACAATTCAGAAATTATTTACATTATCTTATTGCAACTCATGACTTCTAATTTTATTAACCCAGAAAACCTTGGTAAAAATACAAAACAAAAATTTACCCTTGGTGAAAAAGAAGTTTTTTTGGAAAATATAGAAGTTTAGATGTGAATCAATCGCGAGATTATTAAGTAGTATCGTGACGAGAATGTTTGAGCAAGATATTCGACTCGTGAATAATCGAAAAGTCATTTTTCGTAACGACGATCGCGTGCCAGGGCTAATAACGAAGTGTAAACCACCTGTTCTTCCCTGCAGTCATCTAACATTGCGTCCCGGTACACGCAGCGCCTGAAATATGCCAAACACCAACTTTTCACCCCCTTTTTCACCCCCGATCACAATTCAACCCTCACACATTCTCCGTTTAACTGTCGTCGACTTGGCGTTTACACCCCCATTCTCCTGGAATACTTCTTCTTTAATAGTGGCAATATTTCTTGCTCCTCTTTTTCCACTGCGCCAGCAACTTTCAAAGAGAAAGACTTTGATGAGCCACGGGGGCAGTTCATTCCCTTCTGCACACATTTTATACCTCTTTTTAACTGTATTACTTTACAGAGAAATATTGTAAAGTTGTTATATTGTTTTTGATGGAATGAAAAGTTTGGTTAACTGCGTTTAAGAAATTGTGTAAATTGATTACTTTTTTCTTTTTTATGAGCTTTAGATGTTTTAGGTTATGTTCAATAGTTACATTTGGTCATAAATTTGCCATTGTTTTTAATTTTCTCACTAATTGCTTCTTTTTCTTCTGAAATCGTAGCAAAAGTTTGCAAAATTTTTGAACTTCTCAGGAATTTTGTTTAAATAAAATTATGAATGTACAAGCTAGATGATATTTTATAATAAATTTTCAGGAAGGTAGAACAGCTTTGCATTACTGTGCCGGTTGCAAAGATCCTGGGACCATTTGGGATGTTCTCATAGAAAACGACTGTGACGCAAGTATTTGCGATAAGAAAGGCAACCCTGCGTCTTATTACCTAGATCACAGATCAGAAATTGAATTGTCGGAAGTGGAAATCATGTCTCGAAGAAAAGCAAGCAGCTCCAAAGAATGTAAGTAATTTTAATCAGGTACACTAATTATCTACAAACCTCATACATATGTTAACATAACAATCAAAAAGAATTAATAGATAATATTTAATCGTGAGAACATTTTATAGTTATAAAATAAATATCTATACTAAATTGGTAATTCAGTTTAGTTTTGCAAGTACTTATTTCAAGGATACTGATTACCTTTCAAATCATTTGATCTTTTAGAAGACGCTCTAAAATTATCGATATTTAAAAAATATTGGTAGAATTTATTTTCGAATTTGATTGAAGTAGAATATGAACATAATCTGTATTTTATTTTTGTACGGAATTCAAGGTGAAAAATGGCCACTACGCACAGTCAGGCTATCTCGAATCGTTCTCACAAAATAACTCAAAGTGGTCAAGCTTAAATACAGGGATTAATGTCAACCTTGTAAAATCAATGGATGTAGATTCCTTGACATATACCCTACAGAATCTTCTTGGTAATGACCTGGAAGGATCGATAGAACTTAAATGTGTAAGGCAAGGAAAATTGCCAGGATCGATAAGATAACATGTTCTGGACGATCGAGCAACGAATTATTTAAAAGATGTTCAAAAACTATAATTTGTTAAACGTCTCATTAGTATTATAACGACGTAACGAAGTGATTTTTGAAATTCATGATAATGTTGACACAAACATTTCACGTTAAAAATTATTCATCGACAATTAAAAGTTGCCTAGGCACTTTGATTCGTCATTCAGGAATTAAATATTAAACTGTTCGGGGAAAATGTGAATAATAGTTTAGAAAAGCGGAAGGTGAATTTTCGCGATAAATCAATAATGACTATACCATTCTATGACGTAACGATTCGGTTCTATGAAGTGGAAATAAATGAATTTAACAGAGCTATGTCATTACTTCGGCATTTTAATTTGTACAAATGGTACAAAATGAAATTTCTTGTCATCGTGTGCAAATAGTACATGATTTACTCGTCTTAAACTTGGTGTTTAATAGGTAGTTTTGACATTTCACGAACTTTTTCAGAGACCTATAATTCTTCGTTGTTCTTGAGTTAAAGTTTTATTAACCATACAGTGAACACGTGTACTCAAATCGGATTAGTGTACACGTCAGACTTGGTATGTTTGTTATTTCAGGTTAGAGATTGAGGATTTGGACATTTAGTATGGGCATTGGGAAGCACGAGAATTGGGATTTAGGGATTTGGGAATTAGGGAATTTGGGACTTTAGAAATTTGAGAACTTGGAAATTTGGGAATTTGGAAATTTGGGAGATTGGGAGTTTGGGAATTTGGGACTTGGGAGATTTGGGAACTTGGAAATTTGGGAATTTGAGAATTTGGGAAATTGGAAATTTGGGAGATTGGGAATTTGGGAGATTGGGAATTTGGGAGATTGGGAATTTGGAAATAGGTCAACTTGAGAGTAGGACAACTTGGGAAATGGTCAACTTGAGAGTAGGACAACTTGGGAATAGGGCAACTTGGGAATTTGGGTATTTGAGAGTTTGAGAGTTTGGAAATTTGTAATTGTGAGAATTTAGTGGTTTGGTAATGTAGTAATTTGGGAAATTGAGAAGTTGGGTATATGTAAGATTTGAAATTTGGAGAAGTAACTTGGACATTTGGAAATTTGGCAATGTCGAACTTTAAGAAGTTGAGACTTTGAAAATTTGAGAATTTGGAAATTTGACAACAAGGAAATTTGGAAATCCAGGAATCTAAGAATCTGAACATATAAAAATTTCGAGAATGGTAGACTTGTATTATTAACATAGTTGGCACAACACATGTTAAGTCACACGACGTCGGTACCTATAAGGTGTACCAGCATTTCCGGGCTGGTTGATTGATCTATTTAACAAGAAAACAAGTGAAGGTACGGTGTAAACGTGTCAGTGAGTGACGGGGTCCGTGCACTCGGCTGGCTTTTCAAAAATTTATTAATCCACCGTGGAACACGCAATTCAGGTCAAAACGAAACGCTCTAGCTGACGTGCCTTTATATAATTTAAATCAAATGAAACACGCGCATGTGATTTTCACATGCTCAATCGACATCATTGATAATATTAAACTGAAAATGCTTTTATACTAAAGCTTGTATTAAACTTTATTCTTCTACATTTCATTTTATGTAATTTATGTAATTCTATTATCTTTAATTCTACAATTGTTTTAATTCACTATTACTCGAATTGTTGAATATTGCAAGGAAATTAGTTTTCTCTTAGTAATTCGATGAAATGGTCTTATGTAATAGGCTCTCCCTAAGTTCTAAAATTCCCTAGATTCTACCTAGTTTCTTAGATCATATATGTGGAAGTAATTTTAATACTAGTGTAAAAACATCATGTGAACACGTGAACATTAACGGATTATTAAAGTTATCTAAAAATCGATTTGATTGCTTCACATTTCTATATTTAATCGGACTATGATTGATTTCTTTAGCTACACGAGAATTCGAACGCTTTCCAGTTTAATGTACTTGACGCAATATGTAAAGGGTTCTAGAAAGGATTAAAAATTGGTATCTTTCTATTTCTGTTGTCAGACAATAACAATGTTGAATGCAAAATCGATACTCGCTAGCCAGAGGATTCCCTCGAGTGCCTAAAATATTAATCACGATGTTCTAACATGCGATGTGAACTTGTAAATGTTACTACTCGTCAATTTTTAATAATCGAAATACATACCCAGAAGACTATACGACACTTAGAAAAATTATGGAACAATAACCTTTCAATTAATTCATATTACTATCAATTATTAAATACGTGAACGTGGACCTTTGGAGTTGAAGGACATATGATATTTTCAATTTAATTAAGTTAATTCAGTTCCTTTTCATTAATTATAACAATATTTTTCTAATATAAGAAAGTACTTTATATACCCTTTTTTATCAAACTAAATGTAATATCATAGTTGAAACGAAAAATGGGGTTTTATTAGATCTTTCAGGTTACACGGACAAATTTTTATGTATAAGGAAAGATTAATAAAAATTAAATGTTATTTCACGGCAAGAAGAGCAACATCATTCTTCTAAATCATTCAACTTCAATTGCTGTTTTCTTAATTAACGTTTTGAAGACGTAATACTTATTTCAGCTCTGGATTTCAAACCTTCTACCATAAGAATATGGATCCACAATCGAGATCTTGGGAAATTGCAGCAAGTCTTATGGGAGGGACACGGAAACAGGTTGCGAATGGAAACCAGCAACAATCCTCGTGTAAAAAGGTTTCTGGAAGCTGTACCCTTTATAATGGTTCGTATTAAACTATAATTTTGCATTCCCTATTACCATTACTCGTATAATAAAAAGAAATAATTTATTGTAGTACAAGAAGAAATAAAAATTATAACTTACCTAAATGTATTTTATATCACTCTTACAGGGTACCGTAAAAGATGTCCATACAGCTACAATAAACAACAATTTAGAAGAACTCAGAAATAAAATCGATTCGACGTCGCCCATCGTTCTTTGTGGCAAAGACAGCAACGGTTTAAACGTTCTGCACAAAGTATATAACAAATACTAGACAATGTAATTCTGAAAGTATTATATGAACTTTAATTCCTTTTTTTAATTAAATAGGCTGCCGGATTGGGGCACACGGAAATTGCACGAGAGATTCTTACGAGATATCCGTCGACCGTCGAAGCGCAAGACAATGATGGAAAGACGCCATTGCATTATGCCGCTGCAGCGAAAGACGATGGAGTTTTGTATAATTTATTAACAGAGCATGGGGCTGACGAGAGCAAATTAGACAATGTACGTAAACTGTATATTACAATTTTTAAATTAATCGTCACAAAGAGCACCAAACATATGGTGCACCAAACAAAGAGCACCGTTATATATATTTATTAGTACATTACGATGTACTAATCGTAATGTACTAATAAATTAGGTATTAATAAATTAGACATTGCTGTACTGAAATACATTTTTCACACGAACTACTGTTAGAGAAGTATTTTTTAAGTTGAACTCGGTACACGATTAAAGATTGTTGCTAAACATGTTGCAAATCATTGTATCACATAAAAATGTGAATATGTCGTTTAAATATACGAATATGTCACTTAAAGATATGAATATGTCATCTAACGTGAATCTGATTAATGATTAAATTACAGAAGCAGAAATCAATCAATCAGTGGCAATTCTGTCGCACTTATTTATATTTAATGATGCTTTTATTTATATTTACCATCGAGTCGAATATAAATTGTTTATTGATTTGGCAATTAGAGACACAAGGCGGCGGCCTTCTACAAGAACAGACCGTCGGATATAGACCAATCGCTGTTGAACGTGATACCGGAAGCACCGAGGGTTGCCAGCACGTCGTATCCGAAACACTGGGACTGGAGGATTCTGGAAGTGGAGGAAGCCATGTCGAGAGGAATGAGAAAAGTTAACAGTGCTGATATTGACAGTGCGTTTGGCAGCGCTGAGTCTGCTACGAAAAGCTTGAGCAAGTCTATGGAACAGGTGAACTTATCTAAATTTTGTATAAAAAGAAATTATATATTTTCTATAAAGAATTGTTGCTCAATTTTTGTTTTATCATTGTTTTGTTACATTTCAATCTTATTTTAGATTTTAGAAGTTGAGAAATCAAATTTTATTTGAGGAAGACAATTACTAATTACATCTTACAAGTTTATCTCACAAGTTTTGTAACCAAAAATATTACATCCTCCCACATCTTGAAATATCAAAATATTCCTTGTCTCTTCGTTCTCTTCAAGAACAATCTCAAACAACCCCTCTTCCTCTCAAACAACCCTCAAGATTCACACAATTAAATATTTAAAATACTTTAGATAAAAAATGTGGAGGAAGAGTCCCCAAAAGAAGAGCACCAAGAAGAAGCAGAAACCGCAGAAAACCCAGAGAACGCAGAAGCCGATGCAAATGTGGAGGGTACAGAAAATGCAGAGGACTCGAAAGGGACAGAAACTGCGGAGAAAGAAGAAGAGCAAAGCACGCAGGAGACTAAACACGAGGATGTAGAAGAAAGGTCCTCGGATGATGACGTGGTGACAGGCACAGTGACGCAAGAGGCTGAAGAAGACGCAAAGGCAGAGAACGAGGAAGGAGAAGCAGAAGCTGAAGCGGAAGCTGAACCTGAACCAGAACCTGAAGCAGAACCGGATAAAGAAGAAGAAGAAAATGAAACCGAGGAGAATAAAGAATCGAACACTCCAGATACCGCGAAAGAAGAAAAGGAGGAGGAAAAGGGAGAACAAGAAGAGAGAAACGAGCCAAGCACAGGTGATTCTGGTGTCGATGATCCGGGAAACGACGAAGACCAGGTACAGTCACACCATAACACTTAGACGAATCCGATTTTCAAGAATCCTCTAGCACAGACATAAATGTGAGACTTATGAGTGAGAAATATTTATATAAATCTATGAAACAAGCGATATTCTAATGTGACTAGTATGAGTGATGAAACACTTAGATATGTAGGGTCGTTCGTTCGTGTGTAGTTACAGTGACTCTCGTTATATTGCCATGGACGGGAGGACGAGTTCATCGATTTAAAAAATCCGAATTTGTAAGTTACATTCTCAAGTTTTTGAATTTTGAAACCCCCAAATTCTTAATTTTCCAATCCTTGAATTGCAAAATTTGCAAATTCCTAAAATTGTAAACTTCAACATTTGCAAACTCTAAGGTTTGCAAGTTTCCATAGTGACCAAATTTGCAAGTTTCCAATCTGTCAAATCTCCAAATCTGTACATCCCCAAATCCCTAACCTCCCAAATCATTAAATACCCAAATCCCTAATCTTCCAAATGCCTAACCCCACAAATCACTAAATGCCCACATCCCTAATCTTCCAAATGCTTAATCCCACAAATCACTAAATCTCCAAACCTCTAACTTCCAAATCCCTAAATTTCTAAATCTCCAAATCTTCAAATTTCCAAACCCCTAAATCCATAAATCCCCAAATCCCAAAATTCTCAAACTCTGAAATCCCCAAATCCCTAGATCCCTAAACTCCTAAGTCCCCAAATCTCTAAATAAAATTTCCAAATTGCCAAAATTGAAACTTTCCAAATTCTCAGACTCGAATTTACAGAAAAATCGGCCAACTGGCAATATAACAAAAGCCAACTGTATTTAGTTAGTTGTAGCAGCATACAACAGTCGCAAATGGCAGGATACTATTAGGGTATCGTGTGTATTGAAATTATAAAACGATCGATATCAAAGTATTATGCAGTATGATTTTTGTCACGCACAATTATACCAATAAATAAATAACTGAGCAAAGATCTTCTGTTATGTAACTTCCGAATGCAACAGACCCATAAAAAACTTGATGACAATCTTTTAACGATCGTCTCTGTTCATTCTTTTGTTTATCGTTTGTCGCGGATTGAATTATATTATACGAACCAAGTTATATAATAGCTAATAGCTAGGATGAAGTGTCATATAGAACAAGCTGATTCGATAAAAATTGACAGAGTTCACAAATGAATCGAGAACTCATGGTTTCGATAAAGTCGCGTTCGAAATTCGACTTTGTGTTGTTTTGATAATAAAAGATTATCTCATATTATTACACACAATTTATTATTTTGCGAGTGTATTCTATCAACACATTATTGATCGGTTATTTTGATGTAATTGAATTAAAAAGACCAAATCTAGATAAATTTGAATAGCTTTACTGATAATTATTTTATTTACATTTATCAAGATCATCCAACACAATAGACAGTATTGTAACAACTCACATAATTTTATATTTTAATAATTGTATAAATTGATGAGCCTGACTCTTTACGAGTCAATAATAATCTCAAGTTCCAAAAAATATAAAAAATCAGACTCATCACAATGCTCCACAGTAATCAACAAATTAATCCCCTTGTAGTTCAATGAAAATTCCCTATCTTCGTTTAACATAATACCATCTACTCTTTCATAACCTTCCAATGTAACTACCCTCAAATCCCTCCATAAAATACAAAATCACTCTTACATAATTCATGAAAATTTTGTTTACTTTCTTCGAACAAAACTGTCATCAAATCGCAGAGCACTGTTTGCTCCATCATAAAAAAATCACAGAATTATGCAAGAAACGTAGCAAGGGTGTCTCGCCATCGGTCATGAAAAATATGCAGCGAATCGTGCACGCAACTGCACGCAATCGAAAGTTGAAATGAAAACAGCTCGCGATCGATTCACGTGTAGATTGCCAAGTATGATTAATATTTTCCCCTATCGATCGGCATCTGTCGTGTGTGCGCATGGTTTTCCACCAAAGCATGATTAGCAGGTGATCGTCGGTGAACACGAGGAACTGCCGGACACAGAAGTGAACGAGGCCAGCATGACGGCGGATCCGGAAATCGAAAAACTGTTGGAGAACGGGAACATGGAGCAATTGGCGGGATTGGTTTTGAACGGGGAAGGCAGAAGATTGGTTGGTCGACGTTCGGGGAATCCTGAACTCCAGGCGTTCATCGATCGAGTCCCTTCTTACATGGTATTACGCAAAATTTTCACAAAAACAAATTATTTTTTTCGCTTATCGAACGACCTCGCTTTGCCCTTGTTGCCCGACGTGCAAATTACTGTCTCTTTTTCTAGATCCATTAAGTAATTGAGCGGGCGAGACGGTGACCGAGGATTTCGATTAAATTGATTCGATTTATGAGATGCTCCTAGAAGACACGCTTTTTCGTGTATTAAAAATGTTTCAAGATTCTTTTTATACCTCGATAATTAACTTGTTTACTATTTCTGTCATGGTACTTACCTGCACAGGAAAATAGAGAACAGAACTTTATCTAGTAAAATTCTATACTTTATGATAAGATATGTTGTAAAAATACCTTAAAATTTTCCATAATAACTTTTTAGACTTCGTTAAGTACTTTGTTTACTGTTTCAATGAAAATATGAGTAATTGCTACTATTTGCAGCAAAAAGTTGGAAATAGTGGTCTTGTTTGTAGATATTGATTAGTTATTCAATTGTTGTGACCTTATTTCAATGATTATGTTTTTTTTTAAATGGTATTATTTTCAGGGGAAAATTCATGCTGTGCACATGGCAGCGCGGGAAGGAAACTTAAGGGATTTGCAAAGTGCACTGGATCGTCGCAAATTTGCTATTGCGAGGGATGGTTCATCCCCCCATGGTGCAACGCCACTTCACGTAGCAGTTGTATTTGGAAACACAACTATTATCAGGTAACTTAAATTACAAAATTCAATTTACAATCACCTTTATTTTCACTTTCTGATTTATATAAATTCATTTACAGTTATCTACACATTTATTTGCACAGAATAATTGTATTTTATTAATGAAATCATTATCAAATTATAAGAAACAAGTTACTAAACAGAAAAATAAGTTAGGTAAATCATATGTTCAAAATCAAGATGGTACTGTCATTTTTCTTCGAGTCTAAAAATATATAAATCAATAACGATGCTAACAGAAATGCACCTGTTTCATGAGTCACTGAATCTATATCCTATACAATTTCTTAAAAGAGCCAAATGACAATATCCTCAAAATATAATTTAGTGTAATAAACGCATAAAATTGCAGCTCTAATCGAAAAAGGATCACAAGCAGGGTTTCACATTGCAGTTACGTAACATACAATTTGTAACAACTTCGTCTTGATATAAGTTACGAACTTCGAACCGTTTATTTTCTGCTGTTAAGATAACAATTGTACAACCTTAGAATTTTTTACCGAAGAATTACATATTTCGTGTCACGAACGTTATTATCCAACTTAAAACGGTTCAAACGAGGTCACGTTTGAAATATAACAAAGGTTAGAGAATAGTAAAAAGGAGTATTTCGTGTAGGACTTGTTAGTGATTTACGAATTACGTTGCAGCGTTGTAATTAAGTTTTATTGATTCCTATCGACTGTCTCATTAATCATGTATTGTTCGACTTAGATATCTTGCAGGAAGGTTTCCAGAAACCGTGCATGCAATCGATTTGGATGGTAGGACACCTTTGCACTATGCAGCCACTCTCGCAGACAACGGCCATTACTACAATCTTCTGCTTCATTTGGGTGCCAATCCTTTAGTTCAAGACAACGTAAGTGTTATTTTCTCTATAATCAATTACTTTAAATCACATTCAATACGATTCTTATAATCATTTCAAATTAACATTATGCATAACAATTATCTACTTTTGATCACCTTTGTATATTTTGTATAAGCATTTTCCTGCTACCTTTCGCAAAATATGCTTCTTTTGTAAATAACTATTACGCTATTACATAATTTATAAAAATTTCAATTGTATTCAAGGACTTTTCTGAACCTGTTACACTTTGGTGCAATAACAAGCTTTTTTCTAAACTTATTCTTAGTTAAAAGAAGTCGACATTGTATCTGAATGTACATTTCATTACTTGAGTTCATTACTTGATCCTAGCATAAATGATAAAAAAACGACATTTGTTTTCATGCAAGTTTGGACAAAAGGCAGATTACTACAAGCAAAATCAATCAGAATTCTCTCACAAGTCGCTCCTCCGCGATTTCGGTGCGAACGAGAAGCTCGCCGACGAGATGTTGACCGACAAAGGTATTTCATTCGCCCGAAACACACTCGCAAGCACCATCGATCACACTAAAACGAAACTGTACGAACGTTCAGAGCACCGTCGAACATGTATCACGTTTTTATTTTTGCTAACAGTTCGAAACTACATTCCAGATAATACTATCGCGTGAACATCATAGTTTTCCAACTATCACGTTGCTTTTTTCACGAGTATTAGTTCTGTCATAACGTCATTAAATCACAGATTCACAAAAATGAAACAATGACTAAAACATATACAGCAGAACTAAAGATGATACTCTTCAACGTTTAGATTCCCCATAGAACCCAAAAATATTCACAGTATACACAATCTAATCGAAATAATCAAATTCTCCATCACAACTAACGGTTCTGCGAAATTTCCCGTATTCTGGACATCCCCCGGGTCAAACAGTTCCTGGAGGCGACACGTATTCCGCGCGTCGTGACATAACCGAACCGGAGACCCTAGCTACCCTGGAGAGGTGTTTCCGTCTTCTGGCGGGCACAAGGCACGGTGTGACCATGAAATCGGCTGGCAACTCCGGTACACTGATCGGCCGTTGCCTGAAACGGCCCATATTCGATCGTATCAAGCACCGTGTGACTCGCATGGACCACAATCTCTTTGATGTGATCTGGCCCGCTTTAAAGAAATACGGTAACTCGACTAGCAACAGCAAGGCGAGTAGCGCATACTCGTCCGTCAGCAACGTAGCCGAAGAGGATGACCCCGTGTCGGTCGTCGCGCCAGATTACGAGAGCTACGTCGTGTTCTCCGAGTTCTTCGATCCTCTGATCAGAGACATTCACTGCGTAACCGCGAGTGGCGACCTTCCCGATCATCCTCCGCCTAGATTCTTCTACGACGAAGATGGCGAAGGAGAAGAGAACCCGGACACCCTCGACGAGGTGACCATCGCCACCATCGAGGGCTACGACCTCGATCCTCCAGCCAAGTACGTTCAAGCCGCGGTGATCGAGTGTTGCAGGAACCTCGAGAGGTATACGTTCCCGTTGACCTTGACGGTGAACCAGCTGGAGGAGGTCGAACGAGTGATCACCAGCGAGCTGATGAGTCAGGAGATCTCAGGGATGATGGCAGAAGGTAGCAGCGAGGACGAGCCGGGGACTTACTTCACGCTTAACGAGATCATGGACCAACCGAGTCCCATCAGGGCCCAGTTGGCTGCTGCTGGTCTGTTGCTACCCATCGCGGAGACGGATACTCACGACGATCGACGTTTTCATGGTAGACACTGGCCGTACGGACGAGGAGTGTATGTGTCCTCCGCAGGAGACCTCGCTGCCTGGGTGAACGTTCAGGATCATCTGAGGGTTATATGTAGAACCAACGACAGTAGACCCGGTCTGATCGGTCGTACCTACGTGAGACTGGCCAAGGTGATGGTGATACTCGACGAGAGGCTGGAGTTCAAACGGGACAAGAAGCTGGGCTTCCTCAGCGCCAGACCCTACGCCATCGGCAATACTCTTAGATTTAATGTCATCGTTAAGTTTCCGGAACTCTCGAAGAAGTTTGATCATTTGAAACACTTGTGCGTGGTTCGTGGACTGAGTGTACGAGAAACGGCTAGACAGGACACGGTACGAATCGGCAATCAACAGTCGTTGAGCATCAGCGAGCTGCAAACACTTCAAGACTTCTCCAGGGCTGTTTTGAACATCCTGGCGTTGGAGAAGGAGCTGGCGATAAATAATTCGCTGAAAATCGCCAATCTACTCGCGGGACTGTTTCGCAAGCGCAACAGCGCGAAACGGTTTCAGACTTAATGGACGTGAACGGAACAATGCAATTTTGTTCTTTCGTTGTTTATATATTAACGGAGATTTTTATTCTTATCGATTCTTTCTTTTTATCGCTTATTCTCTTTTTCGTGGACCAATACGCTTACACGTGGAAACTTTCTGTGATAATTCATGAGCCAATACGATCGACTGCCAATTAAACCTCGTAGACTGAAACTGTAGGGAGAAGAATTGTTGGAAAGACGTGTGTGAACGTTATTCTCTGTCCCTCGTGCATCGAATTTGAACGAAAAATTGGAAGGGAAAGCTGCATTGGTTGCCATTAGGTTAGTAGAAACGAACGTTGTTGCTACATGTTGTCGCACGACACCATGCTTACGTACGTTCGTCAGATGTGTATATGTGTACCTCGGAGGAGACGATTCGACCAAAATTGTCTGAAGGAAAATTTTGTAGAAATCGACCAAACGAACCTTTACCAAGAGCTTCTTTATGTGTCACGCACGAGTTCGATGTTCACACGAAACCAGAAATGGCGGAGCACATGTCTTTCCAACTTTGGTGTACTCTACAGCGAACGGTGTACATGAATGATCGACTTATATGTAAAATATGATGTATTAAAAGGAACCCTTCACTTATTACTTCTTCCAACGAGGCATGTTGTGACATTTTTCGCAGTATCGTGTAAATGTGCTTCTGTATTTTCCATTTTACGTTTAATCCTATTATGTGACGTGCACACGAGTTTCGAAGTGAAATACATTGTGCTTCTCACCATTCGCTAGAAATTTGTATAATTACTGTTAAAATACGGAGACTCGATGTTATAAGCAACGTATTGCGCTCCTTTGAAATGTATAACAGGAATATTTTATGGATTACGTAGCTGAAAATTGACTATGTTGCAAGTTGAACGAGTGCAATGCGTTTTTGTGTACTGTTCGATTTGCGGAAAATGAAATTATTTTGTTTTTCAGACGACAACCAGATGGACATGCCGATATTTCAAGAGGAGGAGGGTCGTTACTTAGCATCGTGTAAGTTGAAATTATAATGTGTACTCCCTTTATATTGCCGATTGAACACGGAGGTGTAGCAATGCAATATGAAAGAAAGATAATTGTAAAAAAATTATGTTCACAGCCCTTGGTGATCCACTGATCAAAGGCTTAACAGAAGTGGCGAACAACCGACCAAACGATCCCGTTACTTATTTGGCGACTTATTTATACAATTTTGCTAATAGAAGCAAACAAGAACAGGTAAATTCTATACGTACTAAAATATTAAAATAAATCGTCCAATAACTTGAAAATATTTCAGCAACCTAACGTGTTGATCATTCCCGACCGTGCCGAGGAAAACGTCGAAAATATTGAAAATGAAAACGAGGATGCAGGTTATCCACAAAGTCCAGGATCTGATATACCAGAATCAGCTTTCAGCAGTCCAAACAGAGTACACATTGATTATTAATACATTAACACTAGAACTACTAAGTGGGTCCAAATAACCTTCCCAAGATTCTTCTTTCAAATTAAAGAACGTATCAACATGCATTTTTTGAAATGTATATTATGCTTTATCGAAATAAAGAGTGAATGTATGCACTTTATGCTTCATTCTTCATCCATCCCTTTATATTCGTTAATTTATTTTGATACGTCGGTAGTTCTAGTGTTAAAAGACCTATATTGTTTAAATATATCAATTTTATTTCTCCAGGATGAACACGGACAAACAGTAATTCATTTCGCTGCAATTCGATCTTACGCGAAAGATGGATTATTTCACTTGCTCCAAGAGAGTCAGGTGAATGTTGGTTTCAGAGATGAATTGTACAGGACAGCTAGAGACGTTGCAGACTTAGCTAATATCAGGGAAAACGTCGATGAAATTGATCGTTACGTAGCTTACTTAGCAGCGAGAGGTAAAATATTATCAACCATTGAAATAATTTACAAACTTTATTAAACATTTTATCTCTTAATTCCTTGAAAGGTGAAACAGAGAAATTGGTAGAACTACTGTTAGAAGGATACGACCATATTTTGGACGTGAAAGACGAGGATGTGAACATCGTGGACATCGCTGCGGAAAGAGGACGACAAGCGACAGTACAATTCTTACAATCCATTCCAAATTACGTGGTAAGATAAAAACAATATCAAAAATGTACAAATTGCTACGGAGATTTTTTACAGACGCAACGAGAAGAGGTACATCATGAGATCAGAATGGGTAACGCACCGAAAGTGAAAGAATTATTGAATAAAAACAACGGAGGAGGAAAATTGTTGGCGATGGGGAAGAACTCTTTGGGCAGGTGTGCTCTTCACATTGCAGTACTTCACGAAAATAAGGAACTGGTCGAGTATATTGCAAAAACATATCCAGAAACCTTACGCATTGGCGACAACGTGAGTCACATAATTAGTTATATAGGTTTGTGGTAAATAGAGTGATGAATGAAAGAGAATTTTTAATTTTAGTTGGAAAGAACAGCTTTACACTACGCAATGGGATTACCTTCTGTCGAGGAACTGAGCAACATCCTCATTAAAGCTGGTGCAAAACGTATCACCAAAGATTTAGTAAGTAATTTATGCAACGCCTCGAAACCAGTTAACGAATAAAATAACTGACGCAATATGTTTTCAGAAATCACGACAACCATCCTACTATTTCATGAACAAGTCGGACATCGAGAGGCTCCAGGAAGAAGAGGAAACTCTAGTCAAGTAGATCCGTCAAATGATGTTCTAATCGTGCAATCGTTTACTTTTGAATATTTATACAAATGCGATATACGTCGAGAAAGATTTCTATAATGTGCATTCAGTAGGAATAAAAGAAACCATGTGCCACTTTATACGTTCTGTCAAGATTACTAGTCCTTGGTATTGTATTTCCCAAGGTACGTCTGAGATAACGAATGAGTAGCAAGCACTTTCCTATTCCCGTGTAAAAATTATGATCATGTAATGAATTGACGTTATGTAATATACAGTACAGTATCAATAGTACAAATAATAAGAATATTCAGCTTTTCCATACATGTTTCTTTTAATTGCCTTTGCGTAAGTATATTTCATTCTCTTGTTTACTCCCAAGAAACTTCGAGCAAGGATTCTTGTTTCCTTCCTTTCACTTTTATCTAAATTAGCGACGGACAGATCAAGTGGCCGTCACTGATTTAAATAACGATCGGAGATTTTAATGATCAAAGCTATTATCTTCAAAGATACATTAGTATTAATCCGCTAAGATTGTAAAACGTAAGATAAAAAAAATATCTACTACGAAACAAAGTTATTTATCTAATTATGCGATATATCCTGCACTCCGGTCTAAGACAATCGCAATAAACTAGTGTATAATTTAAAATATAAGGTTTCCGATCTACTCTGCTGTCCAGGTTAAAAGAATCGAATCGTATTATCTTCAAATCGTAAAATTCTCTTGACGATTGGCATTCTTAATCAATCATAAGATATATGTTGTCTTCTTGTGCTAATCTTCGACTGACTTTGCGTTTTCTTACAATTTGATCCATTTTCTTCAATCTCTTCAGTGTCCTCTACAATTCGCTGCCAAGGAGTGGGATTCACGTATGCTGGCTTTGCTTTCTGATGAGCTGATAAGCAAACATTTATCATAAATGAACATTCATTTACCCAAAATGCTTTGTTAAATTCATTCAAGACCGTAGCTGACTCGAATTTTTAAGTATCAATCTTATTTCTTGAGTACTAATTGACAGGACAGGATGAAGTACGGATTGATAAAACGCACACGATCAGTTAACGGTCTCGAACGTGTTAAGACAACAGTAAATTAACTAACGTAGAAGGCCCTGCGTAGCTGGTTTCGGTTTATTCTTCGCCATTTTTTGCCAATTCTCATACGCCTTTCTGCTCTCCTCTAATCTCTTCTTCTTCTCTTCTTCTAGCTGCTTCTGCTTCATTTCCTCTTTCTTTCGACGTGCTACACAAACATTAAATGTCAGATACCTTTACCTCTCATTTTATTTATCACTTTACCTCTCTCTTGTTCTTTCTTTTGACGATTCCACTGAAGAAGATGCAGACTCTTGACAACAGCCGCTTCATCTTCGAACTCTTGCAACCGTTTCTGCAAATTCAGCTCTTTCTCGACCATGGCCTTCTTTCTCTCCTCCTCCCGTTTCTTCTTCTCGGTCCATTTTAGAAAATTCTCTCGCTCCCGGGATTCTTTCTCTTCCTTTTCCCGTGCCAATTTCTCCGCCTCCGTTTGTTTCCTCCTCTCAGCTTGTTCTTCTTCCTCCTTTTTTCGTCGAATCGTTTCCTGTTTCCTTCGAATCCACTCGCTGTAGGTGATCTTCTTCAGGTACTCGCCGTCGTTTGATCTGCTCTCGGAGATTCTGATGCTGGACAACGATGTTGTGGACACCCGATGTCCGTTCACAATGTACCTACGGATATATTGCAACTTTCCTTTTAGAACTTAAGAAAACGTAGGATTCTTTTATTAAAGATAAACGTAGAAAGAGAAGCCTTCTATCAGTTGTTTCAAGAACAAGAATGAAGAAGAAGTCATTCCTTCAGATATTCAAGATAAACATTGATCACACATGATTATCAAGAAAATACCTCTTCTCTCCCGAGTTGATTTGCCTAGCAGAACACATCCGATCATCATTATCCGCCATGTCAACGATTTTGCAGCGTCTCTCAATACAGGTGGAGGGCCTGCAGGAAGTTACAGACTTGGAACGCATGACTTCAGATTTATAGGATGCAGTTGGAGAATTCGAGGAATAACAGCGATATGTTTCTTGAGCTGAATTTTGGTCACCGAAATGATCCCCGAAGGAGGTAGCCAGATCATTGTTGATGGACAGCGTGGTCATCATGTCGGTCATTTGCGTGTAGTCACCATGATTACCGATCTGTCCGTCTTTCTTCGAGCTGACCTTCACTCGAATCTCAACCTCTTGCTCCTCGTCCTCATCATTGTTTATAGTTTCGGCGTATATCGCCGGATTGATGAATCGAACTTCCGAACCCAATTTAGAACCGGTAGAAACCGGATCGTAGCGAACTAATCCGTTACTCGAGGAAGTTTCCCTTAGGTGATTATTGGACTGCGAGTGATTTAAAGGACCAGAATTGGTCAATCGTACACTGTTCATGGCATAAGCATTCGTCCCGGTGCAGGTATTATTAATATCATCTCCTCGTTTCCATCTGTACCAATTGTCAACGTCGCTGTCAAACATGGTCAAGTAACCCAAATCAGATAATGTGATGAAGATTACACAAGATGAAAGTATATCGAATTTCAAGAACTCTTCACATATCGTTGGTCTGCGCGACTGTCTTCCAATTAATTAGAAGTCCAGACGAAACTTGGATAATTGTGCTCGTCCATGATTTACGTAACATTACGTTCTTCGTTTGCAAACAATGACGAATCCTTTTTGGTACAGTCGAAAGGACACTTCAACTTGGAACTCTTATGAAGTAAATTTATGTAGGTTACGTCCACGTAGTTTCGTGTACGGATTTTGAATTTGGAGATGCCGCCTTTAATCTGGAACACCCTCCATCAAAGGAGTCCTAATAACACGTCTGATATTCGATAGTGTAATTGACTTCCTATTCCAACAATTGCCCAAAAAGAAAAACAGATCACGCTCGACGCTTCTCGATATTTTACTATATTTAATTACATTCATAATAAATAGCGAAAATTATTTAAAAGTAGGCAAACTAAATAAATTAATTAAAAAACGGTTTGGATTATTTGTTGAAGATATTAAAACACAGTTTCTTGATTGAAGTCTTTATTTGTTCCTTAACTTATTAGTTACGCTTATATTAACTTGTGCTTGATCGACGTATCACTTAGTTCTTGATTTTAAATAGAGATCTCAGAGAAGTTAACGTTCATTTGATATGATGTTTCTTAAGTTCGACTCGGTTGCATTGTTCTGTCTCGTAATTAGAAGATACTCTTCCGTGATTTCTTCGGGCTGGATTTTATTAAAGTACGTTTCTCGTTCTTGATGAACATAGTACGTATCGTCAAAATTGAAATGCAATCCGAGTACGATATTCAGTGCAGAAGCGTCATACGCGTGACAACCGGAATACCGGTATTGTGGTTTCTTATTAAATCGACAACCTGCTGATTGAGCTCCTACAATGATTAAAAAGGAAATTATTGTTATACGCTTTAAACAATAACAATGTCTCAATATTAACATACATACCAATGGGACAAATACAATCTCTTGTCAGCGCACATTGCACCCATGGCAACATTACTTTTTCCCTAATTTCTTTAATATTCCTAATTACTAAATGTGATGCTCTTATTAAAGGCAGAAAGAAAAAACTTTCAGCGGAAACGTGAAAATATTCATACATCTTTGGATGTGTTAAAGAGCTAATTGCGTGCCTTGTAGGCCAAGCCAAAATTCCAGATTTTGGTAAAAGATATTTTGCAATTTCAGACGAATTCAAACGGATATTTGAGTCCATATACAATATGTTTCCCAATGTGTTTAAAGCTGTCTGTAACACACGAAAAGAATATCTAAGTTCAAAAACATTGTATTATCGTATGTTAATTGTATTTAAATATTAAATACTTACTTACCTGAATAACTAAAGGTCTATAAACATGCAGTCTATCATCTTCGACATGAGTTGGAAACTGACTTATATCAAAATGAATCACATTGCATTTTGTAGAATTACAAGCTGTTCTAATATTTTGCAAAGAATCATCGTTTAATCCAACACTATAAATGATAATACTATTATTTGGCAAAAAATGATTGACATTTCTCACAAAGCCATAAATATTTTGTTCACTTCCAGGCCTTATAAGAGATACAACAGTCACATTTTGAGACTTATAACTAAAAGGTGTTGTGCTAGTTTGTCCATCCAGACCAAGCATCGCAAGATACTTAGAATCTGTTACCAAACGCTTCTCCTCCACATCTTTTAAGTTTTCCTACAAATTCAGAACTAATTATTTCTATACATATCAGTCATAAAATCGGATTAAATACAGAGTTATAAATACATTTACCTGGAAGCTTCGCAACTGCTTGTGTGTCTCTGTAACCAGAGTTTGAATGGAAGGTCGTTGATTACTGAAAGCAATAAAAATAATGCTGCTGCCTGCTATGCAGATGAGCAACAATAGCAGACCTTTGGTACGCATCTCTCATCATTTAATCAGTTGGTTGTTTAATTCTCAAACGATAATTATGTTGAGTCGTTACGTTAGAAACATCATACGTAGGTTATACGTTCTTCGTGACATGACTAATCGTTATACTTCGTCTAACATTTTATGTGGAATACATTGATAGTATATGAACATTAACAAGATACATTGATTAGGGTTCGATCAATGAATCAGTATCGGTAAAAAATGCTTGAAATCTGATAACAGGTCAGATTAAGTTACTCCGTTCTCTTGATAACAAAACACTGTCAGTGCTCTAGCAGACGCCGCATTTCTAGAAACTTTTTATTCGATTGGTAGCAGTGTTGTTATATAGAGGAAAAATGAACACAGAGGGAATTTGTTCTTCTCATTAGGAATTTCCTCATTTTATTATGAATTTGTTCTTATAGTATGACCTACAGAAATTTTATTAGAATATGTAACTCTAGACGATATCATTCTTTTTTTTTATCAAAAAATTCTGGCAATTCTGATTGATAGTTTTGTAACAAAAAATTGTTATCGCGAAAATCATATTTGAAAATTGCAGACATTTTAAAATTCATATTGATAAAGTATTCCGTTATAAATCATTGTGATATCATTTAATCATATTGATAATATGATAAATCTGTCGAAAGTCAAGTAGGGTAAAGTAAGGATGTCATGTGGCGAAACTGAGATACTCCTACAAAGATTGGCAATCCTTGTCTTTCCTGAATTACCCCTCACAGAAAAGACAAGGACAGCAAGAAGGAGTCTCAAAGATTTTGAAACGAAGCAATTTTTTATCATGCTTTCTTTTTTTTTCATATAATTATACAAGGTGTATAATACGATAGAATAAAATCCGATTCTGTAATTTAGCTTTTAAAATTTTGTAAAAGATACGTCTATATATACTTTCATTTTTTATATACTGTACTTATTTTTGTTATTGTTGTATCTTTGTAAAATATTATGTTTAACCTTTTCTTGTAAATATCAGTACTTTGTATAATTGAATATAAATTTATCATTATCGTATCAAATTCCAGGAAACACGCGCAACTGATACATATGCTACTGATATTGATCGTATAAGAGAAGCTTATGGCTAGTAACATTCTTCTGTAAAACAAATACGTGTTACCAAAATTTTGTGAAATAAAGTATACTGAAAATCTTGTTGAGTTTGATGTTAATTTTTATCCCCCGCGTTTAGTGTTAATATTTACTTTAACGATTAAATCAATGATAAATAATTTAAGTACATTTTATGTACACAACATCAACACAAAATTTCATTCAAAGAGATAGGTCTTACATACAATTGGTGTGAAATAAAGTAGGACTTTGTACTTGTAAAAAATCATTACTCATAAATAATACACATTGATGATTTATTTGTATAACAATAATTGTCTGGTACATTTTAAAGAAATATTTCATATTCAGTGAAGACTGACAGTAAGTTATTTGCTTCAATGAATACATTTATAAAATAACTGCTTATGCTCATGACTTATATATTACAGTTAAATTTACTATTAAAAGAGTAATGGGTTAAAAATGAAGCTTTTCAAGTTAATAGTACATCAGAAAACTTTTAGCGAAGAGGATTTAATAATTAATCCAAAAGATCACCCTGGTATAAAGACTGGAGATGTTGTTGAAATTTATCACCCAGAAGTTGAATTTAGTCGACTTCTTCTTCAAGTCACATCCTTCAAAGAGGATTTACAAGGACGTGAAACAATTAGTGTGGAAAACAATGTAGCAACAATGTTCCAACTAAGAACATTCGGAGATGTTTACATGAATGTTGTAAATCCAGATGATGTTGCTTTGGATTCTGTCGAACTTACCTTTAAAGATCAATATTTGGGCCGTAGTGAAATGTGGAGACTCAAAAATAGCTTGGTAGAATATATTTATATTTAAATATTATAGAGTACAATTCAATGATTTATAGTAAATACTTTTTTTTATCAGGTTAATACTTGTGTATATATGAACAAAAAAATTGAATTTTGTGGAGGCAGTATAAGATGTCAAGTCTATGAAATGTGGTCACAGGGTGACAGAGTTGCTTGTGGTGTTATAACTAATGATACTAAGGTTTACATTTAGATATAATGCAAGAATACATATACAAAACAATTCTTTAAGAATATAACTTTTAGGTTGTATTTCGTTCTTCAACGAGCATGGTGTATCTTTTTATTCAAATGAGTTCTGAAATGTGGGATTTTGACATTCATGGTGATTTATACTTTGAAAAAGCTGTTAATGGATTTTTAGCTGACTTGTTTCAAAAATGGAAAAAGAATGGTAGCAATCACGAAGTAACAATAGTTTTATTCTCAAGAACATTTCATAATGCCACTAGTTTGGAAGAATTTCCAAACCATATGCGTGAATGTTTACAACATGACTATAGGGGAAGATTTTATGAAGATTTCTATAGAGTAGTAGTACAAAATGAAAGATTTGAAGATTGGAGTAATGTATTGGTACAATTACGAAAGCTGTTCACAGATTATCAAAAAATTGTATTGGAATATCATCAAAAACCAGGTATTACTATACCAAAAGCAGTGAATTCAACAGCGGCACAAGGCAATTTTTTAGAAGTTTTAAATATGTCCTTAAATGGTAATGATTATTTACATACAATCCAATGCATAATAAAATATACCTTGTCTAATACATTTTTATTATAGTTTTTGAGAAACATTATTTAGATCGTAGTTTTGATAGAACTGGTCAATTATCAGTGGTAATTACACCTGGTGTAGGTGTATTTGAAGTTGATAGAGAATTAACAAATGTAACAAAACAAAGAATTATTGATAATGGTGTTGGTAGTGATTTAGTGTGTGTTGGAGAACAGCCATTACATGCAGTTCCTTTATTAAAGGTATTAAATAACAGCATAATAATTCTAAATATACATATTAATATTTATACATCGTTTCAGTTTCATAACAAAGATACATCTATAAACGCACCTGATGATTATAGTATGCCACATTGGATAAATCTTAGTTTTTATTCAACAAACAAAAAAATTCCTTATTCAACGTTTATACCTCGTATAAAACTTCCTCAGAGAGTATCAAAACAACCAGTAGAAAATGGAAAATTACAATGTAAAAATAAACTTTTACAAGAAGATCCAAGAGAATGTTTACACAATACCTTGTTTGATTATGATGCATACGATGCACAAGTTTTTCAGTTACCTTCAGTTCACACCTCAAGGTAAATTTGTTATTGAATACATACATTAGTAAGAATCTAAAACTAAAGATTTGAATTTCAAAATTTTATGTAAGTAGTTTGCAACGGGTTACAACGAGAACCAAAAAGACGAGTGTTGCAAGTATGGAGACATACAATACTGCACACATATTAAAACTAAAAAGAAAGATGTCAGATCCTGACATTCATCATCCACCACCTGAATCACATTCACCTCCAGCTACTATCAGAAGTGCAGCAATTTCGATACCTCATAGAACAGATGATATTGTCACCAGTGAATCTAATGGACATATCAATGGCATGTATTTGGAGGAATTTATAGATCACAAACTTAATTTGTAAATCATAAATCTTAGAAAATAATCTTTTATTATGCAGAATCAAGGACGTCAGTGAAAAGTGATTTAACAGATTCTGAAATATCCCCACCATTTAGACCAGTTGTTGGCAGTGCTGGAAGTCCAACAAATACAATATCACAACCATCAAGTATTAGACCCAGTAGAGCACTCATCAATCCTTTTGATCCATCTCATGTTACAATTAAACTTACTAGTAACAGACGAAGATGGACACATATTTTTCCTAAAGGTGAATATTATCAAAGAAATCGAGATCATATAATTGAATTCAATTAACATTACAGGACCAACAGGTGTGCTTATACAGCAGCATCATTATCAAGCTGTGCCAACACAAATGTGTTCAGGGTCACAATCTGATGCTACTTCCACTTTAAGTGGATCTCCCATGGAGCATAATGATATCTCTAATTCAAATCAATTTCAAGATCGTTAGTATTTCATATGAAGTACTCGTGCAATATATTCATCGTAGCACAATCACAACTATGTCTATTTTTCTCAGATACAAAAGGTAAATCCCAGCGGTTAAATCTTTCACTATCAAGTGGCGATAAGAGCGGACATCCAGTGTCTTCTACCGGAAATAAGTCATTGACATTATTGTGGGGTGCTACTGGTGAACAAGAATGGACACCAGCACTTACAACAGGTTTGCATACATTTTGATAAGGACATTAGAGGGAATATTTATAATATAGACTATTTAACTACTGGCAAATAATATATTATAACATATCCAAATAACAATATTAGTCACGTTATTTTCACAAATGATCATAAAATGAGTTTACAGTTTGAAGAAAAGATTTTAATTAAATTTTAATTAAGCAAATAATCATTTATTTTATGTCTAAATATTAACTGCATATTATTTATGAAATATAATGCTTCTTGGCTGTTTTTCAGGAACAGTAAAAGCATTGATAATATGTAGGTGTAATATTGCAAATTAATTGATTAATATAGATTCATGTGAAAAAAACTTTCACTCATGATTTATACCAAGAAGGATTAATGGATTAAAACATGTATTTTTAAAGAATGAAAATAGCTAGTGTGTATTCGGAATATACATATTGTTTCCCATGTAGATTGAATGAAAGTTTGATACACAATCACACAATCATCATGCATAAGAAATATTTTCATTCTTGGACATACTCATATTTATTTTTGAAATTCATTGATCATTTAAATAAATAATATTATTACATTTATTTCCATGCTATGGTTCGTCTTATTGGGATGCAACGCTGGACGCATTGACGCGTGTGTGATGTACAACTATGATGTCACATTAAACAGCAATCATAGGTTAGCGCTATACGTTATTGGGGGTTGATTCGGTTATGGTATACATTTATTTTTAAAACATTAAATTTAGAGTAACTTTTGTTTTTCACAGTTCTATCTTTTATGATTCTTCAATGCATGTACGTTCTCTATTGCAAATAAGTTATTCTAATTTCAAAATAATCTCTTCGGATAAAATCTATTAAATCTATTAAATAATTAGTAGTATTTATGATTTATACACCTACATAAAGACTTGTTAGTGTTTCTTTTTATTTCTTGTATGAAAAGTTTACATTTTGCAAACATTTACTTTTATTTTAAATGATTTCATATGTATACACTATAATTCACTTTTTGTGATTCACAAATTCTTCAAACATTTTCTCATCTGCTTTATATTCCTTTTACTTTATCGCTTTACTCTAACCACTATATTTCCTTGTACTGTCAGCTAGAAGTGGTATGTAGTATTTGGTAGAATCTCTTACTAATATACAGCAACATAATACTGTGAAAGCTTAATAGTAGTTTCTTTGTAATTCTTCTTAATGTCATAATAATAATACTTTACACCAGCAAATATCTGGACACATGCATATTTACTCAACATTACTTTTGCAAATTACATTATAATGCATGTTTAAATATTTGACCACATTCATTTTGGACTTCATACACTAGAAACACATAACACTGATATGATCACTTTTCCAATTGGGGTACATAAACTATTTAATACATATTTGCATTATTGAAATGATTTTATAAAAACTTCTTTCACATAGCATACCTATGTATTTTTGTATTAACTGCTACAAATACTTAGATTTAGTATTTATGTAGTAACAGAATTAATAATATACACCAAATGGACTATTTGTTCTTTACTCCTTGTAATTTTGAAATGTATTTAATGTTTTGCCTGCCTGTATTTTGTATCATATTTTCTTTTAGGTGTAGATTGGAAGTCCCTGACCATTCCGGCATGTTTGCCAATTACCACAGATTATTTCCCAGATAAAAGAAGTCTCCAAAACGATTATGTTGTATCAGATTATAATCTTCTACCTGACGATGTTAACACTGATTTTGCACAACAACGGGCTATCTATAAAAAACCTTTAACAACTGCAGAAGTATTTAAAGAGCTTGTGTCACAGCGATTAGCACAGGTATTACATCACAAAACAAATTTATCTTAAAAATAAAAATTGAAATTCTTTTATGACAGTATATTAAATATCTTTTGATAAGGGTTTTCAATTAATTATCCTGCCACAAAATAATAGAAATCAAAGCAATACGCCAGGTAGCAATGCTATTCCAGCAATAAGTTCTGTCATGCGTGGCCGGCAAACGGAATCAGAACCTAAAGAAGAATATTTGTTAAGCATTGGTAGGATATTTCATAAAATATCCTTGTTTGATAACTGTATAACAGTTACTAGATATCGACCAAGGTAAATAATTATAATACATTCTGTTTCATCACAAATCAAAGGGATGCAAAAAAATGTATAATGTGTGGTTCTTGTAGACATCCTTATCCTCCATTTAATATTCATTACCTGTATCGATTTCATGCACCACATCATGACACATATGAAGTTTCTTGGGTATCTTTTACAACAGAAAAGCTTGAAAATTATAATTGGAATTATTTAGATCATTATATTTGCACTAGAGGTCATACTGATTTTGCTTTGGTAGAGGTAAGATTTAAACTAAATGCAATATGCAGAGATATGCACTATTTGTGCAGTAGTAATTTGTTGAAGTTTATATCATTTTTGTAGGCACTTAAATATTGGAGATTTCGAGTTTTTCTACTACCCTTACACAATTCAGCAACTCGAAAGCTTTCAGAGGGATCAACAAGATGTGACATATACACACCTCTTACTACTTCCGAACAAGTTTCCTTTATGGATGGATTTCTGCGATTTATTGAATTGTGGCCGAATAAAATACGACGTCCGAATCCGAGCAAAAATTGGGTAATTTTTTTACTAACAACTTTGCCAGGCAATATATAACTAATTTTTCCATTAATGGAAATTTATAAATGGCTATAAGACGGATGTTTTATACAGGTTGAAAAGTGAAAAAGAAATTTTTCCAGATAGAATTATATACGTGGAATTTAATATTATCCTTTTTGTTTAACCCAAATTTTAAACGATTTTGGTTTAACAATTAAGTTTGTTTATACATATTATGCTATACTATTGCACTGTAGAATTGAATGTCGCATGCCTGATGTACGATGCCTTAATAATGCAATTCATTTCGGTGCTTCGATTAGTTTTGAGATTTTATTATTTTATTATCTTATTTAATATCAGAAATTGTACATTATTTTTAATTTACGTTATGCAAGATTTTGTATGCAGTGTCACTGCAATATTTAATGTTGTGTGGTACCCTACATATTTGGAACGTAATAGGCAATAACATGAGGGCTAGTTTCAACTGAACAGAGCACGATTTGTCCACAAGCTTCCTTGGTATTTAAATAATCGATGGCTATAATATTTTTGAAATGGCAATGTTATGTAAGAACTAATTTTTCTTACAACGTACAGTATAGTCAGTGTCTGACCAATACTAGCAACACGTACAAGATCAATTTGACAATCAATATACCAGGTGAAACCATTTTTTGCCACCATTTTTTTAAGCGAGACATCTGTAACTGAGTGCGGGGAAATTTCCACCACGTTCAATTACAGAAGTTTCACTTCTAACGCATCTGACGACGACCACGCACATGATATTTTTGTTCGAATAATAATATAAATATTAAAATTTTTGTCTTGCGGCATCCTTGCAAAGTGGTGTCGCTTAGCCCGTACATCTGACGCTGCACACACACATATACACAGTTACATAATATATACACATATAATTATAGGGAAAAATAGATTAGTGGAGGGGTATTTAGCATGATATGTTTCAGAATCCTTCGACTCTAGGTGGTGTACCACAGAGAGATCCCGCCTCTCACTTGACCAGACGCAGGCACAGCACGAGCCTGATTTTCCTCACTAACCAGGTATATCCTCGCATCCTGTAGCCTCGATACGCTGATCCAGATGTTAATGAAATCATTATCATGTTTAGCCCTCACTCTCTATACATATATCTTGTTTTCTTTATGATTAGGAACAACTTTCAAGTTTCGATACTTTTGTGCCTTTATATACATACAATATTTACATTTTACTCTTCAGTAATGTTGGTCTTTAATCAAATAATTATGTAGAATGTTCAGACAGCTTGTACAACTTATTACACAATGAATGCAGCCATGCTTGACATTTGCCTCGAATGCGCACATGACTTAGCAAGCTTTCGTATAATGCAAAAACGCCGACATTTTATTTATTCCCATTTCTTTTCATGATGTAATAATGCTCTCTAAATATGATGTTAATAATGATGCGATTACAGTCAGACAAACCAGAGATATACTTCTTCATGATCATCAGCTTACTCATGACATTTACAGTTACCCATACTCTTCTCATCATGCTTTTCAGACCAGTCTAGTTGGCAATTCTCCCTTCAGGGAGCGACTTGGAAGCAATCGCCTACCAGAGAAACCCAGACCAAGGTTTGAACAAGCTTAGATTGATGATTTCAGTATTGTTGCTTTGTGCAAATGTAATGGTATTGCTTGCAGCCTATTCATTTTGTGATGGCAGGTCATTGGAGTTTGATGTTTGATGGTTTTTTTCATTTTATTTGTTGCTTCACGCTATACGTATGTTTTATTATTAATGCATAATAATGGAAGACTAAGTACTCTACAGATAAACACACATTAAAATTATTCTTTTAACTTAGGTTTGCAGAAATTATGATACAAAATTATGCCATTCTGAAACTGAATGAAAAAGTATCTTCCACGCTATCATATGTAACTTCAAAATTTAAAGGCAATAGACATTTCTGTTTAATAAATTGTTCTTTATTTCTAGCAACATACATTTTCTCAACATGATTTATTTCAATGTAAATTTCACACATAATTTCTGGTAAACTGCAAACGTGCATGTTTTATAAGAACAGAACATTAATTGCTACTCTTTATGCTTTATTTAATGTTTATGTTGCACCATAATAAGCTTAATCTAAACAAAAATTTTAACTTCCTTAAAAATATTACATGCTTCTATTCTGGTGATGAATATGAAGGTACTTTTAATGCATCCTATTTCTGGAAAGGTGTTCACGAAGTGAAAGAGAACTGTACACATATTGAGAATATCTTTGTACATATACAGGCTATTCTATACTTTTCAGCTGCTTTCATTTTTTCCATCATTTAGTAAATCCGAAATGCAGAGCATTCGTATCATTTACAACATGCTTTAAAATTTAAAGCTAGTGTTGTAGAGAATTTGCAAATGTGTAATTATAAACTTATACGAATGCTCTGTATCATAGAAAATATTGGTAGTGAGTGAGGGAGTGACGGGGTTCTCTGTACAGGAGAGGCATGTAGTGAATACCGCTGCGACTGCCCGCACGTGCCTCGACACTCCTCGTCACGTGCCAAACAGGTTGGTTGCTCCTTTAAATTTTTCCATTCAGCAATAAGCTTAAATGTCCGTTATCAGTGACAAAATATGTATGTACATGTTGAAATCCCACTGTTGAAGCAATCGATGCAAAGTTCCAACATTCCAAAGTCCCAAAGCTTCACATTCCAACATACCAAAGTCTCAAAGCTTCACAGTTCCAACATTCCAAAAATCCAAAGATTCACAGTTCCAACATTCCAAAGTCTTGAAACTTCACAATTTCAACATCACAAATCCCAATTATGTTGAGACTTCTATTTCATTATAATGTACATACATATTCAAGATATAATTTCAATGATTGTTTGAAATAAATGCAAATGGTCTATGCATATGCAAACAAATTTTGTGGCTTTCCATATTGCAGTCTTAGATATTCTTTAAATTTCCATTCGCTACCTGTTATTTTGCTATGCAGCATTGTAGTAGCTTGGACTTTACGTAATCATTGTTTTATCCAACTTTATCAGGTCAGGTTCTAAAGTGATGGACAGAGGCCGAGTCTCGCCAGCGAGTGAAGCTGTGTTACCACTCTCACTTGAGCAACAACAAGATCATTTTGATTCTAACGAAGACAAGTAAATTGAATATCAAATTATATGAAGTTGTTTAAAAGAATCCTGGACTAATATTAAAACTTCATTCGTAGTGCAAATATGGAACTGACAAAATTGAAAAACACTGCACCAAATAATGAAATTCTAGAGGCCATGAAACATCCACAGACTGGTGTAGGGTTCCTTACACACCATCCATCTTTACCAAGTCAGACATTTGTTAGTGCAGATGCTGTGCAATGGTTAAATAATCATATAGAGGGGGGAGTAACTGTAGAAGGTGCTATTAACATCATGAATGTAAGAATGATTTTCTAGTACATTAAAAAGTGATTGATTACACTGTAATAACATACTTTCATTCAGGGTATGATACAAGACAAATTAATATGCCATGCATCAGGTGATTTTTCCAAACCGTTTATTTTAGGATTTTATTTATATCACATAGTGCAAGATAAAGAGAACCAAAGAGGTAAGATGAAATAGTTTCAAAAACTATTTACAAATAAATTTATAATTGATTGTTGGGTCATTTTTAAATAGGAGATTACTTTTCGCCTCTGGGCGATTTACAAAGTTTTGAGAACGAATGGGTGGAAGTCGAAATCAAGGCGCCAAAAGGGTGGTGTGAGCCTACTTCGTCAGGAACGTTTTCGTCGGTGTCTTCGCCTATGACTATACCTAGCTGTGACACTATTGACGAATCAAATGTACCATTATTTCTTAAAGATGATCTAGACTTAATAAATTGTGAAGATGACCGAGACTGGCAAGGTAATCTTACACTATAAATTATAGTCTTACTATATGCCTCACATTTTCACATTTGCAAACTTTCTAATCTAGATTATTTTATTATCTAGTTCCGTCGTATAAGCATACTCATTTAGATATCGACATAAATAATAGAAGTGACAGAATTGAATGGGGTCATTTAAGGTACCAATCTATATATAAAGTGGATCATTCATATGAACTTGTAGTGCAATGGGTAGCATCTTCTGGTAGCATAGTTGCCGATCTTGTAAGTATATCACATCTTTAGAATGTTCTAAAACGATATTATTTTTGAAAATGTTATCACACTTGAATTTTATTTTCAAAAGATATTTGTGTGGCAACGTAAAGCTCAAATGTGCGGAATTCAAATGGTACCTATTCCCAGCGACCTATTAGCACTACCGTTCACTTTGAAGAGCGATCCTCTAAGGGGACCTATTTTTATACCATTAAACACGGAATGTCTCGTTACGAACAAACAGCATCTTTTTGAAGGTTTCTTACTAATTTAACGCTAATCCGTAACTGGTAAAATAGGATTCATTAAATCACAGCAATTTTTATTGCTTTAGAAGATACCATCTGATTTGTTTTTAATTATATGGGAATATCTCAATATTCCTAAGAGATTCTAGGCGTCCATTTATACCAGCTACGGCTCATTATGTTTCAATTTTACAAGGTGAAAGGATTGTAATTATTTGTAATTACTTGTAGAATTTCAAGAAGAAACTCACGCACAAAGACTTCACCTACTTCAAGAAGCAATCGTACAACGATTTGGCTTCGTTCCTTGTTTAATAGAAAGTACAGAGAACGGTCATCAGTACGTTCACATGACTGGTAATGCATTTATACTCATTCCTTCTACGGCAAATACAAAATCACGTCCACGAAGTGCTACCAATATTGTAAGACGGAATACAGGACAGAAAGGATATCCAATTCATTCCGAACAGCCTAGTCCCCATGAAGCTTATATTACGAGGCATGTTAGCGGAAAAAATAAAGATGATTACGCTAAAGATAAAAGGGTAAGTATTTGTAATTGATTTTAGAAGGCAGTTAGACAAATATTTTTTCTTCGTTTAGATTGGATTTCTTTGGTCATGGAATCATATGGTCAGTCGGAAATGGAAATCATCATCAACCTTAGCTGGTGATGAATTATTTCAGAAAAAGCTTATTCAAGATTTTAGACACTTTTGCTCGAACGGGGATAATAGATTGGTACAGTTTTGGGAATCTTGTTGGGAAATAAAAGAAAAATCATGTATGAAAACGACATAAAACGTTTAAATGAAAAATATCATAACAATAAGGTACTGTTTTATATGCTTGCAATTTAATTGTAATAATCAAGAAATTTAGTTCGCCATAATTAAAGTGAGTACCTCGTTTTTTGTAATTAAAAGATCATTTAAAATGTATGAACTTGTGATACGATTATTATTATGATAACGAAGATATGTACAAATTAAAGATATTTTCTAACGCTTGAATGATATGATGTAAATGGATTTAAAAAGGTAATGTTTGTAATATATATTTCGAGTTTACTTAGTTTGCATAAGGCGTATATTGTTTTTACAAAACTAGTAATAATAAATTTATAATTTTTGTTACAAATACATGTACTTTACGATAAAAAAAAAGAAAGAACGAAATTGCATTGAAGTATGTCTGCACATTTACCTGACCGAAAAGTTTTTAACGTGTTATAAACAAAAGCCATTGCATTTGTACACACATAAATATGCAATGTCAATTTTTAAATATACAATTATATTTTAGTCTCAATTCAGAAAAATATTGAGATTCTATTATCATCATTTGTTTACATGTACAAAATCATTATTAATAAGTTTTTAATATATTATATTATTAACATTTTAATTCCTTTAACGTCTAATATTGTACTTTGAATAACCAAACGGTACATACAGTGTTTTATATTATGCAACTATTTCCATCAAGATATTACGAATTTTCAATCAGAATATCTAAACATTATGTTGAACATCAGAAAAAATTAAATAATTTATATTGAAATTATTGATAAGACAGTGGACAATTATTTATTTCTTAATGTAAATATAATTAAAGTACATACCTATCTTCTTTAGAAACCTATTCTAGAAGGAGGAGTTGCAAAATATTTCTTGTTTCTCCTCATGAATGTTCGACTGTAACAAACAAAATAAAGTATGATCACTTTAAAATGACGAAGAAAGATTTCACTGTATGAAGAACAATAGTAAAATACAAACCTAGAAGCAAGTGGAGTATTAAAGAAACCACGAGAAGTGCTACGTTTCAGCAAAGATTCTGTGGACGGGGTATGCCTTAGTTCTCCCGTTCTATGAGTACCGATGTTATTTAGGTTTTCAGGATTGACGAAATTCGCCCAGTAATCCGAAGGAATTTTCAATAAATTTTCTACTATCTGTAACAAACAATTTAATATATTAACCATTTGCCAAGAAAAAGAAGAAACAGTCTGGACATATTGCATTGTTATAATACTTACAGCAGCTTGGTTCCTCGTTTCAGTTAGTAAAGAAGTGGGAGATGGTTCCTGACAGCTGTAACCCACCAATGTAGGGCCAAAAACTTTAGCCAGATTGCTTATCGGCATTTTACATTCAGGACTACTTGATACTCTTTGCAAATGTAATATTAGGAAAGCAAGCGTATCTCTGTTGGGTTGAGGTAGTTCTGAAATCGCTTGATACAAAGCTGCATCTGCATCTTGTTTATCAGTAATAGTAGTGGCACGTACAAAATCTGCCCATAATCCAACGGTAATTAACGGTTCTCGTAATGATCTATAGAAAGCGACAAAAAATGTAAGTTATTCCTTCTTACATGTAAGAGCAAACTCTTAGACAACATACCTGAGGAAATCTTTAAGAGTAGAACATATGGTAGGTATATCAACATCCGAGAGATTTGGAGCTCCTTTACCTTTAAGAAACTTTTCTTTTAGACATTTCACCTCATTTGAACCACCATTTACCCTATACAATCCTTGTTCACTCATTCCCCTCAATTCTACTTCATTGATACAATGAACAACTAACGATGGAACCATTGGCGGGATCATAGGTGTATAGTCTGCTATAGTTCCCTAAAGACATGCAGTATGATAAATTTATTTGTGAGATATAAAAATATAAAACACTTACGGATGTTCCACGTAATGTAGGTGTATTTCCTGTGGGTATACATGGTAGTGGTACTAGGTCTTTACATTCTGTATGAGCTGTAGCTCTACAGTCTTTACATTTTAAAGCTACTTTTCCAAATCGAATTCTGAAATATTATTTATGCAATTGTATAAAATGTAATGAATCACTTAGACAAATGTTTATACCTCTTATCACAGGGTGTACAAATCTCAGGTTTAATTACTGTCTTTGCTACAAAACTATGACCTCTTGCAGATTTCGTGTTCAAAGTGTATCCACCTATATTTGGACTAGGTTTGAAAATTCCTTCAGAATCTGATCCTGAAGTAATATTATCTGCTTTTGGTGCAGAAGGCTGTAATATAAATTTTTCAAATTAAAATTATCGAAGAAATATTTTGTATATATATATAGACTTACCGCTGTATCAATTTGTATTTCATTTGTGTCAACTTGTCCCAATTTCGATTTACTACGATCACCGCTTTTACGTCGTTTACGAGCACTATGTAAAGGACCTTGTGGATCTGTATTTTCATCTCTGGGTACAGCCTCAATGACAGAGGATGCAGTAATGTTGCCTTCTTTGGGCACTACTACTGTGGTTGTAGCTACTATTCTATCAGAAGTGTTTAATTCTGCAACTTTTTGTACTGCACTGTGACGTTTCCTTGTAGAATACTCTCCACTAGGTCTGTGCTCTTTCCATTCACGTCTTTTCTGCTGTTGTTGAAGAATTACACTAGCATCTAAGTCATCTTCCGACTTTGAAAAGCAACTTAAGTCACTTAAAATTGAGCCAGTGGAGTCCAGCTCCGCTATAGTATTTAATCTGAAACAATAATTAGTTAATGCAATCTGAAACAAAAAATGTTTCTTTACAAAACGGAACTTACTTATCATTTTGTAAGTCTTTAATGTGTATGTTACTATGACGACCATTTAATGTAGTGTTATTCAAAAATTGTAACTTTTCTCGTGTTTCATCATTAATGTTTTTCCCACCATCATTGAACAGAAGATCCCTCACCATAGCGATCTGTCTCTCCTGTAAATATATAATGATGAGAGAAATAAAATTTTTAAAAGTTCTTTACACATGCTGGTAGACACATATAATACCTACCAATGAATTTCTTTGTTCTTCAACGGTTCTTCTCTTTCGTTTTTCTTCATCTAAAAGTCTTCTAGCATGACTTAATTTTCTATCCAAGTCTGCTGCTTCGTGATGAGCTTTCTCTAATGCAGAATGAAGACGCTGACATTCTTGTACAGAAGCCAGCCATTTCTGTCTCATTTCCTCTTGATTTATTGCAAACTGTAAGAATTCTGTGTGGAATATAATATACCATTAGTACAATATTGAAGTTGTAGTTATTCAATAACTAAATACAACAAGTCATTATTGAATAAAGGAAATATTGCAGAGGGTAAAAAATGTCTGAGATCAAACCTTCTTCGCAGGCTCCATTTATGAGAACGTCCGAGCAACGCACCACTTCATCGTGGCTTGCTAATAAAGATAATGAAGCAGTCATTTTGCATATAATATAGAATCTGTTTGAATGGAACTGTTAATATTTTATGGAGTACGAAATCACGCAACAGGTTTACAACTTTCTTCGGATGTTAGAGTACTTTTATCGTTGATAATATCAATTTGCTGAACCTCCAGTTACAAACTTAACCGTAATGTGTGCGTAAGACATTTCTACTTTATATTTTTGTGAATATTCAGTGAAAACTGATATTTTAACATATGCACGCAATATCGCGCCACAAATCCGTTGACATCACGCTTTCTCAACTCAACAACCGCTTTTTTTCCGATTTAAAATTAACCAATCGAAAGGACACGTTTCCGAGAAGTTTGCTACTTTTCCGCTAGGTGTTTACATACCGCTTCAAGCGCGAAATAGTTTTGCGTGTTTTGAAATTAATATTTTTGAAGGAAATACTTCTTGAAGGACTTTGGAAGTGTTTTTGGTAAATACAATGATTCTTTCGCTACCCGGAAACTTTCAATTTATATAATAATATTATGAAATATTCGTTTTTGTAATATTCATATTCGATGCATCAAAGTTCGTTGAGAGTCAATTTTTGTCTTTCTTAATAAGAACGATATAACTGATTTGGTATATCATTGAAGAAAAATGGATTAAATTTTCCAAAAATGTAGTTTAAATTTTATTTTGATGCTTTTGAACTTTAAATTAAATACGCGCTTTGGGGGAGAGCTTACGCTATCTAGCGGTAAGGGGTAAGGTAAATAAAATAGAAAAATGCTAATTTCGAAAAAATAAGCGATTATTAAATTTTATTGAGATAAGAAGAATGGTCTACAGTCTCAAACTATCGTAGTCTCTTTCAAAGCATTAAAGTCGATAATTAAGATTTGGAGAGACAATGTTCGAATTGATTTTGAGGGCCTCATGCGGTGAAACTGGGAACCCCGGGAGGTCCTTGTCTCTCCTGGACTGCTTCGCACAAGAGGGACAAGGACAATCCCAATTTACATTATATAATCATATAATTAATAATAAAACACTTTTCAATTTATTAACTCTGCATTACATCTCTTTAAAATTATTCTATATTCACATTCTGCAACCTAAAGAAATAAAATATACATAACATTATCTGCACAATTAGTAAATATGCTTTTACATACTAAAATATAGAATTGTAAAATATCTGAATGCTTTTTAAATCATATAGGTAAGGTAAAAGAGCAATAAAAGTGACAAAGCTACTAATTGTTTTTTAGGAGCTGAAGATATTGAGTTATATTGACATTGTTTCGGGGTTTTAATTTAATGTCTGACCGAGTTGAAATAGACGGGTCAAAACCGAGAGACGTTTTATAGAAAAGTCCAATAATCATAGACGCTTTAGGAATATCGACATATGGTCAGAGAGGAAGAATATAGATAATAGCCGGGAGGAGAAACCTCACTCCCACGCGAACGATTTATTTCGTTGATAAGGAAGCAGCAACTTCCGAAACCACTATTCCGTATGTGTCAATTCTTCCTGTCTCGCCGATTGCATAGTAAACCATTTCCGAGTTTCTATCTTGATATGTCTATTCGGAACATTGTAACTTTTAAAGTATCTTTTGTACGCTTTATCGCGTTCACGTATTTAAATAATATAAAATACGTACTTATATAAAATAATATGATTTACAAACACTTTTGGGTAATACCCATATTATTTTATGAGACAGGAAATGAGAAGATATAAAAATTATAATATTGATTGCTATACCTTTATCTTGAAGGGAACATCTGAACAGTACGATAATTTAACATAATAGTATAAAAATGTGGGAGTAGAAAATGAAAATCTGTAGATCAACTTTGCTCCAAATAGCTGTTACATCCACAAGAATTTGAATCGAGTTGAATCGACATAATTGAAAGTAAAAATTTTAGTATAAAAGATGACGTAAAGAATATAGTTGTCAATGCAATAATTTGCGACTTCGCTGCAGTTTTATTGTTTATCGAATGTTTTAGGATCACGTTCGACCTATTAAGCAACTCGATCGGCGGTGCACTTCCGTTAAGTCAACTAAAATAATGTC
Source organism: Megachile lagopoda (assembly GCA_036983795.1). NCBI lineage: Eukaryota > Metazoa > Arthropoda > Insecta > Hymenoptera > Megachilidae > Megachile > Megachile lagopoda. Next base: position 6,738,048 of record CM072797.1, on the reverse strand, counting down.
CAAGTATCGCGAACATCGGTAGAAGTTTCAGTCCGGAATTTCTCGGTTATTCCCAAGACAGATCCCGATTCCAATGGATATCGAGACCCGGAGGAATCAAGGCGGAAGTAGCGAGAGAACAAGGAGTTAGAGGGTGAGTGGCTAAGCATTATCGTCGGTTACGTAGCTATATCCTGCAACGCACGAACGACTCTAAAATTGCGCTCGTCTCTTGCACCCTTCCGCTTCTACGTTCTCGAGTACTCGAGCATCGTGAACCATTCAATCTTAAACCATCGTCTGCACCGTTCTTTTTCAGACAGCCCTTTCATAGAACACAACGGCAATTTCTGTTTGACAAATCTGTAAAGCCCGTAAAATCTGGATTATCCCTCGCCGTAGGAACAGGTTGTAAGTTGCAGGAGGTTTCGTTTAGAAATTCCTCAGGGTTGAATATTTTCGTTTATCGTCCACGCTTATCCGCTCACGATAATTATATCCGTGTATTCGATTCTTTTAACGTTACTTGTAATAGATGCCTGACGAAATTTACGATCAAAGAAATGTTATTTATCAGTATTAATTTTAAAAGACTCAAAATATGGAGTGTAAATAAAATATTGATACTAATATTGACTTTGTGAACTTAACATAAGAAAATTGTTTTTACATATAATAGAATTCTAATGAGAGGTTGAGACATAGAAGATCGGTTTAAATTGATTTTCCAGTCGAATATTTTCTTCATTCTCTGTCATCTTTATGCCAGAACGAGCTGAGAAGCACGTTTTAAGACTCGGTTTCGCAGAAACTCAGAAAAATAGAAGGGAAAAGTTTTCGGAACAGCAACGAATAGGTCACGAGGTAATATTTCCGTGAAAAATCGAATCGATGATCCGTGAACGTATTTCGTTCCTCATGAAACGGAATAGGGGTAAAGAAAGATAGAGGAAGGGACACTCGGGGGATCGAAAAAGCCCGTAGAAATCGCGTAGTCAGGGGTTTCTATACCGATGCATAAATATTGAATGGTACGCTTCGTTGAGTTTTCAAAAACTCGCAGTTATCCTGCTCGGTGAATCCTGCGAACTTTATCATTCGAAATAAAAGGATAATCATGGCTTAACTTCCGCGCGATTCGTCTTTAAATTTGTAGCTCATGATAACGTTATCTTCAGAATTATAGCGTCAAATAAACGGAGGAATTATATGAAGATGTCCGATCCAACGACTTAAATTTAACAAATAGTCAAATGTATTCAAACATTAAAAATTATGTTGAAACATAACCTATGCAGAGGTACAGGATGCAACCATGTTTTTGAAACTTTGATATTTATAAAATAATAAAAGAGCAATGAAATAGGAAAATAGTAAAATGGTAAAATAATAAAATCTAGCATCCTCCATATTTCTCATAAACTATGTCAAGTTGAAACAGTTGATATATAATCTCGTTAAAACAACCAGTACGGAAATGAGTCTTCATCTATCATTATCTTCCTTTTCCTGGTGTCCCATGATATCTCTGTTAAGAAACTTTATATCCGGTTGTGATTTCTGTTACGTCCACTGTTATTGAAAATGGAAGCAATAAAACGCTCGGAACCCAGCAACAAGAAGCACGGTCGTAGCTCAGCGCACGAGAGCCAATTCAGAACGTCGCGCAAAATCGTCGTGTATTTTCCGTTAACAGTAGATTCCATGATAAAACAGTCGAATCTCTAATCTTGGTGGTATCCGGTTGAAAATATCGGGCCGTTGAAAACAGAGGTAGGCACCGATAAAAATATTTTATGATGGTGCGTTTCGTTTTACTGCTCCGAATGCGAACGGACTTTTTATCGCGAACTTTTAATTTTCGCCACGCTGATTTTAAACCTTTTTCATCGCGTGTTCGATCTGTCCTGTTCTCGTTCCATGATATGCAAAATTTACTTTCACGAACAACTATAATCCTTTTAATGCATATTGACAGAGGGCAATTATCAAGATGGTTAACGCTAAAAGTTAGGAAGCTTTTTGACGTTAGGTTGACGGTATCTGCGATGGCATTTAAATGAGATGCACTTCGGCTATGATATAGCCAGCAGGAAACCTTTGAGAGACAGAGACAAATAGAAGTTGCAAGAGAGAGAGAGGGTAGTAAGCAGACAAGAGGGAGAGAGGTAAATAAACCCCGTTAAGCCTATGAATGCTCGCCGAACGCCGATAACAGAATTACTGCTAAGGGCTGTTTACACCAGGGCTACTGCAGCCGCGTCAGGCGCAGCTAATTGTTTTAACCGGCCGTACTTAACTAACGTGGCTCAATAAGTCCCGGATTTATGTAGCCACCTATGGGGGTCATGACACAATCACGGTTTTAACGAACCTGTCATGATAACGCTGGACAATTTCACAAATAAAACTTGTACGGATCTTCTCTACAAACTTTAGTATATTTCATACAGTTATTGTACATTGGTTTACTATATTTGTCAGAGCAAGATAAAAAATTTGACAGAATCTTAATATTCAGAATGTGGAACTTCCAAAATCCTGAAACACTAAATTTTAAAAATGAACAAATTCTGAGACCTTAAAGCCCTAAGACTCCAAAGTCCTGAAGTCCCAAAGTAGTCTGAAGTTTCAAACTTGTGAAGTCTCACAGGTCCGTGTCTCAAAATTGAACTATTTGAAAATTGTAAAATTGCTGAATCTGAACAATTTAAGGTCCCAAAATCCTACAATCGTAAAATTCCCAAATCTGAAAATTCTGTGATCTCAAGGTCCTACAGTAAAAAATCCACAAACCCACAAATTCCAAAGTCCCAAAAGCCTATCATTTCAAATCCTAAAATCCCAAAGTCCCCAAATTCTACAGTCTCAAAACCCTCAACTTCCCAAAGTTCTACAACCTCAAGGTCATAACATCCCCCAATCCCTAGAGTTTTGCAATCCCAAAATCTTAAGGGCCTAAAGTCCAAGAGTTTTAAAATTCTAGAGTTCAACAAATTCTAAAATTCCCAACCTCCCAAAGTCCTACAACCTCAAGGTCCTAAAACCCCCAAATCCCTAGAGTCTTGCAATCCCAAATTCTTCAAAGCATAAAGGAGTTTCAAGACTCTAGAGTCGAAAAATTGCGAAATTTAAGAGATCGAACATATCAAAGTCCCTAGATATCGTAGATATCGTGTAATTTACAGTGACCATTAGTCCCCGCATCGTAATCTTACAAACGTGCATGTGTACGAGTGAACAATTTCGTTCACGTCGGCCGTCTGAATTAATGACGTCGTTAATGCGCAATTCAACAATAAAGTGCATCGATCGTCGTAGAAATGCAATTATACAGAGTGGTAGCAAGGCAGGTGCCAAGTAATCGGAGTGCGACTACCGATGAGTTGAAAAACGCACAGGAAAGATTGGATCTACATAGACGTGCCTCCGTAAGCTGCACGATCGTAACTTGTATTCAACGGGACGAATAAAAATCGCATAATCGATCGCTCCGGCTATAAATCGCGACTAGGTATTTGGTAAATAATGAACGGCAGTAGCATTTGCCAGTTGCTGGCATCCTTTTACTCCTTTACATCCTTATTTCCTGAGCTTTCCAATTAGGGTATAAAGTATTTCAGTCGAGTCTTGTAGAACATTAATTTGTCTAGACAAATGGAAATGACCGGGATGAGGATTATTAGATTATAAATTGACGTTCTTTTATAAATAAAAAAAGTTTAGTTCGATACTTTTCATTAAAATTTCATTATTTATGTCAGTCATGTGACAAAATGGAGTAATTAAAAATGAATAGAAGAAAGATTTTTCATATGGAGTTTTGAATTATTATGTGTTTGAATTGATGGAAAGTAGAACATTGGAAGAAATATGATGTAGATTATTTATGAGGGAAAAATAAATTAAATCTCTATTCTGCAGATATATCTATTCGATTATTACTGTAGATTTATGGACAACCCATTATTTTATCAGGATAACGTCCATCAATTTTGTTAGGGTACGTCACCATATCAGTTTCTTGATTTTGAGGTTCCCAGTAAACGCTGACGTAGCTGCTAGAGTAGCTTTAACTTTGAGAGCCTTCGATATCGCAATGGTGGGTCTTTGATTACGGAAGCAGTCTAGCAAATACTTCTGTCTTTCTCTGTTCTCCTTCGCTAACGTTGCGTCTTCCTCCGGTGTAGCCTGTATATCTACTTTGAAAGACCACATCATAGGTGGCCAGGTCTCGAGGTTCGGCTTAATCACGACCCTGCAGCACGAGGTTATCCTAATTTCGTAGTGATTAAACGTTGCTGGCTTGTACCGCCACCAGAGGACGCGATATCCTCGAAAATTGAAGTTTCTTCTAAAACTCACTGCTCTAACTTGGAATTTTCCTAAATTACATCACGATCCTTTCAGCGATAGCATACGGAATAACCCGCCATATTATAAATTTATGAATTCAGTATTTACCCGTTAGACTCTGCTGGTTGACAATTTCATTTTCACATAAAATTGTTCTCTTAACAATTTGTTAAATAACAGACATTTTTAAGAAACTTAATTTCTAGTGCAGATTGAGCGTTTAATTTTATATCTCTTAAAACGTATGATTATTTCTACTTAACCTAATATAATATAATCAATTAATTAACGATACGTGATAAAAAATGAAACGAATTACTGACAATGCAGAAAACAGTCGCACAAAACACCCTTCAGAAGAAGTGCATAATTACATGACTAATTAGCAGTAACATGAAAATGGGTTCCATGTCGCAAATGTTGAAGTATTTGCTCGACGCATGAAATTTCTCATTAAAAATTTATTCTATCTCGTCGAATGTCTAGCCGCTATTCAGTTGTCGTGAAGAAGTATTCTTCCAGAAATCTAATTGATACCGAACCACGAACTGGAGTATATTCTTGTGCGGATCGTATATTATTCAAGCTGGTTATTGCAATTCGAGTTCTCTTCAGGTGAACGAAGAAACGAAAGCTCGTCGTAGAACGAGCGAATCGATCTTCCAGCGGGGTCAGAGCACGCCTCGATATACCCCTTACGTTGGAAGTCACGCCGTCAGAACGTGTACCTAATTAAAAGTTCGTACTACTTCCCTAGAACCTGGTGGCACGGTGTTACCTCTATCGGCTGTCGTGTTCAAACTAGTTTGCGAGAAGAATTGTCATTCCTCTTGCATTTCGAATTATTCTTCATATACTTTGAAATATTCTTCATGGAACAGCGATAACTTTCGGAAATTTGTGGATCAGGTGGGGACAAATTAATTTCAGAATTTCGGATTTATTTCTAGGTTTAAATCTTGGAATTTAAATTGCCTAATTTCTATATTTACAAACTTTTAATTTTACAATTCTTAAATTTTGCAAACTCTCAAAGTTTGAAGAACTGCCGTTCTGACGTTCTCAAATTTCTAGATTCCTAAATTTTCCAAATTCTTGAATTGCACAAATTCCTAAATTTTCCAAATCCTTAAATTCCAGAGATTCCTAAATTTTCAAATTTTCAAGTTCTCAAATTTTCAAATTCTCAAATCCTTAAATCTTCAAATCTTCAAATCCTCCAATTCTAAATTTCTAATTAGTCCACTAAAATTCGAAAAAAAAAATATTATCACTCCCAATTCCATAGTCCCGCAAATAAAAAATAAATCTAACTAACTAATAAATGTTAATATTATTAAAAATCATCAAAAGAAACGAGTCACATATAAAAATAAAGGAGCAGGAATTTATGAGAAGTCACTAAAGAACATTGTCCTGGCGAAATATAAAAATTACAGGGTTAGAAATACAGGTCACGTATTCAGTGTCGTGTTAAGGCTATTCAGAGTGTTACGTTTTTTCTCGATTTTATGTAGGACGTTATTCCGGGCCGGAATAATACCGAGAACGTAACGAAGCAGTTGGCCACGAAATGCGAGAGTCGTGCTCTTTTGAAAAATTGAAGAGTAATACTTTATAAGGTAACAGCCAATGCATTTGTCCCCTCTTATCCCCTTTGCTTACTCCTTTCTTCATCCCTGTAGACTCTGAAAATCGGGTTTGCAATACAATGAGGGCTTTCAGGGGGTAGCGCGCAATGTTGGCACTTGCCAACCGAACGATAAAGTTTCCTCTGAATTTCCCGCAACGCCCCTGGCAGGAGACGAGTTTACGTGGATTTGCTCCAATCAGAGTTTGTTACGTACACACACGGCACATAGTTACCAATGAAAACACTGACAACGATGACATTTTCTGTGACACGGACGATGCCGATACATCCCCTTCCTTTCTTGACTTTCCTCGGAACTTCTACAGATTTCCTGAGATATTACTTTTCTGACCAACAATCGTAATAATACATCGTGTTGGACATGTCTTTGCCTTCTATTTTTTAACACACTTTCGACTGAAAATAGAGGGTGAGTCTACCTGATGAAATATTTTGTTCTTGAGAGAGTTAAATTGGAAAATTTTTCATGTTTATAGGAAAAGTTTGTGGTTTACTTTTTCGTGACTTTTACAGTTGATGTGACGTCAATTAATAAATATTAAGAATGCTACAAAATTTATATGTCACAATTACTATTTTATAATACTTTTATGTTATCTGTTTGTAACAATATTTTAAATGTAACAGTCTAACAAAAAATTAATCTTTGACATCTCTAATAATTCATATAACTCATAGTGTGACATACGAACAATTAATACAAAATTATTCTACTATGACTATTCTCGTGAATATAGATATACATACACATGTGAATATACTGATAATTAAGAAAGTATAAAAGACAGAATAATTCCAAGTGGTGCTGATAAAATAATTCCAAGTAGTACTGATAAAATAATTCCATGTATTGATGTACCGAGATTGCTTAAATTAAAACATTAAATAATAGCATCTTCAATAAACATTTTCAGTGTACATTCACAACAATTCAGTATGAGTATATTTATTAACGCAGTAGACAGAGTCAAAGGTTTAAAGATTTCATTCCTATTCCGTGCCCTATTTGAACAGCCTGTATTAGTTCCACGAAAGACAATGCACGGATTTCATAGCTGTACGATATCGCCAGTTCAGTTGTTCAAACAACAAATCCGATAAAATACCGAGTGAGAGGATTATACATAGTACGCTCACTCATTCATTTGCATATGAATAACATTTGTAAATGATACACAACTGCTCTGAGTATAATGAAGTTTACTATTCTAATCTGACGTATAGATTGGAATTGCATAATTTTGCACAATGACGTTGGTTATGTATTGCGTTGATCAACAAGCTTTCTTCGTTGATATGAAGCTTGAAATTTTAAATACGATATAATTTGCGGTGACACAATATGTAGTAATATAATATGTCAACATTTTACGATATATCAATTGTGTTGACATTGTGCAATACATCAGTAGTAATTATTGTAATAATACCATAATGAACGATTAGAAATATAAGCATAGTATCGTAATGCAATTCGTGATAATGTAACACTTGGTCATACAATGCGTAGTAATATACTGCGTGATAATACGGTGCGTGGAAATACAACGCGTGAAAATATGATCAGTGGAAATACAACGGGTGGAAATATAACACGTGGAAGTACAACGCGTGGATATACAGCGCGTGGAAATACAATGCGTGGAAATATAACGCGTGGAAATACAACGCGTAGAAATACAACGCGTGGAAATACAACGAGTGAAAATATAACGCATGGAATTACAACGAGTGAAAATATAACGCGTGGAAATATAACGCGTGGAATTACAACGAGTGGAAATATAACGAGTGGAAATATAACGCGTGAAAATATAATGCGTGGAAATACAACGCGAGGAAACATAATATAAAAACAGTGAAACGATCCAAAAACCTGTTCAATCAGCACGAGCAATAATTCCAGTAGCAATTTCAGGGAGGAAAGTTCGAAAAAAGAATAAAAATCTTTATTCTCGTCGTGACAAGTTTGTAAAACTGTTTCTCGAAGCTATTACGGCACCTCCCAGCAAATTTCCCATGGAACTCAAAGAGCCGTGCCCTTCTGCCTGTCGATTTCGTTCGGAATCGGCGAACTTCTTCCGGCCGCGGAATTAAATCACGAATCGTTCTAGACCGCAGTTGGAACAGAAAGTTCGAAGACCGGAAGAAATAACCAGGAAGTGTAGCTTCGCCGCGTAATGTTAGCTGCGAACGATGCGGAAACTTGTACACCCTCGGCCTCGGGGCTTTCCTTTGAATTTCAATGTCCGATCCTCTGAGAATCACAAACGTTTCTTCGAAGACTAAGCACCAAGACCGACATTTTCATTTTCCCAAGGGACACCCGTTCAATTCAAATCCTTCACCCTTTTTCTACGCGTGATCCTTTGAATACGTGTGAAAACGACGCGTGATTCGTTGGCTGAGCGTGATTCGTTGGCTAGAAAGCTTCTGATTCAAGCTTAAGTCTTTTAGAAACACGAATTATTGCGATAAATCTTGGTTTCGTGTCTTGGAAAGTTTTTATGGTTGTACTTGATTCCTTCAGTTGACGTATAACGACGCACCTTATGCGTCTTATGTCGTTCGTATGTAATTAACGACGCACCATGTGTGTCTCGTAAAGAAACTGCAGGGATAAGAGTATTATAATAAAAAATTTAAATAAAAGGAAGATCGTTGGGAAATAATTTGTAAAAAATGTTGATGGTTAACATTTTTATTCATCATCAAAGCACTACATATAGTAATACATGTTTCATAAAACGTTTTGTATCGGAGAACAATTACTATTAGAATAACTTTCGTCACGAATTGCTCGCGTAATTACAGAATTTACTTAGCTGCACGGGTTGGTCCCAACGGATTTGAATATCTCACTCAGCGTTCCTTTCGTTCTAATAATCCCCTTCTTCAGTTTGTGTAAGAAAATAAGAAACCAAAGGCAAAATTGAAGGCAACCGGTCGATCGATACAGCTCAAATTGGACGTAATATTCGTGCGTATACGTGAGTAACATGTATAATAGGGTAAACTATACGATTGACATCTCGAACCCTTAATTTCCGTTCGATAAATATAAAAATTGATTTATAAGAATGAAACAAGAGGACGGATTAATCATTTTGATTCAAGATTTTCGGTAGTAAGATACATTGTAAAAAAAATATAAAAGATTCATATTTGATTTAAAATTATCAAAATATTGATCGTAATTAATAGAATCTTAATGTATGGAAGATAAAATATTAATTATCCTGAAGAAGTTTGATAAAATTTATAATTCACTTTTCCGAAAAGTACTAGTTTAAATAATTTAATTGGCACATTTAGCATGGCACTATTTTTTTATTACTTCTTCCATTTAAATTATTAATAAATAATAATTATTATTAATAATAGACTTAAAATTATTAAGACAGTAGAGTTTATATTTTTTTTAATAGTTTTCAATTAAATGATATCGAATACTTGAACCTACGTTAAAAAATAAGTGATTCTAACGAATCGTTACTAAAATTGGGATAATTAGCACAGTGTCAAAGTCAGTATAGTGTACCCTATATCTGTAAAGAACAATTTACTTTCGATAAATCGTCTTGGACGTTTCCTTCGATCCGTTATAGACACCGTTAAGGAACATTAACGTTGCACGTATAATTAAGCAAGGCCCTTTCTAATTACGTGTACGATCAAGAATCTAATTATTCCTCTTTTGGGACGAATTGAATTTATACACACGATACATAGGCGAATACGGTGTGACTTCTCCGTCGCTGTCACCCTCGTCTCCCGTGGGATCGTCTCTGTCCGGTTTCGAGGATCGATATATTTGACTTTTCTCGTACAACGGCACTGGAAGAAACGCGAAGTTTATTTTCGACGGTTCGAGTGAAATTTCCTGGTAAATAAACGTGAAACAGCATTATTGGATTGCAGTACACGAAGCATACACCAGAAATAAAGGATACCAACGCGTCGTTTTATTCTTCGCCATTTTGTTCCATATTATTTGTTAACATTCCGACAATAAAATCGTTCGAATAGTTTCGAGGGCAACTGTGCGAAAAACGAAATGGTCACTTCGTGTATTACGGTCCAACAGCTTCAACTGGGACGTGAGCGAAACTGTTGATTACAGAAGACACGTAGAATAGCGTGGCAGAGCTTTCTAACTGTCCAGGAATATTTACATTCTCGAACGGGAGAATAATGTAAACCGTCGACTGGTACTTTCCGCAAATACCGGTAATTAACATGTAGCAACATGGCTTTATACGTACGGGACAAACTCGGTTTCGCAGTTTCCTCTCTGTCGACGTTTTTCGACGAAGACATGTCGCTGGCGTACTCATCCGCAGCCACTGTACACAATGCTTGAAACGGCAAACCCTCCGTCACGTCGTCCGTTTTTTGCGGAATCTCGTAATTTTGGAGCGGTATCGTGCCGATTACTATACTCGTTCGTAGCTTCAGGTTCTTTTGGAACATTCTGTAGTACCACTCGCTCACGTCCACGCAGGCTTCGACCTTTCGGAAAATGCAAGATTTTTATAGACCGCGATGGACTGAAATAACATCTACAACCCCTCATCATCGCATTAGGGTCACTTCTTTTAAACATTTTTCATTTTTCCTTGTCTGTAATAAAACCAAATGATAGTCTTGTTTTCAGTTATTGCATAATTATTGCAGAAACACGATATGAAATTGTGTGGTTAGGTTACTCTAATTCATGAGGGTAACCTCATGTTTGAATGTGGTCCTAATTCGATGTCTAGGGGCTGTAATGATTTTGCAATTCAATTAATAAAAGTGTGAAGATGGTGGATCATTGTAAAAGTCTTGTTCATGTTCTTCAATCCTCCAATACATCAAACTACCGATTTAGACTTTGCAAAAATGTAAATGTAAAATACAGATATGTGAATGTACCAGTTACGTGAATATAAAATGTATTGAATCTTACAGGTTGATTCGAAAGGGGTCATATTTCTTTCCTTTACTAAAATCAGAAAAGTTGTTCAACTTGCATGAATCGCCCTGTATATTAATTTAGTTTTAATCAAATATCGTGTATTTTCTGTTGTGAAGTAAGATTTTTACAATTACCAAGATAGCGATTTATTAAGAACGAAAAGGGTGCAACAGTAAAGAATATAGGACGTGTGCAGGTCAGAAGAAGTATTGATTTTTGCTATCTAGTATAATAAAGTACAAACGGAGATGTACAAAGGGATTCAAGCAGCATTAATTATAATTTATGGAGGTCCTCGAGTGCAGCTAAATTTAAGACAGTCTCACTTTAAGCGTGTACAGAACGTCGATGATGTTGCAGTGGATCATCCCTGTGGGTGGTACTGCAGGAACGTCAAACGTGACGTCGTACGTGTCAGAATTTTTATTAACAGGCTGTTCTACTTCAACTACGATCTCTTTGTGCTTACGAGATTTTTCCGTGGAATGATAAGTCACCACCTAAGAAAATACGGACCATTTAGAGTGACCGATAACGGTGAAACAGAGATTCGGTAAAAAGGAACGTATCGGGAGCATGACCCAGAAAGTTTTACTGCATCACGCTACTACATCTCGCAAAAAATTCCAAGAGATTATGAGGTCTCATTTTCGCTAAAGTTACTGTAACAGTTTAGGATCATTGGCGTAATTAGGATTTTTATTTCAGGTGTATCAATGTATAACATAGTTATTACAGTAAATTGCTTCTTCTTCTGTAGAATTATTTACATTATTAAAATTCAACAAGTACTTTCAGTTAAAGTATGGACAATTAGTGTTATTGTTTGTAGCATTGTAATTTTTTGAACATAAGTTGACATGACATCTTTTAAAGGAAAAGTATTTTTATTTGCTTCACTAATTTAATACTCTAACTTAGTTATGGTCTACATTCTAATTGAATTAATTCTAATCTAGTAAACATTGTAACTCAGTTCTAATCAAGTTAACATTCTAATCTACTGAACCTAGTTACACCAATGTTTGTAACATGCTAGTAAAAACCATGCAAGCTCTCAATGACAGAAACAGTGTTACTTTTTTCAAAACGATTCTGATTTTCTTAAGCGCCACCGTAGAAGGGTTGTTCATGTCGATCTTTATGGGTATAGTCTGCCCAGGAACGTAACCATGAACCGGAAGGGACATGGATACACTGAGCGGCTCCGTTTGGCCCATGTACACTTTGGACTGTTGAACGTTTATAGGCAACTGAAACGTTATCGTAGAAATATCATTTAACATTAAAATGGTCGGAGAAGTTAAAATTGAAAGGAACGAAATCACGCTATGAAAGCAATATCGTTGTTAGATTTCTACTCACAGGAGCGAGAGGATCTCGATTAAGGTCAAGAATGGGAGCGACCGTGAATGGAATAATATTGGTGGAAAACCGATAAATGGTCGTTACGTCCAACAATGCCCTAATCGAGTACCGTACACGTCCGTATCGGCCCTCGAAACTGCACGGTAGGTTCTCCGGAAGCGTCAGGCTGAACGGGTAGACGCCACCAGTTATCATAGACTTTTCTTTACCATCTATCCGTGACGGGAATATCTGTTAATCCGACATCCGAGTTTCGTGTAGCAATCATGACCAGCCGTGTGTACTCACCGCCTACGAGATAAGTTTCCACGTGAAGGTAATTCTCGAATGCTGAAAACTTGCGACGTATGCCCGCTGATCGATCCGTGAAATACACTTGAGCCTCACCTTTGCATTTCAGTCTGATCCCTGCGTACCAAAACGACTGCCATTTCACACTCTATATACTTCTCCATAAGTCATGGGACATTTACTAATTCTTTACGTTCAAATTTTAAATCAATATTGATCGATGTCCATAAATCTTCTACAGAGTCTCTTCCAATACATCTCCAGTCAAATACATCTACGTTCTAAAATACTACACGTTCTAAAATTTCTCAATGCAGTTAAGCACTGACTGGGAATTTTTACATACATGCTTGAGGTCATTATAATGTATATAAAATTATCAATACAGAGTGCGAAAGAAATAACTCTCTCAGATCAATTCTGAAGTTATAACATAGTCCCATGATATCCCACGATTTATAGAGAGATACAGTCTTGAGTTGAAATTTAAATTCTAATTTGGATCCATCAGATCATGCGACGTAGCTTAAAATATTCCTTTCAGAAGAATTTCATTTACAAGGCCTGAATAATAGATACCCAGATATAAAGATTTTTAGATTTCATTTCCAATTTAACTAAAAGTCTTGAAAATCAAATTAGAATTCATATTTCTGTTCGAATTGTCATGGTTGATTTAACAAGCACTACGGACACATTTATTCGATTGCTATTTGTTCTACAAGCGTTCCTGCAATACCAGTATCACGTTGTATATGGTCTTATTGCGTGTGCACGGCGATAATAAACTTTTTAGGTCACCCGTTATGTAACGCGATCGATGGTACGTTTGGCAGGCGTTCGACTCGAACAGGAGAGAGATTTTTGTGATTGCGAAGCGACAACAAGAGTAAACAACGCGAGAATAAATATAAAGTTGGTCGTGCCTCGTTACAACAAGCCAATGGAATATCTTCTCGTTTTTTCGCGTCGACGTTGCTCTCGATATATCGAAGTCGAGAGATAGCAGCGTACACCACCCTCTGATTGTAAGGGAGTGAAACTTAAAACCAATTGTCTCGTTTCGTGGCAAATTTATATGCCAGTCCGTGCTTTTGTTGATCAATTTCTTATGTCTTTTGTAGATACATTTATTATTTTTATTTGTTTATAACTTTATGACTGCTGTTGTTTACAAATGTTACATTAATTCTCTATTCCGCAATTTCAATTTATAGTAACTGTAAAGCAATCAGTAGTGAAATTTTTTATCGTAATTTTATATTGCAATAATTTTGCTTATTTCAGAAGTTACTGAAGATAACAGTATTTTATTGAGAAATGATATTCTAATAATTTACTAGACTTCGATATCAGAACTTTCATATTTTAACAACTTGATATGGCAAAAGAAAATGTAGAAATAATATTTGTATTTTTAAAGCTTAAAACTTGTTGAGCATTTATTAATCTTTGTCTGTGAATTATGGTTATGTAATGTGTTATTAATATTTAAATTGAGAGATCTTACCTAGTGCGCTCACAGGTTCATCCACATCTAGGTGAACATTGCCTGAAATCTTTTGTCCACTGTAGTACACCTGCTGAGTATGATCGAACGCGATGTCGATACGTCGGAAGCCAATGCTAATCGTAACAAAACGTATTGGTAAAAAGGTTCCATCGCTGTTGATCGATGGAAAAATAATTGCGATTTATATCCGTCAGTTCCGATGTTTTCTATATTGAATCTACCAAAATTCATTCATCTCTGTTATTCTACGTTTTTCAATTTTCAATCTTTTAAATTCTTCAATTTCTGAATGTTTACGTTTTCAAATATTCGATGCTTTCACATTCTCAAATTCTCTCATCTCCAAGTTCTAAAGTTTTTAATTGTCACATATCTAAATTTGCAAATTTCAATCTTCAAATTCCTAAATCCCTAGATTCTCAAGTGCCCAAACTGTCATCTCAAAATTCTCAAATCCCTAGATTATCAAGCCCCCATATTGTCACAGCCACAAATTCTCAAATTCCTAGATTCTCATATCTCTAAATTCTCAAAGTTCAAATTTCAAATTTCGAATTTTCAAATCTGCAGATCTCCAAAATCTCCGAAATCTCCAAATCACCAAACTAAAGCTAACTAAATTCCAAATTCTAAACTATTTAAATTCGAAAGTTAATAATTGACCTATGAAATACTAACAAATGATTGGTGCTCCTTCCCCTACGTCACGATTCTCCCTAGGGAGACCAAGCTCGACATATGCACAAGTACACAATTAACTAAAAGCATTAAAAGTACCAAAAACCGCAATTACTTTTGCATTATTCTAACTTCATATACCTTTTAGATAACGTAGCAACGATGGACTGATCAGCCTCCGTTTGATCCGTTTCCTCCATCCTGACACGTGTACAACCCCTTAACCTATTTCGTATTCATCCAAAAGTCCAACTGAATTTAAAAGTACACTGTCGTAGGCACCATAATAGTCTCAAAATAATTTACAGATCTAAATCACTCATTTCTACACGAGGACACCTTCGAACACTATCTATCCACGAACTTCCGATGTCACGTCACGTCACATCCAAGACAATCTTCATCCCCGGACAAGTTTTCAGAATTCTCGAAACGGAATTCGGGGCCGCACGTGAAACCGTGATCCAGGAAGAAGTGAAGCGTACATGCCCAGTTATCTTGCCCGGACGAAGTGAGATGTTTGTTGACAAGATACCAAAATTGCAGCGAGTCCTGGAGCGATGGCGACGCATGCGTCAGTCGGTTCGCCAATATCGTGGCGACATTCTGTCGCGTTAGTGGAGAACAACCTTTGCTCTTTCACCTCCTCTGGCCCGGATAATCGAAGGACTCTGGTTCGGACTGCAACCTCTTCCTCACAGGTGGATGCATGCCGCAGTGGCGTAACTCTGAATTAAGGACGGGCAGCGGGTAATAAGGGCACCTGTATCGACCAATTGAGGATCACCAACGGTGACTTGCAGCGTTTAAATTTTGCCGCATCGCTGACACTTTTGTGCCGTCTCTGATGCGCTCCTGTGTTCCACGTGAGAACACCGCACGAAAATCACCTAAGTGTCAGCAACTTTTAACCCCATTTCGCCTCGACGCTTTCTGATTCAAACGTTCATGGATTTCTTCGATGAAGGCTATTTTGTTGCTTTTAGGTTTCTTTGTATTCGTGGAGCTTGTATTGTTAGATAGTATTGTAGATGTTCTAGCAGAGGTTTGGACTAGTCAAGGGATGATTAGCGACAGACGCGAGGACACTGGGTACCTATGGGTTTAGTCTTAACTTGAAAATTTTTGGACGTTCTTATGTTCCGACATTAACAAATTTCTAAATTACTAAACTTGAAAATTCATTTATATGTTTCTAACTCATCACACTTCCAAATTGTTAGATCTCTAAATGTCTGAATTTGGAAGCTTGTACTACTTGTTTTACTTACAACTAACCAGTCAGTCAAGCTCGTGAATGTATCAAGAAAGTAACATAAATTCAACCTAACAACCAGGGATTTGTTCAATTTTGCCACAGAAAAGTTTGTCTTCGCTAATGGCACTATTTACAAGAAAATCTTCGAAGAGTGATAAGTATTTTAGTTATAAAAGTTTCTCAAAATTCAGCGTGTACAAAAGACACACGTTTATTGATATGACGTGGAAGGGTATTCGAGGAGTTTGTTAAAAATGGCGACACGAAGTGAATTTATGATACGACCCCGACCCATTCGTTGAATTTCACATTAAGAATTTACATATTCTTCTGTCTCCTTATTTCAACGTAATTCTCCTCACACTCCCTTTCGGCGTTAGTTTTACATAAATGGGAGAAATTTCAAATTCCAACGCGAGAGCCAGAAGACATCGCTGAAAATCCCTTTGACTTCCTTCCCTGTCGGTACTAATTAATGCATCGTAAATTCAAACGAACTTAGTACCTTTGGACAAGGATTATGATATTGCGGTACCTTTTTCTAAATTAAGAACGCGTGCAGTGTGTCTGCGTTGCATGCTTGCATGTCGAATGCAGCGAATTTGAGCGCGTCGCGTTCAAAATTCAAGAAACCGACCAAAAGATCTCATTAACGTTCTCTCGTCCACGTTTTCGTAGATCCATAAAAAACATCGAAAGGTAGAATTATGATTTTATGATTCGGTATGCCTTTGAACCGATAGACCTTTCAAATTTTAAAGCTGGATTTTTCAAGCTCTTCAGGATCATCTTTTTTCTCTTTTAATTGCACTTGAGGAATTTTCAAATTTACGAACGTAGAATCGTAGGAATAGTTTCCACTTTTCCTAACAAATGTGGAAAAGTAATTTCAAAAGTTAGGAATTTGATCATTTCGAAAATAAAAAACTTGATAATTTAGAAATTCAGAATAAATTTCCTTACACTGAATTTTCCCTGAAATGACATGTACTAAACGATGCTAAATCAAATAGTCCTTGATGCCAAATGAGATACTCCATTTATGTAACCTGCTTCAGATCTAACCCAACGCGCAATGATTCTCAGGTATCGAGGTGAATGGTAAAACCTTCTCTTCCCACGTCTTTTCCCCTAGGGACGGTCAGGATATTCCGCATCGTCTAACTACACAAATGAATGATTTTGATGAAATGTCTCTGCGCCAGATATCCACATTCGCTTTTCTAGCGAAAGTAACAAGAGTGACATTGCATAACTGACTGTGCATTTTAAACAGGAAATTAAACCACAACTTCTAATTACGAAACACGTGGACTATATAGCATAATTATCGGTTTACTCTCGCGGTACCTGTTAACCAACATGCAATCAATACAACTTCCATGTGCGAGACTCTTTTATAGACAGAACAGAAACTAATTAAAAATGTGTCACGATAAACTGCCGCATAATATAAGCATATAATAAACAGAATAATTTAAGCATAATTGAGTATATGTTCAAAAAGAACCTAGAAGAAGCTTATGAAGAACTTAAGAAATTAAATCAAACTAAAATTTGTGATACAGGAAAATCTTGACTGCGACAATCCACGTGTTAATCCGTTGTTTACTCCGTGGATATAAACCGTGTGTAAAGGTTGCGATTAAAAAGGAAAAGGGATAAAAGGAGGAGGTTCGATGTAAATCCACGTCGTTACGCACGAATAACCCTGTAACGTCATCGAGTACCTCCTTGGGCACGGTATCAGGCTTGTATCTGTGTAGCATGGTAACCAGATATTGGCCAGAATTAATTACATGCGCTCTGGCAAGGAGCGTTGTAGCCGTGATAGAGGCGACTTTAATTAGTGATCTCGCTCTCGACGGTTCTTTTCGAAGACGGTAAATCAGCCGGCTCCTCGTCTTACACGTAACAAGAAAATTTCACAATAATGCACTGCCATCGATCGTCGGTTCTATCATTTGAATGGATCGTAAAAGGCTTAGGGGTGCAGGGGGGAGCTCCATTGGTCGGCGTATCGTACACATCGCAATAACTCTTCCACTTTCTGCTTCGCTCATTGTGCACCGTTAAAGAAACCGCGGTGAACGAGTGCACTCGGGATTCTAGATCGAATTTCAAGCAGCTTACGTACACGTACGTTGATTTAATGCGAGTGCGAATCCCAGGAATTCGATACACAGGCTATCGTATACCCTGCTGTTACGTTAAATTATCGTTTTATGTTTCGCGTTGCGTACATTCGCGCGTCACCGAGGACGAGTCATATTCTGCGAAATGCTTTTAAAGAGGTAATTGGAATCTGGGGATATACAGATTTAGGAGTACAACGATCTAGGAATGTGGAGACACGGCGAATCGGAAAATAGAGATTTGACGATTAGAAATATGAGATGTAGGAATACGTATAAGGATCTGGGGATATGTGAATGTAGGAATTTAAAAATGTAGGGTTACAGAAATATGAAAGACCATTTCGGGACCTGGTGATCTAGGGATTTAGGGATACAGTCGATATAGGGATTTAGAACTTAAATCCAGTATTAATTATTCGTTGAAACTAAAATATTTGTATAGATTTAATATTCAGTCACAGAATACCGGCTCTCTTTCATCTGACAAAAATCCCTTTAACGCTAAAGCTGGTTACATATTCGCTTTGTATTCGACGAATCCTTTCAAATGTCCTTTATCAACTGATACCAGAGAAAGATGATGTTAATCCTGGCTAATAATGCCTAGTCTTGTCGCGATAGATATTTCAGTCTAAAGGCAAAACTCCCATCTCGTATTATTAATGCCGACATGATGGTCAAAGTACTGGCAGTAGAAATTCTCGTTGGATACGTTTTCATCGGATTAAATTGGAATTACTCCTTCCTTTACTAACGATTTATCTCCTACCATCGATAAAACGTGCATGAAATATTTCAACAAACAAAGTTAATCCTCTTTTAATAGGACCAAAACGTATTTAGTATTATCCTGACATATTATTTATGTCCCGTTGCGATACGAGTATTCAGTAATTTTCTTCGAACACATAAATTTTCAACGGGTTGTTTTCCAAAATTTATTGTACTTTAGTCATATTCACGTTTCAATTGGGTAATATTCAGCGTATAAAGCTAGACGAGTATATAGTTACAGAGTAGAGGACATATTTCGAGTAGACGGATGATTAATCGATTATGACAGTTTGTTCACTTCGTATATTTTATTTCATCTTTCTTCTATTTTGGACGACATCCAAAGAAGTGACAGTTTTATCATTTACTCTCTTCTATGGCACTTCTGGCTTTATGACTTGGCTTACTTTCCAGAAAGAGATCAACCTATTCTTGCTTTACTAGATCCTGAAGAAACAATGTACTTTGTTTTGTCGACTAAGGGTTGGAGTTTGATAAGTGCCTTCGAAAAACAAGTAGGAAGGTGGGACGATTGATTGTCTTACGAACCAGATCTCCGACAAAAACTGAACCAATAGATTCTCGCAGAAGAGACCATTAACCGCAAAAATACGTAACTGTTTGTGTTTGATGGAAACTGTATCAGCAAAACATCTAATTTAACGAAAATAACAATCAGAGCCTGTGTGCAACCTTTTACACATTTTGTAATATGAGAATACAATGTTCTTATTATACATTAGAATATTATATTTTATTATTCTTCATTTTTAACCTAATCGCAATAATTGAGCTTATGTGTGGTGATCAGTGGCACCGTTCGAATTATACAAAACAAATGTATTCTTATTTTTATTATTCTTAGTAGTGTATAGTGAATTATTATTCGTAAAAAATTATTAGAATATATAATTATTGGCTTATTATTTATTTGAGTAATTTTGAATAACGACTGCAAAATCACTTTAATAATATTGCGAATATTTGCAAGATGAATGGAGAGCATAATATAAGTTCTGACATGAATTAATGTTTTATTGTCAATAATAAATAATTTCTTGAAACCCATACGTCATCGCAGAGCAAATTGCAATACCCATTATAACTTGCTCGTTAAATCCATTCCTCTAATCATTTAATCCGACCTGAAGAAAAACGTCCGCACAATTACGAACAGCAAAACGGTCGGTGTTCATTTTAATACACGTTGCTACGCAAGGACAAAAATGATGCTACAACGCAGGCATAAGGCTTGTCAGAGAAAGAGGCGGGTAAAGAGGTGCGGTAATTATTATCATTGGAATTTATGGTGACACCGGGATTACCCTTTCTCCGTGTTCAGTGTCGTGGAACTGCAAGAAACTATTATTACCCTAGCTCGTGTTTCTTATTTTACCGTGCCTCCTATCCCGAAGGACCTCTTTCCGGTCTGAAGTCATAAATCACCTCTTTGCCGTCACTATACTCGATCCATGGTGTCCAAGAAGCGTTCAGTCCAAAAAAGGGGAAAAAGATTAACAGGAATCGAACGATACAGGTGGACGTAAGAAAATTGAAGCAGCAACTTGATATCACGCGTGATGTCGGTAGACAGGACCTCGATCGTCTTACCGTGCAAAATGATTCATAGGAAAGTGGTGGCTACCGTGATCGATGTAGGACCCTTCTAATTCCTCGTCGAGGTAGTTGATACAAAATTGAAGTGTTCGATACTGGAAATAATAAATTTCATAAACACCGATATACCTACGTCACACCATATGTGTATCTATAATGACACATCATATGTGTATCTATAGTGCTCAGAATTTGCCAGTATAAAATTTGTATCTATGTTTATAATTAATAAAGAGTGGTTATCAAAGTGATTTAAAATGACAAAGCGCATAATTCACTATTTTGCCAAGTGACAACTTTCGTAGGAGTTGAACATGGAATAAAGGGGAGTACGTTTGCCAGAAAATTAACAAGGCTGTACGACTTCTGACGGACTCCGAAGTGGCACTTAGGTGTAATTTCCAGACGATCGCTGCAGTTGGTTGCTGCAACCCTTTATCTCCGTCTAACGAAGCTGCGGTCCGAGATTGCGGCACGTGGAACATCAGGAACTCGTTAGTGCGTGAAGCATCCAGGTATTCCGGAAACTAACTCCATTTACCAGCTGTACCGCGAACCTCGGTGCAGAGCAGAGAGGCCTGACCGAATTAGAACGTTCGTCCCTTCGAAACGTAATTTACGTTTCCGCCAGGATGCATTGATTTGTGGTGGTTCCGCAGCTACGAGCATCCGAATCAAAAACGGTCGCAATTTCATGCGATTCGCGCTACTTTTCAAACTAGACACCCGTTGAATGACCAAACGTAGATTTATCTTTCGAATTTTATTCGCATCGATTTACTTTGTATTCGTTAGCTGCCAATTGCGAGCAAACATTGCCGTTCTTTTTTTTACGAGTTAGTTGATTTCGTTTATAAATAAAATAATTCTTCTTGCGGATCACCTATATGTAGAATTCAGTTTTTAGGTAAATATTCGACACTCTTCTCGACCTAGTTCAATCCGTTTGTATTTAATTCATTTTATATAGCTTGCTTATGGATATACCCAGGTTTAGATCAAAGTGGGTCGTTTTGCATTATTATTATCCCTACGTTGACCCTATGCTCGGTTGAAAGAAATATTGATCACGTTAAAAAAAGAAAATGCTAAACTTTTTATAAAATTACATATGTACTTCACTATTCTCTGTTAATTATTATCCCCTCACTATCTTTGCTTCATCATCTCAATGATCATCCAAAGAAATCGTATTATTTAAAAAGAAATGCAACTTTGTTTAAAAGATAGTTTCTAGTTTGAACCATTTCAATCTATGTATTTCAATCCTCATTTCAAGTTTCAAAACTGATCACATTTGATCGATTGGTCCAAACACACGAAGCTCGATAAGATATACCCGCTCATCATTTCATCCTCATTAAATATGGAAGTTAATGTAACAAGTTCTACAGGTGCCCCGCGAAAATCGTTCGATACATTTATCGAATAGCGACGTATAATTGTTCATTCTGAATGTATTACTAGTACACGGAGATTACGCGCTATTGTCTCGGTCTAATAGCTGCATGTTGACATAATTAATAATACGTCACCCGTGCTAGAACGTGTTGGGTAGCTGTCAGCAATATTCCACGGTGCATCGGTTGCCTGGTTATCATGTAAACTGCATTACCTGATTAAACTAAAGATCGGCGTACGAGCTCTGTAACAGCTTAAGATTGAATACCATGTGTGTGGTTACATTAAAATTTGTAACATTATGACAGTGAAGTACTTTTAATTCGTTATATTCATTCTACCTTTCACTTTATAGTGGTTACTGGTTTCTTAGGGTGTTTTTATGAAAACATAATATAGTGTTTTCATATAGTCGATTCATCACAATTAAGTAAATAGACTGGAGTGGAAATTTTAGGGTTTGGAGCAGATTTTAAACAGAATTTCTATATTTTATGTATAGAGTAATTCACCCGTAAATTGATTGATTCATAGTCTGCTCCAGTAAAGCGACAGCCATTTTACATCGAGAATATCGGTGAAACGCTTACGTAGTAAATTTCAATTAACTTCAAGCTTCAAATTCATGTGCCATAAGTGATATTTGGGGTACATTTGTGTCATCAAAAGCACATAATATTGTGTGCTTCGACATTATTGCTCCACTTGTCGATCCATGTTATAGTAAGAAAATTAATGAAAAGTTTATGAAGATATCTTACTCGAAATCCATTATAAATGTTACAAGATTGCCATGTCAAATTGATCGTTCGTTAATTGTCAGTCAGCCATTTTACAATAGAAAAATGAATGAGAAGTTTATCGAATTTCAAGCATCATATCATGAGTGCAACCGCAAGAATCATTTATGTAATCAAATTTGATACGAAACGACTTAATACAGTGATTGCAGCAACAATATTTCATCAGATCCGTTAAAAGCCAATAACACACGAAACGGTTCCACGCGTGTCTGACACTAATGGCGGACGATCAAGATGCAGCAGTTTATCCGAACGCACACGTAACGAGAGAGAAAGCGATGGAGAATTTATGCACCATCTATTCGGAATTGTAACGTTGGAAGTGGTGCTCAAGAGATGGCAAATAAATTTCATGCCGAGGAGAGAAGCGCGAATACAAAGTTGGCCGGTACTAGTTTCACGGTACGATAGTTCCGCGAGTAAAAGCATGTCGTATTTAAGGGATATATACGTATATAGACGGGACTCTGTGTCCACAACGAAACCATCAGAAACTCGGTCAAGAAGCATCGAGGAAAACACTCGGTTACGCTCGCGTTGTGAAACGAGCTTGAGTAGGAGAGAAGTGGGTACTTTAGACTCGTTTAGGTTCCTCAACGTTGCTCCCTTGCTCGTAATATCCCCCGTCGCGTTGTGCGGATATCCACACGAAGTCGTAACGCGAAGCTTTCGACCAAGTGCCATCTTATTTTTCGACCATGATCGTACGCTTCATTAAATTTATTCGAGTATTCCGCCGGATTACGAAACAATTTTTTTGAATTTTGCGCGGCCATCTTTTAAAACACGCTGTCGTGGACAGAGTAACGAAGAATAACTGGATTTGTAACATTAATATGATCATCATGAGTTGGTGAAAATTAACTTCCAAGATTATAGATGGATCTTGAAATTTTAAAACTTTATAAGATTTATGAAATTTTATTTTGAAATTCTTGAACACTGGGTAACTTAATGCAATTCCAATTCTAATCTAATCTGACTTCCCAATCCAATTCTAACCTTACTTAACTTAATCTAATACAATGAATCTTAAGATCCATCTCTTAATCTAATCTAGTACAAACCCATTTTCAATCGAGTTATTATATTAATATTAACAGATGAGTCCATTTGTATCCATATGAAATATGTATGATCTAATATCAAAATTAGATTGTTAAATTTTCTTGTGAGGAGAACCTTTTCATCTGATCAAAAGGTCATAATAATACGTAAATTGATATTCAACCATTTCTATTTGCCACGTTTGCCAGTGCAGAAAGGACATTTTCAACTTCGACCACATTATTCTACAAACACACGAAGTACACAGAACATCATACACGTTACAATTGTCCCAAGTAATTATCTCGTTCCATTCGTGTGCCAACGAGCGAGGGTGTACACGGGGTCGGGGTGTTAACGAACCGGACAATGAGTAGTCACGGTTCGTTAGATACTCAACAACCAAATAATTAGCAAGTCTATTTGGAGCCCCATGTGTCTGGATTTTGGACATCACGCAGCACCTTTGCCAGGCGTCATTTTACGTAATCAACCTTTGGCTACTCCTCGTCTTATCGAGCTTTCACATTGTCCCTTTACGTGACCATTTTATACGGCAGAGAAAATGCTTGTATCTGTCCTTCCTTCGTGTATATTGGTCAAGAGATACGGTTGACTGGCATTGTGTTCCAGAATAGATGTATTGACAACTGTGTAACATTCACGCAACAATAGGCACACCGCGAGTGAGAAGAATGATAATAGCTTGCAGAAATACAATAGTACGACGTATACAATAAAATTGATATAACTCTTCTAGCTCTCTGATCTTCTGATGATTATACTGCAAATTTTGAAATTTAGATGTAATTTTATTTCTTAGGTGAGAAATATGATGGGTTTATTTTACATTACCAAGTTTCTAATTTCTAAATTTCTAATTTTATATATCGCCAAATCACCAAGTCCACAAATATCCAAATCCCTATGTTCCCAAATATCTACATCCCCAAATCATTATGTCACTAAGTCCCTATGTTCCCAAATATCTACATACCCAAATACCTATATCCCCAAATCCTTATACCCCCAAATCCCTGCATCCCCAAATCCCTACATCCCCAAATCCCTACATCCCCAAATCCCTAAGTCCCCAAATTCTCAAATTCCCAAATACCTATATCCCCAAATCCTTATACCCCCAAATCCCTGCATCCCCAAATCCCTACATCCCCAAATCTCTACATCCCCAAATCCCTACATTCCCAAATCCCTACATCTCCAAATCCCTAAGTCCCCAAATTCTCAAATTCCCAAATACCTATATCCCCAAATTCTTATACCCCCGAATCCCTACATCCCCAAACGTAGGTTTGAAGAATTGAATATAATACGTGAATAAATCTGAACAATCTTGATAATGGAAAATTTGTTGAAGAACGTAGTTAACAGAAGTTTGGAACATCGTTTGCCCGCGACTTATAAAGTGTTTAAAATAGAGGTATTAAACAAAATGCTGACGTGTCGAGAAAGTGACGTACACTCGCAGGCAGAAGATTCGAGGATAAAGGAGAAGCAGGTGTGGGTTTATGCAAGACAAGCATTTCGCTGCATAATTTCAGTCTTAAAGTGCACTTTATTAAAATAACAACCACGGAAAACAAAGTTAAGTCAACCGGAACTGGTTGATCCGAAAGCTCTTCGTTTATTACAAAGATACATATTGTTCTCTCATTTTTTTAATAAAATATAAATATTTATATATAGGAACTTTT
The DNA here is from genome assembly GCA_036983795.1 of Megachile lagopoda. NCBI lineage: Eukaryota > Metazoa > Arthropoda > Insecta > Hymenoptera > Megachilidae > Megachile > Megachile lagopoda. The sequence continues at coordinate 6,712,496 of CM072797.1, read as the reverse complement.
CAACCCTTAAGTTTATCATTATTATTTATTTTATAACGTATAGCTTGACGTTTATTTTGATATAAATTATATCACATTCATTCACTGTTTAACAGTTATCTTTGGCATGAGTAAATACTGATTATCTTCTGAAACATAAAAATATAGAAAAATGAATCAATTATTATCGAATGTTTTATTCGATATTTAATTATAAAGTGTACATTTCCTAATTTTTTAATTTAAAAATGTGAGTATACGTAAATTTTGAAATTTGGTACTTTGTATTATACATTGTCTAAATTTCCAAATTTGAGAATTGACAACCTTGAAAGATTGAATTTGTAAATTTCTCGATTTGAAAATTTCTAAATTTGAGAACTTGTAATTTTTGAATTTCAGAACTTACAAATTAGCAAATGTAAGTACTCCATAAATTTGAACCTCAATTGTCCCTTTTCCTCGACCCTAAATGATATAAAATCTTACCTTCGAATATTCCTCGCTGTGGAATCCTTCCATTTTCAAAATATTCTATAATTATCAAAATCAATAGCACCCAAAAAATCTCGGTGCAATTGAGTAACTACAGGTACCGTGATATGCTCATCCAACTTGATATTCAATTGCTCTTCGAAATTGAGCGAAAATTTTGGAACGTTCTCTTTGTTCACTCTGTTAAGTCTCTTGTACTTTTTCACTCGAGTTTGCAGCACCAAAGGTGTGTTCTCCTCCGTTTGTTTCTCTGCAAAATTCACCTGTCTGCTGCAATTATTATTCTGTTCTCGCAAAGGAACTTCGTATTTCTCCACCACATTACTCCTAAATCGATGTAAAATAAGTTTCTTCATCGGCAATGTGGGAGAGCTTGAAAATTTCGAAATTTCTGCTCGATTATTATTTGCATCTTCAGACAAGTTTCTTTCTACCCTTTCCTCGGATGAGACTTCAATTTCAACCTTGTTTTCTTTCCTGAATTTTTTCCTAGTTTCATTTAACAAGTTCACAGGTAATTCTGAACAGGTCCTATTCAGGTAAGATTTTAGTTTTCGATTCGTAAAGAAGTTTATTAGAGGTACATTTTCAATGTCGAAGTCGCTGTAAGAGAGCAGATACTCCACACTCATTGTTGCTTTCAATTGTCTCTTTAATATTTGGTTCTTGATGCAAGTCTTTTGTAAAAATTGCTGCTCGAAATGCAATTCGCACGAATTGGTTATTTGTGTCGAAGGGGTGTGATCGATCGACTTTTTGGTAATTTTGTATTTGGATCTTGATGTGATTGTGTGTAACCTCGTTTCAGGATGTGCTATCTCGCAGTGCACGTAATAATCACCTTTGTTGTAAAATTGCGTTCCTGAAATAACATTTAACGATTTCATTTATATTTTCTACAGAGCGTTACAAGATTAGTTTATACAGAATAATATTTTACTCAGAATTTAATATTTAAATTGTCAAAACACTTTGCTATAGGGACATCGTGTACATACATGTCTACATTAAATAAAATTGCAAGTTAGATTCCAATGTCACATGTACATCTACATTAAATAAAATCAAAATTTGAATAAGAATGTCACGTGTATGTATACATTAAATAAAATCAAAATTTGAATAAGAATGTCACGTGTATATATACATAAAATATCACAATTTGACAACGTTAGAAAATGTCGAAGAACGTCATATGTAAAATGGCGCGACACATTGTACACCCTTCGAGTCGCAAAATACTTGAGTCATGTGTCGCGTGTGGGGTCGACGATAATCAATCCATCAGATGAAAAGAAATGGCGCGAGGATATTGACAGAAGAACACCAGGGCTATTATTGCACAATGCTCCAAAAAGAAAGAGTCGAGCCTTTTATCTTGCGAAACAGACAAACAATGATTCCAGAGATCTCGATGGCTCGGTTTGTTTGGGTATAGTGGAGACTATTGAACACTCTCCGAAAATAAAAGACCTTCTTCACGCTTTAGAAATACAAAATCGTGGCAAGAATTGCGGGAAACTGGCAACGAATATTATTATTAGACTGCAAAAGTTTATTCAAGCGCGATATGCAAAATGCGGTATACATGAATAGGAAATTTATATAATTTTTTATTGATATATTCGTATAACTGCATCGTAATGCAAAAATTGTTCCAAGCGTATCAAGTTATTGTATTATTAATTTATCAAATCTTTATAAGTATGTTAAATTATTAAACGATTTTAATCTATGACTTTGCATATATATTTTTGCAAATACAATCTATGAATTTATCATATAAAATATCATTATTACTCAACATCATTTTGAGCGTCATTCTTCATCTTTAATTTATTACTTTGTTTTTATAAAAATTAAAGTCCTACAATTATTATTAGAAAGCAACGTTTATATTTTACAATATAGGACTTGTGTCATAATAAAAAAAGAACAAAAAGTGGTATGATAATAAGAAAAGTACGTTTATAATTATTAATATGAATAATTACCGCAACAAACGTATAGTTTCTTGTTCCAATGGATCCTCTGTTGATGACGTTCCACGTTAAATCGTCGATTGCTTTCGTATTTGCAATCGGAGCAGGTGTAAATCTTTTCCTCTTTTGGGACACATCCTTTTGGTACGGAGTTGCCATTTTTATACGGGATACTGAAATTGCGTATCAATTATTTGCTTGTGCGCTACACTTCCGTGGAAGATTCGAGGACCTCGCAACAACGCAAAACTGAACAGTTCACGAATTCACAAAAATCACACAAGAATTTACAGGAACATTTGACGTGGTCTTCATACCACGAACAATAAAATTATTTTTTGACAGTACACCACAATTCACCAATTCTCACACTACAATTATTTTAACAATTTTCAGAAACTTTAATTAATAAGGTTTTAGAAAGTCATGAACCTCTTAATAAATATAAATTTAATGTAATATATGATTTTTCAAACACGATATATCAAATACGATTTCTCTGTTATGACTTCAAATATGATTTTTACAATACAATTACAGCAATGATCTTTCAGATACAACTACAATGATATTTTTCGAATATGATGTCAAATGAAATTGTCACGTACAATTTTTTAAATGCAATTTCAAATAGATTTCCGACGACCGATTGTTCGAACACTTCAAAGTAGCAATTTTCTAAGATAACAGCAGGCTCAGTTTGCCATTGTTCGCGAAGGTAGAAGTATGACGGTCCTTACATGTTCTGACTCCCTTTGTAAACTCTCATTGTTCGTCAAAGCAGTTCAAAGTATGCAAATTTATGAGGATCTGTAGGTTATACTGTCAGTCGAAATCTTGACGATGTTCTCCGCACGCGTAGCGATGACTAACTGAGGCGGTGGTAAGAAAGTTCAAAGGGAAGGATCACGTTTGACAGTATCGAAACCGAACGCACGTGCGGTCAAAATGACGAGATCCTCGATTTCTTTGCGTGGTCGGCAAGCTTTGTTCTACTTGCATCAAAATAAAGTTGTATCGATAGTCAGTTGTTTCGTATCACCGACATAATAAACAGACTTTTCAAAGGAGAATGTCTTACTGCCTTTTATTTTCACATTCTGTTCTTGATGCTTTCTGACTCCCTTGTTTTTACAATATACATTGCAAAAATTAACATTATAATTTTTATTACAACACTCGTGACGCACAATACTGTTGATATGACGTGTTTTCATTGGAATTCAATATTGGCTTCAATTCTTATTTCAAATCTGTATGATGATCGCTGAAGACAAAATGTGTTTAACGTTTTAACTTTCGCTAGGTGTCTTGTAGCAATAATTAGCTAGCCGTGAATGACGCAATTGCCTAGATTTAATAAGAGGTTCAGTGACAGATACTTGATATTAATGGTTCGAAATGGAACACTGTTCGATTTATAATTAAATCGTATGGTAAACGTGTTCGACTAATTTTCTATCTGCATTCTCGGTAATACTACATTTTCTATATATCCGAAATGCGCATCCCTGAAACACTTTCAGTGTCGTTCAACCAGGAGACGCCATGCATTTTAAGCGGTGTCTATTTGGCGGGAAGTCGCGAGGAACGAATTTCGATAGGTCAACACGATCCTTGAATAATAAACAGCGTTAATTGTAGACGTGTACGCTGCTCCTTCGGTTTATATAAGGTGCTTACCATCTTTCCGGTCTATTTCTTGAAAATCGTAAACGAATCCAGTTCACCCTTACTGTATTTTAAACTTCGGGAGGAAATGTCTTTTCGATCTTACGGAAATTGCATTTTCTTCTTAGGTGAATGCAAACGATCCCTCTGTACTCGACTAATTTAACACGATCGACTCGTTTAACGAAACTGATTACAAATTGCATTCCACGATTTCTACCCTTCATTTAGTAATTTTATTAGATTTACAAATTCTTGTACATTTTAATCTTTCAGTGGAAGGGACGTGTGGGGATATAAGGATTTGGGGACATAGAGATTTGGGGATATAGGTATTTGGGGATGTAGATATTTGGGGATATAGGGATTTGGGGATGTAGAGATTTAGGGATATAGACGTTTGGGAACATAGGTATTTGGGGACATAGGGGTTTAGAGACATAGAGGTTTGGTGACATAGGGATTTGGGGACGCAGGGGTTAGGGATCATAGGGATTTAATGACATATGGACTTGAGGATATATAATTTTGGGGGTGTGTAGATTTGGAGATATATGGATTCGGGATGATAGAAATTCGACGATATAGCGATTCGGGGTTATAGAAATTCAACGATTATAGGATTTGAGGATATAGAAATTCGGCGATATAGAGTTTCGGCTCTACAGAGATTCGAGGATATAGGAATTTGGAGAAATTCGATATAGGAATTCAGGTTAAAAGTTTAAGATAATAGTGATTAGATATAAAGATTTACTACACCAAATACCTATGTACTTTGAGATATTGGGCCATAGAGATATATCTATGAACCTAAGATTCTGAATTTAAAGACTCAGTAAATTTCTCAAATTTCCCAAATTGAAACTTCCCAACCTCCCAAATCCCAAAATTCCCGGATCGACTGAAAAGAGTCTCCCACCTAGTTACGCCAATAACAATCGGAAGCGTCTAAAAAATGTGACCACCCCGGATAACGGTACATTAAGAACACGCTCGAGATCAAAGTATCCCGATAACAGTTTGGTCGCGTGTTAAATTGACCCATTGCGCGTGGTACATTTTCGCGATTAAAAGGCAACGGGACAATGTTATAGAACCGAGTACAAGTCGAAGAAGGCATAGTTGCATTACACGGTATATGCAATACCCGTACAAGCATTATACCGTGACTCGTAGCCGAGTTGCTCGTGCAAAAAAGTGCACTGTTCGATCTCGAGAGAAATACGTAGTTCTGTGCAAGAGAAGCCTGCTACCGGCCACTGAACTCGCGACCTCGAGAGTCAAATACTTCTCGAAGACGAGATACAAGTCGTCGAGATATATCCTCCTCGTAAAAACTGGACCCTGAAGCAACCTTGCTAGTCTCAACGTAGCCTTGCATGGTAACTTGCAATCGTACCGATCTTGTAAAATTTAAACCGCCGGTTCCGTACTCACGGTGTACGCTCGATTTCATGAATTCCCGATCTTACCTTTCGCATTGTGATCTTTCTTTCGTAGTTACTTTGTTCGGAACAATGGCGGAGCTAATTACACCGTTACATTCACGGTTAGTACATTTATGGTTACAATTGTTTTCGAAAGTTTCATCCGATACTTTGATTCGTTTGTGTTTTGTTGGCTGCCTTTTGATATTTATCAGTCATTTTTAGTGGTATGTTCTTACTTAAGGTTTTTTATTTTTTAACGAGGTCAAATTATTGTGCAGTGGGTTACGATGAATTTAGAAAATTGGTAATTTACGAACTTGATCATTTTTGTCGTACTTGTCTAACTTCGTCGTTTTCTGATAGAGTTTATCTAGAAATTCAGAAGTTTAAGTAAAGGTAATTTGAATTCTATAAACAGTTCCTTTTCCATCTCAGTTTAAACCTTCGATCAATTGTACTTTTTCACCTCAACTTTAATTCTGAATCTTGAAATGTAGAGTTCGACGAATTTGAAATTATAAATAATTTATTTACTCTGAAAGTACGTGCCCAAGAAAGCGAGTATAAACGTAAAGGCAAAAGATGAGAATAACCAGGATGTTAGTATTCTGTAACGTTTCCTCGCGGTTTCACAGAAAAGAATTTTCTTACCAGTCGATGCGGTACAATTATCTGCAGCCTTTTCCGTCTAACATTTATCAAGTGGCCAACGTGAAGCGTCTGATTTCCCAGGTGAGTTTACGGTATCTGGAAACGAGTACAGATGTACAGATATATTGCAGGTACCCTTGAAAATATACTTCTCTTTGGTGGGCAATCGATACCATTGTTGCATACTCGCTTCTTCGTGATAGTTCTTGGTTAGGTTCCTGCTTCCATGGGACTTCTAATGGGTCGTTTAGTCTGGGAACGTACTAGCTTTTTAGGTTAATAGTTAATACATAAATTCGAGTTCGTACCTACATGTTGCTGGATTACATGGGACATTGGGTACAGCTTACATTAAGTGTAGCTACAGACATTACATTATCTACAACATTAATATTTTTGTTAATGTAATCAAAATAGAATACCAACAAGAATATAATACATAATGTTATATATTCTTAGTATAACAAAACAAATCTATTCTTTAATTATTATTCAAACATTACATAGATAAACAGTATGGTAATTTTATATTATTTGTACGTGTATACTTTGCATTACTCTTCTGTCTAAATGATGTCGATTTCTTTTAACTGAAATAATTCAGTTATTTTTTATTAAATACGTATATTAAATGTGTAAGGTAATATGCAAGATGTGCTAGAATGAGGTGGTATAACAAAAGATTGTACTCCACGGTTTGAAACATGTAAAATTCGTTTAAAAATATTTAAATAACCCACGTCTGTTTTCTTTATCCCGAATGAAAAAATACGTTCCTAACGCAAACATACATTTGCAAATAAATGAGAACGTACCAGCAGAAAAATATTTACCATTAATTTCATGTGCTGATTTTTCGTAGAAGAAGGTAAATAGAAAATCGATTACGTATATATTTTCTATGTACTGTTTACATCTTTTAATGTACAGGTAGTTTTATCGTTGCACGTCTAAAAAATTCTTTAATTTTAATATGAGTTCATCATGTTGATAGTGGTTGATGTTATCAATGTTTTAAAACAATTCTTGAAACATAAATGGAAATTGCAGAAACGAAAGGAATCCTTTATAAGATATTCAGTATCTACCTTTTTATCGTACTTCATAGAAGAAGAAAATGTAAAAACGCGAACTTGTGGGTTGGTAACGAAATATAATGGTACTTTCATGACCATATTTTAGAATTAAAATCTCCCCCATATCTCTTAGGGATATATCCACGCTTCTAGAACTTCCATCCTTGTTTCGAACCCTTGGGATTACACTGCAAAACCTTCTACTGCTCTCCAGAAGAACCTACTTACAAAGCCCTTACTATGAATTATTAATTACGTCGTGTTAATAATTCAATTCTTACGACTATGAACTATCTTGTTCGAACAAAAATTGCAACGGAGATTCTTCTGCACGTTGCATCACTCATGCTTTTTATTTTAATATTTTTCTGGGATGGATAGGGGATAACTTTCAATTCATTTCATCAAATTTCCAAATCTTCACATTTTTAAATTTTCAAGTTTTCAAATTTTACAACTTTCAAAGTATCACTAAATCTTAAATTCCGAGTTTTTACAAGTTTGTAAATTCCCAAATCTCAAGGGCTCCAAATATCTATGTTCTCACTACCTAGATCCCCTACCTAAGTCCCCAAATCCCTAGATTCATAAATTCGTAACTCTACAATTTTGTAGATCTCCAAATCTCTGCAATCCCCTACACCTAGATCCCAAATCCTAAGAACCCCATGTCTATGTCCTCAAGTTCCTAAATTCCAAATTTCTAGACCCCAAATCCTAAGAATTCCAAATATCTATGTTCCCAAATCTCTAAATCGACAAAATGTTCCCAAATTCCTACGTCGCCAAATTTTTAAGTTTCCATATTCCAAAGTCCCCAAACCTTAAGGTCTCTAGATCTGAAGATCTTCAAATTCTCAAAGTCGCAACTTCTTAAGCCCCAAATTTTCAAATCTTTCAAAATCCTTACAAATCGCAGAGTCTCGAACGGATGAAGCTTATTCCTCAGATTTGTCTTTGACTGTACGTCAAATCGGTTTAACATCCGGATAGAAGTGAAATCCAAGCTTCGCGTAAAGTTGACGTCGAAACGGGCGATAGAAACGGAAACAAATAATTGAAAAAGTGAAATGTATCTGGGAAGATTACTCTTCTGGTTGGGGGTATGGGAGTTGGAAGTTAGAAGGGATATTCATTGGGGCACGCAAATCGTTCCTGCTCATTTTCCCTGACCGAGTAGCGCAGGGACGGCAGCGGACTAATCGCGGGAAAGGCAAGAGGAAAAGAATTATTATGCGAAAAGTTCGTGCTCCTCGTTTCTTCCCTGATGGACGATTAAAACTTCCAGCGTCGAATTTACAAATTCCTTCGGGGGCTTCGCTGGCGGAGGCATTAGTTCGCCTCGTCTCGCCTAGCGAACTTAACCGAGTCCTACCATTACCGACCCCGAATTAGAATTTAAATCTGCGGAACGGCTCGCTGGTAATGGCTCGATTTCTTTCGTCACGGTTACACGACTGGTTAACCGCCCCGGGACACTCCGGCGAAACGCCTGCTCTTCCTTGAAAAACCGTGTACCTATCGGAAAATTGCAAATTTAAACCCACCGGTAATTGCATAGGAACCACGCGTTAATCCAGAAACGACAGCCACTGAATATTTGTAAAATTTCGCGACACAGACTGCGAAACGTATGAACGTGTAAATATTTAAGCGGATTACGGTTCAACCGGTTTTCACGCCGGTAATTGGTTTATCCGGAAGATTAATAGCGGTCGAGGCGAGAGATTCTAGCACTGGAAGAAACAAGGTCGGGTATTGTATAATCCTGCTTGTTTTGTATTAGCACACACATCTATGCTGGCACTAGGGCGAATTTGTCAACGACGAGCTTACGGTTCAATCATTTGCTTAAAGTTTCAGGCTGTTTGAATCCACCCTCAAATAGAGCGCAAAAGATTACCTTTTGCATTACCAAATTTCTCAAATTTTCAAACTCCCACATTTTCTACATTTCTAAATCTTTTCATTTTAAAGTGTCCAAATTTCCAAACGTTGCTTGGATACACGATTTATTTGAGAACAGAAGGGGATTTAAATTATTTTGGCACAGGTGACATTAACGCAAACTGGCTGCTAATTGTGGAAAGTGTCCAAAGTGACGACGAATTAAAACGGAGCACAGATTATTTTTTGACAACAGCAAAATAAATGAACAGATTGCCGTTAAGTCTCAGTAATTAACAACGATGGAGTGTTACGCATTCTAATTAATTTTTCTTCCAAATTAAACATTTTTGATGACATGGTTGTCGTACACAATAATATGCAATTTTCTTCTTGAATATTTGTGATGAAATCATGCAAAGTGAAATCATGCTATGTTTATAATACAAGATTATGAAATATATTACACACATCGTTAATGAAAATAGTTACATAATAGCTCTTCAAATTGTGATTGACTATGAACATGTTACCAAAGAAATAAAAACGACTATTCTAATCCAAGAAATATATTCACCAAAAACAATAAAAAATATATAAAATCGTTGTACATGCGTTATATTATTTTTACAGTTCTTAATGTAGCAAAGATTATAAAAACAATTTTGACGTGCCTATTGCTCGGTACAAATGACTCTTGTTATTATACACAAAGTTTCAACAAAACTTCAATTTACAATTTAAAAAATAAGTAAAATAACACTTTAATATACTTTAATCGCTATTCACAGTATTACGATATAATTAAACCTCGTTCAAATTCTGAAAACAGTAATAACCTCTGTTATCGCAAGCAAGAAATAAGCTCAAATTGCTTTCACAACCGCAACTACACAAAGCGCGTGTCACAAAAGGAACGTACTAAAAACGATCAGCGTCGAGTTATGCTTAGCAAGAAAATAATCCGCGTTATTTTCAAGTCTGCCTGTTAAATAGGCGATGACTTGTAGATCAACTGCATGTTTCTAAACGAAAAAATTTCATTCGGTCACGAAAGGGTTACAAGGCGTTCGAAATGAAATTCGCGGTGCGAATTCATTTGGCGCGCGATCATCGTCGGGCGCATGCGCGTTGCGGTGCTCGGCGGCGTTCGCGAGGGTTCGTGCGTCGTCGTGCGGTCGGGGGAGGGATGGCGGGGATACGTCGGTCGAAAGGGGAGAGATAGAGTAGTCGCGGTCCGATGGAGGAGCCGTGAGGAGGGACGAAGAGGGTGCGGAGTCCGCGTGTCGTTGACAGTAGCGGCTAGCTGACCGAATCAGGCGTCGCTCGACAGTCGAAGCCGGTCTGTCGGCGTGCGAGTATCGAAAGTATCGCGAGGGGTCGTTTCTCGCTACGTGAACTTGTCATCTGTCAACGAGCTCTCGTATGTATGCACATACGTTCAGCCGGTTCGCTCGCGTTACCGTGCCGTTTCCCGTGTGTCGTGCTAACGAGCACCAAAGCTCACCCTGTTGTGCGTTCGTTCGTGTCGTGCTCGTTCGCCAACGACGTTTCCGCTCGCGTGTGTCCAGTGTACAGAGTGTGTTGGATGCCACGGCGGAAGCGTTGCCGTCGAGATTGCAGCGAGGACGTTCCCCTTGGCCGATTACTTCTTAGGTAAGTCGATTTCTGCTTTTTACCGCCGTTAATGCATTATTCTTACTATTCTACAGGAAGACTTAATTTGCACCCTTGGAATGTGACACTACTCCGAAAAGCTCTCCTTATTGAATCCGTACATGTTTACATGTTATTAAATTAATTCTTCCTTGCATGATTTTTTCAATTTTGATAGGAAATACTTTATTGCACTTTCACGAATAAGAAAGTAACAGCAAATTTTTTCTATCACTTTATTTAAAGAATGATATAATGTACACTTGTTATAATTTCAGAGGGTGTATTTTAATTAGGGATGAGAAATGTTTTTCACAATTTTATGAAATTTGTCATTCATGTTATGTTTGATAAAATACGAGGTCTTGGTATCAGGAAGAACATACTAATTGTTTATCGGTCAAATGAAGATAAATAAATAAGGTCTCCATAATTAGCCGATAAGCGTTTTTGCAACATTTGTGATAACTCGACAATCATATTTGAGTTGTGTCACTTTCGTCATGAGGGTGCGATTTGTATCATGCACCTGCATGTGTTCCACTGTTTCATTAGAATGCACTTTATGTTATTTTACTTTTTATTTCTGCTGAGATTCATTTGGAGAATTTTTGAAGTGAACTGGTTGCATAGGTTAATCCTTTACTTTATGATTCCGGGTCATACTCGTGGTATACGTTTTGGAGCAACACGAGTCGTACTCGTGCCCGTAGCTTACAACTCACTGTTTAGATACTTTTATCATTTCAGCTTATATTCAAATTTGTATTTTATGTAAATGTACTCGAGTTGCAGATATACTAGTAGTAGATATCCTGAATTATATTATAATAGATATTTTATTTTGAACGTGTATAGTATTGAATTTATGATATATAGTGGTATAATACAACTTGAAATTTGGAAATTAACTATACTTATTCTTATATCAGAAATTTATAAATTTTCAGTTATGAATTCCTAAACTTCCAAAAGTTTCAGATCTCCAATTTCTGCATACCCAAATCCCTAAATTCCTGAGTTTCCGTAATTTCCTAAATTTCTCAAATTTCTTAAATCTTCAAACGTCAATATTTTCCAATTCTCCAACTTATCGAATCCCTCCTTCCGAATTCTCCAAATCAAAAATTTGCAAATTGGAGCACTACCGAGTTCCCGAAATTCGAACTTCTCAAGTATCCAAATTCACTTTGCTGCACCAGGAATCAACACTACTAAAATTTTACCAAGCAAAAATGCTAGTTAAAGCAAAATATTTCAGTCTTCGTGTCAATTCTTGGATTTAGATAATTTTCCACGTGGTCAGTCTTCGTTTATCTGGTAGGTCCATGGACAATGTGACCGCGGTTATCATCGTGCAACGATTTGTTTGTGTCTCGCGTGTATTAGTCACGTGTGTGATTACATGCACACGAGAACAGAGTAAGATAGCCGTGGCGTGCAGTATCGTTAGACACGCAGAACATTACACGTACACAATCTCTTCGGCAAGGTTATGGTCTAGCTGATCGAGACCAAGTTTCCTCGTAGCTGATGAACCGTAGCTTTTCCTCGCCGCATCGCGAGTTCACTCGTGACCACGCTCTGCCGTTTCGTTTGATTAAAAGCTCTGCCTGCTTGATCAACTTCAACGAATCACCCATGTGTCTGGCGAATAACCCAGTTACCACTTGAACGACGAAGCACGCTACGCGCGACCTACATAAACAGGTGCACTTGCAAGAAGATGTCGCGACTTTGATCTCAACTTTTTGAATGGGACTCCGCCTCGATTCGTGGGGGATGTACAAACACCGCGGCAGAATATTAGCAACTGGTCACTCGTTTTTTCTATGCATTGGTTACTACAATTTTTGTGGACCAGCTATGCTTATATTGTGCAGGGGTTCTCAATCTTTGGACCACTTGTGGTTGACGAAGAACAGTTGTGGATTTGTTCCGTGTGTAACAATTTCAGTCTTAATATATTGATGGTCATGTATCATTTGTCATGTCCACACTTGAGTTGCCCACGAATTTATATTTGAGCTAATTTGTACTCATTTGATGATGAACAGTAATTATCAAATAATAATCGCACAGTCTCTCAAATTTCTCAAACTCTAAAATATTCAACTTTTGAAATTCTTCAATTTCTAGATATCTGGGGATCTCTGAATATCTACGAGGTTCTAAGTTCCCAAATTGCTATATTACTAAGGTTCTACATCTCCAAATCTCTAGATCATCTGGGTTCTAGGTCCTCAAATCTTTGGATTACCAGGGTTCTATGACCTCAAATCCTTAGATTATCAAAGTTCTAAATCCTCAAATTCCGAAGGTTCGAGGTTATCAAGATTACCAAGGTGCTAGGTCTTCAAGTCCCTAGAGTCCCGAGGTTCCAGGTCTTCTAATCCTTAAACTACCCAGGTCCTAGGTCCTCAAATACCTATATTACCAAGGTCTAGATCTCCAAACCCCTACGTTCTAAATTTTGAATTCTTAAATTCCAAAATTCCAAATTTTATAAATTCTAATTCAAAGATCCCCAAATGTTTGGGCCCCTAAATCGTTAGATTTCATTACCCTCAGATTTCCACGCTCACCAATATTCCAAATTTCTAGATCCCCAAATTCTAACATGTAAATGACACACCATCGACAGATGCTAGTCAACATATTCCCTAGTTACTTGTGTCCATTTTCGATTTTCAATGCGATGTGCGCAGCCTGCAGCTTCCGTTCGGGTAAAAATCGATACGCAATCTTTGCTTTCATCTCTGGTCGCTCGATGGTCGTCCCGATAACAGTTGGAAATTCGAATGGATCGAACGAACGTTTCTGGTATCCGGTGACAAACGGTGGATCGTTCGAATGTAAGCGAAGAGCTCGGTGATTACACGGGTATCCTGTAACGAGCTACCGTGTAGCCGTAGCCGGGGTCACTGTTGGTCCCCGTTGATATTCGCGCCATGGTTCGTTTTAGCATTTTAAACGCGTCGCGCCGCGAAATTCGCACTCGTCCCGCGAGATTTCAGACTTGCTAATACGGCTTCGATAAAGGCGATTAAAAGCAGCCGGGTAATCGCCGGGAAATGATATTCCGCTCGCTTTATGACCCGTCTGCTGCTCGACCATCGGCTCTTTACTCTTTTCTGTTGATATAACGTTGCTACACGCCGTTCGACCGTGTTATTTGCTTGACGATTTGAATTCATTTCGCGTCAAGTCGCGGACGTGATCGGAGAGTGTATTAGACCGTGTCTGCCGGACTGTGTGTTTCCACACTTGTTTCTTTCTCTTATTTCCATGGGCTTTGTTCGCCTTTGTTGGCGGAGCTAAAAGATAGATGTGTTGGGACATTTGCTACCTTCGTTATGTGACAATTTCACAGCGGAAAACAAGACCTGTGAAATGTCTCACTCTCATTTGGTGCAATTACAGCCGATGTTGAAGGGAATAATTATGCAAAGTTATAGGACACATTTCTTCGTAATGAGACAGAAATTTATACTCGACATTTTGAACCGAGTGACGGTCAGGTTAGGTTGTCGATTTTGTCGAGTTAGGGAAGATTTCATTATTTCACTTCTGGAAGTACAAACATTCATTTCTATTAATAATAGCGTTCTATATCTGATGCAATGAATGATCTTAAAATATACCAGCTACTAAGTGTCCCAAAGTGAGTCAAGCGTCTCTCAAATTTAACACCAAATGATCAAAACAGTTCGCCTACAGTATACAAAGAAATGTGTTAGCCTATCAGTTACTTTTAATAATTTTCAAATATTCATAACCTAACCTAACCTACGTAGTAGGTCTATGCTATGAAAATGCTGCTAATTTGCCCCGGGTCCCTCGATCGCTATCGACCGCCCTGTCCACGTACCCCATCAAACGCGACGATATAAATAGTAGCGTATGTGGAAAAGCAGCGAACCCGGTGATATAAAAAGAAACGGGAATAACAGAGTGTTTAGATAACAGTACACAGTGTGGCGTTCAGTTGATAGGAATTCGGATGATAGTCCCGGTATCGCGAACAAAACGTTTTCATGCACGTTGGTCACGCAGTTAAAATCGTGTTGAATTGTACTAAGCTCGCTGCTCGATTACTCTATGCCGTTGCGCTCTCTCTACTATAATCAAATCGGCACGGTGCTTGCGTTTCAAAAAATACAGGTAACACCGCGCTAGAAGAAGGATCATTCGGCTAATGATACATTCGGTCAGCTCGAACGATAGAAATTTTGGATAACGACCCTGTTATCGTGCACCGTTTTAAGTTGCTTTAATTCGCCGATTAAACGCCAATCAAGCGATAACTGGTAAGCCTCGAGCAACTGCGAACGCGTTTTCCTGTGTCTATCGATTTTTATTCAATGGGAAATTATGAACGAGTCGTTTTTTACTGTCGAGAACAAATTTGGACGGCGTGCGACAAATATGGCGAACGAGGAAAAAGATCGCTCGTTAATTTTTAGGAGCTCTTTATGGATTTCAATTTTTCAGGATCGAAGGATTTGGACGCGTGGGGATTTGAAGATTTAGGGACTTGGGGACTTTGGGATGTAGGGATTTTGAGATTTGGAGACTTTAGAATTTGGAGATTTAGGGATTTAGGTATTTGGGATTTCAAGATTTAGGGATTTGAGTACTTTGGAATATCGAAATTTTGAGATTTGAAGACTTCAGAATTTGGAGATTTAGGGATTTAGGGATGTAGGTATTTGGGGACTGTGGGATTTGGAGATTTTAGTATTTGTGGACTTTGGAATTTGGGACTTTGGGATCTGAAGGTTTAGGGATTTAGGGATTCTGGAATTGGGAGACGGAATTTGGGGATTTAAGAATTTAGGGACTTTGAGAGTTGGAGATTTTGGGATTTCAAGATTTAGGGATTCGGGGACTTTGGGATTTGGGGACTTTGGGATTGAGAGACTTCAGAATTTGTAGACTAGGATTTAGGTATTTATGAATATGGTAACTTAGGGAATTGATGCTATAGGAAGTTGGGGAGGTAGAAGTGTGTTGACATAAACTTTGGAGTTTAGGAATTTGGAATTCAAAGATGTGGGGGTCTAGTATTTGAAACTTAGGGATTCGTGCTCATAGAAATCTATAATTTAGGGGTTTGAAGTAGAATCAGAAAATTGAGGAATTAACAAATTTTTAATATCTCATATGTGTAGACTGCAAATTCGTATGGCAATTACACGCACGTAAAATTGGTACGCGTACGCGTGAGTACGTGCACGTGACACTTACATGTATAATATATATATTATTATTAATATAAAAAGTCCCTTCAATCTTTCTTTTTTTCATTCCACTAATTATAAAAGTTTGCCTGTTAACCGGTCGTAGTTCTTGTCGCAGCATGCAACGACATCGTAATTATATGGTAATTTATCCTCGTATTTTACTCTCGTTCTCTTGCTTTTTTCTTTCTATTATTCTTTTGCTTTTGTTGGGTACATGGCAGGGTGAACAGCGAGCTCAGGAAATATCTGTGCATTCTGCTTGCGTGACGTCATCTGGTTTGCAAGAAACGTGCATTGTTAGCCAAAAACAGTCTGACGAATGTTACTTATTTTTATTTTCCCTATTATTTATTTAAGTATAAACAAGGATATACAGATACCAAAATTGAGGGGTTCGAGAATTTTGAAGTTTGAAAATTTGCTGTTTGAGAATTATGAAAATTTCAGAAATTGGTGGTGCAAGAATTCGGGGTTTGAGGATTCTGGAAATTTGAGAATTACAGGCTTTATGAATTTATAAGCATGGACTCAACAGGAGTTTCAAAACTTGAGAACTTGAAAATTTGATGGCTGAAGAATTTGGGAAACAAGCCCCCAAAAATTTGAAAGCAAACTCCGAAATAGCAACTCAATCGCGTGAACTCTGTTATACACGATTATTTTCTATATTATCATTTTATTTATATATCAAACGTAGGTGTAACCGTATTATCCGCGTTTCTTCGCCGTCGGCATTAACGAGTTTTTATTAACGCGGAAGGTTTTAATTGACGGGGCTTAAACTTTCGATAAATATACAATTGAAATTCGTTGATGATTTCACCGGAACGCTCCGTTAGCGATTTTCCACGGTCGAATTTTTTTCCAGCGGAGAGCAAACATTCGTCAGGCATTTCGGAACAAAAAAAGAAAAGAGAAAAGAAATAAAAATATTTGAAACGAATGGATTCGGTTCGCGATAAAATATGACACGGTTGAATAATCTTTGCCCGACTGTTTGTCCGTCTGGCCTGGGCTCTGCATATGATTCTTTCTTTGGCTGCATTCAAATGGACCATGCGACCATTTAATTAATTCAAGTGGATCTGTCCGCGTTACGGAGTTAAAAGAATCGCGAATATCACTGAAAGCTCACGCATTTCACCGATGATAAATGTATCCGGCCACGTTTATCGAATTAGTTTTTGATGTATCGGACTACGCTGACATTTCTGACGTGATTTTTATTGACGTTCTGTACCGTGTGCAATTGATAGGTTGTTGCATATCGAATGCCAAATTTTCAACCATAGAAGATTTGATATCATTTGATTTTATAAAGGTGTTGCTTATGACCTGACAATTGCTTAGATTGGTTAATTGCTTATTCTTTAGGGTCAAACTCTTATGGGTTCATTTATTCTCTTCTTTTTTTAATTTAATTGGCCTTTTTGAGAAATGTGTGGATGTCTTTCGGCTCCTTTGGATAATGAGTATAATGGATATGGAGTAGTCTGGGTCTTAGGTACAGAATTCAACCACTCCTCAATGAGAATTAGTCTAATTCTTCACTTGAGAAGTTTCAAGTAGGAAATTAAACTTCAATCTTCAATTTAAAAAATCATTCAATCAACGATAAAAGTTTGATCCTCAAAATGAACATGTTAGTCTGGTTCTCAGCTACAGAATAGAACCACCCCTCAATCACCTCATTACTCTTCAGTCCATCGTTTCACAAGATTCAATTAAGAATCAGACATCGATATTCACTTTAAAAAATCATTCAATTTACGACGACAGTTTAATTCCAAATAAAATAGAATTTACTTACGAACTGAACATCAATCGTTCAACCGAGCGTGCAAATAAATAAAAGATGGTAGGAAATACGTTCCCAGCTTCCACCGATAGAGTAAACGGTGGAATAACAATTGGGCGAGGCAAGTAGCCGATAAATGAGACATCGCAAAAAGTTCAATTAATATTTCGATCGACGCATGAATCGAAAGGAACGGTTTGTTTGGTCGTGTAAAAAAAGAAACGGTCCCGATGTAATCAAGGAGGCAGGCAGACTCGAGCCAGCGAGTTCCATTCAACTTTCGAAATGAGCTTCGAATGCATCTTTAATTAAATCTCTGCTACGTTTACGTTCGAAATTTATTCCAGTTCGTGTCGCATGTAGCTCGATTGTGTTCTATTCCGCTTTCTTTCGCCCCCCTTTTTTTTATCACGTTCCTCGTTTTGCACGTCTTTGGATTTTTTCCAAGCTCGTGCTACAAATTCTAAGCGACCGTCGAGATTTCGAAGCTCTTGCGAGGTGTAGCCACCTCGTTTCCCCTTATTTTCGTCTCTACGTGTCCACCTGGGTCGTTGCAGTTTGTCCTGATACAGAACCCGAGGTTTCCACGAATATCTTCCTCTTTTTTCGACGACGTCCAACGAAACGATTTTGCGTTGAAATGTTAGTCTGCGATATTTCCCAATAAAGTCAAAGTCAATGTTTTGATACTATTTTCTTCTTTATTTCATAAAATTAGTTTATATTGAAACAATGTCAAGACCTTATGACCTCGAGATGAACTTGAACCGACCTTGAGCTCTTGAGGTGATCTTGACTTGAGCTTGAACTCAAAAACGTAGGTTATAATATACGATTATAATTGTAGATTAGATTCTGTTCATATGTGCCTTTTTATGACTCATGCTATAAGTCCTCTTATTGCCAGGCTTTCAACGTCTACAAATAATAACAGCTCATTTATGTCTGATAAAATACAATAATATTTCTCATATACAATAATATTTGAATAATTGTACATAAAACTGTATGTAAATAAAAGTCGGGGGTTGACAAATATTTTCATCAAAAATCTGTTGGATTCTACTGAAACCTTCATTACAAGACCTATCTGGTTTTATCAAATCATAACAAAACAGTAGAAGAATCGCGAATTCATAACTATATAAAATTTGATAAAACTAACATTACCTATAATATATATAAAAGTCAAGGACCCATGGGTTGGTAGAATTATATCATAACGCAATATAAATAAAGTCTTTGTGACGGTATAAGCGAGCGTGACGAACCATGCCGCTTTGAAACGATTTTTGTACCGCGAGAAATATGGCGGCCAGCGGGAAAAAGAGCATCGGTAATATATAGAGTGCGGCGGGCAGATTTAAATTTTAAATGGGCATACCGTAAATACGTACCGTTGCATGTGCACACGTTTGTGTCACTCGGTTTGGGTCGGATTGCTGTAATTCGCTGTTTCCCCGCGTCTCTTGATCGAACCGTCCTTTTTACCGTCCGATCGAATCAGTAGATATTTGCCGAACCAGACATTTCGCCCTGTTTCGACGTCCCCTCTGGATATATTGATCATGGAATTATTAGAAGTCTGAACGAAACGGTCGGTTATACGAAGCTCCATTTACTTGCCTCGCTACCTTTTTTCTCCCTTTTTCCCCCCCGATATTAAAAAGGAATACCGTGATTCCGTTCGAGAGAGCAATATCGGAATGTATGTACAAGGACTGTGATTCGAAAAACGATTTTAAATCCGATTTATCCGCGGGCTATTTGCACGGGGATTAGAGACACGGTTGGACTCTGTTTAATGCATCTGTGCGAGGAAATCGCTACTTGTAAAGTTTACTGATTTAATCGAATTGTATAATGGTGACGTAAAGTATTTTTATGGGAAAGGTGGTTAAAAAGGTATTGGATTATAGTGGATTATTGTTATACGTGGACTTCTTTTACCACTGCTTGTTTTGTCATTTTTAATTAGAACTTTTGAAGCTCCCAAATTTTTGTGTAATGGCGTATCTGCGTACTCGCTAGATGTTTTATCAGTGCAGGGAATAACGTGAGGATAAATTCAGCCGGCAGAATTGTTCGGTTGTAACTCGAAGAAATAAAACGGTAGGAATAAAAAACACTCGCTAATTGGAAAGCTTCGAGCGGTGGGTAAACAACTTTACATTCTAAACAGGGAGAAACAGGAATGCCGGAGAAAGTTTAATTAAAAAAAATTAATAAAGAGGTTAACGAAGGCTAACCACGGCCGTACGATATTTTGTTAAAGTAAAGTGGCAATATTTCGGATAGAAAGATATAATCTTTCGTTTATGAGTAATCTCGTATTCCTCCCGCAAGAATTCATCTGCGAAACAAGGGAATAATTAAACAGTAAAATTGAATGAACCTTTCGCTTTGTCCCGTATCACCAACGCGCATTGTATTCAAATTAGCTTAACAGGGCGCATCGATCAAATGACAAACTCTAATTACGGATATCGCGATCGCTGTCGGGCAAAAATTTCAATCTCAATTATCTGGATTCATTGCACTCGCACGGCCATCTGCGTCGGTTACGACGAACCATTAATTAACGTAAATGCAACACAGTGGACACAGGGCCCCTTTGTTCGCGGTTTCTGGCTCCATCAGCCTCGGATCGATCCTCAGGATAAGACCTGCTTTAGACCAAGATCCTTAACGCTTACCATCTAACCCTTTCATCCCGATTTCGGTGAAACGTTATAGGCTTACGGGCCAACCGTAACCGACAATGGACTTTGCGTTTTCATTCAAACTTCCTACAATAATGGAGCACACCGAAAGCAACGACTTTGCGGAACCACAGCGCGCAACTGTTCGAAATAAGGGAGAAAATTGTATTTAAAGTACTTATGTATTCAACTGTTTGAGAAGCGTGTGAAATGAGAAATATGCTAGAATCCGCCAGTTTCAAACTTTGCAAAGTTGTACAATTTTTTTAATTTTCTTCTTTAGCTTTACGACTTAAGATACATTTTAATTGTAACGGGAAAAATTAAATGGGGACTTATTTACTTAAATTTTCTCGTTAAAAGTAGTCTCATTAAAAGTTCATGCAGTTCGTTTATGTCTGACAGAAAGAATTGCATTTTATGCAATATATAACACGATAAATTAATGGGGTAGGTTTGTAATTTCAGAATGTTCTAATCTACCTAACCTAAAAACCGTACGGTACGTATGTACATGTTTCGCACATAGTTTACTTCTCCAAAATTTAACTTTGTCTCGATAAGTACACAGTAAAGCAAGTTTATCCCATCAAATTTGCAGGAGTTTAACACGTTTATTCTATGAAATTCACAGGAAATTAACTAGTAAATCCCATGAAACTCACAGGAATTTACCAAGTTTATCCTGTTAAATTCACAGGAATTTAACAAGCTTGTCCTGAGGAATGTACCGAGTTTACCCTGTGATATTCACAGGAATTTAACAGGATTACCGTGGAAATCAGTAGTCGAAAACGCAAGCGATTGAAAGATGTCGCGGTGAGATTTAGCGATTCACAGCAGGTTGCGACTCGGATTAGACAAATTGCCTGAGCGAGTCGCACTTCTGAACCGGGCCTAAGCATCGCTTTCCACGAAGGTACGTCAGTGGTGATCGATTTGTTCTTCGGTGTAAATGCGGCTTAACGGAGGTTGCTTACGGTTCTGAGCGAACCCCATCCGGTTGCATAGCGACTTACAGGCAAACATGTGGTTAGACCGGTTGACTCAGACAGGTCGGTTTGCTTCTCTCCATTGGCCCTTTCTCTGTTCTCCTTTGCCTTCTCCTGCTGCAATCGCTTCTTCCTCTCTTTATGGTGAATCTATCCGGTGTGTGCCGTCGGTATCCTCCCGCGGCGTTATGACTTCGCATATATTCGATCATGCTTGCAACTGCGCGTGGGGTGCAACCGTGAGAACACAAAGTGAACATGCGAGCGATAACTATCTATCCCGTCTGTTTCCTCGTATATTCCTCTTTAATCTGTTTATTCACTTATCTCAAGTACTTATACTCGTATTCGCTTTTTTCCTAGGGAACTTCAAGATTTAGGGATTTAGGAATTTGGAGCGTTTGGAGGTTGAGAAATTAAGAATTTGGGAATTTAAGAATTGGGAAGCTTGAGAATTTGGGATTTGAGAAATTGGATATTTGGGACTAGGGAATTTGGACATTTGGGAATTTCGGAACTAGGCATTGGGTATTTGGAAATTTGGGAACTAAGGACTTTGGACATTTGAAATTTTGGGGACTAGGGAATTTGGACATTTGGGAATTTCGGAACTAGGGACTTGGGTATTTGGGAATTTGGGAACTAAAGACTTTGAACATTTGGAATTTTGGAAACTAGGGAATTTGGGCATTTGGGAATCTTGCAAATAGTGAATTTGGACACTTGGGAATTTTGGAACTAGAGAATTTGGGTATTTGGGAATTTTTAAACTAGGGAATTTCGACACTTGTGTTTTTGGGATCTAGGGACTTTGGGCACTTTTCGAATTTTGGAACTAGCAAATTTCAGAACTGGGGAATTTTTACATTTGGCAATTTTGGAACAAGGAAAGTCCATTCGGGAATTTTGGAACTAGGGAATTTATGCATTTTGGAATATTTTAACTAGGGAATTTGGGCA
Organism: Megachile lagopoda; assembly: GCA_036983795.1. Classification (NCBI taxonomy): domain Eukaryota; kingdom Metazoa; phylum Arthropoda; class Insecta; order Hymenoptera; family Megachilidae; genus Megachile; species Megachile lagopoda. The sequence continues at coordinate 6,689,968 of CM072797.1, read as the reverse complement.
TTTAGGAATTTATAAATTTAAAAATATAGTACAGTTAATGACGAAGACCGTGGGAATCAAGATAAGCTGCAATTTCTGATCCATTCATATGGCGCCATTCATTTGGCGCATTCAAGTTTTGCCGACTATGCAATTATGTACCGGGGAAATGCAGTTATATGTTCTTGATTTTATTCTTCACATGATCTTGTAGTTTCAAATTTATACCGTTTCGTGTGATACTTTGCTGCAGCAAATGAAGTCGATAAAGTTTAATTTAATTCAGTGTAATTAAATTTAATGAAAACCGGTTTAATGCAGTTTTGTGCATCCACTTTTTTTGCGGACGCGGTCGTCCACCTGTAGCACCCACTCATATGAGTTACATATTGTGACATCCTACTAAATTTTAGGATGTTAACACATCTATTTTATATAATAAATATATTCTTAACATTTCACCTTATCTTTATCTATTCATCTATTCTATCTAATCACAATTTGAAAATTAGCAATTTCACAATGTATATTAGATGACGTCAAATACAGTCCCCTCAGTAATATCTATCAAGTATAAAAAATAATATATAAACCTAAAAGATAAAGTATGACCATCATCCATCAAAAGTAGGCCATCAATGTATCAATGATAGAAAATATAAATAATCATAATCGAAGATGTTCGAACCGGCGTTAAAGAACGTTCCATTAAAGTTGAAACAGTCTGCACTTACTGTAAATTTTTCCGCGATATCGCGATGCTCGCATTGTAACGTCGAAGGCTGATGCCTCGATTGAATATCTGACGTTTCGAGAAAACCAACCAACATGGATGCTCTGGGGACAGAAACATCCTCAAGGGGTTATGGAAATGTGGAAATGCACGCATATCGAATGCGACCGCGGTGAAATCGAAAAGCCGAGGCTGTCGAGTGGACGCCGCTTTCGCGAAAACCGCAAGGGAATATTTTTGCGATTTCTTCCCTTTAACCGCACCACTCTCGATTCACGTGTTAATAATTGAGAGGGAAATCCTTCTAGAGTTGCTGAGAGCTTTTTAGCGCGGTTAGCGTGGTTACCCTGAGATGTTATGCGAGTTCTTATCCCAGCACGGGTAAATTTGCGGTTGAAATATTATGGATACGTATGGGTTTCTTATTATTTATTCAATATCCCTATGCATATCTTTTGTCAACTGGCACTTGTAGATATATTATATCGATGTGTTATACAGATGCCAACCCACGAGTTGGCGCGTGAAGAGGCTGACAAGTGGGGATGGGCGTAGCTTCTTTTACTTTGGCACACGCGCCAACTCGTGGGTTGACATCTGTACATTTGTTGGAACATAGATACGTAATAAATCTACAGGTACATAGTTAATCTATACACTTTGTTAATCTTGATTGATGGATCTGTTTCAAGAGTATATTATGAAAGATGTACAAGGTGACGTTTTATCTGAACACGCTCAAAATATGTTAGCGATAAGAAAAATATATGTATTCTACAATACATGAAAAAATATGTTAATGATATGCAAAACGATGAGATAAAAAATCTGAGTCGATAAAAAATGTTAGATGGACATATACTCCTACATATCTGCGATGATCTTGAAACGTGAAATTTTTAATCCTACATAATGTTATACCCCTTAAAATCTCTTGAAATTTTCTCTGCAAATAGGTGTTACACTATGATATTAAGAAATCAACAGTTCATTAAAAAAATGTTAAATTGTGTATGAAGTATCTCATTGTCCAACATCAGACAGACTACGATATTAAAATTGTATATCATGTATCTCATTGTGCAACATAAATCAGACAGTCTCTGATGTTAAAAAGTGAACAATAAAATATATAAAATTGTGTATAAAGTACCTGATCGTTCATAGAGCAGACATTCTGTGCAATAGTACTCGTACGAAGAACATTTTATTATGAAATGTCAAATGATCGTTCATAATAAAACAATCGCGAATTATGTAAGATTAAGGATGTGCAATCACGAGAGCATTTATCGTGCGCTGAATATCGAAACGGACGGAAGTACGGTATTAGGTGGATGTTACCGAGGATTTGTCAGTTAATGTAATGGTAATTTTGCCTCGTTTCGTTCGGATATGTACGATAGAAATAAAAATCATGCGAACGTCGAACTGGATCCATGGAAAAGGGAAAGGAATAGGTTTATCGGTGGGAAGTTCGTGATCGTAAACGTCACGTGAAGCCACGGATAATTTCACGTTGCGTTGAAATTCATTCGGGCCGGTGTAAAACGGGTGCGTGAAAAGGAGTGAATAGTGGTCACATGTAAAACGCAATCTCTGACACGAAGGAAATAAAGCCACCGGCAGAAAAGTAAAACCAGTCACGTAATATCTGGCTACGACTTGTTTACTCAGCGTTTTTCGCGTTACGTTCCACGTATTTCGTGTCCATCGGGGCAATTTCCGTGAAATTTTGACTGTGAAACTTATCCTTTATCTGACCGGGTCATTCGGAAAGCTTTCATCTCGTCGCGTGTGCAGAAATTAATACGCAGATCTTTTATCTTTCAATTTGAATTTGCATTTACTGCGTGTGGCGATACGTGTGTAGAAGTGGTGGTGCAATTTTTAACGTCAAGCTGAAGCAATGATACGGACTTGCCTTACATTGCCGGTCGAGTAATCTGCTCTCTACTTCAATTTTTGTGTACACTTCCGGAATTTTTAAATTTTGGAGCTTTTTAATTTTGGAACTTTGAGAGTTTGTGATTTTGGAACTTTTGATCTTTGGAGGTTCTGTGACCTTCAAACTTTAGGACCTTGGAATTTTTATATTTTCGAAAATTTAGGACAATGAGATTTTTGATACATACAATGTGGTATCTGTATAATAGAGTGGCAATAGAACACGTGGTAATATAACATAGCAAGAGAACGTGTAAAGATACAACCTATCACAATAGAACGTCGTCACACAATATATGGTACTATTTCGCATAATTATACAATGCATTGCAATAAACTGCATGACAATATACCGCGTGGCAGTTGAATGCATTGCAATATAACTCGTGGGAATTTAACGTTGAACGTTCAGCGAAAGATAGAGATCGTATTCAGCGATCAGAAGAAAAATGAATCCTCATAAATCTACATAATATTGAAGCGCCCATTAGTCCACGAATCTCTTTGTACAGGTAACGAGAGTTCAGGCTATCTTATCTCCTAAATGTTCGGTCCTATTAAATTTATGGTATCGGTGACTTTCGTACCACTAAACGCGTTAACACTAAAACTACCAAAGCGGTCAAATAATTATTTTATAAGCTAAGTTACAAAGTGTAAGTTTAACAATGTCTTTGTTAAGGTTCAATTATCTATCATCACACAATAAAATAGCATACATATAATACATATACACAATGTATATACATTCAATATATTTAATAAATACAATTTATGCTTTAGTCAGCACCATCACTCCATAGCTACAACATTGAAACAAATAAACCAAAATTAAAATATTTATAACCTACTAATCCTTGACCTGAACATCAAATATTCAAAATTAAAATTTAAGTAAGATGCGTGATATTTGAATGCGTCGAACTCGTCAAAGAACGAAAACTCGACATCACTCGAGACATCGACCGATCAAAATTCCCGTCTCGTAATTGTTTCGGAGATTTCGACGCAGTTAACGTCCCGTGCAGATATCAGTGAACAAATTGTTCGTACTCCGCATTTTCGACGTGCGCAACGTGTAACGAACGAGTACCTCATGATTACACGCGTCGCGACTCCGTTTTGTAATTGTGACCGCGTCGTTTTAGCGCGAGGGGATGAAAGCACCCTGTCCACATATTTGTTCCCGTATGAATTTCATTCGACGTCAGCACCGCGGAATAAAATCCGGCACGGTCGACGGGATTTATTATCGAGATTTTCGACGTCGATAATATAATAGTCGCGCGGCATGCACGCGTTGCTCGTTAAACAATATTGCTGGCTCGATGAAATACCGGCTCGATACATCCGGACGAGTTTTTACGTTTTTAATGACGCTCCGTCGCGAGTGCTCCGGGAATATCGTGTTTCTGGATAATTCAGGGGGACGAGGATGCGTGTGCGGGACGAGTGGCGCATATTTAATGAGGAGATACTTTCAGTGGATGTCTGAACCGCATCGCGAATGAAAGTGATAAGATACCTGGTGTATCGCGCGATTTAAAGAGGACTCTTTCTTTCGAGATGGAATATCTTCGTTTTAAAGAGATTGCTGTTTCTGTCGTGTAATTTTTCGGCGATAATTAAATCATTGGGTGATGGAGGTATTCCATATGATAATGTGGGTATTGCAGATTTTATTGCGATTTAAGTATGGGTATTTTTGATGATATTGCAATTGGTGGTTTTAGTTTAGAAATCTTGCATTTAGGGATTTATTTTGGAATTTTTTAAGATATTGGCAGGTGTGGAACTTGGGAACTTTGGGGACTTTGGAATTTTTGGACTTTGAGGTTTTGGGGCTAGGGATAGTTCGAAATTTTGGGAATTGAGAATTTGGGAAATTCGGAACCTGGGAAATTTAGAAATTGAGGAATTTGGGATTTGGGAAATTTGGGACTTGTGGAGTTTGGAATTTGGGGAATTTGGCACTGGGATGTTTGGGATTTAGAGTGATTGGAATTTGAGGAATTTGAAATTTGGGGAATTTGGGACTTGGAGAGATAGGAATTTGGGTAATTTAGAACTCGTGAAATTTGGAATTGGGGAAATTTAGAATTTGGGAAATTTAGGACTTGAGGAGTTTGGAATTTTGGGAATTTGGCACTGGGATGTTTGGGATTTAGAGTGATTGGAATTTGAGGAATTTGAAATTTGGGGAATTTGGGACTTGGAGAGATTGGAATTTGGGTAATTTAGAACTCGTGAAATTTGCAACTAGGGAAATTTAGAATTTGGGAAATTTGGGACTTGAGGAGTTTAGAATTTGGGGAATTTTGAACGTGGGAAGATTGACGTACAGAGTGATTGGAATTTGAGGAATTTGGAACTTGGGGAGATTGGAATTTGGGTAAATTAAAACTTGGAGAACTTGGAACTTTGGAAATTTGGAACTTGCGGAGTTTGGAATTTGTGGAACTTGGAACCTGTGAAGATTTACAGTGGTTGGCATTCGTCAAATTAGTAATTTGTTGAATTTGGAATTCGATGAAATTGGAATTTGGAAATTTAGATCTCGTAGAACTTAAAACTTGTGGAATCTACAATTTGAGAAATTTGGAATTTTTTAAATTGGGACCTCGACCAATTTGAAACCAGGTGCAGTAACCTCCACTATCTCAAAACAAGAAAAATTTGTTTGTTTCGCAACGAAGTCGTTAAAATAATTGCCCGATGGCTATCGCACATGTTTGATATATAGAAACGTTATGATGAATATACTGTTTGAGTTTCTACGTGGTATGAATCGAATCTGTTTTACGAGTTGGCGTTACGCTTCCGTAAGTGGGTTATCGACCGTATCGACTATAAAGATACAGTTTTCAACGTGTTTTAGCTCACCTCTCCGGCAATTTTCATTTAAACGTAAATTGAGAACATTATTACAATGATAACCACTTTTATACATTTGCACATTTGCAATGTGGTGTTTAGAGAAATTATCTTAACACTTTGACGGTCATTTCCAGGTACTGTTTACTATTGCGGCTGAAATTTCAAACTATACTTTCTTTTATCTACTGTGGCTTATAGTAGATGCAATTTATAACGTACATCAAATGAAATTCTTGGAAACGACTTTTGATCTCCTACTTTCTCAGAATTATTTCGTTCGTAATAAATTAACCATTCATTATACGTTCATTATATTTACGTTCATTCATGTATATCACCAAATATGAAGTGTATTTTATTAAACATGAATTATTTTATTGTTACTAAAAGTAGTTGGAAATAATTTCTGATTTATGATCACAATTTTTTATTTAACTTTTTCATAATATTTCAAGATTGTGAATTGTCAGTATCATAATTTTTCTTCAAATAAATATTTACAATTTCATATAAAATATTTGCATTGTTCTCCCATTGTTATCTCTTTTGAAAATATCAATCAAGGATTAATCTTGATTTTGTATAATATTTCAGTTTTACAATTTTACAACCATCCATTGTATTAAAATTGCTTTACAAATATTTGTACTTAATTTATTGTGTGCATGAATAGGTAAAATTTCATTTAGTACGAGTTATCAATTTTATAAAATATGCAGATGTTAAAATTTTGACGAAATTATTTCGTGTGAAAGTACAGACACGGTTACGTTTATAAGAGTCCCCTTGAGCCGTATTATCACTAGATTCTAATGATATATTACAATTTAGAGAGGGAAAATAATTTGGTCTAACTATCAGTTTGTCCGCAATAATTCGTATTTGCAGACAAACAAGAAGGTAAACCGTTTTAACGTTATCGATGTTAATATTTGCCCGGGCACACAAATATCGTTTATACGTATAACTGCTGTGGTTAATATCGTATCCTCGCAGAGAAACTTGTTAAAAAGGTTTTATCGAAATTACCAGGTTAATTAGCAACTTTCGTGTACTCGTGATACAAGTAAGCGTTCATAATACGCTGGATTAATCCAAATCAGTTCTTGATGCAGAATCAACGCAAATAGGAAAAACATTTCTGCTGAATTTGTTCAATCAGTTTCAGAATAAAATCATTGCAGTAATATATTCGATTGGTGTAATTAAATATTAATTATTTAGTCGTTGTTTTTATCTAGAAAGTTGAAATTAGCTATTCATTATTTGTTCCTTATACAGAGAATTAAAAATTTTGTATCACTAATTAATTACATGAAATTAGATTCTGCAATTATTGAGATTATTTGTAAATTTTTTTTTATACATCACATACATGTAATATCCTAGATATATGTACATATGTGAAATACTTATTTTAACAAGATATTGTATATATTATACACTCATGTACATGCTCATTTACTTATTTTAAGTAGACCTTATTTTAAAATGACTCTCAAAAATTATTAATAAGCAATACAGTGATAGTAATACAGTACTTAATATTAACCTAAAAACATGATACCAATTCTGGAAACATTACCATTTTAGGTTCGTACAAAAAGTGCAGATATTTGCATGAACATACGCAAGGTACTCATTAGCGATTTATCCTGTCGTGGAACGAAACAAAGATGTAATCATTTGCAAAGATGGTGAATTTTATGCAACCGGACTGCATTCTTTGGCCGTTAAGTGTGTCGTATGTCAGGTTCCGTGTAATTTGTGTTGGTGTATTGGTGCGATGCCCGCAACAGCATCCGTCCGAGAACAAGTATCCATATAAGTTTTACCAGAACCGAATGGAATACATGTACTCTGGTTCGCGAGGATTTACCGGTTGCGATGGAAATGTTAGAGGGATCCAAACAAGGCGGAGAAACCTTTGGCAAGGCAAGCCATTAGAACCGCATTCGGGATTTTCTGCGACTGCTCTTCCAGCTTTTGCTGTTTCCTTCCTTGATGTATTTAATTGATTTCAAAGCCGATTATTTATACCACCGGATTTGTTCATTCATTTCTTCAGAGGATTAAGTGCACGGTTTTGAAACGTGCTCTACACGATTTTTTAATGGTTGCATCACGAAATGATGCTTGTATGAAGTCGGAGATTTTAAGAAAATTGCTGCGCATGCGCTTCACCGATGTTCTGAATACAAAATGGCTGATTACCATACCATATAATGGCTGATTTAGAAACATTAAGAGCCTGATAATATTTCATGACATAAAAGTATCACAAAATGGCACTTATAATATATCAAATTAAAGTATAAGGATCAAAGAAAATGACTACGTAAGCGCTTCATCGATGTTCTCAATACAAAATGGCTGACAGTCAACCAAAGCAAACAATGACTGACTTAGAAACATCAAGAGTCTGATAACATTTCATGACATAAAAGTATTACAAAATGGCACTTATAATATATCAAATTAAAGTATAAGGTTCAAAGAAAATGACTGCGTAAATGTTTCATCGATGTTCTCAATACAAAATGGCTGACAGTCAACCAAAGCAAACAATGACTGACTTAGAAACATCAAGAGTCTGATAACATTTCATGACATAAAAGTATTACAAAATGGCACTTATAATATATCAAATTAAAGTATAAGGATCAAAGAAAATGACTACGTAAGCGCTTCATCGATATTCTCAATACAAAATGGCTGACAGTCAACCAAAGCAAACAATGACTGACTTGGAAACATCAAAAGTTTGTCAAGATTTGATGACATAAATAGCAGACTTAATATACCGATTTAAAGTTTAAGATGTATTTAATATAAATCTAAAGGAAATATCATATAAATATAAACCTGAAAAAAAGTACATAAACTACATAAATTACATAATCATATATTTGTTCCTTCTCCGTCAGATTATAAATATTTAACAAAAAATTTTCATAATTAATGGTAATTAATTATTTTATACTTAATCCAGGATAATTTATTAATTATATCTATGCGTGCTTATCTTGGCGGAAGAAAATTAGGTTCATGTAATTTGAATGATTAAGTATACGTGTAATTTATGCATGAAGTAAGATAAGGTGAGGTCCCTCAAGCCATATTAAAGACATAAACACAGCAATAACTATAGTCATTAAAACAGAAATTTGCGGTTATATCATTCAGTCTTATTCATCCTTGCTCATGTTCTAATTTTTAATTTCAGATTTCGTCACAGCCGTCGTATGATCAGATGTTAATCTACTCTGGCATTTATTATAACAATTTATATAAAACTATAGGTATAACATCGTGTTTGAGAATATCATACAACACACTTTTGAGAACATTCTTCTTATAGACATTCGAAAAATGTCTAAGAGGTAGAAAGATGATGTACATAGAATAGAATTTTATAGAATTTCATTCAGATGTAAAAGTAATTTGATATTCCTCGATAAGAAATCTTTTCATTCCACTAAATTAAATTCGTTGATAGAATGATTTTAAAACCCAGTGACAGTGAACTCGTTAGACATATCTCGTTCTCTTGTTTCAACTCGAAAAGAGTGATTTCGCAGAAAGGTCGATGACCTGCGGTGTGTAGGAGTGATGATACCTCTTCACCCACTGCTCTCTCAGCCTCTAATGATCATTGTCCGCTTCCCGTTACCAATATCCTTATTATCGGTCAACCACTTCTCTATCCACAATGCGTTGTACACGCGGCCGTACCAAATCCCATTATAATTACTAATGTGTTTGGTCGCAACCGACTTTAATTGCCAGGTTGCTCTTCGATAGCGCCGTTTATCTCCGCGATCGCGATTACGTGTGTTCGATGAACCTTCCGCGTGCGTTCATGCACGTTAATTTAACGTTTCTCTTTAGAAAACCGATCATTGTGCCACTTTCTGCGTTATCAATCGTGTTCATAAGATCGAGGAAAGAGAAGTGGGACATTCGACCTCTTCTGCCTTCATGTTTTTATATATGAACATTTATTTCTACATCTGTAGCTTTCTCAATATTCTTAGTTTACTATATTTGTATATTTATATCTACTTAACTCTTCATGACACTATGTACATCTCCAAATTTTTACATTTCTAAATCGTTACGTCCCTGAAACCGCTACATCCCCAAATTGCTACGTCCCAAAATCGGTGCTTTTCCATATCCCTTCACTCCCAAATCTCTACGTCCCCAATTCGGAACATCCCCAAATCTCTACGTCCCCAAATCCCTACATCCCCGTATCTCTACTTATGTAAATCCCCACATAACCGAATCCCTACATCCCCAAATTCTTACATTTCCGAATCCCTACACTCCCAAATCGGAACATCCCTAAATTCTCACATCCCCAAATCCCTACATCTCCGTATTTCTACTTATGTAAATCCCCACATTACCGAATCCCTACATCCCCAAATTCTTACATTCCCGAATCCCTACACTCCCAAATCGGAATATCCCCAAATTTTCACATCCCCAAATCCCTACATCAAATTAGTACATTACCAAATCTCTACGTCCTCAAATCTATGTCCTTAAATCTCTGTATCATCATATGCCTACATTCCTAATCACACTGTAATCGATTTGAGTCCAAAAGAAACAGAAGGCGATTATGAAATCGCTAGCAACGATGATGGTAGGTTGATGACCCAACGAAACAAGGCTTCCTTGAGATTCGCAGAACTCAAAACTGCGAAATGCTGCAGGCATATTCGAGCAGAATGGCAGGGTGAAAAGAGTGCTGTTGGGAGAGGGTTGGTTGTTGAAAATTAGCTCGTTGCTGTGCGTTGCAACATACTTTCCAGGGTGAACTTGGTAGAGTCGGCTTAATGACCGAGCCGCGATTTTCTGCAGTCGTATTCCTAATTGACGTGTAATTAATTCGAAGTTGGTAACGCGTGCCGTGAACGAAACCGTCGTTATTTTCTTCTTTGCAGACGGAACTTTTTCGATCTCGTCGCGTTTAATGGAACCGGACTGTTCTTCCTGAATTCGCGTGAAAATGCTTTTTTCGTTTATCCCTTTTATGCGTTCGTAACTGCTTCCTTCAACACTTTGGGGCTGCCATTGGGGTGCAGTTGAAAGATCTGCTTTAAATACACGAACGTGATGGACGAAAGAGATGTTTTTTGTGACAAAGTGTGATTAATCAAATAGGGAGACATGTTAGTGTCGTATGTCACTTGAGATGTGATTCTAGGTTTTATTGTATTGTTTAGAATGTTAAAATAGTAGAGTACTAGAATGTTAGAATGTTGGAATATTAAAATGTTAGAATGTTAGGATATTAAAATGTAAGAATGTTGGAGTAGTAGAATATTAGAGGGTTACAATATTAGAATGTTAAAATATATTTATTTTACGTATATGTAGCTCGTGACAGCACGTGATATCAGTAATGATAGTAACGTGTTTCTGATTTTAGCAACGCTTGGTCGCACATAAGATCATTGGAGCGTTAATTGATTATACCGCAGCGTTGTGGTTGGACTTAATTAGGATTCGAACATTTGACTTTTCAATTTCGCCCGCAACTGGTACGGCGGCCATATTGGATCCACGAACTAGTAACTACAAATCTGAAACATAAAATGTCAGATAAAATTCGACAAAAAATCTGATACATAATACACATTATAAGTTATACTGAATAGTACTAAACTATAACAATATTTATTATAACAAAAATAATAAATTTCAGAATAATTTAGAAGAGACTAGAACACGAATATAATTATCAATCTTCAATATATTAATATTATACAGGATTTTTCAAGATGGCATCTGAAATTTCTCTCTTTTGTGAAAATAAGTGTCAATTACGGAGAGAGGTGCCTTACATTTGATAACAAAGGACAAGAAGAAACGTAGGAAAAGAGCATACACAAAGGAAAGAAATTGTATTTACCATAGAATTTTTCTGTTTCACACGTTGTTGAACAGGGATCAACGTTTACACACGAAACGTAGGAACGGTGTAAACGGTTCTCAAATAGAACGGGAATAATCGTGGAGAAGAGCCACGGTTCTTTGTAGACGTCGTTGTTGTTGGCACACTCGTTGTTAATGCGGGAAATCCAATTTTCTCGCTGCAGAAAGTCGAGTTTGTAGCCTTCCAACTTTTCTTTTTTCCCTTCGATCGTTCTTTTCGTGAGGCGTTCCGTCGCTCGAATTCAATTCCGAACCGTTAAACTTTTGTCATTGCTGGAGGGCGAGAGTTAATCGTTCTTGAAGAGATCGGGATTACGATTGATTCGATCACGGTTAGATCTTTCTCGATTTTACGAGCTGCTACGTTGATCCATTCCTCTTTTTCTATTCATCCTTTCTTTTTCATTAACGTATTTGGTTTAATTATTTTATACTGTTTCATTTCTTTTGATTTTGATCCTTTTTTCATTTGTTTCTACCTGTTTAGATTTATTTACATTTTTTTTAAAATTTGTTTAAATTTTATTTGTATTTTTATTTAGTTGATTTTGTACCTGTTTATGGCTCATACAAGTTTCGAGCCAAATTCACAAATTTCTAAATAATTTCATCATAGAGTTTCTAGTGACCTGTACAAATCAACCCAAGTTTGTAAATAGTTTTATCACAGAATTCGTTTTACTAAGAAAAGTAGCGTTACCTTGTTTACATCCATGGAATTGTTTGTACAACGAATAGAGCACATAGTCACCAAGGTTTTGGAGATAAAGGAATTCCTGAGTTACGTTAATTCTACACATGTAGGTTTACACAAGTGTCCATTTTTTCACCCAAATAGTTCACGACTATATACACAAGTGTAGCATGTGCTAATAGGTGTGTTAACAATTGTTCAAACAGGTGTATATAGTGATAACTATTATAAACGATTGCTGTAATATCTCACACTTGACGAACGCAAATGTACGCCTACTACTAAAATCGCAACATGTGCTAATAAATATTCCGACAAAAATGAAATGTCAAATAAACATGGTGAAGTATGCTGTGTATATAGAGAATTTCGAAATGAATTTGTGTACCATACAATTTACGATAAATTTGTTTACATACAAGATATGTGCCCAAACAGCTATAACACCTGAGTCCACATATGAATCATATATATCACTCTTTAATTTTTCACTTCACCCTTCCTACTGGCACAGTTGTACAAGATACTCTGTAGGTTGTGCAATATAACAAGTCACTTCGAAAATTCCACATCATTCTTCGAAGAATCGATAATAACGTCATTATACCTGGTTATACAAGGGTACAGGCGATGTAGCGTGTACGATGCAAAATTTCAGGTTTCGTCGCCGGTGAGAGAGTTAGAGAGGAAGACAGGAAGTGTGAGCGGAGCAGAAGAGGAGTGAATTCACATTCCATCTACGTCCCTCGTTTCCTGTCCCTGTCCGAACTCAGAAAGTTTCCCGTTGTAACAGCTGCGACTCGGCGGAGAGAAGCGATTTTAATTGGGTCCGTAGCATTCGCACGTAGGAACGGTACCTTAAGGTACATGTCTGTAATTGCTGCGAAATGGACCTCCTGGCCCGTTCCGAACAGTCGGGACTTCGTGAATGGTTATCTGGTTTCGTTGGTTCCTAATGAAAAATCTTTGACACTGGTTTTTTTTGGTTAATTGACGGGGGAAGACTTCGAGACTTTCGAGACGTATTGGGATGTGTGGAGTTGGGGGGACATTTTAGAATGTTGGGATTTTTAGGGGTAGACATTTTGGGATATGGGAATTTTGGGGTTTGAGGATTTGGGGTGTGGGGATTTTGGGGTAGAGATTTTGGGATATGGGAATTTTGGGGTATGTGGATGTGGGATGTGGAGATTTGGGATGTAGGGATTTGGGGATGTAGAGATTTGGGACGTAGGGATTTGGGGAACGTAGGTATTTGGGACGTAGGTATTTGGGATGTAGGTGTTTGGGACGTAGGTACTTGGGACGTAGGGATTTGGGACGTAGGGATTTGGAACGTAGGGATTCGGGACGTAGGTATTCGGGACGTAGGGATTTGGGACATAGGTATTTAGGACATAGGGATTTGGGGCGTAGGAATTTGGGACGTAGGGATTTGGGACATAGGTATTTGGGACGTAGGGATTTGAGGCGTAGGAATTTGGGATGTAAGTATTTGGGACGTAGGGATTCGGGACGTAGGGATTTGGGACATAGGTATTTGGGACGTAGGGATTTGGGGCGTAGGAATTTGGGACGTAGGGATTTGGGACATAGGTATTTGGGACGTAGGGATTTGGGGCGTAGGGATTTGGGGCGTAGGAATTTGGGATGTAGGTATTTGGGACGTAAGTATTTGGAACGTAGGGATTTGGGACATAGGGATTTGGGGCGTAGGGATTTAGGACCTAGGATTTTAGGATGTAGAGATTTGGGGTATAGGGATTGGGGATATAGATATTTGGAACGTAGGGATTTGGGATGTAGAGATGTGGAATGTAGAGATTTGGAGTGTAGGTATTTAGAATGTAGGTATTTGGGATGTAGCAATTTGGGATGTAGGGAGTTGGAATGTGAACAGTTGAGATGTAGAAAGTTGGGATGTAGGGAATTGGAATATAGGGATTTGGGGACATATGGGTGTCAGTATATAGCGGTATTAGGTCATAGAAATTTTGAGACATATTAATCTCAGAATATATGAATTGTGATCCATTTTGGAATGTAAAGATTTTTGAATCTACATAATTCTATAACTCCAGTCCTTGAACTGCAGTACCTATAACTCTATCTATATACTCCAGTACCTCTTGAAGTCAAAAAAGTTTGGGACAATTAGACAACCTTGATCCTCTTAAATCGATAAACTCGTTAGATGCTAATCAGAATGAAGAAATGGCATAATTGCCAGGAGCTAGAGAGAAAGGTTCGAAACTATCGAGATTCCACGTTTGACCGGAATCTACAATCCAGGTTAATCGATCTTGTCCTTGTTCTTCAGCGTCCTGTTCGAACAGCCGCGCGTACACACGATTGCAACGCGAAAAATAAGTGTTACCTCCATTATGTTACAGTTGCAATTCATTACCGCGAAGAAGCTGTTGCTTCGCCGTTGAAAGTAATGTTCGACTTCCGCGGTTCCTGTATTCTATCTGGCAAGATTATGTTTCTGGAAACGCTCGCCACAACTTTCCCTGATATAAATCATCGTTGCTCGCACATATGCTACCAGAATAGTACTTACTGCACGGAAAACTTTCTACTGTTAATTATCCTTGCCTTGCTATCGTTTGTATGGTCACAAATATGTATTCCGTTATGTGAGCCAACCGGGAAGCTAATTGTGGCTACATGCTCTTCTGTTGATTGTTTAGTCGAGTTCAGTTTCCCCGGATTCTTTTAAACGAATGACACAGATAGGATTTCGATAACGTATCAGTAAAGAAGATATCTGTAGTCATACAGTTATGTATATAGGAAACGTTTAGAAGATAGTGCAATATTTAGGTTGTATAAATCTAATATGAAAGTTGCTTTTATAATATGGACCTGACTGTATCAAACTTATTACATGTACGATCAGCTCGTAATTCTATAGTGTAAACCAGCATGTAAAATTCTCAAAACGTACACGAAAAAGGGTTTAAAACAAAACAGTTTTCAATAAAACGTTTTCACCGGTCAAATATTTCAGCTGGTTGCGTATCTGAACCTAAACGCTCTATTAGAAATCGAATCGTAACTTCCGATATTTTAATGACGGAGATATTGTCTATAATAATCGGTTTCGCAGCTTCCTGTCCCAGATTCCGTGTTTCGCTGATCACTTTAATAGCAGCCACTTGTACCAGCTGGCGACACAGCTCGGAATTAAGAGCATCTATTAACCTGATTAATTACCATTATCGTATGGTACCGGATTGCATCGTATCAGCGCGAAAGCAGAAACGTGTTTGCCCCTTACATGGCGGTGGCCTCGCACCTGGATAGAAATCGCGATTGCCGTGAACGATGGCGCGAAGAACGATTCGCGGAATCCAGTGATTTTTTTAGCAGATTAAATGAGGATGCACGCAATGCCATTTATGGATTCAGACATTTTGATTTGAACAATTGGGTACTGAAGACTTGAGGGATTTAGAAATTTAGATATGTGGGTGTGTGGAGATTTGGAGGTGTAGACATGTGGAAGTTTCAGGATTTGGAGATTTGGACATGTGAGAATTTGGGGATTTGGATATGTGAGATTTGAGTATGTGGACATGTGGACATTGGGAGATTTGGGGATGTGGACATGTGGAAGTGTGGAGATCTGAACATGTGAACATGTGGAAGTTTGAGGACTTGAAGATTTGAGGATTTGGGTATGTGGAATTTGAATATGTGGACATGTGGACGTTAGGAGATTTAGAGAAGTGGTCATGTGGACCTTTGGAGATGTGCACATGTTGACAATTGAAGGTGGATGCTTGATTTGGATATGTGGATACGTGGAAGTGTGATGATTTTAACATTTGTACAAATCTAATCATTAGAGAGTAAGAAATTTGGACATTCGATCATGTAGAAGTTCCTGAATTTGTGGACCTAAAATTTGCACACTATCTCCCTCATATAACTAAATCCAAATTTCATGCTCTAAAAATGGCGTTCATTCTTCCACATTTTCCAGAAGCATCCTCGAAACCAATGCTTTCACCCAAGTAGTCAACGTGTCAAAGTCCCCAGCTTCGCACACCTTAATTGAAATAAATTGCTCGCGCGATTGTACAATTTCCAATAAGACAGAAAACACGATTGAGAAAGAAGGTTTCAACTTCATACAAGCTAACAACTTCATCGGCGATCGAATTGCAAAATAGCATTAATCTCGAAGCACGAATCGTTCCGTCGATATTGGTGATGTTCACATCGGACAATCATACGCAATGATCCTCGAGTTCTCCACTTTATCGAAGGGTGCAGATGAACGCGTTCGCTCTCCCTTTGAACGTGATGCATTCTGTGCCCCGATGTTACGTGACGAACGTCATATTGCACAGGTTAATATTCCCTCGTTCTCGTTCCCCCTTGCTCGCCATATTTCCTGTGTAATGCTACGATGATCGATGGTCATTTTGTTCTGACAAGTTCGATCGAGTTTCGGCTCGTAGGCGTAATCATGAACGAAGTTAATTGAGCCACATCGACGAGCATCGTTCGCTGTATCATGTTACTTTAGCCCCTTATCGTGTGCCATATATGAAATTTTCATTTATTTTTTCTGTCATACGCATGTGGGATACAGTACCAGTACACCTCTGGGTTCTACTTCAACTTGTTAGTGAGCTCATGTTTTGCGTTTATAAAAGTATGACCTGCAGAGACAGAGGTATCTCAATTGATACCTACTGAAGTTAGTCATGCTGTGATTAATATCGTCGGTAGTTGAGGTTTAATGAAATGTGCAAGTAACATTAAATATTTGAAAGTATTATAAATATTGCAAATAGTAATGGATATTTAATAAAGATAGCAAATATTGGATGAATGTATCAAATACAGGCGATATTTAATCCTTAATGACAGTATTAAATGTAGTTAATATTTATCTCTATATAATGGCTCTTTTTCTGCCCTGAGGCCCCTAGCGCAGGAAAATAGCGAACTCTACAATTCGATTATTATTAGAACTTCATTATGCAAAAGATTAATTGTTCGCTTCTGGATTTCTGAATGAAATCTTTATTTTCTATAGTTTGAATAAAACAGTAATTTGAAGTCGTTTGATGCAGACTAACAAGTAGAAAGTTTGTTGAAAATTTATTAGGTGGTTATTGGCACATTCTAAGTGTGCAAAAGTTGGCAAAAAATGCTTACAGTAAAAATTGAAAACCGGTTATGCGAATTATGTTGTTTACCACGTAAGAAAATTGGGATCATATTATTTTATATGTCTTTTGGCTTCTTATTATTTTATACTTTCCCTCAAAGAAATATCATTCTTCCATCAACATTTCTCGACGTCCGTGCATAATATTCAAAATGAAAACTTCCAAGCTTTAAAATATCATTTCTCAACTATCTCGCATTTCTTACAAAATGAATATAATTTTTGGACAGAAATTTCTCGAGGTCCGTGCATAATATTCAAAATGAAAATTTTTCATTCATTCCGTGTCTCACTTTTTCTACAAAAGTGAATATTGTAGCTCTGGTACGAAACTTTCTTACATTCTATAGGTAATGTTTAAAATGAAAATTTCACGCTCCATATTTCTTCATTATTCTACCTTTTTTAGAAGACAAGTATAATTTCTGCAGAAAATTTCTCCGGGTCTCTTCAGAATATACAAAAGGAACAATGCAGTTCTTATCAGAATATACAAAATGAAAAATCTCGTTCCTCTCATAATATACAAAATAAAAAATGTAGTTCTTATCACAGTATAAAACAGAAAATGTCAAAGTTCAAATTATCCAATTTCGCCTGAATAAACACACGTAATTTGTTAATAAAACAGCATCATATAAAAAACTTGGTAATTTCTGCGTAATGTATTATAATATCTCAGCAAAGTTCCTCGTGTTCCATTATGCATCTATACCCGTATTGTCGAAAGATGTCAAGCATTGCCATGATGCAGCAATAGCATGAACTGCTGACATTTCTACAATAGTGGGTGAAAGGTTAACGTGAAAAGGTGCACCAAATGGTATTCGCTCTTACTGTCGTCTCCTCTTAATCTTCTTCAAACATTCCTTCTTCCTCGATGCATTCCGTTTCATTGCATTTACATGAGCAAACAAGTGTCTACAAGTTATTGGAAAGTTAATTGAAATTACACGCACGTTGTTCATCAAAACTTTCACCGTTTGAAATGTTACGAAATTATGCGCATCATTAGAACAGAACTTCTTATCCGATTGTCTACCGGATAATTAATGTTCGATCAAAGAATTTCATTTGAATTCTAAGTATTTAGGAGGAAATGATTTCTAATTTTCATTCACTAACAGCGGTATACAAGGATGTTCGAACGAAGCTGTAGGCAATTTTCAATTGCGTGTTTCCATGTTTCGGTATCTGCGATCGTTGATACGACGATAAGAACGAGTTTCTTAGTTACTTCATACTTAGTTTCTATAACCTAATTCTTTACGTCTGAAAGTGGAGAGTGTCCTACATTATAAACTTACACCAATTTCACTTAATTATAAACATGGAATTTTGTCGCTTCTAATACGACATACATATATGTACATTAAAGTTAAAAATAGATTCATACTCCATACCTAAAGCAAAATTAATTATGACTTAACTGCTATTAAAAAGTCTTTGAAATATCTCCAATAAACTAGTTCAATTAACTGAACAATTATACAGCCCAGAAAAATCATTACACGATATATGATCATAAAAATGAACCATTTTTAATAAATTTTTAATAAATTAATAATTTGACGAAAAGGAAATTAATAATGAAATTGCTTAACAAAAGAAAGGAGGAATGTAACAGGAAAAGCGATCTGGACACAGGTAAATTCAACCAGAAGCATAATTTCAATCGATCTGCATGACGATTTGTACCCACGTTAATTACGGAGTTAATTGCTTCCTGGTAACGGTTAAAAATAGCATTTCCGTGGTGTTTTATCAAAACGCGACGGAACCGCCGTATCAATTACTTTTTCTAGGTCGTACACGGTGAGCTGCTTCATTCATATGCAAAGATAAAGAGCGTGTAAGTTCACGCGACAACCTGAGAGAGCTGGTCGATGGCCTACGAAGGCCGCCTACTTGCCTTTTGATTCTTACCTAGCCAAACCGATTACGTGCTCGACCGAACCGTGCATTTACTCGCATAATTTGCTTCACCGACGTGCAGATACTTTTGCCGCTTCGTTTTTTTTCTTTCCGAGCGACTCCACGGGAATGAGAAGGGTAAAGCAGAAAGGTCGCGTCGATTAACCCATTTGTGGTCTCGTTAGATGATTCTTGGAAGAGAGAGAACTGAAACTCCGCGACTTTATGATATTCGAATACTGTTATTTAGAGATTTTGCGATTTTAGGCTGTATGCACTTTAGAATTTTGGGATATTGGGCTGTGGGGATACAAATTTTAGATACTGGAGAGGGAGGTTTTGGGACGTAGGCATTTCGGAATTTCGGGGTATTGGAGTGAAGAGATGGGAGATAGGAATTTTGGGACGTAGGGATATCGGGACATAGGGATATCGGGATGTAGGGTTATTGGAATGTAGGGTTATTGGGACGTAGGGATATTGGGACGTAGGGTTATCGGGACATAGGGATATTGGGACATAGGAATTTTGGGATGTAGGGTTATTGGGACGTAAGGTTATTGGGACGTAGGGATATTGGGACATAGGAATTTTGGGACGTAGCGATATCGGGATGTAGGGATATTGGGACGTAGAGATATTGGGACATAGGAATTTTGGGATGTAGAGTTATTGGGACGTAGGGATACCGGGATGTAGGGATATTGGGACGTAGAAATATTGGGGTGTAAGAGTATTGGGGCATAGAAATATTGGGACGTGGGAACACTGGATGTAGGGATATTGGAACGCAGAGATATTGGAGCGCGGAGTTATCGGGGTGTAGAGATACGGAGCGTGGAGTTATCGGGGTGTAGAGATATCGAAGCGTGGAGTTATCGGGAAGTAGGGATATTAGGACGTAGATGTAGTGACAAGTAGAAATCGTAGCGTAGAAACACTGCATCATAGATATAGTGCAATGTAGGAATATTAGGACGTGAAGATATCATGACGTAGGGATATCAAGATGTAGGTTTACTCGACAACAGCAATAATACAGCATAGAAATACTCGAAATGTAATATATGAACATCGAAACATAACAATATCGAAACGTAGGAATGCTTGGAAGTAGAAATGAACCTACTAATATCTTTACAAGTTGTACTAGTTGTGAGACACCTTGTATCCATAAAGCTCTGTTACAAAATAGCCGTCTAAATATTCTTCCTTCAGCTACAAAAGTTCTATTAAAAGACTCATCCTACAAAGTTCTGATGTTCTAAAAATTCATAAACATGTCTGGTAGAGAATGGAAGACGAAGAGGGGTAGGAAATGTCTAGGTAGAACGCCGGTTAGAAAGCCCGGGTCAGGCAGATACGATCTGCTCGATCCTCGAAGCACGCTACGGTCGAAACCTTGAAACCTTCAGCTGCTGTAGCTTTTCGTGAATTAGTCAAAGATTTCTGTTCAGAGTTGAGCGTCCACATTAAAGTTGATTTTCGACGAAGAAGTTCGTGGACTCGCCTGATTTATGGCATCTCTTATTGAATGCAACGTTGGGAGGTTGTCGAATCTAAATGAAAAATGAGCTACGAAGAAGTTTTTAAATTTTTCCGGCGAGATTCGAGCAAACTGGAGAGTATTTAGCAAGATTTACCAGGAATAATGTACGACCTACGAATGACACGTTCTGCTCTTTTTATCGGATTTACACGGTAGATGTTTATTTATACGAGAGGAAAATCTGTGATCGAAAATGGAAATGGAACAAAGATGTGGGTTCATTAAACCTCGTACAAAACTTAAAATATTTTAAAACCGTATCAAGCTTTTAAATATCTTTTTTCTACTATATATTGCAAATGACGCACGTCTAAAGTTCAATTCTATGATAACGGAGTTTCAGCTAAAATTTTTAATTGCGAAGTATTCTTTCATGGGAATGTAAAAGAAAATGCCACATTTGATTAAAAATTTCATAAATTCAATTTTAATTACATGCTTTAGAGAAAGTTTATGTTCATCCTTTGAGATGGTAATTTGATTACCATTATGGAATTTTTCTCGTATCGACACGGTAAGGGAAGATAATTAAATGGACCGTTTTATGCAAACCACTTTGTACGATACCGAAACTCCATTTCAGAAGAACGTAGAATCAGCGTTGAATTCATAGTTCGATGCAGTGATTTGTCGTCACTTATTCCTTGTCCTCCGATTCCTCTTCTTTTTTTATTCAATTCTCCTTGATCGGTTCGCGTTCAACAAACTTCTCTCGTTAGGACGAGGATCAGTCGATTAAGGATCACAGTTCAACAGGCTGAAACTTCATTTCAAGGTTATTAGGCCGATATTGCCATTGGCGTAACTGGAACTTTTGTCTGCGGTAGGTTGAATACCACAGATTTAACAAAAGTATTGTGCAATTTTAGCATAATTTTACTTGTAATTTTAATTCAATGCGAACATTATTGTATGCTTAATCTTTCGAGTGTGGTGAAATTTTAGGAGTTTTGGGATTTGGGGATTTAGTTTGGAAGATTGAAGATTTGGAGATTTAAAGATTTGGGGAGTTGATCATGTGTGGTTTGGAGTTTTGGGGATTTTAGCGATTTGATCATCAGTGGTTTGGAAATTTTACGATTTGAGTATGTGCTAGTTTGGAAGTTTAAGGATTTGAGGATTTGGGATTTGGGGACTTGTGATCATCCGTGGTTTGGAGTTTTCGGGATTTTGGGGATTTGATCATGAGTGATTTGGGAATTTGACGATTTGGGCATGTGCTAGTTCGGGAATCAATGATTTCGATACATGAGAATTTGGGGACTTTGGGGATTTGGACATGTGAAAATTTGGGAGTTTAAGTATCTGAATATGTGGGAGACTGAAGATGTGAACATTTGAAGATTAAATATTTGGACATATGAGACTTTGGGGGCTTGGAAATTTGGATATATGAGAGTTCAGAGATTTGAGGATTTAGATATGTGAGAGTTTGTAAATTTGAACACATGTTTGAACATTTGGAAATTTGGATATGTGGGACTTTAGAATTTTAGGACTATGGTACCTTGAAGATTTGAACATACGACAATTATGGGATATAATGATTTCTACATGTGAGAGTTATAAGATTTAGGCAAATGGACATGTAGAAGTTCGGAGATTTGAACATACAGTTTGGAAATCTGAACACACGATAATTCATAGATTTGAACATACAGTTTGGGGATTTTGAAGGCATAATTTTGTACATTCTCATTTTTACAAAAAATAAAGTTACACACATTAGTGAGCAGTTAAAGAGTTAGCAAATGTTTTTTTTTCAATAATTTGAAAGGTTCAATATGCGTTTAGAGGGCACCTAGTTACGGCACTGGATGCATCGAGTAGGTACGTCCCTGTCCAAGCCTGTTCTCGTCTTCTTATTCTCGGGAATGAACCGTGCTTTGTGTTCGAAGAAAGATTTAAGGTCTTCCTTGGAATTCTTGCCTTACTTGGGTGCTTGTGTTGGTGGGGTCTCAGGTCGATCTTGTGGGTCCTAGCGGTGGGACCAAACTCACCGTGAAATGCATTACAATTTGACAAGATTCCTTAAGATTATAGAATTGTTCTATAAATAATGAAATTCTGAAGATGGATATATACTTCTTTTGCGTCACTAATGTTCATAAGTGCATTTTAAATTGAATCGCACCATTAATGAACAAGAGTACAATTGTTAAACGTACATGTGCACGTTTTAAAGGTAACTTTGCAAGTGATACATTCATTATTTAACAATATATAACTTAAATACCTTAACAATATTTCATGTATCTTAGCAAAATATAATTTAAGAACCTTAATATACAGTAATTATATTTTATAAATACATGTAAGATTCCTTTTGTACCATTGCAATTTATAAAATATTTGAATACCTCAGTCAAAAATGAACTTAAAAATATTTACCAAGTACTTTACTAATAAATAACACCTGTGATGAAAATTAGTCGATAAGAATTAACTTAACGATATTCCAGCACCCGTACGGTGCTATCATTACAATTCATAAATCATAGTCGAATGATTCAATTGATCACTGCTCATTGGTGCACATTAAATTTACAGCCATCGCTACTACGACCTGTCTGAGAATTGCGCAGTTCCCATACGCGAGATATTGCGTCTGGAAATGCACCCAGAAGGGGGACGAAACGTTAGCTGTTTAATAAGGGTTATTATCATCAATATTATTCATGGATTGCTTCTTGCTGGACGCGTTAATTGCACGTCGATAGGTTAGCACGAAACGTTAGTTTCCATTACAAGTTGTACAGTTTCTGCTTGGCTGTACGTAGCCTTTAGTCTGTCCTCATGTCGCATGAAGGATGCTTATTAAATGTTTGCGCTTTTTAGAACTTGCTCGTAATGAATAGTTGGCGTTACGTAAACGTGCGATTTACCTCTATGGTTGTTGCGTTATTTTGATTTTCCTTTACCGTTTTCACGACGCTCCTGAAATTAGCATCTTCCAATTTATTTTAATCGACCAATTTTGCGAAAGATTATATTTAACCAAAAAAATAAGAGTACAACAAGATCGACTTCCTGTTATCTATAAATCTTGAGGTAATTGAAAGAAAATTAATGAAAGGCTTTGTTAAACGTTCGAAGAGGCAGTTCGACGTTTTACGGTCGTCTTAAAATGGAAATAATTGCGCGACGTTATCCTGCATCGTACGTGTTGTGCAAAAAAGTGAAAATCTGTGCGCGACGTTATGTGGCAAGAAAAATAAGAACGGGAATTGTTGGACGTTAAAGTTTTACGCTGTCGACGATCATTAAAACCATCCCCTAAATCCGAAGCCATCGTAAAACTGACGAGGATAATTACAAGTTTCGGCAGTAATTGGTAGGTAAATGAAACTAGGCGGAGGGTAAATGGAAAGTTGAGAACTTTCCTGCCGTAACAAATTCTATGTTTTCGCGAAAACACCATGGACGGAATAGCTGACGCTCTTTCCTTTATTATCAATTAGAGCGTAGATAATGTTTTAATTAATCGCCGGATATTACTGTTTATTTTTTATCTGGACAGTTTCGCTATTACACGAGACATTTATCGAGTATACTCTCGTTGGGACTTGGGTATTTTCAAAATTTGAGAATTTAGGATTTCGCGAATTTGAGAACTAGGAAGTTTCGGGAAATAGGAATTTGGGTATTTAGGAATTAGGGAAGTTGGAGACTAGGAAATTTCGACACTTGGCAACTTGGGAACTAGGGAAATGGTATTTGCAAATTTTGGAACTAGGGAATTTTTGAATTTGGGAATTTGGGAACTTGGGAACTTGGGAATGTTGAAATAGGGAAATTGGGTATTGGGGAATTTTGGCATTCGGGAATTTGTGAACTTGGGACTTAGGAAACTAGGGAAATTGGGTATTGGGGAATTTCGGAACTAGGAAATTTAGGCATTTGGGAATTCTGGAACTAGGGAATTTTGGCATTTGGGAATTTGGAACTTGGGAATTTGGAAACTAGGGAAATTGGGTATTGGGAAATTTTGGAACTAGGGAATTTTGGCATCTGTGAATTTGACAACTAGGGAATTTGGAAGCTAGAGAATTTTGGAACTAGGGAATTTTGGAACTTGGGAATTTGGAAACTATTGAAATTGGGTATTGGGAAATTTTGGAACTAGGAAATTTTGGCATTTGGGAATTTGGGAACTAGGGAATTTGGAAACTAGAGAGTTTGGGAACTGGGGAATTTTGACATCTGTGAATTTGACAACTAGGGAATTTGGGCGCTAGGGAATTTGGAAGCTAGAGAATTTGGGTATTTGAGAATTTTTGAACTAGGGAATGTTGGCATTTGAGAATTTGGAAACTAGGGAAATTGGGTATTGGGAAATTTTGGAACTAGCAAATTTAGGCATTTGGGAATTTGGGAACTAGGGAATTTGCAAACTAGAGAATTTGGGAAGTAGGGAATTTTGGCAGCTGTGAATTTGACAACTAGGGAATTTGGGGCCTAGGGAATTTGGAAGCTAGAGAATTCGGGCATTTGAGAATTTGGAAGCTAGAGAATTTTGGTATTTGGGAACGTAGGAATTTGGGAATTTGAGAATTTGAAATTTTAAAACTTCAGAAAATTTAAATCTCAGTACCCCAAATTCATATATCTATATGTACGTCTCTAGATTCCTATATCTTCATTTCACTATATCCTTCCTATATCTTTACATCCCTATGTCCTTAGATTTCTATATTCATCGATCTCTAGATCCCTTGATTCACTAATTAACAATTTAACATTTCATCTCTTTTCTATCCTTTTAACAAAATAAACCATATAGATTCCGCAAACGACGAAGCTTCGCCAATGAATTAGCAGTCTATCGAAGATATCGATAAATATTGCCCCATTTTATCGACGTGTTCGATTTCATGAACCGCACAATTGCGTTCGAAGCGACTAGCGGTTTATATACGACGTGTCAAATGAAATCGAGAAAAATTAGCCTCGATCGTCGCGGTTGAAAGAAACGGGACGAGAGTTTATGTTATCGAGGATGAGAGCACGTATAATAAATCGAGGGGGATTTCAATGGTTTAACGATCTCGCGAGTTCCAGCGTTAGAAGCGGCGGGAATCGAAGAATTTATGTCGACGGCGCGAGTCGCGTCGCTGAATTTCGGATACGACTTTACGACTCCGTCGAAATGGGATCGCTGGAAGAATCGTTCGCGTGGAAAGGGACGTCGACTCGAATTATCAAGGATTTACACGATTTTTCTTTATATCTCGTTTCATTCTTAGCCAGTCACAGGCTCGATCTCGTTTCAACCGATGTCCATCGCTTTGTACCAATTTGCGCGACGCTTCTTGCCAGGAATTTATGGACAATGTTCTTTGACGAAGGATCTTTATTCACCCTGCGGGTTCGTCAAAAAGCGTGCACAGGTTTTTTCCCCCGGTTAATCAAGTTACTTGTGTCGCGAAATGGACCCTTTAATTTTCAACCTTCAGCGCGAATTATAAAGGGCGCGTCTAAATTGATTTCACTTAGGTCGCTTCGAAATTGCTGAGGATTATTTTATAGTCTCTGTATGAATACTGGAAGCTTTTCATTTACTTCGAATCCAAATCCTAACTGGATTTAGATCGTTTATTTTATTAGATTCGGTATAGGAGCTTGAAACGATTTTGAACATTGTAAAATAGGTAGTCTCACTTCAAAGCTTCAACTTTCTATTTTCTTATCTTGTGTAAACCTTATTTATGCTTCTATGTTGACGTGTTCATAGCTCATACATAGAGAACTATTCGTAGTCGATATGTTCATAGTCCACAACATAGCAAACAATTCATATTTGATATGTTCACAGTCCACAACGTAGCAAACTATTCACACTTGATATGTCCATAGTCCACAATGTACCAAACAGTTCATACTTGACATGTTCATAGTCCACAACGTAGCAAACTATTCACACTTGATATGTCCATAGTCCGCAACGTAGCAAACTATTCACACTTGATATGTCCATAGTCCACAATGTATCAAACAGTTCATACTTGATATGTTCACAGTCCACAACGTAGCAAACTATTCATACTTGATATGTCCATAGTCCACAATGTACCAAACAGTTCATACTTGATATGTCGATAGTCCACAATGTACCAAACAGTTCATACTTGATATGTCCATAGTCCACAACATAGTAAGCAGTTCATACTAGATACGTCCATAGTTCACAACATAGCAGTTGATACTTGACATGTCCATACTTCAATAGTCCATACGTTGTCATCATATACATGTAAATTATAAATAAGTAAAGAATAGAGTCATTTAACTTCTTCGGTTAGTCAGCAATGATTCAAGTGAAAATTAGACGTTTGACTAGGGCATTCGCAAACACGATTCATTTCCTAAGGTGGCAGACGAGGTAACAGCAATGCGGGTAAATTGCCGGTCGTGAATTATGCGTGAGGCGTTTAAACTGCGCCGAATTCACCCTCTGCATTCGGTAACGCACACCGTAGACGTTTACGCATGCATACGATGATTCGCCCTCAAAGCGTTCCGTTTCTTTTCAACGAAAACGAGAGAAAGGCTCGGGAAAAGTAGGAGATTCGAGCGCAGGAACTGGTTGGAAAGGAGCGCAAAGCGCGGAGAATGCGAGATTGAGACACCGGAAACGGAAACCATTAATGGCGTTCGCGGCGAGTACCCGTGAAGTGGATGAAGCTAGATAGATGCACCGAGAGCGAACGAGAGAGAGAAAATGAGAGTGGAGGAAAAATGAGCGGGTGTACAGGATATGAAACGAAAGAGGAAGAAAGGGAGGAAGACAGAGAGAGAAGGGTGGTCGTAGGAGAAAATCGCGAGTCAAGGGAGGAAAAGAGAGGGGGAGGTTGCACAATGCCATTGTGAATTCGTAACCATGCTTTCTGCCCTTCCTCTCTGCACTCCTGCATCGCCGAGCCGTCATTCTACCCACCTGACCAACTCTGCTGAACACCGGAAAGACCCTTAACGCGTGTCGACTCGCACGTATTTAACGTTTTTAATTCTTCGAGCACGGGCCACTCTACATCGGCCACTTCTCACTTTTGTGCCCTCGAGCTTCGAACACTTTTCAAAAGATCCGGTATCGTGGGGTTAGATGGAGACTGGCGACATTTCAGGTTTAATTCTTAAGAAGATTTTTCATGATTCGCATAGGTACTTGTATAGGTACTTGTATAGGTACTTGTATTAGATGATCTTTGGTTAGGGTCTTCACGGCACTGGAATTTGAGTATTTCGAAAATTTAAGATTCGAAGATTTTGAGACGTAGTCACAGAATTCTGGATCATTGCAATTTCGGAATTTTTTGATTTGCAAAATTATTTTGGAACGTTGGGCATTTCGAAACCTTGGAATTGTGAGACTGAAATATTAGAATTTTTAAATTTTTGCGTTTTTCAATCTGTAAAGCTGTGGAATATTCGAACGTTGTGACTTAGGGATTTGGAAAATTTGGATACAATTTTGGAAGATTGAGTTAGAAATTTTTACCTTAAAATGCTTTGGAATTTTGAAACTTCAGAATCCTTGAGAACTTGATATTTCTGGAATATTAAAATTGTGAGTACTCCAGAAAGTTTTGTTTTGAATTAGAACTTGAAGACACTTCGATGTGTCGCAACGTTGATTTTATGATCCTGGAGACTTAGGGGAATGTTGGGGTTGAGGTTTTAGGAATGTTGGAATTGTACATAGAATTTTTCCATTTTTAAACCTTGGTACTTCGGTTGATTTCGTGCTTGATATTTTGGACCTCCTAAAACCTTGACTTTCTAGAGATTTATAAAAACAAGACAATTCACAAATTTCCTCCGCGAAGAAAAGAAGAGAAGATGGAATTAGCCTGCTAACAACCATCTTTCGTTATCAATGATTAAGTACACGTTAACAAGTTCAATTCACAAGTGTGCGCAAACTGGCATCATAAATTCCGCCTTACGAGTCGATCTATTTATAGCCATGTCACATTTAAAGCGGCAAAAACGATGACTTGGATGTCATTAAACGTTATTGAAGTGCAACAAGTGTGCATATCGCGTGCACAGATTTTTCTCCCTTTTTTTTTATAGCATTCCACTCTGTTGAAACTCTGCGAGGCTTCAACCGGTGTTTTTTATGGTGTTTCAGACGCACTTTAACCCCTCGCGAACGATAAACTCGTATACTCGTTCGAATAAACTTATCGCAGGCACTTACGGACCGGTGCAATAAGTAAGTTGAACGCATGTTCTCTTGTGCTCTTAATGCGAAGCAGAAATTATAAATGTTCGCGTTATAAATTAGTAATACACGCTTCGGACGAAAGAAATATTCTGTGCATTCACGACGTCGTGTTTAGAGTGCCTCTCGTCAAAGGGTTAAATTGCTCGTTCGCGTTTAGAACGTGACCGATTTGCATATTCCGGAACGAAATGTGCATTTCCTCGGTTAGGTCTTGTTGGTATTGCTAATGCCGACGATAACCGCTTCGAACATTAGCTTTAGGTACCAGAGACACGGAATAGCGTAATAAAAGGGGTAGTTTTTTCTCATTCTACATATTTCTCTCGGATTGTTCTTATCTTCTCATTTTTCTATTTTTTTTACTTCATTTTTATTGTCTTGGTGCATAGGAAACAGATCTTACTGTCAACTTTAGTCATCTTTAGTCAACTTAAGTATGAACACGAGACACAAAGGTCTTAATTTTTATGTACTCATACTTTCACGGTAGTCAGAAACAAGTACGATGAAGATTATGACATAACATTGTCGATATTGTTCATAGTTATTTTATTATTCACACTAGGATTGGAAAATATCAGGTCACTTGAAGCCCTCGTTCGTGTAACTGCAAGTCATATATACGGTAATATATTTGATTCGATATGAATTATTCAGATATTTAAAATTTGTTGGACCTTCATAACATTTATATTCACGCGATATATTTCCCGGAGCTATTCAACAAGCCAAACGAATATGCGTACCCTAATTTAACTTCATGCCAAATATAAAGTAAATGAACTATCGTTACAGAAATGTTACGTTCAAAGTATTTCAATGTATTTATCAAAATGACCTTTTAATTAAAGCTTAATTGGACGACGGAGAAAATAAACGGTAAATAAGATTAAAAATCTGTACTCGATGTTTGAATGCAAACGCTTCGTTTAAATACAAATCTTCTTCAGGAATAGCGGTGCAGGTTAATCGTACGATACACTGAATTATCTCGTGGTATGCAAATTTCAAGTTCACGTATCCGACGCAACGTTCGCTTATGCAGTACATTGGCCGATTTAATCGGTCGGTGTTAATGTTCCCGTGCAAACCCTACGTCGAACAAGCATCGCGTTGGTCAGACGCGTTCAGCATCGCGAAATCGCTTAATCCTAGTTCCTCCATTTCCATGCTTTATCTATTTCGATCTCTTTGGAGCATCGAGAGAATTGAGCGCAATTCCGCACCGTTTCAAAGAGCGTCCAGGGGCTATAATGGCGCCTCTGTGCAATCGTTGCGCCGTTACGATTTAGTGGACGTCACTGTATTTTCATTAGGGCTTATCAAAGATATGCTAATTTTTCGTTTGCAGGGGATATTCGTACGTTGGGCAGCGCGATACGTTTTTAGGAATAGCGAGGATCGCGTATTTTCGAATTTTTATACTTTGATGTCCGAACTTTGGGAATTTGAGGATTTTAGGGGTGCTTTTGGTACTTTAGGAAGTTGAGAATTTGAGAGATGTGAAGTTTGGGGATTTTGGAATTTTGAGAATTTGGAGGATGTTTAGGAGTTTAGAGAGTGGGGAATTTGGGAAAGGGAAAATTTGGGAGAGTTGAGAATTTGAGGGGTTGGGAACTTGGGGAATAGGGAATTTGGGGAGTTAGAAACTTGGGGGATGGGGAATTTGGGGAGTTAGAAATTTGGGGGATGGGGAATTTGGGGAGTAGAAAATTTAGGAGAGGTGAGAATTCGAGGGGTTGAGAACTTGGGGAGTAGGAAATTGGCGGACTTAGAAATTTGGGGGATGGGGAATCTGGAGAGTGGGGAATTCGGAGAGTTAGAAATTTGGGGAGTAGAACATTTGGGAGAGTTGGAAATTCGAGGGGTTGAGAACTTGGGGAGTAGGGAATTTGCAGAGTTAGAAATTTGGGGGTCGTGGAGCCTGGACAATTGGAAATTGGGGAAACTTGGAACTTGGAGTGCAGAATTTTGGGAGTAGAATTTGAGGGGTTGGAAATTTGAAGAGTGAGGAATTTGCGGAGTAGAGATTTTGAACTTAATATTGAGAGAATAGTTACTTGGGGAATTTAGAAATTTATTAATACATAAAGTTTACAAATTTTCGAATGTTATTCTTCAGAAAAGAAGTTATAATCTTTAAAAGGACCTTTGAAGACGTAATATCCTACAACTACAGTTTACATTTAAACAAAAGAGAAGTTTAATTAGTTCGAGATTAACGAAGCATGCACGTATATCGAATTTCTATAAAAATCTCCGAGTGGGTGTTGAAATTAACTTTGGCGATTCCATTGGATGCCCAAGCCGCTTGGTGGGGTAGAGAATAGTGGAAATAAAACGGAACGACTATGAAACGGAAATGGAGTCCTTTATACGCCACTTTTCTCGCTTTCTTTCCTCCCTCTTCGCCGTTGACCCACCTCTTTTCGACTCGGTCGTTGTATTTTCTCGAAGAAGCGTGTTATCCGTTCAACTTTACTCGTTCGCTACACTTACTCGGATGATAAAGCGATCCTGGACGCAGGATCTGATATCCTGTTGGATATTGGTCCACGTTGCCTCTCGTTTTAACTAGAAGCGCGTGCAGAAAAATCTTGTGGCATTATCGTTTTCGAGGAAAGAAATTGTGTTTTCATGAGTTTCGTTCGACGAAGATGTTCCATTGTCGATGAGATTATTTTTCTAGATTTCTTTTGTACCGACGCAGTTTGCTGTTTTATATTCTATCATGGCTGACCTTTTCTAGAATGAACGACTTAACCTACTCTCTATCAAATTATTACGGTATAATTTCAATTATTACTCTTCTATTATCTGCTTCTTTCTTTGTAGTTTTAGGATTCTTTAATGGTAAATAGTTTTTCTGGTTTTAATTCTATGAACAAATTACATTTGTCTGTAATTATGTGCAGTAAAATGTTTGACACTCCATGTCGAATAATTTGTTTTATAACCAGATAGACGTAAGAATATAACACATAAAAATTGAGTTCAGTTAATTTTAAGTTGAAGCTAAATTCTGAAAAGTGCTATTTGACTCAATATTTTACATTTAAAAAATGCAAGCATTAGTTTGTAGAAATTTGAGAATAAAATAGACCATCTTCATTGTTTTCCTTAAACATTAAACGTATACAATAATTAATAGTATATTGTCAAATAAAAGCTAAGTGAGATGTGTATTGAATTTTGTTCATGCAATTTATTATTGCAGTATATTACATATTCAAATTAACTGCGTTGATAATTTTATTATTTTCTACCGTTTGATATACTGCCCTGTTAATAAGTTATTTGTCACTTGCTTTATGATCTAAATTCTGTCGAAAATGTATGAAATATGCGAAAAATATGCAACGTGTGTTACCCAAAATGTGCGAAATTGAAGAGATACTTTCACGAATGTTAATCGACGAAATTAATGTCCGTCTGTCTGCGAAAGCATGCATTAACATATAAAATACAAATCGTCAGTTTGTAATTCGCGCTCAAAGTAATTGAAATTCGAAATCAAAGTTTAGTATTAAAAAATATTTGATTTATCGAATTCTATAATAATGACACAGTATTATTATAATAATATCATTTAAAAAAAATATAAATACATAGCAAGAATAAAAATGAAAATTTATTTCGTTGATTAATGAACAGAGGAGAAAATTGAAATTGATTAGCAATGTGTAATCAGTGATATAAAAAGTACTTATTCGTGCTTGCAAAATTAATTTTCGTAGAAATCTGCTAATTAAAGGATACGCAGCTTCTACCACTTTTTCACATTCGTTAATTCATCCTTTATTCAGAAATCCATAAAATATTAAGAGTCTACCTCTGGCGATGGTGGGATTCAATTTTTGCCCATCAGCCCACCATTCCTCTTCGTACATATTTGATCAGGCTGAAATTCGCGCAGAGTAGCCAACGTATCGTTTCTACGTTTCGATCAACAGCTATGAAAATCACTAGGGACGGTCCAATTATCCCTATTTTGTGTCTCGTCCATTCACAATTATTAGACTGTTGGTCTAACGCTATAATTGTCACATTCAATTTCGTGTGTCTGTAATTTGGAAATTTATTACGTTGGGAATTTGGGGAGATTTGGGGAGTTGGGGAGATGGGAATTTACGTAATTGGGTACTAGAGGATTAGAAAATTGGAAAATTTCAGGTTTAGAGAATTTGGAAATTAGGAAATTAGTGATTCGAGGAGTTAAAAATTTGGAACTCAGGAAACTTGAGTTGAACTTGAGAGTTGACTTGAGTTTAGAGAGTTGAAAATTAGGAAAATAAGAAGCTGAGGAAATTGACAATTTGGGAATTAGAATATGTAGAAATTACAAAATTTGGAAATTTAGATTTGGAGTGTCCAGAATTAGGGGAGTAGTGAATTTGCTAAGTTGACAATTTAGAAATTAGAATATTTAGAAAATAGAAAATTTGAAAATATTTGAACATAATATACAATATAATTCTAAAAATCCTTCCGCCCAGTCATCCCCAAAAGTAGTAAAAAAAGTTAAACGTAAATAAAATGCATAGTGTGTTCCGTTTGGTTGATCAATAGGAAATGGCGGCAGGAGTAGGAAATCTCGGCGTTTCCATAGCACGCTCGCGATACACTTACACGCTCGGCTGGTTTCTTGGCTACCGGAAATATAGTCCGTGTGTATCGTCGTATAAGGGTGAGTTTCTCGCGGCTCTCACGGTGCGAATGACAGAAGAGGGATGCTTTTCGCGCATTCGATGCATTTTGGTCGGGATAGATCTTTCGACTAAGAAACGGCAATGGAGAACGGGGGCTGTTCTATTCAGCTGTGTGCTCCTTCGTGATCTCGGCAACTCTCCATCGTACCCCTCTCATCCTTTCCCACCCTTCCTTTCTTCCTCTCAGCCTCCCGTTTTCATTCCTTTTCTTCCGGTACATCGCTGCAATTTATGGACTGCTTCAGGAAGGCGGCAAAGATAGAGAGGACAGGGAGGGCCAACCCGATAAATCGGTGCTCGTAAAACGCGCGGAGATCGCGAGCTACGCTTCAATCTTTTCCTCGACGAGGGTTGGAAACTGTACATTATTTTCCACGATGCTGTTTCTGTATTTATAGCGAGAACATTTTTTTCCACCTCTTTTATTTGTTTATTTTAGTCACGGGCTACCTATCATTCGCACGAGCAACAAGCTATACTCGTTTTTAAATTTTATTCTCTATTGGGGTTGAAAGTATTATTTGCAACGCTGATTCTTATTATCTAAATGCAAGTTATAATCTTATCAGGAAAGATTTCTGCGTAAATTCAAAATCTAACAGTACATTCTTACTTATTTATCTTAACATTGCAGCAACTAGCTCTGACTAACCAGCCAAAGAAATCATAGGTTAAGGGAACAAAATCAGATAAAAATAAAAAGTAATTTAAATTCATCAATCACAGAACAGAAATCAATTTCCCAGGGACATCTTCACATTCTAAATCGCTGTACCCTCATAAACGGACCTTTCCTTTGAATTTTTCTCTCATCTTGATTTTGCATTTTGTCCCATGGCAGCTGGGCCAACGTTTCATTTCTATAGGTCGAGTGAATAGGGGTAGATGATTCATGACCCAGGAATGATTTTATTAGTTTATTACGTCCATCCTGCTGGATATGAAAAATTACACAATTCCCAGATATTTGTCTAATATATTTTTGTTCATTTAATTTTATACTTTATAAATTTATCCATATCCAAAATATAATTTAATATGTTTTAAACCAAGAAACAATCTAACATAACCTCATCTCTAACCTTAAAATTTCCACGCAACAAATGTACTAACATTGCATTATACAAGTGCACAATCGCATTAAAATACCAAGTAGACAGTACAAATATATGAATTGACCTGACAGTCGATCAACCGGTGAACGTCTTGACAGGTTTGGAAACGATGCACATCAAGGTCGGTTCTGAAGGCAATCGGGAAATGTGCAGTATAACACCAATCATCCTTTCACAGGCTGGAGGTGGAAGGTTAAGTTTGACTCACCGGTATTTCAAGTCGTTTACTTAGGCGATGGTGGTTGACATAAATTATCCTGCCTTCACCTGTACATCTTCCTTTTATCGCGGTTAATTGCGATCCTGTAGAAAGATAGACGTTGCGCACTTGCCGCGATTACCTGTCGATCCACAAGCCTTTCGTGTTACAAGGTTCGTTTGCAATCTACAATTAGCAGATGTAGAACGATTTCACGGTGGTTACTTAACACTTTACCTGGCAAACTTTACCTTGTACTGTGAAATTATGTTACTGGTGAGGGAATATTCTGTTTTATCATTGACATTTTTCATATTTGGTTAAGTAGAGATTTTTGGAAATTTGATTCTTGGATTTCTGGATTAATAGATTGCTAGATTAGTAGGTTACTAGATTACTAGCTTCCTAGATTCCTAGATTGCTACATTTTTAATTTCTAAATTTCTAGGTCTCAGCATTTCCAAATTTCTAAATTTCCAGTCAAATTTCCAAGCTTCCAAATTATCAAACTTGTAAATGTCGCACGTCCTGATTTTCCAAATGTCCATATGATCAAATTACAACACATTCTAATTCAAAATATAAAATCCTGTAAAATGTGGCAATTTGAATCGTATCCGAATTAGTACTTATAAATGTTCAAAATAAAGTGACCACATCAGCAACATAGGATTAAAAAATATTAATAAATATATTCCTAAAGAAACATCGAAGCTGTTGAATCGCGTGATCCGTGAAATGAATCCGATCAGTGACTGTCGAAAAATGCTCTCGGAAAGCATGTTAACAAATCGATCGCAAACGGTATCGAAGGACCAAAGACAAACCTGGCAATTTTTTTTCGCGAGCGACACGATCAATTACGCCGATATACGAATTCCAGCGATCGGTGCACGGATAAATAAATTCGTAAATGGTGACTGTTTAGTGACGGATAAACGATGAAAGTTGCTCGATAAACCATCAACGTTGCAGTGGTGTTCGCGTAGCGGGAAACCGGGCGAGGATCGATGGCACGAAACGATTTTCAACGAGCTATTGGCTCTATCGGCGAGTAGATCCGATCGATTCATCTGGAGGTACGGCTGGTGGATGAGGATAGCTTTCAATTGAGCAGCCAACATCGCCACGGCAAACCGTATCAAAAGCACTGGTAATTTTCAAGCACGACTCGATGAAAACGGGAAAATCCGACGAACTGGGATCGTTGCGATCCTTCATTCGATGAACCACAACCCCGTTCAAAGATCCGGCTACCGAGTAACCACGGCTGAAGGATGATTCAACGATAATTGCGCTGCCTTCGCGCTGGATTTTTAAAAGTGGAAGATCCATCCATAAACGAAGTCAAGGGTTATTGCACTCTTCGATACGGCTCCTCGATAATAGCATTCGCGGTGAAATATTCGATTGAACGTCCCACTTTTTTATCTCTTCGATATTTCGTTTTAACGGCAATAAATCAGTTGACGTATCATTCTTTTGTCAAGTACCCATATAGTACACTCGCGGTATATTGCCACCTTTAGACAATGCACAGTTGACTCTTTTCTGCAGAACTTGTACTTACATGTCTGTTTTCATTTTGATTGAGATAACAAAGACACGAGATTTGAAGATGAAGAAATGTAATAAAATTGCGGAATGTAACGAGATGTAAATTGTGCAATGGAGAAATATTATCGGTAATATCGACACAGAGGTGGAGATGGTACCTGTCCCATAACTTTGTCTTTAACAGATCCAACATGCCCGTTACGGTGTCGCGCTGCTCAATTATTGGGTTATTCGATTCGGATGTGTTCATTAATTAGGATCTGTCGTTGGTAATGATTGTGTGTGGCGTAGCTGGGGTCATATTGCCATATCTGAATCAAATTTAGGTGGCTGCGTCTAATGCTGTATCGAACGGAGAATCAAGATTGATTTTCTCTGTTGTAAGTCGTTAGGTTCCATTGATTAACGCGTTGATTGTTGTATTTAAGAATTACATTCATATGACTGAAGGTCAATGAAGGTCATATAACCTTCACCAAAGTCAAAATAGTGCAAGGTTAATTGCCTTACAAATTTCCTACAATGCATGTAGTAGAAACGACACCAGACAGATCCAGTTAAAAGATACCGATTTGAAATCGGTGGAATTGAACCGAACGGCGACTCCTGGTAAAGGGTTGAAATTGTACAAACTTTCTACCGTGTCATATGTTTATTCAGTTTCGAGCCAGTGCGTCGAGCGAGTGTGACTGATAGGTCAATCGAGGTCCAAAGACGCGAATTGACTCGACGAAAATTATTCAACGTGGCGGACGTTCGACTATCACGGTGTGGACATTGTTCGGCAAACACAGGCGTGTCCTTTTGTTGATACGCCACTGGTGGCGCACTCGTGGAGCCTAGGATAACTCTAGAATTCAGATTAGTTCACAAAGTGGCCCCGTGCATCGAATAATCCTCGGCCCTTTATTCGGGATTTAAGTCACATCCGGAAATGGAGAACACGCGATCCCCTTTCTCTTTTACCGGGCTTGTTCAGTTTAGCATTTCAGCCGGCGTTGAATATCGATCTCGTTTATTTCTGATCGGGCTTGTGTGACGGAAATTCCATTGCACCATCTGGATAACGAACATGATATTATTTCCGATGACAGATAACGAGAAAATTGTATATATATTTTAATCAGTTCAATGCTCTCTTTGATAACATTGAACTTCTTTAATTATCTGGTGGAAAGTCTTGTCTGTAGTCCAAGTATGAATTCTCTGATGTTGAACATTAAAGTTTGTAGATGTACTTGAATGGGGCTTCACCCTATGTATTCGTTTCAAGATTTCGATTAGGTCAATCTTGGTTGAAATATTTCACGACGTCCTAAGGTTCCAACACCTCAGAGTTCCAATCCAAGGTCCCAATATTGTAAAGTCCACATCTCAAAATCTCCATATGGTAAAATTTCCAATGTTCCAACGTTCTATCAACCTAAAGTTCCAACATCAGTTTCCACATCTCCAAATTCCTATATCGCAAAGTTCCCAATACTCCAATGTTCTAATATTTCAGAGTTCACATCTGCAAGTCTTCATATCGCGAAATTCCTATACCCCAAAATCCACATATTCTAAAATTTCCGTATCTCAAATCTTCACATTCCAAAATCTTCACATCCTAAAATGTTCACATCCCAAAATCTCCATATCCCAAATCTTCACACCCAAAACTCTCATCCCAAAATCTCCATATCCCAAATTCCTCAGCATCCACCTAACGATCTAACCCACGTAAAAAACATCGCAAAAATACTTGATAACCCGATTGGCTGCAAAATTGCCAGCCCTATTAGATATAACAAGAGGTTAACAAGAATTTAAATATGATAATCGGTGAAAGCAACGTCGATAGTCCCACGTGACCGATCGTAATTGAAGGAACTCTTTGGTTGATATCAGGAATGCCTGACGGGCAAATATTGATCGAACAATTTGCCGGTTATCCAGCGTTTAATCCAGATCCGCGTGCGTGTACCAGCTCACGAGAACCTATTGTTTGATTATTCAGGCTAACGGATTCTCTGGAGGCACTGCGACAGGTGTCAGTGTTTCAGAGTTTGCGATCCCTGTTAGGTTCGAGATAGAGTCAGGTTAGGCCTTGGTTAAGATTAGGTCAAATCTGGGGTCGGGTACAACACGCGACAGAGGATATTGCCACGTTCGTCTCTATCGCTTAGCATAACTTCACAGCTCGTTGCTTCTTGTCCCTCTGTGCATGTTCTCTATGGGGTATTTTACCGGCGAGTGCCTCAAATTGATACGCTTCCTTCGCACTTTATCTATTATGGTGAATTCTGCTATAACACAATTACTCTGCTATAATTTCATATGGTTAGCTTGTTAACTGGGTCACTGATTCATGTACCTGCGTTTAAGTGTCATCTTATAGTAATCTATAACTATTTCATATAGCTGTATTTAACTTATTAATCATAGTTATAATTTCTTGTCATACTGCAATCGAAAATGATTTTTCACTTATTTTACAAATAATTGTTTTTCAAATATTTTTCGGTCGAAAAGTAATTATGATTCATGAAGATTTAGTAAGAGTGATTTGACTGACGAATTAACTCGTCATTTCCTGTTGATAGATATTGTCTCAAGACAAGTGATATATTACCTGAGATAATTATCTAAAATAGTACGGATTGAATGCTAATTTTAAAAAAGTGCACCTGCACAATCATTAATTAGAGATGAATAATAAAAAGAAAGAAGAACGATACTAAAATTAATGATAAGAAAAATGATGTTAATAAAATGAATAGTCTCTGAGATATTTCAAGTTTAAAAATGAGATACTACATACAATAATGTAAAATATGCAAAGTATCGATCTCCGCGAAATAAAATATGCGATTGCTTCCAGAATGTAGAAATGTAAATGTATTTTTATTCAAATTGCAGACAACTTGCGAGCGTTTTCGGTGAAAATGGATGTTTAAACGTGGTTTTCTAGAAACCAACTTTTCCGACAGTGTTTTCCAATACCGCGGTTTCCGAGGAAACTACTGGTCTAATTTTTCTTTTATACAGCATTTTTAGAACAGCTGTTGCTATCGGGCCATTATTTTCAAAAACTTCAATCTTTTTGGCAGGGGAAAGTTAGGTAAACTGTAGGAGAAAACTTATTTTTTAATTTGGCGATTCGAGGATTTAGAACATTGAGAGTTTGGAGATTTGGGAATTTAGAAATTTGAGAATTTAGGGTTTTGGAGATTTGGGGAATTTGAAAATTTACGGTGCTGGAGATTTGGAGAGTTTAGAAATTGTTGAATTTGGGGATTTAGAAATTTGAGGATTCGGAGTTTTTGAGGTTTAGAAATTTTGAGAATTGGGGGTTTTGGAGATTTAGAAATTTTGAGAATTGGGGTTTTGTAGATGTTGGTATCTAGAAATTGTAGAATTTGGGTATTTGTGAATTCAGGAACCTAGAGCTTGTAAAATCCGAGAATTTGGTAATTCAGGAATCTAAAAATGGCGGAATTTGTGATGTGAGGAAATTGGAAGTTCAAGAATTTGGAAATCTAGAGATATAATAATTTTCAAATGTGGAAAGTGAATTTGGGCTTCCAACCGTGTCCAAAAACTAGATCTAACTACTCCAAAATGAACAACCTAAATAAAAACTTGTATAAATTTCCAAAATTATTACTGATACTCGGTTCATCCACAACACTCTCAAAATGAATAACGTCAGCACTCGTGTTGACCAACGTTGAAAGGTCAGTCTGTCGACGATAAAGCGAGGGGTTAGCATGAATCAGCGAGCAAGGTGCGGTGTACAGGGAGTAGCTTTAGCTTAGTCAGTTCTTGATGTATGAGAGTTGGCGAATACGGGATGGCGGGTTTCTATTGTTCGAACGGTTAGTCCAAGTGACAGAGACTCGAGGAGCTACGACAGGTGTCAGTGGGCTGTGCACGCGGGACTGCAAATACAAGGGCCACGACGGCGGTTGTTTTGACGCGGCTATCTGTCAAACAATCGTGGTTCACCATAGTTCTGTCACATGGTCCACACAGGGAATCCTCTGGTCCCACGGTTGATGATTAACCACGCTTAACCACGTTCTATGACGCGGTTTACGATTAATCATTGCTTCAACCGGGTAACATTTGTTCTCTAGCTGACGATCCGTGCCAGACTAATGTGTATAAATGGCGGTTGCTTGTTTCGCGTGTCCCGTGTTGTTCGGAAATCTTGTATCAGTGTTGACGGTAAATCGATAAGTCACAGTTCATTTGATTCCAATAGACGAGACCGTGTTAGACACTTGGCCCAGTTGATCGCGCGATTGTGGAGGCGGCTTGATGCTGGAGTCTGAAATAACTTTTCTTTTGTTGCTGGACTAAATTTGACGTGCAGGTAATTTCGAATTTGCAATACTCTACTTATATTTTGCTGTACTTTCATTTTTCAAGCTTTTTTAATTTACCTTGAAATTTTAGTATTGAAAAGTATAGTGTTCTAAATTTATTTGAAAAACATCGTAAGAATTCAAAAATGTGAAGTATCTCTAAAACTTCAAGGTTTAAAATTGAGAAGTAAATTTAAAAAATTTAGATGTCTAAATTGTAGTACTACAGATTTGATGAATTTTAGAGCATAAAGTTGAGAATTGAAAAAATTTTTTAATTTAGAGTTTCATCAAGTTCTGAAGAGTTATAGATAACCTCTATAAACTTTCAAAGTTCCAGAGTGGTAGCTCTTAAGTTTAATACCAAGTCTCGAAGTTGTAGTACATTGAAATCTCAAGAAAAGGCTTCAGATTCTGAAATATCCTTATCACGAATTCCTTGTATTTTGAGATCTCAATATCCTGATCTCTACGTTCCGAATGTCCTGAAATCGTTATGCACTGAAATTTTTACACCCCAAAATTTCTATGTATCGAAATCTCTATATCCTAATATTTCTATATCCCAAAGTCTCTATATTCCGAAATTCCTATGTCCCAAAATTTCGATGTCCCAAATCTCTACACTCGAAATTTTTATATCCCAAAATCTCTATATACCAAAATTGCTACATCCCAAAATTTCTATGTACCGAAATTCCTACATTCCAAAATCTCTATATCCCAAAATTCCTATATTCCAAAATTTCTATATCCCAAAATCTCTATATCCCAAATCCCTATATTCCCAAATCCTTATGTCCCAAAATTTCTATACCCCAAAATCTCTATATTCTAAAATTCCTATATCCCAAAATTCCTACATCCTAAAGTGGTCATCCATGAAATACCCATATCCCAAAATCCCCACGTCCTCAAATCGCAATACTCAGCGGTCAGCCATCAGAAATACCAATTACTCCTCGACCCACATGCCGGTATCGTACAAAAAAGGTGCACAGCAAATGCAATTACGCGGAATATTATTAGCAGGATACCGGCTTCCCTAATGTACACGTTCTAACAGGATCTAATTATCGCGTCAGGGAATAAGTACACGTTTAATGCATTCACTGTCGGCGGTGGCAGTTCCCGCGGGGATCAATACCCCGAACCCGGGACTCGTTATTAAATCGCGGACATTACGAGCTGACGTTACAAGCGTGACAACTCGGCGCATCGCTCGAATGTCCGTACACCACGTGCACACCGGGAGAAATACGAGCGCTCGAAATTGCACTCGATACAGATTGCACCGGTAAGTGGTTACACATACACGGTTGACACCTACTCTTCGGCCACTCGAATCGAAACAGTTCACGATTCGTTCTCCTTTATTTTCTGCTGGACGTTCCGTGACCTTTCGGACGGACCTAACGTCGGATTGTAAAACGACGGCTGAACTTTATGGCCAGGAGAAGGATTCTCCGATCGTTAACGGGGAGCGTGTTCCAGATGGGGGACATAGTTTCGTCGTTTGAATTTCTTGGCGTGCGGTGAACCCTCCTGGCTCGCAAGTTTCCGAAAGCAACTTTTACTTGGGCCACGCTGCATGACGGAATTTGCGGTTGCATTTTCTGTTCGACGTTCTTTCGTTATCTGTTCATTAATTCGATCTATACTTTTCAGAATAGTACAGGTTTGTAAGCTATCATTTTTAAATACAAAATTTAGTGTACAAGGACTACCTACTCTAGATCTAAAATACCGTAGATATAAGATCAATGTAAAAATGTACTGTACACTCGTGATTTGGTCCCTTCAGATAAATAAATTAATCAAATTCAAGATTGGAATAAATTAAACCCTTCGTTTACGAGTCAGACCTGTGACGTTGCAGTCACAACCTGACTCGTATTTGGACAAGATTAAATTTTCAGTTCAGTATTGATTACAACCTGTGCAAAGGTTGCTAAATGCAAACTGTACTTAATATTTCAACTTCTCTTTCACCTTAACATTGCAGTAGTAATTAGCTATGCCGCAACTGCTGGAAAAGTAGGTTAAGGGGTTAATAAAACCCCTTCTATTATGTTAAAAATTTGATACTACTAGCAGCGAGACGACACATTGCTTCACATGATACATTGTTCAAACATTATGGCACAGTCTTCTCAATAATCACTTTTCGTTCAATAATCTCAAGTTAAATTACTAAAATATGAATGTGGATTCAAGACGTTCGCAGGCTCCATGTGTACAAATTCTAAAAACCACAAAATTCATAGCATCTTGATCCGAAGATAACATCTTCGCATACATTCTAAAACATGTAATATCATAATAAAAAACCTTTCAGTATCGATTGCACATTTATCGACGCATTAAAATCACCGTCATAATTTTTTCACAACCGCTTAGAACTTTACGAGGCATATAATTTCAGACAGCCTCTTTATAGTTTATAACTAAAAAGTTGCTCCATACTTTATTTTTATGTCAAGTTGTAAGTGAAGTTGGAACCTATTCGGTGACAGCTATAATTTATACAAAATGCAAGGTCTTGAAAGTTGCTGATTGATTAATATTTTCTAACGTTCTAGAATCTGATGAAGGTTTTTTCAGAGATAGTAGTTTTTATTTATGTTGTATAACATTTTGAAAGATATTGAAAAATAATTGTAGTTTGATGGTTTTCATGAGGAATGTTATTTGATGTATCTACTGTGTACTATCAAATTATCTTTAGGGATAATAATCTGATACATTCTTTGGTATATTTTGTACCTATTCAATCTTGAAAGAT
This sequence comes from Megachile lagopoda, assembly GCA_036983795.1. Lineage (NCBI taxonomy): Eukaryota > Metazoa > Arthropoda > Insecta > Hymenoptera > Megachilidae > Megachile > Megachile lagopoda. Next base: position 6,646,185 of record CM072797.1, on the reverse strand, counting down.
ATCAAGGAACAATAGGTTGCAGCATTTTAAATCTCGATAAAGATTCTCAGAAAACATAATGGTATACATTACTTGATGTGTATTGTTTCTATTGTATATTGTAAAATTATGTTCAGGAATCTGATACATTGTTTGGTATACTTTGCACCTATTGTATTCAATCTTGAAAGATATGAACAAAAGGATGAAAATGATGAAGGCCTTCATCAAACAGTTTGACATATCGTGTATTATATCTATTATATGGTAAACAATAGAACTCTGTTAGATATTTATAAAGTTAACTATGGTCGATTCATCTTTATCTCGGAAGATAGTCACAAAAATGAACGTCTTTTAATCGTAAAATGGCGTACTCAACTCTCATCCACATCTTCAAAATCGAGAAAGTTCAAATTACATCTAGCAGTTAAAAAACTGTAAAACCCCCTTCCTACTGACTGACTCACGTATACAAATTCACAGACCAAAGATACGACACTTTTCTATAGAATCGACCATCCCTAAAATCACCTGGAAACCCCAGGAAAACTGTCAAACCTTTAAAATTTGCATCTGAGCCGGTAGGAGGCCAGAAAAGCATAAACAACTACAAAATCCCTTTTTCGCAGCCTGATATTCTGAAAATCGTGAAGTACATGTGTGAATCTCCCTAGCAAAGCAAGTCCTATGTTAAAATCAAACTTCAATCGAGAAAAGTAATTAACCCCTTACACTATGATTTGCGTCAGAACTAACTAATCACAGCTACAATATAAAAACAGACAGAGAAAGTCGAAATGTTATGTCAATTCTGTATTGTTTGACTATGCAAATATTGGTCTTGAAGTCCAAATTGAAGCGTATTAAAAATACTAGTAAAATTGCTCACAGTAGAGTGCGTACGAATCAAACGAGGAGATAAAGGTGAACTTAGTATTAAGAGGGTGATAAGTGTAACATTCAGCATGCAGCCTCCCGCGATTGTTCTCCGCTCCATATCGATTCGAGCGGGTATCGGCCGATGCCGGCAGTATTTCTTGGAATAACACATAGCATTTTGTACACGTTCCCCATGGCCCGGCTCGTATTCTTTACTATCGGGCCGCCGTAAAAGAACTATTTTCCGTTTTGCCCTCGATTGGATTACATTCCGTGGAGGGTTGCAGCTGCAACCCCATCGAACCAGAGATAACCGTTGGCGGGGAAAAGGCGAAACAAGAGGAAAAAGGAAGAATAGAATGATGTGGATCGATTCTCGGAGGGTCGAAGTGACTTCTGGGAGTGGTATCCGCGGCAACACTCAAGGGCATTCCTCAGGGCTGAAGGTTTAAAGCCACGCCAGACACGGCCGATCGGTCATCCTTCAAGGCCGGATTCTTGTGTCGCGAGATTGCTCGTTTCGTTTGTGAAAATCCGATACACGGCTCCCAGGGGCTGCGCGGGCATCCTCCCTCGTCCTTGGATATCCCTTTTCCCTCGGATCAAACCACCCTGACACTGTACACAACGTCGATGTAAAGTATTCCCCGGGAGAAACTGTTATTGCTCTCTTCGTGGCCTACATAAAAGCGCCGGCTCCCTTTTCTGTGTCCGACTTCAATTTCCACAGTGGTTCAACGACGAAACCCTGACTCACGGATCCTTTACGGTTGTTCTCTTTTTTTCTATTTCCTTTCCAGACGCCGCAAATTTGATTACTGCTGCTTCTTTCTTTTATCCTTTGCTCGTGCGTGCATTGATGATTAAATGGATTACAGATTTGTCGCTTTGAAATTTTAACTTTGATTCAATATCTGCGCGTATGTTTATTTTCATTCTCATTTAATATCTGTATGTTTGTTTCCGTTCTGGTTTAATATCTGTATGTTTATCAATTCTGATTTAATATTTATGTATCTGTACTTCAATCGAATTTTCACTTTAATTTACAATGTCGGGTATATGTTTGGATGCATTTGTTTTTCAATCAAATTTTAATCTTGATTTAGTGTTTCAAGTTTGTATTTTATCTGTTAATTGTGTGTGTTCGTTATAATTTATTTCGAAATTTTGATGAATACAACAGGATTTATTTTTGTTTGCAGGTATGGAGACTTGCTATGAGTAGATACCATTTGTCGTTGCAACTTACTGTGAGTTATATAATTTATATGTGTATATAAAATACAATACATTTCGCAGAGGAATAGTTGAATTATATTTATAATAGAGTGATCATTGAATTTGTTCTTGAAAAAAGTATCGTGGGTAGATGTGAACTTAACATTTCATAAATTATGATTTATTTTCATCCTCCTCTTATTTAACCAAAATACGTCTTTTGCTCTGTTTTCAAGGAAGAAGATCGTGTAATTATTTCACACGTCTCCTGTTTCGTTTTCGAGAAATAAGCGTGTAATCATTTCATACTTCCTGTATTGTTTTCGAAAAAGTAGTTCATGTAGTCACTTCATACGCCTTTTGTTCCATTTCTGGCAAAAAGTTTGTGCAATCATTTCACAATACGTCACGAGCGCAACTTCGAATCACATAAGTACTGACTAACCTTTACGTTTCAAACTTTATGTAGGTAAATCGCATTTGTTGCTATCAACACAGTTATTGGCAGACATTCCTGACAGAATCAGGTCTGTGAAACTTTTATCAGCAATTACCAACCGGCACCTTCATAAATACTATAATACATTAACTAGCAGGTGGTATAACATACACGAAGCACGTGAACATACATCGGACCTTGGCCAGACAACTCACTATACGAATTGAATCGAACAGAATCACGGTTAGCATCTCGTTAATCGATAGCTATCGTCCGGAGAAAAATGAGGCTATTTGCGAACACGATCCTTGATACTCGAGGGATAAGTCCTGAATCGATACGTAAACTCGTTGCGTCGGCTAGGGTCATTCGTTCGGTTGCCGGGCCACAAATTGAGCGGTTTGTTTCGTACGGATGAGCCACCGGAAAAACTCGCGAGCCTCAGAAAACGAGTTCCGCGATGCTCCGCGATTTGTCAAGCCGTACAAGAAATTTCGTTAGACAGCCCGAGCAACTTTTCCCCGGGCAAAATGTTGCGATCGCAGTTGCAACTTCTGAGCCGGCTAAGTCGTCGCTGATCCTACCGCGTCGAAGTTTCTTGTGTCGAGGGGAAAAACTTGCTTTCCGTTCGTTCGATCTGCGAATTGCTTGGCCCTCGCTGATCGAAACATTGATTCCACTCGAACAACTTGAAGTTTTTGTGTTGCAAATGAGTGCGATACATTTGAATTTTTATCATTCGCTACTTGATTGAATATTCACTTGGACGGACTTGCGATTTCGCAAAATGTTGAGAGATATTTTGTTGATGGGTTCTGAATTTTGTTTTATATTGAGACATGGGAATGTAGGGGCATGGAGATATAAGCATATATGGATATACAGGACAGAGGGACATAGAGGTATAGGAATCCAGACGTTAATAGATGTAGGGATCTAGGGAAGTAGAGATACAGAGATTCAAATGTCTAAATCTACAAATCTTCAAATCTCAAAACTTCTGAATCTCCAAATCCCCAAATGTCAAAACTCTCCAACGTCCAAATCTTGAAATTCCAAAGCTCCGAAACCCGAATATTCCCAAATTTCCAAATATCTAAACACATAAACTAAAAATGATCAATTTTCCTAATCCAGCAACATTCCACGCTTCGGTATTCTCCATGGCAAATTCAATATCCGAGCAGATCCAGTTAAAACACGAGCGTTTACACGTTCCATTGAGTTGTCACGCGAGATACGCAGCCGTTGTATGATAAACGATCGTTCAACCAATCCGCATAATCTCTCGATTATCCGGGACAACGTGACTTCCGTTTAACCGCCATCACCGAAACCGAGATGGCGCGTCGCAGTTTCTCCGCGTTGAAAATGAAACGACACACAACGTAACGCGGTGTCGCGTTGGCTGAACGTGATCCATCTGTCGGTATAATCTCGAGCGTGCAATCAGTCGGTTTCACGGTCGGTTAGAGTCCGCCCAAAGGCATCGATTCCGGCTGGATCTCGAAACAGCCGTTCCCGGTGTTAATTCTGTTCGTAGGTAGCTGAAAAGTCGACAACCAATTCCGACGATGCTGGCCAAACGGGCTCGGAACGAGTGCTAGATGCAAGGATTAAGTCGAGAGGCCACATCGTAAATCAGAAGCTCAGCCAGCTATGTCTGCGGCGTCGGAGATAATAACCATTTTGCGCTTCCATAGGCTCCGTTCCGCCCCTGTCGTTATAAGCGATCTTACGACAACGGTGCAATATATAGAGAGGGAGACAGAGAAGCCATTCAATTAACTTCGTAAAACGTAAATCGAGACGCTTCTACCTCTACTGTGTGCACATCCCTTGCTCCCTTATCCTCTATCGTTTTCCTATCATTGCTCTTTCTCCCGCACCCTCTCGAAACCTCGACTCCTTAATTTCCTCGGTTCTAGTTCACCACGTGAACTTCCCAACTCCGGCCCAGGCTTATTGTTTCATTTGCATATTCGGAGCGTGGCGCGGTTACGTTCGGTGCGTTACACAGATAGATTGCGTACCCACTTTTTAGTTACTTGGGGGTTGCAGTGCTCCGTTAAGATCTTTAGGGGATTTTGCGATTAAGGTGATTTCAGGTCTTTATAGGAATTTGAGAACTTGCGGATCTTGGGATATTTGCACTTTGGATTTTGGGGAGTTTGGATATTTGGAGAGTGGAGAATTTGGGGGTTTGAACATTTACAAATTGAAGAACTTGGAGAATTTGACAATTTGAGAATGTAGAAATTTTTGGGTTCGAAACTTTTGAAGTTGGGAGGTCTTCATAATAATTTGAGAATTTGCGGATTTGACATGGCGGATTTAGGTCTTGGGATATGTGGAGTTTTTGGGGAATTTGGGTATTTGGAAAGTGGAGAATTTGAATATTTAAGACTTTGCAATTGACAAGAGTTTTGGAGCTCGAAAAATTTCTGTAAAATTTTCCCCTTTGCCCGATTCCCCAAGCAAATGCTCAATTTGCTTATTGATTAATTCAGCACTGGGTTGCAAGATGGTCTGAGGGTGAGTTTTGGTTTGTTTAGGTTCGGAGGGTTGTTTAATGTGATTGAGAGGGTAAAGTAGGTCAACCATTTTTCGAAGGGTTACATTGATCGATAAACGATGTTGCCAATTTCTATTTATACATTTATACCGAGCTTAAAAATTTTCTAAATAATAACGTTTGTTCAAACTAAGCGAATTTACTCTACAAAATTTTCGACAAATCTCATATTTTTCATCCTGTTCATTTTATATTCCTTTTAATATTAAATTCGCTGGTGATAAGTTTAAAATTCGATGAAATGAAAATCTATCAAAGACACGTGTCAAAGAGAAAATTAATTAAATTCATACATATTAATCTGCATATGTGACGTGTTCCATTTTTCCTGCCGCTGCTACAAAATTCTAAAGAATTTTAATTTGCAAAAAGACATTATCAAGGCTTGCATTTTTAAATGAATTTCTTTCAATGATCTCGTGTCGTACAACCATTATACATTTCAAAGGTAGGACGATTACAATTGAAACATTAAAAAGCTATTACACACGTGTAATTATGCATGCGCTACTGCCATCAGTCACGAAATTATTAGCGAGCCACACTTGAGCTCAGCAGTTATACATCGATATTTCGACGATGTATAATCATTGTCCAACACATCGAAACGCGATAGTTCGACAAACTCGCGCCAAATGCGTGACCTTAAGGCAGAGTTCGCGGAACCTGGCGTGGACGGAGGCTCGTTTGGTATTCAAACCATGTCCGTTGGCTAGCTATGTGTTTCCTTCTTGATTCCGACCATGGTATCGAAAATGCGATACGGACCAACCGATGCATCATGTCCCATAAATTTTTGTGTTCCTGTATTACCTACTAATGTGTTTTGGAATCTTTGTATTCGATACATTGCTCGAAAGCTCGATACAAACGGGATTTCTCGTTGATGCTATTTGAGTATCGGGGATTTGATTGGAAATTGCAAAACATTTGGTACAACAAATGGTAAGTAAACTAGGTTGTATTTTCAAAGAGATGGTAATTTGTCTTAGAATTGAATTATTGAACTTAACCCTTTGAAAAGCGACTCACACATTTAGCTTAACTTAAGAATATGAAATAGTGCGTACATGTGCATACTTATTAACCTCAAAATTCATTAAGTTTGTCAACAACACATTTAGGGTTGCTGTACGCCAACAGCATAAATACCTACAAGAGCAAAAAGTTAATTGGTGTGTTTTCAATTGGTTTAAATTTATATTTAATTGTATACTTCATGTTAAGATACAGGGATGTTTAAGATGTGATCGTTTGAGAATGTGGACATTTAGAAATGCAAGAATTCAGAGATTTCAAGACTCAAGGATTTTCTAGTAGTGTTATATTAAGGCATAGATCTAGTTGTGGCGAAGAAATACGAGAGTTAAGAACTTAAGAATGATGAAATGTCCATACGAGTTAGCCAAAGCGTAGTCGCATCCAGACCTGACACAGTGGAACACAAACCGGGTGACCCAGTCTGGCGGAGTCAACTTGCGCTCGTAGCGGACGTATAAAAAGAAACGAGGTGGAACGCAATCTCGTAAACCGGCAATATACCACGAGTTGTCCAGGTCTAGAACGTGTAAATCCCGGTAGCCAGATGAAGGACGTACGGTGTCCATGCATAGTTTGCGGTAATTCCGCTGGCCGTGCTCGGTCGACACGGGTCCTGCAGGATCCGGTGCTCGCATATCAAGCAGCTCCAGACACGTTGGAAGATTAATGCAAGCTCGTCCCGATGGTCGTTACGGAGCTAAGACGATTACATCCTGCTTAAGTTCAGGAGTCGTCGTCTGTGCCATCTTAATCGTTGGGTCACGTCGGATGTACGCCATTCTAATTAGTTAATCTACCTTCGGCCACGATCGCGGCAGCGTGTAGCTACCGGTTGCGAACGCTGGAACAGATGTTAACACGATACAGCTTACCAATTAGAGGCGGTAAGCTCGTATCCGCTTGACGAATCATACCGTAGGAGGTTACACGCGTTTTGATACGCGTCCAATATGCTTAACCAGTTACGCGTATCCACTAATTAAGGGACTGCGATCGGTTCACCTTATTACGGGGAGCATTATCGCGTAAGGGATGCCGCAATCCGTAATACTATTAGCATTAATTGGAATCGAGTAATTAACCTTTGGCGGCTCGTGCTTGCCTCTACGACGCAGATAGCGACGAGTAATATAGTGGTCGGGTGCGCGTATCTACAGCCTCGATGCTCGCGGCTGTTTCCCTTCTCTATCTACTATCTTCTTATTGTTTTTCGAAATGGGCTCGACGTGTGCGGCTACTGGTAAGCACACATTTAAATAAGCACACATGCGAACTCGAAAATTTAGTGCCCTAATTCGAATTCTCAGACTCCAAGATTTTCAGATTTCCAAATCTTTCTTGAGTTTCTAAACATCCGAGTTCCCAAATTTATACATCTCATGGATGTCATATTGTCTCTAGAGAAATTAGGATTATTTTTGACTGCACTTTGGTGACACTGTCTTGACTTCCCTAAAGATTCATAGGGAAGATAGGGCAAAGAAATCCTGTCTCCTAAGCTTCCTTTATGAACATTCAAATGCAGAAATTTACCAATCCACAAATTTTACAAATTTTTATAAAACTAGAAATTAGAAATGGTAGTTGCAAGTTTTTCTGTAAAAATTCCCTATGGAAAGCGAGTAACATTAATATAACAAAATAGAAGATGAATCACGTACCAAACGCGAAGTTACAAATCACAGTGATAATTTGTTGATTGCACTTGGAGATGAAATATTACATGTGTACGTTTGTCAGGAAACAAAGTAGGTGATATTAAAATTCTGACGTAGGAAGTTAGGCGATAAAACATGACGAATGGTCCGAGATATGGTCAGTCGGATTTCACTTGCAAAGCAACCTGACAACGATAGCTTCTGCGCTGGTATGCTGTAACTCTCAGTTCAATTACAAATTTTTGTTCCGCTTGGGATCATGGTGGTTCAGTTCCATTTTACAGGACCACTGTAATGCGTTTCGAATCTAAAAATTTCAGATTTAATATAGTTTTTAAATATCTACGTAGATTGTTGGTTGACAAATTTGTACTAGTGATACACTTTTCTTTTGGAAATGCTATTTTTGCAAATGTCCATTTACTCCAAATTCCAAATTCTCAAAGTGCTAATCATCCAACTATGAAAAATTCTAAATTTCTAAACCGTCCCCACAAAAAGTAAGATTTTCTTCCTACTAAAGTTTGCAAACGAAATTCAATCGCTGCAGGGAATTGTTTCGAACGTTCGCTCAGGAATTTTCGTTCGACGTTATATTAATCGCAAGAGTGTCGAGATTCGATGATTTTCCAGTCGACGTACGTTTCGTCAACGTCTTACGGATAACGCCCTGTCGTCGTGTAACACCCTTTGTTTCGCTCGAACTCCCTCACAGAATGCGTCGCGATACAAGCTGGAACGGAGTTTCGTATCCGACAAGGGATGCGTGCCGTGACTATCAAGCAAATTACGTATTACTTCGTCGAGCGAAAGGATGACAGGAATACGTGTGCAAATTGAACTCGCTCGCGATACGTTCACCCATCCCACGGCTAATATAAAGTGAACGTCACTGTGCCGCCTTGCTGCATGGTACACCATGAGTCCTGCCAACGAAAATGATGAAACTTTGAGCCGTGAGATTAGAAACGACGAAGGCAATTTACCTTCCAAACTGTTCAACTTAACCGATTGACGATTGAAATACAAATAAATAAGTTTGGGTCTGTTTTATTTAGTTCATTCGGTCTTTGAGATGGGTTTTTTGAAAGGGATGTTCTTTATAAAGGGTCTTTATATTACGAGAAGTTGGGGATTTATTGAATTCTTGCTATATAATGTTCTGACGCACTGGTGACGCACACTATCGTTCAAATGCGAACTTGTATTTTGTGATATACGATCTTGTGATATAAGATCTTGTAATATATTTTGTCATCGAATATTTTGATAAATGAAATTTTTCTCCGAAATATTTAACTGTGGTACGAGAGTTTGATTTATTTCCACTGTTCGATTGGTATGAACATTGTAGACGCTGCTGGCAGAACTCCATTTTGATGGATGGTACACATACTTTGTCGTCGTTTAACGGAAATGTCGATTATGCGAAGTATAGGAGTCACTGAGTAGTTGAACTACGTAACAGTGTTTACATTTTGAAACTTTAATGGCGCCTTCTTGTTTTAAGTGGCTGAATTTAGTGGTTTGTCTAAGTTTAAGGTGTGTAACTACAGGTTTAGTGTGCAAACATAATTTGGGAACTTGGGATTCGGGGTATTCGTGCTTTTAGAAATTTTGCAATTTTAGAATTTGGAAAATTGGGTATTTTTGAAATTTGGAGAGTGGGGGATTTCTGAATTTGGAAACTTAGAAACTTGACAGTTTGAAATTGGAGAATTGAAAGGGGGAGGTGTAGAAATATTTGAAACTTTAAAACTAGGGAATTTCAGGACTTGGAGAGGGCTTCGAGGAGTTTGGGATTTGAGAAAGTGGAGAATTGAGAATTTGGGGATTTGGGAATTTAGGGACATGAGAAGTTGGGATTTCAGAAATTTGGGATTTGAGAAATTGGGGATGTGAGGAGTTGGCGATTTGAGAAGTTAGGGATTTGATAATTTGGGGATTTGAGTATTTAGGGACATGAGAAGTTGGGGTTTCAGAAATTTGGGATTTGAGAAATTGGGGACGTGAGAAGTTGGCGATTTGAGAAGTTAGGGACGTGAGAAGTTGGGAATTTGGGAATTTGAGGATTTGAGAAGTTGGGGACATGAGAAGTTGAGAGTTTGTGAACTTAGGGGCGTGAGGAGTTGGGGATTTGAGAACTTAGGTGTGTGAGGAGTTGAGGATTTGAGAACTCAGAGATGCGAGAAGTTGGGGATTTAGGAAATTGTAGATTCGAGAAGTTAGGGATTTGTGAAGTTGAAGGTTTGAGAAGTTCGGCTTATGAGAAGTTGGAGATTTGAGAAATTGAGTATTTGAGCACTTACGGACGTGAGGAGCTGGGCATTGGAAAACTTGAGGATTTCAGAAGTTAGAGTTTTGAGAACTTGAAAATCCCTGATTTTGTCGACTTGATAGGTTAAGTATTATTTGGAGTCTTGAAGTTTAAGGAATTTGAGGATTTAGGACCTTAAGAACTTGAAAACTCAGAGAAGTTGAAAACATGAAAAATATGGTACTCAAGTACTCGATAACCTTCGCCCTTTGTGAACAGAAAGAAACACTTCAAAGCTACCTAAACTGAATAAAATATTTCCATATTACAAACTTAACAATCCAGAGCTAAAAAAATATCCAAATCTACAATGATAAAATTTGTAAATCTAATAACTGTGAATTTTCGTAGCTACGTTCATAGCGCAATTGACCCTCGAAGCGAATATTCAGAGAGTTCCGAGGAAAATCCACGAGCGAATATTCATAAACGACTTTCTCTAAGATTTCCACGTCTTGGTAAAATTTTTTCACGCCGTGTACAGCAAGTTTTCACCGGCTGTTCCGGCTTAAAACATCAAGCCGCTTCGTACTTCATATTCATCACTCGTCTCATTCATTTCCGGGATATTCTAACGTAGCCTGGGTTTCATTCGTCTTGTTCCGTATCTCGTCTCTCGTTTTTGTTATTTCCCCTACTCGTTGCGTCTCGTTCATTTGTTACGCTTATTTTTCCATTTCAACCTGGCCACCATTGAGAGAGAAAAATCGTAGCAGATACATGGACAAATTCAAGCCAACGGTCGAAATGTTTCACTCGTTTACTCTTCATTAACGAGGTAGCCGGCTTCGAGTCGTTACGTACAGACTTTCCGAGTTAATTTAATACTTCCTCGTACGTTGCTTTATTTCTGATTACGTTCCTTAAATACCATTGTTACTCTCTTTCTGTGAATGTTCTATTATTTTACAGCTAGATTTTACGAGCTTCTGTTTAAGATAAAACAGCTGTACAGTGTTCTTAATTCATCTTTTGGATCTGCTTCAGAACTTATTTTTGGTTAGAGTAATTCTGGTTCAAGAATGTAGAAGGTTTGTTGAGAAAGTTTGGCAAGTAGAATTGTTGGGCACATTTAGACTGTAATTGATTATGATGGTAATTATTGTTGTTCTTTTTTTTGGTATTGTAATTTGATATAGGTATTTGGGAACTGAGAGTTGGAAATTTGGGAATTGGAAAGGTGAGAAATTGGGATTTCGAAATTTGGTATTTGAGGATTTGGGGATTTGGGGATTTAGAAATTTGATATTTGGAGATTTAGGGATTTAGAAGTTTGGTATTTAGGGATTTGGGGGTTTAGAAATTTGGTATTTGAGGGTTTGGGGATTTAGAAGTTTGGTATTTGAGGATTTGGGGATTTAGAAGTTTCGTATATGGGGATTTAGGAGTTTGGTACTTGAGAATGTGTATGTGTGAAAATTTAGGGTTTTAGGAATAGGGGAATTTGAGCACTTAAGGATTTGGAAATTTTCTGATTAGAGGTGTTAGAAATTTAGAAAATTGTGAACTTGGGAAAAGTTGTCAGTTTGATATTTTGTAAAACTTTGAAATTTGTAGAAAACTAGAGACTTGCAAAGGGAGTTTCAGAATTTGTAGATTATGGATGTTTTATTTTACATTAGTGAGAATTTGAAGATTAGAAAGCTAATAAATTTGAGAATTTAATAACATAAAAATTCCGGAACATAAAAGCGTAGATTTTTTCCAAATTTTCAAATGCAAAAATCAATAAATCTGTAAAGTCTCCTTTACATCAACCTCTTCTATACGTAACAATTTTCCCTTAAACGTACACATTTTCCAAGAACCTTCTGGCCATTATAAAACAAATTGATGATGGCACCCAATTTTCCCCTAAACACTGCAAAATGCAAGCTATACACGAGGATATGAGATACCCCAGTAAAATCATATTTCAACTCGTTTTGTGAGCATGGATGAGCTCTTACTTTTCTTCCTTCATGATACTAAGACGATGTCTTATCCTTGCTATTTTCCTACTTTATGGCTGTAAGCAGTACGCCATACAGAGTCTTACAAAATTGTAAGTTAAGAATTTTCCGTTTCGTAATCACGCAGACCTTATTGCAACAGTTTATTTTCTCCGTCTTGTCGAGCTTCTAATTAATTTTTTCTCCTCGTTTTCTTTTCTCAATTATGAATCAGTTAATGAAATTTCAATTTGTCTGTATCGTGAAATTTATGCTTTTTGTTGCGAGGAAAATTACTTCATTTTTTACTGCACATTCGAAACCAACATTGTACATCTCTAAAGTAGCCATAAACGTACTATCACAACTCCATTTTACAAAATTAAATAAATGTTCATATTTCAAACAATGAAAATATCGTATACCATCGAAAAATGATACCAATATCACAAAAAAGATTAAACTGCTCTTTACGTGTCAGAATTTTCATTAGACTTTTAATCACTCGATACACTCGTTTCAATATTTCGTCTCGTGTAGATGCATCAATTTCGCGGTACGCGAACTAATGCATCGTTGAAAGCATTTCCATGCAACTGTTCATTATTTACAATGCACATTTGTCAGAAAAAGGTTGTCGATGCGTAAATACAATAACGCGATCTTTAATTATTTATTTCCATCCGACAGCCGGTTGGTTATAAATGGGGCAATAATTCGATCTGTATTACTCACTGTTTTCCAATATCGCGATATTAAATTAGAATTCGGCAAGGACGAAGCACGATTATAGGATGCATAATTGAAAGAAATATTGACTGAACGTATCAGTTTCACAAGTGCCTTTCGAATGGTGATTCGACGTCGCCTTTATCCGTGCAACTGATGCATGGTTGCATACAGCCACCCCGATACAGGATTAATTTCATTTAACCCTCTGCTTCACTCTACGCTCCGGCAATTTGATTGTCCTTCCGGTCGCTGCCACTCAAGCACCGTGCATCCATGCTATTAATACATCGGTATTACAAAGCCATCGACAACTATGATTGTTCGTGCTCCCAATGACCATGTAAATCGTCGTTACAAATACATTCAAATTACAACCCTTTGTATCACCTTCGCGCAATGTTATTTCCAATGTTGTTTCTTCAAAAATATTTTCACGATGAAATTTTTTATCTCGACTTGGTATGTCGATATGTTATAAATAATTGTAAATTGTCTGATATGTTATTCATAATCTAATTACATGTCTAACAATTGTAATTGATGGGTATAGGTGGGTTAAATGTCAATCTCAATATAATCAGAGTCACTGAAGATTGTAAAAATGTCCTTCCATCAAATCTAATATAATTAGTCACTAAAGATCATTTAATTTTGCAGTCGAACTAAAATTTCTTACCTGAGTCTTATTAAAAAGTATACTGCGGAATTTTTGTATATACTCTCGTATACCAAAGTTAATTATGAAGTGTGTAAATTTCTCATTGAGTCGTGCTCCAAGTGAGCATTACATATTGCAAGTTATACGTGTCTTAAAGCGATTCAAGCGATGTAAATACATATGACGATTAAAAAGAAAAATGAAGACCCAGATGAAGATAACTTAATCGACGCTTCAATTGCAAGCTTATCAATTTGATTGGACGTATAACGACTCTATCTGCGTAACGAGAACAGCTTGTGTGCCATTATTCGTTGCCGACATTATCGATTCATTACCTCGTGAACGCGTAATTCGACGACCTTTGTTGTGGCTCGCTGAAAATCTATCAACTAACAAAGCACCTCTTTTCAAAATTTGATCGATAAGTACAATGTAACGATTCATCTCGTTATCGATGCCACCGTTTAATGATGGACTTTCTTACCTTTTTATTCCTTGTACACAAAAATTTTTAATTTTTAACAAGTTTTGGAATTTTTTAATTTTTTACTTTTCAAGGTTTTATAGTTTGAAAGTTTCTGATCCTCAAATTTTTAAGTTTGTACATTTTTTACTTGTCAAGTTTTTAGGTTAGGAAATTTTCAAATTTCTGTGCTTTCGAATTTCCGAATTTTCAACTTCTCAAGTTTTTAAGTTTGTAAACTTCTAACTCCTATGTTTTCAAATTTCTAAATTTTCTACTTGTCAAGTTTTTAGGTTAGGAAATTTTCAAATTTCTGTGCTTTCGAATTTCCGAATTTTCAACTTCTCAAGTTTTTAAATTTGTAAACTTTCTCCCACGTTTTCAAATGTCTGACTTTTCCACTTGCCAAGTTTTTAGATTTGCAAACTTTTTAATTCTTACGTTTCCAAATTTCTAAATTTCCAACTTCTCAAATTTTTGAATTTCTAAACTTTCTAATTCTCAAATTTCTAAATTCTCACATTTCCAAACAATCAAATACTTCCTAAGTTCTCAATTCCCTGATCTACACTTGAGAATACATAACCTTACAAACTCTCAAATTTCAAACTTTACAAATCTGAAGTACTACCAGAAATTTGATACTTCCAATACTAGTGCCAAGTCGAAAAACTGATCATCCTAAAATAATCGCAAAAGATTCCTAACTTTGCTCTACCCAAAACAATCCTAAACCAAAAAGAATAAAAGAGAAATGCTCGAACGGCAAAACATGAAGCACAAAGCTATTACAAACAATTTCACTGATAATGATCGAAAAAGTGTTACTCGAGATAGCAAAGTACACGCATGAAATACATGTTGAACAAAATTGTTGAAACGGGATGCAAAAGAGGTTCGTACGATTACCTCGATTGTTCGTCCCGTTATGGTTAACAGCATATTGACCGTGTACACGGTACACCATAGCCTGTATCCCATTTGGGGAGGTGAAATAAACGGACAAGCCATTTCAGCGATGATTTCTATGATACCAACACACGTTATTTGCGTAACAATGCAACAAGAGCGTGAAAGTCGAGGTTGCAATGTTTAATGGCCGTTCCGACAACAACGATATGTCATTTCAGTCGGTGGCAAATATTGGCACAACTCCGGAGACCCGTCCGTTTAAAATAGAGTCGGTTAAAGGCGACGTTCTCTCGAGATAACTTATACATTTTCATTACTGCGTGATTTGTTTGTTTACGCAACACATTTTCTCCTTTTGTTTTCAAATATTATTTTCCGGTTGGGAGAAATTAGAATGTTAGAGTGATATGTGTTAGATGATTGTGTACTGGTATCATGTGATCTATTGTGATGTCTTTCATCACGCGATGTATTAGATTGCCAAGTATTTGATTATATGTTGCGACTATGTATTAACACGTGTATGCCAATCTTGGAATTGTCGAGTTGTCAAGATTTACTTATCAAATCAATTTGCAGTTTCTTTGATTTTTAAATATGCAAATTTTTTAAGTCTTGGATTTTAGAGAGACAAGATTTCTATATTTTAATTTGCAAATTTTTTAATTGATAAATTCTCAAGCCTACAGATTCTCACATCTATGGACTCTCAGATATTTAAATTTACCATGTCCTACATTTTCAAGTCACCGAATTCTCAAATACCCAAATCTTAGGAAAGTCCAAATTTTCAAATACCTCATGGGCATACCTTCAAATACCTCAAATCCCCAATTTCTACAATACCCAAATTCTTAAATCCTCCTCTGCTAAAATTCCTGAATTGTCAAATTCCCAAATTCTCAATTCCCAAATCCTAAAACGCCAAATTTCCAATTCACCAAATTCTCACACCCCTAAATTCGCAAATATCCAAATTCTCATAACCCTAAATTGTCAACCCCTAAATCCTCAAGTCCCTAAATTCTCAAATACCCAAATTCACAATTTTCTATATTATCAACCCCGCAAATTCTCAACTCCCCAAATTCTAAAATCCCCAAATTCCCATATTCCCAAATCTTAAAATTCCCAAATTCTCACACCCCTAAATTCTCGCACCTCTAAATTCTCAAATCCCTAAATTCTGATACCCCTAAATTCTCAAATCCCTAAATTCTCATACCCCTAAATTCTCATACCCTTAAATTCTCCAACACCCAAATTCTCGCACCCCTAAATTCTCAAATCCCTAAATTCTCACACCCCTAAATTCTCACACCCCTAAATTTTCAAATCCCTAAATTCTCAAATCCCTAAATTCTCATACCCCTAAATTCTCATACCCTTAAATTCTCCAACACCCAAATTCTCGCACCCCTAAATTCTCAAATCCCTAAATTCTCACACCCCTAAATTCTCACACCCCTAAATTTTCAAATCCCTAAATTCTCAAATCCCTAAATTCTCATACCCCTAAATTCTCATACCCTTAAATTCTCCAACACCCAAATTCTCGCACCCCTAAATTCTCAGATCCCTAAATTCTCACACCCCTAAATTCTCACACCCCTAAATTTTCAAATCCCTAAATTCTCAAATCCCTAAATTCTCAAACACCCAAATTCTCGCACCCACAAATTCTCACAACCCTAAATTGCCGCCCCCTAAATTCTTACACCCCTAAATTCTCAAATACTCAAATTCCCAATTTCGTAGATTCTCCCCCCCAAATTCGTGTACCTGGTTAATAATAATTGTACCAATAATTGTCCCCATATTTTATAAATCAGAGCTGTGGAAAGTTGTTTGTCAGTGGTTTGTGTGAAAAAACACCGGTCAGAGAGGAAAGTGTATCGCATAGGTATAACACGGTCGGCGGACTAACAAGGTAATCCACTCATCTCGCTAAAAGACTCGACGTGCCTTTCAGGTTAATTGTTTCCAGGACCAAGAGGCTCTGGCGTGCTAATACTATTAGCTCCTTATAGTTCCAGCAATTAGAGGACGGCTTCGTTGAAACGACAAGGGTGCAAGATTCGCCGTGGAAAATTATAGTCTTTGTAATCTTTCGAAGAGAAGTTTATTTTCATGGATCATAGATGAGAGATTGGGCGAGGTTATGCAATATTCCGTTGATTTGCAACTTTGGTTGTGTTCATATACATGTCGTTTAAAGTGGATTATTAATTATGCGGATGTAATGTTAAATTATATGTATATTTTGTGACTGAACATGAAACTTGAGAAATGTTGAAAACTTTGATATTTATTGTCAGTCGTTTGGTGCCAAATTTCGGTAGGATGTTAAATTAGGTTGACAGATGTGTTCTCGTTATTTATTTACCATACGTTTGTTACAATTTATAATTTTTATCAAGTTTTAATTAATGACCTAATGTACAGCAACATAAGTAATATAAGAATAAAAATTGTGAACAATTTGTGAAATTGCACTAAATGATCTAACTATGTAGATATAATAACGAAGAGTATTATCTTCCTCTTATCAAATTGCATTCTTAATGATCCAACATAAAATTAGTTAAACACAACAGATTAGAATTATTCCGTTTTTATAGTTTTGCATTATGCATTTCAAGTAGCGTGAATGTGAACAATCGTTAAAAAAAAAGGATACGTGCAACCGTTCAGGTGTTAACGAGAGGTGCAAATATCTATTCATTAATTAAAAGGGACGGAATCGTTATGCTTATTTAACCGATACATATTCATAATCGATAATATCGCCATGCGTTACAAATGCAAATTAAAAATCTGCGTGTTCTCCAGCCACTAAATTTTCTGGTAGCACGGCAAAGAAGGGTGCAAGAAGTTGGATAAAAAATGTGCACGTACGTACATCGATTCGTATGCAATCTGTTCGAACGAGGCCGCCAGTGTTTTATTCACATTTTTACACCATTCTCGCATTCTTTCCTTCAATTCAATTATTTCTCCCTTAGCATTTAATCTGATTGCACGAAATTTTATACAAAACTGTACAAGTGGTTAAGTTTAATATCTGAGCGCATTTCATTTTCGTTATGTTTTTAATTTCAGGAGGGAACAATATAGTGAAATTTTTTAATTATTCAATTTTCAAATTAGAGCATGTCAAAATTTCCTAGTTCTCAAAATCTCAAATTCCAAAATTCCCTAGATCTCTCAAATTCTCAAATGTCCAAAACCCCAAATGCTTACATTTCCAAATGTTAAAATTCCCTAGTTTCCAAAATCTCAAATTTCCAAATTCTCAGATGCCAAAATTCTCTAGTTTACACATTCTCAAGTGCAAAAATTCCCTAGTTCTCAAAATTCCAAATTCCCAAATTTTCAAATGTCAGAATTCCCTAGTTCCTAAATTGTTAAGTGCCAAAATTCTCAAATATCCAAAACATCAAATTCTCAAATTTTCAAATGCCAAAATTCTCTGGTTCCCAAAATTCCAAATTCACAAATTTTCAAATGTCGAAATTCCCTAGTTCCCACATTCTCAGGTACCAAAATTCCCTAGTTTTTAAATTCTCAAGTGCCAACATTCTCTAGTTCCCAAATTCTCAAATTTCCAAATGCCAAAATTTTCTAGCCCCAAAATTCCAAATTCCCAAATTTTCAAATGTCAAAATTCCCTAGTTCCCACATTATCAAATACCAAAATTCCCTAGTTCCCACATTCTTAGGTACAAAAATTCCCTAGTTCCCAAATTCTCAAACTCTCAAATTTCTCGATCCCTACATTCCTATATTCCTAAATTCTCAAATCTCCAGTAGTTCCCAAAATGATTAAATACCCCAAACTTGCAACTAGTAAAATGTCTCCATCTCCAAATATAAACATCCCAAAAGCAATTCCCAAACTCCAGTACCTCCAAATTCCCGACAATTTAAATGTGCACCTCTTAAACGCCCATATTCACAAATCTAAAAATAAAAAATGACGATGTATCTCCTCACACCGGTACGTTTCCCGCGCACCTGTGCCCCGCGTTCCCTGCGGGCATCCGATCCGTTCGTTCCTGTTAAAATCGATCGGTTTGTCATTCACCGAGTTCCGCACAGACACAAAACGAACAATCAGCCGTTTCAGCTAACCTGTTCTTAATACAGCCGATCTTTTCAGGGCCGTTTAATGCACCGTTGACGACTTTAGCCTCATAATAGGGTCACGTTTCGTCGAAGACGAGCCACGAGGTGGCCACACGTATACACACGGTGCTCGTGCACTGGAACGTGTCCAGTTTTGAGCCGCTGTTCAGAGGTAGCCTGATTGTTCCCCAGACCCATTAACGGGCCAGAACCGGATGCCACACGGTCGAAATATCTCGCTGGAACTCGAACCGTTTCGTTGGCCGCGGGAGGCTGCTTAATCCGTGATTGCCGCGCGGAATATTAGCGAGATTCTTGAAGCAGAAACAAACGTCCGGCATACGAATTAATTACCAGGAATCCTTCTTAATTAGCCTGGCTCTCCCAGGACTTGAAACTTCTCCAACTACCGCTTATATTTCAAGTTTCTGCTGCTCTATGCCCTTACCGTTCGAACAATTGATGCAAATCTACCGACCACTGCTTCCTCCATTCTACGGACGATTCTGCACCATTTCATTATTCCGAAATTTACCCCCGGACAGATGTATTTTATTCGCCTTACAAATTCCGTGCCCTTAACTAATTTACCACATTTTCATATCGGTCTGTTACGAGTATAATTTTGTAAAATAAAGTATGAGATATGTGCGAAATAAGTGGTATTAAATGTGAAATATGAAATGAGATTTATTTAGCACGTTAATGTGAGAGGTTTACTTTGTACGTTAATGCGAGATGAGTTTATTTTACACGTTAATATGGGAGGATATTTATTTTGTAAATTACATGTTGGTTTTGATTATTACGTTTATTATTGCGATTTATTCAAGCTTTAACTTGTGAGAGTTTCGATTAATATGCACCGAATTCATAACCTTCCTCAATGTTGTTATACGTATTAATATACAGTGCTATTTTAGCTGATTTTTTTTAAGATACAGATGAAATGTCTTCTGTTAAATTTACTGGTTTGTACAACACACATGTGTATAACACATGTGTACATTTCATATAATACACAAAATATTGCCTGTACACTGTATTTTATCTCCATAGAATATAAATTATACCATCATTTAAATCACAATTTAAATCTAGTCTAATTTCCATTCAGATCACGCATTCTGTTTTCGACAATAAATCCGAGGGGTTAATCAGTCGAAAGAAATTACCGAAGGAACATCGACGGAATTAAAATAATATTTGCTAAGGTCAAAGGGAATTTGAAGTTTGAGTAATTTCAGTGGGGTATCTTTGAGGGCTAATCGGGCGATTCAGCTTCAGATGAACAGCCATCGAGCAGTCGTTATTAATTTATGCGGACAAGGCGAGCTTCTAATCTGTCTCCGCGCCGTCGCACGTTTATAGCCTAGATTTAATCTGCATTCGCTTTAATTAAAATCAAGCAGCCCCACGGTGGTACGACCTCGTTGACAATTGCATGCAGATTGGATTAAGCTTTGGAATTAGAAGGGGAGTTGAATTCGCGCTCCCCGTGTATCTTCTGTCCGTTTGTCCACATTAATATTCGAATTTCTGGAAATAGAGCGATCGGTGATGAGAGAGCACACAATGCTCGATACCGATAACGAGGGAATTATCTGTGACGAGATCGAACCTTGTTAACGTTACGGAACACTCGTCGGTTTAATCGGCAATTCTTCGAATTCTCTTCCCTCCTTTTTTAGAGCGGAATAACGCGATCGAAATTGTGTCGATGCAACTTTTTTTTTTTAGTTTCTAATTGAGGAATTGACGAGTGTCTAATTGGGGAATTGAGGTATATTTAAATTCGGGAATTTTCAAATTTTAGAATCAGAGATGAACTGTTGGAAGTTTTAGGATAGAGGGTTGGATATATGAGGATTTGGAAGTTTAGAGATTTTTAATTGTGAGCAATTGACCGGTTGGTAATTTGAGGTCTTTGGAGTTTTGTGCATTTGGGGGTTTTTATATCTGAGGACTTGTAAATTTGGGGTTTGTAGATCTAAGTACTTATTAATTTGGGGATTTGTAGATCTGAGTACTTGTAGATATGGGGGGTTCGGAGACCTAAGGACTTGTAAATTTGGGGATTTGTAGATTTGGGAACTTGTAGAGTTGGGGACGCGTAAAATTGAGGACGTGCATATTTATGGACTTGTAGAGTTGGGATGTGAAGAATTGGGATGTGTAGAGTTAGGAACTAGTAAATTTAGGATTCTCTAGATTTGGGAATGTGTAGATTCGAGGACTTGTACATTTGGGAATTTGTAGCTCTGGAGGTCTGTATATTTGGGAATTTGCATATTTGATGGTTGACAACTTTGGCGCTTTGAGAATTCGCTGATCTGGAAACTTGAAAATTTAAAAATCTGAGAACTTGGAAATTTACGACACTTAATAATTCACACATCTAACTAAATTTAAAAATAGTTAAATAAATTCTAAATTTTCCAACAAAGAAACCTAAAAATTGTCAAAAACATAAATTGTCCCCCAAACCCCTTTCATCTTACATCAAAGCTTCTTACACCTGCACAATATTTTGACCATGCATTTAATTTGAAAATACGCCGAATAACTTAAAAATACCACGTACGAATACAAGCCCAGACTCCTCGGGTGGATGACAGTAATGAAAGACCAAAGTTTGCGGATCCAAGGGCAATATAGAGAATCAGGATGGATTACCTGGCAAGAGAACGACGTTGCCTTCCGTGTGCTCAGTAAAGAAGCACGGAAAATATGCGGGAGGATGTGAAAAGTTCTGTGTGAAGAAAAGGGGATGGGAGGCTGGTCGCTCTTGTAAGCACGAAGAAGAATCGATGTTCGCCAACAAAGTGGTAATACTATTCAGCAGATATCATCGGCCAACCAGTCGAGCGGAATGGAACCGCAGAAGAGGAAGAAACAACAAACTCTAATGAATTCTGATGTACAGTGTGTGTCCTTTGTCTGAATCCGATAAAAGGGAAATCGATTTCGTACTATTCCGCGTTTCAGAACTTTACGATTCCTACAATCCATGTCTACTTATCGTTTTTGCAAGGAAAATTTGCTTGGAAATCTTGAAATTAGGTTACAGTCTATGACAACTTATGTTGATATAGGTTATGTTATAGGTTATGTTGTATATTATGTTATAGGTTATGTTATAGGTTATGTTGATTACTAATTTATCGATTTTTT
Source organism: Megachile lagopoda (assembly GCA_036983795.1). Classification (NCBI taxonomy): domain Eukaryota; kingdom Metazoa; phylum Arthropoda; class Insecta; order Hymenoptera; family Megachilidae; genus Megachile; species Megachile lagopoda. Next base: position 6,624,072 of record CM072797.1, on the reverse strand, counting down.
CAACTGATGTTTATTGCAACCACTACAAGTAATTTTTGTACTTGTGGTGTTAGTAATGCAATTTCATTAGATAAAATACTTTTGTCACCTACAATAACTCTTTCTTTGAACTGCATATCTCTTTGTTGGAATGCACAATTCTTTAAATTTTAAAGAAAAGGGGCGTTTTCATTGAGTTGAAGTTCCAACGAATTTGAAGCTCTCCATTATTAGGGGTGACCAGAGTTTCAGTTATCTGGTTTTCCTGGATTTTCCGACCTGGTCATCCGCTCCGGCCACGATAAGCCGATTGTAACTTTCTCCTCTTGACCTACGCGGTCACATTTATCTTCCGTTTTGACCCAATTTCCATATCCGGTCAGATAGATTTCCCAGCTGTAAGAACGTGTTTGTTCAGGCGCTGTTTGCTAATTCGAGAATGTTCCCGATGGCCAATTGGAATTCATTCCTCTCCGCCATTTCCTGGCTGGATATCATTCTCGTTTTATGGCTGAACATTTCGCCAGGTTTATCGTCGTTCGGGTTTCACAGGATGGTAATTGCGGTATAACGATTGCAAGGGATTCTCTTTAGGATCTGTGAATATTAAGCGTGACTTGAACTTTCCGATAATTTATGTGTTCGGTGTTACGTATCTGGTGTAATTTTATTGGAAAGAGGACTGAAATGTATATTACAGGTGTGTAAAACACTACGTTGTTAAAACAGTTGTAGAAACACTTTAGATAGGAAGAAAAGCACTTCATATGAAAGATAGCTATTGAAAATGAATATAGCTATGGAAAATGAAAAAGACAAAAATTATTATATAAAAGGAATATTTTGTCCTTTTGTGTTAGGCTCTTTTTCAGACTATACATCAGCAGTAAAATCAATATAATAAAATTTGCTAATAACTTTGTTCATCACTTTATAGCATATCACATATTTTAATACTTGATGTCTTTAGAAGCAAAAAGAATTTGTTGACGTTTTTAAAAGTAAGAAGAATTTTATTTTTGATCAAATAAATTAAAAACCTTTCTGTGTCACTAAATTAATTTTAACAATATAAATACCATGTTTATATTTTATATTTTATATTACAGTATCTTTTATCATTTTACCAGCCTGTTATTTATTAACGAATTAATGAATATCCATTGATATTTTCATTTCTAGATCACACATTACCAACTCTTCTCTTTTCCTTGAATTGGCTAATCATAAAGTAAACATTGCGTTTCTATCTACATTATGTAAAAGATTTCAAGTAAGGTGTTACAGAATGTTATTTAAGTGAATTATAAATAGAAAACGAGTTCGTTAAGCCATGCACTAATGCGTCCAGCTAATTTACATAAAACAAAATTACACGCACGCGAGGATCTAAATAGAAAAACGAACTTGAAACGCAATTAACGATTCATTAATTATTTCTCACTTCAGAATTTATCAAATTTGTATCGGTTGGGTGCGGCAAAAGTGCCCATTACATTAAATTGCATCACTTTTTAGTCTAATAATAACACAGTATTATTTTATTTATTAATGTTACAGTGATTACAGAGATACATTCTAGATTATATTAAGTGAAAATTATACAGTTATTAGAAGTTATGGTGCATGAAAAGATGATACTCCTTGCTTTTTTGCAATTATTTTATTTATAGAAATAAAGGTTGGAATACTTTTATTGTATACTGCAATAATGTACTATTATGCTATTTATTAATATATGATTATAATAATGCTTCAATCTTTAGTTACAATTATTAAAGTAAATAAATAAGTTTGTCGATCAGTACACGAATTAATAATCTTTAATTAACCTTAGAAATTAATCGAAAATGATCATAATTAAAATGATGATAATTGTTAATTTAGTAAGCTCGGTTAAATATGAAATCACAAGTCCTGATTACAAAATATCTCAGTTATCGAACCGAATTTAATTCTTCGCAGCAATTTAATTACGCGTTAAACGCCAGTTGTTAATCAATGCTCATCCGAGGAGTTAATTAATGTGAAACCCTCTGACAACATATAACGTGTTTTGCTACACGTTCACCGTGGAAGTGGAGGATTTGCTCAACTCCGGAAATTGTAGTTACACTAATATCATCAATATCAATTAATTTCGTTTCTCGATCCAATTACAAGTATCATCTAAACCATCCTCCGTTGCTGTAATGTAATTCTCAGTTATTCGTCAAAATTCGTCTCGGATTCCCATCGAGCTATTAAATTCTCAACGCAATTTCCAACGAGGTATGATTAGAAGCTACCCTTGGAACGACTTAACGAACCTTTCCTCCGGGACATGACATCGACGAAATGACACACGACGAAAGTGGATCGAGGAAATCTGACGGACAGCTTTAATTACGATCGCTGTCATATACGTATATATGTATATCGGTGTATAGACACGTGTACACACACGCGTAGATCGACACGTCGCGTTTGTACACGAAAGTGCTGCGCCGTCGAAGAAATTAGCATAACGATCCTTCCGGCTACATGCATTTTTCATACGTTCGTCCGTTGGTAACGACTGCACGAATTCTTTTTTTTTTTTCGTTACGTTGGAAAAAAACGAAAGCTCAGAGCTAGACTGCTACCACGGTAAAATAATTTGCGAGAATAAAAGTGAGCCCCGTGTTCACACTTTTCGCGTATCGGCTCGCGTTGTTTTCGTAAACATTTGCATACCTTTGTGCGAGGGATGGCGATATTTAACGAGGCTTTTAATATTAAATGACTCTAAGGAACTTCGGCACCTTCGGACGGATAGGCTGTAATATAACTTGTGGGCTTTGAATTGATTTAGGGGCAGATACTGAAAATTGTGTTATATGGTATTCATAATTGTAATCAATTTTATTTATCAGTACTGGAATATTTTATGCTGAAATATTCTATTAGAATATCAGAAGAAAATAGCAATCTATTTTAAAAATTTGTTTAACGAAAAATTATATAATGCAAATTCGAAACGTTCTAATAGGCAAGTTAAAAAATGACACTTATTAAGCGATGTACATTTATTAAATTGAATAGAACTTCTATGAATGTACAAAATACAAAATGTAACCAATATTTATAAACGACAATTAGGGTAAATAATTCAACCCTTATTCAAGGATATTTAAATTTGACTAGTAATATCCATATACGTCAGTAACATATCGAGGTAAGAATTGCACAGAATTTAGCGGGAAAATGCAAGATGCAAATTTTACGAGTGCCCGATAGAACCACGTATACAGCGTATTTAGGGTAAATAATTCAATGGAACCAGTTTAGCTCGGAGATGCAAATTTTACGAGTATCCTGATACTTATGGACGACGGTGTATACAGGATATTTGTTTGTTAGCCGAGGGTGTCTCGAGGCAAAGACAAACTCACGGTAATTACGCGCTTCAACGGCACTGCGAAATGCATTGTAACGCGAGACTCGCCCCTCACGTGGCATTAATTATACGGCCGAGTTGTGTCGCGTTTAACGTACGATTATTGCATTCCACGCAGAAACGCCGACAAGAATTAAGACGTTAACCAGCGAAACGATCGATAGTTTCTCTAATTCAGAGCCCAGAGCCCGTCTTTGAAGATTCTGCACTTCATTTCCGTTCCTCTCCCGCCGTTGTACTCTTAATCGCGAGTAGAGTTATTTTACCGGTCGAGACTAACGACCCTTTAATTATTCGCTTCTAATTGCCGGAGCTCTCCTTATTACCGATACGCATGCATTATGCGCGTTACGCGTATCACGCTTGCCTGCTTAATTCTTCTAATTTGCCTGTTCTAATGTGTAACCGTTACTTTCGATATAATCGATATCGTCACATCAGCATAATTCCTTAAAGAAACAAACATGGTCAACAAAATCGGCCAACATGGTCGCAAAGCCTTAAATTTGCTATATCCCAAAGATCCAAAATTCGAATTTTTCTACACCCCAAAAGCTGAAAGTCCCAAATTCTAAAAATTCTAAATTCCATGGCCCCTTTATAATCTCCCAAAGTTCCATATTCTCAAAAATCAAAGATTCCACATTCACAGTGTCCTAAAGTCTAACCCCTAAAATTTCAAAGTCCCGAAATTCCGAAATTTTTGAATTCCCAAGGTTCCAACTTAAACTCCCAGAACCCGACACCTCTAACTCCCTAAACTCCTGAAAGCTACAAAGCAACTGAACCAAATTGTAAAGTCCCAAATTTTTAACGTCCCAAAGTTGCAAATTCCCAACAGTCAGCACAAAAATGTCCCAAAACATCCCCTATTCCCCAAAATTCCCCAAGTTCCAAAGTCCCAAAAAATCCTGAAAAATCCCAAACCCGCAACTTTCAATTTCACCAATTACCCTTTTCTACAAACTAAAAAAGTAATTGAATTTCAGTCCACACCGAGAATGCAAATATTTTTTAAACGATAAATTTCCCAGATTTTCCAGCTTTTAATCCGTAACATAGGAACGGGCGAAGTTCATACAGCTTCAGAAGATATATTTTTAATACCCGGCCGTTGTAAAGCCCGCATATAGATGTCCATCAGTGTAAAATTCCAGCAGACAATGCAGCTTTTTGGCGAGCAAAAATGCACGATAATTGGCTGGTGCTATCGATGTTCGTTTACGACAGGATTTCATTATAACCATGATGGAGTTGATTTTACGATGCTACCGTTATCAGCGAATAGGGTTCCGGATACCGTGAACGGTGATTAAATTTATTCGATGTGCTGGCAGCTACGAGCTAATTGATTTTCGACTCGCGCCATCATTTGTTGGCTCGCGACGAAAATTGAGGATCCTGTTAGTTCTGATTGCGTGCCATGGAAAACATATTTTTATATTCTTGGCAATTATTTTGTTGTTCAATCGTTTTTTTTTTTGGAGTTTATTATAGCAAGTTATATATTATTTCATATATTTACTATATTGGATATCAGTATTATGTATCAACTTCGGTAGGGTCGGTAGTCTCATTTTTTTAAATTCTCAAGTTTTCAAAGTCGTACATTCTGAGATTTTCAGATTTTTATGTTTTCTATTGTTAAAAAATGGTTAACTTCACTTACAGGCAAAATTCACTTCTATATAATTTTATACAGTTTCTAAATTCTACAAGTTCTAAATTCTGAGATCTTTAGATTTCTATATATTTTCTGCTCGTAAAAGAAAACATTCACTCACAAGCAAAATACAATTCTGTACAGTTTTATGCAATTTTTAAATTCTGAGATCTTTTGATTTCTATATATATTCTGCTTGTAAAGAAAGGGTTATCCATTCACTCAGAAGCAAAATATAATTCTACACAATTCCAAGGAGCAAGTTATGTTTTATATTTGTGAAGGAAATAAGGAAGTACAGAGCGCGTGAGAGTTTGTTAAAGGTAAAATATTGATTTACACTTCTCGACACTTTAGCAGGACTACGTTTACGTTCTTTCTCTCGCTTTCTCTCTTTTTTCTGTCTTTCTGGCCGTTTTCCGCATACTACATATAATGTCACGCGCGCACATAATAGCTGCTTTAATAATCGTGCAACGTGTTCCTCGCGTACACGCTCGGCCAGCTTATTTACATGTAGCTTGTAAAGCGTGATGGCTGCGGCTTGCTGGGAACACGGCGGAGTTTCGTGGCAAACTACGAAGAGCGAACAGTGAAAATTTCAGGGGTAAAACGTTGGGGAAAAATTGTGTGGCCACGAGACGGAGGTGTCGACGCGTGTTGCCACGAGAATTCCCGGTGAAATGTAATAGAAAGCGCGAGACAGTCGTTGGGAAACGTAACCGAAGGGTTCATGGAAAACCTGATACCGACAGTGAAAAATTCAAGGGAGTGAAAAACATCTCGACAAGCGAGAAAATGGGGCGTTATCTTTTTTCGAGAACGCTCGTAGACCACGGTTAATAGAGTCCTACAGGAATTTCAAACTCCATGAAACTATGCAGATGAAATTGTGTATGCAACAGAAAAGTGTGAAATCCAACTGCGTGAAATTAACAGAAAATTATTATCTACTTAACAGAACCAAGGAAAATGTCAGGTTTCACATTTTATATTAAATTTTGTTGCATTTTTGTCGAAATGCCATATTCTATTATATTAATTTTTCAAACGAATTACGGAAATTTAATTCTGAAAGCTTGCTAGGAATTTCTGAAATTTCAGTAAATTAGAAAATTTGATCGTAAAATAATGTGAAGTTGAAAGAGGTCAAAAATGATCGAAATGATTTAATGCGAAACCGTTTAATTATGGTAGGCGACGGACAAAACGGTGAAATAGAAAGAGTCGTAATAAATGGTACGAAACTAATCACACAGACGAACGATCCAGTGTCCACTGTTCGCACATTTCAGTGATGCAGCCCGATTAAACGCGATTTCGCGGAAAAGCGCTTCGTTGACTCGATATTAATTGTAACGTAACGTTAATTGCAGCTGCAATGGAGCCATTTGTCCGTGGCCATTACCGTGCTACACACGCCTCAGAATTCGTGATTGCACCGACGAGGCTGGTCGCAATTAAAAATGATATTTGACGAGAACGGTCGATCGATCGACGTCAGCGAATCGACGTCGACGTTCCTTGATCGCGTGTCGTCGATTATTTTTCGAGTGTGAAAAGCGATGAAAACGGCTCTGCTTAATTATTGCGCTGGTCGCGTAAGGTCACGAGAGCAATTAATTTTTATCGAAAGTTATCGTTGCGACGATCGACCACTTCCTACCGATTAAAACACGATAAGTCCTACGAAGTGTTTGTGCTATTTAATTGGATCGTCTATTGCAGGGGGAAAACAGATTCTATTGCTCGCGGTTATGGCTTTTGCGTAATGTTCGTTTACCAAGTTTGCTGAAATTGCGGGGATCTTAATGGCGAACGATGGGACTGTAGAGAAAGTTGGAATTAAATTTTGGAGTTGAATACGCAAGATTCGGTAAGTTTTTACTGGAAAATCTTGGAAGTTATTTGTCAGCGTATAAAAGTTGATTTCTTTTTAATAGACGATTGTTCGCCGTAATCAGATTTATAAGGTAATGAAACAGGATTCTAACAGCTGTCTTTCACAGCTTTCACCCTGCTGAAACTAATTTATTATCGGATAATTAATTTCTTGTGTAATGATGTGTTTCATCAATTGTAAAATAATTAATTACTTCTGCACTTCCTTTATGATATTCTAGATTCGTGGCTGATTCCCGATACAGAAATTAATCTACTCGCCAGATCCTAATTACTTCGGCATAATTAATTTCTGGCGTAATGTTTTATCAAACATAGAATGCTTCCTTTATTATAATCTTTCTAATACGTACTTTATTTCCGCCATGGACTCAGATAATTTTCTTAGATTCATAATTAAATTTCCGTACAATTGCACCATTCAAATAGATTCAAAAATTTTTAGTTAAAGAATGCAAGCAAAAAGTCAGTGTACATGGTCAGGATCTGCAGGACGGAAAGATAATTGAATTAGCAATATAGGAAGAGGTCGTGTTCGAAAGTTTGCTAATTTGAAAACTTTTAAATTTGCAAGTTTCCCAATTTGGAAATAGACAGTACAGGCGCATTTATGGAGTCGAAAGTTAACATATTTCGAAGTTTCGAGAATTTGCGATTACGAACATCTTCAGGTTAAATTATAACCAGGGAAATAGATCATGTAAAATGAAACGGTGAAAGATTAAACGACAAGTAGCATGCATATTTACCACGGACGTTTGCAATCTTCTAAAACCTTGAATTTCTGTCGATACGTTTACAGGGAATTATTTTTCATTTACAGTGATCGAAACGAATCGTTCGGACGTTTGAACGCGTTCGCTCGGCAAACGTGGCCGACAACGAAAATCGATGCGTGAAAGTTTTATATTGTCACGGAAACATTTTGCGCTAACACGAGCGAATAATCAATTATTCGTGGGTGGCGAAACACGGCAGGTAGTATGGAGCAGGATTTATTGGGAAAAATTACGAATTGCGCCGCCCATTCGCGATCAGAAATGATCCGGACATCAAAACGTATTTCACATGGCACGCTGAAATTTGTCAGACGCGTGTGAAACACGAGTTTCCTCGCTCCTGCGCATAAATTATTCCCATACGTTCCGAAATAAAAAGAGAATCTCCGAATAAAGCCGAAAAACACGATGAGTATATTCGATATTATTTTCCATTTATTTCTCGTTATTTATACGTATACAAGTTTATTGAACGAAATTTATTGTGATTACCATTTTTCAAACTTTTTATAATTGACTTTGGTTCAGTGGTTACCTTTGTTATTTTATGCAGCTTCATTGCATTTAATGAATTGGATTGTTATCAAGATAAGAACTTAGGGAAAAGATTTAATTATGAGGATAATTTATTAAGGGGCAGTTTTAATTTCGAACTTTTATGATGTTACAACTGTGTGCTCATATGGACAATTTATATGGTCATTTTGGCAGACAGAAAATATCATGCAATCACAGAACTTTGCAGAACCTCATTAAATTATACGAATCTCATGTAAGTTTGTAAAAATCCAATGAATAACATAACATCCCGTAGAATATCAAAACATAGAATTACAAGAATCATTTCAAAACTCCTTGAAACTCCACAATATTCCATAGAACTGATTCTTATAGAACCCCAGAGATTTCTACATAACTTCAAAAATTACTGTAAAGCCCCAACTCCAACATAACCAAAGACCCCCACACAACTATAAAGATTCCTACAGAACCTTAAAGATCTCTATAAAGTCCCAGAGATCCCTACAAAACTTCGAATATCCCTAAAAGTCCCTACAGAACATGATCTCTATAAAACTCAAAGGTTCCTGTCGAACTTCATAGAATCTCGTACAACTCCTACAACCCTCACAGAAATCAATAACCCTACAAAATTTCATAAAACATAAAAATCCAAAAAAGTATAAAAGAATTTGTAAGTGAATGTATGCTAAATTTTTCTTATTCTTTTAAGTTTGAGTGTAAAACGGCGAATCAAAAGTACAACTATAAAATTTTAAAAGCTTCCTCGGTGCAGGCTTTTAAAGTATTACGTACGGTTTATTGTTTTTAATCTGTTTTATCGCAAAAAATTGATTCTACCCCGCAAGAAAAAGAAGGAAGAAAATTGTATAGACAAAAGTGGGTCACTTTATAAACCACTTCAGTATCTGTAGCTGTAACATACGATCGACGATCTCTCCCCGAGCCTTCTAGAATCTAGATAACGTCGACAGCTGTCGATAATAATCGATTCTCGTTATTTCCAGGCACGGAGAACGATGTTTGCTCTCCCGTGTGCGCCTTGAAAAATATTTTTGTCTGTCTGCGCTCTCAATTACAGTTTTTTAATTGAGTTTTCATCGTGACATATTGTTCGATGATATCGACTCGTACTACTGTTCGGTTATTCTTCTCTCTTTTTTTGTTCATGGATTTTAGAGGAATACAATTCTTGCCGTTTTCGAAACAAATTTTTCAATTAACGGAACAAAGAGAGTTTTGTTTCTATCGGTGACGTTTGGAGAACAGATTTGTACAGAATTTGTGATATGTTTCGATCTGGAAATTTGTTCTGAAAAGGTTAATGCAGAATGCTTAGCGATCGCGAAAGACCATCGGTAAATATTTAATTTAATAAAATGGGGTATTATCGAGACGAGAGAGAAAAGGAGATTCTGAGTGCCATTAACACGTTGAGTGCTATAGTGATAATGAAGATTAAAAGGCGCATTAATGCACCAATTACGAAGGACACGATCAGTTAATTTTCAAACCTGTACTTTCAGTTTGCTCTCTTTCATTAAAAATGTAGGCTGATCATCTCTTTTCCATTATCTTGTACTAATCGTTTCATTCAATCTCATTTTATTCGTTTAATTCAGTATTTTATTATTCGTTCGGATTTTTAGAACTTTGGAACATTTAGATTTTGGGATTTTGGGGTTTTGGGACTTTTAGATTTTTAGACTTCAGGATTTTGGGGGTTTGGAACATTGGGAATTTGTAATTTTGGAATTTTGGAATTTTAGAGCTTTAAGATTTTGGGGCTTCGGAATTTTGAACCTTTCAAATTTTGGGGGTTTTAACGTTTCGGAATTTTAGAATTATAAGACTTTAGGATTTTAGGATTTTGGAACTTTATAATTTTAGACCTTCCAAATTTTGGAAGTTTTGAGGTTTAAAACTTTGAGATTTAAAAATTTTTTAATTCTAATTGTAAGACTCTGAGGCTTCATTCACAATTTTGGGACACTGAATTTTTAAGATCTTCGGACTCACAGATTTCGGTATAACTTTGTATAACTTTGAAATTTCATAACTTTGCGACTCCAAAATTTCTTCCTTAACTCACCGTTCACACTACACTTTAGATACCAAAAATCCGAAAGGTCGGCGACGCGCGGTGTCCCTCGATACATCTTTTTTTATCAACCCAGTTGTCACCATTTTATCTCACTATACAAAAATAAATACAAAAATAAAAATTAATATTTCGTTTGAAATCACAAAATCCACAAATGTAACGTCCAAGATCTCTTCAGAAGGGTTGGTACTTTCGACAGTATTTCCGGGGCGTCAGTATAATACATTTCTTTGTCAGTATCAAATAGAAAAAAAAGGTTCAGAGTATAAAAGACGAATGAAAGTTTTTGTGAAGAGGGAAAGGCGTCGAATTCTCAAGAATAAAAAAGGGGATGGAACGATCGTCCCCAGAGTGCTCGAAGGTCAGAGGGTGCTTTTTCTTCGCTGCAGCCGAATTTCCAAGTTCCATTCTTGTTTCGACCCTCATCGTCTGCTTTTCACTGCCATTGAATTTTTAACGCAACACCGGCCATTGTACACGGAAAGAAACTGGCATCACCCCAGACAATACTGTCCGATAATTTTGATAAAATTTCGAGTCTCATTCAATGGACTAATTGATTCCTGTTTCTTTGCAGAGTTGGAGAAGCTTCGTCGAAGGAAGTTCTGTTCTGGCTGCAAAACTGTGAGTAAAAAAATAATTCTTATAGAGGGTATCGATATTGAGACATTATTTTTGTATTGTGTTGACTGTTTTGATTTTTATAAAATTGTTGATCGGTATGAAAATTATTATTATATAAATTAATGAAATAATTATGGAGAAAACGGGGTGAAGGATCAGATACAAACATTGAATATTAATCTTGAGGACATAAATTTTAACAGAACATGTTGATGATTTTATAGCAGTCTTATACCTTACATCAAGAAACAATTACATTAATGAACATGTTCAAGAATATTTTCATTTAAACAGATGAGGTCGACTCATTCTTTCAGTAAGCGGTTATTTTGAAAGTAAATCGTAAATCATGCATCCTGAACAGATGAATAACGGTTCCATAAAAATTTGATTTTATTATGAAAAACTGGTGTAAGAATTCTTGTACACCTTGTAAGAATTCAGGTGAATATTTTGATTACCCAAATTTGTAATTCTCACCCTGGCAAGATAATCATCCACCCGTGGCAGTGTCACCCTGTACTTTCTTGGAGAAAAGGGTCGGATGCAAATGGACCGTTTCAGGAAAGATCTTCGAGACGGTTTTCAGTTCGTTAAGCGCTCTTGTGCTTCCAGGGTCAAGAGAACAGGGGTGAAGTATTATATTTCGCTCTGATAGTTGCTCGTGCACAACGACCTCGATAACGCGACGCTGTGTTCTTCAGCATCGTTTCATCCCCCGTCTCATCCCCCTACTCCTTTATCATTTATTCCAAGCTACAGGATTTATTCCACGATACCTTCGTATCTTCTTGGGTTCATTATCAAGTCCCCTCCAGTGACCATTCCAGCCTTCCTCGGGAGTAACATTCATTGTTCCTTTGTCCAAGAAATAGAGATCCCGTTGCTCGATTTATGAAAGCTGGGGTAAGCTCGTTGCTTGTTCGTCTCTTGAGAGTTATAATAGCTGGTTTACTCCACCGGCGAATGAGTGCTTTCTGCTAAATAACGTTCTTCGGAAGAACGCTGCGACCTGAAGAGCGAAATTGAAGGATTTGACAGAGAAAAATGGGTCAATGGTACTTGTCGCGTACTTGAACCCTTTGTCGCTGGGGCATTTATAAAAGTTTCTATGATCTCTTGTTAGACATTCCATACAAAAATTATGCAAATTTTATCATTTTTGTGGGTAGTTCAACTATTAGAAACATATTTAACTTCATAAATCATGTGATATTGTACAAACATTCTTTAGAAAGACATATTTAAGAATTTATAAAGAACTGTGACTATTATTTTTTGGATTCAATTTGACGTTGACACACACATACGATGCTGAAATTTTCACACCAGTATCACATAACCTTATAACTTTATCTGTCATAATGATTGCAATTAATATCTATATTACATGAATTTATTAAATTGTATCTAAAAGACATCACAAACTAATCTAAAATTAATGTATAAAATTTTGTGAGATCCTAAAAATCAGAGCATATTCCCAAAAATCAAAGCACTTGTTACATAACTTAATACAAATTTCGAGATGAATTATGAAATGCAAGTGTAAACGAATTATGAAACGCCATTATACAAAAATGATAGGTAAGCGTGTTGGAAGCAACTTTGAGCCGCGTTATTTGAACATTGTTGGTGCGTCGTAGAAGACTAACCTATGAACCGGTATTGTCATGGTAATTCGGATCAATTTGCATAAAAATCGGCCGTAAATCCTGAGCTCACCGTATCCCGTCCATCAAACGCGAAGCATCGAAATCACCCTGCTTCTTTTTCTGCGTACAACGCTGATCGAGGAGCCTGTAAATGCTATTCGTCTCTTCGTGCAAAAAAAAAATTGATGCGCAAAGTACGCGAAAAAAGCGCAATATGCGTGTTTTATACGCGGAGTATGAATATTAATGATACATAGAGAGTGGATTTTGGTTTACAATCATTTGCATCCCGTATAATTTGCTCAAATATCACGGTGCTTCGTATGATTTATCGATTTTTCTTTCGCAATGGAGAGCGCAATGAATTTATGATACAGATATAAATTAGGCAGTTCTGTTATATCATAGCGAAAAGTACTTATTATTTTATAGTTGATTTTACCGAAATCATTACATCAAGATTTCTTTAATATTTGTCGATATGATCTTTTGAGGCAGTAGATCAATTTTCTGCACTTTAGCAAATTTCTTTGTAAACGTATTATTTAGTACTATTCTTAAAAATATAATTTTGGTATGTTGTATTAAAAGTTGCATATTTGTTCATTGATGTAACTGAGTTGCTCCTTTGTTTATTCTAACAACGTAGCCATTTTGTGTTAAGAATGTCGAAGTGTTTACACAGTCCTAAGCTTTCAAATTGCTTTTTCATGTCATTGACTTTCTATATTTCTAAATCAGTCATTGTTCGCTATAGTTCGGCCATTTTGTATTGCAAACATGCATGATACCTTTATGCAATAATGTCCACTAACTCTTAAGCTTCATATTAGTATATTACAAGTGGTATTTTGCAACGGTTTCATGTCATCAATTGTCTTAGACTTTCTACGTTTCATAATGAACTGTTTGCTATAACGTCAGTCATTTTGAAGTATGAACATTCATACGATTACACAGTTATACAGTTATTTTCAGTAACACTTACAAATAAGTGGGTAATCATAAGTGTTGTTTTGTACCATTGTCATGAACAATTTCAAGCTCAAACCTAACCTAAAAATTGTTTTTACTCAATTAATCGATAAAATTGATCAACGAAGAAGCGAAAAATTGCATGAATCCTGAATTTATCAAATTTCAAAGAAAATGTATTAGAAATCGCAAGATCGAGGAAACAATGATATTTCAGAATCGCAGGGGTAGCTGTAAAAGTATCCGTGGGGTGAAAAATCCGGGTAAAAGTTGTCGTAAGTTTGAGTTAAAAATCGACGGACCATTTAATAACGTTCTTGCAGTGGCTCCCGGAAACAGGTTTCATTTTGCGAGCATAAATCTGCATGATGGCGCGAATTTTTGTAGCGAGTTCCGGGAGAAACGGGCGGATAAGAGTGATAGAGCCCCGCCAGTCGTCGAGTTCATTAGAGTTCTCCCCGTATCGTCTACCATAGAACGTGGGCGGTTAAAAGGGGCTGTAAAACCCTGGCCAGGTATGATCGATCGCGAACATTACTTGTCGTTATAGAAGACACATCGAGCCGCTTGTGGAAGAAATTGACGATTTGTATTCGTGAAGGGAGGACGATTAAACATCGTTATCTTTTACCGATTGCGTGCACTCCCCGCATAAAGTTCGATGGAACTCGGCTCATTTCGTATCGTTTCCCTTTGTCTACCGAGAAAATTAGAAATTTATTCACTGATGGAACGATACTGATAAATAAAAATGTCAGACAGTTGCAATATGGAGCAACATCAGTGTAAGGGTAGTACAAAATTAATGTGGAAGCACAATTTTATTTTTATTATACCAATGCATTCTTTGACTAATACTTCATTTTAACTTTTATATGTTTTTAACGTTTTAATGATTTTGGACACCAAGTATTTCATAAGAGTTCAGTTTAGTCCTAAAATAATCGTCATTCTTTTTTTAAATTATATGTATTAATCTCATGTCAAGGTTCAAAATTAAAATGCAACTGTAAATTTCACATTGGAGTACCTTAAGTAGCTTTCAAATAGCACAAGCTTGTTAAATAAAAAAATTGCCTATATCTCCATTTGGACCATTATAACGAGTCTATATGAACAGAGTGTATGAACACTTCCTATAAAAGCAGTATAATTTTTTTTTAACTGTAAATATTGTAGCTACTATGCTAAATGATGATGCGTTTGGCAACCTTCCACATATGTTACAATGCAGTAAAAAGATATTAAAAGATTGGAAATAGAATATGATAAAAATTGCATTTACCCGACAAAAGAAGTTACTTCTACCATATCCAGCTGACAAAAGATGAATCATTCCCGTTGAAAAATTCACCTGTCCCAGAGTGATCTCAATGAATAAGATGTCACGTGTAATGAACGACTCCGGGTTAAAAAGAAACGGAGAACGGAAGGGCGATAAAAGCTACGGGGCTCATCAGTCATGTAGTATCGCGTTTATGACTATCGAGGGCACACCCATCTTCGTTTTTTTCTCAGCGCTGATAATATTTCAATGACGAGTTAGAAAGAACAGGAAGTCTGGCTGATTGCTTATAGTGATCGTCCGGATATTTGGGAACGAATTGCCAGAAAGATTAATCGATCAGAAACGACACGTTTCGGAAGCCGTGAAAGATCATGAATTACTTGACTTGCCTCGTCTGTCATTAATTAATTGAACACCATTCTGAAATTATTTCGTAAATTGGTTATTCGTTACTTTCGATGAATGGTTTTACTGAAATTATAACAATTTTATCAAAATGAATTTCTTGAAATTGGAACAATTTTATTAAAATAAATTCCTCGAAATTGGAACAATTTTATTAAAATGAATTCCTTGAAACTGGAACAATTTTATTAAAATGAATTTCTAGAAATTATAACAGTTTTATTAAAATGAATTTATTAAAATTTTAACGATATTATTCAAACAGATTTATTTATTATACTTATACTTGATTTTTCTTCTACAAAAGGATATATTCTTGCATTGATTTTACCTCGAATTTTAATTAAAGTGGAAATACGATCTCGGTACATCAGGTATTTTTTCTTCGCTCATAGTAGAATTGATAATGGAATAAATGAAATAAAAGTTGGAAAAATAATTATTGTTCCTTTATTGCGTTTGAATATTTCTCGTCTCTTTAGAATACGGTTCCACCTAATAATAGAATGAGTGTAAAACGAAGTTCGTGATATTGTACTGAACTTTTATCACAAAGAGCAAAAGAAATGTAGTCCGAGTTTAAATATATGAAAAAAGATCCTTTCGCCCCTTGATCCATTGCATTTTTATTTTACCGCTGTCCGTTGCAAAGCTTTGCGCTAATGAACTTCAAATGTTTTTACGTACCGTAGCGTATCATTCTCTCCCTTTCATACCTTGTGTACATTTTTAACATGTTAATTAACCTTTCTTCATTGTAAATATCCGTTTTTGTGTCTGATACAATTCTATTGTTTAAATAGAGGAAGGGTCTTCATTGTTCTACGCTTTTGTACTGGACTTTCTCCTTTTGTGATAAATTTGAGGTTTCCAAATTTTCAGTTTCGGAACTTTATGTTTAGGACTGAAACTTTTGTAAGAATTTTAATTGTCAGGTTATTGTATTTCAAAGAGAACTAAACATTGTAATGTTCTAAAAATCTAAGGTCAGAGTACTAATCTGAATTTTGAACATTGATCTAGGGTTACAAGATTTCAAAATTTTTAAATTCCATAATTTCAAGATTTCATGTATTTCAAAATCGTACAGTTCCAAAGTCTCATCCTTCTAAGAATCCCAAAAAACAAATTATCAAAATCCCACAATACTCAAATTTCATAATAATCAAACTTCAAAATCTCCAAATCCCACAATATCCAAATTTCATAATAATCAAACTTCGAAATACTCAAATCCCACAGTACCCAAATTTGACACTCAAGTTTTAAAATCCCCAAATCCATAAATATCCAAATTTCACAGTAATCGAATCTCAAGATCCCCAAATGCTACAACATCTCAATACTGAAGTACCTAAATCAAAGTATCCAAGTCTCAAAGTACCCAAATCCTCAAATCCCAAAATTCCCAAATGTCAAAAGTTCCTAGATTACTCCCAGGAAAATTACAGCGTAGAAAAGAGAAATAGTTCGCGACCCATTCCAGAAGTCCGAGAACGCAACATACATCTTCCTCGATCGAAATTGCCCGACATATACGAGACAGCGAAATAAGCTTCATCCCGAGCGTAAGAATTACGATGTCTGAAGATTCTTGGACAAATGCAACGATCACAGTTCCTCTTGACAAGCAAATTCGCCAGATACCCAGAGGAGCAGCAGCCGTGCTTCATTTTTCTCTTTCCCGCTTCATGAAAGGCTTTCGCCACGCGCTGTCATAGAACCACCGATCGAACAAGCCCCAGGCTCTTACATCACTTTTATACTCGCCATATTTCATACTGGCCAAACGTTCCGACGAATGATGCATTATTTAGAACGCAATTCGGGGGAGAGCCTGGCCGGGACCCGGTGAAACAAATGCGCGCGAAATGGGCCAAGAGCATCCGGCAGAATGTCGTTCCTCTTCCGGACGATCGATCGACCTACAAACTTAATTTCACTCGACAATTTTTCAAACTACTTTCCGGAAACTTAGAAGACATTTGGGGTCTTCGGAATTTGGGGATGAGACTTTGGGGGGTTGGGAATTTGTAGGTTAAGGAATTTGGGGGGTGGAAATTTGGAAACTGGAATTTGAGGAGATGGGAATTCGGGAGGGTGGATATTTGGGGAGGTAGAAATTTGGGGGTCTTGGAATTGGGGAATTTAGAAATTTGGGGTGTAAGAAATTTGGAGAGTTTAGAATTTGAAAAGCTTGGAATTTGGAGAGATCAGAATTTGGGAGGATGGACATTTGGGGAATTGGAAATTTGGGAGTCTTGAGATTGGGGAATTTAGGAATTCGGGGAGTAAGAAATTTGGGGAGTTTAAAATTTGGAAGGCTTGGAATTTGGGGAGATGTGAATTTGAGAGGGTGGATATTTGGGAAGTTTGGAGGTCTTGGAATTGGGGAATTTGGGAATTTGGGGTGTAAGAAATTTGGGTAGTTTAGAATTTGAAAAGCTTGGAATTTGGGGCGTTTGGAATTTGTGAAGTTCGGAATTTGGAGAGTAAGGTATTTGGGGTGCTGAGAATTTGGGAATTTAGGAATTCGGAGAGTTGAGACGTTGGAACGTTCGGAATCTCTAGCTGGAACTTGGGGAATTTGGAACTGGGAAGTGTGGAACTGTTGAAGTTGTGAATTTGTGTGTTGGGAATTTAGACATCAGGCGCTGGAAATTATCGAAACACGGAAAGTTTATAATTTTCTATATCTAACCTTGGGAATTTAATAACGTAGAAATATTTTAATTTACTAATTCAACAAATGGACAACCTGGGAAACATGTCACTAACATAAAAATTGGAAAGTAGGCAAATTCGCCAATGGGTAAACAGAGAAACCAGCGTAACTAGAAAGTTTTTAACCTAAACAAAATGGAAGTGCAACGTTACATGGTTTCGTGCAACTTCACTTCCCGTGGTTTCTTTTGTTCCATAAAGGTACGTTTATTCTCATTCATTTGTCTTCCATTGTTCTCGCAGCCCTCTCAATTATGACAGTGATTTAAGAGGCCTTGTTATTCGATCGTAAAGTTAGAACAGGCAAAACCATCCATCCCGGTTCTGTTGTCTACCATAAATCTTACAAGATGACGCTGTTATCCCTTATTTCACTCGTTGACAAGCACCCTTATGGTCTTATTCGATCGTCGATACAATGGTATTTTCATAGTACACGTATCGGCACACGATATTCACTGTACGGTGGGGTGGGTATCGAAGGGTTGACACCGTTGTCGATACGGCCCGTCGAATATTCCTATAGCAATTGAACAAGTCCGATTTTCCGTCGATGCCGCGACCAGTCATGATCATTTATTTAAACAATTTTCATGGTTCGATGTCCATTTTCTGCCGGCGGTGAACGCGAAACGCGGAAAAAAGGGATTCATGTAGATTTGTTCGGATTCTGTTTTTTTATTCTTCTTTTTTTTTTGGTCGTGGGAAATGTTGCAAATGTGTTCGTGATTTTGTTGCGTGTACCGTTCTGTTTTATCGTAGCGGAATATTCTGTGTACGTGTCTCGGTAGCTGTCGACAGTTTTCGAGATTTTTGTGAAATTCATTGATTTTGAAGTTTGTTTAAAATTTTGATACAAACTTTTTTCTTATGATTTTGTTGTGATAGGTAGTTAATATTATATTGTATGAACAATTATTGTGTCGAACCTTCGTGGTTTTATCTTGTATATTTTATTTAAAAGTTCATTTTAAAGCATCACGTACATGATCTTCAAGCCTGCTGACAGTTTTCGAGATTTTTGTGAAATTCATTTATTTCGAAGTTTATTTAAAATTTTGGTACAAACTTTTTTGTTATGATATTTTTATGATAGATAGTTAATATTATATTGTTTATACAATTATTCAGTCGAGCCTTCGTGTTTTTATGGTATGTTTTATTTAAAAGTTCATTGTAAAACGCACGTCCTACACGGTCTTCAAACCTGTTAATTAGCACCAGCTTATGGTCAGAAGAATTCCAAGACTGCGCGATGTCGAAATGTCCTTCGATCATTTCTTGCGAAGAAAGCAAGCAAATAACGTGCAGGACAAAGATAGAATCCGGATAATTGTGTAAAGTTCAAGAGTGAACAGAGAAAGTGGAAATCTTGAATGGCGATTAAACATCTCGTAACAGGTAAATGAAATTACGCGTTAAAGGTGCTTCTATTAATAAATCAAAATAATAATAATCTGACGTATCTTTAATATCGTAAAATCTTTAGAACGTGAGACTGGCTCAGGTAGAATGTAACGCATAATTTATTAAAGATATAAAAATGTTAATTTAAATATGAAGTTCATACGAGTCCACAAATATCGTTCCTCGAGAAACAATACAAGACTATAAAGATAAATTGAAATTTTTGCAGAACTATTCATCCGATTTATTAATTATCCCATAAAAACGATCCGGATATGCAATCAATTATGAAACTCATCAGCTCCAAGAAGAAATACAACAGGATGAAGCTGTTTGCTAGATAAATTGTGAATACATTAATCTTGTCGTCTTAACTACTGAAAGAATGTGTTTTTTCTGCGGAACAAATGAAATTTATGAAACAATCTCCATTTATGTGTAATCCTATCAATTTGCGATACATGGAATATGCGAACATTTAGCCAGAAGAGGACGAGTGATGTCATAGCTGTTGTGAAAGACTATATTGTCTTTGGTTAATCAATTATTGATGCGAATGTAATACCAGTTGCAGACTATGACGTTGTTTTCTTGAAATCCTGTTAGTCGTTTCGTTAGCGACATTAATAGCAATCGTGTTGCGTGGCTATTATCGGAAAAGAGACGTTCTATTATGTAATTGATTTAATAATGTTGTGATTAGTCTTATGGTAGGTATTACCCAGGTGTTTGATCGATAGCTTCTTTGTAATTTCGAATCAATGAAAGCTCGTGTGCGGTTTTATTAAGCTTATAACAAGTGTTTAGTATAGGCTATTTTAGAATACGCTATTATAGTACGCTGAGTTTTCTAGGAAATATGGCGTTTGCAGTTTTTTTGGAATAATTTTGTCGCTTTTGTGATTTTTAGATTTATGAAGTTTTGAATTGTTAAAGTAGTAAACTTACAAAAACCTAAATTCACAAATTTACGAATGTTCCTTTTCCAAATTTCTATATTTCTGAATTCTTACATTCCCAAATTTCTAGATATCCAAATTCTCTCATTTTTTAAATTTCTCACATTACCAAATTTCTAAATCTCCAAATTCCTAAATTTGAGGTTCTCAAATCCCCAAATTCCTGAATTTAAAATTCTCAAATCCCCAAATTCCCAAATTAAAAATTCTCAAATTCCCAAATTCCTAATTTTGAAATTCTCAAATCCCCAAATTCCTTATTTTGAAATTCTCAACTCCCCAAATTCCTATATTTGAAATTCTCAAATCCCCAAATTCCTAAATTTGACATTCCCAAATCCCCAAATTCCTAAATTTAAAATTCTCAAAACCCCAAATTCCTAAATGTGAAATTCTCAACTCCCCAAATTCCTAAATTTAAAATTCTCAAAACCCCAAATTCCTAAATGTGAAATTCTCAAATCCCCAAATTCCTAAATTTAAAATTCTCAAAACCGCAAATTCCTAAATGTGAAATTCTCAAATCGCCAAATTCCTAAATGTGGAATTCTCAAATCCCCAAATTCCTAAATTTAAATTTCTCAAATCCCCAAATTCCTAAATTTAAAATTCCCAAATCCCCAAATTCCTAAATTTAAAATTCTCAAATCCCCAAATTCCTAAATTCCAAATTTCTCAAATTACCAAATCTCTAAATCTCTAAGACCATATAACCCCCACAGCCCCACAGACTTCAAATCCAAAAATTCCCAAATTAATCTAAAATTCCACCAACCACTAACTACTGATAATATCCCTTCTACGAGAGAGTCTCTGATTGCTTTAATTTGATAATCAAGTATCTCAAATACAAATACAAATTACCTGAAGACCTCTACAATATCGTTACGTGTTACAAGCATTTAACGCTATCTATCACGAAAGTTTACCTATCAATTTTTCTTCTTTTAATCACACAACAAACTCGCAGTTCCTGTCCGTTCCAATCCACGTATCAAATACACGAAACTTTTGCACGATAGGAAAGTCTTAAATTGGCAAACAGAAAGGATCTCGGTCCAGTCGATTCGAACCGTTCGATCTTCGAGTTGTCGGAGAAGGAACCCAGAAAACTTTTCTCCGGTTGCTTCGAGACCGAACGATAGGGGTCCAACTCTCCTCTCCGTTCGTAGATTGCGTTTAATCAGAATTAAGGATGTACTTGTGGAGCATCGATGGCACGAACGGTCGATGATCTTCGTCTCATTTGCCCGATTCGAGAGAGTTTAATCTGTGGAAGGACTTCTTGAACGACTCGTTCCTCCAGCTGAGCTTAAATTTTCACCGGTCGATATCAACTTTCGCGAGGAACACGATTTACCTCGAGTATAATGTCCTTTCGATATTCCGTCTATGTATTTTCCCGATAAAAGCTTCGTCGTAAACATGACGGTGAATAACGTGAAAACGACGGAAAGTAAGAAGGGAACGTTTGAATCACTGCTCTTCTTTTATTTTCGAACGTCTCCTTTCTGACATGGCGCTGAGGACCTTGCGATTATCTATTGGATTCGTTTCCTCTGATTTCACTATTTTCGTTATCTTCAGGAATGTTTCTTTCAGATGATTCTTTTAAACTGGTAACTGAGAGAAATAATTGTAGACGTTATAATATTATATTTTCTGTTAATTTATGTCTGAAGTCCTAAGCACAAGTTTAGTATAAATAGTCGAAGTCTAAGTACAAGTAGGTACTGAACTTTTGACCGAATAAATTTAAGCAAAGTGCAGATTTCCTACCCAGATGTATAAATTTAATTCTTTAAGAATTCGAGGTTGTTAGAATAATCAAATTCTTCTATTAGCTAAATATCGACATCTTGGATATGACCTAATAATGTCAGCATCACTACGAACAAAATTTTAGCTTGGAAATCCTGCATATTTTACTTCGCTTATTTTTATCGTTCGTATCGTCATTAATTTTACAGATGAAATAAATCTTCGTCCAGGTAAAAAGTCAGGTAATTTTGTTCAGGTACAGAAATAATCTCTTGTCGATTTTCGTTCAGGTAAAAAATCCGATTATTTCATTCGGGTATAGAAAGAAGATAGATGTTTCTTCTCGAAAGAAGAAATTGGCTATAAAATTCCGGTGTTTCTTCGCAAGTCAAATCTTTCGAGTTTTATCGTTCCTATTTGTGCTTGTATTTTGTACGGGTTAAATTCTTCTCGCGAGTTTCGATAACTTACGATTCCTGGCTAGGTTGGCCAGCGAATTCCGGCCGACGAATTCCCGTAGGTGGACCGATATTTATGGTATCCGCAATTCGAAAACCGTATGGAAGGAAGCAATTTGTTCCCTGGTCGATACAATACACCGGGCTCACGGTAATGAAACAGGGAATCGTTTTCTACCTGCAGCAAGCAGCATCGATATTTTGCTCGTTGCTGCTTCCTCTTTTGCTCTGTCATCATATGGATATTTTCACATTTTTCTCGTTCAAACTTGCTACTTCGAAATTTCAATTTCTCGCGTGATTTACGGATTTTTGAATTTTTCGAGCTCCATTTATATTCTAGCACCATGATGTTCATAATTAAATCTATAACGAACTTCTGTGAATTTAATACATTCTCCAAATATCAATTGGGGTTCAACTTTTAAATTAATGTTAAACAAACATGTGGTCTGCAGAGCACTATACAATGACTTATTTAAAAATGAAACAGTTACTTGTACTTCAAAAATGAAACAGCAACTTATACTTCAAAAATGAAACAGGTGCTTGTACTTCAAAATTGTAGCAGTGACTTATATTTTAAAAATGAAACAACGACTTGTACTTCAAAAATGAACAATCACTTATACTTCAAAAATGAAACAGGTGCTTGTACTTCAAAATTGTAGCAGTGACTTATATTTTAAAAATGAAACAAGGACTTGTACTTCAAAAATGAACAATCACTTATACTTCAAAAATGAAACAGGTGCTTGTACTTCAAAATTGTAGCGATGGCTTATATTTTAAAAATGAAACAACGACTTGTACTTCAAAAATGAACAATCACTTATACTTCAAAAATGAAATAGGTGCTTGTACTTCAAAATTGTAGCAATGGCTTATATTTTAAAAATGAAACAACGACTTGTACATCAAAAATGAAACAGCAACTTATACTTAAAAAAAAGTGGAAGAACGTCACACACTTTAAAAGTGCAACGCGAGTAAAAAAGTTTAGTACCGAATCGAACAAAAGACAGGAATTAAATGGGAGCATTAAAATTGAATTTCTAAAAGGCTGAACATTAATGATGTTCTAGGAGGAAGGCATTTTCTGCCAATAAGAAGACGAATTTCCCAAGCGGAGACAGGTCGTTTGTCCAAAGTTGGTGAATCGCATTCTTATTCATTCGTTCGTGGTGTATTATCAAGACTGTCGTGAAATGTTCGAAGAAACGCTTCTTCTTCTTCATCGTCAAAGTTTGTCGTAACAGTGAAGTTCGTTGTTTCGAGGCTGACTCGTCCTAAGATAAATTATCTGCTGGCTGTACCTTCAACAGGTGGAACCGTGACGGTTTACGGTTTAATTCCGGAAAACGTCGAGAATTCACGATGGTTTCTTCTGTGTTATTGGTAAGATTGCTGCTTCGGAAGGTCTTCGACTTTCGTGCAAAGGTCATCGGGAACGTTGCATTTCCCCCTCGGAGAACAGGTTTGCATATTTTGTTCGCGCTTCGTTGATGATACTTTTCGTATTATTTTCAGAACGAGTTTCTCTCGTTTGTCTTCTATGCCCTTGCTTTATAGATAGCGCTAAAAGAATTCTGTCATGAATTATTTTCACGTTAATTCTCTTAAACAACGTACATAAGAAAAAACTGAAAATATTTATTCGATACAGCAGTAAAGAACAGAGTAGATGAAATTGTGTAATTTTATAAATTATTCTTTATATTCCCTAACTTTATTCACGAGATAGCATCATTATTTTAACTATGTTTTACAATTACGTAATATTACAATTTATGATAACCTTGTAATTCATAGAACATTTTATAAACTATATTTTTAAATTTTGCACTTTTATAAATTACAATTCAAGATTACATAAAGTAATATAAAATTGTGTATGTCTTTAAAGTAGAATTTAGAAATCTATGAAATAGTATGAAATAGTTAATCAATCACTGCCAGAGCTCATGATTGCGATCTCGAGCAGATTAGATATTGAATCATCCTCAAAGTAATTAATACGAAGATTAAAGTAATGCATTGAAAATTAAGTTATCACAATATCGTTATCTCAAAGTGGTTATCACAGCAGTAATTGAAGTTATCACATTGCGTTAAGTAATCAGAAGATGATATTATACAATTGTATACACAATAAGAAATCAATTGGCCGAAAATTACGGTGTGCAGTTTCTCCACTAATTTTCGAGCAGCTGTTCACGTATCGTTCATCGCGATAAACATATTTGCCACGTAAAGGTCACGGGTCTGTCGGTGTCTTCTCCTTCTCCTCAGCTTCTCCTACCTACGATTCTTCATGGTACACAGGTGTAGCCGGTGTTCTTCGTTCGCCATACGCTTTCAGTAAACGCCTGGTCGTCGCCAGGTATGCCGGTTCTGCATCGTGCTTCTAGTCTTCCGTCGTTCCTTTGTTTCGATCGTGTGTCGACCTCGTGGTCAGTGAATCCGCGAGTTTTGTGAGTGATTTTAACGCGTGGACGAACAAACTATTCGTGCGTGGTCGAGTTTGGATTCGCCCGTTCTCTTGTGAGTAATCGTTTGATTATTTCGAATACCTTGACAATTTGCGAATTTTTAAAATTCCAGGTTGTTTTTTTTTTAAGGTTTCTTTCTGAAGGTTCTTCTGAACCTTTCTTTCTAATGGTATGAATCTTCACTTCACAATATTATTATTTATACAATGTTAGAAATTATTAATACAAATTTTCATATTGTGTCTGTTTTGAATTATATGAAATGAAATAGTTAACAGTATAGTTTTCATATTCTACACTCTGTTATATTTTTAATTTATTTTTGAGTTGTAAATGAAATTTTTAAGTTCAGGTAACATTGACAAGCAGTGATATTCTTGAAGAAAAATTACAAAAAATGACGTAATTCTATTTTCATTTAATAGCTCTGAATTTCTACCACAATTTTATTTCCATTTTACTGAACCTATGAAAATTTCATTTAGAAGATACATACAGATTATTTTTAATATTATTTAAATAATTTTGCAACAAACCTTGCTACTAACCCATTTGAAGAATTTATTTTATTTACAAAGTATCAACAGTGTTCATAATCTGTTTTTCCCGTTCAAGACCGTTTGTCATACTTAAGATACAAGGTTTATTTGCTACAATTTTTATAGCAGCTGATTTTTTACAAAGGCTTGCTTTTGATCTCTCGTGACGTCATTTTGATGTTTAATGTTATTACACTGGAATGTCGTTGATTTAAAGCAAGCTTTCGCTGGTTAAGATGCCATCTTGAAGGAGATGAATTTTATTTTCGATAAACTTGCCTGGAGAAATTGCTTCCTTGTCTGGAATTTATTTACCGAGCCTTTGTTTTGACGTTTATCATTTATACGTCTCAATTTTGGGTTCACAATATTGGGACAGGGATTTCTGATTTATTACTGTGTTTATTTGCAAAAGAATATGTAAATTATAACGTAGATCATTTTTTGACCTTGAGATTTCGAAAATATATTGCGGTTTGACATGAAACCTGACAAATTAATTCTATAATTTGTGAGAAATTAAAAAGGTTAATTCGGTTGAAATTGAATTTGAAGTATTAGTTTATTATTTAAAAAAATACAGAACGAAGAAATATATAGAAAATGTAGAAAATATTGAAAATGTAGAAAATATTGAAAATGTAGAAAATATTGAAAATGTAGAAAATATAGGAAAATATGAAAAATGTAGAAAAATAAAGAATGGAACAGAACGGAACAAAGAGACAAAAACGAAACAGTGAAAGGAAATGATTCGACCGAGGTAGGAAAAAACGAAAAGTAATAGTAATAGTGATTTCTGCGTTTTCAATAGTGATTTCATTGACGTCTCTATGAGTCGTAAATGGCCTATCCGGTTCAATTATTTCATAGACGAGCCGTTTGAATGTTGTCAAGGTTCCTGTAGTCGATCACTGGCTTTCCTCGATTCGACACAGGTTTACGACAGGTTTATTTACATACTTAACAGAATATTTTGTTAATTCGTTACCTAGAATCCTAGTTACAGCGATGGTTTTCCCTTTTTAATAAGCTTCTTATTGGTGTCGATTGGAAGCTGAGTCAGCCATTGTGAAAGCAATTGAGTCGAACGTTCTCTTGTATATGTGAATAGGTCGTTAATATTTGAATAACTCAATTATTAAGAAATTTTTGCTTTTGTTATTATTGCTATGCTACCTTGTATTACAAAAATAATTTGAGTGTCTGTTTAAAATATATCTAAATTCTAGGTAAAATGTGTTTATTAAAATTTGAAAATTTAGAACTTCTCAAGTTTCTTAAAAATAGACTAAATTTTTCAAAAACCGTAGCAAAAGTTAAGATCGTGAATTATCGAAATATTAAGGTCAGTTCGTAGAAGTACTGAAGGATTGTTTATTCGAGGATGAAGAATGTATCGTTCACTTATCAAGCATTATCTTTTGCAAGATCACCGTGTTGCAATTTTGAAACAGTTTTATCGTTTCTCGAAATTTCAGTTACAACTGTTTGATCGTTCCTTATCAATTGTGATACTCTGTTTGCAAAACGATACAAGATGATATAATTAGCACGAGGATCTGAGAATCGTGTTGAATTCAGGGTAATGCATAAATGAATTTAAACACAGCGTAATTAATGGAACAAGTGAAATGTAAATTGAAATGAACAAGAGATAACATTGAACTCATTAATTATTGCGTAGCATGAGATAGTTTCTTGCAAGGGACACGTTTTCTTCGATGCATTTAAGAATAATTATTAATTTAAATTGTTAATTTCTATCGTTGCCTTTGTAAACTAGGTCACCTTCTTCGCCGATAATTAAAATCTACATCTGTTTTTTTTATTTTTCTTTGTTCAGAATTTCGTGGGCTACGAAATGATTTCACTCTGATTATATATAATTCTGGTTTTCATTATCTGAATTGCAAAACGATGTGAAATATGTTGTGGAAAGGATACGAACACTTTCGTATATTGTTTGCAATGATTTTTGCATCGATTCATGAGCAATGTTATTTATTAATATCACGTACTTTCACGTTATATCTTTTTCGATTGTTTGAAATCGTTTTACTGATCGATATGAATAATTGCAAGGTCTCACGTTTCGAAAGTGTGACAATTATTCAAAATTGAGGACAAATATTTTGTATGAAAATTCATTATCGAAGTTCCTGTTTATGGGATATTTATCAAAGAATATCATGATTTTCAGTATAATCGACATTGTGAAAATATTAACGTTTTATATATTTAACAATACGTTATTTTTACAAAATTGTGAAAGTATAGAAAGAATTTTCATATTCAATTTTTAACTTCTTTCATTGAAGTCATTAATCAGAACTATTTCATTTCTCTGACAAAGTTATAAGTTTACAGTAAATCTAGAGTGGCTGCATCACGATAAAACTGTAATCATACACGTGATTTCACCAGCTGTTCCATCTATACTTACAACAAATTAAAAATGACTATTTTAAGATAAAAATAACCTTGTAGAGATTAAAAACTATCGTCATAAACAATAGTTACTCCATTCTAAGCGTCAGAACCCCTATAAAGGTTAAAAACTTATTCCAAACCTTTAAAAATTTCCGTAAAAAAATCGAACGTTGAAAATATTATCACGACGAGTTAATACGCAGCCGGTTTATATCGCAGAATATTTTGGATCTCGCAGTTTCACCGGGAAGCAACAGAAATATGTAATTATCGCATCAAAGCGTTAAGAACTTCTCTTCCGTTTAACGAGTTTCGTGTCTCTTCATTCTGGCGTCTTCATCAAGTGAAGATCTCCTGTTTCCGCGCGATGACTGCTTCGGAATACGCTGTAAATTCGAATGCTCGCGTGTCTGGAATGTAATCGTCGAAAAACCGAATGGGGAACGCTCGACGGTCTCGTCGTCGACACCTTCCTCCTCGGGATTCACGCGAGAACGAAGCGTTTTCAGGCGTGTTGATTGCGATGCACTCGCGAATCCTCGTCGCCGCAGCGATAAATAAGCCGCTTATGCCGTAATCTAATCCCGAGGAGCTTCTTTGGCAAATTCGTCGCGAAATCGTGTACTTGCACGATGAAGATCGCGCCGATAAGGACGTCAACGTGACGACTCGCTGAAGGATGAAGCGCACTTTCCTGAATCTGCCCTCTAATGATCCTCCTACGATATGCTTGAATAATATTTTCTGCGATGCTGTTTTCGGGGTAAATAGCACGTGAGATCTGTCAGATTACAAACGAGATTTTACAAATTTTTTCATTATTTTTATTTATGCTGCATCTTCAGGCATATGGTTAGGTTATACTAGATGCATTTATAAATTTTTTAGAAATTCATGAAATTAAATGATGGACGAGAAGGTCATATGTGTGCACATGTATGAGACGCATGTAAATATTTCATAACCAAAAAGTTTTTATATTTGTGTACATAGACGTACTTAAACATAAAATGGAAATATGCACATGTTAATATTATATTGTGTATATATATGCATATTAAGAAATTCATGAAATTATATGATGGACAAGATGGTCATATGTGTGCACATGTGTGAGACGCATGTAAATATTTTATAACCAAAAAGTTTTTATATTTGTGTACATAGACGTACTTAAACATAAAATGGAGATACGTACATGTTAATATTATATTGTGTATATGTGTACATATTAATGCTACTTTATTATTGTACGTACATATTAAAACTACATTACTAATGCATGTGTATATACATATATTACATTGTTAATATACGTACATGTTAATGCTACTTTATTATTGTTCGTACAAATTAAAACTACATTACTAATGCATGTGTATATACATATATTACATTGTTAATATACGTACATATTAATGCTACTTTATTATTGTTCGTACAAATTAAAACTACATTACTAATGCATGTGCGTGTACATATATTACATTGTTATACGTACACATCGATATTACATTATTAATATACATACATGTCAATGACGATAAAAAGTTGTATAATAGAAAATTTGTTTACCAAGATTCAATCAGGTCATTTCATTTCGATCAAAATGAAAAGAGGCAGTGAATTAATTTAGTGGAAATATAGATTTATTCACGGGCAAATTATTGCCATGCATAATCAGTTTAAATATTTGATCAGCTTATCCCAAACATTTCACCAAACTTTAATCTCCCCCGATATGACTTGACAAAACGAGAACTCGATAAAGTCATTCCACGAAAATTCACGAGAAAACACGAATTCCGTTATTATCTTCGACGAACCAGAAGTAAATTAAACTAGTTTTACCCCGTTAATTCTACGATTGCTTCGTGAAACGCGTAATTATCCACTAAACAAACTTCCACTTTGGTGAAATAATAAAAAGCGTAAAACCGAAATAGTATTCCATGAGAAGTAATTTGACGGAGGCAAACAGGGTGAAACATCGCGTTAGATTTATTCCCTGAATTATTCGTCGGGGTAAATTAAGCAAACTTTGGTGACCCCGGTATCTTTGATTTCTCGGACTAAAATCGATCGTTTTGTACGTAGATTGCTTTCAACGGCCATCTGTTCTCTATACTGTACGACTGATTGGAATTCGTCCAATTAAAGCAATATTCGTGGGCTCAGTACATGATACAGACAATACGTACATATTTTAATCAGTGATTCGAATATCTTGGGAGATATTTCATACAGAGATACCGGGTGATATTGCAGCTTTTAGTTTGTATTGCATTGATGTAGTGATAGTTTGGTAATTCCCTGCTTTCGGGGCTGTGGAGGTGGACCTACATTTCTTAAACTCTCAACTTTCTAATTTTTACATTTGTAAATTGTGCTTCTGCATTCATAAATCAGATTACCAAATTTCTATTCTTTCTATCAAAAAGTTACTAAGTTACCAAATCCCTAGATTACCACATTTCTAGTCTACCAAGTCCCTAGATGACGAAATTTCCAGCTTACTAAATCCCTATATTACCAAATTTCTAGATTACTAAGTAACTAGATTACCAAATTTCTAGAT
Organism: Megachile lagopoda; assembly: GCA_036983795.1. Classification (NCBI taxonomy): domain Eukaryota; kingdom Metazoa; phylum Arthropoda; class Insecta; order Hymenoptera; family Megachilidae; genus Megachile; species Megachile lagopoda. The sequence goes on along the minus strand of CM072797.1, from coordinate 6,593,407 downwards.
TACCAAATCCCTAGGACCGCAAATTGCTAGATTACCAAAGTCCTGAATGAACAACTTCCCAAATTTCCAAATTACAAAATTTCTAATATATCAACTATCTAATATCCCAATTTCTAATTCCCAAATTATCAAAATTCTAAATTTTTAAATTTTTAACCTTCCAAATTACCAAATTCCAATACAAGAATATCTAAAGATGAAAAATTTCCACATTACCAAACACCAAGCCAACAACACAATGCAATGAAAACATGCATCTTAACCCAAACCAGTAACTACCTTTACGACCAGGCAACAGAACGTCCAAAAAACAGAAGCGACCGATTCGCCGCGTTGAAAACAAATGGAAATAGAATTGTAAACAGGCCAGTTACAGTGTCGGCATTGAAATTCATTTGTGCTCGGAATCGGCTACGTTGGCCAAACCGACCACGTGAAACGATCGTCCGATTTCAACTTGGCCGAACGATATCTCTTGTCCAAGCACAAGTAGATAATTGATGTTGACGCAGTGCGGCTTGTCTTATCACTCGGTTTTCCGTTTATCGTATCGATTCTCGGACACAACTACGACTGGACTACCGGCTCGTGAATACTGCCAACGGATTTTCGCTCTGTGAAAAGTGCGCTCTCGTTCACGATTGTTAGCGTCGATGGTGAATCCAGAAAATTTTGGCACTCTGTCATATAACGCGACGTTCGGATACCGTGATCCGAAACGCTTCCGATTGATTGGCTACGGCGAGCTACATTGTTCCTGATTGCTTTCAGTTATTGTGAGTATTTCTGCGAATATTGTTTTCGGTGTTTTGCATGTGGTTTTGTTCGGAGTGGGTTATATCTTAGTAATAGTGTTATGTTGTATGGATTAGGGATTTTTGCAAATTTAGATATGTGGAAATTTAGAGTTGGGTATGGGTGATGGCAGGTGGAAATTTAGGAATTGGAGGTGTGGGAATTTGGGGATTTAAGTATCGGGGTGTAGAAATTTGAAGCATGGAAATTGGAAAATTTAGAGATCTGAAAATAGAAATCTTGGGAACTTCGAAATTAGGGATTTGAGAATTTGGGATTTTAGGGATCTGAGTTCAGAAATTTCGGAATAAGGCAATTCGGGATTTTGAGATTTCGGAATTTAGGGAATTCGAAATATACCAAATTAGATAAAGTAGAAATTTGGAAATTTGAAGCGTGAAAATTTAGGGTTTGGAAATGGAGAGCTGGAACTCCCAAATTGGGGATTTGAGAATTTGGGATTTTAGGGATCTGAGTTCAGAAATTTCGGAACAAGCGAATTCGGGATTTTGAGAATTTCGGAATTTACGGAATTCGAAATATAGCAAATTAGAAAAAATTTGCAAATTTGAAGATCTGAAAATTGTTAACCTTCAAACCTCTCACTTTACCATTAATTTGATTCTCTTTCGAATTCCCATTTGTGTCAACAACAAAAAAGTACATATGCAACGAATACTTGTCCGACATCTCATAATTCCCGATTATAAATAACGCAAACCGGTATTGGGAATAAAACCGTTATCGCAGCTGCAGTTATTTGTTGCGAGTAATCGTACTTTAATCCGCACCAGACAAACATGTGTTTGATATTTTCAATTTAAAGCACCATCACGTTACAGCATGAAAGTGACATTACACAAGCTGTATTTAATTTCAAATTACTTTTTCTTCCATTACATTCGTTTTTCCTTCGAAAGTACGAACGACCATGCGAGTTCTCTGTATTCGTACGTGTTTGCATGCACAAGTTTATGCCAACTACCTGAACTTAAATTTCTGGCGTCATTTACAATCGCGATGTTGCTATCGGTGCAATCTTACGACATTATCGTCACGTACGGTACAAGCGTGCAATGAAAAGGGAGTTTATCGTTGTCCTATTGCCCTTATTACTCCATGATATCGGCCAAAATTTAGTTACCTTGCTCCTTAATACTTCTCTGTTATTTTCACTTCTGACATTATTCTTATTAGACCGCTTAATATTTATCCTTACATTATTATTAATGTGCTTATCTGTAATTTTTATGAGAGACCACGTTTTTGAATATCGAACATATTTAAGTTCTGTCGACTTAGAAAAGACTATTCATTCAAGACTATATTTTAAACATTTTAGTTGATCCTCATGACATATCTCACCTCTAAAGAATTTCTTCTTTATTCAATGAAAAATTTGCTACGAAAAATTAACAGAAATGTATAAATTTTTAACAATAGAATTAAACAGTGACAAAAATGTAACAACAGTGAAAACAAGTTCATTTTCATTACATTGTTACAAAATGTAGACGTTAATAAAACATAATACTGTGTCAGTGATAATTCTGTTTAAATGTACCAACATAAACCCTCCATTTTCTTACTTTATAAAATACATTAACCTAAATACATGGCCATGTCGCTGCAATGAAAATAAACGGGTTAATTAGTCAATAAAAGATCTCTCCACTTAACAGTATTTATTCACAGCACGCTTTTAGTGCACCTGCATTTACATTTTGAAACGATACCCTCCAAAATGATTTCAATTATCATTAAAAATATCTCTTCATCACATCAGCTTCGCACAAAACATGAAATCGGAAGGTAACTGTCCATGAACAGATGTCCATAACTGTACCATAATCACGCACGAGTCGAAGAAAGTTATGAGGTAAAGCATCAAGCCAAAACAGTCTCTAGCTTTCATCCTTTCAATAAACGTTTCTGATCGCTATCAGTCCATCAAACGCCACTAATTGCGTTTCAATGACGAGCTTTTAAGACCGGCATCCGAATGCGTCCCATAGAATTTCTGGTAGCTCGACCGCGGCTTAATTTGCTCGCGTAGGAACCAGGATTATGATCTTAATTCCCTTTCAAATTGCTTCTGACTGCAGGCTTGACTCTCGGATTTGTGTGTGCACGTTCGCGAATGTGCATTTCAATCGATACGAGGAGGCGTTGCGATGTACATTTCAATGGGCCTCGAAATCTGTTCGCGATCGAGTTTACGTTCGAATAACATTTTCATCTAATGTATCCTCTCTTTAAAGACTCTAAGTCGGAAATAATAGAAGTCGTGATCAGACTTTATATTCACATTTTGTTGATTTATGAGCATTCTTGACGTGTCATGTGCGCGGATGTGAGCTCAAACAGGTTAAGATGTATTCTTCAAAGTTAGGAATAATACGAGACATAGGAAGTTTGTACTTGGAATTTGCATCCACAATTTTATTTCTATAGTATTACACTATTTTTAACGTCTCATTTGTTACTTTTGTGTGAACGGTGTCTTTGGATTCTCAAACATGTTGTGGTACATTAGACAATTCTTCAAAGTTAGGAATAATAGAATACACAGATTTGTAATTAGAATTTGCATCCTCAATTTTACTTGAACTTTGATACTTTCGAAAAGTGTCCATACGAGCTCCAGCAGCTTAAGATATACTAAATGTCTCTTCAAAGTTAGGAATAATAACAGAGGTGAAGAACTTGTAATTAGAACTTGCATCCACAATTTTACTTATACGACATTTACATACCTTCAACGTTCTATCTGTTGCTCCTGCGCGAACGTGTCCTTGCAAGCTCGAACAGGTTAAGGTATATTAGAAAGTTCTCGAAAGTTAGAAATAATAGGATACGTAGAGACTTTGTAATTAGAATTTGCATCCGCAAGTTTATTTACATGATATTTTAGTACCATTAACGTTTTACTTGTTACTTTTGTGCGAAAGTGTTCTTGCAAGCTCAAACAGGTTAAAAGGTATACTAAAAAGCTCTTCAGACTTTTGCTGCAGTTCAATGAAACCGAGTTCAGAAGTGCTCTTTGCTGCAATGTTGTGAGTTACGAATTGTAAATAAATTTTGAAAGTTCAAGTGACTTTTCTTGATTTTGTAAACAGAAGCGATTTACAAAGAAACGATTTCGTTTAAATATTTAAATGTTTCCTTGTCGAGTATTTAAAAACTGTAGTATACCAATGATTTTGTAATGGAGTCTCATATAATCAATATGTATTCACGTATGGTCACAAACAACTATTGACATGTAGACACAAATAGTATACATAGGACATGTAGGTAAAACCAATTTATACTGACTTGCAGTTAGAAACAATATATATTGACACATTAGTCGCAAACGATATGTGGACATATGCATATACAAATGCATATGTGTATAGTCATAAACAACATACATGACATATAGTCACAAACAGTTTCTGTTAACATGTAGTCACAAACGATACATCTAGAACATGTTATTGCAAACAATATATATTAATATATAGTCATCAAAAATATAGACAAGTAGTCACAAACAACTAACATCGACATGTAGTCACAAACAGCACATATAGACATTTAGTCAGAAACTCTATATGTGACGTATAACCGCAAACAATAAATATCGGAGGTAGTCAGAAATTATAAAAAAAAAACGAACGATAGAACAACAAATGAACATCATATCTCGTTCCGACAAAAAATAAAGTGAAAAATTATCGCGTATGCACGAGTATCCGATTTCAAAGTTACACGATACCGGACAGGGTAGTGATACACCGATAGGAATGAAAAACGGTATTATCGTTTCGTATGGTCGTTGCAGCATTTCCGAAAATTCCATTTTCCCGTTGAGAAAGTCCTCTTTGAGCTGCGGCTGGCGACTCCGCAGTATCCGGTTCCGAACCGGAAGGGGACAGTCATCCCGAGCGGGGCCGCAGTTTTTCGCAGTGCGCGAGTCCTTTGAAACATCCGACTCCACTGCAGAGTTTTCCTACGGTCGTTCCAGTTTCTGGCGGATATCCAAAAAGCCTAGCCCTTTGCTAACTTTCTCCCACCGTCGCGACGCGTCGCGTCGCTTCGTGTCGTCCTTCTGTTATTCCCGCCGCTCGTTCGTGACATCGAGTGGCCGGATTTATATCCGGCATCGTGTCTCTGTTCGCGTTCCAGTTGTTTGTTCCGACGTTCCCCAGACGGTTCACCGAGCTCCCGGGGTTTACTGCGGCGATTCTTTCTTGATTAGTTCTCCAACTTACTTTTATTCCCCAGCAGACTGAAACTTTCCGCGACAAAACGTTCGAGATATTTGAATTTAAAGAGTTTTCCTGCACCCTTCTTCTCTTTTAATCCCGTTAACGCCTTCATTGCTCTTTATACTGTTAACCAAATCCTTACTAGGGATTAATCCGTTGAGGCGATTAGTACTTAAGGATATTGGAATTTGATGTTATTGAGATCTAGGGATATAGGACTTGATGCTGGTGAATTATAAGAATGTTGGGACTTGATGTTGTGGAACTCTAGGAACATTAGCACTTGATGTTGTCGAGATTTGGAGATATTGAGATCTGATGTTATTGGGAATTGGGATTCGATGTTATTAGGATCTAGGGACATTGGTACTGATGTTGTTGGGATCTAGGGACATTGGTACTGATATTATTGGGATCTAGAGACATTGGAGTTTAATGTTGTTGAGATCTGAAGATATTGTGTTTAGGTGTTGCTGGGATCTTGAGATATAGTGATAACATGTGTCATGGTATGATACCATGGTGATATCATTTGTCATTGAGTCCTAGGGATATTTGCACTTGATATTATTTGAGTCTAGGAACATTTGAACATGATGCAGTAGTTATCTAAAGACGTTGAGATCTTTGATGAGGTGTCGGGTTATTACTGTCTAGAGATATTAAGATTGTATGGATTTTTGAATGTCACTTACATGTATTGATATTGGGTTCTGATAATATCGAGATCTAGTGATAAGATTTAGTTTTTGATTCTATGGACGTTGAAATATAATATTGTTGCCACGTAGAATTGTTGGGATCTAAAGTTTTAAGTAGAAATTTATCTAGTTGTATAAAGATATATAGATTTGAGAATATAGATAATTACAGCTCTACAAATATAGTAAGTGTAATTTATTAATTTAAGCTTTTGATGCGCTATACACATCTGATATCATACATTGGTGTGAAAATAAAGTTGATCAAGATATTTTTATTCGATTGTTATGTTTATTTGATCAAGATATCATCAATTACCGGGATGTAATTAATTTTAATTGCCAGTTACCACCGTAAAAGCCAGCGTGTCAGTATAATTTTTATCGGCGAGTACTTATATCGATCGCTTCCGACATAAAACAGCCATTACGTCTGCCAATTTATTTTCCATTCCTAATCAACGGACGATCTTATTTTTAATCAGAGTTTCTTTTCCATCGGTTTTACGAACATTTCCAGGAATAACCGTCGAGTAATAAGCACGTGAAATTTTTACTACAGATAAACGGTCGATCATTTAAATCGGGCCGTGTTGCGCGATGATTACCGCAGTGGTCCTGCTAATTGCATCGCGCGGTGAAAACACGGCACGAGAAAGATTGCTTCGCGAGGCTCGAAATTCCCTGGCGAAATTTCGCCGCTAATAAACGCCGTGATCCGTTGCGATGCAACCCGCAGTTCGCGTGTAATCCCAATAATTGGCAGAAATTCGAGGCTGCCTCTCTCGTGTTCGCTTCAGACTTCTGACACTTTCGCGACGTGTATTTCTCCGAACGAACACTAAATATCACGTGCCACGTTACGGAATCGTACACAGAAATTCTGATGTACCTACTCAAAATTTTATACAATTCCAACATATCTTTTACGCGATAAAAGTTATCATAGTTCTCAAGAAAACTACAAATTGGATGGTACTATCTAACGCTTTCGATTACACAAATGATAATCTCCGTCAAGTGGGTGCACCGTAGAATGGGAGTTCTGTATTGCGATATCTACTTGAAGTAGTCTATTGTTCTTACAGCCGAGCAAGCGGAAAATCAATTTCGTTGATCTGAATGATCCTATCCATCCTGTCTCGAGGTCTTTAAGATATTCTCGATTCGATTAGGACGTACGATAATAATCGAGCAGTTGCAGTCATTTCACACGGTACACGCGTGAGCCTTTACTACTGGTTAACTTTGTGATTGTAAAAGTGATACTCTGTATATCTTTGTTTCAATTTTTAGTTAATAATTGTTTCTTCTTCCTTCAAAAAGTTTTGTGTTATTGTAGTTGCAGTATTATATAAAGGCTTCGAACGCGTGTATCTCGTCGAACAGCATAGAATTTCAGTGTTCGAATAGTTTGGTGAGCAACTGTATGTTTACAGCTGCGTTCTCGAAATATAGGAAAGAGAAATTGCACAATCGAAGCGTCTCGATGCTGTCGACATTCCTCAGGACTTTCTTCGTGGACGAACGCTTCCTCGTAAAATATCGCGAGATACGATAGGTCGAGTGTTGAACTATGTGTGTCACGTGGCGAAGAGGATACCAGAGGTCTGCACGAGAGACCTCCGTCACCATTGGGAAAGTGTGCCATCGAAAGGTCAACGTTTACTCGTTCCCCAGTAGAAGGAAACGTTTTCTTCTTCTTTCGTCAGGATCGAAAGATCTTTCTGCTACCCGTTCTCGTTTCTAGTATGCTTTTGTGGACATTTACCCGTGTGTATGCGCAAACACAGAGGGTGCTTTCGATTCCTCGATGGACTGTTTTTACTGTCAGGGATCCGTTGTTCCGTTCGATGATTCCTTATTTGTTTGCCTCGTTCTGTCTATCGAACACGGATCGATAGAAATTTCAAACTGCCAAAGAATTTCTCTCGTATTATCCTCCTTTTATGGTCCTACATGTGACTTAATGATTTTAGAACACGTTTACCGCTTACATTCGTTTACGGTATATTTAACGTGAACTTTAGCAGCTTTTGCTAATCTTCTTTCTCTCGTTTCATAAATATTTCGTTTGAAACTGAAATCTTCTTATAGAATAATCCTCGGTAATTGAAACTTCTTTTCCAGTTATCGTAACAGTTGCGAACTTCTCATTTTTAAGTACTCTTTACGAATTAATGCTGATATTTCTGCCCTGTTAATGTTTACTAGTTATGCAAATTGCATCGTTCGTTATTCAAGATAAATGGGATATTAGACACATACGGTGCGTCATCAATCTCTTCGCAGAACGCTTAGGTTGCGTTGTTCTGTTACATAAAACACACCAGGTGTGTCACTAACCTCTTTACAAGATATTATTAATAGTATGTCGTCAGTTTCTTCACGAGACATGTAACGTAGTTATACGTAACAGAAGAACTATAGGAATGTAGAGAGTGCATCGTTAATCTCTTCACGAGTCGTCTATAAAGTTCACTGTCTACTTGTTTACAAGACGCATAAGGTGCGTCATCCATATATGTACGATGCATACAATTTTTTGTCAACTTCTTTGCAAGACGCATAAGGTGCGTCAGCCATATATTTACGATATGCATAAGGTTTATTGTCAATATATTTATAAGACGCATAAGGTGCGTCATCCATATATGTACGATGCATACAATTTTTTGTCAACTTCTTTGCAGGACGCATTAAGGTGCGTCATTCACATTTTTACGAGATACATGAGGTTTATTGTCGACCTATTTGTAAGACGCATAAGGTGCGTCATCCATATATTTACAAGATGCATAAGATTTATTGTCAATTTCTTTACAAGACGCATAAGGTGCGTCATCTACATCTTCACAAGATGCATAAGGTCTATCGTCAATCTATTTTTAAGACGCACAAGGTGCGTCATCTGTCTCTTTACAAGACATATAAGGTATGTTGTTACTTGCTTTACAAGACGCATACGGTGCGTCCTCGATCCTTTCACAAAATGTGTGAGACTCATTGCGGATTTTTCTACAAGACGTATAAGGTGCGTCTTTAATCATTTTATAAAATGCGTGAGATTGTGAACCTCTTCACGAGACGCACATGGTGCGTCATTTATTTGTTTCCAAGAAACATAAGGAACGCAATCGGTCTTTTTATAGTTGAGATAAGGTCGTCGTTTCCACGAGATACGTGAGGATCATTGTTGATCTGATGAGATGACGCACAAGGTGCGTCATGTCCTACGAAGAGCAAATAAGACCCACAGGATGCATCGTTCAATCTGAAACGTGATATTGAGAGGTAAGGAAACGAGAATCAACCCAAAGAGAATACGAAAGACGGAAGAGAGAGATGGTCGATGCAGAGATGAAGGATGGCAGAGGTCTCCCGTAATTACCGTGATCCACGATGCTGGAAGTGATCTGTTCTCGAAAACTGGTCACGTATCTTTAGCCGGACACTCGATCGGTCTGTACCTCTGCCGTGTCCTCCTCCCTTCTTGTCCATTTCTTTCATGGATCAGGAGCAGGATTAGAGGAAGAGTCCATTAAGAGAGCTACAGCTGCAAAGCCACTCGAGCGTGATCGTGATTGGCGATCGGCCAAGAATCCGCGAGTAGGCTCGCGATATTCTACGCCGATTTGTCGGTGTGCCCGGTACATCGGGACATTAATAAAGGTTTGTCGATATCGAAGGCGAGTTTGACGGGTTCACGAGCTCGTTTCACGGCGTTTTCCAACGGCACGTTCCAACTGCTGTTTCGATTTTAGATGTCCGATAAGGTGCTACGTGAGCTCCGCCGAACTTCCTCCTGGTTACTGGATTCTTGCGGTTCGTCGACGTTTTTTTTAGCTATTTTGACCACCGATTTCATTCGAGAAACTTCTCCTATATCGGTCTAATTCGCGTGTTCTAATACGTCACGTTCGAAAATAAATCTCATCCATCGATATTTTTATTTCTATAAAATTTATTTATTTTCGTATACATTCGTCTAAAATGTATTTATTTATTTTCGAGATTTGTACGATTTATTACTTTGCCAAATAAATTTTCATTTGTTTGCTTTTACCGATATATGTTCGCGTAAAATTCGACATAGAAGTTGCGGATAGTTTGTGATTTATCTGTTCGCGAAGCATAATTTCTGATCGAAATCTGTAGTAAATTTATAAAGTAACGTTGCTTAGTAACATTTGCGAGCAACATTTGGTTGCAAAGCGTCGTTTTACGAGTTGGTGATTAGCGTAACGATGTATGCACGCGTGCATGGTACGTGCATTACAAGCAGATTGCGCATATTGCGGACTTGTCCGAATTACATTCTGAAATTATTTCGATGCACTCGATTAGTGCTGCAAATCAATAGCGATAATTTAACGCAAGGATTGTAATGGTCAGTGTTCTGCTAATCTCTATTTGCTTTGCTTGTTATGTTAACTCGATTCGATACTCGATGATTTCTGATGTACGAAGGTTGATTTAACTCTTTAAATTTAATCTTGAGCTACGGTTCTTCTAATTTCTATAATTATTCTACAAATTGTTGTGACGTTAAAATTAACATTTAAAAAGTAGCTTAATATACTGAATGTATATAAATAATATAAAAATAAACAATATTATACAATGTAGTATATAACAAATATAATTAATCCTACAAACTGCCATGACATTAAAAATTGAATTTTAAGAATAGTTAAATATGCTTTATGTTTATAAAGAAAATAGTAAAAAAGAACGTAAAATGTATCCATATCTACTTGATTAATTCTATGCAAATTTTCCTGTCTTTTTACTTCCATGAAATAACGTTTTTTGTTTGCGAAAATGAATTATCGACCAGAAGGGTGATAGATTCAGCGCTTAACCTCGATTCCAAACAGAAGCTTCTTAATTTAATTTAATCACGAACTATTCCAACCAGCTTCAAGCAATCCGTGAAATCAGATTATCCGTAGATCCTCGTAATTCGATGCTATTTTTCGCTTCCCTGTCACAAATTAAGTGATCTTTGCGTTAAAATGTTTGCCTGATAGTTCGAACTTTCTCCAATGTTATGCACATTCTCTCGGTTTCTGTGATGATGGATTGTAAATGTACCGACTGTTAATTATTTTTACATTAAGGGTGATTCTCGACGCTGCTATTGTAATTAATATCTTTTTTGATCGGTAGTCTTTTTAACTCGAAATTACGTTGACTCATAGCGGTATATTAGTGCTATTAATGTAATGTCTCTCATTTCTAGCATCGAAGTACCGGAAACATTACGTTTTCTTCTATAACCTTATCTTTTGCTCGTAATGCTGAAATAAGTAATATCCTTTATAATATACCAATTATTAGATCGTCGATGTTCATTTGTACTATTCTATTAATAATACATAGCGGTTACTAACAAAAAGTATATCATAATGAAACAAAACATTTGTATTGGCAAACACATTTAACTCTTAAATTAAAAATATTTAAGTATTTAATTTAAAACTTTTTATTTGTAGTATCATTAAATATTACCGAAGAAAATTGTCTGAAACTAATCTTACTCCATGATGGTCTATCAAACGCATAATCCTGAGAGAGGTATTTCTTTCAAAAGAAGCAAAAGAAAATTTTTATTTCATTGACTGAATGACGTCGCAAATTTCGCGTGTAATATGCTCGATTTTTTGTCCTCGTTTAAGACACTGTTCAAAGAGAGACGCGGTTATTACGCATTACACAGAATGGAGTGCTATCAACTGCCGACTCATTGTTACAGTACGACGAACGGCAAGAAACATTCATAAAGATCCGATGTCACCAGAAGCTAATTAACTTTAACCGGGAATCAACTGAGCCGTAAAAAATTTGCGATGAGGAAACCCCGTAATACGATCGCTCTGTTGTCATATTGCTTCATTTTCCTCTCGGGAACGAAGCGTTTACAAGATGAAGAACGACGAATCACAAGCACCCACTTTCCTCGCGATATGACGACAAATTTCACGATCTCGTCAAGTTTTTTATATCCTCCATTGCAAATTTTCATTTCGAATATATGCATAGTTTATCAGTCGTTCATTTCTGGGGGAAATTTGGAGATCTGGAGATATAGGGATTTGCAAAGTTAGAGATTTGGGAACTTGGGGATTTGGGAATGTAGGGATTTGGAAATTTAGAGATTTGCGAATTCAGAGATTTCGGAAGTTAGGAAGTCAGGAATTTAGGGGTCGGGAAGTTAGGGAGTCAGGAATGTAGGGAGTGGGGAATTTAGGGATTTGTAAAGTTAGAAATTTGGGAATTTAGGGATTTGGATATGTAGGGATTGGGGAATGTAGAGATTTGAGAATTTAGGGATTTGGGAAATTAGGAAGTCAGGAATTTACGCGTCGGGACGTTAGGAAGTCAGGAATTTAGGGAGTGAGGGATTTGGGGATTTCGAAAGTTACAGATTTGGGAATTATGGGATTTGGGAATGTAAGGATTGGGGAATGTAGAGATTTGGAAAGTTAGAGATTTGAGAATTTAGGGATTTGGGAAATTAGGAAGTCAGGAATTTACGCGTCGGGACGTTAGGAAGTCAGGAATTTAGAGAGTGGGGAATTTAGGGATTTCGAAAGTTACAGATTTGGGAATGTAAGAATTTTGGAATATACAAATTCTCAAACTTCCTGATTTGAAAATACAATAATTTGAAAATGAAAAAATTCAGAAATATACAGGTTAAAAGATAACGTTTTTTTCCATCACGTATTTACTGTTAATTAAAAGTTTGATTAACGACCTTCCATAATAACGAGTTTCCATTTCCCACAAAATGTCGGTTATGTTTCCTATCGAATCGATACAAGATTAAGTTTGAACACGGTAGTGTAACTTATTGCAACTGATGTAATATCCATTGTTCTCACAGCAATTGTAGCTTGTCGCGAAACTTCATTAGATCCCTTATTTCTATCCTTTGCTCGCACCTTGTTTCGTTATCGGGCCATGTAATTAATGCATCGATATAGCAGCTTTAATTAAAACGTGAAGTGGAGAATGAATTCCAATTGTCAAGTCGATCGTTATGCGATATTGATATCGAACGATATTTATTAATATTTAATCAACGTAATTTGAATTTTGTAATAAATTTATTAATATTCATGGATCAATGTTTGCTTAAAATTAGATCACGTCAATTATGTTAAGAAGCTTTATATTAAACATTAAATATTATACATCGCATAATTTATTATAGTTCATGCAAATATGAAACATATGGTATGTGCAATTTCATTTCATAAATTACCCTATGAGCAAACGTAAAATCAGAAGTCAAATGTGGAATACACGTACAGATGTCTACCCACGAGTTGGCGCGTAAAAGTAAAAGAAGCTCCCCTCCATGAACACTTCCAGTTACACACAGGCAAATAAGAATAATAAGGACAACTGCTTTCGCGCAAGTAGTATCTCACTTGAGAGATGTTTACTGTCATTGTTTTTCGCCTAATTGTTGTGCGATCGCAAGAGTCAATATACCGCCGAAAATACGTGTGAGGTGTCCATTTTTCTATTCTGACCAATTGTATAGCTCTTTTAAACACGTCAGCGCCAACTCGTGCGTTGACATCAGTACATTTTAATATTTAGCTATACTCACATTCACCATACATCATAATTAGAATGCAGATATGTTTATGACATATTGAGGTATCTATAAATCTAACCTAAAACCTATCTATAAATCCATCCTAACGCAGTCCGCAAATGAAATGAGTTATCTCGCACACTTCGATAGATCATACACATTCGTATTCCAATAACATACATTTATTTTATATACGTTGCTCATTATTTCCACGTACCATAACAGTAAACTTGATCAAATCTCTCGTTATATCGCCACCTTAATACCTTTCCCCAACGACATTTCTTTACCGTTATAAATCACGAGGATCCACAGGGACCGCTATAATATTAAAGCAGAGAAGTTTTTCAGTATATCAGTATAACACTTGGGTATATCGCTAACTTCAACAATTCCCCGGCACCGTTCGTGGCGATATAACAAGCGTCTACGTCTCCTTTTGTTCGCACGCCGGTCGGGTGTCTAATTTATTCGATCGATAGAATAAATTGCTACGACGCTTCTATAGCATCGAACTACAAGCTCCTTCGTCTTCCCGCGTCCTTTATAGCGCGATATTTCTCGCAACGAAGAAGAAGAGGAAGCTTCCTAATACGGGCAGAATCTCCGATCCTCGGGTGTTGTTTCGCGGAAATAAGATGATCTCGGCGTTTTACCTTCTTCGGTTCGTGTCTGGCTTCTTTCGACGAAATTTATCGTTCCTCCTCCCCAACGTTTCGCTGTTAGGAAATTCTCGCCGCGAAGATAAAAGCAAAGTTTCGTGGGGTCTCTGAGCGGCTAGAGTTTCTGCACTACGTCCCTTACGTACACGCATAAATCTGGGGATTATCGCGGTTTCATATGATACCGTGTTGAGGTTAAACCGAAGAAAGACGGTTTCCATGGTGAACCGTAGCCCCGTTGTTCGGGGATTGTTAATCCGAAACTCGTAACCATTCGCCCGACAACACTTGCCGTACAAAAAGAAAACACACCACCTTTTTCTACATATATAAATCAATTTTTTAGTTTGCGTATTAACAAGAATGATTCACAGTTCTCAATGCACTGTTTGTAGTCTTCTTATACAGGGTCGCACTTAAAATCGACCTCCAGAATAACTTGGCTGCTATGGCTATATAATGCTACTGCTATTGCTATTTATAGAAAATATGTTGTACAAGTGCGTCACGAGCCTCGTCAAAGTACAAGGGGTTAATCAAGTTTATTAGTACGCATCTGATGTAAAGAAAACAACAGTCTGCTGTTGTAAGTTCTATGTGAAATGTGGATTTGCATGCCTTATGTGAAGATTGACAATTACTTTTCTTCATGAGTTCCCATCTTTAGAATGCTCCAGCCAATCTAAAAGTATAGTAATATACTCGTTATAATTAGAACATACCCACAAGTGTATCCTTATCCTGAACCTGTCTGATTCAACCGAAAAGAAATCACCATGCGTCACCAAAAACGTCCCTGATCCCAGAAGGAACCAGTATCCGGTAAGTCCCGACAAAGGAGACGTAAACCTGACTGTAGGTCTCCTCAGGGTCCTCAAAGGAGTCCCGGAAGTTTTCGCGAGCAACGTCTTTATCCTCGGCCCGCCGTTTGCTATCGTAATATAGCCATAACTCAAGCGAGCATAGAAAGAGCGAAGAGATTAGGGTCCGTTTCCACGTGAACGTCTCAGAGGGTTGGTCGGTTGATGCATTTCTAGCTCGCAGAGCCAATTTCTTTCGCGAGGCACGAACAAACCGCCCCATAAAATTAGCATTTTAATGGCGATATCTCTCACCATGGCAAAGTATACACACACCGCGTGGTCCGACGGTGTTTGTACGAGGATGACGGCATTGTTGGGTCTCGAGAGAAGCGGTCGACTTATTGCGAGAACAAGGAGGAGGCCGTTTCCGGTATCTGGCGCGGTGCAATGATCCGTGTGATTACGTTATTGTGCAACAAGTTCGTCGGCCATCGACTTTTTTACCTCCACGGATTTGAATATCGCTGGGAAACCGACTCTGCTTCCGGTCTTCTAATTCGTTTCTCAAGCGGAGATTACGGGCAACTGTTGCGTCCGGTTTTTGGTTGGGTAATAATAGCTTTCTTCGAGGATTTTCCGCCGTTTGTTTCCTATGCTCCAGTGAGACTCTTACAGGTTTCTTAATTTAAGTTTCACGCTACTAGGAAATTCATTACGCGCGGTTTCGGTGGCCAAGGTGGGAGCTGTTAGTATACAGTCAGAAGCCAGAATTTATAAGCGTGCAAGTTTATAAATTTCCAATTTCTATGTTTACAAGTTTTTAATTTCTAAATTTTTAGGTTCTCAAGTTACCATATCCTCAAACGTCCAAGTTTGCAAATTCTCGTAATCTTAAATTTTCAATTTTAAAAATTTCTATATTTATGAATTTTCTCAAATACCCACATTCTTAACTTCTCACATTTCCAAATCCTTCACATTCCCGAATTCTCACATCTCTAAATTTCCACATTCAGATTCTCAAATTTCTAACTTTTTTCATCTGCAACTCTTCAAATCTGAAACTTCGAACTTTCTCAACCTGCAATTATGCAACTCGCAACTTTCTTAACTTTCAATTTTCCAAATATCCAAATCCCTAATTTTGCAAATTTCCAATCCCTAAACTGCCTACTGTTCCCATGCACAGAACGTACGTTACTCCCCTAATTAGCCACTTTAGCAATTCAATGGAAATTGAACGATCTCTGTTAACCCTATCTTACATCCCTTTTCTCGCATGAAATCGAAACTGGCGATGAATAGAGTCGGTCGTATTTTGAATTGTCAGTGGTTCCTTTCTCTCGCGAAAATATAAAAGGAAAAAAGACACACCCTCTATTCAATGACAGAAGCTTCGTGCATTAAGGTGGGGCACGTTAGCCCGAGAAACGTAGATCATAGAATGAGATGCACCCTCGAATGAGCCTCCCTGATTTTCATTTTGCGTGTTCACCAACCGTAGGGTCGTCGTTTCACGAAGGTCCTTCACCCTCTTTAACCATCCCTTAAACGTGATGTGGCTAATTACCGGCGTGATTGTGACCTGGCCAGACCGGGAGACTGAAATTAAAGGAAGCCGAGTGAAAACCCTGTTCTTGCTTCAATTATTTGACTTCTTTCTTTTTTTGTTTTTCTTTTGAACTTGTTCGCCGAATCGCGCCATGCTCGTTTGATAACTTTCGACGCATCGATGAATCGTGCATCCTCTCTCGCTAATGAATTTTCTCCTCCGAGAATCTTCTGATTATACCTTTTTTTTAATATGCTCGAATAAGACTAATATATCCCAGAGGATTAACCCTTAAAGAGTTCATCTAACAAAAGAAATTTCACGAAATTGTAGATCAGATCAATAGCAGCCTTCCGTACGTTAAAAATTGCATGACTCTTTCACATCCCTTACCCTGACTGCGTGATCCGCCAACACAAAAAAAATCCCGTTATTTAATCAGCCGGCCACAGGACTCGAGCCCGAACCGCCGAGAGACACTCTGAAAACCCAAAATTAATCTCTTCACCGTGGAAAAAAGGACGTGGACGTCCATCCTGTTTGTTCTTTCACCTCGGTGCAAAAACTTGCGGCCCTCTTCTCCCCGACCTTCATTTTCTCGCGTACGTTGGCCCACGATCGAAGCTAATTCCTCGGCCAGTTCTCCGGCGAAACCGCGACAAACGCTCGGGCAACCCTTTAAAAAACAGCTTCGAGGGGTGAAATGTAGTTAGCAAGTTCCGTGGCCAGGCCAGAGGGGCGGACAAGTCTTAATTAACTCGCTTCACTGGTAGCGAGTACGAGCAAAGGCCTTTCATCCCTCTCGGCCGACGTTTCCCCTTGGTCTCATAAATCCCTCTTACGTGGATAGTTTTGTAATCGCCCGCCATCCTGGGAAAAGGACCATTATTCACGAAAAATTAAGATGAAATGTTTGAATTATATGTTGCTTCATTTTTTTTTGGAAATGAATTTCGAAATTTTAGAGATTTTATGAAATTTAGGGAATTCGAAGAATTTAGAGAATTTAAAAAATCTGTAGAAATGATAGAATTTGTAGAATTTAGATAATTTAAAGAATGTAGAAAATTTGTAGAACTTAACAAATTTAGAAAATATGGAGAACTTGGAGAACTTGTAGAATTTGTAGAATTTAGAGAACTTGAAAAATTTGTGGAATTTAGAGAATTTACAGAATGTACACTATTCCGAGAATTAACAGAATTAAATAATTTAATTCCGACAACCCTGAAATCCCCAAATAATCCCGTGTACCGAAACATCGACACTATCAGCCTTACAGAGGACATGTAGCAAGTCCGTTTTCTCTCCGCCATGAATGTTGCGGCAAACAAAGATTCGTCTAGCTTTCGGTTGAATCGTTAAATCCATTAATCCGAGGGTGCAGAGGGTTGTAGATATCGGCGAAAGCGGAAGAAGGAGACTCGCACGTGCATCGCGTGCCAAGTTAGGAAAGAAACTTCGTTATGAGAAAGCTCATCGTTGTACGACAATCGTGGTTGCACGATGGTTGGGGGTGTAGTTTTCCATTCGAACATCTCCCGTTCTCCTTTCGATGAAACTGTTTCCCTGTCATCCCCCTTGCCCTTTACTCCTTCTCCTTCGCGATTCTCATTTCCAGGGAATTTGCATTGATCGCGAGTATTGCGTTTCTTCAATTCGTTCGTTTCATTCGTGCTTTCTTGCTCGCGTACTGGCTCCGCGCTGTACGCAGAGATCTTACGGGGTTTATGGCTCCCCCGTACACTTGCCGGGGGATCGATTATTCGATTTCGAGGGAACAACTTTCGTGATCGTTCGCTGGGGAGTGTGAAAGGAAATTGAAGAAATTGGCAAATATTTGCTTGCTATACGCCCGTTCCTGACATTTATATACTATAAATATCTTCTCTTGTATTATCGCAGATTTATAACTTGTTGAATTATTACATTTGTTACTTTTTTTGCAACTCATAAGTTGTACTTAAAATACTAAGTTGTACTAAGTTTTTACTTAATGACATATGATATAAATTGTGCAAATTCAGCATCTTACCATAACTATAAATTACTTACGATTATACAAGAATATAACTTATTTACAATCGATTGTAAGAGTCCAGCTCTTTTTTCTTATAACTCTAGCCTCTTACCTATTCTAACCTAAGTATACGTTCCGATAAAATATACCTAGAGTCTTTTTCTTTATAACAGAAATATTTGCGGAGTATTTATGCGAAAAAATGGAAAAATGCAATTACGGTTACACGTAGGATCGTTTATGCTTTTTCAGAATTTATTGAAATTTCCGGAGTTTCGTTTTAAGCCGGGATTATAGACGAGTGCAGGGGATAGGAGAGACTAGGTTATATATTTCGTAGGAAAGAACCGGCTGCTTGAGACATGCTGGAAGTTATGGGTTTAATCTGTAGTAAGCTCGCCCTAAATTTGTTGTTTCATTGTTAATCGCTGCTCAGGTTATTTCTTAGATTGGATACATTGCGAAATTGTGTGTCAGTTTCAATGAAATCGATGCAGGAATTGTAATGCGATAGAAGCGTTCTTCGATGCAGTACACGTTCTTTATTTCCGATGTTGAATTTCTACATATTACTATTATCGCTGTTTTTGAAATGAAATAAAATGTAATTTTACTTGGTGCTAGTAGAATGTTCTTGAAGTGGTCAGACACTTTACAAGTTTTCAGATATAGTTTCAGTCGGTGTTAGAACGTTCTTCAATATTATTTAAAAATCTTATTCTTATCGCAAGTTATTTGATTTTAGTACGTATCGATAACTTATCAGTCTCTGATAAAACGGCGTTTAATGTTCGTAATTACATAATTTATTATATCTGCAAAGCTAAGTATGTCGTGGTTTATTTCTAACAAGCATAATTTATTATTTTTTATCTTTATTACGTATTCTTGCAGCCTTCCACTGTAATAATTTACAAAGCCATTAATATTTCTGTAAATACTAGTATTTCTTGTAATGCATCATTCATACGTGATAACTACAGTATTAAATCACTTTTCTTTCACGTGATTGTAACTTAAAATTCTTGAAATTCATGTGTCATCTATTTGATGTTTAATTTTTAAAGTATATAGAAATGGTAAACTTGTTGAATATTATCAGCAAACTTTCCTTTATTTGTACAGAAGAAAATATTAAACACGCAAAGAACACTTTGTTCTAGCTTTATTAACGATAAAACTGTACATACTTAAAAAGAATTAACAATCCCTACTAAAATATGTTTGAATAAATTTTACGGTATTAGACTACAGTTAAATGAATTCTAAGATATTATAGTTAAATAAATTCTTTAAATATTGCAGTTAAATAAATTTTATGGTACGAAACTATGGTCAAACAAATTGCAAGGTATCACAGTTAAATAAATTGTAAGGCATCACTCAACCCGCTTGAAAGTAATGCTCATTGCTTGAAACTACAAGAACTTTCAGTCGACTGATATATCGGTGAAATACTTGCATAAACATCCGCAGTCCAATAATCCCAGACGATATTTACATGAAGCTATTGAAAGTCCGATTCTTTGTTAGCCTTAATTCGCTCGAGGAATCGCATCCCTCAAAGTACCGAAACATCGTTCGCAGCACAATAAGTATCATTTCAGGTCTGGCAAGCGAAGGGAGAACAACAGATCCAACCGTTCATAATTTTCCGTTGTATCTAATTTTGCTCCACCCTTCGAGGCAGAAAGGGAGGGTTTTTACAGCCCCTTTACCTTCTAGCATCCAACAAATATTCCAGGCACGCGTCCATTTCAGACAACTGTCCCGTAATTACAAGGTCGTAAAACAAGTCCGCTGTGCGAACAAAGAAAGAGGAAAACAGGGGTGCAACGGGTGGAAAAGGGATGAAGGAAAAGTGGCGAAGAGAGGATCCGCAAACGGTAGTGAGAATTTTCCGGTGCGCACAGGCTCGACAATGGCGGTCTCTGTAAAACGAGATCCCGTTTCCCCTTTCTTCCTTCGTTTTTTTCCATCGTTCTCTTTTACCGACTTCTTCTTCATCTTCCTCGTCGTCTTTTTGTCCACGTTTTTCTCGAACGGGACCAACTCTCGCACCCCAGTCATTCGAACGATGTAATCTGGCTTCTTTCGCGACCACGCGGAATTAACCTTTCGCTCTCTACCAGCATCTAGATACTGGTCAGGGTCTGAAAGGTCACCTTTCCAGCACGCTCAAGGGCGCAAAAGGACTGCGTTGGGATGTGTAATTAAGATTCTCGTGAATTATGCGAAAACTAATATGGGTCAATATTTGATTATGTAGGAAAAAGTGAACGCAGCGATATAGGAAGAGGTTTGAAAGATTGTAACTTTGAATATTTCTTGATTCCTAAATTTCAGAATGACATTAGAAATTTGGTAAGTTGAAAACTTTGTAAATCTAAATTTATCATTTGTGGGTCTACAAATTGTTGCATTTGAAAATTTGTAATTTTGACAATTTTAAAATTTTTGAATGTCTCAAGTGGAACATTCGAAAATCTCTAAAGCAGAAAATTTGGAAAGTTGTAAATCTTTGAATTGGGAAAATTGAAAATTTCTATATCCCCAAAATGAGAAATTAAACCTGTAAATCTCTAAAATGGGGAATTTGAACATTTCTGAACCCCCAAGTATTTGAAACTTTATAAATCCCTGAACAATTCTAAATCTACACTGTTAAACTTGAAAATTTCCAAATCCTCAAAAACTTGAAAAATTCGAAATTTTCAAATCACAAATTTGAAAAACTTACAACACTCAAATGAATTACAACACAATTTCAAACAAGTGCAACACGTCCTGCGCGGATCTAGAAAAATTGAAATTTGGTTAGAAAGAGAATAGATAGTACAACAAAATTTGTTCTGTCCTTCGGTATAATTAGATTGAAATGAATAATTACGACCAGATTGGAAGTTTACGGACGAAAGCTTTTAAACAGCAGAAGTGGACGACAAGAATGCAAATTAAGGAACACTTTTCGAAGCGGAAAGTCATTATTGTTGCAGCTTGAAGCTGGAAAATTCTCAGTACGGTTTGTAGCACTCTTCTGAATATTTTCTAGCCGTCTTTTTTTCCCTTCACGGACGTCGTTTCGGGTTGCTTCACAACGTTGTAATTGTAGGTTCGTCGTCTGGAACACGTGCCTTGAATGCTTCCGCGAGATAGAGGCTTTAGAACCTTTATTCCGCGTTAGATGAAAATGGTTCTCGAAGCGTTTTAGAAAAAAGGGCGTTTGCGTCTGTCGTAAAAGAGTTTCAGACAATTCGGAAAACCGTAACGAGAGAATGTCGAGTTTCATGTTCGACGATTAATAACGCTCGCACCTTATTTTCAAATCGATTGCAATTGTTAACTTTATTTATTTATTTTTATGGAACAACATATTGTTCGTATAGTATAGTTGCAACAAAGAAACTGCATCACATTGTGTAAGTACATTTGTTATTCTTTTGATCAATAATGATTTTTGATGATTCATTTCTTTGCTTGAATGAAATTCAATTAGAAAGTAAATTCTTCGTTACATGAAACTGAGTTGAAAGTTTGCGATTGAATTAAAATTTAATTTTCAATCTCTAATTATACGAAGATTCGATCAACGATTGAAAATTAATCATTGATCGCTAGTCTATAATCAAGGTTAACTGTTGATCTTTAATTTGGCAAGTTTGAATTAGAAATTAACTTAGAGCGTTGTTCAAATAAGTCTATAATCTAATTTCTAATTAAAGGAAATTTAATCACGAATTATACGTTACTCAGTGCAGGAATCAGAAACGTAATGAATTATTTAAAAATTTATTTCGAATTCTCAATTTCCAGGAACTTCCGTAAACAGAACGATGTTTATAAATATCGTATACATCAAATAATAATTTTCACAGTAGTATTCAGCGAATATTCTCTCTTCGATCATTTTATCTCAAAATCCACTTGAACCTCTTAACCTATAATATTTCCAGTTGTATCAGTTAATACTCACTCATTACTATTGCATGATTACGATAGGAATATGGAAAACTGAATATAGACAGCTGAAATGTCAGACATTGTAACCTTGTCTGTATATGAATAGAATTGACTTATCAATTTTCATAGACACAAAAGTACCAAGAACTGTAGTATTAAAAATACTGCATACTCACAGTGAAAATTCTCGGACATAAAAATACTCAGAACTGCAATATTGAAAATACTACATATTCACAATGAAATACTCTCAGTCATAAAAATACTCAGAACTGTAATATTGAAAATACTGTATACTCACAATAAAAATTCTCAAATATAAAATGACTAAAAATTGTAGTATTAAAAATACTGTACGTTCACAATGAAAATTCGTAGACATAAAACTACTAGGACCTAATAAAAATGCTAAGTATTAAAAGTACCGTATACAATCGAAGCTATTAAGATACTACTCAGAAAAGGAAAATTCTCAGATGCAAAAATGCTGAGAACCACGAGGGCACGTCAGGGATGTGATGCATTAGAAAAACAGGTCTCCTCGCAATATCGTTTTCCGCATCACACGTCTCGATTTTTCGTCCGAAAAACTGTCGAGAGATCCATCCGCAACATATTCCGGGTATCCTGGTGCCATTCGTCTCAGGATCGGCGTGGAATCGCAAACACAGGGTGGCAAGATCGAGCGTGTGTCGCGTAACGATCGTTCTATGCCAAGTCCTGTGGTCGGTTTTCAGGACCTTTCCCAGCGAGGGGATCCTTGTAAGACGGAGGAAGGGTGTACAGTGAAAAACGAGGTTACCTGTCCTCGGAATCCAGCCACTCTAATCGATCGAGTTGGCTCGATGTAACCGGTAACGCGTGGACAAAAGCGGAGTTTCCGGGTGCCAGGAACGATCAAGCATTCCCGCTTGAAGGCTGAAAGGAGAAAACGGGAAACGACGCCGGAAAGGGACGTCGTGAAAAAGAGGGGTAACGGGCACCGAATGAAAATAGAGCGGAAAACGCGGTGAAAGGAGACGTAGTCTGGTCGTGCATTTTTCAACGGACACAATGCCGAATTTACATTGTCGAGATACTTGATAGCGAACTGGAGACGAGCAAGCGAAGAAAAACGCTTCGTTCGTCAATTTTCAATCTGGACGTTTGCTTATTCGGGCGTGATGGCGCCTTTGTTGGCGGGAACTTTTGAAACATTCAAAAATGCACGGTTACGGCGGGTAATTGGCTGCATTCGAGTTTTTCGGGTAAGAATTATTCATTTATTAAATTATAGGGAAGGGAAGATTTTCATTTCATTTTGGAAGGCTTAGTAATCTCTCAAAAGTTTTCATGCCTAACAATTTTTTACTCTTGAAATCTTCAATTTTGTAACGTAATAAATGCTATGCAAATATTAGTCTCCATTTGCAAGCATAACAATCAGCACAAAATATCATGAAATTACATGCATCTCGGATGTGGAAGGTCGGTAACAACCGAGTCGACAAATGCATCGAAGTTATCGATTTTCAAACGTTTGATTCAAGAGACGCGCAATTGACTGACTGAAACTACTAAGTTGTAGCAACTGCTAAGTAGGTATGATTCAATTAGCGACGGAGCAAGATTTCAATCTTCTCGAAATGTCCCTTCTTGATCCTCAACCCTTCCGCTTCCACCTTAAACCACTGACAGGAATATTGGAACATGAAGTCTGTTTTGAGGCGAGACATTCTTAATTTCATTCCTAATAGACATTCTTAAGTTGATTCCTAATGGAGACATTTTCAACTCTGTTTTTAATAGAGACATTCTTAAAATGATCCTCCATAGACATTTTTTTAATTTAATCCTTAATAGACATTTTTAATTTTATTCTTAATAGAGACATTCTTAAAATGATCCTCAATAGACACCTTTTTAATTTGATCCTTAATAGACATTTTTAATTTTATTCTTAATAGAGACATTCTTAAAATGATCCTGACTAGGCACTTTTTTAATTTGATCCTTAACAGAAAAATTTTATTCCGAAGAAGACTGGATAAGTATTAGTCATTAAATGTTAGACAATATTTAAGAACACATGACTCAGTTATGAAAACATATGAATGCTTATATTTCACCAGAGTTAAATTGTTATACTATATATTTTACTATAAACCTCCAGAACCTAAGTGCTTTTAAATGAAAATATTCAACGAGATCGCCTCGAGATCCTGAAAAATATCCATAATAAACCTGTAAGCATCTAGTGGATATAATATATCAAATATTATACCAAATACCCCAGAAGACTAATTGTAGTAAAGTTTGTAAACATATAGAAAGTTGGTAAACATGGGAGATTAAGTCTTTTTGTAAATTCGTGGTCGTGGAAATAAATAGACGTAGGTAAATCTGAAAGGATTAACGAATGTCCCGCAGGAGAACGAGAATCTGGAGGATTTCGAGAGGAGACCACTTGGCAGGCTTCTATTTTTGAGAGCAGCTTCGCTGTTCGAGTTTTCGTCGCTCCTGTTGCGGCTGACCGCAAACGGTCTTGCCGAAGCTTACGAGCAAACACGAATCTCTTGAGCCAAAGTAGTACTTTCATTGCAGCTGTCGAAGTTCCCTCTGCGTGTTGCATCCACCCTGGATTCTCAAATCTCGAGGCGTTGCCTCGGATTAAGATTTAAATCGTTCCTCGCCGTTCAACCTCTTCCGACGCTTCTAAACATTTACAAACTCGATGGGATAAGAAATCTCTGTCTACAGTCACTTTACTCATTGTTTCGGTGAATCCACTTTGCTTTAGTCTGCTTCATTTCATTCTTTCGCTTCATTTCGCTTCATTGAAGTCTACTTTGTTACGTTTGACTTCGTAACCCTTGGTAACCCCCTCAAAGGTAACCCTTTGATACTGAATCGTATAATACACACTTAACACAAAGTTAGAAGATAATATATAAAATTCTTTACACAGATGTCAACAAATTTTGTAACTTAATATGAGAAACTTATGAAATGGTCTTTTGACCAGGTTTCAATGTTAAATGTTAGCACAATATTTATGTAGAAGATTATTCTGCATGTATTCTTCTTGTCATATTTATAAAATATTCCTATAAAAGTTAGTACTGAATTAGTATGGTACAATCCCTAGTGCAATCTACTTAGGCTACTTCAGGTTTCTCAAGCTTTATAGCTCCCTTTTGCATATCGCCATTTTTCTCTCTTCGCTTTTTTTTATGATCGCAACAAAATTTGAATTTATATGAAATGCACGTAGATATTTTCTACTCTTATTTATGTGGCCCGAGAGAGCCATATAGCCACGTTGGGGAATTTGATCTAGTTTTGTATCGATATCCAGTTAATCTTCGGTACTGTTAGAATTCCATAACGTTCTCAAGGGCCCGAGTCTAAACTTCTAAAATAAACATAACAAATGTAATATACAGAATACTTGTGTTATCCAAAATAAGCTTCAAATACATAGAATAAGTTTTGAATGTTTAAAGAAACAAATATTGAATAAAAGGAAGTTATAAATTGTGATGTTAGAAGTTTGGTTAGAGGAACTTATGTACACAGAATGGAAACTATATCAATGATTCAGATAAATAATCCGTTTGAACACATCAAGTTAGACTGATTGAACGGAAACGCAATCAGTCAAAACTGATTGAAACTGGATGGAACGATCAGTGAGATATCTGTTATACTCGAAGTCAAACTTCCTCCCTATCTTGTCCTTCGTCCTTCCGGTTCATGAGAGCAGAAAGCACCAGGCTTGTTGCTCTGTGTCGTCATTGTGTTAATATTTGAAGAACCGAGTTTGACGTTGCTTGCTTTTCTTGATCGATGACTTTCTCTCTCTTCTGCGTTCGATCACTATTTCCATTCGCCATCCACAAACAAAATTAATCATGTCGAAGACGAATTGCAAGTTTACCGTTAAGGTGTCAGATTCCTCTCTCAATATTTCCACACTTTTGATTCGGAGATTAAAATCCTTGGAGGAGAGTTTGAATATTCGTGAAAATTTGTGTTTGGAATATTTTAGTTTGTTGGATTTATTGAAAATAAGGGTTGTTATGAAAAGTACGATATAATGATTTAATGTTTTCAGATTCAGTTTTGGGGTTTCAAATTTTCAAACTTGTAAAATAATCAATTTGGAAATTCTTAAATTTCAAATTTGAGGATTTAGTGATCAATTTTCAGGATAAGATATTTTCAAGGTTAGAAATTAAGAAATTTGTAAGTTTTCAAGTTTGAAAATTTTAGAGGTACTCCGCTATACTCTTATTGCTGATTTCAAGAATTTTCTGCAACCTTGACAATATAAGAGTCTACCTATATTAGATCAATAGTCACTGACGTAGACCTTTCGATATATTTTTATCCCAAATACCTAAATACAAATTAATTATAACTAAATGTTATATTGAAAGTTACTGCCCCTCCGAAATACATAAATTTTAACCATCACTTATAAAAAATAATTTCATTCCGAAATACAGGAAGTTCATAAAACAACGCCGAGGTGGAAATGATACGAAATAAATTAAAACACAAAACCAAGTGTCGCTGCAGATTATCCGCAACGATTAATCCACGTTCAAAGTCAGCAAGCAGAACAATTTCATTTCCGTCTATAATCGTGCCTGTAAAGTTAATAAATCTCGTATTGACGGACTATCAATTAATTCCTGAACGTCATCGATCCGCATAAAGTAAAAGTATCGATGAAAATCAGCTATTACAATCGGACAATAATTAATAATCTCGAAGGTAATAATACCTTGTCCATGGAATTTTCATTTTCTCATAGTTCGATTCATTTTCCCTTAATTCCATTTACCACAAATAATTACATGTAATTTTTGTTATTTCTTTCCGTTCCGTAAGACGTATAGCGATTGTTACAATAATGATCATCGTGAGAGGGTGCAGTGACTCGGAACGTTCATTGACTCTGTGCTCTTAATGAAATTATAACAACCATGGAAGGTTTGGATGATAGGTAATTATTAATAGTTTCGAGATAGACATCGAATAAAATGGCTGACCTCTTGCGCCATTTTACGCGCAAGATGACGTTCCATGACTGAAACCAGCCTGCATCGGCTTACAACTGCTACAAGATTGTAAAGTGCCGCCCGAATCTCATTACACGCATACACGTTCGCATTACATATTCAAGTCACACGTTTTCTCGTAGTAAAACTTCATATGAGCTACTAAAAATTATTCGCACCGTTCCCTCCCTTTCTGCAGATTACTATACCCATTCTACACTTTCGCAGCTTCAACTTTGTGCCTGACGCGAAAGGTAATTTAAATGCGGAATACGTACACCTACTGATTACAGTGTTATTAATAAATTACGTAGATGAGGTGTCGGATAAAAGTCAGGGAATGGGGCGCTCATTTGGGGACTTTCCAGGTTAGGGACTTGGGAATTTGAGAAATTGTTGAGTGGAAAATTGGAAACTTGGGGATTTAGTGATTTGGAAATTTGGGAATTTGAGAAATTGGGGGTTGAGAAGTTGGGGACTTGATAATTTGATTTGGAGATTTGGGGATTTAGGAATTTCTGGATTTAAGAATTTGGGGATTTCGGAATTTGAGAAATTGCTAATTGGTAAATTGGAAACTTGGGAATTTAGTAACTTGGAAATTTGAGAATCTGGGAATTTGAGAAATTGGGGACGTGATAATTTGAAAATTAGAGATTTGGGGATTTAGGTTTTCTGGATTTAGGAATTAGGGGTGTTGGGAATTTTGGGACTTGAGTATTTGGAAATTAGGAATTTTGAGATTTGTAAACATCGAAATTTAAGGATTTGGTAACATCAAAATTTATAAATGTACAAAGTTGAAAATTTTTAAATTCAAAATCTCTGAATTTGAAAATTTGCTATCTGTACAAAAATTTAGCAAAAAGAATAACATTCTCGTTTGATCTCTAACGGCAGTTACAAGATTATTATTATAATTAACTTCTGATTCCGGTGTTCGTTCGTTGTCTCACGTTATCCGAAACACATTTTCTGGAGATCTGTAAACCACTGACGTTTCCACGAACAACAGCCACGGTTTGTAAGCGACGTGATTGCATCGTGCTCGTTTCCAAGTTTTCTATACATTTTCAGCGGTATTATTCAAAGAACAGTACCAAGAACTCGTTTCATTTGCAAGAAAGCATTTGAATGCTTCTTCGACAGTAATATTCTCATTTTTACCACGGCAAAAGCTCGTTTAATTAAACTGTAGTCATTATCGTTCCTTTTCAAGTAAACTGTAAATAGTAAGCGAGATACATTCTTCTATGTACGAAAGTATGAAAGGAGAAGTTAAATCGTATACATTGTCAAACAATTTTCCAGCCTAATTTCAGTGTTTTGTGACTGAGAACGAACAAAGGCTTCTGTACACCGTAAAATTAGACCATTATCATGTTTCTATAGATTCTTACGTTAGGTTATCTACTTTCAAATAAATTTTACTGTCAGACACGTAATTAACTCTTGCAGATATGAATGGAGTTAAAGATACAACTTTCTGTCTTACTTTAAAAAAACTTGTTTCAAAAGTTAGGTTTCAAACTCATTACTCCTACATTTCGAAATTAGTTACTGTTTAAAACTGCTACTCAGTCATTTTATGTTACATATAATAATACGTTGTTTATGTAGTTTTCTTCGAACTTCAAGCTTTAAGTTGATGTACCATGATACTGCAATGCTGTTATGCCATCAAAATTATATCAAACTTTATTTCAAAATTGGTTACTGAACCTTGGTTATGAAACTTAACCTATGAAACCGTCAGCCATTTTGTGTTGAGAAGAGTAGTCAAATATTTCTGCAGTTATTTTCTGCAAACTTCAAACTTTAAATTAATTTACCGGACACGTTACTTCAAAATTAGCTGTTTTTTATGAAACCTGTCAGCCATTTATATTCAGAAGAATGTTCAAACATTCCTGCAAACTTCAAATTTTAAATTGATGTACCAAAAGCGTCATGCTATGTAACCAAATCATGTCAATCCTTATAGACTTCATAATTGACTGCTGTTTACAAAGACTGATCGTCAGCCATGTTGTGCGGAGAACAATAATGAAATGTTTAGTAAGTTATTTTCTGCAGACTTCAAGCTTTAAATTCACATACCAAAAGCATTATTTTGTCGTGCTTTTATGTGATCAAATCATGTCAATCCTTATAAACTTCAAAATTAGCTGCTGTTTACAGAAATTGATCGTCAGCCATGTTGTATAGAGAACAATAATGAAATGTTTAGTGAGATACTTCCTGCTGACTTTAAATTGATATACCAAAAGCGTTATTTTGTCGTACTTTTAAGTCATGAAATAATACCCTTAGGTCTGACATTGAGCAAGAATTTCCTGTTGGTGTAATTGAAATGAAAATTCAAACGAAAAGTGACGTCGGAACTATTAAACCTTCGCTAATAGAATTGTTACTTTATCTGTGCAGTCAGCAGTGACCCCATCATTTTTATTCTTGTTATCGCAGATCGTGGGCCAACGCTACCGTAATTATTATCTTCTTTCTTCCCCTTCGACCAAAAGCTTTTTTCATCTCTTTCCTTTTATCCCCTTTACTAGCCGGTATCACTAACAGCTCAATGAAAAGAATTTGATTTCTCCTCTTTTTCTTCATTACAGAGTCCCTTTTGCTTTCTTCTCCTGTTTCCACGGTGCTTCTTTTGCTCCCGTTTCTCCCTGCATCTCGCGTCACGTTTTCTTTATGAAAAGAATCGCTCGAGTTAAATGTTCTATGCTCTGTACGACTTACGACTGCTGTAATTACTGTGACACCTTATCTTACCTTTGTAACGCGCTGAAATTACTGCGAATTCTTTCTTATGCAATTTAAGCAGCTACCTCTAATTATTCAATTACTTCCTTTTGTGTTTAATTCAAAGTTAATTGTATTCAGAATTTAATCTTTTAGAGATTGATTTCTTAGTACAAAGTCACATCTTTTTTTGGCTTGACTTAAAGTAATAAACGAAATTGAAATATTTATGATCATAGAAGTTCATACGATTCGAATATTTGAAACTCCATTTAAGTATTATTTTAATTACATCAATTTAAAAATTGAGAATTTTATAAAATGTTTTCGAATAAAATCTTTCATCTGAAAATGTAGGCCTTCAAGGTTGAGATCGGAGAAAAAAAATTAAAAATCCAAATATATATATTAAAATCTTCAACCCTTATCAAAATCAACTATAATCAAAAGTTAAAACAATCAAAGTACTATAGTTTCAGATTACATTAAAATAAAAAATTCGACAAGTTCAATCTGTATAAAACTTCCAAACACAAAATATCAATCTAACGATTTTGTTCTGATACAATTTTTTCTAAGTAAAGTCTCGACAAATATCGAGCCTCGTTAAAATCATTAAAAACGAATACAGTTTCTCTCGTTATTCCAGCGAGATATAAACAAATACAGTTTCTCTCGTTAGAAAGAATGGCGAGTATAATCGCGGTAGAGTTCTGCTCACGAAGAATCGTTCTTTTACTTTCAGCGGCATCGAGGCGTGAGTGTCTACGCGAGTAACAGTTTTCCGGCTCGATTCCCAAAACTTTCACGGTTATTCGCTTGAACCCGACGACTTCGTGAGAGATTGTCTTCTGCCGTAGAAAACGAGAGCTGATGAATAGCGAACGGAAGTCGATCATCTAGGCGAATCGGAAGCTGTGAACCGAGGACGTTCTCACGGCTCGAAGGTAAGTTTCACTCTTTTTGAATTCTTCGCTTATCATCGTCTTCTTTCGTGCTTTGTATGCAGGACAATTCGTCGCGAATATCTCGTTCGTACTGCATCGCAAGCAGCAGCTTTGCGAACTGTGTCATCGGAATGTATAATACAAATATTTTCCTTCTGTGCCAGCATATTATACAGACTTTCAACTGGCAACTGAGAGAAAATTTAAATTGTTATAGATTATTTTTAATTGTAATTGGGGATATACTGGGGTTATTTGGCTATAAGAATATGGGGATATGGGAATTTGTATTAGAAAGATATGGGGATGTAGGGTTACAAGGATATTGGGGATGTGGAGATGCAGGGGTTTAGGAATACAGGGTGTTGGAATTTGAAGATATAGAGATTTGGGGAATGTGGAGGAATATAGATATTCGGGGACGTAGTGATCGGGGAATATAGAGATCTGGGACTGTAGAGATTTGGGGATGTAGAGATTTGGGAATCTAGAGATTTGGGGACGTAGTGATCTGGGAATATAGAGATCTGGGACTGTAGAGATTTGGGGATGTAGAGATCTGGGAGTCTAGAAATTTGGGGCTGTAGAGATCTGAGAGTCTAGAAATTTGGGGATGTAGAGATCTGGGCATCTAGAGATTTGGGGATGTAGAGATCTGGGAATCTAGAGATTCGGGGATGTAGAGATTCGAGGGTGTAGAGATCTGGGAGTCTAGAAATTTGGGGATGTAGAGATCTGGAGATGCAAGTATCAAGGAACGCAGAAATTTTTGAATATAGGTTCCAGCATGTAGAGATCTTGGAATCTCGAAACTTGAGGATGCAGAGATCTGGAAATCTAGAGATTTGGGTATGTGAGAAATCTGGGACTAAAAATCTTAGAAAATAGTGACCTGATTGGAACCTGGGAAAATAATGATCTGGTCATGAAGAGATCTGGAAATCTAGAGATTCGAGGGTGAAATCTGTGAATCTAGGGATCCAGGAATATCGAACTCTAAAAAAGTATCGATCCTAAAAAGTGAAGAGACCTTGAAATAAATCTTGAAATCTAGATACGTATGTACAAGTCACCAATATTTTTGTGTCAACTCATTTCCCCATTTGCTGCAACGAACAATGAGACAATTACCGGTATCTGATCAGTCGAACGAATTTCGTGATTAATTACAGCCGGTGCCTCCTTTATTCGAGTAAGAAACATTGTGCCTCTGTAGTCGATCGAGAACTCGTTTATTTAACCTGTTAAATCGCTTGATAGCGGAGCACAGGGTGCTTTGACAACCTTCCTCACCGATAATTTCTCTAGCATCGTCGATTTACGTATCTTAAAGTAATAGGTCACTGCTTACGTAAGTGCATCAAGATGCACTTTCGACTAAGCGGAAACGTGCTTCTCCTAATTGCATTGCCTTCGATTTAACGATCATCGTTTGTCATTTCATTCGAGCGGCATCGTGGATTGTACGAGACGTTGAAGAGTTGCGATTTATAGGGGTTGCAAACGTTTTGAACAACCTGGTTCGTTCGTGATTCACGATTAGCAAGTTTTATTATGTAAAGGCACAAATTTGAATTATATAACGTACCGTTAATTTTCTTGTTACCTCCGCAATAGAGGTTTTATGAATTTTAATTTCGAGAAGAGCGCCGGGTACGTTAATTCTTAACACGTTGCTGCTGGTTCCATTCTCGTACGTAAATTGAATTTACTACTAATTACGTGGAGTTTATATTATATGCAATCTTTTTTGTTAATTTAATTGCTTCACTGCTGCGATACAATTTTCATGCAAGACTGAGTGTATTCAATTTTTCATCAGGTGCTACTGGTGCAATTTACGTAGATTGAATTTAATATTAATTTCATAAGTAATGTTATTTCTTCCTATTTTCATTTTTCGTTACGAACTGCGATGCAATTACTGCTCCACTTTATTGTTCATTAAATTTAAAGTCACTGTCTGCATTTTAACGTAAATTGAATTTAATATTCGTTTCATTGAATTTGTATTGTATGTAATTTATTTTTGTCAGTTCATCTCTTTCGTTGGATGTCGCAGGATTTTATAGGGTTGTGTT
This sequence comes from Megachile lagopoda, assembly GCA_036983795.1. Lineage (NCBI taxonomy): Eukaryota > Metazoa > Arthropoda > Insecta > Hymenoptera > Megachilidae > Megachile > Megachile lagopoda. The sequence goes on along the minus strand of CM072797.1, from coordinate 6,560,216 downwards.
AACTGAGTTATACATATATCTAAACCAGATACAATAGATAGTGCTTGTCAAGTAACTTTATTTAGCAAATTAATTTGCGTAATGAGGTTTTCCCGGTTCATTATGTGTCAAATATGTGCACTTTGATGACGCTAATCTCGATTATACCATTCACACTCATGCGCAGAAATAATAGCTTGGTTGAACTGATGCATTCAGGTGTATGTTCAAGAGCGGGTTTGGATCCATTAGTAAATTCGTATTAGTCACACTCTGTTGTTGTAAAATGGCATATCAAAGCCACTATAGTTTGTTTTCATCTAATCTGCGTACACTGAAATCTCTATCAATTGTTTCGAGTTCAAAGTGTACGCAGTTGCATGTAGCAGAAGTGCAATTGCGTTTATTCGCTTTGTAATGTAACTGCCTACGCAGATTCTTTGAATCACTCTGAGTTGAAAAGAATTAGGGCGTAACAACAAAAAGATTTACAATTTCTAAAATATCTCAAACTTTTCTAAAATATATATATTGCAATGTAAAATAGATTTATATTTTTTTAAACATTTCAAATTTTTGTATAATATAAGACATCTCAGTTTGTAATTCAAAATATTCACTTTGACTGTGAAGTTCAGAAGTGCATAAAATATGGCGGTTACTTATCTGTATTCCACATATATGACACCCACTACTATCACTATCCCTACAAAACAATCTTTATTATCAAGAAGTGAAAAATCCAACAGGAGTAATGTATAAAACAGCATTTTAACAAAGAGTAAACCTAAATCCATTCTGACTGTGAAGATTCAGAAGTGTGTTTATCAAAAATATAGCAGTTACTTATCTGTATTCCAGATATATGACATCCCCACTATACAAAACAATCTTCATCATTGAATAGTAACAAATTCTGTAAAAAAAATATGTAAAATATCATTTTAAGAAAGAGTGAACCGCGATAAATTTTGACTCTAAAGTTCAGAAGTATATTTATCAAATATACAGCGGTTACTTATATGTACTCCATACATGATCTCTACCGCAACGTAGCTGTGCGCGATGTCATTAATGCAGTGTTTTCTAAGTAATTCACGAACAAAGTAGCAGGGGAACAGGGCATATTTCTAACCGTATTCTATACACGTAAATCTCGGTTCACAAAGGGGATCAAGAACAGCTCGTCGTCGTCGTAGGTAAACCATCGCGAGGACCGAATCTCTGCAACAGACTGCACAGCTTATTAAAGCTAATTAGCGCGAGTTGCGAGCAAAGAGAACGGCAAAATGATTAGCATCAAGTTGGTCGCGGTTTGCGAGCGCTACCAAAAGAAAATTATACCCAAGCTAGGATCTAGCCGTTCGTGCGTTTCTTGCCGGGTTTTCAACACGGCCAATGCTAGAATTTTCCAAGAACGAGATTCTTTCTATGATGCTGAGACCTTCTTCTGGAAGAAACCTTTGTCCCGAGTGCACAAAGGGTCGTATACGAGGACACATTAGCATAATTTGCGTGGAATTGGTGATCTAATTGTGTAGGTGATATTAATTCGTTGTTGTTGTACGAGTAACTGGATATGTGACTGTGCTTGCAAGTTGAAAAATTCAATATGTTTTCTTTGTACAATCAGGAAAAAATTCTGTTTATGCTTTATACTTTAATCATATTGATCCTATTAGTGGCACGTGTTATGCTGTAAAGATATTTAGTCTGGAAGTTTCTAAATTTGATAATCTGGTCACTTTAAAGTTTGAAAAACTCTGAACTGAAAACTACAGGAGTCCAGAAATTCGAAGGTTTAAAAAGTTGCAAGTAACTTTGAGATTTGTAAACTTTTAAATTGGGAATTTTATGAAGTAGACAAGAAAGAATTCATCGAGTCAACTTTATGCACCAAATACTAAATGGCGTCATTCGATGCGGGTAATTATACCGTTGTCATATTCCTGTTAAAAAATTGTTCGAGATATGGTGTCTGTCAAGATCGCAAGTTGTAGCCAGATCTTGGCAATCATAAGCAGCCTGATCCTCTTAAAACGTGAAGAATGGTATCATCCTTTCTCTCGAGGCGTCGTCTTCAAACACGCTGAGTCGTCGACGATGAAAAAGCGCCCTTAGCATAGGTTAACCGTCTCCGTTAAGGTCGCGATGGCGATTATCGTGTCTGAGGCTTGCAAGATATCTTGATGCACAAACTTCCGCAAAAAATCTGTCCATGGCTTGCCTCTTGCCTCGACGGTATTTTAACGATGAAATAATTACGTCGTCAAATGAATCCTTAATTTAATCCTTTTTTCTCGTGTCTTTTTCTGGGCTGCAATATATCAATTACTAGGCGCTTCTTGATGAATGTACTCTTCAGAAAAAGGTTATCCTTTCTTCTAACATCTGGTCTATTTGTGATCTTCATCTTCAGTCATTTTTGACGTGATTGCTATTCTTGTTAATATGTGATTTTACAAATTTCTTATTAATTACAATAATTGCTTGAAGGTTCTTTCATAATTGTGACCTATTTATAAAACGAGAAGATTTTTATTCTACAAAATTTTCATAGCACTCTCAACAGCCCCTAATTCAACTAGGATTAATTCAAAGAAGAGTCAACTAAATTAAACTAAAGAGTCAAATTTAAATGAACTAATTTAACATTTTATTTTACCTCTCGTCAAATTATACAATAGGACAATAATCAACATATCAAGCGATTTCACAGCCCACATCGATATATCTCTAACCCACATACCGAAAAATAATCTGAAACAGAGGTCCAGTTTAATCGGCACAGTTGATCAGTCAGACAGAACACATTTTCCGACAGTCTCGTTCTTCCGGCCACGTTGGTCGAGGTTCGAAAGCGAGAGCGGTTTGTCAACTTCCTGGACGGTAATTTCGATGACGCATTCCTCGGGATGCATGCAACCGATTGCATCGAATGCAACCTCGAAGCCACGGTGCATACCTGTGGACGCTTCAGGACGCCACATGTGGGCGTCGAGCACGTGCAAAGCCGCATACCAACGACACTGTATCCACGTGTGTTTCTGTATATGTGGCTGTTTGTGTCGTGAAAGTCCGCATTCCAAACTGGTGGGCGGATTGTCGCGGATCTGCGCAAGGTCGCCTGATATTCCTACCGTGAATTGTGACAATTTAATGGATCACTCGTTCAGGTATGTTGCTCGACAATCTTCTTTTCAGCCATTTACACCGTTTATTCACCTTTCAAATAAAAAACATTATGTACTACTTTTTCTGATAATTTTATTTGTTATGAGATTTTCATAACATATTTCACATGAGATGTGTGTATCTTTAACGGACTACAATTTAACTTGCCTTATAATGTTCACACGTGACGCATATCATTGTTGAAGTGTGACAAATCTGACCTATATTTTCACTACCATTAAATTTCGAGGTTAATTTTAATTCCAATCTGTCCACCAATGATCGCCATATTTAAAATATCCCTAACATTTGAACATACTTTGTAATATCACAACTATAATGAAATCGCTCTGTCTGACGCACTTGCCGACAAAATCATAAATTAAGAGGTTAACCCCTTAACTTCAATATTACTGCATATTTGCAATGTATCGATGGGTTAAATGTTTCCTGTGAATAAAATTATTTGCATTCTTTACACATCAACCTTCATAAAGTTCCACGATAAAAGTAACCCAAAAAGTCTATAGAACATTAAAATATCCTTCACCGAGCCTCCATCAAAGTAGCATCCACTTACGCGTCCCGAATAAACGGAGGTAACGGCTTACGTAACCCGATACCGAATATTAAATTAATTCAATCAAAAACACGTCCTTTTTCTGCAAATAAGAGAGAAGCCGACTATCGATGGCTCGTCGATAATCGTTAGCTGCAATATAAATGCAGCGATCGAAGCGCCGGAACTTTAAATCGCCTCGCCATCGTTTCCGGTGTAACGCACTCGGTTTTCCCCGGAATTATATTTCCATAACTTTCTTCGACCGCGATACGCAACGTATTCAATACTCGTGCAATCTGCATTCGAAATTAATCGAATTGCACTTTTAACCTTTGCCGAACGGGGATGAAATTCAAGCGAATTTTTTCGCCCTTCGTTTTTTCGCCGTCGATTTTACTACTGCGAAAATTATCGACGGACGGCAGCGATGGAATGCTAATTATCCATCGAACGTATAACAATTATCGGGTTTAAGCGGTTTCCGCGGTGTTCCAATTATTCATTATTCCCCGATGCAGCTGCGATGTGCGTCCACATCTAGGACAATCAACGTTCTATGCTTTTTATTAGGCTGCATTGCACCATATCTTTTATTTCCCATTTTTTTCACTGCGATGATTTTAATCATTCTACCGTGTTTTTGTTCTTTGCTACTCTATTCATTTGTGCGCTATGTATTCTATTGCGGACTGATTTTTCGACCTGGCTATTGTTCTACAGGTATTTTTTATTATTTTCATAAAAATACGTCGTGTTGATTTATATATCAATTTTGTATAATGTCAAGCTTGTTGTTATACATATATTCTTGAGCTTCTATGAACATTGTATGTCTCTCCATAGAAAAAATAATATGTACGAAAATAATACAAGTAAGAATATGTAAAAATTCATACACAAACGTGATCGTTCATAAAGTATTTAATTAACACAGTACAATTGTTGTATATGTATATGTCGTAACTATAGTACTTGATTAATCTTCAACATTCCCTATTAACAACAAAATTTTCCCTTTAGAAGCACGCGAAGCTCAAGTAGCATTTTCCCCGCAGTTCTCCTCAGAATTGCTTTTAATAACAAAATTCTGCTCGTGCCGTTCGACGGTTAAAGAATTTTTCATATACTTCTCGGTTCTCGAGGGGGATTTCGTCTTATTTGAAGATCGAACAACGTTGCAGGATTTAATTTAAACTCGCAGCTAAACCTCGGACCACACCATGCATTATTCAAGGAGAATAATCGATCAGATATCAAAGTTCAATTATCCCTAGACACGTTTCGTTTCTTTCGTGGCGGAGGATATTTTCTTGCCAATAAATCCATCTTCAAGGAACTGGTTTCGTTACAGGATGAATTCGTTCATTAACGTGTTACGATAATTATCTTTATTGTGCCGTTCGCATCACCTTCACGTTTCATTTATCATCGAGGTTCAGCTTAATGAGAAAAACCATCGTGAACATGACTTTCACGCTGCTGTGAATTCTGTACAACGTTGGTTTCTTGTGATCACTGATGCTCAGGCATGCAGAAAAAGATTACTTATTTATTTTTGGCGGCATAACGTTGTACCAACTTTTGGATACTGTTACTACATTAATTTCCTGTGGAACGTCTTCCTTTTCTGGGACTCTTATGAGAGTCTTTTATATTATTAACGTATTCAATTTTAAGTAATTGATACATTCAATTTTAGGTGATTCAAGGTATTCAATTTTAATTAACTAAATTATTCCAATGTTAAATAATAAAAATACTTGGACTATGTATACAGACTTTTAAAAGTAATATGAACACATTAACATATCCAGGGCAAAATGATTAAAATAAGTAGGTTTCAAGATTAGATATAACAGTTTTGTTAACAAATAATATTAAGATATCCATAATTGAAAAATCAACATAATCTAATGTAATTACGGGATACAGAAGTTTGTTCGTTCGAGTATGTAATAGAGGTGAACGTTTAATATCAAAATGAATAGAGAACTCGGAGTTATCTGAAAAACTAGCCTCACGTTAACATCCCGAGATACCGCGTTTTATGACGAAACTTCTCAAGCGTAACGATTAACTGTAACTTTTATCTCCGACAATTATCATCTACGAGACTGTTGTCCAGAGTATTTTTATTGCGCTGGAACACGAGCGTACCACAAAAACCTTCGTGCTCGTTCAATCGTTTTAATCAACCCGATCGTTAACAGTACATTGTCATCGCAAGAATGGTTGCTGACGGCTAAACTGCTCTGGAATCCATCTTGAAGCGGAAGAACGGCACACTTTTCTATTCTTGCATGCGATGAAATTTTGTATTTTTCAAATTTACGAGTTGTCAATTTTGCAAATTTATTCGTTCTCAAATTATTTTCAACCTTCCAAGCTTTTCAAATTTGCAAATCTTCAAATCTTTTTCAAAATGAAGATCTTTATATTTGTAAGGTTTCGGATTTGCAAATTTGTCGATTTCTTTATCAAATTTTTGGTCTTCTATACAAATTTCTGGATTTATTTACAAATTCTCAGATTTCTGAATATTCAAGTCTCTCAGGTTCGAAATTACAAATTTCCAGCTGACGAAATTTCACGGTCCCTCAATTGAAGATTCTCAACTTTCCCAAATTTTTACGTTTCAAATTTTTGAACACTCAAATTCTCAAACTTCCACACTTCTTATACCCCGAATTTCCAAATCCTCAAATTTCTAAATTTCCAACTCCAAATTTTCCACCTCGAAGTTACCACATTCTCACATTTTCTAGCCTCAAACTTCCGAATTCACAAATTATCCAATCCTAAATCCCCAAATTCAAAAATTCACACTTTCCCTATAAAAACCTGCCTCATACTATACATACACAATAAACGTAAACATTCTGACACATCTGACTAAATAAAAATAAATACCTACATTCACTGATTTAACTAAATATTTCAAATTGACAAAACACTGCACTTTGAAGACTAAAAATCTGCAAAATGTCCGCCGAATTATCAAGAAGAATTGGTCGTAGCACAGATTGTGTAACCTGACCGCGAAATTAATCGTCTGGCGGAGAACAGGATTCGTCTCGACAGAGTCAATCGATTGGCAAGCTTAAGACTCGAAGGAGTAAGAGAACGATTTGCAAGCGAAAATAGTGGCTTTTGACGGTAAGATCGAAAGTTTTCTCGCGTCTTAATCCGACAGGAATTCTGTCGGATTATTGAAAGCGATTCACCTTCACCTCTGACCTTCCTGGCGGCAACATTCCTGTTTCTCGGATCCTCTGCTCTCCAAACTCCTCAAGGATCTCTTCTCCCCCCTCAGAATCGAAATGGCTGCCTGGTCCACGATTCTTCCCTTTCGAGAATATATTACGCGAGATGAAAGCACTTTTATCTGAATTTCTAGTGGCCCAGGGATCGCGCCGGATGAGAAATTCTGATGACGTCTGGGACCTACACGGTTACCGAATAAACGCCGCGATGAACTTCTCCATAGAATATATATTTATTAATAATTTTCCGCCTGGCAGTTTATTCCTACCTGTATTAGACGTGTTGGCTACGATAAATTGTATGGCCGACCCGCGTGCAGTTTCGTAAACGATTTTTCTTCGGTACCTCAGTCATGTACCTCGGTTGCATGGTTCAAGTCTCGGTTTACAATGATTTTATCTCATTTGTGGAATTTCTTATTATATTTTTAAGTATTTGTTATGTATTTTATTTAAATTTATTTAAAGTCTTATTATTTTTGTCGATTTATTAAAATATTAGAGGTTATGTACCTTAGATGCAAGGTTGAAGTCTCAGTTTAGAATGCTTTTATTTTATTTGTTGAATTTATCATATTATCAAATATTTATGGTCAAGCAAATTTACTTAAATTTGTTCATTTTGAAGTCATTATTTCTGCCGATTTGTTTGAATATTAGAGATTATGTATCTTTGCCCTAATTGCAAGGTTGAACTCTCAGTTTAGAATGCTTTTATTTTATTTGTTGAATTTATCATATTATCAAATATTTATGGTCAAATTAATTTACTTAAATTTTTTCACTTTGAAGTCTTATTATTTCTGTCGATTTGTTAGAATATTAGAGATTATGTATCTTTGCCCTAATTGCAAGGTTGAACTCTCAGTTTAGAATGCTTTTATTTTATTTGTTGAATTTATTATATTATCAAATATTTATGGTCAAGCAAATTTACTTAAATTTTTTCACTTTGAAGTCTTATTATTTCTGTCGATTTGTTAGAATATTAGAGATTATGTATCTTTGCCCTAATTGCAAGGTTGAACTCTCAGTTTAGAATGCTTTTATTTTATTTGTTGAATTTATTATATTATCAAATATTTATGGTCAAGCAAATTTACTTAAATTTGTTCATTTTGAAGTCTTTTTATTTCTGTCGACTTGTTAGAATATCAGAGGTTATGTACCTTTAACTCGGTTGCAAGATGAGTTTAAAAAAGTTTTTATCCAATTTGTTGAATTTGTTATTACATTATCAAGTATTAATGGTGTATTCTATTTAAATGTGCTCACTTGAAGTCTTGTTACTTCCGTCACTTTATTCAAATATTAGAGGTTATGTACCTTTAACCCAGTTCTAAAATTGAAGTCTCAGTTCAGAATGTTTGAACTTCATTTATTAAAGATATATTATCGACTATTTATTTCATATTCAATTTAAACTCACTGCTTTTGAATCTCACTCAACTAACTGGATAATTATTCAAACAGCCATTTTATTAAAATCATACTCTCTTAACGAATATAATGAATTCATTTAATTCATTTGCAAAATATTTTGCATAGTAAAGCTTGATATAATCATGTCCTCGAATATCTTCTATAATTTTTGAAATAGCAAGAAATACTTTTGAAAAATATTTCATCGTCAATATTCGCAGCGTGAGTCATAGAAGAAAATGAATGAAAGCCCAGATAGAATTCACGAGGATTATTCTCGTGAAAGTTTCGCGGGAGCAAAATACAGGTTAAATCGAGCTTCCGGTGTGGAAGTGAGATGGCAAGTGGACTCATTTGCGTCAGAACGAATTTAAATCTCGTATCGGCCGCAGGATTTGATTGAAAACTGTTCTCGGACCGAGAAAATACGCGGGGTCGTTCGTGCATCGAACGTAAATTTCGAAAGTTCCATTTATTTTTATCGATTCCTCTCTTTTTCTTCTTTAACGAACTAGATCCGAAAGAAATTTTGTTGTTTTGTGTCGTAGTTGTGATATTTGTTTCAATAAATCAATTATATTAAATATTACAATAATGATTTTGTGGGTGGTGATAACTGAACATTTATTTATTCGCTCCTTTAAAAATTAATAATAATTTTTAGTCACTAAATCTATTTATTTTTGGTTTTCATCTACCTCGTTCAAAATTAAGAACGATTTTTAATTATTAGGTCTCTACATTCATTTTCCACAAATCTATTTTGTTTTCATAAAATTTCCACAATTCTTAGTTCACTTTACACAGTACTTGTTCAACACCAATGTTAAGTGAGACCAAAAGAAACATTCAATATTAAAGGAGAATTGTTTTCGTTCCATTGTTATATTACAATACGTTTGTTTATGTTTTTAAATGTATCCTCAAAATATTATCACCGTTCCCGGCAAATCGTCGAAAACATTTAAAACCAATTTCCCATCACGATTCCCGATGTTTGTAATTTTACCTCACAATATTTTGAAAATATGCGCGTTTATCGAACCGCGAACAATTCAGACAACAATCAAAAGCCATGAAATCACGTACCAGCAGTCATTTTCACAGCTCCTAAAAACAAAAATTTATTCCATATATCCTGATGAAATTTAAATTTAAAAGCCTCGGTGATCGATGAAAAAAAAGTCGATCTTTGCTTGTGTTATTTTATATCAATGACGAAATGAAACAAAAGAATGCGGTTGAAACGTTCGATTCGAATCGGAAACTCAATCTACGGTTATTATTGTACCAAATAAACTTCGTATCGACAATTTTTGCTTTGCACAGATTCGATTCTATATTTATACGTATTGAACATTTCGTTTGCACGATTCGGTCAGACTTCGTTATAATTAACGAAGTGCGAAACGAGAGGATTTTATTAAAATAAGAGGGAAATTTAATTAAGAGTGATTTAGACTTGTTGAGATATTGGTAAATTTATTGAAATATTGGTTTTGGTAGATAAATTAGTTTGAGTGTTTAGAAATTTTAGAATTGGGGAGATATAGGGGGTGCAAATATAGAAATTTGAGGAGTTAGAAGATGAAATTGGGAATTTGGAAATTTAGAAATTGGGGAGATGGAGAATTTGAGAAATTGAGAATTCGGAAATTTAGAAATTGGGGAGATGGAGAATTTGGGGAGTTAGAAATTTGGGAAATTGAGAATTCGGAAATTTAGAAATTCGGGAGATTGAGAATTTGGGGATTTAAAAATTTGGGTGATTGAGAATTCGAAAATTTAGAAATTCGGGAGATTGAGAATTTGGATATTTAGGAATTGGGGAGATAGAAAAGGAAACTAAGGAATGAGAAAATATAGAAATTGGGTAAATAATTTTGAATTGTAGAAGATACAATATTTGAGAATTACAAAATTTGGAAATTTTGACAAATTTTCAACTTCAGAGAAATCAACTATCTTCAACCTAGTACTCCAGTCATGAATTCACAAAAAACAAAGTATCACCCAAAACCTTCATATCGTGATTAAAATAGTTGTCCTTCAACATTTAATTACGTCACAATTGCCTGCAATGTATATATTTGACCGGAAGAATTCAATAGATTTCGCAATTAACATCGAAAATGTGATTGCCTTGATTTTGCAAATGAAATTCACGTTTCCTGCAGAAAATCATACACAAAATCGTTTGATCGAAAATGCAAATACTCGCAAACGTCATCGTAGCAAAACCGAATTTATTATACCCGCCGAAGCTCAATTGTAATTTCCGGTCTAATAAGCCGCGCTGTAAATCCGACGAATTTCGTTAAATCGTTGGATAACGAGATTGCAACGGGATCCACCTACCGTTGTATTACAATTAATGCAAAGAAATAATGGTCTCTCGTTATTCCCGTTTAAAACGTGACGTTGTGTCATTAACGGGCGAAATAGTGCCAATAATCGGCTGTTCTAATAATCTTGTTGTAAACCATTAGGTACGTTATTTCACCGTAATGCTGCGTGTGTAACATCATGCTGGGTAACGGTAAATGAAAAATAACGATGCTCTCTGCACACTACATTTACGTAATTTGCATATAAATAGTCGTGGAATTCTATGTTAAGGTCAAGTGAAAAATTCTTGGATTTATTGTTTGTCACTGAAGGCGAATTTATTCACAGAGTCATTAGGAATAAATTTAATTTAATACTTGAAATTAGTTACCTAATTCGACACTTTGGCTGCTCCATTATTCATATATGGATGACCTTTAAATGTCCATACGAATCAGCTGTATTAATACAAATTTTTTCACTTATTAATTCTAACCTATTAATTCTATTTGGAACTCTGAATAATATAGCAAAATATTTTTAAAATATTTCATAAGATTTGGTAAAAATAAAAATAGCATCTTATCAAATTTTCAGCTACTCCAATGTAGCAGTCAACATGTTAAATAATTTCGAGAATTTAAAGAATACATATAAATGTATAATTGAGATAAAAGAACACTCTAAAGAACTGTTATAAATAACAATTTAAAGAATTGTTATGAATAATATAAAACCAAAGAACATAAATGAGATTCACATCAGAGTCCTCGACAAAAAGAAACACCTTTATACGAGTTTGTGTATTGTAGATTGGGATTTACACGTTAATTATTTGACTTTTAATTTTGATTGCAACGAGCGGAAACACAAGGGTCAGTAGCCTGGTGTTGCAACGAACTCGCTGGCCTCGCAAACTGGTTTCAAGCGAGTCAAGATCTAGATCGCGACCTTCTGCGAGCGACACGCTGCGACCTCGGAACGCAATTCTCCGGAAAACCGGAGGTCGAGTTAAAGAAATCGAAAGTGAGTGTTTCTATCAAGTTCCGATTGGAAGAACAGTGGGGGTACGTTGCTTCATGAACGTACTTTATTGTTATAAGACGATTTATGTTGAAGCAGGGGTGCAATTTCCTAAAATGTGGATTGGTCCTCCTAAAATGTGGATACGTCCTTGGTAGTATGAAGAATAGGACATAAGATGTTATGTATCTAATGTTAGGGACTTGGTGAATTTTATAAGTAATCAAGTTTTAGTTTTATAAATTTACAAATTTACAAATTTTTCCATGCGTAGAAATCAAATTTTCAGATCACCAAACCCCTAATTTTCAAGTCGCTGAATTTCTGTATTGTCAGGTTTCTAAATTTTCAAATTTTTAACTAACTCTCCAAGTTTCCACATTCTCCAATTTCTAAATTACCAAATTTTTTAAATCCTCAAGTTGCTATATTCATAAATTTCTGAATCCTCCAGTTTCTAAATTCTCAAATTTCCAAATCACCAAACATCCAGACCCTGAATTTCCAAGTGTTCAAATATCAAACAATTTCAACCCCCATCGCCACAGAAATTATTGCGATATTTTTATGGAACTCCGGCAAATATTTATTATACCCGAATCAACCGTAAAATTGAAAACAGTTTTACCCCGACCGAATCTCCCCATCTAACATAAACCGAAAGAACATAAAGCGTTTCCATCATACGTGTTTTCACTGGCGATCCATCCTCTCTGGCGCCGCAAAAATTTACCCAATCCTATCGCGCATGATAATTTCCATCCATAAAATCCGCAAATACGAGCCACAGAGCTAACCGTAAAATTCCACGAAAATAAATATCAATAGCGGAATTATCGGCCATCGAAGAGCCATAAAATATCAATCCCTGTAGGGTCAAATCTTCCACGTGTCGCGATTTTTAATCAACGAATGTGTCGGTTAATACAAGCGACATGCATTATCGATTCCGTGTGTGCTCACGGCTATGAAACGAATCCGGCATTTCGTTGAACGACTAAATAATCCTTATCGAAATAATTCGTACGATTGTAAACGTCACGTTTGCCAATTTTCCTAGCGATTTTCGTCTCCCTAGAGAGGCAGATTCGACGATACACCTTCGAAATGTTCATTTTCTGCGGTTTTATTGTCCGATAGCATGCAATCAAAATACACTGTCAGTTTAGATCATTTCTGATCCACTTCACTGAACGTTTATTCGTGGTTTATGCGAAATTTTTCTCTTCTGGACACTGATTTAAGGTTTTCTGTGATAAATTATTTTAATTACTGAGAAATAAATATTTAACCCCATGGGAGTACCTCTGTACTAATACACGATATTGGAAACATTTGGAAATTTTGTGAACTTTCTAAAAAAGTAAATTATCAAAGTTATAGTATATCTTTGGGAAAATCTATTATTTAATCATCTTCATTCCAATGTACTCTAGGAGAACAGCATTGTCACACATTGTAGTGCTGTTTACACGTAATTCGCGTCGAACTTTGCAGTACAGAGAAGCAATACGTGAAGTTCCGCCTGAGAGGTTATGTTTTGATTGCTAATACGATGTATGTTCCTTATCAGTAGAATTGTGTTTATTTCCCGACTTGTCACAAAAATTGCATTTGAAAATCTCGAGAAATCTGACGACACTATATCGCGACAATATTTTTCCGTAGCCCCACCGAGAACCCTCGAAATTCAAGTATTTCCAATTGGAAATCAAACTGCAGCGCCTGAGCAAGCATCCCCTATCTTCCGTCGTATTCAAACCGCCCAGGCATCGCGCTCGAATTCCATACTAACAAATTCCCGGAATATGGAAATCCCAGAAACTGTCTTATCCTCGAGCCAGTCTATATATTCGTCTCTGATCCGCGAGAGACCAGGAATCCGAATCCCTGTAATTGCCGGAACGAAGGTGGTCGGCAATTGACTAGGGTTATGCGATTAGAAGACACTTAGGCACCGTGTGTCGGTAGTGGTGCCTGTTACGGGAACAAGATCCCATTATCCTGGATTTTCGAACGGGACCTACGGGCTTACCTTTTCATTCTGTACTTCGTGAACAGGGTTGAAGTCGTTAAAAAGTCCCTCTACCAATCTCACGGCCTCGCGAACAGGGACCAACCAGGACGACGCGGATGAAAAAGATAAATGAAGAATGAGGGAACGAGCGTGGGATGCGAAGGGTTCCAGGGAAAGTAATTTGGGAAAATAACAGCGGAGGAAGCGTGAAATGTTTTTAATATTTGATGATATTAAGGAGTGTGTCCAACGTTCGGATTAATCAGGAATTTTTTAAAAACTGCATAACAGAACATTTTCGTATAATCGTTACAATGAATACTAGGTGTATAATGCTATTGTCTCAATCGTTGGATAAACTGCAAAATATTTTCATTTGCATCAGAACTTTGACGGAGTGTACCCAACATTCATTTTTGCAAACAAATTTTGCTAATTTATTTCGCAAAGCTATACAAGAATAATTTGTATTCAGATATTTTTGCATGTAGATGGAAGAACGTTGTATCATAACTCCTGTAACAGGTTAATCGTATTTGGTGGATATACATTTTTTAAAGTATCTAAGCTACCTGACCTGAAGAAATCCTCTGCAATTTGATAAAAAACTGATAGTATAATTTAAACGATTTTGTATAATTAACAATGAATTCAAATAATAGACTTATTAAACGACGAATTTATACAATTCTAACGGTAAATTTATACAGTTTAATCGACGAATGTACTATCGCGATGGATAAATTTATTACAATCAAATGATGAATTTATGTAACTTGAGCAATGAATCCTATGTTTCGTTATATAATCTCGCAACGGATTGCGCATTTCGACAGAAACAGTGAATTCTACATTTCATTATAAAATTCAGCTATTCATATAATCAAATCAATATTCTACAGGAGTCCATTATAATGAAGTATAATGGAGTACAAAACAATGGATAATACCTTTCCTTTTTATTGCAAAGGTAATTTTGAACGTAAGAGTTACAATAATTTCATAAACGAATCAAACGATTCGTCAAGGATTTTAATGTCAGCGTACCTTGAAGAAAATGTCCGCCATTCTCTTTTCCCCAGTGCCAGTAAACCGGCGAGATCCGTGAGAGAGCAGCAGAAAGAGCTATCAAATAAAATGTAGGATCGTGCAGACGCGATCGAAATCACTCATAACATCGGTGCAAAGATAGAGAAAGAGAGACGTCTGCCTAGCACGATCGTGAGCAATTTGAGCACCGTTAAGTCCCGCGAGAGAGTCCATTTCGCGTGCCCTCACGACATCTCTAAAAGACACCTCGCATGCTGTTGGATCGTCTTTCCACGCGATATGTTCCCGTGTTTCTGTCGAGAGTTCGATGCCCGATACTGTTCTTCCATTTATTCTTGTCTGCAACCCTCTGCTGTGACTCTTTTAAATTTTGTAAGGTACAGATGGGGTGAAAATTTCGTCTGTCATTTTTGATCATTTTTATCGGAAGGTACCTCTGTTGTTTTTAAGATAAAATGGGAATAAACATAGAAATTGGAAATATTCAAATTTGCAAATTTAGTCATTTTAACTAGAGATGTATATATTCAGTGTTGTAGCAATTTAGGACCCAATATATCAAGGAATATAGCTATTTCTATGAATACACGTATCTAAAAATTTAGAAATATACTAAGTATTGTATATTGTATATTACAGCATTATCGTTCGGTTGAGCACATAATATTATTTCCTAACAAATTACCGCCATTAGGCCCATCCCGAATAGCGACTGTCCGTTTGTTCCTTAATTAGGGTCGTGAAGATTTCTCAGCAAGAATTTGTTAATTGAAGCCGTGTCTTTTGCGAGAAGGGCTGGCCGAATTAGATGAAGGGTGCGAAGGTGGGCCGCTTATTAGGCAGCACCATCTGGTGCCGCTTATTGTACCGTGATTCGTCCCGGGTTATTGCGACTGAATGCGAAATTTAAATGCGATTAAGTCGACGTTTTAGCATCGGAAACTTTTTTTAACCGGCTGAATTTTCATTAAGCAATTACTCGGAACCCTGTCACGGACAAATGTCACGAAATAAGTTTTACGGAATTTCGTATGGCACTTGTAAAACGCTTTGGATGGCACAATGAAAACGTGCCCGTGTCTTTATAGCGTTTTGAGGTACTTGCGGACCTTGTGATGGCGGAGCCGAGATTGTAGATCGACGTTATGAGCGAGATTTTGTTACGGGCAGATCCTTGGGTTAATATCGTTAGCTTTACGAGTTTAATGGAACGGTTTTTGCGCTGAACGATCATTTGATGATAATATAAGATTACGGATTAGATACGAGGTATTTCGAGGCTTCATCTACTGTGATTATTTTACGGACGCAAATTTTAGGTAACAAAGTTGTCTTTTATTTCTTTTTATTGTGAGGATACAATTTTTGTTGAGATAACAGTCATTTATTCTATAGTATATTTATTCTATAGTATACTAGAATATTATGGAAGAAAATAAAATGGTCTAAAAATATTTGATCTGCAATCTGCTCGACCTTTGATGCAATAAATTTTCATAATTTTTATCATTTTCAATATCTTTGCTGAACAGCTTAGAACAGTGTATTAATACTTGCTGTTACCTGTAAAATGTAAACGAGATCAGTTTGTAATAAGGAAAAATAGTACGTTACCGAACTAAGTCTAGAATTACATACTTAGAAACTTCCTAGCCATCCAGAATTTAATCCTATAGGATTCAGGATTACATGAACCCTACAGGGATCACATATTTCCCGAAGAAGGTGAGCTCGGAAGCAGTTTTGTTGAGATTAGTATCGAATTTCAAGGTGAGTCTCGAATAAGATCATCTATTACACAAGAGGATAGTAATTTCAATCTTACCCTCCAGCACCGGCTAATAAACTTATCGAACCTGTCTGGTGGCAACTTCACACTCGCGTTACAGAGTTTACATAACCTCCATCAACACTTGCAATAACTTAGATACAACAATTATGTTCGCAGAATGAATGTTGTGCTAATGATCAAAGGATATGGGAACGGAGAGGGTTGTACATTTTGCAGAACTGAATTCATGAAACAAGTTGAAGGATTCATTAATTTTATGTATAAAATTCATTTATACATAGAATTCAGTGTACCTCGAAAAATTTATTTTATTTGTTTAATTTATTAATTTTTTTACAATATCTTATGTGTAAGCACATATGGACAGAATCTCAGTCGATTTAACCAGAAAATTCAATGACTTTGAAGATAACTTTAAATAAACAAATCTTGGTGTTTTCTATCAAACATCGCTTCAAAGATTCATGCAGTCACGAAAACAAATGGATCCAGGAATATCATCGTCCTCCAATTTTCCTGAAGCATCAATCACTTGTTTCAACTCTCGAATTTTCCGAATCCACTCGATTCAGCGTTTCGAGTAGAATCAGCGTCGATAACGGGTGCGATAATCAATCAAACGTCAATATTCCTGAGAGTCTAGCTCGAAAAAAAAGTCTGCGTTTTTCCGCGAGGATTCAAGAAGCAGCGGGTCGTTTAACTCACTAAAGAAATCGATATCGCGGTGACGAACAACCGGCAATAGACATGTTCGTTCAGATTTTAACGAAGCTGCTGACAATTCTCTCTTCCTGTGTACTAACAATTCACGCGTTCATTTAATAATTTAGAAATAGGATTCACAGATTAACATATTCAGAGATCAAAGGTTGAAGGATTCAAAGATTCAAAAATTTGAAACTTTCACAATTCAAGGAGTTAATAGTTGAGAGATGCAATTGTTCAAAATTTCAACAGTTCAAAGGTTCAACAACTAACAAATTCAGCATTTCAAAGGTTCGACAATTAGAAAATCGCAAGACCCGAAAATTCCTAAAGTCTCAAATGTCAACCACATCCAAAACCTGATGGTTCCTCAGAATTTCAAATTCTGGACTTCGATTTCCCAACCCATCGTCCACTTCAATCTGCTGACACCCGATACACAAGATTACCAAAAGTTCCACCTTTTCCATTCTCGACAATTCGACAATCCTCAGCTTTTTTTTCCGTGAATAGTACGCAAGCGCGGTATCATCCGTGTGCAGAAGATAATGATGTTAAGCCGGTATGTACAGTATCGATTCCTGAGGCTTACGCACGAATCTGCGTGTTTCCGTTCGATCCGCGAATTCCCGTGGCGTGCCTTCGACATGTGGAGCGTGAAGATGCCGGCGGTGTCACGCAAACATGTCGTCCGTTGACTGAAATTAGACGGTCAGACCGCAATGTCTAAGCTACGGATGCTTGACTGGCGAGTATTTAACGAGTTTCGCGCTGTAATAGTTCAATAAAGTTCGTCACGGACGGCTCAGGATATCCCCTGTTCTCTCTGTTGCTCTTCGAAAGTTACTTTTCACGCGCGGACATCTTGCGTCGGCCATCTTCGTCGCGTGGTCACGTTGCTTGGCTGACAGCGTGGGACAGTATGGTAATTCGCGGTCGTGAAAGCTCACCGTGAACGAGAGATGAATATTTCGCTCGTTTGCTTGTGAACCTTTGGGTTAGGTGTTATATCCGTATGCTGATGGATGTTAATGAAGAGCGAAGAAGGGCCGACGCCACGACAACAATGAGTCCTTTGAATCACTGATAATGCTGTGGAGACTTTTTACCGGACATTTTTAAAACTGACGTTATGAAAATTTCTAAAGGTTCATAATATTGAAATGTGTGCGAGAATTAATTATTATAGAACTACCTTTAAACGGAATTGCTTTTAGCTAGAATTGAGATTACCTTTAGACAGAGTTATCTTTGTATAATTATCTTCTTATCCCTTGCAACATTTTAAAACGTAGGTAATTTTCTGACATTTCAAGAATTAACAAAAGGTTTCTAAAGCATTCAGCACCTTAAGGTGACAGTAAATTGTCTCGAGAATAGCACTACTGTTCAGCAAAGTCCGTTAACACAGAAAATCCGATTACCGTTTTTATGCAGCTAAGAAAACGCTTGCATTTACTCACAGCGTTCGGAGATAAGGAGTTCTCTTATATCAGAAAGGGAAATCAAAGAAAAGTTGCTTAGCCCGAGAAAGTCACTTAGAATAATCTTCCTTAAAGACTCAAAAGAGAGGCATTTATGGACTTTCGTTATCACGTTTGCGCTCTTCATTATCGAGATAAAACATGTTCCTTTAATTATACGCGTCGTTGCAGAAACTTCTTTCAGGAAACTGAAATGATTCATCTCGGATATCAACCGGAGATTTCTTTATTTCTATCTGTTCTTGTGAACGAGGAGATGTTTCAGGTGTTCCGTAATTAGTCTTTGCGTTATTTATAAATTCGCGATGATAGCACGAGTCATCCATCTCTTAGCAGATTAATCATGTATACTACTTCAGGAACATTTTTACTTGTACATCAGAATTAACGTTGAAATGAACAATGATGGAGATTATGATAGCATTTTAATTACGATCTTGATAAATTCATCATTTATCTTTGTATACCGCAAATAATTTATACTCGAGAAATAATGCAATGATGTTATTAAAAGGGGTGATCAATTTTGACGTTAATTTTCTGCTGACACCGTAGTAATAACCGTAGTAGTATTAACTGTAGCAAGATTAACTACTGATGTAACTAGAGAAACAGATTCGATCAAAATTTAACGATTATCCATGATCGATACAGTTAATGCCTCGTCGTCGTCGTTAAATTTACCTTTTCCCGGAAACCGGAAGTTCGGATCTATCCTGTACACGCTCTATCGCTGTTTCACGGGAATATAACTGCAAACCGTTTTTGTCTAGTTACCGTTAAAATCGATACCAAC
Organism: Megachile lagopoda; assembly: GCA_036983795.1. NCBI lineage: Eukaryota > Metazoa > Arthropoda > Insecta > Hymenoptera > Megachilidae > Megachile > Megachile lagopoda. The sequence goes on along the minus strand of CM072797.1, from coordinate 6,540,621 downwards.
GTGAAGTAGGATAATGTTCGAGGATGAAGAGACAAAATAAAAAGTCTTCGGACGAGTTGGAGAGCTTTCTATTTTTTCAAAGTCTTAGAGTGTTTGCGATTCTGCGGAGCTTCCGTTCAGTTTCTGTATTGCGAAATCGCGTACAATAACTGACACTCGAAGTTCTGTTACATAATACTATTTTTATTGAAAATTTTATATTTGGAGAATGGTAATGTAGATTTTCTTCGATTCTTATTTTCCTTTCTCTTTGTGGTGGAAAAGTTAAGTTCAATAGGAGGTTCTATTTTATTAGGGATATGAAAATTATAATATTTCACGTATTGATAATTATTAATACTATAAAATGTGGGCGTATTTTATTCATATTTGTTTTCTTACGTTTCTATATTCAGAGATCTTTATATTCCTAAATTTTTACTTTCCTAGATCACTATATTCCTAGATTATATTGTCGTATTTCTAGATTTCTGAATTCCTATATTCCTAGATCCGAATATTCTCAGTAACAAATATTTTCAGATCTGAATACTCTCAGGGTCGAATATTCATAGATCTGAATACTCTCGGGACCGAATATTCCTAGATCTGAATACTCTCGGAAATATCCCTAGATTTGAATGTCGACCTTTAAGGTCTAATATTTGTAAATCCAAAAATCGCTGTGGTAATACTCCTAAATGCGAATATCCTCAGCGCCAAATATCTCTAGCTCCAAATACTCCTAGATCCCATAATCCTATTCGATATTGCTACATCCTATCGGGATACATATTAAATCCCAATATTTCTAAATTTAAATATCGATAGATACAAATATCACCGAATCCCAATATAAGTCCCAAATTAATATCAGTGTCAAGTTCACAGCACATGTCCTAGCACATCGATCAGTATTAGACTTGAACGAGAAGTATGCAAAAGTTTTACGCTTCTTAAGACTTTTCACAGTAAAGTTGTTAATTCGCCACGAAGCAGATCAGCACGTCACGATTTCCGGCTTTTCGTCGACGGTTCAGCGAAAGCCCCGATCATCCTTCCTGCTGGGTCCTTCGACGCCATAAATCGCGAACGATATCGATGACGGCCAGACACCCGGGATGCTTTTTGCTCGTAATTCAGCTCGACGATCGAGACCTCGTAGAAATTGCATCCGGCGCTTTCCATTCGATTTTCTCGGTCTCCACTTTTCGCGCAGAGCTCCGGGCTAGGCTAACGGTGCACAGTTAACACGAAACACCGCATCAAAGCGATAACGAAGTTCCTTTTTTCGCAGCTCGTTTTCACAGGGACAAAGCGGCAGCTTCGCCAATCAAGTTTTATCAGGAAAACATTTTTTTTTGTTCTTTTATTGCGTTTCTGTGCCGGTGCTTCTTTTTTAGAATGCCCTGGTGTTTACCACCAGCCTTTCGCTGCGAACTATGAACACTTCGTGGTTACATTATTATTACACCTTGTGTAGTTTTATCAATAATTTTGTTAATAAACTTTGTATTATAGTTTCATTGATAAAGTCTATACAAAGTATGATTTTTGATTGTTAATAAACTGTGTACAAAGTTTTGTTAATAAATTTTGTCTACGTAACGTGCTGTTGCATACAGACTGTAAGAGTAGCTATAACACGAAACTGTATCATAGTAACCACTTTTCTGTATGTACTTTGAATGACAATTTATTAGTGTGTTCAATCACCGACATGGTACATTTTTTATATATTCGTGTGCAAAATTGAATTTGATCATATGAATTTAACTAAAATTATATTGCTGTGAATCTATTTACAGAGAGACATTTAGTAATAAATTGGTAGTTTCGTTGAAAAGGAAATACTGAAAAGGTAGCTATAATTAATCAGCGAAATCAGTTTAAAGATCCCAAGGGATGTTCCCTCTCCCCATTGCACCGTCAATGGAACAACGTTGAAAACGATCGACGTCCGTTAGCGAGGGGTCGAAGGAAAGAAAAAAGCTAGAGAAAAAAAAAATCGTTTCCACGTATTCCGCCAACAATTATCGGACGTCGCAGCAGTTTATCTGATCGAGGAAACGTCTGAAGTTCGTAATTAATACGAGAAAAGGGAATTACCCGAGGGGTCCGTGATTGCTTTCCCAGCCACTAAACAATTTCACCCACCCACTCTCGCTAACCCCCTCTTTTTTTTGTCGCGACGAGTAGATCCACGGGTAAATTGCATCCCGATCGACCCAGTTTTTATTTCAATTTGTCGTGAATTTATGTGCAAATTATCGGCATGGCGAGGTGAAAACGGTGGCTCTAGGTAGGGGAGGAAGAAAGAGGCTCGTCGTAAGAGAAGGAAGAGATTTGCTCTCGTTAACTACTATTCAATTTGCATTTCACCCGATAAATCCGTCGAGTCACACTCGACGACCTGTTCTACCGTCGAATTCTTTCTCCTTCGGATCACGGAATTCGAATAACCCCCGTACTTATGGCGTCTTTTAACGTTATTCTCGTACTATGTTTCGTGTTGTTAACGAAACTTGTATATATACAAGTCAAAACTTTTCTAGTTGAATAATTTTATAAACAATTGCAACGGACATAACAAATTCTAGTTTTTGTTAATCTTTGTTCGTATTGATTTTCATCTAGAAGTGACTCTAATTATGTACAGGTTTAAGATTAGAATTTTGGAAGCCATAAATTGGTATCGTAAGATATTTTAGAGGATGATCGGTTTTGCCAGCTCAGCCGAAAGGGGCCAGGACGGCAAAAAGGCTGGTAGGTTCTTCCGCTTCAACGAAGCATCGAAACGCGATCCTGAAACATCCAGGATGTGCGTGGCTTTTCTCAGAGCCACGATTTTCATGAGATTTCGCTTTGATTTTATCGTGGTTCCCTTCGTGGAAAGGATCACGTGGCGTTATCGATGTCAGAACGGATCACGAACTTTCCGCCTCTTTGCTCCGCTTAAAATTGCTGTCGGATTCTTTGTTGCACACTCGATCGAGCTTTTCGTTAATTATTTCCGAGCGTTTGTCCTTCGTTATTATCAGATTGTTCTCCGTCAATTTTTAACGCACTTTAGGAAAATTTATGACTTGCAATCGATACGTTTTTTTATTATTTTTTTATCATTTCCTTCATGCGAAGCAGAAGACTTGCAAAGTTTCATTTCTTAGATACTTTTACATTTGCATTTGTAAAACAGAAGTTATAACTGGTATGGAGTTATAACAAACATGGAATATGGAGAATTATAACAAACTCTCCAATGTACAGATTTTAAGTATTAAAACTCCCCGATCAAGGGATTTTAAATATTGTAACTTAGAAAAATGTTATATTGAATATTGTAGCTTTGCAAAAGACCGTATAGAATATTGAAGCTTCCCAAAGTACCGTACAGAATATTGAAGTTTTTCAAACTAAAAATTTTAAATATTAAAACTTCACGAACTGCGGGTTCGAACATCAAAGCTTCCAAAATAAATATTTCACACATTGAAATTTCAACTCGATCGCTTTATAATAGTTAAATCACTTATAAGAATTTGTACATCCTACCATAGCCTCTTTAATCTGTACACCATAACCTCTATCTTTAATTTCTCTACCATAACTTCTAAACTTCTAACCTTAAAATAACCTCCCTCCACAATTTACTTTTCAATATCAATCTGAAAATTCCTATATTTGTTCAAAGGACGTGTTTCTATAAAAGAATCGGGTGATTTACGGAATTGCACGTTTTTATTCTGCTCTATTGAAAGTTTCTCAAATTAATTGACGGTAAAATCGGTTTTTGAAAGCATGATTACACGACACGACTTTGTATCATTACATAAGTATTAGATCGAACGAGACTTGTTCGATGCTATCGTTGCACGAACGTCAAGCAATAATTTCTACATTTGGTTAAATTGGCATGTTCCGTACGTTACTTTGATGAACGGAACTTTGTAATAATTTAAACGCGAACAGGTTATCCACTTTGCTATTAATATCGGGGCTGCAGGTTGCAATGAGCGCTTCAGTTTCTGACAAGTTGTATGAAGTTCCACTTCGTGGTTCACTGTTACCAATATTTTGTCATATAGTACTTCTAATTTGAAATGTTACATGTCTCTCATTTATCATTATTAGGAAAGAAAATTGTACAAAGCAAAATATTTAGAAAATCCTTTATGCAATTGAGTTGCTGTGGTTTAAAAAGAATATTTTTTACTTATTTGGTGTTTTCTTTCTTGGTAACATTAAGAAAATAGTAGATTTTTAGTAAAATTCGTGTGAAAATGATTGGATAATATAGAAAACAAGCCGGTTTAGATATTAGGATGTTTTTAGCTGATCTTCGTTCGGTTAAAATGCAAAACACATTGTATCGGAGGTTATACCCCGCATATTGGAATCGTTGCAAGAATTCCCAGTTGATTCCCGAACGATCATCCCCGGGTTCCACCGTGGTGCATTTTAAATCGACTTTTCCAGCCAAACGAGCCACTCACCCGCTCATCGTCGCATTTCGATTCTAATCCGTTGGCTCGTCACGGAAACGACGGGCGGCGCGATAAAAATCGCTCGATGCGCGAACAAACGCATTTATCCGCGCGATCGTGCGTTTACATTCCGTTACGATAAACGTCACCGTTGGGACGTAACGATATTGCGTTTCATCGGCAATCTCGTTGCACGGATGACGAGCCATTTCTTGTCCCGCTTTTTCCATAACTACTCTGCCATAAAACGAGACGCAACACGCCGGTAGACAACAGCGGAATCGCCAATACGGAACTAACCTACTGCAAATCGTGTTTTCGCTCTTGCAAGAAAAGGACCTAAATCCACTTCGATTTTAATCCACTTATTGAATGTTGTGAACCTTTCAGTTTTATCTTTCACATTATGTGTGGCTGTAGTTCATTTTTATCGTTCTTCGTGTGGTAACAGTACATTGTTACGTTGAAAGGAGGAAGAAGAAAATGAACTCTTTATATAAAATAAAAATTGCTATAAAGAATTTTCCAGTTTTATGTACATACATTTATAACATCACAAAAAGACAATGTGTCTCTTTTGAAGAAGAACAAAGAAATAAATACATTTTTAAACAACGTCAGAATTGACAACAAATAATTTCTTCAATTTTTATGAACATTTATTTACAGCATCAAGAAGGAGAAGAAAGAAGACAAATTCATCAAGCAACATGTTAACTTGCAACCAAGTACTTCTTCAATTTTTATGAACATGTATTTGCAGCATCAAGAAGGAGAAGAAAGAAGACAAATTCATCAAGCAACATGTTAACTTGCAACCAAGTACTTCTTCAATTTTTATGAACATGTATTTGCAGCATCAAGAAGGAGAAGAAAGAAGACAAATTCATCAAGCAACATGTTAACTTGCAACCAAGTACTTCTTCAATTTTTATGAACATGTATTTGCAGCATCAAGAAGGAGAAGAAAGAAGACAAATTCATCAAGCAACATGTTAACTTGCAACCAAATACTTCTTCAATTTTTATGAACATGTATTTGCAGCATCAAGAAGGAGAAGAAAGAAGACAAATTCATCAAGCAACATATTAACTTGCAACCAAGTACTTCTTCAATTTTTATGCACATGTATTTGCAGCATCAAGAAGGAGAAGAAAGAAGACAAATTCATCAAGCAACATGTTAACTTGCAACCAAGTATTTCTTCAATTTTTATGAACATATATTTATAACATCAAGGAGGGGAAGGAAGAAAGTGAATTCATTAGACAGCATAACAACATGTAACCAACCATTTCTAGAATTTCTATGAACATGTATTTATAACATCAAGAAGGAGAAGGAAGAAAATGAATTCATCAGACAACATGACATGTAACCAACCATTTCTTTAATTTTTATGAACATATATAACATCAAAAAGAAGAAGCATGAAAATGAGTTCATTGTTTACGCTTGCAGAGAACGTTTATAATTAATTGTTGACAAAGGAGAAAGGAGGAAACAAAATGGCCATTAGAAAATAACCTCAAATGTGAAATCAGATAGAAGACAAACAGATTTCCCTAGTTTCCGTGAAATTTTCGCGCCGTTCAAATAATCGTCATAAAGCCGGCATATATAGAAAAGAGAGGTATGAAAATGCCGAATCTCACGTTCGCGAAGGTCGAAGCTCCACGCGCGCCAAAGCGTTTCTCGTTTCATTTTGCGAGCGTCGAAACGATTTTCGTTGCAGTTCGTGCAAAAATTCATAACTCCTGAGCCCGGAAGTGTAACGTTTGAACGTCGAATCGACGTGTTTGCAAATGTTCGACGCGCTGCTCCGACGGCTCGATCCGCAGAGAAAAATTGCCCGTTTCGTTGTCCACCATTTTTCTACGTGGAAAAAAGGCCGTCCCTCTGCCTCTCGTCCAGTGAATGTTCCAATTGCTGTTCTTGCTGTTGCACGAGCAGACGCGATTCTTTTCCTAGTCAGTGCTCGACTTGTTTAATTTGCGATGAAATTTTCTACGGACGCCAATTTTACCCGCCTTTTGGACACGTTACCATGGTGACCGCTTTACTCTTTCGGGTAACTAATTGATTTTTGAATACGCTGCTCTTTTAACGTGGATCACAGTGATATTGATTTTTTCATACTTCGCAGTGATTTGCGTTCTTTCTCTCCTGTGATCAATGCTCTTTTGTTATCTGCGAATGGAGCGAAACGGATCAGCGACTGCGCGCGGAAATTTGAAATATTGTTTCTGGACTTTCGAGCTTTTGTAGTTGGAAGATTGTGAACTTGGAAGTTTGATATTTCTGGGGTTATAAATTTATAATTATACTATTTTTCTAGTGTCTAAATGTTCAAGTGATCAGATTTCTAAATTTTGGGATTTGAGACTTCCATATTTCTATGTTTATACATTTCTAAATTTGTAAACTACTAAATATCTAAAGTAAAAAATTTCTCAACTACTAAATATTTCAGTTCAAGAACTTTCCACTTTCAATACTCTGCATTTCTAAATTTTCTACTTTCAAATTTCTATATTACAAAATTTGATGCTTTCAATATTTCAATATTGTACAATCAAAAATTTCTTTAACTAAAAACTTACATTCCACCAATACGATTTCTCCCCAAAAATAAGTTAAATAAAATTGACAATACTTTTCATTCAATATTCGATGAAAAGGTCTAAAATGTATTCTTTCATTTAAAACTGTCCATATTTTTTACCAATTGCGAATAAATTAAGGCTCGAGGCGTGGAACAATCTTGTTTCCAAAGAACCTTTACCATAAATTCAGTGTTTCGTATATTAAGTATTGCAAAATTTACCATTTGATCTTGCAATTGATGCAAATCGAACCACTTTAAATACAATTCCACTTTTACGACGGATATCGACGAGCAATTTCTGTTTCTCTTTTCTACGTGCATTGCTCGTTCTTTCGTTTTTTATAGGACCCATAAAAACGAAGGTAATAGTCTGTCAATTTATTGCTGACTTGTTTTGATGTGCACCTAAAAGTTTCGATAAACAACGCAAGGTTTATTAATTTAATACAGAGGCGATTGATTAAAATCAAACTTATAAAAGTTTTAAAGCAACGTTTTTATAACGCAGTCGTAAGTGTACCATTTAATTTATTATTCACGATAAATTTTATTTTCTACACGCGTTCGGTATAATGTTTTATACATGGCGAGAGATATTTCAACTCGATTCAAGATTAATTTAGGCAAACGTATAAATTGCAATTAATTTAGCGTTCACGAAATAATGAGGTAGTATCTTTTGTTAATTAATAATTTCGGTTATGTTCGTAAAATTCGGTATTTATTTATTCGGTTGATCAAATTTATTGCACTGAATGAGTAATTACACCAGCAACGAGGTGATGAATGATTGTTAATTGAACGAATGAATGTATATCAATGTTTAATCAACATGTACATTCTCTTTTGTACATGTTCGAGTCAATTTTCGTTGGTTGGGTTAGGTTTATAGGTAGGACGGAAATAGTATGAGAGGTTTCGTATAGGTTAGGATTCTGTTATAATTCTACCGTTTTCTATCGTGGTAATTTTTTTCAATTTGATTAAGTATAATACAGTGTGTTCTTCCAAATTCTCGAATTTTCAAGATTCTAAAATGACACCAAGTTTCGAAGATCAACATTTCAAAAATTGTCATATTTCAAAATCTCAAATTTCTAAAATTCCAAACTCCCAAAATTCTAAAATGCCAAATTCTGAAACTTCCAGAGATGTAATATTCCGAAAATTCTTAGGTCACGAAATCCCAAAGTTTCAAAGGCCCAAAGATGCAACATTTTAACAATTTTCAGGTTTCAAAATCCCAAAATTCCGAAAACCAAAAATCTCAAAGTTCCAGAATGTAAAATCTGAAAATCCCACCTTTCCGAATTCCCCAAAACAGCAAAATGTTAAAATTCCAAATCTTAAAGTTCCAAAACACCAAATTCGTAAAATGCATTAAAAATAATTTCAATAATTAAACATTCAAAGACAGTTATCCGATTTTACACAGCGAAATATCTTAATTTACTGCACGAAAGTTAAATTTTACCGTCTAGCAAAGTGCACACCACAACAACGTTTTATCGCAATTTCGAATTTCCTCGTTATCTGGTTCTTTATAGCAGTGACTGGAAAATAAGTTGTTCTCGTCGGGATAACAGCGATTAGAAACTTTCTTCGGAAGTTGTGTTAGCATTCCGAGCACGGGGCATCTCTGGAAATAAAACGAATTAAGTTCTGCGACGTCGAAAGAACAACGAGCAAGATCGTCGATGCAAATTCTACCCTTGGGTCGAGGCTAACTTTGGCTGCTTTATTCCGCTGGATCATCCGTCTTTTCCATGCTTTCCCCTCCCTTTTCTTCATCTTCCTACGATCCACCGAGATATCTTCAAGATTTATCCGTCAAGTTTCTAACCACGGTACAAGATATACGTGTTTGTCATTTCCTATTAGTTAGCTGCGTTTGTTTACGCTCTGCTTTCATTTTGTTGCATCTAATTCTACTGCCATATCAGGTTTATGATATGGATGTTATTAATAGAACATAGCTTCATCCATTTTTATCTACTAATAAAAATTAGTAGAATTGTAACGGATTTATTTTTGGGTTACAGTATTGGTAAATAGTTTATGAAGTTTTAGTGATCGGTTTTTGAGTTCGATTAGAATCTTTAGAATAAACCTGATCTCTCTTTTCGTTCGTAGTAGACAATTGCAAGTTTATATGAACTGTGTTTAATTTTCAAGACTAATTGTTAATGTGTAAAAAATAATTCTTACTATCTCCTTTATATTATACACATTTAAAATCTTCATTTTCCATCGACATTTTGTATAATACATATGTACCTACCATACTTTGATAAGTACATGCTGTATATCGAGTTGTAAATGACATTTAATTTTAGCATAATTCGATTATCATCACTTGACTGACCGAGGGGCTTTTAATGGACTTTTTGATGTCAGTAATTACCTATTGATTGAGGACTAATTAATAAGCCTTTGATCGCTAATAATTCCCCCATAAATCAACGGACATAGTCAAGTGTAGATACACTACAGTAATTAAGGGAGCTTTAACAATATTGATTATGCTTTCAGATTTTTGTAATATTTATTGATTTTATGCACTGGTGATAATTTTAGAGTAGAAGAATCAGAAGAGAAGGAAAATAATTCAATAATTATTATTTTATTTCTAATAATATAGTGAAGTATTTTTGACTCTTGTATGGACCACCTTTTGATATTAATTGATATTTAAATATTTTTCATTCTTTTCGTAAATGTTCATTTTGGAAATCTGAAAAACCCTAGATTCCTAAGTCCCTCAATCATCACATCCCTAGATACATGGGTTACCTAGACACTTAGGGCCCTAGATTGCTCTAGGTTTATGGACACCTAGATTCTCAGATGTCTACACTGTACTTGTAGAACCCTACGTCCCTAGATTCTTATATTTTCAGATCCCTATATCTCCAGACCTCTATATTTCCGTATATTTACATCTCTAATTTTTTATTCATATATTTATACACAAATCTGTACATCTTCAGACACCTAAATTCCTACGTTGCTATATTTTCAACTTCCTACTCATCCATAACATCATATTCCCATATTTCTAGGTACCCTTAACCTCAGATCTCTGCAATATTAAATTACTAATATTAAAACATAAAATTCGTCTCTCCCACATAACCGCAGTCAGAAATCACGCAGATCAACCGTTAGAGCGTAAAAGGCGAGCTGTCTAGTCATATCGCAAGCCGAAAACAAATATTGTCTGCGAATGAAAGGGATGACATTGTCATAGGAATGTCGCAGACGTACAGAAACAATGAGTATACGGGTCCTGTGTAACGATACAACGTCGTTACGGCCGCTTACCTTCGAGACAATGAAGTTTATGCGTCGACGACTACCGTTATCTTCCGACGTCGCGTAGGATTAAGTTTCAAGCACCGAGCTTCCACATCTTCTCTGTGCTCGCAACGAATGCGCAGAAGCGTGTTCAGGGTATTTCGACGACCACCTTGCTTCCCTGCATATCGCCGCGACGATAAGGCTTGATATTCCATGTTTCTTCCGTGATTTCATCCCTGCTTTCTTATTTCTGATAACCGGTCGGCCATTTTGGAATCTCCCTGTTGAAGATCTGATTCCGGCTTAAGCGGAATTTTTATGTTGGTGGATACCGTTTTGAATCGAACACCGGAAATATATTATAGTTTTCGTCGGGAATTTCGAACGGGATATCGAGATTGAAATCTGCCTTTAAATACGATTTGTGAGTTTAGAATTGGAACTTCTAAATGTAGATTGGTGATCGAAATATTTTATTTAAATTGCGATTGGAATCTATTAGATTATGGGATGTTGGAGTGCTTATTTTGAAACGTGCTTCTAACATGATTGACTGTAGACTGACATCACAAAATGGCGCTGATATTAATTTGGAACTTGATATTCGATCAAAATAACTACGTTTTCGTGTCTATACTTTTCATTGCTATTCTTAATTTGATTTGCACTGGTGATATTGATGTTACAAAATATTATTGCTCAATTTGAAGCTTGAAGTTTGACAAAAGTGACATCGTTCAAACAAGATGTTCAAATTAATATACACAATGCAAAATAAACTACAGTAAACACTATATTTAACAAGAAAGTAATATTTATAATATTATTTAACAAGACAGCAATATTTATAATATTATTTAACAAGGCAGTAATATTTATAATATCCATGCTAGAAACAAGTTTCCCCCTTTCCATAAAAAAATCCGAAGAAAGGAGAATAAAGAACAAAATGGTGAAAAAAATAGCTCGTCAAAAATGATTCGAGACTACCGACATACAATTCGATTTTTTCTTCTCGTCTCACTCTTCCTGTCGATTCTGACACATCACAATTCTCCACCTCTTGTCCGCACACGTTTCAAAGCTGATCCGCAGAGGGTGACGGTGCTATCGAACGTGATCCTAGCAATTTGTAGCATTCATCGTTGCAAATCAAACCGATTAAGAGTTGACCATGGAGACCGATGATTCCACCTATCAAACTCGGTTCACACTAACCGTGTAAAGCCCTGACTTTTTTTCACGGACGGATCGTCGGAGATTTCCGTGAAAAGACCGAAGAAAAATAAAGGGAGGCGGATATTTGAATTTCTTCTCTGAGGAAAGGAAAGCGACCGATCGACCATAGAAAATCCTCTTTTCTCCGCCTTCCGAATCATTTCGCTAACACTGTTTGAGCGTTTGTCGATCTAACATTTGTTGCTTCGTTAGGAATAGGAATCTTCTATAATTTTTAATTATTCGCGCTTGGAAAGTTTGTGAATTAATAAATTTTGATGTGTTGAAGTTTCTCAATTTTCAAATGTTTACATTTTTTAATTTCTAAATCCCTTAATTCTCAAATTCCCAAAGTTCTATACCTCAAATTCTCAAATTTCCCATCTCGTTAAATTTCCAAGTTTCTGAGTCCCCAAATTCTCAAATTTCTTAATTTTTAATCTCCCAAATTCTCAAATTTCTAAATTCTCAGATTCCAAAATTTCTATACCCTCAATTTTTCAAATTTCAAAATTCCTAAATCCCCAAATTCTCAAATTTCCTAATTTCTAATCTCCCAAATTCTCAGATTCCCAAATTTCTGTACCCCAATTTCTCAAATTTCAGAATTCCTAAATTTTCAAATCTCTGAATCCCCAAATTCTCAAATTCCCAAAGTTCTACATCCCCAATTCTCAAATTTCCCATCTCGTTAAATTTCCAAATTTCTGAGTCCCCTAATTCTCAAATTCCCAAATTCTCAAATTTCCTAATTTCTAATTTCCCAAATTTCTATTCCCCAAATTCTCAAATTTCCAAATTTATAAATTTCCAAATTCCTAAATCCCTAAATTCTCATATCCCCAAAATTCTACACCCCCTATTCTAAAATTCTCCAATTACCAAATTTCCATATTCTCAAATCTCCCGACTCCTTAAATTTCCAAATTTCTAAATTCCCAAATTTTCAAGTACCCAATTCTCAGAAAGCCAAATCTAAAATTTCCAAATCCACAAAGTCCGAAATTCTCAAGACCCCGAAATCTGAAAAATTCCAAATTTCAATCTACCATCAACAAAATATCCGTGCAACATTTTCACCTTAATCTCGTTTGTCAACAAAGTATTTAGCGGACGAAACAAAGGAACAAACTCATTATGCGATCTTTGTTATAGACATTTTGGCTCGCAATTCTTAGGATACAAAGTGTATCACGGTTGAAGGAAGCTTTTTAAGCGGTATTGTAAGCGCTTAAAGAGTTTCTCTTCATCGGAACAAAGATGGGAATTTAAGCTCTCGCTAAAGCTTTCCCTGTGTCATGCAATTACTTTGAAATTTTTCGTTTCCATGAAAGCGACTTCAAACGAAGCCGGATCGCATTCCTTTTCAACCAATTTAGAAATCGTTTGATAGTTCAATTTTCTTTTTACGCGTGCACTTGTTACGTTTGTCTTTTTAATACACTGCTCATTATTCCTGTCGAGAATTGAACTTCTGTCGTCTTTCTTTCTTCGGGCTTGTTAATTTGTTACAAAGAGTTGAGCTTCTGTGTCAGAATTCGAAAGCTCTTCGTTAGAATCGTTACATTGTTTCATTAACTCGAAGCTGCTGTTTATTAATTTTAATTAGCTTGGAAATGTAAAGGACTGGAATCGGTCTTTGGAAATCTTAAGATTGATAATTGTACGATATTACTGCTCATTTATTCTGTAAAATGGTTTCATTTTAAAAATGTGTAAATTTCGATCGTTGATTTTATTAGTATATGGTCCAGTGCAGATTTAGATTTGTGAAAAATAATTGACAATATACAAACTGGTACTTGTAAATAGTTTAAGCAGGAATATCCTCAAATCGTTTAAAAAACGATTTTATATTTAATTACAAATATTTTAATTCATAAAATGGTTGCAAGCTGACAGACAGAATGCAAATATAATACAAACAGAATGAATTTTGTATAACTTTCTTTCACATATTTTATCTCAAATATATTACGATTATTTTCTGTATATAATATTGTTATAACCCTACAACAATTTCTAAGCACTTTATTTTGATGGAATATAGAAATACAGGTTGTAAATGGTTTCACAAACCGCTGGAACGTCGAAAGAGCAAACGAGTGGATCTTTTAATCAAACTCGAACGTAAATTGCCGTCTCTTTACGTGTATTTCAGCTGCATTATTAACGTTCCAGGGGTTGTATGGTTGTTTGCACGCAAAAAAAAAACGATTCGTTTGATAGCCATCCGCTGTAATTTCCGTACAAGTAGTCATTGCAACCGTAATCCTACTCGTTGTTTATCGTTACTCTAAATTGAAAATTGGTGAATTGAATTCAATCGGAAGCGAACGAATTTCTGGTCTGGTCGACGCTTAAAAAGTATTGTTTCGTTCAACGTTGCGCCCTTTGCATTGTGTACTCGATAAAATCAAAAAAATGAAGAGAAATTGCGGTTTAATCAGCGAAACATTTTAATATCGCGAAAGAGAAGAATTACAAGTATGCTTTGATAAGCATACTCATTTTCGTGTTCAGTGGAGGGTGTTCTGCGTTTATCTAGGGAATATGACGATGTAGGGGAATGTGTGTATTGTTTCATCGAAAGCTTGTTTTTTAAATTTATGTATCTTTCGATTTGGAAATTGGGAAGTTTGAAAATTTGAAGATTGATAACTTTGGAAATTTAGGCAATTGGGAGATTTGAGAATATGAAACTTTAGGAATTTGGAAATTTGTGAATTTAGTAAATTTGAGAATTATATAAGTTATAAAATTTCTATCAAATCTAAAAATGTGCACCTAACTTAAATTCCTCCTATCGATCGTTTAATACCATATATAACACTTTCCTCGTCCAAATACAATAAATTTTCTACGAAATACAATTGCACAATAACGTTTCTATTATTTTGTAAATAAATTCCGCTACAACTGTAAAAATCCTTTTTCTCTAAAACTATCGCCATAAAATATTTTGACTATTCGATCGAGACGTATGGTCACAGCAGGCAAAAGCGTTTACTGGTCAAAAAATGCAGTTGCCTCGGCTCTCGAGCTGGATTTACAAGCGGGATTAACCTAATGGGTTAACCGTGTAAACGCGGATTCGAGTCAGGAGAGAGGAAGATCGACGATAAACCGAATGTGTCGTGTTCTAGTAGACTAGCGTATATATCCTCAGGGATAAAAGATCGTTTTCAGCTTTGGTAAAATGTATCGGTGCTCTATTAACTCTCATAGAATTCTGCAGATTACAGCTGCACCCGATATATTTCTCCTTTCCTTTCTATGAAACTGGTCAAATAAAATATTTATCTCTATTTCTATTACCGTCAACTGTATTTTGTAGTAAAGTCAAATTGAAAATTAAATTGTTCTACATAGTCAAATTAAAAAATATTAAAAGCAAATGAAACTCGTAAACACGAAAACTTACCACCAAAAATTACGATACTTCGCGTATCTGAAATCTCGAAAATTTATAACTTTATCAACCCAAATTAAAAAATTTCAATTCTAACCCCTCGAAACTATCGTTCTATCTTTATTCCGCGGTCGTATCAGCGAATAACAATTTGCAGCCATAACCTTGTTTAACCCAGCATATCTTTTCATGCCTCGTATCGTTAAAATTAATCTCTTTACGGGGTCGCCAATAAAGAATGGCGATATAACGTGCACGTATACTAGATCAATGAAACGATTGCACGTCGATAAGGAGACACAGCGACGAAACTGTGTCATTATTAAATAAGGCGCGGCGAAAGAAACGAAGCAGATAGTCGTTGGTTATCTCAGGATGGCCTAGGAAGAGGAATCATGCATAATTCAGCGAAAACTTCAGTTCCCTGCTGGGATACCAAATGAACGAACGACCATGATATCGGTGCATCGTGTTTCACGGAGAATAACGGCACTCTTTCCTTTGCTTCTCGTCACGAACTGCTCTCCGTAATCTTTACCCAGCCATTAACGTCGAACAACTTTTTATGATGCATAGGGAACATGATACCCTTCGAAGAATCAACTTCGGCTGACTCTAGAACCATCGTTGACCTTCGTTTTAACCTTTGCTAGGTCAACTGTAGAGGATCAGCATACGTAGATCCTACGTCATATTGCAAAAGTTATTTTTCCTTATCGTATTGGAATTTTGGAGATTACACTACTGTCCTAAAGTGTTAGGTACTTAATTAAAATTAAGCTTGTCGCATTTCAACAGTTACGTGCGTCACGTGCTGGAGATGATATTGTAAGACAAGGGGTTAAATATACGAATTTGGATTTTTTAATTTCTGGATTGCCAAGTTTCGAATTTATGAATTTGCTAATTTTTCAAGTTTCGAATTTTTGCAGCCTTGTGTACTCCTAACTTTCTAAATTCTCAAATTCTACATCTTTACATATTAGAGATATCGTCCACGCTTCATTGTTATCTGACATATGATCAGTGTACACTCTCTGATTATTTAAGATACCCACATTCACCAAATGAAGTGTCTCTTTGTACATAAGTACCTAGAAGTGATCCACATGAGTACCCAGAAGTGATCCACATGAGTATGTAGAAATCTACATATGCAAGTACCTCTATCTACATACGGCTGCTGAAAATTATTTAATATACATTCACCAAATAAAACAATAAAACCCTCACTATTCACAAATTTAACTGAAGTTACACATAAGTGTCTCTATCCACATATCTATAAATGATCCACATAAGTATCTAAACATGATCCACATAAATACCTAGAAATCTACATATGCATACCTCCATCTACATATGTCTGCTGAAAACCTGAACAAATCCCTAGCGAAATACCGTTTTCTGAAGCAGCGTATCAAGGTACATAAAACCCTTCGGATTAATGCAAAATATAGCATAATCAATGTCCGTGTCATAAGCACGATATTCATAACTCGATGTTCAACGACGCGCTCGGATGGGCCAATTCTCGTAGCCAGCCGTTATTTTCGAGGTAGCCAGCGGCGTCTTCTTCAGCGTGAAATTATAAGCGTCGGCGTGCGGGTGCATTTTATACGAGCCAGTGCGAAACTACGCTTACTTCGTCGAGCTTACTTAAGGGATGGAACATGGCATGGTCGCAATTTTTCATTACGCAGGAGCGAAAAAAAAAAGAGTGAGACAGAACGAGAGAGGGAAACATTCCAGGAAATCAAGAAGGCCACGGTTGGCAGAATTGCTTCCGCTTGTCGCGCAAGCATAATTTCGATGCGTCTCGCCGCTTCTCCTCTCGTTGCTTTTTGTTGTTATTACTTTCCAGGTTTCGGGTTTTCGCCAGCAACACCGTTTAATATCCGTAGGTTGTGCATTCAAAGGCCTCTTTTCAGGGTGAACAACCCCCATTGTTCACCCCCCACCCTGTTCAACTCAAAGCTTTCCTTTAAGGTGGCGCAAGATTTATGCGGTTTAAAATTAATATTAGCTTGTTGCGGATTAAATGGTCGATTTATTCCGGCTACTTTTGTTAGTGTGCCGTTGCATAACTGTTTTTGGACCTTTTTCACTCTCTCGTGTCACATTTTCAATTGTTACGATTTTATAGAGTAATATTTACAAAGGCAGAAGATTGTAGGTCCTAGAATTTCTAGATCTTAAGTAAAATGTCTAAGATGAAATCTAGGTTGGGAAGAATAAATTTGAAGTCTCAAGTAACATCTTGTAATCTAGGAAGAATTCAAATTAGTGTCCGAGATCTTGTAATCTAGAGAGAATATATTCAAAGTAGCGTCTAATGATGTAGTGTCTAGTGATCTAGTAATTTAAAATCTCTTTGAACTCTAAAGAAATTTGAAGAAGCCACAAAAAACTCCTACTTCTCCCAACTACAAAAACTCACATTGTACATAGGTGTATTAATAAATTATCGTCATTGATCAATCATGATTCTCGAACTTTTAAACGTTTCATTAATCACGTATAGAGTGTTAGAAATTGTAACAGAAGGCGGGCAGTAAAGCATTCGTGAGACACGTGAATGATCGTCGCTCCAGATTAAGTATTCGCATGCTCGCAAACGCAAGATCACAGGGCAATGCTGCGTATTCCGTATGTCGGTTGTACCGGAATATATTTTATCTGCGATAGCTTATAGCCTCTGAAATCTTAAGAACGAAATAGAGCATGACGTTTTGTGCCTCCATCGTGGATAAGAATATTTTATTTTCCAATCTTGAATCACGTTCTTCTGGTCTACAATAATATCTACATATCTGCTGTTACCGACACGCGTTTCTTCTAAGTGATTTATCGTGAAGATATTTTACGAATATATGTTCAAATGTCAGATTGCACGATTTCAACCTTTTCAAACTTTCATGATTTGATATTTATGAGAAGTATAATGGAAAATTACTTCTTTTTTGTTTCAGGATAGGGATTTTATTATCGGGACAATAATCTTGGAGATAGTTTGACGAGGAGTTTTGGATACAGTAATTGGTGAGTGTACACATTTTGAATTTTTATGATTTCTGGTACTTTAGGTTTGGATTGCTATTTTTCTAATTGGACACTTTCATATGACATATGTATACATTTTTTAAATTAATTTTGTTAAGAGAAATCAACCCTTTCCAGATTTAATGATACAATTATTGAAACGACTTATATATGGGGTTATTTACTTTGTGCATATTGTGGTACAATTTATCTCAACAAGAAGCATTCAGATTGATAACAGGAGCTAAATGTTAGATCTAAAACGTTTTCAGTCTCTCCAGAGAAATCTCTTCCTACCTGT
Source organism: Megachile lagopoda (assembly GCA_036983795.1). Classification (NCBI taxonomy): domain Eukaryota; kingdom Metazoa; phylum Arthropoda; class Insecta; order Hymenoptera; family Megachilidae; genus Megachile; species Megachile lagopoda. The sequence goes on along the minus strand of CM072797.1, from coordinate 6,522,276 downwards.
ACCATAATTTCTGAAACACCTTATATATCCCACAAATGTTATTTCCCTTATACACATTGTAGAAGTACAATGAATCTAAACAAGAAGCAACAAACAGGTCAACAATAAATCTTAGATCTAAAACATATTTCAGTCTTCCACTTCCCAAACGATTTGTGCTTTTCTTCCGCCGTTTTCCGCAAGAGGTCGACGATCCAAACAAATCGTCCGTTAATTTCCTTATAACCGGGTAACCCGCGTAACCCGCTTTTAACATTAGCATTCAGGCGCATCGCGTTAACCCTTGAAAAAGGCCGGGAAGGTGAATGGGGCTGATAACAAAACTCGTCTGGACGAGGGATATTAATGCTAGCGCGAAGACGGCTTTAATAAGTCCGCGACGTAATGAAAACCATTCATATAAAAGTTTTCACCGCGAGGTGACGCTTTAATTGAACGCGGACCACGAAGAGGTCTCCCTCTGCCTTCTTTCTTATGCCGAGCTGTAACAAGATGTCAGAGATTACCCTGGCTCGCTTTCCCTCCTGCCATCGCTTTCTTTCTATCTTTCTTTCTCCTGGCGTCGCTTTTCTTTTCTCCGCGAATTCACCATTACTCTCTTCCGTTGGCTCGCCCTCCCTACGGCTGTGATTTTCATTAAAAATTTTCTGTTGGTCGAGCCGATGGAGAGAGAGTCACTTCCTCTGTAACGTTTCAACTGATATCGAGCGTGCCATTCAATCGGGAACAAAGAGGAGGGAATCGTGGCCGGGGACTTCATCGACGAAATCGGGCCGAGGGTTTTTCTTCTCTGACTGCGAGGTATTAAAGGATCCCTCTGATTGAAGGTGTAAATGCAGCCTCGATGGGAAATTTTCTGACGATCTACGAATTCGCTGCATAATCCCCCTGTTAGTTTTCTGTTAATGGACGCCATTCGTGTACTTTCATACATTTCAAACTTTCACGTTTCTTTCTTCGATGCAACGTTTTGTGAAGGAGAACTTCAACTTTTGTGAAGGACAACTTCCATTATAGAGAAGCTGTATTGTGACTGCCTTCATAGGGAGTTAAAGAGTAATACAACAGTTCTTATTTATACTAAATTGCATCATGGATATTCAGGACCTCACAGGGCGTAACAATGAACATATATAACACAATTTGATAAACTGAACAGAAGTTAAACATCACATTGACTATTTCAAGTTTTCAAATGTTTAAAGTGACCTAATATTTTCGCTAAAAATTTTTATTTTCGATATGAACATTTATAAATTTCCATTTTAAAGACATATATGTATTAAAGGCATTTATAGTCTATAATTCTATTTAGTCTTTATAAATATAAAAAATTGTTCAAATTTATTAAACAGTATAACTATTAATCGTTTTAAAAGAAATACAATATTCTAAATTTCTGTTCAAACGATTCTGATTAAAATGAATAATTTATAATTTCATACAAAGAATTCTTCCTGATTTATTCTCTACCCTAACTCCGAAAGAATACAGCAATTTGTATTTAATTTTATACTTTTCCGATACTTCGTCTTCCTGTATTAATTCATTTTCATCTTTTTCAAGGGAATTTCTTCCTCCCGATGTTTCACATTAATTAATTAATTTCACACACACACAGATTTTTCCACGTTTTTCAGTGGAACGTCCTCTCGCTTCTCCATTTCCGCAGCTTCATTCCAGTGTCTCCTCGATTTTCCACCGTTGGATCATTAATTTTTCATCGGTCGGTCCGCGTGCGAAATGAACGAGGTTTACCGATTTTTACGTCCTCCGTGCCGTTCGCTCTCGTTTAATGAGCTCGATTTAATTACGTGCTTTTGAGACGGTTCACTGGACGAATTTCTACGTTTCAGTTTTATTTGCGATGTTCTTGCTGGCTTGAATCGCTCAGACGCCCGTTCCTGCATTAGTTGTGACACATAATTGCCTCGTTTTATGCCAGTTAATTGCCTGCTGAGAAAATAATGTTTCGCTGTTAATTAAATAAATTTGTTCAACATTCTTAATGCTTCTTATATATCTTTTATAAATATTGCTTTTATGAATGGAATTTAATTCATAAGTAGTATTAATTTAATTCTACAAATAGAATTCAACTTTCATTAGTTTTCAAATGTCCCTTTTTACTATGACAGCCGGTGTATTAATAATATTTATTTTTAAAAGTATCGTTTTATTAAATAGTTTCTCTCTTCAAATTATTCCAAGTATTAATTTTCATTATGTAATTTAATACTTCAAACAATTTAATGTATTAAATCTCACATGTGTGATTATTAACCCTCACATGATATTCATACATTTTTCATATTTTACACATATTCAACAATTTATTTCTTACATATCATAAAATTTGCATATTGTTTCTTCACAAGTATAACATGATTGACAAAATAATATATATCAATTTTGGTAGTCGCGTATCGATAGATCAATAAAACTCCACGTCATAAAATGGGTTCTAAACGAATGTAGTTTGAGTGAAAACACGTTCGATCGCAAATTTAAGAATCGAGTCGCAACGTCAGGACTAGGTATACGAATTTGCATAAAGCTGTTGCGTGCAACGGTAATCGTTTGTATTCGTGTGTGTACTTTGATAGCCTCCGATCAGTCGTGTGTTCCGAGAGATACGTACACGATACGCCCACCATAGAGTATTGGTGTTTACCGGCGACACGTGTTATTCCCTATGGGACGTTTGCTGGCCTGTGTGCCATCGTGTGTGCGACGCGTTCGAAATTGACAATGCACCAGCTCGAACATTTCCTTCATTGAATTACTCTTGTGACTTGAATGCTTCAACGTAGAATTATCGAGTGCCACTGTATAAGACCTTTGGGTCTTACGAATTATTTCATTATTAACACTTTCTTATTAAATTCTCAATTTTGGAAATTTTTTTATTTTAGAAGGGGTGTTGAAAATTTTTATTAAGGATTTTGGGAGTTGAGGGATTGGAAAATGTGGAGATTTGGGAAATTAGGAATTGGAGAATTTGGGATGTGGGGAATTTGGGATTTGGGGAATTTGAGATTTGGGGAATTTGGGATTTGGGGGATTTGGGGAATTTGGGATTTGGGGAATTTGGGATTCGGGGAATTTAGGATCTGGGGAATTTGGGATTTGAAAATTTAGGAACCCGAAAATTTAGGAATTCGGAAATTTAGAGATGCGAAAATTGAAGAACTTGGGAATTTAGAAATTTAAAGATTCGGAAATATAGAAATTGTGATATTCAAGTTTTGGAAATTTAGGGATTTGGGAATATAGAAATTGGGAAATTTGAAAATGACTAAAACATGGAATTCGAAAAATTCCCCGTACACATCTTTCCCCGCGACTTGCAAAGATTTTTAAAAATATGTTTTCGCAAAAGTATTTTTTTATTTCCTCAATGTTTGCCCCAAGGGTGCAATTTCCACGTCAATACAGTGAGAGCGGCACACACGGCTAATTTGTGGTAATTATTCTTTGTCCACAGGGGTGGCTCGTATTTCAAGCGTAAAAAAGTTCCACCGTAGACAGTTGCGGTTGCATTTTCGCGAACTCGTGTTTCGCAACAAAGAAGTGCCAGGGAAAATATTAAAAACGTGCCAGGGTACATGGTTAAACGCATAATTCACACTCACGCCATCTTTCTTCATTAAAAGACAGGGGTTAATTAAATTGTCCGAGTGTGCATTTCATTAGAATGTCAAATAATAGTCTGGACGTTTCTGAGCCTTTTGTTGAATTCCAAAGACGCGTAAACGCGTGCTGACTGTTTTTTGTTATATGAAAAGAAATTCTTGTAACCTGTGGAAAACTTCTGATCAGTAGTTGACAGAGGGATTAGGATTATGACGTGGACGTGACTTGTTCCGTATTTTTCGGATATAGATTGATGATAATCCTCTTTCCTTGGTAAATTGTTTGCTTGGTTTACTCTGCGGATAAAAATTTAGGGTTGGATCGAAACAAAAAATTTAGTACATCTTTTTTTAAATTTTGGTGTTAACTTTGAGAAAATTAAATTTTTGATTTTATTTGTTACGATGAAAATATTTCAGTTTTTTTTTAATATTGCTTGATAGCTTTGTTAAGTATTAAATATTTATTAATAAATATTTTTTATTAACCTTCAATTTCTATTAACCTCTGCAATATCGTGTCACACTCGTGACAAGCACTGCAAGTGGAGTCTGATTGAACAATCAAAGCTGTAAAAAAATCACTAAAGAACATTTTAAATTAATTTCCAGTAAATGGACCGAACAAATCTCGCACATATCGTATGAGAAAAAAAGTGAAACAGGAAGAATTTTAAAAATTAAATGAGCAATTAAATTTATTCATCAACAGAACCAGAGTTTCGGGGAAAAGTGATATAGGTTATTCCGAGGAATATTGTAAAGCAAAATTAGATTACTTTGTACGAATTCTGTCCTATTTGGCTTCGTTTGCACAATTTTATAAAGTTTGCAAGAGAACAATTTCAATACAGAAATTAATCGACGCTATTTGCTGTAGATTTTTAATATTCAATATTAAAAGATTTGTGATGACGATGTCGATAACATAGCTCGGTTTCAGTGAATACAGAAGGGTGAAATACGTGACAAAATTTTAATAAACCGTCAAAACATTTTTGTTACTAAATGAATTGCATTTTGCAGAAAGGAAGTGCTGTCGATCGCAGGTATAATCACAGCACCACTGACATTGTAATTTTCTCATTTTCAAGTCCTCAAACTACAAAATTTACAACCCTTTAAATTTCAAGACTGAAAAATATTATCAGTAGTGGAACTACTAAATCTTTAACTTCCCAAATTTCCAAATTCACAAGTTTTCAAATTCTAAAATTCCAACCCCTTAAATCACCAAATCCACAAATCTCCAAATCCCAAAATTATCAGACCAAGACCTTTCGATCCCTGCATCCCCAAACATTCAAATCCCAGAATCCCTAAACCACCAAAGCTAAATCCCCAAATTTATCTGCTTATCCTCCAAAGTCACTCAATTTCACCGTCCACACAAGTTCACATAGTATTCACAATTTGTCACCAACGAAAGGAGTCAAGCTCGTAACAGTGAGCGTACTTCGGTGGTGTTGATAAGGCGTTAGATAAACCGATCGATGGAATTCGAGGACGAATCGTGTCGAATCGTTTGGTGGAAAAAGACGGGGCAGGTTTTCCGCGCGGAAATGGAAAAGTTCCGAACTGCCTCGCTCCGGCTGGTATCTCGTGTTTATTCGAAAAGTTTTCGAACTTTATGCAAATCCGGCGCATCCGAGGACGGCCAACGGGACTGCTGGTGCTGCCACTACTGTTGGCGTGCTTCGTTACCGTGAATCGTCGAGATATTCCCACCTCCGTCCGCCGCCTCCTCTCGAGGGTACACTCGCAATCTCCATTGTTTCGCGAAGGAAACAGGGGTCAGAGAGCCGGGAACGTGCTGGAACTTCTTCGACATACTTTCATCCGGATTAATTAATTGCCTCTTCCGTTTTACTCGCTCCACCGCTGCTCCTGAGGGCTCTCTTCAAACTGGCGGGGAGCTGATCTCCGGATCGTTGAAAACGTATCGGCCTAGACTTCATTTAATTCCCTCCCTCCTTTTCGATTCGTTTCATTCCGTTCTCTCCTCTTTTTTTTCGCGGGAGTTAACAATTTTTAAACGAGAGGTAGCTTCATGTTTTTTTTCCTTCGTATGGTAACATCTTGAAGCCGCCGCCGGTTAATGAGCTCCCCGTCCGGGGGAGTTTAATTAAAACCGACGATTAAGAGTATCGCGAAATTTCGATTATCGTCTATTGATGGTCGAGCTAATTAAGCGGAAAATTGAATCGAATCGCTGCTGGCCATAATTGCATGATTGTATGAATTATTCAAAAGGGAGTGAAATTTCGCGGAACGAATTTCGAGATTCTCGTCTGGCGGAAAAATGTTGAACGGAAATTCTCGTTTTTGTCTATTTTTCAGCAGGGAATTAGAACGTTTATTGGGTGATTAACGAACCATCAATTTTATCGAATTTCTTTTTCATTCGCTTATGGGAATTTTTCGGAAAAATGGGATACGTAAATGCTGTGGTAGAGAAACGTTTGGCTTCATGAATTTAGTTATGCAAAGCCAGCGGGCAAATTTGACTTTTAATTTTATTGTGCTTCGTCCTTTTGAAATTCGTCGGCGATTCGTTGTAGATTTTACTAACGGTGCAGTGTTGGGCTGAAATTGTTTTAAAATAGTTTTAATCTTTCTCAAATTGTTGACCGTAGAAAAAAAATAAATTAAACAACCTGTACATTATTATTTCATAAAAGATTTAAATTTGTGTATAATTACAAATGAAAGTATTATTATAAAGTTATCGATGAAGTACTAATACTATATTATATGTCTATAAACAATTTTCACAATTTTTAAAATTATACTAAATGTGACAATTGGGTATTTGAAACTGATTCTTCAAAGCTTAATAAGGTTAATAATATATTGAAATGTTAATAAACAATTGTATAATAATGATTGTATTTGAAATCATAAAAATTGCGTCAAAAATGAATAATGTTACGCCAAATAAATGTACTAAAGGAAGATTTAGGATGAACGAATTTTGAAACAGAAATGTCATTCTGAGACGTCCTTTTTGTTTCATTTCATAAATAGCTGCTGTCTGCCGTATCCATCTGCAGACTACTGCGAAAAGTGTAGCCCTCTAGAATAGTACAATGTAACCAGCGAGGTGTAACTCCTAGTGAGACGAATATTGCTCGTTCAGGCTGTTTCGCTTCCACCATTTTTCCAACCCCTACCTTCATCTGCGCTATTATCCTTCGGGATTAAAAAAGGTCCTTTGCTCCCAGTCAACGCAAGTCATTGTAATCAGCCAACAAATGAAAATGTTCATGGAAGCTTATTGTTGAAATAGTTGACCGGTTCAGATAAAATTTTTATCGATGTTTTAGTTGTTTTTTTCTCTCGGTAACAAGTTGTGTTAGTGCTCACCATATTTGTGTATCATATATTGCGATTCACATTTCTGTTCTATAGTTTTGTTTCTGTGTTTTTAATGGAGACTGTCACAGTAGAAATAGTCAGATTTAGATAGAAATATTTTAGCAAAACAATTTTGTTATACAAATTCAATGAATTCGTCTGAAGTGAAATAAAGTTGATGTCACTGAATGGGACACGTTCCTCGCTATAATACGTAGAATAAATTATAGAACAAGAATACGTTGAAGCACGGAATAAACACAAGGGACAGGACATAGTTCGAATGGGTTGAATTCGGCTTTCATCAGAGCAATGGTTCTCACGAAGGCGACCGAATCCGCGTGCAGTTTCCGCTCCGCAAAGTGACCGAAGTCGAGTGCAGGGCAAAGCCAGCTGAGTGCAAGAACGTCGCGGGATATTTGGCCGACTTGGAGTGCAGTTTAGAACTCGAGTCAACTTACTGTGCGCCGGTTGCTTCGGCAAACTGTACTATTGCGCGTGTACTTTTCGCCAATTCGAACGGATGCTTCGCTAAATTTATCTTATCTCCTCCTCCCTTTCAAATTATCCAGAAATTAGAGTGTGCAATTTTGGTTTACTTGCCAACAAGACGAAACGCTCGCTAACAAGTCGAAAATACGTCTCGAAAAACGTACATAAGTTTGCTAATTAGATTCGGTAAGTTTTGTAAGACACTCTACATGTATTTTTAGTGTCAATCTGTTTTATACAAAATACTTTTAGTATCAGCAGTTTGTTTATGGAATGGTCATATGTAAGGAAGCTATGTACTATCAAGTTTCAATTGACGTTCATAAATTACGTATCATCTATCACCTAACTTCGTATCATACAGGAGTGGTCTTGTAACATCGAAATCCTTCTCAAGACGTGTTAACGTAGTATCATGGTGTTTTTTGATAACTTACTTCATATCAGACATAATGTTTGTAACCTGAGCTAATTTCATATCACACATGAGGTCTATAAACTAACAGCACCTCATATCACACATGAGGTCTATAACCTAACAACCTCACATCACACATGAGGTCTATAACTTAACATAACCTGATATCACACATGAGATCTATAAGGTCTCACATGAGGTTAGGTTATAGATATACGACTACTCATGTATGATATGAGGTTATGTATCAAATAACATCATGATGCTACGTTAACCCATAATCTTGCATTTTTTAATGCATATCGAATTTATTTCTTTCAATTTGAAATGTACGTACAATACGTATGATAAGTCGTACATATTGAGAACGTTATGAATTTGGTTGAAGTGTTCGAAGAATGTGGTTCGAAGAATTCATTTGGATGTCACCACAAGACCACTTGATGCCGAAGAACATAATATGAATCTGTAACTCGTTTGACTTGCATGGGCAAGTTTGTCGCGAAGAAAATTCACGGATGACTACATGCGAAGACAGGTGCCGTAAATTCGGTGAATTCGATTGCGAGTTCGAATCACGTTTGGGACCGATAGTCTCGCGAGTAATCAAAACGCTCGACGTTGAGCGAACGATGCACGCCGTTCTGTCGTGAACGCGATTCTTATTCGATTTTCTCGTGTTTTCCGGCAAATCGGGAACTCGACTGACACCGTCATCAAATTTCTCTCGCAGAATACGATTTTCGTTTCGCGAACGTCGATGAGATCTTGACGCGCACGTCACGCACGGAAAATTACCAGCGGCTGCTTGATGGAAAAGAAATACCGCGAAAAGCCTTTGAACGTCGGGCTTCTCCGTTTCGATGGTTAAGGGATGAAACGCGAAAACGGTGTCAATTTCTGTTTCGGGGACGTGAATTGTAATATTGGAATTGTAAGATGAAGGGAGAGTCACATTTCAATTTAATTTTTATTCAATTTAATTTTTTTTAACAAGTTGAAATTTATGAATTAAGGTATATATCAAGTTTATGTACATTACTAAAAGTATAGGATTATATTCAAAAAGAGGTATTTGTGTAAATAAAAATATTTTGAATACAGCTTATGTAACTGCATTAATTCAATGTATAATATAGTAATTGCATTTTAAATTCAAAATACAGTATAATATAGCAGCCTAAATTCGAAATACAATATCAGTGTAAGCCATCCCCGTCAAACAGAACGCAGTAAATCGATGTGAATGTGCCTGTCGAACATAAACGTCTCCCGTCATTATCATCGACCAATATCGTGGCAGTAGGTGCCATTAATTGCACGAGGCCAATAAATGCACGTGGTGCATCCTTTGGGATGGAATTGCATCCGCGAGGGCTCCTTTGCCGCTCGATTCACGCTCGCTCCGTGTTAATTTAACGAAAATTCATTAACGTCGAGATGCAGCCTCTTCGAGAAGTCTACGATGCCCGGGCACAGGGTGTTGGCAGCCTGTGAAGATCGGGCACGAATACGTCCTCTGGGCGAAAATTTGATTATACGCCTCGTATCGTCGCGATTGCAGTCAGATTGTTTGAACGAGTTTCCATCGGAACGAGAAGTTTCAAGGGTTAACTCATTAAGCATCGATAAGCATTGAATTTTGTTGTTCAATTATCTCTTGTCAGTTGTTAAACAATTTTATAACGTTATTCAATAGATTTTTATACTAAAGTTTTAAGCAGTTCAAAATAAAGTTTTGAGCGGTTCAAATATTAACATACTTTGCATTAGAAAAATTAATTCAACTACTCGACGAGGAAAAATTTCAAATTATTTCTACTCCATAATTTTCCATATATATTCGAATCAAATATTTTAACAACCGTAATACCGTTTCATTATCCGAATATAATTCAATTGCCTTTCTTAAACAAATATTTCTGCACAATTTATTCCATCGCTAAGTAAATCCATAAAATTTGAACAGCTCATTATTTTCACGAGTATAAAAACCTCACCGTGGATCTTGATGATCGAATTAGCAAGTAATTTCATTCGCTGGAAACCCGTAGGTCCATTACCAAGATAAAGAATCCAACAGCCACAGTTGGAAATAATAAAATTATCTCACGTTTTACCGGTCCCTACGTGAACACGCGGAAAACGTGTTAGAGCAATCGAACGTTCTTTCTTTAAAACGATCGCGATTAGACGTGGAATTTCCGGGATCGAAGCAAAACGAGAGGAACGTGTCGACAACCGGGCTTAAAGTTCTCAAGTCACGTAAGGACTTCTTGTCGTTGGGTTCACAATGGTCCCGTGACCTCTGACCTGCCTTCTGAGCATGTCACTTCTCACGCACCTTCATTTTACTTTGAATTTTCACGTCGTCGCGAACTGCTTAAAAATCGACCACGATGGGTAAACGTTTGTCGACCAATTTTAAACTTTTTGACATAAAAATGCTATGCTGAAGTTAAATGTATGTTGAATGTTAGATATAATACGCTTTTTATTGGGATATTAAAAAGTTATTAACCAAGGGGTTAATAGTTATACGTCTTCTGTTTTAATAAATAAATGTATGTGTAAACAGAATACCTCTTTCATCGTAAAAATACAAAAAACGTGCCATCCAAATTGACAACGCAGTTCAGCGAAATTAGCGATGCAACTCATGGATTCTCGCCGCCAATACAACAAATTCAGTAGGTTGAAGGGTGCAAGGTAGATTAGGAGGGGTGTAAAGGGGTTGGAAAAAGCCGGTCGGATATATTGGATGGAAAGTACGTATTTGGCGATGGTCCAGCCGCTGTCTGCACGCTTGGCGTGTCCATTATTCCATTAGCGGTTACCGTGTTAACTCTTTATTGCCAGTCGGTATATGAGCCACTGTTCTTCATCCTCGCCGAGAGGACGTTTAATGTCCACATTTTCCTGGGATTACCGTAAAACCGTTCCTGTACTGGCAACACCGCTATACGGATAGGGTTGTTCCTTTAGCATCCCCCTCTTACGTTTTCACGCGCGATAAATGCGGGAATTGAAATTTCTTCAATAAACCACACTCCATTTCTTTTAAGTTATAACATCTCTATGGTTAGCACACTTCTTTCACATTTTTATCGATACTTGATAATCATAATTACGTAATTCTTATTATAATAATTGCAACACTGGAAGAATTAATATTTTGGACATTTTATGCAGTTATGAGTTGGTTCGTTTCAAATATGTTTTTAAATTGTTTTTAATTTACAAGATACTTGTAAGTATAGCATGAAATATGAATATACTTGGTTCATTTGAAATATATTTACAAATTATTTTTAATTTACAAGAACCTTGTTGTAGGTATAGTATGTGTTATCAATATGCTTGGTTTATTTGAAATATATTTCAAAATTATTTTGAATGTACAAGACACTTGTTATAAGTATAGTATGAAGTATGAACGTACTTATTTTAAGCATAGGTATTTTGAAATTCAATATGAATGATTTAAAAGTGTACTCATAAATATTTTTACACTTTCAAATTATTTATTCTCAATCTAAAAAATTGCTGTACTAGAAAATATAGTAAAACAATGAACAATTGTGAAATGAAAGGATAATTGATTAATATCGCAATATTTCGTACAGAATTCGCAGTTCGATCGAAGATTTTGAAATTCGGACGCTTTTATGGCTTTTTCGAGTATCACAGTGGTAGCGCAGCGGAACACAGTGATTTTATTGCCGTGGAAAACGAATTCGATGTCAGCAAAATTGAGATCCTCTTTGTGCTCGCAGAAAGCACGAATTTTTCGGGCCAATTTACTTTTTATTACAAATTACGGACGCTGCATACATACGCGTGATTCCGAAAGGCAAAGCGAAATCACTACGTTGATTAAATGGCTGCTGCACGTTTTTTCAGTCGAAGGAAACGCGAAGTTAACCCAACTCGTCGCAAAAAGTACGGGTCTAAATGAAAAATTCATTACGACTGAAGATCCGACGAATATACGCTTTGAAAATTTACGCGAAACTCTTTGGGCAGAACGCAAAGTTATAGACTGCAGCAAAATGCCTTTGTCAGGGTCTTTTAGTTTGGTTCAAACACAACTTTATAAATACGCGTGTTTTAACCGATTTAAACTAATTACACCTGAAAAGAACCTGGTGAAAAATATATTTTTATTCTGACTACTTTTGAAATTTCAAATTGATTTTACAAATTTTAATTAACGAAGACGAAAGAAAATTTTGTGAAAAGCAGGAGATACATATATGGGTATTTACATATGTGAATAAAGTTGTGCCGTGTAGAACCTTGGCCGAAACCACTTGTTTCTATTATCTTTTATTATTCAAGAGACTTGTCTTTTTTGGCTCAAACTTTCATATGTAATTTTCATGCACGAAAAGAGATTAAATATTTAATTATTTATAAATGTATATTTAATATGGAGGACAGAAAAATACGGAAGATAGAAAAACTTGAAACATCACGAAAATTATGTGAATAATTCAAAGTACATAAATTATTAGATTACAAAATTACCTTGATATTTTTAATATATTATGAGACTTATTACAGACACTTATTTTTCATTTGTTTATTCCTTTGCATAAAATGAATTGAATTTTTTGTATATTCAAAAATGTCAGAATATTTGGCTAAAAATGCACTGACAGTGATTTATAAAATTTCATATAAAATTTGTTTGAATTACTAATACAGTAAAATGTAAAATTGTTAATATAAAAGATGTGGTATGATATTTGATTCGCAAACACTATTAAATCAGGGAGCTTTAGTTTTACACGTCAAACAGGAACAAAGAGGTACGAATTCTTTTATTCCCAGGTATGTAATTTTGAAATATTATTCGACAACGAACGCGCACGAAACTTCTATAAATCATAATTAAATAGCTTTTGTCGATGCTTATTAAACATAACTCGTGCGCCTACGGTAAACGCATAATATAATAAAAGCATCATTTTTCAGCTGCGTTTTTTGTCAAAACTCAAGAGAATAAAGTTTTCACGGTCGAACGTTTTCATAGGTATAAATACCAAACAATAATTCTTCATTAATCGAGTTTCCATTGTCGAAGTGAAACTTTGTGCACGTTTTTTTCTCTCGTACCCGATGAATTACGTTAGCACGAGTAAAAAACATAGCTGCAATTTTTTTTTCCATAATTTCCACTTCTCATTTTACCTTCTGAAAAAAAAACGTAGGAATATTTTACAAACTTTGAAATATGCTGCAAGATTTACGGATGCAATTACAAATAAACCTTCGTATTTGTATAAATCTCTTTGACGTTTAATATTTGTTGCATTTGATTCGTAATGCAAACAGATTATTGAATTAATCAATCATCGATTATATAAGCTGAGAGAATAATCGTTTTCAATCATTTTCGTACTATTTCATTATGTATTGCTAATAAAATGTTCGGCATTATTAATGTCGGTAGCAGACTCGTTGAAATTGGTTGTGATAATTAACAATATTAAATTAGAAATACGATTATAATTGTATCTACTGTCCAACGGAGGAATAGCCTCGGGCTGCTTTTCTGTCATATATATGATCCAATTTTAGTCCGCTTTCGTGTTAATTATACTAATTAATTCGGTACCTTTCTTATTTTAATTTCAAACTTTTAAACTTTTCAATTTTAAAATTTAAAATTTACGCATCTTCAAATATTCAAATTTTCAAATGTTCTCGTTCCTGAATGTTATATCCATACATCTCCAAATTTGCCAATTCTCAAACCCTCAAATTTTTACATTTCTAAATTGTTACGTCCCCTAGTTTCTGAATTTCCAAATTTCCAAGTTATCAAATTCTCAAATATACAAAGCCTCAAATCCTCAAACTTCTAGAAGTCCCAAATTCCAAAATTCCCAAATCCCTAAATTCCCAAATTCCTAAATTCCCAAATCCCTAATTTCCCAATTCCCAAATTCCCAAATCCCTAAATTCCCAAATTCCTAAATTCCCAAATCCCAAAATTCCCAAATCCCTAATTTCCCAAATCCCTAATTTCCCAAATTCCCAAATTCCCAAATCCCAAAATCCCCAAATCCCAAAATTCCCCAATTTCTTCAGTTCAAAGTTCCTAAACTCCCAAAATTTCTAAATTCCCAAAATTCCCGATGCCTCATCTTCCCAAGTTCTCATACCTAATCCCAAAATTCTGAATTCCAATAAATTGCTCCTTAGTACAAAGCAACTAAACTTGAAAGAAGTGCCATCGTGGCAAATGTCATCCAGAAAAACGGTACACAATGTCCGACATCAAGAGTCCGTTACTCTAAAAACATTTACGTTCATTAACTGAATTATTTGGAAAGAGGTACGCAAGTGGCCTCGTTCGCCAAATCAAGCAAAAGAAGGAGCAGCAAGCACGCGTTCGGAAGAAAAATATTGACCCTTGTTTCGCGAACTTCCCTCGAATTAAGAGGATGGAAAGAACGGGAAACAGAAGAAACGGAGCACAAAGAGGAAGCTTAAAGCTTCGAATACATAGAACCCAAGCGGGTTTCCTCGAAAAAAGAAAAATCTTTCGGTACTGAACACGCATTTTATGCACGAATCTCTCTTCCGATTGTTTTTTCAATCTTTCTTACATCGAGGTTGGCTCTCAGGCAGATTCGAGATCTTTCACCCTGTTCTTCTTTCGCACCCTCGAAGTCAGTCGGCTTATTTCCTTAGTCGCGACACGGTTGTTCGTCGATCTGCGTTTTCTCGTTTTCGTCGACCACGGTATCTCGTTTCGTTTCTCCAACGCAGAATTTCAAGTTTCAAAAGTTTTTGTTCCCGTGGATGGTTCGTTTTCAAAGAGGATTTTTATTTAAGTCCTTGAGAGCATTAAGGGACGCTTTCTCTCGATGAAATTTTATGATAAACTTTACCGCGAGAAAGAACTTTTGTTTGCGTGTAAATCCGATTTCATAGGTTTCGAAATGTACTAGATATCAATTGTTACAATTATTTTATTTACTTTCATATTTGTAGTTCTTTTTATTAATAAAATTGAAAAGGGTTATTACAAATGTTATATCGGTTCATTTTTTTATGGTACATTTCGATTTGAGGTTAGCTTTTCTAGTCTTAAGATACACGTGTTATAAGTTACAATTTACAATAATTTATCTTAATGTGCTTAATTATTAATGTTACTTATATAGAATTAAGTACATTTACAAATTCCATATTTTATAGAATCATAAAAAGTGACACTATTTGTTGACTGTGTAAGTTCTTCATCAATCTTTCTAACATAAAATGGCTTCCATAAATTCGACCACTAATTTCTGACATTCTGCGAGACTTCTAACAACAAAATAATTAAAGCAACAAAATGGCCGATTACATAGAACCACAATAAAATGGCCGATCACTAGTTCCACTAATGACCGATATTAAAACCTATAAGTCCACATTATTCCTACAAAAATGTATCAAAGTAACATCAAAAGAAATACCTTAAATTAACAAATCCAATAAACGAAACCACAGTTAAATTTCCACAAACATTGAAAGACATAACCTAAAATTATTAATTCTCGTAGCCGTTTGAATCAATTAAACTCCATTCATGCAGATATGAATCATGGAAGTCACGCGATCAAAAGGATTCTTTCTCTCAAATTTTCCAGAACTTTTCCTCAACTCCTTTTTTCTTCCACCGAACGTTGTAGCTTTCGTGTTTCGCGAAGTTACGTTACACCGCCACACCCGGGATAACATCTCGGTTGCGTGTCCTGTTTATTCGACTCGCCTTCCATTTTCAAGCAAGAGTTTCCTACCCTCGTTACAGAGCAACCCCTAACAGGCAGACACCCTGCGGTTCGAGCAGTTTCGTTTTCGAATTTCACCGTCTGTTCGCGCACGATTTTCGTCGCGAGAATTCTCGGCCAACTTCCATCGACATTCAACGAATTACAGGGATCAGAAATAGGGAACATGGGCCGGAATTTATTCATGGTTTCTCTTCGGGAGTGTTGCAAGGGTATCCTGCGAAACTGAATGGAAACTCGTTCGATTGCATGAGGCTTTTCGGATGCTGGCTGAGAACGGGGGATGGAAATTGAAAATTTGATGGTGTTCGAAACCGGTGCTTTCCTTCGTGCCGAACAAGCATTGTTTTATTTTCTGGAAACAATTGAGCTGGTACAGAAAATTGGGTGATCATCTTAGTGATTTTCAGTTTGACCAGTCAACTATTAGCTTCGTTAAATATTTATCAGACTCTCTTCTTGAGCAAGCTATAACAAAAGTAATATATTAAATTATACATTAAAGTTATTATGTACAGAAACGTCTTAGTTTGGTACTGAAGGAATTAATGTTCAGGAATGATTTTAAGGGTAGCTAAATCTTCATTTTTGAATGCACCTTTACCTTCATTCTTTTTCTGTAATTACTCCTAGAAGAAATCGTAACGTACATAAATAATACTAATATCCACGCGCAACATTTGGTCGATGAATTTTAACTAAATATATATGTAAGTACACGTGTGAGTATAAACTATACATATGTGTGTCACTTTCAGTCTACCCTACAAATACTACTGTACCTCACATATGAAAGTATCCATCAAATCCTTGGACGATTATTTCTCCCCACAAATTAGAAACGTATAAGATGAATGACAAAGTCGTGAGTCGAAATAAAGCACTGAACAGTATTGAAAAATGTCATTAAGAAACAAGTGCACCCCGTACGGTTTTGTCAGTACTTCCAGCAATTTCATGTGAACACATGTGGCTACTGGATACAGTGGTTCCTCCATTATCCTGGAAATAGAGTGTTCATAGTGGTGAAAGGAAGGCAGTGTTGGCTTGCGAGGAGAAATTGTCTGGTTCGATTGTCAGAAATGTAATAATCTGCGGCGAAGTGCAATCGCTTGCACTTCCCTCGCCGAGCATTGTGTCGGCTCTTATGTAGCCCCGATACTTGGCCAGTTCCTTGTAAATTGAGTTTTATTCGGTCGTTCGAGCGAATTGGTCGAGCGAACGCGTGATGAGTCGCTGAACGATGGCGACAATCAGGGTACCGCCATTTTCTCTTATAGAAAGGATGCTCCGAAGACTGCTGGTTATTTTAGAGCGATCTGAAATGATGGGCAATTATGTCCGCGAGGATATATGGACGTGTGAGGTTGGGGATTTGAGGAATTTGGGAGATGGGAGTTTGGGAATTTAAGAATTGGGAATGTAGGGATTTGAAAAAATAGGGATTCGGGGATGTAGGGATTTGAGGATGTAGAGATTTGGGGATGTAGGGACTTGGGAGTTTAGAGATTTGGGGATGTAGGGATTCGGTAATTTAGGGATTTGGAAATTTAGGGATTCGGAAGTTTAGGGATATGGGGATGTAGGGATTTGGGGGTGTAGGGATTTAGGAATTTAGGAATTTGGGGATGTAGGGTTTTGGAAATTTAGGGATTCGGGAATTTAGGGATTTGGGATTGTAGGGATTTGGAGATATAGGGATTTGGGGAATTCAGAAATTTGGGAATGTAGAGAATTGGGGATTTAGGGATTTGGGGATATAGAGATTTGGGAATATAGGAATTTGGAAATTTAGGGATTTGGGGGTGTAGGGATTTAGAAATTTAAGGATTTGGGAATATAGAGATTTGGAAATTAATTTCCAAACTTGGTTATATAGGAATTATTTGATGTAAAGATTTGAGGAAATTAGGAATTACTGTAATGTGCCGTACGTGACAATTGGAATAGCGAGGCTGAAAATGTCAACGCAAGGCGTTACTGTCTGACCACCTACTGCCCTCAATCTACTTACCACGGGCATACCTTTTACTTTGACTCGACTTCGCGCCTCGTGGTATGACATCTGTACATCCCATCATCAATTCTCATGTCTCCAAAAAAAATTTGCAATATCGATAAAACCTTGAAAGAATATATTCGCAGCGATAAAGAGTGAACGCCACAAAGAGTCAAGCAGCGTTAACTACACGAATTATCGCGGAATCGTCTTGGACTGAAGCGGTGTTTGCAATGCAACAACGTAGATATCCGTTTCATCCCGCGGAGAGCAATTTCAACGGAGAGTAATCGCTTCCACGAAGTCATATCGCGACACGAATCGGAATTGTTCACGGTAAGTAGGTGTACAAGCCGCTTGTTCGCGGCTCACCGGGAAAACTTTCGCCGCGCACGCAATCTCGACAATTGTCTAAACTTGTCGTCTACCGTATATCGAGAAGTCGAGCGGCGCATTCGGGACGGGCTGAAATATCTAGAAAGACTCCCGATACGAAAGCTCGGCGAAAAGCTCGCTCGAGAACGCCACTCAGAGTTCCACGAGTGCCCGCCTGCGCACGTTTCGTCGTTTCGCTTCGACTACTTCTGCACGGATTTCGCGAAAGACAATCACCTTTCTCCTACCATGCGAATCATGCTGAAATTCAAAATGCTCTTAGAGGCTGTTCTACAACTTATACTTTGAAATTTTTAGATTTTTTAGTTTATTTATTTCGTTCATTCTTTTAACCCTTGGCACTCCATAATTTCTATTGCCTCAACTCTTTAATTTATAAAATAGATTAAGGAAGAGATTCTGAAATGCAACAGGACTATGTAATAAATATATTTTTCAGATTTGTCGAATTTATTATTATAAATATAAATGAATGAAAATATATATATTCAATCAATGTATTTATCAAAATTATAAGATCCAAGAGAAATGTGATGTCGAGCCACGCGCGAGATAGGAGTGCAAAGGGTTAAGTGCCATCTTACCTTCATTTCATATTCCTAAATTTCCAATTCTGGTAATTTCCTAAATATCCAAATACCTACATTCTCAATCCCTGAATTTACAATTTATATGCTTCTACTCCACTACATCCCCAAGTCCATATGCCTCTAAACCTCTACATCCAAACCTACCTATATCCTACATACTGCACTCACCGAAATTAAAAATTAAATTTGAGAAGCTATGTGGTAGAAATAATCTCACGAATATCGAATGCAAGATGCATCGTATCCGATTGAAGGGGATTCATTTCTATTTAACGCGTAACTGCTGCGTATATTGATTTCAGCGTGTATCTCACGAACGTGTATGTAGGTCAGCCGCTAATGTATCGGTGTATTCTAATATTTCGCAGGTGAACGCTAAATCAAGTATCGATTAGAACGATCCACCGAAGGTGGAACACGCTTTCCTATCGCCTCGTTCTAATTAAATCGTCCCATATGGTATTACGTTCGAAACGCAATCAACTCGAGATACGTACCTCGAAAGTAATGGAATTTCTTTTTTACCGTGTCCACCGTGAGCATAAATTAATCTCCTCTGGGATATTTTGGTTTCATTCCCGGAGAATCGCTTCTCTTATGTTTAACTTCGTTCGATATTAAGGATTCGCGCCTCCGAATCGAATCTACATTATCGTGATTCATTCGCGGCCTCTCGCGTGCGGGTTAATTAAATTTTGCGACGAATACCGTGAATGCCATCTGAACGGCAGTTCATAGCGTGTTTTAACGCGTGGAGAAATAATTAAGATGGAATCGTTAATGACGTCCTGGTATTTTACTAATTGAAAACCTGGCTTCTAAATCGATTTTAGATATTCCAATTTATTGGTTTTTGTATTAATACATATTTTCGTAAGGATTTGTTTTAAATTAAAAATATTGATTTGTATTATAGATATCGATGAGTACAAATATTTTGTCAATCGATTATTTATTTTCAGGAGTTATTCATTTTTAGTAGAAATTGCTACGTGATGAATGATTCTGTTTTTCAATTTATTTATCCTCTAAATAAATTTCTGTGAATTTATGGTTAATGTTTGCTTTTAAGTTATAAATGATTGATGGATTCTTGTTAAATGAGTTCGTCAATGTTGAATTGATAGTGCTCTATGAGCTTTCTAATCGGCTTAGTAATTATAGTTTCGCTGATAAGCACTATCGATTCTGTCAAATATAATTTATAGCTTCGGAAACTTCACAAATTATTCAGCATTCGCCAAACGTGTTTCAGTATTAGCTTAATACGTTTAAAATATTTAAAAATCACTGGTTTCGTGTTTTAATTAACTTATATTTATATTTCACTAATGTGTTTAAATATTAAACTTAAAAGTCAGATATTTCACAAACATGTCCGAGTTGAAATGTGTCCAGTTAACATTATACTGTCATCTTTTTAAATCAAATTACTACCTTTCATCATAAAATGTTTCCAATAAAATTTATGAAACATACATGTCTTACTTTGCCACTATCCGTTTTAATTAAAGTTCAACCATTTTATATTAGAGACATTGATGGAAGGTTCATACAGTTGTTTCAATTTAAGCTACAAAATGGTGCATCACTCATGCTATTTTATGTCATCAATTATTCAATCCCAAAAATGTCAATGAATAACACTAATTACAAAAAGTATCGTTTTAAAAAAGAATGAAAAAAATATCAACGTAAAATTCACGGATTATCACTGATCTTTAATACGGCATTTTGCAGTGCTTTCATGATATCAAATTATGTCAGACCTTGGATTCTCTCGAAATAAACCATTTTGATATTCAGCCATGTAACGCATACCGAATTTCATAATTTCTGTTGTAAATGCACGTCTTCCATCATACAACGAATGAATTAATTCACAAAATCCCGTCCAGCTGGTTACATTTCGCGAACATCCCTCCGTAAGACGCTTCAGAAACAACCTGCTCAATTATAAACATGAAATTCCCCACAATTTCACGTACGACCGTGCGTACGCTCGTAACGACCAGCTTGTACGCTTGAAAGTTTAACAATCTTGTTAACGTCGCTGGTGCGCTCGGCTTCTCACGGATTCTGTTACGAATTCGAATTCCTCCATGATTTCGCTGGTTTGTTTAATTGAAATACGTCAAAATTCCACGTTTCACGCATCTTACTTCCAGCTTGAAATATCTTGTATACTGTTCATTTCTATAATGCTGCATTTTAATTGCTTCGCACAGCACAAGGAATCAACGTGCACAGGAATATTGTTCTGTCTGAAAAAAATTAAAGTCGTATAAATTTCTTAGGCTACACTAATTAAAAAGAACTATTTATAGCACATTATGTATTTCATCGTACTGAACAATCTTTATGGAAAACATTTTTTAATATCTTCATCTTTTCGTGAGATGTTCAAGTTGTCTTAAATGGAATGAAGGAAATTATCCGAATAAAACTTGTTCTATTTTGGAGAGGAAGTAATTTAATATAATTGGTGTTAGTAGATCAACAATTGAACAGATAAATGTATTCATAGATTCAAATTATTCACCCAAAATTGTCATTTCATAATACGTCTTAAAAATTGAGACCCTTCATAATCGTTTCCCGAAGAATATCAAAACGGCAGCCATTTTTAGAATCGTTTTAGCGCAAAATTAAAGTGAACCAAGCAGTGAATTCCTAATAACTTAATAGTTACCAAAAGAGCATTTTCAACAAATGAATCTCTCGAAAATATATGAGATGATGTATGCATTTATAGATTAAAATTGATCACCTCGCATAATCACTTCATAACAGTCACTAAAAATTCAGATCCATCATAATCGTTTTCCTCACAATCTCTATACCGGTATCTTTAAAATAGTTTCGGCTCCAAGTTAAATTCAACTAAGCAGTGAATTCCTAATGATTAAACAGTTACAAAAAGTGTACGTTCAACAGAAATTCTTTCTCTCAAATATTCGAGAAGATAATTTTTACAGATTAAAATTGCACACAGTTACATAACCTTAAAATTCAAATCCACCATAATCGTTTCAACTCCAAGGTAAACTGAACAAAAAGCGAATAGCCGATAATAGAATAGCCACTAAAAGCATATTGTGAACAAAGTAATCCGCGTAAACATTTTCGAAACTGAAAATACTCGCAGAAGGAGAAATTTCACGGCAAGCAACGGCGAGGAGAGCGTAACAATTTTTGGAATGCAACCGGTCGCATCGAATGAAACGTAATCTTCTCTCGGTAACGGTACACGATGCGCACGTTGAATACGCGTGCAGCTAGTATCTTTTATTTTCCAATGCCGAACGTGGGCATTTTAATGTCGGATTACGAACGAAGATTGCGCACCGCCCGTTCCTCTTTCGTCCCTGCCTTTTTTCTCCTGTTCGCAATTCACGTAATGTTTCGCCGCTCCCGACACCATTAGCACGTTCCACGCTTACGTTGTTCCTGTCTTCGGCCATGGAACGTGCTCTACCTTTATTAATGAACGGTTCAATATGTAATTTCAAGTCGTACCCGCGATACAACGATAATGAGTATTAGCACGTATCGTTTAGTACGTGATCATGCCAAGCATGTGTGGCCATTCTAGGGGAAATATTTATGCTTGGAGAAGATGAGGGTTGATTTCTTCTAGTGATTTTTCATACCTGGGAAATTAGACGCTTTACAGATGGCAGACTTTTTAATTCCTAAGGAAACTTGGGGACTTAACATTTGGAAACGGATTCAGAGATTTTGGGGATTTGGGAATTCGGAGATATGGGGATTAGGAAGTTATCGGAATTGGAAATTTTGGGATTTGGGGATGTAGGAATTTGGGGATGTAGGCGTTTGGGAATGTAGGGATTTGGGGATGCAGAGATTTGGGAATGTAGAGATTTGGGGATGCAGGGATTTGGGGATGTAGGGTTTTGGGGATGTAGGGTTTTGGGGATGTAGGAATTTTGGAATGTAGGCCTTTGGGAATGTAGGGATTTGGGGATGCAGGGATTTGGGGATATAGGAATTTGGAGATGTAGGGATTTGGGAATGCAGGGATTTGGGGATGTAGGGAATTGGGGATATAGGCGTTTGGGAATGTAGGGATTTGGGGATGCAGGTATTTGGGGATGTAGGGATTTTGGGATGTAGGGATTTGGGGATGTAGGAATTTGGGAATGTAGAGATTTGGGGATGTAGGGATTTGGAAATTATTAAAGTTAGAAATTTAGGAATTTGGCGATGAACAGATTTGAGAATGTAGGAATTGGGGAATCTAGAAATATGGAAATTTAGAGATTTGAACATTTGTTGAATTAAAAAATTAGCGAATCCATAAATTTGCTAATTTATGATCACAACAATACTCTATTTTGTATCATATGTTTCCACGTCTTACATCGCCACGAATTATACTACTTCGCGTACTACTGTTTTCCAATCTAAAAGTAATAGTTTCAAAAGATTAGTGTCTCCTTAAAGTGCTCCTTCATAAATATAACGAAAAGTTTCACCATAAACGAAATTTCTTCGGATGATTTATTTTGGTTAATGAAATCCCGGCCATGATCTATTGCTCAATTACTTCGCGTAAGTTAATTTATGGCTGTATCTTCCATGCAGCTTGGTACACGCAACCGCAAACATCCCCCGATACGTGTACCATCAACCCCCATTATTATTTTTCTTTGTTCGCGTAATTTAGCGTTATCATGTAACCAGCAAAAATGAGTGATTTCTGAATTGATTAAAGTTCGAAGTTTGTTAGAGTGTAAGTTTCTTCATCAGCCAGATTTTAACTGGATTAATAAAACTTTTGACGGCGCTAGTCGACTGATTAATCGAGTTTCATAGTTCTTATCGTGTTCCGACTGCACGGTCGTGTTTCAACTACGTTTTATCAACCTCCGTGAATAAGAAACTTGATCTTTCAACAGTACATCCTTGCTACATTGCTCGCGATTGAAATTCGGAAGTTTGTGCAGATTCGTTTTCTAATTGCAACTTGCTTTGGTGATTAAAGTAACTTTGCAGCACTGCTGTTTGCTCGGATCTCTGTGAACAAAATGTAGACATTGTTCAGATTCGTGTAAGAAATCGTTGAGTATAGTAGTTATTGTAATACGATGTAGACATGCGATGCGATTTAAGTAGGTGCTTTATAGCAGCGGTTCACAACTACGTCAAAATGGAAATTTAAAAATTCCAACAGAACATCTTTTATCACGTTCATAAAAATTTAAGTGATCGTACTCTTACCACTGTCATACTTCTTTCATTTTGTCACTGATAGAATAGTTAAATATATTGACACGTAATTTGATTCTTAATAAACATCCTAATGTGACATACCGATGTCAACCCACGAGTTGGCGCGTAAAGAGGTGACGTGTTTAGAAGAGGTACTTCATTTGATTAGAATAGATGGACGCTTTCTTTCCCAAATCCCTCCATTGCCTGTAACTGGAAGTGTTCACGGACATTTGTACGTGTTCACGAAAAACAGGTTTTCAATATAAAAATTTACCTCTACTTTATTTAGTTCTAACATAATTAAATCGACTAATTAAAACCCGAGTTTTGTATCGTATCAATTTTTTAATATGAAAAGTTAAAGTTGTTACATTGAACTGGTTGAGAAGCACTGTTTTGTAGAAATTCATAACGACGTAAACATAGTTCGTCGATGATTAAAATAGTTGATAGAGTAATTAAAGTAGTTTGATCCGAAATAAAGTTGGTGCACGAAAAGTTTCATTACACCGGTTGGTTTATTGACTCGGAAAGTTGTTTATCGGATGTTTTCATTGATAAATCGGCGGACTGCGGGCACAGAAGATTAACTAATTAAACGATTGAAAGTTTATAAACCGAACAGGTGTATCGAATGTTCGAATGCTGCGATAACTTTTCAAGAGAATTTCTAATATAATATTTGCATCGTTACGGGGAAATAATTAATATCGTTTATCGATAACGATCGGATACGTCGGGGTTTGGTTCTCGCATTGAAATACAACTTCAGAGGATTCGTTTGCAGTAAACAGAAAATTATGATCAGTACTGAAATTACAGACGGCGCATTAATAATTGAATTCATTTAAATACCACAGTAGAAATGTTTGGATAAGTGAAACGATTAACAAAATAATTACTTGTTAAACGATTTATGAAATATTTTATAGAATTTATAATAGAAGATGGAAAAGGTGTTGATGTTTAGGGATTTGAGAAGTTTGGGAATTCGGGGAATTTGGGGTTTGGGGAATTTGGGATTTGGGGAATTTGGGATTTGGGATTTGGGGAATTTGGGTTTTGGGGAATTTGGAATTTGGGGAATTTAGGAATTGGGAAATTTGGGATTTGGGGAATTTGGGATTTGGGATTTGGGATTTGGGGAATTTGGGTTTTGAGGAATTTGGAATTTGGGGAATTTAGGAATTGGGAAATTTGGGATTTGGGGAATTTGGGATTTGGGGAATTTGAGTTTTGAGGAATTTGGAATTTGGGGAATTTAGGAATTGGGAAATTTGGGATTTGGGGAATTTGGGACTTGGGGAATTTGGGATTTGGGGAATTTGGGATTTGGGGAATTTGGGTTTTGAGGAATTTGGGATTTGGGGAATTTGGAAATTGAGAAATATGGGACTTGGCATATATGGGATTTGGAGAATTTGGGGATTCAGTAGTTGGACCATCTAAGAATTAGGGATTTGGATATTTGAAAATTTGGGAGTTTGTGGAATTTGGGAATTTGGTGATTTGATCATCTAGAAAATCTCTTGTATTCCTACCATTCTCAAATAATTTCAACATCCAATAAATTCGCCAATAAAATACTTCTAATGACCTCTAATAATCTCACCAATCAATCTTGTCTGTTGCAGGTCCAATGCGGTGATACTCGCCGAACCCACCCAAGGAATACATATCAGTTCATATCACTTCGGTCCATACTTGAACCTACAAACCCCTTTGACCAATTGAACATATCGATCTTCTGCTAGTCGTTGCATATCAGCCGAAATGCAGGACCAATGATGATCCATCGTCCCCGAACGGTTCGTATCGGATGTCGATCTCGCGTGATCGGCAAGCTGTCCAACAGTGTCTCGTAACCGGATCGTTTCTACCCGTGAGTTTCGTTCAGAATTTCGAGGTACGTCGCGAAAAGAGGAACCGGTGTACATAGTTTGGTGGAAGTTGGAGGCGAAAGAGGAGTAGCAGGACGAAAGGAGAGGATGTCGCTGAGGTAACGCGATCTCTCGAGCCGGCTGAAGAACGATCGTGAATCGAACCGTGCTCGAAAGGGGAATATCGGGTGAAGAAGAGCCGTGGGTTACCTTAGCGTACAATCGAAAATGGGTTTCCCCAGAAGGAGATCGTTGTGGTTGAAGGTGGCCGTGGTGGCCGCCGCGGTGTGGATCACCGTGTGCTTTTTGCTTTACACGGAGGATCGAGCGAACGCGGCCGTGCAGGGCTTGGCGCCGTCCGGCGTCGCGGCGCCTCAGATGGCCAATGGATTCGTGCCGGTTGCGGCACCTCTCAGAAAAGAGACGCCCCTCAGTGCGCAGGCGAAGGCCAAGGTGGTGCAGGCAGGACCCGAACAAGGTAAATGATTATTCATTGCATCACACGAATATTTAGAGCTTTTCTAGGAGTCTCATCCTCTAGTGATAGGTCCGTGTGAACATTGAGACTACATGCAAATCTGAACATTTTAGGACTTGGGGTAGGAAATGTAGGGATTCGGACCTGAGGATTTGGGAATTTAGAGATTTGGACTTGGTAATTTGGGGATTTGAGAAACTTAGAGACCTAGACTTAGAAATTTGGACCTGGAAATGTGGGGATTTGAGAAATCTAGGTGATCTGGACTTGGAAATTTGAAAACTTGGGATTCGGAGATTTGGGAACTTAGAGATTCAGACTTGGGACTTTGGGATTTTGGAACATGTCTGGGAACTTGAGGATTTGGCAGTTTCTGGAATTGAAGAATTTGAGAATTTAGAAACCAGAGAATTTCATAATTTGAGCTTGGTGTAACATAAGAATGTAGGAATTGCATATTAGGTATTAGGTAATTTATAAATTTTGTGCCTTTATGAAACCTGGAAATTTGAAAGTGTAGCGTCCTAGATCTGTTACTGTTAGGACTCAACCGTCTATGATTACTTGATGACGGGAAAAATCCAAAATGTTTTAGGGCACCATATTTTTTCCCGTCATCAAGTAATCATAGACGGTTGAGTCCTAACAGTAACAGTTCTAGGACGCTACAGAAAGTTTGAATACATGAGAATTTGCAAACATACATAGTTAAAAACATAAATGCGAACATAGTTAAAAATCATGAAATTAGTATAATTCTGAGTTGAAAAATTTAAGAATTTGAGTCTTCGAATTTGCATTAAACTTGACCTACAATTTTAAAGCGATTTTTCAAAATGTAAATCAAAGTAAATAAGACTTTGAAGCTAAATATATTCCTAGAAAATTAAGATCCTAAAAGGAAGCCCTCGAGTGACTTGATGATAGTGATCTCTTAAGTCAAAAAAGATGCATGGTTGAACCATAGCAGAGGGTGCAGTCAGAATTTCGAAAGAGGAAGGCCAGTAGTGGGTGGCGTGGGTGATACACGACCCGAGTTTCACCGCGGCGAAGTTCGCAACGACCCGGTCGGCACTAAAGCAATTTGTCGTGCTCTTTATTGCCGTATCGCGCTCACACACACACGTGTACCGTAGAACAACTTCGTCGACCGGGATAAAATTATTTTCAAGGCGAGCCAACATGCCGAGAAAAGTGGGTGAACTCGCGGCAACCAGCCATTTTGTAACGTGTCCACTTACCCCTCCTGGTATTACCTATGGCTTGCCAATATGGCGACGGGCAATAAAACTGCAGTTTATCTGAAAAGACTCTAGAAAAGTAAACGGTCATTCATGCATACGAGAATGTTGAAAATTCAATTTCGTTTTTGACTTTCATCATCCTCGTTTATTTTTGTTTGCAAAGAGAGAATTTCGTGAAAAACATTTTATTAGGAATCCAATTGCTTTCAATAAGGCGTGGACGAATTTGAGAAAAATTTGCCGGTGTATTTAACGTAGAAATCAGTCTGAATATTTCAATGAAAGTTGTGTAGTCTGGGAAATTTTTTTTTCGCGTAAAATAATTCAGGTATAGAAAATTACTTTTCATTCTTGATTATTGTTTGCAGAAATTTTAGAGAACAAAATTGAATACAATATATTTATTGACAATCTTTATCTAATATCAATTTTCACTGTCATTTTGTGATACTTACACGTGAATGTATGTGTGTATATTTTATTGACACAGCACATCAAATACATATAAAAACATAACCTATTCATAAAAAAGTATAACAGAATGCTAAAAATTCAGTCTATTCACAAAAAAGTGTAACAAAATGCTAAAAATACAGTTTATTCATAAAAAAAAGTGTAACAAAATTTGGAAAATGTACTCCGTTCATGAGAAAAGTATAACAGACTTCTAAAAGTGCGTCCTATTAATAGAAAAGTATGAGAGAATTTAAAAAGTGTATGAAACATGCAAAATATCATAATGAAGCAGATATGTAATATGCCGTACGAAATATTTCAACGGAGAAAATGTTTTGAAGGAATTTTTTTCTGTAACAAAGGATACGTTCTATATAGATTTGCGAATTTAACGTAACAAGTTGCGTTGAATAGGCTCAGAAAGTTGTTGTACTGAAATAATTTTTTTCATTTTTTTTTTTACCACAGGCGGTGGTGTACTCGTTGCTCCTCGCGAACAGGACTCGAGTGCTCCTGGTGAAATGGGGAGGCCTGTGATTCTGCCGACAAATTTGACTGCTGAAACTAAAAAACTCGTCGACGATGGATGGCTAAACAACGCGTTCAATCAGTACGTCAGCGACCTGATTTCTGTTCATAGAACACTGCCTGATCCACGCGATCCATGGTAAGTTTTTCAATTATTTTTATTAACGTTTGTACGCTTGACGAGTTTTAATTAACCCTGTTAAATGATTTATTTAATCTTTGGTCTTAAATATATCATAGATGTTATTTTGCAATATTGACGTGTTAGCAAATTATGGTAGACTGTGCACATGTCAACATCTGTTATTATTTGTGGCAATCAGCCATTTTGTACTGAGAATATTACCGTTTGGTTAGTGAAGCATTTAGACAGCTATTTTGTTCAAATATTGAAATTCAAATTGATGTACCATACGCGTTATTTAATGCCACTTTTATGTCATCGCTTCACGACAAATTATCTCCATTGGGAAATCGATTATTGTTTGCTACATTTACCAAACAACCATTTTGCATCAAATATAAAGCATTACGTAGCCATTGTCTCTAAACATTGATCTTTCAATAGATGTGCTATGAATACTATTTAATGACATCTTTATGTCATCACGTCAAATTAGCTGACATTGACTGTTGTTTCCTATTTAACAAAAAGTCATTATGTAAATATGCTAATAAAGTATTCGAACAGTCATTTTCTTTCAGCTTCTAATAGATGTTAGCGCTATTTAACGATACTTTTGTTATCAAATCAAGGTTATCTATGTCTCACAATCAGCCATGTAATAAAATTTAACGTACCTTAAAAAGTGTAGCAGAATAAGCTTCGATAACAGAGCGTGTTTCAACATTTTTACTCGAGACACCGATGTCTTCACATTCCCACAGACGTTCAAATTCCCCTTACTCCGATGAGATCCGTGGCACTCGAGGATCTCGAAAAACACGAGATAATTTCGAGCAGCAGCCGGTATTCCGTTTAAAATTGCAGTTCCTTCTTTGTTATTATTTAATTAAATCATCAGAGGGTATATATTTAGTTTGAGTTACATAGAGACACCGTATCTCGCCGTGAAATAAAATTCTTCTCTCTATTGGGACACGATGTGAAATAGGAAAAGGATTCTTCACCGGGTTCTCGTCATATAATGCACACAGGGAAAACACATATTCGCGTTTTATTCCCGTTTCGACGTTCCGCGAGCTTCAAAGAGCAAAGAACGAAACGTAGCCGCATTCCGGGATACCCCGCGGGTAATAGGACTTTATTGCACTTTCTTGTTAACAAATTGCCTGAATTACTTTTCGTTGACGCGAAGAAAGCAATTTCGCCGAATACGAAACGCCGGACACGTTGCACGGTTTAATCAATTGCATCGCGACTAATTTGTCGCGCGGCAACTTTGTAACGAGTTTGGAATGAAGACGAATGGCGATGCGATTCGGTGATTTAATTAGTCACAATTCCCTGTCGAATGTTGCACCTTTCATGCCACTTACAGAATTAGTCAGAATCTTTAATGATAATTAATCGCCAGAAATATATCCTACGCGACATTAAACTTTCATTATATCTTTAACCCTGATATCAAGTTCTAGCTTTATTTTTTACACCGGCAAACTTTAGTCATGTTCAACATTGACAATTAACTTTATATCTTACATCCACAATTAATCTTGATTACTTCTTTGATATTAAATTCACCTGTACACTGCATTTTTTATTTCGAAGGAAAATTTTCTTATATCCCTTAATGTATAGTACATGTCACAAACTTTAATATGCATCGTGTTTTTATGTGTCTCATGATCATGTAGCTTGAGTTTAGCTGTAATGAATCAGTGTTTTAATATGGCTGGTGACTCGTGTAGTGTGCCTATCTCGGTAACTGATCGTCTACCGTTCACGCTATCCGTTCTACTAGAATCAGATAATACCGAGTAATTAATTGTATAATTCTAACAATACTTCCAAAAAAGTTGTCGAAATAAAAATCCCGAATATGCAGAAGAATTAACAGAATTTACGAACGTTCGGAATAAAAAAAATGGCGTAAATATCAAGCAAGAGGAAAAGCTGCCACAAACATCACAGCCATAACTCAAAGTCCGAACAAAAAATGAATGGACAAAGCATCATTTGTACAAAAGCGTAGTATATTTCGCATGTATCAAGCTGTCGATCGACAAGCAGGAAATGTCTGTCGGGTACGTGAGATCCGGCAAACACCGGCGGATGAGTTGAAAATCCCTGTCGGGATCGTTCGACGAAATATCAAAAACCATGCTCGATTTATCGCCTTCGAGGTAGAGCCCATCCATTTCTCGCGAGATCGTTCTTCATAATTCAGCGATAAATCTCTGGTGGTTGCCTTACGACTGGCGATTTATTTCTACGACGAATCGTGGGGCCCAGGTACGTAGTTATATCTGGGCGACGATCAAGACACCACGTACCAAAATATGTTTCCCCGGTATGATCGTAAATTCTCCGTAAAACTTCAGCGCAGCCGGCGAATTAACCCCATGAATATTAATTACAATTTACATAATATTAAGCGACATTATCAGTACAGCTGGCTGAACTTCATGAACACGAGACACCAACGGTCTCTAGCTGCTGGTGCTCGATTTAAACGATTTAAAGGGTGAGACAACAGGGTGCACAGGTGTCCGCGAACAGGTGGCTCTGATTTACAGCCTCTCGACACTGTTCAACGGGTCCAATCGGTGGTCACGCTAATGTCCTGGCTCGATTAACGAGTCGCTGAAAGTTTTAGCGATCGCTACTGGGAGCTCTATGCTAGACCTTCCTGCCAGAGGATTTCGGGAATTTGTGGACATTGGTCCGTGGAGCTCATCAAACCTTCATTCTGATGTGATCTACTTCCGAAAGTGGGAAACCTACCAATCATTTATGATGCATTAGTTTTCAAAGTTGCAAAACTACATTTCTGAGTCAAAGTATAAAAATTGCCTGAATTCCATAATTTCACTGTAACAAAATTCCTTAAATCCCCAAATCTTAAAGTTCCAGTACCTTGAAAATCTCATAGTGTTAATCCCTCCCAAAAAATTTGAAAAATCTCAAAAATCTCAAAAATCCGAGAGTCTAAACCATCTAAAAATCCTCGAAATCCCTAAAGTTCAAAAATTCCAACAGCCCCAGAATTGCGACGTCCCGAAACCCCCAAACCTGAAAAATCTTACCGCTACAAAACTTCCCAAAATCCAAAAATATTCCCAACATCGGAACAGAATTTCTCTAATTAATGTAAGAACGTAGGAGTATAAAAGGAATTTGCTTTGATCAATGAATTTGCTGATTAAATTAAATCAACCAGCGACGTTAATTAATGAGCAAATTTACCATAAAGTATCCCGTCTGAACGGCACCGTGATTCTTGAATATTCAATCAGTCGGTCCCCGACATATTCATTAAGTCGCAGGAAGAGAAAGTTTATCCGTAACAGATCGTTTAATTGATTTCACGGCTCGGCGACCGTTCAAAGACGATTCCTTGCTTCGCCATTGGGACACGAGTTTATCGTCGCTCCTAGGGGAATCCCTTCAATTATGTAAAGCAAACTCCACAGAGTCTACTCTCGGAAAAGAAACGCAGACAGGTGTCGCAAAATCGATACTGACAAATTCTGTTTCGATAATTCACTCCTATATCTTTCTCTGTTTATGATCAAGGGTGGTTTTGACAAATTTAGAAGTGGAGGATCAATGAAATAATTAGAACTAATTCTGTTTCGATAATGCTATACATATATCTTTTCCTGTTTAAGTCCAGGGGTTGTTTAGAACCCCTTACAAACTTAAAAATGAAGAATCAATAATTAGAAATAATACAGAAGTTTGATTATCCTATCTCTATTTATAAAAGTGAATACAATTTATATTTCTAAAAAAAAATTAGACGAACAAATCGACGAACACGCAGTAGATGCACGCGTTTGCTCGCCAAAGAACCTCGAGCGCTTAATTGAAATTGCATCATGATATAATTAACTCGAAACCGTGCTTAATTTAATCAGCTGTTTTCTTTAAAACTTTTGCCTGTTAATGCGATCATAACTGATAGGAGATAAGTTGTCGAAGTTCGAGCTTTCACGAAATTAGTTTCTTTCGCGTTAGAACGAACAAAGTTGCAATCTGTTTGTTCTTTTAGAACGTTAAGAGTTTGCAGTTATCGATCAGGTGTTGAACGATGCTCGTCTCAGTTGTACGTTGTTATGAAGAACAACTTGCTTCGACTTCAAAAGTTCTCGGGTATCTGTACATTAAATAGACGTTCAGAAGTGACGATTTGTTTTATGTATGCAATTGTTACTTTGGAACTGTGTAATTTACTGATTTTGGAATTTTGGAATTATGGAAATTTTTAGAGTTTGAGACTGGAATTTTGGAACTTCTCAAATTTGGGGGCTCTCAGAATTGGAACTTCTCAAATTTGGGGGCTCTCAGAATTGGAACTCCTCAAATTTGGGATATCTCAGAATTGGAACTTCTCAAATTCGGGATCTCTCAAAGTTGGCACTCCTCAAATTTGGGAACTCTCAGAATTGGAACTTCTCAAATTTGGGGGCTCTCAGAATTGGAACTCCTCAAATTTGGGATATCTCAGAATTGGAACTTCTCAAATTCGGGATCTCTCAAAGTTGGCACTCCTCAAATTTGGGAACTCTCAGAATTGGAACTCCTCAAATTTGGGATCTCTCAAAGTTGGCACTCCTCAAGTTTGGAATCTCTCAGAGTTGGCACTCCTCAAATTTGGGATCTCTCAAAGTTGGCACTCCTCAAATTTGGGAACTCTCAGAATTGGAACTCCTCAAATTTGGGATCTCTCAGAATTGGAACTTCTCAAATTTGGGGGCTCTCAGAATTGGAACTCCTCAAATTTGGGATCTCTCAGAATTGGAGCTTCTCAAATTTGGGATCTCTCAGAGTTGGCACTCCTCAAGTTTGGAATCTCTCAGAATTGCCACTCCTCAAATTTGGGATCTCTCAGAATTGGAACTTCTCAAATTCGGGATCTCTCAAAGTTGGCACTCCTCAAATTTGGGATCTCTCAAAGTTGGCACTCCTCAAATTTGGGAACTCTCAGAATTGGAACTCCTCAAATTTGGGATCTCTCAGAATTGGAACTTCTCAAATTTAGAATCTCTCAGAATTGGCACTCCTCAAATTTGCACTCTCTCAGAATTGCCACTCCTCCAATTTAACTCTTCATAAATTTAGAACTCGGGTACTTTGGAATTTTAGCACCTTGAAATTTTTGAGCACTTTAAAATATTAAAGCTTGACAATATAAAAACTTCAAGACTCCATAAAACAATAAAAGCGTCTGCATCATAAATTTTTGAAATTGCATTTCACAATAAAAGTATTCACCACCTCATCTGTTTAATATCGAATCATAAAAATGTACCTCAACTGGAAGAAACGTACACAACGGTCATAACAATGGAGGATTATTCAACGCAAAGTGTGCATAATTGTGGTAAAAAGAAGTCCAGCTCGGCCGCATGATAATTGAAAAATATTGTTTCGTCTGCGTTGTAAAAACGGAAATCAGGCGAGTCTCATATTTTTTCATTACACGTTCTTCGTGTTTTCGCCCAGTCCTCGCGTCTTGGCCAGACTAAATTACGGCGTGAAGTTGCCTCGTTCCCAGAACAAAAGGAGGATCTCCCGAATGGTTGGACGCTGCTGCAAAGGTAGAAATAAATAATTGAGTAGGTTATTTAAGAGGGACCCTACGTTGCCAGGTGAGGCTGCCCTTTTTCACGAGTCGGTAGGAGAAAAACTAAATCTACTGCCGAACCAACTGGTTGATCCTAATACGGTTCATTTCTCTTTTCGAAACTTTTATTTAGGAACTGGTTTTCGTTCGATTTTATCGCGCAACTTGTTTTCGCCAAATTTTATTTCGGGAACTTTTTAAAATACGTGGAAACATTTTGGTGGAGGTATAAAAACCGGTTGTGTCAGATATTTTAAGTTAAATACTGAGATATTAGGTTATAAAATTCTTTAGGTTAGGTTCAAGTCGATTATTTACATTGATTGTAAATGTATTATTTGATGTTGAGATTTGTAGCGGATTTTAAAAGAGAAAATAAGTAAAAAATGTCAAGGTTTGTTTATATGGTGTTCTCTTTTTGAAATAATTGAAGTTGAGGATTGTTTACATATTTTATATTTATAAGAGAATTCACAGCAAAACGTATTTGAATTTTTCTAATTATGCATACAATGATTTTATAGTAAAACCTTGTATGTTTGAAGCATAATTTTATAATAAAACCTTGTATGTATAAAGCATAATTATTACGTACACAATAAACCATAATTTTATAATAAAGCATCATACATACAATAAAGAATAATTTGTCACAACAATTTGAACTCTCTAACACTTCATTTTGTAAATAAAAAAATGTGCCAAAATATAAAATCACCAAATGGAGTATATTTTTATAAATAAATGATCGAACAGCATATTTTCTGTGCAGCTTAAAAATATACGGACTCATCTCTAAAACATATATTGTGATTAAACATATCCTTCAATTTTCTCCGATTACACATGTCCGTTTCTGATTTATCCCGATCCACGTAAAAAGATATAAAAAATAAAAATTGACCGATTGAACGTTTGATTAAAATACTCGATTCACGTTTAAAGCTTATTGCTACTTTGAAGCATCGCACTACTCGATAAACACGCTAGTTTAATCCAGCTCGAAAAGGTATACCTTTGCTCGCAGCAACGAAAGAGAGAAATGTGTAATGAGTTGCTGGGAAAATAGAAAAGCAATTTTGACTCTCAGCTATTCTGAAAGGAAGGGAGGACTGCTTTCATTGAGAAACATCCAATGATCGGAAGAAATAAGTTGGCGAAGAAGCGAAATTGCTTTCCCATGCAAAGCGATAGATCGAAAATCGTTCACCACCTGATTGCCTGTCATTTAACGTATCGATATTTTTCAACACGTTCTGACTTTTCCTCTTTAGTTTCCTTTTACAGCTTTTATCTATTTCTTTTTTTGAACCATTTTACTGAAACTTTGACTCATAGTGAACTAGATAGGGTCAGAAAATAATGAATGGTGTTCTTTGAGATTTAATTTTGTATTGTTGGATGTAACAAATTTTCTGAATTATTAAATTCCAAAATCTCTGCTTCTAAATTTTTTAATTTAGAAAATTAACAGTATAAAAGCTTGAATGTAAAAAATTTGATAACTTGAAAATGTCCATATTTCCAAACGTCAAAATACGTCAATTTAAAAATGTATCCACTTCAAAGATACTTCCAAATTCCCAAATTAACCTATGAAATTACCAAATTATACATTATTTTGTATATCTAAATTTTTATCTAAAGATCACAGTGGGTAAATGTATCGAAGGCGTTGAAATCAATAAATTTGTTGGATGGTTTCAGTCGGTAAGAAATGTAATTTTTCTCCATATTTTAATAATCGAAACGAATGAATAAACGATCGAGGAAAATCCTTGCGGGAATACGCTGACGAAGATGAAACGCGTCTCTGAGGGCGATGGTAAACGAGAATCCAAACGGAGGCGATCTTGAATAAAGCAAGCCGAAACGCTGGAACTGCAGAATTATTTGCGAACAGCAATTTCGGCCTCGGCTTTCAATCAAGACGCACGGCTGGCCGAGTTCAAACAGAAACGATATCAAAATATAAGAGAATACGTTGAGCATTGACCCGCGGCTATATAATTTCATCGAAATATCAGCTATAATTAAATCTCCGAACGAGATCATATCTCCGATACATTTTTAAACGAAACCGGTCTGGCGAAGTCGAATAATGCATCTTAATTTTCGTTTCTGGTCCCATTTTTCACTTGGGAGCAATATCGAACCAGTTTTGCGGTTTGATTTACTCGTTTCCTACTTTGCAATTAAAAGAAAAAGAATTGAATTTATCGTCGGTAGAATGAACAGCACGGTAATGGAATTCATCATCTGCCAGATAATTGGAAATGATTTACTGATTCGTTGAGTAAATTATATTTTATCGACGTTTCGTTGTTCATTTCCCGTCGTTTTGTTTGATCTATCGTCGCTGTAAATTGTATTTTGGTGCTCTTGTAATTGAATGGGACGCGGTGCTTCGACGATCGCGCAAAATTGCATTAGGGAAATGATAATGCGGTGTAACTCGTTTTTCAAATATATTGGTTATCGGTTTGTAAGGCAGAATAATGTTCTGAATCCTTTTAGGTTATCGGGATTGAATTTTATTGCTGTTTGTCCACTGTTTTATTATTGTACTAGTTAGTATTTTGCTTTTTTGCTATTTTACTATTTTACTATTTTTCTATTTTGCTAGTTTGCTATTTTACTAGTTTGGTATTTTGCTAGTTTGTCATTTTGCTACTTTGCTCTTTTACTAGTTTACACTTTTGCTAGTTTGTCAGTCTGCTTGTTTGCTATTTTACTAGTTTACAATTTTGCTAGTTGGCAATTTTGCTAGTTTGTCAATTTGCTAGTTTTCAATTTTGCTAGTTTTCAATGTTGCTAGTTTGTCAGTTTGCTATTTTATCACATTACTATTCTACTACAGTTCTACTTTCTCTACTATTCCACAACTGCACACTCCAATTCTATCTCCCGATAATAAAATATGTATACACCCAATTGGCACATCCCATACTGAACGAATGGCTCCTTGAACAGAGTACGGGTGACAAAATGATTACCCTGCATTAATAATAAAATCATAGTACTTCACCGGGTGTTATACTCATGCGAGTAATTTCATTCGAGGAGTGGAATCTTCTGGCTGGTAGAGGCTTTCGAACGGTTCGTGGCCGGAAGAAATAAGTTGGCATGGCGGCCAAATCGCGTCGCGAATGCATAACGATCGTCTGGTGTACCATTGTGTGCTTGGAAATCCATTCGCGGGGTCCTATTGTGGTGCACTCAGCTTCCTCCGGGTCCTGGTCCCTTCCGTTGAGGTGTTACCAGCAGAACTGGAAATGGCTAGCGCCACAAATGTGTTCCGGAGCTGTGAGGATACTCGTCCTGGAGTAGACCACGCGAGAAAGTACACGATTCTACATAGTACGAAACCGGTAGTTTATGTCCTCGCCTTCGCCGTCTCTGAATACTCCTTCTACGTTAAAAATGACATTTACGTGTTGTCTCGTTATATTCTGGGGATTATTATGGATATTTGAAAGTTTACACTGCGCGTCCACGTGTGGGCTAAGCTTTTTACCTATATTATCTTATGTGCTCACAATCAATTTTTAGGATCATTTTACTTATTTCTACAGTATTCGATTTCAGTAAATTATCTTATGTACTCATGGTCAATTTTTAGGGCCATTTTATTTGTTACTACAGTATTCGATTTCAGTAAATTATCTTATGTGCTCATACTCAATTTTTAGGGTCATTTTACTCATTCTACAGCATTTCAGTAAATTATTCATTTGTATGCTTATGACTCAGCTCGTTTTATTTATCTTCTTTTGGTATGGACACGCATGATGTGGCGAAGTTGCAGGAAGTTTGCACGTCCTCCACATGTGATATTTTTATTTGCATTTTTATATGGTGTGTCGTTATCAGATGTTCAGGATTATTTTATTTACCAGAGTATCTCATTCAACTAAATATTAATGTGTATGCTTACACCTAAATTCACTTTATTTACACGTTGTTAATACAAAGCATGATAAAGCACATATCGTGTAGTAATGAATATGTTGTATAATCTGACAGATAATTCAAACATATTAGCAGCCATAAACTAACAGTTACAAATTAACAGCCACAAACGAACATTAGCAATTGCTTATAACAAACATTTAGATATTATAACTAGTCGTTGAAAGAACATTCAAAAGTTTGCACTTGCACTTCAGTAGCCAGTAAAAATGAATAAATAATGAAACTTTGTATAACACTTGGAAATGTATAGAATCTATTGTTTCAAAGTTAACATTAAAAACTTGATGTTTAAAGTGTAAAATATCAATCTTGTGTCTCGATGTCTGAAGTTTCCGTAGTTCGAAATTTGAATTGGAAATTGGAATTTGAAGTTCGGAATACAGAATTAGTCTGAGGAATTTGGATCGCGGAATCTATAATCCGAAATGTATTGCTTTGATTATAAACTTAAGAGCAATAGTTGTTTATTTATTCAGATATGCGTATATAGAGAAAATACTCCCGTTATCTGTTAATTTGTGCGAATACATAAATAAAAATTCTGAACGGATTAAATACTTAGCAGACCTATGTATTCTGGTAATTGGATCTGAAGATAAGGTATTAATTAAAGGTTGTAATGAAGAAGAGCGGAAAATCATATAATGTTCTCCAAGAAATATTAAATTTAATTAGTTCCAAGACATTCGAGGCATTTATATTATCTTGCATGATATCAATTAAGAATATAATAATAATCTTTTTTATTTCGTTCATGAGAAACATACTTGTACATTAACGCATTACTAAAATATGTTATCGAAGTGCAGAACAAAAAAAGTCAAATTAAAATGTGTAAATTCATTCACAACAGTATTTTTGAAATACAACGTGAGAACACGATGTTCAAATTATAAAATAATTAAATTATTCAAATAATTGCAGTAAATTACAAAATAATTTGAACAGTAATTGTAACACATTTTAGTAATAATGAATTATGATATTTTACTGAATACCCATATTTAAATCCAGTAATTTACAATTTAAAAACTGTATTTTCAATTCGTACCATAATTTAAAGAACAGATACCTTAAATTAAAAATCCTAGGTTCTCCACAATTTCGTCTACAAATAAGTCAACAGTGATGCGAGGCGCAAACTTTTAAATTTACGACCTAAATTTTGAATCTCTTTTAAAGTACATACGCGAGCGCACAGAATGTTAAGTTCTAATATGAGGTATTCGTGGTTATCTGCACACAGCACAAACTATAACTGGGTCACATTAGTAAAAGCCGGGAATCTTCGATGGAGCACAGTTGGCAATTGCATGGTAGAGCCACTTATCTTTTTGTTGTCGGTGCAGGGTACAAGCTACGTATTAATTACACCAGTTTTGCGCGTCTTGCGAAATGATACAGTTAACAACTTAGGAAACTTGTGTCTGTGACCACTGTTCGTAGTTAGATACGTAGCTTTCAAGTGAAGCTGAAACATTAAGCCCCGGTGTGCATTGGTATTTGCGTAGCTTTTATCGACTCACCGCCGAAGCTTGATTTTGCTCTGCTTAAAAGCCAGAGCAAAGTCACTTACGAACATCAATGACCTCTTTGGTCTCCATTTTGTTCGTTACCTGGAGATGTAGACAGGTTAATGAACAAACTCGTATCGTTTTGAGACTTGGATTTTGATATTTGGGATTATATTCAGTTTTCTACGCTTCAGCCTCAGATTTCGGAATATTATTTTCTTTATCTTAATTTGAAATTATATTTTTATTGTGTTAAATTGGTACGTATGAAGTGGAGGATGTGAAAACGTTGCAACATGGAACTTATAAGTCAGTAGGAAGTTTAATTCTTGATGAAAATGGTGATAACGCTTCGTTCTGAGTATAAATGGGATAGTTTCTTGTTGGAGTCAAACAATTTGCAATTTAATCTTTGAGTGAACAGAAGATTCTTGTTATTTTGTCATCGGCGATTTAACAGTTTGCAGAAGAACGCGTAGTGTCATGTAGCAAATCAACGCTTAATGCGTAATTATTCAACGTGTAGTAATCTAACGCGTAGAAATCTAACGTGTGGTACTCTAACGCGTAGAAAGCTGGAGAGCAGTAATCTAACGTTTGATGATCTAATGTGTAGTGATTTAATATGTAGTTATTTAACGCGTGGTAATCTGACGCGTAGTAGTCTAACGTGTAGTAATCTACCTTGTGGTGAATTAACGAGTAGTAATCTAACGTGTAGTAATGTGACGCGTAGCAATCTAGCGGTTAGTAAATTTAACACGTGGTAGTTTA
Source organism: Megachile lagopoda (assembly GCA_036983795.1). Taxonomy (NCBI): domain Eukaryota; kingdom Metazoa; phylum Arthropoda; class Insecta; order Hymenoptera; family Megachilidae; genus Megachile; species Megachile lagopoda. The sequence continues at coordinate 6,481,756 of CM072797.1, read as the reverse complement.
ACGTGTGGTAATCTAATGCGTAGTCTAATATATAGTAATCTAATTTGTGGTAAATTAATGCGTAGTAATCTAACGTGTGGCAAATTAACGTGTAGTAATCTAACGCGCAGTAATCTAGGGATTAGTAATCTAGCGGTTAGTAATCTAACATGTACTAATCTACCATATAACTATACAACACGTGGCAAACTTGTTAAATATTCACAACTCTTATATAACGCAAAATACGATAAATTTAATTTCATAAATTTGTAAATTTATAAAATAACATGAGTCTGTTTGAACCCATTTTAAAAGGAAGAGCCACAGTTTTCAATTTAGCAATCAGGAGTAGAAGTAAAGTTTTATTCAGTTCTTAGATTTAAAATATGTCCACTCCAACAACTTGACATAGCAATCTTTCTTTTCGTAAAGAGAGGAAGCAAGATCGTTAAAAGTTGTTTATTCTGATAAAGTTTTTACTTCAATTAATCCTGCGCTGAATTTTATTACCGGAAATTGAATTTCCAATAAGACGGGAAGTTTGTCAAGGGAATGAAAACTATTCAGCATCGATTTTATTATGTGCTTTCCGCTGACCAAAGAGATTTCTCGGTCTGAATCTTATCATTATTATCGGGAAACTGTTATCTGACCGATTTTTTTGGTGAAATTATATCTATTTATTAATTACATAATGTTGCGTTATTTTTGTATTAAACAATAATATAACAAACGTGTAATTAATTACATAGGACAAATTTAGGTCCTATGTAATTTAGATTATGCATTTAGGTTGTGAAGTTGTTGAAAATTAGGTTCGAACAAACAAAATAAATAGAACTTACAGTCGTATTTTGATATATTGAATTAAAGTGTTCATCTAACATTTATCAACGGAACACTATTATCGCCAAAGTAATTTTCACATGAAAAAATTCTCGTACTTTAATCGCAGCCCATAATTTCCTCGGAAACAAGGTAATATCTTTCACGAAAGTTCCGTTGCATCGTCTCGCATTTATAAATTCATTCGGTTGAAAAATTGCCAGCAACAAGAACGCTAAGCAGTCTCGGCGTAAAGTCTTCCTTTGTTTCCACGAAACAAACCACCATTCCCGATCATGAAGCAAAGTGGACTCGTTCCAGCCCTTCCACGAGTTACGAACGCGTACGCCAGCCAACAACATGAAAATTAGCCTGCAGTTAGGCGAACGTAAAACTCGCAGAGACGACGAGTGCAGGCTGGTGTTGTTCCGAAAACCGCATTGTTCTTGCAATTTTCATCCGAAACAATTGCTGTCTCCGCCATGCTCAAATATACTTGAAGAAATTCGTGATACACTTCTCAGAACATTACACGTTCATGTGGAGATTTGTGGATATGTGGATATATGGAGATTATGTGGATATGTGGACATGTGAATATGTGGATATGGGGGTGTCAAGATATGGGGATGTGGAGATATTTATGTATTAAGAAATAAGGATATGAAGAACAAGGGTTATAGGGACAAGGGATATAACAGTTGGGGTTATAGGAATTTAGGGATATAGCAATTGGGGTTATAGGAATCTGGAGGTATAGGTATCGGGGTTATAGGAATCTGGAGATGTAGGTATCGGGATTATAGAAATTTAGGGATATAGAGATCGGAGGATTTAGGGATCTCAGGATGTAGGTATCTGGCGATTTAGGGATCTAGTGATGTAGAGATCTCTGGATATAGGGATCTATGTATCTAGGGATCTAGGGATCTAGGGATTTAGGATTCCAAAAATCTAGAAATCCAGAAGTCCAGAAATCCAGAAATCCAGAAATCCAGAAATCTGGAAATCTAAGAATCTAAAAATCTAAAAATCTAGGAATCTAGGAATCTGGAAATCTAGAAATCTAGTAATCTATGAGCTCACGAATCCCCATAAAATAGCGTACAAGTACTGAATGACCGTTCATCGCTTCATAAAATATATTAACTTACCTCGTTGCAAATAATTTATATCGTCCGATAAAATTTTCACAGATTTCTTGCCAGTCCCTCTGAATTTTGCACCGTGAAAGGATTAAACGCGTTTCACATGCACACGTTTTATCGATGATTATCCGCTGAAGATACCAGTCGGCTATTCCTTTAATCTTCGTTTCAAAACGGCCACATTAATTTGCCTTGTAACTGGAAGGAGAACACGGTGTAGTCATTCAGTAGAACTCGCGCAGTGACGAGCTTCATTTGCCGGTCTCTCTTGCAGAGGCCATTTCCACTTTGCGTAGTTTCCGCCGAAGTCGATCTAGACCCACTACCTTTTTACATCTGGCTGAATTACTTTGCCGAAGCGACTTCTGTTGCGACCCGTTTCCTCGTTATCATAAGTTTGCCAGCTTTTTGCGACCGAGTTGTTCACTAGTTACTTTCTGATTTATCCGCGAATGGCTGATGTAAACCACGCGATGATAAATTCCTTGCGGAGATGATAAATTCTTTATGGTGAGGGATCCAATGAATCTCTTAAAAAGATTTTAACGGTACTATTAATAAGGGTCTTATTATGGTACATTACAATTAATTACTATCATGGTATTGACGTAACTGTTCTTATGTACACATATGCTTGGTTAGGTTAAGTGATTACAATAAAGTCCATATAATAAATATCACAATAACTGTAATAACTTCACCTACGAGGATTGGGTACATTTATGTTCAAAGTGATTTGAAAAGTATTTCTTCATAAAATGTGTATAGTTGTATTTCTAGTTTTATATGCGTGACGGCGAATAGCCATAACTGTTTGTGCATACCATAGCAATTCTTCATGAGCACCGCCATACTGTGACAGTAACATAATGCTGATTTTCTTGACGGTAAATATTAATTAATAACTAACAACTACTGAACTGTATTGCAAAAAGATTGAATGTGTTATGTTATAAATTTGATTGCTGATCTACTAATGTGACTGTAATTGATTTCATTGATCTAATTATAGTCGATTTCATGATTCATTAATATTTCAATTGATTTTATTGATCTAATAGTACAATTACAATTGATTTCATTGATTTAATAGCACGAACGTAATTCCATTGATCTGGAACCACTATAACCGATTCCATCGATTTAGTTGATAAGATATAATGGATTCGATTGATTAAGCTGAAGTTCTGAATCAGTTTCCGAATGCACGATGCATTCAATCCGCTCAAAATCTTCGTCAATGGAGCAGCAGTAACCTTTAATAAACCAGTTCACCTTAACACCCGTTAGCGACGTGGATTAAGTTAAGTGAAAGCATCTTATCACCTTAACGATGATCGACGTCCTGAATCTTGGGTCTGGATCGCTAAGTAAGGTCCTGTGTACGGTTCGCTGCTATCCTCGGTCCTTTATGAAGTGTCACCGGTGACTGCCACTTAACTATCGAGATTCTTCAGTCACTCCGCAAAAAAGTTTCATATTCTACGAAAGACTTATAGGAGAACCGTTAAAGACAGTTTATCGAAGATCTTTTTATATCGTAATGGCATGAAGTCTCATGAAAATGGAAATTGGTGACACTAACTTCCAAAATAATATCTTGTAAATATTATTGACATTTATTTTTCGACGTTGAAGAGCAATTGTCACAGTTAAATTGACAGATTTGCTTTTAACTAATCTTTCAATTTGGTTTTAAATAAATTGTGTAGCATATGATTGCGAATTGGATTTTGCATTTAAAAGAAATATAAACCTTTCTGTATTTGCTAATATATTACGTTTGATCCTGTTCGAACGTTTGTGGAATGAATTTAAAAGGCAATATTTACAATAATAAAAACGGCAATTTATCCAAACGTACTCAGCCAGTGAAATAAATGTATAAAAATCGTTCATAAATATTCGTTTAATAGTATTTAAAGACAGTTTCGATGTGCGTTCGAATATGTATAAAACAAAACTTGTTCGTGTCCAAACGCAAATATTTGGAGAAAGCTTTTCGGGCTTTATTAAAAACAGATGAGTCATGTTTGGGAAACAAAAGCGTTACCGTAGAGGACAACGTTCTTTCATTCTACAGTTTTTATTCGGTTTTCACAGTTTCCATTTATTCCTAAATGAAATTTTTTTTGCTCATGAATTGTGTTGACTTTTAAATGAATGAAGTGAACATAGTGCACGTATATCTAGTTTTTTATTTGTCTGGTTTAAATTTGTGTCACTGCGAAGTTGTCAAATTTTTAGATTTCAAAATGTGAATATTTATACAAATTTCTGAAGCTTCATACTGTGCAATTTTCAATTTTTCAATTTTTCAATTTTTCAATTTTTCAATTCTTCAATTCTACTATTTTTCAATTCTTCAATTCTTCAATTCTACTATTTTTCAATTTTTCAATTTTTCAATTTTTCAATTTTTCAATTCTTCAATTCTTCAATTCTTCAATTTTACTATTTTTCAAATACTCAAATTCAATTATGTATAAATCTTCAAATTTTCATGTTCTTACCTCCCCATATTTCCAAAACTCCCAAACCAAAATCCCCAAATTCAATTTCTCCAAGTTGAACTTCTCTAATACTAACTATGCTAACAATCGTTCAAAAAATATAATCCCCATATTTAGGAAATGCCTCCCGTCCCGAATTATTTCTCCCCCATCAACTCCATCATCATTCAAAGCCCGTTTCTCGAATTTCGTGGTAAATCTTGCATCATCCCCCAGCATCCCTTCGAATACCTCCATCAGAAAAGATGGCCGGGAAAGTGTGACAAATCAAACTTCTATATTTATTCCCTTCCTTTCCTCGTGCTCCTCTGGCATACGCCATTCGGAATCCTTGATGTAATTGGATCTAGGTACGATGCTAGGAATCTTCTTCCTTGCCGAAGGGAGAGCATCCTGACTTGTGTGCTCGGGGATACCTCGAAATCGATGGTCCACGTCGAGATGAGAATCCTCGCGAGACAGGAAAGGACGAGGATACAGCCAGGGGTGGGAATCTGTCAATCGAAGGGGTAGGAGAGACTACTGACGAGGGTAGTTCGTATCGTAATGATCGAACACCTCGACGTTTCCGAAGGAAGATTTGTGGACGACGAAATTGAGCCACTTAAGGGAGTAAAATATTGCCCTCCTGTTCCTGCTACGCCATTCTCCCTTACATTCTATGGGGGCGACTTTTACGCGAGAGGGTGGTTGTTGCCTTCAAGCGTCTTCATTTCTGCTCTATTTCCGCAACGGTATTACACTGGATCCAGTCAAATTCTGGCAGTCTGGATATTTTATTTGGCGAGGGAGATTTGTGGAGAAAGAAGTGATGCAGGTTTTATTTTGGAACTTTGGGGTTGTGGAAGATGGAGACTTTGGGAGTTTTAGAACTTTGGAATATTGAGAATTTGGGGTCTTTGAGATTTGGAAGTTGAGGATTTCAGAATTCTGGAAATCTGGGAGTTTAGAATTTGGAACATGGAGATTTTAGGATTGTAGGACTTTGGAATGTTTGAAATTTGCGAACTTTACGAATAAGAAATTTAGGAATTTGAAACGTGGTGACTTTGGGAGTTTAGGATTTTTGAATGATGGGAACATGGCATTTTTGAGATCTGGAACTTTAAAACCTCAGAATTTTGGAATTTGGAACATGGGTGCTTTGGGATATTAGGTTATTGGACTCTTGGGAATTTGCCAATTCTGACATGTGGGACTTTAGGACTTCGGAATTTTGGAAATTTGGGGTTCTGAAATTTGGAACATAGAGACTTTGTAATTTTAGGACTTTGATATATTGCAAATTTGAAACCTTCGAGTGCAAAGAGTTAATAATAGCTATAACTCAATGACAGATTTTGAATAACAAATGTCAAGCTATTATAAAAAACAATTATTACAAGAACATATACTTGAACATTTCCTATGTTCATATATGACTTCACTAACTAGCAAATCTTTTAATTTTTTCTTCTCTATTTTCTATTTTTTGACTATGAAATAATGCTAGTATAATACTGTTATTATATATACTAATGCATGATAACAGCTGTTAAAAGCAACATAGGTACAGGTTTGATAGTGTTAATAATTGGGTCGGTGTTGCGTATCGATTACCCGCTCGATGTTCGCCAAGCACATGTTAATTTGTTTAATTATCTAAGCTGTGGATCGAGTGCACGGTGCACAAAGACTTTGTTAATTGAATCAGCAAGAGTAATTCAGTTTGCAAGACTCCTGTAATTCCATTTCTCGTACACCAGCTATCTCAGGCAGGAGAATAGACCTATCAGAGAGGTGAAAAACCAACGGGGCTGCATGAATAAGGTGCAAACTGGTTTCGTTTACGAGTTACGGATGAGACTATTTCCTGTTGTTGCTTAGAAAGCTCATTTAAGAATGTCTGTTTCAAATAAACTTATCAACTTATTCAAAAAACAGCAACTTCGTTAAATTATATTTAATAGGTTATTTCAAGTTCGGAACATAATTTATTTCTGTTCAAATTTCTTTGGAGTAAGTAATCTGAATCCAACATTTTTCAACTTCTTCCATAGTTAATTTGTTGTATAATGTTGTATAATTTCAATATCCCACTCTTCTAGAATCTGAAATTTCCAAAATTCACCTTTTCACGATAAATGTGCAAATATAATTGAACAAGTGTATATAGCAGTATTAACTTCACCTTGTATCTAAAGAATCTAATTAAACTCTAATGCCTTAGCTATCCTGAAGATTTACAATAAGAACCAAGTTAATTAGGAAAACAGGAAGAATGGAATTAGGCGATAAGTTCAAATATTATGGTACCGTATCGAATATCTCGCGGAGCGTGGAACCGCACGGTTTGGCCAGGAAGTAAAGTTGCGTTCCCATCGAAAACTCCTCACATTATCAATGTAATGCGGCTTTTCGGCGTTCCGCTCTCGCGGAATTAACCCAACGTCGCCTAATTAGGATTATCTGTAGCCGTCCCGTGAATTTACACTGCGAAACGTCCAATTAAGGTGGCACGATAGACAATGGGATTGCATAGTCGCGAAATTACGTTGCCAAGGACGGTCCCATGCAAATAGCCTTACGTATTCCCAACGACGACGTACGTACGTAGTCGCGAACGAGTACGAGAGAGGGCAACACGCGCTTCGCTCGTTTGAAATTGGAAAAAGGGTAGGGTAAAACGTCTTGGTTGAAGGATTGGACAAGAGGGTCGATCTAGGGCCGGTCGTTGTTCGCCGGAAAGCAGAAGAATGGCGTGGAATTCATGATAATGCAAGCACGAAAACTCCTTCGCCTCGTAGGATTTGTCCGCTTCAAAGCCTCGGCGCGAGCGATACCATCTCGATGCTGATGTTAATTGCATGATTTATTGCTCGGTTATTCACGCTGAATTCATTCGCCCACTTTCTACCTTTCGATTAATCGTTCGATTAGACTTCTTTATTTTATGGGACAGTGGAATGGGAACGCTTGATACCGATCTGCCATTTTTTTTTTCGTATTAATACACGGAATTAGCCAGGAATAACGTTTCTTATTTGCTTACATTACTGTATACATGGTACTTTCTTCTTCTACTCATTTTGCATTTGAAAATTTGATGATTGAAGACATTTGGTGATTTTGATATTTTGATCTTTTGGAAGCTTGTTGTTCTATGGTGTTATGATTTTGATGTATAATCATTTGGCTACTTAGAAGTTTAGTGAATGGAAGCTTAAAAATATTTACCAATTCACTGATTTGACAATTTATCAATCTATCAATCTATCAATCTATCAATCTATCAATCTATCAATCTATCAATCTATCAATCTATCAATCTATCAATCTATCAATCTATCAACCCATCAATCTATCAATTTGCCAATCGATCACCGAATATCCGAATGTATAAATTTGGTAGTCGAGAAATGTCTAAATTACAAAACATAGCAATATCTTGTAATGTAAAAGTTCGAAAATGCAGAAATGCAGAATTGCAGTAAATTGTAAGTTTAAAAATTTAATATCTCGTTTCGCTGTAAGTAATGTTAGTTAATTTACATAAAAAATGACCGACGATAAAATACAGTTCTTAATAAACGTAGCATGATAAAAATGTGCAAAATGATGCAATCTGAATGTGAAAACTTATTTCCAGCCGAGCAAAGCAAAAGAAAATAAAATTTATGGCGGAAACAACGTTGCGGATTGTAAGACACACGAAATTCTGCATGAAAATATTCCTTACTACGTCTCTGTCACTGTTGCCCTATTTCCCCCAAACAAATAACCCATTTTGCTAAATAGACAGGGCCATCAGTCACTTTCTTTCGTTTCTTCTTACAATTTTTACTTTAATGATCTGCACCTGTGTTTTCTTGACAAGAAAATATAAGACCGCTGTCAAAAATACGGATATAATAAATGTGGAAGATATGGAAGTACAATAATACCTACAATCAATTATACTTAACAAACATGCAGAAATTAGATCCATTTGCAGTTGAAAATGATATATTTATGCAGTGCTGTACTTAGGGGATGAATTGAGGGGTTGTTGAATCCTTAAGAGTTCAAAGAAGAACAAGAAAACACTAGAAAATTTTCTGAAATTTTGTTTTTTATTTAAAATTCATTCATTCATGTTGTGTCATGTCTTCTTTTGTACTATTTATGAATTATCTGTTATGAGTGAATTGCTTATTAAGTCAAGGTTCTGTAAAAACAAAAAGGAAGCTGCATTTTATTCTTTAAATAATTTTGTATAATCACCTACCGAATTTTATTGAATTTAAACGCAACTGACCCACAGTAGCTATCACTCACATTAAATGATTACAATTCTAAATGAGAAGCAAAGAAGTTTGTCAATCCACAAATACAAATCCCTCTATTAATTACAATTACAATCCAATAAATAATTGTTAGAGTAATCGTTCTTTTCCAATTTTTTTATAAACGAAAGTTTACTATTCAAACTTGTTATTCCGCAAACTTCCTGCAAAAACTGATTTCCTACACTTTCAGCCAAGATATCGAATGTTTAGTTAAAGCGGAGCAGCTTCAGTCAGCTTCCGCTGAACGCAGAATTTTTGCCCGAGAGTGTAAACAAGGCACCCGCGCGTTCTACCTCCTCGCAATCTTTCGATCTAGCCATTATTTTCGATCATATCAATCAGCTAATGGTGGGAGACTCGTAATTTTCATTTCTGTGTGCGAAGCCATCGTCGAAGTAGCAATTCTCCGTGGGCGCACTAGTAATTTATCACCGTAAATCTAACTCTCGCAGCCAGCAGCCAAATCGTGTGTTGCGCGGAGCCCAAAAATGGTTCGCATCTGTATCAGAAGAGAAACAACGGTGTACGGTGGTCGAGTGAAACATTGTTCCCTCTTGTCGTTGATACCGGTAAATGAACATTGCAGCAGGAATTGATTTTGTTGGAAAAGTCGAGGTGCGTTTGGTAAACGGTGAAAATTGCGCCGGAAAATGTAGGCGTCAAATATTGTTCTCGTACCGATCGCACGTACACGATCGTAAATTGAAACGCTGGTTTATTTCGTTCTTTTAATCTGCTACAAATCATATTTTATTTTATTTCGGCAATTTCATATTCTTTTATGTTCAAAAGTATTTTTAACGCTTTCGTTCGTGAAATACAGCCGGTTCAAATTAGGTTCGAGTTAGAGTTGGATCTAGATACGAAACAATTTTAAACAAATAATATAAATATAATCATCTAACTTAGAGTTACAGTTACATCTAGATAAGAATAAGAAAATAATATGTCGACCTTGACAACATATTTCAAGGTCATCATCATCAATGAAGATGATTGATGATTCTTTTTAAGATTCTCTTCATTATTTAATAACTAAACGAATACAAAATCGCTACAATGAGTTTCATGGATAAAAAATCTTACTTTCAGTGATGTTCGAGAAAATTGAATTTTCAAGTATCAATGAACGATAGCCGGACTGATAAATTACCTTTAAACGACTCGAAGAAGCAGCAACTTGCTCGCGAAAGAGTACAAGCTCGTCTTCCTTTACATAATTTCCCGCTTTCTTACCTGACTGCACTTTTTCCACCGGTTTCTTTCTGTTTTCCCGAAAGTTTTCCTCCGCGAACATCGGAAAAAGCGGGAGGCGTGGCCCCGCTTCATTTCTTAATGGCCTTGTCGTCCAATCTCTTGCCAGGTCGATCAAATCGGTAAGAAACTTGGCCGGCTCGAAGTTTTTCTCGATTTTTAATAATGTACCTCGAAACACGAGCCGTGTGTGTATGTTTCCAGTGGTTGTCGAAAAAAAAGTAACCGACGCGAGAGAAAAAAGTTTGGAAATATTGTAGATGAAGTTTGAAAAGTTTTCTTCGTTAAAAGGAATAGTAAACTTCCGTCGGATTGCCAGCCATGGTATTATGGGAATAGATGCTTGAGATTGCTAATATAGAGAGAGCATCTTTTACGCAGAATTTGGATGTTCAAGTTATGATATTAGCAATGTTGTTTTTAAGTGAATTTTGGTGGTATAATGATTTCGTGTCGATGTAATAGGTGGAGTGCTAATTTGATGAGAGGTAATTAAACATGTGGCGATCTAATGTGCGGTAATCGAACGCGTAGTAATATAACGCGGGATAATGCAACGGGTCGTAATGTAACACGCGGTTATCTAGCACGTGGTAATCCAATACGTGGTAATTAAACGGGTGGATACCTGATACGTGGTAATTAAACGCGAGGTAATGTAACGGGTGGTCATTTATCGGGTAAATACGTGGTTAACTGACGTGTAGAAATCTAATGCGTGGTAATCGAACGCATGGTAATTTAACGTGTAATCCGATAAATAACAATTCAATGCGTCGTAATCTTGTGCGTATTAATTCAACATGTAACAATATACGGCGTAATAATCTACCATGTAGCAATCTACCGTGTAGTAATCTAACGTGTTGTAATCTAACGTGTAGAAAGCTACAGAGTAGTAATGTAACATATGGTAATCTAATGCATAGTGGTAATTTAACATGTAGAAAGTTAAAGAATATGTGGTAATGGAATGCGTAGTAATCTAACGGGTACTAATCTATCGATTAGTAATCTAACGCGTAGAAAGCTAAAGAGTAGTAATGTAACATATGGTAATTTAATGCATAGTAATCTAACGCTTAAAAATTTGACGTGTGGTAATTTAACACGTAGAAAGTTAAAGAATACGAGGTAATCGAACGCGTAGTAATCTAGCGGGTATTAATCAAAAGCGTAACAATCTAACGGATGATAATGTAGCACGTAAGAACCATAAATTCACTGCAATTTATTGTTTCATTATTTCATACTTTAAGGTAAAATATCAACTAAATTGCAAACCTTGTTCTTATCACAACCCTTCCGCATAAAATATCTACTTAAAACGTAAGCAGGCAACGTAAGACCTAATTACATAAAATACTGCTAAACGGTCGTAACACGCTTACAACACGTTTCCATACAACGTGTAAGCGAAGCTATTTGATTTTTCCTTTCGGAAAAACGTATCGTTGTGGAAGTTTTTCCTCAGAAGGCGGTTTCCCTCGCATTTTCCATGAAATCTTCCTCTTCTTTCTGGCTTTTACGAGGCATTTGCAGTTTCTCGAAGCGTAACCATGGGTACTATCGTTTTACTTGCACATGACGTGAACGCCTCGTAAAACTCAATCGGGAAGAACGTCTTTCCACCGATGTCCTCACTCTATTTATCTACAAATTCAACAAGGACAATCTACTTTTTGCTCGGCGAGATCGATTTCTTTCCCTTGTTTCCGGTGTAATCGTACAGTTCCCGTAATCGTTGGGAAGTATCATCGGTATGAAAGTTCCGATTTCGTTCGCTTCGCTGCGTGCAATCTTTTATCGAAATTAATCTTGTGCTCACGTTCAGAGTATTATTACTAGCTATGTAATAACTGTAATACAAGATTTGATGTTTCTAAATTTGCAACTTCCAAATTAATATTCTTCTAAATTCCTAAACTTGAAAATTTAATATTTCCTAGCTTCGAAATTTCCAACTGTCCAGATTACCTTTGTGAGAAGAAAAATGACTATATTATTAAATTTAAATTATATTTCTAAATTTCCAAACGTATAAGCCGCAAGTTATCGAATTCTCAAATGTCCAAATTTCTAAATTATCAACTTTTTCTAGGTCTTCCCTAGATTTTTGTCACATGGCAATCTCTTGACCATTTGACATTTCTAAACTGAAAGTAATCATCTCCACGATAGCTAATTAAAAATATTGCGAATACACTCCGAAAACTTTGAACGATCGATCGCTGGGTTTTGAGGCAATAATTTTTCAATTCCCATCCGTTCTCTCGCGTTCTCGCGAAAATACGAAGCCCTCGTTGCGGGTGAATGAATCGAAGCGCAGTTCGCACTCTTAATTAGCTAATTACCCGACTCACGTGGAGAAGCTGTGCCATTCTCGTCTTCGCGACGCTCGGTGCACACAGCACGTACATCGAGGTCCCATTACAGATCGGAAAACGACGAATTAATTTCAAACTCGTGACCCTTTTCCACGTGATAAGTTGCGTGGAAGTTTTGCCGGTGTCGAGAAACCGTGCACTCGAACTCGTGTAAACGTCATCCTGACGGCTGTTCCCAACGAGAGATTATTCGAAAGTTTATTTCAATGTCTGCGGACAAATTATTTGGGAATTTGCATCTCGTGTACCGTGTACCGAAATCTGTCTCTCTTCAAAAAGAATTTGATCCGTACGTGTGTTATTTCGTGTCTCTCGCTTTTTTTTCGTTTAGCACGCTTGCATATTTTTTACAGACATTTTTTGACGTGTTTAATGTGGATTTAAAATGAAAGACAGCTTGCGCTGTTTTCTATGAAAATGAAATATGAATTTTCGTGAATTTATGTGAATGCGATATAAGTTGGCTTAACGTTATCATGGCAGGTGAAATTGAAGGTAAAACAAAATGATACAGTTTGTTTTGATAAAAGTGGGAAATTATTGTAAAAGTCTGTGATGAAGATCAATTCAGTTCAATTATTGTGTTTAAAAATGTTTTACACACTGACATTGTTAAGTAAATTTGCAACGTAGATCAATTTATACATAAAAACAAATTATATTACTTCTTACTAATTTATGTTTCCTTTTGTTTTTCATTTCTTTTGTAATTGTCCAAACTTTAATTAGCACTGAAAAATTCAGAATTTTTTAACACGATAATCCTTGAACCTCTGCTAGAAAAAGTTGCAACACAATTGCACGATAAGTAGTCCGTAGCACGAATCTTGAAAACAATATGTATTTATTTGTACCTCAACACCACGGTAATAATACGGCCACGGTGTCCTGATTGCGTTTAAATTGTTGGTAAATTTGGTGGGCGAAGCTCATAAAGAAAACATGGAATAATGATTAACCATTTCGTGCTTCCATGTCTTGCATCTTCATACTTCATTAGAAGTTACGCGAAATAACTGGTACTTGTTTCTATTCATGAAACCGTGTAATTGAAATCTGCATCTCGAGAAAAAGTTTTTGCCTCTTGGCAATTACTTTTCCGGGAAAAGGATCTTTCCAGTGGATGGTAAACTGTGACAAAGGGAAATAAATCAATAATTTTAATGAATAAAATTTTGGAGTAGCGGCCGGTATCGGTAATTGCGATGGATTTAAATTGCAGCGGTAATATTGCATTGAACAGAAAATTGATGTAACAATGGTTGCAACGATTGTAATCAACGTAAATTGGAAATAATAATAGTAACAGCGCTTGTAACGAATTCGAATTATGAGGAACAATGGCGGTGGTAATTGCATTTTACGTTGATGTAAAGTAAAAACAATTTACGTGCTATATTCGGTGTGTTTCACATTTGTGCTGGTTTCTATTAATGTTACTGATATTAATTAATTAATACGCAAAATTAAATATGTGTAACTTCTGTTTATACTCTTTCTTTCTGAGTATTTATTTGATTTTAATAAATATACACGGAGGTAACATTTATCGTGTTACTTTAAGTAATGATAGTAATTACAATACATTGAAATTATAATAACTGCGACAATGTTCAAAGTATCATTAGAAATAATAAATGTATTGAACACATCTTCTAAATATTCGAAAAAAATATCAGGATTGAACATGTAACTACACTTTACTAAAAATAAAATCTTTTCCATGAAACAGACATCAAATCTGTCGTGTATTAAAATAAACGACAAATTAATTCAGTTTAAATTATAATTCTTCAACTTCATGCTAATGTGAAGTAACTTATTTTATGTCCGCTGCGTAAACTCGCACTCTGCCGCATAAAGAATGCACTACGCACCAAATGACGAACTACTGCAGAAATATTTCTCGGGAATATTATTCATAAAAATGCAGCAATAACAACGCGGCAGAGGAACTCGGGCACGATGTAATCCAGCTCGTAAAAAGCATTATCGCGAGCAAAGAGTATTTTCGCGTTACGGCCCTCCACCGACCTGTATCTTCGTAATCTTATACAATTTTCCATGGCTGAATGGCAAGAAATACATTTCGTTGACTGCAACTGGAAGTCAGACGAATATGGTTCTCACGATGGAACGTAAAAGCGATATTGAAGTTAGGTTGCGAGAGAAGATGGTAAGAAATTGTTGAACTATTGATCGTTTCCATTCACTTTTCATGAGATGTTCGAGTGAGAGGCTTTTGATTTTAATTGAATTTTGCTTTCTATTTTCACAATAGGAAAACATTGATTGCGGTTCAATTGATTGCGAAAGAGAATAGGTTATCAATTATACCATTTTGAAAATTTTTAATTATTAGATTGCCCGTTATAATATTTCACAAATTTTCAATAATTAAGTTACTAATTATACTGCTTTACAAATTTGCAATTTTTAGATCACTAGTTATCCTATCTCATCAATTTTTTTTTGTTAAATTACTAAGCACACTGTTTCATAAATTTTCAATTCTGACAAGGTATGATATAGGTTGGAATTTATTTTTATTTTATATATTCGATGTTATTAAGGTTGATGGATACCATATGCAAGATATACAAATATGCCTAATACTAATATAAATTAATAGTTATTTAATTATGCGGTACAAACCATATATTAATACTACTTGAGAATTGATCAGTTAATTTAAACAAACATTATCTGCTGTCATTGCAAGTATTGTCCAATAGTTATAATTTACATTCCTGTAAACATCATCCATTTATTACTATATAATAAACTCAGCATTACCCTTTCACTAACTCAACACCAATGTTCAGAAATAAATATTAGACAGCTCTCATTACCACGTTTCGTTATAAAATATTTCAAAACACTATCTGCCTTTTCATGCGTCTGAAATATTAGAAAGGCCGTATTTTTTATATTTTCCTCTGATCAAACGCGTCGCAGGTCGAGGAAGATCACAAGAACAGATATTCTTTCCCGATCGTATTTCCCTTATTTCCCGTGAAAGAAGCGGAGGAATCATTTCGAAAGCAGATCGAGTATCTTCCATTTTTCATTTCTTTTCTCTCTCTTTTGTCGTTAGCGAATATTAGAGGTGAATAGGTTCCCCCGGATTTTCGAGGAAACGTAGCTGCACAAAGGATTAATAACTGTATAACTCCGGTAAAGGAAATACATATGAAAATGGATCCTTTACTGTGGAATACTTTGAGGGGCAATGTATCGTGCACGTTTTACTATTCATACCTTTCCGTTGCGTGTTTGAGCACATCAGTTACGAAATCCAGAAGAAACCTACCCCTATTTACTCAATATTTTAATAATTAAATATGTCTGCTATGAACATTTCATTTATTTTTATTGCATACACACAAGGGACTTTTTAGTCATTAAAGTCAAGGTTAGGCGTAGAAAATAGTTGATATATGATAAATGCAACTCAAGATAGTTAAAAATTAATCCTCTTTCGAAGACATTCTTGCAGTTGATTTTATACATTCTAATTAACAAATTTAATAAATTCCTGCAAAGTTATTCTCCATAATTGCTATTATGTTTACACATCACGCGATTCACTAAAAATTTGTTTTAAATTGTTTTAATGTCACCCTCCGGTAAAGACTTCCATATGAGCAAATGGCGTGGAGTTAATTTTGGGGTTGCTGCGAATTTTGGTGCATTCACGAGCGAAAAAAGAGGAGTATCGACGCGTCGGAACAACAATGAAGCAACCGGTGCAAGCCCGAACTTGTGAAATTCCTCGATAAAGGGGCGAACTATGGCGTCGCGACGGATTTTACACGTCGACGAGGGTCGTCGCCGTCCCTTTGAGCACGTCTCGCTCTAATTACGCGATGTAACTACATCCATATGTATACTAAACTCAGGCACAGACATCGAGGAAAGAGAAAGAGACCCTGAAGGGGTTGGATGGGGTGTTCACGGCGTTGCAGTGTCGAATGGTAGGGGCAAAGGGTGCTCTCTTCTTGCACGCCGTGTGTGCGAGTGGGTGGTGCTGCTCCTCGAGTGGATACACCGGGTACAATCGACTGCAGAAGTTCGCTCTCGTAAAAGTAACGCTACCGTTAAGTATCTGGCCAGGTTTAGAGGGTAACTTGAAAAACGCTCGAGTGGTGAATCAGGAGCAACGCTGCTTTATTACCGGTGCCAGGTTTACGATGCTGACGAGTTAATTAGAGATAAATCTTAATACCGTTCACATTTTAGAGCTAACGTCGGAATTTCAGACAATATTTTGCATCGTTGTGTCAATTTTTGACAGGTAATTGAAATTCAAAATTTATTGAATCTGTCCCCAAACCACCCCACACCTCATACGTTATTATAGCATTTATTACATATTGTTGTAGATTTCCTTTCTACGCTAACAATTTCAAGATCATTTATACGTCAATTGTAAATGCAAAATATTAATGACTTCGATTGTGATATGTATTTCACTGTGGCTGAATATTGAACATATATTCCGTAATAATAGCAAGGTTTGCAAAATGTTATCATGTACAAGTAAATGTTTCATACCCAAAATCGTTTGGAAAAATTGAATAAAAAAGTAGTAAAAGTATTAAAAGTTACTATGTAAAATATATTTGACTTTCAAATTTTGCACACATCATCCAGCGTACAATTTATAAAACGCACGTTACAATCAGCACGGAGATGATATCGTATCATACAGTATGATTAATGTTCAAACCGTATTCTCGACCGGGATTGAAATGCTTAATAATTCTCGGTAGAGTTTCGCGATTATTGTTGAATCATTTAACGCGTGCGACGCGGAATTAAGTAACTCGAAAACAGTCGCGGACCAAGGTTGAATTTCAACTTCAATTACTGGAGATTGCACGCTCCAGCGTGTCAGAATTCCTGCTGCATTTGGTAGCTTTTTATTATTTTTTAGTTTTTTCGTTTTTTTTTTGCGTCGTAACGTGCAGTTTCTGCTGTGTAACTGTAACGAACTAGAGGTTCGTTTGTACATGAAATTGATAACGATCCGTTGAACTATTCAACATCGCGTAACTGGTTTTGCGAGAACGTTACACTCTCGCGTGAAATATTTGTTATTGTGTTTGACATTGTACGGTGAAAAATTTGATCCGCATATAACTGAGGTTTAATGAACTTTCTGATGTGCGTACCTTAACAATTTTGGTCAATTATTTTCGAACTTTAGAACGTTCATGGGAAATTCATGGCTGCGAATTTAACGTGGCCAGGGCTCTTTACGTCCTTGTATATTTCATTTATATTGTATACTATATTACATTTTGTGTTTAAAATTATCTTTCGAATTGGTTAATGACTAACAATCCCTTTTATGTATACATACATTAAATGTGTACATATTGAAGTTAAAGAATTATTCTAGTAACATATGTACATATATGTTTATTAAAAGTTAATAAGCAACATATGATTAACAATTACAAGGAGCAATAACAAGGGTAAAATAGTCGATAAACATTTTGATACAAACTATTAATCCAACATTAATGTCCAGCTCTCATAATGTGTCATAGTAATAGACCTCAATCGAAAATCGATAATTACTGTAGTGCAAAATACGATTAGCGTAATGATATATATGTAGTTAATGTTATTACAGATATGTAGTTCACAATTTATTCCCAAAAATACTATTTATAATATTCACACAAAAGTGCAATTTAAAATATTTGCACAAAAATGCAACTCACAATATTTGTACAAAAATGCAGCTCACAATATTTATACAAAAATGCAGTTTACAATATTTGTGCAAAAATGCAATTCTCAATATATTTCCAAAAATGCAATTTAAAATATTTGCACAAAAATGCAACTCACAATAGTTGTTCACAAATACAATTCATAATATTTGCACAAAAATGCATCTCATAATATTTGTACAAAAATGCATCTCACAATATTTGTACAAAAATGCAGCTCACAATATTTATACAAAACTGCAGTTTACAATATTTGTGCAAAATTGCAATTCACAATATTTGTTCAAAAATGCAGCTCTCAATGCACGTCGAAAAATACAATTAATATTTCCACAAGAATGCAGTTGAAAATATATGTATAAAAAAAATGCAATAGACAATATTTTCGTAGTAAACATGTTCGCACTGTCATAGAGCAACTCTATCTACCTTGATGGAGACACTATAGCCCCACCCCGTGAAAGATCATAGCATTCGCTCTCGTGTCTCACCCCCTTCACCATTCCATCCCTCGTTGCATCTTTGTGATGTCACGATGTACACGTCGGTATCCAGACACCGGTGGTGGATGCAAGTGCAGATCCACTTGTCTAGAAGCACTCAGGTGTGCGCTCATTAGACACCGGGTCAATGAGGCGGTGAATCTTCACCCTTCGTCGAACGAAAGAGTCTACGTGAGAGAAAGTGGAGAAAGAAAGATGGTAGCAAAGCATTCGAGAGGGATCAGCCACTCTTCTTTCTCGGATCTTGCTTCTCTTGTTGAGGAATTTCGCGTAAAGAAAAGTGCTGTGTCGCTCTGGATCACGGTTCCGGTGTTAAGACGCTGGAAATTGCTTCGAACGCAAAAAATATCGATCACTTGGCTTCGAAACGTGGCTTTCAGCGATTAATTATTACTTCTTTTCGTTCTCTTTTCAGGGTTACATTTATTTGCTATTGATTTTGGGAGATTTGGGATATTAGGATTGTTTGAGGGGTTTTTTGGTATTTTTACATTTCTAAATTTCATGTTTCTATGATTCTGAGATACGGGTTTTTTTTACTTTTAGCTCTTCCATGGTCCAAATTCTGAAATTTTCTAAATTTGTAAAAATAAGTTTTGAAATATAAATTCTGAAATTTCACTGACTTTATAAATTCTCAAAGTTCCAGATTTCCTAAGTTCCAGTTTTACAAATCCTCAAGTCCACAAGTTTTGGGACGCTATAATTTCCAAATTTGTAGTTGTCCAAGATCTCAAATGCCCACTTGCTCAAATCTCTAGTTCTGAAATTTTTGAAATCTACAATTTGCAAATTATCAATTTTCCAACTTCTCAGATCGCAAAATTTCAGACTCCCGGAATTACATACCTAAAAAAATTTGTTAATAATTTGAAATCTCCACGGATTTCTAACATTATGACCATCCGCAGTTCCTCTGACGCAAAGGAAAGCACTAATTATATTCTCTAATCCCAGTTCTAATTATATTCTGATTAGCGATAAAAATCTACTTCCTTCGTGAGTTAACGAAGTCCGATTTTCATCCGAACGATCCTGGCAAGTTTCCCAATTTGCAGATTAGATTCGACGGGAAGAAACTTCCCTTTCAATGGGTCGCCGGAAACAGCGTGTTACGAAACTTTCGGAATCGAACCGGGATCAATGTTTAACGTGAGATCGTGTGATATTAATATCGGCGGAAGTTTCACCAGTCTGTTTCGAGCTGTCCTTGCCGGATAATTAAGCGCACTTCCGAATTTTTTTATCCCGGGAAACAGGCCGCCGGAGTTTAATCAAACTGCCGCGGAAACGAGCTTCGACCCCACCGGAAATTTCAATCCGCGCGTGTCGGGATTTACGCGGCGGGGATATAACGATACGAGATGAGGGAAGTTATTGTTTCCAAGGGTTGCCGACACGGTATTACATCTTTATATGTATGAGCTACAAGAAAATACCAGTTCTGATGAAATATTATAATCCTCTACATCTTAATGAGAAACATAATCTCTTCATTCTTAATTTTACTACATTTTAACATTCTTATTTCATTTCCAGCAGGGTTTGCATACGTATTTTATATTTTTATGGTGCTTTTGGCAGTTCGGACTAATTGGTAATTTTATTTAATTTTTCTTGTAGTACATCTTTAAGTTGGTACATCGTTTTTATAATATTTATTTAGGTTTTTCACTTGGATTGACTGATTGACAATTTGATCTTTATCACAGTAAATGACAAACAGTTGCAATGTTTGACATAGTAGAAGACAGACAATTTCTTGTCATAATGAATGGTTGACAATTTAATTTTTTCATAGTGAAAGACAGGCAATTTGATTTTAGTCACAGTAAAAGATAGGCAATTTGATTTTTATCATAGTGGAAGACAGATAATTCGATCTTTAACACAGTAAATGACAGACAGTTGCAATTTTTGACATAGTAGAAGACAGACAATTTCTTGTCATAATGAATGGTTGACAATTTAATTTTTATCATAGTGGAAGACAGACAATTTGACTTTTATTATACTAAAAGAAAGACAATTTGATTTTAGTCACAGTAAAAGATAGGCAATTTGATTTTTATCATAGTGGAAGACAGACAATTTGATCTTTAACACAGTAAATGACAGACAGTTGCAATTTTTCACATAGTAGAAGACAGACAATTTAATTTTTGTCATAATGAATGGCTGACAATTTGAATTTGATCATACTAAAAGTCCAAATAAGTTTACAAGATACCATAATAAGAATTTATACTTCCCAAACATATTTACAACAGAAATGAAAATTGACAGAATACTTTTCAACTGACTATAACACCCTTCCAAAGTCCTTGTCCAGATTTCAACCATCTTCCTAACAATAAAACAGAAACGCTGACCGATGTAAAGTGAAAATAGGGCGAAATAATCGAATCAACACGGTATGTACCGTGCATCGTTGAAGAGAGGTATCGAAGAGAGTGATTGATATCGAACACAATCGACTATATTCTGATGATCCAACACAACGATTCAGAGTCCTCTCGTATGTTTTTACAATCGCCACCACCTGTACGCTTTACTGCCACTGTGGTTCTCGTGTAGCTGAACGTTTCGGTGGTGATATCGCGAAAAAGTTCACCTGGAAAAAGTTCTATAGGTTTGTTAAACGATATTTTGTTCTTTGCGATCGGACACGCTCGATTGAAGCTCGGTTTCATTGCGTTAGACGATTTTTGAAACGTGACTGAAAACGGTAAAGGAACTGGAAAATGTTTGATCGGAAGTTGTGCTTCTATTTTTATTTATTTAGTCTTCTGTGTTTTCACGATTGAACTTTTGTTGTGTTTGGATTGTTTCTGTATTTTTAGTTCTGGTTCTGGTAGTTATTATTTGTTTTCAGTATTATTGAAATCTTGTGGATTTATGAGTTGGAAAATACTTAGATTTCTATATTTGTAAATTTTTATAGTGGAACCTATAATTTTATTAGGTGCAGTTTTGCTACATTTCCAAATTTTGAAATTTTGAAATTTTCCAACTAGACTAATTTGGAGATTTATAAATTTCTACGTCACCAAATCTCAAATTACCGAAACCAATAATTCCCAAATTTTCAACTTTCCCTAATCTCAAATTCCCAAATTCCAAAATATCCAAAGTCCAAACTCCCCAAATTTCAAACTCTTCCAATTGCAATTTCCCCATATTCCAAATTTCCCAAATTCCAAATCCCCCAAATTTCAAATTCCTCAAATTCCTCAAATTCCAAATTCTCCAAATTCCAAACACCACAAATTCCAAATCCTCCAAATACCAAATTCCTCAAATTCCAAAATCCTCAAATTCTAAACCCCCCAAATTCCAAATCCCCCAAATACCAAATTCCCCAAATTGCAAATTCTCCAAATTCCAAAATCCCCAAATTTCAAACTCCCCAAATCCAAATTTCCCATATTTCAACCCCCCCAATTCCAAATCCCCAAAATTGCAAATTCCCCTAATTGCAAACTCCCCAAATTCCAAATTCCCCATATTCTAAACCCCCGAATTCCAAATCCCCAAAATTGCAAATTCCCCAAATCGCAAACTCCCCAAATTTCAAATTCGCCAGATTCAGAAATTTCCAAATTTGTAAATTTGCAATTTCCCAAATTCTAAAAATCGACTAGCATCCTCTTCGTTTATTACCACGATTGTCCTAGGGAAATTTGCCGTTGACTGTACCTGCAGTTCTCACCTGGTCCAATTCAGGTCGATGGAATTATTCTTGCCGACGATTGATACCTTTCAAAACAGTTCGCGTCTCCTCTATTTTTCGTTCGTTCTAAAAATGAAAATTTCTACTGGTGCATGTACCGTGTTTCGATTCTTGCCGGAGGATCGAGAGAGGATAGAGTACTGTACGGAATGCACAACCGGTGCTTTACGTTCAGTTATGAAATAACTGCCCGAAGCAATCGCTTGTCACAAACAGTTAAGCCATGACTCTCAAAAGGCAACGGCCACATGGTGAAGATACATGCGGCAGAAGAACAGTGACTATCTGTTGCTTTTAACAGATGGTGGAGTGTGACGAATGTCAAATCGAAGCTAAATGTCAAACGGTTGCGTTGTGAAATTACTGGGGAAGAGATAGAAGATTCGAAGAGAGGATGTTAATTGACTAAGTGGAAAAATTGATTCTTATTGTTCGTAATTTAGAAATTGAGATATAGAGACATTGAGGAATTGAGAAATCGAGACATCAAGAAATGGAGACATGAAAACATGGAGACATGAAGTCATTGAGACATGAAGTCATTGAGACATGGAGACATTGAGGGAATCAATGATTAAGAAATTCAACAATTCAGAAATGTTTTTCTATTTCAAATTATTTACTTAATGTTGTATCAGCTGTTTAGCCAATAGCGACTACGCTTCATTTCTTTGTTACATTATTACATTTGTCATAGTGCATTGTATTTTACATATATTACTTACATTACATGAATATAACAATATTTTGCTTTCAAAGTCTAATTACGTATTATATGCGTCTAATTGAATTGAGAAATTGAGGAATTGAAGAATTGAAGAATTGAAGAATTGAAGAATTGAAGAATTGAAGAATTGAAGAATTGAAGAATTGAAGAATTGAAGAATTGAAGAATTGAAGAATTGAAGAATTGAAGAATTGAAGAATTGAAGAATTGAAGAATTGAAGAATTGAAGAATTGAAGAATTGAAGAATTGAAGAATTGAAGAATTGAAGAATTGAAGAATTGAAGAATTGAAGAATTGAAGAATTGAAGAATTGAAGAATTGAAGAATTGAAGAATTGAAGAATTGAAGAATTGAAGAATTGAAGAATTGAAGAATTGAAGAATTGAAGAATTGAAGAATTGAAGAATTGAAGAATTGAAGAATTGAAGAATTGAAGAATTGAAGAATTGAAGAATTGAAGAATTGAAGAATTGAAGAATTGAAGAATTGAAGAATTGAAGAATTGAAGAATTGAAGAATTGAAGAATTGAAGAATTGAAGAATTGAAGAATTGAAGAATTGAGAAATCTAAGAATATGGAAGTCTAACAATGTAGAAACATAAAAAATTTAAGAACTTAAAAATCTATGAGCAATATACAAATTTAGAAATCTAAAAGTGTAGTAATCTAAAAACTTAGAAATTTGAAAATTTAGCATCTTAGAAATCTAGAAATTCAGAATCTTAAAAATTTAGAATTTTAGAAAACTAGAAATCAAGAAATGTAGAAATCTAGAAACTGGAAAATTTGCAGTCGAGGATCCTTAAAAATATACAGGTCCTTATTTGTCCTTATTCAAAGGGAGAGTACATTGAACTGTAGTGTACACAGAAGAAATGGAGAATGAAAAGAGGATCGCCAGGGGGCATGGAAAAAAAGAGGCGGGGGCAGGGTACAGTGCATAAATACTGACAGAAGCTTGGGGGGGTTCGTGCAAGCGACAGTCACTTTGAGGTTAATCCTGGAACAATGGAAACCTTTGGTACGCGAGTACAGTTTTTCTTTGCGCTTTGGGACGCACCGTTTGCTTCTTTTCGGTCTTGAGAAACTTTTCTCCCTGCAAATTCCCGTCTGCTAAGTGACCCTTATTTGTCCACTCGACTACTCTCGAATTTCGCTCGATAGAAAGGCGATCAGGGCTCCGTCGATTTTCTATCATATTTGAATTCTACTGATTCTGTTACTTTTAGTCTTCTTCGCTCTCTTTTTGAAATGGGACACTTGTACATTCTCGGCTACTTGAACTTCCGGTACGTAAAATAGTTTCATTTAATTTCTATCGATTCACATTTCGGTTCAGTTTCAATTTAATTTCAATTTCGTTTCATTTCATTAATGTACAGGTGATGTCTTTTGAAGTTTGGAATATATTGCAGTATATTTCAACTAAATAAATTAATCGCTAACATTATTACTAGTGAAACAAAGATGACTTTTGTACAAAATTGGTCATTATTGAAGTATTTTTTTTCTTACTAGTTATTTATGCTAGTCCATTTATGTAATAATAGGAACTACATGATTATTGATTCTTTCTTCATTTCTTATTAATCTGATCATCCCGAAATAACGTAATTTCCTCTACAAAATTGACGCGCATTAATATCAAATAGATTCATAATGCGATTATGAAATCGGTCACCAAGACTGCATTTATTCAGTTCAAGTATTGTACTGCAAAAAGTTAGAGATATTTTCAAGAGAGGTATTTCAGTCCCTGATTGATTTTGATGGATGATATCTCGTTCCAGGATCAGATTGCACAAGTGAATTTGTCTGCGAATGTCTGTTTGCCATGTCTGACAAATGGGGAAAAATATTCTCGACAAATATTGAACAGTTCCATGCGTCGGTGAAATTGGAATTTAGAAATGTCGAAATTTTGGGGATTTGCGGTATTTGAGAATTTTGATATTAACTAGTTTAAGAATATAGGAAGTTGAGAATTTGGGATTTGGGGATGAAGGAATTTGGGTATTTAGGGATTTGGAAATATGTAGATGTGGGGGTGTAGAAATTTGGGGATTTAAGGATTTGGAGAAATATGAATTTGGGGATGTATGGACTTGAGGATATAGTGATTTGGGGGTGAAAGAATTTGGGGATTTAGGGATTTGTGGATGAAGGAATTTGGGTATTTAAGGATTTGGAAATATGTGGATGTGGGGGTGTAGAAATTTGGGGATTTAAGGATTTGGAGAAATATGAATTTGGGGATGTAGAGACCTTGAGGATATAGTGATTTGGGAATGTAAGGATTTGGGGATGAAGGAATTTGAGATTCAGGGACTTGGAAATATATGTATTTGGGTATGCAGGAATTTGTGGATTTAGGGATTTGGAGAAATATGGATTTGGAGATTTAGGAATTTGAGATGAAGCAATTTATGGATGTAGGTATTTGGGGATGTAAGGATTTGGAAATATATAGTTTTGGAAGAAAAAGAATGTTGAAAATATTGTGATTGATATGGAGGTACACGTGTCACAAGAATTATCAACGAAGTTAAGTACTATCTCTTTAACACATACTCATATGCTTATGTGCTTATATTCATATAGTAAAACAATTTAGCTAAGCAACAAAATCACGAGCTGTACGTTGTACCACAAAGATTCGCCTGGTCGCAAGTTCACTTTGTCCCCGTTTTCTTGTCTCTTGACGCGGCTCCACCTCTGAAGTTTCGCTCTCAAGTCCACGGTATAGTTTTACAACCCCTACCCCTTCCGAAAGCTCTGTTCTCGTAACCGACACCCAGCTCTGTGAAATGAAGTTCATTATCATAACTCGATGTTCTAATGGTTTCTCAACTGAACCGTGAAATGCGCTCTTGAAGTTACATTAACTCTGGTCAAAGTTCCCAGTGACGTTAACCGATCGAGATCGAAACGTTATAAATGAAAGAAACTGGGATTACGTGGACGGGAAACGAATGTGTTTTTAATTTGCTTCGATTTAACGTTGTCCATCAATCTTTCATGAATTGTCCTAGTTCGTTGGCTTCAACCGAGAAATTTTTCATTTTACTCTAAATGCAAAGTTTTATATTGATTGTGCAAAATGATAGTTTCTAGGATTTTGACATTCATTTTTTTAATATCCAATTTATGTGTGTTTATTGATGATGTAATTATTCTTGAGCAATTTTATTGTAAAGAATTTCCTTTTTACTTTTGTGGAAATTATTCAGAATAGTAGCAGGTAAAGTACTTTGATAAGAAAATTCAATAAAAGATCTAAATGATTCAAATGATGTCAAAATAATTTGTAACGTAGAAGGAAATCAATAATTTAGAACAGTTTACAACGATTCTATTTTTCATTCATCAAACACTTTGAGTTTACCATTTTAACAACTACTGTTACTAATGTTATAATGCTACATAAATAATTTATATATCCAATTGGATATTTATATATCCAAATTCACGCTCAGAGAAAATAATTAATCACGCAATAAAAATAGTACCCAGAGAAAGATGGCGATGAAAGCAATCTCGTAAATATTTATCGAATTTCAGAATAGACCAATCTGTTTCCCGAAAAGTTCTTTCACAGCCATGAATTATGAAACTGTTATTAAATCGATGTGAAACCTTGAATTTTCGGGGTTCGTTGACCGTTCACCATGGGAATCATCGAGTTCCTCTTTTATTTCAGAAAATCGATAGTTTCACCCCGACTACACACGC
Organism: Megachile lagopoda; assembly: GCA_036983795.1. Classification (NCBI taxonomy): domain Eukaryota; kingdom Metazoa; phylum Arthropoda; class Insecta; order Hymenoptera; family Megachilidae; genus Megachile; species Megachile lagopoda. Next base: position 6,454,896 of record CM072797.1, on the reverse strand, counting down.
ATTCTGACGGATACCCTGTTCGTAGAGGCTTTTACCTCTTTTTTTTTTTTTTTTCAAAAAATCGTACTCCCTGACTATAGTAGCACCCCTCGACTGATGTTTGTGGTCATCGGGCAGTCCACTTTTTCCCGAGAAATCGATAGCTTCCATTTCACCACGCGCACACCATGGAGAGCTTCGGTGTCCCTTTGAAAACCCACCGGTTTCGGGAATTGGATCATTTGGGTTTTTAGTTATTTGGAGTGGTGGGAATTTTGGGAAATTTGGGAATTCGGGGTGCTTGGGATATTTGAGAATTTTGGAATTTAGAAAATTTGGAAGTTTGCGGGTTTGAGTTTGGAGATTTTCATATGTGAGAATTAGAAAATTTAGGAATTGGAAGGGTAGAAGTTGGGGAGGTTGGGACTTTGGACATTTAGGAATTTGGAAATGTAAAGATTTAAGAAATTAACAAATTTAGAAGTGTCAAAGTTTGGGAAATTTAGTTACTCATCCCTAAATACCTCCTACCACAATCTAAAATCAGACACCATACCCACATCGTATCTCCCAAATATAAAATACCAAATTAAACTTTCAAACTTAAAACATATATGTAAACTAAAAATAACACCCCTTGAAAACCACAGGTATCTTGATTTTACAAATCTACTCGGATGTAAAATCTCCTTGCATTCCAACACTCGATCCACAGTTTCTACGTTTAATTACGTATAACTTCATTAAAGACACCGGTTAACGGTCGAACTTAGCGCAACTCGCAAATGGAGCTTTCCCTCATCTTACAGCCACGCTTCCGCTGGTCTTATAACCACGTTTCCGCTTGTCTTCTTATCTTGAAGAATCGTGTCGAGCGGTAGAATCGAAGGGTTGTTGATCGAGTTCCTCCGGCGAAAACCCATCTTAAAGCCATTACCAAAGTTCGGGAACAATTCGAGGGTTGGAAGTTGCACGGCAGAATGTAAAGCGAGATTAAAATTAAGTCGTGGAAAGGTAATGTGAATAGGGATGAATTACAAAGGCCAACGAATCGGCTCCTAACGCAAGATTAATCGGATAATTAAATGAATTATGCAAACAGCAATCGGCTAAAAGCTTATCCCGACAAGCAGTATATCGAGTAATTCATAAATAAGATGAACCGCGTTGCTTTCTTTATTCGATCTTTTCTACTGTTATTTACTTCCGCCTCGTTTCTTTCGGTGTTTCAAGTTTTATTCGATGCCTTGGAAGGATTTTCTTTCGCGATACGCCAGTGTCGAGCACGGTTTCTTGAAAATTTCATGCACATCGTCCTTTCACTCATCTTTTCGTTTTGGCTTTTGAGAGAGTTTATGTAACATTGCTGACTCGTGGAGATTTAGGGATTTAGGGACGTTTGCACTTTTCGGGATTTGGAATTTTAGAATTTTAGAACATTTTGACTTAGCTGTGGACTTAGGGATTTTAGGATATTCTGACTTGGGAACTTAGGTTCAAATTTTAGATTTTTAAGATTTGGGGAGTTTTAGATTTTGTTGCTTAGGTTGTATATTTTGAAATGATTTAGGGATTTTCGGATGTTGACGGTTTAAATTTAGGGACTTCAAGATCCAGGAATTTTGGAACGTCAGGACTAGGTTTAGATTTTGAGACTTTAGGGTTGTGAAGACTTGAAGATTTCCACAATTACACTTAAAATTACCTATCAAACCAAATACGTCAATGTTATATAATAATAAATAAATACAAGTATTTCCAGTGACATCAATCTGACGTTTAAGATCGTGCAGAAAGCAAGTCCGCCATTTTGTCCTTCAGCGCCTAACCTATTTCTGCTTTCTTAAATGAACGTTTTTAGAACGTTTAAGTGCTCTTGCTTTTCAGCATATTTTTAAAAGTAACAAATATAGAAGTCGAGTTAATGCGACTCGCAGGGAAACAATTAAAAGTTAAAAGCTTTTCCTCGCCTTTTGTGATTCCGAATTTATGCCTGTTACCGCTTCATTACGTGATCCCTTTCTCCATTTACGTAAATTTCACACGGCTCTGCGGATTATCGCCGATTCGAACCGCACGGGAATGCGTTCTCCGTGGAAACGTAATCCGATCATCGATTATCTACCGTTTAGAATGATACGGTTTATCCTCGATCGCACAGTGCTGACGTTTTTCGAGCAAAGAACCGATTGTTCAGAAGCAAGTTGCTGTTCAACGGGACCAAGCAGCTTTCGCTAAGTTTCCGTACTATTCGAGCTTTCAATTTACAAGCATTAACGCGTTCGAGCGGTTTCATTCGCGTTCGCGAACTTGATATTCGCTCATAAAACCAACTGGTCTTTCAGGTGGTACGAGATATTCAAATATTTCGCTGATTCGTAAATAAAAATTTAACCAAATGAAATTTTTAGCGATTAAAGCTTTCTAGTGACATATTCTTTTCCAGGGTTAAACGAGTTAAAAGTTGTTGAAGAATCTGATTAAATATTTAACTCGCTTTTATTGTTCACTTTTCATTTAAATCGATTTTCAGCACGGTTTGGTGAACTTCGGATGAAAAATTCGGTGGAGAAAGAACGGGAAAGAGATTTTATTTTAGGAAAGCGTTTCGACTCTATTTTTTGGTGCAACTGCACGATTCTTTTAGATAGATTCTTTTGGAACATTTATACAGTTCAATAAATAGCGAAACATTTCAAACTTTTATATGAAAAATATTTTACCTTTGTATTCTTAATCATTTTATTTTGAACTGTCTGCATGGGATGCTTCGAAACTGAAGTATACAAGAGAGAACGTTCTCTTTGAAAAATATAGTTAAGGTATCTATGAAGATTTAATACACAAATATCCAATGTTTATTAAAACATCAATACATATTGATCATGTGACAAATTATATTATCTAATGGTGGCAATAAAGCATTGATAATATCTAAACAACATTATGTATCTAAACATGAATGATTGGATTATCAGGTTTAACCCACATTTACATGCATCTCCGAATAAAATAGAGACACGGTAAAATCGTGCAAATCGAAGGTTTAGCATTCCCTTTGAGGCAGGATCAAAAGATAGCGGTATATCGATATGATAATAAGCGTAGGCTGTAAAGATTGTACAAAGGTGAGCGGAAGTTCGTGAAACGAATGCGAAAGTCAAAGCGAGGCAAATGATATTTTTCATTCCTTTTGACTGGCGGTCCCATTGAATGGGTGCTCGCACCCAGGGTGAGAAAAAGGGAAGTTATCCCATCGATCGAACCGGTGTTGTTACCTCTTTCACCCGTCGGTCCCTTTGCCTTTGTAAAGGCAGACAAAATTCTGCGGTATTTTTTCGTACGTGCCTTAAATTGCAGCGAACCACTCTGCGCAAAGTGTTCTAGCACGGTGGCTGCGCGTACGTGAGTTATTTTTCCACTTTTATTGGTTTTTCTTTTGTCGTGCGCCTGCTCTCCTACGGGGTTTGCTTTATATATTTCATGGGAGCCGGGAAATGCAGCCGCGAAGTCTACTGAAAGCTCGGACTTCCTGACTTTTCGGGCTACCTACAAAATTCAACTTATTTTCGTCTCACAGAGTTGCCACGTTCTTCCTCGCATCCGATGATCGATTGTTTCGTGAAACTCTCTAGTGTGATGTATGCGATTTACGCTGTACCTCGATCTTATGTAAATCGCAATATTTCAGGCAAACTTGAATGAAATAAATAAAATTTAACATTGAAAGCTTGAAATGATTTGATACAGTTTGAAAATATTTGAGATGGTTGGAGATGGTCTGAAGAGGTCCGAGGTGCTTTGAAATAGTTGCAAAAGGTATGACATCATTCGAAGTAGCTGGATTTGCTACATGTATGAAGGTTTAAAATATATACAAAAATTTGAAGAGATACAACAAATGAATAATCTCTAAACGTTGTAAAATTAAAATCATGACACTATAATTATACTATTAATGAGTATATATTTATGCACAGAGCTAATTTTACAAGCAATAAAACGTCACAGAATTCAATGATGAAATTGATCAAATTTTGTCAAACAATGAAAAAATGTCAGCGCCTGAATTATGCTCTACGTGTACGGGAAGGACGATAGAATTTCGCGCAAACATGAGAAATGTTTGGTGGAATCCGAAATTCGAGCTTCCGGTTCTGATAAGAGAGACCGTTTTTCATTACCCGCATTACCGATTCGATCACTCGTGCATGCGGACCATGCGACCGATTTTGCTGAGTCTGGTCGACGTCGTTGGTGAATTTGTTCGAATAGGAAGTGACTCAAACTACAATCCTTTTCTCGGCTACTCATCCCTGGCACACGGCTTATTTTTCGATGATTCGACGGATTCCATTTTTACCGGTTCATTCGAAGCTTCTCTGGAGAATTTGTACGTCGATCTCGTCGAATGGCTCTCGTTTTTTATCTGATTTTCAGCTATGGTTTTCTTCACTCGGGCAAGAAAAGAATCATTTACAAAATCAATCGCAAAGAATTGTGTTCGATAATATAATTAAAACTGTAAATATTAAACAATTTAAAAACGTACAGAATTTCAAATCCAGTTGTTCATTTTATTGAAAGTTCGCAACGAAAAATTCATAAATTCACGGACCAGTTCCAGTAAAATATACTGTCGGAGCACAACAGAAGAGACTGAAGGTACTTTGCATAATTTTTTAAGCTGAAAAGAGATCAACTCGTAACTTCAGGTTTAATACATCGAATAAAGCATCGTTGAAAGTTTTTGAAACATTACGTGCGAACTGAGCTCTCGAACAACAACAACAACAATATAAGTTTGAAGATTCAGGTCGCGAGCTCGAAGAATAATCGTAGCCATTCAAACGTAGCAGGGCAAGAACTAATAAAAACTCATGGCATCTTTTTCTCCTGCTGTTATTTCTTCATTGGGGCGGAAGAGGCGTCGCGATGCCACTGGACACGTTCCATAGCCTCCAGCAACCGATATTTCACAGCGACATTTTCGATAACAAAAGACGGTGGTATATTCGTACTTTCATAACAGCGACGTCATTTTATTTCCATCGATACCACGAGCTCTGTCACGTTTATTAAAACGTCTTCGATGACGTACGTTTGAAAATATCCTGCCGATTTCTCTCTTATAACTGCTCACTCTTCAGAATACGCATTTTAATATCTACGAAAATGTATATACACACTTAGATACAGGTAACTATGTACGCTTAAATTTCTACACAAATTTATAAGTAGCTACATACATTTAGATTTACGTTGAAAATTTGAGGTTATGTTACGTTTACTCGAAACTCTATTTCAATGTATATAAATTGTCCATTTAGAAACTTCATTTTAATTACAATAGTAACAGTTTTAATGCAATACGTTCCGAAACAATGTACACGCGTACCGATATGTTCTTTAAAAGTCACGCGATGCAAGCTATATATTCATGCAGCACTCTCTGTACACAAATTGAGAAAATATTTGCAGATTACTCTTTGGAAGTCGTAACGGAAAATATTTCTCTATATTTGCAGTGACGTTTTTTACCGATTTACAAATGATTTGTAAATGCATCAGTTTCTCGTGAAATGTGCTATAAACGCGGCATTTTGTAATAGAGTTGCATAGAAAGGAAATGAACACTTTGGTCGAGGTTCCTGTCCGTGACGTTAGAACATTTCGCATCCTTTCATCTCTTAATCTGGATGCGCAAGCTTTTACATAGGATAGTTGGAAACAATAGCTGGAAACGCAGGTATCGATTGCGCCACCGGATGCTACCGGCGTTATTTATTTTTCCGTCTACCCAGGAATTAATTACTTGGTAGACGTTGATTTACTGCCACTCTACCGCTATTCCATGGATGCTGGGATATATGCAAAAGGAGAAAAACGTTGGGTAAACTTCTTTCCTGTAAGATGAGTACCTATTCCGCTTCTTTCAGGTACACGGGAAACTTTCATTCTTCTAAGTAACATCACGCTCTTCTACTACTTCCTTTTGCGCGCGAGACTATCTACTTACTGTAATTAAGACACTTTGAATGTAACTTTTCATGTTTTTTTAATGTGGTAAATACGTGGTGATATAATTATCAAGGTCTTACGGGAAGACAGAATATACCATAAAATAAGACGTGTATTGTATAGAATGTATCATAAAATATATCAAATATCCATGATTATCATAAGTAAATTGATATACTCGTGTCGTGTACTCATAAAGTATGTCATAAAATAAGACAGTCTTATGAGCATGAAATGTGTGACAAAATACAATACATTATATACTGATCTATTTTAAGACCAATCAAAATATATAATCATAGAATATGTCATAAAATAGAACGTGATCATGATATACCAATTAAGCACTATGTCTTATAATTATGAAATATAGCATAAAACGAGTCGATGCATCATGAAATAAAACATTACACTATCAACATAATTTTTGAACATTAATGACATATGTTTGTGATCAAAATTTAGAAACAGTTGATAAATAAAAATAAAGTCAGTAAATTCAAATAGAGAACGAAGAATTATTTCGTGCAATAACCTTTCAAGAATCATTTAAGAATCAGCAACCTCTGAAGAATCTATCATTTTTTGATAATTGCCTCCGCAAATATATTTCCATCGTAACTAAAAATACGATCAGTTGCGTGGAGAACGTTCAGCCATTAATTGCATCCATAATCGTCTAAATATATTTCGCGTTAAAAATACGAACTACGTGAAAATCAGTGAGCTATTAAATAATTGTAGCAGCGGTTCGCCTGGCGAAATCCGTTTACCGTCAAAGAAGTTCGAAGCTGACGTTCTCGTGCGCAGTTTGCGACACGTAACGGTTCGAGTAACAAACACCATGGAGATACGGTGAAATTTAAATGTGACCGCACGTTGCCACTCGACTTTAAATTCATGGCTGTGCAAGTTGGTCGAGCATGGTGTTCGCGCGTGAACGCGCTAAGTAGACGCTACCGGCACCAGTCAGACGAGCGTAAATAATTTTACGCCTGCGGTGTAGTTGGTGGCCGAGACGCCTCGCGTCGCGTATTAACCTGCTTTTCATCTATTTGCTTGGCCACCTAACATGCGCCAGCCAATTTTCTCCACGAAATTAACGGCACGCCGAAAATTTCGACACCCAAACCCCCAAACAGTTTGCGCTCTCGACGCTTATTATCGAACCCGGAAAGCTTCACTTGTCGGAAATTCTCGCTGTTTAACGTTGCACTTTATTCTTTACTTGTGCTATTATGTAGAGGACTGTTAAAATGACAGCTTACGCATTCTTCTTTGCATGTTCTTTGCAATCAAAATTTAATATTAGACTATTAGAATTGATAGTTTAGAAAGATCAGAATTGTGGAAATTTAGAAGATTAATTTTTTTACTTTGACATCTTCCAAAGTTCGTAGTTGTAATGCGTGAAGCATTAAAGAATCACTGAATGGGATCGAAATTCCAGGAAACGCCGTGACCTACTCTTTTCGGAGTTACGTATGTTTCTTTCAGCAGTAGTAAGAAAAACAACTGCTGATTCAGCGCCTGTTACGGGTACAACACGTGCGCAGTGGTTGAGGCAGGTGCGAGCGAGAGGAGAATAGTAAAACATTCAAAATAATGCTTTGCTTTACACGATCATTCAGGAGTTAAATACAGTGTAAGGCTAAAGTAATGCTATTTTGAAAATTGAGAATTTGTCGATTTTTAAATTGAAAGTTTGACCACGTGCGAATTTAGGAATAGGGGTGTTTGTGAGTTTGTGGATTTGACTGTTAGATGATTCGAAACTTTCAGACTTGAGAATTTGGCGACTTGACAATTTGGGATTTGTCAATTTGGGAATTTGACAATTTATGAATTTGAACATTCAGGGATTTGACAATTTGAGGGATTTGCAAATTTCTTCTCGGGAATCTGCAAATTCATGAATTATTAAAATTTGGAGATCTAGTAATACAAAAGCTTTAAAACTTAAGTATTTCATTAAAAAATTCCTATTTTTATATTTTCAATGCAAGAAATTATCAAATTCATCCAACATACATCAACGACCACAATCAAGTCTTTCAAACTCTCCGAAATGAAATCGTCGTACATACACCAATTACCCAGATTAATTTCAAAACAAGAAAAAAAGCATAAACTCGTAACCGCAAACAGCCTACTCAAACAAAGATCAGATTTGTACGCAAAATTTCGCCATAATCCCGTTGTAGCCCCAGTTCGAAGGAATTCCTGATTCCCCCATTTCTTTGCTCGCTCGCACACACACGCAGCGCGGAAATGCATCGCGGTATTTCAACCACGGTGTGCACACAGTTTGCAAAGCGTGATATCCAGTGATTAGCCGTCGGCGTAACGCACGCAGGCCGAGTAAATAATTCCGCGTTCCGAATGTTCGTCGTTCTTCGGCCGATGACGTTCCACGTCCGGTGTGGAACTCGCGGCGTCGTTTAATTAACGTATGGATTATGCCGTCGCGGCCGAACGACGCGTGTTTCCAGCCAGAAGCATCGTATTAATCATAAACAGTGACCAGCTCGTAATTCGCAGGGTGAATTGCAACGGCGACCTCCGTGTACGAGCGTGTGTTGGTAGGCGCCGTGCGAAATTCATCGGCACACTTAAACGCGCGACCGCATGCATGATCGAGTTTAATGTAGACCGAAACGGAAGTGCATAAACGACATAGCGATGCCCGCGAGACATGCTTTATTGTGCAGAGCTGTGGACCAAGCGGATTACGGAAAGTTTCGGCGACAACGCGCTGTGTGCACGGATCAGTGATCGGCGACATGACACCGCCCTGGTTATTCCGATCTGAATCTTAGCACGAAGTTAGGGTACCGATGTCAACCCACAAGTTGGCGCGTGAAGAACCTGATGTAGAAGAGTTCTAAACATTGGAAGTGTTCACGGTATAACTTCTTTTTGGGTCGATCTCACGCGCCAACTCGTGGTTTGACATACCTTCATCATGTTTGGTATTATTTATTAGGTGTTATAAAAATTGTACTACATGTTTCAAATACGATTTTTATTCATATTTTTAGTAGTACGTACATGTATCATTGTTACGCGACTTGTGGTGTTTGTTGTTTCTTGTAATTTATACGGAGGTACAGGTGTAATTGCTTGTAACTGTTAGAAATGTAAACTTAACCAGCGACCCTAGCGGTTAGCGTAAGTACTAATAAACATGGCCGACAAGAGTGTCATAAATGGCGCAAACTTTTGGCGCTTTATGCACAATCGTTGTAGTTATTTCTAACGATTAAAGAGCGTGTTTAACCCTATATAACACTTCGAATCTTCTTAGAAATTTCGTAGGGATTCTTAATAAATTTCTTAATAAATTTTCGGTATTCGATGTTAGAAGAGTTTGTGAGGATTCGAACAATTGGAAAAGGAGGGTTTGAACAATTTGGAAAATTAGACCACTCATTTGAGGATTTGAAGAATTTGGTGATTTCAGTATTCGAAAGCTTAAAGATATTAAAAACGTTGAAATTTGCAAATTTTGTGAAGTAGAAAATGAAAACCTTAATTGTCAAGTGGTTTCCATTTGATATAATTACGAATAATTGCTAACGTAAAATAGTAAGAATTTATCAAAATTGAGTGCATTGGAATTTAACAATTTTAATTTCGATTCCGACATTTTTGCACGGTTTCTCGTTTACGTAATTAAGGTCAGAACGTGTCGAATTCTTGGCAGAGCTCGTCCGGAATTCGTATCGTGGTCGTTTCATTATATTCCACATTCTAATTCCAGAGCTGTTCCTTTTCTTCTTCTCCATAAAATGGCGTTAATTACTTCTTAAGCTGTCTTCCGCAAATGGTTCCCGTTTCCTTTGGAATTTACTGGGGATATATTGAATACCAGCCACCACGTAATTTCGAATGCATTAGCCAAACGATTCTCTCATAACTTTCAACCTTTTATGTACCTTTTAGAAGCACAATCGATATATTTCGTTTACCTCACGAAAATGTAAGCAATTCACTTAAATGTAAGACATACCAAATTAAATATCTGAAAATATTCTATTAATATTCTTCAAATAAATCGTACCAAAATTTCATATGTTTTGGAACATTCGTAGTGTCAACTTGATATTTGTTATCAATTCTATTAACAACTAATTGTATTTATTAAATTATATGGTTGATTAAACGTATAGTGTACGTTTTATTGGAACAGTCTGTACCTGGTTTAATCCAAACATTACATGCCTGCTGTCACTGTAACTCAGATTAATAGCTCCGATTAGAAATAAATGAACTGCTATCATGTGTGAACATTATTAAGAAGCATGCACTTCTTGTGCATGATTTACAGACGCATTGTTAATCACGTGACAGAAACATAATGAATTGCAGTTTAATTGCATTATAATCAAGGGAAAGGCTGGTTTAAAAATACAGACAGCACTAAAAGCTAAAAACTTTATATATAATTTCATAAAAATCGGAAATTTCCACTGAAACCACATGATCACCTTAATTCTCAAAAATCGGACTGCTTTGAAAATATAATTTAATTCTTACAGACGCAGAACTTTCATAAATTTCTGCAAAGTAAATGAATATTTTTATTTTTGAACAGTGAATGAATAGTTCAGTAAATACACGTTGAAAAAGTTTTTAAAAGCATTGGTACTCTTACGATGTCGAGGACATTTAAAGTTTCTAGCAGAATTATTTATTTTTGAATCGAATAATTCACCATTGGGTTAAAAAGTGCAGAGACCGGTGCATCTGACAATTCACGAAATACGTGAAAATATAGGAATTTATTCCATGGAGACGTACCATCGTCGTATTAAAACTCCTATTCCGACTGGTCTTGTTCGTCCCTCGTCTCTCTTCCCTCTCTGTTCATTATTAATCTTTCGTACGAAAGTTGGCAACCCTGGCATATTAATCATGCCCGGGCATCGCGGTAATTCCGTGGGACCTACTAATCACGGACCAGGACCAATTAATTCGTGGCGACGTGCAAGAGGGTTGCAGCGGGTGGCTAGAGGGTGCAATGGACAGGGAAATGGCAACGTTACGTGCGTGTATTTTGTTGTGTTCTCTCTCGCGAATATATTACTAGAAAGGCTTGACCCTTCTCTTTCATTCAATTATACATCGTATAATTATTTAGTCATAAAGTTACCCCTTTATTATTATAATTTAACACAAGCTTCGCTATAATTAATCAAAATGACTGATTTCACATTTCAGATTTTATATTACAAAATTTTATTGCCGTCGAAATAAAATTCACTGTTATATGGTACTATACTTTATTATATCTTGTTGAACTTCAGTATATTTCACCATTATTTATTTTTTATAAATTTGAATATATTTGTTGAAGTATATTGTATATGTGCAATAGTATGTATACACTTTTTGTCATACGAGGATGTGTGATCGTATATATACATTTGTTATACAATGACGTGCAATCTAGCACGTTATAATAAGATAAAAGGAGCAATGTTTCTTTGATGCTACTTGAACTAACAAAGTTACTTCAAAACAACTGTTAAGAACGACCATCACGAAGATCAAGGTCTAATATTTTTGCTATCGTTTTAATATCCATTTATGAATATATTCACTACTACTTGTACACATTTTTCCGAAATATTTCGCTATTTTAAAATTCCATCCCGTATTCGAAAGTTTCGTATTAAAGTTAAGCATACTTTGTCCCTCAACTTCGATTCTCCAGAAGCTTACAAGCTTCAAGATCCCCAGTCGCCGAAGCAGACTGGTATCTCACGTTTGAAATAATTTATTCAAAAAGTAGCCGAGCCCGATGGAAGCTCGAAACCCGAATTAAACTAGAGGATTCGCAATTTTCCTGAATTTCAAACGGAAAAGGTTACAGTGCTTTCGTCAATCACGTACGTCTGGCGCACTCTTTTTCGTGCGCGGCGGCAAAAGACAGAGGGTTTTGAGGGCTCACGTCGAAATTCCCTCGATCCCATAAACGTCTCTGTGTTCCAAGAAGCTCTAGTTTGCTTCGTTCGAAGATTCCGGTTGACGTGCACACTGGAGAGCAGCTCGATGTCGGCGTGTGTCTGTTGCTCAAGGTCCATTAGTCGGAAATCTGCTGCGGTTCCAGAAAACCGTCCGACCCCGATGGCTGTTCGATGTCGTCGAAATGACGTTAGCAGAAGAAGACGAAGAAGGAGAAAAGGGACAGAAGAAGAACCGAAGGAGAAGAGAAAAGAGAGACACGGGTCGGTCTTCCAATAAGCAGCTGGAAACTTGGACCAGTTCCAGACAGGAAGTAATACCGGCTTCCACGAGGCCTGCCAGCGTCTTCGACAAACTGTGCACTGTCTCCAGCAATAGTTTCGTGCTGGCTAACGAACACCATTGTCTAGAGATGCCGACAATTATGTTACCCCCATCCTGCACCCTGACAATCCTGGACATGAGTAACGAGGGTCTTCTTCGTCATCGGTTCGGATGTCAGCCCATTTGAAATCGATTCTTCCATCGATCACATTTGCTGGCTGGGCTTAAAGCATGTTATCGTCTGCGAAGTTTTTCTCAACGTGTACACGGATTTTTATATCTTCTTTGTCGAGGTTTATTGGTTCGGTTTGAGAGATTGGACTGTTTGGGAACTTTTGTTACTGGTAATTTGACAATTTTTAAATATGGGGGTTTGGGGTTTAAGAATTTGAGGAGTTATGAATTTGGGGGCTTGAAAATTTAGGGACTTGACAATTTGGGATTTGCCAATTTGGGGATTTGATAACTTGGGGATTTGGTAATTTGGGGACTTGAGAAATAGGGAATTTGCCAATTAGGGGGTTTGATAATTTGGGGACTTGACAATTTGGGAATTTGCCAATTGTGGAACTTGAGAATTTGGGGGTTTGATAATTTGGGGACTTGACATATTTGGGGATTTGATAATTTTGGGGTTTGACAATTTGGAGACTTGACATATTTGGAGATTTGACAATTTGGGGGGTTGACAATTTGGGGATTTGACAATTTGAAGACTTGGGAATTTGGGGATTTGAGAATTTGGAAACTTGAGAGTTTGAAAACTTGAGGATTTGGACGTAAAATTCAGGAAAGTTCAGAATTTGAAAATTTCGATTCTTGGCAGGTTAAATATTTGGAAATTTAACTCTGGAATTTACGTTTTCAGAAGTTCATAAATTTGAAAATTTAGAAATTTACAGAGTTAAAAACTCGAATATTCTAAACCTGGAAAAGTTGAAAATTAAAAAATCTAAAAATGTATTATAAAATTATTAATAATTTAATAACTGTGAAAATATCAACGAAGCCAAAACGTTAAATTTACGCCATCCCTAATATCAGCTTTAATTAACCAAATTGTGAACTCACCATAATGTACATATTTTAAGTCTACGACTATATTTCTGGAAGTATTAAATCTTTGCCCACAGGTGGGACCAGGATCTCGAAAATAAAATATGGAGCCCTTAAAACATTATCTTTAAAAGCATTTGCTAGGCTCTCAGTAATATTTATGTTTCCGGTGGTCTACAAAGTAAGCGATAGTCGAAAAACACGCAAGAAAACATTCAGACAAAGGAGTTGAAAAATTTATTAGCGTTTTCGCGTGAACTTTACGATATCACGCTATCGGCTTAACAAAAATTTGTTCCTAAAATTTTTTATTATATTTGCATTCGTGTTTCCGCGATAAACAGAAATGCAGTAATGTTAAATATTTGTTTGGTATTTTGCCTGAATTACGTTTGGATATTTTCGTCGAAAGAGGAAAATTCGGGGAATATTAAATTAAATTCTCTTTTATCGAGAAACATACATTTTTTAAATATTCCAATGGAATAACTTAACATTGGTTTATTAGTACACGCTTTTATAAATATTTTTTTAATAAAGTTATTTTTATAACAATTTCTAAAAATTCTGCGTTGTACAGATTTCACTACAGCACGTAATGAATACGTTTGAAAATTTATTCCCTGCAGGCAATATATATTATGTGCCCTGTTAAATCTTATAGATAAAATCTTTTCGGAGATGGATATTCCAGCTGATTGTAGCAACATCAGAAATTCAGATCATGAGCAAGCAGAACGATTTTCCCGAACGCTAGCAGATGTGAACAGTAGAATCAATTTTGCTGCCTGATTCTAATTTTATTTCGAAAGCCAGAAATGCACGCATACAAAAATAGGATAAAATTTAGTAAAATTAAATGATAACATAACTTTATTTTCTGCAAATTATTTGACATTAGAAATTGATTTTTTAGTTAATTTATATTATATTTTTAGAAACGATGTTTGTAACATATCAGCGTATAATATCAGAATATAAACAACAGATCAGTTTCTATGAATAGCAATATTTTTATATGCTGTTTATATTGTAGTTGTTTTATCGACTGAATAATTTTACGACATTCCGGAAGAAAAGTACACTTTTATCGCTAACAATCTGTGTTACTACTTTATTGCTCGACGGAGTTATCACGTCAAAAGTTAAAACTCTCGAAGCCAGTTAGGCTAGTAGTTAAAGTGCAAACGATTCGAGATGAAATTTTAGTGATAAAGTCGAAAATTACGTTGATCGTAGAAAAGGGTCGCAATAAAAACTCTGGAAATTAAGCCGTAACCATTTTGTTGCTTTCGGGTCAGCCATATTGTTCAGGTACAACTGAAGTATCAAATATATCACGTATGTTGGAATTTTTACAGAATTATGGGGATATAGGGATATAGTGAAGATTTGGCGATATAGGGATTTGGGGATATGGAGATTTGGGGATATAGGGATTTGGGGATGTAGAGATTTGGGGATATAAGGTATTTGGGGATATAGGGATTTGGGGATATAGGGATTTGGGGATATAGAGATTTGGGGATATAGCAATTTGGGGATATAAGGTATTTGGGGATATAGAGATTTGGGGATATAGGGATTTGGGGATGTAGAGATTTGGGGATATAGAGATTTGGGGATATAAGGTATTTGGTGATGTAGAAATTTGGGGATATAGGGATTTGGGGATGTAGAGATTTGGGGATATAGAGATTTGGGGATATAAGGTATTTGGGGATATAGAGATTTGGGGATATAGGGATTTGGGGATGTAGAAATTTGGGGATATAGGGATTTGGACATATAGCAATTTGGGAATGTAGCAATTTAGGGATATAAGGTATTTGGTAATTTAGGGATTTAGGGATGTAGGAATTTGGAGATATATGAATTTGAGGATGTAGGGATTTGAGGATGTAGAGATTCGGGGATATCGGAATTTGGGGGTATAGGGACATAGGAATATGAGGTATTAAGGGATGTAGGTATTTGTATTTAGAAATATGAGGACACGAAGATATCGGAGTTATGAGTTACAGGGATTCAAAAATATTACGACTCGGAAATATAGGGATTTCAGAATGTATAAATCTAGAATCCTGTACATCTAGTGATCTACATTTCTAAAAACTTAAAAATACAGTAATGTAGTCATTGAAATCTAAGCATCTAGAAATCATAGACTCCCAATATAGCACACACATACGCTTTCATAATAGACAATGTACAAGAATGTTTCAGTTACTTGCAACTAGTAAATTTAAAATGTGCCACATAAAATTTAGCACAGTTTTAATTATAATTGCTCAACCAAACTGGTAATCGAAAATTGAAACTTCCGAAAGCAATTAGTCGGACACTTAGAGTGCAAAGGTTGAAAGGCGAAGTTGTAACCGTGAGAGCGTTAAAAATTGCATCGCTCGCAAATATCTGTGACACGTTACGAGAATGCAATAAACGGCCAATAAATTGCTCTATCAGATTGTGTTTTCCGGTGACAATTCATTGAAACCGGCGCGATTCTATTGATTTTAATCAATGCGATTCAGCCAATCGTGTCCTGGCAATTCGAACGAATTGCTGAAAGTGTATTAGTTACGGCAAATATTTATGGCTGTTCTCATCATATCTGGTTATTTATGGAATATCGTGGTGACAGTGAAATTAACAGCAGTTTGACTTTCGTGAAATTTATAGTACTTCACAATCTTGCGATCTTTGAAACGTTCAGGAAATCAAAGTGGAAGATACAAAAATGGTACATTCATAATTAATTCTGTAATTATTTCAATCGTTGCATTTATTTCAAATTTTTATTTGAACTAGTATTTTTCAGGCGATGAAAGTCTGATTGTATTTGCATATTAATTATTCTATAGTCTTCAACAACTTTGTTACAGACGTTTATTACAAAAATAAAATTGAAAATTATTGAAGTTTTCTTAAATTATTAACTACTTTCTGAACTGAAACTAGGTAATCACAGGTCAACATTCTCGATCCGCAAGTGTAACCAACATCAATAATTTCCTCAATCAAAAATACGGTTTGGTTGCCAATTTTATATGAAGTACTTTTATAAAAATTTCAGTCGTCTAGACTAGAGGTTTTTGGGGGGAATAATTTATTAATGCTCGCCTGACAAGCCATGCTGCTTTCAGAAACTGTCACTATTACGTCAACCCTTAGGTTGTTATATATTTATGATACGGTCAGTGGATGTGGTTTTTCACCGTGAATCTTTAACACTTTAGGGTACTAATGACCCTTGCTATTCCTCACGAACAGCATTAACACGTTGACTGCTAATGTATAAACTACCACGTGTAATAAGATGTTACGTGTAATAATTGTATAATTATAATTATTTACAATGTGAGTGTTTTATTTTATTCTTCAAAATCGTTGCTGTTGTATACGATAATTTAATTACGTGCAACAGATGTATAATTTTAATTATTTCTTGTAATTAAGGTATACAAAAATTTTAATTATTACTTGCAAGAAAAATACAGAATAATTTTAATTATTACTTGTAATAAATGTACATAATAATGTTATTTATTACTAGAAATAAATGCATATAATACAGATAATTATTACTTACAAGAATATGAATTAAAATTTTCATGACTACGTAACATGAGAATAAATAAAAAAGTTGGGACGAGGCTTGCATCTCTATACGCAAAGAAAAATGATAGAAAATCAGAATCTGTTTTTATAAAAATATCTATTGTATTTCTACCAGTGTACTTCGACTGACATTCTTGCAACTCGTGCATTCTTCGCGAACCCAATTTTTATTCAACTCTTCTAGTTCTTGTTTGCTATTAAGAAGCTCCTATTTCCATATATAATTTAATTAACGCCACGCACCGGAATCAGCAGCAGTCCCGTATTTTATACCGGGTTGCTTCTTCCCGGCAGACGTTCACGAAAATCTCCATAAAATTACATTAGCACGCTCACGGGCAGAAATTACATTGCAGTAAACAGGGAACAGAAGCGTCGGCGAGATATCCTGTTAAATTTCATAAGACACGAGACAGGCGGCCCGTAATCGAGTTTCGAAAGCAAAATCTCGTTCGTCGTCGAAAAAGAATAAGAGTAAAAAAAAGGAGGGGAAGGGATTTCCAATCTCAAAGAGGCAACTTCATCTGCCCCCTGCCAACTGGTCGACGTTCAACGCGAGTTTAACAACATTAATCCACAATCACAGAGTTGAAATTCCTCGGGAGATTCGACGGTGAACCTCCTCGAAAGTCCTGCTGGCAAACGTCGGTCTCTAATTTTCCAGCATGCCGACGTGAAAATCGCGAGAATTTCCTCGGGAAAGCTGGCTACACGCCGAACCATCGATACACTCGATCGAGCTTCGAGAACGTGAGAAACAGAAAACGGAATCCGGGTTTCGATATCTGACCACAGGTTGGCGATTATTTTTACGTGGAAATAAATTGTATGAATAAACAAATTTATTACACTGAAGAAATTAATTCAGAATTGGTTCGGATAAATATCAAGTCTTGACTGGGTTACGCTGATTATTTCTACATATAATTTCGAATGTGACATTTAATATTACTGTATCGTTAAATGGATTTATACAAATAACTTCACTTACAGAATATTTCATATGTTAACTGTAACCTTATACTTTTAAACGATTCTATCAAAATAGAATAGAGAAGTACATTGTGCATTCTGCATTGTAAATTTTCGGATAATTTTGAAACTGGAAAGTATTTTAAATGCCTTACTTTCAATTAACTATATTATATTTGTCTTAAACATGATACATAAATCTAAATACATAATCAGACATTTAAAAGATCAATTTCCTTTAATACTTCTAAGATGAAAATATATTCAGGAAATATGGATTCTAAAACACGATTCCAGGTATAAAATGTTAAAAAATATTTGATATTGCGGTTAAATTTTGCAATTAACGATAAAAGTTGGAGGGTAATTTATCCTGATTAGAGTATGAGTTAAAACGTGACCGAGGAACTTTCAGTTGCGCTGCAATTCCATGATTCAGGAGTACGTATCAATGTACGGTCAGACAACTTCTGACTTATCGTTAGCGTGACTACTGGAAACGAGCAAATAATACAAAATGCGCTCTAGTTACCATCTGTATGAATTTACTACTAATTTTATCTTCCATTAATTTATCATTTAATTTCAATGATTTATTATTCTTGCGTAGTATGTTGATAGTTATACTTTAATATCTTGCACATATTATTTTGGTTCGACATTTCTGGTTTTAGACATTATAGAATTTACTGAACATCGATTGGAATTATTCTATAAATGAAATAATTATTTTCATCCACTGTTAGTAAATTACAGATTGAAAATTCAGAATTTTATTAAATTGACGTTTAATTATCATCAACAACAAAATTCATTTAGCAAATGGAAAAGCAGTAATAAATAAGAAATAGTGAATGATAGTTTGAGTAATCCATTTTCTCGAGTGCACATATAGAAAATAAGTACAGCGATGCACGCAAGCACCGGAAACGGGAGAGTTTATTGTTTACAGAGCTTATTATCCGCATTAGCTTTATTAACCGATAGTGCGGTACGTAAATCGAAGGCTCTTAGAATCTTGGCCTGCAGGGACCTTAGAAATGTGTGTACACCTACCGATCGTTTATTCTGCCAACATAGTGGTTTCTAATCGCATTACCGTATTTTGACCCCCTCCTATCGTACCGTGGGTATCTCTTGCTCGTAATCCGTATTTTCCGAACGATGATGGGATTAAGGTATTAACGCGACTGATTCGAATTTATGGCTGATCGGAATACTTATATATAACGACGGTAAAACGTTTATGTTAGCGGGAACACGCTCGATTCTGATCGTTTCTACAATTTCGTGCAAATATTTTATACGTGTTGTTCAATTTTGAGACATGTACACTGTATATTTATAAATATTGACGGAGAAGTATGATATATGAAAGCTCGACTAAATTTTGAGACACGTGCACTTTGTATTTATAAATATTGACAAAGCAAAGTGATGTACGTACATTTTATTCAATTTTTAGACACGTACATATTTACAAGTATTGACAGAGAAATGTGATATATGAAGGTTTCAAACAAAAATTAATAAACAATCGTTGTAGAGATAAAAATTATCCCGATGTTAGAAATTTCTGACATATTTTGTTCTGCTTTCTGTTACAGGTGTAAAGAACCTGGAAGATATTTGAAAGAGCTTCCACCCACAGCAGTGATCATTTGCTTTCATAATGAGGCCTGGTCAGTATTGCTGAGGACAGTTCATTCTGTGTTAGACAGATCACCAGAACACTTGATACAGGAAATCATCTTAGTCGATGATTTCTCTGACATGCGTGAGTAAATTAATTTTGCTTCTTGATCACATATGAACAATTTTCTTGAAATACATCATACATACATCATGTATACACCATACACATCAGTATGTATCAGACATTCTTTCTATTAGTGCAAAGATATTATAAATTATTATTTGTACAGCATTATTATTACAAAAATTTGCACAAAATTTCTAGTCAACACATAAAATTTTTATTATATATATGTATATTATTTCTCATTTATCATCAGGATCATCCATTTACCTTACAATCAAAAGAGCAACACATACATTTTGCACTAAACAAAACTCACAAATACAAATTTATCAATTTTCTATACGAAAACATACGAATAAAAATCCTGTAAAAGAATTCCAAAATTATAAATAGAATCGCAAAATGATTTTCAATATAATCGATCAATAGGTAAACAATTTGCAATCGATTCTCTACTTACGTGAATCCCGAAGTATAGTGACCAGAAGCAGCTTCGAATAGATCAAAGGAGCAGAACTAATACAAATCGAACGCGTACAAATCGCAACATGGCGTTAAGTTGAATGCATAAAGCTTTCAGTAGCTTTTCAATCGCGAGAAACTTGTCCAGCTCGTTGTAGAGGAACCGATGAACGTTTGGGTGGTTCAAATAGAAACTGTGGTTCGTTATGTAGCGCTACTTGTTCGACCGAGCAAGCATATCCCTATTCAGCTCGGTGATTCGTTATCGTCAGTGTTCCGTCGTTCCACGATAGATCGATTAATCGCGATCCATTTCTCGTGAGCACACTGTAACGAGATCGGGTCAGCCTGAATGGTATACTTGAGAGATCCTGATAGGGGTGATTCAGGTCAGCTCGCTGCTATTTTCTGCGAGATTTTATATTCTTTAGGGAATTTCACAATACTATATTATCTTAATCGTACATTATGTTAATATTTTAGCAATTTTTTTATCTCTAAAGATAGAAACTTTCTATATATTTATAACAGGAGTTTCTTTAGTCTCAAAATTATTAAGTTTGTCAATTTTTAAATGTTTGACGTGACAGGAATTTTTTCAAATATTTATAATGACAGATTCATTAGTTATTTATAAATAGTAGCTTTATATTTCATTGCTCGCCTATTTCAAATTTTCAGATTTATACATTTTTAAATCTCTGACATGACAGGAATTTGTTCAGATATTTATAATGGCAGCTTTATTAGTTATTTACAAATAGGATCATATATCATTGTTGACCTATTCCAAACCACCAAATTTATAAATTCTTAAATCTTTGACATGATAGGAATGTTTTCAGATATTTATAATTGTAGCTTCATCAGTTATTTATAAATAAGATCATATACCATTGTTGACCTATTTCAAACGACCAAATTTATAAATTTTTAAATCTTTGACGTGACAGGAATGTTTTCAGATATCTATAATAGAAGTTCAAATAAATCTACCTCTTTCGAATTTCTGAATATCTTTCGAAATATCCAAATTCTTCACCGCCCGATAAACAGATTCTTCAATATTTCAGAGCAGCCATTCATACATCAAGCTTTCAAGGAAGTATAACCAACATCAGCCGTTATCATTCACTTTTCACGTGTTCCGCAATATTTCTCCTGCTTATCAGTATTAAAAATTCCCACCCGCTTACAAGCTTGCCAACTTCATCCTGAAACCCCATAAAACACCAAGATCACCTGCAGTTTATCTCTCACATTACTGCCATTCACCCTAATCTTTCGACCTGCGTTAATTATTAATCAAACAGCGTTTATTACACTGCCGTTATGTCCCGACAGATAAACGACGAAGCAAAACAATCAACCGGATTGTAATGGGACATGCCGTGTGCCCTTCATAGGGTCTGTCGTGTTTATGAGCCTCACTTCCGGCCGGTAGCGAAGCTTATCTGGAGGCTTTTAAAGGGGCTTGCACGGGTTCCGAGCTCTATCGTTTCCACCACGTTGCGCTTCCCTAACCCCCCTGTCAAGGGTTAATCTCAAAAGCTTCTACACCCTTACGATTTTTACTTCCTTTCCCCTTTGTCGTGTGTGGTTTCCGTTCCTTATCCTTTCGTTTCACCTCTGACGCGCTAACACGATTTTAACATCTTCGATGATAAGGCACTTCTGTAGCTCCTTCAATCACCTGCGATAAGAAACTACAACGCGTTACGTGATCTTGTTCGGGTTTTACACGTTGTCACCGTGAAAACTTATGGTGAACATATTTGTGGGCCAACTTGTTGAGAATGTGAGGTTTTTCATTTTATGAGCTGGTTTCAAATTCATTAGTACGGTGAACACTAATGTGAAGACGTTTGTGGTCAGACATATTTTGATACGTACTCTTTCAATTTCATCTTTTAATGTCTTAGTGTATCATGAAGGTCCATCAAAAATTCCCACAATTACTTTTCCTATAAATATTTAATTTAAATGTAGTTACATCATCAGTCACATATGACCGTCACAGTGAAAACTGACGTTTGGTCAGACGCACCCTAACATAAATTTTTAAGGAAAAGGGTACTTAATCTGTCAACTTCATCCTTTGATATGTTGGTGTACAGTCTCAATATTAAGAGTCCTCAAAAGTTCCTGTCATTTGAGTTTCCTGTAAATAACTAATTTAATTGAACTTGCATCATCAGTCACATATGACCGCCACAGTGAAAACTGACGTTTGGTCAGACACACCCTAACATAAATTTGTAAGGAAAAGGGTACTTAATCTGTCAACTTCATCCTTTGATATGTTGGTGTACAGTCTCAATATTAAGAGTCCTCAAAAGTTCCTGTCATTTGAGTTTCCTGTAAATAACTAATTTAATTGAACTTGCATCATCAGTCACATATGACCGTCACAGTGAAAACTGACGTTTGGTCAGACGCACCCTAACATATATTTTTAAGGAAAAGGGTACTTAATCTATCAACTTTATCCTTTGATGTGTTGGTGTATATCACAGTCTTAATATTAAGAGCCCTCAAAAGTACCTATCATTTGAGTTTCCTGTAAATAACTATTTTCAGTGAATTTAGTCAATCATATTACCTAAATCAACGTGTTACTTCCTTGCAATCAGACAATTTTTGACTTCAATATTTCTAATCTTAATAATGAACTTTCAAAGTATCCATAATATTCTACTACTCCCAAAAATGCAATGCATTTTAAAAAATGGTCGAAATATTTTCAGAGACCGGTTAATGAAAAATAATCTTCCGTCGAAACTGAACTCGACAGGTGGTTTACATTTATTAATCTGAAATTCGCGTTAGCGGCAGTCGAGCAAAATGAAGTTTAAACGCAGTGAAAATGACATAGCGCCATAACGTGAACTGTCAGTACACTTTTAAATTTATAAACGCAAGGAGCGACGCATCGGGGTCACTTTTAATACGGAATACTCGATTACAGGTTTTTAACGGATTTCTACATTAAATGGAAATTCGAGCGCGGATAGAATGAATAAAGATATACGAACAGGTGGAAATATTTCGGCCGGTTCTGGTTAGCAAATACGTTTGAATAATTCATTCGTTTCGGGTATAAACTCGGAAATAATCATTAGCCTCGCGCGAACTGCCCTGCTCCTTGAAATCCCTGTATATATTATCTGCAGTTAAACCAAGCTCGGTAACCGAACGTTCGCGAGTTAGGGTTCTCTCGTGAAGCCGTTTTAACGAAGAATAAATCACGAATGTCTGCTAATTGCTATCCCTGGCTGGACCTTAACACTGTAATACATCATCACTCGTGAATCTGAATTTCATGCCTCTAAATCTTCACGGTTGAAACGTATGGCGAACAAAATCTTGAATTAATCCGCGGATAATAACATAATCGAATTACCCGTATGGACTTTACAAGATTCTAATTATTTAAATGACTGCGTGTGCACGAGGAGCGCGAATGAAGTAGGTTCAATATATTGGAGGTTATAGGTTACAGGTCATAGGTTAGGTTAAAAATATTCAAAGAGATTTGGAAATTTGGTAATAATGAAGTTTGAGGGTTTGGGATTTGTGGTATGAAAATTTGGGGATTTGGAAGATTGTGATTTGGGTATTAGAAATATTTGGGGAATTAGGAATATGGGAATATAGGAATTTGAGGGTGTAAATATTTGAGAATATAGGGATTATGAGGATATAGGATTTTGGGAATATAGTTTGGGGATATAGATAGTTGGGAATCTAGGGATTTATAACTGTGGAAATTTGGAAATCTAGGGACCTGGAAATGTAGAAATTCGGGAATCTAGGGATTTGGGAATATGGGAATTTCGGGGTACAGAATTTTGAGAATATAGGAGTTTGGGGATATAAATACTTGGGAATCTAGGGATTTGTGACTGCAGAAATTTAGAAATCTAGGGACTTGCAAATCTAGAAATTCGGGAATCTAGGAATTTGAGAATATGGGAATTGGGATATTGCGTTTGGGAATATGAGGAATTAAATACGTAAATTTAGAAATTTGAGAATTTGGAAATTTGTGAATTAGCAAATCCGAAAATTTGGGAATTGTGAGTTAAAAAGCTTGAGAATTTAAGATTTATAAATTTGCAACTGTGAGTCTTTGAGAATTGTGATTATAAAAATTTGAAAATTCATGACTGCCCAATTTATAAATTTAAAAATTCAAGATTTATCTTAAAATCTACAATTTTTAATGTTACACAGTTTGCAAAAGTTCGAGTTATAAATTTGTAATTCAAATGACTTTCACGCATCGCAGCCCATCTCCAACGTCAACTAGAAGACTACATGATGAACTACCCTAAAGTGCAAATCATTAGGGCGCAAAAACGAGAGGGTCTTATTAGAGCACGCTTACTCGGGGCTGCAGCCGCGAAGGCACCTGTTCTCACATACTTGGACAGCCATTGCGAATGTACCGAGGGTTGGTTGGAACCACTTCTCGATCGGATTGCTCGTGATCCAACGACTGTCGTTTGCCCGGTGATCGATGTTATCGACGACACCACACTGGAATATCACTGGCGAGATTCCGGTGGCGTGAACGTCGGTGGTTTCGATTGGAATCTCCAGGTAAGACGACATTCCTTTCGTTGTTTGCCTCGGTGATTATGAAAATGCGTCTGCTGTACATCCACAAGCAACCTACCGTTTCGATGAAATCGTATATTGCACTTATTTACAAACATATGTCGTTATTAAAAAATTATTTCATATTTTTCTCTTCGTTTTAAACAAATTTTATAGGTCCTTGTATTTAAAATGTACTTACAGTTTTTTCATGAGCTTTTGGAATAAAATTAGTCAGTATTAAATTTTAGGGTTTGAAATTCTTTACTACATGCATCGTGAATAGAATTTTCTTCCACATTTGAAATATATTATTTATTTTATGTGCATATATATTTTCTTTCTTTTGTGAGTTTAGTGAGAGTTTTGCAAGTTCCATCTACAGATTCTGATAGTACTATATAAAATAATTATGCTGTGTATACACATGATGCTACTATAGTTTGGCGAATAGAATGTGAGTTACTTTTATTCGAGAGAAACGAATAAATCAAACAGATGTGTTACACGAAAGGACCAGAAGGATCGTTCACTTTTATGGTTGTCAAAATACCGCAGGAGCATTTTCTTGACTTTAGTACGAGGTTCTCGAGAGTTCTCGATTTCATCGTCGGATTGTCAAGAATTCTTTCTGTATTTCTGCATCAGTTCAACTGGCACGCGGTTCCTGAAAGGGAGAAAAAGAGGCACAAGAATCCCGCAGAGCCTGTATGGTCACCGACGATGGCTGGCGGCCTCTTCTCGATAGATCGAGCCTTCTTCGAACGCCTTGGCACGTACGACAGTGGCTTTGATATTTGGGGTGGCGAAAATCTCGAGCTTTCTTTCAAAACCTGGATGTGTGGAGGTATGTTCGATTTCATATAAAAATTTGCTGAAAGGATTCGTATTAATATCGCATCGGTAATAATTCATCGTATAAATTAAACAGAATAAATTAAATAAAATGATTTAAATAAAATAAATTAAATAAAATTTAAATAAAATGAATTAAATAGGATAAATTCAGTAGGATAAATTAAATAAGACGAATGAAATGTTGAATATCAGGTAAACGCATTAAAATAAATTCAATATTGAATTCAATTTTCAAAGTAAATGATAGAAGATAAATGAAATAAAATGAATTGAATATTGAAATAAAGATATTGAAGCATGTATGACATATACCACGTAACATGTGTATAATAACTACATAATATACATAAAAGTATGTACATTACATGGTACATATTTGCTTAATTATTACAAATAAATGTATCTTTTCATCCTGTTAAAAAATATTCATAATCATACAACGCTGTACTAAATCGTAAAGCCTAAACTACTGACATTAAATAACGATAATATTTCTAATGCAAGCTCGATGAGTTACCTTGTGTAACTGATTTTGAATACAAGTTGAAAAATCAGAAACGACAAAGAAACAAAGCTATCGTGACCCCATCTCTCAGAGCAGAAATCCCATCAACTTTCAAAGCCCATAATTCAAAATATCCAACCCCATCCTGAGCCATAACTCTGGGCCGACGCAAATCTCCCGGAAGCAGAAACCGAAAAAAGTAACGAAGCCAGCGGGAACGTCGAAACGTTTGAATTTCCTTTGCATAATAATCACCGTGGCAGCGAGTCGAGCCATCCAATCAACATAACACGGGATCCGTCCGGAATAAACGTGCAATTCCTCTCGATATCTCGTCTCGATTTCTGCTCGGTGGCCCCAGATTTTTCACGAAACCGACACCGAACGAGACGACACATTTCATTCGGCGAAATAACTTGTTTCACCGCAATCAGCCGTATCCTGGTGGATGAAATTTCGAGACCGGTGTTACAGGCACCCTGGAAATCGTGCCGTGCTCGCACGTGGGCCACATCTTCCGGAAACGTTCGCCGTACAAGTGGCGTAGCGGCGTGAACGTGCTCAAGAGGAACAGCATACGGCTGAGCGAAGTATGGCTGGACGAGTACGCCAAGTACTATTACCAGAGGATAGGTCACGACAAGGTGAGCACTCGCTACTTAGCCGGTTGAGTTCTACCTTTGACACGGAACCCGACCGTTCAACCGACGCGACGCTCAACCGACTGCACCCGGCTCGCTCCGCCATCTCGATTTCTCGTCCGTTTTTTATTTCGCTTTCATTCGATTCCGAATCGACGGATCGTGCTACGCCGTGTCTCGAGAAACTCGCGGTGCTTGAAAATAATAATGAACGGAGGGAAAGTCGAGTGGAACGCCGGTGTATTCAGGATTTCTTTCTTTACCGGGGTGCGGGAACAGTTTGCTGCAGCAGCTGAGTTTTTATTCATTTAAGGATGTTGTTACTTGGATAAGAGCTTACACGGTTTTTAATAGTTTCGATGGTTAGTTTGAAAATTACTGTATCTTGCATCGATAGGTATGGGGTTAGAACTCATTTACAGATGCAGTGTTTGTGTGGTTATTTGGTATAGTTCATTGGAAATTTAAGCATTTAACAATTTCGGGAATCGAAGTTAGAAGGTTTAGAACCTTGAAAATTTTAATATTTGAAGTGTGGACAGAGTGTATTTTAACAAATTTCAAGCTTTCATTTGTCCTGAAGTTCACAAAAATTCGTCGAACGTTCGAATCGAATATCACAGAAGTACTGAATCGTACCCAGTTCCAAATATAGTTCCAGATTCAAACCTGTACTATCATCGTTAACACCGTTCGTGTTTATAGCACAACTTTAAATTGCAATCCCAGGAGCGTTAAAACCACTTGTAAACTTGTTTTTCCATTTGCGTGGGATTTTATTGGTTGCGTCAGAGTGTGCGCGGGCACAGTGGTTGGAATAGTTACGATAAGGGATGACGATAACCAAGCCCGATGATGGAGAGTACCGTCGACCGAGACTCGTCGTAAAAAGGGGCTATAAACGTGGCAAACACTCTTAAGGATCGCTCGCGTGTCCTAGCGTGTCCCTTGAAGACGCTCCTTTTATTCTTCACCGTAACGATCTATCCTTTATCCTGGCAGCTTGTCCCTTCGTTTCGTGGCGAGATCCGATCGAGCGAGTGCTATGATGGGATAAAAATAAATCGTTTCCAGACACGTTCGCTTACCAGGGCCGTAGGAACCGGCTGTATCCTTCGTGTCACCTTTGTGTATCCTTTGTGGAACATGTGATTGCGTATAACTTACGTCTTTTGTATGCAGTGTTGAACGGTGATTCGAAATAAATCAATAGAGGACTTGCGTAACTTGTGTTTTCAGCGAGAATTATTTAGTATTCTTGCATCTGGGGATATTGGGAGCTGGGGATATTTGTAATATATTTATGTGCTTTGTCTTTTGTGAGCAATGTACGATGGGTCGAAATAGATCAATAGAGGATGTAAGTATGTTTGAGAATTATTTTTGACAGCTTGGGATATGTGTAGGGATTTGGAGACGTAGGGATCTAGAAATATAGGAAATGGAAAATGTGGGAGTTTGAGGAAGGTAGAAATCTGGATTTAAAGAGATATAGAAACCTAGGAAAGTAGAAATAAATGAATCTGGGGTGAAATCTAGGAACATGGGTGTACGTGGTCAGTACCCTATATTCATATATCCTATACCTAAGGATGTAGAGATCTGCAAGTGTGAGGATCTAGGGACGTAGCAATTTGGGACATTTAGGTATCTGGGGAATTTGGGATCTAAGAGCGTAGAAACCTAGGAACATAGGTATCTAAGAACATAGATATCTAGGAACATAGGTATCTCTAGACTTAGGTAGCTAGGGACGTAGCAATTTGGGAACGTAAGGAATTAAGAACGTGAGAATATAGGGATGTAGAAATCTTCCAATGTACGAACCTGGGGATATAGGGATCTAAGAACGTAGGAATCTATGAACGCAGAAATCTACCACTGTAGATATCTGGGGATATAGGGATCTAAGAACGTAGATATTTAGGGACAAAGGAGTCTGTGGATGTAGGTTTCTCTAGATGTAGAAATCTGGTAACGTAGAAATCTAGGGACATAGAGATCGAATAACGAGACTTAGAAATGTAGGTATCCGGAAATATAGGAATCTAGGGATGTAGGCATCTAGGACTATAGGAATCTGGGGATGTAAGAATCCAGGATTGCAGATAAAGAATTTCTAAGGATTTCTTGACGAAGGATTGTAGACGAAGGATGTTCTTTCATACGAATACGTCAATAAATAATAATTGTATTCATAAAACAGTTTCATTGATTCAATTTAAACATTTATCAGCACACATATTTTTAACTTATTTCCATATTCGCATTGAAACGTTATTTAACCATATTTAAACAACAGATGCATTGAAAACTCGTATCCCGTATTGATGTTATTGAACGGCGAATGTTGTATAGCGAAAAATTTGTAATTTTTCGAGCACCATACTTCGATAATCCACGATTTTTATCCCATTGTTTTGTATGATAGGATTATTTATAAGCTCGACGGTTTATTCGGGGGTTATTGTGAACTGTTTTGCAGTTATTGAAAACGTTTTACCGTTTGAGTATAATTTATCACGATACGTGCTTCAAGCTTCCGTTTTCAATGCGCGAAATACGGGTTTTATCGATGTTTTAAAAACAAAAAACTGTCGGAATGTGACTGCGGGAAACATTAAACGTTGAATGAGAACGGAGTCGCAGATAAAATTCAATTTCGATATTTCAAAATATTTGTGTGGGTGAAAGATACATTAAACATTAAACGGGGACATAATTTCGTATGAAATTCAGCTCCAACGGAGTGTTAAAGTTTTTAAATACATTTAACAGCTTATTATCTGTTTATTTAATAGAAGTTTGGAGAAATTTTGCCTGAATTTCTGGTAAACAGCACGTGCGTATCAGATTTTAAGTAGTATAGGTCAATCGTTTGTCTAACTTTTTAGAGATATGAGAAAATCGACACTTTAGAAGACTACGATAAAAAATATATTTGAATTATAGCTTCGACTGATCGCTTGTCTATTTCAAAGTGTCTCGTTGTTTAAATTTTATATTTATTTAACTTGATATCGGTTTTCAAGTGACACAAGTCAACCGTATCATCCACTGTCCACATTCATCGTTTTCGCATTTCTTTGATAACGGCAGTTGTGATATGGAGGTTATTAATCAATAAATTTTAATACCTATCAGTTCATCCGAATCGAATTTCATGCATTTATACTGATTCGTGATAACTGATAAACTGAATTTCCTTCGCACGGATCATGTTCCAAGTAGATCAGATCAACCATTTCTCCTCTTTTATTCAAATTATTCGCTGGACTTCAAAGACATGTTATTTATAGTACGTGAACGATCATTTATATTGATTCTGAACAATGTACATTATACATATATATTATTGATTAATCAAAAATATATTCACTATCTTCCACAAATCTTTAATACTCACTTTGCAGTATAACATCAGTATCAGTATCTATAAATAATATAATAAAAAAGTTCACATATTTCATCAAATTTTTCATTCAAAACATTTGTTAAATAATTCAATGAATAAAATTGTGTGCATCTACCATATACATATTATAATGAATTAATTTTGTAGTTTATCAATAATCGATCAAATGCAATTGCAATGAAGTAAAATAATCTCACTGATAACTATTTTTCTATATTTACCAATTTGCAAATAAAATAAATAAGTAATCAACACTACACTAAATAAGTAATACCCCTACTCGCACTCACTCAAAAGTCAATTTCATCCCCATAAATAGCTTCTTTACCCCCACAAGCTGCCATAGTCTCAAGTCGGGTGCTCTAAACTCAGCTCCATAAGGCGTCCCGTATATTTCTCGTCCCTTATTTCCTCCACCCTATTCCTCCTCCCCCTTTTTACGGTTATATCTCTTATCCCCGTTCGCGTCTTTGAATCTGTGCTCTCTTAAACGACGTTGCTCTATCAAACAGCCAAGCAACCCCTCGTAGGCAAAATTTCTGGACTTATGGTTCGCAATTTATAGGGCAACTACGGGGACGTGTCGGATCGGAAGGCCCTCAGGAAGAAACTCGGCTGCAAATCGTTCAAATGGTACCTCGACAACGTTTATCCGGAACTGTTCATACCTGGAGAAGCTGTGGCTTCCGGCGAGGTAAGAATTTACGTATATCTCGTAGTATTTCTTGTTCTCAGGTGTGGAAACGACGGAGGGCGCCACTCTACGTTCCTGTAACGACGCTGCCGCCATTTTCATGCAACAACGCCGGTTAACAGACTCGGAGGCTATTTTGGAGGAACAAAGTGAAGGTGCGAAGTTACGCTTTTGATGTTTGTGAGAGGAATTTTGGAGGATGTGAAGTTTGATGCAGTTGGATAGTGAAGGAATTGCGGTATTGATTTGGGGTTATTGAAGTACTAAACTTTGTAAGGTCCCACATTTTGACATCCTCAAGTATTCAAATATCCAAATAGTTTACTGAATTCTCAAATTTTACAACTTAAATTTTTAAATGTCCAACTTCTCAAATCCCCAAAGTCTCATTTCTCCAACTTCTCAAATTGAGATATTCTTACTGCCCCAAATTCCCAACTCTCCAAATACCAAAATTTTCTCTTCCCAAAATCCCACACCCCCAAATAGAACCCCCCGAATCGTACACTGTCCCCAACAATTTCCATCCACCATAATAGCCCGTGTTAACCCCTCGCATCCACGTCAGATATCAAATAAACCCGTCTGGCCAACAATAATCAACGATGCTCGGAAAAAGTGGACAAACACGAAAGCGATATACGGCAATTGCGTGCTGCCTTTGAAGAATTTAATTTTTACGCAAACGCGCAAGGGGTTGTAGGAAGCAAACAGTCAGCGGTAATAGCCTTCGGGCGCGAATCGTTTTAACTTCAGAATCGAAATCGAACGGGACAATACACGGTTGTACACCTTTCCAGAGGGGTTGCCCGCCCCTTGGTTAGGGGAAACGTCTTCGCCTGAGGCGATGTTTGATTCGCCTCCATTATCTGTGCCGACTACCGCGATTTCGGTGCAGTAAGCCAAGAATTCAACAAGCCGATCGAGACGAATCGATTTCCGATCGGATGTCGCGCGGAGCCTTTGCTTGTGATCCGATTGAGATTGCCTCGACCGCGGCTGCATTGTTTCTCGATCGAAGGCATTGTTTTCTATGTCGCAGCCTCGTTGACATCAATCATTGTCTCCGCCATCGACAATCGAACTTCCCGTGTCCGTACAGACACTGCTCTGCGCACGTGTGCGCAGGACGTGTGTTGCCAGCACCGAATACATTTTGATTTACGTAAACACTCACCAAACGAAATTTTTCACGGTACACATAAACGAAATCCGGCGTTCCGTTTTTTACCGTTTTTACGATCGTTTTTTATTTTTCAATTTAACAATTGTAGGGAAAACCAAGCACCGAATATTTGAGGTATTTTGTACCTTTTTGCTCGTTACGAAAAGAAATTTTTTATTTTTGAGACAATTCAATAATTGATAAAAGAGTATAATCGCTCTCTACATGTCTTAGGTGTTCGTATCATTTTTTTTGGAATCAAAATGGAAAGACATTTTTATTATTGGGATAATTTAAAGGGGTAACCTGTCACCATTGTTCAAGTATCATATTTATGTAATTTTTTGTGGAAATGAAAAGAGATTATTTATTGGGACGATTTAGCTGTTGTTTAAGAGTATAACCTGTCACCATTGTTCAAGATGCTCGTGTATTTATGTAATTTTTTGTGGGGCCATAATGAGACGTTCTTTTTGAAGTTACAAAAAAGAATGAATTAATATGTCCACATATGTGAACATATGGTAAACCAGAAATCAAATGGCGGTTTGTTCTATCCGCATCACCATTTTTTCAGCAGCAACTCTCCTGTATATCAACATTCATTAAATGCAAAGTAAACAAGTCCGATGCGAAGAAATGAAAGCAAAGCCGGCACGATGTAAGTTTCCGGGTAATTTGAAGTTTCGAGGAAACATTACTCAGAACTGTTTCATTTTCCACGTTTGCTTTCGAAATGAGTTTTTAAGTTCACCGGAATAAGCACGCGACCTTATTGCTGATGCAGCTGTGACGTGGCTGAAAATTGAAATAGAGAAATCCCGTTTAACGAAGAAGGTCGAGGCACGTAGGAAAAAGAAGAGATGATGAAAGATCTCGTGTTCCGTTGTCGAGTAATTATTGGGACGGGGTATTCTCCGATCGAACTATTGACAATAGTACTCGTTAGGAGAAAATTTGTAGCTACCTCCTCTATTAATTCACGGGAAGGTCGGTGAAGGAAAACAAGGAGGAAAGGATGAAGGAAAGCATGAAATATCCAAGTTGCGTGACACTGCAATTTACGTGGAAGTAGGAAGCCTTTAATCCGCTGTTAGATATTGTTGTTATCACGAATCTACGGACATACATAAAGAAAGGACCGGGGGCTTTTGAAAGCGTTCGTCATCATGAAAACTATGGGGATGATTTTTTTCCATTCACACATGTGTGGATACGGGCTACTCAATTTTTAGCTCGTTTGTGTGAATTGTTTGTTTTAGACAATTTTTGAAATTTTAGCTAAACCCTCAGTTACTCTTAAAACTATTCTTAACTACTCTCAGTTATCAGCTACTCTCAATGACTCTCAGTTATTTTTAACTATCAACTACTCCCTATTTGCAAATATTCTCCTCTATTCTCAAGTATTGTCAGCTACTCTCAATTATTCTCAGATACTCTCTAGTACTCTCAGCTACTCTCAAGTACTCTCAGCTGCTCTCAAACAACTCTCACTTATTCGCAGCAACTCTCAAACACTATGAGAAGCAACTCTCAACTATTCTAAAAGTATTCTCAGCTACTCTCAAGTACCCCCAGCTACTCTCAACTACTCTCACTTATTCTCAGCAACTCTCAATCACTATGAGAAGCAACTCTCAACTATTCTCAAAGTATCCTCAGCTATTCTCAACTACACTCAGCTACTTTCAATGACTCTCAATTATTCTTAAGTATGAGAGTAGAAGTTATAAGTCACTACTGTCTGTACATCACATATGTAATATTGTTGCATACGTTCATACATTACATATAGAACACTGTAACGATTAATACATAATCGTCTTAAACACTGTAATACACGATTTAATAAAAAAATACTTATCTCAAATTATCGTACTAAACCAAATGTCACTTCCAAGAGCAAAAGGTTTTCCGTCAATGAAAAGAGCACCTATTTATCACCTCGAAATGTCCCCAAACAGCACGTGTACAAAAAAAGATTTACCAGCACCAGAATAGTCAACTTGATGAAACTTTCGTGAAATTTAAACGCGATCCGTCAGCAACCACACCGAGGTTGCCTTGAATACAGCGCTGGTATTAAACCCAGCGACCAAAAATGAATCGAAAAAAGAGGAAGATAGGAACGAAATAGAGAAGCGATCGTAAAGTTGTCCGGTGAAAATAAATCGGAGAAAAATACGAGGAAACCCGGTTACCGGTTCAATAACAACGGAACGCGCTAGGCGCGAGACACATCGATCAAATCCACCGTACACGACTCGAGAATGTAATGACCCGTAGGAGAACTGCAGCCACGGGCCACGAGATTATCGACGACAAGCGCGACAAGTTCGACAATCATTTCGCAATTACGAATGCAGTGAAACAGAGGGCCAAGAGACGAACGGACGCGAGCCGTTGCAACACGACGGAAATAAATCGATCGGTGATTGATCGCAGCCACCCGCGAATCTTGCATAGAAACGAAATTAATGCACTGTCAATCGCGTGAACGGTAAAGCGGATAGCCCGCCGCAGCGATTTCCATTTTCCACACTGAATCATTAATTTTAGTTAGCGGAATTAACAGATATCTTGCATTTTAATCGGTTAACACATTCACTGTTGATATATTTACTTCGGTAATAGCTTTTTAGTTATTTTTTACTGTTTTGGTGAATTTGGTGGGATTTTTTCGAGGAGTTTTGGGGAATTTTGAAATTAGGGAAGTTTTGATGAAGTTTGGGAATTTGTGGGGAGAATTTGGGAATTTAGGGATTTTGGGGATAGGGGGTTGGAAAATTTAGGGTTGGAGAATTTGGGGCTTGCGAAATTCAGGATTTGTAAATTTTGGGGGTTGAAAATTTGAGATTTGAGAATTTAGGGGTTGGAAAATTCAGGATTCGAGAATTTGAAGCATGGAAAATTTGGACTGTGGAAGTTTAGGGGTTGGAAAATTCAGGAGTGAAAAATTGAAGGGGTTGGAAAATTAAGAATTTGAGAATTTGGGGGTTGAAAAATGAATACTTTGAGAACTTGAATTATTGTAATCTTTCCTTGAAGACATCTAAGAGCGCCATAAATTCAGTCCTTTGTTTCGTTTTCCACAGACGGACCTACCATGATTTAACACGCACCCCTGCCACGAAAAAAGCGTGACAAAAGAAGAAGAGTCCGAAAGGGCAAAAACATAAGCTTCCAACCGACAAACTGTTCTCTGTACTGTTGAAATTGTTATTTCGCATGCAACGCGAACCGCATTCCGAAGTGCTCGCAGCGTGAAATGCTTCTTCGCGAAAATGTCCGGCCATCCTTTATTCTCTCACTCCTTTTTTTCCTGACGCCCTTTTTCCACTATTTACTCGAGGGTTGGGAAGCAAACACGGGGAGAACGTTGGTGTCAGCCAGGGAGAAGAAAAAATATGGCAAAACGCATTCCGTTTCGGTCGAACGGGGGTGAAAAGTGCGCAGGATATCCGCGAGGGTGGAAAACGATTGATCGATACGATATCTATGGCATAGAGGCTGACACTTGATTCTTTTCCGATTCTATGAAACTAGATGAAGGATATTGCTGCCTCTTCATATTTTATTTCCTTCCGTTTGCTGCTGAAACCTCCGGTTATGCTCTCTTTTATCGCGTTAGTTAGATTGCTTTTCTTAAATATTCTCCATATAGTTTGGAATTCAAAAATTATGCTATCTGGGTTGGGGAGATTTTATTTTGGCAGTTTGTAATTTTATTTCGTAAATTTTTTACTATTTTTTATGCTTCTTTTGTATATTTCATAGGTAGTATTGAATAGATAGTATTGAAGTAGGGGGAAGTTTTTATAAATTTGTCAAATCATCTAATTTATATATTCAAAAATTCTCAAATAGTATGTATAATCATTATATTTTCATTACACTGATTTCTAAATTTCTAAACTTTTTAATAGCTCAAATTGACAAATCCACCGATATTACAGGTACCACAAACCCCCAAAATTCTCAAATTTCTCTCTCCCCAAATTCTCAAACTCCCCAACCCTAAAAATTCTGAAATTCCTAAATCCCCATACCTCAAAATTCTGTACCATCCAAATTCTCAAATTTCAATATCTCCAAACCCCTAAATTCCTAACTCCACAAACTCCTGCGTCAAAAAATGAATAAAAATTTCATCAAACCCCCAAGAGCCCCATTTCGATCGTACAAATCGAAAGAAAAATTTGCTATACTTTAAGAAATTAGTTCCATTAGAATCCTCCGAGTCTGTTAAAGCTGACGAACAGGATCAAGTCAGCGGACCTTTCATAATTTTATCGAAGGTCAGCTTCGACGATAAATCACTAGTTTTTATTCTAGCCACCCTACGACGACTGGAGGAGGATGAAAGGGATGAAGATGCTCACATTGAAACTGCAACGACCACAGAATTCTTGCATCCAGCAAAATCAGGACTGCTGACCGAGCTCCGTGACTGAATGCACCCGTTGCATGAAAACCTGCGCACACGTACATACGTACACAATGTATATACACTGTACACATACATAATGTACACGTGCACAGGGCCTCGGTATGCTTTTCGTGAACAAAACAGGAGCTCGGCTCATTTTCGATTTGTTGCCGTTCGTCTAAAAAATGGCAGAACATTGCTCTGTTACGGCACCGATCTCTTTGTTTCGTGGCAACTGTTCTGTGGTCGGAAATTTGACAAGAAACTTGGAAATGGAGGAAGCAGACGGGAAAGATCGGAGACTCGTCGATAAGATGATGGGATTCTTGGTTCGATGGCTTGATTAGGGGTTACTTGGAAAAGAAACTGTTCGACTTGGTGGTATTGTTAGATTCATGGTTTTTTTAATCATTCTTTTCCTTAGCAAGTGGTTTTATGTATTAATTTCTGGTCATTTGATTTTGGTGGAGGTCCTTGCGGTCTTTGATCAATAAAACAAAATTAATTGCAGTATTCATTTGAAATTTCAAAGATTCATAGTAAAGAAGATTCATAGTTTTCTATTAATAAGGAAGGAAGGTATTACAAATCTAATAATAATAATTTTGTATTTCGAAATTGATAACAATTATTGTAGATGCGTAATCGAGTCTGTCTTAACCAAGATCCCGCCATTTTGTGCACAACTTGAGAAAGTGTTTAACAGATTTCTTTCGATGTCTCATTCATTATGTTTCAATTGATTTATGCATTTTTCCAGATATAGCAGAACGAGCGTTTTGTTGCTGTAAATATATCCGCAAGCACCGAGGAAAATAATGAAATGTGCTTTCCTGTCGCGGAACACTAAAACACGGGAAAATATCTCGCATAATTCTGTTTTTCTTATTGCAACGCGGTAGCTTTGGTAACAGAAGTGGCGAGACAAAAATAACGCGTATATCATACTTTAATTTTCTCTTATTATGATAATATTTCGTGAATGATATTTCTTCATTCAATTTTAATTTTGATATACTATAGCTTCGTTGATTAATATGGAAGAAACGTATGTTTATTTTAGGAAATATGTTCAGTTTCTAATAATTCTTTAGTCTCTAATCTCTAAATTGATTCTTATTATACAAATCTTCGTATATCTAACTTATTCACATATCTAGCTCATTCATAATTTAAGACGTAAAATGAATCCTACAAAATGACAGATTTATGTAAGAATTCAGTTCTCCCAGAAATAGAGGTACTCAAAGTATTTAATGTTTAATTTATATATTCACTGACATAATGCAATTCTTACTGTCACCAAGCTGGAGCTATTCAATATACTGAAATTGCTACAAACGTTAGTTTAATATCAACTTCAAATATTTCTTTAATATTGACGTCTTCAAACGTTTGTTAAACATTGACTTCAAATATTTGTTTGATATTGACTTTCTCATACGTTTCTTAAATATTGACTCACATATTTGTTCCATATTGACTTCTTTAGTGTGTTCATAAATGAAATTATTGAAACTAAATTGTTGTTTCGCTACCAGTCGTGTAATTTATTTTCCTCGGTGTTCACGAATGCTTCGATTGATAGAAATGTTAAGGTATACTAACGTGTCAGTCTAACGAACACTCATCCACGAATGATTATACTAACTAATGAACAGGTACGTAATCTCGGAGAAGGAGGTAACACTTGTCTGGATTCGCCAGCACGCAAGGCAGACTTGCACAAACCGGCTGGGCTCTACCCCTGCCATCGACAGGGTGGAAATCAGGTACAAATTGACGTGCGGAAGCTGAACGAATCTCGTGCCAGACATATTTTAGCCCCGTCAAGCCGTTTGTTTCTCTGTCAGTTCGTTTTCACGCTCGAAACGAAAACTCGACTTTCCTATTCGGATTCCCTCCTTTTACTCCTTTCTTCGACAACTCGCGCGAAATCGCTGCGATACAATACTCCATACATTTATGTGCCTGCACATAAAGTACTCTATTGTTTTCTTTATCATCATGGAATGGTGAAATTTCTTTCACTATGAATTCGCTATGAATTCACTATGAATTGCCTTTTTTGTAATTGTTAAATAGAAGTAGATTTTTATATTTTTTATTCGGTTATGAAATTAAAGAAAATCAAGTCACTTCATATTGAAAATGTCCATGAAATCATTAAACCTTGAAGTTCATATAGGTAATTGAATTATCATTTGTTTCAAAATTGTTCACATATTAAAAATCATACCATACCAAGCAAATATAGCATTATACTTAGCAATTCTATTGTTGACCAAATTATCGTTCCATTAAATCCATGGCATAAAATCTTTCACCAAAAGTCGATTTCTCGTTTCACGAAGTGCACTAACCCTTTAACGCTTCGCTCACGCTTGCATGCTACACAATTATGCATCCGAATTATGCGTCTGTGTGTTTATTGTGTGGATTTCGTATTTTCATGTTCATTTAGGGACCGAAGATAGGAAATAGTTTACGTAAGATCACCGATATGAATATCAATATTGAATTGTCCCTACTGGGTCGTAAGTTGGTTAGTAACCGTTTGCAAATGTGTTGAATTTCGCTACAGATCAGGCATCTGGTTAGCAGCATATGCATAGACTCACCAGGGAAACCTGAAGACTTGCACCAGCCAGTGGGTTTATATCCCTGTCACCGCCAGGGCGGCAATCAGGTACACGAATTCGAGATTCGAATGCAACGAGAAATGTTTAAACAAACGGTTTACCATAATTGTGGGGCACGCGGTGATCTAATTTCGCTTTTTTTTTATCCAATTTTTGTCTATGAAGTCTAGGTCCTTGATGGTGATGGGATATTCCAAAATCTACTTGCTCGTAGCTTGTTAAATATACGGTAATTTATGTTTGTATGCAAAAGTTGTGTCCTGACAATTCATTTCTTGTTGAGCTGTAAGGAGTAGAAGCTTTTGTATATTATCATACATATGTACGTCATTGCTATTTTACGATATTAATATTCTTGTAAATATTTACTGTTCAAAAGACTTCTGAGTGATACAATTATAATTATATTCTTTTGTGGAGAAGAATTAATTCATCTTGCAATTGTGAGGTTATCATTTTCTCCTATGAATTGATGCATCTGGCAATTTTGAGGTTATGTCACTTTGCTTTTATTTCATAGGTAATCTGCAGTGTTATGTACCACTATAATGAATCAGATATTGTTTCATACATTGGGACAATAGTGGACAGTTTAAATAAATGTGAAAGATCAAAGGAATCAGTGTATTCCACTATTTGTATCGTTTTCGGTGAAGATGAAGTTTTAATGAAGAGTTGAAAATATTTTTGATAAATGTATCAAGTTTGAGTAGTAAGAGGTGAAATTTCTTGTTGCATCTCTTGTTTAAACTATTAAACATTAACATTATCAAAAGAAATTGATATGTTAACCGACATTTAATGTATTAACCTACAATAATCTCAAAGGTGACAATCCACTTTATCATTACATATTGATATATTAAATTCACCTTATATGTTTACATATTTGCCTTGAATATTTATATAATAATCTACCATGGTTTATATCTTAATTTGCCTCAAACATATATTCATCTCGTACGTTCATATATTAATCTACCTCATATTAATCAGCCTCGTACGTCCGCGTATTAATCAGCCCCGTATGTCCACATATTAATCAACCCCGTACGTTAATATATCAATCTCCGTACGTTTCTAAATCAATCTACCTCAAGCACTTTTTCCGTGAAAGCCAGAAGCAGTAGTTTTCCGTGTTAACGTACGTCATCAAAGTCTCATTAAAATTCCTGAAAACTATTTGCACACGTGGCCCGTCGTTCCCGGTCGACGATTACTTACGATAATCACTTCGGTAGAAGAAAACAGGTGCATTAACCGACGACACATTTAGCCGGCACGCTAACTCGCCGCTAAGCTCGGAGTCGTTTCGGTGCAATTAGTAAGCTCGCTAATCTGGCTCGGTCGGTCATCAATCGTCACGACAGGTTTTTCGCGATACGATGACCCCGGGGACTACTCATCCTCTCGCCGCGGCTATCTGTTCCTTGTCGTCATTTTTAGTTTCGTGCCATTGTGTGCGAATTAATCTTCCTGCCTGTGGGAACCACCACACCTGGCTGGAAAATTATTGGTGCGGGTGTAACTGCGCGCTAAGGCCGAAATAATGTTCGCTCGGCTGGCTATGATGTATCTTTCAACGGCTATTGATAGCAGGCATATAGAGCTGCTGATAAATCGATCCTTTGGCCCCGTGTCTGCGACTTTTACCACCTTTTAACGCTTTTGTTGCGGCGATAAATTTGTTCGAAATTCCTGTACGCTCACAGTTTCGTCGCGGCTGTTCTCGATTATTTTTGCCATGTAATTAGTTGTGAACACTGGGCAACGTGATATTTGCGATAAATTAAATTCGTAGTTTTAGGTTATTAGTAGGTACCTTAATAGTTATTTTAGTGATATTTTTTTAGGTACTTTCACAATTTTTAATGTACGTTTATAGTATGTTCATAGTACAATAGGCTTTATATTTACATTATATGTGTAGCATAATTTATATTCACAGTACATTTGTAGTATAATAGGGTTTGCAGTACATCTGCAGTATAATAGGGTTTGTACAGTACATTTGTCATATAATATTCTTTATGCTTATATTACATTTGTAGTATAATAAGCTGCATGTTCACATTACGTCCATTTATAAGCACATAACATGTGACGCTTTTTAGTACATTTTGCTAACTTGACTTTTGCATCAATATAATTTTACTTCTCCTTTTAAGTGACAACTTTAATGAAACAATATTTACAATTGATTAAGATTGTCACCGAACTAGGTCGGACGTTATAAAGATTTATACGAATGTGATACAGCACTCGAAAGTATTGAATAAATAAAATAATATTCTTGGGACAATTTTCATTGCTTGTTCCATATTTCAACATTTCGGTATGCAATAATAAACACGTGATTGACACATACAAAATTCTTCATATCGAAGAAAACATTTGGAAGTAGGTGAATAAGTAGAACAAGTCAATAGCAGGTCAGACAAGTGAAACAGTGGCAACCAATAGTTGTGTAAGTGGAATAGGAATATGTAGTCGGACAAAGTGTTCGATTTACAGCGGACGAAAACTGTATCCGATGCATATTCAATTTACGTTTATCGATTTGTTTTACTTGTTATTCGTTGGATTTCAGTTCGTGACTACGCACAATCAATCTATTTCGAACGGTATGCATATCGTTCAATTTTCAACAAAACGTTCTATCCTAGTTCTGTATAGAAATGTTTCTAGTGGAGTTTGTTTTCAGTGAAAACAGTTTTCTGTGTTTCAAATTTTTGCGATGATCTTTGCGGAGATTAGGTTCTTTTTAGAATCTTGATATCTCTCTGGAATTGATAGATGATTGTCCCTGAGATGTGCTGTTAATTTTTTTTTAGATTCAAATTTCAAGATCAAATTACCAAATTTTCAAATTCTTAGATTCAATTTCCACGTCTTCGGATTTATAAATTTCCAAATCTTCAAATTCAAAATTTCTCGAATCTTCAAATTCCCAAATTTCTACATTCATAAATTCACAAATTTCATTATTCCACTCACGAAAATTCCTCAATTCCTAAATCCCCAAATACCCAAGTTGTCAATTCCCCAAATTCCCGAAACTAAATTTCCAAATCCACAAATTCCAACTTCTCACCCTGTACACCAATTTAATACTCGCTCGAACACAGTGAACCAGCACTAAACATTTATCAGCAAATAAGCATTCACCACTTTGACTTCCTGCCCCAAAAATGCGTCCATTAATCCACAGCTGCATTGAGAGGACCATAGAACCGCGTTATTCGGACGAATCGAACCGAAAGTCCTTCAGGTATATAGCCATTCTCAATCCATCAGTCATACAATAACCGGACGCATTCGCACGAATCGTTCGTTTGGTCCGTGAATGGACACCGATAGAAACTCGATGACCAGGACTTGAT
This sequence comes from Megachile lagopoda, assembly GCA_036983795.1. Lineage (NCBI taxonomy): Eukaryota > Metazoa > Arthropoda > Insecta > Hymenoptera > Megachilidae > Megachile > Megachile lagopoda. The sequence continues at coordinate 6,412,392 of CM072797.1, read as the reverse complement.
CAGGGCAGAGGCAAAGCTCGTGGCAGCGGCTTAATTACCGTGAAACCGTGGCTTAATTGCTAGGGCAAATAGCTAAATTAAAGCGACGCTTTACGGACCCGAGCGAGCGGCGACTGATTGTGTTTTTGGTTGTAACTGGTTGTCACGGTTGTTAAACCGAGTCAGAACCTAGGGGAATGTCGGGCTTTTGTGAACCGTCGCGACCTGGGATTCGTCGTCTGCGTGATTTTAATGACGAGACGAGTGGCCGGTTATGAGGCTAACCTTTCCAACACGGACTTCGACGTGACAGTGCATGTCTCGCACGTTAACGAGCTCCACCTCCGTTTCTTCCTTTTTTCTCCGCCCCGTTTTGTGTTTCTCGACGCGCACCAAATTTTACCCACCTTTCGCTGTTTCTTGCCTTTCAAACATCGCCCGAGAGTTACGCGCGAGAAATGGGGTAATGAAGTTGGAAACCAGCTCGATTTTCATGCTACGGATTCTTCAAATTTTATGTTCATTCTTCACGGTTTCTTTTCCCGTCACGCTTTCTCTTAAGGCTGCTCTAAATGATCCCGTTAGCGGAGTAGTAATTGTTTAAAAATAGTCAAAAGCTGTTTAAATATAGATTGTAACATATCAAGATTTCTGTGTAAGATTGTTATTACGGATTGTTTATATCTCCAACTCCCTAGTAGGTCAGTTTTCAAACACGACCCTGAATATTTACTAAAAAGAGAATGTTTGATTGATGTTCTTTTATTATTTTATTATCTGCGTATTTCTTCTGAGTTTTGACAAATCATATAGTAATTTGACTTATATATTTAATTTTTATAAACCAAAATACTAGTTGGTTTCAACGAATGAATGCGCTGCTTCATTTTTATGAACGAAAGAATGTTTCACTTTCGTAAATGAGAAAATGCTATTTCACTTTCATAAATGATAATACCGTTTCATTTTTATATATGAAAATGCTGCTTCATTTTTATAAATGATTATACTGGTTCAATTTTATAAATGAAAATGGTATTTCATTATTGCAAATGTTCATACTACTTAATTTCATAATAATAATTTTCACCGTATCAAACCTTAAATTGAGGAGTGTTACTTCATAAATGAAAAGCGAAAACGATACAAATTAATTTATCTGATTTCACGAAACACAGAAATGTGGAAACATCGCAGTAAACACAGCGAGATGAAATATTCGCTTCATGGAAGTGTTCGAGAATATCCCTCGGCAAATGTAATTTTAATTTGAGAGGTAAAATTGTTCTCCAGAGTTAAATCTCTGTGATGGTATTTTAAGCACTGTTTAAGACATATTTTGTAATCCTTTATGAGGGAAGTACAGCTACTTTCATCTCATTCATCTTTGATATCAGGTATTTCAATAAACATGGAAAGTTGCAATGTTTCATGGAATTTTTGATATTTCATGAGATGCTTATACCGGAAGATTTACACTGAAATTAATAAGAAAAGCAATAAACGAATACTTATAAAATTTTTATTTTCGAAATTTATGAAACCACCACATACTTGCAACATTACATTAAAACTAGATTAAAAATAATCTCGAAATTATAATTACGAGAGAGAAGATTTTAATAATTTCATTAAAAATACAAGGTGATTTAATAATCTAATAAAGTATGAAAAATTCGTACTCATTGCAGGTTCATTAAAAAATTTATAACTGCAATTTTATGTTTTTCGTAATTTGCAACTCGATGCAGTACAAAAGGATTATAGACAGAATGTAGAGTCAGTGTAAATAGTAACGATCATCGATTACTGCTAGTTAGCGCCAGCAATGTCAACGATGCTCGCTAATTGACATCTCGGTGATTGAGGGTTTATAGACGATGGACAGATTGTAATTAGACCGGACAAGATTAGTAACGGGTAATTATTGATAGTTAGATAACCGATAGCATAACGATAGATTGACAGAAGGAGAGCTTCTGTTTAGACAAAGGTAGATTATGGGTATAATTATTGGATCACTGGCCTATGAATGAATTATTGGACATAGATCTTCGTGTTCAACGGTGTCTATAATTACATAATCACTATTATGACTGTATCGATTCATAACACTGAATCAGCTTGTAACAATCGTTACATGTAAACTAGCTCTGGAGATAAGCACGAGAGAATGTTCATTTTACGTTGATTAATCTTTAATTACCATTTTCTGCTTGATATGCTTCTGCACTCTTCTTTAGTAATTCAATAGATAGTGAATTATGTCGAACAACTTATGCAATTTTTTATTCAACTGTTGTTAATGTAAGTACGTATTTTTGTTAAAAATATATAAAGCTTGTCTATGTCTAGGCAGGAATCGATTTTACATAATTTTGAATAAAATATATGTTTTTATTGTATACATATTTCACGAATATTTGCCTGTCCTCATTGTTCAGAATTAGGTTATTTTTCGACAAATCAACACATCCATAAATATACATATTAATCACAAATATAAATTACATTTGTCTCCACAATACATCAGGGAAAATATTAAACATTTATTTGCAATAATCGAAGACAATTTATTACAAAAAATCCATCGAAGAAACTTTTACATTGATCGAATGATAAAATTTCATATTGAAATAAATTGTTACATACATAGATACATAAAAATCAATTTATTCGTTTCAATTTTCCTGTAACCTGACAGAAATTCAATTTCAGCCGTGTATAATGAAAGCGTAGGAAAAAGATCATTAAAAAACGGTGAGAAAACAGGTGTCGTTGATTTTCGAGCATCAGGGGGCAAATTACCTTGCGACAGGCTGATATTTTTCCGAAACGGAAGTTGTTCGCATAATTACCGTCATTTTCTTACTGAACATGCTTTATGGCGGTTTGATGTATCCCCCTGGCGACAAAATCGATATAGATAGTAATGCTTGGTTGTTAACATGCGGTAACTCGTGCATGGCGTTAATACCCGCTTTTCATTATCCAGAATCCTGCTGCTCTTGGGTCTACAAGTTGCACGACAGCGGCTGAAAACCTTGAAATTTTCAACCTGGATGGTTCTGATAGCGTGATGGCATACGTGTTACAATTTGAATAAATATAAGCCACTGTTGGTCCTCGGACGCTTGTTATATATCGCAATGAGTTCCTTGCTCTCTTATGCGAATATACAAATTGAAATTTTATAGCGAGTTGTCAGTGATGGGTATTTGAATGGAGGTTAGATTTTTAGAAACTGAAGTGGATTTCAAATTTGAGACAGCCATTAGAATTTGTGGTATTTTTAATTTAAAATATAGCAATTCAAATTTATGATCTATGTTCCAAATTTCTTATGCCCCGAATTCCCTACATTTCGAATTTCTTACTCCCCGAATTTTCTACATTCCGAATTCTCTACGTCCCAGTTTCTCTACGCGCTGAATTTTGTACGCCCCGAATTTTTTACGTCCCGAATTCCCTACGACCCGAATTCCCTGCGCCCCGAATTCTCTATGCGCTGAATTCTCTACGTCCCGATTTCTCTACGCCCCGAAATCCCTACGCCCCGAATTTTCTACGTCCCGAATTCTCTATATCTCGAATTCTCTACGTCCCTAATTCCCTATGTTCCGAATTCTCTACGCCCCGAATTCTCTACTCCCCGGAATCTCTACGTCCCGAATTCCCTACACCCCAAATTCTGTACGTTCCAAATCCTCTACGTCCCGAATTCCCTACGTCCCGAATTCTCTACGTCCCTAATTCTCTACGCCCCGAATTCTCTCCGTCTCTAATTCCTTACGTCCCAAATTCTCTACTCCCCGAAATCTCTACGTCCCGAATTCCCTACACCCCAAATTCTCTACGTTCCGAATTCTCTACGTCCCAAATTCTCTACTCCCCGAAATCTCTACGTCCCGAATTCCCTACACCCCAAATTCTGTACGTTCCAAATCCTCTACGTCCCGAATTCCCTACGTCCCGAATTCTCTACGTCCCTAATTCTCTACGCCCCGAATTCTCTCCGTCTCTAATTCCTTACGTCCCAAATTCTCTACTCCCCGAAATCTCTACGTCCCGAATTCCCTACACGCCAAATTCTCTACGTTCCGAATTCTCTACGTCCCAAATTCTCTACGTCCCTAATCCCCCTACGCTCCTAATTCTCTACGCCCCGAATTCTCTACGTCCCTAATTCCCTACGTCCTGAATTCTCTACGCCCCGAAATCCCTACGTTCCGGAATTCTTTAAATTATTAAAATTTGTTATATTTTAAATTTGAAATATAGCTAGTAAAATTTGTCCTATATTAAATTTAAAATATAGCAAGTAAAATTGGCCGTAAAATTTGAAATATGTCAATTCAACTTTTTTATTTATAATTTTCCTTTCAATACGTTGAACGTTAATGTCAATTACTTACGTTGAATGTTAATGTTAATCACTCTGTTCACTTATGAATAAATAAGTGCTGTGCTCGCTTAGTTGTAAATATCTGCAGCTACATTGTGCGTAAACTCTTTTTCAATCACCCCGAAGGCAATTTTCTTCCAAAGAGTCAGGGAAGTTTAAAGTATTAACCGCCCATTACACGCGCAAATTCGAAACAGCTATATTGTCATAGCAATTACGAACACGAAGTCGTCTTGCGTTTGCGTTAAAAAGTTTAATGACTTTCAACGTAAAATGAAAGTTCTAAGGTCTTGGAAGATTTTTATAGCTTTAATAAAGAAACTTCTTTTCGATTAAGAAAATAATTCTCCCCGTAGACTTAATCACAATTCGTGGCATAACTTATAAAATCTTTAATAAACAAAAGTACAAACTTCTCAAATCCAAACAATTTTAATCGCTTTATTCTTAATTCATAAATTCCCAAATTCACCGAACGTTTGAAACATTCCCAAAATATCAGAAGGTAAATAAATTTTCCCCCAAATTTAAATTCAATGCAATAAGTACGGACATTTCATAACACAATTCTCGATAAATTACGTAAGAATGCAAATTCATTACCAAATATTCGCGAATCGGCCAGAATCGTCGACAGTTTCGAATTCACGTTTCGAGGAATTTCGAATATTTTTTGTACGCGATGTTTCGAACGAATCGGTGCGGAAACCCCGTTTTTATCATTTCCGCGTTTCCGGGATTCTTTCTGTAAACGCGCACGTAGGTACACGGCTGTCAGAACCATCGGTCATAGGCAAACGTTGGAGGTCAAATCCATGGGCATTAATCTTGATCGTTTGTCACAGTACTGGATGTTGAGCAAGACCGGGGAGATCCGTCGAGACGAGTCGTGCTTGGATTACAGCGGCACCGATGTCATCCTCTATCCATGTCACGGTAGCAAGGGTAATCAACAATGGATTTATAATCCTCAGGTATGCTATCCTCACATTTAACCCAACTACATCAGGGCTTAAATAATTGTCGTCTGCCCATTGTGATTTTGCCCTTTGTCCACCATCTTGTATTTCTCAAATATTGCTACTTTTCATATTTTCTTCTTTACTTACTTCACTTGCGTATTTATTTAAAAGTATATACTGTAAATGGGTGAAAAATAATTGTACTATTTTATGAATATATACTATACTATATTTTATGAACATATACTGTACTATGTTTTATGAACATATACCGTACTATGTTTTATGAACATATACTGTACTATGTTTTATGAACATATACTATACTATTGCTTATGAACATATATTATAATATATTTTATGAACATATACTGTACTATATTTTATGAACATATACTATATTATATTTTATGTATACTATTCTATGAACGTATGTACGTATACAATATTATGAACTTTACTTAAGGTTCAGAAAAACATGACTCTTTCAATATTCTATGAGAAATGAAACAACACTCAGGTCTCCAGAAAGAGAATCTGGAAGTTCACTTAAAGAAAAGAGAAACCATGAACCATGTTTATTCTCACGTCATAATAATTGTATTAATCGTTTTATTATTCTTTGAGTAACAATCAGATTCTTAGACCTGATGCGACAGAGTTTCTCACCCTTAGGTTCATTTTTGATAATAATAATCCAACAGTATATACTTTTATGTACACCCTGTATAAGGGAATATTTTAAGATAATATTGCGTAAATTTGAGGTGGACCTTTATCTCTAAATATTTATAAAAACAGTATAACTTTTGAAATAAGAAAATACACCATAGGAAACGATCATTACACCACCATTTTGTTTTCAGACGAAGCAGATCAGACACGGCAGCAGTGACAAATGTCTGGCGATCACGGAGAGCAAACAGCGTCTGATCATGGAGGAGTGTTCTTCGACTGCAGCAAGACAGAGGTGGTCCTTCGAGAATTACGATCCAACGAAGCTGTGATATCGCGCCTTTTCGCGTCGTCAATCGAAGGATCTAGTCCGGAAGTTCGATCTTCCGGGTTCCTGGGTGTCTGTTCAACGTTACTCCGTCGCTAGAACCCGTTTCGGAAGATAGGCGGCGTGGTTTCGGGGCTTGAACGTCCCGAAACGTCATCGATCAGACACTCGAGATCCATCGCGAGAATTCCATGCAAAATCTCCGTGATAACACGCGCTAAAGTAACAAGCATCGAAGAGAGAATGATCCAACGGCCGATACGGCGACTGTAATTTTCTAAGTTGTAAGACAGAAGTGCAATAGAAACGTCGTTTGAGGGGTGATCGAAGAGAAAACTGTCCCTTCGATATATATGCTGTAATCGATGTACAATGAAAGACCCCCGGGACACTTTGTGAGTGATCGAGAGTCGATTGTGGCTCGAGGAATGCTTTCGCTGGCATTGAAGGATTGAAAGCTTCCCTGAGGAGCGTGAAACGGTAAATAGTTGGGTGTAGGATTTCAATCTTCTTCTTCTTCGTCTTCTTTAAGAGCTCGTCGAGAAGGGGATGTTCTTTTAATTTTATTCCTTGTTAACGAGTGCTTTTTGTCAGTTGGACGGTGTTGCTCGTAATTGTCGTTTTTATTCTTTAACGAGTTTATTGGGAAAATGTGACACGTAGCGACACCTAAGCAGAACTATCGTTCATAGTTAGCCATTTTTATTCTTTGACGAGTTTATTACTCATTCACAAAATAAGAACATGTAATATTACAAATTATAGCAATACTTAGAGCTATCGTTAGTAGTTTTTATTGGTTTTTATTATTTAAGTTTATTTGCGGATCATGGAGAAATTTAGAATGTGTAATGTGACACGTAGTGACACTTGCTCAGTACTGTCATTCGTAGCTTTTATTTAACAAATTTACTATGATACGACAAATTGTAATAACATGCTCAGAGCTAGATTCAAAGCAAACATCAAGTTTATTATAGAAATTTTTAAACACTAGGTTACATAAGTGAAGGATATTTTTAATAATACACAGTTAAGTCTTATATTGCCTACAAACAATGCTGTAGCAAATAACATGGAACTTAATATAAAAGGACGCCTATAATTTATTTCTGCATTCAAAAGAACCTAATGAATCAAATCAACACAACATTAATTACGAGTGACACTGTATATTTCCACGGATAGTTTATGAAGTTGAATCGTTGCGTTTAAAAAGTTTGATGAGTTGAATGTTAAATAATGGAGTTACATAGCTTTGCACAAGTACTTATCCATCGAATCAACGTGTTGTTCGATAAATATATAATTTAGGTTAATAATGAGATTACGAAGAGCGGATCAATGCATCAATGACAGCGAAAAGCGTGTCAAAAGTGAATAATTCGTTCATTTTATTGAGATTGATAAACGAACGCGATTGTATCGATCTTCGGAGGAAGCTTCGACCGTCGCTTTTGTTCGTAGATCATTGTTTTAAAGATCGAGCGATTTTTGTAAGCTGCTCACGACGAGTGCCATCTCAGAGACGATTTGGTGATTTTGTTTCATTGGTAAACGAATCGTTGATTGTAAGAAGTATTATTTCAGAGAGTTCTATCGTTTAATAATTACGAATGTTTTACCATTAATTATTACAATTTTATATTTAAAAGTTTAATGTAAACGATTGAGATTGCACATTTATTAGTCTAAACATTTTGTTATAAAGTTCACAATTTTGTATATAAAAAAAACAATGTCGTGTTTTTACATTTGTTTATTAAAAAATTGTAATAGAACAAATTCTATTTCATTTACATTTAGTATATTACTTTCAAGAATAAGTATTAATAGAATGAAACATTCAGTGAACTTTTGTTTCAAGCAGATTTTTATTGCATCCTGAATAAATTTCAGTAACACAGAGTAAAATTAATTATAAGAAATATTATGGAAATGTATAAAATTGACGATTCGTTGTGCACCATTCGTCTCTCTGCCACGTCCTCAGCTCTTACAATAGCGTCTAACATTCCAATCGTTGAGCAAGAATGATCGCCAACAATTTATAATTCTGCCACGACGACGGAGAAATATTGTTTTCTAATTAATTTAGCTCGTACGTAGTGCGTAGGAACGACGAAACGAACGAAGTTAAGGTACACATTCCGATTACGGTGTAGGAAGACTTTTGTACATTCATGTAAAGTATCTCGATGCCAGTTTAGATACCGCCTAATGTAAGTTTTCCGAGTGTATGTGCGAAAATAATTAAGTTGCAGAGTGAGTTCCCTTTGAGCTACGGGTTCGTCGAGAATTCGTGCGATCCTTTGCTGTCTGACATTTTTAAAAATCAGCGAAACTATGCTGAAACACTTGCATACAACGAAAAAGATAATATTAAATTCAGAAAATTAATGTATAGTTGAAATGTTAGATTGGTGAAGCGTTGTAGGAAGATTTCATTGAACAGTAGGAATTGTTTAAAATTTTTTTTAAGACTGTAATAGAATATTCATCTCAGTTACAGTACAAATAGTCAAAATTTATTAATAGTAACGTAGAACGATCAATGTTCAGTAGTTTGGGTCAGTCAGTGATCAGACAACTTGTTGATTCCTTCATTTCACTTTCATAAAACGTAATGTATTGTTTGTGCAGTTACATGCTGATGTATTGTTATGTGTTTTTAAATAATTGAACAAATAACAATGCTCGTTCGAAGTTCAGGTGATTTTAAAACAAAATAAGTTGATAAATTGTAAACTTGATTATTGATCTATTATAACTAAATACATAGTATGTTGATGACATTAACATTCGACAAAATTCAGTTTGTTATTCTACTATACAAAATATATCAAATCTCATTGTCTTTCATACAGAATGCACCAGAAAAATTATTTTAGACAAACATAAGAATGCAATATTGTATCAATTTTATCTTATAAAATGACTAAAGTATATGACAGTAGTTGTCAATATTTTATCTTGATAAATTATTTTATGACTTCTCCAAAGAATGTTGAACCTATCTGAAAAAATAATACTGTAACAAGTATGCAAGGAACGCAAGTAAAAGTGAAGACAGCAAAGGGTTAAAAAAGATTAAGATTCCGCTAAATAACATAATCTGCAGGTGTCTGTGCGTGCCAACGAAATTGTGAATGCCTCTGCCCGTGTGTGGAACATTGTACAATATTTCGATTAATCTCGATCGTCATTGATTGCGTCAAAATCATTATTGTACACTAATTTTCGCCACCCTCGACATATGTGACTCGATCATCAGAAATTCATCGTCAGACACAAGCAAGCTCGAAGCGTCCTTTTCTTTTAAACATCTTCAAACTTCGAGACAATATAGAACGATCATAATTAACGATTATCGGTTAATGATAAAGCTCGTGTTTGTCCATAGTTCCATTTTTTGTGCTTAGTAATCCGAAACGCGAGTACATTGGATGATTGCGATCATTCGGAGGGAACACTGCGATTTGTGAAGGATTTTAATGATAATTCAACACGTTCTGTGCTGTGTGGGTCAATAGTGAACCATATTATGAATCGTATTTGACAGGAGGGCAGTTTTTGTTAAATAGACGATTGGAAGTATTTTTTGACCAGTGATGAGCATTTTGTGAGTATGCTGGAAAGAAACGTGAAACGAACATGAAGCAACTTGTTGAATATCCATAACATATCCTATGTCAGCACTCGTATCATGTTCAGAACAGTGTTTCGCCATCTTGAAAGATAAGATAAAGTATCAGAGTATAGTGTATAGTTTGAATTCAATTTTGGAAATAGAGTTTTCAATTTCTAACATATCTTAAATTGAACTGCGTTCATAGCACAACCTGCAGCAAATTATAACGTATTCGAAACGTAAATGTCTTCAGCATCTAAATCTAAGATGAAGACCTCGAGAACTCGCAACAGACCGTACAGTAAAATTTGAAGCTGTCAACATATCATATTACATATTAAACTTTTGACTATCCATAGCATAAATGTATCGAATACTCATAGCATGATATAAATTAATCTTTGAGCGACCATATCAAATTTATAACAAAGAGAACCCATTACTAAGCAATGTTCTCCAGCATCCATAGTTTACAAAGAACCACGTAGTCAAAAACATTGTTCTGTAAATTAAATTTGTATAAGTTTTGAATACAGCACAGAACGTGTTGCTGTAAATCGATCGAATATCAAAATTTTAATTCCGGAACGAAAGTTCTTGCCGTTTTGTGGCGTGGTATTAATTAAGACACCATGGAGATGTTCCCGAAAACTAGGAAAGTGTGAATAATCGAGGCGAGAAGGAAGTATATATAAATATATACATATAAATATAGATTTAAGATGGTGTAAAGGATTCTAATCTTCGAAGGATGTCGATGAACGGACGAATGAAATTCAACGAGAACGTTTATACAGATAGATATAGATATATATATATATATATATATATATTATATATATATGACATTTTCTACATTTGGTAAGGATGTTGCATATCGTGCGAGATGAAGATACGATGATAAATGATGTAATGGACACAGCCGAGCGACGACTGGTCGCACGTTAATTAATGTAATATCGAACGTGCCTTATTTCCTGTATATATACACATATGAATATTATTATCATTATTATCATTACTACGAACCTCTATCGTAACGTGCAAGTATTTGTGTTGAATAAATCGATGTTGTTTTACGTTAACATTGTGGGGAACGATTATTGCTACCATTATCATTCGCGTTCCGTGATTTATTGAATCGATAAACAAATTATAGGATTTCTGGGTCGGTTAGGGGATGCGCTGAATATTTACTCTCGAGTGTTTGCTAAATAAACGTTTATTCGCGTACAAAAACAAAATGAAGGATTAAACGTTCGCTTTAAAACAGGTTAATATTTCATTGTTTACGAGTATTTGTTTGTGACGAGAGATTGTGTCTTTTGCGCTTAATGGAAGACAAATAAACGGGGACGGTTGTTTGAACCAGGGCACTCGGGGACAATGAGGGTAGGGGACATTTTTGAGAATTTAGGTTATCTTTTCTAAGCTTTTGATATTTCTAGATTCCTAAATTATTAGATATTTAAACTGGAAGATTTCTGAATGATCTATGTCTCTAATTAGCTACGGTCGGAATTCTCTACGTCCCAAATTCCTTACATTTCGAATTTCTTACTCATCGAATTCTGTAGGTTCCGAATTCCCTACGCTCTGAATTTCCTACGTACGAAATTTCCTACGTCCCGAATCACCTATGTCCCGAATTCTCTACACCCCGAATTTTCTACACTCCGAATTCTCTACGTTCCGTATTCCCCACACCCCGAAATCAGTACGTCCCGAATTCTCTGCACCCCAAATTCTTCACACCCCAAATTTTCTACACCCCAAATTCTCTACGTCCCGAATTCTCTACGTCCCGAATTCTCTACACCCCGAAATTCCTATGACCCGAATTCTCCACACCCCAAATTCTCTACGTCCCGAATTCTCTACACCCCACATTCTTTACGTCCCGAATTCTCTACACACCGAAATTCCTACGACCCGAATTCTCCACATCCCAAATTCTCTACGTCTCGAATTCTCTACGTCCCGAATTCTCTATGACCCGAATTCTCCACACCCCAAATTCTCTACGTCCCGTATTCTCTACACCCCAAATTTTCTACACCCCACATTCTCTACGTCCCGAATTCTCTACACCCCGAAATTCCTACGACCCGAATTCTCCACACCCCAAATTCTCTACGTCCCGAATTCTCAACACCTCGAAATTCGTACATCTCAAATTCCCTACACCCCAAATTCTCTACCTCATTACCAAATTTCTAAATTTCTAAATTTGAAAATCTGATCAGCGCGTCAAACTACAACATCAACAAGTATCTCCTTCTATTTTTAGCCTCGATGTCTCCTAAGTACACAGCTTATTTTCCTTTGAGCTTGCATTCATTGTTAGTGCAACGTGAATTCCTTTGACGCGCCCACGCTGCATAATTGCACATGATATTGAATCAGGAGTTCACCATGGAACTCGGTCATGACACAGTTCTGATCAACCTTGAACTATTTTGGTTTGATCATAAATTTCCGTTTGCAGTATCGTCACGCTCCGCTCCTGCACCTAATTAGTAACAAATCGTTAAACATTTCGACATAATATTCCTTCATTACTGATCATCGTTTCCACGAAAATCTGTAATTAAATATAGCCTCTAATTACTTAACAGATAACGAGGTTAATTAATAAAAATCAATATCGAAATTTTAATGATCAGTCGTGGAATAAATTTTTGTTAATTAATCATAAGATTAAGAGGCGTTGCGTGTGCTTATCGAACCGTTTACCAATTATCGAGGGCTGCCACGGACACTGAAACGAAATCGTTCGTTATTCTCGCGCAGGCGTCGTCGACGTCGCGACGTCCGTCGTCCACAGGACACGTATGTTTCAATCGCTCGAAAATATTTACAAAAAATCTTCTTTATACGTACTTCAAATCACACTGACATTAGAAGAAAACAATTTTTCGATAAACAATATAATCTAAATTTCTAATATTTCACCCTTTTATAATAAAGAGCAGTGACATAGTTTGCATAATTACATAAAAAGAATCTCAGGACACACATTTTTTTTTACTATTTCAAGCTTTCTTAATAAATATAATTTCATAAACTATTTTAAAATATATCAGATTTAACGATAAATATTTGCGTTTTTGTTTTTTATTTTGAGGAAGGAATTTAATGGAGTCATGATTGTGTAGGCGATGATGTTGTGGAAAATGATTTTTTTTTAACGAAATATTTGTTGATTCTCGTTCTTTTCCCCATCTTTCGGCCGGGATAGCTACTTGTTGCGGGGTTGGATTTTATTGATTAGTAGAAAAGGACGGGAGCAGCCAGAGGGAGACGAAAGTTCCTCCACAGACATGAATGGCTGTGGTCCACAGAGCCAGATTTTGAGCTTGACCCGGATTCGTCACGGTGGAGTTCACGTTACCTTCACTTTCGTTGCTCGCGTTGTAAGCCAGCGTGAAAAATCGAGAGTGAACTCTATCTAACGTCTCTAAAGCTTCTTTCCGTCTAATCAAACAATAAACAACTATTTACAAATTGTACGATCTTGATACAAACCTGCACAATTTAATCTCTGGACGTTCGAATCCTTTCAAAGAAACAAGCCTTCATTTTTTGTACATTTCTTACAATTTTATCTGACTTCACCCTTGCAGACATGTAGTAGAATTGCAAATTAGGGATCCAATTTTTTTTAATTGGTCGCATCTGACACATTTTAACATCTTCAATAACTGTGTACTTTGTAAAATTTGATCTTGGGATATTTTAATATTTTGAGAACAAAATTTTTGGAAGGAAGAATTCTTTTTTAGGAAATATTCATAGTTCACCCGATCTTAGGACAGATCTACAATCTGTCTTCAGAATTTCTGAATCCGAAATATTTTCGCTACTGAAAATGTCATATAACAAGCAAACGTTGCTGCTAAACCAAACAGAAGAAACAACATCCTCATGCTACTATTTCTGTCATCGCCATCCGAAGTCCATTCCCCTCACAACCTTGTGGCACACAAGTAGTCTCTATCTCGATTCACCCCCATGGCAACATCATACAAGATTTCTCTTCCTGTTATTCTCAGGTTTATTTTCAGAGTGGTATTCTAAACGTGTAGTATTTTGTGAGCGTTCTTGAAGGCATAGAGAACAGATTCAGTGGTTTCATGCTCTAACGCTTTGGGGCGGCGAGATGTGAAAAGGTTCATGATCGCTTAATTTTAGACTCAAGGACATTTTATATTATTTGTGTTTCAGAATTTGAATAGTTGATTTGGAGTTCATAATTTAAATGGCATAGCTATAAGTACTGTTAAATAATTCTAGGCTAAAAGAGTTTCATTTACCTCTTCAGTACTGATCTTCGAAAAATTGATAAAATCTGAAGAGATATTATACTCTTCAGAAGATTAAATCAGTGTTGAGACACTGGTATGTTTAAACATATCAGTAAGTTCAATATAGATTTAAATATGTAGATTTAAATCTATATTGAACTTAGCACCCCAAGATCATACACGTGTACATTTTTCATTATCAATTCTTACACAATTTGTCCTATTTAATTTATGAATACCTACACAATTTGTTCTGTTGAATCACCGATTACTAAGCAATTGCACAAAAAGGGAAATCAACCTTCAGACAGTCCCCGAAGAGATTAATTGAAACATTTCGCAGAGAACTCCGCGTGAAAACGAAATTAACCCCCATCCGAGACGAAATCAATAGTGTCGGGTTACCGAGAGGATACCGGTATCCGGGGTGACATTTAAAAGTCCGTGGACGGAAGAAAGGAGGACGGAAGAGGTCCTTCGTAGGAGCAGCGGGTCGCACAGGCGCAGCGGGCATTTCACCCTCGGCGAATTCGGCCGCGAGTGCGCAGTAAGGGTGGTCTAACCCGAGGGAGTGTAGCTCGTCGGCGCAGTCGAGTGACACATCGTGGTCGAAGCCAGCCTCGATTTCGAGTTTCGTACGTTCATTCACGAAAGCGACAGTGTTCGAACACCGCCACCCCCTCGTGCACCTCTGGGGAAAGGGTCGAAGCGTGTTCGAGCGGTTTCGTAGGGGGTGAGAGACGAAAAATCGTGCAACGACGTCAGCGTCACGGGGTAGCTAGTGACAGGCGTGTCTCTCGAACGATCCCTGGATATTCTGGCCCTGAAAACGACCCCCGAGTGCAAAGGGGTGGCTGGTTGGAAAGGTTCATTCTCGATTATTGCTAGTAAGGGTGGTTTTTTTCTCCTGTCGCTGCTTTTCGAATGTGAGAGGACTCGAAATGCTGTAAGCCTCATTCTCGTGGATATATCGTGAACGTGACGTGTGGTGGATTATGCGTGATCGTAGAACAGAGGAAGTGAGGTAAAAGTGTTTTCTCGGGGCAAAAGCGACCCGGCGAGCGAGAGGGCCCCGGGATTCGAGCAACAGGTAATTTTACGCTTCCGCGACACCTCGGTTTTGTCGCTTTAAGAGTCTGACATTGACTTTCGCTGGTGCTTCAGATGATTATTGTGATGGACGGAGAATACTTGGTATCTACTGCAAAAATATTAGATTTCTCTTACAGATCTTTCGACTCTTTTATATTAATTTTACTTTCGTTGGAGCTTCGAATTTTTTTGTAATTTTATGTACTTGATATTGAATAGTGATGATATTGAAATCAATTTATTACTCAATATTAATCGTACATTTACAATAATGTAGTAAGTTGGTACAAAAGTGTTTGTTCATCACAATTTGTTCTTATCGTCTTCTACAGTACAATGATTATATAAAATTTAAATAGAATTAAGTATAATTACCATTTGTGGAAGTTCAAAATACAATCTGGTATGCATATGTTCGTACTATGTTACAAAAGTATTTAATATTTGTCTATCATTGGATTATGAAAGATGTTAATAAATAATCGATGAAATATTTTTCTAAATTTCTGTAGGCTTCAAAATTATTTACCTCTCCTTTTATATTTTTTAATTCAACATCAATGTTAATTATTAAATACTTTCTCAGATGAAAGTATTAATAAAAATATTTTATAATCAATTATTTGCGAATATATGTACGTATAATACATTTTCTGCATGTCGAAAATATACCATATGCCATTTAATTTATATATCAATGTCAAGAAAGTGATCCCTAACTAACCTGAAAATAAAATTTGTATAACCTCAAAATTGAAATTTTTTCTCAAGTAAATAATGCACAGTCACAAAATATATCATGCTATCAAATGAAGAACTAAAAATTCCCATATGCCCTGTAAGCTTAACCAACGTTCTCCGAGCCTAAATTGAAACGTTTTAAATAATTCGTGTTTTCTAAAGGTCAAACTTAAACGAAGGTTTATCGTTGCTAAGAACGTAGATTAAAGAGGTCTACTGTGGCAAGTGGGTTAACTGCATCGTAGATAACAAAGCTCGTTACAGATAAGGGTGGTTAAGCCTTTCGTTCGGGGTTGATTTATCGATGGACTTGCAAAGCAAAGTGCATTTCGTCCATTAAAGCGTGCTTTCGCCTCATTTTTTCTTCGGCAACTCTTAAACCGTTCGGTTCGATAGATGCATTAAACTCGATCATGCAAGGAATTGTTTTTTCTCAAATAACTTTTTTTTATAGTTTACTTTCAGTAATGTGAAGGGACGGACAATAAGCTACCCTTAAAAAATTGTATGCAAGAAAAATAAATGATCACATGTTGTTTACGTGTAGAATTTAATCTTATATTCATAACGAGATTATTCAGATACGTTGCCTGCAATAATTTGTTTAAAAAAATTAATGATATCTTAGTATGCAGATCATAAGTTCGCACATTTATTAAAATTTGACATTTTTGTTTAATAAATCAGGTTAATTTGAAATATTTTGTATTATAGTTTCATAATAAATAATGCAGATCATCTGTACGCTGTTCCAATAATCAATATACTCATTAATTTATAAACGATTGTAAAATTAATCTTGTGTCGTGTGCAAAAGTACATTTGCCTTTCGGTTCAACTGAAATTTATTTTTGTCCTTTAATGAGTTCAGAAAGTTTTCTCCGTTGATATATATTATAATAATATATCGTACATTATACCGGTATCATGATGGTGGTTTAATGGAACAGAATGTGACTCTAGCATTCGGGTCGTTAATTTGTAGAAAGAAATCCACCGTTCCTATAGTACTTTACGTAAGTGCCGTTTCTCGTGTTACTGCAACATTACGGTGATCAATGATGAGGTTGGAACCTCGATCTTGAAAGTTGTAATTCCTGAATGTAGTATATATATCATTTATACTGTATCCATCACTTTTTGTAAAAGAATTCCTTTTAAAATATTTGCAATTTAATTTAAAAATGGTGTATTAGACTCATGATTAGAATTTGGTCATTATTATGCGTACATATTCTAGTTTCGATAAAAATTCTTATATTCCAACTGTGCAGTCTGGTTATCGTAAATTAGGGAAGCGTAATTAAATTTATTTTTAAGGAGAATATTGAGAGTTATTAAGATAATACTCATTCGGTAGATATTCAACATGTGAGCCATAGTGAAAATACATAGTAAGAAATATTCGAATTTCATTTGTTATAAGCATTGGTAATCATAAAATCTGGGTTTAATAATCGATGTCTTACATTAATAATCCACGTATAGCAACGATATTCTTTTTTACTCTTTTCTTTCGATAATTATTCCGTATTTGAGGTTATGGTCGCCAGTCCCATTGGTAATGAAGATGTACTGTAATGCTACACTGTGTTACAGATATTGCAACTTTTACGTTTAGGTTTGTACAATTCTCTTTATAGGAAAATACCAGCACGATGCCGGAGGCTTCAGGGTCGGGGATGGCCGACGATTCGGATTATTCTACATTCGAGAATAAGACCGGCCTGGCCGAAGACATGAAGTTTCTGGCTAGCATGCCAGAACTATGCGACGTAACATTCCTCGTGGGTGACACCAGAGAACCCGTTTGTGCTGTGAGGGCTGTTTTAGCAGCAAGAAGTAGGTTCGTATTAATTTTCCACACGAACAATGTACAAATATCAACCCACTAGTTGGCGCGTAAAGGTAAAAGAAGCTCCCCACCGTGAACACACAGTTACATACAGGCAAATAAGAATAATAATGACAACTGCTTTCGCGCAAGTATCTCACTTGAGAGACGTTTACTGTCGTTTTTCGCCTAATTGTGCGACTGCGAGAGCCAATATACCGCCGAAAATATGTGTGAGGCTATTTTTCTACTCTGACCAATTGTGCCGTACTTGGGGATGTACCGATTTGGAGATGTAGGAATTTGGGAATATAGCGATTTGGGGCTGTAGCGATTTAGGTACGTGAGAATTTCGGAATATAGGAATTTGGGGTGAAGGGATTTGGAAATGTAGGTATTCGGGAATGTAGGAATTGGGGAATATAGTGATTTGGGGTTGTAGCGATTTAGGTGTGTGAGAATTTTGGAATATGGGAATTTGGGGTGGAGGGATTTGGAAATGTAGGTATTCGGGGGTGTAGAAATTTTGGAATATAGGAATTTGGGGTGGAGGGATTTGGAAACGTAGGTATTCGGGAGTGTCGGAATATGGGAATATAGGGATTTGGGGGTGTAGCGATTTAGGTACGTGAGAATTTTGGAATGGGGGGGGTTCGGAAATGTAGGGATTTGGAAATGTAGGTATTCTGGGGTGTAGGAATTTGGGAATATAGCGATTTGGGGGTGTAGCGATTTGGGTATGTGAGAATTTCGGAATGGGGGGTGGTTCGGAAATGTAGGGATTTGGAAATGTAGGTATTCGGGCATGTAGGAATTGGGGAATATAGCGATTTGGGGTTGTAGCGATTCAGGTATGTGAGAATTTCGGAATATAGGAATTTGGAAATGTAGGTATTCGGGAATGTAGGAATTGGGGAATATAGCGATTTGGGGTTGTAGCGATTCAGGTATGTGAGAATTTTGGAATACAGGAATTTGGGAATGGAGGGATTTGGGAAAGAAAGCGTTCATTTTTCTATTCCGACCAACTGGAATAGCTCTTTAATAAGCCTCTTCACGTACCAACTCGTGGGTTGACATCGGTAATCCTTCAAAAGGTATTAAGGTATAAACCCTCAACAACTCGTGGATTATTCGAAATGCATATGTTTATTCATATCGAGCTTCATATTTGAAATATCTCTTAATCTGGCAATCTTTCAGAGATTCTATTCTAATCCCACTTCCGTAGTCTTCCTACATTTCCTATTTCTCTTGTTTCGTGACAACAAAAGCAGATTCCAAAGGGGAACATTGTTTATCGAGTTTATAGTGAACGCGTTAAAAACATGGATGACGTCAATGGTATTGAAATTTCAAAAAGTTTGACTTTCTGAACAAATTTTTGTTTGTCATATTTTCTACTTGGCACCGAATTATGTTTGAGTTACCTTTGACATTTTTCATCTGCGAAAACAAGTGACGTATTTCAGGTGTTTCACAAAACACCCTATATAAGTTTCCGTATAAACATTATTGGTGCGTTCTGTAGTTAAAAATAATGTTATACGCGTCATGCGTGTTTTGCTGAACAGTTGCAAGTTTAAAGGGTGTACAGAACAATAGAACCTCCGATAAACTAATTATTTAGTAACAAATTCGATTTGATACCAGAAAGCTTTCTCTGCAGGAAAGGTAGTTGAATTCAATTAGACTAAAGTCTTTAAACAGAAAGCATGATACTTTGCTGATTATTTTTCAGGAAAATGTACTCCAACAATTTTATTACTAATAAAATTGTTTTACAGAGTGTTTTACAAAATGCTTTACCAAGCACCGAGTCCACAGCGCAAGAAAGATCCACCTCCTCGGGAAAACAAGATCCGTTTGTTCCTGAAAAGAAGCTCGGAACCGCTGTTAAATCTGCAGAATGCTGCGCAACAGGTAATTGTGAAAAGCTCATTTCCTTGCAATCTTCCCGTCTGAAGTATATTTCACTATTACACGTACAATAGTCACAGATCTACTTTACCGGGAAGTAGAACCATGGAGATTAAAAGAAACATTGAAAACTTTTGTACAAATATTATTAAGCATATGTGGATTAGAATCATATTTTATTACTGGAAGTTTCATACCTTTTTATTTAATATTTTGATTAAAGAAGATATTAAATTCATATTGACCAAAGAAAATAATAGGTTAAATATTTTCGTTAGAAAAGATTCATTGAATATTTTAATTGAAGATGTTGATTAAGAAAGCAATTATTGTATAGAGTGAGTCACCTAATATCATGATTTATTTAGCTGTATGAAAATTGTTTAAAATAATGTTGCATGATTTTAACAAGAAAGGTAGTGTTATTCTTCTTACAATTTTCTGTCTACAAACATCAGAGCTTGATTATTAAAGCCTGATACTATTTTACAGTTCTGTTATGAGAAACGTAAAATTTTCATAAAAAATATCGCAGAATATAAAAATCCTTGATGTGTTTCCATCTTAAAAATTTCTATTTATTCGCTATTGTATTTCCCCTGAAACTCGAAACAATTTTTCTCCGCAAACAATAAAATCGATTAGAGTCAAGATATCAACTGACCCACCCTGTACACATCCTGTATGTATCTCTAAAATAAACCTACATATGTTTAATAAAAATACATATATATCACGAAAATACATATTATATGATATCAGTTTCATACGGTAATTAACCATAATTAGCAAATAAGTTGAAAAGTAATTCCCGTTGCCAATTTTCAATGTGACATCGGCACGCGTTCGAACACGATCGATCGAATGATAGAAATAGTAAGTGTGCGTTTTTTGATTGTGTCGTGTAGCGGTCAGGGTTCACGCAGCAGTTGGCCCCCATACAAGAGGTATTATCAACGTAACACTATAGCATTTTGCATCTAAAAAGTCTTTGCTCTTCGATCTTTTTTCCTTGCCCTCTTTGTCACTCTGCTCATGAAACGTCTCTCTGTTTCTCTACACCTTCTTAAACTCTTTCGGTAGCTAGAAGAGAAATGGACGTCGACGAGAGTCCTCGATTTAATTTCCAACTCCGAACGTTTCAATTTAGAGAAGTTAGATACATCGGATTGAACCGTTTCTTTCTCAAACTGTTTCACTGTGTGATTCCTAGAGGACACCCTGATGAGAATCGATCTACTCTATCGTACATATGATTGCATGATGTAGATGAAATTGTCCCATTGATGTTGTGAAATTATTTAGAAAGTTCGCCATTGATAAATGGTTCAACAGTTCTCTTTCTTATTTCTTCCCAAGAATTGTTGAATCAATTATTGTTTGAAACATTGGAATAATTTTGTGAAATGTAATGCTTCATTTTTCCATTTTATTTCAAATTCTTCTTTATTTCAATTTTTTTCATTAATTCAATTTCTTGGACAGTAAAAAACAGGTTAAATGTAGAATTTTTATAAAATGACATGATGTGATTATTGTTGTAAATAATTTGTAAATGATTTCCACAATATCAGTGTGTCAGATTTTTTCACTGAAAGATATAGAAACATTTTATCATTTAGAAATTATGTCATTATCTTTTATTGATACAGAAATATTCAACTGTAATTCAAGTCCATGACCAAAATGATCTTTCAAGAAAGCTACAAACAAATCAATTTTTTTATAAAATATTTAAAATCATTCAACGTCAAACAGTTAATGTCAGTCATTGTAATTAGTCAATATTTAAAATCATTCAATATAAGATAGTTAAAATCAGTCAATGTAATCAGTCAATATTGAAAATCGTTCAATATAAAATATTTCAACACAAAATAGTTAAAGTCAGTCAATGTAGTAAGTCAATATATAAAATCATTCAATATAAAAATTAAAAATCAGTCAATGTAGTCAGTCAATATATAAAATCATTCAAAATAAAAGACAGAAATATTGTATCTAAAAAAAGTGACAATAAAGCATACGTACATTACAGTCTATTAAAACAAATGACACGAATTTTCTGAAGAATCAGTTTGATTGTAGGAAATTAGAATGTATCATTCACGAAGCAATTTGTGCACGTTAACGAGACATTCAATCGTGTCAATCTATCTCTTTCAGTTGGCATGCAGTTTTTAAATTGAATATGCAGTCTCAATGATAGCTAATTTAGGTAGACATATCGAATTTGCAATATAGTTGTAGAGTGGCACGATCAAGAGCATCATCCACGATAAAAAAAGAACGGCACAATTTGATTCTGCAATTCTGCATCTCACAGTCTTGGTAAAAGTAGTGGTGGAGTTAGTGATGGTGTTAGAAGCACAGTAGTTTGCCTATGAGAATTTGCACCTACGCCACGTATGTCGCAAACCTTCTGCGACACGAGAGCGTTTCTGTAAATTTTTACCAATGCTTAAGCGAATTGTGATGAATTTTTATATTTTACGCTCGGAGAACAAAACATTTGCCAAATGTTTCGGATATTTTACATGCGAGAGTTTTGAGAATAAAATGATTGATTAATTGTATGATAAACTTATGCTAATCCTTTCGTTCCGATATTCTTGATATTTGTTTTATTTCTGTATTTTGTTGGTGGTTTAAAGTTTAGTGCTGCAAGAAAGTTAGGACAAGTACAATTGATAAGACTTGAAAATTTGGGAATTTGGGTATTTGGGGATTTGAGAGCTTGGGAAACTTCGGTTTTCGGAAAATTGGAATCTTGGGAAGTTTGGAAACTTTTGAAAATTCGTACTTCAGTATTTTAATATTTTACGAATGTAGAGATTTGGGAATGTAGAGATCTGGAAATTTAATTTGGGATGTATGGATTTGGGGATATAGGGATTCGG
This sequence comes from Megachile lagopoda, assembly GCA_036983795.1. Taxonomy (NCBI): domain Eukaryota; kingdom Metazoa; phylum Arthropoda; class Insecta; order Hymenoptera; family Megachilidae; genus Megachile; species Megachile lagopoda. The sequence continues at coordinate 6,389,618 of CM072797.1, read as the reverse complement.
TCAAGTAGAGATATGGGGGTATAAAGATTTGGTCATGTAGAAATTTGGGAATATAGGGATTCGGCCGCGCAGAGATTTGGGAATATAGGAATTTGAGAATATAGGGATTTGGAGATATAGAAATTTGGTAATATAGGGATTCGGTCATATGGAAATTTGGGAATATCGGAATTTGGTCATATAGAGATTTGGGAATATAGAAATTTGGGAATGCAGGAATTTGAAGATATAGAAATTCGGTAATATAGGCATTTGGTCCCATAGAAATTTGGGAATATAGAAATTTGAAAATATAGCGAGTATTTAGAGATCCAGAAATTTGAAACTTTTAAAATATAGAAATTTGAAAATTTGGAAATCTCAAGTTTCAAATAGAAGAAATTAACTTCGAGTAACGAAAGGATTACAGAATAAAATTTTCACATAATTATTTTTACAAATAGTATATCAAGTTCATCACTAAATGCATCGAGCAAGTCGCTTAGCATGGACCTTCAACTTGAACAACCTTGTGCACTCTATTTTGTTCTTACGAATATTTGAATTCACAGCCGAATCAGCATCACACTTTAATCATCGAGGAGTTTGAACCGGATGTGTTCCGTCAGTTGATCGAGTATACTCATACCGGATGTGTGACATTGCAACCAAGGACACTGCTGGGTAAATAAATTTTCATTATTTCCCTAATCCATAACATAAACTGTTTTTTAAAAGAGATACATGTATCATAGTATCTTGGTGTAATACGTTTAATTAATTATAAATTGAAACTTTGAATTAATAAAACTGACAAAACTTGATCATTTTCTTATTTCGCAGGTGTAATGAACGCTGCTGATTATTACGTGTTGGACGAGCTTAGAAGAGCTTGCGCTGGCTTCGTTCAATACTGCATAACAGTGGACACAGTTTGTGCTTTACTAGCATCGGCAGAGCGATATATTCAGTACAAATGTACAAAATCCATAGTTCAAAAGGTAATATCACATAATTTTGCACGATAAGACATCTCCTATCTTAGTCAATTAAGTAACGAATTAATAAATTACACAATTAATGTACTCGTTGATAAGATAAAACATGTTATTAATGGCTTCAAAAATTGGCACACGATCACTGATAACAAAACGAATATAAACATGTTTCTATTTATTTGACTCATTTATTTGTTCATTGATTCAAAGCGATACGTGATGATAATCAGCAGCACTGATTTCAATATCGAAGTAGATTTCCCTCAGAGCATCAAGTGAACTGTTATATCGATTAAATTTCTGATTAGAACGTTGTATTTTTCATTTCTGACCACGAGGTCATATTTACATCGTCACGTGACTCAACTGTGAAGTTGTTTATACCTAAAGATTTCGAACAATTTTAAACTTCTGTTACTGATGAAATTGATATTCTTTCTTTTAGGTATTGGAGTTTGTTGACGAACATGGCAACGAAGTGTTGAATTTAGGATCCTTTACCCTTCTTCCTCAACACGTAGTTCGTTTAATCCTGGTAAGGGAAGAGTTACGTGCTGATGAATTCACTAAATTCCAAGTAAGTACCAGTTTAAAATACTCCACTAAATTAGGGAGGGTTGAAAATGTATAGTCGCTCGATAATTCGCTGCTCTCGGGGCTCTGGAGGCGGGCCTTTGGCGGGAACGCGTCAAACTTTAATCGCGTCGAATTGTACCAACTTTCAATTATTCTAAATTCGAACTGCGTCGAATTCCAAGCGTGTCAAATTCGATTCACATTCAGTTTTAATTGCGCTGAAGTCAGAACGCGCTAAATTTGAATTGCGTTGTTTTAATCGCGTTGAAATTGCGATGTGCCAACTTCGAATCGTTCCAAATTGGAATTGCGTCGAATTCGAGCGATACCAAATTTGAATCGTGCTAAATTTGACATGTGTCGAATTCCAAGCGCACCAAATTTGCATCTCGTCGAGTTCTAATCGCGTCGAATTCAAAGCGCGCCAAACTTGAATTCCGTCGAGTTCTAATCGCACCGAATTCAGAGCGCGCCAAATTGCAATCGTTCCAAATTAGAATTGCGTCGAATTCGAGCGGTACCTAATTTGAATCGTGCCAAATTTGAAATGTGTCGAATTCCAAGCGTGCCAAACTCGAACCGCATTGAATTCCAAGCGCGCCAAATTTGAATCACGTCGAATTCAAAGCGCGCCAAATTTGAATCTCGTCGACTTCTAATCGCGCCGAACTGGAATCGTTCCAAATTAGAATTGCGTCGAATTCGAGCGGTACCTAATTTGAATCGTGCCAAATTTGAAATGTGTCGACTTCAAAGCGCGCCAAATTTGAATCGTTGCAAACTCGAACTGCGTTGAATACAAAGTGCTCTTAATTGAAATCGTGTGAAATTCGATCTACGTCCAATGGAATCCACTAATTGTACATAATCGTTCATTTTGTGATCACTAGGCGGCCTTGATGTGGAGCAAGAAGTATTGCGACAGCAACCAGAACACAGTTTTGAAGGACGTGATTGGCAATTTCCTGGAGTACATTCAATTTCACAAAATTCCTGCAAACGTGTTGATGAGGGAGGTTCACCCCCTAGGCTTGGTTCCCTCAGGGATAATTGTGAACGCACTGGCCTATCAGGTGCGTGTTACTTCGAAAATAACACTCGAGCTAATCACAGTTTCTATCGATTTTTTCTTTTATTTTTCATTCATTCTCATGATCTCAAACTTCTTATCAGAGCTTTTTCTTTCTGTTTCGAATCGAAAACGCTATCTGAACGCTTTTGGATCTTTGTCTCACGAAGTGAATTGTGCTTCGCAGAGATGACTACCAAAATATCTGTTCGAAACATACGAAACGAAGTTACGATCGTGATTAATTTCGAAACATACACTGTTACAAGCAGCACTTTTAGTGTAGGCTCCAGGATTGTAGTTTGTGCGTTTCTAGCAAAATGAACTAAAATGTGTAACAGTCACACCCATGAAGGTAATGATAGCTTGTTAAGCTAAACAGTCACCAATGTACGTGTTCCTTCGGTTACAACAGTGTAATTCCGTTTGAATATACAAATTCGTCCCACGTGATGATACATGATCGTCAGAATATTCAATTTGTATATCTGTGGATCTACCCCTTTGCTTTTTGTTTTTACTTCTCTTGAAGCATGCAGAGATCGATCCTCGCGATACAAAAGAAGATTAATTGCGTGAAAATGTCTTTTGTATATAAGACATTTCTATCTCATATTTTACGTAAATTGAAAATTATAGGGTTAAGTTGTGGACTTTTGTGGTTTTCTCGCTTTTAATTTCTTACATTCTCCTGCGGCTTCACTTATAGCATTCGATAAATGGTTCCTGATTCCTGTTTAGTGTTCATGTCTCATTGTTTAGAAATGTACATTTTATGTTAGAACTTTTTACACTGCTCAAAATATTTGAAGGTTATGTTGTTCAGAATGTTTTGTAACTTATTTTTTAGTAATAGTTAATTAAAGAGCAATATAATACTGTATGAACAATAGTTTCATTAAAAATCTTTTAAGTCTTTTGAGCAGTGTAGGTGTAAAAAGACATTTTACTCGTGTACACTTTATTACAATTAATTGACACTTTTATTATACATGAATATTACGTGTTGTGTATATGTTAAAGAAGTTATCTGCCTAAGTATATTTATCGTAACACTTTCATCCTTTTAGCAAATGTTCATTTCCTCTCCATTTTATTTTAAACTCCATCTTCTGAGACACAATGTCTGTAAAATATAATAAATTCATATAAATACAGTATAAAATCGGCGAAAAATTCTTCTGATTCCACAATTATATTATTAGTTGCTATGTAAAATGACATTTCAAATTTATTTAATTACTTATTTATAATGCAAATTCTCGAATCGTCCTAAATCTTCATCATTACACCCTTCAGAATTTTAGGACATTTTCGCCAATGAAACAGAGAAATTTTTATTTCAAAGTATCTGGAGACGCTAATTGTCTAATTTGTTTGTTCCAAACAACAAAACGTTCATTATATTCTTCTATGTTCCTTTGATGAATACCTAAATATTTTACTGTACCTATAACTCGATATTCACCACCTCCCTTGGTACTATACAGAGCTAGAAAGATATGCTAAAAGACACTGCGATCTTCAAGTTCTACCTTCAGATTCATAATAATACATACTAATATAGTACTAGAGTCCTTGTATCAACAGGTGAAATATCGTAACACCTATCATAAATATAGAACATACATTAAAAGTATCCATGAGTCAAAATGTACATAGTAAGAATACTTCATGGATGCTATGGTGACTTCTGAATGAAATATCCTGACAAGGTTTCTAATATAATACAGAGTAAGGATTAGAGTACATCTAGTATTATTACTAGATGATGATAACCTCGCATATGAGACAGAAAGCATTTATCTTCACAGAGCATTAAAAGCTCGTTTGAAGTAATCGTCTCTAGACAAGTATCTAAATAAGATGTCTCTCTATAATTACATCAGATATGACAGTAAAAAATATATAAGATAAATAATACAGGATGTAAGATAATATAAAAGTAGATCATGCAATAAGGCCCACATTCAGCACGATAACTTTCCAGCTCTGCACAGTGCACACCGTAGAGAGAACTGGTTTCAGTATGTCTCGTCTGAACCCCGAAAGTGACCTGACCAGTGAATTTGTTGCAGGCAGACCCAACCAGTGTCGACCCCGGAAAATTGTCACCCCACAGAGTGAGGCACCAGGACCGTAGTCTGTCGGTGCAGTCATCTCTGCAGGACCCGTACGGTAGCAACACGTCACTGAGCTCGACAGGGTCCGACGAGGGCTCCGATGAGAAGCAGCATTCAGGTAGCAACTAAGTAACTAACTTCAGGTAGCCGTACTGACCGCGGCCGTTACGGACCAGCCTCGACCCGAGGAAATTCCTATTAACAATGCGGTCTCGCACCCACTTGAAGGTAAAAACGGCACAGCTGAGCAGCAACACTGGCAGAAGCAGGACGAAGAGGATTCGCAGCAACGAATCGACGTGAGACGGGAACAGGAAGAACAGAGGCAACTGGAGGAGATCAGGAAGCAGCAAGAGGACCAGGAGAGAAAGAAGCAACAGCAACGGGAAGAAGAGTCGAAGAAGCAGCAGCTGGAAGAAGAGTTGAAGAAACAACGCGAGAAAGAACTGGAACAGAAGAAACAGCAAGAGGACTCGAACAAACAGAAGGACGAGCAACGTCAAGAAGAGAAACTGAAACAAGAAGAGAAACTAAAACAGGAAGAGAAACTGAAACAAGAAGAGAAACTGAAACAAGAAGAGAAACTGAAACAAGAAGAGAAACTGCAGAAACAAGAAGAGAAACTACAGAAACAAGAAGAGAATCAAAAACTGAAGCAACAGCAGGATAAACAGGAGCAACAGCAAACACCGAAGGAAGTACAACAGCAAGAAGAAGATGCGAAGAAGAAAGAGGTAGAAGCCACGTTGAAACAGGAACAGAAGGAGGAAGATCAGCGACGAACTCGTGAGAAGAAGCGACTGCAGCTGCAGTTGGAGGAATTGAAGGTGCACTGGGCTCTTCAGCAAGACCTGATACTGCAGCAACAGGAGGAAGCTCTTCAACGACAGATACAGGAGAGGCGTTACGAGGAACAGTTCGAGTGTCCTCAATTCCAGCAACTGCAGTTGTATCTGGAGGGTCGGAAACCGGAAACGGAGAAGAGGATCGAGCCGAGACAGGTGGCCGAGCCGAAGAAGAGGAAGAGGGAACATGATAAAGTGGAGATTCGTGTGCACGAACCGGAACCGCAGAAACAGGAACAGCAATTGGAGCAATCTGGTTTCTACATTAAGTTGGTGGTGAGACAGGAGGGTCGTGCGAATCTGGTCTGGCTGTTCAAAACGCACAAATTCTGAATTATTTCGGGTCTCGGTTGTCGTTGGTAAAATTCCTAGCCCTATTGACTTCGGTTTATGTAGAGACAATTAGTGTCGTAATATTACTTTTAGTAGGGATATTTAGTGTCCTAATATTAATTTACATAGAAACATTTAGTGTCATAATGTTACTTTAAATAGGGACATTTAGTGCTCTAATATTACTTTGAATAGGGACAATTGTATACAATACCGGGCCGAAGGTTTCCCTAGGGAAAGTGGGAAATTCATTGATGTTTAATGGTTACCACACAGTGCGTTTAGTTTGCATGTAGTTGGGTCACTTATCACAGGAACGAATGGCGATTTGGGGTATTTCTTTGGGGGAAATAACGATGTAGTATCTTGCTTAAGTGCCACTGGAGTTTCATAGGGAAACTACTTTTCTAGATAGAATCTACTTTTTTTGAGGAAACTAGTAACATGGAACTTGAGGAAACTAAAAATCGTGGCTCCTCTTGTCTAGACAAAATGGCGGCGTGAAGGAATAAGCGATGTGGAATCGACTGTTGAGAAAACTAGTAATATGTAACTTGAGGAAATTAAAAATGGTGTCATAGACTCCCTCTGGACAAAATGTTCTCCTTCATGGAAAGTGGTGAACATAGCACCTTTCCTACGTAGAATCTTCCACCATAAAAATTTGCACAAAGAGCTACCTTCCCAATATCGCCATTTTTCCCAGGGAAACAAGTGCGCTCCGGTGACGAATCGTTGTGTTTAAAAATTGTTTAAGTTTCTGTTTAAATCGCCAGCAATCTTGTACAGATATTCGTGCGATGTTTAAAAGTGTTTGACGTTGTTGAGAAACAAGAAGTGCTCACTCTGTTTCAGAATAATTTCATGGAAGTCAGTGTAACAGGCTGTGCTAACATGGTTGTGTTTCAACATTATCCTTGTGTTGTTTTAAGTTGAATAATTCTATGGTTGAACACAGAATTCTATGATTGAACATAGAATTATACAGTGTACTGCTCAAAGTAATTAACGCTTGGAGCTCTGTTATGAAAGAAACATTGGACAATACCTTTTACACGTTTCACGCTTAGCTTCAGTTCTCTATAATCATAGTTTAATTATTTTGAGCAGTAGTCTTATTTCCTTAGGAACTGTTTCGTACAGTGACATCAGGAACACAATTTTCTCACATCGATATTCATTGAACTCGATCTTTCACAATCACTTTTCTACTATCTTCATAGTGTCACTATGAAGAAGCTATTGATTCTTTCTGTCGAGTATCTCGTACATTTTATTGGGTGAATATAACGTTGGTTTTTATTTCTTAAGGAAATTAATCTATTTTAGACCTTAACGCACACATTTCACAAGTGTACAGTATAATAAAAAGAGAAAATATACGGTAACAAGAAAAATATAGATGTATATTGACGATGTTATTGCTAAAACACTTTTATTATACATACGCGACATATCCATCGATTATCATGAATTATGTCAAAGAGAAATGCAAAGACTAACTATATACGTACATATATATATTATATACATACACACATGTATATATACATACAGTATCGTTCAAAAGTATTTACGACTGCCATCATAAAATTTTGTCGATTATCATTTCTATTTACATCGCTTAACCAACTTATATAAAAATCCTCCAAGAAAAAATGGCGTCGTTTAAATGGTTTTTAGCGATACTGTGTATATCTATATTTGATACTGTACCAAAGAGAAACCAGAGTATATTATACGCTCGTGTTGCTTCCGAGTGAAGTGTTCGAGAGCCACAATCGATAATTTGATAGTAACGATTCATCGAAATCTCGACGAGCTCTTTAAAGCTGTACTATTGCTTATCGAAATTTTATTTTACAAATCGACTAGAACTGAAATTAAGTAGTTCTTCAAAAGAACATACGAATAGATGTTCAACAGTAATTATAAATAGAGCTATCAATTTTTTAATTATTATTTAGTAAATTGTTCTAATGCCTCAGATTTTCTACACATTTGCAATACTTTTGCATATTTGTTACGTTGATAAAACTGTAATTTAAGTTTACGTTTGCAAGTTAAATTATTATGGATTAGCAGGAATTATTATAGATCTTTATTATTGTTGTCATATCGATGGTATAAACAATTTTCATATGATAGAGTTGGAACTCTTGAATCGTGCTGGCGACTCGTATCCACTTGCGTTCTTGCAACGAGAAAGTGTTTATGAAACTGTGAATACACGTATAGTAATTATAATAGTTAAGTAATTAACCTGCGACACGAGGAAGAATGTTTATAACGAGGAGCTTCGTTGATTTCAGACCTTTGAATATTACAATTATCAAAAATGGTTCCATCACTTGTTTATTACATTTCACTTCAATTTGTTAATATACTTTTTAAACATACTGAGAATACTGCAAAAAATTCTGTTTAAATAAAATTTTTATTAGTACAGGAAATTTTGTGGACATAAACAATTTTCATTTTTAATTATATGAAATTTCGTGGACGTCACTTTAAGAAGTTGATCTTTAATGAAGATCAACTTTTAGCAAAATGAATACTTATTTTTGTACCCTTTAAAGATACACTTGCAAAAAACTTTTTATAAAATCTAATTTTTCATAAAGTTGTGTAATATATTCCTCTTGAGCTATTCGTGTATTTTTGTGACAAACTTGTGCTATAATAAATAAAATTACAAATAATCTTGTTCTGAAATAAAATTGCAAATAATCACCATCTTCTCAATTTCTCGTTATGAACATTTTTTCCGAACTGTCGATCCTAAACTAATGTAAGCAGAGTACCTATAAACATTGTTGATCGATGTAACACTCAACATTGGTACAAAAGCGAAACAACAAATCCCTGATTCGCCGTGTGCTGATCTCTTGGTTCGCGCAATGAGTAAATATTATACAAAGTAATAGAGGATCTAGAGGGAATCGATAAACATCGATGTAATTTTGTTCGTAGTTAAATGCTTCGAAATCGAAAAATCTTTGTCGACTTAGTTGCTACCGATTCACGAAACAACGCGAAATCCACGTGTAAGAATGGATGTATAAATAAACGATGTACTTATTGTTAATTAAATCGCGAATTGCTGTCTTGTGTGATCGCAAAGATTCCTCGAAATGAGCAAATCTTATCAAACTTATACTTATTTCATGGAATCCACTTATTCCATGAACCTTCAAACCATTAAAAATTACTGATTTTGTCATTTAATATTTTTGAAAAAGTTATAACTTGATAGAAATTTATTATATTTTAACATAAATTATACGTATTTGTTATGATATACATAATTGTCTTTCTTGAAGTCACAATTATTTATCTAAATATTTTAGACGTTCAATTATTTCTTGAAAAATGAAATTTTAATATCGTATGACTTATAACCGGTAGTGCACCTTCTCTACGATTTGATTGATTAAATCGTAAACGAAATACCTGACACCGTTGGTACAAAATAATTCAAAGGAATTCTTGCGATTCTTATGTGTATCTGTTGTGTACAGCGCTTCAAACGATTTAGCGTGAAAAGCGTGCTTGAAAAGTCGAAGAGAACTAGTAGAAAGAAACAAAACGTCGCCTTATGGTTATAATTGTAAATCTTTTCCGCAAAATTAGAGATCAGATTTAGTTCGCTATAAAGAAATATTTTCTTCGGCAACTTCGAACCTCGCAGGCTACTTTTGTTTCGTAGAGAAATGTTTAGAAGCGAGTCTTGTGACAGCGTATTGTTATCGTGAACTTTTCCGTAATAGTATCAGAGGTAGTGTGATTATTAAACAAAAGAGAGTATAGAGACAGAAACAGAATTGTTGTATGCTTTGAATTCTTTGTTCTCCTTTTGTACAGCGTTGATATCTCCATCTGATAAATGAATAATAAATTTCAATAGTAATTCTCACAAAATTTACACAATTCTATGATGTGAATGTTTGAAAGTCGAAGATAAAATATATTTTATTTCTTCATTAACATTTGAGAAACCGAAATTTAAATTTAATTAACATTCTACAAAATAGAAGTGATGGATGGAATATAAATTGTATCGTTTTTATCTCCGATTCCGATTTGTAATTTAGACATCTGAGATCTGTCACTGACAGATCATTGTTTCGTTAATTAATTTCCTTTGTTTTATGAGTTTAATATGTGAAACCTCGTTAAACACTTAAAAAGTACCTGCAGTTGAAATGAACGCAATTGTTATTGCGACGAAATATATCATAGGAGAGATACGACGTCGATGACTGTATACAAAAAGGAGAATAACGAGAGCAAGTATGAAATCACGAAGATAAAATCCGTCACTGTCGGAGATTGTATTTTATTATCGTCACGTTGTATGCAGCTCTGTTGCATAAGTATCAAGAGTATATTTATGAATGTGGAAGTACCCACTTAATCTGTGTATCGTTGTCTGTCTGTGAGCATCGTTACTTCTGCTGTTTTGTACGTCAAGTGTGCGTAATTAATAAACAATGATATGTCGTTGAGCAGCCTAATGGCGCTAACTACTCGTTACGGTGTTAACATCGATCTCGCTGACGAATTTTATCGATTAAATCGAAGCAGTACTTTTTCAATTTTTTGTCATTACTACTAAAATTTAATTGAAGTGGCTAGAAATTAAATTGCGTTGGTTACTATTAAAATGTGTCTTCAATAATAGTATTATTTATTTAGAAAAATATGTAGACAAAGATTGTTTTAATTATAAGTTGACATGTATAAAGAATTTGAGAATAAGCAAAATTTAACGTTGAGTCATTTTAAAACTAAATTTCAACATCTCTACTTTCAGGATTTTTCAAACATGTACAGTTTAAAAGACATGATTAAAAAATTTTCAAATAAAGTTTGTTGTACAATTTGGTGTTTCGATTTGGTCGACATGTTCTGCAGCGATCGGTGCAATTCTATCTAAAGTTCGATCTCTATCATGTTGTGATATTCTGTAGCCAAATGAGTTGAAATAAAGAGAGAAGAAGCGTGATGTCAAGGATGGACGAAGATATCTTTTGCTTTTAGCTAAAACACGACCCTTCAGATATTTAAATTAACCTCTTTATCGTGACCAACATCGGGCATGCGTGGGGAAGTTAGGAACAGTTTAGGGAGAGCCTAGGGACATCACTCGTGACAATCAAACGAACATAACCTCCATACATAATGAGGTTTTTTTGAGTAACCAAATTCTATGTAATAACCATAATGAGACTAAACAATACTTTATGCAATACCTAAATTCCACATACTAACTGTAATATAATTGTACACAATAAGACTGCATGCAGTAACTATACAAATTCTATATGACTATGATGAGACAATATACAATGATCAAACAGTATATAACAAATACCACATAATAATAAGATCGTAATTCAACAATCATAACCAGCAGTTCTTTTGCAAAGTAAGTAAACAAAGTATCCATGATGGTTAACGAGCAAGATAATTCGCGACTGGTAAAAAATAATCGTAGTAAATTAAAACTGCTGCCGTTGAAGTGGCATTCCAGGACAGAAATATGCAAATGAGACATAAAGGCATGAAAGCATCGGCAAATGGGGCGGAGAACGTAGACGGTAGTCGAAGACTGATGACGTTTGGCATTAAAACAAGCGAGTTGCGTGGCTGTGCATCGACGTTGTGGCTGGACTCGTCTTGTAGCATTAATAAATGAGGAACATCAGCTTTTAATTACGCGCCTCGCTCGTAATTGTAACCCGCAGCGAAATCGTACGCTCGCAGTCTGCTTCTCCTTTGCAAGCCAAACAGCAATATACTCCGGCCACGTTGCCTGTTGTTGCTGGGCTGATCTGTTGTTAAACCGATTAACGATCGCTCGTAATTATATTGAATGGACGCGTTGATGTTCCTTTACCGAGCCCTTTGACCCTTTAGTCGAGAATAACTCTTGTTGAAACAGCATCCATGAAGTGTAGCTCCAAATGAGACTCGTATACATTGGAACTTTAATTCCAGTTAATTTACAATCCTTTTTGCGACTCTGCAATTTGGTTATAAAATTCCACTATTTCCTTGTTGTAATTCTCTTTAGGACTTTTTATCATTGAATACCTTTTATATCCTTTGGTTATTTTTATTTTTTTTATTCCTCTTTGGTACTTTTACATACGTAAATAATTATGGAGCTGACTGTCGCTGTATATGTGTCTTGATTATTTTCATTTTGTGTATATTATATTCGTCTTTGGTACTTTTATGTCATAAATTAATATGTTTCTTAATTACAGTGTAAGCCATCACTTCGTAATTATTAGATAGCATAAACAATCATATGATTAGATTGAGATTTGGCAAGTACCGATATGTTCGGCAAAAACAATGTCCAAGCGATATAACGAACAACAACATACTTGAAAACCTGTTTATGGCAATAACAGAGCGTGTCGTTATTTACAGATCTAATTAGATCGATTAAAAGAAGTGGATAATTGGAACCGAGTATATTTCCCCACTTAAGTATCTCCTGCAATCTAAGAAATCATAAATGATCTAATGTGAAAGTGAACGGGAAGAAGGAAATTATTGATACTAAGGAAAGTAGCTTTTTCCTTTCTTCTAAGATATATCTATGTCAAGTTACACAATATTAGCAAATGAATTTATAATGTCCAACTGTTTCCTTCGAAATACGATTCCAATTAAATCCTACTTAACAAAAACCTTAAATTAAAAACTCATTCTACTCGATAAAACTATCAATACTCGAGTAACTTGCGTAAACTTCTACTCTTTCACGAAAATAAGTGATCCATCGATATCACCTAAACAAACACAGTAAAGTTTAACAATCATCAATCTGTTGATCAGCCAATCGAATATGAAACATTCGATGATGAATGTTTATTTCTTTTCGCCTTGATGCTGCAATGATAAGGTTAACTTGAAGATCATGTACGGCACGGAATATGATTTCATGAAGGAGATAACATGTGATGAGCAGCGGAGGGGTACTGACCTTTGGATGTGTGACAAAGAGGAGTTACGTAAGGGGAAACAGTTTATATACCGTGAGATTCTTCGTTTAGTCACAGAAACTGTGTCCATGATGCTGTTGACGCCGATATTCTTTGCTCTCCTCTCGTTGACAGCTTGCCAAGCTGCCTATAACGAGCCTCATTATGCATCTGGACACGAAACTATAGTGCACCTTTTCGAATGGAAGTGGAAGGACATCGCCAGGGAGTGCGAGGAATTTCTCGGACCTAAGGGCTTTGGTGGTGTGCAGGTATGTTCAAATCATTTTTCATTTTTGAATTGGGTGTATTTCCAAATTTCTTTCGTTGCTATTTCTAAATTCAAGGTTAAAGTTGTGGAAGTTCCACAATTATGTATTTGGAAATTTCTAGCTTCTCATGTTTCTGAATTTATATATTTCTAGGTCCCTAAATCTCAAAATTTAAATTTCTATATGTCAAGTCGTGTACATTTCAAAATTTCCTAATTACCAACTTCTCAAATTTGCAATGTTCCAAAGTTCCAAACTCCAAAGGTCCAAATTTTCACATACAAAAATTTCGAAGTTTGAAAATTGGAATATTCGTAAGTTGGAAGTCTCACAAATTCACAATCTTCACAATTTCTAATTTTCCAAACTAAATCACAGAATGTCAAAATTAAAAAATCTCCTAAACTAGCATATAAAAATCTCCCAAATTTGAAAATCCAAAATTCTAAGTTTCCAAACTTGAAAATCCCAGATTGAAACTCTTACTACAACAAACATATTTACCCTCTAAATTTCCAAAACACCCCTTATCACCCCTTTCCCTATAAAAGCCACCTTCCTATCAGAATTAATTACCCTACCTCAAATAACTTTTTTTTAACAAAATTGAATAATATTGTATTAATACCAAAATCTGCACCAGGTGTCACCCATTCAAGAAAACCTGGTAGTCAGAAACAGGCCATGGTGGGAGCGTTATCAACCCATGTCGTACCTGTTAATCACTCGATCAGGCACAAGAGAGGATTTCGCCGACATGGTAGAAAGATGCAACAGAGTAGGCGTCAGAATTTACGTGGACGCTGTTGTGAATCACATGACAGGCAATTATGCGGACGCTGTTGGCACCGCAAATTCCAGAGCGGACACGTACAACCGGGAATATTATCAACCACCGTACCATGCCGAGCATTTCCATCCGATTTGTGCAATCAAGGATTACAGAGACGCGGCGAACGTGAGAAATTGTGAATTGACTGGTCTGCACGACTTGAATCAGGGCCTTGAATATGTTCGAGAGAAGATTGTGAATTTCATGAACGAAGCTATTGATATTGGCGTTGCTGGATTCAGGTTTGTATCGACATTTCTGTTGTGATGGTAGTGAAAGTTTGCTGAGGGGCATAATTGTTTGAAATTTTGTAATTTGCTAGTTTCTTGGTGATTAGGCAAATTGAAGGAGGGTTGCGACGATTAGAATGCAAAATTGTGTAATTGTAATTTGAGGAAGGTTAGATTAGAGTTGGATTCAATTTAATATCGAATTGTAATACATATGTCATGTGACTTGAATAACTTTGCAAACTCCAACTAATTTAATAATTTTTTAAACTCTGAACTCTATGTCCTTAACAATTTTTCATTGACTATCAAAACTATCAATCAAATATTTAGGAATTCTGTCCGTAACATGATTGGAATCAAATATTCAACTATTTTGTTAAACAAAGACTGTGAAGTTCAAGATGTACAATTATTTAACAGAATTGACGCTGCGAAGCACATGTGGCCAGCAGATTTAAGCGTCATCTACTCGAGGTTGAAAAATCTGAACACGAAACACGGTTTTCCGGAAGGTGCCCGGCCATACATTTATCAAGAAGTGATCGATTACGGTGGCGAAGCGATCACCAAGAACGATTACAACAAATTGGCGGCGGTGGTTGAGTTCAAGTATGCCAAAGAGCTTTCGAATGCCTTCCTAGGAAACAATCTTCTGAAATGGTTTGTGAACTGGGGACAAGCATGGGGTCTTTTACCCTCGCAGGACTCACTGGTGTTTGTTGACAACCATGACACTCAACGTGACTCTAATGTACTCACGTATAAATTGTCCAAACAGTACAAGGTACGACATCGAGTTAATATTATAATGACAGAGATTTTAGAAACTTATGAGCAGTATACAAACTTTAAAACTAAACTATAACAGTATCCGAGTAAAACTTGTTAATCAAAGCTCATGAGGATTTAGGGTCGAGTAATTAGTTTCAAAATTGACGTGATGAACAATAAAAAATGCACTTCGTATTTGTTACACAGTAAATTATTAACAATATTCTTTATAATAATATAGTAACATTTTGAATGGAAACGTGTCACGTACCAACGATTAGATATCAACTAGTAGAACAAGTCAGTGTATGATCAGACATCACAGCTTCACTTTTAGTTTCATCGAAGTCACTTTCATTCTAACAAACTTGTAAACCATAAATCTAACAATTACTGTATCTTCGATTATTTCAAATACATCACTTACAATTAAAAGTGATTAACTAGTAAGTGAAATTAACATACTGTTCGTCAGAACGCAAGGTAATATTGGTTGTGAATAACTGATAACATACTTCACAAATTACATAGGTTCATGAGATGTAACTTCGATTTAAAATTAAATCATTCATTTTCAGATGGCAGTAGCGTTCATGTTGGCTCACCCATTCGGTACACCCCGTGTGATGAGCTCCTACGACTTCCAAGACCGCGATCAGGGTCCTCCTCAAGATGGCAGCGGCAACCTCGTGTCCCCGAAAATCAACCCAGACAATACCTGCGGCAATGGTTGGGTCTGTGAACACCGTTGGCGACAAATCTACAACATGGTGCGATTCCGCAACGTCGTCAGAGGAACGAATGTCGTTAACTGGTGGGACAATAACGGGAACCAAATCGCGTTCTGTCGTGGAAATGCCGGTTTCATAGCGATCAATGGCGATCGGTCGGACCTGAGAGCTACGCTCAATACCTGTCTCCCAGCTGGACAGTACTGTGACGTCATTTCCGGAGATCTAGTCAATGGAAGCTGTACCGGAAAAGTTGTCAACGTGCAGTCTACTGGTCAGGCACAAATCGAAATTCCGCAAGGACAGGACGATGGAGTTCTGGCTATTCACAGAGAGGTGAACAAAGTTTAATAATATGAAAATATTGAATGTTATGAAATATATTTAAATATATTTTGTTTTCAGTCTAAAGTCGCATAAAACGCTGGACCATCAACGTAACCTTTGGAAGCAACGGAGATTATAAGGCCGCCATTCTTGATGTTGTATGTGTATCATATTCTACAGTATTATATGTATAAGTTGTATATATGTTTGAAGTGTTCAGAAACGTCGCTTTACTTTGTAAATAAACGAAAAAGAATCTAAAATTGTTTTTTTATATCACACTAATGAAATGTATCAAAAAGCTAAGTTTCAAAGAATTATATTCGAAACTTAAATCATGTGGAAAATTGGAAAATTGTACTGAATATTTTGAAAATTTATATAGTGTGCATTACTATAACGAAGCAGTGCACATAAAAAATTTGAAACAACGGGTAGTTTATAACTTTCAGATTAATTTGTACAATGTGAATACTTCGAAGAGTTCGATATAATTTAACTATATTAGTTTGTAAATGTTTACGAGGGTAATGAAAGTAACAAAATAATTCAGCTACAGGTATTTTTCAACAATGTTTATTTTAACAGAAACAATGTACTGTTCTTGTTCTCTTTTCACCATTAGTCTCTACTATACATAATATGACAGCTAATCGTAGAATAATACACGACAGAATCGCGATGAAGAAATAAAAAAGGGGGTGCCGAAGGGATGAGTGGGAGGAGATAAGTTGGACATGATTGCAGAAATTAATCGTGAAAGGAAACGAAGGAGGATGGAGAATGGTTGGAGAGAAAAAAAAAACATCAAAGTATCACAAGATTGCCTTATCGCTTGCTTCTTTTACCCTCTTCTTCTTCTTCGAACTCTGTATAATATTCCTATGATACTTTCTCTTAAATAATCTCACAACTCTATATTTCTCAGCTCTTCGCACTTCTTCTTTTCTTCTAACATTTCTGTACACACGCATTCAATGTTTTCTCCCTCTAATTTTATACGAACGAACCTGCTCTATCCGACAATGATCTCGTGCTACGCAGTTATGATGTACGCGAACCCCGGCTACGAAACTAAATAAAATACTACGGGTCCTTTCGTAAAAGCACGGTATAAATAAATGCTTAAGCATTATGTACAAAGTGATCTCGGTTTAAGTAAAAGCCGCTAGCTCGGTTAATGTCCGTTCGTGCTTTCCACGCTTTCTTTTCGAACTTTCTTAAAAATAAAAAAGGTTGAAGTACAAAATTTTGATGGATATCTAACCCTCTTGCCGTGTAAGTTTTTCTGAAACGAGACGTTGATTTATTTTAATCTATATCTTGTTTAAAGGCTCCAGTATAGCAATATTTGTATTGATAGAGTAATGCAATATACTATCTATATT
The DNA here is from genome assembly GCA_036983795.1 of Megachile lagopoda. Taxonomy (NCBI): domain Eukaryota; kingdom Metazoa; phylum Arthropoda; class Insecta; order Hymenoptera; family Megachilidae; genus Megachile; species Megachile lagopoda. The sequence goes on along the minus strand of CM072797.1, from coordinate 6,372,140 downwards.
ATAGCATTACATGTTAAATAACAGTGTTATGGAACTTGTTAGAAAAATAGGAAGATATAACGTGATGTATGATTCTTGGTACAGCAGATTATATTATCCATGAGTTGAGTGAAATTTGAAAAAAGTCATAAACATTTGCTATATCATGTACCAATCCAGAATGATTATTTTGATCACTTATGATGTTTTTATGTAACACAATTTTATTGTATTATAGCACATCGTATAGTGTGAAATGTTAAACTTGATACAAGCTTGTTCAAAAGATATGATCAACAGGTTGTAACTTGCTGTATAACAAGGATGTATACAAATTTGTGATATAATACTAATGTAATTTGTTTTGCTAGATAGTACTTAGAGTACCACAGTAATATATTAGTGCAAAAGGATTAAAATCTGAAATAAAGTGATTTACAATCATAAGAAGTGAATAATGAATTTTTCAGGAGATTATAAAGAAGTGGAAGCACGAACAGGTGTGCGCGCGTTAGCACGCGTGTAAGTGTATGTATGCATAATATTTATAAATGTATATAGTCTGCAGTAAATTCAGGCTAATGTAAATCTAAAAATACTGCTCGTCGTACGAACTCTCATCAACTCTCGTTCAAAAACACTGTCATCTCTCCCTTTACGACTAAATTGTTATTACATGAATACAATAAGGCAACGGTTTAATCCTAAATAAATAAACGTTAAACGTTGTAAATAAAAGAAGAAGACAAATTAATTTACAGTTCTCTCGTATTCTATCGTTAATGGGTTCGTCGCTCGTTAATCTATACGTCGTTTCCTATGCTTGTCGCATTTCATTTTTTTTCATTTTATTTCATTCGTGTGTATACAATATACCTGTGTGTGTGTAATCCGCGTACACGCGTGTGCTTCGTGCGTGGATCCGTTCGTGTTGCACGTGGAACGTTAGCAAAAATATAATTTAGTATACTTTATCATTATAATTCATTCATATAAAAACTTCGTTAAAATATATAAAAGAAACAACGATTTGAGCAAATACGTGTCCGCCTATCATATACAGTTAAAAGTATCGCGTCGAAACGTTCCTTCTCGTCCTTTATTGCACATAGATTTCGGCTAATTAACTGTTGTCCCTTTATCAATCTTGCACTCGATCGTTCTTTCACTCGTATTTTACACATTCTCACCGACAACAATTAGTATTCGTGTTACTGTTTTTATTTTATGCATATTCTAGTACGTATTCACGTATACCTTCCTCTCTTGGTTTCTTCTTCCATTTTGTTTCTTCGTTCGGAAACGAAGATGGCGATCGTCGCGCGGCACTTCGGTTTATATTTGTCGGATTCGTGAGATTATTCGAATTCATCGTGATTCAATTAAATAATTTTAATAATCAACACGTTACGTATCGATGACAGATACTGCAGATTTAATTGACTCAAAGCTTTAAGACTTACATTTACGCTGTATTGACGGATTTAATATTATGCTATAAGTGATGTAAAATTACAGACTTAAATTGGAAAAGTAGTCTTCACTGTGATAGTTAACGTGTCAATTATTGATTATATCCGAACAAAATTATGCATCTTTTCTTTTAAATCGAATAAACATTTTCTTTGTCAATTTTAAACTTACAGTTTGAATTCGTTAAGATCCATTATAAAAGCGATTTAGTTTGGGTTTATTAAATGAGCCTTCATCAAAATTAACGCTTATGAATCAGTCAGAATGGACTCAAAATGAAAATGCAATATTTATAACTTTTCAATAAAATGCTCATGTGCAATTCACTGATTTTTATTAGAGGCACTGAAAGTATAATCACCTGTATTTAATAACAAACATGAATAGAAATAAAAATTGAAACAATGCAGAAAAATACGAAACACCAAATATTCGTAATTTGATACGAGAATGAAGTATCATATTTGTCACAAATAAATTCGAACAATGTCATTTTCTTCGACGAAGAAATTCAGATATCAGGTAACGGGATATAACAATCGTTTAACAACAGCAATCTGAACGAATCATATACATCAGAAAACTGATGTTCAATCTAAGGCCAGCCTTTGGAAGACTAATTTTTGTGTTCGACATAGGCACTCGTTTCGTTGATCTTCTCGATTTTGCACTTCGAATCGCAACCAACCTACGTTCGGCTCAGTTTTCGATATGCAGTCTCGATTAGCGTCTCATTCGTGCTATAATTATTCCAACGTTCATTTCCATTTATCCTTAGCCGGGTCTATTCAATGTTACATTCAACACGCTAATTACTCTCGAAGAATCGAACATGTAATTCCGGTTAGCTCGTACAGACGCATCGCTAATTAATTCGATTATCTAGTAGTCATCTTCTTCCTGTTCATCGCGTGTCTATTTCTAATTTATGCGCGATAACGAGATTAATGCTCGTTAGTTATCCTTCGTTTCTTCCTAGATGAAGAAAAAGGAAGCTTAACCCGTGCTGAACGTGTCTCTCTTCATAATTTCACATTTTCTTCTCGATTATTTGAAAAACTATGTTTAGTTACGATTGTAGTTACTTTTTTGAACGTCCATTTTTCAACGAAATAAAAATTCTGCCTAAGGCACAAGTACTCTCATTTCAGGCACTGAGTATGTTGCACAGTAAATCTACAATTGTTTTATTCAGAAATCTTGGACATAGTGAGAAACTTCGTTAACGTTATAATAGGAAAGCAATAGTACTTTCAAGTGTAAAGGGTTAAGTACAGACAGAAAATTTGCAGAAAATGTTAGGATGTTTTCTATACAATAAATTCTTCATTTTTTTTAGATTCATTTCAAAAATAATTTTGTGCTGACGACTACTGATGAATTAACAAATAACCAATTTGTAAAATAACTTTGTCCTATGTATAACTCATGTGTACACAGGACATGACGTATATATCATTCCTGTATACAGTTGTATATAATAAAGTAAATTCTTGAATTCTTAGCAAATTTTCCGTCCATACTTCGTACTCGTTCACGAGCCGACTGTTTCAAATAATCCGGGTATGTGATCTGTTCCCAACCTAACCTCAAACCGCACCCACTCACACCGAAATCACGCTCTCGGCACGAACTGTCTTAAAAAATACCCAGATACATCTAAGTACAACGCACCAAAGTCAATATCTCCAGTCGTTTTGAGCGATTTCTCCAGGTACTCGATAAACGAACACTTAAACAACAGGCGGAGCCTCCAAAACACCAGGGTCCACGGTGAAACATCTCCGTGTCACTGTTTGATGGGCTTCTTGAAGACCACTTCCGGCTTGCGTACAGGACGAGATACGCGCCGTTCTATCCTGAGGGCCCTATTCGGGTCCGGTGAGGGCGCCACAGTGCCCTCGGGGCCCAAAGGAGTCTCCGCCATTGTTTGTCAGTTCCCCGTGCTGCTTGGCCGTCTGCCAGGCACCTGTTGTTGCTGTTGTTGTTGTTGCTGAGACGTGGCTGCCGCGGCTGCGGCCGCGTTCAACGCTGGCAGAGGTGTCTGGTGACAGTGCGCACAGTGCAGACACACCGTGCAAGCTCCGAGCTTTCGGGCTAGTAGGGCACGAAGCTTCAGGGCAGGACCCAACTTCATACCCATCGGACCTGTCAGGTGGTCCTCTGACAGGAGGGGCAATGCTGCTCCGTCGATTCGATGTTCGCGGAAGTTCTGTAACAGAAAATTATTTTTTTGTTAATTTTAGGGATTCAGTATTTGAGAATTGTTACTCTGCTATAATAATAATTGATGAATTGTTAATAGAACTGCGGGAGTCTGGTGGATATTTACTTTAAAATTGAAGAAGTGGGAAATTTTGCCTAACATAAACATAATACTTGATAACATATGTAATATGTAATATGTGATATGACATGTGTATAATGTTTGTACGAATAGGATCTAAATATGGAGATACATAAATAGTTAGTTATAAGTATAAATATAAGTGCTGTACTTATAAATATAAAGGTAAGTATATAATATAGATGAATATGTAATAAATTTGTGTACTGTTATGATATATTTATCTGAAAAATGAATGTTATTTTAATTACTGTCACTTTCATTTCCTCCCACTTAACTTTCTACAGGATTGCAACACCAAGAGACACCTCCAATTCATCAATTAAACCCCTGCTATCTACATCTTCGTCTCCACCTCGTTCACCCAAACAACGACACCCACGCACCCATATCTCTGAATCAGCAACCCACGCGTACCAGCAAACCTTCGACCCCCGACCTCAACGAACGTAGACGAAATAATACATCACAGAGATACAAGGATATAAATTTAAACGAGGAAATTCCCTGTCAAGGAGAAAGAAAAGACGTGTGTTAGACCAAGTAGATTTTCATTTACGTATCTGTAATAACCTGAACTCCTAGAAACAAATTACAATATGTTAATGTGAAAGTCATTTGTCAATGTTACAAACGTGTGCCATTATCTGTTAATGTGTCAACATTTGTATCGTTAGTAATAGTATTTTCATTCGTGAAACAGATACAGAAACAGAAAATTATATCGCTGCACCTCTGGAGTATGACTTTTAGATTTCTAAAACTTCCAAATTTCTTAACTACAAAATATCAAGTTCCAAAACTACCACATTCCAAATCTCGAAAACTTCTCTTCATGCTCTCATCAACGAAGAAAGACCTCTGAACCCAAAGTAAAACATACTCAACCATAAATGAAACTCATACATCCCTACCCACATGTTGTACATATGTATGACATGCCCACATGTCGTACCCCTCCCCTATTTAGTAAACAAATATCACTCGATCCACATCAGTAAACAATCTGAAAGCAGCATTCGACCTTCGACCTCGGCAACAGCGCGTCCGAAGGTCGAAGCACGTTAAAATTCAGCGAGGTCGCGCGTCGCGGAGCGCAACAAGGTGCATCCTCAACGATGCGTAACGCCACGGCGCTAGCTCATTAAACGTCCGTTCCGCAAAAAGTCGGTCGAGCTGGCCGGCACGGATCGAATCGCGAAGCCGAAGAGAAAAGCGGGAGGAAGGATAAGCAGGTGGAACGAGAGGAAGAGGAGGAAAAAAGGGACGGACGTTTCATTCACGGAATCGTGGGGGCCACGTACGTAATTGCAGCTGCAACTGCTGCAACTTACCCCCAGCTGCATTGCACGCTTTTGCGGCCACTCACACCGTACTATGATCGTTCGCCTCATGGAATACGCTGATACGCTTATGAATGAAATATTCACCGCTCTAATGCGACTCGTACACGCAAAGGCAGACCAGTCTTCTTCTTCTTCTTCTTCTTCTTCTTCTTCGTGCATTCCAACAGCAGATCGAGATCAGCGTAGATCGAGGTCGTGCTAAGAGTCCTTGGGTTTCATGCAGGAATTCGTAAGAGTCCTTTTTACCCTTCTTTTTATCGCGTGCGAATGTTTTTCAGATCTAGATAAATGAAGATACGTGTGACTGCTGCGTGTGATTAGTGGCGATACGATCGCATTCTAGTTTCACTTATGCTATTTACAGAAATAGGGTAATATGTTTCTTGGTTTCTTAGAGCAATTTCTTGGTGAAGACAATTTCAGTAGACTGTATTGTAGAGGCTTCGTTTGCTTCTTTGCAACTTCAGATGTCTACATCTCCATTGTTCCATCAAAAACTGGTTCAATGTATTTATGCTAACTTCGTTGAATGCAATATCAGGTATGCCTCAAGAAATAATAGATTATAATTCATATCTCTAAATACACGACTTCTCAAACATCAGTTACTGTAACATCAGTGCACTTCAAATCAATGTAATGGACACTTACGAGCACATCCATAAATTTCATGGGAAAAAGTATATATAAATAAAGAAGAGAGTTATAGAAGAGATTGGAAGAGCTAGACGGTAGCAATAATTTGAAAAATAAGAATGAAACGAGCTACCGTGCAATTTGCCGTATCGAAAAGCTGAAACGTTTCACTCGAAAATTCATCCATCGTCCTCGCAACCGTAAGAAGCTAACGAAGCAAAGCTCAGCAACCTCTTTGGCCGGCGACTAATTACAAAAAAGGAAGAGGCATGAAGCAACGGGGCTCCCACAAATTAGCCCGTGCCGCGTCTCGCTTTACAAGCCGTTTACTCGCTTCCACCAGCTTGGCGTACACCTAATTATCCCGTTCTCCCTTACGCGCGCGTGCGATGCAGCTGACATCGCCGCTAAACGAGCGTCTTCGTGCCAGAAACGACGAGGAACAACGGCCATCTATCACCCGCGACACGCTCGACATTGTTCGTTTCAAATTTCCGATAACGCTCGACGACTCTAACGGGATCGCGAGCGTAAGAATGGCTGGACGAGGTCGGCTAGCGCGAACGCTAATTAACTAAAAGTCGTTCTGCCAACTGGAAATCGAGGAGAGGGGGTGAATCAGGGCCAGGGGACCGTTATTAGACGCGGATAATGGGTCAGTTTCGAGCAATTTGACCGAGTGTTACGGTTTAATGCTTTGCAGGAAAGTGCATCAGAAAGCAACGGTCAGGCCTTCTTCGCGAAATGTGATGCTTGCGAAATTTTTCTTTCAAATTTAATAGAATTCATTCTGAATCGTATATAATTCTAGTTTGTACATTGCAAACTAAAGTGAATTAATTATACGTGATTGGTTTAATATTTCGATTAATTCTTAAGGGAAGACATTCATACATTGTGAGGTTATGTGATTTTTGAGGTAGACATTACAATTCTTTAATAGCTGACCTTAAAGAAGAAATATTGATTTAGCTTTTTTTTAAAAGATCAATATATGACAACTTTATTGAACTATACTTAAAATTTCTTGGCAAAATAAAATAAATATTGCTTGTTACGACCAGTTGCCAGAGCAGGAAATGAAATGCTACTCGTCCCAGATTTTTCGACTTCAGTTACCACAAATTACCACGTTCTACTTTCCTGCTTCCAAAACCGAACGACACCAACGTGAAAATGATATTACTTCTCAATTTACGAGTGGAAGTTAAAAACGCAACCAAAACCCACGAAGTTTTGCAGTTTTCTGAATATTATTAACATAAGTACTTGACTCTCCAAATAAAGCGTCATGCTATAAAACGCTGATTAACACACATGCACTTGTAACAATAAAAATATCCTGCAAACTTAGAACCTGAATCGTTTGCCGAACGACTATTCTAATACTAGACTAATAATTTCATGGATTTACAATCTACAGGAAACTTATCCTTTCTTCGCAATGGCTGAACGTAAAACCTGCCATTTTATAGTTTCGGTATTTTGCACCGCGTATCGCGATACAAATATATTGCCTTTCGATGGTATCTCGGTTTCCTCAAATACTTCTTGTAACATTGTCCTAACCTACAAACGTGGGTATTTCCTGTCGCACTGGAAATTTGATATTTCAGTAACTTTTGAATATTTTAATTTTCAGATTTGTAATTTCAGATTATCCAATGTGGGAATTTGATAATTTTAGTTTGCTAAATTTCTGTGTTCGCAAATTATTAAATTACCAAATTTCTAAATTTCTGAATCACTAAAATATTGATTTACCAAATTTCCAAATTTCTACGCTTGAAATTTCCATATTTCTAAATTTCGACCCTCTTAGATTACTAACTTTGAGAATTTGAAAATTTAGAGATTTGATGCTTTCATTTTTCTAAATTTCCAAAGTACTAATTATTCAGATTACCAAATTTCCAAATTAAGTTTGATTCTATACTTGAACCACCCTAACCCTCATAATTTCAACCATTACGTACTAAATCTAAAATTTCCATTCAATTTCATTATTTAATGAATATAAAACTATATAAACCTAAAGCTGCCTTATAGTGATCATAAACATTGAAAGTAATTTAAATCCCTGTTAGAATAATTGTCTTATAAAATCCCGCGTACGAAATAGCATGTGTGTTTCTGTAACGCATTCTTTTCAGACCGAAGAAATGTAAATTGTATATTTTTTTCTTAGTGTGCAACATTCGACGAATTATCTAGGTGTACCAAGCTTCGGCCTACAAGAAAAAGGCGTTCTTTTATTAGATTAAATTACCGTTCGGCATAGAATGTTGCTACGGAAGGTAGGCTCTGCCCGCGATCTCTTAGCTGATTATTATGAATTACAGAGCTGAAATCAGGGTATCAATTATGCTTGCGAGCTGTGGCGCCCGCAAGTAGCACGAAATTATAGTGCACGATGTCCCCTCGTTGATCGAACCGCGGCTTTTTGCTGCGTGGTGCTTCGCCGGGAGATTGTCGAGGCTGTATCAAAGAGAAACACGGACGTCCTGTTTCATTAAAATGTATTTAGAGCAAACTGATGCCCTCGGGAGACGGATTTTTCTGTTCTTAGACTGATGACCATGAAACAAAACGAACGATTTTAGCATTCTAGCGAGCGCACCGTACATTAGAGTCGCTAAATTATACAGGAGGTTCATTTAGTCCTGCTACTTGTTGCTATTAACGTTTCATTTGGAAGTTCGTACGTTCATTTGTAATTTGTGTTACGTACATTTGGTGAATGTATACAAATTGGGAATTTCGAGATTTGAGAAGATGCAGAATTGTGGAATTTGAGAATTTGAGAATTTTAGGGGTTGACGATTTCAAAAGAATGAAATTTGAAGATTTGGGATTGGGAAATTAGGGAATTTAAAGACTTGGGTATTTGGTATGTGGGAATTGGGGAATGTGGGAATTGGGGAATGTGGGAATTGGGGAATGTAGGAATTGGGGAATGCAGGAATTGGGGAAAGCGAGAATTGCGAACTGTGGGAATTGGGGAATGCGGGAATTGGGGCATATAGGAATTGGGGAATGTGGGAATTGGGGACTGTAGGAATTGCAGAATGCAGGAATTGAGGCATATAGGAATTGGGGAATGTGGGAATTGGGGAATGTAGGAATTGGGGAATGCAGGAATTGGGGAATGTAGGAATTGGGGAATGCAGGAATTGGGGAATGCAGGAATTGGGGAATGCAGGAACTGGGGAATGTGGGAATTGGGGACTGTAGGAATTGCAGAATGCAGGAATTGGGGAATGTGGGAATTGGGGAATGTAGGAATTGGGGAATGCAGGAATTGGGGAATGTTGGAATTGGGGAATGCAGGAATTGGGGAATGCAGGAATTGGGGAATGCAGGAATTGGGGAATGCGGGAATTGGGGAATGCAGGAATTGGGGAATGTAGAAATTTGGAAATGTGAGAAGTGGGCAATGTTAGAATTGGGACACGTGAGAATTGGGCAAAGTGTGAATTTGGGAGTGTGAGAATTGTGGAAAGTGAGAATTCTGAAATGAAGGAATTGGAGTATGTGTCAATTGGTAGAACATGCCCAATGCATCCCTAAATCTAATCAACCTATTACCACTATCATACTAATACCAAATAAATTTCACAATAATCGCAAAAGCACCTCTCAACACAAAATTAATAAAACACGATACATACATACTTACACAAAGTTCACGAAATAACAAAGTGTAACGTGAGACCACAAATTAAATCGTTGAAACACGAGGATTATCAAATGGCGGGTATAGTAGGTAGAGCATAGTTAGGCACGGCTAATTCCGATGGCGGCGAACGTGTTGACCGGCGCGCGCTTGAATTTCGCGCGAGATAAGAGTGCGTTTGTGGAAGGTATAATTGATGCTGGACTCGGACCAGGATCGCGTTTGCCCTTAAGAGTTTGGAACTGGGTGGAGAAAATATAGGTTGTCTTCGTGGCTGGGCCTTTGGAGGGCCGCGGTCGCCCGCGGTGCAACACGAGGATGATATATTCGCTGCAACTGCAGCTGCACACCACACGGACAACACGGCTGGCCTCGTGCTTTCGTGAGATTATGAAACTTCTGCTTATATTTCTGCTCGAAGACAATCAGATGTATGCGTTCAGCTCAGATACCCTCCCTATGTCTTGTTCTTAAATCTGTGCTTGGGAAGTTACTCAAATTTGTTTGAATTATTAACATTTTCTGGGTATGTGTGTTCAAGCTTTTGGATATTAAAAGATGAATAACATTTACGTCAAGGTATATGGAATTACTAAAAGAAGAATGATGGACCATTTTTAACCAAATCCAATAGTACGAAATTAATTGAATATTCCAAATGTTTTTGTTTGAGAAAGGTGTATTAAAAAACTGCATGTTTTTAAATTGGTTTAATAATGTATGAATAGGGAAAATAATTACGACATTTATTTATTATACACTCAAGAATAATGAACATTATTATACACATGATACAATAATATCATTATTGAAATAGTCTAAATTGTTTTCTGTTAAATCACTACTATTGAAGGTACAATAACAGATGTACCTCATGTCTCAGGTACACCGAATGACATATTTAATCGTACAAGCTTCCTGAAGTTATTTTTCTTTGATTTTTAGGAGTACAAATTATTAGACGCCCTCTATAAGAAGGGCATCTTTTGCTGTTATTTTAGCGCTAAAGATTAATAAATATGTTATCATGATCAGATTTCTGTAAAATTTAAACAAGAACTTCAAAAATGTATAATATTGCATAGCAGCGGAGTTATCTTGAATCGTATAGTACAGTTAAGATCGTATTTTATAGTATTTTACGTATGTTTTTAGACGACCAAAGAATTTCAGCACGGAGACTTTTTCCCAGTTCAGGAGTAGCGAAGAGTAGCCTGAGCGTGAAAAGGATCGGAGATCCTCGAAAAATAACGGCCTGGTTCTTACCGAGTTCGAATTCCTGACCCCGAAGGAACTCGAAGCGGTTATAACCTCGGAAGAGCACCGACTTGGAACATCGTCACGTTAGCTGCAACGAAGCCAAGGAATCTTGGTTCATCGATTTCTCTATCGAGAAAAACTGTCGATGAAAACAGCCTCTTTGCTGCAACACGCAATCGCGGTCTGCAGAAACGAACTTTCAACGGGATTGTCAATTTCAGTCGCCATATTTCTTGTTTCGTTCATTAATTTTAATCGTTTTCGTTCATCATATTGGACTGACTTTGAGACGGAAAGCTCAGATCATTGTCGGATGATTAATGTTGATTATGTAATATTTGGTTGCTTTAGCGAGGAAAACCTGAAGAGGCAAAATGGAGAGGTCGAAAATTAAGAAGAGTGAAAGAACTTTTTTATTTTTTTATAAAAATTTGATTGAATTATGAAAGAAAGGAATATTGAGTAATTTTGTAAATTAGTTTAATTTAAAACTAGCTTATAATATAATTAAGTACAATTTGAATACATGTAATAATTTGAAAAATAGTGTATGAATGCAAATAAGACTTATCTATACAAAAATCTAACACTCACTTAATATAAAACTTATCTAAAATAATAAAACGTAATGTAACACAAATAAAATTAAAACAGAAACAAAGATGAAACTTCAAAAAATGTACGATTTTCCTAAAAATATCGGATGTAATCTTGAATAATAGATTAGCTCTACAATTCATTAAAAGACAATAAAAAAGGTGATATAATGAATTCTCAAATTTGCATAATAATATTCGTGAAGACATCGAGTCATACAGTGACTCATTAGATCAGTTCCCAAGTTTTAACGAGTTATAAAACACTTTTCATAATTATTCGATGGTTTTAAATCACCTCGCATCAGGTGTGTGGAGCCATCAGAAACAGGTCTGCAATAAAAGTCTGTCGTCCCTGACATCGGGGAGCCTCGTCATTACAGCTGTTGTGCAACCAGTTGACGAGTTAATGAGAATAACGTTTTACGATATGTGAAAAAATGTTCGACCGATTAGTTGGTGACAAGCGACATTGACCCTGGTAAATGACCCATCGAGTGTTAGCAGAACGAGGATTTAATATTCTTCGTAGCGTAATTGAATATGAATCACTGTGCTCGGAAGACGTCGGACATTTTATTGACCCATTACACGTGGTATTGCGATCAAAATTTTCTACTTCAAAATTTAACTGCTGGGAAAATATCCAGGCTCGACAAAAGAAGAGAACAATTTGAACTTTTATTTACTTTTTTAGTTTATTATTCCAGTATGTGTTCAGTATGTGAAATTAGGGTTTGATTTATGCATTTGAAATTAATTGTTTATTTGTAAAATTTCAGCACATGATTTAGAGTTCAGCATCGAATAGAAATTATTCTGAATAGAGAACATTGCTCAAGCTGATAGAATTTGATAATGTTTACAAAATTTGCATGTTTCATATTTTCATATGCAACAGATAATCAATTTCAATAGTCAATGCAGAATTAAGTTATATTTTCCATAATATTACAAAACTTTCATGTTTCCTATTTTCATATGCAACAGGTAGTTATAGACAATTTCAATAGTTAATGAAGAATTAGGTTTTATTTTCCATAGCATCGTAGTATAAAATTATTTGATGACTAACTTATCCTCCATTTTGATACTTCCACCCCATATAATTAATCCAAATCTTAACTAGCCAATTGCGAAGCAGTATAAAATGATCAAAAAAGGAAAAGCAAGATTATCTGTTAAGTATAATAATCCCTTTAAAGCCCTTCAATTTGAAAATGTAAAAATTCCATAAAACGAGCATAGCTTCTAAGAAGCTTCCTCAATTACGGAAGTGGAAGCCAGGTAAAACGTTAGGGAAAGAATTAAGCAACGAGCAGTATCTTCGTTTTTACAATCTGCAGTGTACAGTAGTGTAGAACCTGACAGCCGGTCATAAACGTAAATTCCGAGCATCGGTTCATCCTAGTTCATCCAACGTCATGTTTTGCATGCTGGCAACACCATATAAGGTAGTACCATGAGCGGATAACAGCCCGAGGCGAATGCAGCAGCTGGATGCAATAGCGTTAACAAAAGTTATGACAACCGTACCGATGCTTTTTCCCGTCGTTTGTCCTACATTCGGGATTCAACTCGATTTACGTGTACTTTGTTCCTCGTGTCGAATAACCGTTTTATGATTCGATGCAAATATCGATGGGATCTATGAGTTATAGGATAGAGTTTGATCGTACATGTTGTTGGACGAGATTATGTTGTGTTACATGATAGAGAGAGTTAGTCTGCTGATATTGCTATGTTGTGTACATTGTGGAACAAATGTGGTTGTATCTGAAAAGTGAAGTGATTAGGAAAATGGTAGGCTATGAATATTTGGTGACTGAATGAAATAGATGATAACTTGTGGACTGAGAAGTTTAGAAGTTTCGAAGTTTGTGGATTTGAGAATTTGGAGGATTTTGAATTTGGGGGTTTGGAAGGTTGGGATCTTGAAAATTGGGGGTTTGAGAATTTGGACAATTGGGAATTTGGGGGTTTAGAAGGTTGGGAATTTAAGAATTGGGGATATGAGAATTTGGATAATTGGGAATTTGGGGGTTTAGAAGGTTGGGAATTTGAGAATTGGGGGTATGAGAATTTGGACAATTAGGAATTTGGGGCTTTAGTAGGTTGGGATCTTGAAAATTGGGGGTTTGAGAATTTGGACAATTGAGAATTTGGGGGTTTAGAAGGTTGGGAATTTAAGAATTGGGAATATGAGAATTTGGACAATTAGGAATTTGGGGCTTTAGAAGGTTGGGATCTTGAAAATTGGGGGTTTGAGAATTTGGACAATTAGGAATTTGGGGCTTTAGAAGGTTGGGATCTTGAAAATTGGGGGTTTGAGAATTTGGACAATTGGAAATTTGGGGATTAGAAGGTTGGGAATTTGAGAATTGGGGGTATGAGAATTTGGACAATTTCGAATTTGGGGATTTATAAAGTTGGGATCTTGAGAATTGGGGATTTGAGAATTTGGACAATTGGGATATGGTGATTTAGAAGGTTGGGAATTTGAGAATTGGGGATTTGAGAATTTGGACAATTGGGAATTTGAGGGTTCAGAAATTTGGGAACATGAGAATTTGTAAATTTGAGAATTGGGAATATAGGAATTTAGGGATTTGAAAATTTGGGGGTTTGAGAATTTAGGAATTGAAGATTTGGACAATTAAGAATTTGAGGATTTGAGGATTTTAAACCTTGAGAATTTGGGAAATAGTAACTTGCAGATTTGTGAATAGGGGAATCTGGGAGTTTAAGAATTCAGAAAATTGAGAACCTAAAATGTGAGAACTTGGGGATCTACTTTGGGAACTTGAGAATTCAAGAATTTAGGGACTTGAATTAGAATTTCGAAAATTTGCGAAATTGGAAGTTTGGGAACATCAAGATCTCCAAATTGAAAAATTTAACAATTAAGGAACTTGAATGTGCGAATTTAAGAAAATATTAAAAAATTTGAAAAACACAATATCAATTTCCAAACTCAAAATTCTACAAATTCCAAGTAAACCTGAAACGTTCCTAAAATGTAAATTCTCTGACGTAATCAATAACTGCACGATTCAAAAGTACATAAAACAATTAATCAATTGTCTAATAACCAAAAGAGGCAGATAAACGGGCCGTTGATTGATTACGGTGTCGGATAAAATATTTTCGCAGAGAGAACTTTGCTGACAATTTGTCGACGTTATCTCGGAGCATAGTTCTCGAAGTTCGTGTTAGTTTTATATGAAAGATTCCACGCGTGCAGGGAAACCGTAAATTCGCGAGGAATTCCTTTATGTAACGATGTACCACGCTAACTTGAACCGATGCCCGGAATTTGTGTCGAACAGGTATCTGAAATTCCGGTCACCTTCCACCTTTCGTTAATCGCGACCTTTATCTCTTAAGGTAAGTAAGGGGAACCTTTACGTTTCCTGACCTTTGTTAATATTCAACGTTTCGGTGGAAAATATCTTGCCTGTACGTTGCTCGTATGTAAAAGTCGATTGATCTTTCGAATACTGAATGAAATTGATTTATTATCTTCGTTTGGAGAGGTACGTGATAAATATTGAACTTTGAAACGTTAATATCCGCGAAGAATCGGAGGATCCATCATTAATACGTTGATTGCATGGTTATCTGTGACGTGACACCATAAATTAAATATAATACAATAATTAATTGTCAGGAAAGAAAATTGACATATGTTTGTATATTATTGCTGTATTGACGTAGGAAATGGACAGTTTGAATTGAAAAATTATATGTTTTGATCTGTAGTAACTGTTTATTGCTACATGTATTGCATTATACACACAGTGTTTAATGAAATACTCATTATAATTTGTTATCATATATTATGAATGAAACGAACTTATATGAAGTTGATGTTATATGGACTATTGCATAATTACAAATAGTCAGAATGATCATGTGAAATGTGATAATACTTGCACTTGAAATGAATGTACGTATTATTAGAACACCCTGTATATTTAAGGTCAATGTCTGAAGCAATTTAAACAATTCATTTATCTTGATTATCCAGCTGTAACCACACAAGGAAATCCAGTTCAGGACTTTCATATCTTTAAAAGTTTCCATTAAACAATAAACAATGAACTATCGATAATTGCTGATTTTACCAATTACAGGTATTCAAGAATTGAAGTCAATGTTCGACCGAGTACATAAATTAATAAAAATTTTGCTCCCTCCATAAATTAAACCTTTCCATCAGTATAAATTCTGTATCACTATAAATTGCTCTCTCTACATCAATTAAAGCACAATAAACAGTCCGTAAAAAGTATCCCAAAAAGATAATATCTAGCATCAAAAAAAACATCTCAATTAAACTAGCAGCCGCAGAATTAATTTATATTCTTCACACAAACGATCATAAATGATCACACCTTTGCCTTCCCAAAGAAACCGTATGAAACAATATTTCATAAAAAAACGAATGCATCATTCGATTCTGGCCATAAGCATCTACCTGTGTCATCCATTAATTTTCTCCGTGCACACGAACGGTCGACATTTATTCATCGTGGCTCGCGATCGGCAAAAGTATGTCGAGTTAAGAGAACATCATTTACGACGCTGGTGATCGTGCAAGAAATTCCTGCAGGTAAATCGAATCGGTGGCTACGCCACTGTGCAACAAGAACCGGTGACCTGCCACGCCCTGTCGAGGTCGTCGCGCGCGCCTCTCGCCGACGACCGGCGTACCGACGTCGACCGCCGTGTACCGACGACCGTTGCCCACCAGCCTAACCAGATCAACATCGTCCTCCCTGCTTCCCGCTACGCTCTATCTCCTCCGGTGCTTCCGTCTCCTCCTTTCTTTCCCCTCTTTCACTCCTTGCTACCTTTGCTCTTGTATCTGCTGCTACCCGCGACCACGGCCTTTCATTTCCTCGCGGTACACGCGTTGTTTACTTTCGACTTTTCTAAGCGACTTTGTTTCTCCAATGCGATCACATTCTTTGAGTTGTCGAGCTATAAGACAGGATATGGGAATATGAGGATGTGGAAATGTGGAGATAGAGGAATCTGAAGATGGAGGGATTGGAGGATCTAGAAATTAGGAGGTGTCTGAGGATGTAGGAATTTGGAAGTAGAGGTACTTGAGGATCTAGAACTTTGAGGATATAGGAGTCTATAGGTAGAAGAATGTGTGGATCTAGAAATTTGAGGATGGAGGTGTCTGAGGATGTAGGAATTTGGAGGTAGAGATACTTGAGGATCTAGAACTTTGAGGATATAGGAGTCTATAGGTAGAAGAATGTGTGGATCTAGAAATTTGAGGATGGAGGTGTCTGAGGATGTAGGAATTTGGAAGTAGAGGTACTTGAGGATCTAGAACTTTGAGGATATAGGAGTCTATAGGTAGAAGAATGTGTGGATCTAGAAATTTGAGGATGGAGGTGTCTGAGGATGTAGGAATTTGGAGGTAGAGATACTTGAGGATCTAGAACTTTGAGGATATAGGAGTCTATAGGTAGAAGAATGTGTGGATCTAGAAATTTGAGGATGGAGGTGTCTGAGGATGTAGAAATTTAGAGGTAGAGAATCTTGAGGATCTAAAACTTTGAAAATGGAGGTGTCTGAGGATGTAGGAACCTGGAGGTAGAGAAACTTGAGGATCTAAAACTTTGAGGATATAGGAGTCCACAGGTAGAGGAATGTGTGGATCTAGAAAATAGAGGATGGAGCTGTCTGAGGATGTAGGAATCTGGGGGGAGAGAAATTGAGGATCTAGAACTTTGAGGATATAGAAGCCTGGAGGTAGAGGAATGTGTGAATCTAAAAATTTGAGTACATTTGAATTTGGGAATGTTAAAATCTGAGAACACAGAGATCTGGAGATGGAGGACTTTGAGGATGCAGGAATTTAAGAATATAGGAGTTTGAGTACGTGGGAATTTGGGGATGTGGGAATTTGGAGATGTGGGAATTTAGAAATATAAGAATTTGGGAATATAGGAATCTGAGGATATAGGAATATGGAGCTGGAGGAATCTGAGGATGTGAGAAGGATGTGTAGAAATTTGACAATATAGGAATTGGGGTCTAGGAATTTGGGAATATAGGAATATGGAGATGGAGGAATCTGAGGATGTGAAAATTTGGATGTGCTGAAATTCGTCAAAATAGGAATCTGATGTAGGAATTTGTATATGAAGGAACCAGAGGAGCTAGAAATTCGTGAGTATATGTAGAAATTTGTAGATGCATGAATCTGAGGACCATGAGGGAATAAAGTTTCCCTAAAAAAAATAATCCAATACGTTCATCTTCATGCCTATGTTAAACAACCATCATGTATAAAGTGGCAATATAACAAGGTCCGTATCTATACTAACTAGTTTAACATCAACCAACATACTAATTAATAAACGAAAGACTAGCAAATGCGCCCACTTTCCTAAGGATTAACACATCATCCAAGTAAAAATGATCAGGATGTAGCTAGATCGATTTCGTACATCACAGAAGCAAATCTCCATAGCTTCATCTCCATCCGGTATGCAACGAACACCACGGAAACTCGGCACGTAACGAGCCTCTAAATTCCCATTAAACCAGGACAGCGTGAAAAAAGGCTCGCAGGACGAGAAAGCTCGATCCTGAACATCATTGCGTACGACGCTGCTGTCGCCGTGTAATTGAGAGACATTCAGAGTGCATTAGCACCGGTGGCCAACGGGCAGGCAGGCGTATTAATTGCTCATCAACAGTAATGAAGGGTTTGTAAGCCGATATTAGCATAACTAACAGGTTTCCCGGTAATGAAGCCACGCTCACGGTCACGATGCCACCGGTCCTTTATGTCTTTAGACCCTCTGGCGAACGAGATGGTACAGAGAAGCTCACATTCAACGGATATACTCTTTTTTTAATCTTATTCTACGAGTTAAGATATCTAGTGCCTTCAATTCTTAACGATAATTGAATACCTTTCGTTGTAATGATAACTCTTCAAATGTGAGTCCTACCTCCCTTATTGCAAACGGCTTCTTATCTCGGTAATATGTCTCGATAGGTGTATAGATGCAGTATCAACAGTAACAGAGTTTGATAAGGCAGTTCATTTTCATGTACTCTCTTTTTATTGCAGACATTTGCAAGATTGCTACTTCCGTTGCTAATTTTCAATATCGGAAAACTTTTATTGAAAATTGTCTATATTGAACAAATGTACCACTTTAATATTGGAGTGATACCACAGATATTGGGAGTTTCCAATATTGGAGGTAACTATTGAAAATTTCCAATGTTCATATAACTTTTATTAAAAGTCACTTCTATTGGACATTCCAGGTTTCATCGGAAAATTTCAACATTAGAGTTGCATTAAAAACTTCCAATATCATAAACCACTCTCACCGCATGCGTCTACAAAAAGCTTCCAAAATTACAGTCAACCATAATTCGAAATTTCCTATGAATAAACCAAAATATTGCAAATATTGCAAATAACTTATCAATACCTATCAGTCCAATATTTCCAATACCTCCCACAATAAATTGTCAAAATTATAAGCGACACCCCTAATAAATTTAACACGGAAACCAGAATTTAATGAAAATTTCCGATACCGGAGGCAACGTACAAATTATGGTTATAGCAGAGTTTCCATGCATTTATAGCAACTTGGTTGCAGAATCTTAAAACGGTGCATAAATGCAAATCGATGATTTCGAGGACCGGATTCTTGGATACGGAAAGCTGAACGATAAGCTCAGCCGCTTTCGACTTGGAGTAGGAATGCAGGCTGAACTTGTGTTTCTCGATTTTACGTTCTCGCTGCGAGGTAGCGTTCGTTGATAGCTAACTCTTAATTAGCGGGACGTGTTTTCGAGACGGTAGCGAGTCCGAGCGTTTTTGCGGTGGTCTTCACGCGAGGAATGCGCGCGCTGCAGTTTAGACTAATGTCCGTTGAAATTGCTTAATGTTCGCGGTGGATCACTGTGATTTCAAGCCGTCTGGTTGCTTGATGTTTGCTTAATGGTATTATACGGCCAACAGCCAACTACACGACGCGAGGGGTATCAGTTGATTGGTTAAAAAAAAGGTAATAGATTGCAGTCGTAATAATGAAATGGTACGATTATAAAGAAGCAAATATTTAATATAGGTAGTAGGTAATACTCTTTAATGCTTTATATAAAAAATGTAAATGTACCAGTCGATACAAATTACGTTTAACTCTCGTATTTTTCACGTTTACTCTTCATCATCGTATCTTGGCGGGTTGTAATATTTTGATGGACAAATGCTCTGGGGAATATTACGCATACGTTTTATATGACGAACGTCAGATATACATAAGAAAAGTAATACTACGTTATAAGTATGTAATTATATGTATAAATAATAACACTCGCGTAGAGCAATGTGAACATCAAGAAACATGAAAATTACCATCATGACAGAAATGTGTTATAATACATGAATTTTACATGAGCATTTGTATACTCTGTATCTCTTATACTCCTTCAAGTAGTTTGTTCATCAGGTAATTTACAAATTTATTTATTCAATTTATACAGTGATAACAACAAATTATAATTAATAAATTACAGCTTATAAAGACAGCTTAGAAAGACAATTCGTAGTTGAGGAACAAGTATAAAATTGAAAAGATAATCACAGTTGAGGAACGAGGAACATAGTTCTTCCACAAAAAGAAGTATATACAAACATGTCTAAAATATATAAAATTACAACTGTTTAATTAGCTTCGTTTCACAGTCATGATACAAATGTGACAAGAATTTGAACGATGCACAGAGATATCAAGCATAAAAGTTCTCCATTTCCAAATACAGAAGTAATCAGAACATGATGGTACAAGCTCTGTCAACAAATCGTTGCAATTGATCGTGGATGTGCAGCGGCAGCAAGTCGCATCCGTCCATGAAAATCTACATGCAGATCACGCTAATCTGGATCTTCGTTCTCGAACCATAAACTGCTATCTCCGGGAAGCCCAGTATGCACGACGCAAAAAATATTCGTACCGTTAGTCAATGTTGGCTACAGGAAGCAAAAGTCTCTTGCAAATGTTTCTCAAAAAAAAAAAAACCACAAAAGACTCGATGGAGATTCCGTCTACTAATTGCAACGTTGTTCGGCGATGAAATTGTTCCGTTTTGTTTTTGAAACGGTGATCCCGTTTGTGCGTGATGTAGTCAATTCTGAACATAATAAGAAAGTAGTAGAATGTTTATTGAGATGGTGTTGTTGGAAAAAGATGGCAAAAGTGATGAGTAGATTTGTGAATTTATTTGAGTGAGATTATGGTGGAGGTTTTAGGGAGATTCCAGGGAGAAAGGAGGTTAGGGAAAACTTAGGGGGAGTTAGGGGACTGGGGAGAATCTAGGGAGGAAACTAGAGAGAATCTCGAGAACTGGGGAGAACCCACAGAAGGGACTAGGAAGAGCCTAAAGGAGGAACTAGGGAGAGCTTAAGAAGAGTGTAATGGGGGAGAGCCAATAGAGAACCTACAGAGAATTAGTCTAAACCTAGAAAAATTCTAAAGAGGAAATTAGGGAGAGCTAAGAAGTCTAAGAAGAGCCTAAGAAAACCTACTGCGTAATTCCCCGCGCTCGGGGCTCTAAGGCTCAGGGCTCGGAGTCCACTGCAATACAAATGCAATAACAAATTGCCGTCTAACTACGTGGCAAAATAAAAAGACCCGAAACTCGTTATTATCAGCGGCAATTCTGAAAAATATATTTTTTCAGCGGTGACCATTAAGAAGATTTTTTATACGGGCACGGTTATCGTGGTGCCGTTATCGTTCGACCTTTCGTACATTTTTCCTCCGGGTCTCGATACTTTCTCCGATTGTTCGCTCTCGTAACAATTTATTCCGCTCACGTGGCATGGCTTATCGATATCTCGGAACGACCTGTATACGGTGCCTGATATAGCCCCGGGTGATCCGAAATCTTGCCCCAAGACACGATCCGAGGCGGGAATCGTCGGGTCCCCGGCAATTTTCTTCGCGGTGGACGGTAATAGCGTCGTGGCGCCATTCAGCTCCACGACTCGGCTGATAGCCGACCAGATCGGTGGCAATTTAAATTCTAAACACGCTTCTTTTTGCTCGTCTCGAACATGGAGATAAGGGCGCGGTTTATCCTGCGACACTCTCTTTGCTCTCTTTGCTGGCTGAATTTCGAAGGGATCGAATATTGGAGCCACTTGAACCTCTCTGTTCCTGCCGAAGCAAATTCAGCGGGGAATTATAGAATTGATGTCTTGATTAAGGTGTGGATGAAAATTGACATCTTAAGAGCTTGAATGATATAGGTGATTTTCATGTCGTAGTGTTCTGCAAATAGGTTAGGCTCGTACTATTTTCTTTGTAAATACACTTCTTCTATGTACATAACTGGAGCAGCTGATTTGCTGTACACATATAGTATATTTCAAAGTAGGAATATATAAACAGAAGTAAGAAATGATATGTTCAGATATCTCTGAATATTTAACCTGAAATTCTGTAACTGTTTTGTAGAAACTTCAAGTCATCGAATCATATGAGGTTTTCTATATTTCAGCACGTGATATAAACTCATCACATCTATTAATGAATTTCAGATCCAACTCACAGGATAGAAAATATACATTACATACATTTACAGAGCAATGCAAGTTTATGATAAAAGAGATTTCTATCGAAGAACTGATAAAAGAAGTGGTACCATTTCACACGAGAACAGATAAATGAAAGTTTGGTTAGTGACACGCGACCCGTAGTGCGATAAGGGATAATCGTGGCAATATTTCACGGTGGATCTAACGGATATCATGGGAACCGTATCGATCAACAACACGTTACTTATTTTAATACGTCGCGAATGTGGGAACTCGCACGATATGCCGACGAAAACGTGCAAACTCGCTGCTTCACGTGTTTTAGCCAGCAGCTACACACAGCCGGGCAAACTTAACGTTGTTTCTGTTACGGTGATCGATAACACACGAACCATAAGGTTGTAGACACAACACATACGCCCACGATTCTACGGCCAAACTAGCTTCGGGCGTGTTGTCATCGATCAGACGATGTCGATGATTAAGTTCACGGTGTACTATCATTCGCGAACGGAACACATGGATATTACTCACCTCGTGTGTTTTAATTTTGTTACGACAAACATTTTTTTGGTGGAGATACCCTTGATTCATCTTTCGACTGACTTTGCGATGAATAAATATGAAAATATCTCGTGTAATAATTCATGCTTTGTTATATATAATAACACATATTACTGTCTCGTTTATATTAGGGACATAATACAAGATATTTCCAATTTGCTTCTATTCAATACAGATACGTTACATTTGTATATTTATTAGACAAGAGATATCTATAATAAATTAATAATTACAGACAATTAATAATAATAACGTCTGTATTTAGTATTTTCAGAAATATTTTGAAAGGTCTCTCCTAAGAAATTTACATTCCGTTCTGTTATAACACAATTATTAAATATGATATAAATCATGAACATCGTGAAGCTAGTACTGAAAGAAAAACGAAAAATAATGCGTGATAAATCTTTACAACAAAAACTAGTTAAAGAAAAAACTCATCAAACACATGTTATTTGAATGTAAAAAGGAATGTTAGTATCAGAACCTTCATGTGATAAATTATTGATCAGATGATCTTCCTTGTAAGATAATGTATTTCGTAATATGTTGAACTTAAATGAATTTAAATCTAGTCTTTTTCGAACCTGTCGATCGAAGATTGACCATCAATCATGGGTCAATGATTTATTAACTTGACAAGCTACTAATGTGTACGACGTTCCACAGAAATTTGATAAATACTATAGAATGTTATACTCAATCGAAATCTCGATTTCACATTTCATTGATCAAGATTGATGAATTGTTTGAAGCGGTAGGCAATTGCGTAACTAGGATTTTTATCTGGGAGATAGACATCGTAGATTCACTATAATAGTATTACCTCTTTATTTAGTTACTGTTATCTCTTTCGTAAGATGGTGGTATCTTTTTAATTTGGTTATCTCTTTAGGTGAGGATGATCGAGTGGATCTTGTACATTTAGGGATCCGGTGATTTTGAAATTTCGACGATACTGAACTTTGGGGAATTGGTTGCATTTGAAAATTCAGGAATTTAGTATAGCAACTTAAACATTGAAAAGAATTGAAGAATTGAAGAATTGCAGAATTGAAGAATTGAAGAATTGACCAATAGAAAAGTGGGTGAATTGAAAAATGAAATCGTCAATGCTGAATAAGTTGCATAATTCCGTTTCCTGGATATAGCTACCGGTGTGAAAATAAATTCGCAGAAGGAACATAATGGAAACAGGCAGCGTAGCAAATTACGAGGTTGCTTTTCCTTTCACAGTAGCCTTTTGCGCATCGAAAATTCCGATCAACTCGATTTCCCCGCTTTGGCCGCGAGCTATCATTTCCCTCGATCTACGAGCGGCTTTCCACGTTGCTTTTCGTCGTGTACACGCACCAGCTCGCAGCAAGTTGACCCTGAACTTTCTAAGCTAATTTAAATTCTCGAACGGTGCTGGTAGGCGCGTTCAGACCTTTGGTCTCGACCTCGACCGTCTTTACTTCCGGTGAAAACCCCAGGTGCACAACTATTCAGCTTCAATCTGAACCGATTATCAAAATCGACAATTTGTCTAACAAATAGCATCGATAACAAAAATATCCAAACAATAACGACGGAGCGAAAACTACGAAATATGAAAGACTATGTATAGAAATTGCAAATCAGGATTTTATTAATTGGATAAAATTTCATTTGTTTTAAGCAGTTATCATGATTTAAGTTCAGCTTGCGAGATTGCATTATTAAACATCGCCAGGGAGAAGTTTAGAATACAACAAAAGAACGTAGAATAGTAAATATTAAATAATAAATTCCTAGGACTAAAATTCCTTCGAATTTTACGACACATCTAGAAAAGAATTCGCAGTATCTATATAACATCTTACTCATTGCTCTTTCGACGTGCACGCGTCCTTATCAACCCCATAAAATTGCATACGTTCATAAATTTCGAACCAGCGGCCTATGCTAAATACGTCAATTTCGACGTTAACCAAACAATTCACATCCCCATAAATTTATGACAGAGGACATAAATAAAATTCAAAGAATTCCCTGCAAATAACGAGGCCAGATCTACGAGGAACATTCGCAAAAATTCATCGAATATTTTCAATCGACATTTTATTGTAATCCGCGGTTGGTATTTAGATCGAAGCTTATCGTTCGAAATTCAAACGTCCATCGAATAAATTTCAGCTATGTACCCGGCCACGAGTCAACGAGTCTCTTTGTCCTTTCATTTTTATCGACGGCCAACCACGAACTCCTGACCAATAAATCACGACGATAATTTACATTTCATACATTATACCGTTTTAACTGTACACCGTGTCGATAGGATCGCACGTTCTCTATGGGACTGCGACTTTGAAAACGTCTAAACATCGGTTCACCATGAATTTCGCGGATAATATATGCTTGTATAGCCACGTCCAAGCTCGAGAATAAGACGTCAAACTGTTAATTTGTCTCCAAAATGGGCATAAATCAACCTGTGGCTCGATTTTCCCTCGGGGGATGGAGAACGCGAAGGCGTGAAATTAAATTGGTCATTTAACAAGGCACTTTGTTCTTGAATTATTCGACGCTGTCACGGTGATAACGTAGCTGAGCAAACTGGACAAGAGATGTAATCTCCGTGACATATTGACCAATTTGTAAATTTTTAAATACATAACTTAAATTTCTACATCTCTACATTCTGAAATCTCTAGATCCTTAGACCTCTAGATCTCCAGACCTATAATACATTCTCCAAATTTCTGGGTGCCTACATCACATAGATACCTAGTATCTAACTTGTAAATCCCTTGTTTTCTAGATCTCTGAATATCCAAGATTCTGATCCACAAGATCCCTAAACCGTTGGATCGTCAAATCCTCGGATTTGCAGTTTTCTAGATTTTTAAACCCATACCTGAATCTCAAGATCCCCATATCGTTATATCTCTACACCCCCGTGTCCCTATATCTCCAGATCGCTATATCCCTAAGCTCCCATATCTGCATATCGTAATACCTCGATATCCCTATATCTTCATATCTCTATTGCAACTCCCGCTAAAAATATAGACCTCGTAAAGCATCGAACGTCCCCTAGGGCCTAGAAAATGTTCGATGCGCACCCCTCGAGCAAGCAGTCATAGTGTGCCAGCAGCAACCCGCGTAAGGTCGAGCTGAAAGCGCATCGACCTCATGGTCGGCTTCACCTTCAACCTCGAAGCTCCCTCGTTGCAACACTCGAAAGAGCATAGCAGGGTGATCAAACGGGGAAAGTGGTCGCCCGGAGCAGAGGCTCGGCTCTTCGAGGCGGTCTCTTCGAAAGGCAACCTTGCAATGACCTCAGCTGAACCCGGGTACTAGCCGCTCGCAGCCGGCCAACTGCGACAGACAAGGATAGAGGAAGAAAGAGAGGCTATATTATACAGCCATAACCGTGGCTCTCACACACGCACAGCAGCCGAGCCCAGAGAGGGAGGAGGGCACCTATGGCCACCGGCGGACCTCCGTGCGGTCGCCGGTTATCTGCAGGAAATCTACTCTTGTAGGCATGCCAGGAGATCTGGGCGGGGGCAGAGGGTGCAGCAAGGAGCTAGTGGCCCCACGACGCCCTGGTGTCCCCCTCGGAACCGCCACTGGCATCCGCGGAGAGGCGGAGAGGCGAATGGCAGCGCCGCGGATAGAGTAGAACAGCGTGCTACCAGCGGGGGATCGCGGCCCCGATACAAGATACTGCCACGTGTTACACGCTGTTCGCCACCAGAAGAAACGCTCGATCCGCCATCCCTTTTCCCTCCGTCCTCGTGTCCTTTCGGTGGTAGCCCGGATGTCCTGGCCGCCGGCCGTGCCGGTTGACCACCTCGAACAATGCGCTCGCAGACTCTTCCGGGTGTTTGAATAATAGCCGCTGGGACACTCGCTGGGTCGCGTGTGGCGATTCCGATCCTGGACTACAGCCTGCCTACTACGATTCCGACGCACGACCGACTTTTCGTACGCTGGAGGAATTTTCTGATGGAAGCTGATTGATCAGTTGCCTGGATCTACTGGAAATGACTTGCTTCTTAAGATGGTGGTCTACTGGATCAGTAGACGGTTTTCTGTTCAGACAACGTTGCCTCGAACTACTGCATCGGTAGGCTTGTTTGTTCAGACTCGGATAGCTTGATCTACTGGATCATATGGCTTGACTGTTCACACAAGGATGGCTGGATCTACTTGATCAGTATACGGTTAGATCAGAGAAGGATGGTTGGATCTACTGAATGAGTAAATGGGAGTATATTCGGCTGGAACTACTGCGTCGGTAGATGACATGTTCAGACTAGGATGACTGGATCTACTGGATCAGTAGATGATCTGCAAGCGAGGATGGCTGGATCAGTAGGTGGCTTGTTTATTAAATCCAAGTGGGCTCGACAAGTGGATGACTTCTCTTCATGTGGTCACGTGGAAATGTGCCTTTTATTACATAATTGAGAATATTTTTGCGGACAAGACTGAGACAGGACAATATTTACATACACAGAAAAAATGTATTCGAAATATTGACCTTGGTAGTATACGTATTTCGAGGTCATCGACTCGGTGACGTGTGCCGGCTGATGATGAAGAAATAACGCCACCAGCAAACTGATAATAGAACAGCTTTCGGAGGCTCGAAAAAAAGCATACAGCATCAGAATCCAACTGAATTAAGAACTTAATCTAATAATCACCTCGATTTTCTTAAAATATTCCATAACGAGTAAGATTATACCGGGGATAAACACGAATTTATCACTGTACTTAATAGTCGTTCGGATAGAATAGATTGGATTGGATTGAAAACGATGCAAATGAGGATGAAGGTAGCATCGAGGAGTAAAACGGGACTAATAATCGTGTCCGTATGACAGCGTTGCCGCGGGTTAATTTGCATGCTCGATACACAGCCACCTAATTGGTAGATACAGATTATACTGAAAGCGCTCATTTATCGGCGTGCTGGCCGCGGTTCCGCCAATAAAGAAAGGGCCCGCTGTCGCCTTGAGCCGTCCCCGCTTCTTGCGAACGTCTCAATTTCTTGGCCGCGGACTTTTCAAAAGTCGCCGCCTCGCATTTGCATAATCTTTGAATTGGCGTTCGCGTTCGTACGGACACAATATGAACCGATCGGGAGACGATAACGCCGTGATTCGCGACGGGGAAACGAAGCTCGGGATAAACGGCAGATAAAGCGAGCGAGGCGACGAATTAACGACAACTCGCCAGAACGCGGAGAGGAGAAAGCTGAACGCCTCGACGGTTGCTCGATGGTAGCCGTTCATCTGACCCCTCGCGTGTCGAATGGCCACGTAATGACTCGGTACGCCGATATTAGCACGCCTCTACATCTTTTTTCTGCTCACCAGGAACTGGCTATCCCGTATGTTCCCCGAAATTCCGTTTACGTAAACGACTTAATGCCTCCGTAGCATACAATCATGATGAGATGAACAGGTGTGCCCCTTTGAGAAGGAAACGATTCGTGCGCTCAGAACGGGTGCGCAAATTTCGGTTGTTGGATTTGGGGGTTTGTTTGGGTAGATAGGCTTTAAAGATGTGGCGCGATTGCTGGAGCAGTTGGAGTTGTATGCTATTATAGTACATTCACAAGAGGGTGACATAGGAAAACATAAAACAGAGTTATCTGTTTGGATTAGATTACACATTATAACACTAGGAAATATATTTTATAAGTATATTTTTTTACACAAATACTTGTCTAAATACATGTGGAATATTACAGTTATGAAAATTGGATACACAGATTGCGAAGAACCTGTTATAGGATATTATAATCTTAACACATTAAGATGTGGATTATCATGTTTGCAGAGTAATATACGATGCCAATGTAACGAAGCTTTATCTCTATCTCCGATTTGTAAGTGAACTCTTAATAATTACGTGTGAATCAATGTGAATTGAAATTTATTACATCGACTTCCTATATTACCCTTGTACACATCCACTAATCCTATAATCCACATTTTAATGTATCAAGAACATACGCTGATTATCATCTTCTATTTCAGTCTTCCACAATTTCCTAATACACCTCAAACATTTCATCTTCAACTACTTTAACATTTTTTAGCATTACCATGACGTAAAACTATGTCGTTCAACAGATGATTTCAGTTAGCGACGAAATCGAGTCCATTAAATGGCTAAGTTTGATCTACCCGTAAATCCCGCGATACCGATTGGACAGTTAATATCTCACTTCAGTAGCTTAGCTGTTTGCATGTCTACTGTATCGCGGTGCAATAAGGATTGGAAAGGTGGCTTTATATATTCATTTCTCGCGAGTCCCGCGTGATGTATGAACGTACACTATCGGCCAAAAGTTTCGATATCACTAGTCCGCGCTTATTTACACGTATTCTTCTATCAACTAGACTTTTGCTATCATCAGAACTTACACAAACTTTTCACAGGTTTCCTGATATAAGTTTCCTAGGTACTTATGTAATGTATGATGATAGTTCGATTATGATTACTTTGAATGCAATGGGTGGTGAATAAGTAGAAAAGTCTCGATATATGGCCCTGGGTGGGCGTTAGGAGTGGAGAAAATGTGAAAAGGGGATTTAATTGAACGGAGCAATATGTAAAAATTATGCAACAATATTATACATAAATGATTCTCACAAATTTTAATATTATATTCAAAGAAAAAGTTAGAATTGTTGTAAAAGGAGTTAAAATAATTGTCTAAATATAATGAGAAAAATGTAGTTGATTTCTCTTTCGCCATAGAGTCAAAATAGAGTTCGCCGGATTAAGAGAGAAGTTATATGGCAAAAGGTGTCTGTGGAGCAAGGTGACAGCAACGTGTCAGCGTGTTCGAGGAGATACAAGGCAATATCAGCACGCTAATGAGACAGCTGCTCTTTTCGCGAGCGAATCGCCCATTTCGCGGGTAATAAAGCCTACGCTGTATCACGGCGTTAACCGCGTCATAAGATGCGTACAACACTGGAAGAAATTCCTCAGAGATAATGACATTGTAAATTATCTTGATTCCCAGCGTGTCTCGCGCAAAAAACTGCAATTATAGGAGCTGTGCGCTGATCGAAGAATCATTAGTTCACTCCTTATTTCTGCAATCGATCTTTTCCCTTTCCCTTGCAGCTGTATTATAGAATACAATGCATAAATTCTTGTGTAACAAGTTGACGTTTTTATACTTGCAATTTTTTCACTTTTCGATGTTAATTTGAAAATTTAGCAATTTTTAAGGTTGATCGTTTAGAAACTTTAAAGTTTAGAACTAACGAATTTTAAGTTTAGAAATTTGTGAAGTTGGATATTCTCAAATTTATATTTCGAACATCCCAAGTTCTCAATCTTAGAAATTTTCAGATGTAAATTCTCAAAGTTACACATTCGAAAACTTCTGAAACATGCAACCCCTAAAATCTTTAAGCTCAACATCTTTGCAACGTTACAAATATACTCTTCCTATATCTTCCTATAAAAAAACTGTCCACTTATACAGTCCAGCTGGTGGCAATATATCAAATCTACTACATCCATTAGCACCCATCCACAAAAGTGATTTCTTCCAAAATAATTTTACACGAGCAAATCATTTTTATACCATATTATTAAATTCCAAAATGCCACTTCAAACACTTTTTGCATCCAAATGAGTCTGCGTATGAGGCAGTTTAACGTTCACTGCGCAAACCTACAACCACGCAACTTTGAAAGGTCAGATCCCATAGTTTAAACTAAAATGACCACTTTCTGAGGTTTATGGTGCATTCGTCCGTGCATTCCTAAACCATGGAATGCAGCGAAAGATCGTTCTTTCTCGTTGTTTCGCGGCGAAGTCGAAGCCTCTCTTCCTCGAGAAAAAGGAAGGATTCTCGCTTCGACAGTGTATGCGTAATTCAGCAGTATACACTCGGGAAAAAATTACAGTTGCAGTTACTGCGTGTACCCTAACTGCATCGTTATTACCGACGACGTTGCGCTGCACTTTCAGTGCGTCTACGATTTCAAAGAATCATTGCAGCCAAACGATCTCGGTGATATATCTGTGGTTACAATGTAACTACAAGGAAGAAATTTTATTGCTGTCAATAACGTTTAGGATTACGGTTAATGATAAAGAAAATGTTACAGTTGCTCTAAACGGAGGATAAGATCAAATTGATGGCGTTTATTTATCTAGATTTCAAATCGCGACACTGAAACGAGACTGTAGGTATTCAAATTTAGTTCCTCGTGCAATTGCACGAATTGATGTATCATGATAAAATGTTCATGATGATATTAGACGATTGTAATCATGCAAGTCTGAATTTTTATAAAATATTTTCTTTAGGGGAATAATCTTATATAGTTTACAGGGAAAGCTGAAACTTTGGAAACCTATAAATTATCAAATTTGGAATTTGGCACTTGGGACTCTTACAATTTCAAGATGTGCGAATTTGGGGTGTAGAGATTTGGGACTCAGAGGAGCTAAAATTTCGAATTCGGAGTATTTGGAAAAGGGATATTTGATCTTGAAAATGTTTACGTTTTAAAATTTTTAAATTTAATAACATTGAAAGTTTTAAAATTTTAAGTACCACATGACGTATTCTATGTCCACATGTATTCTACGATTCACGCAGAACACGTAAAGGGTCAATATTTAGGGTGACATTCATCTCCTCCACATTTATACCACAGCTCACATAATCCCACAACTGAAGCTAATTTCAACTAATAAATGATCTAATCAGCCATAAATATTTGAACATCTCATCATGTCTCATCGTATGCCCATAAAGAATCTACATCCCGACAAGGTGCACCCTTTCCCATATTGCACTACTCCTTATCTTAATTATCTCCGCGACGATTTCCTCCCTCCATCTTTCTTTGTTCTCCCTCTCGGTCGTTCGTATAGGTTACATCGTGTCGCTCGGAGCCGAAGTTGTAAATTCGCCCGTGGTTCGGTTGCGTGCCCTTTATAGGCGATCCTCTTAAGGGGCCACGTCCAAGTTTTAAGGTCCGTGGGACTGTTGGATCGCGGACATGATTGCATTTGCATTATACACGCGGCGGCGTGCACGCAGATTTATCTGCCCCTGGGGTTTATTTATCTGGAGTTATGGCAAACACTGACCGGCCCGAAGCCGGCCAATAACGTATGGTAATGGAGGTATCCGATTGACTTTTTCACCCTCCCTCTCTCTTTATCTCCGGCTCGCCATCTTTCTCCATCTCCGCTGATGTATTTCTCTCTTGGCTGGTTGCCTACTCTTTCTCCTCCCTCCTTCTCTTTCTGTGTCTATCATTCATTTTATCCCCCTTCTGCCTCCTTTCCACCCTTCTCCTTCCGATCCCGTGTAACTCCCTCCATTTCTACGGGATCACCCCTCTCCCTTTCTCTCTTCGTGCCTTGTTTTTCCTCTTCTCCCTCCATCGAGTGCTTTTATTGGGCCCGCGGCCTATCATAACACGAACGATCGGTGAACCTTCGACCCTTGGTATCCTCCTACTTTAATTCTCTTTCCTTGTCCGCACTGCTTGTTCTAGCGTTGTTGTCTCTTTGCCGAACAACTTTTCCTGTTCCTCTTCATCGGCACGTTTTGTGCGAACACCCCCCAGGGCCCCGTTCCGTCTCGAACATTTGTACCCCATTCTTTTTCGCGGTCGAGCCCTTTAATGGATGCAGTGCTTGTTCGCCGAAGGTATATGGACACTTGTAGGGGCTCTGAATAATTCGACGGGTAAAATTTGTTCGGGGGATACGTGGGAGTTCGCCGAGGGAGCTGCAGTAGGGGAGGTGCTTGTCAGACGGGAATTATCGGACTTGACGTTATTTGAACTAAATACATTACTTATTTACCCTATTTATGTTCACCGACAAAATGAAAATAATCGTGATTAGGGTGAAAGTATGACTAAATGTAAGAACATCTCAGGGGAAATTCTAGGAGAAATTTATAAAGAGAATCAATAAAGAAAATTTTTCTAAGATCGTTTGTTAAAAATATTTAAAAATTGTTGTTAATGTTTCAATGTCAATTTAAATTCTTTCGATCATAGCATCTGTGAACCTTGCTCACTGTTAAATTAGCTGAGCATGAATTAACTTTAATGCACAGCATCAGTTAATGAATATAAATATATTTAATTAAGTAGACGAATAACAATCGATTCCAGGTAATTAGAATAGTAAATAACAACCGATTTCAAATAACTTATACAATAAATAACATTTATTCAGTGATAACATTCCATTTGAGATAACGAGATAAATAAGCTAATGAAACGAACGAAGATTGTACCTTCGGTAAGTAAATAAGGAGCTATTACGAATAATTAAAAAGGAGAAAGAGATTGAATGGAGGAGTAAGAATTCGCCATTTGCACTTATCGCGAAATCGTATTTACCGGAGTTACACGAAACGTGGAATTGAGAGAAGAAGGAGAACGTACACGCGACCGGTATCTCTCGATCGTATCGATCGATGAAACGATTTATGGGTAATTATCGGTTGGACAGATTTGACTGGGACACCGCATTCGATTATGCAACAGTTCGATTACCGGAGTCACGAATCTGTTAGCCAGCAAAAAACGTCACGTTTCTTAATTGTGCCCCTTCTCCGTTAATCGGTTCGAAATCGTGGATGAAAATCGAAACGATGCGTTCGATGTCGTGAGAATAAAGGAAACCACGAACTGCCACACTGAACGTGACATTTATCTAGATAACATAAGGAGAAACTGTCTTCTGTACGTTTTTGTTTCGGTTGCATGAAGGATACTGTGCTTTGTATTCAATGGAATGGATGGTAATGTTTGTACGCAACGAAGAAAATATGGGAGAGTTTCTCCCCGGTCTAAGTAATTAGATTCTTTGTTTATAATTTCTAAACATTACTCTGCAAATTAGTTCATAAAATAGATCTCAATGTTTAGGTAAATAGCTAAATTTTTAATTACTTCAATATTATTCGTCTAACACATTTAAAATGTACAAAATAATATAATTAAATTTGATTAGAGTAGTTTAATTTTTAAATAAACAAGTTTGATCGCAAGGTAAGTTGATTACAAAAGAAAATTATATGAAATCAGACTGATTACTGTCATACAGTTGATTACTGTCTTCTATCATTTAATGCGAATACTAACCATGAATTTATTAATTTCGTCCTTCGACTAACGAGATGATCAATATCTCGTTACCTTCGCGTCTTAAGCTTCTGTCTGATTCACTTTTTGATAAACTAGCATTTCTTCAACAGGTTAGATTAATTACTTTTATCGATTAAACAGTTTGCCACGTAATCTGAGGTTACATCTAACGTGTCAATCTTCGTATTCTTCTAACAATATTAATTTGTAAATCATTTTTCTGACGACCTCGTGTGAGATCGAACGATTATGTTTCATCCTTAAGATTAATGGTTCAAAGCTTCCTTATATATTGTAACACCAGTTATATAAATGGTTCGTCACATTGTAATACAATCGGGTAACGCGTGTAGAAATGATACAATTAAGAAGAGAAACTGATAAAATAGGTACAATGAAGGTGCAACTTCCTTTCTATTATTATTTTACAACTTGACAAATCAAATTCAGTAAATGACGGAACAAATGATTTTGTGAAAGATTCTACAATTCTTTTATAATTAAATAAAGATTAATTTTTTTAGATCGTTAGATGTATATTAGGTGTATAGATTTCTATATACGTCCCGAGATACCTACATTCGTAGATACCTACGTCCCGAGATACCTACATTAATAGATACCTACGTTCCTAGATACCTAGGTCCCTAGATACCTACGTACTTAGATACCTACGTCCCCAGATACCTACGTTTCTAGATACCTAGATCCCTTAATACTTACGTCCCTATAAACCTACGTCCCCAGATACCTACGTCCACAAATACCTACAACCCTAGATATCTGCGTACCCATATACCTACGTCCCCAGATACCTACGTTCCCAGGTACCTACATTTCTAGATTCCTACGTCCTGAGATACCTACGTTTCTAAATACCTATGTCTCAAAATACTTAGGTCTCCACATATCTACGCCCATACCTATCTAGGTGGCCAGATCAGTACATCCACACAATCCTAGATATTCCCAGATTTTTATTTCATTGAATTTGTATATCCCCAAGTTATTATATCCCCAGATTCGTGTGTCCCCAACTTCTTATATCTTCTATTTTGTGTACTCCTAAATTCTTATCCTTCAACGTATATCCAAAAATTTTCACATCCTCAGATTGTCACACGATAATATTATTAAGTTTGAATATTTACAGGCCCCTATGTTCATAGATCTCAATATCCTTAGACCGCAATACACGTAATTTCTGACTTACAATAAAAAAATAAATATAGATTTGTTCCGAATGCATCAACGAATGTTCACTTTCTCGATCTAGGATCACAGGTCGATTCCACAATTAAAACAAATACCATCGATCGATTGATTTATCGTAGTCATTGTTGAAAATGTACGCTCCTACAAGGCTGTCTGGTCGGTGGTATATTAATGACGATCTTCCGCGAAGCTACAACATGCTCGAACGTTATGTACACCATAATAACGAGAATGATGATCGCACTAATGCACATAATTAAGGCCGGCCAACGATTCCATGCATGTCTGTGATAACATGTCGTTCGTGCATTAGATTCTCAGCACGTTCGATCTGGCTGTGTACCAGGAATCGATATAAACGATCGAGAGAGATCATTCTTCAGGTACGTACGCCGATGAACATCGAGCGATAACAGCTACGTGTAAAGCTGTTTATCAGTCGTTGCGACACTTTTTCGTCTGCCTTTGAAAATGAGCTTTATCTATGCGTTTCCATTAAACTTTACCCGCTTATCGGATACGGAGATGACCGAACTAAATCGACTAGCTCTCGTTTATTTTTTATCGTGTGGCCCATTTATAATTATTTATGCACGGTGATTTGCATCGTGATAGACGGACGTTTGTAGCAGCGCTCGCTTAAAGTAGCAAACGTGTTACGGGGAGATTAGGTACCGGAGAGATTAGGGCAACTGCAGGTAGAGATTCTGGGATTTGCGAGTTGGGGATTTTTAAAAGGAAGTTTTGGAATTTGGAATTTTGGGAATTTAGGATTGGGGAAATTTGGGGGTTGCAAGATTGGGGGTGTGGATTTTAGAATTTGGGAATTTGGAAGTAGAGAAATTTGGAAATTTGGGATTTTGAGGGTTGCAAAGTTTGGGGTGTGGATTTGAAAATTTGAGAATTTGGGACCGGAGAAATTTGGAAATTTAGGATTTGGGGGTTGCAAAGTTTGGGGTGTAGATTTGAGAATTTAGGAATTTGGAACTTTGAGAATTTGGGAGATTTGGGAATTGGAGTTGCAAGATTGGGGGTGTGGATTTTAGAATTTGGAAAT
The DNA here is from genome assembly GCA_036983795.1 of Megachile lagopoda. Lineage (NCBI taxonomy): Eukaryota > Metazoa > Arthropoda > Insecta > Hymenoptera > Megachilidae > Megachile > Megachile lagopoda. Next base: position 6,336,252 of record CM072797.1, on the reverse strand, counting down.
TTGGGAATTTGAGGGTTGCAAAGTTTGGGGTGTGGATTTGAAAATTTGAGAAGTTGGGACCAGAGAAATTTGGAAATTTAGGATTTGGGGGTTGCAAAGTTTGGGGTGTAGATTTTAGAATTTAGGAATTTGGAACCAAAGAAATTTGGAAATTTGGGAATTTGGGGGTTGCAACGTTTGGTGTGTAGATTAAAAATTTTAAAATTTAGGAACTGTGAGAATTTGGGAGATTTAGGAATTGGGAGGTTGCAAGATTGGAGGTGAGGATTTGAGAACTTGGGAATTTGGAACTTTGAGAATTTAAGGATTTAAGAATTTGAGGTAATGTAGATTTTGTAAAAATGTCCAAATTTAAGCACACGTTTTCAAGATATAAAAATTCGGAAATGAATTAAAAATTTGTGTAAATAAGTATATAATCATTAATCAAGAAAGTGTGTAATAACACATTAACAATGTAGACTCGATGAAACAACTGTGAGTAAGGTCAAGAGAGTAAGAATAAGGTGCTTCATCATTAAACCGAGGCCCGAAGCAAGATGATAATTACATTATGTCTGATAAGATCACGAATCGACATCAGCCGTCATTAACGCTACAAGAAGAGTTAATTTTACGATTTGCTAACACCCTCTGTCGTCGTGACGATCGATCCAGCTTTCACTAAATTCATTTTTGCCACTGTCAAACGCGTAAATGGCATTCTCCCACGTTTCTCTGTTCCACGTGACTTGTTAACGTCTTTCCTTGCAACAAAGTTCTTGTAAATGGATCACAAAAATTGTTATAATTCATACCTTGCACACGGGGGTTTCAATAGCAAGTGGAAGTTATGCAGAAGCAATTATTCAATTGCATATCTTACCTGCAACAAAAAAAAGATAATACTTTATTAGACACGAAGGACGAAGGAGAAAAGAATAAATAACTTTTAAAATAATTTGCATTATATTTTTAGAATAACTTGATTCATATATCAAATATAGTTCCATAGATAAAATTTTTCATCCGAGAGTCATATGATTATCTAAATCGCCATAATTTTTCATCTGAGAGTTATATGATCATGTGAAGTACCATTTTTTATCTGAGGGTCATATGATTATATAAATTTCCTTAACCTTTCATCTGAAAGCTATATGATTATGTAAATTTCTATAATTTTCATCTGAGAGTTATATAATTATCTAAATCTCTATAATTTTTCTTTTGAGAGTCATACGATTATCTAAATCTCCATAATTTTTCATTTAAGAGTCATACGATTATAAATCTCCATAATTTTGTTTTAAATAAAAACTTGCAAATTTACTTGCACATAAATATGCACATTCATGTTCCATACTCGTTAGATATGAACCGAGATGACTAAAAATTTCATCTGACCATCAAAAATTGTGCTGAACGCAAAATATCTGTTAGGTAGCAAGAAAAGAATAAAAATTGAAGGATCTTACAAATTCTAGGACGGATTCTTTGACGATCGATGCAGCTGAACGCGGAGAATTTTCCATCGCAATTACTTCGACGAGTACAATTCGGATTTTACAATTTCATGAAAAATTCCTGCAGGAGCAAGAATGCCAGCGTTGGGAAATTCCGTACAACGTCATTCTTTGCGCATAGCGAAGAATGCATTCTTCTGCTTCGAATCTAAAAAATTTCCGATTACTCGCTCACTTAATGCGGACAGATAATCGTTAACCTAATTATTCAACGATTCTTTTTAAACATTCCGATATGTGCTGCAAGCCTTGTTTGTTATAGTTCCACGAAATTAATGTAGCTCATTAATGAATGCAGTTAGATAATTTATGTTCAATATTTATGTTCAATCAATTTATGTTCATTTTATATTTGAATTGAACTCTGTTGCAGGAAGTGTTTAATTATTCAGTCATAATATGTAAGACAGGGGGTAACCTTTGTGTATTTTAATTGATACAAACATATTCACGCTGCATCTAAATTAGAGTACAATAAATCCTACGTAAGAAGGAGTGGCAAAGAATGGCACAGTTACGATGCAACTGCCAATTAAAATTGCACAATGCGTGCATCTAGGTGCCCATTCTTTGCCACCATTTTTAACTGAATGCCTCCATACCAAGAAGCTATTTTCAAACATTAAATTTTCTATTTTTTTAAGCGGAACAATAACATGTGGAATGCATTGTTTATTTTCAGGAAGTGCCGTCTAATTTCGTGGAGGGTAATTTGCACCCCAAATGTATTAACAGATACTTTAAAGAATTTTCAGGTATAACAAAAATATTAGTTTGTTATTTACATCAAGAGAGTATGTTTCAAGCTGAATTAAAAATTGAACCAAAAAAAAAAAAGATAAATGATTGCTGTTTATACTGTTGCAATGTCTGCAGTTTACTATTGCACAGTTGTAATAAATACTGGGTTTCTATAACATTCTAAACTACAAAGCCAGTTTTCTTAATTACAGCTCTTTCATCAAACAAAACAACGTTCCACTTTTTTCCATGGAAGAAGCAATCTATCCCTTTCAGAGTTGCAAAATCCTTTCCCATTTAAATCGCACGAAAATTATTACGTGAGAACGGGTTAAGTTAGCCACTTAATCACGAAAATAGACGTTACTGGTACAGCTTAGACTAAATAGGGAATACGATCGTTTGCTGTTCAATCAGCGAGCACAACCCCTAATATTCTTGAGTTCATTCGTTGAGGTTTAAAATTAAGGGGTTTGGACACTTTTGAATTGAATGATTTAGAGGATTTGGGGATTTGGAGATTTTCAGAATTTGTGGATTTTGGGAAATTGGAAATTTAGGAGTTTTGAGGGTTTGAGAATTTGGGATTTTGGAAATTGGGGGATGAAGAGATTTGAAAGTTATGGAATCTGGGTTTTTTTTAATTTAGGGCTTTGGACATTTAAGAGTTGGAGGATTTATAAATTTTGGGGGTTTAGGAATTTGGGAACTTGCAAAGATAATTCAAGGACTTGGACATTTGGAAATTTAGAGATTTACAAATTTGAGAGTATAGGAATTTGGGAGTTCGCAAATTATGGTACAGAAACTTGGAATTTCCAGAATTTTGGGACATAGAAAATTGTACATATAGAAATCTCGAGATTTACAAATCTGAAACAATGCAAATCTCAAAAATAAAGAAATCCACAAACCGAAAACCTCGACTTTCCAATTCCTTCCTCGAGTGTATATCTCCTTATCTACTTTGTCCAACCTAACCAATTTCAACTTCCGAAAGATATCAATTTGAAAGGACGTGCTCCCGTGGCGACACGATTTCCGAGCATCCCCCGTGCGTTTCGTTTCGAAAATCGGATAATTCGAAGTCGAGTACCGATTAATTTCTCCCGGCGAAACATTCTAAAACCGATGTAACGATATTTCGAGAACCATTAGGAGAGGAGCTCTCTTCACGAGCGTATCGCGAGGAGATAAACGAGGTACACGGTCGCAGCGAGACAGAGACAGCGAGAAAGGGAACCGTGCAACATTAAATTGGGATTAGCCGTCGGTAGAGATGGCTGTAAGTACAGGGACGTTGGAGATCAGCACGGCGACAAAGCCATGAGCCTTCGGTAACCCCTGATGGCCACTGCGGCACCCGTGGACGTGAAACAGAAGACAACGAGTATCAAGATCGCGACGTGTGTGGCCGCCTTTAAGGATGACTCGAAACGCGCCACGTTCTGATCATCGGTGCTCAAACCGGGACCACAATTCTAACAAACCACTCCTTTTTAACCACTCGACCATTGAACTATTCTCAGAACACTGTTTACGGCTATTAATAAATTTTTTTGCTACTAAATCTACGTCGATAGCTTATGTAGATCTTGTGATTTTTATCGATTACGTAAGTTGATGTGTGAACCAATAAAATTCTTGTTCTTACTGAATCTTACTTCTTACTGGAAGTGTTTTATTAATCACACTGGATATTAGCTTACTAGACACAATTTATTAGGGCACGTAGAATATTACAAGTTAATAGACACATATGAATAGTACATTCTGTGATGTATAGTAGCTTCAAAGAACGCACATGGTGCGTCATCAGTTTTCATAAGATAAAAACATTGTGTTCTTTTAATCCTATTATCCTCAGCACTAAATCTATTATTATTCTCCATTAAATTGCTTCATAAATTTTCATTAATAAAATATGATAAGTCGATACCGTGTTAACTATCTCAATGTTACAAATATTGAAAATGGCCGTCATAATCGACAGTATCGAACATATTGATCATCAGCAATTATCAACAGTGATCAGCAACAATATACAATAACACATAAATCCAAAGTGCAAGTTTGCAAAATACATGTTTGTAAAATATTGTTAATAATACTTCAAATGTACAACAATGTAACCCAAGTATACAATTAAAGTGTTCGTATAATTATAAGCTCACGGAAGGAGATGAGAAAGTGCATCGAACATCCAATACCATATCTCAGCACCTCGCATCATTCAATTGCATCCTTTCAAAAGTAACCAACATCCCTTATCATTCAATTTCATCCTCAACGGAGAACCAGCCCCCATACGGGACCCAAAAACTCTTCAACTCGGTTCGAAACCATCATCTCATTCTGCCTCATCGCTCACTCGATAACCGGTTTCCGTTTACCAATCGGTAACAATCGATACACGCTTGCTCCACGGTCGAAGGGCCCGGACGCTTCCATTTTGCCGGTACCGATTTATAAAACGACCTCTCCATCGCGTCGAATCTTCTCATCGCACTTCCGAGACCGCGTACACTCGGGTGCAACGTAGTTTTTAATTTGAACATGTCATTGCTGAATTTTCTTATTTTTAAATTTTCAAGTTTATAGGTCCTCAAGATTTCAAGTTTACAATTTTGTTAATTTTCATATCACAAAATTTATAAACCCCCAAACTCAGTTCTCCAAATTTCCGAATCTTCCGGTGGAAAAAATTGCTGGATTATTTGTAGATGTTCAAATATGACAGACCCAAAATCACCTATGTCCTCAAATCTCTACATCTACAAATTTAAGGATTTTCAAATTCTTGGAACCCCAAACTAGGTTTCTAACTACCTAGATTCTGAAATACCGAGACCCCCAAATTTCTAGACTCCCAAATTCCTAGATCTCAAGGGTTCCAACATAGACATGTTTGCAAACTCCTACACCCTCCAATTCCTAGATATCTAAATTTCTAAACTCCCAAATCCTGAAACTCCCAAGTTCCTAGATCCCCAAATCTCTGAACTCCCAAATCCCAATATTCCCAAATTTCTATATTCTCATATCTGTAAACTCCAAAACTCAAGGGCTCCAAATATCTAACTCCCAAATCCTCAAACTTCCAAATCTCTAGACTCCCAAATCCCTACATCCCCTATGGACTTCAAATCTCAAGTTCCACAAATATCTACATTCGCAAACTCTGCCCAAATCCTAAGGTCCCAAATATCTATCTCCCTAAATCCCTATAATCATAAACTCCTGTATCTCCCAAAGTTCTTAAACCTCCAAGTCCCTACATACTACAATATCCCTACATAGGCCTCCACATAAGATCGCCAACTCCCAAAGTCCTCAAATTTCTCCACCAACCCACCTCCAAATTTCCACATCCCTAAAAATCAAGTAAACCTCTTCTGCCTCTATATTCAGAAGGGAAATTTGCCGTCGACTGTACCCATATTCCAAAAACCGATCGCCATAAGTACCCAAAGACCGTCTGCCACGATATTTCATCCGGTAAGAATTGAAGCCCGGGACAGAACGGTAAAGACGGGCATCTCGACATTAATGCAGATCGTTGAGGATCGTTGTAGCACCAAGTATAACGATAACCGGGGATACAGAGCCCCTGGCGCGATTAATGTCGATTAAAAAGGCAAAAGTCCCGCCTCTGATCATTACGCCGACGGTACCGGGGCGCTGGGCAATTCCGTGCCCGATGTAAGGTAGCCGTCGCGAAACATTTTTTATCTTTTCCTCTTTCACCTCTTTCTGTCTTTCGTTCGTCGTTTCAGCTTCTCTTCATCCTGCGTGGCTATTTCGTTCTCTCTCCTTTTTTTTCTTTTCACGTGATCCCGAGGTCGCTGCCGTTCTGGGGCCCCTCGAGGGGCCAAAGTAATTACTTCTAGTCCGGCGCTGAGCTTCGCCGGCGGTTCGATAGCCAAACTTATAATTTAATGGTTAATTATATAAGGAGTCGCCCGCGATTCGGCGGAGCCACTGGGCGGACACGGTGACGTGCAGGAATGCTCTCGATCAACCGTACACGGGACTCGTTTGCCCGCACCCCTGTCTCCTTGCCCTACGGACCGGTGTTTCGACCTTACGGTTACTTTTTAATTATCGACCTCTTTGGATTTCGGATCTTACGCCCGGCTGTGACTTGTACCTTCTGGAAAACTTCGAACATGATACACGGATCAGATCCTGCATTTGAGAACACGTAAAATAATAGCTGTGGTCTGTAACTATGTATTAGTTAAATTTAAACTATAATTATTTACACGTTAAATTTATTAACATTTATTTATTTCATTTTTAATTTTTAAACTGTATGTTTCTATTTATATATTTTGAGTGTTCAGCAGCGTCGGTAAGTTAGGGATTTACCCCTTAATTTTCTACACAGTCATAATTATTGTTGCAATGTCCGAACAAGTACAGAAAGTTAAAATGTCAGACACAGTTTGCATTCAAAGATGCTTGATTAATTCGAATTGAATAAAAAGTTCGATTGTGATGAAAATTCGAATTTTGTTTCTTTCTAACTGTAACATGCGTCACGAGTGATATTGCAAGAAGTTGAAGACAAGTAAAAATTCGTCTCCCATAATTAAACAAAATTGAATATCCTCAAACTACGTACTCAGATACTTGTTACTGATTCGCAACATTGTATTCAATCAAAAACCGAATCCGAAACACTCACCGAGAAAAATTATTCCGTAAAAAGTTGCCATTAAATGAGTTTTCGATCACCGGCAAAATGCAAAGAGGAATACATATGCATGGTTGTTTGAAACCATAGCTTGTACGGGGCAGCAAAAAACTCGACCACTTGCACCTCCTTCAAAATAAACGCTCGAAGCAGGATTACGAACTACCGAGGCAGAAATTGCTGATGGAGTCATCTTTTTCTCTCTCTTTCTCGTTTCGTCGAGGAATGCCGCACGAAAATTATCTAAAATCGGTGGCGAGCAATCAGCCTGGACAAATTTGGTCATCGCAAAATGGTGTACCAGTACACGGTCAGTAATCTGGACAGCCTCGTTTCTGAATCGGCCATGGTTGATTGATACGTATAACGTGGACAACGTATACACGTTATGAATATTGATAAGCTGCCACGAGTGCCTAACCTAACACACGACCCACGTCCTGATCGCATTCCACGGCCTCCAACACCTTTCCACCAATATTTATTCTCATTCTATTTAGTTATTCTGGTCCTGTTTTTACCAGTATTTGTCTTACAACGTTTACCGAGTAATAGTTTGATTAAAGATTTTTAATAAATTCTTGCAAAGGTATGCATATATCTTTGTATATGTATACATACATCTATGTACATTGTGATGTTTATTCCTGATTTTACAGTAATATTTTCTAAGGACTTTTATTATGAATTTTCCACAATATTTTTAAAGTTACATAAAAAATGACTTCATTACGTACACTCAACAATATTTTTCCACTAATATTCTCAATACAGAATCTTTTATAATGTTTATATTACAACAGTAATTATTTTTTGGACATGCTTTCCAACAATAAACAATTCTTCAACGTTACATTTAACTTCCAACCTAACCTAACCATACGTCTCCATTAATATTTGTCTAAATACATGAGAGACCTATTTTCTCTTTGGATCCAGAAAAACTGTAACAATTAAACTAAATCATCTTTGCACAATTACGTTGTTACTTTCACCGTAACGAGTCTTTACAATCCAATTAACATCAATCACACAAACGATCGACAATTTTATGACCCATTTAATGTATCTTGTATTCAATAATTTATAAAGCAGTCTTCCATTTAATTGAGCAGAATCTTACAAATCGAAGCAGTAAGCAGAGCACAGAGTAACGGTACCAGAAGGGATCCCATTACAATTATCGGAGAAACAAGGTCCAAAGTAGAGCAAATCGATTACCACGGACCGAAGCCTAGCTGATACGCATCTGTCCACTGGACAACGTAATGAGTATGCCAACAAAAGAGGATCACGATGGTCATCTCGAAGAGAAAAGGTGTCCGACGACAGTCTCGAATGATTCCACGATGAACCTGCAAGCCGTTCCGCGTCCTCGCACATCAGGCGTGTCTCTTCTTGGTCCAAAGACGCCTCGAGCGATCATCGAACGAACTTACTCGATTTCTGTTCATCCCGACTGTCCATCAAAGCGTATCCGTGCGATAGATTCCTCGTCACGGTTCGAATCGATCCATTCCCTGTCCGTTTGCGTGGCATCGATTTGGGGAGTACTGGAGGATGCTTCTGATCGATGAAATTCTATTTACGTTCTCTGTAGTTGGTCAAATTAATGATTTTGGTCAAATTTTCATTTAGAGTGGGTTTTTTGGTTTATTATTTTAGGTTTATTGGTTACGGTTCTATTTAGATATAGGGATTCGTATATTCTCAAGTCCTTATATTTTCAAGTACTCATATCCTGAGATCCCTACGTCCCTTCCTCATGACTCGAGAGCTGCATATTCTTGTATTTCTACATGTCCGAATACCTATATACCCAAGTCCCTACGTCCTTTTCTCATGACCCGAAATCTCTACATTCTTGTATCTCTACATTTCCGAGTTCCTATATCCCCAAATCCCTATGTCCTGAAATTCTCTTGACTCGAAATCTCTATACTCCTGTATCTCTACATTTCCAAGTTCCTATATCCCCAAATCTCTACGTTCCGAAATTCTCATGACCCGAAATCTCTACATTCTTGTATCTCTACATTTCCGAGTTCCTATATCCCCAAATCCCTATGTCCTGAAATTCTCTTGACTCGAAATCTCTATACTCCTGTATCTCTACATTTCCAAGTTCCTATATCCCCAAATCTCTACGTTCCGAAATTCTCATGACCCGAAATCTCTACATTCCTGTATCTCTACATGTCCGAATACCTATATCCCCAAATCTCTACGTCCCGAAATTCTCATGACCCGCAATCTCTACATTCTTGTATCTCTACATGTCCCAATACGTATATCCCCAAATCTCTATGTCTCAAATTTCTCATGATCCAAAATCTCTACATTCCTGTATCTCTACATGTCCGAATACATATATCCCCAAATCTCTACGTCCCGAAATTCTCATGACCCGAAATTTCTACGTTCTTGTATCTCTACATTTTCGAATGCCTATATCCCTAAATCCCCACGTCCCGAAATTCTTATATCCCAAAATTTCTACATCCTCGTACCATTATACTCCGAATCCCCATAACCGTGGATCCGTATAATTCTACATCCTACCCCTATATTAGCGCTAATAATGGTTATTCAAGGAAACAATCTGATTTATAGCAATGGATTAGCCATAAGTAACTTTCAAGAACTACTGTACGCTCTCCCCGATTCTATCACGGTTCCCGTTGACAACAGGTTCCATTCTCATCGTGGACTTCGAGTAACCACTCACGGAACACTGGATCCCGCGACGATATCATCGTTTCATGTAACTGCTGCTGCATGAGAAATCGAAACAGAAAAGAACTCGACTCGATCCACGCAACCACCATGGGAACGACTAATCAGCATATAGTCCTCGTCACTCCGCCAATAATTACGGTGGCTCCGTATGGTGTGCGCAGAGAGAAGTTGCCTAAGCACTTTCGAATTTTCAATATTTTTATAAATGTCAGTAGAGAAATTATAAAGTCCGAATAACTAACAATCCTGGGTCATAAAATAGTTAAGTTCGATTTGTTTTGTCATAGAAATTATTTATTTTATTTGAATGTACACAGTAATATGCAGAATTTTGTATCTTATCGTATGTTGTAAGAAATATATATTTGTACTATTTATTTATTTTATTCTTATATGCAGAATAATATAAAAAGTTACGTATATTGTAGAAGTAAATATGGTTGCTTTGAGTCAATGAATCAGTATATCGATTTACGAACCGAGTCAATGTAATGAATGAATTTGAAAAGATCAGAAATGATTTATTGAAATTCCGCAAATGTCACACATTGAAATCCCGCAGTAAATTAGCTCAGCTTTTCTCTCGAAGCTCCGCTCGCGATTTACGAAGCTTCCTGCGCTTTCTCCGCGCTGTTACGTAAGCCTACGTGGTAAAAAGGGGATAAACTAGTCTGGGAATTCTCCGTTGCTATTGGAATTCCACTTTTTGCGTGGTCGCTGCTCGATTGAACACAGCAGAGGATTTCAGTTGAAAGGAAGGGGTGAATGAATTGCGAATGTATCGTTGTGCGAAGAAACATAAATGCATTTTGCTAGTTCCGCGAGAAATTAATTACTGTCTACGCTCGACTTTTTTCGCTCTCATTATGTAACTTGTTTTGTACAAAGTATTTGTACGCAAAAGTTTATCCACTTTTTGTCTCCGTTTATTTGAAGTTTCGTAACTTTCGAGGTGTGGATAATTTTAATTAGTTCGAGTTATGGGTAATTATGTATATTTTCTATAAAATGTAGATATTTTATAGTGTCAGAATTGAACGGTGAACTGTTCAAATTGATTATTCAGTGTTAATGGAAGTAAACGAATTTAATTACACAAATGCACTTTTTTCGGACGGAAACAGTTGTATCTGAAAGAAGCTACCCCTTGTGGAAATCAGTCGACTCACCGTGTTATTTCTGCATTATGAATAATGCATTCGCGATTGGTACCGCTGATACAAAACGACTGCATATAATTACACTAGACCGTAATAATTACACGGAACGCAAAAAGGAACTCTGTGATTTGGGCTTGAGCAACGTTTCGATGCTCTTAACCCTTTCTACCGATGACCAGAAACACAAGTATCTTTTAAACACCAGTTTCGTTCAGAAATTATTTTCAAAATACTATCATGAATTTAAATTTATACATTAATAATAAGTATACAAAAGATTGTTTTCTGTCAATTGTTACAATAATGAAATGTCATTTTATATGACATGTTTGATGTGGTAAAATTTCTTTTTATATTATTCATAATTATTTAAGATCGTGCAATAGCTTCTTGATATAAATAATTAAATAATAACAAGCTGCTTCAATACGTTAAAAAACATGTATATTTATTTGAGGCGAAAGAAGTTATATCGTGGAAATTTTCACTGTTACAATTTATAATTTAAAAGACAAACCTTGTACACTAATTTCATCTGATTGATGCAATTAAAAATCTCCGCCTCGCTAAAGAGTTACACGTTGTACCATATAATAAATTGATTACATAAAATCCATCAACATCAGATAAAATTTTTCAGAATTACAGATAGTAATTTATTGAATGTAAAATTTGTTTCCGAAGAAGAGCAATTAATTTAACGCGAAAGTTCAACGAGAATTCCACGAAGGGGATATAATTGCCACGAATTTTCAGCGCGTTTTACTCATCGTTTTACTAGCGATAATCGTACTGGCAAATTTTCCCATACATAATTCACGCCGACGAACGATTGTTCGTAACTGAAATTCGAGGAACGCGTTTGCGAGCGTGGCAACAATAGAGAAAACCAGCACAGATAATTAACACGATCGGAGTTTCCATAAATTCACAAGGAGAGGATCGCTACGTTCCCCAAACGGACAAGACGTACGTACAGACAATTGCATAATTCATAATCGTCGGCCAACATCGTGGAATCAGATAACACCGTCACGAAATCGCATTCCACTGTTGCGGAGATATTCACGGAATGCCAGTAAGAGAACTTGACTAATTTACTTGGGCGAGGAACGTGTAATTTGTAACAGATCGAATGACCGATTTTCTGCTGTTCGAACCTTCTAAATAGCATAATTGCACGCACGTGTAGTCGGACGCTTCACTTACAGTGGCTGAAATTAGCTGTCTTTCAATTTCTGTTTGATAACCTATAATAATACCTATACACCTTTCGAAACGGCTAAAATTAAACACTTTGTACCGAATTAGCTCTCGTGTTCAACGAAGAGTTCATAGTCAGAGAGGTTAGGTTGGTTTGGTTAGTTAAATGGATTTTTAGGAGGTTAAAAGATATATGGTCAATATATATATTCTAGTTATATTTATGTTCTACCAAAGTATTTAATGTAAATATAATATTTAGGTGAAAATGAATGTGGGTTGATTTAGGTTATGTTCATTAAGTTAGGTTTAATATGTTGTCAAGGTTACAAACGTTAAATCTTACTTGACATTATTTAAAAATGACAAAGTTACTTTTCTGGACAATATTTGTATTTAGTAGAGCGTATTTAACCTAAATATAATTTCGATTGAGTTAGCAATCAATTTGAGCTGAATTAAGGTTAGGTTGACGATTATTTAATGCGTTGCAAAGATTACCTTTAGTAAAGTGGAAGCTTCAATTGGAGGTCAAGTTAGGTTAGAACAAGAATTATTGAAACCTTGCTTAACACAATATACTCTTCACATTACTATTCAAAATGGTGGCGTGATCTGACATAACCTCCACTTAATTTTGCCTAAGGTCCCTTTCAAGTAAACACAGACAGCAATTCACAACATACATCCCCAGAAAATATGAAACAATTACCAAAATCAGAAGTGACCAATATACACAAATAATACATACAAATATTTGCCAATGTTTCGACTAATGTCATACGTGTCACACTCATATTACTAAGTAAATCTACGTGCCATGATCTTCACCATCGAACAAGATAAAATACGTAAATTCTGAATACGTGAGTTCTTAACTAGTTTCGATACGTTAAAAATAAAGGTATACAAGGATATCGTAAATAATTCTGAAAGTCCTTTCAGTGAGGTCTAATGAAAGTTGCCGGATCGGCGCCGTGAGTCCACAGGCGATCGTAAAAAGATAATGAAGAACGACCGCGGGTGTATCCGAATAAATCGAGGGGCCGTTAAATGGGAAGCCGAAATGCCCTAATTGTCGATACAGAGACCCCCTATTGGCCCCGTGGTACGTATAATTACACGAGAATGACTCGGCGCGACGTAGAAAGATCCTTTCGGCTCTTATCGTCCCTCCTCCGATCCGGTCAAAGTCATTTAATCCCGTGATGACGATACCAGGTTCTGACCTTCGGCTTTCGTTACTCGTATAAGAGCCATTTTGCGGGTCATACTCGTTCCCTTTGTCGCTTTAACCCTTTCAATTCTTGCGCACGGCATTGCCGGCGCAGAGACCTCCTACATTTAGCGAGCGGGTCATTTCTTTCGGAATTTAATTGCGTTATTTTTGTTTCCTGAAGCGTTCGGTTTAATTTTATTGCAGATAGGGGACTGAGATTGGGGAAAGTCGTTTCGGGATCGTGCAGAGCGTTTTATTGTTCGGAGGTGGAATTTGGAAGTTGGACTTTTCGGGATTTGGAGATGTGGACACTTTTGGGTACTTGAGGATCTGGAAGTTTGGGATTTGGGATTTGGGGATTTGGGAATCTAGGTTTTTGGGTATTTAGAAATTTGGGATTTTGAAGTTTTAGAGATTTGGGGATTTTGGGATTTTGCGATCTGGGGATTTGGGACTGCAGGATTCTAAGTATTTGGAGATTTGGCGATCTGAGGATTTGGAACTGTAGGATGTTGAGTATTTGGGGATTTGGGGATTTGGAGATATAGAGATATTGATATTTGGGGATTTGGGGATGTAGACATTTAAGCATTTGGAAATATAGAATTTTGAGGATTTAGGGATTTGTTAATTTGAGAGCTTGAGAATAGAGAAATGAGAAAATATCAAGATTCAGGATACTTGAAATTCGGGAATTTGAATATCTGACCATTAGGAATTTGCGGCTTTAAAACTGGAAGAGTAAACCTAAACTAAATGCACACATCACTGCATTAATTACTACCAATCATTCAAAATAAATCATCAAGAATTGAAAATGAATCTATATCGATCTTTTAGGTTCACATTTCCATCGAAGATAAAAGAACGGCATCAATTGGCATAAACGCGAGGATAGGTCGGCTAAGGCGTACACCAAAGCCACGTGGCGTGCGCGCTTCTGTGATTGCAGAGTTCGCCCCGTCATTACGTGACCTCAGCGTGACCTTTTCACGAGAGGACTTCGAGGTTCATGCCGGCCATGTACGTGCATGTACACAGCTGCACCGGCCCACGTGATATCCTGGAGATACTGGAACGCGTGTTCCAAATCGTGCATTGATACAGGCTTGCACGTGGTCTGCTTGCTAAATGCGGTAACACGTGAACGAATATTATGCGACCCGAATATTGTTGTACGAGGACAGTTTGGAATTTTTGGCGATGTTCTTAATTTTTAATATTCACCTCTTAAGTTTAGTTAGGATTTGAAACCTAAAAGAACATCCATATATTAGGGATCATATGTGTTCATTTGTAGATTCACTATTTTGGGGATGAAATAATTTTGAAATTAATATGAAGTTCAATTAATTAATATTTTTTGTGATCAAGATTGTACTGTATATTTATTTTATGTTTAATATGTACAATTAATTAAATGACAGTTCTTTTTGAAGGAACATATACATGTGTGTACATATACATATATGATGTTCTCATCACACTCAAAGTTTTAATGTCATATAATACATACATAAACATATATATATGAATTTAATCTGAAGAATGTACAATCTTAATGAACGTTTAAAGAACTATGTTAAATGATGTAGGTTAATCAAGATAATCAAAAAATGTCAAAAGAATTAAGAACACTGAATATATGTACATAAGAAATGATAATCCTTGTTCTCAGAAACGTGATTAATGAATTCACAAATTAGTATCGTCGCGACAAACAGTCCTATGAAAGCCACACACGAGCAAAAATGAAAAAAAGGAGAAAGAAAAAAGGTTAGCCATTTTCATCGACAACGTAACCGACAGTCAGAGTCCGCCATTAACATAAGATCGTCAAAATATGCAAGACAACGACTGGACCATCGAAAGAAGCGTGTATCCTAATTAAAGAAAATTATGCAACCGACGATCAAACGGTGGTACATTAATTCCCGCTAAACGCTGCCGTTGATTATAATTTTAAATCAGCGACCGTAAATTTCGCCGAGCGACCAGGCCGCCTCATAAATCACAATCGGATACAAATTGACCGTATCCGCGGGACCCAGCTACCCCTTTAATCACCCCATATATACGAAGATAATTTCAATGCAGTTCGAGATGTTGCAACTTTTCTTTTGTTCAGAAATAAATTTTGTGGAAATTTTTAATTTTTCAGATTTTCAGATTTTTGAGTTTGTTAATTAGGAAAATTGGAGTTTGTGGGAGCTGAGGATTGGGATTGGGAAATTTGGGAAAATTTGATTTGAGGATTTGGAGAAATTGGCGTTTATGGGATTTGGAGATTGGGGAGCGGGAAATTTGGAAAAAGAAGATTTGGGAATTTGAAGACTTCAGGATTTGGAAATTTGAGAATTTGAGTTTTTGGGAACTGATCAATGGGGACTTGTAGATTTCGGGATACTTCAGAGATTTGAGTATTTAGAATTTGGAAATGTGAAAATTTGGAAATTACCCGAGAGTAACAAACTAACAAATTGAGAAAGGAAAGAAAACCATTAAATCACCAACTGTTCAAATCTCTCTTGCTATATCGCCAATTCCTCCCACTGCACAAACCCTCATTACTATGGAACAAACTAACGAACCGCAATTTCTATTTGTTAAATAACAAAGAGCAATAAGAAGCGTATCTAGAGGCTAGAGTAGCAGAGGTCGATAAAAGGTGGAAGGAATAAAAAAGGGGACCAGGGGTACGGCACGACTACCGCATCGGGACTCGAGTGCATTTGTTTGCCGTTTCCATGAGTTTCGAGCTTAAAAGCGTGCCGACGAAACCGACTTCGCGGATATCCTATCTCGCGCAGCGATCTCTCGGCGAAGATTTTTGCCGCAGTGACCGCCTGCGCCAGCAGGAATGCGTTTACGCGCTCCTGCCTCCGAGTAAATCTCGTTAAAGGCTTCCCGACGATCAAGGCCCGAGAGCGGGAGAAGAAAAAGTGTCTATAGGCGTATAGCGGTAGGTATATGCATAACAATTTCGCAGGAGGTTTCATGGGCCCAGCTGAAAGAGAAATTCACCCGAGGGAGATGGTAATCTGATGTTGCGTTATCGGGGGAATGCTGTGAACAGAGGGAATTATCTGACCTCTCACTCGCTCCGTCTTTCTCTCCTCGCTGTAATTTAGTGTGTAACAGTCGCTGATATACGCGAAGAATAGTCGGTTGCATGTTAGGTATGATGATTAAACAGATACGTTTATGTGTGTGGACAGTTCAGGTGGCAGATACGATATTTTTGATGAGAGGTAGCTGAACAATTACTTACAGGATTACTTGGGTTACTATATTGCGAAATGTGTCGAGCTGTAATAGAGGTACAGTTAGAAATTTGTACCTTCAGATCTTTATGTGCCAGATTTTCTACATTCTTGTATCTCCTAATTACTACGTTTGTACGTATATAAATCCCTATGTATCCTTTCTAAGGTCTACAAATTCTTACATTCATACATGAATATTGAAGTTACTAGCGCTCTATATTCTTATGATATATGGGTATACCAATCCTTGTGTCTCTGAATCTCCAAATCTCCAAAATCCTCACGTCCCTAGATCACACATACCCATATTCCCAAATTCCAATGTTCTCAGATCTCCACGCTCCCAGATACCCGTGTCTCTAGGTCCTCACATCTCCAGATCCCCACGTCCCCAAATCCTTACATCCCCAGATCGTCATGTCCCCAGATTCCTACGTCCCCAGGTCGCTACGTCCCCAGATCCCTCATTCCCAGATCGTCACGTCCCCAGATCCCTACGTCCTCAGATCCCTACGTCGCCAGATCTCTACATTCCCAGGTCGTCACGTCCCCAAATACATAAGTCCCCTAATACTCACGTCTCCAAACCCCTACATTCCCAAATACCCACGCCCCTAATACTCACGTCCCCAAATCCCCATATCTCCAAATTCCCACGTCCCCAAATCTCTACATCTTCAAATACTCACATCCTCAAATTCCCGCGTCCCCAAGTACCCACATCCCCACATCCCTACGTCCTCAAATTCCTAAGTCCCCAAATTTCCTACATCCCCAAATCCCTGCATCCTCATACTCCTATATCCCTTAGTCCCCATAACAGTAATGGTGCCAACAACCATAAATAACCTTATAAGTTATGACCATTTCGAACATTCGTCCAACCGATCATCCAATCAACGTTCAGTCTAAATTCCTCAATTATCCAGCGATAATTAGACTTTATACCTCTGTAAATTGCGCCACGGTGGCGACCAGCCGCGAACGGAGAGAGTCAGCCGAAAGACAATGGGGTTCTCGGGGAACAATGGCTGTCTCGTACTCGGTGCACGGTTCAGCGCTATAAACAATACCGTAGAGAGGCCCGGCTGATAGGGTCAGAGGGTCAGCCCCTGTGGGAGCTCATGACTCTCTTTACTCCTCTTCATCCACCTCTTCCAGGGACCCACCTCCGCCTCCGCTCTGGCAGGTTCTTCCTGAACGAGGTCACGAAATTAATTTTTCCTTTCTCACATAAGAGGGACGACCACTTCGCGATGCTCTACGGGCATCGTTCGCCCGTTTGCTACCATGTTGTGCCTCGGTCTACGATTGCGCTTGCATGTTGCGGGTGTAATTATAATTGTAGCGATCCGTGCTGCACGTCACGGTGTGCTTAACAGTCGGAAAGTACTCGTGGCTCACGGTTTTCGTTCCTTCGGGGGAATTATGTGCAAGATATACGATGCGCGTTGTATGAAGATGAATCGGCAATTTTATGTTTGGTCAAGGTCTTTGGGGTCCACGTGTGGACATGGTTCACATGTTTCCATAATTTTTAATGGAACATTCACATTCAAATTTTAACTTCAATTTTTAATGCTTCATTGTACATGTTCATTAATTGGTATAAGGAGGGATAATGGACATCTAAGGACACGTTTACCTTCACTTATCACATATGTAGGTTTGCTCTCTTTTAGATTCAATAACTAATATGTGTGGATATTCGCTTGCTGCATATTTGGAATATTTGCGCAATTTATTTTGTTCAAAATAAATTCAACTTAACGTTGTTCAATAAGTTCAATCAATTCAAGTAAAGTAAAATTACATAAAGAAGTTTTATTCTTGTAAGCGTATGAACGTCATCCCCAAATGTACGATATTAAACTGTCAGTGCACACGTTTCTTTTGAAAGGGGAATGTATCAATTTGAAGCTGAAAGAGAAATTCCTGGAAGAGTACGGCATCGGGCAAGCAATCAATATAAACAGAGGAAACCCTCTCCCTGCTTCCCGTCCGTAATAAAAGGCTTGTTCGCGGAGCGGAAAAATAGGGTAGCGTGCAAAGCGAGGAAGACAGCGTAAAAGTCTTCGTACATACATTGGCACAACCGCATCGACGACATAATCACAGTGATCGACGTAACGTCGGCAAAAGTAGAGACTCCGGTGTTCCTCGAGGACAAATCCCATCCTTCTTCAACTTTCATCCCTCTCGGATAAATTTCTCCCCTTTATAAATGCGCGTATGTGTGTGTGTCGTGTTTTTCTTCTCGGCGTTCTATCGTGCAGCTGCGCGAGAACGTATTTCTGGTGCGAGGCGATGTTCCAACGACGAGTTTGAAAAGCGGCGTCGCGGCCTACCTCTAATGACAATGTAGATGTGAATCAACGTAATGATAATGCGTGGCTAGGCCGACACGCTGCACAAGATACACGGCCCGCGAGCGCATCCGTGCGTAAATCGCGGCCCGAGTGACGGCCAACCTGTTGACGTGTCACGAGATGCGTTTCGGACCTTCGATTTCCTGTAATCATCCACTTCGTCTTTCATCCTCGTCCCTGCGAGTTCTTCTTTGCTCCCCTTTTCTTCGAATCCCGATCGTTTCGTGCTTCTTCGTATCCACCTTGAATCGTGAGGGACCGTCGTTTGGATCAAACAATTTTTCTGACCGTTTTATGTTTGCTTTTAGTTTGCGAACGCTGTATCTTGCAATTACGGGCAAATCGTGTACCCGCAGCGGTTAAGGATAGTGCTATGAAGATAGCAATAAAGATTCTTCGGGATTTGAAGACTTTATTCGTGGAGATTTTACGAATACGGTTTACAGTTTATACGATTTAGATTATGGAACTTTTAGGTTAGTAGGGTACAAGTTTCAGAATTTCAGGATTTGGGTAGCTGAGAATTCGGAATTAGCTTGAGAAAATTAAGAATTGGTGTGCTTTAATAGTTGAAGGCTAGGAAATTTGGAAATTAGGAAATTTATTTGGGGATCTGGAGATTTGAGGGAATTTGGAAATTTTAATTTGTGGATTTAAAAGCTAGATGTGGGAAATTGCAGGTTTGGCGACCTAAGTATTTTGGGAACTAACAATATCTGTATTTATAGATGTAAGTAATTGGAAGTTTGTGAGTTTGAAGGCAACAGAATTTTTCAATGTAAAAATATCGAAGGTTAAATTGTTTTGAAACTTAAAAATGTTTGAGAATTTCAAATCTTCAAATCCTCGAATCCACAAATCTCTAACTCTTCCAACTAAAAATATAGCCATCCACCACAACCAAAATTAATATATCACACTCAAGACACATCGTTTCTAATTATAACGACTAGTCAGCCGCGCACGAAATGTGAGCTAGATCATAAAGCCGTGAAAAGAACGAGACGAATCTGAATTTCAACGCGTGAGGTCGTTGCATCGCAACGATCACGAATCCCCGGTTGCATAACCACGGTTGGAATCAATCAATTTAAACTGGTGAAGATGCAACGCGTCTTCGATCCAGTTTTCATGCGATTCGCTGGCGGAATTTCATGTTGCGTCAACGCTTCACGACCCCACGTAGCGAGCCATTAACCCTAGTCCCTAGTAGGAACGTACACCGTTTGAAATTGCGCCTTTAGTTTAATTATAGTGAAAGTTCAGCGGCGCGTGTGTACGCAATAATCTTGTCTCTGTTACGGAGAAGACCACGTGTCTTTGTTACCACGCGACTTCGGTCCTTTTCTTTTAATTGCAAACGTTCCAATTACCAGACGTGTTTTCTTAACGTCCATCTAGCGAAATTCGCGGAATCCGTCGTTCCGTTGAAAACGATCGGGACATTCCACGATTGTTGGCACAGGTGATTTTATACGGTCGTAAAGGGACTTTGCTTGAAGTAATTATAGAAACGTAATTGAAAATCGCTGTACACTAATGAGTCGAAGTTTGGATATTTTCGTTGACAGTTTCTGAGGTTAGATAGCTGAGTATTTTATATATTTGTGGTATTCGATGTTTACAAATTTGATAAATAATGTTACATATTAACAAGGTTACAAACGGATGATTTATAAATTCATAAATTGACAAACTTGCAGATCGACGAATTAACAAATTTAAATGTCTAAATTTGAAAATGTAGATGTCTTCAAATTTAGACATGTGAAATTACATTTCCTAGTTCGTAGAGTTACACATCTCTACAAAAAAATTCCCAATTTAAGAACATGAAATGTAGAAATCTCTTTCCATCAACTCATCCTAACGTAAAAACCTCGTATGCGCAAACGTGGGTAAAAACATTCGAAACCAGTAATAAACACTCGAATAAAATAATGATCCCGTGCAAAATAATAATCAAGGACTAACGATCCGCATAAATAAGAAATCCTCGCCTCGGAATCATCAGTAACGCTAACAAAACGATCAGTATAAATCAGCAAAGAGACTCTAATTCATAACCAAGAGAAAGCTCGGACGATCAAGCGCAAGTTTTCTTGTTTCGCGCGGCAACGACGGTTCTTGACATATGCAGTGAAATAAACCACGGACATGTTGCGATCGCGAAGCGTAACAGATCATGACATTAATCGCGGATCATATTCTCGAAGCTCATGCAACTCCCTTATTATCCATTAAGATCAATCATTGTTTTTACCAGCACGGTTGATAGACAGTGTTAGCCGGTAGTTGGCGAACAGCGACAAGAGGATGACCGATCCGCGACTTTCATCCGACGTTGTTCAATATCCTTCTTGCACTTTCTACATTCCAGCATCGCCGGTTCACGCGCATCGTCGATTACGCGGCAATAAACCGAGCTACACGCTTTTTGCCGCCGTGGATCCGGCTTGATTAAGTTTTTCGCGTTATGTAAACAGTCGGAGGTGGATACATTGCACGGTAGCAGGGCGAACTTTTTGTTCGTAAACGCGAAGATGAGTTATACCGTCGGCTGACACGGAGGATGAGGATGAAAGCATCCTGGTAATAGCTGCGAGAATTTCTGAGCCTTGTAATGTGAATCAAACGAAGTCCGCTTCGATACTCGAGCGTTTTGAATAAGTGTTTTTGTGGCGTGCTAAGAGGTTTCATAATTAAGGTGCCTTGGTGTAAGCCAGCGAACAATTTTTCAGTAAGGGGACTTTACATAAGGATCGTGGAATGGTAATGGCGAGCCGATCAAGTTTTCTGCGATAGTGATTTGCTTATTTGCATGGTGGTAGAATTATTCTTCAGATGTGATCTTAATTTGAGTAGGGTGATAGAATTGCTTTGATATATGACTTCGTCTAGGATGTGAAGAAGGTGGGCACAAACGTGTGACATATGTTATGGGATTTAATTAATTTTTAAAACTTCAAAGCGTTAATATTCTAGAGATCTGAAGTTTCGGAATTCTAATATTTCAATGGTCATCGTGTTGTAAACTTTCATACCTCTAAACTTTCAAAATTTCCAAGTTCCAATATTCTCATGTTCTAACATTTCCAAATTTCAACATTCCCAAGTTCCAACATTCCCAACTTCCAACATGCTCAAGTTCCAATGCTGCAAGGTTCCACACATCAAAAGTTTCAATATTCCCAAGTTCCATAGTTCCAGTATTTTCAAGTTCCAACATTCCAAGGTTCCTAAGTTCCAAAGTATCAAAGTCCCAAGATACCAAAGTGCCAAGGTTCCGAATGTCAAAGTTCTCAACATCCCAAAGTTCAACAGTCCCAAAATTGCAAAGCTTCAATGTTCCAAAATTCTGAAGGTTCCAACATCCCAAAGTCCAACTTTTCTAAGTTACATCACCCCATCATCTCATCGGTCCCAGATCTCCAACATCCAAAACCCCCACACAGACTAGTAACAGACAGTACAAAAATTCGATACTGATATTCACAAAATGAGTACCCTGTCCACAACCCCAATTTTGAATCCACACGAAGTTGACGTTTCCCAGTTTTAAAATCCTACAAGGTGCTATAATCGTCATCGCCAGAAATCTCACAAGGTGAAAAGTCTCCGAGAATCAAGGTAACTGATCAGCGAGCACCCAACCAAATCTGATCAACGATTACGCCTAAGCGAGCGATGGAACGCGCATGCCCATCAAATCGGTTCTTGAAATCCGTTCCCCGGTAATAACCACCTTTTTCAAGGATCGTGGATCCTTGAAAGCCACCTGGTACACGCCGATTTACCATCCTTCTATTCCCGCGACGAGCACCGGGTCCGGGCATTCTAACGTCTTCGTCGGGGCCCAGGCGTGCCCCGGCGTCGGAGCGGATGCTTCGACTCCGAGATATCTCTCGAAAATGGCCCGAGGCGTTGTTCCAGGAAAGGTGAAACTGGGAGGATTTTACAGGAGGATGGTCGAGAGCGACGCACGCGCCGGGGGCAACCAGAGGCTCGCGCTCTGTAATCACTTTTCCCTCTTTCTCTTCGTCTTCCTCTTCGACCCATCTTCTTCTTCCCGCGTGCACAATGCACACGTGTGCTCGCGTAGAGGGGGCTGTCCACACTAGCACACGGGGCTCCTCGTGTGCTGCATGCTAATTCCGGACAGGAGCATACGGATACGGATGCGTGCGCGTGTGTGCACGCACGCGTGAGCGGGATCGAGGGAAGATGCACGACACGCTCACGCGTACCGTTCTGCCAGCCACACATCTGCGTAATTGTCCCCGCCGGCAGCATCCGACCGTTCTGTCGGACATGCTCTTATCGTACAGGCTCGCTCAAAAGTGCATTTTCGTGCGATTTCTGGGTAATCGACGCGCCCCGTACTTGAGTTCTCACACTTCGGCCGACAGAGGCGCTTTACATGTGCACGGAAAACATATGTCTCACGTGGCTGTCTGTGTGCACGTGCACATACGTAAAAACATAGCAATTTGGAAATTTAGACATTCAGAATTTGGGAATTTGGCGATTTGAACAGTCTAAACTTGGAAATTTGATTAATGGATGTAGAAGTTGGAGAATTTGGAGATTTGGAAAGTAGTAAATTCAGAAGTTGGGAAGGGTAAGGATATAAAAATTTAGAAGTGTCGAAATTTGGATGTTTGTACATATGCAAGTATGTATAGAATATACAGTATTATGTAATGTATGTAATTTAATGTAGTATGTAATGTAACATATCATGTACAATATATATAATAAACTCTAATATAAAAAATATAACAAAGAAGTCTTACATAATATGTGAAACATATACTACGATGAATATTTCAATATTACTAATAGCGATGCACTTAAACTTTCAAAATCTTAATAAATGATTATCGGTTTGATTTATCGACGGTAATTGAGTTATAAATAGACAGGAAATAATTGAAAAAATCATCTTCCTTCAGTCTGACAGACTTGATAGAATCTTTGATCTATTAAATCTGGCATTGTCATAAATTCAATGAAACTCATGTAGGAGTGGTTGTATCGTATTCAAAGCGCAGTGGAATCTGTTGCGGAAGATTTATCAGGTTGTTATGGCAGCATTTATCTAACAGGATAGTGGATAATTTAGTCCTACGTACGGAGGTGTAATATTCTGATTACATATTGTGATCCAGAGCGTAGGTCGATTTGTGGGATGTATCTAATTGATAGTTTCAAACAAATTTACAGGCTACCGAGTGAATTGGAAATCGCAGGAGGTAAGCGAACGAGATAAAGCAAGGATCTGAATGTTAAATAATCAACTCTGCTATAATATACGATCATAAATCTGCCGTTTAAAACGCTAATTGTCGTTGAACACACTCGAACGAACCAATTAAATCTCGGGAATGTTAAACTTGCGAACGATTAGATAATTGAATTGGTGATCGGTAACATCGGGAAAAAAATTTCTTGAAATATTTTCGCGATAGTCTGCGCATAGTTCGTATCTTCGAAATCATAAAAATAGATCCAAGTAGCAGCTAATGAATTCGAAAGCGCTCATTATACAGAAATAAACGTAAAACTCGCTTAGATAATCTGATAATTATGTCGTTGCTTTTAAAATATAGCTTGCAATAAAGATAATGAAATATTACACGGGATTACATTATCTTGTAGCTGTATGCAATTACATTTTTAATTATGCATGAAACGTCATTTGCAAAGAGTCAACGTGTGCAATAATGTGCTGGACAAATTTATAAATACTGAAATTCTTATAGCTTGTAGCATACAAATCTTACAATTAACATATGACTGCAAATTTTATAACCCTACAAAATCTTTATAATAGACCTCGTGTCTACATATGAAATATTGTTAACAAGCATAAGAATCTTGAAAATTATAATTTGTTAAACTAGATCTCATATGAAAACCTTAAAAGAATTTGCTTAAATAAATTTGTGGGAACCTGGTTCCTCAAAATTCATTACCCCTAAATAATGTTGATTATTGCCTAATAGTTCTGATAATGTAAAATTTATAAAAACTCTCTCTCTATAAAAATTTATAAAAACCTCCCATAAAAACTTCCAAATTTCCTTACGAATTATTAAAGTACAACTTAGAAAAATAACCCCGTAGCCACCCTATCCAAGAATTCTGCACCCTCCGCGATACTCAATCCAAAATAAATGATTCTTATCACATCGATAACAGGTATGATAGTCAGGCAATAATTTTCAGCAGACTACCTAATGGATCCATGGTTATCGAAAACCGCCCCCGCCTGATTTAAAAGCTTCCGCAGGACCAAAGCACGTTATCGAGCCCCAGGTATTCTAAACGAGTTTTGGATTCTCGTGAGTATTCCTAAGTATTCGATGGGTTGGGTAACTACCAGCTAACACTGTCTGCATAATTCCTTCGAGCCACGTTAGCCCTTCTTGTGGGTCCTTTCGATCGCCCCTGGCCAAGACACAGAACCTTAACGATCGCCGTTGCGTGATTTATTTTTGGAAATCGCCCAGTCGACGCGCCTTTAGATAAGAACACAACGATGATGATCCCTAAAGATCGATCCTGAGACCCGTGCCCGGAAGCAGTGTCTAGGATACTTTTACAAGGTTTAACTGCTCATCAGTAGGATCTTCTACCTCTCCTGCGATTTACGGCAGGAAAGAAAATTGTAGGCTGTTTTTTGGATTTTTAGTGTGGGAAGTAGGATAAGAACGTTGTTTTGAAGGTTTACACTTGTAGAATTTGGAAATGTTAAAATCTGAGAATTTTGGAGATTTGAAATTTTTTCACTTACTTTAGAAAGGTTCAAATTTCTGGATCATTGAAGTTTTCAATTTTTAAAGCCTCATATTCCATGAATTTCCACATTTCCAAATTGTTATTACCAAATTGTTGAGTCTCCAAGTCCCCAAATTTCTAGCAGTCAAATTACCTGAAATTTCCAAACCCCTCTTCCCCAAATTCCTAAATCTTCAACAGACCATTTCCGCAAATTTCCAAATCTTCAAACTTTCAGACCTATAAATTCCCAGACTTTCACATCGCTAAATCCTTAAATCACCAAATTCTCTAACTCTCAAATTTTCCGATGTTCGACCAAACTTCCAATAGCATTCGAAATCCCCAAAGTCCTAAATGAATCTCCTAATCCCCTCAATGAATCCCTGAATCCTGTAACATAGAATCGCCCTATTACTAAATCCGCTGAGAATGATCCTGTATCATTCTCCCCGTTCCACAGCGTTGCCCACGTCCCCTCGAGTTAATCCGCGAGCACTAGATGTGGCCATCACCTCCATAAACCTACTGCAAGTGCCAATAAACATATTTCGAGTCGCGTTTGCAATCCCGGTAGTGGTATCACGCTTTACACATTGTCTTCCATCGTAGAGCATAATCCGTGCCATTTCGAACGACAAACGCAACACCGTACGCCGTTAATCAAGCAAACCCATAAACGGCCGCTCGATCGAGAGAGAGAGAGAGACAGGTACCGGCAATAATCTCGCCCCGTAGACGGTATAAATTTTCCATAAAACGCGGCGCCTAATTGAAAAATCTCCGATAGCGATGCATCATCCTCGCTTTCTAAATTATCCTAGCCAACTCTGGCAGCCAGCTCCGCGAACGTGTGCACGAGAAATGACGCATTAACAGGCTGAGACAGCATGATCACGAGCTCACGATCGCGGACCCAAGAAGAGATACAAGGCTGACTTATGCGCTGAGACAAACTGCACACGTTTCTGGGCGGCCGCGAGCATCCTTCTTTCCACTCCACGGCTTCTTCCTTTTCTTTTCACCGTGGCAACATGTGTTACGATTTCGACATGGCCGGGGGCCCGGCGATCTCTGCCGCGTTTCTAAATCACGGCGTCGCCGTATTCGTCGCCGTTGCTCCCATATATCCACGGAAATCGAGCCAGGTCGCCGTCACGATTACCTCATTGTGTTCATACTAATGGGAGATCGATACGCCGATCGGCTGCTCACCGTGTGCCCGGGCTGCAGGTTGCCTCGATAGTCACCAATGAGATTTTTTTCGGCAGCCTGTATTGTGATGCAAACTCACGAGATGTCTGATGCTGTGATGGAAGGTTAGAAGATTTGTTAGGTTACCTTTAGGTTCTCTACCTTTACAATCTTCATCTATTCTCCATGATAATTTGTTAGGTTAGTGTTTGGTTCTCTACTGTTACGTTTTTTCCATTCTTGATGGTAAGACAAAAATGTTGGTCCACGAGATATTTTAAACTAATACTATACTTTCGTTACATTTATGTTGATGATTTTGATTTGTTAGGTTAGGTCTAGATTCTAGACTGATACATTTGTAATGTTCATTTGCTTTGAATATGAATTTCATATGTAGTCTATCTTTTATTTTATTCAAGTATTATAAATAGAGCTGTTCTCACTTATTTTGGACATACAATAGTAACTAAATACGAGATAAACATTGGGGCTAAAGATGGCGCCATGGGAGCAATGTACAAGAACAGTCTTAATCACCTCTAAACTTTAACAAACTCTCTCTATAACGATTCCCACTATGAATACAATAATGAATAGATACAATAAATATATGTATAGTTACTATAGATGATAGGACTGTATAAACATTTCTATTACAGACCCACCATGAAAAGATATAAAACACTATCAAACATGGTGAGCCTGGTGCAATATACAAAAATGCAACGCAGCCTGTTCAAACTTCAGCAAACTTGACTTGCAGCAATTTCTACCAATAGCAACCAAATACAAAGACCACATAAGCGCCAAAGATGGCGCGACCACAATATACAAAAATGAAACTCAGCCTTAACGTTAACAAACTTGCCCTACAATTTCTGCCTATCATAGACGCACAATAGTAAGCAGATACAATGAAAACAGAGCAAGATACCAAAGATGGAGCTAGGAGAATAATATACAAAATGAAATGCAGCCTTAAACACGTCCAAACCTTAACAAACTTGCCTCGCAGCGCTTCCCGCCTACCATAGACGCACAATGGCGAATAGATACAATGAAAACACACATAGGTGCCAAAGATGGCGCGAGAAGCGCAATACACAAGATGAAGCGTAGCGTTAAACACACTAAAACCTGAAGAAAATAGCCCTGCAGGCACTCTCGCCTACTCTAGGCACACAATGGCGGATAGATACAAAGAAGATATACATAGGTGGCAGAAATGTCGAGGAAAGAGGAGCGGGTAAGATGAAACGCAGAGCACCTAGCGGTCTGGTTACGTCTGCCAGGGAAAGTCTGCAACTCTCTGGTCGACACATCGAGCAGGTAATAAATCTTCGGCACACTCGGAGGTGGAGAGCTCGTCTATTCGGTCCGCGGTTCCGCTTCGTCTCTACGTTCGCTTATGACAATCTGTTCTCTCAGACCGGCGAACACGGTTTCTGTGATCGTCGCTTGTCGCGCGGATTGCGCTCGCGTGCGATCCTATTATTGCGACAGACACTCCAGGGTGAAACAGGGATGGTATAATACGATTGTGAGCTGAACAATTTGTTAACCCCGTGCACTCGCGTCACTCTTTTTACACTTGAGCCGGTAATGAACGAGATTTATTGTCCCCGTCGATTAAGCTGCTTCTACCACGAGAGGCTTAGGAAACTTGCGGTTTCTTCATCGGGATTTATATCTGGAGCGATATCTGGATAATTCGCTAATATTTCAAACCCCATTTTTTCAGAGAAAGTTGTTCAGAATGTTACACTACTTGTGAGACGATCTGTATGACCCATACTCGAGGCAGATTATTTGAACCATAGGATCAAACGAGACTTACTGCACTTAGTTTATATTATTATGGGAAAATTTAAAATAAGATTCGTACAAAATACCAAGCCAAATGATACTAAAGGATCAACATCATAATTCTTGTAATGCACGAATTAAATTAATGTCACGAAATTCAGGCAATGGGATTGTAATCAAGAGGTAGGACGAAAGACAGAAATTGCGGTTCAAGCAAATTTCACGTAATTACGATACAGTCCGGAGATTCGTTCAGCGGACTAATTCGATCCCACAGTATAATGACTTCATTCAAACGCGTTCGTCAGAATTAATCGGTGAACTAATCACGCAAGCTTCGTTTGTCGCGTTCGTGTTGCAGCGTGCATTTATGCAATCGATGCATTCAGATGATGAAAGATAAAGCGAGCGAAAGAACGCGAAACGAACGCGTCACGATCTTGATGAAATTCTCCGTATCAAGGTAATACACCTTCGGCTTTTACTTAACACCGTGGAAAGTCCAGTTAAGGGGATTTTATTGAAAAATAGAAACAGACCAAGGAATTTCGTTTAATTGCAACACTGTGTTCGGTAACGTTAGAAGTTCAAAAGGTGAGTCCGAGCTAATAAAAGTGTTGCGTCACTTGCTAGCCAGCCTGAAAGGATCTATTGTTTCCGTTCTGCGTTCTTAACAAAAATTCGCTTTTGCCTTTGTAATTGCATGTCCGATGCGAATCCAGCGTTTACCGGACCACGTTATTTCTTCATGGTCCGAACGATACTGCTGACTCGGACGACCATTACGAATTAAATTTTCCTTGATGGAGCCAGATAAAAATTATGGATGGAGGAATGATGATTTTTATTTTTGCGCGGTATTTCATTTAAAATGAACCTTTACATTCATTCTTAAATGAAGGATGGTTAATTGAATGCCTTTTTAAAGTTCGATTAAGTTAGATTGTGTAATTTGCAATTGCTCCCAAATTGTTAATGGACTTTTCACTTCCTTTTGATGTAAAGTTGAAATCTGTTTCTAGTGATTTTTTTATGGGACATATTTTTAATACAATAAAAATTACTGTATTTTGTAACTTCACAAATTAAAGTTAACTATAGGTCAGAAAATGATGGACACGATTTTTACAATTTTAATAGAAGTATCCAATCTAGCGAAATGAGGATTGAAGTGATTATTTTCACTATTTACGAGAATGGTTAAAGAAGCGAGTAATTGTGAAGTACGTGAGAATAGAATGAAGCACATTTACGCGATGACAAGATGTTTATCTCAGCAGCGTCTTACTTGCTAAAACTGGTTGGAACAAGAAGAAATACATCCCCTTACAAAGGCAAGAGAAGGCTATCTTGTTTGCATTCAACCAGCCAACTAATCAGATGGATCTTCTCCACGAAATGCTCGCCTTGGCTATTCTTTGAATCGTTCAATCTAATAAAACTACAATAAACTGAAGATCAGATACTCTACGATCATCAAATATTGTTCACTGCAAATTGATATCAATTTTTAATTATTTTCGCTGTTAACGATGCTTGCGAAATATAATTTGGTATTCATTTATACTCCTCCTGTCTTGTAATCAAAAATAACCTTTTTGAAGTTTATGAATATTCTTATCGTTCTTTTTATGATTTTTTCAGAAATCTTTCACGTGACAGTCAATGCAATGAACGACCCAACATGTGACAAACAATCATGTACATGATCGTAACCTATCTTAATAGGTGACAGTCCATGTGTATATTAAAGAAGCTATAGATAAACAGCTGTGTATGAAAGTTGCAACGGAGCACCCTGTATATTGCAAAGAAGAGAAGCAGTTGTCCATGTGTTAAATGAGCTATAGTTTGATACATAGTCGCACGTAAAGTTTGAAGCGAATCCTGATACTCTAAGGAACAAAAGTGACAGACCATGTATTAGCTGTAGTTCGACACACAGTGTAAGACATCCTGCATATTCTGTGCATGACACTCCATGTGTTAAACCAGCTATAGCTTGATATACAGTTACATACAAAAGTTGCAATGGTACACCTTGTATACCCTGAAAAATAGAAGTGACAGACCAAATTTCAAATTAGCTATAGCTTAATACACAGTTGCGAAGATGAAGCATCCTGTACACCCTGAAGAAAAGAAGCGACACTAAACAAACTCCGTTAAACTATAGTTATACAATTGCATAGAAAAGTTGCAACACCCTATCCTAAAGAGAAACGCCAGACCATGTTTCAGAGCTGAACATACGTGTGAAGTTCGAAATGAGATCTGTGTATCCTAAGGAGAGACTGCACGTGTTAAACTAGCTACAGTTTGCTAAACGATCGCGCGTGAATATTGAAAGAGAACACCCTGTATACCCGGAGGAAGAGAAGTGGGTCGTGGCACGGGCGCGGTAGCCAGTCACGGCGAAGGTGAAGTTAGGTGGGGTACACACGATCCCATTCCTTCCAGCAGGGTAATGATAATTAATCCAACAGGGACCGCTCCTTTCAGCCGGACCTCTCTGGTCAACGTCGGAGGCGGCTGAGGTCAGCCACGAGACTCTTTCTTCTTCCTGTTTCTCGTCCACCGGCCTCCCCTTCTTCTTCGGCTTCTTCTTTTTCTTCCCATTAACCAATTAATAACGTCACCTACTATGGCGTTACCGTTCCGGTTCTCCTCCCTGTGTTGACCCTGGCGAACGGTACCTGCAGAGAGACTCGGGTTCGAAGAACCCTACCGTTCGGTCCAGCTAGCTGATTATAACCCTGCGGGACACGGTCACCGATGCAATTTCACCAGGTTCCCTACTTGCTCCGGTTCTTTAATGAGCGGACTTAGCCGTTGCTTAATTTGCGAAACCGTTCCTTACCTCCAGCTGGTCTTTCGTAGCTTAAGGCAGATCGGTCACTGTGATCTGCTCTGTCGCGTTGTTTTCACAGACTTTCTTGCGGTAGACTTTGGGATTTCGGGATACGGAAATTTTTTATATTTAGAAATATGATAATTTGGGTTCATGGAGGTTTAGAACTTTCAGTAACCGATACCAAAACCTCGTAAAAAGTTCTACGTATGTGGAAGTTTGGCGATTTGACATAGAAACGATTCGCATGTTCAAAAATTCGACAGTATAAGAGTATCTGGAAGTTTGCCATGCAGTTTAAAGGATCAGAAGTCCCGCTAAAAATGAAGAAAGAAGACAACCCATGCAAAGTGCTCTCCCTTCAAAAACATCACGTACCCGATATGAATCGACCATGAAGCAAGTTAGCAACTCATGTATCAAAGCACAAGACACGAATAAGCCTCGCAAGCCTTATCTCAAAATGAAGATCCTGATGCTTCCAATTCAGCTGCACGTCTATTGAGGCCCATAGCTCCTCTTCAGTGTCCATCGAAAGAGAAACCTCCGCATAAGTTCAGAATCGCATCTGGATTGACCTGGCCTGTTACCAGGGTCCATTTGATGGACCCTTCGGTTCCCGTGCGACAAGCAAAAAATCCGAGGGAGCATTAAAGAAGAAAGGGGGGACCAAGAGGCTTTCTCGAGCGGATCTCGTTTCCATCATCGTCTCGTTAAAAGCCATCGATCCACCGGCGGTAGCGTCGTCCAGTGACGCGTTGGAAATGCGGTAAACGAAGAGCCGCTGCCTTTAAAGGGTCTGTTGGTACCCGTATTGCCCCCCTTTCTTCATCGTCTGGCCACGTAGCTGCACGTCGCTCGTCCCTGTCGTATCGGAAGGTATCTGTGGATCCCTTTGGAGGCACGTTTCAGGCCGGCTTTAAAGTCGGACGTCATAGACAGCTGGTATCTTTATCGAATCGATTCGGCTGACAAACTGGAGGATACCGCAAGACGAATAGCCGATCTGCATGAGCTATGGAGTCGTGTGCATTGCGATTAGTCAGGGAGACTCGAAGTCCTCGTGCTCTAATGGGCATCGTTAGCCGTTCACGTAAAGCGGAGGAGCGTGTCGGTACGCGGCCGAAGAGGCAGCCGGTATCTCCGCTTCTAACTTGGACAACGCAACGAGCCACCGCAGCTAGTTCTTGATGAACGAACAGAAGCAGACACGTCCCGATCAGGCCAGAACGCGTGTACCTTCGTGCCGATCTACGTGTTCGGGGTGTCCTCGCTAATCGACCGATCGTCATCTTTACCTACACCGGTTACTGGAAACTGCGGATATGGCGATAGAATGCTACTTTCTACTGGGTCTTTTACTTTGAACCAACAATTTTTTTGGGCGGGTGACAATTATTACGATTGTGGGATACTTTAGGAATTGTTTCGGAAACTTGGAGTTTCATTTCAATTAGGTGATTAATGTGAAAGGGGTAGCTCAACAGTTGGTCCTACTGATGGTCATCTTTGTGGATACTTTGGAGCTAAAACTTTGGGAATGGTACTTTCTGACAATTTGAATGTTTTGATTGAGAGGACGATTTTTCTGATTATAGGATTTTTTAGGTACTTGCAGATTCACTTGAGGATTTTTATCGAGTTTTGTTAATTAGGTGATTAATGTGAAAGGGGTAGCTCAAGAGTTGGTCCTACTAATGGTCATCTTTGTGGCTACTTTAGAGCTAAAGATATGGGAATGGTGCTTTCTGATATTTCTTCTGAATGTTTCGTTTGAGAGGATGATTTTTCTGATTATACGATTTTTTAGGTACTTGCAGATTCACTTGCGGATTTTTATCGAGTTTTGTTGAATAGGTGATTAATGAGGACTGTAGTCAAGGATGGGATATAGAGTTGTAATCGATGTAATGGTACAATAGAAACGTTTGTATAAGATGGTAGGAATTTGAGAATTTCGAAAATGTGTTAAAAATTGAAATGAATAGACCGTCCTTGAATTCCAGATCTTAATTTCGCACGATCTCTCGCATCAGAAACATCTGATTTTCTCCAGTGGCACGCGATAGACACACCTGTGCCAATTTCCTTCGAATAGACTGCTCGGGTAGATATCTCGTTATCATTTAAGTATGATTACGAAACCCGGTTAGAACTCGTTCGTCGAATGATTGCGCGATGATGAGGCCTGAAATCACGAAACGACGTGGTTGTTTTAGACGCTAGACCCATTTCTTGATCCCTTCTTCTGCTTTTCAATCTGTTCAACGATATTTCTGCGAGCCGTTCTACTCTTTAGTTAGACTGTAGATGTATTCTCTGTTCGAGTTACGGACCTGATGAATGGCCAGCTATCGTGTTCCTTCTTTTCCTTTTAGTCTGAGTACACCAAAGATCCTCCCTCGTCTTGTGGGTGACAGATCTGGGTTGCCAACTTACGTCACCCACGTTTTTCTTCTTGTATATCGCTTTTATATTTTCCTTCGGTGTTTGTGCATGAAAGGGTTTCGGGTGAATGTGTTTGTGGCCTTTTGTTGGGAAGCTTGGTACAGAAATTTAATGTTCGAAGTATGCGGAATTGTTGAGAAGTTATGTTTCGAGAATTGGGAATAATCAGGATTGTTAGGTTTACTAAAATTGTGGATGTAAATACTTTTCTAGTATTTTTATACTATGTAGTATGAAGATGAATTTTCGAACAGAATGTTTAATATTACTCGATGACTTTCGTGAATTGTTAAAATTTGTCAGTAATAAAGTAAAATGCAAAATTTGTCAAAAAGTGTCCCAATACACGTTATGATAACACTTGATCCAGTAATTTCAAAGTAAATAAACTGAAGTTACAATAATAGTAAAGTGAAGAAATCAAAGATAGCTAAATCTGATTGCAGCATATTAGCAGAACATATAGGTACCGCAGAAATTACAGAAAGCAAACAAACTTCTACAGGAACAATTATCCTTGTTAAGAATCCTTTGCGATAAAAAGAGGATGAAAAATAGACAATATCCAAGAAGCAATTAACTCGATACCAAAATGAGCAAAGAAAATGAAATTGCTCCGTGAATAGCTATCGAAACTCGGATGTGCTCGTTGAAACCCAATTAAAGCCGAGGCTAATTGTAAGAAGAAGCTCGTGCCATTTAAAAGAACGATGGCTAATGATCGTGTTGCAAGTGTAACAAGGAGAAAGGCGAAAACAGTTTACGAAGGATCAACGAATAGCTCTACTTCCTTGATGATCTACGTCGATCATCGTCAACCCGGGACGGCAGAATGAAAATGCCGCATGGTAGTAACGCCCCCGCAGGCAACGCACGTTTTCTATGTACCACGATGATGGGGGTCCATCTTTGAACAAACTATGCTGGACTTTCGTGTCATGCTTGAACACCTAACCAATTATTAATGAATACGTAGTACGTCGGGTAATGTAAGCAAAACAGCCTCGGAACGGAAGCACGTTTTATGGGGTAAATTGACTTCTTCAATCATGGGAATTACTCGGACAAGGTGTTGTTGTTGATGGGATAGTTAGTTAACACCTGCAAACTTTGTACTTGATATTTCAAGTTTCGCTGGTGATTCTTTTTGCTCACACTCATATATCTTTAAGTTTCAGAATATTTAGATTTCTATAATCCGAAGGTTCCAAATCCCTAAATCCTCAAATCCCTAAATCCCTTAGCTTCTCAAATTCCTAGTCCCTCAAATTCTCACATTTCCAAATCTCTATATCTCTAAATCCCACTTTCCCCAATTTCCTATTTCCCCAAATCCCACTTTCCCCAACTTCCTATTTCCCCAAATCCCACTTTCCCCAACTCCCTATTTCCCCAAATTCCACTTTTCCCAACTTCCTATTTCCCCAAATTCCACTCTCCCCAACTTCCACTTTCCCCAACTTCCTATTTCCCCAAATCCCACTTTCCCCAATTTCCTATTTCCCCAAATTCCACTTTTCCCAACTTCCTATTTCCCCAAATTCCACTCTCCCCAACTTCCACTTTCCCCAACTTCCTATTTCCCCAAATCCCACTTTCCCCAATTTCCTATTTCCCCAAATTCCACTTTTCCCAACTTCCTATTTCCCCAAATTCCACTCTCCCCAAATTCCACTCTCCCCAACTTCCACTTTCCCCAACTTCCTATTTCCCCAAATCCCACTTTCCCCAACTCCCTATGTCTCCAAATTCCACTTTTCCCAACTTCCTATTTCCCCAAATCCCACTTTCCCCAACTCCCTATGTCTCCAAATTCCACTTTTCCCAACTTCCTATATCCCCAAGTCCCACTTTCCTCAACTTTCTATTTGCCCTAATACTCACTCCCAAATTCTCAAAAGTTCCATAAACCACATTTTCTCCCTTAATTACCAAAATTTCCCTAGATTCGCCAGCTTCGCCCTTGACTTTACTAATCCAGCACACCTGGAGAACATTTCACGAGACCTTCGAACATACCTGTTACGATAGAACATTCTACTTCGTCTAAATAATCGAGAATAGTAAAAAAGCACAAAGATCTAAGCATTCAGAGTTACATCTAAACGGAGATACAGATATCTGTGGCGCTATTTCAAGTAAGCATCGGCAGTAACTTAATCTGTGGCATGCACCAACAACGGCAACTACTGCTGGAAAGATGGGACTGGAAGATGTTTAGGGTAGAGAACCGCAACGAAGAATTTCATGAAAGCAAGAGCGTGCATCTGTGCGCTACCGTGCAATGCAAGGACGTTCCTTTTAAGGATGGAGCCACTGTTTTATGCACATGTTTCTACAATGGTGCACTAGTTTAATGCTGATACCGCGATGCACTCACTTCCTACTGCAAACTGCACCCGGGGATTGTTCTCTAAACACGTGTCGTGCAATATTATCGAGTCGTGGGTCTCCACATGTTTATTTGCCGGACAAAGGAAAACACGTTTTCCGACCTGGAAAACTTGAATGCGATTATTTTTGTTTGTGTACATCTGTCACGTATTACAGACACTCGATTATTTATCTTCTTAGACTTTGAAAATTTACAAAAATAGAATGTCCCAAAATTTATAACGAGTAGTATAATTTATGACAATATTCACAGTAGGATTATTTTGTATTATTTTAATAGGGAATTGACAAGAATTATCTGCAAAATATTTCTCAATTTTCATCTTATATTTCATTGTTCAATATTTTATTTACCTCTAACTAATGTAGCTACTTTTTTCCATAGAACAATTACCAAGACCCTTAATTAAAATATCCTATATACAAATTCTTTATAAAATAAAATAAATCAAAGTTGTGTTCACCTAACATGTATCAATTAGCACGATAAGTCCTTTAATGAATTGTACATAAATTTCCCATGAAATGAAGTTAAACATCAAAGTGTTATTTACTTAACATGTTCAATTAACTATCGCGATAAAATCTCTTAATTATAATAGTCCGCACATAAATTTTCCATAAAATGACGTTAGAAAAATTTTATCAACTTAACATGTACCCAATTAATTAGCACGGTCCCTTTAATTAAAACCTGCATACAAATTTCCCATAAAGTTAAAAGATATTTTGGTTCGACATGTTTCCACTTAATTAGCAAACGGGTCCCATAATTAAGCATCTCGTGTACAAATTTTCCATAAACCAAAGTTAAAAATCTACACTTTTTTCATCAGACACGTCCTCACTTAATTAGCAGGATAAACAGGTTCCATAATTAAAGTATCCTGTACCCAAATTTCCCATGGAACGACGTGAAAAATCCGAGATTTTTTATTCTAACGTGTGACTCTCTTAATTACCGCAATAAATAGATCGTTTAATTAAAGCACCCTGTATACAAATTGTCCATAAATCGAAGTTAAAAATGAAAGTTTCAATCGTTCAACGGGTACGTAATTAATTAGCATGATTTTTACGGGGGCACAATGGCGAGGCATTCGATCGAGTAATTTTCACGCAGTAATTAATTGAAAATTACCTAACAAAGTGTTTAATCGATTAATCGTTTAGGTTCATTTGCCGTAACGGAAGCCGCTTTCTATTTATCGTTTGTCTAGCAGAACGCTACACCGATCGCAGAAACGTAATTACAGTGGAACTTAACAGAACGACAGATCTACCGACACCTAACTAGGAGAACCAGTGAATTCAGCGGCACGATTCGTGACACCGCGATGGAAAAGGTTAACAGGCTCCGCCGCATATTCGGTTCAGAAGTTATGGTAAAATCGAACCAGTCCACGGCAAGAACCTGTTGCCGTGTCTAAAGATCGAGAGGTCGATAACACTCGAAAGAGCGGTGGTGGAATCTCGCCCGCGGTGTAATTAAGCATTGACCTATAACAACCTATAATTAGTTATGTTCCATCCAGCTGGATAGGGATCGATAAATCGCCCGATATCGGTTGGACACCCAAGCTTTCGTCGCTGCAAATTTCTGACAAGTACCGATTTGCTCGATGATCCTCGTTCCAAGAAGATAA
The DNA here is from genome assembly GCA_036983795.1 of Megachile lagopoda. Taxonomy (NCBI): domain Eukaryota; kingdom Metazoa; phylum Arthropoda; class Insecta; order Hymenoptera; family Megachilidae; genus Megachile; species Megachile lagopoda. The sequence continues at coordinate 6,298,226 of CM072797.1, read as the reverse complement.
CAACTGAATTAGGGTATACTATAAATTTTAACATTTTGACTGCCACGTCACCCACATATGAGTGATGCTGGAACTTCCATACGAATCTTGAGAAACTAGAAATTTGAGAATGCAGGAAGTTGAGAACCTAGAAATTTTTGAATTTAGGGATTTGAAAATCTAGGAATGTGGGGATCTAGGGAGTTTGGACCTAAAAATTTGAGAAACTTAGAATTTGGGGATCTAGGAATTTGGAAATCCAATTATTTGAAGATCTTAGAATTTGAGAATTGAAGGGTCCGGTATTTCTGAATTTTGGAATTTGAGACTTTAATAATTTAGAACTTCAGAAATTCAGTAACTTGATAATTTGGTAATCAGGTAATCTCGTAAAGTAATATAAAAATTGAAGAATTTAAGTGTGTTCAATATATAACCGCCCGATAAATGTCCAGATTACCGATCCCACCAATTGTGAAGTACATTTAAATTAATGATCCTAAACGACAGCAGATTAATCGAGCTCGTGACCCCCACAATTTTTCAATCACAACACCAACGAACGAAAAAAGTTGGTAAAGTCAAAGTACAAGAACGATTAGAATAAACCATACCGCAGCTTGACGACAACTGTAAGAAAAACCAGTTCAGAAGGCGAGCACACCAATCGATCATCTGAGAAACGAACAGTGAATCTGATAACAGGGTTACGGTTTTCAGTGAGTCCTACTAAAAGGATAAAAATGCATGGCCGAAGATATGAGACGGTGTAATTCAGTTTGTCGTACCTTAATGATGTATTAGCGCGATGGATCTGATACCACGTGATGAATCGTTTCTACAAAGCTCATTGAAGCTTTGGAACGGTCTTCGATCACTCGTTTAACGATCACAAAATTTAATTTAATTATTAGATGAATTTAAGAAATTTTACTTCAAAATTGAGGTTCAGACGAAGAGGTCCAAATCTGGAATACTGTTAGATTGATCTAAAAAGAAAAGTAGAAATGTTCAGTCTGTAAATTGAAAGATATAAGCACATGGGCATATTTAAAATGCTTATAAAGCAAACGTAAATAATTGTTAAGTTTACAATGGTCAGGGATGTAGTATTTATTTTTGAACAACTGCACAAGGATTGTCTGGATGTAAAATAAAAACATATTTGTCCAAAGCTCTTTTCGTTCCAACTTTCTTTTGTACTGTTAAATATACTTTGGAGTAGCTTAGGGATCTTGACATGTGTCACAAGTGTTATAATTCATGGAAGAAGGATAATCAAGTGATGAATTATAGAACTATGTGTATAGTTACTTGCACCTCAGGTCTCACTCAGGGACGCTCAGAACAGCAACCACTACACGATGAAATTCATCACCTATGACAAAATATTTTAATCTCAAGAATATAGTCTCCAGAAACTTCCTCCTTTATTGTCCAGCAAGAAACGTTTCAAGAAGGTGAAAGAAGTAAAACTACACATTCTACCAGACAGTCACATAAAATATAACATCTGTACTACCCGATCGACATCGTTTCTGCCTGAATCCCGTTTTCTAGCAATTCCAATTAAGGTAAGACTCCAACACCCTTAATACGAGTGTATAGAACTAGGCCATATTTAGGGTAGTTGTAATAATTAATAAAAGTATGGTCAGGGAATCAAGTTTGTCACCGCGAACGACCGCGCTAACGAGTAACCGGTGGATCGACGGTAGCCGGAAGAAGTGCTCACCGGTGTTAGCCGAAGAAGGGCAACGAGAATTATAGGCAAAGACAGCCAGTGGAACCAATAAGACGTTGATTGCGCCTCGGCTCCAGCAACCGGCTGTCGATATGGCGAACGCGCGTGTGCCTCGTATACACGTACGTGTCACGACCCTGGGCTCTTTCTCTTCCCTCCTATCCCCCCTTTCACTCCGGCAACGTTTCTACCTCTTTCTTCTTCGCCTTGTTTTGTTGCCGGCCAAAGCCGTAGGATATCGGCTTAAGCCTTAACTAGTCGGGAATATGTGGTAACCCGACGTTTAAGTCGAGGGCTTATTGAACCGCCACGTAGGAAACGTGAGTGATGGCTCGGGACTGGATCATATCGATCGTCGAAGAACAGGGAAACCGGCACGAAAACGCGGATACGTGGCTTCGAAACGGGTGGACGGTAATTGAAACTATCCGACGGAAACTGATGGTTTGTTTTTCTCTTGTTAATTGCCGACGAGATGCCCCGCCGTTGTATCTACCTAACCTTCTATGCAACTTATAACGATTTCGCATGCCTTATTAAGAGATCCACGTGGCGTAGACACCAGTTTGGTAGCGACTCAAATTGCCACAACATTTTAAGGTGTTCACTCTCTTGCTGTCCGCAAACTCTTCCTTTCATAAAATGACTTACATCGACTATTCTTTGTAACCCTAAATTGCATGTGAGTTTGCTTTTGTAAATCAGAGGGACATATTGCTATGTACATTTGGATATAAGATTTGCTTTTGTAAGTCAAAGGTGTGGTATTCATTGACTTTTTCTTGTAGCATCATGTACCTCATGTAGATATAATAGAATTTGCTTCCCTAAGTCAAAAATGTGGGACACGTTGATTTTTGTTGGTAGTACTACATTGATGAAACATATTAAGAAAAATCAATATGTCCACTCTTTATTTATAAAGCAAACACTACGCATCTATTTTTAATGCAATAGAGTTGTAGCTGATGTGAAGACAAGTTCAAAGACCCTACCTTAAAAAGTTTGCATCTATGTGTCTAATTTTAATACGATAGGCTTGCAGTTTAAAGGTTCAACGATCTTGGAAAGCCTTAAAAGAAATAGTTGAAGGATCAAGTCCATCGAGGTCCCCGCGTAGTTACCCTATTAATTCTGACCACAACAGGTAGTTAATTAAACATTAACGTATGTTAAAAGTTAACGAGATACAATTGCAAGATCGTTATTCTAACCCGTTACATTAACCAAACCCATTAACAACCTTCTTCTCCATCAGTGAACTCTCTCACCTGACAAACGTTGAAAAAATTCATGATCAAGTACCCGACAGTGTCTAACTATCTCCTCACCACCAAATACCATTCATTATCACCTGTCCCTGTCTCTCGCAAACGGGTTTTCGCATGGTCTCGTGAAAAATGCGTCGTTTGAAACGCGTTATCACCTCGGTCCATTCGACGCACGACACCTTCGTGTCCTAAGAAAAACTCGATGTTCCCCGATTCGAGTGTCTTTCATTATCGTAATGAGTCCGTGTTGAGTAGTCCTCGGTTAATGTCCCCCTAATTACACCTACGTTCAATTAACATATCAAGAGACATTTTCATCTGGAAATGACAGGACACGAAACGCTACTGAAAGCTATATCCTGGCTTTTATCGCGGTACACGTTTCTAAACGAACGGTAGCGATCTGTCAGTCGAAGAAAAACGGTCTGGCTCGAGCAACGTACATATCGCCTTACATACATCTACCTACGTGCTTATGTATGAATTTCTCTCTAGACTACCTGTTTACGTATACCTACGTTCCTGTGTAAATCGGAACAGAAACACGATGTTCACCCGACTTGTTCTCAACGCCAACCTGAAGACTTTAGCTCGAGCTGATGAAGCTCTTACAGTTCCAACATAAGAATAAGTCCCATAAATAATACAATTTGTGATACATAGCGACGAAAACAATAGTTAAAATGCGCTGCACATGAAAAAGATATTAAACGAATGCAGATTTCATAACAGTACTTAAAACTGTAAAATTAAAGATTGAGTCACTAATTGAAATTGTGCAACAAAGAATATATAAATTAAAATAAATCTTGAAGGTTCTACAGGCAATAATGATTTAGTTCATGAAATTTAAAAAGTGCAGAATGCTTACACAATTTTTTCTGAACACTCAGGCAAATCATTAGTATAGCTAATTAAATATACAGTACACTTAAACTAAAGGGTAGTACACGTACATTATTACGTAATAAAATGAAGACCACCCAGACAGGCACAGTAAATTTATGTATCTGATAAAAGTATCAAGACAAAGTTTAAACTACCATTAAATACAAATTCGTTTTATAGAACTAATAAATCATTAATTTCAGTCGGAATTCTTCCTTGTTCCTTGATGTTATCCGACCGACTCAGTAATTCAATAAAGATATAACAGTAATAGTAATGTAACCCATGTAGGAAGTTGGTGAAAACGTTATTTGTAATAGTACTAATTGAGAAGTATTATTCCCGTGGCTATGAGTGGTACACATCAGCAGTAACCCGGTGTCGGTGTAATTACACGCACGCATCGTCGAGGAGAAAGCGCGCACGTGGCTCCGTCGGTTAATTAGCTTTCTGACGATCGGCTAGACACGTGGCCGGCCATTAAACCGATCCTGAAATCGCGGGGATTCCATGAAAACGTTCCAGCTGCAGGGTGAACGCTACTTTCTAGCCGTGATTTGCATCAACCGTGGCGAATCTTGTCCGGCTTATCGCCGGGATAGAGTCGTACGTTTCGCAAACGATCGAATAACCGTTTCTATCGGTACACGACTGCCTTGAATTTTGATAAGGAACTCGGTGTACCTTATCGGACCAATGGACCAGCTGTATTTTTCTGTACGAACAAGATGCACTTATCAGCGTTGGAACTCTAGACGGAGGAAGAGGAACTTGTGTCGCCTTTGAAATATGTGGGCTGTTTCTGGCGATTATAGGACTTTTCAACCTTTCTGATAGTCGAGACAGGATGATTCTAAATTGTGGGATACAGTTTAAATTAAATTCTAAATTTTACATTCAATTGAAACTTCTTTTGAAGAAATATTTATATGCATACATCTTTAATTTATGTAGTTGAATTAGGTAGGTTGGGACTTATGAAAGTGGAAAAGCGGGAAATTGAAAAATTGGGCTAATACAAAATTGGAGAAGTGAAAAATTGCAATTGGAAATCAGGGAAGCGTTCAATAGGATAAATTCGAAATTGAGGAATTGAACAATTGGACAAATAGGTGTTGGGGAAATGGGAAATTGAGGAAATAGAAAATTGGACAAGTGGGAAATTGTGTAAGTGGGAAGTGGAGGAAATGGGAAATTGGCGGAATGAGAAATTGGGGAAAATGGGAAATTGGGAGTTGGAAAATTGAGCAAGTGAAAATTGGGGAGTTGGAAAATTGGGAAAGTAGAAATTGGGGAATTGGAAAATTGGGAAAGTGGAAGTTGGGAAAATGGGAAATTGGGGAAATGAGAAATTGGAGAAATGGAAAATTCGGAAAGTGGAAATTAGGGAATTGGAAAATTGGCAAAGTGGAAATTGGGGAAATGGGAAAGTGGGGAATTAGAAAATTGGGAAATTGAATGAATAGTAAATTGGGGAAATGGGAAGTTGGGGAATAGGAAAATTGTGAAATGGGAAATCAGGGAAATGAGAAATTGGGAAAATTAAAAATCAGGAAACTGGGAATTGGAAAATTGGAATCTACGGTCCCGATTCCTCCAAAAAATGGTTAATAACCATAATTATTACCATGGAAGTTAGATAAAATTTGCTAGCGAATTAAAACGCGATTGAACACCTTTCCAAAGAAAAAATATGATAATCGATAGTTAGAATCGTGTTGGAAAAAGGAAAGACAGATCGTTAAAGGTATTCAGAGCGGACTTTCTAACGATTCGGTGCGGAGCGTGATACGACCCGTCTCGACCTCTCGTTCACGAAGCAGAACCAACGTGTGTGTGCAAAGCATCGCGCACGTAAACAGCTGTTCAACATCGGTCAATTAATCATTAATAGGCGATAATATTCATCGAGGATCGCGTCGATCGAGAAGCGTGTCGAATGATCCGTCGATCCTCGACGCGTCAGAATCGTTCCAGATTCGTACCGCCAGGCCTAACGCTTCGTGCAAAAGAAATCGATCCCAGAATTCCTTTCGTTGCACATCGATCGAACGATTTACGAGGAATAAGCTAGCGGTCGTAACACGACTCGTCGGTAATTGCACGCCACGGACGCAGATGTGCCTGACGGTTCGACATTTTTGGAGCGGAATCGGTGATGAATGATTTGCATGTTGGGCGATACGCGGAGGATGCTGCTTTCTATCTCGATCCGCTCTTTAAATAGATCTGCGTAACACCCTTTCCTTCTCTTCACTTTTACGTTTATTAGTTTTGCTTAATTGCTGCAACATTTATGGCTTGGACACTCATTTTGCATTTCTTTTTCCAAATTATTTTCTTCGACGCTGTTGAATTTTCAGACTACAATTTTCGCTTCGAACTGTCATTGCAATGATGTGAAAATATTTTTGTATCAAAATATATTCAATCCTATGATGATACTTATGAGATCGATATCATGAAAAAATACTTATGTTTGATTTCTCTTCATTTGTCTTTAACACTGCTGCTCAAAAGTGTTATACAAAATTAAAACTAAATTACTCGTACACAACACCCCTTAAATTCATACAACTTCTTTGTAAAGAAAATTATGAATAAATTTAACATCCTGTACAGAAAGTTTCTATAAATAAATAAAAATTATAATTCTTAAGTAAATTGAAATAAAGAAACAAGAAACTGTCAACGAACTATAACGTGTACCATCCACATTTATTAGATAAATTATTTCAATTGTGTCTTTACAATTGTATCCTAATAATGATATCCTTAATAATTGAATCCTACTAACCTCTCTCAAAAAGAAATTAAATCCTTCACAGAAAAAAAATATTTCCTGTTCCATACAGTATTTAAGTCTTCCATTCATGTTCGAAAGTCGAATAAAAAGTGTCAAGTACACATGCAATTGATATAAGACAAAGGCACTCGAGGGTCATTTTGTGCGTGGTTAAAAGAATCCTGGCAGTTTGCCCATTCGATCAGGAACAAAGCCCGATAAAGACGCGGAATGGCCGTCGAGCACGAAGCCGATAAAACGCGAGCAAGAACGATGGAGGAGTTTGCATGAAGAGCATGCGTGGGACGTGAAGACACGATATCTTCTTGTGTGCCACATCAAGAAAGACGTACGAACCGATTCGATTCACATTCATGACTTTCTAACGACTTGGGACCCAAGTGTCGCGAACACACACACGAAAACACATTAGCGCGAATGTCACTTTCAGATGTGGTCACTTGAGACCCCTCGTTCCAAAATATATGAAGCTCTTCGCGAGTGCTATACGTCCTCCTTGAATGTCTCTTGTTAGCGTAAATTGCGGGTAGTTGCTTACGCAACTTATTCTTGCGATTTTAATAATAAAGTGGAATATATTGCGTCGTGGGAAGAGTGCTGTTGAAAATGAAGTTATACAAGGGTGAAATACAGGACTGTTTGGGTTTAAAATAGTTTGATATAGGGTTCAAATATCTCTGAAGCTAGTTCTCTTATGTATTTGAGAACTCTATAGTCACTTAGAGAAGTGGTATACACGATGTGTTATATTGTAATACATTCGATGTATAGGACTACAACACGTAGCAATTCAACGCATTAGAACACAACGCTTCGTAATTCGACGCGTAGGAATTCAACACGTAAGAATTCGACGCGCAGGATTTCAGCGCATAGAAATTCAGCGCGTAGAATTTCAACGCATGGGAATTCAATACGTTAGAATTTCAACGCATAGGAATTCAATATGTTAGAACACAACGAGTAGAGTTTCGACGCATAGGAATTCAACGCGTACAATTTCAACGCATAGGAATTCAATATGTTAGAACACAACGCGTAGAGTTTCGACACATAGGAATTCAACGCGTAGAATTTCGACGCATAGGAATTCAACGCGTTGGAATACAGCGCATAGGAATTCAACGCGTTGGAATACAGCGCATAGGATTTGAACGCGTCGGCTTTCAACGCGAAGAAATACAATACGTTAGAACACAACGCGTAGAGTTTCAACGCATAGGAATTCCGCGCATTAGTATACAACGCGTAGGATTTCAACGCATATGAATTAAATGCGTTAGAACACAACGCGTACGATTTCAACGCATATGAATTAAATGCGTTAGAACACAACGCCTAGAATTTCAACGCATACGAATTCAACGTGTTAGAACACAACGCTCTTCGTAACATTTGCAACTTCACCAAATTATTCGCTGCTCTAATTCCTGACTCGCCCACGGCAATATAACGAGAATCCAATGGTCTACTCAACGACACCAGTAACAGCACCATAAGTGATTTGTTCATTACATAACGTATAAAAGGGAAGTTTTCAACGCCTTATAAAGTGAGTATGTTATATAATCATTAATTAATTGAGATGATACGGATAGTGTAGCGTTGGGCAGTAAATCGATGCTGCCAAAAGGGCCGCGATAATTAGCTACGCGTTCGTCGCGGCAATTATTTACATTTTCTCGCCGCGTACGTTGATTTCAAAGGAAAGTGAGCGTACGTATCGTGCCGCTATTCTCGATCCAGATAAGGATCGATGCTATAATTCCAGCGGGATCTACCGGAGGATCGCTCTCACCGTTGATCAGCTCTCGCGGTATCCTTTATAAGATAATCTGGCGATGCAGCGACGCGGCTCGCTATTTACGAACCTGTACAATCCTGTAAATCCTATCCTCGTGCTTCTCCTATCTACTATTCGTCACGAGACGTAGCACGCCTCTGTCTTAGATCACCGGTGAACTTTGAGTTCCAACGGGGGGAGCACTTAACGAAAGCAAACGCTTTTCCAACGGGGCACGATCGATCACGTTCGGTTTCTGATTCAGACGGGATAAGCTGACTTGATTCAGCATCTGTGAAAATCGCTCTTCAGCAGGTTATTCTATCGATAAATGACGGGTTTGTGGATCTTTCGTTACGATACGGTCTGCTTGAAAATACCGTCATCTTCAGCTGCCTTGTAATTTTGTTAACGGAGGAAATTGTAAGATTGTAACTTTTTACTTGGTACATTTTGTGTAAAGATATGTGAGACATGAAAGACGTATGAAGGGGAATGTACAAAGATATATAAAAATAAAGACATAAGGAAATAGACATGAAAAGATACAGGTACAGGAGGAGAAAGATGTATTAAGATGTATAAAGACACTTCAGGGCATATCAAGACATATAAGGCATGTAAAGACATATAAAGACATATAAAGACATAATAGATATGTGAAGACATATAAAGACATGAAGATATCTAAAGGCATATAAGGATGTATCAAAACGTGCAAAGTCATATAGAGACTTATTCTACACATTGTCAAGAAGAAAAACAAATACTCAGCTTAATAACCAGACACTGTATTGTAAAAATATTGTAAAAAATATATTCTCATTTTAGTCAACAATTTTATACATTTTCCCCAACTCGCTCGAAATCAACAAAGATAAAATTGCAAGATCCTCACCTACTAAAATACCCAAAAATAGTAAAAGAACTACATCCCTGTAACAACAAACAATTTAAAATTTCTGCAACACTCCAAATATATTTAACTTTGAATCGACCAATAAATGCAAATTTAAGCCGTACTAAATCCCGTATACTTCGGACCCCCTTTCTCGAATTGCACATTCGTGAAGCATGAAAGCGCACAAAAGTGTACATAGTTAGGAGAAAATCGTACAAGAGGTTGATTTATTCGGTCGTAAACGAATCGTAAAGAGAGGGAACCTTGATTCCAGCAATAACAATTCGCGTTTGGCTGACTCGTCATTGTGCGATGTTTTATCGGAAATGCCCCTTGCTCGCGGTTCGAGGGTCCATGAATATGCATGACTAGGAAGGTGCCCCCGCAAAAATTTACGGTCCTGACAGGCTGACGTCTCGAGGAGCGCAAACGAGGGCCCAACGATAGTCTGGATATAATCGGATCTGACAGTCCTCGAGGAACCACGTTACGCTTCGAAATGGCCCGAAAGGTGTTTTCAGAACGTCACGAAGGTGTTCCGAGTGGGTCTCTTGTTCTTGTTGCTATCGAATGTGTTATCGAAAGGGGCGCCACGGGAATAGATAAACAGCTCTTGCTTTGAGATCCTTTAAAAGTGTTTTGAGTTCTACGATGTTGAGACTGCTCTTGTTTTTAATGAAAATAGAGGCGGAGAGTTAGGGTATGGGTTGGGATAGGAAGAAATGACGGTGTTATGGTAGAGGTAGCGATATAACGGGTGGGAATGAGATGTTTGGAAATTTGGGGATTTGGAAATTTGTGTTTAGAGATTTGGGAGTTTAGGAATTTGGGGAGTGAGAATTTGGGAATGTGAGAATTTTGGGAGAGAAAATTTGGGATTGTGAGAATTGGGGGAGTGAGAACTTGGGAATGTGAGAATTGGGGGAATGAGAATTTGGGAGAGAGAAAATTTGGAAATGTGAGAATTGGGGGGAGAGAAAATTTGGGAATGTGAGAATTTGGGGGAGAGAAAATTTGGGATTGTGAGAATTGGGGGAGTGAGAACTTGGGAATGTGAGAATTTGGGAATGTGAGAATTGGGGGAATGAGAATTTGGGGGAGAGAAAATTTGGAAATGTGAGAATTGGGGGGAGAGAAAATTTGGGAATGTGAGAATTTGGGGGAGAGAAAATTTGGGAATGTGAGAATTGGGGGAGTGAGAATTTGGGGGAAAGAAAATTTGGGAATGTGAGAATCGGGGGAGTGAGAATTTGGGGGAGTAAGAATTTGGGAGAGTGAAAATTTGGAAATATGAGAATATGGGAATGTGAGAATTTAGGAATGTGAGAATTTGGGGGAGTGAGAACTTGGGAGAGTGAGAATTTCTAAATTTAGAAATTTGGGGTTTTATGCGTTTGAAAATGTAGAAATTGGGAAATTGGGAAACTTGAAACATTGAAAACTTGAAAACCCAAAAACCCAAGTCCTTGAAAATCAGAAAATTCAAAACTTCGTGAACTTCTAAAATCGTCCTTATAAGCCTTTTATGAAGAAAATGGTTATATACCTCACCATATGCACATGATTTAATAAAAATGTACGATCGAACGTTTTCACAATAATACAAAAGGTCCAAACAAAACCCCGACGAATAATAGGTAGATTTGCATAATCCGTTTGTCCTCGAGGAAACGAGAATGCCAAAGAGAAAACGATCGGCAGAGAAACGAGAATCTTTTGTGCTAAGGACGAGCAGCGATCGCGTCAGAAAGATTCAGAATCCTTGTGCGTTGTCTGACAACCGTGAATGACCAATGTGACAGGGTAATAACTTGAAGTAGAAAAGAAGAAAAAGGACGGACCGAAGAAATTGAAGAAACTTAGAAACTCGTGACAACATGGACGTTGTTGAAGGAAATAAAGAATACGTACGAGTTGGCACGGTAAGTAATTGGCAACGTTTAATTGCCTGAAATTAATTTACTCGGATCGCTATCGGGCTCATAATTACGGCCTCGGTTTCAAGCTCTAATTATAAAACAATTTATCGTGTCTCTGACGATGATGGAACTGGAGGAGGGGTTTCCAGTGAATAAATCGCTTGTCGAGAAAATATAATTTAAATAAAAAAATTAATTATTAATATTTCATGTGGTTTATTTTCTTTCGGTTCGCTGTTTGCTATTGCTAGAAGGATTGTGCTTGAACATGGCGATATAACACGAATAATTATGCTGTCTCTTATCTGATAGCTGTACAAGGCACGGTAATATAAATCGTAATTGTATCATTTGGGGTGATCTAAAATGCAGGCATATAATGTATGGCGATATAACGTGCGCCGGTATTTAGTACGCTTTGCGTGGTTATTTAATCCGTTTACAACGCAAAGGAATACAGCATACTGGGATATAAGACGTAAGAATATGTCGTAAGTATTTGTTAGAATACAATGAGTAGCAATAGAGCGCGTTGCAATATAACACGTGAGGATACAGCACGTAAGAACACAACGCGTAGGAATTCGATACGTAGGACTATAACGCGTGAGAATTCAATGAGTAGGACTACAACGCGTAGGAATTCAATGCGTAGAAATTCAACGCGTCGAAACTCAACGCGTAAGAATTCGACGCGTAGGAATACAACGCGTAGGAATTCTGCGCGTAGAAATTCCACGCGTAGGAACACAACGCGTAGAAGTTCCACGCGTAGAGATACAACGCATTAGAACACAACGCGTAGCAATTCGACGCGTAGGAATTCAACGCGTAGGAATACAACGCGTTAGAACACAACGCGTAGAAATTCCATACGAAGGAATACAACGCGTAGGAATTCGACTCGTAGGAATACAACGCATTAGAACACAACGCGTAGGAATTCGACGCGTAGGAATACAACGCATAGGAATTCAACGCGTAAGAATTTAACGCGTGAGAATATAACGCGTAAGAATACAACATATTGCAATACAATTCGTAAGGTTACAACAAGCAGAAACATAACTTGATATATCACCTATATGCTATATTACCATAAGACGTAAATATACTACGCATGACTATACAACTCGTGTCTAACGGGTGTCCATACAATGCATGTCTACACAACGTGTCTCTATACAGCTCATGTCTACACAACTCGTGTCTACACCGCGTGTGTATAACACGTAGCATAATAAAACCCTCCCCGAGCAAAAATCCGCTCCCTCACGAATCGTCCTTCAACACCCATATTCACCGCAACAAATTACGAACTAGTCGTGCTTCCATAAAAGACGACTTTTCCCTTTTCATCGAATCGTTCGTCGAAAAGACGATGAAAAACGCGTCGAGTCTAAGCGATTACGAATAGCTTCACGTTCGCCAAGGAATTTCGCCCGCGGTTAGAAAAGAGACGGAGTTTGCGAACGGCGAACGGGAAAAAGGGAGAGGAGAAGAGAAAGTGTGGACACGAGGATCGAGAGGGATGGAGGGTCGATTCTAGCTTCGAGGGGTCATTATAGAACTCTTCTAACCGTCTCCACTAGCTGATGCCAGACTGTCTGGATTGACTGATGTCAGGTCATTCGAAGCTTCCTAGACCTCTTCTGGTTGCCTCACCAGCTACGTGGAAGTCGAGAACAGGCTCAACAGTTCTAAAGATATTGCCTGACGAATCTCGATACGCCTCGTTACGCGAACGACTTTCAAAAGCAATTAAAACTGGCACGCTCGAACTTATTTGCTCTGTCTGATACCTACGCTCGTTCCTTTTGGCTTTTAGTCTCCTGACGCAACTGCCTTTTTTCTGCGTCATTCTTTATGGGCTCTTTGTTTGATGTCGGATGTGTTTGTTAAGCTCTGTTTGAAGAACGTTTGTTTGGCAATACAATGGAGATAAATTTTGTATTTGAAGCTGAGTTAATTGTGATTCGACGATTTTAATTGCTTTGTGTCTGTTGTTATTAGTTTGCTGTGGTTATGAATAGATTGGTCTAATCTGCTTGTAGATTGATTGGTTTTGATTGCGTTGGTTTAGTTATAGCTGAACTGGTCGGATTTTTAGTTATGGTTCAATGGCTTGAGTTTTTACCATAGCTTTGCTCAAAGCAGGTGTTTAATATCTGAGCTGGTTGATGTGTTCGAGAATGTTGAGTCGATGTGATAATTAAAATCTTACAAATGGTGATCTTTCTTTAAGAGAAGTGGAATCAGACTGAATCTTCAGAATCCTTCAATATTAATATTCAGAACAGCCCCCTTTCAAAAATTCACGTCTGTCAAGTTTTTAGAAGTTCTCTCAAGAGTACCATAAATGTTACCTCAAAGTGTGAAATGATTACAAGCATTGAAATATTCCCAACATAATTAGCACTAAAATTGCAATAAAATAAGATAGTACCTAATTTACGTCTTTCTGTACGCAATAAAATTATCTAACCATCATAACACCACTTTCTACTCGTCCGATACTACGATCGTGCACGTTTATAAATTCATTTTACAGGAATAAAAATGTAATGAGATAAAGTATTTCTACTTACCTGTGCGTACTCGGCGCAGATATCGATCGACGAGACGTAATTAACGACGTCCTCGATGGTCCACCGGTTAACCGCCTGTCCATCACCACAGGGCATGTGACCACACAGGGATGGACATCTTACCGGGGGTGGTGTGGTGGGTCGAGGGGTTGGTTTAGGTTTCGGGGAAACACTTCCCGATCTCCTGGTTTCCGTCTTCTGCCTCTTTCGGGGTGCGAATCCTCCTGGACTCGAGAGGTCCAAGGGACTCGTCACTCCGGCGTCTCTTTTATTCGCACCTGATCAGAAAAATTATCCCTGTTACCAAAACGTTGCTTCATATCGTTAACATGTTAAATTTTTGCAAATACAAATATTTGTTTGTTTGCAAATATTTCTACAAAGTTAAATATCTAAATTATATCTACAACCACTAACTACTTGAGGCTTTTAATCTAAAATTTATTTTTAAATAATTGTTTCAAAGTACTTTCATCAAAGTTGAAAGATGAATAATTGTAGACACTATTTTATTCTTTATTTTATTTATGTATTTTCTTTATCTCGGTTTTGCTACACTTGTGCTACGTATTAGATCTGATGCAACATTATTGCTTATTTTATGTTACAACGGCCGATATACCGCGCACAATAATTTTTCACCTTCCAGGAAACCGCTGAACTCAATTTCTAACGATGCAATTAACAAGTAACGGTTGTTACGGATTTCGATGTTAAACTTATCCCGCATGTTATTTACGACTCAATTAATATTCATTTCGTTATGTTTCGAAAAATTCAAAGTTCATAGGAAGTGTAATAAACTTAGGAGACAAGATAATTTTATGCTAATCCAACGTTTCAACGACTACATTCTCTGACACAGAAGTTTTAATTGGAAAATACAAAATTGGAACCGAAATTGCATTTCTTTCTAAGATTAGGGAGTTTATACACTCGTGCTGTCTTAATTAGAAATTATAATATACGCAGTGAAACTGTAAAGTTACCTTTCAGGTACGTTTCCAACTCCGCTGCATTCTGAGCTGCATTCGCAGTCCTCACCATATGTAACAGTGCTTGCGTCGACGACATGTCCAACATTGGTGGAAATACGGGGTTACCAAACAGACTCTCCTGCTTTTGTTCTTTCGGGTCCTTGTTTGAAAGGGGTGAGGTGGTGGGCACGGTAGGTGGTTGGGGTGCACCCAAGGGTGCCATTAAACCAACGAAAGGTGTCGCAGCGGTTTTGAATGCTGGAAACCTTGGATCTAAACCCGGAGGATAACCGTTTCTAGGTGAACTGAAGTAGCTGTAAATTCAAAATGAAATTTTCGTTATAAAAACATAATAACTTTTATGATAAAAGGTAACATCTTCGAGAAGAAAAATTTTCTGATAAACATACTGATAATCGAGTTACGAATTAACCACTCGACGGCAACTTAATGTTGTGAGGACGAATTTGGATTAGTGCAAAGAAATGGTGATTGTTAAAAACTTAAAACTTAGTTTATTTGAACCTAACTCTTGAATGTTACAAATGTGTTTAGGTTGGTGTTTGAATTTGTTCTGATGCTGCTTCGTTTTCTCTCAAAAAAGGAAAGCTTTTTGGAATAAGGGTGTATGGTGGGATGGTAGGAAAAGTAGGAAGGAACTATGCAAAAGAGGGAAATTTTGAGTTGTGATTGGGTTGTGAGTCCTGGAAATTAGCAAAGGTGGAGGAGGGAAGCTGGCAGTAGGGATAACGAGGGATACGGTATTTTTTGGGTTTTTCCAGTAATTTTATTATGGGTCTGTAACGGTCCCCGGACTTGGATTAGGAGGCATGGTTTCGGTCTTCGTTTATGGTGGATGGTAAAGTACGGTTTATTTTCTTATTGCCTTTTTGACTCTCAACGTTCATGAGGTCATAGGTATCGTGACCCTATGTTGTACGGTGTGCTGTGCCATCGTACACATATCTTTGGAGACCAAAATTATTTACTTGGTAATTAAGTCATTTTAGAAAGAGGGTAAATATGTAATATAATTTTATTAAGAATATATAGCATATTAGAGTAAAATTTCTCCAGGGTTTTAACAGCCGTCCAAACGCAGCGACATTCAGATCCACTTGTCGCTGAAAGCCATGAAACCCGTCGCACTTGCACACAGCGTGTCAGGTGCCAACACATCCTGCTTGTGCGTGGAAGGACACGGACATATTTATTCAGCGAATTGGAACGACGAACAAGGCACTTTCTCCTCGAAATGCCATGGATCGCAAGCACCGCGTGCGCTTCCAGCGTCCTCGTCATGCGGATCTATGCTTGCTACTTGACCGATCCGAGTAGAGTCGCGTTAACTGATCGCTAAAATCCCTTCGTAAACGCGCGGCCGACAAAGGAAAGAGCTCTTAGTGAGTTTCCGAGAGTTCATATTGTAACAACGATATACAGCAGATTAAAAGATGAAATTTAAAAATTACTCTTATTGTTGTCAATCTGTATTGCAGTGAAATTGAAAGATTAACCTTTAGAGGGCTAGCACTTTTCCCTTGAAAATCGATATATTTTAGATATGCAATATATGTCTATAAATAACCAAGTCCTGAAGTATTAGTGTCCTGCAGTCTCCCCGAAGAGACAAGTCGACCCGGAAAATGAACCTGACCTATATTACAAATTTATGGACCAATGCTGTAATTACATATGTATGTATATCTGATCCTCTTAGCATCTCAGCTCTCTGTCCCTGTATAGTACTACCCCTATTCAGCCACAATTCAAAAATATACGCGTATAAAGTATAACACAGCACACAAATAGTCCTGAGCTGCAGCTACATCGATCACAATCGCTGCACGATGTTTCTTTGTTTTCGTCGACCGTTCGAAGCAGCTTTCACGGTAACCGATCGCGACCGGGCCCGACCGGCGATCGGTTAACGCGACTTTACTATATACCCTTTAACTCGACCCGTGTGCCGGAAGCTACACGGTTGAAAGCCTTAGGCACTTGCAAAACGACAACCGGTTTCGCGTGACAATATTGCGCGAGCAATGCAGCCGACCACTCTTGTCCACTGTACGGGCATCAATATTTCGAGACATGTTACAAGACGATCAATATTTTCACTCGGTTGCCTGGTAGCAGCGTCCATGCTTCGAGGATCATACTCCATTGGAAATGTTCCCACGTATGCACACGGAACACGGAGAATGAAGAATGTCAAGGCAAGCGTCACGACCATCAAGGTCCTGTGCTCTTTAACTGATTACCTACGAGTTCTGGCGAATATCCCATTATGGAGAGTGAATCTGATGTTTTATGAGGTTGTGAGAGTTCTTTGTTGATATTTTAATTGCAAGGAATTGACGGTGTTTTGAGGGTACAGATCACAAGATTTAGGAACGATGAAGTTCAGGAAGATGTAAAATGAAATATATAGATGACTTTTAAGAATTGTTTAAGACTCTAACGTAAATGTGCAAGTGTACTCACTCATTCGGATTGACGTTATTGTACTTGGCAGCGAGGCTTCTCATGATATCGCTGTAATTCCGTCCCATCATCTGCTCCATGTGTTTGAGGTGATGGGGTGGTGGTGGGCCCTCGGGTCCACCCAAAGGGGTAGCATTTGGCGGCGTTCCTGGATGGCTGGACGACGATGGCGTCACGCTCCTCGACGAAGTTGAATTATTGTCTGGGGTGAGTCGTTCAGTTTTAACCTATAACACCAAATATCCCACATTTTAATCAATAATTAAAATAATTCATTTTATATGTATTCCTACAAATTCTTCTCATGTCAGTAAATCATATCACGTTCGGTGATTATATAACATTCAATTGTTGCATTTCATGACAAATTATGACATTAACATCGTCTTTCTGTCATAACGTTTACAAACTGAAATAATTCTATTTAAAACACCTTGCACCCCTAATGCCGATTACCAAAATTGTGTCCTCGAATACGTTCCTGGAGTTAGTACCGCTAAAGGAAAATAAGAATAACGAGAGAACCACTAAATCTTCCATGAAAGGGAGAGGAAATGAAAGCAAGGAGCACCCTCCGTGTCCATGGTCATTGAAAATGTCACCGTGAGCCACTTCGGGGTGGAACAGAGCGAGCAAGCAGGAAATATCTACGAGCATTAATTCCCGGGAACAGATTGCATCCGAGATATGGTAATGAAGGCAACGCGTGGCGTAAGAGTTGACTCCTCTTCGAGAACGGTCGCGACGTGACACCAAGAAGAACGAGACTCGATTGGCGTAGAATAGGGTCCCTGAGGAGAGACCGAGCAGCCTCACCAAGAGGCCACGTAAATCTCTTTCTCGCCTCGAGACACCTCTTCCTGACAAGGGGCCGACTCTGGTCAACGTAGACACGATCCAACGTGTACACGTTTTCGAACGGGCCTCGTCCATTTGGTCTGTCAGCTTCTTGCGAAAGAAAAGCATCGATGCGGGCCTTAGCGCCTGATCAATTACCCGTTCGGCATAATACACTTCCTTCTAACCTCCTTCAATATTTCTGACGAATAGATCTCATGTTTACCAGGAAACATTTGCTGGGTCATCGATTTTAGTCTTCTTCTGATGGATTTAGAGCAAATATGAACCATGGCTGGCTGTTTTGGTTAATGGTCATTATTTGAGAAGATATTCAAAGATTCAATTTCTTGATTACATGTAATGCTAAAATACTTTGAGGTGTTTTGATAGTTGCGGTAACAAAGGGGACAGGTTCTTATTTTATTGGGTTGCAGGTTCAAATCCACTTGTGGCCAATACAATTTTTTTTCATTTATATGTTTTCTCTGTTTATTTGTCTTTTATGCATATATCTTTATATGTTCTTTATTTTTGAATAACGTTTTGATTATGCTATTTATTTAACCTTGTGCACTTGACTATCTTCTTTGTCACTGACATCTTAAATGCTCAAACGAAATCTCTTATTTACTTTTTAGCCTCTACATACAGAAACTATACATTTTGAATGGTGCAACTTCTGAATTAAATATGTACATTCTTTTTTACATATTTAACAAAATTCTGTCCCTAAATATTCTCGACATGTCGTCCATTAGCCACACAAAATCCTCGACTTGAACTTCGTTCAGAGGCAGCGAAAAAGACGTTGCTGACCCTGTTTGACTTACAAGGAATTCCCTAAAAATTGACGAGTGTTTGATCACTCGATGAAAGAAAAGCTAGTGGTTTGAAGCGGTAGCGTGTACAGGTGAACACGAGTCCCGTTCAAAGTCATCCCGACCGGTGTTCTATGACAGCGATGTCAAGCAAAGCCGCAGTGTCATTCCACTGCTGACATCCGTATGGACGCTGGACGCTTCTGTAAACGTGGCAGTAGGGACCAGGAAAAAAAACAAACAGCCCGATGGTTGGGATATATTATCGATGGTCATCGTTCGGAAAGAATGCTCGTCGAATGACACGTGGAAATCATGCTTGGCTACCATGTACACGTCTTTCGTTGTGGATGAAGATGTGCGGTGGAGATTCGATGTCAGATTGTTGCATGGTAAATGAGGGATTTTGATTCATTGGAAGTCTGACGTGATTCGATAATAGGAAACATAAATTATGTACAATGTAATGGTAAATGTTGGGATAAAAATTACCTTTCTAAAAGTAATATAAGTAATAAAAGTAATATAACTTGGAAAAGAATTATTTGAAATAATTGATAATTTTAATGCTTTTTTATTCGAAACAAAATCTGATCAATTATACTGTACTAGGATATTCCCAGGCATAGTTAATTCTTCTCAACAGTAAGCTGTGTAAGTTGATTTTTGAACTTACTTGAGTAGTATCGAGACCATTCTGATTCTGCCGCCTTCTACCCCTAGGCGGCCTAGGGGTGGCCGCACCGGAAAGGTGGGCACCCTGGGGGCTTCCGCCCCTCGCGTCGACCGCTGTGTTCGCGGCCAGGGTGGCCCCGTCGTTGTTTTCCGTGTGTGTGCCTAAATCAGTCGCTTCTCCACGATCGCCGCCACGTGGTCCAGCACTTGCGGACACGTTTTCACCTGATACCTCACCTATTCAACAAAAAATATTCCCTTGGTCAATTTTGGAAACAGATCATTATAGCGTTATTTTTTAGGATGATCAAGTAGTAATTTATTGTCACTTGTTTTCGTTCCACATAGCTAGATTTCTAGATCTCTAGATTCTTAGATTTCTAGAATTTTAGATTCATGGATTCATAGATTCAGATTTCTAGATTCATAGATCGCTGGATTTCTAGATCTCTACATATGTACCTCAATCCCTATATCCTGAGATCTCTACATCCCAAAGTCTCAAGACTTCTACATTGCCAAATTCCCATAGGTACTTCTGAATGTGTATACTTCTGAACCCCGTATATCCTAAGATTCTTGGACCATTAAATTTCTATATTCCTATATCACTATCCTGAGATTCATATACCTCTAGCTCTATATCTATCACGCTATCTCTCTATTTCCGCATCTCTCTATCTCCCTATCACTACACCTTCTCCACGTTTCCAAATACAGGTCTCCATATCTCTCCATAACTTTACACCCCAGATTCCTATATTCCTTCACTTCTGTATTGGTATGTCCCCCAGTCCTCACTGCAACCGTACAGATGTCCCCATATCCCAGTAACTCAATCTAAAATGTGAAGATCATCTCGTATAGATCACAGAAACGTTAGTCTAGCAGCAAGAGGCTCGTTTTCAAGTTAACGCGACCTGCCCTTTAAAAGGCACGTTTCTCGTTGGCTCTGCTTTACCGCGAATAATCCGCTCGTATTTTGGCGCATCGTCTGCCCGATAAATCCGCGACTCGACTCATACGTTTTCCCTCGGCAAGAGCAGGCAACTCGAACCTCTAACAGCGGTTTCGTAACGAGGCGGTAGCCGCCTCGTAAAGCTTCCTTAACGTCGGCCCCGTGTAAACGGTGTCTTTCGACACCAGGAATTTCGATGAAATACAGTTAAGGGGGATAAACGATTACACGGTGGCTGAAAGCGGCGCTAGCCGCACACACGAAATTTACGCCTAATAAATGAACCTGTCCCGAGGTTATTATCTCCCTGCTCGATCACAAGCTTGTATCAGCTTTGGATTATACATTGCCGGCCATAAGCATTAGGACACTTACAATTTTCTACGTTCAAGATCAAACGATACGGATGATCTGCAGATTTTTGACGATCCTTCTTTTTATATTAATTTGCCTTTCATTTAATACACTGTTTTGTGCATGAGTGTACTTTCAACCTTACATTTCAATGTAGAACTTTAACCTTAAATCTTAACCATTCATTTTAACCTTACATCTGAACCTTATCCTTAAATCCTAACCTCAAACATCAACTTTATATTTCAACGTAAAAGTTTAACCTTACATCTTAACCATACATTTTAACCTTACATCTGAACCTTACACCTCAACCTTAAATCTTAACCTCAAACATCAACCTTACATTTCAACGTAAAACTTTAACGTTAAATCTTAACCTTAAACGTAAACCTTACATTTCAATCTAAAATCTTAACCCTCCACCTTAAACGATTATCTTAAATTTAAACTGGCAACCATAAACCTCCTTAACCTCAATCTAAAATCATCGAGCCACCAAGGAATAAAAGGTGCACCCATTACGAAATTCAATTGCACTTTAATTGAGAACCATGGTGAAAATTTGAACGCGAATGTGTTAAATACCCATCAGATGTAGAAGAGTAAGAAGATGAACGAAAGGGAGGATCGTAAGAGATGCAAGGAGAAAGAGATGGCGGAGGGTAGCAGATAGAGGTCAGTGGCCACATTAGCCACCAGGAGTATCCAATAAATTCTTGCCATCGTTAAATGGTCGGAATTTTATGGCGGTTGTAACTCGTGCACATGGCCGAATTTGTTGGACGATACGATCGACTGCGGCTTGAGATCGTTGCATGCGATGCGAGATCCTGGATATTGCCTTGATTTCACCATCGATGCACACGTGCGTTCATGGTAGCTTCGAGGCCGTTCTTCCCTGAATTTATTTAGTTAATGTGCCAACAAGGGTGAACGTTTAGGCACCTGGCAGGAAGATAAGATACAGTAAAGATGTTCGACAGAACGTGTTTTAAATTCCATCAATTTTTTTAGTACTCAAGATCTTGCTCCTTTTGGGAATTTATTTTCAGATTCATTGCGCGTGGTCCTTGGTTTTTGTATTGGTAGCTTTTTGAAATTTTGAAATTTCAAGGTTGGAAAATTTGAGATTGAGAATTTGGGAAATTGGGGAATTGGAAATTTGGGAAATTGGGAAATTGGAAATTGGAAATTTGGGAAATTGGGAAAATGGGGAACTGGGAAAATGGGGAAATAGAAAATTGACGAATTGGAAAATTGGGAAAATGGAAATTGGGAAAATGGGAAGTTGGGGAATAGGAAAATTGAGATGTTAGGAAATTGGGGAATTAGGATACTGGGAAATTGGAAATTTGGGTAATTGGAAAATTGGGAAATTGGAAATTTGGGAAAGTGGAAATTTGGGAAAATGGGGAAATAGAAAATTGACGAATTGGAAAATTGGGAAAATGGAAATTGGGAAAATGGGAAGTTGGGGAATAGGAAAATTGAGATGTTAGGAAATTGGGGAATTAGGATACTGGGAAATTGGAAATTTGGGTAATTGGAAAATTGGGAAATTGGAAATTTGGGAAATTGAGAAATAGGGAAATTGGGAAATTTGAAAATTGAAAAATTGAAAATTTGGGAAATTGGGAATTTCAGAAATTGAAAACTTGAAACTTCCTAACCCTCAAACACAAAGAATTATCTCATCGAAACAGCAAACCCCATATAGTTTCATGTCCACTTTCTAATTGACCCTATTTTATTCTACCCAAAATAAAAGCAAACAGCATTGAATTTTACCTGTCCACATTTTACGATACACCATGATTATGTCGATCTAAGCGTGAAAATATACATTAGTCTGATTTTACAACTTCTACGAAGCGGAATCTGGTATCCTGAAATTAGCAGACTCACAGCACGTTCAAGGAAAGAAAAAAAAGGATTAGAAAATTGATCGTAAAAGCCACTCCTATGACAGTCATTATCCAATGACTTCATCGTTTTCAAGCACAATATTTACGGCTTCCCATCAAAATTCTATTAGGTGCTGGTTTTTAATAGGAAATCCACTCTTCATTTTCTTCTTCTTTGTGCATTCTCTTAACTTATGGCTCTGTTTTTATAAAAGTTCAAGGTTGACTGGAGAAATTCGGAAATTTCCACTTCTTCCATTTACCAAATTCTTATATTTCCAATTTCCGAATCCCACATTCCTAAATTACCGAATTCTCAAATTTTCCGAATTCCTAAATCACCGAATTCTCAAATTTCCCAAATTCCTAAGTCACCGAATTCCTAAATCACCGAATTCTCAAATTTCCCAAATTTCTAAATTACCGAATTCTCAAGTTTCCAAATTTCCAAATTTCCACATTCGGTAGTCCCCAAATTTCTAAACTTGCCAAATTCGATAAATCCGAAATTCCTACAATCCCAAATTCCTAAATTTTCGAAATTCAGAAATTCTGAAATCTCTAAATTTCCCAACATTGATTAACCCCAAATTCTCAAATTTCCCAAAACCCTACATTTCCAAATTGCACCTCTACGCCACAATTTCATCAAATCCTAACCTCTAAAAGTTTCCAAACCGCCTAAAGTAAAATGGCGCCGCGATACAGTTCATCCACTAAACTGCCCGCTCCATATATGACCGCACCGAGGAATTCTATCATGCTTACCAGCGTGACAGCGTAAAATCGTAAAAGCATTCGGCTGATTATTTCGAACAACGTATTATTATCGTCGCAAACTATTCTCGGTACGTGGCGAAGACAAACGTTCGAAGTGAAGCTGCCGGCGATTTAGAAGCAATTTACAAGCTGACTCGTAGTTTTCGTCGGCATCGACGAGCGTAACAGCAAACGATTTTCCGCTGGTACGCAAATAACCGGCGGGCAACGTAAGAAACGATCTGCAAACAATAGTTCGGTGCATCGGCAGTTCCGGAATTCGAGTTATGATATTTGTCGTACGTGACTTGGCCGTGCTACCGCGTGCACATAAAAGTTGCGGGTCCAATGTGTATCCTCTAATGGGGACGTGAGGGAATGCGATGGAAACGGTTAGATAGAATTTTACGAGCTTTCCTTACGACGGCTGTAAATCAAACGTCGACTCCAGCCGCGATAGAAAGTTTTAATTAAGGACGCTCGAGTTTGCCTTCACGATTGTACTCTTGTTTTTTCACCGTTCTAAGTAGCGTTGTTTATGGACTCCCTGTTTGCATTTTTCACTGACTCTTCGAGTGAATTCTCCGCTTGATGTTCGGTTGCTTAATGTTGATTTCAATTACGATAGAAGGGTGTAATTAAGCGGATTGTCGCGGGAGAAACATATGTAGCATGATATGTTGGATTATCATTGAGGACATTGATCTTTTAATCTTCTACTTTATATTATTACTAGTATAACAATTGATGATAATAATGTATAATATTGTATTTGTTGGTTGCGTTGTTATATATATTATTATATTTTCTATCTTGTTATACATATTTTTTAATTTTTCATCGTGCTGTTATATATATTTTTATCGAGTTAACATATTGCAATATTTTTTTATTTTTTATCATGTTGTTATATGTCATTATATCTTTTTATTGTGTCATTACATTAGACGTATATTATTAATAAATACATAAATGACATTCCTTGAACAATTTTAAAGTGGGCCATTTCTTCAAGGGAATAAATTGGGACCTAACGTAACCACTTACCAATTGGTTTGAATCAGTGCTGCATGATTCAATGAAATTTATAGACTGCCTTTAAGCACCTATAGGTAGTGTTATAGACACACAACTTGAAACAAAACTGACTAATGTGACTTCAAACAAGTAAGGTCCCACAGTGGATAAGTTGAACTTCAAGGTGCGACGACACGCCATTGTTAGCTGGAATTAACACGTCGTTACGATATTTCGCACCAAGAGTACGCATTGTTTTCAGGATAAATAGAACACTCTTCTACTATGTACACGAATCTGTAAACCTCTTACAAATGGAACTGTACTTAAAATTTATATTTTCCCATAAACAACTTTGAAACTGACGGATCAAATTCTATTGCAAATAACACGATGGGTGCTAATGTTAAATAGTTCATTAAATTCTATTTTTCAATATCCACAATTGCTATCAACTCTGTAACAACCAAAGTTGTCAAACTTTTATTCTTCTTATTTATTTGCAATCTGAAAATCGATCTACATTTAGTATCAGTTGCTCTAGTTTTAAAGTTGAATTCAAGACTAATCCTGGGAAAACCATTTTAATGCAAATTAGTGCAACAAAATGTACAGCAAACTGAAGAATATAATTTAGTACCGTTTAAGTAACGTTTGATAAACACGATTAATTGTTTTATTTAAAAGAATGAACGTGACAAAGTGCTATTCAGAGACAACACTATAAAATCAAAGAACCAGAAGAAATAAATGAACTGCATGGAAATTAAGGCAAAACAAAGGTGACTGATTAAGAAGCATGGTAAACCGACACGCAGTGACTCACATCTATGTTCACGTGCTGTTGAATTTTAAAACGAACATTAATATCGTTTTCACTGCCGTATTTGCAATTACAACTTCAATATGTGCGCATTAAAATTCAGTTCATTAATCATGTCATTGATCTTCCTAGCAGTCACGTTGTCACAATATTACACATTATATAATATAGTCATACAGCATACAGTTTCGCTCTAATTTCAATTTTCTAATTCATACAAATTTAAATTACACAAATAATGGGAACAAAACCGTATACTCATCGCATAATTAAACAGTCACTCAAGTGTCGGCCGAAATTTCAAGATCCGGGTCCCGAACGACCCAGCATCCATCATCGGAGGGTTATGCATCGATTATCATGTTCTCGGTGAAAATGCATCTGAAACCCGAGGAAGAAAAGCGAAGAACACCCGGAACTCCCAGATGGGTGCTGAGCATAAATTATTTCGCGAGACTGCTGTTAAAACGAACTGACCCTAGAGGTCAAGAATAGAGCGGTTCGCGACAGGAATAAAGATGGCAGCTTAGCTTTCAGTCTAAGTTAATTATTCCAGCCTCGAGAACGTTTTTCGACGAATTACTTGCAAACGTTTAGCACGAAGTCTCTGTTAAGTATACTCGAGCGAACAAGATGATGAAAACCTGACAGCTTCAAGAGGATCACCGCCATTTTGTTTTCCACAATATTCCTTCACGATGATATCATCGAACCGTCAGAACAGTTATCTTTGCTATTATTTTCATCACGTTATCATTCTGAGACGCAAATTTTATTGGCAAACTGTAATTTTATTTTTGCGTTTATATTTATATTATCATGTGTCAATATATTGTAGTATGTTGCAGTATAAATATAGAGCAAACGTGTATTAAAATTCAAAGAATGAAATGCAACAGTCAAATGTAAATAAAACAGGAAGTTTATTAAACACGTTATGCAATTAATTAAATCAGAAATATATTTTGATGTTCTAAAAGTAAAAGTTTCGATTTATCGAAAGACTTCGCAGGTGAAGTGTAAAGTCTCAATAAACATTGAAAACCATAATGTAAACTGCTGAATTATTCATAAATTGGCGCGTTACGTATCGGGATAAAAAGAAAGAACGACGCGTGGGTGATTTGTTCAGTTACAGATTTTGTGAAGTCGAATTGCGTTAATAAGATCAGAAATTTATGTTTCGAGTAAAATCTATCGTGAATCTAGTTAACATACTCGTTATCGATTCGAACAAATTAAATTAACCCGGTTCTCGAAGCCCACTGAATTTTGCAATGAATAATCGAAACGCGTAGGTCGAGCGATATATTTTCCAGTCGATCCCGAGCGACCACCGACGTATTCAATTTGCCGTGAAACGGGAAAAAATCGAGGCTACTTCTTGCAACGCTACGAAACAAACAGTGGCACGATTTCTTAATACCCCGATCGCAAACAACGCAACCGTCGATACTCTATGTATGAACAAATTAAGCATGAAAGTCAGCACAGATTTCCAATGTTACGGTAATTTCCATATCTCGCGGTATAATCGAATTATGGAAAATCTATATTATCGTTGCTCGCATATTTCGATTGAGATCGGTATAAAGATACGGATTAAAAGTTATTAGACACGGTTCTCGCATATATTATACTACCACACCCAATTCGCATTTGCATTCGACATCTTCCCCCAGTGCACTTCCGTTGCGCAATACGCTGATCTCTTTTCCTCCTACTAGACAGATTTCACTGATTTTCATTTGAAAACGAGAAAACTTCAATCAAAGCATCGATGATCGACGTGATTATGCACTGAGATATTTCCATGAAACTGATCATTCTTCAATTAATCTCCACGATAATTTTGTTATTCACGGAAAGCTATTTCACCTTGAAAACGTGTTTCATAACATTGGAGGGGTACATTGGAAAAATTGGAAAATTTGGAAAACTGATTGGAAAAATTATAGAACACGAGAAATTTAAAAAATTGGAAAATAGAGAATTTGAAAATTGAAAAATGGAAGAATTGAAGAATTGAAGAATTGAAGAATTGAAGAATTGAAGAATTGAAGAATTGAAAAATTGAAAAATTGAAGAATTGAAGAATTGAAGAATTGAAGAATTGAAGAATTGAAGAATTGAAGAATTGAAGAATTGAAGAATTGAAGAATTGAAGAATTGAAGAATTGAAGAATTGAAGAATTGAAGAATTGAAGAATTGAAGAATTGAAGAATTGAAGAATTGAAGAATTGAAGAATTGAAGAATTGAAGAATTGAAGAATTGAAGAATTGAAGAATTGAAGAATTGAAGAATTGAAGAATTGAAGAATTGAAGAATTGAAGAATTGAAGAATTGAAGAATTGAAGAATTGAAGAATTGAAGAATTGAAGAATTGAAGAATTGAAGAATTGAAGAATTGAAGAATTGAAGAATTGAAGAATTGAAGAATTGAAGAATTGAAGAATTGAAGAATTGAAAATATATAAATTCCAGAATTAGGATAATAAAATATCTCGCATCCTGGCGAATTGCAGAGCTTGTAACTTTGAGAACGTAAACTTGTAAAATTGCAATTTACTGTACTTGAATTACCCTTTCATAATAATCTTATTCGGTGATGATCATTTCTACTCCCTGATGCAAGGAACGTTAGAGTAGAGAAACTCGTGCGTTCAAAGAATAATAGCTCGTCACGTTGGGGATTTATAATGACTGGCTGCACGCAGGCGAGCCGCCTTTATCGTTCATTAAGTAGCATGCTAACCCCGGATGCGGATATATACGGGGAAGGTGCGTGCACGCGTGCAGCACGCGTGCAAACACTTCTTCGCCGGCTATCCACCGGTTTTTCAACCGGCTACTTTTACAGAGCCCGCAAATGGAGGAAATGACCACTTCCGCTCTCGCGTTTTAACCTTTAACACTGCTGAATGACTAGGTTACTTCTTCAGGATAATAGAAAAAAACTTTCAAACACTTCTCCTTTGCATGTCACACTTTTTATCTTTTAATTTATATGTCACTAAAATTGAAAATGTGAATAAAATCAAAATTATGATTCCAACTAGTAACTATTTAAATGATATATTTTTGACATTAATTTGTATCTTTAACAATTTATGATTATACGTGATCTGCAACTTTTATATATCCAATTAAATTCATATGTTATAACAATTACATTTATAACATATTGCATGCAACTATTTTTCTTCAGAATTTTAATGCATTAACACATTGGTCGCCATATGAGGAACAGTCATAAGTAGTATATATTGTAATATTGTCTATAATAAAAAATTGCAAATGTTACCTGAAAATACCACATACAACAAGAACCATAAAAATTTCGTTTCGAATCACCCACACAAAATGTACAACCGATCCATTCAGAATGGCTGAATAATATGAATGAAAGGTTTTCAAGGTTCACTAAAAATTTTAACATTTCAAACGGTACACACAAGTTTTTCTTTAAAGTTCAGCTTAAAGTTCAGTCGAATGTTTAACAAATAAACTACACGCCTACTCTGTGGTTAGAATGATTAAAATACTTTCTTGAACTTTGACCAGCTGCTTCACCCTCCATATATGGCTCTCTGATTCACAACGACCATTTCGTTGAAACCCACGCACGCATTCATAGACCTGAAAAGGTTAACCCTTAACATACAAAGTAGTATTCCTCGGCAACTGCGATACATGCATGTTTTCTTAACACTATTCGATAACTGTCAGATATATGAAGACGTAA
The DNA here is from genome assembly GCA_036983795.1 of Megachile lagopoda. NCBI lineage: Eukaryota > Metazoa > Arthropoda > Insecta > Hymenoptera > Megachilidae > Megachile > Megachile lagopoda. Next base: position 6,268,985 of record CM072797.1, on the reverse strand, counting down.
AATAAACTAACTGCAAATGAAGAGAAAAATCTTTTTATAAAAACTGGGTAATATAAAAATTCCGTGTGGTTTCTTACTTTATACTTAATATTTTTTTAACAAATTGTTACGATATCTGTTATTGTAATTTATTGTGACAGTATTCAAATTATCTAATATCAATGCATGAAAGTTGTTAATACCAGTACATGAAAATTGTATTAAAATTATCTAATATTAGTGTATGAAAGGTGTATTAAATTATCTAGTATCAATACATGAACATCCTTATCTAAAACGGATGAGAAAGCAGGTAATAAATATATTTCTAAGAACCTACGCTGGAATGCAGCGTAAATGATTCCGCAGAGCGATAATTGCTATTCTCTTTGCGTTCACAATTTCCTATTGCATATTTCTATCGATTGCCTATTGCTAGTATCTTGCTGGCAGTCGAAATACGGATCCCACTCATCTGCCAACGTACCAGACGCGTGGTACACTGTACAGATGTCAACCCACAAGTTGGCGCGTAAAGGTAAAAGAAGCTCCCCACCGTGAACACACAGTTACATACAGGCACATAAGAATAATAATGACAAATGCTTTCGCGCAAGTATCTCACTTGAGAGACGTTTACTGTCGTTTTTCGCCTAATTGTGCGACCGCGAGAGCCAATATACCGCCGAAAATACGTGTGAGGCTATTTTTCTACTCTGACCAATTGTGCCGTACTTGGGGATGTACCGATTTGGAGATGTAGGAATTTGAGAATATAGCGATTTGGGGCTGTAGCGATTTAGGTATGTGAGAATTTCGGAATATTGGAATTTGGGAATGGAGGGATTCGGAAATGTAGGTATTCAGGAATGTAGGAATTGGGGAATATAGCGATTCAGGGTTGTAGCGATTTAGGTATGTAAGAATTTTGGAATGTAGGAATTTGGGAATGGAGGGATTTGGGAAAGCGTCCATTTTTCTATACTGAGCTCTTCTAACAGTCTCTTCACGCGCCATCTTTGACATCGGGACCTTGTCCCTTATGATGAACAAAAATTTGAAATAAAAATAATTACCGATATCAGTATTAAAAGAGCGTAACAGAAGGTTCTATAACGCGAACTAGCATGACAATAAAAATGCCATAGGGTTCCACAGGCGTGGCAAAGAATGGCACTGGTATGCCACGGATTAAACTGGATTGGTTCGAAATCAGCGAGCATAGCTAACCAACGACAATAATTGCGAGCGTAACGACCTTTAAAGGCCGGTATATTCAGGCAGGGTCAAAAGAAATACGAACGTAGGAAGAAGGAAAGAGATTAGTGTCACAGCGTTAACACGATCAGCGGCGTCAGCGAGCGGTGTTAACTTACACATAAGTTACCGGCGTGAGTTATGCGCGAGCAGGAGGGCCGGCCGTGCCATTAAAGCGGGTTATGCCCGTTTCAAGTGGAAAATCATAAGCACCGCAGATACGCCGTTATTACTATAGACGCGCCACGAGAACGCCACTTACTTTGTAATCATGACTAATGCATAATGCAGTAGCTGGTATAGTTGTGGCTGTGCGTGTGTCATTCGATTCTATGTGGGTGCGTACCTGCGTGATTGGTGCGTTCAATAGCGCCGTGTGTGTTCGGGTTTAAATACAACGGACGCACGTGCTAGTGGACAATGGATTTAGAGAATGTTCTAAATCATTAGGTATTCGAGGAGCTGCGAACTAAGTCAACTATGCAGATTTTCAACGTTTCTGGGTTTTGGAATTTTATATTTTTGATCTTCAAGGTTTAGTCTACATAGGTTCCGAAATTTAAGTCCCCAAACCTCCACAAAACTCCAAATACCCAAATTCCTAAATTCTTAACTTGTTGAATCTCCAAATTTTCAAGTCCTTTAATCCTTAAATCCTTAAATCCCCAAAACCCCAAATCCTCAAATCTCCAAATCTCCACAAAACTCCAAATACCCAAATTCCTAAATTCCTAACTTCCTGAATCCCCAAATCTCCAGAACCCCAAATTCCCAAATTCTCAAATCCTTGAATCCTTAGATCCTCAAATCCTCAAATCCTCAAATCCCCAAAACCCCAAATCCCCAAATCCCCAAATTTTCAAATTTCTAATCTTCAAATCCCATAAACCGAAATCCCTAAACCTCAAATCCCGAAATCCCAAAATTCCCAAATCTACAATTATATTAAAAAATCTCCAAATTCAGAGCCTCAAAGACTACAATATCTCCCATTGCCCTTCCAAAAAGAACAGAGATGTTTGCGTAAAAATTAAAATAGCAACAACTAAAGACGATAACGTTTGATATCCTGTATGTTCTACAGTGTCAAATCATTTGCAACAAGCCTAGTCATTCCGAGAGCGCGAGAATCAATAAAGGAGCAAAATTATACAGACGGTAACAGGAGTGAACGTAGAAGTCGTACGGTTAATACGAATCGCTATTCCTGTTAAGTAGGTGAAGGCACGCGAACGAGCATCCCGAGGGAGAGAACGTCGCGACGCTACTATGCAGAACGAGATCCCGCCGCGTGAAATATGGCCGCGATGAGGTTGGCGTTACGCGACGATCAAAAAAGGTTAAATTACCGGCGTTCTGGAATGCTCGAATATCGTCTCGTTTGTAAGCTTCGAGCACAATCCGCTAGCCACAGATGACGCCTATAAATTCCTTCGAAAGATTGTCGGGCAATCGGCACAACTTAGATGACTCTGCGTTTTACTGAACTCGTCGATCTATGCCAACCGATAGGTGTTACCTTTGGTACAAATGTATCAAATACAAGAATACCAAACACTGTTTAATGAATAAATTCGAAGGAAGGTTCACTTTGTCATCGATTAACCCCTTGCATGATTTGTCAATCAGAAATCGCAGCTACAATATTAAAGCGAAGAAATGTTATGTCAATTTGGTATCAATCGTTGAATTCGAAATTGAAGGGTGTTAAGAAGTCGAGTAAAATTAATCACGAGTGCGTGACTCGTGAAAATAGTGCAAGGGGTTAATAGGTATTGTTTGTCCCGTTTTCAACGTATATTTCGCTAATCAGCAAATGTACGATCTGATCGGGTGCTGAATCGCACAATGAAGCCACGTCATTCTTCTGGCGGAGTCATAACCTTGGTCCTGTGGAGAATGGTAGAATCAGCTGTTTCTAGATAGAAGGTCTGGTGCACAATGGACTGTCTCGTGACTTGCAGGCATTTGCACGCGAGAAGAGGAAACGAGTGGAAAAAGGAGGGAATTTATGACGGTTCTTTATAATTAACACCTTGGGTTTAATATGACTATTTGCAATTTCATTTGAAAAAATTTGCAAGATGTATTTGAGTTTTATCTTGTCCAGGTGTCCATGAGTTACAATTCAACGATATTGCATTCAAAAATAATTTTATTCAAATATTCAGTTTTCAAATCATAATTATGACCAACTTATTTTGAAGTGAAAAATAACAAGTTCCTCCGTTCTTTTCTATTTTAGATTAATTATAAAGTATGAACGTATACCAGTGAAAACATGAACTAATGAAAAGTTATTGTTACCGTAAGCAAACTCTGTGGATATGGCACCTTTCACCTATAGCTGAAAGGGAATTCCTGCAAATTACCAGATACCAATGCACATAAAATTAATAAACGATCTCTAAATTGACAAGTTCGTACATCATTCGTGGCAGCACTATAATTACGATGTCATTAACGTGGTGCTTAAGAAAACGGAGATAATCGTATAAATGGTGGATGTTTGCAATATACGCTGAATTAATTATAAAAAGCGATCGAATGTATATTTATTGGCAACGTGTTCATTTAAAACATATAATCTCATTAATATCGGGTAATGTGAACGTAATAATCATGTACATTTGATAATTCACCTCGAATATGGAATATTCAAACAGGTGTCAAATGCAGATGAAGCTACTAATAATTTGTACATGTACATTCATTATATAATAATTTGTTTTTTTCTTCTAAACTTTGTAATTTGTTTTTTTTCTGCTGCTGTCGATATCATTCTTCTGTCGGTCATCAGATACGCACCAGCGCGGAAAATGAACCAATTACAATGAAAATAGCAGTGTTTCTGTGTAAATATACCTTTATATCGTTTTCATTTAACGTCGTAATATTGCCCTGTTTTCATTAGAAACTGATATTCAATTATGTTAATAATTTCGTCATAATTGTCACCATAATTTTTATTATTCTTCAACACTGAATTTAATTCGATATATTTGAGAAATAAGTAGTAGATTGACGCATTATAATTTACCGTGTGCCACATTAGATATGCAGATTACTACTTTAGACTTAACTATAGTAGATTGTTAACAATTTTTCACAATAATTGTTCGATGTTTACATATCTAGCGTTCCGTTTGAAAAATCTGTTTTGTTCTGTCACGTTTTTTCAGCCTCATTAACCAGGAAGCAGTGTTTGAGATAGGTCAGAGGTAACTGTTTGAATTTTTTGTAAAAAGAAGTTTTTCATTCCTTCGAATTTACATATAATTACCTGTTTCCGGAGCAGTATCTTTAAGACCGCGAATAAACAACCGATAAACATATATTATCGCGAAACGATTGCCAAAAAAACGCATTACTAACCATATAATTCATTCTAGAAGTATAATTCTAGAAGCCGATTAGTTAAGTGATTTTATGCATTGATTACGACCGAAGAAAATATTCTCTTTTTTAGCTATGCGCGCCTACAACTTTTTATCGTAATGTTGATGAACATGTTTGCCTTATCTAAACACACTTTTTATACCAAGGTATTGTTTTTCTTTTATTTAAATTTAACCCTTTCAAATCATTTGCAATTTAAAATTAAAAAAGTTTTAAAATTCTAGGATGGATGGATATATGGAAGCTTGTACACTCTCAGGACATATATTTAGTGTATATTTTTATTCATCCTGAGGGTTATTCTGGACTTTATTTCAAGATCGTTTCGTTGTAAAAGTGATTTAGACATTCAACTTTATCGAACTACCCTGACCTCTATACCATCGAAATAGCCTGTATATGACCTTCACATCTCCATAAAAATACCCTGTATATGACCTCGATTCAACCAGCGAAATTATAACCTCTATTGAAACGACCTGTACGTGACCTCCATTCCTCCATGAATAAATTCGCAGTTTCCTCACAATGCAACTTCCTATTTTGCTTATTTTCTCGTAAAAGGTCAAACATTTCACCCAGCAGAGGATTAACCCCGGTAAAAAAATCTCTCCAACCTCCGTGCACCGAGCAAACACTCCAACCACCGAACGGACGCACCCCATCCATCATGCCTGAAGACCAGCCACTTCTATCCAGAAGAAGACTCGAAAACCCCTTCCACCTGTCCAGTGAGGTTCCAGGTGGACCAGACACAAAGACTCTAGGAACAGAAACGGTCTGTTCACCGTTTGTTTCCCCAGTGGCAGACAGCGTACGGTGACCTTTACGCGAAAAGAGCAGAGGACTTCTCGGGACATGGTGGCAAGGGGACGAGGAAAGAAGAGGAAAGGTGCGTGCCTGCGTGACGTAGCTTTCGCAGGCCATCACGCATATGTTACCCTCCCCTGAAGGGGGGAAGGGAAGACCTCGTACGCGCTTACAATGCGATCCGCGGGGTCATTCCACCTCGACCACCTTCTTCGGCTTCTTCGTATTCGTCTGCGTCTCTTCCGCCGTATCTGGCCTGCGAGTGAACTTTGTTCCGACGGGACGTAGGTGTCCGAGGTGGTTTATGACGAGGGTAATCCTTTCTTCAGGGTCGACGGAAGGACGTAGGTGTCAACGCTGGGCGTGACTCGCGTGTCACCGCGACCCGGATGAAAATCGACGATATCTTGCCGAGATAACAGTTAAATGCAGGAAGTTATAACACCTCTTTGTCCTTGTGTGGTCTTGGCTGAGGGATGCGATACGTTGCAAAAATATCAGCTCATGCTTTTGGAAATAATTTATGTTTGTTAGAGCATACTTAACAATTTGATCTTTGATAGAGGATACTTTATTTGTTTTTGCCGTATAAAGAAGATTAATTATAGCGATGTCAGCCTTATGTGTAATTATTACTTGGAGAAGGGAGAGGTTAGGTCAAACCTCTACTTTGTACTACTTTGTGTTACTAGTTAAACTAACAGAAGAACGATTGATATCTACGTCGTGTTTCCTCTGAATGAACAGTTGTATGAGCTGTTCATTATCAAAGTGGGACAATTCTCTTCGCGATCGTACACTGATTGTAAAAGCAACTTTGATATTCTGAAGCATGCTGTTTCTGAAGCATGTATCTAAAATACGTTGTCATATAGTAAAATCATATTCTTCTCAAGAATGGCGTAGCTCCACTTGCTCGTATATGAACTTGAACACGATGCAATATTTTAAACAATTTCACCTACATTGTCATTCTCCATTTAGTAATTATGCTCTTAAACTGAATTTGAAAGTGTCAATATGTTACGAATGATTAAAAGTAAAGGTAAGTAAAACAATTCAAACAAAATGATTGAAGAATATTATGTCAGGAAGGTTAATTACAAAATAGTAAATAAATTGTAAATGTAAGAAACAAAATGTAGGAATAAACGAACAAATGTAGTATACAGAGAACAAGAAATCGCCAGCCAGGATTAAAAAAGAAGATGTCGACAAAACATAGATCAGTTATCTCATAAAATCAATTATTTATATTCCTCTGTGCAATGACAAGTAACGATAAATCATGTTTCTTATTATACGTTTGTTACATAAGCAGAAAAAAGAACAGGTATTTGTATAATAAAAAAGATTCGTTGTAAAAACACCAATAGTTACGTCATAAATAGCAAATACAATTTACCACAATATAAACTCAAGAACAATAGAGAAAAGGTACAGTTAAGTTAGTGTTAGAATGAAAGTACAAGTGGGGTTTGTTACTGAAAATTGAGTTAGTGATTGTACCACCGATAATTGTAGTTTAATTTGAATGACGTACAATATAGCTGTTTTCATGGTGACGAAACACCATAGAGGTTAGGTTACACAGTAACCTCGACACACAGTATACATAATATATACGGTCACAATATAATCAAATAACTGAACAAAAATAATTAAATAGTATTCATATAATACTAATGTTGCGAGGAAAATTAAAATTGAAAAATGTAACTAGGATATTTTAAATAAATACATAAATATAATAATATTTAAAAATAAATTTACAAATTGTATTAATTTCAATACCAACGTGTTCAATATTAAGTTGGATACCAATGAATACAAATGATCAGGAAATCATTGTAAATCAGCAGCGAAAGAAAAGTAACCGCGCTCACCCACATATCCGCCATTTGACGTCACAATATCGAATTGAAAATGTTTGCAGCATTTACGTAAACACGTATCAGAAGAACATCGCGATAAAAACGATCAGCGACTCAAGAACCAAGAAAATCGCACGACAGGCGAGAATAACAAGCAACTCCCACGACTCGGTAGCTCGTTTCACCGTCCGTACGATATTCCTCGATAAATCGTGTTACACAATCATTTTATCACGGCCAAAGGAGACCATTCTCTAAAGGGCAGAAAAAAATTACACCTCTCCGATCGATCAGTCTCCCGTAATTCCGTCTTTAACATACGGCGACACTCGGAAAATCGTTCCAGCAACGCATAAAAGCGTTTAGCATCGTGCGAAGATAAAGTCGATTAGATATGCATCTAAACAGGTTAATAAACCACCCACACGTCGCTACACACCGCACATTGGAACGTTTCCACACGCAGCTCTGACGGAATCTAACACGTCCTGGCACCGTTTCTCTTTCCATCTTTCTGTTTCTATCTTTGTTCGACTCTCTGTCACCCTCGAACGACTCGCGAGAAGTCGAGTTACGAGCCGATGACAAACAAAGGACGATCAGCACCGATAAAACCGAATGATTCTTTCACCTGTCGTTTAGGATGCTCGCGTGCTAGATCGCCACGCGTTTCATCACCGCAGATTATAGAGTCACGCATTTTATCGACACGCGTTGGATAGACACACGATAACCACGCGTTAACTCGCTATGGATTATATTACGTTATATAGCCACGTGCTGGATCGTGATATGTTAGATCATCACATGTTGTATAGTCACGCGTTGAATAGGCATGCGTTAGACCGTTAGACTTTAAAACATCACGCGACAGACTGTCACGCATTATATCGCCATATGCTAGATCACGTGTTTGAGCGTTATGCATTAAATCGTCTCCGTAGATTGTTACGCTCTTCAGAGTTCCGGAGTTTCAAACATTCGTCGTACCACTGTTTTCAAATTTAAAAATCTGATCATCTTTAACGTCTTATATTCTTAAAACCCTAAATCTTCTTCATCTCAGAGTCTCACAATTTCAATGTTTCAATGTCCTGAAAGTTCGAAGTCCCAAAATTAAAAATTCTGAAAGTCTCCTTTTTAAGTCCTTTCTAAAATTCCTACAAGTCCAAAAATTCCAAATAGTACTAAACCTCATAAAATTCCTACAAGTCTAAAAATTCAAAATGGTTCTAAACCTTCTAAAATTCCTACAAGTCCAAAAATTCCAAATGGTTCAAAACCTCCTCAAACTTCCTAAAAATTCCAAAATTCTCAAAGGACCCAAAACTCCAAAAATGCTAAAAAGCCCCCAAAATTGCCAAGATAGCAAAGTCTGAAGTTCGCACTATTTGTCCCAATAATATGATTATTTGTCGCGTATAAAGCAGCATAGGTTTAGTTGAAGGGCTGTATCGTTGTCAGCGAAGGAATTCAGCGATGGTCGACAAAGAGCAAGGTGGGTTCGTGCGCGAGAAACGATTAGCACCGACAATCCTCGTTGGTCCTGTTGCTGGAGGGAACAAGAGACGTTGCAGGAGGAGTGGAAGTCAGGTACGTGGGTCGAGCAGGGGTCAAAGTCGGACCACGACGAGTCACCTGCGGTGTGACCGATGCGAGCAGCCAACGAACGCGCTCGCTATCATCTCGCCCGAGTCCCTGGCCTTCTTCGTCATCCTGGCTAATGCTAACTGCTTTTGCCTGCTGGTGTACAGTCGTTTGCAAAACTCGCGTCTACTTGCTCTCGACGTATCGATACTGCGCATGTTTCGATATCTGCGTTGGCAAATTAATTTTAATCGACATTGTACATCTTGTATACAGTTGTGATATACATTTATTAGTGCTTTCTGAAATGACTACACATTCAAGAAGAGAATCACTGATTGGTGTATGATTGGTGTATATTAGAATATCATCCTGGTCTTTGCAATAAACATTTTTTCAATTTTGGTAAAAAAGTATAAAGTTAACCTAGTAAGGCTAACAGCTTTGATGTATATGATTATGTGATCATCCTCCTGTCTAATTTTTAAGTTTTAATTTTCAAACGATGTCAATAAGAAAAGTTAAGCAACTAAATTCTTTGAAAATAAAGTACTCATTTTTGTCTATTATTATAAAAATATTATCCAACGTCCTACATTATCTTACAAAGGAAAATATACGAAGGATAAATAAAAATGTTTTAATCGCAGTTATAAATGTTTATCCAGCAAGTGAATCGATTGCATCGTTCAACATTGCGAAAATTTGTCCACAGCAGTATTATGAAATAATAACCGAACGACATTAATTACCAAGGCCATTTATCTCATCGCCACGAACACAAATAGCATAGAAATCAATAGTTCCCACAATTAGTCGCGCAACCAATCAGACCGCATTGTTCAATATTCATCGACGAACATCGAGCCAGGTTACGCCACGTATGGCGTGTCAAGGAGTTCGTCAATAATTATTCCAACGACAAGAGCCACGTTAACGAACGCAATTAGTGTTTGGAATGGAATGTCATTGATCAACTCGTGCTTTAGAAGGTCATAGAGGTACCTCGACTGAATTTTTTATTCTTACCTCTTTGTGTCTGCGTTTAAATACTTGTATCGAGATTCAAACATTTCGATAGCAATTTTCCTTTCAATTATTTTATACGTATGTAATTTCATTTTGGATTGGTGATTATGATTCTGTGAAATGTATTGTACGATATTTCGACTGAAGTTTATGGTGTGATTGGTGTATATTTTATATTCGTGTATAGTGTTCATTGGGGATGATCGTTATATCATGTGTAACGATAATGTGAAGAAGTGAATGGTGATTTAAGGCATTGTGGGAATTTAAGACGTGGGGATCTAACGCGTTGGAAATTAACGCGCAGGTATACAGTGCGTAGTAATCTAACGCATAGGAAATTAACGCGTTGTGTTCTAACGCGTAGGAATTGGAGTGGGTAGAAATTTGACGCGTGGTGATTTAACGCGTTGGAAATTAACGCATGGTGCTACAATGTGTAGTGATCTAATGCGTGATGATCTACCGTGTAGTAATCTAGCGCGTAGTAATCTATCGTGTAGTAATCCAACGCGTGGTAATCTACCGTATAGTAATCTATCACGTGATAAAGCACGTGGTCATCTACCGCATAGTGATCTAAATAATCACTAACCACTTGTATGATTCCTAAAGAGTGAAAACCTAATTTTTTACAAGAACATTAACCGATTGGACAGTACACATTTATTTCACAGATATCATTTCGAATGATATATCATCGGCGAGTGTCATCAGGAAACGGTTATGTGACCCTCGATGACTGTCTATGGCCAAGGACTTGGTCACCTTTTCTACGTCTGTATTTTACTCGACTATCGGTTATCCGCTCTTCGTGCATGTGACGTTTCACAGTAATTGATGCTGGCTTAGCAGTAATTACCGACGTAATATATTGCCATCCTAAGAGTAAGCATCCTGCTTCTTGCGCGAATAAAACGTAGCTAGAGTCAGCTACTCCGTGTTTGACTAATGAGTGTCTTTCGTGCTGTTCGAATGGGCCCTTGATCGTACGACCGCAAAATGGCTGGTGAATTTAAAAAATTGCATTTGATGGACACTTACTTGAAAAGTTCGATGGATAAGTGTATAATAATATAGAATTTACTACCGACGAATTTAATATGAACGTTTATTGCGCATAATGGAACATTGGACGTGTGAGAAAATTTTACAAAATTGTTAATAATTGTTATAATTTAATTATTTAAAACTTCACGAACCTGTGTTAATTTTAATAAACCTCATATGAAGGTACATTACTGCGATCAGTAAAATTGCAATACACTTGCAGATAAAATTTTCAAATTGCGAATATAAATAAGATTATCGACCTCAGCACAATTGTCTGAGATCGGTAAAAATCTTCAATAACATTTCCGAAATTGCAAAAATCATCTAATAATAATTAAAAAAGTCTGAAGAGTATACTAAAAAGTTATTGAATCAACAATTTTGAATACACAATGAAACATGCTGGTGGAGGAGAGTAATCAGTAAGATCGACATTGGGATCGCATAGTCATGGCTAAAAACGTGACCGATCACGTCGATTACAGTTTGGCGATATCGTTCGTTTGCTAATTAATCGCGAGCATGTCGCAGTATTCGATCGAGAAGGGGAACAAGATGGAGGACATATCGCAGTGTCGTATAGAAGGACACCGTGCGATGGGCCACCCACGACAGGCCCTCACGGTATCCTCTACAAACGTAAATTAGCGACTTATCGTATCGAGTTGGTCGTTAAGCGGTTCGATCGGCGCGAAATTCGAAGACCTCGTGACTCGGTCATGCAATATACACTAACGACACTTGTTGACTTTTTTAGGTTAGGATGCAACAATTATTACCTATTTTAGATCACGTTTAGAGATGGAGATTTTTAATTTTTAAAGTTATCTAAATTTCTGGATTTTTACATTTTTTGAATGTTGAACTTTTAAATTTCTAAATTTTTAAATTACCAAAGTTCTGACTTCCCAAATTCTCATACGCCCAATTTAAAAATGCAAAAATTTCTCGATATTAAATTTCCCAAATTTACAAATTCCAAAATCCCCAAATCTTCACATCCCTCTACCGCAAAAATTCCCATATTCCCAAACCCCCAATAACATAAAAATTTCCTAAACTCACTTTGATTCGTGAAAACGTACACTCCGGGAGAATTCGCTAAAAAATGAAGATATAAAAGCACTAAAGAATGTAATGCGCAAAATCCATAAATGCAGTGACAATACGGTTTTATTAAATACATAAGCAAAGAAAGGTGGAATTGCTGAGTTGTTCATTACCTAACTCAACTTCAGATAAATGGTTGAACGTTCAATTAAATGGCTAATCGATGGTTTACCTCAGCTTAATCGCTATGCAACAGCTATACAGTGTAATCAATTGTTGAATTAAAATACAAGCCAGCTGAATGTTAGCCTTTAAGCTATTATGGTACGTTAATCGTGAATGTCACCGTAATAAAGATATCGTTATATACCTACTAATTAAGCACCTATTAAGATAACGATCTGCAAGTAAAGTACCCTCAGACAATATGCACTTCTTCAAAAGCTTCTAATTTTATTACACGTACTTTATTGCTGTGTGTATATAATTCATGCAATTTTGGAAAATTAATTATATAATTGGAAGGAAGCGATTTTCAGATACATTAATGATACATTGTTATACGAAAATAATAATAAAAATATGTGTTAAATCGCAAGAAACGCTGTTAACATCTTAAATTCTTAAAAGCTCAGAGTCTCACAATTTCAATGTTTTAACGTCCTTAAGATCTGAAGTCCCAAAAATGAAAGTTCCGAAAGTCTCCTTTCTATTTCTACAAGACCAGAAATTCGAAATTCTAAACCTCCTAAAATTCCTACAAGTGTAAAAATTCGAATGCGTTAAATCGCAAGAAACGCGATCGATCGAAAGTAACAGTGTACCGATACCAGGTCCCATAAGCGTCCTAACCGTCCCATAACGAACAGCGCGTCCGACTGCGTCGCAGATTACTCGAACGTCCGGTGATTGCATTCTTCCGCGATATCAAGCCGCACGAATCCCGTAATAGTCGCGTTAGTAGGTGGTAACAGCAATCAGAATCTGCATTATCGTAAAAACACCGTGGTCTGACGCGTTTTATGGGATTCTTTCAATGGCCCCGCGTCCGAGGAGGCCCAAGCCCGTTGGGGTTAAAGTTTACCGTTCCGAACAACCCATTAACGGCCCCGGAGAGCTTTTATTGACTCGTCCTGAACGGTAATTGCGAAAACTTTACGCAAGATCGTCTAATCTCTTGGAGTGTGTAGCATCGAAACGGATGAAAGGATTTCCCATAGTCCTCGAGATATCGACCTGCTGGCAACTTGTTCGGACGGAGTCACTGGCTGGCCTTTGACCGTTCGATTGCTTTTTAAGACGTTTTGCCGGTCGAAAACGACCCAACCGAGAGAGAACTTTCGACTGCATGGTGTTTCCCTGTCCATCGGTAAATAGACGGGACGGACGAGAGCGGAGGGTTCATTAGCGAGGTATATCAGCGGCCAGCATTCCTCGCCTGTCGACCTTTGGACCCTTCTCCGGGTCAAATGAGACGGCCGAAGGTTTCCAGCTATTCTTTTTTCTAACGGGTGATTCGAAAAATTTACTATCTTCTGGTAGGATTAGCTTAGGTACCTTTATGGGTTTGGGAGGTACGAGGAATTTTAGTGGGTCAGGAAACATAAACCATTATTGGGTACTTAATTTTATGATACTTCTATGATGTTTCGGTATATTTTATAATGCTCGCTATCTATATGTACAAACCTAAAGAAATCTAGAAAAGAATTTAGAAATTTGGAAGATCAGAAATTCTTAAATCCATAAATCTACGAACGTGAAAGTATAAAAATAAGTGTCCACTCGAACCGATTGCATCGGAAAGACCAGTAACACCCACGTTGATAAACATTCTCGATATACCGTACATAATGGCAGCAAAAACGGATCTAAACATTCCTCAACTCCCAAACTATTTTCCGACACCGTACCTTTCACAATCATGGAATTCTAATCGTTCTCCAAGCGATCCGATTACCGATAGATAATTGCCGAGCAGATTTTCGTGCGTTGAGCAACGCTCGAGATTCGTCGATAAAAATTCCATTAACCATTACTTTTAATTGCAAGGACGTCGTGATCACGTCGATCACGCCTCCGGATCAGATCAATCGATAAGCTAATCGCGATCGGCTATCGGGGTTGTGATACAAGGGGAATGTGGCCCGACCCGATTGCTCCTACGACCAACTTCGCGTTTGATCGGTTTCAGCGTAAGTTCCGTTTGACGATTTTTTAATTGCCGCCACGAGAAACGTGCTGTATTGGTACTACACCAATTAGCGGTAAGACCTCTTCATCGATATACTATCGATCGCCATTTGTACGTGTCAAGGTGTCGAGACCCTCTTGTTGCTCGGTTCTCATGCATAAACATCGCTGTGACAATGAGAATTATCGGCGAACGGCACGCAAGTAAATGGAAACGAGACGGTGTTTTCTTTTTAACCGAGGACGATTAATTCCGTCTGATTTCTGTGCTCGCAACTGAATCGTGAACTTTACTGTTTTCGCTTTAGATTTCGACTTGTCGATTACGTTAGAATGTTAGTATTTATCTTACTGTTATTCACGACTATAGACACTATATTCTTGGACCATTTTCGAGTCTCTTTTTAGCTTCTTTATGAAGTTTATTGAATTATTCTATATAGCTGTTTACTAGTGTTTTAATTATTACTGTTATTGTTATTCAAGCAACATAGGTGTTATACTTTAGGCAATTGAGTAATGTATATTCAATACAAAAAAGATTAATACCATTGCTCACAAATACATGATTTAATTTCGAAGTCTTTCTGACATAAAACATTTGAAATCTCAGAACTTGAAGAAATTCTCCCTCCTGTTTCGCACAATTAATATTTAAAAACTCCCTAGTATTGTCTTCTCCCAGCAACATAAATTGCACAGCCTCCGAAAGTTGTACAAATAGAAAAGAGATAAAAGCCCTGAAACCGCTATTCAATTTACCTTTCTGTACCCAACAAAGTGACCTTTCTGAAACTTCAGTCAGACAAAGACAAGAAGTGTGGAGAGTAGAAGAAGCAAGAAGAGGAAGAAGGAGAAGAAAGGGACAGAGAGTAATAGAGAAGCATCCCGATATGGTCATGCTCTCCCAATGCAAATGAGAGGCGAGAAGAGTGTTGCTTCAGCGGTAGGCGAATGAAAGCTCGAGCAATTAAATTCTCATTGGAAGGCAGACACGTGTTACCGCGTGTCTGACGAGACGGTCATGGCGATCGCGACCTCGAGATCCACGATATCTCGCGTTACGCGACAAATCGTCGGCCCTGCTTCCTGTCTACCTAACGACAGATTCATTGGTTAACCTACACTCGTCTACGATGATCGATAAAGACATACGTCAATTTCATAACCTTCCGTTTTCAAATTTTCATATCTTCATATTGAAAATTTCTAACTCAATTTATAAGTTTGAATACTGAATGTGGTTGCTTTGAAATTGTTTAGTTTTCACATATTTATATCTTCAAGTTTGGAGATTGACAAGTTTTTAAATTATCAAACTTTGATATCGTCACATTTCTAGATTGTTTGTTATCAATGTTCTAAGTTAATATCTCTGGATTCTGAAGTCCCTAAATCTTCAAATCTTTGGATTACCAAATTCCATAGGTTCCCAAATTAGATTGCTTCCCCAAAGCCTAAGATTGGTCTATAAGCACAATCCACAAATTCCTAGGCTTCTAAATGTCTGCATGACCAAATTTTTAGATCCCCAAATTCCAAGAACTCCTGGTCCACCAAATTTCTGGAACCTCCAAATCTCTAATCCCCTAAATGTCTACATCCTTCGATTCCAAGGTCTCCAAGATCCAAGGTCTTCAAATCTCTAGATCCTGAAATGTGTATATCCCCAAATTCCTAAATCCCCAAATCCTTAGACCCCCAAGTCTCCAATTCTCTAAATTTCTAGATCCCCAAATACCTATATCTCCAAATTCGTACGTCTCTAAATCTCTACATCCCCAAATTCCAAATTTCCCTAATTTCAAGGTCCCCAAATTTCCAAATTTCCCTGCAATGTCTACGTCCCAAATTCTTAAATACCTAAATCCCAAAATTTCCAAATTTCTAAATTCCAAAACCCAAAGTCTCCAAATCTCAACGTTCTCATATCTCCAAATTCTTAACCCATCCAAAAAAGTCCACAAAAACTGATTATGTCATTTCTGGATGTCCAACTAAAAATATGTAAACCTAAAAGCACATAACTTTGACATGTAAAAAGAGTACATATCCTGAACGAAGAGAGATACATGTTCCGTTATCATATTTTTTCTAGGGAAGTCAAATTTGTTCCAGAAGATTGTGGTTAGGTGGATTTTTAATCGATGACCGATAATTACTCGATTTTTAGCGACGTCGTTGCAACGGCTACCACGATTACACGAGTCGAGAACGCTAACGCGTTTGATGGGTGTTATTAGAGAAACGGCTCGTAATGTATTCCTTTCCCGTTCCCCAAATGTCTTGTAATTGCCGCTTGTAATGAAAGAGAAACAGCCTCGAAGGAAAATGAGTTCGCGAATGCCACCTTGGGTGGCATAAAGTGTTCGGTTCTTAATGCGCCCGAGAGATGCTGGAGTTGTTTCGTTTAAAATTGTAATTGCTGGGTGGTCGTCGCGATACGATGAATCTGAAGCAACTTATGAAGAGAAAGTAACGGGGATTATTGCGCCGCTGTATTGTATATTGATCGTTGGGGCTGTAGTTTTCATTATTTAACCGAAACACGAATTTCTGCAATTTTAATTGATTTTCGTGATATTCTTTGTGATGGTTTTTAAACTCATTTGTTTACAAAATTTTTAATCAGGTTTATAAGATTTCACATTTTCAAGTTTTCAAAGTTAAAAATTTGATAAAAGAAAAATTAATAATTCAGTTTTTGAGCCAACCAGAATCAAATATCAAAAATCAATTTGCCTATGCACCGTTAATTTCTTAAAGAAAAATCTACGATAGTGTACTAATCAATAATCCCTAACAACATCCTCATAAAAAGACAACCTTATTCTTAGATCTCCACATCATTAAACAACTCCGTCGAATATCGATCAAATCCAGTCCTCCTTCGACATCTTCCGCCAGCGAACTTTGAAATATGTACTTCCTGCAATCACTACGTTACGTTAATCTCATCCAATGATTAAA
Source organism: Megachile lagopoda (assembly GCA_036983795.1). NCBI lineage: Eukaryota > Metazoa > Arthropoda > Insecta > Hymenoptera > Megachilidae > Megachile > Megachile lagopoda. The sequence goes on along the minus strand of CM072797.1, from coordinate 6,251,784 downwards.
TATCTCCGTCGGTGACATTCTACAGCCTACCTGCATCAACAAACCTCGTGTCTCTAATGGTGCGCGAGGCAATCGCCATAATTCAAAATCCGCCGGTCCCTTATCGAGCTGTCTCGCAAAACTTCGCCTAGACAAATCACCGTACACTCGGCTGCAACGTACACTCCCTTTCTATAAGGACTAATGTACACTTTCATATTTACAAATTTTCAAATTTCCAAACTCTCAAATCCCGAAATTTATGGATTTATGAATTAAACTTTTTAGGTGCATTTATAAATTTCCAAAGTTACAAGTTTCAATTCTTTAAATTCAGTAAAATTTCATGTTTGAAAATCTTTAAATTTGTCAATTTTTTCGCCTGTTACAAATTTTCAAAGTTAAATTAGTAATATTCTGTCTCTAAATTTCTAAATTTTTAATTTCTCAAATTTTCTTAATTCTCAATTCACGAAATTCGGAAATTTCTAAATATACAAGTCCCCAAATTTCTTCATTTCCAAATTCCTGGATGCTCGGATTCCTAGTTCTTCAAATTCCTAGATTCCCCTATTCCTACATCCCTAAATTCCTAGATCCCCAAATTCCTAGATTCCCCTATTCCTACATCCCTAAATTCCTAGATTCCCCTATTCCTACATCCCCAAATTCCTAGATTCCCAAATTCCTAGATTTCCCTATTCCTATATCCCCAAATTCCTAGATTCCAATGTTCCTAGATCCCCAAATTGTTATGTCCCCAAATATCTAGTTCCTCAAATATCTAAATCCCGAAGTTATCTCCCCTAATTCTTGGAGTCCCAAATTCCTACACCTACCAATTTCTATACCTTCAAATTTCCTAATCTTCAAATTTCCAAATTACCAAATTCTCAAATGTCCAATAGTCCAAAATCTAAATCTCCGTATTCCCGATATTCCCTAAATTTCCCAAAACCTCCCCAAAATTTTCAATCTCCAAAATTCTAAAATTTCCCCGTGGCAATTTGCAAATCCCAAAATTCTCCATAATGGTTGCTCTCTCGCGTGGTCCGCCACAGTTTCCCTAGGCAAGCGATATTTGCCGGCGACTGTACATCGAGCATAAGTCGTTATCATTCCGCTCGGCCCTCGAAGTCGGCAGCCGTCCATCGAGCGGACGCTAAACGAAATAATTAGCAGCGTCGAATGCAGCGTTCCGGCGCGTATCGCCGGCGACCCGTTCGCGTACCGCTCGTACAGCCGCGTGTCGTTTAAAGGAATTATCACGACGTCCGTCCGACGTGGACGATTAATCTTCGGCCGGTGTAAAGCGGCCTTTTCGTCGTGCCAGCTTCCACGGCGTGGCAACGAGCGCGGGAGGAGGCTGCCGATCGAGAGGAGGAACGTTTTCGCCTCGGCTTTTATCTCGTCACGACGATCTGCCGACAGATACATCGCGCTCCTTGACACGTAACAATGCATGCATGAATTAATAGCAGCCGCTGCCGTGCTCGTACTTCTCCTCGCTTACAGCCAGATTTACATCTTTATCGTGGCCTGGGAGGTGTCGCTCGAACTCTCCTTCAGCCCCGGTTACACTCCCCGGATACTTTTTTTTTTATCCCCCAGCCGACGCGCGCGCGGTTTTTCATGCGCCACCTGTGTGTCTCGCGGATTTATCGCCCGATGCATGGGAACTCGTCACGATTGCTCGCGGACACCTTTCTCGGAAGGATACCGGGTTTCGCTTAGGGTTATGGAACGAAATTCTGACACGAATATGCAATATTTTATTTAACACTAGGTTTACGAACGATGGGCACTTATATTTAAATTCCAACTATAGTAGAAAAATAAATTGGGGATGATACGTGAACTGCCTAAGAGATTTAGCTTGATGAAAGTTGACATACATTTTTACAAAAATTTCTTAATAACTTTTGTCGTTTAAAACAAGAGCTCTCAATTTCTATGCGTGAGTTGCAATTTCTATATATTATTACAATTGTATAATTACAATTTCTTCTATTTCTGAATTAATTTGCAAATCGCTAATCATATTTTGTTATGATAATTTTATGTACGTACAAAAATATCCATCACTTCCCTTTTAAATTGAATCATAAGAGTACAATAGAGATTTTTAACAAATTAAATTGTACACAATGAATAAATGAATTAACCTATTTAATTTTTGCCGACCATGGTCCTCCATTTTGTCCTCGCTCCTCTTGTCTTACGCAAAATAAACCGAAATTCTCGAGTATACAGAAGGTCTGCAATCTTGACCTTAGATGCGATCTACGGGTCTTAACATATAGCAGATTGTATCAGCAACACTGCCCTTCGATAATTAAAATTAGTAATTCGCACAATTAATTGAATCAGCAATTAATTAAACGAGACAGCGGAGTTTATCGATACTCATCAAGATCCATTAAACGCGCATCGTTTAAGAGATATTAACAATCGATCGAGTGATAGAGAAGCCGTAGATGGATGTGCATGATTATCTATGTATCAATTAAACGACGTTGATTTTTTAGAGAAATCTAATAATCATCTATTATAATTGATACCTTAAGAAATTTTATGACATGAAGTTTGGTAGCAGTAATTTATATATTCTACATGGATATGTAGAATATGTAGACATGGATATGTAGAATATATAAAAAGAGATGTAGAAGTAGGATGTAGAACATCCTAAATAGATGTTCTTCTACTTAAATAGACTATAGTACTATGAATATAATTACATATTTTATTTCCATATCTCCAGTGCAATACAGTGTATAAATATTTATTACGCTACGTAAGTTAGGCGTATTTTGTGAGCAAATTACAGTCTGAATACTACCATGTACCCACGTATATCGATTTCACAGGTGTGGTGCAGAGATAGTTACCTAATTATCGCATGCTAATCACGGCAAAATTTCGTTCAACGACCGTCTCGGATTCTTTCCTTCTGTCTAGTCATTTTTTATTGTTTTAATTACCATCATCCGTTTGGTCGAATGTAAATCACGCCTGGCTCTATTATTATTCCGGTTCATAGTTTTTTATGCGCCTGCTCGTTTCAGGCATCGTCAATTTTCGACTGTGATCTTTCGAATTTTATTTCATTGTCGTAGGCAGTTTTGTAAATAAACTTCATTATTTCTAGAATTGTAGAAATTCTAAAAATAATTGTATGAGTCGATTTTTTATGGAAATTCAATCGATTTCAATCATTTCGAAATATTAAATAAAAATTTAACATGTTTTACTGGTATTCAATGTACTTCACCGAAGATTTTTTAACGAAATTAAATTAGCAGAATGTTAAACTCGAAATAAATTAAATACCGAATTATAAATCTTATGATCCTTGAAATATTTGTTTCCAGTTGAAATTTCTCGGAACAGTGTTAAAAAGATTGTAAATATCAAAGAAGCATGATTTGGTAGCTCAGAAATACTCGAAGTCGTTTCGATACAAAAGGTTAAAACTTTCATAAATCTGTCTGCCTACGTTTCTTTAGGCAATCTGACTTACTCGATTCTTCCGCTGTTTTCCTGCGATCAATCATACGAAAGTGTGAGAATACCTCGTGGTACGATAGACACCTTTATTTAAAACAAATGCTAATGGAAAAATTATCCCGCTCAATTATATACTTGAAATAAATTTCCATGTATATATACCTTTCGCACGAGTCCCACTCAAGTTATAAGTACAGTTTTGTGGAGGTTGCTATCCTGTAAGTTCTGCTTACCTGTAACAGAAAAAAATTCCATTCTTATTAAAAACAGTACAACAAATATTCATAGCAGAATATAAATATTCTTACAACAAAAAAACTTGAACCGTATTAGGTTAGTTTGAATCGTGTTTTTAGGTTAATTCGGCGATATTAATTCTTTTCGATAAACTCAAAAATTAAAGTATAACAAGGGTAGTTAAACATTGAATATAATCGTTTATTAAATATTATTTATTAACAAGTACCGAATATATTAAATATTTATATGGAGTATAACAAGCTTCCACGGTAAAAAGAATTTACGCAGATGATGTTGGCCACAATTCGTGCTAATTAACTTCCACGGCTGGTCCTTTATCTGTAATTAGCCAGTACCACGTTCCAGAAATAACCTGGCAGAAAAAAAGTATGAAAAGTTTCCCTGCAATTCGACTTCGAACGGTTTACACGCGCCGAGGGTTCCGATGGTCAGGCGAGATTTATGAAATAACGGGGTGCTTTAGTATTGAACTTAGCGTATTCCATGGCTGTCTGTGCCAATAGAAAGTTTCGGATTCAAAGGTCACAGCCTTCGTTACAACTTGCTCGGTCAAACGTGCATCGTGTAATTCATCAAGATTATAATTGGCGGCTACGTAACCGTATGCATAAATTATGAGCCGATAAATTGAATCCAACGCAGTTTTGTAACACTCCCGCATGCATCACAATGTTTGCCCGTGGCACTCGTAATCGATCATCGAATCGATAAGATTGAAAAACACCGAGGAACGTGGTTGATTTATTCATTCAAATTTATCTTTCAATTGATACCATTCGAAAATTATATCAAGTTTTTTAATGGATTCGGACGTTTCGGCTCAATTTATTCGACATAAGTCATCAAGTTTGACATCCACAAATACTTATTTATTTCAGTGTTCCAGTTCATAAATTAAACTGCTAAATTCTCAAATTCCTACGTCTTCAGATCACCAAATGAGGTTGTCTTTCCAGATGCTTGAATTCATAGGGCTTCTAATTTTCTAAATCCCAAATTTCAGGACGTCAACGTTCTAAATCCACAAATCTCTAAATCTCAAATTTCCGAATGCCCCAATTCTCAAATTATCAAACTTTCAGGTCCCCAAATCTCCAACTTTCCAAAACTTCAAATTCCTAAGTCCTCAAATTACCAAATCCGTACACCTTCAAATCCCCAAATCCCTAAATATCCAAATCTCCAAATTCCCAACAGCCCAAAATCTCGAATCCCCAAATTTCCAAACCTCCGAATTTCTAAATCCCCGAGTTCTCAAATATAAAAATTCTCAAACCCCAAATTCCTAAGTCTCGAATTTCCAAATGTCCAAATTTCTAAACCCCCAAATTTCCAAAACACCGAATACCTAAGCCCCCTTTCTAAAGCTCCAAATTCCTACGTCCCGAAGTTTGCATAATCCTAAGTTCCTATATTCCCAAATTCTTAAATCCCCAAGTTTTCAAGTCTCCAAGTTCCAAAATCCCCGAGTTCTCAAATCCCCGAATTCTCATCTCCTAAACACCAAATTTCCCAAAATCCTAATCTTCCCAAATTTGCCCCAAACGCGACCTAAATTCCCCAAAAGCCGACGAATCGTTTCGCAACCGTTAAAAACCCGATCCTGAAACACGTCTGAAAAGGTCATTCGCCTCCACGACGTGCAGGACACCAGATCCCCAGTTGCTACATTTGAAACGGTGTTCGAAAGGCTCGTTCAAGCTTCTTCTTGAAAAGAGTTTCAATCGAATGCAACCCAACAACCGGCACCTCGGTCCCGTGCCATTATCACAACTCGTTACCAACACACTCTTACATCCACATACACGCACACACACACGCGTTTATCCGCGTTTCTACCGCGGTGGAAGGATTCATGGGGCAAACGTTGACACGAATGACGACTCGTACGACGGTCACGTGGGCAGGACACAATGCAGGGTGCGGCCTCACCTCTGACACGTCGAGGTCCCGACCTATTCCCGTGTACACGGGCCAAGGTGTACCATTGTGTGGGGGGCTCAACGTGGTGCCCAACCCACGTGCAACGCCAACACGCGACGAAGCTCTAAGCTGAGCCTCCTTGGAATTTCACCGCTCCAGGAATACGACGGCGACCAGCTCTAAAACCTTTGGGTTAGGTGTACGTGGCGAGATACCGGCTGGGTCTCCGCTGTAACAGGATTCGACGAAACGGAAGAATCGGACACTTCTATGGAGAATGTTCCAACCGACTGTGGGTGGAAGTGGAGGTTGTCGAGGCGGGGGATGGAACTGGGGCCCTCCACGCACGTGTCCTCACAGGAAATCGGTTAACAGGCCCGTATACGGGGTCGTTCTGGCCCAGTTTCGATAATAAAATATCCTAAATTTGCGACATCTGCATACTTGTGCACGTCCTATAAATAATATGACACGAATAAGGGAACCGCAAATATCGAACTTCAAAATGTTAAAATTCTACATACTCGTATTGTGTGAATAACACGACTGTATAAAATTGTAACACGTAAGGAGGTACCACATATGAGTATCCATTGATTTGAGTCGAGTTTCAAGCAAAATGTGTTAATACTTCAACCCTATGAAATTGTAACGAATAAGGACACCTAGGACCTAGAGAAGGAACCTAGACCCACAGAAAAGTTAGACCTGGAGAAAATCTAAATGTAATGAAAAGGACCTATAAGAAACGTGGACCAGTGACTCAATCCGAAAATATTGTACTTGACTTTAAAATTAACCTTATTAAATATGGTTCCTGTAATATTCAAAAATGTAGAAGCTGTCTCGGTATTCCTGGAAGTTTGAGTCAGAATCGAGCAGGGATCCGCTACTCGCCGTTCAACAATTCACTGTCAATGTTTCCGGCCGTAATCGTACAGGCAATCCTCGAATCGCACAAAATAGAACCATTAACGTCAAAAATTTCATACAAGGAACAAACGCGAGTTAAGGCAGCGCGAGAGGAGAAAATTTATTCCGGCAACAGGCATCAACAGCGACCAAGAAGTACTCTGCCGATTGCCATCGCGAACGTGTCCAGCTGAACATGCTCGTCCTAACGGATTATTACGGGACGTATTACTATGGTATCCCGAGGCTCCCGTAGGAGAGGGGTCGTTTGAAACCCGATTATCTCCGCGATATTCCGCGGCCACGGAGGCTCGTTTGACATCTTTCTTCCCGGTTTCCTCTTCACCTTCACCTCCGCTTCTTTCCGCGGAGGTTAATGCGACCGAAAGCGGTGTCCACGCGAGCCGTGGACGCCCACGGCATCCTCATATCTTACGGATGAAGACATTTACGAGGATCCTCGCACGGGGCACCCCACCCACCTCTCCTCCAACCGTGGCACAAAGCCTTCTGATGTCACTGTTCTCCTCCCGTTGCTCCTCTTTTGAATTCCACCTTCTATTCACGGCGATTCCGTGTCTCACGGTTCAACGTCACATTACCACGATATACCAGATGAGGAAATGGCGTTTACCAGCTGATCTTACGAGAATACAACTTTGTGCTTCTAGACCTAACATTCTTAACCTATGCCTCTGGGGAACCTGAATCTCTTAACGGAGAGTTTGCGGACATTTAGAGAAAGAGTTGTGAACATTTAACTGTTATAAACTGTTACAATTGTCATGAGGAGTATGAACACCTCAGACTTTATCTTGGGTATTGGTCAGAGGTAGCCCTTAAGGTCCCTCACCTTCTCTGCTACTTCATAACGTTAAAACTAGAAGATACCGTATAAGTAACTCCAAGTGGACACTGAATTATTATACACGTATGATTCTTGTTACAGAGATCTCAAGTTTCAACAGGCTTCACAAGTGAACCTTCATCAAAGATCATCATGAAGATTCCCTAAAAATTGGTTGAGCACTATGTTGAATATGATATAAAAAATTGAAAAGAATTCCGTGTCCCGTAAATTAAAGCTGTATGTATTAATTATTCGGAAATATACACCTCCAAGTTCCAAGCCCACCATAATCTTCGTGAAAGTTCGCCAACAAAGAAAACGGAATTCGAATTAAGATAACACGAAGTGGAAACTCGTGTACCGTGCGCACTTTTCTTTTGTTTTATCTGTTATTTTTCAGTTAATAAACGTCAGGCAACGATCATCGGATATTTCTAATACGAAAGAAAACAGACTGAAATTTACGAAACGAACGTGCTTCGTGGACGTACTTTCACTGGCCGCACAATAAGTAATAAATGCCATGCACATAATGAAACGGATAATGTATCAAACGCTGATCAACCATTCTGACGCAACACACCTTTTTCGGGATTCGTAAAAATATTAATCCACGGCTTTCTAATATGTTAATAACGAAGCGAGCGTCACGACGCGACCGGTATCAGGCATTTCACGATCGAATAATGAACACTTGTTTTCAGACGTCGAATTAAAGGACAACGCTTTTACGAGCCATGTTCTGTGGCTACCATCGATCCCTGTCTCGCGATTATGATAATCCTTTACGACTTCACAGTTTTAATTTAATTGGCTGGACCTCTTGTCGCCTGTATCGTTGGAAGATTCAGGCTAATCTGGCTTTGAAGACGTTGCAAAACTTGATGACTGTGTAATTGCATGGCTGGCAGTCACTAAAAAGTTGGCATTCGTAATTTAAAGCTTTTGATTAGTATGAATGAACGAATTTATGCGTGGCAGGGTAGTTATAGGAGTTTCTTGTGTTCTCTTTTCATTGTCTAAACGTTGGGACGTTTTGGTGATGCGTGAAATTGGCAATTTATTTAGTTGATAAAAAGAATTTCAGAGTATTTTATGTGCCGTAGGACATAAATGTGGAAAAATGATGCGTAAAGTTATGATACGTGGGGTTAAAACGCGTGAGGATATAGCGCGTGGAGATACTGGCGCGGGGAAATACGGCGCGTGGAGTTAGAAATCGTGGAAATACGGCGCGTGGAGTTTGAACGCGTTTAGATACAACGCGTGGAGGTAGTGGTACGAAGAGATATGATGTGTGGAATTAGAATTTGTGGAAATATGACGCGTGGAGTTAAAAATCGTGGAAATACGACGCGTGCAGATACAATGCATAAAGATACAGTGTGTGGAAATATGGCACGTGGAAATAGAGCGCATGGAAATACAGCGACGTAGAGATACAGCGCGTGAATATACGGTGTGTGAAATTAAAACTCGAAAATCTAGGGAATGGAGACACAATACGTAAGAATCCAAGATGTAGAGAACCCATGGCGATACAACGCGTGGCCATACATTATCAAACCTAGTAAAGGCAACAAGAAATCTTGCCAACGCAATGAACATACAATGACACCAAATGAAAGCAAACTCTTCAAGATTTCACAGCTCGCCATCAAAAGCCTGTGTGACGGCAAAGACATAACAGCAAGAACGCTTAATAATAAACTCCATTCATTCGCCATGCTACATCATTCAAAGACCTCTCAGACTTCTCAAAACGAACCGTCGGAAAACAATACATAATTCTCCGAGTTTCAAAAACAATCTTTAAACAGTTAATCCCAATTCACACGACGTGATCCAACAAAAAACCCAGTCATGATCACGGTTCTTAAGAATCAACGAGATTCAAAATGGCGAACGTCTCTCTCGGTAATTCATTTTCTTCCGACTTGTTCGCCAAAAGGTCGGCCCACCTGACCCCTAGGCGTAATTACACAAAGGTCGACGATTTAATGACTTGGCCTACGCAATTGTTCCCGACAATGCAGCCTGCGTAAATAAGTAACGACTCGACCCTGGATGAGACAAGCTCTTCTTGTTCGCCGAACACGCCGGTTGGTCTCAGGCTGCCTCATAGAACGACCGGCCACGAGGTTCCGCTTCTAGTTTCAGTCGTACGTATTCCACGAGCCACTCGATAGAATACTCGACGATCCTTTTTGTAAAATGCAAATCCTTCCGCATGAGCATGAACGTTGCGCCGTGTGAACGAGATCTCCGAGCGGTTCGGGGTCGAGGCGTATACATCCTGGCGACATTGTTCCGGTCGGCACGTTTTTCTGCCTCTACTCGCTTCAGAGAATTTTGTCGGTACTTCTTATATCGCCGTTCAGATGTATCCAATTGTTAACGGATTATTTTTTGTATATTTTCATTGGAAGCAATATGTTTACACTAGGAGCATAAATTTACGCGCGACACTGGCGGTCAGTGCGTGAACTAATCAAAATGGCCGACATGTGCATAACGTGTACTTATTTATAGTAATAAAAGATGTATAATTGTTTCAAGATTATGTAACATTGTAATTGTCTCTTACATATTTGTTGTATATATTAGCCATTCTAGCCTCAGTTGCCTTTTACGAAACTGCTCTATTTTCAGCTCTACCAATTCATTAGCTAAATCGAGTTCCTTAAAAGCAATGAACACGTCAGCTGTCTAAACCAGAGCCTCCAGTTCAGATAAAACAGTAGACTCTTGTTATATTGCAACACATATGAGTCAGTTCCTAAAGGGTTAATGACGATAACAAGAGTTTCGCAAATAATCTCGAAGAACCGGAGAAAGAGCAGAGATTCGAAAGGGCAAAGGGGACAGAATCTCAAGAACCGAGAGTTTTCAGACAGACAAAGTTACGTGCCTGGTCGTAGATATGCAACGGTGCAGATTAGGCCGTTTCAGGGAACGTGACCGCGGACGTGCGAGCACGTTGCTGCACGTCGCAAAAGTCAGAGGTAACGTGTCACCGAAGGTGACGAAGACTCGACACGACGTTGTTGTGCAACAACAGCGAAATAACGGCTGCCGTTGCACGCGAACCAACAAATGCTCCGCATATGCTTAATGAACGTGTTCGACTTCATGTCGATCAATCAATGAATATCCAATAAACTTTAATCGAAATAAAAAATTATAAATATTATAAAATAAATGTGAACATAAGTTAAATATAAAGCGTAGTAAGTTATGCAAAGATTTCATTAATATTCTAATTCATTCAAAGATTTCACCGCAATTAGCTACATTGTGGTCACTAATGTCGTGTAATTACTATAAGTGCACAAGTTAATGAATAGCTCTCACCGTGACCTTGAAGACTAAACACATGCGCAGTAGATAACTGAAAGTAATAAACGTGCGCAGTAGGGTTAATACAATAAATACGCTGTAATACACTGTAACAACTTTATTGCGCATAATCATTATTTACGGATAACTACTGCGCATAAGTTTTACCTTCAAGGTTATTTGAAAAGTGATTTTCTAAAAATAAGCGCTATTTAAAATGTACTTCCTTTCTAAACTATATATACATGGCAACGTTAGTATTAGTTAGTATCGGTACTTATTTGCATGTATTGTTCTCATAGGAATATTTCATGGGTATTGTGACATGAACTACACTTGATTTTACTTGTTTTCTACTGTACAAACTTAATACTAGTACATTTATAAACTGATCTTTCGGTTTCTATGTGACAGTTGTAACCAATTGTTTGCTGTTATTGAGAATATGCGTAAGTGAAGAATATGCTTTGTGCTGTAGTCACAGCGGCGTCCATTTTATACTGTGGGAGCTCATCTTGTTGCGTGCGTACTATACTATGTACTAATGTACTAATATACTAGTGTACTAATGTACTAATGAGACCAGTGTACTGATGTACCAATGTACCGATATACATTTCCCAATACACATTGTCATCAAACAAGATAATTAAAGAACCTGTATTATAAATCCCCGTGCACGATCGCAGACAAGCGGACAAATGTTAAAACGTTAACGTATCGGTTGAATATATAAAAGGTGGAGTCGCAACGACAAATAGGCGTAGTCCAAGGTTGAGAACCCGTTGAGGACCCGCATAGAATGGACGCAAGGCGGACCGGTTCGGGTCACGGAGGATCCTTCGATCCTTGCTCGTGTCCTCCTGGAACGAACCTCCCTCTTCAGCCCTGTTCGCGTGACACGCGCTGTTCGTGCGTGCGCCTCTGGACGCCCAGGCTTCCTCGAAGATTGAAAAAACGACACGAGACGACACTCCCAGAGGAGCGTGCATCATTGGTGGAAAAAAAAGGAATAAAGGAGAACGAGAAGGTTGCAGCCGCGATACAACGATATCGTCGATCGATGTCCTCCTGGATGTCAGCCCAGCGAGATTTCAATGAGCCGATAGCGGCGGACTCGTGTCCTGCCTCCCATAAACTGACACGCGGCCAGATCGCGAGAGGACGCCTTGTAAAGCGATATTAAAGGATTAGTGTCTCGCTCGCAGAGCCTTGAAGAGCTTTCGACCGGTTCGTGGCAGGCTGCTCGCGATATTGCCCGATCGCACCGAGAAAGATCGATGGTCGCTTATTTTTGGGGACCAAAGACTCTGAACTCGTTTTCGGTGGACCTAGTGATGGGATTGAATGTGACGAACCGTGGATTGTATACGGGTACACCGTAATGTATGGGACATGCTGATGGATTTAGGACGTGCTATAAAAGAGAAGCGTGTGTGTGTATGTTATAATACGATTTATGTACATTTTTTAATTTGGATGTTCTTAAATCCCTATTTGTCCTCTTCCTAGATATCCCAAAATCCTTAAATCCTTGCATCTCTGTATCCACATGTCTCCTCATACCTCCACATATCCAAAACTAAGTTAAGTACAAGTGAAAAATAATCTCACACGCAATTTTGTTAATGATTAACGGCTAATCTCATACTTCTGTAAAAAAGAAAGTGGACGATTAATCTTTCTCGAAACAAGGTTCATTTTTTGTCTCCACCGGCTAATAATAACCGATAATGAACAACGGTTAAAAAAAACCTGTAATATATCGTTAAAATAAATCACCGCGATAGGCGTTACTGTTTTGGAGATAATGTCTAGTTTCAAGAAACTCGCTATTCATCAAGAATCTTCGGAGTTATTCAATTATTTCAGAAGTTGAATTATTTGAAGTAATTTGTATTTAAATTTCTGGGTGAAATGCGTTCTTTCTCGTGGACGAACTCTATGCTCCAAGTTACCGATCTCGCGTCCACAAATTGACGATTAATCATCCCTTTGAAATCATTTTTAATCCGAGTGTTGATAGCGGTTAATAGCAATTACGTTAGCTTTTTTTCTGAAGAGAAAACGACCGGTGATTTATTACTCTTCTGCCGCGAAGAGACACTAAAAGCCTCGAGGTTATTTTATTTCGGATCCTAACGCACGATCTTGTACACATTCACAAGTAGCGCGCTATTGATCTAACAGCTACTTTGACAATTTGAACGGAACTTTTTCTCTCGAAATATTGCACCATCGTGTGAATGCACGAGAAGAAAACGTCGTTCGATGTCCGCCGTACGTACTCGTATATTATCCAGGAATATTCTGGACACACCCAGAACCTTATTCCGTTGCATCACGATTTCTTTAACCCAGTTGGTGGTCATTCCCTCTTTTTTGTTCAGACGGGAACAGGATGTGACATCACTTTGCACGGTGTAGAGTTAAGCTGGCCAAAGGTAAAAAATTCGGTTCTCGGAAACTGTGAAAGATATAAAACCAAAATTTGGATGCGGACATAGAAATTTAGAATTATAGGAACTTGCAGATTTGGGGATTTGTGGACCCACAAATTTGGGGGCTTGGAATTTGGGGATTGGTATATGGTAACCTAGAGAGTTGAAAGCTTAGAAATTTGGGGATTTGGGGATTTAGGAATTTAGAGACACAGGAATTTGGGGACCTGGAAATTTGGAATTATAGGAACTTGCAGATCTGGGGATTTGTGGACCCACAAATTTGGGGGCTTGGAATTTGGGGATTGGTATATGGTAACCTAGGGAGTTGAAAGCTTAGAAATTTGGGGATTTAGGAATTTAGGAACACAGGAATTTGGGGATCTAGAAGTTTGGAATTATAGTAACTTGCAGATCTGGAGATTTGGGGACCCAGAAATTTGGGGGCTTGGAATTTGGGGATTGGTATATGGTAACCTAGGGAGTTGAGAAGAAATTTGGGGATTTAGGAATTTAGGGTCCTAGGAATTTGAGGACATTCACCTTTGGAGACTTTGATATTTGGAGATCTAGGAATTTCGGAATTTGTGAATCTGCGAAATTTGAGAAAATGAAAATTTCCATATTTGAGAATTTGAAAATGTTCAAATTAAAAAGACTTATGAAAGTTGGAAAATTTGAAGATTCACGAATGTATAAATATTCGAAATTACTAAAAGTCATTTTCGCATACGTGTCCTTACTCAATATGTTGGAGTATATGTACATTGCCGGCAAGTGTACGTATGAATATCGTGCGAGGTAATCTCCAGAAAACGGTCTCGATTTCCCGAAATAACGATTACTCAAGATCGGTACCCAACTAAGCCGGGTCAATTGATTCCTGGTGGCTGGTCATCTTTCGTAACGGCGCTGGAAGGGAGCGGGCATGGCGTGCCAATCAAAAAGCCCACGGGGGCGCTTCAGGGCCGATCGTTAAACCGATTTCGAGAGCGTGGAGATCGTTGGCCGGCGGGCAGGTTCGCGTCTCGAGCCCACGTAGAAGAGCCTCGAGCATCCTGGCAGCCTGTTTCTCTTTCTTTTCGAGCGAGGTCGGGTGACCCCGAAGAGTAGACGCGACCGCAGGCTTCCAGGTTCAAACCCGATGCACGTGTGTGCGTGTCTCGAACATGCGTGTGGACGCCTCGTAAGGCGATGGAATGCGCCCGTCCCCGGCTCTTCTCGGATGGATGGCTTTGTCTTCGTGATCTGACGGCTCGCTCTGAAAGCCACTCGACTGGCAAACGTGCGCATCGTCGGCCCTGTTCATCCTGGTGACCGCAGGATCCGCATCGACAGGACACCCTTTGCGCCACCCTTTCTCTCCTCTAATCTACCGTAATCGAATTCTTCGGGGATTGTCTTCGTTGTTTCGTTGATGAAGATATTGTTGCGGGATTCTTCGCCATCTACCTTGCCTCCATGCACCATGGGATTCGCGATGATGAGACTGATTTTCTTTGTGGTTCAACAGCGTCGGTTATTAAGGCTGCAGGCGGTGGAGTTCAGTTAACTTACGATGTGGAGATTTACGGTAAGGTAACTTTTCGTTTCTTGTATAATTCTTCGTGACTTTTTAATGTACTCTATTAAAATCCGACAGATTCTTTACGGTTGAGTTCTATGCACGATGTGAAGATTTGAAATGATACCTTTGTGAATGATCTTCAATAAACTCATCTGTATTGAGTTCATCATGGTTCAACTTCTTCATTTAGTTAACTAAGTTCTATGTGTGATGTGAGAATCTGCAATTATAGGAGTTGTTCGCGAAGGTGTTTGTGAACCCTCTTCATCAACCTAGTTAACTAAGAGATCTATGGTGTAGTATGAGGATCTGCAATGATCCTTTGTGAGTCCTCTACAACTTCATCTTTATTGACCGAATTCATCATGGTTAACTTTTTGGTTTAGTTAACTAACAGCTGTTTTATGGTGCAATGTGAAGATTTGCAACGATAGAACACCTTTATGAGTCCTCTGCACCAACCTCATCTGTATTGATTGAGTTCATTATGGTTTAACTTCTTGGTTTAGTTAACTAGCACTTGTTTTATGGTGCAATGTGAAGATTTGCAAGGATAAAACACCTTTATGGGTTCCCCTTCACCAACCTCATCTGTATTAATTGACTTTATCGTGATTTAACTTCTGGATTTAGTTAATTAAAAGTTGTTTTATGTATGATAAGAAGATTTGCAACGATACCTCTGTAGGTTCTCTGCACAAGTCTGCATCGATTGAATCGTGGTTTAACTTGTCGGCTTAGTTAATCATGCGATCAGACCGACTTAAGTAATCAAAGCAGATAAAAACGTCCAGTGTATCGAATAAAATATAACGAATGCTATCGGGCTCGTAATGATTCTATCCAAGTAAACATTTATCGCGTATCACGTCGCGGTTGAATATTCATAAGCTCGTTCGACTGAATAATCTTCTGGCCGAAATGCCTTAAATCTCGTGGCGCCGTTCACGCAACACATGGGACTCGTTAACCCTGGGTCAATCGTTTCATCTTCGATGGCCTGTTAGAAAGTCGACGACAAAATACGCGGACATGAATATGCAGCAGAAGCACATAGAATTTCAATGAAAGCAGACCTATGATCGTGCGATGCTGGGACAAACTTGAGACATTTATGTCTCTAGTCAGGTACGTAGCAAGAAACTCTAGTTCCTTTTTTAACTG
This sequence comes from Megachile lagopoda, assembly GCA_036983795.1. Classification (NCBI taxonomy): domain Eukaryota; kingdom Metazoa; phylum Arthropoda; class Insecta; order Hymenoptera; family Megachilidae; genus Megachile; species Megachile lagopoda. The sequence goes on along the minus strand of CM072797.1, from coordinate 6,235,838 downwards.
TTCGTGATCATTTCTAAATTTCTCTGGGCTACATTTCTGAAATTGCAAGGTTGACGTATTTTTTAGATTGATAAATTTCATAAGTGCATTGATTCTCAAGTTCTAATTCCTGACATCCTCAGATTTCTATGTTCTCAAATCCCTTAGTCCATATATTTCCAAATCCTTACAATTCCTACATCCACAAATTCTTATATTCCCAAATTCCTATATACCCAAATTTCTACATTTTCGAACTTCTACGTCCCCAAATTTCTACATCCCCTGATCCCTATATCCCCGGATCTCTATACCCCTGAATTCCTACATTTTCAAATTTGTACGTCCCCGAATTTCTACATCCCCAAATCCTTACACCCCCAATCTCTACATTTTCAAATTTCTACGTCCCCAAATTCCTACATATCCAAATCCCGACGTCCCCATATCCCTACACCCCAAACCCTACTTTCTCAAATTCCTACTTCCCCAAATCCTTACATCCCCAAATCTCTACACCCCCAAATCCCTACATTTTCAAACTTCTACGTCCCCAAATGTATATCCAAATCCCTACGTCCTCAAATCCCTACATCCCCATCCTTGTATCCCAAAATTTTCACGTCACCAAATTTCCAAGTTTTCGAATTTCTACATCCCCAAATCCTCACATCTTCGAATCTCTTGAAAATTCCGAACCTCCATTTTCTCTAATTACAATGAAAATTAAAACGTACATAAAAAGTACAATAATGAAGAATGCACTAAGCAAAACAACTTTTACGACCCAAACACTTTTGTGGTCCACGGTTTCCTGCACCGCAAAGCCAATTAATTATAAAGTCAATTAACGTTACGCATACCTCTAACAAGCAATAAAGAAATCTAATGGTTGTTTCATATTTACAGAACAGCTCCAGGAAAATGATCAAGCTTTACTCTGGTGAGATATTAAATAATAAATGTCATAGCAGTGTTTCTAAAATTGCTTTCGAACTGTCGAGCGACGTGAATAGGCAACGCTGACGGTGTAATTATACCGGTATCAATATTCGATTGGGTTGTCATTAATATTCAGTAATTTGTAACGTTAACCCAGACCTTAGACTCTCTCGATATGTAATTATGTTAATGACCACTCGGATACGGTGTTTCATCAAAATTATTTCACGTGTCATAGAAACGTTATTTGAATGGATGTCACAGTGAAATTATACACGCGGTGCGATATAAAAAAAAAGACCGCTGTCCCGACATGTTTATTCAATTTTAATGCAGAGTCACGGAAATTATGATTTTTAAGGAGAATATTCAACGGAAAACGGCTATCTAGGAACGTAATCGAAACATATCATTCCACGACGTGAAAGCGTAAAATGTTTCAAAAAACAAATATATTATTCACGCTTTTCGTTCAACATTTCAAACGATAATGATGCTGTAAATTAAACTTTCATGCTATTAAGCTGTGGTATTTTAATAATTCCTGGGATGAGGATACTTCCATAACTACCGTGCAAAATAAATATAGTCATGTTATTGAATTAAAGATAGATTGTGAACAGTAACATAATAATCTTGAAACGTTGGTCAAATTATTTATATTTATTGTAATTTTTTTTTGATGTTATAAATAATTGTAACGTTTATAAATTCCATGTTTATTAACAGTAATATAATAATGTAGAAACATTAGTAAAATTATTTATAGAGGTAAAATTTACAAACGTTACATTTACAATTATTAATAACAACGTTATGACAAAAATTACATTTACAATTATTCATGTATTCGTGAATAAATTGACAATATTACAATTATTGCTAAAGAATTCTATAATAATTCATGCACATTAACCAATGCAATATTTAATTCGATACCATGAATAACAAATGAATTACAAGAAGGTTCAAAAACCGTGTCCCGTCATCACACCAGAATTTTAACGACATCATCAAGAAACGCAGTCATCAATTCGTGTTCTGTCATCGATTCGACCCTGGATCTCTTCACAAAACGATCGTTTCGTCTTTTTCATTGCAGAAAAACGGGCCGTGTACAGTTCCCGCAAGAAATTGATTGATTTTCTGCATACAGTGGCGGGCCACGAGGCAGCCTGGCTGTAATTAATGGATTGTTCGCACCTCGCCCACGCTATTTGTCTCTGTTCCTCTCTTTCCGAGCAGCTCATCCTTCCATGGAGAGTTTGCACGGATCGTTCGATAATTAATCACCCGGTGGCGATCACCGGCTGCCAGAGTCCATTAACGAACCGATCGTCTTCGCTTTCCTATTATACGAACAGTCTTGCTGTTCGGCGCTTCACTTCTTCCAGACATCGAACATTCATTGAATCACCACTGATCTACATATTCAACCTACAGTTTGATCTATTTCCAAGCGGAAATGGAAATTCAATGTTGTTTTATATGCGCTTCAAGGTATCTGTACTGTTCATTGTTTTTTGTTGGATTTAAATATAGATTTCCGCAATTTTATATTTTCGAGTTTACAAACTTTGTAACTTTCAAAATTACAAATTATTAATACACGTTTTGAACATTTTCTAATTCTTGATGGGTTGCAAGATTTGAAAATTCGTGAGTTTTTAAATTTCAACATTTTCAGATCTACGAACTTTTGAATTAAGAATTTTCTAAATCTCTAAGAATTCTGAAATACGTAAATTCTTGAAATTCTAAATTCTCAAGCTTCCAAATTCTCAAATGTATAAGTTTCCAAAGATCAAAATTGGTAAATTTCTAAATACATAATTCTCGAATTCTGAAATCCCTAAATTCACAAATCATCGAATTCTCAAGTTTCCAAATCCTCAAAATCACAAATTCCTATCTTCTCGAATTCTCAAGTCTCAAAATTCCTGAAACTCCAAACTGTCAAATTCCAAAATTTCTAAGTACTCAAATTCCCAAATCACCAAATTTCTAAATCTGCAAGTTCCTAAATTCTCAAATTTGTAAATTCCCAAATTTGTAATTCTCCAAATTCCTAAATCCCCAAATTTGTAATTCACCAAATTCCTAAATCCCCCAATTTCCAAGTACCCAAATTCCTACATCCCCAAATCTCTAAATCTCCAAATTCCTAAATCCCCAAATTTCTAAATCTCTAAATTCCTAAATTTTCAAATTCTCAGATACAAAATTCCTTAAACCCCAATTCTCAGATATTTAAATTCCTAAAACCCCAAATTCTCAATCTTCCAAATCCCCTAATTTCCAAATTTCTACATTTCAAAATTGCTAAATCTGCAAATTCCAAAATTCCCATATTCTCAAATACCTAAATCTTCGAATCTGAAATTCTGAACCTTCCAAAATCCCAAAATCCCACCTTCGTAAACTCCAAACTTCCAAATCTCCATATCTACAATCTTCCAAACCTTCAAACCCCGAATTCCTAAATGTCTAAGATTTGAAACTTGCACCTTCCGAAAGTCCCACGTATCCAAATCACCTTCTTGCAGCGTGTCGAAAGAAACAAAGCTTCCAGCACAAAGACAACCATGAAAACACAGCCAAGGTTCATCGACAAGGATGCTAATAGATCACCCAGCAAGAACCGGCCACGACCATGTCGAGTGGATCCCAGGAAATCGCGCGACGAATTAATTGTCCTCGTGAATTTTTTCGCCTTCTCCACGATCTGCAGGGTCTTACGTGTCGTGGAAAAAGAATCGATCGCAGCAGGTCGATAATGCATGCGCATATTCGTCCGAGAATGGAAGCTGGCGCAATGATTAACATTGCGAAAATCGTGGCGTGTGTCGTTCGTGAAACAGCAACGTGACTCTATTCAGAAACGGAATAGCAACGAGACACGTCTGCCCTTTTCTCCGAGCTGTCACTCTGCTACCAATGTTACCCGGCAAATTTGTCCGTTGAACCCGCCAGGGTTATTGATTTCGATCGATTTTCTGTTTTATAGGTATTCTGAACTATTCTACATTCAAACATTACTTATTTTCTAGGAGAGTTTTCAATTCGTGGACAATTTGGAGAAAGTTCAGGAAAAGGTTGGTAGTTTTTCACTGTTGTTTATGGAGCCCCAAACGCAGGGAATTATTGGGTGGACATTTACAAATTTGAAAATTTGGGATGTCAGGTGTTTAAAATTTTAGAATGTTAGAACCTTGAAGTGCTTTGTAAAATAGAACTTTTCAAATGGATTACTAAAAATCACTATTTCTCCCTGTTGAAAGTAAGTTTTGTTTTCCCTACATGCAGTAAATTAGAGTATTTACAGCGTCAATACATAAAATGTTACATTGATCAACTTTGCTCCTTTCAAAAGATCACGTATGTAGAGTAATAAATGATTGGTTAACAAATCCATTAGCGAGGTATTGAAACAGTAAAATATTCGATCATAAATTGAACTGTGAAATATTATTGCTGAAAGCAGTAGCAATATAAATGACAGATGCGAATGAACGGAAACGTTTAAAATAATTATCACCGTGTGACATTTCCAGCGGAATAAAAATGAGCATTTGCTAGGAAATTGCAGTTCGATCGACAGGTTAAATGAAAGTGTCTAGTGGGTGGCATATAAAGTTGGAATTTCGTCCTTGGTTCTTAATGTTTAATGTAATATTTGTGCCGATATTTAACATTCAACCTTTACTCGCGTGACGTTGATCGCTAATCTCAGTGTCAGTATTGGAATTTTGTTACGCACAGGTGTTTACAAATTCCGATATATCGAGCTCGTAATTAATTCATTGCCGATTAAGTTTCTTTCGTTATTGATTATTGATGAGCGGTAACGTCTGTCCAATAGCACTAATTATGCTTCGTAATTTGATATTATTTCGAATTTGTTCACGTTTTTGTTAAAATATTATGTAAAACGATAATTATCATATCGAAGTTCACGTACATTTGGAATTGTAATTATTGGAATTTGCATATTGAAAAGAAACTTCGATTATGTTTTTATGACTTGTTACGATTCTCATTTTCATATTCCTGAAATTATTAAATATCATAACTTGTACATTAAAAGAAATTAAAACTTAAATTTATTATCATAGACTTGTAGGTCTAAAATCCCTTAAAGTCCAAAGATCTCAAAGTCCGAGTTATAAATCGAAGACTCATAGTCCACCAATGTTTCCAAAATCTAAAAATTCCAAATTTCCAACTTGTCCAAAGTCTTGACATTCTTCAGGATTTCAAACACTCGACTTCTCAAAATCCAAAAGTTCTACATTCCCAAGATATTAATATCCCAAACACCAAAAGTCCCGAAAACTCCATGTTTCCAAAACTCCAAAATTTCATAATTCTAAAATCAAGTCTCCAAGTGTCCCGAGATCTCAAAATTTCAAAGTTTCATATCTTCGAAATCTCAAAAGTCCAAAGTCCCAAAGTTCTACATTTTCGATATCTCAACCCCAAATTTCCAAAGTTCAAAACTCCAAATTTCCATAATCCCAACACCTACAATCTTAAATCCAACTCTCCAAATGTCCCAATATTTCAAGGTGCCAAACTTCCACGTCTCCGAAATCTCAGAATCCCAAGCTCCCAAAGTCCCAAACTCCAAATCTCCAAAATCCCAACACCTATAATCCCAAATCCAACTCTCCAAATGACCCAAAACCTCAAAATTCCAAATTTCCACATCTCCGAAATCTGAAAATGGCAAACTCCCAAGGTCCCAAACTCCAAATCTCCAAAATCCCAACACCTATAATCCCAAATCCAACTTTCCAAATGACCCAAAACCTCAAAATTCCAAATTTCCACATCGCCGAAATCTGAAAATGGCAAACTCCCAAGGTCCCAAACTCCAAATCTCCAAAATCCCAACACCTATAATCCCAAATCCAACTCTCCAAATGACCCAAAACCTCAAAATTCCAAATTTCCACATCTCCGAAATCTGAAAATGGCAAACTCCCAAAGTCCCAAACTCCAAATCTCCAAAATCCCAACACCTATAATCCCAAATCCAACTTTCCAAATGACCCAAAACCTCAAAATTCCAAATTTCCACATCTCCGAAATCTGAAAATGGCAAACTCCCAAGGTCCCAAACTCCAAATCTCCAAAATCCCAACACCTATAATCCCAAATCCAACTCTCCAAATGACCCAAAACCTCAAAATTCCAAATTTCCACATCTCCGAAATCTGAAAATGGCAAACTCCCAAGGTCCCAAACTCCAAATCTCCAAAATCCCAACACCTATAATCCCAAATCCAACTTGCCAAATGGTCCAAAACCTCAAAATTCCAAATTTCCACCTCCTCAAACTCGCAAACCTGAAAAATTTCCAAATCGCAAAATCCTACCACAAGAAAAATCCCAAAATGTCGTCCCGCCGTGCACCGCAGACGTTAATTAACCGACTCGCGGCGCGCATAAAGCGTGAGTAAAATCTGGGGAGGGGTTGTCTGAAAGGGGGACATAGAGGGGGTAAGTCGGTGGTGCCGGTTCGATTCGAGTCGCGTTTATGCTCGCCCGCGGAATAGTAATCAGCCACGACAACGCTTTTACTCATTGTCAGCGGTGGCTTCGTAGAAAAGCGCGTGACTGCCCTGACAAATTGGCCTACTACTCCCAATGGAGGAGGCTCCGCTCCGCGGGATCTACGGCCCTCGATCGCTCAAAGTAATTAATTATCGGGCCGGCCTCTGCCTCCTAGGAGATCGTGCCGATCCTCGGTGTCCGCGAAAGAGAGAGACAAACGGCGTGGGCGAGGTGCGAACGGTCCATTCATTATACAACATCGGCGAGCTCTTGCCTTTCAGCGACTCGTCGATGATGCTCTTTCGTTATTGTCACGCCGTGGACGTCGCTTGTCCTCTTGACAACGATTAACGGACCAAGGATAAATTGCTCCTTCGAAACCCAAGGACACTTCTTTCACCACGGTGGTTGTCGTCGATCATCGAATTTCAACAATTTAGTGTCCTAATTTCATAGGGTTCATTTTGTACTTTCAATTTTTTAATGGTTTATCGACACCTTCATTCGTGTCCATGCACATATACACAATATGTACAGATGTGACATTACAGAGTATGTATAGGTGTGCCAAAATGTTGACTTTTGAAACAGTGATCATGTTCAGAAATATTAATTTTGAGGCGAGGAAAACGACTTCACTTCTGACATTTCACTTGCTTTCGACTTTCTAATGCCTCAAAGGTATCCTAATCTCTTGAGTCTCAACTTAAACCTGGATTAGTCACTTTGTCTTATTAATTCAGTCTAGACGTCATATGAACACTTTCTTCATCTTCCTTCATAGTTGGTAATCAAAACTGTAACAATTTTCCTTAACTTTATATAAAAGGAACAGTATTATTTGTGTATGTCATATTCATGCCTACTGTCATTTTATGTCTGTTATGGCTATTATATGTTATTTTAAGTGTGCCATACCTTAAATATGTCACGCCTATTGTATGTTATTTTAAGTATGTCGTGCCTATTGTATGTTTAAACCTACTGTCACTTAATTTGAAAAAAGAACGGTTCCAAATTACTCTTGCCAGCCTACATGTCCAGATAATTGCAAGCCAGTTAATCAAGCTACTGCAGGTTTAATTGAAAAGTAATTGAAAGAGGTCTACATCCCTATCTTCCCGAAGCTCGTGAGGCAAAACCCAATACCCAAGTGGCAGCGATGCATGGAACTCGTTACAGAGCTCATTAACGAACACCTCCGAATCTTTTCATTTGGTTCGCGAGGAAGCAGCGCTTTCGCACCTGTCGGATGCCGCGAGATCTCCGTGTCGTTCGATTATTCCGAAGAATGCGTTTCCCGAGATCGATGGTCGAGACACACGATTCGACTCGGCCACGATCTCACGGACGTTTTCGGAGGCGTCACGTAGCCGGGTGGCCCTGTGCCAAGAGGCCAGGCTGCCGCTGCACCTGCCAGGTCATTAGGGTACAAACGCCAGGTAGAGATCAACTTGGACGCTGAAGAAGAAGGGACAGACCGACCTCTCGGCAACCGTCGAGAGGGGAAACAAAAACTAGTGGGTGGAAAAAACGGTGTGCAACAGGGGGCCCGAGATTGAACGACGTTGTTGCATTGGAAGAAGCTGCAGGGGAACGTTTCACGGTGAATTTGTTGCTTCGTTGTCTCGCGAAAGAGTTACTTTAATTACGGGGATTATTAGCTGTTACATTACTACTTTGCACCTTGTATTAATGGACTAACCTTTCTTTATAATCAGCTGCCATGCATGAATTTTTTAATTATAACTGGTTCAAAATAGTCTTAGACATCATAAACATTTCACAGTTGCTAATCTGAAGATAATTTTGATAGCAATCATATAGTGTCTGAAACACCTTAAAGTTTATGTTCTTATATGAGAACAGTAGGAGCAATGGATGTTGTAAGAATTATCAATTTATCCATGTGTGGTCACTCGATGTGAGGATGCTGCATATGTGACTGCTCCATAAGTGATCACCCTATATGTGACCGCCCCACAAGTGATCATCTCATAAGTGGTCATGTCATATGTGATCGTCACGCATAAAAAAAATTAAATATAAATTCAAAGGTGTTACTATTATAAAATAGAGTACGCGAACTATAATTGGTAATAAAAATACAGTAACTCCCTAATAATTATTTAATAAAATAAAGTAAAATATTCCATCCTTGAAATGACAATGTCAACAACATTCATTCAGAAGTCAATATATCGTATAAAATACCTACCAATTACATAACAATCCACTAACACTGCTGCAAAATACTACTTCCATTTTTAGTGAATCAAAAATTCCAAATCATCGTCGTACACGTGACACCGTGTACCAGGAAATTAACGAACGGCGTTAGAAAAAAGAACCTTCGTTTCAAGATTCGCTTCGCTCGAGTCCTGTTGCGATTTTTATCGCGAATTTATTACGTCGATCTATTGAGAATTGTGCGGTCGCGTTGCGTAATTCGTTATGAAATTGCAGCCAATTGAAACCACATAGCTTCGTCGCGGTGTGTATCGACAAGTTTAAAGTTATTCGTCGACGCGCTCACCTACCAGACTCATTACGTCTGGTGTCTTTTAACGATTCAGTTTCTCTGTTCTATTACATCATTTTATTGTTGCCTTCGTTTTCGTGCCTTCGTGGTTAATTGCACGTGTTGTCTTCCTGTATGGCTGGATCCTGTCTGATCACGTAACGTGTAACCATCGCTTTGAATCGACCACATTTCTTCGTAATACTCGGATGATTCCATCCAGTCATTATAGAAATTGTTGCTGTACTTTGTATGATTGATTGTTAATAGATTTACGTATATTTAAATCAAATGGAATTTGTGGAATATTGCTAATTCCCCTTTGTCAATTCCTACGTTCACAAATTCTGGAATTCTTACAAGCTTCACGTCTCCAAATTTCTACGTTCTTAAATTTCTATGTCCTAAAATTCCTGGCTTCAAATCCCTATGTTTCTGAAGCTCCACCTTCTCAAACCACGTTTTGAAATTACTACGTTCTCTAATTCCTATGTTTCCAACTTCCTATCCGGATTCCTACGTTCCCAAATCCTTACGTCTTCCAATCCCCACTTTCTCAAATCCCTATGTCCCTAAATTTCGACGCTCCCAACTCTCTATGTCCCCAATCCCTACACACCGAATTCCTATATCCCCAAATCCCTATTTTCCCAATTCCTATGTCCCCAAATCCCTACTCCTCGATTACCAACCTTCTCAAACTCTTAAATCCCCAAATTTCTACGTCTCCAAATCCCTATGTGTACCAATTTCCTATGTCTTCAAATACCTATGTCCCGAAATCGCTAGGTCCCCAAATCCTACGTTTCCAAATTCCCACCTTCCCAAATTCCAGCGCCCCCAAATTCCTACGTTCCAAAATCCGTAGGTTCTCAAATCTCTATATCCCCAAATTTCTACATTCCCCAATCCCCATCTGCCCAAATCCACATGCTTCCAAATTCTCATGTCCCCACATTCCTACGTCCACTTTCCCAAATTCCCAAACCTGCAAATCCTGAAATTCCCAAATTCCCAAATATCCAAATACCCAAACCAAATTTAAGAATACGTAAACATCCAAATCCCTAAGTACCCAAATCTCAAAATGTCCCAAATGAAACTCCCCAAACCCAAATTCCCCTTCCGATTCCACTTCCAAATACCACAATTTCCCAGAATTCGATAGATTTTCGGAAAAATGCGCACGTTCCACGAGGAAACAAGACGCGTCTCGAATCGAGCAGAGATCCATTGGATCTTCGAGAGGATCAAGATCTTAAGGACGCCCGGAGGTTGCCTCGAGGTCGAGGAAACAACGTGCAGGACAGACAGCAGCATCAGCAGCAACAGCAGCGCACAGCAGGCTGCAGGAGCAATCTCCCGGACAATTAGCCCGCAGTTCGTGACGGGCACCTCCTTCTTGGTCCTCTCTTGGATGCGGCTTTCTCCTTCTTCTTTCTTTCCTCTTCTACACCGTCGCTCGCTCGCTGCGCTAGAGCCAACCGCAATTCCCTTCCCCTGCATTATTTCTTTCTTGCACCGCTCTACCACCGCGTATCCTGGTTCCGTTTCCATCTTATTCGAACCCTTTTTATTTTACCCTTTGCGATTCCGTGCTGTTTTGTCGTCTCTTAGCTACGTCCCCCTGTGTCTTGCTTGCTTTTGAGAAATTAGTCGACTCGAGGTGCTCGTATGTTTCTCTCCTCGTGCCTTTCTTTGGGTGCTTTCGACTTTTGTGTACCCGTGATTTTGCTCGTTCTCGTTTCTTTGCGCCTTGCGCGAAATTTATTGCTCTCAATGTGGTAGCAGCAATTTTTGCTCGGGTATGAATGTTGTCATTTTTTTTATTCTTACCTGGATTATTAATAATTTTGCTACAATACCGTTTTACCAGTTTTGTTAGCTTTTTCGTTTTATTCTTTCACTATCTCAATTTATCGTTCTTCTGATTTACTGTTTTGTTTGTTAGTTTGTATTCTTGCTGTTCTAGCATTTTAATCAATTTTATCTCGTTAATATTTTATTTTACCACCGTCCCTATTTTAGTGTTTCATTATTCAGGAACTATTTCCTAGTTCATTCTTCTATTATACTGTTATATTATCATCTTATTTCATTATTGCAGTTCATTATTCCACTTTTGTATTGTACTATTTTATTTAAACGAACAGACTGCTGCACGTTCAGCCGTGTGACTACAAATAGCTTCACCATCATACAAGATGTATCTCAAAAAATTCGATCGTGTAAAACATTGAATCGATATGTTCCATTTCATAATCAACATCCATATTTATACCAAAAACCTGCGAAATATCTCGAAGAATCTTTTATAAAACAATGAGGCAATAAATTTTCTCTTGTCCATAAATTTTCTCTTTCGACATCAATCTCAACGCAACATTGTCTCAATCGCCGGCTCAGAATGATCAAACATCATTTCTCAATTATCTTCCGCATGGGCAAACAATCCAAAGCAAAATACGTAAAAAGTCAGTAGAAAAACCAGTTGAGTAACAATGCAGCGGCAACTTTTCCATTAACTTTCTCCGTCAACAGCCACTCGAAATGCAACAACGTTACTCCAGCAGCGAGTTAACAGAGTCGAACCAAATTTCTCAATTAACCCCAGCGGAGGAAAACACGAGCGAACAATCTGAAACAGCAGCTGAACGTGGCTCGCCGAACAGTTGATCTCTAGGTTGCATTATTAAGATACAATCACACTTTCTTGCAGAACATACCGGTCTTAGATGCAACACAGACGTTGCTCCAAAAGCTGCAGCCCGCTATAAATCGCCGTGAACAAAGGGAGATCGAAAGAGAAAGAATCTTCGGCCCGTAACCAACAAGCTAATTATTCTACACGTATTCCCTTTGGCCGTCCGTACATGCAAGTCGGACAGAAGCGAACGATCCTAAAGGCTCCGTTAATATTCCCGAAGAAATTTATGCGGCCCGTAGCGAGCTCAGCTCCGCCATAAGTTACGTAATTCAGCGCATGGTAGCACGTACATACTAGCCGAAGTAGCAGCGACGATAAATCTTCGAAACGCGGTAACTCACGATGTTTCTCGCCCTGGAGAACCGAGACACGAGAGCTTCGTTTTCAACGAGAAAAGGTCGAAGAGACAGAAAGAATCGGACTCTCGATGATGACGGCTGATGGTAATCGTTTTGATCGCTGTTAAAACTCAACTAAGTTTAAAGGTCCGCTGCTCAAGTTTGCACGGTAATTAGTGTATTCCTGGCTGCAGTTTGAATGTATAAGTGAAGGACGTTGAGTCGGTCTTTAGGTTTGCGGAACAATTAGATGCTACGAAAACGGAGAATGATTCAGATGGAAGTACTAAGATTATTTTTGATGTTTCAGAAGATATTGACAGGTATTCTTTGCTAAGATATAGGACATGGAAGGATTGAAAATCTCTTGAAATAATTATCGCATTTAGATATTTGTAAATTTATGAGTTATGAAATTTTGTAGTTAGTGGGGTAAAAATTTCGATACTTCAAAATTTAGTTATTTTTGTATGGCCTGGCAAATTTTTAAATTTGTGAACTTAAATTTGTTAATTCACGAATTTAGGAAAATTTAAGTGTAGATATTTCTCGCTTATAAACTTGAAAATTTGGGAATTTTTAAATGTAGAAATCTCACGATTTCAAGCTTGAAAATTTAGGAATTTTTAAATATAGAAATTTCATGTCTTCAAACATGGAAATTTAGGAATTTTCATATACAGAAATTTCACGTTTTCAAACTTGAGAATTTAGGAATTTTTAAATACAGAAGTTTCCCATTTCCAAATTCACAACTTCCAAAATTTATACATATAGAAATTTCACATTCATAAATTTGATGATATAGAAACTTCCAAATATTTAAATTTCATGATACAATATCCCTAAACCTATAAATTTTCAATTGTATAAGATATAAATTGCAAACTTTCAAATCTAGTATTCCAAAAATCTACAAATTCAACATTTCGCCATAAAAAATTTCAAATTTCGCGCGTCAGCCTCACGCTACGAAAGTTTACGTAACCTCTTCCACAATATCTGCGGCTCCCTCCAGGGCAATATAACAAGATTCCACCGTAAATCAATAGTTTACAATGTACCCTACACGTTATTCAGTGCATTTGAGGAGAGGAACAAAGGAAGATGAAGCAAAAGAGGGATAAAGATGGCATCACGCGCCAAGAAGGCAACTGTTGTGAGCTAGATCGAAAGACGTCGATCGATCGCACGACGCTGCCAGCGATATAGAGAAATTTCTTGCTGCGGCACGTTTCTCCTTGTTTTACAGAATGACACGACGTTCTAGTCGACCCAGCATCGCTGGTATTAGTTCTGCACTCGTTCTTGCGATCGTTCTTGCCTTTACCCGGAAATATCGCCGATTATTCGTCCTAGTCTAACATCGGTGATTTACTAATCGACTGTTTGATCTTTTACCAACGTTCTGCAACGGACTGTGCACTTAACGGGGTTGGGAGGGTTTGTTTTTTACAATGACTCTTACATTTTCAAACTAGAATCTTTACTAGATGTACTTGTGGAATTTTTTTTTATTAGGACTGATTATTTAGGTGGACATATTAGTCATTTATAGCAAATTCGGAGTAAATTCTGTTACTCTATTTTCTATAATAAGAATGTAATTTTTAATATACGTATTTATTCGGCAAAGTTATAAAACACCAGCAAGAGTGTATGTATGAGCAACAGTGTATATTTGAATTTTTAGTGAAATAATTATACTAAATTAATTTTAAAACATAAAACCGACAGGAAAAATATTAAATTTGTTTTGTATTGATGTTAATACTGATCACTTTGTCCGTCAGTAATTTTCAGATGGATAATATACATTTATATGAACATATACGTACTTCTATACGTACTCAATAATGTATACATATAAGCAATAAATGAAAACATATATAACATACATACATTTTATTGAAACACCCTGTACATACTTATGTATACTATTGTTTACCTCATCATTGATAACGATCACCGATAATGGTCACAGATAACATCCTACCTTTTCAACATGTGTAACATGTTACACATGTACCTTGTGTAACATGTATAACCAACAAACGTGCCTTAAAACTTCTACAAAAGCAACAAGTTATATCCACAAGTTAAGAAAGAAACAATATTTATTTATACAATTTATAAAATAATTTTTGAAAGTCCCCAAAAAATTGTACAAATTATTACAGTAATTATAACAGAAAACTAAGAGGAATGTGAACGAGACGTCAAAAGAAGATGAGATGCTTATCATACCGCGAAATAATTTGTAAAATGACCACACAGTATCCGAGCGAAAGAATCGAGAACGATGGTCTGATAACGAGCAACGAAGTCCGATAAACTTCTAGAAATAATCCAACTTCTTCAATTATCAGCGACGTCGAGCACAGGGAGAACGCCACGTCTACACCGGTTATTTCACGTGCACGATAACGTTGAATCGTGATCGGCTACCGAACAGCGCGGATACGAACACGAGAAGTATCGCGTGTAGAACACGAAACACGCTCGTGTTCGTTGGTAACGCGTAGGACGGCTGCACGTATGTTACATACGTGTGTATATACGTATCTAACGAAAGTATACGATGCGTGATACGAGCCACCACTTTCGAAGCTTTCCGTACGTGAAACCGGAATTTCTTCTAAACAAATCAAACGAGTATTTTTCGCCGGACTTACACGTGCACTACCGTGCCGTTGCATGGGCAGCCAGAATGGTTTTTGGTAAGGAAAGCTGTGGGCGTGCGGCATATCTCGTTCACTTTGGAACGAGATTATATTGTTGAGAAAGTATTAAGCTGTTGCTAACAAAGTGGCTGATTGCTGTTTAGATCTGAGCTCGCTCAATGGAAAATGGAATTTTGTATAGGGACGTATAGTTTTGGAGATATATGTAAAAATGGTAACAAATGTGGTAATTAGGCAAGTACAAAGGTAATTTTGGGATTCTATGGATATATTATTTAAGACTCATATTTGAGGAGTAATAGTCTGATGGACAGCTGTGGGGCTGTGTGGATGTATAGGATAGGATGCATATGTGGACACTGATAGGTGGTCAATTGCACGAGTTTAAGATTGCTATATTACTAAATTTTCGAATACTTCCAAATCCCTAAATGAATTTCTGAATCTTTCTGTGTTCTAAAATAGTTAAATCACCGCGTTCCCAAATCTCCACATGTCCAAGTTCTCATATTCATAACTCGCTACGTCCCCTATACCTATATCTCTAAATCTCTACGTGTCCAAATTCTCACATTCCTAAATCCCTACGTCCCCAAATCCTCACATTCCCAAATACCTATATTCTTAAACTACCATGTCCCTAAACCTTGACACCCCCAAATCGTCACATCCCTAAATCATCACAACCCCAAATCCTCACATCTCTAAATCTTCACATACCCAAATCAGTACATTCTCAAATCCTCCAATGTATAAATCCTCATATTACCAAATGGTTACATGCCCAAATCGTCACATTCCTAACTCACCACTTCCCCAAATTCGCAGTATCTCAACTACCTACATTCCCAACTCTCCACGTCCCCAAATCCCCACATTTCCCAACTCTCCACGTCTCCAAATCCCCACATTTCCAAAATCCCCATACCCAATTCCCAAATCTGCCCACCAAATGCCTTCATCCTCAAACGCCAAAATTCACATCCCCCACATTCCAAAATTATGAAACAATAAGTTGCGAAATTTCCAAATCCTGAAATCCCCGAATGGGCGAAGACTATCGTGTGGTTTTAATTGGAACGGTCCATTTACCGTACGAAGGTTAAAGAGTCTTGAGTAACGGACGGACTAGAGACACGGTACACGAAGAGAGACACGCGTGGACACGGATCGTACAGAGAAAGATACACGTCAGATCATCGGTGGTACGATGGGTGCAGAGCAACATACGCGTAGCAGGAGCTCGACCCAATGATGGAGCTCACGGCCAGTCAGCCAGTACTAATTAACCGAGGAATGCTGTATCTAGATTGAAATCTGGGTGACCCGACGCCCTGGGGCCACCACCTCGCCTCAACCTCCAGGCTCCGTTCTCGAGTCGAGTTCACCGGCTTCGTGGTCACTACTGACGGCCATTCGATATCCTCTTTTCTACTATTTTCTCAACAGAATATTCCGTTCCAATTTCAAGAAAGTAACATCATTTTTTAACGCGGAGTTTTCAATGCTAACCGTACGAGGATGCACATACGTTCAAATTAAAAATAGACGAACATAATTGAATATACATGTTAATTCCTTATCTTGATAAAAAGACTGGTTTCAAGAAAATCTGATCAAATTTTGTAGACTGAAATAATCCTGTGAACCGGTCATATTACCGGTTTTGTAGTTTCAGTTTTCATAGACTGTAGCGAATTTGAAAGACACTTCATGAAGTGATTTTGAAGCTGACATGAATTAATGATGTGAAATTATCATTACTGCATGATGTATTTCAGTTTGAAGCAACTGTAACTGTGTCACTGTAGCGAATGCAACTGTATAAATTATTGAGTCATTTTTCTGATACAAAATGGCTGACAGGTGCGGCAAGTAAGGATTTTTAAACAGATTTGGTGACACAAGCTTGAATACCATTTCAGAATATGACATTTCTTTTACATCAACTTTATATCATAAAGCTTAAGTTTTGTTGAAATTAACTATTTATTCATCTCTGATGTTACTGTTTATTTACCTTCCTAATGATTTTATTATTATATTTATATTTGTACCATAATGTGTCTTTCACAATTTGGTTCATAGTGATAGATTGGAACATCGATTAATCAAAACAAATCTTCCAAGTGACATCAACTGTGAACAAAACTAACGATGATTTTTGACAATAATTTATACTAAAGATCAAATTTACATGTTCACTTTCAATAAATATTAAATTTCAAATTGATATACTTTGCTACAGAATATTCTGACATCAAATTGCGTAATACTTAAACATGTTTCAAAATCAAGCCTTTCTTACATTACGCAATGAGCATGGTCAAGATTTCTCTTTAAAATAAGTACTTTCTGAATAAAATAAAATGAAATAGCTTGTGAATCAGCTGTTTTTAACATAAAATGTCTAGATCCGAATGAGCCGCACGAATTAGATACTCGTTCACGTGCTACTTTCGTACGAGACACTCTCTGCACGCGACCGTATGTACAGTGACACGGCGTTTATTCAATTGCTGGACAGACGGGTCACATCTGTTTCCCGATATTCTTTGATTTATGTTCCCATACCGATGGCCTGACATTTTGAATCGTGTCCAATTTGAACGCTCGCGCGCAGATGTCACTTTCTATCTGTGGCTGCTCGAAACGAGCGGTTTCTATTTTTAAATTGCTATGAACTCGTGCAACTTTGAAGTAATATATCACATTTCTGTAATCAATTCTGAACTTTCTTTCTCACCCTTTGCACCTGCCGTTGCATATTACGTCGTAATTTAATATTTGCAAATTTAAATTTGTATGTTTGCATTTCTCCAATTCTTACATTTCCAAATACCTATCTTGCCAAATCCTCACATCCCAAAATCAGTACGTCCCTAAATCATTACGTACCCAAATTTCCCCGCGTCCAAACCCAAATTCCCAAATCTCTACATCGTCAAATCTTCAAATGCCGAAATCCTTATATTGCCAAATCGTTACATCCCCAAATCGTCACATCCCTAAATCACCACATCCCCAGATCCTCACATGCCTAAATCATCACATTCCCAAATACTCACATCCCTAAATCTTCACATCCTCAAATCCTCACATGTCTAGATCTCCATATTCCCAAATCGTTACATCCCTAAATCATCACATCCCCAAATCCTCACACCCCTAAATCACTACGTACCCAAATACCCCCGCCTCCAAATCCATTTCCAAATTTCTACATCCACCGCATGCT
Source organism: Megachile lagopoda (assembly GCA_036983795.1). Classification (NCBI taxonomy): domain Eukaryota; kingdom Metazoa; phylum Arthropoda; class Insecta; order Hymenoptera; family Megachilidae; genus Megachile; species Megachile lagopoda. The sequence continues at coordinate 6,217,870 of CM072797.1, read as the reverse complement.
TCCAAGATGATGCATTCGGTGACTCGAGAAACTCAAACGAACCCAAAGGAAATCGCTTCGTGGAAATCTAGAGCGGTCGTGAAATGCGAACGTTGTGAAAAGTCACGGATAATGAAAGCGTCTTTTTTTCAACCAGCTCACGGAAAACAATGAATTTCAGGCCGTGGAACGAGACGATTGCGTAAGACGAGGCGGTTCACGATCGATGCAGACTGATAATTCGGTTTGCATCGGATACGCAAAAAATGTCGGAGCGAACTGCACCCCGCGAACATTATACCCGTATCATACAACCGATCGCAAAAGGTCACAACGATATTTTACCCTTTGCCTATCTGCTGCCTAACCTTTACGATCGATATCAGTGATCTCATTAGGAGTTAACAATAAAATGTCGTGCTGCCTCGACCTATCGCCATTATTATTGAATTCGTATGAAATCGTTGCCTTGATTGTGGACTATGTTACCGAGAGGTAGTTTTTTGTGGGGAAGGATTTAGGGATTTATGGGTATTGTCTATGGGTAAGGGTAATTAACACTTAACACTGTAATTCAAGTTTGATACTAGGATTATAAGGTTGTGGTTTGAGAATGAAGTGAGTTTCGGTTAATAGAAGTTAGGTGTGGTGGAGTTTAGGGGAAGTTCAGAATAGCTACAGCCGAAAATGTACAAAATACTAGATATAGAAATTAGAAGAGTCAAAAACTGTTGTACTTCTGAAAATCCTCAAATCACAAAATCCACACATTCCAAAACACACAAGTTGTATAATCTACAAGTGCCAGAATCCACAAATTCCAACATCTACAAATTCAAGATCCACAAATACCGAAATGCACAAGTATCAAAGACCACAAATCCCAAGTTTTACAAATTTTAAAACTCACAAATCGCAAATTGCACAAGTTCCAAATTCCATAAATACAAGATCTACAAAACTCAAATTCCACAAATCTCAAAATTCACATGTACCAAATTCCACAAATTCCCAATTCCAAAATTCACATATATCAAATTCTACAAATTTCAAAATTCACATGTGTCAAATTCCACAAATTTCAAAATTCACGTATATCAAATTCCACGAATTCCAAATTCTATAAATCCCAAATTTCACAAATCCAAAATCCGTCGAATCCCAAGTCCTACAAATGGCAAAATTCACAAATCTCAATATCTACATGTCCCATAATCCACAAATCCCCAAATTTCCACATCCCAAAATCCCCAAATTTGGATATCTGTAAATCCCCAAATCCACATATCCCAAAGTTCTCACGTCCTAAAATCCCTACATCCCCAAATCTACACATCACCAAATCCCCACATCTCAGACTCCCCATGTCCCAAAATCCCCACATCCCCAAATCCACACTTCACCAAATCCCCAATATCCTACATTACAAAATCCCCACCAAAATCCTTAAATCACCAAATTTCCACATCCAAAAATCCCCAAATCTTGATATCTGTAAATCCCCAAATCCACATATCCCAAAGTTCTCACGTCCTAAAATCCCTACATCCCCAAATCTACACATCACCAAATCCCCACATCTCAGACTCCCCATGTCCCAAAATCCCCACATCCCCAAATCCACACTTCACCAAATCCCAACATCCCAAAATCTCCACATCCCCAATATCCCACGTTACAAAATCACCACCAAAATCCTCAAATCCCAAAATTTCCACATCCAAAAATCTCCATATCCCGTAGTCCGAGCATTCGAAGTTGACCACTCGATCGGTTGTTTGTGACGCTTAGCGGACCGTGGCGATGTTGCGAACGCTATTAATCCGTCGTCTGTGATATAATGAAGCCTTTTTATCGCGTTGGCTTGCGGTACCGCAGCTGGCAAAAGTGCAGAGGTTGGTGTCCGAGGTGAAGCCGTGTACCGGCATTTTTTCCATTCATGCGTCGTCGGCCACGGGATCAAAGGTCGATGGACAGATCGTGGAATTCAACGATCGTCGGAAACCGCACAACTTGCGGACCGTGTCTGGTACTCTATCCTGCCATGCGAGATCTAATTCATCATCCGGCGATTCTACACTGCCAACCAAAGAGACCGGTAATCGCGTGCCCGCGATAACGACACGATTCGCGGCGGCGCATCAATCTGATCGGTAATAATCGGCTGCCAGCTGCCCGGAAATCCATTACCCGGACTACGAATGATTTACCTTGGAACGTGGACGCCGTCCACGTTTCACATTTTATTTATCTCGGGTTCAAGGAAATCTCTTGCAAATAATAGAAACGTTACCGGTTCAATCTGGACTGTCTGATCTTTTCATACTTGACCCTTATTGGCTACTTATGTAATTTATGTGGACACTCGGATTTAGGTGCGGTGGTGTATCAATCAGGTGCATGTGAATTAGGTGCATCAGTATATGAATGCAATTGCAATATATGAAGTACTAAGACGTAATGACAAATGTAACTTTGAGATCAATTGCAATAAGTACTGTTTGAGAAATTGACTGGATTATATTCATAATTAAATGAGTAAAAATTATGTAAGTCCGTTGTGTCACTTTAACTTAACCCCTTGCACTATGACCTATTTTTCAGGTGCGTCAGTCAGAACTAACTAAACACAGCTACAATATTAAAACAGACAAAGAATGTTGAAATGTTATGATAACATGGTATTATGCAATCGTTGACTATGCAAATTATAATTGGACTTGAACTCCAAATTGAAGCATATTCAAAATTCGAGTAAAATTGATCCCAACCGAAGTACCAGTGCGTCACGAGTCAGACTCGTCAAAATAATGCAAGGGGTTAATAGGAGTTAAAAATGTGATGTCCACAAGAGTCCCAGATTGACTACTCTGAAGCAAACAGTTTAACCCATAAGTTTTAAGCTTACTTATTCATTTTCAAAATTCTTATTTAATTTTATAGATTCCAGTTACCTTCCTGTGAAGTCTAACACATTTTATTAAAACATAAAATTAGTAAATTGTAAATTACAAATTAGTAAATTTATCCTCAAATGAAGATTGGTGAAAAAATTGAATTCTTCAGCAATTACTAAAAAACTGTAATCCGTCTTTCCAATATCTGAAAAGTTTCTATGTGATTTATGAGTTCATAGATTAAACTCAACTTGTAGTTATGAATGAAGATAACGTCGATAATTGGACTGAATATAACCAATTTGTACCGAGACATTATTTCGATGTTATCTGTCAGTTTCTCAGACAGTCTGCAGATATCGATATTGTTACGTCATAAATCTGTAAATATCGTTTGTTCGAATATAATAATCGTGTAGACAGATACAAATTGTTTGTCACTCGTAATTGTGTACCATTAAAGTTATATCAAATGACGCGATGTTCTTAACGATACATCTTAATCGTGACTAATCATATTACTTTAACAATATGAAGCAGCGAAAAAGATGAATTATTTTATAATCGAGTATATTAAATCTTTTGTGTGAAGCAACAATGGAATGGTACATTTTTTAAATGTATGTTAAATAGTTCTATAATTTGTGTAATTTATTTGTACAACTTTACAAGTTGCATTAGTTTTCATAAACAAAAGAGCTTATCAGTACCAATATGTAACCTGTAAAAATTGAATAATACCATAAACTCAATTGTGCGAATATCAAACATCAAGTAAATGTGCTATTAATCTTGAATTCCCTTCTTAAACATGCACACAGTTCACCGACTTTCATAAATCAGCTTGTTTTATTGCACAACTAATAATCCTCCCTAATGACACAAGTTGACGTTTTAATGGCTGGACATGCTTGGCTAATTTTATCATTTAGTCGAAACGAACAGGTTGTTCCCGAACCTCCTGTATTTACTTGTCAGTGTTTCAGATTCGTGAAATAACCACGATCAATCTGCTTCTGCTTTCGATACGCGTGTACCGCATAATGTCTGTCCTTCACGGTTCGCGAAACTGCGACCGTTCGGTCTACAAAAAGGATTTTAAGCAGATCGATCGTTTCCTGTAAAAGCCGCCCGCATAAATCTGTCTACGGTTGGCTCTTAAGGAAAAGGGATTTGCGAAAGAATATTTTAATCCCTTAATACCTCTATTTTTCTTTATGAGACTACGGAGATTTGTTGTAAAAATAATATTTTTTTTTAAGGTGTGGAGGAATGGATATTGGATCAATATTAATTATTTGTATTTATGGAATTTTGGATTTTAGTATTTTCAAATTTTTTATTTGGAGAGTTCGAAATATTTGAATTTAATTTTTGAATTCTTAAGTTTCTTAAATTTTCAACTTTTTGAATACTAAATGTTGAAATCATTTTTCCTTAATTCACAAGTTTACAAATATCTAAATATTCCAAATTCTCCAAACCTCCAAATTTTCGAAATCCTCAAGTCCCTATATTCTCAAATTTCCACGAATCCACAAGTCCATTAATTGTCAAATTTCCAAATTACCCAAATACCAAAGTGTCAAGTGTGGAAATCCCTAAATTCTCAAATTCCAAATTTCTATTCCCCAAATCCACGAATCTCCAAATTCTCAATATCCAAACTCTACATTTCCAAATTACCAATCCCTCAAATTCTTAAATCCTCAAATCCTCAGATCTCCAACTCCCTAAATCTCTAAATACTCAAATCCCCAAATTCCTCAAAATCTCCAAATTCACAAATCCACAAATTTCCAAATCTCCAAATCCTCAGATCTTCAAATCTCTAAGTCTCCAAATACTCAAATCCCCAAATCCTCAAATCTTCAAATCCCCAAATCTCCAAATACTCAAATCCCCAAATTTCCAAATCCTCAGATCTTAAAATCCCTAAATCTCCAAATACTCAAGTCCCCGTATCCCCAAATCCCTAAATCTCCAAATACTCAAATCCCCAAATTCTCAAATCCTCAAATTCTCAAATCCTCAAATCCTCAAATTGCCTCAAATTTTTACATTCCCCAAATCCTCAGACTTCAATATCGCCAAATTCCTAAAATTCCCCAAATCCCTAAATTCCCAAGTACCCACACATTCCTCAATCCACACCTGATCTTCCCACTGCCCTAGATCCACCAATTCACATAAAAAATACAAAATACAAAAGTCAACCATACGAAATTACAATCTGAGTTATGAGAATTGGACGGTTAAAAACAGTCTTTCCCGGACGGTTATCGCGCTTGTTCAACCTGGCCCGATCAGCTCGACGCTTCGACACGCTCGTAAAGCCGGATCCACGGGTTAAGTTGTCACCGTGGCCGGTCGGTAGAGAGGCTGAACTCGAGGCTTGGCATTAAACGTGGAATCATCCTGAAATACGGTCAGATAAAAACAGCAGGCTACGAGTTGCGGGACTTGGTCAGGTCGGGTTACGCATCGGCTTTACGAACGACTGACCTCCGGCCTGTCTGGTTCGTAGGAGGCTAAAGGTTGATTCACAACATACTTTACGTTATGTTCAGCCTCCAGAGACATTTAACGTCCTGAACTTTTCGATCGGCCGGCAAATAACACTTGCCTGGACACTTTTATCTGTTTTGATAGGTTGCATTCGAGTTCTGGTACTATAAATCCAAGCTTGTTTTCAGTGGTATTAACGATAGTTTTATGGAAACCGTAAACATGTCGTATCTTGGATTTCTTAGTTTCAATTATTCAAGGAAATTATTAAGAGATTTTATCTAAGTATCTGTTAGCCTCCATCGAGATATAGAATCATTGTATAAACTAGTTTTATCCATTATTTATTTATTTAGATATTTAGTTTCAATATGTGACCATTAAAAGATTTATGTTTTTGAGCAAATTAAAAGTTTTCACATTTTGTCGATTAAAAACGTAAAATTATCCGATGAAGAGCTGTCAGCGATGATTGTTGTATTGCTAAATTAATATGTGACGATGTAAAATTATTTTCAAAGAATGTCGAGAGATCGGTTCGAAATTTCGACCAACGTCGAGTGTTACCGTGAATCGACCATAGGAACACGAAATGAAAAGAGTCCACAATCAAAAGAGCTAACCAAACATAAATCTTGCTTAATTTCACTCCAGACTTGCGAGTGTACAAACAGTTACGTTTTGCGGCTTGCAACGAACACGTAACACTGCGAATTTATTAGCGAAGTACGCATTCATCATGGCTAATTTTATCGGGAATACTAAAAGCATTTCATAATTGATACTTATATAAGTGAGTCGATACCGAAAATGCTCTAATCGAGAATATTTCACAACGTATTATACTGTTTAATCTGCTTGTTACCTGTTTGTTAATATACCAGAAAAAGTGTCAATATTTCGTGGAGTTTTAATAGATGTAGGTGAGTTTCGGAACTTGTTTTTGGGATGGAATATGATGTTAAAATAATAGAATGAATGATATATAACATTATTCCTTTGTATTTTGAAATAATATTGTTTGCAATATAACTTCAGTCAACACACATGTTTATCCAATGTTATATATTAAACTTAGGCTCTGCGATGAAGTACCTTGAAAACTGAGCGCGTCACGTGACCGATTGCGATCAGTTACGAAGGGAGGTAGTTGTTTCAAAAACTCTATAGAGTATACTCCTTCATTAAATACAAGTGAGAACATTCAACAAGTGGTACTAAGCGATATCCGTATATTAATCATGAGTTTATGTACTCTTTCATCAGACCTTATCTCAAAACTGTGCCATAAGTGTAACATTACACTTATATGCTATCAAACTATAGATCTTATATATCATCAAAGATAAACTTAAGTGTCTATTCCAAAATCTAGTATTTCACGTGCACGAATCTGACAATTTACTACATTATACGCCAATATCCAGATAGCAGCAGATTGTAACCAAGTTATATAACCTAACTAGAAAAACATGTATTTCACGAAATGTTAGCGTTTTCCTCGCACATTAGCGATGTAAAGGAACAAAAAGCATGCTAATGAGTGAAGTAAAAGAACTTTGCAGTGTCACATGTCGCCAATGCGCTATCAATAATGACATCAGCTATCATTCAACGACTTAACCTAAATGATTGCACGAAGATGACCCTGTCTGCTAAAATAAAGGTGTGTCCACAACTTCGAGAGCACAGTACCCACTACCTAGAGAACACGTACCCACAACCCGTGGATACAACCGCGTTCCCAGTGCTCACAACTGACCGTAGAACTATAAAATGGCGGATAATTTATTCGCGTTCGATCGAAACAGAAAAGTGCCGAGCACAATGGTGTAACAGCACACCAGGCTGTAAATCATCGCGTCGAATGAATCGAAGCTGTCACCTTGCCGTTGTCATCATGTTTCTCGATGATCGGGATCAGCATCGGAGGCAGTAAACCGTACGCGAGGATTATCTGGCCGCGGATGCAGCCCTCTCCATAAAATCGCTCCATTTCCGCGGCGCGAGCAAGGTCAAGCCCGTTTCCATCGAGAGCGGAATAACGCTCAGCGGGCGTACATGTACGCGGCTATTCGCGGGCAGAGGATACGAAACGAGCGTGTAAACGTCGCGTATTTCACGCCAATGAAAACCGCACGGATCATTACGGCCGATCGCGGTCGGACGAGGAAATTCTCGGCTGCGGTCGACGCTGCGTATACTGGGTGTCGTGTAACGAACGATGAAAGCGGAAACCTACTGATCCTCCGCAATGGAATATTTCTCGGAAATGCACGGGGGTCAGTGTGGTATTCTCCGGTAAAAAGCTGGAATAAATTGTCGGGGTTTCGGTAGTCAACTTTCAAGTATGGAGTTGGGAGATTTGGGAGTTTGGGTATTTGGGGAGGTCAATATCTGGGGAATCGAGAATTATGGATTTGGAGATTTGCGGATTTGGAGAATTATGGATTTGGAGATATGAGGATTTAGAGAATTAAGGATTTGGAACATTATGGATTTGGAGAATTCTGTATTTGGAGATATGGGAATTTGGAGAGTTAAGGATTTGGAGAATTAAGGATTTGGAGATATGAGGATTTCGAGAATTAAGGATTTGGAAAATTATGGATTTGGACATATGGGGATTTGGAGAATTATGGACTTGGAGATATGGGGATTTAGAGAATTAAGAATTTGGAGATATGGGGATTTGGAGAATTCTGCATTTGGAAATATGAGGATTTGAGAATTTGAGGAATGGGAATCATGAATCATTTGACGAATTGGGGAAAACAGAATTTTGGGAACATGCATTTAGTGAAATTTGGAGAAACCTGCAGACTTGGAAAGACTCATTCTCAGATTTCGAATTTCTGAAAGCTTTGGAACTTTTCTAAATTTCAAACTTTGAGTAACAATGTACTATCCAAGTATCTAATCTAACCTAACCCAGGCTTCCAGTAGATCTCAGTTTGAGAAAGCAAACTGAATATAACCTAAACCACACCAGCATAAAGTACCAAATCTATCCTCAATAATTGTTCGAAAAGTTGAACCAAGTGCAACAACCCTTTATTCCATTTGTCTCCGTCCCGGAAGCGAGGAGAGTCACGTCGTTAATAAAAGGTCGGTGAGTGAGCAAGGGGCACTACTCTTTAGCCAAAGATACGTGACGTTTATGGCGGGGGACGGTATCGTAAAGGTATAATACCCATACGGATTTCAAATGTCTCTTTCTACCTTTTCTCCCGATGGTGTCGTTCCTGCTACGATTCGGTGGGCGTAAACGTAACGCCGCTTCCTTCTCAACTTCTTCTTTCGCCGGCTGAAAGCTCTTTTCCATTTGCTCCATTTTGTTGCTTGTTTTATCAAGCTGTCCTTTAATCTGACCGCGATTCGTTCCTTTTCGCTTGCTCTCGTTCGCCTTCGTTTTTTCGCCGATGCACTTCGTTGGACGTTAATTCCAACTCCACCCTTTCTATCTCCTTTTAATATTACCTCTCGTTTTAATTCCGCTTAATTCTTCGTCGAGGTGAATACTGCTTTGGATGCGTTTTGAGATTTTGCTAGGATTTGTAGATATGTAGATTTTTGTATTTTTAAGGTATCAAAACCTTGGAAAGGTTTGGAAATGTGAGAACTTGGAAAATTTGGATATTTGGAAATTTGGGGAATTTGAGGAGATTGGAGTTTTGGGGAGATTAGGAAATTGGAGACGTTCAGAAATTCTATGATCCCAAATTCCCAGAGTACCGAGGTCTTGAAGTTCCAAATCCTAAAGTCCCAAAACTAACAAAAATTCAAAGTCCCATATTCCCTATAGCCATTTGCGTATAATCAGAAATAACTATATAATAACATTAGCTTTAAACATTAATCGGTAGTCGGAGACTTGAAGATTTTATAAACATGAGCTATAAAACGCTGTAAAATCATATTTAACGTTTATAGAGATCCCCGTAATAATATTAAGAATTTTTTAACTCTTAGTTGTAATGGAAGAGTTCAGATAGCACTGACTTAATTAACGTAATCGGATTAAAAGCCCCTTATTTCGATAATCTTCACTTCTGATATCTTACTTGAGCAAATTAAATGCAAAACTTTATAGTGTCTAATAAACAGATTCGAAATGATATCGTATAACTTTTTACGATTTTCTCTTTCTCGCGACGATGTAATTCGGATTTTTAATTACTTCAATCCATTAATGACTACTGCCCGAACTGTTTTATTATATTTTGTTATTCCATACAAAATCACGTAAGAAAATTAGAAAATCTTTCGTAATCATTTGTTTTCACGTTGAATTTTAATTTTACTAATTTCTTTGCATAGTCAGAAAGAACAAATTTTGAGAATAATATTTTTTTAAGGTTACATAATTCTACACTTACGAAGAGATAGGTTAGTCATTAATTCCATCGACCTTGCTAATATTTCATTTTCAAGCGATCATTTAGAACCTCTTCACATGTGTAGCTCTTACAGCCACATGTGTAGCCCTAAGTTCAGTGTCTCCTCAAATTAAACGATCCACATATGAATATTATATATGTATTAATAGTATTATCACGTGTCATGTATATTATTCCTAATTGATCACATATATCCCTTCAGAATTCTTCAAACTTGATTTGAATCAAGTAATATGTAATTACGTAGAAAAATATTCGACATTTTTTCCCGCCACCAAAAGCTCGTCCCAGAAGAGATTAACCTCCTAATCAACCCCTTGAAAATCCGCAGAACCTCATCCGCTTAAATAAATACCGAACTTCCTCCGGCTGTAAGGTATCAGATTGCCGAAAACCCCGAACACCCGCGACTGGACAGGAGGAATCGAAATCCCTAGCTGACAATCGACACCCTAATCCGATTAAACGTCTCCGGGTCCGCTCGTAGCATCGCTATCTCGACGTGCCGCAATTCTTCGATCCGAAATATCGACGTAAAATCGTGGTCCAACGATTTCTCTCGTGGAGAGAAGATGGTGGAGGCAGAGGCAAGAGAAGGGAGGGTCCCAGCAGCCCGGTGTCTCCGATTAAGAGCGAGCTTGCGTTCCAAGGCGGTCGTAACGTTGCTCTAAAAGCCCGTACCTGTCCACGAGCGGGTAATACCTGAAAACATGTCTCTATCACGAAGGGGAATCTCCCTCGTCCGGTAACGCCTTCGCATAAAACCGACGTTTTATCCCGTCTCCGGCGTCCGCGACGTGTTTACGGCGTTTCTATAGTCGACGGTGCAATAACCAACGTCCCTCTCGCCTCGTTCACGGCGGCCAGAAGAGGGACAGGTAGGGAAAGGGGTGCAGAAGGGAGGGGAGACAGAGAATATTTTCACGGGGCGGCGTCTAAATTAAGAGACCGAAGGAAGCGTAAGGTGGCGCCGTCGAGTATCGGCTTTTTCTGCCCTTTTCCGGTTTCGCCGCACGGCTACCAATACCGTGATTCAAGCAGGGATACACGACCAGACTTAAGTGCCTCCCTCTTTCTTCTTCTTGTTTTTCATCTTGGTCCCCGCAATCTCCTTCCTTCTTTCGCTGGATGTCCTTGTCTTTGGTGTACGCTTCCATCGGACTTCTCCTTTTGCTCGTCTGCCCCTCTGCCAACTCCACGATCACGTTTCAAGCAAACTGGCCCCGAAGCCTGATCGATGCAGTTGTCCGATTCGATATCAATTAATAGACCGGCTAATTATGGAACGTACTCGCACAGGGTAATGCTATTGAATGCTGGATTATTTCTGCAAGTTCAACCGTCTTTTGGACTCGTTGCAATTTTTTGATTCGATGTAATCGTTAGATTTGTCGTTACGTGATTTTTCATATAAGCTTATGTTAGAATTATATTATTTATTTGTTGACAAGTTGCCTGGTTACGAGTGATTATTTTAAGTTCAGTGTCTTTGTTCAGAAATAGCTAAATGCAACTGGAGGTTGCTAAATATTGGTCATGATGTATGTAGTTTTGTCGATTATCTTAAATTGAATGAGTGTTTTTGTTCAGAAATAGCTAAATACACCTGGAGACTGCTAAACATTGCTCATGAAGTTTCTAGTTCTGCTGAATAAATTTTAATGTCAATGATGGTCTATCAAAGTTATATTTTTTGCTAGTTAATGACAAATTATCTAGTGAAGATTACATAATTATTTTGAGGAGTTGACTGAGTGTCTTTGTTCAGAAATAGCTACATACACCTGGAGGCTGCTAAATATTGGTCATGAAGTTTCTGGTTCTGTTGAATAAATTTTAAATCAATTCATCTGTCAAGGTTATGTTTCTGGCCAGTTAATGACAATCTAGGAGTGGATAATTTTAAGGAGTTGGCTGAGTAGCTTCGTTCAGAAATAGCTCATTGCTGGACTTCGATTGCCAAATATTGGTCAAGAAGTTTGTGTTTATATCCTATGATGAATATTGTAGATCTGTCGACAGTAGAAGAATTTTGTACCATTCAACAAGTTATACGTAAAATAATGAATATTTATTTCAACAAATTGAACATTTCAATTATAGAATATCTGAATATATGTATCTCTGCTAAAGTTGCATGATACTGAAGTTAATGAAGTTTCTGATTGATGAATTACAGTATTGGAGATTATGTAGACAGAAGTATCCATTACTTCATGCAAATTATCTGAGTAGTTAATGATCATTTCAAGTGATTAACTCAACATTTTGCCTCTAGAATGTTTGATAAAAATTGTGATTTGCTTGCAACGTGTAAACATTTTAAAATATTCCTTTCAATGTCGGGCAAATTCTATCAGCAACTGTTTAATTACATATCTAACAATCAAGGCATAACATAAAACTTCAATTAAACGTTGAATAAATTAGTTGAAGGTAAAATTCAAGGAAGAAGTTTTAGCTCCGGGCCCCAAAAACGTATCGGTAAAAAGTAAGTACTTTAGATCTGGTTTTTATACGCGATAATAGGGTCGTTTGCATATTTAACAAGGCTTTACACCGCGATATTTCATCCTCGGAATGATTTCACTGTTCTGGCACGCGGTTGGTCGAATTCTCGCGCGCGTTCGAGTAGATCGCGGCGACTTTAACGAGTAGAATAAGATGCGTGAAATGTGTCGAAGCGCGTGCAGATAGCTCCCGGTGCACGGTGCCGATCTAACGAGCCGTGAACTACACCTCGAGGCCCTATGAAAATGCAAATGACTCGGACCCTCCGACAGATAACGATTTTTACAAGCGACGCTTGCTCACAATCCGCCGACGAATCTCGATCGAGCACACGTTGTGTCGATCCGGCGGAAGTCAATCTTTAATCGTCAGATCATTGTCACGATCGAAAGATCGATACGGGTTCCAGCATTTTTATCGACCCACTTATAAGTTCAGCGCGGATCAAGATCGCTATCGATAAGACTGGAGAAAAAATTTCAACCACTACTTTTTAATATAGTGACGGTGATAATAATATGGATATAATATTACATTCTATTATTACATTACAATATTATATATTTAATTAAAACTACAAGCAGTCATAAGCAGATTAAGAAACTAAAACTGTTTCCTTAAATTCTAAGTGAATAATGAAAAATGTTCCATTTTCGAAAGGGGTATAAATCTGCACAGCAGATCGGAGATGTCTTTTCGCGTTTCCATACAATGCGGTGAATTAAAAGTCGAAGGCAGAGATCGAACGTGAACGCACGATTGAATTTCAGGAGAGAAGGCAAGACCGACAGAGGTGTTCGAAAAATACAATTCACACGGTGAAAGAAAAACGGTGAACGACAACGACAACGCGGCTTCTGTTATACCCGTTCGCAAGAAGGACAACGTTTTCGTATTCCATCGGCGTGTCGTCTGGGTTGTCATACCGACACGCCAGCAACGAAGCAACGTCTTCGTACGTAGTTGGTAGGCAGACGTGCCAACCCGACGGCTAAATATGCTCAAAGTCACGGATCCACCGATCCACTCGTTCGACGAGTTGTGCACGCACCTGTGCTTTTGTTTCCTCGACAATTGCCTTTCAATTCCTCTTTTTTCTCTCCTCTCTGCCCGATTGCGAAATTAAATGTCAATGGAACCCGCAATTAGTTATGCTTTATTCTAAACAGGGATTCTGATGCAATTTCTCTTTGACGGATAATGAAACAAGATTCCAGATAAATGTTAGAAATCAAAATCAATGCTCTTGTGTTGAAATTATAATGCTATAGGATTTGCTAGTTTCATTTAGGTACCGTTTTTGAAACATGGCGGGTGCCATGGGTGACAAAAAGTTGTAGCTTCCCCATTCAGAAAGCAAGACTACTCGAACTCTTATTATCTACTGTGCAACTGAGCAGACTCATTTGTCAACTGCTAAATGATTCAACATTGACACGTTAACAGCAAATTGATACAGCATTAAAATTCTGTAGAGGACTTCTCTGAAACTTTTGAATGATTGTGTGCAAATGTAAGACAGAGATATTGTGTGCAAAACGTTTCACATAATTTTTATATTATTTCATATAATCATTTATAAAATATTTATATATGATACAAGCAATACAATTATTTTGTGTATACCATGATAACAATAGTATTCAAAGAGAGGAATAACAATTAGCAAAAACAAACAGTAACAATTGTAAAGTTTCCAGTGCCCCAATTGAAAAATCGACTTTCCAAGACGATACATTTCACGGAGCGTCGCAGCATCGCCATTTCCCGGGCAATTAACATCGATCTACCTGCAAGAAACCGGCAGAAGTTTCCAAGTATCCAGTAGCAATTATACTCGCGCGAGAAAGCCTCGCCAGCTGGTACCCGCTTCGATTTTTCTCGATCGGAGTCTCGTTTTATCGAGAGCTGAATGTTCTCTGGTTCTGATTGCTCGTTATCGACAGTCCCTGTTGGCCAGCAGGTAGGTAATGGCGCCAGGTAGACGAAACGTTTCCTTTCCACGCGTTTCCCGAAAGATAAATGCTTATGGCGATGCGCACAGAAGCTATTCAATGATTCGTGGGGCAATTAAGTGACGTGACTTCGCTCGATTCACCGTATGAAAACGTCATGACGCGATTAAGGACTTCCCTCGTCACCCGGCGGGACAAGGTGCCAGCAACCGTTTGCATCCCGCGTGTTTCCTCCGGATCAGTTAGTTCTTTCTTCTATCGATTCCTTTGGGAACGATTTAACTGCTCTCCGATTCGTTCCGATGAATACCGGGGCCACCGTTTGATTTAGATGACCACAAATGTGTCTGATCGTCTGACCGTGAAAGATTGTTTGCTTTGGAAGATGACGAGTCTCCAAGCTATTCGATTCACTGTATCTCACACCTTCAATGCGCTGGAGCTTCCTGCAGTTTGATGGATCATTTTTTCATCGGGTTGTAACATTAAACGTAACAATTGTATACTGTCTTCGGTACAATTCTTGCTGAAATGTATTTGTATACATTTGATGGTTATTAACGAATCTTTCATTACTGCAGATTGTTAAATGACTCTTACAAAATGCCTACATTTTAATCACAATCTTTAACTATAGATTTGTTACATTTAAAAATAACATCTTAAACACTTCTGATAAAAAGTGGAAAATTGTGATTAAATCTAAAAGATCGTTGAAAGAAAGTGAACGAAGAGGAATAAGATATTAAGGAGCCATAGTCAGCTTCAAGTTCGATCAAGATGAGTACTGGAAGCATCTTCTCCGTCCTATTATTTGAATTAGAAAATTAGAGACATCTCGGACATTAAACATGTATGAATTTATTAGAAGCGAAGAAACGGTGAACCGAGTTAAATATATCAGGCAGTAAAGTGTAAAATGTCAGTTGATAATTAACTTAGCACCAAAGAATGATTAAAAAGCGAGAAAAAGATGAAAGAGGGTGAAACGAGAAAAAGTGGCAGACAGCTCGAAGTTGCTTCGAGGTGGGAACAAAAGCCACCTCCTTTTCTTCTTCTTCTTCTTCTACCACGTCCAAGAAGGCTTTTGGCTCGCCACGTAGATGGATCACTCGTTCACCATTGTGACTTCTTGCACGTATGAAAAACCACAAACCACCAACGTTATTTCGCGGCTGCGAACACGAAGGGTCTCCCTTTCCACGAAGCCCAAACCGCGTAATACCCTGGACCCGTTTCGTCCCTTCTCTCAGTTACTTTGTCCCTTTGATCCGGCTATTTCTGTCTCTCCTTTCTCTCTCTCTCTCTGTCTGCCCATTACCAAGATACTGAATCAGTTTCTCGTTTGATCGACAGTCGTGGATACGTTCGTGTATCATTATTGTGTCGCTGGACGAGAAAACGTGGTCGGTAGAAAAGATTGCGAGGATTTTACCGGCCACGAAAGCTTCGAGAACTCGATAATGACTCGACGCCATTGCTGAAAGAAGAAACGTAACGACGAAACCTGGCGTGTTTTAGACTCCGAATCGTTTCTAACACCCTAATCTAACACGGTATGGTCACCATTTCACAGAACTCTTTGTGTATTTCCCAAATCTCATATTTCACCAAACTTGCGACCCAAAATTAATTTTAACTGCGATTAGAACGTTCTGTAATATTAAACATAATCCAGTATTAAATAAACTTAATATTGAACATAACTAACCCTAAAACTACGACGAACTGTTATAGTAATTTTAATAACGATCGAACTGTTACAGTAGAAAGTATATAAAAATTCCAGTTGAATTCGATTCGAAAAACTTCGCGAGTAGATGGACGTCGGTATCACCTTCGGTCCGAAGTTTACTACGCTCTGCTCCATTTCGAACGAAACTGATTCATAGTCAAAGACAAGTAATCGCAGAAAATCGCGGTCGATGTTGACATTAATCGTGGCCGACGATCGCGTGTCCCGCGACAAACTATCGAATCATACGTCGGCCGGTTGTCGGTCCGTGGACAAATTAAACATGACAAGGTGGCGGCGATACGTGGGCGAGATCACTCGTAGTTAGAGGCTCGCTTTATGTACTGTCAGCCACAATGGAGGCGAAACGATTCCTTCGACCACACGCCCGATCCTTTCAGCGAGCTCCTCTCTGAAAGGCCGAGAAAACTTGTCCCGCCGGTCGACGCATTCGCGGCCACTTTGGAAACTCAACTCTTTCGACGAAGGCAACTACGTTTTTCTCGATTTCTGGAAACGCTCGTCCGGTTCGTCCACGAGAATACCATTTTTCTTCGCGGAGATTGTGTAACCGAACGAGACTTCTTTGGAACGAGACGAAGATGACGGCGTGATTGATTGCCGGACAACTCTCGAAGAGGTGATAGAAACGTGACTTGATAACGTCGCTAGAAAATTAATTTAGTTTAAGTGCAAACTTCAATTTAGAAATTAAACCAGAAATTTTGGAATTGAGAGACTAACTGTTAGTACTATTATATGTACGAAATAAATCTTCTAACAAATAAAATCTTTATTTTCCTTAACTTTATTGTTCTACATAATTGTCTCCTTTATACATAATATTACTTATCTTTGTACCCCATAATGATTTTAAATAATTAGACCAAATAAGTAAAATACGATAATAAAATTAGAGAACGCGCGAACTCGAAGCAGCACAGATTCTATACAGAGGTAAGCGTCAAACGGTGACGCGTGGGCGGTGCGTGTAACTCAGCTCGTGTGCCGTCAGAAACAATGAAAACGAGACGACGCTTGCTCATTCATCGCCACGAGCATCAGATTTTCTTTGTAGCCCATAAACAAGTCAATCGACGATTGTTAGCCGTTCGTATTTTGAACGACAGCCGATATTTAACCGAGTCTTGTTTCACGACGTTGAGCTCGAGGATCGTCAGCCTTGCGTATACGAGATTTCCGCTCGAAGACCCTACATGGTGCGACGATACATGGATACACAGGGGATGGATCGTGATTCTTGGAAGCTCTTCACTTTATTTCAACTGTGACTGCGAATGATTTAGCGGGTAAAAATTTAGGTTAACACTTTGAATGCTAGGTCCATGATCAGGAGTTCAATGATCAAGTTCAGCGAGTACAAAGTCAAATTTAATATTTGAAGTGTATTCTGCTTAACAAGTTTAATACTGTAATATTAGACACCTGTGTGCAACAAAAATTGATAACAAATAAATAATGAAGAAAAGAATAATGAATGATCGTCACATAACCTAAACCTCACAAAAGAACACTAAACGAAAGAAATCTTATAACTCGACTTTTGTATACATACTTAAAACCTTGACTTAAATCAAAAGTGCTCCATGATGATATTAATGTATAAATATTAGTGTATAATAATATTAATGTAAAATATTCATTTCCAAGTCATCCATAACATATTGTATGTATCTGCAGAGGCTGCAAGTCAAAATCGTGTCCCTGCCAATATATGTACATAAATATATGTACATTCCTAAATTTTCTTTGAATTATCAAAATTTCACTATCTATCGATAAGATAATCCCTTGAAAAACCGAAAATTATTCCAGTTCTGATAAATTCAAGATCAGCCGATGATTTTCGAATCGAACGATTTCTATGAAACATCATTCGTCAAGGACGTTCGAGACGCGAATCTCGATTAATCATGGAGCCGAGCAACGAGGCAAGAATCGAGAAATTGTGTCCACGATCAAATTAATCCCATCAGTTGTCGCCTGCAGCACACGGTACAACCATTACCTCGTCGTTATATTACAAATTCGTTTCGCGAGATTCAAGCTGTCACCGAACTCACGGGGCACGGGTTAACGAAGACGCGTGAAACGGTTCGAAAGTTAACGCGTTTCCCGTGAAAAAGCCACTGATTACTGTGTCCATTGTGCGCTGATGTGGACACTGCTGGGGGACGTGTACGAACAGACCTGTGCTGCATTTTCTCGTTATTTTGGATATATCTGTTTAACTACGAATTTACGCATATACCTTGATCAAAATTAATCAACATGCTTCAAGTGTTAAAATAATACACCTTGCAAAAATTTAGGGGTAAATCAAGACAAATACACATAAAAATAAAATTAATATCATTCAAATGTCGACACATAAACATATCATAATTACTGTCATATTACTATCAATATTAGTACCAATATCAATATTAAAAAATAAATATTCAAAAGACAGAAGCTGCGGAAACCTATGAGAAAATGAACTCAGCAGATACAGCTATGAAATTCTGGATAATCTCTGGTAATCAAAAATTACGAAGAGAAAAGGTCCGATTTGGCGATAGAAGCGATCGAATTGTCGGTAGGATAGTTGTCGAGGGGATAATTCCTTCGAAAGAAAGAGAGCAAACAAAAAAATCAGCGGAGGCCCTCTTAATTAGAAGAACCCGACGAATAACCGAGCCCGATTCGCCGAGATAAGGCTGCTGGGAATTTCGGCAGCTAAGTGGGAGCCTATTCGCTACCGACAGCTTCCAACGGCTCCTAATTGTCAAGATCGAGAACCGTAATTACACACTTCGACATTAGTTCCTCTGTCTCGCTCCACGCACCCTTTTAAGGTTCTGGGGGATCTTTTTTATGGCGAGGGGCACCGAAAATATCATCACGCTCCTCCGTTTTCATCGAACTTCGCCGAACAACGTCGATGAGCACGGATAAAGGGGACATTTATGAAGAAATAATGGCCAACGGACAGAATGGTGTACACTGTTTCACGTGAAAATGCGTTGGATAGCCTTTTAATTCTATGTTAAACGATACTTTTATTTGCCAAAGAAATATTCGATTCAGGTTTTCGTATTCATATATCACTAAATGTCTACATTTCTAGATCTTTATAGCCTTGCATTTCAAGATCTCCATGTCCCTGGATTCTCACGTCCACTGAACTTTACACATTAAGTATTAGCTCTAGATCCATATACTAGATTGCTATTAGTATATCCCTACATTTTAAAATTAGTATTAGCCTATAGGTCTCTATACTATTATTATAGACTTCTGTACTTCTAGATCCCTAGATTCTTAGATTTCTACATCCTCTAGATTACTACTAGCCCTAGATACTTTAGATTGTCATTGGTCCTAGACACCTGTACTGCTCCATTACTATTAGTCCTACATTCCCACACCGCCATATCTCTACAACCTTAGATCTCTATACCGCTAGATTGCTATTAGCCCCAGATTTTTATACCTCCGGATTTCTATTAGCTCCAGAACCCTACAAGTATTGTAAGATATCTACTTCTGGACACCTGTGTCCCTAGTACTCCCATATTCCTGTATTCCTATATTTTTACACTTCTATAGCCCTAGACCACTACATTCTAGATCTCAACAGTACTAAGTCACTATATCCTCAGATTTCGACGTTGTCAGATCACCACATGCTTGGATGTCTACAGTTTTAGAATGTTATATCCTTAGATTTCTACATTATTGGATTTCCATATCTCTATGTCCCCTTATTCCCAAATCCCTCTATTCCTACATCGCTATTTCTCTATATTTCCTTATCTCTAGATTACTGAATCCGCTGATCTCTATATTTGACCGATAGGTGAACATATTGACACGTTGATCGTATCACATTTGGATGACATAAATCTACACCTGACTACCGTACGAAACATTTTTACCTGTCAACATTATATGTTAAATATACACTAACAATAAGTATACTGAAAATCCCTAAATATTGTCAAACGTAAAATCGCTGTCTTTTCGACGAATCTTGGACGTTCAAAGATCTCTCGAGATATTAACGCGTCCATTTGTGTCAAGAAGCTAAACGCGTTAATTCGATCGGAGATTTTGTGGGCAACGAATGGAGAAACGACCTCGATACCAAACGGCAATCGAACGTTGTTCCCGTTCCGCGTTATGTAATTCCAAATGATCTTAAAACATAATTCGAGATCCCCTTATCGACGATCGTGTTTGTTTCTCGTACGTCAGCCGTGAACGGTGGACGGGATATGTATGTATATCGAGCGCGAATTCCAACAGCGGTGAGCAGCGAGCAACGCCTACCTTTTTGCACATGTGTTGTTTCGTTGCTTTACGCAACTCGTCACCGCGAATGGCATCCTGTTACAACGTGCTTGATATCATTTTGTCCACTATCAACACGTACCGCCGATACAGCTGTCGACTCATGAGAATCGATTCGCGAACTTAACACTTTAACGACCTGGCGGAATATCAACGGATTACTTTCGATACTGACGATTGGCGAACCGCGAAACAGCTTGGCACGTTGAATGTCACGTTTCTGACGGTAACTGTATTGTCACTCGATCGAACTATTGAAGAATAGTTCAAATACTGTAACCACGTTTTTATTTGAACTTCTGTCATTCACGCCTTTATAGACAAATATTTAACAACAGTTAAATATGGCAATTCTAGAAACGGTAGCTATGGTAATTTTGGGAAGTGTTCATGTATGGTCAAATATTTTTCGTAAGTTTCCAATAATTGAAACGAACGAAGGAAAGTGGCTCGCTATATATTTAAAGATCGAGAAACTGTCATTTGATTGTAATAATCTTTTTGTACACCTTCGTACACTTTTCTACACTATTGCTTCTAGAAAAATGTGGTTTGTAGCTACAATGTCACTCTGTAACATCGTAAAACCTTTCAATCTGAAGTAGCAGTACATCACAACTCACTCCTACTGGGTTTGATAAGCGAATCAATCGCTTCTTTATTTTTCAAACGCTCTTATCAGATGTGTCAACAGCACTTGGAAGATTTTATTTTATTATAGAATATCGTACGACTTTTTCAAAGGAAAGAGACATTATATTCGGAACACTTCACTTCATTAATTTTCTTCTTGTAATACTTCATTATTAATCATTAATCAATTTCAATTATAGGCTGTAGATCTTTAATCAGTACTCTATTTATGTCACCTTTGAATACGTATTGAATTTTAATAATAATTTCACGATTAAATAGCATGACTTTGAAATAATTATTACTTCATCAATTTCTCAACCACATTATAGTTTTATGTAAAATCAAGAGCTGTACTAGTTTCAATTATGACACTTCCAATAACCTTAATATGAACAATCTAGTTTTTAAACAGTTACAATGTTTCACCTTTCCATTTACATAATCTCTCAGATAAAATCAACAGAAATAAATGATAACAAATTGATACATCTATCAGTGCTTCACTTATGTCACCTAAACTCGTTCAAGTCAAATGGCAACTTGACAATCTGAAATTTAATAGCCTCAACCTTAATGTTAAACAATAATTTTACAATTTCCCATTCACACGAAAGACAACGGAAATAAATCGCAACAGCACACAATACATCAACAAGCTTCGCTTAAATGATGCTTAAATCCGATCTAAATAGTTCGTGGAACTGTACGTTGAAGGGACTGTTAAATTTCACTAGTTCGATATCCATAGAACATAATGAACTCACCAGTATAACACCAGGCTGGCCAGACAACAGGGCTCTCGGTGTCCAGCTCCCTCATTCTCTCAGCGACCCGCGGACATCTCCACTCCGTACGTCCCGACGTGGCGGTGAGTATGTCCAGTTTGACCTCTGTCACAAGATAGTCCTTCGGGAATCAATCATCGATCGACGTGCCGCAGAAGGAAGTAACCGATGCAACAACTGTCACAGTCTCGTGCAGAACTCCGTTCGCGCGGGATCTGGTGCACCCTCGATCTCGAGCCACCTGTTGAACGTCAAATCTGATCCACGCGCGAACGCACAAGTCCAGCAAGAATCATATAGCAGCGCGCGAAGGACACGTACGATGAACGAGGACACCAGGAATCGAGGGTTTTCGCGTTGGTTCGGTTTCGTCGAGTCGCACGTCCGGCGGCGATTCCAGCGGGCTGATAAGCACAGATAAGGGACCGTCCGCGGTGATAAGGCACGGGGTATCCGTCATCGACTCCGATACACCTCTGGCCTTGCGACTTTCTCGACCGTGTCGTCGGCCACGGGGACAATCTCTCACTGTCGCGTCACACGAAAATCGCGGACACCAAAATGTCACGGAAATGTCAATGAGCAAGTCGCGAATCGTTTGACACCTTCACTGTCCCCTCTTCCGTAACTGCGTCCCGGGGACCAGTCTCTTGTTCGAACCGGTGCACTGATCCCCTCGACGAGGATCCCACTGACACTCGCGATACACCTAGGTGATCCCGAAAACGGGACGACCGAGCTACTCGGGGCTCGCGTAAACACTGCGGTCAGTTATCGAATCCGTGCGACTGTTTACGCGCGGCGGCCGTCAGAGGAGGGTGCCGCAAGGACGCGTAGGCTGAACCTGGCCAACGTTGTCCCGTGGGTCACCAGAGGACCCGGTAGCGACGGAATCGTTGTGGTATACGCGGTCGATCGTTGCCTCCACCGTTCGGGAGGATCGTTGACGTAGCGCAGGATGACACGACACTACAACACCGCACTGCTGCGTGAAGCGACGTCGAAGGAGACAGACGGAGACAGAGGGAGAAGGACGAAGCCGGGTAGGGGGTGAAAAAGATGAGAGACAGAGAGAGACAGAGAAAGAGAGAGAGATAAAGTGTGTGTGTGTGACAGGAGGAGGAGGAAGAGGAAAAAAAGAAAGAGAAAGAAAGAGGAAGAGAGAGAGGGAAGAACCTGACCACCGGACACACTTGGCTTGGTAGGCACGACACACAGGTAAGCGGAGTGGCACTTAGGTTGGTGCACCTGCCGCGAGAGTCCGCGTCGTAATGGGAGCGGGGCAACGGGCGGCAGGTAGGCAGGCCCACCGCTCGTCAACCTTAGGAGAAGGGGAATCAGTCACATGGCGAGGTGCCCCGCACTACCTGCGAACAAGGAGGTGGTAGCTGAAACCAGTGGTGGTGGATAAAGGTCCATGGTGGTGGTGGCCAACTGTACGACGGTGGTGGTGGCCGACAGAAAGGAGTAGGAATCGAACAGGACCTCAAGAACGGAGCAGACGGTGTCGGAGTAACCTGTCGCCGACCTCTTTCTGACTGCCTCCGTGGCCCACGGTGATGATATTTTCTTTATGGAACCGAGCTGCGCTTAGCCTCCGGTACGAATTCGACTTATGGCCAAAAGGTGCGAGATGGAAGTTTCTTCTGAAATTAGTGATGCTACCGACATCGACACTATAATCTGAACATATTCGAAAGGCAACATATTCGACTGAAGTACGAATCTATCTGTACAGATAACATGGATATACGTTCAAACAGAATCGTAGATAAAACGGACATATATTACACTTTAGATAATATTTAATCCTTTAACCAATGTTCAATCCTACTTCGATAATAAGCAGTATTACTTATGAAATTGCTTTTAACTTTCCTTCACTACATTCACTCATATTTCATTGCAGAAACTAATTGCAGTTTACAAATCCTTCAACGAAAAGTCCAAAATATTAACTTTGTATTTGTACTGTATTAACAAAGAAAGATTAAATATGAGTATTAATGTAATATTAATGTATAATAAAGTTATACAAATTTTTTGAAGTAACATAATTATATCATGGTTTAGATAACCGAAAGAGGAAAGTGAGTCGTTCATTTAGGTATCATTGGTGTTCGAACAAAAGGCGCACGCGGTACTTTCGTGTTTCCAGTGCCGGCTATGGCTTCCTACAAAGGTCGTTGCTGAGTTCCATATTTGGATCCCCCCAAGGAACAGAAGGGTATTGAATTCCAGGCGTTTCCACCGATCCATGCTACAACCCGATGGCAGATTGTCTCCTGACTCGTCGTCCAAGAACGTCGTATCCTGTCTAACTACGTCTTTCTTTACGTCTCTAGCCAAGCAAAGTTACGTTTCGTCTAGGTGGACAGTATATCGATAAAACAAGACAAGAATGCCTTGTTCTTGCAGAACCGTGGATATGGATACGGTTTACGAACAATTGCTTGTAACTCCAAACACAAGGGTCAATGATTCCGCTACTTTTTATTAATCGGAAGAGGCATAAATATCGCTACTTATTTCCACGTAAATTATAGTTAGCCGATAGTTAAATGTAGGAGCATAACGCGATTGAAGCTTTTCTTTTGACTGTGGATGGAACAGTTGAAGATGGTTGAAAGTTTTCACATCTGTGTTTTTAAAATTTTTGTTAGATTTGACGTTAACTTATGGATGTTTGAGTAAGTCTCAATGCAGAGAATAATTTGTAAAGGAGAATGTAGCTTCATACTCTGTTCGAGTTCTTCCTAGCATCTGACATTCTCCCAAAGATCTATGCACTAACCCTCTTCTGGATCCTAGACTCTTCTTAGACCCTATAAACTCTTCCTATGTTTGAAACCTTAAACAAATTGATACATACACAAATTATTATATAAACCTTAGACAAATTGGTCCTTTCTCTACCGTTAATCATCACCAACCGGAGTCTACATAGTTGGACCTAAACAAAGCGTGCAAATGCAGTCAGAATATCAAAGAAAATGTTAGAATCGGTGGATTAGAAGTCTGACACATAAAAATGTCTGGCAAAAGAAAGACGAAAAACAAGATCAGGCAGTCCGTTCCAATCAGTTCGATACACAGGCATGAAATTGTTACGGACACAAAGGGTTAATACCAGTTGTAACCCCGCGGTCCCACGGCTTGGCTAGCGTATGTCGCAACATCGTTATCGCAAGAGAATATCGGTATACAGCAATGTCCTGGAAGTGTTGCCCTAGGCGTCTCAGCGTGGCGACCAGGCCAGGACGGAGAGAGTGGAACGAGCTGCAACCGTGCACCACGGTAGGGTACCGGCACGCCGAAGCGGATGAGAGCTTGTTAGGTTAACCATCACATTGTTTCACGAGGGCGTGGTGGCGTGTTGTTTGCAACGAGTGCGTGGAGGAAAGCTTCTTCCTCGACTATCTTCTCTAAACGAGCCGAAGATCGGACGGTGCCCGTACCATCGAGGGCGATATATTGCGGCCGATATATATCACTTGCCGGCCACTCCGCTTCCATACGTCCGCTCGAGCGTACATATGTACGCGTGCATCGCCTCGAGGCTGGCTTCAAGGTCCTCGTTTAGATATCCGTTCGCTTCGAGATTATTCGAGACAACGACGACGAGTCGCCTGTTCGATACGTCCAGGGCGTTGCATCCTATCTGGCCTGATCGCTTAGCTTCCGGAGCTAACCATTACCACCTCGGCCATCTTCTTTCGCGGCCTCTCGTGATTAAACGGTCCGTCGACCCTGCGCCTCTCTGTCTCTGATCGCTTATACGACAGATTAGCGTCAATCGGACTTTGGATTCTCCTGTGCCGCAGGGGAACCCGATACCAGATTAGCCATGGTTAGCCCACAACTTATATGGCTGAATCGGGAACACGCCAACTTTTGCAATATTTCCTCGACCCGTTAACTTAATAGCATAATGCCACGGAATACTCTTCCGATACCTTGAAACAGAGCAACCATGCCTATGATTACGCTTTGAAATATGACACAAATACGACACCTTCGATTCACGGGTATCTTGAAATACGCTTCTCGTTATCGGAACAACCAGTGGATAGTTCCAACACTTATGCTTCATTTGAATACACGCCGAGGAACCTGACATTTACCGAAACAGTTAGTCCGCGTTCGAGAAAAACGCTCGAAGCGACCAAACTGCCCGAACCCGCTCTATATTTCAAGAAACACCCAGCCAGGACGAGTGGTTGGCAAACGGAAGAGAGGATCGCCTCGGAATCGACACGTTAAAGCGTCCTCGGTGAAGTGGAAGCCACGGCTAGCCATAGCTCATCTTTGAGGCTGAAGTAACCAGTGGCGTTCATGAATACGTGTTCATTATTTATGAGCAACGCCTCTCCGCATCAACTGGACCAGCCTCCCTATCCTACCGGTAGGCACGAAGAGAGGCAACCGGATAACGTATTACGTCTTCATATTTTTTCCCCTGATGCACGCCCGGTAATTAAAGGTGCCCCGCCAAGGACTCGGATGATTTATCGGCGGTGCCGGTTCGGCCTGATAAGATGGGATCAGCTGATAACGAGCTGCCTTTTGTACATCGAGGCCAGACCCGTGATCGAACTCGACTCTCTCCTCTCTTTTCTCCTGCACTGACAGGGACCCGTGTTATTCGAGCTCCGCCGCCTAACTGAACGACTCTTCAACGTTCAACGGCCTGTTTATGCTGACTTCGTTTAAACTCTTGGTGTCATGATTCGACGGCGTGTTATAAATTTTTTGGTACATGTTTCGATATGTCTGGTCATTGTGGATACTCGGCAGAACCTGAAGAGTTCTTCTGTACTCGATTAATCGTGTTGCGTCCATTTTTGAAACAATTTGAAATTTTCTCTCATATTACGGTACAGTTTTGCAGCTCATTCCCTTACATACAGTGAAATGAGTAGCTCGGTGTACATCGTGGACTTCAGATGTGTAATTAATAGACGGAGGATGTTTATGCATTCATAATACATCGAGGTCTCAAAGTGTACACAAATCATGCAACCTGTAAAATCTTCAGTCCATAAATTACGCGAGTCATGTTTGCAGAGTTCGGTATATCATAAATACACAGACATCCGCTGTCTAGTAATTAATATAATAAGAAGATTACAAATTGAAGGTTGTTGAGTGAGAACCTACGATTTACTTGTATTGAACTGTGGGTCCAAAATGAAGATGCGAAATATGTTCATTACTTAAACATCTTGCAGCTTCATAGCTTGTAGCAATTACTAATTTTTAAGCGGTTTTCAACTTCGACAAGGTAGTTCTGCCTTTAGAGGTGTGTTTGGTTGAGCGTGCGTACATTCTATTAGTGACTTATTTGAACAATGACTACAAACAAAAATGAGAGCACATCTGATTTCTAACACATGTTCAAACGAAAGAATATCCCGAAAGACTATATTGAAAGAGCACCTGTGTTTCCAAATAACGCCTCTTTTCCACAAAGATCCCTCATAAATGACCACTCTCTTTCAAATCAATCCTAATTCATGCTTTCGACTTCAATCATCGTATTTGCCTGCGAAGATTACAGCACGCTGAAACACTATAATCCACGTACCATCTGAGCATCCGTGGTCTAAACAAACTGCTTCGAAAAGGTTGCATGTCCTTTCTTGTTACTGCTACCACGCAACCTCGAAGTGGTATCATCATACAAGGTTGAGGTATTGAAAACTCAGGAAACAAATTCTGAAAAGATTTAGTTTCTGATTGTGAAGAACATGCAAAGCTGCACAATCATCCATTGACTAGTGCAAATTAACATAATTGCGCTTTAACCCCATATGAACACCCTTCAACTTGATTGCTACACATTGAACACTTTTGAATACATAGTAAAATTCTTTCATCTTTGCAAATAAAAATGTTGAACCACGTAAAGAGAAGTGTAAACCGAGGCTCGCGAAACCGAGGGAGTAAGGAATAGTATCTTGGAGACGGTCAAAGAATTCTCGCTGATGATTCCGAAGATTTAATTGAGACATTCAGCAGGTACTAAAAAACACTACGCAACGGAACATCCGAAGTATCATCCTCGTCGTGGCGAGAGGATGTTCCATCGAGAGAATTTTTCAGACCGTTTCGAAGGACGTTTTATTGGCGGTCTGATTTACGAGGAGCCACGTAGACCGCGTAATTTGTTGCGCCGTATTTAATTTACCTTAAAAGCCGAAGCAAGAAAGAGACAGGAAGGGGACACAGGGCCAATGGACTCTGGAAGGTGCGCAAGGCGTAAAAATGATAACGGGGCAGCTGTTTTACGGATTTTTTATTATGATATACGTGGTAAACACGCGACGCACCGCAGCCTTAATGAACCATGAAGAGAGCAGGATATCGACAAACCCGATAGGGCTCGGGAGGTTTGATTCGCTCGTTTGTGATAGCGGATTCGACCTCTTCAGGAAGCGTGATAAACTTTCGGTCTTAAATATTAGATACGGTTTCTTGGTTTTCTGATTATTTACCGTCCCAGGTATTTTATTTAGGATTATTAAATATTTATGGACGTAAACCTTCACTAGTCTCAATGTCCCTAAATTTTCACTATCCTATGTCCTTATATTCCTAAATCCCAGTTTTCGAACTTTTATTTCCTTAAATTTCTATAGTCCTATATTTTCTAACTCTTTGCACCAATAAATCCCTGTATCTCGAAGTTTTTGTCTTTAATCCCTATATCCTTGAATCCATATATCCTTGAACCCCTATCTCCTTGTATCCCTAAATCTCTACATATCTAAATCCTCACATCTCCAGTATTTATACCAATAATTACAGATAATATTATGTGGTCTGTACACCTTCCTAGGATCAGTTCGTATACATTTGAAAGAAAGTACAAGTTCGCGTTGATCAACAGAAATGAACATGTTATCAGATTACCTTAATGGCTACCTTTCAGAAATGATTGAATAATAAAATAATGTTTATGTTTAATACCCACTACCGTCTAACGACGCATTCAATTAGCTAAAATTCGCAAACATTACTCGGCCCGATCTCTTCCTGCGCGTTCAACGCTCGACCAGAACATTCCCGTAAATTGCATCGAAATTAGCCGTACGTTACGAAAGCAGCCTCGTTTCTCTCGGTACTGAAAAAAAAACACTCGCGTGGTTCTGCGAGGTTTGGTTTAAAGGCCATGAAACTTTTTCATCGGAACTTTATGCTCTTGAACGGAGAAACGCTCTTCGACACTTGCCTTCTTGTTAATGAATTTTGCTTGACATTACTGAATACGCTTCTTGAAGACGATGTTCAATCCCTTGTAACAGTGTGTTCTGTCACTATAACATTGCAATTATCTGTGTTATATTTATTACATGATTATTTTATGCTTCTTGGGTAACAATCAGGCTTAGCTAGCTTTGTTCTTTTTTGACTAGTTAGGGAGATTGAACACTGGGATTATAGTCCTTTGCAACTTTGTATTAATCTATACCTAATTTTGTATCTAACTCATTGTATTATTCGTGTCTGTTTAATAAATAATGTCAGCTACAACCCCTTTATGGTAGTCACACCAGTTATGAGTCACCCTGTATGTCATTTCAACTACACAAAGTTAGATGAAATTCATATTAAATAGTTCACAAGAAGTAATTCATGTTAATTGCATGTTAGTTTGCTTGCATAAATTCAGTTGTATTAATATCTTTGATTACACAAACTCAGTCATATGAAATGTTAGTTCACATAAGTAGAAATACATAAGTAGTTCACAAGAGGTGGTTCACGTGTTAATTACATTCCATTTTGCTTGCATAAACTGAGTTGTATTAAATATATTCTTGATGGTACAAAGCCATCTGATATACATACATGTACTGAGCAGTTCACAAGAATTTCATATAATAACTAGTTTTTATCTTCCTGGTACAAACTCACGTTATATTAAATATATTCTAAGTGATCAAAAAACAGTCCATTTATTGAAGATATTTTATTTCGACCGCACGAAATGGAGACCAGAGCACAAAATGGTTGAAACGCGTGAACGAAAGAAAGGATAAAATTGCAGAATATTTTGAGGTTAACATGTGAGTTAAGATGATTTGAACGTCCTGTAACATTGTTGGTCATCCGGGAAATGTAACAGGTGTCACTTGTAACCTACAGAAAATCAAAGAACCGGAAGCTGAAGACAGGAAACGATCGTCGAAGTTTCTTTCCGTTCGAAATCCGGACAGAGCCGTGTTCGCGCCGATTAACATCGCGCCTCGTGCGAAACGATAAATAGGATGATAAATGCGAACACGCACGATTATAACAGCCGAGGTAGCAGCGTCAGATGCCGATGAATCAGCGGAGGTAAAGGTCAGAGGGATAAACGTGCACTTGAAAGGTCAAGGAAACGGTCAGACGTCCAATGGGAGCCACGTAAAAATAGATACGTGGTTCGCGTTTTAATTATCCAGCCTTTTTGTCCCCTCTCTCCTGTGGATCCCTTTTAAAAAGAAACATTCGCTCGCCTTACACGTCTCTTACGCAACGTGCCCGTTTCAGGAACTCGTTAATTATATCGCTCTTGACCGGTGTCTGCTAGAGCAATCGACGTGTAATTGAAACGGACAGGCCACGCGTCCGACGTGCGATCCATTTATACGCATAATAAAATTAACCCCTCTATTGTGCTTTTATGTCCTGTGACCCCATCACATTTTATGCCCCTACTTTGCACAGTAAATTACTTTCTGTCTTTGTAATTTACTTGGATATTTCATGATTTGAAAATAGACGTCATTCTTGTATTATAATTTTGTATGACACTTTTGGCACTTGGGTTCTAAGAAACTTCCCTTTCTTCCTAGGAAGATATGATCAAATGGTATATGGCCTGCTTCGACTGATTTCTATTTTTCTAACAAGTATCTGTTACATTAACAAATATTTCAGGCACGTGCTGCGACACTCGAGAAGTAATCGATAAACAGTTGAACGTCCCCTATCCGGAAGCCCTCGGTAGCACGTGGATCCACGTTCGATAAAAATATTCGCCATTCCACCCGTCGTTTCTGTTAATTATTGCCACTTCTGGCGATACGTTAATACTTAACGTCTCGATCTCAAATTTATGCTCTCTGTTTTTTTACGTCTCTCAATCGTCGAATTAGAAAACGAATACAAGGAAAATAACGACTCCAATTCGTAGAAAAGATAATAAACGAACGTGCCATACGGATTTCGTTTGAAACTGTAAAGCGTAATTATATAAATTAAGTATGGAGACGTTCGGTGACACCTCCGAGATGTCGAACGATTCACGGTTAATTAAGAGCCCCTTGTTTATTGGTAAAACCGTCAACGCCGGCCTGTAATAAATTGGTCGATGATCCGTTTCGTTCTGGAAGAGGTGCGTGGCGCGGTTGGGTCCTTTGTAAATTATTGCTCGTAAAGCGTCGATTTTATACAGTGACGCCGGATCGATGACAAGTGGCACGCTGTTGGATGATGTTCGAAGAGGAATAATGGCTGCTTGATTGCATGCGTTGATTGGAATGGCTCGAATAGCCGAGGGTTCCTGTTTGAGTACGGCTCCAGCATTCTTAGGGGGAATAGATTAATTTGTTGCTGATAGGAAGCTTTAATTGCCGCGGTGATGCGAGGTGTACGCTGTTTTGAACGGCTGAGGGCTCGCGTGACGTGGATGTCCTGATTCGTAGGCGAAATAAATTAACTTCTTATTGATAATTTACAGGGAATTTAGTTGTGGAACATTCACTACATTTTAGGTTAGTACATTCACGAAAACATTTGATTTTAATTGTTGGGGTTGTTTGTGTGAAAATTTAGAAACTTGGGGACTTGGAGAAATCTTGGTGAAATCTAACAACCTAACACCCTAACACCCTAACACCCTAACAATCTAACAATCTAACGACCTAACAGTCTAACAACCTAACATTATAACAATCTAGCAATCTATCATTCTAACAATCTAACATTCGAACAGTCTAACAATCTAGCAATCTAACAATCTAACAACCTAACAACCTAACAACCTAACAACCTAACAATCTAACAATCTAACAACCTAACAACCTAAAAATCTAACAATCCAAAAATGTAACAGTCTAATAATCTAACAATCTAAAAATCTATAAATTATAAAATTTGCGAATTCCAAATGCAAAACTTTGAAGATTCGAAAATTCACAAATTTAATATGAGAACGTAAAAACGAAGAATGTACAAATTTTCAAATTTCCTCTCCCTAAAGTCGTCCACGTTTCACCCGAGTGTACCACTTGTTCAATAACGAGCGTTTCTGATTAAAGTTTATTGCCAGCCCGCTGTATCAGATAAAGCTTCCGTGTCTCTTGTCGGAGATGACGCAAGTATCGTAGAAGAAACGGTTCCCTCGTCCTAGACCTCGAATAAAGATTTTATAGGCTGCCTTGACCAGCATGTCTCGTCTCCCGAGACGCATCAACCCCTCGACAGTGAAACTTCTTCCTCCTCGCTAACTTCTTGCGCCCTCGTTTTCACGGTGGATGGTTCATTCGAGTATTGAATTGTTTATGGCTGCTAAATAAGTGACCCTCCGGTTCCCAAACAATTTGCCCTGGCCACGGATTGCTCGTAAATAAAGATAATCTATTCTACCCGGAAGATAAAAATCGCCTCGCCGAGAAGTCTGATGGTGCAACTTTGGATGAAACGGGACGAGGATTTTGGTGGAAGAAAGACAAGACGAGAGGCGTGTATCGTGTGCTCTCCAACGGGTGAACGATCCTTCAGTTATTCATTTTTACACCGTTCATTGGTCGGATTTTACGAGGCAAAAATGGCGAAATTGCACTTTGTGCACCGTGCGTGCCCTCCTCTGCTCCTTTTCCCTTTCTTTCCCTTATTCTTACGACCGACTTCTACTTGCTCCGGTAAACCCGATCATGGGAAAAAGGGTTTCTCGCGGTGATTTACTTGCTTCATGGATCTTCCAAGGGATTTGATCGCGAAAGACCACGGAAGATTGCTACAAGAATTGTTCAACAAGATTTGGGTGGATAGAAATTGTTAGACAAAAAAATTGCAATCCTAAGTTGAAACTTTTAGAAGATCTGAGCAAATGTTTTAGATACAAAATAAATTCGTGTAGGTCAGAGATAAATGTCAAGGAATTGTCACTGGGATTAATATTTTAATTCGATGTTGTAGTACTGATAGTTTGGAATTAAGTAACATTAGTTTAAGATTAAACTATTATATCTGGTAATAATATTGTTGATCTAAGAGACACATTTGAACATAACCCCTTCACGACCTTTTTAAGGTTAGAAAAGTGATTTAATTTTGTGGTGTCGTTAATTCAACTAATTTCAAGTCTAGGACTATTAGCAGAACCATTAAAGTATAGTAATTGCAATGCTTAAAGCGTACATTTCCCTACTTTACCCAACCAGATTAACACGGTAACCAGCCATCAGTGACCCCATGAAAATCAACATGTTAACAACGCAGGAGATTAATCTCTGTGCGTAATGCATCAATTTGTTACGTAGAATTGCCAGTAGAATTCTGCCGGTGTTCAGAAGCTTCATTTATCTGGGACCCCCATGGCAGTCGGGCAGTTAAGTAACTTCGCATAAAGCGTTAGCAAACGAAATACAATCAAGGAAACGAGATAGAGGCGGTACGCCATAAAACGTGTGAAATGTTACATATCGAGTCTCGCTAGCCTCATCGGTGATCAATAATGGCAGCGAAGCAGCAACGGCCAGAAGGAGAGGAAGAAGAAGAAGAAGCCGAAGAGTAACCAGAAGGTTCCAGTAGAGGAAGAAGAGGCGAAAGAAGAAGTAGGAGAAGAGCAACGATGAAGAAGAGCAACAAAAGGTACAGCCTCGGGTGCCGGGCGGGGCTCAGATGTTTATCCCGGTCGACCTCTTCCCCTAGCGCTCTTCAGACCCCTCTTCGTGGTCTCTAACGTGCCCCCTTCACCTCGCTTCTTGCGGAGAAGCGCGCCCTCGGCGATACAGAGCTATAGAACGTTGCATCTACGTTATATGCGTGCTTTTGTGGCTCGAATACGATCGCAGTGGCGTCGCACTCTCGCTTTTTCATTTTATTACAAATTTGCTCGAATTTCAGAGCGAAATTTCAGGGGGACATAGTGTGGTTGGGAGGAGAGACGAGGTGTAATTTAGTTTGGAGGTATTTGGGTACAATGTTACTTTGGATGTGGACAGGTGTAAGAGTACTTTTTAAATACTCAAATTCCCAAATCATCAAATTGCCTGATATTCCAAAATTGCAAAGTTCCCAAGTACTCGAACCAACCTACAAATCCGCAAAATAGTCCAGTTAACAAATCTATAAATCCCGAAAATCCAGAATCATCACATTATCAAATCTCCAAGTTTCCACGTCCACAAATTTTCAAATCCCAAGTTCCCAAATTGTCAAATCCCAGATTTCCCAGTGCCCAAATTGTCAAAACCCAAGATTCCAAGTGTCCAAATTGTCAAATCCCCAAATTCCAATGTCCCAGGTTCCCACATTCCCAAATCTTCAAATTCTGCAATCCTCAAATGACAAATTCTGATATTTCCAAATTGTCAAGTCCCCAAATTCTCACGTCCCTAAATTGTCAAATCCCCAAATTATCACATCCCAAGCTGTCAAATCCTCAGATCTCCAAATCCTCAAATTCCCAAACTCTCAAATCCCCAAATCTCCAATTCCACAAATCCTCAAATTTCTAAATCCCCAAATTTCCAAATCCCCAAATTCCCAAGTCCCCATATCCCTATATCCCCAAATCTCCAAGTCCCCAAATTCCTAAATCCCAAAATCCCATAAAACAAAGCTACCTAACTATTCGCAAGCAACAAAAATGTCAGCAGCATGTAACAAACAAATAACACCATATCACCGATTACGCGATATAATGTACTCAGATAACATTGCAAAGTTCTCGAACGCAAGAGAAGGTTGTTGTTCGGCCTAATAGCGATATTCGCTGATAATATAGACGACCGGAAAGGAAGCAAAGTGGACGAGGTCGTCGGCACGTGACGAGCCGTTGGACGCTCGGTACCGGTAAAAAAGCAACGTTAATCAGACACTTCGCATCGCCTCTATTCAGCTCCCGGCGAGCTGTAGTGATCTAGCTCGCAGCAGGTTCTCCAGGGCAAAAAATCGATGAATGAACCTTCCCTGGGGCGGAGGCTCGCGTTTCTCTTCTTGCTCGACCGAATTCTCCTTTCGTTGCTCGAAGAATTCGCGAATTGTTCCGCGTGATTAACTGCGTTCGTCAGAGATCGACCAACAATTAATGGATACCTACGCTTTGTGACTCGAACAAGGTTTTATGTACGAGATAAAACGATGATTGCCTTTCGGTTCAATGGATGGACGATCAATTCTGCTACGTTTCATACGGAAATTCATGTTGCGCTACGTTTAATTCACATTCGATGGGAAATTGTGTGAACCATTTTTATATGAAACACGTTGTGGACGATGTGCATTATGTAAATGTCAGTTTTAGAAGAACGTGGATGTCGTGAGCTGTTAAAAGGAAAGTCATCATGAGTAGAGTTGCTTCATAATCAAAAACGAATAGGTGATACGTGCGATGTGGACTTTTCTTTGAGACGATTATGAAAGACATTTGAAAAACCCTGTTCTTAGTCATCGTTACTATTTATGTGTACCTGTTTTTCTCTATTTTATCCACGCATATTCACATGTAACATCTAAATTATACTACACGGATATGATCATACAGGTAGATAGAAACTGATAGTTCATTCTGATACGAATAAATCAGCATAGCTCGTATGAAATAATTCTTCGTGTAATGATAATTCTTGCGATAATTCTTGAAGATTAAAGACCCGAATGTCCAGTATAAACTCCTTGCTTTTGAAATTTTCATTATCCTTTTCAAAATTTGTTCGATTGTCGTCCAGCATAGAAATAAATGGAAAAGGGCAAAAGGTGAAAGGAGGAGAGAGTCGAAGCCCCGATTGCGAAACAAAGGGGTCCTGGATGGTCAGGATCGTTAGCGACGAGCACGTATCCCGCTGATGACGCACTTCCGGCCGAGTGAACCCCCATGGTGGCCCTGTGATAATTCCGGGGGATCGAGAAACAGCTCGAGATCCATCCACCGTGACTCCGTGGCCCCGTGACGACCCCGAAGAGAAAATGTTTGCTCTTGTTGCGGTGCGCGCATCGGAGAGCACAGAGACGGGCAACGATAAAAGGGAGACGAGGAAGGAGCGAGCCGAGAGAAGGCAGGATAAAAAACATGAAAAGAAGGAGGATGAGGATGCTCGATCCGACGCCTAGCCTCCGAAGGAGCTACGCGGAGTGCCGGCCAAGTCGATGGTAGCGGTTCGCTCATCATTGTAATTACTTCGCGAGGATGTACCAGTATATTGGATCATTATCGACCGCTCCATATCTACCACCTAGCCCATAAGTATAGACTTATGCTCCTGGCTGCCCCCTAACAGCCCACCATACGCCTCCGCCGAACGCGCGTATATCTTCCAACTCGACGAGGGGAATCTTCGGTTATATTGCCACACTCGTACACACGCTCGGGAAATAACTATTGCCACTCGGAATGTTACTTGCCGCTTCGTTATCCCGGGACGATCGAAACGCTCGATGGTGTGAAACCGATACCATACATGCTTTGATGAATTCGATCACTATCGATGGATATTGTATTTTCATTTCACTTTTGGACTAGTTGAAATCTTAATGCTCATCAGTTTCTTCCTTGATTCATGACTAGCTTTTACTTTCGTGAACGATTGTTTCTTTTAGATAGCTTTGGTTTTATATTTTCTGTTAGATGACGCGTTGAATGAATGCGTTGAATGACGTGTTTCATATTTTGTTAGGTTAGGTTTCATGAGTGATATTTGATGATTTCTTTTATTACCTCACTATTATACTTTTTCTCTGTACCACAATTTTACTGCTTCGCTATATTATTATTGCATTATTTAGTTGTGTCAATATAGTCTTAATTTTCCGTTGTTCAATATCATTACACGACACTTTCACCACCGTGACAGAATTCCAAGGTCCGACAAATTTATACCGTCATCATGGAAAACTGCCTTCCAGAAATTGTCCGTAACACCGCAATTAATCAACAAATAGCTACACGCACAAATAGTTAATTAAAAGGCACGAGAAGACGGTCACCAGTAAACACCATAAAACGGACAAACGAGCACCACGCCTATCTTCAATAATCTCTAGATTGGTTCGCGTTAAATCTGGAAAACGAGAAAAATCCTCGCGAACGTCTACGTGCCATAACTCCGTTTCCAATTACTATGTCGCGGTGTAAATCACTGGAGGAAAAAAGGCTCATGCAAATTGGTATCAATGAACACCCCGGGCTCGATTCGTCCGTCGAACATGTGGCCGAGTTATTTGAAGTGGCAACGGTTATTACCTCACCCTATATATCGAAGGGAATATATACCCTGACACAGAGATGGGATCACGTGTGTCCAGGATACGGGAGCTAGCACGATTGTGTTGGTGTCCACACACCGGACGAATCTCGATCTTGGCACGTACCGGCTAACGACTCGTTCGTACGAGTCTCTCTGATCAAATAACCACGACCCGAACAACTTTCTCGGGGATCTGCATCGGTGTCGAAAAGGCACGTTCTCGAAGAGATTGGAACCGTGGATCGCGGAAGCTCGGACGCCTAACGATGGCTGACATTAGACGTGTAATTACGCCACCAGGCTCAGCCACTTGCTGGAACTTGCTTCGCGTTTGATTCGTTAATGAACAGACCCGCTGTTAATTATCGACAGCCGCTGATTTATGAAGCGCGAGTAATGCCTGCGGTGGGTTTTCTTAACGAGCAATTTGCATCGTGAACTCATTCTTTTTCCGACGGTATAACGTTCTCCTTTTCTGATTGACAGAGTGCTGTGTCATGATTGAACATTTTTGGGGCTGATCGCGCTGATTGATATCTGTAATTGTTACGCGGTGGTGTAGCATGTAAAAGTCATGGAACAATTATTAACGCTCCATGAAGGTCTGATAAGGTAATTGAAATTGAAGTGATCGGCACTTTGTTCTAAAGTGATGTAAGAGTTTCATTCGGCTTGGATATAACATAGCACTTGAATTAAATATAAATACCCATTACTATGTACATAATACAAACATTAATATGTACATAGCTATGAATAACACAGCTGAGAAAGGAATATGAGAATTATTTATTAATTCAAATGTTTTTGACATGTTCAAAGTCTAATACGAGGCTGGAAATTGTTGTACGTCGTAGAAACTGGCCCTTGGAATGCCGTAGAAATTTGATCGCGAACTTGTCAACCCGGTCGATGTGACCGCGAAAAGAGAGATCGCTTTCGCTCGGACGATAATCATCGATACATCTCGATACATCTCGAAGGATACCGCCTTCTTTGTCTGCAAGTGTCGTATAGTGTTCCTCAGGTTATCCTCATAAGTGGCTGATGACGACGTTTGTCATTCTATCATACACTTTATCGTTATCATAGTATTATACACGATCAGATTGTGACCAAGCATTAAAAGAACCCCAACAAAATAACCTATTAAGAAAGGGTAACTTCGGTCTAAAATAAATTAGACCTATTATAGACCTGAGCCCTGAGGAAGTAAATTAAACCCAAATGTGATCTGAATCCCGAAGAAGCAATTTGCAATGCTGTTATAATATGAAGTGAATCAGAAATGCAGTACAATGGAGTCAGATTTTCTACCAAAAATTCTCGGTCTACAAATGAGATCTTGAGAACAAATCTCTGACAAAACATCCTCGCGTTATCAGAGCGGCAGCCATCAAGAAAATTGTTCACGAAAAGACCGAGGAATCAGTGTTCTCTCGCGGAGATCTGGAGATTTCCAAGTGGCAGATAAGTCGAGGCAGTTGGCTCGAGGTAGCGGGCAACAGCAGGACACTCGAGCAGGATCGATCCAGGACGTACAACGGGAGCCGTTGAGGCAACGGGAGCGTATCGAAAGATGCGCCGTCGATAATCCTTCAGGGTAGGTCGGCGTGCATCGTGCACGGCCCTATCAAGCCGATGCACAAGTTCAGCCGAGGCAGCTGCTCGCTCAGGATCAGAAGCAGCAGCAGCAGCAACGGCAGCAACATCAGAGGAGAAGAAAGAGGGGAACGAGAAGTTATCCGGTCTCTTTCTCCATCCTTTCCTTAACCTCTGGTTCGCTTCCTCAACCGCCTCCGACCTACGTGTAGATGCTCAGGTGTAAAACCGTTGATTGCCACGGCAGTATTTTCTCTTTGCACGGCACGATGGGTAGCAGCGGTGGGCGTGCCGGCCACGACCGAAGGTAGACGGCCAAGGCCTCCTCTCATCGTGCTACCGCGATTATGTTTATTATACTTTGGCACACGCGTGTGCGTACGTGCGAGTACTTACATCTGGCCTCGCCTATGCAACGAACGTGATGTCTCGACCTGCTGCTATACTCCTCGCGATATCAATACTTCAGAAGCTGAATTGCAGTTTGGGGAAAGCCACAAACTTATCGCATCGAGATTTAGGACCTTGCCGTTTAGGCTGCGTTTCCTTTCGATCACACTGTAGCTTCATTTTAATGGAATATAGAAAATAAGAAATATGTGTATGGTACTGGGATGGGTAGTGATCACATCACTTCTTCAAGGTAACAGGTTCAATTTCATTATGTAGTAAAAGTGATTTCAGCTTAAGTTTGAGAATATGGTTCTAATCGCAATATACGATACATGATGCTGATAGCACTCAAGATCAGTTCTTCAAGGTCTCAAGTAAAATTTCACTATGTAGTGAAGGTGATTTCAGTTCAATTTTGAAAATATGATTCTAATCGTACGCAGCCCCAAGTGCTGTAACATCACTCAAAATCATGTTCGCAAATCAGAATTACAATTTCATTAATACCGTTTTAACAAAATCGTAAAAACATGATCCTAGCACACGTTTCAAAGTATCATATCATCCAAAATTACTTCTCGGAGATTTAACCTACAATTTTGTTACGTGATAAAGGCGATTTTAATGGAACCCCGAGAATGTGGTCCTGAACGCAGTACATGATCCCGAGTACCGTGATATTACTCAAAATAGCTTCCTTAAGGTTTAAGTTACAACCTCATTATATCCTGTGGGCAGTTT
Organism: Megachile lagopoda; assembly: GCA_036983795.1. Taxonomy (NCBI): domain Eukaryota; kingdom Metazoa; phylum Arthropoda; class Insecta; order Hymenoptera; family Megachilidae; genus Megachile; species Megachile lagopoda. The sequence goes on along the minus strand of CM072797.1, from coordinate 6,177,911 downwards.
CGATGGAACCTTAAGGATATGGTCCTAAACGTGGTATATAATTGTAGGCACTGTGGTATCACTCAAAATAGCTTCTTAAAGGTTTAAGTTACAATCTCATTATATGATGCAGGCGATTATATTCAAGCTTCTATGGGTTACTATGGGTTCAATATCGACGTCTGATAATTCGCAGGATCATGGTGAAGAAAGATGATTGGGATAGATTAAAATTTTAATGGGGTTTCTAGGGGGCTTTTCGATGAACGTCTAGATATTAATTACAGAGGTTGATGAGAACTTGGGTTCTTGTTAAAGTCTTCGTTTCTTCTCGGAGAAAGGATTCTTAGTTCGAATGCAAGTCGAGGGAAAATTTACAAAGAGTATTCGAGAATTGCCAACTCATCAAATACGGTCAATGAAATTGATGTTGGAAAATTTGCTTGTTCTTTCAGAAGATTTTGCCTCGAAAGTTAGATGATAATCGATACATAAAAAGATTTCGATTTCAAATACTTGAAAAATAATGCACGTTAAAAGTTCCTTTACCCACGAGATGCCTACCGTCTCAATTACTAGAAATTGATACGTTCTTGGTCCCAGGAGAAGCAGATCGAATCGATATTCTCATGGAAGACCGCTCGGTGCATCATTATCAATGACGCTGGTATCACGACTACGCATGTATCAGGTTCGGACGTCGAACGTCGTCGAGGAGGATGAGGCTAGCTTAGAATTCCATCGAGGTGGAGCCTTGACATTTCGTGGCCTGGAATCGACCGGCATAATTGATCGGCCTCTGCGGCTCCCATTCGACGAACGACCATGCTATTCCATTGCGTCTGGTACGGTTACGACCAAGTCTATGTTCGACCTCGCCAAATGATGGAACGCGACCGAGTTGACTTCGCGAATTGGATACCACGCAACCTCGCTGGGGATCAACTGTCCGTCATCTTTCATGAATATTGCAGATCTCCATGTATTCGATCGGTTTCATCGAGAATTGTTTGACCGCGATTATAACGCTGACTTTTCAATCTCTCATGTTTGGGTTCGTTTGAAATATCAGAATAATGAAAGTTTCAAGCTGTTATACGATTGGATAATTTGGAACAGTCTGTTTGATATTTCTTGTGATGTGACAAGACTTATGGGTGCGAAAGTCAAAATGTATTAAAAAAATCTCACGATGATGTCCTAAATGAGACCTGGCGTTCTCGTGCTCTATGTCCACACGTATGTCTACAACTAAGCAACTTTAAGTGAAGTATATTTGTGATCTTACCATTCACCTTCTAAAGGAGCGCTGTAAGTTGGAGATTCGAAATGAATCTTAAGGGTGTCAACATCAGAAATTGCAGCTCGACTCCAAAAACGTACAGCTATGGTTTCAGCTATCGATAGCCGGTCGCAGGGTCATTGTGATTTTTCAGGAGTGCCCGAGGAAAAACGCAGAGTCAGGAAAAAAGTTGCGCGACACGAAGAGGTTCGACGATACCTGTCATTACCGGCGAACGGTCGTGCAATTCGTTCTAGTTAAACGGACGTACGGTCGAGCAGGACAAACAAACGACGGTACGGTTGCAATTTCGCGTCGTTAACGAGCAGAAAGCGTCGAGGTTGAGAGGCGCGTGTGTGAACGCACCAATAACGTGGCTCGGGGCGTACTAAAAATTTTATAGACGTCCGCGGGGACAGAGCGGTGGCGAGACCCTGTTTAACAAAGTAATGACTACAATTATTCTGCGTTACATCCGCCACGCGGATACCGGGATACCTCAGCGAAGCCACCACGGTGCAATTTACCAGAGATAATCGTCGATCAACAGGAGTTACTACCGCTGGATATTGTCAGCTACTCGTTTACATTGAAACGATATCCGAGCTGAGCCCCGCTGCTACGAAGATCGCATAAACAAATGGTTTATTAAGCAGAACTTGCGATCTTCTTTTCGTGCGGCGTCGCCCGGAGCCAACCGGGGATTTGAACGCGCGGCAAAGACGGTCATTTTCTGGAGACTATATAATGATAGACATTATGGCGGCAGAAGTTGTATGAAGATTGCTATTTTTTTTCTGGAGACGGTGACCTCGTTGTTTTCTTTCCCTTTCGAAGGAAATTGTGATTCTGATAAAATGAAAAGTTCGCGGAAAATTGGCGCTATCAACGGGTACTTCTCTGTTTTTACGACAGACAGTTACGCAAACGAGAGGTTCTTTTCATGGCGGTAATACAGTAGGAGGATAACTTGCATTTCAAAAGTGATACGACTTGGAGAGATACATTTTATGGATTTACAGAAGACCGATAATTTTAGTAAAAAGTCAGTTATACCACAAATATCAATTTTCTGTGCGATGTATAATATTAAAAGTGTACTAAAAAACTTGATGCTGTAATAACCTACAATATTTTATATCGAGGATACTGCAGTATAAGCCACAATATTTTTGTTGGAACAGATAATCATCGAAAACTATGAAGTAATAGAAAGTAGAACTTTTATAATTAATAATATTAAAATAATTCGAAACTATTCAAAACATCTCTAATTATTGAAACCTATAAAACAAGTCATAATATTCCTAACATTTCAAAGAAAGAACTTTTAAATAAAAAATCATAACCTCAAAAATGTGAAACAATTTAAAATAATTAAATTTAAGTACCTAAAGAACCTGAAGGAATAGATTGAAAATCGAAATTAAATGGCAAAAAGATACGAAACAATTCAATTAGGAGAATTTGGAGTATCGAAAGGATCGACAGGATGCATCAAGGCTGCAGTGGCAATGAGGCTTGCGTGCAGCAAGAATATCGTCTTCCTCGTGAGATAACAAAGCATTCTAACCCTCGGTCGGCATGGGGCTCGAGTGTATAGGAAAAGTTGCTCGCGTGGTTCGTGTCGTGGCTCGTTCAATTTACATAAACACGTACTCATTGATTGCCGGGACCAGATTGCCAAGCGTTATTACTTCTACGACCGGTTAACTTCGCCGTAGGACCGCGAATAATCGTTCAACCCTAATCGTTTCGCTACGCATCAACCGGGGCTACGCCTCGAGATCGATACGCCATTATTCTACACTGTCCTGGCCACTTTATTTCGGATACGTGAATCGGTTACGCGTAATTACCCTTGTCAATTCAGTTTCATTGTCTTGTAATGATTACTTAACATGTTGCTACTTTTGTACTGTTATTCAGCTCTTTAGAGAATGACAAACAAGAGTTCTATCTTTTTATATTGGACACGTAGTTATATGTACATAAAGAGACCTTTTTTGTAGATAAATATAATTTCTATTAACTATGTGTGAAAGGAAGCAAATAATTAAGTACTATTGTTGCTACTATTGGTCTATATTATTTAACAGTATCAAGAGCAGATATATTTCTGACATCTTAACCAAATTGTACTTAAATATTAGAGCAACTGTCACATTCGTGATTTTCACAAATGAAAGCAATTTGCAGTTTCAGAAAAATGTTACATTTTCCATAGAATATTACAAAAAATCATGTACTCCCAATATAAAAGTACATCTCTATAAATTAAACTTACAACAGTAGCTACAAAAAATATTTTTCTTCAAATCTAAGAACGAAGTAAAACAATTTCAAACAAAAATGTACTATGTTTTAAATAACCTGAAGCTTAAAGTTCGATACAGCAAAAAATGTTGCAGAGAATGAGAGTCAGAAAATGATAAGAAAAACTCACCAAATTGAAACCAGAAGGAAGCACCAGCATCGGGTAATCCGTTCTTCTCCGAACCTGAAAGAAACCGAGGGTATCGTAAGATCGAGGAATCGATAGTGAACCGATAAAGAGTAGAATGGAAGAAATGCAGATGCAAGCACCACCCACGACGTAACTCTTTCCACGCATTGTCATTAAAGGGACCGCCCTAGATGTCGGATCGAAGGATTCGAATGATCTCAATGGGAAGATGTTAATCGAACCGATCGAGGATTCGAACCCTCGAGATCTACGTTTCATTGTCTAACATCGATGCGATGAGTAAACGCATGTTCTGAAAGATTGTATGGGTATTGAACTACGTTGATTGATCAAGCATAATGGAATCGATCAATTATGTAACGAATAAATGTTGTAATACAGCAACATTTACGTATTGCGAACCTGACTAATGCTGGAGAAACAGATTACGTAACCGGCATCTTTCGCGATTTTTATCGAGTTTCGTGATTTATATAACTTGATACAAGTTTGGTGAAATAGGTAAACGCTGTTGGATTTGTTACTTCTTGATTAAAGTTTTTGTGCTGCTCTATTTATAGCGTGGTAAGGTTTTTGAGCGAGGGAAAGCGAAGATTTGGGGTTAAGAGAATGTGGCGCGTTTTTAGTAATTGTGGGATTTGGAAATTTGAGGATTTGCGAATTTAAGGATTTGAAGATTTGGTCATTTAGGAAATTAAAGATTCGGAAAGTCAAGAAAAATTATAAAGGAAATTTCTAAATTCCGAAAACTTTAAAAATCTAAAATTTCAAAAATGTACTAAAAATTCCTTAACTTAAATATTTGAATATCTGTAATTTATAAATTCCTAAATTCAATCAAATTCCTTCAACACAATCTTTAAATCTCACAAACGCTTTACCAACAAAGCAAAAACCTTATCAACTAATCTCCAAAGAAATATGTTACCCAATAATTTGCATAAATAAGATAAAATCACAGAAGAAACAATAGGTTATTGTAAATCAGAACGTACATGAGTGAAAGATGAAAGTTAGAGGTTCGTTGCGTTCATCCGTTCCGACAATGTGGAACGCGCGAGAGGGGGTAGCAATTCCAATCACTCAGGGATGGAACGCGTATCGATCGATCGATCGACGAATACCACGTGCTCGGCAACTGCAGCTGTAGGTGGTAGTCGGGAGCACCACCCACGAAGTGGCTACTTAGCATGCAAGACCAACTAGAAGGCAGCTACCTACCTATCTGACAAGGTTAACTAATACTTTTCTTCTCGTTGCGCTCGTCACCTGATTACGAGTATGTTAATAAACAAAACGAGATTATTACTTCGCAAATAAAATGAAGACTTTCAATATTAAGATTTATATATTGTTATACGGATACTTAAAAACTCGAATTTTGCAGTTTGAATATTTGAGGTTTGGAAAGTTGGGGTGGTTGAGACTTGAAAATTTGAGTGTTTGAAGATTTGGAAATTTGAAGCGTTGTAAACTTGTAATCTTGTAAACCAGAAAACTTGTAAATTAGAGAAATAAAAATAGAAAAGTAGGAAATAGGAAAATACAAAAATACACAAATGCAAAAATAAATAAATATAATTGGAACGCTCTGAAACTGACAAATTAGCATACTAGTTATCTAGCTCAGCCTATTAATGGAAGTGTACGACGCATCGTAGCGTACGTTAATTAAATCAAATGTAATCAAGCAACAGAAGCGAGCTGTCGTGGTGGATCGATTTAATTGGTCTCCAGTCGGAAAGCATGCATTATTCCGCGGGACGGTAGACAGGTAGGACGTAGCGACGTCAAAACGTTCAAAACGAGAAAAGTTCGCAGCGGGACACCTGCTACCGAGCTTTCCTGGCTTTGCCGCGACTTTTTCTTCGTCCACGGCGCTATGGTGGGTTGGAAGCCGTTGCCTCAACGGATTCCCAGCATGGGGTTGCTCCTCGCGAGCACCATGCCAATGGAATTGCGCGATTACCCGTTTTCTTGGTGCTTCAACGTCCACCAACGTCGGAAGACAAGAGTATTAAGTCATAAATTTGAGATTAAAGGCTGCCGGTTTCCTGTTCGCGACTTCTTTATTGCTTGAAATTAATACGATCGTGGAAAATGGTGGCTCGTTAACGGAGAATCGATGCACTTTATTTTTTGCTCTTACAACGGATCTTTTATGGCTTGAAATTTAGGTATTTGTGGATTATATAGACTGTGTTATTGCTCATATTAATCCTGTAGTCCGACAAAAAATATTCTATTCAGGTTGTCCTAGTTTTTATATCTCCTAATTTTTGTAACCTAACCTAATCTAATTCAGAGTTCTATTATTAGTATATTTTGTTTTTGATATCAATATTCAGTTGAAGAAATTTGATGGAAATTTTATTTATTATTACAACGAAATCGATATTCAGTTTAAGACACAAAATAATATATTATTTTTTATTCTAGTTTTAATTTAATAATAAATGCGAATACTATAATATGTAAATAGCTACTGAATTAAGGATACCGAATAAATGATAGTATGATTATATCTCTTCTTTGTTTTGTGTAATATTGAACTTCATAAATGTTGGACCTTAGGTGTTTCTCAGTTCACAAAATGGTGGGAGAACAGTTACATAAAACGATGATATATCCATATCATACATTTCTGCCCTTCCAAACAACATTCCTAGTATAGCACCCTCAAGTAAACTTTCATTTCAATATATCGCCATTACCATTTGCACCATATACCTCAATATAAATGTTGTCGCCCATGATCACATACGTACAATATACATGTGTGTAAGATATTAATAAGTCACAAGTTCTAAATTTGTCTTCCATCTTGCTATTGTGATGTTACTCTAGAATTGATCTTTTACTAAAGGAGACATAGAGTCGTCTTACCTGTATGTGTTTGTGGCATGAAACGGAATGCACAATCGAAGCTGAACATCTCGATGATTCTTCTTCATTGAATCCTTGGTAACACACATTTGTATACAGTTTGAGTAACACTGATACTTTATGGTACACTATCAATTGTTCATAGTCACTGTCTGTTTGTTGTATATTTAATAAACCAAGTAAAGTCACATGGAATTGTCTGATTTGAAAGTTTTCGTTTAGTTTCTTCAAACATTCAGTTTCTCAAAATCTCAAAATTCTAGATAAAATTTGAAAAAAAATTTTGTCAAAAATGGAACGAAAGATCCAGTCGATCTACTATTACTCCACAAACATATCCTCTGAATCCACAACAGTAATTCGATACCCAGAATTAGCGTACGAAATTAAAAGCTAGCAAAGCTTTAGAAAGTAGAAAGCTAGAACGTTCCCGATCGTGTTTTCCCGTAAAAAATGTCGTGTTCGAGTAACATTCCACGCTGACTCTCGTAGATGAACAGCCTGAAGCGTGAAACAAACGATTCGCGCGCATTTCTCTATACCGTTTGACCATGAAGAAATAAATCGCGCGACCGCTTCGCCGATCGTTCGTTCTTCATCCTTTTTAAAAGTATGACTCACAGAAAGGCTGGTGCTGTACAGTTACAGAGGCGTAACGTAACAGTTTCTGAAACGAGAAAAACCGAGGAATTCCTAGAGAAGCCATGCAAAATAGCCGGCAACACCCGAAGAAACGTGAACCCTGCCACATCGTCGGGCAACAATGAATTCCAGGCTAAATCGATTCGCGTCTGTCGAACCGTGACTCGATACAGCATAATTGCGATAATTGGAATCGAGGAAAAAGCTGATGTTCCAAGTCCATGACAACCTGCGCCGCTTTTTGCTCCTTTCGGGTTTCTAACGACCAATGGGATTCCATCGCCGGGGAACACCGGTTGCAGATTTCTATCATCTTTCTAAGGAACGTTCGAATCATTTAACGTTCGCTCGACGACCAACGGAAAGAAGATTGAAATGGACGGAAATGATATATCTTGTCGAGTAATTGCTACCTTGAATTACATCTAGTCTGAGTAATTCGATGAAATCTGATCGAATGATACTGGTAAGGTGCTGCCACTGGTAATTTTATTCCTGTTTAAATACAGTTCGCGTACTGGTCGTTTTTATTGATGATGATCAGGTGCACCGGGATCATCGACGAAGAGACACGAATATTTCACGTTCTTTTGTTTGGAATTTGGAAGCTTGGGAATTTGGGGATGTGGAGTTCGGAGATCTGGGAACTTGGAAATTTGGGGATGTAGAGTTTTGGAAATTTGGGAACGTGGGAATTGGGGAATGTAGAGTTCGGAATTTTAGGAACTTAGACATTTAGGAACATACAGTTTGGATATCGAGGGATTTGGTGATTTAGAAATGTGCAGTTCGGAATTCTAGGAAATTTGGAAACTTGGAAGCTTTGACATTTGGGAATGTAGAATTAAAAAATATGGGAACTTAGAAATTTGTGAATGTGGAATTTGGAAATCTCGGAACTTGGGAATTTGGATATGTGGAGTTCGGAAATGTAGTGAATTTGGAAATGTGGAATTCGGAAATCTAGGGAATTTAAAAATATCGAATTCGGAAATCTGGGGAATTTGGAAATGTGGAATTAGGAAATCCAGGGAATTTAAAAATATCGAATTCGGAAATCTAGGGAATTCGGAAATGTGGAGTTCCGGAGCCTAGGGAATTTGGAAACTTGGAAATTTGGAAATGTAGAATTCGGCAATCTAGGGAATTTGGAAATGTGGAATTCGGAAATCAAGGGAATTCGGAAATGTGAAGTTCCGAAGCCAAGGGAATTTGGAAGATTAAGAATTTGGAAATGCGGAATTCGGAAATCTGGGGAATTTGAAAATGTGGAATTCGGAAATCCAGGAAATTTGAAAATATCGAATTCGGAAATCTAGGGAATTTGGAAATGTGGAATTCGGAAATCTAGGGAATTCGGAAATGTGAAGTTCCGAAGCCTAGGGAATTTGGAAGATTAAGAATTTGGAAATGCGGAATTCGGAAATCTGGGGAATTTGAAAATGTGGAATTCGGAAATCCAGGGAATTTGAAAATATCGAATTCGGAAATCTAGGGAATTTGGAAATGTGGAATTAGGAAATCTAGGGAATTTGAAACTGTAGAATTCCAAAATCCAGAAAATGTGGAATTCGGAAATGTAGGGAATTTGGAAATTTATAACTAAATTACATAACGGATGTAATAGGATCTACAGGTAAATGCGATTTCTAAACAGAGTGTTAAGTACATGAAATTAAACGAGCCATATTTCGTGCGCAAATTAATTTGTTTATCTGTTGAATTCATAACTATGTTTGATTAAAGCCTTGATCTCGTTTCTCGCGAAATTAGCTTTCGATTAATGTTTCCTCAAGCAGTATAGATACATATCAGAATCTGGTTTAATGGCATATTCGAGATTGCATTTGATGACTAAAACATAAATAAATTTCTCGCTAACTACGTACCGTTTATATTACTTTTTTCATTCCCTTTGAATAAAAATTGTTACACAATCATAATACAAATGAAGAAACAAATTGAATATTTTTAATTAATGTTTTAGAATAGTTTTATCTGAAATGTACCATTTCGTTTTTCGACATTAAATGTCTATTTATTGACTGTCAATTAATTTGAAAATAAAATATGTGACATTGATCAATTATTATTATAATTATGTTTCAACGGATAACTAACAAGAATAATATATATCACTCTTGTAAACAAGCATACGTATTAATTACATAGTTAACAGAAACCATCAAAAGACTAGAAATCCTCACAGCCTTAACATCGTTCGCTCTTCGCATCGCATTACTCTAAATGTCAAAAGTGAGAAGCACTATAATTCAACTTCAAACCACATCCTCGAGAAAATCAACAGCACATATCTAAAATAACATCGATTATGATTGAACGTGTCAAACCAATTATCCCTTTCATTTCTTGCCTAAAGTTGACGCTCGTTCTGAAGTCGAAAAGTACAAATTAATTTGCGGTCAAAGTATAAATTAAATTAGTTACGTTTATCAGAAATGAAACTCTCCTATTTTCGCATCTATCAGGTTGTCGCAATGATTTGCTGAAAATATAAATTAATTTCTAGTTGGATATCTTATTTTATACTTATTTTTTAATATTTACGATTTATAAATAACATGGATGTAGTGTAGTACTACAAACTTAAATAGGTGAACTTATATTGTTAACTTTAGGTTTAGAAAAATTGCGAATTTGGGGTTCTTGAATGACTACAACAAGAAGGGTTGAAATTTGTTCACATTGCACTACAAATTCAAATTAAATATATCGAATATGTACTCTATCATACTTCCTCCTAAATTACCTCAAACAAAAATGACAAAAAGTAACATCTGTAAAATACTTATTCTTTTTGAGTGAGTACAGAAGGGTAGAAATTGCATTACAAACCTAAATTAAATATATGAAGTAAACTATTCATCTAATTTTCAGCTAACGAAGATATACTTTATCATACTCCCTACTAAATTAACTTGAACAAAAATGGCAGAAAATAACAACTGCAAAATTTATTTATTCTTCTTGAGCGAGTACACAAGAGTTGCAACATGCTATTTATCTAATTTTCCTCTAACGACTATACACTTCACCACACTTCCTACCACATTACCTCAACCAAAGCTAACAAAAATTAATCGGAAAATCAACTTTGACCTCCACATACGCACCCCTTTTTACCCATTCCCGTATATTGCCAATTTGCCCATCCCGTTTAAACGACCATAACCGTTCAACCGCTAATTTTTCAGTAAAGCTAATAATCATCTGCCAGTCATTCCCAACGGAGCAGCACGTGGCAGGCCATAGATTACTGTTTTATAACACGATGAAACTATCCGTGGACTAGGCGCGGCCTGCCACTCGAAACGACCCGTACGAACAGAAAAACGGCCGCAGATTTCCCTTCTCGTTCCCTTTTGCGCGGTTTCAGATTGCAGCCACTATTGGTGGTTTCCCTCGGCTGCGTGCCTTTATCACGATGGTTTTGCCACTTTGCCGCTAGAAAGGAACGCGCACTTACACCGCGGATCATAAAACACGTCGTAACCGTACTATTTCGCGCGATCTTTCAGATAGTCCGCTTTGTACGGAGGCCGGCCCGGCTCACAAACTAGGCGTGTCGTTGTTGCCCGCATGCACAAACTGGCTACTGTTTTTCGCGTTAACGTGACCGAACAGCTTCCTGTCTATTCCTGCCTACAAGGATTTCAATAACTATCTCATCATTTTCAAATACCTACATTTTTCGATTGCAAAATTTCTGAATTCTTAGGCTCCACATCATTTGGAAATTTTTCAGTTCTCAAATTTTTGGGTCCATGAATTACTATGTCTTGAAATTTTTAGCTACTAAAAAAATTGCTAGGACATTTTGTAGATCTTTAAATTCCTATGTCCCGAAATTCGAAGACCCCCAACTCTCTGGAGCCCCAAATCCCTTTGCCCTGAAATTTCGAGGATCCAAAATTTGTAGATCGCCCTATCATGATAGAAATTCCTTGATCTCCATGTCAAACGTTCGTAAATTCCAAAGTGTAGGGATTTGAAGGTCCCCAAATTTCTAAATCCCCAAATTCCTAAACCCCAAATTCCTACATCTCTAAATTTCTAGTACTCCAAATTCCTAAACCCCAAATTCTTAAACCCCAAATCCCTAGATCCCCAAATTCCTGCACTCCAAATCTCTAGATCCCCAAATCCCTAGATTCCCAACTTCCTGCACCCCAAATCTCTACATCCCCAAATTCCTGCACCCCAAATCTCTAGATCCCCAAATTCCTAAGCCCCAAGTTCCTAAATTCCCAACTTCCTACACCCCAAATTCTTAAACCCCAAATCCCTAGATTCCCAACTTCCTATACCCCAAATCTCTAGATCCCCAAATTCCTACACTCCAAATCTCTAGATCCGCAAATTCCTAAGCACCAAGTCCCTAAATTCCCAACTTCCTACACCCCAATTTCCTACATCCCGAATTCCTAAACCCCAAATCCCTAGATTCCCAACTTCCTACACCCCAAATCTCTAGATCCCCAAATTCCTAAACCCCAAATCCCCAGATCCTCAAATTCGTAAATCCAAAAACTCTAGATTCCCAACTTCCTACACCCCAAATCTCTACATCTCCAAATTCGCATGTCCCGAAACTTAAAGACGTGGAAACTGAAAATTGTAAATATTTATAATTTAGAAAATTTCCTCCTGCTATTACCCAATTTCCTATTACTGATTTCACTAACATTTGCCACTGACTTATCAAAAGATCGTTGTAATAATTCTCTGAACGAAGTAGAATCCGTGAAGCAATCACGGCGCGAATTGTTCGGACAAACGAGACAATAACCGTTCGAAAATATGGTGAATGAAGAACGACTCGTTAGTCGCGATAGTTTGAAGTGATGGATGGAGTATTCGAAGCTTCCTGGTGCATCAAAAGAACAGAGGAGCGTGAAGAACGAGCACGTGGCGTGGGTGTTTGCCGAGATAGAGCGAAGAGAACGAAGGAGCACGCGTTGTGGGCGGATCTCGAGAAGGTGGTGGAGGTTCAAGAGGCGGCATTGGTAGGGGCTACCTCGATATAATCTCAACTACCAAGATACAATCATTCAAACTTTCTTTAGTTCGGTACTAAACTTCCTTCTTTCACCATTTTCATACTTTATAATTATTTCGGAACTTTTATGTTGCTTTAGCACTTCACTTGTCATGTGGACACTCGTGACGCACATTGCAGTTCAAATACAAATTTCACTCGAATTTTTGTTAGGATCAAATTTGAAATTCAATCTGAATTATATTTTGCGCTATTTTGTCATTTTTATACCTCATAAATATTTCTGAAGATTTATTTTGCTTAACTTGTTGACTTGTCATGTGGACACTCGTGACGCACATTGCAGTTCAAATACAAATTTCACTCGAAATTTCATTAGGATCAAATTTGAAATTCAATCTGAATTATATTTTGCGCTATTTTGTCATTTTTATACCTCATGAATATTTCTGAAGATTTATTTTGCTCAACTTGTTGACTAACAATTAATCTAAGTAAAACAAATTTAATAGCTGTAATTTATGTAGGTAACAATTTAGTATTCCATCATTATTAAAACATCAACAGATCGAGTAACAAATACCATAAAAACAGGCCAATATTCTAGTAGTTAGAATAATTATCATAAGTGTATTCGCAACTTTCTACCATCAAATTGCAACATCCCCACAAAAAATGCAACTTATGCAAAAGTCAGACATCACGATTCATGTAGGTTCAAAGGTGACCCACTATCTTGCCAAGTTATTTTAAGGATTACATTGCAAAGTCTTCAGCTCCTAAATTCTTGCATATGTATTTTTCGTAAAAAGAATAGAATTATCTTCTCAATCATCCTGTCAACGTATCCACGCGATTACCCCGGTCGATAATTATCATTTTCCCGGGAAAATCACGTCGAAGAAGTAACGCAACTCTCTGATCACTTTCTCCTGCCCTTTCGAGGCTGGATTTGCATAAAGCCATGGTTGATTGCTCGTAATTAGCGACGCGTGGCCCTCGCCCACGTCAGGTCAATCTCTTCGAGGTAGACGAGGATGATCCTCGCTAACGAACCGTACTCTAAGGTCGTTCACGAGCCACTCACGCACCTACGCACCCACACACGTCCGCCATCGTGTGTGCCGTTTCACTCGGATAATCAACGTGACGATTCACTCTACGTGGTCAGTGTTTCTTGACCACTTGATGCTGATCCTGTGTGCCGTGATTAGGTTCCCGATCTTGGCGCAATGGCTGACGCCGATTTAGCGAAATTATGTGATATGCTGCGGAGATTCGCTTAATTGATATGAAACGAGCGGAGATTTAGTCGATACGGGACTCGGGATTTTCTTAATTCGATGCGGAATTGAGACTTCCTTGTTTCTGATGCATGATAGTATTAAACTTATTTCTGCAGATTAATGGACATGTTTAGCATGAGCTACTCTGTTACAAATTTATTTGATTGGAGATAGGAAAGTTAAATGCAGTGCAATCACATATGATAGCTTTACAGGTTGATACTGGGTTACAGGATTAAATATTTTATAATTTAGTGTGTCATTTTAGATAAGCAAAATTGCTGTTCGATGCAGTGCAGTGAATTGTAATTATTTTCAATAAATTTTATGTGTTCTTTTATGCAGGTAACATTTAATTTTAGTGGTTGTAATATTTATACCCAGCACCTTATGGAAACTTGCAAATATACACCTAATCTGTAATTCATAATTTAATCATTCGATGTAATACATTTTAATAGGAATTCAATAATTAATTCATTTATGTATGATGTGTCGTATTTGACAACACGAACTTTACTGATTATATATTGATCATATATTGATTACATAAAATAATATGTCAATTTTTATATTGATTATGTATAATTACATGTTGATTACGTACAATATATGAGTTGTATAATTTATTATACATAAATGCATAAATGTATTGTAAATATACTGACACATATGTAATATCAAATGTCTTTATTTAATTTTATATATTTAATATCTGTACTGAAAATTTTTTTATTGATATATTATCTTTTTAATGATTTTTTAATTACTGAAGTATGATTTTCGATATAAAAATATATAAGTTATTTAATCATATTTTAACAATGTATGAATGTCTGACAAAAAAGTGTTGTAATGAGGAAGAAAATTTTACGAGGGTGTGCATTAAATTAGGTGGAATTTCGAGGTGTAGGATCGAACCGTTAAAATAACGAGAAAATCGCAAAACATCGTAGAAATTCCAGGCGAAGTAAGAAAAAGGACGTGACAAATGGTGGCCGTATCCCGAGAACGTTTCCTCCATACGTTCGAGTAATTTGTCCGAATAAAAGGTCCGCGAAGAAACGATTTTCAGAGCGGCGAAGTCGATTTCTTTCACGATCGAAGTCTCTTACGTTCCGTTGGTGCCGCGATAAAGCGACTTTACTGCCGATATCCGGAATAATTTATTGTCATTACATTCATCATGCTGACTGTAATGCGCGACACTCGCATTCAGAGAGAAAGCACTGCATCTGGAGTAATGTTACTACGTACTAACGCCGATTTACGAGCGACATTTGTCCATGCGTTTAACGGACACCACCGACGACAATTTCAACGGTAATTTATCCGTCGAATCTAAAGCTAGATATGCAAATATTTGAGTAGATTTCAATTTAACGTTTCTCCGTGGACGAGATGCAATTCGAGAATCTACGAGGAGACAATTTTAATATCCTGGTAAAACCTGTTGCGGCGTAGTCCGATTCCGATCGACTTTTATGAACATTGTAACTTTACAGGTGTTTCCTGATTTACTGACAATTGTGCACGTTTCGTCTGTTTAATAACTGTGATTAAATTCAAATTATTAGTTCTTTTATTATATAAGAGCTTTATTATGCGTTTGTAAAGTGAAATTTATTTCATAAATGATTGAAATTCATTCGGAAATCTAGAAATATGTACATTTGGGTAATGATGAAACTTCACAAATTTCCAAGTGCTTTCCAAACATCACTTCTCGAAAAAATCTAAAATTCTCCCTGTTCTACACCACTAATAAGTACATACAGTTGCAATAAAATGTATAATAATCCTGACAACCTAAAATTTCTCTAGTACCTCCACCTAAATTACACCTACCCCATATATCATCCCCCCGTTACCGGAGCAAAGGGGTTAAAATTTGAACGAGAACCATCATCCTCAATTACAACAACCACGCACTGTGACGCTGTTAACTCCTTGCCTTATAATATCGTGTCTACACGTGACGCACATAACCATTCAATTCCAATAAATCTCGCTCATATTTTCATCGCAATTGAATTTTGAGATAAATTTCACTTCCAACCCCTCCAATGAACCATATTCAAAATATCCCTAACATTCTATCATTCTCATTCTGCCTTACCATCACAACAATAATTCTATCCCTCTGACGCACTTGCCAGCAAAAGATAAAGCCATTAAAATACATGGAACCCACATATGTGGTTGAAATTGACCAACGAATTCACCATAGATGTCATACACGAAGAAGCGAATGACTCGAACATCGAGGTGTTGTAAAGATCAAATCGATGCGTCGTTACACCTTGTCACGAGGGCTGCACTTTGCTGCGCCCAGCACTCGCGCACGAGCGACGCCGGTGTTCACCGAGCGTCGAACTGTGTCAAGGTTTCGAGAATCCGAACACACACACACACTGTTAACCCTTTTAATTCGGACGTTTCAGCGACGTAAAACGCGCGAGGAGTTTTTCCGCGGTACACGAGACGACACCGCGAGCCACGAAGCGGAGTCGAGCACAAAGTAGAAGCGAGTTCTAGGTACGACTGGTAGGGGTCTGCACGGGGTCTCGGGAACAGCTGGAAGGGGATAAGGTCGAGGGTCAGGGCTATGCCGTACGACCCGTGACCTATGACCCTCTCGATCCCTCCGACCCGGACGACCCTCCCTTCTCCGCCGACTCTTTCTTCTGCGTCCACATCTCTTCGCGGCTTCTTCTTCGTTGCGACGACGACGCAGACGTCGTGTCGACGAGTCGATGCGTTTCTCACCATTTTCTATCTGGACTTTTTTCAATCGTTATATAATTCTTTATTTATAGATTGTATGGGTTAGGTAACGAGCTCTAAGCTATTTCGCGCCTTCGAGTCGATGCATGTGTACACGTATCTCTTCGTAAAATCATATGGTCACATATGGAGATATTATACCCCTATATCTTCTATAGTTTTAATTCTATCTGTTTGTATAGGTTAGGTTCTATGCAGAGTGCACAATACGATTTCTATATTTTACCTACACAATTATATTAGCACATGTGCATATGTGTATCTTTCGTTAAATTCAAGTGGTGACTATACATGTATATGTACATGAGGATGTGGTACACTTTGTTATATCTTTATTAATACCACCTGTTTGTTTGTAGGTTAGGTTAGATTATATGCAAAGTGTATTTTGTAACGATTACTGTTACCTCTCGACGATTAATCAGTGACCATATATGGAGATATTTTGTTTTCTCTGTACAGGTGTTGTTAATGTTTCTTATCTGTTTATTGGTTAGATTAGATTAGGTTGGGTTAGGTTATACATCAGATATATTTAATAATTTTTACGATACTTTGTTTCTTCAGTGATATTGTTTCTTTCATTGAATTACATCAACGATAATTATTACTGTTTACATATCAAAATAATACTAAAATTTACAGACCGTAAATAACAAATACTTGGCTAATAATAAAATAAATAATAATAAATTAAAGAAAATATAAATACCTTTGTTAAAAAATAATTTAACATAATCTTCGTATATGAAGTATATCCTTATCATTTAATGAATAGTCTTTCTAAAGCAGGGAAATTATTTTATACAGAAAAAATTGATAACAGTGTTTACAAGTAGCTAACATACGATAACTTACCTCGGTTAATACCGATTGCAAAATATCACGAAAAAATTGCAAGTACACGTCGTCACAGATATAATTACTGGTAATATTATATCTAACAGTCGCGATTAATATCTGAATACTTGTATCGAGTGCATCGCGATATTTTTTACATAAGATTTTAATGTTCGTATAAGAAATTAACTCTGAATCTCTGAAGTAGTTCACGAAATGTGATATGCATCTGTATGCAGAGAAAGATATAAATATTGCAAGATGAGCAAAGATATAGTCAAGTTTCTTCCTCTGTTCGTGACTGCACTGCTTTTTTTCCATGTGACCATGCTCCGTGAGATTCTTCGCTTCTGGAAAAATGGCAGAACGTGATCTTCGCCGTCTCTGCGAAAAGGTTATGGTCCCTGGATGCTACCTTGCGTCCCTTCCTCCGCGAATAAAGACAAAGAAAACAATGAGCCATTGTGTGCGATTTCGAAGCATAATTATTGCGGCTGTTTAATTTCTATTGTAGATTCGCTTTTGATATGACTACCTTTTCATTTAAAGACGATATACGCTAACAACTTAATTATTACGTCTTTGTAATTGCGAATTTGGAACTTGCTAATTTGTAGATTTAAGGATTTAGGGATTTGGGGATTTGAGGATGGGGAGATTTGTGGATTAGGAGATTTAGGGATTTGGGGATTTGAGAATGGGGAGATTTGTGGATTTGGGGATTTGTGGATTTGGAAATTTGAGGATTAGGGGATTTGGGGCTTGCTAGTTTGCAGATTTAGAGATTTGGGAATTTTGGAATTCTAGAATGTAGAGTTGTGTAGGTTTGGATTTGGGAATTTACGGATTTAGGGATTTAGGGATGTGGAGATTTGGGGATTTCAGAATTTGGGAATTTAGGAATGTAGGAATTTCGACATTACCAAATTACTATATTTCCAAATTTCCAAATGCCCAAGTTCCCAAATACCCAAATTCCCAAATCGCCAATTTATAAAAAAATTACCAAATTACAAATCTAAAATCACAGAAATATAGAATTATTTTTTACAAACGATATGTACTACAATGCCTCATTTAATCGGAAGTTTAAATGCGAATGACCCCAGGTTCGCGAAATCCGCCACGACAAACGAGCTAATTATTAATAGATTCATTCAGAGTTCGTAGCACAATAACGAGGATTCTCAAATTATAATAAACATTTTACGAACTAAGAACAAACAAGTGATTGCGCCTTCTCTCCATACGCCGCCATTTTCCCTAATATTCACCTTACCACGTCTCGCCACTTGATCACCACTGACATTTCCAAACAAAAAATAATACTAATCTCCGCAGTAATGGAACGATTACAATTTCTAATTTTCACAGAGAAAAATAAAGAAGCTAAAACCTAACCAAAGAGGAAAAATAAATGTTGCAATGATAGCCGATGTCCATCAAGCTGAAATGGTCAGCGACGTGATTGAAGCGGGTCGTAAGACGATCGTTTCAATTAAAGATCGTCGAGATACACGCGATCGATTGACTCATTGGTTCGTAATCGATCCGGAGGCCGCGTCAGCCCCCGGGAAAACGAGCTGCGCGGCGTGTGCGTGGACGGTGCATAATTGGCCAGGTTCGGCGATGTAGCGTGAAATTTTTCAACCGTTCGTGCCTGCCCACCGTTGCTGATGATCCCGATGCAGCCCGTGGGTCATGGTTCAGAGGTCTGATGCGGGTCTTCCGCACACATCCATATTAAGTGGCTCACTTTCGTGTACGCCGCATTGAGCGGACACTGAAACGCTCTTAAACGAACGGGTACAAAAGGCGTGCTCGCTTGTCGTCACGCGACACGGCCCTGATCCCGCTTTGATCGCTCTGCAAAAATATCTGATCGTTCCACCAGTAATATCGTTTTCACTTCGGACGCATCGCGATGGAAAAAATTATTTTATTATGCGAATTTCAATTTTTTACGCTGACATCACTGCCAATTATCATGAATTATAATTCCATTACAATTATTGCGTTTCAATTTATTTGTTCGGCAAAAAAATTTCAGACACGGATTCTTTGTCATTTTACACGTTAATTACAATTAATACATTAACATATTAATACACGTTATTCGTGTATTAATAATAAAATAAGGTACACGATAGGATCATAATTATTGCACTCATGAAATCATTTGCAGGTCGTCGAAAATAAATTCAAAGTATACAGTTGTGAAAATATTAAATACCAGATACCATGTTGCTAAGCAATATTTAATTGTATATCATTTACTTTATCTTTATAACAAGCTTCAAATTTTACCTTTGTAATTTTAGTTTTCCTCCTTCCAGCAAATTAACACTGATAGAGTGTAATTAAATTATACGAATTCGTAGAAGATTATCTCTAAAATATTAAACAACGTGATACTGTGATGATATAAGCAAAATATCATTGAAAATTGTTTCTTCGATTCTCCATTACAATTTTTATTCTCTTCCGTAACCATTGCATGATGCGACTGTACTGATTTATCTAATTAAAATATGTTTTCTCACGCGCATAATTATCTTTTTTCCTGCTCGATATTTGCGATCATAACGCAACACTTCTTCCTTTTCGTTACGTCAATAGAACGCAATATTTTTCTCCGGCTTATCTGAACAAGCCGCAAGTTTTTGTATGCAATCAGCATAAGTTATCGGATCTCTGCAATTTAAAACGTGCCTCTTCCTTTTTATCGCTGAGCTAAGTGTTTACGTTGTTTCACTTTTTTTGTTGCTGTAAAACATGATCCTAATACTTCTTCGGTTTGTTACAAAGAAAAAGATGTCTTCGGGTAAACAATAAAATTAGTCCAAATTAATTGATGTTTACATATTTGTTACATTTTTAAAATGACAGAAATTGAGTATATAAAAATATACATTAATTTATTATTGTAAGGATTTACAAGCTAGGTCTTCACTGGAAAATAAACATTTTATAAAATAAATTTTGATATAGTTTTAAATTGATCAAAGCTTTTAAGAATAACGAAACACCATTATTGATCGGATTACGTAAAAACAGTTTACCAGAACCTTTGCCACGTGCAGACTACTTGCTGCCAGAAGCAATAAAGCACCGACTCGTAAACCGATTTGTCTCAGGAATTGGTTCCGGGAGTATAAATTCGTGAGTTTGTTCGTTTATCTTGCAATTGAACGAATTAACCTATACAGATATGTTATCATTAACCGTATGTAATCAGTGTCAACTCTCACAACTTCTATCTTAATCGTTCATAATTTATACATGCACGATAATACTGTTTTTGTTAGACGACGAGTGAACAGAAGAACACTGAGAAAACGACAAATATTGATCTTTTCGAAGGGGCAAAAGAATCTTTGTCAACTTTTTTGGTGAGCAATAAATTTTTGCTTGACATTTGGACATTTATGGGGATTTACGATTTAGGAATTTTGGGATTTGAGAATTTTGGGACTTAGGGGTTTGAGTATTTGAAAAATTAGAGATTTGGGAATTTGGATATCTAGGAATTTTATGATTTGGAGATTTGGAAAATTTGGAATTTGGGGATGTAAGAATTTTGGGGTATGGAAATTTAGGGATTTGAGATTTGGAAATTTAGAAATGGGGTATGTGAGATTTGAAAATTTAAAAATTGAGGTATGTAGGATTTGGGGTTTTGAGATTTGGAAATTTAGGAATTGGGTTATGTGAGAGTTGGAAATTTAGAAATGGGGTATGTTAGATTTGGTAATTTAGGAATTGGGGTATGTAGGATTTGGGGATTTGAGATTTGGTAATTTAGGAATTGGGGTATGTAGGATTTGGGGCTTTGAGATTTGGAAATTTAGAAATTGGGGATTTGAGATTTGGTAATTTAGAAATTGGGGTATGTAGAATTTGGGGATTTGAGATTTGAAAATTTAGGAATTGTGGTATGTGAGATTTGGGGAATTGTGATTTGGAAATTTAGAAATGGGGTATGTGAAATTTGGAAATTTAGGAATTGGGGTATGCCGTATTTGGGGATTTGAGATTTGGAAATGTGGGAATTGGGGGATGTAGAATTGGAGATTTTGGAGATATAAGAACCACGTAAGATTTGGGGATTCGAAAATTTGACAATTTAGGAATTGGACTATGTGGCATTTGACGATTTAAGATTTGGAAATTTAGTAATTGGGAATGTCAAAGGGTATTTGAAATTTTCTGATTCATAAATTTAGAAACGTAAGAATTTTCCAATTTAAAAATCGAAAAATGTAAGAACTAAAAAATTATCGTTGTACCCATCCATACCTGCACTGCACATACCCTCACCCTGACTCGTCACCCATCCCTTACAAGCATCCCTTACATTCCTCATGCAAAATCGAAGGAGCGCAGGTGTTCGTGTACCTGAACACGTGCATACAGAATGTACCTGATGCACGTGCAGCGACAATCTGGCCGCATTTCGCCGAAGGTTTTGGACGGAGGTCATCGTAGCTCACGCATCGTGCCGCTGAGAACTCGCGACGTGACCGATTCGATCGTTCTACGAGCCCGTTCGAGCCGACTCGCGCGACTCTTTCTCTCTCTCGACACAGAAGCATAGATTGCTTGCGAAGATTAAATTCTGAATAAGCCTTAATCGTGGCTGGCTACCTACGCGGTTGTCGCGGTCTTCAGAAAATCCTGCGGGTCGAATGACTTAATCTTGGGAGGAGAAATCTTCTTTGAAAGAGAAATGTCTTCTTGTACGCACGCGGTGAAAGATAATTTTGATGCGGGGTTCAATATTTCTTGATAACCCTTCTGATACTCTGCTAACTCGCAACTTGCTACTTCAATGTTCTACATATTAGTTTAATATTCTGTTTACTGATTTATTGCTTGTTCTTTTTGTAGGGTTATTCTTTAAGTAATTATTTTATCATTGATATTTGATTTTGTTAATCTATGTATTCAGTTTTTTTTTATTGATTTCTTAGTAATTTTCAATTTACTTCTGGATCGTTTCAATTTGTTTATAATTTATTTCTGTATTTTTCGTCTTTTCAATTTATTTTTGTATTTGTTCAAATTATTTTGACTATGTTCTTGTATCTGTTATATTTCTATCAGAAGCTTTTTTGCGTAAAAATTTTCAATTTTGCAGTTCAGTTCAGGGTTCACATTATTACAAAACTATTGATGCTCAAACTATATTTTAAATTGAAAGGAAGAATATAATATTAATTATAAGTTTAAGGATTCTAACCTCAAAATGTTACATAATTGTTTCAAGATTATCACAAATTAGAAGAAACGTAATTCTTTGGTAAATAAGAAGGTAGAGCATAGTGAGAATACTAGTTTAAATTTGTAGAAATATGATTTTATATTGTGACGAGAGAATGTTGCGCTGCGGAAATAAGAAAGTAGTTCGAGTCCGCTCGTGGTCAGACATATTGGTCGACCGAAGCGTACACTAAACTTTGTATCAACTAACATCTTCATCTTCTATCTGTATAGTCTTAAAATTAATAAATTGGTCATTAAAAAAAAAGCCGTTCACAAAGAAAATTGAGTAACATTTGTAACATTGAGAATGTGTTTCAAGTAAGAAATTAGAATTATTGCTGTAAAATACTGAGAATGTACAGTTTTACTTTAAAACTTAATACATTATATGGATACTATGAATTCCCATACAGATCCCTAATACTAAAAGTGCCTGTCATCAAACATTTTAGAAACCATTTATTATGCAAGAGACAAATAAAAGATAAAATATGCACCCACATAGCAAATTAATTAATATTTCCTTCTCCACTTTCTTGCATAAAACATCATAAATCATTTCGTTATTAAAGAGAATCATATTTGAATTGGAAATTGAGCAATTTTGTATCCATAACCTACCCCCAGAAACAACTTCATTAATTTGCAAAATAATTATGCGTATCCTCGATATTAATTACATTCATCAAACGTGATTCGCCATAAAGGAGCACATAGTTTAAGAAATCGAATAAAAGCAAAAAGTTGATCCGCAACAGCTGGCAATTTTTCAAGGAAAGATTACCTTAAAGGTGGTAGCGATACTTAAGCGTCAAGGTAGTAGACCATAAATCGCAATTACTTAAAAAATTGTCAAGCAGTCCACGCATAAACGAGCCGTAGGAGAAATTAATTTAACAGCTTCCCGTAAGTACCATTATTAATAGCAGGTGACAAGGGAACGATCGGGACGCGAATTTGCATGCTCTTCTCGAACTTAATTAATTCCCTATAATTAAAACGATACCATATGCGTGCACCTAAGCATCCCCGTTCGATCGTCGAGCACGGAAACAGAAAAATCCGACAATCCCCGTCCCGTAATTATCGAACGAAACCCACCAACACACGAATTCCTATAAATATCGAAACCCGGGAGCCCGGTTCCGAAGAAAATCAATGGACGTCCATAAGTATTTTCCCGGTCGATGGAGAACACGCACGGGCTCACGCAGAGCTGACGATCTCGTGCATCCACCTTGATTTCTCTGCACGAGATTTCGAGCGAAGAAAGAAGAGAAAAAAAAATGAATAAAAGAACGAGAAACTATGAGAGGTAAGATTGAAAAATCGTATTCGAACAGCTGGATGAAGGATTTCGTTAAACAGGTACGACATCGATATTTATCACCGGGCGGCTGGTTTGTACCGCTGAAACGCACGGCAAACTCGTTAATCATACACCGGTGGATAGTACACCGTGGTAAAAACTCTACGAATTGATGGTTCCTAATTAAGGACCGGCGGCGCGATTAATGAGACGCGCACTTTTAATTGCCGCAATCAATAAAGGGACTGCCGCGGGCCACGGTGTCACTCGATAAATGTTTTCGTGCTACCGTATCTGTTTGCGCGTACACGTTGCCGTGTAATCGCGTGTGCATGCGGGTGCGCGTGTGTGCGCGTGCGTGTGCGTGGATCGATTTGAAGCAACGGGTCCAGCATTCGGGCCGCAGGCCACCGGAATTTCTCAAATCGACTTCCGTCCGGGACGCTCGTTAATTATGCCCGCTCTCCGCACTTTTAATCCGACGCTCGCGGAGATCGTGGAGCACGATAAGCGAACGACTTCTTCGGATTCGAAGCGGAGTTTCGGGGAATCGGTTTTTTATTTTTTACGATACATGTTCCGAGCTCGAGGTTTGTGAGAAACTTTTGGAAGCTGAATTTTGGGGAAACGATTCGTAGATACGGAAGTTTGGGTATTTGGCACACTTGGGGACTTTTGGGGACTTCGGGGTTCGAAGTTTAGACGTTTAAGGGATTTGGGAATTTTGGGTTGTAGGGATGTTCTAATTTTTGGTGATTTAGCATGGGGTTTTAGGGATTGGAAAACTTGGAGATTTAGGGATTTGGGGATTTGGATATTTGAGGATGTGGAAATTTGTGGATTTCAGATTTAGGGATTTGAGGATTTGAGGATGTGGAGATTTGTGAATTTGAGATTTATTGATTGGGGGATTTGAGGATGTGGAGATTTGTAGATTTGAGATTTACGGATTTAGGGATGTGGGGATTTGAGAATTTAGACATGTGGTAATTTAGAAATTACGAGGATATCAAGTTTGCAGTTTTAGGGATTTAGAAGTTTAGAAATTTTGAAGATGTAGAGATTTGGGGATTTAGAGACTTAGGCTTTACAGATCCAGAGTTTTTGAAATGTAGGGATTTAGGGACTTGGAAATTTGGCAACTTTAAGAATATAAAGATTTGGAAATTTAGTAATTCAGAAACTTGGAAATTTTAAAGATTTGAAGATTTAATAAAATAAGGATTTGGAAATCTTTCATTTGAAGACAAATTTGCGCGGAGATACTGTATAAATTTGAATAATGTAGAAAAAATGCTAAAAAGGTCAAAGAAATGCAGCATACATCATACATAATAATATACTCCATTATGATCGATAAATGTAATTTTATTCAGAAGCAGTAATATATGAAAACCCATTCTTCGTATAATTTATTACACTTAACAGAAGATTATTAATAAAAAATATATTAAAAAGTCATATACAACATACCATAGAAAAATCACCCACTATAACTATGTGATTAAGAACCGAATAACATTAGTAATTAATATTTCTCATTATTCATCCAGAAAATTGGAACTTACTTGCAATTTTAATCCATAAAACCTTTAAAGCCCCTTAATCATCTACACTCTCAGTACCTCTTTGAACGAATCGCTAAAAATGATTAACATTATATTCAATCTCCCCCTTGCAAATTAATTCTACATTATCTTCCGTGCGCCTCGCAATAAATCACCGATATGGACGATCGATTATAACCGTCCACCACCGTGAATACGTAATTACAAGGAAAATAATGAAAGCCCAACTACTGGTAATTGAAATCCATCCCTCGGTTACGGGCTTTCCGTAAAAATCGGTAATCACGGTCTGAAAGTAAGGCAATCAGCGCCGATACAAACGCGAAATAATGACAGAAATAAACGATCGTAAGGGAACACACGTTCATTAAACACGCGAGACCTTAGCGCGTGTAAATCAAAGGTAAAAGAGTGTTGGTATATAGCCGGTGGAACTTCTCAATTTGACTTCCGTTTCAGACGCCTGATAATTGCGGTTCCTTAAACGGCGAGAACGAGGACCTTCCATCCTTAATTGGATCGCGATAGATTGGCCCACAAATGCCAGAGATTAAACAACGTTCGCGAACACGCTTGAAATTGTTTCACGGATACCAATTATTCCCTCTTCCTTACATCGACTACCTCTCTTTCATTCCCTTCATTTTAATTTATTTTTAAATTCAATTATTTTTTCACATTAATCACTTACATTTTTGGAGGAAAATTCTACTCTCTGGTCCTTGATTTTTAGGGACTTTTAGGGACTTTAGAGGATTTCAAAATTTGGGAATGGACTACGTAGAATGTCATGGTGGTCACATGTGACCGACACTACAAGTGGAGGTCAATGTATTAACAATTTGGGGACAATTTCGAGATTTTGCGATTTGGAGGTCTTCTGATGTAAGGCTCTAGGAATTCAGTAGTTTAGGAATTTGGGATCATTCAAACTTTCATACAAATTTAGGGATCTATTTGGGAATCTAAACATTTGAGGACCTACTCTTTGGATGTACTTGAAGATCTCGGAATGGGGATAAATCTATTAATTTCAGGGTGGACTTAGGAATCTGAATATTTAGAAATCTTGAACTTCAAAATCTTGACAACCAGATAAATCAAAAGTTCGTAAACCTACCCTAAAAATTATTATCGAATCCACATACACAGTGTGCATGCACTCGAGCTTTTTCAACCAACTCAGAAGTTCTGCAGGGACCAACAGGGTAAAGCGAACAGTAGCATTCGGTGAAATTTGTATACGACTATTTGCATCGTCCAGTAAATAATGGGAAAGGGAATTTCGTGGTTGGCCTTTTGGACTGTTCGTACCAGCTGCGCACGTTTCAGCCGTTTGGCCAGATTGAAGAGCGAGGTTGCTCCTCTCGGCTGAAACGTCGGGTCGTTATTTCGTTCGGGGTTCCAGGAGAGAGGAATACAGATTCGGCGTGTGTGTCCCCTGCGGTAGCCCAACTGAGGCTATTAGGTTCGTATAAGAGCGTTCTCCTTTTGTCGCGAGCGGAATTTATTCGTCTCGATTCGCCGGCTCCCCCTCTCGTCAAAAAAGAAGCCGACCTGTCCCAGCTCCCGAGTTCCAGACGATACCTTTCGGTCTTTCTAGCCTCTAGATCCGCCGACGATTTGAAATTCTCGATTCTCTGCACGCAGGCGACTTGTTGACTCTCGGATGACCGATGTCACGCGTACAGAACTGTTCCGTTCGCGCGAAACCTTGAAATTTTGCATGCGAAATCGCTGTTTAACCCTTTTGGAACTGTGTGTCGAAGGTGTGACATTGCGTGCGATGCTAGAAGGTACTCAAAGATTTTTGTGTTTACAAACTTTTGGATCCAAGTTACTAATCTGACATGATTCTCATATCTGTAGATTCTCGAATTTCAAGGTTTCTATGTTGTTCAAAGGTTTCCGAAGGTTCACAAATTCTTAGATCTCAAGATTTCAAGATGGTTCAATTTCGACACTGTCCCTAGATTCCCAAACCTGATTGTCATCAAATTTCTATATGTAGATCCAGTTCATCGTCAAATCCCTAGATGTCCACGTCCATAGTTTTCCAAATACAAAGTATCTAAATTCATATATCCATAAACTCTCAACCTATCGTTAAATTCTTAGACCTTTAAACATCCCTAAACATCATCAAATTTCCCCCCATTTCTTGACATTTAATCTTACACATCCATATCTTGAGAATTAACTAATTATCCTTTTAAGGACGAGTCCAAGTAAACCTTGATGCCACTCAGCTGACCCTCCTGAACCGGCCAACATAGAACACCATGCTACTCACAGAAAAAACTAATGTTACCCTACGAAAAAAAGTATATTCCATGGTTGAAGAGTAGCAAGGTCGCCTTCCACCATCAGAAGTTTCTAAAGATCTCCGAGTCTCCATAGTTGCTCAGGAACGTCACAGACAAGAATGTCCAATCCCCGTCGAAAAAACGTGGAGGTAGAATATAAATCAAACACCCTAGGAAAGGGAGTGGTGAACGCGAGTCCCCTTTCCGTATTCCAATAAATGCCCGGACGTCGGGAAGCATTATTTCCGAGGCTGTCAGCATCTTCAATCAAGCCCAGGGTGACTGGGAGTCTGGTTGGTGCGTCCGTAGCGGGTCCACGGTGTCCTGTGGCCCGATGTAAATGAAAAATGTAAATTGGTCCGATTGCCCTTACCGATCGCGGCCTTTCGGCCCGAGGGACCTCTGTCCGCCAGCGGAAAAAACATCTAAAACGCTTTACGCGGGTCCACAGCCGAGAGGAAGAAGAGGGCAGAAGAGAAAAAGAGGGAGGATGCAGCCTTTCGCTAGACTGAAGAGACAATGCCATTGTTTTTAGACTTCAAAGGGACCTGGCCGCTCGCGAACTGGGCCCTTTGCTCTCGCCGTCGCTCCTAAATTCTTCTACGTCAAGCCACACGGTCCCCGTAACCGCGAATCCCTCTCCTCGCCGTTCCCTCTTCTTACTCTCTGCATTATGTACGAATACTGCCCGAAGGGACGTTCGTTAACCCTCGATGGGACGCGTTCTTGCAATACGCACCCTCCTTCCTCCTTCCCTGCGACAATCTTTTCCCTTCATTCTCCTACACTGCAAATCGTGACGCTTAATTGGATAGGATAGGTACTCGCGGTAATTAACCATTTGAGGAACGGGGCATCTGTGGAATCGATGACTTAGAGCAGGTGGAATCGACAGAATTTTGAGAGAAGTCTGTTTCTTAGATTCGTGTTGTGTAGGAAATTATTGAATTTCTCACAGCAATTAGCATTAGGAGTTCACATATGTGATGGGGGAAGCGTTCATAGGTGATGAGTAAGTAGCTTTTCAACTGAACAATTTAATATTCTTGCTCATAAATTTCCTACTGGACAATTGTTCAATCATCCAAATTGGATCTTATGTAATTTTACTCAGGAACGTAGCAGTCACCTTAAACTCAGGAAGAACTTGGAAATTACTGTACCTTAGGAAGAACGTAGGAATCATTCTAAATAGGATTTAGAAAGAAATAAACGATTATTCTGAGTAGAATCCATATAGTACCTGGAAAGAGGTTGGAAAGAATTCAGAAATCACTGTAGACAGAACCTGGTACCTTACCCTAAGTGAAACCTAAAGAGTACGGACCTTAGGTAGAATCCATATTATTATTCTTTGGATTTATGAGTGTCGACTGCTATGGTTAGTCCCAGAACCCTGAAGTGTCCAATTATATCCTCGAAACGCCATGAAATCCATAACCTTGAAAACCGATAAGAAGCAAATTCGAAAATGAGCAAGTTTTCGCGATTTTCAAGGATGGGTATACGTTGAAGTCCGGAGTCTGGGAAGTAAAAGAGGCGAATGTGTAGGAGCCGGTCGCCAGGACATTGTAGGGCTTATATGGCGATCCGGCATAAATCAAAGGGCTAATATACTGTGGGTCCCGGTAATGCAGCCGCCTTAGCGGAGGTCTTTTTATCGGCGGGGTAAGACAATACGCATTTACATACGCGCGAGTCGCTCGTACGCGGCGTGTAGCCACGTTTAGGCCTTCCACGCCACGCCACGCCACACCACGCCACACCACGCCACACCGTGGCCCCATGTACCGCGCCACAAGCCCCTGCAAGAAGCATATGGCATGGCTTATTGGAGCGGAGCCGCGCCAGCGCAGCAATTACCGCGCTTCTGGCCGCCGGCTTCTTCGGATGCGCATCAAAGTGGCTGTCTCT
This sequence comes from Megachile lagopoda, assembly GCA_036983795.1. Classification (NCBI taxonomy): domain Eukaryota; kingdom Metazoa; phylum Arthropoda; class Insecta; order Hymenoptera; family Megachilidae; genus Megachile; species Megachile lagopoda. The sequence continues at coordinate 6,148,360 of CM072797.1, read as the reverse complement.
CGGTTCCCTCCCCACATCCCGATCTTCTTCCCTCTTTTTTTACTGCCCTTCTTGGCTCTACCGCTTGTTCTGCTACCGGACCGCCACAACTGAGATGGGGAGATTGCTCTTATAGGGGTGACTCCTCTTTTTGCCGAGATTCTTGTTCGATGTTTCTTTCTTTCCTTCTTTATACTTTTTGCACAGGTGATTCGGGGACCTGCTGATTCCATTCTGTTTGTTCCAACATTTCTAGACTCAATTCTACTTTCGAACAACGACTCTCTTAATACGTTCGTCGCTGCCGAAACTTTCATCTTCGAATACCGTCATTTTCCTTTATAACTTTTCTCTTAACTCTAGAACGTATTTTTCCTACTGGTAACAATTCAAAAACTTTATCATCTACAGGCATGACATAGTTATGTCAAGTGTTTTTTATGTGGCGTTTTATTTTATTCATTAGTTTTTATCAAATTTATTGTGGAAACATTAAGATCACCTAGAGGTTACTTAAAGATAAGATACATGAAGGTTAATTTTCTACAGCATTCTACTAACTTATCGGCACCTTCAGTTGTAAATGTTTGCTGCTATAAAAAATATGAAATAAAGTAAAATTTTATCTAAAACCTGTTTTATTTAGTTTTTCAACAACCTAATCCTATAAAAAGCTATACAAAAGCTTTCGCACTTAAGCGTCCAACTTCGGTCCTGACACTTCAATATTTCGCTACTATTCAAATCCACTTCCACATTCACCCTTAAAACAAAGGCGCTAAGTAGGAAGATCATAAAGACGAAGACAATACCTCGTTCCCTTAAGTGCGACAATAAACCATCATCGCGTTAAGGGTTTCCCAGCGGCAGAGAATAAATTTTCGCCAAACGAAAATGTGGCGCATTGTGGCAGCAGCGTGAAACAGCGCCGTTGAAAATACCTTAAAACAAATGCAACATTGAAAAGCGTTATCTCGTGGCGTTCTGCCAGCAACGATTGTCGGCCAAACAGCACGCAACGGATCAGTGCTAAAACTCTTATCTAACTAATTTAAGAGGCTCAGCTTTTCTTTCGGTTTCCGAGGCGGATCTACGCCGCTCTTGGCGTCCAGTATGGTCGTGAACAAGCCGGTGAACAATGCCGGACAATAATGCTCGCCGCTCGATTTGCATGTTCACGGGAATATCAGCGGATTCGCATCGTGCAATTAATAAATTTGTCGGCCTGCTGCATTATTCATTTGCCACGGTGCTCGCCTGCCGTTACCCGCTCCTTCTTGCTTCTCGTCTGTTTTTCTAGCCGACGTGGCGGGAATACGTTGCCAGTTCGTTCTTAGTATCTTCAGATCGCGGAACTTTCGACTGATAATATTTTTCATCGATAGAAAGTACGATTCTTGCGGTAAATTAAGGAGAATGTATGCTCTTTGGTTGGAGGAAACGAAACGGAGAAAGGTAGTTTGGCTAGAGAAGCTATTGAAAATGTAGAGGATTGACCGTTTGTAATTTGACGCTGATGTAATTTAGGTATAATTGTGCAGTTTTGCTAATTTGAAATGTGAGGGACATTTTGTAGGGACGTGAATATTTTTATAGCTGCTTTATTGTCCATACAATTGGATGCAATGGTGGTTTAGTTGTGCAGATGGTTCGGTTTGATGTAGAAGACACCTACTTGGTTGTAGAGATTTAACGTAAAGTTGCATTAGAAGTAGGTTTTCTAAACATCTCCATTTACATTTGTCTGCAAAACTTCAAAACTAGTCTAGCAATGTGTGGTGTGCTGAATTAGCAATCTTTGGTAAGAGATGTATCAACACCCCATAAATTGAAATGGGTCCGCAAACACAATGCGCGTATCAAATATTAATATCACGAAGGTCCATTGCAGACACACGAAGTCGCCGTTGAGCGTCTGCGTGCAAGAAGAAAGCCGTGCGCGTAAACGCGCGAGGGGCCATAAATCCATCTGGCGAGGTCGCGGTCCTTTCGGCCGTGCCGGCTGCAAAAATTATTGCGTCCCGTCTAACTGCGAAAGGAATCATACACGGGGGCCGTGAGTATGAAAAAAGCCGGGCATATTCAGCGTCCGCAGTCCGAAGCGAAATTTATAACATCGCGCCGTCGAGTAAATCCGGCTGGTCCGGTGCTCCTCCTCCAGGCTGTTGTTGTTCCCGGGTCGTCGGGCAGATCTCGCCGAGCTTTTTCCCTCACGACCCGTGGCCCGCTACGAATAAAGAACGCTGCGCCGTGTCTACAAGTGTGAGACAAGAGGGTCTCGGGATATTGCCGCCTTATAATAAGACAGTATCGCATGAACGGGCCGGCATCGGGCCCGCCACAGAGGGCGGTCCGAACAATGGACTGAATATCCGCGAGCGTGCGGTGGCAAGCGGAGAGAGCAGGCGAACACCGGGCGGGCAAACACGGCACAACGAGCGTGTGTGTTTGTGTAAGAAGGAGGGCACGCTCGGCGCACAGGCGAGCGGAGAGCAAAGAGAGCGTGCAGGGCGTGGATGGAGGAGCAATGCACGCCATATATCAACATCGTACCGATAACGAGGTCCCCAGGAGGCTACCGGTCCTGGTGGACGCCGAGCAGAGCCGCGCCGCGCCGCGCCGGACCGAGCTGCTAACTTTGGTTGCCGCGAGTCCACCGATCTCGGATCCTGCTGCGGCTTCCGAGGGCGAGTGAAAAAGCGGGGACGCGTTCGACGCTAACTGCAATAATTCACGGCTGGACAGCTCGCTGGAATTCCACGGGATTTCTGCGAGATTTTCAGCTGCCCTTCGACCACATCTGACCAGGGGACGTCGCCAACTTACCACCGACTTTCTACGGATTTTGCACGATTGAGCGAATTTAGATCTCCTGGGGAAATAGCACTTGGACCGATTACTTTTAAGGATTTTTGAGGACTTAGAAATTTGGGGATGTCGACAGCATGGATTTAGCTTTCATGATAATCTGAAGCAAATATGTACGTGATCAACCTTGTCACATTAGCCCAAAGTAATTTGTTCAATTCCTATAATGCACTCATAAGGGAATCAAAAATGAAATAGAGAAACGAATAAACAAACGATAGAACCTAATTGATTATAACATCAATCCCTTATTTGAACCAAAATGAACAGAAAGTTCAAGAAATACTTTCACCGCAAAATTCTTATATTCTCAACAAGTGTTTATAATTCAAAATAAAAAAGTTATGCATCGATCATGTGACCAGTTTAATCATCTCGGCGTTCGATCCAATATTTCTGTAATAGTCTCAAACCTGAATCCAGCAAAATACAAAAACGAGTAACAAGTCTAAACGCGTAACAAGTCTAAAAGTAAGAAATAAAAAAGGGGCGATATAAAATGGAGTAAAGAAAGTGTACAGGAAGCAAGGAAGCAGTGTTTGTTTAGTCGTGGAATCGCAATTGAAATTATGCACGCACGTTGTCCGATCGTTTTCCGCTTTCCTAGGACAACAATCGTGGACGTAGGACGTCCTCCGCCCACGCATGGGAACCATGGGAACCAAGGGAAAAAAAGAAATCGAAAAACGAAAACCGGCTCGCGATGTTGGGGGGAGGCCGAGGATGCGTTCAGAGAAAGTAAATGCGCGTACGAGGGGGGCAGGGAACGGCAAAGGGGGGACAGAGAGGGATTCATGAATGAAATTGTAACCTGCTGCGCGGCTCTACGATAATGTCCTCTTACGCAACGCGTCATGATCTTCCTGTCGGTGGGTCAACGACATCCCACGAGGCCTTCCACAGTGAGTGGCAACGCTATGAACACTGGACATTGTTCCACTCGTCTTTACCGCTTACTATGTTTTTCTATTTCGTACGGTAAAAAATCTCTCCACCTAATTTACGCTTTTTGTCGAACTTTCTGATCGTACGGTACTTGCTACTATTTGATGAACGTGTCTTAACTATTTTTGTCTCGTATGTCGTTCGTTGTGAACTATTGTATTCGTCATTTTGAAAGGCTAGCTTTAGCAGTTTGTAACATTTAAGATAACATGTTATGGTACTAGAATTAGTACTACAATTATTATAGTATTGTAACTATTATATTTTAGTTCGGATTTTATTTAGACGTTCCTCGTGTGTTCTAAGAACTTATCGTCAAGAATATGGAGGCCTAGGATTTGAAGACTTATATGGTAATCTAGGAGTTTGGATATCGTACCACCATTTTGTGACCAGCAATACCTTTAACTTTTCACATTATACCCCCGAATGATAAATACTGAATTATATTATACAAAATATTGAAACTCCCAAATACGTCACATTCTCTATATGAAATAAAAAATCGTTCATTAACTATATCCTGTGCTCAAGTTCAGCTAAATTCAAATCGCAAAAAAATCGAATTGAAAGAAATGTTAAGTGTAAAGGCGCATACGTGCGCACGTAAATCGTGCGGTGAATGAAGTTAGCCAGAGCTGAATGGAAGAAGAAGCAGAAGAGGAGGAGGAAGAAGAAGAAAGAGCACGAAGGAGAATCATAAGAAGGAGAAGAACAGTTGGTAGCATCATTCGAGTGGTCACATAACGTGACGTGTGAGCGATGCTTACTCTCCCACAACGAGCACCGGTAGTAGATGATGCTATAATGGTTGGGAGTCGGACATGTGAGCGCGGACAGGAAGTCCAGGTTCCTATACCAAGACGCGGAGTCACGCGGATCTTCGCATGGAGGCCTTGCAAACCTCCTACGTGTCACGCAACTCATTCACCGGCTTTTCCACGTTGCATTAAGTCCCATTACGAGTAGTGACCGACGCTAGCATCCGCGAGTCTTGATTCAAAAAATTAATTAACCTGAAACGATATATGTATATACAGTTGCATCAACGAAGCTGGACGCCGTTCAAATGCGTGCTGCTTCGCACCGTGCTCTATGAATTACTTATTCCTCTTCCTTCTAACTTTTCTTGCTGAAGGAGCAAGAATTTCAACCGGGGAGGCAAGCACCGATTAACCTTCGAGGTCTGCTGGACAGACGCTGCTTCTTCTCTCATTTTTATTCCTTTTCTTTGTTTGCACGCGGCAACTCGCGTTTGCGTGCATTGAACTTTCATTACTTTTCGATTCAACTTTTCTTCCGCTCTTTCGAGAAATATTCGAAGGAGGATGTTTTGAAATTATCGCTGGGTGAAATATACTCGTAGGTGGTTAGAGGTTATGTTAGAAAATAATTATATGGTTTTATAAATAAACTGAAGCTTCGATGCACATATCACTAAAAAAAAATATATAAGGAAAGCCTATATTTTGCAATAGGTTTATCTCGTGTGTTTGAAGTTTGATCAGCTTCGCAGAATGAGAGGCACTTAGGAAAGCAGCGCAGTATAATTTCGCAGTCCACCGTGGACGTGTAATCGAAATTGTAAATTCAATGAAGGGGAACGTGTACAAGATGGCAGTGAAGACGTTAAACTCTCGATATCGTAACAAAGGACCTTCCCGTCGTATTTCAACCCCTAATCAGATTCGAAAGGCAACTCGAGCCGACAGCTATTTCGCGCGAGTGGCGTTCGCGTTTACGACACGCTCGCGTCACAATTACGTCCAACACGGTGACACGTCGAGCTACAAATTTTATTTTACGATATGTTGACTGGCGACTCGAGCACCGGTCACAATAACACCGTGCTTACAAGCGATTCGAGCTGGATTTATTGGCACCCCGAGTCCTTTATACTTTCTTGTAACGGATCAGCTTCTTCTGTGTCTTTGTAGTGCTCGAAACACGTGCAGAGAAAGCAATGCGGTATGATTTAACGCGGTGGATCGTAGGAAATTTTATTACAATGTATTCTTTCCCGGTTATTGCTTCGTTTTAGTGCACTTCACCTTGATTTCTTCGTCTCGTATTCTACGTCTCCCATGCGTTATTTGCTGTTCGAAGTCTTCGTACATCCTGTCCAAGCGCCATTTTAACTCTTCCTGCGTCGCAAGTACTGAAATGGTACCCCTTTTCGGATTTCTAAAATTTGCAGGGTACAAATAGAAAAAGTATGCAAAGTAATACAAAAGTAGGGACATAAGATTGTAACTGAAGTCTGATATTAATCCTTGATATCAATAAATCATGTTGTATTTGTTCCTCAAAAGTAGAATATTTATAATATTGTATTCAATGTAAACAAACATTAAATTGGCCAAATTCTTAACAGTTATGCGATGTAATACTTTTAACTTTTAGGTCATGTAATTGTATACATTCTTGTTAAATACGTGTACATAGAGATGATCAGATATTAGTAAAGTAAACTTCTTTATAATTAATGTAGCTGCTTAAGTAAATTAAGTACATTAGTTTTATACGATGTAAGAAATATATGAAATTCAAATAAACTACCTTCAACCTCTTGCACAAACCTAACCTAGAAAGAGCATCCTTATAAAAATTCCAAGAACTTGAATATTACAATAACATAGCATACAACTCTAAAAACTGAAGTAACGTAAGGAAAATGTGAAAATTCATAAGATACTGTGTATAAAATAATGAGTCAGCTTCGCCACATTTTCAAGGTAGAATTTCCTGGCATCGCCTATACAATCCCAACCTCAAAGCGATCATGCAAGCAACAATCTGATAAAAATTCCATCAGAAGTAACCCGAAACGTGTCGCAATCTCGTTCGAGGAAACATTTCCATTCCGTTCATCCAGAAATCGCAGCGTGCCCTCGATCCGTTCTTTCGAAAGGGAATATCTCAGCCGGTGTATAAATTTCCCAGGAATTATGTAAACGTTCGACGGATAGACAAGCAACGTTGGGCACGGTGAAAAAAAAAACTGAAGAAACGCAAGTGATGCATGTTAGGGGAACGCATAACGCACCGGACGAGATGCAGCACGATGGCGGACGTACGCGTTCGAGCGTTGCTTCTCGTCGTACGACACGACGGAGCGGCTCGTTTGTGAAGCTGGATCGTTTCTTACACGGTTAAGCGTTCGTGGGACCCGCCGAGAGAGGAGAACAAAGTTTCATCGATTCAATAAATTCCCATTAGGTCGATCTTGTCGGGATGTAAGGTCTCCGTGGTATCTGCTAACTGGTTTCCACCGTTTGTACGTCGTTACTTCTATTCGCCTTGGCCGAGAGTCCACTCTCGCGATATTATTTGCTAAAGAATCTGTCGCGTCCCGACATTTGTCCGATGCCGATTTACGATTCTTAATTGACGCTGGTCAATTTGACCGTGCCGCCTGAATGGGACGCTGCGTGGCCACCGTGGCCTCCTCAATGAAGTGATCGTTCAATGGGATGGTAATATGGAGATTGCGCGTGTTGCACTCTGCAAATTAATCTGGACATACACTTTATTCTCGATATTCTGTATCAGGATAATTCATTTGTACCATAGTTTATATCAACATGCACTTCTACAAGTATGTATAAGAAAATTATATTTTAGATTCAATTGAAATAGACTAACTTCCTCTCTTGAATAAAGTAACAAATAATTTAGACTGGACTACATTATCTTGTGACTAAACGCAAGATATTCGTACAGGTATGCCTCAGAAATGTAATGAAGAATTGCTCTGAAGAATTGCTTGAGGTTCAAAAGATACACCAAATTATTCTCCAGCTAGACTTTTAACATTCAACAAATTTTTTATAAATTCAATGAAAGTATTATCGTACACAAAAAATATTTACAATTAAACACAGTAAAGTGAATACATTGAATAAAGCAATTTCAACTAGTAATTTAAAACAGAAGATGCAACTGTAAAATCTCGGCAACCCAGATTTAAACTTCTTCAAACATCTGTCACGAAGGAAAAAAGGACAAGGACGAATTAGAGGCCATCGATCACAGTGCCTGTCTCTTAATTATTTAACAACTGCCTGGCTAAACGTTGGACCGTGCAATTAAATGTTACTACAGTCTCGATATGGGATATTAATCATCGCTTTTAATTGTCGCGTCAATAATTATCGACTCGGAGTCTATCGAATGGTTCGATGTTAGCCAAGCTGAGGATACAGCGCGGGAGGCAACGTTTCGCGAACGTGTTCACGAAGAAAAGGCCGTGTTATTACACGACAGCGTGTATATCTATGTCGTCGGTGTCGGTGGTAATTAACGAGCTACCGGTTGTGCGACCGTCGCGGCAATTAACAGTGTTCCTCACCTATTTTCCGAGGAAGTTGTTAGTGGGCACCGGTGACGGCCCACGGGCTATCGAAATTGATTATGTTGACAATTTTCATTATTAATCAATTTGTTGGATGTGGTTTTAGAAATTTAGGGATTCTGCGTTTGGAGGTTTTGGATGTCGAAGATTCTTGGGGTTTAGGGATTTGAAAATTACGAGAAGTGAAATGTTGAGGGGGAACTTTGGAGGGTTGGAGATTTGGGATGTTGGAAATTTGGGGAGATGGATATTGCAGAGTTTGGAAATCTGAGGAATTGCAATTTTAGGGAATGAAAAATTTAGGAGATTGAAATTTAGAGGGTTGCAAACTTGAGAAATTCGAGATTTGAGGAGATGGATATTGCAGAGTTTGGAAATTTGAGGAGTTGCAACTTAGGGTATTAGAAATATGAGGAAATTGATATTTAGAGGGTTGTAAACTTGAGAAATTAGAAATTTCAAGAGATGGATATTTGAGACCTTGACGATTAGGAGGTTAAAATTTTGGGAAATTGGAATTTTGTAGATTCGGAAATTTGAGAAGTTGGAATTTGAGGTATTAGAAATTCGTCAAGTTTGAATTTAAAGTAATAGAAACTTGACAAGTTAGAAATTTGAGTTGTAATCTAAGGAGTTCGAAATTCGGAAATTGATCCTTTGCAAATATGAGATGCTCGAATTTTAAAGAATTGGAAATTTGAAATAATTGGTAAACTACAAAATATATGAACACCCTCTGACCTCGAATAATTTCAACTACAAAAGTCCGAAATTGTTCACAATGTGAAAACATGACTCGGCCTCACAAAATGGCAACAATTTGAAATTGTGGTAAGAGGGTATTACATAATATCTTGAAACACCATTGTAAAGCATGACCACCGTCCTTCGTAACATCCTGTAGTTGCCCGAGTACATTTGCCCCGTTCACTTGTTGTTCGCCACTCACATGCCCAGAAGCACACGTTCTACGGCGTGTCGTTGTAGGGTAGAGTACAACAACAGGACACGTTGGTAGATATCGTTGCTTCGGTTTCATTAGTCGTGCGTTATGCGTTGGCATACCATAGAAGGCGGCCAGTTTCTGTCGATCGGCGAGTAACGAAGCGCGTTAATGCCGCGAGCGGCCGCTCATTGTGGGAGCGGCTGAGTTACGGTCAGCCGAGATATCTTTTTACGCGGACACCCTGGCTTGTTAACGATAGAAATCCGTACGATACAATACCATTATTTAGCCGCCATATACGCCTGCTGGCCATTAGCGGCCCGCGTAGCCAGCTCGTTCGACGGCTAATGATTTCATTTCGACCTCTCTAGCACCGGGGATCCGAGCCAGTCTTACCTGCGACGTTTCATCCATTTCAATCGCTTACTATACCGCGTGTATGGCATCGGTAATCCGTGGTCGTCATCGGGGAATTGTCGTTAAATGTACGCTAACCGTGTTGCGAAACGATCGACAAATTGGATCGAGAACACTCCGATGTGGGTTAATCGGGAATTGCTTTCGTTAGGCTGTGGTCCTGGAATTTTCTAGTTTTTCTGCTTTCACCCTTGACGTTTTCATACTCGTAAGTTCTCTGTACTTACAGTGCTACATTTTCATTTTTCTTCTACGTTTTCATATTCCTAGGTTACCTACATTTTCATACAAGTTCTCTACGTTTTTATATTTGCAGGTTTCTTACATTTTTATAGTTGTAAGGTTCTCTAGTAGTCTGGATTGTCACGTAGCTGTGGTGTGCGTCACGAGTGTGTATTGTAGGACAAGGAGTTAATTGTCTACATATGAATAGTATAAAGTTCGGAGAAGTTCAGAGTGTCTATAAAAGATCCAGACCAAAGACAGACCTAAATGAATTGGAAGTTCATTATTCAAAAGCAGTGACATTACTTCCAAGTACTCTTTCAAATAAAAACAAGAGCTAAAGGAAGAGCAAAGATGAAAATCCTTCAAAACAGATATTCCAGATGTATAAGAAATAGAATGCCAGTAATTGAGAAGTGCAACTTTAACTGACACTTGAAATAGAGCCTGAATTATCCGTCGACGATTACGGTGTTCGATGGCGAAGTAGAACTAGCCCACCAAAGAACGGCATCAGGGAAGTAAGATTCGATGCTAGGCATCTGGTTTATCGCTGCGCTATGAAAGTCGACCCGGAGGGCCGGAAGTGAACGCTTACGAGTCGACTCGTTCCCCGGATAAGACCCAGCTACGTTTCTGACCTTTAATTAGTTACCGCGGGGCTGCCAGCAAAATTAACGGCTTCCTGGCCTGCTAAATAAATAAAAGAAGGCTAGAAGATAGAACTAGACAGCCATACCATACAGCAAACGTACGAGAAGGAGAGGGAGAGATTATGGAGGCGATCGGTGGAGGAACGCGAGGAGAGGCAGAACATAATCGAGCCTCAAGCCGCTGATTATATGCGAATGCCACGCTCGGTGGCTCAAGCACATCGCGAGCAGATTCGCGTGGAAATTCAAACGCGTCCATGATCCTGCTCCTTCCTTCCTTTCGAGCCAATTAATTGGCTCACGGGTCGCGCTCCACCGAATTTCAACGAGCGCTTTCGATCCGATCTAATGAACTCGATGTATCCCTTTTGGCCAATGATAGAATACATTGTGAATATTCGACTTTTCTACGGCAGCGTTCAATTAATCTGTTTCACTGCGGAGAACATGCCTCGTTAGAGGTACTGCGTACGCCATTTGGAAGTCAGATTATCGCCAGTCGGTTAAAACGAGGTCCTGCGCAATGACGTAGCTAGATGGGGGGAAATATCGAAGCGTGGAGTGATGTGTATGTTGTGTGTTTGTGGGAATAGGCAATTTTGGAAGATTGTTCTTATTTTTGTAGTGGTGTTCATTTAGATATTAGAATTGCCAAAGCAACAAGTTATGAATTATTGTTTGAGAATTTTTTAATTTCTAAGTATATAAATTTCCAAATTCTTCGTTCTTGAATTTATGGATTTTTAATATTTCAATTCTTATAATTTCAGATTTCCAAGTCCTCAATTTCTAAATATCCATATTTCCAAGTAACTAATTTGCGAATCCCCAAATTTCTAACAAGTCTATTTATATATTTCCAAATTTCTGAATCATCGGTTTGTAAATTTCCAAATGACCAAGTTCCCAATTTCTAAATTTCCTAATTTCTAACCCCCAATTCCTACAGTTTCAAATTTCCAAATTCTCAAATTGCCAAATCCCCAATTCCTAAATTCCCAATTTTCTAATTCCAATTTGCAAATCCCATCTAAATTTCATATTCCTAAATTTCCGAATTTCCAACACCCCAGTTCCCAAATTTCCAAATCTCAAATTCCTAAATTTCCAATTTCTCAATTCCAAAATTCCTAAATTTCTAAGTCCCCAAACAGCTAAATCCCACTTAAAATATTAAAATACCATCCCCAACTAAAATACTAAAATATTTTCATTAATAAAATTTATAAAAAAAACAGTAATAATTCTACAAATAATCTGAAATATAAAAAGAAAATTTCGCAACGCGTCTATAAAACCTGCCACAAGAATACCACAAAATGCATAGCAACTTGTTAAACGGTAAATAGAAACATTGAACTTTCATTGAACTTTCTTTGCACAACGTTGTTTTAATTCGGAATATTCGTTTAAGTGCGTTGCATTTTTGTCCGTTCGCTCAATTAATTCGTTTCACCAGGGAGATCACGGTTCGTTAAAGGTATCCTGCGCGGTGCATTTGGAATTTAGATTATTGCCCGGCCGTTAGAACGGCATAGTTGTTTTATAATGGCTCAGATAACGTAAATGAATACGATGTTGCATCTGGTTTGAGGGAATAATAATAAAAGAAACCGAGAAAGCAGCGGTGAATCGCGAACGTGTAAAATATTCGTTCATTCACTGGTTTGAAAAGAACACGTGTTCATTCATTTGTCTTGTTTCGCTCGTTTTTTTCAGTTCGAAAAAAATCGTACGTGTATCACTTAAACTATTTTTTAAAATATTGTTTTTTACTGTTACTATAATCACTATCAATATTTAATATCACTCTAAAGATATTGCTAATATTGCAAATATTTTTAAATTGAATTGCAAAAGTTCATGTATCAAATGACAAAGGTTCATGTATCTAAATAAAAAGGTTCATGTATCAAATTACAATGGATCATGTATCAAATGACAAACATTTATGTATCAAATTACAAAGGTTCATGTATCAAATTACATTGGATCATGTATCAAATGACAAATATTTATGTATCAAATTACAAAGGTTTATGTATCAAATGACAAAAATTTATGTATCAAATTACAAAGGTTTACGTATCAAATGACAAACATTTATGTATCAAATTGCAAAGGGTTACGTAAACATTCACCTTATATAAGGCATCAAGATGTTTAAGTTCCCTTCGAAATTTCAATTTTAAGATCCATAAAAGGAGAGGAGGATCTTTTAATTCGTCCGAGAGCAGTCCAAATCCAGACCCGTTAATGACTACAATCATTTCAGTTCAATTAAGATCACCGATAAAAGGAAAGTAATTATCTCGTTTCAATTCTGTCCGTTTCTGCGTTCATTAACACTTAACAAGATGTTCAAAGCATTAATCACCAATTTGTTCGCATTTTGCGCTTTAATGGCAGGAAGATCATTACTTAGACTCCCGATTAGCAACATCATTGGTCAAAATTGTTAATAATTATCGATTTCCATTTTCAATGTTAATTTAGAGTGGAATGTTCATCTAACTCATGTTTCTTGCATTCTATATAATTTACTGTTAAGTTACAGATGAAAAATAACAGATTAAAAAAGAATTTAATATAATGCAACATATTATAAATTCCTTGTATCCTTCAATGATGGTATTACGTCTATTTTGACCCAGCTCTACCAACGATAGTCAGTGTTTCACTATTAAAAGAACAATTTCCTACAGAACAAGGTCCAAACAATGCAAATATTTAAAGAAATAAAAATCTAGAATGTAGAAATAAAAATATAAATAAAATAGAATTCAAAATTGTATTTATATTGTACCTAACCCGCCACAAAAATGAAGATCCATACAATGCAAATAATATTTAAAGAAATAAGAACCTGAAAAACAGAAATGAAGTATAATCCAAAATCTCGTTATATTGCCACAAGCATTACCAACAACAGATCTATACAAGAAATATAAAGCGTGCATAGCACATAATGAATAGAAATTTAAATAATTCCCTTCTTCTTATGCATATTACCGTATAGTACCCATTGTGCGTTAAGATAAGATAAAGGAACGGTACATCCGAACAGATATAACCGCATATCTTAATAAAAAGAAAGAAACAGGAATTAGAAAGATGTAAAGATCGACAACGTCTTCGACATCCTCCTAACATTGCATCCATAATGTTGAAGAAAATGCAGAACGTTCAACTTCCGTAACGATGAGGAAGGCTGCTCGTCTTAATAATGTACACCGACATTTTCTTACCTCCGACTTAGACCTGGCCCATTGCTAACCGTCACGCTGCTGATCCTAATTAAATTGCTTCTAATTAAGAACGACCTTAATGCACGCTCTCGCGAGCTCTAGCGCCTATTATGAATTCATTTTCAAGAGTACGTCGGGATTTGGATTTTGTGTTTAACACTGATTCGTGATTAAACGATTAAATCGTCATTTCCAGATTCTCTTTTTCCGAATATACAAATTTTTAAGCTCGCAATTAGTTTTGCAAGTTTTCAAACTTTCAAATTTGCAATTTCTCAAATTTTCAATATACTAAGTTTCCATCTTCCCGAATTTCCAATTCCCTAAATTTTCAGCTCCCCAAATTTCCAACTCCCCAAATTCTCAGAGCCCCAAATTTCCACCTTTCCCAATTTTCAATTCCCCAAATTGACAACCCCCCCAAATTTCCACCTTCCCATATCCCCAATTTTCCAAATTTTCAGCTCCCCAAATTTCCAACTCCCCCAATTTTCAATTCCCCAAATATTCAACTCCCCAAATTTCAATTTTCCCAAATTTTCAGCTCCCAAAATTTCCACCTCCCCAAATTCTCAGCGCCCCAAATTTCCAACTCCCCAAATTTCAACTTTCCCAAATTTCCAACACCCCAAATTTTCAATTCCCCAAATTTCCAACTCCCAGATTACTAATTCCCCAAATTCTCAGCTCCCCAAATTTCCACCCCCCAAAATTCCCAACACTCCAAATCGCTAATTCCCCAAATTTCCAACTCTCCAAATCTCCAAATGCCTAAATACAAAAATTCTCCCATTTCTCAAATTTCCCATTTCCAAATTTATAAATTCTCAAAATCCCAAGCTTCCACAACTCAAATTCCCAAATTTCCAGCACTCAAAAGCCACATCCGATTTATTCCACCATCAAAATGCCGCTCAAAACGTCAAAAACATTCTATTAGACAAATTCCAAATAGCGTCGTCAAACTACACACTGAATTGAACAAAAAACCGCAGCTGGCCGAGAGTGGTCAATTGAAAAGCAGGATTAATGAAGTAATTTCAGCCGCGGAAGGAGATTCTTATCATACGGCGAGCCTCGAAATCTTCCGTTCGCGTTTTAATTATTTAAACGTGCAATTGCACGCGATCAGAGGCACGCATGGGCGAAACGATAGAATCGTGAAAACATATCGTTACGGTAAGAGTAACATGTACCCAAGTAAAGTCCCCGCAACGTGCCCCGGATAATTAGATAAAATGATACACGCCGCGGTGCACACGAGCCAGATGAATGCGACCGCTCAGACACGGTCCTGTAAAAGTCTGCTAATTGGACTGTGTCTAATTACGGGCCACCTTGGGGTCAATCTGGCCGGGAATGCGAGTCCTTTTTTTTTTCTTTCAAATCATATTGCACAAACGGCTACCGAGGTGAAGGAGAAATTTCAAAATTCTTTACGTACGATCTGTTGTACGAATTCTTGCTGAGGTGAAGTAAATAATGTGGTGAAATAATTATGCTAGTTATAGTATTTTATAGGAACAGTTGTATGTAGGAATAGTTAGTATAAACAGTTTTACATTTGGTGTGAGTTTGGTTATTGATAATTGCATTCTTATGTGAATATGTATAAAATTTCGATCATTGTATACGACTAACAAATAATTCGATAATTTGGAAATTTAGCAATTTGTAAATTTGAGGATTTGGAATTTTTGGAATTTAGGAATTTATAGATTTGGAAGAAAATTATTAAAATCATTTGAAATCTTGACGAATATTTAAAAAGTAGTATTTACTTAATTTCAACTCTGACATGGTAACTAATACCAAGCATTCTCATAAAGTATCAAAAGGCCAAACAGTTAGAATAATTTAATTACCGCATCGTAAATGATCCATTCATTCATACTTGATGAGATTTCGCACAAAAATACCAATAAAAAAGACCATTCCTCTCCGGAAGAGTTAATAAAACACACGCGAAGTTCATGAGAAGGTGAATTAATGATTCCGTGGTCCACCCTGTGGGCAGCCACTGGTGATACGCCCACGCAACGTTGGTCATAATGTAGAACGGGTTCGGATGTCGGAAGATATACCGAGTTTGGTCGAGCACCGCTCTACCTTCGTAATTAATTATCTGACTGAATATTGTGTGTCACGAATACGGAACAACTTTGTGTTGAGAACGTTATTGTACGCACTAACTTCACCCTCTTGCTACGATCGAGCTTTTGTGAATTATTCTTGTGAACCACATAGGTGAACATATTTTGTTTCCCTAAATTCCCTAATCTCCAAATCTCCACATTCGTAAATCTCAAAATCTCCAAATCCCTAAATCTTCAAATCTCCAAGTCTACAAACCTCCAAATCTGCAAATTTCCAAATCTCTAAATCCCTAAATTTCCATATTCCTAAGTCCCAAAATCCCCAAGTCTCCAAATCTCCAAATACTCAAAGTCCCCAAATCCCAATTTCAAGTGCTCCTACACCCAAATCTCCTAAAGTTCCAAACCTTCAAACCCCAAACGCCAAAGTACCAAACTTCCTCCCACTCACAATAAATCCTAAAATAAATCTCCAACACAGCTTTCCTACACTGGCGCAACTAGGCCCATTCGTCTACTGCGCCCTCTAGAAACGGCGTCCCTATCTGTCATCCGCTGCGCCCATCCTACTCCGTCTTCGTCCAGTATCCCAGCATAAACTTCTCTCGCCAAAATACCAAGCATAATTCTAGCCCATACTTTGGTCGGAACATCAGGCATTCAGCGTGGCCATTTAACCGTACACGGTGAAGGGTCGAGGTTCATCGGTGGCCGATTAAAGTGATATAAGGCCCCCGGCGGCGTCGGTGTCGGCTCCGCTCGGCTCGACTTGGCGGCAACAGCAGCAGCGTTTCAGTGGCTGGCATTAAATTAGCTAACGAACGAGTCCGTGCGGGCAGCGCCTAGCTTAATAAAAGAATATTCGAGCACGAGCGGCGGCGCACAGAGGAGCGGGTCTCCGGGTCGACGATGATGCCCTCTCCTCGGTCTCGTGGCGGCGCACAATCAGCGAAGCGTGCTCGTAATGACCATTACCGTCTCCGACTCGCTACTTCGCTACCTTCGGCCACCACGGTAATGGCTCGTGTCTGTTGGCCGCGTGTTCGCCGATACCCCTCGCTTCAGGGACGGATAACCGCTATCTGGTGCCCTCCGCTCGCCGTAACAGCCCGTTTCTTCCTGGTCGACGCCGCATCGGGACAGATAAGCCAGCCGGAGATTAACGCGCGTGCACGCCGGCGCGGGAACTTGAAACTCGCCTTGAACTTCATGGAATCGCGTGGGCATATTTTAGACGCGAAAAATCCACGTTTCTAGATAGCCGCGGAGGATGGATACGGGGAACGATCGCTGCTGCCGGAATCCTGAGAGCATGCTAAATGCACCACCTGTAATACAGCGTGAACGCGACAGCTGCTACAGCGTTCCAACTTATATTAATAAACTATTAGAAAAATTCTCTATGAGATATCGTTGCTATGCTGTGATCTTATTTTTAATCGACCGGTATGGATATAGTTGATTATACTAGTTAGTTCAACTTGCACATGGAGTTGTAAAGTGGACGTTCGAGGAGGAAGTTGTCTGGAAAAGTTTTGGAATTAAAGGGCATATTATGTACTTTCTGTAGTACTATTGTTCACTGCAGTATATAGCAATGTACTGTGAAGGTGTCTATTTTGGATAGTTCTGTATAGGAATGATGGGGATATAAGGAGAGGCAACATTGCACATAGTATTCCAAAACTCGAAAGTACTCCAAATCTAAATCTTTTAAGTCCCTACTTCTTTTAAATGATCCAGATGCCTCAAATGCTCCGAGTCCCTAAATCATAAAATTCTCAAAACTTACAAATCCCTAGAATGCCTCAGATTTTGAAACTCCTTAAGTGCACCAAGTTCTAAAGTCCCAAAGTCCTCAAATCCCCAAATTCCTCACCAAATCCATAAATTCCCAAATGAACCCTGTCACAAGAGCAACTAACCAATGCAAATATCAAAAACGTCAATCAGAATTCAAAATGAAATTCAAATGACCAAATTACCTCGATTCTCCATCAACCAGCTAATTGATTAATAAACCTGTAGCAACAACGGCAAAGAGAATGTTCCGTGATATTCGATTCGATTGCGAAGGGTCGGCCCTTGCATCCGCAACAAGTTGAAGGTTTCGCAACGGTGCTCGTCGACTTGCTATTAGGACGCAGGCCGGCGCACGTACGTATAATGGCAATCATGTTAATTATTGTAAGTAGAGCCGCGCGCCACCGCCGCAGCCTTACAGAGTCAGCCTTTCCTCTTTTCTTGCAGTGGTAACGGCGTGTGCCACCATTACGAGAAGCGCCTTACCGTGAACGCACGCTATTCATTCCCGTCGTGCCAGAGGGAGAGGCTGCACCGTCGAGGAAGAGGGAGGAGTTGCTTATATAGGAGGAGAAGGAGGGTCGAAAGGAAGGAAGGTCAAACGAGCGAACCTGAAGTGCACATTCGAATCGCTTCATCTCTGTCTCGGGTACCGTAACGCGTGTATCAAACAGGTAGCACTGCTTTTTGAGGATACTTCGCTCAGGATCGTGTATTTATTGTTTCTCTTTTTGCTTTCTATTTTATATGGGAGATTTGTGACTGTCGGATCTCTACGCCTCCCAATCCTTACACTCCAAGAATATATGTCCAGATTTCTCCATTCCCTAATTCCTATATCCAGAGATCACAAATACTGGAAATATTATGTTCTGAAATTGTTGCGTTCCGAACACTCTATATCCCGAAATCCACATATGTCGAAATTCCTACACCCCGGGATCTGTATATCCCAAGACCTCTATATGCTAAAATTCCTATATTCTGAGATTCTCACATCCCGAGATCCCTATATCCCGAAATCCCTACATCCCGGGATCTCTATATCCTGAGATCCCTACATCCCGAGACCCCTATGTCCCGAAGTCCACATATCCCGAGATCCTCACATACCGAAATCCACATATCCCGAGATCCCTATATTCCGAGAACCTTATATCCCGAGATCTCTATATCCCGAAATCTCTACATCCCGAGACCCCTATGTCCCGAAGTCCACATATCCTAACATCCTCATATACCGAAATCCACGTATCCCGAAATTCCTACACCCCGCGATCTCTATATCCCGAAATCTCTATATCTCAAGACCCCCACATCCTCAAATCCTACATTTCCATATTCCTGTATCCTACTTTTGTTCAGCGACGCCTCCCTACCAGGCACACACGTGTTCTCTAGCGTCCGCAACAGTCCACCCGTGTTTCCGTAATTAATCGTGTGCAGATACGAAGGGATGTTCTTGTTCCGCGTCAAACGAAGTTCGCGGCGAACATGCATGATTTATACTGAACAGAATACCGCGAACACGTTTTTAATAAACATAATTTAACGTACACCCGATGCGTTATCGTGGCTAAGCGTATTATAAACGTTTCGATAGACACGATAACGTTATGGTTCTTGTTAAGGTTCGAGCAGGGACGAGCTAAAGGATCGTTGATTAGGGTTGAACAGAGTCATGAATATTTTGATCTACGGCTGATTTTAATAATGCATCACGTCGCAAAGTTAAAGCGAAGAACAAGCCACGCGGCTACCGGACAGGCAACTCACGTACGGATAAAAAAGGAAATCTCGAACGAAGTTGAAGTAGCGGAGCTACGGAAAAACGACTGCATTTTATTTCAAACTTTAATGGTTCGAACGATCAAATGAAATGTAATAAATTGTTGCGGAACGAACGCGTACAGTGTGTCGTAGAAAATATTCGTACCCTTTCAATTACTGACTGGTCGTGCGCGATACCTGCTGTGCAACGTGTTGCAAATTCACTTTTTATCAATTTTGTTATCAGCGGAACGCTGTATTCGGATGTTCTGCGCAATCGTTCGTAATTGAGTACTGGTTGCATTTGGACAGCAATTATCATTTTTAACAGAATCGATGCATGTAAATGGATTGTTATATCACAACTTATATTAACTGGTATTTACAAAAATTCTGATATTGTTCGACCTTAACCACATTTATAACTATACGACTATTAATGTAGTATAATGACTACACGGTGAGATGGTAATCTCATTCCTGCTGAAAAACATTAATCACCTTTCTGTCAGAACATCTTTCAATTTAAATGTCCACGATATTTAGCAGAACTACTATGTGGTCACACAAGAACTTCCTAATAAATTATTCATTTATAACTCTATCAAATGCTCAAGCAAGTTGCAAGACAAATGTGTGCTTCAACATGGTTGACATGTTAATATAGAAATGTGTTCATTAAAATAAAAATATTCATGACCATAAAAATAAAATGGGAATAAAGTATCTGAACATCTTAGACAATAAAATACGATGACACCTAATAAAATATGATGATATGCTACAATATATCCACGAAAGAAGTCACCTGTGACAACAAAGACCTGCGTTAAAGTGCCTTCTTGTACGGCAACAGTGCATATTTACAATTACATATACTAGTTGTTTCTGAAATGTTCTTGAAGACACGTAGCTATCTTTATGTGTTCTAAGCAGCATCAGGTATTGCCTCCACGTGCATCGGTCAGGGCGGGTGCAATGGCAACACAGTGGCGGTTTGCATCGGTATGCACAAGGCGGTCTCGGTGTCCGCGTACTCGCGAAGAAAATCGAAAGTAAGCCGACGGCAAAGAGGCGGCTCCGTTGTGAACGCGGCCACGTTACTGTATGCAAAGCAGCCGTTCGCAGGTAAACCATCCTGCGTATGCGCTACCACTAGCTTACGAAGCACACGATCATGCTCAAGGGTAAACAGTGGCGACCAATGGGGGTAGTTTTATTGGCCGACGCCGTCACAGAGGATGCCGACGTCCTGGTGAAGCGTAAAAGGGGGGAACGAATGGGGGGATACGGCTATGAATGGGACTGCGAATACGTGCATCGATCCTCCTGCCTCTTTCATGGATTTTGTGAGAGCCACTCGAATACTTGCGTTGCGAAATGCTGCTGCATGCTAGAATACTGAAATTTATTATTTTACTTTGTTTCATCGAGGTTTTTAGTCTTTTGGAGAGTTGCACTTTTGGATTTTTGAGTATACAAGCATTTCGATGTGTGGATATTTGCATATTTTCACTTTTGGAACTATGGACATTTGGTCATTTTTTATATATGAACATTTGGACTGTTGGACCTTTGAACATTTGGACATTTGGATAGTTGAACATTTGGACATGTAGACATTTATATATTTGTATATATGTTTATCTGGACATTTGGACTTTTGGACATTCTGGATATATGTCCATCTACAAGTTTGGGTAATTGGACAATTGTACAGTTGGACAGGTGAGCAGCTTGGTCATATGAGCATTTGAACATGTGTATACCTGCATATTTGAACCTTTAGACATTTTATAGATGTGACCATCTGAACATTTGGCTAATTGGACAATCGTACAGTTGGACAGGTGAGCATTTTTGTCATATGAGCATTAGAACATGTTTAGATCTTTGAACTTATAGACATTTTAAAAACATAGTCATCTAGACATTTGTATAATTACACAATTAGACAGTTGGATTTTGCATTTGAACATGGATTTGAATGTCTGGACTTTTGGGCATCTTAGACATACGATTTAGATTTTTAAGTATTTAGACATTTAGTCGAATAAGTAAGCAGTTAGACATTTGCACACAGTATGTTCCTAAACCAGAAAATCCAGTAAATAAACATCCTCGTGACCCCACATCTCTGACCCGGATAAACAAATCATTTCAGCACGTGATCGTCGAATATTTCAGCAGGTAATAGTACATTCTCTATCCAGCAAATGCAAGAAAGTATGAAACGGATTAAGCGAGGCGAATACATTATCGCGTCTAAAGTGCGAGGACGAGAGCACGCGCGAGGGGCGCGTGTGCGTGCGATCCGAAGCGGAGGCAGCGCACACGTGTAGTCCAGATTGTGAGATTTCATTCTGCGAACCTGCAATTTGCGAAATTGACGGGGCAATTTGTTTACCGGTAATTGCGATACAATCGGCCACGGGGGGCTCGTTGTAAACGGCTAGAATCGGCGTTACACGTTAACAGCGAGCGGATATTGGGGAGGCGGGATCGTTTCGCGAACTGGCACGCGTGTAAAAGCCCCGACACGGAACGTCCTACACTATACCGTTACCGTTACTGTTCCGTGAACTTAATTTCGGGAATCCTGTCCGATACCTTCGACGCTCGTTATTTTACCCCGTAAATGTCAGATTGATTTAATAGAATGGAGGTGCGAAATGATAGGCCTCGGTTCACCGGTAACGCTCTCGTGTGGGTTTTCGAACGAGTACGTGGCTCTATCTGACCCGTTAACCGGCAAATACTTATTCGTCATTTCGTACTGGACTTCAATCATCATATGTTACATTAATTCAGATGATTTCAAATTTCATTTGGTATACAATTGAAGATTTGTTTATAAAAGATAGTAACTGCATCCTTAATATTTTTATTTGTTAGAAACATTTGAAACTTTGTAGGAGAATTTCAATCTGATTCGCTAACTGAACAGATCTAGATTGTTAAAGGCATCGAGTTAATTTGGGCACCTAATACGAAGTCTAACACACATAGACATTAGAAAATTATTTCAGAGTGCCTATTAAAAGACATATTAAACAAACTATGTATCTATGTCATAGATAGAAGAATATCACAAGTTCTATTGAAGAACATCATTTAGGTGATCGGAAATAAACTTCAGAGGTTACTTCGAACATAAAGTTCAACCATGAGGTTGCATCAAACATAAAGTTCAAACATGAGGTTACTTCGTACATAAAGTTCGAACATGACGTTCAAGCATAAAAATCGAACATTAAATCACATCGAGCACGAAGTTCGAACATGAGGTTACTCCAAGCATGAAATTTGTGCATACTGATGTTACTTCAAATATAAAGTTCAGACATTGGCTAACATGAAGATGAAACATGGAATTATTCCTAGTATAAATTTCACGAAATTGTTTCAATAGCTATCAAGTTCTAACGGGAAGTGATTTTGAAGTACAAAATTGGATCAAGAAGATATGATAAGAGAAACGAAGTCCATTGATACACATTATCGCAAGTATATACCAGTTTGCATAGTTGTCAGTGAGTTCCTGCTTCGTGTGCACGAGAGGATCAGAGCAGAAGAATGCCGGCGATCGTTCTCTGGCCGGGGTCATCGTCGAAGTCATCGATCAACCTCGGGCCAGGGTCATACTATGACCCGGCAGCAGCTGTTCCGTCGGCACGGTCAGTCATTGATCTACGGATCCTGGCGTAGATCACTCGCCTCGATATACCTGCCCACCGCAACGGTTTCGAGCGAGATACCAGCCTCCGTGTTGCTTCTACACGTACATACTCTCCATACACACGTGCACCACATATGTTGCGTATATGGTCATACATCAGATCGTTTCAATATTATTACTTCTGTATTTTGGTAAATTTCTATTTTTGACAGGTTGATTTGGTGTGATCTCGAGTTGATGATCGTTGTAATACTGTTGCAATTACATCATTAACTTCCTGTATAAGTAACATATGTTGTATATTATATACCACAAACTGTTTACACTAGTAGTAGCTCAGATCGAAATAATTCGTACTTGGTACCTTTACTCAATTGCCAAACTACACGAATGATGATTTCAATCATGCGTGAATCTTGAAGAACTACATAGGTTCACTATTTTTGATATCACATGCTCCTTACATATCACTAATTTCATCATGAAATTTAACAGTACTATCTAACCCATATGAGTGTATACATGTATGTAAATTAATCTTCTGACTAAATGTTCTATTCACAAGATCCATATGCACGTATTAGATCCAGAGATGTTACATGCGTGTCAGGCGTTAATAATATTCTGCAAGAACTAATTTCTCGGTAAAAGAGTTGATGGAACCTGTATCTGCGAAGATATTAGTTATCACGTTGATATAACCGGATGAATTAATATATAAGTCGATGGCAGTATTTGTCGTAGCTATCTCCGGAGGGTTTGTTCATACTTTTCAGAAGGAAATGATGGTGGAAAGCTTTCGAGAACGTTATCTCTCAGCTGAGATCGTTTATCTGCGACACGGAGCAGACCGGCCGATATATTTTGAATTAACACGTCCCGTTCTGCCAGAAAAGTCTCGGGCCGTTCTGATTTATCGGCTCGCGAGCGTTAATCTACCAACCGCGACCGGGGCAAATGGGCAGTTTCGGGAAAAATGAAGCGTTCTGAGGGAATGAGTCAACGAACAACCGTTTTATCTGCTCCCCTTTCATTTTACGAAACGAACAAGATTAAAAGGAATTCTCTTCAGCGCGCAGGGAAAGAGTTGATCGATCGATTTTCGCGTGTCGAATAACTGGTTTGATGAATTGCGCTATCTGGATCGGATCTAATGTTCTGAACGATTATTGTCCACGACCAGACTAGTTTCGTGTCTATCTATTCTTTCTTTTGATAGCTCTATGGTTACGCGATAGGGAATAAAAGAAAATTGGTAAGTGTAGATAAGGCTATTTAATACGCGCTCTTGCGCACTGAATTATCTGGGTAATGGGAAAAATTCTTTTTAAAATCTGTTACATTAAACTGTTATAATTCATATCTCAATCGGTTCAGCTATTACCACCGCAATTTAATTGCTTTGTATTTCGTATTGTATGGTAGCCTTAAGTAACCATTAATGTGTCTGTAGCACTTCAGGTTATCCGCGAGTAATAACCTAAAAGAAAACCTAACCTCTTTTCGAACGAGTTTCTACGTAACGCAGTTTATGAACAAAAAGTGTACTTCGAGAAAAATCGGTTCTTAACCTCTGCAGGAATAATTTTATAAAAAGGTGTTATATTTCATTTATTTTAAATACGTAACGACTATAACAATTTTATATGCAATATTAATACATGAAAAATTGTGATATCCACATATGTGGTCTTTGGTTGAAGAATGTAAAATAAAACATACATATACATGTACGTACATATACAGATACATACATGCACATATACATACATGTACATATACATATACATACATGCACATATACATATACATATACATATAAATACACATACATGTACATATACATACTAAACATACATACAGATGTACTGTTCATGTCTGTATACTTGAAGAGACATTTTGACCAGTATTGTCATATGTGGTCATGCACGAAATTGACACCAATTCTCAAAGGTTAAAAACCCTATTTTTTCTCTAGAACTATAAGTGTATAATTTTGTATAATTTCTCAAGTTGTCGTCACAGTGACCCAAATCACATATCAATAAAAAAACAAATATCGTAATGCTTGGAAGACTGAAGAAATTTTTGATCAGATCGGTCGATTCGAAGGATTCGCGAGGTCGAGGTCCTTGCACTCGTAAAAGCAATTTCGTAGCGGCAGGGGTCTCGTGAAAAAAATCACCGTGGTTTTATACCCCGAAACCCGAATTGCGAAGGGCTAATAAACGAGCATCGCGTGTGTCGTCGGGTACTTTTATAATAGCGGATTGTAAAGGTGTAAACGAAGGAACACGCGGGAAAATATAGCACTACTATCTCGAGTGTTCATCACGTCGTCTTATGGCGACCGTTTAACTCCATCATAAAGTCATCCCTTCTGGGTGTCGAAATTTAAACCCGAAGACTGACAGAGTTCGATGACCAGAATTCCTGGTATTACTTTAATGAACGCAAAGATTTGATGACCACGTGTTAAAGCTTCAAGATTTAATGACCACGTATGAAAGCTTCAAGATTCGATAACCACGTGTGAATATCACTTTTTAGTACCTATGATCCGAAATTTAAACTTCCTCAACATTCAATTTCACATACTGAATGCTGTCATATTAATAAAAGAGATCGAATTTAAAGTGGATTGTTGATTCGAATGAAATGGGACACAATTCTGATGGGGAATCCTGAAGTACTTGTACACCTAAGAAGTTCTGATCTAAACATTCTGTTGAATATTCAATTTTATATTTTGAATAGCAGTATCGTAATTAAGAGAGGTCAGATCTGAATTAGAAGACTATTCAATAATTTAAACTGTTAGATAATTTAATTATTGGGATATAATTTGAATAATGAACCTTAAGAATTTGTCTAGCTTTACTTGTTACATTTGCTATAATTTATTTCTGCTTTCTGTCCTCTTCTAGCAGTTTATAGTTGTCCTTTCAGCAATTTGAAATCGTGTTTTTAGTAATATAAAGATTTATCTTATACCCATGGAATATTTCCCTCTCGCAGAATGTATCGCCGAGTTCATGCAGAAATTATGACAACGATAGAGCGTAGAAAGCGTAGCTAAAAGCGGCGACCTAAAGTCGCGATCGTTGTAGAACATTATCTACGAGGATCAGCGATTAGAAGCAACTTTTATCGGTTATGCTAGGCTACGTAGTCATGGAATCCCGGAATTCCATGAGAATTCTTGTAATCCTAGAGATACGTCCCGTCCTTGAAAAAGGCTGGGCGCCTCTCGCTCAGGCGAGGTTGAGGTCACGAGTCTGCAATCAGAATCAAGGGAATTCGAGGTGTTTGAGGCGTTTCAACGACTCGTCATAGGAAATTTCTACTGATTAGAGATTCAATATTTCCAATTTATATTTTTATAGTTTGGAATTATGAATCAGTTGATTTTCCACGTTCGCAAATTTCGATTTTCGTATTTCTGAATTTGTAGATTTCTGGATTCTTATATTTGTAGATTTTGAAATTCCAAAATTTCTAGATTTCTGGATTTTTAAATTCCAAAATTCCAAAATTCCAAAATTCCAATATCCCTAAATCCCCAAACCGTCAAGTCCCCAAATCTCTACATTCTTAAAATCCCAGATGACCCATCTTTGACCTCCAAATTAGCAAAATTCCAAATTCCTATATCCCTAAATTGACATATGTATCTCGAAATTTCCCCATATCTCCTCTCCTCTCCAAATCCCCAAATCCCCAAATACCCAAATTTCCCAAATTTCTAATCTCCCAAAATTCAAAACAAAAAATTCGCATAACACCAAACAAAAAAACCGAATAAAATTTCCCAACAAAAATGTACTCCATAGCTAAAATACCAATATTATAGCTGAGTGCAACTCCGACAGCAATAGGGACTTTTTTCGAGTACCAAATGCTCAGTTCGCGTGATCCCCGACATACTAATCTTTCACTGCAACTGACTAACAAGCAACACTGGTATTTCGAGGCTCTTTATCGACGAAATCCCGGTCGAAACCACCACGGTGTCACCTTCGTTCATCACAGTCGCTGACCGCAGCGTGGTAAATCCTGGTAACTGCTTTTTATGTTGAATTTCCATATAGGGAGAACGCAATACGATGCGACATGGCGATCCACGATGACTGCAGAAAGGGTTATATACCTAACGTGCAGTCATCGATTCTCGAGCCTCCCTTCGAAGCGAAAAGGAGGATCCGGAGAAACATGAGAGAGGATCCTTTTTTGTGGCTACTGTTCCTTTGTTCCATCAATCTTCTGTTTGTTATTGACAAGCAAAATCGTATATATTTACTGTACGCACGTGTGATTGATAAGTACAATTTTTCGGCGATGTGAAGGATTTAGGGATGAATTAAGGGTTATTTGGAAACGAATTTTTATTTTGTTATATATCAAATTTATTTGGATATGTATTATAAAAGTCAAGGTATATAAAATTAAAAGCGACAAGGTACATAAAATTAAAAGTACAAAGTACAGAATATTGCATGATATGCAGACAATTATAAAGTTCAAGGTTTTAATATTTCAAGGTCTTAATCTTCATAAGTCACAAAACAATTTTAAGATACGAATGTACTAAATTATTGAAGCTTAAAAATTTTGAATTTTCATAATACCAAACTTCAAAAATTTCAATCTCAAAGTTCTGGAACACTAAAGTTCAAAAATTTGCAAGATCTAAATTTTCAAATTACTAAAATTCCAAAGTTCCAATATCTGAAAATCCCTAGATTCTAAAGATCGAATATCTCAAAATCCCTAGATGACAACGTTCCGATATCTCAAAGTCCCAAGATGGCAAAGTCCCAATACCTCAAAGTCCCTAGAACTCAAAGTTTAAATATCCCAATGTTCCTACATACCAAAGTCCTCACATCCTGTAATCATCACATCTCAATCCCCCTATCCTAAAATCCCTATGTTCCAAAGTCTCACACTTCCAAAATTCCAAACTTTCAAACTTCCAAATTTTTCAAAACTCTAAAGTTCTAAAATCCTAAATTCTCAAAGATCCAATGACCTCAAATCCCAACGTTTAAAAATTACTGAAACTCCTAAGGCCCAAAGTACCAAATTTCCAAAGTACTAAATTTCCAAAATTCCAAAATACTACCACATCCAAAATTCAGTAAATCCTAAAATTCCGAAAGGTCCACACGAGTCAACCATAACCAACCTTCATCATAACCTCTAAGACCACCCTTCCAACTTTTCGACGTACGTAAAATTTCCGTGTACACAGTCTTCTTATTTCTGGAACAGATTACACGTATGTATACACCCTTCATAACGAAAGGGTTAAGCCACCGAGCCAGCTGACTGGTCCAATCCGGTTGCAAACTCGTGAAAGCGTGTATCGCACCGCTGTCTTCATACTTCAACGTGGCGGCGGACATTAAAAGCGTGCATTAACCCGCTCTCGAGAGATCGTGCACGCACGGTGGCCAACGGCTGATATTAATAGGACACGTTCACGGTAGCTGTGACGTCGAACAGGAAACGATTTAGGCATTCCTTGCATCGGTGCTTGATACAATACAATGTTACCTTTCTTCGAATTACTGTCTCGATACACTGGTTTGCCAATCTTTTTAGGTTACGGTCACATTTCAACTTACTCGACTAACGCGTAAAACAAAACTAGTCACCGGTTCGTGACAGGCAATCGTTAACGCCATTGTTACAATGACAATTTCTTTGTTCGAAACTGTAACACGATCATGACGGCGAATTTTAATTGAACTTGTACGTGTCGGGTATGACGTTGATGTAGGGTGTTGATTACTTTGCTCTAGTTATTTCGAGTCGGCTCTTGCGAAGAAAATGGAGAACTTATGTTTCTTTTTTTATGCACAGATCGAATCTTGTTTAATTCTTTCTGAAATACTGTGACTTAACAACACAACTTCTTTGTTATGTATACATTTATTAATATAATGAATAAATTTATAGAAATTATAATTGTTCTAATGTGTATATACATTATACACATATCTAATGTGATATAATGTGATCGTACATTAACATTGTCATGAAAGTTTAATAAACAGGAGGATGATTGGACAGAAAGTATTAAAGTCATATGCTGATCAATTCCTAACTTTCCATGAATACATTGTGTGGAAAACATACGTGAGTATAAATGCATCCCAATGGACATCAAGCTATTTGTCAAATTTTTATATATTTTAACAAAATTTTTATAAATTTTATATCAGCATATGTAAAAAGAAAATGATTCCCAAGCTAGGGTCTTAATGTAGAGTAGCTAAAGTACAAAGTAGTACCATGATATTACAATTTAGGAACAAACCAAATTGAAGAAAATATATTGTGCTCATCATACACTGAAGATTCTGATCAAGAGCAATGTGTTCTGATCCAGAAGAATATGTTATAATCCAGAAGATGTTCTGATCCAGAAGAGTACATTTTAATCCAGAAGTATATATTCTGACCTACAATATTGCTCTGATCCAGAAGAATATATCTTGATCCAGAAGAATATATTGTGACCTACAACATAACTATGATCCAGAAGAAGAAGCGACGTAGAACTATATTTGTGAAAGTGAAGTGTTTAGTGAAGAGAGCAGGGTGGTCTAACCCCGTAACGAAGGTTAATCGATGATGCAATAAAGCGTTAAAAAAGAGAAGAAGGATGGCAAGAACGTAGCGTTTCTTGGCAATTATCACGAGGTTAAAACACCGGGTCTGTAAAGCGTGTGGGGTGATCGGTCGGGGTAGGTGGTGAAGGGGGGCAGAAAGGGGGGTCGGTTGGAAGGTGTAGCGCGTGCTGGAAATTACGGCGGCCACCGTCGATGACTAATGAGAAATTCACGCGGCCGCTAATGTACCGTATCGTTATCACCTTCCTCGAACGAGCCAGGTCCAGGTATCCGGCTGCGATTTACCTTACTGCCGGCCAGGAAGCGAGCCCCGCTCGAATCACGCCAGGTGAAAAACAGTCGTGGCAAGGTATCGTCTTGCGACCAGAAGAGGCCTCCAAACGAAACGCTGCGCCGACGGCAGCCACCGGCTTCTGCCAGCGAAACGGACAACAAAACACGCGAAGAGGGAAGAGGACGATCGAAAAAGCAACGAGAGGCTCGATTATCCGAGATAGCGTCCAACGGGATTATTTAAAACGGTCATTCGGGATATTTGCGCGGCACAGAATTATTCCGCCGCTTGGACGCGAACCTGCGCCCTGATACCAGCGGGGACCGATTCGTTTATTTATTTATTGGCTGGCTCAGAAGCTTATGTTGATATATAAAATGACATGGGGAAGTTAAGATGTGCTGGGATTGTTTTGCGAGATTGGTTATCTTAAAGTGGATTAATGTCGAAGTTATGGGGTCTTCGGAAATGTGGAGGATTTTCATGTGTGGGGTTCGGATTTAGGAGATTGGAAATTTAAGTTTCTGCAAATTTGTATTTTGGAGTTTGGACAATAGGAATCTTGGGACCTCAGAATTTAAGGTTATGCAATTTGACATTTTGGGATTTTACAATTTCTATTAGAACTTCTCGAAATTTAGAAATTGAAATGATGAGAATAATTGAGAATTAAAGAATTTGTAGAGTTAGTAAATTTTCGAATTCGAGGGCTAGGATTTCCTTAATGGAGGACTCGTTGCAAGGAGTGCAGAGTGCAAAGGGCACAGCGTGCAATGGGTAATCACGATATATTGTCCGCAGTTATAGGAGAAACGGCGCGTGATCGTGAACAATTCAAATCCCTATCTCGTGTATGAACACGCGGAACCGTGTACACTGCATATTGCTACACGGATTTAATTAATTCGTGATCGGTAGCCCGCGCACTCCGTGGATTCTTTATCTATCCTTCTATGATTGCGACCACCTCGTAATCGTTCTTTTAAGATTCCATCGAGCGTAACTTAAGAGTCCTCTCGTGTGGAATGTGCATTAATTATTCGTTATTTCTCTTGTGTAACGGAACGGATAATCCCCTAATCTCCAAATTTCCTGATTCTCAATTTTGTAAATTTGCAGGTCTTCAAATTTCCAAATTCTTAAATTCTCAGATTCCCAATTTGTCAAATTCTCAAATCCTTCAATTCCGAAAATTTAAGTCCTATAATTCCTAAATCCCCGTTACATATATTCCCATTTCCTAAATCCCTACTACCTAAACCCCTCATTTTCTAAATCCCCGTTACCTATATCCCCATTTCCTAAATCCCCGTTACCTATATCCCCACTTCTTAAATCCTCACTACCTAAACCCTCATTACTAAAATCCCAAATTCTCAAATTCTAAAACATTCTATTCTCCAAATTCTAAAATTACCTATTCCCTAAGTACTAAAATTTCCAAATCTCCACAATTTCCAATCTCTCGATCCCAAAACTTGCTAAACTTCAAATCCCCAAAATTCGAAAGCTTCCTAACCTAAAAATGATCATAGTATAATTTACGAAATCCGCAGAATTTTATGAAAAAGCACAAATTACTTGGAACGAAAAGATATCGAATGAAATTGTTGCACGAGGCTCGCCGGTTAATTACGAAACACAGTCGCCATTATTCCCGTGGCAAAGTGTTCCGTGGCTCGATCTCGAAACGCGACGTGCACTCCTGGCGAAATGAACTCTATTATGCTGTATTTACTTCTGGATCAGCGAAGTCACGATCAGCCAGCATATTCCGAGGCTGTCATCAAGTCACGGCAGGCGCTCGCCGAACGTTTTCACCGTGTTCGATTTATCACATCCGGTTGGTACACCCGGGACACCTGCATATACATATGTTGCATGCACGATTTCGTCCCGATGCGATGGTAAACGCGGCGCTGATTGTGATCGCGCTCGTGAAAGGAGCAATTTTTTTCATAATTATCGCGGTGAAAGAGAATTAAGATAAGGCCGGAGTCTAACTTCGTTAACACCTCGATTGCCATTCGGGTCGATGTTCATCGTCGTTGCGCATTTAACTTAACTGGATAATTAATTGCTCGAAATGAAAACGATTATACTGTTATATTGTTCGTTATCGTTGACTATGATATATCTTTTCGCTTTAATTTCATTCGGCCCGCGTTTATCTTTCGGTTGCTCGATATAGGTACTTTTTACTTTTTTATAATTGCCGGCGTGATTGCTTGCGTTGATTAAAATTTGAAATGCGCGAAATGATTGGAGGGTTACAGTAGGTACATTCTTAGGTTATTAGATCTGTAGATCAAATACAGATCTCTATATCCCTAGATATCTCTAAATTTCTGCAGACACCTTGATTTCAATATTTTTGGAATCCTCAGATTTCTCCACATCTTTATATTCCTATATCCTTGAAATTCCAAATCTCTACATCTGCATTTTCCAATTCCTAGATTTCCATATCTCTGATCCCCAGATCATAGTATCTGATCTCTGTGTTTTCCAAATCCCTATATCTGCAGATCCTTCTAACCTAACATCTCCAGATCCCTACATCCCCCATCTCAACGTATTCCGACCCCTACGTCCCTAGATCTCTTCATTCCAGATCCCTATATCCCTATGCCTATATCATCCTATTTCTATATCTTCCTACCCCTACGTCTCTACATCTCTGTATTTCCGGAACCCTCCAATTTATGTATTTCTATATATTATGTATCTATATTTCTGTATCCTGACTCCCATGTCCCCTACTCCCAATACCCCCAAATCTATAACCTCAAAAGAGCCATAAAATATTAACCTAAAAGGAACAACCTACCACTTGCTCGCCCAAACTTGCCAAGTGTCTTAACACTCTCAACCAACTGAGTACCCTAATACTATCAATAGCTCCACAACACTTGAAAGACTATACATCAGCAGTAAAAATTAATAACATTCCAATCATATAAACGTAACAAGTTTCCATTAATAAAAATACAGTAGCATTAGTTGTTGCTCTATCAGCCACTTCATTAACTCTCCATTAGCACTTGAATATTCGCGGTATGTACCCGTGTATATATAAGATATATAGAAGCCGATGATCACTTTCAGAGCAACGAACCACCACCTGCCGTCTCGAAAAGTTTCCTTTCCGGATACGACCGTGAATAGAAGGTGTTCTGGCCTCTTTATGCGGTTCGCTGGACCCCGGCCTCTTCCATCGAATGCATCTGAGATGCTGCCAGCCGATACGCTGCTCTCTGATAAGATTTATCTGACGGTGAACCGTTTTGTCGAGAGGCAACGTGAAAGGAAAACGAGAGAAACAAGAGGAGGGACGAGTTCTTCTTCGCCTGACGACCTTACAGAACCGGCCGAGCGATGGAAAAGCAATGAAAAGGCGAGTAGACGGTGTAATAAAAGGAGGCGGATTAATGGAACACTGTGTAAACTGCTCCCAATTTGAACGGAGCGAAATGAACCAACCATTTTCATTCCATCTTCTTTTTTCCCCGTGATACATATTGAATTAATCCTCTTTGCATCTCTTCTACGCGTCTTTTACTGTCGTACCGAGTTTAAGATATATGCACCCACACTTTTTATTGCATACTTTCAAACTTTGTACTCATATATTCTGTTGTTGATTGTTTCTTTGTAATTGATGGGTGTGGAAAATAAGTAGTTCAAAGCCTGTTTCAAATTTGTTTAAATCAGCTTCTAAAATCTTCAGGACACATGAGCTACGTATGTTGCATCTATCAAGATACTCCCTACGTCAAGGTTAAATGTCAACCTATGTCAAGGTTAACTACATTTCCGTAGCAAAGACATAGCAAATATTTTCATATCGTTCTAACATTGTCCCAATGTGTACGTGAGGGGTAATTTAATGATTAATCAATTCTACCCGACGAACTGCCTTAAAAATGGACACCGTACATCATCCAATATTACTTCACCAACATCAGAAGTAATGCATATTCAATTTGTTACTCGAGAATACCAAGAAACGTGAAATCATGAAAAGGCTGTAGCATCGGAGTCCATCGATCAGAAAGTGGCACCCAATGGACACAGCTAGAGCGCCCAAGGGTCCACGAATGGGAGCAGTCTCGCCGCATGGCAGCAAGGATTCCCAGAAATTTCGTGCCTCGATAAGTTTTCGTCAACCGCAAGCAGGATGCGTGTAAGAATGTTCGCCATTGGCTCTCCTCGTTCGTGATCCTCTCTTTCTCTCGGTCTCCCTCTCCCCTTTACCCTGCCTTTTGCTACGGGTTTTGCGGTCGAACTCCGGTCAAGTTACCGGTGCACCGGCAGCTAACCTCTCGCTGGATTAATTCGAGATCGAGACTTGGGTGTGCCCAACGCGTCTCCCATTCTGCACGCAACCCCGAGGTCGCGCTATCGGGCCTCTATCGTCCAAATATTTACGATCCGCTCGCGAGGCCGCTTTATGACGGTAAATTTCATCCGCGACACGCCGTAAACAGCCTAGCCGACCGCCGGCCATTTTGCTCTCTTTGCAATGGTTTATCGCTTTAGCGGACGTGTCAGACTCGCCGTAGCTTTGATGGACGTCTATGGGTTTTCTGGGATACGTTGGTCTGCGCTTAGGACATCATAATTAGGATTCTACGGTGAATGTTGGTATTTGGGTGCTTAACTTTTTGAGATCCATATTTGATGATTTAGGTACTTGGTCAGCTGGACATTTGGGGATTTAGGAATTTCGTTAAGTAGACATTTGGAAATGAACTTTAACAAAGTTAAAATTTGATAATTTAGAAATCTAAGTCGGAATCTAAGTGGGAACTTTGATAACTTAAAAATTTGAGATGTTGGAAATTGGATAACTTAGAAATTTAAAAATTCGGTGACTTGAAAATTATAATTTTAAAAACTTGTCAATGAAATTGAACACCTATCTACCTACTTGCACCATCAACTGCATAAAATATCAAAATAAAGCTCATCCAACGATAATCCGTGTCCGCAACACTTTCACCGAGATTACAGCAGTCCAAAGATTTCATCTATCACTTTCTCCAAAACAAAGCAAGACAAGTAGCAGCAAGAGTTAAAAATGGTTAAACGAGTACAGCTCACGTGACCAGCGAACATTATCCTATCACATCTTCACTTATCACCTTGTTTCTCGAATTTCGTGTCATTTGCGCGTACAACCAGCTGCATAATGGGTCCGCAAATTGTTTCTCATCCAGCAACATTCACCGGCCAAAGAAAGCAAGATCAATCTTCCTCGAAATTCTCGCGAATCCTACGAGAGATTCAGTAACTACCCAAACTGTGGCCGCTAAATGAAGATTTATAGGGAGACTGTTATTCGCACGCCACACCACACCACACCACTTTCAGTCTCGTGGCACGCAACTCACACACCGGTCGTTAAGTCACAGATACTAGGGACACCGGTGTCCCTTTCGTGAGCATCTAGCGTGTTCGCGATTCGTATGCAGAGTGCATGTACAGTCAACAACAAATCTGTCTGCTATACGAATTGCCTATAAAATACACGAGAATTAAAACGCGCTGACCAAAGAAAATTTTCCAAACTTTTCGGAAGATTTTCTGACAACTTTTAGGAGTTTATTTGCTGATGGATTAAGAATTGGGGATTCATTTGGGGACGTAGGAATTTGGTGATGTGGAGATTTGGGAGATTCGGGATTTCAAGATATAGGAATTTGAATGTCTAGAAATTTGAGGATCTAGAAATTTGAAGGTCTGGGAATATAAGGACATAGGAATCTTAAGATGTGGAGATTTGTGGGTGTAGAAAGTTACATAGGTATTTGGAGATTTTGGGATTTGGAGATCTAGAGATATGGGGATATTGAGATTTAATGGCCTAGGAATTTGGGGATCTGGGTAATTGGAAGCCTAGGAATTTGGGGATATAGGTATTTGGGAATCTACAGAATTGGGATCCTAGGAATAGACATAGGGTGTTTCGAACATGCGAATTTGGGGATCTCGGGATGAGCCTAGGGATTCATAGACGTAGGAATTTGGAGATCTAGGGAATTGAGAGCTTAGGAATTTATAGATATAGATTTGTAGACATTTTAGAGATCTAGGAATTTGGGATGCTACGAAGATCTAGTCATTTGGAAACGCGAAAAATTTGATAATTTAGAAATCTAAAATTATATAGAAATGTTTTTAGGTAGAAAATGAACGTTGCACGCGAATGTACCGATTACACCGGGCACAGTGAAAAAAATAAAAGGGAATTGGGCATCCAGGTCGAAAGCACGGTTGCAATTGGTCGCGATTTTGTCGACGATACCGGACCCGATATTTATGAGTGCAGCCCTTTGAGAATCGACCGGGCTACATTCTGGCTGTTCGCAATAATGAATTACGAGCCCGGGTATTATTATAAATTATTATTGGCCCGATACATTGTCTCGAGGGATACGAAATGAAAAATCGTCGGGGATATTGAACTGGATTCGATTGCTGTTGCTGCAGTTTGTTGCTACCGAATGGTAGAGGTTAATTAATGAAGACTACTTTCATTCGTGAGGATCGCCTTTGTGAAAGGTGCATTCCAGTGTAAAAGGTATGTGGTAAAAGTAAATTATGAAATGGCTGTAGGCAGATCAAATAATTACTATAGATTGTTCGAATAATTATTGCAAAGAAGCATGAAAATCATGTGTGTAAATTTCAAAGGTGTACCTAAATTCTTAAATCCCTATATTCCAGTTAGGTTAAAGTTAATCTATAACTTTGAATGGACATTTTCTTCTAAATGTCTTCGATATGATTTCAATATAATTTCCTATACCATTTATTTTATATATGAGATTTCAGAAAGTATTTAATAAAAAGATGATTCAAAAGAAAATCGAAAAGAGGTAAAATGCATTCATCAACAAAATAACATCGAAACATATATTACCTACAGAAAACAAATAACAGTGTACCAATTTATTTTGCACTATTCATTCATTCTTTCATACTATTTTAATTTTATAACCGATATACATTTAATGTTGCGCAAATGTAGAGTTAATAAAATAGAAACAAGGTTATCAATAACACTGGAAGGACAGTATACCTTCAAATTTAAAAGTTGTAACTCGTAAACTTGTATTTTTAAAAGATCAGATTTTATGGTACGAAAGATTGACACTTCTGGTATCTGGAACAACTTATGTCAAGAACACCCAACATGAAAATGTACGCGAGTAAATACAACGTCTCAGCCAATCATGTATCGTTATTAAGTCACTAAAACCTTGTAAAATATTGAAGCAAGCTAATTCTATTAACATAAACCTTTCTAACACCTTAAGATCAGTATGCTAATGCCACTGATTTATGGGAAAAAGTAGCTGGGACGTGTGATTATTCTACACGCAACGGAAAATTAGTTGGGTCAACTGATTCTATCTACATCTTTCTTGATTGATCGCACAACCACTTAAGCTGCTTACACCTGCGTTTTGTTGCAAAATTGTGAGAAAGTGACAATTACTATGATGCAATCACACTGTTCTCTTTTAAGAAAACGTAATTTTTTTAATCTCTGAGGTGTTCTTTATGAGACGGCTTGAAAATATTCAGTTTTATTTTTATGTACTTGGACAAATGATATTGGAAATGTTTTTGAGAAATGTGAGGTGGATTAGGGGAATTTTGCGACGCCAACGGTTAGCGCGTGAACTAATAAAAATGGCCGACGTTTCTAACCCATCAAGCCTTATTTTTTGTCAAAAGGGGAGATTCCCAAATATACAGCCATGCAAGTTTCTGACAAACAATCAGAAAACGAGGCAAACAGGACAAATTCTTCAAATTAGAAAGAGAAGTGAATTATATACGAATGAACAATGGACGAGTAGCACCCATGTACGAATGAACAATCGATCGTAGGAGCAGGAAATAATTATTATAGAATAAACAGTAAGCTAGCCGTAGGTAAATTCTTACTGAATAACGATAGAAATTGAAGGAACGATCAAAAAAGTGTCCAGTCAACAGTCGATTACGAACATAGTAAAAATGCTGACCCAAGCACTGAATTATAGTCGTCGATAACCCCCTAGAACACCGACACGTGTCATTAGCCGCTATCGAACGGATATTAGAAATTCACGCATTTCGTAATATTTGTTCCACGAGCCGATAGTTTCGTCGGCATCTTGCCGGACTTTTAGCAACCGTGTAACGTAGTCGGATAGCTCGAAAGTTTGAAATATCGAGTCGGATTGCGGTATTAGATACGGCTAATTGAATAGCTGGGAAGTTTTCACGTAACTCGGGTTACCACGAGTCCCGAGCATTATTTATGATGTACTTAACGCTTTTTCGTGTGATTAATAATATGCGTGCCGGTGTGCACAGTGGTGTGCATTACACTTTGCCCGCCGATGATTTACCGGGTAATATTTATTATTGCGTAAGCCACGTCAGTAGAATTGTAATCCCCGGTTTAAATGATCTTTCATGTAGTCACTGTACCTGACTGTTTTTCTTTTCGTCGCTTTTTATTTACAATGAGCGATTCAGTCATTTTGCGCAATGCGAACTCGATCGTTCAAGATTTATACGATCGTATTTCATTTGGGCTTTTGTGCGCAGGCGAATAATAAATTTTGCGCTTCGATTGAATATGAGTTTAATCGTTTTCCTGTAATCGCACTTTTGAAACGTATTAGGAGCCGG
Source organism: Megachile lagopoda (assembly GCA_036983795.1). Classification (NCBI taxonomy): domain Eukaryota; kingdom Metazoa; phylum Arthropoda; class Insecta; order Hymenoptera; family Megachilidae; genus Megachile; species Megachile lagopoda. The sequence goes on along the minus strand of CM072797.1, from coordinate 6,109,765 downwards.
TACATGAGTCGATGATTATTGCCCTGTTACATTCGAGAGTTAACTAATTTGCTGTCTACTATACTTGTTACAAAATCTCAATCAAGTTGTATTTTCAAGACATAATCATAATCATGTTCATTTTTTGAACATCAATGAATTTCTTCGTTCGAACAATTTTTTAATGAAGAAATTTTGAAGTGGCACTTTTAGACATCTTCTGTAGTAAATTTCAAATATGTGGACTTGTAAGATTGTACATCTGTAAACCTGCAAACATACCAACTTCAAAACTTGCAGACTTACAAAGTTGTTAACTTGTAAAATAATAACCCTGCAAACTTCTAAACTTGTCAACTTGTCAACTTATAAACTAATAAACTTGCAAACCTGCAAACTTGAAAACCTACAAACTTGCAAACTTACAAACTTGTAGAATAGTAAACTTGCTGTAACAAACATGTGAATGTACGAATTAAAAAATCGGAAAATCTGAGAATCTGTAAATCTAAAAATCTAAAAATCTAAAAATCTAAAAACCTGAAAGCCTGAAAATCTGAAATCTGGAAATGTGAGAATCTAAAAGTGTAAAAATCTGAAAATGTAGAATCACTCAAAGAATAATGCTGAAATTAACTAGCGATGTACTTTCATTCTCTAAGCATCACCGAAGCGATAGGATTAACCTAACCTGTTTAACAAATACCTCACTCATTCTCATCGCTCAAAGCATCGTTCAAGTTTGACGCAGAAGAACACCACACTACAAGTCGTCTTTAATTAGCAATTAAATCCATTACACCGTAGAGTCCGAGCGGAAGCAATCACCGTTCTGTCGAAGCCCAGAGATGAGAAATATCAAGACAAGGGATCATCTCGTTTTCGATCTGGCCGCAACGAGGCCTTGAAGAAGGCCCTCTGTTCGATTTTTCTTTTCGCTCAGCGAGATACGAGGATGCAGCGTAAGCGCTATGACGTATCTACCATCGGTAATTATTGCTGATTAACGACTGGCTGACCCGTTATCTCTCGATCACGAGGTACGAGGTATTCGATAGCTTCGATCAGGCCTGAAATTCGTTTGTACGAACTTGTCAAGCGACACACAATATCTTGAATAGATTCTTTAAGTGACCGGCGACGACAGAAATAAATTTTCAATGGTATTCAATGAATGGATTTTATTGGTACGATTGCTGATCGCAATTATCGATCATTCTGCGGCCCGAGATTACCACGCTCAATGAAATTAAGTGGCTTCAGGGTCAACAGGGATGAAAACATTTATACTGTGCTTGGAACAGAGTTGTGGTATGATGAATGAATTCAGAATCGTCTTTTCGATGAATTTAAATAAACAAATTCTTTTTTATTCTAATATCACTTTGTTTTAATCATTCTTCATTTTTGTAGTTACAATTTTTTTTTGGCTTTAAATAATTTAATCCAAGTTAGTTAAGGTTTTAAATTTTTTAATTCTGTATGCTGTAAATTAAGTCTTTCCTTAAATGTAAAAATTACAACTTAACTATTTACAATCTTACTGTATATAATACTATAGTCGATCTGTGTTCTTAAATTTTATTCAGCATCTAACAATATGGAATACCTCGAATCACAATGGTAATTCAAAGCATATGCTCCATACTCGATAAACAGAAATAAAGGACACAATCTCAATAAAGGGTCTTACAAACCGAACTCCAGAATAGAATTTTGAAATTCACCTTCGAGCTGTTATCAGAAACCTTCAAGACCGTGACAATTAAAAAAACGCGAGGTCGACAATGGCCACACATCGGCCAATAAGAGAGCATGAACTAGCACAATATATTCTACTTTCCTCAACAAGTACATCATCCATCATTCAACCGGCGGACATTCACCAACAGATCGAACCTTTGATGGATCAACAGTCAATGTAGACCGTTGAAGGCTAAGAAAGTTATTAAATAATTATGGTAAGCAACGAAGTAGCCGAAGAAATTGCGGTCTGACAGTAATCCTCGTAAAGAACGAGCAACAACGTGGCAGTCTCTTCTTGGTCGTCATCGCCTCCATGATCGATCAGCCTTGACAAACTGGTGTCCGCCTTATAACGGCCCTAATCTCTTTCTATCAGAAGGGTGCACGGGGAGGGGAATTAAAGTGGGCATCTCCCCCCACCTACGTGGATGTAAGTAATCACGTCGGGGCTTGATAGTCGCGAGGAACTCGTTGAAGAAGAGGCTGACGAGGCGAGAGGAGGGCAAAAAGAAGAAGCTCGAAGAAATGCGGCCAAGAGAGAAGGCTGGTGAAAAAGGAAAGAGTTGGAGTGCAACTCTTCGTCGACAAAGAGACGGTTAGAAGTCTATGATAGAACTTTTTGGGGATTTTTTAGGGAAATGCTGTGCTAGGGTGGAATGGAAGAATATGTGTCAGAAATTGATTCTAGTTTAATAGATTGATGACTATTGTACTATTATAGTAGTAATATAAGTAGTAATATCATACTATTATTGCTAATAGTAATAATAGTAGTAGTAGTATAGTATTGTTATGGTAGCATGCTATTGTTATGGTATTCGTTATTATTACGGTATTATAATTCCACTGTAATGCTAGGTGTGGCAATCTAACACGTGGTGATATAACCCATACCCATGCAGTACATGGCTATTTAACGCGTAGCAAACTAAACGCGTTATGGTCTAAAACATAGTGACCTAATGCGTGGCAATCTAACGAGTGGTAATTTAACGCGTGGCAATGGAACTTGTGATAATTTCACGCGTCGTGATCTAACGCGTGGATACCTAGTGTGAGGAAATACAGAGCGTAGAAAACTAACGTGTGGCGACATAACGCGAGGTGATATAACAAGTAGGAATGCATTATTTGACCATATAACGCGTTGTAATTCAACCCATGGCGACGTAACACGTGGTTATCTAATACATGGTGATACAACGCGTGGCAATATAACAAGTTATGTGCCAATCTAACGCGTAGTAATCCAACCCATGGTGACGTAACGCATGATAATCTAATACGCGGTGATACAACGCGTGGCGATGTAACGCGCGGTAATATAACGTCCATGCAATCCAAGACTGTCTAACGCGCAATAATTTAACGCGATCTAAAACATAGTGACTTAATGCCTGATAATCTAACTCGTGATAATTTCACGCGTGGCAATCTAGCAAGTGGCAATTCAACGCGTGTCAATCTAACGACTGGTGATCCAATGCGTGATAATTCAGCACGTAATGTTCACGCGGTGATCTAACGGGTGACCCACAAATCTCTTCACCATATGGCAATATATAACATGGCGATATAGCACATAGCCGGCGATGCACTCCTCGCAGTTCGCTTCCCATTAACCGATAAGACCCATCACGTATATAATCACTAAACAAGTCATTAAAAAAGTGTTGTTCGATGGAAAAAAAAATACAAGATACCATCGCGCGTTTTCCAGACCGGTTTGTACGCACATACCGGATCGTTTGGCAAAGGTAGAACGCATTGGTCCGGATTTTCAAGGATCCCAACCTTCTTTTTCTGCAATTATCGAGATCATTTTCAGCGTAACCGTGCGTGCCACAGAAAGCCCGTGGATCCCTCTTGCGCTCCTCGAGCGATCGTTGCCACGAGATTTCCGGTATAATAGTTTCAGAGGAGCGGTTTGATCGTCGTTCGAGAAGACAACTTTTTGCCATATTGGTTCTTCCAGCCGTTTTAGCGAGTGCTGGTAGTTAACTTTCTGCCCAGGTGATCGAGCGACACGGTCCACGTGCCACGTGTTCGGGCTAATGCCTGAAATGCTTCCCGTTGATTGTAAGCCGGCCTGTCGTGTATTCCACGCGGTCGGCTAAGAAAATGCTGCTCGTTTACTGAATCTCCCTGCCTCGTGATAACGGTCTTCACGGTCCAAGATGGAACGCGCGCGTTCCTGGCTTCTGATCATGCTTTTTCCGCGACACGATCACCGTTGATGAAACGTTTCCTAGAATGATTTCGATGCACGCGAGAAACTATTCGGAGATTGATGGATGTTTCTGCTTATTGATTTTTTGTTCTTTATACGCGTTATATTACCACCCGTTAGACTCCAGTTGTCACACGCTTCTAAATTACTTGTTTACCTATGCGGTGTATCACGCGTTCAATCATCGTGCGTTTAATAGCCACTCGTTATATTGCTACACTCTTGTCCTTGTGACTCTTTGTCAAGTTTCAATTTTGCAAATCAGATAGTAACAAGTGAATTTTGTCAAGTTGTGTCAGATACTAATAAGCAAGATCCAACAAGTTTCATGAGATATCAAGTAAGATTTAATAAATTTTATGACATACTAATAAGTCTTATCAAGTTTTATCAGACGTTAAATAAATTTGACCAAGTTGAATAAGTATTAACAAGTCTCACCGGCTACTAATAAGAATCTGATAAAAAAGATGCAAATGAAGTAATAAAAATGCGAAGGAATTGAACACAAGCGAATATATGAAAACTGTGAGAATACCTTGCATAATGCAATATGTATTCGTTAAAAATCCGATGACAACGCCTTTCAATTATCTCCGCAAGATACGAGCACATTGAATGCAAAATGATTGACGCTAATGTGGAGTGCGTTAACATCAGCATGCTCGGGGGAATGAATCTTCAGTTAAGAGAACGTTGCATCACGAAAATATGGCGACATTTAAATGCTATAAAAAATGCCTTTACGACTTATGGAAATGAAATGCTCGTATAATGGGAGCAACGTGAAACTTTGTTTCGTGGTTTAATTCAGAATTTCGGCGGATCCTGTTTCGACGTCGTCACTCGTTTATTCATGAGATTTTCTGCAATTTAGAACACGCGTACGAGGCTATAAAATTTCCGACTCGTTTTCTTTACGAAGCAGATACGTAAACTTGCATCTTACACGATGCAGGAAGAGTTACCGATCTTTCGCAAACTTGAGAATGTTGACGAACTTCATGGTCAAACATTTGAAATGTTACATTACAAATTGTGTTACGATTATAGTTGTTGCAAAACAACAAATCTTCAACAACTACAAAATTACAAATCTTCAGAAACTACCAAACCTTCAAAACCTACAAAATTACAAGACTACAGATCTTTAAATTTAGTAGCAACGATACAGACAACAAAAACATTCGCAAAACCGATCTCTAAGTACTCTAAATGTGTAATAGAATTTTATAGAGTGTGGTGGTTGATAAAAAGTAGATAGAGATATGAAAGAACAAAGAGTATTCGGGTTGTAGTTCCACGAAAAAAGATCTGGTCGCGGGTCGTTCAACGATCTCGCCTTGCCCCGAAATCGGTAAGGTCTGATCGAGAAGAGAAAGTGTACAAGACGGGCGCAAGGAGATAAGAGGCCACCGGCCAGAACGTTTGACGCGGCGAGCCTAATTGCGATCTCTCGATCGCGACCGTCGCCAAACAAGGAAATCGCCACTGTCTTATTGCCTCCTGATGCCTTTGCCTGACCCTCCAATACATGCGCTTAACACGCGTCACTTGCAGAAAACGATTTCGCGATGCCAATTTCGCACGCTCTTTACGATTGCACGCTTCAGATTTCAACTACAGGCTCGTTCAAAATCGGTATTTACTTTAATACGAATACCACGCTGTTTAAGTATTTTCTAACGCGTCAAATTTGTACATCTGATAATTTTCTATTTTGTCGCTTTTAATAATAAGATAATTCACCGATCTGTAGTTTATCTTTAGGGATTTGAATGTCTGAGATGGGTTCAGTACTGAGGGACTTTGGGATTTTGGGATTTAGGGATGCGACAATTTGATCGAGGGTTTAGGAATTTGGGGTGGTAGGTACTTGGAGGTATCGGAATATGGGAATCTCAAGATCTGGGGTTTAGAAATTTGGAGACATAGGCATTTCCGTAACTGTAACTCTCCAAATACCTATGAGTTATGGAAATCTAGGAATCGTGGATCTAGCAATTTGGAGACATATGTACATATTTAGAGACCTAGAAATTTGTAGACACAGGTATTTGAGGATTTGGAGATTTAGACATATGGGAATCTACAAATTTCGTGAACAGACTTAAATATATTTTTCAGCTGTTCATTTACTGCAATCGTGCACCTGTTACTCTCCAATCATACGTGTTAATTGCGTATCTGCCCCATTAAAGCAAACTCCACATACTCAGCCTAAATCACGTACCCAAAAGCCCTCTAATCATTCGAGACTAATTAGCGGCAATAATCAAGGATCTACCATACAATAGATGCATCCCGCGACGAAGATAAGGGGCTCACTCATTGGTCGATAATTGGAGACAATTACCCCACGGTTCTTAACCGCGATCATATCTTCCGATCGGACAAATGAAAACGCGTAGTCCCCGATCTCGAATTCCCGAAAGCTCTCTGATCGTCCGCGTGGTTGCGCGTAGCCGGGTAATTGCCGGTGTCCGGATAACAAAAGCGTGTCAATAATTAATCGAGCGGGTGAAGCGGAGATTAATCAATTTGGTTAACGCCACGGCGAGCGTGCTGCATCGTCGAGAGGCCACGTCTCGGCTTGTGTGTTAAAAAGAGGCCGAGCTCTCCTCGCCCCCTCCCTCGTTCTATGTCTCGCCTCCGTAAACCTCGGTTCCAGCTCGTGTTAATTAACCCCATTGAGATCCCAGTTAAGATATCATTGTTCCGCGGCGAGTTCGCGTTTCGACGAGAAACAAAATCGTCACGGAGTACCTGTACTCTCCACCTTGTTGCAACGGGGACCGAATAAATCTCGGCCGGCCAAGAGGGGCCGACTAATTTTTAAGATCTAGATTTTCAATTGTAATTGCCGCGCCTGCCGGCCAATAAATCCTCGATCTACCGCTGCTTCCTGTCGGTGAAAACGTGGGTCGACGTCGACTTTGCTTCTTCCTTTTTCGCATTGTACTCGCGCCAATTCGATACGGATTTTCGGGACGTTCTTTCAATAAGTTATTTTTAACATTCGCAACAAATTTTGGACGCTACAAATTTTATACACTTTCGAATCTTTTAATATTTCATTGGTCTTGACGGAAGTTTAATTTATCCTCGCGTTATATCGGTTTATATCAGAAACGCTTTATATCAGAAAAGTTAAATAATCTGCATTATACACCTACACATTACATCACCATGTTCGCATTAATTCACCGCGCATATCGCCGCAAGTTAAATCGTCACCCATTGGCCAAGAAAGAAGAAGAGCAAAATTCATCGGTTTCCCGTAGCGAGGTCAATAAATACAACGAAACAAACTGCATCCTTTGTGCCGAAATAATTATCCTGCGTGCTCCTCTTTCAGAGGACAGTCCTGCCGGCGTGCGTGTTGCAATATATAAAACAGCGGCGTTTCGTGCAGCGACCAGAGCTCTGGGTGTATGTATGTCTTTGCCGAGCAGAAGAAGAAGCAGCGGGATAAAAAGACAGGCGAAAGGTGTAGGAGGGAGAGGAAGAGGCAGAAGAGATGCTGAAGAAGGCACGGGTCATGCAACAACAGGAAGGTTAGTTGCTCGGGGCGGCGACAAGCGAGCGAACACCATCTTGCCACGGCACTTACATACGTAACCGGCTCTCATAATAATTTCAGCGAGCCACGAGGGAGCCAGGACGACGTTAACCCGCGTTTCCTGGAAGCTCGTCCTTTTCGCCCTAAGAGAAAAGCTTTTCGTGACTTTATTATCCGATATCACAAAGTGGTACCATACTCGCGCTTAAGGACTCGACCGCTTTGGTCAATCTCGTCATCCATCGTTTCTAGGGATCCTAACTTTCACGATTTTACTCTTTCGACAATTTTCGACTGTGCATTTTACACATTTTTTCATTTGTTCTCAATATAATGTATTGGTTCTTAGTGTAAAGGCATTCGTAGAATGTTCAAATGTATAGTTAGATCCTATATTACTAGATTAGTGTATTACATACTGGTACTTTTAGATCGCTATTTAGATGTTTTAAATCTTGTCTTTATGTGCCCCTATATTTATAAATCCTCAAATCCCTATTTGATGTTCCTGTATCTTCACATCCCAATATTTCTCCATACCTACATTTCACTTTCACCATACACCTCTGTGCCTATATCCCTTTATTCCTACAATATTTCTTATCCCTGTATCTAAATATTCCTCGGTCCCTAGATCCCTATACCCCAGATCTCTCTATCTACTCCTAAATCCCTATATCCTTGCGTATCTCTAGATACTCATACACTTGGATCCCCATATCCTTTCATATCTCTGAATCCTCTAACACCTGAACCTCTATATCCCTGGATTCCCGTATCCCTAAATTGCCCTGTTCCTAGATTTCCATATCTCGCTATATTTCTGTAACCTTGAACGCCCCTACGCCTAGATCCCTGTACCCTAATTTGATCTTCCGAAATCGTATCTAAATTTGATGGTACAGTATAGATTTTTCCGCAGAATAAAATATGTATTTTTACGCGTCCCCTTTCTTTCTATACACACGGCGTATCATTACTTTAATGCATCGTTGCTGCTCGCAAGCAGAAACGAGAGAATCGAAATCGTGTTGATCGTCGGTGGTAACGGAGTAGGTTACTAATGGTGGGCTTGCTGGGTCGGTGGGTTGGTAGACTGGGTTGGGCTTCTTAGAGGTCCTCCGAGGTCAGCTGTACGAGGAGGATATGGTTGCCCAAGGCACCGATGACATCGACCAGCGAATAACCAGGCTCGAGAGAGCCTCGAACAACCACATCGATCCAGCCCAGCTTCTCTTCAATGAAATATTCCCGAATAATGTGCTGGCGTACACCTCCAATGCGAAGTAATATCTGTTCTTAGCAATTTTCCTTCCTTTTCGAGATCTTTACTGGATCTCACCTCTACCTCTTTCATTTTCAGTCATTTATTGCATCTTCTTCTTACCTTCTGTCGTATCAGGGTTATTTAATCTTGGCGTCTTTCAGCATTTGTCAAATTCATGCTGTACTTTCTCTTTTCTCTTCTTTTATTCATATTGTTTCTGATTTTAATATTTCGACTGATTTCTCTAATATTATTTGTCTGGTACTGTTTTATTTTATACATTTTTATTATATTACAAAATCACTCTCAATCATAAGAGAAATTTCTACCAAATAAAGATTAATATTTACAGTAATTGCAAACAAGTCGTATGTCATGAAACTTTGATACATGATACTTTATAGGGGTTAAGTCCTTAGACGTTACTTTTACTTGCACTGCTGACAAGTTGGCAGTCACAAACTAACCTTCCAGATCTTTACCTTTCAAGATCCTTACCAGATCTTCATCTGTAGTAATATAGAGCAATACTTATTTCAAAATTAACCAATATTTATAAGATCGAATAAAAAGAATGAAGAATTAAGCTATTAAATTATCGATCAAATTTCATATTGTGAAAACGGTGAGTGAACTTAATCCAAAGATTCGACAGACGATCTCGAGGAGATAACGAAAGTATAATAATAAAGGATTCCGGTCTGGTGTTTCCAAAATAAGCCAGCCATTCGATTATCTTCCTTCACGAACGCCATTACCGCCAGTCGTAATGGAAAAGCAAAAATACAACACGACCGACCAGGCTACCGGATCGAAATACCAAGTGACGTTACGTTTCTTCACAAGCAGTGCACGTAAACGTATAATTTTGGGAATGATGTGGTCGTTGGTAAAAAATCTCGTTGACAGACGCTTTTTATTTCCTCCAGTTTCTGCCATAAAGGAATTTAATAATTATTTTAATAAGCATACTCCACGATACTGGGTTTACAAGGTCTTTTAATTGTGACATTTTATTGGAGTTCTCAAATTGTTATAATTAGATCGTGAATTTTTTAAATTTTCAAGTTTGTAAATTCATAAATCCCTTAATTCTCGAATTCTAAATTCTAAAATTCCCTAGTCTTTAAATTTTACAAATGTTCAAATTTCCATATCCTTAAATTCCCCACATCTTCAACTTCCCAAATTCACAATTTTTTATATTCAAAATCTTCAAATCCACAAATATCTCTATAGGGGTATCCCTAAGGACCCCTAAGTACCTTAGATTCTCAAATTTCCACATCCCTAAATTCTCCAGATTCTCAAGTTTCCACGTCCCTAAATTCCCCAAGTTCTCAAACTTCCACATCCCTAAATTTCCCAAGCTTTCAAGTTTCCAAATCCTTAAATTCCCCAAGTTCTCAAACTTCCATATTCCTAAATTCCCCAAGTTCCCAAACTGTCGAATTCCTAAAAGCCACAAATTCTCACATCCTCAAATTCCTAAATCTCGAAAGAAGAAAGTTTATAAATCATCAGATCAATTACCGATCAGAAATCACCGACCAGAATCCACATCCCGCAAATCGTCGTTTTCCCTAGAACTAGACATGTACCAAGTTATCGAGCGCAAACTATCCATCATTCCCGCAGAACTATTCAGCGAACGAAATCGATCATCGTTCAGGCTCGGTTCGAGCGTCGAATTAATTAAAACTTGAAGGCATAATTTCCATGAAATGACCGTTTTGTAGTAAGCAAGTGGGTTTTCGTTAATAAACGCAGGAAATATTAATAAATCCGGCGGGTAGAAGATGTCTTAATTACCTATGCAGGAACGGGTGAAAAGGAACTGGTGTCCAAAGAGGCTCGATGGGCGAGAAGTAGTAAAACTTGATTTCACGATTTCGCATAAATTATCGGGAAGGGTATCTCGCGCGAGCAGCTACGTGGCGATGGCAGAGAGAAAGGCCGCGAGAGAAGCCACAGGAAAGGGAAATATTAATAATTCCATTCAAGAGATGTCCGACGTATCTCACGTCTTTATCCGCGCGGAATTTGATAGCTCCGGGGAAGACTATATCTGCGGACATACTTTTTTCCTGCCAGCACTCCAAACAACTTCCCTCGTCCCAACCCTCTTCTTGAAACCATAAGATAATTCTTATCCCTTACATGTCTCTTCTTTATTTTCTTACTTTCCTTTCTACAATTATCAACAGCGAAACCACTGCGTACAGGATTATAGCGGGGAGTCAGTAAGCAAGTGTGCAGTTTGGGCTGTTGAAGAGAATTTAGGTATTTGGAAATGTGACTATATGACAATGTGACCATGTGACAATGTGACTATATGACAATGTGACTATGTGACTGTGTGACTATGTGACTATATGACATTTCGGTAATTTAGAAATTTGGGTTTCCACAAATCCAAAACCTCAGGTATTCATTATTAGTACATTCAACAATTTGACACCCAAAATTTACAATAACTTAATAATTTACTTTCACATTCACCAATCAGTAACACTTCCATATTGCTCCACCATACCCACATAAACCACATCAATTTTTTATGACTTAAAATGAAACTCTCAATGATCCAATATTTTGTGAATCTAATCACATACAAAGTACAATCTCCCATTAATAAACTTTTCCAATACAATTTTCATCCACCATTTTTCTGACCTAACCTCTCAGATATAAAGAGTATTATTTCAAAACTTTTACAATGAAATTTATGATTTCGCAAATCCATCAAATCCCTCATATATAAAGCGCATATATTTCCCTATTTATAAACCCTGTACATTTACTCGAATGATCTTTCGCGATTACCATCAGCAGATAATTCCTCGCAAATCCCTATCCCGGATTTTCTGTAGGCCACTTAAGGCAGATAACAGGATGCAGAATATTAATCATTTCCATTCACCCGATATCCTCAATCGTTTCATTGAAGCTGGCGTGCACGTCCGTTGGTCGATCGAGCCGGTAATAAAATTTTCACGATTCCGTATAAATTATCGAACCCCTGGGGAAGCCGGCCACGGCCTGTATAGGTGTGTCCATTGTGAGAGTGCCGACGACATTATTCGCGTCGTCTTCATTCAGCCGCGTAGTAAAGCGTAATAAAGGGGCCGATAAAACGTGCAGCGTAGGATTCGCGACTGGGCTCAACGGGTCATAAATGCCACAGTTAATAAGCCGGGTTAACGAGCGAAACACAATGAAAGAGTTTGCGAGACTCGTTGGTGTTCTAACTCGATTCTCGGACAATTCGATCCTCCGCCAAATACTTATACTCTTGCAACCTTTCAACGACTAAGATAAATCTTGGATGTCTTAATTGACTGTTAATTATATCGTTAGACAAAAATATGTTGGAATAAGATTGTGACACAAGAAGTTATACGATGGATAAATATGAATGAGTTTGTTAATTCTTAGGAATTTTGAAGGATTGAATGTTATAGTATGTTTAGGTTATGTTCAAACGGTTTGAGAAATTGAGAAATGTGAACAACTTTGGGACTAAATAAAAATTGATAGATGTTGAATCATTAGGTGTGACACTTATTAGCAAGTAAAAGTTGAACTTGAGAACAGGAAATTACTTCTATACCAACATCAGACAATAACCCAATTTCTTCAGCACCCCAATATTCATTGTCAGCGCTACTGGTAGAGTAAATAATTTCAAAGTTATATGTACATATCATTTTCCTATGTAATATTCTTCAATGTTCCAATATGCTACCATGAGTTCAAACACATTACTATCATACCCTTCCAAGAAGTTTAGTTATTACCCAAGAAAAATCAAACGGGAACGTATCGAAGCATACGGGAAATTAGAAAAGAAATAATAGGCGTTTTTCGCGAGCAAAGCGATCAAGTTCCAAGAAACTATTAGAAGCAGCATAGAGCCGAGCACTATTAGAACGTTAAAACGTCGATTGATCATTGTGGCAACAGTCGTAAAGAACGATCCAGAGTGAAATAATTCCGTTCCCCGGCGAGACTCGATATCTTAATTCCCCGAAGGTGGTGAAGGGGTCACGTTACGAGGCAGAAGAGAGCACGAACGGCGAGTACGCCCGGTTCCTGGTTCTTGATCCAGAAGAGGAGAGGCCGGACGTAACTGACAACGACTAATGGTCGAGCTGAGGCTCACGAAGGGTACCAGATAAAGCTGGACGGACAAGGGTAAGCCAGCTCGTTCCGTTTTCTCGTTTACACGTGGCCCACGAGGGCGTTCTGTGTCGCCAATTGATTGCTACACTAACGCGATGAATTTATTACTTGGCACAATACAATCATTCGATACCGTACTCAACATCATCGACGGGTCGCATTTGCATTCGACAAATTTCGTTTGCTTGTGTACTTAACACTTATAGTTTAAGGTTTCTTCTATCATACTTGAAGGTTGTTATAATAAAATGTGTAAAGCGACACTATTTTCATACTCTGACAGCCTTAACATGGGTGATGATTAAATTCAGAAGAGAATTTGTCACTTGTATTATTAAGAATTTGTATATTTATCTAGCTGGAAATATTCGTGTTAACTGCTTGAAGATATGGATAATAAATATAGCAAGATGTGAGAATATTTGGTAACATTTAATAAATAAAAAATATTGGGACAATAAAAATAGTACATAATAGTACGTACTAAAATAGTACATTGACTACTTTAGTGTAACACGGAAGAATATTGAAGACTATGGCAAGGAAGAATATTTATGAGTATTCATCAGAATTGTTGCTGTTAGCTCCTATCGTCTGTAATTATTGTGTTAACAAATATTCTTGCTTTCTGTCAACAGGTTACACCTGCCGCCATTTTGTAACCACATAACCTACAATTTTCTACGCAGTTGCGTACAGCTAACCAATGCTATAATGTCAAGACAAAAGATTAAAATATTAAGTTTAAATGATCCTGCAGAATGTAATTCGAATTGAAGTCTAAATTGTGGGAAAAATATAAATTGTTCTCAAGTGTGATATAGGACAAGAAGTTTACGAGTTAACTGGCTTGAACCTGATTTGGATGATTTGAAACGAAAATTTCCACGAAGAGAAACGAGTGTGTTCGCAAGTGAAAGCCGCGAATAAAGACATTAATAAAGGTCCAGGCGAAGACGAAGGAACGTAAAACGCAGCCAGAAAGCAGTGGAATACAATACGCAGTCAGACGAGCTGGATAATGGATGCTGCCTCGCGTTGGATGTTGTAACGGATGGTGCTCCAGATGGTGGTGCTATCTTGGGATACTGATGGCTGCTCGGATATACGCGCTATCGGCAAGAGAATCGCGACGATCGAACAAAAACGTTCGTATACCCCGGAAGCTGTGTTCGAGATGACAGGGGGATGTTGTCTTCATACGAAGCGTTATGAGTTACACAAAAGAACACTAGTGTTTTTGTTCGGCTAAACAATTGCCACGTGGTGCATCGTTGCGTACTGTTGTTCGATTGTTTAGGCTGGTGGTTCTAGAACCACCCGTAAAGAGATACAGACCTTAAAATTTCTGTATTTTCTAGTTTCATGATCTGTAAGTTATTGTCAATTGTCAATTTTTAGGTCTAAAGTTTTTGTTAGATTGAAAATTTCCAAATTTACAGTTTACTAAATTTATAAATTTATGTATTTGCAAATTTTTATTTTGAGAATTTAGGGATTTGGAACATTGAAATTTTTGTGCTTGCAAACTTTTATATGTTCAAATTATTAGACACTTAAACCTTCAGATTTAAAAGTGTTAAAATTGTTTAATTTCTATAAATTTGAAGATCTGAAGTTTGTATATATCTAACCTAGAAAAATGAATATCTGTATAGCTCCAAGTTTGATATTCATGTACATTTTAAAACTTCTGAGTTTCTAAATTTCAAAGTTGTAATGTCAAAAGTTCCTACATTTATAGATTTGAAAGTTGGGAAATTAGGAAATGCAAAGGTTCGTGGGTTTGGACTTTGTAAGCGCTGAGTCGCTCCTAAACGAGCATGAGGTCCACTTGTGTCAATCACAGCGAATTCGCTTTCACCAAGCTAATTGCATTCATCGTCGGCCAACGGGAAGAGGGAACGGTATTGCAGAAGCAAGAATTCGGGAAATTGGATCGCTCGCGTGGGTGGCGACATTAATCAAGCCGACACTACGAGTCGAGGATCCTGCGAGACGTTTTCACGGTGATTTGAAACACGAGACAGTTGAGAAGCAAACGTGGAAGAGCTTTATGGGCACGTTTGCCAAGTGTGATGATGAAAGACCGTGTTTTTTAACTTGGTATGCGTGGAAACTGAAAATTTTCAAAATTCCGAGATGTAACTAATACTAGACTTGAAACCTCGTCAACCATTCAAATATTGCTTAGAATTATGAAAAATACTTTGAGTATCGCCAATAATTTCACAATCATAACCTCTCTTTGTGAACTAGTAGTGTTTTATTATTATATTTATGTACGTGTTAGAATTGATTTTACAATAAAAATAATTTATCTCCATCTAACGATAATTTATCCATAACTCATACTCTTTTCTCGCAATACTTCTGGTTAAGTAATATTTGATATTTCTTATATGATTTATAAAGTAGATTAGTGAAATAAAATACAAGATTTGTGAAGTATTTATGAAATATTTTGTGTAAGATTCAAACAACTGCACGATTCGTAAAATGTTAATTAATAAAATTGCTCAACAAATGAATGAAATTTTTGCATACCCGTGATAATTCACGTGTTAAACTTCCTACTGTGTTGGTGATGCAATATGTACTATGTTTTGTGGAGTGCCTTTGGCAGCAGTAGGAAAGTGCAGAAGGCACGTTCACGAGGCAATCAATGAGCGATTATCGTAATTACGCTCGCGATTAACGGTTCGAGCACGGATTTGCCTCCTTCACACCCGCAACCGTCAGCTCGTCTCCTGTTCACCTTACACCGAGACTTTCTAATACTTTGATCATCTTAATGCTATCAACCGGGGCAATTCTAACAAACGAAAGACAATAAATGTCTGTACATTCTTTAGATACACTAAATCTCAAAATAGTAAAATACTCTAAAACATTGCGATAGTAAAAATGAAGCTGCAATAATAAAATAGTACAAGTATGATAAGTACATGATTGTAAAAATAGAATAATAAAAGTACAATAGTAAGAATAATACAATAAAAATGCAATAGTAAGAATAATATAATATAATAGTAAGAATAAAAATAGCAAACTAAAAATAAAAGAGAAAAGTAGTACAAAAATACGATAGTAAAAAAGAAATAATGAAAATAAACATAATCGCATGCAAATGATTTGACATTAAATTTTGGGAATAAATGAAATAATCAGCCGACAGAGAATGTCAGTGAACTATAATTTAAAGCAGAAAGGCTGTATGATATAAGTAAAATATATTTTCGCTGAACAATTAATGTATCGGATTTCCCGCGCAAATGATATCAGAAGCTCTTCGTTAAATCACCGTTGAATAAGATTTCTCTGAGTGAATGACTGCAAGACCAGACCTGAAACTGTTGCCCAGTCATGTAGCCAGGAAGCTAACCGGTATTAAGCGGTCAAATGGTCCCTGCAGATTCCGCTGTTGTGCAATCGCACTACAACGTAACACGTGTAACATGCAAATTAATATCGCGCGGTGGCAATTAGTATATGCTCGTCGTGTAAGCCGGTGTCAGATCGACGTCCAAAGCCGGTCGATATTCAAGGCGTGATAACAGGAAACCCGAGCGAACCAGAGGGGATGCAACTATTCACTTGTGGCGATAGTAAAAATGTCTACGTATCGCTATAAATAACGACGGTCACCATTGCGACGACTCCTTATTAGCATCGTAACGTCGACATAAGTTATTGCACCTAATGATAGAGGTGTCTGAATATCGCGAACAGCGGGAGAAAAAAAATGAAACCTTGCTGAGGGCAACAGAACCGGAAGATCGATTGTGAGTAAAAAGGTTGTGATAAATGCGAGGAAAATATCATATCGTGTATGAATATTCAATACAAACTCCGCTGTAATCGTTTCAATCTATTCAGACTCGAGTTTATCACTCCTTTTGCATTATTATTGTTAATTATTTGATGACTGGCTATTCTTATCGTAGTGGATACTAAGCAATTTTCTGCTTGTTCTAAACGATTTTCTGCTTAGTTACAATAATTATTAATAATATTATGGTGTACGAAAATTGTGATGGTAATTTTTATATTTGTTGAGGTATTATTTAACAAAATAATGCTATCAGTATGCTCAAAGCTGAGTGCTCTAGATTGGAAATACACCATAATACCTTGCTTTTGAATTCTGAGAACGAAGCGATATTATACTGTACTTATTATTATGCTATAGTACCATACTATTACACTATACTATTATACTATATCGTTATACTATATTACTATACTTTTATATCATATTTGTATTGCTAAAGCCAAGTGAGGTTCACTGAATTCCACCCAGTCAGGGAATAATCAGTATAATCAAAATAATTTCCGAAACTCGAAACTTTCACGAAGTTTGCTTTCGAGCTTGCTCACGAAAATATCAAAGTTCAGCCATTCGTCTTAGCAAATCAGGCAGTACATCAGTCGAACATAACTCAGAATTAATTCAGCCATCCAGCAGCCAGAAGGAATCCGAAAACTGAAAGGAGATCGTGGCGCATACTTTCGTTTCACAGCCCGCAGCATAATCTCGTTAGCGTTCGCAATAAATCCATTCCACTCTATATATCGCCAGTAAATTAGCCCGCGAAAGAGTCGTCGTGGCTGCCGGTTCGCGCCTATTTCCGATGCAACAATGCCGATAAAGCCAATTACAATGGCGGCCCGTGGTGTCGGAGTCGGCCGCCGGAAACCGGCGAGTTTCGAGGCCGATTCGAGGCGCACCGCACAGAAATAATGAAAAGCCGAGCGATAAATAATGTATTGGAACCGCGGGAGGCGTATAACTCATTCCGCGAGAATATAGCCCTCGCGTTTTGCCTCGACCGGCCACGAACAGAGCAGAGGGGGTTTCTTCTTCTTCTTCTTCTTGGCCTCTCGCTTCCGCCACGGCACGTACGGTAGATTCTCCAGCTGCCATAAATCCGAGCGCTACCATCCGAGGCTCTAATTGCATTATAAATTGTGCATGCGCCTGCACATCCTGGCGAGCGAGGAGCGCAACGGGCTACCCTTGCCTCCGTGTCGAATCGCCGCTTCCAGGATGCTGCCTGGAGAACCGACCAGGAACGAGAAGTGGCCTACGGCCTCTGCGACCTCGGGAATACGTTTCCACCGCCTTGGAGATTCAATTTCTTGGCATATCGACGTTGCTCGCCGGGGCAAATTTACGCCGGGTGTTAAGCTTGAATGGTGGCCCATCAGTCTGATTGATGCTAGGGGAATATCAAGCTATACCACTTCCGGGTGAAGAAAGTCCGTGGCTAATGGCCGAGGGTGTCGAGGTACACGCTGTTTTATCGTTTCTGTTCCCGGCTTGCTTTTATTCGAGAACTCGGTGAACTGTCATTTTTCATTCGGCAGAATTTTGTGGTTCGTGGAGAATTTATGGCTTTCATACTTTTAGCTGGGAAATTGTTTGCATTTCGATGGGGTAGAGCCTACAAATTTGGAAGGGGTGAGCGTAGTTATTTGTTAAAATTGGGGCTAGGTAGAAATGTTTGTTAAAATTTGAATGGTGGTGAGTTATTTGTTAAAATTTTGGTTATATGTTAAACTTAATGTATCAATTTCCAGGTTCATATCAAATATTAAACTCGAAGACAACTGTTCCTACACTAATTCTTAACATAAACCTAACCCATCATTCGAATGTCCATATCTGAAAGCCAGACCACCTAAACCAACATCACCCTCCACAACCTTAAATTCGATCTCTCTCGCGAGTTTTAACGAGCTCAGAATAAAAACAAACGCGCACATAACTCCATCAGCGCTACCGCAAACGGTAGTCGTTCGAAACCCTCATATTTTCAACGAAATCGAAACCGTCCGATCTCGAAAGTGCACACCCCATAATCGTTACGCTAAAAAGAGAATTTCTAATCTCCTTTTTCCGTCTGTGATGTATATTAACGACACTGTATGCTCGTTTTGCGTGGAAACGAGAACTCAAGACCGCTCCTACAGCTGACAGAGCAATACGGATTGAAATCGCCACTAATGACACGTGAATCTATCTCAGTGGATCATCATCAACTCCTTATTAGGAGACGCAGTACTGCGAGCCGTTCTTTTCCACCTGAAGAAGAAAAGAAGAGCAACGAATGGAATCGTGTAAAGGTGAACTGAAAGTTTATGATGTCATCCGGTACAAAATGACTACAATATAATGATATGTCATCAGCGATGCACCGATTGCGTGTGGAAAGGGTAATCCAGGTCTAAAGTTGAAGTACATGAACTCTTCGTGTAGTAAACTTATTATGTGACTTGACAGCACTTGAATGCTACAATAATTATGTTCATATTTTCATCTAAGTACTTGAATAAATCATTTGTTATGACTACATATTTATGTACATTATGAAATAAACATTTTTATCATTTAGTACCGCAATTTGTTTTAATTTGTTCATATGTTTGTATCAAATTAGAAGTTTTAAAAAAGTCACACTTATCTATTACTAAATATAAGTTACAATAAGTAATAATATATTTTGCAGATCGATGTATTTATAATTGCATAAGGATTAGAATGTGTACATTAAGATCAGCATAACAGAATTGAAAGGGACAATTAAATGACAGAGTTCACAAATTTTTAGATTAGGTCTAACCTGTAATCGTGGAAACAACAATAACTGCAAGAAGCTTCGATTAATTTAAGTACATTATTTACAAGATTCCTTATGAAACTATCCATTGATAACATCGACTATTAAACTAATATAATCTATACATTTCAAATAACTGAATTAAAGATGCTTCATTTGTGAAAGATGTAGGCCATGTTACAAGTTTCACAAAATGGAACCCCGGTATCTAACCATGAATTATAATGGAATATTCAATCTCTTAATTATATTGAATAATTATACCGAATTTTGTAAAACCTGTAAGAGTTGTTCGCAAGAATAGTACGTTCCGTTACATAACCTGAAAATGTAAGAGGCAGAAGAAGAGGAAGACTCGGCGAAGAGAGGAAGTTGCAAGCGGCTGCCACAAAATAGACAGATAAAGCAGAAAACAGGCAAGAGTGGAGATTCGAACGTCAATCACGATTACGGGATGAGTTTTCAGCGCGCGTCTCATTAGCCCACGCCCTCATTATTACGTTATCAACGTCCCCGGGCTCGCATAATGGCCTCTGAATATATTTATGAGGGTAATCCCCGCGGTCATACGAAAGCCGCTGCGTAGCCGCTCGGACCGTAACAATAATCCTTATATCCCCCACATAATTGTGCCCGCGGAGGATTTATAGAGCTGGTCCGGCCACCGATCCTATCTAACGATCTGCCCATTGAGTAGGCAGCCTAGAAAGTGCAACAAGGACCAAACCTACCTCGGCAATCGGATTCATTCAAGGACCGATGCAGCAGAACGGTCTCTCTGTTTTCTTCTGTTCCCTTCTGTTCCTGCTCCGCTCGGGTCATCGAGATTCGGCTTGGTGTTCGCCGCTCGTTTCTGGCTGATTGGTTTGTCGACCTTTCGTAAAACCAACTCGCAAAGGTGGACGAGCAATCTCGACGATCCAGCTCGAGCAATTTGGTTGTTCGCGGGCTTATCTGATCCGCGACGATAAATCACCGCCGAGTTTTCTTCCTTTTTTCGCGGCTGGACGAGGTGTTGAAAGAAATTTGTTCGCTATGGGTTTAACGAGTAGACGATAAATGGAATTTGTAATTGGTTTCCGACCGAAGTGCGATTAGATGCCATTGAAGTGATACGAGTGCACGGGTGGTAGCGTGAAATTATAGGAGATTGAAGCTGATTTTACCTAGCTTAAGGATTTGGTTATCTGATGAGGTTATGCAATTTCTTATGGTAACTTGTGATTTCGTTCACAACTATGAATTTCAATCGCCTTGGAATTATTTTCAATTACTGTTATTCATTATTTCAATCTTCGAATTTCAAAATATATTTCAATATTACAATTTCGATAATCCTAGCTTCTAAGCATTAGAGTTACTAGGTACCTACACAATCTATCAATTCTGTAACAAAGTGCCCTAATTTACTTGAAACCAGTTATTCCAAGTTAATGATCTCCCAACACCGCGGTAGCTGGATGACATTTTGCACCCCTCTTCCTATAATGATAAATCCAGTCTCGCGAGACGATCGAAATGAACTCACTGACGAATCATTAGAAGTAACGAGCACGCCTATACAGCCTAAGAATAATGATCGCAGGTCGTAACGATAATAAATAATCGGTGAAATATCAAGCAACGAAACGCGAAACGATTCGTTCGTCCGATAGCAAAGAGGTTCTCGAGACAGAGAATCACCGAGACTCTGGTGATGTCTTCATCCCAGGTAATTAGAGGCAAGGATACACACAAACAGGACGTTATTCTCGAGCGAAACGGATGTCTCCAGTCTTTTCCATGTTGTGGACGAGGTATCCTCGAGGTAGCGAGCCGAGATACAGGGTGGGAACGAAGATACGATAAAGAGATCTTTGATTGTAAATGGAAAGGAGGATGGGGAGATTGGATTGATGGCCGAACTCCGTGAATATATATTGACTGATGCAATGCAGATGGGAATTTCTCTGCTGGGTACACTTCTATGTAATTAACTGCTCAACTGTTTAACTATAATGGATTAGCTTGTTGCATATCAAACGGCAGATTAGGAAAAAATGTCTCGCATGCAAACACAAGTCTGACATATCTTGATAAAAGAGTATACTTAAATGATCCTTATTATACGTCAATTTTATATCTAACGTTTTATAAAGACTACACTATTTATTAATTGTCTTAGTATAAAATCTTATTGTTAGTGTAACCAAAATGGTTGACAATTTAAATGATCATCTTTTTGGAAGCATAATACGGTTTGATTATATAAAAGTATTGTCTAATAACACTTATATGTTAAGTGACATACGTTGTCACTTTAAAAGTCTCAGTATAAAATGGCTGACTATAAGGAATACTACCTGATCATCTTCTCTGAAGTATGGCAAGTTTCATACGGTTTGATGATATGAAAACGTTACCAAATAGCACTTATCAAAAGTTAACCTTCTATGAAACATCTACCTTAATTTATCAATGGCCTCAATATAAAATGGTGGACTATCAGGTGGACCAAATAATCATCGTCATTGAAACAGTTTAACAAAAAAATGTACATGCGATAAACCACAAAAGAGTACATTTAAGTACATCCTCATCCTTACACCGAAAAGTGAAAAAATAAATAGAAACTTTTAAAGTGATACGGCGATGTTTCATTGTCACGGAAAATGGAATACATTTGAAAGGCATATAGTGTGCATTAGACTTACCATTGTGAAGTCTGCTTTTGGAGGTGCGTAGGTGTTCGATAATGGAGGTGAGGGGTCTGCGGCCACTACCGCTGCCACCCCCACAACTCCAAGGGGAGTCACGCTCCGAGCCGTCCGCCAGGTTGTCACAGTCCTAGAAGGCAGAAAAAAGAGAAAATTAGACGAGGACAACGGAAAGACTGTTTCTACAATTTCCCACGCTTCCTCGTGCTCGTCGAGCGTACGATTCCGGCAATGGCATTCTCATTCAGCGAAATAATGAGAGTGAAATGATAAGCAAGCTTTGAGTCGCAATATTCCAACGAAATCAAATTGAACTCTTATGTTCTTTCTCTGAATTCAGTATTGATTTAATGGCACTTTTTTATCGTGGTTTATCATGGATGTGGAATAATGAAACGAACAAAAATAAATTACCGTAGAGATTAATTCTTTATCTCGACATTCCAAGAAAGATCATTAAAAAAGCACCTTACTTGAAGAACTACCTTATTTAAAATACCAGGTTGGTTGAAGAACCAGCTTATTTAAAAAACCACCTTATTTAGAAAAGCACCTTACTTAAAGAACGTGACATAAATAAGAAACTTGTTAAACGACCATTTTGACCAGTTTGGGAGGTTTAGTGTTAAAATTCCCGCGAATTGTAATTTCCAGCGTGGACGAAACGCATCGAGAGCGTTACCAAGAAATCGTTAAGCCTCGTCGTTAAGTCGATTATCCTTAGCCCTCGACGACAAGGATCCTCGCATCGAGTTTCCTTGCTAGGGTCCCAAGCGTGTTTATCGACTGGCTACGTGTCACGGCTGGAAAGCGTTATCCCGGATCCAATTCTATCGATCGTGTTACGATAAAACGCGTCCCGTCGCGGCGGAACGCGAGCGTTAATCTGTACGCGCCTCGCCATACCTGGGAATTTATGGGGCCGAGCATCGGGAATTTGTCGATCGGTAACGTACGACGAGCGGCGAGAACCTCGTACACGATGTACCGCATGATTCATGGTGCTCGTTGCTCGCGATCTCGTTCCTTGTTAACAATCAAACGAAAATAACAGGTACACGAACGCTCAAAAATCATTCGACATTTATTAAACGTCACGCAATTGCGGAAAGATTGTACCGATCGTTGTATATTACTCGGTAGACACGAGAAATTGCTGTTGCTGTTTGCACAGATTCTTTGCTGAAGTAGCATTTTTATGCGAGGACATCTTTGCAATCGATTTTTATTGTGTATGTACAGGATTCTCTAATTTCAAAGTCTTCGGATATCAAGGTTTCGATTCAAAACATTAGTGTATTCTTCACTTTATAGATCCTCTAGGTCCACAAATTCATAGAATTATTGTATTTGTAAATCCTTAAATCTCAACTAGATTCCCAAATTAAAGACACCCAAATCGCTAGATACCAAAGTTTCAAGATCTCCACATATTTAGATTCTTATGTTTGAAGATTCCTAATCTCTCCTCAGATTCCAACACACCCAAATTTCTTTGCTCCTCGTTCCTGCATTTCTGGGTCATCAAATCCTTAAATCCAACTGTTCAACAATTACAAGGTCCCTACATCTCCAAGTCTCCAAATCCCCAAATCTCCAATCCTCCAAATCGCCATGTCCCCAAATCTCCAAATTTCCCTAGCACACAAACTTCACCGAATAATCCTTCCACATGTCCATGTCCCTAAATACGAATACTCAAAGGTACCAAAATACCGAAACCGTTATTAAAAATCCACGGTTTCCTCCGCATAAGAGCACAGTATTATGTACACCTTGTCATAAATTTCCGTACAACTACAAGAACCGTCGAGAAAAAAACGTTGAAAGACGACGCGACGCGTTCATGGTACGAGCTGACGTAGCCTAGCAGCTGTCTCTTGCGTTGCCACTCGAGCTGTAATTGCCGAAGAGAAGTCGTCGTAATCGTCCCCGTCGCGGACGACAAGGGTCAAGCCTTTTTCGAGGAACCTAAGCACCGCATCAGCAGCTCGTTCGAGTGGCGTAGAGTGTCATCAACGGTTTGCAACGGCGACGACAACGGCCGACAGTTTTCGCGAGAGGCTAAAGTCGAGTCCGTGGTCGACGCGGACATGCCGTGTTTGCCATTACAAACCGGCACACTCGACGAACGTTTGTCGAGCTTGTTCCTCGTCCTCTCGAGACATCCTGCCGTTAATAGCCGCGAGGAACCAACGCCACGGAGGTATGTCGAGCGTAGCCACTCGTGAAAATGATAAAGACGCGCGCAGGACGAGCCACCAAAGTGCTTTCCAGGAACGATAAACCCCGCGCGAAAGGTTTCGCCTGGTTCTCAACGAATAATCCAGCCGGTTTTAATGTCTTCATATGACGCGACGCGTTAATCGGTCTTTTCACGCTGACTCCGTCAAATCCGTCGCGGTTCCTCAACGACCGACGACTAATCACCGACTGTGCTGCTTTGTGACCGATGCTCGCATTCCTGGCCAACATGGTTGACAGATCGTTGGCAACGGACCCAGAAACGTTCACGGAGTGTTGTATATTTTGTATTGTGGAATTAGTTCGTGTAGACTGTGGGTGTTATTCGCTGCTTGCAAATTGTGTGCTACTTGTGAGATTGCTACGGTTTGAAGGTTTCTTAGCTTTGTTGATGGATCTTTGCTCAGCTGTACACATTGCGGTGATCTGTGGATCCAGGTTCCTTTGGATGTGTTTATAGGTGAACTTGATGAATTGTTAACTTACAATTTCCTAGTTTTCATATTTTCTCCAACAAGGTACACAAATTTCTTCACCCTCAAATTACAAGATCCACAAATTTCTACGTCCTCAAGTCCGTAAATTACCAAGTTCCCAAGTCCCCTTTCTAAGTCACATACCCCTCGATCTTCAAGTTTCTAAAAGTTCAAATTCCTAGATTTCTATACTAGTAGATCACCAAATACCTATGTCGCCAAATACTTATGCTACCAAATACCGATGTTCCCAAGTACCTATGTCCTCCAATACCTACGCTCCCAAATATCTATGTTATCAAGTACCTACGTCCCCAACTACTTATGCTCTCAAATACCTACGTTCCCAAGTACCTATGTCCTTTAATACCTATGCTCCCAAATATCTATATTATCAAATACCTATGTTCCCAACTACTTATGCTCCCTATATTCCCAAGTACCTACACCCCCAAATATTTCCAAGTACCCTTGTTCCTAAACTCCTACGCACCCAAATTCCTACATTCCAAAATTCCTAAATCCATAAATCATCAAATTCCTAAAATTATCAACTCATCAATATTCCTAAGTTTCCAAGCTTCAAAAATTTGCAAACCTTGAGCAGCTACCAAGTCGATGCACCAAATTTTTCCAGTAGTATAATTCGACTTTTCTCGAACATCGTAACCCTGGTAACGAAACGAAGCGAACGGTCGTAAGAAATTGATGGTTCCGAAGTCGTGCTCCGCAACGTTGCATGGAAAAGTGCGGAGGGTACGCTTTAACTATCTATCTGTTGGTACGCGTGTTCATAATTCTTTGTACCGCGAGAAGATGCGCGCAACGAAGTTTTTCGTAGCCGTTGAACACGCTGGATCTACTCGTGGTTCGCAGATGTTACCAGCGGGTGTTCTTCAGCCACGTATTTGAAGAACGACCGCTCATTTGAGGCCAGGTTGGCTCCCACTGCGACGAAAATTCAAATGTTCAGATATGTTTTTCACTGCAAAGATCAAAGACTGCTTGCTTCGCTTGTTTGCTTGCTTGGCGCTTGAATTAATCGCGCCCTTTGTTCCCTTCATGAGTTTCCATTTGTTGAAGACGATCATGTTGCGTTTACCTCACCTTTTTTTTTGGATGTATTCTCTTTTCGAGGTACTTGGTTCGGGCATTGCTTTGAGCGATTCGCGTCGATATTTCGGTGCTTGATTTTGGAACTTTGAAATATTTTTGCATTGTTTATTTCCTTAAGCTGAAGTGAACATTGAATATCTTTCCAAATAAAGAGTATCGACAGAAACGACCAACTACAGGTCTCCTAAATTCACCACGAAAGATTTGATCAATATCGATGACCCTACACCTCAATGCAACCAAATATACCTTTGAAGCCTAACCATACTCCTATTTCAACCGTAAGATTAAAATGAATACTCTCCAGTAAAATGCTAAAGTATGCCTACCATTCGCGTTATATCGCATCGAATGAGATTACACGTCATTAATCTTATAACAATTTCCATTCTCAAAACCCCGTCAATATTCAATAAAGTATTCGAACAAATTGTCGATGGAGACTTGTGTCTACCCCATGTACATGCACAGGTATGTACCCAGCTACTAGTTCCATTCGAATCGGCGGTGTCTGTCGCGCAAACTCTAAAAGCCCGAGCGTAACAGTAAGGGGGGCGAAGGTAGGGGAGTCCGAGGACATTAGAGGCACATTAGCGTGCGCCACTCGTCGAGCAGCTGGTAGCCTGGGCCAGCTAATTACATGCCGATTGCAGAGGATCGGCCGCACAATGCCGTGTCGACATACCGACATGGCGGCCCGACGTGCACGGGGGGTCCCCGATACCGATACATCGGTGTACCCCGTCGTCCACGGTTTCGCGGAAAGGTTTCATCGGTTACACGGTGGCTGCGCGAGCCAGCTAATCGCTCGAGAGTCGCTAACACGGCAGCTCGATTCCTGGTGTTCGATTTACTGGCAGCCTCCATCCACCGCGAAACCGTACCGGTGATTGTTTCTTAGTGCGTCGCCGCTTCGTATGGAAACTTGCCCGATACACATTCGCTACTACTGCGCCTTCCACACTTGATGTCACGGGACCTGTCAGATGGTGGGACTGATGTCATCTGGGAATATATGCACTAAGTGATAAGGGACAAAGTTGGATGTAGGGACAAGTGATGTTAAGATGGAAATATAAACGTCACATGGAAATATATGTGATAAATAGTTGAATGGAGGTACTAGATGTAAGCACAACGGGAGGACGCATAAAGATATATGTAATGATAGATGTACTATTCCTAACGTATCATTCTGAGAATTCACAAATCTCCACGTCCCAAATGTCCAAATCTCCATATCCCCAAATATCCAAATTTCCAAATCCACGAATGTATGAATCTCTAACCTATAAATCTACAAATCTACAAATCCACGAATCTCCAAACCCATAAATCTCCAAATCCACAAATCTCAAAACCTATAAATCTCTAAATGCACAAATCTCCACATTCACAAGTCCCCAATTCCACAAACCCCCAAATCTCTACATTCCTAAATTCCTAAATCCCCAAATCTGCACATCCATAAATCCTTGAATCGCCAAATCTCCAAATCTCCAAATCTCCACATCCCCAAAATCCCCAAATCCCCAAAATCTCCAAATCTCCAAATTCCCACCTCTCCAAAGTCCCCAAATCTCCCAACTCTTACATCTCTCAATCCCAAAATACCAGCAAGTGTATGAACAAAATGACAAATCGCAGATACATCCATTTATCCGATGTCGAAACGCGCGACCACCAGCGTGTAAAACGTATCATTTTTCATCGGGAGATTAGTCCGATGTCTCCGAAAGAGACTATTTAAGCCGTTAAAGAATCCTACGCGTTCTCTCCGAAGATTATGCTAGTTTGCCGGCGTCGCAGGCCTCTATAATGCTGTCAGGGGAAGTTAACAACCAGGTGACCCGCAGAGACGATGACGAACGTGATGAGCAAAATAATCGTTCGCATCGATAAACCGGGCAATCCAGAAGGGAGAGGAGGACCTCTGGCAAGGTTAGCTCTCATCAAGGACACATTAGGGAAAGGCTCGACAGACGTCCCGTGGGGAAGGGTGAGAACGTGCGGCTACCGTCGTGGAACAGTAACATCGATCAAGTCCACATTCAGTCTGTCTAAGACTGGTCGCAGAATCCGGTCGGCTTGAATAATTGACAAAAAATCGACGTAATACGTTCTCTGGAACTTCTTTATGGGAGTTCTTGCGGGATACGTAATATGAAGGAACGAGCGGGGTTGAAATAATGGTTGTTGGGGAAGTGTCTCTATTGCTAGGGAAAGGGATGAACGTATTTTTGACTAACTTCACCCTTTCATTTATTTTATTTCTTTAAATTTTATAGAGAATGCAATTTTGTGGATGGATATAAATACTATGGGTATTCGAATGTTTATATTGAATTTGAATGCTGGGTTTTAGGTTGAATATTATTGATGTGGGTAAGGTACATGGATGGATGTCAAGTGGTATGTAGATATAGCTTGGATATTTGTAATATCTCCAGGTTGCTCTGGATTTTTTCTAGAATTTAGGAAGTTTACAGACATCAAATTCCCAAATTTCCTAATTTTCAAGTCCACAAATTCTGTACCTCAATTCTCAAATACTCAAGTCAAACTCCCAAATTGCCAAAATTCCCAATATCCCTAATTACCAATACTTAGAATTACTAATACCCGAAATTACCAATATCCCAAATTCCCAAGCCCCCAAATTTCTAAACTTCCAAATTCTCAAGTTTCCAAATTCCTAAGCTTCCCTAAGTCCCAACCCCCCGAATTCCTAAATTTCCAAATTCCCACTCCCCAGATTCCTAAATCCCCAAATTTCTACTTCCCGAATGCCTAAATCCCCAAATTCCTAGTTTCTAAATTCCTAAATGCCCAAATTCCCTCTCCACAAATGCCAAAATCCCCAAATTCTCACTCTCCAAATTTCTAAATCCCCAAATTCCCACTCCCCAAATTTCTAAACCCCAAATTTCTAATCTCCCAAATTCCCAATATCCCAATATCTCAAAATCCCAAAATACCCTATACCAAATAACAGAAATGAAATGATACTGTCCATAAAATACGTCCATAAAACAATTCGTATCCGAAAGTATCAGTAAAATGTCTGACACGAACACAGACAAACGCAGCAGAAAGGCGGAAGAGATTTTTCAGCTGAACTTTAATGTATTCTAACAAATCGCCGGCGTAGATAGCTAGAATGGTGTATCAAATTTTGCCACGCTTTCACCGCCACTTTCTAGAATGTTGCAGCTTTATCTTGATGGCAACGGAAGACGTGAATGTTGAATGATCGACAGTTATCGACCGGAACAATCGTCAGGAAGTGCACCTGCTCGATTGAGGTCATGGTCGACTGTTCCAGCGAATGGAATTCTACCCTTTCTCTAGAGAATCGAGCTGATTTCCGCTTCCCTCTCTTTGTACAACCTTTATGTTCAACGCTCCTGAGCCTTCTAGTGAACTGATTCGAATCGATGTTAAAGCTCTAGGTAATTAAATATAATTAACCATGCGATGATTTTTTTAGTAGACTATACCCTGATAACCGAAACATTCTCATTTTTTTAAAGAAATTATTTACTCAGACATTTTTTAGCTTGGAGTACTTAATGTAACTATTTGCAAATTTTTATGGCCATATAGCGGGATGGAACTTCATCGATTTCTTCACAATTTGATTCATATTTCTTTTCTGTCTACAATGTCTGTCCTTGGAAAAAAATAAATGTTTGGAAATTAAAAGGTGTCAAATTTAGTGAAAAGGGGGTGGAATTCACCCTCTTGCTGTAATGTATCCTTGAGAGTGTTTCGTTTAACTTCTATAATATTAATTCAATAAATAACTCGATTATCTCCTACGTACACATTTTTCATTTATTCATACATTTTCTAATTTTTCCACCCTTTGCGAGACAGAAATGTACCAATACAGGGAACTTGTTTAAGAAGAAATGTTCTCCAGCAACAAGTCGGTAATGGAACATTAACTACCGCAAGAAATACCATCATTTTTTACGAGCACCACTTCCTTGTGGTATCATGCAAAGAGATGGTGGTTTTCATGGTTCACCGAATCCCGTAGCGTATCTTGCGGTGTCAAACGCGAAAAAACGTGATCATTACGTAAACACCATAAAGAAATACGAGTATTTTAAGGTACATTATATTTAACCGCCATCGATTCGACGGTGAATAGAGTCTAATTACCTTTTATTCTCCATCGACGACCTTGCCATTATCTTCTGTGGCTCGCTGGCTTTATGATTTAAGTTCAACAGAGGGTAGACAACGGTAGCCAATCAACGATATGATTGATAGAGCAATCACTGGGTGTAATAATCGATCGTAATCACGAGATTTCAGATAATAAAGAACAATGAAGGATGCGACGATGGAAGAATGGGAAATTGTGCGAGCTGAACGATTGGGTCATAAAGATGGAAGAATGATCGACGCTGTTATGGCCAGCCTCTTAATTGTGGATTTGTTCACAAATTCTGCAATTAAGAATAATTGAGCTGCTGCAACATTTTTATTTGAGAAATTGGGTAATCGTTGCTTGGTAACGGCCTGTAATTACTGCCTTCAAATTAAGTTTTAACTTTAATTGGACACTAATTAGCGATTGACGTTTAATTCATAATTACACTCGCATAAATAATTCACGTATTAATTGCTGATTATAATCATTAATTATCCTTTAACCATATAATCATCCATGAAATAATCACTAAATTATTCATAAGAAAATTTGTAATCGAATCACGATTGTTATTAAACAATTTTATAATCGAATATTCATGTTCAATTTATCATTCGAACTAGCTGTCATGAGGCATGGAAGTTGACTGTAAAAAAAGATTTTTTCTAATGATATATCATTGTCGACTATAATTTTATTGTTTAATTAATTGAATAACGTTTCGAGTTCTAGCAAAAAGAATTTAATTATTTGCTATTTAGAAACGTATCTTTCATCACATTCATCAAGACAGAAAATTTCAAATTAAACCTCCATTTTCGTTGCGAGAAAAAGATTCTGAAATTTCACATGGGTTTATGTTGCAAGAGTCCACAATAGTAGAAGAGTTCGGAAATTGGTACATTAGAAGATTCAGCCTTTATCATGTGACTCTAACACCATAAACAATAAGATTCCTGTCTCGTACAATCTCGATAATTTCAATAACGTGCTCCACCGGAATAGAAGATTGTTGAAATTGATTCTTCAGAAATTTTAGCCTCTTACACGATAAACAATAAGATTCCTGTCTCGTATAATCTCGATAATTTCAATAACGTGCCGGTGATCGATATTTCTCCGATCTCGATCGAGCGACAGCTTCGTCGACAAACAACGTCGATTATCTCCGCGTTAATGATCAGATTTTCCCGAGTGTGCGCGATTAAACTGGAATTCCAGGAATCAGTTCTTGACATTCAATAGCCAGCGACGCGTATGCTGCACGTTGATGCCAGCTGATTATGCGGCCAGGCAATCGATCACCATCATTATGCATCTCGGTTCTCACCGATACGCGTAACCTTTCGCATTGATGAAGAAAATAGCTTGTGACTAATGGTAAAAAGTGGCGTAACGCGCGATATTAACGAGCGGGGTCATAGTTTAGCTGTGCCCTTTAACACGAGCGTGAATTAAATGGACCCGCGGTGGAAGTTGCGGCAACCTGATGTGGAAAAAAGTGTGAGAATATCGGGAAAAAGGAATACTCCGGTAATTTGCCGTGTAAAAATAGCGTTGAAGAGTCAAGATGAATTAAGGTCTAGCTGAAAGTTCTCCCGGCAATATGGTGGATCGGTCGAGCGAGCGTGATAAATGATTATAGTCTTTTTCTCTGATACCTTTTAGTGCGATGCTTGGCTAAGAAACAGAATGTTCGCGGTAATCAAATTTCGATATAATTATATGCTCGTGATTGCGTGCTTAGAGATCGGAAAGTTCTGGTTCGCGGTTTCCGAGGATTTTATTAGTGATGTGGATACTGGGTATTTATAATGTCATCAAGGTTGTCTTGGGAGAGTTATCGGGTTAGGTAAGGAAGTTTGTTTTTAAAAATATGGTGTTTGAATTGTTACTTTGGTCTACTGTATAGCGATTGTTATTTGTTTACTGTGAAATATTTATGGTATTATTTAGTATATAAGGAATAGTATGAAGATTTAGAATATTGAAGGAAAATAAGATATATTGTAGAGAAAGGGAAAAGTGGTGTACTAGTAGTATAGCAGTATAGTAGTATAGTAGTATACTGGTATAGTAGTCTAATGATATAGTAGTACAGTAGTGTAGTAGTATAGTAGCACAGTAAAATAGTACAGTAATATAGTACTATAGCAGAAGAGTAGTACACTAACATAATAGTATAGTAATGCAGTAGTATAACAATACATTACTATAGTACTTCAGTAAAATAAAACAGTACAGAAAAATTAAATAAGTAGCAAAAAATTGAATAGTGAATATTAAATATTTAACATAGGCACGAACATATATTGCAACCAAAATTGTAAGTATTATAACATACTAAATGTTAGCAGCAAGTGTTCGTATACGACATTGTATTCAACAATGCATGAAGATCAACAAAGTTGATTATCATCTCGAAAATCATTTCCCAGAATCAGTAATGATACAAACAAAGGGGAACAATAGAATTATATACAAGATCAAATTCCAA
This sequence comes from Megachile lagopoda, assembly GCA_036983795.1. Classification (NCBI taxonomy): domain Eukaryota; kingdom Metazoa; phylum Arthropoda; class Insecta; order Hymenoptera; family Megachilidae; genus Megachile; species Megachile lagopoda. The sequence goes on along the minus strand of CM072797.1, from coordinate 6,076,979 downwards.
CGAAGACAGAATTATCATAATACTTTTCTTTGAAACGTTAAGTCATCGATTACTGATTCAAATGACTTCTTGAGAGGTACGTGCATAATTTATGATACCTGTAATCGAAACAACTTGATTCCATGATTTCTCAGACACCTCTACTTAATCTATTACAATAATTAACTCGTCATCGAACCTGTTCATATCACAATATTACCTAATCAATCTATTCCATCGATACACCGATACGTAAGGTACCTTTTAATCGATTTTTCAATAACGCGCGATACATTACCGTAACCGAACATATTGTGGTTACATTATATTATAAACATTTTAATTACATTATTGAAAGGGACAAAGTATCAAGATAGTTCTCATTTTATGAGCTGGAAAGGTTAGTCACGTTATTAGATTAAAATTTTTGATATTAGTTTAGAAATTAATTGAATTGTGTTTTATAACACGAGGTTATAATATAATAATTGCAATGTTATAAAATTGTACATATTGCTATATTTCCAAATTCCCATATTCCCAAATTCCTATGTCCCCAAATTCCTATATTCCCAAATTTCCATATTCCCAAATTCTCATATATCCAAATTCCTATGTCCCCAAATTCCTACATCCCCAAATTCCTATGTCCCCAAATTCCCACATCCCCAAATTCTCAGATATCCAAATTCCTACGTCTCCAAATTCCAATATTCCCAAATTTCTACGTCCCCAAATTCCTGCGTCCCCAAATTTCTACATCCCCAAATTCCCAGATCCCCAAATTCGAATATATCCAAATTCCTACGTCCCCAAATTCCCATATTCCCAAATTCCTATGTCCTCAAATTCCCAAATCCCCAAATTCCCACAACCCCAAATTCCTATGTCCCCAAATTCCCAGATCTCCAAATTCTAATATATCCAAATTCCTACGTCCCCAAATTCCCAGATCTCCAAATTCTAATATATCCAAATTCCTACGTCCCCAAATTCCCATATTCCCAAATTCCTATGTCCTCAAATTCCCACATCCCCAAATTCCCACATCCCCAAATTCCCACATCCCCAAATTCCCACATCCCCAAATTCTCACATCCCCAAATTCTCACATCCCCAAATTCCCATACCCCAAATTTCAAAAATGATACCTCCAACCATCGATTGCTATTACCAATACACCGATCATATGGCAATAATTTTCTGTACTAGGTAAAAAGTATTTCCACGTGAATCGATGCGAAAAAGAGATAGTGTAAAATAGAGGTGAATTGTTAGCGTTCTGGTACAAGCGATTCAATTGTGTTTTGCGGGGTCAAGTATGTCTTGGGCAGTCGGGTGTGTACGGTTCATAAGTTTCATGGTATTCCAGGCTACATTCAGCCGAGCCTTCGAATACGCTCTCGTGTCAAGAGGTGAAGGTCTAACACGGCCTTGAAGAGCATCGTGTACGTTCTGCAACACGTTCTCCGCCATTTCCTCATTGCAGCTCGTTATTCTCTTCCGCGAACACCAAATCGGTCGCTTCTCCAGCACCAACCTTTCCGTGGATACAGAAATTGCATTCGTGCCGATAATAGCCAGAATAACTTGAAATATTGTATTGTAACCGAGACCAGCTTTTTACTTCTTCTTCGATGTCGATCATTCACTATGCATTCAATTTTATTCAGAAATTTTTCGATAATACCTACAATAACTTTAACTGTAACAATTTTTAAATGAAAGTAATTTATATCAGAGATCCAAACACCGTCTTAATTACACTTTTAATTGAAACATGATGAAAAACATTCTTTGTAAAATTCTTGATTACAGATTTAATTCAAAGTGAATTTATATTTTGATTAAGAGGTAATTGCAATTTTTATTGGAATGAATTTTAAACTTGTTAATAGAAGAGTTGATATTAAAAGTCTTTATAAATTAACAATTAATTCTTAAATTAAATAAATTATTCTGTAACCGAGATTCAGTTCAACTATCGAAGTTCTTCTTAATAAAATCAAGTTTAAATTTAATCCATTGTAATTTTCCTTAAATCGATGACCAGTACTTCGAATTAATGATTATGTAAATCAGTTACCATTTAAAATGACAGTATTTGTTTATAATCTCATACGCAACGTATTATTCTTAATAATTTTATAATCATACCTGTCAGTCGTTTCGTCCATTCACGATTGATGACCGTTTCACTATTTAATCGTTAAAATATTTAAACTGGGCTAATAACGTTGCAAGATGGATGTCATCAACAAAGAATTCTCCACAGTATCGCGCTGCCAGTAAACCAGCGTATATTTTGCAACGATATCATTTGTAAACGCGAAGGAAATTGCGCGTGAAGCTTGCCGATCGTACGTGCCCATGACTGGATTAGACCCCGATTACAAGAGAACGTATCATGGATAGATGTATGTCGGCGATCATGGTAATTATCGGACATTTTCCGTGAGCATTCAGCCGTGTTCACTGACATTTTGACGTTAACACGGGAATTGAAAAACAGAAATCGGACACGCTCCGTTCGATATGGTTATGCTTCGTGAAGCAGGTGTTAATGAAATCTTCGTGATCGTAATAGAGTTTAACTTTCGATTGATGGACAGATCGGTGATGCCCTGATCACGTATCTGTCAAACATCTCATGTGTACGATACGTGGAAATTTTCGGATCTAGGTTACGCATTTGGGGATTTAGGAAGTCGGAGATTTAGGAATTTGGGGATTTAGGCAGTTGGAGATTTAGACATTTGGAGATTTAGGAATTTGGAGATTTAGACATTTGGAGATGTAGGAATCTGCAAATTTTGGAAGTTGGAGATTTAAGAATTTGGAGATGTAGGAATTTGGGAATGTTAGAAGTTGGGGATGTAGGAATTTGCAATTTAAGAAAATTGTAGATTTGGGGATTTGGGATTTTACAATTTGAAATGTGAATATTTGGGGTTTTGACAACTTGCAAATATAAGAATTTAGGGATTTTGGAATTTGAAACCTTAGGAATGTGGGCATATAGAAATTTAGGACTTTGAGAACTTGCAAATACAGTAATTTGTAAATATGGAAACTGATGACCATGATAAATTGTAAATATGTATAAGAATCTTTTGAAGTTTGAGAGGTTAGGAATTTCGAAACGTAGAAATATAGGGTCTTGATAAATATAGAAAATATAGGAATTTGTGAACATTTTTACCTAATTCCACAAATTTACCAAATTGACCAAAATTATCAAAATGTCCGTACTACATTTTCAGTATAAATCGAATTTCGCGGGCTTCCAATAACTCGTCCCCCCGTAACTTCATTCAGCGGCAAAACTCGTGGACGTGTCCCATAGGATCCGAAACCCGTATGGCAAGATTTACGAGGCTCGTGGGCCGTGTGTCGAATCGATTTCACCGATTTCACGAATAGCCAGGATCCAAGGCATTCTATGCGTACCCTTTCTGTTCCTCTTCTTCTTCTTGGCCGCACGTCAACCGGGACAGAAGAAAATCCCGTGACGTCCCTGACTGCCGTGTGTGCGCCCCGGCACTGCAAAAAAACGTGGGTTCGGTTCTCTCTCGATAACTACCGTGCACGCCGGTGGTTACACCGACAGAAAGGGAAGTCGTGGGTCAGAAAGAGAATCGCGAAACGAAGAGGAAGCCTACTGGAAACGCAGAAGGAAAGAGAATCGAGGAGTATTGGTAAGAGAAAGACGAAGTTCGACAGAGAGAGAATCGAAGGGAACAGAGAAGATCCTTCCTCCTAGTTGGTCCACATTAATTAACCTGCTCTCTTAATTGCGCGGCTTGTTTATTGCATGGCCATGGCCATTTGTCGATGGCTGGCTTGCCCTTGCTGCTGCATAGAGGGCTATTATCCAATCTCTACCGTACACTCTCTTTCTCTTTGCTCCATCTGCGTATGTGTAGACGTGTATCGATTCTGGATCCACTTCTGTAATCTACATATGTACATTGTGTTGCGGTGATATATGTCCCAGTCAAATGAATATTTCTTCATCCTTTCCGTTCCTCAAGGAACGAAGCCTTTTTATTCCTTTCTACATTTTCAGTAATTAATTTATTAGGTTAGTTCCCATTACGTACTGAATGTATGAAGTTTTATTTGATAACATGAATGTACAATGGTACTTGTGTGCATCTGTAATTTAATTTTAATGACCCATTCTTCATTCACGTTCATTGTATAATATTGACTCTATTGTAGCAAACAATGATCCTTTCCGACGTGTAAAAAGTTTGACAAGGTTTGATGACGTATAAGTGTCAGAGATGTCGTTAGCAGTAAAAATTGATTCATTGCAACACAGGAAGTTTGACAAGATTTGATGACATAAATGTGTCAGAGGTTTTATAAACTTGATTGATGTTCATAATGTAGACTGGTTAGGTTAGGTTGTAATGATCCATTGCAACATAGAAGAAGATTGACAAGGTTTGATGATATGAGAGTGGCAGACATTTTATAAACCTTAATTGATGTTTATAATGTAAAATGGTCAGCTGTCAATCATAGTGAAGAATTCATTGCAACGCAAGGTTTGACAAGGTTTGCACCACAAAATGGCGCCCACCGCGCATCAACCTAAATCTCAGTTTCTAAAGTTTCATAAAAACGTTTCTATGAACATCAAGTTCTGATATATTTCATCGGTAAATAAGAAATGAACAAAACGTACTTAACATTCAAATTCATCTCCCCTGAAACCAATATCATTCAACTCTTCGATGAAAATAGAAAGAACAGAAATTTAAAGCTCAGAAGAAATTTAAACTCGCTAAAAATCCTCACCATGCGAAGACCAATGAAATAAGAAATCCTCTGCTACCCGAATCTTCCAAAAACAAGCAGAAGAACGTAACCAGCACACGTTATCGCGCAGAACTTCCACGACTGGCAATTAAAAAAAAAGAGAAGAAGTATTCTGAACCAAAAGAAGGAAGAAAGTGGCGAGCGAGGGTCAGAGAGCGCTGATGAGGCTGCGACGTGAACGCTAATTAAGCCACGATGGCAATTAGTAATTACGGTAGCCTCGATCGACGCCGGCCGCTTCAATCAGAGGGCCAGGCGAGGCCAGTTTCGCTGGATTCGAATCCCGGTGAAGCTTTCAGGCCCACGGTGTTATCATAAGTCGAGTTTTTCATTGACGCCGGTAGCCGCGGGTCGAAACCGGTCCATGGAGGTCGAACCACAAACACCAAGCAACGACAGAGGAAATACGAACGAAGGGAGAGATGACAGAGAGGGCTAAGGGCTACCTTGTTGCACGGCGACTACGAGAACCCGTGTGCTGACCAAGGCTCTCCTGACCGCGTCCATAAAATGTTGAAATGCTCGGGGTGGAACGACACGCGATATTCCACGGGAGGAGATTCTTTTCAGTTGGGACCAAACTGGTCGATAAGTCGATTGAATCGAGCCTGAACACGACTTACGGTTCGCGAAACACAGAACTGGTTCGTGGAAAATGTTTGCGAATGCCCGGGATTGGTTCTGTTATGTTTAGCCATTTATGCTGAAACAATCGCCGTTCGAGGTTTGCTTTTGTCCTTTTTCGCGTTTGCATTAGGTTTGTGTACAAGTTTGATTAAATTAGAATTCGGGGGCAATCTGTGGAGGTACAGTGTGTATAAAACACGTGGATGGACAATGTGAGAGGATGTAGCGATATAATTCGTGAACACATGCATCAAGTGTGAAGAACAGAATGTATAATATCAAGCATGGAGAATGCAACAGATCAATAAAACCGAGCATAAAGACAATGCGTGGTGAACACAACGCATCACATATAGCACGATGTGTCATAACTACCAAGCTTGAAGAACACGTCGAAGACGAAACTTGAAGAACACAACCTGTCGAAAAAGTACCAAGCGTGGAGAACACACGTACAGAATCTACAGCGCCGTTAACACATGGAAAGCACAATGCGTATACGTTATGTCGTGCAGACACAACACACAATAATAATGCTCATAATTTCCAATTTTGTCCCATACCCACAGCAATTCTGAATGCGTTAAGTGCTCGTATCAACTGACAGTCTTAGTGATCTTCCACATAGGTTCACCATAAACAACTCGAGCGTCAAATGAAATTTGCAGTACATATTCATAATTTACGACGATGAAGATGTTGGCACAATGTCTCGCGAAAACAACGAATCGAGACAACGTTCGAAACAAACGGTGTCCGATAGCGAAATCCCGTGGATGGGATAAGAATGAAGAAGAAGAGGATTTAGGTGGAAATGGATTGCCCCGAAACAAATACCTTGAAGGTGCGCGAGAGGAACGGAGACAAAGAGACGATAGAAAGAGTAAAGAAAAGAGCGAAACGGAAGGAGACAGAGTCGAGTTACGAGAGGCGAACCTATTTTCGGTCCTCGCAAAATGCAAGCAGAACGATAGTCCCGTGATGCATCGCGGCATATGGCGTAAATCAAGCAGCTGCGACGACTGATTCCAGTGGTACCAACCCACGCTCGCATTATATCAGCCGGAGAGGCATATTTATTACCCCAGGCCGCCTAGATTGGAACAAATGCTGCGTGGCGGCGGTTCCATTCGTGCGAGCACGCAGATAAGCGGCTGAATTTTGTATTATTCGATCTCCATGGGCTTTCTGTTCTGACTGTGATGCACCGTGTGCTGCTATCTTCGTGACACACGTGTTCAATGGCTAATATCGCTTTTCAAAAGCTTGAAATACTTCAAATACTTCGTTATCAGGAATCTGCATTGCAGTCGGTTTATTGTAATTCAATTTTACTTACTGGATATTATTTTTGTGAAGATATTTTATTCATTGCTGCAGGAAATGAAATTATTATGAACACATTTTGGAATTATCATTGATTTGAACTTTGAGAATGACATGTGGAATGATGTACTGGAACATGTATAATGACGTCTCTTTCGTTGCCAAGTGAATTTGTATGCTTTTAATGATGTTTGAGACTTTTCAATTGCTTGGTTTAAAAGAAAATGTCTACCTAAATACTTCATTAATGTATACTATGTAATGGCTGATTATCAGTTACATTAAATACTAGTGAATTTTTGGACATAGGAAGTTTGACATAATTTGATCATACTCAGATACTAATTTTATGTTAATTGATATCACATTTAAAGTTTGAAGTTGCATTGAAATGGCTGCCTAAACGCTTCACTAACGTGCACGCTACAAAATGGCCGACTATCAGTTACCGTAAACAGTGATGCGTCCCCAGGCATAGAAAGTCTGATCTAATTGACAGATATAAAAATGTCTCAAAACAGTATTCATATGAATTTAAAACTTGAAAATGACTGTTCAAACGGAATCCTGATTACACATATAACTTTCCCTTCACATGACAGATATTAGAAAGATACATAAAAGCGCAGATAATAGAAAGATATATAAAAAGGTAGATAATAGAGAGATACATAAAACGTAGACTGCTCCCATAAAATCAAGATGAAAATTTATTATCACATATTTAATCAAACATCGTAAAGCGAACTGCCACTAAACTAAAAATAATCCTTTGAACGATTTCCGAACGGCAGCAGAAAATACACATCAAAAGAGTGATCTATAGTTATCCCGGCTATTACATAAGAAGGTAGGGCGCAAAAAGTTTATGCAAGAAACTTAATTTCCTGCAGAAGAGTATATACTCTAGGTATAAGAACTGTGCAGCATAAAAATGGCGCGTAAAGCCTACTTCCTTCCAGGCTGGACACGATAAACTGGCGATTCATCGCGTTGCACAAAAAGAAATATCTCGATAGCCGTTCATCGTCATCGATTTATCACGATCCGATACCGAATCTTGGTGCTTTCTCGCAATTCCATCGGTTAAACCGTTCCGCACGCGACCCTCGACGAACAAGTACCAATAACTAACCGAGGAATATTAATAACTAAATCAATATTTATGCTAGCGACCGACCATCCTGCTTTCGCGTTAATAATACGGTCGCTCGAGGAAGCTTTCTATCGAGAGCCTCCGTTTTTTCCTTTTCTGAACGCGGACGACATCAAAGAACGACGGAGAAGAATAGCCGGCTCGTGTAAGTTTCATACACGCGAACTCATATTGATAATAATGCGTACGGACGGCGAATATGCACACGTGCATGCGATAAAGCGAAGGCAGCCCGAGGGCACAAGGAAGTCCGGGATTTGTGGTACCAAGAAGCCGTGATTGCAGTGGCCCTCGCTGCCACGTTCATTACCGATCGCGCCATTAATCTGGAACGGTCTGATGGCTCGCAGGCCAGTAAATATCTGGAACGATAACATCTGCGACTTAACATTCGTTCCGTGGATCGCAGAGTGGATGTGCTTCTTGGTCCTCCACTTTTCATACCACCGGCAAACTCATTCAAGTCGGTGATCAACCCGAGGAGAGAGGCATCGGAGAAACGGGATGACTACGTATGCCAACGGGAATCTGTTATTTGACTGATGGAGACCCGATCGCTCGTAATTCGGCCTTCCTGCTGATTTCTGTTGCAGGAATTCAAGCTCGAGTTTTAAATTCGTTCTCGTTCCCGGATAATTTATGACTTCGCCAACGAGAAAACGTTTGCAGTGAATTATCAAAATTTCATGGAGTGAGGCGCACTTTTCAACATGGGAACTTGACGATATACAGAAAAGGTCTGAAAGTTTTAATGAAGAAGGTACAAATATATCTAGGTGTTTTCAAATTTCGCTTGAAAAATCTGACTGTATTCTATCATAAATTAAAAAAAGTTGCAAGATCTTAAGATCTCAAATTCTTATAGTCATAAAATTCATACATTTCATAGTTTAAAAATCCTAACTGCACTTGAGGGCTCCGGAGGCCTCCCTATATCCCAAAGTTCTTATACTCCAAAATTCCTATTCCCAAAAATTCCTATACCCCACAGTTCCTATAGGTCAAGGTCCCTATATCCCAGAGTCCACATCCCCCAAAGTTCTATCAAACTCCCAAAAATCTATCAAACTCCCAAACTGCTATAATCCCGAAATCGGAAAATTCGAAAGTGCTATTGAAACCTAAGTTAGAGCTCAAGATAGTCGTTAAAAGTGTGAAATGCAGCGCAGTTTCAGCCGCTAACATCTGTAGGTACAAAGGCGTAGCTTATGTTTCGCTTGCGGTACATCGATCGGTGTTGTTCGGCGAAAATAGGAAACAGCAATGTCGCCGTGGTGTGCGTGAAGGCATTCAGCCTTAGATCGTTCGAGTAATTAGATATCCCTGGAAATACGTTAAGCAGTGACTAGCCAGCCGGATCCCTGTGCGTGTTTATACGAGAGCACGGGAAGCGTTTCGTACTGTTAGGGAATAAGCGATATTGGCTTACGAGATTGGGAAAGTGATAGCCTTGCTGGCGTACTCCCTTGTGGTTGTTCACAAAGCGCGATCGTACACGTACCACTCGTTGTCGCGAGCCAACAATCGCACGCATAATTCATAACACGAAACTGTGCCGTTTTCTTTCCTTGGATTGAGTCGAGACTCTCTTGTTTCTATTTTACGTGTATTGTTTAGTCAAACGGAGATAACGTTGCTTTCATATGGGGATTAGGACATGTTTTGCGTTAATATCTCTATGGCGTATAGCGTCAAGTACGATGTATGCAGGATTTTTGTGAAAACTTATGAATTTTCTATTATTTAATCGAGGGAACGTATTTACTAAGATGTATGTAAATTACTGTTTAGTAAAAAGTTTGGTTTTATTTGTTGCTTCGTTTTTGAGCGATGCAAACGAACTTTGTAAATGTTTAAGGAAAAGGTTTTGTAAATTTATATTCTGTTAGGTCATCGTTTGTTATCTACATTAACAACTTATTTAAAGAACGATTTTGTAACACTGCAAACTTGTAACATTATGAAAATCTAAAATGAGGAATGTCTCTGACAGTTTCAATAACCACGAAATGTGCACTTGATTTATGATCAATAAAACACAAGAGTTGTATAGCACATTATTTTGTGCAGTGCATTTGTAATGTAATGCAATGAGGTATCATAAATTTCAGAATAAAATAAGACGCATGATCTACGAAGTACGAAAATTTTGTAGAAAAATTGCATGATTGCAGTGCAAAATTTTAGACACCTATAAATTTCGAGACAATAAGGAGTCTATTGTCATCAAATGAACTTTGCACGGTATTTTTTGAATTTCTAGTAAACGAGAGGCTAGACTAACAAAAATATCTTCAGGTGACCTTCTTTATACTCCATCAGCGATGTTTGTAGCGGGTTTTTTTTAGAAGAGTATAGATTTCTTGTACTCAAGAGAGAAGCAGGGTGGCTGCCAACTATAATGTTATTGGTAAATATCAATAACCTATATCGAAGATATTTATGGATAATTAGATTTGTATTAAAATAGTGATATGAAGAGGAACATATACCAAATGATAGACATCAAATAATATTCGAATGAATTATTTAACAATACAGTATGCTACTGTTTAAATATTCTATAATACATTCTTCGTATTATGTTTTTGAGGTTTAATATTGAATCCTATATGATTAGGAACGCTGTAGATCTTAACCTCATGTCCTACGATATCATGACGCACTCATGACGCACTATTTGCAATTAATTGTAACTTATACAATAAAGGATTATAACATACAAAATGTATCTAACATTGTAACTTCCTCTGTCTCGACATTGTGGCAATAATTAACCACGAATAACGCAATTGCCAAGAGAATTGTCGGATAAGGGGATAATTAAAATTAAGATGTAGCAAGCATACATTACTCTTATCTCGTTACATGTTTCATATCTAATCTGTAATTACGAAAATCGCGACAAACAATCGATCGAGTACCTAAAACGTCCGCGGCCGTAAGCAAATAGCTTGTTAGCACAAGTAACAGAATGTAAGGTGCGAAGACAGAGCGCGTATAAACGACACCTGACCCGAAACTCGGCGATCGCGAACAGGCAGCCAACGTTGCAACCTCCAGCTATCGGTCGGACAAATATCTCCTACATCAACTTGTAACAGATACCGGTGCTACATGCCAGAGAACAGCGTCGATCCAGCTTTCCACGCCACACGCACCGTGTTTACGGTGTGTCCCCTCCTGTATCCGAGCCTCTCCCCCCGTAAAAGGAACGGGATATCGCGATACGCGGGCAATTAAATCCCCTGGACAATAATTAACTCCCGGCGTCGTAGGCGCCCGTGATGCACGGGGAATTGGAAAACGGCCTCTCCGCTTCTACGTTCGCTCGATCAGGGCCGTCACGTGAACGATTACGAGCCGGTACGCGAGCAGGGCGACAAGCGGCCGCGACGGCGGAATTATTGGCGAATTTGCATCTTAATGGAACTACCTACCTACCAACCCGTACCATGCGGCCCACGTCATAATTCCTCCACGCTGCTCGCTACCGTACACGCCGAACAAGAGGAAAACGACGCCTATGAAAATCTTTTGGCTATACAGGCTCACTCAAAAATAAATCCCATGAAGCTTATACTGTTACTTGGAATAATACTCTCTTTATACACGAGCACAATGCATTTGTGCAATATCTTTGCTCTCAGAAATAAATACTACGCTAGACGCTTATTTCGCGAGAAATCTTATGATGATACTTATAATATGTTATGGTAATATACTTTTGTATAATGCAAGACAAATGCGTACAAGTACAATGCTAGTGTAATACTATTATTTTTGTATAGTACAATTGTATAATACAAGTTTCGTGTAATACTGCCGTATTTATTGTATCTGCAAATCCCCGACTTCGCAAAAATATCCAAATATCAAAAATTTATAAATTTTTAACCGATGTTGCTCTTCGAATACAAGTCCTACAGTACCTCACATCAATCAAACGTGTATCGTCAATTAAGCTATTGGACATGTATAATACACATGTACAATACTACTTTAAATACTTCTATGTTTTAATTGAAGTTCTATGTACACCAAATAAAGATCTATATATTACCAAATAAAATCCTCCATCTTACCAAATAAAGTTCTGTATATTACCAAATAAAGTTCTCCACATTATCAAATACAGTCCTCCATCTTACCAAATAAAGTTCTGTATATTACCAAAAAAGTGCTCCACATTAGCAAATAAAGTTGCATAGAGAAATTTTCTTCCACAAAAGATGATAGAATAAAAACGATCATGATGACCAGCGAATAGGTTTCCCTATTTTCGAGTGAAATACATAGATAGTCTCGAAGAACGAGGAAACGCGTATTCCAGTCTGGCGCGGTTCTTTCGGAGTGTCCCGTGGTGGACGGGGAGGGAAAATTCCGAAATAGAAATGCAGAAGAGACGAGCCAGGGAACGAGAGACTATTTCGGGTGAGGTCAGAGGCTGAGGTCAGTCTATAAGGCCTGGTCAGCCTCCCACGAGATCCTGGAACCCTGCCAAGCACGGCACCCACGCAACGAGCACAGCTAACAGAAACCTGCGGGAACTCGAGCAGCCTGCGTTTCGTGGATCATGATCTACGAGATCCGCGAAACGAGAATTCATCTTGCCGCGAGGCTTTGCTTACCGTGTTCACCTATGCAATTTGTCGGAACGTCCACCGGTATTCTATAAATAATCACGATCCCGTGCACACACGTACGCGCGTGTATCTCATTAGAAAATAATCTTTTGGTCCCCTCGCGTACAACACCGTATTCTCCCCTTAACGATTACGAATTACAGGGGAAAGTTGAGCGTAACATGTTGCAATTGAAACTCGACACCCGCTGCTGAATCGTTACCGTTTTCCTTTTGTTGCGTGCTGCCCACCATTAATTTTAACCCTCTCGCTGCCGCCATATATTGTGTCATGCTAGCAAATTGATAACTGTCACGGCAATATAAATGTTTGCACTCATTAGACTATGATTTTATATGGAAAATATCCGTGCTGCGAACGTGTGTGCGTGTTGTATTGAGACATACGTTTCTCGATTTATAGATCTGGACATTAGTAGATTCTTACCCCGGTAGAATAGCTACGGAATTATGTATTTAGAGTATCTTGTATATTTACGTCATTAGATCCCTAGATTTCTAGATCCTGATTCATAAACAGATTCGCAGATCTCTAGAGTTGCTCTAGAATCGAAATTCTGAGATCTTGTCTCAATGTTCACGAATTTCTGTATTCCTAGATTCATGTATCTCCACACTCTTAGGTCATGTATCTTAAAGAAAATTTGTTCATTCATCCACTACCGTTTCAAGAGGCAATTATTCAATTTTCACAATTACTTCCAAGTCTTGCAACAAACTAAATTTAATAACAAAATATTGACCAAACATAACCTATCATGACACTTAACACTTCTCAAAGTAGTCTAAACGTATCTAAAAAATTAGAAAATATGATATATAGTAGACTAAAATGTTATTAAGGTACCTCCGACACATGATACCTTAATTGACACACCCACACGCTACGTCTATTATGAAAGTAACCTAATAACTCCGTTAATGAAGAAATAAGCGATAAATACGGCGAATAAAGCCCTATCGGATTTCTCAATATGCGCCGATCAATAAGAACAAGGATTCCAGTAATTTGTTAGATATAGTCGATTGATAGTCAAGGTATTTAGTAGATCAGGATCTACGAAATACCAAGGGGTCCACGAGCAGGTAACGCTCGCGTGTCTATCGCGCCACAGCCACGTGGGAGAGTGCAAAATGAAATGTACAGTCCAGAGCAAATGTGGAATCCCTACGTAAAATATGGCAAAGAAGGAGGAAGATCAATTTTTGGCGATTTTTAGATTTTTGAACATTTGCAGATGGGTCAAGAATTTAGGTACATAAAAATTTCGGGATTTTAGGATTTAGAGATGTAGAAATTTAGGAGAATAGGTGTTTGAGGGATGTATAAATTTGGGGTTTTTGGAATTTGGAGAACTTTGGAATTTAGGAAAGTATAAATTTATGGACATAGGAATTTGGGGGATCAAGGTTGTGGAATTCTTGTAATTTGGAAACATAGGTATTTGGGGACGTAGGAATTTGGGGACATAGGTATTTGGGAAGATAGGAATTTAGGGACATAGGTATTTGGGGACATAGGAAATTGGGACATTAAGTATGTGGGATTTTTGCAATTTGGAGACATAAGTATTTGGGGACGTAGGTATTTGGGATCGTAGGTATTTGGGGACATAGAAATTTGGGGACAGAAGTATTTGGGGACATAGGAAATTAGGGCATTAAGTATGTGGGATTCTTGAAATTTGGAGACATAAGTATTGGGGGACGTAGGAATTTGGGGGCATTAAGTATGTGGGATTCTTGCAATTTGGAGACATAGGTATTTGGGGACGTAGGAATTTGGGGACATAGGTATTTGGGAAGATAGGAATTTAGGGACATAGGTATTTGGGGACATAGGTATTTGGGGACATAGGAAATTGGGACTTTAAGTATGTGGGATTTTTGCAATTTGGAGACATAAGTATTTGGGGACGTAGGTATTTGGGGTCGTAGGTATTTGAGGACATAGAAATTTGGGGACAGAAGTATTTGGGGACATAGGAAATTAGGGCATTAAGTATGTGGGATTCTTGCAATTTGGAGACATAGGTATTGGGAGACGTAGGAATTTGGGGCATTAAGTATGTGGGATTCTTGCAATTTGGAGACATAGGTATTTGGGGACATAGGAATTTAGGGTATTAAGGATGTGGGATTCTTGAAATTCGGGGACACAGGTATTTTGGGAAATAGAAATTTGGGGCATTAAGTATATAAGGTTCTTGTAATTCGGAGCTATAGGTATTTTGTAGATGTTTAGAGACGTAAGAATAGATATCTACATTTAGTGACCTGTATATGAGAAATCTATAAATTTGGAGGTCCAGAAATTTGTATCCAAATTCACAAACTCGGAAATCGAGAAATTTGCACGGTACTTCAAAGTAGAAAATATAAAAGTTTAAAAATGATTCAACTTACATATGTATCCGTATATAAAGGTAGTTTTCATTGTATCCAAATGTAGACCGAAATTTTTCACTTAGAAACGCGACGAAAAGTTGAAAGCCGATTGAAACGCCCTGTAACGCTCCCACTGGTACCAAACAATTTATTGCTACGTCTCGATGAAATATGGTAATAGCCGACAACACGGCAGATATTAGCAACGATTACCACTTGCGCCACCGGTCGATGCCGTAGTGAAATTTCTATCGACTTCTTTGGGCAACAGGACGTGAACGATGTCGATATTTCGAGGATACTCCAGAATAAGACAGCGATAATGGTCGTGGAAAGTGTTTGGACAGAGTAAGCATGGGAAAATGGCCCCGGCATCAATCGCTATGGTATTTATATTACCATTGCTGAGACTAGACTGGAGGATTGCTTTGGATTCATCGCTGTAATCATTTCAACTACAATGTTTCTATCGACATTTTCTTCGACACTTAAACTTCTCGATGCTCGTTTCAGTTTTTCATTTACCATCGTAAATATGCGGTCGTTACGTTACGAAAGTTCTAATTTATTTATAATACTTTCTCTTTTATGTACTTCTCAGCAATTACTTTCCGTTATGCTAAACTTTATTTACTTTAAACTTCGTTTAAGATAAAGTGTATTTATTTTACAATTGATTTTATTTCAATTTAAAAATGAATTTATAGTCTCTTTAATAATAATCTTTTTTAGTATTTGTATGTAAATAAATTGAAATGTTTTTGAATAAAATATTACTAACAGATGAAAGTATTCTTAAAATGACTATAAATCTTCATTAAACCAATTTAATGGTCAGTGTGTTAATTGGAAGCACATGGGTTGTAGCAATTAGGTATAAAAGTTATACTGCTTTCTCTTTAAAAATACAGAACACTGCTCTTTTTATAGACCGTAAATTATTAAAGTATGTAAGAAACATTTACCAATTCATGAATCTTAATACGAGTAACATTTGTACCCCAATATGCAGTTAAGCACAAAATATTATTGAATATAGTAAAACAAAAGATATTATACAATGCAGTTAAATACAAAATATAATACAGTGCTGTTAAATAAAAATATTGCACAGTGCAGTTAAATGATTAATATTAAACAATGCAGTTCAACACAAATAATATTATACAGCAAAGTACAAAATACCCATTTAAAATTGATACAATATTTGAAATTATTAAAATTAAAATTAAACACTAAACTACACGATACAAAATAATTACAAGACCAACCCATAAAAATCCAATCTATAAGACCAATCCATAACAATCCACAAAAGTCAATATACCTGAGACAATTTCGTAAATACCTGTCAATTAAAATCCGATTTCAGGAACATGTAGGCGTTAAATGGTGGAAAACGACGAAGTCGAATAGGGGAACGTAAACGAACGGAGAGAGATTTTCCCGCAAGGTATTATCGAACGCGATTCTACCGGGTTTCGAGCACGAAGACGACGCCATTCGTTGGAATATCGCCAAGAAAAAAAGGGTGGCGTGGGTGACTCGCGTGAGCAAAGCGAGCTGACCCGAACTCGTCGCATGAGATTCGACCTCGCTCCTCTCCTCTCTTCACACCAACTACCTTCTCTGAAAATAACCTCGCTGCCTCGTTTGACGTCACCGACGATCCAAATCAACCACCATCCGCCCCTTCGTCGGTTTCACGACGTGATGAAAGCACAATTAACTCCGTGCATCCTCGAGATTTCCCGAAAATTGCATTTGGAATGGTATTTGTGGGAACACTTTCGAGAGATCGTTCTTTTGTACGGACAAACGTTTCAAGGATAATATTTCGGGGACGTTGCTGTCGTTTATTTCAGTGGGCGATGACGAACAAGGGGTTGTAAATCACTAACTTTAGTGTGTTGTGTATTTGTCTATGAAGCTGGACGTTGATGAGCAATGTATATTGTCGATGTTTATTGTTATACTGTAGTTTTCATGATCTTGAGGTTTTAGATCTTCAAGATTCTAAATATAGGAACCTTTAAACTCACAAGATTACTGAAATCACTAGTTCTCTACAGATTTACATTGTGATTTCAAATTTCTAAAAATTGTCCTTACATACAAAAATTTGCAAACCTTTGAATCTTCTGAAGTTTCCAAATTCTTAAGTCCCTAAGTCCATGAATCCTCAAATCTTTAGATTCTCAAGTTCCTATGTCTACAATTTCCTAGGACCATAAAACAATAAATTCTTTAATTTTCAAATCACCAAATCTCCAAACCCCAAATTCATAAATTCTCAAGTATCTGTATCTCCAAATCTTTAAATCTCTAAATTCCCCAATTCCTAAATTTCTATATCCCAAAATCCCCATATACCCACATATCTACATCCCTAAATACCTACTGCTCCAAATCTTCAAATTCCAAATCCCTAAATCTCTAAATTTCAAAATCCCTATATCCCTAAATACCTACATCCCCAAATCCTAACATCCCTAAATCCCTACATCCCTAAATCCCTACATCCCTAAATCCCTACATCCCTAAATCCCTACATCCCTAAATCCCTACATCCCTAAATCCCTACATCCCTAAATCCCTATATCCCTAAATACCTACATCCCCAAATCCCCAGATCCCCAAATCCCCAAATCCCCAGATTCCCAAATCTCCAAATCCTAGAATCCCAAAATCTCTAAATCCTAAAATTTCTAAAATTCCAAATCCCTAAAATCCCAACTCCCTAAAACCCCAAATCCCTGAAACCCCAAGTCCCTAAACCCGTAAATCCCAAAATTGTCAGATTCGTCCCAGATTCAAACACGTTCCAATTTCTCGTGCAGAAAAGTTTCCAAGAAACTAGTAATGCTATTCCGAGGATAAAACCGTTGTCACTGAGCAAAGTTAACCGAACAAGTCCCGGAAGCGAGAGCCAGCACAATTTCAGCGAGAAAATAGGACACGAACAAGAGGATCGAGGCGACACAGGCGAACATGTATCTATAGGCAGGAGAGAGGAACGAGATCGACACGACGATCGATCCTGTAGCGGGGTCAAACGGATAGTGCAATTTCAACGTAATGTTCCTACACGACCAGGATCACGATCGATACCGATTTGCTGGGGGAAAGATGGCACGAGATACGTGATGGCGCTCTCGGCGAATCGAGCAACACAGAAAGTCGGAGAAAGGAGGAAGAGGAACGTTGAAAGTGTTAAAAGAATCGCCGATGTGAATAGCCACGATAGAAATTGTCTTGGATACTCGGTAATGAATTATATTTTTGCAATTTCAAATTTTGGTCCAATTCTTTTCGAACACTCTACCCTATATATTTTATAATATATTTTATTGATATTCATGACATTGTGTTTTATTAAAATAGTTCAAATACTGTTTACATTAGTCAATTATTCTTAGACCAAGAAAGTCTATCATCAATTTATTTAAACATTCACAAAATTCCAACCTAACATATTTTATTCAACCATTTTGAAGAACGACCATTTTACAAACATTCACAATTGCAGCGTAACCTCAAAAATATTTCCTCTCCATTAAAACAATTCACCGCCTATATCCTCAAAGACAACTCTCCAATAATCCTTCGAGATATCCTAAAAATTGCAAGCTACTGAAACAGTATGAAAAAGGGTTAACAAAAGTGAATGCAAGCTCGTTTCCGATTCCCGCCAGACCGGACGGGTCGTTGAGCACCGCTTAAAAGCCGGCTCTCGCGTTAATGTTTCAGTAATAAATTGCTTGTTCGAGTGGAAGGGGTCGTGCAAAAAGCGGCTCCATTTCGTCGATAGAGACATAGAAAATCCGGTGCAATTATGCGAACAACCGAAGGGAGGGGGGAACAAGTGCACGCGAGCAAAGCGGTGCAACGCGTAATTTCCGGAAAAAGCCTCGAAGCAGATTGTTAACGACGGTTGTACACGTTCGTACGTCGTTCGCTCGTCGGTTAGAAGAAGCACGGTCAGCTAAAGTGCTCGCAGAAAAGGTCCGGCCATGCATGCCAATAAATAATTGCTTTACTAGCACGCGGTGATGGCGCTCGAGTTCCGGCCGGTTAATTAACGAGGCGGTTTGCGACGTATATCGCGAACGTCACTAAAACGTACCTTCATTACCGGCCCGCGGCATATCTGAGCGTGATCTGGACCACGTACGACCGGATAAAGTCGATACGTTCGTTGAAAAACCGAAGGGCAAAAATTTGCTTGCTTATATGCCGCTCGACGTATGACGCGCTTGTCTGACGCACGATGGCTGCGCTCTGATGGCGAGTTTTTGGCGGGAAACGCTTTCGAACGTTCTTATATTATCTTCAACGGGGAAATGCTGAAGATTTACTCTTTTGCAAGATTCAACTGAGAAAATATTTGTCTTTATTATATTTATAACTATTTAGATTAGTTAGAATTTTAGTTACATAGGTTACGATAGGATCAGTGATTTGGAAATGTTGAGATCATACAAATTTACCCTTTAGTTCTCAGACTCAAAGATTGTTAGCTTACAAATTGTAAAATATTTTGAAACCCTCAAAGATTCAAATGCTCTCCATATTTCACCTGCAATTCCTTTCCTCCAGCATATTCCTTATGAAATCCAACTCTGCTCGATACTTCTGATCGTTTTCTGTATAAGCATAGAGCGCTCGTGCGAGCATAAATCACCAGAAGAATCGTATCATTGCGTACAGAGATGAGGATCCCAATTAGCATCGTTGAAACGGTATATCACCTCGTATTGAGCAACACCGAACACCACGAGCTCGCAACACGCGACCGTACGAATGAAACATTAAAGATCGACCCGGCGTGTTATTCGCCATCGATTCGATTAATTAAACAAGATCCACTTCTCTAGGATCGATGTATGTATTTCTATCGTTCGAGCAACGACAGCTGATCGACTCGCATGATATGCACGGCCAGCAAGTTCTGGAACAAGAAACCCGCGGGATTTCTACGAACAAATCTAGCCTACGAAATTAGTAGTATTTTACGAACGGTCCCAAGACAAATTGCCAGCGCATGAGGGGCCGCGGTTGCAGGTAGCTTGCCTAATTAATATACCAGAGGGAACATTTTGTCCCGGTTAAGAGTACGTTCTATCACGGCGTAACGGCTCTCGCCACTGAACATTTCAATTAATTAGATAGCAAACGTGACCACCCACCGGCGTATCTAGCTGCGATCTGAATCATTTAAAAGCGTGCATGTGCATCGAGCGACTTGAAAATCAAAGGTCATACGAGAGAAGTGCATACGAGGTGAATTAATGCTGGCCGCGAGTGTATATCGCGGCAGACAAATTGTGCCGCCGCTCTCCGCATCAGATATTCAGCTAATACGGCCAACCGACAATATTTTGCCAATTAAACGATATCGAGAGCCTGTTTCCCGTTCGGCGTTTCCATTAATTCAACTTCAAACGCGACTATCTTAACAAAGTACAAATTTCAAGTGACTCGAACGCTTAGGAAGCTAATAAGTAATACTGCACGTGCTTTTATCGGGGTACATGTAAGTATTTCGAAAAATATGGCAGGAAATGTGATGTATGAAATCAAATTGCACGTATGAATAATATATACGAATATTCATCACTGCTGTTAAGCACAGTTCTGTTTTGTAAAATTATTATTTGTTCCATTTACGTCTTGAACTTTCGGTCCGCCATTTTGTGTCGTCTTAAACTTACGGTCCGCCACTTAATGTGTTTCGCCATTTAACGCTGTCTTAATCTGACAAATACCTAATGGACAAATACTTAATCTCACAAATATCTAATATAACCTATTATTTAATAAGTTTAATAGCTAATACCGCTAGCAAAAATATCGAAAGTAATGAAAAATGGAACAGAGTCTCCCGCGCCGTGCTCCGCCATTTTTCTGGTGCACGGAGAATGCAGTAGTACCAGTCTCGATGGCTAGTGATTTCAGTGTTTCAACCCGTTAGAATACTCGCACCGATATCATTGCTCATACAGCCGCGTAATTGTGAGATTGAACGAGTCGATCGTATCGAAAAATCTCGGGTTTTATTAATAATATTCTTGCCTGTCCGGACGTGGCCGACTATAAACGTTCCGTTTTTGTCACGGCCAGATCGTTTACACGATTTACGGGCCGGTTACCGTACTTTGTATTCCGCTATTAGTTTTTATACCGTGATAAGATTATCACGGGGCTAGAGCTATAACCGCGTCGCTACGAATATCCTGTTTCCTCGATACGACCGATGTTATGCACTTGCGATGCAGTTTCTTTCATTGGACCTTTTTATGTGCGATATCAAGTGTTATTGCGAGGATTGTGCTGGTCGTGCTCGAGTAAGAGTGATTGCGATCTTGGTACACGTCTATGAAACTTGATTGTATTTTTTTCTAGGATTTCTAGTTAACGTAGTTTTGCTAGAAGTTCGTTGTGGAATTTTATTTTTGTTGTTGTAGGGAAAATAGAGCTCGATGGATATTACTTTTAAATATCATGGCGATTAATAAAACTGACAAATTGCGTATTTAACCGTTTTCGATGGATAAAAGATTTCATGTATTTATGTCAAACTGGATAGAGCAACTCTATCTTGTTTTTAATTAATGCTTAATCAACGTCTGATGGATACCGATACATATGTACAACTTAATTAATCTCTTAAAGGATGCTGACTCACTGTGCCGTTAGTTTCTATTTATATAGATATTACTTTTTTCTCGTACACTATTAACAAAATAATTATATGACACCTTTTTGTAACTTTCAAAGACAAATCCTGAAAGATTAAAGAAAAAATGTAAGATAAATGTATAAATAAAATGTACTGTATGTTCTCTATAATTGCAATTATAGTCTTAATAAATGTCCTGAGTATCCCATGTAACTGAATATATTAAAGGACGCAACAAATCGTTGAGAAAATTCTTGGAAAAATGTTGCTCACAGATGCACAATTCATTTCGTTGCTCATCAAAGAGCAAATTGTATCTCTTTATTTCTCGATGTATCGATAAAAGGAAACATGATTCTCGATCGTGACCGCTGATTGAGAGAACGAGAGCGGATTTTTTACCTTGTGCCAATATTACCCATAAAAGGAGTTTCCTATCAATTTGTTACCGCATTCGGCTTCGATTTAGCTTCACCGTGGATTGCACGCAATCGTGCTCGATTTTCTAAGCCGTGTCCAGATGATCAGACCTACCGTCTGCCCATTTATCCCATGGTGGCAGTAATTGGCTATTAAAACGAAATCTGTTATACACAGGAACGACTTGATCCCGAGGTAAAATAGCAAGTTCAATCGCCTAACCGCAACGCTATAAATATAAATCTTTGTTCTCTAAATCCGTATCACAGAAATAAAAGATGAACACGATCGAAGGATAACAAGTCACCATTTTGAATCACTTTACAATCACCCATTGAAGACACACGCGAGGCTGCCAATAAAAGAGTTTTTTTTTTGCATGCCTTTTCTACTCTACTTTTAATAAATAGTTAGTGGTAGCTCGCGAATCATTTTTCTCTGACAACAGATCTACCATAGCCATTCGTTACGGCGTTAGAAATAGCTCGTGACTATGAAATTCGTCATAAAATAGTCGTTCGAGCTGTGTTCCCTATATTTCAAATTTTTTACACGCGTCGATAGAATCGATCAACTGATCAAACTACATCGGAATTCGATACCAAGATACAAACTGGGGTTGAGGGAAAAAAGGATCGTACAAACATCCCGCAGATTGATTTGTTTTCGTGCTTCCTGTCTGATTCGCTACCATAAGAAATCCATTATAATACGTAGTTTCAGTGATATCGGTGGTATGCGAGTTCCGGCACGGATATTTATTCCCCGCGACGAGGAATCATTAATTTTGCGTGCGTTGTTTTCTGTTTGTTACGCGTGCGTACGGATTTCAGTGTGATCATATTACAGTAAAATCGCGTCGATATTTCATGTCACCACTTCGAGTCGCTTGGAAACATCGTTGATAAATAGAAGCCATTTGTCATTTAAGATCGATCCTTTAATTGATGAAACGTTCATGTATACGGGCTACACTCGTCATTATACGACCATGGTTAATTAGATACAACGAATTCTGTCTGACTGTTTGTCTTGTTTCATTGGTAAAATGTTTACGTCGTTAAGAACTTCAATTAGGAAAGCACTCACTTTATTCGAAGGATAACTGCTCTAAGGGACGTTGAGAAAATGGAGGATGCTCAAAATGTCTACTTATGAACATCTTTGAGGACGAATGTTGACAACCTTGCTGAAGATTTATGCGAAATGCATCCTTTTGGACATTTAACTCTTTCAATGCATTTGTACATCTTTATTGGACATTCAACCTTTAAGCATATTTATCCTTTGCTACACGTCTGACTCTTAAATGCAAGATTTCATAAAAATTAATGAAACGTTTGTACAAATATCACATTTTCATACTTAATTTGCAAAAAGAAGTTTGCGAGCCAATGATCACTCTAACAAAATCAATCAATGAAAAAGAAGTTTGTTACTCAATTTTTATAAGGCACGTACAATATATAATGAAGGAAGTGAATGTATTGTCAATGAAATCTAGAACGAAACATCATTTTGCAAGAGAACGATTAAGTTGTAACCCGTAGTTTCTTCAAGACTTTCGATCCTCCGGGTACTACACGATACGACGATAAAAACTTGGGCCTTGAATCTCCATGTCAAGGTCAACACACCAAAAGCGTTGCTTCTGCGCCAATTCAGAGATGTAGACTAGTTACAAAGGTGGTAATACAGTTTTTAAACATTCCGCGCAATACCATGTCCGCGAGGAGCACTAGACGTCTGGCCGGTACATCGACCCGCGGAGCGACATTCTTCCCCGCGAGCATAATCAAGATCGACGGTCCGTACAATTAAAAAAGAGAGCCATCGACGGCTCGGTGAACCGTACTCTTAAATCCTGGCTAGCAGGGAGACACGACGAGAAGGAGGAGCAGCATCAGCAGGAGCTCGTGTGCCGTGCGGAGAGGAGGAAAAAGAGCGGGCCGTCCGGATCGCACGGATAAACCGTCTGGCGTGCACAGTGCCGTGAATTAATTATCACCCGTGGGCCTCGTGTTCGTACTTTTAATCGGTCTGCCGGGGCCCCGACCTCGGCCCACCTTGTGCCTCGTTTCCACCTATAAAATGTTCGTCGTGCGGCAGTATTTCACGCCTGCCCACGCGTGCCCTTACGCCACGCCAGCCGTGGTGGACAGCGATCGGGCCCTCCTGTCCCCGTACATCCACGATGTTGCTTCTCTTGCTGCAGGTGCACCGCATCCACTCACCTTTGCACCGAATTTGTTCGCAATATCCTGGCATTTATTTATTGTACAGGAAGCGGGGCGGGGACATAGAGCAGGGGGCGGTGATTAATGGTACCTCACTGGTGACCCTCTGTGTAGGGTGCCTCCTTTGCTTTTCATTCATTTGTAACTCCGTGCATTCAATGCACAAGTATAGCTTACTCGATATGTACTTTAAGGTAAACTTGAAGAAAAAGCTATGACGTTTGAATGGTTACATTTTACCACACCATTTTTTACTTATTTTTAGTCTTCCTTGAAGACTTAACTATGTGATAGTGTACATAATCATTATTAAACAACTTGTATATCCTAATATTGTATATCCGATGATATTTTTCTCTAACTTCAAATGTACTCTTCTCCTATGCATTTACGAGCAAAATGACATGTATGTTTCATAGTACTACCATCGTCCAGAGTTGCACAAAAATCGTAGCAAAAAAGCTTCTCTCATAACATCACAAAATGTCTCGATCTAAAGCTCGACTCGGCCATTACGAAGTGCCTTAAATAAGATCCTCCGACGTAATTAAATCCCCAAGTTCTTTCTTGCATGGAGGCCTAAGAAAAGCAGATCAATCACAGCTGGAGTCGGTCTTTCTTCTCGCGTGGAAGACACACGGGGGCTCCGGGAGAGCGGCTGACCAAATGCAAACGAGGATTCGTCTCGCCTTGCCAATCGGATTCACCGATTCCTTTTCGCTAATGAAGGAATCGTCGGTTCGACTTTGTAATTAACCCGCCATGGCCACGTCAATGAAACTCTCGTTACCGATATACAGAGTAGGTATACTTGTCCTCGTCTTCCTCGCGTGTCCTGCCCTCCCGATCGCTTCATTTCTATCTCATTCTCATTCTCCTTCGTTTCCTTCCTCGTCCTGTGCCCCTCGTCGTCCAGTTACAGCGATCGTGGCTCTCCGCTTGGCCACGTCGCACAAAGTAATTACAATAATGAATGTTTATTTTCGCAATCAGCTCGACCGCGGTAGGTAGACTTATACCATTCCGTAAGCGAACTTCTTGACTTCTCTTTCTCAACCCCCGAGGCAAGGTGGTCCCATCCTCACTCTTCGTCCTACCCATCGACGTGACTCTCAAACTGATCACTCTACGCTCGGATGTAGTGGGGACTTTCCTAGGAAAAATGGTGATGTTCGGAAAGAGGCATTGTCCTTTGTTCTTCAGCGGGAAATTTCAAGGCTATTTGCAGACAAGTTTTAAGAGGTTGGCGACTTACGAATTTGCGGATTTCATAGTTTGGAGACGTAGAAATTTGGGGACTTCATAGGTTAGGCACGTAGGTATTTATGGATTTATGTATATTATTTATGGATATTAGAATTAGGTTTGGGAATTTAGGGATACAGGGATTTAAAGATTTGAGAATTTGTGGATTTCATAGTTCGAGAATTTAGGGATTTGAGAATTTGAAAATTTTCAAATTTGGGTGTTTAGGTGTTACCAAATCTTTTCATTCAAAAATTGAAAGATTTAAATATCTGAGGTATTTGAGCGTCTAAAGGTTGACAAATTTGAAAAGCAGACAACTTGGACACAGAAATAACTTCAATAAAACCGTATTCAGATACATAAGATAAAAGATTATATTTCTTGGTAAAAATTTTCGTGAACCTTGAAAATTAAAGATCCACCATGATCCGTGCGCCATAAAATCTTCCCGAAAAATCGTCAGAGCCACTAATTTGTAGCCGGATGAAGATAGATCGTAAAATGAATTTCATTCATGAAATAACGAAATCACTTTGGCAAACGAACATCTCCGCCCTTCTTTATTTTATTTCCGAAGGTCTTTTTTTCTGGCCGCCGGAGATATACGCGATTACTTATCTGCGGCTTCGTCCCGTTCACGGTGTAGAACGACTTCTGGCCATTTATCCCCGCCGATCGTCGACGTATGTAAATTTACGGAGCCGTTAATTGCGGCGAACTTCTTTCGGCCCTTTCGGACCAGAAAAACCGCCGACGTTGCTACAGGCATGCGCCTCCACTTATGCCCCCGTGTACCGAGCGTACACCGCTACACGCGCGCGTATATTTCGACGTGCTCGTGCAACAGGTACGTACCTACCTGTATTCGGTTAGGTTAGGTTAATGGCACACGAGCCGATGTGTTGCGAACAAGGTTTGAAGGAACGCAACAGCCGATATTTCGCTGATTAACACGTTTGAAGAGTACACACACGTGGGTCCTATGGAACGTTCGTGAACTATGGGTCTTTGGGGAGATTTGGGAACTGGAGAGTTAGGGAACTTGGGGCTTAAGGGAGTGTGGGAGATTTGAAGATTTGGAAATTTGACAAATTTGGCGATCGTGGGGAATTTGGGGGATTTGAAGATTTGAGAAATTTGAGGGAAGTGGGAAATTTGGCAGATTTGAAGATTTGGAAATTGGAGAAATTTGGGAGACGTGGGGAATTAGGGAGATTTGAAGATTTGGGAAATATGGGAATTTGGAAAATTTGATAATTCGCGGATTTAGAAAATTGAGAGTTAAGGGATTTGAGAACGTAGTGCTTTGGGAATTGGGAATTTGAGGAATCTAGGAAATTTGGTAAATTTAAAAATATGGACTTAGAAAACCGAGAACCGCAAATATGAAAAGAATACAAAATGGCGGTAATCTATACCCCATTGACTCGAATCTCTCCAATTAAAGCCCATCGAATTCCTCGCGTCAGATCTGGTTTTAAGTATCGTAACCAATACTCCGTCCGAAGAATAATTCATTTCCAGCGCAGGCATTCATTATATTCACTACCGGCAGTATTCAAACTAAGCAACGCGCGCAATCGTGTTTCATACACCGCCCACGCCCGTTCCAGAATCGGTATCGACTTTATCGTCCTCATCGACGATCAGCATGCGTGTTTCAAAGTATCCATTACAGATGGTAGTCGTTTTGTCTATCCGGCCCTTTGCAATTGTATCGATAAAACAAAAGCGAGCCTATCGTGCCCACTGCACCCATTAATGGTTACTCGTCCCATTCTTGCTTCTGTTATGCGATAATCCACGGGAGCGACGCTAACCCGACATTATCCTTTTGTATCCATTAGCGGTAGAAGGGTAAACTAAGAAATTGTAGCGGCATCGCAATCAGAAAAGTACCATATGTTTGCTCGACGCTGCTACGTAGGGAAATTTATATCGCGGCAGGACAAAGCCCTTTGTTCGAAAATCGTTGCTGGAACTGCAGGAAATCGTATCAGGCAAGATATGAACGTACAATTACTTTGCTCGTTTCTCTTCAAATAATCCTTTGCAACAATTTTTATGATAATCGAGTCCGAAGCAAAAACAGTTTAATAAGTGTCGTTTGTTTTAATAGAATAGACAAATACCAGCGTACGCTCGATTGATGCAGGCTCGATTGATGCACGCGCTTTTATTACACGATGAACCGCCTGACGCTCACACGCGTTGCCTATGCATTCAAGATTATGCTACATTGTTTAGCGTGACGCATTCTTTACCTACGCATTCAAGAGTATGCTACATTGTTTGGCGCGTCAGATTCCACCCATGAATTATGAGAAAAGCATGTGTGTAATTGACTCTCGTTTATTGCACGATTTCTGTAATTATCCGTGGTCCGGTGCATTAATCGAGCGGAACCTTAATTTTATTAGTAACTATCTTCGATACGGAACAGCAACCCTGTTGATAAATTCGCTGATAAACATGTAGAGCAGATATAAAAGAAAAGTGACAAGCTTTCAATAATGTTCAGAGGCGTGCCAACATTTCGAGCTAATCGTCGAGCGAGTTGAAAAATGTTAATTCAGACACCTGTCGTAATTAATAGCAGCAGGTGATCCAAATCACGATAAGTGGACGTTGTTTTCAATCATCTTAATCGTCGTGCAGTTATCGACCGCGAATCGATCGCGAGAGCGTTAATAAAATTCCGCGGTAAAAAGGCAGCGTTCGATACACGTCGATGGATCGAGTCGTTGGAATGAATCAAGACTCGATCGCGTTCAGCGAGACTTGAACCGACGCTTTTCCAGGTCAGCGGGTAGTAAATGTCAAAATACACTCGAGTCGTTCGAAACGAGGTCCAGCGTGCCGCAAGCTCTGTTAAACGTGGAAAGAGGAGGGCTACCAGTAGTGCACCTCTATGCTAGAATATATACATTTGAACCAGTTGCACCTAGCTGCCGAGGTCGGGGTGAACGGCCAACGCCTTTAAAGAGAGCACGCAGATGCGATACGATGCGCCTCGCCCTGCTTCTTACAGTGCCAAAGGCATAAGGCTGCGTTTTCAATGGGATAATGTGCTTATCTAACGTCGCTCAAACACGTATCAAATGTACAATGTATGCTGGATGTAGGATATGTATTGGAAATTTAGGAATTATTGCATTCGAATATCTATAACTTCAAGAATTTAAGAATTTCTTTTTGTTAGAGAGTTTTGGAAATTGTAGAGTCGTACATTTCAAAAATATTAGTTCTTTATAGATCTTTTGGGTTTATGGATTTTTTTAGTTTCGATCCGTTCGATTTTGAAATTTACTACTTTTTATATTTCCTATTTTCCTTTTTCCTAAATTCCCAATTTGCCAATTTCCCAATTTCCCTAATTCCTAATTTCCCTAGTTCCCAATTACCCTAGTTCCCAATTTCCCTAGTTCCCATTACACTAGTTCCCAATTTCCCTAGTTCCCATTTCCCCAAATTCCCAAGATCCCAAGTTCCCGATTCCCTAAATCCCAAATTCCCTAGACCCCAAAATCTCTACTCCCGAATTCCCTAGACCCCAAAATACCTACCCCCAAATTCCCTAGAACCCTAATTCCATAGTTCCCAAATTTCCATTATTCTAAATTCCCTAGTTCCCAAATTCCTATGTTCCCAAATCTCCAAATACCCAAGTTCTCAAATCCCCAAATCTCCATATTCCCAAATTCCTAAATTTCCAAATTCCCAAATTCCCAAATCTCCATATTCCCAAATTCCCAAATTTCCAAATTCCCAAATTCCCAAATTCCCAAATCCCCAAATTCCCTAGAGAAAAATCCTACTTACATCAATAATCTGAAGAAAGCTCAAAAAAAACTTAGGAGAAAAAATTAACACCTAAAACCACTGCAAAGACGTACCAATCCTAGGAAAAGTCTAAGAAGTGCAAAAAACCCTTAAATTCCATAATATTTTAATGCATGGAATTCACTGTTCAGTCATGCAAATAATAATTGATGTAGTACTTCAATTACATCATAACATAACATAGCATGAATGTACGATATACATATAACATAAACAAGTCGTAGAATCGAATCGCAAGTTGATAATCGAGAGCTAAACAGGATGCGTGACCGTTTAAAGGACGAGTCCTACCAGGTTGACGATAATAAAATGAATTATAATGATACACGATGGATCAGGATATTATCAACGCACGTCCACACGTCGTGGATGACTGACCAGTGAGAATGTGCCCTAACATGTTGCATCCAATTCTTCTCGGTCGCTAAAGACGCACACATCCTGTATGAGCGTATGTGATTTCAGGTGTGCACTGCCGTGGTGGGAGATTCATGAGGGATATCATCGATGATTGCGCGATTTAATCAATGAAATTGGTGGACACGTTCTTCTTTAACGAAGAGAATCAGAAATATTGGAGTTCGGGGATTGGAGAGTTTGGGGACTTAGGAATTTAGGGACTTTGGGGTTTGTGGATTTAAGAATTAAACATGTAAAGATTTATATACTTTGGAGTTTTGGAATTTGGAAATTTAGGAATTTTGGGATCTAGAAATTTAGAAGTTTAGGAATGTTAAGAAATTGAAAAGTTTTGAAGTGTAGAAAGGAGGAATTTGGAAAGTCGGAAGATTCAGAATATGGAAATATGGAAGTCTAGAAATCTGTAAATCGCAGAATTTTTAGTTCCTAACAAATCTAAAAATTTCAAAAAATTCAATTTGAATTTACTCCCGTGTATCACCCAAAATAAAATACAGATATTGCAAAGTTCCCTCTATAGTACTTCACAATTATCCTACATCTCCAGCAATTCATATTCAAACCCTCCTCCATCAAGCCAGCTCCTCTGTCACACTGCTGAAATGAAAAGCCATATCCATTTCAGACCCGGTTTCACATCGTTTTTCCCTTTTTCCACGTACCAAACGTTCGCACTCCTCGTTATAGTCAATTGGCCACAGAAACTACAATAGCTCCGGAGCAACGAAGCATAAACATTCTAATCAAGAGGCGACCAACAAATCTCAGATGTGGAGCGCGGAAACCGCAACAGGCATCCATAAGTGCAGACCTCGTTACCGTATCGCGGCGTTGATAAAACCATGTTCTTTGATAACGTTGTGCACGAGTATCGTTCGTTTTGTCGTTGACAGCAAGTGCTGCTCCAACCTAAAAATCATTCGACGGCTCGACAAATATCTTTGGATCGTGCATAGTCGTAAAACCGGAGGAACGTTAAATTCCTGGCTGTTGCATTCTTTCGATCATGATCGTGCCACAAATCATATAATAGCGGAGACATAACACGGGCAAATAACGGATTTATAACATGTTGGAACGATCGCGCAGACCGTTCGTGTTTGCCGTTAAAATTTCAAACAAATTCATTTATTTTCATATTTATGTTTTCTAATGTTTAGGCTAGGTTCAGAATTGACCACTTGAAATGTGGGTCACAGGATTTTATTAATGTTGCCTGATGAAATGTGTTTCTTTACAGTGACGTCATCTTTCGTTTATATAGTTAGGTCGAAGAGATTTCAATCATGAATTAGGTGTTATGATTAGGTGCTCCAGATCAGGTAATTCTCAAGAGTTTCAAATTTCTGGATTCCAAGATCTTAGATTTCTAGACTTCTTTTTAGGTTCCCTAGGTCTGAAGATTTCTATGATCTCAGATCACTACATCCTCAGATTTCTGCATTACTGGATAGGTCTCAAGATTTCTAGATTGTCAAATCCCTAGATCTTCAGATTTCCACATATTCAGATACCTCCAGATCCCCAGACTTCCGCAAACCTACATCTGGAGATGTATCCAGATCCCCAGATCTCCACATAATTATACCTCCAGATCTCTAGATCCCTAGATACTCATAATCTCCAAATACCTATACCCACAGATTCCTAAATCTTTGGACTCCTAGATCTCCAAATCTACTGCTCCACATTCCTATTTCTTCAGGTAGCTATAGGTCTACCTATCTATCCCTATTTTCCTAGATATCTAACTCTCTTGATGTCTATTGCTCCAGTATAGCTCCAACTAGTCCAGTATCCTTCAGCATCAACCAACTAGTCCACTATCCTTCAACATCACCCAACTGGTCCTTCACCACTATCCAACTAGTTCAATATCCTTCCACATTATCCAATTAGTCCAGTATTCTTCAACATTATTGAACTAGTCCACTATCCTTCAAAATTATCCAAGTAGTCCAACATCCTTCAACATTATTGAACTAGTCCACAATCCTTCAAAATTATCCAACTAGTCCAACATCCTTCCACATTACCCAATTACTACAGTAACGTTACTTAACTAGTCCACAATCCTTCCACATTACCCAACTAGTCCAACATTCTCCAGCCGTATCCAACCAGTCCAGCATCCACGTCCAAACAGTAAATTGCCAGCTAACAGAGAGATCCACGTAGTACAAGGTAACAAACCTAAAGGACTAACGAACAGCCAGAGAAGAAGATTCACTTTTCAACGTCAACAAACTTTCGTTGGAAGCGCAGCAAGTCCAAGAGGCAGTCGAATCGGCAGAAGCAAAAAGCAGCCCGGTCGAGCTATTTTCTTAAACACGTCTTAAATTCCAGCTAATAATTGAGCAGCTGAACGGTTGGGCGGGGATGCTGGAATTATGCAAATCGCGTCAGATCGGGATCGTGTCCCGAGGGCGCGACGTCCAAGAAGAAGAAGAAGAAGAAGGAGGTGGAGAGAGGTGGTCGAAGAAGAAGCGCATCGGACCAACAAGAAGAGCAAGAAGAAGCGGACCAAGGAGCAACGAGAGCGTACATCACCGGGAGAAGGAGACTCGGCCCATTGTGATTGCTATACCCAAGGGCAGAATGTTTCTCCGGTGTGCCGTCTCATGCCGACCCGCAACCAAACCCGAACGATTCTCATCCTACCGTTCGTTTCTCTCGTCCCAGCAACGAAGCAACAGGTTGCACAACCTTCCACCTGCCCCTCTTGTTTACTGGCCGCCATACGTATACCAGATCCAACACCGTACACTCAGCTGCAACGTACGCTTACTTTGAATAAGTACACATATTGCACAATTTTTTCATTCTCCACCTTTGACATTTATAGGGTTCTGTTTTCCTTTATTTGGAATTTCTTCGTTCATACATTCGCACGAAGTTATCGAGTCTCTGTTACCAATATTTTTTATTTTGTTCTGACAGTTTCAGATATGTTCAATTTCCAAATTTCTACATTTCTGATTTTCCAAACTGGACTTCTAAATACTTAGACTCTCCTCATCGTCAGATTTCTAAATTCCCTGAATTCGTAGGGCATAGACATCCAAATCCCAAGATTCCAAAAGTCTCAAAGTACCAAATACCTATGTCCCCAAATTCCTAGACACTCGAACACCTATGTCTCTAAATTCTTAAGCTCTAAAAAATGTCCTCAAGTTGTCATGTCTCTATATCCTTAGATCACCACATTTCTATATCCTCAATTTTCTGGACCACCAAACTTCTAGATTCCCATATTAAACCTCCAAACCCTAAAGTCCACAAATCCAATGTGTCCCAAGTCCATATGTCCCCAAACATTAAGGTCCCAAAATTCCTAGACCCTCAAATTTCTGGATCCCCAAATTCCTAAACCATCATATCACTAGATTCCCATATTTGTAGATCCCCAAATCTCGAAGTCTCAAATTTTCTATCATCTCCAAATTCCTAGATCTCCATATTCCTTCATCTTCCAAATCCCTGGATTGACATATCTCTATATCCCGATATCTCTAGATCCAAATCTTTACATCCCTAAATCCCTTGGTCCTCAATTCCTAGATCTCCAAATCGTCAGATCTCCTAATCCCAAAATCCTCACATATCTAAATTCCCAAATACCTATTGTCCCCAAATCACCCTTGATCTTAAAGTGTTTCTACCATGATAGCGATATTTTCCCTAGGGAAGTGAGATTTGCCAGTGACTGTACTCTTTGTAGCAGTACCGAACAAGGTTGGGTGACTACCAACCTGAATCTGCTATGTGTAGCACGGTGTACGAAAAGTGTTCGACATGTTCGACGAAAAAAGGACTACTTCTCGAGGCAGGCAGTGTATGTGTACTAACCGTGATATTAAGCGCCATCGTATGACGGATAATAGGGGGACCACAAGGATATCTTAATGTTGGCCTGGAATTTTAAGGGCTTCTATTAGGTACCGTGTAATGGCCGATTCCTGAACCGAGGGTATGTTCATTGAATTTTATCATTTGTGCTATTTTTGGGCAGATATGGAAGATTTCATGCAAGGACTTTATTAGTGGTAATTGTCTTTGAGACTGAGTTTTGATTATTGAATTTTGTAGTTTTGGGTATTTTGGAGGAAAATTTTGAAATTCTCAAATTACTAAATTTCTAAGTTACCAATTTCCTAAATTACGAAATACCTAAATAACCGAATTCCTAAATCACCAAATGAAGATTTCAAATTCTTAAGTTTCAGAACACCTACACCCCTAATTTCTACATGCCCTAGTTCCCAATTTCCCAAATTTCGAAATCACCAAATTTCTAGATCCCTAAATTCCTAAATGCCATAATTTCTAAATCCTCGAATCTACAGATCCTGAAATTCTCGAATCCCCAAATTCCTAAATTTTCAAACTCCTAGATCCCCTGACTTCCACATGCCCTAATTCCTACCCTCCCTAATTCCCAAATCCCAAAATTTCTTAAATTCCAAAATTTCCTTAATGCCCCAAATCCCACAAATCCCTAAATCGTTAAAATTCCAAAATTTCCAAACGCTCATTTCCCAAATTTCCAAACTTGCAAATCCACCAGCTCGAAATAATGAAGCGAGAGTCCCCTCTCCTCTACATTCTGCCTAGGGGAAACCAGATTTGCTCTCGACTGTACGTCCTCCTCGATCGAGCTTTCTCGCGTGTCAATACGCTAGCGATACACGATAGCAGAAGAGTCGTGGAAAAAAGAGAGACAAACGAGCTGCAGCAGGAAAAAAAAGAAAAGAGGAGCAGCTTAGCGCCATTCGAGACAGGATCAAGATACCATTCTCGATTTCCCGACTGGTATCACGCGTTCGTTGCATTTCCTGGAAGGCTTCGATAAGCTCTACTTCTCGATACACGTACG
The DNA here is from genome assembly GCA_036983795.1 of Megachile lagopoda. Taxonomy (NCBI): domain Eukaryota; kingdom Metazoa; phylum Arthropoda; class Insecta; order Hymenoptera; family Megachilidae; genus Megachile; species Megachile lagopoda. The sequence goes on along the minus strand of CM072797.1, from coordinate 6,042,302 downwards.
ATGCTATCGTGGTAATGACGCACCGGGATAAGCGTCGCGGTCACCGATAAAAAGCTTTTCTGCCTCATGACCACGATTTCCAAGTTTTTCCACTCGGACTGTGAATTATTTCCATGTCCTCCCCGTTTTATATCGCGTTTTTTGAAAGCTTGTTAACGGTTTCAATATCGCTGCGAAAATGGCCATATACTGGGTGTCTCAACTTCAATCACCATCTAACTTGTTTGGTATTTCACTAATAACTTCTCCAAGATTATATTATCCCAAATTAAATTATCTCATAATTAATAATTACTTAAGTCAGTTAAATTAATTACTAAAATTAAGTACATTTATCCTGAAGAAGAATAACAATATTAATAATGTTAAAGGTAGAGTAACAATGTTACAATACAGTTCTTGAAATTTTTCGTTTATTTTTTACATAAACTCACTCATTTTTATCTTCATTATTGCAAAGTCCATAATTCTTGAGATTTACAAGTAGTTTTATGAGAGAAAGAAGCTATATATAGGGTGTCTCAGTTGAAACATTACCTCAAAGAAGTATTAAAACATTACACAATCAACAATTCACGAGTTGTTTCAAATTTTTATATAAAACATCATCCCCCAAGTTCCTTTACTTTAGAAATCTATACTGAAACTAGGAAGCAAATGTACTTCGACTGAGTATTAAATATATAAAGTGTTATTTACAATAGCAGTAAAGAACCGGCACATGATAAAATTTCTATATAATAACGCGAAACAACTGAGCACCAAAAGGAATTAACACATCGGAAATCATAGATAACACCATTGAGCAACTAACGAGAAATCTAATCAAATAATTAAAACATAAATTCGAGACAGCGTAGAAATCAGCCGAGCAGTTCAAGATAGCAAATCGAAGCGTCAGATTAATATTATCGCGTGTCGTACTAGGCGTGGCTGTTCCAGCGGCAGCCAATCTCGACCCGATCCAATAACAATAAATACAAACTCCGGCACATTGATCCAAGTAGAAATTTTCCTGAAAAGCTGATATCGTTTTCGTAATAAAATTACAGAGCCGTCGTTGAAGCGGACAAGAAATTGCAACGTGCACCTGTCGCCGACCTGTCGCCTCGGTGAAATCAAAATATCACGTTATCGCGAAAATAACGTACGATACGGTTACTCCGGCAAAAGAAAGAAAATTCGCGCGGATTGCTCGAGCAGAGCGGCGAGAATTTACCCGGCCGTAAGAAGCGTGCATGACGCGTAGCGGCACCGAAGCGACACGTACCACGCATCCTAGAGGAAAAGTGGAATAAAAAGAAACCGCGGTTATGACGTTCCACCTGAGCAGTGAGGATTTTTTGCGACGCGTCCAAGCACGACGAGGAACGTGAACGGTGACGGAAGTCCTTCCACTAAATAGAAGAGGACGATGCTCGCGATCGAACGAGATTCACCTTGCAAAAGTAGCGAACGAAGAAGACCTCCGCAATGAAGAACGCAACCACCGTGCCACGCGGACCTCGTGCTTATACCGCGCCCTCTCGATTCAAATACTTTTCTCTTCCTCCTTTTTTCCCCTTCTTCGGCTTTATGGCCTCTTCGTCTCTCGATGGGGTGAGCAGGAAAGCGACACGCGATGCTCTTCGAGAGATCGACGCGGCTATATGTCGAAGGCGTGGTCCGCGGACAAGATCTTCGGAGACAGCAGTTTCGAATCTTCGGATTGAATTTGCAAATTTTTACATTTTATTTCAAAATTATTGGGTTCGTAATTAAAGTCAGTTGGGAAAATTTCAACTAGTTTTCCAAATCACCGTTCTGAGATTTCTTCAATTTTTCAAGTATCTTGAATTTCCTCAATTCCTGAGTGCCCCAAATCTCCCAAATTCCTTCAATTCTCTAATTTTTTCAAATTTCTCAAATTCTCTAAATAATCCGTCTTTCAAGTTCCCTAAATTTTCTTAATTTTCTTAAGTTTTCCAAATTCCCTGAAACCTTCAATTCTCTCAAGTTTCCTAAATTATCTCAATTCGCTTAAGTTTCCCAAATTCTCTAAATACTCCAATTCTCTTAAGTTCCCTAAATCCTAAATTTCCCAAAAGCGTCCAAATTCATCAATTTTCCCAAACTTTCCAAAGTTCTCCAAATTTCTCAAAATTCTACGATATTCCAAAATTCCTTATAATATCCCAGAATCGACCGAAATTGCAATTTCCCCTTCCTGCAGAATCTCGCGTTGCTCCTGTTGGTTACTGGAACAAGGAAAAGCACGACACACGCCGGTCTCGAAACGAGATCAACGCAAACTCTCTGTATACGCGGCGAAGGCGTGGTCGGTGGACAAGATCGCATCTTCGTGCAACGAGGAGAGAAAGAGAGAGAGGGAGAGAGAGCAGGGTGGCTTCATAAGAAACCAGGGGAAAGGTAAGATCTGCATGGCGGGGAATGTGAATAAGGCCGAGTTGAGGGAAGAGGTAGGGACGAGGACAGAGAGCCAATCCTGGAAATTGGAACGAGCGAATGTTGAAGGTAGGTGGGTCGTCAGTGTACACTACGGTGTAATGTAGCCTTCCTTGAATGAGGATCAAACTAAGGGGAGGAGCCTCCCACCACCTGTTTTCAATTTTACCAATTCATATTTCGAGTTTTGTATTGTGGCAATTTTTTTAGTTCTAGTTGCTGCATTTTAATGTTGACTTTTGTAAATTTTATATTCAAGACTTATGAGTTTTTGAATTTCTAAGTTCAGGCAACTTCTCATACTCCCTGTATCCTCACATTTGTACATTTACAAATTTTTAAATTGTTGTATTCGGAAATTTTTCAAATTATCTACAAAATTTCACATTTTCAATTTCCTAAATTGCTAAAGTATCAAATTCTCATATTTCCCAAATCCTCACATTTCCAAATTCCCAACTATTCCAAATTCCTGCATTCCCAAATCTCTAAATATCCAAATTTCCAAATTCTACAATTAAAAAATTCCCAAATTCCATAATTTCCAAAATCTCCAAACTTCTGTACCTCTAAAACTCACAGATACGTGCAGTGTGAGGTTGCATTTCGCAATACCTATGATCTTATCATGATTGTACCTACTACATCCAATTAAGTATGACCCTAGTTGAACTTCTGCAAATGTCCATAATTCAATCTCAGCCAAATTAGGGTCCCCGGTGTTAGGAAGTTACTATGTAATTAGGTTTCCATCATAAGTAGTTTCTCGTCCCTGTTCTTGCTCATAACCGATAGAAGCCGACGTTGCACCGCAGTGTACAGTCGAGAGCAAATCTGCTTTCTCCGCGGAAAATCTGAGTACTAGGAGGAGGCCTTTCACTCGATCATTTCTAGGGATTTTTATCGAATTGCACACCTGTGAGTTGAGCTACTTAGATATTTAGAAATTTGAGAATTTGGAAACTGGGAAACTTTGACAATTTTATAATTTGAGGTCATTGAAATTCGAGGGTTTGAATATTTGAGGATTTGCAAATTTGAGGGTATGGAAATTTAAGGATTTGAAAATTTGAGGACTTGGAAATTAGAAGACCTGAAGATTCGAGGCTTTGGAAATTTAAGGATTTTAAAGCTTGAGGATTTGGAAATTTGAAGACTTAAAAATTTGACGATATCAACATGTAAAAATTCCAAAATTCGTTCATAAGCTCAGAAATGAAATATTTCGAAATTGACTAATATCGAAATTGGTAACCAAGGAATTTCAAAATGTCACATTCGAACGTTCGCCCTTGTTCGAAGGTAGCCCACGTTGCACCGGAGTGTACACCTCTCCGATGTAGACATTACGGCGTAGCCGTGTCGTCGTGAATACAGCCAGACGTCGTTTCGTGTGTTGCGCGATATCAGACGCGCGACGCCGCGGCGTACGGAGCAGAGGTCACCGATAAAAGGCCAAGATAAGAACACCTAGGACGCAGGTGAACCGAGCGTAAGCGAGTCGATAACCGGCCGTTATCTTATCTGCTCGCTCCAACGCGATACACCGTGCTAGCACGATAGAGCAACGGGGCTAGATTCTATGCTTCGACTCTCGTGTCGAGCTATAACGTCGATCGTTGAAAACTTCAACCATCGGTGAAACCCTGCTGAACACGCGGACTCACATGATCACCTTTTCACGATGTGTCGTTACACAAATCGAATTTAGACGTTTAAGTTTGACTTTGGTTACCATCAAATTTGGTTAAGTTCGCATCGAATTTAGGGACTTTAGTTACCACCAAATTTAAGTTAACAGGGAATGTAAGAATTGCTATTGAATGTAGGAGTATAAGTTACCACCCAAGTTAGGTACATAAGCTACCTTCAAATTTAGATATTTAAGTAGCGAATGTAGAAGTTTAGGTTAGCACAAAAGATATATTTTTAGCACTGAATTTACATGTTTAGATTACCACCGAATTTGGGTACGTAAGTTAGCCCCAAATTTAGGTATTTTAATCAGTACCAAAGTTACCTAAGCCAGCATCAAATTTTGATATTTAAGTCAGCACCGAATTTCGGTGTTTGAGTTATAGAATTTGGGTATTGTAGAAATTGCCAACGCCATTTTGTAATACAGTTAGCAGCGCCATCTCATATCTGAAAGTTCATGTTGCAGTGTTGTAGTGTTCATGCACACTAACTAACCTTAAAAGTCTACTTCCTTTCACGACACACCGTATATGATTTAACAAATAGAGGCGATCAACGAGTCCTGTTATACTGTTGGAAGAATGATCGACAATCTTTAAGAAATCTTGTTTTCTGTCGTCGATTTTAACAGATTGACTGGCACAGTAGATACGGCCATGTCTGATACGATACAGGATATTAACGCGTTTACCGGCGCAGTGGAAATGGACGTGTGTAATAAGACTTATTGAAATTCTAATTTGTAAAGGATACCAATAATTAATTCTTGTATCTAAGCTTTTATTTTGTCACTAGTAATTTCTGATTTTTCTTTGCTCTTCTTTCGTTGGCATCTAACATGTGGACATAGCTGTGATATGGCAGATTATTAATATAATTACTAAGAATATCATTAAATTTTCCATTTGTTCTCTCACAAAATAAAATAAAATGGAAATGGAAATTTTCTGAGTTACTCTGCTATAAATTTCTTATAGCCATCTCTGATGACCTACTGGTGTCTGTTTGATAAACATAAGTACTGTTTATGTGTGCAAGCCATAAGCTAATGTTATATCATATGTGAAGATTCAGCCTGTGTTCAGTCCCTCTTAAAATATTTATTGACCACTAAAGTTTCTTACAAACACGAAATCAAACTGCAGAAGAATGTTAATTGAAGTACAAAGAGGAAAACCTCTAAAACATCGATATAGACTGTCATGAGGATGTTATAAATGCATACATGTTAAAAAGATGCAAATAAATACAATACTAGAAATATTCGAACAAATGAGTTTTCGTTAAACGTATAAACAATTCGTTATTTATGATATTATGTTAATAGAGATAATGTTAAATGCATTTCGATTTCGAACCCCTCCATTTTAAAGCCGGCAAAGAGAAACTCAATTACAAGGTTAAAACAAGCGTGACTAACGCGTCCCAATTTCCATCGCCGAAAAAAAAGCGTTAGCGTCGCACGGAAAAAAAGATAATATCGTCTCCCTCGTAACACCGAAATAACTTTTCCACCAGAATGTACGCGAACTGTGTGCGACTACATGTTCACCTCGAGTTCCGCTATCAGCAGCCTGTACTTCCGCCGCCAGCTGCCTCTATCTCTGTATATCCTTACAGCACACGTTACATAAAGTAACAACACACAGATTTTCCGCGAAACGCCAGCCTAACGATGCTTTCAACGGCCAATAACGCGTCTCATCAAAATTACGATAAAAATAAAATTATGTACTCGTGAACACGTGTACCGCGGATTCGCGTCACAGAACACGCGTTTAATCAAACCGCCTGTGATTGACTTTCATAGGAAAAATGGCGGCGTACGGAATTTTGAGGTTAAGCGATTTGGGGAATTTGAAGACTTGATAATTGGAAGTTTGGTGAATTGATAATTGGAAATTTAGGGAGCTTGCAAATTTATGAAATTGAGAATTGGACGTTTGGGGAATTTGTTGAATTGGCAATTGGAAGTTTGGGGAATTTGATAAACTGGCAATTAGAAATTTGGGGAATTTGTAAATTTATAAATTTAATAGTTGGGATTTGGTAAACTGGTCATTGAAAATTTAGGGAATTTGCAAATTTAGAAATTTGGTAATTGAGAATTTGAGAATGTCTAAATATAGAAATGTGGGCTTCTAAAAATATGAGAATGTTCATTGTCTATAAATTAGAAAGTTAGGCTTCTGAAAATTAGGTAATGTCGCCTTTCAGAAATTCTAAAATTTGTACATATTTTATGTTTAAAATAACATGAGATTCGAAAACAAATATCTCGAAATTGAAAAATTCCAAATGTCCACATCTGATTGCCAAAAGTCACTTCACATAGTTCTGCCACGTCCTATAGCCAAAGGAAGTCGGCACTGCACTGGAGTGTATCCGACATTCCTAGCGCAAAGCAAATAAGAATTTCCGCGCGCGCCTGACACAGATATCCACGATTCGAAGGCCGTCGCGTACCTTTCACGCTCCAAAACAATCGCGGCGGCCGTGATTCCGCAAAAACGTTGATCCAAAGAAAGAAGAAAGTAGCCACTCACCAGATCGGATGGTAGTCCGGTGGTGGCTGGACTCGCGTTGTCCCTAGACGCGGTGAGCGTCGTCGGATCCTGTCATTTCCTTGGGAAGGTAAGGTCACACACGCGAGCTGTCACACGCAGCGGGTCCGAACTCGACAATGAACCACGTGAGCGGCTCGCACAGGCACGACACACACCGAGACACACGTGTTTGCCAGCTCCGGTTGTTTGCCGTCGGGCGAGCAAGCCAGGAAGCCAGTCGGCTGGCGACGATTACGGCTGCACGCGCGAAACTCTACTGTTACGGCCACGCGACTCGCGATTTCGAAGGTGGCGAACGACAACGCGGCGGGAAAGATGGCACGCGGGGGCGCTCACCCGATCGTGGGCCCGTCCCGACTGATAGCGTAAACAAAACGAGCTAGCTTCTGGTGCTCACTAGCTGACGCGACCTCCAGGCCGGGTTACGCACGCTCTTCTACGCGAACGAAGCCGTACGAACACAACCGAACGCCGGAACCGTCGTGCCGCGAATACGTTCAACGTTTCTTTCGACCGTTTGCGCATACCGCACCTCCTCACGCTGATTATCAGCTTAATTGCACGGAGGTTGCACCTTTCGTGGTGACGGAGTGGGCGTGATATGACCAAACGCTGATCAACGTGTCGAGGGTGCTACCTCTTGGAGGTTATTTTTGAACAACGGTAGCATCGCGATGTTCCGGGGAATCGGGTTTGACTTTGTTGTCGGTGTGCTTATCTGCTGGACGCTGCCGGGACTAACGCTGTCCCGACGATGATGATGAAGCAAATGGAGGCACGTCGATATTATCTCGCTTATCGCGAGAATATCGCCTGGCTACGCGTTGGACCGACTCCGACTGTAGATACACGAAGCTTCCTCCAAGTTCCTCGGAAAACCCGATGTTCTAGGATGATCTATCGATTAGAATTATCTGCTCAACGTCACTTGGCGTATTACCCATTCGGATGATACAGCTTCGACTCTAATGAAGCGTGCGCGGACGTGTTGATGCGGAGATGACAGCTTCTTGCTTTTGTATCTGGTATCATCTCCACGCGATTAGACTAATTGATCAAAATGCGAGTATCTATTCTAATCTGGTCTGGAACACGCACGACGCTCTGAGAAATGAAGGTAATCGACAACTTGGACTCCGTTATCTGTCGAACGCTGTCATCTGCTATACCCATTCTGAGCCGGTGCCACATTAGCTGCACGAAGCTTCAGTGATGAAGCGAATGGAGACACGTTGCTTCGAAATTGATATCCTCCCGGTTATCTAGCGAACGTTATCTTGCCTGCTGATCGGTTCGCACTGGTTCTGACCAAACGTCCATTATCGCGTTAGCACGAAGGTCGACGGAGGCGCGTGCACAAACGGGTTCAAAGCTGGTGCCCGGTATACTCGACGATCTACCATTCGACCAATCCGAAAGTCCCTTGACTCTAATTCGGCGAGGTCGATGGGTAATACTTCGTCAAACTTTATCGAACCTTCTTAAACTTCGTGAAATTTCAGTGAATTTGTGTTGTACCATCGATAGCGGCTATCTGTAGATCAAAATTTTGATACGAGACCTCGTGTATCGCACCTGACCTTGCGTCAATGATGCTACGAGCGTAGAACAGAAGGGATTGGAGGTTCAGTAGCTGGGCATGATAAACGGCAACGCGTGTTCCGGACCGAGACTCGTCGATCGTTCACGGTCGATTCGATCCGCGTTTCGAAAGAATGCCGAGCAGAATCGCGATGGTAGAGCGTGGTCGATTAATGAGCGGCTGTCCCGTCGGTATAAACAAAGCGATTCTGTCGCGCTGACTGCCGCGTCGGTTGTATTCGATGTGCGGCTACAGGTCAAACGGGCACACGATGTACCGCTCATACGAAACTTGACGAACTCTTCCGAACACCGGGACACGAGCAGCGTCGCTCCATTTGATTTCGCGCGAAGCCAGGAACCATTGGCGTAAATACCTAGGGATCGATCTAGTTACAGAATGTGGGTGACGTCTGAGTTAAATCGGAGATGCTGCAAGTAGTCATGCATATATAGTTGTGTTAGAAATTTAAAAATTTAGGGACATAGTTGGACATTGGAATATTTTTAGGGACATTTAAAACTTTTTAGGTTTTCATAAATTTTCATTTTCAAGGAAGGTCTAAATTTGGAGGTTTGTAGATGTCTGGCTGTTACAAATTCAAAATTTCTGGATTTTCAAATCCCCAATTCCCCATTTCCCAGATTACAAAATTACCAAATTATGAAATTTCCAAATTCCCAGCTCCCTAACTTACCGAACCTCAAATTACCAAATTTTCATATCTCCAATTTCCTATATCCCAAATTCCAAATTAACAAATTTTCCAATCCCTAGTTCCCTATATTCTGAATTTTTAAATCCCCAAATCCCTATATCCCGAATTTCAAATTACCAAATTTTCCAATCCCCAATTTCCTATACCTCAAATTCCAAATTACCAAACTTTCCAATCCCAAATTCCAAATTACCAAATTTTCAACTTCCAATTCCCCATATCCCAATTTCCAAATCCCCAATTTTTCATTTCATAAATTCCCAAATCCCCAAATTTTCAAATGCCTCAAATTTTAATCCGCTAAATGCTTCACCTTTCCACACAAACACCCAAATTGCAAAATCCCGAAATTTTAAAACACCACCATCCAGACCCTATAAATCTAGGGAATCCCTCCCTAAAAATGTGAAGTTACGCCAATGGGAGGGTCCGGTGTTCAGCGCCACGCGGCAATTACACTTCGATTTGGCGAGTTAATGGAATTATTCAAGTCAGAGAGAGGGAAACGGGCTTTCGAGTTGTCGGTTCGGAGGGAACCGTTTAGACGGGGTTATTTGTTTGATCGTGCTTTAATTATAGAACGCGAACGCGATATGACGCGTGTGTGCGCGTCGATCCAAGAAACGTCGGACGAGGATTAGAGGCGACGCTCGCGGAAGCGGAACCGCACGAATGCGACCGAACCGAGGCGAAATTATTTTCACATCGCCAGGATTATTTGAACTGTCCAAATAACGGTGATTCATGAATCTGCCGACCTTTGTTATGACTCCTCGACGTCGCGACGCCCCGCGCCGCCGACGCGTTTTCTAGAGTTACGGCACCGAACTATTACACGGATTATTTATTGGATTATGTCGCGTTACGGGAAGCTTCGCCCGTGTTTCGTAATAAAAATTGGCGGGAACGATTCTGTCTGTCAGCCACGAGATGGATGCCGACGGCGAACAAAATGGTGGTACTGTTTTTTAAAACGAAATGCGTACTTCGCTTCTCGTGTATTTTCTTTTATTTCTTTTACGAATCTTATCCGAATCGTCTTTTTTTTTCAACTCCTAAACGTCCACATGTTATAATCATAAAATTATTGAAATTCAATACTTTGTTCTAAACTTTTTTAAGATAAATTCATAAAAATGATTAAGTACATGTATGTATAAAAATGTAACAATTCGTGTGTGAAATGTTGCATGAAGTTTAAAGGTCCTGTTTTCAACAGTCAATCGTATCTAGATGTTAATCATTTCTTGCATGGTTGAAACAATCATTTGTGCAACTTTCTGATGTTTGCTTTTGTTTTAAAACCTTGTAATCAATGAACACATTCATCGTTGCGAAAGATAAAGAAGCGAAGAAGTTAATGAGGTCATAAAATGAATATTAGAGAGTAATCTTAAGATGCTGATAAAATATAATGACATGCAGATAAGTTTTGTTAAGTGTTTTTCAATTTTCGTACACCTGTTTAAATTGTTCAAAGTGCATAATATTCTATTAAATCGCTTGTTCAGCGAACAAATAATCTACAATGAGTAAAAAGGTGAAACGCTTCGTTATTAAAAAAAAAAGTGATTGGATACATGATTCGCCAAAACTTCTGTTTAATAAGCGAATCTTAATATCGGTATCAGATCAGCAATTATAGAAAAGGTTAATATGTTTCAAATCATTAATCATCCTCGAAGAAGTAATAACTCCACCTCTAACAAGAAGCAGGCTGTTCTTTTATTTCTTTTCGAGCATGTACCATAACACCAAGAAACTAGAAAAGTGTGGAATGATTTATGAAATACAGACGGGAGTAAAACGTTTACGTTTGTCGTATGAAAAATTCAGAAATAGATAATTAACAGTCCCAGAAGGAAATACAAGTTGGCTCGCGGCGATATAACAGAAAAAGGGACGACTTAATGGTCCGAGGAGAGTAAAGGAAGAATACGATTTCAAAGATTGGAATTCAAAAGCAAACAGACAGAGTTTACACGGTCGAAAAGAAAGCAGATCGTCCAATGGTAGATCGAGTATGAAATATATGTGTTGACTATATCGTGATACTGATTAAAGTCATAAAACACATTTGACGCGGTCGCTGATAGCGTGCAAATGGTAAAATGTAGAGCATGTGCAATTTACTAGAGTAAAGCTCGAGCAATAAGTAGAGAGGGAAGTTATAAATTATCGACACGACCGTAACATGTAATTGATTTATCGGATCTACGCAAATAAAGATACTGCTCGGTTCGATATTTCCTGATACGTAACGCACCTCCACGCAAACGTACATATTCTTTAATTCTTTCGAACATGCTAAATAATGTACGAATCCGATCGATCGAGCGTAACCATTACTATTTAGCGAACATCGTTAGGACGTCTAAATCGTAATACTTTCTTAATCAAGAACATAACTGATGATTATAGTATCTGTTTAAATATCTTTATGATAGTTATAACAAGTTAGCATAGTTATTTCAAGCAATTATAATATGTAAATAAGAGAAATTTCTTTCGAAAACTGTGACAAGTCTGAACTAAATGGACCATGACAAATGGCACAATCTTCTCGGTGGTGGAAAAGCAGACGAATCGATAAAATCACTGATTTTAATAATTAAATACAGTAACGATCATTGAACGATTTAATTAATTTATGTGAAGAAGTTATTCAGTCACTAGGACACCCAGTTAATTTTCTTCATAAAGTAACTGACACAGCAAGTAGTTATGACTAATATACATGTATAAAAGCAATTACGCGTGAAGTCCATAATGAAAAAACTACAAATATTCAAATTTAATTGTAACACGGTTCTAAACGACAGAAGTAAAAAAAGTTGAAGATACCAATGACCAATAACAGTAATAACTGAATGATTTGATTAATTATTCTAATATGAATGCGAGGCAAGAATTGCTCAGTCACCATCAGGACAGTTCACGATCAATACCTTTAATCAAGTACCAGATAATTGCAGCGAACCTTGATGGTATATTACTATATTAGTATGCATGTGTTATGAGCAATTATGTATGCACTCCAATAATACGTGTTATAAGTAACAGTAATAATAAAAGAAACTGCATTCTGATGAGAAGAAATAGTATTTTCCCTAACATCGGTAAATATTATATTCGCACCCCAAGAAAAGTATGCACGCATAAAGCAGTACGATAAATTACGCATTGAAACCCTGGAGCGTAGGTAAATAAAAATGAATTGTCTCCATTAACGCCGGTGTTTTCCTTTTTCGATCGATTTCTCAAGTTTCCATCGGCCAATACCAGCGGAGCGGTGTGCTGAATGACTCGATTGAATATTCGAGCGGCAATCTATTGAACGACCATTACCAGTCGTGACTCGGTGCAGCTACCAACTACCGTATCACGTTCCTGACACGACAATCGATGTTCTGCCAGCAATTCCCGATTAACAGCCAGCAATTCACCGGCGAGCATGTCTCGAACACAGGATCGAAATCCAAAATATTCGCGTGGCTCGTTTCGTTCGCGTTCCACCGAGGAGGCGAACATTTGACGCCGAGTGAAAACGGCTGATGAACTCTCTTGACGAGCGTTTTCTGGTGGCACGCACACCTGGTCTACTTGCGATGAAGATTTCTAACAGTCGTGTCAATGATTAATTGATTCTGGCCGGCATTCTTGTAACGAGCACGCGGATAGCAGGAAAAGTACGAGTGAAAAATACCTGAATGCCGTGTAATTTATTGCTGCTATTATGGATTCTCGTCGGTTGCAGCCTCGCGGCTCGAGTTTTACGAGAGCGTTAGGCTTCCGACATTTTTACGTGGCTCAATGGCGATTCAGGCTGCTTGAATTTCATTTTTCGCCACGTTATTTTATGACGGTGATTGCTAACCGTGTCAAGGGTTAGCCGCGATTCAATCGGTGCCTCGAGAAACTCTACCCAAACTGCATAGCTGCTGCTAGATGTAGTAAGTGGATTAGATTATCTCTTTTACACTTCGTTGCTGCTTTTTCATACTTAAATTGATACTTAATTAAAAGTAATTGGCTGAGTATGAGTTTTGTATATCAACTATGCATATTTTCATTTGGGAAATAAGTGTAGCTCTTTATAAAAATGAAGGCTGATAATGTTTGTCCTACAATTTTGCTCCTATTGCAACACGTAAGCATGATACTACATGAGCGCGTAGAAATGCAACTCATGGTCATAATAACCGTACAGACAAGTACAACAAAAATTTAAGAGGTAAAGATTTCGAAAAAATGGAAGAGAAGAAAGATGTACTACATTCTACCAGCAATACGATCTACTTTTTATATTTGCACTATTTTTTGTGAAACGAATTTTTAAACGAAATTCTATATATTCTTTAATGGTATGTAAGACTTTATATGATTGTTTGGTCATGCAGAACCATGGAAGACCGGTTACATATTTCGTAATATTCCATAAAAAAATTCCGTAGGAAAATAAGACAAAAGTGCATAACAAGCAAAATTGTGATATGGTACAGAAGTGTGTAATCTGATCAACGCTTAGTTGAATTGAGATCTCGCGAAAAGACCGAAATTTCACGCTTGACGATCCCTAATCTATAATCATCAGTATCAATTAAGTGGCCGTACAAAGCGGGCAATTACTCGTCGGTGTCCGACAAGCATTTCGAGATCGCCTCCAACGATTATTACAAATAGTCACGGTTAAATCGTTATCTTACGACTTTCCCTGTGTCCAAACGAACTTTCGATAGAAATTATCTCCTCGTCCTTCGGCCGTATAGAACCGCGCGATTGCAAAAGGACAGAACACAGCAATGCATACAATAGTAGCGCGTTACGATTCAATCTATCGCTACCATCGTTCAGAACGTGAAAACGTGGAAGTCGTTTCTGCCACCATTCCGCATGGCTGCCCATAGCTATGCCACCACTACTATTACCCGATCGACCATTTCGTTCGCGGTTAACGATAGACACCGGACGACTGGAACCAATTCGTATCCATCGTGGAAATTCCTCGGGGAATCGGGGAACACTTTGATGGGATTGGAGGAATACCGGAGGTCGATCCACTTGACGATTCCCGTAAAATATCACGGTACAACTATCGATTCTAAGATAACTTTTCTACAAACCAGATAGATCCATTAGATCTGTAATATTTGCATAGTACTTTGGTTCAAGGAAAATGTACGATTTATCTTCCTATCTTATTTACACTCCTAGAACACTGTATTCTCTGTAACGATATGACAATTATTTTAAAAAATCTGTGACTTTTACTTTGCATTTGCTACTTAACAAATTTTGTAAAGTAAAGGTTGTTCGAAAAGTTCCTTCGAAAAGTGTCATAGAGCAAAAATGAATTCTTACCGAAAATAAAAAGCAGGTGTCAATCTCAAAGAAGTCTATAAAGTAACTGAAACATGCTAATTTTTAACGCTATTACTGTAGTAATCTACTGTAGTATCGTATTTAAGGACAATATAACTTGCAACACAAAGACGAATAAATAAATGATAATGGATAAGTAATGAACATTCAAATATTTCGACCGAAGTTTACCAGCAGCAGAAACCTACAATAACAGAATATTTCATGTAGTTCAAACATACGCGTACAGAAATGTGCAGTTATTTAAACGTTAATGTCTCCATTTTCCTCGGACTTCAAACACGAGTCCAGTCTGCTACAACTATAAATAAACAAATAGTCGCGAAGATGGAACAGACACGTAGCACAAAGAAGAACCCAAGTACAATATTACACGATTCATGCATCAATTTAGTCAAATATTGTGTGAAGTAAGGAGCTGAACAAGCTTGTAGCTCGTTACAGAGTGGCGAATGGACCTCTCGACGACTTTGCACACCGTGTCCTGCTGTGTACACAGAGACAGCGGTAGAATTTGAAAATCATGTACTTTAGCACTTGTCGGTTAGGTTGTTAGGTACAGTCAAGAACAAATGCTGGCTTCCCCTGAGAAAATATTATAACTCGGAGGGTGAAGGTCTCTTTTACTTGTTCAGATTTAGGGTTTTTTTGAAAATCTGAGTATTGGAGGATCTTTCAGGAATTTAAGGACAGTTAAGATTTGAGAATTGAGATTTTAGGAATTTTAAGATTTTGGGAACTTTGAGATTTGGGGTTCTAGGGATTTTAGAGACAAGAAATTTCGGGTTCTAGGGATTTTGGAGGCAAGAAATTGGGGGTCTAGGGATTTTAGAGGCAAGAAATTCGAGGATCTAGGGATTTTCACTAGTTCACAAGTTCACAACTAATGAACTTTTCACTAGTTCATAAATCCCTAAATTCCCATATTCCTATATCGTCAAATACCTACGTCCGCTATATTCCTCCAAGTTCCTAGGTCCCCAAATCCAAAACTTCTCAAATCCCAAGATCCCCAAATCCAAAAGTCCCAAATCCCACGATTTCCAAATTCAAAAGTCCCAAATCCGAAAGTCCTGAAATTCTAAGATTCCCAAATCCAAAACCCCCCAAATTCCAAGATGCACAAATTCCTAGATCCACAAGTCAAAAATTCCCCAATTCCCAAATCCCCATATCCAAAAGTGCTAAATCGTCAAATTCTAAAATTCCCAAATCTAAAACCCCCAAATTCCTAGATCCCCAAGTCCACAATTCCCAAATCCCAAGATCCCTATATCCAAAAGTCCCAAATCCCTAGATCCCCATATCCAAAAGTCCCAAATCCGAAATTCCTGAAATTCTAAGATTCCCAAATCCAAAACCCCTGCAATTCCAAAATCCCCAAGTGAATAACTCCTAAAATTCCGAGATCCCAACACCAAAAGTCGCAACTCCCAAGATCCCCAAATTCTTAACCAACTTCCCGTTGCTCAAGTCTTCAAAAATCCCCAAAACTCCACAAACAGGAATCCACTACCCTGAAAATATTGCCATAGTTCCCCTAGGAAACGCAGATTTGCTGTTGACTGTACATGCTAGGCGTAGTCGAGGTGTGATGGCCGATCGCAAGAAAGGACTGTCGTTCGCGCCTCGTAAAATGGCCACGATCGGCATGTAACCGAGGCTAGACCTCCTTTAAAACTGCTTGAATATCGTTATCGACTTCTAACGGTCCCTCCTGCAGCTGCTTTCGAACAGCCACAACGTCGGACGAGAGAATCGGACGCACACGTGTGTATACGAGAGAACAAATAGAACGTGCGATTCGTTCTTTTGCATATATGGACGTCGCTTGTGAAAACCATAGGCAACACGGGACCGATAAGATCTCCGCTACGACGAAAGTATCGGAACAGCTACATCAACGCGTGCCTTGTGTTCAATCTGGACGGTACCTACCCTTTTGTCCATTTTTTATCTTGCTCGTTTGAGAAAGACGTTTGGGAAAGTTGGAAAGGAGAAGGTGCTGCGGGCATTCGAAAGGTGCCTTGTAGAGGTTTCAGTGAGTTTGTAGAGGTTAGATTCGGTGAAATTTATGGACTGGAGACTGATCGAGAGGGCGCTAGTGGTCAGGGACGCTTTGCGGTAATTGATTAATTGGGAAGTGGTTTTATGGAAATCATTTTGAGATGATAGTTCTCTGAGTATTTAATTTAGAAACTAGTTACAATATAGTAAATCAATAAAGTCGTCGGTGTTGAAATTATGAAGATGCGAAGTATAGATTTTTAGTATTTGTGATATTCAAAATTGTTACGACGTTTTAGAGGTCCCAGAGTTACAATGTTTGAACTACCAAAGTTCACAATGTTCCAGAGTCCGGAACTCTTGAAGTCCCAAAGTCCATGAACTTTACAAATTTCAAAATCCTCAAGTTCCAGGTTCCGAAAATCCCAAATCCCTAAATACCAAACTCCTTCAATACCCAAATTCCTAAATTTCCAAGTTCATACATTCCCAATTCTCAAAATTTCCAAATCCCTAAATTACCAACTTCCAAGTCTCCGAATCCCTAAATTCCCGAATTCCTATATTCCCAAATTCCTAAGTACCCAAGACCCTAAATTCCCAAATCCCTAAATTCCCGAATTCCAAAATTCCCAACTCCGAAGTTTCCAAATGCCTATATTTTCAATTCTCTAATTTTCCAGATCCCTAGGTTCCCCAATCTCTAAATCCCCAAATCTGAAAATCTCCAACTCCTAAATTTCCAAATCCCTAAGTCCCCAAATCTCAAAATCCCCAACTCCTAAATCTCCAAAAGTCTCAAAATTCCCAACTCCCTACATCCCGATTCCTAAAATTCCACAATTCTAAAATTCCAAAATTCTAAACTTAACTCCATAAGTCCCAAAACTCCCAGAATCCCAATATCCCAAAATCCCCAAATTGCAGAACCCGTAAGTCCCAAGCTCCCAAAAACCAGTAATTTCCGAAACTCGAAACGTTAAACCACCTGCACCCCTTTTACATAAATTTCTCCGCGAGAAAAAAGAACGAAAGCTTCGACCTTCGATCAGAATCGAGGAACAGGTTAGGTTGCAAAGGTTGTAAGGCGTATTCTGAAGATATCGTCGAAGCTTTCATAAACGAAGACGAGAAAGAAGGTCCTGCGTCGCCAAACGAGTTTGAAACTGGACGGTTGAGATGCATAAATAAATATTAACCGGAATGGCCGACGGATATGCGTGGATATATCGATTTATCTCGATGTCAATGCTCCTCTGCTTGCTCTGGTTACATTTATTAGGGTCATTAACATCTGATAGACGTGAAAGATTATCAGACCCTTCGTACGACCTGTCAGCTCAGCGCTGGATAAGTCCCTGACATGGGCGCGTATCTTCATCAATCGATATCATTCTGCGGTGTATAAAATCGAAATTGATGCTCGTTTAACAGTGATCGATATTACCAAAATTGCTATAATTTACGTAATTGTCTTAATTAATCTCTACGAATCATTTTGTGGGATGTTTGAACACGAGTAAAATAGAAACTGCAGGTGATTTGACGAGTTAGGTTAGTTTTGCTTCCATTTTGTCATTTTTATAGCGCATGCGTGGTTATATAAAAGATAAATATTGCGTACATAGATGGGAGAATACTCTCTTTTTTGAAGGTTTATCTAAGAAACATCATACATTGTGTCTCAATTTCTAGTATTGCTACAAAATCTTAGTAATTTTCGTACTGGAATACCACAATTATGTCACGAGTGGTATTTAATGAACAATAGCTGTGCATAATGTTAAATGAATTCATAATTCATCCAAGAACAGGTTCAGAACTTTCAGTGTATAAATGAATATCTTTCCATCAAATTTTTATTTTTATTTTCATTTAAGTATTATAGATTAATCGACTACCAATTAGTACAAGAATATTCTGTAACTTATATTCTTATATTATATTCTGACTCGCTTATATAAAGATGTATAAAATTTCCCTAAAGTCCTAATTAATTACTAAATTTACATCGCACACATAATCAACCATAAGCTTCAACATTTATCCGAATATCTCTCCACAAAATCAACTTCTCCCCTCGTTCAATAATTACTAATCAATAACCCAGTAATCAATTACCGATCGAAAATTACAAATTTCGCGATTACCATAAATTAGCATAAAAAGCGATGGTAATCAACAATATTCGAGATCTCTTCATTAGCACAGCAGGCAGTAATTTTCTAACTCGAAAAATGGAAGACGAGGAAAAATTCCGCTCCGTTAGAGGCTTAATCAACGAAGATCAGCGCGGTGAAAACTTATCGAACGAATGCGTTCATGGAATCTGGTGGAATTGGAGATTTCCAGTAAGTATTCCGGTGTGCGTGTGCACAAGAGTGGCTCATTTACCGTGGTCGCCCGTAGTCTCCTAATTAAGTTCCTCTCGGTCGAAGCGTTATTAGTGGATCGCGCGATGAGTCGCCGCTAAAAGAGGGTGGTGGACGGTGCACCAGGGGAAGACGGCCACCATTAAAGTCGACGCGTTGCCCCGTGGAAAATATCGCGCGACGTCGCATAAATATCGCGAGCGTAAGAGCCAATAATAAAATCGTAAAAGTGGCTGGAAGTTCAAAAGGGAGGCGCGGCGGAGCCGAGGCCGGTTGAACGGTCGCGCTATTTAAGTCTGGTTCACTTGCTCGCTCGTACTCGCTCGCTAATGGCACAGCGGCAACTTTTACACCGGCGACTCGTTAAGAGTTTGCTTCTACTACAACCTGAGGCCACCTTCTGTACCTCGGTAACGATATCTCGATGTGTATGTACACTTGAGTACGTTCAACACGTTTTTTTTTAATGCGAATGAGTTAAGAAGTAGAGTCACTACTTGTACTGGGAGAACTGATTATGCATATTTTTTAATTTACGAGTCTTCTTTGATGATAGTTTTCAAGTACATAACATCAAATTTATAAACTTTCGACAGATTTCAAAATTATATACAAATTGCAGGTTTCTACTTATGAAATCTTAAATTAGGATTATTGTTTCCAAAGTACTAGATTTATTTTACGAATGTACCTGCATTTCTAAATTACAACCTTTCAAACTAGATGCATAAATTACTAAAGGCACAAGTTTTCAAATTATTCAATTCTGTAATTTTTCAATATACAATTTTTTTAATCCTCAAATTCCCTAGTTCTTTAGTCCCAAAATTCCCTAGTTACCCAGCCATAGTCCCATAGTCCTCAAACCCCACAACTTTATTGTTCCGTAGTTTACAATACCCCTACTTCTCAAATCCCCTAATCCCCTTGTTACCAAATTCACTTTCTAATTTTTCGAATCTACAATTTTCTTAAACTACAACCTATGATCTCCAAATTCTCAGCTTTCCTAAATTACCTTTGCGAATCCCCAAATTTCTAAATTTCGAGTCTTTCAAACTTTCTTCAAATTCCTAAATTCCTACATTCTCAATTCCCTACAACCCCGACTCTCTAAATTTCCAATTCCCTATATTTCCAAATCCCTACATTCCTAAATCCCAAAATTCCCAACTCCTAAATTTCCAAACCCTTCATTTCTTATTCCCTAAATTCCCCAATTCCTAAATTACCAAATCCCTAAATTCCCCAATTCCTACATTCCCAAATACCTATATTCCCCCATTCCTACATTCCCAAATCCTTAAAATTCCAAATACCTATATTCCCCCATTCCTACATTCCCAAATCCTTAAAATTCCAAATCTCTACATTCCCCCATTCCTACATTCCCAAATCCCTACATCCTCCCATTCCTACATTCCCAAATCCCTAAATTCCCAAATCCTCAAATCCCCAAATCCCCAAATCCCTAAATTCTCAAATTTCCAAATCTCTATATTCCCAAATCCCCAAATCACCAAATCCCTAAATTCTCAAATTCCCAAATCCCTATTTTCCCAAATCCCCAAATCCCCAAATTCTCCCCTTTCTAAATCCTCAAGTCCCAAAATTCCAAATCCCCAACACCCCAAATCCTTGAATCCTAATTTCCCAAATTCCCAAACTTCCAAATCTCCAAAAGTCCCAAATTCCCCAACAAGAAACGTATCGGGACAAAGAACCGCAAAAGCAATAAATACCGTTCCCTTCTAACAGAGATAGGATTGCACGAGGTCACCCTGTATACCCATAAACATCCAGGAAACACGTGTACATAACCATACATAGCGAAACGTGTGTATATCTGTGTTTGTGTGCGTTTATGCGACCTCGACCGCTCCAATTCGCCGTTAATTGGGCGACATTTTCGCTGTGCACCTTTTTACGCTCCTGGCCTATCTCAACGAGCTTATATCCTGAGCAGCAGGCATAAATTACGGCGATTACCGCGGCCGCTGAGCTACTCCTCCCAGGAGCCGATTCGGCTCGCTAATTATCGACTCCGTATAAATTTCCATGGTTCTCTTCGCCGGCCATGGCTCGCAGCTTCCAACGGATACCGCCGATAGAGAAATAAATGCCCACGTTATGGTACCGCACTTAAATACGCCCCTGGTGAGACACGGCTTCACGCTCGCGTCGCTTCCTTTGCGACCTTAAACCCGTGTTTCGCTTGAAACCTTCCAATCTACCAACTCTTTCATATCTTACATCTTCAACTATTTCACATCCTCCCAAATTTGGAAGAAATTGAGATTTTTCACACTTAGGGGACTTAGTTTTGCATTTTATTTCTGTCAGAATTTTGAAATTTTGCGGATTTTAATAGGTGTTTGAGGATGTAGAGTTGAAACAGTTCTTGGAGTTTTGGGAACTTTACAATTTCTGGACTTGTAATCAAACAACAGTGACCATACATTTTCTACAATGTTACAAATGTTACTAACTTATTATTGAGTGATAACCTAAAGGACGTCCAACTGTGATGAACTCACAAACATGTAATTAAAACCTAGTACTGTAAAATGCTAAATAAATAAATGAACAGAAGTATGAACTAACCTTAACTGAACAAGTTCACGTTACAATCTGATAGAATACTATTCTACCACTCGCAGAAGGCTCAAAAATTCCCACAGATTCTGAAACCACGAAATTAATTATAAAAACTAACGAATCGCAAAGGATATTAAAAGATCCATTAAAATCACTCTACCTCGTACATCCTCCTCTCCCCCATTTCCTGCCACCGATAAAGAATGCTGAGGAGTAATATCTCTAAACAGTAACATGTTTCATGCGAATAAAGCAAGTCATCGGTAAGAAATTAATACCTTTCGAAAAACGGTTGCCTCATCGTGCAACAAAGTTAATAATTTACAACGTTTCACGGTGCGGTGCAAAACAGAAGCTCGAGAATTATCGAAGCAGCATCTACATTGCGGCAATCGAGTTCGTAGCCCCGAGAACGATGAAAAAACAACGGTGCGTCTCTCATTCAGAAGATCATGCCTGTCTTCTCGCGTAATCATCAGGCGCGATATCATCCACGATGGAAATAAGAGAAAAAGCCAAGGGACTCGACATCGACAAGACAGACTCGTCCCGAACAAAAACGAAGGTACAAAGTATGGAGCGATTTCTCGCCAATCGTCGTAGCCGACATAGCTGGTCGCGCGACCATGTTGGAAATTCCTGACGACGGTGTATCTGCCGGTTTCATTGAAAGCTTGATAGATTTTCTGTCGTTCTCTGTTAGGCACACTGTCGACGCGACGCAAAAACGCGCACCGTACACGAGTGGAAGCAGATTCTTGGGATCCAGAAACCGACCAGTTGTTTTTTACGCGAGCACTATGCATACGGCATAAACATGCATCTTCGAAGTACATAAATTTATCGCGGAGGCTGATCGGTGCTAATAAGACCGCGACAGGCACGCGCTGCTGACTTAGGTATCGCTGCTTCGATTAATCAATATGCTAAATAAGCTTAGGACATCGAGAGAATGGTTAGGTACTCTTAAATGTTCAGAGAACTCCAGGAATTTTTGTATGGTTTTTGTAGCAATGAAGCAATAGGTACTTTTAAATGTTTAGAAAGTTAGTGAAATTTTTTATAGGAGGAGGGTGACGATAGGGAAGCTTAAATCTTTAAGTTCACAAGTCCCTAAGTCTTATCACCTAATCTCCAAGTCTTCATATTACATAGTATCCAAATTCCCAAACGTACAATTCCCCAAATTCCAAATCTCTGATATCCCTAAGTGCCCAAATCCTCAGGTTCTTAAATTCCCAAATACCTAAACCCACATATCCTCAAATCTCCAAATTCTCAAACTACTTAATCTCCAAAACCCCAAATTCTGTATCTGTATCTCTATATTCTCAAATCCTCAAATTACCAAGTCCCTGTGTCCCCAAATCTTCAAATCCTCACGTTCCTAAATCCCCAAATACCCAGGTTCTCAAGTTCCTAAGTCCCAAATCCACAAATCCCCAAATACTGATGTTCCCAAACTCCTAAGTGTCCAAATCCCCAAATACCCAGGTTCCTAAATTCCCAAGTCCCCAAATCCCCAAATACCCATCTTCTCAAATCCTCAAATTACCAAGTTCTTGTGTCCCAAAATTTCCAAATCCCCAAGTCCCCAAATCTCCAAATCTTCCTACCCCTAAATCCCCAAATCCACAAGTTAGCAAATTCCTACATCCACAAGTTCCCAAATCCCCACGATCCTACGTCTCCAACTCCACAAATCCCCAATTTCTGAAATCCCTAAAACCCAAATCCGCAAATTCCCGAGCTTCTGAACCCCAAATAGTGTACAAGCTAAAATATAACAAATGATGTGTCCCTTCCCGCAATGTCGCCATTTTCTCAACAAAATCCAGCCATGTCGCCATTACATTGTACGCGGTCGCTCGTTAGGCTTGTAATTTACATTTGCCTGTCCGGCGTACAACATAGTTGAGTCACCGTCGTCGAATAGAATCGACACTCGCGAAAGACCGAGCTCCGGGTGATTTACGTAAGTCCGACCGCGTCGTTGGAGGCTGGATTCGTTCCAGGCGTATAGAAAGCGATCTCGACTTGTAAAACGGCGTGTCATTATGCAGATACCGAGATGCACGAGTGAACGACGAGAAAAACGCACTCGATCCCCGATGTTGCTTCCCCTCCGAGTCCCGGAATTTACAGTCGACGGGGATCGGAAATCACCGGCCAGGGTACGCATTACTAGTCAGACGCATCGAAGGCGCGAATACGGCTAATTGGCGTAGCACGAGCCGCGTGCAGGTAGCTCAAGGGAATCGCATAGCTGCGAAATTTCTATCCAAACCGTTTATAATAGGGAAGATGGCCGGACGAGTGCCGCGAGGGTTGCAAGAGTCACATCTCGTTCGGAAGAAGGGTAGGCAACGCAATTACGCAAATTGCCGCTCTGTTCTTGCTTACTTTGCTCTTGCTCGCCGCGGAAGGGCTGCCTGACGGGCAAGAAGAATGGTGTTCAGAGGAATGCTCATGGTTTACCTGTAGTAGATTTATTTTCTACTATATATCGAATGCTCGATTGCTAAAATGCCTGATTTGCTGACGTAAACAAAGCGACACTTGTTGCTTATTAATTTGAAGTTTCACGTTTCATGACTGTGCACTCATCTTCATAAAATGGCTGACGGTCAAATACAGAAAACGATGATCTAAATTGATACACAGAAAGTTTAACAGGATTCGATATAAAGAACACGCAATATGACACTCATGACACATCAGTTTAAAGTATCAAGCTTTCTCAAAATGGCTACGCACGTTCTTCACCAATGTTCATAACACAAAATGGCTGCCCATTACAGAAAACGATTCCTTTCAATACATAAAATGCTACGTTTAAATCTGTTTTTGAACTAATATATATATTTCAGAAGTGTGCATATCTTATTATTAAAAGCAAGTTGAAAAATAAAAAAATGTCTCAGTAACCCATGATTTTATGTAAGTCTGAAATACATATAAAACGACAGAGGTGAGGGCAGATAAATAAAGAAAGAATTATAAGAAATCTGGAACAGTTTCCTAGTTATGCAACACCTATGAATATCTTATAAACATGCCCTACAGGACGTTGCAGAAAGAGTTCCTTGTTCGAGGAAATCGACTGGAACCGAGGTACAACTGGAACACTTTTCTGAGAAAGTTGCCTGACATTTTCCAGCGGTAACAAGCACACTATGGATACGTAAGTGACTAGGCTTTCACAGATCACGTTACTGATACTATTATGTCAACGGGTTATTAATCCTTCAATACGAAGTGTTTTAAACCTTATGCCATTCAATCTTTGACGAAATTGAAGTACATGACGAAATCTTAAAACCAGATTCTGTAACCTAACTTGTATTGCATTACAGGTCAATTGTAATTAAACCACATGAATTCGTTGTGGGTATTGGTTCACTTTTTCTTTATTTAACCTGTAAGGTACCTGCGTTATACTTTGAAAATATTGCGAAATAATAAAGACTTAACCAAGTAATTCACCAGAATGTTACAGCATATAACAAATATTTATAATATAGATGTAAGATATAAAATATGAATACTTATGTTATAGATGTATGAACAACATAATCATTTACACAACAAGTATATGTATCATATAAATATTTATATTACAAGTGTATAAATATTATTCTTGCGAAACTGCAAAAGATAAATTTAAAATAATATCAAACAAATAACGTTAATATTATTGTCAAACTTAAAAAATTAAATATCAAGTACCAGCCTAATAATACATCCCAAGGTTTACATAAGAAACACAAATACGCAAACACCAAGGATCATACCTAACGAAAAAATCGAGAACCATCGATAAGATACCGATTTCCGTAGCCGGTGATGTAACCATAACCACACAACGATCCACCCATTCCCCGAAAAGGTGCAACACGGCGCGTTGCACGCGATAATCGCGAGATACACCGGCACGGAATCAATCAGAATTACCAAGACAGGGCGACACGAAACCTCAGCCTCTCCGCTAATACCATTCCGCCTTTGCATTTCTACTGCAGGTCGATTATTGAAAATCATTTCTCGGAACGGTCACGAGCACCGTCCGGTCCTTTGTGTATCGCGTGCGTGCATGTGCAGGCTGCAATGCTGCACACGCGAGCACAGGCCCCTGCCCTTCTTGAACCAGTGCATCCCCGTGCGTACACTCGAGGGCAACGTAGATTTCCTTAATCAGTTCGGGGAATGGTTATCACTGTGCTCTTTCTAAATTAGAAACTTAGGGATTTGAATTCGGGACTTTGAGAACCTGGAGATTTGGAGATTACAGGGTTAGGATATTTAGGAACTTGGTAATTTGGAGATTTGGGCTTTGTAGATTTGGGAATTAGGAATTTAGGGGTTTGGTATTTAAGGGTTTAAGAATTTAGGAATTTAGTTTTGAGTAGTTTAGGGATGATATGACTCCATAATCTCCTAGTCTCCTAGGTCTCCCCAAAAGGTTTTCAAGGTCCAGCTTCTCCTTAGGCACTCCGTAACCCCTCCCCAATCTCTCCCTAATCTGCTCAATCTCCCCGAATCTCGCAACCTCCCTAATCTGCAAAAAACCAAAAGCAGCTGATGAAATCCTCCCTCTACTCTTACCCTGAAGCCTACATTGCATGCGACTGTACTCAGGATGCGAGATCAGCAAATCTAAGATCGTGCAACTGGTGTCCAGTGGCGTGTCCGCGGCATACGTTGGCGATGTTCGCCACCGAGGAAGCAACGAAGAGAACCAAAGAGGAGGAAGAAGAAGAAGAAGAAGAAGAGACGCGTCGCAGTTGGATGCGAACGAAAAGTGAAGGATGAAGGGGACCGATTGGCGAAGAAGCGAGAGAAGCAGAAGGAAGGAGGTGGAATGCGCGGTTCTCGAAGGAGGAGCTGTCGGCGGTGAAAAATCACGCACCCCGCCACCATTGCCCAGCATCTGCTCTACATACCCTGGCTCTCAACCTCTTCAGCGCGTGTTTCGCGCAGAACCCGTTCAAACGATCAACCTGAATGCACCTGCGCCTGCGTTCAACGATACGTATCCTCTTGTTCGACATCGTTTTTCGATGTTTGCCCGCCGGCTAATCTCATTATGCCTCTTTCGAAGAACTGGTTTCCCTATCCATCGCGCATCCACCACGGAACGGAACTGGTATTAAGATTAAATTAACGCTCGCGATATACACTAAACGGATTTCCATGGAGTTCGATATCACCGGGACTGGTTTCACCGGGGAAATAAACTTTTGCCGGCCGATGAATTAATAATTGCGGCGATTAAGGAATCCAGCCCTCTAATGCATCCTTTCGAACCACCTACTCGATATTACCGAGCGTTATCTGATCGCGTTCCCGAGAATCTTTGGCGCGATCGTTAGATACGAACGGTGATCGATCAATAACGTAATCATTTATTATCGCGGGTTAAAAAGGGAGGAGGTCGAGGGTGAATCGAGCGGGAGAGCGAACGAATTCATCAATGAGAACCTCGAAGAATCAGCGTGCGGTGTAGCAGAGCAAGATATACGTGCTCTGGCTGGGCTACCGGTCGATCGGGTCGGGTCGCTGTTCTTGGTGCTTCGTCTCTCTCTCTTTTGCTCCGTTTTCTTTTTTCTCTCTGGCTCCTTTCGCCCTCCTCTTTTCACCTTCCCGGAGTATCCCGCTTCGCCAGGGCCCTTTCCACCTTCCTCTACCTTTCCTTCTCTCCCGGTGCTACTCTCGCTACACACGGTTGTTGTTCGACTGTTTTATTACTTTTATAAATGCCGCCGCCGATGTGGCTACCACAGCCACACTGACCGCCACCGCCACCGCCGCCACTGCGGCGGGCATTTCCTTTGTTGGGGCACCACGGCCCATTGTTGCTCGCAGAAAGATGCGAATTTTAATTCGATATTGTCTAATATTATTTATGTATGCACGCGCTAGAGAACTTGCCCATTTCAAAGCGTTCTCTTGCACCCTTTTGCCGCCAGCTACCGCTTCCTCTCCGCCATGCGAAACCGAACCGTTTGTATCACGATGAATCGACTGCTCAGCCGCTTTCGGACTTGCGCACGAACGCCTGCACGTTTCGTCTAAAGACTGTATTTTATGGAGATATATGCGTTGTTTAACCCTGCCAAGGATAAGGGAGAACCAACACACCAACCAAATATTCGAGATACCGTGCAAGCGCATGAATAGCAACTGATTGTAACCTTAACCCTTTGCACTTGAACTCGTTTCTCTTGTAGTAGCATGCTAACTCGTTTTAACACGATCTTCAAATTATAACAGGATAATCTAACTATATATTAAAATATACAAATTTTCAAATCTCTAAGTTTTAGTAGTTTCAAGTTTTCAAATTTCCAAATTTTCCAAGTCCCCAAATGCTCAGATCCTTAAATTGTAAAGTTGCAATTTCCGAGTATTCAAATCCTTATGTTTCCAAAATTCCAAGTTCCCAAATCCCTAAATTTCCAAACCCCAAATGTATAATTTTTTAAAAACAATTCAAATTTCCACCTATCTTACATTATCAAGTAATCAAGTAGCACCAAGCACCCGATTAACAGCCTAAATGTTAAACGTCTAAACTTTCCATAAATAATAGATTTTAATCCATAGTACCCTTAGATTTTAATAAGCAATGAAATTTTGGTAAAATTGCAACCAATCTGAATAACCAATATCCCTTTCAAGAAAATCGATTCTGAAGGATGAAAAAATTGCCTCGAACAGGCAATTACCTTGAATCGAAGACAAGGGTAGTTCCATCGTGGGCGTTAATTGTTTTAAGCCGAGCTCAATTTAAACGGCGACTAATTACCGCCAAGTGTAGTTTCCTCGTCAGAAGTGGTGAGACTTGCGCGTACGTGGTCGCCCTACCTGGAAATCAATATCAGCCTACATCCAGGTTCACTCGGATCTGCAGTCACAACAGAATGCGCAACAGTTGCGTCCGAGCGAAAGAGAGGGAGGGATATATCGTGGCTAATCTCATTGTTTAACCGACGACAATTGAAAACTTCTCACACTATCAGTGCACGTCTCGAGCAATAATCATGTAAACAACTGGAACAAAGGATATCGCGAACACGATCGAGGGATTCAATATGAACGTCCAGAATCGAGGGACTGGGTGGTACGGGATGCAACGCGTATCCAGAAGAAACGTGCTGTGAACAGAGAGATAATTCATCGAGATAACCCTTCAAAATGTCAGAGAAACGGATATCGTTGGGCATCAATGTCAGTATCCTTGTGATTCTAACGATCTTCGGTGTGCTACTGTCTCTGCCGTTGCGTTTGCTGTTGAACACGAATTACGGTCGAAACCAGACTATCGGTGAAAACGAAGTGATCGAAGCACCGCAGAATGTTACGAGTATCCAGCCGAAAGTGAACCTGTTCGATCACAGAAGACTGAAACGTTGCCCAAAATTGCAGTACGAAGATCGTTTGATGTCCGTTTTCCATTGCGACTGCGACAGAAACTGTACCTATACTCCAGCTTTTATGGCCGATGATCCGAAGGATAATAAGGGACAAGAGGAAACAGAAGAGCTAGAGAAGTCGTTGAATCAGAAGATCGAGAAGGAAATTGTCGATGAGAATTTGTCGGAGAACGCGGAGGAAAGTGTGAAAGATCATCGAATGAAATCGGTCCCTGTTGCTGGACACATTCTTGTGACGATGCTTCTCATTTCAGCGATCGCTGCTCTCGTTGAAGTGTTGAGAATACGTTTCGCTAGAGACAAGGTATTTCAGCGGAAACTATTCATTTTTTGTTGTACTTGCTGGACACGTGATTTTTTATATTATTTGTTTGTTGCGAATAAATACTGTTTTTATATATTGTTTTTTGTCGATGGAGATTTATATTCGTTGCGACAGTGAGGCATTGCCATTTTTTAGTTCGAAAAGTTCTTTATATGATTTAAGAGTTTTTTATTTTTTAATGGACTTCTGAATTTCCCTATTTTTTAATCCTTGTATTCTGAAATTTTATCAGTTTTAAATTGTTAAATTGTTAAGTTGGTACTAAGCTTCCCGATCCCTACAAGTCTCTAAATTTAAAAAAGTTCTACAAATTTCTAAATCCTCAAATTCCTTTGTCTGTGAATTCAAAAGTCCCCAAATCTGATAGTTCCGAAATTTCCAAATTCCTATATTTCCAATTCTCCTATTCATAAAATTCCAAATCACTATATCTATAAATTCAGAAATCCCTAAATCCCCCAATCCCTAAATTCCTAAACCTCCAAATCACCACATCTATAAATTCAGAAACCTGTAAATCCCTGAATCCTTAAATTCCCAAATTTCCAAATCACCCTATCTCCAAAACCCCAAATTCTACTTACTCCAAGCATTCCCCAGCAATTACTCCAACGAATCTGTATATTACACTAAATCTCATCTACCAACAAATCAGCAAAAAGTTCACACAACGATGCCCACAGTAACTACGCACAATTTAACAGCTTACATTTTCATACTTACAGTTAAGAAAACCGAAACTATCGTTTCGCAATATAACTAAACCACACAAAAAAGACACTTCTAGAAGTAGAGCCCACATGTTACATTAAACAGTACAACAACAACCCCTCTATTATCAGCCAGAAACATAATCATCACAACAGAACATATGTAATATCGAAAACGTTACACAGATTGACTAGCAAAATAAAACAAAACAAAACCAATACAAAAAAACGATTTCATTCTATGCCACAAAACAACGACACGAGTATACGAACATGTGCATATATTTTTAAAAAAACGCATAAGGACTCGTCTAAGGCAGGTAGTGCCAGCTCAAGGAAAACGTCCACGGTCGAGCTTCCCGTTCAGAGGCGGTTCATTCCAAGGCAACCAATGAGAAGTCAGAGGTCTTTCGAAATACAAGGCATGCATCGATCCGCTTTACGTCTATTAGGTAGCATATAATTAGATCAGCATGATCGTTTTGTACGAGCAAAGCACGTAAAACAGCTGTGAATCGAACCGTAGGTGCGAAACCACCGCCACTTATTCGCCGATCATCGTTCCCAACGCAACCCTCTAAGCAAACCTCTCTCTCGATTAGTGGCACCCCGAACAATCGGATATTACGTCGGCAATCGGCGGAATCCGACGAGGAAAGCGGTTTTCTTATTAGCGCACTTCATCATCGTACACGGCTGATTAGACGACATTAAGGTAACAAGAACGCTGATTGTCCTAGAACATTAGTTGTCTTCAGGCTCGACGAATCACGGGGTTGCAACGAGGATCAAGTATTTTGAACATGAAGTATGCGAATCTTCTGTTCTTACCTCCGTCTGTTTTAAGCTTTAGAGGTTTAGAGCTTACAGCATTTTAAGACGCTTCAAGTTTTAAGCATTCCAGGTTTTCATGGCTGAAATATTTCAAGTTTGAAGCATTTCAAGCTAAAAATATTACACATTCGTTCTATGTATGAAGTGCTTCAAATTTACTGAAATACTTCAAGTTTAATGTATTCCACATTTAAAACGAAGTTTAAAACGTTTATATGTTAAAAAGTTCATTGTTAAACGTGTTAAGTTTGAAACGTTCAAAATTTGACGCATTTCATGTACAAAAAATTATGTTTGAAGTATTTAAAATTTGTGACACCTCAAATTTGAAGCAATTTCTTTAACAACTCGTAATTATAATTGAAATAATAGCCTAACAAATCCTCACAGAAGACTATATACTATTTATACTCGTTTCAGTAAGGTCAATCAATCGAATTGTTTGAAAATTAATTCGCATTAGCACTAACAGGGTAACCATCTTCGACCAACTGGTAAGTAACCTCTATTTGAAATTTTTACATCACCCGCTTTCGCTATAAAGCTTGTTATAAAAGATAATACACTTTAGAAATTGTTTATTAGGTCTTACGCATCGCACAACGATCATGTTCACGATCTTCTCAAACAATCTTACTATTTCGTGAGCCCACCATCCAACAGGACTTCCATACAATCATTGTTTCTTCCAGTTCGTATTTTACAACTCTGACAACTTACTAGACACTTAACCTTAACAAAGAACCGTCTAAAAGTTTTCCTGTTACTAACATACGTAATGAGGCTGTACTACGTTTTAACAGCATCCATGATTTTACCGATTCCTATTCTCCGTATAAGGTAATTTTTATTTGTTAATGTTTTTACATTAATTTGCATATCGCGCGAGACGAACCACGTACCTGAAAGTATAATGATTAAAATTATTATGAGAAAGTAATAACACACATATTATATATTTAAAGTAAAAATCCCCTAAGAAAATAAAGTAGAATATAAAAGAAATAAATAGTTGAGGGGTAATTGAGAAATTATATATATATTTATATTTTATAAAAATATGTACAATATTCTAATATAACAATTACTAAAATTCCCTCCTATTTCACAAAAAGAGATGTATAGGCACTCTACATATTTGCAAAGATTGTTATGATCGGTTTAATTTTTGTCTGTTTTAGGTAAAACGTCCGTAGAAACTATTTGTCACTAGATACCTGTGAAATTTGCAACAGCAAATGCAACAACGCTTGCACACCCTTGCTTTTCCATGTTTCTTCCATACTAGACCGTAAATATAATGCAACATAACGATCGTGCGAAAGTATTGATAAACGAGTGTATTTTCGGAAGAGTTATAAATCCATTGGAGCGTATTTTCATAAAAGTTAACACACCATTTTAAACAGCGAACACTTTAACACTTCTGTGATCATTATCGTATATTACGTGATATGTACAACGTTAATTATAACTTGCGAAATATATATGTACATATATCGATGTCCAATAAATAAATTCTTTCAATCTCTACCTTGTTATTTAACGCGACAGTATTCTTAGAATGTATATTCCTAAAGGTGCAACAAAAACATTAAAAATACCGTAATCTACAAAATAGAGTTTTTAAAAATATCTGCCATATTGTCTAATTCGATATTTAAAGCAAAGAAGATCTATAATATTCAATATTTTAAGAATAGACTAAGGTTGCAACTTTTTAATCTAGTATAGTGCTTTAGAATAAAAAAAAGCATACAGAAATTGTAGAATCGGTCTCTGCAACACGCTACACTATTGTATAAAGAATATTTTAAAGCAGAGAGCACGAGAAATGACTGCTTCTTCGTTTCAAAATCAGGAGAGAGAATAGCCAGTTTTGTTCGGAGTTTCTCAATTTTGCCGCATGAGGTCATTAATCCACACCACTAGGGGATTACTCCCACCATGAGAGTTTTCAAACCTGTATATCCAATGATGATTACACTAGACGTAGCGATTTTCATGTCCTTGCTATTGGTAGCATTACAGCTTAACGCGCGAAGTAACAGGTGTCGCCACCTTCAAGGCCGCCATACAACCTTACACGGGAGAAACGCGCAGAAAAGTGGAATCATGAATTAAAGCTATCTCGATAAACGTCTCACTTCATATATCGTGTTAAAAAAGTGTAGTATGTGTTATATCGTCCACGAATTTTAATCCGGAAGATCTTACGGTAACGTGAAAAAGGTGAATATTCGTGGGGAAGTGTTTTGCTTGTTGCACAGTTGCCAAGGCGACACTGAGGTGCGTGTATGCGTGTGCGTACGTATTAAAAATTGTGCTATGAGAAAATAACGATCATCCGAACGGAGATTCCACGACCGTCTTCGATTCAAAAGCGATTCGATGCTTGGGAAACGAACGGCCTGAAAACGGGATTATGGACTACCCGGTTTTGGGCCACTACGACCCGTCCGTAGAGGCCACGGCTGAGAGCGTTGGTGACGAACAAGAACGGCTTTGTAAGTATTTCCCGTATCTTTATTTAACGTTTCTTCTTTCTTCTGAAGGCATAAGGTATCTCGTCGCATTAAATTGCAATCTCTTCAACTGAAGATTTGAAGGCATGGAAAGGCGCGAAAACCGTTTCGTGACACTCGTTGCCTGAATCATGGTGCGCGATCTGGTGTCCTACTACCCGTTAGTATCACGATATCTTTTGTCTCATTAATTCTTGCCCGGCAATCCAACCGACTGTTATTGGCTACTCCCTCTCTTTCCGTTGTTTTCGAAGCCCGATGTTTTAGTTCCGATCAGCTGTTCGCCAACAACGAACGGCCACGCAAAATTCACGGGTTAGATACGGGATCTAAATCAGCTGTGACGTTGCTACGCGAAATTTCGTCCCCTTTGTTCGAGCGCAAGTACTAGAGTTCTCGTAAGCAATAAGAATGGTTGCCGACGCTAATAATCAGTAACCTATATTTGGTATCAACATGTTATCACAAGTTACGTTTAAACATTTCATTGATAACAATATCTGAAAGATTTTTCAATATCAATTTTCTGCATCTTTTATTACAGGGGAAGAATCAGATTATGTCTTTCTTGGCGATGAATATTTACCTGCAGCTGAACAATTCGGAGAAGATTTTCTGGGAGCTGAGTTTCATGAGACACGTACTTTACTTGCTGATGGGGGGGATAGGTTCGGAGTATCCACTGCCACTTTTGATAATGTCGAGGAACTTATGTGGATGGGGAATCAAGGGGTATTGTGACATTTATTATTACAGGACTTTGTCTAATCCAGTTTATCGTTTACTTTACATCGCTTTGTTAATGCTTATATAATTTTATATATCCGATAAATTTATAATGTTGTGAAAATGTTTTAATAAAATACATATCTGGAATTATCAAATTGAAAAATGCATGGATGAAAAATGATGCTTTATAGGGTCACGTAACATCTTATTATGGAGCTGGCTTACAGAAGTATACATCTTTTCAAGTACACGCTACGCAAGAAGTTCGACATATTCACCCATTGGATGAGGGAATTTTAGTTCTAACTCAAAGTTTGTTAAGATGCCAATTACGACGAGGCATACCAATATTTACGCATACGTATGTTAATATTATGTTGATTGTATCAAATAAGTGGACATTGTATATAAGTAGAAATAATATTATAGGTCACCAAATATGGTGGATATGCAATGCATGCTCCAAATTTCACCAACCAGATTACTTATGGGGGGACATCAGGAAAAAATAATTGATTTTAACCTTACCCGAGGAAAAGAAACTGGTTTAGTAAGTTTCTTTGTATAGCGATAAAATAATATTCCTGTTTGTACATATTATCAGTACCTCTTCTGTACTTATAGGTACATGTGGGAGAAAATGGTTGTGCAATTTTGAGGCAGCATAGTAGGCTTATATGTGCTGGTAATCCTGCAGGAAGAATTGATCTCAGGGATCCAAATACATTATCAATAGAACATACTTTTGATACTCATAGTGGTTCCCTAAGTGATTTTGATGTTCAGGGAAATTACCTTGTTACCTGTGGTTTTAGTAACAGGTGAGGTTTCAGTATTTTTACGTTTTTACATAACATTAAGTACCATTACATTTGAATTTTTATTTCTAATCAATTCCATTTATGGATTTAGCCGACAGGGTCTATCAGTAGATCGGTTCTTAATGGCATATGATTTGAGACAAATGAGAGCATTAAGTCCTGTTACAACACTAGTATATCCTCTCCTTTTAAAGTTCCTACCCAGTTACTCCAGTCGTTTAGCTGTTGTATCACCTTTGGGACAAATGCAACTGCTTGATACCATCTATGCTAATGTCCAACCACCTATGACATGCTTGTATCAGGTAAATCTTATATCCAAAATATGTTTCTAAAAAATTTCCTTCTACATTGTGTACATAAATGTTTTTGTGGTCATAGATTGCTACTGGTGGTGCAATGATATTATCATTTGATGTGTCCTCTACATCTCAGTGTCTTTGTTTTGGAGATTCAGCAGGTTCTATACATCTTATGTCTACAAATACACCTGAGCCTCAGTTCAACACATTTTCTCGGTTAGTAGATAAAACTCGAGAATCAGAACTATCTAATGTAAAGAATACAGAAATATAATCCTATCTTTATTTATCTAGGCCAACAGAATTTGCAGATCCAGTTGAATCATTGCAATGTATACCATTTGATGATGATATTACACCATTCAGTTCAATACCAATTATTTACACTGGACATCCATTATTAAGTGATTGGCCAGAAGAGTATCTGAGAAAAGTGTATAGGTAAATATTTGTGGTTTTTAATTTATAAAAAAGATAGAATACAGTAGCGCCTAATTACCATTTCTATATCTCTATAGAATAGATGGAACTAGTGTTAAAATAAAATGTAGATGCTTAATCAGGCGCTACCGTAACGTCATGATTAATGTTAAGTTATTAATGCTAAGATACAAAAATTCTGATGATTTCACAGGAAAACACCAGCAATAGATCCTGAAATTCTCCGCACAATGAAGATGCAAGGAACAATAGGTTATGCCCCAAATCCTCAGGCATTTCGCAGAAATCAAGTGAGGAAACAATATTCTCCCACTCTTCTACAATATACTTCCCCAGCTCTCCTAAAACTGTCCTAAAGTCCGAACTTCCAGTTTTTCCTTTGTACGAATGTCTCCCGTAATCCCTATTTTATAGTTATGTAAATTAGGTTATGTCGTTCTTGATGTTTAAATTCCTTATTACTAGTTGGAACACAACGAATTGTCACTGCCAACCGTTGTGAATCTCAACATTTCTCTTTAAATTATTGAAATCATTCTTGAAAAACTTGAATTTTTTTTTCGATTTTGTATGAAATGTACCGTTACGTTCGATTTTAATTGTACATTTCATATGTATTGGCACACATAGTGTGTTACCAATTGAGTGAGCTATACAGAAGATATTTTTTTGCCTAAGAGGTATATTTTTATTATTAATTTCATTATAGCTTTCACGATAAAGTATACTCATACCAGTTGATGCAATCAGAGTAATGTATTGTAACGAATAAAGTTAAATATGGTTGGAGCTTTTAATTTCATAGGGAAGCCAAAATACGATGTGATTAAGACTGATAACGTTTCGTGATAAACATTGTAGTCCATAAACAACTTAAGAGATCGTGATATATTTTCATAAACTAGTCCACAGTATTCTAATGATTTCTTTTACGATGATGTATGAAATCTATACTACACACTGAATGTTTTTCTCTTAACTTTAGTGAACATCTTCAGTGACTGTTGTACTAGTGCTGTGTTTAGAAAAGTGACAGTACTACACCAAGAACGTGATCGGAAATTTTAGACGAATACGTTTGGTTGATCTCGTTACTACTAAAGGTTTAAGAGTGTGTAGCCGCAATATAGACGTTTGTAAATTTATTAATTTTTGAATGTTGAAAGTTTTTAAAGATTATTCTGATAAATCAAGCATGTTTGTCATGGTGAAGCCTAGCGTGCTCGCCAGTATACATTATCACAACAGAATTAAACTACAGTTGACTTTTATTTTTAAGATTTCATATGATGGCTGTGTAAGTATGCAGTGGTTGTATTTGCCTCAATACTTTCAGAAAGCAATAATTTTTGAACTATCTCTTCATGAACACAGATCAACCATGTGCCTGTGCTCTAGCAGAAGTAATAAATGTGCTCCAACAACGTTGTACATATAACTGCATTGCATAATCTTCAGTATAGTTTAGTTACATGTTTGAACGTGTTAAATAAGTCTGATTATACTATAATTTGAAATCTACCTTAAGTACAAGGAACAATGAAAATATGTTACAAATAATTGCGGTGCAAATTTTTGAGATCTTTATTAAATTCGAGACTTCGGCTTCCAAATATCAAAAGTCTCGAATTTAAAAGTATAAGAGAAATATGCATGCATATCTTTTTATCTCTTCTCTATTTTTTTTTTTTACTTTTTTTTTTTTAATATGCATTTAAACCGTGTTCGTGTGATGAAACTGCGAATAAAGTGTCGTGGATTATCCGTCGAGAATTGATTACAGATTATTGTCGAATCTTAATCAGCGTGAAAGGAAACATACCATACTGCCTTTAATTTCGTGTTAAAAGTATAATGCGTTTTTGTAATCGATGCATTTCGTTTAATGATTTGTGCTCAATTAATTGATAGTTTTAGTACACCTAACGCCTATATAGAATATATTTCTCTAAAAATGTAATAATCGAAGTTGTATTTGAGTGAAATAAAGGTTGTAAGACATACTACGTAAGCCTAACTTATTGGCTCGGTCCCACGCGTCTTCAATAGGTATTATTTATTTTTTCACGGTACACATTCGCGCTATGCATCGAATTGTAATAATGTCCATTCGCGCCGAGTATAGACCGTCCAATAAAAGACAAATGTTCGGCAGTTTGAAGAAAAATAAATAATACCTTTTTTACAGATACCTTACAATTTGGAAAAACGACGTGGTGTAGTCGCAAAGCTTTTCGCGGGGGACTCACGATCTAAAACCGATGACGGTACCTTTGTGGCCATACCTAAACGTTACCGTAAAATCGAGGTGAAATATTCACGTCTCGGTTACGATGAGTTCGATTTTGATCAGTACAATCACACCAGCTTCTGTGGCTTGGAAGCTACACTTCCCAACAGTTATTGCAACGGCATGTTGCAGGTAAGTACAGCACAATCTTCAAAGTACTCTTTCAAGATCATCAAGTACTCATTTGTCTCCTGTTTTGCAGTTGCTTTACTATTGCGAGTCTGTGAGGATAGCGTTGCTGTCTCATTCGTGCCAAAGAGAATTCTGCCTCTCCTGCGAATTGGGATTCCTGTTCCACATGTTGGACACATCCCGGGGATTGCCTTGTCAGGCTGCTAATTTTCTTCGAGCCTTTAGAACCGTCCCGGAAGCAGCGGCATTGGGACTCATACTCAGCGACCTGCATCCTGAAGCAAAGAGGAAGACCAATTTGATCAGATTGATACAGGTAAAGGCGTGATAGCGTACTAGACAGTGTGTAAAGTTGCTGCTGTGTGCAAGGTTGTTGCTCAAAAGTTTCAAGTTTGTTTGGAGAAATGTTATGAAAAGTTTGTTGTACTTCTCTCGGTAAAACAAATATTGTGAATGTTTTAAAAATAAGCGAGAATGATTTATAAACAAACTCAAGTTGAATGCATTTGTACTTGTGAACTTGTTAATTCTTGAATGGTTATGTGGATTTTAAGATTGTATTTATTGTTAGTAATGAGTGAGGTGTACATGCAGCTAATAATTATGTGTAAAATGTTATGTTGGATAATGTGTATTTTATAAATGAAAAATGTATGCGTGTTACATTGAGACGTATATTGTCATTCCAAATCCTTATACTTCCAAAATCATATAATCCCTTGTATCCTTGATATTAAATAAAAACAAAAGTAATAATCCTATTTTCCGTCAAATCTTCCATCTGTTAATGCTGAAAAAAATTCCTCGTGGTAAAAGTGTTGTTAGAAATTGCAATTCCCCAACATACTAAATTTCCTTCCAGAGCTGGAATAGATTCATTCTACATCAAATTCATTACGAAATATTGGAGACACGGAAAAGACAGCAAAAGGAGGAGGAAGCTGCTCGGCTTAAATGCGGTTCTCAGTGTCCGCCGTTCGTCTACAATGAACAGGACTTTCCGAGTATCCTGCAGGACATCGGTTCTCGGTACAGGAGTCACGACGAAGAAAGGAAAAAAAGGAGGAAGAAAGAAGGGGATGGTAAATATATGTGGATCACATCGAAAGGTAAACACAATTCATGTGTAACCTTTTCATTGGGCACTTTTTGTGTTTATTTTTCATTTTGTATGTGATTGTTTATCCAATGAATATCGAGAGAAGTTTATAGTTCAGTTTCGCTGTTTATTCTTTTTTAATATACAAAAGTATATTATTATTTTGCGGTCGTTAATAGAGTTGTTTGCTTGTTGGAGTATTTTTCATGTAAACTGATTTTTTTGTGTTTTTTTTTTATAGGAAAGGAGTATTGCTTTTCGCGAATGCATGGCATATTATGTTCAAATTCCGTGAGCATCGGCAATGTTTCAATTTTCAAAAAAAATCAGTCATTTAAATAAATTTAAGGAAATATTTGTTGAAGCCTATATCTATAGCTTTGTTATAAATCCATTTAGCATTATTTATGAAGAATATTTTGGTAATGACATTATTTTAAAAAATGTTGACCAATGCATTGCCGATACAAATAAAAATCCTCCGAAACATAGTCCTTTTCTTACCGCAACAATGGTGTACCCCTGTAAAAAAAGTATTATTTTTCTTTTATTGCATAATTTTATACGATTGAACATAAAACCGTAGATGATATTTACTCGATAAAAACTGACACAGTTATTTATCATGGATAGATAAGAACAACAAAAAGTCTATAGAAGAAAACGAAGTACGAGACGAAGAGACAGAGATCAGTCGTCTATTTGGATCCGAACAAATGCACATACATCGCTGTCTCAAATGTGGGCAAGAAGCTACGAAACATTCCATCATGTTGCTGTGTAACTTAGTTTATCCAGAATTAACGCACCCTTGTAAGCCATTCTTCAAGCAATACGTGTACATATACATACTGGTTACATATATCTTTCCTGATTGAAACGAATCAATTTTACCCTTTATAGCAGAGGAGGTTCCGTTTACGAGTGTTCTTGCCCGCAGTTTAAGACCCGAGAAAATTACACCTGCATGGTGTGACAGTTGTCAGAAATTTACACCCACTCTACAATCTCGACAATTAACCAAACTACCTCAAATACTGGCTCTGAACTGTGGCCTAGACACACAGCAGGTACATCAAACACAAATATACATCAAAGTAGCGTTAGAAGCGGTGTTACTTGAAGCGGTCATTCAATGCTTGAAATATATTTAAGAGATCAAAGTATTGTTTACTTACTGCTATGTCTACAACAAAATAACAAATATTTCACGACTGCGCCTTGTAAACCGCAAGAACATAAAATAACATCACCTTAAATTACCGTCGTTTTAGGATAAAGTGTTTTGGCAAACGCAGATGGATATAGTGGTCCAAAAAGTTTTAAGCGGAAAGGAAAGTAGCCCATCTACGAGTCCTGTACCTGTAACCGTAAAGCCTTGTCGATATGGTAACAACTGCACCCGAATTGGATGCAGATTCAGACACGTTGGTAGAGATTCAGGTACTGTGATCTATTCACGGTCATATTTCAATTCAACAATGTTCCAAAACTTGTTCATTTCTCTGTCCAACAGAAACTTTAACGACACCACCGGTCACACCACCCACGGTCTCTTCGACTCCTGTGGCTACACCGCCACCTAGTCACCTGTACTACTCTCATTCCTGGATTCCTCATAACATTGAAATTTCTCTGAACAGTAACGGTGAATTATGCGTGGAAAAGATGAACAGTGCCAGGAACGATTACAGTGAAAGTAGTAGCAAGCATACCGAGCAGGTCGTGGTAGAAAATGGACAAGGTGATGGTAAAGATCAAGATTTAGAGGTGACCCAACAGAATTCCGAGGCTGAAAATCATGTTATCGCGGGGTCAGATACCGGAGACGCTGAAGGATCAGATATCACCGAGGAGCATTCGGTTAAGAGTAGCAAAATTCAGTATAGTCTTAGTGCAGTTGTTTGTTACATCGATGATAAAAACAACGAGGACAGAAGGAACATTGTTGCGCTGCTGAGAGTTGGACCAAGCTATCACGAACGATCTGCTGGCAGCGCAGTATCGCAGTGGTATATTTTCAACGACTTCTGGTACGTGAAACGAATTTGTTTTGTCTGCTGATAAATCGTCACATATTTAATACATGTGGTAGCCATCTATATAAATGAATACACTGAATGTACATATATGTTAGCTGCAAAAGTAATATGTTAACACATCAAGCATACATCTTTGTTTTTAATTCAGTATATCAGCCGTGACGCCGCAGGAAGCAGTTTGGTTCAATTTGGACTGGAAAGTCCCTTGTGTTCTTCATTATACCGCTGTACCAGCACCCGAGCCAGCCCCTTTCGTCAGTCCCCTTACTTACGACGTATTTGGGGAAGATAAATGTATAGCTCGTAGCGGAGGGACGAGGGGTATCACGTTCACACCATTGACGTCCGACGAAATGCCTAAAAAAGGTCTCAGTCACTGAAAGACGTTCTCGACAAGCTAATTGAAGTGTGAAATATATATGATAGTTGCTGAAACTTTTATTACAGGGGAACTGGTAGGAATTGATGCGGAGTTCGTTACATTGAATCAAGAAGAGTCTGAGCTACGGAGTGATGGAAAAATGTCCACCATAAAACCGAGCCATATGTCTGTAGCTCGAATAACTTGTATACGAGGGTGTGTAGTACTGATTGATTCAAGTCTTAATTAACTCATTTTCTTCAATCCCCACAGAATGTTTTTAATGTATTTTAAAATAGGCAAGGTCCCTTGGAAGGTACTCCCTTCATAGACGACTACATAAGCACCCAAGAACAAGTGGTCGACTATTTAACAAAATTCAGTGGAATTCAGCCTGGCGATTTGGACGCCAACTTTAGCAGCAAACACTTAACCACCTTGAAGTCAACGTACCAGAAATTGCGGTTTCTGGTCGATAATGGGATCATATTTGTTGGTCATGGTCTAAAAAATGATTTTAGGTGAGGTTCAGTCCAACATAAAGTACCGTATCTTTAATATGCTGTTTATAATATAAATAATTGACTTTTGCAGAGTGATAAATTTAGTCGTACCACCTGAACAGATCGTAGACACAGTACTGCTGTTTCATTTACCTCATCATCGTATGGTGTCACTGCGTTTTCTGACGTGGCATTTTCTAGGAAAGAAGATTCAGTCAGAAACGCATGATTCAACCGAAGACGCTCGAGCTGCGCTCGAATTATATCGCAAATACAAAGAGCTAGAAAGCTCTGGTAAGTTGGCTGAATCGTTGAAGGAACTTTACAATGTCGGCAGTCAGATGCAGTGGAAGGTAAGGACGACTCGGTTATTTTGAAATACAAAATACTTAAAACAAGAATGTTTTTCTGCAGGTTCCGGATAGCTGATACGAGGATAACTCTCACGAGGAGGTGCACGATTCGATTGTACTGTGCAACGATAATGAAGCTTAGACGGTGACTTTGAAGTTTAATTCGATCGCTATACTTCAAAGGACATTCGTTCCCTCGTTTCGCGACAGAATCACGTGTTCCTCCCTTTCGAGCAAGGTTATTCGTGTGTAGAAACTAAGAAAATCCTGAGGGTAAAGTGTGGTGATGTCTTGAGCGTTGAAATGATTACGGGTACAATTGCATTGTCATTTAGTATTCACTTAACTACGACGATACAATAGAACTCCATTCTAGTAAAATGAAATTTTACCAAATATTCGATAATACAAACGATAATTATTTAGAGGTTTATCCTGTTTACCGATTTCGATGCTCTTGAATTATGCTTTCGTATGTTATCGTGATGAGCTAAGTTTAGGTTAGGCTATTTTTGTTTTTATCTAACCCAACCTCGATCAAACCTAACCTATATCAAAGTGAAAGTATCAAAAATATTTTTATGAATATCGCGGGAACTAAAACTGAGCGGTTATGTGTATAGAAAAAAAATGACTCAGAATGTTAACCTTCGCAACATATTTCAAGGACATCGAAATCAATGGAAGCAAATATTTAAGTAATTATTAAACGTACTATCGAATTTTTATTATCAAAACTATTGTCGAGCATCAATGTATAGATATTTTTAAAGCATATTACTATTTGGCAGAGAATAAAATGAATCTTTGCGGAAAGTAATTCAACTATGAAGGACATGAGCACAGTTCGTTGCTCTTAAAGCATAAGACTATGATTTCATTCTCATCGTAAATATCAGTACTGAGGGTCCACATTTAGCTCGGTATCAGTTGTCGTGTGTGTTCTCTAACATTATACAGAAGAAAGTAGAGTAAAAGATGCTCGACTTTGGAAATTATTGTTAAATGTAAAATTCGGTCACTACTGAACGTTCGAATTATTTATAAATTCTGAAATGTACAAATACGTGGGGTTCTAGTGTACTTGTTCGTCAAAAAAAAAACATTCACCGTATAAACGTTAATCATAATTGTTTTAGTTAGAGCCCGTGCGACCGATCACTGTAAATTATACGGAAAGAGCTTAATAGGAAACGAAGATTCTCGTTGATCGTGCTTCTTTTTGTTTTTAGAAATGAATTCGCCATGTTTTCAATGGCAACTTTGTACATATTGTCCGATAGCACATTAGCGTTTTTTGAAG
This sequence comes from Megachile lagopoda, assembly GCA_036983795.1. Classification (NCBI taxonomy): domain Eukaryota; kingdom Metazoa; phylum Arthropoda; class Insecta; order Hymenoptera; family Megachilidae; genus Megachile; species Megachile lagopoda. The sequence continues at coordinate 5,998,727 of CM072797.1, read as the reverse complement.
AGCAGTGTCGATCCCGAAACTGCCCGTAAGATTACGCATATTTATTTTAATTTCACCATGTATTCCAAACGGCAGATAACACGCGTGATCCATCCTGATCGGTACACCGCGTTAACAGTACATGTATATAATTGATAGTTAGTGTTTCTAGCAATAATTCTGGATGGGGTATTACCTTTGTCAAAGGTTCACACACATTTCATGGTTTTTCGTTTTATATATGTGTATCTTTTCTATAGGGTATCGTCTTTTGTACCGTCGTTTTAGTCGAGCGACACGTTCGCCAGAACGAGAGACAGAAAACTTAGAAAATAGAACAAAAAAAGTGGAAGGAACATTTTTTAAATAAGATTTACTTCGTCCAATGATGGATTTTCAGTTCTGCTCGCGAGGCCGTTTTATTCATTGATCTGTCGAGGAACAAAAAAAAAAAATCATTGAGAGAACCAAACATTTTTCTAAACGGTCCTTTTCTACGAGACTCTCGAAACCCAGAAGAGTATTTAATGAAATACGGTAGTATATTTTACAAAACGATTGTATTCATAGATTATTTTTATATATATTTTATCAATGAAAAAAAAAAAGAGAGAAAGTGTGAGGGGAAAAATACCGTCAAAATCTATCGAACGAAAGGAGATTATCGAAGCATATATTTTTTTATATGTGAAACAGTTTTCTTATCGTTTGGTGTGTAGCATAAAAATTTATCACGTTGACTACACAATGAAAGGAAAACGCAATTTATACACCTGACGTAAAAATGAATAATGGCACATGTTAATAGTAACTATGCATTTGTTTTATGTCTACTACTGTTGCGTCATTGTGATTTTTTTTAAATAAATGATACCAAGAAAAATTAATCTTCCATTTACTTTGTAGTTAATTACTTGAAACGATCTTAATTTTGAAAAGATATTTTCAATTTGTTTAACTTATGAAATTTATGTTCAGTTCACAAACAAAACATGATGTTCGTATTAATAATATTATATATATATTTCTTTTTTTTAATATTACATCTTAAGTCTGTATATACAAGTCAGTTCTACCTTCCCGTTTTCTCAGGAAATTTTTTTATTCTCTACACAATTATTATTAATATTATTATTCAGCGTTAGCTAGTTCCTCTCTAAACAGTTTTAGTAATACAATTAATAATTTACAAAATTGTACACACATACACACGGGGCAAGCCCCGTTCATGTTACGGCGCTCTATCATACGTTACATATACATATAATAACGTAAAAATTCAATAAATAATCGAAAATTCCCGTTCTCGAGACCGTTTGAGATCTGTCAACATAAATCGAGTGATTAAACGTTATCTGACATTGATCAAAACTTAAATATTTCATCAAAAATTGCGACAAGAATATCGTTTCTTAAATATTATTTATGGCAGTTTGAAATGTTCCCTAATGAAGCATTTTAAGAGCGAACCCTTCTTCGAATTTCTAAAATCACGCTATCTGGCTCACTCCGCTAAAAAATTCTACTTACGTCAATGCCTGCGGCCATTTTGTTTAAGTACTATTTTACCAAAATGGTAACTGGTAAATAGACACCTGATAAAATGACAGAAAATTGCATCAATTTTCAAATAATCAACATTAAAGCATGGTTAATTTATATTTCCATAATTCGAAGAAGAGCTAAATTTGCATAGCTAAAAATTATCACCCAATAATCTTTAATTTCTATATCAAAGCCACCTACAGAAATTAATTTATCAAAAAGCAAAAATTCAAGCTCCTCTAAAGTTAAAATATGGCCACAAAATTGTTTCTCCTAATTTTCCTAAAATCTCACGCTGGAATTAAATTACAAAGTACAAATTTGAAAAACATCGTCACTGTCGATGAACGGGCGGCTTAAGTAGATATTACAGATAATTAAAAAAAAATTAAAGGAAAAAGAAGACGTCTCCTGACTAGAAACTTGCATGGTCGAGCTGCAGGAGCTGGAAAAGAGTATTCTGTGGCAGTCGAAATAAAAAATAAAAAGATCGCAGAATCGCTTCTACAATTCACCCTATATATAGCAGTTTCTTCGTTCTGGCCTGGAGATCAAGGCACTCGCGAATTGTTAATTGAAATTATGCTTCGTTACTCGCCACGGAAACTATATTACAGTTCGACGAGCGTGATGTGCATACAGGCACAGCCAGTGCATGGTTCCGCTTCCTCGTGAAAGAATAAGGCACTCTCTTGCTCGTTCGTTTCGATTGCTGTCGTTCGACATTTTCTTTATTCGATATGCGTTCCACTGATCGGTCTTTCAGTGGTCGTCTCCTTGCTGAAAGTGGCCATTCCTGTTGAGCGGTTGTCTCTCTGGAGCGTCGGACGGTCTATTTCTCTTGAAGAATCCACACTGTGGAAGAAAATTAAAGGTGCTTTATGCATTTTTACATAGATATTTGGTAAGTATAATACGTAGTATTATTAGTAATATTTCAAAGGAGATATAGGAACATAAGACACTAATGATCTGGAAATGGTATAAGTTCACAAGAATTTGAGGGTATAAAATCAGGAAATATAGAGATAAACATCTGAAACAAACCTTGTGAAGAAGGAAAATAAGTAGCAACAAAATGATCGTTCCAGCGCAAGCGGAGAGAACCACAACCCATAGCGGAATGACATCCGGTGCAGATGGCGTGCTGCTTGGTGCAACGTTCGTTTTGATTTCGTGGCTCTTGACCACCTGTTCAGCAGGTGTGCCAATGTACTGTTGCTTGGTGACTTGAGCAACAAGTTTAGTGGAGACCCTCACTTTTTCCTCAGGAGCCGCCTTCTTCAAGGTCCTCGCGTCGATCCTGTATCTAGCCACGAGCCAGACTTCTTCGTCCTTCTTCAAAGGACCCAGCACACACCTCAGCATCACGCATTTCGCGGCGTCGCAAGGACCCGTAGGTTCCTGCGTCTTCATATTATTTTCATAGTCCGTTTTCTCGCCGAACGCGCCATCCATCGCAGGATCTTTCGCCAGGTCTCGCGGACTTCTTTGAAGGCTCTCGAATTTCTTGAAGTCCTTCAACTCCACCATGTCGCTCTCGCGCTTGGACCTGGACCCGTCATCCGAATTTGGGGCATCAGTCACGGTGCCACGATTCTCTCTTCCATAAATTCTACTGGTCACCGTTCTGTCCTCCGTCCTCCTCTCTTCGTGAGTTCTGCGGTATACTTCTTCGTACTGTTTTTCGTATTCAGCGACACGAGCTCGTTCAGCTTCCTCGTTCCGGGACGTGCTGTAGCTTTTAGACTCGTATTGGTTCGAACCGAATTGGTACCGTGGGTCGTCCACGCTGATCGTCCGCTCCTCGGTATAGCTGAAGGAGCCTTCCACAGCGAACCTCCGGCCATCTTTAAGAACGATGTACCTCTTCTTACCAGTAGAGTCGATTAACAGTTCACCCTCCATCATAAAGAATCGACCGTCCTTTGGTTCGCTGGACATGTAGCTGTCATTTCCATTCCGATCTTGAAGAGGGAATATGGAGCCATCCTCGAATTCTATGTACTCCCTCCTATCACCCGAGTTTCTGAACCTGCCCATAAACTGCACGTAATTCCTACGCCGCCCGCTTTGCAGTTCATATACCGCCGACCTCGACAGGGAGCCGAATAACTGTTCCAGTTCTTGTTTGGAGCTAACGTTGCGTAGCTGGAACCCGAATTCTCCTCCTTTGATGGTATCCTCCCGATCTCCCGTGACGAACGCACCCCCAACAGCTCCGTAACTTTCGGAAGTGGCTCTAAAACGGTTCTCCTGTCGATGACCCTCTTCCTGCCTATTCGTATAGTTCGGACGTTCCTGCTCTTCCGGTGGTTGCCCGAATTGCTGCTCTTTCCTTCGCGCATACTGTGTTCGATCTTCCTGACGATGCTCCTGCTGCCTCCACAACTCCTCGCCGCCTGAAGAGGAATCAATATGGCCGCCAAACCGATTCTCGTACGTGGTCTGACTCGTTTGACCACCATAGTGCTCTTCGGGACGTCTTGAATTTAAAACGTTGTCCTCGTTTTCGCGGAAAACACCGCCTACAGCTGCTCCGGTGCTCCCACCACCGGACTGCGTGTAGAAAATCGCGCCATTGGTACCGGAAGTCAGGCTTCCCGTGTTCATGGACCCGGTTCCAGAGCTGTTTTGCGTGTAAGTTACGTGGACGTTTGATTGGCCTTCGGAGGACGTTAACTGTATCACCTTAGTCCCGTTGGTGACGACGTTCGACGTTGAGGACGACTGACGCATCTTTTGGATATCCGAACTGTCCCCGGTGTTGATCTCCGTTTCTTCGCGCTGGTTCGACTTGTTTTTGTCGTGTTCGAAACCGCTTTGCACGTTTATCCCTTTGCCTGATTGCGACTCGTACATGCTCACTCCTGCAGGGTACGGGTGATGGTAGTACAGCCTTTTGCGTTCAACCATCTGTAATTTGATAAATTTAAGAATTTGAGGAATGGAACTTTGAAGGAAACTTGAAAATTTGAAACTTTGATAGTTCGAATCTTCAGAAGTTTGCAAATATGAAAATTTCGGAGTCCAAATTCGTATCCTGATGCCAAATTGCACTTGAGTGTAACTATTAATTACAATACACTGAATATTGTTCAACACTACTGAATGATTCGATCCATCCCTCCCTAAAATGCATACAATGCAACACATACCTTCAAACTAAGATAATTTGCATTGGCAGGTTCGCAATCGATGTGCCCCGACGTTTCCGGCTGTTCCAGTAGGTACAATAATTCATTTCCAGCGAGCGTCTGCGCTGGCCAAATAAGGAAAGCCTCCGCTTCGATCACCTCCGATGGACCCTGATTACGTATGGTGTAATTATGTGTCATGGCTGGTCCAAACTCCGCCTCCGTAGTAGCATTCGTCTCGCTGGTATAATTATCCGGGTTATAGTACAAATCTTTGGGTTTGCTCTCGCCGTCCACTTGTAGATCGGTCTCGATCCAAATCGGGAGCTTCATGATGTACCTATTATCCCCAGTCGTCGAATTGTTCTCGGGATTAGTGGTATTAACATCCATCTCGAATTCATAAATCGGCTTCATCCCGTGTGAAGTGACTGGTTGCAGAAGCACCTTGAACTTGACTATTCCTTGCTTCGGCAACGGATTACCGATGTCGCAACGAAGAGTATTATTGTTCCATTGTTTGTTAGGGGCCGAGCACTGCACGGGTATGCCCATAGTCTCGATCTTCTCCACATTGATGTAATCGATACCGTAGGGTAGCCTCAAGTTGTACGTCGATTCGAACGCGTCCTCGCCTATGTTCTGCACCAAGACATCCAACTCCAGCTTCTTGCCAGAGCCTAACAGGTACTTGTGCACGTTCGACGTCACGTACATCTGTAAATCGGGGATGCACACGTTGTCGGAGCCACAGTTCTTTCTGATGGACAGAGAGTCCTTCCTGGACGTCGTCGAGCCGAGGATCGGCCGCAAGGGGAGTCTCGGTTCCCTCGGTCTATTGTCCTCCAGACGCTCCTCTGCTAGACTCATACGCATCTCTGCGTCGAGGGACGTCAGTTTGTCGCGTATGTTCGGTGTTACGTACACCTATGAACAAAGAACCGATTTGTCACGCTTTATACTGGGATCCCGTTTACAGAGTCTGCAAAATCCCTATACATTACAGGGCCTTACCTGAATCACGCTACAGAACTCTCGATCCTGCTCCACCTCGATAGTACGATTCATGACGTTCATGTCTTCCAGTTCCAAAAAGAACAGCCTCGGAGTCTTCATCTTCTTCACGTCCAGTACGTACTGAATGTTGAAACGGTGTCTGGGGAAGACACCCTCGCCACTATATTTGAAGCAAGCCCTCAAGAGAAGGCAGGTGACCCTGGTTCCACTGGATAATGTACAGTTCCTGTCATCCAACGAGATCAGTTTGGACTGCAAACCGAACGACACGAAGGAATCCATCTTGATGACAGGACGAGATCTGAAGAACATCGCAGTGGCAGACTCGTAGGCGCCGACTACCAGATCTGGATACCGATTCCCGTCGAGATCCAAGCCACCGGACACGGAGAATCCGAAGGTGTCCACAGGCACGTCGAGGTTCTCAGCGTAGATCACCTGGGAATATTTCTCCAGGACGCCGGTTGGTGAACCGTGGTAGATGTACACGGCACCATGACCACGAAGACCACCGTAAGGAGCACCTACCACGAAGTCTCCGTAGCCGTCACGGTCGATGTCCCCCAGAGAGGCCAATGACAAACCGAATCGTCCGCGGTTGCTCTCCCCGTCCCTGGATAACGATAAGTAATTATCGCTAGAGTTCAACGATCTGTGTGGTCCGTTTCTGTTTGATCGCTCAAATATTTCGGAATGGAATTCGCGAAGCGATGCTACAGGAGCAAATTTCACTTCTCTAGGAAAGTTCGAAAAATCAAGATGGGAAGGTTCAGAGAACTTAGGAAGGTGGAAGGATGGGGATTTAGATATTTGAGAATTTATGGGGAATGAGAAGTTGGACATTCAGAAAGTTGAGGATTAGAAGGTTTAGAAATTTGAGAATTTACGGAGATGGAAAGTTAGAGATTCAGAAATTTGAGCATTTAGAGAAATAGAAAGGACATCTAGAAATTTGAGAATATAGGGAGTTGGAGACTCTGAAATTTGAGAATTTAGAGATGTAACGTAGAAGGTTTAAAAATTTGAGAATCTAGGAACATATGAAACTGGAGACTCAGAAATTTGAAAATTTAGTAATCTGGAAATTGGTCATAAAATTTGAAAATGATCATATTTCATAAAATTCTGGTTCTATTTTTCAAAGAGTCACCATGTATAAATAACGTTTTGCATAATAATTCATGTAATAAATATTATAATGTAATTTAGAAATAGGAACGACATACCTAGTATCTACTTTGCGGAATTTTTCAGGTCCAGCGCCTTGATAGATAACATACACCCTTCCGGTCTCGATGGTCATTTCCGGGTTATCTGGTATGGTGTACATAGGCGCTCCAACTATAAGATCGTCCAAATTGTCGCCATCGATATCACCGGAAGCGACAGCATAACCGAAATAAGCTCCCATTTGTTCACCAGTGATGTTACGGGGATTCGTCATGTTCGAGGTAAAGAGTATAACCTACAATTAAATTCTCTATTGAATAATCTTCCTATTTATTTAACGTATGAATCAATATTTATACTCTATACATAAGTAAATATTTGTACTCAACATGTGAATAAATATTCATAACTCAATATGTAAATAAATACTCATAATTCAACATGTGGACAAATATTCATAACTCAGTATGTAAATAAATATTCATAACTCAACATGTGAATAAATATTCATACTCAACATGTGAACAAATATTCACACTGAACATATGAATGTTCATACTCAACGTGAACTGTATACTTATATCTAGCCTCAAATGAACATTATAACTACCAGAATTAAACATACTCTTAAATTGAAAATGAAGTGGAAAATAAATAAAACATCTAACATTTGCAAAATTCTATCTTCACAAATCATGCGAGAAATTTGGACAGAAGTACGACAATAAAATATTGTAATAAAGAACGTGAAATCACAAAGAAGCTATTTTGACTATTTGGTAGTAATAATCATGAATTTAATTGTAGAAGACTTAGCGTTTCAATTTATCGAACAAGGAAAATGATAATGGCTATCAAAGTTTCTCTTAGGGAGAGTAAGGAACGCATTCGCTGGAAGAATGAATTCCGACGGTGGCATTTTCCATTGTTATTTTTTCTACGGAATTACGTGTTAATATTTCATGAGCATACTTTGCCGAGAAGTTCAGAGCCACGAGGTACGCCAACCGCGGTGCCGCTGTCACCATTTCCAGTAAAGTCACCGGTCGTGACGGAATAACCCATGTAGCTATCGTCTTCTGTTGCTGGTCCCTCCTTCGTGAACATAAGCCTCGAACGACTGTTCAACGGCTGTGAAAATGCTTGGCCTGTAAAATAAGCGGCAATTGATACAGTCTGATCGACCAGGGACTCACGACACATACTTTCCCAAACACAATTTCGTTTCTGACTGCGAAATTCGAAGATACGCTAATTCAAACACTAGTTCAAAAGCACACTGAAAATGTCAGATATTCAAACCGAGTCGAATCACTCGCAAACTTGTTAAACTCGGTAGCAAATATGGGTTCCTTTGGGATATGTTTATGGTTGGACATGTTTGAATTTTTCAAATTCAGTTTAGCAATTAGAGTTGTAAATTTGGGGATTGGAAGTTTAAGGATTTATGGATTTAGGAATACGGGAATTTGGGAATTTTGAAATTTCAGAATTTAGGAATTGGAGATTGTGGGGATTTGGGAATGTAGAATCTGGGCGTATAGGGATTTGGAAAGGTGGAATTTGGGCAAGTGGAGATTTGGGAATGTAGAATTTGGGGATATAGAGATTTGGAAAGGTAGAATTTGGGCAAGTGGAGATTTGGGAATGTAGAATTTGGGGATAAAGGGATTTGGAAAGATGGAATTTGGGCAAGTGGAGATTTGGGAATGTAGAATTTGGCCGTGTAAGAATTTGGGAAGGTGGAATTTGGACAAGTGGAGATTTGGGAATGTAGAATTTGGGGATATAGGGATTTGGAAAGGTGGAATTTGGGCACGTAGGGATTTGGGAATGTAGAATTTGGGGATATAGGGATTTGGAAAGGTGGAATTTGGGCACGTAGGGATTTGGGAATGTAGAATTTGGGGATATAGGGATTTGGGAAGGTGGAATTTGGGCAAGTGGAGATTTGGGAATGTAGAATTTGGGGATATAGGGATTTGGGAAGGTGGAATTTGGACAAGTGGAGATTTGGGAATGTAGATTTTGGCGATAAAGGGATTTGGAAAAATGGAATTTGGGCAAGTGGAGATTTGGGAATGTAGAATTTGGCCATGTAGGGATTTGGGAATGTAGAATTTCAAAACAAATAGTTGCACATTCCTCCACTCCTTACCCAAAGGAAGTCTACATTGCTCCCGAATGAAATAATCAAACCACACTAAACACACGATTAACACCACGATAAAATCACAGTCAGATAACGATTAAAATACTTAGAGCTGGTGAAAAAAGTTAAGCCACGTTCTCAATTAATCTAGCTTCTAAGCGCATCTCTATCCGTAATAAGGTGGCTAGTATTATTCCGTTCAGTGCTACTGCCAGGCAACCACAATTAAATAGCGTGGCTCAAACAGTTGTTTTTTTTTTAGCACTATTAGGTATATTATTCAGACAGGCCTTCGGAATTATTCTGTAGCCGCACAGCGAAGCTGCAAGAAGCAGGCCTGCACCTGTTAAACACTGCCACCCTCGACTCACCTGGCAGTAATTAATAAACAATAGCACACGGTGAATTAATCGTCAATCGGATATTAATCACAGGCGTTTTGTTAATCGCGGTGAGACCGTATGAGTGGAAGCCGGATGAACATGTAATTACTGGAAATTAATCAAGGGCCACTGCCAAGCAAGTGTGAGGAAAGTATACGTCAAATGAGATGGCGATACTGCTCGCCAATTACTTTGGATATATTTTAAACACCATCGGGTGGATCGTTCTTTTTTTATGGGATAAAGCGTCCGAAAAGCTTCTAAACAAGCTTTGATATCTTTGTTGCTTTTTGAGGCTGCGGAAATTTTTAGATCGAGACTTGAAACGAACGATGCTGCGGTTTTTTAAATATTTGTTAAATTAAAAATTTTTTGAAATGTGTCAAAGTGTATTGTAAAAAGTATTGTCAAGTAATTGTCAAGTATTGTCAAGTATTGTAAAGAGAATCTTATTCTTTATTTATCTGAAATATCCCGTATACTTTTAAAGTCAACCTTCAGCCTCCTAATCTTTTCCACCGATCTCATCTGTCGAACTATAACATCGAGTAGAATTTCTCGAGTATATTCGTTCATGAAAGCAACGAAGATATTTGAAGCACGAGAAGAATTCGTTATTAGACGCTTTGGCCCGTCAAGTTTCATAGGCTTTGATGAGGGAGTCTTCGAGCGTGAAGCAACACGTGTTAATGGCCGCCGTCGTTAACAAAATGGCAGCTGATTAGAGGTTTGAAATACGGATAGGTACGATGGGACTTGTTAAACGACGTTTCTTATTTTTCGTTTTATTTTTGATGTCTGTTTGATTAAGGACGCCTGCAAGTACGCGGTACCTGATATTTCTGCTTCGGGGGTGAATAGCATCGTCGCTACGAACTTCAACCTCATAGCGGTGCTGATCGAGTATATCTGACCTGCAATCGTTCAACGAAAGTCTCTAAATTCTCTGTAAAAGACCAACGGGGCTCGGGTATGTCGCGATATTGTTCTCTCGTGTTGCTGTTCCATCGCCCAGGCGTTATGAAAGCTCGAATTCCGTTCGTTTTTTTATTAGCGACCCAGTTTCTCACCAATTAGTGCCGATTTATTTCATCGAACTGCAGTTCTCGCGGAGAATTTTGATAAGCCTGATTTTGCTTTAGGGGAGAGCTTGGCGATTTCGATTGTTGCTTGCGATTGTTACCTTTTGTGGCTGAAGAGAAAATTTAGATCCCAGAGTGGACTGCGAGAATAATATTTTCATTGGACAACTTTCAATTTTAAAAGGGACAATTTATAAAATTAGGTCTCATATTCGAACATGGAGTATTTTGTACATTATCTAATTCCATACAATGTAACGTGTAAATATTTATAATGCATTCATTTAATCATTTTAATCCAAGATTTCATTCGACACTTAAAGACGATTATTTAAAGACTATTTCATCTTTACAATTATCTCATCAATTTTTATACTCGGCTTAAAGCTTTCAATTTTAGCAGGAATTTTAAGAAAACGCTGTAACTCTAAGTTGATAATATAAACAAACAGTAATAAAAATACGAAGATCAACTCACGAAACGTTCCTCAACACAAAACCTCCATATTGAACAAAAATTTAATATTCTTCTCACAGTCACTAGCTAGAATTATACAAAAAAGATAAAATAATTGAATATTTGAATTCTCGAATTATCGTAAGATAATTCAACGCTCGAAGAAGCCAATTAAAATTCTTGAATCTCTTCGAACATTGAAAAATTAGACAGAGAGATGTGTATTTACAAGTGTATTATCTTTTTATCACGGTGTCATGTTTCAAGGTAGTATCGATTATAAAATAATCGACCTAAATGGAACCTGGAAGCTAGGACCAAGAAGAAACCTTACCTTGCCAGTACCAACTTCCTGGCGCCCCAATGAAGAGCCTCTCACCGTTCTGAAACGAATAGAAAGGTGCGCCATTAGAGAAATTAATCGACGTCAAATAACTAACGGTGGGAAGCACTTTACCATACTCGTTTTTATCAGTGAAATTTATTCGATTTTCCTTTCGTCTCCGTTAAGCTTCTTTATACGCATTTCTTTCACCTGCTGTCCGATCATTTCAAAAGCGAAGAAACTGAATATATTTATGAGCTACTCTTTCAAACATACATATGTTGTGTTTTAATGACCAGCATGTTCGACCAAAATTTTAATCGCTTAAATCATCTACGATTTTGATCTTTTTGGAGCCAAATATTTGATAATGACTTGATAATAACTTGATGAATTTTACGAAAGTTGTAACAATTTTTTATGAAATTTTGTGATACAGTTAAATAACTTGTTCATAATTTCAAGACTTCGATGTTGATATTTTTATTCCGAGAGAAGTCTATAATTTTTTGTTACGACATAACTATAATTCTGTTTGTCATTATAAATAATTATAATCAAATTGTAACATGTTCATCCATAATCAGACAAATACACGATAATCTGTACACGACAATTAGAAAGTCTCATAATCAAGGGTTAAGAATTACTTATTTCAAACTTCATTATTTCATCACTAAATATTTTCAAAGCACAAAAGAAGTCCACTATCTTTATAATTTATTACCGCATATTACGTAAATACATCTACCAATCTGGTTTCCGAGTGTGTACAGATCTGATAGACGCTCAAAGAATTTCCAAGACAGAAATGTCCCTAGACCGTTCTCACGTATTCGAAAGTAGGAACGTGTTTGCAGCAGGCGCGCGTGCAGCAAAGCAGCAGAACAACGAGTAGAATTTTTCCCAGCCGCGGGCAGTGCAACGAGGAAACGGACGCACCCACGAAAGTTCAATTTTTCTTTAATTCACAAGATAATGGCGTAGATAAGGGACGGCGAACTCACGCGAGTTCGAGACGCGATAAATCAGTTGCTCGTACGCATTCTAGTCGCGCGTCTATGTTCAGCTCGCAAATGCGTCGAGCATTTTAAAACCGCTTCGCGAATCTTGCCCTCTGCGATCCTCTATTGCTATTCCACGATCCTATTGTGGAAAAACCCTAAATCGCTCGCACAACTTTACTGAAAAATTCAGGAAATTTTTATCGATCCTTGATAATTTACACGTAATGCATCAAATGATATTTTACATCTAACTTAAATGTTTAAACAGGTTTAATATTTATTAGGTCTTTTATTTTGTTGTTTATTTATCTGTACACTCTAAGTTACTATTAATGTAGTGCTCTCGATGGGTACCTCGTGTACGATTTTTTTCTGTAGCTCTGATATTAATGAGCCAGAACAAAAATTTCAAGTGAAAAAAATTCTTGAGTTTGTATTATATGAGACATTTATGATCTTTTTCTGTGCTTTTAGGCATTGAGTTAGCATTAGTCATACTTATGACATGACACGAAAATTCAAGTAGAACAAATATATTCTTGAGCCTATGGTTTAGTGAGGCTTATGGACAGACATTTTAGTATACGAAAGTTAAATAGAACACAATGAAAGATAGTAATTGGAAGAAAGAAAAATAAATAAACTTATATCTTTTAATATCTATTTTGATACCATGTATACAAAAAGTCAACCTAAACTACACTGTGGTAAACTAAAAAACAAGTCTAAACAGCAAGCAATAAAACAGCCATTTTAGGTGCAGGATTTTGCACAACGTCCGCGCCATCTTTGCAAGTAGTGCAGGGCCGTACGCGTCAGACAGGATTTCGTGAAAAATTCTCCGCATGGGAACATACTTTCGGTTATAATAAAGGTATGTCGATGATTTCGAGTGGCACTCGAGCAACTCATGCACCGATTAAGTGCACGGTCGAGCGTGTGTGAACATGGTCGATGAGTGTTGCTTTATCACGGTGCTGCCTTGCGACAGGTTCTTGAAGTCGATTCAACGTTACAGCCGAGGAATTTATTGGCCTTTGATTGACCGTTCGTCTCGTGCACGTCCGCCTGCTACGACTTTCTGTAGGGTCTGAAATAGCCCTGTGACTCGTACATGGTTGCAAACCATAATGTTGCGCAACATTTATAAACTTCATTTTCTACATTATACACTGATCTAATACAAATTTCGTTCATCGATGAACATTTGTATACTGGGTCCACACAAACTTCTAATAAATTGTCATTGTTATTATTTAAATTCTAAATATCCTTGATAATTTTTTTATAGGAATTTGTTTAAGGGAGCATATGTAGTAAATGTACACTTCTAGCTTATGATGTCTAAAGATTTCAAGGTTGCACATATTTAAAAAGTTGTTCATCTACAAAGTATACAAGTTATATGAATCACCCTGTATTTATTTCAAACAATTCATAATGTTATAAGACAGTTCACCAAACAATATCTCATTTCAAGTTTTATAACACAAGTAAAGTTTCCTGAATGAAATTCTAAGAAACAATTACATAAGGTACAGAATTACGATGCAATATAAAAGAACGGAGGAAGAATATCAAGCTTCTTACATTCTGTAAATAGTAATTTCGAAAAAAAGCCAGTTTTACCAGCTCGATTCAACGTTAGTCTCATTCATATTGCATGATATTATCGTGAATCGTGCTCGTGCATTCAGCTTCTTGCGATCATTCACGTACCACGGACCGTTGATTAATATGTATGCAGGACATAATCTCTACCTACTGTTGTATCGCCGTTAGATAAGACTGTAGGAGGTTCACCGTTACAGCCTGTAAAATGTAAACGCATCGTGTGTGCAAGGAACTTGTCTTTACGAAGCCTATTGCTCTTATGTTCCTACGCTGTTGATGAGAGTTGCATTCATCAACGGACGTGTAATGGAATGCTAAGTTTCAATAACCAAGAGGACTTTGATGAAACGGCATAAATTAGTTGCAACTATTGCTAGCGCTATTATTGATGAAGTAGGAAGTGCAAGATGCAATTCTCAGCTGAATTATATTCATGCGTTAACGATTAGATCAGCACCTTTTTGACAAAGTGTGTGATTTGTGTGGTAAGGATTTTGCATTTTTTAGCGTCCTTTATGGTTGTCATTGGAATATTATTTTTTGCAATAATAGTTCCTTAATTCGGAAATAATCAAGTTTGGAATTATTCTTTTAAATTTTCCTAGTTGGACATTCGCAAGCTTCCAAATTTCCTAATTCGGAATTATCCAAATTTCTATATTTCTAAACTCGGAATTATGCAAATTTGTATATTCCCTAATTTGGAAATAACCAAATTCGGAATTACTCAAATGCAGCTCCCCTAATTCGGACATACCCAAGTTCCCACATTTCCTAACTCGGTACCCAAACCTCCACACTCCCAAATTAGAAAATATCCAAATTCCAATATCCCAAATTCAGAAATACCCAAATTTCTAAATCCCCCAATTACTCAAACTAAAAAATTCTCTTTAATATCTTAAAACTAGAATAACTCTCCCTGCGCTCACATGTTCACTTGTACAAGTTCTCCATTGGCCTAACTGACCCAATAAATCATATTAACACAACAATCGAAACACTAATGTCTTCATCTACAAAATCCTCGAAATCTGAACTTGAAGTATCGTTTCGTTGAACAGGTTTGCAATTTACCTGTTGCTTCCTCAACAAATATCCCTGTCGGATCGAAGCAGCGATCATCTGGAACCAGGCAATAACTTTCCCCTTCGCTCGCGTCCTCCTCTAATCTCTAGCAGCGTTTCCATGTTTCTTGTTGGTTATTTAATCCATGGAATCCGTGTCTTTTATTGCCGCAAAGCGTCCTATGCACCGCGTACACGCGTGGGCGTTGGACTGCACGCTTAGGTGCATCGCGAGAAAGCATGCCAACATTGTACCACGATTAACACTTTGATCTCGGTGATATTTAAGCGGCACGTTGGCCGTACACTTCTCACAGGGTTCAATTTAAGGGACAGTGTCGTAAAAGGTTGCTGGACGTTCATTCTATATGATGCAGTTACGTTGGCTCGTTAATTTTTCCTCTATTTTAATCCTTTCAACACCCAACGATGTGTAATTTAGTATAACAAGCACGAGATGAGGAAGTTGCATATCTTATAAATTTCGAAACGATTGTGTATGAAACTAAGTTTGTTAGAAATCATGTACCTTTCTGGGATTGTGATAATCTTTCAGAAAGTATGTCAGATTCATGTAAAAACTTCACTTGTATAATTTAAATGTTCAAGAGTTGAACTTATAGCACGGTACTCCGACATGGTTCCGATGTAACACGGTACAGAATTTGTAACGACACTCCTATAACACGACCTGCACTCTTAGAACACACGTATTACACGACATTATAAGTTTTATGGGCACGACTATATACAGTTCCCATGTAATACTTGCACAACACATACGAGTTTCACACGGACCGAATTAATACGTACCCAACTCACTTCAGACATTACCACACATTTGCAATACTACAATTACATTTCGGTCCCTAAATCATATAAACTTAATGGTCCATAAAAAACAATACTTTCCTCTGAAGACCACCCTCGTTTAACCCCTTGCCGTGCTTTGGCGAGTCTCACTCGTGACGCACTTACAGCTCAAATGTGACAAACCTTACTCAAATTTTGAATACTCTTCAACTTGAAATTTAGGTCCAACTATAAGTTGCATTATCAAGGATCCCTGAATATAAAATACTCACAACATTTTAATTTTCTTTGTTCGTTTTAATGTTATAGCCCTGAATATTAGTCTTGACTGACGCATCTGATAAATAAATGGCACGGGAAAGGGTTAATGCATGACCGTTCTATCGTGCATTAAGGGAGCATATTTAAAAGGACGGTACTTGTTAACACACCCTGTATATACACATTGAAATTCAAGTATCGTATCCAGAAAACCGGAAACAAAGCAGCTTAAGGTAAGTAGGTACATTTTCTGCGAAGCATTACGAGGATTCAGATATGGCCGCGGGTGAAACGCGAAAATGTGACGGCCCCGAGCGGATTCCCGGTTCCGTTCCGGCGAAAGGGCCGTGTCTAGTTTCGTTTTACTCTGCTTATCATGAGAAACAGCGGCCGTTTATAAAACAATGCAGCCGCTAAGAGGAAGAGGAGGAGGAGCGGCGCGTAGGTGGCCTCCTCGCAACGCTGGCCGACGCTGAACACGGAACACGGTGACAGAACGAAATGTCCGTGCCTTAAATGGCCACCTGAAACTCCCCTGTCGTTGCTATTGCTGCTTGCCGCTGCCGTGTCGCGAGTGCCCTTTTTCCCATCCCCTTTGCCCCGCTCTTTCCACGCGTGTTACCGGCCCGAACATGCGTGCGACGTCCGGGTGACAAAGGACCCATGAGAATTTTCGCCCAGTCGAGCCAGGTGCGAATCGATCCGTTCTTAATCGACCGGAAGCCTCGTAATCGAACCTTAGATTGCTACGATTAACAGCTCGTAGAAGCTATTTTCACCGGAACACATTTGGATCGAGGGCACAAATACTGGGATGATTTTGTTGTATTTGTTTAGTTGGAATTATCGGCAAATTAAACTTTAGCTTTTGATCTTGGGGAGTGGAGGCTTGGAATTTTTTATGATAGGATGTGTATTTTGACAGTTTGGTGTCTTGTGGATCTTAGGTCTTTGGAACCTTGAGGTTTTGAGACGTTGGAATGTTGCAAACTTTGGAACTTTCGGACATTGAGACTTTGGGGTTTTAGAACTTCGAGGACTTTGGGACATTGACAGGGGTTCTAAAACTTTGGGAATTTTAGAAGTTTAAAATAATGTAACTTTAGAACATTGGAACTTTCAAGCTCTGGAACGACCTTACAATTCTGGGACTAGATTCTGAACATTGAAACTTTGAATTTTCAACATTTCTAAACACTAAAGTACTTTATACTATACACACTAAAAATTACAGTAAATAAAAATAATCAAATGATTGACTATATTACCATACTATAACACAAATTATACGAAATAAAAGTGATATATGCACATATCTTAGGTCACCACATTTGCCGCATATGTGTAAACGTTTCAAGTGCATAAATAACCCCGAACTATTTTTATTATTACAATCTTCTATAACAGTAAGCCTATGCATTATCATTCGCAAGAACCATGGAGTCGGTAAAGTACATTGGCCAGGTACGTAGAGAATGTAACGTAAACTCTAGGAAGAATAATAGGAATGCATTTTCACTGCCCTCAGATAAGTAATCTTTGCTCCATTAGAATCCATACGATCCTCGTAACCACTGCTGTGTTACAGACGACAGTGTTCGCACTGTAATTCTGTCGGATCCTAGAGTTTATGTTGTTGAGTCACTGCATTTGCATTGGGTGCTTCCTTCATGTGACTCTTACAATGCACATTTCTATAATTGGACATGAGTGCATCGGAAGTACAAAGCAACCTAAGAGTTTTAAAAAATTACCACAAAATTTGTCTATTCTTCGGTATCTTTTATTATTAGGCTGATGCAAACGGCCGTAATATCCACAAATAGATCAGAGAAGTTTCATATCGAACCAAATCTCTAGATGCAAACGAAACTAGGCTTGCATACCCCATTAATTTTCCGGGGCAAGCAAAAACGCCAAGCGACTATGACATCCAAGTCCTCGAGGCTATCGGTGGAACATCTCGGTTACGTCAGAACACAGCGAGTATACATGCAGTCTGTTTATATGCATCGTAGTGGCGCCAGGCCGGTCCACTTTAGGACCCGCTTTTATTTATTGTCCCACAGAAATGTTATTATTTGTGGGCAAGCATGCCGATCCATGCGGCGATTCGCACGGTACGCGAACAATGGGCCCCTCTTCGTTGCCCAACAATGTCAAACGTGCGACCAAGTCACGCGTACGCCCAGCGTCCCGATGCAGTCTGCTTCCACGGGTGCAATAACCGTGACTTCTGTATTCCGGCGCCATCCGACGACCCATCGAGCCCTTTTCTAACTTACTCGAACGCTATAACTGCTCCCGTTCAAAGTAGACTAAATTAAAACCATTCGGCCGAATGAAACGTCGTTTACGACCACTCTTCATGGCGGGAAAAAGGGTTGGACGATGGTCATGAAACAAGATAACCTTTTTGAAGGTTGACTTTGAAGGTTCATTTTTTGTAAGTTCAAGGAAACTTCTTTTGTTAGCGGAAAATTTGAAATTGTAATGGAAGCTAATTTTATATTGGGCTGTCATGTGCTTTATGATCGACCAAAGGTTTGATGAAAGTCAGATTTTCTTAACATGATTTAAAGCACTTGATGGTTTTTCATTTATGAAAGTGTTAGTAATGTTTTCTAATAGTAAATAGTCAGCAACGTTTCTGCTATATATCTATAAAATAATTTGTTCTACTTTTATGGTAAACGTGAACCTATACTTCCAGACTAGGGCACAATAGCACATAAACGATATTACAGATTGTTTGGACATATTGTAAACTGCTGCCCGAATAATTTCATGTCAAATTTAGATACATATTTACACCCAATTGAAAGTAAGTAAAGTTCGGCCAGAACTAAAAATAAAAAATGAACGACTTATTTGAATGTCCATTTTGATTAGGTACGTATACGAGTGTGTTAATCTTAGATGAACGTACAGGAATATTCATCCAGGTCTAAATCTAGAAGGGCATGTCCGAGAGAAGCTGATACAGCGAAGGCATTAGCGAACCAGGTAGCCAAGCAAATACGTGCATTTGTCGAGCGGACTCGTACGACACGGCCGTACACAGAAGCGGTCTGGAACAGGCTTTATACCGGAGGAGAAACCGACACGATGTACCCCCTATGGAGTAGCGTTGCCTCGATGCTTCTACACGCGAAAAATTTGCAACCGAGACAATGGCGGTCGTATTCTGGCCGGTCTACACGAAACACGAACGGCACGAGTTGTATTCTGGCGCCGATCGCTAAGAGGGGGAGGATACGACCATACGAGATTGAAATATAACCGGTCGCTCAAATATGGATGGGAGCACCCTGATATTTATGCCATCGGTTCCTTGTATTTACGTATGTATGCATGTACACGCACGCATACGCGCCCGGCCAATATGTTTCTCCGACTTTGGAGACTTCTCAAAGAAATCGGCCAGCATTTATGATGATTCGGCATAATGAAGCTGAAATAAAGGAACATTCTCTTTGTTAGCTGTTCCGAGTCTCTTAGAAAGAAATTATTTTTTTTAATTTTGGGCTCGAGAATTTTGTGGAAAGACTCTTCACGTTATTTTATACAGGGTGAGATTATGCGACAAAGGGTGGTCAGATTATTACACTTCGAATATTTGGATATTCAGACATTTAGATTGCAATTGGAACATACACTTTTTCGTTACAAAAAATGTTTTTATATTTATACCACATAACAATATTTTATCTTCGGTTACAAAAATTATTTATTTAGTGTAACTAAAACTGTTGGTAGACTTTCTATTCGTTCGAATCGAGAGTACGATCAACCGTGAAAGATAAATCTCTATCGAAGGGGAATCTAAAATGATTTCTCGAAGCCGGAAATCCCGCAGCAGCATTGAGATTTCACGAGAGGACCTCCCCAGAGTTATTTTCGATCCGACGAACGAGGGATACAGGCTCGTCGAACCAGAATCGATGCGCACTCGAAGTCGTATAGATCGGTATCGGTCGGATATCAATCGATCTTGACTAGATCCTCTGTAGATCGGGGGATAACGCGCGGAACCAGGTACAACAGAGGTAGATACCAGAAGCGGCGGTTTAACGCGAAGATCGATGGTCGATTGCATACTCGATGGCGTCGAGGAGGCTTCTAAATCACCGGCCTCGAGATTTAGTGCACGAGACTCACTCGAGGAGTTGCAGTTTGTTGTCTGGGACGATCGGTTTCACGTGAGGGCATTGAAAATGAAATACTTTGTGTCAAGTGAAAACGAAATTTCCCTAATGTCTTTGTTTAAGAATCTTCAAAGGTATTAACGCCTTCGTCGGGTTCCTATGATGTTCCTGAAAAGAACGCGACAAAATACTGTTCCTTTTACTTCCTGATATAAAGCTGCTGTTATGTTCAACAAAATCTTAATGATGGAAACAAAATTGACATTTAAATCATGATTTATGAAGTGGACAATTTTAATTATAATCACAAACAACTTGACAAAGGTATCTAATTTATCTCACATTTATACATCTAATTTGTATACCTAACCTGATTTGTACAATCAACCTGATTTACACACCTAACTTTATATATCATTACAATTTCATAACTGACCTCAACAGTAAAGAACAAGACCTCAACATGATGAACTCAAGATTTAAACGTGAATTTCTCCCTTATGTTAAGGAGTTGCACTCTATAATTTTACAAAGTTACTACTTTTAACGTGTTCTATAATCATACAAACTTTGAAAGCAATCTGCGTTTGTCGTGATGTCCCTCCACATACATTGCCTAATGGTAAAAAAATCGTCTAATAAAATAGCCAGAGACGTTCGTAGATTGAAGCATTATCGTCAGAAAAGATGGTTATACGTCTTCATCCAGGATTAAACGCCGCATTAAAATTCGCCAGCGGTGGCCAGCTGTTGAACGAGCAAAAAAAATGGAAAAAGGCGGGTAAGGATCGAATTTGCCTAAAATCATTGCGCCAGCGTCGTTCCGCGACCGAAACGTGGGTACAGCCGAACGATTGACCGTTCGTTGGATCGCGGGGGTGGGGTATTAACATTGAATGCTGAAGCGAAGTTAGAACCGGCGAACGGACCGCGACATGCATTAAACATCTGCCATATAGCCGGACAATTCTGAATTATACATCCCCGGAGAGATAGCCGGCTGAGTGGCCGCGGAATTGTCCCACTATTTCTTTGCGGGCAATCGAAGCTGTCCCGCTGCACGATAACGTTACTCCCCTGCTCGCGGATTGGTGCCCCGTGAACGGTTCCTTGTGAAGGAGTTGCACGCCTTCAGATCGGATCGAAGTCTCTGGGTCACGCGGTTCAGGAAAAACGAAACGCAGAAAAGTTTCATGTTAGCTTCAAACTTAGGACTAGGATGTAAGATGTTGCAATATAGGAAGAGGTTCCATGCAGAACCTTGAAAATTTAAGTATTTCTCAGTTTGAAGAATTTCAGAGTTTCTGATTTTGAAAGTGAACAAATTTCAAAATGTAAGCTTATAATTTTCGAGGTTGCCTTTTCAGTTCTTTCAAAAGTCAGATTAACTTCTCAAAGAAATCTTACGGTGAAACTTTGATCCCAATTTTCCCATCCTTAAATCCACAGGTTCCCAAATTCCTAGATCCCTAAATTTCAGGATTCATATAATACAAGATCTCTAAAGTTCTAGATCCCATTTCCCAAATTGCTAATTCGTCCCTGAATTGTCAGATCTCGAAGTGAAAAATGTCTGCACTCTTGCCATATTTTCGCTATGGAAGATTCGCTCACGACCATGTCACGTCCCGGGAACAAGGAGGAAATAAAACAGGGACGTACCAATTTCGAATTCGTCCTATTGGCCCTGATACTTATCGCGACCAAACAGAGGCCAACGAAGAAGGTATCACTCGAGGATCGCGCAGGTGCATCGAACGTGTTTGCGCCCTTTAGGTGTTTCGCCGTTGGTTGAGATGCATCTTGTGCGGGGGAATCGAGCTGGGGGAAAAAAAGAAGGAGAGAAGGCGTACGGTCCGTGGGCCATCGGGCCTCAGGATCTGCCGACGGCCAGAAAATCGAGCTTTCGACAAGACAATCGTATACGAGAGGCCGCCGATTGCCTCTTATACCCTCCTATGCACCACGAATACGAATGCGGAGGTGCGTAAGGTAGGAATTCACATTCCTGGCCATATTCGGCTCTCGCCGACCCCTCGTGTCGACTCCTAACTCTTTCAGGACGTGGCAACCGCCACAGGACACGTGGGGTTACCGTATTTATATCCACCCGGGGCCTCTGTTTACTCCTCGAGCTTTAAACAGTTAGAACAAACCGAGGGAAAGCTCGTATTTGGCCTCGCTCGTTGACTTCAATAGTTTCGAACGCTGAATTTTAATCCCCTAACACGGACCCTCGAGCATACCTAGCTACACCTTTATCGCTACGATCACAAGATTTGTGCGCTTGGCGTGTGCCGTTCCAACCGGACCCTTTGTGGACTTACAGGCTCAATGAAAATGTTTCCTGCGTAAAGTGGTGGGCCACAAATTTTATTTTGACGATGTAGATTTTTGGGTACGGTTGGGTTAGGTTCATTTAGGATCATGCTGCTGTGGATTTTCGTATGGAGTGATGATGATGAGTTCATTTGGAATGATGCTGATGTGGATTTTCATATGGAGTGATGATGGGTTCATTCGGAATGATGTTGATGTGGATTTTCGTATGGAGTGATGAGTTCATTCAGAATGATGCTGATGTGGATTTTCATATGGAGTGATGATGGGTTCATTCGGAATGATGATGATTCACTTGAACTGATATTCATGACGCGTTCATCCCACCTTATTACAAATACTTTTTACCCAACAAAAATAACAGAACATCAAGATACTACACCTTGCGAATATGCTAATTACAAAGATTTTCGACAAATTCAGTATCGCAGAGAGTGCAACGAAGTTTATCATGAAACGTAGAGATCGAAAGGCGTCTATGTGTATTTAAACTGTTTCCCAACAAAATATTTAGGTATAATATTTTTTCTTCGGGCTTACCTTGGACATAGAAGCACCCAATCCAGCTTGACACGAACCCTGCCTATGGTATCCCCAGTACCCTGAAACGGAAACACGCAATTATATCGTATCGTCCTTCGCTGTTTCAAACAGAGACATCATATCTCGGTCGTTTCGTCTGAACGGACCCTTGCCCACGTAACGGGTGCCCTCGATAATTGAGAACGGTCTTCGAGTCGACCCTTCGTAACAATTCACGCATAATTGCATTGGGTAAATGAAAAATGATTTCGGGACGACTTAACCTGTTGACCGAATGTCACTTCTTTTATCGCTCAACCAGACGTTCAACAGCAAAAAATAACTTGTGATTAAAAAATTAATTTTTAGGACTCGGTCTATTTGTTTGAACTATTTTACTGTTCAGTTTATTTTAATTCTTCGATTGATTGCCTAAAAAGTTCAGTCTCTGCTTACAGATTTAACTACTTATTTCTAATCGTATAAATGATTGTTTCATTTGAATCACTGTATAAATAATCTTAATTATCTTGCTTTTGAAGTTTTAAAGCAACTTACTTGCTTTAGAGTTTTAGGTTAAGGTGATTGTGTAGTTTATCTCAATTCTATTTCAAAAAACAACATTGACATTTATGTAAATTTCTATACATATGAAACATTTTGTCACAATTTTAACAGGTACGGAGATAAAAGCACACATTTAAACCAGTATTCCGTAACGCTTGACTGGTGTCAGTATGTTGCCACTCTAAAAGAGGCCTGAAACTGGACGCAAGTTCGATTCGTATCAAATCTAAGTATATTGGAGAAACAAGAAGCTCGAGGCGATTTCCTGGAATTCGTACGAGAGTCTCGAACGGCAAGCCGATGGATCGATAGTTCGAATCGTGGAAAACGAATTGCGAATGCGTCACGGTGCAAGATCGATCCAGGATTAATGATGCATACACGTATACCTTACGAACATGTGCAGGAGTGCGTGGCAATAGGCCTTTAAAGCGATGCCTAACTCGACTTCCTAGTCGATAACTCGACATACGACCTCCCGTGTCAGGGTACAAGACGTCTCGCAAATGCGCGCGTTAAATGTTTCACCTTTGCTGACATCGGCGTCAGTTTCCCTCTGGAATTCTACCTTTTTTTTCTTCCAACGATACAATCGCGAATGTTTTATTTCAGATCGCTGAACGTTTCTAGCGGTCGTGATTCGAATAGCTAAATTTCTGAAATGGAATTTCCAGTGTTCTGTACGTACAGGTTTTTCAAAGACATTTGTGTTAGTAATTTGTAAGAAACTTAAGAAAAATATTATGTACCTCGGACAAATTTTGAACATTTGTAAATAAGTATGATATACAACATTGCCAAATAGACTGATTTTGTAAGACCACATGTCGTCAATTGGACAAAATAATTATTATAAACATCCAGTTCTAAAAGAGCCTAAATCTCATGCGTCGCCGACCCTCCGGACAAATCTTTAACATGTGTAAATAAGTATAATATAAGACATTGACAAGTAGAATAATTTGTAAGTCCCCATCTTGTTAATTTGACAAAATAATTATTATAAATATCTAGTTCTAAAAGAGTCTAAATCTCAATGCGTCACCGACCCTCCACAATTCTTAATGTTTACAAGAAACACTAATTCACAGTTGTAGAAACGAAGATGCCAATTTCAGAGTACAGATAAGAACGAACAATCTAATTATGCGTTTAACGTAAAAAAAAAACAGTTCGCATCGAAGAGTACAATTTCATTTTCCACTGGCGTGTTTCTTTCTGCGTGCCAGAGGCAGCCGCTGAAATATTGTTGGTAGCCCGAAGGCGGCTAAGAAACGCGGATATTTCTAGGATTGCAAAAGGGCATTCCTGCAGGCGGAAAGAGCAGATCACGGCGCTGAAGAACGGCTATAATAACCCCTCGTTTTTCTCGATGACACGTAATTGCCGCCGCAGCACGTGAAATAGCGTATCAGTCGCGGATAAAACGGTCTCTGTCAAACTCGTACTCACGTACAAAGGCGTCGAGAGGCTCGAACTGGTTCGGCTGAGTGAAAAACGGGAAATTATAGGAAATCTCGAGCTGGCGGTCGCGAGAAAAATCCTCATCACGGGACAACTAAACGCACGGTCGTAAACGACTGAAATTGATAACCGCGGAAAAAAGTCGATCGTCTTCGATGAATTATTTATTGATCGAAGATGGAATACAATGCACTTGGTTGCCGTGACTGTTTTACGGATTAACGCGAACGGGAGCAAGAATGGGATACTCTTATGACAATCTGTCTACGAATTTTGTACGCATAGGTTACCTACTTATGATTTTATTTTAGCAAATATTTTTGTGCACCTTGCTTCCTTAGTATTCAAGAACTTCGAAACTCGATAGAAAATGATGGATAATGGTTGCGGAGACATTAGTGAAGTGTTAAACGCAGGGTACACCGTGATAGAGTATCAAATAAAAATGAAAAAATAAGAAACACGAGAATCGCATTTAGTTTTATGAGGCGGAAACGATATAATATGATCGTAAACCGTTTGAACAGCACGATAGTAAAATTACGAGGCGAACGTGCCACGTTAGTGAAATGGCAGATTTAATTTTAATTCAAATATACGAGGAAAAAATTTCAAAAGTACTACTTGTATACTGTCACATATTTATTACACTTGTTCATTTACACTTATTAAACTTATTCATATTCAGTCACGATTCATTTTATTTTTATTTCAAATTTTGATTATACTATATGAAGAGAAAATTGATGAAGAGTACAATCAATAAGTTTGCACATATAAAGAATCTCCGTTTGCTTATATTAATGAAGTGATAGATAATAAGCAGGCAGAAAAATGAAGGCTGATACGCAAGGTGGATCACACGATTGCAGCCGGAAAGATTAATCTCGGTCTGACACTTAACATTAGCATCAATAAGCTGCGCACACCCGTCAAAGCTGTGCGAACGTCATCGCAACGAGTTGCTGCCATTAACCGACAATCAGCCATTATCAGTGAACACGAATAACAAAACCTTCGTTTGCTATTCCACGGTAAATTCGCCATTAGCTCATCAAGATTACGTATGATAATTACTTCCCATCATTTACTCTAATTTATGAGGAATTAACGAAAAAGAGGTACGAGTCTGTGATGAAGAGTCGAGTTCAGATCAGTAGTAAATTCAAATTTAATTATTTTTCTACAATTTTTATGAAATTTTGAAAGAAATATATAGTATATAATATTTCACTAATCGTGAGAATTTTGAACATTAAAAATATTAAAAATTGGGATGAACGACGGACATCAAAATTTGTTATCAAAATGAAATCTGAATTAAAAGAAATTGAAGATAAAGAGAAAAGGTGTGATGTAAAAAATCTAAATAGATTGTAGATGTTAACGAAAAATTGCAGAATATTCCTACTGAATAAAAATTTCATTTCAATAAATAATTTTTTATTCCTCCTTCATGACTATAATTTACGACTACAAAAATTCCATTTGTGGGTCATTGACATTCATGTAATTTATTGAAACAGCGCAATGTTTTCCGTAATTTCAGCTAAATTTAGTTCAGTTTGTGAATGAACGATCAGTGAATTAAATATTAATTGTTGTCTGGTTACAGCAACAGATTAATCAGGAGTCAGTGAACCTTCGCCTTGTTTTGTTGCCTCTGATTTCCATGGCGAAACACAGTATGCACATTTTATCTTTCAATTGACTGAAAATATTCTTGTGCAATCGTATTAAATAAGTTCAAACGATTTCGTTCAGTGCGTGGATGTTCAATTCGTTCAATTAACTTAGTTTTGACGAATCCATCTTTGTTCGATGATTCAAAAGTTTGTGGTGACTTGGAAATTTCATTGTTTTATCAAAATATTATTTCAACATTATAACTTAATACTTTTGAAGTAAAATGTTACATGGATACTAATAGATAAATAAAATTATATACTACTATACTATTTTACACACTCTACGTTTTTATTTAAAAATTGTAGTTTGAAGTCCTTTATTCAAAAGAAGGTTATCTCTACATCACGTAATTTCGATAACTACATGCACTTATATTTTCATATTCACATATTTCAAATTTCCCACATTTCTGCAAATATTTAGCACTTTATTCCTGGCCCCGTATCTCGTAAGTTGGCATGCGAATCTCTGCTACCTTCCAGCACAAGATAAAAGTATTCATGCAACCAAGTATTTCAACCATTCTGATGATTATCATTTCTTTTCCTTCTCCGCAAATTCAGCGAGGATATATTTAAATTAATTGTACCCGCCAATGTGACCGTTTCTTGTTACCTGAAGCATCGTTGCACTCTGAAAGACTATTAAAACCGTTGGCAAAGTAGCATAGCGATTCAGCGAGCATCGTTTGAACGGAGTTCGTGAACCGCGAGATCTGTGGTGTGCAAGGCAGTAAGAAAACAACATGTGTATGGGAGAATATCCGGTGGGATCCCCATACAGCAGGACCATGCCTTCTTCTACATGGCCACGTACCACGTACATACGTTATGAGCACGACGAAGGGGCCCTGACGGCCGATCGGTCACTTTGGACGAGCTGCCAGTCACGCAATTACATCAATCGGTCGTTGACGACGATCCAGCCGTGTCGAGCAAGGAAAAAAGGAGTCTCGAAGCCCGCCATCGATCGGCGCCGCCGTTTTCTTCGCGTGCATGCGAATGCGATCTCGACACAAACTTTTTAACACGTCGACTATTCCGGCTGATTTTCCATTCACGTTACGTTGCATGCTAAAATTACTCGATAATTTTTTGGTCATTTTATCGCGGGTACGTGGATGGTTCACCTTGAAATGGTAGTTCAGATATAGACAATTATACTTCTATTTTAACTCGCTACCGAGGGTGGGTCCTCAGACCCTCCATACTTTTGGTAGTTTTCACTTTTTTTCAGGGGATTTTGGCATTAAGAATTATTAAGAATTATTCTGTGTTAGGTTTGGCATGTACATTTGTACACAGGAGATGAGGGTATATTTTGATGGGGTATATTTTGATTATATTATTTTAACAATTTTGTGGAAGTTTGAGTCCTGCTATATGATAGGGGTAGAATAAATGATACATCTTATGAATTTTCATCGTATGGTTGTTAAATTTGAATTGTATTTTGACAACTCTGTGAATGAAACTCCTAATCTCTTTATACAGAAGTGCCCAAATTTCTAACTCACAAAGTATATAAAAAATGACTACCTAAATACCTAAATTTAGAAATTTGTAAGCTTGCAAATTCAAAACTGCATAAATATCCATCCTATTACAAATAAAAAAGTACCTTTGAAACGCAAGCAGAGTTTGTGATTCAAGCGTTCGTATTTCTGACGCTGCATCCTTTATTTTTAACAAAAGGAAAAAACCATAACGTGTGAGACGACAAAGGGCAGGTTCGATTAGATAATATCTTCGTCGATCTATTTATACTCCCTGGTGTCTCGATGCTTTGCAAGGGTGCTATTCTTGTCAGTAAGAGAGTGCTCTGCACTCGAACTTGGATCCGCGACAAGTGCCACCAAAGTGTTTTCGTACAGAAAGTGCTGTTGAAAGTAAGCAAACGAACACTACTTTCAGACCATACAATTACATCCTTCTCTCGACGCACACTTGCTTGCAAATTGTGGTTTATTTATGCAAATGTCTTGGAGACTTTGCAAAAGCAGACCTTCTAGAGCACCATAAACATTGTCTGTCAAAACATAGATTCGATTAAAAATATCTTAACACACTATTTAATCATTATTAAAATAGGAGGATAGACGAACTTTAAATAGCGTTGGTATTATATGAAAATGATGTTAAGACTTTACGATAACTTCTAGTAAAATTGATAAGATATTTGTAAAATAAAATACATGTAAAATAGCTCAATATCATCTATGCTGTAAAATATAAATTGATAACAAAAAATATAAATTGATGACAAAAGTTAATAAGTCAAATTATGTATCATGTACTAGAATACTTACTTATGTTATAATATTTGAAACTGAATGTACCGTACAGGTTTGACGACAATTAGTGTTGCATGAGATTGAAAGTAATTCTCAATTTGATTTTGGAGAATGAAATTAGAATGGTACGGTGAAAACACTCGTGATGTGCGTGTGATGCTTAATCGAGTTACACGGAATGAATGGCGCTACTGTAATTCTGATTCCGTGTAAACGTGTGGGAGTGTTGACGTGCGGTATCCTCTCTATCGAAATTATACTTTCGGTGATAAATTCGAACGAATCTGAAAATAATTTTAGAGGTGCCCCAACGGGGAAACTACGTTTCAAGTTTCTAAATAAAGACTGAATAAAAAAATCTTGTATCTATAGATTCCTGTACCTATATTTTCAACATAAAAAACTAACCCTACATATTTTCTTATAAAATACAATTTATGTAATATGTAGAAATAAATCTATAGGTAAAATTCATTAAGTGTGTTGATGTTTGAAACAGCAGCTTCATCTGTTTGCAATATTAAGGGATTTTTATTAAAAATCTCACACGATCAAAAATGAATAGTAAACAATAAATGAACAGAACAGAAAAAATGAACAGTGAACTATAACTTTTTATGGTTCCTGTAATTTCAGTACGACTTTAAATTATAAACGATAGTAAATCGAATATGATTCCTAAATTAACAATAACGTCGGTAAAATATTTATGCAAATAAAATTCTGACCACCAAAGTTTCCCCTGAAGCAGAAAATCAGATACATACCGAAACAATTTCATTTCCGTCGTAAGGTACATATTGTTAAACAATTAAAAAAAAAATGGACGTTCACAGGGTCAGGAAAGTGACGTCTCGATGATCCTGAAGTACCTTGCAAGAACGAGATCGTCGCAAAAGAAATTAAGTTTATCTTGCCCGAGTAATTCCAAGCGTCTGTTGAACGCGTTCGCTGCAATAAAATTGCAATAAGCGTGGATCGTTCTGATTGCGACAAGGAATTCAAGATCTTGTCACCAGCATTCTTGCCCCTAATAATTTGTCCCCGAACAAAACGTTGGTAATTGTTATTGACCCTGCCGAATATTTGGGTGCATTGGCGACGGACTGCTCTAGCTAATTCTGGAGATATATTGGATCTAGGGACTTTTCGACATATATTGAAACTGAGTGATATGGGAAATTTTTAGGGATATGTTGAAAGTTGGTGATGTTGGGATTTTTGGAGATATATTGGAATTTAGTGATCTGGGGATTTTTAAGGATGGGGATCTACGGATTTTTTGGAATATTTTGCTGATCTGAGAATTTTAAAGTTCCAGAATTTGGGATTTAGGAATTTTGGAATTTGGAAATTTAAGAATTACAATTTGGAGGTGTGGAAATTTAGAAAATTTTAAATTTTAAATTTGAAGATTTGAGAGTTTGGAAACTTGGGATTTTGAAGATTGGAAGTTTGGAAATATAAGAATTTGGAAACTTGTGAAATTTGGGAAATTTAGAAATTAGGGAGAGTAGAAATTGGGAGATGTGGGAATTTAGGAAATTTAAAATTTGGAGATTAGAGAGTTTGGAAACTTGGAATTTTGAAGATTGGAAATTCGTAAATATAAGAATTTGGAAACTTGAGAAATTTGGGAAATTTAGAAATTAGGGAGAGTAGAAATTGGGAGATGTGGGAATTTAGGAAATTTAAATTTTGGAGATTTGAGAGTTTGGAAACTTGGGATTTCGAAGATTAGAAATTTGGAAATATAAAAATTTGGAAACTTGAGAAATTTGAAAAATTTAGAAATTAGGGGGAGTAGAAATCTGGATATGTGGAAATTTAGAAAATTAAAAATTTGGAGATTTGAGAATTTGGAAACTTGGGAGTTTGAAGATTGGAAATTTGGAAATATAAGAATTTGGAATCTTGAGAAATTTAGAAATTAGAGTAGAAAAGATGTGAGAATTTACGGTTTTGAAGATTTGTAAGCTCGTGCTTTGCTAATTTACTAACCTCGCATTTTACAAGAAAGGAACACAAAGCGAACGTGAAATTTCGAAACAATCGGTGGTGAGAAGAGATAAAGTAGCAGTTCGCGATCGTAATTCAAGCAGGATCAAGTGTTAATTGGCCTTGTTAGAACGGTGCTGAGTTAGCCCGAGGCAATGGCGCCTTCTAATTACAATTTTTTCTCGGTCTCACCGACTACTTTGACGAGTGGGCGGCTTTCATCGAGGAATGCAGTTGCTGCAATTCATTGCCACTTTCACCCAGCGTCAATGTTTCTGCCACTTGTCGCGCATCTCAAATATGCTGTACGTTTATTGTCTGAATGTTGTCTAACTGCTGATAAATCGCGATATTCAGACATCGTCATAACCGAGGATATATTCTGAGAACTTGAAACGAACAATGCTCGTTTACCGCGTCTTTGATAAGGATTTTAACCCCAGGACGACGACTGACAAATTAGCGTTTAATTGTATTCATTGATTTGAAAATAAGACTTTATTCTGGTTTATGGTACATGTAACTGGATAAGAGAAGAGGAGAAAAGTTTGTGATATGAATCCGTGTAATAGGTAAGTCCCTGCGTTTGGGGCTCCATGGGCGGAACAGGGCGGGGTTCAAATAGTAATTCAATAGTAAATTTCGAATTTCTACATTTCTAAATCCTTACAATCTAAAATTTCTTGAAATTGCAAACGTTAATACGTTGTAACAGTATACTGACATTGTTACAATTTCAACTGGGTAATTATACTGTAGGGAATTAAGGAACATTTGGGGCTTTCAGGGTAGAACAAGGTGGGGCTCAAATATTAACTCACTACTAAATTTCGAATTTCTACATTTCTAAATTCCTGCAATCCAAAATTTCTTAAAATTCCAAACATTAATACGTTATAATAGTGCAGTGGTGCTACTACGAATTCAAACGGGGAATTATACAGTAAGGAATTAAGAAATATTTAGGACTCTAAGGGTAGAACCAGGCTCAAATATTAACTCACTACTAAATTTCGAATTTCTACATTTCTAAATTCCTACAATCTAAAATTTCTTGAAATTCCAAACATTAATACGTTATAATAGTGCAGTGGTGCTACTACGAATTCAAACGGGGAATTATACAGTAAGGAATTAAGAAATATTTAGGACTCTAAGGGTAGAACCAGGCTCAAATATTAACTCACTACTAAATTTCGAATTTCTACATTTCTAAATCCCTAAGATCTAAAATTTCTTGAATTTCTAAACGTAATAACAGTGCACTGGCTCTGTTACAATTTCAAACGGGAAATTATACAGTAAGGAATTAAGAAACGACCTAGAGTAAAGGAAAGAGGAAACGTTTTTCGATACCAAATGTGGATGAAATCACAGCCCGTTTATTTAAAAGGGAGCGTTAGAGAACTGGACACCGTAATAACAGACCGATTTCCGTGGAATCGCGATCTCAATAAGGATGGATCAAACACGTTCTACACTGTAATCACTGCCTTAACTCGCTGAAGGAAACGTACACACGAGCATGAATCATAAATGTCGTGCATGCCTCTTGAAGACCTCCATCGTGGCTCTAAAAGCACTTTTTAGTAGCGCTCGAGCGTCCTCGTTTTTTTTCTCCTTGCAGTATACTTAACACTTTGCAGACCATTAGTCGATCGTTCGATTTTTCTGTACACGATATGTAGCATGAATGTACATTTATCGAACAGAACGTTAATTCCGCTTTGTTCGGTTTTATTGGTTTATGTAAGTGTTCAGGTAGCGTTGCTTTCGAACGAGAAAAGGAAATATTTCATACTTGAATTGTATATTAATTTAAAATACATAATGTATTACAATTTTTATATTTGCGGAGGAAGAAATTTTTATGAAAAACAGTTAATAAGTTAATTTTTGTAAATAAGTTGAAATTTATTTTTATAAATAAGAATATTAATTTGAAATGTTATGCATATGTTGAGTAACATATTCAAATATTAAGAAAATGTAATTTTTAATAATATTAAATTTGAAACGTAAAGAATTTTCTAATATTGAAAGTAGAGGATTGTTAATTTGAATGCAAATTGAAATGTATGACATATGGAACAATATCTTTTTGTTCCAATTGACATGTTTTCTACAACGAACGTTGAAATGTGCACTGTAATTTGTACATTTTTAAACGTTACTTATTCAAACCTGTCGCTGTAAAAATGTGGTAATTGCATATTTATGCTGACATAGGTGTTACTGCCAGTACTTCGCGGCAAACGGAAACGTACACGTGAGTAAATGTACAGAAATAAAAATTACGTAGTCTCAGATGTTTGTGAATATCTGTCGTGCAAGTGGAATACGAACGGACAATGGGACACAGAATATCAAGATTTTTATTTTAGTAGCATTGTTACTATGCACTAGTTACATAATTATAGACGTATTTGCTTACTAAATGTTTCTATTTGCAAATTGTATAATTGTTCTCTCTACAAATTTTTAATTTATTTCTTTGATCATTTCTAATTTTACAAATTTTTAAAAAGGACTGAACAAAATTTGAAATTTTTATCAACATGCTTTTAATACAAAGAACATTTTGTATAAACATTTTGTTGTATAATTCAACGTCATAGTAGATTAAGAATTTAGAACACGTCGATTTGATATTAACTGGATAGTATCTAGTTACACAAGATCTTGATAAATCAAATACCGATTTCCGATCTCATCCTTGAATTCATAACAGAACTACCTTTGTTCACAGAAGTAATTGAAAATCAATGTGCAATGACGTGGATAGATTGAAAATCTATTTACTCAAGAAAAAAACACTTCAAGTGATTTTTCAACTCTAGTCTATTTATTAGAAGACGCAACATGTGCGTCTTATTCACTTATGACACACCGTCTGTGTCGTCATCATCTGTGACACACCGTATGCGTCCTATACACCTGAGACACACTGTATGTGTCCTATTTATCTGTGACGCACCTTGTGTGTCCTATTCTGTGTCATAATCACCTGAGACGCACCATATGCGTCCTATTTATCTGTGACGCACCATGTGTGTCCTATTCTGTGTCATTATCACCTGAGACGCACCGTATGCGTCCTATTCACCTATAAAGGACTATATGTATCATAATCATTTCAGACGCACCAAATGCGTCCTATTAACCTATGACACACCGTGTATGTCCTATTCACCTATGACGCACCCTGTGTGTCCTATTCATTTATGACACATCATATGCGGCCTATCTCCCTAACATAAACCACAACCTGTGAAAATAAAAACTTAGCAAAAGAATAAGATGATACGTAAATAAAATAACGAACAAGGTACGTAACGCTTAAAATTGGCAATGGAAAGAAGTAGAAACGAGTCCAATGATATACAGAGGAATAAAAAAAAAATTGCAGTTTCCGAGGATGTTCTGGTAATAAGACGACCCTGTCCTCGAATTGGTTAATGGAATGTCCGCAAATAACGCAGTTGCGAGAGAGGACAAGGAGAACGATACCTATGACATTGTGAACGCCGACAAATGGAAGACGAAGACGGACAAGGGAGGACAGAGGAGAAACGAGCGGAGCGATTCTTGGCCAGAAAAGGCAGCGATGGAACAACGAGCGATAGCAAAGAGAAACGACGTAACCACACGACCACCAAGACGTGATCATAAGCGATCTAACGCTAAAAACGCGCCACTACGATTCTCGAGAAAAGCGACAGCAAAGTGCTCCCCGTTCGCTTCGCTCTTACAAATTGTTTAATTGCTTGCTCTCGACGCGGAATTTCTGGACGATGAGCTCACACGTCCATCATTCTTCACGTATTCGCGTGGATGTCAACATTTTTTCCTTCTTTCTGCGTTTCGTGAATTATCGTCGCGTTGACATTCGTTATTGACAAGCTGCTGACGTTTCATGGGATTCTGCGTGACTCTGATAAGATATCGGAGGCAAACTTTTTCCTCGTTCCTTTTATTGTACACTATTTTTAATTATGTGTACTGTGTGTAATATAATGTCTTATATCTCTACACTCCTAGACACCTATATTATAATATCCTGAAACCCTTATGCTCCTAGCTTCCTGGAGTCCTAGATTGGCTATGTTGCTAATATTTCTATGGTACTGACCTATATGTCAGATTATATAGCTCATATGGACCTATAGGTCCTATGCACCTATTATGTCCTATAGACCGATATGTCCACATCTCTACATGGATAGATCCCTATACTTCCAGATATTAATGTAATCGGATCTCTACATCCCCAAGTTCATACATTTCCAGATTCCGATGTTTTAAGATCTCTATATGTCCAGATCTCTATGGTCTAATATCCACACATCCCTAGAACCTGTATTCTAAGATCCCTGTGTCTTCAGATCCCTACATCCCCAAATCTCTACATCCCCGTCTTCCTTACATCCCTAGTTCCCTATGTCCCGAGATCTCTACATCCTCGTCTTCCTCACATCCCTAGTTCCCTATGTCCCAAAATCTCTACATCCCCGTCTTCCTTACATCCCTAGTTCCCTATGTCCCGAGATCTCTACATCCCCGTATTCCTTACATCCCTAGTTCCCTATGTCCCAAAATCTCCACATCCCCGTCTTCCTTACATCCCTAGTTCCCTATACCCCAAAATCTTTACATCCCCGTCTTCCTTACATCCCCAGTTCCCTATGTCCCGAGATCTCTACATCCTCGTCTTCCTTACATCCCTAGTTCCCTATGCCCCAAAATCTCTACATCTCCGTATTCCTTATCCCTAGTTCCCTATGTCTCAAAATCTCTACATCCCTAATTCCTATATCTCCTAGTCCCCATATGTTCACATCTCTTACGTCCTCAAACTCTTGTATCCCAAAAGTCTCTAAATCTTCACATCCTTATATAATCCTCAAATCCCTATATTTCTATAATTCTAATATATGTCCTTATATCCATATTTCTATATCATTTGAAACCTCTATCCCTAGCTTCAAACTAGTATCGTATAAATATTGTATACTCCAACGAATACCGTATCTTTGGACCTTGTTATAAAACAGAAATAAAAGTATCTCCGAAGATAAGTACTTTCCTCGTCCGCTTTCGTAAATATAGAGATATTAAGAATGCTATGAAGATTATTGGGCATAAATAACAGGACTGTGTCATTTAATTTAAAACGTATTTATAGAATTTCATGGAAGCAAGTACAAGATACCTTATACGGTTTCTTTGTAAAAGCTGACAAATACTGTTATCTGGTTTGGGAGAAGAGATTGCAAGGCGATGACGTTATTCTTGAACAATACTGGAACTGGAATTATCCGATACTAATACATAAGAATCGACCAGTTCTAAATACATTCACAATGTGGTTATGGTGACTAGACCGAACTATAACTATGTTAGTTCAACTGCATACTTCATTTTTACATAGTTCTAAATTTATAAATTTATAAAATCCTAAATTTCTATTGCTTAAAACTTTTGATGTAAAATAGTATTAAGATTCTTGAATTACTAAGTTGGTAATAATTAAAATATTAAGTGTAAATTTGACAAAAAATATTTCTATATAAATCACTTAGAACGTAACATAATCTACA
Source organism: Megachile lagopoda (assembly GCA_036983795.1). Lineage (NCBI taxonomy): Eukaryota > Metazoa > Arthropoda > Insecta > Hymenoptera > Megachilidae > Megachile > Megachile lagopoda. Next base: position 5,962,097 of record CM072797.1, on the reverse strand, counting down.
AACTAACTTTGTACTTTAATAATATTAGTCTACACTTCATTTTTGGAATAATCTGTCTAAATATACAAACCAATGAACAAATTATTTGCAATTTGTAAAAACACCATAAATGAAAAAACATAGTCAGATTATAAAGCTTGTAAAATATATAATTTGCTTCTAAAAATTTGTATTTCAATTTGAAAGAGAGTCGCAGCCTGGCCCGGTTGCCAGAAGTATTCTGTACATAGCACATCCTTTCGTTCACGAAAGATGATTGACCGGAAAGACTTCCGAAACATCTAAACAACGTGGGAGACACGATACTGTGCCAAGTAAGTAAAAATAACTTCTGAAATCTGCGTTCGGTGATAAGTAACAGATAACAGAAAAGTGCAGAGCATTCCAAAGAAAATTATCTTCGGACATTGATACCAATATTATCGCAAGGAACAGAGGAAAGTGCATTCCTAACGATGCACTTGGACCATCGAGCATTGTCTAGTCATGTTTCAGATAATTTCTTACGAAAAAAAACTCTTGAGGAATAGATGAAGAATCACTTTTTTAGATTTATTATCTAATATGAATTTTGAGTTCGAAAGGAAAATTTTAGAATTTTTATTTACTATGAAATTATGAAATATTTGATGTGGAAAAAATATACAGATACTTTGAATGTTGATAAGTAGAATTCTCAAATTTTCAAATTTTCAAATTTTCACATTTCTAAATTTCTAAATTTCTAAATTTCTAAATTTCCAAATTTGTAAATCCCCAAAGTCTCAAATTTTCAAAATTCTAGATCTCCAAATTCTCAAGTTCTGAAATTTCTAAATTTAAAATCTCTAAATCATCAAATTTCTAAATTTCCGAATGCACAAATCTTCCAATTTCCCACGATTCTAAATTCCTAAATTCCCAAATTACTAGACCCCCAAATTCTCAAATCCCTAAATTTCTAAATTCCTGAATTCACAAATTCCCAAATTTCTACATCCCCAAATCTCTAAATTCCAGAATTCCCAAATTCCCAAATTTCCAAATCACGGAATTCACAAATCTTCCAATTTCCCACGATCCTAAATTCCTAAATTCCCAAATTTCTACATCCCCAAATTCTGAAACCCCCAAAACTTCTAAATTCCCAAATTTCTAGATCCCCAAATCCGCAAGTTCCCAAATTTCTAGATCTCCAAATTTCCAAATCCCCAAATTTCTAAATTATCACATCCCAAAATTCCAAAACTTACAACCCCTCCAATTATTTACCCCTCCAACTTCTCAAATTCCCAAAATACCAATTCAAAAATTCCCCAAATTCTAAATTCGTAAACTTCTCAAATCTCTACTATTCAAATCCTAAAAAAATCTCCAACTTTCATCCCAGTTTCAAAATAAACATAACATCCCTAAAAAAACATACAACAAATAAAGCATCCCCGAAGTAAGCCGTCATAATTTTCAAGCCCAGAAGCTACCGTACCTTCGCCACTCGAATCGAACCGCGCTTTCGAAATTTATGTAGTGAGCCTCGTGCTCGTTCCCAACTTAGCTCGAGTTTATAAGAAAAAAAAAGATGTCGAGGGAAACACTTTTGTGACTGTGCTCACTCCGCCACTATAAACAGTTATAAACAGCGTCTCGAATCCAAGAACTCGGTGTCTCTTGCGTGTATCCCGAAGAGTGGCGAGCTCCTTTCCTCGAGAGGTAAATCGTATGTACGTCCTTTGAGAAATCCCACGGGACGAATTTCCTCCAACGAGGACAAGGATCCAAAGCGACATGTGGCCGTGTCCTCGGACTATGGTGACCATAAATACGCTTGGTAACAGGATATTTCCTGTCGTTCGTGCAGCACCGCTCTGGCGTTTTAATGACAAAAGACGTATCGATTTTCGTGCTGCCAGTGCACGGTTGCTTGTTTCACGCTGATTTAAACAACGTCTAGTTTCTAGGTTAGGTGGATTGGAAAACTGGAACTGGTAGACTGGGAAGGGTGGTAGGATACTTTTTGTAGAGAATATGAAGGATAGATGAAGAATTTGCACTCTTATCTTTTGTTAAATTTGGTAGATTTGCAAATTTCTTGCTGTTAAAATTTGGGATTTGGAAGCTTTGTATTTGAGGACTTCGATATTTGGGTACTTGGATAGTTAGGTACTTCGATACGTACTTGTATATTTTGGTACTTGGACATTTGGGTATTTGGTTATTTAGGTACTTGTATATTTTAGTTCTTGAACTGGGTATTTGGTTATTTAGGTACTTGAATACGTGAGCACTTGGTTATTTAAGTACTTGGTCATTTGAGTACTTGGATATTTAAGTACTTGTATATCCTGGCACTTGGTTATTTAGATACTTGGTTATTTAGGTACTTGGTCATTTCAGTACTTGATCATTTGAGTGGATTTTTAAGTACTTGTATATTTTGATACTTGCACTTTTGGATACTTGGTTATTTACAAACTTGAACATTTGAGGACTTGCACATTTACGTACTTGGAGGTTTGTATACTTGGACATTCAGATCTTTAAGAATTTGTTAATTTCAAGTTCATACATTCAATAATACTCTACTACCTAAATAACACAAATCAAAAATGGAACATTTAATTTAATTATTTCAAATTTGTTATCCTTACCAACTCTCTCAAATAAAATAATTCATTCTGTCATTAGTGCTTGAGATGAGAGTTGCTGATGACATAGGAATATATAAAGTACTCTCATAGAATATATAATACTCACTCGTTCGGCAGGGTGAATATTCTTGTGATTCGTTGAAATTGTTGGTAACAACCCAGCAGGTACCAACGGGTTCTCGTCGATTTCCAACGGTCGGTTCCTTGCTCCATCGATTGTCTTCGGTATCGTGCTTTGACTGGGATACAGAGAACCAGATGTACCTGGGCGCGCACGACTGCAACCATAAAACAGAGAACGTTTAACGTCGTTCACCTCTCATTATCAATGGACTCGTATTGTTAATCACCGTTCCCTCGCAATTAAACCTAACGATCAACTTGGCGACTCGTTAAACGCACTTTACTTCAACCGACGGACTTCTTTACCGATTGAAAGCGCATGAGCGATCCAACATTTGTGTCATGGCGGAATATTAAGTTCCAAGCAATTGGAGACTTGGGTTTCTTTTAAAATCAATCTTTTAACTTGAACATGGTTTATAGATGGTTCTACAAGACACATACTGGTGATTTCAATGCTTTTAGCTGCATTTGAATGTTTAGAGAAAAGAGCCACTTAGCAGAGCTTCTGGAAAACGTTTTTAGAAGCTTGAGGGGTTGCGTGAATACGCTTCTACGAACTTGTCTTTTTTCCAAGTTTAGTTACATTTTTATATTTGTAACTTTTAACTTAAATCTTGACCTTTTCCATGATCTGACTGTATAGAGCAATAATTGATCAAAGACCTAATATTCTTTTTGTCTTCGTATATTTTGTCAATATACTAAATTAATTTCTAAATCGTAAATTAATGTTCAAAAACTTATACATTTGTACATATACAAAATTGAAAGTACTTATATAAATTTCTACCTAAAATTATATTACACAAACTAGTTATCATTGACTCAATCTAAAAAATTTGAACAAAAAATTATTTAAGTATCTCAAGTATTTCATATCATGAATAAATAATACGTAGAATACACACTTTACGTCCTGAATCAAAAATCATAAAATGAAAAATGCCTAATTTTATAATATGTACCAGACATCCCTGTGATTTCACCTTTAAATAAAGAAACACCGTAACGCAAACATTGTGTCATATCTTTTCTCCGAGCAACACGTAACAGTCTTGTTAATTCGTATTTTTGGCAATGGTGTCGCGTTTAGAAGAGTTACTCGTCGCCTCTGGACCCGGGACAAGGTTCTCTCACAATAATCGGCATATTACGTCAATCATCTGTACTTGACCAGGGAACCAACAGCAGCTGATGACCTTAATAACGCCACATCGTATAAATATACATATGTAACGACGCACTTCGTGTCGCTCATCGAGCAGAATTGCATTGAAAGAATTTCCTCGAAACTCGTTACGTGTTGCTCGTTATAGGGCGTGGTAGAACGTTTCGAGCTGTAAATTAAATTAATTACAGAATATACGGACATTTTGACGACGGTGCCGAGATTAGCGGCTCGCCGATCTTCTTAAGATTAAACGTATGGTAATCAACGGTGGCAGTGATCGTTATTTTTCCATTAATCATCTTGATTTCTACGCCGTTTCCAGTGAAATATGATGCTCAATTTTATGACGGGCACGCGGGGTTTTAGGTAATTTGTGTCGGAAGTGTTGGTGGGTATAATTGGACTTGGCGATTTTTTGGGGGGAATTTTTGCTTTAAATTTTGGACTGACATACGGACTATGCCTTTTCAAGTTTGGTCATTTGGAAATTGTAGAATTTGGGGAATTTGGAATTTGGGGTTTAGGAATTTGGAAATTTAGGGAATTGGAAATTGTAGAATCTGGGGAATTTGGAATTTGGGGTTTAGGAATTTGGGGATTTAGGAATTTGGGGATTTAGGAATTTGGGGATTTAGGAATTTGGAGATTTAGGAATTTGGAAATTTAGGGAATTGGAAATTTAGGGAATTGGAAATTGGAGAATCTGGGGAATTTGGAATTTGGGGTTTAGGAATTTGGAAATTTAGAAATTTGGGAATTTAGGGAATTGGAAATTGTAGAATCTGGGGAATTTGGAATTTGGGGTTTAGGAATTGGGGGGTTTAGGAATTTGGGGATTTAGGAATTTGGGGATTCAGGAATTTGGAGATTTAGGAATTTGGAAATTTAGGGAATTAGAAATTGTAGAATCTGGGAAATTTGGAATTTGGGGATTTAGGAATTTGGGAATTTGGGAATTTGGATATTTAGGAATTTGGAAATTTAGGGAATTGGAAATTGTAGAATCTACGGATTTAGGAATTTGGGGATTTAGGTATTTGGAAATTTACGGAATTGGAAATTGTAGAACCTGGAGATTTGAGAATTTTGAACTATAGGAAATTGGAAAGTGAAGAATTTGGAGATTTAGGAATTTAGAAATTTAGAACTTGCATATATAAAAATTTAGAAATTTTCAAATCTTCAATCTTCCAACTCGGAACTTTAGAATCTTGAAAATCCTAAAATCCAGAAATCTCCAAATACAAAAATTTAAAAACAAAAAAATTGAATAACTTAAAAAATAAAAAATATAGAATTACATGAAATGTGCAATTTAAGCACCCATCCCAGAATATAAATTAGATTATCTGAAACATAATCGTGTAAAATAAATAGAAGCCAATATTTATCTTCGAGTACAGTTACCCACAAGGCAAAGTTCCGCAGAATTTCATTGAAAACAGTGACAGAGTTGAGCAACCGCTAACTGGTGGTTCCAATTTGAACACAGCTGTAAATCAAAGGCAAAAGAGAACAAGAGGCAAGTTTAACTGCGCGTACATGCAGATTTAAGAGAGAACAAACGCGGAGTAACGTCGTGGACGTGGCCAGGTAACATTTTAATCGGTTTTCAAGGCTCGCTCCGTGTAAACGAGCCCTAACGAGCCGGACGCTGATTCCCCATGCAGGAGGATCTTGTGTTACAGCTCAACCGGTGCACGCAACGTTTTTAATTAATTGCGAGCCAATTAAGCGGCGTTACAACGTTACATGCCTCCACCGTACGAATCGGATGCTAGCCGAACGTTAATCGAAAATTAAACGAGGAAAGTCGATTAAGACGTTGTTCGACTTCGACCAATAAATGTATTCTATTCTTTTCACGCTACAACGATTCGACTCTTTAATTATATCTTATACGATTTAATTAACTGCGGAAAATTTATTTTCTTTTGGATGATTTATTTTCTGACGTTATGTCTTTAATTAGAGAATCGTGTAAATGTTTATATCTTGTGTGATTAATGTTGATTGTAATTGTTTACATGTACAATATGTTAGATGCAAAAATTGATTTAAATCTTTTTAAATTAACGTACTATAAATTTATTATTTTATATCTTCAGTTTTATTCTACTTTGCTAATGTTATTTGTAATTTCATCGTTGATTTAAGTTAATAGGAACGAGAAACACGAAAAAGAAGAGCTAGGTTGATTTGTACCGCAATTTATCTATTGCGCCAGTTCAGCTCAATCGTTCAAGGACCACTGTCTCAAATTACGCGTGTGACTGTTTCAAAAAGGGTTCTCGAGTATCGAATTTATCCTAACTGCACCGTTAAATTTACTGACAAATTGTGTAACATACAGTTGAAAACTTGTGGAGTGGCCATTTCACTGTTTTGATAGCTTCAATATTAAATTATCAGTTAAATTGTTACTTCAATTATTTTTATTACTTACTACACTTTTAAATTCCAACCTCCACACTTTTGAACTTCTAAAATATATAAAACACCGAAAGCAGATTAACAAAATGGAGGAACTACTAACCTACAGGAGTGCAACAAACAAAGAAAATGGACGTCCAAACAAACCAGCTGCTAGAACGATCGAGAGTAGGGGTATAAAAAAATAGCCGGGCGAATAACGTATAATAGAGCTGGACAGCAGTTAAGAAATACAAGAATGAGTTTGGTCATCGGACGTTCGAAATAAAGCGGTGTTCAGTGAACCCCTTTGAATGTGGCTCGTTCAATCGTGCCACTCGTCGAGGAAAAGAGAAGGAGGCGCGAATCAAGAGGGAAGTCTGGATTATCACGGTTACAGCTGCTCGAAGAGCGCCACGAAGAAGAATATCGATCTTCGGCACCTTGACACGAGCTACAGATGTTCGTATCTTGATCACGATACGCGTGTTCGAGAATCGACAGCTGATCGACGCGTGTACGATGATCGCGCACGATGAAAAAGCAGATCAGCGAAGAGATTTCGATGAAGGTTTCGCTTATTTTTTTCGGGGATTAACAACTACAATGTAAAAGGAAGCTGTTTGGGGGGTGGTTAAAAGACTGTTGATGGAGCACGAAGAGATACTGACAGAAATTGTTGGAAGAGGGTGATAAGATGGAAATTTCAGGGTTTATTGATATTGCTGATATTATGGAAATTTAATAGACATGTGCTCTTCTGTAGTTTACTTTCGTTTTTTGTATTTTTATTGAATTTGTGGAGTCTATTCGTAGATTGATAGATTAGTAATAGCTAGATTACTAGCTTACTAGATTATTGGGTTTATAGATCAGTACATAACTGTATTCCTAGGTTTCAAAATTGCTGGATTTCCAAATTCCTATAACTCAAATCTCTAAATTCCCAAATACCTACATCCCCAAATTCCTAGATTCCCCAATTCCTATATTCCCCAATTCCTAGATCCCCCAATTCCTAGTTTCCCAAATTCCTAGATTCCCAATTCCAATTATCCCCAATTCCTATATCCCCAAATCCTATATCCCGAATCCCTATATCACCAATTCCTGGATCCCCCAATTCCAAGATTCCCCAATTCCTAGATTCCCCAATTCCTATGTTCTCCAATTCCTCGATCCCCCAATTCCTCGATCCCCCAATTCCTAGATCCCCCAATTCCTAGATCTCCCAATTCCTAGTTTCCCAAATTCCTAGATTCGCCAATTCCTACACCCCAAATTCCTAGGTTCCCAATTCCAATTATCCTCAATTCCTATATCCCCAAATCCTATATCCCGAATCCCTATATCACCAATTCCTGGATCCCCCAATTCCTAGATTCCCCAATTCCTATATTCCCCAATTCCTAGATCCCCCAATTCCTAGTTTCCCAAATTCCTAGATTCCCAATTCCAATTATCCCCAATTCCTATATCCCCAAATCCTATATCCCGAATCCCTATATCACCAATTCCTGGATCCCCCAATTCCTAGATTCCCCAATTCCTATGTTCTCGAATTCCTCGATCCCCCAATTCCTCGATCCCCCAATTCCTAGATCCCCCAATTCCTAGATCCCCCAATTCCTAGATCCCCCAATTCCTAGTTTCCCAAATTCCTAGATTCGCCAATTCCTACACCCCAAATTCCTAGGTTCCCAATTCCAATTATCCTCAATTCCTATATCCCCAAATCCTATATCCCGAATCCCTATATCACCAATTTCTGGATCTCCCAATTCCTAGATTCCCCAATTCCTAGATTCCCCAATTCCTATGTTCTCCAATTCCTCGATCCCCCAATTCCTCGATCCCCCAATTCCTAGATCTCCCAATTCCTAGATCCCCCAATTCCTAGATCCCACAATTCCTAGATCCCCCAATTCCTAGATCCCCCATTTCCTAGATCCCCCAATTCCTAGTTTCCCAAATTCCTAAATTCCCAAATTCCTAGATTCCCCAATTCCTATATTTCCAAATTTCTAGATCCCCCAATTGCTATACCCCAAATTCCTACATGTCCAATTCCTATATCCCCAACTCCAATATCCCCAATTCCCATATTCTCAATTCCACTATCCCAAATCCCTATATACCCTATATTTCTCTCTCCAAAAATCCCTATATACCAAGAACCATACATATCCAAATCATGCCCGCATCTCTAAATGTTCATATCCCAATATATTCTGACCCCTACAAAGCAGAATTCGCCTTTTACTTATCTTGCAACACCTTAACCGTCAACTAACTTAAAAATTCCGTCATTTCAAGCTGAAAATGATTCCGTCACATGCTCAGAAAAAAATGAAAAGCAACAAAGCGCAGTGAACAATCAGTGCAATTTGCTCGTCATCAGAAAGCCCGGAAGAGTGTTGTACACTTTTAAAGGCGGCTAATGACACGTTCCCAACGCGTTTTCACGAGCGTGAGCAGTGGAATCAGCGCAGTACGCTCGAGCCACCAAAAGCGAGGTCGTCCCCTTTAATTAAGAGAGAAAAGGAAAGCGAAAGAAAGGAATAATAATTCGAACGATGCCCGTGATTCTTCGGGCATGATTGCGCGGACTGTATCTGCGTTCGCTCTTCATTAAAAGGACCACTCGAGAGAAGTTCCCGGCAGACTAATGGCACGGTTCCTTTAATGTCTTCAGCCGGCCACTTCGTGGCCTTTCAACGCCTGCGAGTATGGTACAATTTCGTTTCTTTTTATTCACGGACGCGTTTCGTACTGGTAACGAGTACGGTAATTGAACTTTTATTCTACTTTCGGACACTGTTATTATGGTCAAAACGTGTCCGGTGATTGGCCAGCTGATAATTATTCCACAGATCTCTATGGGACACGCGAAACTTGCTAATTTGCTGTTATTAGCTGGTATCTTTCAAACAAATCGAGTGTCGGGCCTTCAATTTTTATATGTCCCTTTTTCTGCACCTTTGGTTCTCTTTACTCTTGAATTACCAAACACGCATTCACGAGTTTCCTTTTCTAGACCACAAAAGATTAAGATATTTAAGATATGTGACTTGTAATAGTTGAATTTATCGAGATACAGATAGTTTATGTTTCATCACTTGTTTCTCTATTTTTCTATTTCATTTTAAATTATGTGTGCATTAGAGGATCAGCGTTAGGGGTTGAAGTTTGATTAATTTCCTAAGATACCTTAATTGAAGTGTCACTAAATTGCAAATTGCATTTATTAGACACGTGAATTACTCTTATATTAATCACTTCTAAAATCTTGCATGTAATGTCTGTTTATTATAAAAAAACATATTCGATTTCGTCGTTTCACAAATTCAAGCAGATAGAAATATGTCAGCACAGAATTAGTATATCTTAAACACACCATTTTGTACTTTGTACCTCTTTCAAAGCACGAACATCCCATAAAACAGTCATATTTTTACGTTCATCTTTGAAAAACATTATACCCCGACGCAAGAAGAGAAATAAAACCGTAATTTTATGCTGGGAAAATACTACCATAGAATACTCAAATAAGGACGACGATGGTTGCAGAAGACGTTAGGTATTTCGCTCGAGCGTTTTATAAGCGATTAAAGAGAGTTAAGATCTACTTAAGAACGATAAACTGAGAGGAATGGAAACGAAGAAAACTGAATCCTAGAAAAATCTGCTTACCCCTTTTTAATGAAACGCATCGTTCATACTTATGTAGCATGCTTGCGACATTTAAGGACATTTATGTGACCATCGTCGAATGAATGATGGGTAAAATGCCTACTAAACTGTTTTATGAGACTTTCTATGTTCCATAAATTTGTTCTGATACAGGGTTTCGTTTAGGAAATGATTTTTATGAATTACTTTTCTGAATAATAAATTAATAGGGTAGCTTTGATGGCGGATGCTGCATTTAGTGTTCAATCTCAAAATCTTATATTTAACTTAAATTTTTATATTATACTAACTTTATAATATTTACATATATATAATAGTTTAAAAGTAATAATTATAATCATTTAATTATATATAATTATAAATTACTGTAACTTTGTATAGTAATTTTTAAAACTACATGAGTAATAGATTTCCTTTTTAATTATGTACTCGTAAATAGATGTACTAGTACAGTTTAAAAAGCTGAAGATTGATTGTACGATTGAAAGAAATAGCTATCGGATCATATTTAACCCAGCATCCATGCATAAAACTACCAGCTGTCCAAGGGTCAGTAGTTAAATTTAAAGAACGAGTTTTTTTATAGACTTCATTATATATCCTTCCACAAATCATTCTAACTATTCCTATCATAGAAAGATAATCTTAATAAGGCGAAGGATTTCAAAAGGTTTATCTGAAAGAGCATAAAGTAGCCTGGCAGCAGGGATTTGATTGTTTCATTCATCTTCATCGGAAAAACATTACGTTTTTCTCGTAAATTTGAATATTTGAAGACTTATAGATTTAGAAATTTAAATATCTGCAGCTTTGAACATTTGAGAACTTGAAAATGTAAGAAATTAGATCTTCAATAGTCCCAAAATGTATCCCCAGGAAAATCTAAAAATTGAGAAATACAATTTGCTTCTTTCGTGCCGCGCTGAGTCTAACATTTCGCCGTCTCTCTCCCGGCGCCATATTGCGTCCCAGTGTCACCCGAAAAAGAGAGAACTAATTGGTCGAAAACATTTCGCAAACAACGGTACATTATCGTGGGAGGTAGCAAGCTTTTACGATATTCCGAGGAAGTTTACGAGCGGATTGGACGCAGGCCAACAAAAGTGGCCTACCGTAAACCCTTTCCGTGTTTGACCTTTATTGTTCGAAACGTGTAACGCACGTGTGCACGCAGGAAATTCCCGTGCTCTCGCTGACAAGCGCCGCTATTACAAGAGAATCGTATCTTTCACGTGGAAACGGCACCGTAAATTAGAACAATGTACCACTATTTTATCCGTCGCAATATTCCTCGCGATACTTAATGCGTTTCCATTGTAAAGCGGCACGAAGTACACGGGACCGTTGAAAGCTCGTCGAAGATCGCCGGGAAATTATGAATTCCTTTATCTTGTTCCTCTTTCTTTCTGGCGGACGCGTCCTTTTTTCTGTGCGCTCTTTTGTATCGGTCGATAAATATTTTTTTCGGGAAAAAACGAGCAACTTCAACGTTTCACGAGAAAACGACCGGGCAAGCGTGAGTTATTTTCGAGCCGCGAATGAGGTCATCTTAGGTCGGCTGCACCCAGACCTAACCAACAGGGATAAATCGGTCGTATTTTCGAGCAGTCGATACGGGAACGACTTCCGTGGAATTGACCATGCTTTTCGTGGAACGGTAGCCCCATTTTTCGGGGACATTGATGGAGAATCTGTACTAGGAACGCTCGATTTTACATAAATGGATCTGTGCTTTGGCTCGTTCGTGGATTTATACGTCATGTTTTATTTGGACTAAATTATTATTATATTATATTTGGCTGAAGGGATATTTATGCTCTTTTATTATATTTTAATGTATCTCAAAATTTGTAAAATAAATTTCGGGGTTGATCACAGTTTGGGGGTTGATAAAAGTAATTCGTACATTTCCTTATTTCTCTTATATAATTTATATTTAACAAATAGTTCTATGTAATTTATCATAAAGCCTCTTATAAATTACATTTGATAAACTATTTTATATAATATTGTTCTTTCACTATATTTTACTGTATCTAAAAATTTTTCAAATAAAGGGGGTTGTTCACACATGATAAAAGTAGTTAACACATTTGCTTATTCTGCTTATATAATTTAAATTTAATAAATGATTTTGTATAATGTATTGCAAAATGATCGAGTAAATGATCTTATATAATTTATGGAGTTAGCTCTTTTATAGAAAGTATCTCTTAATAATTTATTTATTGCTCATTCAGATTGTCACCTCAAGCAGATAAGAATGGACTGCGTCCATTTTCGGGACTTTATCTCTCGAACAGCTGATAATATTTTCCCAGCTTAATCAGTTCCACGGTGTCATGAAAAAGCCCCACTGTTTTATAATATATTAATACAGAAAGGGTAAGCAAGTATTTCTCGAGTCCGTGACGTTCCGATTTCACGGCAAATTACGGCTTCAGAATGAACGTTTGCTGGATCTTAATCCGATTTGTCATAGTTGCTGTAACGCGTAATTTAACGCGTAATCCTTGCTCGTGGCCATGAGGTGGCAGAGATTCCCGTGAATCGACAATGTGACACGTGAAAATGTGTCAGGTCACAGGTAGTAATCGGCATGTCATACTTTCTCTGCAGATTTTCACGTATTTCGATTATATGATTAATTTTAGTTGTATGTTTTTAGTTTAAAATTATTGAAAATGAATAAAATGTCATTTAATAGTTTGAGAAACTTAAGACTGACAAATTTGAGAGTTTTGGAAAATTATTAATAATTGGAAATATGTTATGCACCAAATTATGATAAAAATGTATGTATGATAACATGAATAGAGTCAAATTTTATGTGAATTTTAATTTTAAGTTCAACACCCCAACTGTACCACCCCATGTAACAACAAAAGCCCTCAGAAACCTATATTTTTATTTCTCTAAATTTCACCAATTTCGCCACCCACGGTCCATTTCAACCAACAAACGAAAGTCTCGAACAAACAAGCCTAGAGAAAAAAAGAATGAAAGGATGGAGCTGTACAAGAATGAAATATCCCCGCTAAATTTGTCGGTGTACACCGGCAATATTTTTCACCTGGCTTCACCCTTTTGCCCACGAACCAGGAGCTCTCTCCTGTGACAGGATAACAAAACGACACCACGGTCGGATATTTACGTCACCAAGGTGGAGACCGAAAGACAGAGTTCTTGCACGGAAGACACGTTTGCTTCAGTTTCGTGGTTGACTCACCTCTTGCACACTGACAATGACTCACTGCATTATATTTATACCGTGTTATACGAACAACGGTGTGATGCTCTAGTAATATGATACTTTATATGGTGTCAGACTGTACGAAACAAGTTGAAAATTTGCATTTTAGTCGATTTGTAATCGTACGAAAGTTACTGGAGCTCCAGGTGCAGTTAACGCCATTAAACACGTGGAATATTTTTACGAAATATCAAACTTATGTACATCATCTAATATATTAGCTCTTTGTACAACTAATTTAGGATATTTTTAGGTGGCAAGCTATGTCATCGTTATCGTGTATTTTTAGGTTAGGTTAACGTGTTTTAAGACACCGGACTCAAGGTGCTAGATCGCGTTAAACAGTACTGTGCTCAAAGATTCTGTTCTATACATATACTTTACTGAAGGAAATTCAATAAAATATTTACAGAATTGCAAAACACATTTCTTGTTTGCGGCTCGATAGATTTGCATCAAGGATACACATCATATAATTTACTTTCGAATAAAATGGTGGTGTCCATAATATTTTTTTACTGTTATTTTCTTATCATTTATTTCTATCACTTTTGAGACTTGAAAGATGAATTTTTTAAATTAAAGAGGTTATGGTAAGGCCTGAGGGTTAATTGCATTGCAAGTTTGAAATATACATACCATTTCTTTACTGTCACTCTTCCATCAATTCTAAAAATTGCTACATTTCTTTGCAAAATTTAAAAAGTGCTAGAATAAGTTAAGGGTTATTCTTGAATTCAGACCAAAATTAAACATGGACAACAGCTCTGAAGAACAGCAAACAGAAAGAAGTGAAAGGTTTGATAATTAAACTCATAGTCCTCATACAGATTACAAATTTCCTCGTAGCAACCACATCGTTCAAGGTATGTAAATTTCAGCGTACAAGAACAAAACGGTGGAACGTCTTGGCAGAAGAAATGAGCAGCAAAACAGCATGAACTGAAACGCGCCACTTTGTCGCCAGAATTGACCAACAGCTTTTACAAGGCTCCCCATAATGTAGCCCACTGCTCAACCATCAAACTGTACACGCCGCAGCAGGAGAAGTTGCGATAACTCACACCTTTCTTCTCGCGAATCTGAAATATTACCACCAGTATTTCTACTCAACCGACTAACATCGAAACGCATTCAGGAGAGGGTGAAACCTGCTACGAATCTTGCTATGTTAGGCCACTTGACTAATCTGAGATTTTATGGGACTATGCGTGAGCTCGTGGCATTTTTAAACAGATCTTCCTTATTATATTTTGTGAACAATTCATCAACTTTTTTGTTTCTTCTTGATACACGAATTGACAAAGTATTTTTGATTTTGGATAAGTTGATTATTTTAAATCGTTTTATTTTTATTCTTGGGTGAAATGATAACTTCAAACTCTTTTGGATACATTGATGAAACCATTTTATTTTTGGACAATCTGATCATTTTAAGAATGATCCTTTATTCTGGAAAAGAATTGATTTTAGCTTCTTTTTAATTTTATAGATGTGTATTTAAGGGTCGAGAGTTTGAAAAAGTTTATTTTTAATCAAACTTCTCTTAAATTCTTGTTACATTACATACATTCATTTTTGTTAATACTCCACAAATCTATTTTTGTCAACATTCCACACATTGGTTAAAAATATAAATATGACGTCCAGAATTCGTCAGTGTCACGAATCGTACGCAAAGATTTTCGTCAGTGTCACAAATTGTAATTAGAATCAGGTGGAGTAGCCGGTTCATGTGAACGGCCTTAAAAGCTTGAAAGCCCTGCCGCTGGCAAAAAGCGATCGTTTAACGGACATTGCAATTTGTCCCGTCGACAAAACACACGAGCGGAATGCGTATTGTCTACCCATTGGATTATCCTTCTACTTTGGCTTCTTCTTCTTTAAAAAAAAAAAAAAAAACTTGCCACGAGGAGGACAAAGGAATCATTATACAGGGTGTTCCATTTAAGTCTGTTGTCCTTAATTATTCTATTATTCGTACAAATATAGTAAAACTGTAAAACTGTCTTCTTCTTTCATCACGTCAATTCATTGATTTTTAGGACGTATTTTGAAAAAAATAATTTTTCCAAGTCTTATATTTACACGTTCTATATTTCCACGTCCTATATTTCCACGTCTAATAATTTTGAATCATATATTATCAAATCACTGTAATCTCAAATTCCTATATCTTCAATTAACTACACTTCTAAATTGCGATATTACTGAAATATTCCCAAATTCCTATATCCACATACTTCTATATTATCAAAGATCTACATCTTCAAATTTCTATATTATCAAATATCTATATTTCCAAATATCTAGTTCCCCAAATCCCTGTATTACCAAATTCTTGTATCCCCAAATCTCTACATTCCCAAATACCTATATCTCCAAATCCCTACACTCCCAAATTCTCATATTTTCAAATCCCTATATCCCTAAATCCCTATATTATCAAACCCCTGTACCCAAATTCTCTACATTCCCAAATACCCATATCCCCAAATTCCTATATTTCCAAATCCCAGATCCCCAAATCTCTACACTCCCAAATTCTCCAATCTCCAAATCCCAATAACCCCAAATTACTCTTAAAATTCTCACATCCCTAAATCTACACATCCCAAATCCTTACACGTCCAAACCCCTATACCGAATCTCCACATTATCAAATCCTTGTATCCTTAAATCATTCCCCATGTTCAGTATCCCCAAAATACCCCGTAATCTCTGCATCCTTCAATTGCAATCGTCCGAGCGACGTTCGCCCAAAAAAGTAGCAAGAAAAAAGGAAAACGTGGAATTCGCAAACACCCTCGGAGCCGAGAGACAGAATGATCAACCGTTTCTCACAGTATCTCTCACACGAGCACGAGAATTTCTCAAACATTGTCCCGTCGATTCCCTCTGACAATGGTATTTCCATTCTGCCAGCCGACAAACGTTCGATCTCCCTTGGCCCCATCGATCCTAACCGTTCCGCCATCTCCAGGAGCCAACCTACGGTTCCCAAAATGGGCGATCCGGCTCGAAAAAGGCCCAAGGATGAGCGCGGACGAGAAAGGTCGCGGTCGAAATGGAAAGGGAACGCGAATTTTGTATTTACAAGACTCTGCTCTCAGCTCGGGTCGTCAGGGTCGAGTCTTCAGTTTCGGTTGTCCAATTTGTATTGCAACTTTTAATTTTTTTGTCGGATTCTTTCGGGACTTCAAATTATTTGCAACATTATGAACTTTATGTGTGCATGCGTATGACACTTTTATTTAAGTCCAGAGTGACCATGTTTTACATCTTTTTTATATTTGTTTATAACTCGTAAGAGTTTAAATTTGACAGGTCTTTTTCGTGCGTTAATAATTTGTAGGACATATTCGAGGTCTCGGGTGGAACCGGTGGAACTGCATTTTAAACTTCAATTTTGTTGAAGTTTAAATGTGCGAGATTTTAATTTATTATATTTTATTACTTCCTTAAGAAATACTTTGTATACGAATAATTGATTTACAGGTTTCAGAAGATGTTTTGAAAGATGGGGGAAATTAATTTTTGTCAAAACTCATTGAAACTTAGTAAATGAATCATTTAACTGTTTTTTCTTAGAACATTACCTTCAAATATAAGAAATACAGGAAACATGCAAAATATGATCTCATAAAATCGTATCAAAATAAAAGAACATGAAAACAAGTAATAAATGAATTACAACAAAATAGAATTTATACAAAACTGCTAATATAAATGAATATGAAACTGTCAATATAAATTAATACAAAATTATTAATTTTGCAAGAGTGTCAATATCGACTGACAACCCCAAGGTTTAATTTTAGAAAGCAAAATGATGTTTGTTAAGCTGTTGCAATTAATATTAATGAGAATGCAGTCTTTCAAGGAAAAGATTTGTTTCCGAAATTTTAGTGACTTTCAGAGGGCGCCGCGCGAGTAGGGAAACGCCACAGGCAGAGAGACAATGAAAGCGGAGCAAAAAGTCGAAGCCGCAGGAAAGAAAGTCCGAAGAAGGCAAAAACCATGCACGTACACGGTCCATGGGACCGAGGGAACAATCAGCAACAATAAAATACGACTGAGTCCTCGCGATAAAGCCACGTCGTCGCGAATCCTGCCGGAGAATCCTCCGGCAAAAACGCATCGATTAAAAGTTAAAACGTTGACTGACCACTTCACAAAACACAGTCACGGATGTATCTTTCATTTTACATTTTAATAACACAGTTTAGACAGTTCGAGTAATTAACGGGTGTGTAATTAAGTTCTTATCGTATTCGTAGAGTTCTTGATCGCATTTGCAAAAATTGTATAATTGCGAGTAATATGGGGTAGCTCAAATGGCGATATGGTAGATACAGGTTCCAAAGATATAGGTTCATTATTTGTTGATAAATTTTTAGTATTTTTCTACAAAAATTAGCTCACTGGTGGATTTTATCGGTGGACTTTTTGATTTATGAAGTTTTAGATTTGGAGATTTAGAAATGTGTGATTAGAAAATTTGAAACACCCTATACATTTTACTCCGACCATTCTTCTACAGACTCAACTAAAAGTCCCTATTTTCCCATAGCAATTTATTAAACAAATACCGTATTGTACGTTCATTAGGCGTACTTTCTCTAAGTCTTGTAACAAAGTAGCCATTGCAGGATATCTCTATTGAGATCCATAAAAGAACAATACAGAAACTTTCGTTATGACCCATTGTTTGCTGCAGTGACAATCCGCCATTTAATATTGAGAATATTAATGAAAGATACGATCGGCTATTTTCATTAAGCGTTGAAGTTCGAACCAATATATCACAATATTACAATACTTCCATATTATCAAATTATATTAATACTTCTCGTTAACAATTTATAATACAATTGAACTGTAACATTCGACAACTAAATATATGTATATGCACAATAACAAATTCAATATCCTTGGTATATTAAACCAACCTTGGTATGACAAGTTAAGAAATAATTAACAAGAACGTTGGAATAAACAATGTTTCATAATATTCCTCCAATCCTCTCAGTTTAACCGAAATGATTTTGACATGAAAAAAGGCAGGACTCTCTTATTTGGAGAAAGGTCTGAAACATCTGGCAGCAATCAAGTAGCTGTATCTTCGAAATGTCGGCGAATCTCGAAAGAGAGTAGTACTACGATGCCAGAAGAAGAAGATGAAGAAGCATCGGTGAATTGGACAGTAACAAAAAACGATGCAGCGACAGTCCAACAGTGGATGGAAATATGAGAGCAATTTATTTTGCGCGGGAAAGAAAGACAAGGATACCGGAATCGATTCGACTAACTTAACTGTTTTTCTGTCTGTCTGTGTGTAATTCTGCGGAATTGAAACTAAACAAGTGGCGATAAATCACGCGACAACCCGACAAATCTTTCATTTTCAAACTACGCTTCACCACCATTTTGCTATACGTTGTTCCGCTGCAATGAAACTTTCATTACTTTTCTATTTCATTTATTATTAACGTTTGTCTGCTATTTATATCGTTTTGAATTGAATTTTTACTTGATTCATAGATTCCAATATCCCTAGATCTATCAATTTCTAGATTCTTATATCTCTGGAGTCTTAGATTATTAGATTTCTATATTACTTTCTAGGTCACTAGGTCCCTAGGTCCTTAGGTTCTTAGGTCCCTAGATCCCTAGATTCCTAGGTCCCTAAGTCTTTAAGTTCCTAAATTCTAAGATTTCCTATATTCCTAGATTCCTATATCACTAGATTCCTATCTCCCCAGATTCCTATATCCCCAGATTCCTATCTCCCCAGATAACTATTTCCCCAGATCCCTATATCCCCAGAGTTCTATCTCCCCAGATTCCTATATCCCCAGAGTTCTATCTCCCCAGATTCCTATCCCCCCAGATTCTTATATCCCCAGATTTCTATCTCCCCAGATTCCTATATCCCCCGATTCCTATCTCCCCAGATTCTTACATCCCTAGATTCCTATATCCCTAGATTTCTATATCCCCAGATTTTGAGATTTCTACCTTCCTACATTCCTAGATTTCTGGATCCCTATAAGTCTGAAATTTCCAAATTTTCAATTTCCCAAATTCCCAAATTTCAAAATCCATAAATCCCTATATCCCGAAATAGTGCTATCCCTAAAATATCCCTGAAAATCTTATATTTCCAAATTTTTATAACCCTAAATCCCCACATCCCCAAATCTCTATATCCCTATATCCAAAATCTAATATCCCTACAGTGAAAGTACAAAATATAATTTCGAAAAATTGAGTAGTACAATATAATTTTAATCCGAGTTCCTGTTTGAAAATTGATGTCATACAGCAAGATGTATTTAATGAAGAAATTGGGCGGAAATGCCGAAAGAGAAATTGATCGAGAATTAAATCGCACAAGGCTCGGTTTAATTAATGATCCTGTCCACGGGTTTCTCGGAGGGTTGATCCTTGTCTTTCGGCACACATCAAACTTTCACGTAGACGTCACCTGTACGTGACGGGAATAACTTCTTTCCGCCATATCGTTTTAGCACCATAGACGATGTGTCGAAGCATTCGGCAGGATTACACATGACGCTCACGTAACAACCGACGCTCGTAAAAGGAGATAGAACGAAGCTTCTACTCGGTCACACTTTTAATTAACAAAAACTTGAATCTCTGTATAAATAACGTTACCAAAATTACAACTGTAGCAACTTTATGTCGCTGACAAAATTACTGGATCCTTCCCAATTAATTCTCCTTATTTTCTTTCTTTTGGAAAATTCATGCCAATATGTACTTTTATTCTTAATGTTATTCTTTCAACTTCTGTTATTTTATTTTTAATTCGAGGTATTTCTTTTGCGAATATTACGATGGAGAATGTTTAAATGTATCTCATGTTTTGTAGAATTTCAGGGAATTCTTGTTTGTGTAAGATAAATAGCATTTTAATAGTTCAATATTGACACTGTTTCTTACAAAAATCTATTTTATTTTGTATCTTACAAATAAATATAGAAACTTACAGAAAGTAATTGTGAATTCACCTAAATGCACATGTACGTATATAAAATTCCTGAATTTATGACACAGACAGTTTTATGTACAACATAAATAATTTTATCTATAACAAATAATTTTATGTACACACAACTTTATTTACAAGGCAGATAATTTTGCTTGTGACACAGATAATTATATTTACATATACCTCCATTTAATAAAGAGTTACGTTAATTTTCCCACATGCAATTTTATCATCACGACAGAGACCTACATATTTAGTAACATATCTGTAATTTCCAAATCACAGCTGTGAACAGCAGAGAAAGCGAGAAAGACCCAGAATGGAAAAAGCATGGAACGTGTACTCGCATTCTGGAGTAAGTAGATAATTCCCGCATAATGTCGCAGCCATGGGGGATGAGAATGCCGTGGCGACATTTCGCTATGCGAAAATTACGCCAACACGGGAATGATAATCGTTGCTAATACTTCTCTCAGCTTTGGAAAACGGCCTCTCGTTTATAGAAATCCCACGGATTCCAAATTCGAGGAATCGATTCGCTGCGTTCAACTGTCGCGCAATTAACGCGGTGTCATTGTGGTGCAACGACTATATTCTTGGGTGAAAGTCGACTCATGGGATATTTTGTATTCTCAGGGAAAATAATTATGGAGATTTGCTCAGTTTATTAGTTATTAATGATGATTTCGATATTTCTGAAAATTGAGTATTTGGGGATTTGGAAATTTACGGATTTGGGGGTTAAAAATTAAGGGAATTGCAATTTTAGGAATTTGTGAATTTAGATTTGGGAATTTAGGGATTTGGGGGTTGAAAATTTGGGAAATGGGAATTTGGAAATTTTGAGATTCTGAAATTGAAGAATTTGGGGGTTGAAAATTTGGAAATTTTGAGAATTTGAAATTGAAGAACTTGGGGGTTGAAAATTTGGGAAATGGGAATTTGGAAATTTTGAGAATTTGGCGGTTTTGGGAATTGGGAGTTGATAATTTGGGAAATGGGAATTTGGAAATTCTGAGGATTTGAAATTGAAGAACTTGGGGGTTGAAAATTTGGGAAATGGGAATTTGGAAATTTTGAGAATTTGAAATTGAAGAACTTGGGGGTTTTAGGATTTGGAAATTTAGAATTTGAAAATTAAGGGAATTGGAATTTCAGGAATTTGGGAATTTAGGGATTTGGAAATTTAGGAATTTGAAGACTGAAAGTTGGGAGGTTTAGAAATTTGGAAATTCTAGATTTTGGGTGTTGAAAATAGGGAACTTGAGAAAATTGAAAATTATAGAATTTGGGGGGTTGAAAATTGGAAACTTGAAGAATTCGAAAATTAGAGAATTAGAAAATTACAAAATTACAAAATGTGAACATTTGAAAATTATAGACTTCAGAAGTTTAGAACTTAAAACCCGACATTTTGAAAATTTGCTAACACATATGCAAAGTAGAGATCTTAAAATTCATAAGGTTCCCCTTTATCCATAAAATGAAATAATGGTATCGAATCGAATTATACGGTGATAAAAGTTCTTTTGAATAAGTCAGTGTTGGACGAAAAATGGAAGTTAGTGGTCTGTGCGGCTATGTGCTCGTCCCTTTCTCGTTTGTTCAATTTTCCCAGCCGACACACCGCGACCGTGCGTGATGTGCATCCGCACGTGCGTGCAGGATAGATCCGAGCAAGTGCAACGCACAGAAAGATAAGGGCGGCAGTACATCATAGAAGCCGCATCCTGAAGGAAAAGAGGGACCGACCCTTAGGAAACAGCAAAGATCTTCGCACTAGATTGATATACGGACCACACTCGTGATGCGTGATTGCGGCGTTTCAGATGGACAGCTTCAATGGAATTTGTGC
The DNA here is from genome assembly GCA_036983795.1 of Megachile lagopoda. Classification (NCBI taxonomy): domain Eukaryota; kingdom Metazoa; phylum Arthropoda; class Insecta; order Hymenoptera; family Megachilidae; genus Megachile; species Megachile lagopoda. The sequence continues at coordinate 5,939,942 of CM072797.1, read as the reverse complement.
GAAATTGGAAGAAAAATTCGAAAATCTATTCAGCAAGACATTGAACACATATGTATCTCTTCAAGATATGTACTAGAATTTTGTATACTAAATATACTGAAATTTTAAGGGTATTATTTATTACTTTCAAATTTATAAACTTTTAAATTGTCATATACTGACATTCTTAAATTTCTATTCGTAAAAGTACGCTAAATGTGCTTATATTAAAATACAAGCTGAAAAATGTACTTTTCTACAAAATAAGAAAAATTATTTAACCCTACTGTATTTAAATTGAAACTAAACTATAAAAGTAACTAAATGATGGATAGTACGTGACTTACAGAATGATTCTTCATCTCAACGAAGGTTTACATTTTGTCAAAAGAAATAGTGATTGACAATAAGAAGTATGTTGACGAGTTCCGTAAAAGTGGAGGGTTGAAGAGAATTTATAAAAATATTTGTCTTTATAAAAAAGCTTGTTACTAATTGTTGGATGAAGGTATATTAATGTAATTGTTGGATGAAGGTATATTAATGTAATTGTTGGATGAAGGTATATTAATGTAATTGTTATAGAGCAAGGTTACAAGTTAGTAATAGCCGAAAGAGTAACTACATGCGGTCTAATATAATGGCAAGACGTTTGGACGTCGCAACGGAAACATAGAACGAAACGAGAATTGGTTTGTTTTCGATTCCTGAAATAGAAGGTGCCGTCTTCTGGGAACATACGCCTATAATTTCTCACATGACCCCTTCATCTATTCGTAACTACTGCCTTCGTAAAATCCCCAGAAACGCAAGAACAGAGCCTTTGAAAGAATCGCATGTACAGTCTTCTACTACCCTCTTTTATTGCACCGTATATTTCTTTTGTTCTGGGTAAACACATAATGTGGGAAATTATCAAATACTTTTTGTAAGTTGTCAATATGATTTATGTCTGTAAATATAAATTCATTCTGGACTGTAGAGGTTAGTTTCGAACAACGAAGATATGTTAATCTAACCTAACCTAACCAAATTTAATTTCAAATTTTTACTTTTCTAAATTTCACAATATAAATCTAGTTCTTCAGATACCAATACACTAGTTCTTTAGACATCTGATCATTTTACCATGAAAGCCATTTTTTCATCTAAAAATTCATAAATGTTCTACATACTTGTATATGTCAGAAGTGATCACTAAACACGACCTAATTAATTATTCACCAAGACAGCTGTACCATTTGAAGTTTAATCATTGTAGCTTGTACTTTTCCAACGAAATAATAAAAAAATAGTAAATTTACTCACCAGTATCGGTCCACCGTCCGTCAGCGACGTCGAAACCGTAGCCCCAAACCATTGTAGGGTTTTATTATCGATTTGAGTCAAGCCACTCGGTACATTTGGATTTCTGACATGATTGTTCCCTGTAAATGGAAACCATTCTCCATCACTCATAGTCACATCAGCGATTACTCTATCCGGCGATGATTAATGTTCGGATAAAAGTACAATACATTCCGTTTATTTATGATTTTCATTACAACGCGAGTCCACTGCACTGAATAGAATCATTTAATAATTCTCAAGTTGCAATTTTCGTATCAAGGTTAATATATTTTATCGTATTAAGTTTAGTAACACTAACATGTGTGTACGTTCATTTTAACATTCATTAGAAATTCATAATGTTATTCGCTTAGAATTTATTATTTGAAATTTAATAATTCAACAATGGCTATATATTGGATATTGCCTTTTCTTTGTACATTATTAATTCTTTTGAAGCTTAGTTAATTCTTATCGATTAAAAATATGTGAAGTATGATTTTAACTAACTTAACCTTAAAATCATCCCTGAAGAGAACCTACATATTTTAGAATGTATATGCCTGCGTTTTTATTGAAAAATTTAATAAAAAATTAGATAATTATACATCCAAAATTAATAAAATAATGAGAATGATTGGATGATTGATAATTTAATTGGATAATTGATGAAATTATGTTAATATGCATACAAAAATTATTCTACTATTATGAAACTAATCTTACTTGTTTTAGTGTACATATGAAGTAGTAGTATCAAATTTGTACATCTATTAGTACTAATTAAGAACTAATTATTAATTAATAATATTATTATTCCATAATGAGTAGCAGTGTACATTCAAATCAATTTCATATGTTTGTTTTATTATAAACTTTTTATTACACTCGCAAAGTAATTACAATTCTGCGGTCATGAACGTAGTAACAAATCAGCTGTCTAATACGAACCGGGAAACACGCATTGGAGAAGAAAAAGACTATGACAAGTGGCTATCTAAATATTCCCAACATACGGTTACGCTCGATTAGTGTAGGAATGCACAGATTTCTACGGACGAGGCTAACTATTTCAAGGAATAACGCATGCCGTCATCCTCTGGAGTCGGTTGTTTAATATCAGAATTAAATTCCGATACCATATATGACCGGTAATAAAGAAATTAAAAATGTCGCATAAACATACTACAAAATATTATTTTCCAAGCAAACAATTTTTATTTAATTATACATATGATTGTATAATTATGCACAATTACGTCGGACACTAATTTATGTAATTAGTAAACATACAACTATAATTAACAATTATTATAATAATAATTATAATTAACATAATACATATGGACAGTTGTATATTCGTATAAATCGTATGTGTATAAAGTTTATTTAATTATCTTTTTAGAGAACGATAGATTGAAAAATAAAAGTAGAAATATTTATCAAAATTTATCAAGAGTAATTTACAAGTCTAACTGCAATACTAGGAGAGATTTAATGCACTGAAAATTTAGCGAAATAAATCAAAGTAGTTGAATATAATAGAAAATAAAAATTGTCTTCTAACTAAAATAATTCTTCAAAGTGTCAGTTCCATATTATACTAAAAAGCAAGGTTCGAGCAGGTGTCATTGTAAAGAATTCTCATCGAGTACTGGTTGCATTTTTCTTTCTCGATTTTACGAATGGAATGAACCCGTTAGCCGTATCGGTCGCGCTTAACCCTTAAACGGAAGTTGTCCTTCGCTTCCTACCCCCTTAGCTTGTGAACGTTGCTGGACACATGGATATGTCGATACCAGTAAATCGAGAAAACCTTCAACCATGCTTCAATCGATGATCCATCGTCGAGAGGCAATTGCACAACACACCGTACGGTAACCACTACCTTTATTTCATAAATATTAAGCAAAATATATAAAAATTATATATCATAAAAATGTATATTGTTCATAAATACCATATAGAACTGTATAAATGAAAACATCATTGCAAAGACATTAATATATTTTTATAAATTAAACACGAGCAACGGTTTTTGTACATCAATGCATTAACTACATAACCTACAAAGACAGTTGCGTTACTCAGAACTAGCTAATTATTACTGGAATGTTAAGGTAAATGAAGAAAATTGACGTATTAGATATATTTTGTTTTCATCTTCAATTATTCAGATTATGATCGGTATTGAACTCAAAACTGTTCGTGCAAAAGTTTGTCACATTTGAACTGCAATGTACATCACGAGTGACTCCATCTTGTAAAGAGTAAAAATAGTCATAATAATCGAACTTGTATTATACATAATAGTGTTGTATAACTAGATTAATATTACTGAACAACATTATACAACAAACAATTTAAATGAAGCAACACAAAATCTTCTCAATTACATAAAGATAACTGAATGATGATTACGATGTCTTTAAATGAATATAAAAAATTCAAAATTTGAAGAAAAGTAAAAAATGCATCATGTTCATCTAGATCTTAATATGAAAGACTCTGTACTCATTAATATCTAAATTTGATATAAAAACATTACATCAGACGTAGAACTATAATGGCCAGTTACACAATTGGTTATCTAAATATAGTGTAACCATGCAGCAAACCGAATGGCTGAGTAATTCGGGTTCGTCAGTGATCCTCGACCTGGCTAATTAAAATCGATGACCAATCGAACGGAAAAGGCCAATCCCGCAATGGGCTCAATTATGATTCGCGTATATCACGGCCCAATTATTTGCCGGGCAATACGGCTCTCATTAAAGGGACGTCAATTAATCGCGCGTTCGGGAACGAGCGAAACCTGCGTCCGACCTTCCCTGAAGATCCTCAGGTGGCATCTGGCAAGAAATGCCGAACCTTCGTCGGGGCAGGGCCGTAGGTAGAACGACCTTACGGTTTTCTGTATTAGGTAGAGTCGGCTTCTTGCGTTGCACGGTTCCCGGTATCCCGAGACTGCCCGCCACGCCGCTCTGACACTCTGCAGGGTGTACCTGAAGAGTATCCTCCTCGACGAACAGCTCTCGGTCGAGTACCCGAGTGACTGACCTCTAAAACCCGAGATTCGCTTCCTCGTACGCACACGGAATCGAAGATAAGGAAATCTATCGATCTGAGGGCATCTAGGACTACGTGACCTTGGTCGTGATCGGCTGATTTGTGGGAAAATTTCAACGGGTATTTTACTGTACTGATGACCTTGACGTATATTGTCGAGGAACATTCTTATGTAATTCAATCACAAATATCTCTTACCTTTTAGGGGTACTTGTGACCACTAACTGACCACATCACAAGTTTAAGGTAGAAGGTGAAGTTTAGTCTATCTGTTTACCGAAAATGGAAATTTGAGGACCTGGAGAATGTCCTGGAAATTTGGGAAACGGGAACTGTGGAAAATCTGAATATTTGGAAAATTTAGGAATATGAGAATTATGAATATTTCGGCAATCTGGGAAATTAGGTGTCTGAATGTTTGGTAAATCTAGGAATTTGATGATCTGCATGATCTGTAAATTTAGGAATTTGGGAATTTGGGAAGTTGGGAATTGGGGAAGTTGGAATTGGGGAAATTGGGAATTGGGGAAATTGGGAATTGGGGAAATTGGGAATTGGGGAAATTGGGAAATTGGGAATTGGGGAAATTGAGAATTGGGGAAATGGGGAATTGGGGAAATTGGGAATTGGGGAAATGGGGAATTGGAGAAATTGGGAATTGGGGAAATTGGGAATTGGGGAAATTAGGAATTGGGGAAATTAGGAATTGGGGAAATTGAGAATTGGGGAAATTGGGAATTGGGGAAATTGGGAATTGGGGAAATTGGGAATTGGGGAAATTGGGAATTGGGGAAATTGAGAATTGGGGAAATTGGGAATTGGGAAAATTGAGAATTGGGAAAATTGAGAATTGGGGAAAATGGGAATTTGGGAGCTTGGAAATTTGGAAATCTGAATGTTTAGAGAATCTAGAAATTTGGGAAATCTAGGAATTTAGGGACTAAAGAAATATGAAACTTGGACTGTGTAGAATTTAGAGAGTAGGGAATTTAAAAACTTTCAAAAACAAAAATTTTCAACTTGAAAATTTGAGAACTTATCAATATAAAATCTGAGAAATTTGAAAATTAAAGATCGGTAAATTCGAAAATCCTCCCATAAACCAATTAAATCACCCAGAATCGATTAAAGCGCAACAACGTACACAAAAAAAGATCGACAGCACTTAATTTACTGTAAATCACCGTTAAATTGCTCAAATGAATGAAATAAAATAATTGCAGTAATTTTGCACCTAAAAGGAATAAGAAATTCGATGGAAAATAGTATACTGTCAACGCGTGCTCGAGCAGCAGACGTAATAGATGGCCAAGACTATCGAGTACGACTCTAATTGGACAAGATCGAGGCAAGATCGAGCATACTATCACGCTAATTATCGATCAAAGCGAAGTGTCCGGGCGGGCAGCATTGACTAAGGAAGAGGACCGACTAATTGGACGTAACATGGGACATGATCTTGTGTATGTAGTCTGTGAAAACGTCTCTCTATCAAGCGAGAATACTTATGCAGACACTGCGTTCACCACAAGGGAGAAGTAATCCACTCGTTCAGAGTATCTACTTTTGGTGTTACGATGACATTTGTAGCTATTTTTTAATTTCACTTCTCACGCTGCATAGAGTACTTTTGCTATTTTATTATTTATCTTGAATCATTTGCTTAGAATTTGGAAGTTAACAAAAATATTGTTATTCGTGTCAGAAATATTTGAAAATTTCTAAATCTTCAGATTCTCAAATTTTTACAAAGTGCGAATTTGTAAATTTGTACACTTATAAATATGTAGATTTGTAAATTTGTCAATTAGAAAATTTGACAATTTTTCTATTTAATGTATGAAAGATTGTAAAATGAAGAAAAGGTCCAACCCCCCCAAAATTGTTTACAACACCTATTGAAAATAGAACTACTGAATTCTCCCCAATTTCACACTAGCACTGAAAAATCAAATCCCTCATACTTCAAATAATCCGCAAATCTTCCAAAAAGAACCCTAAACCCAAACAACCCTGAAACAAGTAACCCACTCTCTTCAAATAAACCCTCCTCCCTATAATAAGTAATAACCCGATACTTGAAAATTAAAACTCCGCTTGTCAGAATCGGTACATTCTGATCTTGCACCTCTCGATCGATCGTCGACTTGGTCCGGTGATTTTCTGCCGATTACTTTCGAGCAGTCAATTACTCTCGCATCGGCAAATTACGGGTCCGGAATCGTGTTCGATCGTCGAGATACGATCGTTACGAGGTGTGTAAGCGCGTCTAATTCGTGCCGGCATCATTCCACTAATTTGCATCGGGACATTAGTGTCGGTTCTCCGCTGAAACGGAAGATCGTATCGTATGGCGAGATTATTAATTCGAATGGCTGTCTGCTTAGAAATTTATACTCTCGTGGCTTCGTTATGCTCGACTGTTCTCCAGCTTTATTGCCGGAATGCATGGAATTGAGTCGTTACCATTTCGTTCCATTTTAATATACTTTTTCTTGGTACTATGATGGCGGACACATCTTTCAACAGATTTTTTGCAAATTTTTATGATTACTCTATATTACATATTATTTGCAATAGGCAATATTATTTGTAATAATATTATTTGCATATTGGGAATTGTTTATAATATATCACTCATTATATACTGTTTGTAATATGTTGTCAATATTACTTATGGCATATACTTTACAGTATATTGTACAGCATATACTTTACGGTATATGGTATATACCTACTTAGGTTAGGTTGACTTACAGTATATTATCAGAAGAGTCTGCGGTACATTGTCTATAGCAAATTGGTATATCTATGGCATATAATTTATAGTATATTTTCTATAGGATATTATCTATAGTACACTCTCTATAACATATATTCTATAATATATTGTTCATAGCATATCGCTTATAGTATCTTGACTATTGTCTGTTGTCTACAATATATTGTCTGTAGCATACTGCCTGCAGTATTTTGTCCATAATGTATTGTCTGTAGCATATTGTCTACTGCATTTTGTCTATAGTATGTTGTCTGTAATATATTATCTATAGCATATTGTCTGTAGCATATTGTCTACAATATATTGCCTGCAGTATAATGTTTCTAGCATGATGTCTATAATATATTGTTTCCAGTATGTTGTCCATAATATATTGTTTCTAGTATATTATCCATAAAATATTGTTTCTAGTATATTGTCCATAGTACATTGTTTCTAGTATGTTGTCTACAAGATATTGTTTCTAGTGTATTGTCTGCAAGATATTGTTTCTAGTATATTGTCTATAATATATTGCTTTTAATAGATTGTCTATATTATACTGTTTATAGTATATTGTTTTAGTATGTTGTCTAAAGTACATTGTTTCTAGTATATTGTCCATAATACATTGGTTTTAGTATGTTGTCTATAAGATATGGTTTCTAGTATATTGTTTCAGTATATTGTCTATGATATATTGTTTATGGGAGCATCGTAGAATGTTCAGGGATGATAGTTGATGATAGAAGGGTCAACGACAGGGTGTATGGAAAATTTGCCCAGAATAGAACGTCGTACAACGTGTCAGTCGTTTGGTTCACGGTTCCTGAGATTACGAAGCTCCTCGAGGGCTATGACAGCGGGTGGAAAGGCAGAATGTGGGTCAACAACTGCGAACAGCCAGTGGAATACGAGATACAAGCTCTCGTTAGCAACACTATGTGTACCGTGCTGCCTTTCAAGCCCACGGCAAGTACGAGAGCGCAAGTGGAAAAAAGAATGAACCGGAAAACTGATATCGGATTGAGTCTGAAGAAACCCGAAGAGTTAATCCTTGCACGATTTCCGGTGTACGGTGTCTTTTTTGTGGCGATTCGGTGCAAGCTTCGGATCGGTGTTGAAGAAATCGCTTCATCGTTAAATCTGACGACCATCGTTAAATTTAGGGGAAGTGGTAGAAGACGTAACATATTTAGTATAATTAATTAAAAGGAAACTTAATGGTGTATTAAAATATAACTTCAAATATTCTTTTTACTTAACTTCGTACTTTGCATGGTTAATCAAAATAATAAGAAATTCTAACAAGCATTAATGAGAAGCTTTGAACGTGTCATATTAGGTATGGTTATAGTACATATTAAGAAATAAATAATCTTTCAAATTATGTAATGAACCACTATGTGATTCATTTTTTAATTTTATTTGACTGGTAAGCTGACAGTCAGCTTATTAGTTAAAAATAACATGGTTATATTATAAGAAGGATGTTTACCTTTGCTATCGAAATTTATTATCTGACAACGATCGTCTGCAGCGATGTCGCATTTGTAAACTGCACCTCCTCTGAAAACTCCAGCCTGTGGAGTTTCGGCTTCCGGTGCCCCCACGATCGCCCTGGCAACAGAAAACATCATTTGCATAAAAAATAATGAAACCATCTATGAATTAATAATAGGTATATAGTAATTAATGATGATGAGTAACAGGCAATGTGTAACAGGTAACAGGAAACTTCGATCGAAGTACATCGTTAATCAGTTCATTGGTGTTAGCAGGTCATCGGTCGATATTCATTATCGCATCTTTAAGGAAAAACGATGATGCGAACGTATTTCCGAGATTGAGGTCAGTGGTCACGAGCTATTTTGAACAGTGGCGCAAGAGTAACTGATCCGACCAACCGACTAGTTATTAAACCAGGTAACACACTTGCTACCGCAATTTTTATCGGTTCGGTGGAATACAACGTTGTGGAACACAATATCGTACTTAGAGTACCGAGGATTACACACCTGTATCAGGTGTAATGACATGCACGCGCATTTTTAATTTTAATACTTATCCTAGAACAAGACTATCTGTATAATATAAAAATATCTAATATTACAAAATTAACAACTCTTTTCACAAAGATGTTCTAACTAAAATTATCGTGTATATTTTTGTTAAATAGTTAATATGAAAGATATAGAAACGTTAAACACATAAAAGATCGTGTTACAGAAATTATACTTCATTTATTTTATCCAATGGTACAATTAAATTAAGCTTCCTTCCTATTAAATTTTTACTGTAATTTAATTTTCTGTGATTTTTCATTTATTATAACTTACCTACTGTACTAAAAGTCTTATTAACAAAATTTTCGGTGTATTAAAATAAAGAAAAATCGGCACGTTTCATCAAAACGTTCCAGGTGCAAGTAGGCGTGTGCGGGCAATATAAAGATCGTTAGTCATGGTAATAGATCGTATAATTATCTTAAAAGGGTGTGCCTAACCGGGGGTTGTGCCTTGAAATCACCCTGACCTATAGCGTGATTAATATTGACGCATGCAGATTAAGTATACGCCTTCGGACGTGATACATCGATCACGATCTCAATCCCTTACAAACAATTAACATTGCTTGACACATAGTTGCTATGAAAATAAACTGGTCGGAGTGTTGCACAATATTTTAGTCATCGACCTTGCTATTATATTCCGGTCTACCTTGAATGTTTTTCGTATTCAGATTTTCTTCGGCAACATTTCTGACGATACTTTCATCATGGAAAGTTTTAATAGGAAATGTTTTTTGCAAACTCTTAATTACAAGTCATTAAAAATTCGAAATATGTAATATGCGATGAAGATATTTGGAGATTTATTCGATTACAAAATTCGTTATTAATTGTTACAGTTTCGATTGCTGTTAGTAAAATTATAGTTACACTTGCAGTTATATTAGTTATTACAGTGACTGGGATTGCAATATTAAATCAGATTAGTAATTGGAAATGCAATTTCTGGGAAGATCAGGTTTGTTCAAGTTAGATTAGATATTTTTCAGTTTAAATTAGATTAGATTAAATATTTTTCTCCGTTAGTACAGTAAATGAAGAAAGTATATTAATAGTACGAATTTTCCAATCGCTGAATATTATTTACAATTATTACAAATTCTTGTAGTAATAATTAAACCCTTTTCTTGTTGTTTTAAGTATCTCTGGTAATCGTCATGGACAGTCATGTTGAGGTTGCGTCTGAGTCAACATCTGTTCGTAATATTAAACTTTCAAAACGATACGAAACCTAAAGACGTGGGCACTGGTAACCCCTGTGTGCAGTAAAAGTTGTACATATTATGGGAAACGGAACCCAGTGACCGCGAACCATGCACACGTGTATGTTCAGCGATGTCTGAAGGTCTACTTCCTGTCAAACGTCTGCTATGAATGCAACGGAAACTGAGGTTTATGAACGAATAAACTTGATTCATAAATTGCATCGCGGACATTTCTTCAAAATATCATTTTAGGTATTAGGTCAAGTTGTATAAAAATCAGCAACGATATTAAAAATAATTTTAACAAAGAAAAATTTATGACATTGTTGACTGCATCAATATAATATTTTAATAATACATTTTTACATATATAAAGTCTTCATTAATTTAAAAAAATGTCAGTTTTATGAAATAAAACTATGCATTTTGCTACAAAATTTTGATCACAGCAAGTTGAGAAAAGGAAAAGGTTATTGATCAGTGGTAAGTCATTAAAAATTACATATTTAAGTTTAATGAATTGCATACGATATGTAATTTTGTAACCAGTGATTCACAAACGTGGGTCGAAATCGGCAGCCGCTCTACTTTTTATTCGCGATTTTTTGGAATCGTCAGGAACAACAATCACCGATATCTGACGCATACGCCAGAACGGGAATGCAGGGGCGAACCGGTCCCACAAACACTAACACCTGTAGGTCTTTTTCTCTTTTACTATCATTATCCTTTTCCTTCATTTAATTTTTCGAAATATTCGTAGTTATTGGTTTTATAGCTTCTTCACTATACATACAGAATAGGTACAGATAGGACACAGGATAGTAAAGACACCCAGATTTTGATCTGTACAGATACACCTTCGATATTAACCCATTTTAACCATAGTGTACTTTTTGTACACTGCATTCATTGACTTTCATAAAACATAAAATATACACATATGTTCCCAGTGTACTTATGAGCACATGTACTAAAGTTTGTAATATGAAGAGATTTTTATTATAACAAGGTTTTATTTGCTCAATAAAGTTGTATCGAATATCTGTACAAGATTGCCCCTATTTCTAAAAAGTGCTCGTGGGAACAAATGGGTTAATTGCAAATGAAGTATTGCAAATACTATCTTTCCATAATAGTCATAACATCCATTAAATTTTGCCACTGCAATAAATTGCATATCTTCGTTTGTACGTTCCCTTTCTCCATCTCTATACCGTCATAAACTATGCACACTATTCGGTGACAGATCGTTCACGTAGATAGATGTGAATAGTAGTGACAGTAGGCGGCAAAGATGGTTCGTCGCAAGAGACAGGTTGTGCGAGGACAAGCAACCTGACATCGAGGGAAAGTTGAAACCTTGTTGATTTATACAATGCCGGTCCAGTTTGGAGAACAATTTAGATTCCTTTTTTATTTGATCGCTACACGAGACTGCGTGTACCACTGACTATAAAAATGACAAGTTTCTGACGAATCGCTATTTGTGACCATTGATAGAAGTTCCAGATCCGTTTCAATCCTATTTTGTCCGGCTAATCGCATTGTGCAAAAGGTAGAAATTTTTGCAATAAAAAATATATATCCCGAATGAGTAACTGAACTTTTGATAACCGTTAATTTACTTTAATTTGCGGATCTCGCTAACAAGTACTCGGTTGTTGCAACGAACCACTCCATCGATAATCTTGTCTTATCGTCAACCTCTTAAAATAATACTGCAGAACAAGATTACTTGCTAATGTTTCATGTATCTTTACGTCACTTCATGAGACATGTTGCGTGACACGGAAGAACGTCGATAAAAATTACATTAATTAGTTAAGCGGATAACATATCTGTATGTAATTTTTATTCTGTACTCATGGAAATATTTAAACCTGCTCCCTAATATTCAAACTTTTACATGTTGTATAGGACACGGAAGTTGCCAATAAAAATTACATTAACTAATTGGATAACATATCGTCCTTATAATTTGTATTCTATACTCATAATAAAAATTATTTAAACTTGCTCTTTAATATTCAAACTAATCTTTTAAGAATTAACTGATGAATTATTATCAAAATGATGCATTTTAACGTACACATTAGTGGCAATTTGTGTAATATCAAATTGCTGTAATATCAAAAGACTTTGTCAAGTAAAATTCTAACAAAAATTTGAAGTTGCAATTTGACTTAACCTAATATCTTGAATGAAAAATTAAACTACATCGGAAACGGAAGTTCATTTTTCCTTGTTTGCAAATGGCTTACAATAGTTAGTCAGTTACGTTCGAGTGCTTTAGATTTATAGGATGTTGCATCCTTGGAACGTGCTAATGAAGGCTTGCAGCTGCACCTTCGTGCAGGTGCAGGGATTTAGCGTGTTCTAAATTAGCTCGAACGATCTGCGACTACGTTACTTGCAAAATTTGTATTCCGTGTTTCCTACAATAGCAAAATTCTACATCTACATTTCAAGTTTTCATATCTTTAGCTATACCAACTGAAAACAGTTACTCTGAACAAGAGTGCTACTTTCTATTATAAGAAGAAAAATTTATAAAGAAATTTCATATCGATACAGTTATGCTTTTTTCTTTTTCAATACCAGTTATTATGTAACTCAGTTACTGTAAATTTTAAATGTATTTAACTTTGAAACTTCGCTTTGATATTCAAGAAGATACTATGTAACTCTATTAAGAAGACACGTAGAATCATTTCCTTGATAGTTGACTGAAATAACAGCGTCCGACGTTTCACACTTAACCATCATAAACTCGCAAACGACTCAATAACACCATAACGCCATAATTCGATCGGAATTTCAATTACTGTTCAGAAAAAAGCAACAAAACCGTGCACGTATATCCTCGATAGAAGCGAGTGGTTGAATAAATCAACAGTGAACGTGTAGGCTATGAAAACACCGCATTAGATTACCTGCAGCAATCAGTGTCTGTGAATGCATCAATGGATCGATAAATAAATTCATCACGAGCCTTCGTCGAGATCATGAAGAAAAACATTCAACAAATTACAACCGACTATCCTTTTATGTCCCTCGCATTTATTATGGGGTCTATCAAATGTGTGCTAGTCTTTTTAGCTGAAGGATTCTAATAAGAATTTTAAAAATTAGTGTGCAGTATGTTGCAGAGATATTGCTACAAATTGTAATGTTAATATCTGAAATATAGGTTCCTATTCAATATTATAGTTATGATTGATTATGGATGAAGGATTAAAGAATATTTTATTGATTTTGGGAATAGTTAATGGGACTCTGGCGGTCAGAGCTAAGATGGCGGACTTTTGGTGTTGCACATGTTATTCTATTTTATTAAAGTTATATGAAACTTTCGTTCGTTCCATTGCAAATTTTCAATATTAAAGTTTAAGTTTGTTTAAAATTAAATTTAGTACCAAAATTCTGAAGTCCCAAAATTCTACTCAACCAAACTTCTACCCAAAGTTCAAAATTTCTAAAAACCCGAATTTCCACGGGTCAGAATTTGAAAATTTTCTAAAAACAGTCCCAAACTCTCAGAGTTCAAAAAACTAAAAAATCCCAAAATCCCTAAAATGTACTCGTCAAAAATAGATACAGAAAAGAAGATAAAATAATCTACCCAGCTTAAAACCGCAATTGCAACAGAACTTCTGAAGAAAATTCTCTGAGAAACCATTTGCTGTTCAATCACCGTCATCGAAAGCAACAGTCGTCTCCGAATAAATCACTTTTTTTCACGCTCAGCATGCAATCAGCATGGACGAACGCATCAATGGGCCAATAAATAAATCCATGGTGGTATCGTCGGACGAAGAAACATCGTCGGATTATGCGACAGCCTCTGGCCTTTTGCGCGAACGGACAGGCGGAGAGTTTCGCGTATCGCGCGGTGAAAATCGCGCGCAATGAATTAGAGAGCGACCGATTCAAGCTTCTCTCGGCATATAGCCAGACGAATATCGGCGTCCCTTTATTCTCGGCACGCGAGGACGTCGTATTGACTTATATCGCGACGCCGGACAGACGCGCATTTGTAAGCCCGTATTTGGCAAAATCGGACGGCTCCATTCGCGGTGAGAATGTTCGGCGAAAACCGGGCTTCGCTGCTGGATTCTTTTGCGTTCGCTCAATTCGACGAATTTGTACGTGCGTGGGAAGTAATAAGTCGTTTATAGAAAGATTGAAAGTAGTGGAAGTTTATACGATTCCAATAGTGTGCTTTGATTTTGGACAGTCAGTTGCCTTGCTGCAGCGTCATATGTGGTGACATGTGTATATGAATTTATCCTTCGTGTTATAAATTTGAATTTATCACCTGTACGAATCTTTTATCTCTTTTGTTAAGAATGCACCTAACTGCTAATACCTGGAACTGTGAATAAAAATACTATCTAAGAAAAGTGTCATCTTCATGTATTAAATTGACCTTCATATATGTATAAACTAGTGGTTCTCAACCTTCTTTTAAATGTGTACCGTTAGAACCAGAACTGAAAAATTCTACCATCTGACTATATCTAGCACATAGAAATTTCAGAGAACTTATACAAAGTGTAACTGGTATAACCGGAAACAGGGTGACTGTACAGGAAAAGATAAGTCGAGAATAGAATTTTGTAATGCAAGTGTTTTCGAAGAAATTGAAGTACAAAATTTACCCAAAACCATTCAGATAAAAGATGTATTTTTACATCTTAATATAGAAAAAATAACTAATGTATTTTTCTAATAGAAAATTAATTAAATCCACAGAAGAGAAATTTTTTATAAATTCTTTAGGAGAGTCTAAGTTATGGCATTAGTATTGCCCCCCTCGCAGCACGATTGCAAGATTCATCATAAAAAGTATCATGAGATTTTACCGACTTACGTGACGTGTCGGTTTATACGTAACACTTTCCACGGACGCATAGAAGCTACTTCCCTTTGTAGGGACTTAAAGTGTTACGTGATTTCCGGCTTGAAATACTGAGGCTGCATTACAATCATTCTTTATGCACGTACACGAGTTTCTGCTCGAGTGTGATGGTTGTGTGGCGGAAGTTGGCGAATCTAACCTTACTTTCGTTGCAACATAACGTCTGATAAGATTGAAAGAAAGCATGATTCGTTCTGTGTGCTTGTTCGATTCTTTTCTATTACTGTATACGCGTGTTGCGTTTATGATTGTTTTAAGATTGTAAGCACTTTGTGATTCATTATAATCACAATTTTGCTGTTTGATGAAAAAGAGCAAATATAAAATATATCTTATAGAAATGTTAATGTGTAAATTATTTAGAAATATGAATGTAGAAAAACTTCTTTGTGTAAGTCTTTCTGATCCCGACTTTGCAGAGGTCTTAAATTTAGAAATTAAAAATTGTTTACTTTCCATGTCATCAAGTTTATTTTAATGATAAAGTATTAATATTACTATGAAGTATACAGTATTGTTATAGTATCATTAGCAATGAAATATTATAGTAGACAATTACTAAAATTGCAGTAATATAACATGATCTATATTTATATTATAATATTAATATAATGTAACGACTGTTTGTTATATTACTATTTTATACAGTAACAACATTAAGATGTACACAGTATTATTGCAGTAATAAAATACTACAGTAACTACAATTATAATAATACAGTATTATCTATATTTTCAATAAAACATCACTACAGTACACCGGTACAAAATGTTACCACCAAGTATGAATCATCAATCTGCCAAAAATCTAAACCCAAGCCACTAAAACCACATCTTTATATCCTCTTTGACGTACTAAGAGAAAAATCTCGATAGATTATCAAGCAAAATAAATGTTCGTGGTTCCAGTGAAACATATGCCTAGTTCAGCTCCAAGAAATCAATCGACAAATCTGAGAACATGCTAATGGAGGAGAATATGAAAGGGGCAAAGCGATGGAATACGAAATTGTTCGGGACGGTTTCTAATTCCCGATGCATCGATATTTATCAATGGAAAGATCAAACGCAGTTGGGTGCCATCCGTCCGACAGATTTTTGGAGTGAAATTCTCGATTAAGGTACAGAGTTCAGCGAACCTGGGGTTCCTCTCCGGGAACGCGCGTATGGTAATCAGCTCGTGCGTGCTAGAAATTTAAAAGCAGGTAGAGCACATCTTCCGCACGATATGCACGCGCAACACGGATGCATTATCACCGGATATAATGAAATTCCTTTAAAATCAGTGCGAATCATCGTCTCGTACGATCAGTAAGATTATACATTAGTATCGATTAGATTAACTCATTTAAAGATAATTCAATTCACAAGAAAATGGTGCTTTTGAAACTAGAATTACTAAGCAATCAAAATAACTTGTTTCAGGTATCACATTTTATATCACAAAATTTTTATGCATTTTTGTCGAAATATATTTTAACGAGATGAATACATTTGATGGTTATTTATTTCTCCACTACATTTCAATTTTAAAATTGGCTTCAACAATCCTATTAGCGCTGATCATTGCTTACATTTATGTATTTATGATATATTAAAGGCTGCAGACTGTATCAGTATATAATCTATCAGATCCATACTGTATATTTCATAAGCTACATGATTTATATCCACAATCTATAGATTGCATGATTTATGCACACTTTGTTACTTTCGTTATATGTATATTAATATGCATGAACATCCGTAGTATGCTCATTAGTTCATGTTGATTATATAAAAATGCTTTTAACGATACATATTTAGCTTCTCGGTTAATTCGCTCATGCGCGAATCTTTCAAGGTGAAAACTGTGAAATACCTTTCTTGTGCAGCATTACAGAAATAATTTATTTATAATGTCCCTAAATTATTTATCGCGTTATTTATTATCTATATGAATTTGGAAGCTTGACACTTAGGTGCTTCATAAAAACTTCTATTATTAATTATTACATCATTTGCTATTTGAAATTATTGTGATTTCCATGATAATTAAAGTACCTAGAAATTTGACTCATAGTGTTTAACTGCTTGACTCATGAATTTAGGTAGTCCACTAGGGGAAACATCTGACTCATACTTAAATAGTTCATAAGTTAACTTCTTTTAATTATTCAATTATTTTATATTCGAATCTTTGATCTTCATAGTTGTGAAAGTACTTAGACACACCATGAACACCTAACTCTTTAATACATTCAAATGCTTCGTGAGTACATAATTTAATACTTGGACTCATACATATGAGTACTTCATAATATAAAAACTTGACTTTTACTGATAAACTTATGAACTCCATAAGAATACAATCATGTACTTAAATACTCATGTGCATAAATTAAGTACATCTCTTATAATGATTAAATTATATAACTTAAAGCATTGATCCCAATGTGTATAATAGTCAAAGTACTTCAGAAATATTCACAGCCATGAATAACATTTTAAGCTCACACATTCATAAGACTCGAGTTAACTATGCCTGATATACCGCGGTAGTTCTCAAGTAGACCGCAGATATATGTATTTATGATACATCGAGATCAGCAAAGTATAGGTGCATAAATCACGGTAATCCAAGAGATCCACAGTCTGTAGATTACGCGATTTATGTTTACCCCGGAGATATATCATAAATGCACGAGCATCCGGAGTCTATTCATAAGTCAAGCACAGAACCGCAAACTAGTTAAGTAGACAGGCGAGGGACACCACCCCTCCGATGTCATTGAAATTCCACGGATCGACACGTTGAACAGGACAATTGTGCCTAAGTTTACCTGTCACGCAGCACCGTATGTATACTTCCATTTCACTTGGAAGCATTGCTATAGAGCGAAAAGCAAATGGTATTTGTGAGGAGGTGCTCCTTATAAAGTAGCAGAGCCTCGATGTCGATACGCCTTCGTTCGCCTTGCGTCATCGACTGATCGTGCGTCGACACACGCATTGCGTGTCCCTTAAATTCCTGTTGCACAACGAAACATTCGAATAATCCGTTAGCACTTTGCTACATTCGTGAAATTTTTCTCTTTCCTCACTTATCTATTGCTCATGACCCAAATTCGTATGATGTACCTGTACAAATTCTTACTATAAAGGAAACCTTAGGATTTTCTCTGTTCGTTTGTTTACACGTCTGTCACACTTGAAGGCTTGACCGGAATTAAATCGAAATGTTAAACTCGATTGAATTGGATTTAGAAGATTCAATCAACTTATTGAACTGAATCAACTAGTAACTAAAATGTTAAACACGTATAAAATACTCAAGTACTCCGATCATCGTATGTTACTTAAAATATCGAATGAACGAAAAATGAAAAAGAAAAAGTATCATTGTCAGATTGATGTGATGTAAAGTGACACGCCGAAAGTATAACATTTCGAAAGAGGTAATTACAAGATTGAATAACGTCACGTATCAGGATTTATGTATCACTTAAGAGATTTAAACAAGCCACAAATTAATCGAAGAGTCGAGAAGGGATATATTGTAAAGTAAAGTCCGACAGGTGACTGATTGTGAATTCATGCGTTGAGGACGTGTAAGTAATATTGAAATTATCGGAACGCATCGCCACGCACGGATTGTATTCTAATTAACAGCCGACAAAGGCAAGATTTCCGGGTGCACCGTAATTTTTCGACGGTATCGACAGGAAATATCTTCGGGCAAGTCGGCATTTTAATATTCTCCTTGGCGTTCGGGACAAAAAAAGAATTTTTAACGTTACGAACGATTTTTGTACTTTGACTCGAACTTTATGGTATTACTGTTCGATTAATTTGATTGATATTTCGAATTTTTTGCAATTTCTAAATCGAGACATTGGTATCACGATTGCAGAGGGTTAATTAGTAAAAATATTTTCCTGGAGGAAAGAGAAAGCTTGCAAGGGAACTCTTGTAAGAGAAAACAGAGATCGTTTAGAACAGTTTATGATTATTGGACTTCAGGCAAGAATCCTGAGAAGGTAATTGTGTTTTGAGTTTTATTCAGCAGCGAGCCGGATTAAAGAAGTTGAACGGCGGTTTTAATTCGGAAATCTCTTTGATTCAATTAATTTTATTGTTCGCGAGAAACGAGGTAATGGTCCGGTTTATTACAGAGTGTAATGGAATGTGCATTTTTGGAGTGAAACGTTGATGATTTCAGAGAAATTTAAGGATGTAGAAATATGGGGATATAGAAATTTGGGGGCGTAGAAATATGGGGGTATAGAAATTTGGGGATGTAGAAATATGGGGAAGTGGAAATTTGGGGGCGTAGAAATTTGGGGGTATAGAAATTTGGGGATGTAGAAATTTGGGGAAGTAGAAATTTGGGGGCGTAGAAATTTGGGGAAGTGGAAATTTGGGAAAGTGGAAATTTGGGGGTGTAGAAATATGGGGGTATAGAAATTTGGGGATATAGGAATTTGGGGAAGTGGAAATTTGGGGGTGTAGAATTATGGGGGTATAGAAATATGGGAGTATAGAAATTTGGGGATATAGGAATTTGGGGGCGTAGAAATTTGGGGAAGTGGAAATTTGGGGGTGTAGAAATACGGGGGTATAGAAATTTGGGGATATAGAAATTTGGGGAAGTGGAAATTTGGAGGCGTAGAAATTTGGGGATATAGGAATTTGGGGAAGTGGAAATTTGGGGGCGTAGAAATTTGGGGGTATAGAAATTTGGGGTAGTGAAAATTTGGGGGTGTAGAAATTTGGAAAAGTGGAAATTTGGGGCATAGAAATATGGGGTATAGAAATTTGTGGATATAGAAATTTGAGGATTGAGATTCCTCCATAACATACTTGTTACCTGAAACCATGCAAACTTCATACAATTAATATTGATGTAAATAATCTATGTATTAAGGTAGACCTTGTATTCGCGTCTAAAAAGTTGTCAACCGGAAGCAACGCGTACGCTACTGTTTCAGGTGCCAACTTACCAGCCACGTGCAGTAATGCCTGAAGAGTTTCAATGTCATCGAATGAATTGTTATTTACGATGAATCGCACGCGATGCTCGGCTACTACGCGAACGAAAGGAGATTTTCTACGAGCCTATGTTTTTGCCCGCGCGAGCGGCACGAGTGAATTGTAAATTCACACAAGAACGGTACACAGTTAATCTTGATGGCTAATCGAAGCCGCTGAATGGCCTTGAATTCATTCAAAGAGACACTCATACGGTCCGCCTCGCGTGGCTGTGCTTACGCTACCAGCCGCATGTAAATTACGCTCGTGGAATATTCAATTGAGTCTATAATTGCTACTGACCGAGATAGACTCGAAGAATATACGATCCTGGAAACTACAAACGTCTTGTTACCGTGGAACAATCGTACGTGAGATACATTTCAAGCGAAGTATCGATAATCATTGATGGCCACACGTAGTTTAAGGCTTGGGGCAATTAGGAAAAATAAACTCTTTGCGGTGTCATATTATTAAGATATTTTTTACTGACTTAAAAATATACCTTAATAAATTTTTACCTTAAGGTATTTTTGTCTTAATTTTTATCTTAACAAAGGTAACAAATAATAATTTTTATCTAATTAACACCATTTCAAATTTCTACCACCCCAAACTACAAAATTCTGAAATTAACACTTCCCCAAATTTTAGAATTCAATATTTTACATTAAATTAGATATATTGTCAATCTCATGTTTTTGAAAAGCCCGCCAAAACTTGTACTCTATCAAGCAATCTTTTCACTACAATCTAATTAAGAATTTGTTAATGTAAAGCAAAAATTTGTTGATATGATGTAATTTGTTAATGAAATAATTCATATAAGTACATTCATTAGAAAAAGACAAAGTAATTTAACATTCCATGTTAGGTTAGGTCAATATAGTTGACTTTAATAAAAAATTATACACTTTATATACTTTGAATTAAATTTACATCGTACAAAAACACAGTTTAAAAGCACATTGCACGAAATGTAGAAACTGAAGTAAAAAAAAAGCATGTAGGCGCCGGACAACTTTCGTTTCCAACCTGAGGCATAAGCGACTTTTCTAGACAACCATGAATGGACAGAAGACGTCCATGTGGGCGCCAGACTCAGCGAAACTTGTGAAACGAATGATCGTCGCGTTGGTCCGAGTTGAAACCACGCAAATTTGTATTATTTCCCTGACATTGTCCTTATCAGACAATCGTGTTTACTTGATTACGTCAACCTTGCTGCTAATAAAAGATCTCTGCGTACGCGTCTGAAATTACTTCCAATTCGTTGTAGTAATATTGAAGCTGATTGTGGAGGATTTTTAACAAACTTTTCGAAAGTGTTGATAGTTGATGTATATTACATTTGTGAATTTTTTTATTGGACATTTTGAAGTTTGCAAGCTGAATAATTCTCAAGTTTTAGTATTCTTAAGCAGCAAAATTTCTGAATTTTCAAGCTCTCTAATTCCCAAGGTCTCAAATTTCTAAGTTCACGAATTCCTAAATTACCAAATTCCAAAGCTCCCCAAATTCCAAATCCCAATTTCCAAGCTCCCAAATTCCAAGCTCCCAAATTCCAGGCACCCCAATTCCCAATCTTCCAAATTCCAAGCACCCCAATTCCCAATCTCCCAAATTCCAAGCACCCCAATTCCCAATCTCCCAAATTCCAAGCACCCCAATTCCCAATCTCCCAAATTCCAAGCACCCCAATTTCCAAGCACCCCAATTCCTAATCTCCCAAATTCCAAGCACCCCAATTCCCAATCTCCCAAATTCCAAGCACCCCAATTCCCAATCTCCCAAATTCCTAATCTCCCAAATTCCAAGCACCCCAATTCCCAATCTCCCAAATTCCAAGCACCCCAATTCCTAATTTCCCAAATTCCAAGCACCCCAATTCCCAATCTCCCAATTCCCAATCTCCCAAATTCCAAGCACCCCAATTCCCAATCTTCCAAATTCCTAAACCCCCAATTGTCAAATTTCCAAATTCCTCAACCTCCACTTCTCAAATTTCCAAATACCTAAACCCCGATTCTTAAATTCCCAAATTCCTAAATCCCCAATTCCCAATTTGTCGAATCCCACTTCCACCAAAAGTAACCCTTGTAAACTCACCCCTAGATCCACCACCAACATCCTCATCCACCTCGCAATTTCAACCTCCCCCACATCATTTAATCAAACAGTCAATATACAAATTTTAATAGAACTAAAATATTATCTTGCAGCCAACATAAACGCCTACATAAAATTGAATATGTAGATTGACATATTGAATCATACAAGGATAAATCGCGATCAAGCTACATGGACCAAGAACAAAGCACATAAAAAGAGTATAAGAATAAAATTAACATTGTGTCATCCAATAAATAAATGACCGCAATATACATGAGCAAGCAACAACGTCAGTCTCGAGATCAATCACGAAAGTAACTGGGTCTTGACGAGCAGATTAATTGGTCGATTTTAATCACATTAATGAAAGAGCAAATTAATCAGCATCGTTTCATCTGGGGTTACACGGATGCGATGACCCACTTCTATCTATGGTACGAACAATACAACCATAGTTATACATACACGTATGCCATCTTTTATGGTCTTGTTTATCTGCTTTATCAGTCATTCGACCAATTAAACGAATAAACTGTCTCGGTACTTTTGTTATTGATTTCAAAGAAACGATTGCACGTATCCTGTCTAGCGAACGTAATTCCTTTCCGCGTTATTAAACGAGTATTACTGGGAAGGTACAGGAGAACGTTGCAATTTATAATTAAGAAAAATTCGACGAATTTTATAATGGCATATCAAGTTATCTAACCTTCACTCAGAATTTGTTATTCTTCTTTTAGACAAACAATAATTGTTTGACTAGGATTTTTGGACAAAATTGATTTCTTGGTTAAAAGTTGCTATTTCGATTTTTAGCTGCAATTATTACTTCGAAAATTTATTTTACAAATGATAGTAATAGGAATTACTAGATAATTTAATGGATATGTTATTTAGAATTTTTTGAAGTCTGTAATTCAACATTTTTCAGTCTTAAAATATTATTTCATACATTATTTTTGTTCTTGTTACTAAAATAATCATATTTTTAACTGTTAATTAAAACACTTATGTATATTTTTCGTTATTGTCTCTTGTAATTATCATTATTTTTGTACATAGAAAATTACAAGTTTCTAAAAGTATTCCTTTTATGACCCACTAAAAATGTATTAAATTTATTTAAAACCACAGAGTTTTCAACCAAGAGTAATGGTTACAAGAGTGAATTCAACTGTGCAAGCAGTAACTAGCCAACAGCACCGCCTAATCAATAATAATAAGAAACAGAGTTCACGAGAGGAACTATAAATCTTAACATGGACGACCATAAAACGCTTTTCCCGGCTTTTGAACCGTGTTATTCCCGTTCATGGTACTCAGCTGCACTCGAACTCCAAGGAAACATGTGTTGAACGAGCTCTGACAGCCTAACAATGCAATTTTGTCAAAGTGAAGCTCGTAGGTAAGCCATTTTGTTGCCATATGGTGGACAGAACTACCGGTACGATGAATTCAGGCAACGGGAAATTTCGAGGGAAAACAAAGAGTGACTTCCGACATTTATGGCTGGAACATAACCTTCAAAATTTGGAATCCTTGGGAATTTCCACGAATGGTTACAGACATATGTATATTATTTAAGGGTATTATTGCAGGGTTTTATGATATTTTCTTTTATACTCATATGTAGACATGGCTACATGTTCCAAAACCCTACAGTCACCAAATCTCTATATGTTTAAAATCTCCACATTCTAAAAATCTTTACATTTTCCAAATTTCTACTTTCCCCAAATCTGCATTTTCCAATTTTCTACATTCCCCAAATCTCTACATTCCCCAATTCTCTACATTTCCCAAATTTCTACACTCCCCTAATCTCTATATCCCCCAAATTTCTGTATTCTCCAAATCTCTACATCCCCCAAATTTCTACATTCCCCAATTCCCTACATTTCCCAAATTTCTACATTCCCCTTATCTCTACATCCTCCAAATTTCTACATTCCCCAATTCCCTACATTTCCCAAATTTCTACATCCCCCAAATTTCTACATCCCCCAATTCCCTATATTTCCCAAATTTCTACATTCCCCTTATCTCTACATCCTCCAAATTTCTACATTCCCCAATTCCCTACATTTCCCAAATTTCTACATTCCCCTTATCTCTACATCCCCCAAATTTCTACATCCCCCAATTCCCTATATTTTCCAAATTTCTACGCTCCCCTAATCCCTATATCCTCCAAATTTCTGTATTCCCCAAATCTCTACATCCCCCAAATTTCTACATTCCCCAAATCCCTATATCCCCCAAATCCCTATATTCCCCAAATCTCTACATCCCCCAAATTCCCCAAATTCTCTCAATTCCCCAATCCCTATATTTTCCAAACCTTCACAACCCTCAAATCTTTATATCTTCTAAATCTCCATACACCAAAAATTCGAATATCCCCAAAATTCCTATGTTCTCCATAAATTCCTATGCTCTCCATATCCCTCAAACTCCATCACATCCACAAGAAGCCGACATCCCTGAAGTCACCCCCGAATTCCCATACCCTTGAAGTTCATTTCCAATTTCCCTACGTCTCCACTTTTCATAATAATATACCGTCAGCTAATTAAATTGCCGCGTTATCTGAAAGGGCTGCGGAATTATAGTCGGACGGTTCACACGCAGCCACGTGTTCCCGGTCGCGTGTGACCCAAGAGGATGCATCGTCACGATTTTTATATCAATTCGTAGATCAATGACAGGATAGGGACATCGACATGGCTGCTGGTAACACGAAATGACAGAGTATCGCGTGTCGGTGTCACGTCCCGCTACCGACTGATTCACGATATGCTCGAGATCACAATTGCGAGTACGTGTGTCGACACGGGAATATCACGGCCGTACGTGTCACGTGCAATAAACACCGTGGACGTACGTAATCGCCGCGTAGGTGTGACCTCACCGTTTCTATCTTCGAAACTCGCTGCGTCTTTCGGTATTTCAGTGTCATTAACTTGCACAATGTGAGTCTGCAGGAAATCTTGTTTCAAGATACTTCTTAAAGTTTTAATTTTAAAATTCATACACTAAGTTACTAAAATTTTCCTGAAGTAATTGAAATCAATTCTCTAATAATGTGTGCTAAAAAATGAGAATAATTTGGAAGGGAATATCTACTGTTATTTCATTTGAATTATTTTCTAAATTTGTGTAATATATTCTGTGTCGTTGAATAACTTGCTTAATACATTAAGCTATTGAATAACAAATTTTCTATATACACAAAGCTGTTTTTTAAATAATGATGTTAATAGAATAAAAATGAGGAGAACAGAATAGATATAATAGGACGAAATACTGATTTGATACAATACTTCATGTAAATGTTAAATAATGTAATTTAAATGATAATGTAATTTAATGAAAAACAAGATAATTTAATTATGTAATTCAGTGCAGTATATCAATTATATCATGTGTTCAATATAACTATTACCTCTACACAATTTATAATGCACATTTTATGCAAATGAACAAAATTATATGAATTTTCTAATTCCACAAAATTATCGTAGATTTACTGGATCTGTTCAGCGATCGACCTAATCATTAAAACAGAATTATCCAAAAGAAAGCGGAGTAAAAAAGAGCAGTAACACGGCGTAATGGCACCCTTTGAGGTACAGCGTCGGCAAACGCGCTTCTAAATTACTTAACGAGCCGTTTCAATTGCACTCTCACGTTGCCAATGCTTAATGACTTTCGCATACGAGTCATTATGTCACTCACGAAGCTAGGAAACAAGCTACGCTACACACGTCGCGTAAAAATCACGTAAACATACATCGGCTATCATCTGTTAAGTCACGTTTAACTTAGTACAGTGTCTTGAGAAGTAATTATGGAGCACGAGCAGGCGTCGATTAATTACAGAAATATCTTCTCGAATTAATGGACGAGGTATTTAGTCGAACGACGCAGGAAATTACAGGAAATGTATCTAGATGTATATTAAAACCTAACAAGTGGAAGTTTGCATAAATATTTATGAACTACCAGGAACATTATGTAAATTAGGAAAATTGCTAATAGGAAATTATGTAAGAAAATTGTTGAGAAATAAGAAAATTAATATGCGAAATGAACAAATTCGAATATTTTTCATTACACTTGTACAGACATTATGTACTGAAACTATATACGTATTTATTGATATTATGTATATTGTGAAAGTTTCTGATAATGAAGTATGCAAGAAACATGAATTATTGAAAATTTTCAGGATGAAGTAAAATGTGCAACAGGAGGAAATATTTGAAACCAAGACTTGCACAAAAATTATGAAACTTAAATAATATTAAATATAGATATTTATGAATATTAAATTAAGTGGCACAGGAAGTAAATTATTTAGAATTTGTAAAACGAGTCAATCAAAAACCTTTAAACAGAAGAAGGCCTAAATGACCACCAATCCGTAAAAATGATTACTTGCAAGCTTGATTAAAACAATAATCGACACAGAAGCGACAAAGTCGCTGAAGGTAGCAATCAAGATGACCAGCCGCCAAAATGAATCATTAAAATTACACATTTCGAGCGACATCGTAAGAGCAAAAAAATCGCGCCACACAGCACGGAAGAGGCGAGCCAGTAACTCATTTACGAAAGCTTGTTTTTCTTTTCTGTGGCTACCGAACTTGCTACCACCTGGCCCCGTAGCCGGGCACAAACGTGTTCTGCACGTGTGTAAGAGCATTTGCACACGTGTTTGCATGCGTCCAGGTAAAGGTAATAGGCCCGAGGCAGTCGGTCCTCCTCTGGATAATGACACAGGTAGAGCTTCGGGCACGTGCCTCACGCGATCCTCATTATCTTCACTCTCCTTTTCTCCTTTTCTTCTTCCTCCTCGTTGAGGTACGACCATGTGCTGGAATATTCACAAATTTACGCTTCTTATGCCGGTTAAATGCTTCCAACCTAACCTACCACTTTTAGCCAGGAACAAACGTGGATTTATGAAATTGCGCATCGAATGTGGACCTGTCTGGGATCGCGGTTAAAACGATTACATTGTACAAATGCGTCTTCATTTGATGTCATGTGCAATTGTTCGTGTAATAATCTTACAAATAGTTGTCCATGCAACAAGACATATAGCACATTGTATATTAACAAATCTTGTTGACGATTGTTCATATAAGACACAGAAGAAAATGTTCTTATATCAAATCATACAGCAAATTGTACATTAACAAATCTTGTTGACGATTGTTCATATAAGACATAGAAGAAAATGTTCTTATATCAAATCATACAGCAAATTGTACATTAACAAATCTTGTTGACGATTGTTCATATAAGTCATAGAAGAAAATGTTCTTATATCAAATCATACAACAAATTGTACATTAACAAATCTTGTTGATGATTGTTCATATAACAAGTCACAGAAGATGTTCATACAACAAAGCATGTAGCAAATTGTTTATAGACAAATTTTATTAATAATTGTTCATGTAATAAGTCACATAGCAAATTGTATACATGATGCACCACCTTAAGAATTGGTCATATAACAAATCATGTAACATATTGTTCATATGGCAAATGTCAAAAACAGTTGTCCATGTAATAAGTCACATGTGAAATTATTCATCAATAACATAATAACAGCACTGTGATTATTGTACATACTGTACATGATAGATCCACATGTTGTATGTTGTCACATACATGTACATGATAGTCCCATATATTGTTCATCACAACAGAATGTTGACTGTACTTAAATATCGCACGAAAGTGAGGTTAAGAAACATAAGCTGCAAAAGTGACCTTGCTTAAAAAACATATGCACCTCATTTAAAATGTTTAACAAAGAATATTATGTATAAATATTAGTGATAATTTCATAAAGAAATACACTATGATATAAATGTTAAATGAGGTATAAATAAAGACTGATTGTAAATACATTGTCGTAAAAGTACATAGTCTTTAGTAGACACGAGATAAACCTTGACAACCAAACATATAATCTGATCAAACGTTCCATTCCTCTTCTTGCACCAGCCACAACTCGTTAATTTCATCGTTAAAACAAAGAAGAAGAACCGTGAACCCTTCCCCTCTAAAACCTTGCGATGTAATTAAAAGCGTCCGCGCCATGTCCGTCGCGGGATCACTTACGAAGTAGAATGAAAATAAAAGAAATCGGCAATCTGCATCGTCAAGATCCATCAGTATCAACGGCGTCTCGACGCGAATCGATAATCGATCGGAAGGTGTGCCAGGCACGCAAAGGTGGGCGGCGAGCACGGGAAGACCGATGAGAGAATAAAAAGCGATGAATAACGCGCTGTCTTAGGAGGATCCTCGCGGTGTTCGCTTCGTTGAAAAGATCACCGTGTTCACGATCCTGGCTACCGTTTAAATCTTCGTTTGCTCTGCTCTTTCGATCATTTCTCATACGCATTGTTGTTGATCACGATTTTATTCGGGTATGGTAGTGTGGATCTTTCTAGGGAGTATTGCGATGTTGAGAGGAATGGTATTTAGGAATTCGGGGAGTGGGAATTGGGGATTTAGGAATTTGGGGAGTGGGAATTTGAGGAATGAGAATTTGGGGAGTGAGAATTTGGGGATTTAGGAATTTGGGGAGTGGGAATTTGGGGTTTTAGGAATTTGGGGAGTGGGAATTTAGAGAGTGAGAATTTGGGGAATGAGAATTTGGGGATTTAGGAATTCGGGGAGTGGGAATTGGGGATTTAGGAATTTGGGGAGTGAGAATTTTGGGATTTAGGAATTTGGAGAGTAGGAATTTGGGGAGTGAGAATTTGGGGATTTGGAAATTTGGGGAGTGGGAATTTAGAGAGTGAGAATTTGGGGAGTGGGAATTGGGGATTTAGGAATTTGGAGAGTGGGAATTTGGGGTTTTAGGAATTTGGGGAGTGGGAATTTAGAGAGTGAGAATTTGGGGAATGAGAATTTGGGGATTTAGGAATTCGGGGAGTGGGAATTAGGGATTTAGGAATTTGGGGAGTGAGAATTTTGGGATTTAGGAATTTGGAGAGTAGGAATTTGGGGAGTGAGAATTTGGGGATTTGGAAATTTGGGGAGTGGGAATTTAGAGAGTGAGAATTTGGGGAGTGGGAATTGGGGATTTAGGAATTTGGAGAGTGGGAATTTGGGGATTTAGGAATTTGGGGAGTGGAAATTTGGGTAATGAGAATTTAGTGAGTGGGAATTTAGGGTGTAAGAATTAGGGGATTTAGGAATTCGGGTAAACATTGAATATTAAATATAATAATTTTTGGATCCACACCGTCCAATATACAAATATAAAATTCTTAAATTCAATAATTTATGACTAATCAAATTCACAAAAAACGTACAGATGAGTAAATACAAAAATGTGTTAAACGTGAATGTTCGTCAATACGGAAATTTTATGGACATTCAGGAAGGATGAAACATTCAGGTACTAATCGAGGCATGACGTCTGATTGCTGCTCCTCGATGACTCGTTCTTTTCTCGGATTCGATTACTCTCTCCGAAACCGGCGACTCGAAGCCCGCGCTAAATATAAAAATTATTTCACGAGACGAAGACGGTCCGCGAAGATAAAACCACGATTACAAACGTCGGAACGAACGACAGTCTGCTGATAACACGGTCTTGTTTGCTACCGAAATTAATTATTCCAGAGATATTACGAACATTTGTTGACGAACGATTCTAAGAAGTGAAACTAGTTTCTCTTTGTCTGTTTACTTTCTATGGACTTCTCGCTAAAAATTATCGGCAAACATGTGTTTCTTATCGGAGACTGCTTTTATGTGATAAAACTTTGATACTCTTCATAACTCGTAGTTTATTTCTCAGTTGAGGAAATTTATGACTTGATAGTTGAATATTGATAATTTATGGATCATTCTGCAATTATTTTATGTCCAATGTTCTTGATATTTTGAGTGTGTAGTGTTTCTTCAAGCTGAAATTTTCTGATTTGCTCAACAATTTTTAGATTTGTCAAATTCTAAATTTTCAAATTTCTAGGCTACCAAATTCCCAAGCCTCCAAATTCCTAAATTTCCAAATTCTCAAGTTTTCCAATTCCTAATCACCCCATCTCCCAATCTTCCAAATTCCCAATCACCCCAACTCCTAATCTTCCAAATTCTCAAGTTCCCGAATTCCCAAGCTCCCCAATTCTCAATCTTCCAAATTCCCAAGCCTCCAAATTTCTAAACTCCCAAATTCTCAAGTTTTCCAATTCCTAATCACCCCATCTCCCAATCTTCCAAATTCCCAATCACCCCAACTCCTAATCTTCCAAATTCTCAAGTTCCCGAATTCCCAAGCTCCCCAATTCTCAATCTTCCAAATTCCCAAGCCTCCAAATTCCTAAATTTCCAAATTCTCAAGTTTTCCAATTCCTAATCACCCAACTCCCAATCTTCCAAATTCCCAATCACCCCAACTCCTAATCTTCTAAACTCTCAAGTCCCCAAATTCCCAAGCTCCCCAATTCTCAACCTTCCAAATTCCCAAGCCTCCAAATTCCTAAATTTCCAAATTCACAAGTTTTCCAATTCCCAATCACCCCAACTCCCAATCTTCCAAATTCCCAATCACCCCAACTCCTAATCTTCCAAATTCTCAAGTTCCCAAATTCCCAAGCTCCCCAATTCTCAATCTTCCAAATTCCCAAGCCTCCAAATTCCTAAATTTCCAAATTCTCAAGTTTTCCAATTCCTAATCACCCAACTCCCAATCTTCCAAATTCCCAATCACCCCAACTCCTAATCTTCTAAACTCTCAAGTCCCCAAATTCCTAAATTTCCAAATCTCCATATTCCCAAATTGTTAAATCTTCCAAATCCCTAAATCCCCAAATAAAATTTCCAAATCATAGATTCCGATTGATACCCACACTCCACACATTCACCTGTGAGTACCATAATTCTAATATCTGTGCAGCGAGCGGCTGAAACTTTCGCACACGAAACACGTGTAAGAATAAGAATCGTCACTTTCGCTCTCGTTTTAATACGATCGTCCTCCATGAACGAACAGGTCTATGTATAAACCGTTGTAGCGAACACGTTCGACAGATTCAGAGCACGAGGCATGCTGCGATACAGGATGTTAGGTCATCGCGGCTCCGTTACGTGGGCGGCTCTTCTCTCTCGCTCTGCTCTGATTAATATCTCGTTAATCACCGAGTTCGATCTACTATTTACACTACTACAGTTCTTCAATGAACCTTCCACCTACGACGATCCTGGAATTCGAAATTGTTGTACAACCTCCCGCCATTTTCTTCTGCATACCAAGATCTAATCGGACTTGCATATCGATCACGGTGTAATCTTTCTAAAGATGCAACTGTAATGAGGATATTATACTATGGAGATACACTATAGAGATATAACAAATCATGCTATTACTATTTTTGCAAAATGGCGTGCTGTCAGAGGTTAGATAATTACATGTTCGTAGTTATTTATTCTTGTTAGTTATTCCTTAAAACTTCTTTAAAACTTTTTTGTTTTACTTGTTGAATAGTTATAAACAAGGGTGAAATTAACAAAACTCTTCTGGTAAATCTTGTTTGTAAGATTTAAGTTTCTATGATGTTTAATCTTGTTTGTAAGCTTACAATTGTTCCACATGATATAAACATTGAAATTAAACGAACTTGCATGGTGGAATAATGTGAATTGAAAGACACGAGCAATCGTACAAATCACTGTTGGATTCTATTTCGAGAAATTAATGCGAGAGCGCACTGGTAACAGTGGCAATCGGGTGCGTTCGCCTCGCATTAGATTAACGAGGACGAACGCTCGTAAAGCTTCCACAAGCTGGCCTAAATATAAGCGCCTACGAAGTTTCTCATAACGAACGATGTAATCCGGACTTCCTGTGGCTTTAGGTATCGCGGATACGAGTAAGGTTTATCCTGTACTTTACCCGAGGTTGTGGTCAGCTATTGTCTTTTGGGAAAACAATGGCGGCAGCATAAGTGGAAGCACAAAGAATTCTGAAAACTACCCTCGTAATCCTCATTCTCAACAGATAACTTGACAATTAGATTATATTATGCAGAGTATTGCAAATTGATTTACTGGAAACTTACAATAAACTATAATAAACATACTTTACTATTTTGACTATTTAGCAATTTATTAAATACCTCAATTCTAATTTTAATTAACCACAACACATAACAGTCATAAAAATCTCAATATGCAAGCTAGAAAACCTATGTTAAAGTTAAACATGACTTTCGTTTTAAAAGAGTTAAAACTTGACATTCAGATCCTAATCTAACATCGACATCTTCCTAACCTAACTTTGACATTCTACTTACTTGACTTTAACATTGTCCTAACCAAACGTTGACATCTTCCTTACCTAACTTTGACTTTAACATCCTACTGATCTATTTTGAATACACTCCTAACCAAACACTGATGTCCTAACATAGATTTATCAATCTCTTAAGCAAACTCCGACACCTTCCTAACCTAACATTAACTTTAACATCCTACTAGCTTAACTTCAACATTGTCCTGACCAAACATACCAAATCATATTCAAATACCAAACTTTGGATGATACAAACTAGATGATCCAAAACTATAATCCACTAGCCTAATATCCTCTTAACAAAACATGGACTTTAACGTCCTACTAACCTAACTTTAACATCATCCAAACTAAATATCTTGCTAACCTAACGTCGACTTTAACATCCTACTAACTTATCTCTAACGTCCTAACCTAACTTCAACCAAACTAACTTCATCCAAACCAAACCTCTTTGTCCTCCTAATCGATTAATCAAAGCAATCGCTAGATACGTATCACCTCCGAATTATTCAGAATAGGGCTGCTCTAAGATTCAACAAAGCAATCCAAACAACACAGAGTCACGACTGATCTACGTGTGTATATACAGAAAAGTTGTAAGGGATCGATTTGAATGTCAAAGCGGTCGGTGGCGTCTCTATCGAGCCGACCCAAGTATCTCAACATACGTTAGCTGGAATAAATTATGTGGTTAGACCTTGTCGACCTTTCGCGCAAACTTTTCCGCGGATAGACGGCTACGTAACCGATGCCATTACCCGCGTTTCCTAGTTCTGTCGGCATTATTTATATCCGTCGTTGCCGGAGGAGCTGGAGCAGAAACGTTTATTCGTGGCCAGCGTGACTCACGAGGAGCACCTTCTTTCTTCGATGAAAACACTAGCAAGGTGTCCAGGGTTGCAGTAAATTATAATAACACTAAGGTGTATAGGGTTGCAGTAAATTATAATAACACTAAGAAGGTGTAGAGGGATGTAGTAAATTATAATAACACTAAGGAGGTGTAGAGGGATGTAGTAAATTATGAAAACACTAGGAAGGTGTGTGGAGGCTGCAGTAAATTATGGGGTCACCAGAAAGATGTGCAGGAGTTGAATTTGTTAAAATAGTGGAAGGTATAGTGGTTGTAGTAAATTGTTGAATACACTATGAAGGTATTTAGGGGTTTAAATTGTGGAAATGCTAAAAAGGTGTGCAGAATATTGGGAAGGTGTACAGAGGCTGCAGAAAATTATGAGACTAGATGTGATGCAATGACTTATGCAAACATTTTGTTCTGGTTATAAAACTTCCAGTCTCGAAGTTCCACAGCTCAATACTGAAGTTCCAAAATTCCAAAGTAACAAAGTCTCAGACTCTTCAAGTCTCAAAATTCTATCGTTCCTAAAACCTTCAAATTTTCAAAGTCCTAAAGTCCTAAACCCCTAAACCCCAAAAACTGCCTTTTCAATGTTCAACAGTCCAGTATCCCAAAATCCCTAAATTCTAAAATTCCAACGTCCCAAAGTATCAAATCCTTAATGTCCCAAACTTCTACAGTTCCTAAGTCCCAAATCCCCAATCCACAAAACTTCCAAAGTCCCAAATCCCCATACTCTCAAATTTCTAAAGTTTCAACAATCCAAAGTTCCAAAATTCAAGAATTCCCAAAATTCCCAAAGTTCCCGAAATTCTCAAAATTCCCAAAATTCCCAAAATTCCCAAAAATTCCCAAAATCCCCAAAATTCCCAAAATCTAAAAATCCGAAAATTCCAAGGTTCCAAAACCTGAACCCCAAAGCTCCAAACGTCCATAAATCCAATGTCCATTCACTCGTAAAATTACAGTGTTTATCTACGTCGTCGGTAAGATAAGGTGCGAACAAAGTGAAGAGTGAAAAAAAGTAAAGACGTGAATAATTGATTGACAGGTCGGGAAGGTAACCGAGGAAAAACGGTGTTCGATCATATTTATCGATGACAGATGAAAGTTTATCATCGCACAGAGAACAGTTGCGATGAAACGGGAGAACCCACTCGCCTTGATTCCGTAGGGAGACATAAAAGGAGAACGGTTCTAAGCTCGTCGAAGCACCTGTCATTAGAACCCGCCTTGGAACGTCCTGTCATGCGAGAAGAAATCGATGAAGAGGATACGAAACCCTTCAGTTAAATGTTCCTCCTTTAACCCTTTATAATGTTAACTTCAAATACTTACGTAATCGTTACAGGTATTTACATAATTATTGGCAATTTTGTTAAATTTAGATTTCATTCAAATATATCACGTCGCTTTTTAAATCTACTGAAAGATATAATTGTATCGCCGAATATATCCGTCCACAAAAAAATAAAAAGGAAATCGTTTCTATTTTCATCCGAAGCTCGCACGATCACCACTGATCTAGAGCTTAATGAAAATCTAAGCTTAACTGAGGAAGAGACTTCCGTCGTTCGAATATCGTAGGCGGTCCAATTTATCTGTCAGATAATGCTGATAAGAATTGTTAACCCAAATAATTACATAATTACAGTTCACTGATAGACAGCGAGCAAAAACAACTAAGAAAACACTTGATTGCTTCAATCTCCGTAATTGTACAACAGTTCTATACAATTTGAGAAAACATTTCTTCTGAAGAATATTTCTTCATTAAATTCTTACTTCAGTCGATCAAAAATATACATATTTTACATGTCAAAACGTGAAAGGTGTTCAAACTGCTTATTTTTCATATTTAAAAAATTTACATCACATTAACTTTTCTGGAAGAATTATTTAAAATTGTTAAAATTATTTTAAAGTACATAATTTTGATAAACTTCCATTTGCTAAATACAAAATTATTTTAGAGTACAAAATTTTTATAAACTTCCATGTGTTAAATACAAAATAATTTTAAAGAATATTTTAAGTATCCATGTACGACCTACCAGAAAATAATGTTAAAACTTTCTGCTAGTATTTAAAGTTATTAGCGTAACATTTAAAATTATAACTTTGAGAGGGAAATAAAATTCCAAGAGACGAAAGTTGTCGCCGTTGCCTCTCAGACTTGACTATCCTGTTACTTAAACGCATAATTAATATAACGACGCCTCTAAACGCAGCGAGGCTGCAAGAGCAAATTAACCACAACGACGCTATTATTTCGTGTCACGCATTCAACAAACACGACTCAATTTAAATCGTAATTTCAACACGAACGCATAGATTTGTAGGTAACCTCCAATTAGTCGTGCGCGTTTGCAAAATAAGAAGAAATTACGGCATTTCACGGTGGTCGTGGGCAAATGAAAGCCGATATTTCATTATCGAAGCGGCAACCAACGCGATGAAACGGTAGAAGCCACTTGCCGTTTACTTTCTGGGACGAGGACTTAAAAGGAGTGCGTGGTCGTCCTAAATCGTAGGTGTACCTGACACTTAGAAATCGACATAAACATACTTCACTCTAATTCCGAATATTCTGACACATTTCACTCGCAAATTTGGTTATTTGAGAATTTTGGGGTTGGAAATTGGGGTGTTTGGGGATTGGAAATTTGGGGAATCGAAGATTTGGAGAATTAGGGATTTGGGGATTTGAGAATTCGGAGATTAGAAATTTGGGAGCTTAGGGACTGGAAATTTCAAAATTTGAGGAAATTGGAAATTGGGGGTTTGGAAATTTGGGGATTCGAAGATTTGGAGATTTAGGGATTTGGGGTTTTGAGAATTCACAGATTAGAAATTTGGGAGTTATGGACTTGGAAATTTCCAAATTTGGGGAAATTGGGAATTGGGGGTTTGGAAAT
Source organism: Megachile lagopoda (assembly GCA_036983795.1). Lineage (NCBI taxonomy): Eukaryota > Metazoa > Arthropoda > Insecta > Hymenoptera > Megachilidae > Megachile > Megachile lagopoda. The sequence goes on along the minus strand of CM072797.1, from coordinate 5,903,372 downwards.
TTAGGAATTTAGGAAGTTGAAAATTTGGAAATTTGGAGATTCAGATTTGGACATTTAGGGATTTGGGGTTTTGAGAATTCGGAGATTAGAAAGGGAGTTTCTGAACTTGGAAATTTCAAAATTTAGGGAAATTGGAAATTGGGGGATTAGAAATTTGGGAAATTAGGGATTTGGAAGCTTGAGAATTTGGGATTTAGAAATTTGCGAAATAAAAATTTGAAAATTTGTGACTGTAGAAGTGTGAAAATTTCAAGTAAAAAACTGAATAAAAATTTTGAAAATTCAGAAACCAAAATATTAAAAAATTCGTATCTTAAATGATTCTAAACTTCCAACAATTCTTAATAAAATAAATAATAATTCTCCCTATAATGATTGAAGTCTCCCTAAATAATGCAAGAACTACACGAATTTTTCGAACGAGAAATGTGTTAAGGTATGTCATGTTTCAATTCGGAGTCATTTTTCCTTTAGCGATGAATAAAGTAAGTAATGTACGCATACGGAAATAAAGCTTACGTAGTTAATTCCTTCCGTCAGCGGATTGCATTTTTCACGGACGAAAGATACGCATGACTCAAATAGTGGATTTTGAATAAGGATGATTCAGACCTGTCGATCGTTTGGTAATCACACGTATTATTAGAATTATGTGGGTCACCGCAGACCAAAAAATGAATACCAAGAACGCTTAGTTACTTTGACAGCGAATTTCAGATATTCGTCATTTCTTCATTTCCTTCCTGTTTTTTATATGAGACATCGACGAAATTTATTTCAAATAAATATTTAAAAATGTTACTCATATTTAAACATAGATGTTATTTAAATGTTATATACTTCATATAATTTATGTAATTTATAATGTTACTTAAATATAAAATATTTTATGTATCTTTATATATATTTTTCATAAGTATTATTGAAGTTATATGTATTTTCTATGAAAATAGATCGATGATGATATTGAAAAAAAAAGATGAATGTTATGAAATAAAATGGTCACAGATAAGAATTGTTTGTGTGAATAAATTGAATATTCATCACAGTAATGCACTTTAAGAAAAATAAATTTGCTATTATATCACATTGTAGTTGTACATATATCTGATCAATTCTTTATAAATCCTTGTATTTGTTTATAACAAAAATTTCTAACAAAATTGACAAAAATTGAATATACAGTATCTCTATAACTATTCCACAATTTTAATGAAAGTTTGATAAAAAATTTATATGGCAGATGGTAGTTTACACATTCTATTTCCTTGAAATATTATGTCACCAAGTTGTAGAGTTCTTAAAAAATCGATGTGTGAAGCTAGTAATCGATAGTGTACTGACTCATTCAAGATCTACGAGTAGGTCAATAAATTCGTAGTAGTCATAGTCGTAGAGGTATGATTTTAAGTATTTATGTACGGATTTGGAGTTTGAAGATTTTGAAATTTGGAGAATTAGATTTGACAGATTGGAGATTTAAGAGTTCAAAGATTTGATAGTTTGGAGATTAGAGAGTTCAGGTATTTCTGAATTTTGCAATTTATAGTATCGAGGATCTAGAGATCTGGTAATACGATAATTTATGGATTTGGAGTTTCACAAATTTTGCTATTTAAAGACTTACAAATTTGGAGACCTGAGTGTTCAAAGATTTGATAGTTTTTAAATTTAAGAATCTTGAATGTCATCAATTTTTTTAGATTTAGTACCCCAACACCTGACTTCAGATGTAAAAATTTAAAGAATATGAAATCTAAAAATTTGACACTTACAGCTCATAATCCCCCAAAAATAGTGAAAAATAAAAAAGACTCACCATCCCCGTCCAAATCTGTCTCTGTAGACCGAAACCGCGAATCCGAACATGGATCTGCTCTCGGCCCTATAAACCGCGTAATGTTTGGTCTCCACATTGAACGCCTCGGAGAAGTTGTTCGGCGATTCGACGAGGAATATCAAGCCGATTATACCCAGTATAAAATTCGTGATCCACATATTCGCACGTCTTTCCATTATTTCTCACACACTCGTGCAATCGTCCCGATCCACTGTTCACGCGCGATCGAAATCGAAGGGTGGTTTTAGGGTGCCGGTAGCGATGCGAGCACGGACGACATGTGGCTAGCACGAGACTCTCGAGACACTGTACGCGAGAGAAACACAAACGGACGACGATGCACAACAGACGACAGGAATAAAATAAGAGGAGGCAAAGAGTCGTAGACGTATGCTTGACGGACGGTCGCGGACAGACTGAGTTGAAGTCCGTTCTTTCGGTTACTCTTCGCTCTCTTGAGTCACGGGGGCTGCAACTCCCACCCACAGCACGCGCTTCCGAACTTGCGCTCCGCTTCGCTCTGCTTCGCTCGGCACGAGTCAGCTCTGAGGCACCGTATACACTATGATAGTTACTGGTACTAGTAGCTTCAGATCGTCGAATTTTTGTTTCTTTACCTGTGCCGTGTCTGTTGGAAAAAGAAGGCAATGGAAAGAAATCATTTTTCCAATGACAGACCTGGTACAGTTACTGTGTTAGCAACTAAACTAGTAATTGGTGTTAGCCTTGCAACTAGGTAGTTGAATTTTTGTGCTTCTACATTTGATTGTGTCAAGTTTGTCGTTGGAAGAAGAAGCCAAAGGAGAGAAATCATTTTCTCTTTCTAATGATAGACTTGTTACAGTTACTGTTAGCAACTAAACTGGTAATTGGTGCTGGTAACCTTGCCACTAGGTAGTCGAATTTTTGTGTTTCTACATTTGTTTGTATCAAGTTTGTCGTTGGAAAAAGAAGGCAATGGAAAGAAATCATTTTTCCAATGACAGACCTGGTACAGTTACTGTGTTAGCAACTGAACTGGTAATTGGTGCTGGTAACCTTGCCACTAGGTAGTCGAATTTTTGTGTTTCTACATTTGATTGTATCAAGTTTGTCGTTGGAAGAAGAAGGCAAAGGAAAGAAATCATTTTCTCTTTCTAATGATAGACTTGTTACAGTTACTGTTAGCAACTAAACTGGTAATTGGTGCTGGTAACCTTGCCACTAGGTAGTCGAATTTTTGTGTTTCTACATTTGATTGTGTCAAGTTTGTCGTTGGAAGAAGAAGGCAAAGGAAAGAAATCATTTTCTCTTTCTAATGATAGACTTGTTACAGTTACTGTTAGCAACTAAACTGGTAATTGGTGCTGGTAACTTTTCCACTAGGTAGTCGAATTTTTGTGTTTCTACATTTGATTGTATCAAGTTTGTCGTTGGAAAAAGGAGGCAAAGGAAAGAAATCATTCTCTCTTTCCAACGAGAGTTACTATCCTAGTAACTAAACTAGTGACTGGTGTTAGCCTTGCAAGTAGGTACATGAATTTTGGTGTTTCTTTGTCTGTACCAGGTCTGTTGGAAAAGGAAGGCAAGAAATCATTTTCACAAAAGAAACGCAAAAATTTGACTACCTACTGATAAGGCTACTAGATTTATCACACTACCAAGTATTGGCACAGTATAGACCAATTTTTATCCTGCCATTTTTGCTATGATCATCCATCTGGCTGCTTTCCAGGATGAAGGGATAAGGAGAAGGGCAATATCGTAGCAAAATTGCAAGGAAGATTGATCGGTTGGTTATTTGAATTTATGGACGTCGACTGCTGTGGTTACTAGTTCCATTTACTTGCATATTAATATTTCATGAGTTAGGGTAATATGAAGTTAAATTAAATGAAATATGAGAAAAATATCTATATATATAAATTTGAATTCAATTTTACATACGTCGTGTCATCACGGTGGTTGTGACATGGTGTCATGACATGGTTTCAGACAATTTTTATCAAATCTGAAGGATTTTGTTACCACAAAAATCACACTTAACTACATATTCACGTGCATTATGGCAGAATAATTTTTAATATAATAATCATTACAAAAAGTAAATCTGATTAATATCTCTTGAAAAATGTAACAGGCAATTTCTACGAATATCTTATTCTCTTTTAAGCGATATTTATTTTTACTCTTACAAGACGGGTAAATCGGCTAGTTTAAACTTATCTTGAATATTTAATTATGTTCTGCTACATAATGGAAGAAAGTTACTTATGAGCGTTAGGTCTGATTCTCTAAACCCATTAAAATACACTATTAAAATATTAACGATTTAACGCTACTCGCTATTGTTTGTATTCTTATTATGAAACAATACAGAAAAAACAAATCATTTCTCTAATTTGTAATAACGATATAAGGACATACCAACGGCGCCATCCAGCGTTAAATGGTAAAACTAACGAAGCAGAAAATTACTTTGGAATAATATGTAATTAAACAAAAATTTAGTTCCGATTCATACGTAAAATTTATTAAAAGTAGTCAATTTCAATAATCACAACAATAAATAAAGTAGTAAATAATTATAAAAATAAAAATTGTATCGAAATGAAGTTTGACAATAATAGTTAACAAATATTTTGCATATATCTTTGTCTAAAAGTTATAAAATTAATTAATTGTAATAGATGTAGCAATGATTGAAGTAATAATTAACTGCAAAATTGACAATTGTAATAACTTAACTTTAAGATAACAATTATCAGCTATTTTGCAACATTCGCACGAGGAAAAAGAATAGAAATAAGTGTTAATAATTATAACAATTTAGTCAACAAATAATTGCAAAAGTTAAAAATTATAATAAAATAAATTTTCATGTAGTAATTAACAAATATTTTGTAACATATCCACACGAAAAATTTACAAAACTGACAAATTTTGACAAATATAACAACAATTTTGCAATAAACAATTAAAATAATAAAAATTCACAAGAAAATAAATTACAACATCACAATACACAAGTATAATATAACATATTCTTCAGAAAAAATTACAAAAAAATTAAACTCTAGCACACAAAAACAACAAATTTGTTATAAACAATTGAAAAATTAAAAACCATAATGAAATAAATTATAATATCACAGTACAAATGTAATATAACGTACTCGTCAGAAAAACTTACAAAAACAGTAAACTGTAGAACACAAACAAAAAACAGAATTGTTATAAACAGTTGAAAAATTCAAAATTATAATATAGCAAATCAATATGAAATAATTGCAGTATCGGCTCACCATACTTGCACGGTATTGGTGGAATATTTGTTACATGATTGGTTATCAAGAATCGCCTATCATCTGTTCGTACTTGCAAAGTCAAACGAGCTCAGTCTTACTGAAGGTGTCAAGGAGCTCGGATCGACTTTGACAACACATACCGGTACGAGTCAACGATTCGATTATTGAATTGTGTGCTCATCTCAGTGTTACCTAGTGTACTAGTGCAAGTGTTTAGTGTGTTTTATCGACTTTTTATGGATAAATACGGGGGTGTATTAAGTCGATTTATGGTGTGGTTCCCCATGTGTCAAAGTGTTTATTAAAGTGTTACTACATGTGATTGTGCATACATACTGGAACATATTAGTGTGTTTTATGGTGTGATTATTTATGGTTTTTGGCATAATGCAAGTGTTTTAGTGTGGTTTATGGTGGGGGTGCCCATGTGTTTTGACATACTAGTGCAAGTGTTTTAGTGTGATTTATGGTGGGGGTACATATGTGTTTTGACATACTACTGCAAGTGATTTCGTGTGATTTATGGTGTGGTTACCTACGTGTTTTGACATACTACTGCAAGTGTTTTAGTGTGGTATATGGTGTAGTTACCTATGTGTTTTGACATACTACTGCAAGTGTTTCACTGTGGTATATGGTGTAGTTATCTATGTGTTTTGACATACTACTGCAAGTGTCTCAGTGTGGTATATGGTGTAATTATCTATGTGTTTTGACATATTTCTACAAGAGTTTCAATATGGTTTATGGTGTAGTTATCAATGTATTTATGCACACATTTGCAACCGTTTACTGTGTTTTATAAAATAGTTACCCAAGTATTGTAACGTACCTTTTCAAATATTTTAACTTGTTTTACGGTGTGGTACAGTGTGGTTAAATTATCAACTTCTGGTGTAGTTATGTCTACGTATTTTTGCATGCTTATTTTTGTATCTCTGTTACATTTCCCCATTTGCAAAGTTATAAAAACTTGTTAACTGCATGTTTGCATGAAATTTGAATACGTTCAAAAAGAATATACTCGAAATGCGAAACAACAGTTTATTTATCGTTGTGTTACTCTTCTGTTTACAGAAGGCCACGTACTGATGGACAAATGGACAAACTGACGGACAAACCATTGGATCCTGATCGTACCAAAGCAGCCGATAATGGGCCAATTCCTGAGATGTGCTGACTGTCAGATGAGTGCAGTGGTGAGAATCAGCGATCGGTGAGTCGCATGGTTTACGGTTCCTCCGGTTCCCATCATGTCGTAGGACGAATGGTCCGAAACGACACGGGAACTGGTTGTATTTTTATTGTTTGAAGCGAGCATAGTGACCACGACTGTACGATCGTGCAATATTCGTACAAACTGTTTATTTTATTTATTAGATCAGGTTAGGGTTTTCTTGTACATCGCGTTTTAACTTTCTTACGAATTAAAATTAATACATAGAAGTCGGATGACCCTCCGATTTCGTGCTAGTTCAATTATCGAGTCACTTTCAATTTTTACGAACGCGTGAACTCTTTTTAAATATACATATGTACAAGAAAGTTTCGCGAGAAACAGATTTCGATATCAAAGTTAATTATCATGAATGTTCTTAGTCATTTAGTAAATTTACTTTGATATTAGAAATCTGTTAAAAATGAAACGATCGATATACTTAGATTTTTGCAAAGTGTTCCTCCATTTTTTTATTTTGAAATATAGAGTTCATTTTCTGGAGACACTTTATTAGCATGTTATTAATCATGTTTCTTAGCTCAGGATTTTCAGCACACATGAAGAAAACTGGTAGGTGAAAATATTGTTGGCCGTGTTCATTTTTATGCTCTAAACTCATACGCGTGCTTAGATGCTACTCGCATGAGTTAGGGCAGGTGGACACGGTTTAGTTTTAAGATGTTTTGGCGATCGACAATTTGACAGTGAATTATACGACACAAGTTACACGTGTGTGTGTGTGGTTAGGTCGTGGACCTTGTGTCGTTTAAAAACCACATCAATTTTTTATAAAAACAATTTTGCAAAATTCTATTGAAAGATACAAAATGAATAAGATTAGATTACAAAATTATAAAAGTTGAGTTAGAATCAGTAAATGGCATGCACATATTACATTGAATATTCGAAAGAATTAGAAAATGAAATATGTAAATGTTCAATTAATATTCACTGTCGATTGTCGGTCGATTTCAGCAAAAAAGGTATGAACTTAGAGTGTGAATGTTGTATTGAACTCGGGTGACGGAGACGTCCCGGGACGTACTCCCTAGGAGTAGGCTTTTTTGCACCCGGGTGGAGTGTGTGAGAATCGTGGAGTGTGTTTTTGTGAGAATGGACTTTGCAATTCTTTAAATATAGCGATAGGCAGGCAGGTAGCTTACTTCTGGTGTGATTGAGTTAGTTTTAAGTAGGTAGGGCCAGAGCAAGCTTTCATGTTTCTCTGTCCTCCGGTAAAACACACGTGAGATGCTTGCATCTGGGGGGTTAAACACGAAAAATCGAGAAGAGAAAATCTAAATTTGAATTTATTCTATTTAATATTCTCTTGAACTCGATTGTTCGTAAGGCCAGGCCTTTTAGTTTGTAAGTCGCAGTCGTGGTTCTAGACCCGATTGCAAAAATGAAGTATACAGTGAAGTGAAGTGAAGTGAAGTGCAGTGAAATAAAATATTCTGCTCGGACATTCTTGTACGGACAGCGCATTCTAAGAATCGCTGGTCGTACCTTTTGCTTTCGAGAATTGTTTTTCCTTTTTAAATAAAGAATTTTTCTGATGTTACATAAAATTTCGATTTCGTTGTTAGCGATCGAAATAAATGGATAGTAGTTCAATTTTATTTTTATAAAACTGTCTGCTATCTGTTTGTGGAGATTGATTGATAACGAGATTGAGAGTTTATTTAATTTATATAAATGCTAAGAATGTCCGAGTTACCGTAAAATTTCGCGAGTGATTTTTGTGAGGCTGTGCCGAAGAAAGAAGAGGCTATATGCCGAAGAGCCCCGGCAAAATTTGCCAAACAAGAGGGGAACTATCAATGGCTGTCCATCTTAGGATGGAGAGTCATTTTGTCACTATGCTCGCTATTATTTTTTTGTATTTTATATGTGTTTTTTTCAACGGTACGTAAAGTATCGTCAAACGCGTTTTGCTCGAATTTCGGCGAGCACACGATCGGTTCGTGATTTTATTTCGAATTTTCAGGTCTTTTTATTGCATTTTCTATTTTTTGAAAGTTTCACAATTTTCTGTGTTAACAAAGTTTTGTATGTTTCAGCATTTCAGTTTTGGTAAGTTATTATGTTGTTCTCTCTTCTCAAATCCGCAATTGTCATTGCGTTTTGTATTTTTCGAATGTTCTGTATGAAATAAAATAAAAATTTACTCCTCCTCCCACAATTTTCTATGTTAATAAAGTTTTGTATGTTTCAGCATTTCATTTTTGGTAAGTTATTATGTTGTTTTCTCTTTTCGAATTTGCAATGTTCATTGCGTTTTCTATGAAATAAAGAAAAATTTCACACCTGTTCCCACAATTTTCTATGTTAATAAAGTTTTTTATGTTTTAGAATCTGATTTTTGGGAAGGTATTACATTGTTCTCTTTTCTCAAATCCGCAATTGTCATTGCGTTTTGTACTTTTCGAAAATTTTGTATGAAATAAAATAAAATTTTACTCCGCCTCCCACAATTTTCTATGTTAATAAAATTTTGTATGTTTTAGAATCTGATTTTTGGTAAGTTCTTATATTGTTCTCTCTTCTCAAATCCGCAATTTTCATTGCGTTTTCTGTGTTTCAAAAGTTTTATTAAAAATAAAGTATAATTCTACTCCTTTTCCTACAACTTCCTATGTTAATAAGATTTGGTATGTTTCAGGATTTGATATTTGGTAAGTTATATTTAATGCGTTGATTTTACATTGATTCCGAGCTTGTGGGAGGAAGGGTGGGCTCGGGCGCAAGTTTTTCGTCACGATACGTGGCGAAAAGCTTGCGCAAATTGTAAGTGCCTTTTGTTCTAACTTGCACTCATTTTCGTGACAATTTTTTAACTTTTTACATATTAGATTGTAGTAATAGCATGTCATTTTTCTGTCAATTGATCTAAACTTAAGAGAAAGTTCTTCCAACTTTCTACCCTGTCCCCCAATTTTTTTTTTTTTTACAACGTTTTAAATTATACGAGTGCAATTTTAGAACAAAAGGTACATGTACATATGTTGTAGTATGCGTGAATGTGTGAATGGTATGTATCCTGTATACTGTACTCACATTCGCATCGCGGGATCATAGGCTCTCTAAAACTTTATCTGATTTTATTTCTAGCTTCGAAGTTTTCAAGTCTCTTTCCTATTTTATTTCTTCCTCTATATTATTTTATTATTTGATTGATTTTTAATACGCGTTGTACTTTCATTTCAGGCGTGAATTTTATTTCGAGTTTCCAGGTTTTTGGATCTCTTCCAGATTTTAATTCGGTTTTGAAGTTTTCAAGATTTTATTTCGGATTCCAGGTTTTCAAAATCTTATCGTGATTTTATTTCGAGTTATAGTTTCTGAATTTTCTCGTGGTCTTATTTGGGATTTGAGGTTTTCAAAACCTTATCGTGATCTTACTTTGAGTTTCGAGGCTTTCAAACTTGGTGATTTCGCTTTTCTAAAAGTTTTGTTTCGAATAAAGAAAGATTTCATTCATTCTTCTCCAATTTCCTACCTTAATCACATTTTTATGTTTCAGGTTTTTATTTCAAGTAAGTAATGAAATATTTCATGCTTATCTTAATTACATTTGTATGTTTCAGGTTTTGATTTCAAGTAAGTAATTAAATGTTTCATACTTGTCTTAATTACATTTGTATGTTTCAGGTATTATTTTTAAGTAAGTAATTGAATGTTTCATATTTGTCTTAATTACACTTGTACGTTTCAGGTTTTGATTTCAAGTAAGTAATTCAATATTTCATATTTGTCTTAATTACATTTGTATGTTTCAGGTTTTGATTTTAAGTAAGTAATTCAATCATTCATATTTGTCTTAATTAAACATGCATTTTTCAGGTTTTGATTTTAAGTAAGTAATTCAATTATTCATATTTGTCTTAATTACACTTGTACGTTTCAGGTTTTGATTTCAAGTAAGTAATTCAATAATTCATATTTGTCTTAATTATATTTGTATGTTTCAGGTTTTGATTTCAAGTAAGTAATTCAATTATTTATATTTGTCTTAATTAAACATGCATTTTTCAGGTTTTTATTTTAAGTAAGTAATTCAATCATTCATATTTGTCTTAATTAAACATGCATTTTTCAGGTTTTGATTTTAAGTAAGTAATTCAATTATTCATATTTGTCTTAATTACATTTGTATGTTTCAGGTTTTGATTTTAAGTAAGTAATTCAGTAATTCATATTTGTCTTAATTACATTTGTATGTTTCAGGTTTTGATTTTAAGTAAGTAATTCAAAAGTTCATATTTGTCTTAATTATACATTCATTTTTCAGGTTTTGATTTCAAGTAAGTAATTTAATATTTCATATTTGTCTTAATTACATTTGTATGTTTCAGGTTTTGATTTTAAGTAAGTAATTGAATCTTTCACAAATGTATTGTTATTTTATGTGCGTATTTTTATCGAGTCGACTCGAGTTTTATTGTACCTTTTTCCGAATTTTTCATCCTCTTCTTCTTTTGCCTATTGTTTTTTTATTATTACAGCATAGGTAATCATCGAGGACTATCACATAGAGATTTCACCGATGGATGCGCTAATTTTAAGTTAATTTTAAGTTGCGTATAAGATATTGTAACATATTGTAGTATGGACGAATGCATGTATGAAATGCGTATATACGAAACTTGAAGATATCATCGAGGGATCATCGAGGGATGCGTGCGTTAGTTTTAAGTTAGTTGTACATGTATGCTCGTGGGAGGGCGGGTGGGTCATTGTAAGTGCCTCTTGTTCTAACTTGCACTCATTTTCACAATTGGTGAACTTTTTACGCGTTAGATTGTAGTATAACCAGTTATTTTTTGTCAATTGGTCCGAGCCTAAGTGGATCATTGGGGGTACATAATGCAGTGAACACGCGGCAGTGGTGAGCTGCGAATGCTGGTGTAGCGCCAGGGACACATCTCTGCGAGGCATTTTGATTGATGGTCCATCTCGATCTGCCGCTTCACGGCGTGGGTATCCTCTCTGCTGTCAGACTCCCTTTCAACGGGAGCGGGGAGAAATGGGAAACCCTTCGCGGATGTGTCACTCGTTCTTACCAGTATTCTTGGTTCATTTCTGTCTCGTGGTTCACGTAAGCCACGATGCGACTACCCTTTGACCCATGAGGGTGAGGTTCACTTGGTGGAAAATACTGACCCACCTTCTTTGCGAAAGTTCTTCTAACTTTCTTTCTTCTTTGCGAAAGTTCTTCTAACTTTCTTTCCTTCTTTGCGAAAGTTCTTCTAACTTTCTTTCTTTCTAGTAGAAAGTTCTTCTAACTTTCTTCCCTTACCCCTTGCTTTTTTACCTCGTTATAGATTATTCGAATGCAAGCTTAGAATAAGAGGTACGCGTGCGGCGTTTAGAATAAGTATGTTAAGCGTGTGTGTATGCGATTGCTGTTTTAAATTGCACTCATTTTAATTATCAAACTTTTTCCGCGTTAGATTATAGTATTAGTTCCCTTCCTCTCTCGTTTAGCTTTTCATTTTATACAATGCGAGTGCAATTTTAGAACAGAGTGTGCATGTGGGATCCCACGAAATTAGTATTAAGTTTATAAGTGAGTTCGCGTGAACGCTTACAATTCTAACTTGCACCCATTTTCACAATAAGTGAAATTTTTGCGCGTTAGAGTGTAGTGTTAATCGGTAATTCTCTGTCGATTGGTCCAGACCTAAGTGGATCATTTGGGGTTGGTAGCGCTGTGAACACGCGGCAGGCTTGGGCTGCGAATGCTGGTGTAGCGCCAGGGACACATCTCTGCGAGGCATTTTGATTGATGGTCCATCTCGATCTGCCGCTTCACGGCGTGGGTATCCTCTCTGCTGTCAGACTCCCTTTCAACGGGAGCGGGGAGAAATGGGAAACCCTTCGCGGATGTGTCACTCGTTCTTGCCAGTGTTTTCGGTTCAAATCGGTCTCGTGGTTCACGTAAGTCACTATTTGACTACCATATGACCCATGAAGGCGAGGTTCACTTGATAGAGAATGCTGGTCCACCCTTTTGCGAAAGTTCTTCTAACTTTCTTTTCTTCTAGTAGAAAGTTCTTCTAACTTTCTTTTTTTTTTAGTAGAAAGTTCTTCTAACTTTCTTTTTCTTTTAGTAGAAAGTTCTTCTAACTTTCTTTTTCTTTTAGTAGAAAGTTCTTCTAACTTTCTTTCCTTCTCCCTTTGCTTTTTGTACCGTTTTTAGATAACACGGGTGTAATCTTAGAATGCAAGCGCGTCAAATTGTATGGTGTGCCTGTATATATTAGTTTTAAGGAACTTGTGCGTGCGTGCGATACAAGTCCTTTGCTATATTATAGTAAAGGACTTGTATATTTTCGCGAGCTTACGGGCTAAGTAGAGTTAGAACTCATTTATCCTTCCGATAAATGAGCTATTTGCAAATGGTGGGTGGTTGGGATTTGGAGTTAGGGTGGGTCACTGTCGTAGCCACCTCCACGTGGTGTGACCTGGTAATCGATATCGTTTTCTAAATACTTTTCATGAAATGAACTTTAGAAAACGATATCGAGCTAAGAGCTACGAATTACTATTAAATTATAATTGCATTTATTCCACATTTTCTTTTACGAAAATGTTTTGGACTGAAGATATGTGCTCATGTGTACGCATCGATCAAGTAAGTAAGTTCTGCATTTATCTAAATCTACAAGATTAACAAATCTTAGAATAAAAAGCGAAACTTCAGAAAACTATCATACTTCGATTCTGTCTAAATTTTGCAAAAGGAAATATCTGTGAGAACAATTTTTGGCGACTCGAATGATAAATTTTTAACACTCAAATTTTATTCCCTATATTACCGACGAGATACAGTATAGTGTTCGAACTGTTCTGAATATGTAATCCGCATTTTCGGATCCACGGAATATATTGCAAATAGCATAGAATCAATATTAATAAATATATAGCATATTAATCGATGAAATCAATATTAATTGAATTTTTAGGAAAATTCAATTTTTGGAACTAGTCGCGCCATCTCTCCGGCGAACAGGGTGAACTACACACTTTTGAAACTCTATTTTAATTAGTTCCCATCCTCCACCGCTAGATGGCACACATAAGACATGAACCCTTAGGATAATTAGTATTATTCTAAAAATGATTAAAAATTTACAATAGTTTCATAAAGTCAAAACGATTCGAAATTAATCTTACATTCCGATGTAATTCGATTCATATTATAGTCAATTAAGCTAATAAAATCAACTATATTAATTGAATTGAATCAAAAACAATACCCGTGGCGCCATCTAGCGGTGGAATGTGGAACTAGTGAAACTGCCGTTTCAAAAGTGTGTAGTTCACCCTGTTCGCCGGAGAGATGGCGCCACCAGTTAATAATAATTATAATTCCTAATTTTGTTAATTAAAAGGCTAGGTCAATTAATGATACTATTACTAGTATTCCTTATGGACTTCAAGACACTTTTTAAGTCATGGTATAGCACTAAAGTCATTTATTTTTGTGAAAAATGTAATTTTCTGTTTGGCTAGTTCCAATGTTCATTGCTAGATGACGACAGCAGCACCATTTTAAGTATTCGCATTGATGTAAAATAAAAAATCAGACAGAAATGCCACTTGCGCATAATTTGCAACATACTTAATTAGTTATTTAGAATGAAATATGATTTTCCTACTTTCTTTCATATTAAGTAGTTGTAACATTTTTTTAAAGAAAGAAACTAATAAGAATTATTGTAATCAACCCTTGTATCACAAACGTTAGTGTCACCATAAAATCAAGAAAAATAATGTCAATCATCAAAAATTATTTTCAAAAGTCCTGCAATTAATTATAAATTATATCTCATGTAACTGATTGAAATAATCTATCTTACAAGTGGAACACATAATTGTACTTTACATCATTCATTTGTTGCATGACTACTTTTATTAAAAAGCACCTTCATTTTTGAAGCTCCCATAAGCAACAAGAATAATTGAAAATAACAATAATAAAAATTAGTACAAGTAATAAAAATAATACAATATAACAATAATACTAATAATGCAGTATAACATTAATTTTATAAAATAACAGTAGTATGAAAGTAACAGTAATAATTGTTTATATATCACAAATTTATTTCAAGTAAAATTGAATAAAAATAAAATAGCACAACATTATTTTATGTTGCATATTTACAACAGAATACAGTAAAGTGTTAGACAGCCTAAACGTACAAAGCATTTTAATATTTCACAAAGTAACATCCGTAGAACTTATAGTTCGTAGAAATTAATCAAATATTCATTCGCCGTTCTATTCAAAGAGGAAGTGGATGATTTATTATGAAAGTAATAAAGCAGACGCGCGTTCGCGAGTAGAATAAGCCGAATTTCTAGATTTCATTTCGTCTCATCCACTGGCAAATAGAATGATTGGGTGTGCACGAGATGAGAATATGAATCAGGATACGTTTCCATTATTTGCAAACTAGATGCATGTCTATCCGTTCATATTGCAGATCTTGTACTAATCGAATATCCGAGTATCTACTCGAAGTACTGATTCTAACCTCAATTTCAAAACGCAATTGCGTTTAGAAATCTAAATTGTAGAATTTAATTAGAAGATTTGTTTCAAATACAAAATCTGTGTTACAGAACTTGACAATTTGTGGTCCAGAAAAATCTGTAATTTAGAATATGAATATCCATTAAATCCACAAATTTAGAAATTTCGAAAACTCGAAGATCCCAATCAAAAGACATCTGATCGCGTATCATACCAAAGTTTCATCAGAGTAAAAAGAAATCGACAGGAATAAAAATCACCTTTCTCCACAGAAGGATTCCCGTTTTTCTTACAGAATGGTTTAACGTCCGTGCAAAACGTCCGCTAATGGGACACGGGTCCCGGACACCTTAACGTACGCTCATCTCGAAATTTGTTAGCTCGCATTCCGAGTTATCTCCAGCTTCTTTCCAGCCAAACAGTATGGCACCTACTCTCGAAATCTCGTGGCGAGATTGCGATTCGCCACGGCAGAGCCTCCCTTCGCGAACGCGGTTGTTGCGCCAACAAAATACGCGAGCCCGCTGCCTGAACGAGAAAAGAAATCAGGACCAGTCCGGTCCTCGAGCGCATTGTTACGGCTAGAAACCTCTCGTATATATATAACCGACGAGTTTAACAGTACAATGCACCATAAATCAGCGATCATCGCGTATCCTCGCGAGGCCGATTCACGCGGAACGCGTGGGCGCGTTGCCGCACGCGCGACCCCAATCGCCGAATCGCATACCTTATCGCCGATTTTCCGTTCCTCAGGGCTTGTCCAGATTCTGATTTAACGCGCTTATCGAAAAACTGATGAGATGTCACGGTACAGCTTGTACAACGCGAACTTCTACCCTTTCGACAAAACGATCGACACATGAACTCTTTCTATTGAAACTGCTTTGATTTTAGAGAAAAGATAGTACATATTCCCGTGAATTAATCAAGAGAAGTTTCATTGTAAAATGGGAAGAATATTTTTTTCAAACTTGTGTTGCAATTTTAGAAGAAAATTCAATGATAATTTTAGTTAGACATAACATTCTTTTTATGGTTCTAGTCAGATATAATCGTTTTTCTTATATATATATTATCCCAGACACTTATATGTAATGTCCTCATTTAGTCAAATGAAGTGCAATTGTAAAATGTTATATAACAATGCTTCCATTATAAATATTATACATCTGCACACTTGTTCCCATCCCGATTATCATCTTTTACATTGAAGAAGTACAATAACTAAGCCTAAACACTTCAATTTATGTAGAGAAGTTTGCAAGTGACGCCAAAAAAACCAATATGGCGGCAGTACTAGTGAAAGCTGCGTGCGCATGAATCAGTATCAACAGCACAAACACATGAAGAATCAATATGTTTAATATTCCAATTTACTTCTAAATCCGTAAATATCTAACCACAAGAAATGTAACCATATTCACAAGCTATACAGAAATTAAAATGCAGAATCTTAATCGTCCATAAAACAATCTCAGTCGTTATTCGCGTATTCAAAAAACCCGTAATCGTCCATAAGTACTTATACGAAAGCCGATCCGAAAAGATATAAAAAGCAGTTTACGAACGAATAATTGCGAGCGGAATTAATTGAAGAGCACAGTGATCTCCATTTAAAAAAGAGAAACCACGGAAATTCGTGGTCTGATTGCGGAAAAAGGAGGCCTGGTGCGAGCTCGTGGGCGGATTTTTATGGTGGTTGATTGCTTGATTTATAATCTCGGACCGGCTTCTTGGAGGTAGGCCGCAATCATCAAGGGGTCGTCGCGACGTTCTGCTCGCTAATATCCGTGGATTTTTGCGTGGTTAGGTTGGGATGCTCTCGGCGATCAAACTTTGATTAAGGAGCGCCGCCATGTTGAATGATGCTGAATCGCGAACAAAAACTAGGGGACACTACCGTAAACACGCCTCCGTCGTTAAGGCAGGATCTTGAAATTTACTTCTTCGTTCTTCGACGATCTTCTTACCCCTACGACTGACCCTTTCGGCTAATCAGAGATCGTGGATTTTACGAGCGTCGATGAGATCGTTAAAGGTTCACCGAAATGGCTGCCTCCATTTTGCGGAGATTCCGCTCATCAGCGTCGAGGAAACTTCTGATGTAGCCACAGATAGTGTGTAATATTTAGAAATTTTGCAATCTTTCAACTTTGAGACCTTGCAATTTTTCAATTTTGGTGTCGTTTTTTAACTCTGCAACTATAACAAGTTTAAAATTTTGGGATATTGAAATTTTTCAACTTTTGAGACTATGCACCTTTGAAACTCCCAGTTAGTTTGACTATTAGTTTGGTTATTCATTTTCGAGAGTGGTACTATTTTATAGGTATGTCGTCAAACTGTTCCATATATAGTAACATTCTACCACACCGATTTTTGGACCCTTGGTTGACTAATCGTGAGCAGTGTGCATGTTAGGTCGGAATCGGGTTAACTGGAAATCTATCATTTTTTCGAGAGGCGTGTCGAAGCACGTTTAAGGTCAGAATCTATCGATCGAAGCTGTGGCGAGCGTGGACCACCGCTGAGAACACTGGCGAACAATCTGCCAGTCACCCTTCGGTGATCTTAGCACATTCATCAACTTCGTAGCCTCGTAGCCTCGACCTGCGACGAGGGTATGTACCTTACGGTGTATTTTAACCCCTTCGGGTCTCATTGTACCTTTTTCTTAGAAAATGTATGCAACTTATGCACGCTATGCTCCCAAACATTTGCTATCAAACAACAAATTCTACGAATCAAAATTTTGTTCATTTTATTTAATAATAAATAAATACATCAAAAATAACAAATAATTTTATACAAAGGTACATCTAGAATAATTCAAACTTCCATAATTACTACATGTTGTATTAAAAAAAAATTTGTGACAGTCGGACGCGAACTCGGGACTAAAGATTTGAAGATAAATAAATTCTTATTGCCCGTAATACGTAAGTTATGGAAAAGACAAGTTTGAAAAATTCGGCCGGAAGTACTAAAGGATGGTCTCATTGGTGGTCCAATATCATCGAGCGTCGCATCGAAGATCTTAATCGTTTATTTACGTCGATGAATGTACGCCCGTATCGAGCTGTCGTTTCATGCATTGTACTTGACTTCAGCCAAGAGCGGCGCTGCGAGACGCGTCACGACGTTACAAGTCGATTTTATTTCCTGTTCGTCGTCCCATTACATAATAACGCGCTGCCATCGGTTATCGCGATGGTAGATTATCGCGGATCGATAGACATCTACACCGACAACCGTTGCCTTTCTTCTTCTTCTTCTTCGGGACGTACCGAGCCGCGAGTGGTATCGTTTGGTCTCACCGCCATTGATCTCTTCTGCGGAACGCAACGTTTCCTCCATGTTGGTGTCAGGTGCATGGCTACGACAACCGTGACACAGGGAAAACCTTGGCAGCTGTAAACGTTTATGAACCAGTCGAGAACAGGGGGAACTAACAGCAAATTTTTGATTCATCGAAATTTGGGAATTTGGTTGGAGATGGGACAATTTTGGGATTTTGTGGATTTACAGGTTTTTGGGATTTGGGATATAGGGATTGGGGATATAGGAATTTGGGATATGGAAATTTGGGATGTAGGGATTTGGGTTATAGGGATTTGGGATGTAGGAATTGGGGATGTAGAGATTGGGGATATAGGGATTTCGGATATAGGAATTGGGAATGTAGAAATTGGAGATGTAGGAATTGGGGATGTAGGAATTGGGGATGTAGGGACTGGGGGTATAGGAATTCAGGACATAGGGATTCGGGATATAGGAATTGAGGATACAGGGATTTGAGACATAGGAATTTGGGACATAAGAAATTGGGACATAGGAATTCGAGATGTAGGGATTCGGGATATAGGGATTCGGCATGTAGAAATTCGGGACATAGGAATTTGGCACATACGAATTTGGGAGAGTAGGAATTCGCGACATAGGAATTCGAGATGTAGAGATTCGGGACATAGGAATTTGGCACATACGAATTTGGGAGAGTAGGAATTCGGGACATAGGAATTCGAGATGTAGAGATTCGGGACATAGGAATTTGGCACATACGAATTTGGGAGAGTAGGAATTCGGGACATAGGAATTCGAGATGTAGAGATTCGGGACATAGGAATTGGGCACATACGAATTTGGGAGAGTAGGAATTCGGGACATAGGAATTCGAGATGTAGAGATTCGGGACATAGGAATTTGGCACATACGAATTTGGGAGAGTAGGAATTCGCGACATAGGAATTCGAGATGTAGAGATTCGGGACATAGGAATTTGGCACATACGAATTTGGGAGAGTAGGAATTCGGGACATAGGAATTCGAGATGTAGAGAATCGGGACATAGGAATTGGGCACATACGAATTTGGGAGAGTAGGAATTCGGGACATAGGAATTCGAGATGTAGGGATTCGGGATATAGGGATTCGGCATGTAGAGATTCGGGACATACGGATTCGGGTAATAGGAATTCGGGAAAGTAGGAATTTGGCACATACGAATTTAGGAGAGTAGGAATTCGGGTCATAGGCACTCGAGATATAGGAATTCGGGAAAATAGGAATTTGGCACATACGAATTTGGGAGAGCAGAAATTCGGGACATAGGGACTCGACATATAGGAATTCGGGAAAGTAGGAATTAGACACATACGAATTTGGGAGAGTAATTCGGTAAAATAGGAATTGGGAATATAAAAATTTGTCACACAGCAATGCAGAACATAGACACCCTAATTTATCAAAATAAAAATGAAGAATGTCTCCACATGAAGATTCATAGTTAACATCCTACTAACTATAAAAAATGATCAGAATGTACAAATAACTTGCAAAGAAAAATGCAAAGCAGACTACCAAGGAACTATATCGATAACAACGAACAGAAAGCTGAATTCTAAAAAAATTCCGTTCTTCGGTTTATCGCGAGAAGTCCAGCGTGGCAATCAGGCTGATTTTTATTACCATCGGGACACAGAGTGGCATAAAACGTACACGTTGCCGCGATAACGAAATCCTCACCCTTTTCGGTGCACCCTAAAGTTTAGCGACCTCTAATGAACTGCTAGTCCGTTAGTTAGTCTAACTTGCCGCGTCTCTCTTTCTCTCGCCACGATTTCGTATACATGCCCGAGTGCGTGTACGTACGTGCATACATATGTACTTTGTTCCATTGGCACACAGAGAACGTTTCGAGCTCTCGAAACGCGGGAGCTGTACGTACACACGGACACAAATAAATCCTGTTAGCCTGGCGCGAGAGCTGAGCAAAGCCGAATTTTCCTGGCTCCGCATCTGTGAATATTTGCCCGTGGGTAGCGCGTTGCACGCCCTCTGCAACGTCTACGATTCGACATCGAAGCCGAAACAGAACGGTGCAAACATCATTTCTGTTCGCTCCTACTTTGGGAGTTGGAAATTTACATTTTTACGGGATTATGCTCTATTGGGGTAGCATGACCGGTCCTATGGGAGGATTAAGTCTAACCGTTACAACTGTAATAACAACTGCATCGAATGTTTCTGATGCGCTCAATCGATAGACATTTTATTGCGAAGAGCACTGTTAAGTGTGTGTAGAGGTTAGGGTAATATGGAACATCTAATAAACATATAGTGTAGATTCTGATCATTTCTGAAAATTATTAATTATCATAAATTAGGGCATTAACTACGAATCTTTATCTAAAGAAATCTTTCAGTTCGTTCTTGCTAAGGGTGTCTATATACTTATTCGTATTGGCTGTTTTTCAGAAAATTATTACATTCTGATCGTTTCTGAATACTACCAGTAAGCTTGATATTAAGTTTCATGGCTAACGAACTAATATGAACCCCCTTTAAAGTTTCACAGGATTAAGAGTTAATCCTCGAGTGAAGTACTCGTACGAGTTCATACGACCGCACAGAACAATTCGACAAAGGGGTGTCAAACGATTGAGAGTCACTCATTCTCTTGTTACTTGTTACGTAAGACACTGGATGTATCGTGGTGGTAACACATGTCGCATTCTGTGGTACATAGGGGTTGATCATCCCCTAAGAATATTCCTAGGAACAGTTCTAAGGAGCAGTGCAACTGTTTGATGCAATACTTTAGATAGAATCGTGATTTTAGTGCAATGTGAAGAGAATAATGAAAAATTAGGGATTAATGAGTACTGAATGAGTTAATTACTAAAACAACCCTATTTGCTCAAAAGTTTAATGTCATATTCTTAAGGTTTTCGTGATCAGTACACAAGATGAAGCTTTTTTGTTGAAATTGTACCCCTAGCAATTATATTTTGTACTTGTGTGAATTGCACAAACTTGTAAAACAAGTTATTTTCTTACAAAATTGTAGCTAACCTACCAATTGCTATATTTTTCAGTCGTGTGAATAAATTTGAAAAATCTGAACGAGAAATTGTCCTCAAAAAATGTAATAACCCTACGTACCACTACATTTTACTCGTAAAAAAAACTTGAAAGTCATAAGAAAATTACAAGAAACATAAGAAAAGGTGAAAGAAGAAATAAAATTTCCTTAAAAAGTTGCCACTTCATGACTTAAATATAAAATGATGCGCAATGCACTTATTAAAGCTCGCAATTAACCGCGGCCCATTAAATTTTCGCAAAGACCGCATCGTTAATTAAGATTATCTAAATAAATGAAATAAGGACGTCGGGCCGGTGATTTTCGAGCGAAGCGGAGGCTGAAATGGAAAAGCGAATTGGATGCAAATTAATGCAAATCATCGTGGCGGGACAATAATTATCGCGGTGGAAAAATGCCAGTCGATACGGTTGGTCGATCATGAATTTCCAGAGTGAATCTGAATAGTAGACGGGGGTTGGAAGGGCATCGTCGATCGAAAGACGAAGCAAGGGGCTGCGAATGGAAATAGCCATAGCGAACAACCCTCTTTTTAGCTTTCTTTTAGTCGTCGCGGCTAATTTGCGGCTACAAGGTTGGTTTGACAGGAAGGAAGGAAACGATCATGAATGACGGGAGTTTGCTGAAGATAAAGGAAGAAATAAACTCCTTCTTTCCTTGTGATTTGCATGCAATTTCCAATTCCGTCGACGATGCTCTTTGATGTTTTCTACCGATCGCTTCTTGATTAACGTTCCATTACCGTGTGTCCGACGTACCCTTTCTCCTTCGTTTTATGGGGTTCTATAAAAAATGTACCTGAGCAACACTTGTCAATGTGGATCGCAGGTGAACGGTGGGTAGTTCGAGTACTTGCACTATTTGGCGTTTTAAATTTTCTGATTTGAAATGGTGAGGTAATTTTGGAAATTGGGGAATTTGGGGAAGTGGAAATTTTGGAATTTGATGTGTGGGATGTTGGGAAATTGAGAATTTAGAGATTTGGGTATTTAGGAATTTAGGAATTTGAGAATTTGGGAATTTGAAATGTAGGAGTTTGAAAATTTGGAAATTTGGGGTTTTTAGTACTTGGGGATTTAGGAATTTGTAGCTTTAAGTATCTGGGGCTTTGGGGATTTGGAATTTTGAATATTTGGGGATTTAGGAACTTATGGTGTTGAGTATTTGAGGATTTAGCAATTTGTGGTTCTGAGTACTTGGGGGTGTAGAAATTTGCAGTTTTGAGAATTTGGAGTTTTAGGAATTTGTCTGTCTCCTACAAAGACAGAAGCGAGTACTGCAACGAATTTGTATTTTCCCCATTCGGAGAGTCGAATGAAGAGACGGGTCGTCCATTGTTTTTTGTGAGACTGCAAGAATAAAAGGGGGTAGGTGGACGAGTGCGTAGGTGCGTGGAAGCGTCGTATTCGGTAACAGGATTAAGGAAGGGTGGCTGTGTAGGGGTTGCTACACAGAAGGGTGCCGACAAGTGGACCGAATAATGTTGCACGGTACAGGGAGGTGCAAAGCCAGGACCCACTACAAATCCGAGATCGCAGGATATTTGTACAACTCGTGTCCTTATTCATTGTTCACCTAACTTTAATTCGCTATGGCTTACGTTCTACTATTCATGGGGTAGCCTTACTTTGAAACTGTACTACTCATTGTCACTCCTAATTTTAGTAAGATTTTATACAAATTTATAAAAATTTATACACATTTATACACATATGTATTTATGCACATTGTGTATTACTTATACACATGTGTATTTTTTAATGTAGTGTTTTAGGTACATACTTATAGTCATCTTTCAGCTGATAAAATTAATACATGCAATGACATGAGTCACCTATGTGGTTTACATATGTGCTTTAACTATTCAGGATCTACCAAATTATTTAAAAATTAAGGATTTTGTTAAATCCTTAACAAAGGGGATGTAGTAGTTCGATCGTTCTTTTCACTGCATTTGGCTCAATAAACTTCTCGTACAAGGTCATTATTTGTTGAATTTTTATAAATGAAAGCTTGATATGGTTCTTCTACGATCTTAACTTAAGGGAAACTTAACATGATAGACTTGTAATGTTCTCCAAAATATAATTATATAAAAATATTTTCAGTACAGTTTCCTCAGCTCTGTCACTTCGATCATCCTGTTCACTGTTCCCTCAGTTTACAAAATATTCTTGTATCTAGGACAATACATCACTAAAAGTACTACCCCAGTACATCCTTCAGACCATAATAGAATACAGAAAACGAAGTACTTGATATTAGAAAAAAGTTCACGTCCACGAAGACCCGAAACAATTGTATCCACAAAAGTACCAAATTCCCTCGAACGTACCCCATCTGAGCAAACAATGGCCCGTTTTCACAGTATCAACCCTTTCAACCGTCTCGATTATGGATATTACCCGACGAAAGTGTGGCTCGGAAAGAAAGGTGAGCATTTTCAATGAAAACAGACCGCCCAGACCTTTGAGCACACATGCGCCCTTCTCGCGCCAGTTATAATCATCGACCGGGAGAATTTGCTAACGGAATCGAGTCTCGTTGGCCCTTTGAGCGCAGCGTAACGCGATTCGCAAATCGACCGCCGTGCCGATGACTGAAATTATTGTTCCAGAAATTAGGGGTTTGCAGCCTTCTCCCCTCGATGACCCGCCTGCGCGGTATGTAGCCACCCAATCGACCAACGACGAACCGGGGGTGCATAATATTTAGCGAGTGCACCATATCTACCTGCATATGGATTTTCCCTCATTTCTCTTCGAGTTTCGCCAATTTAACACGTTCGACCGTTCCTTTCTTATCGTGCGATACCTTCGTGCCACGAAATCACTATGAAATACTTTTAACAATCCCAACGCTTGTTTTGATACCATGTATATTCCGAACACGCGCCGAATAGCGTCCCTGAGAAATTGTTTGGGATTTTAGGATTTGCGATTCCACGGAGATAAAACAGGGGAGAGATTCTGCGAAACTCGCACAGTCGACGTTATTCCGACGTGTGCTGCCTCTACAGGGCGTTTCAAAGTTGCATCAATTGTGTAAGCATCGAGTTTTGCACAGAATTTGAAAATTTAAGCATTTACAGAATTGAAAATTTGGAATTTAGAAACTGAGAAACTTGTGCATTTGATGATCTCAGAATATGATAACTTAAAAACATAAGAACTTTGACATTTCTTAATTTAACATAACAGTTTGATGATTTATGAACTTGAGAACCTAAAAGGTTACGAATTTCGAAATTTTTTAATCTGTCCTTGTAACTTGATTTCAGATTTTGAACATCAATATCAATGTAATAGTACCATTACAAATTTTGTACCGCAAATTTTCAGCACACAGTTCTTTTGAAGGGTCCTGTATAGGCGCGTATCGCAAGCAGAAGACAACGCGATACAGGAAGGGCCAGGAAGATCGAGGAGCACGGACGTAGAAGAATGAAATGATCGAGTTATGCCTGATTGCCGCTTGTTGTTCCAGCTCGATAAACCGGACCCGAGCTCGCCGAATTCACCTTGTTCTCCCCAATTTTACCAGTCCACCCTTCGCGGCGTAATCATCCTCCGCTGCAAGACTTTGTCCCGCTGTTCGGTGAGGGATTTCAGCCTTTTAAGTCGTCAGACCGGCGAACGTCTTCGAGTTTACGCCGTTATCGTCGCGAAATCGCGAAATCAGCGTTGGGATCTTTAACGCCTAATCGGATTCGCGACGATTACTCCGCCGGTGCTTGTACACGTCCCTTTGAGGATGATCAACGACGCGCGGACGGGAAACGCTTTGATGTTACACCAAGGCTTTTGAAGTTGCTGACTCCATCCGTGGATGATAATAAATATTTGTTGTCGAGTAGACGTCGGATATTCTGCGTGGAAACGGAACGTTCTAGTTTCTCGTCCGTAAAAGTTAAACAAAAGGTGCTCCTTTCGACGAGACGTTCTTCCTTTTGTCAAGGACCATTCTCTTTATTTCAACGACGACGGAGATGGCAGCGACCAGGACGAAGGAACATAAACGGATTAGGAGGGTCCTGCCGGATGACTAAGTTTTAGTCGGGCCAGCGTCGACGCCAAATCCAATTTGATCTTAACGTTAACTCGATCCCGCGTACGGTTACACGCTGAATTAAACGACGTTTGAGAACGGTGAGCTAAGGTCTCAAAAAGTACCCCCGCGGATATCGTGGACACGCACCAACAAGTGGAGCGCCAATTCCCCTCGTTTATCGATACCGGTAATGGTCAAGGTCAATATATCTCTCTTATGACCCTAACAGATCCATAGGGAAATGGAACATGATAGATATTCTTCAATGTCGGTTCAGCGGTTGGTTCGGTCTTGTCGCATTTCATTTGCTGTACTGGTCCAAATTCTACGGTCAATGACTATGGTAGATCACCACAGGTAGGTCAAATATGATATTCTTCAAGTCATACAAGGCTCTATCTAGTCGATACGACATAGTCTATTTGTCCTTATTGTCGATCGATTGCTCGTTCGCTAAACTAGTAAAAATTATATGGTACAATAAAGTCACGATTCTTTACATTTTAGTACATAAAACGTATGTTGCTTTTATGACCGTAGTACACCATAGTTGCAACATAGTAGAATGTTGATATTTTTCAAGCTATGTAAGGAGCGTTTCGCATAGTCGGTTCAGATGTACTCATTATCGTATGAATAAGCTAGTATCAATTTATAGTGAAATTATATAATAACCTTAATAAATTCATTGAAATTTAGTGCATAAAATGTTTATCTGTTAATAGCACACCTTTACAAGAAGTCGAAGCATGAATACCGATATTTTTCAAGAGTCGATACAATTTGTTCCCAGTCCAGTTCGGTCATCATTTTCACCTCGATTGTCCGACAGCCCCATTCAAATTACACCACGAAATTATTCCTCGAATAATAAACAAAAGCTCCTGGTTTCGAAAACGTGAGGATACAAACGAATCCCACGTTGTCCAGGAATCGCGAAGTTTCCCTTTAACAAGCTTTTTCCAAGTTTTTCGCGGAAGAGAACAAGGATTATTTGGCGGAAGCTGAACGCAGTAGGAGGAGGGCGCAACTGGGTCGGGGAAGAACCGAGCGAAACGGAGTTTGTTAGCAGCTCTCGCCTTTTTGTAGGTGCGCCGTTTGTCGACGACAGGGGTAAACTTTCCCGCAGTTTCACGGCGATTCGCGGGGCGTTACAGAGGCGGCTTGCAGCGGCGGACACGCCCAGCGTCGCGACGCTTTTATCGATCAACGACCGTACGCACACCAACGGCCATTTTACTTTTCCGCCGATGGATACGCGAAAACTCATCCGGCCTACCGCCGTTGTCCGGAGGGATTTCCCGTTTCGTGAAAACGCGTCGCGACGCTTACACTCTCCTCTCGAGCGAGACGCTTCTGACGGAAGTAACGCCGTACCGATTATGGCTCTGTCAGATATAGAACAGCCAGATAAAATCTTCAAAGCTACATGGAGGTGACGGAGCTGTAGGGAGTTATACAGATGTGGAGCTATAGAGATGTGGAGCTGACAGAGTTTTACGCGAAGGTGTACTGTGCACACGCTACAAGATGAGTTATCAGAATTCACAGAAGCAAGTATTCCTTGTTTTTCAATCTCATCGATGTGGATGATGTGACCAATTGTTACTCGAGTCGAAAATTAGTGTAGACTAAAGAATAAGTTTCATGTCAACCTTACAGAATGGCAAAGACGATGACAAAGATGAGTCTTGTGGTGGACACAAGATCATATGGAAACTATACTAATATTCACAGCTGTACATGAAGCACAATCGGTAGGATGACATGTTAACAGCCCCAATCAAAGTAGGTTATAAAACAACACTAAGTCATGGACCTCTGATCAGAAACAGTCCTAATCAAAATAGGTTATATAACGATACTAAGTATTATGTGATGTTATGGACCTCTGATCAGAAACGTTGCGAATGTCAGTAGCATGTGTGTTCAGCAATTACGTGCACATCTTCCGTCAAAACTTCCCACGGTGAATCGCAGAAAGCATCGATTAACCTTCTAATTAATGAAAGTTAAAGCGTAATCTTGGTTCCATTGATTCGTGCGGGCGTCGTTTTTCCCTTTTGGTTTTGCGCGAGTCGCCGACGAGGAGGATCGAACCGGTAGGTACGCGAAACCGGCTTATAGCCCCGTATATCTCTTTATAGGGCCTTATCATATTTATGGGAGTCGCTGGAAGCGTGCGACATGGAAACCGCATCTATCGGCGCGCATATTTTTAAATACCAATTCAACGAAGCGCGATTGCTTCTCCTCTTGAATCCCGTGCCGATCCCCGATACGCAACGGCTTCGTTATTTATTTTTCCCGCGTGCTCATCCCGATCCGACCAACGGAAAGAGAAGGAACAGCGACCGGGACTCTCCGCGAACGACTCAATCGGCAATGCACCGTAATCGGCCTGTCTCCGCTGATTTAATTGTCGCGACGGAGATTATTTCGCGAGCTTCGCCAATCGTTAGGCTACCTGTTAGGCTGCTGGTGTTCGCGCGTTTGTGTATGTAGATGCGCAACACTGTAATGTATCTAACGACTGTACTATTCGTGCGGGAGAACATGGATAGGTGCTTTTTACGGCCTCGCTTTAGCCACACGTTCAGGTTTGGATATAATTGTACGAGGTGGCTGGGTCGATTTTTGGCGAGGGTCTTTGATTAACAGCGAGAGGGCTGTTGCGAGATTTGGGAGAGAGGTGGAAATTTGGGATTTAGGGAATTTGGGAATTTGGAAATTAGGGATTTAGGGAATTTGGGAATTTGGAATTTGGGAATTTGGGACTTAGGACATTTGGAGAATTGGAGATTTGAAGATGTAAGGATTTAGGAATTTGGGGAATTTGGAGATGTGGGAAATTTGGATATTTGGGGATATGAGAATTTGGGAATTTGGGAATTAGGGAATTTGGAGATTTGGAGATTTGTAAATTTGGAGATTTGAGAACCTTAGAATTTGGTAATATAGGGATTTGAGAATTTAGAGATTTGAAAATTTAGGGGCTTCAAGGATTTGGAAATTTAAAGGAATATCTAGAGATTTTTTAATCCAGGGATTTTGTAGCCTAGGGAGATGTATGCTAGGGATTTAGGAATCTGAAGATTAAAAAATTTGATGATTTGGAGATATAAAAATTTATAAATTTGTGAATTAGAAAACTTTAGAATTTGATCATTCATGAATTCAGAAAATGAGTAAGTTTGAAAATTTATAAACTAGAAAATTTATAAATATCAGCGCTAATAGTTTCTGCATAACTCATCTTAAATTTATTTATATTCCCAATCGATGCATCAGAAAATGTCGTCGCATAGACATGCGTTGGCGCAAACATAAACGTGTAGAGGATCGTCCTACGCACAAAGGAGATCATCGCTAATCCGGAACATAGGCGAGCTCGAATACGACCGCAAGCCTAAGCGCGTTACAACGTACCTCATACTGCACACGTATCTCGTTTCGAATTCGTGGGATCCGTACGATTATACGTCTCGAGGTTAGGAACGCATGCATATACATGCGTGGTGTTTCCTATTCGCACGATTCTATGGGAACCGATCGTTTCCGCGGGGAGTTTAGGCGTCGAGACGTTTGTGGTCGATGATTCAGCTTGATCGAGAGCGACTCGGTGATAATGTTCGCGATAATTAGTCAAGAGAAACCGATAGGATCTCCCGGTGCCGTTATCCAACCGGCTTCGACGTTTATTCTTTTTCTCGTCGTCGACGGATTGACACTTTTCCACGTCGACTCTGACCAGTCACGCTCGAGGATCGCAAAAATCCTCGTAAAAGTCGCACGAACGATTATTATCGCTGATCGTTGTCCCCCATCACTGGATGAATAACGCCGTAATTAACAGAGATTAATTAAGATTCGTACCTTTGCCACCAATCAATTTTATATCGACTTCCTCGCGAATTTCGACTTTAATCATTACGATTTTTTAATTACTTCTATCTTACCGATCTAGTTTCGACATCTTCGGCCAATTAAATTATTCTTTTTCTATAATGTTAAGCAAAACGGAGGAGGATTATTTTGGATTTACGTGTATACACAAAGAATGTTAACTGCTTAATTACTGTATTAATTAAGGTTCATATACATGAACTTTTGTTATATTACTTTTGTGGCGTAGCTGATTCTAGGAGACACTTGACGTTTCTATTAAATATTAAACACATTCATATTCATATACAATATATTCATATAGTGATCATTCACAGTCGTCACATCAGTGAAATTGAGATGTCTTTTTTTGAACAGGCAATTGAGCTAAATGCACTTGTCTCTATGAACTCTGAGAGCTCATCTTGTGAATGCACTATAACCACAAGAGTAACGAAATTTTTATCTAATCCATAACGTAGATCATGCTTGTAAGTTGTGTCTATGACCTCCCAGAGTTCATCTTACGACGGATGCACTATAGACACCTAGAGATCTGATCGAGACATAACCAACTTTTTATCTAGCTCGTGTTACGCGTAGGTCGTGGTTGTAAGTGGGCACGCGGACCGGAATGAAACGCGGTGCTCGTTGATTCGAAAGAAATAATCGGATTAAAGGCTGAATACTGGCGCACGGGGTTCAGTTCATTGTGAAGGTTGACTCGAGAGGGATGAAACCCACGTAGCCACGCAGAATACGGGCGGTTCTCGCTTCCTTTTTCCTCGAACAATCGACGCCGAGCCTCTGTTCGAGGTCCGATCGAATTTGATTCTGGGGGACTGCCTGCCACGTGGCCCCTATTACATAATATTAGACCTACACCCCCTCGCATCCTCTTATTAGGACCTTCCAGACCCAGCGTTTTGCGACCACGACTTTCCTTCGCGATTCACTCGAGCCGATCCCACGCGGTCACTTCGAGTGTGATGCTAGCGATGTTCAATTCGATCAAATCGACTCGGTGGATCTCTTCAGGGTTACAGAGTATGAAATTTCAACTTGTTGAATAGCTTCCTTGGCAATTTAACAGGAACTTGTTATTCACATTAGATTTACAGAAGGAAAGACCGTTTAACAAATTTATTTTAGATTTCTTGTTCAACATTTCTTGTTTTATGGTCTTGAAGGTGTTGATTTTGATCGAGGTGAACAATTCTGTATATTAATTTATGATGTCGTTTGACTCCATTTTTAATTTTAAACTAAATGTGCATTTTGTACAGGTAGGTAGATCCTTTACACATTGTCCTATTTAAATCCACCTAGCTAATACCTTAGAGAATATCAGATGCAAGAAATATTTTAGACAAAATATGAATTCAGGTGAAAATTGTCTGGTCAAAATATCTTTCTTCTGCATGGACGTATATTTTCCTCCTAGACTATACTTTCTATTATTATTAACTAAAATTGAAGATTTATGAAACGTAGATTTTCTAACTCACTGCGTATAAACAGTGGCGCCACCCATTTAACCTAGTCCTATTCCTAATAACCTAACACGATACGTATCGCGAAGCATTCCTCACGAAAAGGAGACAGTCTATTGACCACCATAACGAAGAACACGAAAATCGTGGAAAATGTAAAAATGCAAATGAATTCCAGAAAGTTTCCACCCGACGTACCCCGTCCATTCACCAGGCATTTAACACGCTCGAGGATGTTCCAGACTCGCGGTTTCTCTCCAAACATTTCCCGAGCAATTTCCCGGTCTCACCTTCGGCATTATCATGATAAAAGTGTTTCCAAGGGAGTCCACTCCCATCGACGGGCATCCGAAAGTTCCGTGGGAGCCCGGGGCTCTATTGTCGCCGAGTCCCTGACGCGACCGTAAAAGAATAGAAATTCGAGAAAGCGAGCTGACATGTCACTCGCCCGCTGTGAAAACCCGCGAACCGTGTTAAACTTTCAATGCCGACGATCGATTTTTCGCTCCGAACATAAATTCCACGATGCAAATAAACCGTTTCGAGTTCGTTAGCCAGGCGTATCGTTAACGTCGCAATCGGATTGTCTGGGCGGACTCAAGGAATTGCCTCACCGCCGGAAATTTCGCGAGATATTTATGCACGCGGTATATACGAGGAGTTGCATCTGGTCTACGCTCGTGTACAGTCAACAGCAAATCTGCATTTCCTAGGGAATTAGGGTCGATGAGATACAAGGTCTTCACTCGTTAGGTTTTACAGATTTTTGGTGAACGTAGGTGTGGATTAAGAATTTAGGGACGTGGGAATTTTAGTCTAGATCGAAATTCTGGGGACTTGGGAACTTGGATGTGGATCAAGATTCTGGGGTTTGGATGTGAGCTAAGATTCTGGGGACATGCACATGTGGATCAACAATTTGGAGACATAGTTTATGGATATAAGGATTTGGAAATTTATTTGGTAATCTAGAGGATCTAAGAGCTTAGGAAATACAAAAATATAGAAATCTAGTACTCTCACAATCCAGAAACCTGAAGAATTTAAAGATATTCACAAATGTCATTGCAAAACTTCCAAATCCAAAAATTTGAAAACTGACGAATTAAAAAATTGACTAGTATACACAATTACACTTGTCCAAAGGGAACCTGTGTTGCATCCGAGTGTACAGTCCTGTAATTTCGAGATTTCCACTTTACAGCCGAGCAGAATGTGCGACGAGGACAGAAAACACGCGACAGCTTCCCCAAACGCGTTCTCCGTCTACGTCGCACTACCGGCTTCCTGCTCTGTGATCTCAGCCCGTCTGAGTTTCATCCCTCTTCAAGTTAGCTAACAGCAGGATCCTGCACAATGTAGTCGTGATTGCAAATCCGCTCGTTATCATCAAAACTGCGCCCAACCTAACGAAACCCACCCTCTCGTCGCGACCGAGCCCTCCTTCCTTCCTTCGTCTCCACCGTTCGACGACCTTCGTTTCGCCTTTGCCAGCTGTATCCTTCTGACGCGACAAACGCGACTTCACTCACTAAAGAAATTCTACGCTTTCGCGACATTTTTCTCCGACCCCGAACTCTTCGAAACTTCCTCCTCGACGTTTGCTAATTCAATCGCCAGCTTCTGCTCATCCGACAGAATTTCTATCGTAATTTGCTGAACTTTTGCAGAAAGATGGTAAACAGTGGAGGACACTGGTTATATTTCTTGCGAATTGTTCAAGAAAATTGTCGTATTTCTTGAGGATTGTAGGATAAGGTTAAAGGTTAGTAAGGGTTGGAACTGCATGAAATGAGGTTCAAGGATTGATATGAAGTGAAATATACGGAAAATATTGTAGGTGGAAGGTGGTTGTGTGCAATTAGGAACTAGGGAATTTTCAGATTTTACTCTTTACCACATTCTTAGATTTCTGTGTTTGATATGTTTGAAAGTATTTAAGTTTGTAAGTATCCATTTTGTAAAGTATTAAATTACAAGATTGTGAAGTTAACAAAATGTCAAGTTATCAAATTGTCGAATCCTCTAATTTTCAACTTCTCAAACACCCAAAACGTCAACTCCGCAAACTTCCAAATTCCACATCCCTTTCACAAAATAAAAATATTTCCCATACAACCACACACCTCCAAAGTGTCTTAAAACTCTCCCCATTATTAATGAATACTGAAATAAAATTCTCCCATATTTAGATCGCTTCAATAGAATAAAAGTTGCTGAACTTATAAAAACATTACCGACACTTACAAGAACCATTTCTAAGCATGACGCGTTCGTACGAACACGTTAAGGAAAGTCATAACATTCTCGCTCGATGACGAAATGACCTGTGCTATTGCAGGTGAGTAAGGATCACCGGCATCCGCTATCAAAACGGTTCCTTCATTCTACCTAGCATGATTCTCTTTCTCGAAGATCAATCATTCGATGGACCATTGATTTTGACGTTCCTGTGACCTCGTAGCGTACAATCGGTGCATTGTGTTTCAGTTTACCTTGGACCTTTCAACGGGACATTCAAGTCGAATCAAAATGCTATATCGGTTGAAAAGTATACCTGATGTTGCTCAAAATTTTACTATTCTTTATTTGTTATACTGACAATCGTATATGTTCACCTAACTGAATTGTGGGTTCAACCAGTACATTGTTTCATATAGCAGATATTGCAAGTCTTAATTGATCCACATTTAGTACAACAATTTGAAATAAATATTTTTTTAACTAAACCCGTGGTGTGACGTATATGATAACACAGTGAAGGAGACAATAATAGAAATTAATAATGAAGAAATAACTTCGAAAGAGTTCGTCAGACTTTTCAAGGAAAAGGTCTTGAGATTGCTATCTGGAGCAAAAATGCCTTCGAGGGTTAATACGAGAATCATAGTGCAGAGAGTGCAGAATATTCTTTACATTGTAAATACTCTAATATACAATCTATTCAAACACTCTAACATGCAATCTACTATATTTCAAATACTCCAACAGACAATCTGCTATAATCCCAATACCCTAACATGATAATCTACTATAATATACAATACTACACTATAATATACAATCCTAAATACTACACTTCCTTAAATTCCAAAATTCCCTGACAAAAGTTCGTCGAACCTGCCAACAAACAGGAAGATTGTTGATATTGCTGTCAGAATCGACTCGCACGTCGATTATACTTGGAAGAGAAAGAAGCATCGATTCTCGATGTTATCGATTAATGCCGGTGTCGTGGACGTCCCCTTCGGCAGAATCGGCACCATAGGAACCCCGTGGCTCCTTTTTCGAGGATTCTCCTCGTGTCCTCATGAGGTAGGACCTTTGTCCAGCCTCGGTCCCACCAGCGGAATAATTCGACTGCCATTTTTCTCGCTTTATGCCGGGTAAGCGTTACTAATGGCTCGTTCTCCGCCGATCGCAACGACCCTGTTCCTCCGATGCTCGTTCCTCGCCACGTAAACACGCTTCTGCCCTCCAATACACGCGTGTGCCCGCGAGCCGCTGCACGCGTGTCTACGAGTTTAATAAATTAAACCATACCGCCTGTATCGGGAACGTATAACGCGCATTTGTCTTCGGAACTTTAAAAATCGAGAGAATTTCTTCTTTTTTCTGCTTGCTCGATTTAACCCTTTCGGTAAAGGTTTCTTGAGGCTGAATCACATTAGTAACGTTACTAGGGTAGGAATATTAGTAGGTGTTAGTATGATTTGGGGTATATTATATTATTATGTTAGTATATAGTGTGGGGCATTCAGGGGACTGGGACACTTCGCTGGGCCACGGACAATTAGAAGTCATTTGGAGGTCATTTAGGGATGTTGGACATTCGGGGTATGTGATATTAAGAGTGTGGGACATTCAGGAGTCTGGGACACTTCGCTGGGACACTTCGCTAGGTCTCAAACAATTAGTGGTGTGGGTCATTTAGGGATGTTGAGCATTCGGGATATGGAATATTAGGAGTGTGGGGCATTCAGGTGTCCGGAGTGCTTCGCTAGGTCTCAGACAATTAGTGGTGTGGGTCATTTAGGAATATTGGGCATTCGGGATATTAGAAGTGTGGGACATTCAGGTGTCCAGAGCACTTCGCTAGGTCTCAGACAATTAGTAGTGTAGGTCATTTAGTGGTGTTGGACATTTGGTAGCATGGGGTAGTCAGGAGTGTAGGGTATTCAGGTGCATGGAGCACTTCGCTAAGTCTCAGACAATTAGTGATATGTGAGTCATTTAAGGATGTGGAGCACTTAGGGGTATTACGAGTGTACAGTACTTCGCTGATTCTCAAACAATTAATGGGTCCTTTAGGGATGTGGGGTATCCTAGAGTCTGAGGAAGACTTCGTTGGGTCTTGGACAGTTAGTGGAACTATTAGAGTTGTGGGGAATTCTAAATTTCGAAATTCCTAAGTTCTCAATTCCTCAAATCCCAAAATTCGAAAAATTCCGAGTGTGGAAAATTTGCTCCGGCGTCAGTGATACCCATAGAATTCCCCTAGCTTCCCCCCATTTTCGTCGATCCCTTTTCTCGGTGTCAGAGCATAATTCAAGAAACAGTGGATTTCACGGATGCGTGCACACGCGCGCACGGGGTAGCAATAAAAAGTGGTTGGATCGGGACCGAAAACCCGTTTGACAGTTTTCTCGGGGTCCCAAAACGAAAAATTCATATTCATCTTGGGCGTGGGCGTATACGGGTCGCTCTACTAGAGAACAGAAACCGGTGAACGTGTATTTTCGGGCTTGCCTCACACAAAGCCACCTTTCGTTGTGGCTCGGCTCGATAGAGAAAGATACAGAGTCGCGAGAAAAGGATAGCGGTGATAAAAGGCGTTAGTCCATTCTCGGATGACTTATGTGTCGGCGCAGCAGAAATACAAACAGGTGCTCGAACCCCCTCGAGAACCTAAACTCATCGAAAATAAAAAGGAAACGACGGAATATAAAATATATACCCACGCGTAAATATGCTGGGAGGGGATGTGGGGGTGAAGGGCTGCTAACCCGTAACTAAACGGACAACCGAGACTCATTTCTTGACCTTACTACGCCGATACTACTTTTCATTTTTAACTTTTCTTACTTGCAATTTTTCTATTATTCATCACCTATACATTTTCATCTTTGATGATCTATTGTACTTCATTATATTTTCTAATTGTATTATACTTTATACAGGGTGTTTCAATTTTATACCGCTGAATTAACACGACTATGTAACATCTCTTATTTTTTATAAGAAAACACATCCGGGGTAAAACCTGTAGATATTAACAAAATTTCTCGTTGCAGAAAAATACTCGAAAAAATGAGGAAATAGCCCGAACAATTTCACATACGGTTACGAAAAAGCAACAGCAACGAGACACTCGTAAACGCGAGAAAAAGAAAGGACGGAACCCGCAGAAACATCGAGCAAACGAAACGAGGAGGTCTGCGTAGCCGAAAAAGAAAGATCGACGAAAGTTACACGGAAACGCGTTCAAGAGCACAGGGAGAGTGGGGGATGATAGAATAAGAAAAGGATCGGCGAAACAAGGTATACATCGCAAGAAAATAGGAAGAACGGACCGCAAGAAGAACATCGTCTCACCCCGCAGAAATTCCGTTCGAGTGTGATTCGTTCTTGGCTAGGGAGAGACTTGCTCCCACCTATGTAACCCCCGGAAACCGTGGTTCTGGCGGCGCATACGAGCACGGAACATGGGCGTGGCCGAAATGGGCGGAGCCTGAATCTTGTTCCGAAAGGGTCTTCGTCCTGAAGAGCCTTCTTGTGCCAACTAGCGCCACCAACAACCCCGAGACAACTCTCGAGTCACGCAACACGATTCCCCACCAGAACGTTGGCTGGCCTTATAGCGCGACAATCCGTGTTCCTCTTTTAACGCACGAACACTACGACGACAGAGTGTGTACGGATCCACAGAGAAACGTTTTAGTAGGTGTGCGTGATCCCAGTCGACGATCGCGGCCGCGTGGTAGGGGCAGAATCGAGGATGCCAGTCTTCCCCGGGCCACGGATCCGGACAGGGTGTTTTCCGATCGTTTTCGATCTTACGCAACAACTTTTTTCACTCGGTCGATTTTCTTTCTGATCCAATTACTCGTGGACGCTGTTTCAAGACAACTCGTTCAACCATGTTACTCGATACAGTGTTGTGAACAACGTTGCTACCGGACCATCTCGTGCACACGTGTGACGGACTGATTCTTCTTTCGGCTGGTTCGTTATGGCAAACACTCGTGGTTAGGTGGTTACGAGGAGGAAAGATGAAGGTGAGTGTGATGGTAGTTTATGTGGATTTTTCGGATGTCTGTGGGTGGATCACGTTGTTGGAAACTTGACAGAGGAATTTTTATTCTGGATCGAATTGTTCAGTTGGAAAATTTATTAACAAGTTTTTAATATTTAAGATTCTGAATTCTCAAATTAACAAGCAACTCTCAATTTTTAAGTTTACAAAGTTGAAGTTCCACAATAGAAACATCTTCAAGTGTTCAAGTTTCCAAGTTATCAAATGACCAAATCCACAAATCTCCGATTTCCGTGCACTCCGAATTCTTAAATCTCCAATTCCCTAAATTTCCAAATTCCTGTGTCCCCAAATCCCTGAATTTCCAAATTCGTATAACCCCAAATCCCTAAATTCCCAAATTCCTATGTTCCCAATTCCCTAAATTTCCAAATTCCTGTGTCCCCAAATCCCTAAATTTCCAAATTCGTATAACCCCAAATCCCTAAATTCCTAAATTCCTGTTTCCAAATCCCTAAATATCGAAATTTGTATCTCCCCAAATTCCTGTATCCCTAAATTCTTACATCCCCAAATTCCTAAATAAATTTGTATTTCCCCAAATTCTGGTATCCCTAAATTCTTATATCCCCAATTTGTTAAACCCCCAAATTCCTACATCCCCAAATCCCTACCTCCAAATACTAAAATCCCTAGATCCCCAAACCCGCAAATTTCTAACTCCCTTACTGCAGCTCCAAATTTAAATTCCTAAATTTAGTATAGTAACATTAGTAACGTTATATTTAGTAAATATTTAGTGACGTTTGGCAAACGAATCGTATCAGATAATTTTTAATAAATGAATCATGTTAAGACAAATAATTCACGATACTTTACTATTTATCTGCAGTGAAAAAT
Organism: Megachile lagopoda; assembly: GCA_036983795.1. Taxonomy (NCBI): domain Eukaryota; kingdom Metazoa; phylum Arthropoda; class Insecta; order Hymenoptera; family Megachilidae; genus Megachile; species Megachile lagopoda. The sequence continues at coordinate 5,865,509 of CM072797.1, read as the reverse complement.
CAAACAAATGACGCGCTATTTTTGTCTATAATTTTACACGCTTCATTAACGATCGATCGATAAAACGTTCGATTATTTGCTGACGAAGATAGTGCGCTTTCGCGAAAATACACGAATTACGCACGAAGTGTGTAAACAGGTGTGATCTGTTTGCATCTTAAAAAAATGGAAAATATACGAGAATTTTTAGGTTATCTTGGTATTTTGTTGATGTATATTAAAAAATGTTCTTGTAGAAGGTCACATTCTCAGTTAATGAAGTACAAAAAACAAGAGTAACTCAAAAATTTTGACTGAACATGTTGTTACAATACACCAATCTCAGTTACTGATTCAAGTATAGTTGCATGTACATTATATCACAAAAATCTTACTTTATTATTTTCAATCATTTGAATCTATAATTTTAAGCTTTAGTGAAACAACATACACTATAACAGAATACTTGTAATGGTAAATCGCAACAAAGATTTTAATCATGAAAATAACTTGAAAGATTAACCTAGACAATAGTCTTGTAAAGGTCTGAATGGTGACAAAAATTTGAGGGGTTAATCGCAAGGTGCAAATGTTTCCGTCGAAATAAAAAAGAATGAAGAGTTCGAAGTGTAAGGACGGTCGGGATAATTTTGAAATATCACGAAAATTATTTACGATGGCCGGTGAAACGTATAAGGGCGATAAATCAGTCGGAATGGTGGTCGCTCGTGCCATTAAACGTCCATCCGTGTAGCCAAGTGACGAATCGGATGTATACGAGGAACTTCGGTATCCGGTAGTCGGCTGGTAAAGCCCGTTTGACCCCTTCACCCGTGCATTTCTTACTTTGTCAGCTCATCTCCGTCGCCCCCGAAGTGTTGACGAATAAAAAATGACTCCTATTATTCTTTCTTAACTACGCGTTGATTGCGTTCTTCGCGGCCGAGAGTCCACCTACGAGCACGTCGACACTTTGAAAAATTCCACCGTTCTTTCGACGGAAATTCGATTGTCTGCTTTAGGAATTCGAAAATTATACGAGGTTCGTTGTTTTGATTAAAATTTCACGGGAAGGTTATAGGGGTATAAATTCTGCGAGGGGTATAAATGTTCGGAGGTCCTCAATTAGAGGTTAGGGGTTCAATAGGTACTTATGACTTTCTTAGGAAGTCAGATTTATTTCTAGGGTCAATGTTCCATTGAGACAATTTTAATTATTTTGTGTGAGTTTAAGATTTAAATTGTTAGGTACTTGTGGATTTACGATATTGGAACTATAAATGCGAAAAATGTGAGAAATTTAGAAGATATAATTTAAGAAATATGAAAATTTGAAGCAAATAAAATAACAGAATAAACCCAGGGTTATGCACCTTTCCCCTCAAGCTTAATTCCTACGAACATGGTCAAATTTCGATGCAAGATTAACTCATCAAGTTTGCAAATTAATTTGTACCCATCGACTTAAAATACCAGAACTTGGCAGAATGGGGGTTAAGCAAATTCCCTTAAAGTTTAATTCATTAGTACCTACAAATATATCACGTGATATTCGAATTAATTTCGATCCAAGATTATTGGTCACGCTTGAGCAGAGATCTTCCAGCGGTATCGAGCAACGGAACGACCACAATATGTGCCCAGACACGGTATTAATCGAGTGGCTCGCTTTCCGAGGGAAGATCGAAATGCCAGAAGGTATAAATCACAGGTGGGAAGTTTAAGTTTGCCTTCGGCAGATCATAAATCAATGACCGTCCAGTTAAAGGTGAAATGATTACCGGCCGACGGAAGGTGGCGCGATAAGGAGAGAAAGAACGGCGCGATGAAGACGGAACGAACCACGTCTTCGAAATTGGCTGTCGTCGATGTTGTCTTTCTTGATGCGTCGGTTGTGCAACGGATCTTTCTTTCGACGTTTCTTTCTTTTCACGACCCGTTCTTTCGCCGATTCGTATGTAAATTCATCGGGTTTCACCGCAAACAACTAGCCGCGACGCTGATGAATCGTGGATACTCGACGTTCGGGGGTGAAATTTATTATTGCGAACCTACCGATACTCTTTTTTTACTATATTTTAGATTGGGCAAGTGTCCCTTCACTTCGTATTTTAATCAAATATTTCAGGCAGCTTGCAATCTTTTCACGTAGAAAGATAGCTTGTGACAGGAGCCATTTTGTTTAATTTTGCTGAAAGAGTTCAAAGTATATTTATATTTAATGAATGTTTCGATACAAAATACTATTACAAATTAATCGCTAAAATTGTCAGAAGAGACACATAACCTTATCTTCAACTTCCTTATTTTATCACAGAAGTTGAGAAGCTCCTCTTGAAACGCATATGGATTTTTATCAACATATAGAATAGTTTATATATTAATCTATGTTACGTTCTTCATTATTTTTACTGTACTTTTTATTTAACTTTGAGGGTGGTTTCTACGAAGTTAGAAAACGGATATTTCCATTTATTATAATACTACGTTTATCTTATTTTATAGAAATTGCAAAAGAATTAGTATACAAGAGAAAAGATGTCCACATACATAGTCATTGATTTCTAAATTTAAAAAATAAGCGTATACACCTTTAGTTGTATTATTGTACTACTGCCATCAAATATTAATTGCACTATAAAATAATTGTGCTACTGCCATTGGAAATATTCAGCTAGAAACCTACAACATCCATTAAATATTAATTACATGAACAGTATAAATTGAACAATAATTTAAGTACTTTAAAATAATAACTCTTTCAAACATAACCTCTTTCGCACATCCCACGTTTAACCTCATTTTTTCGACACGTGATACAATGGCGGGCAATTTAAAAATGTTCGGCAAGTACCCTAATCCAGATTCAGCGTCTTTCTTTGTATTTAAATTTGAAAAATGAAGGTTATGACGATAACCGTTTTGTCCCTAGCCCCAAATTCATGACCGCGTGTTGCGTCGAACAATAACCTTTGTGCGTTACTCGTGTACCAATTAATATTATCGAAGCGAAACTGGCTATACTCGCGTGTGCGAATGTACAGGTGTGCGTTAGAGCACGTGTACCGAGACAGCGATAAGAAAAAGTTGCATACAGATCAGATACACGTTATCCTCGAGTTTATCTGTACGCACTCACAATGACTTTCTCTCCCCTCGTTGTCTTTCTTCCCCTCCGAACATGATCATGGCTGGAAAGAAATCGTGTCGTTGGATTATCAATTAATTAATCGAAATTAATTGTCCACGATTACGGACAAGTTTATTTTGACTATAATATACGGTAATAAGTACTCGGCCTGTCGTTCTTCATTGTGTTTATTTTACGACTTTGGTTTAATCTTAAGGTTGGGTAACGTTTGACCCTCTTCAAATTATAGAAAAATTAAAATAATATTTTATTAAATAATTGTAATCAATATTTTTTTTGTTATACAAGTTCCACATCCATTTTCCTAAAGGTTATTTAACCTAACCTACACTACCAGTGCATCCAATTAGTTTAATATCCCCACTGCCAATAGCCAACCCACCCTCAAAATCATAAAAATCGTTTAAATATAATTTCCAAATTCATATATCATCACCTACCCAAAAAGTAATTTATGACCATCCATCATTAATCAAGTATCCACTAATTTTAACAACAGAACTCGCAAAATATTCTTGCAAATATCTTCTCTTTCTTCGTCATCGTGTCCATCATTTCAATACGTTCAAAATTGATAATCTTGTTGCAGACCGAAGTGGAGACAGACCCAGAGTGCACGGACAGTATTCTCTGTTCGAACAACAATAACAACAATAACACTACTACCAATAACAACAACAACGTAACTAACGGCAAGAAGATCGGTACTGGTATTGGAAACAACGAAGGTCACGATGGAATGGAAATGGATTGCGGTGGTTGCGGCGAAAGCGTTCGCGAACGCACCGTCCTCTGTGTAGGGGGTCGTACCTGGCATTCCAGGTGCCTCAAGTGTTGCGCCTGTGCGAGACCGTTGCACGATCAACATTCGTGTTTCCTTCGAGGGATGAGACTTTATTGCAGGCACGACTACGCCCTGTAAGTATAATAGTACCAGAGATTTCTATTTACAAGGTCGAAACCGATAGCTAGCGCCAGGGTTTAACCTTGGTCATTGAGGAACACCGTAGGCGCCCTAGAGATGTGGCGATATAGCAGAAACAAGCGCCACTAGGGGATCTTTTAATTTGGAAAGTTAGATCTCTTTGAATTGACACAGTTGGAATTTTTGAGAGTTGAGGATTCGGGGATTTTGGGGGTGTAGGATCTTGAGAAACTGGGAGTTGAGGATTTAGGGAATTGGGGGTATAGGAACTTGAGTAATTAGAAGTTGAGGATTTTGGGATTTGGACATTTGAGATTTTGGGAAAGTTGGGAAGTTTGGGGATTTGGGAATATGGGAATTTAGGAATTTGAAGATTTGGAGATTTGGGATCTTGAGAGCTTGCGGACCTGAGAATTTGGGGATTTAGGAAAGTTGGGAATTATCGAATTTGGGGATCTGTGAAATTTGGAGATTTGGAGACTTGAGTAGTTTAAGAATTTGAAGAGTTGGGAAATTCTGGAGGTTCATGGATTTGGGAATATGGAAGTTTAGAGATTTAAGAATTTGGGAATTTGGAAAGGAACCAAAGGACTTGAGAATCTGCGAACTCCCAATGTCTCCCAAGTTAAAAATTCTCTTTCAAGATATGTAACGTCACCTCATTTTCAAGGTACATAACTGTCTACCGATCATAACCTCGATGTCCATATATCTGCCCTATCTCATACCACTACGTACCCATGTACCTAAATCATTTAGCGAGGAACTAGTCGATCATAATCGACAGTTGTCTCGATAATCTAAAAGCAACACGAGGGATTATCGATGCGTTCAATGATATTCTGTCGGAGACACCCCACTGGTACGTAACCGGTGAGTAGAGACGAGCTTAAGAGGACGTTTCTCGACTACCACTCGGGAGCTTCTGGAAAGAGCGATCATTTATTCGACTTACGGGACAGTTCTCGCGGAGTACGCTGACACTGGCATAACCGATATCTTGGGACACCCTGTCGAGCAGTCGGTTTCAAAAGATTCCACCCGACATCCCCCTCGGGATCGATTTTGAAACGTATCGATCTGGATTATAACTTCGTGACTCGCTAAACCGCTCCTGCTGCCTTTCTTTCCTTTTAGACGAATCGGCTACTTGCTCACGAGTGAAATGTCGCTTCTACTTTTCTATTACTGTTTATATTACTTAACAGAGTATCAGACATGACCAAAATTGCATATCATATGATTAACATTGTAGGTATATGAATTTACCTATACGCATCTTTAAAAGTTTTCGGGAAAAGTATATAAGACAGGAAAAATATTTTTATATTTATCAAACGATCTTTCATCCGTAGTTTACTATGTTTAGAAACATAGTTTATGCTCCGCAGAAAATAACTAGATTTAATTTCTAGAAAGTGTCAGTAGAGGGTGCGTGATCACGTGTCAGGAGAGGTTAACTGCCATAATGAAAAGTACCGCTTATGGTTAGAGTATAACATAGATTATTGAGAACAGGAGTACTTAATCTTTCAATTTCATCTGTTAATGTATGTCATTGTCTCAATATTAAGAATCCTCAAAAGTGTCTATCATTTGCTTATCTGTAAATAATTAATTTAACTGAACTTGCAGTACCGTCCACATATGAGCACCACAGTAAAAACTGACTTGGCAAACACACAACTACAAATTATTAAGAACAAGATTACTTAATCTTTCAACGTCATCTTTTAATCTACCAGTGCATATCATTGTTTGAACATTAAGAGTCCTCAAAAGTGTCTTCCCTTTAGCTATAAATAATGCAACAGAAGTTGCAGGTCACATATGACCACACAAAAAGTACAATATTTAAAACAATCGCGGTTATAAGGGGACTCCGTATCGGAGTCACGTGGCTGTCACGAGGGCACAGATATGCCCGCAGATGAACAGATATCCGTACACGCGTAATCGACGTATGGGCTTCGTGTTAGAGATTCGCCAGTGGGTGATTAATGTCTTCCGATGTAGTCTTCTCGGTTCTGTCCCCTCTGCCCTGCGTCCCCTACACCCTCCTCTTCTTCTTCTTCGTCTTCTTCTTCTTGTTTGGACCTCACGTACAGTCGGCTATTCACGTCAACGGACATACGTGTACCATGCATCCTCACGCGTGAGCTGCGAGTCACGTTGCGACGTTGAAGCTGGACCGATGCACGAATAAAGGACATCTCAACTGACTTTTTCTCGCGGTTACGGGTTCTTCGAGAAAAAGAGAGGGATAACCGATCCGACCCAACGTTTATGCTTCTTCGATCGACGGGCGCCGCCTTTCGGTACAAACGAAACCGTGCTTTCGAAACGTATACCTTCTTTTTATGGGACTTTTTCGTTGACTCTTCGGGGAAATTCGGAATTCGGGTACTTGGGGGTTTTTGCTGATTTGGGTATTTAAGGGTTTGGAAATTTCGGGATCTTTGATAATTTTGGAACTTGGGGATCTTTAGGAATTCGGAAATTCGGGAATTTGGAGATTTATGGTAATTCGGAATTTGGTAATTTGGGGAAATTTGAGGATCTTTGGGAATTTGGGAATTTCGGGATCTTTGGTAATTTTGGAATTTGGGGATTTATGGTAATTCGGAATTTGGTAATTTGGGGAAATTTAGTAATTCAGAAATTTGGAAATTTGAGGATCTTTAGGAATTTGGGAGTCTTTGGTAATTCGGAAATTTGGGAATTCGCATTTTTTGGTAATTTGAATACTTAGGAGTTTAGAAATTTGGGAGATTTGGGCATCTTTGGTAATTTGGAAATTTTTGAATTTCGAGATCTTTGGTAATTTGGAGATGTTTGATAATTTAGGAATTTATGCATCTTCGGTAATTCGGAAATTTGCGAATTTGTATCTATTGGTAATTTGAATACTTAGATATTTGAAAACTTTGGTAATTCGCAAGTTTCATTGTCATTTAGACATTTAGAACTTACAAACTTGAGAGTTTCATGTTTTTAAGATTTTGGAGACACATGAGTTCGAAAACATAGAAAATCTTGTCTCTTTCAAACCTTGATAACTTAGGAGTTTAAACATCTTGAATCTTGAGAATTTTTGACTACAGCTTTCAGATTTGACCACCCTCCAACCGTAAAAAATTGACAGTTTGAAAATTTAATAGAAAATCAAGGTATTTCTAGATATTGAAATGTAGAAATTTGTGAAATGCCAAAGAAATGTAGAATTTGATAAATTCCCAAATGAAAAATTAGGATTCTCCGAAATTGCGTATCCATCCATGGCCGCGAATGCGCGCCACTTGCACGTCCCTCGATCTCCCGGGCAACTGTGCCCGTCACCGTTCTAGCTGACTAAGGAATTCGCTTCGTAAGGCCATCACGCATCTCTCTCATTCGTCCACCCTCGTACTTTGTGTCGGTTTTCAGGCATGCATGGCTTTTAAATTAATAAATATCCACCGGCTTCCACGATCATTTCCTCGTGCTTCGATGGTAAAAGAACGAGGATGATAAAACGATCCCTGGGTTCAGCAGCGAGTGAACCAGAAATCGCTCTATTAGTCTCGTCCCGGCATCGAAATTCCGGTTCTCTTAATTCAGTGTGGCCGTAGCTCGCGACATTCGAATCCGGTCGCCGCTTTAATCGCGACCTTTATCGTTTCTGTCTTAATGGCACTTAAATGCGAATACCTACACCCGCCGAAAAATGTCTTTGAACCCGACGATTCGCATTTCGTTTACACAACGATTTAGAACGACCCGGATCATTTCCTTTATAATTGTATTATTTCTGTAAATAGTTATCATGTAGATCGGGTCGTTTCCTGGAGTATAAAATACGTCGAGATGATTTATTTCGCCGGTTGTATCTATGCGTGTCTCGAACGATATCGAAGATCGCGATCTCCATCCGCGATTCGAGACGTCGAACAGTCTTTATGGGAGTAAAAGGGATGGTGAATTGTACCGTGCTGAGGTCGGATAGCGCCCAACTTAATCCCCCGTTGACTTATAGGGCCCGCCTATGTGGAAGAACAAATGAATAAATTAGGGCGGGGTCGATTGGTAGCCGATGTACGGCCCTGAAGATTTATTGACACCCAATACCAACCAGTTCTCCGATGCTTGTTATACGGGGCCTTCTGCAGTCTACCCTTCTCTTTTTCGGTTATCCGATGTAAACGCCGCAGAAGAGGAAAGGGTGGCGCTACTATTTATGCTAATGACACCTCACTGAACATCAACGGGCACCGTTGGTTCCTCGTTTCTCTGCTTTTCTTTATTTTTACCAAATTTCTTATACTGCGGGATTTCAGCTTCCGTTTGCTTGCGAAATGGAGTTGGATAAGGAAGCATTTGCAGGAAATTTTGTAATTTTTAGGTCACTTCTGAAGTCCCAAAATAAGAGTTCTCAAATTCTCAAGATTCCAATTCCTGAAATTACTAAATTCTACTAAATCCCAAATATTGGGATCAACTCTGAAAATGACCAAATTTCCAATTTCACAATTCTCAAGATTTCAAATCCCTAAATTCTCACGTTTCTGAATTTGTTATTCTCCAAATTTCCGAATTCCCAAATTGTTAAATTTCAAAACCCCTATATCCCCAAATTCTATAAATATCAAAATCCTACATTAACAGCATAGACCTAATAATTTGCAGCATTGAAAGCTTGTAACATAATAAATTCACCTAGGAATAAACAAATAGCTTGTTCCATTTTGCCTATAGAAACCTATGGCGTTCGTGTACGTGCTTCTAGGCGTGTCCCGTACACGATCACCATAACCAATAATGCCCGAAAATATCTTCGATGCGACGACGATGACGATGCAATTCGTCGGCAAACTAATCCTTCCGTAGCTTACCATATTTTTCCATACAATAACCAAACCCTTGTTCTGCTTCTTCTTTTTCTTCTGCTTCTCTTATTCTAGAGCGTCCCCTCCTTTTACTTCGTGTTACGAATAGTCTGTTAGATATGATTCAACATTGAAATTCAATTTCATCGGTTATTTAAGACTCCGTGTAAATCAGTTATTTAGGATTATATTAATTGTAGGAATCGCTGTAAATCACTTGTTGTACGACTCGATGTTATATCAATCATTATAGGACTCGTAATATCAGTTATTGAAGGATTTGATGTGAATCAATTATAGGTTTCGGTGTAAATCAAGTATTATGTGACTCCATGTAAATCATTACTATATGACGCGATGTAATTCAGTTATTATAGAACTCGGTGCAGTATCGAATATGAGCTGATGTAAATTTTGGACCCTACGTCAGTGTAACTGTACTATACCATTGTACTTAATATTGTAAATAGTCGACTCAAGTATCTTAAAAATTTGTAATGGGTCTATGAGCTAATTCCTACCAGAAAAAATTAAGGATAATATTCATACTAAGTATAGAATTATGAACACACCCTGTGCACCCCTAAACAAGAGGTACCAGAAATGTTCACACACGAGTGCATATCATATATCTTCACACAAGTGCACATCAGCGCACAGTGTAATGAGTTTTTGCTATCAAGAAGCCAATTTATTTCATTGAAGATGACTGAGAGTAGATAAAAGCGTCAGATAGCACAGTCAGCTACCGTACAGGTAGTCTAAGGCGGTGGTTCAATATTTGACCGCAAAACGCGTACAGTTTGCCGTCGGTCGGTAGAAAATCAAAGGCCACGAGTCATTTGTAGGCCAAGGAAGAAAGCACAGGACTGAGACGTCGAGATAATCTCGACGTAATCTGTTGGGCGAATCGCGAGAAGCCGATTCCGGTGGTTCGCGCCCCTGATGCGCTCCAAAGGACATCGGCTGCCAGAGTAGTATGTTAATGAGGACAGGACCATTGGATTCTCTTGCACCCACGGAGGTCCTCAATGAACCTGCAGCCCCTCACCAAAATAGCCTCTTGTTTCTTCTTCTTTTTCGTCTCCTTCCTTTTCGAATTCCGATACTAATCCGTTAGTCAACCATTAGCTTCAATGTATTCTAGTTACTCTTATAACGAATATCTCTCGGGGGCTTCTGACTTGGACCTTGCGGCTTTCAGGATTTATCACTGCATAGGTTAGGACATTTATATTTACGTACATGCCAAACCACATATTACATATTATGTTACATAATATGTTACATATTAAATGCTACATATTATGCTACCAATTAAGTATTACACACTTGGCAAAAATGGTCTTCTTGAACTTGTTCGCAACTTCAGTACCAAAGAATTTGATTCTAAACAAAACATTAAAACGTCCAAACCAAATAGCATATCAAAATCTTCTAAGTAACAAAATTAATCATTTGGCTAATGAACAGGTCGCACATAAATCACCAACGCGTACTAGCCCTCCGGAGTCCAACAGTACACGCAAGTCCCACTTCGAGTTTGAAAAATTCTGACGAGACCCACCACCCATTCAAAACCGCCATGACCATACAAAAATCACGTAGCTAATCGCCTGCAAATGGTCCATAAGGACTCTTCCGAACATAATCGAAGAACCACATCAAGTTTGCTTGTTCTTACCCTTGCAGGACGTTCGGAGCAAAGTGTGCAAAGTGTGGACGTAGCGTCGGCGCGGGTGACTGGGTCAGAAGGGCCCGAGAGAGGGTTTATCATTTAGCCTGTTTCGCCTGCGACGCGTGTTCGCGACAATTGTCGACGGGGGAGCAATTCGCCCTTCTCGATGCCAGGTTGCTCTGCAAGGCTCATTATCTGGACGTCGTCGAAGGTAACAACACTTCGTCCTCGGAGGACTGCGATTCGGAACACGGCGGCAAGGGCAGCAAGACGAAAAGGGTCAGGACGACCTTCACCGAGGAACAACTTTCCGTTTTGCAAGCCAACTTTCAGTTGGACAGCAACCCCGACGGTCAGGACCTCGAAAGGATAGCACACGTCACGGGTCTCAGCAAAAGGGTCACGCAAGTCTGGTTTCAGAACTCGAGGGCCAGGCAAAAGAAACATAGCGGCAAGATTAAAACACAAAGTGAGTAGTCTTGGGTCTTTTTGGAGGTTGTTGGACAAAATGGCGTATATCGTCGCTGAAGTTCTTTAATTCTGTCTCTGTTTTATTTTCGGGTAATTGGTCTTTCGTTAGATTATTGCATCATTTAGATACTTTTCATGTAGAATTTTAGTAGTATCGAATCATTTTATATTATCTTCTTTCTAAAATTTTTATCATATTGCGGTGAACTTATATTTTTATACCAATATGGTGGTTTATGAACTAAAGCAACGATATTACGAAATTAAATTTTGTTTGAATAAATTCAGTGTAGATTATAAGTACAATCAAGGGCAAAGCTGGCTTTCTTAAAGATAAGTATGGCACTCAAGTGAAGAGCATCTACTAATGAATGTTTAAATATTTTTGAAGATTGGTTGAGAATTTGGTGACATACAAATTTCAACATTCAAATTGTGTTTATTCCATGTATGGATATAGGAAACTATAAACTTGAGGATACAGGAATTTGAGCCTCTAGGAATATGGAAATCTAGGAAATTAGGGATCTAGGCATGTGTGGATTTGAGAATTTGGAGATCTAGCAAATATCAAACTTGTGAAAGTGACTATACAATAACTTGAAATTACTATGTAACTTTATCTAAAGGAAGTCAGCGTTGCACTCGATATAATCGAAGTAAATGGCCAAGCCGATAATGTTTTAGTATTTTACACGTTGCATATCCCCGTAGATATGTCTTTAAGAAGATTTAATTCCATGCCCAGTGCACCATTCGCCACCGATGCAGCATCATCCAGGAGAATTTTATCCTTCTGGGGTGAACATGGTGGGCGCCTATTTGGGTGGATATCAGGGTGGTAGCGGAGGAAGCGAAAGTCCCGGAAGTCCGTTGACGCCGCTCACCCCTTTAACACCTTTAACCCCCACGACACCGAACCACCTTCAACCCCAGTTCTGTCATCAAACGGGGTAATTTTCATGAAACTCGTCCAAGAACACCGGTGATTTATTCCGAGTTCACAAAGACTTTTTAACGACACAGTCTTTGAACAATCTTTTCAGACTATGTTGTAACACTCGAAGATAAAAGCAAGATCCTAGATTCTCAGGGAGGAAGCAAATTTTTCATTTATTTACAATGTTAGTTTATTTCATTGTATATGGAGAATCTCTTTGAATTCTAGGACAAGAGTGTACGGAGGACCGTGAGAATATGGTTCCCCGCTTTTTTTGTACATACCAAAAATGAACTGTTTGGAAAATAAGGAGCAATGGTGATATATGTATAAATAGGATAATGATTGGTGAGGATTGTAGTTAATGAATAGATGAAGACGGTGATTATTTATTGCGTTTCGATTGTAAGAGTTAGTTTGTGGTCGAAATTCTTTGGAACAAGATGTTTTGTGCGTTTTACGAAAGTGCAATCGATGGACTCTTTTTTTCTTATTATTGATGGTATATTTATTGCGTTGAGAGTGCGTGATCTTTCAGAGATAAGCAATAATTTTGCAAAATTATAGTATACGTATTTAAAAAAGAATTCTTATCCTCGGATCCTAAATTTCCCAAATTTGCAAATTTGTAAATTTCTGAGTCTCTAAATTATTATATTCTAGGTTTCTAAATTTACACAGATCCTCAAATCCCCAAATATACAAATTCTCAAGTATCCAAATGTCCTAATCCCCAAATTCTCAACTTCTGAAATCTCCAAATCCTCAAATTCTCAACTTGACAAATCTCCAAATCCCCTAAACTCTCAACTGGTCAAATCTCCAAATCCCCATATCTCTAAGTTCTCAATTCCCCAAATCCCCAAACCTCTAAACTCCGAATCCTCAAATTTCTAATTGTGCAATTCTAAATTTCCCTAGGCCAGTAACTTCCCACCTACACTTTACAAAAATATTACCTCAAGATGTTCCACTTACTTTAACATTATAACACCACCCAAGAACTTTGAACGCAAATAACGTTCCTGTTTCTAAGAATTGCGCCCTATAATTTTGCAAAATTGTTACTTTCATGTCCCTCTATAATTGTGTAAAGTTTGAACCGAATCCGTGACGCAAAAGTCGTGCACTCCCCTCTCGCACTAAAAGGGTAACTAATAATTTCCAAATTCTTATACATCCGTTTTAATTTCCATAAATGAAATTGTACATAGACATATCTTGTAGTTTTTGTATATAAATTGTAAGGAAATCGTGCATGAGTATTTGATATCGCCCTTGTATCGTACACTCACTTCCGCAATACTGTAAACCGTACTGTTATTAATAAAAATGTCTTTTACTGTTAAACTCGTATCGTTTTTCCTCCATTCAACCTTCGCTCAAACAGCCTCGTACAAAGGTGGGAAAAAAAAATTGTCATTGGATATGTGCAACATTTTTATATTGTATATATATATATGTATATATGTATATATACTTAGTTTACAATATTTACATCACAGTACACGTATATTAAATAATGAGTCTTTCACGAATACACAATTACCTAAATACTGTAAAAGATACTTTCATTCGGAACATTGCTTTCGGATGTTCTTCGAGATCTCGAAAAGCTTTCATTTCTCGTTCGCGTTAATCTTAACTGTATAGTCTGATCACATCGGACTGTTTCGCAAAAATTAACGAAAGCGAGAACACTTCGTATCCGTTCAAAGAAGGAAAATTACATTTATCGCTTCTTTACGCGAAAGACCTCTGCTTTTTTATACAACGTTGAACTCTTCAGGACTTACCATTGACCCTTTCCATATTAATTTAAACTACTCAAAGATACAATTCTTTTCATATCAAGGTTTAACACAAGGTTTAACACATTCACTGCCAACTACGATATCTCATAGTATTTTTATTACTGTAATCCATTTTAGTATATCTACAACTATTATATATTTTGTGAAAGTCTATGTTTTCCTTCGAATAAAATTTGCAACACAAAATGCTCTTTTGACAGACAGTGAATGAGTTAAGTTCGGTACCGACTGCGTCTTAAGACGCCTCACAACAAAATGGCGGTCGTGCGACTGTAAAATCTTTTGTTGACAAAAATACACAGGATTAGACGATACAGAACCAAGATCATACATGCTAAAACGCTGTTCAAAAATTGACTACCTAGACTTAACCTCTTCAAGAATTTAGGTTAGAAAAAGATAACAGTATTTTCTTGAATTTAAATCTGATCATGTAAGTTCAGCAAGAACTATAGAAAAAACGTATCCATATATTTTTGAAATAAATTAGAAGTCCAAAGAGGTTAAAAATGTTTCGAACGCGTTTTTGTCGTCGGGCAAGAATTTTAAAACCCTGCAGGAAAGGGTCAATCGAGTCAAAACAACGAATCGATCTCCGTCGATTACAAGAAAAAAATGGCGACTCACTGGCATATCGGTGCACGCGGATTTGTTCATGCGTAACATGGAACGTTAAACGTACTCGCTCATTCATAATAAGCTTAACATCGAGCGCGATAAAGCTGTACCGTCAACCAGTCTTAAAATTTGCTGACTCTATGTCCTGCTGGAAATCTTAATTAACAACGTGTTGGGCGGATTTCAAAATCTTGCGGTATTCGCTTTAACGACCTCGATTTGTCTTCTCTCCGATCAAACTCGCGAAGGATCGATCTATCAAATAAATACTTGTCGCGCGTTAATCCGATCGATTAACGTTTCACAAACGTTAGTTTAACTTAAACAACTTAGACCTACGAGAATTTACCGTGGAAGGAATATCCTTCATCTCTTTGTACATGCTCCATGCGTTTCGGATTAAGCCGGTTGCATCGGGTCTAATTATTAGACCTCGGTGTATATCGCAGGTCTTAATACAAGATTTTGTAGTACGTAACTTTTGATATAATAGAGGCAAACAGAAACTTATTGTCAAATGTCTTTCTATTTATGCTTGAACATTTTTCTTAAATAAAATTTCAAATAATTTCTTTATTATTTAAAATTGTACTTCTAACAGAAGTGCACTTCTAAGTATATTTGTTACAAAGTTCCTGCCTTTTTATACCTTTTCATAATTTAAAAATTATTTTGAACATCTCTGTTTCACTAAAGTTATTTTTGAAATGTTACCAGTTCACATAATACTTTATGTACGTCATTATTATTGAAATGCGGATTTTAAGGAATGTGACACAAGCAGCTTAATCACGAATGCAATTAAACGGGACGGTTCTAACGTGAGAAGAAAATAAATGTGTTCACCGAGAAGGATTCATGATACGGAAACCAAGAAGAAAACCTTAACGCTAAGATGACGAGTATTTACAATACAGCTAATCCAGTAACGACGATTAAACCTCGTTCGGCATCGACAACATCATCGAGTCTTGCGATAGTTCGTCCATCGATTGTTCCGAGCCTGAAGACAGAGTTGACGGAGTTGCGATAGAGAGTAGACCTTTTTAAAGCAAAACTTTGTTTTGTCTTTTCTTTTCAAAAATTTAATAATTCTATAAATTGAAACTAACTAAATTTAACATTCTGTATTCTATGAATTTGTTCAATAGTTTCAAAATCATCACTTGTTTAAAAACATTTACAAAAGACGTTTGATTCTTACCGTGATTATGATAAATGGAAGGTGTGGGACTTTTGCACGCTGGACTTAGCTGAGGCTGTTGTTGGTTGTGGTGGTGTTGTTGCTGATGTTGAAACGAATAGGTCAAATGTAAGTTGATGTGCCGACTGAAATCGCCTGTGGACGTCGTCGAGTTCGGGGGTGATTGATGGACTGTAACAGGTAAAAACATGTTTAATATTTCCCTGTTTCTAAATTTCCAAATTCTCTAATTTTTTAATATACAAATCTCCAAGTTCCCTAACTCCCAAATCTTCAAATTCTCAAACTTCTAAATCCCCAAATACCTAAATCCCAAATCTACGAATTATTTAATACCTGAATTCCCTAACTCTCAAACCCTGAAACCGTAAATCCCCAAATACCTAAATTCCAAATTCTTAACTCCCCAAATTCCTAAATTCTAAATACCCAACTCCCCAAATTCCAAAATTTTAAATTCCTAAATTCTAAATTCCTAACTCCCCAAATTTCTAAATTCTAAATACCTAACTCCCCAAATTCCTAAATTTTAAATTCCTAAATTCTAAATTCCTAACTCCCAAAATTCCTAAATTCTAAATACCTAACTCCCCAAATTCAAAAATTTTAAATTCCTAAATTCTAAATTCCGAACTCCCCAAATTTCCAAATTCTAAATTCCTAACTCCCCAAATTCTTAAATTCCCTAACTCTCAAACCCCGTAACCCCCAATCCCCAAACTCCTCAACATACTATAACCTAACTAAATTTCCAAATCCCTAATGTAAACATAACCTTTAAGTTCGTCCATGCACCGGGTCTCTATGACAACGAATAACAAAGTTAATACAATAAAATCTACAATAGAAACCACCATCCAAGAATATTAGGGTATCGCATTCATAGGTGTAATAAAACGATTGGGAAAACCTCAGGAAAACTAAAGAGTTAGCTAAGCATATACCTACAAAGGTTGCCTTTTGTATATAACCACATAAGTATTTAATAACTACTATTAATTGCCTGGTAGTTGAACGAAAGAATCGGTTTAAACGGGTCACATTGTAATATCCAGGTATATGAGTTACCACTTTGCACTAAGGATTATCTTATCCACAATTATAAAATCTATCGTGTCCTCGATAAAATGAAAACTCGCTAAAGATTATTGAAATAAACAAACACAAGAAGTACCGTGTTGCCCTTTCGTTTTGCCCGTGTGCAGATGCTTCTTCTGCCTCGCCCTAGAATTCTGGAACCAAACCTGCGTAACTCTTTTGCTGAGTCCCGTCACATGCGCTATCCTCTCCAGATCTTGACCATCCGGATTGCTGTCTAGTTGAAAGTTAGCCTGAAGAACCGAAAGTTGTTCCTCGGTGAACGTGGTTCTCACTCTCTTCGCCTTGTTACCGCTTTTGTGGCCGCTCTCGGAGTCACCGCCTTCTGCGAAAGTACCAATTAGGGGTGCCCCATCCACCGCTACGCCTCCATCTTACCATTCGATTCAGTTATCGGATAGTAAATGGAGACTGCTCTTAAATTTAAACGACCCGGGAAATTACTCGTGATCGTATCGACGTTCCAACTACTCGGAAATAATTATAAAGTAGATATTTGAAATACAAAGCATCTTGAAAGCCTCACCATCGGAGGAGGTGTTGTTGCCTTCGACGACGTCCAGATAATGAGCCTTGCAGAGCAATCTGGCGTCGAGAAGGGCGAATTGCTCCCCCGTTGACAATTGTCGCGAACACGCGTCGCAGGCGAAACAGGCTAAATGATAAACCCTCTCTCGGGCCCTTCTGACCCAGTCACCCGCGCCGACGCTACGTCCACACTTTGCACACTTTGCTCCGAACGTCCTGCAAGGGTAAGAACAAGCAAACTTGATGTGGTTCTTCGATTATGTTCGGAAGAGTCCTTATGGACCATTTGCAGGCGATTAGCTACGTGATTTTTGTATGGTCATGGCGGTTTTGAATGGGTGGTGGGTCTCGTCAGAATTTTTCAAACTCGAAGTGGGACTTGCGTGTACTGTTGGACTCCGGAGGGCTAGTACGCGTTGGTGATTTATGTGTGAGCTGTTCATTAGCCAAATGATTAATTTTGTTACTTAGAAGATTTTGATATGCTATTTGGTTTGGACGTTTTAATGTTTTGTTTAGAATCAAGTTCTTTGGTACTGAAGTTGCGAACAAGTTCAAGAAGACCACTTTTGCCAAGTGTGTAATACTTAATAGGTAGCATTTAACATATAAGTTAGCTTGTACATGATGGAAATTTCTTAGCTAGGACGAAAAATTTCAAGTCCAATTACGATAACATAAATATTACTAAAGAATTGATTCTTCCACTAACAAGGAACACTTTTTGAGATTTTGTTTGAATTGCTACTTGTATAAGACAAAAGTGAACTATTTCAGTTTAACAATAAGATTTAAATTGCTGTTAACGACTATATAACCTGTACTAAAAGAAGTTTGCGTATGATTTCTATACAAGTCCTTAATGAATAAACACGTTGAAAGACGTTCATATAACCTCCTAGTAATGTATATCTTAAAAATGTAGCTTCATAAAAGTTCACAATTTTCTTTGTCGTCAAAAATATTTGCACGTGCAAGCACAGTAAACTGAAAGACATTCAACATGGAACAGGTAACCATTTGCAATTACAGCCGGCTAGATGTTATTGCAGCCAGGCTACCAGTCATAGGACGCGAGTAAAAATGTCCTTTGTTATATTTTAAGAAAATAACGTAGACCCTCGATATATACGGCATCCTCGCGCATGTACGCGTAACTTGTTCACGGCAAAAGGGATAACCGTATCAATAGAAGCCGTGCGTATCGATAAAACTGCACAGTTTTTCCATCCATAATCTACGTGATTAACGATGCCTTGGCATGCCGGGAAATCCGCGGCGATCGTAAAGAATTCGCAGGCACGCAACACACGCGTGACCACCTGCTGCAATGGCGCCAATAAATTCAACGGTGGAAGCCCGCAGAAGGATTTAGTCTCCACGGCATCCTCTCATCTAACAAATGCGTTCGCAGCGGTCGAGTAAAAAGCCCATTCGACGCTCGTACGCGCATTTAGGTGTCGATAAGCCTCGCCCTGGACGCGGCGGTTTCTCCAAGCGAAACCGTGTAAGTCCCTTGATCCTTGGACGATCAATACGCGGCCATTATCAACGACTTACGAGCCAACAGCGTTTCAAGCTGCGACGTTAATTCGTCGATGTCGCGTTGATTCATCGTAAAGAAACACGTCGAGCCGGCGTTGAAAGACGCGGATGTTTTATACGGAATTACATTTTGATCGCCAGTTTTCGTTCGTGGCAGGCCGTAAAACAAGAAAATCGATCGGTATAGTGCTACCGAGTGTTGCATTTCGATTTCATGCGGGATGCTCGATTATCGTCGCAATGGCCACGCGAGTGCTCGAAGAAATAGTCGATGTCGGTGCTTCTCGTGAGAGAGTGCTTCGCCACGCTCTTAGATAACGCCTCGTGCACGAACGAGCGTTTACCTAGAACCAGCCAGCCTGTACCGGTCCTCCCGTGACAAATAAATGAGTCCTGGACCTCGAAGCGCGAGTCGGGGAGCGCGTTTGCGTGTACGTAAACCTGGCGGAAGGGACACAAGGACGAAAGAAGCAAAAGGAGCATCGGTCTGATGTCGGGGTGTAAGAAAAATGAGCACAAAACATTCTCGATTTTCAAACATCCTGCCTGAAACGTCGCGATAAATTCAAATCGAAGTGACAGATATAAAATATCTTAAACAATCAACTAGAAAAATATAAGGAACATTCTCAAGTTTCAAAAACCGCGCCAAGAAAGTGGCGGTAAATTCAAATCACTGTAAGACAAATAAACCACGATCAAATGTAAAAGAGAAACAAACTAACGCCGTAATAAGACAAGAAAGTGGCGGTAAATTCAAACTGCACTGATACGAATAAAATGTTTCACAGAAGAGAAGGTGAAAAATGAAAAGAAGAAACTAAGAAAGATAATGTATGGAGCGTGTTCGATGTTGAAAAGTCGTGGCAAAAGAGTGGCGGTAAATTCAAATCGCAGAGCTAGAAATAAAATGCTCGCTTGTTTTTCGAGTCTTCTAGTACAAGATCTAATCGAATGCTAAGAAATGAGCCTGTAGGTAGTCTCGGTCTCGGTAGTTCTGTGAAAAAGCTGGGAGTTAGGCCGGTGTAAACGGTAGCCGTGTAACGGCAAGACACGAGCACGCTACACGACGCATGCACGCTCGAGCAGATGAATGGCTGGAGGAACGGTGGGTGTTATGGGTGCAAGGAGAGAGCAACGGTCCCAAGGAGCAAACCAAGAGGAGCGTCCGTTGCTAAACGACGAGCAGAAGCACGACGCGACGGTGTGCGACTTCACGGCCGGGTCCGGTGTGGTCGGTTGTGCGCTGCTGCGACCGGTAATTAAACAACGACTAGTGGCCATTAGCCCATTATCATATTCATGAACACGGAAAGTGCATCCCGATTCCTCGTCCGGTTCCTACGGCAACGATCCACCTAGCTGTTTATACAGGCTGTGTTTGCAAACCCCTTCGTCCCTCTGCGTCCATAGCCAAGATATCTTATGGGGCCACGCGACTACCCCGGTGGCCCCACCACCCCATACGAAACAGAGAAAGTATCGACTAACAGACGCCTAGATCCACGACTAGCAATACTAGCTGTTCCTCTGCGTTCCGCGACGATTAAGAGGGCATTCCTAGCTCGGAACAGATATTCGCGCCAACTACTTTCAACTGACTAATGGAACTGATTGTCCCGTGTGACTCGCTGGATGCGTACAACTTTGTTCGGAAATTGATATGTAGATTATATGTATCATACTTTGCTTTATTTTTCATTCCTCAAGATTTAATGAACACATTTGCGATGCACTCTCAGGTAATGCGAGAACAAATGTTAGTTGATTTAAGACAAGTGAACTTGACATTTTCTAAGTCATTTGACATTCTCGGTTTTATAAAACTTCAGAGATTCAACAGTCTACGAATCTTCATTTTTCCTGCAGAAACCGATACTCGTTATAAATTCATAAAAGGTAGGATAAGGAATGCGTTTTAATCCTATTGTCTCTTAGCAAACTATTAATTCACAATGGTTGCAAGAGGAGTTTTGTCCACTCGCCCACACAGATCTCTAGGAAGGGATTTGAATGTTGAACGACGGACTAGGGAATTCTTTTATTAAAATCGATGTAGATCCCATAGGAGACGTGTCCAAATCAAAAAGAACCGAAACTAATCCCCGCTGAGAGCGTCTTACAGGATTACTCGCAACTTCAGTTTTCTAATAGTCTTAAAACACACAATTCATTCATAGTTAAAGAATTTGAAGAAGCTGTTGTAAGTATCAAATGATATAATATGAAGGAAAGTCTTATCTACATAGAAAAAAGCAATAAACATCATGTTTGCAATGAAAGAACAAGCAGTAGAAGCTATAAAATATATTTTAAAGTATACTGGCACATGTTGTTAATAATACAACGTTTATCAAGCTTGCAATTATTAATATAAAATATAAATATGTTCATTGCAAGTAGTCCTGTAGTCTCCGCCATATTGCTTTCGCACACGCATGCGCACAAGATCGCACAGACGTTTACTGCTCATACACGCATTTGTTTAATTAAACATTTCATTATAAGACAAAAATAACATTATAATCCGTATTATGTATAGTATATCAAACTTCATAAAATTCATATTTCCAATGCTGAATATTTTGCTTCTCACCTAATTGTTCTCCCTTTTCTTCAACTAATCCAACAACCTCTTTAACCATTTCGAACCGCGAAGCGCATTAATCTACCCATCAATGGTATTAATTAGATCACATTGTATCAACATTTCAATCGAACGAAACGTTTCGGATTGGTGTCCCCGATTCTCGCCGCTTCGGAGGAGTCGCGGTATAGTTTTCTGATCATTTATCACGCGGTCCGAAGCGTAGATCCAAAAAGTGGCTCCGTTTCTTTCCAAGTCGCTTGTCGACGGGTCTACGGTTCATGGATCCTGTCGACCAGGTCATCGTAAGGCAGCATTACGAGGCGAAAAGTACCAGTCAAAAATGTTACACGGCGAATTCCTACGGACCTCCCGCATATACACGACTTTGAGAGACGTTCGGCTCGAAAATGTCCGACCACTATCATCGCTGAGAACCATCATGTCGTTGCGAAATATCTGAACGCTCCACACAATGCTTTAGAAAATGATATAACCTAACCAAGTTTTCTAATCTAACTTTTTGATGCAACATCAAAAGTAGACAATTCGTTGTCATGTATGTAGTGCAACTGGTTCTTGACTTTCATTATAAAAACACACTTTATATTGCATGAACATGATCGCTATCGAGTGTTACACTTGTGTGATGTCATAAAAGCTATCCAGATCGTACAATCACATTGTGATAGGTAGTATATTTCTGTATATTTATAAAATTTGATACGTATCTAAACATATGGACATGGTATATGAAGGTTTGGTACTTGACAAATGAAGCACATTTTAAAATGATGGCAGCGAATGTGTCTACATCGTGATCGTGAGCATGTCCACATCTTGATCATGAATGTCTTCACATAGTGGTCATGAATGTGTTCACATCTTGATCATGAATGTGTCCACATCTTGATCATGAATGTGTCCACGTCGTGATCATGAACATATCCACATCGTGACTCTACCTGCCTTGTATCCGTGTTATTTATAAACTGTATTTTTAAAGAAATAAGTCGAAGATTCTTGATTCTTGTAATAATTTGCTAATTATGATGTGAGCGATATAGAAAGGTATGTCACTTACAGAGCGTAGTCGTGCCTGCAATAGAGTCTCATGCCCTTGAGGAAGCAAGAATGTTGATCGTGCAGAGGTCTTGCACAGGCGAAACACCTTAAACACCTCGAGTGCCAAGTTCGACCACCGACGCATAAAACAGTGCGCTCGCGAACTCTTTCTCCACATCCGCCGCATTCCATTCCGCTCGGCGATACTTCCGGTCCTATTAGGCTGCCTGTGCCCTCGGCAACGGCCAGATTTGGACCGCTACCTTCACAGACGCCTTCGCTCGTCATATCCTCCACCTCCGTCTGTAACGTTTAATTATAACAGTATTATAATATATGACACCTTGTGAAATTGGTACTATAACTATATTACAATTTAAATAAATGACTCTCAAAAATTTCAATGAAACTAGTCAAGGAAGCTATGATACAGAAAATGTTTTATCGATCGTTTCACACGCTCGTTTGTTACGCGAGAAAAAGGATTCGGTAATGATTTAACGAAGTGAACGTTTCCCACCCTATTGTCACCCTATCCCACATAGAATTCAACCACCAATCTGTCGGATGTTCTTGACACGAAAGCTGTGGCTTGTTTGATAGATGCGTCTGTTTCGATCAATCTGTTTCAATATAGTTTGCTATGCTTGCTGCTATTCACTCTTCCTTTCCTGTGCTTTCAAACTTGTGAACGATTCAGTCAGAAAATATACAATGCCGGATGGTGGACGTCCCTAGGGAAAATGGCGAAGTGCAGGGATACCTTATTCACACGAGTGCAGTTTTCTTTCATTGTAATTTGAACTTCTGCAAATTTTGGACTTTAGAGATGTGGGGGTTTGAGCGTTTGAGGAGTTGGGAATTTAGAAATTTAGGGATTTAGGGATTTAGGGATTTGTGAATTTGGAAATTTGGGAATAGGATATTTGGCTATTAGAAAATTGGGAATATAAGAAATTTGAAGATAGGGGACTTGGGAATAGGAAATATGGGAGTAGGAAATTTGAGAGCAGGAAATTTGGGAGTAGGAAATTTAAGACTAGAAAATTTGGGAGTAGGAAATTTAAGAGCAGGAAATTTGAGGATAATAAATTTGGGAATAGGGAATTTGAGAATAGGAAATTAGGGAGTAGGAAATCCAGGAATAGGAAATGTAGAAATTTAAAAACATAGAATTTAGAAATTTGTCGAAACGTTCCACGTTCCAAAACTTCTTCCAACGTACGATACCCATACAAATTCATCCGATAAATTCTCCCCATAAAAATTCATAAAACAATTAACATTTCAGCCCGATTCCCTGCATATAACCTAATTCAACCAGCATAAACATCAACCGATCGAAGATGAAGTATAAAAGAACAAGGCACCCCTCCAGCCTCTCTCGCGACGGGAGTTTATTTACCCGACACGCCCCCCTCGTTCGAAAATCATTTAATCCACATCGTGGCAAAGCATGGTCGGTCTAACCGTGGATTCAACACCAGTCACCGTAACAAGGCCGCCGACATAATGACAGAGATGTTCGGAAGCGGCTGGACGCCTTGGATGCCCATTTACTCGCCCCATTGGCGTACACGCTCGTTGAGGAGCTCGTACAGAAGGGATGTTAGGGGTGGGTCGGTCAGGCTACATATATTGCACCGGTGGCCAAGCGGTTAAAGGGCAAGGGCTTGCCAGTACAACAAAGCCATCTGTACAACCGAGTCACCAAGATATAACGCGTCACCATTTTAAAAGAGAAGGGGGATTCGTGGTTACATCGGCAAGCGTGTAACGTTCTGGGGGTTGCCTTTTTCGCTTGACCAGCTGCCTACCGAATCCCTGCCATGATATACTGCGTTTACTGTTTATGATTTTATGGAGGACTGGGATTCGTTGGTGGGGATACAGAAATACTCTTATTGAGAAATTTGAGAAATTTGAGGAATTTTTGGGGAGATCTTGATGGTTCATTTTGTTAATTTTGATGCTGGGTTATTAGAGTGTTGAGTATTATTCGATTTTATAGGTGACTCGAGGCTTGTGAGGCGGTGGGGTTGCAAGAGGAGCAATGTAGGGGTGTTTTGTAGATTTGTAAATTTGGTAGTTTTAGCTCTCCAAGTTTACAATTTCCCAAATTTTCAGCTCTTCAAGTTCCAACTCCACAAATTTTTAGCTCTGCAAGTTCCAACTTCCCAAATTTCCAGCTCCCCAAATTTTTAGCTCACCAAATTTCCAACTTCCCAAATTTTCACCTCTCTAAGTTCCAGCTCCCCAAATTTCCAACTGCCGAAATTTTCAGCTCTTCAAGTTCCAACTCCTCAAATTTTCAGCTCTCCAAGTTTCCAACTCCCCAAATTTTCAGCTGATCAAATATCCATCTTTCCAAATTTCCAAACCTAATTTTGCAATTTTCCAGTTCTGCAACACCTCCTTTCCCAACACTCGAATTCCCAAATTTCTAACAACCCTATTTCCAAATTTTCTAATTTCCACATCTCCCAACTTCCACAAATTTTCCAATTCTGCAACACCCCATTTCTCAACACTTAAATTCCAATTTTCCCAATTACACAAATTTACCAATTTCTTGCCACAGAAGTCCAAACTACAAAAATAATCTAGCAGTTCTAAAAATAATCCAATAGTCCAAACTACATATAAAAGCAGTCCACCATATATAAAAATAATCCAACAGTCCACACTGGTTAGAAAAACATTAAAATATTTGAAAATGACCCACGACCAACCGTGCTGTTAATTGTATTCCAAAAGCGATACTCTCCGTATTTGATCCTTGGAACACACAGGAGAGTTGTACACAATACATCCACATATAAGGGAGTAGCCGTCCGTACACGGTTTAGGACGTGCGAACATTTGGTTGGTTATGGTTGGTGGTTAACCATACGTCACAACGAGATCCACAATGGTGGCACACGGGAGTTACATAAAGGCATTGTAACGTAATACCTGCAGACCCGTAGGTGCTGCCTGTATACCTACACCTAATGCACGCGTTGTAAGATCCCGACATGCTGTCCCTATCACCGAGACGCGTCCTCGTCACACGGGACCAGCCCCATGAATTACGTTCAACATCCCCTCCCATTTATACTCACCCCGAACAACCTTTTTGTACTTGCACACCCTGACAGGGGCGTGATTTTTCGGGTTTATTATGAGAATGATATCCGGGGACTTCTGCGGTTTTTTTTTTGGAGGCAACGGAACGCTTTTTAATAGCGTATGTTAACTCTTGTCGGGATGAATAATTGTGTAAAATTTTATATTTCATCCCTTAGAATCCTGTTTAATATTTTACGTTTTATTATTGTAATATTTTGTTTAAATATATTCGGGAGATTGGGAAATTGGGGAATTGGGGGATTGGGAAATTGGGAGATTGGGAAATTGGGAAATTCGGAGATTGGGAATTTGGGAATTTGGGAAATTGGGGAACTGAGGAATTGGGGAATTGGGAAATTGGCAGATTGGGAAATTGGGAGATTGGGGAATTGGGAAATTGGGAAATTGGGAAATTGGGAGATTGGGAAATTGAGAAATTGGAAAATTGGGAAATTGGGAATTTGGGTAATTGGGGAATTGGGGAATTGGGAAATTGGGAGATTGGGAAATTGGGAAATTGGGAAATTGAAAATGGAAAATTAGGAAATTGGGAAAGTGGGAAATTGGGAAATTGGAAAATTGAGAAATTGGGAAATTGGGAAATTAGAAATATAGAAATGTGGAAGTTTAAAGGTTTGAAAATTGATAATAAAGAATCTAGAAGAAATGAAAATGAGAAGAGCAGTAATTGAGAAACTATAAAACTGAATAATAGCAGCATCAAAAAGTCAAAAAATCAAAAACCACAATTCATAAACCAAAAAATCCTACCTAAATCGAAATAAATTCGAAAAGCACAAAAAGTACAAATAGAATAAGAGAGTAGAGAATCGATGAATGAAAATGGTATCAATATCCCATTCCCACACGCCTAATCCGATCCACAGAATTGGCGAAAGAGTAATCCCGCTTCCATCGCCTTATTGCCTTATTTACACAAAGGTAAATCGGTGAATGCCCAGCAAAGAGACATCCAGAGAGTAGTCGTACACCGGGTTTGTACACGCCTCTATTCAAGAATGACCATGAGGCCCCATTCCTGCCTTTTCGAGTGGTTTCGGTTTCGATCCCCTTGTCGACGGAAAGGCACCACCGGGGTATGACTTTCAAACTTGAAAGCCTGTCGACGGGAGGTCCTACGGGGGTCTCTCTATGGGGTTTCCTACGGTATTCGCGGCTTCGTGTCACTTTCGGGCCACGACACGGTGTCCATTGAAACCGATACTTCTTCGTTCCCTTCCAACGCCTCTCCTGCCGTCGTGCTAACATCGCTTCGGCTAGGTAATAACGATAATGGCGACAAAGAACCTAACTTTTCACGATCTTTTCATTCTACTTCTCTTGTATTCTACCAACAGATTTTCAACTTTTCAAGTAACGCTATTGATATTAAAATATTCGTTTGTTAACTTTCTATTAAACGTAGACTGCTAACATTCTGTTAGACATTGGTCACATTCTATTAAGTATTATTCTGTTAACATTTTATTATAAATTTTTGTGTTAGCATTCTGTTAAACATTGTTCTGTTGCCACTCTATTAACGTCCTGTGAAACGACACTTCATTAACAATTTATTAAACATTGTTCTGCTAACATTTTATTAAACCTCGTTCTATTAATCTTCTGTTAAACACTGTTCCATTAACGCACTGTTAAACGTAGTTGTGTTAACATTCCATTAAGAATTGTTCTATCAACGTATTAGACGTTGTTCCATCTGGTCGCAGTTTATTTTGACGTTTAATTACTTGGACGTGTTTTATGAACACGAGGTGTTAAATCGTTTGAACCGAGTACAAACACGTGAACCAATTAGAGAGGAACAGTTTGTTGTGGGCTCCCTGTGTTCGAGAAGGTCGATATGAAACTAGAGGTGTGACTAGAGTCTATCGATTATCGGTATCTTATAGATCGCTTGTTTATCGTTCATATTTAACGATTTATTGATAATATTGGTCAGATATTGGAGGGGAGATGGAGAGTCGTTGAACTTTGTTTGAAGTTTAGGGAATTAGGGCTAATATGTGAGGAATTTGGGTTTTGGGGAATTTGGGGAATTGTGGAGTGGAAATTGAGATACTGAGATGTTGAGAAGTTTGGATATTGAGAAACTGAGAAATTGAGAAATTAAGAAATTAAAAAATTGAGAAATTAGAGGATTGAGAGTTTGAAGACTTGGGAGAATGTGGAATTAGTAAGTCAGAAAATTAAAAAATTGAGAAATAAGTGAAACTACGAACCTAACTAAAAATTGCCTAATATTCTTTAAACAATATTTAACCAATCCACCTCAACTTCCCCCTAACCAAACATCTAAAGTCTACCACACCTGAATAACAAAGACCCCACAAGTTCCATTCCACAAATTTATTACATTACATTCCCTCCGGCCGAGATACGCCTATTAAACCGCGTTTAAACGAACTCTATTAATCACCGTAACACTGCGAAAACACAGGATGCAATCAATTTTTTAATCACAAAAATAAACACTCGACTAATCGAGCGTGCGCGGCAATAATTTCTAAATATTAAACACGATATCGCGCGGGGAGGCAAAGGGAGAGGTGCGAGATGGAAGGATCCCCGAAGAAAAAAAAAAGGAACGAAAGAAATAAAGAACGGCATCGAGGAAGAAGAGGAGTCAAGACTTCCTGGTGCGAACAAGAACGAGGCTCGTTCCCTTCTTTCCGAGGGGTCCTTCGTTCGTTTTCTTTCGCGTCTCGTGGTCCCAGGTGACAAGTTGACAAAGTGGCCCGCTACGGGTATCCTTCTTTTAGCCGGCTCTTTCACCAACGAATCGGCCATTCTCGAGAAGGCACCGGGGGACAAGAAATGGGACGCCTCGCGAAAATAATGCCTCGGTTTTTCTGTGTTTCCAGTGGCTTTTCGAGTGGCTGGGACACGAAGGGCACGAGCCTCTTCACGCCTTCGTCTCTGCGCGACCCCCTAACACCCCCCCCCTGGAGGATGAAACGATCTCCCGCAGGTACAATGGGACAATCCGTTCGAGAGGTCGACTTTGGCCACTCGAAATCTATTTAGATCGCCATCCGATTTCTTGCTTTTGCCCGACACACAATGTCCGGCCGCTTTTCATCCGGGGCTTCTTCGCCGTTTTGTTTGCGTGAATGGAGCCTGGCTCGCTCACCGGGCACAACGATTCGTCCCGCGATTAGCGGCAAACTTCTTACTAATAACTGCGGTGAAAACGATCGAGCGAACCGGGAAATTTCAAGTGGCACGCGAATCGGTGATACGTGGCCAAGGATATTCTAATGGTGGGCAATGTGAATGGGCTGCTTTTTAAGTTTGCAAGCTCAGAATTTAAAATTCATGAATTTTTCAATTGTTCAGGTTGGATTGTTAAATTATTAGATTACTCAATGACTGGATAACTAGATTACATGATACGATGTTAAGTCATTCAGGTACAGTTACTTTAATAAATTGCTTGATTACCAGGTTATTAGATAACTATATTACTAGAACACTACATTACTCAATGACGATATAAGTAAATGGCTAGATGGCCAGATTAGGTTGCTAAATTAGGTTGGATTACTAGGTTATCAGATTATTATGTTACTAGATTACAAGACTAAGCTACATTTATAAATCTCCAAATTCTTCCTGTTCTAATCAAAGATAGTAACAATATTTAAACTATAATGAAGATTAAAGATAATTGCGTATGAAGTTTTTAAAGAAGATTATTTTCGGATAGTAATAAGAATTTCTTTACATGAAGGAAGTTATAATAATTATATTACGTGCTACTTAGGAACATGATTAAAGGCACTGTACGTCGCATCAACGCCATTTTGTCTGACCCGAATACCAGAGATAAAATCTTCGCGATTCATCCTCAGTCCGCTACAGTTAACTCTGAAGATTGATCGCATCAATTAAAGAAGAGAAACAGCGTATCCCCGAAAACCGATTTCATGGCTAATAGTTCAACGCGTATTACTTGAACGCGATCGATAAAGTAGAATTAACGCAAGGATTTTAGAGAAGATCAGGGAAGATTAATGCCGGTGAAAAAAGCGTGCGGATTTAACCCGGTGTCCAACGTAAAACGGATCATCCGGAATTACGATCTATGGGATCAGCGACACCTTCCGATGATACTTGTCCATCTTTGCTCAAAGACTTAAGGCGCCAAATATTTTTTCGGAGAAGGTTACTTTGTGGGTTTAATAGTTTACAATTTGAACGCAAGCTTCAATGATTCGAATTTGCGTTGCAATTTAACGTGTGGAATGCAACACTTGGCAAAATATCGTATGGATATTTAATGTGAAGCGATCTAATGTATTGAGATGTAACACGTAACAAACTAACGCGTTGAAATCTAACATGTGAAGATCTAGCGCGTGGAAATCTGACGCGTGGAAGTCTGACGGGTGATAAGCTGACGCGTGGAAATCTAACGTGTAGTAATCTAACGCGTGGAAATCTAACTTGTAGCAATCTAGCGCGTTGCAATCTGATTTGTAGCGATCGAACGCGTAGAAATCTAACATTTGATAATCTAACGGGTGGAAATCTAACGCGTGATAATCTAACGAGTGGAAATCTAACACGTGATAATCCAACGGGTAGAAATCTAAGACGTGATAATCTAGCAGGCAAAATTGTAACGTGTAGAAATCTAACGTGTAGGAATCTAACGCGTTGCAATCTAATTTGTGGCGATCGAACGCGTAGAAATCTAACATTTGATAATCTAACGGGTGAAAATCTAACACGTGATAATCCAACGGGTAGAAATCTAAGACGTGATAATCTAGCAGGCAAAATTGTAACGTGTAGAAATCTAACGTGTAGGAATCTAACGCGTTGCAATATAATTTGTGGCGATCGAACGCGTAGAAATCTAACACGTGATAATCTAACGGGTGAAAATCTAACACATGATAATCTAACGGGTTGAAATCTAACGTGTAACAAGACGAAGAAGTTTAACATGTAACGATCTAACAAACAACAATCTATCATGTGGAGATCCAACACATAAGCATAGAACGCGTGGCCATACAGCGCACGGCAATATAACACCTCCGCTCTGATTTTCGTCATCCTCGCAACTCACACACTTCATTTGGATACGAGTGCTTTAAAAACCGAACCACATAACTCCAGATAAAGCTGATGCGCCATTTTGCGCCTTACACCGACAATTTACTGGACCACACACGCACTGGGTGCCATCTTGAAAAGCTCGTTCGCGTGGGATGTGCCGTGTCTCGAACGTGATTTTACAAGTACATTTTCCATTCCCTCATGCATTTCATATAAATCCTCTCAAGACCGAAACTGATAAGTTACTAGAACCATGTTCGAAGCTGGAAAGAATGCACGTGGTTCCTCCTACTATAGAGATGCAATTAATTACAATCATTTGTATACCTTTGTAACTGTTTTGCTAAATAATATAATGTATCGTAAGCTCCACATGTCGTTCCAATCGTATCCGTTACGACCAATCAGATCCACGTGCCTTCTTTCCAGCTGCGAGCACCGCGTCGCTACTCTCTGCGGTTCGAAACATTCGATGAATGAAAGTTCAGAGAGGTGAATGAAGTTCGGTTACTCGAGCATTTAAGGTTTTCGATCCGAGACACGCATCGGTGCGCCGCTAACAATGGAGTCCCGGCAGACTACGACGATATTTAGTGACACGCGATAAACAACCGCGGTTTGCTTTATGCGTCTCATGTAGGGAGATTCCGCGACATTCGTTCGCACCGTGTGTGTTTTTGCAGGGGGTCGCGACTTGCCTGTCCACCAACGCTCATCAACCTCATCAAGCCCCGACCGCGACGGATCTAGGGACTTTATGGCGCGAGGAAACAGACTGCGTCGGTTGCAAGTTTTTAATTTCGTGCCGAGAGTTGTTTATTCGTCCTTTCAGTGAGTACGGGAAGTTGCTAGATAGGGAAAAATTTATAACGTATGTTTAACAATTATTTCCATTGTGTGGATATGAGCAAATTAAAGATGCAAACGGTCGATGTAAATCAGGAAATTAACGCGCTTCTAACCGTCTCATGCATGTTACCTCTCCTCACATTTTTTACATTCGCTCATAATTTTAGTAAGCTTCCTGAATACTGCTGCTAATTGACTGTTAAATATTTGAGTCTTCCCGGAAAACACTACCAACTACATTTCATTTCGGCCTTATATGAGAACGGTGTGAGTATTATATTTAATTAACAGTAATTGACAAAAGTCACTTTACATATTCTCTACACATGAATATTCTAAAATATTAAATCTTTAATTAAAATGGTCCAGTGCTTTTATTTATAACATTCAACAAATGTCTTAGTTCTATATCACACTAGGAAGGTACTTTAAACTCATTGATCAAGATTCCTCAAGATTATTGGTTTATAAATGGGAGCTATATGCATGAAGTATTAGACAATATCATTTACTGCATTATTTAAGAGAATTTCAAAGAATCATCTCGTTTGTTGTCATACTAAAGGGACTCAAGTGTTAACTGGAGCTACAGCTCCACGTTCATTTAAAACAGTGTTTAAATATTTTATACATAAATATAAATGAAGGCACCCACTTTTAGTCAGTAAGATGTAATGTGTCCTCAAAAAATTTTCCAAAAATTATTTTCAAATCATAGGTCTGCTAAGTAAGAGCTCCATGTTCATTAACGAAGTCTTTACCGAAGATAATAATAAGAAAGTCAGCAAACGTTTCATATTAAGTAACCACAGTATTATAAATACACGTACCTTCATGATTCTCTCGTACAGCGATCAAGACACTGGTACACCGTGCGGTTGCGTTAAACGATCTCTGTGTTTCCGGTATCGATCACAGGAGGTTAATTGGCAATCTCAAAGGCATCGTAGAAACCGCGCGGAAAATAAACGCGTTCACGTGAGGCGCGAGCAAGCGATAGCTACGCCCGAGGAGCGCAGCATAGCTCGAATACGGCCGGTGCGCTCGGCGATATAATGCAATTCCCGAGCGAGGCTACGGTACACGGCACACACAGAACTGCGGGTCCGCGAAGACCCGTTTCTATCGTGTCTCGTTCCACGGTGGGCGTGGCCGTAAGCGGCCGGTGGGCGTGACCGTTGCGCTGTCTCCGATTGGCCCGCTCCCGATCCGCCCAACATCGCGAAATTAAACGCTGCCACGAGGAGCAACGTCGCGCGCACGCGCACAGCGCTCCCCGGCTCTATGAGCAATGCGACTCTTTTTTCATTGGTCGCGTTCCGCGCGTTGGATCATTCTCGAAAATCTTTCTCCCGAGACGCTGCGAGGGATCCTCGAGCACAATCCTCGGGCTTGTTGTGATAGATTGCGATGTGATACGCGTCCACTCGCCGACGATAAATACACCGTTTAATTCTTAATAGACTTCGCCCTTATACGGATAACGGTTATGTACTATTCTTTTCGTGCACGCGCCAAAAATTGAGAGAGATCGTGCGGAGGAAACGATTTTAACCATTTCAAAATTTGGAATTTGAAAGTTAAGGATTGGAGGTTTGGGGAATTTGGGAATTTTAGGGATTTGGAAAATTTGGAGGATATGGGAATTTTGGAGATTTGGAAATTTGGATATTTGGGAATTTGGGGATTTGGGTATTTCGGGACTTAAGGATTCGACAATTTTAGGATTTAGGAACTTAGGAATATTAAAATTTAGGGATTTGGGGATTTGGGAATTTTGAGATTTGGGGATTTGGAAATTTGAGAATTTTGATATTTGTGTATTTCGTGATTTGAGAAGTTTTGGAAGTTTGGAATTGAGGATTTGGAAATTTAAGGATTTAGTGAGAATCTAGAGATTTGGTATTGAAAAATAGATGAATTTGGAAATCCGAAGATATGTAAATTTAATGATTCAAAAATTGAATCTTTCAGAAATTTGAAAGCTGAAAATACATTTTGTCCCCACATTGAATCCCCCAAAATCGCAAGTACCCTACATATTCTACACCTCTCTCACAACCAAAAAATTCTCCAAAAAGTACATACCTAGTGGTATGATCGCACGCGAATGAAACCGTTGTGAACACAAAGTACCAACGAAAACGGCGTGAAACGAGGTTGCAGTATAAGAGCTACAATATGCAAATGTTGTAGAGGCAGTATACAAAGTGGTCAGTGAAAAAACGTCCGAGAACGAACGACATTGAGTTCCTGACGCGTTTACCAACGTGGTTTTCGCATTTCCACGGGCGCAACTCTTATTCACGTGCGACGAATATAATAAATAACAATACGAGGCTGCCTACAGGTACAGGGTCTCGCATAACTTCACCCTATACCTGAACTGCCGCGGCGCGTCATTAAAATTATTTATGGGGAAATAAGAATCCGAAGCCTTTAAGTCCAGCTCTCGGAGGTTCGCATGGAAATATCCCTTGATCGTCCACTGCATCTCTTATCCTCGATCCCCTTTAGTCCCGACGCCGTCTCTCCGGGCTTACGGGTTAGTTACCGTTAGTAGATTAAACTCACGCTTCTCGTATGTTCACTGCATAAGTTTTGAACGCGTTTAGCCGGTAACGTATGCGCACACCTGAGTACCAAATCGCTAGATTTGTGGCGCGAGCAGGTTTACGATCAACAAATATACTTACCCGAGGCCGGGCTAGTTTTTCCATGTTTCAACCGTGAAACGAGCAGGTGGATGATGTATGATCTAACTTTCCATTCGAATTTTGTGAAAGGAGCTCACGTGTTGTAAGTGAATGTTTATTTGGATATTTAGGTTAGGGCAAATTAGTCCACTTAAAATTTCATTCAAAAGATTTTGTACGGTAACTCTTTTCTTGTATGTTTACATCAAATTCAGCTATGTATAATTAACAGGAAAGTTCTTGGGATTTTTGGGGGATTTTAACTTTGGGATAATGGTTAAGAATTTGGGGACATAGAACATATGGAAGTGGACATATGCAGTGGTGGATTTAAGTATACATGTAGAAATGTAAGTATTTGATAAATGTAAGGATCTTAGAATTTGGTACTGATATGTAAAAAATGATCAAAGTCCTAAGGCTACTAAAATTCCAATACTGATATCCTAATGTAAAAATGAAATAAAATAAAATTTATCAAATGCAAGATTTTGAAGGTGAATTGTAAGAAACTATAGAGTTAATTTGAGTCTCTTGCAAGACTTAGAAGACGCCATCTGACGGAAAACACAGCGGCACGAGCAAACAGGGTCGCCCCTTGAACGTGTCGATAATCCAATTTACCAGGCGCCTCCGTTTATCCACGTGATTGAGGCAACAGATATTTAGCCTATTGATCGCGTAATTATTCCCGAATCCGTGGGCACGGGTCGGAGGGACCGTGGCATGCGCACGGCCGAAGATGAAGAGGTAACGCCGTAGGAGGCGAGAAATGAGAAAAAAAGAACTAAGAGCGAGGAAGAAAGAAAAAAATCCCGTGGAGTGGCTCAGCTGGGGATTATTCCGGGTGAAGCTTTTTCGTCGGTCGAGTTTCCCTATCGACCACCTGGCCGCATAGTTACACCTTGTAAATGACCGGTGTCTACCGATGCTAATAAACAGAAACGGACACAGTCCGCGTCCAGCTCGCGTATTTGCCAGAGATTAATCGACGCGGATTTGTCACGGACGTCGTTACGAGTTCGCTCGGTTCTATTTCAACACGACGACAACGAGTCCCTATCAAAAGCAGTTTCCAAAGCTTCGAGAATAGGTCCAGACAGGAAACCGCTGCACACACCGATCGTTTCCGTCAGCTGGAGCTGATTTATCGTACCGTTTACAGCGACCGTACTTTGATAAACGGTAGATTGTTTCAGCCAAAGTAGCTACTCGACAATTTCAATGACGCGCGATTAGTAGAACGTCCACGCTTATGGTAATCCTACAGTTCGAACGATATTGTTAGCCGTAGGGATCGAGTACTCGTTATGCAAACTAACCACGTGATTAGGACATCAAGGGCTGATGGAAGTTTTGTACCGATTTATCGTGGATCATGTTTCCTAGGGTCTTTAAGTGTCGAGGTTCAATTTCGAGGTATCGGAAGTTGTAAGGATCGAAGTAATTCCAAGATTTCGAAATACCAAAATCTCAAATTCCCAAAATCTTAATATTTCATAACACTATATCACAATTCTAACGTTGCACAATCTCAAAATTTGAATATATTACCACAGTTCCAACATTCCATAATACCAATATCTCACAATCTAAACATCTTACAATTCCACAAGCTCACTGTGTCGCAATCTCAATATCCCTCAGTCATTAAATTCCATAATTCCACTACCCTACAATTACCAAGTCTCTCAATCTCCAAATCATTCCATACAACTATAATAACCCACAACCCCCCTAATCCCACAATCATCAATTCTCACAATCCCTAATTTCCTAAATCACCATAATCCTCAAATACCACAATTCCCAAGTTCAACAAACCTCAAATCTCATAATCCCAATGTTTCACAATTCCAAAATCCCTAATTCGTGCAATCTCTCAAATCGCACAATTTCCAAATCCCAATGTTACCAAACTTTACATGTTCCAAATCCCAGAATCCCACAATCCCCATATCTCACAATTTCTAAATCCTAAAATCCCCAATTCCTACAATCTCCTAATCCCACAAATCCCAATTCCCAAGGTCACTAAACTTCACAATCCCCAAATCTCAGAATTCCAAAGTCCCACAATTCCCAAATCCCACAATCCACAAATCCCAGAATTCAAAAATCCCACAATCCACAATTTCCAAACCCCAAAATCTCAAATTCCGACAACCTCCAAATCCCGCAATCCACAAATCCCACAATTTCCAAATCCCAAACTCCCAATTCCTACAATCTCCCAACCCACAAGCCCCAACTTCCTCAACCCCCAAATCCCACAATTCTCAACTCCCAAAAATTCCAAGAATCCCAAAATGCAATACACATGTATACACATACAATATATTCATCAACTTCCATCAATGTATTTAGAATTTGTTCCTCCCGATATCTCAACGCATCCCTGATTGATCTATTGATCTACCTATGATTTCTATGCAGTGATATTTATTTACAGTGTCAGGCGTTATTTACTAATACCACATAATCGTCCACGAAGAGAATACGTATTCATCGACGTCTAGTGGGTAGATTCTGGGGAAGATATACGAGGGTACAGTTGGATCACCCAAATAGACGCTTTTCACCGAGATAAGAACGTCATTCGACCGTGCGACACTCGTCGCCGATAATTTGGCCCTCGATCTCGACGTACCACGCGAAAAATTGTATCGATTGATCGAACAAAGGACCGTTAAACGCTTCGAGGCTCTCCACGAGTACGTACTTCGAAAGCAAACCCTCTTTTGAAAGTCAGCGGGATACTAATTGCGTCATTACCGCGAGAAAACTTGGTGAACTTGAACGGCTATGTTCTTCGTTTGATTCAGGTTCGAAACTTTGTTTTTAATCATTTTGTTACGATGTTTGCACAGAATGTCTCGTAACCTGACACGTTGATATTTTCATTTCAAAATATGTGGATACATTTTGTATTACTGCAATGAATAAAATATAAAGAAATGAATAAGATTTCAACATCCACTTGTGTGCCTATATCATTCCTATAGAACGCTCAAGGACTTTTGTGAGTGATTTCATGTCACCACAAAGTTATCAAAACCAAATTAACCAGCCAGAAATGCTTAACAATCTATGGACCTAACCAGAAGTGTTTAAAAACCAAATTAACCAACCAGAAGTGCTTAAACATCGAAGGACCCAACCAAAAGTGCTCACAAACCAAAGGACCTAACCAGAAGTACTTAAAAACCAAAAAACTGGATCAGAAGTACTAAAAAACCAAATTGACCAACCAGAAGTGTTTACAAACCAAAGGACCTAAGCAGAAGTACTTAAAAACCAAAAAACTGGACCAGAAGTACTAAAAAACCAAATTGACCAACCAGAAGTGTTTACAAAAGGACCTACCCAGAAGACCTACTTGTAAGCCAAAGTACCAAAGTACCTAACAGCTTAAAAATGAAATTAAGAAACGAAAAGTGCTTAAGAAGAAAATGAAGCAAGAACCGACAACGGTGTTGGAGGTGCGTAGAGAAAGCAAGAGATTCTTTCTCGGAGAAAAACGTGGGAGGTTATTACAATCGCAAGTCCACAATTAACGGACTATCGTATCGGTAACGAAGGATTCTACGGTGCTGTCAATTCGTTGTAACGCGCGAAAAGGCGGCCCCGACGTTATTAATGCTCTCTCCACACTCCGGTACTCGAAAGCTAACGATTATTTACCTCGAAATATTTATATCGTATCTCCATACACGCCTATTATCGCGGGTGTATGATAAATGCCCGGTATGAAAAATCGATTTTATTGTTGGAACAAGCCCGTACCGATGCAGGGCCGAGCATTCCATCCGTCCGTCCGTTTGTCCATCCGTCCGTCCGTCGGTGTACGCGCACGTTTCTACCGGGTCGTTTTTAACACACGTCCCAGGTGCGTATGGTGGTCCATCGGTGATGGATACGCCTACTTTTGATATTTCGGTGATCAATAACGTTTCTCGGTGCCATTCGCGGTGAAGGAACATCCATTATTCACCCGCAGTCGCCGGTGAATAAATAATTTACCACGTCATACCAGCACCATCAGTGACTGACTTCGCACCGACGACTGGACCCGACCGTCTAACTCATCCGATGATACGAGATATCCGTGTTCGTTTGTTAAACGCGTGAGCGTGTGTTTAACCGTCTACCTGTCGAACGGCTTCGTGAAAAAGATGCAAACACTAGGTCGTCGTTATTGGACTCTATGGATACTCCTGTAATACGGTCCACAGCTAATTTGGTTTCTTTTGGGAATGTTAAGAAATTTGGAACTTAGGCGAGTTTAGCTATTTGATGATTTGGGAGTCTAGGATGGGAATGTGGATATATGGGGATTTAGGAAGTAGGGAGTTTGGAGGTTTAGGAATTGGGTATGGGAGAATGTGGGGAAATGTGGAGATTTGGGGATGTAGAGATTTGGAAATTTCTGAATTTAGGAATGTGAGGTGTTGAGGATAGCAGTTTGGGAGTATGGAGAGAATGTGAAGATCTGGAAAGTAGGGAGGTAGGTCTCTGAGTTTAGGAATATAGGGTATTGGATATGGGAGGATGTGGGGTGTCAGAATTGTGGAGATTTGGGACTATGGAGCGCAGGGATTTGGGGATGTAGAGATTTGGAAATTTCTGAATTTGGGAATATGAGATGTGGAGGATAGTAGTTTGGGAGTATGGAGAGAATGTGAAGATCTGGAAAGTAAAGAAAGAGGTTTCTGAGTTTAGGAATGTAGGGTATTGGGTATGGGAAGATGTGGGGTATCAGAAATGTGGAGATTTGGAACTATGGGGACGCAGGAATTTGGGATGTAGAGATTTGGAAATTTCTGAGTTTGGGGATGTAAGGTGTTCAAAATGGCACACTTCGAGAACGATTCGAAATATGGAATGTTATTATTTTGGAATTACAAGTATTTGAAAATGAGAGGATTGAGGAGAGCTTGAATTTGGTGATATATGAATTACATGAGAATTAAAAAAATTGAAAAATATAATAATTTGGAAGAGTATATACACTGTTCGAGTCCAGCATTCCAGGACGAAGTTGGATGAAAAAGTAAGTTTAATTAAAATTGGCGAAGATCGCGATAATTATTGCGAAGTTCCGAGAACGCGTAGCAAAGATTAGCGCACGGTCCACTATTTTATGATGACGGTGCACGGGGTCGTATCGGCACGTTCTCGTATCCGAGAAAGGCATTCTTGTCGC
The DNA here is from genome assembly GCA_036983795.1 of Megachile lagopoda. Lineage (NCBI taxonomy): Eukaryota > Metazoa > Arthropoda > Insecta > Hymenoptera > Megachilidae > Megachile > Megachile lagopoda. The sequence continues at coordinate 5,826,088 of CM072797.1, read as the reverse complement.
GGTGGGCCGACAATGGCGGCCCGTAATAAATTATAAATCGAAAAAAGAACGAGTTACGGCAACAAGAAGCGGCAACCGCGGCGAGTTACGGTTTCGCATTAAATATGAAATACTGCTATCCGCGTCCCGACGATTCACGCACACAGTCCGATCAATCTCGTTCATATAGTAACTCGGCCATGTATTAAGTGGTCTTTAATATATTTTAATTGCCGTGGTCGGGATATCGGGACACGTCACGGTGTCTGTAATAGCTGTTCCAAGTTCGATTTCATCGCGTAAGTCACGATTGTCTTCGATATTTTACGAGCGAACGAAACGTCTGTTTTGCGTTATATTTCAATATTTACGATTTGATTTTTGTACCAGTCCAATGATTTTTTAAACGATAGGTCAGAGAATGGGCTACGAAATAGAGATCACCGGTCCATTAGGTGAACCTTATTAATATTGTAAATTCCTTTTTAATACGCGTAAATCTAACATTTCGACAAGGCCACCTTGGAGAACGTTTTATAGTAGCTTCATTTTTATAGCTCTCTTTCCTGAAATTCGATGTGGACGTTGCGTCATGTTCTTACGACTTTTCATGGAATTTCTTGTTCGTTGATTAATAGAACAGAAGATCGACAAATTGCGGATTTAGGGTTTTGCGATTGAGATATCTGAACAATTGCAGATTTAGATATTTTCAAACTACAAATACTCAAATCCCTAAACTCCCACATTTCAAAATTCCTATATTCCCAAATGCCCACATTACAGTCCCTAATTCCTACATGTCTAAATATCCACATCCTAATTTCTCAAGTCCCTAACTTCTTAAATTCCTAACCTCCTCAAGCCCGAATTCCTCAAATCCCTAATTTCCCAGTTCCCTAACTTTTCAAATCCGTAATCACGTCCCTAATTTCAGAACCCCGTAACTTCTTGAACCCCTATACTCCCCAAACCCAAATTTCAAAAATCCATAATTTCCCAACCCCCTAACTTTATAAATCCCTATACCTCCAAAACCCCAATCTCTTAAATCCCTAATTTCCCAACCCCCTAACTTTATAAATCCCTATATCTCCAAAACCCCTATCTCTCAAATCCCAATCTCTCAAATCCCTAATGTCCAACCCGCTAACTATATAAATCCCTATACCTCAAAAACCCTAATCTCTTAAATCCTAAATTCCTAACTCCCCAAACACTAATTCACAACCAACGACATCCCAAACAAGACCTCTACCACGAAACTGTGTCTTTCCTCAAATCTCCATAAATCAAAACCTTCAAATCCAACATAAAAAAATCCTATATATCACAATATATTAAATTCTCAAATCCTATATATTATATTTCCGTCAATACCTAAACAGCTTAACCCGAAGTATACTATATTTCATAAATCAACAGAAAAGTTTCCTAACCGTGTTTCTTCATTTTTACCCATTTCTTGCCGATCATTATCCATTTCTCCGTATAAGGAAATCATTATTTCTCCTCAACTGAAAGGGGTAATATTCAGGTAAATGCACTCGGAATACTATAATTATCATTAACGGTCATAAGGTTATCGTCTGTAACGTAAGCCGCTCGTGAAACGCCACTGTCCGCTGGTCCGTGTATACGCATAGCCGCTCGTACAGGGTCAGGTTATATTTATCTATCAACGTTACCGGACGTATTTCATCGGCAACGTTTACGAGCAAAAAGCTCTAGCGGCGCCATTATAGATACTGCCATTTTTATTGCGCCAAAGATCGTTTGCATAGCTGATTACGAAACTGTATGCCGGACTCTGCTCGAGGCAGCTCCTTCGAAGATCGGTCACTCCAACGTGACAGCTTCCTGAACGATCCTTGGATCTTCTTCTAAGACGTTTTCCTTTCGCTGTGGAGAAAATGGCGAGACGTGGGATATTATACAATGTACTTTTCTGGTATCAATTTCTCATCTCAAATTTTCGAAATTCCATATTTTCCAAATCTCAAATTTTCTAAACTCCATGTTTTTCAAATCTCAAATTGTACAAATCCCAAATTGCCCTAATCCTAAATCCCCCATATCTCAAATTCCGTAAATCGCAAAAGTCCCAAGTTGAACACTGTGCAAATATCAAATTGTCCAATTCCCAAATTGTCCAATTCCTAAATTGTCCAATTCCCAAATTGTCCAATTCTCAAATTGTCCAATTCTCAAATTGTCCAATTCCCAAATTGTCCAATTCCTAAATTGTCCAATTCCCAAATTGTCCAATTCTCAAATTGTCCAATTCTCAAATTGTCCAATTCCCAAATTGTCCAATTCCCAAAACTAATTCCCCAAATCCCCCAAATTCCCCAAACTTCCCAAAATCCTAAATTCCCTAAATCTCGATATCTCCGAACATCTAAACCACACAGCACCGAAATCCCTAAATCACCAAATTCGAAAACTGTCGACAATTTGTGGCAATATAACAAACGTCCAGTTCTTAACCCTCAAAAAATTACACACACTCTTCCCTAAATAAAATCTACAAAATTATCTTGGTAAGTCATCTATTAATGATCTTGATAGTTACTAGAAATGGCATTATACTTACATTACACTAAGAGTTACTGAAATAACGAAGAACGGGGCTGCATCCTCTCGTCTCGAAAATATCGTTCCCTGAAAGTTCATATATCAAACGCTTAGGAAAGGCGGCGACACATAAATACCTGTACACGGTATATAAAAGCCACCACCTCCGGGGGATATATCCCACTAGATAAAATATATTAACTCGGTCTGGGCCGCGTGGGTTTCAGGATTTTCGGGGACACTTCTCCTCTTCCCGTATCTTGCTCTCTGTTCGTCCACAGGACTTCTCGTTCGTTTATTTCGTTCTCTTTGCCGGCTCGAATGACTTATGGCCCAGCGGCGTGCTTTAGCTCTTCTCTCCGCGCGACTATCACGGGATTATAGTACCCACGTAACTATAATGATACTCGATGTTTCTTTTCTCTTCTTATTTGCTACGTTCTCGCATTGGCGTAACGATTTTTATCTAGGACTAATCTTGCACCTCTAACGAGACAAAACCGTGGGAACATGAATTTTTATAAAACCTTTTCTGATGAACGTAGAGCAATAATAAACTAATTTGTATTAAAACTTTTTTGTGAATAGTTCTTGTTTAGAGAGATATTAAGTTTCCTTTGATTTCCAGACTGCATATAACTTAAAATCGTTATGTTAAAATAGGTGCATTAGCAAAGGTGGTTAAGTGATAGGTTCTTAAATCATATCATAAGTTCAAATCCCATCATCATTAATAAAAATTTTTTCTTCAGTTGCTACATATTTTGAACTTTTTTTTGTGTTTTTACTTAGGATTGTATTTATACCTTCACTTATTTTTATATCTTTTTACATTTGTTATGTTTTAATGTTCTTTACTTTTTCTTTTATGAACTGGATAGAATTGTCTCGATTAATGTAAATCGTATCAGTAACGATTTCCACAGGGATGTTTGGCTGCATTTGGAAAATTACCGACTCTCCCGTGCCCGAAATTGGATCGTTTGTATCGTTTGTAACGATAACGCCGACAAATGGTACCGCGTGCCGTTATAAGCGCGACAATGAGGCCCTAGTTCGTCAGGGAGCGGCCCAGTGATCGGATTATCCCGGAAACTTCTTGGACAGGGAACATCCAGAACTTCTGCGTGCCGAACCAGGACTACCGACATAAGGCATTGTTAACCTCCCACGGGACAAACTGCGAGATCAAACGCTGTTAGCACAAACTGTGCCTTCGATTCTCCCTGTTAAGTTCGTTTCGTTGCCATTTGCTCTTTTCCTCTCGATATTTCATCAGATCTTTCTTGACAAGTTCAACAATCAATTTTCAGTTATTTTTTATAAGGTGTCATAAACCTCTCCCTAAGTGACCAACAGATATATGTTTCAGGCTAATAACCAAATATTGATCAATTTACCAAAGATACCAACTTGTTTCTATTCTTTAAATCGTATTTATTTAATACTTTACAAGCAATAAATACCGCTCCGAAGTGTCCATAATTTCATTTCGTTTATTTGTTTCGTCCAGTTTTATTCCCGTTTGGGACGAAGAAGCGCGGGGCCTAAAACTCTCAGAAGCTCAAACCGAACGGGAATAACGAGGCAGAAAAGAAACGGTGGTACCATCGCGTAGCTCGAGGCGGCAATTAAAACCGTTTGTCGTTTCATCGCCGAAGATAAATTCGTAAACGTGTCCGCGGGTGTTGTAGGGCCGTACCACTAGCACACGGTCCCCGGTAGCCGGGGAAGATGAACGGGCAAAGTATCGAGCAGGAGGGCAAAAGATATCGAGAAGATCATACGCGTGTACGCCGATGCGAATGCGTATCCAGACCCGGGCCAAGTGATTTACATATTCGTACGTTCGACGTACTTTCTTTAAGAATCACTATAAATATGTCGAAGGTGGTTTAATATGCGGTAGCCGTGTAATTTATAACAACTTATTAAATAAAGACCCGAGGCGTTTACTCGTGAGCCGTGCAACCACTCGCGTAGTCGATCCATCGCGATATAAACAACCCCCTCGTATCGGTTGAGAATATATCTAGTTTATTTTTATGGCCTCTTATATTAGCTACTGATCGAAAACGTAGTTTCGAGATTTCGGTTTATCACTGAATTTTTAGGTTAACTGCGTTTTACTCGATCCAAAACTATTTTGACAAGTTTCACGAGTTTAACGAATTGTTTAGTTTTCTTTGTAATAGGTGCATTTACCTTGAGATCAATGTGTATAGCTTCCGCAGTTAACTGGTTAAAATACTTGAATATCTAAAAGCACTCTTTGGTACTTATGTGTTTCGAATTTGGCGCCAAACTCAAGGTTAGGTAACCTACTAGTCCAAGTAGGTTAGGTTAGTTTCAAACGCGTGAAGTGTTAGTTTAAGTTACTTTAATCGCTCACACTCGTTTTCACTCGTTTTTCACACTCATTCTTTATTTGCATAAATTGCGCTCTTCGTTTTCTATATCTGCTAACACAAAAGATAGGTGATTTAATGATTGATGTTTCTAGTTTTTGATGTGCTGACACATTTCTATCCCCTCTCTACAGATTTCTATTATTTTAAGTACGGTATTAAGTGAAATCAAAGGTGAGTATTTTATCGATTTAAGGGGTTAGGTTAGGGAAACGGCACGCGTATCGGAAGCGACGATCCGAAAACACCATGTTGCGAACGTGAGAACGTTCCGAATCCCGCTGTCGCTACGGTGCACAATCGTGCACTGCCTGCGGCTATGGGAAACTATTTAATCTCCCTCAGGATTCTTTATCTTGGCGCGTGGCTGCATCTTTTAATGGGTGCATCTCGCTTCGCGGAGCGGACGAAGGCACGCCCTGCGATTTCTACCGTTTTGTTCTTTTTCATTCCGTGCGATCGCTTCGAAATTCGTATAGGAACTCAAAACTGTATGTAACTTTTGATGTACATGTTTGATGTACAATATCAGAATAAATCATCGATATGAAATACTTATATCATTTAACTGTTTCAACCTCTGTACACTGCATATATAATTTGCCTCGTAAAACATTTTTAAAGATTGGAAGCATTGAGGTATGAGATAAAAGTGTTTCACTGCAGTTACTTCAATTGAATAGCAAGTGTAGAAGCGAAGATTTATAATGTACAATGTGAAGCTTTGTTCAAATTTATTATATGTATTATTACAACTTTCACATTTTATAATGTTTTAAGAGCCGAACTGCAAAATCTCTGCACCCTTTCTGCATAAATGTTCAGTACAAAAAATAATATAATACACGAAATAAATGTCCAAAGAATATTATAACATACACTAGATAAATATACAAAGAATGTTTTGAAAATGAAAGTAAAAAATATTTCTGTTTAAAAATAGTTGTCGACTTCGCCGCACGAGGCCCTCAGAGTCGATTCAAATATGTCTACTATCTTTATCCACAACTCTAATAAACTTAATTACATTGAAATAATTGTATTTCGCTCTGTTAATAGTTCGTCCCATGTAATTGAGAGTGGCGATAAAGATTGAACGTCACTTTAACCGTAAATTAATGCGATTCCAGCTTATTGTGCGAGGCGCACGTGCATCGTAGCTCATCTACCTTGTTCGCGTCGGATATTTCGGGGCAAGTTGCGTCTATCCCGATGCACGTGTCAAACCGGAATGTAGGGCGTGAATTTACGTGTACGTACACCCACGCTCAGGGTATAATGGCATCACCCTCTTAGTTAACATCCTTGTGTACACTGTACACGTACCCTGCACAACGCTCCCCCGTGTTTTGACTCGTAATTCTTTACAACGAAGAAACAAATATGTTCAATTAGATTAACCTTAAAATTAAAATCACATTTCAAGATTGGTCGTGAGTTAATTTCAAACTGTATTATTAGGCACCTTTCAGAGGGGTGGAACTTTGTCACAGTAAACAGAGATTGAAAGTAAGAAAACATTATGGTCTCACTAAACAAAGATTAAAAGAAAACTTGGTAGTCTCACTGAACAAAAATTAAAGATTTTGAGAATACTCTTAAATATTATTAATGGTATGATCAATCATGTCTGTTGCTGCTGCCCCTCCCTTCAAAGGTCAAAACTACCTGAGAACACTGTTTTATTGCACCTGTCCATCTTTACCACTGCGTTTAGTTCTACAAGAACAGCTTTTTGTGGTCTCTTTCAATAAATATACGCTCGAGACAAACTCTGGTACTTTGCATTTATGTAGCAAATTGATATTCCACGAAAAATAAGATAACAAAAGAGACACTAAAAATAATATAACCTTTACAGCCTCACGAAACGGAGACTAAGAACAAGACAGCTTCACAGTCTCACCAAACAAAAATTAAAAAGAAAGAAGTCTTACAGTCTCACCGAACAAGGGTTGAAAATAATAAAACTTTACAGTTTCACAAAAGAAGTACTTAAAATAAAATAACCTTTACAGCCTTACGAAACGGAGACTAAGAACAAGACAGCTTCACAGTCTCACCAAACAAAAATTAAAAAGAAAGAAGTCTTACAGTCTCACCGAACAAGGGTTGAAAATAATAAAACTTCACAATTTCACAAAAGGGACACTAAAAATAAAATAACCTTTACAGCCTGACCAGAGACTAAAACCAAGAAAGCTTCACAGACCCAGACAAAAATTAAAAATAAGAAAGTCTTACAGTGGTTAAAAATAATAAAACTTTACAGTGTCACAAAAGAGTCACTAAAAATAAAATAACCCTTACAGCCTCACCAGAGACTACAACCAAGGAAGCTTCACAGTCTCAAATAAAAATTAAAAATAAGAAAGTCTCACCGAAAATTAAAAAGTAAGAAAGCTTCACAGTCTCCCAAAACAAAGATCAAAAATAAGAAAAATGAGAGAAGGTATGTTTAAAGAATGAATAATTTTTTGCAGAAATCGCGCACTATTTGCCGAGTTTAATGAGGCAATATTTGGGCAGATTCGATTACGGGATGATAGAGGGTGCGTGGAGGTCGCCTTTAACGTTAGACACATGTAACCCTCTTTGCACGTGTCATCCCGTAGACTAAGGGCGTGAACTCACGTCCACGGGCGCCCACGCACGAAGGGAAGATAACCGTTGCGAGGTCACTCGACAGGACGAGCTCTCGCACAATTTTCCTCTACCCCTGTTGGAACGGCGATGTGTAACAACCCTTACCGACACGGCTAACCCCTCTCTCTCTCTCTCTGTTGGGGTTGCACAATCGCGCCCTGATTGATAATTTATACGGTGCGTGCAGGTTATTTGATTATCTGTCCCCCAGTTGGTCCGCTCTCTTCTCCTTTCCTCCTTTTCCACTTCTGTTCTACGTCATCGACAACTTCTCTGTGTCTTTCTTCGTTTCTTCTTACCTATTTTGCTTCCTCGTAAATTGGTATTTGGGAATTTTTGAAAGGAGTTTGGAAGCTTCGGAGGAATTTGCAGATTTGGGAATCTGGAATTCGCAGTTTTGGGGAGTGCAGAAATCGGAGATTTGAAATTTGGGATATAGGAATTGGGGATGTAGGAATTGGAGATATAGGAATTGGGGATATGTGAATTTGGAGATTTGAGGTTTGAGAATTTGAGAATTCTAGAATTTTGCCAATTCGGAAATTTAGGGATTCGGGGATTTGGAATTTGCAACTTTGGGAATTGGGAATGCAGAAATCGGATATTTGAAATTTGGGGATGTAGGAATTGGGGATGTAGGAATTGGAGATATAGGAATTGGGGATATAGGAATTAGGGATATGTGAATTTGGAGATTTGAGGTTTGGGAATTTGAGAATTCTAGAATTTTGCCAATTCGGAAATTTAGGGATTCGGGGATTTGGAATTCGCAACTTTGGGAATTGGGAATGCAGAAATCGGTGATTTGAAATTTGGGGATGTAGAATTCGGAGATTTGAGGTTTGGAAATTTGAGAATTCTAGAATTTTGCAATTCGGAAATTTGGGGACTTGGGGATTTGGAAATTCGGGAATTTAGGAACTTGGGAATTTAGAAATTTGGAAATTTGAGAATTCGGTAATATAGAAATTCGGGAATTCAGAAATCTGTCAATCATCTCCAAATCTCCAAATCTCCAAATCTCCAAATCTAAAAATCTTCCGATGACCTCGCGTATCCGCTGAGCGGTTAAAGTGTAAGCGAAGACAATTACATATTTTCCTACAGATTCTGAGACTGCACAAATCCCCCATGGAGATCGCGGTATATTATGGGGCAAAGCACAGGAGGGTGGAAAGGCAGGGGTTGACATGCGGGCGAAATCCGTAACGTGACAGTGAATGAACCTAGTCGAGGGACTACATGGTGCGTTGATGACATAATTGGTATCATTCGGGATCTTCTTTTGAGGTAACCCATGGTGCAGCCCCTTTACGGTCACGGATCTACACGCCTCGTCCATCTGTACGCTCCTGTACACTCGTGATTTCGACAGATACGTCAATATAGGCGACATTGAATCGAAAAGCATGTTTTATCTATAATTTTATAATAGTTATCAATTGTTCCGATTTTATTGTCATATCTGTTTATCAAGATTTATTATAATTAATATACGTTAATATTATTAGTAACAGTTTGTTGTTTATTATAAAATTTGTTGCCATTCTTATGACATTCCTATGTCATCGACGATATAAAGTATAGTGTGCGAATCGTTCTGAACACATAATCCGCATCTTTGGACCCATGGAATATATTGCAAACAGAATAAAATCAATATTAATGAATATATAGTAAATATATAGCATATTAATCGATAAAATCAATATTAATTGAATTTTTTGGAAAATTTAAGTTTCGGAACAAGTGGCGCCATCTCTCCGGCGAACAGGGTGAACTACACACTTTTGAAACTCTACTTTAATTAGTTCCCATCTTCTACCGCTAGATGGCGCGTATAAGACAGGAACTCTTAGGGTAATTAGAATTATCCTAAAAATGGTTAAAAATTTATAATAGTTTGGTAAAGTCAAAACGATTCGAATTGATCTTGCACTCTAATGTATTTCGATTCATATTATAGTTAATTAAGCTAATAAAATCAATTATATTAACTGTATTGAACCGAGAAAGATACACGTGACGCCATCTAGTGGTGGAATGTTGGAACTAATTAAAGTAGAGTTTCAAAAGTGTATAGTTCACCCTGTTCGCCGGAGAGATGGCGCCACTTGTTCCAAAAATTGAATTTTCGTAAAAATTCAATTAATATTGATTTTATCGATTAATATGCTATATATTTATTAATATTGATTTTATGCTGCTTGCAATATATTCCCTGGGTCCGACGGTGGGGATCATGTGATCAGAACAGTTCACACACTGTACTGTATCTCGTCGGTAATATAGAGAATAATTGGAATGGTAAGAATTGTTCGTTCGAAAGGAAAGAAATTGTTTGCAAAATTTGGCCAGAATTGAAATATGACAGTATTCCGAAGTTTCCCCAGAACCGAAATAACTACATTAATAATTTAAAACAATAATTTGGCGACTAAAAATAATAGCGATTCGTGGACCAAAAATTGTCGTCCATCTAGCGGTGAAAGTGGGAACTAATAGAAGTAAAATGTACAAGCGCGGGAATTCAAATGAAACTCAAAAACATAAAATGCACAATACCTTTATTTTACCTAATCACTTCATCAACTTTACAATAACAATTATACACAATATTGATTACTGATGACGTACAGGGTTATTTTTATAACCTGCAGAGTACTTTAATTACTTTAGTTATTAACAGTAAAAAATTGTAAACCAAATTGCTAGTTTATCAAATGTCGATAATTTATAATACATAATACATCACAGTTGTTAAAACATTCATTTTTATAGAAAAATTATATTTCTCCGTTCTTTTCCCGTTTCCTTTCTACGTACACAATTACAATTGAATTAAGCATTTTGACCGATATAATTATAATCGAGATTTGATGGCTATAGGTATCCTAGATTGCAAACAACGTGATTTCCCGCAATCTTTAGTACAATAACCGTTACAGACGATATTTTCGTCGTCGTGCAAGTGAAGAAAGCAATTATCTTTTAAACAATTCTTTGAAATATCAATTCTCTTCGACTGGCTACTTTCTTGAGTCAGCTTTCTTCCTCGAGGACTAAGAGTTGCAATTTTTCTGTGATCCCCAGTCATACTCAACGGTTTTGGACTTCCAATTCGCATTTTATTAACGATATATCCCAATTTTTCAGCAGAGTCCATTGGTTTATCGATTATGTTATTTTTCATTATATTCTCGTCTCCTTTTTGGTTTCCACCTAAATTACTATCAATAATTATTTGGCTTTAGTATAGGGGACTTGGAAGATTAGAAATTTGGGAATTTAAGGATTTAGGAATTTATGGAATTTGGGGATTTGGGGAGGAGGATTTGGGAATTTAGAAATTTAGGGAATTTGGGAATTTGGGGATTTGGGGATTTGGGGATTTGGGGATGAGGATTTGGGAATTTAGAAATTTAGGGAATTTGGGAATTTGGGGATTTGGGGATTTGGGGATTTGGGGATTTGGGGATTTGGGGATGAGGATTTGGGAATTTAGAAATTTAGGGAATTTGGGGATTTGGGGATTTGTGGATTTGTGGATAAGGATTTGTGAATTTAGGGATTTGGGGATTTAGAAATTCAGTAATATAGAAATTTAGGGAATTTGGGGATTTGGGGATGAGGATTTGGGTATTTCAAGATTTAGGCATTTAGGGATTTGGGAAATTAAATATTTAGGAATTTAGAAATTTGGGGCTGTAGGAATTTAGGAATTTAGTAACTTCGGAATTTAGGAACTTTGGAATTTAGGAATTTAGGAATTTGGAAACTTGGAAAGTTGGAAAACTGGAAAAGGGGAAAAGGGAAAATGGGAAAATGGGAAAATTGGGAAATTGGAAACTGGAAAACTGGAAAGTTGGAAAATTGGAAATATGAAAATTTCGTATCGCAAAATTTTCAAACTTAAAAATTAGAAAATTTGAAAAATACAGAAACTACTCTACATATCCAGTAGATATACTAAACGGGTACCCATTATCGTAACTGTTAACTTCAGCAATCCGCTGCACATTTCCCAGGGATCTCGAATACTCTGCAGCTTCCGTACCCTCCACATCCACATTATCCAACAAACTCGATTTCGCCTTCGGCTTAGTCCTGGATCTAACCGAATTCTGTTCCACCCCTACATCCTTGCTATCTTCTTTAGAACCCACACATCCCTCCACATTACTCCGCATCCTCGTGGATATCGGATTTTTCAATTTCATACGGCGACCAATCCTTATCGGCAGTCTAGAATAAGTAAATCCTTCTGACTTGATCTTCTTCTCCGTCGTTGTTGGACAACTTTGACCCACATCGTTCGAAACTTCCACGACCCTCGGTTTCTCGATCTTTCTCTTCAAACACGCTACCGTTTTCTCCACAAAATTCATCGCTGTCTTGTTCTCAACCTCTTTCGAAGGTTCCGCGTCTTCTGTGCTGAATTTCGTCTGATCATCAGAACTCTTATTATTATTCATTTGCGTCACATCCTCCTCGATCGTACTGATAACAGGACTCTTTTGTTCATTTCTTCTCTTAATTTTCGCGTTAACACCTGCATTTTGCGTCTGACGTTTCGTTCTCATAGGCCATGTAGGTTTCTGTTTCTCTTGCATCCTTCCACTTTTCTTGTCATCGTCGTCTTCCAGCGAGATAAACTCCCAGAAACTGTTTCTCGCTTCTTCCTTCACTACCGGACGCTCGGCCACCATTTTGGGAAGGCGCTCAGACTTCAAAATGTCGGACAGACTGTCTTTATCGACCGCGCGATCCACGAAACGCTTTAATTTCTCGGTGGAGCAACTAGAATTCAATACTTCTTCGTTATTCTTCAAATTTTCAGGGTCGAGAGAAGCTTGAATGTCATACTGGCTCTCCGCGTTTTGATAAAGCGTTTTGGAGATGGACTGAGTCCTCTTCCGACGATCGGTGGTCGGTGAACTCGATGCGGAACGAATTCTTTCGTCATTTGATTCGTTTATGTCGCTCGACTTCGCAGAAGATGGTCTTCTGGAATACCTCGAAAAATTGTGACTCTGCTGCGCAATCTCGTCGAAGAGATCTTCGTTGTTCCTCTGCCAATGTTCTCTATGGCTTCTTGGATGTCGGAGTTCTTTGAGCTCTTCGGAGTAGTCTTGGTCCATGGATCTCCTTCTTCCTCGATCGCAGAACAGTTCTTGATCGTAGATTTCTGAAGCTGGGTAACTGAAACGGGGGGGTTGTGGACGACTTGCGGTAATTTTTGATTTAGGGAAGGGAGGTTGAAATGGGGAATTGTTTCTGGGTATATTTGTAACTCGTTGCGGTATAGCGTGATCGTAGCGGCCGTGGTACTCGGAGATCCTGTGAGGTATTCTTTCGGATATTCTTGGTTTTCTTCCGTGTTCCACCTTTTCGTTGATGTCGTACGTGGAATATTCTTGCCAATAATTCTGGACATGTGAAGATAATTAAAGATTAATTATTTGTAAAATATTGTATTGTGGTAACTGGTACTTTTTTTGGAGTGGGGTATATTTTCTAGGTTTAATAATGTTAATAGTCGATATGAGGTAGAACCAAAATGGGAGTTGGAAACAAAAATTTGAGGATATGGAAATGTGGGAATGTGGGAATTTGGGGATGTGGGAGTTTGGGAATGTGGGAAATTGGGAATGTGAGAATTTGGGGATGTGAGAATTTGGGGATGTGAGAATTTGGGAATGTGGGAATTTGGGGATGTGGGAATTTAGGGATGTGGGAATTTGGAGATGTGAGAATTTGGGGATGTGAGAATTTGAGGATGTGGGAATTTGGGAATGCAGGAATTTGGGAATGTGAGAAGTTGAGAATATGAGAATTTGGGGATGTGGGAATTTGGGGATGTGGGAATTTGGGGATGTAGGAATTTGGGGATGTGAGAATTTGGGGATGTGAGAATTTGGGAATGTGGGAATTTGGGGATGTGAGAATTTGGGGATGTGAGAATTTGGGAATGTGGGAATTTGGGGATGTAGGAATTTGGGAATGTGGGAATTTGGAAATTTGGAAATTTGGATACTTGGAAACTTGGAAACGTGGAAATTTGGAAATTTGGGTATTTGGGAAGTTAAGAATTTGACAATTTAGGTATTTGGAATTTGAGAATTTACAAATTTGAATATTTGAGAATGATAGAACTTGAAAAATTACAACCAACAATTTCTAAATTTCTCAAACAAAAAACACAAAATAATATAATCCTAAATAACCTTAGAACCAGGTTCCTAATTACGCCATTTCTTAGAACTTATAAGTGACCATCCAGAACTACCTGACTTTCATCCTCCTTAGGTACAAAGTATAATTCTTCAGCATCTATCACATCCTGTTCATATTGTCTTCGTAACCTCTCTTCGAGTGGTACATTCGTATATTTTTTCTCGCCACGCGGTTTCCAATATTCTTTTGATCTCATTTTCGCAGATTCTGAAGAATAATAACGAGTAGCATTCCGCAGAAGAGTAGATACCGATAACCTAGCGTCGCAACCGGTATCCGATAATTCGACGATCCTTCTTGCATTCTTTGACGCGTTAACAGAAGAAATAGGTGGCATATTGTCCACAAAAAAGAAAAATGGATTTTCCGCAAAACTGTTCATATCGTAGTGAAATGTCAAATTGGGAAAACCAACAACTTCGATCACTATAGCCTTAAATATCAGTAACGTTTATGTAATCATACTGATCAATTTAAAATCTAAGGAAACTCCTGTTCATAATTTTGGAGAAAGTTTCCGTGGCCGAAATTGCTTAATTTTAAACATTTTACTTGAAATTTTGTATTTGATATTGATTCTAATCAACTGTATTTAATTACCGACATTTTTCTGATCGATCGTCTCATTTTTCTACGGTTTTAAAATATATTAAAGGATTCGTTATGTTCTGACGTAAAGTGATTGTTTTTCAATATTTCATTCTAGTAATAGTCAGTATTTGCATATTTCTTATTAGCATAATTAAAGATAGAGTTAGAATAGAGTTAGCACTCATTCTCGAATTTCTACATTTCCAAATTTCAAAAAAACCAAATTCTCAAATTTTTAAATTTTATAAAACCCAAATTTTTAAGTCCTCAAATACATAATTTATAAATTTCTAAAATCCCAAATTTTCTAATTCCTAAATTCCCAAGAGTCAAAGACCTGATCCGCACCAAAGAGAAATCTTAATTACGCTAAAGTTTCTAATTAAAATTCTAAAAACAAATGCTAAAAGTTTATGAATTAGCTCTACACGTGGCGCTAGTTCCCTGAGTCTCTTCACATGTTATACAATTTAGTGACTTTACCATTCGAGAGTTTATATGAAATCATTATCAATCGCTTTTTATAATTTGTTAACACTTTTAAATGTAATTTTTTGTACATATTTAAATATAATGACATTATCATTTGATCATCGCTGCATTGCTCGTATGTTATTTCGTTGATTCCTGCTACAGTGAAATCTTACATTTTGTTATGATTTAAATGTAACTCATCGATATACTTGTGATATGTGATATTATTTTATATCGCCAATTTTTATTTCATGACGTGAGTGCGATATTGAAGTGCCGCAGTTCTATTGTAAATCAATTATTCTAGGGATATTTTTTAATAATACATGGTCACCAATGATTTACTTCAACTCAAATGGTAGGGTGGGGTCAAAATGACCCAGCTTAATCTTACAAGTTAGAAAATTTGTTAATAATATCAGCTATTAAACAAGAGCTGTGCATGTTATGACTTTTGACAATATACAATATATTGTATTCTTAGATAATATTAATATTTCCTTTTGTTTTAGTACTGTCATATATTCAGTAAGTTTAGATCTATTATTAATAACTATATGTTTAAATTATTATCATTATGGTAACACGTTACACTAATATTGTCTCAATTTGTTTGTAGGTAAAATGTTTGAAGAATTAAACATAGAACCAATTGTTGAAATCTTGTATGAATCAAGCGATGATGAAGATGAAACCGAAGTTGACCAAGAATTTGCGATTGAAAGTGAATATGACACTAACAGTGAACAAAGTGCTAGTTCGGATGAAGAAAGTATTGATAATGATAATGACACACTATTTATGTCTAGTAAAAATAAACACAAGTGGAATAATAAACCCCTTAAAGATGAATGTACTTTGAAACATAATACAATTAGTTATTCACCTGAAATTTGTGGACCCGCTAAAGAACATACTGTTCTTAATCCAGAACTTGCCTGGCGTTGCCTCTTCACGGATGAAATACTTTATGTTATTGTGAAATATACCAACCAAGAAATAAACAGAAGAAAGGGTAAATATTTATGCCCTAACGAAGCCTCTTTCTTGAGCGAAACTAATTACCAAGAGATAAGGGCAGTTCTGGGTCTTTTATACTTAGCAGGTGTTTTCAAAACTATACATGAAAGTTTAGAAGATTTGTATGCAAACGATGGTACTGGAAGGGATATATTTCCAGCGACAATGACTTTAAAACGGCTGTTATTTCTACTTTCCTGCCTTAGATTCGATGATAAGAAAACGCGGGAAGAACGAAAAAGGACAAATAAGTTTGCTGCAATATCTGAACTATTTGAACAATTTATTCTTAATTGTCAAACAAATTATAGTTCTAGTGAGTACCTAACAATCGATGAAATGTTGATTGCATTCGAAGGCAAATGTCCATTTAAAATGTACTTACCATCCAAGTTAAACAAATATGGTATTAGAATGATGGTTTTAGCAGATGCAAAAACACATTATTTAATAAATGCCCATGTATATACAGGAAAGCAGGATGTTTTAAAAAGAAAAAAAAATTTCTCTGTGCCTATGCAACATGCTCTAAAACTTGTACATCCAGTAGAAAAAACAAACAGAAACATAACAGGAAATAATTGGTTTTCATCCATAGAGCTAGCAGATGAACTGAAAAATAGGGGTATTACATATGTGGGAACAATGAAAAAAGATAAGAAACAGATTCCCCCACAGTTTCTTCCACAAAAGAAAAAAGTTATTGGGTCATCTGTGTTTGGATTCAATGAACAAACCACTCTTGTTTCCTACACTCCTAGAAAAAATAAGTCGGTAATTTTACTATCCACCATGCACCATACACAAAGCATCGATAACGAAAGTGGAAAACCTGAAATACTTCATTTTTACAACATGACAAAAGATACAGTTGATAAATTGGAGCAGGACATATCAAAATATTCCACTGTGCAAAGTACAAAGTGGTGGCCAATGGTGATGTTTTTCGCGATCATGGACATTGCAGCGCTCAACGCTTATATACTTCAATCCAACAAAGAAAATTCGGAATCAATCACTAGACGCGATTTTATAATATCCTTAGGCAAATCTTTAATCCAATCTGAACTTAAAAGGAGAAGCTTAGAAAAGGAACTACCTCGCGAATTAAGACATACAATCGTGAAATTAACAGGTGTTTGTAATCCGCGTAATGAAGCACGAGATGAACCTGTTGACTGGATAGGAAAACGAAGAAGGTGTCAATCGTGTCCACGTGGAAGTGATAGGAAAACTGGTACATACTGTGAAATATGTAAAAAACCTTTATGCGCAGGATGCACTAAAAGAATTTGTCCAGGATGTTTTTGAGTAATATCCGGGCATCTGTATTAGAAATATAAACCGTGCATATTATAAAAACAATATTTGAACTCATTATCGAGTTTTTATTAAATTATTAAACAATTTGCGGTTGTAATAGAGTTTACTACTTCGATCATTGAATATTATTTTAAATATGATACGGTTTTAAATTATTGTGATAAAAATAAATTGCTTTTCAGTTATTAACAATTTTTTACATTGTTTTATAATATTTTATAAGGAGACAATCTAACGATAATATAAATTTAAACAAATATTTAATTATATTTAACGGACATTATTTACCTTGTTATAGATCGTACTAATTTCATGTTAATAGATATAAAAGTATCTAGTCCTTATTTTTTACTTTTAAATGAGAAATGAAAATAATGTTCATCGTTGCAATCATAAAATATGGAAATATAGAATCACGAGGAAGGTCAAATAAGTCAGATAAATATATTTGTTCTCGTATATATACAAATTGTTCTACAATAATATGGAGGAACAATATACTCATTCGATCGATGACTTATAGTTGATCTATTCTCATATCACGAATCATTGCGAGTTTGGTTAAGGCCGCCTTTCGAAATTTGTCGCCCTTGTATTAATTACCACTCTTACAACTCTACCTATCGTTAATTCTGTCGGTATTGTATATACAGCATTCGACAAAATACAATCATTAAAATACACATATAGGCATCTAACATTGTACGATTACTAAAAGAAACAATAATTCTATAATGTCTGCTTTGTACTGAATGGAATGTAATAATTTATCGATGCCTAAAAATACGCATCAATTAATATTTTGTCGTTAGGCAGTAGCCTGTGTAACTATTATATCGTTCAGCAATAGTTGCAGCTAATTTTCGCGAACATTATTATTGTTGGTTCTGTTTTCATCCTGTTATTAATTTTTTTTAATAGTATATTGGCGTAACTGTTAAATTTAAAAAATGGAGAAACTTCTATTACCCTTGGTAATGTGTTAAAAATGCATAAAATATGTAACTGTAATGTTATTTACCTACACCAATTTAACAATAACGAAGTAATCACTGATAAGTGATGCAAATTACCTTCAAGGCGTTTTCGATAAATCATAATTAAAAAAAAAACAGTAAATACGAGAAACTTTAGAATAAAAATTACTGTATAAAGAGATATCAAAATGAAGTTTATACTTATCGGTATAAACTTGAAGCATATGTTTAAAGTCATTCGTTGAGTATTTTGCAGTTCAAATTTTTTATCACGATTGCTTAATACTAATGAAAAGAGAAATGACAAAACTATTAGGTAGTTAATAAATATTTCGATGTTAATCGATGAACGAAATTTTTTAAATTTATAAAAATTTACAAAAATTTTCCGTAGTACTTTAAAGTACTGTAAAGTTGTAAAACAAAAATTTTATTACTGTATATAAAAACCGACAGTACAATAATGCGCGTAACTCCGGTTTTTAACCATCAAATAATAGTTACAAAAATATGTATATATTGTACGCAACACACGAGATTCTCGTTTTTTTATCGACTCTTGACGATAAAATTGTCGTCGTCGCAAGTCGTAATAATAAAGCGAGCAGTAAATATTACTGTATGGCGTTAAAGCTTACGGCAGCATCGTTATTCCTAAAGCTGCATTATTTATTTATTCACTAAAGTACCATCTCTTGTGGTGATTTAATAAAACAATTTAATGCAGCTTTCAACGAAAAAATAATCTCACGGTCTAATTAAAAAAAAAGTATATAATAATCAAAATGGTTTTGTTGCTATTAGTACCAGCGTCGACAAATCATAATGAAATTTATAATTATTGCAAAACCATTTTATAACACGTTGCAATTTTTTTACTTCGTACGAAAAAATAATTACCAAAATATTACAATCATTGTACAGTGATGTAATTTGTGGCTTTTGTAACCTTTCGTCTGTTTCTCGAAGTTAGGTATGAGTAATTGTAACAACAGGAAGACCTTAAAAGTTTCTACCAGCATGATGTACACATAGTCAACACGTTCCACATCGCGCACCCTTTTGTAACATACTATTTTATAATACAAATTACAAGTTTAAAATTTCAACATTGATATTTACAAAGCGATGCCCCGAAAAGTTGGCCTCTCTTGTACAGAATAAGTTAATCCTTAAACCGATGAACGTGACAACGACATTATTTTTTAGACACAACTTTATGCAAAATACGCGTGTTATAAGGTAACATGGTTTCGCAATTTGAAGTTTCTATGGTACACCAGGAAGCAAATGTAGCTTTCCCTAGGGAAAATTTAGGAAAATACATAGCAGAATAAGCAATGTGAACATTCGTCAAGTAAATGGAATAAATTTTTAAATTTTCAAATTTGAATATTAAAAAATTTTTTAATTTACACATTTGTGATGGGATGCTTTTCATTCTACATTTATTCCTATCCAAAGGAATTCTAACTTTGCTCTCGAATGTACCTACGTAATGAAACTTTCATTAATTTTAAAACCCTTCAATATTTAATATCATCTAATTTCATCACTAACTGCGAAAATAGTTTTTTTTTTACGATAAAACGTTTATAATCGCGACCATGTTTCTTCCCATTAGCGTCGTTCTTTCACTCTTTTTCTACGACTATAAAACGAAAGCAGATAAAAGGGTGACAGACAATACTGACCGTTGGAGAAAAGAAACAAATGGTCAAGACATTCGCTTAAGTCGATACCCCTGTCAATTATACAATCACGGATCCATTAATTTAAACCATGACCACAGTTATCACGGTTTTGTATGATATTTAGTTCCATCCATCGCAAACAGCGCTAACTTTCCAGCGACTGCAAATGGCACGACTTCAACATCAGCCGTAAAAGCACTTTTATTCATCGTTTCCAAACGTGTTCAAAGAACCATCGTTCTCGGAGATAACTTCTAACGATTGTTATTATTCATGAAAATCTACAGAGTTAAAAGTAAACTGAAGCTATTGTTCGACGACAGTGAACATAAGGATACAACTATATTGCACTACAGACAGATGATTCTTCTCGCGAAATCATCAAATAAAACATTACCTTGTCGATCGATTGATAAGCGTCTCCGCATCGATAGAAAGAAAATGATTGGAAAAAATCAGAGATGCGCGAGTACTTCAACGGCAGCAACAGGCGGTGTTTGATCGCCGTTCAAAATCACCGGCTCCGATTCGGTCTGAACGATTCTGACCAAATTTGCATCTTTCTTCGAAGGTGCAACATTTGCATGTGTCGTGGCATACGATCTACCACAGTAACTTGGTGGTCTGCTTTCTCTGGTTGTGCCGGGAGTGACGATACTTCCGGCATTGGATCTGTACGTTGGCGGAGGCGATGACGTCGGCTGCAAACGGTCCAAAAGTAACAGTCGCAATCTGTACTCTTGCATGCTTGCCTGGAAAAATTGAAAGAATAACATTAATAATTTCGCAATTTATAAAAGACGTAATATACCAGAATATATTAAGTCACTCTTTAAACTCTAAAGAAAAAACAAATCAAATATTCAAGGATCAGAATATATTATATAGACTTTACGTAACTTTTAGACTGTTATATTGAAAATTGAACAACTTAGATTTATTTTTATTATATTTTTGTGAAAATATGTAAAATATTCTTTCAAAAAAGTGGTTCACTCTGTTTTAAAGTGTACATAGCTTGGAAACTTTTTAATTTATTTGTTAACTCTTATAGCATAAATTTAACAAATGAGTTATAACAATAATGGTCTCTGCATTTGTGAAATGTCACCTGATAACTAGGTGGCGGTGTTCTAAATTGAAATTCCGGATAAATCATGGCAGCGTAAGGATGAATTGGCCTCGCCGGTGGAATCCTGCTCGAGATCCCTGTGAAACCAAAGAAACTGCCGCAATTTTCTCGACTGGTCACTCGCCACGCTACAGCGCTCACAGTTACCAGAACCACTCCTATACCTGTAACACAACACGTTTTGTCAGAATGTGAACTCCTTTCAAAAATTAAATCAACCAACCCTTTTTCTATAACCTTATAAAATATCACAAAATTTTAAGTATAATCAAAATTAAAGTTGGATAATAATTAAAAAAGAAATATCTGGAAATGAAGAATATTACCAAACTTAAAAATACAAAAACATAAGAGTTTGTTTTATTTAATTGTAATTGGAAATTTATAAATTTGAAAAATATGCAATTGTGTTTCTTTTTAAAAAATAATAAAAAGAGACAAAGCGTAGTTAAGATCGAATAATAATTACAAAAATGAACGTTCGTTCCTGCAGTACTGATTCGATCGGTCATAAATTATTCCAAGAATAAATCTTATACAGAAAAGGCAATGAAAATCGAATGTTCCAGTTACTCGCGCTGGAAACGACATAAACGAGTGAAAAGCCAAGTGAAATGCAGCGGCAGGCGGCTAAAGCACAGATGACGGAATCGTTATTAAGCATTGTCGCTGGTTCTCACGAACTCCAGTATGTGAGAATAGTGAGAGCTAAGAAAACATCCTTCAAGGAAACGAACTAGCTTTCGCGATACACCACACCCATCCTCGCTTCCCTCTCGTCATCCCTGCCTTCCTCCCTCCTTTTCCCACATCTTTCCACTCTTTTCGCTTTAATCCTCGTAATTTCTTAACCGAACCCGACAATCTTCTTTTGCCTCGCTCGACTTATTCTTTACCTCGTACTCGATCCTTCTATTTGCATTTTAAATTTTATTTTACTTTCATTACTTCATTATTATGGACTAGAACTTTTCACTATGATGCGGAGCGTGTCGCGAGGGAGCAATTTGCGTAATTATTCATTTCCTTTTTCCCTTTCCTTTCTTTTACTTCTCTTTTATACAGAATATATATTACATTAATAACAACAAATCGTTATTTCCTTTAATTGCGTAGATCCGGTATGGAATGATTGAAATGCTTGTCGAAGAATATGGCGTAATACACGCGATACTAGACTAATCTATCTGATCACATTAATTTTATGAATGAATATTCAACAGCGAAAAATGGTTATTACGATTTCTGTTTTTACTGATTACATTACTGTTCAAAAATTTTATTACGATGCAGTGTAACCGAAGATAATTATAGAAAGAAAGAAATTATGTTGTAAATCATATTTCTTGAAAGTAAAGCAAATGTAATTTCTTGTTATATTTAAAGTGCTCGTCAGATTTTATTCTTTCTGGGATGTTTGGAGACTATAAATCTTTTGTCACAGTTTGAGGTTCATGGTCAACTGAAAGTCAGTTTATACTCGTTGAACTTGTTTCATCAGCTACAATGTGGTATTAATATAAATTGATGTTGGAACATCTCAAGGCCACCGTGACATTTCAGAAAAAAATACAAAAGATCCAACGAGTTCCTTAAGATACACATTTTCTTTAAATCGTACTTCGACATATTCAATATGTATCAAGTTATAATAGATGATAGTCCTTGAATCTACCGAGTACTGACTCACTCTGCATGTCTAATTAATTCAATCCTGCATATCGTTTATGTTTTTAGCGATTCAACTGTTGCGGTACGATCAAACTTATAATATATAATATAAACAATGACGTAATTCTAAATTTCAAAATATAATTCATCGACTACATCCATTCTCTGTGACAGAATCAAAGAAAATGAACAACTCGATAATGTGACAGAAACGTGTTTAGACAGAACCGTGTGAAATTGATTCAACGCTTTCACGGTGAGAAATCTAGGTATGCACGTTTTCGATGTCAACCCATCATATAAATGTCAATTTTCAATATACATTTTATATCAAGTTTCTTTTCAAATTACAATAGGTACAACTGACCTTTTGTCTTACACAAAAATAACTAACAAGTACAATTTATTCTCGCATCGGGTGTCTCATTACCTGACCACAAAGGTGTGTTCTGTAAGAGACTAATGAACTCGAAATCAGTCCAGTGTTTGCATTACTAAAATTGGAAGTTGATATAAAATATTCAGCACCCAATGTGAAACGGCAAAAAGTTTCATAAATACATAACTGTATACATGTGAAGAGACCTAATTACTGGCCTAGGTCAATGCCTCTAAAATTCCAAATTTTCTGCTCTCCGGATCTTACGATCTTTTCACGCGTAGGCGTACGACGTCAGTACCTGTAGGTTAGAGCATTCTCCTATTGTGAGAGGCATTCTATGCGGGTCGCAGGTTACATGCCCACGTTTAGAAAGTAACCGTTGCAAACACAGTCCCCCTCTTTTCGTAGTGCCATGATCGACCAATCTGGCCGTCCAACGAACTTCTTGCCGTTTCTCATTGCTGCTGCTGTTCCCTATTTCATAACTTCTTTCTTGCATCAATACCCCTCGTCCCTTTAACGTTTCTTTTCGATTCTGTCATCCAGGTCTTTAACCATCTCGAAAAGAAAGGATATTTCCATTTGTTGCAGTACAGAGAATCTACAGTTTCTCTACCTAAGAGGACCTTACTATGAGGCACCAATTTCTTCCATTTTCATACATACTATAATGCTTTCTTATAATCTGATCTTTCAAGTATAGCTTGGAACTGTAAGTTATTTATGAGTAATTTATAAATTACTTTTATATGCCTTTCTTAACCCTGAGGCACTATACAATGGAACCAGAGTTACCCTATATTTTACTCAGAATTGCATAATGACATATGTTAATATAAAAATGATAAAACAATACTACGTTAAAGAACATAAAATACATTATGTACATTACATCTCTGAATCACAGGTTAAGGGTTACACAAATTGAAACAAGACTGCATCACAGTAAAGTACTAGAAATGTTACTTTCAGCTGCAATAAAATTCAACAGTGTATTACAGCGACCTTTCACGTGGCTGTATCTTGAACTTAAGCTCCTCTAAGCATTCATGTTGCAACAAAAGGTACTTGTACCATAAAGCACTTCATCTTCCTAATAATACAATATGCTGTTCAGTGTGTATCTTTCATGTCACTTCTCTACCTCATAGTAAGGTCCCCCTGTAAGTTACTGAGACACCCTGTATGTGATGAAATATGAAGAAACAATAAAATGAGGAGAAAAATGTTCTCACCGATCATAAGAAGCGCCACAGCAATGTGATCGCGACCGGACGCCCTGAGAGCCCCCAGCAGAGCACCAGCACCCGCACAAACAAGACCCACTACGCCGACACCCAGTATGGACCAACGTACAGGAGGGGAACTAAGGCCGCAACACTGCTTCGGCACTGCGTCCCTGCAACACAACGGCTAACCGTTGGAATGACCCACTGACACGTACTCCCAGTAAGTTGGCGTCGCTCGAACACGCTTATCCAGTATTACGCTCGACTTACGGTCAACTATGGCCACAGAACACGGACAGTTAACGCCACGGTTATTACCAGAAACACTTTTCTTTCCCAAATCTCGTCGCTCGTTTTACGCCACGTTATCTGAACCTAAACTATTCCTCCGCGTCATCGGCCAACTCTACCAGCGATCATGACTGTGGATTAAGTTATTTACTTTAGAGTACTTACACTTTTGTGTTTGAATATATTAACCCTTTATTTAAACTCTTCCTAACACAAATAGGCATGAAAAATTGTAATTATGAAAGATATCTTATCAATAACTTTTACAGTTAAGAAATTTATTCTTCATTGATGTTTGATAAAATATAAGAACGGTATAGTGTCTAGTTTTATGTTGCATATTTGCAACAGTATATAACAAAGAATATACATACTCCTAAAGTATGAATCTTATCTACCATAAAATTTGTTGAGTAATCTGTATGAACTTGAACAACTACCATTTTCAATATCCCAGCTGTTGCGACGAAGTAGTAATGAATGTTATTAACTCCTTTATAGCACGTTTATGATCACTGGTACAACCGAAGAGTGAAAATAAGAAAGGCTGTAAGTGCTATTTTATAAAATATCACTTGCTTTTATAAAAAAGATGTTCATATGAAAGCCAATGTCAATGAACTAGTTTCCTAGATTAGACCGAATGAGTCAGCGAGAAACTTTTCATTTATTATTTATTTTCTCCAAGTATTTCTTTCCCTCGGTAATTTAAAAACATACTATTACTTTCAGCAGTTTATTATATTCAGTCAGAGAAGCTGTCCTGCAAGAAACAAGTTTTTACATGCATATTTTAGTATTTATACATTTTACCAATATTAAGTGTTCATTTTATAAAAAATATCGATTTTTGATAAACAAGAAATAATTCTCAGAAGTTTAGTTTTACAGCCTCATTTATTTTCACTGTCCAATTAATCGAAGCGGACGTGTATTCACCTGCCGAAAGCAGAGACGCTGGTAGAGACCGGAAACGGTAGACCAAGACTAAGGCCCCTGAGACCCAAATGAGGCGGTGGAGGATGTAAAAATCCCCTAGGGGGAGCAACCAACGGTACTCCGGGTGCTGTAGAGCTAGCCTGACATCCTGGCGATGCTCCAGGATAAGTTGGTGGCATCGAACATGATCTCAAGGCTCGAGGGTGTCTTCGCATCCGTCTCTCCCTTCTACGTGCACCTCGAACACCGTCCATATCCTCGACCGTCTCTGGACCATTCTGAATCGGCAACTCTGTTTGCGCCTCCGTCGAAGTGAAAGAGCGGCCATTCTCTCGTGTTTCCTGAAAAATTTCACGAAAATTAACGATCTCGTTAACTGTCTCGTTAACTTCTTCGAGGAAAATCGTTTTTCAAGCTGGAAAAAGGAATTATTCAACTTCTTGTGTGCCTGTATGTTACGTACTTTAAGTCAGTGGTACACAAAGTATTCTTAATGTACAAATAAAAACATGATGATGTCTACATAGCCATATATATTTAGGTTTAATTGGAACTTTATCAGTCTTAACTGATTTTCAATTTGGGACCACTGACATTAAAATTCGCCTATTAGTAGATTTACTGTAATATCAAGGATGCAAAGAAGTAGTAAAAGAAAGTCACTCCGAACGACGTCGAACAAATAAGCCTTCGGACATTGCCCAAGGAATTGCAAAAAAAAACGCGATGGCCAAAACGTAATTTCTCCCAAAACTATACGGTAGATCCTCATTAAGTATTCCACGCCACACGCTGAACGTGCAGGAACGCGGTTTAAAAACCTTACCCGTTCCTTTCGGCTAATCAAGGTGTACCCTAATTATTTATCCTCGCAAGACATAAAACTAGAGATTTGCAAAATGTATCTGCAGACTCACTGCATCGCAGAGTCAGTTGGAGTTTCGAGACTTCGAAATTTTTAAATCTGACTTTGAGAATTTTTGAACTTTGCAATTTTGAGCTGTGATCTTGTAATTTTGGAAATGTGAAATTTTGTTAATAAGGACCTTGAGACTTCAGTTGAAACCTTGAGAAATGAACGTAGATCGTAGATATTTAGAAATATAAACAAATCAAAGAATTGCGTTCAATGAAACGAATTAATGAATTGCTTACGAAACCGCATGTTTACGTCATATTGAAAACCGTAACAGGTAGCCGCAACTATAACCGTACTCCTAACTGTAATTATTCTTTCGATTTCGATTTCCTGGACTGGAAGGTTTCAGGAGTAATGCGCTATATATAAGCGCACGTCGCCGCGTTATCGTGCTCCTTACATAATTCCCATTTAACCGCACAATTTCATTTGCATGCATTACCGCCCAAAAGGATTTGTCCACAGTTACTCGTGAAAGCACGGTAGCGGCTTCCAAAAGAACAAATAAATCTATGTACACATACATGTGTGTATATGTTAATGGTTAACAAGTGTGGGTTACCACGGTGGTAACCCAACTTGTAAACGAGTAATATCTACCACGATTGATTACATCATCAAAAAACAAGACTTAACATTTTTAATATCATCTAACCATTCTGTAAGGTGCAAGGTGTAACCAGGGCCGGATTAAGACCTATGGAGGCCCCAAACATTTGATAAATTTTTGATGCCATGTATTGTACATCTAATTGAACGTGTGAACAGTAAAATAATAGTTCAGTTTTTAACTTTAAAGTGGTGGAACTTTGTAACATTTGATTCTAAGAATTTTGGAACTTCGAGATTTTCCACATTTGGAACTTTGGGACTTCAATTTGTAAGTCTGGATATTTAGAATTTCTGAAGTTTGGAACTTCTTCAGTACTTTATGTGTTTAGGACCTTGAAGTTTTGAAGTTTCAAGATTTTCAAAGTTAAAAGACTTTGAGACCTAGGAATTGTGGACTTTAATGGGCACTTAGGACTTCATTTTGTAAGCGTAGGACTTTGTAATATTTTAGATTTAAGACTGAAATTTTTTAATTAAAAAATCTCAAGATCTTATTACTTAAAAATTTCATAATTTCAGCGCTGTTAAACTATGGAATTTTTAAGCTGTAGGACTGTGAAAAATATAGTCCATAATAACTTCGGTAATAGAAGGGAGAAGTTTCTATAAGACGGTCCCTGTTTTAATATCCTGAGCACCTGCTTATTTAACCTAATTGGTAATCCAGCCCTGCGTGTAACGATACCTGTGGTCCGTTGAGTTGGTTGCTCCTAGTGGTATCAACGGTTGCACCATCTACCGCGACGACGCTGACAGGCCTCGGGGCATTCTCGGATAGAGCCCCGGCCATCGTACGACTCTGAACATCGGACTCCAGGATGTAACGCGCCTCCTCTTTTTTTTTCCTTGCCGTTTAGCTTATCCGAAAATCGTTGCTTTCCCGCTTTGTCTTCTTCGGTTTCGCCTCTTCCTTTCTTCCAACCGCGTCCCTCCCGCTGCTGCTCTGCCTTTTCGCGGTACGGCTTTCTCTTTCCTCTGTTTCGATCGAGTACTCTTTTACTACGTATCTTTCTGTTCATTCGTTCTGGTTGAAATGCTTTTTGTCTGGTTGCAGTTTAACGCGATTCTTTCATCTCTTCTGGTTTCAAGTTCGTTCGTCGCATTATTCTTCGCGAAACCGCCTTTGTATCGTGATCTGTTAATCTCTCCAGTCCCTCCCTCCCTCCCTCCCGCCCCCCTCTGACCTTATCCAGCAGTAAGGATATAAAATCCCCTCTTGCCTCTGCTTCTGTCCTTATTTTCGTTTCATGGACATCTTTTCTATCTTCTTGCTTCGGTTACCACTGTTCCTTTTTTCCCGTTTGTTCTTCATTTGCGCTACAACAGAAATATATATTCTCTTTCATTATTGATCCCCGTCATGAATATCAAAGCGCGACTGCTATGCTTTTATCTCTTTGCAACGCGTCAGACGAGATTTTCCTTTTTCTCCCTCGAGGATGCTCTTATGTATTTTATGTCGATGCGTTTCCGTTGTGCATTTTTAATCCGAAGTTTTCTTGCTACTGGTCTTTTATTCTCTAAAAAGAAACGTTTCAGTTCCGTCATTCATAAGCAATAAAAGTAAACGCTGACTGTTTTAGTTTTGTTCGCTGTGTACCACTTGTGTACCACTTGTGTACCATAGTACGGAACACGGTAGGCTTCCCTAGGGGAAAATGGCGGTGTAGAGAAAAAGGTTGCTACCATTCTATGGCACTCGAGAAGTATCAATAACTCAAAAATCTGTAAATTTGAAAAGTTGCAAATTTAGGGTTTTGTATATTTGGCAATTTGAATGTTTGGACATTTGGAAATTTGTTAAATTTGAAAATTTACGTGTATGCTTATTGCATAGATAACATACGCTATATCTTCTTTCACAAGCCTAAAATGCTGTCGATTAAACACAAACACTTGTTACCATTCAACGATTTAAATGATAAAATTTTACCGCGCAAATTTAACTTTGTGTTAACGCATGCGTACAATAGCGAGCACAGTAGACTCTCCTAAGAAAAATGACGACGTAGGGGAAAGAAATCACATAACTCCTTTCGTTATCAAATTTTCAAGTTTATAAACTTCCAAACTTCGAAACATTGAAATTTGTTAATTTGGGATTTGAGAATATGAGAAACTAAGAATTTGAAGAATTGAATATTTAGAAATTTGATCTTCAGAAAATTTAGGAAGCTGTTGTTTACATTCTCGGTTTACTGAACATGATGGGAGTTTTCTGTTCTTATCCGCACGAAGCTTACGTTGCACGCGAGTGTACATTATCAGATTTCTATTTCTATGTAAACAGAAAACATAACAATGCAATGGTCGATATAATTTGTATACCAAAAGCTAACGAATCTGATCGGTTCTCATTTTCTTCTCGTTCGCGTTAACAGAGCGAGAATCGAATCGACCTCGATAGCATTGACGCTTTGGTAAATTTTCCACGATACAATTTAATATGTATTTTCTCCACGATGGACATCGACGATGAAACTCGTAACTGACCTGAAACTAACTGTATGCCAACGTTTACGTTGCAAATTATCGTCGCTCTCGCGACCGACCGTTTTGAGAAACGGTACTTCTCGTGTTTGTGTGTTTCTACGTCTCTACACATCGATTCACATGATTCGGCGGTATGACAACTTTGAGTCGAAAGTCGCCACTATCGATAAAAATTTCAAACGCCTTTTAAATCTGGCGCGTGCAGGCGTGTCACGCTTTTCTCGACTATATTCTTATTTATTTATAGCAAATAATTGTGGTAAACAAACCATTTCAAGTATTTAGAGCGTTTCAAATAAGAAAGGAAAATAGCATGAATATTAATTTACGAATGATACAAAATTGTATTCTTTTCTATTATGAAAAATAATATTTGAGATATCCTTTATGAGATCGAAAACAGAGAACTTAAAAGGAGTGTTTCTATGAAGCATTCTTTTCGCGATTTTGTAACGTATGTTGATTATCGATTATCATTCATTTCCTGATACAAATATTGTGTACAATAATCGATATTTAGATGTTCGATAATTAATAATGAACACGGATACACATATAAATGCGTGTACTCTCGAATACAGATTGTATGCCTTGACAATTTTTTAATTTTGAATTTCGATGATTTGAAAATTTAGAAACTTGAAGATATAATAATTTGGCAATTTAAATTGAAATATCTGAGAATCTGAGTGTTTGTCAATTTGAAAATGAGAGAATCTGGTCATTTGGAATCTTAGAAAAATGGAAATTTGGATATTTAGGAATTTGAGAATCTGGAGATTTAAAAATCTGGATATTTGAGAATTTGGAAAGTAGGAAATTTGAATATTTTGAAAATGTAATAATTCTAGAAGTATGAAATGTCAGAAATGTTGAAATTCGTGAATTTCGAAAATTTGGAAATTTAGATGTTACGTTTGAGCACAACTACTAATACTTTCACAACGGAAACAACAACTAGATCTCTAACTTTTTAACCTGATTTCGAAAATACTGCTAGTCACTGAGAAAGCCTGGGTAATTTATTTAAAAAAAAAGATCCGTACGAAACGATCTCGTGGCAACCAGTAGCAGCTAGTATGGTAGTCGTTCGAGTAGAAAGAAGCCATCCTCTATCTCAAAATCACGGCCCTTCACTTCTTGCACGAGCTAATTTACCTTTTATCCGAATAAGCCACACTTATTGCATTTAGTTATTATCATTTTTCACACTTTTACACGAAACATCCACTAATGTCTGTGAAAAATAGGTCGAGACGCGATGCCACAAATTCGAAAGAAATGCACTTGGAACAACCACTCATTCCGGACCGCGACAGCAGCTCCACTGGTACACAAAGCGCACAACTTGCCGTGTGCGGGGCACAAGAATGCTCACGAGCGCACTCCCGTAGCTGAGAATAGAACTTGAGAGAGAAAAAACACCAATCACCTTTTACTCGTATACTCCGTTTTCGACGGGAGATCATATTTACCATTCGACGGATTTTCGTTCGTTTTGCGCACCTTAGCTCTGATTGGTTAAAAAACACTTGGTAACCAAGTTCAATGTACATGCGCATTTCCGAATTTGACACCATTTGTACATACTCGGTGATCTTTTATTTTATGTATACTTTTGCATCGGTATGACATTATTACCCCTTCTGGTTATTCACATAATTTGGCCACCATATATATGACAAACGAAATAGGAAGCATTAGTGAAGAGCCTGCTGAAGTTAGCCGTGTTGCGCAAATCGAGTACGATCTCTCGTTGAACGAATATTTGAATTTAGAACATATCCGAAAAAAGAAATTCAAATACGTAAGAAAAAGACGAGTATTCGTTAATGAAAAGGCGATGAAAATAATTGTCTTACTTTTTTATTTTTCCTTTAATAGATGGACCTTTTATCGGTATACTTATTTATAATAACTTTATCTCATATTGAAGTTGTAAAACAAGTATGACAGGTATGAATTATAAAACAATATATCGATGATGATAATTCGTTCATTGGGAAATGCAGTTACTGTTGCTTAATAATTTTATATTGAAACTGATGTATAATTTACACGAACATGGCATACATAACATGGCATATAATCTGCATCTAAATATTTAAAGAAAACTTAACAACTAAGAGTGAGGAATGTAAATATATCAGTATTTTATGGATTTCTTTATTCTCACATAAAAATAATATTACTATATTATCGTTAATGTTTAAAATTAAACATTTCATAGTGGAAAACATTTAACTACTTCTAGTTATAGGATTACGATGAAGCAGCCTTTTTCAGATAAGAAGATCAATCAACTTACTTTCTATATAAGAATATAGAAAAAATCATATGTCACTTTCTATATACTAAATATTTTAAGTTTTACTTAATTGTTTGCTTATCCCATCTAAAAATTTCCGATATCTAGTGTAATAGAAACATTGTGAAATTAATATAATAAAAATTAATAATGGCTTATTTTGGGTATGCACTAAAAAACATTAAAAATTGAGTCTGTCAATTAGTTTTATTTAATGATTTTCATCATAATTGATAAATAAAATAATGTATTTAACGTGCATTTAAACAAACACAAAAAGTAGGAAGGGCCTCGAGGACTCGTAAAATGCAGTTAGGCGGATATTGAATTCGCTGAACAAAACTGCAGCGACGCATACGTTTTGTACAAAAACTATGACTAAGTGAATACAAATATAAATATAAATACATATGCATACTTATATTTATA
The DNA here is from genome assembly GCA_036983795.1 of Megachile lagopoda. Lineage (NCBI taxonomy): Eukaryota > Metazoa > Arthropoda > Insecta > Hymenoptera > Megachilidae > Megachile > Megachile lagopoda. The sequence continues at coordinate 5,793,757 of CM072797.1, read as the reverse complement.
TTTATATTTATATAATATTTATATATATATATATATATATATGTATATATATATATAATATGTATATACCATGTAGAAGCAATGTCTTCAGGAATTCTGAATTAGCTGCCAAAAATCAGCCATCAATTGAATTCTGTTCGTATAATGATATCGCTTAATATTAACTATTTGCTTAAACAGAACTATAAGGACTTAAAAATAGTAAATAGCATATGTTTCATCGATTGAAGGAATGCCACAAACTGCCATGAACGCCACGAATGCATTATTTTAAGTAAACATAGTGTATTTAATCTATAATGACAGTTAATTCGCGTTAAAATGAAAATGTGAATAATACTATAAAAAAATGTTTTCTTCACAAACTTTTGTTCATCTAAAAGCAATAATTATATCATCTTAAGCATTTCTAGTGACGCTATTAGACTACATATATTAATATGTATATGTTACTGTATATAAGTTTTATTATTGCGCGGACCTATATCTTTCATAATAAAATGTTTTACTTAAAATAATACTTTCGAAATACTAATAAAATTATAACATTTTCGATACGCTTAATAATCAAAAATTGATCGTCAAATAAATATTAAATAAATCTATTATAATTATACACATTTGATGTTTCATAATTCTATACAGAGGTTGTTTTGAATTTCTGATTGAACTTATTTCTTCATATCGCATTAAATATGAAATTTTAGTCCGAAAATCGACAGTGTGGATTATATTCTATTGTGCTTATCAATTTACATTTATCAAAATTGTCAATTTATATGTTATAAAAACAAATATGGTTATTCGACCATGTAATGTTAGTATAAAATATTTTATTTCCTGCCAACGTTTATTACTTGCAAAATTTCTCATCGTATTAACATTCATACTGTCTAAATACCTGCATCGAAATATCACTGTATAGTTTTCATTTTTTGATGTTAATTATTGTTATATCAATAATTTTTTTTAAAGGAAACGAATTACTTGTATATTTCTTATCGTAAATAGTTGATCTTAAAAATACTCATGTATCTGTACCCAATTTCTAATCTTAACTTTAAAAAGCAATTTATCAATCCGTTGGATAGTAAATGTCTAAACAACTGTTTATAAATATAAAAATCTTATTCGCTTCTTTGAGACATTAAAAATCGTCACCATTCAATTGTATTGCTCAAGTTTTTCTTTAGAAATAACTTAGCGCAAAAGCTTTGTCCGATATTAGCACAAATCTAGTGGTGCAATAATACACTGCAATAAGAATTAAAACATAACTAATAATTAATTTATAAATTTGCAGCACCGCAAAACAGTTTCCCTAAGTACACTGCTTAAAATGATATACGTATATACTATTATATGTATACCTACAGTAGTTAACAAGTCTGCAGGCCACAATAACGTAGCCCCAATGTTTAATTGATTAACCTAAGTTTTAAGTGTATTTCAAAATCTTGTATATGTCCTACCACATTTTCTTGTGTCATAATAATAGGGCATAGCTGAATTTAAAGATATATAACAAATCATGTATCAAGATTAAAACTAAAATTGATTAAAACAATGATAATATAAATGAATTCATTTTAATTAATTTCTTCACGATTCGGTTGTAAAACTGATTTACACAGATACAACAAGTTTTATATACCTTATGAACGTTTCACTGAAACTATATGTATAAGAATTCTAAATGCTATACATATGAATTAAAAAATGAAACATTTCAATTGTAGTACATACAAACTGGTTTGTTAACAAAGATTGGAGGCAGTTAATGAAGATCACAGACTTCAAAATACTTGAAATCTCAAACTAAACTGAGTACAAACTCATGTTCAATAATCATTTAATGTTACCGCGTACAGATGTCTATGTATACATGCATTCGCACATACACATAAATTGTTCTAATAAAGTTTACGCCATAAAGTTTTACGCCCAAGTTTTCAATACGTATCAATATCATGTCTGGATGTGGGGGGAACCTGAACACTTTATCAACAACATTCTACTACTATCGTTACTTTGATTTGATACACGTGGATGCTCTGTACGTTCCACATGATTTGTGCACCATATAACAATAGTGAGTTACATACATCACTATATTAGTACGGCTAATAAATATAAAATGTTAATTGGCTTATAGTGCATATGATTCTGTATTAAACTGTATAATCTTGAAATTTAATTGGCAGTCAAATATCTACGTTGGTTTGTTCTCAGTCTTATGAGAACTTCTTTCAAGTTCAAATAATGGAAGATGTAAATTTTTTTTTCATATAAACTATCATAAACTCTTATAGATGTTGTACCACAATATAGTCAAAGGTATAATTATGCTTCGTTATCAAAACAACTTGACTCAATATTTTCCTTTGTCATCATTGGAAGAATCATTTTATTCTGGAAAATGGATACAGAAGTTTACCTCTTTGTATTGTACTAATCTCAAAATGTCTAACAGTTCCAACAGTTATGAAGGTCCCAATCTAACGTGCTATCGTTTTAGCAAAGGACGGAAGTGGAAAAGGAAATATACTACCTGGAATGTATGTATGCTGCCACTAATGAAGTTTCCAGAGAAAAAAGATCAGTCTTCATGCTGTATAAAGCGATGGAATCATTCAGTTTAGGGACCTAGACTACACTGATGTTTTTTACAGTCTTCTTTTCATAAGGCATACGTATCGATTATACTTATTCATTAAGTGTATTTCCATTGTAACGTTTTCTCTTGTACGAGTATATTCCTCATAAAAATGTTGAAGTCCAAACTGTCAAATATTTATAATTTCAATATTATCTTGTACAAATGTAATAAATGTAAGTAATAATAATGTATAGTAATAAGTACTTTGGAGGAATACAAGGATTAGAAAAATTGTGCAACAAGGTGTCTCTGGAAACTTCATGAGTTCATAATATTTCGATAGAAAAATAAGAAGCTTTGCTCTATAGAAAGAGAGAAGAAAGAAAATAGAACCTGGTAAAATTAAGATTATGGCATGGATGAATATATGATCCACCATACTAACCAATACAATTATAACAGGATATTACTTTGCGTAATACAACTTATGTATAGATCAACGTAACAAAACGTAGTCTAATAGTTATCCAACTCCGAGCGTTTTCATTTCGAAATAGTAGCTATTTGAATTGAAGAAATTTGAATTTAATCCTGTAATCTATATGCGCTCGTGTTCTACTATATCATACCTTACAGCGTGGGAAGTTTATATCTTTATTATCGGTTGTGTCGCTAAAGATGCTCTTTCTTATACCGTTAATAACTGAAAAGACGGTGCAAACAAAGGCAGCAATTATGAAGTCAAGCCTTGACGCTTTTCCTCTTCGAGCATAGCGTCAAGTTCGTCAGTGAGATTTGCAAGCATATTCCCAATGTCGTTCAACACATCCGCCGGTTCGCTACCACCAGAATGATGGGTTATTCCATGGCTTTGAATATTGTTATTAGAATTACCACTTGCATATTCTTGTGCGCGAGCAGCTCTTTGTTTTATCGTACCAGCATTTTCATTTGCAAAAGGCAGAGAATCTGATTCTGTACTGGAACTTGACTGTAAAAAAATAACATTGATAAATAATAACGAATAGTAAAAAATAAAACAAAGTTTCATTAGGCAATATTTTTTTCTTTGAAACTAAGATGAATATTCCATAACAAAATATTTTTTTAATATTACATTTACCTCACTTCCCATTCAAAGAATGTTTTTTGTGACTAAAAATACAGTAAGTAAGAAAAAATGCTATTAACATCTAAACACATTATTCCTTGTATCAAAATTGAGATAAAGATGTAGCTAGGAAAAAAACGGCAATGTCCAGCTTTTGGAGATTTACAAGGTGCTTTGTAACTTTGAGTCAGTCTTAACTTATACTTTGTAAAAAATGTATAGCAAGTTATTTTAATCTTTTCAGTAGTTCCATTGTTAAGAGGTCCTCCCCATCAGCTGTACATTACCGAAACAATAATTAGGCTTTTTAAATATTCGAATACGTAAAACTACGATACCTTAAAACTGGCGTCAGAACCATTACGGTGTTGTAAAGCAAGAGAAGCTATTAATTCGTGTTCTTCGTTCACATTAACGCTGACGCTACCCCAAGAACGAGACATGGAAGAAGGTGGTCGATTCATTTGCGGTGGTGTGCATGGCGCTGCTGCGGGTGCAGGAGGTGGAGGCGAAGGATGATGAAGCAAGTGATGATGTTGATGATGATGCATATGATGATCGTCGCAAGAAGCAGTTGGTACTGGTCCGCTGCAATCTATCACGACATCCCCGACTGCCGTTCCTCCAACGCCAACGACACCGGTACCACTCGTATCTCTGGAGCTTTGGCGCCTCGGAGGAGACGGTGGACAACGTTTTGGAAGATGTGGACTACTCTCAAGACCATAAGTTAATTGATACTTGTTATCAAAGTCTCTTGGCAATGACTTGAATTGCCCTGGAGTCGCGGCGACCTGAAATCAAATGTAAGTATAACTTTCATTAATAAATTCAACTCCATTGACTAAGTCATGTATTACCTTGGCTACAGGTCGTGGACGTACAAGACAATGCCTTGGGCGCGGAAGAGTTCCACCGCCTGCATCTACCACAGAAGTATCATTAGTAGGAGTGAGATCTCCGTCCTCGAAACTACGTGGACGCCATTCAATTTGTTGTGGATGCGTGGAAGGAGCTGGAGACGGAGGATATCCAAGGGGTGCATCCTCTAAACTCTCTAAAGATTTTCCTCGTGAACCAGCTCGTCCGATGATATTGTAATCGGTTGGCAAAGCGGCATACATGCTTCTCCATGCAGACCCGGACGTAGTATCGCTTCCTCCTCTTTGAAAAGATCTTAAAACGGGCGAGGAACAATCCTCGTCAGGAGATGGTAGATCAGGACCACCTCGTTGAATGACTACATCCTATAAGCACGATTAAAAACAACTAAATGCAAAACATAAATAATATTCTAGTTTTCTTCGTGGCAAATCATAACACAGAATGACAACGACTTAACGGAAAGTTACAAAATGATATTTATTTACTTGTGTTTGTCCAGGATGTGGCGGTAGTCGTGCAAGATCCAGCGGCTGAATGCGTTTACCAGCACGAATGTCCTTAACTCTTTTAATTGCTAGCAGCAATTTTTTCTGATGGCCCAAACGCACAATTCCAATATCTTCCAGATCTTCCCAAGTGAGAGTCGTTACGTCCTCTACCGAACGCATACCCTGTTGATGAAGAGCACCAAGATATTCTTCAAGTCGTAAAAGTCTAAGCCACTCTTCTAACGAGCCAGGAATATGCTCTGGTAAGCCGTCTCCTATATTTAAATTGTCTATTCCCGCTTTCAAACGTTTCCTGTGATTAGGCTTCTTGATCCCTGCGAGTGAACAGATTATTCGTATTAAACCGTTGCTTGTTGTGAATTGATTTCACTGAGCACTCTCCATTACCTATTGCTGTTAAATCCTCCGGCGTCATACGCGTTATAGTAGCAAGATCGTAACCGGCAGAAGCAAACAATGGGAAATATTCCTCGAATTGGAGCTCGGTCAACCAAGCATGAACGACGTCAAGATCCGCCGGTCTGTCAGGATGACTGCCAAGCGAGCTAATAGAACACCTGGGAGACGAAGTGAGAGCACCAGGTCCTCTAGGACCTAAATGATATCCCGAGGCTCTTCCTGAATCTAGCGAAGCAGTAGAATGCCTGGAACCAGAACCTGATCCTGAACTACCTGGACTATCTCTTCCAGGACTTTGAGTCATGTCGATTCCTACAACAGATTAGATATTCTCGATTATTTTAATTATCGGCATTAGTTCGGATTGTAAATGTGTACCATTATCGCGCTAATGCGAATGTAACGGTATAACCATCGCACCTTGATCTTCGGCATGAGCATATTTGCCGACAACCGATGGAAAAGCAAAGCCAGGATGAGTAAAAATAGGTCCCGGACTTTTTCCAGATGGCACTCCGTAAGAACCCTCGTCCGTTGTTCCTCCTGGTCCACTTCCGGGCAGGAAGCAGCTATCTTCGCTGCTCGCATATCCAGCGGATCCAAAAGAGGAGCCAGAATGTCGAAATACATCGGGTACAGCTGGTGGTGCCACTTTCTTCGCCTGGGTTACAGCTTTGGACGGCCGGTTCATGCCGCCAACTATGCACACAATATAACGTCCCTTCGTTATTCATCGTTTTAATTCAGATTGACGTGCTTAAGGGAGCACGCCACTTTGATATAGTTTAAATTAACCCTTAACTGATACGATGGGGGTCTATCATCTGCGGTAATTTTATTTTTTTTAATACAATTTAAATAATCTCATATTGCTTTATCAGTTAAACATTAAGTTCAACAATTTGTTCACACAAAACTACTTTTCAGAATCGATTTATTTTTTGTGGATCCATTGTACTTTAATATGTACAAATGTTAATGGTGATAAGGTGCATAAAAATCGTTCAAGATCCTTTTTAGACAAAATTACTATGACTGAAATATAAGGTATGTTCTTTAGAAATTTCTGGAAATTGTGCAAAAGAGTATACAACTTTTGAAAGGCCCTTAAAGATGTAAGGTAGTATACCTAACCGAACATAAAAGACTGACTGGATTTGTTTTTCTTTTACACAACCTCCTTGGTATAAAGTGCCTTGTAGCTTAAAGGATGTAGTCAAAGGAATTTGTATTCAGACTTCTTTAAGAGATTTTCAGAATCTTTGAATGCTTCGTGTTTGGTTAACCACACTACCATCTTTATATCCTCAAGAGAGCCCCCAACGATTGTATAATAGTATCAAACTTATTTTCTTGCTTCAAAAATTTGTTACAAACAAATGAATGAAGATATACAAAAGTTCGTATGCTACATTTTATTTAGTGGTATCTAAATTTAAGAAAGTAATTCTTTTAATTTTAGATCGCCCGCATCCAAGTAATCTGATCGCCCATGGACCCAGACGACCTTCAGCACGATGCAGGTACCATGTTATATTTTTTAAATAACATCCTGTAAACTGATTGAACCACGATTCAGAAATATACTTGTAAACGATAAATTCAGAAATAGTTTCGTGTAAAAAATTTATGGAAGTCGGATTTAATTTAAACTATATCAACAGTAGCAGTCTTCTTTGGTATCCTGAAATCCTGAAAGATATTTTTAGTTAGTAATTTAGTTGTTAATCAATCTAGTAAACAATCTTCATATTTAATCCTCGTCTACTAAACAAGCTTTAATGTATTCAACTTACACATGATTTAGAATGTAAAATGTCCACTAAAATAAGTGATAAACTCATGTCACCCAGATACAGATCATACGATGCTGAACATGTTAATACATCGATAGAAATTCTTCTTAATGATACGATGAAATGATTATACCCATGATTTAATGAAGATGGAATCTTAAGGCATCAACTACTAGTAGAGAAGCACACGTTATTGCCGGAGAAAAATATCCTTCTCAACGGAATAACTTGATAAACTGTTAAATCTCGGAGAACGTGAGGCACGTTTTCCAGGTAAAAGAGGTAACACGACTTGCGACGTGCCTTAAACGGAAAAAAAAATGTTTGGTAAAGCAATTAATGTCATTCTGTTAAATCGTTCTAGGAATTGAAGTGTACAGAAACGGAAAGGTAGGCGTAGGCGTGAAAGAAGTACCTAGTACGAAATACACAGGGCAAGAAGAAGGGAGATAAGAAGCCGAATAAAAAGGGAGAGAAGGTCAAAGTCAACTAACCGTGTAAATTCGTTAGCCGTGTAAATACGGAAACCCGAAGACCCACAAAGACCGAGGAATCTACTTTCCAGAACGCGTCTTCCCTTTTAGTGAGAAAATTTCTTTTTTTTTTTATTTAATATTCACAAACACTACCGATTTAAGAACATCTGTATAAACGTGTGGAATCTCGAGGCGGTTATCCAGGACCGAGAACTCCAAACGCATGTGTAAGCACGAGATAATTTTTATCAAGGTCTCGTATGCTGCACATGGCTTACGATGCGTAATCGTTATGCTTCGTGCCTCGCGTTACGATTTCTGTTTATGATTCATGACGGTAATTTAAACTCGGATGACAAAAACATCCAACGAAACAATAACGCGGAACGTTGCTCCTACAGTAAAAAATCCGTATATCATTTTAAATCGTTCAAACGCGAAATTTATCGCCGCGATAAATTCCACGTTAACTCTTTCCCTTACTAACACCTATGTAGAACATAAAAGTTTCCGGGCGAAGCAAATACAACTATTTTTACCTATTTACTTTTTGTCAGACAGTCAAGGTCATTTAAAGAATTTTTTTTCGCAGATTTTATTGAAATGAAAGGATTTGAGCTACTCAGCGGACTTCATCTTGAAAAGATATTTAACAAGATAAGATATTTCACCACTCTCAAAGTAAAGAATATGGAGATTTTCAAATGTACATTCTGGGTACAATTACTTGACGACTATCAACTTGGAGTATCGAATATAAGGAAAGTGTACTAGAAAATGTATAATATAACAATTTTCACGTATTCTATTCGATCGCCTTTTTTAGGGTCACGTGTGCAGCGTGTGAACACGTTAAGCACGTTTAGCAACAAATTGTCGCAGTAGAAACGTACCATAATCGATCGTATACAAATAGAACTCGTTTGAACGAGGCAATTCTTGGTCGTGGCGTTAAACGACCGATGGAATCGCGGCAGAAAAATGACCCTATCTGGTGGTAATCGTTGTCGACAGACCCGTGAAACTAGGCTCAACTCGCCATAACATTCTAACTCGTGGTTTAGTAACTGGATCGTTGCGTACAGCGTTGCACAAAAGTCTAGCATTGATCGCATTATTTTTCCTCTTTACAATGCGAACTATACGAAACCATTCATAAAAAAAATATTCATTCGCCGTTTTTACTTCGTTTACCTCGAAGAATATACCGTAACGATGCATTTATGTGAATCGTTCACTTCCATAATAACTGTTCTCGTTTCGCGTTACAGTTAAAAATAGAAGACTCCATTAAAAAAGTACTACTGTTACCAACAACTAGATATTTAGGGGTAATACTAGGTTTGTAGAGGTATCAGGATACAGAGATCTAGGATCTAACGGTCTAGGATTTACACGGATTTGGATATCGTGATCTAGGGTTTTTTATATTAGTGGCTAAGAATTTCGAGATAATAGTAATCCAGCAACTTCGAGATCTAGGAAGATCTTGTGATCGGTATCTAGAATCTTGAGATCTAGGGATTTCGCTAGCTAATGGTTCCAGAGATGATAGAATTTAGGAACTTTTGTCTATACATTTCAGAATTTAGAAATGCATACTTCTAATTTTGAAGCTAGTTTGAGACCTGCAGATAAAAAGACTTAAAAATTTTAAAATATACATCTTAATTATACAGATGTCGCTTAAATTTAGTGAAGTTTCTAACGCGGTTCCGAGAAAATAAACCAAATAATTAAACCGTTACAGATGCTAGAACGGAGAAAAATGAAATCTATCATACAAGGATTACACCAGACAGAAGGGGACTATCGACCAGCGATACGATATCATAAAAGATAGATAGCAAGGTCACGTTTACACTGAACCACGCTATACATTATAGTTGCACCTCGAAATGTACTTTCAACGAATTAAACGAACATAAAACGTGTCGTTTGCAACGATACTTTTGTGCGGAGTTCGATTATCCAACGTACTTCGCAATGGTTTATGGACCCACAAACGATTGGACGGGATTATTGTTCTAATCCCGCTCGTTAAGTTCAACCGTTAGTCGCCATGTGGAGTGGACTTGAAAGTTAGGTATAATACACGCGGGACCCATGCTCGTTAAACGAGATGGTTTCTTTGCACTCGCTTTGCCGGCAGGAAAAACCTTGCGGCCCGAACCGAGCTCTTTTCGAATTGAGCTTAAAATACACACGCGATTGGTAACAAAAGAAAACTAGAGGATATCAGTCGCAAAGGTGGGAGAGAACATCGATATTCGAAATGTTCATAATTTAGCAACGGTACCTTAAGAATCCTTGGAATTAACACGAGAACAATTTGTACATCGGTTGGGGAATGCCGATACCAGAAATTGTCCAGATACCGCTGTAAAAGCGTCCCATAAAATCTTGCAAATTCTTTCGCATACGCATCGACGCGGTTCAGCTGATTGAACACTCAGTCAGATACGTACATATCTGAGTATGTTATCCTAGGGATTCCCAAAGTGTACTGCACTGGTCGCGAAGCTGATGTTAACTACCAGATACTATAGGTTTGGTACTATAAAGATTATAACAGCAAGTATTTAAAAGTAGCAAAATATTCTTTTATTGGAATATACCTTCGTCTTGAAATATGTATCCTTAGTAATATAGTAACGGATGGTTAAGGAAATATTAAGGATCTGTCCATATCTCAATACCTACAAAACGCATCACGATGAAGTAAATGATCGAATTCAAAAGTGCATCTGCGTCCATAGAAGCAAGTACCTAACCATTTAATTTCCCCTACAACGTTACGAAGGCAGCAGATGGATTAGGAGTGCACACTATACAATATTTGGTCACAAAATATTTGCGAAGAAAAAAAAGTGCAATGTAATTTTGATGCTTCGTTGCGTTAGAACGTTCCGACCGATTAACCTGTCATATAATTTATTCAATCTATTTTCAAGCCGCACTAGTCAAGCAACATTCTCGGAGCGTTACACTTACGGTGCACGAGATTCTTCCAGCTGCCATAAATCGCCTGGATGCACTTATCGAGAGGAGTAGCGGATAATAGCGCGGTCGTTTTACGTGCACTCAGGTTGCCTTCGGAACAGCTTCTGAACAAATTACCATTGGCTATCGTACAAATCGTGGGGCCACGTTCCCGTCGTTGGAGTCTCGTTTTCGACATTTCGATAACACCGTTCGAGATCCAAGCTTCGACGGCTGGGTCCCTGAAGCTTCTGTAAGTCGAGGACAACTTCTTCGAGGACTTTTGCAGGAAACGTTTGCCAGGCGGTAAGGGCGGAGGACCCAAGCAACTGGTGACGGCTGTGATCGCCATTTATGGTAGTCCTCGCTTTGTTTCAAAATAGACTCTCGATTTATACCTCTAACCCGGCATCAAACTGTTCCATTATCTTAACGAATGATCGTCCATTCATAGATTTATATAACGGCACTAATTATGCAACGATTACCGATGCCTTTTTAGAATTTGCATTTTAATCACCTGTGCAAATCCCGTCACGCCTATATTAAGCGTGATTAAATGAAAACCGTAATTAAAACGCTGGGAGTGTCGCCAGGCTACTTTAAACGACCTGTAACTTCCTGAGACGTAGCCGATTTAATATTCTAAAGTGTAACGTTAGAAGAAATACTGACGTTTCCCTATTCAATTATGGTACCAGAGTTATCCGGCCTCGGTTAAACGAACTCTATCACCGTTAAGCGTTTAGAGAGATACGTGGTGAACCGTCTGTTATCGAGAATGGTCACTTTTTGGTTCACGGTTTAAGTAAAACGCACTGATTTTCGGAATGGATCTTTCGAGTGAAATAATACGAAGGAAACGGCTGAGATAACCGGATAAGACTGTCAGAAACGTAGAGCGTTGGATAGAGATTCGAGTTGGCGACACCCAAAGAGTCGTTGGTGTGGCGAATGCAAAGAGGCGAGGTCGAAGGTGGGTGGACAAGTTTCCGGAGAACGGCATAGGCCGTCCCCCGGGTAATGCTTCCACGCGCGTAGGTTTCCAAAAACGCGACACGTGAAACAACTTTCCACGTGGAAACGATGAAAGGACTCGATCGGAGAAATCTCCATGGAGATTCGAATTATTAGTAAGTACGATGTACGAGAGGGTTTGTTCGCGATAAAATATAACGAAAGACGAATCAGTCAGCTACCGTATACTCGAGGGATATCAGGTATTATACCTGGTTCGCAACAGTCCCTCTCCGTTGCCATTCGGAAATTTGGAACTTTTCACATTTAGTAATATAAGAATTCTAGATGCAGAAAATTGTCAAATTTATAAGATTTGAAGAATCTGATTCAAACATCCACATTGAAAAATTTATACATTCGAGGATTTGGTAATCTAAAACCAACTTTATGATTTTGAATTACAAATTACCATCTTTAATACTTATGATCTATACTTGAAGAGTAAGTTGTAACAAAGGCTTGAACATTACAATCATATAGTGTCCCATAATTGGTGATACAATAACAATTCCTGCATGAAAAAATAAGGCAAAAAATTAAATTTTTATTCCTAACTACATCTGTCAATTAAAGTTAATCCTTAACCAAAACCACTTTCAATTAAACAAGCTTTTAATCATTCAATGACCAGTTACAAATTAATTCTATATGGAAGAAAATTCAAGCGTGATTAAAGTAAGTTTATTTTGTTAATTGTTAATCAATGCACGATTAAATAAAAAGCGTAATTAATTAACTAAAATACTCTGTGATATTAAGGTTCCCTTGTAAAACCATAAAATGAATCGAAAATATTTTCATTTATTTTAAAAATTGAGCAAACGTTAAACTCGTTTCCGAGAACAACTGTACTTGGAAACGTAAAAATATAGAATAATGCGTACTTATTTATCGATCGCAGTAATAATATGCGCGTGCTTCACAAAGAAACGCAAACCCGGTGATTACGCTCTAAAAATTCTATATTCCTTTACACTCTGGTCTGCATCGATTATGAGGCGTGGTCCGTTCAAAGCAGTACTATCAAACCTTAACCTTAAAGGGAGTAAAAAGTACATATTTTTTTACATCTTTGTTCCGATCGTTCGAATTCGCTTCTCTTTTCACATTTCGCTCGAATTTTTCTCACGCGTACAACGAACTAAATAATTATGGCGTACCAGCATCGCGCGATACTTTGGAAATTCAGAAATTTAAGAATCTACCATTTTGTAATTTCGGAACTCGAGATTTGGAAATTTGGAGATTTGAGGATTGGAAAATTTGGAAATTCATCGATATCGTAATAAGAACATTTGAAATTTCGCGCCAACTTTTCCGCGCGTTTGCGAATAACGAGCTAAATAATTATAGCGTCCAAGTATCGCGCGATACTTCGCTCGATGATGCGTGAGAAATGGCAACGTAATCGAGAAAAGGGAGCAGAAGAGTTAGACGTTATGGCGGTCCAGAGGCTGCTCGGATAATTACCACCGGTGGCAAAGAACTTCTCCGCTGTCTCTAACGAACAGACGAAACCTTTCACGAGCAAGTGTCGTTACGGAAGATGATGATTCGAAAAAAAAAAGAAAAAAAAAATGAAAAATAATTTCGGCAAGATGGAAGCACCTGCGCTACCTAAAATGGAGATACGCGAATGATGCGTCGATGCCGTTAGCATGCCACACAGCTTCTCTACAACTTACGTTGTTGTGCGGTCACGAGAAGAGCCAGTTACAAAGCAAAACCAGACGTCGTTCTTGATTACGACATTCACAAAGCGGGGATGGACTGATCAGATCAGACGACAGCTTATTATCCTGAAATAGTGGAAAAAATTGTTCTTTCACCTATTCGTGATTAACGCTAAGCGAATTTATACAATGAGTGCTGGCCAAAATAATACGCCATGATGCAGGAAGCATTTTTATACATAAAATATTGTGAACCCATGTATAAAGTGAAATGACATCCGGAATAAATGCTGCAGTACGTTTTCATTTGCTACAGTGATTAACCGTACAAAATAAAAGGTAGAAAATATGAATAAAATTATATGCAGTGTTTTGTTAAAATTTCCTTTGGTATACACGCAATGAATCAATAGAAACTAACATCTATCTCATTACCTACTGGTTGTATCAAAAGGAATGTCTTAAATGAATATGTACCATTTTAAGAGACTTATCAAATGTAACAACGAGATATTTTGAAACTAAATACTATGTCCTAGTTCAAGGTCAACTGAAGTTCTTTCTCGCTAATCTTGAAAAATCTTAAGGTAATATCTCAGAAAGAATACATAAGAAACTCAAATTTTGTTTTATGCAATCACTTAGCCAAATGAACAATATATATAAAAACAGAATACATTACAGTATTTATTCCTAACTTCATATTTACTTTATACATGTACTGTGTACGTCTAGTAAGTTGGCAGCTAGAAGTTACACGGATATTGGTTCGTATACCATCTTACTAGTCGTGTACAATACAATAGTTTATAGGCAAAAATGTTTCTCGCACGATGTTGCAATTTTAAGTGACACTCCTTGCATGTATTATAGCAGCTAATTAAGTTCGCGTCGATTCGGATGATTTAACTTTCCTATCGGAGGCGCGAAACTATTAACGGTTTAAATTCTGGGATGCGATCGAATGAACAGCTGACGCACCATTTAAACAACGTATAAAAAACCGTACAAAGTTTCTGGGTCACCTAATGTTTGTTACAACTCGTTAACCAGACATCGTTGCTTTCGTTTACTAGCAGCCACTTCGTTCCCCTTATTCGTTAATTAGATGCACGCTCCGTACTCATTCTTCTTGTGGTTCATTCATACTTCTGCACATTTTGCTTCCTACGCATATTTCAACATTTATCGTAAATAGTACCAGTTCATCGCGACATTATACATTGCACTTACCCATAGTATATATTAATACCAGTATAGTAATAACTGTTCTAGTTACAAGTCCACTGAATACGATTGATTAGATATGCAATCGATCAAATGATCAAGATAATGTGACGCTATCATTGCGATTTGGCATTGATTTAAAGTAGATTTTATTTCATTGACGTGCACTGTAGACTTCTGGGGAAGATTGAGATATAAAAGATATTATTATCGCAATATATTGGTTAAAACATTACATCATTAAGTATGCAATTTGATAAATGTCAGAACGCATATTCATATCGTGTCGCATTTTACGCCAAGGTTAAATTTGAAAATTTCAAGATTTCTAAATTGATTAATTTGAAAGCTTAATAATATAAAAATTCATAAATTTGAAAATTTAAAAGTTTATTTCATTCGCCTGATGAATATTTATATTTTTAAAACTATATCGAGTGGTGATTCTTCTTCCCCTACATCGCCATTTTCCCTAAGAAAGTCAACCGTATTCGTCAGTGTACTTTGTAACTGTTCATGGAATAAAAAATTTGCTGGCCATGACTCGTTAGCATCATAGGTATAACAGTGCTAAGAAACCTAATCTTGTAAAGAAGAAATGTCTACAACGAATGAAATCATTTTTTAATATTCAAAAAATGAATCGTTCAACATGAATCGAAGAAGTAAGATCAACGCAATTCCACGTACAATTCTTCGTTTCTTTATACTCTTCCTTCTTTTCCACTTCTTCCTACTTTTATTCCTTCTATAGTATTATGCTTCACTTCTCCCTCCACCACCTGTCCAACCTTCTCACTCATCCTTCATCATTCTTCTCCTTCAATCCTTTTGTTAAACAGCCGATATTTAAATATAACAAACTCACCGTTAATGCTGTACATCTGGAAAAGAACATTACGGATAAACGAACTTTTTCCCAGTAATTATGCATAAGCGATGCTTACTTCGAAAAAAAACATTTATTCTTATCGTAAGAGAAAGTGTAAAAGAAGAAGAGGAGGTCGAAGCGAGTTTAATTTATTTCCTTTCATTTTGTTCGCCAAAATTTAGAGCCGAATTAAAACCAATTAACCCGGTTAATTTATGATTATAACCTGTTATAATTATAGTCTATTATTTATTATAAGATTATATGCAGAACTGAACACATACGTAGTCGTCCTCAGATATGTTAATCGACCGATGTTTATTCAGATACGTCCACGCAAACAAATTATACGTTCATTCGGCATCGCATGTTATGAAGACGACAGAGGAGCAATTTGTATAATCAGTATTTTTAAATATTTATTGATAATGTATTCGTAAGAATCCTGGAATATTCACACGATACTGATCACCTAAAATATAAGATCTCCATTACGTAAGCGCAAATAATACAAATTGTTAACACGCGAATAATAATAATCGAAAAAGTGGTTTTAAAACCGATTTTAAAAACATAATAACAAACAATCAAACGTAGTGATAATATTTTAAGCAAATAATTTCTGTACGATTCCGCTTTTGTACCGTATCCATAAAGAAAAAATTTAAACGATCAGGAGATGGTTAATGACAGTTCTTACTTCAAGAAAGGAATCTTATATTATACTCGACCCTACGAACGAGAAAATATTCAAGCAGCCTCCTTGCAGTAGAAGGGGAAAGGTTCAAACACGTTTGCTAGTTACAAGTAACTCCACTTTCTAGCTTTACTCTTTGCTACGTCGATTCTGTCGTATAAAATCATCAAACATCTTTTTATATTTTACTGTAAACAGTTTTTCCCAACAGATACTCGTGTAATTTACATATACGAATTGAAATCAGTTATCAAACTTTAAAATTTCTGTGATTACTTTTTGCAAAACGTTCTCGGTTAAAACTGAACGGTGATAAAGTGTGCCTGCAAAAAGTACAAAAACCAAACGTAGTGTACAAAACAGTGAACATATAATTTAATCTGTGCAAAAAGGAATATAGTTTATAAATATTAATAAATTTGCAAAAACAGCTCGAGATACGAACGCGTGCGCAGCCCTGTGGGGAAGTTTAGAATCACGTTCTAATATATATCTTTTCTCTTGAAAGCATTCTTTGTACCACCGTTCATCTATCAAACATGAACGCCGCTGTTCATAAAATGCCTCGTGTAATTTTTTCTACAGAATTTTTCTTTGACACCATGAAGAAAATGCATTTAACTCACCGCTAATGCGCCTCATGGCGACTCACGGCACGGGTCGTGTCCAAAAATCGACGAGGCTGGTCAATCCAGCGAGGCACGTAAATCTTCCGACTCGCCGTAAACACCATGCCATATGTATGTACAAACACCGATCATCACCTACGCCATGCACACACCGATTTCAGAACGCAAGGTTCCCGCGCCATTGCCTACCGATGAGGCTTTTCTCGAACAAAGAAGATAACCTGACCCTTCCGCACTGTCTTTTCCTATTACGTTAACACGAGCACCCAAAAAGTTGTTCCGCGAAAAATTGACATGCTGCTTTACAGGATCGCGATCAGGCTTGCGTTTTCTATGAACGATTAGTACACTTCGATAAAGGTGATAGTTTTAGAAGTATTTAAACGCGAATGAGAAACGGCGACCAAACAGGGTATAAACTACTCCATCACGACTTCTCACGTAGCACTCTCGTGTCGTAGTAACCAATGCCACCGCTAGAGCGCTCAACCGATCGGTAATGATAAATCTACTTCGTGTATGGATTTAGGTCTCGGGATTCAATTGTCTTGGTTTCTTCGTTTGTTACCTACTTGATTGTATATTCATTCAAGCTACTCTTATTCTTTCACTCAGCTTATTGTTATGATCTGCACACACCGAGGTAATGTAAGATTACTTTGGTTGAGCAGTGGGAGAGAGGACTCCCACCAATTGTCTTCGATTTTCAAAATTAAACATGTAAACCTGAAATTTTTCATGTTTAAAATCACATTTTTAAATTTCAAAATTCTAAAACGTTCGAATTTCCATATTTTCAAGTTACAAATCTTTAAATTTTCAAATTCTCAAATACCAAATTTGTAAACCAGCAAATTTTCAGGTTTTCAAATTTACGAATCACTAAATTTTCAAGTAACTAAATTTGCAAATCACTCACATTTCCAAGTAACTAAATTTCTCAAATTTCTGACTTCTCATGTATTTCAAAATCACAGACCCCTAAATTTCTCAAATTCCTCAAGATCTTAAATTTCGGAATTTGATAATTTGTAATTTTGAAAAGCTCTAAATTTATAACTTTATGATTTTTAAAATTTACTAATTAGAAATTAACGATGGTGGTTCTCCTTTCCCTACATCGCCATTTCCCCTAGAAATGCCAACTATGCTCTGTGTTGTACATTGCTCTGCATTGACAAATGCTCCAATTTAAATAAAAATTAGCATGCTGAAAATTTCAAAGTAGCCATTTAAAAAGAAAGGAAAGAAGGAATGTTTTTATTAAGGAACAGACAGTTTTGCATTTAATATAATTTTCGACGAACTACTTAAAAATTTTTATTTTTAATATTTATTATCCATTGTTTTAAGTTTCTTGTTAAAAGATTACGTTACTTACAGCACATCGTTTGGAAACTAACAATTATCTTGTTGCTCTATATAAAAGCTGATGTAGGGACAACAGAATGATAGACTTAATTATCTTCAATTATCTTACATGCTAAAGCTTACATCAACTTTGTTTTAGTCTGTTAAACAGTGAATCAAATGTATTGTAAGAAAATAATATTTTTTACTCATTGTTAAATACGCGTATTCATTGTTTATTTAAACCTATTTCCATTAAATTTATATATAACCTGTAAAATACATCTAACATTTATCAATCCTAATAATTTACATAAGTACTTTTAATTAATGTTACAATCTATTTGTTGTATGTACTTAATGTAAAATGCGAAGAATATTGTAACAATTACTAATTTTAAAAAGTAATTAGTTACAAATAAAATTATGTAAGATACAGATAAAGTATTCGATTGGTTTTATTTCCATTTGTCTTTTATTCTCTAATAAAGTATTATAAAGTTGTTTTTGAAACGATAGAGAAATAGAATCACCACGTGCTTTACAATAAGATTTCGTTGTAAAGAAGTCAATGAGCTGTCGACGTACCACACTCGTAGTATTGGCGAAGTACTACGAGGCTTTAGAATAAGCGCCGTCGAAGTTGGTAATAGGGTGACGCTCTACGGGGTTACTATGGTAACAGACTATAGGCTTTTTCAACCTTCCCCTTTCTAGCCACATTCCCTTCCTCGTTATATCAATCGTTTCTTCTTCCTTTTTTCCTTTCAACGAAATAAAAAAAGACAACAGAAAAAGTAAATTGATTCATATTGCAGTCTTATACTAGCTTACTTTCTGTTTATTCTGTATATTGGTCAATACAAAATGATAGCTAATTGTAATTCAAAATTGATTACAATTTCTATATTTATAAAATTAAATTTTTTGTATTTAGATAATATTCACAAAATTGGAATGGTGAATTAACATGATAAACAATTCAAAAGTTTTGCACATGTTATATTCATACATACACTCCTTTTAAAAAAATCGTATGATACAGCGGACTATACAAATACAAAGTACAAAATAGTAAAAAAAAGATATAATTAAAAATTATCACTTTGGTCGCTCTGAGTTTATCGTAATTCATACAATGTTGTTTAAATAAAATCTTATAATTAAATGATCACAACGTCATTAATTAATGATGTAAAAAACTTGGAATCAAGTGTACTGCACGAGAAACAAATAACGATAATACTTATAAGTTAACAATTTTCAAATTACACTTACATAAATATTTAAATATTTATCAGTCACCTCACTTTGTAACTTATGTTCGAAATTAAATACTCAAATAACTACTAAATAGGAATAATGACTTATGCTTAACATTGTTTTCAGTTTCATAATCTTCGTTTAATTATTAAAATTCTGAATACTGGAATTAGATTGCTACACACGTTAAATTGTGTATACAGATTCCATTATGATATGGAAGCATCAAACATTTACGTACATTATATATTCACGTACATTATTATTATTGTTTTATAGTATATAATAATATACTATATTATGTCATATATTTATAGAATAACAGAAAAAAGGAAAATCATATACCATATCAAGAAGAGTAAATGCTACCGTTTTTTCTTCATGCCTTTGCGATATCCTTTACCAAACCACCCGGGATTTTTAGGCGCTATTGGAGGATCTGCACGAATTACCAATGTTTTTGCATCTTTCATTTGCTTGCTCTCAGCTCCTATTAAACGAGAATTATCGGTATCTCGTTGGTAATAAAGACAAGTAAGCGATCCCTCGTTCTCCATACAGAAGGTACAAGTTGGCTTGGGTTTCGCGATATCTGAAGTCATATTGGGTACTTGTACAAATGGATAATAAAAAAATGGTGTTAATTGAGGACACATGTACATTGGTGGAAATGGTAAACCCATGGACAAAAATGGTAATGCAGTAAAAAATGGCGCTGAATACGTAGACATTGGTTCAGTTACTTTTATGGGCGAAGCACAATCTTCCTCTTTGGTTTCCGATGCAATATCTTCGTGAAAATTGTCAGTAATTTCGTCTATTTCCTTGAGAGTCATATTGGCTGGTTCTTCCAGACAGGGTTGACTCGTTGTGTGTTGTTCATTGCTTCTGAGTCGTACAGCATGGAAAAAAATTGGATCTTTGGTACGATCATATTGCGGTATCTCTAATCCAAGATGAACCATAACTCTTTTCATGACTTCATCACACTTGCCATTTATTTTTAAAACTGCATTTTCATCTTTTGGAGTCCATTGCAAATTTACAATGTACAACGATGGACGTTTATGAATTGGTCTATCCATTTGCCATAACCATGGATACTTTTTTAACACCTTTAAACTGGAACCTAAACATAATATAACGTCTGCTTGCTTCGCTGCTCTTGTCGCACCATTCCAATTAATTGGCCAAGGAAGATTGCCTCTTTCACCAAAATGAACAATAGAATCTTGCAAAACGGAATTACACCTATGACATAATCTTCCAGTCCCGTGAGAATATCGAGCTGTTCTTTCAGTAACATCAAATAATCTCCAATATTCCCTGTAAGGTTTACACGTTCTGCAAACTTCTATGTACATATTGCCATGAACTTCGGATAAAAGTGTACGGGGTACCCCACTTCGCAAATGGAGTCCATCACAATTTTGAGAAACTATGTGTTTCAAAACTCTTGCCTTGTACAAAGCATAAAGAGCCATATGGGTGACTGTTGGTTCTGCTTGACTAAGATCATGATTTCTGTAAGTATAAAGTAAATTAATATAAATATTATTTAATAGAAAAAAGTAAGTTGTTTGTAATTATTAGACAGTGTAATTATTTATGCATTTATGATATATCAAAGTTTGCAAAGTGTGCATTTATTTGTATAGCACTAGATCTATAGTCCATGAATTTCATGAGTTGTACAAACTTTGCAGACTTTGATATATCATAAATCCATAAATATCCATGGTCTAATAATTAGACATATTTTAACATTACCCGATATCTTTCCCCTGTTGCAAACGAGTCCAAACACCATTAGTTCCTCTGTAGTCTGGGATAGAAGCAGCAGTGCTAATACCTGCACCGGTATAAATAGCGAGTGATGTTGCCCTGCTAATTGCTGCAGCTAATCTTATGCACTTTTCTTCTAATATTTCTGGTGCATCTTCTACTTCTTCTAATCTTGCTTTTACTCTATGTCTTTTCTCTTGTCTAATAAATAATTTTACAGTGAATTCTTTTTACAATACTATTTGCTACATAATTTAATATTAAAATTTACATTCAAAACCAGCAATGATTATTATAATTAATATGTGGGAAGTTCCAGTTTTTCTTGCATAATTTTAGCAACATATTCCATATGTAGCAATAACTTCCTTGAAATTAAAGAACAAAGGAACATTTACTTTCTCATTAATGCTCACATAGAGACATGTTACCATATATATATCACTTTTAAATTTCTTGTTACTGTAGTATCCACCTAAAACACACATCGGCTGAAAATGCAATAACGATAAGTCTACTAACAGATCCTGACATTAAATAATCTTAACAGATTTTCAAAGAAACCACTATACATATTATACAAATATAGGCCCTTAAATACTTTCAAAAGGTTATAACAAAAATATGAAATAGTAATGAACTGCGTCTTAAGAAACCAGCAAAGAAGAAGTTTATCAAACATAAATTAATACGCGTAGATTTCTTGACACATGTCTACACTTAAAAAAAATAAACCAGAAATTAATAATGGAATAAATTCTATTTTCTATAAATGTCAATTGATAATAACATACATTTTGAAATGAAATTATAACATGACAAATTATTTCTATGTGATATCGAAAAAGAAAGTAGTCCATTGTCATTTTGTACTTTTGTTACAACCTTTTAATGCTGTATTTAACAGCTTATGTTTATATAACATCTTTTACTTATTCTTTATTCGCGGAATATGCTGGTAAAATTTTTCAGAAAAAACCTGGGACACCCTATATAATGTCCGTACTCTGTGTTACAACATTAACAACAAAATAATTTGATATGATCATAAATGTGCAATCAATGATTTCCAAAATGGCTATACCTTAAATTAACCTCTTTTACAACATCACTACAAGATACAAGTATTCCCGTTTCTTCTGCGGTTCTATCTGTTTCAGATTTTTGTAAAATTGCTGCTACCTGAAAGGTGCAAAAATGTAAGGTCTTAGCAGTTGTTTACAGCACATCCATGTTAAGAATGATGCCGGGAGATATACATAAATTTTACAAGAAAATTACTATGAAATTATCGTAATTGAATAGGGTATATCGAAAATATACATATGTACTTTTTTAAAAGTTGCTACACGTTCATCTTTAACTTTAAAAGCCTTCAGAGCAGCAGAACGTCTTCTTGACAGAAACTTCTCACTAGCAGCTTCCTCCATGTTTAATCTAAACGACTACCTCAGTACTGTATCAACTAAAATATATTCATATTATAAATAAAAATGTCATACCGATTTAGGATAAACATTTTCAAACCAATAATACTGTAACATGCATTATTATTATTGACTACTTCTTTATTCTTATACCATATACCTATAAATGTATAAATACATATATGAATTTATAGTATAATTGCTTTTCAACTTGACATGCTCTTCTTAGAAATTAATAATAAATTGTATAATTCTTTATAGTTAATTGTATTTAATTAAGAACAATATCAAAAGCTATTATCATTGAATACTAATTTGTCTATCTTCTATCAGTTTGTAACATTGTACGATATACTCAATTGAATTCTATATATATCTATTATAATATATTTAACTGTACATTGTTATTATAATAATATATGCATTAAATAAATATCTTGAAATTTTAATAATCAAGATTTTGGTTGAATGATAATGATTCTTTTTGTATCGGTTCGCGCCATTCCAAAATTTAAATCTTATCTATACATTTGCGTTTTCTATTGTTGGTGTAAATCGACAACTCTGGCCAAAATAGTGATTATATTTTCGATTTAGATTTTATTTGTTAACACAGAAAATATGAGTTGATGATCCTTATTTAAAATTTGTTAATTACGGTCGAAATAAATGAGGTATTAACGAAAAGATATTGGCGTGAACGGTTTGATAATTAGTCATGCCAGGTTTAGAAGAAAGTATATCACGCGATACTAGTTCACGCATGCACAGCCTAATGTCCGATGGAATCGCCTCCGAACAAGTAAAAAAGTTTTTGTTCACTTCAAGGAAAACTCAAGATAATATACAGTGTAACGAAAGTTTAGAGATTTATATTCCAGAGGTAATAAAGTTGTATACTTCTGAATTGATAAGTTATAATTGTTTATTTTTGGTTATGTACTTTTTTTAGAAATACCTTTTAAATGTATAATTAAAACTCTTGTTATCCTAAATGTTTTTTCGAATAAATATTTTAGATTTTTTTAATGCACTATTACAGATAACGTCACATTTATGACATGAACAAATAAATCAAATATGTTATAAATAATCAGAGTTGGATTAACTATTATTAAGTAAAATAAGCACATGTGGAAAAGGGTATCATAGAAATTTATCATTGTCAGATTTACCATTGATCATGTTTTCCAAAGTCCCAAAGTCTCAATGTATTGAAAGTTCATAATTCTAAAGTTTCAAAATTTCAAATTCCACAGTAGCACAGTCACAGGGTTTTTGAATTCCAAAATCCTAAAATTCCAAAATTTTAAATTAACAAAGTTATAGAGTTTAAAAATTCCAAAGTCTCAAAGTTATAAATTTTCATCTGAAATCTGTAAAGGTCTTAATCTTTATAAATAATTTCTCTTAATGTAGTTTTTCTTTCATATCATAATTTTTGTTATAGTTACTTCAAGCCAACTATAGTTTTTATACATGGCCTTCTGCACCAGTGTTAGCTTGGTTTCTTTGGGAACATAAAGAAGAACTTATCGGAAAAAGAGTTTTGGAGCTTGGATCAGGCACAGCTCTACCAGGAATTTTAGCTAGTAAATGTGGTGCCACCGTTATTTTAAGTGACTCTGCTAGTTTTCCCAGAAGTTTACAACATATAAGAAGAAGTTGTGAATTAAATGGTATTTTATCTCAAGTTCAAATTATTGGTATTACATGGGGATTATTTCTGTCTAGCTTGTTTTCCATTGGACCATTAGATTTAATTCTTGGATCTGATTGTTTTTATGAACCAGCATTGTTTGAAGACATAGTTGTTACAGTAGCATTTTTATTAGAAAGAAATCCAAATGCAAAATTTCTTTGTACCTACCAAGAAAGAAGTGCAGACTGGTCTATAGAACATTTGTTAAATAAATGGAATCTTACATGTACTCATATATCATTGGCTGGTCTTGGTAATGATTCTGATATAAATATACATGATTTGATGCAAGACCATACTATTCACTTATTGAGTATACAACGTGCAACTTAAGAGACTTTTGTCATGAATAGTAGTAGATATATTCTCCTTGTGCGTAATATTTCTTGGACTATTTCTAATTGTGATCTTGAAAAATACTTTGCAACATTTGGTGATGTGAAATTAGCAAGAGTAAAATTTGACAACGTGGGATTAAGCACAGGACAGGGAATCGTAGAGTTCTATGATAAAAGTGGTATGATGCGTGCATTTCATGCTAACCACATACTAGATGACAAGAAATTACATGTTGAAACGAATAATAACGCGTTAACATATACTAATAACATTCTAATGCCTATTTACGATCAAAAAAATAATTAAAAAGTATACATAAAGGTATAATCTATTAATCAGAAATATTTGATAAAGTATATTAAATGTAGTAGAAAGCATTAAAATGAATCTTGAGGATATATTTGATAAAGCAGCTCACCATTTACAATCATTAGCATCAGAATTAAATTCCACAGAACTTTTAAAATTTTATGCTTTATATAAACAAGCAACAATTGGACCTTGTGATACTTCAAAACCTAATTGGTATCAAATAGAAGCTAGACAAAAATGGGAAGCATGGAAGAATCTTAATGATATGAGTCATCATACTGCTATGAATAGTTATATTCAAGAATTAACTAAGTTAGATCCTAATTGGGAAGAGAATATAAAATCTGAGTCAAATAGTTGGGTTGCTGTTAGCTGCTTAATAAATACAGAAGAAGAAATTAACGATATAGATAAAACGTTTTTGGATTGGGTAAAAGAAGGGCATGAAGGAAAAGTACAAGAACTATTAGATAAGGAACCAAGACTTGTAAATTCAATGGATACAGAAGGTTTATTACCAATACATTGGGCTGCAGATAGGGGGCATCTGGGAATTATAGAACAGTTAATCAAGAAAGGAGCAAATATAAATTCTCAAGATGAAGATGGGCAATCACCTTTGCATTATGCAGCTTCTTGTGGACATCTTGATGTTGTAAAATATTTACTTTCTATAGGTGCCCAACTTATAGAAGATAATAATGGTATGACACCCAAAGACATTGCTGATGAACAGTTGAAAGACATATTCAAATATTAGTATGTGTAATCATTTAATATTATATGACTGTATTTCTATTGTACTAGTTAAATTTATTAATGAAAATTAATAAATTAAAATAATGGTTTTCTTATGGAAATCATATTTTATACAATAATTTTACTTTACAAATTTTTATTTATATACAAGAAAATCCTCTAACAGTTTTCATTACATTCACAGCCTAAGCATTCCTTAGGTAAATGCACGATTTATCAAAAAGTCATTCTTTTTTTAATCTTACATAACAATACGATGCTTATTGCAAAACATAAATAATATGTTTTTGTTTTTAACAACAATACGTAGAGAACAGTGTATTTTTATTACGAATATGATTTTAAATTAATAAATGTAAAAACATACAAAATTTTTCACTTTCCGTCTAATAACAATTGCACATAAGTTATTCAAAAAATAGACGTATGAAATAATGTATAAATGTTCAGATAACTCAATTAAACCATACTACATTAAAGGAAATCATAAGAAACTTTTTTTTAATTCTTTTTACATAACTAACTCAGATGCTTGATGATATAAGTATTATTTCATATATAATTAGAATTTTATTAAACTAACACAAACAAAAATAATGCAAACAATTTGCAACCTTTTAAACTCTAAGAAAAAAAATTGTGCTTTTCAAATACCTTATTACGTATCCCTCAGGGATTAGAAATCTTACTATATAGATTAATAAACATTTTAGTTACAAAAATATATTCAGAATATAGCTGCATATGCAACAAACTATTTCAAAAATTTTTATCCATTTATTAAATGGCATGATCTTAATATTTTGAAACATACATATTAATATGTTATAGTAACAACAAGTCTTTTGTGTTGTAAGTAATTACATTTACTAAGATGAATAGGCAGAAAAATTTGTATCATCAAGCAATCAGTTACAAGTATCTATACATATAGGACAATTCGATTATTTCCCTTAAGTAATATAATTTATTTAAATTGCCCATTTATGTATCTGTACATTATAAAACCAAAACACAGATATTATTTTTCTGTACATAATTTTCAGCGTGTTTAATAATTCACTTTCAATATACTACTTACCATCTAATGTTACACGAAATTTTAGTTTTTATCAAATTAAAAGAAATGATTGTAAGTGTTTAAATATATAAAATTATAGAACGAAATTAAAAACTTTATTGTATTAAAATTGTTAATTTCTTTAATAACAAAATAAAATTTATTTGGATGGTAAGTAATATACTATAAAATCGCTTGATCTACTTTTGTTTATAGAGTAAACATTTATGTTGAATACTGATAATTATTTAACATAAATAAAACTTCAATTTGTTGTTCTTATACTTTTTTCTAAGTAATGTAATATATCAGCGTTTCCATATTTTTAATTCAATCAAGTTTTCTAAATTGTAATTTAAAGAACCGTAAACAATTTGATATTGAAAAACGAATATATCTTCCTCAGGTTCTTGTTACATTAAAATAGCTGTTTATGGTATATTTAAGTTAAAAAATTCCGAATTTTTTAAACCAAAATTGCAAAATAATTTCTTTGTTATTTTATACTTGTTCTTAGTTTAAAATTTCAGTTATTAAAAAATTTTCGAAAAATTAATCGAAATTTTGCTGGTCTAAGAAACCAGTTAAAACGAAACTACTGAACTTGAAACAACAGTCGTTTAACATTAAAATAAAAATGCTTACACTATCAAAAACTTTATACAGTAATTTCTTAAATTTCGTATTGTCTTGTAAGAAATATAGCTGTCATTATTAAAAACATTAGTGATTCTTTGAAAGTTCTCTTATAAATGTAATAATTACTTATCGTACGATCAGTCCTAAAGATTAGTACTTTCTTGCTCCGATTTAATTCGTGTTGTGGGTGGAGGCGGTGGCGGAGGTTGAGGCCGTGGAGGCCTCTGATGAAATCTTGGAGAAGCCGGGACTGGTTGTTGCGGTGATTTAAGAACTACTACCGTCTCAGTCTGTGTTTGTACATCGATAATGTTTCCTTCTGATCTGGTTCGCACGTGAGCTTTCGTTTGTTCTGGAGCATTCAACTTCGTAGGCTTCTCCGGTCGTTCACCATACAAGGACATAGACGAAGGTCGACTACCTACACTGGGGCTTCTCTGTAAGTTCGAAGCCGCGTTGCCATTGTTGTTCCCCGAGGTGCAGAACGCATTGCCATTTCCACGCACTTGTATTATACTGACCTGCTGTTTGTCCACTGAATACACATGAGCTCTTTCCAAAGTTAAAGGCTACAGAGGTTATTAAAAGGGGAAAATACATTAATATCTCTGAATAATTACTCTACATCTTTAACATCTTAAAACACAAGAAATCGTTAACATATTTATTTTTCACTTCATTTGTAGCTTACGTTATTGTATTTCAAAATGCAATATCCAGGCAGAGATATTTGTTGAATCCATTGGCAGTAACTACATTTATTTTAAAGAATTATCTTACATATAATACTGAAAATAAATATAACACCTCGAAGTTCTTAATACTCACCCCTGTTTCAGCATCTAAGTTTTCGTTGCTGTGGCGTGGTTGTTGCTTGATAAGACTTGAAGGCCGGATTAATCCAACCGGTCGTTCCGGTATGGCTGGCTTGCTACTTCTCTCCGGTGTACTTACACACATGGAATTACTGATATCTGGTTTTTTACGCAACTCCACGGTTTCTTTTAAGAAATACGAGAGTATATTAAATAGTTCATACTACGTTAATAAATACGTTAATAATATTTACCTGTATTATGTACTATATTGTTTATACTTCTCGGAGCGGCTACCGGTCTTCTTCTTTCCAAAGTAGAAGGGTGTGGTTTTTCTGTTGGGATTATTCTTAGCCCATGCGTAGAAGCTTCCGAATTCTCAAGTTCTGTAATGGATTTGTTACATAGTGCATTGTCTAGTTTTTCAGAAACATTTAAAGTTTTTTCATGTTTTTCGATTTCTTGACTATTATTTTCCGTTTCTGTATCCAGAGAATGTGGTTCATTTTGTATTTCATTAACATGTGTCAAACAAGTATATGATGGAGAGTCGATAGCAACATTTATTTCTGTACTCTGCTGCTTGTTTTCTGTTTCTGTACTCCCATCTTGTTTTTCTGCATTAGTTTCATGTTTATTCGTCGATTCAGTATTAGCCACTTCTTGTTTTTGAAGCTTACACGTTAAAGGTCTAGGTGGTTTATCAGGTGTAGGCGGTGGCTTATCGTCAGGTTTTTTATCATGTTTATCTGGTGTAGTGTTATTTGGTGGTGTTGGAGCTGGTTTATTTTTCCTACGAACTGCTGGTTTGGGACTACCTTGAGGAGGGCTTTCACCATGATCACTAAGACTACTGTTAGAAATGCAACGACGCATACTTGTAGCTTGATTTTCTGAACCATTTATAATACCAAGTTCTAAATCTCTGTCAAAATCAACGTCACCAGGAAAAAACCAATCTGCATATGTAATCAACTGATCAACTATAAGACTAGAATTATTAGCTGTACTCATATTCATCCTGAAACAATAAATATAACAGGGATAATAGATATATAGATTATAAATAACAAACAAATTTAGCTTGTGTCAATAAGTTACATTCTATTTTAATTGTCGTTTAAAAAAATAAATTCTTACACCATTGTATTTACATCCTCTTGTGGACTCCAAATTAAATTAGGTGCAATAACAATTGCAATATTTTGAGGCGACATTTTGTTTACATCTTGATTTTTAGTAAGTACAGCCAAAAATTTGATTAGGAACCTTAAATTTTCTAAATTTGCTGGTGGTAATTTATGCAGTACATCCCAAAGAGCTCTTAATCTTGCTTCATTATGTGTTATTTTTGCAGCTGCCATCCATTCGGAATATAATCTTTGAAATAATATATTGAGAAAAATTTATATTTCTTCTTTACATTACTAATAATAAATGGCAGTAAAAAATATCGTTTCTGTACTTACTTGTAAGTTAAAAGAGGCTCAGGAAGTTCTCGTAAGTAAGATTTCAGTGCACCAGCGATTACATGTGGATCCTTATACTCCAGTGCAGTTGGGAGTGTAAGGCAACAGGCGTCTAAACTTAATTTAATACGTCGCGATTTTGATGCAGCACCAGCTATTCTAAAAAGACCCTCTTCCTCCATACCTAATCTCAATAATGCAGATACACATAATTGAATAGGTAATGCTATTTTTCTGTTAGTTACTCTGAGATGTTCTTCAAGTGGATAACCATAAACTGGTTTCATTTGATTATCATCTGTAATTATAAAGTGAAATTACTTTCGACAGAAACTTCCAATACAATAAATGACTAAATATCTGTAGTTTTTGAAGAAGATATTTTTTAAGAGCTGCTAAAATTGAGTATTCAAATTATAAGATACAACTAAATATGTGTAGTTAAATACTTACTAATGTATCTTTCTAATCCAGGAATAAGATCTTCAAGACAATGCAGTGCACTTTCGTGATAAGCTCTTTGAAGTTTTACATACTGGATGATAGTATTTGCTACTTCAGTTTCTCGTGACATCAGCTGAAACATTTCTGCAGCCAATTGATCCCTGCACTGTTCAACTTTAGCTTCGGCTTCTTCCAATTCTTCTCTTAGATTATCTATTTTCGTTGCACCCGTTCCTTCAAAATAAGAATTCTACTTAAGGAACTCTACTTAAGAAACCTGTATCTAATTCTTGAAGTACATAAGCTCAAAATATCAAACTGAAAATTTTTATTACCAGCACTATGCTTGCTGGCTTGTTGATATCTTGTTCTCATACTGTCCATGTCTAAGATTAACCTAGCTAAATTTTTCTTATGTTTTAATATATTTGGTACATCTGTATCTAAAATATGTTGAAGAGGTGTTGCAACGTATTGTTCAACTTTTGCTTCATGTTCAATTGTTTCATTAGCTAAATGCATCTGTGCACGGCCACATTCCAAAAGTGTAAAACTCATGAGGCCATCTTCGGGAGCGTTTTCCAACATTGTTTGCCCTAATATATATTCTGGACATTTTTTCTGGAAAATGTATATTAAAAAATTGAACATACATGAAAGCTAAAAATGTTGTATGAATACTGATATTACCAATCGTTTTTCTTTAACCACAGAATCTTGTGTTATAATTTGATTTGGTAGATTACCAAGTCTTTTGTTTAAACCAATAAGAGCTATTCTAATTTGTTCTACATGTTTGTCCGCAGCTTGTAAATCATCTGTGAGAACTTCCGTTTTACCAGCTCTACAAAAATTACAATTGCACTCTTTAGAATATTATTATTAAATATTAAAATATGAAATTAATTTTTTGACATATAGATACATATTCTATGAGTATTATTTATATTTCACTTCCTTTTAAATCAGTGTTGTTTTCAAAGCATTCACATTAACAAAAGAATACTAATAGCTTATGCAAAAATTTAAATCAAAATACAAAATAATTACCTAGAAAATGTTTGATCAGCGAGCTGTTTGACTCTAAAGAATTGTTTCTTCATGATTGATAAGCATTTAACTTGTATTATATAAATAAAATTATATTTTCATTTAATGAACTGTTCATATAATCACTTGTCACTGATTCATTTAATGATATTCATGAATACACATTTTTAATATAATCATACAGCACTAAAAATATACAAACGATAGAAAAAAAAGTTCTTCGTTTTATTCCAAATGCAGCAATTCGTCATAGTGGTTGTACAATGATCTCACACTCTGCTGAGAACGGATAGTACGTTGTGAATAGTATATTGTTCTGTAATGTCAATGAGTTTCCACTCTTAAAGAACGTTTCCAGACTCGATATTTAAGTTTGTAAACGTGTCTAAACTTCGTAAATAATAATTACGGCATTTTATGTCGTTATTAGCCATTGGTTATCGAACATCTGCAAGAAACTCAGTTTAGGCTATTACGTGACGCAATCTTTTTTATAACTTCAATTAGATAGCAATTTTATATATTTAAGTAATTGTTAGGCTTGTGTCGAAGTATATGATAACGGAACAACCACAACTTTTTACTGGCCGCAGTCGGCCATATTCATTTCCGAATATGATTCCGTTTACATCGAGAGATCGTTTCAACAGCGGAAAATTCAAAATAATTACATGTTTTATAAGATCTAGATAAAACTAGTACTGGTTAACGACATTAAGCAAATTAAAATTATGTTACGTAAACTATGTTTATTGCAGTTGCAATTAATAAAATATCTTATGCAATTAATAATAAAAGTTCAGAATTCTGATACATTTTTATTATAAAACATTTTATATAAGACTATATTCAGGGCAAAATGAGTGGTAATATCACGCAGACGCCATCTTTCGGTTGAAAAGAAAAACGAGTAAACTAAGTTACACATTTTATATGCTTGATTTCTCTGCCTATATATGGAACAAAGTTACAAATAAAATCCTCTTTATATAGCCGCAATCTGAATTTAGTATTAAACCTGTCGATATATCGATAACAAATTTACTATCGCAACGTGTCATATCGTTGATATTTGAAACAACTTCAAATCATTTCATTCAAGTTGTACTGATTGTTTTAAACTACAGGCGTTGACTGTTGTGGTTATTAGCCCACATACATACTATTGGCAAATGCACGTTTAGTTTGTTGCTTTACATGTACTGTGATGAATATTAGAACTTGACGTGTAAATAATTTATGACATTCTTTATTCTTCTGTTTTTCATTTAAAACATTTTAACTTGCTCATCATGACGTTAAACAGAAATTTTTTAAATGTAATAATATTGAGTTGGGGTTTCATGCTGGTGTTTACAGCATTTCAAACAATGGGCAATATTGAGGTGAGTACAAGAACAATGCACACCGTAATTAATTAATATTTTTTTAATTTTCTTTAACATTCATTTTTTTTCGCATGCAGTTTGATACAAATGTATGTATATATTATATCTTAAATTTAGGTATTAACGCAATGACAGCTTTAACAATATGTTGCTTTTGTAAATTTATAGTAACACATATTTTATATGAAGAACATTCCTACCTTTTCTGGATACGTACATAAAATATTTTCGTGATTATATTAATCACATATGGTAAAGTTTAAATGACTAACGATTAACCCTGCACGCGCAGCACCTGTCCTTTTTTTGTCTCAGCTTTTTGAAAGTTATTTATATAAAAAAGAAAAAAAAAGGTTACACCCGTATAATTATCTAATGTACCTTTTTAAATTTAATAATATAGCTTTCATTCGCTCTCCATATGATTAATGTATTATTTTTTCAATCTCCGAAATAAAAATTGAAGATGGGACTTAAAAGAAACGAGTATTATTTGCTTAAAATGGGTAGCACGTACAGATTAGCTGCGCAACAAGTAATCTTGCAGTTTGCTCTGAACATAGGCACATAAAGTACCTACGGCTTCTTTCATTTTCCGAATTTTAGCTCAAAATTTTTCGATGCATCGTTATATTGTTTTATATGCAAATTTTTTTACACAGATTTTAAAAGATTAAAAAATACAAATTTTATATTTCATTACATACGTAGATTATTATATATATAATTTTAGCTTCAATAGTATTCGTTTTATAAAAATTAATTTACTGATATGCAAAACTGCTTTTGTAATAAAATGAAAAATGTATTTTTTAGTATATTTTGTACATTCTGCACGTGTAAGGAATTGTGGGTTATCAGTATTAGATTTATTATAAGATATCCATCGACATTTATATCCTTATCTTGATAAATAAATATTAATTAAATGGTTCATAATACTTATTATTACCCACCTTATTTTCTCAGATAATCTTATCATGTAATACAACGGATTTATGTATCACTTTCAGTACATGTTTACTTATCTTCATTCAGTATTAAAGATTTTTTTTAATCCACAGCACACATAACTTATGTATAAGATTTCAGAGTTGTTATTTGTTTTAACAGAATGTACGTTAACGCGTTGTATCATATTAGGTTTATTTTCTGTACAGAAAACCGTGCTGGACAGTATTAACAAGGAAACTCCAAATTTCACTGGTGAAGCCTACACTAGCTTATCGATAATCTATGCGGTCTTAGCCATTTGCAACTGGTTAGCACCGTCGTACATCTCCATGACAGGGCCAAGAGTTGCTATACTTACCGGTGCTTGCTGCTACGTCTTTTTCATAGCAATCTTCTTCTGGCCACAATATACTTTACTTTATTGCGCGTCAGCTGTCCTAGGTCTTGGAGCTGCTTTAATATGGACAGGACATGGGCAGTATTTAACAGAGAATAGTGACTCTGAAACAATGTCCAGAAACGCAGGAATATTTTGGGCCATATTTCAAACTTCAATGTTCACCGGCAACCTCTTAGTTTATTTTCTATTTATCGGAACTGAAATTAACGCTTCGACGAGAAAAATTGTATTTAGTGTTCTTACTGTGTTAGCAATCATTGGTACATGTTTACTTACCACCTTAAGAAAGTCATCGCGAGGACTAATTTTGGGTGAAATTGAGGGTGCAAATAGAGAACTTCAAATACCAGAACCGAGACGAGAGGAACCCTTGTTAGCTGCTTGGCATGCATTGGTAGACGCATTTACGCTTTTCATTACTCCTAAAATGCTTTTATTATCTTTTACATTTGTGTATACTGGAATCGTGTTAACGTTTTATTCTGGGGTTTACTCACCGAGCATTGGATTTACTGAAGCAATCGGTGATTTACGCGTTAGCTTAGTTGGTCTATCTGGTATTTTCGTCGGGATTGGCGAAGTGATCGGCGGAGCTCTGTTCGGTATCTTTGCACCCAAAGTATCTCGTGTTTGTGGCGTGTGGACAGTCGTGCTTACGGGATTTTGTGTACATTTGTTTGCCTTCATTACCATTTTTCTGAATCTGCCAAATGACTGCCCCTTCGGGGATACTACTAACGTAGGATTTATTAATCCTTCACCGATTTTAGCCATGGCCGGAAGTCTTGCTTTAGGCTTTGGAGATGCTTGTTATAATACACAAGTGTACTCGTTATTAGGAACACTTTTTGCACAAAACAATGCATCAGCATTTGCATTATTTAAATTTTGCCAATCACTTGCAGCTGCAGTGAGCTTTGCCTACAGTAATGTGATCGGCCTTTATATACAACTTCTTATATTAGTGATAAGTATCATTATTGGTACTATTACATTTTGTTTTGTTGAACGTATTGCGAGAATAGAAAATGATAATACACCGTCGGAAACTAATTCAACATTTGTTACACAATAAGTAACATAGATTCGTAGATTTGGGAAACAATTATGGAAATATAAATAATGCTCAAGAAACTATTGTATTCCTTACCGAAAAGGAATATTACTTTTAGTTAATAAGCGAATAATTAATTTTATACTGAATATGTATATTTTATACTGTATATATATATCGACATTATTGGATAATTCCATTGTTATAGTATTATTAAGAAGAAAATAGCATGTCTGCCAAATTATTTTTATATTTTTTAAATGAAGACTTTTAAAATAATTTTCACTGAAAAATTATTTAACGAGTTTTTGTTAATTTGTTTAGAAAGTTCGTATCGCGTCGAATGAAATAATTAAACATATCATTATTCATATCGTACAATATCAGCATAATAATAACGGTAATTAAAAATTTATTTATTTATTACGCATTTCTTATGGATCCTTTAACAATTTTTATGTCATCCACAGGCCTATCATTCTTGTCAGTCTCAACTAAACCAATTCTTTTGACTATTGCCATGCCGGAGTGAATTCTACCTGTTAACGAAAAAGACCTAATGAAAATTTCGTTTATACCAATAAAACTTCCTTAAAAAGTACGGACAGCAAGATGAAATGCATTAATATGTTGGTAACAAGCTATTTTCATTTTAAATGACAAAAACGATTTGTTTTGGATATACGGTCTATGCGATCCTCGAAAACGATGGAAACATATTTTTATGTAGGGTGAAATTAAAAATTCTTTCAATTAACATTATTTCATATTATAAGAATCCAAACTACACATACCAAAAATTGTGTGTTTTCCATCGAGCCACTGCGTAGGCGCTAATGTAATGAAAAACTGTGATCCATTGGTGTCTGGTCCAGAATTAGCCATAGATACTACTCCAGCACCTAAATTTAAGATATTAAGTTTGAAAAATGAAGATTTATTAAATATATTAGCATACTCAAGCACTGAAAAATATGAACCTGTATGCTTTAGATCATCATGTATTTCATCATCAAAACATTCCCCATAGATAGATACACCACCTTTTCCGGTTCCTGTGGGATCCCCACCTAGAGCAGTAGCAATAATAATGTTTAATAGAAAATAAATATTAATTCAAGGAGACTTCTTAATATCGTGCATAAACAGTATCTTGTAATCTGTAAATAAAATAGTCAAAACGATTTTTTTGATAAACAATTATAAATATTAAACAAAGAAATATATAATATATGGCCACATGTGCAATTAATATAGGAAATATAATCATAAGGACATGATATACTACAACAATGATACAATACCTTGTATCATAAAATCTCGTATTACTCTATGAAATTTAGTCCCATTGTAATATCCACGACGTGTAAGTTCTGCAAAATTTCTGCATGTAATTGGTACGTGTTTCCAATATAGCTCAATGACAATTTCTCCCATTCTGAAATTTTAATAAAATACTGTTAATAAAATTTTTATCTTTCTTTTTATTATTAATTATTTACCAACATATATTTAAACTTCAGAGATAGAGTGCATTAAATCCACTTCTTTTAACAAATGACATTTTACACATTTTTCATATTAAATTCTTTACTCTTCCTAACAATAACAATTATTTTGTAATAATTCATTGCATATTCAATATAATAATGTAAAAATATCTTCTTATGATAGATCTTTCTTTAAAAGTTAAAAGATATGCCTTAATACATTCTGACTCTGCAGACCATATACATATTTTTTTATGTACGTACGTAGTTTCAAATACAACAAATGGTGGCTGCCAATGTTTATCAGGAATTCCAGATATATTTGCAAGGGCCATGATATTGTAAGAATGATTTCTTTAAACTTATTGTATTTTATTTTATAGTGAAATCCAATGAGAATGCTATCGTTTCTAACCTTCAATTCACTACTTTAATATAAGCATGTACGTATCGGTTCTAAATTCGTTTTTAATTCCCATATGTACAATTTATTACGAAGGTTAACAATAATAACATTTAAGCAAAAATGTTCAATTGAATTTACGAAAACAATTCATACAACATTAATTTGTATAAATTAACTCTGTAAAAAGAATAACTCATATTTTCGACTTGGAAGCAAAAGTAGCGGCAGAATGAAGTGTTTGTTCATTCTGCGCATGTGATTGTGAACAATGCGCACGCGCCTTTACAACGGTCCTAACGTCGAGCGCGCACATCCAGTGGTCAAGGTAAAAAGTTTTGTATATGTATTTGAATGCATACAAATAGAAAGATTTACTCTTCCTTTTTTCGTGGTGTTGATATCAATTTTAGATATTAATTGCTATTGATGCTTAACGATTATCTTTTGAATTCTGAAATGATAAGAAATGGAAAGAATAATAAATGGACTACCTTTTAAATATATATAGTAATTTATTTATTAGCAACCAAGTTTTGTAATTTGCAAACATAGAAATCTTGATACTATTATATAATGCATACGCTGGTTTTTACTAGAATTATCGTTATTATTAATATCAATAAAAATGAAGAATATACGGGGCATATTTCCTGGCAAACAACGAACGTACCATCACAACAAAAATTGATTTCTTAAAAATTAATATTACTATACATAAATAATCCGATGCTTATTCACATAATTGAATTTTTCTAAAATTATTATCACAGTAAAACGTGTACATTTTATACATATATTTCATATTTTATGCAATTCAATTTTAACATTTACTATCAGAAGAAGGTATCATAAATGATTTGCGTTTATCATAAATTTTACATAGTTAATTTTTTTATTGCAGTACGTTCGTTTCTCGAATATTATTTCGTATAATTTTTGTTCTTTAGAAATACATTTCGTTAAATTTTACTTTTAACATAACGCTATCTACTGAAAATTAATCTTGTAACATATATCACAAAGTAAAACAATGATACACTGTCTAATAAACCTTTCAGAATTTCACGAAAGATTAATATAAAATACTATTTAAAAGTGTATAATTATGAAATCCTTCTTACTAGTAATAAACCAGAAAACAAGCAATTCTTAAAAAGATGTAATCGATTTTTTTTTTTTTGGTTTTTTGTTTAAAATTTGTTGCGTAAAAGAGAAAAGAATGTTTGATCAAAAGTTCCCTTAAACTACAACTTTACAGATTTACAAAAAGAAAAAAATAATTTTTGATTCGGAATACACAAAAGTATAATATCAACTTACTTAAAAAACGAAAATTGAAGAATGATATACGTAGGAGTTACATACTAAGATAACCACGGGCTTGACTTCGTCGACGACCAACCAAATATGCAAATAATACTATAATTACTAATCCTGCTAGTGCGCAACCTACCGCGATCGGAACGGCATCCGGTGTGTCAAAAGCACAGTCTTTAGCTGTAAATTAATTCATAAATAAAACATTAATTTTACTGGTATTCTATAATGCTATTTTGCATAATATTAATCTTCCATTACAGAAAAGTAAGAAGACATAAATACTACAGGTTAAAGAAGATACCCTAGAACTTACCAACGCTAAAGGTGGTAGAATTGTCTGTTCTGAATGCTTGGAATTGAAGATCTGTTATTGTTAAATAACCAGCTGTTTCATTAGTACCATTGCGTTTTAAATAGAGAGTTTGTTGTTTCAAGCATCTGTAGGAATTAGATAATCCAACTGTAATATGGGATGCATTGTGCACCAATATCATTGTTTCATCTGTTAATAATCACATAAATGCACATTTATAAACAATACATGAAATGTGAAATTACATACTTGATAAATATGAAATATTAGTTACAAAAATATATTTGTCAAAAAGGAAATTAATTTTCATTATTTTTAAATTACTTAAAAGCAAATATGAAATCCTTACTTAGAGACGAATTTTTGAAATCCGCTGCTGGAAGCATAACCTCCAAATGGTGGAATGAATAATAACTTTCATTTACATTTTTCAAAAAGTGCATTGTCATGCTACCATTATTAGTTTGGTTTTTGGAAGACCATGCTAGTGTCAAATTTTGTTCAAGTGCACCGCAAGTTCCATTTCCTGTTGTGGTTGCATTATCCACTGGCATGTCAAATGTTTTATAGGAAATCTGAAAAGTTACTTATATTATTGCTTTAACCTTAATTTGATGTTACAACCCTGCAAAGTATTTAAGAATTTGATGGTTTGATTGATTCATTTTTAAGAGATACATAAATTTCTCCATGAATTTAATAATTTTATATGATACTACTGCTCATTATTTTTATCATGCCTGATCTTTATTTAGCATATATAAATGTTACTATACCAACCGTATGATTGTTATTCACATAAGAGATATTAAATTCCACAGACATTTGTACCACAACACAAATTTTATTATCTGTTCCATTAACTATCCATTTGCCAGGCTTAGCAGCAGATAAGGCTACTACATTTGCAGCATTGACCATCACTGGTGGATTAACTGTTGTGGTTAACGTTTGTTCAATTAATCTTTCTGTTGTAGTAGTGGGAATAGTTGAAAAATCTGCTGTTGTAACTTCTGAATGAGGTTCAGTGGCCATAGAACTTGAAACATTGATGATGGGAGTAGTTTTTGTTTCATCTGTCTTTGTTTTATTTTCATTTGTATCTAAAGAAGTTGATATAGATTCCGTAAGATCTATCGTCTTCTTAGACGATGCTTTTCCTTCAGGATGTAATTCAGTATCATTTAGTGCAAGTATTCTACTAGGACTGTTGCCGTTGTCAATTAAAACCTCTTTTGTATTTTCACCTATTTTGAAATAACAAGAGAGATTAGGTTATTTAATTATTTCAATATAATACATTCATTTCTTATCCAACAATAATAACAACTTTTAAAATCAACTCCAATAATATATATACAGGTAACAAAAAACATAAAATTTTTGGTTAAAAGTGAAGACTAAAATCGGCCATGTTTTATGATTGTCTTTCGCATCCATGTTGACGAGTTGAAGTCCCGTAAATTAATTTTCAAATACAAAACTGTTGATTGCAATATTATTTTTTCTACTTTTTGAAAATTTTATAGATTTTTGTCTCAAAAATGAGCTTTTATTTTTGGAAACTCTAATCATATAAGTATTTATACTCGTTCTACACTATTATTTAGGAGTTTCATTTTTTTAATAAGTTTTTCTATGAAAGCTGTCAAATACCTTAAATTATTTATTATTCACGTTTAAAATTACTTTAGAATGTATAGAACTATATATATTTAAATAATTTTTTGTGTAATATGAAATAAGAAATAAATGCAAAAAATACTACTACCCTACATAAAAAATCGTAAGCTATCACTTAAGGTATTAAATAAAATGATAAATATTGAAAAATTCATACCTAAAACGTGGACTGCAGTGAAGCAAAGGAACAATAAAAGCTTCATCATGAAGGATCAGAAATTACTGGAAATGAACAAACTCGATGAAGAATTCAAACGTTTAGAATTATTATAAAAACCAAATCTCAATGTAAATTGAAAAAATCCGTGCAAACGTCTTTAGTACAATATACAACGTAAAAGAATTCAATAGAATTTTTTAGGTTCAAAAACGTTGTTCCCAAACACACATTAGTCGAACTTATTTCTGTTAAAGACACTTCACATCGTTTAGTCGGGTATGTTCACATCGCTTCAAGTTTGGCATGTTCTGTTATCGAGCGGCGGTAAATTAAAAATATCAGTCAGTTTTGTAATCGAAAATACTGTAATTCAAATTTATTTAAAAGTTGAATATTAAATTTAATCTTATGATTTTTCAATAAGAATGTAAAGTTTCTAAGTTTCATCGTCTTTATTAATCTTGTAAAAAATATATCTCATCTATGACTTTTCCATATTAATATGAAACCATGTTTGTCTATAATATGCATATTTTTTAGAATATATTGGTCAAAATTTTTGGTACACAGAAAATTTTGAATAAAATTCATCTACTACGTACAAAACATTGATTTATAATGGAAGATATTGCACGTTTATTACAAATTTTTTATGATCTATCAATCCATAAATACCTAATTGTAATAAAATCTTAAATTGTTGCATTATAAGTGGAATGCGTTATTTACAAGATCATTTTCTTTTATTTGGTAAGAGATTTTCTGAAAATATAAGCATTGAATAGAATCGAATAATTATGGAATTTGAAAACGGATTACTGTATCAATTGCCTATTCTGCATTGTGACGACATTATCTACATCTGACTGTGTGAAAAGTATCCATCTTTTATGACAACGGATGACATAACCTAACCTATGCACTTCAGTATACTCGTGTATTAATATCCCCACTACTTCATAAATAAATGAATACTGGTAGCAAGTTGCTGCGGAAAATTTACAGTAGAAGTTTTGACATCTTCAAATTTTTACGTTACAAGTTTAAGGTAATATTAATTATTCGTTTTTTATTTTTTTTATGCAATTTCACACTGATATCAACGAATCAGTAATTTTTATTTGGTTACTTTTTATGTCGCAAAATTGTTCATAAAAAAACTGTAACATAAAAATTTATTATACAAATATTAACGTCTCATGTTTATCGCTAAAATAAATACAACGTTATATACATTTCCGCTGTTACGTTTTACATCATTTTACGTGTTTACGCGCTTCTTGCATTTATACGTGCGTATAACTTTATATTTATAAATTCATGTTGATATAATTTCTCAACTGTCTTTTAACAAATAAGTATTATAGTAATATTTTGGAGAGAATATTGCATCATCTACTGTTGTAAACAAACCACAAAACAAACAAATAAACATTGATTTTATAGCCATTCCACTATTCTTTTATTGCATTAATGATAATGGTATCCTTAATGCAAATACTGAAGACACAGTTTATAGATATTAGACATTATACTATAAAAAGTACCCAAAATTAATGTATAATAGATCTGTTCATGATTGAATACAACTTATGTAACTTATTTTGCTGAGATGTGGTTTCAAATCTATTTAAACTTTTAGATTTTCTTTATTTGTTATTCAATTTAAATGTCAAATAAAAGTTTAATGTGTATTGATATTTGTGTAGAAAAATTTTTAAAAATTATATTTTGCATAAATAACTTTGTCATATTTATAGCATTGCTACTATGAAGCTCCATTTTCAACTTCTCATATGTATGGATTAGCAAGAAATCAAGTATTTTCAAGAAACTTTTGCAAAAGCATATCAGGACCTAAGGCACTGACGTCTTGTAATTTTATGGGAACAATGGCAAATTCTGCAGCAAAGCAGCCATTTGGTCAAGCACCATTGGAACCATTTGTAGAAACATATTATAATTCTAGTAACAATCATGAAATTCCATTCACATTTCAAGAAGGAAATCTAGACTACGAAAGTAACGTTGAGACAAATACGTGTATTGATACATCAATGCTTTTGAAAGATAAATATTTGGAAGATAAACAAAGATATGAAACAATGAGGCATTGGAAACAAGTAGTGAAAGGTAAACACAGTATTTGTATTATGAAAGAATTCATATTCATCGTCCAATTTTTACAGAGAAGCTGACCTCTAATTCTGAAGAATATTTTGTCCTGAGAGTACTATCCTTCAACATATTGGCACAGTATCTGCTGGAAACTTATCCATTTCTATACAAGGAACATGACAAACGGGCACTATCTTGGAATATTAGGAGGCAGCTTCTCTTGCAAGAGATTTTAGGAACACAAGCTAATGTTTGTTTACTTTCTATTAATTTTCGTTGTTGATATGTTTTTTAAATGTAACCTTATACTAGTTTATATCAAATTAGATATATAGTCTCGTATCGTTTGCAATCTGCGGTTTCGTTTCCGAGAAATTATAAAAAATTGAGCGTTCAATTTCTGTGTTGTTCCGTGTTGCAAATGAAATTATTTAGAAGGTTTATGGAATTTTTCAGATAATTTGTCTTCAAGAGATGCAACAAGATCATCTAGAAGAATTCTTAGTTCCGTTCAAAGAATTGGGTTATGCTTATTTATATAAAAAACGAACAAATGATAAAAAAGATGGTTTACTCTTCATGTAT
The DNA here is from genome assembly GCA_036983795.1 of Megachile lagopoda. Classification (NCBI taxonomy): domain Eukaryota; kingdom Metazoa; phylum Arthropoda; class Insecta; order Hymenoptera; family Megachilidae; genus Megachile; species Megachile lagopoda. Next base: position 5,750,598 of record CM072797.1, on the reverse strand, counting down.
CGTTCCGATCAATTTATTTTAATGGAACACGTAAAGGTTGAACTTTATCAGTCGGGCATAGAACTCTTAAGTAGAGATAACGTGGGGATCGTTGCAAAATTAGCAATTAAAGAAAGTCCTCAAACACAATTAGTAATTGCTACAACTCATTTACTTTATAATCCAAAAAGAAACGACGTTCGATTAGGACAGACGCAATTGCTTCTAGCTGAAATTGAAAGAATCGCTTTTTTGGAAAACACGTCGTAAGTAAATTTCAATTTTAAAAGTTATCGCAATGTCCCGTTTGAAATAATGCCTAATACATTTTCCAAATATTAAATAGGGCGGGATGCAAATATCTTCCAGTTATTTTGACGGGTGACTTCAATTTAGAACCGAATTCTGGAGTATACAAATTCATCATGAGGGGATCGTTCGAGTATCGCGGAAAAGGAAGAAATCTTGAACAAACGGAATATAGAACTCTTTCCAATTCATTAATTCCCCCTCGTCTTTATATTACTGATAATTGTCAGCATTTTAACGTTTTAAGGCATCGATTGCGTGGCGACGGACCGCGTAGAGTGATGGTATGATTCTCAGATAACGGATAAATTTATTTCTCCAAACGCTTGCAAACGGAACAATATCATTCATTTAAATTCGTAAATTCATAAGTTTATTATAATCAATTGCTCTTTATTTTTTGTAGTTAGAAAATAGCGAAAATTCCGGTTCAGAAGAAAATCCTTCAGACGCTGCGTCCAGTTATCGCGAGGTGAATACAGACTCAACTGATCTTCAAACGATAGAAATTGCTCGCGATTGTCAGGCGAAGTTCTGCTCTGGTACTTTAACGCACCCGTTCCATTTCCATAGCGTGTACAAGCACCAAAAGCGCAATGGAAAGCGAGAAGCTACAACGAATCAGGACACATGGATCACGGTTGATTATATTTTTTATAGCGATTTAAAACTTATTGAGAAATATACGTTACCGACAGCCACAGAATGCTCCACATTACCTACGATACCTAATTTTGCGGTTGGTAGTGATCATCTTTGTTTAGGAGCTACTTTCAAAGTATACAAGAAAAAAGCTAACAAAGACAATGTGATAAGGAATAATAAAACAAGTTCTTTGTAACTATCGCGTTTAAAGGTTTATATTCGTTGTACAAATCTAAGAAAAACTGGAAAAAAAATGGTATACAGTGGTCAAGTTGTTTTAATTTAATAATTCTTGAAACGTTTATTGTTTTTATTTATTTTTATCGGCATATCCGTTTGAAAAAAAAGATGTGCAATCTAATGGTTTATAAGTAAAATATAATGTATTCATACATTGTATAAATCTAAAATATTTATTTAAAGTATGAGGACAAAATATAATGAAAAACTATTCTTCTTTAAATACGTTATCGTTACTTATGCGCCGACTTTTCCATGTTTCCTCCTTTTACATTCACTAAAAATATAGGGATATAGGAATCTAAAAATGTGAGGATGTAGGAACTTAGGAATATAGAGATTTAGGAGTTTAGAGAAATAGGGATGTATTGATCTCGGATATATTTTTTGCTTTTACAGTATAGATTTATCGTATCTGATCTTCCCTTATTTTTTTTAAGTCAAATTCCTGAAAAAATGTATCTACTGGAAAATACTGCGAGTATAGCAAATAACCAGGAACAAATGTTTAAAGATGGTAATTGCAGATCATGATAAAGATAAAAAATATCCCGACATTATATTGGCCTAGTTGTACTATTAGAAATAGTGGCAACTCTAATTTATAGTCACTCGTAACGATGTTAAAACTTGGGTCAATGTAGTCTATTACGGTTAACGCTTTGTAAAGTAAGTCGCGCTCCGGGAATGCGGCCAAAATAATGATCGTCGTCTAATAAACCGATTAAGTGGAAATGACGCATATTTGTATCGACGAACAAGTAGCAACTCAAAATAATAACAATCAGAAAGAAGGACCAGATAAGTCCTCGAACGGATCAGGTTCCTGCCATACTTGATTCGTATTATTTTAAAGCAAGGATTTGCGAGGACTCAACTGTTCGTACTCCGAAATGCATATTACAGATGGTCCAGTGCAGTGATGGGCAAATGTACTCGATAGTGGGCATTGATGGGTACTCAGTATCTTAATGCAAAAATTTAATATTTTAAAATATAGTATTTCTGTATTACAACATTTAAACGTTGGAATATATGAAAATTTGATATTTCTATATTTTTTAATTTGTACATTTCCAAATTATCATGTATATAAATTTGTAAATATAAAATGTGAAATTTTTGCAAATCTGCATGCATCGTGTACGCCGATGCCTGTTAGCTCTTCACGGGGTACTTGATCTGCCCATCACTGATCTAACGTGTATATCGTACGTGCGTATTAGGACATCGAACATGTGCTCGAGAACGCGTATCACGACAACATGCGATGCAGAGTATTTAATTTATGTTCTAGTTTACGCTTTCGCAATATTCTAGGCACAAACGCTGAATATCAGATAGGCGTTATTAATCTCCTTTCGTAGTTCCAACTACTCCATTAAACGGGGACATTTTCATTGGAATAAAGTATTACGTAGGTTCTATCATTGGAATAAAGTATCGTTTCTGTTCTATTGATATCGATCATCTGTTCTATTCGTTTATTCAGTACCATATATTTTATACATTTATATAATTGTATATTCAAAAATATATCTTTTAAATATTTATGTATTTATATATTCAGAAATATATTTTTTAGATATTTATGTATTTGCATGTTCAGAAATATATTTCTTTACATATTTGTATACTAACATATTCAGAGATATATCTCTCACATATTTGTACATTTAAAAATATATTTCTTACATATTTGTATATACAGAAACATCTTTCTGAGATGTTTAAATACTGTACATTTAAAAATATATTTCTTACATATATGTATATACAGAAACATCTTTCTGAGATGTTTATATACCGTACATTTAAAAATATATTTGTATATGTCTGCATAGCCCGGTTGTAATTAAAAAATGAAAGAGAAGTACAAATTTAACAGTTGCTTAAACTATTGTTCGATCCAGTTGTTCACAAAAATCCATGGTTATATACCAACGGGTGTAGAAACGCAGAAGGGAGAGGGTAAAGTTAATAACAAGGAATCAGAAGGAAATGGAGTAAAAGAAAATTAATATGGAAAAGAAGGGATCATAGGGAAGGGATGAGGTTGAAGGAAAGCAGTGGGAGGACTGCGTGTACATCGTAAAACGGAGGATGATGACCTCCCCTAAGTTACAAAGCATCTGCTAAATAAATGATACGCTAGTTGTCATAAGTCTAGTTGCCCTCAGCTTCAGATGAAGACGGGTTGGCTCTAGGATCACTTTGCTAGTTGTTCGCCATCGTTCAGCCGTTTCATGGGGCCGAAGGCCCTACGACTGGCCACGGCGTTCGTCGTGTTTCAGTTTCTTTTGCTGCGGGTGGATTCCGTACGCGCGAAATTGAGGAAACAGCGCTCGAAGTCACTGCAAGCTCAAGAACCCGCGAACGGCGACTACAATTACGATTATTACGAGAGTTACGATGACTATGAAGACAGAAACGGTGAGTATTTCGTTTACAATTTTTTTAATATCGAAACTTGATACGATTGAATTACGTTAAATAAAAAGACCATGAACGCATACTACAAAGTCTTCAAGCATTTTTATTTGTATGCATTTATATGCAATTTATAGATAAAATGGTAACTAAATTAGTAAAAATTAAGATTAAGAATGTTCTGAAATGTACGCTAAAGAATGACTGATCTGGAGAAAATTAGGGATAGTTTGAGGCAAGAATAGGGATTGTGAACATCTGTGAATTTGCAAATATTAAAATTTTCAAATTTGGATTATTAAATTTGAAAATTTAGGAATTTAGAAATTTGAGAATCTGGACTTTACAGATTTAGCCTTTGGAAACTCGAAGACTGACAAATTTCAAAATTTAGTTATTGGAAAATTTGGAAAGTTCATGCGTGTCTGGTTGGCATGTTAATCAGTAGGATATGAATTGTTTGCAGCTGCTCATGAATTGTTTGTGCTTACAAGATGCACAAAATCATGTTCTTTTCATGCATATCCTACCTAAATCTCACTATTTATATTTTAATTCACTATTCTATATGATTCTATATTAAATTTATATGACAATAAGTAAAAGGTTGGGTATTCCATTTCATTAGATAACAATATAATATATTATATCTGGAACAATATACATTGTTCCACAATAAAGAGTTAAACACAATATAATGTTTTAGTATCATCAATAAACATTGAGAACCCTTAAATATTGATAGTACAGAGATCTCCATAGAGGAAGTGCATATTACATTACTCGATTACGTAATTAACACCGGAAGAACAGAATCGGATGCTGCTTTTAGCGCTTTGTTTAATGTAATCAATCAATTGTGTTAATTGATAGAAAGGAACAATTAAAGTTTTTATTATAGCCCATTAAGCGTTACGCGGTTCAAGAATACTTACAGGCTAATATTTTCCGGTTATCGACGCTATTAACGGCGCCAGGGTTTATACGAATAAGTTCAACGATTCATCATAAACTAATTGTTACTCATAGTTTATGCAATGTTACATTTTATGCACACACATTATTGTTTAAATAATATTTTACGTTCAGAAACTGCAACCACGACCACACCGTCACCCATCACTTCGTTTGAATCCAATATTGCGAGTAAGTTTACATTTTCTTAAATAAACCATATTATAATACAGACAAAAATAAAATACAATTTGTTTTGTAAATTATGCGAAGACAGGGGTGGATTACCTGCGGAAGGATTGCAAACCCTATACAGGGCGCCGTTATCTACGGATCTACCAACCCCAACGCCTACTCGATATTTCAATCAAGGTATCACGCGTTATTAATTTTTACTATAAAAGCAGAATATGTATTTGTTATATAGAGATGTATATTTACATTCCTACTTGTATACGCCTATTTCCTTACAGAATTACCAAACGAATCGTATACTACCCCCGAACGCGATCACCCGGTAAGTATCACAGAAAATTCGAAATTTTTACAAATAGATTAATAAACGTAAATATTTATCATTAGCCGCAAACAGAAATTGTACCCGATGAAAGTAATCTGATAAACTCGGTCGCTGTACCTGGGCCAAGGGTAAATATTTCAATGAAAATAATTATCATAAACTAATTCATATTCGTAGAGATGATCAATATATGTTGTCAATGACATCATAAAATATTAACGATATATCCACATACATTGGTCATATAACAGTAAGGTGTCTATCATGTTTCATCCGATGTGTAGCAACGAAGAATATAGTAACAAGTTGTAAATTCTGTTTAATGCAATGCAAATTAGGGCGAACCAGGTCGTCCAGGGGATATGGGTCGTCCGGGTGATGCTGGATTCCCAGGGCAGCCAGGTACTCCGGGGATTCCAGGACCTCCAGGACCACCGGGACCTGTACCGGACGTGAGTATTTGTTTATATTCACGTTTATTATTTAATATGAATATACTGATATTAATAGGTATCATTGTACTACCAACAATTGGGCTTATCCCAAGCGAACCAGGATAAAGGACCAACAGGGGTAGCGGCACCGTTATACGGTCCAGATGCTTATTTACAAACTCAAGTAGGTCCCGCTGGTCCACGTGGCCCACCAGGTGATTTTACTTTTATTCTTATGTGGTGACTGCAATTATACGTAATATTTATTGAAAACCATGCAAATTTTTGTGAACAGGTCCACCCGGTCCACCTGGACCACAAGGGTTTCAAGGAGTGCGAGGAGAATCGGGAGAGTCTGGATCCCCAGGTCCTCCAGGTGCACCCGGCCCACGAGGATTGCCTGGTTTACCCGGGAAAGACGTACGTATCTGTTCAATCATCTATATATCGTTACATGATATCGGAATCCATCATTCTTAATTATTCGTAATAAATTATTTGATTTAAAGGGCAACATCGGCGAAGATGGAGAACCTGGTCCCCCAGGATCAGTTGGTCCGGTTGGACCAAGAGGACTTCCAGGAATGCCTGGTCTTCCCGGTATGAAAGGACATCGCGGTTTTCCAGGACTGGACGGAGCAAAAGGAGAACAAGGTGTATCCGGGGATAAAGGATCCATGGGTGCGCCTGGACCAATGGGACCCTTAGGTCCTATAGTAAGTATCGTTAATTAAAACATTTTTCAAATAATTTGCGATGAACTGTGGATATTTGTTGATGTTCTAGGGTCCTGCAGGTCCTCGTGGAGAAAGAGGTAGAGAAGGTCCACCTGGACCACCAGGAATTAGAGGAGTGGATGGGATTCCTGGACCTTCTGGACAACCTGTAAGTTCAAAATGCAAAAAACTAACGGATCGATGTTACCTGTACTGTATCCTTTATAGGGTGCAGTAGGTAAACCAGGACCTCCTGGTTTTCCGGGAAACCCTGGCGCGAAAGGTGATCAAGGGCCTCAAGGACCGAAAGGGAGTCAAGGTTTACAGGGACCTCGAGGTAAGATCATTTCTTTAACGTTACTTTATGTATCCACTTAAAGTATGTTCTAATAGCAACTTCGTTTGTTTCACAGGTGAAACTGGTCGCCCTGGACAACCCGGTGAATCAGGACCGCAGGGACCTTCGGGAAGAGATGGAGTACCGGGAGAAAAAGGAAGCATGGGAGCGACTGGTTCGGTTGGACCACCTGGCTTTCCAGGAGCTCGTGGACAACCGGGAATAGCGGGCAACCCTGGTATCCCAGGATCAAAAGGAGCACCTGTAAACATCTGCTTCATGTTTAACGATGTTAACGGAATTAATTGATAGTTCCATTTAAGAAGATAATATATTATTGGAACATAGGGTTTCCCTGGCGAAAGAGGATTTAAAGGAGACGCAGGAACTAAAGGAGACATGGGTAGTCCGGGACCACGCGGTGTACCTGGTCCACCTGGAAATGAAGGGAAACGAGGCAAAAGAGGGATGCGCGGAGCAGTTGGTGCACCTGGTCCTACTGGAGAACGCGGAGGACCAGGAGCGCCAGGTGTTCCAGGAGCAGACGGGCCCATGGGACCGAAAGGTTTATAATTAACATTGATATTAACGTTGTTAAATCTATTAGTAAAATTTTGCATTCGAATAAGCTGAAAATTTAAGTTTTATTTCAAATATATACCACTGGGACCATCTACTAGTCAACTCTTGAATTACTTATAATCTGGCGCGAAACATTATAGACTCTGTTAGTAAATCCTTAGAGACTTGAAAACTTTGAAATTAAGAAAATATAAGAAGTTTTATTGATAGAAAAGAAACTGTACAAAGTTTATATTATACATGATAAATAGTTCACCATGTACTCTTTAGGTCAACCTGGAGAACGTGGTCCGATAGGTCCAACCGGTCCAAAAGGTGCAACAGGAGATCCTGGTCGGTCAGGATCACCTGGTCTTCAGGTTTCTATCATTATAATTCCTAGTGAATTACTTAATAAATTAAAAATTATATTGCTTCACCAAACAAAATGTCATGTTATAGGGTGCACGAGGTCTAATGGGTCGTCCAGGTGCTCCTGGGAAACCGGGTAATCCAGGAGAGCGAGGAATTCAAGGTGCTGATGGAAAACCTGGTGAACACGGTCCGCCTGGTTCACAAGGTTTACCCGGTGCAATAGGTCCTCCAGGAGAGAAAGGATATCCGGTATTGAAAATATTTATTCCTTATAACTACACAGTCCTGGGTAAAATTTACTACTGAGAATATTTATTGAAAGGGCGAAGCCGGTAAAGCTGGAGAACCGGGAAATCCAGGGCCACCTGGTCCTAGAGGCGACACAGGAAAAGAAGGACCACCTGGTTTGCAAGGTCCACCTGGTCCATCAGGAGCAGATGGTGAACGAGGACCTCCAGGTCCTTCCGGTCCTAGAGGATTCCAGGTATGTTCCTTTATACTTTAGTAAAATTGTATTTGTTTATATAAATACGATAAATAATTAGAAAGATACAATTTTGTTAAATAATTTGTTATAATTAGGGTTTTCCAGGCGCAACTGGTAATCCAGGATCTCCGGGAAAAGATGGAGAGCCAGGTATTCAAGGACCATCTGGACCACCAGGTATACCTGGAAATAGAGGTGAGCGAGGATTTCCTGGTGAAAGAGGTACCCCGGGAGCGCCAGGATTAACGGGACCAAAAGGAGAAGCAGGTTCACAAGGAGCAGATGGTTTTCCTGTAAGTTACTACTCCTTAGTATTTTTTTCATCATCCACTTTCCATTAATCGACATCAATTATTTTTATGAAAATATATACTAGGGACCACCTGGGCCTAAAGGAGACAAAGGAATGTCAGGTCCATCTGGATTGGTAGGATTACCAGGTTCACGAGGTTTCCCAGGTGAAGCAGGTCCAAAAGGAGACAGAGGGTCTGTTGGTCCACCTGGTCCTGAAGGGTCTCCAGGACGCATTGGAGAACGAGGGCCACAAGGTCAGATCGGTCCACCTGGACCACCTGGTGAACCAGCTGAACGAGGAGATCCCGGGTTGCCTGGTCCTCCAGGAGAAGTTGGAGCTCCCGGGAGTCCTGGCGAGCGAGGACCTCAAGGATTACAAGGACTGCAAGGCTTCTCAGGTCCACAAGGGCTCATTGGATTGCCAGGATTAAAAGGCGATCGTGGTTATCCGGGTTTAAAAGGAGATCAAGGAAATCCTGGACCACCTGGTACTATTAAATATGTTATTAAAAGTATAAGAAATATGTGTACTTAAAAAACACGTATAAACAATATTACACAAAAGAAACCAATTAGGGTGCTGTATCAAACATAGATTTTATATGTAGGTAGTCCTGGTGAAACTGGGCCACAAGGCCTGACTGGATTAACAGGAGCTAAAGGAGTAAGAGGTGAACCAGGTGCTAGAGGAGAACCCGGCATAATGGGACCTCCTGGATCACCGGGCCCAGTAGGACCATCAGTATGTTTTTGGTTCAAATTTGTACTCCTTCCTGCACTGTGTAAAATGAATCAATTCAGTCTTGAAGTCACTTTAAAACTGGTAATGTTAATAGGGTTTGCCAGGTCCAGGAGGACCACCAGGAATATCCGGATTACCGGGAATTAAGGGTACTACTGGTGAAGCAGGACGACCTGGAAATCCTGGACCGCCTGGAAATCCAGGTCTACCTGGTGCAGACGGAAACAAAGGGGAAAGTGGTTCTCCAGGACCAACAGGTCCACCCGGGCCTCAAGGTTCTCAGGGTGCCCCTGGTGAAAGAGGTTTACCTGGATTACCAGGCTCTCCTGGACCTGTAGGTGCCAGAGGAATGCGAGGAGCTCCTGTAAGTATAATACCACTTGAACGTGTGTTGCGTTATTATGTTTAACTTAACGAGTATGATACGACAGGGTGAATCTGGAACACCTGGTAAACCAGGTCCAGAAGGTCCACCTGGAAGTCCCGGTCTAATTGGACCAATTGGGCCTTCTGGACCTCCTGGAGAAATTGGGGCAGAAGGACCCACTGGTAAACCAGGACCTCCTGGAATATCTGGACGTCCAGGAGATAAAGGACCACCTGGGCCAGTTGGGCAAACAGGATTACATGGTCCACCGGGTCCAACCGTAAGATATGGAAATATACAGTAATGGAAAATAACAGTGATATTATTGTAATCATAAACACATACACTTTTGTGATTAGGGACCACCAGGTCAGGCAGGACCTCCAGGACCAACTGGAGAAAGAGGTCCAAAAGGGGAAACGGGACCACAAGGTGTGGAAGGCCAACAAGTTAGTTTTATAGTTCACGTACATTTTATTTATATCCGTAATATCCGTTGTGCCGGTTACGACTAAAATCTACATGCAGTGGCGTTAATCTGGTAAACAACGATATGAATTTATGTTATTGTAACTTTTACTTAGGGACCTAGAGGGAAGCCAGGACCTATAGGACTGGAAGGTGCAAAAGGTGATCGCGGAGAGGAAGGAATGAAAGGGGCTAAAGGTCACCGAGGATTTACCGGCTTACAAGGTCTACCTGGACCAGCCGGCCTACCAGGGGAGAAAGGCATGATAGGATTTCCTGGACCACCTGGTAAGGATGGAGATCCTGGACCTAGAGGTAGTCCTGGGCGAGATGGTAGTCCTGGCCCAATAGGGTTAACTGGCAACCCAGGACCAAAAGGTCCTTCTGGAGATGAAGGTCGTCACGGACCACCAGGTCCACCTGGTCCTCCAGGTCCTCCAGGTCCACCTGGTGAACTTGGATTAGGATATGATGCAGCTTCTTTAGCTGCTCTGTTAGGTAATTAATTTTTCATTACTACATTTATGTATGATATTTTTATTGTTAAATGCTTTGAAATTAATGTTCAATAGGACAAGGACAAACTAAAGGGCCAGATCCACTGATTGGAGATGAACCTCCTAGAATGTTTAGTCAAGATATGACAGAAGAAGAAAAACAAAAACTTATTCTCAAAGCATATAAGCACCTGAAAACATCGTTCCAGAAATTTATAAAACCAGATGGCGAAAAGAATTCACCAGCTAAAACTTGCAGAGACCTTTATGTTGCCTACCCAAATAAACCTTCTGGTCAGTTTGCAAACGAAATATTGAAATTTAATATTAACTATAATATTACTATAAGTATTATTTTGTATAAATTGTTGAAAGAATAATACCATTCATTGCATGGAAATACTATTATTGTAGGAGAATACTGGATTGATCCAAATGAAGGCGATACAAGAGATGCAATTTTAGTACACTGTGATGCCAAAAAACGAGCAACGTGTTTGTTACCAAGTCCCACACATTCACCAGAAATTAGGCATGCTATTGAACAACCAGAAAGTTGGTTAAGTGAGATAAAGAATGGAATGAAGGTAATATCCATTATTCTATTTATATTATCAACATGAAATAAATAACTGAAGATAATTTTTACATCATATAGATTACATATAAAGCAGATAGTAATCAAATTGGTTTCTTACAATTACTATCAAAACATGCATATCAAAATATAACATACTACTGTAAAAATAGCATAGCATATTTTGATTCGGATAAAGAACTGCACAGGAAAAGCATGAAACTTTTAACGTGGAACGATGTTGAATTAACACAGTATGGAAATCAACGTCTCAGATATAAAGTTATGGTAGATGAATGTAAGGTATGTATTAAATGATAGTTTAAAAGTAAAAAAAGTAAAGAACTGAATGCATTGTAATATTCACAAAACTAATGTTTTATCATTTTTTTCTAGTCACGTAAGGTAGAATCAGGCAAAACGGTAATCTTATATGAAACCGATAAACCTATAAGGTTGCCTATAATAGATATAGCTTTACAAGACATTGGAAAATCTCGTCAAAGTTTTTACATCGAAATTGGTGCTGCTTGTTACGAATAATAAAATGTAATTCAACAAGTATATTTACAATATTTTGGCTGTTCACAAAAACAAACTCTTAATAAATATAATAAAGTCTTCCAATTACTTCATATTTTACATATTACAGTTAGATTCTAATTGTAAAATTAAATATTTAAATAAATATTTTAACATAAAATTGTAATATGTGTAACATCTTATTTTTTACATTATTGAATTCCCCTTTTTAAAAGGTTATGCGTTTAATTAAATTTATGTCACTTGATTAATCTATCACATCAAAGGCACCATGCCTTATGAGCTAAATTTATGTTAGTTCAACAAACAAAGAATGAAATCCTCAACAAATGTCGAAAAGCACATATTTGAAGAAATAATATTCGACATGTGTAAGCATCTGGCGACACGTTAAGTTTCACTAGGGAAAATGGCGATATAGGGGAAGAGAATCCACCATTCATCTGTTTGTAGTTGATATATCGTCAACTTTACGAGTTTTTAAATTTAAAAATTTCAACGTTATGAATTAGAAAGCTTAGAAATTCTCGAATTTGGAAAATTTAGGAATTTAGAAACTTTTGAATTCTGGAACCTGGAAATTTGGAAATTTGTAGTGTTATGGATTTGGAAATTTAGAGATTTGAAATTTTGAGAATTTGAAAAATTTGGAATTTCGAGAATTTGAGAATTTAGAAATTTGGGAATTAAAAAACGTTCAAGTCTATATATTTAACTTTCAAGATTTAAATATAAGTAGAGGAAGGTTCTCCCCTACGCTCATCTTTAGCCAAAGGAAGCCTACGTTACACCCGGTTTACTTATCCTAGTTCGTTACACCACACAATTTAGCACATATATACATATACGTACACACACATTCAACAAGTGATTTTAGGTAGGGGAAGACGAAGCGTGAGTTGGAAACTAAAAAAAGTTAGCGACGCACAATGACAGAAATTCAGTCGCGTTCGTGCATAACATGAGTACAATGTGACTAGTGCCTCGTGCAAAGTGTTATTATATTTTATGATGTGAATTAATGAAGTTGGTAAAATAGGAATTTACTTTTGTTTCATCATCTCAAATATACAACGTGCACGTATAATTAGACAGAAGAGGAGCGCTAAGTTTATAAGCACAATAACACGAATCGATTCTTTTAAATACTGAGTCATAAATAACAGATACATCGTTTTATATGCAATTTTATACAAGGAAAACAACATTTGATAGAGGTTAGTCTGACGATGAATCGTATAAAAAATGAAACATATGATGCAAATGTTATTTGTATTTGTGGAACGTTCGCAATGTTATGTTAGCAATTTAAAAAAATGTTTGATCAACGCATGCGATCAACATGCGCACTAAATATTTCAGTAAAATAGAATTAATTCATCCAGAGGATAACTGACAATATATCCTTGGTATATTGATTTCTTTTTTCTACGTTATTTCACTTCCATTCTTTTTTCGTATTTGTGCTTTCCGTTACATCATTTATAAATAATAATTCGTTTATGGAATATAACTTGTTCGATTCATTAATAAAACATGCAAAGAATCTATGAGTTTACGCTAGATTTTAATTGAATAATTCATACTTGTAGGAAGATAATACTAATTTATGCCAATGATATTTACATATCTGGATATCTGAATTTTAAATTAGCGGAACTTTTAACAAACTTGTAAGAATCATTTTGATCTTCATACCTTTAGGCACTTTCAAATCAAATGTATAGATCGAATCGAATAATCGACGAAAATTCATTAAATCGATAAAGATTACGCGAAAACGTAAAAATGTTGGTTGTTCGGTGAATCAACTGTACGATACCGATGTTATCGGTGTATATGATAAACCAAATCATGAATTACTTTGTACAAACCGCATATCGTAAATTACTTCGAAAGTTACATTTTTAGGTCATTACCGTATTATTTAGCGTCGTAAAAATTTGTACGCATTCTGCGTAACAGGGCTGCATTTATACTTTTGAAGGCCCCAGATGCATCATGATCTCAATCAAGTCCATTTCAGTTAATTAAATTCATATACATGTATATCTGTTTTTAAATTCATTGGAAGTAAAAGTTCCTTAACGACTTAATTTAATAAAATAAAAATACAATATTTATACTTATATTAGAAAAAGTATACGAATGAATCATTTATAATAAGTCATTTATTTTATTGTAAATTGTTTCTTAAACATTTTTTCTTATTTCTACACTAAGTATAGGTATTTTATTTTTATTCGGCGGTTTCTTATATTTTTGTGAAGAAGGGAGTTTTAAAATGTGGTGCTATAGAAACCAAAACCCTCGGTTCCTTATGGTGAATGCGGCCCTGGCACGGAAAACGTTCTTTGCACCATACATAAAACATAATATTGCGTAATGTTTGGCATTTCATATTTTACGATATATTAAATATAGATTTTGTAAATAGCGGCATTAATGTATCTTTTTCAGCATCTCTGCAGAAGCACGTGACCTCAGTCACGAAGACATCATTTATCGGAGATAGAGTAAAATTGTATCACGATAAGTGTATCGGGGGGCAATTGCGAAAGTATGACGTAATATAATTGAACTAATACTTCACGGAGTTTGACCAAATCCTGAATAAATATAATCACAGGCCAACCTCTTTTAAATGCTCCCGGTTGGATGCTATTAACGTTTACCGGTTATTAACTGTAATTCCTTTTTAAGACAAAGTCTATTTGAAAGATTTGAAGGATTTAAGTTGGCGTATTGTTCATCGATTACACACCGTGATATAAGACATGGCTGTCTTTAAGAAGCTTAATGGTAAGTATTTATTTACAATTCTGTATCCATGCTTTTTGTGTACGTAGAATGACTGTTCATATTGTTTTTGCGAGTAAAGTCACTATTAAGCGAACTGATTTTTTTAAATTACTAGAAGTACGCTTGTACTTAATTGCGGACTCCTTTTATGAAGAATTTTACGTCACGTATACGCTCATTCATTAAACTTCTTTGTTAGCTCATAAAGTCTGACACAAGTATATCAACATAAATATGTTATGCAATAATTGCTATTTTAGTGGACGTTTAGTGAACAAGGTACATAGATAATAAGCATCGAACAAGATGCGCAGAAGATTTTTATTTCTTCTCGGACTCGCAATATTTGATAGATGTATTTTAAGAATTCTTATATGCTAAGAATTTTAAATTTGTACGGTTGCGAACGATCGATAAAGTTAAACCGGACGCCTGTTGCGCGCCAATTTTGCGACCTGCTTTAAAATTAAAGTACTTTGAAGTTTAGAAATTTCCTAATTTTCAAATTTCAAAAATTTCTAAATTTCTAAATATTCAAAGTTCCAAATTTTTAAACTTTGAAATGCTTATATTCTAAAATTTCCGAAAACACTATCTGCAGCCCTGCTGCATCGCTCTTCTTACATTGCACAGTCAAATATCACTTAGAGAAATTTACACATTTTTGATTTTAGAATTTAGGGAATTTAATCGTTTACGTATCCTGAATATGACGTAAATGCGAACACAACATCTTCTTTACGGTATTCTACCTTGAAAAGTTATTTGTGGTGTGCCGGCTTGGGGAAATATATCTCAATAGAATTTTATACATAGCTTGCCTCCTCATTCGTGATACTTAAAATTTTTATCATGAAATTTAACCTTTGAATGATGTATCCTTAGTAAATGACCCGGTAATCGGATACCAGTTTCTTTTGACCTACAGCAGTATCAAATGATATATTAAATTTACACGTACATTCGTGTATCGATATCTGTGTGTATAATAAACTGTCAATGTACACAGAGGAGAGTAGAAATGCAAACATACAATACATACAGGATCAATGTGACCTCTGAATGCAGCGTACGAGTGTAGTTTTAAGAATAACATGAATTTGGTATCAGAAAATTGTATAAAACGTTCTGTTTGTAAATACTGGAAGATTACCTTTGTATCCTGGGAGTAAAGTTATGTTATATTTGTTTCAGAGAGGATACCTCGACGAGGAATCCTGGGAGCAATGATGTTTTTAGCTTGTATGTTCTCTTATATGATTCGTACAAATTTATCTATTACTATTGTTGCTATGGTAAATACAACCAAAGAAGGCGGAAATGTCGGTCCGGCTTGTAATTACGAAGGCGGCAATATTAGTAATCGACAAGCTGCTGTGCTCAAAGATGTAAGCTAATAATATACATACATATTACACATATGTATTGTATACATACAGAACAGTAGTTAACAATCATAAACAAATAGAAATGATGCATATCGGTTGATATGTATCTATACGCACATACTTCTTTTTGTTTATTATTATTAAATACTATTCTCATCGTACAATATGGTCCTCAGTCCTTATATTAAATTACCTAAAAATGTAGTGAATTTATAGCTTTGCTCAATAGCGTTAGCGTATAATCACGTTAGCGGATATCGCCCTAGGCGTCAGCTACTGAGTCGAAAAACAATTATGAGCTATCTTCCTTAAGGAAAATAATAGCAATGTTGCAATATATTCCAGTTCCAGGAATCTACTCGCACTATAATTTTATCGCACGTGCATTTTTTAGTATGGTGAACGATACGAATGGAATCAACATATACAAGGTCTTTTACTGTCCGGCTATTTTTATGGAGTACTACCAGCCAGTGTACCTGCCGGCCTTTTAGCTGAAAAATATGGAGGTTCTAAAGTGGTAGCGTAAGTGTGTTATATAACCGTTAACGCGTATAAACGTATATCAATTAAATATTATATACTTTTCTGTTTTCTGACAGATTCGCAACTCTGATACCCGCCGTATTAAATCTTTTGATGCCATGGGCCGCTGGCTTTCATTACGGTTTCGTGTTTCTTCTTCGTTTCTTGATGGGCTTCTTTGGAGTAAGTTATTTATTAGGCATTGGAGTAATTAGGAGTTTTATCTAGGTAGGATTAAAAATCTCAAATTTTGAAATTCTCTGTACACATGAAGTCTTCTACATAATTATTTTTTCTGTAAAAATTTACCGTGTTTAAAACTCTATTTATTCTAACAATTTCTGATGGAGGGAAGATTAATCCACATTTTGGAAGAAAGCCAAATGTACCCTAGAAACTACCTAGTTCCGCCATTGCTATTACATCAAAATTTCTTTAAATCTTTTATTTTATATAGAATTTCATATAATTCAAGTTTTATCAGAATGAAATATATATTTAGGGAGCCGTTTATCCCGCTCTTCACGCGATGATCGCTAGATGGGTTCCTCCCAGCGAGAAGGGCATGTTCGTATGGACGATGCAAGGTACTCGATTACGTCAATACTATGACAGTTCGAATTCTAATTACGAATAATTGTTTTTAAGGTGGTCCTTTTGGAACAGTAGTAACGTTCTCTTTATGTGGGCAAATAATTAGTGCTTTTGGTTGGAAGGCTGCATATTACGTTACTAGTGCACTGATACTAATCTTCTACGCGTTATGGGTCTTCCTTATTTACGACACTCCTGATAGCCATCCCGGAATTACAGAAAAAGAAAAGGTTTATATCAAAGAGCAAATAGGTACCACCGTCTCTAAACAAAAGGTTAGTATATATTACGTTAGTGCTTATACAATGTCAATCACGATTTGATGACATAAAAGTATCGCCAAATGACACATAAATTATATCAGTTTTAAGCTTAAGAACATTAATATCAAATTGCAGGTTAAACTGCCTGTGAAAGCTGTGGCCACTTCCGTACCATTTATAGTTCTACTATGGGCGCACTTTGCAAACATGTGGGGTATTTACTTCATCGCTACCAATGGACCAAAATACACTTTAGAAGTTCTTGGTTTCAATATGAAATCGGTAATGTTTTATCCGCACATTCTTTACAATATTTCTTCCCGTTTAGTTGGGTCGTAAAATAATGCAATCATATCTTAGGGAGGTCCGATTACGGGTTTACCTTATATCGCCAGACTCGGCGCTGGAGTATTGTTCGCTGCGGCTGGTGATTATGTACGAAGGAAGAAATTTTTGTCTTTGGGATGGATTCGAAGAATATTTATGATCTTCTGTAAGAAAAATTTAACGGAAAATAAGTTTCATTGAAATGATAGATGAGTAATACCAATTTTTTGTTTTCGATAGCACACATGGGCCCAGCAGTCTGTTTAATAATAATGACGTATGCTGGTTGTGATGCCGTAACTGCAATGGTGATGTTAATATTAGCGTTAACCTTTAATGGTGCTGCGTGTCAAACAAGTCTACAGAATCATCAAGATCTTGCACCGAACTATGCTGGTTCTTTGTATGGAATAATGAACACCTTTGGCAGCTTTCCTGGATTCATTATTCCACCTATAATCGGTGCTTTAACCAATGAAAGGGTATGGGGAAAGATTGACTTCATTCCTTGGAAGCTATACTTATACTTTCTTAAATTTTTCACTTTTATGGAGTTGACAATTTTGAATTAATATTTCATCTTTTTGCACAGAACACGGTAGATGAATGGCGTATTATGTTCTGGATCTCGGCAGTGGTATTCACATCTGCAACAATATTGTTCTGGTTGTTTGGTTCAACGGAAATACAACCGTGGAATGATCTAAATGAAAGCAAAGGAATCCCTCTTTCCGACGAAGAAAAACAAATGGCCGAATTAACTGACCGAAAATTAGAACAGGAAGAAGAAGAGGCGGAAGAAAACGAACGTCTTTAATCTGAAAATTCGCGCTGTCCTACATCAAAAATATAACCTCGCCAGTAAATGTTAATAGCGCCTATAATCGCGCTTATGTAAAGTTCATGATAATTAATGAACGATATTTTATGATCTTACACGAACGGCGGTACTATGAATAAGATTCTTTTATTCGCAGAGCGATAATACGATATCTTAATAAGAGTCTTTGACCAAAGAAACTAATTCGTTTAATCAGTCCACAGTATTGTAGTAAAACACCTGGATACATTAATTATTCGTACGCATATTTTTGGAAGAACATTTTTACCTTTTATAATCTATACGAGTGAAGTATGATACTATTACTAAATACCATAATCTTTTTAATATAAAAATCTTTATATTTATGTATAACGTTTTAATTTGTAATTCGATTTTACAAATGCGTACGCTTAAAAAGCTAAAACGCAGTACAAAAGTATTTTCGACTGAATTCGTATGAAATCGCACAACGCACAATTATTTAAATTTGATCTAAGTCGTGGTAGTACAATTCTTGAGTTTGCGAAATTTTAATTATACGTCGGCACTCATTTTGTTCGTGATGCTTAAACATGTTCAACTGCCAACAGTGAGATTCTATTAAAAGTAATTTGTGCTCAGTATGTCCTATCTACTATTGGCGTAGCTAGAATTTGTATATGGAGTAGGTCGAATCTCTCAGTTTTAGTAATAGCGATTTGGGAAATTTAGAATTTGAGGATTTTGGAATTTTGAGATTTAATAATTTATGCACTCAAGTGGGATCAGACCAATTGTAGTCCCTATCTAATTACGCCAATGTTGCCTACACCTTACCGATATTAATACAAAGCTGTTACGCGTTACTTTTGAAAACAACGAGAAATAGTAACGACAATAATATTACTTTTACGATATTTTATTCATATCATCAGAATGTGTCGCGAACTACAAGAAACTCAAATGTAAATACGTTTGTTAATATCGAAAGATATACTGAACGTTGTCGTTGAATGTTATATTTATATTAAACGCGTCTAAAAAGAATGTATTTGCATTTATTTGTCAATTATTAAAGATTATGAAAGAACTTTGGTGAGCTTCTCTGTAATACCTACAGATTAGAATCTTGAGAAAGACATATTGGAATAATTTTAAAGCCATCACCACGAGACTTTGTGCGAACAGAACAAGCAGAACAAGCCTCATTTACATCGTAAACACTCGTTTTAGGTACATGCAAATTTGAAAAAGCTCCACAAGTTTCTCGTATACAAAATGGTTCTTCCCCACATATTTTATTTTCTATATCATTTCTACTTGAACAAACGGTACATATCGATTTCTCTCGTACTCTTCCATCATCTTTGAATGTATAATTTTGTTTCGAAGTTCGAGGCGAAGCAAAGCAGCTTTCTTGATTACAAAACGTATCCTTCAGTATTTGTAAAGCGTTAAACGCTCCCGTACTTAAAGCAGTGCGACCGGATGAATTTTCACATACTTTTGAAATCGATTTGTCTATCGACGAAGTTGTTTGACTCGTTTTACTCGTAGATTCTGTAAGACGAGTGATGAACAGAATTAATTCTGTTTTATAAACACAGAATGAATAAGCGTTTTACCTTCTATCGAACACGGTTTCATCAAGGTTGCATCGGTAACATATGACCATTCGTTATAGGACTCTAGAAAATAATTATTAAATACGTGTTATAAGATTTTTAGTAAATATGTAAAACATGTAATCTTTTCCGAACTTCTTTTGAACAAATGTTTTACCTCGTGATTCAAGCCTTTTGTCAGCACAAAGAAATACATCGATTGTGTCTCCAGATATATCCGAGGACTCCTTTGATTTAAATAATCGAGGTTTTGGAGGCAGTTTGACTTTAATTTCCGGACGACAAACAGGTTGTAGATTTTCTTCCTTTATAGGAGCTTTCTTGATAACGTAACAAGGTTTATACGCTAGTAATATATCTTGCGTACGAAGTATTTTAACTTCTTCACGCGGAACATCTTCATTTTCTTCCCCAGCTACACACCACTGACACATCGATTGTCTTCTGCACACGGAACATAATACATCTTTGGGTTCCTCGATTCTCTTCACTTCCGAGATCCCGGTTACGCTCGTTTGCGTACCAAGTGTTTCGGTTTCTTTCTTCAACATCGATGCCATGATTTTCTTCTTTCTTTTCTCCAGTACTTCACCTGTTCGGTTTCCTAAATTATAAGAGGTGGGTTAGAGAATTTAGGTTTTGGCATTTGATGGTTTGGGATTTTGGGAAGTTGGGAATTGAGGAATGTGGGAATTGGGGAATGTGGGAATTGGGGAATATGGGAATTGGAGAATATGGGAATTGGGGAATATGGGAATTGGGGAATATGGGAATTGGGGAACGTGGGAATTGGGGAACGTGAGAATTGGGGAACGTGAGAATTGGGGAATGTGGCAATTGGGGAATGTGGGAATTGGGGAATGTGAGAACTGGGGAATGTGGGAATTGGGGAATATGGGTATTGGGGAATGTGGGAATTGGGGAATGTGGGAATCGGGAAATGTGGGAATTTGGAAATTTATAAATTTGAGAATTCGACGATTAGGAAACTTGTACATTTAAAAGCTACTAAATTCCTAAATTTGGAAACTTAGCGATACTGAATCAAACTATTACCGCTATAACAAAGCATAATAGTACTAACTTTGCGCTTCCATTTTAATCTGTATAAGCTTTGTAATGACCATATCCGTGCGTTGTAGTATCTGCCGTAAAACGTTTTGAACTTCCACAACAGCATCTTTCGACACAGTCTCGCAAACCGTTTGCAATAAATCGTCCAACAAAGGATCAACAATAATCGACGCTTCCGAAGGATCCACAACTACACCCATTTTCAATTTTCTTATCACATCGTCTTTCCCTTCGTCCAATTTATACGTGGCTATAGTCTGTATATCTTGTTCTTTCGGAGGATACTTAATCTCTTCAACGCACTTGTCGATAAGTTCGTCGATTGTATCCTCCGTTATCGAAATACCCTCGAGTCCTTTGGAGATACGATCTTCCAAGTAATTTAAAATCATACTCTTCGTTTCTTTATATTCGGACAGAAGCATTGTGTTGGATTTCTTCGGTTCGCAAGTTAAATCTGTCTGCGTCTGGTTATCCATATAAAGAGCGTGCGTGTGATGATTATACCTGATGAACGTTTGCGTTTCTTTATCGATCATTTCTGATTGAGGTTGTTCTGGATCAATTATCCAAAACGCGCGCGTTATTAAAAAATTCAAAACGTCGTCAATTTCGATTTCTACTTCTTCCTCGGCGCTGAGTTCAGTCTCGAATTCTTCAAGTTCTTCTTCCGGAACGATGGAAGACAATTCTTCTGTTACTAAACTTTGCGGTGTTTCGGGATCAAAGGTAATAACGGTTGCAGCTGCGTTGGTTTTCTTCATTTCTGGAAGAGCTCCGTCGGCCATCTTTGCTGAACACACAAGAAAATATTTTATCAAATAATTACATAATACTTTAGTCTTTACATATTAATTTTATGTTTTTAATTAAAGCACTGGAAACCAGTGTTCAAAATTGTATTCTAAAAAATCTTTTAAATAAAACTGAGTTATAAATATCATGTAAAAACACTTTTACCACCCAGGTTTCCTTCTATATACGTACTCATGATATCTTTAAAGTATGTCAAAGGAGGACATGGTGTGGCCATGTACATCGTTTGCGCAGATTGGTCTTTATATTCCTTGGGGATGTCAACCGTTGGAATTCCTTGCAGATACGTTTGATTTTCCGCATCTTGCTGTTCTACTTGCTCCACTTCTTCAACTAGTATTTCATCTCCTGTTTCTTCCACTCGTATTACGTCTTCCGTATCTTCCTCTAATATTACGTCTGCTTCCACTTGCGCATCTTCTTCATTAGCGTCTACGAACTGTCTGTCAGTGATTGATCGTCGGTATACAATTTTATCTGGATCGAGGATCAAAGGGGTGTCCGATGGCGAAGATAATGTAACGGTGTCCGCAATTTCTCTGAGGGTTGCATCGTCTTCAGGGGTCACAGTAACCAGAGTTTGGGCCCAGGTATCATCCTCCGATGTCATCTGAGCATAATACACATTCACATACTGGAAAATTGACCTTCATACAATTTTTACACGTCAGTCTATAAATACACTAATTACATCAAATTACTTCTGGGTCGAAACAGCATATGGTACAATTCAACCATTTGTTAATAATAAATATTTCTGTGATATAAATGCATTTATAGATGTAAATATTCTGCATTCAACTTTCTTCTTCTGTACAAATTATAAATATTTAAACGTTAACCATATGCAGAATTAAATTTTGGACTTTTTAGTGTAAAATGTAAGGACAAAATTTTACAAGAAGGTTGAAAGGAGAGGTGGTTAAAGTATTACGACCGTGTTAGTTCGTGAATTTCTTCTTATGAGTTTCATAAGGTCCTACCTTTATTATCCTGAAATGGCATCTCAAACTTCTTTAAACATTTAAAGAACTATCCTAAAATTTTGGGACGGAGGATTTACATTTTAATAGGTTATAAGGTGCAAGCGTCAAAAAGGTTGACATTCGATTATGTAGTTACAAATCAAAGCAGTACGAATCGAGTATCTTCATTTCGAAATTTGGAAACTTGGGAATATAAACATTTGAGAATATTAAAGACTTATACTTTATTATACGAGGTATTAAAGGTACAAAAATATTCGACTTTTTACTCTAACGCGTTTAAGTGCTTTTTGGTTCTACTCCAACAATGAACGTTCGAATTTGCATTGGATTCAAAACAACGTTTATAGCGCCGTCCTTAATTTCAACGGGAACATCCAAATGACTTTCGTTTTGAAGAACATCTTCGCTATCAGCTTTCCAATTCAAACGATCCATGTCCTTCAACCACTGATTGCCACCCAAGGAAGTTTCCTCGATCGATGTTATCGTGAAAGTTGTGAACAAATCCTGTCATAACAGAAATAATAATAGCGTTAAGGATTTTCTTTTCAAACACAAATCGAGTATCGTTAAATATACCTGTATATTAACTTCTGCGGGTTTCGAAAAGGTCTCCGTTTCACCCACTTCGAAAATGTGTTCCAGTCGTAGTAAAACTTTGTTGTCCTTCCATGGCTCCAAAGTTAGAATGTGAACGTTTGATGGCAGAGCTTTAGCTAGACCAGAAGCCTAACGGAAATATCAACTTTAGTTTAGAATCTTAGAAATTTGGGGATGTTGTCCCCCAATTTCTATGTGTAAGACTTAAATTGCGTAAATGCCTACTTGTGTGACAGCCGTGACGTCCTCGTTTACAGAATTCGTTGGTACAGGTGTAATAAGAGTCCACGGACGAAGAAGAAGTTGAAGAGCCAAATCTTTTTCTTTCAATACGAATTCGTCCGAATTCTTGACGTTACCTCCGACCACATAATGTGATCCTCTGACTACCAAACCTTTACCATATGCAGTTTCGTTGAGAGCTTCGCCTACTCCAAACGCGTCGTCCCTCAGAAGCCTTCTGTGAACCTGTGACATAATCATCGTATAAAAATATACGCGAAGTAAATTGCATTGGATTTTAGTTTACAATCGTTCAAGGTTTTACCATCATTTCGATTTCTCCGTCTTTCATACTGGATCCACCTTGAGCGCGATCAGTCAATACACTGAGTTTCAATAATCTTTCTTTATCCATCAAGGAGATCTTCGAAGTGATCGGATAATAGTTGCCGGATACTTCTTCTTCTAATTTCAAGTCCCACGTTGGACGGTAGTTTCTCTTTCGTTTTAACGTCTCACGGCCGTTTGTGTCCGTATAAAATTCTTCGGCAGAATTTAAGTTACTAGAGTACTTCGTTATTACTTCTTTTCCAATTTTGTCTCTGCAATTGAAAACGAACGAAATAATCCTTGTGCTACGAGATATAAATTGAAAGATTTATTGTTGTTCTTTTAATCAAGCATAGACTCTTGATAAAATTTTACTGAAATCAAGGATTGTACTATGAACTTAGTATGTTAACATACTTACTTAACGGGTATTGGTCCGACGAGCCAATCGAATTCAACGTAGTCCTGCCTCTTGTAAACTCGAACTACCTGACTTACCCAATCATTGACCACCTGATGGATTTCCTCTACCACCGGACCTGTAAAAACCAAATTTAACTTAACCAGATTCCTTAAGTCTTCATACTCGATTAGTTTGGTTAGTATGAAACTTGACACATTTCCAAATTTTTGTCCGTGCAGAACCTTTACCTTTGTAAATTTCGTAAGTTGCCGCTTTCGCGAAATTTTTCCCGGATACGCTTTTGGGTCTGAATATATATGCACCGGACGATCTGTTTTCGAATACCTCATTGTTACCCTCCATTCCTTCGTAGTAATGGAAGGATTGAGTTAAACTCATATTATCCTGTCTCTTCCAATCAACGACTATTTCGTTATTGTTGATCGACACATTGTAAAACTGAAACAAAAATCATATCGCTTAAATTTAATCACACGATATAAATTGTAAATATTCAATGCATGAAATTTTTCACTTTACAATTAAACTACGTATATTAAACTTATGATAATTCGTCCTCGTTGATATATTACCTCGTTAGCAATAAATAGATCATCGGATTTCTGATTCTTGTTTTCCAATTTTCGTGTAATTTTATAAGACTTGAAACCTAAGGGCGGTATCGTTGCCGGGAACACGAGTTCATGAGTCGCTGCGCTTACCCTTCCCGGTACTTCACGAATGGACTTAGGAATTGGGACTGTTTGAGAAACGATTTCAACGTCACCTTGAAGAAATTAGCAAAATTAAATAAATTAGAATCCTTAAATAAAAGTGAGCAACTATTCACAAATTTTTGCAAAATACAAACCTCCAAGTTCCACGGCTTTGTATGCGTCGTATTTTACGGGCACACGAATAGGAGTTGAGATTCTTCGACTCAGAGGGTTGTAAATCGTCAGTAAGAAGTTTTCGTCTTCGGTATACGAACATGTGCTTATATTAAATTGCATACAAGAGTATGCTTCTTCTTGTACGTACTCCGTAGCGCCCTTTGATTTCCATTTTCTGTGAACCATATTTAATTCAAAATAGAACACACATTCTACCGGAAGAATATCTAATTCATAAATTACAATATACAATATATAAATTTGGACACCACTGTTGTGGCATACAAAATGGTTCGAGAGTTAATAGTTATGATACCTTATAGCTTTAGAAGCAATATCTGCTCCATGTTGCATGCCCTCGTATAGCAAACGCGAATAATCGTCTGCGACCAGTTGCTTTTCTGTTCCAGTTACAGCGTCATGATGTTGCATTATACCCATCGCTTCGCGGAAATTCACTAATTGTTTATCGTATCCCTCTAAATTGGTCAATACAGATAACTGCTTGCTGACCTGAAATATATAAAATTGTGTAAAATTTTAAGAACTACTTTTGTAGATCTATACTTATGAAAAGTGATAAAATATCAGTTACTGAATGATATAAAAAATATGTAACAGTGTATCTATGCAAGTACGTCAAAGGTGCTTTGCAAGAACTTTTTGTTCAAATAGTCTATAACTTCTCTTACTTGTAAAAGATTGTTTCCCATTCTTTCGAAAAACTTGACTGCAGGTCTTGACGAGAAATAACCGGTCCAATACGAATGAGGGTCGCTCGCGTAAGGGAAGAAATCATCGGCTTTCGTGGTCCATTGAAGATTAGCGTCGTGAACCGCTTTCAAATAACAAGATGGCGTCGAATAGAATATATTCACCTCGGTACCGTTCTCCTCCTTCACGTATCTGAACCCAACAAATACGAAATAAGATGTTTAAAATTCTTCTTTCACAGGAACAAAGCTGTTTTTCATCTTAAGGGGAGAATAATGTACATACAGAAACCTGCAAACCTTTTGCAAAGAAGCTACTAAACAAATCACCATAAAACTTAAAATTTTACCTCATCAACCTATCCAAGTTAGTGAACCACATTTCGGCGTGCTGGTAATTAAAGTCTTCACCCATCGTAAAAATAACGTTATTGGTGTTATAAGACTTTGCTTGCTTATGCGCGTACGAGACAAACTTTTCAACCTGTCGATAGTACCACGATTTTACTCACCGATTCAAAACGTAAGAAATCGATAATAGTTGCAAGATCTTTCCCTTCCTTTTATCTCCACTATTTTCGACGCAATAAACGATGTACTTTAACGATTAATGTACCTTATCAATTTGTCCAAGTTGAAGAAGTACATTTCCGCTTGTTGGTAAGTGAAATCTCCACCCATCGTTAGTATAATGTTATTCGTACGTAGTGTCAGTGCTTGTTGCTCCGCGAATTGTAAAAATTTAGCGATCTGTTTTGCACGATATAAATTTTTAATGGAATCGATCAGAAGGAAGGGAAAGGGTTCTTCAAACTTTGAATACCTTGTCTTTCACGTTATAGTCAGGACTGTTAGGATCGTCGATTATGGGATCGTCCTGGCACAAAACATCGAAACAGAAACCAGGGGGTGGACTGTACGTGTTGTACAGTGCAACCGTGAAGAGATCAGCACGAGATCCTGAAAAGATAGTAATTATTTCTCGTTTCTTCTTTAAAACTTGAAAATCCACGTTTCATAGATAAATCCACGTTACGAAGGCATACTCTTTGTGTTAACGATATCGAAATGAAAAATTGTTCAAACAATTATAAAACACACAGAGAAGTTTAAGACTTATCTATGAATTTAAAAAAATTTAATTGTCGGTCAGATCCGCTGCTAATTTTTACCTAAACTCGGGCTTCCTTTCCATAGAAACTCCATGGTTTTGTCTTCCAGTCGTTTGTTCTTATCTTGATAATCGAGACGTCCAAAGAACATGCCATCAAATCCAAGTTGAGCAAACAAGGACGCCTGTTCTCTAGAATGGCCGAAAGGATCTATTTGCCATCCGATACGCGGCCTTGCACAGCTACCAAAAGTATCGTTTAGACGCCTAGAATACATAATTACACGTTCTAACAAGTTGTTTAGCTGAATATATGATGACCACTTATTTTCATGAAGAGCGCATTACAGGAAATGACGGTTTAATGACCACCATTGGCTGAACTAGCTGATAAAACCAAGTTTTATCGAACATTTTCGAACTATATTTAAAAATATTATTTCATTTAAATTTACTATGATTCTCCTTTCTTATTTTACTGTAAAATTAAATTGTATAGAAGGTTTGAAATTGGTATTTCCATTTTAAGAACGCAAACTGCATCATTGATATTATCTTTTAATCGTTGGTAAAAAATCTTTTCACCTAAAACCCCAGGTGTACTGATCCACGAGAGAATGATAGTGAGTAACCGCTTCGTCGTTCATGCTCCATCCACCGCCGATGATTTCCAATCTGCCTTCATTTATCAGATTTCGCACGGTTTCTTTCATTTCATCGCTCTGGCGCAGCCACCATTTCCATAAGAAAAAGGTCTCCACATAAATGAACCTAACGCGCGTTAAATATCAATTTACAACGTTATTTCGATTATTTTTATGTATGAAATTATGATCAATATTATATTTTGAGATTACTTTCTCTGTGGATTAGCTAACAGCGCTTGTATCACGCTGTCCAAAATATACTGCACTCCCGCTTTTTGAATCGATGTCCGACCTTTATCAAAAAAAGAGAAAATAAACAATTTTGACGTAGCGTGAGATACTTCAATTTTATAAAATTAAATTTAACACCGATACTCATAAACGCTTACTTCCGAAATAATACTGATCAACAGTTTTCAACCAGCCAACATCGTCGTGAGAGTGAGCAACCAGATGAATATTTAGTTTATTGGGATCTACCGCAGGGCATGCCTATAAATTTGCAAATATTATGAATAGCAGAAGATTGGAAACAAATACGGCTAAAGGTAACAACAGTTTCTCAGAAAAACAATTCTCTACGTCAAGAAAATATTGTACATCAAAATTCTCTCATGAAATCCACAAATAATTGTAATAACTATGTATATATCTTCGTATAAACACCCTGTTCATAAATAAACAGCATCTTTTTAAACAGTGACACATATAGTCACTTTTATTTCTTTCAAGATGAAATTTTGTGCTGATGCTATAGAATCATCAATCGAATATCGCATACAAGAACGCGTACATAAACGCGCGAACGAGATAATTTTATTTATGCAGTTTTTAAATATAACATAGACTGATAAGAGTAACGTTCGATTACTTAAAGAAGGAAGGAGTACCTGATATCCACAGGTTTGCACCGGCGACCTCCTTGGTATGCTTGCCGTTTCCCCATGGCCGAACAACGCCACCAGTAAAAACAATGGAAACACGATGCCGGATAACCGTGACATAATCTATCACAGTACGCTTCCAGTCACAACTAATGAAATAATCGTCGAGGGTACTATTACTTATACCACTTCTCCGTGGCGATGTTACTGCGACTGCGTACAAGATCAAAGAGATAGTCCGTTGCTACTTTAGAGTACATGTTTACCGTCCACTTACTCCTGGAGTAAGGATTTAGATAAATTTCAAATTTAAAGTTTTTATAAATTAGCACCCGGAAAATGTGACTATAACTCTTATATAATAAGCTGTTATATCGTTTACGTGTGAAAACGGAGTCCAATAAAAGGATTTTGCAAATAAGAGAGCAAAAATTACGTTTAGGCAACCCTGATGGCATGACCTTGACATACATTGTCAAACTTTCCTGAATAACCAGAAGGTCCTAACCTTGCACATCTTTTATCAAAAAGTTATTAACAGAGAAAATGTTTACAAAATGTAGCAGCTATTTTGAATAGTAAAAGGCATAAATGAGTAGTATTGATATGCAAATGTTTATGAGCAAAATTAATGTCTTTTGAAACAATGAATTCTAGGTATCCATTGTACAGTTCAAATGCTAATTAAAATTCTATTTTAAAATACTAGTTGATTATTTTCATAAGCACTTTTCACAATTACATTCGTTATTTATTCCTGTACTTATATACACAGAATAGAACATCTTTATTTGCTTTAGTTAACACAAATTATTGATTAAAATTACAAGAACAAATAAAGAGTTACGCTCAGAGGGGAATTTTGTGAAAAACGTTCCGGGTGTTGAAGTATCAGATTACATTTTTAAGTAGTAAATTATCATAGTTAATTATTAGCTTTGGTATAGCTCGAAAGATTTTTTGGTAGCTCTGATGTATATTCTCTTCTCCGAAGTGCAACAAACTCGATATGTACTTGAAAGTACATATCTATACACCTTGAATTACGAAAACAACATTTATTTAAATAATTTTATAAAGAAAAATGCAACATAACACCGAGAAGCATAAATAAAGACCAGGTCTTAACAGTGGGAGAGGTAGGTATACTCAAGCACAACGAAACATTGCAACGCGTGCAGCGTCGTTTTCTCGTTGAATTTATTTTTCAAGATATCGTTATCGTTATCTGACTAGATCAGGGCAAAGGTAAATTCATTAATTAATAAAGAAACAAATTAATATAATCTGCGGGGCCATGTTCGGGAGATATTAATCATACGGCTTCGTTCTCCCAGAAGGAATACATATTTGCTCTAATTTCGTGCTCGAAAGAGCGTCGTATAATCATGTTCGTGCATCTAAAAGTCTGAATACACGATTTCCTGCGGTTTCTCGAATTTTATTGGCCGATAAAAGGTTAAAGATTGATCCCAGCCACGTGGTGCCGTGTTGTAATTCGTCAAGTTGTGAACGCTGGCTAACTTCGGTCCTGAATAGGTGTTACTCTCGTAAAGCTTTTTACCTGCAGATAAAGAAAAGCCTATAAGTATTTAAGTTGATATTAAACTGTGATTTTTATTGATTATCTACTGTTATGTTTAGGAATAAGATCGGATGGTATATCTGTAAAATAATCATTGACGTAACTGAAGTATATTCTGAAGTGCTCCTAATCTGGGAAAATTTGTAATTAGGGTTTAGTCCCTATCTAATTACGCCAATGAATATAGTTCAGTTAAACCGTAATAGCGTTAAAGCTAAGCTGATTTAATGCATCAAAAGCGCATGCGGGTTAACTTGCCATCATCCGGACAGATATCAAATTTGCAATCGGGCGAGACGCCGTGCAAAAGATTATCCAAAACCGGTGTGCTTCGCAAATGTTTGATGGTTTCTAAAATATCCTCTTGCGAAGCGATCATCGAAAGCAGCAACGACTTTGCTTCTACGGGCACATCCGACTCTGAGTTCCGGAATTTTCCGTCCCCGATGTTGCAAAAGTTTTCCACTTCCTCGGAAGTGACCGATCGGCGACGGCTCGAACATTCTTCTCGATAGATCGACGAATATTCGTGATCTCCGTTCATCACGCTCGAGGTCTCCGATTTTTCGCGATAGATCATTTCCTCGCTGGCATAATCGTTCGTCTGGGAATCGGTTTCGTCAGTTGTGTATTCCGTGTCATCGGTAGACAGGTAAACGTTGTCGCAATTATCTCGAAACCTTACGGGTTCCTCGTACACTCGTTGACTAGCTATTCTGTATCGTGATCAAACCAATGGAAAGTTTTGATTCCGTGAGATTTTTGATCGATCAATTTGGATTAAGCAAATAGAATTCTATGCTTCTTATCGTTCACAAATCTCTGATTAACTTAGCGTTACAGATTAAAGCAACCCTTTAAGAAGAAATAATAATCTTAATCAGTTTATGTGACAGAGATTGCGATCAGAAATATAACGGAGCATAAAATTCCATTCAGAGCCGGATTAAGAACTTCAGTGTCACTAAAAGATACTAAAAAATCTAGACTGAAATGTAACTATGTTTAAATTATAGTTTTCAGAACGACACGTGTGTTCTTTTGGGACCTGATTTTTTGTCATTGTGGAAATTCAGTACTTTGTAAGTTTGGAACTTGCAATTTTGGAATTGTATAATTTTCTGAATTTGAAACTGTGGTACTTTATAAAATATAGTCCATAGTAAATTCGACAACAGAAAACGTCTTCAGTACCCTATTGAATAAGTTTATTATTTGATTAGTTGATCACATGTGCATTAATCCAGCTCTATCTTCCATAAATTATGTAACAATTCATGGGGGACCATAACCTGATATCTCACCTCCTATGATCTTCCACATTGTTGGATTTGACAGAATTTCGCGTTTCAAAGAACCGTGCAATGTCGCTGTCTATAGGAGAATGCTGTACAATCGGAATAACCTTTGGACTGATTTGTTTATACTGCAGAACTGGCCTACAAGTTTTTTCGAATTCTTGTATCAACTGTTTGACCGGTATGGGTGTGTATTCGCTTTTATCGCTGTCTACGCGAATCGTGTCGATTTCTCGTTGATTATTTACAAATTCGCGTTCTTCGCTAATTTTTATACGCTCCGTGATGCGCTGCTCCTTCACATGATGATGCTTTGTTTCTTTGTTAGTAGCATGGCGGCCGTTAGAGTAGTTAAATTTGTTGAGCGAAGCCTTGTTGTGATAGTGATTGCGTTTGTTAGTATTTTCGTTGCCGTTATATCTGGCGTGATAATTATTGCGCTGCTCGTTATCAGGTTCGAAAGCGGTTCGACGTGATTTTTCGATGATCGACGATCGAGATTCATCCATGGCAAAATCATTATCGGTGCCGACAGCCACTTCTCTCAGATATATCTTTTTCACTTCGGTGCTCGAGTGATTACACTCTTGGCCGTTGCAACGAAACTGATTTCTGCCTGGAATATTTAGAACAAATTATAATCATGTAAATACTTCCAAAGAAATGATTAACAACTACTCAATTGTAATTCTGTGATAATTTCACGAATATCTGATGTACAACATAGCATAAAATAATACAATTTTAGACCGTTATTACTTCATTTTCGAATGCATAGCAATTTAACTAAATCAGTTCAGGGATGCGACAAAAATTGTTGCGAGACATGAATAATGACAACCGTATGTCTGGACGTTTCGTTTTATAATAATAATAATGGTGACCAGCTCGCTGACCAATAAAATAACAATTCTATTTATAGTAAGTTATGCAAACTTGCATAGTTTTATGACATTGTTACAGATCACAAGTCTGTAAAAATTGTATAACAAATTTATTACTTATATAAACAAAACTGTTATTACTTTTGCTAATATAAAAGGAGAATTACACTCCAAACTTCTGACTAGTTTATTTCAAATAAACCTAGTAAACAATTCTTACAATATTCAGCTCTTTCTCATTGTACAAACTTACACGAATGATAAAATAAAATTGTTTACAGTAATGTAAAATGGTTTGGATTAAAATAAACGATAAAGCTATGTAAAAGTTCATGTGTCACCCAGATATGGTTGAAATGGCACTCAAAATGTTAAACGTCAACGTCAGGTCGCAGAGTTTAATCAACGTAAAGGAATCAATTGGCAACCGGGCACGGATCGTTGTTTATTTTAGCTATGCGGTGAAAAAGAATGCGGCGGTGATCTGGCATCGAGCGAATAACATCGACGTCGTTTGCCAATTGAAGTGTCTTAGGTCATTGAACCTATGGACGAAGCTTCAACGGATTAACTTTAACGTCGAAATGCATCAACGTCTCGTTTTGTTCCATACGTTTCACTAACAAAGCTGAAGACTGTTACAAGGTAACACAAAAGAATTTGGCAGCAGTGGAAATAGCTTGAAGCCATGGACCTTGGAAGTTATTGTTTGCGATTTGCATACACTATGAAACCATTGGCGCAACCAGATTGGGAGTAGGGTCAGTTTGAAGTTATAACTTTTTGGAAGTCTAAATTTTTAAGTACATTGTTCAAATTCTCATAATCCTAAATTTCCAAGTTTTTAAATTCTCAAATCTTCAAATTGATAGAATCCTAAATTTCCAAATCTTCAAATTCTCAAATCCTTGCATCCTCAAATCCCTAAATTCCTAAATCTTCAAATTCCTCAAATCCCTAAATTCCTAAATCCTCAAATTATTAAATTCTCAAATTGCAAACTATCTAATTTCCAAAAGTCCCTTCAATAAAGATAAGCGACCTAACCCACCCCAACTCCCAATCCCAGTTACGCCATTGAATGCCAATGTTTGCGAAGCATTGCCAAATAAACACGTCAACTTCTCGCGAAACACACAGCTCCGATAATTTACGTACCTGTCGTGGGTGTATTCGCATCGTCTAAAGACAAATCCACAGTGAAGGGATTGTAAAATGGTTTCTGGATGGTTGGCTCGGGTGCGATCGGTGTAAGCGGAGGCAACGTCGAAAATTTCGAAGAACCATTCATTTCCTGGACGTGTACATATACCAGTTATTTTAATATTCTCCAGGTCTTACTAACATCTTATATTATCCGTTCAGACTCAACAAGATTCCAGAAAAAGATTATTATTGACAATAGGCATATAAATTTCACTTTTTATGTATAGACAAAAATTTAAGAAATTCTTATCTGGACACCCTGGTGATCAATGACTGGTTACATGACAAAAATTTTATTAAAGTACCATTAAACTACTATTACTTCTGAAACACCCTTAGCAATAATTTATTCTGCAATGATTTTTGTTTTAAAATGTTCCGAAATCTTACGTCTGAACGAATGATATAAATCAATGGTTGTTTCTTAAAAAATACACTTTACCGGTTTTCCCGAGTACCCTAGCACCTTAGGTGTTCCCGGTGTGTTGGGTGTTTGCGGTTGATCCCTGTCCACGACCCATTTTTCCGACCTTTTCCTGCGTTTCGCGAATATCTCCGCACCTGCAAGCAAAATTCTTTCGTTTAACATTCCTTGAAGTTTTCTTGATGTTTGGATTAATCGATCGATACGAGTAAAGGTCTGATTACCGCGGCCTTTTTGGTTATTCAGGTCACGCACGATATCAAAGAGTTTCTCAGGATTCTTTGGCATCGGTTCAATGTTTACTTCTTCGCCTAAAGCTTGAATACCGTGTATATCTAACACTTTTCCGTGCGGGTTCATCATGCATTTTAAAGGAACCTTGTCCTGTCGGGCAGAAAATCGTGGATCAAATACGAGTTTTGGATCACCGCAGGGTAAAGAAGCAGAATAAGGGATGATAAAGCAGAAAACATAAAAATGAAAGAACTTGGGTTGTTCAAACTCTGGACATCAAATGTCATCACTTACTCTGTGAATTGCGGTTGAAGGTTCTTCCTCGTCTTCTACACCTGGTAGAATATTTTATATAATGTCAAATCATTAAATACATATCACAAAAAAGTTACAGTGATCGCAATTAACACGTTCGATATCAGCCTCACATAAATGTAACAATTCTCAATGAGAACATAATTATTTGTTCTTCATAAATGTTTGTTACACAAACATTTTAATACAGATTGTTTTATGTTATAAAGCAAATATTTGCTTGATATATTTTATACATCTTTTCTATATTTTAACATTTACATTATACGATTTTAAAAACAGTAGGTATGTAATAGAGGTCAATCAAAAATGGCCTACAATTACGTTATTTTACCTCATGTTGTCCAACACAATAGTGATTCATGATGGGCAAATTTCCAATAGAGTGCTGGTAACGATCGTGTTAAACTGTTACGTATTATCGCTGCGGCGTTATTGAATCTCAATTTAAGAGATTATTAAATACGAACCATTGCCATCGTGTATCCATTTAACGGACCGCTTTTTTCTATTCACGTACATAGATTGACCTTTACTTTTCATGTTTTTCACGTCGCTCAACGAATGCGAAATTCGTCGAGCGAGTTCAACTTGATCCTCGACGGTCGGATGCGTTGGCGCGTAAAAATACGACGACGCAAACATTTTTCCTATAAACAAGTTTTCCAGTTTTTTCATTTCGATTTGATCGTTTACCACAGATGAGGTGTTTACTGATCAAGCTTTTTATATTCAGAAAAGAGAGATGTACTATCTGTGTTCAGTGCATAGTAATCACTGTTTTATTGCCACATGTTATAAGTACTGGAATAAGGGTTGGGGTGCATCTAGCCTCTTTTAAATACGAATTGATACACTGTGTAGACTGAGGGAACTTAGAAATATTGAAAAATTCAAGCTTTCGAATTTCAAAATCCATAAGTTCCCTAATTTCAAAATTTGAAAATGATCTAATCTTGTAATTGCAAAATTTCTAAATCTCTAAATTTTCCACCTTGCAAATTTCTAAATCCTTAAACTTCCTACCTCGCAAATTTCCCACCCCTCAAATTTCCTGCTCCGTAAATTCCCCAATCCTGACATTTTCCATCTCACAAATTTTCCACCTTGCAAATTTCTACATCTCTAAACTTTCTACCCCCCAAATTTCCAAATCCCTAAACTCCCCAAATTTGAAAATCCCAAATCTCCCAATTTGTAAATTCTCAAATCTAGATTCAGAAATTATATGAACATGACCACACATGGTACATCTACCCTATTTAAAGCTTACTATTTTTCGATTGCAAAATCCCCTGCGAGTCAGACGCAGGGGTGAGTAATTTCTGCAAATTGACCGGTCCAACCTCATTGCTCTCCTACAAAGGAAAAACCATTATGGTTGTACATCGATTCATTTTGCGCTCGACGATTCCACGATCTTACCATATCAAAATGTAGTATTTTCGAGGTCAAATGTTCAAGGAAATTCCTTTTGACAGGATCGTGCCTATCGGAGGGCTTAAAACCACGGGAACGTATTACAACATTGTCCGCGGAATAACTTCGCTGCAGATACTGATTCTCCTGTCTACTGCTATAATTCACGCTGCACTTGCATTCGGCATCCTTCGAATTTTTCGACGCAACACTATACTTATTGTATGTGTTGCTTAAAAAGTGGCTGTCGAAACGGAGATCGTTTAGTATACGCTTTTTGTGTATGTGGTTTTCTATCTTTCGATCGCATAACTTTTAATGCTTAATCGAAAAAAAGAAACATTTATGCTACCCTAAAATATCCCTCACATTAAAATTATATGGCATAGTGTGAAGAACTGTTGTATCTATAAAATATTGTTAATACGTATATAAATGACATTAAAATGTTGTGGTATATTCTTCTTTCATGTACATACATTATCATACAATAATAAAATATGTAATATATAATAACATTTATACATCTTCTTTACATATTTATATATACTACTGTATGTTGTGTTAATATTATGTTGACAATTTAAAAATTACAAATGTTTAAAATGATCACCATACACACTAGAGATATCTAATATTTTTGTCATCATTTTTATATTTGATGTATGTACACCCTTTATGTTAAAGAAGAATATATTACAGTACTTATACCTGTCTTCATTTTACCTTATACATGTATTTACAATATTTTATGAATAACAAGGTTTCTCGTATCGAGTTATATGAAATGTCAGAGTTACGCGTAAACTTCATGTTTGCTTTTTATTAATGATATGCATAGTAGTTAATGATGTCCCAAGTCTAATATAATTGGAGCGAAGAGCGAATCCGTGAAAAGAAGAAAGAGAGCTTCCTATTTCATTCGTTGACTCTATTTGCATTATTTTTTAGAGTATCTATTGTTATAGAGACCACAGATGATTAACATTTACTGTCAATATTTCCGCGTTTTTAATGCTTAATAACATTGTAGATATGTCTCACTACATCAGTTTTCACTGTGAGTCATTAATTAGAGAACAGAAAATTGAACAATTATCTTCAACTTTCAAAAATATATATAAGTGTAATTTCTATATAGCACAAACAGTTGAGAATTTATTACATCAAATTTCTTTTACATAATATTTATTCATATAAAAAATCAAATTTTATAAAAAGTGGAGATGCAATATTAAACGTATTGTAAGCCCTGAAATATTGACATACATTGAAACATACGTCGATTGTCCGAAGTTTCCATAATGTATGCAGTTATCGTTCGCAGAAGCAAAAATGAAAGTAAAGATTACGATTAGCGGGTACAAACGAAACGAGAAATACGTCGTAAATCTCATATACGAGACGTTGTCTGATCGGATTCTTTAACGAAAGAAATTGGGCCCCGTCCAAGCAGTCAATTAATTTCGCGTTTCGGTATTGGCAGCGGCACAATAACGTCCTCTCGTGCAAAAGAAATGCTAAATTTATCCGTTGTAACGTAATACGCGGTAACAGTTCGAGCGGTTACGTTTGGGGTGTACTATCCAGTGCTGTACTCGTTTAGAACGAAAATATTCGATTAATTGCGAGCAAGAAAAAAAAGCGAGTCGATTAGCATCTCTCACAAGATCGTTAAAATTAATCGACGCAACTTACAGGGTAAGTCTCGGTAGAAATTTGTTAATCGATCGCATTAACATCAAATTTTACTTTACATGTTCGAATTCGTTGCATTTTGTACTTTAAGCGTAACATCTATTTCTCGTAAATGAAAATTCGTTGTATCGAGCTTGTATCGTGTGCAGCGTATCACCGATACGTTACTTTAAATAGACCTGTTCGGTAAAAGTACCCTGATCTTTGCAGAAAATGTTCTCTTTTGAGAAAATAATTTCGGGTTATCAGAGACCCATGTTAACGCTGTCATAAAAAGCTGGTGTTAATAATGCGAATGAATTTTAATCATAAAATTAATCGGGATTAGATGGTCGTTGCAAAGAGTAACAGGAAAGCCAGTGTTTTCTTTTTCTCTCTCTTTCTCCTCAGTTTTCTTCTAAAGCGTAAGAAGAAAATGAAAGTTTACTTATCGAAAGGTGTTCTCCTCATTTCGACGTTTTACACAGTTCGCTCTCTGCCTATTTTATGTCGCTTTTTTTTCTACGAATTTACGTAATCCGCGAGCGTGTTATACTTTGAACGAAGCGTTCGATACGAAAAACGGACGAATCTCACGACGGAAGCTCCTTCGCCATGAGAGACAAAATCGCATCTTATAAAATGTTCCCTGGCACAAGAGGTGGCCGACTAAGCACGTACGATCCACGGCAACTCCGTCACAGCGGCACTTAGGAGCCAGCAGGCACCAGTATCGGCTGATACTGGTCCATTCGTTGCCGAGTCTCGCGAAGATGCACGAAAATTTATGTATTTTTGTACCAAAACGAAATGCCATCAATTTCTCGCAATCAGAACGATATACGTTCCGCGCTTAGATTCAACGTTTCATTTTCTTTCAATGTTTCCCGTACATACGTAACAGAATCCTTTTCTCGAGTTAGCAGTTGTCCAAATGATAAAGGTGTCGCGTGTTCAGGCTTCTCTTCGTCACTTGCACGATCAGTAAATAAAACACGGCTATTCCTCTAACCGCGAAATCCTTTTTCTTACATGAAACGATCACGCTTGGATGAATTACGGTACGGCAAGCACACGGTGCTTTATAATAGCGCCCAACCGTTGCTATACCAACTTCCCGACTGCTTTGACTCGTCTTCGATAAAAATAGACTATCAGAAAGCGACACCTTAGAAATCGGCGGCTTCAGCCATACCAGACATAAATTATAGCGTCCGTTTAATGCTGTCCCTTATCGCGACTATTCTTGGAGAAACTTCTTTTTTTATCGAAATAATAAATGTCAAAATTAGATCAGATACATAATCGACAACTTCCTTTTAGATTGTAGGTCACCTCGTTCGAACTTGCGCGCCAAAATAATGATTCGTTGGGAAAAGTAGCCGCGTAGTATCGATGAAACTTACACATAATAAGTACAGTTGGCGGGAAACTTCACCGACTGTCAACTATCTTCGTTCTTCTAGAAGCTCTTTCACTATAACAACGTTTGTTATATTCAACCGCTACATTGCATCATATCGACATTTGCTAGAACCGGTCTTGTGCTTACAGAATTCCTTTGAACAAAGTTGCACTGTTGCAAACACTTTCGCCAAATCTCTGCAAATATCGGACGCACTCTTACCAAGTAGCATACTAATGTCATAAGACCACTTGATTCGTGTCACTCATTGGGTTTTGTAGTTCTTGTTGATTCATGTTTCACGATACTAAAATAATATACAGCTTATTATAATGTAGAGGACTCATGCTACTACTCATACCAATATCTTATGCGTCTTTGCCGCGCACGTTTGAATGAGATGACCTAATTAAAGCGATTGCGCATTCAGTTTTACACGTTTATTTACTTTTGTAACGCGGTGAAATCATACTTGACAAATATATCTGTTACCTTAGCCTTAAAGATACAATGTAATAAACATAGTCGTTTCGTATTCAATCATATTTTAATAGTCTGTTATACTAGCGTACTTCTTGTACGCA
Source organism: Megachile lagopoda (assembly GCA_036983795.1). Lineage (NCBI taxonomy): Eukaryota > Metazoa > Arthropoda > Insecta > Hymenoptera > Megachilidae > Megachile > Megachile lagopoda. The sequence goes on along the minus strand of CM072797.1, from coordinate 5,711,084 downwards.
AATTGAATGAATAATTTAATTCCAATCCTCGGACTTTATGTCGTGCACGATATCAGTATTTTCCGTAGGTAACTCAACGTCTTCGATGTTCCGGCTAGTTTTTAGTTTCTTCTTCTTTCGTTTGGTACGTGTTTCAGATTTTTCTTCGTTAGACTTTATCCTCAATTCAAAATCACTGCTTTCGTCGCTTTCTCCCGCGCTGTCTTCTTTTGATTTTTCTTTCTTTAATTTTCTGATTGTCGGTATATTATATTCGGCCATCTCCTCGTTCTTTGTAAGTAATTTGAGTTTCTGAGACTGATGAATCTTTATCCACGACTCGTAAAATTTCGACAATGACGTCCCTTCTGTTTTTATTTTGTTCTCCCAGTTCTTTATCGCTGACATATTTTTCAAATCAATCACGGTTTTATTTCGTTCTGTTTCGATGTATTTTCGGTTTTCCTCGATCTTTTCCAGTAACTGTTTCATTTTTCTACAGTAATTTGCGATATGGCATTTCTTTAAAAATGCCTTCAACTAGAAAAAACAACGAATAAATGGATTAAAAAGTGCAAACAAGAAAGGTTATAAGTAGTATTTTTCAAAAGATTATTTTTTGTTTATGAAAAGACATTCACGTACCTGTATTATACATGGTATGTACAAGTCGGGAAAATATATTTTATAACTATCCTTTGCGGCACTTTCTAAAATAAGTTTGTATATAGACTCGATAACGTTATCTTTAAAACCATTTTCCTGTAACTGGGACTTAGACATTCTTAATACGCAAATGAAAGGTATCGGTTTCATCGTTACTGCCTTATGTCTTTTATTAAAATCATACGAATCTAATATCTATAAAATAAGAATGATTATAAATTAAAATCCTGATAAATGGGATTACAAACAGATGCAAATACGATACCTCTAATAAAAATGGTAACATGGGTATGAACGTATCGGTTTCTCTAGAAATATCTATTAATATTTGTACACAGTGAAATCTCAGTGGATAATACTGTGGAGTTGGTATCACCTTTATTGTTCCTATAATAATCTGCCAATAAATAAATAAAGTTTTATCAAACGATTTCAATGTTAACATTTATAGGCACTTTACACTATTGATACGTACCTGTACAAGGGGATATAAAAGCGAATGTAACATAGAATTGCTTTTAGATACATTTATTAACTCTGACCAAAAGCGTAATGAATTTATATACTGCCAATTGTATACAGCTTGGAAATGCTCCTAGAAAAATATACTCTACATTAGTAAAAATTAACGGACACCACAGACGATACACGTTATCAATATTCCACGATATTACCTTCTTCTTTAAAGTCACAGCATTTCTTAAATGAATGGCCAATTGCCTGATGTACAAAAACGCATGATTATAAGCTAGATTATGGTCGAGCGAGTATATTTCAACCAAAGAATGTCTCATAAAGTTTATTCCGGGTAAAGTTGTTACGGATACAAATTTGGAATTTTCAACGTATTTTACATACATTGCCTGAAATGTACAAATGCAGAAATTTAGAGAACAAAACTTAGAGCAAGAGCATAGAACACAAGCCTAGAGAATAGGTTGATCTTTTATTTCCGTGGTGAATTTAGTACAAAAGTTATTGTTTATAAAAAGCTTTTAACATATCATGCAAGCGTAAAAATTGTATTCTTACCTTGTACAGCATTTCTAGAACTGATTCTCGATTACTCGTCGCAAGACGTAATATACACAAAAATGAAACAACACGTACAGTTTCTTCTCCGCTTGTCCAAAATTTTAACAATATCCTCAGTAATATTTTATTTAACGATGAGAACGATTGCATGTAAGGTAACATTTGATGTAAATGCTTTAAAAGCACCGTGATAATATTAGACGAAGTTACGTTTTGTAAAATCTATGAAAAAAGGACTCGTGTTATATGTAATTTAGATGCATCGATTTTCAGTGGTAACATCGATGGTAAGTACCTTCATCAAATCCGTCAAGTAAGACTTTAAAATACTTTTTATCTTTACAAATCTTTTGGATTTATGAACTGGGACCTGGGATTCCGAGTTCAGCTTTAAGTATTGTTTTAACGCATCAGGCAAATACATTACACATAATTGAACAACTCCATTAAAAACTAGAAAATGATCGTTTATGAAATAGGAATCATTTAAAGAAATAATACTAAACATATATGTTAAAACCAACCTGCACCACCCTCTACTTTATACCCCACATAGTCTGCATCGGGTACATCTACTACGGTTTGTAATGCGGCGTGAAAAGCTTCTATAGCACATTTAATAGTTTTTAGTGATCTATAAAATTAGTAAGCAACATGAATATCTGATTAAAGTATACCATTACATTATTTTGTTGAGCTTTTTAATCATAGCTTAAGTTTTATGAATGAAACAAAATATTACTTGTCTTCCTGAATTTCAGTTTGCCAGGTTTTTAATAATTGTAACGTAATTTTACGTTTATCCTTTGTAGCACCATCATCTCCTTCATAATCGCTTTCATCGCTAGCAACCTACAATTAAGAAGATACATTTGATTTTCGAATTTCAAATTTTTATTTTTTATGTGATTTTGTACCTCTAAACGATCACGTGGTATATGTTTTGTGTCCAATTCATTTGATGAAGCTTCATCATCATCATCATCATCATCATCCATAACATCATCATCCGATATATTGAATTCTAAGAGATTCTTATCATTTTCTTTTAAATATGTGTAAAACTCAGGATCCGTTTGTTTCAATTTCATTAAGGATTTCTTATGTTCCACTGGATCCATGTCACTTTCACTGCTGTTTGCTTCGTCTTCATCTGCATTTTCATCTATCATACAAGTTCAATAAAAAATTATTTTGATAAATTGGTTAGACATAGAAATCTACGTTTTTCTTCCATCAACGAGTTCACTACATTCTTACCTTTATCTTTATATTCATCATCATCATTACTGCTATCATCATCAAAACTTTGATTAAAAAATTCATCAACTGTTACTTTACTTAATGGTTTACGTTTCTTTGTAGCAGGCTTCTTAATCTTTTTCGATACGCTTCTAACACGTTTGTCCTTCATTGTTTAGCTGAAATAACAGACAGTCCTAAAGATGAATTTGGAAAAATAGTGCACGTAGGAAGCGGATAACCTATACAAAATTTAATTACAAGCTTTTTAACGCTGTCTATTTATAGAATATGTAATACTTACACGTTAAAAAATAAGGAAAGAAGATTTTATTTACACTCTGATAATATTTCTTTCCTAACTTTTGCTATTATTATTCTAGACCGTTTCTTAAATATACAATCTTTCAAATTTCCACGTGCGTAGCTAAAGGCAATACAAACACTGTACGCGGATAAAATAGGAAACTTCTTTTCGTTTTCATAGTTTCGTCATTCGTGGTTAGATGGCAGTATCATTACAAAAGCGCGCGTAAATGCAGTAATCAAAAACGTACGATAACCGTATACCGTGTTTTCTTTTATCTCGCGTTAAAGGGGTCACGTTCTCGATTACTCGGAACGACCATGGGGTGCTACCGATATGAGTAACGTATAACATATTCTTTCGGTTCGAATTATATTACATACAGATTCAAAAACAGCGAGAGTTGCGCAATAATGGAATAATTCGTCTTCTTATTGTCCGCTCTTGGGCGAATAATTAATGTACGTTACGAAACACCCTGTTTGTCTCCAGTACAATGCATATCGAAGGTTTGTGTACAGTGACGTATCATGCGATTTGCTAATCTTACACTATTTATTAAATCCTTGAAATTTTTATGCGACACTTTTTTAAACATCGAATAATTCTTGAAGAACTTTATAAATGATTAGGCGGAGTATATTTAGAAATGATTGAATTGTCACATGCCAGATAACACAATCCGTAATTACTTCTTATCATTCCGTTATGTAAAAAAACAGAATTTGTTCTACATAATGCAAGTTTCGTTTCCTTTTTATCACATAAATTATCTTATTTGAAAAATCACTGATTGCGAGTATATCAATGTTAACTTACTTTTATCAGTGACAAAATATTTACCGCGGTCGGAATTAAATGTCGTCGCGTATTTACAAAGTAGGTACGGCCGTGGAAGAAGCATCGTGTCTGTGTACTCGCGTGTCCTCGGTTACAAATCCAACATACACGCATGTAGCTACTGTATTGTATTGCATACGTATTGTATGCAAACCAGTGTGGTTTAAAGCTGGCTCCGGTCTGCCGAGAAGATCTCCCATTCCGCATCCATTCCCCTCACGAAGCTTGTGGTTACGTGCAACGTGCGACGCGGCTGCGAGTAGGTCGGTAAGTATAACAGGGGGCAACTGCGCCCGCGAGCACCCCGGGGCAAATGGTGTGCACCCGCGGGCAATAATGGGCAGCCAATTTCGAAATTTCAACTTAAAAATTTCTACATTTTCAAATTTCTAAGTCGTCAAATCACGTAATTTCTAAACTTACTAATCTGAATGTTCAAAAGTTGGAAAGTTTGAAAATTTGAAACTTTGGAAGTTTAAAATTTCTATTTTTACAAATTAAATTTTTAAATTCGCCCAATTGAGATATGATTTATTGCAGATCTTGATGTATTATAGATGTGTAAATATTCGTAATTTATTAAATTATGATCAAAAGGCGGTTTTTTGACAAATCGTACTTACCGACAAGGTGGTGCGCACTGCGCATTGCGCAGACCGCAAGCTGTACAAGGGAAATGGCTATGGAGCGAGGGGATTTTCTTGATAGGATGGAGCCACCTTTCAACTAGGATGCGATATAAACGATACGTGCACGCGATTTCGCGTTAAAACGGAATCGTATGGTAACAGCGCGTTTACGTATTGTTTTTCTTGATTCGCAGGAGCTGTTCGGAATCTACGACGTAACGCGAGGAAACGCGCAAAATGAACGTTTCGCGCGACGATTTGTTCGCGCAATTGAAACACGCGGGAAAACTTTGGTACATTGTTAACCCTTACGAAACGTCTTTTGAATTCCCGCAACAAGTGCCCGATTATCAGCAGCAGGTAATATCACATATTCTATTATTTATACGCAAAGTGACTGTTAACTAAATTTTCAATTCATCGTTAATTAATAATTAACGTTTAATTCAATTATTGACCTTTTAATTGAAAATTCAGTTTACTGAAAGAAAAGTTAATTTCAATTGAAGTCTCTTCCTATTAAATTTCAATCGTTAAATGAACTAAGAAATATTTTATTATCGATTATAATTTTATAATTTAATTGTTGATGAACGCACTGATTAAAATAAAATAAATGTGTATACAGGTATGGTTCCCATTTTTCGTCTTAATCGTATTGGAGCAAATGATATTGGTATTCAAGAAAAAGAAGTTTCGTTTGAACGATCAAGTGACATCTTTATCCCACTGGTTGTTCCAAGAAACTGGACGGTAAGCATAGGTAACGCTTTAATATTATTACTTCTACGTTTTATAAAATATACAAGTGGAGTATCGATCGATGCGAACGTTCAACGTTTCACGACACCAAATCTATTTTTGTGAGTCGTTCTTAAAACGTATTTTTACCGTAACGTTAATCCGTGGCCTGGTTAAGATGTACCTAATCGGATTTGTGTTCGACAATTCTGGATCCCAGATGCAGCGAGTAATAAGGGTGGTTATCACGATGAATTTAGTACAGAAATAGCTACTGGTGATATAAAACTATAAGCTGATATTTATGAGTAATATTCAGCCAATATTACAATAATGTTAACATGACCAGCAGGTCTTAGATATTTTATTTTGCAATAATAACAGCGATCACCATTTCCCAATATCTCTTACTTTAGACCTGGAGTTCGCAATTGAAGTATACTTATTTCAGTTACTTATTTTCTGAATTAACTATTAATTGAAATAATTTTTAACCGCGTCGTTGTATTTTCCAGCATTCTCTTCCGTGGTGCCGAATATTACACATACATCGTAATTTACGAGAGATATCACTGGTGGAATCTGCCTTGGAACTCGGCATGGACTTGGTGTATGACTGCCGTGGGGGTGGATTTCTGTTACTATTGGGTTCACCGCAGTAACCACGGTTAAATTCCTATCCAACCATCCATGCGTGTCATTGCGAACCCTCTACCTGACCAATTTATACGTTTCTCGCCCGTTTACAGAGGTACACTTTTTATGGGCTCACCATCAAGTACATCATAGCAGTGAGGAGTTCAACCTCGCGGTTGGTCTACGACAATCCATCTTTCAACACTGGTGTAATTTCGTGAGTATTTTTTCTAAGGTTTCTCCATTTTTACAATTTCAACATTTTGGTAATGTAATGAATTAAAAATTAGGTAACTTGATAACTTTAATTTGTTTACAGATGTTTTACTTACCTCTCGCATTATTTATACCTCCATCGCATTTCATCGCCCACAACCAATTCAATTTAATTTATCAACTATGGATCCACACGACCGTGATCGACGATCTTGGACCACTGGAACTAATATTCAATACACCAAAGCATCATCGGGTACATCACGGTAAGAGACTCTAATAAACGAGTTATCGTTGCTACTCGATGCATCAATGTTTTCTATAATAACACCAATTAATTCTTCTCAGGTTGCAATTTATACTGTCTGGACAAAAATTACGGTGGCGTTCTCATCATATGGGATAAATTGTTCGGCACATATATGAAAGAGAGAAACAAAGACGAGATAATTTATGGTTTAGTTGTTAGTCCACAGTCATTTAATCCACTGTACCTGCAGGTGAGACACCGCGGATCCTCGAACATCCGTATTGCTCTACCTGTACTTGTTCATAAACCGCTTATATCTCTAATAACCGGTAAACGCTCGATCACTCCGTTATGTAAAATCTCAATTAGTTATGTAAATACATGATTGATACGATTTTGAAATTGATCGATGTGCGTACGCGTAGATAATTGATCTCTTAATTGTGTATGCACGCAACGTAACTTACGCTAAAGGGTTAGATCACCTTGATCTAAGGTCAGTGTAGGAAATACTTCGTTCTATGCAATTTATTTTCATGTATAAACATGTACACAAATACAATATGTACTGTATGTGATTTGTTTGATACCCCCGATAGTTGGAACGTGTAACATTATTTTTGAAACGAATGAGTTGTTGACGGAACAATATTTTTTTATCGATGTAGGTATTTTATGTGGCGCAATTAATCGAAAAGAGTTTACGGATGTCGACTTTGACAAACAAGTTGGCTGTAATTTGGAAAGGTCCTAGTTGGTTTCCAGGTGGTCCACGGTTGGGTCTTGATGAATTCAAAATAAACGTAAGTTTCTATTACGTCTCGTCACGAAGTCTAAGCAGCGTAAGAAATAATTATTGTTTCTCGTAGGTAACATCTAGAATTAAATACGACCGTCGTATACCCAGCTGGCAAAGCTTGTACATTATCGTGCATTTTTGTTTAGTTCTGTATCAGCATTTGCAGCTGTATGACGAGACTCGGGTAAGATTTTGTTGTGACACGTAACTGGACACTGTCTAGTTATGTCAATGATGCATTTAAAATCAGCAGACGTATACTTACCAGTAAACCCAACAATAAATAAAAATTTCTCTTCCACAGGATTTAACAACCGCATCTTCAGCATTTATAACAATCAATAATTTGCTCACTGTGACCGCGATCGGTCTGTTATTCGACGAATCACCTTACGGTGACATTGTAGAATTTCTACGCTGCCTGATTTACTTATACTTCTTGAGGGTGCATCATTTAATCAACGTACACGTATATTACGTGTACGTAGTGTCTTGCTGCATTTGGACGTTACATTTTCTTTGTAAAATAAGAACACGGTAGAAGAACTGATTTTGTATAATAAGAGCATATTATAGAAACTGATACGTAATTTTGTAAAACTACAAGATACAATTGTCTAATTTATGCGTTACCGTATTCTTACCAATGTAACGGATAACGCGTAAATTCGATATAGCATAATACGTTTGTTGTAATTAATAAATATCGTAGAAATGATGTTTACATTATCGAAGTGTTCGTGTTTAATAAATACACGTTTAAAAACCAGTAGCAAATGACTTTTTGTACATGGGATACAGAACGAGGAAGTTAAGAACCGCGGTTTCTTTGGTTACTCGATACAATTTCTCTTTTTACTAAACTCTCATTGAATTACTTTCCGTGAAATGATATTGAAAACCACGTGTGGTCACCTCACGTAATGTCATATTTTCGATTCGATTAAGTCAGTAATGGATAACTGTACTCATAAATAGACAGTTATTCAATTTAAAAAACTAAAAGCTGTTCGTCGGGTAATTGAACTGTACGACCATGTTAAACAACTAATTCAGACCATGAACGACCATTTGTTGAAAGAAAAATAGAATACGAAGGATAAAGGTTCCGTTAAACAGACCAGTATTTAATTCTTAAAGTTTTATATTTTCATGGACAAAAAGAAAACATGTTCAAGATAAACGAAAGACATCGTTAAATCGTTGACAGAACACAGAACTCGTACAGTGGATCGAATACATCGAATTTATCGTTAGCAAAAAAGATCAAAGCAATCGCTTACATCGATTTAAAGTGTCGCGTACAAAATTGCCTACGACATTAGCGCGCACGCGTTGCATAATATAGATTAGAGAACGCATCATTTCGTTAGTATCCTGCTAATATTCGAAACGTTACGGTTCGTATATAAAATTCTCCTATTTAATCGATAGATACATATTATTTGTTCTCGCATGAACACTCGCGATTAAGAATAACCAGTTGTCGGAACTCGTAAACGTTCCACAAAATTAGTCGCGCAACGTGAAGCGTTCGTGTAATGATCGACGCGTTAAAAAAGAACGTAGTCAAAAAGACGCTTTACAATCGAAAACTTTACAAAACATGACATTATACAATAGTATCATATAATATATAGGACGTATAAACATTCGAAGTACAATTTTACAATCCTAAACGAATCGCCGCGTCGCGAATTACCGCGAACATTCGAATATCCGAGCAGTCGACGAATATTCGATACGAATCGAGCACGAAATAATTAAGCGTAATTCGCGTTATTTAACGCGATATTATCGGTAACGATATTGTACAGTACTGGACAAAAGTATTAGCATGAATATTTCGGTATAGAATAGCGTATAGATTTGGAATAAAGCATCGTGGTTTATTTAGTCTTTTCGTTAAATATATCTTGAAAATTATAAATCAAGTATTTAAAAATCTTTAAATTTAGTTGTTTGGAAATTTTTAAATCATTTACACAATTAACAGATTGGATCCAAAAATCATAACTTAAAAGTTAATTGTTTGAAAGTTATAATACAAAACATATTACATACAATCTATGACCTAATACTTCTGTTCTGATTAATTTAAAAAGAGATTAAGTAAACTGTAATATTTTCTTCCAAATTACACACGATTTCATACTAAAACATCTGTATTAATACTTCAATCCAGCACTGTATTTAAAAGACAATCGTTTTACTCGAGCGTAACAAAAGTAAATATCGTTGAAAGAAAAGAAAGAAAGATAAGATAGTTATTGAGAATTTGGAGAATTTTACCGATTTCAATGGTATTGAAGTATATTGTAAAAATCAATATTCTAAGAATTATTTTTCGTGTCCACAGAACCGCCCTTCGGCTTTGGTTCTCAAGTTATCCATAAAAATATTTTCGAATATTAATTATGTTTTATGAATATTTCAAAAACTAACAATAAAACAATAGTTATTGTATACGTACATTACTATATGTATAGGGTGTACCAAGAAAGTAATACTTACTGTACACATAATCTAATAGATAAAACAAACAACTCAACATTACCTTGACATCACATCTAGAGATTATCAAAATCGATGAAGCGAGTCTTATAATTAATTATTCTAGTACTGAACAGACTCGAGTGTGTATCTTAAGCTAGAAACGTTTATACAGAAAAAAAATACTTGGAACGTTGACCTTAACAATACACTCTAAGGTCACAGAAATCGATAAAATCGAGCTTATCCTCAATAATTACCAAAAACAAACGCACGAATGCCCCGTACACCGCACAACGACGCCCGAGCACGGCTACATTGATCTCTTTCTTACGTTTATCCGTAACAAATTCGCCCCGACCTAACCGAAATAAAACATATTGAAGAAGAGAGAACTTGGAAAGTTTAGTTGGACGCTTCGAAGCAACGGATCGTTCGGCGTTCAATCGTTTCAACGCCCGCGCGAGTATTCCTACGTGTCGGTGCTTGATGCCGCCCTCTTCTCGTCGCTTCTGGCGTCGGTTTCCCTCTCGGACTTCTGCTCCAGAGAGTTGTCCGAAGGATCATCGTCGTTGCTTCTACCGCGGCTCTCGGCTTCCGGTTGATCGAGTAAAGGCACATCCAGCGAGTCCGAGGAGATGCGCCTGACGCTGCTGGCCTGACCGGCGAGGTCCGACTGGGTCTCCTTCGCATCCCGCACGTTGTTCAGGGAATCGGAGCTCAGCGAAGGATAATCCAAGGTGGTCTTCATTTCTAGGGAATCGGAGCTTCGACAGAGAGGATGACGTTTCTTATCCGCGTTGTCCTCCAGTTCGAGGGAGTCTGTGCTGGTCTCCATAATGTTGGTGTCCCTCTGGAGCGGCCCAGCCTCTGGTGTCTCCTGTTTCGGAACGACCTGCGTCATCGTCTGCACCTCTGTCTTCTCCACATCCATGATCTCTATCTGCGAGATGTCCTCCGTCGTGTCGTCCTGGCGATCGAATTTCTCCACGTTCGATTGTGCTATACGTATGATCTCGTCGATCTCCTTGATCCTCTTCTCGTAGTCGTCCGACCCGGACGCGCTCGCGTTGAACGAACCAGCGGCGCTCGCGTCCACCCTCGTCCGCACCAGGCTCTCCAGTTTGTACTTGTTCTCCGGACTCTCGTGCTCCAGCAAGTCTTCCTCCTCCCTGGCGCGCAGCTCGATCAGGTGCGCTTCTCTGCAAGCCTTCTCCAACCCCTCGAAGTCCTTCAGCGAAGACAGAGATACATCGTCCCCGTGGCCGGACTTGCTCGCCGCGTATCTTCGCGGAAGGCTACCGTTGTTCACGGAGTCGTGCGATCCACACTGGAACTTCCTCGAGTTTTCTGCAGCAACCGTGCTCTCCAAGTGCTCGAACTCCTGCAACGAACTCAAGGACACGTTGTCGTGATCGGACGGCCTTGAGAAGTACTTCTTGCCCGCCAGGACGTCGTAATCGGGAGTACTGCCTAGACTACCTCGCATGCTACCCACGCTACCTATGGACTCCTTGTGGCTACCCAGACTCCCGAATCTACTGCTCCCGGCCTCGAAGTCGGTGATCTCTTCCTCCTTAATGTCCTCGAGAGGGCCACGGTCGTACTCGATGTCGTAGACCCGGGCGTCCGCATGGAACTGCATCTCCATCCATTTCTTCCCACCCTCGTACTGCTCCTCGTCCGAGTACGACTGGGAGTACTGATCGTCGTTGGAGACTTGTGGAGGACTCTCCTCAGACTCGAAGTCGAACAGCTCGTTGTTCTTCGATACTTTAACCAACGCCGACGCCTGGGGGTCTTCCTTGTCCTTGGACACGAGGTTCTCGAGGTCTCGGTCGTAAAGTTTGCTACTAGTCTGCGGAACGGCGCTGATGCGTATACTCTTGCCCTCGGAGTCATACTCCTCAGCCTCACGACCCACTTCTTCCACGACTACGAAGTCATCGGTGATGTCTGGCTTGTCGATCATCTCGAACGAATCGCTGTCCGGCGAATGACGGTCCGACTTTTCTTTACCCAATACCGTGTCGACGGACACGCCCGACGTCGAGGATGTGGACATGCTCGCTTGCTGCGTCATGGAGATGGTGGCCGTCTGCGCCGACATTTCGGGACTCTCGCTGGATATGCCCTCCGTAACTGACCGCTGGTTCAGGAATTCCGCTTCCACGTCCTTCTCGATCGCCTCCGGATCGAAAACCTCGCTGGCGACCCTCGTAACCGTCGACGTGGACTCCATGGTAACTTGGACTGAGATTACCTGGGTGCACACGCTCTGCACACCGTCCTCGGACACTCGAGAGGTCATTATGTCCACGGACCGAAGTGCACCGGGTGAAACAGTGACGGTGGACGCCGCGAAGTCTATCCCCTTGGCGTCCTTGACCGGCGATGTCTTCTCGGAGCCGGTGTCGAGGTCAGCGTCTTCAATCGCCTGCGGGAAGATCATCTCCGACGATCGTTTCATGCGACAGGGTATATTGCCCTCGATCGCGCCTATCGGCTCGTCGATCGGTATGTCGCTGCCCGAGGAGTCCGACCGATCGGTGTGTTCTTCGTCAAGGTCCCCCTTTAGATTCTCTTCAGCTTCCTCCTTCTCCGCATCCGTCTCGGAAGCCACCAGAGTCTCCGACAACTCACTGGTGCTGTCGATGCTGCCTAAATGACCAGAGCTGAAGGACGCCAACGACTTCATGGACTCGCGGGAGCTCATGGTCGTGGCGGCCGTGTGGTATTCCTGGGAAGTGGGTCTCGAGCCGGTGGAGTGCTCGATCGACATAGCGGCCGTTTCATATTCAGAAGCCGTCGCCGAAGGCACTCCGCACGACTGGAAAGCTTCTACATCGGAGGAGCTAGGTCTACTCCCGCTACCGATCTCGTAATCGCAGGACTGATAATTGCTGCTCTCTCCGGAGCTGGAGCCGAGATCCGCTTCGCTTTCGGAGGTGACTCTCTTCGAACCCCGGCCGGGTTTCTTTCGTCTCATGAGTACCGGACGCGGCAGAGCCAAAGAGGAACTTTCGTCCTTGTTGTCCACGTCCGAACCGGACCTACTGGCGGCTATTGGACTAGGGTGCTCGTCCTCTTCGTCTTTCGCGTCCTCGTGGACGGTTATCGCCTCTATATCAGGCTTCTCGACTTTCGTGATGAGGATCTCTTCTTTCGTCGCGATTACGGGTTCTTCGAGGCTGCTGGAGGCGGATTCTTCTTCTTCTCCTTTGCTCTCGGAGACATCCTTGGTCTCGAACGTGGACGGCTGCTCGAACGTCGCCGCAGTGACCAGAGACTCCGCTTTCACCGGCTCCGCCTCGGGTTCTAGCGCCTGTTCCGGAAACGACGACTCGTATAAAAAGGGTAGATCGTTCGGGATAGACTCCGGTTGCAACTTGAACCGAAACTCCGAAGGGGAATCCTTGATCTGAATCACGGTTTCACTGTTCTCGCTCAGCTCCTCTATCAGGTCCTGCTTAGCCGCTTCCAGGGACTCCTTCACCTCGTCGATCTCCTTCTTGACCACCTGATCCAGAACAGTTATGGCGTAACGCGCGCTCAGATCAACGTTCATGTCGTCTTTCTTTATCTTAAAGGCACAAGCGTCGGAAGGAATCGTCGTCGTGGATCTTCCAGGTTTGTCGTGTTTGTCCGTGGACTTCTCCACGTGTCTCTTGTAATCGTCACCTAGAGGTTTCATCTTGGATAGATAAGCTTCTGTCCATTCCTTCAAGGCGTCACCTACTTTCACCGTTCTTTCAACCTCCACTGTTTCTCGCACTGTTGTCTCGCTCACCTTTTCTTCTTTCAATTTTTCCTCCTCTTTTGATGATTTCGTCTCTTTCTGTGTTTCAGTTTGAATATCTTCAGCGCTCTCGGTGGACACAACCACCATCACATCGTCTTTAACTATCTTTGCGCTCGGTTGATCGACGGCTTTCTCGATATGCAGCTCGGTAGGCACAGCTATACCCCCTCGCTCTTCTGGAACGCGCTTTTCCTCTTTCGAAACTGTCTTTTCACTCTTCTCCGATTGCACAACCTCTTCGCTGACCTTTGTCTCCTGCTCCATGCTTTCCACATATTCCTTGATCGGTGTTTTCGCGTCGTACTCGCGCTGCAACGCGTCCACAAGTTCTTGGCAACTGACGTCCAGCTTATTCTCCACCAGCTCGTTGTCCAAGTCCGGCTCGGCGACGGAGATGACTGTAAACTTGCTTTTGCGTTCGCCCTCGGACACGGTCTCTCTCGCCGACTCGATTACGCTGACGTCCTCCGAGGATTTCGTGCCAGACTCCTGTTCGCGGTCGGTGGATCCATCTTGAGACGACAGTCGCTCCTTCTTCTTGGTCGATTCGTACGCTTCCAACTCCTGGTCGAAGATCTGGGACGGTTGCAGCGTCTCGGATATTTCGATCTTCTCGTCGCCGATCATCCAATCGACAGGTTTGATCTCTAACCCGCGTACCTTTGGCTTCGGAGAGACCATCGGAGGACTCTCGATCTCAAAACTGTCCGTCCTTCTTATGCTCAGTGGTTCCTGGTCCTTCCGCGACGTGGACAGCTCCTGGACTAAAGAGTAGTCTGCATTCGCGTCCTCGGACACGGTGCTGGGACTAATCGTAATGTCCCGTTCTTGGACCAACCTCTCAAACGAATCCGTCTCCGCACTCTCCCTTAAGGACGGTATGCCCCTGCTCGTCTGCTCGGAGATCTTCTGTTCGTCCATCTCCAACGACGGCACGTCCACCGAGTCCTCTCTGGACCGTACATCCGCTCCCGGCTCGAGAATCTCCAGTACTCTAGCGCCCGAAAGCTCGCACACGATTTTATCCCGAGGAAAACTAACATCGTCGCTGCGAGTTCGCGATTCCGACAGTTCCTTCTCGAACTGCGGACTCGAGGTCGGTTTTGAGATCATCTCCGACTCGTTCACGTCCACATCGATAGTCTCCTCGAAGTCGATCTGCTCGGATATGCTGCTGGGACTCACGGTGATGTCCCGGTCTTGCAGCCTGGCCCTCGACGACGATAACGGAAAGCTCTCTTCCTTCTCGTTCGAAGATGACTCTTCGTCTCTGGTGACGTCCTCGCTGACGCTCGTGCTCTCCCTGGCGGACTCCAACGAGCGAGATTCTTCAGGTATGGAAGACCTTGTATACTGCGCCTCACCCTTCTTCTTCATCATGCTTTCGAACTTCCGAGTCAAATCGTCGGCCAGTTTCTCGTCGCTCATGATCTGTTCTAAGTATCCCTTCTCCAGCAACTCCGCCTTCAACTCCTCCGCCGATCTAGCTTCGATCTCGCTCTCTATCGACTGAATCAAGGTCTCCGCTATGGTACGAGCCTCGATTTCTTTGAATTTTCTCTTTTGCTGCTCCTCCAAGCTTTCTGCTTGCTCCAAACCCTTCTCGCTCTTCTCGTCCACCTTTGGACTTTCTTTGTCCTTCGGCTTCTCGCTGGGCACGAACCGAGCTACGTCGAAACTCTCCTTCGTTTCTCTGTACGATTCACCTTGGACGAGTGTCTCCACCTGACCTAGATCCACGGGAGTCGACCTCCTCTCCGTTTCCGGTTTCTCCACCATCGTCTTCGCTTCATCCAGGTCCTCCTTTTCGGAGACGTCCTTCTTTATCCGAATGGCCACGTCCGCGTCGCTTTCTCTCGATATTGCACTGCCCACCTCGTGCGTCATAACTCCTTCTTGGTCCGATAATTTCTTGAATGTTTCTTCGTTCTTTACTTCGACCCTCGACTCGGAGGCAGCCGCGTCTATCACTCGCTCCGTGTCCGTCAGATTCATCGACGTCTTTTGAATCGCGGTTTTGTCCAGCTCTTCGCGTTTGCTCGTTTTCTCCTCCAACGTTTCCGTGGGGGACTCTTTCTTCGATCGCGACTCCGTGGATTTCTTCTTTTCCACTCGCTCCTTTTCCTTCAAGGTGATAACTCGGTCGGTGCCGCTGGAGATCTCGGAAGACATCACCTCCTTCTCTTCCAGTGTGCTGGAGACCTTGTGGTCCACTTTGGATGTTACCGTCGCGAACTCGCTCTTTGCACCTTTATCCTCGAACGCCTCTCGAAGATCCCCGAAGGCTTTGGCGAACGTCTCGGTCTTCGTTGTCGAACGCTCCTCCAGTTTTGAAGTCACCTCTTCGCTCGATTTCTTCTCCGTTATCGTGTACGTTTCGCTCTCCTTCTTCACGCGAGTGTCTTTCTTCCCGGCCTTATCGGTCGTCGATTTTGTATCCGTGATTCGTTTCGGGATTCGGGACTCAAATTCTTTCTTGGTACTTGGAGATGTCACTTCTTCCTTTTCGCCGTTTGAATCCTTGTCGCTGGGAGATCTACTCGGCGGCTGCTTGTCCGCTTTTTGTTTCGTGTCTTTTGCAATTTTATCTTTGTCCATTTTTGCCATCGACACGGGAATGCGAGACTCAAATTCTTTTTTAATTTGCTTTGTTTCGCCCTCTGTCGGTGTTTTTGCCATCGTTGAAATATCTTCTTTGGATTTTGTTGAAATGAAGCGCTCTGATGGAGGTATCTCTTCCAACTTCTCGGTTTTTTCTTCTTTAATTTCTTCCTCTTCCGCTGTTTCTTCTTTGAGCTCCGCTTCGATTCTTTCCTTTCTTTCGAGGAACTTTTCTAGTTCCTTCTTAACGTCAGCCAGAGAGACAGCCTCGTGTTCCATGTCCCCTATCGATCGAGCTTCTCGCGATCCTTTCATAGTGTCCTCTCGAATTTCTGGTAATTTTCCTTCCCCTTCTACTTGAACCGATTTTACTACCTTTTCTTCCAGCAACGTACCGTCTTTTTGTACTTTATAAATAATAGTAGTTTGTTCAGTTATCACCGTCCTTGCATTCGATCTTTCTTTAATTATTTCCCTCTTCTTTATCTCTTCCGGTAATTCAGGTTTGATTGATTGTACTATTTTAATCGAATCGCGTATCTCTTTTGATTTCTCTTCCGGTATTTCCACTTCTGCTTCTAGTACCATTTTAACGGAATCTTGTATCTCTTTGGGCTTCTCTTCCGATATTTTAGCTTTTACTTCTTCTACTATTTTAATGGAATCCTGTATCTCTTTCGGTTTTTCTTCTAGTATCTTGGTTTCTATTTCTTGTATCGTTTTTGTTGTATCTTGTATCTCTTTTGGTTTTTCTTCCAGGATTACGGTTTTTACTTCTTCGACAGTTTTAATAACTTCTTTTGTTACTTTTTGTTTTTCTTCCGGAATCGCAGCTTTTACTTCTTCTACTATTTTAACGGTTTCTTCTATGACTTTTGGTTTTTCTTCCGAGACTACAGCTTTCACTTCTTCTACTGTTTTAATGACTTCTTCTGTCACCTTTGGTTTTTCTTCCGGAACTGCAGCTTTTACTTCTTCTACTACCTTAATGGATTCTTTTGTTACTTTTGGTTTTTCTTCCGGAACTGCAGCTTTTACTTCTTCTACTACCTTAATGGATTCTTTTGTTACTTTTGGTTTTTCTTCCGGAACTGCAGCTTTTACTTCTTCTACTACCTTAATGGATTCTTCTGTTACTTTTGGTTTTTCTTCCGTGACCACAGCTTTTACTTCTTCTACTACTTTAACGTGTTCTGCAGTCACCTTTGGTTTTTCTTCCGAAATTGCAGCTTTTACTTCTTCTACTACCTTAATAGTTTCTTCTGTTACTTTTGGTTCTTCTTTCGTCACTTCGGTTTTTATTTCTTGTATTACTTTCGGTTGTTCTTCTATCACTTCAATCTTTTCTTCTTTTACGATTTTACTAACATCTTCTACCACCTTTGGTGTTTCTTCTATCACCTCGGCTTTTTCCTCTTTTACAATTCTACTCGTATCTTCTATCACTTTTGCCTTCTCTTCTGGTACTTCAATCTTTTCTTCCTTTTTGATTTTGCTCAAATCTTCTATCACCTTTACTTTTTCTTCTGATACTTCAATTTTTGTTTCTTTCACTATTTTACTTGAATCTGGCATCTCTTTTGTTTTTACTTCCAATACTTCTACTTTTTGTGCCACTTTACTCAAGTCTTGTATTTCTTTCGGCTTTTCTTCCAGTACTTCTACTTTTTGTACTATCTTACTCGAATCTTCTATCACTTTCCCTTTTTCTTCGGATACTTTGATTTTTTCTTCTTTCAACATTTTACTCGCATCTTCTATCACTTTTGCTTTTTCTTCTACAACTTCAGTTTTTACTTCTTTTACCATTTTACTCAAATCTACTACTTCTTTCGGTTTTTCTTCCACGACTACAGTTGTTACTTCTTTTACTATTCTACTTGAATCTTCTACCTTCGGTTTTTCTTCCACTACAACAGTTCTTACTTCTGTTACTACTTTACTCAAATCTTCTACCTTCGGTTTTTCTTCCACTATTACAGTTCTCACTTCTGTTACTACCTTACTCAATTCTTCTACCACTTTCGGCTTTTCTTCCACTACTACAGTCTTTACTTCTGTCACTACTTTACTCAATTCTTCTACCTTCGGTTTCTCTTCCACTACAACAGTTCTTACTTCTTTTACTACTTTACTCAAATCTTCCACCACTTTCGGTTTTTCTTCTATAACACCTTTTCTCGTTTCTTCATCCGTTACTCGAGATTCTTCAATCTTTTCTTCTTTTCGTTGCTCTAATTCCCCTGCTTTCACACTTTCTTTCGTTGCTTCTCTTACCTCCATTTTCTCTTTCACAAACTCTTCACTCTTTTCAACACGTTCTTCCCTTACACTTATTTCCGTAACAGGTTTCTGCTCTTTCCGTTTATCCGGTGATCGATCTTTCTTCGATATTTCCGGTTCGTCCATTTTCTCCGTCGCCGCTTCAAACTCCGTTCTTATCTCTTCTTCTTTAGAAACCTCTTCCGTCTTCTCCACCCGTTTCGATTCGATGGTATACTTCTCTTTGTCCATCTTCTCCTTATCGCTCACTTTAGGCTTCGTCAGTTTCTCTTTTTCAGACTTCATCGTGTCTTGCGTCTTGGCAGGGACTTTCGTCGTTTCTTTCTGTATCTGTTCCTCGAAATATTGCGCCTTTTCAGCGACCGAACATTCGGAGATGTCCGGCACGTTTAAATCCTCCATCGTTTCGGAAGTTTCGACCCGTTGCTCCATTTCCGCCATGTCTTCCGTGACGCCACTGTGCGCGTACTCGGTTTCGCTTTCGTTGATCGTCAACTGCGACGATCTCGACACTTCTGATTCCGATCGCTGGTAACTTTCCCGCTTTCTCGATATGTCCTCCCAGAACTTCCTCTTCTCGAAATACGTTTGCCTCTCGACACTCGGCGACAAATCCTGCTCTTGGCCGACTACTTTACTGGGATAACTAGCATCTACGGATTCTAGGAAACAAGCCGCTTTTTGCGCAAGGGATTCGTGGATAGTGACAGCATCTAGAACAACCAAGAATCATGATCGCATTACTTTTTATTCAACTATTACACGTTATAGGTAAAATACATTCTCTCTCTCTATGTACGTGTATATATCTTATATGTGTATTTATAATTGTTATATAACTGGTAACTTCATAGGATTTCAACGATCAAACTTTTGCAAGCAACACCGCGTGGAACGCAATTTATAGATTCTTTTTCACTTGCCGAGATATTAACGGTAAGATAAACTTTGATACAACACGTAACTTTTGACTAAAAACGCTCTCAAAAAATAACGTTTAAATATAGATTTCTAACGTGTAACATGCGTATATATGATATATGTATATAGATATTGTGTGTGTATACATATATATATAAGTAACTTTAAATCTTTGGTAAAATTATAATTTTCACTTCTTTCTTTGTCTCTCCTCTATCTCTTTATTAATATCCGATATTCCTCGAGACTTAAAATTAATATCCAATACGGTTGCGTATGATTAGGTTGAGGACGGCAGTTCTGTCTGCAAGTATAAGTATAGACAATTGAGTTAATACCAAGCGTCAATCATGCTGGAACGATTTACGCTCAAATATCGATTATTTCGATATTGTGAAACTTTTGATAAACATTTAAACAGGGCAGGATTAAAACATTTTATATTTTACAAATTTTTTGCAATTTCTAAATATTATAAACTTGAGACTTTTTAAGAATTTGAAGTCTTGAGAGGTTCTACAATTTTGTAACTTTGAAACTTCTAAATTTTGAGATGTTGGACGTTGGGACTACAGATTCTGGGAACTCTTTGGAAACTTGGAGAAAAGGACAGGAATATTTTAACTTTGGTACTTCTAAGTTTTTATGACCTTCCATTAATTCCCTAAGCATTTTCCTCAATGTTTAATCCAGCCCTGGACATAAACTCGAACATAATTAATCTTGAAGATGATATGAGATATATCTGTAACTCCGTCATCCTATCAACAATACAACGTAACAATTATCCACTATCCAGTATACACTTGAATCAAAAGTTAACGATCATCTTATACCTAATATACCTAACAGATTTGTACGTTCCATTAAAAACAGTACTTCTAAAATATTTCTTACCATTGAAACGTTGTACACGATCGAATAAATTTTATTCGATCGGATCAACGTCTTCGATATCGGTATGACAATCGCTAATCGCGTCGTCGCTAGTATCTTTGACATTTAACAAGTTGCTCATTTTATCAACGTTTTTCATGACAACTTGAGAGCCTGCGAGTACGTCTAAGTCCTCGAATACTTCTCTGCGACTACAACAAGCTTCCTGGGTGTCTTCGTCGTCGGATACCTCCATGTCTTCTTCATCGGTGTTGAACGCGATAACGATATCCGGCATGGCGCAACGAGCTTCGTTTCGCGAAACGTCGTCTCTGTACATTTTATTCCGAACTTCCACAGAAAATGGCCCGTCGCCTTCTTTGGTCGTTATAGTCTCACTATATTCGTAAAATATGTCGAGACTCGGTTTCACGTAGATCGTCGAGGCAACTTCTTCGTCGGCCTCGACTTCTTCCAAGTCGGTTTCGCCCTGACACGGACTTTCCGGAACCTTTAAATCGTTTTGACTCTCCTTCTGCTCGTTTTCCGGTTCGCTCGGATAAATTTCATCGATATCCGTCAGATTATCGATGAAACTATTCCGCCGTGAACGTTCTTTACCTTCGGTCGATAAATGGTTTCCGCTTTCTTCCGCTTCTTCGCTGTCCAAGGTCACCGATATCGTGGGTCCTTGTAGATCCTCCGTCGCATGATTCGTTGGCCGAGGTTGATAAGTGATCGTCGTTAATTCTCCCTCGGAATCGGTGTCGGAGAAATGCAAGGACGCGTTATTGATCATGGCATTCAACCTCCTGCGGGTGGACCTCAATTTACGCTTCACTTTCACGGTTTCCTTCGTTTTCGATGGACTTAAATTCTCGTCTTGATTTGACGTTGATGTTCTCCCTTTTTGCGACTCCTCTACTTCTCTGTTATCTTTCTCTGCATCCGATACGCGATCGTCTAAAGATTCGTTCTCTTCTCGCTTGTCACTCGATTCTTCCATAATGATGCTTTGTTTCGCTGACGGCCCTTCCTTCCTCGTTTATGATTTAGCGTGCCGATTTTAACCATAAATTACTAAACAACATAAAAAAACCTGCAACTGAAAATGGTAAAGAAAAATGGAAATTAACGTTTAAAACGGAAGAAAAATGTGTAAATGAAATGGAAAGAAAATAATAGTAACTCGATCGAAATGAAATAAACTCACGTTTACGAAATCATGGTAAGACCAACTCAAAAGAAGATAGCTTTCGAAAGCGACGTCGCTGACGGCGGTTACGATCAAACTAAACGAGGCCGTCACCGTTACTTCCAACGTTTGTTGATACCATTATGCGTAATCGAATTAAAGAAGTCTTACTGAACGTCTCGGCCGTAAGCGGATTAACTTTTTTTTTCTCTTCTTAAATGAAAACAGAACCATACTACCAGGTACAAAATTCAACTATTTCGGAGATCACTTTTTTTTAAACGCATCAATCGTCGTCGAGTTATTTCCATAATCGTCCATTATATTGTGCCATCATACGATTACGTTTACTAAAATAACAAGCATTTTACCACTTAATACCTGTACATTCAAACCTTTTCTGCACCTTGTATCGCAATTTAAACGTAGTCGAATCTGTGGCTATAAAGCGCAACAATATGTCATATTTATCAAAAAATTTGTATTTCTATCTTGACTGAAATGTAGAACACAGCATTTGTATTTTTGGAAGTATGTTGAAGCAATTTTTTAAATACCAAAATTTTCATGATATTGTTATTAACTGATTAGGAATAATTTAGTTGCAATGGAAGTAACGCTGTACATTTTACTTAATATACAGGATGAGTGTAATACATGATTTCAATTATTTGCTATATACTTTACACAACAGCAATACTTAAAATTTCAGACATTGAATGGCAATATCTTTAAAAGCACATGGCTGTTTCGCCTGATAGCCACAGAAACAAGCGTTATCGCGATTGTGTTCGTATAAAATTACGATTAAATCGTCAAAGCTTACACGTATATTCTAAAAGACTAGAAAAATCATCGCGTTACAAAAATCGTTACTTCGCTACTTAGTTAGCATCTATTCGACGGATGAAAATGAGTGAAAACGAACGTCATACCTGTTCGTTCTTTTTCCAAAGTGTCGGTAATAAATTTCTTTTCCGAAGGGGAGGTTTCCTTCGGCTCGTCGCTTTTCTCTTTTTGTTCCTTCTTGTATTTCGATTCGTAAGAATCCCATTTCTGGCTAATGATGTTCGAATCTTCGTAATCTGTAACGAGTAAAACAGAATTAGAACGCGTAAAGTACGTGTTACGTATTTTAAGAATAACCGAATTTTACCTTTCGTGGTTTTCTGAATTTCAAGCTTAGTCGTAATTTCTGGAAGAACGATGTTTAGGACGCAAATTGGTTGCTGGGGCGGTTCCCCTTTGGCAACTTTTGGCTCTTTCATGAACAGCATCCTTGCGACAGGATCCGACAACGGATCCTTCACTTTTACGTGAAAAGATAAACGATTCTGGCGGAAGGCTTTGAAGGTAAACTTTAACTGCACGCCCGATTTGGTTACGGGTACCAAATTTCCGCTGAACTCGATGTAAAGATCCTTCCCATCGAGTACCTATGAATAATACGTTCACATATTCCAAAAATTCCAATTCAATATTCAAGCATCATCGTATCGCTTAATTTCGAAAACTTGAACAATATTTACTTCAACATCACGGCTTTTTACGATCTCAACAAACTCCTCTTGCTTCTCCAACGTGTGAATTCCTTCCTTTCCGTCGGTCATGCATAATATTCTTAACGTAGCTTCAAGGATGTCCATTCGTTTTGAATAGATCACGAAGCTGCGTAACAAAATCAATTCTTTTTATCTGTCAAAAACTAGCAATATTATAAAAACATTACGTACTTCGTAACGTATGGTACAAATAACGATTCTTCATATAATTCTGTAGCCATTTTTGGAACTGCGCTTATATTTTGGCAGTCCATTAACCAAAATCGAGCAGAGACGGTCGTGGTAAAAGATACTCTATCGTTCATGAATGTTAACGGGGTTGATCCAGTAACGTCCTCCCATTGTGATTCACTGGTTCCACCTGTATTGAGAACATAAGCATAGTAAAACATAGTTAATAAATTATAAAAACGATTATCGTAAATAAAATTTGTAGATGTAATTCACCTGCGATGCTGCACAAGAGACGTAACGTTGGCGTTTCGCCGCCATATTGATTAATCATTCCTTTATTCGCAGCTTGCGGTACCGGTATCGTCAACGTGATCGGTTTATGGAATTTTCGTCTTCTGGGTTCGATCGTTATCACTGGAGAAACGGCCACGCAATTGCCCAGCAATTTTGCCGTAAGTTCAGCAGGAATTACATGTGCCTACGGTAAACGAAACAGTTACATTTTTGTTAAAAGGCCGTATGCGATTTAACAGATACTTGCCTGTAATCCAACTTTAATCTTCTTCGTTAGTGCTCCCGGTGGGAAAACTGCTTGAACATGATTAGCTACGCTGGATATTAAAATTCCACCTTCGGAACCGATTACGTGGACTTCTTGCTTTATTCTTGTTACTATTGCAAAGTACTGAGGAAAGTCCGTGGTTATTATGCGTGTAATCCTACCGGAATGAGTAGCACTCATTTGAGGATCTGTAAAATTGAGCTTTCTTAAAATATTGAAATAATATCAAAGTCATTCAAAAGTGGAGTAACGTTACCAAATATGATACCTCATTTCTACAAATATTTACAGCAATTGCTATTAAAATGGCATTGTTTACTTGAGACTACTTGATACTCTATTTTTATAATAAATAATAATGATGCCAATATTTCTGTCGAGTCCCTGATATTCAATGGAGTCTCACATTGGATATAATTACAAATCCATTTAGTAATATTAATGAAGAAAATTATCATAAAAATTGCTCGAATACCATATGGTGTGTTCAACAGTGTGTCGTCATTGTCGACCGAGTTGTCATGTTCTTTCCACGTTTCTCCGTTCTCGCTCCTAAGAATAATAATCTCCCTTTCTTTGCCTCGAATGGACGCAAAATGTGGTATATCGATCAAAACAGGCCTAGAATTCAATTTATCTTATTAGTGATCGTTTAATGAACAAATAAGGTGTAATTTAAGAAGTTAATTCGTTGCAATGAAATTAATTTAAAAATTATGGTAGATTACAAAAATGTTTAATCACCCTAGGAATGTTGCACCAATTGGTCCCATCTCTATGATACGAGTCGCCAGAGCCTCCCCCTCCATTAAAGGAGGAGGATTTGCAACTTTACTAGGTTTTATTAATCTACAGGTAACTCGAATCGGCATAGTAGCTCTCCGTGGCGGGACAATAATACGTACACCGCTGTGTCTACATCCCTTCATAGCACCTCCGCGTGCATCCACCAGAAAGCTTACCAAAAATCTAAAAATTCAACGTGTTGTATTTTTAGTCACAACGAAACGTACAATTTTCAACTATACTTTACATTCGCACGAACAAATACGTAATCGAACAGTTAATCCGTATAGTGTTTGTCGAATTGCGATAATGAAATTTACTTACGATCTGAAATGCAATCGGCTAGAAACAGAAATTTGTCGATTAATAGAAATCATCGTGTAACAGTAAATAGTACTGATACGAAATGAAGGAATATCTCACGGAGATATTTATCTATCTCGTATCGCAAATGAATGATTACGTACCCCAAATTAATTCCGTCGGTATCAAAGTTTTCTGCTAGGCAATAATTATTGCTTTGTGTAAATTCTTTCTTTTCTTCTTTTGAAACTGATTAAAAAGGAGTTAAAGATTCGTGTAAAGACAACCGTAACGCTTGAAAGCGGATAAACAACTTACCTTGTCTGTGTATAGGATCGTCTCGGGTGACGTCGATAGGCAACGAATCATCCCTCAAGCTTTTCATTAAATCCGCCGTGAGATAACGATACGGTTGCTCGTTAATTAACGTATCTGAACCTGCAAGTGAATGATCTCGAATAAACTAAAATCTTTTAATTTGATTGATACAAGGTGTATCACAAAAAGTACTCTTTTTGGACACCCTGCCATAATTTGAACCTCGTTCAATTTGAACTTAATGAGTTATACCTCCTTCGTCGTCTGAATCGGACATAAAACTAGTTTCCTGCAAACTTTCGGGGGCGATAACTTTGTACTTCTCATCCCAATTTTTATTATCGGGCGTTAACGTGTCGTAAGATAATCCTTTCAGCACTTCCGTAACGGATATGTATCCCAATTTTTGAGCTATATTTAACGCGGTCAAACCGTCCTGAAACGATACCGATTATTAACATTTATGTTGATTAGATGCTTGAAATACATTTTAACAAGATTTACCTTAGTCTTAGCTTTATGCGAAGCATTTCCTTCTAATAAAGCGGTAACTACGTGAGCGTGGCCTTGCTGTGCAGCCTGATGAAGCGGAGTATAGTTCTGATTAGTCGTAACGTCGATATTAGCGTTGTGTTTTAAAAGAAATCGGATCATCGAAAGATTTCCAAAGTGCGCCGCGATGTGTATCGGTCGGTAACCAGTTTCGGTTTCGCTCTCCACGTTTGCGCCGTTTTTCACGAGAATGGATGCCACTTTAATAAAATCCTCTTGGGCGCACAGATGCAACGCGGACAGACCATTCTAAACAAGGAAGAAACCACTAATCTTGAAGACACCCAATCTATATTATAAAAGCGAAACATGTGTGTGTTATATCGACACTTATATGCCTAAATTCCTAGATACCTAGATCCCTACAGTCCCAAAAGCCTAGATCCCTTGATACTTATATTTTTACATCCTCTTATCAATATTTCTGTACATTTACAGCCACATACTTGGTTCTCTAGGTATATCTCTATGTTATAAGATATTTCTATCTCAAGATTCCCATATCTACAATGTCTAATCTTCAGATTTCTATATGTTTAGAGCTTCATATATTCAAATTTTTACATATGAATTCCTATGTCCCTAAATCCCTATATTCCAAATTTATTCTAGGATGCTCCAAGATCTCTGCCTCAAAATTCCTATATTCCAAGATGTACTCCAAGATCCCTATATACCAACATTTCAATTTCCCAAAATCTCTGTATGATCCCTAGATGTCTATATACCTATATTCTTATATTCCCATAACCAATCTATAGATCCTTGGTTCCCTAAATCTCTAGACCTATCCCTATACCCCCAAAATTTCTAAACCTTATCCCCAAATATGTCCTATGTCCTTAAAATCTCCACATCCAATATCATAAAAATCCTTATATTTTCAAAGCCTCTATATCCCCACTTTTTATAACAAAGAATTGGTACTTCAGTGTTTAATTACAAATAGCGTTACCTTTGACCTATGATTCGGATTAGCACCGTGTTCAATTAACAAATTCGTCATGTCATAATGTCCCTTCTGAGCGCTCAAATGTAATGGCGTAAAGCCAGCCTTAGATTCGGCGTTCGCGTTTGCTCCATTTTCCAAAAGCGTGGAAGCGATATCCATCTAGAAATGTATGAGACAATCATTAAATTTGAAATTTTCAGTCGTACTATTTTTATAGACTATGAATATTTCACCTGGTTTTTGCGAGCAGCAATGTGTAGCGGAGTATGTCCATTTTGAGAAGCGACGTGGGGTGATGCCCCTTTCTCTAATAAAAGATTTGCGACGTTCGGGTGGTCATAGTGACACGCCAAATGCAATGGTGTGATATCGTTCTGAAAATTCGTATATTTTTCCGCATTAAGTATCAATTGTATTGATCGTGTACTATATTACAATATGCAAATGAACACGATATCATGTAGCAATACAACAAATAAAGTCTCGTATAAAAAATGAATGCTCATTAGCTTTAGAAAAAGATTTAAATCTTAATTCCTTCTTGACGAAGATATTTTTTTTATAAAATCAGTTTTGTCGAAAAATATATCGTCCAGTTATGAATTAAAGTATGTACGAAACTTAAATAGAAGAAATAAATATAAGAAATGCGTAATGTATATCGTAAATTATACAAACCTTTCCCTGAGCATCTAATTTGCTATCTCTTTGTAAAAGTATCTTTGCCACGCTCATATTGCCATACTTAGCCGCGATATGTAAAGGGGTAAAACCATTTTTGGTGGTGGCCTTAAGAGACGCATTATTATCCACGAGAATAGTTGCTACCTGTATGTGAACAAATTAAACGCAAATCAAAATTTACGTTCTTAACGTTGTTCAATTTTTCATTTCTATATCATGAAATACATTATTTCTGTTCGGGTCATGGCAGTTCGATGACCGAGTATGACAAGTTTCAGGTTACTTCTTGTCGTCGGAATTGGGGTAATTTGAAAAACGAAATAGACTTTCAAATGTCTCGTGTATTTACGGTTTCGGTAGCTGTGTGCCTTGAATAGCGAATAAAAACATGAACAGGGGCGGATCAAGACCTTTAGTCCCTGAACACTTGGAAAGTTCTAATATTTTGAATTTTTTATGAATAGAGTTTTGGGATCTTGGGAATAAAAGTTCTGGAACTTTTAAGATTTGAAATTTTTCAACTTTCAGATTTTAGAATTTTGTAACTTTGAGATTTTAAATTATAATATTATTGAATTTTTTTAAATTGAAAGTTTAGGAAACCTTGAAATTTTAGAACTGGACCTTCCAAGTTTTTGTAAGATAGCCTATGATAAATTTGATAATAAATTTGCTACATTAATCATGAGTTCAATGGTTATTTTGTTTAATGGTTAATGCAGCACTGAGCGTAAGCCATGTTTAACCCCAACGCAACAATGTATTGATTTTGTTTAATTAAAAAATAATCATCTTACCTGTGGTAGATATTAAAAACGATCGAACGTGTATAAAATATTTGAAACATACGTGGATAATGCGAGCATAGTACAAAGCTACGGATAATGCAAGTAACATTACGCTGTAAAATAAAATTTGCAGAATAAATATTTATAAAAATAATAACATAAGGATCAGGTTTTAAGACTACTCTGTAAAGAAAATATGTTTAAACATGCTCTATTTTATACAATTATACATTTTCGAGATAAAAAAAGTCGCTGAAATCTCTTCGCTGTGTAGAAACATATTAATTAGTGCATACGTTAAAATATAAATATAAAATAGAAATAATGAGAAGCATACATGAGACGACGTTGAGAAAAGGTTGCATACAAAATAAATCGCTATGATAAAAAATTTTATTAAAATAAGTTACACGTAAATAACTTAACGTAAAATATGAAGTATAAAACAAAAGATCGATATAACAAGAGGCGAAACAAGAAAAGAAACGTAGGTGATAAAGGATAATACTAAATATACGTAACAACGAAAAATAACAAGTTTTACAAATATAGCATCTAAATAAGGTATTCGCGATAACTTGCCCAAAATAACTGTAATCTACTTTGCGTGCTGATATACTCCGCTATCTTTGCAATTTCTTTGTACATTACCTCCTCCTGACCTTCCTTGGCCGCGATATGCAACGCGGTATACATGTCTTTTGTGGTGGTATCGACGGCTGCACCGTGTTGCAAAAGTAACATAACGATGTCGATATTTCCTAATCTCGATGCAATATGCAGCGGTGTTTGTTGCTCCTAAAACAATAGAGCTATAACATTACACGGTCTGCAAGTTATGAAATGGTGAAAATAATAAATAACGGTGTGGTATGATACCCGTGTACAGTAGAGAGCATTTTAGGCTTCACCTAGGGAAAATGGCGATATAAGAAGAGCACCTACTCGTGCAGATTGCCAGATATAAATAATTTAAAAACATTTTCCAATTCTCTTCTTCTCTTCAAATATTCCAATTATCAAATTCCCATATTTTTTTAATGAAAGATTCTCAAATTATCCAAATTTACGAATACCCAAATTTTCAACTCCAATCACCAAACTCTCAAATTCTTAGATCTATTAATTCCAAAATTCCCAGTCTCCAACATAAAAATCTCCAAACTCCCAATTTACCGAAATTTGCAGATTAATTTCCAAATCCCCAAATTATCATATTTCAAAATTAAACTTTCCAATCCCTTAATTTGAATCTCTAAATTGTCAAACACTCAAATTTCCAAAGTATAAGGGAAAAAGGCTTCACCGGTGCAAACTAATAGAAGAACCTTTTTCCCCTACATCGCCATTTTCCCTAGGAAAAAGTCTACCGTGCTCCCTACTATACATCAACGAAAACAGAAACAAACATAACAATGTCGTTCGTGTCCGTTTGATCAAAAAAAAAGATTAAAAAAAAATAGTACTTTTAAAAAAAGATTCATTATTTTTCAAGCATGATTATTTACCCTTGCACGAGCATCAACTTTAGCTCCGTTTCGTAATAAAATTCGAATAATATCTGTCTGATTAGCTCTAGCTGCCAAATGCAGAGGTGTTTCGCCTCTAACAGTTGTCACATCAGGATTGGCTTCGTGTTGCAACAGAAATATCACGATGTTCATGCATCCCATAAAACTAGCAACATGTAACGGAGTCAGTCCAGACTGCAAAACATAATAGCTTTTTGGTAACCGAAAACAAAAGGCAGAAACTGTGTTTTTTTTTTTCTAAGAAAATGAATTTTATTTTGCGCGTTTTTCATCGATGACCAAAGAATCATTTTGAACACAAGTCGTTTCTGCTAACTCGACCCGTTTAATTACACGATAAACGAAAGGATAATCAATACATATATAAAAAAATGATCTATTTTATCAACTTACCTCGGTAGTAGATTTGATGGATGCTCCATGTTTTAATAACAGTTCGACAACTTTTATTCGATTCTTTTTACAAGCGATGTGCAAAGGCGTGAAGCCGTTTAAAGCGCGAGCGTTAGGGTCAGCTTTTCGATCGAGAAGCAATTTCGCTACTCTAACGTGGCCACAATGAGCGGCTACGTGAAGAGAAGTTAAATAATCGACTGTAACTTCATCTACAGGGGCTCGATGATATAAAAGTACTCTTGCCGCGTCTACATAGTCTCCTTGCGATGCCATGTGCAGTGGCGCGAGTCCATTCTGAAAAATCATACTTCTTCGTTATTAAAATGAATCCATTTAATTAGACTGACAAATAATGAACGTTGAATTCTGTACAATCAACAATTTACACCAATCAAAATCACACGCTAGAATAATTAGGTATAATTAATATAAAGTTGCTTACGTACTTTTGTTCGCGCGCTTATAGGCGCAGAATGTTCAAGAAGCGTGGTAATTACTTGTTCGTGGCCAGACCTTGCCGCGCAATGAAGAGGCGTTAAACCGTCCTTGGTTTTCGCGTCGATTTGAGCAGAATTTTCTAATAATACTTTAACCATATTGTTTTTGCCCCATTTTGCAGCTACGTGTAACGGGCTTATATTATGCTGACAAAAGAAACGATCAATGGTAACATTTATTTTTAACATTTGACGGGTTGATTACGTTAACGATAGTTCGTTCATACCTTTGCTAAATAATTGACATCGGCACCGCGTTTTATCAATAAACGTGCTATTTCTTCGTTCCCGTAGTGAGCAGCGATGTGCAAAGGTGTGAAGCCGCTCTTTGAGGTTACATCGGGTTTGTGATCATTCTAAAATAAATAAACCTTTGTTAAAACGCTTCATCAATACAAGCAAAAACAGCTGGTCGATTCGACTGCCGTTTACCTGTAAAAGTAGATCTGCAGCTTTACAGTCGTCCTTCTTAGCCGCTATGTGAAGCGCCGGCAGTCGAACTTTTCCTTTAGAATCATTTTCTAAAAGAACGCTGACTACTTTATCGTGTCCTTGTTGCATCGCCACGGCGAGCGGGGTAAAACCGTCCTAAAATATTACCTTTTTATTTTCTGTCACGATAACTTGACGATGCGATTCAGTCATTATAACAAACGCACAAGTAAATTTTCAAATTTGCAACTTTACAGAAGGTATTTTCCAATTTCCTAATTTCTAAATATACAAATTTTTCAGTATCCAAATTCTCAGGTTTCCAAAGCTTTACATTCTTAAATTACCTAATTTCCTAATACTCGAAGTTATAGAACTTGGATTAATTGTACAAATATAGATTTACAAGTTTCCAATTTAAAAACGTACAAGTTTGAAAATTTAAGAATTTATGAATTTGTAAATTTGGAAGTTTCATCGAAATCCACGAAGTAGCACATCAACAAGTTTACCCACGAGTCGCAATAAACATAAAATATTCAATAAATTGTACATAGGTGGTATCAAAGGATATACGCATATCGATCAATTTGAGACGTTCACCTCTGTCGCGAGACTCTGATTAGCCCCGTTGCTGAGCAATAATTTAACGACTTGATCGTGATTCTCTTGAGCAGCCATGTACAAGGGCGTGAAACCATTTTGCGATTGAATATTAACCGCTGCTCCATATTGTATAAGAATGCTAACTATTTCTGATTGGCCAGCTAAAAAAGATGAAAAATCTTACTCATTATGTTCGTACACATTTGATGTACAACGAGCACATAAATAGAAACATTTTGAAACGATGTTACTCTATCGCCGAATTTAAATTCACCTCGTTCAAAAGATAATTTCAACCATAGTTTAAGTAATTTATAATTTAATTTTGTAGTATTAAATCGTGTTTCTATTTATTTAACTTCGTAAAATATATACTAAATATATTTCTAAATTGATTATGTACAAAATATTTTCAGAATTGCAATACGTGTTTGAGGAATTTGACTCATCACGTTACATAAAATTTGTAAACAAAATTTCAGTCGAATCTTCAAAACTACTTGTACCTATTTATATGCACGCCACTGTACTATACGTAATTACGCACCCAACGAAGCTATGTGCAACGCGGTGTTTCCTTTCTTCGTGGCCGCATCGACTTTAGCACCCCTTTTTAATAGCTCTGTTACTATTTCGACGTGACCATCTTTCGACGCTAAATGCAAAGCGTTTAAACCGTTCTACACACAAAATTAATATAACATTAATCAACGAGCCGGTAACATTATCAATTGTTTCGACGCTTACCGAATTAGCTGTATTGATGTCTAGATCGGTATCGAGGAATTCGATCACTTTTTCGAGATTTCCAGATCGAGCAGCGCGAAGAAATGCCGTCGTATCGTCGACCTGAATAAAATACAAATATCCAGTAATTAATTATATATCTTTTATTTCATCATCAGAGGAAACAATTAATTAACTTAATGTGTTTCTAATTTTAAAAACATTTTGTACCGCCGATTATACCGATGTATATTATTTTAAAAAGTTATATTTTAATTCGTGTCAAAAGCTATTAAATTTGTAACAGTGCAATTACTACAATTGGTTTGTGACAGAATAATTATTGAAGTAATTGTATAACAATTACAGCGTCATAGGGTAAAATCCGTTTAACACCTTATAATTTATCCGCGACCTTCACCCTATTAATCGTTCTCAAACCCTACTCTGTAGAGTAGTATGTTTCTTGTTCTGCCTTATTATCAAATTATGAACGCGTTTCGTTACCAAGGGTAAAGTCATATACGCGGAAGAAGCAGCTGGTTCACGAACCGTCTGCTTTTAGTTTACGTATATGTTTCTTACAATCCCCCCCTTCCATGATTTCTTTTTACCGTTCCGATAATCGTAAAAAGTTCCGGTCGGCTAAGAATACTCGCTATAATAGCGAAATATCGTTTGAAAATGCAATACAGTCTACTCCGTTAATCAAAATGCGCCGCCTACGAGTTCACACCCTTCGATTAATAGAGATAGGAGAGAATAAAAAAATACCGGCAACGTTCTGACACTGCCTTTCGCGTAATATAGGTAGAACCGTACCTGGCTGGCATTATCCATAACCATCGTGCTTATTTAGAGGCTAGTCACCGTTTTCCTAATCTTTTCCACTCGTCCAGCAATTGCCGGACGCAAAGGTGTTTTCCTCGGCACACGTTAAATTACCATTCAGACGCTCCTGAGGTAACGCTAAAGACGTATACAGGAATATAGGAGCCGCCCCATATGCCAAACCAACGCGCAGAATCGAACAGCAACGATTACGGGAAAAACAGGGGTTGCGTTGCTGCCTTTCTCGACCCCCTTCTTATCTCTATCCTTGTTTTTCTTACACCTATCTGTACCGATATATCGTCCCCCGTCATTGTTCTGCGCACGCGCTCCATAAACGCGAGAATATGTTCTTTCTTTTCCGACCATATCCTTTCTCTTTCTCTAACGCAATATGTATATGTTCTAGACCTAGGAATATAGGGATGAAATGTAAGCTTGGATTGTGGACGAGGAGAACGAAGCTAATATAAGAGGGAGGGTTTAATTGTCGATGCCTATACTTGATTCGTTGCTTTACTGAGCATGTTCTGCGCCGCTAATTATGAAAAATTACAATTCAAGTTGTTACACACACTGTTTTAAGAGTTTAAAGATTCAAACATTTTAAAGACTTTCGACCTCGGCTTCTCTCCACAAAAATATATTCTACCCCTACGTTTCTACATCACCGCAATATCATATTTTATTAAGAAAATTATCATACACAAAGTACCAGCCGAACATTTGTTGCTGTTCACGTGCGCGAATAAAAAAATGATAGTTTTACATTGTTTCATGTCCAAATTACGTATCCTAAAAGAGTATCATACGTCCTTATTATGAAGACGCGGTAAAATTTGAATTTTTATCACGCATGCGCAAAGTTCAAACACGTACGAAAATATCCCACGAATGATTTATTCTTTTTCTTTTTAAATGGTATTGTATGCTACGAGGAAATTCTACTTGATGGGTTAAAGAGAATTGTAAAATTCAGTCGATAAATCATTATTTATTAATGTTACTACATTATATGAAATAATGTTATTGTGATAAAATGAGAAAAGCTTTGAAAAAATGTCAATGTAGTAGGCCAGAAATTAAAAATGGTATCGCTGACCGTTTTATGTTTTTTTATAGAAAAGAAAATTGATATCTGATCAGGTTGTATTCTATAAAAATCTTGAAAAAATCTTACATTTATCTTTTACATTGTTTTAAAAAATTCTCTGAATTCTATTTTCCTCACTGCTTATATAAAATATTTGTATCAATTGAAATTTTTTAAATTCGTTATTATTTATAAATTTTACTTGACAAATCTGCTTCATAATACGCTGGTCACACGAATTTTCTAAAAATAATTTTCAACTTCTTAAGCATTGGAGCACCGCCAATATTACAATATAAATATTAACGAGAATAATATTGGTTATTTAATACTTTTTTATAAATAACATAATAGGCAAAATTTTATTTAAGAACAATACACCCTCACTGTCATTTATCGTCGTAATTTTTATGTTATTTGTTTTAAAAGTAGAATATATTTTTTTAGCCCGATCTGCACTGTAAACAGGAAAGAAATTTTTTAAATATTTCGATTATATCGCAGCACGTAAACTTAAACGCAAATATGCAACGCGTTCTCTGCTAGATGTTATTTGCACACGTTTTTACCTGAAAACCAATGATCGGCAGAAACACTTCCTCTGTCGTCATTTCCAAATAATAAACTGTGTATTTCGTTTGACAGACTACGTGTACGTATGTTTTCTACACCCCATACTAAAAACGTAGGTCGGAAGATATTTATAGCATTCTGTTTTATTCTCCTGAACGCCTTTGTGGTGCATCCGCTTCAATGATTTGTATCTACATGCAAATATAATAATAAAATCGTA
This sequence comes from Megachile lagopoda, assembly GCA_036983795.1. NCBI lineage: Eukaryota > Metazoa > Arthropoda > Insecta > Hymenoptera > Megachilidae > Megachile > Megachile lagopoda. The sequence goes on along the minus strand of CM072797.1, from coordinate 5,675,986 downwards.
TTATCTTAATTTGACAAATTAATTCGTTACCTATTCGATTTTCAACTAATTTTTCAGACATAACTCGTGAAAATAAATTATGAACTTTCTATGTTTATAACATCGAAACCTGACTTATTATTTTAATTATATGTCGTCAATGGAATGAAATATATTATTATAAGGATCAAGGAACTCAATTCATTTACCATTATGATTCTCTTTCATAGCTTTAATCCTATTACAATTTCTTAAATATCATCAATAAATATTACAGGTTTTATCACAGCCTTTTTCCTTTTTTTACAATTCAACGGTATTTTACCGTTCGCTGCTTGCAAGTATTCTTGTACTATTTAATTCCACCAAAAGCTGATTGAAAAGCTTGGAGTCAAACTGGTTACATGATGCCACCATTTTGGAGGGATGTAAAGCATTTCTCCAGGTTTCAAATAACCTATCAAACCCTTAGCTTTACTAAACTCGGGCCATTTTTCATAATTTGGACTCAAAGGATCAACTTGCGCGGTGTTATTAAGCAATTTTGTATCATAAGGATATAAATTAGACGAATCATTTGGGTGATACAAAATGACTCTTTTATACCCAAATACCTAAAATATATCATGAATGTCAATATTTAATTCATATCATGCGTATTACGTGATGTTACACTTAAAGCAAGTATTAACTTCCATACTTGACATAACAGATTATGTTTTGGATCAAAATGTAAAGGTGAAACAGTCCCTGCAGGTCCAAACCAAGCATTTATGTCTGGTGTTTCCATGGAATCATTATCTGTAAAACTGCAATATTCTGGTACCATAAAATCTTCTTTTAATTCGGGAATCTAGAATTATTATCGTCCGTTAATCTTGTAAACTTTTGTTAATAACTTCAATAGACATAACAAAACATGTAAAAACTTATCAAACCTGATCAAAAAGTTGATGTTGAGCTAAATAACCAACTTTATCATTTTTTTTTAATATATGATTTTGTAAAAATTCTGAGAAAGTAAATAACTGTTGTGACCAATCTTCGTCCGTGTAACGTGATCCAATTTCGATAGGTACTATACGATTTCCAGCAATTTTAGATAAATAACTTAAATCTTGCCACCGATCTAAAGCTTTCCAATGTTTGATACAGCCTAAAATTACATAGCAGATACACTCTGCATATCTTACTGATATGTTTTATAAAGTGAGTGCTACCTGTTAATATTGCTGGAACTTCAGGCATAAACATAGTTTTATAGAATAATTCCATAGAGGGTTCATTGTATCGTGAAATTTCAGTAAATCCTGACAATTCAGTATTATGTAAATCTTTAGAATTTATAATTAATTTTTGATGATTCAATGTTTCGAATGATTCTACTGTAAAAATATCAAAATCGTAATGCAAAAACAAATTTATATATTATTTCTGATTTATACTACTTACTAGTTTCATTTAATTTTGAAGCAATGTTTGGTAATAAACTGGGAGCATTTGGAAATGGAGCTCCTAATAAAATACCTTTGTCAACTTGTTGAACAATATTTTTCAATAGCATTATGTTTTTTCTGGCTTCTCTGGGATTACTCTCATATTGGAATTCCAATACTACTGCCTATGTGATAATCAAGATAGATAGTGGTCAATATTTCTTCAAAATGATAGAATAATATACGATATCAGTTTATTACCTTCAAAATAACACATAATGAATAACAGTATCGATATTCTATTGGGACAGATTGCCAATAACCTGAATTTAATATTTCCCATGTTCTGTCCAAACAAGCTTCGATTAAAATTAATGAATTTTCTATCCATTTTATGGGTGGATTTCTTTGGTAAAAAAAAAAACAGTATTAAATTGTATTAATAAATAAATTTACATACAAAATTATTATATCATCAATCTTTCTCAACCTTTTTCTTATAAATAATACATATTTTTTACATAATATTAATGTATTAAATAATTCAGTCTGTACAAAATACTTTATATTTACATTTTACTTTCAGTGAAGTTTTTTAACTTGACTGTGACTGTTGATAAATGTATTTTCATTTCAATGGGTAAAGAATTCTGTATATTCTCCAATAATAAATCCCATGGAATTAATTTTGCGATGAATACATGATTACACATTTTCTAAAAATGTTACAGGTGTATAAGTAAAACAAAATAATTGAAATAAAAATTAAAATGATTTTATTCACAAATAAAATATTCTATCATTTTTGTTATTTGGTTCAGTTAAATATGGCCATTGTACGATTTGATAATCAACTATATAATACAAAATTTTCCCTGTTAATGATAATGTTTTGACTCTACAAAAGCTCTCGACATATATTATATTAGTTTGCATGATATAAAATACTTTAAACAGAAATGCTGTAATACATAAAGGTACACAAGTGCTTGGACCATTACACAGAAGTAATTCTGGTTGTTCTTTCCAAAGAAGTGGAATTGATTCCATTATCGCACAGATAGTAGTATAAACAGATGTATAATATGACTGATGAACTTCTCTACTTCTACGGATCTTAAATACTTTATAATCTATATTATTCTTTTCTAAGTCCTTAATTTTTTCCATGCTCATTATATCTGTATCAGCATGTACATATATTCTTGGGGAATAATTTTTAAAATTTAAATACTGAAGAATTCTTATCATTTCAGCTGTATGTCCACCAGACCCTAATATTATCATTGTTTTAGCAGGATTAGCACGAGCTACATTTTTCTGTTTTGTTTTATGCGTAAAAAATATCATGAAACATACTCTTGCAACAATTATAGAACAAATGAATATAAAAATATAAACAGGATACATTACATATGTTTTCTTGATGTTACCTGTAACAATTAAAATATAAATCAAGAAAATTGATTCATAAGAAAAAACTTTTGATCAATATAACAGTAACAATATTCAATTAAATAACTTATATAAAACTTTGACTGTTACAGAATACTAAGCATGGATTATTATAACAAATGATACCAAAATCAAAATTTACATTCATAGTTGATCAACTATAAAGTTTGTTTACAGTTACAAATTACCTTTTCTTTACAGTAATAGATTATTAACAGATTTTTATTCTCGTAATTATTCTATTTGTCACGTTATGTTGAACAAGAATAAATATGTAATAAATTATTTTTTCATAAATTTATTAACCCACTTCGTTACAAATTTAATAACGAAAACATAAACATTTATTGTATGTTGGGTTGCTGCGTATGAATGATTAGAAAGCACCATCTGTACTCAGTTCAATGAAAAACCATACTCAATTCGCGCAACTCGAGGGAAATATGACTTAATTTTATAACATGCGTGCGACAAAATTTGTTACAAAACAAATTCATTACAGATATAAGTAGAATTTTATAATTGATAATTAGTAAAAAAGCTGTTTGAATCGTTTCAAAATATGTAGATAAGGCAATAATTCGCAATGAATGTTTTATTCATTTATTTTGGTTTCACGTTGCACAGTTGACTTTCAAATCAGATCAGTTCATATTTCAATCCGTGTAACGGGCATATCTCGAACATTTTAAACTAATAGATATAAAAGTCTTAAAATAATGTGATTTTAATTCAATTCGATTAAAAGGGTTTCTATTTCATAAATAATATAATATACAAACCAATAACAGTTTATTATTCACTTTGTTTTGCCCACTTAAATAAGATTGTGAAACTTCTACAATCATTGTAATAAAAAGGATGGAGCAAAATTTATTGTCAACTTCTTTTAGTAAATAATATCGTATCAGGTAAAATTATACTATTAAATTCAGTATACTACTTTTTATAAAAATATATTTAATTGTTGAATAAATCAACAGATAGTTAACATTTGTGATAATTTACGAATGTTTTTTATTTATTGTTTCATGAATCTATATAGCAATGTTTATTTTAATATAAATAAAGTAGCTGCTTTTATTATATATCTATTTTTTTCTTTACAGTTACTGTGATTTGGAGAATATTTTCATAATACGTGAAAGGTTATGGAAGATTTACTTAAACAGTTGTGTCTTTCATTGACATAATATATCCTATAATATAAAATAGGAAATCAATGCTGAAGTACATAAGGAAACCATATGTGTTTTTATAAGCTTCCTTTAAGTGGATGACAAATTCTTAAAAAATGGATGCGAATAAAATAAAGCAGGAATCGAGTAGTGTTTCAAATGATATCGAGGAACATGAAAATTCTGATTCAATAGAGGTTACTATAAAATCTTATAAATTATATTTATTGCAAAAGAAAAAGTAAATGTATTAATTTTTCAATCAGGTTGACAATTCACGTACAGTTCTATTAAAAATAGCAACACTGTATGCTGAACGCCTTATGAATGATATTTGTCTCGTTGTTGATGGTATAGAATATCCTGCACATCGCCTTATACTGTGTGCTTCAAGTGATGTTTTCCAAGTAAGCAAATATATCCATAAACCAATTTGTTTGTTAAGTATGTGTTTCAAAACCTGATTAGAATTATATTATATAAATAATTATTTTCTATTAAAGTTATATTCAATATAAATTCATATACATTTAATATCAATATTTTAATATAGGTAATGTTAATGAGTCCTCAGTGGAGTGAATCACAAGAAAGTAGAGTAACACTTCAAGAAACACCACAATGTGTACCTATATTTAGTGAATTTTTGCGTTACTTTTATACTGGTCAAATAAGAATTAATTATGGAGTTGTTCTACCAATATTATCTTTGGCGGATAAGTATAATGTTAAAGATTTAATATCACTGTGTCTTGATTATATGCAAAATCATATCGCGTTAGCTGCCATACATGGTACTCTAGTATCATGGTTACAGTATACTTCAAACTGTGGTCATCATAATATTACTCAAGCATGTCAAAATTTTATCAAATGGAATTTGGAGTTGGTGGCTAAGACTGCAGATTTTGGAAATTTTGATTTGGATATTCTGGTATCATTATTACATCAAAGTAGTTTAGTAATAAAGGATGAAATGACATTATACAAGTGCCTAGAATCTTGGTTGGATCATCAGGCAAATCGTTTAAGAACTCAGTTGTCACCAGATGAATTAGAAGCTACTCTGAAACAATTGGTGATAGCTGTAATGTCTCCTGTAAGATTTCCAATGATGTCTCCTCGACAGTTAGCAGAATTACTTTTATCTCCTTTGACAAAAAAATATAAAGAATTTTTCGTAGAACGTATGTCGATAGGAATGTCATTTCATTCAGGCCAGTTAGATAGAGTTAGAGAAGTAAGTTTAAATGAAGAGGATGGCGCATTACTTTTTGAACCAAGACTATACACAGTGGACACTTGTAGTTCATTGCTTACAATCGAAAATTTTCATGGTCTGCCTTCTTATCACACCAGAACTCTTGTATTTTCGAGTCATTCGTGTTTAGCAGAGTATGCTGGTGATCGTGCGTGTGAATGGGTTGTTGATATATACCCAAAGGGTGTATGGTTTAAGAAGTTTTTTTTAATAGTATGGCAAGGAACAGTAGAAATGCCTGAACATGTGAAGCGATCGGTAAGATTATCGCTTACTTGTAAAGAACCTCCAGTAAATAGTGATGCTGATATGCGAGTGAAAATAGGTGTGTTAATTTATGGATTGCAAGATGGTGTTGAACATATTACAAGAGTGACTGAAATTATTCATAGATTTAGTAAAAAAGAACGTGTCCTCAATTTGGATGATCTTTTACCATTTGAAGAACTAAATCCACAACAGGGTTCTGTACAAGAATATACATCTCCATTTTTAGTAGGTTCAAATAAAGATATGCTCAAATTGCATATTGTTATATCACCGGCCAACTAGTTTATAGATCCTTTAAGCTGTATTAAACAAAGTTTTCAATTTTAAAACCTGTGTAAAAATGAAACGATTTGTGTAAAAAAGATTCAGACAACAAAGTATCTCTGTTAAATGTAACATGTACTTTTAGTGTTGTAAATATCTTAAAAGTTTCATTCATTTTCTTTCTCCAAATATGACATTTTAATATTAGGTTAAAATAAAATTTTGTATCTAGAATGTTACGTATGAAAGAGATCATATAATAAAATAACAGATTTAAATATGTTACAACTGTATTTATAGAATTGTGTATCTATTTTTAACATATCAATGAAGAAGAAAATAATATGGCTGTAATTCCCATACTCGCCACCAGAGGGATCATACTGAATATCTATATACGTCTGCTTTCTCGCAAGTCCTTATATATCTATCCATCACGAATCTGGGAATATAGGAATGAAGTAAATTTGGATTACAGACGAAGAGAGTGATTTCAGTATGAAAGAAGAGCTTCAATAGCTGATGTTCAAATAATTGGTTATTTTTTGCGCATGTTCTGTATCGGTAATTATAAAAAGCTAAAAAGTACTGAGTAATATAGGTTAATATCAAATAAATGATTACTTTTTATGCACATATATCATTTTAGAAATATTTAAACTTGAAAAGTTAAAAATAATATAGTAATACATTTTCAAGTTTAAAAATTATAAAATTTCAATTTAGAGTAGTATCAAATAATAACCAATCAAAATTGGGCATCAATTTGTCTCGCCTCGTCTCGCAATGGCTGCCCCCATCAAGAATATGCTCTGTCTTGCTCTGTCTGTATATTTCAAAGTTCATGCGTTCATCATATACCTGTTCATTTGACAATATAAATATGTAAAGTACTACATATACAAAAAAATTGTCTAAAAACATTCTACACTTCGGTTTGCTCATATAAAATACATGTATAAAACAGATGTTCATGGTTTATGCATTTGAGTAATACTATATGAAACTAGTAACTGATCGCACATCTTATGTTACATTTTGGTTCGAAGACGTCTGATTTTATGAGCGCTCACGCCATTTTATTTATATGTGGTGGGGGGTAACAAAGTGTGCAACATTGCCTGTAGGATTCATAATTATCGAAAAATTGATCAAAACGACAGTTTTGTTTTTGCGATGTAGTTATAACGTAAATTATAATTACTCGTAAGGTAAATCATATACCAAAATTGGTATAGAGTTATTAATGCAAGCGTTGGACCTTCGTGTTGGTGGTAATAACTACAAGTTTTGCTCCAATTGTAACTCGAATAAAATGGATTATCGTCAAAAAGTAAGCGTAAACATATTATAGTAATTAGTAAATCAATATATTTATTGTACCGTTATTAATTTGATACATATTACCGATCTGAATGTTAATCATATGCAGGAATCAGTCACTAAATCGAAAATTTATTCTAATATTATTTCAAACTTGATGATGAACAAGTTTATTTACAATCACTTTTCTTATGCCATTGAATTGTACATAGAATCTTGTTGTATACATATCTTATTTGTTAGCAAAAGATTATTAAGGAAAATGCAAATAGGATGTATATAATTACCGTATACTATAATTTCCATAGAACATTAATGTTATAGTGGTATATATAATAATTTTTATATTTAAATGTGTTATGTTTAACAGTCGTTTACTATGATACAAGTATATGTAGCAATTGAAGATATTAAATACATTTTTTAATGAATTATAATCATTTCGAGTACCATTTATTTCAGATGATTATACCTTCACAGCAAAATGCAAAAAATGATGACGAAGATGATGAAGACTTGGAAGCGCTTAGATTAGCAGCTCTTCAATCATTGAGAACAAAAGATGCTGTACATAATAAAAAACAGTCCTTACCACAAGTACAGAAGATTGATGTAACACAATCATTTCATCCTTTGTATAAAGGTCAACGACCTTTAAGGAGAGGATATTTTCATAACCGAATGCAACAGCGACAAAATGGAGTAAGATCATTTCTTTAACACGTTCAGTACACATATGTGATGCTCTAAGGGCTACTTTAAGCTCAATGCCACATATTTGTAGCAGAGGTATTTGTTTTTCATATTGCTTTAATTGTCTATGATTCCTCTTTTCTTATTTATAGAATTTATATTATCAGAGTCCACGTAATCCAAATTTAATAGCAATAGTTCCTATGGATGAACATGTGGTACTTCAACAAGCTGATATAACTTGTCCAGTAGAAAAGACAGATACAAGTGTTGACTCTTACTCCACAGGTATGTATAATATAAAAATATTTTAGAACTGTAATGTTTATGATATTGGTTTGAAGTATTACATAAGAATAATATTTTTAGAAGTATCGAAATTTCACCGTTTCAAAGATAATGGAAGCGGTTCGGACGAAGAAGATAATAAAGAGCAAAAAAATACAAACACAAAAGAAGAAACAATTGAAAATGATGGTATTAAAAATGAAACATCATTCGCGATGACTGAAAATCAAGTAGAAATTGCAGAAAGTCAGAAAAAAGTTGAAGAAGATCAAGACGTCGTTAACGATGACGACGATGATATTCTTTTAATGGCTGATCTCGAAGAGGAGGACAGTTTAGAACGTTTGATGGATGAAATGGAAAGAGAGATGAACGTTGATAAACCGTCCGAAAAAAGAGAAAAGAAAAGTAGCAAGAAAGACGGTAAAGAATCGATAAAAAAGGATGACGTAGGGAGAAATACGAGTCAGAAGAATAGAACAGAAGACAGCAATATTCGAAAGGAGAGTTATGCTTCAGCTTCAACAGTATCAGTTTTGAAGAGTGAAAGGCGGTCTATATCGCCTCATATAAGTAATCGAATTCCACAGAAACGTAGGTCGTTGTCGCCCAGATCACGATCAAGGAAAAAATCACCTAGAAGATCCCCTAGAAGATCACCAGCTAGACAGTTAAAAAAGTCACAGCGAGAAATATCGAGATACAGATCACCTCGAAAATCACCGGTACGATATTCCCCACGTTCACGATCACCTAAACTTTCCTCGCGATCGAGATCACCACGATTATCTCCACGTCGATCTCCAAATAAATCCCCGATAAGAAGATCACCGATTAAAAAGTTGTCGCCAAGAGGAAGATCTCCAAGACTTTCACCGCATTCCAGATCTCCAAGACCGATACGTTCACCGAAAGCATCGTTAGCTAAGTCCCCGAGATTGACGCGATCACGTTCTCCAAAATTTTCACCACTCAGGTTATCCCCTCAATCGAGATCACCTTTAAGGACAAGATCTCCTAAATTATCTCCAAAACGAGCGTCGCCTCTTCGTAGGTTATCGCCTAAATCGAAATCACCTGGACTATCCCCTCGAAGGGGATCATTGCAATTACCATCGCCGAAAATATCGCCTCGAAGAATTTCACCGCGAACAAGGTCACCGAGATTATCACCACGTAGATCACCGTGGTCATCACCCAGAAATTCGCCTCGTCTTTCTCCCAGACGAAAGAGATCTCCAAGGTGGTCGCCCAAAGAATCGTGTCGAAAACATGGGCCACGATCGGTTACTCCGGACGCAACGAACAGTCCATCATACGCAAAAGAATCTTCACCACTACCTAAAGGCAGAATATCTCCAGAAGTAACTCGTATCAAATCGAAACAGAAGGAAGATAATTTCGAGAAAGTCACATTGGCAGAAAAAGAAACTACAGACGTGATCAGTGATCCTATACTGGAAGCTAGACGAAGAAAGTTTGAATGTACGAGGCCTATAGATCCTATAAATGCAAATAAAAAAATTAAATTAAGTAAAAAGGAGAATACAAGTAAAAAGGTGGAATTTCTAGAAGGGGCGGATTTTCAGTCGAGTAATGTTAGAAAAGTTGCGGAGGATTACGAGGTTCAAGAAACTGATTTGTGTTTAGATGATCAGTATGAATTTGAAGAATTTGAAGAGAGCATGGAAAATACTTCACCCGTTACTATTACGAGTTCAGTTAATTCGAATGTAGATGTGGAATCGCAGAAATCAGAGAAAGAAAAATCTTCAAAAAAGAAGAAGAAACGTGACAAGGAACTTTATCAAGTAGGAAAGTTAAAGAACGAACTTCCTCTTTCTGAACGAATTGGAAAAGATAAAAAGTGTAAAAAACGGAAGGACGTTGTCTCGGATGGACCTAGCGACGATATGGATGCTATTTTCGAAGATATAGCCGTAGAAGAAGAAAGTGATTTGCGAACTGAATTGAGTAGAAGAAGAGCAGAAAGACTAAATAGAACAGTGCCAATTCAGTCTGCAAGATTAGTGCAGTCTGCTTTTAAAGGAGTTGTCAATGAGTAAGTATGTATAATATTACATTTATTAGGGAAAAAGTCCTGCAGAATTCTCAGAAACAACTATCTATGATGTACATATTTTGCCAACGAATTATCATCATGTTATATTATACATAGTTTTATAACTGTACAAACTAGTGAACATAGAACAGTTAAGACCTAAAAAAGTAAACTTAATACATATTAAGAAAGATGAGGAGATTCTTAATATATAATATATTTACGTTTATACTTTCAAATGCAATCATAATTTGTTTTATTTTCAGAGTTGTCAAGAATAATGCAAAAGCAAATCAGAGACACTTAGTTAAAGCAGACGATAAAAGTAAGTAATATAAATATACATATTAGGCATTTATATTTCAGACTTATAATATTAACGATTTTGTATTTGTATTTGTATTTTTATTTAGCAGCTAATCAAAAAGAAGTCAGAAGGGTTACTGTTCTTCACCGGCCAATATCTGACTTACACGATTCCGAAGGTTTGTACATTTGTATTTAATCAATACAGTAATCGCAATATTTTGCTATATACGTTTTAATGAAATTATTTTGTAGCGAAACTTGTCGTTAAACGATAACAAGGTATTGGTAACGGTATTAATCTGTTAACTGTGGATGACGAATTAATTCATTACTCGAGTAAAAGGTATATAAAGTTTTACAGTGCATTTACTGAAAGATTTTTGCCTTTAATTGTCCTGCTTGTAATTAAAAGAATACTTTTTATTATTTTTTGTTGTTTACAGAAGTAATAAATACTTTTCTGTTTGTTTCTTTTTTATTATATATCTAAAAGAAAAATGATTGTGTTCTGGTTGAACAGTGACACAGTTAACAGGTTAAAGAACATTACAACTTATAATGTTGCAATAAAAAAAAAAACATTTGTTTTTAATAACAAATTAAATTCAATCATAAATTGAAGATCTTTCTTTTAGACATTTAGGTTTCTATTTTAATGTTTATTTTGATACTTCATATTACAATGGTTTTTTTTCAACATATCTTATTTTGTATTTTTCCAAAATACGAAATTATTTATAACATCATTTAATTCGTTTTATTTTTTACAGATGAAAGTACTCTAGATTCAAAGATGCCTGTGCGATTTAGACTGGGTTTGAATAAACAAGTGCATGATACCAGGGAGTCGAAAGTTTCCCGAAAAGCATCTAAGAGACAGGGTCGCAAGGTAAAACACAAAGTCAATTTGACTCTAATAAATAGTGAACATATTTTATAGCGTAAAAATAATACTTTATCGAGTGTATATAATTCATATATTCAGTTTTTTTTAGAAACATAATGTTCACGCATAATTTGATATTATAACGTTTTAATTGCTTGGGACTGTAATTTACCAATATTTGTTTTGACAATTACATATATCTATGCCGGTTTAAATGTTAAAATCAACCATTGGTATCTTCAAGAATTAAAGATATTTAGAAGAAGTAGTGATATAAATAAATTTTATGTTTAACGCTTTTTCAGTATACAATTTTTTAGTAGAAATTAGAAATGAATCAATATAAAATTTATAATATCAACGCTTTATCGTTTGAGTATACCAATTAAGAATATAATTATTATCTACCAATAACATCACATAATATTTTAAAGGAACTAACTAATGTTTATTAAGAATATTATGTAACATTTCAAATATATCAATTTTTGTTTATTTTTTTAATTTATTATAAATTCTTACGAAAGTTGTTAACGCAACTTGTTAATTTGACCGATTACTAGAATATTTAAGATATTTTTGTTAGATTTATGATGTGGATACGCACAAATAATAGCTTTGAATAGCATTTATAAGATAATTTTAAAAAACAAAGCCTTTCTAACAGTTTTGGTTTTGAAATGTGTCTTTTTATTTGTAATATGAATTACAAAAATGAATAATACAAAAGTTAATTTGTATTTAAAAAGAAGGTTGATTTTGAAATCTACTCAATGACTCCAATTATGTTACAATCATTATCATAACATTATGATAAGTTAAAAGTAACACGTTCGATGTTTATCGTGTTTCTTTCCTATTATTGAAAGATAATCGAGTGAAAATCTTCCAAACTTTTCATCTAAAATTATTAAAACGTTAGTCTAAATTTTTTATTTATATGTATATGTACATTAGAAAATGGTTTGAGTTTAATGAAAGATTATTTCATTATTTTTTCGTCCTTGTAGCGATCCGTAAGCTTAATCAAATTTAAACGGTTTCAGTTTTGTTGCATAAATTAAACCGAGTATAATTTTCGTTAGGGGGCGATAAATGTGATCTGGTCTTTTTTTTTTTTGTTTAGGAATAGAGTAAACGTGTGTTCTCCTGATTGCATATTTATACGAAGAGTGCATAGCTGTTCATCTTACCTCCTATTTTATTGTCAGCATAAGAAAATAAGATTCATTAATAGTTAATCGTATTAAAGATTGCACTCGCGTAGAAAAGGTATTCGTTTTCATTTGGAGTGTGACCTAACATAAAAGAAAAAAAAAAGATAACATTCTTCTAGAAGACAATATCAATATTTCAAAATACTTTATGTATGATTGTACGAGCTAATTATTTATTGTTAAGCTACAGTTATAGTAGATAGTAAATTACATGTGATTATATTAAATCAGTTGTTGTGTTGAAGTATTTGTAAATAACTTACATCGGTCGCTCATTTAATAAATAAGCATCATTGATAATCCCAAAGCCACCTTTTGTAAGCCTAAGTATATTCGGTACTATGAAAAGATTCTGTATAAATAAATTGACAAATTGTAAATATAATAATGTTAATAAGAGTGTGAAAAGTGAAGAATAAGTTGCCGTATCATGTAAATTGAGTTGACATTATTCAAATATTGAATATAGTATATAAAGTGATCTATATTGACAGAAGAGTGATTTTTATTGATATGTATATATATATATATATACATATATATTTTTTACTTTATGTAATTTGAAGGTAGCAAATACGAATCTGATTATTGAAAGATGCAGTGTAGTATAAAGTAGCTTCCCTCCATCTACTTATTATTTTATGTTTCAATTTAAAACATATAATGCAAGTTATGTTTTAGCAAATGTAAAGAAAATGTATCTGTGCACATATTTAAATTTTATATGTATGACGAAAATAGTATTATTATTAGTAATACAATTACTAGAATTATACGTGTTCACGAAATTAAATTTAATCAGTAAATTGCGAGAACGTTTTATTCTACTCTTTTATTATATAATTTCAAACGAGAGAATTTTATCCTTGTATTTTATAAAATATTCATTTATGTTTTTGGTGAATAGTTAATTATCACCATTTCTGCGTTTACTTTCTATTATCACGAGTAATAGATAAACCATGCATTGAAAGTAAATCACTCCCATGCGTTACCACTGTGCAGTAATTACTATGTTTGCAAATACAAAAATAAATTATTTCATACTTTATATTTCATGCATAAAATAAAATAACATACTTCATAGTATCTATGAAGGTGTAATTATTATTCTTAATCAAATAAAAAAAAATAATAAATTTATATCAACTGCTTTTGATAAAAGATTTAATATCAAAAACATTGAGAAATCTTAAAGAAAGTTTAAAGTATATCATTTTGATAAGTGTAGTTAAAGTATATCATTTTGATAAATGTAGAAAAAGCAATACTTGATGTTTTACACGAGTATTATGATTTATATTTAGTTTGATCATATCGTAACGATACACAATTAAGTATGCGTTAAAGAAGCAGCATAATATTTTGCATCGTGTCAAACTGTTTCCTTACATGCCGTTACACGGGTATTCAGACGTCAACTCCAAGAGTCGAGTAGCAGACACATAATTATTATAAAATAACTCAAAAGACTTGAAACCGTTGAATTTATCTATTGTACAAAATGTGATATATATCAAGGCTTGAATGGTCTTGTTAATAATAAGTACATCAGTTATTGTAGAATAACACAAATAGTTGTTAAAATTTCATTTCTATACAACGTATGTCATCATGAAATATGCCACACATTTTATAGTAACTAAAACTTTTTTGATATTTTTTTTTTCTGTTCACATTTCTAAGTTGTTTATTCTCAGCTTTATATGTGTAAATTATAGGCATTTTTAATATAACAAATAAAATTATTATTACAATAGAAGTATGATTTTCTCATAAGGAGTATTATAATTATTTCATGAATTTCACTTTTCGGTGTTATTCTATGATAAGACTGTGATTAATCTGTAATTTTAATTATCGCTATTATGATGTTTGGTTTATTTGCCTAATTTTTGTCATTGTAGTAAATACAGATGGAATCACATAATAAATATGACAAACAAAATCAAATAACAAAAGTAAAAGCCACGTACATCATAATATCTAGTGTTCCTTTGTATAATTGCATTTGTATTTAATATCAAGATAGGAAGTTTGTAACACAAAGAGTATAACTGTTTGAATATTTGGTACAAAAGATTTTCATCCATCTGAGATTTGCTATGCACGTTATTCTTATTATTGCGTATGACTGTACTATTTGTATGATCGTGTACTTGTACTTACATTTTTTTACAAAATAACACACAGGATTTAGATTGTTCAGATATAATAAAATACAAACACCAAGTATTAAATACGAAGCAAGTTCAGTGATAATTAAATCACTGAACATTTGAAATAAACTAAGACTCTTATTTCAGAAAAATAGAAAATAAAGTATTTTTATCTTAACTGTTTTGTCTTTCACTACCCTAACTTAAATCCAAAATACCTTTAAAGTAGTAAAATGTAGTATTTATCTTTTATTAAAACCCTAACTTAAAATTTGAGCGATCAAAATTTCGAATCAGACCCGCGCGGTTCAAATTAAAGGATCTAAGTTTTAATCAATTATAAATTTTGAAGAAATTTTACGTGTCAACTACTTGTATCGCTTTTTTTAAATAAAGCTGTGTTATAGAATTATTTATTAATCCTAATAAATACAATTCATTTAAAAACAGCCGACGAGTCAAGTTGTCCGCATCTACAAAATTACTTATCAAAAAAGAAGACTGTAATAATTACAATGGAAAATGCGACTTATAATATGAACTACTGGTTTATTTACGTGACAATATTAAGAAATTACAAAAGAAAGACGAAAATTTAATACATCGAACGATTTAAAAGTCTAAGACATGAGCGCAGACGCAAGTAGGATGCTCTAAAGGGGTAGTAGTGCGAAGTTTACTAGTAATCAATGACGCGACATAGTATACTTGAAACTACTTGAAGACCATTACCGTGGAACGCGTTGAATTTGCGCGAAGAAAATAATGTCGTACTCGATCGAACCGAATAATCGAATAATTCCAACTGTTTTAATTCTTTAATGGGTAACAATGACAACCATATATTTAATTTAATCGAAGAAGCAACTCATGTCGAGTAGCTGCAAGATACAAATTCATTTGGTGGCTGTTGCATTATTAGATTCTGTTAATAGGGCAGCCATAAAACATGTCAATCTAAAGGACTAGCGTAGCAGCGATGGGTGAAATGACCTTGTGATATAATTGTAGTAAAATTAAAATGACAGTCTATGTAGCTTGGAGTGAGCGTTTTTGTGCATCACAAACGATGGACACGTTAAATTTAGGGCGCATCGTAACTTCCGATGAAAAATGTAAAGAAGGTAAGTTGAGTTTACGATTCATAGCAATCATTGGACTCACTTATTTTCTATTTTGGCATTCGAAATACTTGCTATGTTAACAGAGTAATTTGTCAATGGTCAAACTAATCGTATTGGCTTTCTATCTAAGATGTTTAACTTGTTTGAACATATGAAAATTTTGTATCTTTTTCCTAGTACGCTGAAAACAAATCTTATAATGTGTTTCAAAGAACAAACTTAAATATGGGTAGCCAAGGAGTCGGGGATATTCCAACAATATTTCATCCCCAACAAATTCATGCTCCAAATATAATTCTTGGCGATGGTCAACAGAACCATGGTCCTCAAACCACAAGTGGTCAAGGTACTCGTGACAATTCTGGTAAGTATACACTCAACACGTTTTAATTCATTTGCAATAAATGATGTATTGGTCATTCACATACATGATGGATTAGTAGGTCAAAGGTATATCATTGTTTTATTCAATTCAATTTGGGACAAATATATATTGTAATATGAATACAAAAGGGATAATTAAAATTTCATTTTTAAAACAAATGCTAAAAACTGCATGTGGTAAAAAATTTGATTACTAATTCAATTCTTTTCTAGTCATCCTTGTGTTATTCATCATTCAGTTCTGATAATAATTAATACTACTCACATTATAATCTTTTTTTTGAAATATTTAGGCTGCGAACAGCAACAAGGGTGTAGTGTTAGTGGTAGCCGTGATTCCATGCCAAGTTGTCGTCCATTAGAAACAAGTGGAAGTGGAACTGGAGGTGGAGGAACAGTAGATAACCAAGGACACGGTATAGGTCAAATTCAAGTTCAATCCCATGTAACAGTACCACCAGTTACTTATCATCAAAGGCCTAATTCATTATCAGCATGTTATGCATCCTGTTGTGCGGAATCTGCCAAAAAGGTTGATTAACTTTAAATAATAGTGATTATGAGTTATCAGGACACAGGGTGTAGAAATAAAAGTGAAAGTTATCTTCCAATAATTGCAGATATATTTCGGAGTATGCGTTACGATATGCGTGACGGCAAGTTGGGTTGGTGCAACACACTGTATCAAATATTTATATTTTCACAAACACGAAACTCCTAATTATTCGTCGTTTTCTAATTCATCGATTACAGGACGTCATCAACATGTAAGTTCATTTGACGTTTAATTCAGTAAATTTGTTCGTAACAAATATCTATATTTATCCTTTCAAAAATGTTTTTAGACGGTTCCATATAACGCGCCATTTTTTACAACCTGGTTTTGTACAAATTGGGAGATCCTTTACTTCCCAGTTTATTTCGTTTGTCAATCCGTAAGGATAAAATGTAACGCTCCATCAGAAATAATCGCGGAGAGTTTGCGCGGTTTCCGCGATAAAGGATTTACTGGTGGTCGTTTTTTGATCAGATGTAGTCTTTTTTGTGGACTCTGGGTAGTTACTAATTACATGTATATTTATTCACTGAGGATATTACTAGCTACCGACGTAATGGCATTGTTCGCGACTAATGTCTCTTGCGTCTATTTATTATCCTGGGTTATTCTCCACGAACAATTCGTCGGCGTAAGGGTCAGTGATGCATTTTTATGTAATAATACTGCAAACAAATTTACACGAGGCAAGGTTGATAATAAAAATAAAAAATATATTACAGATAGTGGCGGTGATTTTATGTAATACTGGAATCGCACTGTTAGCATACATGGATGGCATAACCGGAAGTCCAACTTTAGGAGGAGTAGTTTTAGCAACATCCGCGGCAGCCGGTTCAGCGGTGTACAAGGTGAGGTTGTAATTAATCTTCGCAAAAAATTTGAAACGATTTTTTTCTATCTTTACCGTCACGCATTTCCTAATCACACGTGAACAAATATACAGTTCATTTCAACTGGCAATTAGCCATGTTATATTAGGAATGTAATGCAACTTTTATGTAGACCTTTTCGTTAAACATCAAATTTTAAGAGGAAAATTACATGTAGAACGCTAAAAATATAGTTGACTTTTGTGAATATATTACAAAGAAACTATTAAATAAATTACTATGGAAGTTTCAGTATTTCGTGTTTATAATAGTTCCTTCATTATAAATTCGCAAAAATCACGTTTATTTTCAGCGTTTTATATGTAAATCTCCACTTAAACCACTAAGGAAAAGCGAACGATCGATATAAAAGTAACCGATGCAATCTTAAAATAGGTGCTGTTTAAAAAAGTTATAGGAGAGACAACGTTCGGCCAAATGTCATTATTTTTTTCTCTTATCGGATTATGCAACGCAGCACTGTTATGGCCAATTTGTTTGGCCCTTTATTTTTCGGGAGCGGAAAGCGTACACTGGGGACGGTTACCATGGACGACATTGCTCTCAGCAAGTATTCTGCATTTAGGTCAGTATCCTTCACGGTTAACGCAAATATCATTGGAAGATCATATATTTGAAAATCATGAAATAAGCCTCGATCTGCGAATTTACCATATGTTGGCTCATCTCATGATTTGTGTCAAACGCGAAATAGCTGGACAACGGTTAAAGTTATACTTTTTTATCGTTGTTTGACAGTTGCAAACATGCTCGGTAACTTCAGCATCGCTCTAACGTATGATCTATTCATCACGTTGGGGTTGATCACGGCTGTACCCGTATCCGCTGGTATGCTAAACACGTATCGGAATAAATTCGAATGAATTCATAATTATCGCGAAACGGTACTTGATCGATGCCCTACATTTCTTGTTCTTTTTTCCTTTCTTCTGCTTGTTGTTTTTAGCATTGGACGTTCTTCTGTACGGAGCCCATTTCATGGGAATGAAACTGGCAGGAATGATCTTTATAGCGGTCGGCTTCTTTCTCGTCATGTTTCCGGATAATTGGCCAGATTACATTACCAGACTACTCCGGTATGCATTTTATACGTATTTCGTGTACATAATTTGATGGTACGTTCATCGATTCCAACTTAATTTTTCTCTTAGTCTTTAGTTCCGTAGCTATTCCAAGCGTCCCACGTTTGCTACCTTTTTATACACGATAACACATCCCGCGCATTTCTCGCGCAAAAAGAAATCAAAACTTTACATACGATATTGCGATCTACGGCTTCGTTTTGGAAAGATACGAACGATCGAAAGTTGGATGACCGAATTCCTGAGACGGGTTTTAATTCAAGATCATCGAACGTACAGTTGAGGGCAATGTACACTTGCTTTGGCTAAGGACGCGTGTACAAGATAGAGCCTTAGCTACTTATGTTTGCTGTTGGAAATTTAAAAATTTCGAAATTTACAAGTTTTAAAATTCCGAAGCGTTTTCACTGTTAAGTTTGAAATTTTATTAATTTTGAAAACTACATTTCTAAATTCCTAAGCCAAAGACTTAATCGTTCGTAACTCGAAAGGAAAAGCGTTTGATCGCGAAATCGTGAGGGAATTTTTGATTACTTTTGGTACGGAAAGTTTGCAATTTTTTACGGTGTACATAATTTTTAAGACACCTTGTACATACACACTCACACACACGCTTCTTTTCACTTTTGCAAGATTATTCGATCGTTGTTTCTCTCGTTTTGCACCGATATAATAGAGGCAGCGCGTAGTTTCACCGACGTAGGATATGCTTGACTTTTTAAACTTTTCTATAAACATCTTCGTATCTCTTACTTTTCTGCTTAGATTCCGTTAAAGCATTTCAATTTTATAAAAAAGAAAATATTTAAAGATAAGAAGGATCGGTGTAACGGCGTATATAATTATGTTATCGTCGTACATCGTATACCGTTCACAGCGATAACGCTTTTTTATGTCACGGCTACTTTGTCAACGATTTTAAAAACGGTTCCGAGTTTCATGTTGGAAATTGTGTTACATTATCCGTGTGAAGACCGATTACTCGTTTCTTGCGAGTACGTATTGTTCCAGAAAGAAGTTATAAAATCTCGATGGTAAAAGAAAACGAAAGTAAGCTTTCGATTCGTTTTGGCACGGAGAATCCGCGGTTTCTAGGTTCCCGACACTTTCGACGCACCATGTGTGTCATAACCTTACACGTGCATGCGCGTGTGCGTGTGCGTGCGTGTGTGTGCGTAGGTAAAATCGATAAAATGCGAGATCGATCAATTCGTTAACGAAAATCCTTTTACCTTAAGTTTTCTATAAAAACTTAGTAATCCAAAGACGAACGAAGGGCGCGATAGTTCGTTGAATCATTTCGTTGCGTAGAAAACGTTGGAAGCAAACCGTAGAGATTTTCTTTGCCGTTTAGAGGTATATGCGTGTTTCGTGAGTCGATTAAAATAAAAAGTGGCATTGATGTTATTTTACAGGATGCCTGGAATATGCAACAGGTTTAAAGTATAAGTAAATACTTGAATACTTTTCGTAGCTAAGAACACGATCGTCGCATAAGAAACGATATACAATTTGGCTCCACGTTTAAACGAAACGATGAACTCACGCGTAACCAGGTTTGAAGTCATTTATCCAGTCTTATTCGTGCAGCTTCTAGATAGACGTACAATTTGAAGATCAATGTACCTGTGTACCAGTTACGTTCAACTTGCTAATTGTTCGTTAAGCGCGGGAACGTATTTCCACGTTACGAAAGTATTTTTTTATGCCGATTTTATACGTCCGAGTAGCCAGTAAGGATTTCATTGAAACGCGTACACGTGCTCTTTTACATAGATTCGAAGGTCATCGTTGCGTTTTTAAACGGGACTATTCGAGTGGTCGATCGGTCTCAACGAAGCTACGATAATTGGTGAAATATAATTTTTTAACTTTTCGCGGAGTCTTTCGCTTCCCAACAATCAGGACGATACAGAAATATACTTTTCGCGATTCAAGGAAAAAAGTACAGTGGTTGTCAATTAGAATCGTACAGGAAAAACATTTTTGTATGTAAAATATTGTAAATACATGTGTAAGGTGTTGTATATATTATCAAAATTGATTTCACTTTATACGTGTATGTACAATATTTTATGGACAAAAATTGTTCTCTGCGTTGTACTGTACGATTTTTAGTGCCACTCACCGTACGTAGTCTTCGTTTTCTCTGTTAATGTTAAAAATTCATTCATTTATTTGGACGGCTTTCACTTGTTGAAAATAAGTGCGCGCGACATTGGCCAGTCGTGTGTTCGATGGTAAATCGTAATAAACTAATTAAACATATCGTCGAAACGAATCATCGTTTAATTTTCAAGTAAATTTGAAAGTTCACGTTAAGTACGTCACCCGACCCGATATTTAAGATGAATTTTCTGTAAGTAACAAATAAAAGATTTCAAAAGACGCACGATTTATATTTTGCCGTGTCAGTTTTATATGTGCGTGGATGTACGATAAATGTCCTACTTGATTCATTTTTACTTTTCTTCTTAATTCGATGCATTCGCTTTCTTTCATAGATCAAGAAGCATGATGTTTTTGCTTTTGTCGTATTACGATGTTACTTTTTGTTCAACTTTGAACACGTAGCATATTCGATAAAACTATTGCTTTCAACCAATAAAAAAAAGTTGCCCGTTAGTCGGCATTATACTAGTCCTGAAAAGCATAGCTTTTTGATAACGGACAGTTGTGTACTTCGAGATCGTTTGTTTGATTTTTCATGGATTCGAATTGCGATGATATTTCATCATCGTTCACCGAATCTTTAGTAACGTTCCCTTTCGTAGAATAACCCTCGTGATCGTAGTTACGCGATTTTAGTAACAACGTAGACGCACGTTTCGTAGTTTCATCGACAGTAACCGTTAGAAACGGTAGACGAATTGTTTTGCTTACAATTGGCGCGTAGTTTCGATTTCGATACGTCGCGTCGACGTTCCGCAGCCAACTTCGCGAGGTTACAGTGTGAGCGAAGTAACTTCCGGTTTTTCGAACCGCGAGACGTTCGCGCGTTTCGGTTCGTCATTACTCCTTCGCAATTCCTTCGAACGACGACGGTTAAAAAATCGAGGGAAGCCATAAACGGGTCGTGGCGAGATATCACGAAAATACTGATGAGAGGTATGGAATTAATATACGCAGTACCACGGACACCCAACAACGCAGGAGCACCGTTGTTAGAAGCCGTTGCCCGTCCATGCAACAACGCCAATATCGGCTACGAAGTTACGGCGTGTCGACGGCTCACGGTGACGGCCAAATGCTACTACCGATCAACAACAATAACAGCAACCAGACTAACAACAACCAATCAACCAACGACTCATCGATGATGACGGCCGCAAATCTCACGCATCGCCACATTAACTCGTCGCAACGGAACAACGCGACTTCCGAATCCCAACCTCGTCGCGTTCCTACTTCCTCGACCTCGACCCCGATCTCAAACTCGACCTCGACCTCGACAAACGCTCGTCAACGTTCCCACCTTCCTGGCCTTCAAAACCAATAACAAGGTACGACCGAATGTTAAACCACCCGCGAATCACGGTTCTACCATTGAGCTGCTGTTATCGATAAATGCCGACTATATTATCGATTATATCATCGATCAATGCTGCTAATGTTATCGATATCAGTAATATCGAAATGTCATCAGTAACGCGATATATCGATAATATCGATGTTGTGCGCAATTTTATCATTCAAATCTGATTATTCGTGTTTGACATCAGGTTAGGTTATATTTGAAACATAAACAAGAATAAATTGATTTGAATGATAAAACCTTACCTAATCTAACCTAACCTAATAACCTAGTCTAATTTATCAATCTAATGTATACTAATGTATCTTATCTAACCTATCACGAGTTTATCTTAACCAGCCAATCTAACCTGACAGAAGAACTGCTAACCTAACCTAACCCGATTTCATAATCGATTCTAATTTAATAGGTTAACCTGTAATTTGGATGATAAAACCTGACCTAACAGACAGATTTAAAATGGAAAAATTGCGCATTGTATATTATTGATATATCGTCAAAAATTGATAACATATCGATAATCGATAGCAGCATCAAACACTCAATAAACGGCGGGAAGCCATCTACGCGTCCACGCACTTAACACGCACACTCTTCACACACTTTTTCGCGAAATATTAATCATAAAAAGAAAAGATTCATCCCTTCGTTATTTCGTATTCAGCCATTAAGATTTTGGAAAATACGAATTCATGTTGGAAGATATTGCACTGCACTTGCATTATCCATTGACGGATAGTCCACTTCGACATTAAACTAATATTTCATTCGATAAATGAAAAATCGGTAAATACGTATAATTAAAATAAACGGTTTATGTAACGTTCGCGAGTGATCGTTAAGTTATTAAATAATGTTCCGTTATTTCACGCGACGCTGATTCACGCGTCGAATCGAAACTCGCCGTTTAGAATCCCGTAAGTAGGAGAACGAATTAAAATGGGCTTTTGCGATACGCGTAGGTACGCTAATTCCGAATTGCTAGTTTACGGTAGGTTTCGTTAGTCGATGCGATGTGCCTGCGCTAACGAATGACTGGAAATATTTTACCGTAGCTAGTTAGATAACTTTCTTCTTACTCTTATTCCTTTGTCATGTTCCTCGATATAGCAAACATTTTTTATATACATGATTATGGAATGTAGCATCGTGACCAGTGTCATGCTGCTCAACATTTTTACTCCACGCGATAGTTTTCCCTTTCCGATTCGATTTCGATGCCTCACTGCACCAAATATTGTATGTTCATCTTTAATGTTTTCTGTAAAAACGGGTTTAAAGATCCAACAGTAGTTTATATTATATCAAATATTTTTGCATTTGTATTTCTTATAATCATTTATAAATATCTAATCAAGATAACAAGAATAATAGGTTATAACAAGTGAATATATAATAATTGTGCACTGAGTTATTGATCTGTTCCTTTTGAACGTTCGTGCGATTTCTGAACTGTTCCGTAAAACGCATCGACGCGTATGGGAATAGTTGGCTGAAATCATCATCGTAGAAATTTTCGCCAGTCTTCGTGGATCGAGAAGTAGTATCAAATGTTTTTGTCCCTTTATTGTTAGAAAATTTCTACGACTCGTTAGATACTCGAAGAAGACGTTGCATGCGAGTTTAAGTATTGCTTGAGAACAGTTTAAGAACGTTTCGATTAAGCAAAGATCTAATTGCAGATGGAGCAGAAGACACGGACACGGTGTACCAGGAGGTACGCAACGCGATGTCATCGATTATCGCACCGGTTACATAAAATCTCATCTTCGTTCACCTTCCGGAAGAGTTCGGTGACTATATGCACCTTCGCACACTTGGTTATTTCCACCGAAAAGCTGGTCAAAATCGTTCCACGACTACAGTCGCGTGATCGCGCGATAATTGTTTCGTTTACGAGGTTAGGGTATCGATCGGGACGCCATTAATCCGATGATCAAGTCGATTTTTTTCACGAATATGTCCCAAAAGCGAATTGTAAAAGAGATGTTAAAAAACGGCCATCTTTGCATTTTATTACATTATTACCCTTACTAAAAGTCTTGTAGAACCCTCTCATGCATGACGACATATTGCAATGATGGTCGAATCTTTTTAACAACTTATATTTGTCAAGTTCATTACTTGTCAGTTTTTAAACTACCTAAAATGATTTCATGAAACGAAATGAGTAAGCGATTAATTCATGTTAAAAACAGTCTAATTTTCGCGGGGAAATTTGTGGAAAAAATGGACAGAGAGAGAAAGAGAGAAAAGTACAAAAAACAGTTCGAGACAAACTTTAAACGTTTCCAACAAATATTCCGTAGTAAAATAACATTTTCTAAACGTCGCGTTTCCTCTTCAAGTAAAATTTCACCGGTAGAGTAGTGTCGTTGGATTGGCGCGAAATTCCAAATTTCTTTTGTGCCGTACGAATTTCAACGACTCGATCATCTGATTCGAAAATCAATCTCACCTGTTAATTCATTCATTAGTCTTCGATCGCGGACAATAAATAACGTGGGGACAAATCGAAGACGAACAGTCGGGGATAACGCGCGAGATGATTCGGCGTCAATTATAAATAGAAAAAAGTTGTGGCAATTAGATAAGCGTTACGTATATTTGGAAATTTGAGTCAATTACTCGAGTCAACTGTTTACGTAAGCGCTGTTCTAGTGTTTTTTTTTTCACTTTGGCGATTATGCAGCACCTCATTATTTCTCATTACGTTTGCTTCGATATTTGTAAAGGTCCTCGCACCTACCTTTATTTCGTCGAAAAACAAGACAATCATTTTCGACGTTTTATCTTCTGCAAAGAAACGATACTTTGTTTTCAGTTCAAGGTTTTCTAGTCTCGGTATTGGTATACGATAGGTCAATAAGAATAATCTTCGAATATGTGACCTGTAACCTGTTAAGACAATCAGATATGTACCTATGTTTGCGTGCATGTGTGTATGTATGTATGTATATATGTGTGTATCTATTGGGTTGATGCATATGAAATTTCACATTTCAAAGATAGCCAACAATACAATTTGATGGCATAAAAGTACCATAAAATAATACTTGGGTCACGTCAATTTGAAACTTAACTCTTGTTGAAAATGACTGTACAAATTTTTCTTCAATGTTGTTGATATAAAATGCTGTTTATTGTAAAGTGTAATGGAATGATTTTGTGATAGCTAGCCAAGGAAGTTTACGCACTTATTTTCAGTAAACTTTCAGCTTCAAATTGATATATCATAAGTACTATTTTATGGTACTATATCAAATTTTGGATGCTTCAAAATCCGACATTTCAGATGCAATAATCTAAATACGTATGTATGTAATAGTAATAGATCAATTAGGCAGAATCTTTCTTCGAATAGTATATCTGTGCAGCATAAAACTATTATACTTCGTTGCGTAGCTTTTAAACGTTTATTTACGCAATCACGATGCTACTTTATCATCTTTCAAACACGATATTTCAACGTATTAATTGACTAAAAAACGAAGGAACAATATTGCTCGTCAAAGTGTTCTTATCAACGGAAAGTATCGCCGACTTTTAAGTTACGTTATGAAATAATTGGTAAATTCGCTCAATTAAATTATACGCGTTGGCACGCGTACAACTTACTAATATCATCGACTCGTAAAATGTAGATACGTTTCAACATTACAACCTCGTAAAAAGTTATCATTACTGACGATAAGCGAAATTAAAACGTGTAATGACTTTGCAGGATTGAATCTCTGAACATGTAAATAAATAGAAAATTAGAGATTACGCGTTAAAGACACGTATCCGTTAGAAATGAGGGATTACACGAATGTATATACTGTACCGATGTATTTAATAAAATCCATAGCGAATTTTACGCGTTTACAGAATCACTACTCCTAAAAGTGTATCATTACAGAGAATTTTCTCATTATATCTGAACTAAAAGATGCAGTAGGGTTTATTATTATATCAAAAATCTATTCGTGAAATCTAAACAAGGACACATTTGGTAGCAAAATCATGATTAATGGAACACATTTATTTTAGCAAATTATTATACAACGTTCGATTTTATAGCACAGTAAGTGTAATAAGTTACAGATTAATGTATCATTGATCGCAATGTACTTGATGTGCTTATGCCTTCTTTACTTGACGAATCGGGTGAATCGGATTACTTATGCCAGACAAATCTGGTGGATTTTTTACGCAATCTTTCATCGCATCCACAGCTTCCTTAACAATTTTCCATAATTCCGGTTGTTTCTGTTTGTAATTGTTATACCATTTCTCTACGTACGGCCAATCGGTCAATTTGAAATCTATCGCTTCTAGACCAAAAGTTGCAGCTATCAATGCCATGTCAGCGATAGTCACTGAATCTGTTAAATGAGGTATACAGATTTAAACATTACATACCAACTTAATTTAAAGTAAATTCGACAATGTTTCTGTTATTATTGTTTAATTCTACACAATAGTTAATTTATACTTACTCCCTGCAGCGTATTCCGTATTTCCACGTTGTAAGTACGTGTTGAAAACATCCAGCGATGTTTTCAGTTTCTTCAATCCCAAAGGAGTCCTCGGATAATCAAAATATATCGGAGCCACCTGTACATAAGTTTTCAAGTATGTTCATCCTTATGTTCTCTTTTAGCATTTCTAAATATTTTGTTCGTTTCACCGATTGAAATTTCCTGTGATTGTAACGAACGGAACGAACAGCGAAGCGAAAAGCATGCGGTGAAAGGCAATGTAAAACGAAACCGTACACACGTATGTGTATGTATATGCACATGTTTTGGTTTCTCAAAACCTGTTACAACTTCTTTTCTCCGAGACCACAGCAGATACTGATTTCATTCTTTTTTCAAATTGAACGGATTGATTGTTGGTATGTAATTTATTTTAGGTCAAAGAGGATCCTTCGCTCCTTTTTAAATAAAACACGTTTTATTTCAATTCTTTGGGGAATTCTATGTGAAAAAGTATTTAGGTGCAGTGTAAAAAATATTGACAGAGGCTTTTTAACACCTCCTCCATTATAATAAGTTCAGTGAATCACCTTGTAAAACAAGTTATTGCAAACCGCATTTCAAATCGAATACAACAGAGAAGTTAGTCAGATAGAGAATTTTATTTGCATAATTTATGCTGTTTGCAGTCGTTGTGATACGTACCGCATATTCTAATATATCACGATAATACGTCGTCAGGTTGAAACACAGGCGGTGATTGACTATTGCACGGGCCTTCGGGTCCTTCGGATACAATTTACCCGTTGTGTCGTACTTATCGCAAAGATACTGGATAATTGCAGTACTGATACAAACAAAAGAATAAACAGTGTTTCATATAACAATTAACATAGTTAAAACTATTATTGTCAAATTTAAATTTTTCGAGGATAATTTTTTTAAATATTTCAAAACTTTTTTCCTGTACATATATACTACACTACTTTATATAATTTTATAATTGCACAAAATTGTTTTTTTCAACAAATTACCTTTCTCCTATAGCAAGATCACCATCTACTAACACCGGTATCTCCTTCTGTGGATTCATCTGTAAATTATTATTAATTGTTTTAACATTTTCTTTGTACTTTAATTATTTTGTTAGAACAAATATACTTTTGCATATTCCTCCGTCATGTGATCACCCTTGGCAAAATCCACTTCGATCAATTCGTATTCAATATTCAAAGCTTTCAGTGCCTGACGACATGCGACAGACGGTGGACCGTCTAAAATACTGTAGAGCTTCATATTCGAGCCTGAAACGAACAAATTTTTCTTTAATCGCTTTGTTACAATAATTCTGAACGGTACCGTAACATGAATTTAGTCAAAGTGATACTTACGCGATAAGCAACGAGACTGTGTACTACTCGGTAACGAGTTCAAGTCGACACTGACTCTTCGTCAACCACATTAACTGAACTCCCTTTCGCTTTACTCGTGTCAAGGTTTTTATGCATTCTATCGCATCTTGATTACCGTTATCATAAAATTTGTTTTGTAGAAACAGTATATCAATAGAAACTACTACGTAACATTATCTTATTCTACTTTTTTCAACTCCTTTATAAATAATTAGTCATCGAAGTATTTGAACTTTTATTACATAAGAAAATTTTTTATGTTAAACTTAATTCTTGAAATTATTTTAACAGGAAAGAGGTTCTATAGACACAATAGTTTATTTATAAATAAACTTCAATGTATAATGCATTGTTTCAACGTATAATGTAGCCAGATTTTATGTAGAATTCTATAGCACATACTTAGAAGCGAAAAGGGTGAATATACAAGCCACTTGGCGCCCAAATTTAAATCGCATGGCGCCAAATTCAAATCACATGGCACCATATTTAAATTACATGGCGCCAAATACAAATTAAATGTTTTGAATAATAATTATCGTTCCTCTATCGATGGTAATAGTTATACAAATACATAAATAGCTTAACAATATTTATTTAGAAACATCTTCATTTATTTCTTAAAAATTGTTATTAATATTGTAAAAGAAAAGTGATATTTAGAAAAGGTGGCAAGGCGATGAGCGTACAGCAATAATTTTAAAGGCGAATTTTGTTGTGTAGGGCAGCTTTGCATGTCACAAAATTAATAAAAAGTCAATGAGAATAAACAAATTAGCAATCAACAAACAATAAAAAAAAATAAATATAAGAAGCAAGCTTGACCACGTTTTATTCCTAGATCTAGGGTTTTCGCAGTTCAAGGCGTGCTGCCACGTTTGGGGAGCTGCGTGAGGTTAAGTTAACCTAGTCAGCGGACATTTTTCGAGCATTTGTATTGTGTTCATGTTTCATCGTTCACCACGTGTTTAACAGAATGTACTAGTTTTTATTCGTTTTTGTGGACTGTTACATTCGTCGTAGCAAAATGTCAGTGCCCGATAAAATTTTAATGCGAAAGATCAAGAAGAGAGAAAAGAAGAAGCTCCAAGTATTACAAGAACGGGAACAACAAATGCACAATGGTAAATACAAACTTATATTATGATTATTTGTATCATATCTTATTTTTGTTTTTATGAATAGTGTAACTTTAATTTATAATTCATTTCATATGTTAATGACAGGTGAAACTGATGATTCAGAATACGTTGTGGAAAGTGGTGTAGAAAGTGCAAATGGAGTAAAAAGACATACAATTGAAGATGGAAATGATACTGTAAAAAGTAAGTTATGATAATGGATTTCTTAGTACAAGGTGTAATTACAGTTCAAAATAACACAAAACACAGTTTAGACTTAAGATATGATATGATATGTTTATAATATAATTATATTATATTATATTACAGAAAAGAAAAAGAAACTAAAGAGTGAAAAGGTACCAGAATCAGAAGATGAAGATGCTAATACTGGTATTGAATCCAATAACACAGGTACAAGTGAAAGTTCTGAAACTAAAGAACAGGACGATGATAGTGTAGCTGCAAATTGTAAGTATGATATCAAACTTTTATTGAATATCCTCAGTAATTGAGCAAGTACATCTATTTCATGGATATTATTTTGCAGTACCTGGTTCCACAATAGGTTTAGAAGTAACAAAAGATACAAGTTTTGAAACTCTAAAAGAATCCGTATGTGAAAATACCTTGAAAGCGATTGAAGATATGGGTTTTAAAAACATGACTGAAATACAAGCAAAATCTATTCCACCGCTTTTAGAAGGCAGAGACTTGGTTGGTGCTGCAAAAACTGGCTCTGGAAAAACTCTGGCATTTTTAATACCGGCTGTGGAATTAATTTACAAGTTGAAGTTCATGCCTCGGAACGGTACGTCGATTATATAATTGAGATGTTACCGATTTGAAGTGATAAATCTTGCAAAAATTTTAATCAATTGAAACTCTTAATTTGTAGGTACTGGCTGCATCATTATATCTCCAACGCGCGAATTGTCCATGCAAACGTTTGGAGTGTTAAAAGAATTGATGAAATATCATCACCACACATATGGTTTATTGATGGGTGGTGCTAGCAGACAGACAGAAGCTCAGAAACTTTCAAAGGGAATTAATATTGTTGTAGCTACGCCCGGTAGATTACTGGATCATTTGCAAAACACCGCAGATTTCTTATATAAAAATCTTCAGTGTCTCGTCATCGACGAAGCTGATCGTATCTTAGACATTGGTTTCGAAGAGGAACTCAAGCAAATTATTCATATTTTACCAAGTTAGTACAATGTTTCTTCCAAATCAACGGATGAAAGTAAGGTAAATTTACAACGTGACGATGTAACGATAATGCATTGCAGAAAAAAGACAAACGATGTTGTTCAGTGCAACGCAGACTAAGAAAACAGAGACGCTGACGGCTTTAGCTTTGAAAAAGGAACCGATTTACGTCGGTGTTGACGACCATCATGAGAAAGCAACAGTAGAAGGTTTAGAACAGGGTTACGTAGTTTGTCCCAGTGAGAAAAGATTCCTGCTTCTGTTTACCTTCTTGAAAAAGAATAGAAAGAAAAAAGTCATGGTTTTCTTCAGTTCTTGTATGTCGGTCAAATATCATCATGAACTTTTAAATTACATTGATCTACCGGTATTAAGTATACACGTACGATCATATGATATCTACATAAATACATACATGTATACACACTGGCGTACTTAGGATTTCT
Source organism: Megachile lagopoda (assembly GCA_036983795.1). NCBI lineage: Eukaryota > Metazoa > Arthropoda > Insecta > Hymenoptera > Megachilidae > Megachile > Megachile lagopoda. The sequence continues at coordinate 5,644,975 of CM072797.1, read as the reverse complement.
GTTTGAGGTGGTCAGTATTTTTGGGAGGTTAGGGTCATGTTGGTCCTATCTAGTTACGCCAGTGTGTTTACATATAGAAAATATTTACATATTTGTTAACGTTCAAAATATATGATTCGTTTTAATTAAATCGTAGGGAAAGCAAAAGCAGACAAAAAGAACAACGACGTTTTTCCAATTTTGTAACGCTTCTTCCGGAATACTTTTGTGTACCGATGTAGCTGCGCGTGGTCTCGATATACCAGCTGTTGACTGGATCGTACAATACGATCCACCGGATGATCCAAAGGTAAATTGCCATTGATTAATCCGAAGAGATATTTTTAACCTTTAATTACCGACGTGTGGTCTAAATTACATACAACCTATTTAAACGGTGTAACTAACTTGAATTATTATAAAATATAGCTAAATATAGCGGGTTCTGAGGTTTCACATCGGTTGTTATACCCTAACATTGTTAAAGGTTACGAAATTTAATTTAATTTGATTCAGTTTAATTATATTGAATAATCAACACGATTGCAGGAATATATTCATCGCGTTGGTAGAACAGCTCGTGGAGAAGGTAGTAGCGGTCATGCATTATTAATTTTACGACCAGAAGAACTTGGATTTCTTCGATACCTTAAGCAAGCTAGGGTGCCGGTAAATGAATTTGATTTTTCATGGAATAAGATCGCTGATATTCAATTGCAGGTGAGTAATTTACTTTTATTTTTTCGTTAATCGAATAAGAATATATGAATATTTTAAAATTCGTTAATAAGTTAAGTTCTTTAAATATTGTACAAGCTCGTAAAAATGTCGAATATTCGAAAGTTTCAAATTTTCAATGTTTAATTGGGAGTTGTCCTAGACAATGACAAAGCCATTAACGTCGTGTAGTTTCTCCAAACAATAATTCTCCCTCCCCCTCCTCTCGAATGACAATTTTTTGTCGATGGCATATCTTCGATGTAGTCCACACAAAACTGCAACGTTATTTCCATATCCTGATCACGTGACTTGGGACGCTCCGTGTATGATCTATTTTTAGCCGCTTAACTTTCTACGGAATCGAATGAGTCAAAACACCAGACCTTGAGATTTTAAAAATATACAAATTTTATGGTCGAAATGTAATTGGTTCCTTTATTCGTTTCGAATGATTTGAAGAGAAAAAGTAAATCAAAAAGTCTAAGGAAGTTGGAAGTCCAAACAAATAATACTTGCTCGCAAAATACGCGTATGATACTTTCTAACGAATATGCTTTGTGGTTCGAGTGATTGATTAACCGTTTGTTTCAGCTTGAAAAGTTAATTTCAAAGAATTACTTTTTAAACGTGTCAGCGAAAGAAGCATTTAAAGCGTACGTAAGGGCGTACGATTCTCACCACTTGAAACAGATTTTCGATATCGAAACGCTAGATCTAGTAAAAGTGGCGAAATCCTTTGGATTTTTGGTACCACCAGCTGTAGATTTGAGTATCCTTTTTTAAAATATATTTCAATTCGGATATTTAGACAGTAAATGAAGTCAATTGATACAGGTGCATTGAATATTCTTTACCCTTACTTAATAATTGCATTATTATAACATATTATTACTACATCTTCAAAATTACAGTAACTTTGATAAAATGTATAATCTTTTTTATAAAAGTGAACAAAAGCTTTCGCTTGCAAGCATTGAAAATAGAAAAACACTCATAACATCAACTGGGCAGCCACTTGCAGTCACAGCTGACTATATATTATTGTTACAAAGTTATTCATAGCATAAAGGCAAAATTTTCCTTGTCACTTACACTTTAAGAAAATAATGTTATAATTAATCATAGTATGAAAACAAAACTTTCCTCGTTACTTATATTTTAAGACAATAATATTGCTATCTTGATACATTCATCTTTAGGTATAGCATCTTATATTATTTATTATTTACACCATTTTAAATGATATTGTTAAAAATTAGTATGTTCCTTAACACGATATCGTACAACAGAAGTAGGAATAAGCAAGAATTCGCGGCCACGAAAAAGAATAGGTGGAGGCGGTTACGGATACTTGAAGAGCGGGAACAATCCAAATTCAGGGAAGCAAATACAACGTAGCAAAACCTTCCGGCAAGTAAACAGACACGAGAAAGACGGTCGACAGTTTTCCAGATAACCATGTTTTAAAACATAATAAATTCGTTTTTTGAATATGTTACCTCATTGTTGTGTAATAACATCTATCACAAGATCGAAAATTAATTTTAATTCCAGCGTAATCGGTGTATTGTACAAAATGCACGTATGATTTAAAATATCGCCGTTTGTTTTCTTCGTGCGAAAATTGAATCGGATAGTTGGTATTGAAATCAGGCGCAATCAGTCGTTCCGTGGGATGTTACGCGGCGTTAATCGCGCGTACTTGGATATTTTCAAGTACCTTTGATTTCAGTACGCGAAAAGAGAAACTAGAAAGTATCCGTTGATCGCGGTTTGAAACGACACAAGAGAAATACTTAATAATATGTGACACCCACGCAATTTCTCGGCAGGACCATGTACGGTAGATGTCGTATGACGTCAGTGCTACTTTACATCAACCGATATACGCGTGTAGGCGCGTTGGATGTGGCGCAAAAGGTAACACTCGTGGGAGAACGTTAAGGCGACAACCTTCGATAATCGATCGTTCGTCTTCCAATGATCCTTTATAGATTATGTACAAAGTACACTGAACAGCATATCTGACTTCCTATAAGGAAACTTAGGGACTGATATAATGCGGCTTGAGGACTGAGGGTTGCAGAGAATTTAATTTTTCATGTTAGATTCAGAAATTTGTAAGTGTGGAAACTTGAGAAATGTGGGGTTTAAGAATTTGGGTATTTTGAAATATAAGATTTGTGAATTTGGAAATTTTTATATTTGAGAATTTGGAAATATGAGATTAGGAAATTTGCTTCAAAACGCTTTTGGAGTTTCGAGCGCGTATTATGATAAAAACGCAGCAGGAGTGCGCCACCCCCGACGTATTTTCCGTGGATGTGGCAGCTCCCGGGGGTGAAGTTCTCTCACGGCTGCTCAGTCTCACGTAACCGAACATGAGATCCGTCGGAAATGTTTTACCACGTGCACGTGTTCATTTTCAATGACGGTTCTCGATACATGGCCCTCATTTGGTGTTACATAGCGGGTGTCGCCCCCGTTCGCGAGCAAGGCCGAAGTAAGGTCGTTTGTATTATTACGTTCAAGGAATTTAGAAATTTGGAAAATTTGGAAGTTTAGAAGTGATTTGAATACTACAGGACCTATGCATTTGGTAACTTGAGAACTTTGAAATTTGAAAACTTAATTTAAGATAAATGTTTATTGACAATATATATTGGTCGTGAATATCCTGCATTAATGATGATATATTGTATGCTGATCTTCCGAGATCTCTGCAACACATTGAATGCCGCGCCAGTTTCACGTGACTTTCCATTCATGTCGCGTGGGCTACGGATAGTCTACACTATTGCATCCAATACGTATACATATTTATAGGAAATGTCTTACAATATTTATAAGATCTCACAAATAATTGATAGGAAGAAAAAGCAGTAGTATACGACATAGTATACGCTGTAAAATCAGGACATATATCTTTATTTTAATAATGTACATAATTAAAGAATCATTGTTTTACATGCATTGCTTCGCGTCATCGGGATACACACGTGTATACTGAATCTTTAATATGTATCTCATATACATCGCGTTTAATCTCTTTGTTTACAAAGTGTACGTACGGTCGACTTTAAAATATCGAGTTAACGTTGAAACCTAAATTTAGTTTCTGGTTTATTTGAAGCATCGCGTGAGTTTCCATGGACGATTAGTTATTTGATTAAATTTCAAAAGATTACGTACGAATCGTACGTGTGGACACACGAAAACTTAGGGCGACTTCCAAAACCCGGGCGCTCACTGTCACTCAACTTTCAAAACTAATTCATCTTATTTCAAAATCAATTGGACATAAATCGTATTTTATTCATGGATGCTACGATGCATGACTAATAATCGGATTTTAAAAAACCTCGATTAAGTTAAGAAATAGATGATAATGGGCGTTCAAGTTGTAGATGTTTCAAAGTGATTCTCAACCTGATTGTAATCGTGAGTGCATTCAAATTTGGGAACAAAGTATTGATATTTTTCTCGATTTACGATAAAAATGTTTAACTTTATTAGATTTATAGAGAAAATTTATATTTGTTTTTCATATCAAATAAAAGCTGTTATGTAACAAATTAATTAACTATGAATACACGTATGATAAATGTACACATCGCATTTATTATGCAACTAACTTATTTTGGCAATTGATATGAACCGCATAGTAAGTTTAACGTAAACATGATCTAGTTACATTGTTGTTCATATCAAGTGTCGATTTAATAATCATTTCTTATGCTCTAATACATAAAAGTCTGAACTTTATAATTTTCCGAATTCCTAAATTTCAAATATAATATGCCAAATTTCACGATTAATATGTACTGCCAGTATTTCGAAATTGTTAGTACATATTGAGAATCGCGATACTGTGTATATTGCTCGTCAGAGGTGTGCATGAGACAAAATTCATGTGGGTACAGTTGCGGTGAATGATAAGAGTCGCGCGATAGAACTGATCGACCGATCGATTTGTGAATCGCGTCGAATCTCGGGGCACCATGGCATACGATCGCGTCCCTGAATTATTCAACTCGTATGCGCGGCGATGGTACCTCAATACCCGCGCGTACGGAGAGGCCGTATATGGTAGTGGGCGGTAGCGGCGCGCCGATCCACGGAACGCAAGAACCGATGCGCGGCAGACTGGTGCGCAAATCGAGCGATGCGCATGCGCGCGAACTCCGGAATCTATAGGTATCCTGACGCGGCACATGCACGGAATCCGTGCCACGGATGGAGCAGTAGAACCAAGAATTCCGTAGTGCGTGTTTGTTTTTAATATCGCGATCGACGATTTAACTCTTTAACCTTAACAGAGTACAAGCGACGAGAAAAGAATCTACGATATCTTTTTCTCTCTGTTATCGTTTTTCCGTGCCACACGCTCGTCCGAATTTTTCCATCTCTTTCCCTTCTCTCGCGTCCGTTTTCCCTTTTTCTCCTACCCTCCTTTTTCTTTCTTTTCCTCTCTCCCCTCTTCTTCTCCTTCGCCACAACGACTCTCCGCCGCCTTCTTATTTCCCTTTCACCTCTCTCTCTCCTCTCTTCTCTGCCTCACTCTTTCTCGATCCTTTCGGTCTTTCCGTTTCCCTCGCTCTTATTTCTCAGCTTCCCCTTCTCCTTCTCCGCCACCTCCACCTTCTCCTCGCATAGCATAGTATACCGACTTCGCTATTTCTAAAAACGTAACGCAATCGTGGCGACGTATGCGAGGAGCGCGCCAGAGAAACCACGAGCGAGGAGGCGCGACCTACGAACCGCGAGTTGTATCGATCGCGATCGAGTAAATCGTGCGAGAAAAGTCGAGAAGTGTTACCAGAGTGATAAATACAAGGGATAAATCTATGTTAACGTCGCGCGAAACCGAACGTGAAAAGACTGCTGTTATTTTAGATCTTGATCGCAACATCGTCCGTCTCTTACTCGTTCACGTTTAACGTTTAACGTTCACTCTTTCTTCCGTCTCCCTCTCTTGTGGCAGATATCTTTTTTCGTTTTTTTTTCTCTTCTTCTTTCTTCTTCTCTGTCGTACGTTTAATTAGTATTTTCGCGTGACCGCCATAGGAGTAATCAAGTAATTGCGATGTGTGATAATACTAACACAACGACGCAAAGTATAGCGGACTATCTGTCACAGTTACTAAAAGATAGAAAGCAGTTAGCTGCTTTCCCTAATGTCTTCATACACGTAGAGCGCCTACTAGACGAAGGTAAGCAACCATTAATCCACTAATATCTTGTATACCTTGTTCGGTAACGCATCGTTCTCATTCGCGACACGCCTTACTTTGGTTCGCATGATTAACGCCCACTGCGATTTATACATACTTCGAGTTTGATCCAAGCACGTTACACGCGCCCGCCCGTCAAACTTTTGCCACGCAATTTTCGACGCGTCGCGGTGCCTCGCGTCGACTAAAAATGGAAAAAGGAAAAACGAAAAACGGAAAACGGAATTTCGAGTGGAAAGGTAGAAAACAGAAAAACATGTACGTTCGGCTAATGCTAAAAACGCTGCTCGCGTCACGAGAGACCGGTTCTCGTTGCTCCGTTTGCCATAATCGGCAACGAACTGCTCGCAAACATCGTATCTGGATCGTGTGTCACGTGTTACGCGTCCCGGTGTCTCGTTCGAGCCTGCCTCGTTCGCTTTATTTTTTCCAATTTTCCACGCCGGACCCAGAAGAGAAGGAAATTAAATTGATCAACGTAAGTCGAACAGAATAAATATGTAAGAATCTCGTGGGACACGCGATTCGCGACTCGAGCGATCGATCGATCTTGAGAAAAGTCGATTTGGCCCATCGAAAGGGGCCAACCCAGTTCGACTCAGAATCATCGCATACCAGAGAGGAAACAAGATATGAAAGAAAGGGTGGGGAGGGGGGATTGTCAGTGAAAACGAAGTGAACCAAGTGTTCGAGAACAGTGACCGAGAAAACCGTAAAGCTCGTGATTCGTGATACGCGTCGTGAACTCGTGGTTAATCGCGTATGTTTTATTATTTGGATGTTTTGAAGTGAAACTTCTATGGGCGCGATTCGGCGCCGGAGCGTTACAGCCGATCGTCTCATCCATGCGTCACGAAAAGTGCAAGCAAGTTTTCAAATTCCCAAATTTTTAAGTTTCACAATTTTCAAACTTTCGAATCTCTAACAATTCAAATCTTTTAGCTTTTACATTCTCAAACTTTCAAATCTTAAATTCCTAAATTCTCTAATTTTCAAATTTCTGTATCCCCAAATTTCTAAATCCGAAATCTCTAAATTTCCCTATCCTCAAATTTATACCCATAATACAGAAGTTTCACTTCTAACACACGTGCCGACCACGCATGCAATTTTTTCTCATTTTTTTTTGTGACCAATATCACTCATTTAGGAAATTGTGAAAAATATGTTTCGATACTGTTTGACTTCGTGTCCATGGACGTCGATTCGCGTCGCGAACGATGCGACGCGATTTACGATTACGATCGATAATCGATAACTGACATATGTAAGGATCGACAATCAGATCGTTCGAAAGTTGGTCGAAAATCACAGTGATGCATTCGCGTATCATCTATACATATTTGGTTATCGGAGAACGAGGAAACTGGAGTCGACGATTCAAAAGTTAGAGAAAGTCTCGTGGTATGTACCTACTTACGTACATCGTTTGCAGCGAAATACGAAAGTTATCGAATCACGAATGAATCGCGAAGTTATTGCATCTTTCGATCGATATTTCCTTCATTACGTATCGTGATTCGTTCGGTGACGTAATTTCATGATCTACCCGCGCGAATTATAAATTTTTCATAATTTGTAGATGTAATAATTCGCTGTCCCCGATAAATAGGTCGAGGGGATTGAACTTGAGAAGAGCGATCGCAATTCGAGAAACAAAAATTCGTCTATTTCTGCAGGTTTTCTAGATCGTTGATCTTAAAAGTTATGCGATGAAACTTATTTTCGAATCGAACGCGCAACGCGTAACACGCAAGAAATCGCGAAACCGTTTTTCCATCGCGAATCGCTGCTTAAGGTTACGCTCAATACGCGCGCCTATGTATAGAGCTTGGAAGGACAAATACCATAGAAACGGTGCGTCGTCATCGTGCGAAAATAAATTGATCTTCGTATGTATTTATCGTGAACATTTAATGGCACATTTTTTACTCGAATAGTTTTGGTCGATTAAAGAGTCGTAATTGTTTACAATTGGAGTTCATGCGCTGTTCGCGCGTTCTATTCGTCTTCGACTCGTAATCGAAAGAGGAGCGGTGAAACCGCCTTTACCTTCTGAGAGGTTAGGTTCGTTTTCCTACTTACGGGCGTGCCATTCTTTCCGAACATTTTCGCGCTTAAATGGCAGTAAGGATAACATTTTTACGATACATACATATTTTTATCGCGTTTCGAAAGGTTTTTGCGAGAACGTTGGAAATATATGTAGGCGCGTTCGAGTCGTCTATGCGTATACCGTTTCACGGGAAATGTGTCAAATGGCGTTTACGAGGAGAACCGGTTTCACGAAAGCTCTCGGACTCGTTGCATTCCTTCGAACGTGGTCTCGTCGATGCAAAAAAACTTATTCGATCATTTTCGATATTTTTTTTCTCGCCGTGTTAATTGAACGCGATGATTTCGGTACAGAAATATTTAAAGGCGAACGTTGCACTCGTTGAAAAGTGGACACGTGTTACCCACACTCATTATTCGCACCAAGTTTTTAGATACATATTTTAACTAAACATTTCAAATTGTTTATATTGATTTTTTAAATAGTTTACTGAGTGCACCAATGTTTAGAAAGTTATTGTTCAATTTATTGTTCAGTTTTTAATCATTGTTAAGCGAGGTTTAAAGTAATTTCTTTTTTTAACTGAACTAAAGAATTGTATATGAGTATAGACACTTTGAATGCCACGTTACATGTAGTGACATACGAATTTTTACATGAATGTATCATTTATTTTAATGGAATTTTTTTTATATAGCAAATTACAAATGAGAGAAAGTTGAACAGAAAGAAGTTAAACATTATAAAAACTGTTTATTAGTGTTAACGAAAATAAAATTATTGACCAACAAGATTTTCATGACTTGGGTACTCAAAGTGTAAAAAAGTTGGTTACCAATTTGTACTTGTGTACTGAATTCTCCATAACAGTGGTCATGGTAGCGTTATCGGAATAAACCGGTGTTCGTTAGCGAAACGAGCAGATTTTTTACAACGGAAAGTCTGGTAACGAGGAATTGCAAGAGCGATTGTTTATCGCGTATCTTTGGACCCGTTCCATTCGTAATCAGCCGTTTCGACAATTACAGTTCGTACGAGTAGGAATAAGAAAAGTAGACGAGCATCGAAGTAAACGGAAAGAGAAATGAACGGAAAGTAATAAAGGGTAAACGGTATGACCCAGAGCTAGATCTCGCAGAGGATAGGGTTGATCGTGGCGCATCGTTTACGTTGGCTCGAGCGTATCGCGATCGCGTCCGAAAGATCTATTTCGAACGCGACGTAGCAAGTTTTCTCGGTGACCTAGTGGCGCGAATAGAACTCGTTGTCAAGCGCGTCCTTTCGAAACCGTCTAGCGAAAACTTGGACGCGCGCGAGCTCTAGTTTTCTTCTGCTACTAGGTCGGTGCGCTTAATCGTTTCGGGCGGAAACCTACGAAATCGTACGCGCCGCGCAGCGTATCGACTCTTTCGAGTACGATACCGCGACGCGTAACGCGTATTCGTGTTTCACCATTCGATACGTATTTTTAGCATCGAACGAAATTTATTTGTTTATTTATAAGCCGCGGAGTCTTCTTCTGTCGCTATTAACTCTTAAGCGAAGTTAGTTTTAGTCCTGTCAGAGTTTGATCTATATTTTCTTTCAAAACTAGATAATACTGAAAGCTAGATAAAATGTTATTCGTTGAAGATGATGTAGAGTATTATTTATTATTCTTTGATATAACAAATAGAAATGATAGAGTAAATATAAGGCTATTTATAGAAATCAATATAAAATATAAGTGTATATTATATCGTGACAGTTATCAAGGATCAACCCCATTCGACAAATTATATTTAATATGTGCCACTGTAGTATTCTCGTAACGAGATCAAAATGCAACAAGAATGCTCTGATTTCTGTTGGCGGGAGACGTTGATATATTCGATCGTAAACAAGAATATTTTGATATCGCGGAGATTTGGGTCGGGATTTGTTTCGGTGATTCTGAATCGCCGTGTTGGTCGTTTGAAAGGCGCGAGCTTAACAGAAATACGTGGAACGAAGCGCGAATTGGATGCGTAAACATCGCGACGCGTTACGGTTCGTTGGTCGGTTTCCAAACTTGGATCGCGACGATACATTCGCGAATTAAAAATATCTCGTTTACCAGTGTTGTTTTCAAATTCTGCGCGTTTCCCTAGCTATGCTCATCGTTGAGAGAAAAAAGAGAGATAAACTCGAGAACGCACATTGATTAAGAACTGGAAAAATAAAAATATAGGAATATAGGTATGTAGGAATTTTAAGGATATACAAACCTATGAATAAGCTTATAACAGGTTCTAAATACGCGTATAAAAATCTAGGGATATTGGAATCTAAAGAAATTGAAATATAGGAATATTGTGGTCAAGGGGATTGGGGGTACTTGGAACTAGGAACATTGGGTTCTAAATGTACTTGGATATAGGAATATTAGGATCTAGGGATTTATTGAGATATTGGGATCAAGGCACGTTGGAATTCGGAGATATTGGAATCTAGGGATATAGGTCTCTATGGATTTAGGAATATTGGGGTCTAGGGATATTGAGGCCTAGGGATATTTGGATCTAGGGATATTGGGACCTAGGGATATTTGGATCTAAGGACGTCGGGAACTAGGGATATCGGAATCTAGGGATATTGGATCTAGTGATATCGGGATCTAGGGATATTTGGATCTAGGGACATTGCGGTATAGTGATATTTGGGTCTAAAGATATTGGGATCTCGGGGCGTTCGGGTATAGGGATATTTGGATCTAGAGATATTGGGTTGCAAAAATGTTGAGTACTATGGATATTAAAACTTCAGAAGATAGGGATTTATTGTGGGGTCCGAGAATATTCGGTTTTTAAAATGTTGGGATATCAGAATATAGAGTTCCATAAATATAGAGAGCCAACGATTTGGTTGCTAATTTGTACAAATTTAACGATACAGGATAGAACATAAAGATGAAAATATAAGTATATATTGATCTAAGAATTTAGAAATATAGTTCTCTATATAAAGCACATAATTATTTAGCTTTTGTATTCTGATATAGATATGCGGCTCGAGGAGCGAACAATCGGTTTATACATTATATTGCTCGTTTCACTCCGATATCTCGAATAGGTCGAACGATCGGTCACGTTTGTAGCGATCGTAACTACGTAGGAAGAATCGGCGCGCAACGACGGACTCTGTTATGTTTCTTCGGCTTAGCGGTGTTTGAGTAAACGTTGAGCAGGGCGACGGTGGCAATAGTTGCAGCAGTGGCGACGAAGGCGGTAGCGGCCGCATTCCTTCTTTCCTCTTTGTTCCTCTTCGTTTCTGTTCCTTTTACCGGACGATCGAAGACGTTATCCGTATCCGTTAACAATCGGCCAGTAACGCGAGCTCTTCGGTTTACGGAAGTACTTGTTAACTCTTTTGAGACACGTTGATACGCAAAATCATATTTTCGATCGAATATAGAAATGTTGCATATCGTTCATTACACTATCAAGTATTTAAGATATTCATCCACGTGTTTCGTGTTCTTTGTCCTGTTCGATCTATGGACTTGACTATTATGAATCTATTATTTGATGATTTGCAATTATTTTATCATGTATTGATATGGTGGGATTTGAAAGAAATGTACACCGCAAGAAATTAACCCTTTTGTACATATTGTCTGATTAAATTAGATAACTTCCAGAATTTCTAAAGTTGAAGATTTATATTTTTTCTAAGCATGTAGGAATATATTTAATAAATAGCCAGCAGTCTGGAACTTCCACTAAAATAATGTACTCTGCAATGACTATAAAGCAAACGTATCGATTAAACAGTGAAAGAGTTGGAACAAATGCATTACGTTGAAGTGTCGGAAGAAAATCCGATGAACGCAATCTTCACCGATATCTCGAAATTTCCCATCCACTCGAAGCGTTTCGAGTGGAGCAACGGTAATTCGAAGTCGATTTCATCGTATCCAATTCTATCGGATTTAACACTGTCGATGGTCACGTCGTAATCTGAAGTGTCGGCACGCGCTGAACGTCAACGGCGCGTGAGATGTCGATAATGATTTTTTCTTATCGTGATAAGTCTCACGTTCGACGTGAAATCACGACCGGTATCCTGAATCACCGGAGCACCTGTAACGGATATGCCTCCGAAACTTATCCGAATTCTTTGGAGCAGCTCGAGCGCCGGCCAAGCCGTTTCTCTCTTCCCAAATAAGGAAACGTCTACGCGCTCTTCGTGGACGTGGGTCGTCGGGTCGTGGTCGTCCTATCGTATAGTTTTCGCGCGTACGCCTGCATATATAGAGCGCATACGCGTGCACGCATACTTACATATAATAAAAGGTGTCCCGTAACTTTACCGTACGATTAACAGCAAACCTGCCTTCCTTAGGGAAAATATGCCAACCGAGTGGAACTCTTCCATTCGTTAATTTTTTGCGATTTTTCAGTTCTGGAAAATTTGGGGATTTTGAGAATTCACGGTTTATGGATATGGAAATATTCAGAGTCTAGAGATTTGGGAGCAAGGGATTTGGGCATCGAGGGACTTAGAGACCTAAGGATCGAGGAATTTGGGGACTTTGAAAGATCTAAAGATACGGGAATCTAGTGCTTCGGTAATGGGTGATCTGGATATTCGGGTTTCCTTGAGTATATAAAAGTTTAATTATAACACAACTTGAAAGGCGGCAAATTTAAAAATGAAACTACTGTCCGAAACAAGTTTGATGAACTTATGCCATATGAGGCACGTCACTTTCTACCAGTTCTACGAACGTAAATGGACTTTCATTTCTGTGGAAACATCAGATGAAAATTTGCAAAAGAGAAGGAAAATTGGAAACCCTTGGAACGGCCCTTGAGAAGTGGCAGGGGCCGATGACCGGATTGACCCGCGGTTAGCTTCGCGCCGCGTGGCATCCAGCAACGGGCTCGTGCCACTTCTGCTTCGTTCCGTTCCGTTCCATTCCATTCCATTCCGTACCGTTCCGTTCTGTTCTTGTTCTCGATCTCTTTCCCTCTTTCCGTCTACGATCTTTTTACTCGAATGCGTCTTTGCTCGTCGTTCGTTCACTCGCGGAAATTTACACTTCGACCCTCTCTGTTTCTGTACATGTAGGTTTCCTAGGAAAAATGGCGGTGCAAGAGAACTCTGGATTTCAGTTGACAATTTTTGTTTTCACAAATCTACGGGTATTTCTAAAAATACTAATTTTAAATTCGTGTATATTTAAATCTGGAAATTCGAGTATTTGGAACGTGGGAATTTAGAAAGAGGGTTCGGAAATTTAGGATATTAGGAGTTGAAGTATTTAAGGTTTTCAAAATTTACTTGTAATTTAAGTTGTGTTCTGGGGTATTTGGGCTGAGGAGTCAAAAATATGTAACTTCCAGTATTTTGTAAATTCAAAGATAGATTCGAATATTTACAAATTCAGAATTTTGTGAATTAGAAAATTTTAAGTTTACTTCACCATGGTGCATTACGCAAAGAAATCTACGTTGCACCCAAATATACCTCCGACGCTGCTCCTAAACTTCTCTGACCGTCCTCAATCTCCCTGAAGAACTCCGATTTTCTTCCTACTACCGCCTACTACCGAGATATTCCTCTCTGTTTTTCGTATTTCCCCTCTTCGTCTCTCTGCGTGTTCCCGCGTCTCTGTAGGTACACGTTTTCCCGCCTCCGTCGAATTCGAGTCTTTTACATTGAGCTTCGAAAAGTAGGTAGGGTGAAAGGAATTCTCTGCCATCTCCGTTTCCAACCCGCGCTCTTCTCTCGTCTTTATGTCTCTCGTCGTCGCTCTTTCTTGTTGCCTCGAGTCGACCGTGCACTCGTGCGCGCGCGCGCTCGGGTCGTTATACCGAACCGTGCTCGCATGTAACTCGGAACTCGTATCTCGTATCTGGTACCGTGTACCCGGCCTTAGTCGGTCAGCTTTGCCTCCAGATGAAACAGGTTCGGCGTTTATGGTCGTAACTTTGGAATACCAATGGAATTTTACTACCTTCTTATCCATTATTTCATTTTTTTTTACGCGTTTTCCTTCATTTTCCGTAGACGCGTGACGCACATTTTTCCATCGACATAGTCGGAACAAGGTGGACGTGTTGATCTAGTTTGTTTTGCTATATTGCATCGTGTAGTGTTACATACTGATTTCTCAACTGAACATTTTCCCATTTTAGGAATTTGAAAATTTACAATTTTCACTTTCTGTGTGAAACATGTTCATTTTGCTAATTTATAAATTATCAAGTTACCAGTGTTGAATGTATATATTCAAATGTACAAATTAGCAAGCTTGTACATTTATAATGATTCATATTTGTAAATTATCAAATGTCTACATTTATCATTCTTCACATTTGGAAATTATCAAATGTCTACATTTATAATCTTTCATATCTGCAAATGATGAAATATGTACATGTATGAATTCAAATTATCAATTATCCTCTAATCTGTTCATTCAAAGGTTTGCGAGTTAAAACCTTTAAGTTCGATATTTCAATATTTTCAAATTTCTGAATTTCTAAACTCGAATGTTTGAAAGTTTGAAAATGCCCAAAGTACTCTCGCTTTAAGGATACTTCAGACGTGTACACAGAGTACACAGTGTACACAATTGCTCGTGAGCACTTCAGCGGGCACTCGATGTCCCATCACTGGTCCTCGCGACCTACGCAAAGCAACATTGTCCCGTTCGCACGAAAACGCGATAAAAGACGATCGCGCTATTTCGGTATTTTATTCGAGGTTTCACACGTTACGTTAAGAATCACGCTTCGCGCACCGTTGGTAGAAAATTTCTTGGCTACGAATTTATAAATATATCTTTCTGACTCACCGCGTGAAAATAAGTTGTAAATTGCTCAAGAGACTTGGCCACCGAAACGCGACTCTGATACGCGCGATACTAAGTTTCCAATTGGAATTTGAAACTGGATCATTATTACGTGTATTCAGTTCTACGTTGTTTACCCTATGTATCTCCTTATCATCGAACGGTACACACTCATTGTAGTAGCTTGGAGACCCTTCAATCAGAATCGAGATATCTATTTTGATCACTATCTTTTTACAGAAAATTGCGCGAAGTTTAATTTGTAAGAATGTATTCTAAAAGATACAAGTTATATAAATATCTAACAATATTTTGTGTCAGTAAAGAAAGATTTAATGTATTTTTACAAATGGAGTACAAATTGTGACACACGAGAAACAAGTACCGTACATAATACACGTGTAAATATTAAAACACGATTAGAGAAAAGAAATAAACAAATGTCTCCTTGAATAAAGTGAAGATACGCAGCGCGCATGCGCGCGGTGCACACAGCGCATGCGCGTGTATCTCTGTTCAAGAAAACATTCTTTTACTTTTCTCGACGAATACTTCAGCAGCATTTGAAGCTTCGGCCATTAGAATCAGACTTAAAGTAACGTTTAAGCACCTCGAGAAGTTTGAAATGGCCATTATCCGTTCATTATTTAATTTACAAAGATCATTAGCGGGTCTCTGTAGATTGGCGCCTCTGCCCTCGAACGCGCACATATTCACAGTCTCGTTTTCGTTCGATAAATGTAACTAACGAAGAACAAATACGTTTCGTAAGCTGAATCGTGTCCGCGCATCATCTTCTTCTTCTCGAAGCATTTGATCCGTGTCATGGATCGTAGCTAGGTGATTACGACATCGATGATGTCATGGACGCTGCACCTATACCGCTACCAACATCGATCCACCATCATTGTATCCTACGCTTATGTAGATTTTTATTATCTCTCCTAACGATTTTATGTCTCGAGTTCGTCGCTGGCTTCGAGTTTCATTCCATTTTCCCCTTCTTTTTTCTTTTCCCAAAATATTTCTCGATAAATCGTTCGTTTCGCGCGAAACGCGTAGATACACGATATTTACGATTGCGTTTTTAATTTAAAAATGGACCTCGTGCGATACTCGACGAATTCCTACGTTCTCGCATGTATTGTATCCACTCTCGTTGGAATTTCTTGGGACGAAACTGAAAATATTAACGAAATGACTGTAAAGTTTTTACCGAGATGTTAAAACCTTGAGTTATTTCAAGGTTAGGACCTGTAAATTGGTCTTCAGTTGACCTTGAACGACAAACTGAAAATAGGACGAAACAGTTAATATGAAAATATCTAGATAAATTGTATGCATTCAATGGGTTTCTTAAATGAGGCATGTCTTAAATCGGTTTACGATACAATCGAGTTATTTTAGATATTAGTTGTTATTGACTCACCCAGTATTGTACTGTCAGACCTTCGATGTAATCTGACCTTTTAAGTATGAACCGAAACTTTATCGTTTATGACTCATTTGCGATGAAAAATGATGAATTTTTAATTATCTTGCTAAAGCAAGCAATGGCTTAGCACAGTGATGCATAAGCACATAAATTGTGCGAAAAGCATTTAAATCATTCTTTATTTTACGGAACATAATAAAATGTACATATTAAAACAAATTTGATAATAATGATTTCCTGTAAGATTAATGACGATGACCTACTTTTTATGTAATGACATTTTACCTACTTTTAACTGGAAAATAATTAAACCAATTTTTAAAGAATTGATAACAATAAAATGAATAATGTTCGTACGTGAGGCCATTGGTTGTTGAATTTACAAAAAATTAAACATCCACGTATGTGCCAGTGTCCTTGAGAAGATTAAACATGGTATTCTTACACAATGAAAACATGTTGCAAGGTTTTCTCTTGTTAGCAGAATTTAAAGAAAAGTTGTACAGTGTTGCAAACCTTTTGAATCCTATGAACAATCCAAATGCGATGAATAAATTTCTCAGGAAAAGAGGAAGGTAGAGAGAAACTAACGATATATAACGCGTCTGATGTCATCCGTAATGAGCAACGATACTAAAAGTAGACGCGATGCTCTGTTCTTATTGCTCACGCCTTATGTAGAGGGAGGAGTTTATCACCTGGCTTCCATTTTGGATATTAAATGTGTAGAATATTCGAATTTTAAGATTCTCAAATTTTTAGATTCGTAACTCTCCAAGTTTTCATACAGATCTCAAGTTCTCAATTTCCCAAATTCCCACTTTCTCAAGTTTCCAGTTTCCCAATTTCTCACTTCGCCAAATTCACAATTCCCTAAATTCCTAGTTCCCCAAATTCCAAATTCCCAAATTTCTACTTCGCCAAATTCCCAATTTCCCCAATTCTTAATTCCCCAAATTCCCAGTTCCCAAAAATTCTACTTTGCCAAATTCTCAATTTGCCCAATTCCCAATTCCCCAAATTTCCACTTCTCCAAATTCCCAATTCCCCAAATTCCAATTCCCCAAATTTCCAATTCCCCAAATTCCCAATTCCCCAAATTTCCACCTCCCCAAATTCCCAATTCCCCAAATTCCAATTCCCCAAATTTCCACCTACCCAAATTCCCAATTCGCCAAATTCCAATTCCCCAAATTCCCAATTCCCCAAATTCCAATTCCCCAAATTTCCACTTTCCCAAATTCCCAATTCCCCAATTTGGCACTTCCCCAAATTCCCACTTCCCCAAATTCCCAATTCCCCAAATTCCCACTTCCCCAATTTCCCACTTCCCCAAATTCTCAAGACCTCATCTTTTACAAAAATTTACGTTTTTCAATTTTCAGATCTAAAAATATGGAAATTCAAAAATTTCCAAAATTGTTAAATTAATAAATGTAAGCCAATGAGTGTACTCACTTTCCTCTACATCGCCATATTCCCTAGGGAAAATTAGGGACCACCGTTTTCGTTTACTATTATAGACTTATCCTATATGCGTATGTCGATTGTAAAAAAGAATTGACTTACAATTTTTCACGTTTATCTAACTATTTCCTTTTTGTTTCTATGTTTCAGAAATCGCAAAAGTGCGGGCGAGTCTTTTTCAAATCAGCGGCGTCAAGAAAGAACCGCTGATTTTACCGGAACCAGATGGAAAAATCATAACGTTGACAGAGAAAGTTTATGTGCCCGTTAAAGAACATCCTGACGTAAGTTTTGGCTTTAATTTATCTCTTTAATTTATTTCTTTTTGTAAATTTTTAATATCATCAATTTGCGCGGGAATCGGAGTACAGTCAGGGTTGTTAAAAAATGGCGCAGCACAGAGAGAGAAACATATTTTTCTATACATATAATGTGCAAACTGTAAATGTACATAACAGTAACAATTTAATATTATCTGTATTTGAAACAATACAAATTTACTATCAAAGTTTAAAATTTCTATAAGATAAAATGAAGTTATGAATAAATAGTTAGATGTTAGTATCTTTTCCGGTATACATATACTGCCAATAGTACAAGAAATTGTTAATCAAAATGGAAGAAGAATGTATCTCTAAACGATACAAGAAGGAAGATTTATGTGACATAAAATCGAAGTCAGACGTGACAAGAAGATGAATACAAGAGAGGAGTAGTGAGACTTGAATGCAGGAAAAATGTTATTTTCATGAATGAGTCGAAGCTTAATTTCCATGCGAAAAAGTAGTCACGATTCAGAGAAAACCTGATCAGATGCATATCAAAGTTTTCCACAAGTTGAAGAAGATTGACAAAACAATTGTATAGGGATCTTTATTGAGCAATGTCTCAATGTACTAAGAATGTCTCATTTACCGATAATAAAATGGAGAGATAAAAGTATCGAAATATATTAAAAAACAATGTTGAGTAACGTGCAGAGGTCATTTCGAGTAATTCGAAGTTTCACACTCACAATACACGAGGATACACCATACACAGCTGAAAACTGGTTATTACGTAATTTTCCGAATGGAAAATTCAAATACCAGATATTAATCTTATTAAACGTGTTCGGTGTGAATTAGAAAAAGGAATTACGTAATGTTTGCAATAAGAAAGGTTTAAGAAAGGCATTTCAAGAGTGGTTAAATAGTGTTCGAAACTTTATGCAAATTTAATTGAACCTGTTGCATGACTTTCACAAGATAATAAATTTATTCTGTTAAGGATTAAAGTAACATATTTTTTTGTCAGAGGTACACCGCATGTTGACACGATTTCTGTTTTAAGTTTGCAAATTATTATAAAGTTAACATTGTACGGGTAATACATAAAATATATCTTTTTGAATATTGGTATCTAATAGAAACGTGAACGAAAATGTTACAGTGCCATCGATGTTTAAACACTTGTAACTTCAAAATAGGCAACGTAATATGAACTTAGCTTCTGTTTATTTTACTTATATTAAACAAAGATAATGATAATGGTGTACAGAGTGTGTTTACATACGCGATAATCAAGTATGTTTACATTTTATTGGGACAGCTTGTACATTAAAGAAGTGTTAACATATCAATTTAACTTCTGTTTATTTCGTTTATTTAATTATATAATAATATGTGTACATGTCCTTAGGGACACTGTATATTACAGACAAATGCATTATTCCCAACTTCATTTTATATTATAGATTTAGAATATTTTATACACAAACACGTTTCTTATATTGTACTTTAAGTAACACTCATACGTATAGTGAAAGAGTAAACTATACTTTTTGCACTAAATTGCTCTTTTGGCACTGTACCAATCATACGTATACAGTGTTAAAGATTCATAAGAGCATGTTGTGTATTGCGGTATTTAAAGATCTTCATATATATCAGATAATTTAATTTCATCTATATTTTGTAATTAAAATGTTCATTTTATTCTACCACATAAATGAATTAACTTTCACGTTTTATCTGATCTACCACATGAATAAATTAACTTTCGTGTTTCATCTTATTCTACTGTATCTATAAATTAACTCTCATGTTTCGTCTTATTTTACCACATGAATAAATTAACTTTCATGTTTTATTTTATTCTACCACACGAATAAATTAACTTTTATGTTTCATCCTTCCCTCCCACATCTCTAAATCAATTTCCACATAGTTCTTTTTATACAAAATACAAAACAATTAAATAAACCTGACGACCAGGTACATTTACGATCACAGGTTTTGCGAGAGAGACACGACTGATATTTTGAAACGTTTATGTTGCAGTTTAATTTCGTCGGACGAATTCTCGGGCCACGAGGAATGACGGCCAAACAACTTGAACAAGAAACTGGATGCAAAATAATGGTTAGGGGGAAAGGTTCTATGAGGGACAAAAAGAAGGTAAATTGTTTTCCGTGATTCACGATTAATTATTTTTCGTTCGTTTTTCCCCTCCACGCAATTTTCTTTACATATCGAATAACATTTGAGATGTTTTATTTTGCGTCGCGCCATATCTCAACGATGACCGCGAATTCCGTCACAAAAGATCTGTTTTAGAAGCATTTACCACGTTTCGTCTCCTCGTTTGTTTTCTTTATTCTCGCGTTCTAATATGTTGCTAATTATTTACGTGAATATCGTTGTAATTCTCATTATTATTACCGTTATTATTATTAATACCATTTACAAAACATCGAACGATAACGCACATTTATTCGCCAAGTAACGTATTCCTGTTTTCAAGCTGCGTTCGGCGAACGAGAGAAAATCTTATCGTAAGTACGAGTATAAAAATAAATTGTTGCTTGTCTCCGAAATTTCTTTTATGACGGCAGCCACCGCTCGAAATAATTTTACATACATCTATCACTTGGACGTTTCGTAACTTTCATAGAAAAAGGAGGAAAATTTGTCACATGTGCTAGAAATGACGGAAGTGCGAGAGAAGAACTAACGGTTACGAATGAGAGTTATAGTAGTAGACATAAATTATAGTAGAATTACCTATTAAAATATTTAGAATCAGAACTATTTATAATTGTCTAAATAGTTAGAATTATTTATTTAAATTCTACAAAATAGGATAAATAAACGTAAAAGTTTTATTAGTACAAATTATACACACATAGACAATAATTATTTACGTAAAATGTAAAACACCTATGTACACAATTCAACTCGTAATTAAAAAATGATACTGTTGGTTTATGATAATTGAAACATGTACGATTTCTCGATCTACGGCTGTTTTTACGAAACGAATTAATAAGTGCTTTCACTTTAAAAATAAATATAGCACATTCACCAGAAATTATATGTAACGGTCGATACGTAATAAGTTAAATGAATATAAAGATATAGTTATAAGCTTAATATCACAGTATGGAATGGTTCATTTATATAGCAAATGGATGTCCAGGCATTAAGTGTAATTGCTGAGACATTAAGTATAATTACAAGAGAGTATATCGTATACGTTAATGTCAACGTTCGCATAATTGCAACGCGTAACGCGTTCATTTCGTAAGATCGCGTTACGAGCTTTAAATGGAGAATCCAGACTCATTTTCATGATTCCACAGGAGGAGCAAAATCGGGGGAAACCAAACTGGGAACATCTGACGGATGAACTGCACGTTTTACTAACGGTTGAAGATACCGAAAATCGTGCCACTTTGAAGCTTGCCAGAGCCGTCGAAGAAGTGAAGAAGCTTCTCGTTCCCGTGGTGAGAGAGTTCCAGTTACATCGAAGATTTAAATCTATTCTAATAGATATCTACACTGGTAATTAATCGATATAAAATTGATGAAGCTGATTATTTGCAGGCCGATGGAGAGGACGAACTGAAAAAACGACAGCTAATGGAACTCGCTATCATAAACGGTACCTACCGGGATTCCAACACTAAAGTTGCTGCGGCTTCGGGTACGCATCTGAATTTCGTATTATGCGTAGCATGCAGGGATTTTGAGAATTTGGAGATTTGCCCATTAGTTTCACTTTAGAACTCAAATTACACAGAGTAATTTACTGTATAGGACAGGCATGCCATTTACCATCGAGGGTGACATTAAGTACTGTAAAACCTCGAACCCCATTATATACTTAATTCATGGATTTATAACTTTATTTAAAACAAATATACAGTTTTGTCAAAGGTTAACAGTACCGCCGTTAAATACTCACTTTTAAATTAAAAGTCAAGAGGAAAAATATCAAATAGATACTGAAGCATCAACTAAAATATATAACCATTCTGTATCTCAATAAAACATGACAGACATTTAAACAAAAGTACAGCAACAAAGTTTTGTAATATATATTGTAAAGCCTGGAACCAGTTATTTTGACTGGCTAGTTCTAGTGTTAAATAACCACGTTGGATGCCATTTTAATGGGGCGGCAACTTGTTGGACTGCATGCTTGACATGCCTGGTTTAGGAGATAGCTGAGTGAAGTTACTTCACTCTTTCAGACCTGATTTATTCCACAATATAAACACCTTAAATTACTTGTATCAAGAATTGCAATTACTTGCAGATTGATACAAATGAATTTTGAAATGAAAACACTTGTAGTATACTACCATTTCTCAATTTTGCAAATTCATCAACCTGCAATGTATCACAAAAATAAGTTTTAGTATGTGTTTTCAAATCCGAAACAAAACGTCTATTATAACAAATAGTATCACAGCGTTTGAAGGAGTTAAGCAATTATTTGTCTTAATTATTTATTAATGTATTAATTTAATATTATTTGTGTTTTAGCTTGCGACGAAGAATGGAGACGCGTTGCCGCGGCTGCGGCGGAAACGCAGCGGCTTCTTCCGGGCCTGGCAACACCGATGAGGACGCCCAGCGCCCCTCTCGGGGCACCGTTAATACTCTCGCCCCGGATATCTGTCCCGACGACCGCCGCGTCCTTGCTGAACGGTTCGGGTCCCCCAGGATCCCTTCTTTCCGCCGGTGATCCTCACGGATTAATTTACACGCCGTACGCCGATTACGCCAACTACGCCGCCCTGGCAGCCTCGCCTCTTCTCACGGAATACACCACTGCTGATCATTCTGGTGGGTTGTTTGCTCGCTGATCTTCGTCGCGAGATCCTTCTTTCTCTCTTTCTTTCTCTCTTTCGTTCGTTTTTCTTTTTCTTCTTCCGCTACTCCCGCGTTTCCTTCTACTTGTCGTTTGATCTCCTCTCGACGCGTTTCGGTTGAAACTCGACGCGGTGCAGTGGAAAAGCGAGAGAATAAGGGAGAAAGAAAACGAATCGAGTAAAACGAACGAAAAGTAAGACGTAATAATATTATTCGCCTATTCCACGGAACTCGAATCGCGACGGAATATTTCTTCTCGTACTCCATTCTTGTTTCGGTTTCATCTCGAAGAATTCTTCTTTCGAGTTTGATACGTTGTTGAAATCTTATACGTTTTGCACAGTACAGTTTCTGAGGAATTTTCTTAAAAATGTGATTGCTGTTTAATCTAACTCGAAACACTTGAAATTCATATCACCCTTATGGTTAAATTGTTGAAATTTTTGTATTGAAAATGTTCAAATACAAATGCCTTTGATTATGGATCCTCAAGATATTTTATACCAAGAATGTCTGAAAAGAAAGAAAGTAGAATACAGTATATCATGTTAAGTTAGATACTATAAACTTATATCAACTTCATATTTTTAAGAAGCCCATATATTTTTCTCTCAAATACGTTTTTATCAATCAACCCTTCATTGCACGGATTTTATCAAGTTTAGAAAAAGGTACACTTGCAAACTCTTTAGTGATTACAATAAGAAAGAATAAAAATTATCTTGACACATTAATAACGAAATATGCAGTTACATTTATTGATATGAATAAATTCGAGAGGACATTAGTTCATGTATTTAACGTATACGCAAAAGAATGCAATGAAGGGTTAAAGTAACGAGAAGAATATTCCGCGTTAAAGGAAAAGAAGCGTACGCGTACGTAGATTTGTACGTACTGTACTTACTTTTTTTTTATTTACGTGTTTGCTATGGCAGTAATATCATTTCGTTACCGTCGCGCTTGTAAGTAATTATTACCGTTATTTTTATTGATATTATTATTATGATTATTATCATAAGCGTTATGCAATAATTATTATTATCATTACCATCATCGTCAACATTGTCGTCGTCATCATCATCTATTATTGAACGATATTAATAGTATTACCATTGCTGTTATTATTATAATTATAATTATTATTAGTACTAGTGTTAGTACCAATAGCATTAGAATATTCGTTATCCTTGTCGTTTACATCGTTATCGTCATTTAGTCTATCATTAGCAACGTTACAGGCATAATAATGGTCGAAAGGGAACCGATAGTCGTTTCGTTATTTATTAAGAGTCGTTAAGAAGGTATAGGGAGGTTGAAAGGTTCGTTAGGTAGGTGTATTAACCCTTAATTACTATAGATGCCCTTTTGAGGTTTGTACATTTCCTAATTAAGTAATTTGGAAATTTGTAGATTTCTATATTTTGGGGTATACGCACTTGGGGGTTCAGAAATTTATGAACATAACGATTTGTACATTTAGAAATCTGTAACATTAGAAATTTAAAAACTTGAAAGCTGGATTCGAAAGCTTGTAAATGTAAAAAGATGAAAATTTGTAAATTTGATGTAACGATGCAATAGAGATTGAGTTGTCACTAACAACCCAAGCACGCAGTTTTAACGTCTATAGTAATTAAGGGTTAAGTAAACGGTATTATTAATTTAATAACGGTATCGAACATTTTACGCTACGAGAATCAGTCGTTCACTAGTCGCATCGATTCCGGTAATCGTTTGATAACGGATGCGTTCGATATCGCTCGTAACGCGCATTTTTCGAACAACGGGTCATAACAAATAACGAAATTCGAGAAACAAAAGAAGAATCACACGGACAACGAAGATCCGTGCAAGAGCAGTTCCGTAGATTGCGCGGGAAAATGTCACGTTTGATTTTATGAAATAGATTTAGAAGAGAAGAAGAAAAACGAGCATAATCGGAAACTCATCGAAGAGCGTCACGTTAAACGATGATATTATTTATTATAGGTATTTGTTTCGTACAGAGTTTATCGCGATATATACTTTGAATATATTTGATTCCATTTTCTTTTTATTTGAGATTTTCTTTAATAATTTAGTACCGTTGTTACGCGTATTTAAATTTTATTAGTCGTTTTATAACCCTCCAGATTTTAACACGCGCGGTATTTTAACGACCGCGGGATAAACGTAAATTATTGAGCCAAGTAATGCAAACGTTGTATATACATTATCGCGTATACATATTACATACGCGTTATCGATAAGAAAGGGAGACGAACCTCTCGTTGATCAACGAAAAAATACTCGGTTATCGTACCATGAATCTTACACTTATACATTCGTTACCATTTACTATGCATAGTAAAGATCATTAATGTGTTCAGTGACTATGGTACGTTTGAAAAATGAAATATCACCTGTATAAGATCAAGTTCCAATTGTTTTTAGTACGTTAACCTTCTCGTTTTCTTGTTTCCTGTTTTTCGGAGATTATCATATTAATCACACTTTTATTCGTATATGTTACAAGGTACATGACCTTGTTTGTACTACTGACATTTGTAACAACAAATTAAATATCACTTTAATTCACGCAGCACGATGTGAAAAGCGTTTTTGTTCTCAAAATATTGTTAATACATGTATATATTATCAACATCGTTTTACATCGAATTCAAACCTTAACAAACTAAAATATGTACATATGTATGGTTTCATTTTTCAAACGTATCATGTTCACGTAGTCCTTATATTTCGCTTTCGTCGTATAAAAGGACAAAAAAGCGAACGTGTATAACCGTAACTCTATGTCCGATATTTTCTGGTGCATTGCCATATAGATACGTACATACATATATAATATGTATATATACATATAATCAAACGATCAAATATTATATTATTTATTCGTATACTTTTTAATTTATATATATATATAGTACATAGAAAAATTATCCAATTTCTCGCGATAGTTGAAATCAATATGAAAGGCGATTAAAAATGGCGCGAAAACGATACCACATAGTTGACCGTCCATTGGGAATGCATAATATAAAATACCTTGCTATTTATTCAATTTGTACGTATAAACGAATAAAAGGAAACGCGTGCTCGTTTAATTCTCGTTGAAGTTCAGTGTACAAAAACAGAGATTAGTATAAGTTAGTTGTGGTTCCGATTTTTGCTTCTCGTCAACGATTTAACGATTACGCGAAAAAAGTGCGTAAACCGTTTGTTTCCGTGAAAAAGATGAAGCATTTATACAAGAGCCGATATATTTAGTAACAATATGGTGCAATATATTTATTATTATTATTATTATTACATATATTTCCGTTTAACATTTCAACAGAATTCGATTAACTTGCTAGACATAATTTTGTTGATGCGACGATACGTAGATGTACGATACGATATATGACACGCCATTGATGTAACTAGGTTTGCTAGGGTCCCTAGATTTTTTCGTCAGTTCTTGTTAGGCATAACCTTTGGAAATATGGGGGTTTGCAGATTTGGGATTTTACAGTTTTGGGGGTTTGCAAATTTGAAAATTCAGAAGATCAAAACTTTGGAAATTTGGAAATTTGGATATTTGAAAATTTGGAAATCTAAATAATTTAAGAGCCAATCCCAATTTTGATTCCCTTACTAGCCTTCCACCCTCCCTAGGGCTCCACCTAGTTACGGCATTGGATGCGAGACGATTCGGCGCGTTACATAAATTTTTATTCGATACGATACATAAAGATATTAAAAAGTGTTCATAATTGAATATCGTTCTATACTTTATTCGTATCGTTGAACTCACTTTATTTCGTGAAACCATCGACTTATTTCGAGTCAGTTTTCCCAAAGATTTAGAAACGTGTTAGTCGATTAACAATGGCGCTTGAAATGTTTATCCAACAAATTGTATTTACGCGTACCATGTATATCTGTATACGTACGCAATAGTTTTATTCGAGATTCACGTATCGTAATCGTTAAATCGCGTATCATTCGTAATCGCGTTCGAACGTACTTACAAGAAGAAAGAAAGAAAGAAGGGCGGTAGAAAATGTGATTTTGACACGCGACAATTTAATCGAACGCGATTGCATGAATTTGAAGGCAATTTATAATCGTTTAATTCTGTTTGAAGTTTATTTGTCGAGCCGCGCAACTTCGTTTCGAATAAGTTTTATCGACGATTTCGATAGAAAGGTTAATTCTTCGTTGCATTATTTTGTTTAACTTAATTATTCGACTTTCAGTAATAACAAGAAAATCATAAGAGAAGTTGCACATTGCTAATTTGTAATATTATATAAAATTTTAATCAAGAAATTTTTATAAAAAATGACAAACGATGTTTTCGATAATTTCGACTATAGTAAAATATGTAAGAGATGTTCAATATTAATATAATTCACTTCACTCTGGTATTCAGCACTGCTGTTTAACACTGTTCGATATAATTTAACATTCCTATAATTAATTACAAATCAATCAATATTCTGTAAAGCTAGTCGAAGATTTTTAGAAGATTGTCTAACGTTTCTTTTCCTTATTTTTTGAGGGGGATGTCAGGGCTCCTTGGCCTCCCTTTGAGTACGTCACTAAATGCAACGAAGGATTAAAATTCTGTCTAAGAATCTGGTTTTATTTCGTTCATTACCGTCCACCTTTTATTTTTCTTATCACGCGTAATATCGCTTAAATCGCCTGTTAGGAGATATTTATACTCGATGCGAATATGTTTTATACGATCCGTAGTTGATGAAGATGATTTCGATTTCGATTTCATTCACGAATTATATCAAATCGGCAGATTGAAAATCTGTCTAAAGGGCAGAGAAAAGAAACGCTACCTCATCGATATAATTACCTAAAAGAAAAAGTAGCTATATACTATATTTCTATTTTATTATTTTTCAAATTATTATTATTATATTATATTATATATATATTATATATTATATGATATTATATTATATTATTTTATATCTGCATTTTATTCGTAATTGTACATATTTTATTTTTTATGTTTTTTGATAATTTATTAAAATAGAGCGCAACGTTTGTTTTCCAGTATTACGTATCAAATAACGATCTGATCGTTAATAATATAAAATCATCGCGCGTTCGCTAAAGTTTTCAACGTTTCTCTCTTTTTTTTTACACAACGTGCGTCGGAAAATGACGTACAACCACACGCGTATATTCGAAGTAAAATAATTATGAAAACTATATTTGCCTAATCGATAATTATGTTATCGTAATTATAATCATTGTAGTTAGCGTAATTTTAAGGGTGAATTTATATTAATCACGTGGAACGAAGAATCGCGAAGAATCTCGGTGTTCCGAAGTTCGGCGATAAGGAGATTATTTGCAATTGTAATATTTTCAATGACGAATAAACGAAAATTGTTCGTTTCGATGATCAAGCGGCATAATATGATGTAAATCAAGACACGAAATCGAACGATGGCCAAGAAATAATAGGAAAAACAGGGACCAAATACGATACCGTTTTTTCAGGACTGACTATCATTATAACGTTATGATACGTTTATAATTATGCTTAAATATACGCGTGTATTGTCGTTTCGAGTATGTACTTTGTTCGTTAGCGGGTAACATAACTTTTCCAAGGTCAGTAACATTTGCGTACATCCAGTTGCCACGTAAACCGATGTGGTCCGCATTACCAACTTATCAGCCTGTATTTTCTTCAATTTAATTTAATGTTACTTTTCTCAATTTCACTGATTATACATACTCTATTTTTCTTGTATACTATTGAGTTTTTACAATTCTTTCTAATTGTTACCAATTTAAATACTTAAATCATGTCAAGTAAAATATAACGATTAGATCCTTTCTGTTTATAATTTTGAATAAATTGAAAACTGACCTTGAAGAGGTTAAACTAACGAACAGAGTTAGAACGTACGTGTAAACGTGTTCGACATTCGATCGTATTAAATAAAGGAGTACTATACGCGTCTGGTAAGTTGACTAGCGAACCGTTGCGTTGTAACTGCCAACTTACCAGACGTCCCTTGAAACGTTATTTTGTCCTGTCAAAAAAGTGT
This sequence comes from Megachile lagopoda, assembly GCA_036983795.1. Lineage (NCBI taxonomy): Eukaryota > Metazoa > Arthropoda > Insecta > Hymenoptera > Megachilidae > Megachile > Megachile lagopoda. The sequence goes on along the minus strand of CM072797.1, from coordinate 5,616,052 downwards.
CAAATATTGTAGAATGCACGTTGTCGTAAATATTAAACATTCACAATTGTCAATGTGTGTATCGAGTAACAAAGCTGTACAAAATAACGATTTCTAGGGGAGACAATTATTATTTGACGTCGTTCGAAAGTTGAAAGTCGAAAATAGCATATTGCATAGAATGTATGGTAGAAGAGTGATGGGCAGATCTGGTGCCCGCAAGGGCACTGGTGAACGCGGAGCGGGCAGTGATGAGGTTCCGAGATTCAGGAGATTTCAGATCTTCAAGTCTGAGAATTTAGGAATAATCATATTTGGAAATTTAGGAATTTACATGGTTGTAAATTTGGAAGACTAGAAAATTGGAAATGTAGACATTCGGAAATATAAAAATTCAGGAATATTGTAAATTTAGGTTTTGCAGAATTTCAGAATTTGGTTGTTGAAAATTTAGTAATCGCTGAGTTATAATTCGTGAGTTGGAAAATATAGGTTGTCAGAAAATGAGGAAATTGGAAATTTAAAAAATTTCAGAATTTTAAAATTCAGAACCATCAGTGCCCACGAGAGCACGTCATACGCCCATCAATGACATAGCGAAGGATCGCGTAAATTATTGTACATCAGTGAAATCGGTGATATCGTGAATATTTGCATGAAAACGCCAGGAGTATAAGTGAACGTTTGTCGTTATCTTCTTAGTCATAAGCGCAACCGATATTCCGATAATTTCGTCTCTTAAAAACGTCACGAATTTCAATTTTTATCGAATTCACTGTGTGTACTTGTTCTTCTTAGTAAACAATATTTATTGTACTTCGTAGATATTAAGATGATCAGGAATTGTTTACAATCCGTAATTTCCCGTATACACAGTGAATCGAGATTAAAAACGTTCTTCAACTTTAGCCACGCGTCCAAATTATATTATATTACATTATATTATACTATATTATATTATGTTATCTCATGTTATATTATATAATTAAAGAACGATTTGAAAATATAATCTGCGAACGTTGAAAAGCAACGATCAACGCGCAAAAGTAAGTAAGAACGAACAGATCGCGTAAAAGAGTCGATTAAAGATCCATGTTTCAACGGTTACACGAGCGTTCTTCTTTCAGGTGAAAATACAAGGTTTACTCCTTATTTGTATGTTTCACGGTTCGAAGGATATGTTCGGTCGCAAACTGATAAACGGGAACGCGTCGGGACGACAAAATGGCGCGCGAGGAAGAAGAAAATGGCGCGGAAAGCGTTGCAAATGTATCAGTTTGCGTTTCGACCGTGATCTTACTCGATAAGTTTAATTGATAATATTATTTTTTCTAGCGGCAGTCGAGCGAGCTGCCGAGGAGAGGAGTAAAATAATATATTACACGTGGAAGCAGATGAATTATACACGTTTGTATGTTGGGGACAGGTGCAGCGGCCGCTGCGAAACAACGTAGACACTTGGGTCAGATTCGCGAGCACCCTTATCAAAGGGCTGGTGCTTTATCGTGAATCCGGAGACCGATATCGCGATACTGTTCGCGCCTCCGCGAAAAGGTTAGTTTTTTTAATACCGTCTCATTATTTTATGCGTAGCATCAGGATCGATTTATTCTTTCTTCCTTTTCTTCCTACTCTTTTTCTATCTTTTTCTATTTTTCTACTCTTTTCTTTTCCTTTAATCGTCACACACGCGTATTCGCGTTATTTTCGTACAGCGTCACGGGAAATTGTGCAATGTAACGCGGGGAACATTTGTGTAGAAGTGTTGTAAATATGTGAGAACTATGAGAACAATCATTATTATATTACAAGGGTCACAAGTTGATATATTGATGTGTAGTGATATTTATTGATGTATATTGTTATTGTATGAAAGAAGAATACAGTACAGTATATGTATATATAGCTATATGTATATATAGCTAACAATAAAATAATATTATTTCTAAGAAGTTAATTAAATACATTAGATTTCACATTAAGTCAATGAAAATCATATACCTTGATACGACTGCAATAAAATGAGAAATACAAGGTAATTTATTATTTAACAGTTGCCTATTTTTTAATGTTCTATTTCGACAACAAATTATGAACTGTACAAGTGAAATTTACCAAAAAACATGATCCACCATGATAAGTAGTAATGAAATTAAGAAAAATGGGAGAACCACAAATTACATAATTAAGAAATACAGTACAGATCCTGTACAAAATAAAAATCAAAACTGGCAAGAAGGTAAATATATGAGAGAAACAATGTCATTACATTATAATCATAAAAATGATAGAAATTTATACACAAAAATTTACAATATTTTACGTACAAAAATGTTTCTTCCAAAATGCTGCACAATTTTAAGCGACATTGTACATCCACGTGATTTTCCCTTCTCAAATATTCTAGGAATTCACATTTTCCTAGACTCCGAAGATCTCTCTTTTTTTATACCGTTCAGAATACGCGAACGAAGAACGGGCATTAAGCACGTATACGATGTATGTTTCACTATTTCCATAAAAGACAGATTTCGATCGATGTAACGAATGATCCGTTACAAAAGTACGATGCGCGTACAAATTCGAAATTTCTACGATCTCGTGAATTTTGTAAACTCGATCGCAAAAGTTCTTTTGCCCTTCTCGTTTCCGTTCACCTATCTGTTATCCATTCGATTATAAATATTGTTTAGAATCTGAATCGACTCCCCGCAATTAGGTAAGATCATTTTTTATGTTCTTTTGGCAACGTTACGAGTAGAAGAAACAACGCGAGTTGAACGGTGGTACGGGTGCGCACCTACCCATCTTTTTTTCTCTTTCTTTCTACGCAATCTTTTCGATTTTTATACAGACACACGGAGTACTTCTTATTACGGTCGAATATCGTCGTTATCGATACGTTTTAATTATTAAGAGGTTCGAAGTCTCGTGATATAGGTACAGTGATGGGCAACTGCACAAGGGCACGGTGCATTTCTATAAGTTTATTCGAAAATTAGCAAATTTCTATATTTGAAAATTTCCAAATTATCAGATCCGAAAATTGGCTAATTTGGAAATTTGGAAATTTGGAAATTGACAGCTGTGATAATTTAGATTCTAAATTTCTATATTTGGAAATTTGTAACTAAATTTTTTAATTTTCTATGTTCCCAAATTTCCTAATTTTCAAATTGACAAAATTCTCAATTATCAAATTTGAGAATGTGAGAATTTGAAAATTTGAGAATTTGAAAATTTGAAAATTAAAAAATTTGAAAACCCTAAAATTAAGAAATGTAAGCTAAGTTCTATCTATGTCGCACCGTGCCCACGACTGCCCGCAGCCTCTTCAGCGGGCGCAAACCTGCCCATCACTGAAATAGGATACTCGTAAGATAATAAACGAAGACTAAAAGTAAAAAGAAAGAATGTGAACGATACTTACGGTCGTGTCGTACCGTAATGCGATCCAATTCGTTCTGACCCGATATTTACGCGCGCGCATACCAATGACATGCACACACACATACATACATACATACACGCATATATATGCGCGTACGTAAGTGTTGAAAAAGAAAAAAAAAAGAACGATCAGTTTAGAATTGAGACATTTTTTTTGGCAGCTTGTGCCTGTGGAACGCTTATCGATTTTCCATTTAGCCAACCTTTTTATACGTGTATACATTGCGAGCGTGCGTTGTACACATGTTTCAAATAAAAATTGATACAAAGTACAGAAAAAGCAGTTTTTTTATTTCATACAACGATAACAGGGGTGGTGCTATGATATATGATGCGAAGGCTCGTTAAAACGTGTACGGATAAAGTATTTTTTTTTTGTTACATTACTGGTAAACAATTTCGCGAGAATCGACAAATTTTTCTTTTGTTTGTTCCACGCAATTCCAGGATTTATCGCATTTCACATTCACGTCGCTCGAAAATTCAGAACCGTACAAAATTTTCATTTCGTTTCTTTTTCCAAGTACTTTAGAAAATAATCCGTCCTAATTTTTATAATCGATTAAAAAATTCTTATTTTTCCATGCATCGCAAAGTATCTTTTCTCGGTAATTGTACTTATTTTTTTTTTAGTGAATTTAAAAAGGTTTAATCCTAAAATTGCATCCTATCCTTTTTATGTACCGTCACTAACAATTACTACGCATATAAGATCTATAACGTGGCACCTATATTGTAAAATGCAATTTCATTCGTTACACGAATCGTATAACTATACATATTATTTATAAAAAAACTAACAAAAATGCTCCACATGGCCAAGTTGACGCTAACTCGATGTTTCGTATGCATACGTATAGGTGTACGTGAAAAAACACGTACTCGTATACGTATGTATATAGTATAATATTACATTATTCGTATAATAACATGGTACGCCCGTAAACGTAACGATAATCGTCACTGAACAAAAATAAAAATGTTACGCACATATTTTGTCGTAAATATCGTCAAACCGATCAAATTTTTCATTTGTTTTTTTTTCGTTTCGCGTATTTCTGTACATACAGGGTGTACCACGTGACTGTCGCCATGATTCTTTAGCCACATCCGGTAATCTGAAACAAAAATGTTACGAACAAGTTAATCAGTTTCGAGTTAGAGATATATTGTGATGTCTTCCAAAATTTTGCAAAGTTAAAGAATTTAATCTTTTAATTGTACTATATATTTTTAAAATCGAATCTTTAAATTAGTAAATTCCTACATTTTTACATTCTCGAATTACAGAAGTACATTTCTGAATTTCCCAAACTTTCAAATTAACAGACTATATTTAAATATTTCCAAATATCTGTATTAGCAAATTATTTAATTTCATTCTCAGATGACCTTCAGAATACATTTCTAACTTCTACATTAACAAATAACCAAATCCTTTTATAAATTTGAAAATTTCTGAATTTTTATGTTTGCAAATTTCCAACTTTACGAAGCTGATTGATAATTTCCAAATGTTCGAGTAATAGTCAGAGTTCTAAACAAAAAAATTTGTTATACACTATAGAATTACCAATACTAAACAATCCTTGACTGTCGATTAAAAAATTTATCTTGTAAACTTGTCACAATCTATAACCAACTGGAACTGATTAACTTTTATTCCCAACACTTTTGCAACATATTACCAAAAGTACACCCTGTATATATTCTCTCGGAGCGATCGCATTAACACTGTGTTCACGTAATCCGTATAGTCGTTAACACCGTTTAACAAAGTAGGTACGCTTATCTAAAAGTTTGTATAATAGACCTGTATCTTATTAATACGGCACACTCGCAATTCATTGGCCCGTTAACCGACTGCTTGCTGACAGGATATTAATCGTTATAATTAATACGGTTCGTGGTCGCATTTACTCGTATACATATATCTTTAACGTCGTACGCGCGTTACAAAACGTCGTTTAACGTAGCTACGCGGTGGCAGGTGCACACCCAAAACCTGCCCACAAAATACTACTTTTTCAAAAATAATCAAAATTCCTCGCGTTCGAAACAACATTGTCCGCCTTCGTTACGCTCTTTCGCGCGTAAAACGGTACCGCGACCGCGCCATTTCAAATTCTCAGACTTTCTCTTCTCGAGTTATCCTAAGCGCGGGGAGGGTACTCGCGAAAATTTATTCAATTTTTCATTAGCGTCAATTCGACGCGTTTACGGCTACGTTTGATCGAGCACCGTTCGCGTCACACAAGATGAGTCGCGCATAAAATGCGAATCATGTCGGTTGTATACGCGGAGGTACAACCTTAACGCTATTGTAGAGATACGACTCATTTGCTGAATGTCTACTAATAATCGTGCTATATTGCCAGATTCAGGGACAAGGTGATGTCGCTATGTACACTAATCGGTTCTTTGATAATAATGATGTTGAGTAACGTTTTGGAAATGTAAATAAAATTCATTGTTTTTAATCAAATTAATGGAGATGTAATATTGATTAAATGTAAAAGTCAGGTGACAATAATGATAGAAAAATTATTTCGACAAATTCAAACAATTTAGTATTATAATATGTATCTTTGTTAGCATCTTTTTTTATAAATATATTCATGGATATCAACATTATGCAAATATACGAGTATCAAAGATATCTATGTATAATTGTCTTAGATACATACACATATATTTTGTACATATATGTATCGTGTTTCTATTCAATATACAGTTTCCAACTAATCATATGAATATATAAAAAGTAGTCAATGAATAAATAAGATATATTTTATCTTGATCGTTATATTATATCAGATCATACACATTGTTTGAATTTAGTAAAATGCATACATTTAATCAGTGCGTTCAGGTTCTTTTTATTATAAAACTGTACATTTTCAAAACGTAATTAAATTTGATACACATGTAATTATCAAGTAGTATAAAAGATCTACCTGAATAGTGTATATAGTTTTATGTGACGTCACGTTGTTCCTACAGTTGGTATCATAACTCATCTTGTGGCGCGCTAACGGTACGAGAGCAGTAACCGTAACGCGGCAACGTAACGAGGAGAAGCGGCAATTTCGAAAAGTTGACAATTTGTTAACCGTACGGCGTACGCGATCAACCGAGCTTCGCGTTTCTGTCAGGTTTTCGAAAGAATTGTACACGCTTTTCAACGCTAACGTCGATCGACGGAGAGCGCGAAGCAATTGCTCGACGCTTTTTATCCCATTCGAATTTCGCGCGAAACGCTTTGAAGAACGCGGATGAAAATGAATCTCGTTGATTAGAAAAAAAAAATTAAAAGGGGAAGAGAAACGAGATTTTCTAACGAAAGGCAAATGCTTCTCGCTAACCATTATCTCTTTTTAACTGTTAAAACTGTTCGAATACTTAACGGTAACACGAATCGATCATAATTAAATAACTAACAAACTGTTTTTCTTTTCTTTCTTTTTAACATTGGTTGACCATGGCCTATAGGCTTGGAGTGCTAACAATGGAATCCACCCGCCCCGTGCTAACACCTGGACTCTGGAACACAACATCCGCGTGTTTGATCTACGATCTTCGATCTTCGATCTACGATCTGCGATCGGTTCGCCAACCAGTAACCAGACGAGACAGACCACCTTCGCCACGTTCGCATCACCAGCCCTGTTCGTCAACGCGTTTATATATCCATCCTGTATCCTCTTGGTCATTTTATACCGTATCGCCGTGTGTACAGTAGCGAGCACTGTAGGCTTCCCTAGGGAAAATCACGATATTTGGGGGAACGAAGATTCGCCGCCCGATTTACTTTCCCCTGGTAAATTTTCCAATTTGCAAACTTTATCTGGAAGGTTGGACTTTTCGAAATTTGGAAATTTTACGGTTTCGAGATTTGGAAATATTTGTTTTTAGACGTTTGGAGACTTGAGGAGAATTTAGGGATTTGGGAATTTGGGGACTCAGGAGTTTGGAAATTTGGGAATTAAGCCAGTTGGAAATTTGGATCTTCGAAAAGTTAATTTAGGATTTTAGGAATTTGGGAATTTGAAAATCTAGGAATCTCGAGAATCTAGTAAATCTAGGAACCTAGGAACATAGGGATCCAAACCTAGAACTCTAGGTATGTAGCAATCTAGGAAATTTAGCACTCTAGAGAATCTGCGAACTTATGAATCTATAAATCCACGAATCTAGGAATTTAGGGAGCTAGGGATCTAAGAGTTTAGAAATCTAGGGATCTAGGAACCTAGGAATCTAAAAGTTCAGAAATCTAGGGATCTAGGAATCTAAGAATTTAGAAATCTAGGGACCTAGAAATCTAAAAATCTAGGGATCTAAGAATGCAAAGAATCTAGAAATTTGATAATTAGGAAATTAAAACATTAGCAAATTTGAGCCTCTGAAAATTTAGAAATGTGAAAATTTGCAAATTACAAAGTCCTTTAAAAAATGTGTAAATCATCAATTTGTGAATGTGAAAATATTTGAACCCCCACAATATTGGAGGTAAATAGGAGGAGAATTTTCTCCCTAGCCTAGTTTTTATCCAAAGGAAGCCTACGTTGCTCCCGCATGTACAGTCTCGAATAAGTCGCTTCGTTCGTTTAACCGAGATACCATCTTTTCTCCCGGCATCTTGCGCGTATGCCTGACCAGGTAATCCAATAATTATTCTACCTTTTTACCTTCTCGTATTAGCCGGCTCGAATTTTGCCTCTCGTATTTTGTACGGGAAACAACAATTTTTACTGTCGAGTCAGACTATCGCGCACGGTCGAAGGTAACCACCATTTTCTCGATGATAAACGAGTAAGTAACCGTTCTATGTTTAACCCGTCAAAATTGTTCGTTCCGCTTTGCTATGTAGTTTATCATCGATTTTCTATCTGTTTTCTTTCTTTTCTCTCTGTGAAATCTAACGGAAACCTCGGACCAACATTTCTGTATTGACAATCCTTCAGGGTTCTCGATATTGTTGTACGAGTTTGTACTAATTTCTGAACATTGTGCTAATTAGAAAATTACAAATTATTTGTACCGATTTGTACTTTTGAATTTTTCTATTTGCTAAAAATAAGTCTGTAATTAAAGTTATTTATTTTCTGTAAAACATCAATGTGCATATAAGTTTATTTTTGTGCTAAATTTGTTGTAAAAGTTGGTCACCTTAATGTAAATGTATTGTGGGTATTTAAATATGCTGTATTAACAATATATGTACATTGATCTAAAAGTCTACTTGCATAGGCAATAATGTTGATGACCTTGAGATGTTGACAATATATTATATAAATCCGAGGTTTCCACAAAGATTTTTATATTATACAAAAAATATATATATGTACATACATATATGAGGAGAGGGAGAGAATAGAGAGAGATAACATTTTTTATATAAATTCGTTCTTTGCAAACTACGCTGTTTCGCATAATGATCATATCGATTTTAAAGTACTTACGTTTTTAATGAAACATTAAAATAAAATAAATGGAAGCGAGTAGAAAGGGACAAAGAAAAAAGATTTTAATATCATGTACTTTGTTTAATTAAAGAACGAATACGTTCGCGTGTAATAGGTGCAATATATAATAAAATCAAAACTTATTTCCATTTTGATTTTCGCGAGTAGAAACGAAATTACTATTAAGTCTAGTTCGACTCAGGAAAAAGTACGGTTTGAAAAGAATAAAAAAAAAAAAAATATTTTTGTTACGATTTAACAATCTCGTTAACATTAAGCGAAAGAAATATTTACGCGGTTAAAGATTTTTTTTTTATCAACGATCGAACACCGTCCGATCTTACCCGTTGATATAAACGTAACGTAACGACGATTAATGTAATATAATATAAAATCATAAGTTACAGGGAAACGCGTAACTTCTAACAAACCTTCACTCGAGACTTAGAATTCTCGTTGGTTTAACGAAGAAATCACCTAAGAAGGAATATAAGAAAATCAAAATACATGAATCTACCGATTAGGCGTTAAGACCAAGTAGTTTCTCCTAACGTTCGAACAACGTTAGTTTGTTACGTAGATAGAAAGAATCTCCAGTTTTTAACAAAGATATATCTATATATATATATACATATATATTATATTATTATTATATTTTAATGTTCTATAATTTAAAAATTCTGTTATATAACGTCGTGGTGCAATTTATTTGTAAAATAATAGACTAATTGTTTATCGATTACATATTTTCAATTTGATAAAATTAAGTTTTTAGAAGATAGAGACTGAAAGTGCTCGATAGTAACCAGATTCTGAAACCGATATCGTACCTTTGCAAACGACGGCCAATCACGTCGGAAACAAAAATGTGCGGGTAATCGAACGTATCGGATAATTATATGAATCTATTGGGTCGAGCCGGAATAAGTCGGATTAGCTAGGGAAATTCAGATATTTCACACATATTCACACTTCTAAATATACAAATTTTCAATGTTCAAAATTACAAGTTATTCTAATTCTCACTTTCAAACTTTAATTTACAAATATTCATGTTATATTTTAAATTCTTCACTTTACAAATTTCCAATTTTTCATTTTCTTGCACTTCACTCCAACTTTACCCGATTGGAATTCCGAAATATTTGATACCCGCACATCCCCACTTTGAAATTATATTCTTGATTATGCAACGTCGTCTATCGTTTACCGTTTATACGCGAAAGTTATGGATATGGATCGATCCGTATCGGTTCATATACGTTCAATATGTTATATTTCGCGTGATTCTTGAAATTTGCCATACGATGTACGCGCAACGTAACGCCAACTATTTTCGCGTTCGTCGCGTATGTTTAGCGGTCCGTGCGACGTGCTTGTATTTTCAACAGGCACTAACGATCCTTTCGATTATCTGAACGCGAAGTGACCGATACTTTGCGTAAATAGATAATTACGTTTCACGATATAATTGTACCAAGAGTGATCTGAAATCTACTCGAGTTTTTAGTTTAAAGTAGCATTCGTTATATTTTGACATTATATATATATATATAGTATATATAACTCAAAGAAATATATTTTGTAGAAATATGTAGGAATAGGAAAAGTTGAAAATCGAAGGTACTTTTGTCGCGTATTTAGTGCAATAGCGTATTTAGATGTAATTCACACCAGGGATTGAAAGCTGGCACAATAACGGTTCTTAAAATAGTTTTGAATTTATTATCGCGGATAATAATGGCGGCTCTGTAGATAACGGTTCTCCGCCGGTTTTCCGTTAAACCCGTGAGCGATCAATTTCGAACAAGATATACCGTCCTATATATTTACTTACACGCCATTCGTCCATTCTTTTCTCCTCGAACTTATTTATGGCGAAAAGCGATTTCATTTAGAAATTCAAAACAGAATCAATTTCGCGTAGCCTAGTCTCGAACATCGTCTTTTAGTTTTCATGTATCATGCAGGATTTTTTTATGGCTGTTCAAAAACGTTCGTTCGAATTTGCTGCTCCATATTGGAATCGTTTTGAAACCGATATGGGCAAGTATGATCGTTTTCGTTTTTAACGATTAGAATATTCATCGGTTTTCCGCCATTTTTTTCGAACAGCGCGTGTTATTTCTAGAATCGATCAGGTTTCAATTCCTGGTTAGTACATACTTACCTACACGTATAAGTAACGGCATACGCATATATGTATTCGCATGCATGAATTAATTATAATTAAATTGTACATCGTGTTAAATTATATGTAAATGTTTCGATCTTAAAAATAACAAAAGGATACTCTTTAACGTTACACGATACCGAACATATTATATTTTAACGTTAAATAATTCTCTTTTTTTTATAATAAAAAAAAAGTCTCTAAAACGTGTTCTTTTAGTATTAATCACCATTCATTAACAACGTACGCGTTACTTTAATCATAGTTGCGTGAATCATTTTCGCGATGCCATTGTCAAGGATATTAACGAGAATTTAATTGAAAGGGAGCATGTCAATTGCTTTAATAAAACGAATGATCGTCTGGAGATTCGACGATATTAATTTCTTTAACCCACGTGTTTGTTCGGACTCGTTGTCTTCGTACCTTAAAACCAGGGACCAAAAATAATCCTTTCTTTTCCTTTTTTAACCTTTTCGATTTACTATCGTGGTACTGGCAATTTAATACATAATACATAACGGTGTATAATATACGGACCATTCTCAAACATTATTCAGATAATATACTTGAGAAATAATATATATTATCTTATTTGTTTAGATGTTATTTGAAATAATTGTTAGATTATTTGAAAGTGAAAATGATTTTTTAGCAGAATATTTCAGCAATGATAATTTCCCTCGATTATCAACAACTTGTTGCCATCTTACAGGTAATCTTTTAATTCTGTTTATGTAAAATGCCAGGTTTCGATATCAGAAAACTGGAACGAATTTGTATTAATGCGTACGAATTGATTGACACACAAGTTCATTTAAATAAAATAATAGATAATTATCACAAAATTTCATGTCAAATTATTTGTTATTTTATTTGAATGACTTAATTCAGAATTCTACGTAAAATAGGTACCTATTCTATGTATTATTTCTAAAATAAAAGTAATAAACAAGTTGTAATAATTTATTATTTCAAATTGTTTTATTTTATTCCAAATAAAATATGCCCAAATCTGGTATGGACAAGCGTAACAAAAAACGTTAAGGATATCCTTGAAATCTATATCTATTAACTATGTACACGAGCGAGATTAAAAAAATACAATTTATAAATATGTATACAAATTATATTATAAATATTTGTAAAGTGTCCGTGTTATGCAACAATGTTAACCATGTAGCTCGAAATAAGCGTATTACGATTTCGGTAAACGATATAAACCACCGGAGAACAATAACTGATGTTCTCGAACTTTTCTATCGAGGAACTGTCTCAATTCAGGTAGTCCACATTCCATTGCTCCTGGACCTTGAGAAGCAAACATTTTCAACATTTGATGAATCCTTTCCAAGGGCATTGAATCTAAATTAGTTAACATGCCAACGATGTAAGACCAAAACACTTGTAACTCTTCTTCCCTCTGATCGCTCGCGGACGCCATTGCGCTCTCGATTTCTTCCTCTTCTACGATATCTGCTAAAGATCGGTTTTTCGTCGAGCTTTCTTCTTGCAACGCGTAAACGTCGTTAGATATTTCTTTCAGAAGACCTTGCGAAACCCAAAAAGTTATTTTTCTTCTTAACACGGTTGCCGGGGCATGCATCACTTCCGCCAGTTCTTCCAAAGACCATTCCTCTGCAAAAATTTTAGAATAACATTTACTCACGTAAATATAAATTATAACAAGACTTATGGAAATGTTCCTTACTCTTATCTTGAAAGTGTAAGATGATCGTAGCGTGTATCGGCGTTACGTTTATATTTAATTTTCGATCCTTTAACTCGATTTCTAATGTGACATTTCCAAGATGGGGTTTCCAACAGAGCGTTCTGTTCCCTTTCAAAGTTTCAAATGCCTTCACATATTTATTCAATTGATTCTGTACAATTTTTGGTAGTTCTAGTTTCCAGTTCTCCTTGAACGGTGGCCAAAATTGTGCCGATAATATTAACGCGGATGTAGGAAACCGTTCTTTCTCTAATATGTAATTCGTGTCGGACTGTATATGACCGTCTATTCTTTTCGAATCGTAGACATCCTTCAACATAACCTCACAATAATGAAGTTGATTTTCTCCGAAACGTCTTTTCAGTAATTCCAAATGGCGGATTTCTCGCTCAGTGTGATAATTTAATTGGGATAATAATCTATCAGCCAACAATGTACGATACTCGTTTACGAACAGATCTTGGCTGCCATATATGTTTACCAACATCGAGATTATATCTGACATTCTGCGTTGCGCTGATTTTGCTATAAAACCCAACGTATCATACGTTACTAAATCGTTTAATACGATTAATGAGATTATATTTTCTCTACACTTAAACGTACCAGGATCAGCGTCAACGGGATCCGGCATCCATTTATCCCAATCTTCGTTCTCCTCATCACCGGAACCGTCGTCTAGTTGTATAGACTCTCCTTTAACTAATTCATCTGCTAGATCACTAGGAGAATCATCGAGTAAGTCGCTTACCACACAACGTACGGTATCTTCTCTACTTCTTAAATAAATCCTGCGTAAAAGAAGATAAAGACAAATAAATTTTCTATACGTTTCATAGGTTCCAGACGCTTCTATGTAATCTTAATAATGATTAAATCGATGCAAATGCACATGTTGTTACTTATTTCTATTACAAAGTGGTTGAAATATTATGATTGTAACGTTACGATTACTTAATAGGTTCCGTAATCGTCTCAAGAAGAACTCCAGTTGGATCCAATTGCCTCAACGCCCTTATAGCGGCGATATAAGCCGTTATGATATCCGGTGTATTTACACCTGGATGCAGCAGTCTTGATTTCAGAGCTTCTTGTAAATTTTCTATTAGGAATTTTCGTAAATCAGTTCGTTGCAGGCAAACGCGTAAATCATCCACCGCAGGTTGAGAATCGGGATACTCTGACCATACAAAAAATTATGTACCATGATGATAAGAGTATAAATATTAGAAACGTTAATAAAGAAATACCTATTATGATATCGAAGAGTTGTTCGATTCTGAATCTCGTATACGTCTCGTATAAAAAGTGAGACAATTTCTGTTTGAACTTATTTATAGCGTTACGAGTCTGATCATTCAATGATACAATTTTTGACGAACCACCAGAGTATATCCTGATCAACCAATTCATAACAACCGTTTCAAGCCACTGGAAAGTTCACGTTTTCTCATCAGTTATTTTGTATTCAATAAACAACTTTCGTTGTTCAAATTTATGTTACGTCGTGAAATAAGATATTACATTTTCCAACGATGCTATTTGCGATACGTCAAACGTTTTATCGCATGATCGATATACGTGATTTTTTATGCGTATGTGTATCAACGACGTGAGGACGTTACCAACTATCCTTTCCAATAATTCTAACTCTATTAACTTTCTGTTGGTTTCATGAAACATGAATACTATCATTTGACATTGGCATTTTTCTAGTTTTTGTAAACAACCCATGCATCGCAGAGAATCACCATCAGGATTGGCTACTATAAAATATATGATGTTAATAATAATGATTATAATAAAGAAGACATTGTATACCATAAAATAATATTGTTACCATGTGTTGAGTTATCTGCACTACAGAATACATTAAATGAAATTTTATAAAATTGTTCCACAACATGCTCATAGCGCAAAGGCAATTGACTCAGTAATGTAGATCTGACTATTGCCTTAAACTGATTTAATATATTAGTCCCATTTAGGTTTTGAATGCCTTCACTTTGTATCAGATATTCCAGTTTTTTTAATAATGGCAGAAATTCTGTTAAGCTAACATATAATCCATCCACTGCATTTTTAAAATGTTCAAAACCTTGTTGCCCATCTAAGGTGTTTACAAAGTGTTTCCAAAATGCAGGAGCCACATTCTGTCGTATGTATCGTTGTATATGATAAATAACTACATCCTTGACAAAGTCTGTTAATCCAAGGGACTTTATTTCATTGATTATTTTATTAAATTCTTCATCTGTACATTCATTTTGAATCTGTGGAGAAATAGTATTAGGTTATATTAGGCTATAAGAGTAGAATAAAATAGAAGTATCTCGTATATCTGATAAATTTAATTATTAAAGCTACACTTTGAAGGCAACAGAAAAGCATACGTACATGCATGTAAGAGTATTAAATAAAAAAATAAAATATCAACAAATACATGTAATCTAACCTGTTCGTACAAAATGGGAAATGCATATTGTATCCGTGGAAAGATATCGTTTTCACTGTCCTGTTTAGCCATATTATTCCAAAGAACCTTTTAAATAATTGCTGTATTTAATTGTTTTAATTATATAAGTATATATTTATAAAATTACAATCACTCGACGAAGTTGACTATACCACTTGTCAAACGCTTAAAAGATTGAAAGGTAAATTACTCATCAAAGAAATCATTTAATAAAAAGAACTTCACACATTGAAGTTTTCAGTATTTGTTGGTAAACGTTTCATTGAAACATTTTCTCTTTATTACAACTGTTATTTTAATACTTGTTCTTACAGAGCTAAGTTATACATTTAAAATTTGTGCAACGCAGCTAACTTCAGTAAGTTTCTTTGCCTATTTCTGAATAAGGAATCGTGTAAGTAAATCTACGCCTATGGCATGGCCTCCGTCGTTTGACGTTCAAAGAGCAGAAAGGTTAGGTTGAACATAGTTGCTGTCAGCGTAATGTTTCCTTCGCTGATTTCTGCTATTTTGAGGTCAACATATTCATACAAATGCTTGGAGAATATCGTCAGGAATATATAGTTTAACGCTTTACAGTGGCCACGCTGAAATTAAAGGAGAATACCTATCCTCTAAAGTTTACTCTTAGGTCAGTCATTGATGCAACCAATTAATTTTATTCGATCGAACTCGTTAAATTATCATGGTGTTTCTATTCGCGTTACAGCCTAAAGTAGCAACTAAGAAAATATCAGGATATGGTTCAACAATATCAATCACCCGTCAGGGTATACAAACATCCTTTTCCGCTCGTGATGATGGTAGGTTTGTCTTCCTCGAATCAAATTATTTATCGTACCTGGTTTTACTTTGTTTAATTTTATTCGAACATTCGTGTTGATCGATATAGTTTTTAAAAATTTTATTTCTTATATTATTTTACAGGCATACGAGCGTAGATTTCCAACGTGCTCACAAATCCCTGTTTTAGTTGGTTGCGAAATAGTTTCGGACGAGGAATGTAAAAATGGTACATTTAGAATAACGGAACGACGATGTAAATTAAACGTCGATGCTCCATATATTTTAAAAAAGGCGTGTACACATTTAATTGATTACTATTTTGAGTATTTGCCAGAAAATATTACACGTACAGTACCAAGAAATAGTTATACGATTCCAAGTTATTTCAAATTTATACTTATCTTCTGTTAAACTTTTGTTTGCTCAAATGGCTATAAATTTGGTCATTTTCTTATGTTCTCCTTATCCTTTTATATCAATATGCAAATTTACATAACATATATATATCAACGAACCCGTATTATTTTTCTTCTTTCTTACAGATAATTGGGGTGGATTATGTATATTTTATTCAGAGGAACATTTTAAATAGACGGAACAGTGTGCTAGAAATTGAAGCGTACAATGAAAGCTTTTCATCCAGAGTAACGGTGATTGAAAAATGTAGATATTTTGTAAGTATCTAATTTAGTTTGTATCTCTACATTTTTTTCAACGTGACCTTATCTGTACATATGTATTCTGCAGATATTAATCATATAAGGAAATACATATTCCGTAATCATACTTATATAACTATGCATTCATATTTAATAACTGCAAGAAGAGATTATTGTCTGTGCAAGATCATTTAGTTCATGCATCATACAGAAGTACTAAATAAAAATAGTATACACATAAAGTAATAAATATGTGATACTTATAGGTTCATCCTCAGAATCCAGACTGGACCTGTTTTGAACAAACTGCAAGTTTAGATATCAGAAACTTTTTCGGCTTTGAAAATTCAATGGAAAAATTAGCGATGAAACAATATGCTCAAAACATAGCAAAGGTACATTTCAAAGAGTGCGGTATTTTCTTTATCTATAATCTTATTTTTAAATCATAAAGGTAATATTTTCGATGAAACACACAGGGTAAAGAAATAATTGAATATTTCATAAATAAGTTAAAAGAAGAAGGTATCGTTTATGTATCTCCGTGGAAAGATCCAAACGAGACATCCTTTTCGAAAGACACAGGGTAAGTTTAAAATTATAAAGTTGAAAAATTAATGTAAACGATCGTTTAATCATCGGGTACGTAGATACGTTTTCTTAACAAGAACATACTAGCCGTAGCATATAGCGACTGTATATTAACCGAATATTATACATTTTCCAATTATTACTTAGAAATGCTGATGTAGAAAGTCAGGAAAATCTGAGTCTAAAAGAGCCTTACACATATTCAGATTTGCAAAATAAAGGTATGACATAGCTCGTCTAACAAATTAGTAGCTGAACAAACAACTTTTATTTTTTTTTTTAACTTGAAACTGTGTTTTATACTTCAGAAATGCAGTTGTCGTCCGATTACATAGAGAGATACTTGGGAAAGTTAAACATGATACAAGAGAGTAAACTTATACAACTGCGTCAAAGTATGAAAGAATTAAGGGGTAGTTCGGTACCTAGTGACGCGACTCTCTTACGATTTCTCAGAGCTACAGAATTTTCTGTTGATAAAGCGAAAGAAATGTTAACGCAGGCGTTACATTGGCGGAAGAAACACCAAATCGATAGATTGCTGGAAGAATACCAAGTTCCGCAAGTGGTAAAAGATTATTTTCCTGGTGGCTGGCATCACTTTGATAAAGGTATAGATGTCTTTTTATGTTCTTCAAAAATATTATAACTGTATACATAAGAATGTACATAAGAAGCTGTATACATTAAAATACAACCCCGTCGTAGCCTCTGTATTGTAGTAAACAATTAATTTCTAGATGGTCGACCTTTATATATTTTGAAAATGGGTCAAATGGATGTGAAAGGTTTATTAAAATCCATTGGAGAAGATGATTTATTGTTATTGGTAAGGTTTAGTCTTATAAAATCATATCAAAGTAACATCTTTAATAAATAATTTGAAAGTATATATGAAATTCACCATTGTCACTGGCACAGGCGTTACACATATGCGAGGAAGGCCTTCTCTTAATGGAAGAAGCAACTACCGTTTCTGGTCATCCGGTATCACAATGGACTTTGTTAATAGATTTGGAGGGTCTGAACATGCGTCACTTGTGGAGACCGGGTATAAAGGTACAACTTAGTGTTTTCTACGCTTACATCGATTATACCGATTAACACCTCATGCGCTAGGGGTGCAAGCCGTAACGAATCTGTTAACCTTCCGTAAACCTACATTCCCTCTTTCCTTTATAATTATGATAAATGAATTTTTGTATTGCAGGCTTTATTACGAATCATTGAAATCGTCGAAATTAATTACCCAGAAACAATGGGTAGAGTACTTGTTACACGAGCACCCAGATGTTTTCCTATTTTATGGACACTTATTAGCACTTTCATAAGTAAGTATATTAGTTCTTAACCAGTGCGATAATAACGATATTGTTGAACAAATTTCACGTTCACATAGCACGTGATGATCAGTTCGTACTATGAAAGCGATAAAATTCTCCTTCACAGATGAAAACACAAGGAAGAAATTCATGTTTTACTGTGGCACCAGTTATCAAGAACAAGGCGCTGGAGGTATCGACGAATACATCGACCCTGAATTTATTCCGGATTTCCTTGGAGGATCATCCGAGGTAAAAATAATAATACTTTACTCTATGATAATGTGATTTGTGGTACCATCGAAAGACGCGCGTACTTCTAAGTTAATAACTTCTTCTATAGTCTCATGCCGCGAAGAATAATCCTTGCAACGTTACTTATTTAAGTTAATATTTTATAGTACGTAATCTCGTAAAATTACCTAACCTTATTCTTCGAAATAATATATTTTAACTAATAGGACAGTATGTGCGAGATTTATGGTATGGTACCTCGAAGATTTTATATTTTCGACGCAACTACTAATAACGTAAGAACTTTTATATCTTTATTTTGTACGTTGAAAGGTGTAGTGATACCTTATGTTGTTTTCTGTTTCCATTTTGCTTTTTTTTTTCTTTTAAGGGTATGCAAGCATTAATTTGAATTGATTTTTGGGTCATCCAAGGTTAATTCAGACTTAGGCGTTTCTGTATACCTTTAATAATATTTTATTTGTCATTGTCATTTAGCATTTTACAATTTGATAATTGTTTAAATTAAAAGCAAAGAAAGAACACGAACATACAAAATAACGCACAATATCTGGATGTTATAACATAGACTAAAACACACAAGTTTCAAAAAGATTCAATCTTCCGTAATTCGCAATGTGTGTCACGTCCTCGCGTTTATGTATTTGGTGATGTTTCAAGTAAGTACGAACACGAGTGAGATAATTAGATGTTAACAAATTATTCGTTGTGGCGTCCGAAACACGCACACAATTCAATTTCTTGTATCCAAAAGATGAAATCACAGATTGCAAAATGGTAAAGGACTTACCAACTTGTAAAACCATTTTGAGGTATCCTGTATTTTGGTGTTGACAGCAGTAGAATATATATTTTCTTGTAAGATGCCAACCACATGAAATATGTACGCATAGCAAATCTAAGATATACATATAATGCATGCTTGACAATTATCCACAGCGATAGAGCCGCCGCTAGGGTTTGCAATAGCAATTTGATTTTTGAAAATGTATCATTTTGAAACTTTGTAACTTTTAAGATTTGTAAATTAAAATGTTTCTAAAGCCGGTAGCTTGAAATTTAGCAGATTTGAAGATTGGGGGGCTTCCCCAAATGCAAATCATTTGATCCGGTCATTTAAATATTCAGTTCTATTCAACTGACAGAAGTTATTCTTTATTAATGGTAGACTTGCACTGCCGATGGGGGAATCGTTCCAAAGCAACTGTACAATTTGGACTTGGAAATTACGTCCACCGAAGAAGGTCACAGTTTATATCACACCATCACCTTGAGCCGTGGACAAATCCATCGCGTGATAATACATTCCAATGATCCAGGAGCAGTTTTAACGTGGGATTTTGACGTAATACGTCATAACATTACGTTCACCGTTCTGTATCAAGCCAGTGCAGATAATAAAACTCCATCCTCAGGTTTAGTATTATGAAGCATTATTATAAACTTATAAAAGAATAAGTAAAGAAAATAATGTTACTCTATCTTACAGATAAGGAACCAGAGGTAACGGAAACGGAAGAAATAAAAGGACCTTTCGTTAAAGTTGAACCCACTATTACTTGTCATGATGGTGAAAGTATTCAGGTGAAAGATTGATCTTATTTCCAACGTATACATAATACTTTATCTATCGAAAATTCGCAATATGATTGCGTGTAACGTTCTAATCTTGCATTCCATCGATACAGGGTTCTCATATAATGCAACAAGCAGGTACATATGTATTGCAGTGGCATAATCAAGATGATCAGGTAGAATTCCTTCCATCCATCGGTAGTCACAAAGCACAACTCATGTACTTCTACGAAACGTTACCTTCAATCCACTATAGGTATATTGTGTTCAATAAATTAATCTTTGTGCGCGATCGTAATTATCTACGACCACCATTATCTTTTCCAGAGGATCTATGATGAGCTTGCAATCCGGTATAAGTACAAAGTCAGAAGCGACTTCTTCGTTTTTGTCCAGATGACGCGCAAATACCGCGTCGTAACGCGTTAATCGATCGTTAAAATTGCTAAGCATAAAGAGATAGGGGAACGTTATTTTTCATAAATGATTGATCAATCAATTAATTTTTGTAGAATATCTTCCACCACAGTAATTTTATACGATTTTAAGTTCTCAAAGAATTATTTTTAAAACTGTACATTTGCAATAAGAGCATCACGTTCGAAGATGTAAGTAGAAAGCACGAAATTTTAATTGTAAGAAATACGTTGAATAAATAAAAACTAACTTTATTAAATATCTGTATATGTACCACTTTATATTCCTTCTTTTCGAGTGGGTTAAACAAAACTGGGGGAAAGTAAGGAATAGTGTCATGTGACGATTTTGGTCAAATCTTGCAAACGAGCTTCTTTTTTCAAAAGAAAATGTCTGTGGGAACGATTTTTGGCGACTGGAAGAAAAAAATTTGCATATTATAGTAAATTAAGCTATTAAAATCGAAAATGTAATTTTTGGAACAAGTGGCGCCATCTCTCCGGCGAACAGGGTGAACTACACACTTTTGAAACTCTACTTTAATTAGTTCCCACATTCTACCGCTAGAAGGCGCTACGTGTATTGTCTTCGGTTCAATTTAATGAGTAGTTGATTTTATTTGCTTAATTGAGTATAATATGAAATGAATTACATCAGAATGCAAGATCAATAAACTTTGAAATGTTTTGACCGAACTATTATCAATTTTTAACCATTCTGAGCCTAATCGTAATTAGCCTATGGGTTTCGGTCTTGTGTGCTGCCATCTAGCGGCATAAGATGGGAACTAATTAAAGTAGAGTTTCAAATGTGTGTAGTTCACCCTGTTCGCTGGAGAGATGGCGCCACGTGTCCCAAAAATTTAATTTTCGTAAAAATTCAATTAATATCAATTTTATCGATTAATATGCTGCATATTTATTATATATTTATTAATATTGATTTTATGCTATTTGCAATATATTCCGTGGGTCTGTATACGCGAATTATGTGTTGAAAACAATTCATACACTATACTGTATCTCGTCGATGATATAGGAATAAGAATGACAAAAAATTTTCTTTCGAGTCACCAAAACTATTCTCACAGATATAATTTTTAAATTATTTAGTTCATAATATACTATCCCTAACTATTGCTCGCTATTATTATAGAATGAAACAACTTAATATAATAAAGGTGAACTAACATTAATAGAAATTAGACGACGCCGCTTCATAATTATTCATATCACTAAGATTTCACGAGAATAAAATGTTGAAGAGAAAATCGTTCTCCAATTAAGTATATTGTACTAGCAACATAAATCTGTTTATACGGTTTATAATGTATGGTAATCCTTTCCCTCTACAGTATCTGTTTATTCAAATTATACTGATACATCATCCGTATTGTTGCCATAGGCGTTCGGATTAATTTCGTGATCAATATTTATTTATGTCCAATCGTGTATTGTATTGATTTAAATTTCTGTTTGATGATCTTCCTTTTGCTGATGCGATCAGCTGTTATTTACCGAGGATCAGTTGCATTTCATTATTTGTCTCGTGACGTGTTATCCATAAATCTAACGATTACTTTTGCACATTCACGTCAGATATGTTATCGCTATGGTCAGTCTTTCTGCAACACTTGTCGGGAACAAACAAATAAACGATAGTCGTTCGAATGGCAATAATTCACTCATAAAACATCACACATTTATTTCTATAAACTTATTAAGTAAATTTTCAACTAATTTATTTGTAAATACTTGACCAATTTGTGAATACTTAATCAAGTCTTTTAAATTGTCTTGATCCGACGTTCAAATCTCTTCAACTTCTGACTTTGAACTCTTGTATCTTTCAGTGACAATTTCAGTGCTCCAGTGAATTGATCAAATTGATGTAAATTCAACTCTGTTCTGCGACAAGTTATCAGTGCATCCTGATGTGATCAGTGCAAACTCTCGTTATGTCAATCACCTTGGTCACTGCTCATCACCCTTTTGGTCGCACGACTAAAAGCTTACACAAACCGGTCAAAGTATGGCTCACAAACAAAATTCAAAACCTAGACAAAACCTGGACAAAACCTCGAATGAACCTCTACGAATATATATCCTTAAATAAACATCAATTCCTTATAAACATTCAAGACCATACTTCTCCAAAAATATTCGTATACAAAGAAAAATATATGGAAGCAAAGAAAATGGTACATTTGATGCATTCACCTAAGTGGTCTTTTTCTAAGAAACAGTTCAGCAAGGGCTTAAGAGCTTATTCATCAATGGAGTTTTTACGTGTGCTATGTACTTCTACATATGATACGTGTTCACAGTCTTCTTCCCTTCTTCAAGGATTCATGGTGTTGAAAAGTTCCTCCTGTGTCGTACCACATGTTCTACAAGATACAATTCGGCAAGGTCGAATATGTCAGAAGCAGCATACGTCAAAGTATAAGCAGATACGTCAGGCATCTTCGAGTACTGTCAGATCACATAATGAAGTTACTCAAACTTGGAACCCTGTACAAGCCTTATGTGCATCAACTCATCCAAATATTACAAAACACAGTTGCTCAAACCTTATGCAAGCCTTCTGCACATCAACTCATCCAAATACTACAAAACACAGTTGCTCAAACCCTGTGCAAGCCTTCTGCACATCAACTCATCCAAATATTACAAAACGCAGTTGCTCAAACCTTGTGCAAGCCTTCAGCACATCAACTCATCCAAATATTGCAAAACACAATATTACAAAACGCACACCAGTGCTCCTCGCAACCGCGTCCATACTCGTCGTTTCCCAAAATGGCGAACATTTCCGAGCTCGTGCGCTGTTGGACCAAGGCTCGGAGGTTTCGTTCATAACCGAGTCGCTAGCAGAAAAGCTGGAACTCACATGTCGATTTTCCGCTGTTCCCATAATCGGTATAGGAGCTCAACGATCGAACGTGGCACACAGAGCCACGACATTTCAACTGATCTCACGAATCGACGAATCTTTCACGTGCCACGTTGACGCTCTCATGTTGCCGGAACTGACAACGTGTCTGCCAGCTGCTCGCATCGTTCACACGCAGTGGTCGCATCTGGAAGGACTGCACCTCGCTGATCCTGATTTTGCGAAGCCAGATAAGATTGATATTATCCTGGGGGCTCACGTGTACTCGCAGATCATTCGGGAAGGTCTTCGGCGTGGAGATGTGGGTGCACCCATCGCGCAGCAGACTTGTCTTGGTTGGGTGCTGTCGGGTGCAATTAATGTCACTCTTCTGGATTCAGATTGCATTAGGGAATCTTCTGTCAATTGACTGCGATGCTGCGTATTTTTAACGAACATGTGCAATGATTATCAATACTGTAATAGCTGGACTGTGGTGTTTATTTATGATCAAAGACTGCAAAATCTGAATAGATCATGTGATATATGAGTTGTACAGTGGATGGATAAAATAAATGACTATTAAAAATTCTCTATGTCCTTAAATTCCTACGTCCCCAAATTCCGACGTCTCCAAATTCCTACGTCCCCAAGTTCCTACGTCCTCAAATTCCTATGTCCCCAAATCTCTACATCCCTAAATTCCTACGTCTTCAAATCCCTACGTCCCAAGTTCCTACGTCCCCAAATTCCTACGTCCCAAAATTCTCTATGTCCCCAAATTTCTACATCCCCAAATTCCTACGTCCCCGAATCTCTACATCCCCAAATTTCTACGTCCCCAAATTCCTACGTCCCCAAATCCCTACGTCTCCAAATTTCTACGCCCCCAATACTCTACATCCCCAAATTCCTACGTCCCCAAATCTCTACATCCCCAAATCTCTACATCCCTAAATCCCTACGTCCCCAAATTTCTACTTCCCCAAATTTCTACGCGCCCAAATCTCTACATCCCCAAATTTCTACGTCCCCAAATCTCTACATCCCCAAATTCCTACATCCCCAAATCCCTACATCCCCAAATTTCTACGCGCCCAAATCTCTACATCCCCAAATTCTTACGTCCCGAAATCTCTACATCCCCAAATTTCTAAATCCCCAAATATTCCCAAATCGTTACTATCCCAAAACTCTGTATCCACAAATATCTACATCTCCAAACCCCTATACCCTTAAATCCCAATATAATAAATTACCTATATCCCCAAATTCTTAATCCGTCCCCAAATCATGAAATATCCAAAAATCCTTAAAACTCCATAAGTAGTATCTCCATCTTGACATATTTTCCATAGAGAAGTGAAATTTTGAATAAACAAGCGACAAAAACGGTAGGCAACGCACGCGGAAAGAATGCCGGTAGAAGAGGTTATGCCACAATCAGACGACAACGACGAAGGGATCGCAGTGTGGATGAACCGAGGAGGATCAAAGTCGAAGAAAAAGAAAAGGGACACACTGTTGGCTTCAAATCAAGGACCAGACGAACCGGTCTACCCCTCTGTGAGGTGCGTCTAATTTTTTTGCCCATTCCTTTCTGGTTTTTTTCCACTCTACGTTTGTCCGGGGCCTTTCTTTCTCCCGCCCTCCACGGATCCACAGGATCTACCTTTCATTCTATCTAAATACTTGCAGGTGTACACTCGGATGCAACGCATGCTTCCGTTCGATCAGGATATGTATGCAAATTGGACAATTTTTAAATTGCTCAAGCTTTATGGGTTCAAGTTTCATCATTCAAATTTTGTAATTTTAGATTTTAAGATTTTAGATTTCTTGAGTTTACAGATTTTTAGACTTGTTCCTTCTGTATCAGTAGATTAATACATTTTTATATTTTCAAGTATTTTGGGTTACAAAGTTTGAAATTCACAGTTTTTCAATTTTGCAAGTTCTGAAATTTTTTAATTTTCATTTTCTAAATCATTAAATTAATAGGTCAACAAATTTCGAGCTTACCAAGTACCTAAGCCGCCTAATTCTTAGATTATCAAAAATCTGAATCGTCAAGTTCCTAAATTACCAAATTTCTAGGTCAGCAAATTACTAGATTACTAAGTTCTTAGATCACAAAGTGCAACTCACCAAATTGTTAGGTTACCAAGTTCGTAAATTGCCAAGTTTCTAGATCACCAAATTCCTAGATCACAAAGTGCCTAAGTCCCCAAACTCTTAGATTGCTAGGTTCCTAGATCACAAAGTGTCTAAGTCCCCAAATTCTTAGATTACCAAGTTCCTAACTTATTAAATTCCTTGATCACCAACTATCAAGATCACCATCGTTAATCACCATGTTCCTAAATCACGAAATATTGACGTGCCCAAATTTCTACACCTCCCAGAAATTCCTATATTCCCATATCCATAAATCACCAAATTGAAGATCACCAAATACTTATTTCTCCAATATTTAACCCATCCCAAAATTTGTATAAAACCCTTCTCCCCGAGTCCTTCTATTTTCCTGAAAGGAACTTTGCTCTTGACTGTACAATGTACCGGCTAAAAATCTTGTCGGCCCCATTTCTGATTCTTGTATCCGTGTTCGGATATGGCGGTGGACCTTTAGAGATTAACACGAGCTCCTCTCAATCAACCGAAAGCGAAGGAGGTGTTAACCGAGAAGAATAACTTTGCATTAAGTATCGGTAACCTTGATAAGATTGCAATCTAAAATATGGCGCGGCAGAAGAAGAAGATAAATTGTATAGTGAAGTATAAGAATGTATGATTACCGAATGAAGTTCTCTGCGTTAAGTGTTAATAATTTCAAGAGCGTGATCAACCGAAGAGGAGAAAAAGAAGAAGATGAATTGTGGAAGAAAGGTATGCGTTTTTATCCAACGAAGTTCTTTGGGATAAGTCTCGGTAACAAGGTGATTATTTGAAGAGAAGCAAAAGAAGAATTGTAGAAGAAAGGATAGGAATGTGTTTTTATCGGCTGCTTTGGAATAAGTATAAATAACTTCAACGAGGTGATTACTTGAAGAGAGAAGCAGAATAGAAGAAAGGAGAAGACTCTTAGCGAGTGAAATTCTTTAGGTTAAGTATCAATAACTTTAACAGGGTGATCACTTGAAGAGAAGTAATTGTAGAAGAAATTATAAGAATGTGTTTTTGTCGAATGAAGTTCTTTGTGTTAGGTATCAATAACTTTAACCAGGTGGTCAACTGAAGAACAGGGAAGAAGAGGAAGAAGTAATCGCAGAAGAAACGATACAAATGCGTTTTTGTCGAACGAAGTTCTTTGTGTTAAGTATCGATAACTTTAACAAGATGGTCACCTAAAGAACAGCGTAGAAGAAGAAGACGAAATTATAGTAAAAACGATAACAATTAGTGAGAAGAAGAAGTCATAGAAGAAACGATAATGTGTGAGGAGACAAAGAAGAAGGAATCACAGATAAAATAATAAGAATTGCGTGAGAAGAAGAAGACGAAATCATAGAAGAAACAATAAAAATGTGTGAGAAGAAGAAGAAGATATCAGAGAAGAAATGATAACAACGTGTTAGAAGAAGAAGAAGACGAAACCATAGTAGAAACGATAAGAACGAGTGAGAAGAAGAAGAAGAAGAAATGACAAGAACGTGTAAGAAGAAGAAGAAGAAATTATAACAACGTGTCAGAAGAAAAAGAAGAAGAAACGAGAAGAACGTGTGAGAAGAAGAAGAAGAAATCGTAGAAAAAACGATAAGAACATGTGAGAAGAAGAAGAAGAAGAAACTTTATGAACCTTGTATCAACCTTAATAAAATAACCTAAAGAGAAGAAAAGCAGCCAAACAAGTAAAAATCGAAAGAATTAAAAAAGAAGAAAGAATGAAGATATGTGATTAAAGAACGAACTTGGTCCACCATCTTGAACAACCATAAATCAGTTCGAAAATATAGCGCCATATAGAAGAAGAAAGTTCAAGGCGACGAAATGTTATCCAGGATCGCCGACCCTGAGACTCGTTCGGGATTCGTTTAGAAAACGTTCGACAGGAGGAAATCACACGGTTGTATTGAGAATACGAGAAGAATACATAAACAGTTGCATTGCTGCACGGTTCCTCGATTCGAATGCAAAGACGGATCGTAAAAGGCGCAGCAAAGGCTTCTTTACATTTTCCCTACGCAGGATTTCAATTTCGCAGCATTCCTCAAATCACCTGTCCCGGTTCGTCGTTCTTCTTTGATGTCGTCGTGTACCTTCTTTAAATGCAGATCGATCCTTAACTAGCTAATCAGTTGATCGGTTCACTTCAGACGATTTTATTTCTTCTTTCACTTCATTATTTATTCTTTGACTTCTTAGCATTTACTCTTTCACTTAAGCATTTATTTTTTGGATTAATTATTTATTTTTTGGCTGCTAGGATTAAGTGGATGAATTTATTGACAAGATTTCTGGATGCAAATTACATCTAAAGTACTGACAAGTACTTTCGTATACTCTTCAATTTTTTCACATTGTTTACTTGTCTTTTTTGCAATACTTTTAACTTTTCAATCTTTTTATTTTCCTCTTCGGAGTCTCCAAGCTTTCTCATTTCATCTCATTCGAGTTTCCCATCAGTTTCTTCGTTTCTTTCATTTCGAACAAGTGTATTTCTACTTTACCGACGTAAGGGCTTCATTTTTCTTCCATTGACTCCTCTTTTCTCCGTTAGATGGCTCTATCACGATCCTGTTTATTTCTTCCTAGATATTGTCCTGCTCCTGAGCTCCTCTTTCTTTCTTCTTTATTGTAATAATACCCAATTGACTTGAATCGCCAACTGTTTTGAATTTTTGAAATATTAACTTGTTCAGCAGCATTTGAGAGCTGCTGAACAGCTATTAAATTACTATTTTCTTAGTAATAATTTGTTAATCTTGTAAATTTAGTGCTTGTATACTTTAAAAGAACAGCAAGAGGAATTTTCATTCAGTAAAAGTGATCACAAGTTGCAATTTAAAAAATGCTACTCCAAATTTGCAATTTACGAAATTGCAACATTTACGAAATATGAATATTACAAACTTGATGGTTGAAATACACACTTTAAAAGTAACATAAAAGAGATTTTAGTAAAAGATTTTTGTGAGTAAAAGAACTGTGTTGTTAGATAGACAACAGATTCTCAGGGCAAGAGACACGCTCTGAGTTATAGAAAAATTTATTGAACACCTTAGGACAGAGATATATCACAAGAGAACACCATGATAAATTGGATTCCTTCGAACGGTTGTGGTCTTTTTAAACGTGAACGAATGACTGAGCAAAAGCGTAACGAGAGGAACATCACACCATTCCCAAAGATAATTTACATGCGAATGACCGATGAATAATTTTACTCGGCGCGAGTGAAAATCATCTCCAACGATCAATTACTTCCAGGCACGCGAAACAGTAGTAGCTCTTCTAATATTGCCGACTTTTCTCTTCTTTTTAGCCTTCTTTATTTTATCTGAAATGAAAATCTCGCTTGCATGGTAATTGAACAAATGGTGTTCATATAACTTAGAATTATAACGTTAACCGCAATTATGTGTAGCACGATATTATTTCATTAACATTTCGAATTAATAACGAACAGATTATTTGGGGTGATCTAATGTTATGTTGGTAATAATTTTAGTACCTGATGGAAGGCGATATCTTTGGTTGCATTTAGTATACTATGAATAAATGTTTATTTAAAATGCGCAGTTGTGTACTTCATAATTTGTTCATTATTAAATAGTCAAGTGAATTTTTGAACTTTCAAATCTTTTAATTTTTACATTTTTAAATTCTCGAATTCTCAAATTTTTAGACTGTTAGATTCACTTCTAAATTCCTAAATACCGAAATCTCCAAATAGCTGAATCTTCAAATTCCTATATTCCCAAATCTCTATATCTTCAAATTCCAAAGTATCTAAATTTCTAAATTTCTAAATACCTATGTCCCCAACTTCCTACATTTCCAAATACCTATTTCCCCAAATTCCTACACTCCCAACTTCCTACATCCCCAAAATTTCCCCATATTTCTACATTCTCAAATTCCAAGGTCTCCAAATTCCTAGATCCAAAATTCTCTACATCCCCAAATTTCTACGTCCCCAAATCCCTACGTCCCCAAATTTCTACTTCCCCAAATTTCTACACCCCCAAATCTCTACATCTCCAAATTCCTACGTCCCCAAATCTCTACATCCACAAATTTCTACGTCCCCAAATTCTGACGACCCCAAATTCCTACGTCCCCAAATTTCTACCTTCTCAAATTCCAAGATCTCCGAATTCCTAGATCCAAAAATTGCTATGTCCCCAAATCTCTGCATCCCCAAATTTCTACGTCCCCAAATTCTGACGAACCCAAATTCCTACGCTCCCAAATCCCTACGTCCCCAAATTTCCAACTTCTCAAATTCCAAGGTCTCCAAATTCTTAGACCCAAAAATTGCTACGTCCCCAAATTTCTACGCCTCCAAATCTCTATATGCCCAAATCTCTACATCCCCAAATTTCTACGTCCCCAAATTCCTACGTCCCCAAATCCCTACATCCCCAAATTTCGACCTTCTCAAACTCCAATGTCTCCAAATTCCTACGTCCCCAATTTTCTAACTCCCTAAATTTCTACCTTTTCAAATTCAAAGATCTCCGAATTCCTAAATCCAAAAATTCTTACGTCCCTAATTTTCTAACTCCCCAAATTCCTAGACCACCACATTCCTATATTCCAAAATCCCAAAATCCCAATTTTCGTTTCGGCAGATGAAAACAAAACAATTCACATTCACCGGCAAATATCTGTCGCATTTACGATAATTTTCGTCATTAATTCAGTAAATTTCATCGTTAATTGAGTAAGTTTCCGTTTCATGAGAAAAGTACCCGGTCACGCAGATTCTCTCCGTTTACTAAAATGGAGCCGCATAGTTAAGCTACTTGACGAACAGAGGGAGGAAATCTATGACAATTTAAGAGCCCGTATTTCTGCAGCACACGACTCGAATGCTATGATGTAATGATCAAGGGGGTGGATGAGCAATGTACAAATCAATTCGAGTGGGCTGACAACATGCGGGTTCTCATCAAGGGGAAACTGAGAAACGTGAATTCTTCTTTCTGGAGTGTTTTCGGTCACGTGTCACATATGGCGGGACAATCATCGTAGAATCACGTGGATTTGTTACTTTTTCCCACGAAAATTTCGACAATGTTCATATTTCATAAATTAACCATGATTTTATGAGCAACAATATAACATTTTTATAAGCTATAATTTCATTTAGCTATTTTTCTGTATGTTTGATGTGGATTTTTCATGTAGAGGTTAAAATACATTGTAGAAAATATTCAATCTGTCTGGAGGATAAAAATATGAGTAACAAAATGGTTCAGGTATCAAAGATCTCGATACATTTTATGTAGCAATATGTTAATCTATAATATACTAAATCTGAATAATATAATATACATATAAAAAACAACCACGTACATACTAAAGTTTCGTACATCCCAGAAATGATTTTTCCATAAAAATGAATAAAATTTATGCGAATAAAAATGATCTCCACGAATGAAAAGAGCAGAGAGAGAAGTATCAGAAATGAAAGAAAGATAAAGAAAAATACACTTACGTTGATCGGTGAAATTCTGCGGTAGCGAATTCTTGGTTGGTTCTTCGTCGAAAATGTCCGGCAGGAGGAAAGGTGAAATAAAGAAAAAAAAAGGGAAAAAGAGAAGGTGGTCGTCGATGTCGAGGGCCACGATAAAAGAAGAAGTAAGAGTCGTAAAACGGGTTCTCCTGGCCCCCAGGAACTCTTCCCTTCCTCTTTTTAACCGTGCCTTCGATCTTTCGCGTTAAACGCTCCAACGTTTTAACGAACCACAACGACAACTTTACCGCTCAAAAATCTCCAACAGTTTCCGGTTTCGAATTATCGGCTATGGCTACGACCTTTACGCAAGCCAATCAACGGACACCATTCGCCGTTCCCTTTAAGGGAACTCGCACGACGTTTAAATATATTGCAACTTTGCCTCGTTTCGTTGAAAATGTATCATAAAATATAATACTTTACTAACAATGTACACTTCGTGTAACATTTTTAATTACAAAGTTTGTTTAATTATGCCACTCAATTGATATTAGAATTCACAAATTATTTATGGACATAATAATTTCTTTGACAAATGCAAGTATTTTACGTAAGAGGAAGAGTCAGTGTTTGTGTTTAAACAAAATGGAGATGATTGTACACATACATAGTTGATACAAGTATTATAGTAATAAAAGTTATTAAATCAATTTTCACTTCTAGTAAAGTAACAAAGCTTTGCACTGTATTAAGTTTTCAAAATGGACGCCATCTTCTATAATTACATACTTTATGGACGAAGGTAAAAGATCAGTTATAAAGAATTAAAACTATTGCTGTAAAAGTGAGTAATATTTTATACAGTATTAAGTTGGTACCTGTAATAATAATGTATACTTCCCTCTTATAATGCAATGATTCTACAGTTATGGCGGCCCTCCACATCGCAACTTTAACGTTCACAATATTAATAAAACAAGAAACAAACTACCATATATATTCCTTAATAACTTCTACAAAATTGAACAAATATTTCCTACTAATTCAGTGTTTAATTATCATCAAATATTTCATCTCTTTTACTTCTCTTCTTCAATTCTTAAGACATCTTACAGATCATCGCAAGAATAAACAGTTAAATATATTTTCTCGAATCTTTATTTTATCAACGTTGTCACGAAAACGGAATAAACTTGTATTACGAATTGTAAATAAATATCTATTTGACCTCTGCAACTTTATCCTGGAAAACCCATCATGACGGTCCCCTTCTTTTCCGTGGAAGACCTTTTTACAATGCACGATGGTGGAAAGCATACGCTATGGTATTTCAGTCGTGTCGTCTGTGCATCATTGAAATCACGAATGCAACAGACTTCGTTATTCTTCTCGTTCTTCCGCGATATCGGCGTTTTATTGCACTTGTTAGATCAAATTCATACGTACAGGCTTAGTTACACACATGGAATTAAAAATTAATTCGGACTTATATACGTTTGACATTTATTAGAACTTATGAGCACAGGGTTCAAATTTATTTGACATTATATATAGGGTTAGAACTCATTTGAATATACATACGATTAGAACTAATTTGTACTTACATTCATAAGATTGGAACTTGCTTGGACTTACATATATCAAGTTAGAATTGCATTTGAACTTACATACACAAAATCAGAATTTTATTTAGACTTACATCAAGTCAGAATTGCATTTGAACTTACATACATAAAATCAAAATTTTATTTGGACTTACATCAAGTCAGAATTGCATTTGAACTTACATACATAAAATCAGAATTTTATTTGAACTTACATCAAGTCAGAATTGCATGTGAACTTACATACACAAACTCAGAATTTCATTTGGACTTACATCAAATCAGAATTGCATTTGAACTTACATACACAAAATCAGAATTTCATTTGGACTTGCATATATCAAGTCAGAATTGCATTTGAACTTACATAAAATCAGAATTTTATTTGGACTTACATCAAATCAGAATTTTATTTGAACTTACATAAAATCAGAATTTTATTTGGACTTACATCAAATCAGAATTTTATTTGAACTTACATAATAGCATTTAATGATTGAATCACTCTACCAATAAATTACATGTATGTGAAAACAATCACCCTCAGTCCTCACTTTTAATTTCTTTCCACTAGTGTTTTCTACTAGTTTATTTTCTACAATTAAACTCAACATCAAATACACTCTCCCAAATAAAACTATCGGTTGAAGTCAAAAATTACAAACAACAATGTAGCACTGAAGAAAATTACACCCCCTGTTGATATAATAAAAAATACAAATGTTGCACTTTGATATCCCACACTATTATCTGTTTAATAAAAGCATAAAGCGTGTATAAGGTTTTAAAATTGAAGTTCGTATGAAATTCTGACAGTGACAGGGTACGGTAATTTTTGAATTCGAAGGTATATAAAGAAACCGTAGGTGCATATTGTAAACTGTCTTCATTACTCTGTCGGTGCAACAGTGAGTGATATTACCTCTTCATCAATCCTTCACAGACATTCGTCAAGTGCTGCTATTCTGGCGGTGCAACTTAAAACTAATGGAGTTTCACTGGTTGAGCACGTGACAAATGAGTTTATGAAGCATTAAAGATTCATCACTTGTCACAGATGCTGGATGATAATTATTCGGAATTATTTTGTAAAATTATGACGCGCACCTCTCTCAAATTTACGCAATGTTCTTTAATCTCTTTTTGATTTATAGAAATGACTGGTAATTTGCTCGCTTCGCAATTTGGAAGTTTATTTAAAAATCAAGTAGTTGCATGTTTGGTAATTTAAAACATTTACAATTTAAGAGTGAAACATTTAGAAATTTGGTAACTCAAAACCTCCGCAATTTAAAAATTAAACATTTTGAAATGTGGTAATCTAACAATCTAGAAATTGGAAAACTTGTAAGCGTGAAAGCTTGAAAGAATAACAAAATTTGAAAACTCGATAATTCTGTAATTTGAAAAGTAGATAAACTAAAAATCTGCAAACTACAAACTTCGATAATCCACGAGCTTGAAACTTGTCAACAAAAATATTAAAAAATGTACAAATGAAAGAAGTAAACTTGAGAAGAAAATTAAACAAAATGGCGGACCACTGAAAGCCGTAAATAAAATAAACTAATTTAAAAAGGAAAAATTTCGTATCTAACAATACATTTCGATTTAATTTCGAAACGAAACGATGCGTATCACTTTCGAGACCGAAGAACGAAGTAGAAGAAATGAATGAAGCGAACTGAGACCCACCTTCTGACAGAGATATCGAGGCTTTCTTCTCGGTAATTTTTACCGTAGCGATGCACAAAGAAAAAATATCAATTACCATTTATGACGTGTCTTCATGCGAGTCGAAAAAGAAAAAGAGCAAAACTTTCGCTGTCAGTGTGTCCTGTCATTTGTAGTCGCTGCAAGTCGTATTCACGATGTAAACTGTACTGAATGGGTTCCTTTCCATCTCGTCTCTCGCCTTTGCATGGCATCGACGACAACCGTTTGTATCCGCCACTGAACACACAGGATGTCTCGTTTGAGAATATAAATATGAGTATCCTACCTTTTACGAAAAAAAAGGATCCTTGCCATTTCGAGCTGTATACGACGTCATGTCACGTCTCGTTTTTCTTTTACACTGCTACGCTGAAAGAACAGTGCCGTACGCGTTACATTCTACTCATCTTTGTTCTTATATTTACTTCATAAATTTTATACTTAAAATCATTTTTTCGAATTCATACAGTCAACAATTGAATCAATCTGTTGAAGTTCATTTTTGTATATAATTTTAAAGACTGATTTTTCTATGTCTGCCTATGCATCTCGAATGTATGTATACACAAATGTTTGCAATTAAAATTAGACGAAGTTCTATAAAAGTATGTAATGAAATTACTAAAAATGTGAATACGTCTCTCCCTGTTCGCTTTCACGCGTGTTTAAAAAGTTTTATGACAACGGTTGTAGAACTTCATTATGAATACAAATATATGTATTAACCCTACCCGACAATACAGTAATTCGATAATTTTACTGATGCGTGTATCCGGGACGTTCACCGTTACACTTCGACTGATGCTATAAGTATTTGTGTTTCTTGTTCAGATGTTTCGATGATATGAAATAAGTTAATAATCTGGTAGACAAAAATATTCATCTTATAGTAATTATTATTGTATAACTTTTTTAAATTATTCCGTAGAAATGGTTTTAATGATTTATAATAGGTCTTAATACGTGATAAGTTAATAGTGTTTCATAAAGAAATTATTAAGTGTAAATATTTAAAAATATAACAGATTAAATATGTATTAAAAAAATTCTTTTAAATTATTCAAATTAAACGTGTTTTAAAAATAAAATATCTCTGTATGTAATTATTCTTCAATCATTGTTTTCGATATCTTTAATAAAATATTGAATACATTTAAAAGAAGTATTCAAGTGCAAGTATAAACAAGTACAATACTATGTATGTATACATATTACAGTGTACAGCTAGAAAGAAGTCATTTGTAAAGAATGTCTGATCACAGTTCTCTTCATTTCACAAATACTAACATTCATATATACTCAGCCTCATTTTTTAACAGTTCATAAAATACAAGAGGAAGAAGTAAATATCTGAGATTTATAGGAAAAAAGAGGAACGCTGTTTCCTCCTTTCGTATTTATATCATATCATCTGAAGGCTGCCCTCGTTTGCTAATAAACAAGTAAATAAACAAGCTTATCGTAAATGAAATATTTCGAAATATCATAACCTATAAAAACAAAGATATCTTTATTGATCACAGATAAAGAGAATCCATTAATATAAGTATTAAATAGATTTTTGATAAAGTTGTTTTGCCAAATGTTCTTATTTCTAATGTAATTGCGTATACCTATTCTTAGATAATTTAAACTTGCTACATATATTACATTCTTACATCAGTCGAGTGGTAGACAATCTTAAACAAAATGGAAGAACGCTGTGCTGTTATTTACAGACAATTCTGAGCTTTCATTTTTAAATAGCAAATATAATTGATTTGTAGTCGATGAAATAATGAAGTATTTCCAATATTTCTTTCGTTAGTCGTATAATGCATTAAATATTTAGAAGTAATTAGCTTAAAACGTTAACTTACAATACCGCAACGGTCACCTTTCTCTCCCTTGGTTTACGTTCACGTAGGTCATGCTCGGTTAAGGTTGATTCACACTATAGTTCAACGATCGTGCTTTAGAAGCATTACAAGCGCCATTTTCTTTGGTACTGTTGCACAAGATGGCGGTGTAGCGGAAAAACGCACCACTTGATGATCTTCGATTGACTAGTATTCAAGTTTGGAAATTTTGGAAATTTGGAACTGGAATTTTGGAAATTTGGGATTTGGAGAACTTGGGGTTTCAACAAATTTTGAACTTTGAAGATTTGGGGATTTAGACTTGGAAATTTTGGGAGATTTAGAAGATAGATTGTGAAAAGGAATTTGTGGAGTTTGGGACTTAGGGACTCTGAAATTTAGGAATGGAGGAATCTGGAGGGTTGGGATTTGGAGATTTAAGAATTTAGCAAATTTGGAAATTAAAGGATTTGAGGAGTTGCAAGATTGATTTGGGGATTTGAGGGTTGGAGATTTGAGGATTTGAGAACTTGACAATTTGGAAACGAACAAATTTGGAGATAATCAAGGAAATTTGGGAATGTGGAAAAATTTGGAAATTTCCAAATTTTTCAGTTAGTTCCAAACTGTAGGTATATTGGAGAGACTTCGAAACTTCAGAATGTAGTTTGACAAGCAGAAAACTTGTAAGCTTAAAAATTTCAAGTTTACACTTTCTTCCAAAGCCATCCTCCATGCAAGTACACCTACACTACAAATTAGATAAAATGAAAAATCGACTTTGATCTCCTCCGAGTCGTTCTAACAGCGAATTTGTTTCTATAGGGACTGTACCTCGTGGCTCGTCTCTGAAAGGCCATATATACACACGGTGACGTGTGAGTAACGCACTCACGCGTGAAACGTAAGTGTGGTTAGACGATGTGTATAGACACGCATGAATGTGCATGGATCCGAGAAGATAAGGGACGTACGTGTGAATGGACGAAGCGTCACCTTGAAAAAGAGTAAGTGTCGAAAGAACGTCTTATCTGCTACATTGTGTGTATGTAATGGATACTTAAGTACATATGACGAGTGCACGAATAGGTGGCGTTCGTGTCAATTTGTAACTCGTTTGCATAAATAACTGATACGTGAAAAAAGAAATATAATGTAGTATCATTTCTTGGGGTAAATTGTTACGATAATCATTGAGAACCGTTGAGAATCATTGAGATCCATCGGAATTGAAATTAATCCCCGAGTAGTATAATGGAGGACTCTCTAGTAACTTAAAAGAAAATTCAACTAGGATTCAACTAGTATTTAGTAATTGACTTTAAACAAAGTTAATAATGACTGTAATAGTTTATTATACGTAACAGTTTTGTTATTGTTTTATTTGGGTTACTTTCCGTACATTTCTGTGAGAACCATTTTACTTTCGGTGTAACAAAATGGCTGTGATTGGGGGTTAAAATTGAGCAAGACATCTACTGGAGTTTAATCCCCCACTTTTCACAGAAGTTGCGTTGTTTACCTTTTCACGTTGTTCTAATTTCTATATAATAAATGCATGGAGGGCAGAAAAATCAAGCACATTATGAAATATGTAATTTCATAGTTGAACGATTTATCCGTCAACAACATATGTTGCAACCAACTAGTCTAAACTATTCATTCCACCTTCCGTCTGAGTTAGTGTAGTCATTTATCATTTTCAACACCGAATTTTAATGCACTGAGTTTCTTTTCCTTTATTGCGCTCTTTGGGAGTTTGGGAATTTGGGGATTTAGAAATTTGGGATTTAGGTATTGCGAGATTTAGCAATTTTGGCATTTTGTAACTTTGGGACTTAGGGACATTGGAACTTTAGAATTTTTTAACTTTGGGACTGTGGATTTTGGGGATTTCAGGTTTTGGAACTTTGGGATTTTGGAATTTAGGGACTGTGGGATTCTGGGATTTTGTCCTTTTGTAACTTTGGGACATAGGGTCTTTGTAACTTCAGGACTTAGGGATTTTTGAATTTTTGAAGTTGGGTACTTTGGGACTTCAGGACTTCAGTACATCATTAGGAACTTAGAAATTTCAGAACTTTGCAACTTTGAAACTTCGGGATGTATTGACTAAAGAACCTTGAAACTTCAGAATTTAGAAAATTTCCAAAATACTGAAAACTTACCAATTTCATGGAATCAAAAAAGTTTACTGGAATCTTGAAATTTCTCCTTGCTAAGTTTGAAACTATGGAATTTTAGAATTCAGACATTCTTGTACTTCAAAATTTTGAAATAATCTTTGAAACTTAGAAGTAGGAATCTATTATCTAAGAGTCCAGAAATATAACACAACGCACACACGTTTTATCTTGATAATGCACATAACTCACATTGTAAGTGCACTCACCTATTTCCTCACCATTTACTTCTTTCTCCCCCAATTCCTTCCTCTAAAAACAGTACAAGAACATAGTGATAGCTCGTTACCAACACAATACGCGCTTTCATGCATTTCTTATGTAACTCCGAAAAAAAGTGAAGCGGCGAGAACATCTTTGATTTGTGGTATTCAGGTCGTTGGTAATCCTGATTAAATATTTACACGGGGATAACAATTTCTCATCGTGCTTACTATTTCGTAATAGAGGACAATTGCGTAACGAGCGCAAATAATGGATACATTCGTGTGCACACGAGGTCACGTATCCGTGAATGTGCGTATCGTCGAATCGTTAATGCTTATTTATGTGTGTACACTTATCTAGGAGAAGCACAAACATGCAATTCTGAATTTCTATTCATGCAAGATGCGATGCGTTTAATAACGCTTATTGATGATATCTTCGGGAACAGTCAAACAACCATTTTGTGTTCCGATATTCTTCAAACGTTTCTTACACCACTAATTATGGACCTGTAATTTTCCCTCCATCTTTTAAAGAATTTCATTTTTAACTTGTTTTAAAGAACATTTCGTTATTCAGCGATGGAGCAATTTTTTATTCGATTTGCAATGTTGTACATTGAGAGGTTGGACAGCGGCCATTTTGTATCGTCATCGTATAAATGCGCGAAATAGTAATAGGTTTCAGACAAATTCTACCAGATAGAATGATATAAAGTTACAGCCTTCTGTTCAAGTTCTCGAATTTCGCTTTCGGCCGGACGTTTTACAATTTCGTCTAGCTAATAATTCCAGACGCAATAGTTGCTGGAATTCGATGCAGAAACGATTTATGTGTCTGCTGACACGAGTGTTTGCAAGATGGACGCTTAGTGCGATATCATTTCCGATTTGTTAATGCGATCACATTATTATAACGTTACTATCGAAATAAAAACGAAATTCTAATATCTTTATAGGTTAGGTAGGCTTTTTTAAAACACCTTTTGTGTACCAAGTATGGAGATATTTTGTACTTGACAGTAATAATTATATAGCTGTTTGTAAGATAAAATTATTTTGAGCTTGTATACAGGAAATGATTTACATAAGTCGTTGTTCGGTTTAATTATATAATGCGATAAAGAAAATGTCTATCTTTGATTTCAATAGCGAAATTGAATAGATTTACCGTGGATTAATTGCAGACATGATAAACAGGATACTCTGTTACCCAAAGCAATTGACTATAATTAAATGCATACAGCTAATTAAGAAATAACCGGTGACAGGTTTTGCAATTATTCAAATGTCACTGCAAGAAAAGTGTTCTATTTTAGCCTTGCAATTAGATGTGTGAATATCATTTAGATAGATAGCTAATTCTTTAATTGTTAACTTCTCAATTTCTTAATTTCTCAAATTTCCAATCTTTCAATTTTTTGGTCTTTCAATTTGGCAATTATTCTAATTTCTCAATTTTCCACTCTGAATTTTTCAATTTCCTAATTGTTCCACTTCTCAATTCCCCAAATTTCCAGAACCCCAAACTCACGCTCGATAACATCACGCATCTCCACCGCTGGCACAAATTA
Organism: Megachile lagopoda; assembly: GCA_036983795.1. Classification (NCBI taxonomy): domain Eukaryota; kingdom Metazoa; phylum Arthropoda; class Insecta; order Hymenoptera; family Megachilidae; genus Megachile; species Megachile lagopoda. The sequence goes on along the minus strand of CM072797.1, from coordinate 5,575,550 downwards.
ATTCAAACTCCACAGAATTTATTCGAAAGATCTTTCTATAGCATTGAAAATCGTGCGTATCGCATCAGAAACTCCATTGCATCGGTACCAGGAGTGGAAGATCAAAATCCCTGATCTCGATGAGAGAAGCCCAGATATTCAAGATTAGGAGGGATTTACAAAAGGGATGTTAGGTATTCAGGAAAGCAGCCAGTCTCGTAGGAAGTCTGCTACGTGACGACGATGTCAAGTTCGAACAAAGAAACGAAAAACGATAATAGAAAGGTAGAGAAGGCTAGAGTGCAATAGGAAACAATGAACAGGGCGCATAAATGAACGTTCTGAAAACTTTTCTGTCTTTGGCAGACGTTGGGGCTCTTGCACTTGCATATATTGCCGATGTTCTTCAATATTCTAGTAGCACTTTTCTTCTATTTACTTCTATTTTTAGCCAAAGAACTTCCTGTGCTTTTGAAGTTCTTCACTGATTCTACGAATGAAGAAAATGGAGTACGTTCAAGTTCTATACGTAAACAAAATGGCGGACTAGCTTGTTCCATATGGAATTATAATATCTCTTCTATTTATTTCTATCGTTAGTCAAAGAAATACAACTTCCTGTGTTCTCTGAAAGATCTTCGATGATTCTACGAATGAAGAAAATGGAGTACATTCAAGTTCTATACGTAAACAAAATGGCGGACTAGCTTGTTCCATATGGAATTATAATATCTCTTCTATTTATTTCTATCGTTAGTCAAAGAAATATAACTTCCTGTGTTCTCTGAAAGATCTTCGATGATTCTACGAATGAAGAAAATGGAGTACGTTCAAGTTCTATACGTAAACAAAATGGCGGACTAGCTTGTTCCATATGGAATTATAATATCTCTTCTATTTATTTCTATCGTTAGTCAAAGAAATATAACTTCCTGTGTTCTCTGAAAGATCTTCGATGATTCTACGAATGAAGAAAATGGAGTACATTCAAGTTCTATACGTAAACAAAATGGCGGACTAGCTTGTTCCATATGGAATTATAATATCTCTTCTATTTATTTCTATCGTTAGTCAAAGAAATATAACTTCCTGTGTTCTCTGAAAGATCTTCGATGATTCTACGAATGAAGAAAATGGAGTACGTTCAAGTTCTATACGTAAACAAAATGGCGGACTAGCTTGTTCCATATGGAATTATAATATCTCTTCTATTTATTTCTATCGTTAGTCAAAGAAATATAACTTTCTGTGTTCTCTGAAAGATCTTCGATGATTCTACGAATGAAGAAAATGGAGTACATTCAAGTTCTATACGTAAACAAAATGGCGGACTAGCTTGTTCCATATGGAATTATAATATCTCTTCTATTTATTTCTATCGTTAGTCAAAGAAATATAACTTTCTGTGTTCTCTGAAAGATCTTCGATGATTCTACGAATGAAGAAAATGGAGTACATTCAAGTTCTATACGTAAACAAAATGGCGGACTAGCTTGTTCCATATGGAATTATAATATCTCTTCTATTTATTTCTATCGTTAGTCAAAGAAATATAACTTCCTGTGTTCTCTGAAAGATCTTCGATGATTCTACGAATGAAGAAAATGGAGTACATTCAAGTTCTATACGTAAACAAAATGGCGGACTAGCTTGTTCCATATGGAATTATAATATCTCTTCTATTTATTTCTATCGTTAGTCAAAGAAATATAACTTCCTGTGTTCTCTGAAAGATCTTCGATGATTCTACGAATGAAGAAAATGGAGTACGTTCAAGTTCTATACGTAAACAAAATGGCGGACTAGCTTGTTCCATATGGAATTATAATATCTCTTCTATTTATTTCTATCGTTAGTCAAAGAAATATAACTTCCTGTGTTCTCTGAAAGATCTTCGATGATTCTACGAATGAAGAAAATGGAGTACATTCAAGTTCTATACGTAAACAAAATGGCGGACCATAGAATCGTTAAGTTGTTTCATATGGTATTATATTCGTCTTCTATTTATTCCTATTGTTAGTCAAAGAAATATAACTTCTTGTGTTCTCTGAAAAATTGTTGCTGATTCTACGAATGAAGAAAATGGAGTACATTCAAGTTCTACATGCAATCAAAATGGCGGACTGCTTCTCTGAAAATCACGCTAGTTTTACGTAAGCTTTTCATAAACATCTTCGATACCAACCTGCTTTTATATTCAAAATATAGATCAAATGTTTATTCAGATATTTTCTATGAATTTTGAACTGCAAAGTACCTTAAGATTTATTTTGTCATCAAATTGTTCATTTATGTAAGTACGATATTATTCATAGAGCAACCAGATAAAAAGAGGAACAAATTAAACCATTAACAAGTCCAATCTACATTTTCCCAAAAAGATAAATTCAATTCACAGTTTCAATGTGAACAAAGTACTCTCGTAATAAAAAGTTGTCACAGAAAGTTATGCGTAACATCTTAAGTAAGTTTCCGAGAAAAAAAGACAAAATGACCGCAAATAGGCAGAGGGGATCATAACAGATGGCCATAAACGCCATACTTAATTTCCTCGATGGTAATTAGAAAATATTCCCAGACAGAGGGGACAAATGTGGCGGCACGAAGATTCGTGATGTACGCAAACGCGTGAACAATGTCTCCACACGCGGAATATAAATCAAACGTGAAGGATGTGTAAAAAGCTATATAGCTTGCACGACAGAAAGGAAGACGAAAAGGGACAAGAAAATGTAGCCATGAATGTACCGGCATTCCGTCTCCTGCATATGTAATGCCCATTGTCGTTACACGTGTTCATGGTGTATTTTACGTGGTAAGATTTTTCCTTTCTTTTGATAGATATTGAATGGGTAACAGGGGATGATTAACCGTTCAAAAATTACAAGAATTTCTCACCCTTTTCTAAATAACGCTATTATTCTTAACGCGGAACGACAGTTCTGAGTCATTCGTGTAATAAAAGGATATTTCGGAACTTTTCGGTTCTTAAGTTTTAAATGTTTCAAGGAACAAAAGGTGACAATTTCTGACTTTCAAACTTCTGAATTAGTAGGTTTTCGAACTTCGCAAATTTTTTCTGGTTTTTCAATTTCTAACTTCCGAAATTGTCGAATCTTAGAATTCCTGAGTCTGCAAATTGTTAAATTTCGAATTCTTAAGTAATCTTCGAATCCTCAGAGTCCTAAATTTCTAAATTCTCTAATCTTCCAATCCCTAAGTCTAACTCCTATACCTCCAATATCTCAAATCTTCAAATCTTTACATGCCCAAATTCCTATATTTCGAAATTCTCTAATCTCCAGATTCCCAAGTCTCCAAATCCCCATGTCCCCAAATTCCTACATACCGAAATTCTCAAATTTCCAAATCTCTACATTCCTAAATTCCTAAATTTCAAAATTCTCAAATCCCCAAATTCCTAAATCCCAAAATTTCTAAATCTCCAAATTCCCAAGTCCCCAAATTCCCAAACCCCCAATTTTCTAAATTTCAAAATCCTCAAATCTCCAGATTCCCAGGTCCCTAAATTCCTAAATTTCAAAATTCTCAAATCCCCAAATTCCTAAATCCCAAAATTTCCAAATCTCCAAATTCCCAAACCCCCAAATTCCTAAATTTCCAAATTCTCAAATCTCCAAATCCCTAAGTCTCCAAATTTCCAAATCTCTAAAACTTCAAATTTCTAAGCTCCCAAATTTCCAAATCCCCAAATTCCCAAATCCCCAAATTTCTAAATTTCAAAATTCTCAAACGTCCAAATCTTAAAATTCTTAAATTTCTTAAATCTTCCTAGATCTTCAAATACCTAAATTCGGGAGTAAAAATGGAATAGAAATTAGTGAAAGAACGCAATCTTGTAAAGAAAAGACGAAGTCGTCGCGATACGTCGTAAGATGGCCGCCTTATGCGCCAGACTGTACGTAAATTTGTATCAATTGCCGGTACAGCTGCTTCAATTTATTGTGGCATTAGAAACAATGAGTGGGGTCAAATGGTCCCTTCTTGTCATAATGTACCAACCCTCGTTGGCGTCTGTTATGACGTCACTCGTGTAACCAAAATTATCAGCCGTCCATTTGCTTTTCAACCGACTTGTCATTGATCATTTTTTTAGGTTAATTGTTGCAATGATATGCAGAAATATGCAAATTAATTATCTACAATTTAACGAAATATGTTACAGTTACATAATGAAACATAGTAAATTCATATACTGTAATAATAGCTGCAATGAAACTGCATTAATTTAAAAATTGTATTTATTGTTAAATGTATTTATACAAACAGCTGTTAGATGAAATATAGTAGATAATTATACTATATGGAACTGTAGAAGATAATTCTAATATTCTCTGTATTTAATTAACTAGATAATTATACTATTTCATACAGTATAATTATACTATAATTTGTACTATAATTATCTATAATTTATGCTATAATTTATCATAGTATAATTATACTAAATAGTAGAGTTATCTACTGTTCGTACATAATAGATAATTCTTAAAAAATAACTATTTTCAAAAAAGTTAAAACTTTGTAAAAGCACCTGCATTTCTAGAAACTTATACACATAAATATGAACAAAATGTTATGTACATAAATTAATTTATCCAGTGAAAACGTATTAATACATTCATCATTGCAAACTTATATTCTGATTTGAATTCAAGTTTTGCAATCATAAATATGTTACGAAATCACGTTATATGAATTATTAACACTATTATATGAATTATTAACTGCACCGTATAATGCACAAATCATTTAAAATTGAAAATAAGCTAGAAAAATAAATAAACGTTCAAATAATCGAATATACACATTAATACCTTATCTAAAAATCAACGAAAATTTAGTAATTTAGAGTGAAGAAACTTGCGAAGATAAATAAATATTCTTATAAATTATTGAAAGAAATAAGAAAGTGAAATTATCTGTTATCTTTATCTATCCACGAGCGTATAAAAGATCTCGATTTACGTGTTCAATAAATCAAAAGAGGATTCGGTACTTTCGACTTGTAATATATTATAACAATTCTAAATTGTAACTTTATATTTCACGTACGGAAGCGTCTTTGTTACAGATTCATATTTGTTAGTTATCTTCGATGATAAGGAAAATTCGTTTACGTATAAGTACAAATACTTCAATGACGTTATCGTAAATCGTAATATAAACCACCGTTTCAAAATTTGTTTTTCTTTATCGCATCAATTGAAATCGAAAGTGGATATGGCGGATAATAACAGTCATTAATGTGCTCACGTAGTCACGCCACTTTTTCGTTTACCGAGTTCACCGAGTGAAACGAAAACAACTAATCAATCATGACAATAGTACTTCTCCAGTGTTCCTTTTTCATTCGTGATAATAAATTTTGTATAAACGATAACGACACGGTTGATGGCGAATTTAATCGTATTTGCGTTCTGTTTCATTAATGAACGACTTACTGTGCTTCTGTGTGCTGCCGAGATATGAATATGTAAATGAAAATACTCGTTATCCGGTATATAATTATTTTTTTGTACGATTGTAATGAAAATCTGAAAAATATTTATGTTGTTAATATAGTTAATACAGAAAAATTTTGTTAATTTTATTTTAAATATTGCAAAGTAGATTTAAAATTAGAAACTTGGGAGTTTGGGGATTTTTTGATTGGAAAAAATTAGTAATTTAGGAAATTGTAAGATTTGGACACTAGGATTTGAGAATTTGGGGATTTAGGGATTCAGGGATTTAGGGATTCAGAGATTTAGGGATTCGGGGATTTAGGGATTCGGGGATTTGGGGATTTGGGGATTTAGGGATTTGGGGATTTAGGGATCTGGGGATTTAGGGATCTGGGGATTTAGGGATTTGGGGATTTAGGGATTCAGGGATTTAGGGATCTGGGGATTTAGGGATTTAGGGATTTGGGGATTTAGGGATATAGGGATTTGGGAATTTGGGAATTTGGGAATTTAAGGATCCAAGGATTTAGGAATACAGGGATTTAGGCATACGGGAATTTACCGATACGGGGATTTAGCGATGCGGGGATTTAGGAATACGGGGATTTAGCGATATGGAGTTTAGAAATCGGGGATTTCCGAATCTGGTGATTTAGGGATATTGGACTCAAGGATCTGGGGATTTAGGGATTCGAGAATTTAGGAATCTGGGGATTTAAGTATCCGGGGAGTTAGAAATCTGCAGATTTAGGGATTTGGAAATGGTATCCGGGAATTTAGGGATCCAGGGATTTAGCGATACCGGATTTAGGAAGCCGAGCATTCAGAAGTCCTGGAATTTAGGGATCCAAGGATTTAAGAATCTATGGATTTAGGGATTTGGGAATCTAGAAATTTGGAAATGTCAGAATTTATTTAGTGTGAAAACTAAACCATTTACTTAAGTTAAAAACTTAACCATTTAACTTCATTTGAGAATTTTTAAATTTGCAAACCTAGGTGTATTCGATAACTTTGGAAATTTGAAAATTTGTGAATTCGGAAATCTTGAAAATTTGAAAAATTCGATGGTAATCGGCAACTTAGAAATTTATTAATACGTTAATTCGATAACTCAATATTTTGGTGAAAACCTACAGAAATACAGAAACTGCAAGCGAATTAAACCACAACACAGTGGAGATAAAGTATTTTAAAAAGACATTTCCACGCCATCAGCCATAACAGCAAATGATTATTGTACGAGCTCTATTTCTGTCGTTCACATTTCGATAATAACAAGTCTCTGAATCGAATTACTTATACAAACGTAAAGAGCCGATAATAACATTCACACTTGTGGTTCCTAGATCCATATAGAGTCTATAATATAGACCATAATGTGTATCTTTAGGCACTGATAAGTAGAATTGACGTGAACGAGGGACGATAACAGCGAGCAACTTTTTCATCGAGTCGGTTAAAAGTTATCGGTCAGCCTCCGGGAGTCATGATACCATTTGTAACTCGTTCTTTTTTTCCTTTTTTTATTCTCATTTTATCTCGTATGTCTTCATCCGTAGATTGTTGTACTTATCTCTGTTCAAACAGTGATACCTTTTTTTGGTAACCCAGATCTTTTCTTTTGGATTCAACAACTTTTGTATCAGAAAAGAATGTCAGTGAAAATCTCTCTGGAATAAAATAATGTTTTTTCCTTGTTCGTGTTGGGTAACAGTTCAGAGGTACAGATAAATGATTTTTATTGTGTTCGAATGTTTGTAGAACACGTGTGATCTATGACTTTTAACATTGAAAGTTTCATTTAAAAATAAGGAGGAAAATAAAGAGATAGAAACAAGTTCGAGTGCAATATGAGGTCTTAAAAAGAAATTTAGACTTTTCATTTCTTTTCATCTAATTTTCACTTTTTATTTCATTTCGTCGATAGAAGAAATTATTTTTGAGGGAATAATAATATAAGTTTGTCAGTAGTTATAAGGGTTAATGACAATGTAATTGTGCAAATTATAATAATTTATATACACGTAAAAAATTATGCTTTCAACTAATTAACCAGTGTAGAAAAATAATTTTATTCGTCGATATGAAGTATGTATATTATTTCTTAACGTCTAATTGCACAATCAACGATTCTCGTTACGAGATTTTGCTCGTAAAAACGATTATCTTTCATAATTACTTCGTTCAGATTCGATCGATGCGCGAGGGCAGTATTTATTGAGCGCATATAATTATAAACTACTTACGCAGATATCGGCATTATTTACCGTATTATCAGCCAGTTACGTTCATGTTATTTAAATTAATTCCGCGATAACCCGAGGAAACAAAGATAACCCATTCCCAATGAGATGGCGAACCGAAGAGAGAAAGAATGACAATGCCACCTTTTACGGATCGCACGTTGTATCGAGCTTTTGTTAATGCAATCAACTATCCTCGAATCACTCTGATCAGGCTAATTACCAAAGGGAAAATACTTTTAATCACCAGCCTTATTAGACAATAATTGTATTGTTTCGTAATCGAGAATAACATAATACAAACGCGCTGGAGAGGTTATGTTTTAGGTTATGCTTTCGGAGAATCCTATGAGAACGTGTACAGCATGTTTCATGTATTAGTATTTACTATTTTATTCGCTGAAATATGCCGATTGTTTTAGAACAAGTTATGCTAATTTTATGGAACATTACACAAATTGAATTTAAAATTGTATTAACTTATTTATGTGCATAAATTTCTAGTTTTGTATCATGGTCTGGTTTGAAATGTATAAATTCCATTTAATTTTATATTAACTTATTTATGTACATACATTTCTAGTTTCGTTATTAAATATTGTATAAATTCAATTTAACTTTATGTTCACTTCTTTGTACAAATAAATTTCAAGTCTTGTATTGATCTCCATTATAGAACGTATAAATTCAATTTAACTTTATGTTCACTTTGTACAAATAAATTTCAAGTCTTGTATTGACCTCCATTATAGAACGTATAAATTCAATTTAACTTTATATTCACTTTGTACAAATAAATTTTAAGTCTTGTATTGATCTCCATTATAGAACGTATAAATTCAATTTAATTTTATGTTCACTTCTTTGTGCAAATAAATTTCAACTTTCACATCTTCAGTTATGGAACATTCTGAAAAATCAACTCAATATTGTATTAAATTGTTTATATAAATCAATATTAAGTTTCGTATCAGCCTCAGATAAGAATCATTATATTTTAACTAAATAATTTTAATTATTTGTTTAAATTGCAAGGTCTATATCAGTTCCAATAATGAAACATTGCATAAATATAGTTTATACATTTTCATTAACTGATTTATAATGATATTAATTTCATGATATTAACTCGTTAAATACATTGTAAATTTTACATCAACTCTGTATATAAACAAACTCATTTACAATTAACTGATTGATTTTGTTAGGGTCTCGATTGCTGTGACCGAACCCTTAACTATAATTTATAACTTTGTAACAAAACCTAAATATAAAAAACATTTCCTATAATAAAACATCCATCGATTAAAATTTGAACAAAAGATCACGGACGAAACAAATTGAAAGTTTCAAGAACTTTTGAATATCTGCATCAGGAGATCGATTCAGATACCTCGAATTAACCCTGGATCACGTTACCGATCGAATGAGAAACAAAGCGGCCATTTTATCCCCGGCGATATATCGCGGAGGGCAACGATGCTTATCAAGATCCAATGAATTCACCTGAATAGATATACGGCCGTACGAAATTCAGTTAAAGCCCCGAGAAAATTGAGTCAACCGTATGCGGCCCGTTCAAAATGCAAAGCTATTCCGCATACACACGTTCCTACAATTTCTTTCGTAAGGGGTTCAACGTCCTCTTGCCGCCCCGATTTAATTGGCATCGCCGATCGCCCGCCGGAAGTTTGAATTTCAAATGTGCTCGCATCGAAATAACGCGGTAAAAGAAAACAATTTGACACGGTACCGTTAACCTTTCCTTTTTAGATACCTTTTATCCATCCAGCACACTCTATTACTTCGACGTTACCTTCGTTCGTTACTCTAATTTATACAAGTTTTATGACGTATTCTAATTATTGACCTTTGTGAGGTTAGGGAGGTGACACTGGATTCTTATTCGTTTAATTATTAATATAATACAATACATAATATTTCTGTACCAGCGATTTTAGAGATAAACCATATTTACAAAATATTTGCATTTATATTTTGTTAAGTTTGTATGATATTATAGGGCTTCGTATTTATTATTTTTGTGTAGTATATTCTGTATAGGAACATCTGTTAATTTTTCTGTAATATTGTATTTTGTTTAAGAACATATATTAATTTTTGAGTAATATCATACTTTGTATAGGGTACTTAGTTACAGTATAATTGAAGTGTAAGGTGTTTATGTTATGACCTATGTTAAAGGTTATGTTATAACCTATACGTTAACTACATGTAAATATATGCAAATATACCTACAAGCACGTGTACGTGAAAGGAGGGTTGAAATCTCTGAATGGAAACAATAAATCATAACCAAATCACATCAGCAATTTATCAAAATCAGATATTAATACTTATGTATATGTTGTAATGGATTCCGGATTGTGTAGCATCGTCTGTTGAAATATCAAATACAAAAGCTGATACCCTCGCTTTATGACATCTCCATAAATCAAGATTCCCGTGCACTTTCTAACAAGTGCTCGAGAAAGGGTCGAAAGTATTATAACGACGACTTGGAAATTCAAATGATGGATTCTTATCATCGACTCCCGGAGACTGCTGGTGACGCGAGGCTGAACGAGTCCAGATAATCTTATCTTCTCCAACAGGAAACGCCGGAACCTTTGCCCGAAGTACATATTTCGTCCCGTAATGCGCACCGTGATTTAATTTAACCAGACTTCTTCGTTATCTACGTTCTTAATAACGGGTTAATGAACACCTCGTGTTCGTCAAACTGGACGTGAGTACTGGATTAACTGTAATTGTTTATGTTAATTAGGTGGGCATTTTTGTGGAACTCTTCTGGGATGCACACTCGTATCTATCTATTTTATATTTTATATTAGTCTTTATGCTATATCTTATATTAGTCTTGACATTTATATTAGTCTTAATGTTATATTTTAGTCTACATACTTTATCAAACAGTCTCTAAATTTTATCTACCAGTCTCTACATTTTATATTGTAATACAAAAATGTAATAGTATGCTGGATACGAGAAAGAAAATTTTCATATTTAATTTGTAGCAAATATTCTAAGCATGTACCTCAGCAGTTATTGAATCACCCTGTATATTTCATATGGTTCGTATAATTTTGTAATTTTATTAGGTGTTATAGTGTAGGGCACTAAATATAAGAGAGAAAGAAGTTATTCACATTTAATTTGTAACAATAATTGTATTAGAGAGACATGTTAGTAATTATTCTTCAGCAGTGGACACTCAAGTCCATCACACCTTTATTGAACCACCCTATACTTTTCAAATATTTCATATAATTCTGTAATTTTATTACGTGTCATAATGTTGTACACTATATATAAGACAGGTAGAAGATACTCACATATAATTTGCAAAGAAAATTGTATTAAATGGATGTTTTTATACTATTCCTCAGCAGTGGACGTTCAAATCCATCATCCTCTTGTTCGACCACCATGTACATCTCATATATTTCATATAGTACTGCAATTCTATTAAATGTTATAATATAATACACTAAATACAACCAAGAAGAAGTTGCATACATCTAATTTGCAAGAAAAATTGTCTTGAATAAGCGTTTTTACATAATTCTTCAGCAGTGGACGTCCAAATCCATCATCCTCTTGTTCAACCACCATGTACATTTCATATATTTCATATAGCACTGCAATTCTATTAAATGTTATAATATAATACACTAAATACAACCAAGAAGAAGTTGCATACATCTAATTTGCAAGAAAAATAGTCTTGAATAAGTATTTTTACATAATTCTTCAGCAGTGGACGTTCAAATCCATCATCCTCTTGTTCAACCACCATGTACATTTCACATATTTCATATAGTACTGCAATTCTACTAAATGTTATAACATAAAACAGTAAGTAAAAGCAAGAAGAAGTTACGTACATCAAATTTGCAAGAAAAATTGTCTTGAATAAGCATTTTTACATAATTCTTCAGCAGTGGACGTCCAAATCCATCATCCTCTTGTTCAACCACCATGTACATTTCATATATTTCATATAGCACTGCAATTCTATTAAATGTTATAATATAATACACTAAATACAACCAAGAAGAAGTTGCATACATCTAATTTGCAAGAAAAATAGTCTTGAATAAGTATTTTTACATAATTCTTCAGCAGTGGACGTCCAAATCCATCATCCTCTTGTTCGACCACCATGTACATTTCACATATTTCATATAGTACTGCAATTCTACTAAATGTTATAACATAAAACAGTAAATATAAGCAAGAAGAAGTTACGTACATCAAATTCACAAGAAAAATAGTCTGGAATAAAAACGTTTTCATAATTCCACAACAAAACACAATCTCTCGTCCGACCACCCAGTACAAATTTGCATATCTGAATTTCCAGATACATATATCTCCCCGTGCGCTTTTTTCTCCGATCCCAGACCAACATCACGATATTTTTAAATACGAAACAGTCCTGCAGAGTGTATTCGAGCGATGGCTTAGCGAGGGACTAAGACAACATCGTGGGGTATCTTCTGCTCCTCGACAAAGATAGGTCTCGCACCGTAGGATAAGAAGCGACCCGAGATAGGTCCGGGATTTGTTTTAGCAGGTCAAAAATCATCCAGACCTGACAGGGGGACTACTAGGAAAATGGAGTGGCAAAAATAACGATCGACCATGATCAAGGACCGGATTTTCCTTCGTCACGCTTCGTCGGATTTCTTCATTTACCTCACAAAAGTTTCTTGGTGTTCTCGCTTTCCCTTTTTGAAACGGCAGGGTCCTTCACGAGAGTTTTTCGGATATTGTCTATCTAGTCATTAAGGACTCTGTTCTTTAGGAGTGTGTTTTAGGACTGTGATCTTTGTTGTTTCTTTTTAATCATTTTGGGGCAGTTGAATTTTAGGGGTGGTGTTTTTAGGGATTGTGAGGGGTGGATTTGAGGATTGGGATCTGGGAATTAGGGGATTATGGAAATTTTGATGTTTTGATATTTGGGGATAGTTGGAATTTGGGAATTTGGGGTTTGAGGATTTGAGAATTTTGGAAGTCAGTTTTTATATTTGGGGATAATTGGAATTGGGGAATTTGGAATTTGGGGATCTGGAAATTTGGAATTTGTAGATATGGGAATTTTGGAAATTTGTCAGGTTTTATATTTGGGGATAATTAGAACTGGGGAATTTGGAATTTGGGGATCTGAGAATTTGGAATTTGATGATCTGGGAATTTTGGAAATTTGCTAGATTTTATATTGGGGATAATTGGAATTGGGAAATTTGGAATTAGAGGATCTGAGAATTTGACCTTTGATGATCTGGGAATTTTAGAAATTAGTCAGATTTCATATTTAGGGATAATTGGAATTTCAAAATTTGGAATTTAGGAACTTGATGGTCATACAAACTTAAGAATTCATAATTTATGTAAAATATGTATAAAATACCTTAGGTACCAATTTGAATTTCACTGTATAAGTATAAAAAAAATGATTGAATAAATTACTAGAGGTTACTATAGGTCACGGAACGAAAGAATAATAATATTCCTCTGTGGAAAGGGAAAGTTCCAGTACACGTAGAAAGCAGCTCTCGAGTGAATATATGAAGACTACGGTAATAATAAGTGCAAGGTAATAATTACAAAAAGAAAAAAAAATAATAAATAATGGAGGAAGGAAACGAATCTTTCACGATCTCTCATGAAATTAAGGAGTGAAAGTTATTACAAAACAAGAATAATTTAAAGACATTCTCAATGTAACGTATAAAATATTCGACAGGAGAAGTAATTACATGCGTTGGACAATTTGATAACATGAAATCAGAAATTGAGTTAAATGCAGGCGGCGTTTCGTAATTTATGAGAAAGTTACATGAATTTTTGGTAGAATATAATATAGTTTGCAAAATGTCGGATGTCAAAATTTGATTTCCATTTACAAATTTTTGGGATTTCTAATTTTTGGAAATTTAGGTGTTCTAAGGTTTTTTGAATTTCCACGATCTTCAATTTTGGAATTTTCAAGTTTCTATATTTTTAGATTTCTAAATTTTTGGATTCGGAAATTTGCAAGTTTCAACATTTCCAAATTCCTAAGTCCCCAAATTCCTAAATCCCCAAATTCCTAGATTTCCAAATTCCTAAGTCCCCAAATTCCTAAATTTCCAAATTCCTAGATTTCCAAATTCCTAAGTCCCCAAGTTCCTAAATTCCCAAATTCCTAAATCCCCAAATTCCTAGGTCCCCGAATTCCTAGATTTCCAAATTCCTAAGTCCCACAATTCCTAAGTCCCCAAGTTCCTAAATTCCCAAAGTCCTAAATTTCCAAATTCTTAGGTCCCCGAATTCCTAGATTTCCAAATTCCTAAGTCCCCAAATTCCTATGTCCCGAAATTCCTAAGTCCCCAAGTTCCTAAATTCCCAAATTCCTAAATTTCCAAATACCTAAGTCCCCAAATTCCTAAATTTCCAAATTTCTAAGTCTCCAAATCCCTAAATCCCAAATCTCACATCCCCAAATCCCACATCCCCAAATTCCACATCCCCAAATCCCACACCCCCAAATCCCAAATCCCCAAATTCCCCATCAATAAAATATCCTCAAAGTCCCAATATCACCAACAAATACCAAAATCCCTGAAACATTAACAGCAGCCATTGATCACCCAAGATGTCAAGAACCCCATTATTTTCCCCAATCTCCTCCATATAGGATTCTCCACATATAACGTTTCAATCAGACGTAAAACATGACACAGGGTTTATACTTCCCCGTAACGACGTTATGACGTTATTTACGGCGAATCTCGAGGAGTTACACATCCAGAATCGATCCGTTGGCCGGAGTATTCCGGCACCGGGGCTTCAAGTTGCGTTGCAGTCACACCCCGGCGTGGTCCGTGTAATTTTAACGGTAACGATTTGTCGAGTGACCTGGGCAAAAAGCACGCGGGAAACGGAGAAAGGAGCGTGAAGGGAAAATAACGCGATGATTGCCACACGAACGGTTAACTAGAGAAATCAAGCGGAATCAGATCGTCACAGTGACAGGACAAAAGGCGTTAGCTGAAATTTTCCGACGAAAATCGCTTCATTATCCGATGATTAAGCGTATAATGACCGGGCACTTTCCGAACCTTGTCTTTTATTAGTTTTTAATAGATGTATTAACATAGGAACCCTGGAGAGACTTATGCGTTAGAAAGGTTAAATTAGCTGACAATTTAGGGGAAGTTTAGGGGAAATTTGAAAAAGATTAGGAAAGAATTGTAGAAGTCTTTTTGTGGTTATTTTGGGTTTGATAAATAAGTATTTGGAGGTAGAGGTAGGTTTTATGGAATTAATAGTCTAACCTAAATTAGTTTTATACCTTGATAAACGCATGTTTCATTATATCTAACTGTAACTGAGTTTTATATGTACAGTTTTATAGGCTAACTTAGTTTGGTCTAAGTAGGTTTTACTCTTTGGTGGCTGCATGCCTTGTAGCATTTTATTATTGCAATTTTACATGTTCTTTTTATAGGTTAACCTGACCTAACCTACATAAGATTTACTCTTTGATGGCTACATGTATCATAAAATTTGATTATTGCAATTTTTCGTGTTCGTTTTAGAGATTAACCTAATCTAACCTATATCATTTGTACTCTTTGATGACTACATGCATCAAACAATTTGTTTATTGCAATTTCTCTTGTTGTTTTAATAGGTTAACCTAACCTAACCTACATAAGATTTACTCTTTAATAGCTACATATATTATAGAATTTGAGTATCTCAATTTTCCGTGTTCTTTTTATAGAATAATCTAACCTAACCTAAGTAAGTTGAACACTTTGATAACTACATATATTATAGAATTTGAGTATTTCAATTTTTCCTCTTCTTTTTATAGAATAATGCAACCTAACCTAAGTAATTTTAACACTTTGATACCAGTATGTTTAGTAGTATTTTATTATTGTAGTTGTACATATTTTTCTTACAGGTTAACCTAACCTACCTCAAATTATCATAACACTTAGATGGCCACGTGTTTCGTGGAATGCGACTGTTGCAGTTTTACATATTTTTTTTGTAGGATAATTGCACCTAACCGACGTTGAACTAAATACAATCTTGTTATTAATATTTCGTAAGCGTTAATTCGCTGCGCGATTGAAACGATCGACAACAATGTTGAAATGCAATACCCATTTCTCGTAATTGAAATATTTGCATTCTGAGGGATCAGTCAGTTGTCACTTTCGTTTCTGCTGACTGCGGTTTTCGATTGCATCAAACAAATCTTGTTTACGCGAATGCAATTGCTATGGCGATGTAAATTGTATCGTGTGAAAGTACAGTTTGCAATTCGAGTGATCGTTGAAGAAATTCGACAATATCGCATTCCACTGCTATAATTTCTCCTTTTTCGAGAATATTTACGAGAAGTAAATATTATAATTCTTTAGTCAAGTCTTTTATGATTCTCATTCTGTTTATTTCTCCTTTCAAGGAAGTGAAGTACATTCATCTAGATATATTGCAGTGCAGTAAATAAATACTGTTTCACGTGCTGTTTTGAAATCATATATACCTTGTTTGAAAGTATATACACGTGTGGAACAGTGGTTCTCAATTATATAACACTGTAAAGTTTTCTAGTAACTATTTCTAGTAATAATAATAGCAGTACTAATACTAATACTAATACAATGGTAATAATACTAGTATTATAAATTGTGAGTTTATTAATATTTACCTGAAATTATAATCTGGTTAGTATTTCTTAAAAATGTTAAGAATAAGTAGAACACGTGAAGCTGTCAACAAGATACGTCAGAAGCGGAGGATACTGCTAATACAATAGGATAGGTCGTAAACACGATGATAAGAATTTTTCATTTGTTAAGTAAGCAAAGTGTGATAAGTGGGTTCGTGATCGAGTTGAAAGTACCGTATAACAACTGCTGCTGGTAATTTTCGAATTTAGGAATTTCAGAGTTGGGAATTTGGGGATTTAGAAATTTAGGAGATGGAGAATTTAGAGATTTCGGAATTTTGGGGAGTTAGAAGTTTGGGAGTTGGGGAATTTGGAAGTTTAGAAATTTGGGAGTTTGGAGCGTTAGAAGTTTGGGAGTTGGGCAATTTGGAGATATAGAAATTTGGGAGCTGGAGAATTTGGAGATTTAGAAATTTGGGAGTTGGAGAATTTGAAAATTTGGGAATTAAAAAATTGGAGAATTTGGGGATTCGAGGATTTGGTGATTTGGAGATTTGGGGATTTGGGGATTTGGAGATTTGGAGATTTGGAGATTTGGAGATTTGGGGATTCAGTGATTTAGAGATTTGGGGATTCAAGGATTTGTGGATTTGGGGATTTGGAGATTTGGAGATTTGGAGATTTGGAGATTTGGAGATTTGGAGACTTGGAGACTTGGAGACTTGGAGACTCTAAGAGTTGCGAGTGTAGGATTTGGAAGTGTGAGTTGCAGAATTAGAGAAATTGGGAACTTGATAATTCACGAATTTGAGAGTTAGGGAATTTGCGAATTTACCAATTGGACCTTGAGGAATTTAAGAGTATAGACATTTGGAGGTTCAGTAATTTAGAAATTTGTGTGTTAGATAATTTGGAAATTTACAAGTTTGAGAGTTGGGTACTTAGGAAACTTTAGAACTTACAAATTAGAGAGTTAGAAAAATTGAGAATTTAATGTTAAGAAATTAAGAAACTAGGGAATTAAGTTATAAAATTTAATAATCGAAGATTATTAGGCATACGAAAATTTGGATATACCCCATAAAATCTCTCTCACACTACTTCAACCATCGACCCCATAATTCAGGATCGCAATAGTGATCTCCGATAACTTATCCCCGATCCGAGAGTAGTCTTATCAAAGGACAAATAGTCGCGTTTGCAGGATGACGTGACGCCCTTCAAGGAGTCGACCGGTTAGAGATCCTCACTGCAAATGCACAAACGGTTCCTTGTCTCTCCACTCGCCATCCCTTTACTGATATACAGGCTGGTCCGCATAAAAAACACTCATGAATATCCTTCTTTCATGCTAATGGATACGAAAATAAAGTAAAAAGTGAGAACCGTTCGAACACGAAGCTGCCTCGATGGAGAGGAAGGATCAACATGTTCGTACCTTCGAGGTGACCACGCTCTGCGACCATGTATACGAGATAAGCAAACAAGTTATTGTCAAAAAAGCTGCTATCCACCAGAATATTTCTGTTTTTCACTTTATCTCGAATTATGTCGCTGAATCTGTCTAGGATTTTATCGGTCGCTGGACCTTTATTGCAATTACTTTCAAGAGGAGGATATTATGTAAGCAGTTTAGAGAGGTTGCTGAAATATATGTCTTCTTTGTGTAAATTCGAGTCGATGAATGATAATTTATCTGGATATATATTCACCTACATTCTATGGATACATTCTATGGAAAGTTGTTGTTTGAAATTTGGGTTAGAAATACAAGAATTGTATTTGTGAGTACACAATTCTGAAACACAGAAATCGGAGAGTACCTAGAACACTATACACACTGGAATCTGTGAGGAATATTAGTATATTTGAGAAGTGTATACATGTATGTAACGAGGAATGTATACATCTACCTATACACCTAAGGCTAGCAATTTCAGGAATCGATGGCTATCTGGTGATATAAGAGGTATCGGAATACACCGTTTACAAACTCCCCTCGAGCACCGTAAGTTGTAGAACAAACGACCTATTATTCTCGTAGCAGCCCAATTTCAAGTGCGTTCACCAATAGTTCACCGTAGCAAGGATCGTAATCGCAGAAGAGAAAGAAAAAGACGAAGGATGATATCCCAGAAAAGGGCAAAGAGATCATCTGGAAATTGGGAACCACTGTCGAAGATAACCAATGGTCCAGAGTGGTAGACAGACACGCGTGCTGGTGCACGCACGAGACGACACATGTACACGTCCGACTCTCGTATGGTACCCGGTGCAGTTCCAAGAAGCGTACAGTCGTCGGAAAAAGTGACGAGTTCTCCGGCAATATCCTCCGTTGAAGAAGAAGAAGAAGAGGAAGGTTCACGGAGGCGGAGGGCGATGGAGGAGCTGGTGGAAATGTGTGCATTACCAGTCGAGCATATTTATGAAAGTTCCTTGACATCGACGTCGCTGCAGGCGAATGACCAAAGGGAACCCTGGAGGTCCCAAGTGTACAAAGAGAAACGTATTGTCAGCCTGTTTAGCCGTTGCGTGTGTCGTTGCTAACAACGTTGCTTGTTGCAGTGCTCTTCGTTTTCTGGTTCGAACCAGAATCTTTTATAGCTATTGCTCTACGACATTGTTAGCGGGGACGCTGGAACAATTTCAAATTTCATACTTGGTCTTTTTAGATCTTATTAACATTTTATTAATAATGGCAGTGGCGACGATAACGACAACGATAATGGATAATGGTAGTTGATAATCAATGATGATAATGCATAACGATAATCGATAATCAATAATGATAATGGGTAATGATAATCCATAGCAGTGACAGCACATCAGCAAGTGCAATAGCAGCAGCGACAGCAACAACAGCAACAGCAATAACAACAGCAATAGTAATAACAAAACCAGCAACAGCAGTAGCAACGATAGTAACAACAGCATCAACAATAGCAACCACAAAAACAGTAAAAGTAGCAGTAATAATAGTAATGACAATAGCAGCAACAACAGTAGCAACAATAGCAACAACAATAGGAACAACGATAGCAGCAACATTAACAACGACAACAGCAACAACAATAGTGACAGCAATAGCAACAACAAAATCAACAATAATAGTAGCAACAATAGCAATAACAGTAGCAAATACCAATAGCAATAACAACAGCAATAACAATAGCAGTAACAGTAGCAGCAGGAATAACAACAACAATAGCAACAGCAATGACAATAGCAACAACAACAGCAATAAAAACAGCAATAATAGTAGCAACAACAATAGCAGCAACAATAGCAATAATACTATTAATGTCAATAGCAGTAGTAATAGCAATAACAATACCAATAACAATATCAATAACAGCAGCAGTAGCAATAACAACAGCAATAGCAATATCAATAACAGCAACAGTAGCAATAACAAACAGCAATAGCAATATCAATAACAGCAACAGTAGCAATAGCAATAACAACAGCAATAGCAATATCAATAACAGCAGCAGTAACAATAGCAATAACAACAGCAACAGTATCAATAACAGCAGCAGCAACAACTACATCATAACAATACCAACAGTGAACTAAAACCGAATACGACTAATGCTTAACACATAAAAGCAGCAAAATGTGTGAAAGAAACTTGAAAAAGCACTGGAAGATATAAAATAGCTCCGATAAATTTTGACCGTTAATTGTATCCGTAAACAGTAAGAAACCGTAAACAATAATTAAAAAGGAATTCCCTTCGATCAAATTAAACGATGAAAAAGAAATGAAAAGCTACTGTAGAACCTTCTAATATATGCACATATGTATAAGTAAAGCATAGTAATCTTCATCGGCTACGAAGCCACGCAATCAGTAATGATACAGTGAGCTGCATAAATCAATTTATTAAACACATGATTATTACTTTCTTCTTCTTCTGCAACTATTACTTCATTTTTAACCCGAATCGATTACCAAAAGTTGATTACGTGTCACGATTACGGTTACGCCGTCGCGACTAACATACCGATAGGATTATCTCGACCTTTTCTGTTCTGCCGTTTCATTGATAGCCAACGGTGCTCGAGTGAACTGATTATTGTGAGCCAATCGTTCCGCTGTTTCGCCACTCCTGTCACGTATGAACGAACTTATAAATATTATTCATTGAGTAACTGCATATGCAGGCCACGCCGTACGAGCATGTAACGATTTAACGCACTTAAACTTTGTATTTTGCATTTCAATAAAATAAGTTATATAATGTAGGCATTTACGGTAACTGGCCATCAGGACCACTATTTTCAGTGTTTTACACGTTTAAATTGAAAGGCCTGTTCAAATTGTAATTATGTCATTTATTAATTACCATGATACACTACTACTGTACGTAACATTATTAACACACGTTAATAGCTTGTATTTCCACCCATCGCTTTGGTCACAGATTGTATCATGTTTATATTAATTATATAATTTATATCTTCATTATTTTCTCAAATATCTGTATTTTTAACTCAGATTACGTGGTTGGAGAGTTGTAAATTAGTCTTTTGAGTAGGCACACATTTTTTATGGCATTCAAAATATTTACAAAGTTCATAAAATAAATAAATCAGACAATAATAAAAATATGCACCGATGCACAAATTGAAAGAAACATAGATGTTCAAGTTGATAGTACGTATAAAATGTTTTACAGCGACGTGTAATTATACGATACTCGTACACAAATAAATATTTCATTAGCTTTGAAAAATATTTCCAATAACTTGTTCCGCGATCATGATCGGTTCTTATGATGAAACTGTGATCGTTTATTCGGAGGGGAAGTTTGTGGTGAAGCAGCTTACATCACACGGCTATTCATTTATCAATTTCCCCGGTCTCTCGATCAATTCATGTATCTCCAATGCATAATTAATACCCGGTGAAAGCTATATACGTACCCTCGTATGAAAGAGAAAACTTGTACTTGCGTGTGCTTTTGAATTTCAGGAAACGTTCAAGTTTCCAAATTAGCAAATTAACTAATTTTTCAAATATCTGAGTCTATAAATTTTCAAATTTTCACATTCCCAAATTCTCATATTCCCCAATTCCTACATTTCCCAATTCCAACATTCCCAAATTCCCACATTCCCCAATTCCAACATTCCCAAATTCCCACATAACCCAATTCCCACATTCCCCAATTTCCATATTCCCCAATTCCACATTCCCCAATTCCACATTCCCCAATTCCCACATTCCCCAATTCCCACATTCCCCAATTCCCACATTCCCCAATTCACACATTCCCAAACTCCCATATTCCCCAATTCCCACATTCCCAAATTCCCACATTCCCCAATTCCCATATGCCCCAATTCCCACATTCCCCAATTCCTACATTCCCCAATTCCCACATTCCCCAATTCCCATATTCCCCAATTCCACATTCCCCAATTCCCACATTCCCCAATTCCCATATTCCCCAATTCCCACATTCCCCAACTCCCATATTCCTCAATTCCCACATTCCCAAATTCCCACATTCCCCAATTCCCATATGCCCCAATTCCACATTCCCCAATTCCCACATTCCCCAATTTCCACATTCCCCAATTTCCACATTCCCCAATTCCCACATTCCCCAATTTCGAAATTCCCAAATACCTAAATCTTCAAATCCCAAAATCCCCAACTCCCCAAATTCCTATATTCCTAAATTCCTAACTCCCTAAATTATCAAATTCATAGATTCCAAATTTTGCACAACTGATGAAATCAATGGAAGCAAAAATACACCCCAAAGAAATTGCACCCCTAAAACTTTCGTACAATATTCCATTTCGCTCGTAATTCGACGCACATTACATTTTACGTAAGCGTATCACGTAGTCTTTATCTTGAATTATGCAAATAGTGATCCTGATCGATGAAAACGTTGAGATGGCGAAGGAGATCACAGATCGAACACGAGGCAGTTTGAATGAGGGATCGATCCGTCGGATCGTCATCGGTGCTTGGAAGCATTGCACCGAAAGACGATCTGCAGGACATATAAGAACCCGTAGAGGCCCTTACATTTTTACTGACCCCATGCTGAGGAGCAAGTGCAGAGCACGTTGCACGCAGTCCAAAAAAAAAGAAGAAAGAAAAAAGAATGTCGAGTATATACGTTTTCTTCTTTTGGGGCGTGCCTGCTGCACGAGGAGCCGTTCACTTATCGCGTGGCTGCGTTAAAGGTGTACTTTAAACTTTAAAGAATACGAGGCGCACGGTAATAAGATGAGATTTTATACTTTTATGCGTACTCAGCTTTTCGTTGCAACAAACTTCAACAAAGCAACGTAGCTACAATATTCTACTGTTTTATTTTAGGTTAGGTTACACTTAGGATGATTATAGGTTACGTTTAGATTTAGATTGCAAATTTCTGTGTTAGTAACAGAAACATTTTCTTATATATACAACAAACATATACAAAAACATACATATATATATATATACATAAATGCACATATATGTAGATAAATACATGTATAGACACAATATACATACAGACGAATGTACATATACTTAACTATAGAAACAGATGAATGTACATGTAAAAAGTAAAATATCTCACTCAGTATAAATACATTAAAATTAATATTTACGTATAATGCACACATTAGTGGTCCCGGTTAACGCTAGGGGTAGAAAACAGGGTGTAAGAGGGAGAATAGAAGAATAGATAAATTCTAGTCGATTGTTCGTGAAGAATAGCGCACCTTGCTCGTTCTCAGCAGGCTCTTTTTTCCTTGACTGCAGGTGAGCTCGAAATTTCGACGACAATAAGCCGGAATAACGATTTTCCAAAGAGGCTGCACAATGCGTTGAATGGGGAACGCCGTCTAAACGGTCCCGTAAATTTTTCTATAAGGACAATCGAACCTGACCGTCAAAAGATAATCCGATGATCCACCACCGATCTCGCAAATGTCATGTTTTCAACGAGTGACATCTGACCTACGAATTTCCTTTTGTCAGTCGTTCAACCCCCTGAGGGAAACCATTTTTTTTTCATCGTGAAACGTGACGCTTACGGGGACAGGTGAATATTTTGTTTCTCGATATTCGTATCTGACCATCTTGTCTGTCGATATATGCATTTTTCATTTCGTCCATCGATTACTGGATGATTAATGATGCTTGCTTCCTTTATTGCGTCGATGAGAGGTCAATTCATTAAGTGCCTTTTAATTGATTTTATTTTTTATCAAGTTCCTATTAAGTGTACGTACTTTGTTGGTGATTTGATGTGGAGAATTTAGGACTGTGAAATTGGAAACTGGGAGTTTAGAAATTTGGAGAATTAGGAAATTGGGGAATGTGGAAATTGGAAAATATTGGAATTGGAGAAGGTGGGAATTGGGGAAGGTGGGAATTGGGGAAGGTGGGAATTGGGGAAGGTGGAAATTGTTGAAGGTGGGAATTGGAGAAGGTGGGAATTGGGGAAGGTGGGAATTGGGGAATGTGGGAATTGGGGAAGGTGGGAATTGGGGAAGGTGGGAATTGGGGAAGGTGGGAATTGGGGAATGTGGGAATTGGGGAATATGGGAATTGGGGAAGGTGGGAATTGGGGAAGGTGGGAATTGGGGAAGGTGGGAATTGGGGAATGTCGGAATTGGGGAATGTTGGAATTGGGGAATGTTGGAATTGGGGAATGTGGGAATTGGGGAATGTGGGAATTGGGGAAGGTGGGAATTGGGGAATGTGGGAATTTGGGAAGGTGGGAATTGGGGAAGGTGGGAATTGGGGAATGTGGGAATTGGGGAATATGGGAATTGGGGAAGGTGGGAATTGGGGAAGGTGGAAATTGGGGAATGTCGAAATTGGGGAATGTTGGAATTGGGGAATGTTGGAATTGGGGAAAGTGGGAATTGGGGAATGTTGGAATTGGGGAATGTTGGAATTGGGGAATGTGGGAATTGGGAAATGTAATAATTTGGGAAATGTGGGAATTTGGTAGATGATTTTGAATAACCCTGCGAAACTTATTATGTCGGAGACAGGCATGGAACGGAAAAAACGACGGCACTGTTCAAAGGAGAAAGCTGGATAGGCATTCATATTTGAATAAATTAACTTCGTTGGAGGAAAAGAAAAAAAAATGTTTCGCAATCAAATCTTTCGATACGTTAGCCAAGGATGTTGACGAGCCGTGGTCGATCACCGAGCGAAATGGCAAAGCCTGACATTAACTGCCGCCAGTTCCGTCGATTCAAAAACACGAAAGAGTACGGGGTTGAAATAATTGAACGTTTATGTAAATTGAACTTCTCGAAATTATGCGCTTATGCAATTCACTTAATCCCATATCATTTGTTACGTTTCGATGACGAAAAATATGAGGAAGTCTTATTTGTCATTCATCTGAATATTTATCTCGATTATCTTTACCATTCGAATTCATCTAAATATCTATCTCAATTTTACCATTTTATTATGATAGATATATTTATAGAATTTGCACAAATTTTTGGATAATTGTTTAAATTGGTAAAAATATACTCAGGGAAACATAACCTAAAAATAAGTTAGTTTGGTTAATAATTGTTGTTTAGTAACGATAAATATTTATGTGTTATTGTATATTTTTATTAAAATGCTAGCTGAATTTTAAGTTCATAATTTTCCACGAAACTACTCGAATCTCCTTGAAATAATTAAGAAAACTCTGTGTGCGTTAAATGGAACGCTTTTCTCCCCTCAAGCATTATGATCATCTTCCAGTGCTACTACACGTATCATTATAGATTGACATATTTGTTTTCTAAATTTTGTACAGAGAATCTATCATAAATATTTAACACAATTAAATTTTATTTTCCTTAACCGTGAAACATCGTGATCACGTGTTTGTAATCATCGACCATTACGATTTACACTAAGTCAAGTACTTTATTTCTCACAGCACATTAACTCTAAACCATTGTACATATCTTATCGGTTTGAAGATCATAATTATTTCTATTTAGAAGTGCGATATCTTAACCATCTAAAGTTCCGATGGAATAAAACGTAAATCATCAATCTTATCGTTCATCAAACATCTTCGCAGTTAGCTAGAAACATCAGCCACGTTAGGGATTCAATATCCATCGGTACGGATTGATTCTTTTTCTACGAGTTAGATAGAATTACTCGGTTCGATTGAGATAACATCGAAAGGAAATAAGGGGCGTGAAGGATCTTATGTGTTTTTATCCTCCTGTATTTTTCCCACGTAACTCAGTGGTGCTACGAGTCGTGTCCTGTACGTCCATTTTCGAAGGACCTTAACCAACCATGACTGAAGCACCTTCTATACTTATCTTTTATTCCACGGACTTTGCTGACACGAACGTTCTTCTTTCCTCCTTTACTCTCCTTTTCTTTCATACGTTCTTTACACACTTTTTTAATGTTTCACTTTTACACTTTATCATTAATGTATTATTACATTATTACATTAACGTATGCACGTTTTGAAGTTCGTATATTGTACACATATCGCAATGTACATATATTTTTAAAATTTCTATGCTGTTCTTATATTTCAAGCTTACATTTATAACAAACTAATATGTTGTACATGTATTTTAAACTTCATATGTTGTTCACATATGTCACACTTTATACATTACACATATACTTCAATCTTATATGATGTTCATATATTTCAAACTTCATATAGTGAACATACATTTTAATCTTATATAGTGCACATATAATTCAAGCTTCATATATTGAACATGTATTTTAATCTTACATCATGTTCATATGTTTCAAACTTCATATGTTGTACATGTATTTCAGACTTTATGTATTGTTCATATATTTCAAACTTTATATATTGAACATGTATTTTAATCTTATATAGTGCACATATAATTGAAGCTTCATATATTGAACATGTATTTTAATCTTACATCATGTTCATATGTTTCAAACTTCATATGTGTGCACATGTGTGAAAACATGCACAGTTACATTAAATAAAAATGAACATCAAAATGTATAGTACATCAATACGTGTTTTTTGTGCAAAATATTTGATAATTATGTTTTGTATGTTTGAGAAGTGTTGTGACATACATATACAACACTAAAGTGAGTAAAATAGTGATCAAGCCGTTTCAAGCGAACGATTTCAAGCACAAAGTTGTTACAAGGACGCGGAGGACTTTATCAGTGATATTATAGTGAATTCTAGACTTAAACGCACGGATTCACGGATGTTGAACACCGAATGCCGGAAATCCTTGAGTAGTGTTGACTCGTGCATCGACATGACTGCACTAAATAAGCGCATAATTGTATTGTTACGCGATCCGTCTATATTACGTACCGATTAATATGCACGGTCTGCGTTATGTTAAGTTACTTCGCACGGATACCGATAACTTCTGATAAAACACTGTACTGTTATGATACAGTGATCGGTTCTGGCGAAACGCAAACGAGAAGTGCTAACGCGATTTAATAACGAGGTTACTTTATTCTGAATTACGTTTATTTTTGTAAGTTATGGATAGAAGTAGGGAATTTTACTTTTGTGGAGTTACATTGACAAATTTCATATGAATTATTTTATTTTTTATCTTATTTTAATTATTCTTTATTTTACCACTGACAATTTGGCAGATGTACAGTCGATGTGGAACTTCGTCAATTTTAAATAAATACGTAGATTTATAAAATTTGTCTATTGTGAAATTTATTTTTAATTTATTGTGTCAAATTTTGTAAAATATGTGACAGTAAAATTTTTAATGTATGTGTCTTTTAAAATATCAGTAAATTTAAGGGTTAAAATATTAGTAAATTTAAACAGAAAAATTAAATTAAATTTAAGAAGAAAAATATGTGAATAAATTATGATGTTAAACTGCAGTAATTAGTTATTCAAGCTAAAAGTATCTAACAAGCTCGAAAGTAGCGTACGTTTAACGTAGTATTTACGTAGCCTTCGAAGACTGCATCAGCAGAGTTTAGATCCCTGTAATCAACAGAGTATGTATACATATGCGCATATGTACACACGTATACATGCGCGTACATAAGTAAAGGGAGCTGGATGTGATAAGAAGTTATCATTTGGGGGCACGAACGACGAGCCCACACAACTGTTCAGGATTCTTTATCACCCCTTAACTCAATATGCCTCACACGACATATCTGGAAAAGTTTTTAATGCACAAGAACATAATAACGGTATTTACACAAAAAGTAAACAGATACATATTTTATTTACTGAGTACAAATCTACATAAACTTTTGTTAACAAACTTATTTTATATATAACAAATTTATTACAATAGTTTTGGTAATTAATTTAAATACATTTAACAAGAAATCATTTATCTGAAAATTACTGTTCAACAAGATTTATCTTTTCAGAATACTCGCATTTTAAAAATCAGGCTAAACCTAACCTAACTTCTAAAAACTTCGATAAAAGATACTACAAACGTAAATAAATTTGATAAATACACCACGTACTGATTTATTAAACTTTATCTTTTTCTACGCACATGTGCACGTTACTTCAAAAGCAGAGATATCGAATAACTTCGAAGTGGAAGAGAATGTTCAATGGTGTTATGATCTGTCGTGTTTTGAAAATTGAACGTGCAAACCGATGTGTGTATGTACATACTTAAATAGGTACATACAGGTACCATCGATTTTTCCAGAAATCACAGTATTCCTTAATGTACTTGTAAATTGACACTCGAGTGTACGAGAACGTGGTAAACACGCCGTGTTACACGATTAGGATTGAATTTCCAGATTGGCATTTCCATTTCGTCTTTAATTTCATCAACATTTTAAGCGACTCTTTCCATTAAGGAGACATGGATTTTGGGGAATGTTGGAGCTTAGGAATTTGGGAGTTTGGGAATTGGGGAAGGTGGGAATTGGGGAAGGTGGGAATTGGAGAAGGTGGGAATTAGGGAAGGTGGAAATTGGGGAAGGTGGGAATTGGGGAAGGTGGGAATTGGGGATTATGGGAATTTTGGAATATGGGAATTGGGGAATGTGGGAATTGGGGACTGTGGGAATTGGGGAATGTTGGAATTGGGGAAAGTGAGAATTGGGGAATGTGGAATTGGGGAATGTTGGAATTGGGAAATGTGGAATTGGGGAAAGTGGGAATTGGGGAATGTTGTAATTAGGGAAAGTGGGAATTGGGGAATGTTAGAATTGGGAAATGTGGAATTGGTGAATGTGGGAATTAGGGAATGTTGGAATTAGGGAAAGTGGGAATTGGGGAATGTAGGAATTGGGAAATGTAGAATTGGGGAATGTTGGAATTGGGGAACGTGGGAATGTGGAAACTTGGGAATTTTGAAATTTAGGAATTTAGGAACTTAGAAATTTGTAAACTTGAAAAATGAAAAATTTGTAACTTCCTAAATCGGAAAGTGTAAAATTTTGATATTTGTGAATCAGTCAACTCTAAAGCAATCCATCGCCCAAATTTCTGAAATAAAAAATTTGAAAGCACACCATCACGAGTGCAAAGAAGTATCTCACATAAATAACAATTTTAGAATATAGTGTCAAGTTCAAAGACAGTTGAAATCGAATCCCGTTTTATTGCCCCGCAGCTTTCGCGCGAAAGGGAATAACATTCGACATCAATTTAACATTTTATCACAGTTTTCACTGGCAATTATTTTCACTTCGCATCCATCAATGTGCGCACACGTACAACTCAAACAGGAGTTTCGTTGAATTTCGTGTCGGATGTTTATTATCGTATCAAAAATTCTCGCACTTAAGATGCATTACGAGGTTTTTATCGCTCGTAGTTCCCTCCTTTATGGCACGACCCCGTCGACCTCCCCTCACCGTGGAAACGTTTTCATGTCCTAAAATATCTTCCGACCGCAAACACTTTCTAACGTGCAAAGATATTTTAACGCACGGACCAACAAAGCGGATCCCAGAACGAAAATACCTTTCCCGCTCAAAAACGATGCCCACGGCTGCCACCACTGATCTATCAGTCTGCTTCTCGGTAAAACTTTATTTGATACCTATGAAACGCGTGTAACCTCTTGGAGGAGGGCCATTTTGTATTTTGTTATAGAAATAGACTCGTAGAAAGAGTAATCGGAGGAAATATCTAGGGACAATAGTGAGCGTTGAGGAGGGCAAATATTAGTAATTTTCTATTTTTATTTTTATTTTGATATTTGCGAATTTGGGGATTTTGAGATTTTGGGGTGGAGGTTTAGAAATCGAGGATTTTGCAAATATGAAAAAGTGGGGGATGTAGAAAGGAAACTTGAAAAATTGGGGGTGTAGAAATTTGGAACTTTGAGGAATTGGGGGATGTAGAAATTTCGAACCTTGAGAACTTGGGGGATGTAGAAATTTGGAACCTTGAGAAATTGGGGGGTGTAGAAATTTGGAACCTTGAGAAATTGGGGGATGTAGAAATTTGGAACCTTGAGAAATTGGGGGATGTAGAAATTTGAACCTTGAGAACTTGGAGATGTAGAAATTTGGAACCTTGAGAAATTGGGGTAAATAGAAATTTGAGAACACCAGAAATTTGCAAATATAGAAACTTGAAAATTTTCAATTAGAAAATTTCCATATTTGACAAATTAGAAATTTGAAAATTTGAAAACTTGACAACTTAAAAACATAAAAATTCGTAAAATTCCAAATTGAAACCCTAAAAAACAAAAAACCGTCGAATTTGCAAAAACAGAAGAGTTACACAAAGTAATGAAAATAATTCAGCAACAATTATAAAAGCTCCATAAATAAAACATGAAATGCTATAATTACACTGTGTTGTTTCACCAGAATCGCATAAATTAAGTTGTGCATAAATAAATGTCAGGAACAAAAGAAACGATCAGAGAACTTCGATAAATTTTAAACAGATGCGCAGCGACGTAAACAATTTTCTTAGCGAACATGTATCGCGTGTTCTGAAAGATGACTTTTCATAATTCATCAACAGATAATGCATCTCCCATACTCGCAACGTTCCAAGGGGCGATGATCTTTATCAGAAACGTGCTATTATCACGACTTCAATGTTTGACGATGATACAGAAATTTCCAGAGGAATTGGAGCATATCCACACTGAGTATTCGTGCATGTACGATGTTTCGTGTTTCTGATCATGATAAAATGTTACTTTCTTTTTATATTTCTCCTCGTTTCCCGTCAAGTTTCGTGTAAGGGTAATCCATCATTTTGGGAACATTTGAAATTCTTCTTGGAATATTTTTTTTTTAATTCTGATGTAGCGAGTCTTGAAGGGTCAAAATTTGGTAGGTTGTAAGTTTTTAGATCTTTGTCTTAAGAAGTCGAAATTCCAAACGAGTTTCCATAGTTTCAAAAATCTAAAGTCCGAAAACCTTAACATTCCCAAATTCTTAAATCTTAAAATTTTATAGTCCCAAAGCTTAAAATTTCAGAATCTCAAAATCCCAGAATTACAAAACTCCAAAACTCCGAAGTTCGAAAACTTGAAAACTCCAAAACTCCAAAACTTCAAAACTCCAAAATTCCAAAGCTCCAAAACTCCAGAACTGTAAAACTCCAAATCTCTAAAACTCCAAAACTCCAAACTTCCAAAACCCCTAAATCTCAAAACGTCAAAATCCTAAAATCCAAAAATCCAAAAATCCTAAACTCCTAAAATCTTAGAATCTCAAACTCCTAAATTCCAAAAATCCCAAAGTCCACCAATTCCAAAATTCCAAATTCTCAAACTTAAAATTTCCATCGTCTCAAAACTCCAGAGTCCCACATCGAAATATGAACCTTCAACGTAAAAATGAGTAATTACATAAAGACATATGTTTCAGTGTACAGTGCAAACATAAATTTCATAATTGCATATGTATCTCTGTTATTTGAAAAAACATGACAAAGTTTATTCACCGAAGTTATATAACACTGAGGGGAGCACAAAATGGCGGGAACAATCTTCCTGTAGATTGTAAGTGGAAGATCTTCGAAGGATTCAAGGACAACTCCATTTCTTTATATGGAACTGCATATTCTTTTTGTTAGCTGTATCCTTTATTGAAAATATTATTGCAACAAAGAACTCACGGTATAATATTGAATAATAAAAAATTTATAAAAGAATTGAAGTTTAACGATGAACGAGTTTATAATTATATTCGTTTAAAAAGATTCCAAATATCTCATGAATTCTTTATTTCTTTTGTAGAATACTAATATATCATGTATATAATATACATACGTATTTGTAATAATCGATTACTATAATAAAGGAAGATATGTGCATATTTAACAAAAGAAATAAAAGAAGTTCAGCTTGAAATTAGGGTAACTCATTCAAATAACCTCGAATTCAAATTTGAATATTAATATATTCCAACAACCTTGAAGACACATTTAAAATATCAACAATTCGAATAACTTTGAATACAAATTTCGAATTCGATTAACTCATACCAAGCTTGAAATTGAACAATTAAATCTTAAAACCCTCCTCTATCAAAATTGTACCTACGAAAAATCTCTATTACTACAAAATAATTGAATGCCACAAAAATTGTTGGGAATTTAGGAATTGGAACTTTAGGAATTGGAACTGTAGGAATTGGGAATTTTGGAATTGGGGAATTTAGGAATTGGGGAATTTAGGAATTGGGGAATTTAAGAATTGAGAATTTAGGAATTGGGGAATTTAGGAATTGGGAATTTAGGAATTGGAAATTTAGGAATTGGGGAATTCAGGAATTGGGAATTTTGGAATTGGAGAATTTAGGAATTGGGGAATTCAGGAATTGGCAATTTTGAAATTGGGGAATTTAGGAATTGGGAAATTTAGGAATTGGGGAATTTAGGAATTGGGGAATTTAGGAATTGGGGAATTTAGGAATTGGGAAATTTAGGAATTGGGGAATTCAGGAATTGGGAATTTTGGAATTGGGGAATTTAGGAATTGAGGAATTTAGGAATTGGGAATTTAGGATTTGGGGAATTTAAGAATTGGGGAATTTAGGATTTGGGAAATTTAAGAATTGGGGAATTTAGGATTTGGGGAATTTAAGAATTGGAAATTTCGGATTCGGGGAATTTAGGAATTCGGGAATCTAGGAATTGGGGAATTTTGGATTTGGGGAGTCTAGGAATTGGAGAATTTAAGATTTGGGGAATTTAGGATTTGGGGAATCTAGGAATTGAGGAATGTAGGATTTGAGGATTTGAAAATTTAACTATTTGGGTATTTGAGAATTTAATAATCAACTTCCTATGTAAACAATCTAGCAAATTGCAACAATAAGGTTAGGTAGTGTACACTAGTTCCCTAGAAATATATCGATCTATGATTTTTCGCGATGGCCAAGGTGATGCGAATCTCGAGACACGAATTGATTCGATGTACATATATGTCATTAAGGTGTTTAATTAATGGAAGGTTCCCGGCGCGGAAGGGGCAACAGGTCCGTAGAGTTGGCAACGTCGCCATCCGTTAAAATGTAAACAACTCAGCGTGGTACAGTCGAGGAGAAAAGTTTAAAGGTTGCCTCACCACGATATATTCGAGCATAAAACCTTCGGCCAGGCCGTATCTCGAATTAAATCTTCCACGGCGAACGATACTCCAAAACGACTTAGTCCTTGAGATTTTATACTTCATCATCTTACCGATCGTTTACTTCCTTTTTCTTTCTGTAACACTGCCAGGTAGAGCAAATTAAATGCTAATTTACCTTTACGGTTTTTGACTGTCAAGAATTACGAGAATGGTTCTCTCAAAAACGTTATATCAATTTCGATTCGTTAAAAACGTGCTTGAGGTTTATAGAAACTTTACGGTTGTGTTTTATTTTCAATCGTATGACTCGTAACTGCATTTATTTTCAAAGTTTTTGGTTGATCTTTGAGGGTATTTATTTAAGGTTTATAGAAATTTTCATTTTGGATGACTCGTTTACTTACTGCATTTATCTTCAAATTTCTTTCTTGATCTTTCAGGATATTTATTTAAGGTTTATAGAAATGTTACTCTTGTGTTCATGTCTCATTTTGGATCACATGACTCGTTACTGCATTTATTTTGAAATTTCTTTGTTGATCTTTAAGGATATTTATTTATTTAAGGTATATAGAAATGTTACTCTCGTGTTCGTGCTTCATTTAGAATTGCATGACCTGTTTAC
The DNA here is from genome assembly GCA_036983795.1 of Megachile lagopoda. NCBI lineage: Eukaryota > Metazoa > Arthropoda > Insecta > Hymenoptera > Megachilidae > Megachile > Megachile lagopoda. Next base: position 5,541,984 of record CM072797.1, on the reverse strand, counting down.
TTACAGTATTTTCAAATTTCTTTGCTGATCTTTCAGTATGTTTATTTATTTAACTTCAAGGACCCTGACATAAGTGTGTATATGTTCAGTCTTTTTTATATTGGACGTTTTAATGGTCGCATATGTACATACATCATCATTATTTTTGCTATTATTAATATTTATGTATTATTAACATGTTCGTAGTATATTAAATCGTAATGCATTTATAATAAGTCAAGTATAATTAAACACAAGATTAAATCATTTCTGTTTCTGACTTCTGAACGTCCTTGAAGAGGTTAGGTTTCGTAAAAATGGCATCTTTGTGTTTTTATCTAGCTTCTGATTTTATATGTTCTTTGCTGTGTTTTATTTATTTACTCAAACAATGCAACATTGCAACAAATAGAAAGTTAGAATGAAAATTTCGATCGACAGGAATGCAAGCTTCATTAACTTAATGTGATCATTTTTTGCATAAATAGAAAGAAACGAAACAATTGCAAAATTTGACCTCGCAAATATATTCAGACACCTATTACGTTCCCCGACTTATTCATTATGATCATTCGATTAGGTGGTACGTCGACATTGTATGTAAACACAGTGTCTAGCATATGTATAACAGAAGTATAGTTTGATTGGAAATTTCAACGTCACTGAAGTTTTTAACGAGACTCAGTCTTCGAAAGCATAAAAATTGAAAAACCTGAACAAAAATAAACGAGTTCAAATGAACATAAAATCACAAAAAGACTGCAGCTCTCTAACTTCAAACACAAACATCACCTAACATTTATTTAAATAATAATACAAACCGTGTTAATAAAAAATTGCACGAACTCGATTGTTTACCCAGAAAATTAGTTTGAGAAAGAAGAGAGTGTACACAATAATAAGAGGGTTTTGGACAGCCCTGAAAGAGGGGAAAGAACGGAGAAGGAAAAGATGAGAAGAAAGACGGGACGAGATTGTTGTGAGAGTGGGTTCTGTCCTTTGGCGGAGGAGAGTAAGAGAGAGAGAGGGAGAGAGTGGACGAGCAGGTCCTTAGATCCCTTGAAAAATGAATCTCCCTCAGGTTCAGGGCCATTTCGGTCCGGCCGGCGACCAAAAACCATCCCTAACCTGCGTCAAAACTCGATGGGGGCGAATTTTGGTTTGGTAAATGGATACTTTGACCGATACCGATCTAACAAGGATGACGTATCCCTTTTAACTATCTCGAAAACGTGTACATAATCCTCTACTCTCTATCGTAAACTCCATTCCTCGAGGTTAGCTTCAATTAGAGCTAGAAAGTATAGTTAAACCGTTTAATATACGAGCATTTCGTTCGCGTTTACGATACTTGAATATCCATGTATGAATTTCAAGTATCAATTGCATAAGTTCTGTCTGCTTATCGGTGTCAACGGTCTATTTATATAACAGTTTCTAACGAATTACCAAGAAAAATTACCTTATTCGAGAATATTTCGCTTATTTAAATTTCCACCCACGAATTTTAAATGTCAGATCGCTACGCGGGCTCTGGCTGCCATTTTGTTCGCGTGTCTATCGCTTTTGTCGTTATTATTTACTGTTAGCGTGTTCAAATAATTTATTTATCAAATAGAGTTGTTCTTTAACGATGTTACTTTTGTACGAATGAAATTCACAGGTGCGTTTACTAAATTTTTAATGTTTATAGGTTTGTATGTGAAGTCTGTAATCAAAGTTTGCTTATAAATATTTATCATGTTAAAAGTCACTGAAATTTTTATGGGAGAGAATAATTTTTCCGTCAGATTCTCAGACTCCTTTTCTTGAACCTGTTTTCAATCATCAAGCAGATTTTAACGAAGAATTTACAAAACAAGAAATATAACATCATTATTCATACAACACATTAATGTGAACACAAATAATTCCATCGATGAATACGTTTTTTATGATAAAATTCTTTTCTTGTATAAATACTGAAATAAATAAATTATGCCAAAATTTATTAACCATTAACACAAGAAAAAAGTATCTTATAATCCCTAATATAATCGTGTTTTTAGCGAGTTAACAATGTGAATATGAGAAATGTTTAAGAAGTTAATCAAGTAATGGCCGAATTTAACTGCACTATCCGTCGAAACGTTTTTGACATTATCACAGTTTTGAAGATGCTGGATTACAGTGAAGAAACGAGTTTTTCGTGACACACATACCGGCGCGTGATGTAACATCGCAATTGCAATGATGAAGCAATTCCGTAAAGCTACGAGCCAATTTTGGAATTTCACCACTCGATCCGCCATTCATGCCGTATTTTCTCGGACGACTTGGTCGTCTTTCAAACGTTGCCTCGTGAAAAAGCAATCAACAATTATTCCCGTTCGACTTCTTTCACGTGGAAAATGTTGTACGACAAATTAGTATTTAATTAACACTTCGCACGTAACAACCTGTTAAACAACATTATTCCATTAATTGCGAAGTGAGAGATTAATGAAAGTGTTCATAACTTATAATCGTTTCGATTGGATTTTAGGTACTTACTAGTGTTTAATTATAGGCATTTATTATTGATTATAGGTACTTTTAATTAGTTCGTTATTTGATTAGTTATGATACGAGTTTGTGATAGTAAATTTCAAGATATTTGGTAATTTATAAATTTGAGATGTGGAAAATTAGAAATTTAGGAAGTTGGAGATTTGTTATATTTAGGGATTTATAGAATTTGTAACTTGAGAAAGGGAATTTTGAAACTTTGGAAGTTTGGGATATTTGGGGATTTAGAAACTTTGAGAAATTGGGGGATGTAGAAATTTGGAACCTTGAGAAATTGGGGGATGTAGAAATTTGGAACCTTGAGAACTTGGGGATGTAGAAATTTGGAACCTTGAGAACTTGGGGATGTGGAAATTTGGAACCTTGAGGAATTGGGGGATGTAGAAATTTGGAACCTTGAGAAATTGGGGGATGTAGAAATTTGGAACCTTGAGAACTTGGGGATGTAGAAATTTGGAACCTTGAGAACTTGGGGATGTAGAAATTTGGAACCTTGAGAACTTGGGGATGTAGAAATTTGGAACCTTGAGAACTTGGGGATGTAGAAATTTGGAACCTTGAGGAATTGGGGGATGTAGAAATTTAGAACCTTAAGAAATTTGGGAATTTAGAAACTTTGGAAGTTTGTGAAAGGGAATTTAGAAAATCTGATAATCTAAGAAATTTGAAAAAGTTTGAAAATGTAGAAATTTCATGACTCGAAAATTAAGGAAATTTAGTAATTTATAAATGTGAAATTTCTGAGGTCTCAAGTTGTAAAAAATAAAAAATTTAGTAATTTGAAAATTTGAACGTGAACAATTGCAGTCCCACAAACATATGGATTTCCAGAGAGAATGATTAAGTGAAATAATTAGTAGGTGTGTTGCAAAATGTCAGCTGCAATTAAATGCAACACGTCGATTAGGGAAATCCATTATCGTCAACGATAAGTGGAGGCAGCTAGGTTTATTTCACTCTCTTCGTTCCTGGTTATCATGTTTCGTTCATGCTCCCTCCCTCTCTCTCTCTATTCCTGATGTAATAGTAAAACATTTCGTGGCTAGAACGCCAGCTATACTAGGCAGGCTGGGTCAATGAAAGAGAGAATGATACCAGTTGACTCAACGACGCGTAAAATGTACGTAAAAACCTGCGCAAGCGGTACTATTAGTACTCGCCTCGTTTTTATCAACGTTATATGCATTCAGAAATTCATTAGATTTATGCCACCTTTTCAGGTGTACACAACTTTTTTAACATTTTGTTGCAAGTAGTGTTAAAAGCTTTCTATGTAAATATTTGTGTGTTGGAAATTTGTATTCTAGGTTATGTAATGACGTGTGGTAACACAGGAAGTAAAGGTCTACTATTAAATTTGTATTATGTAAAAAGTTTTGAATGATGATGCTTAATCGGCATTGACAGTGTTATGAGGATAAATAGCTGGTTCATGTTTTAGCATTCATTGCGAGGTTATGTTACTGGTGAAATAGTACAACTAGGAAGCTTGGAATTTTTTAGTTTACAAATTTCTAAATTTTGGGGCCATTTATAAATTTCTGAATTTCTTTGTTACCTACTACTTAAATTGACAGGTTAACAAATTTCTAGATACCAAGTTAACATATCACCAAATTATCAAATCTCCAAATTCCTAAATCCCCAAATTTTCAAATATTCAAATTCTTGTGTTATCAGATTCCGAAATTTCCAATTTCCCAAATTTTCACATTCTCAAGTCACCAAATTTTAACATTCCCCCATTCCTAAATTCCCAATTTCAAATTCTCCAATTCCTAAACTCTCCAAATCCTAAATTTCCCAATTCTAACGTTTTCAAATGTTCAAATCCCCAACTAACCAACTCTCAAATTTCCAAATTCCCAACCTACAAATCCCCAACATCCCAAAATTCTAAACTGATCAATTCCCCATACGCCACCTCTCCACACGCGTCCCCAAAAGAGTTAGGTTAGTATCCCTCCAACATCAGTCGAGCTCCCATAATTTTGAAGGCAGCTGTACTCCTATCGTGCTGTTATTGCAGAGAAATTGATATAACTCTGTGCTCACGATTTCTCATCGTGTGTGTACGTGTCCGTGTTGTCTGTGGGTGAATGCACATTCGAGTCGAGTTCCTCCGATGTTTGACTCGACGAAGCGAGATAGAGCTCCCAAGAAGAAAGACAGCCACTCGTACTTTGTTCAGAAGAGGACAGAAAGAAGAAAACATTTTAAGGGCGAAACAGAGAGAGAGAGAGAAATGTTTGGAGGTACAGGCTGAATAGAAATAGACAGCCAGGTCTGAAAGAGCACAATAAAAACATACACATATGTGACAAGGAGCGAGAGAGAGGTTAGAAAGGCAGTACAAGATGGAGGACGCTGTAAATCTTTGAAGAAGGAGAGCCAACGAACGCGAAGAAAAAGGAGAGAAGTCTGAAGGCTGCGGTGAGCGAGTCGAAACGAGAAAGATAAACGAAAGTCACGTCGACGGGACAAAGAGGCGTTCAAGGGTGAGAGGAAACGTTCACGGCGATATAAAGAGAGAAGAAGACAGAGCGATGGTCGTTGAAGAGGGAACGAGTGAACGGATAAGGGAACCGGCAGGAAAATGACAGAATGGGTGAGAAGGTTAGGGTGAAACCGAAGAGGAGAGAGCAAGATGGCGTAATGGAGTAGAAGAGAAAATGGAGGAGCGAGAGAGAAGGAGAATGAAAGAGCAACGTCGAGAACGAAAGAGAAGGAAGTGACTAATTGAAGGAGTGGAGGAAAGCCGGCGGTGCAAGAAGAAGGTCCAGGGGAACGTTCGATGAAGAGAGACGAGCAGAGCTGCCTTCAAGGCTCGAGACATCTTGGGGAAGATTTTTTATCCCTTCAAGGTCAGACCTTCAGTATGGCCGCTGGTGGACCACAGCTCTCTGCTTGTCGATGTAACGAGAGTTAGGAGTGTCAGGGATCGGAGAAAACATCGTAGCCGCTCAACAATTACCCGACATTTTTCGATCGGACTCGTACACTTTTCGTGCACGGTTTTCTAGATTCTTTCATTGCATTATATTTTCCTTGTACATCTTTTATTGTATATTGGATACCGATGGTTCGAATGCTGAAAGAAATTTTAGTATACTGTTTATCGTAATATGATAATATGATTTATAGAAATATCATTTTCTGTATTTGTTGAAAATTTATTTTATATTAGCGTTTTATTTAATGATGAAGGTTTTTGTTCAGAAGAGACGTTGGTTAAGATTATTATGAAGCTTCAGAGACTTATTTTTTAAGAAGGTATAGAAAGAACCCATGCAAGTTTGTGGATATCACTGATTTATAAATTTGATATTTATCAATTGGTTCTTTTTACAGATATACAATTGTGTAAATAATTTCCTAAGCCCTTTACAAATCCACAGATTCCTACATTTCTACATTATCAAGTCCTGAAATTGTCAATCCACCGATCCTTTCTTCTATCAAAACCCAACACTCTAAATCAACCACTTTTTCTACAGCAACACAATGCACATAAAATTGAAATCACTCCCTACAACCTAACCTCTCCATTGCACTATTGAAAACACACGATTCATTTTAATAATAAAACTGTAATTGAAAAACAGAAGAAAATCCGAATATTCACCCGAACGAAATATCCTAATACTTATTTGAAAATCCTACGTTAGGGATCACAGTCGATCAGGTAAGAGAAGCCCGTTACAAAATTCGAAATTACGTTTCTCGGAGGGCAAATTATGGTCGAAGATCAGGTAAGGAACCGGTCTTCTTTTTCGGCTGTCGATGTCTCCGTCTCTACGATCTCTGATCCCGCATCGTTCACTCAGAAAATTATGGTTGTCCCCTCCCTAACCCTTCTCTTTCTTATGATCGAACGAACAAATTCATCTCTCCCTCGCCTACCGTCCTTCCTCCTTTATATTCCTTCCTTTCTGCTTTATTCTACTATGCTTCTTTCTTTGTCGACTGAGCACTTTCTCCACCTTGAATTCTCGCTCCGTGATCGCGCACGAACGAAAGTCGGAAACGATCGTAGGAGTTTCTAATTTCGACTTGACCTTCGAGAAGTGGGTTAAATCATAAAGCACTATCTGCTTGGCCATTTTACTTTCGCCACTTGACTCCTATTGGGACTGCTACGAGCGTGAAGGTAATCGGTTTGATTGCTGCCGGTCAAATTTTTTAGCGGGGTTGCGTGACGAGGGTTGGAATAGGATACTGGGATTCGAAGGCTAAAGAAATTTTATGTTGGAAAGTTACTTAATATATCGAGATTTCTAGTATATTAAAACTATAACTATTATAACAATAATTATTGTGACAATATAACTACTGTTATATTCCTAAGTCTGTGAACGTTCAAAGTTACAAACTTCTAATAAAATTTCATAAAGTCCCGGACTCTCAGTATATTGTATATATATAACACAGTAAATTATATATATTTAATATATATCCAATGCAATATATTGTATATTAACACAGTACACACATGCTTATTTTTCTAATTCGACAAAAGTTCAATAAATTTTTATGGCGAAGATGAGTAATAGTGGGAGTGCCTGGGTTTATCTAGTTACGCCAATGTGACAAACAAATTAACGAGTAGCGTTTTTGAAAGTCGCTCCATTTCGGTAAAATTTCACGCGTGAAAGGAGCCCTCTGTTTTTGTCGGGATTCAGGTAGCTACATAAAATACCGTTAATTCGCGAACCGTGTACGAACAATACTCGAAAGGCCGGCGAATATTTTTTAAAGGGGCGTTCGCCGTGCGGCGAATTCAATCGTGGGACAGTATAATGCGATCGCAACGGTATACGTACACAACAGGCTGGCCCCTCGGCTTAACACGCTTGTACTTCTGCCGGAAGAGAAATTTTATCAAGTACCCATCGTCGTCATTTCTTTTCCTCAACCGAGCTGCTGCGACGTCCATGGAAAACCGAGAATCCGCGTACACGCGCGAAGATATACGAGAAGGGCTGCGGAACATGAACAGGAGGAGGGAACACTAAGAGAGAACGAGAGAGACGTTTCGATGGTCAATCGATTTAATATTTAATAAAATACGATGCAATTCTTAAATCTGCGATGTGAAGATTGTAAAAGTCACGAGATATCGGATAGTTAAGTTTGTACATTTTCTATTTTATGAATCACCAGATTCAAGTCTTTAGAGGTTCGAGTCCTCGAAGAATTCATAGAGTTCCAAATTTACAAGTTCACAAATTTTTGGTATTTCTAATTTACAAGTTTACAAGTTCTAAAGGTACAAAATTTTCCAATTCTCAAATTTCCAAATTCCCAACTTTCTAAATTCCCAACTTCTTAATTTCTCAACTCCCATATTCCCCAGTTCCCACCTTCCCCAATTCCCACATTCCCCAATTCCCACATTCCCCAATTCCCACATTCCCCAATTCCCACCTTCCCCAATTCCCACATTCCACAATTCTCACATTCCCCAATTTCCACATTTCCCAATTCCCACATTCCCCAATTCCCACATTCCCCAATTCCCAAGTTTCCAAACTCCAAATCCCCAAATTCCCGAATCTTCAAATCCTGAAATTTCCTAAAAATCCAAGTCCCCAAATTCCCGAATTTCGACTTCTGAAATTTCTCCCAATCGTACACTTTCGTTCGCGACCACTATAATCACCTCTGAAAGCTTAAAATCATGCAATTATACCAGATCGCCTGTCACAAATAAAGTATGAACAGATTAATTTGAACGTAGCTCGCGAACCATGTAATCGGCGCAGTGCAGATGCAATTCCGAGCTGAAATCAGCACAAATGGCTGCCGCTTATCTGTCGTTTATTTTTACGCTTTTTTTTATCTTATCCCGACTAATATTTCTCCCGGCTGTTTGAGGATGATTGATAAGGCTACTGCTGCTGCTACTTTGGTGTAGACTACAGCAGGGTTTCTCAACGGAGATCAAATAAACAAATAAAAATAGCATCGTACTAATGTACAATACTTGTATAGATTGGTTTCAATGATCGGAAAAGGGGAGGTGAACCAGATAAATAAAAAATGGTTGAGAAACCCTGGATTAGAGTAAAATGGCAATGTTTTATGGCGTGGATCGCATGCCGAGCTGGGACCAGCTTCGCGTGAAACTCGCTAACCGTGTTGACCAACCACTTATAAATATTCTCGATGCCTGATAAAAAGATCAAGATAAAAAGAATCAATGGGAAGGAAAGGAAAGGCATGGAAGATTTTTTCCGTGATTTTTTATCCGACCCAGCCAAGGTGACGTTTTCCGAAGCGCACTCGTTCGTTCCGGCGACGTTTGCGTTGGCGGGAAACCAAGCTTACAAGTTATTACACCGTTATCGTTCGATGCAATCGTCGGCATAATTATTATCCTGATTCGTGACTGATTTTTCCTATTAATTGATAATGCAGATTGCACGTTCGACCGAGCAACCGATGAAACCTGTTTCTGATATTCAGCCATTTGTTATCGAAGACGTTTATGACAAGATTGTGTACTCGTTTTTAACAAACTTTCAGATGCAAGTTGATATAATGTATGTGATGTATTATAGCACATTTATTTGTCATCAGATTCACATTTTTGTTGTTTCGATGTTTTACAACTACCATATAGGGTAACTTAATATGGAGCATGCGATAAAAGGATATGAAAATAAGATGCAATTATGTCTTGAAATTATACGTATGTACATATATGTTCTACTTCGCTTCTTTTAATGAAGGAGCAACATTTGCAGATAAATTTTTAAATGCACGTGCAAACTCGAAGAATTTTACATCAAACATATTTCTATCTGTCATAACTGCAGACGTTCTATAGATAGGCTTGGTAATTGTACGTGACTTTCTCTTTCAAGAAGGTCACAACCAATTGAATATCTTATGTGAATGATACACAAGACTTATGCATCGTTTGCAATATATATAAAAAGATCCTTATAACAAAATTTTCAATTAACACTCCGTATTAAGGTTTCTGTTAATCGAACCAAAATGTCTGAATTGCAAGGTTATCTCAAGGTTAAAGTTTTACGTCAGCTACGATTTTGTGATATCGTAAATATACGGCGTAATTTAACATAGCCGAGTTAACCTTATGCCAAAAAAAGTTATTTAGAAAATAATATTTGTAAACAGATACAAAAATTGGACGTATAAAACGTTTGAGGAGCGCGAAGGACAAGAAATAAACACCCGAAGAAAGTACGTGATTTTATTTCTACACAAGAACGTTGAAAAATATTTTCCACGTTTTTAAATTGATTTATACTCCAAGGGCTTTTGCTCCTCATTTACTACACATAATAAAAGTTTGTATTGTATATGTATTTACTACGGGTAATAAAACTCCGTACACGCATTCTCCATGAGAAACTCCAGACTTCGGTTAAATATAGAAAAAAGTGTCGAAAGAATTTCCAACGGTAACGTATGTTCGCACATGTCAGCTTTTGAAAGGTAAACTTCGAAAACGGTGAAAGCACGAGAAGAAATACGAGAGGATAGAGCCATGTGCAGGTATGGGTCATCGAAACGGTTCCTTACACCCTTACGATTCCAAAATCTTTCACGATGTGCCTCTATTTTCCCCTGCTGGTTGCATTCACAAACGTTTCGTAATGCCGATCGACCACGATTTCCACCCTCTGTATAAATATCGAGTGTGTGGAGGTGCGTGCGTGAGGGTGCAGGTTGCTCAGGTATACAGGTGTCCTTTGGAAGCGAAAAATGAAGGATTTCTCGAATTTATTTACCGGTGTGACCTGTACTTCTACATTATAACACTTTACATTTATTTATTCACCCTTTTATACAAGGTTATAACGTATTCTAACCTAAACTATATGTAGTTTAATAAAGTTGTAACTGATTGTGACTACCACAAATTGTAACTAATATAAGTTGTAACTAACATGAACAAATAACTATCACAAATTATAAGGAACCTAACAAAATTAAAATTAATAACAAATATCATAAATTGTAATTAACCTGACAAAATTATAACTCATTTAAACTACGACAAGTTATAACTAGTCCAACAGTAACTAATTGTAACTACTACAAATTATAAGTAACCTGACAAAATTATAACTAATTTTAATTACTATAAATCACAACTAGTCTAACAAAAAATACAACTAATCGTAACTACCACGAATTATAACCAACCTAACCTAAGATTATAACTAATGGTACCATGAATTATACTTAACCTAACCTAAAATAATTACCACGAATCATAACCTACGAAAAATAATTTCTAAAAACCCAACAACCGTATAATCTCACAATTTAATTTTCTGTGAATTCCCAGTTTCGATAACCTAACTTAAAATTATAACTACCACGAATCATAACGTAAGAAAAATAATTTCTAAAAATCCAACAACTGTATAAATAATCTCCCAATTTAATTTTCTCCAAGTTCCCAGTTTCGAGAACGAGTGTCCGTTGAAAATGCCGACGCCATTGGGACCCAATCTTATGAGGGTTTTATAGGATGCAGCACCTGCGGCTTTCGTGCCCAGATTCAGGCCGTATGGATGGGGGTGCGGCAAAAAAAAGAAAGAGGAGACAGAAGGGGAAGCTCCGACGAGAAAGAAGATAGGGCGATACATGGTACGTCCAGCCCCTGTTCACGGTTGTCGGGGTCCTGAAAAGGGAAGGTCGTGTAGGGGGTCAGACTCCAGAAGTCCCATTTTTAAGACGCACTCGCATCATGGATGTCGATGACGCATATAACGTGCATCTCGTGATCTTTCTGTCCCTACGAAACACCTGTGTGCTTGGTCTGAACCGGTGTATGTGTGTACGTTTATTAATCTTGGGGGTAGAAGCTACCTGTGTCGTAAAATATATGAGGGCTTTCATGCTAGTTTTTAATACTGGATTTACGGAACCCTTCAAAATGACGGACTTTAGACTTCTTACATTCAATCATGGAAATTGGTAGGAAACTTTTGTCAAAATGTATGTTAACCTCAAGGTTTACTTTACTCGAGGTTATGGTTCGATAAAGAATCATTGTGTGTATCCATTACTTATTTATTTTTATAATTTAGTTTCAGAAGACATTAAATGTCCTCAAAAATAGAGTTAATACTTAGGTGTTCATGTATTCCATATAATTCTTTATTGTCTCTGTCCGATAAAGAATTTTGTATATTTGAGTAATACGTACACGTTGATAACTGTAAACTGTTTGATTTACGACATCGAGTACGTGTCGCACATCACGGTTCGAACCTGACAAATGTAAATCGTGCACCGTCAGTTTTGAGTTCAATGCTGATTATAGATCGCTAAATGCAAAATATACATAACTTTCAACTTTCTTTATTTATCTTAAAGTTGCAGCAATAATTAGTTAGCTCTGACTGACGCAACTGTCGGAAAGATCATAGGTTAAGGTGTCAATAATATTCAGATGTTCATTGTTAGTAGCATGTATGATTCATCTTTGTAGGTTTTGATTTCAATTATTTGTTAAGATATCAATCATCATTGCTGTTCTTTGCTACCATCTGGAAATTTAATGCATTGATGTTAATTATTCATTTATAGACGTCTTGGATTTCATATTAAATAATGATTATTGATGATGTTACATGAAGCTGAAAGAAGTTTATCGTAAACTGCTTAAAAAAAATTATTAAATAACAGTAAACATTTTCAGTTGTAAAAGAAGTGTGTTTATGAACATAAACTTAACATAATATGCAACATCCTAAAAATAAATAAATATCATCATAAAGATACCAACTACAAAAAAGTACCAGAAATCTCGTAAAAAATAAAGAATTCAGAAATGTTACTTGAAGTATGCAACAATAAATGGTTGAAAGTAGCTGCAGCAACCTGTTACATTATTCAAAAACCGACAACGGCGCGTCTTCGAGTGCTGTTAGGAGTTCGTGTGCACCGAAAGTGCCACTCCAATTTACATACCGTGTCTAAGACTCTGACAGAGAAAGAAAAATTACCATGGTGCGTCAGTCATGGTTCCACGCCCATGAGGCGTCTCTCTCCCTCTGATGTCCTGAGGGATGCAACGCACGTGTACACTGGATAGCAAATCTGGCTTTCTTTGGGGTAACTTTAGAAATCTGGAACTTTTCGAATTTGGGAACTCGGGGAGGGGGTATTTTTTTATTTCGGGACTTGAGGAGGCGGACATTTGGAGATTTGGGGGTTGAAAAGTTTGGAAATCGGAGACTTGAAAATTTCAGAATTTGAGATTTTGGGGAGTTGAGAAGTTGGAGGTTTGAGAATTTGGAAATTTGAGAATTTTAGGAGTTGAGACTTTGGAGATTTTAAAATTTGGGGATATCAGAATTTAGGGGTTTGAGAATTTTAGGATTTGAGAATTTGAGGATATCAGAATTTGGGGGTTTGAGAATTTGGAAATTGAGAATTTTAGGATTTGAGACTTTGGAGATTTAAAAATTTGGGGATATCAGAATTTGGGGGTTTGAGAATTTGGAAATTTGAGAATTTGGGGATTTGAGAATTTGGGGCTTTGAGAATTATGGAATTTGAAAATTTGGGGCATTGAGAATTTGGGGATTTAAGAATTTGAGGATATTAGCATTTGGAATTTTGGGATTTGAGACTTTGGAGATTTGGGGATATCAGAATTTGGAGATTTGAGAATTTGGGGATTTCAGAATTTAGGAAATTCGGGGATTTACAAATTTGGAGACTTAGAAATTCATGAACTTGAAAATTTGGGAATGTGAAGATTTGGTTATTCGTAAATTTGGGGACATGAGAATTTATGGAGTTAGGAACTTTTAAATTTTGATATTTGGAAATTTGTGAATATGGAGATCTGAAAATTCGAAAACTTGAGGATATAGTAAATATTTGGAAATTCAGAATCCTGCAAATGTGAAAATATAGAGAACTAAAAAGAAGATATAAAAATTTGAGAATGTGGATGTTAAAAATTTGAGGAACCCGAGGTAGATTTTCACCGAGACCCTGATACGTTGATCGAAAAAACGCAGTTTGATATAAAAAAAGGAGAAGAAGGGAGGCTGAGGATTTCGTGCAGACGTGGATTGATGTAATGCCTTTGAAAAGATTTCAAGGCTGGGTCGTCTTTCCCACGACCACAACGAACCCCGAGCGACCGTTGAAGGACCTGCAACGTCTACGGGGGTGGGCAGGTCGGTTTTCACATGTGGCTCGCGAAAAAAAGGCCCTCGAAAAGGGCCGTTAAGGGGTCACGGGTCGACGTGCTGGATGACTTATGGAACACTTGCTTAACATCGCTTCTAGTTCTTCCAATTAGATACGATATTTGTCCTTGGACGACGGCTTTTCCTCAGATTCGAAAATGGCTTCGAACATGCTGCTGCAAACTCAAAATAAGTCATGACCACTCCCAGCTTCATGGAAATGTAATTGACATCATTTTTTTACTGTACTCTCGCTTTGTTCAGATTTTTAAATAAAATTCAGATGGGGATACTTTTAAATAAAATTTCTTCAGTTGGGACAGAAGTTTATTAGGGAAGATGGTTGACGATTTGTAGGATGTGGACTACATGTGGAAAACTTGTTTGTGAGTGGTTTCAAATTTGGGAATTTGGTGGACGTTTTAAATTTACAATTTTGAAAGTTTCAAAGCAGTAAAATCATACATAATTCCATAAATTCTCAAATCCCTAAATTCTGAAATTTAAAAATTTCCAAGTCCCCAAATCCCGCACCTCTGAAATCCCAAAAACCCCAAAATTCCCAAATCCCGAAATCTGTAAAAAGAAACGAAATTCCGGAACAGTCCACGTTACACAATCTCCGGCGAACGTCCCCAAATAAAGTAATTATAATACACAGTATCCATAAAATAGCTATCCTCGAAGACTTATGTTTGTTTCCGATCATCGATAAAATTAAGCCCACCTTCTTCGACACTTACAACGAAAACCACTTTTACGTTCGTTGACGAGAACACGCTCGGATGAAAAATTCTCTATTTTTTCCCCCGACTCTTCGCGGACACAGGATGTTTTCGCGTGAACGTCACGGTGTTTCACTCGATTCCCCCATACGTATGTATCAACGAGTTAACCTAAATACGAGGTGCATAACATCGTATATACCCATTGATCTGTTTCCTTACTCTAAATTCGTCGTGTGTATTTGACTTTTTAAACAGCGAAAGTCCGGCTGCTGACTCTCTGACCCTCGATCGAAAAGGTGTTCTTAAATAGTGTGTCGACACGACGATACAGTCGCCAGGAATAATTTTATTCTGCCAACCAATGGCGTAACTCCGTCCATCGGGGCTTTCCTCGAAACTTTCAAAAATCGTTGCCAGACAATCTTCCACGAATTTAGATAATTGTCTCGATTAAAACGGTGCGTATCGGTATCACCGATAAAGCAGATTATTATTGTTAATACTAAAATATTATATTTGTTGATTTGTGACATTTTTTTTAAGAGGAGTGGAATATTTAGGAGTGTGAAAGTTTGAAATTTCAGGAATTTAGACGTCTGGAGAAAATCGGTAAACACAGAAAGAGAGTTTGTAAACTTTTGGTATTGTGAATCTTTTGTTGGAGGATTTGTAATTTTATTTTAGAAATTTTTCAATGTTTTGTGAATTAGAAACATTTGTAGCTTATTAAATCGGTGAACACGAATATTCGACAATTTATGTTTGTCAATTTAAAAATTGCTAAATTTATGAATTAAAAAATGTATAATTTCGGTATCTCGTAAATTATCAAATTTCTAGATCTCTAAATTTGAGGAACCATAAATTTGTAATATGGTAAGTCTGTAAACTGTAAATGTATAAAACCTCCATGAATGTGTAAATTTAAAAATGGCTAAATTTATGAATTCAGAAATTTGATATTTAAGCATCTCTTAAATTCTCAAGTCTCTAGATCTCTAAATTTGATGAACCATAAATTTGTAACCTAGTAAATCTCTATACTATAAATATAACTGTGTAAAACCTCCATAAACGTGTAAATTCAAAAATGGCTAAATTTATGAATTCAGAAACTTGATATTCAACCATCTCGTAAATTCTCAAATTTCTAGATCCCTATTTAAGAAACTGTAAATTAGCAACACAGTAAATCTACAAACCAGAAAATATAAACGTAATCTAAATATAAATATTAATCTGAAAATAATTTATAACTCCTACAAATCTATGAATTAAGAAAGTGCTAAACTTGCAAATGTTCAAGTTCATAATTTAGAAACTTACTCTCGAAAATTTCGCCGAAACAGATACCGAGAGCAGTATGCTAAAAGTGGGCGAAGCAAATGTTGGACCGGAAGTATTCGCGAACGTATCAAGCACAGGAAGCCATAAGTAAGAACAGAGCAACGTGAGGATCATTTGTCGACGAATCGCAGAAGTAAAGTTGAAGAAGCGAACGCAGGGTATCTGTCAGGGCAAAAGGGACCGAAGGAGACACTAAAAAAAAGGAGGTGCCTGAAAAGAAAAGGGCCGATTGATTCGAAAGGTCTTCTGGTTTCGTAAAATGTCTGTATATGTGACATGTACGAGAAAATCGCTGGCTGGCTTCTGCAGGTTTCTTTCTTCGTAGACTATACTTAAATATACATACATGTAGGTACTTAGGAATGCGTGAGTGGACGTCGGTGAAACCATAGTCCCGGCATACGCCGGCAACCATAACATTCAACAGTTGCCGCCATAAAGGACCTAACCGTTAAGTCTTAACCTTTCTCAAGGATTTCATATGGTGCTCCCACTTGGAACGTACAGTCGAGTGTGCTACACTTTGCTAGGAGAAAATGGTGATATAAGAGGAGAAGATATTATTGGTCTTTTGTGTGGTCTGGTATTTTGGGATGGTCAGTTTTAGAGTAGTTGTAAGTTTGCGAGTGTAGAGATTTGGGAATTTGGGGAGCGGGGGATTTAGATGGGTGGGGATTGGGGAATTTGGATGGGTGGGAATTGGGTGTTGGAAAGTTGGGAAATTGGGGAAAGGGATTTGAGAGTTTGGAAATTCGGAAATCTGGGGCTTTAGAGATTGGAGAGGTTGGGGGTTTAGGAAATTTGGGAATTGGGGTAATTGGGTATTTGGAAATTTTGGAATTTGGGGATGTAGGAATTGGGAAATGTGGGAATTCGGAAATGTGAGAATTGGGGAATGTGGGAATTGGGGTATGTGGGAATTGGGGAATTGGGGAATATGGGAATTGGGGAATATGGGAATTGGAGAATGTGAGAATTGGGGAATATGGGAATTGGAGAATGTGAGAATTTGGGAATGTTGGAATTGGGGAATGTGAAAATTTGAGAATTTGAGAAATTAAACTAGTTCATTCCATTAAAACATTTAAAACGAAATATATAAAGACTATATATATATTCAATGTTATATGTATCAATAAAAAAGTGTAGAATATAGTATATAACGTAAATTAGTAATAAAAATGAGAAACTAAAGTGATGTATGTTTCACCAAAGCGATAACGAATGAAAAGACGCGATGACGTAATATGTTTCCAAGTATCTAGAAAAAAAGTGAAGATAACATTCGACCATTTCTCCTCAGAACGTATTTTCTTTTTTTTTGAAACGATAGATAGGGTTTAGTTTGATCTATAATACGTATGGTTGAGTTACAAAAAACGAGTCATATTTATTTCGATTTGTTCGAGGCGTATCGTATCTGGTTCCAGTAATGAATAGCTCAAGAAAAAGTGATACTCGTATATCGCTCGAGAAAATGATAAACCAATTGATCGTTAAACTAGTATATCATAGAAATGATAAAGTATATATAATTAGGATTTTAGAAGTTTTAAATTATGCATTTTCTGATTTAAGATTTTTGGAGTTTCAGATTTTGGAATTTTTTATTTGGGATTTCGACAGTTTTGCAGTTTAGGATTTTGGCAATTTGGTGTTTTGGAATTTTGAAGCTTTGCAACTTCAGTACATTGCAATTATTGTCACTTGATTTTTTTAACTTTAGAAATTTGTAATTTTAGGATTTTATGATCTCACAAATCTAGGACGTTTTAACATTTGAAATTTGGGACTTCAAAAGACATACTCCATAATAAATCCATAATGAGAAATTTCAACAACTGTTTCCTTAATATCCTGACCACCTATCCATTTCACTCAGCCTAATCCCCCTACCAATAAACTTTTTCAACTGTACAAAAACATTACACTTTCAAACCTTCATAAATGACAATAAACAACAATACCAGCACCTCGAATCTGCAACAAACCATAAAGCAAAAAGACGTAACCAAAAAATACATCATCAGAAAATTAACCAAATACCTTGAACAATTTCAACAGCTACAAACAAGTCCACTGTTCAACAAAAGTAACCTGCATTGCAGTAATCTCTGCAATAATCTTTGCAGTAATCTGCAACAAACCATAAACCAAAAAGAAGTAACCAAATAGTGCATAATCAAAAATGAACCAAATACCTTGAACAATTTCAACAGCTACAAACAAGTCCATTGTTTCCGAAAAGTACAACAGTAACCTAGTTTATTATTCACCGTATTATACCAAAGAAACTCTGAAGACAATGCAGCGAGTTAAGGGTTAACCCAAACATCGTTAAGAGAAATGAAATAATAGCGTTTCTTTGAATACGGTTCAATTATATTCGGCAATATTCTCGTTTAGTCGCAACCGACTGACACAACAGGCATACAGTTCAGTACATATATACTTACGTACACATAGCAGCTGAAATTATCGTGTTTCTGATGGCGTCGTTCCCAGTATTAGGAAGGAGTCGACTGGCCGCACAGGGAGCCTGGCGTGCACTTGGTCAAACAACGAGGCCTCTATGGAGGCCCCCGTTTATTGGCGCTTCTAATTCAGGACCGGAAGTGGCCGGAAAGCAACGGTGAAAACAGACCTCCCGGGTTAAAATAGACCGCCATAACGCTCGGCTTAAATGCTTTGTATTAATAATTAACACGTTCCGCTAGCAGCCTGCGCTCACCTCCTCCTCTAACTTACCACTTTTAAGCTTTTCCTTCTTTGCGGGAATTTTTTTTACTTCGACGAAATTTTAGGTATTTTCAAGGTTCGTGGGTTTATGGACCTTCGAGTTGAGTGATTTCTGTGTTTTTTGGAATTTTTAAGTAAAGTTTTGAATTTCTAATTTGTAAATTATAATTTAGAAACATAGATTTTAGGTTTCAATGTTCTTAGTTTTATTGATCTCTGAATATGAAATATGTAAAAGGAATTCTTCAAAGTGCTTTTCACGTCTATGAATGACTTTCCGAATTTTCAAATTGCAACGTTCGAAATTTCCAGATCTTAAGTTTCCTTTCTAAATATCGAAGGTTTTTAATTTCGAGTTTCGGAATTTCTGAATTTCTAAATTTAGATCCCCAAATTTTGCAATATTATACATGCTACACTCCCATCTTTCGAATTCCTCAAATTTCCAAATTTCCAAACCCATAAAGTCCCAATTCTCCAAATCCCCAAATTCCTGAATTTCCAGATCCATAAAGTTTCATTTTTCAAAATTCCCACATTTCTAAATTTTCAAATTCTAAAATCCCTAAATGCTCAAATATCTGAATCTCTAATACCCTAAATTCCAAAATCCCCAATCCCCAAATCCCCAAATCGCTAAATCCCTAAATTCCTTAATATCCAATATCCCTATGTCTCCAAATTCCTAAAGTTTCAAATTCTAAAATCCCCAAATACTCAAATACCTAAATCTCTAATACCCTAAATTACAAAATCCCCAATCCTCAAATCCCCAAATCCCTAAATCCCCAAATTCCTTAATATCCAACATCCCTATGTCCCAAAATTCCTAAAATTTCAAATTCTAAAATCCCCAAATACTGAAATATCTAAATCTTCATTACCCTAAATCCCTAAATCCCTAAGTCCCTACGCCCAAAAATCCCCAAATCTTGAATCTCCTCTCTAGTTTCCCAAATTCCCACATTCCAATATTCTAAATTTTCCAAACTTACCAAAAAAATTCTTGAAACCCTCAAAAACGCAATTTACTCCATTTCTTTGGTTAAGTAAAACGCAATGTTAACATAATAGTAATAACGATGTTGTATCGTTAATTTCTGACATTTCACAGAGTTGATCGATCTCGGTAACCCATTGGCTATATCGCTGCCCCAGCGTTTAAACGGATTTTATGGATGAATGGATCCTTTATGTTCAGCTCCTACCAGATCGGACTACTGGCGTTTAAAACACGATTTTTATGGCGCTGGTATTACTCCAACCGTAGTGATATTTATTGTTTCCATTATTTATCTGTAGGTCGATAACCTCGACGCTGCTACTCAGAAGTAAAGCTAGGAACTTCTATTTCATGCAAATGAACATGGAATAGATACATTACAGGATAAGATATGTCTGCTAATTTTACTACTGTATTATTGTTACATCTTATTCTAGGAAGGATTCATGAGAACTATATGTATCATTTATTTAACTACATCTATAACTTCTCAAATTTCTTAATATTCAGATTTTGTAAATTCTTTAATTTTTATGTTCACAAAATACCAAATTTCATGTAAACGAATTGCTAGCTTTCCTTTTTCCAAATTTTTAAATTCACAAATTTTCAGATGTGTCCCAAATGTGACAGTTCTCTAAAAGAATACGATTTTGAACTCTCACAGATGTTAACAATAAGAAAGTAGCGGTAATAAGAAAAAATAAAAGAAGTCATCCAGTGTTACATACAATATTACCTGTAACACAAACTCGAAACAGAGAAATTGCAAGTAAAAGAGACAAAATCCGAACAATTGCAACGACAGAAATATATGAAGTTCACTTACCTTTAAAACACAACTGCAAGATATTCTATAATAATATTTTCACGATGCAACAAAAGGTCAAAAAAGTAAGTCTGTCGATAGCGTGCATAAAAATACTTATTAAGATAGGTACTAAAAATAATAAACTAAGTATAAACTTTAGAATTGTACTCTCATGACACAGTTCATCGGTATCGATAACCTTGAAAATGCTACACCAGTCGATTAAGTAGGTACAACATCGAATTAGTCGATAATAAACATTTTTAATCCATGCATCTGTTATTTTCCACGTAGAGTATATTTGTTATCGTTACCTGCTTCGTGGCACCGAAGTAAAACAAATACCCAATAACTCGAACGATAGGAATGGTTAATTTACGTTTCTCGTGTTCCCTAAGCGTTTACATTTTCCCAAAGAAGCTATCGTGATTTATGACGTCGGAAGTTTATGCGTGCAACTACCGCACATTTATATTTTCTCACCGAAACCGCGTTAATTCACGCCATTGTAAGTGAACCTCGTGAAAGAAAATTTCATTGTCGTAATAAAAGCCTTTTGCTCTTGTTTCATGCTCCCGTTGTTAAATACCTCGATTGTTCGCAAAATGATTCCTTTATTTTATTATTATTGCATTTTCTATTTCTCAATTTAGCATGACACTGACAATTATAGTTGTAATTATTGAAACGTTTACGTGCCAAGTGACTTGTAATTCATATGCAGAGGTTTATTATACAACCTGTTTAATACGTAACCTAACCTTTAACCCAAAAACATAACCTGTATTCTGTAACCTAGAATCAAATACATAGATTTATTTTTTAACTGCAGCTTGCTATTTCTTTTTATTCGATTTTATGTTAAAATTCGATGTACATATGTATCATTATAAATGCATACGTAAGATTCATACATAATAAGACATATAATAAGATAAAGTAAGATATATAACAAAATTCATACATTATTATAAAGTATGAATCTTGTGAAACATGCAGAGTATGTGCACTTTGTTAAAAATTAAAAATTTATATAAGAAATAATTTATTGATCCACTCATGCACACACGCATAGTAACATGTACAAGAGTACATATGTTCATTTTGTGTATTATTTGAATTATTTAAAAGATTGTTCAGATAAACGATGACTCTTACACTTCATTGTTTACCTCTTAATTGTTATTATAACACAATAGTTCTATTATCCGATTGTTAATTGTATTTAAAATTGTCTGAATGTCATGCTTTGTTGCATCTATCACAGTTTAATTTCAATAATAGAATCTCGAGAAAAATTCGTCATGCGTAAGACTCTCACGCAATGTTTAAGATCAATTGCAGTATCACGTTTGCTAAAAAAGATACGCGTAATCGATGATAGATACCTTTCGCAAAAATAATTTAGATCAGTTGATAGCATTGAGAAGTAATAAATTGGATCGTAAGTGCAGCGGATATTGCAAAAATATTCACCTGACTTAATATGCACTTTCTCATGTGCTTGTTGCAGGAACTGATGTACACGTACGAAACCATTTTGTGCGTGTACAAACAATTTTAAAGTATTACGTTACAATTTTAAAATATATTAGGAGATTTTTAGAATATTATAGAGTTATAGGGTGCTTGGGAATTTGGGAATTTGAGAATTTGGGGATTTGGAATATTAGGGGTTTAGGAATTTGAGAGTTTGAGAATTTGGGGGTTCAGAAATTTGGAAATTTGAGAATTTAGGCGATCGAGAATTTGGGAATATGGAAATTGGGGAATGTGGGAATTGGGGAATGTTGGAATTGGGGAATGTTGGAATTGGGGAATGTAGGAATTGGGGAATGTGGGAATTGGGGAATGTGGGAATTGGGGAATGTGGGAATTGGGGAATGTGGAAATTGGGAAATGTAGGAATTGGGCAATGTAGAAATTGGGGAATATGGGAATTGGGGAATGTGGAAATTGGGAAATGTAGGAATTGGGGAATGTGGGAATTGGGCAATGTAGGAATTGGGGAATGTGGGAATTGGGGAATGTAAAAATTGGGGAATATGGGAATTGGGGAATATGGGAATTGGGGAATATGGGAATTGATGAATGTGGGAATTGGGGAATGTGGGAATTGGAAAATGTGGGAATTGGGGAATGTGGGAATTGGGGAATGTAGAAATTGGGGAATGCAGGAATTGGGGAATGTGGGAATAATTTGGAAATTTGAAAATTTAATAATTGAGAGCATTGACAATTTAGAACCGAAAAATTAGAACTAAATTTTAAAAACCTGAATGTCAGCTAATTCGAAAATTTGCTAACCTATAATTAAAAAGCTATTTAATTCAAAAGTCGTCAACGCTGAATAACATTTTTATTTTTCCTTCATTCTTCAACAGAAATTGAGGAATATTTAATGCGAGACTGCTGTACCATGCTATAAGTGACATCATAACGTCTTTTTCTTTCGCGATTAAATTAATAGTCATGCAGTCTTTGTTCTTTTGCACCGAACACGGAGTACAAGATGAGTTATAACAGCTTATTATTCGATCTGAATCATCGGGCCGCACGCATTAATTACCGTTAAAAAATGACTTATAAAACTAGTTATTAAATGAAAAGTCATTTCACAAAGTAATTAAGAGAGGCCGAAACGTGTTTCAAAGTTGATGCATCTTGATGGAATTAAATTGTCAAGTGCAAAATGTAGATACAAAATATTCTGATAGTATCGGAGATCATTTATAATCGCTTTACGTTTCTTGTTGCGTTCGCGGAAATTATGAAACTGATTTATTTATTTCTATACGAGAGATTTATTTCTTAAGATCGTGAAATATCGGATTAAAGCGATACTTTATTTCTGCAATGAGAAAATTGAACGGGTAAAGGATAACATTAAATGTAAACTACATTTTAATTATGTTATTGCAGTTTAATTATAAAAAGGATATATATTGTATTAACGTATGTTACACGTCGTAAATTGTTTCTTTTACTTCATTTTGTGTGGTTAAAGGAAGTTAAATACATAATTGTACAGTAAACTCTGAGAAACTTGAAGTTTAATAATAAAAGAATTCAATCAAATAAAAATTAACATCCATTTCTTAATATGTAACATTTTTATATAAATTTTGAATAAAAACCAGTTTATTATATATTAATTATAATTATCAAGTATTATTAATTAAAACATTGTTATTATATTCAGACTGATACTCACAAAAATATTTTTCCTTCGACAAGAAAACTGTCAAGATAAAGAGAGTATAAAAAAGTGTTCAGATTCAGTAAATAGCCAGTGTTCGGTAAAAAGATTAATAAAATATGTATAATTCTCAGTTTATTATTAACAATAATTTCTTATCTGAAATTTATTTTGAAACCTGTTCGCACCCAATATGTTTCTTGTCGTGTTAATACGAAAACTTTACAGCTTGAAATTGGTATTATATTAAGTCCTGTAGGATGATTTATCGTAAGCTATGTATATATCGTTGTAAACGGAGTTTAACATCGTAGAGATAGACTTACAGTGATAAGTGCCGTCACCGTGAACGATATCTGTGGAAAATTCCACGAAAGACCGTACTGATTCGTGATGATTGTGAAAGTCGGAAGGCATTCCAGAGAGCGTTGAAAAAACGAACAAAGAGGATGCTGATTTCCAACAAAAATCTTTTCGTCAAAATACCAAAAATGCTTCCACACGTAGAACATTGCAACAATCTCTTGCACGTATTCTTATAGTCACGCATGTTGATTAACATTATGGTTCATTTTATCTATTTACATTTATTCTTCATATTTTTGTTGTAACAAATATTTTAGACGATGCGAAATTAAATTGGTGATTGTCAAGCTTTCTAGGTTTACTAGGTTTTTTTAAGTTTTAGAGTTTAGAGCTCTTAGAATTATCGAGTTATGGAGTTACTAGATTGCCAAATTGTCAAATCAATAAATTACTAAATTACCAAATTCTCAAATAATCAGATTATCAAATTACTAAATTATTCAGTTACTAAATTTCTAAATCCTCAAATGTCCATATCTCCAAATCTCCAAATTCTCAAATCCTCAAATCTCCAAATCTCCAAATGTTCAAATGTTCAAATGTTCAAATGTTCAAATCTCCAAATGTTCAAATCTCCAAATCCTCAAATCACCAAATCTCCAAGTATTCAACTCCTCAAATCTCCAAATCCCCAAATCCCCAAATCCCTAAACTCCCTAAACAAAAGTATCCATATTTAAGTGACCAAATTTTTCCACTGTTCAAGAAACATGTTAATTTTTCTGAGATTATTCCGTGCGTCAGAATTGATTTGATGTTCGAAAGTTGCTCGAATCTCTCGCTAATCGCAGCGTTCAACGGCCGAATGTAATGCCACAAATGAAACATTTAAGAGGAAAAAAATGGAGAATCTGGTGTTCTGACGCAAAACAGGGATTAGATAAGTTTCCACGAAGAATTTGAATGAGCCTACAGTCACGTATTACCACGATGTAGAAGCATAATACATACATGCATGCGTCTTCGGTATCACCGTGGAACAACGTCACCGGTCGATGTGACTCGGTGAAAACCGAATTCTGCGTGAAAGATCTATCCTCGACATATTTCATGCAACACCTATCTACTACGAAATACTCGGATAATTCACGTTCTTTAACGCCACACGGAAAAATGGCTTAGACTGATCACTGTATCGGTTTATCCCGAATGTCATCGGATATTTCACTTTTAGTTCGCAACTCGAAATTCCTACGTCCCGAAATTCTTACGTCCTGATATTCCTACGTTCCGAAATTTCTACGTCCCGAAATTCCTACGTTCCGAAATTTCTACGTCCCAAAATTCCTACGTTCCGAAATTCCTACGTCCCGAAATTTGTACGACCCAAAGTTCCTACGTCCCGAAATTTCTACGTCCCGAAATTCCTACGTCCCGAATTTCTACGTTCCGAAATTTCTACGTCCCGAAATTCCTACGTCCCGAAATTCCTGCGACCCGAAATTCCTACGTCCCGAAATTTCTACGTCCCAAAATTCCTACCTTCCGAAATTCCTACGTCCCGAAATTCTTACGTCCCGAAATTTCTCCGTCCCGAAATTCCTATATCCCAAAATTTTTACGTCCCGAAATTGCAACATTCCAAAATTCCTACGTCCCGAAATTCCTACGTCCCGAAATTCGTACGTCCCGTTTCTACATCCCAAAATTCCTTCAACTTTATCTCATCACAAAATAAATTTTATCGAAATTAAACAAAGTGGAATTGAAGAGTGGAAGAAAGAAGAAATAGGTCAGGAAAGTGGGCGAACCCAAAAGGAGGATTTAGATTTCGAAGATGACATACGTGGAATTACGGAGGCGAGTATCTGAAGAAAGGGAAAGTCAATCGGGTGAAAGTCAAATCGTCTGGGTAATTCTACTTGTGTTTATCCCTCGTACTATTTAACACGGTGAGAGCACGATCTTAAGACTCCTATTATGTTACTCTCGCTCCTTTTCGATTTCATTTCCCTTGTGTCTTCTCTATACTAATTATAACCACTTTATCACTTCAGACCCTCGTAATTCTACTAACAATCAGATTAAGTGGTCAATGTACTCGACCGTACTTTGTCAAGCTTTCGGCATTTCTACTAACCCATCACATTCTACTAATCTACTTAAATAAATATTTCTGATAAAAGTAACATATAAGCATATACAATTTACAAATGAATAATTCTAAGAAATAGAAATTTTTTACAAGATTTACTTTTTAACACAATCAAACTGTGTAACACATATTTATATGCAATAGGGGTAACATACTATAGTTACCAAGATAATTAGTAAGCTACAATTATATGAATAGATAATAGGTAAAAATCAATTTAATTAATTCGTATTCAAAAGATATCTGTAAGCTAAAGCAGGGCGTTGGTATGAGGAGCATTTTCCCAGCTGACGTCAATGAAACAAAAAAAATTCAAAGGATATACATAAACGCCTACGAGAGACCAGTTTTTGCCGGAAAAGAGTTGCAGATACTGGTAGACCT
Organism: Megachile lagopoda; assembly: GCA_036983795.1. Lineage (NCBI taxonomy): Eukaryota > Metazoa > Arthropoda > Insecta > Hymenoptera > Megachilidae > Megachile > Megachile lagopoda. Next base: position 5,515,588 of record CM072797.1, on the reverse strand, counting down.
GTCCTCAATCAGGTCCTCGATCACATTCAGGTAAATGTTCAAAACAGTGTTCGAAGAATAGCAATAAGAGGAAACATGTCATGCATGACGGTGTGGAGGATTTTGCCTGATCGACAACTGTGTTTGTATTTGCATTTGTATCTGCGGTTGTACACCTTGCTTTTTACGTACGGATACTTGGCAATTTGAGACTTTAGAAAGTTGAGAAATTGGGAATTTGGGAATTTGGGAATTTGGGAATTTGGGAGTTTGGGGGATTAGGAATTTGGGAATTTGGGAATTTTGGGGTTTAGGAACTTGGGAATGTGGGAATTGGGGCATGTGGGAATTGGGGAATGTGGGAATTGGGAATGTGGGAATTGGGGAAGGTGAGAATTTGGGAATGTGGGAATTGGGGAATGTGGGAATTGGGAATGTGGGAATTGGGGAAGGTGAGAATTTGGGAATGTGGGAATTGGGGAAGGTGGGAATTGGGGAATGTGGGAATTGGGGAAGGTGGGAATTGGGGAATGTGGGAATTGGGGAATATGGGAATTGGGGAATGTGGGAATTGGGGAATGTAGGAATTGGGGAATGTGGGAATTGGGAAATATAGGAATTGGGGAATGTAGTAATTAGATAATGTAGGAATTGGGGAATGTGGGAATTGGGGAATTTGAGTACCTCGATGTGTGAGAATTGAAGACTGAGAATTTTGGAGTTTGAGAATTCGGGAATATGACGTCACAAAATGAGACCTAGAAATTTGGAAGAGAAAATGTCTGAATCCGCAGCCTACTCTTCTCGAAAGGTACCCTACATTGCAAATGTACATTACTCAATTAGTATGCAAATGCGTATTGAAATCTAACGATATTAATTCTTATTTACTGACTTGTAGCGGACATAAAAGAGCAAATGAAAGTAAATGCATATGATTATACATAAACACGTAGGTTTTCATATGCGTGTACGTTCTGAGGTAAAAAATAAAATAAAAAGGAGGAAAATGAATCTGTATGTATAAATTGTAACGGGTAGAATTTCAACATGGTTAATCCACTGTCGTGATTAATTTACTGATTTTGCAGTAGCAGAAGCAGGTTCTGTCATGTAGAAATCAGAGTTAAGAAAACAGTTTAATTTTCGAATATCCGGAAACATTTATTACGATATAATCCTATAAGCATTTAATTAATAATAATTTCGAAAGCTGCGTATATTTTTTTCTAGTTATAATACGTCGTGTATTTTATATTTTGTATATAATTTCTTTCTGTGATTAGTTGGTAATGTTTATCATTTACTTAGGTTATGTAGGGATATAACGATAACGCGTTATTTAAATACCCGAGAACAATGTTATCGCTTCGTTGACATATTTTCTTACAAAATTGTAGGTAATCCCTGACACAGAAAAATTGTAAGGTCTTGCGTAACACATAAATTTATCGCTTGTTTGAATTTAATGCGACACGTGAAAGTTGTGATCGACATGGCGCCAGGCGCTAAAAATGCGACAGAATGAGAAAGCGATCTCCAACAGTATGTGAACACGCATACACACACGTGTCTACCTATACACAAACGACGGCCATTAATTGTCCTACAAACTTCTTATAAATTTATTAGATACATTTGATAAACCATCTTACTTTCCAATAGTTCTAATGAAAGCACCACTTAAATGAGCTGGAGATATTAAAAAACACTTTGGATCACGTGACGTGAAGATCTGCGAATAAACTGGTTTTAGTTCTGTAATCTTATTTCACAAAATCTTTCGAATAATTTAACGCAATCATAATTTAGTAGAGGTATAAATTTACACTTGCAATTCAAATTGTAATTTAACGCAATTATTTATTAATATTATTATGCAATATATGTATCAATCATTTACTAATTATTATTTCATAATAATCACAGTATAAATCACTATTTGCAAGAAGTATTATAAAAATAATTTCTAGTTGTAAACCCAAATTTTCGGAGAGCATTTTAACAAAAATAAGAAGCATCGAATGTCGATTGAAAAGCTCACTATATCGCCAGCGATACCGGAACAAAGCTAAAGCCGTTTATCGTCTGTTTGTTCGCTATTATTTACGCGAACAGGCATTTAAAAAACAGGGAGATTAAAACGCAATTAGCTCAAGGATCTAAACAGTTGTTCTGATCCACAGATTTCAATGTATGCAACTCGAAGTTTAACAGAACGTCGTAAATCTGCATTTTCTATCTTCATCTCTTAAACTGCACGGTCTCGATAAGGATCAGAAGCAATCAGTACATCTACAGTAACACGTATTTACATCACGCTCGAAGAATCGCATCCTTGATTCGTGTCGAAACGTCTCAACAAAATCGTGAGCACCGTGAAGTTAGTTTCATTATGCAGCTCCACTGGTATTTACGATCGTGACCCATTAAACTTCTAAATATTTCATTTATTAGTCACGACATACTTCTATCTTATATTTACTTACTACTGTGTATTATTTACGGAGTAAGTTGAAGTTAGGTTATGTTACACACTTTTCTATATAACTAAACCTATTCTTGCCTTGTTATTTACTACATACGAATTATGGACACATTCAGTAAAGAAGAATTTAAGAAACATTTCGTAAAAGAATGAAATAAAGTAAACAGTATGTAAGCAAAGATTAATTGAATCTGTGTTTTTATCGAAAATTCTGTGGCCTTTGATTATTTCCTTTTAAGTCTGCTGTAAAATAAATATATACAAAATGTCATAACTTCTATTACTGTCCTACATAATGTACAATAATTATGATTATATTAAACAGTAAATAAGTATGTATTTAGCACAAAAAAAATGTAACAAAATTCAGTTTACACCATTTCTTCACCTCTTGGTCAACTGACCAATTAAAACGCATATGGTTGGCCAATGATCCAGAACACGGACATATGAATATTCAAACTTCTGAAGCTAGCTGCAACTCTGGCGTAACATCCGGATATTTATCCTACTAAACACCGCTTAACCTAACCCCTCGCCTTGTGACACCTGGATGTAACACATATGTACATCATATAATTGTACAAAAAGTCTTGCACGTACGTATGTACATCACATAATTATACAAGTAAAATACGTCTTATATGAACACATATACTTCTCATATACATAATACATATGTACATAATTATGTACATAAATACCTCATATGCAGCCACGTACATAGCACACACGTAAACAAACGATCACAGCACAATAATTAACCTCAAACAGTCACCTTCAGCATTTCGTATGCAATTTACAGACTCGTTTCCATCCTTTCCTCGCGTTATAATGCCACATAAATCCCCCTTAACCAAAAGATCCACCAGATCTCATTCGCCGATGGCAATTTCCGTCAACCCAGATCGCATTGTTCAGAAACGAATTATTGCAAACAAAAACAAGTTAGTAGGAGACAAGGGTTGAAAGATACAGCAGAAAAAGAGAGAGTTTGTTCGAGCAGATAGGCGGACGTGTATCGACGAAATCAGAATTGAATCGATCGAAATCAGAGCTGCGATCGTTCCAGGAATCGTTAAAGGCCAAGGCAACGACATGCAGTAGCCAGTAGCGTACAGTCAGGAGCAAATCTAGCTACCCTAGGGAAAATATGGCAATCATGGGAAAAGAGGACTCAGTTGATCTGCAGAGATTTTCTAGGGATTTACACATTTAGTGCCTTCAGAAATTCGAGACTTTGAGGAACTTCAAATATGGGGAGAATCTGAAGATTTTAGGTTATGAAAGTATAGAAAAGAGAGTTGAAAATTCTGTAATCTAGAGATTTGAGGATTTAGGGGATCAAGGAATATAGAAATATAGGATTGTTTGGGGATGTAGAAACGCAGAAATTTGAGGATTTTGGGACTCAAGGATTTGGATGTCCAGAACCTAGAAATTTGGAGATTAGAACTTGAAATATAGGCAATCTTGGGAATTTTGGAATTTGGAACTCTAGGAATATGGGCATATAAGTTTTAGTGGACTAGATACTTGGGGACTTGGAAATATGGGGATTTAAGAATTTAGGAACCTAAAAAAATAACATAGGAATTTCGGGGTTTGTGAATTTGAAGTCTCCAGCGATTTGAGGGTCCAGGAGTTCTAAAACTTAGTAATTTGGAAATCTATGTATTTGGAGACTTACAAAGTAGAGAACGTAAGAATTTGGACACCTCAGCATTTGGAAATCTAGAGATTTGGATCTAAGAAATTTGTAGGCCTCCTAATTTGAGGACTTTCAGAGCTAATGTATATTAAATCGAAGTACCTAAAAACTATCAAAGACATTTAGATACCGAAGAATCTAAGTATGGATCGAAGAATCTGGATCTAAGTATCTTCAAATTTGGTAAATAAGAGAAGTGATAAAATTGAATAGTTACAGAATTGTACTTGAAAACGTGAAAGTACGAAAATTCGTGAATTTAAAGACAGTTATACGTTTGCACATGTGTCGTTATCGAAAGGAAGGCCACATTGCCCGTGAGTGTACAACGATACGGGTAAATGCACGCTGGCAAACCGGATGGAGCGGAGAAGAGCAACTCGCGCATCGCCGCCAGCACGGTAGCCTTTCGCGCGATAAAACTTGTCGTTATCTGCAAGCTTGTTTACGCGAATGCGAAAACTGACCTCTGGAAATCGCGAGTCGCGAACTATCTTGTCATTTTTTACCTCATCTCGATGCAGCGTTGTCTATAGCTCTGAATATCAGATCATACCATAAATAATATAAACTCTTGCCGATAAAGCGAAATATTCGGCCCTCGCATATGCACTCTCTGAATATGCACTCCTTTCAACAATTGACAATGTTTACACTCTTTGAAAGTTTTATTTGAACAATTCCTAGCTCTTCTAGAAAATCTGTTTAAAAATGACCGAACATAGTAGATTCAAAGCTTTCCTAGAGAAAATTTGATAATCAAGAGGGAAGAGGTTGCTCATTTGGGGATTTTTAGGGACAATTTGAAGATTTGGGGATGATTTCAGAATTGGGGGATATTAGAAATTTATCAAGTGGAGACCTGGGGATTTGGAATTTGGAGATCTAGTTTAGGGATCTTGGAATGTGGAAACCTTGAAATAGGGGATGTAGGAATGTAGGGAATTTGGGGACATAGAAACTTGAGGAACATAGGAATTTGTGGAGTTAGGGATTTGGGGATTTAGAAATTTGGGGACGTAGGAATTTTGGGACATTGGAGCTTAGAGATGTAGGAATACAGTAATTTATGGAATTGGGAATTTAGAAATTTGGGGATCTAGAAATTAGTGAACGTGTGAACTCGGAGACGTAGGAAGGGGATAATTTAGGGATTTGGACACCTCAGAATTTGGGAACATACGAATCTGGAGACATAGGAATTTGAGGACGTAGAAACTTAAGGACATTACAGTTTGAGGACATTGGAGTTTGAGCAGATAGGAACTTGGAGAAATTGAATCATGTGGATCTAGGAATATGACAATTTAAAGTTTTGCAAGTCCAAAAATTTGGTGATCTAGAATTTTGAAGACAAGGATTTGGAGATGTAAAATCTTTGGCACACTGCGCTAGAAAATAAAGGAGATGACAAAAAATATAGAGACTTGAGAATTTGTTAATTTCAAACTTTGAAGAACTTGAGAACCCAAAAATACAAAAGATCATTTAAAAATCAATGAATGGGTATTTTATGGGTTACTGAAGGTAACATTACACCCTAATGTACAAGGAGCCGACTAGGTGTGAAATTTACATGCCGAGAGTTCGACTACTTTCTTCGTCGAGCTGTTGTAAATAAAAGCGATTGAATCTGGATACCGTGCAGAACAAGAAACGAGCAACTGGAACAAAACCTATCGTCGAAAGTTTCGAAAGTGTCTGTCCATGGAAGACGTCTCTAGAGAGAAAGAAACAAAGAAAAAGAGAGAGAGAGAGAGGGAGACGTCTCGTTACCGCGATTAAAGGCAGGATACGGTAACAAAGGGAGGCAGGAAGAAAAGGAAAAGTTAGCCAAGTGTCCAGCAGATGTATATACGTTTCGTATATATGCATTATTATTGGAGTGCAGAAGAAAAGACATGGGTGTACACGTGCTGAACAGAACCCTGTGCAGTAGTCCCTTCTGACCATTCTACGCTGCGGAACAAATCGTGTTTGTGTGGCTAAGTGTGTGCAGTATGGAAACAGCACGTCATATGTGCCACTGCGTTTCGATAAATAAATAACTCTATCAGCGATGCAAATTACTTTCGTATCAAAAATTAGTAGCTCCATTAATTCTTTACTTGAACTCGTTGCATAATTCTTTCGGAAACGAAATACGTTTTGAGAATATATTAGTACATTTATATTAAATATTTAGACGTATTTATACAGGATATTATACTGCAATTTGGAGAAAGTATTGTAGTTGTACAAAATTGTAGTACTCAAAGGAAAAATTGTAGTTATAAAAGAAGAAATTTTTAAATAAAACTTGTTACGAAGGTTATTTCATGTAGCATATTTGTAATAAAATGAGATGAAAAATTGAATGTGAGAAGAAAGTTGTTTGTCGAAGAAGTAGTGAGTAATTGAAATTTTTATAAATGTTTATTTACGAAATTTTGCGAGATTCGCTAATAAATACGATTGTTTTCGATTGTCCCGGAGTAATTTATCGTAAAATTTATATTCTTCGTATTGTTAGTATGGTTATTACTTCCCTATCGAAACACGTGGGCACTCAATATGGAACACGTCGAGTGTGCACAATATGGAACATGTTTTATGTTCAAACCTCTCTTCATTGCTCTCGAAAGGCGTTAGAGCAACGACAAAATTACATGGCAGTCATGCCTATAAACTATTGATTTCTCGTTCAAGCAAAACCATTTGCAAAAGGTACGCTGTAGAAGGAGGGGAGAGAAATGTTGGTGGTTCTTTGGAGGAATGTTGATGAAAATCATAGAAAATATCTGTTTTTAGTAAGTGTTCAAATTGATAGGATACTTGTTATGAATTTATTAATATTGGTTACAGCATTTCAGGTTTTCTTACTGTATTATTATTAGTACGATATCTACTATACATGAACGACTACATTATTATTACTACAATATTTACTACATATTTACAACTGCATTATTATTACAATATTTGTTATAAACTTGCGACTACATTGAAGAAATAGTTACCAAGTACATGATCATAATAAAATACATCGTGTACAATGAGAAAGATAAGGAAAATTAAAATAGATTTTTATGAATGACAAGTATCAGGAGGGTCGCATTCATTATTTAAATAAATAATTGCAGGTTCGAAGAGCATTGTTCGGTTTTATCTGCGATCCACGCAAGCGAGAACGGTTGATTGTGAGTAGAGAGAAGTTAAATCCTCGAGATGAGAATGTGCCGGCTAATAAGAAAATGCCATGGTGAAAATGTCACACGCTGAGCAGAGTGACGTCACACCGCAACTCGTTTCTGTCGTTTTTACGCTTCTGTTGTGTCATCTAAACATCGGAGAACCCAACACTAATAGTCCCGAAGGGATACAGGATAAAATCCACCATTAGGAATTTCCAATTTTCTCAGTCAGGATTCTGACGTTCTTGGAAATTTGCAAACTTTCATGTTAAAATATTCTGAAATGTAGGAACAGAGAAATATAGAAATTTTAAGTTTCATTTGGGAAATTATAAATTTTAAATGTTCATATTTAGAACATTAGATATTTTAAATTTAATAACTTGAAAATATGAAACTTGGAAATTTGGAAATTTAGTATACCATCATTCTCAAATATAAATATTTTTCAATGATCAAACTGAGTATATTTTCTTTGAAAAAGAAGAATAAATGGTAAAAATGAAGATATGGCAGACGAGGGAAAGTATAGTATACAATGTTAAAAGGATTGTTTGTTTATTAAAAGATATAGGTAGAGATTGTGTTATTGCAGAAATTACTGTAAATATAGAGTGAAATCACGAATTGTGAGAGTATTTTACAAACGGAACGAAATAATAGTTGACAGTCTTTCAAGCATCATTCTGACATTCATACTTTTACCGTTCTCACTAATGACCCTGTAATTTTCTCATTCCTACGCTGCAATCACAACGTTATTATTTCTGTCCATGCCACTGATTACTAAATGTGTCCATAATTTCGCGTATTTCTTCCACTCAAATTTTATTAATACGTGCATTATTTTGGAGACTTTAGAATTTCGAGATTTCGACATTTAGGAATTTGGGAATTTAGAGCTTTAGGAATTTGGAGATTTGGAAATTTGGGGATTTGGAGATTTGGAGAATTAGGAATTGGGGATTTGGGAATTTAGAGCTTTAGGAATTTGGGATTTGAGAATTTGCAGATTTGAGAATTTAGGGCTTTAGGAATTTGGGGAATTAAAAATTTAGAGCTTTAGGAATTTGGAGATTTGGGAATTTGGGGCTTTAGGAATTTGGGGAATTAGAAATTTAGAGCTCTGGGAATTTAGAGATTTGGGAATTTGAGGCTTTAGGAATTTGGGATTTGAGAATTTGCAGATTTGAGAATTTAGGGCTTTAGGAATTTGGGGAATTAAAAATTTAGAGCTTTAGGAATTTGGAGATTTGGGAATTTGGGGCTTTAGGAATTTGGGGAATTAGGAATTGGAGATTTGGGAATTTGGGGCTTTAGGAATTTGGGGAATTAGGAATTGGAGATTTGGGAATTTGGGGAATTAGGAATTGGAGATTTGGGAATTTGAGGCTTTAGGAATTTGGGGAATTAGAAATTTAGAGCTCTGGGAATTTAGAGATTTGGGAATTTGGGGCTTTAGGAATTTGGGAAAGTAGGAATTGGGGATTTGGGAATTTTGGAGTTCTAGAATTAGGGGTTTAGGAATTTCAAAATATGAGAAGTTGGAGTTTTAAGAATTGGGGACTTGAGAATTTGTGAATTTGGGTATTTGTGGATTTGAGAATTTGCAAATTTGGAAATTTCAAGGTGTAGAGACTTGAAAAACTTAATAATTGGTAAAATGAGAAATTTAAGAACTAAAATTTGTATAATCCCAATAATCTGAAAGATTTCAAATTTCCCGCCCTCTTTCCCCTATAATTAAACAATCTCTATATTACTCCTAAATGCACATGTCTCCTATAAAACGTGTCCTGCACAAAAGATATGTACATAACCAATAAAATGTCTTGGCTCTATGTACACTATAAATTTCAGAGAAAGTTTAGTTAGCGCTTGCTCAACGGTTATAAAACATTGCATTACTCTGTCGGATACGTTACAGACAAACAGGAACCGATTTTTGCGAAATTATTCGCAGCTGTGACGCCGACGACGTATTAATCGAAAGAGGAAGTGACATTTCGCGAAGGGAAAGTCGGAAGTTCGGGCAGGAGGTCGTTCGAGGAGGAAGTGAGACTACCTTGCTTTTGTACAGATACAATGTCAAGGGCTACCATCAGGTCGGTGAACCTTTCGAAGCGAATTATTTCTCGTTCATGAATTTTCATGCTTTTCGACTTAAGCAGTTACTTTGAAACTTCGATTTTACCTGGAAATTCAATTATTTTTCAATCGGGTACGCTTTTCTTTTGTACGCGTTATACTCGAAGGTGGATACACAATTGTTAGTTTATTTTCTATGCATTATATTTTTATTTTTTTTGCATAAAATTACATAATATTGTTACATCATAATTGCTAGAAGCTTGAATCGTTCGTTTATTTTTAAATACATATTCATTTAACATGTACATTATTTTAGAGAACGAAAGAATTATATTATTAACTTTTTTGTATATTCTTAGTTGAAATTTTAAGCATGTTGTATAAGATGTCAATTCTTGCATCACAATTATTGCGATCATAAATTGTATCGAACAGTTTGTAACTTCATGTCATAAATCGATAGAATTACTTGAAAATTACGTATCATATATTATTTTTCAGTTTGTTTATTGTCTATATATCTTCCCATATTATGAACGGAAGTAAACTAAATTATTTTATTTTTACGTTCCGGAAAATATGTTCGAGGTATGTGAAATTATGGCGAGGTTATACTAGGAATACTTTATACCAGTAATTAAGGGATGAAACGACCATTAGCAGTTGAATACCTGAATTCTGTACCCATGTTGACCTGAAAACTCCATTCGGAAGATTATAGATAGTTTACCTAAGAATTTTATAATAGCGTGTTGTAAATTACGGGTCCGGTATAAAGTGGAGAGAATTATTTAACCCTATTCAGGTACGGCGAAATTAAAAGTACAATTATCAATGGTCGCACGTATAAAATTCCTCAATACGAATACATTTATTTACAAAAATTTATACAAATATTTTTTCTGTCATTTACTGAATAAACAATTTATGAAACATTTCTGTTTATATTTAAGAATAGTCATTTACATATATAGATGCATTATAATAATTTAATACACAGCTGCAAAAAAATAATTTAGTACATAGCTGTATTAAAATAATTGAACACATAGCTGCAACAAAGTAATTTACATAGCTTCATTAAAATAAATGAACAGCTGCAGCAGAATAATGTAATACATAACTGCATCAAAAGAATCTATACATAAAATTAAAACAATTAACATAACTGTTAATATAAATGATTAAAACTACGCATCACTAAAATTGTTCATCATTAAAAACATGTTAAGTAAATAATTTCTGTTTGTCGAATATCAATCAGTTATTTTACATATATTGAATATTGTCCGATGATAAAAGTTATTTATAATTTCCAATCTGCCTACCGTATCGAACAAAGCAATTATGTTGATAATCACTTTGAATAATTCATTAGGTCTCGATACAATTATTTACGTTGCGTTACAAATACAAGATACCTGAAGATTTATCGATGCCAATAAAAGTGGTAGTGTTCATTTATCTGATTACGGTGATCGAGTAACATCAAGCACCGTGTGATAGTAATTTAGAAATCAGGCCCTGTAGAATTAGAGGTGCCGAGGGTTTTTCCCATAACATACGGGACGATGACGGCCCCTGCGTGACAGAACCCTAATAGGGAAGAGGGTTAATGTTTTCAACCCCATACAGATTCTCATGCAGTTATATGCCGGCTGTATAACTACTAATGGGAGTCAGTTTTCGTTATGGTGGCCGAGCTACGTACACCTATAACTATCAGACTGATATATGCGGGTGCTTTGTAGGACATATGTGTACCATGAACCGTGATCTCCGTTTGTCTATCTTAATTGTTACACGGTATCGATTTGTGAATGGAAAACGGGGCATTGACATTCATAGTTCTCGGTATTGGCGGTTTTTGTAATTTGTATTTTAATTGCATTGTAGGAAGGCGGACATTTGTTAAAAGTTGCATTTGTGAATGTGAATTTCTGAATTCTTGTTTTATGAATTTCTACGTTTCCTGATTTCTAAATTCCCAATTCCTGCATTCCCCAATTTCTACATTCCCGAATCTCTACATTCCCCAATTTCTGCATTCCCCAATTCCTAAATTTCCGAATCTCTACATTCCCCAATTCCTACATTCCCAAATCCCTAAATTTCCGAATCTTTACACTCCCCAATTCCTACATTCCCCAATTTCTGCATTTCCCAATTCCTACATTCCCCAATTCCTAAATTTCCGAATCTCTACATTCCCCAATTCCTACATTCCCCAATTTCTGCATTCCCCAATTCCTACATTCCCCAACTCCTACATTCCCCAATTTCTGCATTCCCCAATTCCTAAATTTCCGAATCTCTACATTCCCCAATTCCTACATTCCCGAATCCCTAAATTTCCGAATCTCTACACTCCCCAATTCCTACATTCCCCAATTCCTAAATTTCCGAATCTCTACATTCCCCAATTCCTACATTCCCAAATCCCTAAATTTCCGAATCTCTACATTCCCCAATTCCTATATTCCCCAATTCCTGCATTCCCGAATTCCTACATTCCCCAATTCCTACATTTCCCAATTCCTAAATTTCCGAATCTCTACATTCCCCAATTTCTACACTCCCCAATTCTTAAATTTCCGAATCCCTAATTTCCCCAATTCCAAAATTCCAAAAATTCGCTTGAAATTTAAACCCTCCCAAATTCTAAAAATTCCAAAATTTAAGAAAATAATGAACTAACTATATCCAGAGTCCTCATCACTCATCGTACAACTTTATTTAATGAATTTGCCACGTCACTGAACAGTCTTACAACTGTCCCAACATCAACAATCATAATTCTCATGATCTATAATTGCATGCTTCTCGGTAATTGATATATGGCATTGCAATTGAGCCAAGATTGTTTACTAAAGATTCTGTTGAAACGTAGCACGTAACGTTGGTGACAACGATGAATTGCAGTTTCGCTTTTATCAGCATGTACCGTGTTCTTTTTCCGAGCTCCATAAAATTTCTATATCAACCGTATGAAAAGGACAGTGCGAACTGCTTGAAATTCCGTAAGAAAAAAAAAGAATTTTTTTTCCATTACCATGAATCGGCTTGTTGCATTGTTACGATACACCGAGATCGACGCATAATCAAACGCTAACAATGCGTGGACGATGGTTATTTACAATCTGCGACTTACATCGTGCATGAATAAAAGCTCAATTTCATTCATACGACTCTTCTCGGTATTCTATCGCGCGGCTACGTTCGAGCTATCGGATCACAATGCGCTGAATACCGCAACTGAAATAGTTAACACGTCCTTAAATCATTTCATCATCGAATATAACTGCTTTTGTATTCTATGCTTAAATTATGTAACTAAACGGGTTTACAAACTGATGTATTTATTATATTCCATATAATCTATTTACTTAACTTATCGTTCCATTACTTAGCCAATTTTCCTCAAACTTGTTTACATTTTAAAGTAATAATAATATGAAAGTAACAGTAAATAAATTTTCCAAAAATCCCTAAATACTTAGATCATCAGATTTTTTATCCCTACATTCCTAGATTCCTAGATGGCTAGATTCCTATATCTTTGCATTCCTAGATCTCTAAATCACCAAATCCCTATATCCCCAGATCGTCCATATTCTAAATCCCTAAATTCCTAGATCCCTAGATACAAAAATCCCTGAAGTCCTAGGTTACCAAATCCCAAAACCTCTAAATTCCTAAATCTCTAAATCCCTAAATCCTTAAATCCCTATATCCCTAAATCCCTATACCCCTAAACCCCTAAATCCCTAAATCCCTAAATCCCTAAATCTCTATATCCATAAATCCCAAAATACCTAGATTCCTAAATCCCTAAACCTCTAAATCTCTAAATTCCCAAATCCCTAAACCGTGATATCCCCATAATTACAACAGAAATCAAATGTTAATTAAAAATGATATTCAAATTGATGCAAACGACCGGAAAGTATTATTTTCAGTGAACAAGCGAATACGCATAAAAGATTACACATTGATTTCTTACGATATTTTTAGAAATGTATCAGCCCCGCGATAAAATCTCTGCCAGAAGTTTATTTTATGTTAAGCATTGTTTACGCTAAGTTTTAAAATTTGATTGTACCGATTACGGTTCAAGTATACTGCGCAACGATATTAGTTTTATCGGTACGTAGTTCCCATAAACTGATTCGTTTTTATCAATTCTGGAATACGCATATAATAAAACGCCGATATCTTTCATACTCCTCAATATGAGATAAGTGGCAAATATAAATATATGTATACTGATAAGAATATAATACTACGCTTTTACAAATGCGTCTTAAATAACAAGCTTTACATTCATGCGATAAATCCATCTGTAGGAACAAACAATTCTACACGTGAACATAAAATTTGTTTTCTGACTTCGTCAAGTGTTACTTGTTCAGTTTTCTGCCGAAGTAAACAAGTTTTATAGGAATATTTTTATATTTTCAATGTTTTAATCCTACAATTTTTAAGTTACTAAATTCACAGTTTGAACATTTTTACATTTCCAAATTTATTAATTTCATAATTAAACACTATACCTATACCAATGTATACCTATATCTCTGTATCCCTAGATTCCTAAGTTCCTAGATTACCAAATTCTTAGATCTAATTACGTTAGTTACCGTTTGACGCATTAAAAACGTCATCCATAAAAATTACTCCAGAAAAGACTGCGCAATTTAGTCTATTGAAGGGGAGTCAGCCATGCTACTACGCACCCCTAAATTCCCGCCAATCAGAGAGTTCATGGGGAAAAGAAAGAGAAAGAAAATCCATGGACCAAGCGATTACTAAAATTGTCTTTTAATCTCTTTCTACATTCCTAAACCTTCAGTTTAACAGTTGCTAAATTTCTAAATTTGTCATTTCGAAAACTGAACAACTCTTACAACCTTGGAAATCTAGATCCCTCGATCTAACGATCTAATTAATTTAACAGTAAACCTACCGAACCGGGCAAAATGACCGTGCAACAAGTTTCTTAGTATAAGTTACAAAGTTTACTAAAGTGGTCTTCTTGCAAGCTGCGTTGATTTTCATCAAGATAAAGAAGCAATGTATACATTAATTTATCTTTTCGTTCGTTTATTTTCCAGTTCCACTTTTAATTTCAATGTAAATGTACATGCGCCGGTAGGTTATTCCGTATTTGACGCGTTAAGAACATCGTCCTCCAAAAAAAGTACTCCAAAAAAGACTGCGCAATTTAGTTGATCGAAGGGAGCCAGCCATGCTATTAGGCACCCCTAAATTTCCACCAATGGGAGAGCTCGTAGAGAAAAGGGAGAAAATGATTCGAAAATCCATGGACCAAGGGGTTGCTGGTATCGAGAGAGCAAGCGAAATATGTTTTGTATGATTGGCCCGAGGAGTGTGCGACGTTGCCAAATGTCGTAGAACAGTGGCGAACGAGTGGTGGGGATGGCCGGCAGCGTCGCGACGTCTGATTGGTCGAACCGGCGGTGCCGCCTTTCGAGTCTCACGAACCGTCATGCGGACGCACGCATCTTCAGTTCGCATTCGGAGCCCCAGCGAGCTAGATCTCCTTGAGACGGAAAGGAAACAGCCGACGGGAGCTTTCAAGTTTCCCTCTCCACGGGAGTCGCGACGAAGATTCTTCGATTCGAAAAATAAAGTGCCAAGTTTCTCTCGCCACGTACTCTTTATCACCGGTACACGCAAAATATACACATCGTACGAGATCGTCTTCCGTTTCGCACGGTGATCGCACGTGACACAGCTTGAACAGCAAAGAACGTCGAGAGCAACGTGCTCGTTGAACGGCCAGAGACACTACGTTGTTCATTTGAATTACTCGCTTGATTTCGAGAATCTGGCTCGCGTTTCTGTTCATCTCGTACGTTCGAAGAATCAATTACGGGTGTGCTTCCAATGTAAATCCACGAGAGCGTACATATCGTCGGAGTGGCAGTTTCTGTGTTCTCGAAGTTGATATATCGCGGTTTTTTATTCTTTTATTCTTCCAACGTCTTCCGTGCGGTACGCGCACAGCCTTGGTCTCGAACGAGAGGAAGGCGGATCGCTACGTTTACTATTTAGCTCCAGTGTGTTTTGTGCGAAACTGAGGGAACATGTCGACCGCCGTCATGAGCACCCCTATGTTCGAGTGTAGCGAGCATCTCTTCAAGGTAAGTTCTTTTTTTTCATTTGTTCATTGTTTTTATCCGTCTCTCGATAATTCCGTTTTCCATCATGTCTAACCTTTATACAAAATCTTATCTTACCACGGTATGTACCCTATGGGATTGTCTCAAACATATCCTTGTTTACAATTTCTAATATATTAATACAATTTTATGAGTTTTATAATAACTTTACGAAATCATGAATTACACATCAATCTATACTACGTTTAATGGGGTACGGTAACAAACGTGTTCGGGAACCATTTTGAAAATCGTAAACTAAAGAACTGTTTCATAGGATAAAACTGTGTTACCAGTGTCAAATACAGGCGATCATCTTGTTTACCATAGTACAAAGCACTTCTCAAAACAAACTTAAACTTCAACGATTTTATTTCAAAATAGTTTACTTTGAAAAAGTTTCACCGCTACCAAAATAAGTTCATATGAACTTTTAAATGAAACACCTCTTGAACGGTTAATATTGTATCCCACTATTTTTTCACTCAGAATTTTCCGGAAAATTCAAAAATTTTAGTATACATAAACTTACATTCTAATAAATATTTCTTAAAAAAGTGTAATTGTATTTCGTGAAGATATTCTGTGCTAAGACAGATATTTAGCCGCCATTAATTTGGACTCCCTGTATATTAACAACTGAACGCGTTTCAGTATCGTTTACAAAATTGTAAATCAATCTTTTACATATCGTATGAATTCAGTGTCAGAAACTCTAACAAAGAATAATTCTTTGTTTTATCGGACAAAGAGTGATTTCGTTTTTATTAGACAAAGAGTGATTTCTTTTTCATTAGACAGAGAGTGATCGGTCATGCTTTGGAGACTCATAAATTAAAGAACCCTTAACATTTCAAGTGTTTTGGACTTTGTTGTGAATCAGGTGATGCGTGATACGTACCTGGTCGACGAATTGAGCGTTATCTGCAGGGGATCGTTTTCTATTAACAGATTACGTTATCAGGAGCGTGTTTTCCGCCGTTTCGAAGAATCTAGAATCTCGTCGATAAACGTTAGAGGCTAGGTGTTAAAGATGGCTGTGTTCAGCACGTGGCATCGTGAATACCGAGAAATTCCGTATTGGCCGTGTTCGCGGTGAATTTTCTCGCTGGTACCCGGTGGTACCGTGGCGCAAACATTCGTGTGACGGTGTTGGTACCCGTACCTATTCTGTTCAGATCGCCACGCTCTATTGCACCGCCGGACAAATATGGAATGGAACGGGTTGAACACGCTGTGGAGCCACGATGGCGTACCTTTTTGTCTACACGTGCCAAAAATTTACTAATAATATATTATAGAGATACCAGACAGTCGAGGGCAGGAATTAAAAATTTGGAAATTTTGGGATTCGGAGATTTGGAACTTTGGCAATTTAGAAATCTCACTTGGAGATTTTGAGATTTGGAAATTTTGGAATAGGTGGAAATAGAAATTTTTAATTTTAGGGTTTTAAAATTTACGGATTTAGGGATTTAGATATTTGGAAATTTAGGAATTTGGAATGTAAGAGTTTAGAAATTTTGAATTTGAGGATGTGGAATTTGAAAATTTGAGGATTCGATAATTCATGAATTTCAAGATTTCAAAACTTAGCTTGCTAATTTAATAACTTGAGGATTGAAAGCTTCGCTGACTTAAGGATTTGGAAATTAATGAACACAGTAAAATTTTCGTACGTGTCACTTGCTGTACGCCTACCATGAGTTCTATTACACCATCATTGGTGTAAACTGGTACAGTTAAGGTGTAGCAATGGTGTAACAAAAGCGGCGTTCGTACTGGATACATATTCATGAAATTCACAAATAAATTGTACTTAAAGTGTCTTGAAATTGGAATGGAATTAGCAGAGACGCCGTAAACGTGACTAGAAACTTCGGGTTAGTGGATTTATTTTGGCGCGCAACAGTTATGGGAGATAATGATTCAAGATTCGAGTAGTATTTTTGATCGCGTGGTACTTGGCTTTCTTCGAGGTTTATTTACTCCTTAAGAAATTTCTCCTTTAAATCGCTTGAGTTTCTGCATCTGCTCTGTGTAACGATTTCGAATTTATTTCGAGACCGGTCGAAAGTGGGGCAAAAGGTTTTCGCAAAATTGAAGAGGTTAGATAAGACTCCAAAGAATAAGTCGGTGAAAAATCTATTCTATACAAAGTTGCCCAGTTCCGTTTTCTTTTTCTCTTTTTGTAGACACACTACTCAAAAGTTTGAAATCATTATTCATATCGATTATTAATCATCGTTTAATCATCATTTATACTCATTAATCATCATTTATACTCGTAATTAAAATTCAAACATTTTAAACCAGTCTGTATTTTTGTACTGAATTTATCATGCAAATGATCATGTGTGTACATGTATTACATACATATGCATATCTTGTATATTTAATTATAAACTTGCTGAATTTTTATTGACAAACCTGTTTGGACAAAACTTAGTTAAGGGGTTACTAAGAAACAAATTTATTCATTGTTGTCTTTTCATTATAATCACATTGAAAATTAATATATTATATTTTAAGAAATAAATTGTTAATATGATTATCCATTGTTTTCTCATTATCACTCCAATTCTGAAAATGCTTGTCTTTTACAATCATGCAATGTTACCAGTGAATCTAAAAATAGATCAGGAAATCAATTTCCGATAAAAAGAAGTGATCCGAAACTTTTGACCGACTGCGTATATACACTACACATATTTGAAAGCAGATAGGAGTGAAAGTTCACGGCTGAGCGTCGAATTCATATGAAAACAAATTCGAACTTTATTTTTTGCACGCGTTCAGAGGTCGTCCTCATTGTTGTCGCCGTAAACGTTTCTCGTTCGATAAACTTTGTAAATGTTTGCATTTGTATTCGGTCTTCGAAGCGTGATATATACAATCCTATTTCGCGTATGGTTGATCGATTGTCAGTTATTTCTGTGGACAACATGGCTGTTCTCGTTGACGACTCGCACGAACTTGCGATGACCTGTTTGAAACGGAACCGAATTCGCGCTCTGACGTTTCGTGTTTTTTCCATCTGCGTCGTTCAGATGTTCGCCCTCTGGAATCTCCGATTACCATGCTCATCAAAATTTGCGTCTGAATTGATTAAACGTTCTTTTAATAAAAACTTAACGATTCTATTATATAATTTTTATGCTGTACCACAGATACTAAACAATTAAATATTTCAAGGTTTCCTGTATATTCTTTATTTCTAAATATGTGTATACTAATTAATGAGGTTATCTTTTTATGTAGTTGTTTATTTTGAATTGAAAATGTTATTAAGACAGAAAATAGTTACAAAAACACTATGTACTAATATAAAAGAATGTTTCACATTTATTATTTATTTTTGCAAGTAAAATTATTAGTAGTTGTACTGTTAATACAGTGGGTTTAATAGAATTTTATTTAACTTATTTACATATTCTAAGAGAAAATTGTGGGATGAAAGGTTATAGTACATAAATGTAGTAATGTTAAATAGAATAATACCATTTTTAGCGTGGGTTCATGAATACGTTTATGGTTCAGACATTATTGTGTTGTACATCAACGATATCTGTGAAGTAATATTGGAGTGAAATTGTATCATATTTCGCGATATTTTCTGATTTGAATACAAATGCCTTTGTTACACGTTCCGGGAAAACAGGAAAATAATTTCGTTTACCGATTTCCTTCGAATGCATTAATATTATGCTGTTTTAACGATAAGAATTCGTGTAGTTATGAGTAAGTGTATTGCGTTTCCCTCTCGAATAATAATTATTCCATAAACATACGTATATACATGTATGGCGTGACTTCCAATCAGAATGTTCGGAGCAGAACCGTAGTTATCTTTACAGTGTATAATTATTCATCTTCTTTTTATTTGTAAAATATGATTTTGAGTGCAATAACGTCTAGCTGTTATGAAACATTTCTTGCATAATAAATTAACTCTTGTAGTGCGATAAGAATGCGATTGCTTTGAATTTTATTTAATGGAATAGAATAGATTATACTGCGTTCTTATGTTAGATTTTAAATTAGAAATTTGGGGATTTAGAAAATTTTTAAATGTCACAATTGAGGAATTGGAAATTTATAAATCTGGTAATCTGATAATTCAGAAATTTGTGATTTTACAAATCACGCTATAACAAAGTTACAAAAGTTAAGATTATCTCACAGATTGCATGAAACTCAAATATTACACCTAACCCATATGCATCATATTCCTCGAATAAAATTTCGATCGAAACTCCAGACGTATAATTTCCAAAGAAATGTTACATAAAATGTTTCAGTTTACTGAATCTTTCTTGGTATAAAAATGTGTTACTACACCGTATGAATAAGCGAATTTAACTTTAATATTGATAATTCACTATACCAGAATAAAACTAACCGAAAACGTGAGCAATTCATCAAACAAAAAGAGCGCGAAACACGTGGGCGTGCACACACGCGTGTGTTTGCGAGTAAAAATAGTTCCATAAATTTTGTTCTCAGTGAATCAAACGTCCATTCATTTATTCGATAGACAAGTCTTTACGTAATTGACTTTGATCGCGATTGGCTGAGAGTAGAGACCCGAAATAGTCGACAAGGTTAGGTCAATAGCACCATTTTTCAGCGAAATTTAAACTGTTAAAGATGGAATACTTTAATTTAAAAATACAAGCTACATAAATAATAAATTTTAATTAATTAGATTTATTTATTTATTTAATTAGTGATATCTGTTTTTCATACTGTAAGAATATACGTGTTTATAAAATAACATTAAATTGTACATAAATATTCTTATATATTATTATTTAAATTTGTTATTTATGTATCCAATATTTCTTAACTAAAGTACATCGTTGTTTACAATTTAAATTTCGCGGTATAGACGTTGCCGAAAAATGGCGGCACTGATCAAAATCGATACCGTTATTTCAAGCGCGATTAGAAGCACAAACGAGTGTAGAAACACAGGATCGGGCGCCATATTGTCTCGAATTGTACGCAGAAAGAGGCGGTAAACAGCGAAGCTGAATTTAAAAATGGCAACGTGTCTCCGAGAGGAGTCACGCGAATTTATTCCGGTGGCAACGAAAAAGAAGCGCGGCACCGAAGTCAACGTCATTGTTTACAGGCCTGCTCGAGCAAATGGTGTGCGACGTTCGAGTTTTATTGTGACTTTTTTTTTCTCCTTTCTTTCCTTTTCAGCTACACCAGCTCGTAACTTTCCTCGGCAATTTCTCTTCGACGATTTCGAAACTCGTTCGATCGAGAGAGCCTTTCGAACTTTCGTGCTCGATGGTCACCACTCGAAATTTGGACTTTGGTATTTAGATAATATTTCCTTTCGTCTCGAATAGCTTGTATTTGTTGTAAACGTGTACGGCGTATACATTACGTTCTTTTCGTCCCGACCATTTTACTTTATCTACTTCCAAGAAAATTATCTCTGTCCACTTTTTTCTCGTGGTTGTAAATTTTGGCCTCTCGCGTGGCCTGTCATTGTTTCAAGTCTCAGTATTATAATTTCAAAGCTGCCTATATGTACTGTGATCAGATTTTGATAGTGTTTCCAATTTTTTATCTTGCAATGGATTAGTATATTTTCAGTTATTTCATATAATAACACAATACTAATGTTCCATATTTTAAAAATACAGGATTCATTATTTTACTTCCAACCCCAAGTTACTTCACAAGAATTTACAATTTAAACCAACCAATATTCTTACATAATCATATCGATAAAATAGAAGAAAATACAATTCAAATTTTCTCAGTTCCCTGCCATTCTTTCTGACAGTTCCAACGAAATTTATTCGAGCATGATAATACAGTGTGCAACGAGTAGGTAAATAGAATGCATAAAATATAAAATGTGAAGACGTCCAGAAGGTAAATACGGTGCGTGTGCGACGACAGCGCTCGTCGCGGCGACGTAAATTATTTAACGCGAGAGGACAGCAAGGAAGACAGGTTGTTATAGAACGCTAGTGATCAGGACACGTCGAAGGAAGCATCGGTTCTCTCCCATCCTGTAGGATCGTTCGGTCTGGATTTTTCTGAAAGTGGAAACCTCGCCCTGAGCGAGCAACGTGTCGAACACACACCGACGGCAGCAGCAACAAAAAGCGGCTCGGTAAATGCAAGCCGCAAGCAGCGTGTCGGAACCTGTTGCTTCGGATTTACGATGGAAAGAGAGAGAAAGAGAGGCTATTATATACGGGGATCGAGAGAAAAAGAGAGACGGATACACCAGGCCAGGGAAGTGGAAGAATGAGTTGAACAAAGAGAGGCGTTTAGAAGGAAAGACGAAAATAAACGATCGAGTGAATCTAGCGAGGCAAGAAGGTAGTGCTGGATATGGATGGTTAAAAATGGAAAAATAGAAATTGGACGAAGAGTGGGAATGCAAGTGTGTGTGTGTATAATGGTAAATAGAAATTGAAACGTGCGAGTGAACGAGAAAGGAGAAACGAAAGGGAGAGATACACGGGTAGAAGATGAAAGAAGGAAGGAGAGAAACCATTCTTTGTGCCCGGTTTCTATGTAGACTCAAGTACCAAGTCAGTGCTGTAATGTGGTCATTGTGGCGTTGCTTGTGTGCGATGCCTATTTTACGTCGTTCCGAATTTCCCATATTTCTGAAAAGAAACTGGTCCTGTGTAGACCGGAACAGGCTTCAGCTTTGTTCTCTGCACTTTGCTTTCATTTTCATGCGAAATTGCGTGCAAACTTCGTTCTTTGTGTAATTCGTGGTGGACGGTAGCATGCTACACTTATATGGGGAACTGGCTCCACCAGTTTACTTTGGATCGACAACGTGTAATTTTAGGGATTGAGGAACTTTTACATTTATAAATCTTCAAGTTCTTAAATTTTTAGGTTTATGTGCTTAACAATGTGTGAACAATCTTTTGATTCACAAACTTACAAGTTTTTGATTCAACAACATATTATGAATTAAATGTCTAAATTTTCAATACATTGTAAATGTACAAATTTATAATACATTACAAATGTACAAATCTACAATACATTGCTAATGTATAAATCTATAATACGTTACAAATGTACAAATCCAGATTATGTTATAAATGTACAAATTTTCAATACGTTACAAATGTACAAATGAATAATACATTAGAGATATATAAACTCCCAAGTGACTACATTATCTAGTTATTAATAGTAGATTCTGTTTCCAATTGATACATCATAAGTTTTATTAAAGGGTACTTCATTATAATTGCATGAAATTACATTTGACTTGTGATGAAATCAGACAGTTTGCATGCAACAACTTAATACATAGAATTTCTATGGTTGAAGAAGTTTTTAAAATAGAATTTTCCGGGGATTACCTCAGGGTGATATCAAAGCATCCAGGCATGGCGAAATGGTCTTGCACCTCTTTGCAGGTATCTGCTTCGACGAGCTCCCCTCAACTATTAGGTTCTTGCACCTTACTTCCTTTTCTGTATATTAACCAGCTTTATACATTTTCAGATGTTCCTTAGGGCAGTAAGGCTATCTTAACTCCATTAATTTCTACCTTCACTTTTATCTTAAAACCACATCACTGAAATATATACTTACTTGGATTGATGGCTGGTCTTATGTTAAATATTTAGAAGTGCTTCAGTCACAAATTTTTTAATTTTTGTATTTGCTAATTCTTAAATTGGTATATAGGTAAATTGACAAATTTCTAAATTTTCAATTGCCCAAATTCTTAAATGTCAAATTTCTTAAAACCCAGATTCTCATTTCCTTAAATTCTCATTCCTCAAATACTCATTTCTCTAAATTCTCATTCCCCAAATTGTCATACCCCAATTTCCTATTTCCCCACATTCTCATCTTCCTAAATTCTCATTCCCCAAAATTCTCATGTCCCCAAATTGTTATTCCCCAAATTGTTATTCCCCAAATTGTTATTCCCCAAATTCTTATCCTCCAATTTCGTTTATGAAAACGTAGGTATAATTTTTTCATCTGTTTTTATACACTAGCCTGCTAGCTGGTTGCTTTACTAGTCAGGAACCATGGGCAGTGTTGAAACGTTGCCAGCAATTCGTTCACACGAGTACGACCACTTGAAATTTCACGCTGCTACCTTTTATACGCGTAACTGACTTACACTGATTGGCTTCTTAGCCATCTATTTACCAGGTGCACATATATTTTTTTGCTCGTTTATCAGAAAGGATTCACCAATTACACTTCCAGGTCTTCAGACCTGCTATTCTTTTCCTCCTTCGAGGTGTTCCCATATTTCTGAAAATGAAAAAAAGGATAAATTATGGTTTCATTTAACGTGCTCGCACGTAAAAAACTTTCGAATCACATTCCTGTGATTTTTTTATCACTTTGGTGTCATATTCTGCATTATTATAGATACAATTATTTTCAAAAATTAGTAAATCAAACGTAGATGATATTATTTTATTTTTTGATGTAATAAGTTAAAATTGAAATTTATTTAAAGTGTAACATAGAACATTTTGAAGCACATGTACGAAAAATCCGTTAGGAAGCTGGTTTTGCATGTTTTCGAAGCAGATGGAATCCTCTTTTTATTCTTTTATCAGAAGATTGGCTCTCCACCCCTATTGGGGTTGTTCCACGTAAAAAGTCTTGGACGAGTCGTTCGAAAAATGTTCCCATATTTCTGAAAAGAAACTGGATACACAAAAGCCTCGGAAGGCGGAGAAGGAGGAGGGTGCACCACCGTACACCTTGCTCTTTATGCGATAGAGTTTGCAATTCGTCTCTGTTCCCAAGCTAACCTAATCCTTTGTGGTCCTATATTCAGTTCAACTGGACAATCTATGTCGTTTTCCTATTTTTCCAATTTTGTTTTTACTAAAATTATCAAGTTCTTATATTTTTACATTTTCCAATCATCGGGTTTCATTTTTAATTTTCTAAATGGTCAAGTTTTCGAATTTCTAAATTTTCAAGGTTACACATTTTCAAATTCATTAATTTATAAAATTAAAAATTTCACGTATTTCTATTCAATTGATTCATTTATTACACTTATTTAAATATTGACTCATTTATACTTATTTACGTATTAATTGAATGATTTATTTATTCATTTATTACATCCATATTTAACACTTTACAACATTCTAATTGCAGTGCGTACGTAACACTGTAATCTCCCTAGAATTTCTTGCAACATGTTCCAGGTCTGCTGGAACAGAACGATGAAAATAATTGAAGATAACGTAGAATTAAACGTGAATTCATTTCACACGTGGAAAAGCGAGAGTGCGTTGAAATGTTTTTCCTTCTGGTTCTCTGTCTCTCTCTCTTCTTCTTTCACTCGTTTGTTGCCTTCTTACTTTTGACGCTCCCCGGTTTCACTTTCACGCTTCATGTACCTGATGATCCACCTTTCCAATTAAAAATGCTCAATTTTCCACGCCGTCGGTCCACCGGAAGATTTAGGCCAAGTATACTCATATTTTTTTTTTCGTTTCACGGCTGTTCGTTGATCTCTAGAAAGAACACTATTAATGAACACCGTAAGAAGTGTCGCGAATCAATTTAGGGTACGAAAACTATTCGGCGAGATGTTTTATCGTTTTAGAAAGCAGTGCGAATGTAATAATGTTTTTATGATACGAATTCTAATTACGTTATACGGATAATGTGTTTTTGACCGTTCAAATTATTTGTATACTCAGTTATATCGTTGATAATGAACAAATTGTAATGAGTATTTGGTAGATTATAGAATAGTAAAATAGTATAGTGAAGTTGTAATAATTACAAGTACAGTGAAGTAGTGTAATAATAATATAATATAGTGAAATTAGTGACCTTTATCTATATGTATAGACTGTGTTACTATACTGTACCGCTTATTAGTGTAGTATGGTGTACAGTAATATAATAACAGAATAATAGTGTAGTACTATAGTATAATAAAATGAGTAAGTACTAAAAGATTCTAATGCAAACAGTGATTTCGAGATAACAGTACAGTTAAAGAGTATAATAGTATAGTTAAAAAGTGAAGAAATAAAATAGTGAAATAGAGTCGAAAAGTGTAGTAGTATAACAGTGAAGTGTTACAACAATAAAATAGTGGAAAGTACGGACTTTCATAGATCATTCATCGGATACGTTAATTCACATTTCCAATTAATGTTCCATGAAAAGTTGAAAAACTTAACAACTTAATAACCGATTATACATCGCACAAAACATATCCCGAAGGTTATACGAGTTAGACTTTACAAGGGTATACTCAATAGTAATAGAATATCGGCCGAGTTATCGATAGTCGTTTCTTTCGTATACTTAGGTGCAATCGAATCGAGAGTCTCGAAGAAAGGCGTGTCGGTCGAGCGTGCAGGCGTTGCATTACTAAAACACAAGCCTTCTTAAGAAAGGCAAGAATAGTGATTAGGCGCGAGTGCATAAGTATTCCGCGTGCATCGGATAGTTATTTCGAATGAGATATTGTGTTGTGTTCCGCTGCCTGACCGGAATAATGAATTCATCGTTAACGACTTATTCTTCTCTTTTTCTCTTCTTCCCAACCAACGATTAATTATAATCGTTAACGACGAAAGGAAAACTGGCACGCTGGAGTGACCGTGATTTGAAGAGTAAAGAAATAAATAAAATATAAAAGGAACGAAAATACGTGTGAAAGTTGGCTGGACGTAATGATCGGGTGAAATAGGTCATTGAAAGAAAAATCCTGATGAATAGAATGAATGTGTACTATGAACTTGAAAATTGCCATAATTGACCACTAATTAGGAAGATTGTTTCTCTAAATATGGAGATAAGGTGTGATCATACAACGCGAGGCAATTTAGTAGTAGATTTATGGAATTCGCAATAATCGCATCCTTTTTTTTAATATCATGATCATTAATCGTCGAACGCTCGTAGATCTAGTATTGATGTGCGGCGATAAAATGCATGGTAATACGATGCGTGGCAATTTAACACGTAGTAATCTACTGACTAGCGATCAAATGCGTAGTAATTGAGTCTGTGGTGAGGTAACACATAGTAATTCAGCGTGTGGTGATATAACGCGTGGAAGTCCTGTGTGCAGTAATTCAGCTCGTGGTGATATAACGCGTGGAAATTCTACGCGAGGAAATTCAACGCGTGGAAATCCTATGTATGGTGACATGACGCGTGGAAATTCTACGCGTGGCGATATAGCGCGTGGAAAATCTACACGTGGCGATATAACGCGAGGAAGTTCAACGCGTGGAAATCCTATGCATGGTGATATGACGCGTGGAAATTCTACGCGTGGCGATATAGCGCGTGGAAAATCTACACGTGGCGATATAACGCGAGGAAATTCTACGCGTGGCGATATAACGCGAGGAAATTCTACGCGTGGCGATATAGCGCGTGGAACTCCTACGCGTGGCGATATAACGCGTGGAACTCCTACGCGTGGCGATATAACGCGTGGAACTCCTACGCGTGGCGATATAACGCGTGAAAATTGTACGCGTGGCGATATCATGCGCGGAAATCCTTCGTGTGACGATATAATGCGTAGTAATTCAGCGCGTGGCAATATAACGCGTGTACTAATTAGATGGCGATATAATGCGTATTAATTCTATTTTCATTCAGTGTAGACCCACCCAGAAACGCGTATAATACCCGTGTCTCTTTAAATTGGAATAAAATACGTTACACAGCGATACTTTCCGGCCGAGCGAGCTCGTTAAATAGCATTTTAAGTAAAGCTTCTTCCTTAATCTTCTCAACAAAACGTTACAGGCTTCTGGGCACAATTTATCTCTCCCTATAGACTGATTGTTACCCGAGTTACTTTATCATATTATGGTTATTCAGGTCGTTAAGCGTGTTTTTACTTTCGTAATAAATCACATTCAGTCCCCGTTGTGCAGTTAGGTAAAATGACATCGAAAGTAATTGCCAGCGTGTGTGCATTTTCATTACCGTTCGTGTGCACCGTAATGTTTCATTAGTTATTTCTCGCGGTGTGTCTTTCTTGGTAAAAAAGGAAAATACGCTTCTTCGAATGCTAAGGAAGACAGATCACGTACCGGATGTAGCTTTATCTTCCTTCTTTCTCTTTCGCTCTTGGCTGCATTACCATTTATAAATTATTTGAACTTTGGCAAACACGGGAAGCACGAAGTATGAAATCATCGGTGGTAACCCATACTATCGTTACATATATTATATAAATGCCATATTATTTTTGATTAATTCATTTAAGGTAATAGTGGTGATTCGAAACGTCAAAAGATCGTCATTAGGTGTTTTAGTAATTCAGTAATATGCTCTGCCATAGTAGAAGCAATAGTGTTTGCCTAGCGTTCGTTAGGTCGAGGCAAAACGTTGCTTTCTCCTTGTTGACGTAGATCTGCAATTATGGCATTTATGATACAATAGAGAGATACGCGCGTTATATGCCCATTATGGAATTCATTAAGCGTCGGGTAAATTCGACGAAAATGGGTTGCGAGGATATGCAACCTTGTTAACGAGCAATCGATAAGACATTCAACACGCAAACCCTGTTCTTTGCTTCCATTTGGCTAAGCGATTCCTTTTTCTCTCGTTCATCATTCCTTTAATTATATAAGCTCTTTTGAGCATCTACTGATGTAGCGGATACAAGTACACGTACAACAGTTTAATTTGTGATATGTAATGTGTCAAATTTAGCCGAAACAAGTAGACGCATGATTAACATCACGCACATTGATTAATACATGCGATGATAAGAAAGAAATTTACTAATTAACGATTATACAGAGTAAAATAAATATTATATAACCACATAATTATTCATTCGTTATATTAATATTTACAGTACATATATAAAATAAAAATTGTAACTATTCATTAGTTGATTACTAACTTAATTTTTATTATTACCTACTAACTGTTAAAATAATGTATAGTTACTTTTCTCTTCAAAAATATTTTCAATTCAATTCTCTCAAAAACAAAGTTGCTTACGAACAAATTAATTTGTTTTTGCACATAAAATCATCCCCTTCCCGGCCATGCCATCAATACATCCTGTATATACTTCATTAAATCAAGTACCGTCAAGGTACTATCCACACTGTAACACAATTGCGACCGGAAGTTAATTGTCATTAAATTTTTTTTGCAACTGCAATGCACACGCTTGAGTAACATCGTACGTTAATTCAAGGAGGACCTTGGGAACGAATTGAAACCGCTTAAAGCATTGCAGCTCCTGTTACTAACGTTTATAGAAAATATTTTGCCGACCTAGGCTCGTTTTCTTTTGCTGACGCGAGACGACGCTTTCAAAATTTCAGTGAAGAATCTCGATTCATTTATTACTCTTATTAAAAAGGCATTGTTGTATACAGTAATGATAGGTTATTGAATGGAAACATTAACACTAGATTATTGTATTACATACATTAAATATAGATTATTGCAGAGACGGTAAAAGTAGATTGTTATATGCGGATATTAAAAGGAGATTATTGTCTAGAGACAGTAAGAGCAGATTATTATACATAGACATTAAAAACAGATTATTGTATACAGATAATAAAAACAGATTATTATATACAGACCATAAAAACAGATTACCGTATACAGACAGTAAAAACACATTATTGTATACACAGTAATTAAAAAATACAATATTTAAGGTGCACGAATGTTCTTAAAAATATATTTTATAAAACTTGTGTCAATAATTGTTCAAACTTGAACAACAAGTCTTCAGTGACGTTCCTATACGTCATTTGGAGCGGGTGTCAACACTATATTTACGGCACCCGGCAAAATGGCGGACATTTCCATGAAATACCAGAAGTTATTCATCACTGCGTATCCATACGCAGTGTTTTGACCTTTTAAGTTATTAGTGTTTTGACCTTTATCGAGATAAAAAACTAATTGTATAAATTAAAGCGCGTTCACACTGAACAGCCGTTTACCCTGTCGACGACGAGGAAGAATTAATTTCGATATAAACGCGTCATTAGTCCCATCCATTCGTTCTACGCGTCGTTATATCCCGATGTTTATTCGCGTTGGCAGTTTATTATCAATCGGAAGATGAATGGTGATCGAAGAATCCGTAATTCCAGCGCTAAACGAGCAGTTACGCGATAATTCGAAAGTGAGGGTTAATGATGCCGAGGAACGAAAAGAAAACGGTTCGGTGACTGAAAATAGAATCAAGACATCTGGAGGACTATCTCTTTCTTACCGTGTCTCTCTCTCTCTCGGGCATGTTTCCATGAAAAATGGCAGGAAGGGTAACCAGGAAAAAACGGACGTGGCGAAGAAACAAAAAGTCCGTGGAAATGAAAAGAAAGAAAGAAAATGCAGGCGAGGCAGGATGGAAACATGGCGTGAGAGGAGGAGGAGGCACCCTTTTTGTTCAACCATGTGTACAGAACCGCGCGCGGTTTTTACAAACACACGCAGGACGCGCACATGTGGTTCCTTTGCACAGATGGATTTTCTTAGGCTCCCATAGTAGCCCCTTTAAATGCGTTTCGAGCACTTGTTCCGTGAAGTGGAAATTTTAGACGGATAACATCGCCGTCGAACACGAGTATTTTTCAGCTACTGGAAGCTGTGGCTATTCTTACGTTCAAATATTTAATTATGCCTTTACGTGATCCTACACTTTTCGGTTCACGGAGTTTGTTTTCTAAATTCTTTCACTTATGCGTCATTACTTCTTTGTGTTACACGTAATTGGAGATATAGGGATTTTGGGGTATCGGGATCGGGAAATATACGTGTTTGGGGATATAGGGATTGGGGAGTACAGGGATTCGGGAATGTAGCAATTTGAGGAGGGATCTGAGGATGTAGGGGTCTAGGGATATACGGATTTTGGGATATAGGGATCTGGGGACATAGGAATTTGGGGACGTAGGGATTTCGAGATATAGGGACTCAGGGACATAGGAATTTGGGGTCTTAGGAATTTGGGGTCTTAGGAATTTGGGGACATAGGAATTTGGGGACGTAGGAATTTGGGGACATAGAGATCTAGAGAATATAGTAACTGGGATATGTGAAGTTCCTAAATTCCCAAAATTCTCACATTTCCAAATCTAAAATTCCGTAGATACCCAACCCTCATTTCCCAAAGTTAAACTCGCAAAATCGCAAATTTCCATTAACCAAATTTTCAGAATAAATATTCAACATCGAAAATTTGAGAGTCCGATAACTTTCGGATGTGATCAGTAGACAAAATCGCGCTCCGAACAGCGCATTCTAAAAACTGTGAAGGTCAGGCAGTTGAAAGTACGCCTCAAGTGCAGATAGTTAACCGCGCGTACGTGTATCTTGATCGGAATACAATAATCTGATCGCGGGTGCTCTAATAACGAGCCTCATCAACATACGTATCTCCGATCGTTTCGAAGATGAACTCGATTAGCGGGTACAATGGATCCAAATATCGTAACTCGTCTGAGGTGTGCGGTATAAAGTAACTCGAAATGGTGTGGGCAATTTTTCAAACGTACCGTAACGTCTCTCATTCTCATTAGCCAATAAAGTTGAGCGAAAGCGTTGACGGTGAGAACGAACGAGGAGAAGAATAAAAACCCGAAGGGAGCGTGAAAACAACGCTCGTGTATGTGTGTTGTGTATGCACGTGTGCATACGCGCGCGTACACGCTCGCACACGTGCATTTCGGTTTCTTTATGCACGCAGGAAAGTCTTGGTGCTCGTGCAGCGACTCCTGAATCATGCTGTTCAGCATTCGTTGCACCGTATTTCACGAGCAGTCCGCTACGACTTCTGCGCAACTTGGTATTTTCGTGTACCACGAACGCATATGGTGCGCCTCTTTGTTCCATCGGGATAACTCGTATGGTTTATGCGCGACATTCGACTCATCTCTTCTTTGCTTTTGTTCCTATACCACGTTTTCGTTCGCAGGTGTCTTTTAATCGCATTGTTCACGACTATGCACGGCTGTACGATCCTCGTTGTGGTACTTTTATTTCAGTTGCGGAATTATTTCGGCATTTTTATCAAATCATTTAGGAATTTATAGAGAGCGTGATATAGAGAGATAAGATATATTATCTCTAATTGATTATATTTGACAATTTTTAAGTTAAATTAAAAACGTTAAATTGCAGATATTTGAGGGATTGGCGATTTACGAATTAAAAAATTTAGAAATTCGGAGATTTGGGAACTGGGAATGTAGGAAATAGTGAATTTGGAAACTAGGGAATTGTGTAATTGAAGAATTTTGGAACTAGCGAATTTTGGAGTTGGGGATTTTGGAACTAGGGAATTTTGGAACAGTAGGGTTTGGAACTGGGGAATTTGGGTACTTGGGAATTTGGGAACTGGGGAATTTTGGAACTGGGGAATTTTGGAACCGGGGAATTTTGGAACTGGGGAATTTTGGAACTAGGGAATTTAGGAACTGGGGAATTTTGGAACTAGGGAATTTTGGAACTAGGGAATTTTGGAACTAGGGAATTTAGGAGCTGGGGAATTTTGGAACTGGGGGATTTTGGAACTGGGGGATTTTGGAACTGGGGAATTTAGGAGCTGGGGGTTTTGGAACTGGTGAATTTTGGAACTGCGGAATTTTTGAATTGGGGAATTTTGGAACTGGGGAATTTTGGAACTGGGGAATTTTGGAACTGGGGGATTTTGGAACTGGGGGATTTTGGAACTGGGGAATTTAGGAGCTGGGGGTTTTGGAACTGGTGAATTTTGGAACTGCGGAATTTTTGAATTTTGGAACTGGGGAATTTTGGAACTAGGGAATTTAGGAGCTGGGGGATTTTGGAAACCGGGGAATTTGGGAACCAGCGAATTTGGGAACTAGGGACTTTAAAAACCTGGAACTTAGATTTTTAAGAAATTGTACAGTGTAATAGCACATTAACAGTATAATGATATAGCAAAATAGTGGAATATAAAAATAGTAGAATAATGAAGTAGTAAAATCATGTAATATTAATACGTAAAATCATTGTTTCTGTTTTCGAATGTGTATAAACTCTAATTCATCTGCTAATCTAATTGCAAGGAGAATAGCAGTACCGCTTAT
Organism: Megachile lagopoda; assembly: GCA_036983795.1. Lineage (NCBI taxonomy): Eukaryota > Metazoa > Arthropoda > Insecta > Hymenoptera > Megachilidae > Megachile > Megachile lagopoda. The sequence goes on along the minus strand of CM072797.1, from coordinate 5,482,877 downwards.
ATCACATGAATTATTCTGTAACATCAGATGCAAAATAGCACACTATGATTTCTGTACAATATGAATGTACAATTATTTAGCGAATTGCATAAGTTTCCGGCACAACACGAGTCCATTACATAAAATTACATTTGATAGCGGGGAGAAAACGTAATACAATGGTATAGACAATTAGAACAGCATACATAATTTCCAGCAGAGAGGAAATAACGCTCGCTTCGCCGAGTCAGCTTTGTACGATATAGTCCTCGTATTTCCTATTAAATAAGCTTTTTTCCTCTTTTTCATTTAAACAAAGAAACGTGATTCAATGAATTACAGAATGTTCCTTCCGTATGTTGTTAGTATTTAGTTTTACTTCGTAGGTGTTCGCTTTTTACGTTCTCCATTTTTTAAATTTTTATTTTTTTAAACTATCCAATTTCTACGATTTCAAGTTTCTACATTTTCAAATTTCTAACTTGTCCAATTTGTACATTTTTAAATTTCTTAATTGTCGAATTTCTACATTTCCAAATTTCCAATTGGTTATGAACAAATGTCCATCATTAGACTACTACATTATAAAATTGCTAAAATTCTATTTGGAAAAGATTCGAATTTTCTATACAAGTTCTGAAAATTCTCAAATACATATAAACTTGTGAATTATTTTCTGTACGAATACATTTACTACTTTCCCATCCGTGCAAACATAAATGCAGGCACAGTAATAAAACAGCTGCACCTCAAACCATAAAATAACTACGGGAGATTCGAAGAAACTTTCTGGAGTACATATGTACTTACCTACCCATACTATTTAATAACTCCACTTTTTCTCGCTTCAATTATATCATCTTCGATAATTTACAGATATATATACAATCCTTTTTATTGCGAACATAAATTCTCAAATTTAGATACTTACAATTTCCATATCACAAATTAATTCCAGTCTCTTTTTTAAAGTTCGAACTCTCAATTAAAATTAAAATTAAGACGTGCATTGTATAGAAAGGTATACTGTAATGAACACCATTCACTTCCTCATGAATTTTACATTTATTCACATTTATGTGAAATACAATGCCTTTATATGGCAAAGATCATAAACAACTGACCTTTCATTCTTTCAAACTGCCTACTATCGGTTAATTATTGCAAAATTGACTTTAATGAGATGTAAATTATAAAACGAAATTGCAGACGTTGATGATGTATAAAAAAACTGTACTGGAGTTGAATGGCTCGCGGATTATCTAGTCGAAGTATCGTCTGATTTGGTTATCAATTGGGAAATACAGATGTTATATATGATAATGTTGCCAGATCGAAATTTATCTGCAGGCGTGGAAATTTTTTCAACTTCGTGGGAAGTTTCATACAAAGATCCATATAAAAACTTCCATGTTTTTATTTTATGTATAAATATTATTTATCTTCTTGTACCATCATTTTAGGAACATTCTGTATAAATATTTGAATGAAATTTCTTATTAAATTCTGTGCTAAAGAACTTCTCATTGGACAAACATTAATTTACATTTTAATTTTATTTGGTATATTTTGTAGCTTCTTGTTGCACCATTTTTTAAGCATCCTGTATATACACTTGAATACAGTTCCATGCAAAAATTCTGGTCCTATATAAACCTGAGTTCTCTTTCATCTTTTAATTTCATTTTATTTGTACATACATTTTGTGTGTTTCGGTAGCATCATTTTAGAAGCACCCTGTATAATACTTGAATAAAGTTGCACACAGAAATTCAGGTTCTGTATGAACAAATTTTCTTCAACATTTTGATTTCGTTGCACATGTGCTTTCATTTTGTACATGTTCTGTATGTTCACGTTTTGGTACCATTTTAGAAGCACCCTGTATAATACTTGAATAAAGTTGCACACAGAAATTCAGGTTCTGTATGAAAAAATTTTCTTCAACATTTTGATTTCGTTGCACATGTGCTTTCATTTTGTACATCTTCTATATGTTCACGTTCTGGTACCATTTTAGAAGCACCCTGTATAATACTTGAATAAAGTTGCACACAGAAATTCAGGTTCTGTATGAACAAATTTTCTTCAACATTTTGATTTTGTTGCACATGTGCTTTCATTTTGTACATGTTCTATATGTTCACGTTCTGGTACCATTTTAGAAGCACCCTGTATAATACTTGAATAAAGTTGCACACAGAAATTCAGGTTCTGTATGAACAAATTTTCTTCAACATTTTGATTTTGTTGCACATGTGCTTTCATTTTGTACATGTTCTGTATGTTCACGTTCTGGTACCATTTTAGAAGCACCCTGTATACTCTAGATATTTGATTCATTTAATTAATACGTTATTTTCGATATCCCTGTTCTGTTTCCGCTCCAACTAACGAACCAGCGTAACAACGCGTTGCAACAGACGAACTTTTTGCATTGTCCCGTTGATGAATTATAGTTAGCAGCCTGAATGGTACATTGATTGTGGGCTAACGTGTTTCCCGAGCGGTTTAAGCTCGACTCGCATGTAGCCATGTAAATCGTGTCTGTACGCAACGAACAAACGACTGAACCGTGACTTGCCCTCGATACACGATGAATAATGTGTACTACAATTTTCTCAACAATAAGAAAAATATCATTTTTCGCATTGCCTAAGGCGAGCCTTTTCCCCCTCCTTTTTTTTATTTCTTCGGTTACTCGTAAACATAGCAATCTTTGTAGCGTTTAACGTCCATGAGATTTCATCATTTTTTTCTTTTTTTTTACACGTAAATGAATAATAAACGACCAAGACAAGTATACATACTTGCTTGCAGCATGTTGCAGCGGGTTTTCTACGCGTTGTTGGTCTTGTGTCACTTCTGGTAAAATAAACGTAGCGTGGGATGTTTGAGCAGGAATAGATTTATTTTTGGTGACACTACGATTATTCGAATATTTTTACAATTTTTGTATTTATGTATTTTTGGAACTTTTGGAGTTTTCTAACAAATTCTCAAGATTGCAAATTGCTCAAAATGGCTAAAATTTTCAAGGTGCTCAAAATGGCTGAAATTTTCAAATTCCACAAACTGACTAAAATTTTCAAGTTGCACAAACTAACTCAAATTATCCAGTTGCACAAACTGACTCAAATTTTCAAGTTGCACAAACTGGCTCATATTTTCAAGTTGCTCAAACTGGCTCATATTTTCAAGTTGCTCAAAGTGACTCAGATCTTCAGATTGCTCAAACTGACATAATCTTTTAAATGTCTAAAACTTACTGAAATAGTGAAATTACTCAAACTTGCACAAATTTCCAAGTTGCTTAAACTTGCTCAAATTTTCAAACTGTACAAAGTGACTCAAATTTTCAAATTGCATAATCTATCTCAAATTTTGAAGTTGCTCAAACTGGCTCACATTTCCACATTGCTCAAAGTTGCTCAATTCTTCGATTTCCTCAAACATTCTCAAACTCTTAACTCACTTAAACTTGCTCAAATTTTTAAGCTGTCCAATGTTGCTCAAATTTTCAAATTGCTTAAAGTTGCTCGAATTTTCAAACTGCTCAAAGTTTCTCAAATTTTCAAACTGCTCGAAGTTGCTCAAATTTTCAAATTGTTTAAAGTTGCTGGAAGTGTCTAATTGTTCAAACTTGCTCAAATTTTCAAACTGCTCAAACTTGCTCATATTTTGAAATTGCACAAAAAGTCAAATTCGAAATGGAAAACATCGGGAAAAAGAAAATGGAAGGAAAAAGTTGAAACGTACAACGCGTAGAAGAAGAAACAACGTACCGTATTCAGTATTTGTTTTACGCATACAGACGAATACCATTGTTTGCTTTATCAGAATCAACCTCCTGTAACGTTTCACTGCTGGTAGAAAGTTAAACAGTTTTCACAACCTACGCGTTGCCCACTCACGGTTCCACGAACGTATTGTTTGAAACTTTTCCTTCTCGTTTCCCCTGCTTTTCCATACTAATCGAATCTGATCGTATATCAGGTTGTTCATGGGAACGTACCGAATACCGCATACGCACACACGCGAGCAAAAATAACGTCAGACGAATTTATCCGCCAAAGGATTACATTGCCGCGGATAACCTGCTTTCAATTTAATAATGAAATCACGGTAACGAGGTTCACAGTCAGCGATTAACGATCTACTCCTATTGTATTCCATTCTGTTAGAAATATTATTTCATCTCCGGCGGAAAATGAGAAATCCAGATGTTGCGGATGATTCGTACAATTAAGTAATTCAGTGTACACAGATTTCCTACGCGTTACGAAAACTTGATAACTTTTTGTTTTTCGTTTTCCGTAAATTATTGCAGATTTGGAGCTTTCGATGTTTCTAAATTTTCTAGTCTTCAATTTTCCAAATGATCAAATTTCTAAATTGGAAAATTGATAAATTAAAGATTCAGAAATTTGTCAATTTTCCGAGTTTAAAAATTGTGAGTGGTAAATTGGGATAATTGAAAGTTGAGAAAATTGATAATAACAGAAATTAAAAATGAGAAAAATTGAAAATTAGAAGCTGGGAAAATTCGAATCTGGGAAGAAATGAACAATTTCGAATTTATACTGAAACACCTTGTACATCAATACTTTCATTTCTTTGAGCAGTACGATCTTGCAAAATGTGTCGATGATATCGTATAGGATCAAAGCGTAGGTGTATGCGTTAACTAGATCAGCTGAGAAAATAAATTGTATAAAACACGGGACTGGTAGAGAATGAATAAACGCCGTGTCATGTTTCATATTTATTCAGTCATTAATGCTGGTTTCGCTGTTTTCCAATAAGAACCTTGGATTCTCGAATGCCATATTCTGTTATTTGCATATAAAACTTGCTCTGCCATTCTGCTTCTCTCTGTTAATTACATTACTTGTCCCTAAATTGCATTTATCTCTACTGTATATTTATATATTTTATGTATATTTTACTATATAATCATTTTTAAAATGCATTTGACATTGCACGTTTTTAATCACTTAATTACCATGTGACAGTGTATGTTCTTGTTGTGCACTTATGTTTACATGTATAACATGTGTGTACATTCAATACGTGTCGCATATGTGTACGTACAATACACATCACTTATGTTTACGTACAATACATATAACACATGTGTACATACAATACGTATGACACATGTGTGCGTACAGTACATATGACACATTTGTGCACACAGTGCATATGACGTATGTGCACATACAGTACCTGTGACACATTTGTGTATACAGTGCATATGACGCATGTGTACATACAGCTCATGTGACACATGTGTGCATACAGTACATATGACACAATTATACACATACATGTTATGTGAGCATGTATGTAAACATACGATACACGCACTGTACGTGTATGTATACGTACAACACATACATGTTATGCATATGTATATGCACATGTGTATATACAACACATGGAACTAACATAATTATGTGCATATTATATGAACATTTATGCATACAACCATATGACATACTAAATGATGTACATATCACACGTATATGAATATCTATGTATGTATACTCTATACTTGAATACCTATCAGAATGTAAGTAGGCGTATAAATAAATAAATTTGTGGGGATATCGTGCGGATGAAACCAAAATGGCGAGAAGTGGGCACGGTAAAAAGTGTCATTGGACACGGTTCCAGGAAGCAAAGAAAGAGTAGCAGGTAAACGAGCAAGTGCAGTGAATCGAATCTGAAAGTTGGAGCTCCGGTTTTTGCAGGTCGTGTCGCCATCTTTGCCATTCGCTATCAAGACACTGAATCATACGTTGCACTTAGTCATCGCGTTTTACAATCACTCTCGTCCCGTGCACACGCACGCACGGTGGTCACGTCAACAAAGGGAAAAACCAGCGCCAAGTCTCGAAAGGGGTGACACGCTCTTCTGCGCCGGAAAGCGAAACGTTCGTTTGCCTTTCCTTGTGCCTGCTTCTTTTGTCCGTTCGACCGAGTCTTAAGGTGCCTCCACGCGAAACGTCGTATACTTCGCTCGAAATTAAGAGTGAACGAGAAGGATAAATAAACGAAAGGTAAAACGGAAAGTGTACACGTTAATTCTTCGCCGCGATAAAAATTATTATATCTTTCAAGAAACTGGTAGAAATTTTTTTATTTTAATTAAGGAACTTGTGAACCGTTTGCAACGGTTTCGTAGTTTTGCTGTTAACGGAGTTTATTTGGTAAATTCTATACATTCATTAAAATTTTGAAGTATAATTACAAGTAATAAGAAAGTTTGTACGGATAAAATGACACTCAATTTGTTTAAAAGAGCGTAACTGCTGTTATATTTTTTGTATCGTGTTCACGTGATATCGTGTCACGATATGATGGCATGTCAGTACATGAGCAATTGGAGGAGATCAGGCATTATGTGTGTTAAGTCTTGTCGTAGAGGTCAATTTATCGTTATGAAAAGTAGCATACTGCAAATTCAAACAATAAGGTTAACAAGAGATCACGTGCTATTTATTTTTGCTCAAATGACTTAACTCAAATCTTGGGATTTGTTTCTTGCGTGAGCAGATATCGATTTATTGCACCTGAAGTTTTTGTGAGAAACTCGTTAGCCTTTTAACTTTTCCAAATTCATGAGTTAGGTGCTAAAATTTAATAGTGTTGCATCTTTCCAATTTTCACATTTCCCAATTTCTATATATTCAAATTTCCTCACTTCGCAATTTTCACATTTGTTAATTTCCATTTTTTCCAACTTCCACATTCCCCAATTGCTATATTTCCCAATTCTCACATTTCCCAATTTCTACATACCCCAATTTTCACATATCCCAATTTCCACATATCCAAATTTCCACATATCCCAATTTCTACATACCCCAATTTCTACATACCCCAATTTCCACATACCCCAATTTCCACATACCCCAATTTCCACATATCCCACTTTCTACATACCCCAATTTCTACATACCCCAATTTCTACATACCCCAATTTCTACATACCCCAATTTCTACATCCCCCAATTTCTACATCCCCCAATTTCCATATCCCCCAATTTTTACATCCCCCAATTTCCATATCCCCCAATTTCTACACGAGTCAGATTCACTATAATCCGTTTCAAGTCTAAAGAAGGTGAAATATAAGAAATTGATAAAGGTACCGCATGTGTATGATAACTAAAGGGTTAATTCGTTCGTAGTAAGGAGAAGGCAGCTGACAATGAAGCGACGTCGGCAAGTATCGTTTGAATCGTTTCCATGCTGGACAACCGGGTAATTAGGATAGTTAAGAGTCTGAGCTATGCCTCGGTTACATAAGAATCAGTGCGTGAAGCGCCAATTTCCATTCAACTGGCGCCGAGTTGCTTCTTCGCTCTTGACTTCGTATACCAACCAGCTGTTTTTCCTCTCCTGCCTCACTTTCACCTTTGACCTTCGGGATCCTTCAACGTGTCCAACGAATCGGAGCCATAATCGAACCTTTCGGTTCGCTGAATCGAGAACGAGATTCTTATCGAGTCTTTGTGTTTGTGCGATTCACTCGTTTGAATTTATCCCTCTATTCATATGTGCTGCAATGTCTTGCTCTGCTCAGAAAATACTTCGTTGCTATCCTCTTTCAATTGTTAAGTTATTAAGTTTTCAAGTTTCAATATTTTTGAATTTTCAAGGTTCTAAGCTTTCAAATTTTTGAATTTGCAAGTTTTTAAATTTTTTAATTCTTAAATTTCAGTTTTGTGTAAGTGGAAATTTTCAAATTCCAAAATTGTCGAACTACTATACATATTTCTAAGTTTTGAAACTTTTAAGTTTGTTAACTTTGAAATTTTCAATAAAGTTGTCGAATTTCTCAATTTTCAAGGTTTCAAGTTTGAGAACTTCGAAATTTTTAAGTCTATCGAAAGAAATAGGACATTGTTAATATCAACACTCACATCCATACTGGTAAATATTAATCTCGATACATGTTTACAATCTATCGAAGTATCCGCACAATATTATCCCGTTCTTTTCTGACGCAATACAATTTTCTAATGTCATGCGATGGCAGAATATCTGATTAGGTAGATAAAAGGGTGTTACGTAATTTATAAGCTACATTATACATACATACTAATGATACCACATATTGTATAATATTTTCCTTTTATCGGCTTGCACGACATGTTTTACGCGTTACTTTATGCCGTATCTCTGCTCTAGTGTTTCAACTTTTCTTGCGTAGAAACTTCACTGCTAGAATACAAACTGGGTCATGTTAGATTTGATAATACAACTCGTATTTTACATTTGAGTATGAAAATACGAAGTAGTTCAGTATATTCTGCAAAATTTTTCCAACATAACGAATATTTCAAATTGTAATTAAGTCAGAAATTATCAAATTTGTCCTCTTTATATATTATTTGACATGGTTTGGACTGTACCGATGTTAACTTACGAGTTGGCGGTATGAAGAGGTTGACCCAAGTGTTTAGAAGAATTTCTACATTCCCCAATTCCAGCATTCCCCAATTCCAACATACCCCAATTCCAGCATTCGCTAATCCCAGTATTCCCCAATTCCAGCATTCCCCAATTCCTGCATTCTCCAGTTCCAGCATTCCCCAATTCCAGCATTCCCCAATTCCAGAATTCCCCAATTCCAGCATTCCCCAGTTCCAGCATTCCCCAATTCCAGCATTCCCCAATTCCAACATTCCCCAATTCCTACATTCCCCAATTCCACATTTCCCAATTCCCACTTTCCCCAATTCCCACATTCCCCAATTCCAACATTCCCCAATTTCTACATTCCCCAATTTCTACATTCCCCAATTCCTACATTCCCCAATTCCAACATTCCCCAATTCCCATATTCCAAAATTCTCACATACCCAAATCGCTACAACTCCAAATCGCTATTATCCCAAATTCCTACAATCCCGAATACCTACATTTCCAAATCCCTACATTCCCAAATCCCTCCATTCCCAAATTCTCACATACCCAAATCGCTACAGCCCCAAATCGCTATATTCCCAAATCCCTACATCTCCAAATCGGTACATCCCAAGTACGGCACAATTGGTCAGAATAGAAAAATAGCCTCACACGTATTTTCGGCGGTATATTGACTCTCGCGGTCGCACAATTGGCGAAAAACGACAGAAAACGTCTCTCAAGTGAGATACTTGCGCGAAAGCAGTTGTCATTATTCTTATTTGCCTGTAACTGGAAGTGTTCACGGTGGGGAGCTTCTACTTTGGATCACGCGCCAACTTGTGGGTTGACATCTGTACATAATTACCAAAGATGGACCACTGCGGAGTCATGATGACTTTTAATGAACTAGTTATCTTATCCAGTTTGAGCGTAGTGAACTTTCGTCGCGCATTCACACAAGATATATTTTTACGTAGATAAAAGCAACGGTGCATGCGAGTCAGCGAGAGTACAGGGATCATTGATGACCGTTACATTTTTTCAATAAACACATGTCAGCTATCGTTACGTATAAATGAACTTTTTTCCCTACGTGGAAACAGATAATTGGACTTCGTTGAATAGCATTGCATAACGATTGTGATACATTGCGGTTAACGAATAATATTTGCAGAACGAAATTTTTAATGAAACTTTATTTAATGCGGATTGTTCTGTATCGAGTTGCATAGTAATTTTTTTTAGAAATTCATTCTGATAGTAATAAGATGGAAAATAATGTGTTTCTTGGAATGGATTCAGTTCCCTGGTTTGCATAATCGTATGCATAAATTATAACTCGTAATATGAAGCATATGTGACTCAAGCAATAATGTACTCGAGGTGAAAAAAATGGTGACTTAGGAATTGCAAAGAGGGTTTTTCATATTTGTCATATTTTGCCGTATTAATCATAATTACAGCAGTTATAATAAGTACATTAATTGAACGTGTCAAAGTACGTAAAATATGTAAAATGTATCTAAAGATTAAAATATAAATTTTTATTTTAAATGTTCAAAAATTAGAATCCATAGACATCTAAATTAATTTGACAAAGGTGCAAAACATAACAGTCAGAGTGATAATATACAATTTTAAATCCCAAATCATAAATTCTGAAAAATGATATATAATTTTAAATACCAAATGATAAATTCTTAATGATAAGATATAATTTGAAATCTTACCTGATGAATTTCAAACGATAACACAGCTTTAAATTTTAAATGATAAAATTGTAATGATAATATATAAGTTCAAAATTCTAAATGACGACATTTAAATGATAATACATCGTTTCAAATCACAAATGATTAAGTCTAAATGATATTTTGTTGCAAATCTCAAATCCATTTGACAACACCTCATAATCCCAGATAAAGAATTCTAAATAGCAATATATAGCTTCAGATCCCAGATGATTCAAACTTCTGTGGTCCTACACCTCAAATGATCAAATCCAAATACAAGTTGAAACTAACTAACGAATTGCAAAGGACAATACAATCCGAATCCCAGATGTCTAAACCCAAACTTGAAAATTGTAAATAAAGAATGGCAAATAATAAAATGCTACAAGTCCTCCTCTTCTGAAGGCCACATATCAATCTCTGGTACCATTTTTGAGACAATACCGTGAACATTTCTCACATAACATTTCGACGTAAAAGCCTTGGATTGCTCACGGTGTGGAGGTATCCTGTTTGACTCATTTCTCGGATAGCCAAAACTGTCGTTTCATCGTGTACGTGTTCACGAACGAGATAGTATAGCGCTTCCTAATCGGGACTTTCGCTGAATACATTCTCTCGTGGTTAAGCATGTTTCCTGTGAACGTTATTCCACCGAATCACGTTACGGTCGCCAAGAGTTATAACTAGACTGAAACTTTCTCTGTAGCGAACCTTTTCACCCTGAGCTCGGCTACCGTGAAATTTTGGGAAGGTGGCATAGATCCGTTAATTGCTATTTAGTCGTCTGAGAGCGTTAGCTCTCACATTTTGTACAATTTTAGCATTTGAGGTATTTCAAAAAGGATTCATTCTGAAGAAATTTATAAGTTTTGTTATACTGGTAGTATGATCCACATGTAGTGTAAGTAGCGATTTCAATGCTTGTCTTCTATTTATAGAAACACTGTATAGTCATAGCAAGATATAAATATATTACTGTATAGTCACAGCAAGATAAGATATGGTTATAGTCTTAGCCAGATAATTATGTAGTACGGTATAGTCTCAGCAAAATAGTACTGTATAGTCATAAGATAAGATATGGTACTGTATAGTCAAGATAACAAAATACTACTGTGTAACCTCAGAAAGGTACTATATACTACGTGCACAGTCTCAACAAGATAACGACATAGCACTCTATGTATAGTCTTAGCAAGTTAACGACATAGTACTCAGTACAGACAATGTATACAGACATAGTATAGTCTCAGCATGATACGACCTACAAGTGTATAGTCACAGCAAGACAATAGTATACAGACATGGTATAGTCTCAACATGATACAACATACAAGTGTATAGTCACAGGAAGGAAATAGTATACAGACATGGTATCGTCTCAGCATGATACGACATACAAATGTATAGCCACAGGAAGGTAATAGTATACAGACATGGTATAGTCTCAGCATGGTACGACATACAAGTGTATAGTCTCAACATGATACAACATACAAGTGTATAGTCACAGGACGGAAATAGTATACAGACATGGTATAGTCTCAGCATGGTACGACATACAAGTGTATAGTCACATCAAGATAATAATATACAGACATGGTATAGTCTCAACATAATACGACATACAAGTGTATAGTCACAGGACGGAAATAGTATATAGACATGGTATAGTCTCAACATGAGACATACAAGTGTATAGTCACAGCAAGATAATAGTATACAGACATGGTATAGTCTCAGTGTGAGACATACAAGTGTATAGTCACAGCAAGATAACAGTACACTACTGCACAATACAATTTAATCAAAATATGACAGACTACTATATAACCTAACATACAAAACAGACATAATACCACTGTATAATTTAACAAAAGATACGATACGTATAGTCATTGCAAGCACCGTTCATGTAGGAGTGTGATAAACAGCCATTGCACGTTGATGACTGCCGGATAACGAACACGCTCGTGACCATGTGCGTGTGTGTATGTCTCTTTGCATTAATACCAAGAGTCAGCAGATTAATTACACGAACGAGAGAGTGTACGTATGCGAAGTTGATTCCCTCGCAGACGCGTACACGTGTGGCAAATACACGTGTTCGTGGAAATTTCCAGTCTCGTGTGAAACAAGAGGCAATCTGTGGAAATAAGGATAATCGAGGTTTTGATCGACGTTATTTGATCGATGTATAATCGCTAGGTAGTTTTCGGGGAGATCGAAGCGGATACTCGTGTAAATACGTCGTTTCTAATTTACATAGATGGGATCGTGATGTGGGAACTTCAACTTTCGACCGAATTTGTGGACGAGTAAAAATTTAGATGATGAAGGTTGAAGTTTTTAGTAGTAAATTAACAGGTTACTTCATTTTTGGATTTACAAATTTACAAATTTTTAAACCTTCAAGTTCTTGCACCTTCAAGTTCTCGGACCTTCAAGTTCTCGGACCTTCAAGTTCGCAAATTTCCAAACTTTTAAATTTGCAAATTCTGCAATTCCCAAGTTCTCAAACCCTCAAATTCTGAAAGTTCCAACATCTCAAACTCCCAAATTCTCAACCCTCCCAAATTCTCAACCCTCCCAAATTCTCAACCCTCCCAAATTCTCAAACTTCCAAACTCTGAAATCCCCAAATTCTCACACTCCCAAATTCTCAAACCCCAAATTCTCACACTCCCAAATTCTCAAACCCCTTAAATTCTCAAACCCCCCAAATTCTCAAACCCCCCAAATTCTCAAACACCCAAATTCTCAAACCCCCAAATTCTCAAACCCCTAAATTCGTACACCCCCAAATTCTCAAACCCCCAAATTCTAAAATTTCCAAATTCCAAAGTAGACAAATCTTCAAACTTTGCATCATCAACATTCCTAAAATTTCCATAATTTCCAGCCTCGCCAATTCTTAAGATTTTCTAACCCCACTTTCCCAAATTTCCCAAGTGACCCCTTAGTTCGATCTAATACTACACTGAACCAAATATACATTACAAATACTATGTTGGATTTCAAACCCTGATAGCCACGAACTGTACTCATAAAGAACCTCATTTTGTTTATAAAAGGTGTGTTTATCGACGCTCTTATCAGGAAATATCGATAAAAGTGTTATCACAATTATTCATAGTTTTTACAAGCAAGTTCTAAAATATTTTACTAAACGCATTATATTTTCTTCATAAATTCTATACTTAAATAATAATAAAATGTATTTATTTGTACTGTTCAATTATGAAAAACAGTTAATTTAATTTCATCTGAAAGCAATAAAACCATAAAACAAAGAGAGGATTTAACGGAATAAAAGAGGCAAGGTTTTTCCTAGAAACTCAATTTGGAAAATGGAAGGTTTTACGATTTTAGAAAGGTTAGTTGTCCCGGAGGACTATAATATAGGATTTTTTGACCTGTTCAAGGTCCCGGTTCGATTGTTTCAAAAGGTTTTGAGATCTTCGGTTTGATCTACCCGAGCTCTCAGGTAATTTCTCGTTCCACGAATTTTTGCCTTTCCATTCGACGAAATGCGTAGAGAACTGCTTTTGGTCTCTGTTCGCATGCAGGATAATTTTAGACTCACCATCATCGATTTCAATCTCTGTCGATTCGAAAGCAATTAATCGAGTCGACGATGGTGTTATGCGGAGCCCCGGGGCGAGCAATTATGTGTACTTTTATAACGAAGGATGGAATGATATTAATTTTGATCGATTGGAATTATTAGCAAACTTGCACTTTATGTTATGTTGGTTACAGAATTCATTTTTTGAAAAAAAAAAATTGTATGGAATGTATATAAATTGTATATAATATATTATATATATTGCAGTAAATCTGAGTATATTTATTTATAATACATAATGTGTACCTGTATATAATCTCTATTATTTATAACATTATTTTATACAACAATGATACTAACTTATGAAAATTTCTGAAATAATTCATAAAATGTCTTCAAACAAAATAACTGAAAAAAATTAAGTCCACATAATAAATTTCTCTCTTGTATAATAGTAAAATATTATAGTATAAAATACAAGTTTTTCTTTTATTACAAAAACGTTTGAAAAATTAAAAAATTGTAAATTGCTTTGATGGATGAAACGGAAGGGAATTCCTGTGCTACAATGTTCAATTAGGACTCCGTTTGAATAAAGCAATTGTACATGTTTCCTGTATCTCTGATTAGAGTCTAATAGAAATAAATCATCGTTATCGGTCAAGGGTTTGCATGCATCCGATTGCATAAGAGTGCTAACACTATAATATCCGTGAAGACTCGAGTCCTCGGGTAAATGATGTATTATTCCTGTACACTCGGTGCAATCTAAGCTTCTTTCAATTTCAGGTCTTCCCATTTTAAAAGTTGGAAATTTGGGAATTTGGGACACTTGGAAATTTGGGGGTTTGGGAGTTTGAACATTTAGAAATTTGGGGATTTGAGAATTTGGGAATTTGGGAATTGGGGTCTGAGAATTGGGGTTTTGAGAATTGGGGTTTTGAGAATTTGGGGATCTGAGAAATTGGGGATCTGAGAATTTGGGGATCTGAGAATTTGGGATTTGAGAATTTGGGATGTGAGAAATTGGGATCTGAGAATTTGGGATTTGAGAATTGGGGATCTGAGAATTTGGGATGTGAGAATTGGGGATCTGAGAATTGGGGATCTGAGAATTTGGGATGTGAGAAATTGGGGATCTGAGAATTGGGGATCTGAGAATTTGGGATTTGAGAAATTGGGGATCTGAGAATTTGGGATTTGAGAATTTGGGATTTGAGAATTGGGGATCTGAGAATTTGGGATGTGAGAAATTGGGGATCCGAGAATTTGGGATGTGAGTAATTGGGGATTTGAGTAATTGGGGATCTGAGAATTGGGGATCTGAGAATTTGGGATGTGAGAAATTGGGGATCTGAGAATTGGGGATCTGAGAATTTGGGATGTGAGAAATTGGGGATCTGAGAATTGGGGATCTGAGAATTTGGGATTTGAGAAATTGGGGATCTGAGAATTTGGGATTTGAGAATTGGGGATCTGAGAATTTGGGATGTGAGAAATTGGGGATCCGAGAATTTGGGATGTGAGTAATTGGGGATCTGAGTAATTGGGGATCTGAGAATTGGGGATCTGAGAATTGGGGATCTGAGAATTTGGGATTTGAGAATTGGGGATCTGAGAATTTGGGATTTGAGAATTGGGGATCTGAGAATTTGGGATTTGAGAAATTTGGGATCTGAGAATTTGGGTATCTGAGAAATTGGGAATGTGAGAATTTGGGAATTTTAGAATTTTAAAATGTAAAACTCTAAATTTTAGAATTCCGAAATTAGTACCTCTGAAAACTTGAATGATAATTTGTAAATTTACTACCTCAAAACATCAGAAATGTATATGCAAGCTTGAAGATTATAAAATATAAAGATGTCCAACCTTAAATCCACCTGTTCTTAGCCAAAGGAAGTTTACGTTGCACTCGACTGTACATTCACTGGAATTACCTACGACGATCAACTATAATTTGCAATCGGCTTCGGCTTGTCCCGAAGAATGGTGACACATACGCAGACCTCGAATCTTCGAATATTCACTAGATATATTCTCCGTTTCGTTGAACACCAAACTACGAGAATTATCTTCCCGTTGCTTATTATTTATTCCAATAATACTCATTTCCAAGTACATGTCTGATTCTTCGGAATATCATTTGCCTGATGATTCAGCCTTTACATTACTCGTTACTAATGCATTAGGCTGTAGATTATGTATGCACTTTTTTACTATGTAATTTCTGATAAATAATAATGTACGAAATGGTTTTTTGTTATTAGAATAATTATGTGATTGTTTATTACTAATTTTCAAGTCTTTTTGCTTGACCTCGGGCAATAAAGTATAAATAGATGGAAATTATTCTACATTCTTTTCTATTATTTGATAAGTTATTGTCGTGCCAAGTTGCAATAACGTTCGCTGCTGCTCACGCGTCAGGCGCGTTACCCGCACTCGGAATACAATCAGTCTCACATTATGGTGACATCAGGCATAACGTGTTAAAAACACTTAAATATATTTGGACAAGTGTATATAAAACTCAGCTTTATATACGTGTAACTATTGAACCAAAGAATTTCTAAACTTAAAACTGATATTTTTAGATTCTATTAGTCAAATACCATAAAATATTAAGGAACAAATGTTTTCAGTATCGCAGACAGTAATTGTCCCAAGGGGATACCGGTAATTTTTAGCTAAATTCGTCGAATGTATGATTAATAACGCTTCTACTATGTGACACGGTGATAGTATCTATATAGCGTCGTTCTTTTCTGTTTCAGAACGCAGCCTCCGCGAAAGCGAAGGAGCCCAGCTCGACGTCATCGACGAACAGCTCGGGGAGCAGTTCGAGCGGGAACAATGGCGGGCACGCGCCCCTACGTCGCAGCTACACGTCCCTGGTGACCAGTCTGATCGAGCAGCATCGTAAACTAGACCGCAGCGCGAGCGAGCCAACGTCTCGCTACAAAACCGAGCTGTGCAGGCCATTCGAGGAAAGCGGTACCTGCAAATATGGCGATAAGTGTCAGTTCGCTCACGGCTACAGCGAGCTACGCAATCTCGCCCGTCATCCGAAATACAAGACCGAGTTGTGCCGCACCTTCCACACGATCGGATTCTGTCCGTACGGTCCTCGTTGCCACTTCATCCACAATTTCGAGGAGGCAAGGATCCACAATCAGAAAGTTAGCGCTCAGCTGGGCTCCACGCAGCCGAACATTATGGGTCTGAACCCGTTGTTGAGCGCCGCGGCAGCAGCGGCCGCAGCCGCAGCCGCAGGCGGAAACGCGTGCAACGGCTCCACCGTGAACAATTCCACGGCGAACAGCGTCACTCTGCTCGAGCAGATCGCGGCATTTCCGCAAGTAGCGGCAGCAGCAGCCGCAGCCACACCGAACCTGATGAGAACGAACTCGTTGAGTCTGTGCAGCAGCAGCAACGCGTACAATCCGCCGCCATTGCTACGAACGAACTCTCTGAGCCTGACCACGAGCCAACACCATCACCACCACCATCACCACCATCATCATCACCAGACTGGTTCCACGACCGTCAGCTCGGTGATCGGCGCGACCAGACCGAAGCCGTTGAATCTCAGCCCGACCTTCTCTCTCGGCAGCACCGGAGACTCCATCTCGCCGTCCTCGAGCCTCAGTCAATCGCCGACCAACTCGATGGCCAGCTTCTTCAGCGACGATTGCAGCCAACAACCGTCCGTGACTAGTCTACCTACAACGCCGTTCAGCTTCGGCCAGGATTTCGGCCTCCTCGCGACGAGGCAGAGCCCGAGCCCACGGACAAACAACGTGTGCAGCCCATTAGGCTCCGACGAACTCGCCCCGAGGACACCGTCCCCTTTGTCGCCGAATGCCGAGTCCAGATTGCCTGTCTTCAACAGGATCAGCAGCACCCTCTGCGACTTCGACAACCTGAAGATCTAAGCTCGCGTGCCTACTGTGCTCCTTCGACGTTTTTGGTATCGTATCGGTTCTCTTCGGGTCAGACACAAAGACTCTCGAAGGACACGCAGGCTGAACAGACGTCGCAATCCCCCCCCCCAACCCTTTGGGATTTTTTTTATCTTCCGAAAAGACAAGAGAACGTTAGGGAGAGGTGGACGGACTCTCCCACCGACTTGAAGAAAAAGGTTTCTTTTCTTTTTAAACACTTGAGCTGCATTTCTCCGCGCGGGACGGATTCTTTCCTCTTCCGTCGTACTCGGCTTCTTATTTAAGCATTTCTTTTCTGTTCGTAGTGCACTTTAGACAGAGACACAGACACACACCTTACTTTCGTTCTTTAAACGATCGTCTCTTCCATCTTTCTTTTTTTATTATAATCGTCATGATTATATATTATATTATTATATTATATATTATTATTAGATTATTATATTATATTATTGCTATAATTAATATTATTATTGACATTATCAGTAATATCATTATCGGATATCGAATATCGTCGTTACTCTTAAAACCGCATCGAGTGTCGTCAGTCGGTCTCGGACTTTCGACTACCCTTTTCTTCTTTCTTTTTCTTCACTCTAGATTTACGCTCGTTTAACGGTAAGGTCGAGATCGTATCATCCCGGATGTCCCGACCTGCTCGCGAGAGTCCCCGGATGGAGAAGGAGAGCAAAACGAAAACGAGGGAGCAAGTATAATTGTAAAAGCGATCCTGAAGAACAAAGAGCCAGCGTGTGCTGGAAGTCGTCGGATCGAGAAGGGGACGAGTCCAAGTCTCTTCCGAATTGTAACTTTCCTCGAGCGAGTTGTTCTTTGATCTCTCTTGGACTCGGACCGGATCCTCCTCTTCGTCTTGCGTCTTCAGCCTCCGCTGCCTCTCGTTCGTTCTCCTACGCCATCGGCGGCTCGCGAAGACGAGACGTTGTTTTATCCGGGGCAGGTGAAACGTTGCAATATTCTAAAACATTTGTACGTTACGTACGTTACGTTTCTTCTTCGGCAAAGAAGGGAGGGGAAAGTTGTCTTGAGAGTGAAAGGGAGGCGAGAGCAACACGTGTGCGCGCGCGTTGAAGAAAGAGACGGGCACAGATGGACATAAATAGCAGTTCGATAGAGCGAGAGGTCTAATATAGAGGGAGACACGCGCAGTGTCAGTTGGAGCGAGAGGTCGAACATAGAGGGAGACACGCGTTAAAAGGGTGGATATAGAGAGGTAAGTGTCCGTTAGAGGGTGGATATAGAGAGGTAAGTGTCCGTTAGAGGGTGGATATAGAGGATATCGAGAGACGCGCATAGTGTCTGTTAAAGCAAGAGGGTGGATATCGAAAGTGGTTAAAGATAGGATAGCAAACACGCTAGTGTCAGAGCGAGAGGTGAATGTAGAGGGACACACGCGTGGTGACGAAGCGCGCGAAACGGATCAACAATCAAAGATCATGCTATGCAAATTACGTTGCTTAAGAACTCCGATTGTCTTCCAATGTTAGTAAGCGTATGTGTCTGCGTGAGTGCGTCGAGATGAGAAAAAGAGAGAGCCACCGGTGAGAGCAGCCGGTGTGGCAATGAGCAAAAGGGAGATAATGAGAGAAAGTGGTGCGTTTGACAATGTGTGTGTATGCGTGTACGTCTGTGCGTGTGTGTTGTATCGCGCATGGGAAACGTGCCTCCGAGTAAATGAAAGTGTGCGTGCTCGTTTAAGCGTTAGGTTACTCGATGTTAGATATTTTACGGGCGAGGAATCGTCATGGGGTTTTTTTTTTAAACAATGATACACGCGTTTCGAACACACTGTTTCGCGAACACTGAGTTTCCTCGATTTTTGAGAAAGGTACAGGGTGTCTCGAGACGAGCGAGGCCTGATATTAGGGAATTGCTGATTGGACAGAAACTTGTTGCAACTCGCCATCATTTTTTATATTTCATAAATTCATTTCGACAGATCCTTTTACTTTTTTCTGTATCAAAAGCTTTTTATGGTAACATACTTTTTATGAAAATTTAATTACAAGATCTTAAGATGGCAAACAAGGTGTTCATGAAGAAAAATACTATGAAAAGAGATTAATTTATGGGCTAATAGTACATCAATGTTACACAAAATTTAGAAAATATCCTTAGATTTTGTTATGTTGTCCTGGTGAAAGTCGTTTTAATCTCTTAACAAGGAATGACAGTTATTTCAGAACATACTTTTACTAAAAAGTTGTACGTAAAGAATAGCAAGAGTCTGTTTATATTTTTCTGGCAATTATCGAAAGACGCCTGTTCGCGAGACACCCTGTGTACACAAAGAAATCTTTAGAGCGATGTTTATCGGCGGATGACGTAGCTTTTTAGGAAATCTTGGTTTTTCGACATATTTTTTATGACTTTCCTTTCTTTTATCCCTCGATTGACCTAAATAAAAGAAAGGAATCGGCAGACAGAGAGGACATGTTGTTTTTATTACATAGTTTTGAAATCGAGTAGGTTTAAGATCGTCACACGAGTAAAGCCGATATTTCCCACGTGAACTTCTACCAAAAAGAAATCTTGATAAGTCGATCATCTGCGGTTTAAAACGGAGACCGGAATAATTTTACATTAAAGGATAACACTGTATAATGTGGCCTCCTCGCGATG
This sequence comes from Megachile lagopoda, assembly GCA_036983795.1. Classification (NCBI taxonomy): domain Eukaryota; kingdom Metazoa; phylum Arthropoda; class Insecta; order Hymenoptera; family Megachilidae; genus Megachile; species Megachile lagopoda. Next base: position 5,462,583 of record CM072797.1, on the reverse strand, counting down.
CCTTAAAAGCGTGCCTCGATTTATATGGCGTGAATGACGAATAACGGAGTGGTTGGCGAAACGAGAGACTGGGAGAAAAGAGAAAGTGAGCATGAAAGGAATATCATCTATTTCGTGGTAAATATATATTATATATAAATATATATATATATATATATATATATATATATACATTGTTCTTTCCCATAAAAAAATGTGATATGTAACTATTGCAATAGAAATATTAACTATTATTAAAAGAAAAAAATATTCTATTATAGAGAGCGAGTGAGGGAGAGAAAGAGAATCATATCGAGCGAAAGTAAGAGTGAACAAGAATAAATGAGGCGGCGCGGTAAAATGAAAATACGCAAGTGCTTCCGTCTCGTCGACACAAATTATTTTTTCTATTTAACGACGCTCGTGATACGCGACGTTTCGCGAAAACGCGCCAAATATTTGGCGCACAAAAAAAAAATCGATTTTTCGAAAATTTGTATACTTCCACCGCGCGCCGCCTCTGCGTGAAGATATTTTTTTTTTTTTTTTGAAGAGAGAAAAAAGCAAAACAGAAAAAAGAAAGTGCCTAAATGACGTGTTTTCGAAAATCGAATACATTTTGTATATATGCACACCACACACTTCTTATGCTAAACAAAAATGTTTTCGTTTAATTTATACTTGAAAGCAAATGTTATTATAGATTTAGTTTATTAATATTAATATTATTATTATTATTATTATTATTATATTATTAATATAATTATTTTTATTATCAATTATTATTATTATTATTATTATTATTATTATTATTATTATTATAATTATTATTATATTCTCAACACTACACGCCTCCATTGCGAACGGAAGTAGATCCTCCGCTACTTCGACGAACAGCACGGCACATTCATTTAATATTATCTTCATTATTATTTATCTGGCTAATCGTTTCTTTTTTTCTTTTTGTTTCTTTTTTTTTTTAGTTGGTTTCCTCTTTCCGCTCGTAACGATGCAATCAATTGTCAGTGTCCATGTTACTTCGACGATTATCGTTCAAAACTCCGAGCTAAAGTCAATTAATCCTGTGTCTTATCTATAATATGTATATCGCCGCCATCTTTGGTGGCCGTATACGTATAGACAATTATATTATCGCTATTATTATTAATATTATCACTATTGCTATTTACTACTTTTTACTATTACTGATGCTGTTGCTGCTATTACTACTACCACTACTACTATCACTGCTAATACTATCTACTACATTACTTTGTACCACTACCATTACCACTACTGCTACTGCTGTTTACTACCACACTAATGCTGTCCTTAGCATTTCACAGATTGTCATATCTCACCATCGTTGTCATCGATCATATCACCGTTTATTATCGCGATTTCGTGTCGAAGAATCAAAAGTTACTCTCCTTCCTCGAGCTCGGGTTCAAATATCACATACAACCATGTTCAATTATTTAACACTCGTTATTTAATTTCTCTTTACGTAACTTTACATTTCTCTCAATGTATATTCAAAATTCCCGCGCAGTCGAACCGCGGCCATTTTCTCCTCTGGATAATTTAAAACCATCAGTTCTTTATCAACGTAGATACGGATTGTATCTATGTAAAGTACAAAATCGTATTAAAAGATCGCATCTAATGGTTTTAACGCGGAGAATATTTAGAGAGGTTTTGTTAAACGAGTTTTAGATATCTAGCCATTATGGCTGTTAGCTTCGGATCAGGTTCGGTTTTATTCGGAGGATCTTTCTCTAGCCAGAGTTTCAAAATTTGAATATTTGGAAACTTGAAAATTTGGGGATTAATGAATTGAATGTACAAATTTGAAAATATACGGGAATATTAGGATTTGAAAATTTACTCCACTCTCGATAGTTTCTAACCTAACCCGACATAGTTCGTCAAACATGCTGGGTAGAAAATGGCATAACACACGAAAGGGCCAATCTGAGCGAGACTTGTAGCCACCTACAGAACAAGTAAAGAACTGGTGTTTACACAGCGCAGAGAGTGAAAGTTGATCGTTCTTCGTCATTCGCTCGAGAGAAACAAAAAGATGCGTAGGCACGGTGGTCGAGCGGAGGGAGGAGAGTTCGTTCGAAAAAACGCGTTCTCCAAAACGAAGCCAACACGACGCGTTGCTGTCTCTCGTGACCAGAGTGAAACTTGAAAGAAACAACGCGTTTCTCGCAAGAGGTCCCGAAGTGGTACCCTAATCTCACGAATCTTTGTACAACGGTACAACTTGCGAAACCGAATCTTATATGGGTTTTCGGAGCAAAAATCATAAAATTAGGTATGAGTAATTTTTGCAATGAAAATAAGTTCATCCATAACGTCACTGATTCAAAATTACTGCAAAAACAGAATCACAAGATCTTTGATATTAGATATCTTGTAAACTAATAATCATTCGCGAACAAAATCGGTACCGTCAGATTCGGTTTTTCAAGGTTTACCATCGTGCAGAAGCTCATCGAAATTTGAGGGTACCACCTCGTGACCTATACTCGTCAGAGAGTCGCGACTACACTTGCACAACGATGAAGAAGTAGCGATGGCACGCCTTTTCGAAAGCGTCCTGCGATGCTACAACGAGGTCCCCTCGTTACGGCTTGCTGCTCTTAACGTGTTATCTTTCCGCGTCCTCGAGTCCCGCGGGATATCCCTTTTTCCCGCGGTCGTTCAGGGCTGCCGGAGTTTCAGGAGGGTTTCTTGGCTTTCATTGGTTTACACGTTCGGTATCTCTTCTACTTTTCCTTTTTTTTTTTTAACGTAGTAATCGTGACGGTTTCGGAGGCGTACACCCCCGAACTAGAGATCCTAGGATGGCATATTTAATTTATTTATGATTGAACAAGATTTTACTTTCGTTTATAGCATGGCCACTTTGCTTTTCGGTATCTTTGTTTTCTTTCTCGTAGATTTATCCGTTCGGTGTCACAGTTTGAGCTCGGTGTTTTATTTGTCTGCTCGTCACACACGCTTCTTTGGCTTCTCTGGAGTATTTACATTTCTTTTTTTTTTTTTATATATGTATGAGGAACCATAATTTATATTGAGTCGAAGCGAGCGAGTGAGAGCGAACGAGAGAGAGTGTGTTTTAGTTGATTAGTGCAATTAATGTTATTACGTATTTATTCGAATCATTTTAAGAGGACAGATTTTTTATAACGCCAAAAGCATGTACGTTTCTTAGTTCTAACCCCCCGCCCCCCCGTTTCTTTTTCTCTCGTCTATCAAAGAAGCGTGTGCGGTTCTTCCCCCCTGATGCACTTTTACCGTGAAACAGTTTCATTGAAAGTCAAGAAATCTTTCGGGATAAACCTTCGAGTCTCAGTGTTTTTCTCTTCCGCGACTGGTACGGCCGGTTCGCGTCCGAAAAGATGGCGAGCAAACTCCCCCCTGAAACAACAGGGGTGACCTCGGTCGCAGCATCGAACGACGCAAATTTCGTACCCTCCTGTTATAGACTTGACAACTTATACATATTAATATAATATTAATAATAAATAATATACTTTACGTTACGTCTCTTTTTTAATTTAATATATTTATTTTTTCAATCAAGTATTTATATATTTATACAATATTTTATACAACGTTCTTCACCGATACACACGCTATATAAATGTATAACACACACACACGCGTTACGACGATGTAACGCGACAGGTCGATCTCTTGGCTCTCAGAGGAAAACGATTACACTTTACCTATTACGTATCCTTACACATATATACTTTTTTTTTGTTTCTTTCCTTTCCTTTTTCGTCTTTGGTATTCTTACATTTCTATGAAAATACGGTTTAACGTACATTGCGGGCCATCGTAGGCTTCCTCTCGGGGAAACGGCGATACAGGAGATAATTTTCGAATTTAGACTTGTGGAGGTTCTAGTGATTTGAAGAATCATTTTCAGAATAACAAATTTTGAGGATGGCCAATTTTCAAATCAAACATGCAGAAATTCAGAAATTTGGAAAATCTATATTTTAAAAATCAATAGTTTAAAATGTACGAGTTTTTACAATAAAAATTTAGAAGTACAAAAATTAGAAAGTTCAAAAACTTGGAAATCTAAGAACAAAAATTTGAAATTCACCAATTTAAAATAAAAAATCTGTGAATTCGAAAATTAAGAAAAACGAAGATCTAATTCGATAACTTGAAAGCTAAGAAAATAGGAAATCTTAGAAGTTCAAGATTGAAATATAAAATTTGAAAATTGAAACTGAAAATATTCAAATGCAGATTTAAGAATTTGTACATCCAGAAATATTTAGATTGTAAATGAAATCTCCCCCAATGATTTTTGCCGAAAGGAAGGCTGCGTTGCACCGGAGTGTACTTCTCTCTCCCTTTTCCTGTCCCATGGAAAACCGGTCCATCCGGCTATCGTGTATGTTCCCAACAGGACGAAAGTGTGTATACTTAATTTCTCCTTGTGATACGCGACCGTCGTTGTCGGCAGTCGCCCGAGAAATATTTGCGCGGGAGATGTTTTATTGTTTGTCAAGAATGGGAGAGGAGAAGGGAGGAGCATGGGCGTAGCCATTAACAGACCTCCAAATGTAATCGAATTAATTAATATTTTATGTGTAAAAATTTCGAATCCCTTTAAATGTAATGGAATTAATGTTAAAGTATATTTTTGGTGGGTCTGACTACGCCCATGGCGAATGAGTGCGTGAGCGAGAGAGAAATAACGCGATACGTACTAAATCTAAGAACGAGATACAAAAAATAGCGATTTGGGAGCCAATTGATAGGCTGACGGAAGTCGTTCGAACTGGAAATCGAAAAATTTTGTTCGTCGCCTAAAATAATCGTAAACATCGTTAGATTCTTTAACATCCAATTTTGCGACCAACAGTTTCAGTTACTTTATTTTTTTCTCTTGCATAGATCATTTGGAACGAACGGTGAATTCGAGATATATCGAGGTTCGAACGACTTCGGTCTAATCCATAATGGGACCACAAAGGTGATAAATGCATATAGAGTTTCGTTAAATTAGAAGAATGGCGAACCTTTTTAAAGAAAAATAAAATGTGCGTCGCGCGAAGGGTGTCGTTCGATCGCGAGCGAGAAATTTTAATGGAATTTCAATTCGATGAATATTCGTTCGAAAATGCGACTGATTTTTGTTACGCACCTTCTGTTTTTGTTTTGCTGTTCGCGGCGAGCGCTCGTCGAGCGAACTTCTCACCCCTGTGCGACGACATCTTTCTTTTGTTTCATTTACCGAAAGAACATACATATACACGCAAGTCTCATGTACCACGAACGAAAAAAATTGTAGTTTGATAAGTATTGCCAACAATACACTATCTATTTAATACATTTCATTATTACAAAATAATGGAGTTTGTTCGAGTGATTTCATCCCCTTCTCTACAATCCTTTTTTAATCGTTACGAAATTAGTATTAAGCATATTCATCTAATAAATCAGTGACGGTATCGATTTAATCAACGAATTGAAATATAGTTTTCGATGGCAGGTATGAACATTTAAACAAAATGGACGAACCTACAACATTACATTTTTAAATTAGTCAATTTTCATATAAAATGAAAAGTAGTTTCAGTAGTCAAACATTTTTTTATACTTTCTTGAGAGATTATTCTTAACCGATATATTGAAGAAGAAAACTGGATGCACTGCTGCACGAAACATGGCGGACGCAAGGGAAGTATGAAGTTCACATTGAAAATTAGATTTATCAATTTTGCTAAGCAGAAAGTGTCAACTAATAGCTAAAAATAACTCGTATTTTTAATATATTTTATTGTAACCAAATTACTAATTTGAAATGAAAATAGTCACATGATCACTGTACATTTTCAAAAATTATTTGATTTGATAATTCATTACAATAATAGTCAAAAACGTCAACCATTTTAATATTACATTCATTTTATTCCATGAAATTATTAATATCTAAATCGAAATAATAAAGATGAGTGTACTCTTCATATGTCCAAAGTGATTTAATAACCCATTACGATAATAAAACAGTGTAATGGCTTTTCGATGATTTATTTCCAAAATGTGTAACAAAAAACGTTCAATGAGAAATGCATTTGAAGTCCTGCCTTCAGCCACACGTTCTCTCGACAGTCGAACTAATTGCTCCATTAAATCTTTATTACGTAAAATCGAGTTGGTAAAAGTAATAAAATGGTACAGGATGTGTTGCTTTTGCAGTGTACATGGCAGGATGCCATTATGCTAAAAAATTTCCTAACCGGGGAAGTGTAAATTTCCTGTACCCCTTAAGTGAACCGACTGAGATACTTTGAACTCGAGTACCGGTTGCAACACTGATTTTTCTCTGCAATTGCTTCCTTTACTACAGAATCATTTTTGTGTATTTGTGTTACAGTCGAAACTAATAGAATTCGAAATAACTGCTATCTTAATTGTAGTTATAAAACTATATTTAACTTAATGGCTTTCTATTTGAAATAGTGACTGATATAAAAATTGCAGTCATGCAAGTTTCAAGGTTAAAGGTTTCGAGATAAAAATTAGTCAAGTTTTATTTAAAGAAGTACTTGAAAACTGTCACGTATACAGAGTGAACAATAATTTGGTGGAACATTTTAGAACTAGACATTTCTAGGTTAGAAAGAGATTTTTGTTTCTTTCTTTTCTGAAATTAGTAATTTGACGCGACAAAATAAAATTAATATTAGAAACGAGCTAAAAAGCATTTTATAGTTTTCTATGTAACACTTTTTTATTTGTCCTGAATCGTATTTTTTGCTAAAAAAAAAAGTTTCTTCTATTCTGATCGATATTTTGTATTAAAAAAATAATTTCATATAAAACAGCAATTTTTTAATGGATTTTCATACATATTTTTTACCAAGAATGTTATATATAATAGAAGTTTTTTTGATAGATTTTGATTAATATTTTTGTATAAAAGTATAAGTGTACGTAAAGTAATTTTGATCGCGAAGTTGTACAGGATTTATCGAAAAAAAACGTTCTGCTATATCCTCGAGAGAAATAGCTTCAAACTCAGTTTTTTCTTGCTGCAGTCAATTGCACAAACATGATGTAGTTTATTGAACCAACTCTGGTTAATAAAACGTTATTACACTCAATCAGATATATTTTACTGCCGACAGTGTAATTGTACGTGCACTTTAGTCGTAAATATAACGGTAGATCACGTTTTCGCAACATGTGTTTGCACATGTCCAGCGTTAAATAATGAAATAAATGTGAGAACAACAAATTAAACGAATGATCAACTGACCTAGCCGATGTGTGCTGCAGATGCACTTCTCACGTAGTTAGAATACATTAATTATTCACCTGTTTAATATATCTGATAATAATTTATATTAAAATAACTTATTAAATATATAAATACAGGAAATCTTCAATAATTCTTTTGGAATTGTCACAGGAGCTTGGAAGACATTTATACATATATAACAATTTTAGTGAAAATTTACTGTAGTATTATTGTTTGTATAAATTTATTCAATTCGCAAAATTAATTAGATTGATCAAATCGATAAATATGATAAAATTGATATGATTCATAAAACTTTGAGTTTATTAAATTCATCAAATTAAAATTGATAAAATTCACAAGATTCGTAAAATCGATATTATTCATAAAATTCACAGAATTAATGAAATGGAAAAAATTAAGTCAATAATATTAATAATTAAATTAACCATATATTTTTATTCCTGCACGAGGTGTCTCTCTAATAAAATATATAAATTACACTATTATTAAAGAATAGAAGAGTCATGTACATTTTACGATCATAACCTAAAGAATGTGAAAATGTTCTTAAATATTTGTCATCTACAAATTCGTGAGTGTACACTCTAATTGTTACGTCTCCAAACAAATCTCGAACACGTAATTTTCTCGTATCGCAGTGCAATCGAACAATCGCACTATATCTCCGAATGCAACAATACACGCGTTATTGCAATTTCTGTCTTGCGTCACGAAGTAGGAAGTTGCCACAAGGCCACGTGCACGACAGTTTCACAAGTTTCGACCTACCGCAATGTAATCAAACTTGTCGCATATTATACAACATTCCAATAAATCACTTCCAATCAACAATCCAATTGTTATCTAAACAAATTTTTTTTTCATAAGATTACGTGCGTCGATCGCGAAAATTTTTCACGCAACAAGAACAATATGATTTCTGTCACTTCGTTATTGATATTTTGTCTAGACACGATATTAAAAATGTACGAGATGTTATCGTACGAATGAGGAAGTTATTTTCTTCGTTATTTAGTATGTTTACTCAAAGAAACATGTGTACCTGTTGCTTTGTTAATGGTAGAAGCAAAGATTAGATAGAACAGCTTTTAAATGGAGGGATATTGTTCTTTCCTTGGATTTCGTCTGGGTGAGATACATTATTATTTATTCTTGCTAATAAATTTTAGGTGCATTTAGTTCTTTTTTGGTGTCCGCTACTTTGTCTAATTACCTTCCTTTATTAGAAGTCAAAAGTTGCAACTCGAACAAGAAAATTTGCAAAGAGGTCAAATAAAAATTCTAACTTGAAAACAATAGGATTTTGTAGCTGAAAAGATAATTTGCAAACAGGTCAAATAGAAATTCCAACTTGAAAAAAATGGACAAATGGGTCAAATAAATTTTGTAGCTTGAAAATTGATAAACAAGTCAACTCAAAGTTGTAACTCGATAAAGATAATTTGCAAACGTTAAATTAACTTTGTAACTCTCAAAGAAAAGTAGTCAAGTCAAACTTCCGTTTGTAACTCAAACAATAAACTTTGCAAGTCGCTAAAAAAGTAAAATATGCAAATAAATCAAGTGATTAATCGCAGCTCGATTAATATATCCTTGTTTACGTCTATAGAATGTAAAAGAAAGCTCCGTCATGGTATTGTCGAAGCAAACGTCGTTAATCGATTGAGAAACGGTCGGGAGGAACAGAAATGGTCGGTGGCAAAAAACGCGAACGGCAATTAACAGTTAACGATGTCATGCGTGGTCATTGAAGGCAGCCTATTCATCAACCGATTGGGCCAACGTTGCGCGATAAGATTGCCAGCGAAACGGAACTCGAACGAGAGCAATGGCTCCGTTTCATACGATATCGTACACCTTTGTAATAAACTCTATCACCAACTGCATTCCACGCCTCGTTCTCACCCTCTCCTCTCCACCGTACACATTTTCGTCCACGTCAATTTTATCTCGATACACAATTGCAAAACGATACCGTTCTATACAGGGTGCTTGCGGCAGTGACCATTTTTACTGGTTGGAAAATTTTTTTCAATGAAAGAAGAGAAAGTTGTAATCTGACTGTATAGATTCTTTTTATATGTGCACTATTTTTGTTGAAATTTTCTCACTTATTCATCATTTTTTTCTTACACCATATTATTTTACTATTTATTTCATTTCTATAAATGATGACTTTTGGATTTTTGAAATGCTCTGTATTTTTTAATTTTATGGGAACGATTGTTAAGATAGGGGTTTGGTAGATTGATTTGTGTATATGTGACTGTTGTCATGCAAGGGTTAAAATGAAGAGGTAGGTTAGGTTATATTACGTAATGTTGTATTAGTTACTGGTCTGAAGGTTTTGTAGCTTTTACTTTAACTAAACATGAAAATTAAAGCTGTATCTCTAAATGTGAGTTTATAATATAATAATAAATTTTTGAATATGTTCGAATATTTTGCGTAGGTACTTATCTGCAAGGGTGAAGTATAACGAGACACATTTTGACCATCGAACAATTGCACAATGTAAGTAAATTATTACGAGTGAAACGCGATCTATCATTTCGAATTGACAGTGTCGACTGTTTTCTCATGCTTGCACATGCTACAATGCATTTTTGAAGAGTTATTATGTCAATGATTGGAAGCAGTAGCAACGGGTTATCCTCGATCGTATCAAGTTCTTGTTCACCGTCCCTGACCGTTCCGGTCTCGTTGTCCCTACTAGTGACGATTATGCTGGAACAATTTAATTCGCGGATCTTATCACGCCATCTTACAGATTTCCTTACATAGCTATCAATAATCCATTACTTATAAATATTCAAGCTGCACAGTTTCGCGACGTATAAACAAACGTTTTGTATTTCAAATATCTACTGCATTGGTGTTTCCGTGTTAACCGAGAAAACTTTCGCTTTCTATATCTACAGATGTCAACCCACGAGTTGGCGCGTGATTCAAAGTAAAAGCTCCCCACCGTGAACACTTCCAGTTACAGGCAAATAAGAATAATGACAACTGCTTTCGCGCAAGTATCTCACTTGAGAGACGTTTACTGTCGTTTTTCGCCTAATTGTGCGACCGCGAGAGACAATATACCGCCGAAAATACGTGTGAGGCCATTTTTCTATTGTGACCAATTGTGCAGTACTTGGGGATGTACCGATTTGGAGATGTTGGAATTTGGGAATATAGCGATTTGGGGCTGTAGCGATTTGGGTATGTGAGAATTTGGGAATGGAGGGATTTTGGAATGTAGGGATTTGGAAATGTAGGGATTCGGGAATGTAGGAACTTGGGGATGTAGCGATTTGGGGGTGTAGCGATTTGGGTATGTGAGAATTTTGGAATATGGGAATTTGGTAAAGTAGAAATTGGGGAATGTAAGAAGTGGGAAATGTAGAAATTGGGGATTGTAGGAATAGGGAAATGTAGAAATTGGGAAATGTTGGAATTGGGGAATGTTGGAATTGGGAATGTTGGAATTGGGGAATGTTGGAATCGGGGAATGATGGAATCGGGGATTGTAGGAATTGGAAAATGTAGAAATTGGGGAATGCAGGAATTTGGGGATGTAGGAATTGGGGAATATTGAAATTGGGGAATGTTGGAATTGGGGAATGTTGGAATTGGGGAATGCTGGAATTGGGGAATGTAGAGATTCGGGAATTTAGGAATTGTGAAATGTAGGAATTGGGGAATATAAAAATTCGGAAATTTAGGAATTGGGGAATGTAGAGATTCGGGAATTTAGAAATTGGGGAATGTAAGAATTGTAAAATGTAGGAATTGGGGAATATAGGAATTTGGGAAAGTAGGGATTTGGGAGTATAACGATTTAAGTATGTAAGAATTTTTGAATATAGAAATTTGGGGATATGGGAACTGAAGAAGTACAGGCAAAATTTTGCAAAAATTTAATCTTCTGCAATATATGTACATGTAAATAATGAAACATAAAGGAGAATATAAGACAATGTAAAATTGTATCATTTAAAATATAAAATAAACGAGCCAGGCAAACTATGAATTGCCAACATTGGTTAGTTGAACTCTTGAAATATAAAAGATATAAAATATCGAAGCGTTGACTGCGTGACATTTAGACAAGCTGTAAAACATAAATCTTTGTCCAAATGCAATATTTCTAATCGTAAAACGTGAAATATGGAAACGATGATTGTGCAAAATATGATGGGGATAAAATGCAAAATGCGGTGGTAGGAAAACTTTGACTAGGTGATATTTCAACTTATACGCACATGACTGTATACGTTGTGTGAAATATAATTATGTACAGTATCGAACAAAAGTTTGCGGGTTTCTTTGGGAATTTGGGAAATTTCGGAATTTCGAATGTTGGAAAGTTTGGGAATTTGTTGATTTCGAAATTTAGAGATTTGGGCATTTGGGGATTTAGGAATTTGGGTTTGAGAAATTTGGGAAATTTGAGAAATTTAGTAAATTAGGGAATTTGAGAAATTTGGACAATTTTGAAATTTTAAGAATTTAAAGATTCTAAAATTTTATGAATGTGAATATTTACAAATACAGGAATTCCCAAATTTTGGGATATGAAAATTTAAAAATCTAGTAATCCAGATCGATGACATTTCAATACTATCAAAATTTCGCTATTATCAATACATCAAATCATCGTCTATCTTGCAATATCATTTGCAGATAACTGATCAAATGACATCAAATAACATAAAATGATCCTTTCAGTCCCCGCAGATTAAAGGTTTGAGAGTGTTAAAAGAATGCGGTGGTAAAAGAAGCAGACTCGTTGAAAACCACGTATCCGTAATTATTCGTTTGGTCGGTTCGCGGGACGAGGATTGCGATGGCAACGCAAAGGAAAGGGTACTTTAGATCGAGGCTCACGGAGTTTCTGACATGTCGCGAACAAGTCACGTTTTCCGCGGCTGCCCGGTGCGCTGCAACACATCCGGTTGCAGCGAACGTGGGCGCAGTAACCGACAGGACGGCTCGTGCAGCACTGTTCGACGAATTAGAGTGTGGTAGATACGTGGTTGATTTCTATTAACGGGCCGCTTCTAAACGCCGCAGCATCGTCTCATTACCGATCACCCATCGATTGCGTCGCCCTAACGACCATCGAATCGATCAATTCCCTACGATTATTGTGTCATCCTGCATTCTTTCGCTCTCGTATCTTTCTGTCGCTCGACCGTGACCCACGATTCCTTTCAATTAAGAGAAGTACGCGAACTTAATTTTTTTAGAATATTTTTAGATCCTTCACTTTTCAAATTATCGAGTTTATAATTATTCACGTTTAGATTTTTAGATTCTTACATTTTTAGGTTCTTAAATTTTTCATCTTATGAAGTTTATAATTATTCAAACTTCAAAGTCTGCAAGTATTTCAAAGTTCCTACGTTTCGAAATTCTTAGTTGTTCACATTTTTTAATATTTCAAATTTTCTTACAATAAAAAAGATTGTAAATATACATGTATACATATACAGGAATATATAGATATACATTTCCGGGTTAAAAAGAATCTCTTTATTTATGCCCTACTTTCTTCCGCACACTTTTTCTGCCGGAAGTCGCGTGCACGGGTTTCAAGAACATCAATAAAGTCCGAGTGAATTTATTACACGCGAAGGAGACGAGCGAAGATTTCTACCGGTATCTCTGGAAAAATATTCGAGTACGTCACACGTCGGACACTGGATATCCGCTTGATTAATCGCTTTGCAACAAACCGCAACAGTATTTCGAGTTGTGTCGCGTGCCTCGTTATTAACACTCCCCGTTCCTGTACCCTTGTCGTCGATATCCTCTGGCCATTTTTCAAGTCCTATAAATAGACAACCTAACAACAAACCAACCTGGATGAATTTTGAACGTGTCTTGCCTCGTAAATGTCTGGCTAAAAAATTGTTACACGAGATACGTTTCTTCACGCGAGACATACCGATGTAAAAACTTGAAAATACAGGAATTTGGGGATTTGAGAATTTGGAACATCTGCTGCTTCCAAAGTTGTGAATTTTGGGAAATATTTCTGCTGACCCGAATAAAAGTGATAAATTATTTCCCCTGATCGAAAGAAAGTCTCCGTTGCAGCCGAGTGTACATACAAAGTTCGAATTACTCAAGAATAAAGTTCAGCATGTAACGAAGACTGTTTCACCATCGAGCCTCGAGCATTTACTTTCATCGTAACATCTGCACAAAGGCCAGAAAAATGTTGCTAACACATTGTCACGAGCAGCGACGATGTAGACAATTTATTAACGCTCTAACTATGAGCTCATCAGATTATCTTGAAATTTTTCCTGGTACGCTGATTTTTTAATCGTTTTATCGCGATGAATGCGGTCATCAACGGGCAAAGGTGAAAAACTTTCATCAGACTTGAAAAAACACTTAGCAACTTGTTGCATTCTTGCTTCTTATTGCATTTTTTATTCTTCTACGTCCGCACATAAACTTGTTAATAACTTTTATTTGTTGAGAGGTTAGCTTTCGATAATGGCGGGAAAGTTAAATGGAAATTTGGTGATTTGAGGAGTTAGAGAGTTTGGGGGTTTCATATTTTGGGGATATAAGAAGTTGGGGATTTGAGAAGTTGGAGATTTGAAACTTTAGGGGTTTCAGATTTTGGGGATTGAAGAATTTGGGTATCCTAAACTTTGGAGATTTGCAGGATATGAGGATTTGATAATTTTAGAAATCGGAGAGTTGGAAATTTTGGAATTTGAGATTTAGGTGATTTGGACATTTCAGAATTTCGAGATTTGAGAATCTGGGATTTGAGAGTTTAGGTATTTGCAAATTTGGGGATTGACAATTTCAGTATTTAAGAATCCATTAATTTGACAATTTGGACAATCAAGAAGATAAAACCAATTTGAAAATATATGAATGCCTTCCAAAGCAAAATCTCGAAAATTCGTAAATTTCCAAGTGTACAAATAAGAATTGTAGAAGAAGTATACAAGTACAGAGTTATACATAGAATCGCGAAATAAGGCAGCGACGAATGCCCGCTCTCGGCGCAAGATGGACGTCGTTGCACCTTGCCCTGGCGGGCACAGCTGGCCATCGCCGGTTTTGAAGACTTCGGCGTCGAACGGTAGGCCACGTTTAGTTTTCCTATCATTTCCCATGTGTCCTTCTCTCGCGTGCATCGCTTCGAGGTCGTCGACCTAACGGCAGAGGCCGATTGTGGACATTCGAAAAGGCAGCAGGCAAGATTGGCGAGGGCGAGAGCCAACGGCAAAGACGAACGAGCGAGCTTTTCTCTCTCCTCTCTCTCTCTTCCTCTATTCTTTCTCTTTCTCTTTCTCTCTCTTCTTTCAACCTTCGTTAGTCGTCTCGTTCCACCTTGTCGACTGCGTACCGTACCTTGGACCATCATTCAGGGAGGCACACTAAAATTAGCGAGGGAGTATATGGCGTAAAGAAATTTGGCAACGACGATCGGCTCGATGCTGGGATCGGTTCTTACCACTCTTTGTACTTTTCTTTAGCTTTCAGGTTTTAGGAACATGTGATATACTAATTTTTAGATAACTCATATTTTAGTCATATCTCTTTAGGCACATTTCTTGAGCACATCTTCGTTTTAGATTTTAGGAGCTACCTAGGTGAAGTTACACGAATTTTCAGATAGTTCATTATATTTTAGTCATGTCTCTTTATAGGCGTATGTATTGAGCACATCCTCTCTTCTTTAGATTTCAAGAGCTAACTAGGTGAAATTACATGAATTTTCAGATAGCTCATTATATTTTAGTCATGTCTCTTTATAGGTACATCTCTTAACAAGCACAACTTCTTTTCTTTAAGCTTCAGGAGCTAACCAAGCGAATTACACGAGTTTTTAGATAGCTTATTATATTTTAGTCACAGATACATCTTTTAGGGTAGAGGTTAGGAGGTCTATGTGTAGAGTCCTGCTTTTACTTTTGACTCGAAGAAGCAATTTTTTGTTTACAATTGAATATTGGATTTGAAGGTTCGCAATCTTGAGTTCCATACATTAAACATTCGATGATTAGAAATTTAAACTCGAGGAACGTGTAGGTGCAGATTTGCCAACCACAAAAATATACAAAATTAAAGAACATTGAAAAACCCTTTCACAATATTGAAAATCTACGACTGTAAAGATTGAAAAATGCACAAACTTCCTCCTCCATATTTCAATCCCCTATCTCTATTACACCCTCCTTACGATATCTAAACGATACCATCAATATATCGAATTCCCGATAACATTCCAACATTACCAATATTTATCGCTACCTCTCTATAATCTTTCCTCTCAGCCCTATCTAAATTCCCATCGAGCTAAAATTCTGCGAGCATAAAACGGGGAAACGTTGCTGGCAGAAAAGCGTGACCGTTTGTTTCCGAACGAATCAGAAAATATCCATCGGCGTGTGCGTGTTCGGCGTGTGTTCCACACACGCGTCCTCTTCCTCTTTCCAAGGTTCCACTCATCTCGTGTTCCTACAGAGTCGGTTCGAATTCTCTGCGGTTTCGCCTCCGCTGCTTTGGCTCTTTATCACCACTGTGCCAGAGGCCGTTAACCTCTTCCACTCCGTTTCTTCTTCTTCTTCTTCGTCTTCTTTAGACGCTGCTTCTGCCTCCTCCGCCTGTTTTGCCTCTCCTCGTTCCACGAGCCGACTCCTCTTTCTTTCCCGGGAGATCGCCACTATGCCACTTATCTGACGTTCTTCCCCTCGTGTAACATCTCGCGATTCCTGCTCGCGGTGCGTGGTGGTGTTACTTGGTCGCTTGGTTACTTGGTTACTCGGTTACCGAGGTGCCGAGGAAAAAGGAGCCCGGATTTCTGCGAAACTATCCTCTTCGCTCCGCTCGCTTTTGTCGCCTCCGCTACTCCTCAATTCACAATAAACACGAACAAAATGAAGAATGAAATACTAAACAATACCTGTAATTCGTAGAACTAACTACCGGAGTCATTTCTTTCAGTCACATATTAATTACATATTAACCCTTTACGGTCGTAACCGTTGCTGTACAATTTATCAGGTGCGTTCATTAATACTAGCTGTTCATAGCTGCAATATTAAAAGGAATAAGGAAAGTGAAGATGTTAAACCAATTTATACTCAATCCTCAGCTATGATTGCAATTGAAGTTAAACTCGCAATTGCAACATATTCAAAATTCAAATATTTATCATATTTGAACATCTATTGTTAAACAATTTCCTTTCGTAAAAAAAACCTTTTCTACTTACCTTGAAATTTGACGAAATAAAGATATTTGTGTCCGTTTATGTCCGTATTTCCTTTCATTTTGGTCTATGGTGTCCACCATTTTGGTCTACGCTGTCCTCCATTTTGTTCTACGCGGTCCCCCAGTGTCAAAGTCGCTCTCTAACCTCAAAATATAACAATTTTCTTTCTAACAGCCATTACACTGTCTTGACGTAGAATATTTGAATAAATAAATGTTTGAATAAATAAATATTTGAATAAATAAATGTTTGAATAAGTAAAAAAGTAGGATAGTAAAAGATTGCGAGAAGTTAGTATTTTGTTATATCTCGCAACAGATTACCGCGAATGAAATGCACATGTATTGAATCGAACGGTCGATAACGTTTCAATACGCTCAACCAATTTGTTCGAAAAAGAACGATCAAAGATTCCATTGATTTGCTAATCAATGCGTTGCATCAGTACGATTTATTATGTTAAATTGGAGAGTTAACAGGATTTTCCGGCATGATTACGCAAAACGAATTGCGTATCGCAGCATTGCAAACGACGATACGTATCGACGGAAATTGCAAGCTCGATAGCGAGCTATTTCGCTGGAATTATAATTTTATGCGTTCGGTAGTGAAAGCATTTAACAATTCAACGGAGAAACGATTGCTGATAATAGGGGAATTTCGAGCGTTCGGTTTGTTATTTTTATCGATTTGAATATTGCGATCTGAAAGAAAGTGATTTTATCGAGGGAAAAAGTTGAAGGTGTATTATTAGAACATTTCCGTTCGGATATGGTATATTTAATAACTATTCAGTAGTATGTTTAATAAACACACGTGTGTTGAATACAGGATTCAATTCAGTGACACATAAATACAGTACCTAACCTTACTTTCGAGTTATAACTGCTGTTTATCATTGTACTGAGCTATTGTACGAATCTGTTAATCTTGAGAAACAAAAATAATGTACAATTTTTCATGAACTTACATTACTTTGTTACAGTGGTTCTCAATTAGTGTGATACACGTGTGTGTGTATATTATAGGTAATGTATTAAGGTTTGTGTAAGCAACATTTTCTTGTCAGTTTTTAATATTAAGAAACAACGTTTGAATGTTCAAAAGCAAACATAGAGTGATATACTAAATTTATAATTACACGTAAAATATTTCTTTACAAGTAAGCAAGCACAATTGTTATATTGTCAATTGTATATACATATAAATCCATCTTTTAGTACAATTAGTACACCGTACAGGGAAAATTAACCGTTGTTGATTATAAAACAGCTTTTCATTATAAAAGATCAATTAATCGACATTTTCAGAATCGTCGTACAGAGAAATTATTGGTGTATCGATAAAGAACTGAGTTTTTCTCGGTCACCAATTTAAAAGAAACGATCACATTGAAATAAAAGCGCGTTTACGATCGAAGTGGCATAAGTCCTGATCGGATTTCATCGAGCTTAATTAAACGGAAAGAAAGCGATCGGTCGTAAAGTTTCGAGGGAGAATATGAGGAGTGAAGTAACCCGCGAGATCGGAACGGAAGTGGTAATGTTAACAATGTCCGTGTAGGAGAACAAGTCGATAATATCGAGATTTTGCGTGCTCCAATTGAATTGATTGCGTTTCACGCAGGTGATTCCCATTTATAGGCGATTTAACGTGTAGGCTGTTGCCTCGGAGAATATTCGAGAGAACCGTTCCGCGCGAACGGTATACCGAGTTTACGACAAAACGTTCGTGCTACTGTGTATCTTTCGAGTTATAATTCTTGTTTGATAGCTGTGTAAATACGAAAGCGTATTCAAGTAATAAACGGGATTATAAGTGACAAGTAAAATATAGGATTGAGATACTTTTCGCACTTTTGGGGTCGAATTTTATGGATTCTTGTGTCTGTCGTTTAGTTTGGGTGTCAACTTTGCGAATTTGGGGATTTGGGAACTTGGGGAATTGGAAATTTGGGGAATGTGAGAATTTGGGGAATTGGCAATTTGGGGAATTGAGAATTTGGGGAATTGGGAATTTGGGGAATGTGAGAATTTGGGGAATTGGGAATTTGGGGAATTGGGAATTCGGGAAATAGGGAATTTGGGGAAAGTGAGAATTTGGGGAATAGGTAATTTAGGGAATTGGGAATTTGGGGAATGTGAGAATTTGGGAAATTGGGAACTTGGGGAATTGGGAATTTGGGGAATTGGGAATTTGGGGAAAGTGAGAATTTGGGGAATAGGTAATTTATGGAGTTGGGAATTTGGGGAATGTGAGAATTTGGGGAAGTGGGAATTTGGGGAATGTGAGAATTTGGGGAAGTGGGAATTTGGGGAATTGAGAATTTGGGGAATTGGGAACTTGGGGAATTGGGAATTTGGGGAATTAGAAATTTGGGGAATGTGAGAATTTGGGGAATTGGGAATTTGGCGAATTGGAAATTTGGGAAATAGGGAATTTGGGGAAAGTGAGAATTTGGGGAATAGGTAATTTAGGGAATTGGGAATTTGGGAAATGTGAGAATTTGGGGAATTGGGAATTTGGGGAAAGTGAGAATTTGGGGAATTGAGAATTTGATAATTGAGAAATTTGGGGGTTCCAAGATTTCGAAATTTCGAAATTTGCAAACTGTATAATTTGGGGAATCTGAGAATTTGGAGATATGGCAATTTGGGAGTTTGAAGATTTAGAAATTTGGGAATTTGGAAATTATGTAATTTGGGGAATGTGAGAATTTGGAAGGTCTTGAATTTGGGGAACGTAAATTTGGGTATATACAAGCTTTGCGATTTGGAGATTTAGCAGTTTGGTAAATTAGAAAGTTTGTTATATGAAAATCTAGGAATTTTACAATTTGTAAATTTGAGAATTTAGAAGTATAGGAATTTAATTTGAAAATTTGATAATTTGGAGGTTTGTAATTTACGAATTAAAGGATTTGGAAATCGAGTAACTGGGAAAGTATAAGAATTTTGGCAACCCCTTAATATGCGGGTCTGTAAATTAGACATTTAGGAATTTGGAAATTTATGAAATCCACAAATTCTTCTATTCACAAAAAATTAAAGTAGTCAACATAAAAATTGTTCAATCCGAATACAGAATTTCAGTATTTCAAACTTCAAATATCTCCAAATGCATCTGAAACCCTCTGACCCTCGAAACAGAAAATCTCGGAACCACAACAGTTTCAAATTACCAGTGACCCAAGTGAAATGTATCCCTTAACTCATGCTAGTCTCCACACAAAATTCCTCAAGAAGCAAAGATCGCAGCGTGGTGTCGTCATAAAATAATCCCTAATATTCTTCTCGGAACTGGCGGTAGGCTATTATGTCTATTAAAAATGATTTTTTTACGACTTGCGTCACAAGACGTAATTTTGAAAAAAGTATTCCCGTACTCTTTACCCACAATGTACATCGATCACGCGTGAGATATAAAAGTTGAAACCCGTTACGAGCTTATTGCGAGCTTTCAACGGTTTGGTCAGCAAGATGGCCGAGGAACGGACGATACGCTGAAGAATACATATACGCGTATCACGTTCGCGGAGAGCTAGTCCCGATTCGTGAGATTTACGTGCTCGCGGTTTCATATTAAACGCAATGATGTTGCAAAGTTTCAATGGTTCCGGAGGAAAGGAGAGACGAGAGGGAAAGAATTACGTATGAGGACGAATTTATGAACCGGTCGGGACATCGAGACGAGTGCTCGCAACTTTGATGCGCTTACGCGGTACAGTCGCCAACAAAGATGCTTTAACTAGGGAAAATATGGTAATGTAGGGGAGAGATTTTTTGTTCGGCCGTTTTTGGGATTTTTTAGGATTTGGTCATTTGGTGACGGGTTGGGAATTTGGGGAATTTTGGGATTTTGGGAATTTTAGGAATTTTGGGGATTTTGGGGATTTTGGGAATTTTGGGATTTTGGGAATTTTAGGAATTTTTGTGATTTTGGGAATTTTGGGAATTTTGGGATGTGAGGATTTTAGGAGTTGGGAATTTTCAGATTTGAAAAATTTAAGATTTGTGCAGTTTGGGATTTGGAAATTTTGAGATTGGGGAATTTTGGGATTTGGGAATATTGAAATTTGGGAATTTTGGGATTTGGGAGTATTGGGATTTGGGAGTATTGGGATTTGGGAATATTGGAACTTGAGAATATTGGAACTTGGGAATATTGGGATTTGGGAATTTTGGAATTTGGGAATATTGGGACTTGAGAATATTGGAATTTGGGAATGTAGAGATTTGAGAATATTGGAATTTCTGAATTTTGGGACTTGGAAGTATTGGGATTTGGCAATTCTGTGACTTCAGAATCTTGGAATTTGGGAATATTGGGACCTGAGAATATTGGAATTTAGGACCTTGTCAGTATTGGATTTGGCAATTCTAAAATTTGGGAATATTATGACTTAGGAATATTGCGTCTTCAGAATTGTATTCATTCGAATGTATCTCTGCACCTCCCAATAACCAGTTAACCCCTTACGCTCCCCGGCAATATAACAAGACTACCATATCGGGAAAACAAGCCAGTCATCGTAAAGATCAATAAGCAATTTGTGTACGATCGACGAAAATAAGTTAATAAAAAGGTCAGGCAGTTTTTAAGAAAGTAATTAACGAAAAGAAGGAGAGGCCGTGTGCTTATTAGGTCGGCAATCGACGGTTCGAGTCGTTTCAGCTGCTCTCTTTTTATTAGGCCGTAGAGACGCGTGTAGAGGCTCGTTGCACAGCCAGACAAACACATCTTTCGACGATACAGTGACATGTGAGCAAACAGCAGAAGCAAATGATTGGGCGTACGGTTCTCGGTGTATAAATGGTAAAAAGGAACGGGAAGGGACGAATTGCTTGTTTCAATAACGCGTCATGCGAGCAACGAGTGATTTGTGTTTGAATGAAAATTACATCATGACATTCGATACTTCCACAGATGCCCATGCAAATGATACGGATGGACATCTGCCAGTACTAGTTTAATGGAGATCGTAGTTCCTTTCGTGGACCTCTGTAGATGGAAAATTCGTAGCTTAGACATTGCGAAGGTGATCAGAAAAAATATTTTGTCACTAATGACCCGTCGGAAACTTGAGAATATTGGAATTTGCGAGTATTGGGATTTGGGAGTATTGGGACTTGAGAATATGGGATTTAGGAGTATTGGGACTTGAGAATATTGGAATTTGAGAGTATTGGGACTTGAGAATATTGGAATTTGGGAGAATTGGGACTTGAGAATACTGGAATTTGGGAATGTAGGGATTTGAGAGTATTGGGACTTGAGAATATTGGGATTTGGGAGTATTGGGACTTGAGAATATTAGAATTTGAGAGTATTGGGACTTGAGAAAATTGGGATTTGGGAGTGTTGGGACTTGAGAATATTGGAATTTGGGAATATTGGGATTTGAGAGTATTGGGACTTGAGAATATTGGAATTTTGGAGTATTGGGACTTGAGAATATTGGAATTTGGGAATATTGGAATTTGGGAGTATTGGGACTTGAGAAAATTGGGATTTGGGAGTATTGGGACTTGAAAATATTGGAATTTGGGAATATTGTGATTTGAGAGTATTGGAACTTGAGAATATTAGAATTTGGGAGTATTGGGACTTGAGAATACTAGAATTTGGGAGTATTGGGGCTTGAGAAAATTGGGATTTGGGAGTATTGGGACTTGAGAATATTGGAATTTGGGAATATTGGGATTTGAGAGTATTGGGACTTGAGAATATTAGAATTTAGGAATATTGGGATTTGAGAGTATTGGGACTTGAGAATATTAGAATTTAGGAATATTGGGTCTTGAGAATATTGGAATTTGGGAGTATTGGGTCTTGAGAATATTAGAATTTGGGAGTATTGGGACTTGAGAATATTGGAATTTGGGAATATTGGTATTTGGGAGTATTGGGACTTTACATTATTGGAATTTGGGAATATTGGGACTTGAAAGTATTGGAAAAGGTTTACGAAAAAGATTATCCACTGTCGAAGAGCTGCAACGTGTGATCGCAATTACAACCAAATCCATATCGCTGTTCTATTAACCGAATGTTATTTTCATCGCATTTGATAGAGAGATTTTAATGGACGATAAGTTGACTCATTTAATCGGCTCGCCTGAACACTTGTTGCTCTTGAAGTTTATGGTTTTCGTGATTACGTGACACCTAGGCATATTAAGTTTCCAATAACAGGTATCTTACGATTTTTCTGTGTTAACGATCGGGGACTCTGAACGTGATCGTTTCCCACTGCCATATTTCGATTCATATTGCAACGACCATTTTATGACTGCAACTTCTAACGTAGATGAGTTTTTGTAAAAATACGAGCTCTGTAGTAGACGATATTTCATATAACCTCATTTCCAGGGAAAATGGCGATTATGGGAAGAATCGATGGTCGAAGATGTTGATTATTAATTAGGAAAACGGCGAGAAAATTAGGAAAATGGAGAGGATTATTGGCGAAAGTAAATTTTAGAAGGTTAACTGCAGCTACAAATTTCTTCATTTTCAAGTTTCTACATTTTTATGCCTTTTAGTTTTCAAATTTTTAGTTAGTACTCTTTTCAATACTTATAAAAGATAAATGTCCGAGAAAGAAATTCCATCCAAAAGTATACTCGACACAGTCTGTAACAGTAAAAAACCATGAACATCTTTGATAATACACAATCATACAATTAAAGCAAATTTACGAAACCCTCCAAAATGGCGGATTTTAAATATTTTCAATTACGAAGCGTTTGTCAAATATTAACCTTCATGAATATAAAGCTAGTTACTAATACTATTATTCTAAACTAATATACTTATTTAAACAGTAAAAATATCATTATTCATTTTTATCACTTTTAAAAGTCAATGTCCGTTTTAGGGAAGTTATGCAAACGATGGCTATGGCAAGGTATGAAAAGAAGCTATCGTTGATCGAGCAGTATAGGAGACAATGTAACCGAAGAATGTTACACGGAGTATGGTGTGACACCTTCGGTGACAATAAAAACGCATTCGTCCATGGGAAAGAAAAATCTGGACGGTGCGAGGCACGACCCATGTGCGCCATCGGGGCGAACTGGTTGCGCGAAGTTTTTTGGTCCGCTCAAAAATAGATAAAAATGTGCAAATAAACGCCGGTCGTGGCTCAGGGACAACCGGTTGCCATCTTGCTTTCTTATATAAGTTCCTCCTTGGTCTTAAAGACGTTCCATCGCCGTACGCTCGCTAACATTTGACTTGCCTTCGCGTCTTCTCTTCTCCCTCCATTTTCTCTTTCGACCACTTCTTCTTCTTGCCTCTGATCCTCTCTCGCTTTCCCGCTTTCTCTTTCCTTCTTTACAACTCTGCAACCTTAAGGGCTATTCTTGGTTAAATTCGAAAATCCATTTTCTTATTATTTGTCTTGGACATTTTTTTATTTCGTTGGTTAGTATTATAACAAGGTTAGTACTTTAAGAGAACTTTAGGGATCGAGAGATTTTGTGATTTTCTGATACTCGCATGTACATATTTGTACGTTTTATGAAGAATATTTAACAAAATGTTAAAAGAAGTATGTTGAAGGAATAGGGTGATGTATTCAAAATACTGTGTTCACATAAGTATCCACATATGTACATGTATTTAGGTCCAAATGTCAGTGAATGCAAATGAAAATGTTGTTATAATGTCTTTTCATATTTTTAATATATTTTATAAAGTTGAAATGAATTCATAAAAATGAACACAAAATAAATTCACATTTGAGAAAATAGTATACCACGCATAATTATGAATTTATTCAAAAATTGATTATGTCAATGATTAACACACCGAAGACTCGCAGATATCGTATTTTTTGTCACAGATCCTTTGTTGTGCTCTTATTGTTGAAATATGCAGAGAATAACCTGCTCGTGTTGTTTCTCTTCGCTGACGTCAACCGGTGCAGCGGATAACATTTTTTTCTCCTCTTCGTTTTCTTTTTGGATGAATTCTTTTTTCGCGGTTGCTCTGTTATCTTTATACCGTGGAACTGTTTTTTCTAGATATTTTGTAGAGCAAAAACGTCAGTCATTATATTGTAACTTATTTGTTGTTTCATCGTAGTTGTATTTACTACATTTTCTTTATTTTTGCTGGATTTTCCTTCGAAAGAATTGAAGTGTCAATTTTTATTTGATTTTGTATGATTTATAAACATGAGTAAATACTGAATATTTGTGTGCGTTTGATGAGTTGGCAGATGGAAGCAATAGGGACTATATTGGATAGTTTATGTTATTTATTATTATACAATAATTAATATAATATATTAATATTGTACTCTAGTATGTTATATTGTTTTATTGAAGTATACTATTTTATTATTCTATTCTGTATATTATACTCCATATTGTACAGTATAATACTACAATACATATTTTTATAATACATTTTTATAAATATGTATGTTTAGAATTTTATTTTGCACTTATGCAACAGAACAAATACCAACAAAATTAATAAGAATTAGAAAATTAGCGTAGAACAGAAAAATAGAATTAATATACAGTAGAATTATTATAGAATATTAATATTAATGTTAAATATAAAAAATCTTGAAAAAATACAATACTGTATTTCTCGATCGTTTATCAGAAGTTATGCAAGCGAACGGTTTCATTTTTTCTGTTTCTTCTTTTAGTTATCTGTTAAAGAATACAAAACACTCTTTGTTTCGCTTTATCATCAGAGTACATAAAAACTTTCCTTTCCCCTTTCCTTCGTTAATCTACTCCCAATGCGGATCGTAAATAAATTCTTTCTCCATTATCTTCACTCCTTTTTAAACTGTAAATCACTTTAGATTAAAACCCAACCTAATCCTGGTCTCAAATTTCTTGTGTGCGATCAAGTAAATTGAAGAAATTGTGGATTAACGTTTTTGCAATTTGGGAATATGGACATTTGGTAATTTTGTAATTTAGATATTTGGTATTTTGGAGATTTGAGAATTTAGAAACTTGGGAATTTGGGGATGTAGAGATTTGGAAAGTTCAAAATTTAGGACTTGGTAATTTGGAAATTTCAGAATTTGGGGACTTGGGAATTTGGGGATGTAGAGATTTGGAAAGTTCAAAATTTGGGGATTTGGTAATTTGGAAATTTCAGAATTTGGGGATGTAGAGATTTGGAAAGTTCAAAATTTGGGGATTTGGTAATTTGGAAATTTCAGAATTTGGAGACTTGGGAATTTGGGGATGTAGAGATTTGGAAAGTTCAGAATTTGGGGATTTGGTAATTTGGAAATTTCAGAATTTGGGGACTTGGGAATTTGGGGATGTAGAGATTTGGAAAGTTCAAAATTTGGGGATTTGGTAATTTGGAAATTTCAGAATTTGGAGACTTCGGAATTTGGGGATGTAGAGGTTTGGAAAGTTCAGAAGTTGGGTATTTGGTAATTTGGAGATTTGAGAATTTGGGAAATTCGAGTTTCGGAAGTTTCTGAATTTGGGGATTTAGAAATTGAAGAGTTTAGGGATTTGAAAACTTGAGAACTTGCAAGTTTCTGAATTTGGGAATTTTGGAATTTACAAATTTAGTGAATTCAAAGCTTGAGAATTTGGGAATTTCGGAAACAGGTGATTTGCAAATTTGGAAAATTGAAAATTTGAAAATCTGAAAATTTTCCAACATGATGTCATAACTTTGTGATTCCCTTATCTCCTTACAATCCATCCAAGTGTACATTTCATCAATTATTTCATTTAACTCGCACACTATACCGAAACGAACACCATGAAGTATAGCTGACCCCCTGTCCACAAAGCGTATTAAAAGCGATAATTTTAGAACCGGTCGAAGAAAGTTTGGTCTGCTTTTTCAAGTTTTTACATTGTGCGTCGTAAATCCGTTTTAGACAAACTGCAACGCTCGTTAAAACGGATATTAAAAAGTTTATGGTTTCTCTATCCTGCGAGCGTGTTTCGCAGTGTGTAGCACGTTGCATGCTACGTTCAATAAATTCCATTCACAGTATGCTTTACAAAGCGGTTCAAACTTTTGTATTACCGTTGACAGCCACGAACCAAAAATCATACTAAATAACTTGCCCGCCATTTCGTTGCTATATTACGTTTCATAGAAAACTATTTAAAGAATGTTGATTTATTTCAAACTAACATAACATAACGCTTAATACAAAAATAAATTGCGTTGAAAAACACTGAATATTTATTTCAAATAGAGTAATAGTGAAAATAATAGATAGACTGGATATTGAACGCCAGATTTTATCTATGATTTGGAATTCGGGGACGTAGAGAGAAGGCAAGCTTGGAATTGGAAGGTTTTGAGATTTCAACGTCTATGAGAGATGCAGAGATTTGGTGATCTAGGAATTTGGGGACGTAGAAATTTATCGATTTAGAGATTTTAGAGGTTAGGAACTTGGGGACGTAGAAATTTCAAGATGTACGAGTTTCAGAATGTAGGATTTTGGGGACTTAGGAATTTGGGGACGTAGAAATTTATCGATTTAGAGATTTTGGACGTTAGGAACTTGGGGACGTAGAAATTTCAAGATGTACGAGTTTCAGAATGTAGGATTTTGGGGACTTAGGAATTTGGGGACGTAGAAATTTATCGATTTAGAGATTTTAGAGGTTAGGAACTTGGGGACGTAGAAATTTCAAGATGTACGAGTTTCAGAATGTAGGATTTTGGGGACTTAGGAGTTTGGGGACGTAGAAATTTATCGATTTAGAGATTTTAGAGGTTAGGAACTTGGGGACGTAGAAATTTCAAGATGTACGAGTTTCAGAATGTAGGATTTTGGGGACTTAGGAGTTTGGGGACGTAGAAATTTATCGATTTAGAGATTTTAGAGGTTAGGAACTTGGGGACGTAGAAATTTCAAGATGTACGAGTTTCAGAATGTAGGATTTTGGGGACTTAGGAGTTTGGGGACGTAGAAATTTATCGATTTAGAGATTTTAGAGGTTAGGAACTTGGGGACGTAGAAATATTGTGGATTTAGGGATTTAAGAGCCTAGAAATTTGGGGACGTAGAAATTTGGAGATCTAAGGATTTCAGAAAGTAGGGATTTGGTTATATAGGAATTTGGGGATGTAGAAATTTATGGATTTAGAGATTTTAGGGGTTAGGAATTTGGGGACGTAGAAATTTGGAAATGTAGGTACTCGGAGATCTTGGGATTTGGATGCTTAGTGATTTGGGAATCTAGGTATTCGGAGATTTAGTAGTTTAGGAATCTAGGGATTTGTGAAAGTGATTTGGAACTTACAGGTATGAGAATACACAAATTTGTGGACATGGGAATTTATCAATGTAGGTATTTGGAAATCTTGTAGTCTAGGTGTCCAGGAGACATAGAAATTCAAAAACCTAGGGATTTGTAGATGTGAAAGAAATCTATAGAATGATAATAAAAAGCTTTGTTGATATAAGTCTTCGGAGATATAAAAATTTATAAATATAGACGTTCATGAATATAGAGTTTCGAATGTTCATAAACTTGATAAAATTGCAATTTGCAAAGTTGAAACATGTAAATATAAAAATTGGAAATGTTAACTACAAGAAATTTGAAAGGTTAACGAAAGTGATAATCGGTGAGAATCGTAGCTCGGAAAATGTGTGTAGCACAAGTGCGATCGAATGATGCAAACGTCAAGACACGTTTTATTATGTCACGCGTTCATTCACCCTTCTCAATATCTTTATCTCTCTTATCCTAACTTGGTCGTTACCGTTCTTACCAGTTAACTGATCTCCACACGAATTCAACGTGCATTTCCGTCGAGCATCACTGATTATTTGAAAAATTACCTGTCGACGATGCTGAAATAAATTTCGACAATCAAAATTTATGATCTCCTGCACACCTGTGTACACACGTATCCCTTCTCGATTATCTTCATTTCGATTCAATGCATTTAATACATTGAAATTGTATAAACTGTAGCACGAACAAAAGAAACATCTAACTGATTTTATTGCTGGATTTTTTTACCGTTACTTGGTAACTTGCTTTAATTTATTTTATTAATACGTTGAAAGTTTTTTAATTTGGTGTTAGGGCAATTTGGTGATTTAGGGATTTGGAGATTTAGGGTTCTTAAAGTTAGGAATTTGCAAAATTAGGGATTTGGGAATTGGGGACTTAGGAATTTGGAAATTTGGGAATTGGGGACTTTGGAATTTGGAAATTTAGGGATTTGGAAATTTGGGAATTGGGAACTTAGGAATTTGGAAATTTAGGAATTTAGGGACTTAGGAATTTGGAAATTTGGGAATTGGGAACTTAGGAATTTGGAAATTTAGGGATTTGGAGACTTAGGAATTTGGAAACTTAGGAATTTGGAAATTTAGGGATTTGGGAACTTAGGAATTTGGGGACTTAGAAATTTGGAAACTTAGGAATTTGGAAATTTAGGAATTTGGAAATTTAGAATTTGGGAAATTTAGGAAGTTGGGGACTTAGAAGGAAATTTAGGAATTTAGAAATGTAGGGATTTCGAGAATTCGGAATTTGAAAATGTAGGTATTCGGAAAGTTGGGAATGTGAAAATTTGTAAAACTTAATTAAAATAGTATTAAGAAGATTTTATACAGTATCTAATAAGAAGCAAATGACAAGATATCGCGTATGACCCCCATACCGCGGCGATATAGCAGGTACAAGGGCTGATCCGTTGGCGATATTGTTCATCGCTCTAGGTTACGGGGTAAGTTACCGTGGTTGGCAACACTTGACTCCCCGGTGCAAGGTTACGGTAGGCGGACTCTATCTCCTGTATGGAAAATATACCCATAAAGTTGGCGGTACACGTGTAGAGCTGCACATCGAGTTACACCCACGTGTATTTTGTCCGCGCATACTCTGCCACCGCACAAAGAACATTTAAACCGGGTGCGACGCGCGAAAGAGGAGGAGAACAGGGTGCCATATAGAGAGAGCGAGACAAAAAGAGGTTCAGAGGAGAACCAAGAGAGAGAACGAACTCGAGTTGTAAAAAGAACAACTTGAACGGGGTTCGAAGGAGAAGAGAGGATGAGAGGCAAGAATAAAAGAAGAATACGGACGAGGAAGAATAAAGGTTGCGGGGAAATAGAACGAGACGGATAGATGGCCGGAGGATGAGTTGATATGCTGTGGGAAGGGAAGAAGTGCCGAATAAAGAGAGCTGGTTCCACGCACGGAGGATGAGAAAGGGGAAGGAGAAATAATGGAGGACTCCGGTAAAAAGAATGAGAAGAGGGAGGGTAAAAAGAACAAGTCAAAGGGTAAATGAGCCAGAAGGGAGAGGAAAGGTTAATGGAAGAATACAAAGAAACTAAGAGAAAGAGACGGACGGCCGGTGGAAAAAGGACGAGATGAAAACAGAAAAAAGAGGGATACGATGGTAAATGGCTTTTGTTAACTGTACCGAATATGTTTATATTTATGATCTCTGTAGATGGAGCAATTAAATTCAGCTTAATGTACGCTGTTATATTTCAATTACACGTTTTTTCGCGATGAGGCTGATAGAAATTTCAGAATGTAGACATTGGGGAATTTTTAACAATTAGGTATTTGAAAATAGATCTTTATTGTAGTAAATTAATATGTACATGTGTGTGTTTCATACGTGTTGATGAAATGTTAATGAAATTTATGTTAATAAATAAAATACATGTTAATAAATACATGTTGATAAATAAAATGGTTAATAAAATACATGTCAATGAATACATATTAATGAACAAAACAGTGAATAAAATACATGCTGATGGATACATGTTAATAGTCAGTAAAATTCATGTTAATAAGTACATGTTGTAAACAAAGTAGTTAATAAAATACATATTAATAAATAAAATAATTAATAAAATATAGGTTGAAAACAGGTAACTCATTCAATAATAGTATATTTAAAATATGTCGGACTGCAATGCATCTCACTAACAAGAATAATAATAATAAAATGTAGGTACAGAAGATAGAAAAGAATAGTTATTACGTTAAAATTGCGAATAAAAATAAAAAGTATTAAGAATAATTAACATATATCGACTTTTAAAGGTGTACCCCATGAATATGTACATATTTCTAGGTTATGTATAACGAACAAGTAAACGAGAAGAAAAATGGCATTTTCTCTCGCGAATGACCGCTTCTACATTCTATATTCTACGTTCTACAGGTTTAAAAACAGTATCGTGGTATGGTTGACAGGTTAAAACTTCAACTCTTCAACGGTGAGTGACATAGACTAATTTCGTCGAGTTCAATAGCGCTTACGTGTATCGGTGTCTGTATAAATATTTTTAGACACGATACGTCTGTATTTGTTGGTGTGATTTATATTTAGAATTACGCGTCCGACACTAATTTATGGTCTATCTTAGGATAGCTATTTGGCAAAATATAGAAACTTGTTAAATTCAACTTTTATAACAATTACGAGCGTGTTTTCGAAGAAAGTAGTGGTACGTGTTGGTTCAGTTGTATAGCTGATGATAATCTTAGAATGACATTACTTACCGTGACTCATCGGCAATATAAGCGATGTTTGGTATCGAGTTTAGTAATAAGAGAACACTTGTAGTTTCAGTGAACCATAACAGTTTATTCGTCGTACTTATTTTTTTAAACGAAACTCGAAGCTTTTATTCGTAACTTGTAATAACCGTTTAAAATCTTTCGGTGAATTTATAATTGTCAAAATATTTACACGTTTCATTTGCGATGAAATGTATTTGTCCATCGTCAATAATCATACATTATTTGTACTAATTTGTGTAACGGTAATTATGCATATTAATTTATATAATTGCGTCATACGTGAATTGTAATAATAGTAATACATTATGATACATAAGATAAAGTAATAAGAATGTAACAAATAAATACAGCAATAACCTATACATGTTATTATTTGTAAGATATACTCTACCTGTTTCATATAAAGTACTAAAGTGATGTTCTAACATAAAAAGTTGATAAAACAGAAAATTATTAGATACATTTCTATAAGATGCTTTGAAACATCCTTTTAAGTAAAATAACAGCTATTTCGAGATATTAAATAACTTCGTAGTTAGTAGAATTTTGCTTCCATACAAGATGAGTGACCATTAAATCAATAATTTGCAGCGGGCATAAAACGTAAGCTCCTCAAGTTAATGACAATAGCCTTCACCTTTCCTGTATAATTTTCATTATCGTACATTGTGTCGTTTTATTACTCAATTTACAGTTTGCAAATACTATAAAATCCTCGAGTTACGCGAGTCTCATCCTTTAAATAATATTCTTATAAACACCCTTTAATAATCACATTTACCTAGGAAATCAAATGTTTTACTGAAACGTTATTCAAATTATTTCACTCTTGACTAATATCTATTATGAACTCTTAAATGATTTCTAAATAACTTGTGGATACAATTTTTTGATGAAACGAGGATGTTCATGGGGATAATTGATATATGTGTTTTTTAGTGTAGGAAGTAGAGGGTTTGCAATTTTGGGAATTTTGATAATTGAGAAATTTGGGAGCTTTGCAATCTAGGGATTTAGGGATTTGGAAGATTGGAAGTTTTGCAATCTAGGGATTTAGGGACTTGAAAGTTTGGAAACTTTACAATCTAGGGATTTTGGGGGTTTGGAAATTTTACTATCTAGGGATTTAGGAATTTGGGAATTTGGATTTTAGACTACTTGACAATTTAGGGATTTTGGGATTTAGAAATTTAGAGAATTTTAATAGTTGAGGGATGTGAGAATTTGGGGACTTAGGAATTTGGGAACTTAGGAATTTGGGGACATAGGAATTTGGGGACTTAGGAATTAGGAGACTTAGGAATTTGGAAATAGGGGAATTTTGAAAAAAAAGGAATTTGGGGACTTTGGAATTTGGGAACTTAGGAATTTGGGGACATAGGAATTTGGGGACTTAGGAATTTGGGGACATAGGAATTTGGGGACTTAGGAATTAGGAGACTTAGGAATTTGGAAATAGGGGAATTTGGAAATATAGGAATTTGGGGACTTTGAAATTTGGGAACTTAGGAATTTGGGGACATAGGAATTTGGGGACTTAGGAATTTGGGGACTTAGGAATTGGGGGACTTAGGAATTTGGGGACATAGGAATTTGGGGACTTAGGAATTTGGGGACATAGGAATTTGGGGACTTAGGAATTAGGAGACTTAGGAATTTGGAAATAGGGGAATTTGGAAATATAGGAATTTGGGGACTTTGAAATTTGGGAACTTAGGAATTTGGGGACATAGGAATTTGGGGACTTAGGAATTTGGGGACTTAGGAATTGGGGGACTTAGGAATTTGGGGACATAGGAATTTGGGGACTTAGGAATTTGGGGACATAGGAATTTGGAAATTTAGGAATTTGGGGACTTAGGAATTTGGCGACTTAGGAATTTGGGGATTCAGGAATTTGGAAATGCAGGAATTTGGGGACTTTGGAATTTGGTAATATAGAAATTTGGGGATTTTGGAATTTGGAAGTGTAGGAATTTGGAAATGCAGGAATTTGGGGATTTAGGAATTTGGAAACTTGATAGTCTAGAAATTTAGGGACTTGGAAATTTGAGGAATATTAAAAATTGGTGAAAGATAGAAAATCTTGAATACTTACATATTTAAAAACGTGCTAATTTTAAAAATCCTTGATAACTTTGTAAAACTTGCTAATTTTAAAAATCTTTAGTAATTTCATAAAACTTGTTAATTTTGAAAAACCTTGATAATTTGATAAAAATTGCTAATTTTAAAAAACCTTGATACTGTTATAAAACTTGCTCATTTTAAAATTTGCTAATTTTCTAAAACTTGTCAATTTCCTAAATCCACAATAATTTTCTAAAAGTAAATTAAATGAAATCTTGAAAATTGTAACTGAAGCACATAGAACCGCGTGAATTCATCGACGTTAGAATTTTGAGTCGAATCGTGCAGGAATAAAAGACAAGCGGTGATTTTCCAATCGATACTCTTCGACAAAGCTCATTATCAGTGCTCGTAGGTTATCAGAGTCGTATGGTAAACGCTACTCGGTACGAGGCTGGCTCATACATACGCATAAACCAGTCGTTTAACCATCGTCGTTACCAAGCCACATACGCTACGCTAGATTTTTCCTAGCCGTGGTCGTATCTTCGAAGTTCGTTTGTATTGGAATTTTAATGACTTTTAGCTGGATTTATCGTCTAGTTTAAGCGAGCTCCGTTACATCAATTGTTTTGATCGTGTATTCCAGGAAGGTGCAGTCGCGCCTCTTGAATACCTCGCTGCACGTCAGCCGCGTCGTTGAAAACTTAACAATTCTTTATCAGCGTGAAATGTCAGCTGAGAAACCGGCGATTTGCGCCTTCTATTTGTTCGGCTAATTAAGTAGGTATTCACGTTCGAAAGGGTTAAAGGATTTCTTTGCATTGGATTGCCTAAGTTCCCGCCATTTTTTGAAATTTCTTACAATTTTTTTAATAAAAATTAACAAGTAATTATACTATTTATTAAAATTAACAACTATTTTCCCTTGTTTACAACTGCTCAACGTTCAACAAGGTTTTTAATATATTCGTTTTTTAATCGAAAGTTGTCACGTCAAATTTGGCGCCAGTTTTGAACAGCTGATTGAGCGGCCATGTTGTATTGCTTGTATAGCAAAATGGTAGACTTTCGTGCGTTTGTAGAAATTTAGAAATCTGAAGGTTTGAATGTTTTTCAATGTAGAAATGTAGAAATTTAGAAGTTTCGTAATTTGGAAATTTGGGAACTCAGAAATACAACAGTATGGGAATATACAAATTCAGATATTTGGAAGTCTGATAGTTCAGTAGCTTGAAAATTTCTAAATGTAGAAATTTGGTAATGTAGAAATTTGGAACTGTAAAAATTTGGAACTATAGAAATTTGGAAACATAGAAATTCGCAAATGTAGAAATTTGGTAATGTAGAAATTTGGTAATGTAGAAATTTGGAACTGTAGAAATTTGGAACTGTAGAAATTTGGAAATGTAGAAATTTGGTAATGTAGAAATTTGGAACTGTAGAAATTTGGAAATGTAGAAATTTGGAAATGTAGAAATTTGGTAATGTAGAAATTTGGAACTGTAGAAATTTGGTAATGTAAAAATTTGGAGCTGTAGAAATTTGGAAATGTAGAAATTTGGTAATGTAGAAATTTGGAACTGTAGAAATTTGGAAATGTAGAAATTTGGAAATGTAGAAATTTGGTAATGTAGAAATTTGGAACTGTAGAAATTTGGTAATGTAAAAATTTGGAGCTGTAGAAATTTGGAAATGTAGAAATTTGGAAATGTAGAAATTTGGAAATATAGAAATTCGCAAATGTAGAAATTTGATAATGTAGAAATTTGGAAATGTAGAAATTTGGAAATGTAGAAACTTGGAAATGTAGAAACTTGGAAATGTAGAAATTTCGAACTGTAGAAATTTAGAAACATAGAATTTGGAATTGTAGAAATTTAGAAATATAGAAATTTAATAACGTAGAAATTTAGAATTTCGGTGATTTGTTAGAATAAAAATTTTCAAATATCGAAATTTCCAAAATTGCAACCACAAAAGTCTACAAACATCCCAAACTTCAAAATCAATGATTCACAATAAAAAAATGCCTCAAATAAAAAGTTAACATTTCACAACAATAATATATTATATAACATTACTCCGACAGTAGCAATAATATTACTTGAAACCCAGTAACACACTTCATAGATGAAATCGTTTCTTCTGTTTAAAAATATACGTAACGAAGAGAATTTAAATTGGCTGGCTAAGATTGCTGCTGTTTAGAAAGTTAGAGAATTTGATACTAACATGACACGTTAATAGTCTGCGAAGTGTTGTACAGACAGTTTACCCGACACTGATTTTGATGAGGTACAGATATTCAACAGCCTTTTCCGGCGTTCAATTCAGCATCGTTAAACTTTTCTGCGCGGTTTACCGTAAAAGCGAAGTGATGTCCGCAATGAGGTTCTTCAAATCTATTCAAAGTAAAACTACTCGTTAATGTTGTTAGAAGTACTCTGTAATGGTTGAAATACGAATCATCATAAACTTTAATCAAATTGTCGATGAAAATTAATTTTAAGAGAAATTTAATAAAAATTAAACATTTCGAAAACATTTTACGGCCGATAAATAGTTGCGTAACAACCACTTATCGTTTGAGTAGATTTCCTTTATATGACCAACTCTATGTATATTCTGTTTGCTGTCTTCGACCATCTTGATACACGATTCACCGCGATTATCTATTTAGGTACCAAAGTACGTTTAACTGTTTTTATCGTGACAATTTTGATCAACACTCTTCTACTGCCTTTTTTTGTTAATGTCAAAAGTTAATCGGTAAGTGCTATTTTTGGAACTGTTTTTCGTTTCTTGTTCCTGTTCTGTGATTTCATATTGTTACATAATTGTTATCTAGGTTCTGAGAATTGCTTGTTTACCGAGATCTGCCTGTTACAGTACATTCTTTAATAAATTAAATTTTGGATGGAAAAATGAAACGTCTATTTGTGTGGATAAAATACATGAGGTTAAGAAATGAAAGTGTGGACAAAATCAAAGAGATGAAATGCAAGATATACGTGCATTGGGAGTAATAAAAACTTAAACTTGGTGTGGAAATTTTTTAATTTGGAGGTATGGAAATTTGGTGATTTGATAATTTGGCAATTTAGAAATTTAGGGATTTGGGAACTTAGGAATTTGGGGATTTAGGAATTTGGGGACATAGAAATTTGGTAATGTAGGAATTTGGGGACTTAGAAATTTGGTAATGTAGGAATTTGAGGACATAAGAATTTCAGGACTTAGGAATTTCGAAATTTAGGGATTTGGGGACTTGGGAATTTGGGGACGTAGGAAGTTGGGTGCGTAGAGAATTTTGAGACGTAGAAATTTGGGGACGTATGAATTTGGGGACATAGGAATTTGGGGACTTAGGAATTTCGAAATTTAGGGACTTGGGGACTTGGGAATTTGGGGATGTAGGAAGTTGGGTGCGTAGAGAATTTTGAGACGTAGAAATTTGGGGACGTATGAATTTGGGGACATAGGAATTTGGGGACTTAGGAATTTCGAAATTTAGGGACTTGGGGACTTGGGAATTTGGGGACGTAGGAATTTGGGGGCGTAGAGAATTTTGGGACGTAGAAATTTGGGGACGTATGAATTTGGGGACATAGGAATTTGGGGACTTAGGAATTTCGAAATTTAGGGACTTGGGGACTTGGGAATTTGGGGACGTAGGAATTTGGGGGCGTAGAGAATTTTGGGACGTAGAAATTTGGGGACGTATGAATTTGGGGACATAGGAATTTGGGGACTTAGGAATTTCGAAATTTAGGGACTTGGGGACTTGGGAATTTGGGGACGTAGGAAGTTGGGGGCGTAGAGAATTTTGGGACGTAGAAATTTGGGGACGTAGGAATTTGGGGACGTATGAATTTGGAAATGTAGGAATTTGGGGACATAGGAATTTGCAATCTTAGGAATTTGGGGACATAGGGATTTGGAAATTTAGAAACTTGCAATCTTAGGAATTTGGAGACTCAGGAATTTGGGGACATAGGAATTTGGAAATGTAGGAATTTGAGAATTTAGGACCTCGGAAATTTGGAAATTGGGAAACTTAGGAATTTAGAAATGTAAGGATTTGAAAAATGTATAGATTTGAAAAGAGGTTAAGAAATGAAATTTGTGTGGATAAAATGAAAGAGGTTAGGAAACATTTACGATTTAAAGATGGTGCTGCAATGTAATGAATAAATACGTCTCTAAAAATAATTTGAATGTCGCAATTTGGAGAAACAGTGTATCAATAAAGTATTATACTAACGGATGATTAAATTGCGTCTCTTCTGAGAATATGTTAACAAAGATAATATTTTCTGGCGAAAGCAGATTCAACATCTTCTGTACACACGGAAAGATAAAGTATCAGCAAGAAGAGAAAGTTTAATTTGTAAATTCTTTGCTCCTCGAAGTTTGTATACCGTACAAGAAAAAGTGCAGCAATTTTAAAACTGATCAGTACAGTTCATTATTTTAATTAATCTTGGCTCTCCTTATATCGCTACGAACGAAGGTTTTAATAGTTGGCAATTCGGGAAAAGCTTTCATATACGGCTTGAAACTTTTCAAATTTAATAATTTTAATTTTGCAAACAGTGATCTTCAAATTTGTAAATTTGGTCATTTGTAAATTTAGTAAGTTTGCAAATTTTTAAAACTTCCTTATAATTTTTTAATAATAAAAAGATCGACGTAGTTTTCGAGTGGTGATGGAAATTAAATTGTAGATAAAATAATGTTTTTGTGTATAATATTTGAATATTTAAAAATAGTTGTATATTTATAAACAATGATGTATTTTAAAGAAGTTTTGCTTTCTGGGAAATGAATTTTAGAAACGTATCGATACCTGTATTTTTCAAAATGAAGAATAACAGTTCGAAAGTCTACGTGTTTCACAATCATTTTATATTATTTCAAGCCTTTCTGATTACGAATGTACATATCTGCAGTTACTAAATTGTACCACTGTGATAACAAGATAAGGGTTCAAAGAACTCTATAGAGTGAGCCTGATAAAAAATGAAGTATGGAACTATGGTCTGTTATTGTCGATATAAAACACTATTCCTAAAAAATGTACCAAACTTAACAAACCTTGTATCTCCATACAAAATAAAATACATAAAACAAATAAATAAAGTAACTAAATAAATAACGTAAAAAAAATAAGTAAATAAATAAAAGATCAATATTTATTATATTACATTCTCTTCTCCTCAACATGCATTTTTTTTTAATATTTTTTAACATCGCAAGTTTTGAATAAAAATGTTCAAATCGTTATGCTAAATACTCCACCCTGTAGATTGTATTTTATTACGCGATGGCTGAATTCACCTGACAATGGTTCAAATAAACGCGAAACGTTCTGCTTTTGAACGAGAAAAATTTAAGCATGTCAATTTATCAGTATTATCTGTTGGACGAGCAGCACCTTTTTGCGGCTTATCATAATTCACGTCTTTGTGCAACTTTGAAACGCGTACAGTCAACAGCAAATTTTGAATGCGCACGAAAAATATGGTAATCAAGGCTGCGGGTTAATTCTTAGCCACTTTTTCATATTTACGGATTTAGGAACCGGTTACGAGTTTTATACGAATTTAATTTTAGAAATTCATGGACGCAGTCCTCCATGGGTTTGAAAATTTTGGGGTTTGGGGAGTTAGGCATTTGGGGATGTAGGTATTTGGGGATTTAGAAATTTTGGGATATAGAAGTTTATGGAGTTAGAGATACGGGAGTATAGGGATTTGATGGTGTAGAAGTACCTTAGGAATTTAGAAATATAGGGATTTAGGGGATTTGGAGTATGGGGATGTAGAGATTTGGGGATCTAGGAATTTGGGGACTTAGGAATTTGGAAATTTAGGAATTTGGGGGCTTAGGAATTTGGAGTTTTAGGAATTTGGGGGCTTAGGAATTTGGAAATTTAGGAATTTGGGGGCTTAGGAATTTGGGGGCTTAGGAATTTGGAAATTTAGGAATTTGGGGGCTTAGGAATTTGGAAATTTAGGAATTTGGGGGCTTAGGAATTTGGAGTTTTAGGAATTTGGGGGCTTAGAAATTTGGAAATTTAGGAATTTGGGGGCTTAGGAATTTGGAATTTTAGGAATTTGGGGGCTTAGGAATTTGGAAATTTAGGAATTTGGGGGCTTAGGAATTTGGAAATTTAGGAATTTGGGAATTTAGGAATTTGGGAGCTTAGGAATTTGCAAATTTAGGAATTCGGGGATGTAGGTATTCGGAGATCTAGAAATTTCAGGGTCTAATTGGGGATCTAGAAATATGGGAATCTAGGGATTTGGAATCTAGAAATCTGGGGGAGTAGAAATTTGGGTATATAGAGATTAGACCTAGGAATTTGGATATATAGATATTCGGAAATGTAGAAATTTCTAGATCTAGTGAAATGGGAAATTAGGAATTTGGGATCTAGAAATTTACACACGTGGAAATTTAGAAATGTGCAAAACTAGTAATTTGGGAAACTAGTAATTTCTAGGAATTTCAGAAGTTTGGGAATGAAAAACTTCTAAAACTCAAAGATTTGGCGCTTTAGAAATTTGGAAAACCAATCTATCAATCTAGGGATTTAATGATCTACACATTCGGGGATCTAAAGATACAAAAACAGCGAAATCGGGATAATTAACAATTCCTTAACTTAAAAATGTATAAATTCAAAAAACTTGAAACTGTGAAAACTACATAACTCGAAAACATAAACAGCCATAAATTTGCGTATTAAAAAGTATCCAAGTTTACGTGTGTTGGCCATGTTGCAGCCGAGTGTACGTTCTTTCAGGAAAAAAAAAGAACAAAGCTCACGCAGCGCGCTGAACGAGGACGTAGCCAGAAGCGGGTGCGATGCACTCGACAAGGACAAGGCGTGTTTTCATAAACTCTGTTAATGAAACACATGCGAGTAAAATATTTTCCAACTTCTTTGATGCCCGTTTCTTTTAGACGGAAAGAAACGACTCGCGTGAACGGATATTTGAAAATTATGCTCGACGATCGAATAATATTCGCGTTATATCTTCATTTGATGCTGTTTTTGAGGTTAGGATAAAAACGGACTGTTTTCATGTCGAACTCAGTTTCTAAAAGAGACAGGTCAAAATACAGGGTGTTTTGAAATGGTGGTACAAAATGCGTGGTCAACACGAAAAAATAAGTAGTAGTGAAATGAAATTTATCTTTATTTTCAAGAAAATTTGGACATTTGTAGAAAAGCTTGTTCACGGTGTACAAAATGATGAAACTGTTGAGTAAATAAATATTACGAATCAACCGATATTAACTTTGTTAAAATAGGTTTACTAGTTTTTATTGCTTTATTATGTTTGTTACTTGAGTGGTCTTATCATCGACTAAACTCATCGCATTAATTAGTATCTACATCAACAATGGTACGAAGAATGACTGATAACGAACTTTAGTAGTATTAGTGATTAGATTTGTTTGTTTAATAACGTTCGTTAATTCTCAAAATAAAGAATAGCATTTATTTTATGTACTGTGAATAAGTTTTTTTTACGAGTACTTTGAAACTGTTATGAACTGATATGAAGAAATTATATTTTTGTCTCATTTTTTCATGTAAATTCAATTATACCACCATTTTGGAATCACTCTGTACAAAATCATGATCTAACCTACCGAAGAAAAGCAAACTTGTTCCACATGTTTGTATTAGTGAACGAAATATCGTAAACAATTACTTAACTCTTTACGTCTCCTCGAGATCACGTAATTTTCTTAATGTCATTCAGTTAAATTATTGCGTTACATCAATCTGCTTCGTACGAGCGTATCTTCGATAATGATTTAGTACGAGGAAAGCAAACGGATACGTTTCCGTTTGCGATAAAAGGTGTCTTATCATCCGGCTCTAAGATCGTGTTCCCTTTAATTACAATCACAATAGTAAGCTAACAGGAGTAGAAGTGTGGCGGTAAAAAAAAAAAATTACGACCGATGTCGTCTTTATTTCGCTTGCTTTGTTCGCGACATAATAACGAGATAATGAGGCTTGCCGTATTAAAAAATGCGCGATAAGACACACAGAAAGATGATAACGGCATTGATAACGGAGAGCTGCAGTCGTAAATTAGTTTCAACAAAAATGAAATGAAATTTTTCTTACCGCGAATTTCAATTTTTTTTTATATCGTATCATTGTTGGATAATATTTTATTTTTATTTTATTATTCAATTTTAATTCTGATACATTTGTTCAAATAGTTTGCACAAAATTTACGATAGTTTATTTAATATATACATTCTAATATTATTGATAATTTTATTTTATTTAGTTTATGTAAAGTAAATAATTCACGTCGAATTTATAGTTTGTTGATGATTTTATTTTATATAGTTAAATTGGTGAAATTTTATAAGTCCAATGATGAAACGAAAATTTTTGTAATTTTTGAAAATTATTTTAATAAGAGTATATATTTGTTTTATCTCATTTTACGCGCTTCTATAATACATAATAGTGTACAATATTAATATATTAGTAATATATTAATAATACTGTCTTTTATCCTAATTTAATTAAAAACACCTGTTCCCCTACAATATTTATTCTGTTCATTTTAGAAACAAAGTAAACACAAGAAATACAATTAATCAGTAATCTTTGCCACAGAACTGTGTTGCACAGTGAAAAATAACGAGGTAGTGTAATTAAAAAAGTCCCTGAAATGTTTTTAGAACAGCAAATAGACAATGATTCATATTTATAAATATATTCATAGTGTAATTTGAAAAAGATATAATTTTGCCTATCTTACGCTGCGCGTTCTTCACACGTCCTTCAAGCAACTCTATCAGAATTTACATTTCCAATATTATCTAATTATACGGTATTCTCGTTTTAACAAAAGACATCGATTACTTTTGCATAAGTCAATACTGGCTAATTGCAAAAGAAAAAAGGAGACGGGAAATTTACGATACGTCATGCGGACAGTAATAATAAATATTTGCGTTACCACATACAAACAAGTTAACGTTTCGTAAGTCATACGATTATTTCTGACAAAGGTACACTATGCATCATCACGAATTTCGGTCGATAATGCAAGCGACAGTGGTATATTAATGTTAAATCTTCCTAAATTCTATATAGAATCTTTTAAAAATATGTAGAGTTTCAAAAATTGGAGAAGGTAAAGTTGTGTAGGTTTTAAATATATTCAATGTTTAAGTTAATTATGTTCAACTTTTATGTCAGCTAGATTAAATACATTTCCAAATCCCCAAATTTCCACAGTCATAAAGTCCTTTTCTTTCCATTCTAAAAAAATGTCTTCCTCCTAAAATTTCACAATTCCAAAACTCCCAAAATTTCCCAAATTGCAAGTTTCCAAAATTGCAAAGTTTCAACGTATCAAATTATCATAAGTGCAAAATTCCAGAGTCCCAAATTTTCAAATCTCCAAATCCACAAACTCTTGAAGTCCTAAAGTCCTAAAATTCCTACCACCTAAAATTTCAAAATACAGAGAGTCTCTAAATTTCCCAAATGCCAAACTTCTATAATTGCAAAGTCCCAAAATCCCAAACTTCCAAAGTTTCAAAGCAGCAGTACCCTAATCATCAAAGCACCAAAAATCGCAGAATTGAAAAACTCCAAAGATCCGAAGTCCTATGGCGTATGCACAAATAA
The DNA here is from genome assembly GCA_036983795.1 of Megachile lagopoda. Lineage (NCBI taxonomy): Eukaryota > Metazoa > Arthropoda > Insecta > Hymenoptera > Megachilidae > Megachile > Megachile lagopoda. Next base: position 5,419,756 of record CM072797.1, on the reverse strand, counting down.
ATATACGCTGTTGAAAGAAACGAGGACAATGAAGTTAGAGAAATAAAGTTAGATTCCCACAGTCATAGAGGCACGCGCATATCTGACATTGAAAGTACCTCTGTTACCGTAGGTCGTCGCACCGTATACCATTAGCCGATCGTCCAGCTTCTCAGGACGATAGATTCTCGTCATCAATTAACTCGGCTTACGTTTTCAGGTCGAAAAATCGCTTGAATGAAATGAAAAAGGGTTACGGATGAGTCAAGCAGCGAAGAATGGCAGCGTCTCTCGTAGGAGTTCATTGCAGCTCTCGAATCAACATGCCAAGGCCTCCATTCTGCCGGAGCTACGCATAAATCGCGTGTGAGTCTACAGATGTCAACCCACGAGCTGGCGCGTGATCCAAAGTAAAAGAAGCTCTCCGTGAACACTTCCAATTGCAGGCAAATAAGAATAATAATGACAACTGCTTTCGCGCAAGTATCTCACTTGAGAGACGTTTACTGTCGTTTTTCGCCTAATTGTGCGACCACGAGAGCCAATATACCGCCGAAAATACGTGTGAGGCCATTTTTCTATTCTGACCAATTGTGCCGTACTTGGGGATGTACCGATTTGGAGATGTAGGAATTTGGGAATATAGCGATTCGGGGCTGTAGCGATTTCGGTATGTGAGAATTTTGGAATATAGGAATTTGGGAGTGGAGGGATTTGGAAATGTAGGGATTTGGAAATGTAGGGATTCGGGAATGTAGGAATTTGGGATAATAGCGATTTGGGGTTGTAGCGATTTGGGTATGTGAGAATTTTGGAATATGGGAATTTGGGAATGTAGGAAGTGGGGAATGTAGGAATTGGGGAATGTAGAAATTGGGAAATGTAGAAAGTGGGGAATGTAGGTATTTGGGAATGTAGAGATTCTGAAGTGTAGAGATTCGAGAATGTAGGGACTCAAGAATATAGGTATTCGAGGATATAGAAATTTGGAGATATGAGAACCCACGAAATATAGGAATTTAAATATCCAGTAAATATCTAGGAATAGTAAATCTCTTGTAAACAGCTGGGTCTCTGCACGCGCCAACACGTGGGTTGGCATCGGTACGCGTGTTCCTAGTAAACAAGGTGTCGCATATGTAATCCGGGTACAACGTACGAATACGTTGCTGCCACTCTCTTCTCATCTCGGATCTCGCGGTTTTTTACGTTGTCACCTTCGCTAGGACGAACGTGTCACGGTGCACTGAACGCTAAAGGTCAGCGAGCAATATTTTTATTCGAATTTTGCCGAACGAGCCTCATCGTCAACATCCACCGGTTTTAAACGAAATACAAGGCGCTTCGCAAATTTATGCGAAATATCTCGCACGAGGTTGTCCGCCATTTTGACCACACCGGAACCCGCTAATGCAATTAGCTGCTTCTCGGGATGTCGATGTATTTCGAGTCTTTGCAATTTTTTAATTTCGGGATTTTAGGCATTTCGGGAGTTTTGGTACTTTTGGTACTCTGGAAGTTGGGAATTTTAGAACTTCTGCACTTTTAAACTTTGGAGCTTTTAGAATTTGAAGATATGGAACTTTGAACATTTTGCATTTAAATTGTTAAATTCTCAAATCCCAAATTATGAAGTTTCTAAGTTGCTTGATTCCCAACTTCTCGAATACCAAAACATCTTTCCTTAATAGTCACATAGAACTATTTCCTCGAAGACTATACTGCCAGCACAGAATTAGACTTTTAAATCCAAATATTACAAGGCAGCAACCTTTCCTGTTGATATCACAAAGTTTTATGATCGTCACACGTGCCGTTTCGTTTAAGACGAAACACGAATAACACCTTGAAGCGATGTCGTCATTATGATACGTTCGAATAATACAAAATGAAACAGCAAATGAAACAACCATTTTGGATCCTGCATAATCCTTCCTGAAGGAAAAAGTTTTTTGCTTTGGACAAATACGATTTAATATAATTTAATAATTAATTTAACTAACGTACCTACGTTAATATATAGTACCTCTATATATTCAATTGTTAAGTATAATTTAAGTACTGATTTATACAAGTACAAAAGTATAGAACCTGATTACTATACGATTTAGAACTTAACCTCTCTTTCTGAAATCAGAAAAGAAAATAATTGAAAAAGTTTCATGCTTTGAGTAAATACGATTTAAATGTTGCAGAAAGGGGCGAATAAAAATGTCCTATGTACGTTACAGAATGATATAGTAGCTACGTAGTTAATTGATCAACTGGTTTGGCCATTAACCGCAATTTCGATTAGTTGCTTTCACAACGTTGACGCTCGTTACCGTTGCAACTGGTAATTACGATGCCATCGGCACCGCGTGTAACTTTGAAACATGGTCGAGGTCGTTCTATGGGTCTGAGAAACGCAAAATTCGAGCTCGACCTCTGAGTCCGACGACGAAAAAAAAACTTGACGCGAACAAGGTTCCGCCATTTCTTCCTTCTTTTAATTTACCTACCTCTACCACCATGAGAATTCCTGTAATCTTGCTCCAAGGACTTGAATGATCCTCTGATTAAATTGCAAAGTCTCTTGGAACAGTAATTAAACCTCAAATTTATGGTGCTTTTTAATCTATCTGGCGATAACTGCCGTTTCCGGTAAGAGGACACTTCGCTTCGCAATCTTTTGTTTATATTAAAAGAGGCTATTTAGACGAAGCAACATTTTCTACACTCAGAGAAGTTTTAGGGAAGTTGGAATTGTTAATAATATTTTAGAGATGTTCCGTAATGATTCACTAATGATATCTAGACTTTCATACAGGTCTGCAGATTGTTTCTGTTCATTATATAATTTTTGAGAATTGATCAAGTACTAACTGAAAAAAGTTCTTCACTGAGATTCGGTGAAATACCTGAAAAGAATCCTTCTTGGAAATTGGTCAAATTGAAAGAGAATTGATTAAAAACTAAGAGAACTGAGATACGAACCTCAGAAAAATAATTGATGCCCGGAACGTGCACCGATGTGACATTTCCGTGGACCTGCGCAGCAAATACAGCTCGAATATCGTGAAGACGCAAAGTGAAGATTCACGCACCTGACCTCCGACAAAAGGTAATACGAAATCCCTCGAACCTCTCCACTTTGCGTTTTCGAACGGTTCTGAAAGCAGCCGCACCTAACAGCGGTCCTATAAAGCAGCGATTTAACAACCGACGATGAACTATAGTTCGCCGAGCGAGTAGCCGCAGCTGCCGGGCACGTTGGTTTAAAAATTGCACCAGCCCCAACAAACGCGACACGTGGAACCTTTTTTACGAGTGATTTGATGTTGTGGCAGCCGCAACGACGTCCTGTGACGAACAGAAACGCTCGTTCGGCGTAACGGAGCTTTAAAACCGGCAATAAAAGGAGCGTCCGACAGGCTGCGACGTGATCCCGTAGCTAGGATATAAGGATACGATTTTGTGTCTGCAATTTAGTCACGATAAATTTTTGATGTTTCTGTCAATTTTTTTAATGGGGTACTTTGCTGATTTGTGCTTTTATGTAGGTGTTGTGTTGAAGTATGGATCAGAATTTCTGAGGGAAGATTGAGTTGTCAGGGTAATTATTGTGATGTGTAGTATAAATTTTAGAGTATATTTTATTGGGTATTTTGTAGTTTGATATTTGGGAGTTTTTGAAACGCTTTGGGATATTGGAAGTTTTGGCAGCTTGATATTTTTTAATTTGGGCAATTTGGAATTGGGGTTTGGAGATATTCTAGGTTTTGGGACTTTGATATTTTGGGACATTGCAAGTTTGGGACTTTGAGATTTTGGGACATTGCAAGTTTGGGACTTTGAGATATTAGGACATTGCAAGTTTGGGACTTTGAGAGTTTGGAACTTTGCAAGTTTGGCACTTTGAGATTTTAGGACTTTGCAGGTTTGGTATTCTGAGACTTTGGAACTTTGCAAGTTTGGCACTTTGAGATTTTAGGACATTGCAAGTTTGGTACTCTGAGACTTTGAAACTTTGCAAGTTTGACACTTTGAGATTTTGGGATTTTGCAAGTTTGGGACTTTGAGACTTTGGAACTTTGCAAGTTTGGCACTTTGAGATTTTAGGACATTGCAAGTTTGATACTCTAACAGTTTGGAACTTTGCAAGTTTGGTACTTTGAGATTTTAGGACATTGCAAGTTTGAACTTGGAAAGCAACTTTCACCGCCTTATTTAAATATCATTAATTAACTAAAAAAATAGAGGAATTTGTTCCTTCAAGAATTGTCATACGAAAGTTCCATCAAACTTGTAATGTTTCTGAACATTATTAACTCTACCATTTCTAAAAATAATTAAACTTCCTGAAAATGATATTTTCGCCTGTTACATAAAAGATCCAAGATATCTCGTATGTTTTTTAGACTATTTACAGACGATTAAATGATTTTTGAGGTGTGTTATAAAACACGTGATAATAAACAGACTTACTGTGCTTAAATGATATACCGTACTGATAATAAGCAATAAAGTGATTTAAGTAGAACTTTCTGTTGAATGCTTAAATTAGTTTATTGCTCATCGTTAATTACAGATGAACCTTGTTTGTAAAAAGAAATACGAAATTGATCGAATGTTCTATTTTCAGAATGTCCGACATAAATTGTTACAAAGCAAAGATGAATAAAGTGTTACACTGTTAATTTCTTACTAAATCTTGCACGCAAACGTCGGAATTTAAGAAACGCCGTTTATCGAGATAGTAATAGTGTGCTCGAAGTACATATGTGCGAGGTAAAGTATACAAAACATTGTATCAGTGAACGTGATTGAATAGCCTGTCAGCGTGCAACCCATGTAATTGCATTCGCGGAGATTTCTATTTGTTTCATGGAGCTATCTTTGTATTCTCCATCGACATTACGCCATTGTTCCACTCCACAATCTCGCACATCCACCATTGACAATTGCATGTTACTGCGTTATACGATATTAGGTTGTTCTATGGCAAATGCCAGATTTTGATCGTACATTCTAATCGCGACAACTTTATTTCAAATGGACGCATTCAAATTGCAATGGGAGCATTATCTCAATCTATATATTTTCATGGTTCGTGTTCGAGTCTTGTTAATTTCAATTTTTTTCATTTCCATTGTTTTCTTGCTGCATTGTTTTGAGTTTTTAAAGGAATAGATGTTTAAAAGAGATTAAGGGTTGGTGGAAATTTTGGCGGGTGGAAATTTCGGAATATAGGGGTTTAGAAATGTAGAAGAGAAAAATACAAAATTTGGGAATTTAGGAGTTTTGGAATTTTTGAATTTGGGGACTTAGGAATTTGGAAATTTAGGATTTTGGGGACATAGGAAGTTGAAAATTTAGGAATTTGGGGGCTTAAGAATTTGCAATCTTAGGAATTTGGGGGCATAGGAAATTGGAAATTTAGGAATTTGGAAATTTTGGAATTGGGGGATTTAGAAATTTGGAAATTTAGGAATTTGAAATTTAGGAATTTGGGAAATTGGGAAATCGAGATATTGGAAAATTGTGAAATTGAGAATTTGGAAATTTGGGAAGTTGGGAAGTTGGGAAATTGGAAATTGGGAATTTAGGAATTTAGAAATTCAGAAATGTAGTAATTTAAGAAGATTGAAATTTAGAAATTTACTAATCTAGGAATTCAGTAGCTCTGAAACTTAGAAATAGAAAAGGCAGTAATAAGTGTTCCAACCCCTTTTCAACCACAGAAATGTACAAACATATAAATTTGAAAATCTTAAAGTTAATAATTATTAATAACAGTTAATAAATATTAGTAATTATGCTTAACCAACAAATGACGGTAATAAGAACAATTATTCAAATAGGTTGTACTGATTCACTCCATTATTTTGAACGATAGCCCTCCTGCTGTGAGTAATATCTGCAACTTATGACTGGCACTGAGTAACATAATTATCATGCGTTAAAAATACTGAAAAAAAAACGAAGAGATAAAAGGTGGCAACAAAAGTAGTTTCTCCGACATACATTTATGCCAGACAGAAAATATCGTGCAAAAAATATTAAAACATTAAGTACTTTTTGCAGTGTATCAAATGAATGATGTGATCTTTAGTCAATTTTAAATTTAAAAGATACTTTGAAAGTCAATAATTATTTATGTATTAAGACATTAACGGAGATCTAGAAAGAAAGTTTAGGAATATAGAAATTTTCAAATTTGAGGCTTTGACAATTTAGAGACACCATAAGTTGTTACGTTACAAATATAAAAATTGAAAACTTAAAATTAATGATACGTTACAAATATAAAAGTTGAAACTTTCAAATAAATACGAATGTTACAAATACAAAAATTAAAAAAGTAAAATAAATGATAGTTGCAAATATAAAAGTTGAGCACTTAAAATAAATGATTACGTAACAACAATAAAAATTGGAGACCTCTAAAGCCCGAACAAATGATTAATATCCTCAGAGAACATTTAACAAACAAATTTCCCGTTCCCACAGCGTATCATCACGAGATATAAAACTCGCCTATAAATTTCCGAAGCTCCATATCGAGGTGAGAAGCACCGCCGCTAAATCTCGATGGTATAAAATTCCGCCGCGGCAAATACGATAATTTTCTTTGTTGTAACTCAGCTGGTGCGTAAAAAGGTGATTGAAAATAGAAGGAAAATTACAGTGCAATCTATTCGAACGTTTAAAACACAAGCACACATAGTACGCGTTGTTCGCTGGTAGCCGGAGTCGCGTACGAGTCCTGAGTGGCAGACGTTCGGCCATATTTTATCTACTCTTCTTACTTCTTTGGCTCCTCTGCCATTTGTAGCCGGTCTCTCTATAACATTTCATTATTACGAGCCAGCCACGCCGTTCGTGATTTATCTCGAGGCATACATTTTCTTCGGGAAAGAAGGATCATGTGGCGCTAGAAACTTCTCCGCGAAACAAAATGGTCAAGATGGCGGGCCGAAGGGTACGCGGCAAGAAACTTACCCGTGTGTAGAGTACGCAATTAAGAAAATGAATTCATGATGGGATTCAAGTTTATGGCTACGACCCTGTGGATCGCTCGGTTTTTCATCGTTTAACCTTCCCGTCACGGAGCTCCTCGTAATCGACGATTGCCTTAATTAACCGTTGCGTTACGTTGCTACAGTTCAGACGATGTTTCGCGAAACTGCCACATTGATTGATTAGCAATTTGCGGGGTTAGACCACCTCGGTTAACCCCTTTACCGTATTTCTTTGAACGTTAACTTTCTTTCTGATAATAGACTTGTACGAAGTCAATGTAATCTACGTTGTTAATTCATTAATCAAAATTAACGTTTGACAAGTCTTACTGATGTTGGTAATATTGCATGAGAATTTTTTTGGAAAGCGTTAGTTTTTTGGGAGATCAACAGTTTTTGTAGGTTAGGACATGTTTTTACTTCTTTTACTTTTATTGCAAGTTCATCTGGAGCAATATGTCAAATAGTAATAAATGAGAAAGAACAAATTATTTGCTACATTCAATACAGTAACGTGTTATCCACTTATATGATTTACTCGTCAGGTGCGTCAGTCAGAACTGACCACAGCTACAATATTAAAACAAAGGACGTTGAAATGTCATGTCAATTTGTAATTACGTAATCGTTGACCATGTAAATTATTGGACTTGAACTCCAAATTGCGTATTAAAAATTCTACTGAAATTGATCAGGAAGTATGGGTGCGTCACGATCATGAAGAGTGCGTCACGATCATGAAGAGTGCGTCACGATCATGAAGAATGCGTCACGATAATGAAGAGTGCGTCACGATCATGAAGAGTGCGTCACGATCACGAAGAGTGCGTCAGGATCACGAAGAGTGCGTCACGATCATGAAGAGTCCGTCACGATCACGAAGAGTGCGTCACGAGTCAAACTGGTTAAAAATAATGTGGAAAATTTTACAGCTAGAGATCAATAAAGTAGTTTATAATTTTATTTCATCGAACAAGAAAAGTCTGTTGACATCGTAAGTGGTGCGTTTAGCGTTCCTTGTAATGTTTAGCGTGTACTCGCATCGTTCTCTATAATTGCGCACATCTATCCGCATTCCCTCGAACGTTTCTGAAGAAAAACATTTCTTGGCGACATTCACCTTTTTTGAACTAGTTCACTACGTGAATGTCATATTCTCAAAATCTATACCTGTTGCTAATACCAATAACATTCTTTTTAAACAACTTCAAGTTCTTTGGACAGAAGTGAACATTGATTTTTGTCTTTCATTTGTAGCCACCAGAAAATTTAATTATATGTATATCGATACAGAATATAATGATCTACAAACATAATGATCTACAAAATCGATATTTTCATACAAAAATCAATATCGTACGTATCTTGTAGATTTATTCATGCCTTTTCCTATCTGTGACCTTCAATGACCTTCAATAATGATAATCACTGTATTCCTAATGACAGGGGTTGCAGGTGTAACAGGGTTTGTACGTGTTTAAGAGAGGGTTTCATAAGAATATGAAAGTGACCCTGATATCTCTAAAAAAAATGACAAAGACAAAAATTTTATCGGTATCGTGAGTCACACTGAATCATTCAACGACGTCCTTGAGACGTATCTTTAAAAACAACAAAGAATGAGGTGCAAACGTTAGATGACTCACCCTGTATAAATTACAAAACATTATTCGCACAAAAGACTTATCACAGAATATTCGAAAAAGTAGATAGCAAAATATAAGTTTACCCTTCGTTCTCGCAAAAAGTGCGTACCCTTGCAAAATGCATATCGAACCACGATTAAACAAACGAATAAAAAGTAAAACGCAGCGAAGATTCTGGGCAGAAAACGAACGTCGGAAGAGAAGAAAGTCAATCGATAAGTGGCGCAGCTTTCGAAAGCGAAAGTCCTCGTTGGTTCCACAACTACGGACATACAAGCCCGTTGGTGTGTGCGATAAAAACATTGGGCAACCGGATGCCATAGCCCTGGCCACGAAAATCCATTGGCCTCTTCTCGGCTTCCTGCCCAAGGCCTTGAAGAGTTTCGAGTACGCGGTTCTATTTTCAAGTGTGCCCGCTGCCGAGCCACGGACGAATCCTACGTCCGAACGAGAACGTATTTTTTTCTTCGTCATGTAGCAAATTGCTCTACTCTAAATCCTGTCCCCTTTCGTGATACTTGAACAACGAACGTTTGACGTCACAAGGGCTGTGACATCTGTTCCAGCACAAATTGGCGGCTAGTTTGACGGTCATTGTTCGCGTTAACTCTTGGAGCACATGCTGTTGTCACTGAACGTAAATAGTGATGGGTTCGAACATCTAACAAGTGCTCTCATAAGTGTTCTGTTACAAGATTTGAAATGGGGGAGATTCCTTTCAAAGTTTTGTAAGTTTGTTAGATTGCAAAATTGTTTTGGATTTTCAGGTTCTCAAATTTTTATATAGGAAAATTCTCAAATTACTCAATTTACAACTTTTCAAATCCACAGGTTCTCAAATCTTCAAATTCTCTAATATCCAACTTTGCAGCTTTCTATATTCGCAAATCCCTGAATTCTCGAATTACCAACTATACACACTTCTAACTTGTGAAATTTCCAAATTCCTAAATCCCCAAATCTTCAAATTCCCAATTTTGAAGACTCTGAATTCTCAAATCCCCACATTTCTGAATGCCCAAACTTTCCAAGGCTCCAAATTCTCAAACCCCCAAATATCTGAATTCCCAAACTTCTCAAGATTCCAAATTTTCGATTCTCCACATTTCTGAATTCCCAAACTTTCCAAGACTCCAAATTCTCAAACCCCCAAATATCTGAATTCCCAAACTTCTCAACACCCTAAATTTTCAAACCCCCAAATTTTTCAATCCCCAAACATCCCAAGACTCCAAATTCTCAAAGCCCCTTTCTGAATCCCCAAACTTACCAAACTACCAAATTCCTAACTCTATATCCCAAAATCCCTAGATTCTGAAAAATTTCTGAGTTCCATACCTGCTAAAATCCCTAAAGGAAAGTAACTACAGCGATCAAGCATAAATGTGCCTACATGTCCCGACGTAGAAGCAGAAGAATGTAAAACTGTCATAATAAAGGGATCACGTTAGTTCTATCTTTGATCTTTAATTCGATAATGAGTTTTTTCACCCTGTTCGATAAAAACACGAATACGTTTCGAAAACGGTGGAGCAAAGGAACGTTAACAAGCGTTTGAGCACTCGGTGACGTCACAGCGAATTAATTAAACCATTAAATTTACCAAGCAATTATAAGGAATAATTAAGGTCGGGTATCGGAGCGGAAACTGGTGTTTCGTACGCTGTTCAGTTGAACTATCGTCGTTGACGTTTACAAGCTTAACTGGACGGTTACCAGTTTTTAGAGAACGCGTTTGTGAGCCTTTGTGAGTCGGGCTGGCCATCAGGCCGATTAAAGTTCGGCATAGAGTTTAATTGGACAGTCGAGAGAAGCCGAAGCGCGGTAACGAGACGGTAATTAAGCAATTATCGTCGCAACAGCTACTATTTCTTCTAAATACTACACTTTATTACCGTGTTCCTTGGAAAATTCACTACTTCTCTAGGTTCCCATTGTTCCCTTGTATTTTTATGGCTAATAACAGCGTTGTAATTATTTTGTTGTAATATCGGGAACTAGATATTATTTTCAATCGTTGTAATTAGCTGTTTCTGCGAGGGACCTATTTTTGAAGAGAATAGTTTAAGACTTGTTATATTGCCATGGAGATATTGTAGGACATTGGGTTGGTATATGGATCGGATTTAGGCGAGGTACCATTGATACTTCTTTTATTTATATGATGGACATATGATATGGACATTTATGTGATGGATGTTGGGAATTTGGTAATTTTAGAGTTTGGAGTTTTTGGAATATAGCAGGTTGGAAATTTGGAAATTTTGAAATCTGAGGATTTGGAGAGGTGGGAAGTGGGGAATTTGGGAATTGAGAATTTGAGAATCGAAGAATTTGAGGAGATGGAAGTTATGGGGTTTGAGAAGTTGGAGATTCAGAAATTTGTAAATTTGAGAATTTGGGTACTTGGAAAGTTGGGAATTTGAGAATTCGGGGACTTAACAATCTGGAGATTTGAGAATTTGGGAATTGCAGAATTTAGGGAGATGGAAGACTTTGTAAATTTGGAGATTCAGGAATTTGTAAATTTCAGAATATGAAAATCTAGAACGTTGGGAATTTGACAACTAGAAGATTTGAGAATTTGTAAATATAGAAAGTTTGGAATGTAAGATCTAGCTATTGGGGAATCCACAAATTTGCAAAGTTGGATACTAGACAATTTAAAGATTTGAGAATCTGCGAATTTGAGAAACAACTTGTCAAAATATGAAGACTTCATTCGTGTCTACTATAGACGAACGCAATTAAAGTTAGATGACCTAATCGAGGCCACAGTAAAATTGTAGTATTTCAAATTGTTGGGAACCACTGTCGTTATTTGAGGGCAAGATGGAGGCGCGCAAGAAGCTCCTACCGAACAATATCCCGGATTGAAATGGAAAGTTGTGCGAGATTTCTGCCGTTACAATTGAAAGTGGCCACTTACCGCTTACGGAGCTACTTTCAATGTAATCTCGCCAGTGCAGCAGAAGACACGTTTGCAGTTCGCGAAAGTCGAGCGACGTTTATGTCGACAACAGGACTGCTACTTGTGTTTACTTAGTTGTGGCAGAAAACGAGACGTTACTGATTGTGTTCCATTGAAAACTGAGATCGTAAATTGCGGATGAAAAAAATATTCCATGAACATTCGTTTGAACGATAGAGAAAAAATAAGAAAGCATCTGTGCTTATTTAAATGAATCGACACTTGTTGAGTTGGATTGCAACATTGTGAAGTGACTTATTTTTCTGCGGAAGATGAAGAATATTGGACGAGGATGTGATTAAATATTTATTTGTATTAAGATAGGATAAATTTATGTATATGATTAATATGGAATATGTTATTGTTGGATGATTAATTTTTGGTGTAATTTTGATTTGTAGAATAAGATGAGCATTGATTTATAAAGTAATTAATATAGAATAACTTTGATTTGCAAAATAATAAGACAAACATTTATATCTAATAATTATTAATTGCAAGATTAATAACTGATAATGCAGAATAACTGTCATAGAATAAATAAATATTATTATCAGTTATAATTGATTCAATAGTATAAAATAGTTATAAATATTGATTTATAATAACCGATACAGCGTACACAGAAATTATTTAATAAAAGAACGAATCGAAAGTGAAACAGTGACTCGTGAATAAAACATGTTAGCGTTTCTTCTAAAGTTTTCCACTTTGAATGCGGTATATTTTGTTTTAGACGACGCATATTTTATATTTAGAAAGTACAAAAATTCTCGTGAGTCAGTAAAGATACTAATTCTTGGGAACTCTCAACTTTCCAAATTTTCTCTTCCCTCGTCACGAGAAGAAAGGAACTATCGTGTATAGTGTTTCATTTAGCAACATTCATGCATGAATGTGCAATATGTTGGCGTACTCGATAATCGGATAACATTTAACCTTCTCTTCCAACATTATTTTCACATCAATTGTGAAATCACGATAGCATCATCATTGTATAAAAAAGTATACGTCTTCAAATAAATAAACTCTACTGAAGAAACTGAGGAATTTCAAGAAGCTGAGGAATTTGAAAGAATTGAACAAACTGAACAAACTAAACAAACTGAACAAACTAATCAAACTGAACAAACTGGAAAAACTGAATAAACTGGACAGACTGGACAAATTGAGCAAACTGATCAAAGTCAAGAAACTAAACAAATTGGACAAGTTGGATAAACTGCACAAACTGGATAAATTGATTAAATTGAACAAACTAGTCAAATAGGACAACTTAGAACAATTGGACAACTTGGACAACTTGGACAAATTGAGCACCTTGGTCACACTAAACAAACTGGACAAATTGAGCAAACTGATCACACTTAACAACTTGGACGAACTGAACAAATTGGGCGAACTGAACAAACTGGACAAATTGATCGGGCTGATTAAACTGAACAAAGTGGACAAACTGGAAAAATTGTATAAACTGAACGAATTGAACAAACTGGACAAACTGAATCAACTGAATAAACTAAATAATCTAAATAAACTAAATTAACTGAATAAGATAAATAAAGTAAATAAACTAAATAAATGTAATAACCATTTAAATAAAAAAAAATAAATAAACTTTTGAACCGGACCAGGTATAGCACAGAATACTTCCGATACCGACCGAGTCAGGCTAGAAGACTTCTTCACATGTACCTCTGAACGTTTGGCAATACAGCTAGAATTAAATCGCAACTCGATTACCGAATCTCTTGCAACTTTATTCTCGATTTTTCTAAACAAGAAACCTTACATGTTACACTTTTAAACGCATCGTCGGTAACTCAGTAATTAATAATTCACGCGTCCCGAGTTACGAAAGTAGTCATCATGTTATTATGCACGCCTCTGTGTACGTATGCGAGAAACGATTTCGGTTTGAAATCAGGAAAAAAAATCGCAAACTCCGTAGAAGGACTATAATTACACTTCCTGCGCGTTACATTGAAATTGCATGTTAGCGAGGAATCAAGGCGAGTGTGAGTCATTGAATTTTAAGAAATTGTTGTACATCGCCGTAATCCTCACTTGGCACCTTTTATCATTTCATTCGGTTGTAATTCTTCGAAGAGTAAACATTCGTGCACAATTTGCGAACCTTGACGCAAAAACGGCCACTCTGGCGGAAACGAGATGCTCGAAACTCCAAATAAACTTCGGATTCGAGGAGCAGTAAATATAGCGTAGAGTAGCCACGGAGATATAGCGCGGTCGTAAATCTCGCTACACCGTAAACGACACGTGATTCGTTCACGTTTTATCGGCGCGGAAGCTAAGTCCTGATAGTGGGTTAGGAAATATTCTGTACACATTTGTAATATTGGATGCCTACATTTATAATATTTATTAAAGTATTAGGTGTACAAATTCTTCATATTTATCAAAATATTATAATTTCCTCGTATTTATCAAAACAATAGATGTTCACATTAATATCTGTCAGAATAGTAGATGTCCACACCCGTAACATTTATCAAAACACAAGATGTCCACATTCGTAACATTTATCAGAACATTATACGTACAAATAAATTTGTCAAAATTTAAATAGAAAAGGCACCTGTTACAACCACTAAAAATAAGTAGTTAAAAAATAAACAGCGTTGTTATTTCAAAGAAAGAATTCGCCTAATGAATAGTTCTCCAGCGATCGGAAGAAAATCGGGTGACTAAAGCGTGAAATTGTGAAACGTGTAAGGTTTTGTCGAAACGATCGGACGTGTAGGGACTTCGGGGTTACAGTAGCGGAAGAGGATGAAATAGGATCGGTGAATCAGGGTCTATCACGATTAACTATCCTCGCGCGGTAAATATTTTTAGAATGCGGAACAGAGAAACCAGCTGGCCAAGGTCGGAAGCAGGAGATCTTGACTCACGGTACGTAACCTCGGTTGACTGGCGCCTTTTGGAGAACGATTAACAAACGTCACGTTGAATGTGTGGACTAACTTTTATTATGTTCACTGTGTCGCTTGTCACGGACTCGCCTTTATGCCCGCAGTTTACGTGCTCTTCCGGAAGCCCGGTTGACCCTGCTTGTTCGACAAGTTCACGAATTCAGATAAAAAGAGTGTAAAAGTATCGATTTTCAAGTTGTATATTTGCTTATTTTATGTTAGACAAATCTTTGTAATAATTTGATTTGTAGACTTAATTTTTGATGTTCACAAAAAGTTTCAATTTATATTATCTGTATTTGACTGATAAAACATTAATAAATCTATAAAGAGTTATGACATCAACGAGTAACTAAACCTAACCTAACTAGAATTAGCCTAATTGAACCTAACCCAACTGAATTTAGTCTAATTGAATCTAACCTAACTAAAGTGAGTCTAATTGAACCTAACCTAACTAAACTGAGTCTAATTGAACCTAACCTACCTAAATTGAGTCTAATCGAACCTAACCTAACTGAATTTAGTCTAATTGAACCTAACCTAACTAAACGTAACCTAACTTGAGAATAATATTCCGTTTCACAGAAGCTAAATAACAACTACATAACAAGAATTCAACAGCAATATTTATTAACTGATATAACGAGTATCGGTAATCAAGTACGTATTCAAATCGTATTCGGAAATATTGATTAACAGCTCAAAGCAGTCGGTGCAGTAAATACATTGGTATATACAGTCAGTTACATAACTTATCTGCATATTAAACACAGGTAACTGCATCGAAAGGGAAAATAATCGTTTCGAGTATCTTTTGTAACACCGAAGCCATTAATTCGCGACTTTGCATAATCTCGAATGACATTTCGTTATAAATCCCTAAGCTTCCTTCAAGAACGATCTAATAGAAAAATGATTACTCGTTGCACAATGCTGTATCAATGAGTTAATAAAAAAAGAACGGGAGGATTTAATACGTTTAATCCGTTTTCTGCATTCTTCATTAATTATCTCGTTCCAGTGGAGAATATTTTCATAGTTTTCTATCGAGTTTCTTACTACGCATACGGTATTTTAGAGTTGCAAATGAAACGACACTTTCAGCTTCATCGATCAGTTTTTTATTCATACATTCTGAATATTGTATGAGTTGTCTCCCGACTTCAAATTCAAGACATTTCAAATTTAGATAGTTACAAATTTTTAGGTTCAGGCATTTAAGGAATTTAAAATGTTCTGTTTCACAAATTTACAAATTTGGTCAATATGGAAATTTGAAACTTCAGAAATATGGAAATTTGCTAATTTCAATGTGAGGAAGTTTCGAAAAATACAGAAATATTAAATATTTCGTTTCACAAGGCACGCTAGAAAATTTCGAAGTTGAATAATTCTAGAAATATAAAAAACTTATAGATACAAAATTATCCACTGCCATCCCTTGAAATTATACCAATAGCCAAACACCTTGTATAAGGTAAAGGTTTCCAAATCTAGTTCTTCACGGTCCAATTTTACAACAAAACAAGATAGAAATCCACGCGAGTAAATATATAAATAAAACCACCGAAGAGATAACCTCAAAATAATCATCCGTGTTTGAATTTCCCGCCACAAACTTTTCCCCGAGACATTGGTCTTCGTGTCCGCAGAAGATACAACAGCGTGATAAAGTAATTGACGGTGACAAAGTTAGGTGGTATACTTTGTACACGTCCACGGAATAATGATCTTATTTAGAGCAACATAAATCTTCCTTTTAAATCTAGCATATCGTGTCCAGAGGATGAATCGGATCAACAGCTGTTGCGGTATAAAACCAAACATCGTCTAATTTAATATACGCGATTTCCAGAACCGTAGCTATTTGTAATCACTGCAGAAGGCTAACGAAGTGAAACGCTCGAATTAGCCGGGTAATAAGATCAAACAAACATTCGCGATGCAAATGACGCAGGGGGAAAGAGAACGACTCACTTCGGAGATGCAATTTTCCCGTGCAAATCTTCGCCGAGAAGAATGCAAATTGTGTAGACATTTAGATGGGAACGTTTACTCTTTCCGTAGGGATTATTTTAATGAAAACTATCGTGTCCAGAATTATGGCGGGCGATACGCAGCGATGTCTAAACATAGCCAAGACAAAAGGAACAATCCTGAATTCCGATTTACGAATTCTCTGTTTCTGCGATGATCCGACCAAGAAAAAACACTGACTTTTACCTCTCGTTGCCTTTGGCCGATCGCCAACTATCTGGGGAATCTTCTGTGGTTCGTGTAAACGTGTCTAACCAGCGCTACGAATACATTTTATACGTCACAGAAGAATCCCGCCTTTTCCATCCACGTAATTGTGTATAAACTTACTTGACGGGTATTTTCTTCAGTTTTGATCGTTGTATTCTGTACTTTTACCCTGGGACGAGCAAAACTTTGTTACAGGGAGAATTTTGGTCGTTGCACGTTTGAGTTAGGTTAGGTTTAGATGACATCGCGGTGGATGAACGCAACTCGTGCGTCACGAGTAGCTGTTTGAGGGTAGTTCGAGGTTCTGAACTCTGGAAAGGGAGTTTCGACTTTTGGGAGTGTGGGGTGTAGGGGTTTTGGGACTTTTGGAGCTTAAGATATTGGGATTTTGGGATTTTGGGACATTGGGACTTTGACAGTTTGGAATTTTGCGATTTTGGGACCTTGAAATATTGGGATTTTGGGTATTAGGACTCTGACGATTTGGAATTTTGTGATTATGGGACTTTGAAATATTGGGATTTTGGGGTATTAGGACTCTGACGATTTGGAATTTTGTGATTATGAGACTTTGAAATATTGGGATTTTGGGGTATTGGGACTTTGACGATTTGGAATTTTGTGACTTTGGGACTTTGGGGTATTAGGACTCTGACGATTTGGAATTTTGTGACTTTGGGACTTTGAAATATTGGGATTTTGGGGTATTAGGACTCTGACGACTTGGAATTTTGTGACTTTGGGACTTTGAAATATTGGCATCTTTGGGATTTTGGAACTTTCAGAGATTAAGATTTTCTGGTTTTGGGATATTGGGACTTTCACAATTTGGAATTTCACGATCTTGGGACTTTGATATATTGAGATTATTTATTATTTGATATATTTTTTTTGTTTAGAGTTTATAGTCGCATCGACAACTGGGGTTATTAGCGCCTGTCTACTAGTTTAAATACTTGTTCACTAATTGAGGAGAAAACTACGAGTTCTATAGTTTTCTATCCTATTGAGGATTTCGATGGTCTAGCATAATGCAATCAGGGTGTCCTGGTACGATGTTGAGATGCTTCTGTGAGGTCCTTGAGAACTTTTGACAGTTTAGAATTAGATTTTGTGTCTTTGAAATATTGGGATTGAAAATTATGGATGTTTTAAAACGTTTGATAATTTGGAAATTTCGAACTTCTAGGCTACAGCATTTTTGTTAATAGAGCAATTGTATTGAATAATTTGTGAACATTAGAAATGATTAAATGTATTGAGTAAAAGACAAGGTAAAGGATGTTGTTGCTTAAGGCGAGTTATCGAGCATAGAATATGAAAAACGTAGTAATACGTGATTAGCACATCAGTCGTACGAGACAAGAATCGTATTGATACGTCGTCGATAAATCAAATGGACACACGGGAAACGTACTAATGACTCGTCAAGGAACTGGAAGCAAAACATAGTAACTATACACAAGTCGAAGCGTTGTGAATTGAGAACAAGCGTGACGTATCGATTATTGAATACATAATGTAAAATCATTTTAAAAATGTACAAATTTTCACTGAATATTTAATAAACAGTCTACAATATATTTAACTAAATCTACTAAATGTAAGTCTTGATATCAAACTTTACCAATGAACTAAATTTAAATTTTTAAATCGAACATTGAAAGACAATTTTCAAATAATAAATTGTTCTTTCTACATTATTTATGTATTCAAAAATTCCATTCCCTTTATTCCACGTATTCTCCTTTATTTATTTATTTGCCAACTCAATTTGTGTACACTGTTCATTACCTGACCATCTACCTACATTTCTAACATTATCTACCCGTGTATTCATTTATCTACTTATTCGCATATTTGCCTGCCTGTACGATGATTTACATAACTGTCCACTGCATGTTTTGCAAGAAAGTGCACAAGAAAATGACAAATTGCATGTATTCGAAAAAGTAAACATTCCACTAAACACGCCATCTTGTGATCTCCAGGGGTCCTTACTTTGTGGACAAAATTATGCTAGAAATTGTGTACCTTGTAGACACGAGTGGCTGTAATGTGTTCTTCCCTCTATTGCGCGTAGAAGAAAATTTTAATTTGTTTACTTTGTTTCTGACATCAAATTTTACTATTTTTGTTGTTCGTTTATGGAGAATGGGCAAAGTACTTGTACTGAGAGCAATTTTATACGAATTATATAACTTTGGGTAACTTATTGATAAAATAACAAAAATAATTTTCAAGTTTATTAATAAAATAGTGGAAACAATTTTGTGTAGGTTGGTTTGCAAATTTTTTCATTTTTGGCAGATGGAAATTTGGGGATTTGGAAATTTGAAGATTTGGGGATATGGAAATTTAGAGGTTTGGGAAATTCAGAATTTGAAAATTTGAGAAGTTGGTGATTTGGGTATTTGGGAATTTAGGAATTTGGGGACCTAGAAATTTGCAAATTTAAGAATTCGGAAATTTAGAAATTTGGGGACGTAGGAATTTGGAAATTTAGGAATTTGGGGACTTGGGAATTTGGAAATTTAGAAATTTGGGGACGTAGGAATTTGGAAATTTAGGAATTTGGGGACTTGGGAATTTGGAAATTTAGAAATTTGGGGACGTAGGAATTCGGAAATTTAGAAATTTGGGGACGTAGGAATTTGCAAATTTAGGAATTTGGGAACCTAGAAATTTGGAAATTTAGAAATTTGGGGACGTAGGAATTTGGAAATTTAAGAATTTGGGGACGTAGGAATTCGGAAATTTAGAAATTAGTGGACGTAGGAATTCGGAAATTTAGGAATTTGGAAATTTAGAAATTTGGAAACTTAAGAATTTAGAAATTTAGGAATTTGCAAATTTAGGAATTTGGGGACGTAGGAATTTGCAAATTTAAGAATTTGAGGACCTAGAAATTTGGAAATTTAGAAATTTGGGGACGTAGAAATTTGGAAATTTAGGAATGTAGAAATAGGTACAAAAATGTAGAGATTCTGAAATTTGTAAACTTGCAAATGTATAGACATTGAAATTAAGATATCCTTCAAACTCCGTTTCCCAGTATTGCAATGTCACGTATAACCAATTCTCATGTGTGTAATAATCCCTCGCCTTCTCCTCAATTCACTGCGGACCTGCTTGCACGGGCTATTGTCCAGTTACTGGAGCAATTAAAATTTGTTTACCAAAGAAAGGTAATCAAGTTCGTGGCTGTACAAGAACACCTTACATGATTAAGCTGTAGGCCACGGTTTCAATTTCGAAATTGTTTGACGTTTTCGTCCCGTAGCGTTGCACCCAGTCACGTACATCATTATCGTATTACCAGGTGTTTTGCGACGCAGTTTCGTAATCGGGCCATTCGATCGTACTGAATATTAACTCATTGTGGACGAAACCATACGTTAATTCTCTGAAATAAGACATAGTGTATCGTTCAAGTTAAGTTTGTCACTTTGAAGTACCTTTCTTTTGTTCTATCCAATATCATTTCTCTAAAAAGATAGTTACTGATGTCAACCCCCGAGTTGGCGCGTGATCCAAAGTAAAAGAAGCTCTCCGTGAACACTTCCAGTTACAGGCAAATAAGAATAATAATGACAACTGCTTTCGCGCAAGTATCTCACTTGAGAGACGTTTACTGTCGTTTTTCGCCTAATTGTGCGACCGCGAGAGACAATATACCGCCGAAAATACGTGTGAGGCCATTTTTCTATTCTGACCAATCGTACCGTACTTGGGGATGTACCGATTTGGAGATGTAGGAATTTGGGAATATAGCGATTCGGGGCTGTAGCGATTTGGGTATGTGAGAATTTTGGAATATAGGAATTTGGGAGTGGAGGGATTTGGGAATGTAGGGATTTGGAAATGTAGGGATTCGGGAATGTAGGAATTTGGGATAATAGCGATTTGGGGTTGTAGCGATTTGGGTATGTGAGAATTTTGGAATATGGGAATTTGGGAGTGGTGAGATTTGGGAATGTAGGAATTTGGGGTTGTAGCGATTTAGGGTTGTAGCGATTTGGGGTTGTAGCGATTTGGGGCTGTAGCGATTTGGGTATGTAAGAATTTTGGAATATAGGAATTTGGGAATGTAGGGATTTGGAAGTGTAGGGATTCGGGAATGTAGGAACTTGGGGATGTAGCGATTTGGGGTTGTAGCGATTTAGGTATGTGAGAATTTTGGAATATGGGAATTTGGGAGTGGTGGGATTCGGAAATGTAGGAATTTGGAAATGTAGGGATTTGGGAATGTAGGGATTTAGCACTGCAGAGATTCGGGAATGTAGGGACTTGGAAATTTAGGGATTCGAAAGTGTAGAGATTCGGGAATGTAGGGACTTGGGAATATAGGTACCCGAAGATATATAAATTTGGAAATATGGGAACTCAAAAATGAAAATATTCCCCGTTTCAAAGCACTATATTTAATATGTCTCCATTATTCATACTTACAAACATAGGTCACAATCTTTGAATTATCGATTTTGACAAAACCATTTCTAAAAATCATAGAATAAAAAGTAAATGAACCCACGTTTGTCCATTTTTGTGAATAGTCAGTATTTTTGTAGATATCCAACGTTTAATTCTTCGACTGTCACATGAGTTCCTTGACGATTCGGCACGTGTAGCTAATTAGTGAGTTTTTGCGAGAAATGAAGCTTTAATAGCATGAAAGGAATGTGTCGTGGACATGGACGTGTGAAATGAAAATTAGCGAACGATTAGGAAATCGATGGTTAAGTAACGAGTCCTTGTGACACACTTTTGTGAACGTGATGATGATTTTAGACAATATAGTTCGAGTTTGGAACGAGTTTATTCCGGATCGTAAATTAGCATAAATTTTGGTTTGATAAGAACTCTGGTTATACGTGAATGTGATCTGATTTCGGTGGTTAGTTAAATAAAATGTGAAGTATTAATAATAGTAAATAAAATGTGAGGTTATTTATTCTCTTTTAATAAGAAATTGAGAATGAGATAATCAAAATAATTTTCATTGATACTTCACTGACCAAAAAGGGAGAACCAGTGTAAAAAGGAACGAATACGGCAATATAACGAGAGTTATATTATACTCGTAGAAGTATATCTGTAAATACTTCTACTTGAAAAAAGATTTCTGTAATAGGAGGTGCTATGATGTTTGCTAATCCATTTACGTAAGCGAAGAAAAACAAGCTGGAAAGTTAGAATATTTGTTCGAAAATTAGTAACATTAGTTAAAAGCAAATCTGTGATGTAACGTTGGAAGTTACATTGATTCAATTCATTTACAGACAACAATTTTTGTTTTTACAGTCTGTCGTAATTTACCGATTAGACCATCATCTACGATTTATTCAATTTTTTTCTAATTTTGTACGACTACAAATGATTAGAGCAAAATTTATTAATTTTAATTTATGTAATTCATTTGTGAAATTTCCTCTAATTTTTCAGGATTAAAAATGGGAACATTGTGTTTTTACATTGTCTAATCTACTTTTAGCTAGAAAAAAAGTGGTATATTCTCTATTCAATACTTGATTGTATATTAATGTTTCAATCAGTAGTCAACCTATTGACGATGACCTCACTACATAGCATAATCATATATAAAACACATATACCACAATTATTTCTACTTGATGATTTATACCACATATTTATTTTAATTTACATTGCACAATATAAATGACGTAACTCAATAATTTTCAACCTGTCCACATCATTAAAATTTCCTTTTTTACATCCTTAGCACCCTAAAATACAAAAATAAGCAGTCAGAACAAAATCATTAGCACTAATTAGTATCCTAAAACAAAGTTGTTTTAAAATGATTGCACAAACAGTTAAACAAAATTTTGTTCGAAAATGAACATAAAAATTTGAAAAAACACGACTCTGCACTTTGTTTCAAAATATTTATTAAATTATTCCTTCTTCCTCTGTCTTACTTATACACACATTTACTTTACTTTGTTTCTTTATCGCAACATTCGGTCACATTGTTATTAATATTCATTCATTTATTCACTTCAGTTTTTTTCGTTAATCATTTACATATCTATGTACCTATTCATGCAACTATCGATTTGCATATCCTCTTCAGTTTTAGTTCAAGTCATCGCTTCGTTCATTCAGTTTTCTCAGGCTAGTGAAATCGCATTGTTACATTAACTGTCTCGGGTTGAGTCCCGTTCGAATATAAATCGATTACAAAATTATGCTAATTCTCGTTTGTTACTCAATATCCTTGTTCTGTCGATTCGACAGACTCCGAAGGTTAAGAATTATATAAATACAAGCGGATGATATATGCGAATTGAATATTTATTGTTATCGGAAAAAATACAAAAAAAATGGAGACCTTGATAATATGGCAAAACACACGTCTGCGAAATTTCTTGTCAAATTCATTTTCATGCGAACGTGTCATGTGATCGAACAGGTTTGTTCGATAATTTATACATGATACCTTTTAATTGACCCGATGAAAAGAAGAAAAAGACTTTCTACCGTGTCTAAGTGACGAACTTTCACAAATATCTCTTCACTGAATTGTCCTGGAAATAGATTCTGCTACATTGTCGCATTTCGAGTGGTCTTCAATTTTTTTTGTTTATTGCAAATATACCATACATAAGTATTTAATAAAAACATCATTTTATAATAATATTCACAAGCATTTTATAATTACATTATTTTTTAACTATATACATAAACGTTTAATAAAAACATCATTGCAAAACAACATTTATACTCATTTTGATATTACGTTATTTTATACTGTATATACATAAACATTTAATAAAAACATCATTGTATAACAACATTCATACTCATTTTGTAATTATGTTATTTTATAATGTATATACATAAACATTTAACAACATCATTTTATAACGACCTTCATATATACATAACATACATATATATTTTTTGGTCACATAATTTTATGATCAAATAAACATGAACATAATAAGTAATAATAAAGATGCTCAGTAGAGTACAATGAATAACAGATAAAACGTTTCGGTAGATCTACAATTTTCCCTGGAAAATAACGTGTTTAAAAATCAGTTACAGCGTTGTTTTCGCAGAGGAATATTTGAAAACGTTAAAAGCGTTATTTAACTTTTGCAAACTGATTTCTCGGTGTGTATCGTAGAACAGACTTAATATTCAGCACACCGAGCAGCAAGTTACAAAACACGTTACGATATCCCCTGCCAAGTCGATAACATAATCTTTACACAACGTTCAAGAAACTCTCCTTGTGCATGTAAACGTTGTACAATTACCATTCGTTGATTTCTTTCGACAATATAGAAATTCGAGAAAATAGCGACGTACGGACTTTACGTTTTATCTTTGGTCGAAATCTACCTTTGTTAATCGTTTGTTTTTGATATTAAATTAGTGGCGTGGTTTTTGTTTATTTCGAAATTGGAGATTTTGGAATTTTGGGACGTTGGAATTTTTAATTTTAGGGTTTCGGTATTTGATGTCTTGGAATTTTAGGATTTTGGAATTTTTTTACTTTAGGGTTTTGTATTTTTGGGACTCTGAAACTTTCGAATTTCGGAAATTTCAGATCGTGAAATTTTGGAATTCCAAGACTATTAGAATTTCAGGTTTTAAGCTTCTGACGTTCTGGAATTTTTGAATGTTAGGATTTCCACAAGTTCGACATTTTGGAGTTTTAGAATTTTACAATTTTAACACTTCCAGACTTAAAAGTTTTACGATTTTGGAATTTTTGAATATTGAGACTTCAGGAATTGGAGACTTCTGTCTGAACTTTTCAACGTTGAAATGTCGGGTCCTAAGGACTTTCGGAATTGAAGGTTTCTTGAACTTTAGGACTTAGGACTCGAAGCATGTCTTGATTACGGAATGAATCATGATCATAGTAATTAGTGAGTCATGAAAAGTTACCGTTTTCGAAAGTGGGTCCCCGTGCATAAAAATTTGGCTAGACCTGCAACTGATTAGTCATATTAGAGAAACCGCTTACTGCTACGTGCTGATAGCAATCGAAGTGGAACACCGATAAAGTTTATACACAAAAGCACACAAAATTCATATATAAAAACGAACGAAGGCTGTTGAACATTATTATTGGAAGATTCCTAGACATTATCGTAAACAACTTATCGTTCATTTTATAACATTTCTTACATTTATCATTTTATAAATATTTTTCTTACGGACTGTACAGATCAAACATGTTCCACGATCAAAAATTCTCGTTCACTTTATATTTGCTGTATTTATCATATCTTAACTGAGTGTAAACATCAAACACGACACCAATCATAACTGTGTTTTATAAAAGTACTATACATTGAAACTACTGGAAGATCACTGGACATCATAAATATATTATATTTTACATTCGTTATATCGCTTATAAATATTTTTGTAACCGGCTGTACACATCAAACGTTACTTGTACCTCAACTTTCAGAAAGTACCTATACGAATGTCAACTTTATGAAAGTAAATATACAAAACGAAACTACATTGTGAAAGTGCTAACATAAACTCGTCTTGAACTTTAAACTCGCGATGCACGAAAGGAGTCAGCAAGGCAGCAACATTTCGGATATTTATCGAACCCCGGTGAAGTCAGCCAAACGGTTGTCGACTTTACAGAGTCGTTTCAGGTTCATTACGTTCGACTTTCAAATTCGCATGCAATCGTCATCCACCGGGAAAATGACGCGATCGAAGAAACAGCGCGGAAACCTGTTCCCGGCGCTTGCCAGACGGATTTTCCTGAAACGGGAGAGCAATCGCGAACACGTGAACACCGGGACACGTTGAAAGGAGCTTAATGGCCGTAAGTACGCGTTTCATTTTACTTGGAGAGATTAGTGTTGAAGACATTCATGTCACCGTTATGTCACACGCGGCTTAATACGACGAGTCCTGTTTACAAGAAGCGTATTTCATTTCCTTTTCACTTTTATTCCGCTGCTGACGGTACCAGGCTGACTACTTTCGACGTTTTGCTTCTGTTTTCGCTCCGCTCGAAAATTACTCTCCTCCGGAACACCGGTCAACAAATTTCGAACGATCACCTTCTTTGCATTTCTTTATTTAGCCTTCTTTACATGTATTATCGACAGACTTAATTAATGTATATGTAATATATCGCGTAAATAATATATGCATATATGACATGTAATATATCAAATGATTAACATATGCATATGTCACATGAAATTTATTTGTGTAAGTAATATATGCGTATATGACGTGTAATATACCAGGTAATTAATATATGCATATGTGACATATATCATACAAGTAATATGTGTCTACATGATATGTGGTATATCACATAAATATGTGCATACATGTAATGTACCAGGTAATTAATACATGCATATGTGACATGAAATATATCATATAAGTAATGTATGTATACATAATATGTAATGTATCAATAAATAATTACATATGTACATATGGCACATAATATATCGGGTAAATAACATATTGTCGTTTTATAATATCGTTTTAATATACATACATATTCGGTTAAATTATACGCAACCTTTCAACAGAAGTATAACAAAATAATAATAAAGTATGTACACAATGTATGTAGATTTATTTGAATATTAGAAATTTCTTTGAAATATGACAATTTATATTTTGAGAATAGAAAAGGAATGAAACTTGAGAATTAAGGATGGAAAGAGTATTTCAAAGCATCTGAATAATTAATAAACAAGTTGTTTAATTTGTAGCAATTGATTTGCGAGTATTGCACAGCAGACGTTGCAACGAGGGGGTTAAATAATTTGTTAGGAGGTGACCGATCGTAACTTTCGTATTACAATCATTTTAAAGCACTGTGTTCATCGTGATCAAGTGGTATGAATGTGTCATTCTAAAGTGATTAATCTTTATATGAAAGATCACATGCTCTGCAGAGCTGTCGTTAGAGTTTACAGAGCCCGGGGCAAAAGTCAATATTATTGAGAAGATATTAGTCTTCGTGTACGAGAAATTTTTGTTATTGAACACTGTTGGGTGTCAGACATTTTTGTTTAAAAATAGCTCGATATAGATCGTTGTAAATAAGATTTCTAATTCACGCAAAATTTAAATTTTAAGTCAAATTAAAAATGATAAATATTCAATTCTAAAAGAATTATTCTATAATTTAGAAAATTTTATAATCGACAATGAAGACCATATGAAGAAAACAGTAAACGTAATCATAAAGTAAATGCATCGGAACAATAGATTAAATAATTATTTAGAATTTGGAATGTTTAATTCCTGAAAGTGTGTGGTATGAATAATGAGTTGATAATATCATGAAAATATCTGAATGAAATTTTTACTAACGATACTTGTTTCGCTCAGGATTGCTTTCACCGACTTGAACTCGTTTTCTAATATCGTTTTCTCACAGCATGCTTATTTTTATTACAAGCGAAATGCAATTCTTGATCGCCTATTTACTGTCTCACCTTCATTTGTCGAACATCATGAATTATTCATCGTTCTGGTTGTTTCTATTTATATTCTCATTATTTCAATTGATCGATTACTACGAATGTATAAACGTTCAACTGTACGAATCGAATTACAGCGAACACGATACTCTATTACATCAACAAATTACTGTTCGTATAAAAATTTGTCCTTCTATTCTGTACTTCCTAATATGATTACAAAGTATAATCTACTTTATGAGTCTGACTGACATTACTTTAAGATAATATTAACAACCCAATGTTAACGTTAACTTATAAGAAAACATGTTATAACCTTCAAAAAAATGTTAGAAGGATATTCACATGTAATTGCTTATATGGAGTATGAACTCTAATACAAAGAAGAATAATTGTGAATAAAATTTTACAAATTCTAAAAGAAATTTTTCATGTTCACACAACTAAGGAAGCAAATTCAGATAGAGTTTATTGTAATGTAAAAATTATTTAAAAAATTAAAATGCTGTTTTGTCAAATTCAACCCCTTCCATATAAATGATTATACTAGTATTTAATATGGTAGAAGTTATGTAAAAAATGAAAAACGCAGTTTTGTTAAATTCTATTCCTTTGATATAAATAATCGAAATAGTATTTAATATCGTTTTCTAAGCCGGTGTTGACATTAGTCGCTAATGAGTAATGGATCACGTGTTTTGTTCACCTTTTTAGGGTGAATTTCCATCGCGTTTCACTTTCTTCACCATACATAATCGCCGGCGTATCGATAAACGGCTTTCGGAGGCAGTTAAAGGCTGCACATATAAAACGAACAAACGCACGAGACTTTAATACAGAGTCAGAACCTGTCGATCGGTTCTAACGATTGTTTGCCAATCAACTTCCGTGTAATCGCGCGGTTAGTTGTTACGCATGCCTCGGGGCCACTAACGATTACCAACATTCTTGCTTTCCCCTCTTCCTCATACCATTTTTTTTCTAAACCGGACGTTTTTTTACGGTTGCAGCAATCAATTCTGAACAATATCGGACGTTGGTGCTTTATCAATTATTTATAACGCGATGTTACATTCTTTGTATCGATGGTAATTTAAGAAAACCGGTATTTCGATGGACGAGGAAACACCACGGTTAAAGAACGGCGTAATTATTGCCGTTTAATGATAATAATTTACAGTTATAATGATAAGAGACTGTACCCATTTGAAAAATTGTAAATTCTAATAGTTTTACTTGTTCGTATATTAAATGAAAGTGCTCAGTTCCTAGAAAAAAGTTTTTATTTGCGGCAAAAATTTGAAAGGGAGGTTTCTATGAGTTAGAACTATCTGATAAAGAATTAAGAATTTTAATTGTTTATAAATTAAATGAAATTCGTGTTCAGTTTCTAGAAAAAAGTTTTTATTTTCAGCAAAAATTTTCAAGACTCGTTCAATATTTTTAATGTTTGATCATTCTTTAATAGTAAACGTTATAACATAACTGTACCTCAACCTGCAGCCTAACTTTTTGACCTAGCCTTACCGATCCAAATTGATATTGTACACATACAATTTTCTTTTATTACGTATAAACTTCTGCTTCATGTGAACGAAAGTTTTAATTAATAGTTAATGGGACAATTTACACAAATTTCAGATGTTAGAATATTGATGATACATATACATATTGTGTCTTATCAATATGTGTCTTATTTATCATACTATTATGCTATATAGTAAATGCGTATATTGCTGGAAAGTGGCTCCACCTCGACTTATCAAGCAACACGTAGTCGAACATTTCCAACAGCAGTCACCATAATTCAAATTTCCCTCCTTACCGACAGCTCACTTACCGCGTTCAATTGTACCAAAATTCAAATCAACGAAAATACCTAAATAAAACCATTCTTCATCCTATAAAACTGAAAATTAAACTCGAATTACTTCATCTAAAGCAAATATTAGAACTCGAGTACATTGTACATAATTTTATCAGTAATTTATGCCAAGAAATGCTCCGAATCGATAAAGCTGTCCTCGCGTTCTGTTCGACAATCGTCGTCCATTCTTCGGCTATTGTCGGAACTCCGTCGAGAACATTTCAACAAACATCAACTACTGGAAACGTTGTAAACAGACATAATTAACCTCGATGAAAACATTGCCACGCGCATCCGACACTACGTAAGGCCATTTTTTCAGTGAATAAGGCCAGTTCCATTACAGACAGCCGTGAACGTGCTCTGAAAGCATGGCGCTCCTCGCGAGAATTTCCAAGTGCGAGGTACGTCAAAAATTTCCCATAATTTTACCGAAATTCGTTGCTTTCGTTCTAGAACGTCGTTTGAGTCGCGTCCAATGTATTCCAGATGAATAGGCTTCGCTGTCATCAGTAGATGTGCACTTGATCAGCCGCGAGAAATCAATGCGAAGTCATTGTATCTAAGGCAAATATTTATGAATTATGTTATCGTTCGATGATAATTAAATTTAGCCGCAGTGATGTACAGTGCACATCTTCATAAGTTTTTATACAGATTTTTACTCAAATTTAATTATCCCTTATTTCGATAATATTTTTCATACACATCAGATGTAGCTTCCATCACAGATAAAGGATGATGGTTCTAACATAACTAAAATTACCCTCGATATTGTATCATCGAAAGTATGGGGTGTACATAATTATCGCCATTCCAGTAACTTGAAAAAT
The DNA here is from genome assembly GCA_036983795.1 of Megachile lagopoda. Classification (NCBI taxonomy): domain Eukaryota; kingdom Metazoa; phylum Arthropoda; class Insecta; order Hymenoptera; family Megachilidae; genus Megachile; species Megachile lagopoda. The sequence goes on along the minus strand of CM072797.1, from coordinate 5,389,804 downwards.
ACCTAAATAAAATTCCAGTCGAAAAATTGAGAACAAATGAAGCAGTATAATAAATGTTCAAATGTATACTTTATGAAATGTCATTCTAATTTTTGTAATGGAGGATACTCCAAGGATTCTCCTTATAATGGAGTATTTATTATTGTATACCTGATATGATGTGTTCAACGAGTTATAATTTTGGAATGTAAAAATTGTTTATTATGTGTACTCTGAGTTTAGAGATATAGAGGTATAAGACAGCACAGGCGCTTAAAGTGTGTGGATAACGTTTGGACAATTATATAATAATCATTCTTGTGCAATCCTCGATGTATGCTTTGGATCATCATCTTAAGTCATAAACGAGCTTAATATCCCTAATTTCCGAGTACTTTCTTTTACATGTATTTTCAGAATGCGGTAATGCTTGTTTAACAGTCATGGAGTTATCCTCATTACTGGTCGTTTGGAGCTGCGTGCTCACCGGGGGGTCAACGTTATCTACACCTCTCATTTAACGATAATACAAGCGTTAACAACCTAGTAAAACAAGAAATATCAACGTTTTATACCCTTCATTTTGTAATTAGACTTTAATCGAATTATCGGTATCCATAAAACGGAAACTGCATGCAAACATGATCGTTAGACTAGCGATGTTCCACATTTCTAACGTATCAAAACACGTTTTCACGATGTAGCAGAAATCTGTAAACATCTGTAGCTCAGTCATCATATTTCAATAATTTACAGCATTAAAGTAATCACGACGTTTAAATAATTCACACGATTAAAATAATGATCACATTTAAATAATTTTCACCATTAAAATGATTATATTTAAATAATTTTCACCAGTAAAATGATCATATTTGAATAATTTTCACCATTAAAATAATTTATTGCATTCACTCCTGCAGAGGATTTAACTGAAAAGGGATTATACTGAGCAACTTTTGGATAATAGTTACAAAATTAATCCAAAACTAGCCTAATCAATCCCTAATCTTTCCAAACTCGCGAAAATTGCAGTACAAGCTCCCGAACCGACTATGCCGAACACTTAAACACATAATTAGTACACAAAATGTAGAAAATATGTCAATTACTGAAACATACATTCACTCTAACTACTTTCCACATTTATATAAACAATTTCGTCAAGTTTTAATCAAATTGCACATGGGTGTTATTTAAAAATACAACTCTTTCTACTATCTGATAGAACATTAAGGCTACTACTAACATATTTCATGGCAAAGTCACTGAAAACCAGCGTAAAACTGGTTCACCGAGTAAGTCAGTGAAGTTTTCACTAATTGAGACTTAAAGAAATTATAAAGCGATATAATACCCCTATTTGGCGTTTTAATATCGGTAATTACGACTAGTAACGTTCGAATTGAAACGTAAAAGCTCTTATTGCTTTCTGAAGCGGTGCACCGGAAGTTCGAATTATACCTCTGGTCTAAATTCATTCAAGAGCCACGACATCCGTGTTGTTTTTCAAGGGAGACTACTTGCGAATCTTCGTTCCAATTGACTCCGATACAAAATTACAGTGCAATGGCGCTTGTAAAGGGGAATGTCATTACCAATCTGGTGTAATGGAGATCGCATACTTTACGTAACGCGAATTGAATCGGTTTGCCAACAAGTGTATCGTGTCAAAGCGACGTATATCGTGCAAGGGGCAAACAGTTGTTCCCAATGGGCTTCTTATCTTTGATGTTGCCCACCGATAAACCGCAACAGACAGATAGATTTATTTTAAAGCCTACATTACAGGGTGATACATTTGTAACGACCTAATTGTACTGTAACATATTTTAAATAAAAATAAAATTCTTGTTTGGTATAACTTATTGATAATTGAGGAGTAGTATTCGATATAGAAATGTTAAGTAATTGTAGTATTCGTTATTTCAAATAATAATCAAATCTTTTTACTCTTGTTTGAAATTTAAATAAAAGTCTGATTCACACGAAGTTAGGTTCAGTTTAATGAATTATGAATGAATGACGAGGTACTTGTAATGTATCTAAACAATTATTTCAAAGTTGTGATTAATATATGGTAGACAATTTTTATTCATCCATTTTCGTTTTACATTGCACAAATCGTGACAATGGAATTTGTTAATGAGGTAAACGATAGCGTTTAAAACCATCTGATTACAAATGTAAATGACGGTAAATAAAATTCTTCAACTTAAATACATTACAAAGTAAAATTTGTTTAATATTAATTGAATATTTTAGGCGCGATTAGCCGCAAGGACGTACAGCAGTAGCGTACCAGCGGTTAAGATGTACATTGATGGCCAATTCGTAGGTAATTATTTTTCTGTATTAAAAATTGCATAGAAAATGTTATCGAATGTTGAATTTAATAATCATCGATCGTACAATATGAAAATACGAAAATTGTGTAATTATTTATGTATCATATGATGAAACAAAATATCATGTCATATGATGAAACGACGCTTTAAGTTGAAAATCGATGTTTGAAACTTTAATATAGTCTCAAATATGTATAATATAAATTGTTTCATCGGAGATCGAGTAAAAATGTCTACAATTTTGATCGAATATATACTCGGTTTCTGAAGCATTCTACAACCCATTTTTTTTATGACGAACATTTAAAAGTACACTTCTGAAGGCATTTCGATTCAAGCCCGCGGACGACGAGTGCTGCTGAAGCGTCCATTGAAAGTGCATAGAAAAGGCGTTATATTTCGAGGCGAATTCAATTTTAAGCATTGCTTTAAAAAGGAAACGCTTAACCATCGGATGAATAAGCACTGGTTACGTAAAAAGCTTCAAAGTTAAATGGAATAATTATATATACTATTTCTCGCGTGAAAGTTGTGTTAAAATAATTTCAGTATACGGTAGCAAGCACTGTAGTGTCCTCTCGAAAAAATGGCGACGTAAAGTTTCAACAGTTTTACAAATAGTCATAAATTTTTAGATATCGAACTTATTCCTTGAAAAGTGGATATTCTATGTAGAATTTATGCGACTGAAGAATTCTAATGGTTATGATCGGTGACGTAACCAGAGAAGAATTCAAGACCTCAACCAGAGGAAAATAGAAAATTTTGTTACAATTTACTTTTCTCTGTGTCTGTACTATTTATAAATTAATTACTTATTTTTAGTCATGGAAGGATTTCAATCTGTTTCAGAATCGAAGGCCACGGAATTCACGGAGGTTCACGATCCAGCTACGAATAAATTATTATGTCGTACGCCAAAGTGCACGAAACAAGAGATGCAGACGGCCGTGGAAAGTGCAAAATCTGCGTACGAGAAATGGAAAAATACTAGCGTTCTTACTAGACAAACGTTGATGCTCAAATACCAAGCACTCATTCGTGAACACTCGGTACGTTCTTAATAATTTTAATTTAGCCTCCTAAGTTGCATTTAAAAAAATACGAATATAAATGCAAAAGTTAGCTGTAAGCCATTTACTGTCTAAGCGACCATTTTGAAATTCTAGTTTAAAGAATTTTCGTAGATTTTAATATGAATGAATCCTTGTTTCAGAAAGAAATTGCAGCAAATTTAGTTCAGGAGAATGGAAAGACAATGGCAGACGCGGAAGGGGATGTTCTTCGTGGTCTTCGTAAGTGTCCTCAAAATTTCTGAAGCATACAACTTAAATCAAGGTTTAAGTTATATTATTAGTTCAAATTTATTAAGTTCACTTAATATTTAACAACGAAGGAGTAATTTCTCATCAGGTGTTTCTAACAGCGAATACATTTTACAGTTTCATTGCAATATCTTTTAAACAAGTGTTTCTGTAATCAATTTGGATGTTATATGCGCAATTGTTAACTGTATAGAATAAGTATGCCCAGTGAGGTTTATTGAAGTGTATATGTTGTATGAACTTCCTGCGCATGATTCTGTTATCTACTGCGCACGTGTCCAATGCGCAAGGTCACTGTCAAGGTCATTAATAGGTTACACAGTTTTTACATTTATTGTAATTGGATGTTAATAGACCACATGATCCTTGAATATATTATATGTATAATATTTGAAGCTTTTAAGTGTACAGCAAGGTTCTTGAATAAATTATATCATAGATATAGGTATACATATATTACACAGAGCGACAGATCACTTCATTATCTAACAAATGATAAATGTAACAAAGATAAAAACTTCTTACTATTTCAAGATCAGTGTGAACTTACATCAGAAAATGCCTTGAGTCCATTAAATAAATAATATACAATAAAGTTTAGAGTTCGTACCATAATTTAAAGAGGTTAATACTGAACAATTTCGATCGAATTCCACGATCTGCAAGTATGTCAAATTGTTTGTTGCGTACGACAATCTGTGTTCGTCTAGGGTATCCAGTAAGCGTTAATCACAGACAGGTAAACGATACATTACAAACGATGTTGATTTATGTTACAGAGGTGGTGGATGCATGCACCGCAATTCCTTCCCTGCAAATGGGCGAGAGTACACCAAACATCGCCACAGATATGGACATAATTTCCTACAGAGTTCCCCTTGGTGTAACTGCCTCCATCTGTCCGTTCAATTTCCCGGCGATGATACCGTTGTGGTCGTTTCCGGTTTCGGTCGCGTGTGGAAACGCGACCATTTTGAAACCGTCCGAGCGTGTGCCAGGGGCATCCATGATCCTGGCTGATTTGTTCACCAAGGCCGGTGCTCCACCAGGATTATTGAACGTTATACATGGCCAACATGCCGCTGTAGATTTTATCTGCGAACATCCGGATATCAAGGCGGTTTCTTTCGTCGGTTCCGATCAGGCGGTACGTTCTACCATCGATTGGTATTCCTTTGTGTTCGTTCTATCGTCAGTTACATTTTGTACGCAAGATATCGAGCTGAATGATGAGGCTAGTTTTATTTGGTTACTGCTTTATGTAACGGACTCGTGTATTGAGTTTACGATGAGCTTTGATAGTTTATACACATGTAGTTCTTTCTGTACTTTTTTCATTTCTGACTGTATTAACTTATTCTTCTTCTAAATTTCTAGTTATATACTTTCGACTTTGTGAATTAAACATTTTTTCCTTTGAGCGTTATTACGTCCCTACACTTCAAAATTTCAAATTTCTAAATTTCCAAACCTGAAAACTTTCAGTCACTCTACATTTCACACCTCATCATGTACCTCGGTGTCCCAGAACTTTTCTATAGACACAGTACTATCTTTCTTCTACACTACATGTAAACTAAATTAAATTCCTCAGTAAATGACAGTGACAATAAAACAAAATTCCTAATATCCTCTATTCTATCAATATACACTCATTTCTTCTGAATCACCCAAGTAACGAATTCTTTATTTTCTAGGGAAAATACATATACAAACAGAGCAGCGCTCACGGCAAACGAGTGCAGTGCAACATGGGAGCGAAGAACCATTGCGTTGTATTGCCGGATGCAAACAAAAACAAGACCCTTTCTCAGATCGTCGGTGCCGCGTTCGGGGCTGCTGGACAAAGATGCATGGCTCTCTCGGTAGCCATATTTGTCGGTCAATCGAAGGACTGGATACCGGATCTGGTGGAAGCTGCGAAAAAATTGAAGGTCAATGCTGGCCACGTACCTGGAACCGACCTTGGACCAGTTATATCGCCGCAGTCGAAGAAGAGAATATGCGATTTGGTCGAATCGGGGGTGAAAGAGGGTGCAACGTTGGCTCTTGATGGTAGAGGACTCGTTGTCAGTGGTTATGAAAATGGAAACTTTGTTGGACCAACTGTTCTCACTAATGTGGAGGTATTATAGATTTTGAGAATTTTGACATTGGAGATTTGGGAATTTGAGAATGTTAGGAGTGGAGATTTAGGAATTTGAGAACTGTGGAATTGGAGATTTGGATATTTGGAAACTTGGGAACTTGAGAACTTAGAAATTTGAGAAGTTGGCTATTTGAGAGATTGGGAATTCGGGAATATCGAATTTTGAGAATTTGGGAATTAGGGAATTTGGGAGTTGGGAGTTCGGCAATTTAGGAATCTAGGAATTGGGGAATTTAGGAATTTAAAATACTTAATCTTATTACTACACACGCTTTGCTATATAATTCAATTTAATTTAACCCAAATGTTATATTATGTTTCAGCCCACGATGCAATGTTACACGGAAGAAATTTTTGGACCCGTGCTTTCTTGTATTTTCACCAACACACTAAACGAGGCTATCGACATTATTAACAAGAATGTTTATGGAAATGGAACTGCTGTGTTCACGACAAATGGCGCAACAGCGAGAGCATTTATAAATAGAATCGAGGCTGGTCAAGTTGGTGTAAATGTCCCTATTCCTGTCCCATTGCCAATGTTCAGTTTTACAGGAAATAAGGGATCGTTTTTGGGTGATAATCACTTTTATGGAAAACATGTAAGTGTAACACACAATATATTTCAACCCGTGAACTTTATACTTATTTAACATATACTTAACATATACTTTATATTATTTAACATATTTATTAAAAATGTAAAATGTTTCTAGGGCGTCAACTTCCATACCCAAGTTAAAACCATAACCCAGTTGTGGAGATCTGGAGATTCCAGCGACATCGCATCCTCAACAGCTATGCCGACTATGCAATAAAAGAACTTGAATTCAACTTTCATGTTGAATATGTGAAGATTCATTGAAATACTAGTTCCTAATTTTTGCACTTATTTTACGTTCAACGTGTTTAAAGGTTATACTTCCTCTTTATGAAGTATAGTGTACAAATTTCTATAGCCTATATGTTACAGAAAAACGTCTTCCATTGATCCAATTTCAGTAGAACTGAAGTGGAGAAATTTTCTTAGCGTTTAATGTATCTATATTTTGTAATAAAATACAAATAAAATCTTTCATGCAGAGCTTTTGTTATTTTATTATTTTTATTAGTATTACTTTCTTTAATTTTTATGTAGATAAGTTTTTTATTTGTAAATTTTCAAATTTCTGTGTTTACAAGTTTACAAATTGTCAAATTGTCAAATTTACAAATTACACAATTCTCAAGTTTTCAAATACTTACATCTCCAAATTTATTAATGTTTTAAAATTTCCCAAACCTTTCCACCAATACACATAAAAAATTCTAAGAATATGAACCCTACATTCCTCCTCGTTCTCCAAAATGAAAAATAAATAGAAACCAAAGACGGCAGTGAACCCCAACGCCAAAGAGTGTTCCGTAGGGGGTGAATTCGGCTAATCATAACAGGAAGCATAATGATAGAAGTTCAAGGTCGAGGAGTATTCGAACGTCCTTGAACCCAAGATGGTTCCTCGTATCCGTATCGAAGACATTCAAACGGTGACGGACTTCCGGAAATTGTTGACGGCGTCTGCGCAATCGTTTCACCACCCCCTGGTGAGACGCATCTGCGCATTTTCCAGGAGAATTTCTCTCACAGGCGAGGTTCTGCCTGTCCTGGATTGTCGTGTTCGCTCCGACAGAGAAGCCTGCCGGAAGTGGAAACGGAGAATACCAACCCCTTCTGTTGCACACATATTGTGAGTACTACTTGTTTATCTCTGAACGATTATTTATTACCGATTGTCACTCGCCTCCTTGTTTCTCGACAATTCATCAATTGCCAAATGTTGCTCGTGCCTGGCCATTTGTTTGCAAAGGAGTATGCTTCGTTGCTATATTTGTTTTTATTCGCGTTATTGTTTTCATCCCCTCGTTATGGAACGACGATTGTCGGTAAATTAAAAAACTTTCCCAGGAAATAATTTTGTAGGAATTATTTTAACGTGTGATTTGCTTTTGTCTCATGTTTTGTTGCATTTTCGGGGAACTGTTAACCTTATGGCTGGTTTAGGGGAATCGTGATTTAATATTTGCCGAGGAAAATCGGGAATCGATTCCTCCCGGAGGAACGTGTCTGTTGTCCTTTCTTTAGCTCGACCATGCTCGATAATCCTTTGGGAATTTGAAAAATGGGGCTGCGTTGCTGTTAGGTATTACATGCAGTCGAAGGATCATACAATTTTCGATTTTAATTATTTCCCTGAGGATACACTTCGATCCGGCGCAATTATTTCTAATTTCCCAACTTTCTGTTTCAGTCACTTTTCATTTACACTACTCCCCGTTACACCTGTCTACAATCTGCTTATAATTTTCTGCTGCATTTAATTGCATGCATTTATCATTTTTAATCATCTGTATTTCCAAATTGTCTTTCTGGATTTTTTATTATAATCGAAGACACGAGATGAAAATGTAACTCATTCGAGCAAAAATTTACATAGTATTTTAATAACCTTTCATTTATATATTTATGTACATCTTTTTCTCTAATTATAAATTATAATATATTATTTATTTAATTTGTTCCATCCACGTACAAAAAGGAATTATAAAAAGATAAATTAGGAGAGAATTAAAATTTGAAAGTGCATATGTATATACTTTTGTATTTGTCATACAAATTCATACGAAGATTAAAAAATAAATATTCATACCTTATTTGCATTTTTATTTGTGTAAAATTAAGAAACAAATATTAATATATTTTTCATTTGAAAACATATTTGAATGTGCCCTAAAAATTTTACTAATATTGATACACCTTAACTTAAAAAATGCACATACATATGTAAACGTAAAAATTAAAATAAAAATTACCGAAGAGATTTATTTCAAAAATTCCAATCTCATCGACAGATAAGAAATTGTATCAGTTTACGGAACACATATTCTTCACACGTAAAATTGCATTTTACAACTTTTGTACGAATAAAGTCCCTGTTATGCTCGCGTTATAGTTCTTCTTTTACGTTGGCTTACTACGCTTGACTTTAAGAAGATAGTTTCGGCTAATCCCAGCTTTACTTCATCAACCAGCAAATTTAACCATGCAAATGCCTTTCGGCAAGTCGTATAACACGTTTTTCATGCTTTAACACCCTCGGAAATTTTATCCGTATTTTTTTTAATCTTGGATAAGATTGCATGTAAAGTACTATTTTATACTACACTATATTTCACATTTTACATTTATCGCTTTTAATCATCCATCCTTCGTATACGGTGCGTTATTCTGAAATCATCTACTTGAAGAACACATTACATATATTTATTTGCTATGGTATTTACGTACATAGTAAGTGTACATATAGTGATTATGGTAGTCACACATTTATAAAGTATGCATTTATTGACTAATCATATTCAAATTACAATTGCTCATCAGTGACAAATTCATCATCAACGATTAATTGATAGAGTTATTGGCTGATCAGTCTGCATAATACATCGTTAGTAACATTAGTTAGCTGAACAATTTAGAATTAAACAATTGATAATTACAGTAGCTAGTCTCTCGTACATCGACACCTAACCTTTATTACCTGTCTTGGTCTATGTACCATAACCTAACCTTTCTGAACATATCTAAAGATTTAACACGTCAAGTCAACATTGTTAGTAGTACTAGCTGATGAATTTAGAATTAAATAATCAATGATTACATCTTGCCTTTCTTATATCAGCAACTAACCTCTGTTAGTTACTTGTCTTAGTCTACACACCATAACCTCCCCTGAACAAATCTGAAGCTTTCACACATCTAAAGTCAACATCCAAAAGCTTAAAGTAACCTTCAGAAACGAAGTTATGGAATTCCAAGAATCCCATAACGATACGTTTGCGTATGATTCACAACGAAAACACGAATTCCTTCAACAGGTTTGTTAATTATGTACAAAACGGTACGAAAGGGCGATGCCAGCCTGCAATACACAATTCTGCCGCAAACGGACCAGTTCTCATCGTCTGGGTTCCCTCAGACCTCGAGCAAACCGAGGCCGAGGATCATCAAATATACCATGGGGATGCTGATGATCCTCATTATTTTGTCCTGCGTGGCGACGCCGTTCTTGATGAATCAAAACGACCAGAGTCTGTTCGCCAACACCGTTCTAGCGATGAGTCGCGTCAGTCACAACACAATAGCCAGAAATTCGTCGAGGAGTCAAGGAAAAGATATCGTGCATAAAAGCAAAAACAAATTCACGGTGACGACCGCATCGTCCGCGGAGATGTACAGAAAATCGGATGCCGAGAACGAAATGAGTACGATGCCAGGGGTGCTGAAGGCGGAGATACAACAGACCGAGGATTTTACGACCACAGGTTAGAATTTTTTGCTGAATTTTGTATTATCTATGGATCACGTTTATGACTTCAAATAGATATGATGGGGGTTTTCGATAGCGATTGTGAATCGATGATGTTGCAAAATTGAGACGCGTTGCGATGTAAGTTATTGTGCGTCATGACGCACTTTGGGAAATGACTACATGTATAAAGTTCCACATATCTAAAATTCTACATATTCCTAAACTCTACATATATTCCTAAATTTTAAAGTTTCTCAATTTCCAAATTTTCCAATTCCCAATTTTCCCAATTCCCAAATTTCCCAATTCCCAAGATTCCCAATTCTCAAATTTCCCAATTCCCAAATTTCCCAATTCCCAAATTTCCCAATTCCCAAATTTCCCAATCCCTAAATTTCCCAATTCCCAAATTTCCCAATTTCCAATTTTCCCAATTCCAAAATTTCCCAATTCCCAATTTTCCCAATTTCCAATTTTCCCAATTCCAAAATTTCCCAATTCCCAAATTTCCCAATTCCAGAATTTCCCAATTCCCGAATTTTCCAATTTCCAATTTTCCCAATTCCAAAATTTCCCAACTCCCAATTTCCCAATTCGCAATTTCCCAATTCCCAATTTCCCAATTCCCAAATTTCCCAATTCTAGCAATTCCCAAATTTCTAAAGTTACAAATCCCTAAATTTCCAAACTCTCAAAGTCCCAAATTCTCCCAATTCCCAAATTTCTAAAGTACCAAATCCCCAAATTCCAGACTCCCAAATTCTCTACCTTCCAAATCCACCAAATCTCCCAATTCCCATGTTCCCAAATTCCCAAATTTCCACCGAAAAAATTCCTAACTCCCAGCTTCTCAAATTCCCGAATTCATCGTGCACTACCCCAATCAACTACCACAGCCTAATCACAACTATCCATATTTTGTTTCCCGTTTCCAGAGGCCGTAATTAGCAGCACGCAACGTCTCCGCACCTCGACGGAACCAACAACAAGTGTCCGACAGACATCCACGTCAACCTCGTCCCCGTCGACAATTTCCCCAACGTTCTCGACGACGTTCAAACCCGTGATCAGTACCCCGAACGAAGTGACCAAGACGTCAGCGAGCTCGCCGAGAAAGGCGAAAATGCCGAGGATAACCTTGAAGCTACGAGAGAACGAAACAATACCTCAGATGTACATGAAGGCGGGGATAGCTTCGTACAAAAAAGGAAACATTACGACCAGCGTTCTGGCGCACGGCCTAAGTCTCGAGGGGTTAATCTTCAAGACACCTGAGGGAACGATAAAGCCGTGGCCTCAGAAGTGGTTCTTTACCGACCCCTCTTCCGACTTCCAGTGGAAGGTAGGTGCATTTTATATGTTCGTACGAGTGCAACACGCTTCAATATCTTATGAGAATCAAGCGACGCATACAGCTTGTTTCAAAAATAATGCACTTTCCATAAAAGTGCATTATTAAGAGTCTCCATAAAACGGTGCATTCTACTCGCGAACTTGGATAGAGAACTCTTTTACCATTTTGCAATCGCTTTTAGGGATATGGGAGAAAGTTGCAAACGCATTCGGACGCGGGAAGTTTGAACAGCTGATAGCTGAACAGGTAGCCATGTTTGTGCACTTTTGGGTCAAAGATTTGTACGAAGGTACTCGACGGTGATTTACTGTTTATTTCACTTAATTAAGAATAACAATCGATTAACCAGAATTTTAAAGCGTTGGAGCTAAAAGTATCTCTGCCGTTTTACACATTTTTTATTGAGGCGTTCATTAAGTATAATTACAGATTTTATTGAGATCAGTTGTTAAATAGATATGTTGTAATTTTTCACTTTTATTTGTTTTATTGCTGTTATTGACATGTTTGTGATGTGCATAAATATGCTAGTTTAAATTGGGTTAAATTAGGTTAGGTTAGATTATATTAATCTAATAGTAGGATATGTTGTATTATATTAGATCAGGTTGGATTAAATTTAGGTTAGATCACATTAAATTAGATTAAATTAGATCAGATTAGATGAGACTAGATCAGGTCAGATGAGGTTAGATGAGGTTCAGTGAGGTTAGATTTGATTATACTAGATTACATCAGCTAAGATTGAATTCGACTAAGGTTAGGTTAGATTCAATGAATCTAATTTGTTCTTTTTATGTGCAAACATCATGTATGCTTCATGATGTGTGCATTCATGTGTGCTTCTTTACATGCATATTGCATACTGAATCTATTCTACACATTGCACACTTTACAAGTATAAATTCAGTATTAAAAATTGTTTATAATTACAAAAATAGATAGTTATGAAATTAAACGTAAATACATATGCAAAATAAAATACACATATAAAAATACACATAAAAATCTCAAACGTCCCCTGATTGATTCAGTGAAAATGACATTCGAGGAACAAAATGGTGTCCATGTTTGATCGTGATCATTAACATGAACATGACTTAATGTATGAGATAAAATTATGTCCATTAACATAGTCACTTCAATGTGTAACATAAAATTGTCCATTAACATGGACACTAATGTCAACAAAATTATGTTCGAAAAGGTAGATCTACCCCTAAGCTAGAAAATTTCGAACAACGTCGACATGTTTGAGTATTCGCAACGCGGGACCATCTGTCCAGAAAAGTACGAGGATCCAGGACGAATGTTCCTTGGAGAAGGAAAACTTGTCTGTTTCAATATATCGTGCGCGTTGCTTCGCAGAATGCAATGGCCGGCCTTGAGGCCGTCTGAAAATTTCAGGAGAATCTTCAGGGATCCCAAAGGTTAATTCGTATTCCACATAAATATTGATCGTGTTGCACCAAAGACATTTAAACCGAAGCACTCGTACCGATCGATAGGCACAGAGTACGTTGGTGAATCTAAAAGCAAACGAGAAACTCCTAGTCTCTTTATTTTTACTTCGCGTTTCTCACCAGCCCGTCGTTATCTTTTATCTTTTATCTCCGAGTCCTCCAAGTACGGACAAAGATGCATGTTACTTTCGAGATTATTCTGAATTCGTACTATTCTTATCCCACTATTTATTCCCAGACCGGGTGTCGTGTGGACTGCTTCGAAAAGAGATGTTTATCGCGAAAGCTGCAAATTGTTGCGGTAATGGAGACAGGGGGATGTTTTCACCGGATATCTTGCAAATTTTTACATTCGTTCTCAGATTTATGCGATTCATTCTAGATATCTCTGAATACCCTTTTACTTGAAGGCTTATTAATTGTTAATTACTGACATAACCTGAATTTCCCTTACCAAAAGAAACAACATGGCTTCTTTGACTTTTGTATTTTTATGAAAACCTTCAATATCGACATTTAATCATTTAATATTATATAATTTAAACATCTATTTTTGTCATGCTTAAAAGAAGTACACTAAATTGCTAAATTTTTAATGTTCCTGTAAATTTGAATATTGCCAGCAAAATATTTGAGCATAATATATTGTGAATTCATAAAATTAGGTATGACAAGGTTCATTATTGTTAAATAAAATGTTTTGGTACAACATAGAATTAAATCAAGACGGTACAACACAGTATGAAATCAAGATGGAGTTACAAAAGTTTCAGCAATGTTGTAAGTAGATCAAAGTTTCAGTTCTATGAAACATCGAGTAATTCCCTGTCTCCACTTAAGATGTTCTTTTATCGTATTTAATTAAGAGGATAATATTGAATTCTTGCAAAAGTTCTGGATAACAGTTTAACTCTTACAAAAGTTAGAAGAGAATTGAAATATATGAGAAAGTCGGACAAAACGAGATACTTATGATTTAACGATTTGCTCTGGGTCACATTCATGGCTGAAGTTTAATACTTCTTTTGATCACGCAAAATGGAATGTACCTATTTTATATTTGGTCAGTTATGTTATTTTTAATATTTCACAATATGTTTTCACGTAAAGTATTTGCTCCACGCGAAGTAAACTACTTCTAAAGGTGCATCAAGTATTCCGTTCGATTACCCGTTTTGTCCAATCCTCCTCTGCATGTATATTTACTAGCATTATTAATATCAACCTCGTATCTCTTTGCCTGCTGTGGCTCCTTTGTAGGAATTTTGGGATTTTGAAAGTTAAAGTAGAGCGAAATTCACAAAGAAGAGAACACTTTAAGTCCACCTTTTTGTACTTTAATCTTTTGAACGTCCATTTTATCGATCATAGAAAACACTTTCATTTTTAACATCCAGCTTTCGTTAAAAAATTGTTGGAAAATATTCAGATTAAAATTAATGCGACAGATATCAAATATAACGAATATTTGCCGCTGAAATTAATTGCAATCACATGTGCGATTTCATTTTATCGTCACAAGATGGCTTTCGAACGAACAATTAAATTCCTATAATTACGAATCCAATAATTCGAGTAAATCATATATCAATAAAATGAAATAAAAGATCATCAAGTCTTTTGTGTTTTGGTAATTCAGGTCTGCTGAAATTTGTAGTCGCAAGACTTGGACACATCCACATAACAGTACATCACTGTACTAAAAATCTCTAAATATATCTTTCTTGTTCCAATAATCAAAGAGTTTAATCGAATGAGTAGTTGTAAGAGTTAGAGAGGTTCATATAACCGTTCAGATTCATGACGATGTACATATATCGGTACGTAGATATACAAAAAATTTCTAAATATATCTTTCTTTTCCAATAATTTAAGTCTGTCCATATCACTAGGTACAAAAACCAGATAGCTAGCTATCATATATACAACGCTGTATCAAAAATCTTTAAATATATCTTTTTTGTTCCCGTAATTCCAGTTTGCTCGAATCAGCATTTGCAAGAACCAGATAGCTAGCGGTCATATATCAGTACATTGCTGTATCGGAAATCTCCAATTATATCTTTTCTAATCCCGTAATTCAAATTTGCTCGAACGAATGGTTGCAAGAATCAGATAGCTGGCTGTCATATATCTGTACATCGTTAATACCAAAAGTTTCCAAATATATTTTCTTGTTCCCGTAATTGAAGTTTGTTCCAGCAGTTGCAAGAATCAGATAGCTAGCGATATAACCTCGTTAATACCAAAAGTCTCCAAATATATTTTCTTATTCCCGTAATTCAAGTCTGTTCGAATCAGTAGTTGCAAGAACCAGATAGCTAGCGGTCATATATCTATACATCGCTGTATCAGAAATGTCTAACTACTTTCTTGTTCTCGAACTCAAGTTTGCTGCAATTAGCAGTTGCAAGCATCAGATAGCTAGTGGTCATATATCTGTACATGGTTAATACCAAAATATATTTTCTTATTCCCGTAATTCAAGTCTGTTCGAATCAGTAGTTGCAAGAACCAGATAGCTAGCGGTCATATATCTATACATCGCTGTATCAGAAATGTCTAACTACTTTCTTGTTCCCGAACTCAAGTTTGCTGCAATTAGCAGTTGCAAGCATCAGATAGCTAGTGGTCATATATCTGTACATGGTTAATACCAAAATATATTTTCTTATTCCCGTAATTCAAGCTAGCTCGAAACAGCAGTTATAAAATCAGATAGCTAGGTCACATAACCGATGAGGTCTGCAACCATATGTCCAAACACGGCTATAATAGAATATTTGTTTGGTTGCAGGGATCGAATCAGATGCCAGTAATGATTTACATAGTCCTGGCAGGATTGGCAGCGTTGGCAAGCATTAGTATCGTGCTGATGTTCTACGTGCAACGAAAGGCCATGAGACGCCAGCGTCAGAGCGTCGAGGAACCGGAAGTAGAGGGTCACGAGGAAGACAAATCGACCTTGTTGGGCGGCGAGAGCCAGGAAACCGAGGAGAAGGAGTAATCGTGATTCTACATGTAACAGGGAAACCACGTAGCTCGTAAGACTCGCATATTTTTACAACACGCGCATCAGTTAGGGTTAGGTACCTCGCGTCAAAGAACGAACGGACGATCGTGGAGACGTTGGAAACACCGAATAACATTAACCGGGTTTGTTTGATCGAGTACTAGAGACATCGGTTATGGAATTGACAAGTGATCGATATCGTTTATCATCCATTTGCTTACACACTTATTGTTTATCACGAACGAGATAGAAACACCTTGGTGTACGTCAACTTGAAGTAATTATATTTCTCTTAGCCTTTAACTTAACGCGTAACAAGTAACACGATTATTACTTTTGATACAAAACGTTGTTGATAATTGAAGCTGAAGTTGACAATTTCTTTATCGCGATTCATCGGAATCTTAAGGAGTTTAACCTCTTAACCTCGTCGGCCATTTTAGCTAATCGTAGAATATTTACCGGAGAAGTTTTCAACTTGTCTCGGTGTATTCATTGAAGAGAAAATGTCGGAAACAGAACTGATTTCATTTTAATCCTTCGTTGCAAATATATTATAATATATTCTTGTATTTCGTCAAACATAAATAAATAACAAATTATTGAAGATATTCTTGTTCCTCAAAATTACAATCTTATACCCAATTGTATTATCGAACCTTGCAAATGTTGTATCATTTTTCTTTGAATAAATTTTTCTAATTAAAAAGCATTTCACCTGACTTTTTCGTTAATATTGCAAGAGATTTTCAGAGTGTTTATTTCTGGTCGGAATTAAGTCATGCAACAAAGGGTTAATTAATTCTTCATTATAAACACAAAAGATAAGTGATATTTTCTGGATCAAAAAATCGTAAGGTTAAGAGGTTAATTGTCGTACGAGGCAGTCATTAAGATAACTGAATTCCAAGATCTCTTTTCAATAAGAATATTGCCAGTGTTATTCTGGACCTGATTTAATCTAGATTCCGAAGTTCCACGGGAAGAATCGGTAGATCTACTGAATCGATAGAAGATTGTTCGGAGATATGCTTTCGAGATCCTTTCGATAGAAATTTTCGACAAAGGAGCTTTCTTTTCGCGCAAACACGACTGAAACGTGACGTGACTAACACTTTGACTACCGTCTCCAGTTCATTCAGAATCACTTCGGATAATTTCACTTAAAGTGAATTTTATCGTTTCACCTTCATCTCTTTTATTGCACTCGTATTTATCCACATTTCGCAAACGTGTCTTCGGTATTTTTCTATTTACTGCCCTTTGGAGGATCTAATTTAATATTAGACGCGTCGAAATAATTACAATTTGACACAAGAGTTGAAATTTTTCTTACAAATGGTGCCATTATTTAAAATGGGAGCGTGTCACCCGGTTTCCTATGCTAATTTCGTTTCGTTTCTTGCCTTTCGAGATATCGAGTAAAGTGGAATTAAAAGGACCCTCGATATTGATAAAGCTAAAATTATATTTCCATCGATAAGCAACTGCGCTTATGTAACCAAGTGGAACGTCATTTTAGCGAAAACGTCACGTACACGCGGATTGCGAAAGAACGATAACGATTTGACCCAACCTTTTATCGTATTAACTACAAATCGACAAATGAATTCGAAAAGTTCTTCTATGTTCCACTAATTAGCTTCAACCTTTAGAGAACGGGCAGTTTCTACATTTCGAATTAATTTCAATTTAACATGTATTCATTATAGTACAAAATATGATGTACTGTTATACTGCAACTCTTAGTTTTTCATTTTTCTAACAAAATCCTTTAATGTTGATTATAGCACAAAGTATGATGTATTGTTAAACGGCAACTCTTACTCATTTTTCTAAATATGTTCTGAAATGGCTTCCATTTGATCACCCCTAGTGTACAATGATTCTCAATTTGTATCATTAAAAGTACACAGAGAACAGTTGAGTACATTGATAATTGCAATGTACAGTAAAACGATTTTAATATATGTATAGTTTTTTATTAATAGTTATATTGTCTGTTATACGTGTGTGTGAATTCGTTAATTTCCTTCTATGATCATTTAAACATGTAAAAGACATGTTTGCCTTGGTTACAGTACAATTTTTGAATTTTGGATGTGATATTTATTGTTGAATTTTGAATGTGATATTTATTGTTGAATTTTGGATTTAATATTTATTTTTGAAAAGGTTGACAACCACTGACGTATATAATTGGCTGCATAACCGTTTAAAATCGTAGTGCGTAAAATTTGAACTATTTAAAAGGAGATATTTGCACGTTAATAGCTACGTAAAAATTGTAATTTGAAAAGCTGAAATTTATAATAAAATTCTGCCCGTGCTCCGAAGGTTAATTTTATTCGATTCGATGGAAGCTGCAACTAATTATCGTTGACCTGGTGAATTGGAGAAGTACATATTGAGAAAATTTCTGTAATTTTATACAAAGCAGTATGAATATAAATCTCCTATTAAATATTAAATGAAACTCGAACAATATCTTTTGAATAAGTTATAAATGATCTCGCGGTTATGAAGTTGTAATTAACGTTCGCTGTTGAACAGATGGCGTTGCAGTTTTTGATGTTTCTACAAAATCCGTTCTCTCGTATAATAATAAATTAAATTTTAAAATCAGTTCAATATTTTACTCCGCAGGAAAATGTTAAATAATTGTACAGGTTTGTTGAATTGAATCGTGGAAAAGTGTAAATATGCGATAACATTTTTTTTATAATTCGTTTAAAAAGTAAATAAAATTCAATTGAGAGACTATTGTTTCGAGCACATGTTTGCGAATTATTCGTATTTTGAACACTGTGACGATTGTCATTTTCTTCAGAAACCTGAACTAATTAGTTGATTGTTTAGTGCTGTGTATTAACAGCAGAGCAAAAAGATATTTTGATGGTTACCGTATTTTTAACGGAACGCCGTAACTCCAAGATGGCGCATCTTTAACCAAAATGGCGACGGTCGCTAAGCGACATCCTCCACAAAATTTAGAGGACAATCGAACATACGTTTTATTTATACATTTTTCACGTTGTATATTTTATATGTATAATAGCGTTCAGTATTTTTAAGAGCAATACATAGAGAAGAAGTTTATTATTATTTAAATAACAAATGTACGATCACCTGATCTTTTGTAAACGGATATTTTAACGAGTTGATAATTACAAACAGTTTAATCGTTAGTTCGTTTCAATGAGTATACAGTTAACAAAGATTGTTTATATTTGTAAAGTAGATATATTGTTAATACCAGTAAAATAATCAGTACGTTAATGGGAACTTATTTAAGGGCACTGTAATTGTCCTTCACGAGAATATAAATTTTTGAAGGTTTGTTAAGCGATGAATGTTTAAATAAGAAGTGTTTAGCTTGGAGCCTTTTTCTTCGAGTTTACAGCAGTTGTTTTAACGTTTAAGATTTTTAGACGAACATTTGCCCCGCTTGAGAAGCTACAAAATAACCCAGTGAATGAAATATAAGTGTTGTGAGAAGAAGAGTAAATTATATGCCGACATAACGAAGTATTTAAAATAACAGTTAAGTAACGTTTCCGAGAACGATGTTTCCGGAAGATTTTACAAGACACGAATTTCCGTATCCTTTTATTACGTTCGTCAACGCAATTAACGAAGAGTTTGTTCGAAATTCCGTGAACGGGAAATTACGTATTTTAGGAACGCGTGTCCTAAATGGATCGAGGATGCTCTAAAACGACGACGAGAGAGGGAAATTTTTATTTTGACGACTGTTCGTTGGTTCACGAACCAACGAACACAGAAAACAGTAGGTACACAATACGCAATTCCGTACAAAGGAGACAAAAAGAAAGCGAAAGAATGATGTTCGATGTTTTTCCAAGGAAAACAAACACGAGAATAAAGGACTCATAAGTGACACAATAGTGCTGTAGCTGGGAGAAGAAAAACGGTTATAGTTTCTATTTTGAAGATTATATTTTTTTAACTTTATTAATTTTTGACTTCCACATACATATATTTATATATACATATCATTGTATATATGTATTCGCATACTTATTATACACGTATAAATATATATACATAAATTATAAATGTTATTATGTGGATAAATGCCGTATAAGAGTGTACAGAGTGTATCAGAAATCGAAGATTCTTTCTGCAAAAGTAAACGAGAAACGTAAAATATTTTTTCTCTAGAAGCTCAGGAAAATGGTGAATGTCATTTACAGCGGTGAACGCCGCCATTTTCTTCAAGAAAAGTTGCTACAAATAATTCTCTCCAAGAGTCTTAAATAATTTTACGTGAGTTATTTTTGTATAAGGAATCTTCTTTTCGTTTATTACATGGTTGCAGTACATTCTGTATATTCATGTACATACACTGCCAACCGAAAGTATAGGACTACCTTTTCATGAAAATGTAAAGTACAAGTTTTAGAGTATCTCGTGAAAGGTGCTACAGAGATGAATTTATTGTAGTCCTTGCAGTGACTGGTGTGAACGTAATATAATGATCTTTGTTAATATTGAATCAATAAAATATGATAATGATTTTTTAATGTCACGACAAATGTATTTTATAGGATCTACGGTTTTTATAATTCTATTCATTTGCTATTTAGGGACGAAGCTAATTTCTTATTGTATATTGCAAGATTAGTATTTTTTATATAATCATTATATTATAATTATTATTTTATATATAATAGCACATTACTCTTTTATATGTAATAATTGTTATTCACGTATACAGTGAATAAAGAGATAGTATAAAAGTCCACATGCTACATAAATTGGCAAACTGAATTAACTGCTAATTAAATATGAATTTTTAATGAAAAAAGCAACAAGGTATTTTCCAACTGCAGATAAGCAAATCTATCGAAATTATAGCGACTGGAAAAGCAGTAACTCTGGAGAGAATGGTCCTATATTTTTGACCGGTGGTGTATATCCACGCGTATATACTTGAAAGCGAAGCCGTGTAACGAACTCACGAATACTCTTTCGCGATAATAAATCATAGCAAAAAATACATTAAAAAATTTTACCTGTATCACGTTCCGAGAATGTAACCGCATACTAAAATAAAAATTGAAAGGCACGAAAATACCAAACGTGAAATAACACACATGGTACAACTGAGATTCATATGTTTCAAGATATATTTTCAAGATCATAAAAGGCATTTATAATCCGAAACGCAACAATTCCATGTGTACAAAACAGACAAATTTCAGAATAAATAATTACAAGAATTTTGATATTCAAGTCTTCTGCAAATTTCATGATAAATCAATTATTTCGAAAATGGCACAGATGAATATTAATCGTAATATTTTAATGTGTATAAGTTACCAAGAACATTGTAGCAAAGAAAACAGATTCTCGATTACGTCATAATAAATCAGCGAATAAAATAACGTTATTGCTTTGTACATTACTCTTGTTCAGTTTCATAACCCTTGTAGTAGAAATAATTCTACAGTCGTCTCTTTTCCGCGAGTTCGCCCAGCAGGAAACTAGTCGAAAGCAAGGAAAAAAAGGAAGTTTCCCTTCCACCGCGACTGATATTATTTCCTTTGGGAAAGCATTTCTTGCCAGCAGTATTCTTAGCGATTCAGGAAACATCGATCGCGCTACTTTGTGAATTCAAAGCGTCTGGTTCGAAGCTTGCGAACCGGAAAATCCACCTATCAATTTAATTTATATCTTAAGCGTGAGAAGAATATAATGAACTTGCTATGTTGCCACTGATGGGATTTTAGGAGCAGGACATTTTCGAATTTGGGAAAATATTAGGTTGGCCGAAGGGTTTCCTTCTTTTATATTGCCGGAGGCGTGGTGATATTACGCGTAGCGACGTAACGCGTGGAGGTCTGCGCATGGTAACATAACGTGCGATAGTGGTTTAACGCATGGTAATCTGAAGTGTGAAGTGAAGTAATGCGTAGCAATCTAATGCGCAGAAATCTAACGCGTGGAAATCTAACATGTAGGAATGTAACGTGTGTAATGATCTAACGCGTGGAAATCTGACGTGCAGAAATCTAACGTGCAAAAATGTAACAGGTAGAAATCTAACGCGTGGTAATCTAACGGGTGGAAATCTAACGCGTGGAAATCTAACGTGCAGAAATCTAACGGGTGGAAATCTAACGCGTAGAAATCTAACATGCAAAAATGCAACAGGTAGAAATCTAACGCGTGGTAATCTAACGGGTGGAAATCTAACGCGTGGAAATCTAACGCGCAGAAATCTGACGTGCAGAAATCTGACGCGCAGAAATCTAACGTGCAAAAATGTAACAGGTAGAAATCTAACGCGTAGAAATCTAACGGGTGGAAATCTAACGCGTGGAAATCTAACGTGCAGAAATCTAACGCGTAGAAATCTAACATGAAAAAATGTAACAGGTAGAAATCTAACGCGTAGAAATCTAACGGGTGGAAATCTAACGCGTGGAAATCTAACGTGCAGAAATCTAACGCGTAGAAATCTAACATGCAAAAATGTAACAGGTAGAAATCTAACGCGTGGTAATCTAACGGATGGAAATCTAGCGCGTAGAAATATAACGGGTGGAAATCTAACGTGACAAAATCTAACGCATTATAACGCGTAATCTAATGAGTGTAGTCATAAAAAAGTGGCAATATAGCAAGAGTCTTATGACATTTAACTTTTGGTTGTATACGCAATTGCGCGTGTATGTGCAATGACTAAAATTTATGATAAAAATGACATTTTTTTATTGAAAATGTGTGATTGATCTTCGTTACACGGCTTCATCGCATTAAAGCTTAGGTAGGCGAAACAATTCTGTGTACATATATTATTAACATTGTAATGTTTGTCTGGAGAATTACAACACGGAGTCTGCTGATCGTGGTATGTTCACTATGGAGAATTGACTTGTTAATTCGAGTTGAATCTGAAATAGCTCACGCCTAATTAGGGCCTATGATAAGTGTACACAAACAAATAAAACGTTGGGAATAAATGTCTGGATTATTCTTTTTTCTCCTGCTATTGAAGATATGCTTTACCTTTTTAAGTACAGATTACGGAGAGCTAGGGATTTGAAGGATATGGAAATTTGAGAATTTGAGCTCCGCTTAAAAAACGAATTGACCACAAAAAATTCCAGCAGTTTTAATAAATTAAAAGAGGCTTGCGGATCTCAGAAGTCCGCCATGGAATTTAAATCCGTCGATCAAGATGGTGGGCTCAATGTAAGGCCATTACATAAGAAATAATCTCGTATGATTCTCGATGTATGTTTGGAATCACTGTCCTGATAAAGCTTAGTATTATCATATGTGAATATTCATATCAAATAGTTTTTATGAAATTTTGTTTTAAAATACATAAATATTTACGTTATATCTGCAAACTCTAGTTCACTTTTATCTGTGGTTGAAATACAATCTCACACCATTACATTTTTAATGTTGTGGTAAAAAATATTCGAATACTCAAATACCCAAATCTATTCCCCAATCCCAAAATCGCCAAATTCTCAAACTTCCAAATCTCCACATCTCCCAAACTCTAAACCCCCAAATTTCTAAATTTCCAAATCTTATCTTCCAATCTCTACATCCTCAAATATTCAAATTTCCAAATTCTCAATCTCCCATATCTCTGCATTCCCCGATTCCGAAATTCCCAAATTCCTAAACTTCCAAATTCTCAAATTTCCAAATCGCTACATCTCCCAAACTCTAAACCCCCAAATTTCTAAATTTCCAAATCTCATCTTCCAATCTCTACATCCCCAAATATTCAAAGGTCCAAATTTCCAAATTTCCAAATTCTCAATCTCTCAAATCTCTACATTCCCCGATTCCGAAATTCCCAAATTCCTAAACTTACAAATCGCTACATCTCCCAAACTCTAAACCCCCAAATTTCTAAATTTCCAAATCTCATCTTCCAATCTCTGTATCCCCAAATATTCAAAGGTCCAAATTTCTAGATCTCCAAATTCTCAATCTCCCAAATCTTTACATTCCCCGATTCCCACATTCCCATATCCACAAATTGTAAAATTTCCTAATCATCAAATTCAAGCTACCGCAATTGATTACTTTTTATTTAGATCAAGATGCTATATCTCATAGGTTTATCGGTAAGCTTTTTTTCTATTTAATAAATACTACCAACATCTCAATCTACTAATTATCGTACCATTAAAATGTAGAAAAAGAGTACACATTAGATTAACCGAATTACTTGAACCGAGACTCGAAGCTGGATAATAGTTTTAATATCATTTAATACTACTTTCAACTATAACAACCTTAATCATTTTTGAAGTACTTCATTTTTTTGAAGTACTCCATTTTGGAATAATTTATACCAACTTGTATGATACTAAAGTTTTTTATTTAATAAAAAAATTGTTTGCACAACTATGGGAACATCAATCATTGCATAGCAACAATGGCGGTAAAATGACCATTTGCAAACATAAATAAATATTGCCATATTATAAAAAATGTACTATAATTCATGTCTCGATATCAGTATGCACTCTTTATAAAAAATTGTTCACAAAATTCATAAGAAAGTTGATCCAATAATTAATTTTCTACACCGTTAAATTATTCAAAAGCCATGAATTTTTTAACAGCCGCAATTAACCGAGAGCACGTTCGAAAAAACATATTTTCCAGATACATCTTTCATAGATACGTCATAGATACGGCAGCTTCGCAAAAAAATAGTCTAAAAATATCTAAGAACAAGTACATCATATGATTTAATAAACAAAATAACTTTTTATCAGCGTTTTGCGCGTGAACGAACTCATGTAATCAAAATACTTAACCTTATGGTACAAACAGTTATCGATGAATATTCTTATTACGACATTTTTCAAACGATTTTCTTTATCTTTACACTATAAAAGTAAAGTCTAATAAAAAGTCAGCGAATGGTGTACTTCAGCGGAGGAAAATAGTTTTTGTGAAGTATAATATTCGTGATAGGAAAAAGAAACTTGAAAGTTTTATACTGAGACGATTAAGTTAAATGCAGCGTTACTGTCAACTCACATTTCGTTAAATTAGCGCAAAAGACTACTGATAGCAACGGTAGCGGAGTAGTTAAGTCCCTAAGCTGACAAGATTGCTGCATTCATTTATCGCTAGGTGGCACATAATCGATTATCTGTGGCGCTCTTTTCAAAACAGCATTACGGTCGGTGACTGTGATGCAGGCTTCAATTGATTTTTAAACGAAGCAAGCTAGTATTTAGTATCACGGAGACTGTATTTTTTAGTTTAAAAATTGAACTTCAAGAGTTCGAAGTCTTTTAGTTTTAACATTCTGAGAATTCAAAGTTTTAAAACTGACAAATTTTGTAATTCTAAAGACTTAAGTTCAAATGATTCTAAAGACTACATTTCAACTTGATTCAAAAGATTTCTGGAATTATTAAATTCTGACATTTCGATGTTCAGAAGTCTTAAAATTACAATATGTCGAAGTACTAAAGTTCGATGTCGAAGTCCCAAAGTATGATAGTTGCAAAATGGTAATGTCCCAAAGTTCAAACCTTCCAAAATCCTAAAATTCCAAACTTCAAAAGAACAAGTTCTTTGGACTAAATTCTGCAGTACCAAAATCCTAAAGTTTTAAAGACTAAAAGTACCGAAATTCTAAGGACCTAGGGTCCCAAAGACCCGAAATCCTAAAGTTTGAAAGTTCAAACGTCCTAAAGTCTTAATGTTCTGAAATCCTGAAGTTTCAAGGACCCAAAGCTCCAAATTCAAAAGTCCCGAAATTCTAAGGGCCGAAAGTCTCAAAGTCCCGAGGTCTCAAAATCCAAAATCCCGAAATTGTAAAGTTCCAAAGTCTCAAAAGTCCCAAAATTCTAAGGTTCCAAGGTCCAAAAATCCCGAAATCCTCAAGGTCTAAAATCCGAAAATCCCGAAATCCTAAAGTCCCAAAATCCTAAACTTCGAAATTCCAAAATGTCCGAGGCCTCTAAAGATCTAAACACATCCCTGCGCAATCACCATAACCCTAAAGGTTCATTCACATTATCCAAATAACTGGTCATAATTGCAAGACAAGAATAAGCATAGCTTGAATACCTAGATTTCTAAATTGCGCTAAATTAACGACTATTACGTGGAAACATTGCAATACAGCGGACTGAAATTGTATAATACAGTCAGGCAACCGAAGTTTATATTGGAAGATAAAAATTATGTCAGACCTGACATAACTGCTACAAGAGAGATAATAAAATGATCAATTATGCAATTGACGCTGTTCGAGATACATGTTCTATCGAAAGATAATCTTCATGTTTTAGTGCAGATAATTCATGTGAATTTTTTATGCAAATCGCAGGTAGACAAATTAATGATTTCGACGTGAATTATTGTACAGAAATACAATAGATATTCGTCTCAGTCAGGGATATTAATATATCAAAAATTATGCTGATTTATGCTGGTGTGTCAGAATTTATGCATGACGTCGAATCAATCATTGTTATATAGATTAATAAACGGGCGTCATAGTGTTTGGAGATGCATTTGTTGAATGATGCATTTATATGTCGTCTTGTATACAGTCAATGTGAGATATGTTATCACAATCAATATGCTAATAAGCATATAACTTGTATTGCAATAAGCATGTAAGAGGTCCAGCAGCAAAAGAGTGACTATTATGCTTGACAAAATTCAAACATAACGTCATATAAACCTTTATTACAATACAAAAAGTTTAAGCAAATAAAAAGTGATAAGGTGTGACATTATGCTAACTTACCAATGTCATCACATAGTCAAACACTTGATCATGTCACTTTCTTCGTTACCAACAATTTTGGAACAGATGGTCTCACTGATACCCAGATCAATAACCCTAATCCTTATCATGGTAAAGAAGTAGCGTTGGAAGGAACATTTAAATATTTCGTAATACCAAATTGACATAACACTTCAACTTTCTTTGTTTTAATATTGTAGCTATGATTAGTTATTTCTGACTCACTCCTGTCAAATAAATCATAGTGCAACCACAGCTGGGACTATCAAGAACGTAAACTTGTGGACCAACTTGATTATACTCTTGGAGATGGACTCACTGGTACCCACATCAATAACCCTAATTCTTAGCGTGATAGCTGACGAAGTACATGTTAACCACATGTTGGACCTTCAAGATCAGAATAGGAGTCAAACTTGTGGACCAAGTTGATCACGCATTTGGAGATGAACTATTAGTGTCTACATGAGTAGTCCTAACTCTTAGCATGATAGCTAACGAAGTAGCGTTAGAAGGAACAGAGTATCTTGTAATTGGATTAACCACATCTAGGACCATAAAGATTAGAATATAAACAAGTCAAACTTGTGGACCAACTTGATTACTCTTTTGAAGATGGACTCATTGGTACTTACATCAATAGTAACTCTTACTTTGATAGTTAAAGAAGCAACATTGGAAGGAACATGTTAATAATGAAATTGGAATTGGATTAATCTAGATCAGAATCAGAGTCAGAGCCAGGATCAAAACGACTCGACCTTGCTGTGCACCTAGCTTGCACTTACCTTAATCACGCTTTTGGAGATGGACTAGTATCTACATCAATAGTCCTAACTTTTAGCATGATAGTAGCATGAAGTAGTGTTGGAAGGAATTTGAGTATCTTCTAATTGGATTGACCACATCTAGAACCATCAAGATTAGAATATAAACGAGTCAAACTTGTGGACCAACTTGATTATGTTTTTGGAGACGGACTACCTATAACAGTAATCCTAACTGCTGTCGTGGTAGTTGAAGAAGCAACATAGGAACATGTTAATACTGCTCAACTGCATTAACCTTATTCAGTATCATCACGATTGGAGTCAGAGTCAGAGTTACAAGGTGAGTTAGAGTCAGAATGAGAACCAAAACGAGTCAAACTTGATGTGGACCAACTTGATTATGTTTTTGGAGACGGACTACCTATAACAGTAATCCTAACTCCTGTCGTGGTAGTTGAAGAAGCAACATAGGAACATGTTAATACTGCTCAACTGCATTAACCTTATTCAGTATCATCACGATTGGAGTCAGAGTCAGAGTTACAAGGTGAGTTAGAGTCCGAATGAGAATCAATACAAACTTGCTGTTGACCATAGATCATCCTCCACAACTCAATAAATGCACCATCTCCTATGAAAGTCATCTTTGAAAGTAAGAACCCATCGTATTTGAATTTCCGAGTAGACTCGCATGATACAAGAGCGTTGATTACACGAACAAGTTGTGATAATTTCCGCAGTTGGTCGGTCGGTAGATGGCAACAGCGTCGTTCATTCTGGGACATCGGGATATGAGCAGGCGCAGGTTGGTACACCAATCGCGCCTGTCTCTATTTCCGTAGAGGTCGAATGCATGTGCCAGTGAGAGCAGTTCGACGCTCGAAGATATTACAGCGGCTTAGACTCGAGCCGCACGGGGTCTGGTCTGCCTTGTCCCCGGCGTGCGACACCGTAAGTACTCAAATTACTGACTGAAGTTAGTCGTATTTTACCGTCGTTTCGTCCCGTACGCGCACGCCGAGCCCGTTTCGAGCGCTATTTTTCAGCGCGTCGATTAATCACCGACACGGTGACCGCGTTAAAGCCACGAAACTGGTCCAGCTCGAAACTGTCCGTCGTTTTTTCGTTCCTCTCGCGATTCCTCGGGCAAGTGGTCGCACCAGAATTGACCCAGCGGCCCTCGATTCGCTACTTAATTCGACGCTCGTCGAAACGCGCCAATTGCTCGCGCGCGGACTGCATTTTTCGGCCTATTACCGATACCCTTTCGCTTCGGACCAATTTAAACCACTTCGTTTCCGTGCCAATATCTTTACGCACCTTTCAATCGCCACCGTGCTTTTAAAAAACTTTCAAAATAGGTTTTTTGTCAAAAAGAAATTGAATGTTTCGAAGAGTGACTGCGTTTTGTAAAAAATGGATCTTTGAAGAATGGTTTCTGTAAGAGTAGAGGAGGTTGGATATCGTACGAGTTCGATAGTGACGATCGTTTATGAACACTGACCAAATGATCTACCCAGAATGACGTTTAGGACGTTTATGTAATAATCAGCCGCATCGCTATAGTCGCTGATCGCTGGGTCTCGATGTAGGGTCGAAGATCATGATCCTTCATGCCGATTTTAGCTTGAAAATAACTAGAACTTTCGTATTGTTTATTCTTTAATCGTACTTTTTCCTGGTTGTAGCCGAAGGTCTTGTGATTTATGTGTTATCGAACTATGTTGTCAATATTTGAGGGTTCGATATTTATCTACAATATTGAAATGCTGTCAATATAATGTTGATGTAATCATTAAAGGGAGTTGTGAAGAAAATTACATTTTTAATAACATTATTGCTATTTTTATATTTGGTAGATGTTATTGATATGTGTTTGTCATTGTTTATATTCATTTATGGTTACGAAATTGTAAAACTTAATTTTTGTTAATTGATACTTGATAATAAAACTTATACTGTTGGTTAATACATAATATATTAATATACAATATGATTAGAAATATAAATACATGTATAAAGGTATTATAAAGAATATTAATATTTCGAGAGATTAGGGTAAGATTATTTTTGAAGCAATGGAGCTTTGTATTGTGTGGATTTGTTGTGTTGATGTAATACACGTTATTTACATAACCTGTTACTCGACTAATCCCAGCACAGTTTTTGTCTTCCAATTACAGATATTTATTGATCTGTTTCATCATTTGCTAGATGACTTTATTGCGATAATTGCCTTTGACTATTTGATGAAGTATGGAGTTGGAAAAGTTGGAGGTGTTTGGGTGGAAATAACCTTCTTTTGTAACGAGATTTTGCAAATTTTTAACTTGACAAATTCCTTACTTTTTAACTTTACATATTTGCAAATTTCTAAATTGCTATATTCCTAAATTTCTGAATTTTCAAAACTTTAATAACCTAAATCTCCAAATTACTAATTCTGCAAATTTTCACATCAAATCTGTAGATCCGGAAATCCCCATATCTCAAAATCTACATATCCCCACATCCCTATATCCCTAAATTCTGAATTCTAAAAATCCCCATATCTCTAAATTTCCAAACCTTCACATCCCTATATCCCCACGTTCTTATATCTCCAAATCCTCAAATCTCAAGATTCACACCTTCCTAAATCCCCAAATCAACATTTCCCCATATCCCCAAACCCCCAAACCTCTACTCCCCTTTTCGAATCATAATTAAAAAAAGTACCAATAACTCCTAAATATTTCTACAAGTATTTTTTCCCTATGGGAACCTCCCATAATCTACCCCATCTACAATATCGAAAGTAAAATATCGTGACGTGCAATGAAGACTTGCACAGTAATACATCGTTTCACAGAACTTTTGTTTAAACTATCGTCGAAGTTGTAGAATCATATTAAGAATTATAACTCGTCTTTATTGAATCGTCAATTGCGTAATTGATTGCGCAATGATGTCATTGTTCACCGACATACGTGTACACTTTGCATATCCATATTTTCCATAAAATTAAAAAGAAGCCGATATCAGTAATTTTATTATTCCCCTATTTCTGGATAACCTTTGCTCTTGCGTTATAATTCACGTAGAAAAAAGCGTAAACATTTAATCTAATTTGACAGTGCGCGGACGCGTAAATATTTACCTAAAAACTATGACTTTCATAAAGCGACGTTTAATAACTGTTTTATTGTTGTTATTTAAATTTTGAAGTAGCGTTATAACAATTCGTAATGGTTTGTGTGTATCTTGTCTGAGCAGATAACGGATGAAATAATAAACAACGCATAATTAAGCGGTGAGATGTGCGAGCAGGAAGGCAATTTCGGATGGCTACACCTTAAAATGTAAACAGTATTTCACATCGATTGGAATTCTATCGATTAGTTAATTCAACTCCCCCTTTCTATCGCGTTCCCCCTCTCTCCTTATTTTGCTCTTTCATTTCCTGTCTTCGTATCTTAAAATCACACGTACAAAGATCAAAATACTCACAAATTTGACAAATAAACCCATCAATCTTAAATAACTTATCAATTTAAAAATATATCTAATTTCTCATTACTTATAGCATAATAAGTACATATCTCGATATAATGCATAAATTATATAGGAACGTTTTATACATCTTCATCTATAGTTTCGTTCAAAAGTCATGACTTTCTCAAGGGATGAAAAGTTTCACTTAAAAATCAAATTTTATTAAACATTTTTGAAACATATGTTTTTCAGAAAGTACATGTGTATGCTATATTATTTAACCACGATGTTTATCTGAAAATTACAATTGTTATCTATCTTTTACCATTTTGAAACTGTTCAATTATACGAAGGCAGATATATATAATGTACAATTGTATTTTTAAATATGGAACAACTTCATCGCTTTGAAAATTATCTAATCTTAATGTTCTAAACATGAGTACTTTTTATAATACTGTTATGCATTATATTTTATAGTTGAACCTATTGGTTGATTCAATAGTGTATAACCTTGTTTAGTTATTTTGTACATTATACGTTGTATTTGTTACATTGCATATTTTATACATTTTATTATATATTACAATACATATCGTATACTTTATGTTATATATTGCGTATGTATATTAGATTATGTATTGTATACATTATATCATATGTTGCATATATTACATATTGTGTACATTATATCATATCTTGTACTTATTACATTACATATGTACATTGTGTACATTATATGATATATCGTATAAATTATATAGCGGGTCTAAATGAAGATCGTTAATGAAATATTCTAATCGAATAGTTAATTATGAAAAGAAATAGAAAATGATACCAGAATTTGTCGATGAAACTGATAATGCATATCAGTCGATCGTATTGAAGTAAAGTTGTATTCAAGTTTGATAAGGAAAAGTTGTTAAGAATAGTCACGGATGTTTAATCAAGTTGATTAAATAGTCACGACACATCGTTAGTCGGTCTGTGATGCAACCGCAATTCGTGCAATAAATAAGCAAGAACGCATTAAGTTAACGTGTCAATGCGGCGTCGAAAGCACGTGTATCCGTCGCGTGTGCATACGTCACTTAACGATATGCGGCCGTTTTCTTATGCTCTTACTCTCGCCAATCCACAGTGTAGTGGCGTGTTCCGTAAAAAAGTCGGAATAAATTTATCTTCATTCCCGTTTTGCGTATTTCGATCTGCTGACTCCAAATTTTTTTGTGTAGTGTCATTTCAATGTATTTTTAGATCTGACTATTTGGGGATTTGGGAATTTTGGGATTTGAGAATTTGAGGATTTGGGGATTTGGGCAATTTTGGGAATTTGGGGAATTTTGGGATTTGGGGAATTTTGGGAATTTGGGGAATTTTGGGATTTGGGGAATTTTGGGAATTTTGGAAATTTTGGGATCTGGGGATCTGGGGATCTGGGGATCTGGGCATTTGGGGACTTGGGAATTTTGAGACTAGGGAATTTTGGGATTAGGGATTTTGGGATTCGGGATTTGGGATTTGGGAATTGTGGAATTTGGGAATCTTGGAATTTGGGAATTTTGGGATTTGGAAATCGTGGAATTTGGGAATTGTGGAATTTGGGAATTGTGGAATTTGGGAATCGTGGAATTTGGGAATCGAGGAATTTGGGAATTTTGGGATTCGGGATTTGGGATTTGGGAATTGTGGAATTTGGGAATTGTGGAATTTGGGAATCGTGGAATTTGAGAATTGTGGAATTTGGGAATCTTGGAATTTGTGAATTTTGGGATTTGGAAATCGTGGAATTTGGGAATTGTGGGATTTGGGAATCGTGGAATTTGGGAATTGTGGGATTTGGGAATCTTAGAATTTGGGAATTTTGGGATTTGGGAATCGTGGAATTTGAGAATTGTGGGATTTGGGAATTGTGGAATTTGGAAATTTTGGGATTTAGGAATTTCGGAATTTGCGAATAATGGGATTTGGAAGCTTGAAAATTTGGAAATTTGGGAGTTAAGGGATTTTGAGATTTGGAAAGTGTCTGGGTTTGGGGCACGTAGAGACTTAGAAATTTTAGAATTTGGGATTTAAAAATTTGGGGGCTCAGGAATTTAGGGACTTAGACACCTTGTGATTTAGGTATTTGGTGACTTAGGAATTTGGGTATGTAAGAACTAGGAGACTTAGGAATTTTGGCAATTGAAAATTTGAACTTGAATAACATGTATGCTAACAAATCTAACATGAATCAATTCTTTTGACAAAAGACTAGTGTCGCAAAGTGATATTAGCTTCTAATTAAATCACTCCCATTTGCTGTAGTGTAAGTCTTCACTAAATTAAACTCGTCTTCTCTAAGATTGAATGTCCACCCAAGTATCTGTGATACATCATTGCGTCACGACGTAATGTGCTTCTGGAAACTGTGAAACAATTTCTAGTATCGATCCGACAGCAACGTCACCGTGGAAGTCAGCTGACTATGAGCTAATAGTTATGCTAATTCAATATTGTTCTTTCCTTAGAATTATTTCTAAATATCTTATTCTTTACTTTTCATTCATAATCTTCTGAGATATGTATCTCTCACTGAATGGAATAATATTCATTTGAAATATCTTGAATTCAATCAATATTTTAAATTTGTAGAAATTTATATGTAAATACTAATTACAATGGACTTTATATGATTACTATGTGATTGTCTGATAAGTTGATATACAATCAATAAGATTCTCATTGTTTTCGACTGTCTACTTATCAGATGCATAATATGTTTTTAACAATATAAGATTCTAAGAATTATTCTACGTGACTCAACTCAATCTTTCATTGTCACACATGAAATGTAATATTGAAAACAAAAACAATTTTATAACATCGCAAGGTGATATTTTTATTTATTTATTGATAGTGTCATATTAAACACGATACGATGTGCTAGCAAGCGACATCGATCTCTACCAAAAGCATCGTTCGGTAAAAACAGCTGATCCGTCAGTTTTATGAACGTTTAAGATGAAAACCGAGCCAACGGAAAGAGGTATTAGAGATCGCAGGAGTCGTAGCCTTCAATTTTCCGGAGGCACCGAAAAAGGGGCGTTAGCCGAATCGATAGTTCAGGGAAGTACCCTAACTGGCTCTTAAGAACCAACCTAAGCATCTTTATTTAGATATTTTATTTCTGTCGCGGCAATCTGAAAATCTGGACATTTCAAACTTCAACAAATTTTATAAACTTGAATAATGAATGAGGTTAGATGCTTCATCCGAAGGGAATCGTATGAAAAATAAAATATACACGACACATATCAATGAAGAAGCAAAATAGTAATTAATACTACTCGTACAAACTATATATACATGTGTCACTTAAATGTCGGCCATTTTTAGTTTAATAAATTTTGTGTAGCCACATGACTTGCTATACAGACACTTCTTTATGTAGGTACCTTAATTCTATCAAAACAATGTAAGAATTTGACAATTTGAAATTTTAAGAATTTTATAAACTTGACGAGTGATGAATGAGGTTAGATGGTTCATCAGAAGAAAATCATGTAAGGAATAAAATATATACAGTATAAAATATTATTCTATCAATGAGAAAGCAAACTCAACACTGTACACTGTACAATCAACATTGTACAAACCATGTGTATGTCACTTCAACATCCGCCATTTTAGTTTCATAAATTTCGCAGCTACAGGACTCCCACAGAATAAATTTTGCAAACTTGATAAATTTGACAAGTATCTTAAAGCAAATCATCTAATGAATAAAATAAAAAATTCTATCAACCAGAAAGCAAAGTAATTCACGATACTAGCCATTATTTGAAAAACTTACATGATACAGTAAGTGGCATATCATGTACGCGTATGTCCGCCATTTTATCACAAGTTCGATTCTCTAAAACCGTGCCATCAAGAGGGTGGATTTCGCCTATCAAAATAACGACGATAACACTGTTTAACTTGGATTACTGATAATAAAAAGAAAACCCTGGATGCTAATATTAAAAACTTGCACAATAGCGTTATCTTTCCGACTAATTCGAAAATATTTGTTTATTTTATGCGGGTATTATAATTCAGTTTATTGTAGCATACTGATCCATGCTTAAACGAGTTCATCTTATCTGAGAGGTTATGCAACATTGATCTCCGTTTTGTTTTATGACTGCAGTCAGGTGCTTATTCTGTGGACTTATTGTTAGACACATCGTTACGAGAATAAGAAGAAAATCGTATGTTCTTTTGCACACATAAACAAATTTAATTCATTTTCGTTATGGAACATACAGGTTATACAGGGCGATTTTTTATAATATGTAAATTCCTTATAATATGTAATACAATTAATTTATCGAATATCTGTTGGGAAAAATGGCTTATACAAAATTTGTTCTATTTTAGGGGAAAAGTAATTTGATGTACTTGATGTAATATATGTATATAATTCATTTATTAAATATTTATTGTTTGAAGAAATGATTTATGCAAAACTTGTTCTTTTTTAAGGAGAAGTAATTTGATGTAATTTGATCATAAGTGGACATATAAACGTCATATGAAGAATAGCAATTTTTTACTAATAAGGGGAGATAATTTGTATATTAAAAGTCACTTTGTATGTTTGTATATGTACATGTGTACAATATAAATGTATTCAGTTGTAGAATCTCATCAACGTTTCCGTTCGACATATTTTTAACATCTGTTATCGATACAATTTATACCATTTTTCGTGGAAAATTACTCCCCCAATCTAAAGGAAATGTGTATACACTGAAATCGCTATTTCCCATCGTACAAATATTGATAAATGATAGTTGTTCTCATGGAAACTTGAATCAAGTCAAATAAAAAGTTATCGTGTTAAAATAAAAGCATACGAATGTTATTTACTTTTTATTATGGCATGCTTCCAGCGCGAGATATACAGATTGGAAAAGATTAAAGTCGAGAAAAATTTAAATGTACTTTGTGTGTCGAATGATTGAACAATTTTTACGGTTCGAAGTTTCCAAAATTTTGTTTTTAAATTTTGGAATTTCTGAGATTTTTAAAGTTTGTAATTTCTAATTCTACAAATTTCGGAATTTTCAAATCTCTTCATCTTCCAATCTCTACATCCTCAAATGTTCAAACATCCAAATTTCTATATCTCCAAATTC
Organism: Megachile lagopoda; assembly: GCA_036983795.1. Lineage (NCBI taxonomy): Eukaryota > Metazoa > Arthropoda > Insecta > Hymenoptera > Megachilidae > Megachile > Megachile lagopoda. Next base: position 5,353,635 of record CM072797.1, on the reverse strand, counting down.
TCAATTTCCCAAATCTCTACAGTCCCCGATCCTAAAATCTTCAAATCCCTAAATTTCCAAATTCTTAAACCAAATCTCCATATCTCCCAAACTCCAAACCCTCAAATTCCTAAATTTCCAAATTTGAAAATTTCCAAACCTCATCTTCCAATCTCTACATCCCCAAATATTCAAAGGTCCAAATTTCCAAATCTCCAATTTCTAAAATTCCCAAATCTCTACATTCCCCAATTCCAAAATCCCCAAATTCCTAAATTTCCAAATATCCTCATCTTCCAATCTCTACATCCCCAAATATTCAAAGGTCCAAATTTCCAAATCTCCAATTTCTAAAATTCCCAAATCTCTACATTCCCCAATTCCAAAATCCCCAAATTCCTAAATTTCCAAATCTCCTCATCTTCCAATCTCTACATCCCCAAATATTCAAAGGTCCAAATTTCCAAATCTCCAATTTCTAAAATTCCCAAATCTCTACATTCCCCAATTCCAAAATCCCCAAATTCCTAAATTTCCAAATATCCTCATCTTCCAATCTCTACATCCCCAAATATTCAAAGGTCCAAATTTCCAAATCTCCAATTTCTAAAATTCCCAAATCTCTACATTCCCCAATTCCAAAATCCCCAAATTCCTAAATTTCCAAATATCCTCATCTTCCAATCTCTACATCCCCAAATATTCAAATCACCAAATTCTCAAATCCCCAAATCTCTACATTCCCCAATCCCAAAATCCCCAAATTTTCAAATTTCCACACTTTCAACCCCAAAATTCCCAAATCTCCAATTCCCGAATCCCGAAATCTTCAAATTACAAAATTTTAATTCTAAATTCTACAGGTGCTGAGAGAAAAAATTGCTAATATTTATTTAAAATTTTTGCATGTTAGCAAAAGCAGTAAGGTCGATGCAACGAAGTTCAGAGGTTAGTAGTTCTTGAGATTATCCGGCCTCTGTTCTGTAATTGCGTAAGAAGTACACAAAGATTCATTCAATACGATCGTAGGTTTCTAGGTTGATCAAAATCCTTGCATATTTTTCTATAAACTATGCAAAAACATATTGTTGTTCTAATATTATAACATTTGATAAATATAAAATTCCGATTTCAATTTCTTTCAATGATTTGTAATGTGTATAAGTACAATATCTTAGGTACAATATTATTAATAAATCAAATAAACCAAATTCATTTCATTAAAAAAATACAAAAAGTGCTCGAAAGCTTCGAATGTTAACACAAGTTCAATATGTACGCTATTATTAACTTGTAAATCAATAATCGTGTTATAGAAAAATTATCTATCTTTTCTCCCTTAAATAATTTATAATCAGAAACTTTTAAAAAAACTACCATTTCTATCGCTTGCACAGTCTTACTTGTCACAACCTTAGAAGTTATAAAGGAAATATTTCGTCGATTATGATCTTAATCACAGCAATCATATTACATAATAACCAATTTATTTCAAGTATTTCTTAGAGGTTTCGGACAAGGCTGAACTGTTTCTGTAATGTTACTCAGCTACTGAATTGGCCACACACAAGTGCACGTAATTCTTGGACGTAAATCTTGGCAATAAAATGTCTTCGTTCATCGGATCGATAGGTACAAAGATTCAACAGAAATTACTGTTTTGTGTGGTCTTCTAACGGTGATTTATAAATAATTCTACATAGACCTCTTATTTATAGGCACTTTGTTGCTCTGAATTTGGGATCATATGACTCATTTATCTTAAAGTGTTTTAAAATTATTGTGACAATAAATTATTTTTGTGACGGGAAGAGAATATATGATACAAACTTTGTTAGCTTGTATATAAATCACTTTCTGATGTTCATTCACCGCTTAATTGTATGATTTTGAAGAAGCTTGATGATATTACTGTGAATATTTATTACAAATATTTTATCAAAATGTTAGTGTATTTAGATATACATTAATGGTCGTTTTAAAAATTCTTAAAAGACTACTACATTAATATAATATAATAGTATATCTATTAGTACATTATATGCACATTAATATATCACATTGACATTCATAGAATCATTTCTATTTTTATTATACACTCATGTACAATAAATTTGACAAGACACATTAAGTATTTAATTTTTATGTGACTATATAAATAAGTTTACGTCCTTACAATTAAAATTTGATGTTTTGTATCATATTAACATATATGTATGTATAATACATATGTATGTACGTATGTAAATCGTATGTATATTTATGTATTAATCTATTAGATTGTATTAGACTATTCATTAGAGTACCACAAAACACGTATATATGTATGTGGTAGTATTTATGTACCAGAATAATAACAGTATTTATGTACTACTATACATATAATAATAGTACATATGTAACAATATTTAAATCATCAGTTATGTCCGTCAACATTTCCTTGACCCACTTCGAACATTTCATGCATCACAGAGGGGTAGAAACAACCCCTTCCCCTTAGAAGGGTTAACGTACTATAGAAGAATGTGTTTCACATGCATATATTTCACGTGGATGAACAATGGAATAGAATGCGCACGCAACTCTCTACCTGAGTCAAATATTCATCAGACCCTTTCATTATAATAAAACTTTTTGAGAGCAGTTGCCCTCGGACCTTTGTAACATTACGTTTAAAGTTTGCAATGAGCAATAACCTCGATGTAGTGCACTCTGAGTTTCCGTTACCTTAGAATTTATGGTTGTACCTCCTGGTATACATATTCTATTATTTATGAAACGTTCTACTTTCATAAAGGTAATATCTTTGAAACACGTTAAACACAGTTATAATTTTGAAGAGTAAACTGGAGCATTTTAGAAATTGGAGAAATTCAAATGTTCTTTAATTATTACAGATTTTTATTTGTGCTCCTAGAAATAGTGAAATTTTAATGTAAATGATTTTTAATATCTTCGTTTGCTTCTCTGATGCTTGTAAAATTAAGTTGTAATGCGAAAAGATGTAAATTTGGTACAAACAGATGAAGGTACCTCTACATAAATATTACATTTGTCGGTTTGTAAGATTCCTATCTGATGGGGGTCATATTTTCTTGAAGTTTAATCATTTCAATCAAATTTTTTCTATTTAAAGTTAAAATTAAATCAAGTTACTAAAGTATTTAAAATGTCTCTACAAGCAGGTATAAAATTAAATCTTTACTTTCTACTTGATTTAATTTAAATTAATAGTTAGTTACTTGAATTAATTTAAATAACTGATCATTATCTTATACTTCAACTAATAATTATTAATATATACTTCAATCAAATTATATTAATTTGTACTTAATTTTAATAAGAATACACGCTTAAACTTAAATAAGAAACCTCAAGCTATACAGAATATATTAATTATAAATATACACTGTAATTAATTCCTTCGTGTCAATTTGCATTACAAATTGTAAGATATTTTCGTAAAAAAGAATAAAAATCCTTTTTACGACCGCTATAACTGTACTGTACGTGAACGAACGCAGAATGGCGTAGTAAAATGCATCCGCATGGTGCACAAGTAGCATTATTTTGATGTATGCAAATTTGAAGTAGACGTGTTGGTGTTTTTCACAGAAAACGCATAGATTTTATGCAAAAGCCAAGAGCAATACAATTGCAAATGAGTGCTTTGTCTGAGGTTCATAGTCTACGCGTTACGTAAGAAAAGTTGCTCTGGGAAACGTACGATGTCAAAGAACGATAAAAGTCAGTACAGTCATTAACTGACATCGACCTCGACGGATTACAAGCCGAGATTTCTTTCTTTTATCAGTTTCTTAAGGTTCAGCAACTTATCGATCGCTGTTACACGATCGATCGATTCTAATGATGGTGGATTAGATCGGCTTAGAACCATCGCGAAGACATAACCTCTTAAGGATCGACTATTTAAATAAGGATCGAACTGTCAAATTTTTATGGTTGAACTACGATTGAAATTTAGTTAGCAACTTTCGGGGCTGAAAGTTTGGAAATACGGGAAACGTTTGGGAATTTGGGGAGTTATGGATTTCAATATTTGAGAATTGGGGAATTTATCAATTTGGGAACTTGAGAATTTCGGGATTTGTAGGTTTATCTTTTGGGTATTTAAACGCTGAAACTTTGGGGAGTTGAGAATTTCACTATTTGAGAATTGGGGAATTTAGTAATTTGGGGACTTGAGAATTTCGGGATTCGTGGATTTTCACTTTTGGGTATTTGGAAGATGAAAATTTGGGGAGTTGAGAATTTCAATATTTCGGAATTGGGGAATTTCGTAATTTGGGGACTTGAGAATTTCGGGATTTGTAGGTTTATCTTTTGGGTATTTAAACGCTGAAACTTTGGGGAGTTGAGAATTTCACTATTTGAGAATTGGGGAATTTAGTAATTTGGGGACTTGAGAATTTCGGGATTCGTGGATTTTCACTTTTGGGTATCTGGAAGATGAAAATTTGGGGAGTCGAGAATTTCAATATTTCGGAATTGGGGAATTTCGTAATTTGGGGACTTGAGAATTTCGGGATTTGTAGGTTTATCTTTTGGGTATTTAAACGCTGAAACTTTGGGGAGTTGAGAATTTCACTATTTGAGAATTGGGGAATTTAGTAATTTGGGGACTTGAGAATTTCGGTATTCGTGGATTTTCACTTTTGGGTATTTGGAAGATGAAAATTTGGGGAGTTGAGAATTTCAATATTTCGGAATTGGGGAATTTCGTAATTTGGGAACTTGAGAATTTCGGGATTTGTAGGTTTATCTTTTGGGTATTTAAACGCTGAAACTTTGGGGAGTTGAGAATTTCACTATTTGAGAATTGGGGAATTTAGTAATTTGGGGACTTGAGAATTTCGGTATTCGTGGATTTTCACTTTTGGGTATTTGGAAGATGAAAATTTGGGGAGTTGAGAATTTCAATATTTCGGAATTGGGGAATTTCGTAATTTGGGAACTTGAGAATTTCGGGATTTGTAGGTTTATCTTTTGGGTATTTAAACGCTGAAAATTTGGGGAATTGAGAATTTCACTATTTGAGAATTGGGGAATTTAGTAATTTGGGGACTTGAGAATTTCGGGATTCGTGGATTTTCACTTTTGGGTATTTGGAAGATGAAAATTTGGGGAGTTGAGAATTTCAATATTTCGGAATTGGGGAATTTCGTAATTTGGGAACTTGAGAATTTCGGGATTTGTAGGTTTATCTTTTGGGTATTTAAACGCTGAAACTTTGGGGAGTTGAGAATTTCACTATTTGAGAATTGGGGAATTTAGTAATTTGGGGACTTGAGAATTTCGGGATTCGTGGATTTTCACTTTTGGGTATTTGGAAGATGAAAATTTGGGGAGTTGAGAATTTCAATATTTCGGAATTGGGGAATTTCGTAATTTGGGAACTTGAGAATTTCGGGATTTGTAGGTTTATCTTTTGGGTATTTAAACGCTGAAAATTTGGGGAATTGAGAATTTCACTATTTGAGAATTGGGGAATTTAGTAATTTGGGGACTTGAGAATTTCGGGATTCGTGGATTTTCACTTTTGGGTATTTGGAAGCTGAAAATTTGGGGAGTTGAGAATTTCACTATTTGGGAATTCGGGAATTTATTAATTTGAGGATTTGAAAATTTCGGGATTTGTAAACTTTCATTTTTGGGTATCTGGAAGATGAAAATTGGGGGAGTTGAGAATTTTACTATTGGGAATTTGGGGATTTGTGGATTTCAACATTTGACAATTTCGAAAATTTTAACACTTGCAAAGTTTCAGGTTTCAAGAGACTCGAAGACAGGTTTTTATTTCAGGAAATCCAGACAAGATCGTCTGGGAGCAGATTACACAATGAAGTACGCAATTTTCAAGTATTATGTACTAAGGATCAAATGTCCTAGTATATATTAGCCTTCCTCAAGGGCATAAATTCTAGTTACATGGCGAATCACATATAACGAAAATCAGTAAAGTTTACTGAATTTAAAAATTTAATAAAAGTCTAATAAAATTAGAGTTTGCGAGCTTGGAAATTTGAAACTTGAAAAATTGAGAAAGTGAGAATTTCAGAAATTGAAAGTTGGAAAATTGAAGAATTGAAGAATTGAAAAATTGAAGATTTGAAAAATTGAAGAATTGAAAAATTGAAAAATTGAAGAATTGAAGAATTGAAGAATTGAAGAATTGAGGAATTGGAGAATTGAAGAATTGAAAAATTGTCAAGTGTTTACACGCGTTCTCGTTCGAAGAACGTCAGCGTCGCGACCGCTTGTACGCACTTTTATAAAAGCTAAGCGCAATGAGTTCGTCGTTTTAATTTATTCAATGAATATCGTTGCACTCGCGTCGACGTAACCAAGGCAATATATTCGAGGAGACTTTAACCGGGCGTTATTTATTTGTAAGAGGCGCGTATCGTATAAGAATGTCGTCGATAGCCAACACGATTCACGGATTCAAAGTACGCTGCCGAAGGTCAGGGATATAACTTGCCTTATTCCTATACGAATCAATCATATTCCGTTATCGCGTTTGATTAACGGGCCAACCACGATCCCGTCCAGTCCAAAATATTTTTCTAGATCCAAGATTATGATTTGGCCCGATGACGTCCAATAATTGCATCACTATTTAAGATATGTACACAATCGTGATTCAGAATTTCACACGAGGAATGTTATTGACACTTCAATTTCTTAGAGTGACAATTGTTTAACGTTTTTCTTCTACTGTGGTTGATGGTACTTTGAACTCGGATGATGTTTAAAAATTTGAATCCGAGACATTAGATTGTATTATCAACATACGTAGGTATTGATACTTTTTGAGTAATTGCTGACATTAATCTTTGCTAAGTCATTTTTGTCATTAATTTTATTTCGAAATTATATTTACATTTTATTATGTTCAAAATACATTGCTATACTTTTTATTGTAATTTTAAGATAATTAGGTGACTGATAAATCTTTTTAACTTGCTTTGAATTTTTAACGAGAGTTTAATTATAATTTCATTTTTATTTGATTCGCGCAATAATTTAAAAATCAGAACTTTCTAGGATGATCGAATTGAAGAAAATTTTGTTATTAACAAGTTATAAATTGATAGTAATTAACTGAAGATTAACAGTGACGTATCTTGCACCAATGTATGTTCTTTGAAACATTTCAACTTTGCTCTCTGCAGTTTTATTGAATAGTATTCTGAACCGTAATAAGTAAATAACACGTTAAGCTGTTGATAGTTAAAGTGTAACTCTGATATATGAGACTATGTAATTTAACTTGAGTCCTAATTTTATGCGTAATAATATGCTGATTATTCAAGAACAGAAATTAGAATTCAAATCTCTTATTAACGATCAAGCTTGCAAATAAGTTGAAGAAATATTTAAATTTCAAATGTTTTCCGACAATGTTAATTAAATTGTAAGAGGTGCAGTATCACAATTTTTACCACGACTTAAATTTATTTTTGATATATTACTTTTATATAACAGTATGACACAAAATTTATTTTGTACACAAAATATTTTTTTTATGTTACTATTTGTTATATAAAATAATCGGTAATATATAATCTGACATATTCTTGTTACTGTTATTACCAGTGTAAAATTGTGAAATCAAGTTATACATGTATAGTAATTATAATATCACATATACAATACATAGCGTTGTATATACAATATAAACACCCTTTAAGTTCTGTTTGACATTACTCAATCGATGTTACGGATTCAATACCGCTTCTTAAACATATAAATGAAATGTCCATAGTCTTCAACTCAACAATCCAATCGTGATTCACGAAATGATTAATCTGATCACGTGTAGGACATTAGTACAATCGATGGAAATATTTTGATTACGCTATTTTCCCGTTAGGATTCAATGTTCGCCTTAAAAATAACATGCTATCATAAAATAATAAATGAAAAACTGTTCTATATTTAAACAATAATTAATCGCATTTACACGTCACATGTTAATTATGCTAACGTATACAATGACGTACCAGAAATATCATACGATTTACAAGGTTGCCTCAGAATTTATAACTTGTGTAAATTTATTCTGTGTATAGGAATAAGGTACCGAGTTATCATATTTCTATTAATTAAATAAAGAGAGTGCAACTATTAATTAAATACAGAAAACATAATTATTCAAAATACATACATTAATCAAACATATTAAATATATTTATTAATGAAGCTATAAGAGTAAGAACCTCTAAATGATCCTTATTGAAAATTCATATTTTTAATGAATTTTAATTTTTGATTTTATTAAAGAAACAATTTTAAACATTTCTTCTAATCACTTACTGGATAATATAATAGACAACTCATAAAATAACTATGATTTCTATCAAGTCCATAATAATAAAAATTATGTATTAATTACCAACTCTACAATGTGCTAATTGCACATCTATCATGCACCCATCATAAAATGAATCCAGCAGAGATAATTCCAGAATTAAACGCACACGCAACATTTATATGGAAATTTTCTCTCACAATTAGTTTGATCGTTCGTGAAGAGGTCAATTCTCCTATAATTCTAGTTGAATTGTGTAATGCAACAATGAATCAAATGATGTTAAGTTCTTGACCAACGGTGTACACTCTACGTCACAATCGTGAGTTTATCGCTACATTCCGAATCACGTTTCGGGAAAAACACGTGTCGCAACATTTGATAATCTCGATAAGGTGATAAAACACATTCAAGAAAAAATACTTTTTGCTCACTATGAAACCTATAGTCATTGAAGATGTGATTCGATCAATGACACTAGAAACATGTGATACAAGTACATTCAGGGATTTGAACATTTGGGAATTTGGGGAATTATGGATATTTTGGAATTTGGGGACTTGAGAATTTCGGGATTTGTGGATTTTAACTTTTGGAAATTTGGAAGATGACAACTTGGGGAGTTGAGAATTTCAGTGTTTCGGAATTGGGGAATTTAGTAATTTGGGGACTTGAGAATTTCGGGATTTGTGGATTTTAACTTTTGGAAATTTGGAAGATGACAACTTGGGGAGTTGAGAATTTCAATATTTCGGAATTGGGGGATTTCGTAATTTGGGGACTTGAGAATTTCGGGATTTGTAGATTCTAACTTGAGTATTTGGAAGATGACAACTTGGGGAGTTGAGAATTTCAATATTTCGGAATTGGGGGATTTCGTAATTTTGGGACTTGAGAATTTCGGGATTAGTAAAATTTAACTTCTGAGTATTTGGAAGATGACAACTTGGGGAGTTGAGAATTTCAATATTTCGGAATTGGGAATTTAGTAATTTGGGGACTTGAGAATTTCGGGATTTGTAGATTTTAACTTTTCAGTATTTGGAAGATGACAACTTGGGGAGTTAATTTCAATATTCCGGAATTGGGGATTTGTGGATTTCGAGAACTTTTTTGTTCATATATGATTTGAGAATTCCGGGATACAAGTATGTGTCACATAATATAATTAATAACAATTAACCAGAAGAATCGTGGCTAAGTTAATCATGAGAGAAAAATGAAATTTAACGTACACGTCACCTGAAATTTTATACTCATACAGCAGTTTGATGTCATAACACAATATTTCGAAACTGTACATTCTTGCGACTCCGAGTTTAAAACAAGTACTGAAACAAACGTGCACACATTATGACTAATAACAATCGTTGCCGTAACGTTTAACAACTTTCCTGATTACCGAGTTAATACCGTTGACTTGCAGTTGCGAATACTTCAATACGTTTTGTGGAGCATAAATTTTGATATTTGTTTCAGAAACCTGACAATCACTCCACGCTGAAGTCGATAAGGAACGAGGTGCAGCTGTAGATTTACGATCGAACTTTTCGAATACAACGAGCCTGGACGAGAGAAACGAGTTCATTCAGGAAACGAAGTGTTGTTCGGTGTTTGTGTGTTTCTTTCTGTGAAAAGTGATAAGTTGCGTGACACCAAAGAGTTTTACCGATACAACGTATCGCAGTGCCAAGTCGAAAAATGTTAATTTAGAAATTTTCAAAGGTTGAACGCTGTTTCGATATTCGAGACACGGTTAAATATTAATTACGAGTTCGTACAATTTGTGTAATCGAAAGGTGTTATAATTTATTCAAAATGCATTCCACACGAGCAAGGTGTTCGTTGATCAGGTACAGGAACGTGCTGCAAGTGTTCAAAGTTGCTTCCAGAAATTTTGGCACCGATGTTCAGTACAAACCGATCAGAAGCGTTCTCGTTGCTAATCGAGGTGAGTTTTATTTTATCTTTACGTTTAAACATTAAACCGAAAAGTAACATGAAACAAGAACATTTCTTATACTACTCAAAAGGCAAACTGCCTTGGTCTACTTACTCTTAATGCCATGATTTCTTTTCTGCACTTTTTCTTTAAAGAAAACATCTGTTTTTATTCGGTGCCATTGGGAAACAGCCTTTAAACTCATATTAAATTTCTTTATTACATTATTGGAGACATATGACAATATTTGTTTGAATTCGAAATATAAAAAGTTTCATTCTATTTGACACGAAATAAAATGGTACTTATATTATACAGTTAAAAGAGGATATAATTCAAAAACATATCTTGATCGATTACCAATGACGACATTCTTTGTTCATCTTCAGAATTTGGCCTGTGGAAACATACACACCTGTGCATACATGTGCATGCTAATACATAAATCAGATGAACATACATGTACGCACATGTGCACACATGTACATAGATTAAATAATCGTGTACACATACATGTACTTATATGTTCATACACATGAATAAACTAGATAAATATGTATAAATATACATACACACATGTACTCACATGTACATAAACGAGATACATACATATAAACATACATGATCATACATTCACGTATATAAACATGTATGAACACATATGGACATACATGAACATAAACTAGATAAATACATATAAACATACATAATCATATATGAACACACATGAGTTGTATGTTAGTATACGTAGAGGTATATAAACATACATCGATGCACGTAAATATACACTTACACACATGTACGTACGTGTCCATACATGAACTACATATACATCCACATACATAAACATACATAAACATGTATAAATATACGTGAACATACATGAACGTACATAAACATACATTGACATACATACACACATATGAGCATACATGAGCATACACAACACATATGACAGAATGTTAGATTTGTGTATTTGTGTTTCATAACTTATTCAGAGTGTTACATAAATATCCGAGGTGTGCCACTTTTGATAGTCGCAGTATTTCTAAAAATAATAAATCACTATCTCCATGACTCAAACCCTTCGACACAGTCGATACTCCAAATACATAATACATCGCGTTTATAGCGTAAGTGTCGCGTAGTTAATTTTCCTTTCTAGCATCTCTAATTTAGTTCTAACGATACGAGCACACAGTCTAAAAGTAGTTTCTCAATAGAAGACGACATTGACCTCACAAACTGTTCAACGAGGTGGTTAGTATAGAGTATGATTATTCAGTTCACGACCTTTGGCAGCGGCTCCCAAGAGACGTAAATTGCAAGACCAACACGATGGACTAACTAACCGAACCGAGACGTACGATAACGCGAAACGTTGCAATACGTGCACTATTGTGTCTGCCTCTGATAACGATGTTCGTTAATACTGGGTCAATACCGTAACCTATCGTTAGTCTTGTAGTTTTATTATATTATCGCTGGAATCTTTATGTGGTAGTAAGGGAAAGTTCCGTGATTTGAAGCAGATTCTTAACAGGATCTTAGCATCTGGATTTGATCTTAAAGTGGACTTTTGGGTCTGGGTTGGATTGAAAACGATGGGATTTGGATTAAATCTTGAACTGGATTTTAGGATTTAGGTTAAGTACAATACTGGGATTTAGGGTTTGGATTAGATCCGAATGTGGACTATAGGATGTGGATTAGATCCAAATCTGGACCATAGGATGTGGATTAGATTCAAATCTGGACTATAGGATATGGACTAGATCCAAATTTCGACCTTAAGATTTGCGTTAGACCCAAATTTGGACCATAGGATGTGGATTAAATCCAAATTTGGACCTTAGAATTTGCATTAGATCGAAATCTGGACTTTGGGAATTGGATTATATCCAAAACTGAACCTTAGGACCTGGACTGGGTCCAAATCTGGATTGGATCCAAATCTGGACCATAGGATATAGATCAGATCCAAAACTAAACCTTAGGATCTCAATTAAATCCAAATCTGGACCTTAGGACCTGGATGAGATCCAAATCTGAGCCTTAGGTCTCGAAATCTAAAACTAGATCATAGAACCTGGATTAAATTTACATCAAGTTTTCCTAAAATATACAAAATAACTTTATACACATCTCTTCCGAACTTTTTCTCTGAATAAACGTAAATTTTACTGAATAAAGTTTTTGTTTAATACGTGTCGTTCTGTCGAATATACACAAAAGCCCAAGATGAGTTAGCTTTTCTATTTTTAGGGTAGAACACGAAACTTCAGGAACGCATTCATAAATTCTACGGTAGATCAATAACGCACTAAGTGGATAGCTGTATTTCGAGAAACAAGGCCGAGCTATTAAATCACAACAAGAAAACTATGTTTCTTTTTTCAATTGTACATTCAATCAAGCACTTAATTATACTTTTTCAACGCTGTGCTAAGTGATTGATCGCATACTTTGCATTTAACTATTAAACTCGAAATTCTTGTGTAGTATCGTGCAGTATAAATATAATCAATCAAATGTAATGTAATATAAAGTCAACACAATCAGTACAATATAATGTAATATACTACATTAGCTGTTAATAACGAAAACAGAGACCATTAATAAACAAAATTTCCTATATTTTTTACACTAGTATATTTCATGTGAAAAAGTTGCACCAATTAAATTTTCATGAAAACAGCCCCACTTTCATCATAAACACACAATCAGTATAATATTAATTAAACATTATTGCAACGATTACTGTAATGATATATTAATAACGTAATATTAAGGAATAATTTTGATATATTACAGGTGAAATCGCCATTCGTGTGTTCCGAGCATGTACCGAATTGGGTATTCGTTCGGTGGCCATCTACTCCGAACAGGACAAGATGCAAATGCACAGACAAAAGGCCGACGAAGGTTACATGGTCGGCAGAGGGCTTCCACCTGTTCAGGCTTACCTGAACATTCCAGAAATCATCCAAGTGGCGAAAGAGAACGACGTAGACGCTATTCATCCAGGTTATGGCTTCTTATCCGAACGATCGGATTTCGCGGAAGCGGTGATTAATGCTGGAATCAGATTCATCGGTCCTAGCCCTAGAGTTGTACAACAGATGGGTGATAAGGTAAATATTCGTTATTCGTATGTTAAATGAACAATGTGAAAGATTGAGTGAATTAGAAAAAAATGACTATTCAAATCGCGAATTTATGTAATGAATATTGACGAAATTGTTAGGTGGCCGCAAGAGTAGCTGCGATAGAAGCTGAAGTGCCGATTGTTCCGGGGACAGATGGACCAGTGACCACGTCCGACGAGGCGATGGAATTTTGTATGAAACATGGACTTCCGGTCATTTTTAAAGCTGCCTACGGAGGCGGTGGAAGAGGTATTTTCAGATTTTTAACAATAAAACATTAAATCTACGTTTGGTAAATATTTCAATCTTTGGATGCATCAAACACTAAAGGATAGTTTAAACTCAAGTTCAGAGGTTTTCAATGTAGTAGACTTTTAAATCTCAAAAGATTATTGACTATGAAACTTCCACATGAAAATTTGATGTTTAACCCCTTGCACTATTTTGACGAATCTGACTCGTGACGCACTGGTACTTCAGTTGGGATCAATTGTACTCGAATTTTGAATATGCTTCAATTTGGAGTTCAAGTCCAATTATAATTTGCATAGTCAACGATTGCATAATACCATGTTGTCATAACATTTCAACATTCTTTGTCTGTTTTAATATTGTAGCTGTGTTTAGTTAGATCTGACTGACGCACCTGACCAATAGTGCAAGGGGTTAAAAAATTGAAAGTAATTTATCAATTATAAAATTAGAAAATTTGAGAATTGTAGTATATACGTATGGAAAAGTTGATGCTTATAAAAATATCGTTATTTCAGGAATGAGAGTTGTAAGGCAAATGGAAGAAGTGCGAGAAATGTTCGATCGCGCGTCATCGGAAGCGAAGGCTGCTTTCGGAAACGGTGCGATGTTCATTGAGAAATTCATTGAGAGGCCAAGGCACATTGAAGTCCAATTGTTGGGAGACAACGCTGGCAATGTCGTTCATCTTTACGAACGCGATTGTTCTGTGCAACGTCGTCATCAAAAGGTCACTATCCTAGAACTAACAAGTATTCTTGGATGATGGTCATTCATACGTGAAATTGTTTGTTTTGCTTCCTCTTTGATTCACTGTGCGTCTATGTATCTGGATTTTTATACTCCATCTTTATGTTCTTAGATTTTTATGATTGCAGATCCGTATATCCGTAGATCTCAAGTATATCTACATTCTCATATTCCTAGATCAATATGTCCTTAGAGATTTGTGTTGATTTCTATATACATAGATCCGAAACTTACCTAGTCTCCTCTATCTCTAGGTCCCAAGCTTACATTTCTATATCCTTAGATCTCACAATTTTCTAGATTCCTATGTCACAAAATTCCTATGATCCCTAATATACCCAAATTGCCATATCCCTATATCCCAAATTTGCTTGGATTCCATCCACAGATTTCAACTTTGCCTAAAATTATTGTACCCTCGTGGTAAGCGACGTGATTTAATTAGTTTATCGAATTCAGGTCGTCGAGATTGCTCCTGCGCCCCGATTGGATCCCAAAGTCAGAGACAAAATGACCGAGCACGCTGTACGATTGGCTAAACACGTCGGATACTCGAACGCTGGCACCGTCGAGTTCTTGGCCGACGAAGGTGGAAACTTTTACTTCATCGAGGTCAACGCTAGACTTCAAGTCGAACATACAGTGACGGAGGAAATCACTGGGTAAATAGATGAAAATTGGGCAAATTTGGGAAATGTAGTGCTTTAGAAACTGGAATACCAAAAAAGAATACTCTACAAAACTCGTAATGAATATTGTAAAACAAAATGTGTCCATCTATGAAATTTCAAAATGTTGAAATTAAGAAAATTTACAAATTGTACAAACTTGCAATAACTTTTGCAGAATCGATTTGGTGCAATCCCAAATCCGAATTGCTGAAGGTATGACGTTACCAGAGCTGGGTATGACCCAGTCGAAGATCGTTCCTCAAGGTTCCGCTATACAATGTCGTGTGACCACGGAAGACCCCGCGAAGAACTTCCAGCCAGACACTGGAAGAATCGAAGTGTTCCGTTCTGGAGAAGGTATGGGTATCCGATTGGATGGTGCATCTGCGTTCGCTGGTGCCATCATTTCACCCTACTACGATTCTCTTCTTGTGAAGGTAAATCTTCATTTTTTATTATGTTAACTTGCCACAGTAAACATTGATGTTTTTGGTCAAACACACTATAACATACATAGATTAGTAAGAACAAGAGTACTTCTGCAAGGGTTAATCTTCATCTTCTAACCTGTTAATGCATATCATTGAACATTAAGAGCCCTCAAAAGTTTCTTCCTTTTCCTGTAAATAATTTAACTGAATTTGCAACGTCGATGACATATGGCCATTGCAAGAAGTTAGATGTGAAATGGACTTAGGTTATCTAAGTGTAAACAATAACTTTTGTCAACAGGTGATAGCTCATTCGAGCGATTTGCAGTCGTCCTGCGCGAAAATGAACCGTGCTCTCCGAGAGTTTCGTGTTCGCGGCGTGAAAACCAATATTCCGTTCCTGTTGAACGTGTTGGAGAACCAAAAGTTCCTCAGCGGTAACGTGGACACCTACTTCATCGACGAGAACCCGCAGCTCTTCCAATTCCAACCGAGCCGTAATCGTGCCCAGAAATTGTTGAACTACCTCGGTTCCATTTTGGTGAACGGTCCCAGTACTCCACTGGCAACCCCGTTGAAACCCGGCGAAATAAAACCACACATTCCCCAGATCGCGCTAGGTATGGTATTGAAATCGGGTACAACTAACGTCACATCTCACAACTGTCGACACTACAATCGCACTGTGGACACTTTCTCACTTTCTGATCTTGTGAAGGGGTATGGTTGAACTGGAAGCACAAGGGATGCTTTTAACGCCGTGAATTAGCTCTTTGACTATGGACTATGTGAAAAGAAATTTCATGAGAATTGGACTATGATGGTAGTCTTATTTGTTAACTATTAATGTGTGGTTATTTTTTATATTTGAGGGATGTTTTACTTAGTAATTTGATTTATAGCTATTCTTAGGTAACTTTCTTGATATTTTAAGTAATAATTTGATTAAAATATGTTTTCATAGTAATGTATACTCAATCCATATTTTAATTGATACCTTAATTTTCATATAAGTGACAATCGATCAATATTTCAATTGATACCTTGATTAATGACTATTGTTATATTGATCTGTACTTAATTAATATTTTAAGTAATACCTTGATTAATAACTGTGTCTAGATAACTTGATTAAGAATTATTTTAACATAGGCACTTTCATAAATTTAATAATTCAAGTGATTTGTTCCAAGAGTCTGATATAAAAAGGAAAAGGTGATGAGCATATTGCAGTAGTCAAAGGGTTAAATTTAAGGGATTAGATAGTTCTCTCTGTCTTTCTATTTATTCTATACATAGGGTGTCTACTAAAAACTAATGGAATCTATCTTGTACTTAATGCATTCAGGAAGTATCAAAAGCTTACAAATATTTGTGTGGGTAAATGTTTAACTACTACTACTTTCTTTCTTCTCAACTTATGTGTGTATACATATGTTACAAGGTGGATAATCAGGTAATATTTTTTTTATTGCTTTTATTAATCTTAATTAAGACTGTTTATGACGAGGAGTATTTGTACATTATAATTTATTTTTAAACATCTTTCAGTTGTGGTTTAATACAGGTAATGATTATTTTAGATTAGTCACTTTTTATATCAATTTAAATTTAACTTAAATGAATTACAAATTACACATTAATATCAGATAACACTTGTTTTAATACAGCTTTCTGTTACTAAATTTATTATGATTAAATTAAACTCGATAAATATTATCGCTAATAATATCAATTTTTTAATTGATAATAATATTATCAAAATAGATATATTTGTATTATTATTTTATTAATAGATACATTTGTATTATTACTTTAATTTGCATTTGTTCTATCTTTCAGCGAAAGCTGCACAGGTGTAGGATTTTAGGCTACGAAATTAAGGTTAATAAACTGCACAATCAACAAACATGGTTTCACCATAAGGTTGTATAATAGTAGACACCCTTATGGGTTTACCAAAATAATTTTCCACGCTTCCTGGGTTAAAAAAGAAAATTGCAAGGGGTCCACACGATTAGAAATTTTATGTTGCACTCTACTTAATTCTCAACAAATATCAAACTCTTTACTGCACATATTTCATCTTTCAACACAAATTCACTTTCCTTTTTTATGCAATATTTCTTCGTGGCATGGTGTTCTTTTATTATAGTGTACTCTTAAATATCTGTTTATAGTTCGGTGATAAAAATACTTATGATTCAATAACGTTTTATCAATGTGTCTATTAATTTGTAAAAAGAATTCGATGTTATCTTGTCTCCTTTTTGTGAACGTTACCTTCGTACCTTCTTTTTTACTTTTAGATGTAAATGACCTCTCGTAATTACATCTAATCGTTTATCGCATGCTTTTATCTTTTCGTTTGGCAATTTTTTTAGACTTTGCTAAGCTTGCAGCTGCAGAAGAGAACAATGATCCAGACCAACCAGGTATGAACGTCATTTTTTTCATTTTTCTTTTGGTAAATGATTGAAGCACTTTATTTCGATGTGCTATACAGGGTTGCAATTTAAAGTGGAGGAAAGGAGGGGAATTATTGACAATTTTAATCTTTATTTGCTAATCTTTATTCTTTATTATAATATTTCTGGTATTGGTTTTGTAACTGTAAACCATCTCGTATTATTTTTCTCCGTAAATAGGGTGTATGGATCATTTTTAATTGTTATTGACTATTCAATTAATTAAGTAATATAAAACTTGAGTAATAATTGGTTAATTTCCCTGAAAATTGAGGTAATGTACCATTATCTTTAAATAATATTTAAATCAATAATTTGGGTTATTATCTTGGATAAATTTATCACAAATTTTATTCAGACTAAATTAAATTCGACACAAAATTCGATATTGGAAACTGGATAATAAAAGGTACAAAATTATACAATTGGTTTTACTTATTTTATTGTGGTACTAATTAAACTAATACACAGTTGTTATTAAAACTGTAACATCGATGAAAACAGGTAATTGTGTTACTTTATTTTTCATTATTTTTGTCTTAGTAATTAATACTGCTTTTCAAGAATACAATAAAATACAGTTCAAATATTACGTGTGCAGGGAATCAAAAATTAAATAAAAATTCTCTGGGTTAGTAATAATTATTGCATGCTCTTAAATGATTTTGCGACAATTTATTATTGTTTCTTTTTGTCTGTTACTATTTTCAAATTCAATTGCTATTTCCAAATTTCTCAAATTCCAAATTCTCCAAATTCTAAATTTCTCCAAATTCCAAATTTCTCAAATTCTAAATTTTCCAAATTCCAAATTTCCCAAATTCTAAATTTCTCAAATTCCAAATTTCCCAAATTCCAAATTTCCCAAATTCTAAATTTCCCAAATTCCAAATTTCCCAAATTTCCAAATTTCCAAGTTCCAAATTTCCCAAATTCCAAATTTCCCAAATTTCCAAATTTCCAAGTTCCCAAATTTCTAAATTTCCAAATTTCCAAATTTCCAAATTCCCAAATCTTCAGATTTCCAAATCTGTACATCCCCATATCTCTCAATTAACTTCCCCTTAATTATTATTACTCCTCTCATCGTTAATTAACCAATATCTCAACTCTGTAAATAAAATTCCCTAACTTATCACTTAAAATCTTTCTGCAAAGTTCATTATCTCTTAATAATGTTTAATTCTACACGGTACTTGGTCAAGATTCAATGCGTGCAAGCTTACTAACATCAGCACGTGAAGCTTTCCACGATATCTCTTATTTCCAAATCTTCAATAGACATCTATTTTTCAGACGTCCTGGAACCACCCAAGGGTTTCCGTCACATCTACAAGGAGAAAGGACCGGAAGCTTTCGCCAAAGCCATCAGACAACACGACGGGTTGCTTCTGATGGACACAACTTTCCGCGACGCACATCAGTCTCTTCTCGCGACACGCGTGAGGTCGCACGACCTTCTGATGATCTCGCCCTTCGTTGCCCACAAATTCAATAACCTGTACTCTCTGGAGAACTGGGGAGGCGCCACTTTCGATGTCGCACTCAGGTTCCTTCACGAGTGTCCTTGGGAACGATTGGAGGATATGAGGAAGGCGATACCTAACATTCCTTTCCAGATGCTCCTGAGAGGCGCGAACGCTGTAGGGTACACCAATTATCCCGATAATGTCGTCTACAAGTTCTGCGAACTGGCTGTGCAGACTGGAATGGATATCTTCAGGGTGTTCGATTCGTTGAACTACCTTCCCAACTTAATTCTTGGTAAAACACTGGTGATACAATATTAGTCTTCTGGAGTTGTTCAGTTGCATACAGTCACAGACAGCAAGTCACTTTGTTAGGCTCCAAATATTCAGATCTACATGTTACATGACATGATTTTAATTAGAACAGTTATTCTGGAACATAGGTAGATGCTAAATCATTAGACTCTAACTTTATTAGGCTCCAAATGTTCAGATTTACATGTCATTTTAATTGGAGTAGTTATTGTGGACCATAGGTAGACAGTAAATACATAGACTCATTGTTGGACTTCCGATGTTCAGGATCCACATATCACTTCAGTTAAAATAATTATACTAAAATATAAACAAAGAGAAAGTACTAAATAGACCTCAACTTCATTGGGCCTTAAATATTCAACATCCACGTATCACTTTAGTTAGAACAGTTATTCTAGAACCTAGATAAATGGAAAGTAGTAGATACACCCTAACATTTATTTTCATATAGAACAGTTCTGGAACATAGACAACTACCAAATAGATCTAGTCTAACTTCATCAGCAAATGTTCAGAATCCACATGTTCCTAACACCTGCTTTTATAGCAAAATCGTATATATCATTTCCTCCAGTCGATAAATGTTCTTTAAAGAAAATAGAAGAAGTTAACAATAATGTTCAAAATGTGAACAGGTATGGAAGCAGCCGGCAAAGCAGGAGGCATCGTGGAGGCAGCCATTTCGTACACCGGGGACGTAAGTGACCCAACCAGGCAGAAGTACAACCTGAAATATTACACGGACCTGGCGGACGAGTTGGTGAAGGCTGGTACCCATGTTCTGGCGATCAAAGATATGGCGGGGCTTTTAAAACCGAAAGCTGCCTCGATGCTGATCGATGCTATCAGGCAGAAACATCCTGATGTCCCGTTGCACATCCACACTCACGATACTGCGGGAGCTGGAGTGGCATCCATGTTGGCTTGCGCTGAAAGTGGAGCCGATGTGGTTGACGTTGCTGTTGACAGCATGTCTGGAATGACCAGTCAACCATCTATGGGGGCTATAGTTGCCTCTCTTATGGGTAAGCTGCTTTATACACTGGATGTTTATTCGTTCGTTGTATATTTCTGGGGTGGATTTTATGTGGAGTCTGAGTTGTTACATTAATGTGTTGGAAAATGTAACGAGACATTTGAGGAGAAATGTGAAGAGACATGTAATCACCACATGCAACACTTCTGACAAGAATTTCAAAATTACAGGAACCAAAAAGGACACCAAGGTCGATTTGGACGATGTTTCGGAATATTCGGCGTATTGGGAACAAACGAGAACATTGTATGCACCGTTCGAGTGTACAACAACCATGAAGTCAGGAAATGCTGACGTTTACTTGAACGAAATCCCTGGAGGACAGTACACGAATCTGCAGTTCCAAGCTTACTCGCTGGGTTTGGGTGAGATGTTCGAGGACGTCAAGAAGGCATACAGAGAGGCTAATTTGTTACTAGGCGATATCATCAAGGTTACGCCGAGTTCGAAGGTCGTTGGTGATCTGGCACAGTTTATGGTTCAGAATAAGCTCACGTCTGACGATGTAATGAACAAGGCTGAGGAGCTGTCTTTTCCCAAATCGGTTGTCGAGTTCCTACAGGGCGCCATTGGAGAACCCTATAGAGGCTTCCCCGAGCCACTCAGGTGCTTTTCTTCTTTATTTGTAGATTTAGGGATTTCAGGATTTGGAAACTTGGGAATTTGCAGATTTTGCTATTTGGAGATTTGGAATATGGCAGCTTGGGAAATTGGAAATTAGCAAATTTAAGTATTTGAAAATATGGGGATTTGGAAATTAGGGAATCTGCAGATTTTGGTATTTGGAGATTTGGGGATTTCGGCATCTGCAGATTTGGGGATTTGGGAATATGGGAGATTTAGAGATTTGGGGATTTGGGAATTTGGAAATTTGCAGATTTTGGTATTTGGAGATTTGTGGATTTAGGGATTTGGAAGATCGGGGGTTCACAAATTTGGGGATTTGGGAATATGGGTGATTTAGAGATATGGGGTTCGAACATTCGGAAATTTAGGGATTTAGAAAATTGGGAAATTGGAAATTTGGGAATTCAGAGATTTAGGGACTCAGAGTGTTATGGAATTGGAAATTTAGGGATTCAGCGATACAGGTATTTGGAAATAAAGGAATTCAGAGCTTTGAGGATTCGGGAATTTAGGGATTCGGTAATGTAGAAATCTGCAAAATAAGATATTTGAAGATTCAAGTATTTAAAACTGTTTACCGATCCGAAAATTTCAAAAGTTACAAAATACAGAATTCTCAAACAACTCCAAATAACCCACTCCCTCTATAACCACTAATCAACTAAATAATTTCATTGCAGATCAAAGGTATTGAAAGATATGCCACGCGTGAAAGGCAGGCCCGGAGCAACTTTACCGTCCTTAGACTTCAACGCGTTGAAGAGTCAATTGCTAGAATCTCATCCAAACATCACAGACAAGGATATCATGTCGGCAGCTCTCTACCCGAGTGTTACGAATGATTACTTGAACTTCAGAGAACAGTATGGACCAGTTGATAAACTGGAGACAAGGATTTTCTTAACTGGACCAAAGGTTGCAGAGGAATTCGATGTAACGATCGAGAAGGGTAAAACTTTGGCTATTAAAACTCTGGCAGTTGCTGAGGATCTCACGAAAAATGGCGAACGAGAAGTGTTCTTCGAAATGAACGGACAACTCAGATCTGTGTTCATTAAGGACAAGGAGGCTGTTAAGGTAAATGTTAATTAACATTTACAATGACAGATGACAGAAATCTTTTTCATAAGCACATGCAGAAAAATTACAATGAAACATTCAATTTTGGACCTGTAGTTTATTTTTGTTAATCTTAAGACATTTTTATATGAACTCTTTAGAACTGCAATTTGCTTTTGTTAATGTCTTGTTTTGTTTCTGTCCTAATATCACTGTTATGTATTTTGCTGTAAATGTTAGTTTTATTCTTTTTTGTGCAAATATTTTCGTCCAGTTTTATTGTATGGTCATTATTGATTACTTCTAAAGTGCATAAGTAAGAGTTCTTTTTGTAAATACATATGGAAAAAGGGTAATAAAATGTTTTTGTTTTGAAATTAGGAGCTGCACGTGCACCCGAAAGCAGCGAAGGGAGACAAAAATCAAATTGGAGCACCCATGCCTGGAACTGTGATCGATATCAGAGTGAAAGTAGGCGACACAGTGGACAAAGGGGCACCGTTGGTCGTGTTGTCCGCGATGAAAATGGAAATGGTGGTCCAAGCACCTAGAGCAGGGAAAGTAAAGACACTGGATGTCTCTCAGGGAATGAGATTAGAAGGAGACGATCTAATCTTAACAATGGAATAGAATTTTTCCATCATTTGCATCTATGAAATCACGTTGTCGCACACATTCTTCGAACAGGAGTGCATTTTGTTTAATTGCATCGATGCCATTAAATTTCATCGATAAATTAATAGATCATGATTGGATTGTGGATATTTATTAGATGTAAAATGTGACAAATTAATTGTACATTAGTTATGTAATATAAATATAATAAAATAGTAACTAATTATAATATAAATATAATTTAAATTAGTTACTAATTATAATATAAATTTGTTACTATTTTATTATGCTTATATTATATAAATAATACGCGAATAATTTATTGTGCAGATTGTGGTACATCAAATATCCTCAGTCTAATAATCGTTAACCAATACTTGTTCCAAAGAATGAACAAATCTTTTGTTCTCACAGTAATTTTTAAAGAACAATATATTATTCGAAATCTCAATTTGTTCTATACTTACAATTTTATAAGAATGTTAATAATGTCCTATCCTCTATAACGAAAGAGTTGAAAGTAATTTTATAATAGTAAATAAATTGATCCAACTACCTCGTGCTAAAATTAATCAAAGAAGAAGTAAGTTAATTAAACAAAAGTGTATCTCTTGTTCAGCAACAAAGAGAATTATGCATTAACATTCATTCAAGCACATTTATTAAAAAGAAAGAGCGACAAACATCCAAACGTTCTCTGTCCAACTCGATTTTAATCATTCGAATCGAGCTCATTATATCGTAATTATCATTAATTAGTATTTAATTTAAAATTGAATACAAGAGAAGTGTTCTTCTGCTGCCTGAAATATCGATTACTCTTCAATTACATTCAGTGTTCATACTCGATGTTAAGTGCAGGCCTACAATTGTAACTGAACAAAATGTAGACGTCAACGAATGAATGTTACATTTAATGTTGTTGAATTTGACAGATAAAATGAAAATTGTACAGAAGCGAAAAGTTGCACGGAATGCTGTTCTCTTTGTTTATTCTGTTGAAGTGTTTAGTGCCAGTACATCAGTGTTTTCGATACTTGTATTCCTATACAACGATGGTTCTTTGTACAATTCGATAGTACAAACAAATCGCGAACTATAGAAGAAAAATTATTTTGCAAATTAATATATTTATTTGAGATGGGGTTGAAATTGACTTGCACCGATTAATGTCGGTGGCTGTAATGAGAAAATTTAGAAATTTGCGAATTTGTAAATTTATGAAATTAGACATTTCGTAACTTGGAAATTCGAAATTGAAGGATTTCAATATTTGAAAGTTTTCCAACTTGAAAATTTGAAAACTTTCAGATATTAAAATTTGCATAACTCTATCGAATATTTTATTTCAATTTAATATCAACATAATTTTAATCGTCCAAGTTTACTTGCTTCATTCTTTTACCCAACAGACTAAATCAGATGAACAATTGTTACAGCCATCAGCAGGTAATCTAATAGGCTCTATCGATAAGCTGCATCGCATAGTAAGTTTGAGTACAATTGAAGTAAAACCACTCGAACAACAATGACATGTTATATCGCTGTATTTATTGTACAATAGTTATGTATAAAAGAAACTGCAAGAAGATGGTGTAAAAAGAAATTGTAAATTTCAATTCCGATCTGAATCAATCCGCTGTTCAGCTACGTTAATTTTCCCGTAGATGTATATTTCTGTTGTGTGAATGAACAAATTAATTTAACGTACTTTATTGAACTTTTAATTAGCTTAGAATCTCGATAAGTTGCATAATAGTTATCTAAGTGATCGGTACAACTGTGAATCCTACAATTTCGATACCGCGTTTTAAAACGAATTTTCAGCATAATTTGTACATTAATTTTATCAATCATAATGCTGTGTACTTGTATTAAAAAGCGAGCATTACTTTTTAACGAGTTTAGTTTTAATTCCCGTGTACTAAAAAGAAAAAAGAACGATAACGTTCGATATTGTACATATTAATTTATAAGTGGTAAAAAAACTCGCCGGATATAAATTGTGTTACTTTTGAATGAAATAAGCGTTAGATGAAATCGATAAAAATGTCGCAGAGGATTCTAAGGGTTATGGTTCCTCGTTTGTTGCACGCGCGATAAGTGACCGTATCGATTACAGTATGGCTGAATTCCAAAACTGAAGGCACATAAATTAAGCGTATAGAAGAGATGCGTAGGCGTAAAAGTGATAATGTTTCATCCTTTGATCGCGTTTCAAAGGATTGTACAATTGTGTTTGACAAGATGGGATCCTTGTGCGAAAGAACGTTGCGATTATTGCTATCTACTCGCCAGTATGCGTCTATGAAATGTTCACAGTGTATTTATGTAGATATTAATTCTGAACGAATGCAGCTGCATTTATACAGATTAAAGGCAGAATAGTTTTTTACAGTTGTCAGAACGAGTTCATTCTTTACATTCCCTATCTTCCGCGTTAATACTTTATGCTGTGGAGTATAGTTTCAGGGTATATGGGTTTGTAGGGAATTTAGGGAATTTGGGGATTAGGGGCATTTGAGGAATCTGGGGAATTTAGGGAATCTGGGGAATTTGGGGAATTAAGGGAATTTGAGGATTTGGGGGAATCTGGGGAATCTGGGGAATTTGGGGAATTAAGGGAATTTGAGTATTTGGGGGAATTTGAGGAATCTGGGGAATTTGGGGAATTAAGGGAATTTGAGGATTTGGGAGAATTTGAGGAATCTGGGGAATTTGGGGAATTAAGGGATTTTGAGAATTTGGGGGAATTTGGGGAATTTTTAGAATTTACGGATTTGAGGGATTTGGGGAATTTGGGGAATTTGGAGAATTTGGAGAATTTGGGAAATTTACGGATTTGACGGATTTGGGGAATTTGGGAATTTGAGAATTTGAGAATTTGAGAATTTGGGGAATTTGGGGAATTTGGGAATTTGAGAATTTGGGAACTTGGGGATTTGGGGGATTTGGGGAATTTGGAGCTTTGGTCATTTGATAATTACAGCATTTAGAAATTTGTATCACTGTTTCCTTTCGCGTATAATAAACAATTGGTACAATAAATTATTTAAAAAATATAAAATCGTTTTGACATGTCTTTCCTTTCCATACCATACAAAATTTCCTATATTTTGAACAACAATAATGTTTGTTAATAATGATAATAATATTCAAACTACATTTTTATACAATGTTTATATCATTTCTATGTAACATTAGTATCACATCAATCACTAAAATGTTCAGTACAATGACAATATTAATAAAATATTATTATTTATTTCTACATTATACGTGTATAGATATGTACATATATTATTTGCAATAATAACTATCAACATATTCCATATATAAACATCCTTAATAATACTCAAAATATTCTGAACACCATTTTAAACCCAGAGTGCATCCCCCAACATAATAAACATTCATAAACCCGAAAACGCGCTCGCAGATATTTTCATTCCGCGACTGTATACAGAGCTATGCAAATATCCTCGATATTTATAAAAAGAAGCTCGACAACGAATAAATCGCATGCATTGCACACGAAAATTTTTGCGTACACTCGCACGCGTTCACACCGACATAAATTTGTCGGTATACATAACGCAATTTCTATACGCCGAAAGCAACGTTTCACATAAATTTTCGCTAGTACGAACACGCATTTATCGAGTGTATGCAAAATAGAAAGCTTTCCCGTTTTGTTCTCACGCGCTTCATTCCCTCGATCTATGGCATTCGAGGAAATTTATTTTCTAATTGTATAAGGGCTGAATTGGAAATCGTGACAATGATATATGATACAAGGCGAGAACACGAGAAGAATTATATGCAATTCAACTGTAGATCATAAACCTTCCAGCTTCAATCTTTCATGGTGTGATAGCCGCAATTAATCATTGCCGTGATTGCAATAATTTACTGAGGGTTGGCCTGAAATACAACGGTACGGTCGATTAAAAATGCAGCGAAAATGGATATATTAATGGATTTTAAAATGGATGGTACAATTGAAAAATTGTTGGGAGCACTTCGAAATCTGGGGACTTAGTTGGGGACTTGGGGAAATTTTAGGGATTTGGCAAATTTCTTATTTGGAAATTTTGATTAATTCTGTAGTTTTAATATTTCACAATTTGGGAATTTGGAAATTTTACAGTTTGAAGACTTAGGAACTTCAGGATTTGGGGGATTTTGGGGGATTTTTAGTAAATTCCTCATTTGGAAATTTCGATATTTAATTTGATAGTTTGAAGATTTCATAATTTGCAAGTTTGGGAATTTGGGAATTTATGTACTTGGGGATTTTGGGCATTTGGAAATTTGGAATCTTAAATCACTAAGAAATTTGGGGATTTAGTAATACTTCAATACATGAACCAAAGAATATCTCTCGTGATTTTTTGTGTCGAAAGGAGTTGAATAACAAATCTGATAGCATTGCGTGCACATTTTCGTCGCGCTTCGCTTTCTAATCACTATCGAACCGAAAAAAATGTGACGACTGAAATTTCCGCAACGTCCAAATTTCAACCCATCACTTTTTAACCACAACTTTTTTATTAAACAAATGACATCGTCAAAAAAACAATTTTTAAAAAATGCGTATCACTTGATCAAAGAAATATTCACAATACATCTCATTTGAAGGGTGAAATGGATGTGCCATGGACAAAATTTTAGTATCAAGAAAGAAATATTAATCAAATTAAGAAAGAAATAAATGAGAAATAATGAATGAAAGAATAGTGACGGAAATGAAAAATGAAAGAAAAGAACTGAGCGAAATAAGAAATGAAAGGAAAGAAATAAAAAGAATAAAGAACGATTACGAGATATTTTACATCTTCCATGAATGATGTCTGCACAACATACAACAAAAGTGTCAGTGTAACGTTGAAAGCACCAGAAACACATTCAAATGACATAATTAAACTGCTGGAAATTATTGCACCTGGACGACATTAAAAGTATCAAAACAAATTTAAACGACCTTATTAAGCTGGTAAAAATTATTGCATCCCCTGGACGACATTAAAAGTATCAAAACAAATTTAAACGACCTTATTAAGCTGGTAAAAATTATTGCATCCCCTGGACGACATTAAAAGTACCAAAACAAATTTAAATGACCTGATTAAGGCGTTCAAAATAATTTCACCCCTTGGACAACATTAAATCTACTAAATTATCAGCAAAACCAGCAAAGTTGAATGAACGTTCTACAAATTCTTTATTTTAAATTACAAAATTTGTTAAAGGTTTTTGAAATGTTTCTACATTTCATTGTCGAGATAATATATTATTAATGTACATTATAATTCATGTATCTTTTGTTAATTTTTTTTCAACTGTACTAATTTCGAAATAAGTGTGCATAGGTTCACTGTAGATGACCTAATTAACTGCGGGTTAATTTAATCTCAGTCCACTTTCAATCTAATCTTATTACTGAATTGGTATTCTATTTCAAAAGAATCTTTTTGTATTTCTTTTATTTTTAATGGTACATAAACCGCAGCTATTTGATATTAACAAAAATGAACTTTATATACCACACGCTGCCTATAATTTTAGCCCGTAAAATTATGTTTGCACTCGCAATTAAAGGGTTAAGAAAATTGTGTCAGCCTGTGTGAAAATAATTTTTTTCGTTACATCGTGTCGTTCGAAATGCAGCCTGTTGTCAAATAGGTGAATAATTAAAAGATTAACTGCAGACCGTGGTAGGAATCGATCGAGGTTATTGTCCGTATCTATAACTCATGCTCGTGTGTAGCATAGGCTGTCCGATTAAATATTTTATTCGTAGCGAAGTCGTCTGGAACATGAATGTGTGCTGAACGATCGATGTTACCGCAAAATGTCGACGTCGCGTCGTTCACCGAAACACATCGCTTGCAAAACGATGTAAATTCGCCTGTCGTCCGCAGCAGAAACTCTGATCCGCCATTATTTAAATACAACATCCATTCGATATCGATTCCTCAATTATAAAGTGACGGTTCTATTCACTTTTTAAACGGTGCCTCGCAAAATCATTTTTACGGAAAGAAATAGGCGAGGAGTAGAGAAATTACAAATTGCAAGAGAAATTCCAAGAGAAATGATGCAAATTTTATGTGTGACGCATTTTGAAATATTGGAAATATTGGAAATTAGGAAGTTAGGAGATTAGGAATTTGGGAGATTTGGAATTTGGGAGATTTGGAATTTGGGAGATTTGAAATTTGGGAGATTTGGAATTTGGGAGATTTGGAATTTGGGAGATTTGGAATTTGGGAGATTTGGAATTTGAGAGATTTTGAATTTGAGAGATTTGGAATTTGGGAGATTTGGAATTTGGGAGATTTGGAATTTGGGAGATTTGGAATTTGGGAGATTTGGAATTTGAGAGATTTGGAATTTGGAAGATTTGGAACTTAGGAAATTAGGAATTTCAGCAATATCCCAGGAATTTATTTGCCATTCGTATAACAAAATGAAAGTGTGTTTATTGGATATCGATGGAATCGTTAATTAAACCGTGTTTACACTACATTTTCAAGCATTCAGACAAATCTAGGTTAATTAAAATGACATTCATAATGAGAAGTAGACGTATCTTGATACCAACAAGACAAACAAACAAGAAAATTGAATTTTCAACTCCGTTAATTTTTCATATAAGATTCATTAAAATGTAAATTATTTATTACGAATTATTTTTATACGAAAACATAAAAATACATAATATATTACTCGACGACGTTTGCTTAATTAAATAGTTTACAATTGAAATTCAAGTATATTGTAATTGTGCTATCAAACTAATATCAAAGTTTCTCGAGTGATATTGCGTATCCTGTTATCAAAAGTTGCAGCACCTGCTAATTACAGTTGCAAACGAGCTCTCATTATAAACATTTGCACAATAGTTTTAACGAACAAACGATTCGTACTTGTTAACAGGAAAGTTGCGTCGAACCTCGAGTTTCTTGGTTGAAACTCTATCTTTGTTTTCGGAAATACTGACTTCACGTTGTTTTATCGGATAAATGAGGGTGAAGAGGAGTCTTGTTCATTTATTTTTAGGGACTTTTGGGGATATGGAAATTTGAAGATGGGAAAAT
Organism: Megachile lagopoda; assembly: GCA_036983795.1. Classification (NCBI taxonomy): domain Eukaryota; kingdom Metazoa; phylum Arthropoda; class Insecta; order Hymenoptera; family Megachilidae; genus Megachile; species Megachile lagopoda. Next base: position 5,323,431 of record CM072797.1, on the reverse strand, counting down.
TTGGGAATTTGAGGACAAAGGAATTTCGGGACAGTGGGGTTTGGAGATTTACTGGTATGGGAGTCTAAGGATTTGGTGGTCTAGGGATTTGGGGGACTAGGAATTTGGAGGATTAGGAAGGTGGGGGAATAGGAACTTATGGGAGAATAGGCGGAGTAGGAATTTGGGAGACTCGGAATTCGAGGAACTAGGAATTTGGGGGACTAGGAATATGGGGGAGCAAGAATTTGGGGGACTAGAAATTTAGGAGATTAGGGATTTGGGGGACTAGGAATTTGGGGGATTAGGGATTTGGGGGACTAGGAATTTGGGGGATTAGGAATTTGGGGGACTAGGAATTTGGGGAATTAGGAAGTTGGGGAATAGGAACTTGGGATGTAGGGACTTGGGGGAATAGGAATTCGAGGGAGTAGGAATTGGGAGAATTGGAAATTTGGGGAATAGGAATTTGGAGAACTGGGATTTAGAAGATTAGGAATTTGGGGGATTAGAAAGTTGGGGAATAGGAATTTGGGGGAATAGGGACTTGGGGGAATAGGAAATTGGGGAATAGGAATTTGGGAGAGTAGGGACTTGGGGGAATAGGAATTTGGAGAAATAGGAATTTAGAAGATTAGGGATTCGGGGGACTAGAAATTTGGGGGATTAGAAAGTTGAGGAAAAGGAATTTAGGAGAGTAGGGACTTGGGAGACTAAGAATTTGGTGAAATAGCAATTTAGGCGATTAGGAATTTGGTGTCTAGGAATTTGAGAGACTAGGGATTTCGATATATAGGTACTTCGCGATCCAGAAATATGCTAGTTCAGAATTTGTAATATCTGAAAATTTGAGGCACTATGAATTTGGGAATGTACAATCTCAAGAATTCGAATAATTAGAAATTTGGAAATTTGGAAATATAAAAACTGAAAAATGTAGTAATTTAGAAATTGGAAGATCTACAAAATGAGATATTTGCAAGTGTATCAGATCTAAAAATCAAAGTCAAAACTAGTAAAACTGAAAAATTGACAAATGAACAAACACTCAAATTTTCAAATTAAAAGATTGCCAATTTTGCGTATTATATATATCGTTACTGAAACGAAAGCTACGTTGCACAGGAATATACTCGATTTTTTATGTGAGTCAAACGCTATTTTAACCATGGATATCGTACGATTTTATTTCGGCCAGCAGGGAAAACCAGACGATACGCCCACCGTCATAAATTACAGATGTTATGCGGACAAAGATCACGCCCGGAATCGGATTTCAATACGGAATCCATCGTGACATTTTTCAGGCACTGCTCGTAATCGAAATTGATTGAAATTAATGACGCAAGTCGGGTTGAAAAACAACGAAATCAGACGGGGATTTACTGCCTTTCTTCCCTCTATTTTCGCGACCGGTTGATAAGCATGCTAATTCACCAGGCACAATCAATTTTTATCGATTAGTTTGTACGACTTCGTCACACTTCGTTTATTGTCACTTCCATTTGTTCCTAATGTTACAGTGTTGAAAAATATAGTGGACTGTGTTTTATTTGAAAATTTTCGAAAATCTTAAATTATCATTTTAATTAAGACCTTTATAAATTAGATTGAAGAATAGTAGAAAATATAGTGCTGTGCTTAGGTGCTGTCTTTTACAGAATATGAAGTATGTTGATTGAGTTTGTGTGTTAAGTGTTAAGTATTTTGAATAAGCCTATATGTTGACTTTTAATCAAATTAACCAAGTTTGCATGTTAATTTTTATTTAAATATGTTGTTTGAGTTTGTATGATCTATTGGTTAAGTTCAATGTTCATTGAGTATATTAACTTATACATTAATTAAATATATTGACAAAATTTATATGTTCACTCGAATATTGAGTATGTCAACTCATATGTTAATCAAATATGTTGAGTATGTACGTTAAGTATGTGTGTTAATTTCAATGTTAATCGAGTATGTTAATTTATATGTGACTTAAATACATTGACTAACTTTTTACATTAACTTGTATGTTAATTAATTACGTTGATTAAGTTTGCACATTAACGCAGATTAATATAGATTACATTTGAAAGTCAACTATGTTGCAAAAACGAATACATTTTTAACTCCTCTTTTGTTAGAAACGATTATCCATTAATCATACTTATCGTTTACGTAATTTTTCGACTGATTGTTGAAACATTATCATAACTGCAATGACGCAAATGAAATCGTATAAATGAATATTGACACGAGTTTTTTAGTCACGTTTAACTGTTAAAATAAAGTATGCAATTCAGAACATTATTACTATGTAATATTTTATACACAAATTGAAAATTTTTTTGAAACACGTCTGTAAAATAATTAACATAGATTCGAACGGATACGTTGTACAATTTACAAGAATGACTTTAAACTAATTAACAATTTTCATTTGTACTAAAAATAAAGTAAGTACTGAACTGTTCAATGTTTCTTTTAACGAAAATATTTGTGGCAAAATGAATAATAGTTATAGATATATTTAACAATAAACATGTGTCGAACTATTGATCTACGCCAAATGTCCACACATAGAACGTCATAACAATATAATTTATAAATATGTAAAAGCTCATTAACATTTGAGATGCTCAGCTGGAAACTTCTAGTTATTAAAGGTTGATATTCATGACTAATAACGTTCAGAAGATTAATAGTTCATAGGAACTGTCAGATCCAGAAATCGTAGATATAGATAAAATAACTGTCGAGTACATTAACAGTCTCATAAATTAATAACTAATTCGACTTCTCTCGCAAATCCATCGATTTCTTCGATATTAACAAATAAATATTCATTTACTTCTATTCCGTCTGAACGGTAAATATTTGAACAGGAAAACAAATTTCCTCCGCTTCTGTTTACCATATTTCGTCGACTATTTCATTAAATTTTCCTCTTTCCGTGTTCGTGTATTCCAAGAACAAAAGAGAGAGAACAACAAAGGAACAGGTCGAACACGGTTGTTTATTTGACACGCAAAATTTTTCTTGTTTGGTTGCTCGCAAACCGCATTCCTTTCGTTTCTGATCTTAGATCCATTAACCTTATCGTCATCGAACTCGCCGCTCGGGTTTAACCTTGTAATTCCATAATCCAATCAACGATAACTCGATTGGAAATGGCGGTGCCCTCGGCCCGGAATTAATCGAGACCGTGGCGACGTTGCCTCCATTTTAAGGGTCTGTTTAGTATCGAAATGGAAAAGTAATTTACGTACTCGTAACTGTACGCGTGTACGTTCGGTCGACAACAAATCTGGCTTTCCTGGGGAATGTGGTAGTTACAGGATGAGGTCTATCAATTTATAGGCATTTTTCAGGATTTTGGTTTTTTGGGTAGGCTGAGAAGTTGGGGACATTGGGATTTGGGGATAATGGAAGTTGGGGGCATTAGAATTTTGGGACTTTACAATTTGGGGATGTGTACAATTTGGAGATATTGGAATTTGGAGACAGTAGAAGTTGGGGAAGTTTCAATTTGGGGACGTTACAATTTCGGGACATTAGAATTTGGGGTCATTTAACGTTGGAAATATTAGAATTTGGAGACAATAGAGTTTGGACACATTAGAATTTGGGGATGCTACAATTTGGAGACATTAGAATTTGGGGATGTTTCACTGTGGAGATATTAGAATTTGGGGATGTGTACAATTTGGAGATATTGGAATTTGGAGACAGTAGAAGTTGGGGAAGTTTCAATTTGGGGACGTTACAATTTCGGGACATTAGAATTTGGGGTCATTTAAAGTTGGAAATATTAGAATTTAGAGACAATAGAGTTTGGACACATTAGAATTTGGGGATGCTACAATTTGGAGACATTAGAATTTGGGGATGTTTCACTGTGGAGATATTAGAATTTGGGGATGTTACAATTTGGAGATATTTTGGGACTTAGCAATTTAGGGAACTTGGGATTTGAGGATCTAAAAATACGAAAGTTTAGGAATTTGGGGAACTACAAATTTACGGATCTAGGAATTTGGAGATTTCGAAGTTTTCATGTTTACGTATATATTTCTGTGTCATGTAATTATATTGCATTCAGTGTACACGTGTTCACATACCGTGCAAACTTATCGTTCATGGTTGTTCCTGTGTCAAGGAAATCTTCTTGCTTTTTAACCTTCTATCTAATCGCATTACTAAGCGTTGTTTCTCCGCTGACACCTTGATCTCGTTTGTTCTGATCTTTGAAAGTACTAAGTGACACGTGTTCATCATTCCAATTTGATGCTTCATAAACTCGAGCGATCGATGCTAACACTTGTCGACGTAAACAAGCTGTTAAGCTATTTGAACCTTAATAATCGAATATATCTACATACATCTAACCTAACCATCAGTATTATAGCCAAAGATACCAGATATAACCACGTGTCTCTTGAACCACATTCAACATCCACCGTAAACATTCATATGGGGTATGTATTTCATATATCAGTCTTACGTATCTTTCTCATTCAGCTAATCTTTATTGCTATTACCCAATCATGCATTCCTCATTATACAAGTACCAGGAGCTTCGGTATCCGTTTCCCGACAACTTCCAAGATCCAATCATCCATTCAGACTCTGCTGATGTAACTATACATAAATTACAGAAAACAGAGGTTTCAGGGAAAAAAACAAATGCCCTGTGTGTGTTGTTCATATACTTGTTGCGTGATGAAATCAGGTACATTTGACAGCTTTGTCTTCCATTAAAATATCTCGTTTCGTGGAGGATGTTTTATTACATTATTCGTTTTGATTACACTATTATGTTAGTAGACATTAATCTTAGACATGGAGATTAGGTGAATATAATAATGTGAGTCTGTATTTGAACTTTTGAGCTGGATATTAACCTATTGCACTCGAAAGTCACATTCGCCATTCAGTTTGATACAATTTAATATAAATATTTTTTCATCGAATCTAGAGAATTATATGGTGTATAAGCATAACAGACAAGTAATAGAAAAATAATAATGTTAAATGTGTTCAGCAAACTTCTTTAGGTAAGAAAATGTTTCAAGGTTGACTACAGGAAAAAGAGTACTAAAGATTAAGTCTTTTCTATCTTTTTTTTTCAAAAACTATTTTGTAACAAGTTTGAAGTTGAGACCTAAATTATTGTAAGAAGTCTCTAATTGCCTAAATATTGTGCAATATTTATATACCTTACAATGAACTGATTAATTAGCAAAATTAAAATTGTATGTTTATTTGACGAGTTACATGAGTTAAGAATAGAATGCAGAAAAATGGTTGAATTCTAATTTGCAAAATATATGCACTGGGGTTTGCAATAAAACTTGAACATTGATCGAGGGTTTTAAATGAAAAGTTGAAAACACGTATTCCACGAAACGAAGGACTTCTCCTTTCACTTTATTTTCATCCTGGTTGTGCAGTAACTCGTTGACTGTCGAACACACACATCTAATATTCAATTTTTCTGCCTCATCATTTTTCATCGATATATCTTTCTGCTGTTCTTTTTATTAAACAATGACGGGACTCTTCTGAAAACATAATTATTTTGGTATAAAGTGTTTATTGACGAAGGTACATTATACAAATTATAGTCGAAGAATGAAGTTAGGTTTCCAAGATTATTTCTATGCATACATACTTTTTTATTGATATTAATATTCAGTTTTAAATATGATACTTTCAATTAGAACTTTTGTCAAACTTTATTGGAAAATTTTTATCGAAGTTTCTGTCAACGTTTTGACAAATTATTTTTGAAAATTCTCGTATTTCTTTGTCAAATTTTACTCACATTTCTTTTTACCTCTTTTATCAAATTTTTGTCAAACTTTCAGCTTTAATCATGCTCGGCAATCTGTCCAGATACATGGCGCTTTCTGGTACTGATAGTCGTACCATATAACCGGAGATAACTGTATTTGACGCAGTGCAAAGAACCATTACCGTAACCTTCCTCCGAAAAGATAACGTGCCGTGCCGAGGTTACAATCGACACGGTCATTTTATATTTATTAACATCAGTATGACACCGTGAAAGCGTGAAATGTGGTTGCGGTGTATAGTGTGGCAATAACGCGAAGTCACATCAACGAATACGTTTCAAATCGTATAAAGTTTATAGTACTATTCGTACCTGCACTATACACGACTGCGATTTATGAATTTTATGTGGAAATTGGGGAATTTGAGGTATCTGGGACATTTTGGGACTTGAGGATTTGGAGGATTGAATTCAGAAATTAGGGGATTAGGGGATTAGGAAATTAGGAAATTAGGAAATTTGGAAATTAGGGGTTTAGGGGATTAGGGTATTAGGAGAAGAGGAAATTAGGAATTTGGGAAATTTAGAATTTGGGGATTTTGGAATTTGGGAAATTTGGAATTTGGGAAATTTGGAATTTGGGAAATATGGAATTTGGGAAATTGAGAATTTGGGGAAATTTGGAATTTGGGAAATTTAAAATTTGGGGAAATTGTAATTTGTTAAATTAGGGATTTGGGAAATATGGAATTTGGGAAATTTAGAATTTGGGGAATTTGGAATTTGGGAAATTTAAAATTTGGGGAAATTAGAAGTTGGGGAAAATATCGACGTATTGCCCTAATTTTAATTTGGCCAATAAAGACTAAGGGTACAATACGCCAAAAGGTCCCCAAACGTCCAAATTTTCCCAAAATCCAAATTCCCCAAATTCCAAAATTTCCCAAATTCCAAATTCCCAAATTCCAAATTTTCCCAAATTCCAAATTCCCAAATCCTAAATTTCCCCAATTCAAAATTCCCAAATTCCAAATTTCCCCAATTCCAAATTTCCAAATTCCAAATTCCCAATTTCCAAATTTTTCCCAAATTCTAAATTTTCCAAATTTTAAATTCTCCAAATTCTAAATTTCCCCAAATTCTAAATTTCCCAAATTCCAAATTCCCCAAATTCTATATTTTCCAAATTCCAAATTTCCCAAAATCCAATTTCCCCAAATTTTAAATTTCCCAAATTCTAAATTTCCCCAAATTCTAAATTTCCCAAACCCCTAATGCCCCGAAAACTCCATATGTGAGCAAAAGTGGACAAATGCCCCAACCCGCACACTCCCACAATCCTCCCGTAATGAATATCTAAACAAAAAACCTTGGAAATCTAAAACTACAAAGAACTTGCAAAGCAGTAAATCTGAAAATTAAAAAGTGATTAAGTTAAGAAATTCGTAGCTATAAAAAGGAAGCCTACGTTGCTCCCGAGCGCACGTACGATGTCCCTGCAGCGCTTACGTATTGCACAAGCAGCATATGATACGTGGAAGTACGTAACTTGCAAATCGAAGGTAAGTTCTCGCGAAGAAGAAACGTCGTTGTTGCAATGCATATTTCATGCTTCGATTCTGCTGTTCCGTGGTGGAAAATCGACGCGGATAAAAGTTCGCGACACGACGTAGTAGGATATCAGTCGCTACGACGACAAAGCTCGAGTCGTATTACATCGTCGACGACTTACGAAACGAAATTAATAGTAACAAGAAACTTCTATGGATAATTAATGAAATTTTCTATACCATTAATAACAAAATGTTCAATTTTTTTCACAACACACTATCTGTGATTATGTTATTATATGAGTGTTTTTTCAGAATGTACTCATAGAAATAATATCGCTATATTGTAAATATATAACGATATTGTACATAGACAAACGAGTGTTTCTTCTAACTGTAACATGAATTACGTGCATAAACGCCGGTTCTATGCAATTTTAATGACACAATTACGGAACGAAAATGAGAATCGCTAGGGCAAAGAGCCGTTTTCTCTTTTCCTGTCCATGCAGCCAGTAATAATGTAACAAATTTAGATAACGTCACGTAGAACAGTAGAACGGTTGCGTTTGGTGTAATTGATAACTGCTCGATAAGAACATACCTCGAATCTTAAATCTGTAAAATTATCAAACCTTTTTTGATTCGCGGAAAAGTGATCGTAGAAATTCGTGTACAGAGAAATAGAAAGCGTATGCAGAGAATATAAGCACAGTTTACCGTAAACGTATGAAAATTAATTTGATGAGAATTCTAGCGCAGTAAATGTGCCTACACCGGGTTAACATATTAATACCGAGCAAATTTAATGAATGCGTTAAAGCAAGCTACGTGACTTCGCTCACTTTAAACGCCATCACGGTCGATCAAATATTTTGCAGAGGTTAATAGACGCTTAAGTTCGAAGCTCGGCGACGCACGGTGCGTTAACATAATCATTCGATTAAACAGATTGTCGGTCTCGATCGACAGAAGAGCATACACTCCGTCACAGATGCCGGAGAAAATTTTTCACCGCGTGTCTACTAACTTTCGAATTTCGAGATTTTCGAGACTTGGGAATTTGGTCATTTTCAAGTTTCGGATTTGGAAAATTGAGAACTTGGCGAGTTTTAAGTTTAGATTTAGAAAGTAGGTAAATGGATAATTGCAAGTGTGAAGAAGTGGAGAAATTGATAAATTGAGACACGTTGAGAAATTGACAGATTGATAAATTGAAAAATTGAAATATTAACAAGTCGAAGAATTGAAGAATTGAAGAATTGGAGAATTGAAGAATTGAAGAATTGAAGAATTGAAGAATTGGAGAATTGAAGAATTGAAGAATTGAAGAATTGAGGAATTGAAGAATTGAAGAATTGGAGAATTGAAGAATTGAAGAATTGAAGAATTGAAGAATTGAAGAATTGAAAAATTGGAGAATTGAAGAATTGAAGAATTGAAGAATTGAAGAATTGAAGAATTGAAGAATTGAAGAATTGAACATGTCAATTCGGAGATATAATTTGTCGATACGAGAATTTGGAGATGTAGTGATTTGAGAATATGAGAATTGGGGAATGTGAACTTATGGTGATGGGAATTTGAAGATATAGGGATTTGGAAATATAGAAATTTAGAGTTATAGGAATGTGGAGATATAGGGATTTGAGGATAGTGAAATTTGAAAATTTGAGAATTTATTTTAAAATCTAGAAATGATCTGTAAATCTATAAATCTACAAGTTTCAAAACTTGCAAATTTCCAACTTCAAAACTTGCAAAACAAATTTCAAAATTGTACAAATCTGTAAATGCAAAAATGTACAAATTAGAAAAGAATTGCAAGTTTCAAATTAAGAACTACAAAAATATCTCTGAAATTCCCATGTATGAAGTTCCACCCACGATAATCCACGCATTACACACAATTTGTCCGCGCACTCGCCTCGCCACAAGAGCTTTTCACTTTTCCGCGAACAAAACCGGTGCATCACTATCGTTCTATGCGGAATACATTTTGCCCCGTTGCGAAACGTGCATTCGAAAATTGTGTTTTCATTGCAGCGAATAAATTACCGTAATAACGAGAACTGATTTACTTGAAGCCTTTTTCGCTGGGAGTTCAAAGGCTGCAGAGATGCTTCTGCATAAACGTGTTTCTCTTTCATTTCGGTTTGATTTTATAGCGATAAATGGTCTTCTGTTTAACCATCTCCTATCACTGTTTTGACTCTGTCCTTTAAAATCAGTTTACCTTCTGAGATAATCGCATTTGTATATGCATTCGTTATTTACATGTTTATTGTTGTCTATCATCGTTTATTTTAATTGCTCCAGTTATTTGAATGCAGAGTTATGTATGGTTAAATATGGAATTATTGAAATCGTTTGTAAAAATATACGTGTTAGTGATTTACCAAGGATTTATTTATTATTTTGTTATTTAAAATGATGCAGCGTTTATTTTATTCTGAAAGTATATAATAACATTTATTATTTCATTATTTATAAGACGTGTAGTAACACTTATTATTTTAATATTAAACAGAGTGATGGCACTTATTATTCTATCATATAAAAAAGATATAATAGCATTTATTATTTTATTAATAAACAGAAATGTGATAGAATTTATTATTTCGCTAAGCAAAAGTTTGTAACAACATTTATTATTTCATTCTGAATTTTCACCTCACATTTATCTGGTTACACGGATACGTTCACGGAAACATAGATACCTTCGTAATAAAAAAACGAGTGGTACAGAGTCTGACCTAAATTCGATATAATTTGTTGTAAAATTTATCTCGTTATAGTTGGTTGCATCCACTTTCCTGAAAATATTGCGTCGGATATTGTAGTCGTGCAAACAGTGACGTGAAACAAATTTTTTATCGTTTTAACTGTTATTTTTCTACGATGTTATATTACTCTCGTTCCACTGCTTTCACTTTGTCGTTTGCAATGCAATCTCTATCAACGTCGAACGAGGAGACATGTTTCGAAAATCTGCATGAAAATGCTACGATCGATTGTTCGCACATACGCCCTTCATTAATCAGTTGCGTAGTTATATTTTCAACGAGATCGAAATTTCTTTATTTTTGCGGACAATGATTTATCTTTTGTCGTGTTGAATATTTCATACACAGTGTGACTATAAATCTTATACACGCTTACAATTTTATAACTAACAATTTTATAACTATGATTTGTTTGTGGATATTTATGAAAAAATTTTGTCACGGTTTATTTTTAGAAACGATTGAAATTATTATTTTTATAGTAACATTTTACATATTTTGTATCTTCTAAACATTTTGTTTGGTTAATTTGTACTTGTAAGATCTGCATGATTTTTATATGCGTTATGTTGTAAATGTCTAAATCTGTAATTACATATGTGTATGTATATCTGTAGATGTGTAGTTATGTATTGTTACATTAACATTAATATTATATAACATTGTATAAATGTTACACATGATAATATTTATACACATATGTACACATATTGTACATATAGCTAGAATAACATGTCATACATATGTGTACAACAAGAGATACAAAATTTTTGCAACTTATATTTCACAAATTGTCATACGTAATTTAATGATATAATATTAATACTAAACTTGCATACATATTTCATTGTGCCACTCTGCATACGCATTTCAAAATAATGTGTACACGTTAAATATTCATTCCTGCCGGTGTAAAAGTGTTTGTTTCTTCTGTGGAAGTTTCTTTTCGCGCACGGAAAATAATTAAATTTCATGTTGACACGATGTACACACAGTTAATAAACCACGCGAAAAAGGATTTTTATTTGAACACGCAGCTATCTGTGGCTATCTCAGGAAGTTGTTGACTTTAATTGGTTTGTTTTGTTATACTCGTTGCAATTAAATGTAATTATAGTTAATTCTCTTTTGGATTATTCCAAACTTGTACGTTCATTTATTGTGCAAGGTTCTATCCAAAAGTGAATTCACTAATGCCTTTAATGACCAACACTTTTCTTTCAATTAAAGTTCTGAGTTATAAATTTTAATGCACTCATGGTAACAATTTCGTGAAAAGGTAGATGGGAAATGTGGAATGCTAACATAAGTTTTTGTTACAACATTGATATTATTGATATTTTATTAATATATTATTGTATTAATATGATCTTATGTCATTAGCAATTTTATAAAAAGGCCACTTAAAAATAACCACAAAATACAAATATAATTTTTGTTTAAGATATTATTTTATGATATTAATATATTTCTCAATTAAAATGTTATCGACATAATATATTAAAAGAAATTGCAACATCTCTGCGCATTCGAAAAGATGATTTAGCATCTTATTGCCAACTTAATTATTTACATTGTCTGAGCAGTATTTTGCACAGCAAACATGTGCTAATATAGGAAGTAATTAATGTAAATGCGTTACGCAACGTAATTAATTAACATACAATTAACGTATTAATACATTGTACACTCATATCGTGTTCTCGCATAATTCTCAAATTTCCTGAAGAAATTTTGTATTACACAATGACGTTAAATACAAAAATTTCGCCCATTTCCTCCGTCGGAATTTCAATTAGTTTCGGTAAGAAAAATCAAAAGGGATAAAATTCTTTAAATTTCAGGAGTCTGAATCGTACTTGGTTTAACAAATCTAAACAGGTCTACAAACACATTCTCGACGAACTTTAACACTTTAGCTACCACGTCATTTAGGGTGACACATAAATTTCCATATGAATCAGCTGTATTTAGGAATTTGTTTACTTAACTGAAAATACTTGTATTAACTACTTGGAACCGTGAATACTAAATATAGTAACTACAAAAATACCTGGTAACATTCGTTAAAAATAAAAATGTTTACAAAACTGCTCCTCGGTGTGGCAGTAAACCTAATTTTTTCCCTTATTCTAGAGAGTTGCACACTATAACTTTGCAAAGTGATTACATTCGATATACTCAATGGTTGCACAAAGTTTGAACGAGATCGGTGTATCGGAGTTCGTGTCGTTTCCTTATTAGACCGCTTCGATAACCGGCATATACAAAGCGTATTTGCACAAGAATGAAAGAAAAATGAATCCGTTCAGATTTTATCATTTCGAATGACAATATCGTTATGATAGAGCCGTGATCGGTAAGTGGCCAGTGTGCACGTATCGCGCATGCGTGCACGCATGCCTGCGCTGGAATCCGCGGCTGTGATTGGTCGACGTCGGAAGACTCGGAAACTGCTGGCTTACAGGTAGAACTCGTGCAACTGAACCAGTCTCGCGGCGAGCGTCGTACAGTGCGTATTGTCCGAGAGAGTGGTGTTGTGCAGAATCGATTAGTATCGATTCGAGTGAGTTTGAAAACTTCCGCGAACTCGAAACGGAGCGTCGTGTGTGCGTGACAGGCGACGTGTGACACTTCTCGCGCGCGCCAACGGAAAACGCTGGATTTAAATTGGTTCGCGAAAATTTTAAGGTCAGCAACACTTTTACAAACGGAGCCCCGCTACGTATTCGTGCGGAAAGAAAATACGCGGCTATAACGTGCGATCCGACGCGAATACGAACGTTTTGTTTCCCCGTTTCTCGCGTGTTGACGTTTCGATTGCCTTCTCCCGCCGCGTATTTCGATTTGTTCGACTTCGTTCGAGGGCGGTGCAGCAGGGAGAAAAGCGTAAAACTTTTGAAAATTCGGTATTTTGGTAGGAGTTTGTGGTCCGTTTTATTTAATTGCGCTTGTGTTCTTGCTGTCCTTTTAATTACACAGGGTGTTCCAGTATTGGGTGGTCTTGTAATTGGAGGATTGTATGTGAAATATTATACTGTTGGGGTTTTGTGTCGGAGAATATTGGATTTGAAATTTTTTCGATATTTTTAATATTCTTGGAAATATTTTTATACATGGAAATTTTGATGTAATTTGTAGATAATTTAGTAATTTATGGATGCTGGGAATTAATACATCAGTGAGTTATAACACTGGAACGTATTATTAGCCATTACTTTTTATGACATTATCGATACGGTAATAGCTTGACGGATTTAATCGCTGGTGTGATAAATATGTACTTAACTAATAACTGAGGATATAGGGAACTAGGAATATGGAGATCTAGGGATATAGAGTAATGGTGGACAGATCTAGTGGATTTCAATATCGATGGTTATAAATCAAGTTTTTTGAATCAGAAGTTTGGAGATTTAAGAATTTAGGAATTTAGGAAGTTAGGGATTTAGGAAGGTAGGGATTTAGCAAGTTATGGATTTAGGAAAATAGGGATTTAGTAAGTTAGGGATTAAGGAAGTTAGGGATTTAGCAAGTTAGGGATTTAGGGAGATAGGAATTTAGCAAGTTAGGGATTAAGGAAGATAGGGATTTAGGAAGTTAGGGATTTGGGAATATAGGGATTTAGCAAGTTAGGAATTTAGGAAGTTAGGGATTTAGGAAGATAGGGATTAAGGAAGTTAGGGATTTAGGAAGTTAGGGATTTAGGAAGATAGGGATTAAGGAAGTTAGGAATTTAGGAAGTTAGGGATTTAGGAAGATAGGGATTAAGGAAGTTGGGGACTTAGGAATTTAGGTACTTAGGGTCTTAGGGATTTAGAGATGTAGGGATATAGGGATTTAGGGACTTAGAGATTTAGGGATAAAAAATGTTGGATAATAATTCAATAATTTGCAAATTTGAAATTTTGGTAATTCATTAATTGAAGAATGTCACAATTCGAAAATTTATAAATCTGATAATTTATGAATTCGAGGATTCGACAATAAATTTATTCAACATTTTCCAATTTGCCACATAAATTTAGGCTTGTCATGAACATATACGTTAGAAACGAGACAATCATCGCTGTTAGTTATTTTCTACTCAACGAGGAGTCAGATCGAGACCTGTTACCTCTATAGGAACTTGTTAGTATGAAATTCAACGCTTGGCTTCTCAAGACGAGTACGATTGACAATCAGCGGTGCAATTCTCTTCAATTCAGTCCACCGCTACGAGAAACTTCTTTGGTAATTAAGCTGTTTGCTTGTCGAATCGTTTTGAATGTGCTTCGTTGCACGATTCGCGATAACGTTGCACCGACATTTCCACAGATTATCGACAGATAAAACAACTACATACATATTTGTATCAGTCCTTCATAATTCATTGATAATCCTCTTTTTGCCATAAACACAGATTTATTTGAATTGATTGGAAAACAAGAAAAATTTTTAATAAATTATTCAAATGAAATGATGTAGTGATTTAGGTACACATATTTACAATTTTATATTTTACATTTTTTGTTTATTTTTTAATTATTTAATTAGGGATTGTAATTATATCATCACTGTTATTGTAACACCCTGTATGTCGTAGGAAACACTGATATCTATGATACATTATTGCAAATAATTCAGATATACATGTAGGACATATTAATTAGGAATATTACTGACATATTGATTAGATGTCTTACGGATGTATTGACTAGACGTGTTATAAATTTATTGATTAGTCAAGATACTGGTATACTAATTAAACGATTTATATATTGATTACACATATTACAAATATATTGATATCTAATCAATTGATGTTACAGACATATTAATTAATCATATAGATATATTGATAAGACGCATTAAAAATATATTGATTAGACATGTTATTGATGCACCAATTAAAAATATACGTAATTTCGAAACTTGTAATTACTGAAATTTATTTGAAGGAAAGTATAAGGTTGTACGAAACCTCCTAGTAATTTGCTAGGAAAAAGTCATAATTGTAATTGAATAACGTTGATTAAGAAATCAGTGAATTTTACACGTCGACCAACGGATTCTTTTGAAAGAAAACTTTCGATATCGATGTAGTTACTCAATCATTACTGATTAATACAGTTGAAAACAGTTTAGAAAACAAGGTGTTAAGAAAGAATGATAAGTAGTAAGTAATCGTAATAACTGCAATTCCGAACGAGTTAATAATTGGAAATTAAATTCGATTCAGTTATGAACACATTTCTCGAAATCACACGTGTGAACGCGTAATAACAATTTCCTTTGTTACTGGAAATTCTCGATCTCTC
This sequence comes from Megachile lagopoda, assembly GCA_036983795.1. NCBI lineage: Eukaryota > Metazoa > Arthropoda > Insecta > Hymenoptera > Megachilidae > Megachile > Megachile lagopoda. Next base: position 5,308,031 of record CM072797.1, on the reverse strand, counting down.
GTTTTCATTTCATTTTCAGTTTTGAAAATAAAAATAAATAATACAAAATATTTAACAACTTTCTTCATTCTCATAGATAAACATAAAAAAATATAATATAATGTATAACAAAAAATAATTAAAAATTAAGAATGCAATTTTGAAAATATTTTCAATCATGTATTGCAAAGAATTAAATTCCTGTATTTGTTGATAATATTTATTCAATATCAATGAAAAATATTTATTTAAAAAACGTGTTACGATATCGAGTATTAATCATAACAATTCATCACTGCCACGTTTAAAACAAAATCGATCAAAGATATTTTTATCTAACAACGCGACGGAAATTGATAGTTAAGTATTTGTTATCGGATACACACTGATAACATCAAGAGAGTGGAACATATTGGTTGATTAACTAATATCAGTACTTTAATTGAATCAACAGAAGTTTTTACTGAAATTTATTCCTCAAAATAATTCAATTATAGAATTTAATTATACTTGTAGTTTAATTTGAGAAACGTTGCATGTTTACTGAACTTTAATCATTATAATAATGTAATTATGTAATTTAATTGTCTTCCTTTAATTTGAGAAAGTTCGACACCTTCAATTTGCACCTCATTGAAATATGAAAATACCGAGTGAACTGTTAATTTTCAAGTCTGGATGCAGCAATAAAATTATTCAGGACATTGACTCTTATAATAATATACATATATGTTAAAATTACTGAGTAAGGCATACATATTCCGCATAATTACCCAAACATCTCTCAAGTTGTTCCAAAGATATTAAAGATGCTTATCTACTTCCCAGCCTAGTCTTCTAAACTGATCAGACTGCATTACTAATGTTCAAATCGCGTGCCTTTACTCTTCAGCGAGAAAGTTAAACAAAAAATAGAAGCCTTTTAAATTGTTTACCATTTCCATCGCTTACACTCGCATTTTACTTAAATATTGTAATCTGCAGTTATGTGCTACTGCAGTACATTCACAGACACTTGCAAACGTTTCAAATTGTTAACTTCCCACGATTCTCTAATTATATCCCCATAATTTTCAAATTTCTGTCATTTCTGCAGTTTTCTTAAACTTCAAAATTTTGTAATGTTTCAAGTTTCTTAACTATTAAACTTTCAAATTGGCAGACTGCGCAATCTTTATGTTTTCAAATTTCCAAATTCCTAAATTCTCAAGTTCTCCAATCTCCAAATTCCCAAATCCCCAAATTCCAATCTCCAGATCCTCAAATACTCACTCCTATTTTCCAATTACCAAAGTATTCAAATCTTCAAATTCCCAAATTTCTAAATCCCTAAATCTTCGAATTCCCGATTGTCCCAAAATCCCTACTTCCAAACTCTCAAACTCCCACATTTCCAAGTCTCCAAATTCTTAAATTACCAAATTCACAAATCCTCAGTTCCATGAATTTTTTCATTCCTAAAGTCTTGAAATCTCGAAATCTCCAAATTTCTAAACCCCCAATTTCCAAATCCCGAATCCTCAAATTCCCGAACTCCCATATCCCCAAAATTCCAATTCCCAAACTCTCAAACTCCAAAATCTCCAAGCCTCCAAATTCTTAAATTACCAAATTCGCAAATTCCCACATACTTAAATCCTCAGTTCCATGAATTTTTAAATCCCGAAAGTCTCGAAATTTCCAAATTTCTAAATCCCCAATCTGCAAACCCCAATTCCTAAAGTCTTGTAATCTCGAAATCTCCAAATTTCTAAACCCCCAATTTCCAAACCCCGAATCCTCAAATTCCCGAACTTCCATATCCCCAAACTCCCTATTCCCAAAGTCCCCAAACTCTCAAAATCGCGTCTCCAAACCTTCAAACAGCCAACCTCTGAAATTCCCAACCCGAAGAATTCAAATTTCCCGCGTATCTCCAGCACATTCCTCGCGCAGCTCGTTTGCCCGCGAGCTCCCGGACGTACACTTGATCCGCCCATCGTTATGATACATCGAAACGCAGAAGCGGGGCTGATTACAATCGCTCTCGCAGGCAATTATCAAACCGCAGCCACCTAACCTAAACCTAATCGTATTCCAGCGTTCCCAACTCGGGTTCCCTATGAGCTTGCTTGTCGACGATGTCTAATCTGTAATCGTGTAGCGCATCGCGTCGTGTTGAGCCCTAAACATCGCTCGTATTTCCACAACTCAATTACGTCGCCGCGAAATTAGCCCTGCACTGCAGTATATCAAGACTGCATGCCCTTTAGAGCACGAGGATGTGTACTAGCTCCACAATGAGGACTCTTCAACCCAATTAGCGTATTCGCTGGTAAGACATTATCGTTGCCGTCTGAGCTTTAAGCATATAATATACGGAATTTTAATTGAAGAGGGTAAAGATGTTGGGATCTAGGAATTTGTGGATGTAGGTATTTAGGGATATAAGGAATATGTATGTAGGATAGGTGTGTAGGGATCTAGAAATATGGGGATCATGAGATGTGGAGAGTTAGGTATCAAGGTATGTAGGAATCTAGGGATGTAGAGATCGAAGAGTATAGGGATTTCGGGATGTAGAGATCAAGGTATGTAGGGATTTGGAGACGTAGAGATCAAGACATGTAGAGATGTGATGAGATAGGTATCATGTAGTGATGTGGAGAGATAGGTATCAAGGAATATGGAGATGTGGAGAGATAGGTATCTAGGCATGTAGAGATGTGGAGAGATAGGTATCAAGGTATGTAGGAATCTAAGGATGTAGAGATCGAAGAGTATAGGGATTTTGGGATGTAGAGATCAAGGCATATAGGGATTTGGAGAGATAGGTGTCAAGGCATATAGAGATGTGAAGAGATAGATATTAGTGCATGTAGAGATGTGGGGAGATAGGTATCGAGGTATGTAGAGATCTAGGGATATAGGGATCAAGGTATGTAGGGATCTAGGGATATAGGGATCAAAGAGTATAGGGATTTAGGGACATAGAGATCAATGCATATATAGATCTAATGACATAAATCAAGGCATATAGGGATCCGATTATAGGTATAATAGTGGACAATAGCGGAGTATAGAGATCTAGGGATACTGAGATCATGGCATGTAGAGATCTAGTGATAAGTCAAGTTTGATTAAGTTTAAGTTTGAATTTGAAAATTCAAAAATTGGGAATGTGGAAGTTTTCGAATTTGGAAAATTGTGAATATAAGTTTTGATATATAAAATTGTATCATAATTATAAATTATATCAAAATAAGGTTATGATATAATTATATATTAATACATAAAATTATAATTGCAAAAATGTTGAGATATGAAAAATTGCAAATAAAAAAATGTAGGCAATCGTTAACCCGACAGCAATAAAGTAATCCGCGAATGCAAATGGAGTAAAGGAAGGATGTTTGTTTCGTAGATCGCAACGGAAGTCGTCAGGGAGAGCGTAAAAGTGGCGGGAACACGCGTCGCCATGGGTACCGTGTGTTGTGGCCTGCGGGTGTAGTGCGAACCCCGTGATCGCGGGGAAGAGTCCGGCGAAAAAGAACGAGAGAAAAACGGGAGAGAAAGGGCGAACGAGGGAAGGAGAGGATAAGGTGAAAGGAACGGGTCGAAGAGGGACACGGAATCGCGTGGACAAGCGGGATCGGCGAAACTTTGAAAGACTGCTCTCTCGTGGCTGACGGCGAAGAGAGGGAAACAGCAGGAAGAGAGAGAGAGAATAATGCGGACTCGTTGCTTCCGCTTTGATCAACAGCACGTTCGGATCTGCTCGTAGTAAGTAGAGAAAAGTGAATTTTTGTTTTACTGATTCGGTGCAGTTGTACTTAAAGACCTTTTCAAAAGAAAATACATATGTGCATAAACAAAAGATTTTTGAATTGAACAAATGGGATTCGAAATGAGAAATGATAATTTTAATATTTGTGATATTTGAATTATTTTGGAAATTTTACTGAGTGGGTAAAATATTTATTGCTCATCATTATGGAGTCTTTATATTAAGATAATCATTTAGAAGCAAAATGTATACGTACACGAAAAATGGCAATTTTAATGTTATATTTACTGAAAAACAGATTCAGTATGTATTGCTTGGTTATTTGGATTCTTACCACATTTGTATATTGCATTTTTAATCGTACAAATATATATAATAGAAAATTATTGCTTGCATGCAGTCAGACAAGGGACAATCGTACGTACTTCTTATAATTACTAACACAAAGATTTGGAATTTCAAGGATATATGAAACTAGGAGTGTAGGGATTTAAGGATGTAAAGGTATAACAATGAAATCAAGTAAGGTAGGAATTTAAGGATGTGGAAGTATATGATAACTGGGGATGTAGAGATCTGGGGTTTAGCAATAAACAAATCTCAAGTAATCTGGCGATATAAGATATCTGAGAAAATGTATAAAGCTCTGAAGTAATCTAGTGATATACAGTACCTGAGAATATAAAAATCTGGAGTAATCTGGTAATACATAATATGTGAGAATATAAAAATCTGAAGTAACCTGGCGACACATAGTATCTGAGTGTACATGTATGTAGAGATCCAGAAACCAGAGGATATAAGAACGTAACTATTATTATGAAATACTAAAAACAAGTAACAGTTCACACGAAATAATCGCCATCAATCTATCCATTTTGAAAGAAATCCCAACAATACTCCGATGTGAGAAACAGGAACTGCAGACAGCTGTAAACAAACTCCACGATTTGATGCAACAGTGATGCAACAATAAGACGCTACGCTTCGTTGCGATGAAAAAATAACAGAAAACTTGACGAACGTAACCGCGTGTCGCTCGAAAATTACGTCACATTATAGAAAGCCGTATCAGCTACGAATAGTGGGAATCGATCGGTAAAGGCAGCTTAGGATCTCGTTAAACGTTCTTCATCGATTCTCGAACAGGTATCGAAAAAGTCGTCCGAATCCGGTTCTGCGTCGACGTAAGATGAGTTCCACGCCATAAAAAGGTTAAAAATAACGCGTGGAAACTGCAGCGAGGACAATTGACCGCAAAGTTAACCGCGGGTCGAAAGAAAAATTGACGGACCGCCATTATGCTCTGTGACCCCGTTCACCTACTATACCGAACCACAAAAGCTGACTGAACAAAATTTCAATTACTTTTCCATCATTTCAATTATCTTCACCATTAGGATTATTTCTATAGTTCCTTATTCTAGAATCCTCCCCTGAACGTTTATTTTTAGAAATAAGCGAATAACGACTATTATTAAATTAAGCGGAAACCAACTTACTGATAGTTTACCCCTTAATAGACTTGCAGTCATGCTTTAACGAGTGTAATAGTTTGAGGTTAAGTTCGAAGCCGAGGATAGGTACACTTTGATGCAACCCTGGTTCTGATATCTGCAATTTTCAGTATTCTTTCCTAATTTGAGAGTTAAGACCCCTTTTTTTATAGCGACATAAATTTTTCCGTGTGAGATCATCAGGTAATTTTATGTCCGAACGAAGGTCCTATATTCAAGGATATTCCAGCAGAGTTTAGAGACTAGTACTATAGTCGGCCAATAGAAAGTACATACAATACAGGTCGTGACAAGTCCTATAAACCGTTACGACACGGCTCGTTCATTCAAATACCTACTTACGTCCCGTTTCTGATCGATAAGGATTCTTTCGACGCGTTTCGTGTCTGCGATGTTTAACTTCAGGGAAAGTTACGATTATGTTAAACTCATTTTGCTCTTGTCTCGTTTTCCTTCGATTTTATTTCAGTTTCACGCCGAAGAATGTCTTGCATTATTCATGGCAGATAAAGTCTTAATAGAGTAGTCTGCACTCCCTCGTCATAATTCGGTAATTCCTCTCTTATTAACATGTTCAGTACCGTGTTACTCGTGTGCGACCGATGTTTGAACTGTTATCGCGTCTTCTACTTATCTAATTACGAATACCTGTATTCGGTGTTTATGAACGCGAATTATGAAATGTCTCGGTAATAGAAAGGTCTGCTGAATACGATGGTAATGACGAAAATTTGAAAGTGTTCAATATGGCAACGTATTAATTTGGTACGATGACAAATCTTTAGATATAGGTTGATTTTTGGTAATAAAGATATAAAGATGTTTAGCTATAAAAATCTTTAATGATAGACATTGGAAATCTTCAATGGTAAAGATTGACAAATTTTTAGTGAGGTTGAAAAATCTTTTTCAAGTAACAATCTTCATAAACATTGAATACTCTTTAACAATAAAGATTGAAGAACCAAAACTAATTTTGCAACAGACAATCTATAAACACCTAAATATTGCAATTATTAACGTTGCTTATCTATTGAAATAGAAATATTTTTACTAAAATTGAATAAAATAGAATCAGCAAGATGTGAACGTACAAATATTTTTGTCAGATCAAATATGTTTGAAGACAACAAATTCACAGTATTATAATATGTGCAATAAACAGAGTACATCGACATGGACATGCAAGAGAATTTTCGGGTAAAAAACAGTGGAAGAATAAAAGTCGGAGATTCATTTTGACGAGATGGATTGTTCGAGTGTTAATTACGGTTGTGCTATTCATCCACGCCATGGGTCACCGAAGAGTCAGGTGACACGAAACGTAAATATACGCTAAGCACATAACGACGAGTCGTTTGAAAATCTCTGGGGTTTCTTGAGTAATTCAACTTTGATTGAATAATTTACGAAGATAGGTTGGGAACAGATGGGGTCAGTAATGAGAAAATAATTGCACTTTGTCAGAGTTTTCTGGAAGGCTGTTGAATTGTTTGATTTGTACGAACGATGAATTAACAGGCTCGCTTTCGTTTCTGGAAAGTATGCGAAAAAGGACTCGACGTAGGAAGCGTACAAAGTTATTGCAATCTTTTATAGGTCGTATTCTTTGAATTTATGAATATGTTTGTAAAACAATATTTAAAAGTCCGCTACCGAAAGTTTTAATTAAACAGGTTTCTCATTGTGAGAACGTTTTGATTGTAATCAGGCTGTTGAACACTTTTATGTAATGAAGAAAACTTCAAGGTTGTACAGGGAAAGTAACTCTAAATTAAATTTCTGCTAGTTAAATATATTTTATAGGAAAAATATACGAATTATACATTATAGATGAAATGAAATTATGATGGAATAATAATAAATAAAAAATATGAAGTATAAATTACAAATGATAAATATAGATAGAAGTATATAAAATGATAAATTATAATACGCAGGTTTATAAATATTGACACAAAATTATAAAAAAATTGTTAAACGGTAGTTGAGAGAAAAAATATTGAAATTGAAGAACGTGTATTACAAATCGAATGTATTCGTTCAGTAACTGCTTTTGAAATATTTGTTTAATTAAAATTTGTTGTATTTCGCGATGTAGCTTTGACCGTCTGACACAGGAGAATTAATCGTAATTGGTAGCAATCAATTATATTGAATTCTCGAGCACCATAAAGATCACGTACAAAAAAGTTGAAAGATCCTTTTTATTGAAATATTGCATGAAGGGAGTCGAATTAGCATAATTGGATCAGTCACAATTCTTCCTTGAATGGCGCGTCAGGAAAACGTGAAAAACGAGGGGGCGATATCAGAGTGGCAATTTTCTTTGATGAACTCGACATTGATGAACCCCTCCAGACAAGTGTTAAGAATAAAAGAGCAAATAAATAATTTGTGCTCTCTAAGGTACCATGAATCTATTAAGCTTATCTTCAATTTAATTTTATTTCAAACATCGTTTCATTAATATTAATGGAAACATGAAAGAGAACGTTTGGATATTAATGAACGTGTTGGTATTTTAATTATAATTAAAATTACAATTTTTGTCAAAGAGAATATTCTTCAAAATTAGCGATATTCCAGTTTGAAATATAATTATTGTGCTTTTATTTATACCACTGTGAAAAATAATCGCGAAAATTTTAAATTATTAATTTAAGATTGTGCTTCTCACCGAAAAAGTAATTAAAATTTTCAACGATATTTGATTTCGAAGATGCGGAACTTCTATGAATCCTTAGATCAGACACTGCTGAAAACTTAGAATGGCAAATCTGATTATACAAAGTTCTGAAGGTAAATTGGATTAATTAAATCAACAACTTCGAACGTAACTGCATATTACATCGTTATGATATTGTAATTAAATTAATATTAATTAGTGCTGAATGACCTATCGATAATTTTCCTGTACAGATAAAAAGCTGACAAACAAATATTCTCAGAACTGTTTTTAAGAATGAATACGTCACATTTTGAATTTCTGGAACACACAAACCACCAAAGAATGACACGTAAATGAGAACATAATTTACAGAAGCTTGCTCAAGCATTTCGAGTATCGATTGTGTCTGCATGTTTACGTAAAATTCAGCTCATGTCCATTGAAAAGAGGGAATATTATCGAATAATGGCGTTCATTTGTGGTGAATCGTGTCGGGTTGCATGCAAGTGATTGGACACGGATTCGCGAGCGTGTAAATGACGTTAGAAAGTTGCGAAAGAAACAACCGGCTGACTCATCTGAGAAGTGCTTTTTCCCATCGTTGTGGAACGATTCTGTGACGTGTATGTGCACAAATACAAGAAAACCACGAGGGAAGTTTATCGAGTTGATAACTGATCGTGTACGTTGGAACTTTTTCATGCGGATTATTGATACGGATTAAAAACCTTGCGATTGAGACATTTTCAATCTTCCTACTTCGTGTAGAACTATTTCATGTAGTCGCGTTTGAACTTGCCGCCATTTGCAGACAAGAAGCGACGAAGAAAATACTATGCATTATACGGTCTCGTTATATGGCCCTAGAAGCTGTATAAATAGCAACAATATAAACACAGTTCCTTTCTATCATCGCTCATGTTTCATGTACACATCCCATTTACACAATTTATTTCCGTCTTCGTACACTCAATCAGGGCCATATACCAAGACTTCACTATAATCATTCTTTTTATCGAGTACAATTTTCTTAAACATCATAAAACGCGTGAATTGATGCTTTTAGATATTCGTGATTACAACTGTATACTTGTGTTATTCCTCGTTGGATGCTGTTGGTCGTCTTCGTTGACCAGATGAAAACTTACGGTATTCGAACGTGTATGCGTGTTCGTGCACATACAAAGAACGTTTTTGTACAGTTACACATAAGGAGTACCGTTTTAATCTCGACTGATGAATATCTTCTGCCAAGAACTACGAAAGTCGGGATTTTGGGTTAGCTTTCGAATTAAGAAATGTTTTTCTAGTTGTTGAGACGATTTTATGACAACTTTATTTGGGACGCAACTGAAAATTGTGGAAATAAATAGGTGATATTGGTTTGGATTTCAAGATGATTTCAAGGTAATTTCAAGGACATTTCAACATCATTTCGAGGGCTTTCGAAGGTCATTTTAAAGTCATTTCAAGGTTAAACTATAATAGGTTGTTGAATTTGTATTGGTAGGTACTTTGTTCAAAACTACTTCGAAATATTTGTAACGTTGATTTTTGATCAAATGTACTATCTTTTACCAAATTTTCGTTTCGTAAATTATATTGTATTTTCATACTGTAATTTATAAATTCCCGACAACTTGAATATTCAGAGAAATTTTTGGATTCGAAGTTCGATAATTTCGAGCCTCAAAAATTGGAATACAAAATTTAGAAATGAACTTGAAACTCAAGAAATTGGGGAGTAAAAAATTCGACCATGCTTTTCGCTTCAAAGTACTTAAAAATCTGATTTTGTCCGCGATGCAAATTCTCGAACAATAAATCCTGAATAATTCAGGAAATTTTCTATTACTGTCATTGTGCCCATTGCCGCACGTCATTATCATTTAAACAGAAGAGGGGAAGAAAAAGATTCCTGTCGACTGGGTTTCCGTCTCCGCCATGCTATAATTCAAGTTCTCGGGGCGTAGCAACAAATTAGAAAAATTATTGTCCGACGTGTACGTGTTCTTCTCTCTCTGTGTTGTTTCCCTTCACCTTTTCATTCGTTTTCCTCCGTCGGTCTGCTGCGTGTTTCCGTCGTATTTTCTCTGACATGCCTTTGCGTACACGCGCTCCCACGTCACGCGTGACACTCTCAATGACCCACGCAATACATGGCCTGCGCCACGATCATTTTTCATTTCTGATCTCATAAGTCATTCAGCTCCTTGTCTGCTCGAATCGTAACGATTATCGACGACCTGGATCGCATGCAAACGAAACCCGTTAAACTTTTGTCTTTTAAACCTGTCAGGTTTGACTCGTCTTGAAAATTCGGACTAAAATATTCAAACTTTCACATACTCTTCATTTTGTATTATTCTTTAATTTTCTGTTACTTATTAAATAGTTATCAAACGTGTTCTACATCAAAGCCTGCTAAGTAAACATCATGTAATATGTACACTGTGGACCTTCTAGGTTATGTGACGTATTCATTGCCTCGATACATGAACTGATTGTTGACAACTAATTTTTGTTAGTCTTCTATTTATAAAATCAATTACAGTCGGTGCTGCAACACCGACAACTCAGTGCTGCATTGTGACGTTAAACTTGAACTGTTATCACTGTTCTTCAACTTACGTATGTTAATACTATAATTGTACTGGCATTATCAAACAGCTATTTTATAGACAATATCTACCAGTGTCTCACTACTAAAAATTCTGCAAAATATGTAATCTATACACGATAATCTAACAATGTGTCTCGTAAAGAGTACAAAGACAGCAAAAGATCTAAAGCTAAAAAACCTTGAAGAACTCAAGATTGAAAGCTTTAAGAACTATGTCCACATGGTCTTTGTCTATAAATTGTCGCAGATACTGAAACGTCCTGTACATCGTTTCTTTTCTCAGTTTTGAAGCACATCTCAGCCATATCCTCGAAAGTCTCCTCAGACAAACAGGCACACGAACAATTCAAACAGCACTTACGCAATTCAACTGATGTCGTGAAAAGTTGCAAACTCCGAGACACAATGAGTGGAGTGCGCTCGAGAACACGAATACATGAAAGGATCATTGACTCGCTTTACCTTTTGCCCTGTCGTTTGAATAAATAGCAGCATCTTTGAAGACAAAGAGCAGCGAGTAGCTACGACTTGTGTAACAGCATTAAATGTCAGGTCAAGAGACTGGCTGTATCGGTCGGATTACAGTTTCAGTCCTTCTATGTATACTTTATTCCAGCTGGAACGCTTTGGCGCACCTACATCCTTGCCGGTCTATGTCTCTGGGTCAAAGAATACCCTGCTGTTTCTAATTTAATTGGATTTTACAACCGTAAGCTCCTGCTGAACAGTTTATGCATCGCTGAATGCGTAAACTGTAGGGTTTATGCGCCCGAGGAGACGTTTGAATCAACGGTTAGGTTCAAGTTTTATGTAGTGGTTAGGTTAGGTTGCAGACTTTAGGGGAAGTGTGTTTTTGAAGTTGTAGAGCGCATCTTTGAGAAATGGGGAAGAATTCTTGGTGGTTGGTTTAGCAATTTTTATTCGGCTGAAGGAAGGTTTGAATAGTTGATATATTGGAAGTTTGGGAATTTGGGGATTTGGGGATTTGAGGTTTTGGGATATGTAGGGATTTGGGAATTTGGAGATTTGGGGGTGTAGGGATTTGGGGGTGTAGGGATTCGGGGATGTAGAGACTTGGGGATGTAGAGATTTGGGAATGTAGGAATTTGGGGATGTAGAGAATTGGGGATGTAGGAATTTGGGGACATAGGGGTTTGAGAAGGTAGGAATTTGGGCATGTAGCGATTTGGGGGTGTAGGAAATATGGGGATGTAGAGATTCGGGAAGGTAGGGATTTGGGGACGTAGGGACTTGGGGATGTAGAGATTTGGGGATGTAGGAATTTGGGGATGTAGAGATTTGGGGATGTAGGAATTTGGAGACATAGGGGTTTGAGAAGGTAGGAATTTGGGCATGTAGCGATTTGGGGGTGTAGGAGATTTGGGGATGTAGAGATTTGGGAAGGTAGGGATTTGGGGACGTAGGGATTTGGGGATGTAGAGATTTAGGGATGTAGGAATTTGACGACATAGGGGTTTGGGAAGGTAGGAATTTAGCAAAGTAGAGATTTGGGAATGAAGAGGCTTGGGATATGTAGAAATTGGAGAATGTAGGAATTTGGAAATGTAGGGATTGAGGAATGTTGGAGTTGGGAAATATAGGGATTGAGAACTGTACTAGAACTGTAGCGATTTGGGAATATAGGGATTTGAAAATTTAGAAATTGATCTGTTATAAGTTTCATTCGTTTACTACGTATAAAGTAACTCTCACCAGAAGTTACGTTCGCAAAAATTCACAAGCTGTTAACGTTCGAAGTGAAAAGGTCTCGAAGGGATTTAAAGTTAGCTCAGAGATTGTACCTGGTTTACATTTACTCTCTCATTGCACCAGAATAATGCACAACAAACAGTTACAAACGGCGCACCCAGCTCTGACATTTTCAATCGGATAGTCGCTACGTAATCCTGCGAATATATCCTTACTCCTTCTCAAGATCTTTCAAGGATTTCATTGCTTAACGTTTGCATGCTTCAAATGTTATCCGTACAATTTTATGATCGGAGTACAGATACAATTTCTACACTGATAATATCATGTTATATTATCCTTAAATTCCCGAATCTCTAAATTTCCGAATTTCCACAAATTCTATTTCCAAATTAATCCTTCCTCGAGTTCCAAAATTTCCCAAATTCCAAATTTTCCGATTTCCAAATTTCTCAAATTCCAAATTCCCCGAATTCCAATTTCCCCAAATTCCAAATTTCCCAAATTCCAAATTCCCCGAATTCCAATTTCCCCAGATTCCAAATTCCACAAATTCCAATTTTCCCAGAATTCCAAATTCCCCAAATTCCAATTTCCCCAGATTCTAAATTCCCCGAATTGCAAATTCCCCAAATTCCAAATTTCCCAAATTCCAAATTCCCCGAATTCCAATTTCCCCAGATTCCAAATTCCCCGAATTCCAAATTCCCCAAATTCCAATTTCCCCAGATTCCAATTTCTCCGAATTCCAAATTCCCCAAATTCCAATTTCCCCAGAATTCCAAATTCCCCAAATTCCAAATTTCCCCTAATTCCATATTTCCCAAATCCCAAAATTCCTAATTCTCAAAAGACCCCAACCCTCTCTTACCAAGTCCCCTAATCCTCAACTTCACGTACAAACAGCACATCACATTTCTCAGTAATTCTTTAGTTCAGACATGTGTCCCATTTCTTATGATAAAAACTCATCGGAACTTTGCACTTTGCGCATTCCACTTTTTGCGTTCCTTTGTTAAGCGATCGCTTTGTTCTCGCACTTATTCACATTTGACGGATGAGAAACGGTAGCACATTCCCGACAGTCGCTGAAACTTGGACTCATCCGTGCCGCCAGGTTTTACAACTGGTGATTTAACAACTACCGAGGTGACAACGTCACAACTGCTCGAATGATAAGATAAGCTAAATCGTGGTGTAAAACAAGCTAAACACGCTGCAGGTGTGTCGGTTTTTCACCTAGTCAATCTCGTTTAAATACTATTTTGTATCACATTATGTATTCTGTATCTGGTAAGTTGACACGCGAACCAATTCATCCGCGTTGCTTTTCATCAGCAACTTATCACACCTATGCTACTTTATTTCTAGTTATTCTCACGTTTGTGTTTATTGTTACGTTTGTGGTTTTGGAAGTAAATGTTAATCATTGGTGCTTTAGATTTATGTGCATTCAAGTTCGGGTGCTTATAACTCATGAGTTATGATGATATTGCTTTTAGGATGAATTTGTGACTTTTGATGTGGAGTTTTGTTTACATTGTTTGCTTTAGTAGACTTCTACATATTATATTTCTATATATTACACTTCTACATATTACTTTAATATGATGCAGTTTTAATACAATATAATATAATGTACAATATAATTATATATTATAAAGTCAGCATGTGAAGACTCATATCAACCACATATGAGTGACTGTTCACAAACCGAACTGAAGCAACAAAATAAGAATACCCATTAACATGTGAACATTCTCCATTGAATCCACTAAATCCATTATAGATCAGATATGTTTACTCAGACATTGCAGATTGATATATTATAAATGCATAAACGTTTTCTTACGAGAATTGATACCTGTTCCACATATGGTTGACTCACAAACCTAGTTAAAGAAACAAGAATCTCTTCTTATTTACCGAAGATACCAGTTATCAGAATGAATACAAACAACATACGAACGTTGATCGTTTACTTAATCTCTAAAATCAACATTCCTATTTACGTAAATTTTTTAGACCTTGATGTATCATAAATGTCTACTCAAGAAAATTGCTACTTAATTTTCCTACGATCGTTCTCGAATCAAATCGAGGAAATCTTTTGCTGAAAATAGCAATTAACAAAATTACCCGAAGAAACGTACGAACATTTACCGACATTTTATTCGAGAACTAATTTGAACGAAAGTTCCTCGGAGCACTTCCGTTTGCATTAATTGTTTCGAACAGTCCGGGAAAGCAATTACCTAATTACTTGCAGCGGCGTACTGACAATTCCCGAGTTGCTCCGTTTCGCTTTCCAATCCTAATAGAGGAAATGAACTCCATTTATTAACAATAACAGGCTGTCGAGCAAGGCGTACAAGGAGGATTTGTGATCCGCACGATCGCATAGTGTTGCAGATCGGCCATAGAACGTAAAAGGCTCTCCAATTGAACTCTCGCTTTATGCTTCGGTCAAGTTCCGTGGCACACATTACGTGTCGCGCGTGCACGTGTTAAGGAGAAACCGGAAGCGTCTATTTTCAATCGTACGTCAACCACGTCCGGCAATTCGCTATATTAGAGGCGCGCCATTCGAAAAGATTTCCATTCGTATCGAGGATGCGAAAGGGTTTTCTATCAAAAGAACTTAGGAGAACCTTGGGGAGAACTGAATTCACATGTACTCAAAACGCAATGAAACCCTATTCCACTCAAATGTACAGGTGTCAACCCACGAGTTGGCGAGGGATCCAACAGAAGCTCTTTGTGAACACTTCCAGTTACAGGCAAATAAGAATAATAATGACTACTGCTTTCGCGCAAGTATCTCACTTGAGAGACGTTCACTGTCGTTTTTCGCCTAATTGTGCGACCGCGAGAGTCGAATATACCGCCGAAAATACGTGTGAGGCCATTTTTCTATTCTGACCAATTGTGCCGTACTTGGGGATGTACCGATTTGGAGATGTAGGAATTTGGGAATATAGCGATTTGGGGCTGTAGCGATTTGGGTATGTGAGAATTTTGGAATATAGGAATTTGGGAGTGGAGGGATTTGGGAATGTAGGGATTTGGAAATGTAGGGATTCGGGAATGTAGGAATTTGGGAATATAGCGATTTGAGGTTGTAGCGATTTAGGTATGTGAGAATTTGGGAATGGAGGGATTTGGGCACGTAGGGGTTTGGGAATGTAGAGATTTGGGGGTGTAGGGATTTGGGGACATAGGTGTTTGGGAAGGTAGGAATTTGGGGATGTAGTGATTTGGGGGTGTAGGAGATTTGGGGATGTAGAGATTTGAGGATGTAGGAATTTGGAGACATAGGGGTTTGGGAAGGTAGGAATTTGGGGATGTAGGAATTTGGGGATGTAGGGGTTTGAAATGGTGGGAATTTGGGGATGTAGGAATTTTGGAAGGTAGGGATTTGGACACATAGGGGTTTGAAATGGTGGGAATTTGGGGATGTGGGTGATTTGGGGATGTAGGAATTTGGAGATGTAAGAATTTGGGAATGGAGGGATTTGAGAATGTAGCGATTTGGAAATATAGGTATTCTAATTTTGCTATATACTACCATAGTTGTACCAATATCGGAGTAGTGCTCAAATTAAATTCAGCTGTATTTTTCTACATACCAAAGCATTTTCTTAATATCATTGAAGTATAGTAATTGACATTTGCTATAAAATATCATTATCACACCCCACATACTAAAAACACATGAAAGCAAAAGACTAATAATTCAACTATAATGGCGGACCAAAAAGAAAAGGAACAAAAGCTTCTATAAAAGTTGTAGAGGAAGTTTCGTAAAGTTTATGAAAGATTCGTTATTTCGAAAAGACTGTTTATCATAATAAATTTTCCGTAAGTACAGTAGGTACTTTCGCCGTTTCATTTTTCTTTGTTAGAGAAGACCGAGAGAAAACATTTTCCGTACAAGCAACTCTGATAAGGGAGTAACACTGAGGATGAAAAACGACGCCTCTAGCTGGCCAAATGTCGAGGCGCAGTTTTTTCCATGAACAATGAGAAAAATGCTCCCCTATTTAGAAATTCCACCACGAGGAATTTAATATGTGCACCGAGAAAATCAGCGATGCACAAATTAAGCCGCGTATATCAAATTCTGTTGCGACGGGCTAAACGTTGCATGCATGCGCGCGAGATACGGTATCACGGTACACTAGGGTGCAACTTGGGAATCCTCTGGGTAGAATTTTCCGAAATTATTGTGTGCCGTCGCGAATTTATGGATTATACAATTTTTTGCATGTTTAAACTTTTTAATTTTATGCATGTTTTGTATTTTCGAATTGTGCTTCTACATTTCTACATTCTTATATTTTTACATTTTCAAAATTTCGAATTTTCAAATGTTCAAATGTTCAGATTGCCCAATTTTTCCATTTTTAAATTTCACAAATTCCAAATCTTCCAAATTCCAAATTCCCCAAATTCCAATTTCCCCAGATTTCAAATTCCCCAAATACCAATTTCTCCTAATTCCCCAGATTCCAAATTCCCCAGATTCCAATTTCCCCAAATTCCAAATTCCCCAGATTCCAAATTTACCAAATTCCAAATTCGTCAAATTCAAAATTCCCCGAATTCAAAATTTTCCAAATTCCAATTTCCCCAGATTCCAAATTCCCCAGATTCCAATGTCCCCAGATTCCAAATTGCCCAAATTCCAATTTCCCCAGATTCCAAATTCCCCGAATTCCAAATTCCCCAAATTCCAATTTCTCCAGATTCCAAATTCCCCGAATTCCAATTTCCCCAGATTCCAAATTCCCCAAATTCCAAATTCCCCGAATTCCAAATTCCCCAAATGCCAAATTCCCCGAATTCCAAATTCCCCAAATTCCAAATTCCCCAGATTCCAAATTTCCCGAATTCCAATTTCCCCCGATTCCAAATTCCCAACACATAAATTATTGACCTTAATCTGTACATGAAATAAATAATTATATTCCCCTAACAAATTACAGAACGTATGTTAGTCATAAAACATTAATCACATGGATCAGTAGGGATGAATAAATGTTTTTGGGTGTACGCAAATCAAACACACAGAGCCTAATTACAGTCACGCGTATACCAATCGATCGTTATTTCCGCGTAATTAAAGCGGGTCGTTAATTAGTACAATCGAACAATCGAAACAGTTCTCTGGGTCTTGCAGTTTCGAGTTTTCAGCGCGAGACGCGCATTGGACGAAGGCAATTACAAAGATTTATCAACCGTGACAAATTCGACGACGATTAACAAGCGAATAGATTGCGCAGCTATAATCTAGGACGAGGTAACTGGAACAAGTTTTTGCTCTTTCAAGATTACGGATATCGCGATTTGGGGACTTAGGGAATACCAGGCTTCAGACTTTAGGATGTTTAGGAAGCTTGGAATTGGAAATTTAAGAATTTAGGGACTTTTGAATTTGGGATTAATAAATTTCGAAGTTCAGGAGTTTTCAAGTTTGAAAATGTAGAAAATTAGGGATTTTGAGGTTTGAGAATTTGGAGGCATTTAAGAATTTTGAGGTTAGAATTTATGAATGTAGACATTTTGAGATTAGAATTTCGGAATTTACGAGCTCAGAAATTTAGAAAGTTACAAACTTGGGATTTGACAATTGAAAAATTAGAAAATTAGGAAACTTGGAAACTCGAACAATTAAAAGATTAGAAAATCAGCAAAATTTGAAAATTGAAAAAATTGAGAAATGTTGAGTTTGCAAACCCACAAAAAGGACCCATGAAAACAAGAAGGTAGCAAAACGTTTGAAAAGTATCATGTTATGGCAATTGCACGGACAAAGTAGTTCGAGATCTGTGATCTCTAAACCGTGGAAACATTCGAGGAACAGTTTCCACGGGCTTGCACTCCGTTAGTCAGCCTGCTCCCAGACAACAATAACAACTTCTCAACAATAACCTTCTCGACCGTATGAATAATTCTCGGCGCATGGCGCCGTTTTGCAATTGCCCTCGCGCGACAAATCCTCCTCTTGTTACTCTAACATAATGAGTTCACGGCGTTATTAGCGTGCACGGAAAAACAAGCGAAAGTGATGAATGCGTTACGAATCGTTGACAAAACTATGAATCGCTAACCTTGCGTTGACAACTAACTTCATATTTTTCCTGACGATCATTCATCGTTGGCCAACTTCGAAAGTTACGACACTGATAAATTGGACGAATAAAGTAGTTCTAAACAATTATAAATGTCAAATATTTTACTTTTTGTATAACTTTCATAGAAAGTGAAACGTTTCAATGTAGAACTTCATATGTACAATTAAATTGAATGTTTAAAGTTGTACTAAATATTTGAAATTGTGTTGAATATTCAAAATTGAACTGCATATTTAATGTTGGACCGAATGATCAATCTTAAGATTTAAATTTAAATTAAAATTTAATGAACAAACTTTAAAATTAAATTAAAATTGAATATTTAAAATGAAACTTAATAATTAAATTAAAATTCAATGATCAAACATGTACTCTGAAGACTAAATTAAAATTGAATACTAAAAATGAATATTCAAAATAAAATTGAATATTGAAAACTAAGCTGAACAGTCAAACTAAGTACTCAAAAAGTACATCACAGCTATTAACTCGTAAACCCAAGTATATCAAAATAATGAAACATTCCATAAATGTCCCCTTGCAGAAATTCAGAATCATATCTCAAGATTATATCTGAACGCTTAAAGTGTTTAATATCCATTAAAAAGTGAGGTTATGTTCAGAGCCCGTATCAACATGGTACCTCCAGCGAAATATTAAAGAAGATGAAATATTCGCGCGCATTCTCCTTCAAAGTTGCTGCCAACTGCAATACAGGGAAACAGTGCGCGGGAATGTTCATGGAAAAATTCTCGGCGTATTTTCCGTATTCGCGATGGGTGCTTCGCGGAGGAAAAGATACGCGGTTGTTCAGCAACAAACAAACTGAAAGAGCATAATGGAGCATCATTGTTCGAAAAGACGAGACAAGGCCGTGGTTCGTCATTGAATAATTGGATAGTGGTACTTGCACCAGTACTGTTCGTTATTCATAGCCATACACGCTTCTCTCTGATGTAACGTTCTTCATGGAATAATGGCTCGAAACGATTTCGAGCCTCAGGCTCCATTCCCAACAACAACATGCACCTAAGTAGCGGGACAATTCGAAAATGAGTCTGGGTTCAAGCCACGGAGAATGTTTGCGAACAGGTCGTAATTCGATGTTGCTGGGGTAACTTTGTTTACTGAGAAAACTTATCTGGAAGATGCGAGCAACGCCATTTTGAATTTCGAAATGTGTGCTCAGGTAAATCGTGGGTTTTAGGAATTAACTGTGGGTGAATATATTAGTATCATCAGTTTATGAATATTATGAGTATTATTAGCATTATGGGTGCAATGGAGGTTTATTTTTAGAAGGGGTGCAGAGGGAGGACCGTTTCTGCTTTCGATTTTAGGGAATAAAAGATGGACATTCATTTTAAATTATTGAATTTCATGCTTACCGAATTTGCAGATTAAGTTGTACGCTTGTTAATTTACAAATTTAGAATTTGATGTCTCTGAACCCCTAAATTTACAAATCCAAAATACCAAAAATCTGTTGACCCATAAAAGTAGCTAAATCTCTTTCAATCTAGAATCGAGTTAAACATCAGATAACAAATCCGTAAGAAGGGAAATCAATATCCAAGCGTGGTATAATCTCTTTTCTGTCCTGATGACGCGAATAATTACATCACAACGAATCCATGTAACGACATTAACCAACCATTCTTGGGCGTCTCTCGTTTCGACTTTTATTACATCGTGAAACCTGCTCTTGCTGCAACAAGGACGGTCGATTACAAACGACTCAAGTAGCAATCCTAAGCCTTTTGTTAATTAAACGTTTAATTATGTATGTATTTCAAAATTTAATCTGAAGAGCAATAAATGTAGTCTAAAACTGGATCATATCAGATTTAATAATATTCTTGAAGTATCCTTGTAATAACCGTAGTAAGTACAATGGAATCTCCCTATGTGTCCCTTGATGGCCATAGAAGTAAATCTTCTATGTAGAATTTGTGTTACTTGCTCTCCTAGGGAATACTGTAACTCCTAAGTTCTACATTTCTCAAGCTTCAGTCTTTACATTACTGAATTTGAAAATTTGAGGATTTAAATTTTTCAATTGGAGAACTTCTCAATTTAAGTTCTAAGGACTTAAATTTTTTTGTTTCTACAGTTGTAAAATTATTAAAATGTGTAAAGTTATAAAGTTGTAATCTATCACTAGAACTACTCAAATTTTATTTGAATAATAAAGGTTCTTCATGACACCGTCGAAAAGAGGTTATGTTACTTCTAGAAAGTTACGAACCTCCCTGAGAATTTATCAAAAAATATTGCGTGTTCAATTTCGCGATCAAAGGAAGCTGTTGTCTATATAAACAAGTACTTAATAATAATACTAAAAAATAACGGCTATCATAAACCGGTTTCTATAATTAGGAAAAATCGTTTCGTTCCACCGCGCCAACTGTATCTATCAAGAGATCGACATACTTCAGAACATTAAGTCTTAATTCGTAACTTTTCATTTTCCTCACTTTCACTGACAATCAGCGGTTCTTAATGATCACTTATGTAACAACTAGATACTTCGAATCGTAAATGAATGTCAGTAGGAATTTCATTGCGAACAATATACTGCTTTCCCGTACGCAATAAAGATGTAGTTAGTTGATCGACAGGTTACATGATCAAAAAGACATTAATATGTTCTCTGAATGGAGATTTCTCCATTTCTTTTAGACATGACATTTGTCATATATTATCAAGTTTAATAATTTCATTTATTAGTTCCATTAATTTTTGTAATATGTTACGTAGTTGTCTATTATTTTCTTTCTCTTTTTAACCCTTTGTACTCGATTTATTTTCAAAGTTATTGGGTGTTGTCGCCTCCAGTGTGAGTTTCAACGTTTGACAAATAATATTTGTACTAATCATTGTAAGGAGAAAATGTTTGAATCACTATTTAAAAACAGTTGTATCAACTTTAGACCATCATATTAATATTAAGACCATCATACCTAACGTGAGGACTTGTACGAACAATAGAGCACAACTACAACGAATCAAAGCAACCTCAGACCCACAATAATTTGCGTGGCAGTATTTCCTGCAGATCAAAGTTTGTGCTTTCATGTTAATTTACAAGCAGATGAATGGTTATACGCTCGATTACCTTCGTTTTGCTGACAGAGGTATGGTTTCCCTGAACTTTGCCGTTGTTCGGCTTCTTGGTGGATCCTTCACAATACCGTATTGTGCTTGCGACCAGTTCCGAGGTTCGTGAAATTTTTAAGCGGATGGCTTTGTTGGTTCTTCGACGAGCGAACGAGTTCGTGGTGGTACTGTATCAAAATTTTAAACTAATTTCTCGCTCCGTTGCCCCGTGCTATAATTGAAACGCTGCAGCTATCAGGCTGTCCCAAAAATTATTCCGCAGAATTTATGTGCTCTGAATTAACATTTTAGAATACGTGTAATAAATTTTAAAGTGTCTTGACAGCAGTCAAAATAACTGCTCTCAAGTTTTATATTTTATATTACAAAATTTTGTTGCTTTCTCATATCTTGAGATAATTGTGCATAGTAGTCGATGCTTTGAATTTTGCTCATTTATTTTTAATTTAAAAGTGAATATTTAACATTGGTGTTTATTTTAAATACAATAATATTTTAATGCAAAAATAACAAGAATTATTTTTCTATTCATTTTTTGAACTATTAGTGAGAGAAAATTTGAGGTGATGTGATTTGAAAGTGCTGTGTGAACGGTAAGTTGGCAGCTGTATCAAGTTTTTCTAGGAAAAATATCATCACAGGGAAAGAAAGCACCCATTATACTGCTTACATCAAGAAAAGCGTTATTGTTTCTTTGCAACAGGAATTCAGGTGACCGTGCGAGCAAAATACCGTTCGAAATGTTACGCAACGACAGTTCCTTACAAAACACAGCTCTCTGATTTTCTTATTTTGCGAAATGTAAGTAAACGCATCATTGAATTTGCCTCAGTGTTGCGGGATTATGATTCATCCAATTTAGTATTCTCATTTCCTATTCAAACGTTGTTATTCCGTGGTGAAAGGAAATCCTGCTACGTGTGAGTCCAATTTTAAATTCCATACTTGAAAATCTACATATCCACGCTGCCGCAGGAAATGTGGAGAAAATAATTTTCTCTTATTATGAAATTATAGAATTCAATTTTATACTACTCTTTCTGACCGCGGTTTTAAAACATGTTCGTGTCATAACTGCAACATAATGCAATAATTTACAATACTGTAATTACTGCTGTGTTCATTTTGTAATATACTCATATAAAATATTCATATATCATATATCTTCTTCAATTTTTTAAATATATAAATTCATGTAATGAATTAATTATTCGAACTATTGTGTTTCCACATTCTGTACAGATATTTGTTGCAATAATAACCTGTTTAAACTATCTTATAAACAGTTACTCCACGTAGTTCATATTTTTCCAAAACATCTATCATTAAAAAAAATTAATGTACAGTTTCATACTCTCCCAACAAATATTAATAGTTCTTAACTATGGTTAAAATAGTTTTCAACCACAAGATGTCCACTTTTAAGATGGCTCCTCCAGTATATTTTAAAGAAACAAAGAATTATTAAAAAGAGATTAATGTTGAAGGCAAAATCCGTGGTAGACTCAAATAATAACATGATGAGAAGGTAAAAAAGGCCCGTTACTTTGTAAGCACCGTGTGTATAGCATGGTTAGTAGAAGTATGGTGTTCGGTAAGGTCGCGGTCATCTCTGTCGATGGCAAAAGACGTCGAGAAAGTTAATGGAGCATGTAGCCGCATCCCGTATCCGGCGAGACACCATGCCATGAACAACTGTGGCTTCCACCATACTACCTACAACAATGGAATACCGTTGTAGAACAGGTGGTCACGAGCCGTTGATCTTCGAGCTACCGCCTTCAACGACGGTGTAAGATCACGTAAGGTGACTCGAATTTACGATGCAGAACCTTTAGAATATCTATTCGGTATACGTTTTTAGCATACCTTCATAATTATTTTAATCACGTGCAAGTCATGGTACATTTACTATGTCAGGATTTTCCTTTGACCTCTGCAAGAATGTGGACACATATGTAGGTCTCTATACGGTTTGTATGTTCCTTTATGTTCTTTTATGTTCAATAAAGGACCGTATACTTGTGAATTTATTATTCATTTATTATTGCAAGTCATAATATATTTACTGTGTTAGAGTCTAATTTTGCAAGATTGAATGTGTACACACATATGTACACTTTGACACTCATTGTCGGTAAAGAACCATATACTAGTGGATTTATGATGTAGGACTGTCATAAAATCTGTTCCTGGGTATACGTTTCTATCATACATTAATAACTGTAATTGGTATAATTATATTAGCTGCAGGTCTTAATACATTAACTATATTAGAGGCTAATGATGCAAGGTTGACCTCTGCAAGGTTATACACACATATGTGTACGTTTTCACATTCAATGAAGGACCATGTACTTGTTGAGTATATATGTACCTTATAACTTAATAATTATTTTAATTTTAAGTTACAACGTATTAGAAAGGTTAAAAATAGTTATGTATTAAAAAATGAAACGGTTAAAAAATATTGAACACAGTAGTAATAATTAAAAAATATTTTCTACTCCCCAGATAAAATGAGGAAAGTAGAAAATGAAATAAAAGTGTAGAGTACTGGCGTCCTGGAAAAAAGATCCTCTCAGCGTTTGCAAATGCTGGAAACCTAAATACCTAATGATTCGTGTGAAAGGAGCAAAGCAATTCGTCGTCCATTGAACAAATCCGTGAAATATTTACGAGCGTTCATCCAACTTAAAGTCCCTCGGGCGAAAGTGTGCCGACGGAATGCAGGAAAATTTACACGCTCGAGTTGCACGAGTCGTGCAACAATGGGCCTTTAATTATCCACGATTCGCCTTCGTCTCTATTAGCATGCAAATTAAGGAAGTCGAGTAGTAACGTGATTCCACGGCGGCAGTTTCGCGTACAGAGGGTGTCAGGTAGACGACCAAGAACCAGACGACGAAGAGGGATCTCTGATAAAGAAAGGGAAAACGAAACGGAATAATGAACGAGCCGGCGTGTGGAGGTAGGGGAAGAAACAGGAAGAGACTGGGAAGGAAAGAAACTGAAAGTTGAGATGAGAACAGTGGTGCAATTTAAGGAGATCCAGAAAGTTTGTTTGATTACCGTACGACATATACGGGGTGTTCAAAAATTGTGTTACATGATTTCTCGCTGTATTTGTAAATTCTAAAATTTCCCAATTCCTACATTTCCAAATCCCTACATTCCCAAATTTCTACATTCCCAAATTCCTACATCTCCAAATCCCTATATTTCCCAGTCCCTACATTCCCCAATCCCTACATTTCCCAATTTCAAAATTGTCCACTTCCCACATTCCCCAATCCCTACATTTCCCAATTTCAAAATTGTCCACTTCCCACATTCCCCAATCCCTACATTTCCAAATTCCTACATTCCCAAGTCCCTACATTCCCCAGTCCCTATATACCCCAATCTCTACATTTTCCAATTTCAAAATTGTCCACTTCCCACATTCCCCAATCTCTACATTTCCTAATTCCTACATCCCCAAATCTCTACATTCCCCAGTCCCTACATACCCCAATCTCTACATTTTCCAATTTCAAAATTTCCCACTTCCCACATTCCCCAATCCCTACATTTCCAAATTCCTACATTCCCAAGTCCCTACATTCCCAAGTCCCTACATTCCCCAATACCTATATTACCAAATTCCTATATTCCCCAATTCCCAAATTTCCAAATCCCTACATTTCCAAATCCCAAATTCCCAAATCCCTACATTCCCCAATACCTACATTCCCAGATCCCTACATTTCCAAATCCCTACATTCCCCAATACCTATATTCCCCAATTCCAAAATCCCCCAGTCGTTACATTCCCAAATCTCTAAACCCCCAACTTCTAAATTTTCAAATCCCTAAATTTCTATATTTCCAAATGTCTAAATTCCCTAGTTACCAATTTTCGCAATTCCTCAAGTTCTACATCCACAAATCCCAAAATCCTCAAATCGCAAAATGTCCCTAAATAGGATCACTAAATAAAAATGATTATCCCCATAAATAAATAAATCGCATAAAACAATCTAAACACCGAGTAAGAAGGCCATAATCTACGGAGAAAGAAAAATGATAACACGGAAGAGTGCATAAGTGAATATGAAGAGAAAGAAAGTATCCGGTGGAACTGGTTGAAAATAAAAGGGAAGCAGATGATGAGGTTAGTAAAACGGGGAGAGGGAAAAAACGGAGATAACGCAGCGTTGTAAAAGGAAACTCGGTAAACAGAACGGAAAGAACGGAGAAATTGTAACGGAGAAAGAAAGACCGTGATATAGGCGTAAAAATTGTATAAAACAAGAAGAATAAAAGATGTTCGGTCGTTTCGGACGAGAAACGATGGATGTACGTCGCGTCGTGCATATCGACACGCCATCATGGCTATGAATACAGCTTCTGGTGCATCATGGGTGCAATTCAGAGAGAGTACCACATTTCTCTCGTTTCTGAATACTCTTGCAAAATACGATGTCTTCGATACACTTTATATCTGTCGATACATCGGGAAGAAATTGCGTTTCCATTCGTCTTCAAAATGTTTTTGTTATATCGCAAGTTCAAATGTTTGGACTTTGGGGTTCGATGAATTATGATTAATTTTGAATACTTAGGTTAAGATATACTTCGGTTTTTATACAAGATTCGTGAATATACTTTTTGAGATGTTGAAATTAAGATTTGTGAACAAACTTTTTGGGATATCATTGAAATTAAGATTTTTGAAGAAACTTTTTGGGATATCTTTTTGAGACCATCATCGAGATAGCCTTGCATCTGTTTTAATGTTTTAATGCATTAAATACAATATTTGAGATTACATTGAATATTTAAAACTGTACTGAATATTTAAAGTTGAATGTTCCAAATTACAGTGAATATTTGAAATTATATTGAATATTGAACTAAATATTTAAAACTGGAAATATTCAAAACTTAAACTTGAAGATGAAATTAAAATCGAACATTTAAAGTTAAATTAAACAGTCAAAGTTAACAATTATTAAAGTCTTATTTCTCGAATTTGTATTTACTTACTTTGTAATAAAAGTGCTCATATATTTCCATAAACAATTTATCATATTTTTTGTTAACAACGTTTATCTAACAATATTTAACTTCAGTAAGAAACTCAAATATTTGAAACAAAATGTCTACCTCAAATAACAAATGTTTATATTAAACGATAATAAAACGAAAAAGTGTTTTTCATTTTCTAACCTCAAAATAACTAAAGCGTTCACACGAAAAGCTAAACAAGAACAGTGAAAATGTTCCTATGAAGTTCATCTGAAACAGAGCATAAGATTTATACCATTACGGTACAGCTGTTCCTCTTCTCTTCTAATTATTACACCTATGTTCGTAAGAACCTGAAAATGTTAAACAGAAAGAAATGCAACCTTGTACGCTACAAAACATTCTCACGTTATAATGCGATACATTAATTCGTTTTTTTTTAACGCAAGTTTATTCAGTGAAAGTGATATATGTATATCTCCAGCATTTATTAACAGATAAATGAACATTGTCAGATGAACTTTTACATTAGAAATTTTCAAACATTCTTCTTCCAGGAAAATTGCATTTTATTTTCGTTCTTGCGTCGAGGATGATTCACGATTATTAATATTCACTCGAGCAACGTTATCGTACCAGCTGTTACCTAAATGTGCAGCTTATCTCCATTATACACCCTTCCCCGGGCAATAATAAATTATTTTATGGATATTAAATTGATCTTGTGCGTCGGTTCTCCTAGTTTCTATAAAATTTTAACCCTTAAATATTATGACTTATAGACACTATTTTTCAACTTTTTCTTTCTCTAAAATCACTTTCACAATTCATGTTACCGTTACTTTTATGAAATTATAAACTGTTCCTCACAGTTGGAAGGTAGTTAAGTTCTTTTTTAATACAGTACTGTTGTGTAGTTTTTAGTGACATTGTAAATATCGTAGTTTTGATGGAGACACTACAGAAGTTTGACCTAACTGAAAATTAGCGAGGTAAATAATCCAAAAATGCAAATTCATAAGTTTGAAAATTACAGATTTGTTCATTTAGAAATTTGCAAATGTGTTTTCCTTAATCATTCAGAAACGAGGCTTCAAACCCCATTTTTGCAAAGGGAAATCTTGTTCAGAATGAAGTACCACCCCTTTCCGGGAGTTACACTAGTTGTGAGACTCTGTATATAGAAATACATAATTCCTTTTCCAAAAGTCCATATATCAAAATCTTAAAAAATATTTGTAATAAACCATCCAAGGTACTACTTGCAACACTCACACCAATCGTCCAAAAATTAAAAAAATTTCAACAGTACAACCTAAGTTCAATCTAACCTAACCTAAAACCCCTCAAGCTTCTCGTAACACTCACAACAACCACACAAAAATTTTGTTAAATATTCTAACATGTCAAATTTTAACAGTAAATAATTTTACTTTCCTCGCAGTTCATTTTTACTTAGTAAATTAAATACAGTTATGCAAGAGAAATTGTTAAATCGGTCTGCTTGTGAGAAATCTGGACTTAAAGCATCGCATTAAAAGCTGCATTTGCCGCATCCACCATTTCACTTTCGCGCTCTTTGTCCGCCGTTGATTGGACTGCTCCTCTCATGACGATAGAAAAAGCTATTGCGTTCTGAACTTGCCTCTCTCGAAGTGAATTGGGCCACAGTGCCATTTATTTCGCAGAAACTCGATGAAAAAAGCAACCCCGTAGAACGCTTTGTTCGCACACCCTTTCATACAACGGTTGTGATAATCAATTTTTGTTACGCTCCGCTTGCTGCCAATCCTTACGTTCTTCCAATTTTACGTCGTCGATAATGCAACAGGAAATTTATCTGTGGATCGATTAGCGAGCACCGATTATGCTGTTTTAATTACCGGGTTCATCGACATTTATGGACATCGTTTGCAAATTTTTGGGGACGTGAGAATTTGGGGATGTGAGAATTTGGGGATGTGAGAATTTGGGGATGTAAGAATTTGGGGACGTGAGAATTTGGGAATGTGAGAATTTGGAAATATAAGAATTTGGGGATGTGAGAATTTGGAAATTTAAGAATTTGGGGACGTGGGAATTTGGGGATGTGAAAATTTGGAAATGTAAGAATTTGGGGATGTGAGAATTTGGAAATTTAAGAATTTGGGGACGTGAGAATTTGGAGATGTGAGAATTTGGGGACGTGAGAATTTGGGGATGTGAGAATTTGGGGACGTGAGAATTTGGGGACGTGAAAATTTGGGGATGTGAGAATTTAGGGATGTAAGAATTTGGAAATGTAAGAATTTGGGGACGTGAGAATTTGGGGATGTAAGAATTTGGAAATTTAAGAATTTGGGACGTGAGAATTTGGGGATGTGAAAATTTGGAAATATAAGAATTTATGAACGTGAGAATTTGGAAATTTGAAAATTTGGAGATTGTAGAATTTGGAACTGTAAAAATTTGGGAATTATAGAATTTGTAAACGTGAAAATTCGGAATTGTAAAATTTTCAAATTTGAGAAGTAGAAGATTTAGAAATTTAGAAATATGGAAACCTTAAATCTCCCCTGTACATAAAAATAATCAATATTTCAATTGATATTTCAAAAAGTAAAGGTATTTCCACCACGAAATAACGAGCTACGGTTTCCGAGCTAGAAGGAGAAAAAAGTAAAAAGATTTTAGTGGATATTCCGCCAGGAAATCCACATTTCCAGGTAGTCCATAAAGGATTTTCTTCCCTCAGAACAAAAATAAAAGTCCTTTACGTTGAAATCACGTATCTCAGAAGTACTCTTCGCGAATCAAAAATATTAAATCCCCGTACTTAGCCGTCTATTGTTTCATTTTTAAAACCTCACACGATTTTATAAACAAGCGTAAATCACTATTATCTCTTACTATTATATACAACGATGCTTTTAATAATAAAAAATATATTATATACACAATATTCACTGTATCAATACAGACAGTTTTGACTGAAATTATTTAAAAAACAAGAGCTGTCTTACGAAATAAGATTTATTTCTTATTATTATTCTATAGAAATACTCTTAATAATTCTTACACACAATTATCATTAGTTCTGACTAAAATTATTTAAAAAATAAGAACTGTCTCTTACAAAATAAAGTTTATTTTTACAATTATCGTGTTAGTTTTTACAAAATAAGGTTATGTTCGATCTTGCTCCGTGCATGTTTATACCCCAGCATAATCTACATAGCCATAACCTTTATTTTATGAAATAAAAGTCGTAATTCAGAACACGAGTCACCCAATTTATCGCAGTAAAAATATAGAAAATAAAGCGAAATATTTTGTGGGAGACGAATAAGATTCTTCGTGCAAAGGAACTTGGAACAAAATAAAAGTTCGTTCACGAGCCGGTCTAACTTGCATTAATTTAATTGGCAAGTCTTGAGGTCGACCTCTTTCAAATGGCCGCTTAAATGATTCTACAAGGCATATTGAGATATGTGTTACATGTACACGACTGCACACGTAAACAATTGCGTGCTGGATAACATTGACTGTACCTTCCTTTTTTTCCATTTCTTTCGAGTTTATAATCCGCCATGATGACCTTCGGGAACCAGTTTTCATAAAATAGAAAAGGAATAATTAAAATTTCCCTTTCGTTTATTCCTACTTTATGTTCTATCAGCTGGTGTATACTTTCTGTTAATTACTTTAATATGTTTATTGGTAAATTGGTCGCTGGAGACTCACAGCATGGGTTTAATTGATTTAATTCATTATCGGTGATTACGAAATTAATGTGATAAAATAATTACGTGTACACGTATGAAACAGGTATTATATGCATGCTTTTAGAAATTGCAGTTTTATGTATAAATATTTGAAATTTTGTTGAAACGAGAAAACAAACAAACTCGGAAGTGACTTTCTTCACATGCTCTCGATTAACGGAACATACAGTACACAAGTATTAACATGTACGATAGAATATTTCACTTTGCACCGTCATTTCGCTTTGTCCCAGTTTCCCCTTCCTTTTAAAATAAAATTTATTATATCGAAACAAACCAACCTCAATCGATTCCATTTCTCTTGGATTCAGTTCACATCGGATGTACCGGGTAAAATAATAGACACAGTCCAAAGTAAATAATAAAAGTACTTTCAGAAACCATTTCCTCGACTGCGTTCGATTAATTGATTGGAAATAATAACGGACTTTTATGTCAATTTAAGCTACATTTGGTATTGCAATTTTAATTCATATTTTTATCGTTGAATGTTTGATCAAATAATTTAGCAAAATTTTTATGAAATATATAATAGTACAGTTAATACGTAATCAGTAAATCATCAGTCATTGTATGTATTTTGAGTTCAACAATAAATTATTGCTACAATAAATCACTCCTAACAACAAATTATAATATTTCACATAAAAGTTAGCATGAGAAATGATAATTTATTAAATGTTAAATAAATATTTTTAATACGAACATGTTACTGTAAAGTAGAATAAAATATCAGAAATGAATATTGAAATAATGAAAAATGATATTTTGCTAAAAATATACTTAACAAAAAGGAAATGTTAAATTACGAAATGATCACATAGCAGACATTCCAATTAGCGTTATGTCATCAAGTATAAATGAGACGAGTAATATGAAAGCTTTGAATGCACGTGTGTTCATTGTCTCTGAATGTGTTCTAATTAACTAACACTTTGTTATACTCGATCCTCGTTCCGTATGAATAGAATCGCACACACGTGAACACGACTTACACACATGATTGATCTGGTTTCTTTGCCCTCGCTCGCATTTGTCCTCCCACGTGCGCGATCATAGGTAATTAAGGATTCACATATTTAGTCATATGTCATGAGACGAGAGATCAAAAGACTCTTGAGTTCAAGCACCAAATAAAGATCGTTTTATTATTATATCTGCAGGTATAGTTCTTTTTTATGTATCTTAGAAAGTAAATAACAAATGAAGGAAGTAAGGTTGTTATACTTCGCTTATTTATTAACAAAGTATGTGGAAACTTGTTTTTTAAAAAAGTAGTAATATTTGTTATTACATTAATAACATCAATATTCTTATTTAATGATATTGGCATAGGATGTATAAAATAACGAAAAATTAAATGAAGGAAGATCTATTATTCAAACTAAACATCCTAATTTTCAAATTTGCCGCCAAATGTGAAATAATAAAGGAGCGAAACTAACCTGACATAATACTAGAATTTAGCGTTAAATGTGAAATAATAAATAAGCAAAGATGCATCTTCCAAATGAACTTAACATAACATTCAAAATTACCGGTAAATTCGAAATAATAAATGAGCAAAGATCCATATTTCAAATGAACTTAACCTAATATTAAAAATTGGCGGTAAATTTGAAATAGTAAACGACAAAGTCCATATTACGAAACATATCAAGTTCCACGCTTAACAGCCGTAATATAATATCGTCTCGAATCTAGGATCGAACGTGTTAAAGTGACTCAATCAATTGGCCAATCGCAAGTATCGCTACCATTTTGAGGTTAGCGGAGAAATAAGCTGCAACATTTACGAAATATCTGGTAGGAAAACGAAACACGATCAGAACGACAGGAGAACAATATTAAGCAGTAC
Organism: Megachile lagopoda; assembly: GCA_036983795.1. Taxonomy (NCBI): domain Eukaryota; kingdom Metazoa; phylum Arthropoda; class Insecta; order Hymenoptera; family Megachilidae; genus Megachile; species Megachile lagopoda. The sequence continues at coordinate 5,275,873 of CM072797.1, read as the reverse complement.
CATACGAGACTGAAAGTATCAAACAATTATCGTTGTTGTGAATCATCTTAAACCTTGCGCTTTGACTTCACAATTCACCTTGAATATAAATGAGACAATTAATTTTCATAAAAATTCGTCGCGCCGAATATGGAGCAATAAACATTCTCCAGTTACGTGGCTCGTTAACATAGTAAATAATGTCAAGTAAAGCTCGTTTCGCTGCAAAATTCTCTTCTCGTTAGTCGCTACTCAAGTTTTTACCTTGGAGGATCTAATGTTACAATTTAGAACAATACGAGAATGGAGGAGCGAAGGTGTCTTGTTCGAGGATGACACAACTTTTAAATACCCGACAATTTATATTTCATTTCAGATTTTCTTGTATTCGATTTTTGAAGTTTGAGCTACCCTTTTTTGTTATTTGGGCATTTGCGTACTTTCATGCTTGAGAATTTGGGGATTTGGGGATTTGGGGATTTGTGGATTTGGGAATTTAGGCATTTGGGGATTTAGAAATTTGGGGATTTGGGGATTTCGAGATTTGGGAATTTGGGAGTATGGGAATTTGGGGATTTGGGAAAATGGGAAATTGGGAATTTGGGGATTTAGGAATTTGACAGTTTGGGAATTTGGGAAATTGGGAAATTGGGAAATTGGAAATTTGGAGATTTGAGAAATTGGGAATTTGGGAATTTTGAAACTTGATAATTTAGAAATACATAACTATAACATTATAAACAAACAATATTACTAAAAAAAATAACGACCAGTAAAAATACTTCAGGTTCAAGGTATTAGCGTGTTAATTTCTCACATAGGTGTGATTCACGACTGCTAATGAACAGACGTAGAATACCATGCAATTTAAAGAAGTAACGTAACAACATTTACACGTTACTAAAGAAACGTTCAAATTACCTCAGCACTGAACTCTTACGAAGCTGTGAAACGTACATTCTAATTGTTTAAACAAACAATAACGCACACGAGAATGATTTTTGCAAGGAAGTGTAAATGGAAACGTAATTCTGATTGCAGATTTTGCGAGGAGATCTAACGAACGGTGAGATGACTCGAAGAAGAAGAGCGCCCATCGCGTTAACAGTATGCACAGGTAAGAATACATTATAAAGCTCCATCTATGGCCATCGATTTGCATAATCTCGAAGGTAATAAATGTGTAATGCGCATCCGTGAAATAGCACGAAGGTCGAGGGAACTATCAATTTACATGCAAAGTGGATTTACATAAACAATTTTCTTGCTTTCTTCGAATTTTATGGAGCGAAGTATGGGCATATTGGCAACGTGATGAACTTCGGATTCAATTCTTCAATTCTTCAATTTTTCAATTTTTCAATTTTACAATTCTTCAATTCTTCAATTCTTCAATTTTTCAATTTTTCAATTTTTCGATTTTTCAATTTTTCAATTTTTCAATTTTTCAATTTTTCAATTTTTCAATTTTTCGATTTTTCAATTTTTCGATTTTACAATTTTTCAATTCTTCAATTTCTCAATTTTTCAATTCTTCAATTTTTCAATTTTTCGATTTTACAATTTTTCAATTCTTCAATTTTTCAATTTCTCAATTTCACAATTTCTAAATTTTCAAATTCTGAATTTCACAAATTCCAGAATTTTCAAATCCCTAAATTACCAAATACTCAGACTTAGGAGTCTTCAAACCACCAAATTCTGAATTTCCAAATTTTCCAAGTTCTCAGATTCCCAAAGTTCCAAATTCTCAAATCGTCAAATTTCTCAAGTTCCAAATTTCCGAATTTCTCAAGTTCCTAATTTCCAAATCCCTAAATTCCCCAAATTTAAAATAATCAAATTTCTCAATTTCCAAATATCCAAATTCCCCAATACCAAACCCCCCAATCAAAAAATAATCAAAATCATCAAATGTCGAAGCTCTAGATTTTCAAAATATTAAATTTGCAATTTTCCGCGCATCATGGTTCGAAATGGAAGGTAAGTGGCAGGATGCTGCTCCCTTTATGCCCGTTCTTACCCAAAGGAAAGCCACGTTGCAGCCGAGTGTACGTAGGAGCATTCGAGTGCATCCTGTTGCATCACGAAACGGTGATGCAAAGGTTGCCAAACGAGGCGACCGCTCGAACTGTGCAGCTACGAAATACTGTTAGGATTACCGCACCGTGTCAGACTGCAACTTAACTGTAACACTTGCCTTGACAATATAAATGTACCGTTTCTTCGAACGAATGCTGTGTCGATCGATACTTACTATTCTTCTTCTTCTCTTCCTGCATTTCCACCACGTTCTTACCTTTCATTTCATCGGATATAAAAATGAATGATGCACCACAGAAATGCAATTTCGAGATACAGCTCCAAATTACAATACGAAAATACAATTCAAAAATCAGTTTAAAATATGCAATTTAAAAATACAGTTTTTGCAAATGAAGTTTAAAAATGTATATTAAGAATTCAGTTTGTTAATGTAGTTCAAAAATGCAGCCCAGAAATGCAATTTATCAGTGCACTTTGAAAATGTAGTTCAACACTGTCGTTTAAGAAAATATGTGTTTTGAAAATGCAATTTAATAGTGCAGTATAATAATGCAGTTTAAACAGTGCAGTCTGAAAATATAAATTAAAAGTATAGTTTAAAAAATGCAGTTTAGAATTGCAGTTTAAAAATGTAATTCAAAAATACAGTCTAACAATGCATTTTAACAATTCAGTTTAATCGCTACAGCTGTTTAAAAATCTAATCTCAAAATATGGTTTAACACAAAGTGATTATAGAAACAACTTTTTTAATCAAGGTTATAAAACAAACCAACCTGTTATCATGTTTTGATGATTTCATAGAATTAGAATGTCGATAATTCAGAAGAAAGAAACATAAAATATATTTTACTGCAAATTTCTATTTGTATTTTAATGTCTGACATTTTTATTATAATAAATTTGAATAATAATTCAAGGAAAGAGAAGCTGAAAAATCGGACCGATTCTTCTCGTTCGCTGAATGCCAACAAAACGACGAAGGAAACATTTCTCGGAATGATTCACTCGATTATCGATCATGGCGAAGAATAATGGCACCGAGATCGAAAGTTTCCTTTGTCCGTTTATGGCGAATGCATCGAAATCAAAAGTTTCCTTTAAAGTGGCTTTTTCGATTGAATCCGCATTATTGTCGGATGATCCGTTCCGATCTGATGGCTGCGCGGAGAATGCAAAACGAGAATCGAATCGATTAAGGAGTTAGAAAGCGGAATTCTTTTCTTGATACGGCATAACCGCTACGTTTAATGCTAGCTTTAGAACTGTTTTCGAATTATGCAAATATTTGTTAAATCATGCGGATGAAAGCTGGTGTGCATAGTGTATGGAAATTTGAAAATTAGGGAGGGGGGTTTAGGGATTTGGAAATTTTAGTATTTGGGGATTTAGAGATTTGGAAAGGTCGGAATTTGGGGATATAGAGATTTGGGAAGGTGGGAATTTGGGTGTTTAGAAATTTGGGAATGTGAGAATTTGGGGATTTAGAAATTTGGGAAGGTGGGAATTCGGGGATTTAGAAATTTGAGAATGTGAGAATTTGGGGATTTAGAAATTTGGGAAAGTGAGAATTTGGGGATGTAGAAATTTGGGAAAGTGAGAATTTGGGGATGTAGAGATTTGGGAAAGTGAGAATTTGGGGATGTAGAGATTTGGGAATGTGAGAATTTGGAGATGTAGAGATTTGGGAATGTGAGAATTTAGAAATGTAGAGATTTGGGAAGGAGGGAAATTGGGGGATGTAGATTTTCGGGAATGTGAGAATTCGGGGATGTAGAGATTTGGGAATGTGAGAATTTTGGAATGTAGAGATTCGGGAATGTGAGAATTAGGGGATGTAGAGATTTGAGAATGTGAGAATTTGGGGATGTAAAAATTTGGGAATGTAAGAATTTGAGGATGTAGAGATTTGGAAATTTGAAAAATAAAGAATTTGAAAATTTAGAAACTTGCGAATTTAGTATAATAAAGACAGAGTGACTGAATTTACTTGAACATTGTCTACTTAATCGAATTACCTAATAATAAAATCACTATTAAAATCACCTTCAACTTTTCAAACTCTCAGATCTTGAAATTATCGAAGATAATTTGATAACATTCGCCATTTACATCAATTATTAAACGCCAACACTGTTTAATACATTTCAAAAGATTACTCCTGAAAGATGGATGATCATCTCGATCATACCATGATTGATCGCACCACGATCGATCGCTCTCAGAACACAATTATGCTGGATACACATTGAACGATGATTTCCGCAAATAGTCTCGTTCACTTTTCAACCACTTCTCCGAAGTACGTGTATTTAAAATCAATGAATACTTCTCTCAGAAGACCGCGAATACGTAATTGTACGCGTACACATTTTCACGTAATCTACCCACATACACGGAAATCAGGTGTGCATGTTTAAATCCTGTGTATAATCCCGAGGTCTGTTTAACATTCAGAAGCGCACGTGATCGTAGAGATTGTCGCGTATGCAGTTGGGCACGTTACAACGTAGAACCAACAGAAAACCACAATACATCATAGAGAAACTGGCCGTGTAATTCTCGATTAACCAGTTTTTAGATCCAGTAAAAGCGTCGTCCTTTATCTTCCTCGAAATATTAATGCGATCAATTAAAGGGCTCACTGTAACAATTATTACTCAAATATTACATGCACCCAATAAATTCAAGGTATCAGATTCTTCAAAATATTTGAAACATCAATAAAATCCTGTTACAGATGTTACACTTTTACTGGATCGAGTATTATACAACTTTTGGGCAGCCATTTTAAAACTGTTAGGCTAGATTACCTAACACGTAATATTAAATGAGGTCGTTTATGTAAGAAAGTATCTGAAAAATCTTTCATTATATTCTTAAACCTACAAGGTATTAAAAATGGTTAGAAAGAAGAAACATAAGACAATTATGATAGATAATGTCAGGTTACCTCACATTTTTAACAAGACTCGCTTACTTAATAATAAAAAAAGAATTTTCATCTCGATACATCTCGAATCTCATACTTTTAAGAACACCCTAAAACTATCCATCATGTATTTCAAAAAACGTATTTATCTATGCCGATTGCAATGCTTATACGTGATTTTTTAAAATAATTTCATCGATCATACCAGTTCCAATAAAACGTTCACATACATCAATAAACCAATTCACATAATTCTTCAAGATTTCAATTTCCTCAAGAATCTTCTTCTTCGACAAATTTCTTCAAAAGTGCATCTTCAACATCCACTTAATCACCATAGAAATAATTTTGCACTAACCACTGTATTGCAGGTGTGTTCCTGCTACTCTTCAGCGTCGTAGTCGCAGACACGACGAAAGGTCCTCCGAGTTCGGACAAGCCCTTCACGCTCGACGAGTCGAAGGCGTCCGAAAAGAACGCGACGATTCCGACAGACTTCGAACGCAAAAACGAAAGCATAGAACCGACTAGGAAGAATTTCGAAACGGTAGACGAGAACGTTGCTAAAGATGCCAAAGCAGAGGACAAGGAGAAAGTGGCGATGCCGATCGGCGAAGAGTCCGTGGTGCAGGAAATCAGGTCGCCCGATGAACTGGACAGGTTATCGACCGCGGATTCGACTAACGGAGGATCGAAATTGGAGGAGATCCTCTACGGGACTTTAGGAAAGAGTTCGAGTACGAAAACGGTCTCGGAGGATTCTTACAGGCTGTCCAGAACGAACGGTTTGACCACCGTGACCACGAAACCTTTGGCGGAGGAATTAAAGCTGGACGAAAAGAAGAATAAAACGATTTCCGGTCAGAGATCGGAGGACGCCAAACAGTCGAACAAAACGTCTCTCGCGGAGGATTCGAAGGAACAGGATTCGGGTGTGGAAACGAAAAAATCTGCTCTAAATTTGGAAATACTTAACGACAGAGATGAATCGAGCACGCAGACGACTCGTCTGGAGCAGTTTCAGGAGAGGAGAAAAAAGGCTGAGCATCTGAGTTCAACGAAGAACTCCGAGGTCCCAGATCTGAAAGAAGCTGACGTGAATGGAGGGCACGACGGATCTATCTCGTTAATCAACGACACGTACGTTAACTATAGCCCTTATTACAAAACCTCGACGGAGAAGAACGTCGATGGCTCGGAAAATCAGTCAAGGGCCACCGGCAACGCCACGAATTCCGTCTCCGATGTGACTCACAAATCGCAGGATCCCAAAGGAGAGGTGGAGGTCGTCGGTAGCGTGACTCACCCGGTGATACAAAGAATCGTGGAATCCCAAAATTCGACGCTGAAGGACGTCAGCCTCGAGAACGAGTTGAATCAGAGATCCAATCAGGACTCGGCCCATAATTCGACCAAGGCTACCAGCCACGTGGAGCATCAGGAACGGATCGGCGAGAATCAGCAGAAATTGATACAAATTACTACCGAAAGAACGAGTCGCGAAGAGACTACACTTCAGACGTCCTCCAGCCCTGTCCCTAGGGGCAGAACCATCGCTTTCTCGGGCGTGAACGAATTTCCCAGCCTGGAAACGAAACCTACGACAGCGACCAAATTGGACGGAGTCTACTCGACGAAAAATAGCACGGCTGCACAGAAACCTTACCCCTACGCGAAATCGCCGGGCAGCGAGCAGTTACACAACTCCAGCAATCAGTTGGACTCCACGACGGAGGAGGTCTCCGCTCTGGAAAACACGATCGGCAAAGGTGGATCGGACGAGAAGTTCATCGTCACGGAGGCTTCGGACGTTTTGGAGAACAGCATTCAACAGTTCAAACCGACGTACTACGAGAAACCCGGCAACGAGTCGATTGCTTCCAGCACGGAAGCCCGATCGTCCGCGCCGGTAACGACTCCAGCGTCCACTCTGAAGCTGGAGGAAGCCAAACCGACGAACGAGAGCGTTCTCGACAAATCGAACGACCTGAAGGGGATCGCGAAGTCCGAGGAAAAAGCGAACAACGGAAATGACGTTCCTCGGTGGAGCGAGGCTCGCGAAGCGATTACTGGGAAGGACTTTGACGTGACCGGGAACCGAATAACGGAAGTCAGCCAGAAACCGGAAAACGTCGATAAGCGGACTTACGATGTTCCTTCGGAGACCGGTCGAACAACGACGTCCACACCGGAGCAAACGGAGGACGGGATACTTTCCAACGCCGACGTGCAGACGAACGCTGAGGGGTCTCTGCTGATCCGCTCGAGCCTCAACGCCACGGAACTTTCTACCGAGTACCCGTTGATCAAAGGGAATTTTTCGGACGTGACCACACTGGACACTACCACGGTGAAGGTGACCGAGAGTCCGACCACCGTACCGGAAACGATAACAAACATCACGCAGCTTCCTAGCTTTCCCGACGCGAACGGAACGAATGAAATCCCTTCCGGTGCGAGTGGCACTTCCAGTCCGGATGAAACTTTCGTGCCCACTACGACCAGCATCGAGTACGAGTTTGTTGGCCTCTCGGAGTCCACCACTTTTCTCAGTAGGAACGTAACGGAGGGTGTTTCTACGGACCTGCCGACGGATCACGATTCGTTCACGAGGAGTCCTTCAAACGAGACTTCCACGGTGGCCGGAGAAACTACTACGGATAATCCCTCTTCCACCGAGGAGTCTGAAGGGACCAGTACGGAGGACAGGTCCTCGAGTGTCTCGGTAACTGACCAGACTGTTACGGTGCCAAGTCTGACGACGCAGGTTGAAGATTTTACGACCGTCTCGGGTGTCGTCGAAGGAGAGACCGATCAGACGTCCACCAGAGAGGAGGATCAGAGGATTAGCGTGACGGAGTCTTGGTCCACGAGCGATAAGGACATCACCGAGACGGTTAAAGTGGAACAGACAACCTTGCCAAGTGCCAAAGATATTCATACGGTGTTGAATGTTAGCGAGACTACCGTGGAATTCACGACGTCGGATATTAGCACGACAGATGCCATTCGAGAGGCTACTTCCAGCCCCTTTGTCCCCAGTCTACGGCCAAGGATCCCGGTTTCGAGTACCACCAACCCTCCAGCTGTTTCCGACATAACGATTAGGGTGACAGACGAGACGAAGGTGTCGCCCACTCAGGGAGAGGTTACGCCGTTGGTTCGCATTGTCATGGAGGGCAGCTTACACGACGTGTGTCTGAAGAAGAATGAATTGAGGTCGGCACTGGCAGAGATTCTGAAATCTGGTGTCAACAAGTAAGTTGCTATTTGTCAACGTTAATTTTTTGTTTATTGCTTATTTGGATTTAAGACAGTTCAACCATCGATATCAGACTTTAATGGAGTTTTATATGTCAGTGTTCTTATGGACCAGTCGTATTAGAACTAGAGTAAAACATCTGGTAGAATTACATTGATAGTATAGCGAATGAGTTTAAGATGCAGATGTGAGTTCGTGTTCTTTATTACAGAACGATTTCTGACGAGCAAATTATCTTTCATCAAGATCCCTGCCAGGAATCTGCGACTTCGTCTCCAACATCCGACATGTCGTCGATACTCGTTTACGTCGTTGACGAAAATGGAAATGTGGACAACGCCATGACCACCATTTTGCCAGAATTGTATAAAAATTCGCACGTGATATTCCCTGTCAAAGTAAGTCAGATACCGTAATTTTTACAAAATTTCAACGGTTTTCGTCGTCTACTGCAATTTGTATCTGTAGCATTTTTACGTATTTATTCAAGGAGGTTAACCTCTTCACTGTAGCCAATCACAGCCGAGCGCCATCTTCTCAGCTCCCAATAATACAAATTCCGACTGTTACCTCTAAACTTGATAGACTTAATTTTATCATCTAAAATAATTCTGCAATTAAAATTTTATCAAAGTGATTTCCACAAATGTTCTTTAGTTTCCGAAATATGAAACTTTGCTTCAACTGTTTTGAACATCGATAATTGTGAATGGTATTTACAAGAAATTTGTCCCTTATTGAATAACAAGATTAGATAAATGATATATGTAATATACATAAATATAGTTAACGTATTCCGCCGACTGACCCACTCTTTTCAGATACACAGCTTTGTTGTGGTACAGGAACCAATTCCGGACTCCGGAAACGCGATAGCGGTCGTCGTGGTCTCCTCGATTGCCTTCATTTGTCTGGTTCTTCTGGCTGGTCTTCTGGTAAGAGTTCTTGTTACTTTATCTCCTCTGCTTTATCTATACCATCTCGAATAAGCAATTCAATGACTATACACCATGAACCGATTCAGTGATTATACGATACAAATTCATTTCGTTTAATTGGTTAACATTAATATCCGACATTAAATTATTTTTTCAATTATCTGCTCTGACGTTGCGTGTTAACTTTCGTCGGGTAGTCAAACGCTTTTATTGATGAAATATTTTTATATTGTAAATTTCATAAGTTCGGTTATAAAAATATTATAAAAATTTACATCATTTTTCTATTCCATGAATGATTTCAAAAATTTTGTACGCAAAAATTCATACTTTTATTTCCTTGTACTACTGTACATTTACATTTATCAATTATTCACGTTGTATAATACCGCTTCTTTCATTTTGCTTGTTTTTCATTAAATCACCAATCGTTGATTTTGAGAGAATGAATGCACGCTTATCAGAAATTACAGAATTTTTCCTTCGAGACAATTTCAATCGTTTCATCATTACACAAGGTGTTTAAAAAATATTGTATCAAACCTTAAGGTTTTATTTGTTTCTGAACACTAATGCTTTATAATTTGATACAACTTCTGCGAGGAATTACCAAAGTACAAAATATATTATTATTCGTTGCACGCTAATCGGCCAAGCACTTTTAATGCGAAACAAAATTGTCCAAAGGAGAAACTAATAAATTAAGATTCAGTTACGCAGGTCCGCAAAAATCTATGCTCTCTGAAAGGCCTCGTCGTGCTTGCATTAAGCTCATTTCGCATGATGTTACGTATTCATCCGTCCACACTTGTGATTTACTCCCAGTGTACGTAACAATCAATGATAAATTGTTGTGGGTGTGTGTATGTTTGTGTTGTCTCGCTTTTATCCACGAAAACATACGTCCAATTAAATGTGCTGAACCACATGCTCATCCTCGAACCACATACTTCTTCCTCAGTTTCTAACAATGTACAAACATTCGTAATCATAACCTAAATATCACTAAAATGGTGACATTATATGTGGGCTATAGTTTCATAATTTATCATAATAAACCACCATTATGATCATAACCTAACACATGCAGATACATATCATATAGAATCGTTAACATTGTTTTACAAAAGAATAGCAGTGAACGAAGCATCCTTCACAAACGCAGAAAGCTGGCGAAGCAACAATTTAAATATCTATAACCACAAAATAAGTTACAAAAATAGTAAAAATCAACACGTGTCACATTAAAGCTAAAAAATGTCTTCTTTTATGAAGAGTAGTGCAAGTGACCGTTCACTCTCTCCTAATCAACAAGATGTCCGCTACTCCATTACGTAAAGAAAAGAGTTTTCCGCCGTAGCAGATCGTACGAGAAGTTCCGCGATCGTTTGCAGTTTCTCGATGCACTTTGATGCAAAAGTTGTAACGTTAGTCCTTGAATCGGCGATTAGATCGAACAAACCATCACCGCTTCATCGGTTTTTGCTTCGCGTATTCAATGCACGTGAGCCTGGATGTTGAAACCGCTGGTTCGAGAACGTGTTTCGACAGAAGAAACACAACTCGTTACACGATGTCCGGTGTTTCGATATTGTTCGACGCGGGGACAAACAGCACGAATTAACGGCGAGCATTAAGTAGTTGTTTACTTCGATGATGTTGCAATTGCGAGATAATAAATCGCCTTTGCAACTATACCGCGGACATTCATTTACCCCTAAAATGAATGCTGCAGATGGGGGGTCATTTGATATCGCCTTGCTAATTTCGTTGCGTCAATTTGCAAAATTGCTGGAAACGTTCGTGCACGTGTGTATGATTGTTTCGGTGAATGATAAATATGCACCGGGAAGCTTTGTTTTATGTACGTGTTATAGGAAGTTTTATTTGAGTTGGAATGTTTTTTAGAATTTCAGTAATTTGGGATTTTCTGGTGTTTGAGTTTTTTAATATTGTAGGTATGAGGGATGATGTGGGAGCTTCTGGGGTTTACAGTTTAGGGATTTTCTAATTTTGGGACTTTCACGATGGGGTTTGAGAATTGGTCTTCAGGATCTTTTGATAATCAGAGTTTGGAATTTTAGACGATTGGAACTTTACGATCTTGGTATTTTGAGACTTGTACTTAAAAAAATCAGAATTTTGAAATCCTAGAATTTTGATACTCAAGTTGCGAAACTTCAGCACTTCCGAATAGTCTAGTTCCAGCGGATCTCAAAATGGAGGCCTACATTGCACCCGAGTGTACTTCGTAGTTAGACATAGTTTGCATAATAGATTCGTAGAATGGCGCAGATTAGTTCTCTGTTAGTTCCGAGATGGAAATGCGGTAATTGTTGATGAAATTATTTGCAGTTTATAATGAGGAAGAGGCAAACGAGGTTCAACTACGGCGAACGATGTCGTCCAGTGTCCTTGGATGCTTACAGCCTTGACAGTGTTTCTGCATACAACAGTGTTAGGCGAAAAGGTGTGGCTCGGTCGTCGAAAAGAAGTTATGGGAATCCGACTTTCGAAGATTCGGTAAGTTATTTTATTTCTTTTCCCAATTTCATGCGTGTATGTAGAGAATATCTACGGGTTTTGTATTTTTAATAGAGAGTCTTTTACCTTCTTTTAAATTATTTTTATCAAGTTATTCAGAAATTACAGTTATTTGATCTTACGGTTTCAAAGCAAGAATTAATGGTAGATTTATTGTTTGTAATATTGTTCCTGAAAATCTATCGATACATATATCGAGCTATTTTTCTGTTTATAGCATACATATAACACGTACTTGTAAATATAAATTAATTCTTCAGGTAAATTGTTTAAATTTGTATATCAATATGTATACAAAATTGTAGTGTATACGATAGAGGTATTTTGTATGTAGCAATTTTATTTATAATATTATTCCAGTATTATCGTTTATTCTATCTTTTTGATAAGAGTATTTTAGTTTCGTAGAAGTAGTTTAAATTACCTTAAATTTAATCTCAAATTTAAAATTACAAGAAGCAGTATACACATATACATAAAATTATAACATTATTCTTAAATGCACATTGAAGACAATTACAATAATCAAAAATAACAGTAAATCTATAATAGCATAAAAACTATAATCGCTGCATTGTTTATAACATTGCTGTTTGTTGTACCATAAATGTCCAATAAAAATGAACTAAAAATACTATCGAGTAAATGAACATGCAATTCAAAATATCCGTATACTTAAAAAAAGGAGCCCAAGAGTCTCAAATTTTTCGTCAATAATTTCCTTTGGTGTACAAGTAGAGTATTCGAAATTACCCTCCAGCAACTTCATCTACATTTCAAGTTGGCAATTTATGATGGTTTAAACTCGTCTTTAAAGCAGTATAGCTAACTCATTGAAGCGGCAACTTTGAACGAGCTATAGGCAGGAAGTAGTACGAAAGTTCGCATTAAGTTCGTTAAACGTTGCGCAAAAAGTTTGGAAAGCAAGTTTCCATGAAAGATGTGTCTTCGTTGCAGAGCGCGATACCGTCCCATCCCTTGAATTTTGCCGGGCTTTCATCTTTCTGTAACGACGTTAATGCAATCAACGAAGAATTCGCCGGTATTCCGCAAGTTTCGGCGAAGATCGACGAGATGCCGAACGGGGCGGAAGTGAAGAACCGATACGCGAACGTGATACCGCTTCCGGAGACCAGGGTACCGTTGCAAAAAATTAACAACGATCCTCTTACGGAGTACATCAACGCCAGTTACGTTAGGGTAAGTCTTAAAAGTGCACGTTTGAGCGTTAACCGTCTGTACTGATGCCAACCCACGAGTTGGCGCGTGATCCAAAGTAAAAGAAGCTCTCCGTGAACACTTCCAGTTACAGGCAATTAAGAATAATAATGACAACTGCTTTCGCGCAAGTATCTCACTTGAGAGACGTTTACCGTCGTTTTTCGCCTAATTGTGCGACCGCGAGAGCCAATATACCGCCGAAAATACGTGTGAGGCCATTTTTCTGTTCTGACCAATTGTGCCGTACTTGGGGATGTACCGATTTGGAGATGTAGGAATTTGGGAATATAGCGATTTGGGGTTGTGGTGATTTGGGTATGTGAGAATTTCGGAATATAGGAATTTGGGGATGGAGGGATTTGGGGACATAGGGGTTTGGGAATGTAGAGATTTGGGGGTGTAGGAGATTTGGGGATGTAGAAATTTGGAGATGTAGGAATTTTGGGGAGGTAGAGATTTGGGCACATAGGAGTTTGGGAAGGTAGGAATTTGGGGACGTAGGGATGTGGGGATGTAGGAATTTGGGGACATAGGGGTTTGGGAGGGTAGGAATTTGGAGATGTAGCGATTTGGGGGTGTAGGAGATTTGGGGATGTAGGAATTTGGGAAGGTAGGAATTTGGGCACATAGGAGTTTGGGAAGGTAGGAATTTGAGGACGTAGGGATTTGGGGATGTAGGGATTTGGGGACATAGGGGTTTGGGAGGGTAGGAATTTGGGGATGTAGCGATTTGGGGGTGTAGGAATTTGGGAAGGTAGGGATTTGGGCACATAGGAGTTTGGGAAGGTAGGAATTTGAGGACGTAGGGATTTGGGGACATAGGGGTTTGGGAGGGTAGGAATTTGAGGATGTAGCGATTTGGGGGTGTAGGAGATTTGGGGATGTAGAGATTTGGAAATGTAGGAATTCGGAAATATATAACATTTCATACATATAACACGTGTATATATATACATTTTGTCCCATATTCTCATTGTACTGAAAAAATTCAGTGAATGGAATAGTTTCACGTATCTGAAGCAATCTAATCACACGCGAGCAAGAATTAACACAGCGTTTTGTCTGCGTGAGAAAAGGATATTGCATAATGCATTACAAAGAATACGAGTGGTTTGTTGCATAAGACCACATGGTAATACGCGGAAGCAAGACGTACGTTAACACCTGCTTGCATCGAGTCATTAAAAAATTTTAATGACGCTTATCAATTGCGAATTCACGATTAATCGTCGTACCAAGTATTATGGCAACTCATTCCCATGTCTCTCTTATTGTAATACGATGCTCTAAGGATCGTATTAATCGTAATAACACGGTACCGAAACTGTAACGGGCAATTACTTGTCTGGTGTAGCCAATAAATTAACTATTATTTTAATAATGTTCAATAGTATTTAATATAGTTATTCGATAACTTACAAATGCAAATTTCTATGAAACTATGAAATAGCTGACCATAAAAAATGACATATTCCACAATTTTTCTTAAAAATATTGCATATCTACTACAAATAATAATCAACCACCTTATATGATAATTATTATGCAATATATAATAAAATATCAATCCTTATTATAAGTCTTCTCGAGGGACGATATTAATATGGAATACATTTGAGAATTCATCAATGGAGTTGCAATTAATTAACGTAATAATGTGAAATTAATTTGAAAGCAGGCATTGCATATTCGAAGGAGAGTCGATTTCAATCGAAATCAGCTAAGGAGGGCAGTAATTGTATTATGGTCGCAGAGCAATATCGATCGATATTATTGATTAACAAGCAACAGTCGCTGCTAATTGGAAGTAGGAGGATGTTAGCCTCGCTGCATTCGGTGTACATTATGCATATGTATAAGCGTACGAGCTGCATTGCAACTGCATCGAGTTAAAACAGTATTAACGCAACAAATTTTCATGTCCACTGATTTTAATGTCCATGGAGCTCTGTCTGATATCTGCAATTATCAAATGTATTCAACTTATTCACCGTACGTTAATGTATAAATGTATTTTGAATGAACTTAAAATGTAATTGTAATTTGGTCAGATGTAATCGATGCGATGCAGATATTTATAATACACGTGCATATTAATAGTAGAATACTGTATAATTCTGTGATTTATATAATTCTATGATTCGGTCAATAGTTCCTAGCTGAAACGAATACGGCTCTTAGAGTACCTGCTTCCGTAACTGACACTATCGATTGAAACGCAAATTGAAATAGTATATTATTTGAAGGATTCAGTCAAATAACAACGAAGCAAACAAAACAGATAATCTTAAGTACAATAATAGAAGTTTATTAGAAAAATTATTGTAAAATATCCTTGACAATCAAGTTATAGAAGAAAGTTTTAGAATAATGCAGTACAGAGTGTGCTCAGACAATAGGTATTAAGAATGTAAAGAGGGAATTTATTGGTAAAATAGTTGATGTGGCCTCTCAGTCACCGTTCGAATTGCATTAAATTAAGTGACGAATGAGAGTCACCTCTCGAGTGCAAAGGGTTAAACTTCAACAATGGCTTCCTATTTCAGGGACCAAAGAATGCCATGAGGTATTACATCGCCTGTCAAGCACCAATGGACTCAACCGTCACTGACTTCTGGAGAATGATCTGGGAACAACAGTGCAAAGTCATCATCATGTTAACCGATCTCGTTGAAAACGGGGTTGAAAAGTGTACCGAGTATATACCACCCTCGGAAATAACCGATTGCCACCGGTTGTACGGTGACTACCAAGTTACTCTGAAAAAGAGGGAAACCAAAGAAAAATATGCTATTTCCACGCTTCATTTAAAAGTAAGAGAATTGTAGAGACATTTTATTAAGTATTCAAATTTGCAACCTTCAATATTTTTCAGATCTCAAATTTTGGTATTCTTCATTTTCAAAATTTTCGTCATCAAATTTCCAAGTGTCTATACATATATTATCCCTGAATTTGTTTAACTTCTCAGGCTTGCAAATTTCCCAAATCTCCCAATTCTCACATTCCCAAATTTTCACGTCACCAAATTCTTAAATTTCCAAATTCTCACATCCCTAAATTCTCACGTCCCCAAACTCTCACATCCCCAAATTCTGAAATTTCCAAATTCTCACGTCCCCAAATTCTCACGTCCCCAAATTCTCAAATTTCCAAATCCTCACGTCCCCAAATTCTCACATCCCCAAATTCTCAAATTCCCAAATTCTCACGTCCCCATTTCTCACGTCCCCAAATTCTCACATCCCCAAATTCTCAAATTTCCAAATCCTCACGTCCCCAAATTCTCACATCCCCAAATTCTCAAATTTCCAAATCCTCACGTCCCCAAATTCTCACATCCCCAAATTCTCAAATTTCCAAATCCTCACGTCCCCAAATTCTCACATCCCCAAATTCTCAAATTCCCAAATTCTCACGTCCCCATTTCTCACGTCCCCAAATTCTCACATCCCCAAATTCTCAAATTTCCAAATCCTCACGTCCCCAAATTCTCACATCCCCAAATTCTCAAATTTCCAAATCCTCACGTCCCTAAATTCTCACATCCCCAAATTCTCAAATTCCCAAATTCTCACGTCCCCATTTCTCACGTCCCCAAATTCTCACACCCCCAAATTCTGAAATTTCCAAATTCTCACATCCCCAAATTCTCACGTCCCCAAGTTCCCAAAGTTTCATCCACGTAGTATTAAGGTAGATATCTTTCGGAGATATCACAAAATGACAATAATTTTCTGTTCGTAGAATTTGGAGAACAACACGTTCCGAGAAGTGTACCACATTTGGTATTTGTGGCCTGTAAACGGGGCACAATCAGACGGAGCAGGTTTAATAGCCGTGCTCCTGGAAGCGAGGGCACTCCAAAGGGGTGGCCCTGGACCCATTGTAGTCCACTGTAGTCCCGGCACTGGACGCACGGGAACGTTAATAGCTCTTGACCTAGGAATTAGACAATATGAGATTACGAGGACTGTGGACGTGCCAAGGGTCGTTTACACTATCAGACGGGACCGTGCTGGAGCTGTCCAGACGAAAGAACAATACGCTTTTGTTTACAAGGTGCGCAATTTACCAATAAACACCTTATTGGTAACTTACTGGAAAATTGGTTATTTCATTGACGAATTAATCTTTTCCGTTGACAAACTAAGTTTGTTGTCATCTTACTTTATCTTGAATTTGTAACACGTAGTGGCTGTATAGATTATTTTACATAATAAATATAGAACACTTAAAAGATTTGTTCATCTTTCAGGCATTGCATTTGTACGCGACCAAACTTGCCGGCGGTATATTAGAATCGACATGAACGACTGCAGGTTGAGAAGAAAATCAGAGTCTAAACAGAGAACTACTGTATCCATGAACGATATACCAGCGAAGATGGGGAAACGCGAGATTACATGAGATACGAAACGCTAGCAATTGGATAAAGAAATAATCTGCGAAGAAATGTTGACATGTGATACGTGGACCATAGGGACGATCGAATTTCGCTTTGAACATTTGTCAATCGATGTCTGAAGATTTTGCGAGGGAAACGCGAGACAGAGTTACCGTCTGTTTTTCATTTTGTCATTCTCAGTATTTATTCTTGGTGTTGTAATAAGTTTGTGTAATCTCTTCAAATTTCCTGTTTGGAACTTGCATTTTTAAACGTACTGTTGAAAAATTTTGAATGTGTTCTACTTAACCTGCAACTGGTATGGTAGCCATTTTGTTTTACTGTTTCAGAGCAAGCAGAATGCTTCGTTTATTACCAATCAGATAGTTCTGTGAACAAAAAGATATATGATTGAAAAATTCTATACAATTAAAAAATAGTTTTCAATCATGATAATAAGTCAAACTTATTTTATTTAAGAATCAGTTACATGTTTAGAAACAATATGTCTTAGAGTCTAATAAACCTCATCCAGTTACAGGTTAAAAAACTAATAAACCACCTATGTTTAAAATTCATAAAATGAATATGACAAATTCTAAACTGTACTTCATATTATACAAAATTATTCTAAATTCAGTTCATAAAAAATTCAGGTTCCTTCTGTTTTACTAAAATATAGTCAAGTTCAAAGCTTGGAAACTGTTACCAACTTTTCCAACAAAGTGAAATTGAGGATTTACATAAAGCTAATTAAACACTGCGAAGAAATGATTTCGACCAACAGAAAATCGAAAGATTTAGATGATACAAAGTTAGATAAATACGTTTCGTTGAAAACGGCAAAGATCGAGAGACAGAAATTAATTTGTGATATCCGGACCATCCGTCGACGATATTCAATTTCGTATTTCTTAGGCGTATTCGATTTCGTAAAAGTCTTTTTACGGTAGATTTCGTCTCCTTTGTCCATATTATAATATACATATAATATACATTGTGTATACACATATATTTATAAACGATAAGGTAACTAAGGATAGTTAAATATTTAATGTTGATATCGTGCGTTCGTAGCTGATAGAATTAATATTCCTGAAAGGCTGTCGTGGAAGAATTTCTTGAAAAAAATAATGGAGACATTGTACGATCAAACGAAATGCTTCGACGTTAAAGCATAATCTTTGCCCGAGAATTATACATATATTTTTTATCGTTTAATGTTGTAAAAAGAAGTACATATACGTGCGTGTATTAATTATTTAGCGTTACAGTCGTTTTATTAGCAATGTTACGTTCGTGAGGATCCAAAGAGATTGCAGGATCGATATCCTTTTCTTCTTCTTTCTCTCTTCTTTACCGAACGACCTATAGGTATTATTGTTATTATTGTTATTGTTGTTGTTGTCATTGTACAGATGTTTTCATTCGTAGCAGGTCGCTCTCTATAATTGTACATAGGAAGTTTGGAAACACGATTTATTGTATCGATTACGTTGTATTTAATACGTTAGAGCACTTCTTTCGCAAACTCTGTGTGAGAATATTCTCGAATTTTTGTGGAAAATGCGCTCCACGATATGCCACCATTTTCTTAAGACTGCGAGCACAGATTGTTTTGTCAATTTTGCAGGATTTCACTCTGCTTCTGTGAACCGTATTTTTCTGAAAAGATTGTCTTTTTTCAAAGTTACTGATTGAAAGTTTGAGATCATTGAGGTGGTTAGAACTGCGGTCACCAGAGTGCGTTGCATGGACGTGCAAATGGACGCTTATGGGCACTGGAACCTTTCAATTTGAAAATTTTCGAATTTCTAAGTTTATAAATTTCCAAATTTCCAAGTTTCCAAATTTCTGAATTTTCGAATTTCCAAATATAGAATTTCGAAAATCTGAAAGTTGGAACGTTTGGAAACTTCAAATTATGTAAATTTACAAATATGGAAACAATTTCATCAATTTCTCAGTAAATTTAAACATTGAAAGTTTGCTATCTCTAAATTTTTAAACTACCAAGTCTCAAAAAGTAGTTGATCTCAAATTATTGATCAGTTGTGCAATCTATCTTTCTTTTAGTGAAACTAAGAAAATCGTGTCCTTTAATTTTCTGTAAATGTTTCTTGTATGACTGTCAAAGTTGTCCTAAGTTATATTCTAATTATTAGCAATTACAAAAATAAAATATGAATGAATAATACTGATGTTCTTAAAAAATGTCAGTACTGGTTTTCGATAAAATTGTTGCTCATGTTACCACTCAAGAAAAATAATTATTATAAGGAATAATTATAAATAAGAAATTAATGTCGTGCAGCAAACAAAAAATAATGTCGAACAAATCAAAAGGAATACTAGATAAAAATGTAATAATTGAATGGTCACCATATGTTCATAATTTATTTACATCATTCTTTATCTTTCTATTATAAATAAGAAGCAGCACTCTGTAAATTATAGTCAAGTTTAAAAATGTTTTCAAAATAATACATTATTTAGAGAAATTACTTTTACATCGTTGAATGAAATAATTAATTTGGTAAATTTTGTAAAAAGATATTTTACACGTTCTTTTATAAAAATATTGAATATAACAGTTCTATCAGAATTTCAAGTATACTTGCATGTTTTCCAAACGAAACTTTTATAAAATTCTTCTATTTCAAAATTGAGGTTATCAGTTATTTTTATAATTTTTAAACCATGTCTTTTATGACTGCAAGTCAATACAATTATTTTTTCACAGATGAAAAATACAAAAATGGATTTGTTAAATAATTTTACAGAACAATTATGTTATCCATCTATTCAAAATCGATACTCCAACGAAAGAAATTTAAAAAAAGAAATCATGGAACACAGGGTTAATTTAATAATTACAAAATCACTAAATAGTAGTATACTTTAAAACAATCGTAGTCGTACAATTGACAAAAATATACTAACTAACATTATACTGCATTTTCCAACAATTTTATCAATCAGATATTTGTAAAAATTCAATGACTTCGAATATAGTAAAATTTAGAAACGTACGATGATAGCTCACGTTCAAATAAACGTGTTCGAACATAAAATTTGACTATTCGATTCTATAATACAATTTACACAAGTGTTCATGTAACTGCAACGTCGCTAGGCAATAGTTTAGAATTAAGGAAGTAGTGAAATCAGTTAACCGAATATTAAATAGAATTTAATTCGGTAAATAGAGTTCAACTGCACGGATAAAAAATATGCAGAGATGTTCAAAATATTGTACTGAAAACTAAATTAAACTACTAAGACTAAATAACAACTTAAATCTTTGCGTGTAAATGTTTTTATACTTTAGTAATATTTTTAACATACTCTTAATAGAAGTATTGTGATATTTCAAAAATAATATTATATAAAATATACTTCATTTATATAAATTTATAAATTTTCTGATAAAAGACCAGATCAAAGTTTGAATATTTAAATTATCAACACATTATTTGTAAAATGTAAAGTCTTGTTCTTAGTCTAATAATTTGAGCATCTCTGTAACATCTATCGCAGAAATAAATGACAATGACAATTTACACACGTTGGTACACGGAATTTCTCTTGTCAATGTATACCGTTCCGTATATCAGTCTAAATATTTGCCATAGGATAAACGATTCAAGTATTTTAACCTTTTCGCTGTGTACGCCGTCAAGACCACAGAGTAGAGATTCTTAAAAATCTCAGAGTAATACTAAAAAATTGCAATTATTATACAATAAACGTTACAGCGGAAGGGTTAACAAATGTAGATGTTAAAATTCATCTTTAACGAAGAAGAAATAGAAGTGTATAAGCGTAATGATCTCATTTATCATCCATTAAGGGTCTTTCAAAATTAACGAATGATTAAGTTCACGAAGAAAATTGTATAATTAGTATGGATATAATCAACGTCGAAAATATGCGCTGTTAAATAAACTAGTGTAATGGAAGAAAATGTCTTATAATCGATATTAGTATCTTCGTCCTATTTATCGTTATAATCGCTAATCAATATCGTGATCGTATAATTGATGTGCGATGTCATTTTAATTACTGAATGTGAAAACTTAGAATTATTCGAATCAGTGTTAACGCGCCAAATAATATTATTTAATTGTATTAATTACTGAACAAATTTCGTAGCATTTTATAAAATTGTTCTCTCAGAAACATTCCCTGTATCTGTCGACCCAATATTATATTTGAAGAACATTTATAGTTATGAAATTCAAAAACTTGTGTAAGTATTTGCTTTTATTCCTTACTTGGTTTTATCATACTAGTTTCAAAGATGTTAATATCTTTTTGCTATTCAATTTTAATTATTTATTTAAAATTCACAAAAAATTGTTATTAAGGTTTTGCTCCATTTTATATATTTTTTTCAGAAAGGTGAAAACATTAAGGTAGGTACTTTCTCCACGTATTTTAATTTTAAAATACTTTCAACTTGAAATACTTCTTAGATCAAATAACTACTATAACAAATGGTACTAAATATTTTATTCCGAAAATAACAAGTTATAATATATTTTTCTAAATGTTGAAGTGTTCTGAACTATAATTTTGATCGTTTAGTTGATCATTAGAAGCACACGTGTGCTAGTTTATTTGAACACATTATGATTATTTCACGTGTTAAAAGAAGTAACTCTTAATAACTTATGTCCACACAGTATCAACTGTATTAACAGTCTTCCACGTGGTATCTGAAGTTCCGGTTTCATAGTCGAAGGAAAAGCAGCGTCACGAAAGTGTCGGTATAAAACATTTGCCGTTGGGCAAGTTTTTCTTGTATCAGCCCTTGCTCATTTTGCCATATATGACCTTCAGATTTATTACGTGGAACTAATAACTTCTAAGGGACCTGTACGGAGCTGTAAGGGAGCTTCCACCGTAGATTTACGACGCATCAATCGAGGGTGAATTTGATGGCAGACGTAGTCAGCACAAACGTGAACATTTCTGAACAATTGCTTTCTTACTATTTTATAGTCACAAAATTATATTCCTTACAAGAGTTAATATATTTTCATTTAATTTTCACTCTTGCAACAGTAATTATTAAGTAGCATTCTTCTTTTAGGAGAAATTATGAAATACGAGGTGTATTAAAAGTAGAGATGTGCTAATAGTGAGGATGTATTAATAGTGGAGATGTATTCATAATATTTTACAGCAAATTACGACTCAATTGAAAAGATATACTTTATATGAAACGTAAAATTAACACGAAAAGATAAAAGAATTGTTATTAACTAAATCATTACAGATTTATCTGATTGAGAGGATACAGTATTGCATGTCTGATATTCCAGGAGCATGCCTATTTTATACGTGGAACACGTGGGAATTGTTAAATCTACATCCTCGATCTCTTATCCTTGCCTTCAGTCACATTGACGTTATTGTCACCATGACACGGTTTTCTAAGGATTACGCAATATACAAGTTACATTTTATTGCCACCAATTTATATTCGGCCATACATGCTCAGGTTCTGTAAAATGTCTTGCGAATTTAATAGGTATTGACCATGTGCTTCGTTCATTAGACAAAGTAATTTACATATGTTAACTATACATTGCATTTTGTCATGCATATGTTGCATAAAATACATTGCTTGTATTTTGTCCTTTCAAAGGACTTGATTTATAAGTCAAACAACATAATTTACAAGTCAAAAGACCTTACTTGAAAGTCAAAGTTTTAACTTGAAATTCAAAAAATTTAATTTGAAATTGAAAAGATTTAATTTGAAACTCAAAAGACTTAATTTGAAACTCAAAATATGTAACTTGAATTCAATTTGAATAACCAACATAAAGACGGAAAGTAGCGCCCTCTACGGAGGTAGTTATGGTTTTCCCTCTGAAGGCAACCAAAAATCCTTACCAATATAATCAAAGGTATACAAAAATCTGAGGTGTCCATATTTTTGTGCAGATATCAACCATATGAAATATTAAACAGGAGATTCTGTAGGAGACTATGAGACCGGTTTAGCAACATTCTAATCGTAGGTCATTCATAGCCACTTGAATAAGAAGAATTATTTGAACAATGATTATCCTTTTATAAATAATGACTATAATCCTTAATATTTTAAATGTATTGTTAAAAGGAACATAATCGTCTTAACGCATTGAGTTTTAGTTCTATTTTTACCAACTCGTCAGTTATAGTTTGAGCTTTATTTTTATCAACGGTTTTAGTTTTATCAAATGTTTTAATCGTTTTAAAACACCAATTGCAATAAAAATAATGTGATTATGTCGCGATACTCGTATTTTTAAGGTTTACCGCTATCTGTGCGACCGTTCCCATTATTTTGCGATGCATATCCTTCGGGTTACTGTGCTAACGACGTTCGTATCGTACGATAGAACCTTCATTATCCGAACGGTATATTTGCGTGTGGAACATTGCATGTGTCTTCTTCGACATCGGAATACGTGCAAACGTATATTTACTTCTGTCCATAACAAATAAAACGATGAAATTGCACGGGTTACGAAGTGCAAACGCTACCAATGCGATTCAAGATTGTGTAGAGTCAAGGATATTTCGTGGAACGATGCCACTATATGAAATTTTTTAGGTTACAGGCAAAAAGTGGACGAACTCAATAACAGCGATGACGAAAGCGTGGACACCATTTTGTTTCGAAATACCGCGAAAAGAGCTATGGAAACTGTTCAAACAGATTTCGATGAACGATAAAAGTATTGCGCGTGTGGTCGTCGTTTTGCTATTCGAAAATCGATAACTTTATATCTGACGTTGTTATCGAATTTGTAAAATTTCTAGGATTTTTGGAACTTTAGGAATTTCTGACAGGGTACATATTAAGAAAAGTCCATCTATACATTTTTGATATATCTGTTTTTCACTCTTTCTTAGACCATGTTAAATGTCTGCTCCCATCATGCAACAGAGTCGTAAAAATAAAACGTTTATAGCGTACAATATACAAGAATTTCTGACTGACCCAGAAGTCAAGCAATTCTAATTGTAGGTACTGACACCAGTTCTATGAATATTTCCTTAATAGTTGCTGCGGAATTCGGTATTGTGCAATTGAAGCTCTTTATAACATTCCAGAAAATTACTTTTGTTTTCTGCCATTATCCTTTTTCGGTACATACCTGGGACCAATTATTTTCACGTACTGAAGACGTGGTCGGTACCGCAGTAGACGTTGGAACTTGGGGAATAGGGATTTGGAGATATACAGATTTGGGAATATAGGGACTTCGAGGTATGGAGATTTGTGGATATAGAAAATTAAAGATATAATAATTTGGGGATGTAGAAATTTGAGGACATATGAATTTGGGAATATAGAAATTTGAGGACATAAGAATTCGAGGATATAGGGATTTGGGGATGTAGGGATTTGGAGATGTAGGGATTTGGGGACATAAGAATTTGGGGACATAGAAATTTGAGGACATAAGAATTCGAGGATATAGGGATTTGGGGATATAGGAATTTGGGGATATAGAAACTTGAGGATATAGAAATTTGATCATATAGGGATTTGGGGATATAGAAATTTAATGATATAGGAATTTGGGAATATAGAAATTTCAGAATATAAGAATTTGGGGACATAGGAATTTGGAAATGAAAGAATTTCGGGATATAGATACCTGGGGCATAGGAATTTTGAAATGTAAAAATTTCGGATCATAGGGATATCAGGGCGTAGAAATTTTAAAACGTAGAGATTTCGGTATGCAGGAATTTCAGATCGTAGAGATCTCACGATATAAGAATTTCAGAACACAGAGATATCTGAACGTAGAAATTACAGAATGTATCAATTTCGGAACATAGTTTCACTGTTTCACTATTGTAATAGTATATTTTCTGTACTGTAATACAGACACTTATTTTATTTGTATTGTTTAGAAAGATACTGTTATCTGAACACCTTCGAGTATCTGAAAATATATCTAACACTTGGGTATTTATCAGGGACGAGTCCATCGACGTTTTACCGTGGCAGAGTCGCGTTATCCAGGTGGTCTACAAGATCGTTTGCTGGATTGCACTGGCTCGAACTGGATTGGAGCTGTTGGATCTCGAGATGACCAGGTTGGTTCACTCGGACGTACAAGGAAATATACTCTCAAATTGATTCGCGCATATTCGCAGAATAATTGTTTACCAGTGTATAGGCGGGCTTCTCGAAATAATTTTTGTTTGTACATTACACTTGCGTAGTTTTTGTATCTTTGTATATTCTGCGGTACTATTTATTTGTTTGTTAACGTATGCGTCTATCTGTGGCCACGTTTAGTTTCTTGAAAATTATGACGTAAATTCTTGTTAATAAATGTAGTAAACACTGTGGTTATCTATACTATCACGTATAATAATACTGATAATAATTAGTTTGTGTAATATTAACTAGACAGTGTAATTTAGTATAATTTGTTATCTGGATAATAATGTGTTTACGTTTGAGAATATTTTTAAGACGCTTCAGCAATTTTTCGGTAACTTAATTTTTCAAAGTGTGATATGTTGAAGTGTAATATAAGAATATGTTTAATATATAATCCTTTAAT
Organism: Megachile lagopoda; assembly: GCA_036983795.1. Classification (NCBI taxonomy): domain Eukaryota; kingdom Metazoa; phylum Arthropoda; class Insecta; order Hymenoptera; family Megachilidae; genus Megachile; species Megachile lagopoda. Next base: position 5,249,973 of record CM072797.1, on the reverse strand, counting down.
ATATATCGTTTAAGATGTTCACACGATAAAATGTTTTTATACTGATTAATAGTCAGAAAGATCGCTTCTAAATTTAGAGGTGTGCTGTTGATAGTTCAAATTTGGCGCGCGACGAGAGACTTCAAAACTGGACGCACGTGTTGTTTTATAGTGTCGTTTTCACGACACGATAACTCGAAATGTAGCCCTTTTTTCTCTGTTAAACCTCGAAGCACTGTAGTCTTACAAATTATGAAGCTAAAAGTAACTTGATTTTGATGACTCTTTGAAAATGGAGGCTTTTCACGATTCATGGTACGAGTGACCTACTTTGGAGCAGTGTAACTTGAAAATTATCGATGGTTGAGTCAATTTTAAATATTATGACGAACTATATTTGTACTTCCACAAATTAATTCTTGTTAGAGTGTAAACAAAGAATGTTATTTGAGGTGTAGATATAATTAAATGTTGTAGAAATTATTATCTAACACGTTCATTATAAATTTTATAAATTTACATTGCTATATTTATTTTGGAATTCTTGTAGTGCTGTATTCCAAAGATGGAGTAGTTGATTTACTTGAACTATTTTAATGCAAACATTAAGTTTATTATTACATTCAGAATTTGAATTTGGTTTTGAGTGACTGTTGTGTGTTTCTCCACAATTTGTGTATTATTCTGTACTAGCTAACGATTAGTTGAACATCGTATGTAATAGTATCTGATATATTACACATCATAAAGAATGTGCAAAAAGCACGTTCATATAAGAACACCAATTTGTGATATAATAACAGCAGTAAAAACAAGAGAAACAGTTCTATTATGGGGTGTTAAGTTTATATGAGGCGTGAATTGATTCTAGATCGAGTAGGTTTGTTCCAGCTTTAAGTGAAGTTTGAATCAAACGGGTGTTAATTTGCTTAAAAACTGTGTCACATGTTTATGAAACTGTTTATTGAACCGTTTGTAACGTCATAAGGACAAATTGTGTTCTTAAGCTACAACTCGCCCCATCTTGTCTAAATTACCATTTCACGCGTATTACGTGAATTTCAGAATTACACTTAATATACTTGGACTTTTTTCAATTTAAGTTGTTCGAACATTTCGTTTTAAATATAATTCTCAAGAGAAGACAATCTCCACACTAAATTTTACAATAAAAATAATCAAAAGTAACGCAAGTAAATTCTCCTAAATAATTTATCAGTGATATTTCACTTATCCAAGCAAAACGATCCAAAAATAATTCATTCTTCATAATCAACGTATTAAAAAATGGCGATGTGCAAAAATCAACATAAATGACTGTATGAATCGCGCACCAATTTTCGTACGAAATGAGTCAAAGCCTCGATATTCGTCCGATTTCCGTGAAAACAGTTTTCCATGTAGATTTTCCCTGATGCAATGAACCTCTAGCGGCGATGAAGTAATTTCTCCGAGCGGATGAACGCGTGCTTGCGGCAGTTCGTCTTTTATGAAGGGACAACCTAACCCGCTATACCGAATTCTTGCTGCTTTATTTAGAATCCCCTCGAAAACGCATAAAACGCGTATAACGCGTGGCCATGTGTACGTAGAAACTCTAACCGCGTAACTGGGCATAAACTTGAAGAGGTTTAAACTTTATCTGCACTTCCTGTCCCCGTTGCAATTGCTCGTAAAGTTCATCCCTTCGTGCGTGACGCTTTGAAAATTTTCGGCAATTTAGGCCAACGCGAATGGACAAACAAATGCGAAACATGTATCTGCAATCCCTCTGACGATATAGCTTTCTATGATGTATGGTTAGCTTTATCGTATAATTTTTAGACATTTGGAGACTTTGGAATTTGGGGGTTTAGGTATGTAGGGAAGTAGGCGTTTAATTTGGAGACGTAGGTATTTGTAGATCTAGGGATATTAATATCCAAGAATTTGGAGCTTTAGGAATTCGGAGATTTAGGGATTTGAGGAATAGTAGTTAGTAATTTGGCAGTTTGGAAATTTGGAGACAGGAATTTGTGAACCTACAGAGTTAGGGAGCTATATCTAGAAATTTGGGGCTTCAGAAACTTGGAGATATAGGAATTTTATAGATCTAGGGATTTGTGGGTAGGAAATTTGAACATTTGGACATTTGGAGATGTAGAAATTTGGAGATCTAGGGATTTGGGGATTTAGAAATATGAACATCCAGATATTTGAAGGTTTTGAAATTTGTGGACGTAGGAATTTGAGGCTCTAGGGATTTAAGAGCTCACAAAGGGAATCTAGGAATTTCGGAACATAGGTGTTTCGACCTTAAGATTTGGGAATGTAGCTGTATATCAATCTAGGGATTTGGGGGTTTAGAAATTTGGAAACTTAAGAATTTCCAGCCCTTGCAATTTGTGGACTTTGGGATGAGGAGACCTAGGATTTGGGTGTATAGAAATTTGGGGATTTTGGAACTCAGAAACCTTAGAATTTGGGGACTTTGGAATTTAGGGATCTAGGAATATGGGAACCTAGAAACTTGGGGACGTAGAAATTTGAGAATCTATAAATTCGACTTTAGAGTTTACAAAGTCTGAAACTTGGGGATTTAGGAGTATGGTAATCTAGAGACATAGGAGTTCAGAACTGAAAAATTTGTATACCTACGAATTTAGGGATTTTGAGATCTACGTGCATGGTAATCTAGTTAGAAGTCCAAAAATTTGCAAATCTAAGAATCTGGAGACCTTGCAATTTGAAGATCTAATTTGTAAACTTAACAATTCACGAATCTAGGGATTTAGGTGTAACTTCATAACCTAAAAAATCCGTGAATAAAATTATACCAAAAAATCTCTACAGATTACAGGTGCAGTATCTTCAAATATCTGATACAGTACTTCATCATTTCCACCATAAAAGCAACATTTATGCTTGTATTTGTCTTTAATATAAGTATCATAAATCTGTTTGAGGTAGAAAATCGCGGTTGTAGAGTTAACATTCACCGCGGCTATAAATGACGAGTCAAATGGAAATAAATCATTGTCGGTTTAGCGAAAAGTGGCGCTAAGATGCAAATTTCGTCGCTGAGTCCTCGGGTGACATTGTGACTCACCCGATGGACCCGCGGTTGACAAACGCCGAACTTTATGGATCTACTATTTTCGGCGACGCTATTTTAATAGACATCCCCGAAATCGAAGCAGTTCCTGCCCCGTTTAATTGCATTCATTGGCAACATATCAAGCTTCCGTATTTCCGGCCTTCGCCGGAACCTACTTTTTGCGTGCCTCGCATTTTTTCGATATTACGGCCGCTGATCGAAAACTGTATTTCTGGAACTGCCATATATAAGTGCATACATGCTCGAGATATTGTACGCGAAGGATTTCTAGGAAAACGGTGCTGATCAAATCGCGTCATCCAGCACGATTTTGGATCATAAGCGTTAATTGGTAATATGACTAGGGTAGTTTATGGTAATTCTGTTCAGGGACGTAACCGTATAACACTAGAAGATACTAGCACTCTCAAGAAAAAAAATTAAAAATTTTAACTAATACTTTGTTTATAATTCAATTTTGAACAAGATATTTTTAAAAATTACTGTAGCTCATATTGCAAGATTTTTTAGTAACTTACCAGAAAATTGTATTTAATATTATAATTAAATCAAACTATGTACTGGAATAATTAAAGACTGCAATTTTTAGAATACTCAATTTGAACGAGAAAATTTGATGTCTAATAGAGAAATAATAGCGAAATATTTGATGTAAAACCTCCTTTAATTTCAGACAGTAAAATACAAGTACATTTAGAAATTAAACACCAAATTAAGTATAATTTCAGTACTATAATTAGTTCGTTCACAGAAAATCTACATATTGTTTCACGGTAGCGATAGTAGTTATTAAAACGCGTTACGTAACAGAAAAAAACATACAATTTTCTCCATTTTGATAAAGTTAATTGAACTCTTAGTTACGCCTGCGTTTATTGCAGTATCTGCTTGAAGTTACAGCATCGTTTACTGAATCAAAGTTGCAAGCACCAATTAAATCTGTTCATTCCACTCTTGCGCACACTGTGCTATAGAAAATTATGCGATGACACAGTGTTGTTAAACTGTGTAGAATTATATAAGCTGCTTCGAAGTGTATCAAGAATGTTCGAACATGTCATCATTGTTGCACGATGACTCTCCGCCATTTTGCTCGCAAGAGTTTCACTCGCCAAGTTGAATATCTTTAAATAAAAAAAATGTACAAATATTTTTCAACAGAGGGTGATTAAATAAAATACAAAGTTACGAGTAACATAAATAAAAAGTTACAACTATCAAGAAACATCGAACGATATTTTTTTTCTAACATTCAAGTTCAAGATAAGTTTAAGCTATGATTATGTTCCCAATATTAACTCTATGTAGTGCACTTAAAGTACACTGATTATGCATAAAAATGTGATGGTAAAACATTGCACAAAAGTTTTTAAATAAAGATTACTATTTCTCAATTACATTATGTGACTCAAAGGTGTAATATTAAAAATAAACGACTTCAGTTGAATTTGTAGTACACAACAAAGTATAAAAGAGTCCATAAATAACAGAATTATCCATGCAATGTTATAATTATCGAACATGACATCGGCTGGGAACAAGTTTTGCGCGCTATCGGTATCGATTACGTTGCATTACCTTCGACGAGTTAATTGCACATAATTACAGCAGCAAATGAGTTTAATGATCAAAACAAAAAGCAGAGATAAAATACTAGAGGTTCTACCCCTTCTGAATGTGGGAACATGACGTAAAACGACGTGATATGTGGCGATGTATCCCGAGGCGACATAATGCGTTGGTAAACATTACATACAGCGAGGTACAACGCGTGGAGACACTGCACGTGACGATATGAGGCGTGGAGATACTGCACGTGGCAATAGAAGGTGTGACAATACTGTACATGGCGATACAACGCGTGATAATACTACGTGACAATACAACGCGTAGATATCTGATGCGTGGAAATACAGCGCGTGATAGTACGACGCAGGGCGATACAACACGTGGAGATAGGATGCGCGATAGTACAATGCGTGGAAGTACTACGCGCGGAAGTACTATGCGCAGATACTCGACGCGTGGAAGTACTATGCGTAGAAATACGGCGCGTGGAAGTACTACGCGTAGAAATACGACGCGTGGAAGTACTACGCGTAGAAATACGACGCGTGGAAGTACTACGCGTAGAAATACGACGCGTGGAAGTACTACGCGTAGAAATACGACGCGTGGAAGTACTACGCGTAGAAATACGACGCGTGGAAGTACTATGCGTAGAAATACGACGCGTGGAAGTACTACGCGTAGAAATACGACACGTAGTATAACATGTGGAAATCCAGCGCCGTAGTAGTCCAACGTGTAGAAATCTAACGCGTAGTAATCCAACGTGTGGATATCTAACGCGTAGTAGTGTAACATACAACCGTACCCCGCGTGGCAATATAACGTGATAATTTGAAATGACCATCCCCCAGTAAAAATCCCAGTTATACCATAAATTAAAAAAGATTTTCCAGATATGAAAAAATATAAAAAATTGAAAATAGCGAACACAAACAAAATACACTATAAACGAGTGTTCCACGATCGTGGACGATACTTTTGACTTTCAAACGATAATGAACTGGTCCGTATCAGTTTTATCCGGTAAAATAATCGAGCATGTCTTACGACATCTTTCATTGTCCAGTAATACATTCGTGGCGACCAATGAAGCCAAACAATTGCTTTTTAATTGGTGACGTGTGTCTCGACAATTGAACTCATGAAGTTTGAAATAAGCGCGTCGATTAACCAGTACAATAATTTATGAGTTGTCATTTAGCACCGTTTCAGCCTGTTTCCGCGTGATTATTAATGTGTTCGTTGTCGCGAGTGATTCACAGATTTTTTTTCATTATACGAACTGATCGTGGAAGTGATAGCCGAAGTTTTAGAAATGCTACTACGATCTAACTTGCGACTTCTTACGGAGGATAACATTGCTGGTGAGGATTGTTAATCGGAATAAATTGACGATTCAATCTGGTATGTTCTGTTTTTAGTCACGCTTAACAGATGTTTTTGAACGGATTTTGCACAATTTTTTGCGTAAGCGTTGAAATATTTATTTACTTATTTTACATATTTATTTACTTTAATATTTATCATAAATATTTTGTCTATTTAATATATACTAAAATAAAATTTTATTACATTGTGATGCAAATGAGATAAGGTAGATTTGTAAAAGATTCGAGAATTTTACAGATATTTTATTACAAAGTTACCATAAATTAATATTACTAAAAGCGTTAGTGAACTCAAAATCATAATTATGGTATCATTATGTTGTCGTATAGTTGCAACAAGATTAGAACCGGAAGTCATTGTGCAATGTGAAAACCTTATATAAGGAATTGTTTATCTTGTTAATTAAATAAATCATTTTCAGTTCTTACTGCTGACATTATAACTACTGTAACCAATGAAAATAGTAGAATAGGTAAATGTTGAAGTAAAAGTAATAACAACGGTAAAAATTGTAAATTGGTAAAATGTTTCAACTATAATTTTAATTTAAGAATAGTAACAACAGTATATACAGGTTATCTTGTCTTATAGAATCAATATTTTATTCGAAAGTAATTAATACAATAATTTTATACTCAATCCGATTCTTGAACGCAGGAAATTCGGAGTCGTATCGTGATGTCCCTAACTGACGTTACGGTTTCCATTTTGTGACAAAAGTCGCTGCCATTTCATTGTTATAATTGGCCACGGATATCGCAGAAAAATCTGGGACACGTGACGGAAAAGTAATAACGTTTTTTTCCACATTATCCACGTTTTTGATTACCCGAGATAGGCTTGATTCATATTATCTGAAACAATCAAGTTTCTGTTACATCGACAAAAATTTTGCGTTCAAAAAATTCGACGTAATTTAGATTTATTTAACATTAATTTTTAATTTATAAAAAATCAGTTGAACAGAAATAAATGATTAAAAATACCTTATACACTATTTATTTATAATACAGCTATGGTTTATTCTTGTCCGCCATATTTGTTTTTGACAAAGATGGGGAATACAACTTGCGTATATAATTTATGAATTATGTCTTTAATGCAATGGAGGAAATCTTAGCATGGTTTTTATTAATAGCAGTATATGAATTTCTTCATTTTACATTAGAGGAAAGATTCATATATAAATTGTTGACGGTTCAACCGATGAAGTCATACTTCTACTTGAGAATTATCCGCTAATCGAAAAAAATTACTCACACGAAGATGCAGAGAAATCGGTTCTGACCGGAAAGATTCGGTTATTTTCTTCTTTCACAACGCAGACTGCAACGTGGTCTTCAATCGAGTTGGCTGAAGGAGAATTGCGTCTTCAGCGACGTTGCACGCTGTTGGAAATTCTGTATGATATTTTATTTCGACGAAGAAGAATAGCGCTAATAAATTAAAAACTTTTTTAATTTCCTAACCTACAAGTTTTCAAATCTTTTAATATTTAAACCTTTAATTCTCAAACTCGCAGACTTCATTTTCTGAATGTTAGATTCTGAAGGTTCCAAATTTACAGTTTCAAAATTTCCAAATTGCCAAATTTTCAAGTTCTAAAATCCCCAAATTCCCAAACTCACAAACTGTCAAGTCCCCAAATTCTGAAATCCCCAAATTCCTAAACTCCTAAACTTGACAAGTCCCCAAATTCTAAAATCCCCAAATTCCCAAACCCCAAAAATGTCAAATCCCCAAATTCCCAAACCCCAAAATTGTCAAGTCTCCAAATTCTCAATCCCCCAAACTGTCAAATCCCCAAATTCAAAAATTCCCAAGTTCCTAAACTCCTAAACTTGGCAAGTCCCTAAATTCTAAAATTCCCAAATTCCCAAACCCCAAAAATGTCAAATCCCCAAATTCCCAAACCCCAAAATTGTCAAGTCTCCAAATTCTAAAATCCCCAAATTCTCAAACCCCCAAACTATCAAATCCCAAAATTCAAAAATTCCTAAATTCCTAAACTCCTAAACTTGGCAAGTCCCTAAATTCTAAAATTCCCAAATTCCCAAACCCCAAAGTGTCAAGTCCCCGAATTCTAAAATCCCCAAATTCCTAAACTCCCAAATTGTCAAATCCCAAAATTCTGAAACTCTCAAACAGTGAAATTTCTAAATTTCAAACCCCCATTTCCCAAACTTCCAAATCCCTAAATTCCCAAACCCTCAAATCTCCAAATTCCCATACAATAAATATTATCTTGTTTCTCCCAAAACCAATTAATATCACCACAAAGCTTCAAGCATTCATTATCGAATCAATCGATATAACCAGCTAATTGTTAATTAATTACTCGATGTTTATTCATAACTTTCAATGCGAATAATTCGTCGACCGAGAATCAAGCATATTCCCATCTGCCCTAATTAAAATTTATCGCTCGTGTCGCACAAGTTTTATGCTTCAATAAATAATTTCTAATTTGCCAGAACAATTTTAATTTTATGTCTACGATCTTATGATTAACGAGTACTGTTACGTCAAAAACAACAAAAACCGTCGTTCTACTTTCAAAAGCTGTTTCAAGTTTTTTACCTTTTTAAGGAAACAGTCGTTCCGGAACTCTCGTTATTTCATCCACAAAAAGAAGTATCGTGTTTGTTTTCAATGTATTCATTCATAGAGTTGGATGTTGTTTCAATAAACTGTCAAAGATGCAAGCTTATTAAATGTGACCTCAACATGATTGCACGTGTATTACTTCCTTTCAAGGAAAATTGCAGGTTCAATGCGAAGTATCATCGTCGTTTGTTTTAAAGAAAACAATATAGTAAAAAGAAATATATACTAACATAGTTTGCTAAAGGACAATCTACTGCTACTAATGTATCAGACTCGAAGTTGCTTCATAAAAAATTGCTTTCGTGGAACGTTCATTTGAATAAATTACAAATTACAGTGGACTCTTGTTATATTACCACGGAGCTGTGGCGGCGGGAGGTCCTCCATTTTTCTAATAAATGGATTCTGTATTACGTGCTTGCAAATAATCATTTCATTTACAATAATTTTTCTGTACATACTTGACAATTGATCTACTTGGTAAAGTTAGTCAACACTATCTCACACAAATTGTACATTAAGTTAAAGAACATTGTAATCTTTCAAATTCGTGGCTTCAATTGTATGAACGCCAATCAACAACAGTATTAAAGAACAATTACCTTTGGACATTGTGAAACAATATTAACACAAGTATAATGTTCTTTGAATAATCTTTAATGTAATATTTCTTTCCAAATTCATAATTTCAATAATCTGAATAAATGCCAGTTACTTGACAATGTCAGAATCATCTTAGAATAAAACAATATTATTTCAGATAAGTGTAATACACTTTTTAATATTCTTTAATTTTACCATCGGTTATCAATGTAACTGTATAATAATAAAATGATTAATATTGGTTTAAATATTTATAAATGTATAAATATTCATATTCGTTAGGAAAGTACGAGAGCATGCGATAATTGGTGCTGAGCGCTCGATTTATGACCGGTACACTAATCGAACCTGGTGAACTTGAAGAGCGTAACTAATGAGAAAAAAAACGATGACAAGCACGTGGAGAGATAATCAACAATTGGTCTACTTTTTTTCCTATGACAAAATGCTTACACTCCACTGCGTTCGATAACGTATCATCGCAAGGTCGTCTTAAAAGCGTGGGCGTGTCTGCTGCCAAGGTACAACGTCACAATTTGCGTTGGCAATGCTTTATCCCTGGTGGAGGATCTCCACAAGATTGTTTACAGAATGTTAACAACGAGTTGCTCGATAATAAAAAGTTTCGTTTAATGGATTCACCAAGGTGTAGATAAAAATGACATGAAATAAACAAAGTTTCAAACGTAACTGCCGAGTTCTACATAAATGTAGCTAGAACAAAATAGAAAAAACACTGGGTAGGGTTTCGAGTAAATCACTAGCAAATGAGGGTAGTTCTGATAAATTTTTAATAGTAAATCTGCAAATATTTTTTAAATATTTTAAGTAATACGATAACAAATTTGAAGAGTTTAAAAATATATAAATTGGCCATTTTCAATGATAGTAATTGATAATTTATTGTTTGAAGTAGATGATGTAAGTAAAAGATGTTACATCAGTAAAAATTTGTTAACTGTCTTACAGACACTTTACAAGAACGTCAAGTTGATCCGATATTGCGACAAATTAAACAACAATCACACTATTCAACAACCTATCATCGATAAAGTCACACGATCAACGTGCATTTTGCACTTACACTTGTTAGTCATAAAACAAGATTCAATTGATACACACACAAAATAAAAGTGAATATCAATTAATAAGACTGAATATCAAGTTAGAGAAAATATAGGTCACTCTAAACGTTAGCGTGACGAAGTTGTGTACACCATGGTTAAATTTTTCCCAAAACACCCGAGAAGAACGAAAACGATGCATCCTCATCGCAAAACTAGGGTATGGTTCCTACCGTTCTCGCAAAGTGCCTCTTTCTTCGCATCAGCCGCTTTTCATCCGTCACCGAAATATTTTTGAACGTAACTAAACAGACCATCGACCTTCGCGATCAAATAAATATCCTTCCCTTTAACTACTTACATTCGTGCACCCTCGCAAAGCAACCACTTTCCAATTTTCAAAGTCGGGAAATACATCTAGCGAGGTGTCATTGTCGGCTAATTGAGTGTGTGTCATTTATATACGTTTTCAAACGAAAATGATCAACCGCGATATTTATAGAAATCCGCTGTAAACAGAAATGATGCTTCCCGGAATACGGTTTGATACATGTTTTATGCTTTCGGGAAAATAGTAGTTTGAAAATTCTGGTATTTGTAGGTTTATGGAATTAGAATTCCAGAAAAAAGGAGGGCAAAGGAAAAAGGAAGTAGAAGAAAGAATTATTTAAATATCTAAACGTTTAGTTATCTATTTCAATTTTTAATTTTATTACTGTTAATTAGCATGTTATCTTTAAAACAATGTTGTGTCTTATCAGCGAGAAATAATTGAGGTTTGTGAAAAAATTGCGTTTTTGTCACTGAGAAATTATTTCGAGTTTCAAAATATTTTTTGGAACAAAATAGTTTCGTGAAGAAAATGTACAAAAATTTTAAAAAAGAAAAATTATACCTGAGAAGAGAATAATTTGAATTAAAGTTTGATTTATATTTGCATTTAAGAGCAAGGAATGACATTTATGGTATTCCGTTGGGCATATCAATAAATGAATTAATAAGGGGCAAAGTCACGGATATAAATACAAAATTGTATTTGATAAGCAGATTTCGCGACGTATGATAAACAAACGTATGCCTCAAGTTTAATGTAAAAAAGTTGTGTGATATGATGGAACACGAAATTCATTATTTTCTATTTTAAGGAATATTTGAACTTGTCGTGTCTGGCTAATCCTGTGGGAAATACGTTATTAAATTCTAGATTGTCCTTTTGTCACGTTTTAGTATCTGTCTGGTATAATTGCATGAACCTGTTAACAAATTTCTGAAGTTGGACGCTTAGACGTTTTCGAACATTTTCCATTTTCGTTATTTGTAGGTTTTCGAATCTTCAAGTTTTCAAATTTACAAATTTTTAAGTTTGTAATTTCCAAATTGCCTAATTGTCAAATTAGCACGTTTAACTTCAACGTAACCAAGCTATCAAATTACAAAGTTACCAAATCACCAAGTCACCAGGTTATCAAGTCATCAAGTTATTAAATTATCAAGTTATCAAGTTACAAAGTTACCAAGTCACCAAGTTATCAAGTTACCAAGTCACCAAGTTATCAAGTTATCAAGTTACAAAGTTACCAAGTTCCAAAATCATCAAGCTATCAAGTCACCAAGTTATCAAGTTACAAAGTTACCAAGTTAACAATTCTACCAAGTCACTAAACTACTACATCCCCAAATCATCAAATTTCCAAGTTCGAACTTTACCAAGTCTCAAAGTCACCAAGTTACCAAGTTTCTACACTTCTAAATTTAAAACCTAGACAATTTTTTAATTCCTCCACTCATAAACATCTCAATTCCAACTTCTCAACGCAAATTACCAAATTGAAAATCCTATCACTCTCAAATATAAAAACGAAAAAAATGTATAAATTCCTTACAATTGCTGTATGAATATGATTTAAGGCAATAATAAATAAATGTACAAATTCCTACATCTTATTCATGAATTTTACAATGAAATAAATCTGAAAATCCTCAAAATTGCCAAATCCACGAACTCGAAACCACATCTCCAGCTCGCACCACATACTCTTAGCTCAAGACCATGCAACCCTTTCACTCTGCCCATTACAGCCCTCCCTCGAAATCGCGTCGATACACCATCCATCGATACGAAATCTATCAATTGATAGGTCTTTGACTCCGTCCAATAAAAACCACCTACATCATCCCGTCGCGTTATTTTTTCGCGCGTTCGCTCGCGCGCTGGCAGCGCGTGCTCGTCCGTGTGGCCCGCGGCGCGTGTGTCAGTTGCCCGCGCGAGCGCTCCTCCGCCGCGCGTGTATTTAAGTGGGTGTACACGCGTGTGGTTGAAAGAGTTTTATGGGGAAAGGGAAGCTCGACGCATGCTTCCTTCCTTAATGTCGGCCGGCTCCGAAGGATTCGAGTGTTGCACGGTGTTCAGTGGCTCGCGTTGGATCTCCGCTGATCGTTCAAGCCCGCGAGTGGATCGCGTGCGATCCGTGAATCACGGCTGGATCGCGTTCCCGAACTTCTCCGCTGTCAACCTCGGCATCTAGTGAGTGCACATTTTCAATCGTCGCCGAATTTTTATCCCCTTTTCCCCGCTTTCTCCACGAATTTCTTACGCGACTTTTATACCAACTCTAGAAACCTAGGGAAACTTTCCTTCTAGTTTTCCTTTGATCGCGTGTGACAGAATTCGCTGGTGGAAGAAGTACGCTCTGAGATAATCTGACTCGAATTTTAGTATTCAAAATTCCGGAAGTCGTGGCGGGTGAATACGTCATGATTCGTAGAAAGATGTGCGGTTAGACTCAGTGATAATCTGGTACCTTTAGAGAGAACGCGAATTTTGTGGAGCTAATCGAATTTCTCTGTAACATCCACTATTTCAAAAATTTGAACGCATATCTTGGAGACGACACTTTTGCATCGCTATTGTGATCATGATACCTAGATCTGTGGACTCATTAGGGTTGTAAACCTCACCCCCGTCAGATTGAAGTGACTTAGAGTTCAGTAAAGTATTGATAAAGTTATGGTACCTCGCTTTCTTCCTTGCCATTTTTGATTTTTGAGCTAGTCTCGTGCATGCGACAATTATATTTAAATCGTCTGTAAGAGTAATCGGTTAAAATGAATATTGTAATTAGGTGTTTTGTTGTGGTTCTGTGATGTGGAGTGAAGATGTGACAATTTGCAACTTTCATGTATTTACCCGATTTTGAAAGAAGTCAAAAGAGATTTTGGAGTATGTATGGAATATAGTCGGAGTTTTCAATACGAGTCTTCGAATGTAAAATGGCATTGATAGGGAAATTGTAGTTTGGTTTCTTTTGGAAGACGTAGAACGCTGCTACGAAGGTTGTGCACTGGTTCGATATCGTTTATCGATGAAATCAATGATTGAATGTCGTTTGGTAGTGATAACAGATGATCAATATCCGGTGTCAATATTTCAGGGTTAGGAACATTTAGTACTGATAACATTGTATTTACGATATTTGACGACAAACAATGGAAATAATGGGATACTGACAATAAATGTTAACAACCTTGTGGTATTGAAGCGGGTAATATTGAAAAGTTGTGAAATATTAACGAAAAATATTAAGAACTTTGAAAATATTAATAAAAAATATTAGAAATTTGAAATATCGAATAAAAATATTTTGAAACTTGTAATATTAACAAGAAATATTAAGAGCTTTGAAAATATTAATACAGAACATTTAGAAATTTGAAATATTATCGGTACACATAGATCACCCAACATCTCCGCAAGAAAAATTGATCGATCAAAGTAATCGGCAGCACATGAATAGTAGAAACAAAGAAAATTTCAAATCACTTTGAAACAACTTACGAGGAGAATTAAATAAATAATAGTTTCTTTTCCTTGGTTTCACCTATTAGTTTAGTTTCACGAAACGCTGTCTCGCGAGTGAAGTTTCATTACGTATATAATAGCTTGAGATAGCATATCAATAAAACTGTCACCTTGTTGGTTACCCGTGGTCGTACTTGATTTTTTCATTACATTTTCAGCGATTCCTAAGAAATTTCGATTTCCTCGATCGCTGGAATTTTTATCTCCGCGATCCAGTTGTGACGCCATTTTGTAGAAATGTTAAATATTGTCACATGCTGTTTTTGTGAACGAAATGTGATTTGTAAAGGAAGATTAAGGTTTTCATTTTTAAATTGAAATTCCTTTCTGTAAGTTATTGTTACGATGAAATATTATGTATGTGATTGCATATGTAATTCATTGAAAAATAATATACTTAATATTACAACTGTTGGAGATTAATGTTAACAATACTTAACAATACATCGACCTTGAAACACGAGCAATATATCATCTGATATGTGAGTTTGGTTTCTTCGAACTTAGGTACAAAAACATTCAGATAGTCATTTTCCACTTTTTACAGTGTAAAATAGTGCAATGTAAAACCGTTATCGTTATAGATACATACTATTTATTATATCACAACGCTCCTAAACATGACATGGTTCAGATCTGTTGTACTCGTTGCAAAATGCCTCGTCAACAAGCTATACAAATATGAATGTCTTCCACAACAAATATTTATTCTAATTAATACGTTAAATTTATCGAATTCACTTTTCAAACGTTTCATGCAGTTTTTAACTGTCTTATATTATTCATTTTTACCATTTTTCGAGGCTGTACGTTTTATATAATAGCGTAGAGTGATACAAATTTGCAATGCTAATTTGAACCGCTTATATCTGTTCGTTTCCAGTTAGTAAAATACTAATAGATTCATATTTTGAATCATACTAGTAATTTATTCATACAATTTTAAAACATAGTTGTTACTTACGAATATTTCTTTTTCTACTTTCACCAAATTCAAAGATGGCGGCATACACAGAGGAAATCACTATTTTAAACAATTTTTTTAAGGCTAGGTAAATTATACGTTGTGCATAATTGTAGTCATTATACAATTAGTTACGAATAGCAATTACTGCCATCTATTATAATTTCATTCAAGTTTGTATGACGTTATTCTGATTTATTATGAACTTGTAAAATAATATCATAAATCATAATTTGTGACTTTACAAGTCTACAGTACAATGTTACAAATAATGTTCTAATTTATCATGAATTTATAAAATAATATCGCAAACTATAATTATAATTATTGTGACTTTACAAGTCTACAGTACAATGTTACAAATAATGTTCTAATTTATCATGAATTTATAAAATAATATCGCCATAATTATTATTGTGACATGTTACAGGTTTTTGACGTAGTATTAAAAATAACAATTACAATTAATCTGATGTGTTATACATCTCAAATTTATAATATAACATTGCAAATAATAATTGTAACATTTTACACAAAATTCTAAATAATAATAATTACTTCAATTTGAACACCCTCGTATCAAAATCTTCTGATCTGACACTGACCTAAATCCTCGAAATTTCAAATTGTTGCACATTTTTTCGCGCACTCATGGCGGAGAAATGAAATAGTAATTGTATCAGACAGAAATAGAAGGATTTGTGTCGATGAAATGTAAGTCGCGATATTAATTCTTATCAGGCCACGTTCCTCGCACGAGAACTCATCTTTGAAGTTTAGCTGCAGACGCGGGCACTTAACCAAGACTTGATCTTCGACTGATCCCGCTATAAACCTCTAACACGTCTGTATACAACATGTACAAGGCCGTAGATTCGTGTGTGTCGAAAGAAGGTAACGTAATACAAACTTTTTCTTCGCGAACTGCCCTGTATCTGTTGCCGAATACAGATGTTGCTGGATACATTAAGGAGCGAAAGAATAGACGCAATATTTGGCCACCCGCGCGAACTTTTTCCTTTTTTCTCAGAAAAATGCCGAACTTCGTCTTTGTTTAAAAAGTTTCATTTTACGGACGGATGTTTTCATATTCTCGACCTTGGAAATTTGAAAACTTACAAACATTTCGGAATTCTTTAATTTTTTAAAGTTCATTCCGAATTTTTAGTATCAGGTCAAAGTTGGGTGAAAAGAACTTGTAGAAAATTGAAATTTGAAAATGTACAAGGCTTGAAAATATTTAATTGTGCAAACTTAATCGTTTGAAAACGTAGAGAACAAAATTTGACCATGTCTAACAGTGTAAATTGAAGAATTTGAAAATGTAGAAAAATGAACAAAGTAAATGTCCATCAATGAAAATTGAATATGTCCAACAATATAGAAAAATTGAATATGTCCAACAGTGTAAATTTAACTTCGTTGTTTAATAAAATATAATTAACGATATTTTTCAAGTGTTTTTCTTGAAAAGTAAATTTTTGCAGTAAAAAATTTCATACAACGAATACTGCAAATTAAATTTGAAAACAGAATTGCAGTTGCCCTACTTTCGTTACAAACGGTTCATTTGATGATATTATGGTTCTATAAGAATTTTTGAGTTACTATAGCTGTGAACACGGTCTGTAGAACTTACACCATGACAATTGTATCAGTTCCATCCACCAGAATCAGCCACCTTCCTGATCGATACTTGGTCCGACTTCCTTATTCTTATTCGTACGTGATATCTGATATGGGGAAAACAGGAAGTATAGATATTTGTATTCACAAAATAAATATTGTACTTATCTGAAAAACGGAACGGACTTTGTATCTCGTTACTTTACCTAAATGTGATCCGCAGAAACTTTTGCAATTTTTTATTTTGATAAATGCTTGTGGTTCGTGTGACGATAAGAAACTTGTAATATTTGTTATAAGTCTTACTGCTTGTTAGGGGGATTTAGGGATTGGAAAGTTTGCGTCTTTGGAAAATAGAGTTTAGGAATTTGGGCATTTGAGAAGTTGGGCATTTGAGAAATTCGGGATTTGAGAAATTGGGAATTTGAAAATTTGGGGACTTGAGAAGTGGAAGATTTGAGAATTTGGGGATTTGAGAAGTTGGGGGTGTGAAAAGTTGGGTATTTGAGAATTTTGGGATTTGAGAAGTTGGGGACTTGAGAAGTGGAAGATTTGAGGAATTGGGGGTGTGAGAAGTTGGGTATTTGAGAATTTTGGGATTTGAGAAATTGGGGACTTGAGAAGTGGAAGATTTGCGAATTTGGGGATTTGAGAAGTTGGGGGTGTGAAAAGTTGGGTATTTGAGAATTTTGGGGTGTGAAAAGTTGGGTATTTGAGAATTTTGGGTATTGAGAAGTTGGGGACTTGAGAAGTTGAAGATTTGAGGAATTGGGGATGTGAAAAGTTGGATATTTGAGAATTTTAGGATTTGAGAAATTGGGGACTTAAGAAGTTGAAGATTTGAGAATTTAGGGATTTGAGAAGTTGGGGGTGTGAAAAGTTGGGGACTTGAAATTTAAAATTTGAGAATTTACAAATTTAGAAATGTTGAAATTCCGAATTATAAAAATTGAAAAATTTAGATCCGACCTCCGCCACAAATTAATCAAACGAACAATCGATAAATGAATAAAAATGATTGATATCTTGACTCTCCCCGAGGCTAACAGCGAAATAAATTTTCGCAGCAGACCGATAGTCTTCATTGAAATTTTCTCACTAGTTGAACTGTTACTTCAGAATGCACTATTTTTATCCGAGTGTGTATAGTGATTTTGACAGAGGTAATAATCACGCGGAATTTAAAATACAGAGCGATCAGATGAAATTACGTTCTCTTCGGATAATGTTCTTACATAACGACCATCGTATTATTTTTACATTTGATCGATAATGTTGGTAATATAACCAGATACCAATTACGCTTGTAATTAATTCGCTTCGTGGCTCTTTCGCTTTGTTTGCGAACAATGAACTTGAGTTCATCGGATCGATCGTACATTAGTGTTGTCAAATATTTTCCTTTTACAGATTATCTTGCTCGAGTTTTGTATCGCAGAATGTCAGATGACCAATCTTTTTTATGTTCAAAATTTTACATGTTCATATTTTGTTTCTATTTTTCATTCTTTATTCGTTCTGTTCAAATCCGTTCACCTCAGATTCATAACATATATTAATTTTTTAGATAAAAATCTTAAAAATCTGTTTAAATTATGTGCATTAATTTACGTGTTCGTTTATGGATATACTGATACAATAATCTCGTGTTTAATGAAGCAATGACACAAGAGACTAACAATATACAGAAGTACAAAACGTAATTTTCTATGGTGCACAAATATAAAATTAACCTTTTAACCCATATGAGTCCATATATGTTCTTACGTGTTTGCAGAAACTGTTCGCATAACCTGTTAATGTATTTATGCATTATGCACATTTATGCATCCACATGCAACCATTCAACATAATCTATGGACTATAAAGCCATACACACGTTCGATACCGTCGTAACAATAAAAGCAAATGCACTGGAAACAAACATTTACTTTATCAGGATTTCTCTTTGACATCCTCTTTTTTCTTGCGTGTTTGTGGGCAGATACGGTTATTGCTTTAACTTGTACGCTTTTCAACCCCCGCGTTTTATTTTACAGATTTAAATATGTGTTAGCGACTCATCAGTGTCTTTTTAGTGTTAGTGTTACTGATTAATTAATGTCAATGCTTGTGATTAATTAGTGTAATAAAATAGTGTTATTCAGTTCAGTATACACTTAATTATGTTCAAACAGTCTACCAGCAGTTTTTGATTATTTCTCAAAATTTGTCTAAGGACTTGACGAAACTGCTTATTACATTAAAATCCGCCATTTTGTAAGTTTTACCTGCTCATTACAATATGTAAAACAATTTATTTCTACGATGAAGTAAACAATTTGCAATGTAGAATATCGTGTCTCATTTATAAATCATGTTCATTCGTGAAATAGTTAACTATCTCATAATTATGTAATAAAAAACGTGCTGGTAAGTAGGTTATTGATAACTGATCAAATTGAAACATCGTAAGATATTAGGAATTCTAATTGATTATAACGTGTTATCTCTCCTAACATATTTACTTCGAGTCTATGATAAGCCAGGCACGTGTGATACACTATCTTAAAAGGAATTATTAAATAATTCTCAGAGAATAGTAAATCTGGTGTATATCTCTTATAATTAGGTATTAGCTACTGCAGTACTTTCACCTGTTTACTTCTCATATTTTTGCATAGATAGCTAATGTAGATTAAGACATACTAGTGGTGATATACTGCTACTAAAATATATTATTGATTATGATTACTGAAATATTCCATTGCTATAACACTAAAATATTCCACAACTAATACACTACTAAAATGTACTATTACATAAATGCTAAACTGTATAATAACTAGTATACACTATTATAATCTGTATCGCTCAACCGCCATTTTGATTAGCGAAGACAAGTTCAAACAAAATGAAGTAACGGGGCTACGTAAACTACTTATTAATTTCTATAAATTTACCTTGTATATTCTAACCTATATGAAACTCTACAGTTTTTAGAATAACATGTTTCGTCCCAGGTTATTGAAATAATATTGAATTTGCACGCTTGCGTTGATTATGATAACATTTGTGATAATAACACGAGATGAATTTTGTTAAAAGACCGCGTCTAAAATTCTCAAGTGAATACGAAGGTTTTCTTAATCTAACAGTTACAGAATGTAACGCCTTGTTACAACTGTTCCAATTCTCTTCGTTTGCTCTACATATTTCTGAGTTTACGTTCAACCTAATTTCAACAATTGCGGCGGGTGCTAATCACTCATAAAGTAGGTTGTGTCTACAAGAATATTGGTGAAGATTTTTGTTGATACCCGTTAATAAGTAGTAATATAATTATAAATGATTGCAAATATAAAGCGTTTCTGTTGTTTTTGAAAGTGAAAAGTCTCTTTTATTTGTGAGATTACAATATTTTATAATCTTTATAATATTTTCATTTTGTAAATTGGATCAAACAATGAACTAAATCCCTGGTGAAAATTCGTTCTAGTTCACGCTCATGTTCACGTTCACGGTCATTGACAAGGACAGCTCGTCAAAATTATAGATAGCAAGCTAAAAGCCAGCATCAAAAATGTCTGGATAATTTATTTGCTTTGGCATTGATCTGAAACGCGTTACATGGTCCGAGACGTATGCGAACGATTGAACGGACCGAAATCCTTCACAAATTGCATTTCACTAAGATACTGCAATCTAAAAAAATTCTTTGAATTCTATAATTTCGATGTTCCAACATTCCAAACCCCTAAAATTTCATAATTCTCAAGCCCCAACATTATAAAACCCTAAAATCTCAAGATCTAAAAATTCAAAAAATTCCCAAACTCCATAGTTCTGAGGTACCAACATTCCAAACCCCTAAAACTTCAAAATTGCAAATTTCCAAAGTGCCATATCTCCAAAATTCCAAACTTCCCAGGTCCAAAAACTCCAAAACTCCTCAAACCTCATAATTCCAAAGTCCCAACCTCCCAAACCCCTAAAACTCCAAAATTCCAAAATTCCAAAGTGTCACATCCCCAAAATTCCAAACTCCCAAGGTCCAAAAACTCCAAAACTCCTCAAACCCCATAATTCCAAAGTCCCAACCTCCCAAACCCCTAAAACTCCAAAATTGAAAAATTCCAAAGTTCCATATCTCCAAAATTCCAAACTTCCAAGGTCCAAAAACTCCAAAACTCCTCAAACCCCATAATTCCAAAGTCCCAACCTCCCAAACCCCTAAAACTCCAAAATTGAAAAATTCCAAAGTTCAATATCTCCAAAATTCCAAACTTCCGAGGTCCAAAAACTCCAAAACTCCTCAAACCTCATAATTCCAAAGTCCCAACCTCCCAAACCCCTAAAACTCCAAAATTGCAAATTTCCAAAGTTCCATATCTCCAAAATTCCAAACTTCCAAGGTCCAAAAACTCCAAAACTTCTCAAACCTCATAATTCCAAAGTCCCAAACTTCTAAACCCTTAAAACTGCAAAATTGCAAAATTCCAAAGTGCCATATCCCCAAAATTCCAAATGTGCAAAATCCAAAAATTCCCAAACTGAAGTTCTGAAGCGCCAACACCCCACACCCCTAAAATTCTAAATGTCCATACTCTTAAAATTCCAAAATTCCAAAAGTCTCAAGTTCCAAGGTTTCATACAATGATCCTTTCTCAATCATTCCATCGTACAACACGCAAATTCTTAAGGTTTGTGGCTGTGAATGGAAGTCGCGAGTTTGGCCTGCTATCAAGCATTACGATTTCTGGGATGGCGGCCAAGTAGTTTCACGAGAATTCGTGTAAACAGTGTGGGACGTGGAAGCAGTTCTTTCGCCTTATGGTAACAAATTGATCCTTTCTTCGAAAATCTATTTTTCCAACGATTCTCGATTTTTCGTCTCTGACCGGGCGAAATTCAAAAATACGCGAAGGCTGAGAAGATGAGGCTGTAAACAATCGGCGAGTATTTGCACGAACGTGCGTCGCTGTTTTTCTTCTTTGTCTCTTCGCCGTGACGTATTCTAGAAGAAAAATTAGACGTTCGTTGAACGTTGCCAGAACTGGATAAAATACTATTTCGAATAGTGAATGGATTCTGCTTTATATCCGTTTGTTTCGTTTGATCGTTTAATTGTTACAACCAGGTCTTAAAGCTGCTATATTTCCTTCTAACACTGTTGGAACAATAAACTCGCGTTATTTCGAATATCATTTATTACTTTATTGTAACGTTTTAAATCTTTACAAATAAAATAATGGACAATTTATTAAAATTCTACTTGTAAAATTTCTGATCCAATTACATTTTCTTCACCACGTCCATAGTTACAAATATACGTATTAAGACTAAAATATAAAAAAGGGCTTGACCAAGAGATATTTATGTTTTGAACTATCCAGAATATCTCTTTGTGTACTATGTTGTAAATTTGAATGCTTTTTCGTTATTACAAGTCCACTTCGTTAATTGAACGTTGGAAGTCTTCTTGGAACTGAAATGGCTGATTAATTGCTTTCACAATATATAGTCACAATATTTCTTCTGTGTTCAATAACTTTATAGGAAGTTATTGTCCATGTTTGGACTCGTAGTTAACAGGTTGACATCAACGACTTCTATGTTTCACGCTGCGCTTCATATCGATTTTTCGACTGAATAGACTGCCTTGTTTTCTTTTTCTCAACTTTATACAGGTGAATATGTCACACGATATACACGTATGTAGCTCCAATACGTATAATGAACGTAATTGAAACACCATACCTTTTTATTGGTTTGTATGTAACAGTTACATACGTGTATACGTGTGTCTATCGATACCTCCATGGTGTTAAAATATGAGTTTGTATTTTGAAATTCATCTACAATAAAAATCATGTAAAAACAAATTGAGTAATTTCATTTATTACAAGAACAAATAATATGTATTTATACATGTATTTGTTGCATGTAGATACATTAATATTGTTTAATTCAAGAACGTTTTATCACTTGTAAGTCTTGATGTATCAAAGATTTCTTTAATAACATTCTCAGTTTCATTTAAAATATTTAGTAATTGAGTTCATATGTGTAAATATATTACATATATAGATACACGATGAGTAAATATTTAAAAATAATAGTATCACCATAAAACTGTCAATTTCGGATAACACGTTACGCAACATTGGCGCCATTTTATGATACAAACTCATCTCACGTGTAATGGATGCAACATTATTTGGAAAAATGCCAAAAACCATATAACTAAACGTGTTATCTACTTTCAAATGACAGAAATACGATTAGCGATGGAATTTCGAGTATTTGGCAAACTGTACCGGAAGATTTCAAGATGACACTACGATGACAAATTTAAGAATCTTCTCGGTAAAGGAAAATTTGTCAAGACATTTCCGTTCGAAACTGACGAGTAATTAACATTTCCTGCCTAATCGCGTGGAAGGAATTCGCGCATCACTAACGGAAGGATGCAATATGTACCGAACATGCTAATTTTAGGATTTCGATGGTTAAACCCCCACTCTCCGAACGTATTTTTGGTACTTTTAACTGTAGGTCATGTCCGATACGTCCTTGAATGACTGAATATCTTTAAAAAGCTCGAGAAAGTTTGTTATACCTTCTTTAAACGTTCCATGTAAATATTATACTGAATTTGAAAATTAATTTAACATTTAACATAATATCATATAATTATATATTATATATATTAAACAGAACATATAACATTCATATTTTATTAATATTTTCGATCAATTATAATAAAATATAAATTGACAACATTGTATGTACAACGTAATAAAAAATGAACTTAGAAGTGGTTCATTGCAAACATCTAATTTATAATAACATACTAGGTTCACATAACACATCTCTTATTTTAAATTACAGAAATTGAGATGATTTTAAACCTAGTATTGATAAAGTATTTTTAAACATGACACAAATTTTATTAATAAAAATAAACGAAAACATCGAGTCATATTTCTAGTTTAATAAACATTGTTTTCCGAGAATATATAAATAATGTTCTTGAACCTGACTTTCCTGTACAAGCTGGAAGTATTATTCAGAGTTATTAAAATGCATTTGTGGAAAGACAAAAAGCATGAATAGCCTAAATGTTCAGAAAATTCTAATTTTTCCTCGAAGTGTGAATTGATATACATAGAAGATCTTCGTGTTGTCACTTAGCAGCTGTAACATTGTTTCTTTCAAAAAAACCTTGTGCAAGCTTCCTATTTGTCACTTGTTGAGTCATCGTGAAATTTGTTGAGTTCCATGAAATTTTCAAACATGAGCAATTTGCATGACAATTTTCAAGGTAAATATGTCTTTTAAAAGTGTACATGTAACGTGTTCGTTGTACGAGCTGGTAAAAGAAAAAATACGATTGTTTAATTTACTGTAAAATTGAAAACTTACATTTTTATTATAAATTACCTAAAGAAGAGTGCACTCG
The DNA here is from genome assembly GCA_036983795.1 of Megachile lagopoda. Taxonomy (NCBI): domain Eukaryota; kingdom Metazoa; phylum Arthropoda; class Insecta; order Hymenoptera; family Megachilidae; genus Megachile; species Megachile lagopoda. The sequence goes on along the minus strand of CM072797.1, from coordinate 5,225,769 downwards.
CAAAATGGAGATTATTATACATCGATGGAGTAATACATTAATTTGTAAATTGTTAATTAACTTTATATTTTGATGAGAGGTTAGGTTGTTCAATCGTTCTTACTACTAATTGTAATAAAAGGATGTCATAGGTTCAATCGTTGTTACTAATAATTGTAATTAAAGGACGTTAAATATTACTGACAAATTGATTAATTTTAAGAAATGTGGTTAGATGGTTTCTTCTGTCTTTTTCAGATTCATCGAGTCGCAGTTGACTTGTACTTAAAGCTATGGATGATGAGGTAATTGGTGGAGGCCAAAATAACAAGAGATTACCAATGACCCTAAACGTCAGTGGACTGTGGGACGTTGTCCCACGGTTGGACCATTACAGGTGAGTAAATTACTCCTTGTTAGAACTGTACTATAGTACATTCTCGCTATATTACTCCTAAGGTGACTGTAGAGATTACATCATTTTTGAAATTGCCATATAGATCTAGTTTTCTGAATATAGCTCTTCATTATCAAGGCTTTATCATTAACAATTGTTCGTACAACACGTGACTACATATGTCAATGTTACACATATCAATGTGTGATCATACAACACGTGATATACGCTATATAACATGTGATTATATAACGTGATTATTCAACTTATGACCATACAATGCGTGGCCATCTAACAAATACCCAACATCCTCATTTTCTATGAATAAGCAATAATAATTATATTCCGTGCAAAATAGTATGGATATCATACTTTAAATTAATCTTTAAACAAACAAAGGAAATCGCTTTCACATGCAACATTGTTCACTTCTTCTAACATTCTAAGAATACTCTTACACGTTTACATAAAAAATTTCTCTGCGGACACTAATGAAACAATACACATTTGCATATACAGAATATAGCGCAAGTACAGAATATTGCATCTGTCGATTATCCTAATATATTGAAGACATTCTCTTGCATTGTTGTCAGCATTATCCCGTTAAAATTAACAGCTGTTGCCTGCGTCATGAGTATGCTAAAACTATCGTGTGAATGTCTCCACACATCAAAATTTAAATTCGAAACAACAATTTTGTTTAAAAAGTTTTCAAATATTTTTATATTATATCATAAAAAAGAGATGTTTCTCTGTTAGAAAATTTGAAATAATTGTGCTGAGAATCTGCTGATTCACCGAACGTTTTAAGATTAGTGCACGATTTCAAAAAAATTGGCTTGTTGACAGTAATGGGAGCACTCTCGTATAATTCATCAGTTTAGTCCAATTTAATTAACTTTATTCCCTCACTAATACTATTACCGTGAGTCATAAGAACGTCTCTGTTTGTAGATTGAGCCGCCGTGCCAAGAGGCCATCACTAAGCACCCTGCACGAAGGAAATCTTATAAAGGTAAGATTGCCACACCCTGTGGACACTCGTCATAACGTTCTCGTTGTAATATCATCCGATGCATTGAAAAGTATCGTGTAATTACCAGAGATCGTTATTCAACCTTCTGAAATAATCGAACATTTCATGGAAATGCTGTAACTGATATTCAATGTCGTTGAATGGCAAACAGAATGAAACCAGGCACAGAAATCAATTAATTAACGTAACTCTTCGTTCTGAATGTATTGTAAATATGCTACATGAATATACCTAAATATCTGTTGTAAATTTTACTACATAAAATAATATATATCAAAATTATTGTACTTCAATGAACGTACATAAATAGAAAATATTATAATCATCAAAATTACCGAAGAAGTCTTCTGTCTTGAGACCACAATTTTTTGTTGTCCTCTAAAAATGTTAAATTTGAAATATTATGTACTGCATTTTTTATCATTTTTCTGAGGAAAAGTATCTCTTGATAGTTATTCTCTATTTATGAACATTTAAAACTGAATTTTTGCAAAAATCGAAAAAGTACAACGAAAATTAAATATCTTTAAAATAATTCAATGTATCGTCTTGTATAATTTAATATATCATTTGTTTTTAATTGAATCTGTCTACAATTTTGTGCAAAATTTCGATGCATGTTGCAACGGGAGTAATTTTAATTATATAAAATACGTAGTGCAAAACGTGTTTATTAGAACTGACAAGGTAATCAGCTCGTAAAAGTTCGTAGCCTCGAGAGTCAAATGAGACCCGAAGGAGCTTCCTCCATCAACAAGAACGATCGAACTCGGAGCGAATACTATGAGGGAGAAACTATATTAAATTTGCACAGCAGTAAATACCAGCTGCGAAGAAAATTAGAAAAAGTATCAATTGCGAAGCCCTTTTTTCTTTGCGACAGTTACCGTAGTAAGAAGAGTTAATAAGAGAAGAAGCGAACTCATCAAATTATTCATTATAAACTTTAATTGCTAAGTTGTTTGTTCTTTAATGGAACCACGATACAGATCGTGTTGATACCTACTCGAGTTCGCTGGTGGTTGGAAAATTGCAAAAATTCAGAAAATTATGTATTTTATGTTATAGAGCAGTGACGTGATAAATTCTAATAATTAGGGTAACTGTGCTAAGATTTCTAGACTCTTAGATTCTCAAATTTCTACATTCCCAAAATTTTAGATTCCCAAATTCCTAGATTGACAAATTTCTAGATTCCCCAATTCCTAGATTGACAAATTTCTAGATTCCCCAATTTCTAGATTCCCCAATTCCTAGATTCCCCAATTCTTAGATTCCTCAATTTCTAGATTCCCAAATCCCCACATTCCCCAATTCCTAGATTCCCAATTCCTAGATTCCTCAAATTCTAGATTACTCAATTTCTAGATTCCCCAATTCCTAAATTCTCCAATTTGTAGTTACCCCAATTCCTAGATTCCCCAGTTCCTAGATTCCCCAATTCCTAAATTCCCCAATTCCTAGATTCCCCAATTTGTAGGTTCCCCAATTCCTACATCCCCAAATTCCTACATCCCCAAATTCCTACATCCCCAAATCCCAGATTCCCAAATTCCTACATCCCCAAATTCCTAAATTCCAATGTCCGTAACCCCCAAATTAAAAATTATCAGAGTCCTAAAGTCCCAAAACTCTAAATTTCCATCACCTCAAAGTGCCAAAGTCCCAAAATTCCATAATCCTCTGTTACAAAATTTCACTCCCTCACAGTGCTCTAATACCAAAGTCACCCAATTAATACTTGAGCCTATCCATCCAAAATCATCTCACTCACCAACAAATCAGAATCCACACTTCACAAACTTCTGCAAAATTGTTACTCGAATTAATTATCCACAAACTACCAGATATCGAAGAAATGACCATTGTATCGCGTTTGTATCGCTTTATACAGTCGTATTAAAATAGTTCGTTTTACGATGGCCATAAATCCCTCCCTGAGGAGTTTAACAAACTACAATAGCCATAAATCGTTGAAAAGGAGTGTTTACTCAGCAACCGGCGTATCCGGTGAAGTCGTTGACCGTGTTCGCGATTGCCTTCCAAAACCGTCTTTTGATTACCGCCGTAGGCATAAAACTTCCCCCCCGATATCCGTCGGCGGATCCTAAAACCGTAACACGGGGAACAATCGGTCAGAACGGGAAACGAGAGAGAAAATAAAGATAGGTTTGGAATTTCTAGGACCCGAATATAGAAGCTGGTCAGACCGGGACAACGCAGCAAGGACACACGGGGATAAAGCTAGGATGGATCCAGGGTGTTCTCATACCATGCCTACTGAACATATGGGGTGTGATGCTTTTCCTACGGCTGTCGTGGGTGGTGGCACAAGCTGGCATACTGCAGAGTGTCATCATTATCGGAATATCGGCGGCTGTCTGCGTCATCACGACGCTTAGCCTCAGCGCAATTAGTACTAATGGGGAAGTAAAGGGAGGTGTGTTACAGGACCCCCATTCTACTCGTTCATTCCGTCTTTTTTTTTTCAAAGGAGTGCCAGCGTGTACTTTGTCGCTTGAATCGAACTTGAATATTGTTTTTCCACGAACGGAATATTGTTCCATCGTTGCCTCTTTAGGACACCGATTTGATTTCTGGGAAATATTGGAGGAATTTGAAATTTTGTAGCATTAATGAAACTTTTTATTATTGCTTTTATGGAAGTGCGAGTTTTAGAACGCTATTCTATGTTTAAGTTAAATTCGAATTTGTGGTCAATTTCTGGCATTGATTTTTTTATACTAACCTTACGCTCAATGGACATAAACTAAAATCTGACATATTATATATTATCATTTATTACATTATGCATATATTACATTGCTTATTAACTCTTTGTATTCAAAGATCTTGTTTGTGCAAATAGCTTTTAGAAACATTTAAAATGGCTGCCGAGAAGGGACAGTCAAGTACAAACATATATTTTATATTTTACATGTTACTTATTAATTACACATTGTATATTACAATAATATATAGTTTTAGCACATTTAATTATTGCTGCATATGTGGAGCAAAAAAATTGAATAAATATTCAAGTTAATGCTATCATTTTTCCCTCTGATATAATTTGCATTGTTACAACGTTGAGCACTTTAGACTTCTCGTAAATAATCAATAATTTAATTTTAATTATGTTCACGACGACTTATAAATGACCGTTTCTATAGGTGGTATATACTTCATCATCTCACGAACCCTGGGTGCAGAATTTGGTGCATCGGTTGGGATTGTTTTTGCATTCGCTAATGCAGTCTCAGCTTCCATGAATACCATCGGTTTCTGTGATTCCCTAAACGATTTACTGCGAGAACATAATCTGAAGATCATCGATAATGGAGTGAACGATGTACGAATTGTGGGCGTACTCGCGCTGATCGTTATGATCATGATCTGTGCGATTGGAATGGAATGGGAGTCGAAGGTAATTGTTTTATTTATAATTATTATTTATCTACAAATATAAAATTGCAGGTACGTTCAGATTTTATTCGGAAAGTTACATGAACTTGAATATCATTTGACCCTACAACAGTATCAAAAAGTTGAACAAATAATACTTGATTTTACTTAATTAAGTAAAAATTAGTGATCGAACAATTGCGAAAAGAAGTTTGTACTATCAGTATCTTCTTTAGATTTGTTGTTTAATAAAATTCATTTGTTTCAGGCGCAAAATTTCCTCATAGCCATCATTGTTGCAGCCATTTTCGACTTTTTAATTGGTACCATAATGGGTCCGAGAAACGTAAGTCAAGAAGCACAAGGATTTATTGGATTTTCCGGTAAGTGAAATTACAAGGATGCTGTCGAATATTTAACAGAAAAATTGATCACAGATTTGCAAAAATAAATTATGTCAATCGTAAAACACATACATGTGAAAATATGTGAATTACATTTGAAAACATGTTGATCTTGTTAAAGATTATTCAAAAACAACATTGCAGAAAATAACCTATAAATACAAGTTACAGTAACTACGTTTAATAAAAAATATCACAAATTGTTTGCAATTTTAATTTTAAATTACGCTTATTATTAATGTTTGAAGGGATGTAATTTTCAATATATTTTAAAATTGAATGAAGACGAAATTGCTCAACAATTAATTGTACTTTCAACATCTTTTCTTTAAACAGACAATTTTTTCAATTCTCAGCTGAAGTTTTCAAGAACAACTTAGGACCAGATTATCGGTTCTCGGAGAACAGCAACCAAACGTTTTTCTCCGTGTTCGCCATTTTCTTCCCCTCCGTGACCGGAATTCAAGCGGGTGCTAATATTTCCGGTGACCTGAAGGATCCGGCAAGCAGCATACCGATAGGAACTCTGCTCGCGTTGCTAATTTCTATGCTGAGCTACCTCACGTTTGTGCTTTTCGCTGGTGGAGCTGCCCTAAGGGATGCCGGCGGCATTATTGACGCAAACAACACCATTGTGAACTGTATTCCGGAAGTTAACTGCACTTACGGCTTGCAAAATAGCTATTCGGTACGTTATTGGAAATAGATGTTCGGGTGTTTGAAAATTTAGGAATTTTGGAAATTGGGAATTTGCAAATTTGGGAACTTGGGAAATTGAGAATTTGGGGATTGGCATATTTGGTAATTTGGGAATTTGGGAAACTGAGAATTTGGGGACGTAAGTATTTGGGGATGTGAGAATTTGGGAGTTCAAGAATTTGGGGACGTGACAATTTGGGGGTGAGGGAATTTGGGGACATAGGAATTTGGGGACGTAGGAATTTGGGGATGTGAGAATTTGGGAACGTGACAATTTGGGGGTGAGGGAATTTGGGGACGTAGGAATTTGGGGATGTGAGAATTTGGGAACGTGACAATTTGGGGGTGAGGGAATTTGGGGACGTAGAAATTTGGGGACATAGGATTTTGGGGACGTAGGAATTTGGGGATGCGAGAATTTGGGAGTTCAAGAATTTGGGAACGTGACAATTTGGGGGTGAGGAGATTCGGGGACGTAGGAACTTGGGGACGTAGAAATTTGGGGACGTAGGAATTTGGGGATGTGAGAATTTGGGAACGTGACAATTTGGGGGTGTGAGATTTTGAGGATGTCGGAATTTGGTAACATGAGAATTTGGGGATGTACTGAAAATTTGAAGTATTCATTCTATTATATTAACCTCTAAAATGATTTTTCTTTCCATTTCAAGGTAATGCAGCTTATGTCAGTCTGGGGACCATTCATCTACGCCGGTTGTTTCGCCGCAACACTTTCCACGGCTTTAACAAATTTATTATCTGTACCACGATTGATACAAGCTTTGGGAAAAGATCGAATTTATCCTGGACTGATTTATTTCAGTAAAGGTTACGGGAAACATGGTGAACCCTATCGTGGCTATATTCTCACATTCTTTGTTGCAGCACTATTCCTCTTAATCGGTACGAATAAAAACATTGATTATAATAAAGTGCAGTAAAATGCATTTCGTTAAATGGAATTGTCAAATATCTATATAAACTATTTAGAGAATTTAACAACTCAAGCTTCATTTCTGTGAAATAACCTTAATAAACCTTAATAAATATATTCATTACTTTATCTATTTTCAGCAAATTTGAATGCAGTCGCACCTTTGATCTCAAACTTTTATCTAGCGTCCTATGCGTTGATCAATTTCTGCACATTTCACGCGGCACTTATTCGGCCACTCGGATGGCGTCCTACTTTCAGAGTAAGTAATATAACAACAAACGAAACAACCTTTCTCAAACATCTATGAAATAATTAACAAAGATTAAATGTGTTTTCACAGTATTACAACACCTGGTTGTCGTTATCAGGTTTTATCACGTGCGTGTCCATAATGTTCCTCATTGATTGGGTGACATCGCTGGTTACCTTTGTAATTATCTTCGCACTGTACTTAATAGTCGTTTATCGAAAGCCAGATGTGAATTGGGGCAGTAGCACTCAGGCACAGACTTACAAAACTGCACTTTCTATCGTATACAGGTGAGATCAATTATAATTTTGAAATAAATGCAAAGGATCAATGTATAAATTCACCAGATTAACATGGAATTTTTGATCAGATGTAGGCTGTTGTTTAAAATGTTATTTAGGATGTTATGTTATTATGATATTCCTCAAAATATTTCTTTTATTTATAATAATATATTTAATAACATTTTTCGTGCTTTCACTATTAAAACAGATATTCAAGAGTTCACCCTTTAGACACCCTCTTAACACTCTTTAAAGATACCTTCTCGAGATACATGTAACAAACACAAATTTAATATGTAACAAAATAAAACATTACAGGTTGAATTCTATCGACGAGCACGTGAAAAATTATGCTCCCCAAATTTTGGCACTAAGCGGACTACCTGGCGCTAGGCCAGCCTTGCTGCATCTGGCAAATCTCATCACGAAAAACCACTCGTTGCTGATTTCCGGGGAAGTATATCCGGTATGTAGTTTAAATAAACAGCCTTACTTGCCTTCCGCCTTCTTCTATATTCGTAACCACCCTTTCGACACCTTTTCACTTTCGAAATCTTAAGTCCTATTTAGGATGTTGAAAATTTAACTATGTCAACTTCTTTATTATTGTATCATTATATGATATACTCTATATTTCAAAAATAGAATTATATATTTTATGTCCACATATAAAAATGTAAAAATATACTTTATGAAAGAAATATGTAGTGTCTTTAAGAAAAGATGAAGCACAGTTAATCTCTACAGCATACTCAGTTTCAACAAAATAATTATCACTGTTATACTTAATTGATGCCGTATAACTTTCTCAAATATTCTTCGTATTTCTGAATAGTTAAAAAAATAACTCGCATAATCACAGTTACTGTTTCACCCCATTACATTACTTAATAATATTCCAACATTTTCTCAGACTCGTCTGTCTTACCGTTTACGATCGGTGCGATTGAGGAATGGCTACGCATGGTTGCATCAACAGCGTATAAAGTCGTTCTATCACGTGGTGGAGGACTTAAACTTCGAACGGGGTGCATCGGCTTTGATGCAAGCAACAGGTGTCGGAAAATTAGCGCCAAACGTGGTTCTGATGGGCTACAAAACGCATTGGGGTACTTGCAATCACAAGGATCTTCAAGAGTATTTCAACGTTCTTCAGTAAGTCGACATTGAATCGTTTGCTTTATAAATACCGAAAGAGACTTATTTAATACAGATTTAATAATCGTATTGCAAATTTCATGTTTTATCATTTTTTGTTGATTACAGTAATGCATTTGACCAAAAATTAGCGGTGGCGATGTTGCGAATCGCGGAAGGTTTGGACTGTTCCGAAATCGTAACAGCAAATGGCGACGATGAACATGGCATTTTAGCGCAGAGCAGCTACGATTTAACGGGAAATACTCTGATGCATGTCGACAGCAATTTATCCATGTCCAGCCAGATACCAAGGGTTCAGAGCGTACCAACAATGGGTATTTATTATTTATTAATAGTTGAATACATACAATGTTGAAAATTCATCACTAGCAAACAAAAACTACTAAGAAATTTTATTCTCTTTTGTCACTTTCATTAATCGGACTACTTGAGGTATTATGGTAACAATTATCGTTAACACTCTGTATTACAAGTGAAAAATTATTTTTAAAGAACCCTGTTTCATACTAAATGTTCCTAAAAAAATTACATGTAGTATTTGTATAACTACATTGTCAGATTATATTGTCGGATAATTTAAAAGTTTAAATAGAGAATATGTAGATTATAAAATTGTTAAACTGTAAGGTATTAATTCGGATTTTAATTAGATGTTTCAGGAACTCAATTCTCGTCTACCGATGGACCTCAGATCATACGAGATTCGCCTACTCATGGAAGCGCTCGCGAATACCTGAAAACCAAACGGAAACATGCGATCGAGAAGTTAATGTAAGAGCTAAAATTAATTGCACTTTAAATGCCTTGTATAGTAACTTGACTCCTTCAGTTAACGTGTTACGAGATAACTCATTCCATAACAAAATACACGTGTTAATGTACAATTAAATATATTTCGATACATTTTACATTAATAGGGAAAAGCGACACGCGATGACACCTGTTCCTGAACGGTTAGCGATTTTCCAAAAAAAACATAAGACTGGTACTATTGATGTATGGTGGTTGTACGATGATGGAGGTAATTCATAAAATATTTACAAGCGTCTGCAAACAATCAGGATGCTTATCAAGTATTACTGATGATAATCTCATAAATAATATTTTATTGTGTCTGACGAATAGTTTAAATGTTGGATATATTATTTAAGTTTGTATAGTTTTATTAGCAATAAAACAGCATCCCAATTGTTTGCAATTGAATTATGCAAGAATATAGGCTCATTTGTAAGTGGCAGAAATTGTTATTCGACAGGTTTGACAATTCTGTTGCCATATATTATTAGCACACGCTCAAACTGGGAGCATTGCAAAATGAGGATTTTTGCATTGGCCAACCACAAACAAGACATTGTGGCACAAGAGAAAGAGTAAGTTGAACATTATTAAATAAAATTCTTCATTCTAAATTAATACTTTAAAATGTTTCATAATTATTTGCATGTAACTATAATAAGTAACTATCACCTATAATATGTAACTAATTCTAGAATGGCAGAGATTATGGCGAAGTTCAGAATAAAATATACAAGTTTAAAAATGGTAGATGATATCAGTGTTCAGCCAAAACAAGAAACACAAGATTTGTTTGATAAACTTATATCTGATTTCCGGAAAAACGATTCTGCCGATACAGGTAAAATACACATATTCTTGGTCGAATTATGAAAACATTAACGAGCAATTTATATCACTTATCAGGTATTAATAAAATAGTTCCTAACATTCTATTGCAGATTGCTGTGTGACAGATCTTGAACTACAAACCTTAAAAGACAAAACACACAGGCAACTGAGATTACGAGAACTGTTACTAGAAAACTCTAGCCAGTCCACACTGGTTGTAATGTATGTATTTACAATATTTATACGAACAGAATGCAGTGAAATTTCTGTAAATTGCGGTGCTAAAAAATTGAAATATATTTTAAATTACAGGTCCCTGCCAATGCCACGAAAGGGTGCAGTTTCAGCTCCACTTTACATGGCATGGCTAGAAGCTTTGACCAAAGATATGCCACCGACTCTTTTAATACGCGGAAATCATACGTCCGTGTTGACATTCTACTCGTAGTTCACCGATATTGCATTAAACAATAATACAATTTTAGAATCTAAAGGTACTTACGTTAAAAAGCGTGGTGAAAAGGTCTACGCGAACGGCGGAGACATTTTCAAATATGAACAGACCAGTATTCGGTATATTCATGCCAAAAGTTAGTTAGATATTATCATTTGTTTTCGTTTTTATACAGTATTTACCGACGTTGAGCCCAGTGGTACTTAATGACGAGATTATTTTAATGTAGAAAGACAACAGTATAGGTACTTACTTCGATAAATAATAATGTCGTGAATTTGATACTTACAGGGCTTTAGGATACACTATTAAAGTATTTTAGTAAAGGCGTTTTGAAAGTGTGCTGTTTTGTTTAATTAGTAATATATGGCACGTTAATATGTACGTGACTTATGCAGACAAATAGCATGCAGTAGCACTTAAATACACACTTCAATTTTTTATCGATTGTGGTAAACTTCTTAGCGACATATATAATCAATTAATTTAATTATATTATACGATATTAACATTTTTATAATTGAAGTAATTCTATGACAACAGATCAAAGAAATAGTCTTCACTTCTCAGCAGGAATGCACAGAGTGTTTTAAATAGAACACAATAAGTGTACAACATTTTTCAGATCCCAGTGTATTTTTTATAATTATTCGTATCTACACAAATCTTTTTATTAGGATTTCAATTGCAGTACGAAATAGTAGAAATATTTGTACTTAAAAGTAATAATGACTTATATTTTTAAAATGGTAATGAAAACTATTGAAGTATTTCACAGAAGTAAATAAGAAATGTTTTTTAGGTAAATGTGTATTGTTCATGAATTGAATGTAAAGTTAAAGAAGTATATAATGCTTTTAAAATATTTCTTAGCTATAGAATAAAAGTGTAAGGACAAAGCTTAGCTGCATATTATTTTCAATTAGACTTCTTCAATTTAGAAGCTAGATATATTATTATTTTACATTCACGTGTAAATAATTTATATTAATAACATAATATAGATTATGAATAACATTATTCAACACTTATTTGGACCATGAATATTCAATAAGCATTTCATAGAGATGTTTGTACACTGAATATGAATCTAGAAACATGGATTTCTGAAAATTTTTTATAGTTTTAAAAGCCAATTTACAAAATCAGACTTGTAATATCCTGTATAATTATACAAAAGTATTTAAAAAAAGAAAGCATAAGAAAATATCGTCTCTTTCTTTCAAAATCTTCGAACAACCAAATTATTGCTATCCTTCTCTCTTCCGTAAGAAAAGACTCGCCAATTCCTGAACGGAGTTTCTCAGTTTTACCGCATGAGGTCACTAATTTACTTCGAATATCTTAAAAATTAAAAATGTATACTTTTTCCTCAAATTCAAATCCATTTATAGATTCATATTCAGCACACACTTTAAGAAAAGTTAAAATTTGTTGAATGATGTAATCTTTATCATCTGTAAAACAATATTATATCTTTCTTTTCTAAGGAATCAATATACTTAGTGAACAGAAAAGTAACTTTGATGTAAAACAACAGAGCAATTACCTTATAGATAAAATATTATAAATTCATAATATTGTACATATGAATTTAAGTGAACAAAAATTAGTAAAATTAAACCTCTCAAAACTTATAAAATGTATTATTTATTTTGTAATATAATTAATGATATTAAAACTTTATTAGTTATACTTGAATTTATGATTCCAAACTCTTCTAATACATTGCTAATATAACTTCAGTATTTCATAACTTAATGATCCAGGGGTTATCAATGGAATTAGCCAAAACATAAGTTACTTGTTTATATTGAAATATTAAAAAATACAAGTACATTTCAATCATCAGTGCTTCGTGTTCGATTTCTCCCATTGAACGAAGAGGTTCTACAATTAATATTCATTACATTTCAAATAAAAAAATAACAATATCTTTCATACAAATGCATAGTTCCTTAAACCAAATGCCTTACTTGTTACAATGAGTTTCAAAGATTCTAGCAAAAACAGGTTGTATTTGTTCTAATATATCAGATGTTAATGTTCCTCTCTGTTTTATCTTATATGCAGATGTGTTGCATTCTCTAACTAATCTAGATGCAGCATAACTAGCAGCTATTGGAGCTGATAAAGCACTTTCACTACTTCCTGCACAAATAGCCCACCACCAAAATACAGCCAATGCCCCAACCAATAGATCTCCCTGCCCTCCACACCTTCTTCCAGATCCTGCCAGTCCACATGACACAGCTTCAGTACCTTTATGACCATCTGCTATTACATCCTTTGCTCCTTTATGCAAAATTACTACATTTTTCCCAAGAACATCTGCCAAATGTTTAACATCATTGGCTTTAACCATTGGAGTAGGTTGAATACTTTTGTCAAGTACTCCTTTCACCAAACGACTAAACTCCATAGCATTTGGAGTAAGAATAACACCTGGATATTCTTTTATAATATCAGGTTTCTGGCTAACTAAGAATAATCCATCAGCATCTATCACCAATGGTTTTTTCATTTCGCGACAAATTGAAATAAGTTCCACGATTGTTTTAAATATTTTGTCTTCTCTACCAAGACCAGGTCCAATAATGATTACATGTAACCGGTCCAGCCATGGTCTTATTTGTTTAATTGCATCATACTGATCTAAGACAGGATGGATAATAGGCTCTGGACTATATGCTTTTAAAGGAATGCTTGCTTCCTTTGCGCAAAATATATGTACTAAGTCACATCCAGTACGCAGGGCACTCATTGAAGCAAAATATGGTGCACCTGTATATTCAGTACTGCCACCAAATATGCCAATCCTGCCATCCTGACCTTTGTACTTGGTGTTGTTTAAATTTGGAATTATTCTTCTTATTCCCTTTAACATACGCTCATCTACTGACACCGATGTGAACATAGTGGAAACTAAGATATACTTGATTGAATTCCTGTGAGCAAAATGGAAAATACTGAAAGTCATTTTTTAACTTACTGATAATAAACACTTTAATGACTGTTTTAAAAATGACACTTAACAATTATCATACATGAAATTTATTCTAACATACATGTATCAACATTTGTTACAAATTATTTTATTAATATAATGGTACCTAAGCTATTATGAATATGAATTTAAAAATACTTTTGGATATAATGTTACCTGTATCAGTTGCCTCAGGCACAGAATTTGTTTATTAGCGTTAATCAAGAAGAAATCGAACAATAACACTGAAATATTGGATATTACAAAGAAATCAATAACCTATATCGTATTTTATACATACAATGCTATAAATACATTATAATACATAAATTTTTTTAAATTTTGTATGCGATATAAGATATTGTTTTTGGCACTTTGTAAAAATGTTGAATTATATAAAACGGTAGTAGTGCAATAAAAACTGGAAATTTTTAAATGTAATGATGCAAAATTATGTATAAGCGATGAGTGCAAACTTCAAATATTAATCAGTACTTTGATACTTGTAACAAAACAAAATGCACGAGTCATGTTAAAAATAACACGAATTACTTTTAACAATGCTGTAACAAGGATTTTTTTGTTCGGGTATTTTATATTTTTATTTATTTTCACAAATTCTTACACGTAGAATTTGTAGTAGAAGAAGTTTACATTTTTATTCTATAATAAATTATATCAATTTAATCACACCAATTTTATATATACATGGACTTAAAAATTACTTACAAAATATGGAATTGCTACATAGCATAGAATAGGTTATAGGGCTTTATAATCAATAACTTAAAATGATAAATTTTATTTTCAATTATAAATTACACTTAAACAATATTACCCGTACTTCGTTATTACATGTTAGAAATGTTAAAACATGTTAGAACCAATCAGAACACACCTGCGCAGTATGAACAGAAACTTATTCGGCATTATGGTTCTCTAATCATGGGAGCTTGGAAACTTCTTTTCCGTGATTGGTGACTCGGTGACACTAATATTGAAAACATAACACTGTACAATAAATTTAAATTGTTTTCAGTTAATGCTGATTAAATACTGTCGTTACACGAAAAGTGAAGATTTACTATACCAAATAAAATGTCAGCCTTTCAACAAAAGTATAAGGAAAAGGTAATAGGTTTCGGAAATACAAAAGAAAGTCGATTTATTCGTGCTAAAGAACGTGAAGAATCACGTAAAAGGCAAAGAGCAGAAAATTTCAATAACTGTAGAAATATTCCAACTTCCAGTACAATAGAGAATAAAAGTTTGTATCAGAACTTCTTGATATTCATCAGATTTATTATTTGTATCATTATTATTTATGATTTGATTGCAATTTACTTTCAGAAATGCAATCAAATCATATGGTCAAAGATAATCTCACTAGATTCATGAAACGGAAGGCTGAACAAGAAAGACATAGGATCGAACAAATGAAAAAGAAACGACCTTTTGTAGTTGGAATTGTCCATCATAAAATATATTCTCCAATACCAAGTTATCGTACCACTAATTCAAATATAACTAATAACAAGGTATGTAATAAAGCTGTACCAATGTCATCTGCATCTTTACCAAAAAGAATTACAAAAGCTACAGAAAAAAGATTAATGAACAAAGGTCTTACAAAAGAAACAATAGACCAGTCAAGTAAATATCAAAAATCTCTAAATAATGGACAAAAGAACCAAGGAAAACAAGAACTATCTTTTGCACCTGCAGATTATAGATCTGAATCCCGAACAAAGTTATCTCGTATTCCATTATTTGTTGGAATACGTGTAAAAAGAATATCACATACCAAGATTAATAAATCTGCATTGTCACCTACAAAAATATTAGAAACATCCAAAATAAGTAATACTACAGAATGTACAGTGGAAAGTGTCAATCACAAAAACAGTAATACAGCAGTAATTGACAAACAAGGAGATATAGATGATTTAAGTGAGAATTTTATAGAACCTATGTTATTAAAATCATTATATGGTGAAAAAAGATTTACTTCTTATAATGAAATCAACAATAATAATAATGATGATAGTGAATTAAAAGTACAAGATAATAATGTATGTAATAGTACTACTACAAAAACACTTTGTTCTTCAAAGAATAATATGTTTATATTGGCACCAAATGATCCTCAGGATGAAGAAATATTTTATTCACCATATGTAGTTCTTAGTTGTAAAAAAACCAGTGCCAGAAAAGAACAACAGTCTGAATGTATATTCAGTCTTAGTGGTTTAAAAGATGAGTCTAAAAAATACACCCCGGTCAAACAGGACAAAACACAACTGAATCTGCAAGAAATACAAATATCTGCAGCAATAAAAAGTATAGGAAATTTACCAACTGTAAAAGTAGGTGAAATATGTAAAACCTTGAATGTTCAGTTGGATAATGAAATATTCTCAACACCAAGAAAAAGAATCCTGAAACAACCAAATGATTCAACCAAAATAAAATCTTGTATAAAATCAACAATTAAAGTTGAAGTTGACCAGAAAATAATTTCACATGAAGTATCAGTTAATCAAGAAATTCTGTTGAAACCAAATTTATGTATAAGTCCTGAAATAGATGGATGTAGTATTTATAGTCCAGATGAAGTAGCAATTAATATAAAAAGGAGACTTAGTTTTAATTCTGAAGAATTTAATGATGGTAACTTGCAAAATTCTGAATTAAGAAATTCTATTAATAGAAAAAGAACTGAAGTTCCATCTATAAATATACATACTGCAACTCCCATAAAACATTTAGATTTAGACCAGAGTTCCAACACACCATTTTCAAAAACATGTCTAACAGGACAATATGCTGTGGATGAAAGTAACAAAGAGTTGGATGAAGATTTAATATTCAATATTAGTTTAACACAACTCAAGGGTATTGCAGAGAATACAGACTCAAATATACTCAACCAAGAACCACATAAATGTATTTGTATAAATAATAAAGAAGAACCAAGTGAATATAATGAAAATATAAGAGTTTTAAGGAATAAGAATATTATTGTAGTAAATACACCTACACCTAGAAGATTAGTTAGAAAAGTTAATGTACAAGAATTGAAGCAGAAAGAAAGTAAAACTTCTTCTGTAAAAACAAGAAAAAAAACTTTCGTAAAAAATCGTCGAGGTGTAAAATCTTCTGGTATAAACAAATTTTAATAAATCACAATTCAGTAATGTTTTATTTCGTGATAAGTAAAATTTTCAATATACATTTGTTGCAGAAAAGGATTATTGTGGTTATGTCTCGAATAAATCAGCAACACCCACAACCCCTCATATTAGATAAAGTAAACCAAAAATAATAGAAACGAGTATAATAATCGGAGATTTTATATCATGGGAGACTCCAAAGAAAAGTAACTATTTCAAATTATTTATTAATTTATTTTTTCCATTTAATTTATTAATGTTATATATATGTTTATACAATTTCATTTCAGCTCCAGATCAAGTCAGAAGATCTTAAAATAAAACAGCATCTCCGAGTTAAATTTTATAATTTTAATTATAGAATTTTAATTTTATAGAAGCATAAACTTTGTACATAATAATCATTAAATTAAAGATTTACTGTTATTTTTCTATCAATAAAGATAATGTTGGTGAAACAAGTATCGTTTATTGTGAATCTTCTTTTGACCCATTTTTTTTAATCCCAGGTATCTACGTGATCGAGTTCTTATTATTACTTTTATATAAAAATAGCGTGATACGTACGTATTTATTTATCAAAATGATTGACGTGCCCACATGGTCGCATAGCAATCATATCACTGATCTTACAAAAAGGTGGCTTTTAACAAAAGTGAATATAAATATTAATCTGATATAACTGTTATCGATAAAATTCAATCTTATCTTTTGACGTCCATACTAATTGTTTTGGAAATTGTGATTTCTGGGGGAAAATAATAATGTAGATTTCATACCGATGATTAAATGGCTCTTGATAATCTTACACAATGTATACTATAGACTTATAATCAATTGTATTAAGTATTAATAGAACAGTATGTACTAAGCCGTTTTGGGATGAAAATCGTTCCGAGGCAAGTGAATTGAACTGAATTAGATCATATTCAGGCAAATATTTTAATTAATATATTATTATTTTTACTTTACTAAAATAAATAATATTTTTATGTTATTTTGCTTAATCAAATATTTTCTTATTTTTTCTTTGATTATTTTTCAATTTTTAATCTTAATTAATTTCGAATTTTAATCTGAATAAGTTGAAAAAATGTCTCTGTAAGATTTTTCGGTAATATGTCTTCATGTTTATTTCATTTTATAGCTTTTCACCGGTCGACGAAGATTTGGTGAACATTGGAATAAAATGACTGGGTTTGAACTTCTTTGTGGGATCGTCCTGATCCTCCTAGCCTTGTACTATTATATGGTACAGGATCATGACTTTTGGAAACAACGTGGCATTCCAGGACCTAAGCCTGTGCCACTTTTTGGTAACTTTATGGATATGCTGCTAGGAAGAATATCGATTGGTGATCAAATGGTACAATATTACAATCAGTACAAAAATGAACCTGTGTTCGGGCTGTTTATTCGGGAGAAACGTGTTCTGGCTGTAAAGGATCTTGATTTAATCAAGACCATTCTGATCAAGGACTTTTCTAAATTCGCTCATCGTGGAATTGCTATAAACGAAGTGGTGAGTTGACAAGAAAATAAAATGTTCGACTCTGTAATATTTAAGATGGTCGAACATTCTCTCCTCGTCCGTTTGTTAAACAAGTTTTAATGCAAAATGAAACATACTGTGTTAAAATCGTACAGCTCCAAAGAGAATAACATACTGCGTTAAAATCGTATTTCAATTATATCATCCAATTAAATAATTTAAAACAGACCGATGTTAAATAAAAATATAATTGATCAAGAAGTTTTAAATAATAATTGGAATAGACACGTAGCTATTTATAAACTTTAGTAGGAACATTAGAGGAACAATATTTTGTTCAATAGACACATGCTACCAGCTCGTGAAGTTCAGATAGGTTGTCAAAAATGAAGGTTATCACTTTTTTATCACGCAATAACGTTTGATAGATAGAAATGATTGGTATGTGATAAAAAATAAGCTCTTTAAATATATCGACAAGTGTATAGACTGATATTATCAGCTTTTGCAGGTCCTCGTGCACATAATCAAGTATTCTGAGTACTTGCGTAATAAGGGGCTCAATGTCTTGTAGATTGTACATTTAACAAACGTACAGAAACTGATCTAACAATTGATAAGTTTAAGATTTATCGTAATCAGTTAATATTTAAATTAAGTTATTTGAAAACATATGTTCTAAGAAAATATTTTATAAGATAAATATGTAACATAACTGAATTTCGATTTTACTTTCATATAAATGAAATTAGATTACGATTTTCTTTTTGTAATTTTAAAGATTCAATCAAAACTTCTGGTTAGGTACAATGTTTCTCATACTACTCTCATCTCTTTCGAATTAAACAAATACATTTTATTTACAATATTACAAACATTTAACGCAGGCGGAACCGTTGTCTCAACACATGTTCTCTCTGGAGCCTAAAAGATGGCGGCCGTTAAGAGCAAAGTTATCGCCAACATTCACAAGTGGCAAATTAAAGGAGATGTTTACTCTGATTCTCGAATGTTCCCTTACCTTCGAAAAATACTTAGCCAAAATGGTATCAGAAGGAAAACCCATTGATTGCCGTGAATTGGCAGCTCGATTCACAACCGATGTAATCGGCAGCTGCGCTTTTGGAATCGAAACGAACGCCATGACTCAAAAGGAATCAGAATTCCGTGACGCAGGAAAGGAGTTTTTCAGTTCTGGATTAAAATCGACGATCAGAGTGAGACTCAGGGAGGGCTTCCCGAATTTGTACACTTTCCTGGGTTACATAATTCCTTACAACAAAATGACAAAGTTCTTCACGAAAGCTGTATTAGACATGATAGAGTATCGGAAGAAGAATAACGTTGTTAGGCATGATTTCATCAACACGCTAATCGAACTTCAGGCACATCCTGAAAAGTTGGGTATTGGTAGGTACACAAGCTTTCATATAGTCAATTTTAGCTATTATTACCGATGTAAAAATTTCTTTCTTTCTTAAATTTTATTCCTTTGAAACATTAACTATTATAGTAGTAATAATCACGTGTACTATCATAGCAACACTATGGGTATCTCCATATTGTGCCAAGAACGAAACTCACTATTATTCGCTCTATTTTATAATTTTAAACATTTCTTCAAGATGACAGATCACTTTTTTCTATCAGAAAATTGTTACTTTTCAAATTAAGCAAATGATATAAAGTTTACGAGTACCGAGTTTTGAGCACTGAATATGTTTATGTAGAATATCATGTGTATGTGTTCCTCTTTTGCAGAATTAACGGAATCATTGTTGGCTGCGCAAGCATTTTTGTTCTTCGCGGCTGGGTTTGAAACCTCTGCATCCACGGTGACTCACGCCTTGTATGAGCTGGCTCAAAATCAAGATGTACAAGACAGGGTCCGAGAAGAAATTAAAGAGCATTATGCATTGAATAATGGAGAATGGTTGTACGATGACATCAAGGAAATGCCAATTTTGGATGCAATATTCAAAGGTCTGTATAAATGAGATTCAGGACGATCTTTCGAAATAATAGACATGTTGAAAAGAATCAAGATGGCGACTGTATACCGCTGTTCAGTTACCTTCATTCTCTCGATTAGTATATTTCCTTTAACAAATTATATGAACATTATTATTAAAAATGTAATATTTTTGGATTATAGTGATATTTGAAAGCTAACGTCGATGGTCACCGTTCTTTCGGGAAGTTATTTCAGAATTTCCGATAACATCTTTTGTAATCGTAGGTTGATACACAGATTAGTACCTTATCATCCTATAGATCCAAAAGTGATCAAACAACGTTATATATCATGATCTTGCTCTACTAATTAATTATCGCTATTTTATAAGATAATTTCACTGTTGAACTTCGATCGGGATATACTGACTAATTTGTACAACTTTTAATACCCAATTAATTCCACATATCATTATACTATCGTGTGCTTGATCGATTGTATAATAGGAGACTTAACTGATAATGTAGCTATAAACGTAAATTGTAGTTTTTAATTATTATGCTTGTTTTGCAGAAACACTCAGAAAATATCCACCACTGACGGTTATTATGAGACAAGCAGTAGAGGATTACACTTTCGAAGATCTAAAACTATCGATACCTAAGGGCACAAGGATTTTTATCCCTGCATACGCGATACACCGTGATCCTGATATTTATCCTAATCCTGAAGTTTACGATATTAATCGATTCCAGGAGGATGCGGTAGCGAAAAGGCATCCCATGACCTATTTACCGTTCGGCGATGGACCCAGGAACTGTATCGGTAATCTTTCATTTAAAAATTTTAAATTTAAATAACAACTTTTATTATAACCATCTATTTTTATTCGTAGATAAATATAGAAAAAGTTATTTCACTTTTATATTATAAAATTAAATGGAATTTTGATTAAGTTCTGTTGTTTTCTTTTGCAGGTGCTCGTTTCGCGATCTTCCAAACAAAAATCGCATTGATTAAGGTTATTCTCAAGTATAAAGTCGACGTGTGCGAGGAAACACATGTTCCATTCGAGAATGATCCACGTAACTTCTTTTTAGCACCGAACCATCCGATTGTACTAAAAATAACTGAACTACCAAGTTAGTCTAATAATTACACTAGAACTTTCGATTTTAAGATTAAGTTATGAGAGTTAAAGTTAGAGTTAATGTATCGGAAGGATTTTTGTAAAAATCGTTTACACAGTATTTCTTGTGAACATTCGAAAACATTTGTATCCCTCTTATTTAAAAACAGGTATTGAACTTAATTCTTAAGTATTGCACATTTCATGTAGTCATAAGTTTCTTTTATTTACGTGTTAATGGAAATCTATAATAAAATCGTTTCTGAACATAAGTGACTTGTGACAATTCTTTTGTAAACCTTCAATCTATTCAGGTAAAAATTATTAGAACAAGGGAGTATTTCTGAAAGTAATACAATAGACGTTATTACTGTTACAGAGATCACTTTTTTTTAAGTTTACTTTGTAAAAATATGTATAAATCATCGACGTTGTTTTGTAACGATGCAACAATACAATTATTTTCACTTTGAATCAAACAAATGTTATAGAGTGAATTTGAATTGATTGTGGGACCTTCATGCGGTAAACTTGAGAAGCTCTTGACAAGCATTTATTATCTTCGGTACTAAATTTTGCAAATCCTAATTACCCTAAGGGCTCCTGTCTTATGTGCGCCATCTAGCGGTAGAAGATGGGAACTAATTAAAGTAGAGTTTCAAAAGTGTGTAGTTCACCCTGTTCGCAGGAGAGATGGCGCCACTTGTTACAAAAATTTAATTTTCGTAAAAATCCAATTAATATCGATTTTATAGATTAATGTGCTATATATTTATTCATTAATATTGATTTTATGCTGCTTGCAATATATACTGTGGGTCCGAAGATGAGGATTATATCTTTACAACAATTTGCACACTATACTGTATCTCGTCGATGATACAGGGAATGACATTAGAATAGCAAAAAATTTTCTTTCGAGTCGCAAAAAACTGTTCTCACAATATCTTGTTCTGGAAGAAATTAAAGAAGAAAACCTTTGGTCAACACGTAATTGTAACAAATTTCATGTTTTCATTGAAAACAAATATAGAGAAAAGTATTAATAGATTTCCTTGCAACGGTTGTCTGCAATATTCGCTTCGTCATGTCGTGTAATTAGATCTTTCAGACAGTCAATCATAAAGAAATGGATTTAATTCATATACGTAGTTTCTAGATAAACATTATGCGCATGATTAAGCTATCAAACAGTATATTCGCAGAATAAGAAAATGTAACGATGGAACTGAATATTCCGATTTATTTGAAATTCTGGTATTGACTTAGTGGGATTATGACATTGGGATTAAAATGTAAAATTTTATAAAATTATTTGACATTTTGTCTAAAATCTTATCATTTCTTTTGTATCTTAGAGAGTTATAATATGTTTGCTTTTCTAAATCTCCAAATTTGTTAATTTCCAACTTCTTAGACTTCTCAATTTTTACATTTTGAAATTCGTAGATCTCCAGATTTCCAAATGTTCAATTTTCTGAATTTTCAAATTTCTACATTTTCAGATTTATAGAGTTCCCAATTTCCTCATATCAAAATATCCAAATTCCCAGGTTTCTATATCTCCAAATTTCTAAATTTCCGACTCCCTACATTTCTAAACCCCTACATCTCCAGATTCCTAAATATCAAATTTGATAAATTTCCAAATTTCCACATTTCAAAATTTTTAGAGTTCCCAATCTCTACATATCCAAATCTCAAATTTTCCAGCTTTCTATATCTCCAAATTTCTAAATTTCCGACTGCCTACATTTCTAAACCCCTACATCTCCAGATTCCTAAATATCAAATTTGATAAATTTCCTAATTTTTGGAGTTCCGAATTTCTACGTATCCAAATCTACAAATTCCTAGATTTCCAACTTCCAATATCTTCAATTACTGAAACTTCTGTGCATCAATACCCAATTATACGCAGCGTGCACCCTCGTTCCCACGAGTCTTCCAGCGGGCATTTACACGTGCCTATGTTATACCGCATATAGCAGTTAATAATACGATATTATGCGATATTTGAAGATAAGGTTATATGTCAAGCCCCACCACATTATCAATTGTTATCTTCTTGATTTCGTGTTTACGGATCGTTTATAAAACAGCGTCTATTAAATTGCAATGTTATTAAGCGTTAAACCAAGAAAAACACGGACTGATCTACGAACTATTAACTCTAATATTTCTGACTCAGCAAATTCTCTGATTATTACCTTTACGACATTGTATCCGGAGTGGGAACTAGTTAGTTTCTACGATTATTCGTCAGTCATTGCAGATCGCTTCTGGGAGTTAAGATAAAGTGTCAGTCTGCTACGAAGATCATCATACGCGATATAAATTCTGGTAACAAATTCAATATTCGATGTGTACAGAATCATTTGTTGTCATTTTTTGTTTTTTCTTCATTCATAAATTTTGAACAAAATAGATGGAGGGATCGAGTCATAATAAATATTTTTTGAAATATTAAAAATTTTGTTTAAATATTTAACGAGTCAGGAATAAATATTTTTAAAAATATTGTAAATAGTAATTGTCTAATAATAAAACTTTTGAGTGACAATAACAAAATTTTGAAGCATATGGTTTCTTGTATATTGAACATTTCTTTGAAGACATATCATACATTGGTCTTAGGTCTTGACATAGCGTACAAGTATAACATACAATTTTAATTATAGATGTCAAAGTGGTTACTGATAATTTTATCGATAGTGAATAGTGTGGTTTGTTTATGTATGTGAAAGGACTATAAATTGGTAGGTTTTACGCAGTATATTCGCAGATAACGCCATTGAAATAAGTTGTTTCATTTCAGTTTCATGTGTCTCAAAGATCAACCTGGATATTGTAAAAAAAACAAAAGGTTTGAAATAAGAGTATGAAAATAGATAATTGTACAAATATAAACGAAACAATTTATTCCTACCTGTTTGCGAATTTTATTCAAGAATATTTTTGAAGCATTTATCATTGCTTATCGTTCGTGCCAATTCAACAAAGCTCAAGAAAGAAGATAAATACAATTAACTTGTCAGAGATATTACAGTGTTTAAGTGGGATACTGAGGCAAACCGGACTGAAAACATATACTTTGTCTTAACATTTAACTTGCATTAACGTTACTATGTTTTATATGTAAGAATGAATACCAAGTTTCTTAATTACCGTGCAATCTTCATCGGTTCTTGGAACTCAACAAAATGAACGTCCGTTAAGTATTTCTCATTGCTTTATAAGCATTTTTGGTCCAGTTTAGATTATATGTAAATAACACGTAAATTTTTCTTATATATTTTCGCCATATTTAAAATCAAGTTTGAACTCTAGTTCAAGTTATAGTTTGTTATACATTTCTTCTAAATAATTAATTAATGACAAAAATATACAGTATAATTTGAGCTCAAGTGTCTTTAATAAGTTTAACGTTTTTGGTAATTTAAAGAGTAATTACTCAGAACAAAAGTACTAGCAGGTTAGAATTGGTGTAGCTGCTGAAATGAACACAACTTCGCCATTACGGAAGAAAGTCACTCCATCGCAACGAATTTATTAATTGTAAATGTGTAATTTATTAATTACTTAACATCACATGTTATGATTTAGTTTTCAGATTATGTCCAGTTGAGTTGTCAGTAAATCAAAATGGTGTCGTATTTGGAGATAGTTCTCGGTCTCGTAGCGGCGTTTCTGGCACTCTACTACTATTTCACATGGAACTTCAATTTCTGGAAAAGTCGTGGAATACCAGGGCCAAAACCGATACCAATGTTTGGAAATGTCCTGGCGCCTATGATAGGAACAGTGTCGATAGCACAATTCCTCACTGATCTTTACACGAAGTATAGAAATGAACCAATGGTTGGAATATTCGCAAGAAGGGAGCCTATTTTGATCGTTCAGGATCCCGATATCATCAAAGATGTACTGATCAAAGATTTCTCCAAGTTTGCCAATCGTGGTTTTATGAGGCACGAGATAGTAAGTACACATGCACAAAAATATCGACTCACTTGTTGACAATGACTTCTTCAAATTTACTGTACAAGAATTTTATTACATAGAATTTTACTGTACACTGTCAACAAATTTTTATTAAGAAGGTGTTGAAAACTTGTGTTCTCTCGAAATATTTTGTCGTTCAATTCTCACATGTTTATAACTCTCAAATGTTAACAAAATTGAATACAGGCAGAACCATTATCTCATCTCTTCGCTCTGGAGGCCAAAAGATGGCTGAGATTCAAATCCATAACACTAGCGTCTGCACAAGTAGCTTCACTAGTCATATATTGATATTTGATTATTGGCAAATATTAACAAAATTGTTTGAATACAGGCAGAACCATTATCTCAACATCTGTTCGCTCTGGAGGCCAAAAGATGGCGTCCGCTGAGAACTCAGCTGTCTCCAGTGTTCACATCCGGCAAACTGAAGGGAACTTTCGCCTTGATTCTCGATTGCGCTACGCATCTCGAGCAATACCTAAATACTTTGGTGCAGAAAGAAGAACCCATCGAAATCCGAGAACTCGCGGCTCAATACACGACCGACGTGATCGGAAGCTGTGCATTTGGAATCGACATGAATTCCTTGTCGGAAAAGGAGAGCAAATTCCGTCAGGTTGGCCGAGACATCTTCGCTACTACCTTTACAGCACTTGTCAGGTTCCGGATAAAGGAATGCCTGCCACTCTTGTATGATTTATTTGGTTATATAATGTCTATAGATAAAGGAATGACGTTCATCAAGGATGTTACCATAGACACGATTGAATACAGAAAAAAGAACAATATCGTTAGACCGGATTTTATAAACATTCTTATGGAGCTGAGGAATCACCCGGAAAGAGTCAGCGACATCCGTGAGTTTTATTTTAATTGTGCCATTAGCTCGAGTATGCTGGTAATTTTGCTACTTAATATTTAGATACTTTGAACGCAAATATTTTTGGTATTTAAGGCTACTTTATCGGGTCACTTGGAAAATATGTAGAAAGTTACTTGCCGTTAATGTACTGATGTTACTAGCGGAGTGACACCTTTTTTCCAAATTTTTTAACAATTTTTAACCTCTTAAAATATTTACTATTCTTACATTACGAATGTTCTTTGAAAGACACTTGCTGATCAATTTCTTACTTCTTCCAAATTAAACCAATCTTACTTAATTTAACAAACCTTAATCATAAGATCTTAATCATAATATCGTCTCGTTTCAGAATTGACGGATACGATACTTGCTGCACAAGCATACGTCTTCTTCGCGGCTGGCTTTGAAACTTCGTCGACAACGATAACCAATACCTTGTACGAGTTAGCTCTAAATCAAGAGATCCAGGACAAGTTGCGAGAAGAAATTAGGGAATTCGATGCGAAAAACAATGGCGAATGGAAATACGAAGCTGTTAAGCAAATGACGTACTTGGACAAAGTCTTTCGAGGTAAATATTTTGTTTCACTTTATACACGTTACGGTGTATTGCATTACTATATCGAGGTTGAAAGGGAAGACTTTTATCTTAAATTATGATCACCTTTCACATCCTTCAATGTAGTTGAATATGCGATTAATATTTACGACGCGAGAGTATCAACATAAGAACACCAGCGAGGTCAAGATGATCGAAAACATCAAAATTAGGATCAAAAACCGAGATCAAATTATGATGAAAAACAGTGAATTTGTAAATTGTAAGAAGATCACAAGTGTTCCGCTGAGAGTAATTTTCGCCGACATTTTACGCTTTAATAAGATAAAAAAGGACAAAGGAATGTTACAATAAATTCTTGTTTGATTTGATTACAGAAACATTAAGGAAGTACCCGCCATTACCGTTCCTAAGCAGAGAAGCAACGGAAGATTACACGTTCGAAAGTCCGAAACTGACGGTCCGTAAAGACGCCAAAGTATGGATTCCTTTGTTTTCGATTCACAGGGATCCATCTATTTACCCGAATCCAGAGAAATTTGATCCAGAAAGATTTTCGGAGGAGGCTGTGAAAAATAGGCATCCGATGCATTACATACCCTTCGGTGATGGCCCAAGAAACTGTATCGGTACGTACATTCTATACATAATTATTTCTTGTATTCCACATATTACTCGTTAAAAATAATATTCATTAAAACATGATTTAACCCATTTTGTACTAATTTGAGTACACTGCATTCACTGACTTTCATAAAACATGAAATGTACACATGTGTTCCCAATGCACTCATATGGGTACAGTAGTAAAGTTTGTAATATGAAGAGATTTTTATTATAACAAAAGGTTTTATTTGCTTAATAAAGTTGTACTGAATATCTGTAATATTGCTCCTTTTTCCAAAAAAATGCTCGTGGGAACAAATGGGTTAAAACGTATGTACACCCTTTTAGAAGTCCCTTCGCGTTCTGCTGTACCTCCGCCATTTTGTATTTTATTTAATCGAATTTAGTTTCGATTCCCTCTTTACTGTTATCGATAGAGTATGTTTGAGGAAGGAATTATTTAATGTCACGTTACTTGAACTTTAAATTAGTACGCTATCGGAGTATTTAAATTGTCTTATTAATGTTATCGCTTTGTATTATCTGTTCCAGGTGCCCGGTTTGCAGTGTATCAAACGAAGATAGGATTGATAACAATTGTTCGTAATTTCAAGTGCGACGTGTCTGAGAAAACAGAAATTCCTTTTGAATTTGATCCACTAGCGTTCGTAATGTGTCCGAAGAATGGTTTATATTTGAAAATTACAAAGATCGAAAATTAATATAAAATTTCTGTATTCCGTATGATGGAAATATTATTAATAAACGTTATTTTTTTTTTGTTCCTAAATGAGTTACTTATATTGAACGATTACATGTTGTGAATACGTTCTGGAATCCTTAATTATACAAAATATAAAAATTCTTTAAAAAACTTCCCGTTGTAAACTTTTATCAATGTTATGTTACATTTGCATGATCAGCATTTTAAAACATTACGAAGAGGCAGAAAAGCGTCAGCTATCATTTGAATAATAATTGCCTCTATAAATCAACTGTTGTTGAATGAATATACATATCACATTTGAAAGTAAATACAATATGTGCAGACAGATAAACAAATATTTTTTGCTAATTGCAAAGCAGTGCGGATATATAGTCTATTTGTAAGAAAAAATACCCTATTAACTCGTAACGTTATATTTAGTGTAATAGGCAACAAATTGCATCAACACTTGCGTGACTTCTTTCTGATATAACTGACCATAATTACTGGCTACAAGCGACCCTGATGGCTTGTCAGGAAGAATCATGCGATTAGTCGTGTACCAGTCACTGTACGGGTTAAGTAGACTAATCTAAGCACAGTAAATCCATAGTGGTAAGTATAATTAATATAAATAGAGTTGTGTAGTGACTAACTGAAAGAAAGTAACGTGACAGTAGCAAGTATATTTAATCCAAATGGTGTAGTAGAACTGATTGTTGTACTTGACTGAAAAAAACGATATTGAATTCAAGAGGATATTTCTCATTTATCACTTTCATAAAAAAATATCGGAATGTTATTGTAAATGTCAAGTGAGTCACTTCCTGTATCTGTTATGTTCAACCACAATAACCTGATACTGAACAAGTGATCAATATGATACCAGCTGTTACTCGAAACTGTTTTGTTGTTACTCGAAATTCATGTAAAAGTAAACGTCTCGCGATCTTATTTATTGTAAAATAAATTATTGTTTATTGCAATGTATCATAAAGCATTATATGTTAAATAAAATATTTTTCATGTTACACTTCTTTGTTCAAAAGAGAACAATCAATTTCAACCATGAAACGTTTCAACGACGTCAATGACTCCTAACGACAAGATAACTCCATCTTAATCTAACAAAGTGAGTCGAGTACTATGATGTTCATTTATAACGTCACCCTAAATAAATTGAAATCACACTTTTTATCGCTTGCAGATTAGTCGGATTATTTAAATTTGACAAAACCAGCAAGTGTGCGTCCAGAAAGTGTTATGCTATCAAAAATATTTCGAAAATATAAATTGTTTTCAGTAAAATAAAGAGGGATTAAATATAGCTTTGAGCTACTCTTATACAAATATGTATAATTTTATTTATACAGGCTGTATAATATTATTTATACACAACTTGAATTCTGTGCTTGTATAATACATTATAATATTTTTACTATGATTATATGCACAGTATTCGTTAAATATTATAATATTACATATATGTATAATATGACTGCTATGGTTATATTTATAATATTCATTAATTCTGTAGTTAAGGGTAATTACTGAATCAATATTCAAAAATAATTCTTATCATGAGATTAATATGATAGCAGTGATCCGAAATGACCTTGGACGCCTTAAAAACGGTTGGCCAATCACAGCTGATGGCATATATTTCAGTTGTCCCCAGGACAGACGAACTCAATTTTTGCAGCCTCGGAAAGTCGATTTTTATTTTAGTGGCAGACGTGTTTAGGCTGAGTACAGTGACAAGTAACGAATGAGAGCTGCATCCGATCTGTCAGCCGTTTTCGCCAAACTTTTTAATTCACAAAGTGGTTAGTATCCCTCTTTCATTTTAAATAACCTTTATTTTTAAGACAGTTACTACTAATTATTTATAATATGTTCAAAATGTATTTTTGAACATTTTTATACAAGTATTTATTTAACTGGCGAACTCCAACGATTCTATGTTTATTGACCATTTGGTGTGATCATAAGAATTTGTCGTTTATAAGAAATTATTAAAATTGGAACTATCACTCGAAAATAAATAAATGCATAAAGTTACTGGTATAATGTTGAATATAAAGTATAAGGTCGAATAAGTGAATTAAAGTATGATATCAATTTTAAGTTAATAATTAAAAATCATTATTGAACTAGTAAAATATTATTATCGTATTATAGTATGTATCATTAAATGATCGATTTCAAAATTTATTGAGCTGTAATTTCAAATTAAAAGTTTAAAGTCAATTTTAATAGTTTTAGTCAGGATACGTTAACAACTTTTTGAGATAGAAATTTTCAATTATTTCAAATATTCTTTTTGTAAGTGCTTAATTGACAAAATTCAAGCGTAATCCAATTAACGTTTTAGTAAGGAACTGATCTCATAAGGGGTATTCGGTAAGACGCACCAATATACAACTTTCATTGATCACAATTAATTGTTTATCGAATTAAACGAATGATTTAGCAAACAATTTTTAACAATACGGTAACCATCATAACACTAACATTTGAGTGACGTATACATTTACATTTGAACTAGTCACTCATTTCACGAAGAACATTCTTACTTAATTAATAATAAATAATTTAAATACTTGAAAGTATACGTAACAGAAATAGCTAAATATCGTCATAGTAATTAACTAATTCTCTTAAAAATAAAAGAACTAAGTTAGGTGGAATAAATTTAATATGTCAGTCAGAACATTCAGTAAAAACCACCCCTTGCTTTTATGTTTACATTACTCTTACTCTACACAAAATATTAAGAAAGACGTGTACAAAATATACCGAAAATCGTGGTGCAAACGTTGAGGGGGTCATTTTTCGTACAGAAGTATTTGAAATGCACGAAAATTTGTAATTGAAGATGAACTTGTACAACTCTTATCTCTTGAGTGCACGCGTATTCGAAATGCACGAATTTTAATCGTACATGAACTTCATCCACATGACCTTGTTTATTCACATTTCCGTATTTCTTGAGTGCACACGTACTTGAAGCGCACAAAAATTTGTAATCGAAAATGAACTTGTTTATTCACATTTCCGTATTTCTTGAGTGCACACGTACTCGAAGAGTACGAAAATTTGTAATCGAAGATGGACTCGTTCAACCAAATTATCTCTCGAGTGCACGTGTACTTGATTACGAAAGTTTGTAATCGAAGATGAACTCGTTCAACCTAATTATCTATCAGGTGCATACGTACTGTGAATCGTACTGTGTATCGAAATCTTACATAAACAATTATCATTTCACGTTGTCGGTGCACTATTGTTCAAGGAGTTACTTCTTTTCAGACTTTAGTACATTCTGTATACAATTGAAATTTTTTGAAAGTTAATTTAAGTTGAAGTTACTCTACTTCTCATTTTTAGAAATTTTTATTTTTTTCATGTATTTTAACTAACGATTAATAGCAATTACCACTGTGAATATTTATATCCTCGCATCAGGTCTCCACAAAATGTCCGCCATTTTTTGTACCAACGACTAATCCTATTTAAAATGGACGCCATTATTAGCATAAAGTATTTTACTTTCAATATAAACTTCAAGTGTACATTAATATACATTATCTTTTTTAAAACGTAAAATTTAAATATGTTACTAATCAATCTGTATTTGTTTTAGCTTTGTTTCTAGAACCCGGTACAACATGATTGATTATTTTCAAATACTCTGCAGCATTGCTATAGTGCTTCTCTCGCTCTATTATTACAACATTTCTACCTATGATTTCTGGAAGAAGCGTAATATACCAGGACCAAGACCACAAGCCTTTTATGGAAATTTTAAAGAAATATTCTATAAGAAAGCATCGATGAGCGAGCTCATGAAGAAATTATACGACGAATTCAAACATGAACCGATGTTTGGAATATTTGAAGGAAGGACACCTACACTGATGGTCAACGATATGAATGAGATCAAGAATATTCTAGTCAGGGACTTTAATGTATTTGCTGATCGAGGAATACCTTATTACAAAAGGGTACTTCATTCAATAAAAAAATTAATTCTAATTAGAACATTAAATTTAATCTAGTTACTAGATATTTTTCTTTGTAGAAATAATTGTATAGCTTTTAACTTTCATGATATATAGAATTCATTCAGGGAAGTTGGATGTGGACGAGCGTGTTGCGACAATTTTTGATGAGTTTTAGGGATTTATTTTAACGTTTAAGAATTTAAAACATACAATAAATATACTCCACAAAGGCGACAGTTAACTGAGAAATAACAGCTGAAAAATTTACAGGTCGAGCCATTGCAGGAACATCTGTTCTTCATGGAGTCCGAAAGATGGAGGCCACTGAGGGCAAAACTTTCGCCAGTGTTCACATCCGGTAAAATGAAGGAGATGTTTCCGTTGATAGTAGATTGTGGAGTGCAATTGGAAAAATATTTGGACAAATTGGTAAAGAGAGGCAAACCAATTGAATGCCGTGAACTGGCCGCCAAATTCACAACCGACGTAATCGGCAGCTACGTGTTTGGACTCGAAACGAATGCTCTCGCGGACGAAAATAGCGAATTTCGTGAAATGGGTAGAAGATTTCTTGAGCCTTGTGTTCGGACCACAATTAGGACGGCGATGAGGCAGTTTCTTCCTGGTTTATACAATACGATCGGGAATTATCTACAGCCCATTGGAGTCGACGATTTTTTCATAAAAGTGGTCACAGATACGATGAAATATAGAAAAGTACATAATATATATAGACCTGACTTCATCAACGCTCTTATTGATCTTCAAGAACACCCTGAAAAGGTGCCGACTGCTGGTAAGTTACAGATGTCAACCCACGAGTTGACGCGTGATCCAAAGTAAAAGAAACTCTCCGTGAACACTTCCAGTTACAGGCAAATAAGAATAATAATGACAACTGCTTTCGCGCAAGTATCTCACTTGAGAGACGTTCACTGTCGTTTTTCGCCTAATTGTGCGATCGCGAGAGTCAATATACCGCCGAAAATACGTGTGAGGCCATTTTTCTATTCTGACCAATTGTGCCGTACTTGGGGATGTACCGATTTGGATATGTAGGAATTTGGGAATATAGCGATTTGGGGCTGTAGCGATTTAGGTATGTGAGAATTTTGGAATATAAGAATTTGGGAGTGGAGGGATTTGGGAATGTAGGGATTTGGAAATGTAGGTATTCGGGAGTGTAGGAATTTGGGAATGTAGCGATTTGGGGGTGTAGGAAATTTGGGGATATAGGGATTTGGGGGTGTAGGAACTTGAGAAGGTAGGGATTTAGGCACATAGGAGTTTGGGAAGGTAGGAATTTGCGGACGTAGGGATTTGGGGATGTAGGAATTTGGGAATGGAGGTATTTGAGGACATAGAGGTTTGGGAATGTAGAGATTTGGGGATGTACGAATTTGGGGATGTAGGAATTGGGTAATGTAGAGATACCGAAATCTTGGGATTCGGGAATTTAGGAATTGGGGAATGTAGGAATTGGGAAATGTTGGAATTGGGGAATATAGGAATTCGGGAATGTAGGGTTTGGGGAATGTAGAGATACCGAAATCTTGGGATTCGGGTGTTTAGGAATTAGGAAATGTAAGAATTGGGGAATGAAGGGATTTGAGAATGTAGGGATTTGGAAATGTAGGTATTCGGGAGTGTAAGAATTTCGGAATATAGCGATTTGGGTATTTAAGAATTTCGGAATATAGGAATTTGGAGATGGAGGTATTCGGGAATGTAGAAATTTAGGAATATAGCGATTAGGATCTCGTTTAACGTCCATTAGCTTAATAGCTCTAATATTTGTAATTAATTTATTAGCTGCCTCAAGGTGTATTACGTGAGACAATTAAAATAAATTGTTTTGCAGAATTGACAGACACGTTCCTCACCTCCCAAGCGTTTGTCTTCTTCGTGGCTGGATTTGAAACTTCGTCGACGACTATCGCTCATACTCTTTACGAATTGGCTCAAAATCATGATATACAGGAGAAACTACGTGAGGAAATTCTACGCAATTACGTGACATATAACAAAGAGCTAACGTACGATATAGTTAAGAGGATGGAATACTTGGAAAAAGTGTTCAAAGGTGTGTATTGTCATAGAGAGTAAAAGCAAAGATTTTTCTTACAATGTGGAGTGTCACCTTTATAATACTAACTACTAACATTTGTATTATATTCTATTTTGTATAATTTTCAATGTACAATTATTTTTCATACAGAAACGTTAAGGAAGTACCCGATATTACCGATGATACCTCGAGAATCACTGGCTGATTACACATTTGAAAGTACGAAACTTTCGATACCAAAAGGTACGAAAGTGTGGATATCAGCTAGCGGGATTCACCGAGACCCAAATATTTATCCAAATCCTGAAAAATTCGACCCTGAGAGATTCTCCGAAGAAGCGATCGCCAACAGACACCCTATGAGCTACCTTGCATTCGGTGATGGACCAAGAATTTGCATAGGTACGTTATGTTCCTGAAATTTTACAACTCTAACATTTAATTCTTTTTAATCATATAGAACGTGGTTACGAATTCTTCTTATTTCTAATTTTGTTATAGAATAACTGCTTTAGGTACTTATTTACGCATATTTGAATATAAGTTTGTATTTCTATTTTAGCTCTTACTTTTCAAGTCTTCAAGTTTAATTTAAAATGTTTACATTGTGAGATTAATTTATTTATTATAAAACAAGGTTAGGAACAATTATGAAAGAAAATTATGTTAATTTAAGATCACGACAGATCTTGCTTCTGACGTTTCAAACAGTACATTGGTTTTCTTAAGAACCAAAGAACGGTTTCGTTCAATCTTATTGAGAATATCAAAATTTATGTGTATGACACGATGTTTAATTTCCACTTCCAGGTGTACGCTTCGCACATTACCAGGCTAAAGTAGGAATTATATCAATCATACGAGACTACAAAGTTGATATTTGTGAGGAAACCATTATTCCATACAAACACGAACCGCAAGCATTGCTGTTGTCACCCGAGGGAGGAGTAACCTTAAAATTAACAAAATTAGCCCACCTTAATGGCCATATACAAAGCGCAAAATAATGTCTTTCGTATTAAAATCTTTGAATAAGTGTCTTTACACAATATGGTCTTTGTACAATATGGCTGCTTTATGACAAAGTGTAGCGAAGACGAAGATTGTTGAGTTTCTCAATTTCTCCGCATGAGGCCTCTAAGATCAATTCTGTTTCATACATTGTATACTAACTCGTAGCAAATATTTGTGCACTAGGAAAAGACTTATGTAGCATACAGATGGATATGGAAATAGTAAACTAACAATTTTTGTTGTATAACGTAAAATGTTACTCAATGACCAACAGTGAGTTCATATACAGTACTGTAATTACTTACTATGTTTATACTTTTGTACGAATTTTT
Source organism: Megachile lagopoda (assembly GCA_036983795.1). Classification (NCBI taxonomy): domain Eukaryota; kingdom Metazoa; phylum Arthropoda; class Insecta; order Hymenoptera; family Megachilidae; genus Megachile; species Megachile lagopoda. Next base: position 5,190,235 of record CM072797.1, on the reverse strand, counting down.
ATATAATTGTATATGTATATAACTACATACAATGTTTATGTACGAATGTGATTATTGACCATGTATTGTATTATATATTGTATACTTAGTTATGTATCAAAATTTTATAAGATGGTTTCAAAGAATAAATTTGAAAATTAGACGAATATGGTTTGGTAATACAATAATTATAAATTCTAAATACATTATATGCAGGTTAAACTAAACATTTTTTGTGTAGTTTATATTATAACAAAGACTAAAGCAGAACATAATAGATGAATGCACATGTATCTACTTTTCAGTGTGTTTTAAAAAGTTTCATCAACCTCAGCAATGCAATTAGGAACGAAGAAAATTATTTATTTAGTTTACAAGTAAATATAATTATGTAATATTTAATTTATAATTATTTGTTTATATTTATCACTGAACTATTACTACTATAGAAGTATTTGTGTTCATACTGAAACACAATTATTTATTTATATCAAGTGTTAAACATAACCATATATCTATGCTTATTATTGAAGATGAATTATTAATACACAAGAATATTATGATTACACACATTGACTTGTTTCGATAAAAGTAATATCCTAAGTACGCATCGTGGAAAAATTTCAATTTCAGTTATATTTAAAAATCATAATAAATGTCAATGCCCGCAGAAGATTGTTATATTTGTTTACCGAAAGTCTGGCTCGTATTGTAACCTGTGACTTATTGATTTCGAAATTTTTCCTTTGACCTGTGATATTTTATTATCTGAATTTTTAACATCGTGTATATTTTTTATTTACGACCGTTTAGTACGTCAATTGTTCGCTCACGTTGCAAAGTGTCATTAAATTTGAGAAATTGGAAATTTGAGAATTTGAAAATTTGATGATTTGGAAATTTCAAAAGTTCGGAGTTTTTAAATTTGGAAATGTTAGATATTTCCAAATTTGAAATGCAGGAATCTGGAAATGTGAAAGTTTGAAACCTTCAGAAATTAGAAAATTTAGAAATTCCGAAATTAAGGAAAACTCGAAATTGTTGAGCGAGCCATTTTTATCTCAGCGTCAACTGACGAAAAAAATAAAGAATTGTCGATATGAATGGAAGAAGCCGCGTACATCTTCTCACTTCGCATATCTTCTTCCTCTTTCCTCAAAGTCCTCTCTATCGCAAGTCTCGGCGTAATTGGTTGCCACAAAAAGTGCCGAAATCAGTGACATGTTTGTTCTATATAATCTTTTACCACGGCCTTTTTTGATAACTTAACAAAGAAGTCTACCAAAGGCCACACGTATCAGTTTCAGATTCAGTAAATTGCGCACGGATTTCGCGTTATCGTACATTATGGATGCTACAACACAAAAAAATTGTTTCTTTAGAAAGAAACGAGTCTATTGTTTATTCCCAAAATTCCCATTTCAGGAACTTTATTTTTACACTATTGAATCCGTATCATTATTTTCACTTTCGCGATATTTTCTTAAATGAAAAGACAAGTTCCTTATTACTATGTATCCGCCATCTTTGAGTGTAAGAGGGATCGCCATGCTGCAGGGACATTTCCTATGGGAAATGAAACTGTCGCAAAATTTGACCTGGAGGGCAATACTAGCACGTGGCAAACGAAAATATCGTTATAATATTAAAACTCGTATTTATTTATATTATATTTCTGTTTCGGTTTTAAAACATCGATGACGGGAGACATGTATGCTAGTGGCGCCAGAGGTGACAAAATGTTGAAGCTTCTCCATTTATGCGATTATCAACAGCGTAAAAGGAAACCGACACTTCCTGTAAACCGAGGACTCTGAAACTGACCTATGTAGTCAGACATAATTTGCTGAAAATTATTAAGCATTTTTTCACTTTCAAGAGCACTCAACTTTCTTTTTTACTTTAGATAATTAAGTAAGAACTTGCGGTAAGCACCGTAGCAGTTAACGAGTCCCTCCATGATTATAATTTGGAACGAGAAAAATAATGTAAATTGTCCACCAATGAATTAATTTTCAGTTGACTGCCAGCTGTTGATTCTCGTCATGCGAGTATTCTTTAGTATAATTTACTGCAATTTTTTGTGTCGTTCTTTCAAAGGCACTTCTGGTGTGCGCCACACAAGAAGAGTTGTGGGCCAGTGCAGACAAGAAGGTTCTTCGTTCACGCTGATTCTTTCGAGTATACAAATTCCATAGCAGATATGACAATTTCAATAAATTACGAAAGGAGTCACCTCTCTGTTATGTTAAAGAAAGATGTGTTTTATGATGATGCGAACGTTGCATCTCTTCATAAAGTTATTGCTCCTCTTTGTTCATGTTACAAGATTAAACACGAGTATAATAATAAGCGATCTGGTATATACAGAGTGACTCATTTTAATCTAAGTACATTACAGAGCTAGTGTTGAATTAACCCTTGCCCGGGAGGCTCAGGGTCCGGACCCAACTGTTACCCACCGTGAATCATTTATCAGCAATAAATAACCGTCTGTTTCATTCAGATTAGTGGAAACCAAACTCCACCCGGCTCCCCACCATTCTTCGTCTCCATACAACGACAAAGTGTGTGCGTCCGAGGAATACGTTTTGAAATCAGTGTTGAACGTAGCAGTGAGTAGGCAATTTGTGCTGTTAACTGACAGAATAAGGTTTTGTGGGCAGTGGGATGCAAAAGGTTCGTTACTTGCAGCAAAATGGAAGATGTACTCGAAGAAGAGGTTTTATTTGCCACGCAACGATCACGTGTCGGGCAGAAGAGCAATATGAAGCATTCTTAACATGGCAAGGAAAACTGTCAGGGGACTTGGGCCCAAGGACCTTAGATAATAGATAATCTACTTCGGATAACAGTCCTAAGATAATTGTCCTTGATAATCTACTTTGGGTAGTATGTGAACGATGATGTCATATTCAAGAACACGCCATATCGATACATCAATTTGGTCACAAACCATTGCTAGTAATGAGGGTCCACAACCGATTTACCTGTACAACGGTAATTATAAAATATTAAGTATGTATGAATAGCATGGGACTGGTAGTTTCTGACGTGTTTGAAAATGATGAAAGCAAGTATAACGAAACTATTAAATGATAAAAGTACACGTTATTATATCTCCTAAGAGATACTGTAATAAATCATTTATTTTAAGAAACATAAAAATGGGAGGGTAGAAATTAAAATGTAATAAAAGATTAAGATAAAGTTCTTTCTTCTTGCGACACTGACGTAAAAAGTGTTATAAATGAAATCACGATAAAAGAACCGCTTTCAACATTTTTTAATATTCTTTATAGTTACCTGTATACTAACAAAATTTATTTTAATACACATTGCACTTACTCAAGAAAAGTATGTAAGAACCATTAAATATTTAAAAAATAATTTAACGTATGTTCCAAAATTATAAAAATTTTAACTTTCACGGCGTTTTCAATAGACTATAATTGCTCAATATCAAAAATCCACACAGAAAATAATATAATACGATAATAGTAGAGTTATAAATCAATTATGTTTAACCATTATCACTGAACCTTAAGCTGCAAATTGATATACATACCCCAAGCGTTGTTTTGAGATACTTGTGTCACGGAATCATGTAACGCTTTCTACATTTCGTAATATGACATTTGATATGCAACAACCTAGTATCGATAACTGGCTCTCTTCTTCCTTTAACCGGATTTAACTGACTTAAAATAAAGAAACTGAGAGATAACAGAACGTCTCTTGACCTCATGTCAGTAAAAAACTAATTAGATCCGTCAATTTCAAAGACATTGTTCAAGTAAAATCTGTATCTTTATTGATTTGTATCTGTATTGAAATCACAAGCTTATTTTGTAAATTTCCAATTTCGAAATTTAGAAACTTAATAATTATTCACTTTCTTTTTTCTAATTTTATTAGAAACTTTCAAATTGAGATGTAATATAGTAAAATGGTGTGAGTTGCTATAATGCAAAATGTAAAGAACTTTCCGCGAAACATCAATCGGTGAAGATTTCTTCTTTTTCTATACAATCTGTTGTAGCCTAGAAAACAAACTAACTGAAGCAAACAAAATTTGAAACGGATCAAAGATCAATAAAGGGATATCTATTTCATGCAAAATGAATAAACATCATAGAGAAGAAATTATTTTCTACTTCTTACAGATTCACCGACATGTAAATAATATTTATTGAAAATGTCATTTTGACGTAAATAAGTTTATTTGTGTGTTGCATAATTAGACAAAAATGAACAAACTAACTAAACAAGATTTCAGAAGTGAATAGACAAATTAATTTTCACGAAAAGATGATTCCAGTTGTAATGTTTAATATACCGGACAAAAAATGTATGTAAAAATTTTAGAAATTAAAAAGTTACATTGCACTAATAAAGTTGTTTAATAATAATACAAAGAATAAATAATATTATTTATCATCAGTGTCAAAATAAAAAATAAATATCTTCTATTACTATATTTCAGCTACACATCTACAATACAATAATATATTTGAAAACAATAAATGGCTTAAATTATTCGCAACATAAAACGTTTCGTTTTCTTAAAAATGTTTATACGCAATTTGTACCGTTTTGATGAAATCTCTCCGAGAAGCACAAAAAATAATTAAAAATACAATTTGTATTTGATAAAACCGACCCCCGAATTCGCACAGGACATTCTGTCGTTGATATCAGAGACGAATTCACGCGTTGGAGTAAAAACGCTAATTAAAAGTTAGTATCTTGCTGAAGACTTTTGTGTTTATTTACAAAAGCCTCGTCTCGTGTTGTAAGAATTGCACAATTTCTTTCTGTTAAAATGTTCGCGGTGACCCATGACACTCCGTTATCTTTCGGCTCAGATTTAATATTCGACATCAGCTGAGCTCTACCTTAGTCAACGAGATCGTTCAATTGCAGAAAGTCCGCCGGTTCGCCGACGTACCAGAATTGAACATTTCAGTCTTCCGATTGAAAACTCACGAAAATTTGCCATCCACAAATGCGGTGAATCTCCCGACGGATTTTCTATAATTCTCGTACTTTTGGAAGACTTGTTGCAAAGGTAAAGTGTCATCCGCAATTAGCAACAACCTGTTTCAACGTATAATCAATAGTGTCCCTCGTCAGAAATTTATAAAAAATTCATTATTTTCGCCCAGCACGTAAAACGTTACAATTCCAGCAACAAAGAGAAAATCAAGTTTACTTTCAAAAACTATTCAAAGAAATTTCGTACCGTCGGAATCGAGACCCTGTATCTTTTCGAACAACTACTTTTGTGAACATTTCTCGAAAACAATTTCTGAAACATTCTAGTATTGTTGGAAGTTTCAAGAGCTTGTAATCATTCGCTGGAAACGTCTGAACTTTAGTCGAATTAATAATTTGTATTTATTGAAAATTTGTTTAGACAACCAGCTGCAACATGATTGACTACTTCCAAATTCTGTGTGGACTCCTTGTAGTGGTACTCTCTTTCTATTACTACTACACTGCAACCTTTGATTTTTGGAAGAATCGCAATGTTCGCGGTCCAAAACCCGTGGTCTTCTTCGGTAACTTGAAGGAGGTAGCTTTTAAGAAGGTATCGATGGCCGACCATGTGATGAACATGTACGATCGATACAAGCATGAGCCAGTGTTCGGGATATTTCAAGGCAAAACGCCAACCATTGTCGTCACTGATCTGGAGTTGATCAAAAACGTCCTCATCAGGGATTTCTCGCAATTTGCACAACGAGGATTAGGATATTCCAGAAGGGTATTGCTATTATTTAAACTAATTTGGTGATTTAGGTATTTGGAGATTTGAGGATTTGGAGCTTAAGGGATTTGGAAATTTGGGGATTTGGAAAGTTGAGGATTTGGAGATTTAGGAATTTGGTGATTTGAGGATTTGGTGCTTTAGGGATTTGGAAATTTGGGGATTAGGAGATTTGGGGATTTGGAGATTTAGGAATTTGGAGATTTGAGGATTTAGAGACTTGGGGTTTGGGGACTTTAGGAATTAGGAAATTTGAAAATATGAAAAGTTGAAAATTTGAGGTTGAGAAGTTTGAAAATTTGAAGATTTGAGAACTTGGATATTTGAGAATTTGGAGAAATAATGATTTAGTAATTTGAAAGTATGGAAATTTAGAAGTTTGAAAGTTTGGAAATTTAGAAACGTCCTCATAAACATATTAATCTCTCCAAAATTGATGTTACATAACTCTATTCTGTACAAATCTATAAGCAAATATTCAACTCGAAAATATATCAACAGGTAGAACCACTGGAGGAGCATCTCTTCTTCTTGGACGCTCCAAGATGGCGTCCTCTGCGTCCGAAATTCTCGACAATTTTCAGCTCAGGCAACCTGAAAGAAATGTTCAACCTCATATTAAAATGTTCACATGATCTAGAAAAGTACATGGATAAAGTGATAGGAAATGGCGGACTGGTAGAATGTCGCGAATTGGCAGGCAAATACACGACAGACGTGATCGCCAACTGTATGTTCGGCCTCGACATAAATACCTTACCGAACGAAGACAGCGAATTCCGTGAGATGGGCAGAAGAGTATTCAAACCTTCTAAGACGATGGTAATTAGAGATACCCTTAAACAGTTTGTACCTGGTTTGTACAACTGGATTGGCCATCCAATACAACCTGAAGGAGTGATTAATTACTTCACGAGAACCATGTTAGATACAATAAAGTATAGAGAGGAAAAGAAGATATTTAGACCGGACTGTATAAACGTGCTTATGGACATTCATCAAAATCCTGATAAAGCAGGAAGTTTTAGTAAGTACTTTTAGGGTGTTTTAAGGTATTTATTTAATGTGGAGGTAACAAATTTTACTTCGTTCTGCAGAACCGACGGAGCAATTGCTTGCCACTCAAGGATTTGTCTTCTTTTTGGCTGGATTCGAAAACACATCGTTGACGATATCGCATGCGCTCTACGAAATGGCCCAAAATCATAAAATACAGGACAGGTTGAGGGCTGAAATTCAAGAAGATTATGCCGAGAACGGCGAGACTTTGACGTACGATCGAATTAAAAATCTTAAGTACTTGGATATGGTATTTAAAGGTATGTATGATGTAAGAATTAAATTCACATAATGCTAAAGTCCGCCATATTTGTTTTGTACGGTGGTGCCTCTCCTACGTGGCAACTTGAACTTACCATTATATCTTTTCTACTGTATTTATTAATTTATTTATATTACTGATTTATTTACTGAAACTCATAGCTTTTTCTCGCGAAGCATGGAAGTTTACTCTTGATTTTATTTTCACTTTGTACATCATAGTCGTTCATTAATTTTAAGATAGCAATTTGCTAAATTGTAAAATTTGTCTAAGCAACATTCCTTTAACAGTCGACCGAACTTTGTATAATTGAATTGATATTGACAAATATTTTACAACATCCATAAATATTAAATATCTCACTAATTTTATCTTTCTTCGAATACAGAAACCCTGAGAAAATACCCAGTTCTGACAGCGTTGTTCCGAGAGAATATTGAGGACTATACATTCAAAGGTACAGATGTAACAATTCCCAGAGGTACTAAAGTTTGGATACCAGTGTACGCAATTCAGCACGATCCAAATCATTATCCAGATCCTGAGAAGTTTGATCCTGAAAGATTTACCAAAGAAGCAGAAACAGCTAGACATCCTATGAGCTATCTGCCATTCGGTGATGGACCAAGAAACTGCATTGGTACGTTAATGCATTTCAGTATTTCAGGAACTTCATTTTTGCACTATTGAATCCGTATCATTATTTTCATTTTCGCGATATTTTCTTAAATGAACAGACGAGTTCCGTATTACTATGTATCCGCCATCTTTGAGTGTAAGAGGGATCGCCATGCTGCAGGGACATTTCCTATGGGAAATGAAACTGTCGCAAAATTTGACCCGGAGGGCAACACTAGCACGTGGCAAACTAAAATATCGTTATAATATTAAAACTCGTATTTATTTATATTATATTTCTGTTTCGGTTTTAAAACATCGATGACGGGAGACATGTATGCTAGTGGCGCCAGAGGTAGAAAAATGTTGAAGCTTCTCCATTTATGCGATTATTAACCGCGTAAAAGGAAAAGCGAAACCGACACTTCCTGTAAACCAAGGACTCAGTACAATGTTCAATTTATTTAAAAAATTGGAAGTCTAGTAGAAAATCCATGTACAACACATATATTTAATGTTAGAAATCTGGAAAGATATCAAATCTTATTGAACAGTGTAATTTGCAATGTAGATTCATTTATTGAACTGTACTTTTGATTGATGTAATTTATAATTTGTGCTTTCAGGTGCCCGTTTTTCACAGAACCAAGTTAAACTCGGAATATTGACAGTCATAAGAAAGTACAAGGTAGACATTTGCGAAGAAACTACCGTTCCATACCAACACGAGAAACGTTCATTAATGTTGATGCTGAAAGGAGGAGTGAACTTGAAATTATCGAAAGTAGATTATTGATGAAAATTCTGCTGAAACGGTTTTACGGGTAATAGCTTAAATTACTAACGAATGAATGAATATAATGTAAATCAAAATATTTTTTTTTAAATAATAATTATAAGCAACTTTGAGCGTACAATTGTTACTTGTTTTGGAACAGCTCATGTATACAATTGTGCATATAATAAACATGTATGAAGCAACGAAACATGTATGTATGATAAAGTGTGTTCAGTAAATATTCTACGAGTGAATGCGGAATATTCGATATCAAGTTTCCCTTTTTAATTTCTGCTTCGTCACAATGTTGCTCGAAAAAAAGATAATCCAGCTATTCTTGTGGTCGTTCGTATCGATTTCCGCCGTAATTGTGTGTGCCGATTAATAATTACGGAGCAATTCTGTTATCAACACAAGAGATTCTTTCCAAATAGTGAAATGTCATCAAATCCTTCGTATTGAACAATAATCTCTGATACATTTATAGCTGGTTGATTACGGATATGATTACGTATTCGTGAATGCGCGTTTATTTTATATTTTCGCATATTACTGATGGCGATATTTTATTGAATCTTTTTGGGAGGTAATGTATCAATCTTTCACCGATGTTTCATTTCAATCTATCGAAGACCGATCCTGTTTTCGTTAGATTAAGAAGAAAAAATAAAAATATTTTGCTTGACGAAGTAAAAAATTTGACTTAAAGAAATAAAACAACAGTATAAGAGTTCATAACGATACAAAATATGATAATAAAAACTGTGTAACATGCCTAATAAGTCAACAGTCAGAATCAACACAAATCTTAATAGTTTTCCATCTTACTAGACGTAAAGTATCTATTTGTGTCTCCCCCAGTTTTGAATCTCTTAATTGTTCATTGAAACATACATGCCACTGCTCACAAATATATTTCAATGATGTATATGTTTAGTTTGTTAATACTATCCTTACTTACTATTTACAAAGTGCTATTTAGTTTGTAAATATATGGTTAAATCTGAGAGTATCTGTGTAGGAGGCGAATATATACTGAGAGGAGGAACCTCTGAACATGTTTGTCTAATTTGCATTTACGTAATATAACGAATCATTAAAAGCCACATTCTTATTGATGTATTTCTGATCTGCGACTCAGAATTGTGCAGCGATGTGTTTTGTGGTATATTTGATCGAAAAGTACTTCACACTCACTTTCAGTTGCAGAATGACGTACATAACTGTCTTCTGTTGCGTTAGACCTGACGTTACTGCGTAAAGCAATCACTCGGTGACGTCCAGTTATGTGCTAAAGGAGATGTATGAACATTTATAGCTTTCAAAGTGAGTTTATGAATATACAAATTGTCGAGTTTGTGGATTATTGAATTTCTAAGTGTTCAAGTTCACAGATCTCTAAATTTTTGGGTTTTGGGATTGAAGAGTGTGGAGAGAAAATTTGGAAAGTTGACAAAGTGAAAATTTGGAAATTTAACTTGTAAATGTGGGACTTTGAAAAGTTGGAAATGGAAGTTTGGTAATTTGGAGAAATAGAAAGCTGAAGATTTAGGAAGATTCACGAATTAGAAAATTTGAAGACTTGGTAATTTAGGAATTTGGAAATTTGGAGATGTGGAAATTTAGAAACTGGGAAATTTAGATTTGAAAACTCAGGAATTTGCAAATTTAGGAATTCGGAAATCTAGGACTTCAAAAATTTCGGAATTCAGGAATTGACATTGAAAATTTAGGAATTTGAAACTTTAGAAATTGGGAGATTTAAAAATGTAGGAAATCGAAATTTGCAACCTCGGTAATTTGGAAGAATAGATACTTGAATATGTATGACTTCATAAATGCAGAAATCAAGAAACCTAGAAATCCAGAAATCCTACGAATTTAGAAATTCATAAACATCTAAATTAAAAATTTGCAAATTTTGATCATTTGTGTGACCTGTTGTATCACTCCTTCTACGAGGTTGTTCTGTGACGTTGCATCAGAAACAATAAACACAAACCTGTAATGATACACATTTCTGTGGCTTCCCCTTCTTACAGCAGTAGAAGGTTGCAGCAACCAATCATGGTCACTTCCATTGATAAAGTAAGATGCTTGAGAAAAGGAACGTGACTAGTTCTTTAGCAGCAGTTAGTATTAAATCGCGAGATAAAACAGTTCTCTCAACAAAATTCACAACTGTTCAATGCGTTATTAACATAATTAATTTGTACTTTGTGAATGCTACTGAGGTAAAATATCCGTGAGAGTTAATGTGATCTTTTACGTAATTAAAAAATCATGTACGTATTATTTAAAATTATTATGTTTTATGTAACTGTCAGTGGAAAACAAGCGTAGGTTGGTGTAAATGAGATGTTTTTCTGAACTTTAGTCTTCATGAAATAACTTCTATTAGTAAACGTCATTTTATCAATCAATGACAAGTTCATTCATCAATTATTAGTTTTACTATAAAATAGTAAATTATAATTCATATAATAAATTGCCAACTTAACTGTTTTTAAAAATTAATACTTTTCCATTTGGTGAAACTGTGTATATGTAACAATTGTTAATCATTGTTTTGCAAAATTTAGTGGTGGACATCATTCATTAAAATGTAAACAAAAAACTGTATTGTTGTGTGTTTTCATTAAATTAGCAAGTGATAGATAAAAGTGTCAAGACTTATTATTTATTTAAGAGTATCTTAAAGAATATCTTAAAATGGTATTTAAATTTTGTACTATACTTTGCAAAATTTGTATTATTTCCTATATATTAACCGATAATAATGATAATTAACCGATAATTTGTATCTGCGATACAAATTTCAGTTTCATGGTGGTTACATTATTTTATCAGTTTAAACTAAAGGAATAAATAATGACTTCATTTCTTCCGGAAATAATATCAGCCATGGAGAGATACGTACTTTTGTTTAAGCATTATTTTCGCAGGTAAACAATTATTAGCGAATCTAAGGTGTGAATCACACATACAATACGTTATCAAACAAAATAAGAGATAATAATTATATATTGTAAGATATAATCGACGAGATAACAGTTTTTGTTTGAGTTAAATACAAAACTTGTGGACTCATCCGAAGCGTAGTACCAGAAGTTATCTGAAGTGGAACAGATAACAAAATTTAAATACTGCTTTATTATTTGAATGATTAATATTGGTAAATAAATAATAAAATAATAATAAATACACGATAATATCGTTTCCTCATTATATATTAAAATCTGCACGTTCGTACGTATTTATGAATGACAATTATTCAATAATAACAGCAATATTATATCGTTATCATAAATTTGCTTCTGCAAGTTTGATATCTGTGAATGATATCGTTGATCAATAGATAATATGATAATGAATAAATAATCGTAATGACATAATAACAAACTGATAATAAATTCATAACAATAAAATAGTAATAAATGTGGATTCCATAACACCGAGAACAATTTGTTTCGAAATGTCAAATGAATTGCTCTCTAGTGATTATTTAATATATTCAGAATTATAGATTTGTTAGATGTTTATTTGGAAACTTACGCATCTAGGTATTTGGGAATTTAGAAATTTGAAAATTTAGGGATTTGGAGATTTAGAGATTTGGAAATTTAGGGATTTGGGGATTTGAGGATTTAGAGACTTGGGGATTTGGGACTTTAGAAATTAGAAAATTTCAAAATATGAAAAGTTGAGGTTTGGATTTTTGTAATAAGTTATAAAAACTGATGTTTGTTTCAGAATAATCAGAAAACTGTGATACGCCATGCCAGATTATTTTGAAATTCTGTGCGGCATCATCGTGCTGTTGTTTTCTGTTTACCTCTACGTATCCTACACCGCGATCACCCAGTTTTGGAGAAAGCGCAATGTGCCTGGACCTAAACCTAACATTTTCTTCGGCAACCTGAAAGAATTTATCAGACAGAAGAGATCGGTCAGCGATATCATAAAGGATCTGTACGATGAATATAAAAACGAGCCAGTATTTGGACTATTTCAAGGAAGAACACCTATTTTAGTTGTCAATGACTTGGATCTGGTTAAGGATGTTCTCATCAAGGACTTCTCCTTGTTCGTAAATCGTGGAATACCTTGTTACGAAAAGGTAATATTCCTACCTCGATGTAATGCACCTAGTGTCACTTCGTTTTTATTCTCGAATTATACAGAAAAGTATATCCAGCATTTTGTATTATTTGTTTAATGTCTGCGATAAAGTTGAATTACTTCGAGTTAGTTCTAGGTTAGGTTTAGTCTCATGGCGGCCATATTAATCGACGCAGGTCAAACCTAATAGAAATCAAATGAAATCAAATTCAAACTTTATCGATTCGCTAAGTCTACATTGTAAATCTGCTTTGGTAGAATCTTCTTGATACTTTCACGTCTTTAGTAATACTAGTAATGTTAGTCTTTAGTAATAAATTTCAAATTATGAAGCTCCTGCATAGATTAGTATCCTCAACTTTATTCGTTTCGTTTCTGATACTCTAATAGTAATCTTATAGCTAGGTTTCTGAGACCAAACTTTTACATTTTAAAATGTGTTGTAACTGTTTAAAATCCTCAAGGTTGTAATAACCACTTTTCGAGACTACATAGATCTAGTAACTAATTTTCTGAACCATGTTTCAACCCCTAAAGATAACTATTAAAAATCTAATGGTTCAGAAGTGCCCTTGAACGATTCCTATAACTTGTCCTGAAACGTTTTAAACAGTACGTAAATATAATTTCAGGTAGAACCATTGGGACAGCATTTGTTCCTCTTGGAAGCTGAAAGATGGCGGCCACTGAGAGTGAACCTCTCGCCCGTGTTCACATCTGGTAAACTGAAAGAAATGTTTCCGCTCATAGTAGACTGTTCTAATCATCTGAAGAAATATCTAGAAAACGTGGCAAGTAAAGGAGAACCAGTAGAATGTCGCGAATTAGCAGCGAAATTTACTACCGATGTAATCGGCAACTGCGCCTTTGGAATCGAAATGAACGCCCTCGAGGACGAAGATAGCGAATTTCGGAAAATGGGCAGAAAAATTTTTCTCCCTAGTTTCCGAAACATCATGAGAAATCTTCTAAGAAACATATTACCCAGCCTGTATCAGATCATTGGTCATAAACTTCAACCTGAAGGTGTTGACGAATTCTTCACGAAGATGGTTGTAGACACTATAAAATATAGGAAAACCAATAATGTATTTAGACCGGACTTTATTAACATGCTTATGCAACTTAAGGATCATCCTGAGAAACTGCATAATGTTGGTAAGTCAGATTTTCCACAGACAAGCTCTAATTGTAGGTACTTGGGGATGTACTGATTTGGAAATGTAGGTATTTGGGGGTGTAGGAATTTGGGAATATAGGGATTTGGGGCTGTAGAGATTTAGGTATGTGAGGATTTCGGGATATAGGAATTTGGGGATGGAGGGATTTGGGAATGTAGAATTTGGAAATGTAGGTATTCGGGGGTGTAGGAATTTGGGAATATAGGAATTGGGGGCTGTAGCGATTTAGGTATGTGAGAATTTTGAAATATGGGAATTTGGGAATGTAGGGATTTGGAAATGTAGGTATTCGGGGGTGTAGGAATTTGGAAATGTAGGTATTCGGGGGTGTAGGAATTTGGGAATATAGGAATTGGGGGCTGTAGCGATTTAGGTATGTGAGAATTTCGGAATATAGGAATTTGGGAATGTAGGGATTTGGAAATGTAGGTATTCGGGGGTGTAGAAATTCGGGAATTTAGGTATTCGGTAATGTAGAAATTCGGGAATGTAGGGATTCGGAAATGTAGGGACTCGAGAATATAGGTATTCGAGGATATAGAAATTTGGAGACATGGGAACTCTAGAAATATAGGGATTTAGGAATAGTAATGACTTCAACATGTGCTCTCGTAAGCACCTGGGCCTCTTCACGCGCCAACTCATTGGTTGTCATCAGTCCTAATAAATATTACGACACGTAACTGACACATGTCTTATCAAATCACGTTAATGTAGTACATATTACCATAATTCTTTATGTAAAAGTGATAATGTCTTTCAGACTTGACAGACTCGCTGCTCACCTCTCAAGCATTCGTGTTCTTCGTAGCTGGATTTGAAACGTCTTCGACAACTATAGCACATGCTCTTTACGAATTAGCACTAAATCAGAATATACAAGACAAATTGAGGGAAGAGATTAGGGAAAGCTATGAAAAGCATGGTGAAACTTTAACGTATGATCAAGTTAAGCAGATGAAATATTTGGACAAAGTGTTCAAAGGTATCATGTACAACTTAATTGTAGAATGAAGCTTTAGTACATGGTTTTTAATAATTTTTTTTTTAGAAACGCTAAGAAAATATCCAGTACTACCAATGTTGAATCGACAAGTATCACAGGACTACACGTTTAGAGGTATAAAAGTTACGGTGCCAAAGGATACTCAAATATGGGTACCAGTTTTTGGGATTCAAAGAGATCCGAACATTTATCCGAATCCTGATACTTTTGATCCTGAGAGGTTTGAGGAGGAAGCTGTTGCAGCTAGACATCCTATGACCTTTCTGCCATTTGGTGATGGACCTAGAAATTGCATCGGTCAGTCGAAAAAAGCTTCAAACATTTTAGGGTTATGGTTACAGTTAGGGGGATGTAGGGTTTGATATCAATGTATTATTATATATCTATAATATAATATAATATCTGGTATTAAAAGTTTACAAATATTTAAATGTTCAAACTTAGAAATTTGGAAGTTTCTAAACTTTCAAAAGTTCACATCTTCGAATTCCAGAACTTCTGTCTTCGCTCTACGTTTAACTAAATATAAGACTCAGACATAATCGTTCGTTCATAAAAATGTAACATCGAAATATTTCTACCAAAATGTTACACTGTAATACAAATATTTATGGTTAATTCATTCCAGGTGCACGTTTCGCAGTTTTCCAAACCAAGGTTGGAATCATAACAATCCTACGAAACCACAAAGTGGATGTTTGCGAGAAAACCATAATTCCGTACAAAGCTGACCCTAGAGCTTTCTTATTGGCACTGAAAGGAGGAGTACATTTGAACATAGTAAAAGCGTGATATTAATAATTGTATATAAATAATCGTATATAGTATTCAAGTTTTTATTTCGAGTGAATATGCTTACACATATCAGAACTACTACATATAAGTTGGAGATATAATATTAAAACGTTGTTAATTCATTTTTTTGTTACTATTGACTTCTGATAATAAATGATTAAAAAGCTGAAATAAGTGTAATTATTTTATCATTATAATTACGTAATAAATCTAAAATATAATTTTGATAATCGATCATTCATCTTGTCGTGGAAAAATGATTTCTTTTCAATTGCTTGCGAATTGTTTGCACGTGCAGAGTAGTTATCGCAACAGACACATGATAACACGAAAAAGTTGATAACCTTGGACCTGCTCGAAAGCTAAAATTATTTAAAATTCCTTTTAACTTCTTGACAATTCTTTATTTCGACAAGACTTTTATTTTTTATTTTGCAAAGTTAATTTTATATTTTTGCTACTTTGAAGATTCTTCAATTTTTTCATTGCTGAATTATGTGCAGTTATAATTAATCTTCGATGATTTAGTTAAAAATGCTGTATCATCTGAAATTTTGCAAATTACTATTTTACAAACCAATCTAATCGTTAAAGGCAAGTGACTAATACTAGGAAAAGTGTTACGTACGTATTTTTTAAATATTTAATCATGTCAATACATTATGTTTCATTACGCACCAGTTATTTAAGTATTTCAATAACGATTAAGAATCTAAATACTTCAATCGAAGATCAGACTAGATTAGAATTTAATTTCTTATTCAAAAAGGTGGTGAATTTAAGTCAAAGCACAGATGCATTTATTTCACGATTCTGGGTCACGAGTGGCTCAATTTCTGCATTCGAAAGTTAATATTAATTTTATTCACAGCTTATATATCACAAAAATTACTGTGATGATATTCTACATTTTGTGTTTTCTCCAGGCCCCATTTTAGACAAATGGACACAGTTTTAGATCAACTTCATGTTCAAAATCTACGATATATTTCAAGAAAAAAATATTTCTTTTCCAAAGATTAATCTCCTTAAATGAGCAGAACTGTCTTATGTAATTCGCAGGAGAGTTCATACTATGTTTTGAAAATTCGAGACGAATTACGCGAGATAGCTTCTGTGAATCACTTCGATACTGAGGTCACACCTCCGCACGCGAAGCATCAGTTCTTGCATTTCTGTAACACACACATGCAATCTGATCAACTCTGAGGATGTTACCTCTGCCAGTCAGCGTGACTGATGTTTTTAGCTCGAATACGTGTTAATATAACAGCGGGTAAGGGCAATTATTAGCCAGTTCGCTCCAAGACGCGATACGAAGGATATTGCGGTAGCAGCTATGTGTGACACAATAAAAGAATTAAACTGAATGATAAATATTTGAAGAAAACATTTTATTTGTTACGTTATCTCAATTATTATCTGTTGTGTGATAGTGACACAAGTATATAACAGTTTCGTTTATAAAAATTCGTGAAAGTACTTTCAGTGAATGATTGAGACGTCGATTGAATTATTTGTAAGTAATTTTATATGCAAATTTAATTTAATTTTGATTTCAAAATTTCTTTGTCTAATAACACTTGTAAAGTACCGTAACTTTTTGGTATTTGTTTTTATTTATTGTGACACCTGATTTTTTAAATACGTTTATTTGAAAATCGTCTAAATCTTATTAAGGAAAATTATAAGACAAGACTTAATTCATTTGTTATATTGAAAGAGGAAATACACTTTCGTTATCATAACCTTGATAGATAACATTTAGATAACTTTACAGTTATGTCATAGATTTAATCTAGAAGCAAGGAAGTTTTGGTTGAAGATCTGTAACTTATTTTTGATCCGAGTTTATAAAATAGCACCTTTATTAACATATGACAGCAATTCTGTTTACTAACAAACTGGATGTAAACGATACTGTTGTTTCAATAGTACGTTTGGTATTTTAAAAATATGTTGCATATGCTCTCTATATATGTACATATACAAGTTACGTATGAAACTCTAACTACTTGTATTTGCACAATTAACTATGCAAAACACGGAAGGATAAAGTAGCAATTCTGACTCAAAGTCTATAAACATCTTTTAATTTCCATATTTCCATATTTCAATGTTTCTAACTTCGTAAGATTATAAATCTGTAAATTTCTTATCTTGGAGATTTGAATTACGCGCCGAAACTCAAACATTTTGGCGGGAACTTGACCCGTTTATTCTTTAATAATACGTAGATATATTATCATAAAAAATAATCGTGCAGCTTTAGAGCATGAATTCTTTGTATTTTCTTTGCAGTAACTTTACGTACACATATAGTTAATTGTTATAAAATTATAACAATTATTGCGCTATAACATACAGTAAATTGAAAACAATCAGCATAAAATATGCTAAACACGTAATACTCGCATGAAGTATGATTTGTTATGAATTATTATAAATTGTTTTCAGGAAATCATCGTTCAGGAAGCCACTGAATAACAATGGCGGACTATTTTGAAATCTTATGCGGCGTCGCCGCAGTGCTATTCGTTCTTTATTACTATTTCACTCATAATTTCGATTTCTGGAAGAAGCAAGGAGTAGTTGGTCCAAAACCTATACCATTCTTCGGCAATACGATAGACATTATGTTCGCATTAAGATCAGTACCAGAATACAGTGAAGAGCTTTATCAGAAATATAAAAACGAACGAATGATTGGATTATACGCGATGAATACACCAATTATTCTTCTGAGAGATCCAGAATTAATCAAAGATGTCCTCATCAGAGATTTCTCGAAATTTTCAGATCGTGGATTCAACGTTCATGAAAAGGTACGGAAAACTTCTGTTTAATTTTATTTATTGCTATCATTTCATAGTACACTCTACATATTTTTCTACATAAGTTAAATAATCCTATATAAAATTTTATCATAAAATGAAATTCGACAACATATTGTTTTCTAACTTGAAGACAATTTTCGAACATGATGTTTAAATATTTTAAAAGACCACATATTTATACATGCTTATATATTTTATATATAATTTAAAGATTATTTTAAAGTAATTGTCTATTTTATTCGTTTTTGCTCACAGGCGGAACCACTGTCGAAGAATCTCCTGAATCTAGAGCCAAGAAGATGGAGGCCACTGCGATCGAAACTCTCACCGATATTTACCTCCGGAAAACTGAAAGAAATGTTCGGTCTCATCCTCGAATGCTCAGAACAATTCGACCAATATTTGGATAAAGTAATCATGAAAGCAGAAACTTTCGACATTCGGGAACTAACAGCGAAATTCACAACCGACGTGATCGGTTCTTGCGCTTTTGGGATCGACATGAATGCACTGGGAGAGGAGGACAGCGAATTTCGTAAAATGGGCAGAGACATCTTCGCTCCAAATTTCTTGAATGTATTCCGATTGAAATGCAACATATTTTTACCGAAAGTGTACAGTATCGTGGGTCGATTTCTACCGGACAAATTTACTCCTTTCTTCACGAAAATGGTCACCGACTCTATGGCGTACAGAAAAACGAACAATATTTATAGACCTGATTTCATCCATATGATTATGGAGCTGAAAAATCATCCTCTGCAAGTTGGTGATATTGGTAAGTTCATTGGTAAATGCCAAGATGCTAAAGGTTTTATTTTATTTTATGCTAAATGTTTTATCTGGTCATTCAGGTTTGGGAATTTATTTAAACAAAAAAGGAGGTGTTGCAATCTGACTCGGTCGTCTTTTATTTCTAGCTCGTCCTGATCGTTATGAGTTTCTCACAGGAATAAATTACGTTGATAAATAATAATTTTTTCAGAGTTAACAGATGAATTGCTCACCGCTCAAGCATTCGTATTTTTTGCCGCCGGTTTTGAAACTTCTTCGACTACAATGAGCAATGCTCTTTACGAGTTAGCTCAGAATCATGACATTCAAGAGAGGTTACGCGATGAAATTCGGGAGCACGATGAAGCCAATAACGGAGATTTAAAGTACGAAGACATCAAACAGATGGAATACTTGGATAAAGTCTTCAAAGGTATACAACACATGTCAAGTAACAACGACAAATATTTGTGGAAAATAGCCAGCAGTTATTCTTAAATACCATAAACGTGGCTAATACTCCACAACGTGTATCACTATAATACATATAGGAAACTCTTGTTATATTATCACTAATAGCAACAAAAAATTGATGTTATCGATATATTCAAATATATTGATATTTATTTTTTCTTTGGCCACGCGCCAACTCGTGAGTTGACATCGGTACATGTTGATGTGAAACTAGCAATATAACGAGAGACCTTGTAACTCCAAATAGTTCCGATTCGGTGTTGCAGTCATCTCCTCTATAAATATGAAATGATTAATTTGGAATTGAATTGCAGAAACGTTAAGGAAGTATCCACCAGGTTCACTAGTACCAAGGAAGGCAACTTCGGATTACACCTTCGATGGCACAAAAGTTTCGATATTAAAAGATATGAGGATTTGGGTACCAATATACGCGATACATCGAGATCCCGATATTTATCCAAATCCTGAGGTCTTCGATCCCGAAAGATTTAACGAAGATGCCGTCCAAGCTCGCCACCCCATGAACTATTTACCTTTCGGTGATGGACCCAGAAATTGCATTGGTATGTTATTTAAAAACTTCGATAATATGACATAGTTAAAAAATTTTGGGGAAGAAATTTTAAGAGTTGAAATTTTTTTGGATGACGTAGTTTATAGTTTCTGTAGTGGTATTTAATTATTGCGAATTATTTGCAGGTGCCCGTTTTGCAGTTTATCAAACCAAGGTTGGGTTAATCACGATTCTTCGGAAATACAAAGTCGACGTTTGCGAGAAAACCGTCATTCCATATACGTTGTCTCCAGGTGCATTTGTACTTGCACCGAAAGAGGCAATGTACCTGAAGCTGACAAAACTAACAAATTAATGTTAGTTTATTCTAAGGTACAATGCTTGACGACATTAAATTGACTAACTGCTTGTATCATTAGTAACTTAATACTCCTTCATTTTCACTTTTTATATTTCATATACGTACATTTTTCTAACCTAAGTTCACATTATTATAATTAATGTCGTAGACAATATTTGTTAGTATAAATATAATTGGATAGATTGTGATATTTATTAAGCTGTGAATTTTTTACTTATAATTTCGATTATATTTTCTGTAAAGTTGTGTGTGTAGAAAACATTTTATTATTTAAGTGTATGGTACAAAATAAAGATCTCTACACAGCGTCTTTTATACTAGTAACTATAGATGTAACAATAAATCATACTCTTGTAATCTAATCGTACCTTTGTCGAGGGCACATGAATCTGTGGCTAGAACATCACCTACTCTAATTTATCATAAAAATTTCGCACATTTTTCTACTCTGATCAATTGTGCTCTTCTAAACACGTCAGCCTCTTCACGCGACAACTCGTAGGTTGGCATCTATACATTTTATGTCTTTGTTGTTTAAAACCTATTGCACTTCTTCGATACTATCAGATAACAAAATAATAGGAGATTACGCTGTTTTGAACCGAGACAATGAAAATAGGTTTCGCAAACAGTTTTGTGATAAATATAAAAGGAAATAATCCGATGGCTGCGACACAAATATAAAGGCATCAAGTTTGATTCCGTGTAGTAATCATTTTTCCTGCTAGTCATGCTTACTATACCAGTTTCGCTTGTCGTCTCTATTTTATACGTTCAACTCAGAGAAAGTGTATCCATGATAAATATGAGTCAGCATCAGTATGTTAATAAACTCATTATCAAGTCATTATATCTCATTCTGTTCATTCACAAAAATAGGAAGTCTCTATTTCTTTATCTTGCTAAAGATAAAAAGTGGCTGAGACACGCTAAGTGACGTTTTAATGAAATATAGCAGTCATAAAATACGATGTCAAAAGGTCTTAATTGTTACACTTAGGGTGATTCATTTGACTAATACACACGAATATTGCCAAAAGTGATACTTATCTCAAAAAGTATTTCGGAGAAAAGTTAATACGTTAATACGTTACTGTTGTATGTCTGATACAGGTTCCTGGTATTATACCTGCATCCATGTCATGACTTTTTATCAAATATTAGCTGGGTTAAAGGTCTAAAAATGGAGAAGATTTGTAATGCTTCAGCTGTGACATTTTAGTGTCAAAAGCTGAATACATTAAAATAACAGAATTTTAAAGTCCCAACGAATTTCCAGGGTCCCAAGCTCTAAAATTTCTAAACTATCAAAGTCTCAAGGTTCTAACATCCCAAATTCTCAAAGTCTCAAATTATCCAAAGTTCCAAAGTACCAAATTTCTAATGATTCAAACCCCAAACTTCCAAAAAAGCCCTACTCTGTACACTGTCATCGACCGAAGATCCTAAATTCCTAATGTCTAAAATTCCCAAAGCTTCAAATTCAAATTCAAATTCCTCATGTTCTAAATTCCCCAATTCCCAAACTCCGTAAGTGTCGAAATTCCGAAATTCCTGTCACCAATTAAGAATTTTGTATTAGCTACGCCCTGTTTTGAGGAAATTCATATGAAAAATGCTACGTCATATTCAACACGCGATAGAGGTAGTTATCGAAAAGTTTATTGAAACAAGATTCCGAGAAGATGACATAAAATCCGTGCTAATACACAACCGAGTATTTGCACAGGCGAAAAAAAGACTCATGAGATCTGAAATGTCATAACCGATTATAAATAAGCGGTAAGAAATGTGGAACATATTTCATTCTGCAGTCTGCTACCAACCACGATCGTACACTTATCAGTCGTGACAATAACATGGCTGACTATTTTCAACTGTTCAGCGCGTTTGTCGTGATATTTCTCGCTCTGTATTATTATTTCACATCGACTTTCGACTTCTGGAAGAATCGTGGTGTACCTGGACCACGACCAATACCTGTATTCGGCAATACCAAAGATGTCGTACTCGGAAGGGAGACGATACAAATATATATTACACGCCTTTACAAGAAATATAAGGATGAGCCTATGTTTGGGATATTCGTGAGAAGATCACCTAATCTTGTCTTGCGCGACCTGGATCTTATTAAGGATGTCTTAATCAAGGACTTTACGGTGTTCGAAGATCGAGGAAATCCCGTGTTCGAAAGAGTAAGTTAACATGCTTATTGTAAGATATAGGTATCTTTTGTCAAGGAAAGCTGTAGATAAGATCACAAATACTTAAAATATTTCTATTTAATTCTGGATACTATATTTGCAGACTGAGCCGTTGTCAGCAAACCTCTTCAGCTTGGAGCGAGAAAGATGGCGACCAATGCGCAAAAGTCTTTCGCCAGTGTTCACATCCGGAAAATTGAAGGAAATGTTCCCTCTGATACTAGAGTGTTCGAATCAGTTAGAGGGGTGTTTAGAGAAAATAATCGAAGAGGGAGGACTTCTCGATTGTCGCGAAGTGGCAGCAAGATTTACCACCGACGCTATAGGGAGCTGTGCTTTTGGGATTAACATGAACGCGTTGTCTGACGAGGAAAGCGAATTTCGACGAATAGGAAAACAAATTTTTAAAAGCGACGTTCAAACATTATTGAAATTCACTTTCAAAGAAGCTCTTCCACAATTCTACAATATGCTTGGTTTTGTGCTACCTCAGACCGAAGTCACCACATTTTTGACGGCGATTGTTTCAGAGACAATAAAGTACAGGAAGGAGAACAACATTGTTAGACCAGATTTTATAAATTTGCTGATGGAGTTGAAGGAGAATCCACATAAATTAAAGAACATCGGTAAGTAATTTATAAGTCTTGTTTTTAATTAGATGATTTACTTTAGGTGGTTTTTGGAAATGTAAGGACTTGAAAATTTAGGAACCTTCCCAAAATCGAATTTGTCAACATCACATAAAACGAATGGGTAAAGTTTAATTCTGTCCCGTTAAATTTTATAGATTTGACAGACACTTTGCTCACCGCGCAAGCTTTCGTCTTCTTCGCGGCAGGCTTCGAAACTTCTTCAACTACTATGGGACATGCATTATATGAAATGGCCTTGAATCCTGATATACAAGACAAGCTTCGAAAGGAAATAAGAGAACACTATACTAAGAATAATGGAAAGTGGACATATGACGACGTAAAAGAAATGAAATATTTGGATAAAATATTTAAAGGTATCGTACGGTAATTAAGTTATTAAGTTAAAAACTATTAAGTACTGTTATTGTTGCAACTTCGTTTTAACAGAAACGCTCAGGAAATATCCACCAGGTCAGCTTCTGCGAAGAAAATGTAATGCCGATTATACGTTCAGTGGTACAAAAGTATCCATTCCTAAAGATACTATGATTGTCATTCCTTTGTACGCAATTCAAACCGATCCTGCTATTTATCCAAATCCTGACATTTTTGACCCAGAAAGGTTTAACGAGGAAGCAGAAGCTGCTAGACACCCTATGACTTTCCTACCTTTTGGCGATGGACCTAGAAACTGCATTGGTAATTTAAATTTGTAAATCTGAACATTTAAGAGCTTCCACAATTCATGAATTTGAATATGTCATATTGAAATAGCATTGATCACAACAACTCATTTTGATTCTAAACTTGTTTGCTTTATAAATATTTCTGACACTTTTTATTTTTTCAGGAGCACGATTTGCGATCTTTCAGACTAAATTAGGTTTGATACAGACGTTAGGAAATTACAAAGTCGACGTCTGTGATAAGACAATGGTCCCATACGTTAGGCATCCAATAGCTCGTGTATTCACTCCCAAACACAGAATTATATTAAAAATAAGTAAAGTGCAAAATGAAATTAACAAATGAAAGACACTAATGTTATGTCGTAGATGTACATAATCAATAAAGAATGTAAGTAATGTTATTAAAATATTTATAGAGATTTCTACTGACAATGATATGCTCATTTAAAGTGTATTGTACTATGTTAAATATTTATAGTTGTACATGTAAATAAAATAAACATGCCTGCCGTTAATTTTTTATTACATCGTGAAATATATCTACTCTTCAATCTAAAGAAAATTGTTTCTTATTTTCTGCTGTTGTTTGCTACTTGTTTTTCTCTATTTTTATCATTGGAATTTATGGAACATCTACCTCCCTTGATAAGCGTTCAAATATAATCCCGAGCTACGAACACTTACCGAGACTCTACAAGAAATGCAAGCAGAGATGCAATTTTGTTTAAAGATTCTTCAGCAATGTTTCGTTTAATTTTATTTTACTTACTATTAATAGTTTGCTCATTATGTATTCTTTGCATAGTACAGTGTAATACTCGATTTTGCAATTTGATGTTCAAAGAAAAGTACATTTTTATGTACACGTATTTCTTACAACATTTTAGTAAACAAGTTATAGAGTGAGACTCTTGAGAATATAATTACATAGAAAAAGATCTATCAGTGACATAACATCACTGTGTTTTGATTCACCGCAAAATGAAGCTGACCTTGCGAAAGATGCTACGTCGTTCATTACGCGATACACACCTACACAGATATAGCAATCAGTTACCAACTAAAATACACACGCTGGACTCACATTTCTAAGATAATACTCTAAGCATAGTATGAGTTTTGAAAAAATGCAAGTATAAAAATGCGTTTATAAAGATATTTAAAAGCTCTAGTCACTTCTGTATCAGCTTATTATCTATCTTAACTGCATACCTTAACTACAGATAACTTACACGAAAGTTAACTAATAAGTTCTTAATTCCTCCCAAAGTATAAAACGCAAATGTATCGGAATTTGTATTTATGTAATTCCTCGAATACAGATAACTTTATATTATTTATATACATATTTTATCTTATTGAGTACAAACGTACTCGTACGTGTTCTCATACCACGTCAAATATTACCAAAAGTCTATACACAACAATTTTCACCGAGTCTCATAAGCTTTAGCAACGGCTGACAGGAGGACTCCACTTATGCGCTGATTACTGGATTGTTCGTATAATAGAAGTCCACATTCTCCCTACCAGTGCTATCTCGTTTATATAATGCGCGCTGCAACTCACAAGACCAGTTCATCTGTGCGTTTAATCCGAACACTCCCATACACGGTGCTGTGTAATTGCTCTTTTCTCTAAATAAATAAAACACAAACTGTAATTGAACTGTAAGCACAGGTACTGCAATCTCATACTCGGCAAAAAAACGCAAAGAACATAAACATACCATGTTTACACAGTTAAAAAATAATGTCTAGATAAAAAGTAACTGATAAATGACAGGATGTACTGTAACGAAGTATATACTTGGCAGAAATCCATCGACTGTAACGTGAAACCTGTCTGCTGCACGAGGGATTCAACATGACCGACTATTTTCAATTATTGAGTGCGTTCGCTGTGGTGTTCCTAGCTTTGTATTATTACTTCACGTCGACCTTTGACTTTTGGAAGAAGCGTGGCGTACCTGGACCACGACCGGTACCCATATTTGGCAACATCAAAGATGTCCTCCTCGAGAAATGCGCTTTGAACGACTGTATAGTGAAATTTTACCAGGAGTACAGAAATGAGCCCATCATCGGGATATTCGAGAGAAGGCAACCCAATCTTATATTAACCGATCTGGATCTGATAAAGGATGTTTTGATCAAGGACTTTTCCGTATTCAACGACCGAGGACATCTCGTTTTCGAGAAGGTATGTACACATTATACATTTCCTATAATCTTGCAAAATTTAAATCCATAATTTGTATAATATATAAATCTCTTCTGATGTAACCGTAAATTGCATTCACAGACAGAGCCGTTGTCCCTCAACATCTTCAGCCTGGAGGCAAAAAGATGGCGTCCATTGAGAGCGAAACTTTCGCCCGTGTTCACATCCGGAAAATTGAAGGAAATGTTCCCTCTGATACTAGAGTGTTCGAATCAGTTAGAGGAATGTTTGGAGAAAATAATCGAACAGGGAGGATTTCTCGATTGTCGCGAAGTGGCAGCAAGATTTACCACCGACGCTATAGGGAGCTGTGCTTTTGGGATTAACATGAACGCGTTGTCGGACGAAGGCAGCGAATTTCGACGAATTGGGAAGAAAATTTTCAAGCCTGATATCAAGAAACGAGTTATAGGTATGCTGAAAGAAGCTGTGCCGTGGCTGTACAATCTACTTGGCTTTGTGTTGCCGCAAAATGAAGTCACGATATTTTTAACGAATATCGTGACGGAGACGATAAAATATAGGAAAGAGAACAATATCGTCAGGCCAGATTTCATAAATGTGCTTATGGAGCTGAAGGACAATCCACACAAACTGGAGAATATTGGTAAGTAGTTTGAGTATTTATGCTTTTAGCGCGCTTCAAGGTACCCGAACACATTTACACGTTATTCACTTGTACTTTAATTTGAACTTTTGTGGAGTTGGGGATTTGAAAAAGGGGTCTGAGAAATTTTGGGGTGCAAGAAACTTAGGAGTTTAGGAATTTAGAAAAGAAACTCACGAACTTAAGAATTTGGACATCTGAAAAATTATCAAATTCAAGAAAATTAGAAATGTAACAATATTTGCTAAAAGACTCTTGAAACTTCAGACCGTTAGATAAATGCGCGCGATCGGGGCTCTAAGCCGGTTCGTAAACACTCGTTCATTGAAAGAACAATGGTGCTTTCAGCGGTATAAGATCACTGCCATTTATAATCATCACAGCAATGAATTAACCTTCAGCAATGTTTGAAACGGTATTTTATGAAATTTAGACAAGGTAACGGACGTTATACTCGCCGCACAAGTTGCTGCTTTCTTCGCAGCTGGTTTTGAAACTTCTTCCACCACAATCGGACACGCGGTATATGAAATGGCCTTGAATCCCAATATGCAAGACAAGCTTCGTAAAGAAATCAAAGAGTTCTATAACAAAAACAAAGGGAACTGGACATACGACGATGTGAAAGAAATGAGATACCTGGACAAAGTATTCAAAGGTATGCACATTTTTTATATATAACTCTATATTTTCTATAACTGAAATTTGTTGGCAGAGACGCTCAGAAAGTATCCACCGGGTGAACTGCTAAGAAGAAGATGTAACAGCGATTATACTTTCAACGGTACAAAAGTAACCATTCCAACGGATACGGAAGTGTTGATTCCTGTAGCCGCTATTCATAAAGATCCAAGTATTTATCCTAAACCCGATATTTTCGATCCCGAGAGGTTTAACAACGATGCGGCAGCTTCGCGACATCCTATGGCTTACATGCCTTTTGGTGAAGGACCAAGAAATTGCATTGGTAATTTATTAAATGGAAGTAGTATTTAAAATAATGTCTGGAGATTGTGGATCTACAGTTGAAGAATCTATTAACAAATTATAATTTGTCCCCGTTTTATGTTTGTAATGTTACTGGTGACTGTTTCAGGAGCACGTTTTGCGGTTTACCAGACTAAAGTAGGAATAATTCAGATGTTAAATAATTACAAGGTCGAGGTTTGCGATAAGACATTAATCCCATATATCAGACATCCGACAGCTCGCGTGCTTTCTCCAATAAGAACTATCATTTTAAAATTAAGTAAGGTACAAAGTTAAAGTGACACATGAAACGTTCTATGTATGATATTTCAAAATGAGTGATATAAATAAAATGTGAGTGTTTTTTTTTTATAAAGATTTTTATTTAAAGTGGAATACAGCGTGTTTAATGTGTGTACATGTAAATAAGATAAAGGCACGAAGTATTAATTTGTTGTTTTATTATGTGTGTGCATTTATTTGGGGCATCCTGTACATAACACAAATATATTTGCATTGACTAAGCATTTACCTGGAGTTAATCACTGAAATTCTACTGTAGCTTCCTAAGTGACTAAATATTGCAAACTCATTGTGATAAAACACTTCGAACATAAAGTAATGTACTTTATCAACGCAAACACATATAAACAAATTTTATGATAAGTTCAACTCCACATGAGATAAGGAAGCACAGATTCGAGCGAAACACAAAATATCGAACAGTAAGCAGTCGACTATAATTGAAATTCATCCACTGCCATATTATAACAGTAAACCAGATCCAACATGGTTGATTACATCCAATTATTGACCATTCTCGTCGTGGTCTTCCTTGCTCTATACTATTACTTTACGTCGACCTTCAATTTTTGGAAGACTCGTGGCGTACCTGGGCCACAACCAGTGCCTGTATTGGGTAACCTGAAAAATATCATGTACGGACATACCGCGTTAGATGACTATGTAACGAAACTGTATAATGAATACAAAAACGAGCCCATGATCGGAATATTCGTGCAAAGATCACCGAATCTCATATTAACCGATCTGGACCTCATAAAAGACGTCCTGATCAAGGACTTCTCGACTTTCAATGACCGAGGAATTACCATTTTCCCAAGAGTACGTATATTATCACGAAAACCTTTCTTCAATATTTCGTTTACATATCTTAACAGAAAATAGAAATTGAATATCAATATTAACGATACAGGCAAAAGATACACTCATGAGATCCATTTCCACTTCAGCTCGTTCTACCTTTTCATTTTAAATTTCTTTGATAAAAGCTTCAAAGGTGTAGTAACATATTCTCTATTTCACTAAAGATCACGCTGTTGTTACCATAAGTTATATTTACAGACAGAACCGTTGTCCTTAAACATCTTCAGCTTAGAAGCAGAAAGATGGCGTCCATTGAGAATGAGGCTCTCGCCGATATTCACTTCTGGGAAATTAAAGGATATGTTTCCACTGATACTCGAATGTTCGAACGAGCTAGAAGGGTGTTTAGAGAAAATAATCAAAGAGGGAAATCTTCTGGATTGTCGAGAAGTAGCAGCAAGATTTACCACGGATGTGATAGGAAGCTGCATCTTTGGGATTAGCATGAACGCACTGGTGGATGAAGGAAGCCAATTTCGGCAGTTGGGAAGAAAGATGTTCGAAATTGGTAACAAGGCACGGTTAAGAGGCATTTTGAAAGAAGTCACACCGTGGTTGTACTGTGCACTTGCGTTGGTGCTACCTTCGAGCAAAGTGACGACATTTTTGACGAAAATGGTCTCGGAGACTATACGGTACAGGAAAGAGAACAACATCGTTAGGCCAGATTTCATAAATGTGCTGATGGAACTGAAGTATAATCCGCACAAATTAGAAAATATCGGTAAGTAAACTCTCGTTATATTGCTGTTGACAGAGCAACAAAAATGTTTCCTTATTTTAGCGATTTCCATGAATTTTTATATTCTACTATAGTGAGACTGTTTTAATATGCGTGAAGCTGGCAATATAACGAGAACCTACTGCATATTTTACCTAATTAATCTTTCATTGTGGTATCTAATAAAGAACCTATTGTTAAAAAATGTTTTAGTACAAAAATGTACGATGTATACTTCGAATTCTTTTTTAAAGAATAAACATGATGAGAATGTGTATCACTGGGTGATAGCTTCATGAAACAAAGTTTTCGATGAACGAAAATTCGTGGAACTATCAACGATTATTTTTTAACAGAATTTAACGAAATTCTTAGAGGTAACGGATACTTTACTGACCGCCCAAGCTGCCATTTTCTTCGCGGCTGGCTTTGAAACTTCTTCAAGTACAATTGGACATGCTTTGTATGAAATGGCGTTGAATCCTCATGTACAAGACAAGCTTCGAGAAGAAATAAAAGAATTCTATGCCAAGAATAAAGGAAACTGGACGTACGACAACATCAAAGAAATGGACTATTTGGAGAAAGTATTCAAAGGTAATTTCACCACATTTTCTGACATTCTCTCATTGTTACCTAAATTTATCTAAAAAGTGAAATTTTTTGCACGATGTTTATTTTACATAATTTACTCTTTTGTTATAGAGACGCTCAGAAAGTATCCACCAGTCACAGTTCTAAAAAGAAGATGTAACAATAATTACACCTTTAATGGTACAAAAGTGTCTATTCCAAAAGATACTGTAGTTCACATTCCTGTATATGCAATTCACACCGACCCCGATCATTATCCGAATCCTGACGTTTTTGACCCTGAAAGGTTTAACGAGGATGCAGAGGCCAGTCGACACCCTATGAGCTTGTTACCCTTCGGGGATGGACCAAGAAATTGCATCGGTAATTTATTAAATAATGTAAAACAATTTAGGAGTCAATAATGTCTAAGACCATAAAATAGTATCTATGTTCACAATATTGGTAAGAGTTTAATGGGATAAAATTCTCTGGATCAAACATCATTTATTTTTTCGTACTTGGGTATCACATAAACTTTTCATCCAAATTCGGTGATTTAGCTCGTCCTGACTGTTCTTTATACATCATGCTTGTTTGCATGTATATTAATATTACCAATTACTCTTTTAGGGGCACGTTTCGCAGTTTATCAAACTAAAATAGGACTGATACAGATGCTGAAAAATTATAGAGTTGATGTTTGCGATGAAACACTGATTCCATATGTTAAGCATCCGTTTTCTCATTTACTGGCTCCCAAAAGAAGTCTTCTTTTAAAGATAAGCAAAGTGCAAAGTTAAACTGACGATGGATACCAACAATGTACACATTGGCCGTACCAATAGAAATAATCATATCTAATAAGTGATACCGTAATATAAACAATTATTAAGATATTGTAAGTTAAGTTATTTGGCTTTTTAAAAAGTCAAATTACAAAATCGAATTCAGGTTGTTTCATAAGTGTTGTCCTTGTTACTCATCTAGAAAGTAATACAGGAGAAACAAGGATGGATGATCCTGAGTTTTTAATTTCGCCACATGAGGTCTCTAAAATCGCTTTAAATTCGAGATGCTACTCCATTTTTAAATTTAAAATTCTCGAAGTGAAAGTGACGCTATCATTATGTGCTAGTTTGATAAAATTGTGTGTGATAATTTCAATTCCACTTTTCGCATCTACAACAATCATTAAATGTACGTACCTTTATTATATTTTTGTATGACTATTATTATTTGTTACCGTCTTTTTTATACTAATAATTTAGCATGAAACTAGCATTGTTCTCGAACAAATTTTGCAGCAAATATGCGCTTTTTTGTTGACTGCATTTTCCCTTTTAAAAATTATTAACAATTTATGTTGATTTCATGTACGAACGTATACAAATGACACGAAGCATTATTGAACATTTTCGAGAAAAATGTAATAATTTCATTATTTTTGGTGTTATATTATTTTATTTTTACATGGTTTCAAATAAAAAGATCACATCTGACAAAATTTATATTATTTATTTTATTTCATCTTATTTAAGATGTTTAGTACATTCAAATTTATATTATATCTCTATAATTCTAGGTAATAATATTTATGGTTATTATAATGTTTCATATTTGTCTTGCTTAAAAATAATAGTCAATAAAATAATATAAACATTTATATTAATCTAAAGTTAAACAACGGTCAATATGTTCTTCCAAAGATGCCATATCTCTAAACACGGTTTCACATTTTGGGCATATGAATGTAGATACTAATGGAGGTACCAATAGAGTTGCATTACTCTAAAATTTAAAGAATCAATTAATTATAACAACTATGCAGTATCCATACAAATCATATGAAAACTTACTCGGTTTTCTGATGCACTCCCATTAATTTGGGATTTCAAACGTTTAATTTCTTCCTGTAATTGTATATTGAAGTCAATTTGTTTCTGTAAATCTATATCCAGATTATTTCTTCCATCTAATAACGATTCTTTAATTTTTTTCTCGTGTTTGAAATCTTCCTCGTATATTTTTAATTGTGTTTGTAATAAATTGGTACTTTCCAACTGTAGTACAGATAAAGTATTATTACATTTAGGTTGCTTTTAAAACTAAATTACTTAACTAAAGATTTACTATGGAATTTATACTTACATGAAGTGCCACTTCACCTTGTAATTCTTTAATATGTAGCTCCTTCTTTTGTATACTCTCATGGAGAGTACCAATTTCGCTTACTAATTGAGCATATTTTTCTTCAAATTTGCTCTTTTCTATTTCCAATGTCTTTTTATAATGGCTTTCATACAGTTGGCTCTGCTGGTCTAAAGATGATTTTTCTTCGTGCAAACTCATTCTTTCTTGACGCAGAATTTCTTTGGCATCGTTTAAATTTTTTAATTCTAATTCGAGATTGTTTTTCTGTTCATTAAAAATATTTCTCTCTTCTTCCAGTTTCTCCCTTTCTTTACTGAGAGATAACTTTTCTTGTTCCAATGACTCTTTCTTATCAGCATTTTCTTCTTCAATATTTCGTGCAGATTCAGAAGCATCATTCTTTTTCACTGTACTATCATCAATATCTGTACTCAACACGGCATCTATATCAGACACAAGAGTATTGCAGTCGTCAAAAGCACGCTTTAATTCGTCCTGTACCCCGGTAATACGTTTCAAATGTTCGGCATATTCCCCTCTTTTTTGGGCAAAATCTTTACTAGTAAATTGTAGATCAGCTGACGTCATATCATCAGAAGCTATTTGTTTTATCATTTCCGTAATTTTGTTTAGATACACGTCTGCAACTATGTAGTGTCCTGCTTGTTTATCGCAACTAAATATAAAATCTCTCAACTTCTTGTTGAAATTCTTAACTTTTTGAATATATCGTTGACGGTGTTTTTTATAACTCATTGAATTTTTTATACAAAACTGTACAGGAGTAGTAATCTAAAAATTTTATGTAATTAAAAACTTTGTTAAGACATGATCTTCCATGCATTTACTAAATACTTACATGTTGTAATTTACGTTCAAGTGCAAGAATAGATTCTTTCAAAGAATTAATTTCTTTATCTTTTTTCGAACATTGTTCACATTCCATGCAATTATTAACTGGCTTTGATTGTTGAGAGATAGCATTATCGAGGGATTGATCAAAATAACTTGAATCAATGGACTTTGATATTGAAGTTTCTACTTCTAGCTTTTTTATGTTCAGCCTTTGTTCTTGAATTGTAGATGTAGCTTCCATTAACTGGGAGCTCATTAGGTTTGATATACTAGCCAGTTTCTCTATATCAGAAGTTAATTTTTCACACTTAAGTTTAGAGTTATTTAATTCAGCTGTTAAAAATGATACTTTTTCCTCTAGTTGCTTTTCAGAAATAGAAGATCCTTTTTCTTTCACATCATTCTGTAGACTATTTGCACTAGGAATCTATAATCAAGAAATAAAATTAATAAATATAAGAACAAAATAGAATAGTATAACATACCTCATAACCCATTTCTGTATTATCAGATTCTCCAGTAGTAAGTTTCATTTTCAACTCTGCATTCTCTTTCTTAAGGTAATTTATTAATTCTCTAGTTTCAGCAAACTTCTTTTTATGATTTTGATGAACTTTCATAATTTCTTCGTGCCAATCAGATAAGGTATTAAACTGTTTTTTCATGGCTGCATTGTTTTGTTTCAATGTTTCTTTCAACATGTTGTTTTCATGTAACACTTCCTTCAGTTTCTGCTGAATTTCTTTTAAATTCCATGAAGTTATCATGGATCCATAATCCTAAACATCAAATAAACCTTCTAATCAATATGGTTTTTAACATTAAACATTATGCTTTAAATGAACAGACACATACAATAGACATACTCTTTTCTTGAATATCAACATAAGAAGCAAGCGACGATGCTTGAATACAGTCCAACGAGTCTTTTCCTAATACTACAAAGGACAATGTATCATCAGAGTCGACAACATTAAAACTATCTAATGCTGCATTCGAATATGCGGGTGTGTCATCGTCTAATTTAAATCTGGCCTTGCCATTATCCATGGTAAAACCAAGGCTTTGCAAACGACTTTCTGGTTTGATGTAATTTGAGTCAATGCTCAAGTTGTCAACATCGCTGTCTTGTAACAAATATGTTTCTGTTTTATTGGATGCCATAGTTGGATATTTTTTGGCATCGATATTAAACCACTGACCTAAATATTTAATAGCTCTGCAACATTATAAATTTTGTGTTGATCTGATGAAGAATTATATTAAATGCACTATTTGTGTTAATACAATAAAATAATTTTTAATAATTGTACTTCTATTTCAGACTTAACGAATGTTACACCTTATCATGACACTTAATTTCTATCATAGCTACCAATCTTACAGGATATATGATTATGAATCATTTAAAAAAAAACATACAAAATGTGTTTTAAAAATGTAAAACCAGTTGCAAAATTTATAATATTTGGAAAGTAAATCTTACAAACCCTTAATTTAACCGTTATGTCAATACTTTAAAAAAGAGAAAAGAAACAAAACACAAAAGCAAACATTTTCAACGAACTAAATCAAATTTATTGTCATATTATGATTGTCAACTGCATTAATAACTACAACTAGGCTTTAAATTTAATAATTTACTAACAACTCGTAGATAAATTAATACATTTTCAATTTCTGCTTCCACTGACATCTAAACTTACCAAAATCATTGCCTTATGCGAATGACGTTGTTAATAAATGACAGTACTGCACTATCAATGTATTGACATATTTTGTTATTTATGATGGCGCCACAATACTATTATTCGTAATTATTGAATGAATGAATTTTGGCAAGGAACTAAACATTTATAGTACCATTTGATTAACCACGAATTTTCATCGTGAGTGTGT
The DNA here is from genome assembly GCA_036983795.1 of Megachile lagopoda. Classification (NCBI taxonomy): domain Eukaryota; kingdom Metazoa; phylum Arthropoda; class Insecta; order Hymenoptera; family Megachilidae; genus Megachile; species Megachile lagopoda. The sequence goes on along the minus strand of CM072797.1, from coordinate 5,155,000 downwards.
AACACATTCGTGAAAATTTTAATGAAAATGATTTTACATGAATTACAAGTCCCTAGAACATCTGCGTCATTTCAGATGCATTACAAAATGTCTGACAGTGTCCACCAACTGTGAAAAAAATATTCCCCTGTTTTTATTCAATTTCTTTTACTAATGGAAGAATTTACAGTAACGCACGAATTTGGAAAAGAAGTCGACTTGAAATGGGTATCGAAATTGAGAAACTCAGGACAAAAGTTAGTAATCTTTGCCTTTTCTACGGTGCTTTATGAAGGAAAGATAAAGACAATAATTTTATTATTGAGACAAAAGAAGTAATATATCCTCGTGCTTTCTTTTTGTAAATATTCTCCGTATAATTATACGGAATACTATAAGGAAAAATTATAAATTTTTCGCTTGCAATTTTTGAAAACAACGTACGAGAGATAATTTTGTTCGAAGGTTCTCAGCTTTGCCGCCAGAGGTCCCTAATTAATTTCACAAGAAATCATTAGAAATCCAAAATTACAGAAAATTGAAAATTGTGGAGATTTGTAGTTTCGAGAATTTGGGGATTTGGAGATTTGAAAATTTAAGGGAATTTGGAAATTTGAAAATTTTGGAATTTAAAGATTTAAGGATTTGTGAATTCAGAGATTTGAAAATCTGAGGATTTGGGGCGTAGAGATTTAGGGTTTGAGAGTTTGAGGCTTTAGGGATTTGGGGCTTTGGGAATTTAAGGATTTAGAGATTTGAAAATCTGAGAATTGGGGCACTTAAATATGGGGATTTAGAGATTTGGGTACTTGAAGATTTTGGATTTGGGGTTTTGAAGACTTTGAGATTTAGAGACTTGGGGATCTGCAAATCTGACAATTTGGGGATTCGAGGATTTCGAAATGTGATGTATGAAATTTCAAAACTTAAAAATTAGAAAATTGAAAAATTCAGAAAGTAAATCTGAAACTTTCTAGCTACATAAGGTATCTTATTTCGTACACTATATTTTTCGTGCTACATACTCTTCAGATTAGTTGATATCCTAGGGGTCTAGGCACACCCTAGTTCTTACCTAACTACATCACTCTACGCGATAACCATGCAGTATTACCTTAGAAAACCAGTTGACAAATTATCCGCAATAAACCGTGAAACAGAGCGAAGAAGTAATCAAGCAGTCAAGTATATTCTTGTTAATTTACCAATTTAAACTATGATTTATTATTGTTGGCTCGAGCAGTGTCTCATTATTGTAGTCCCTCTATGGACTAGTTTATTTATAGATATTGCGTAAAGGATATCTATTCTGTTGTGACAGGGTATTGCGTAAAGCTTACCATGCTGCTTACATGCATTTCAGGTTTATCGTATCAGGGATCACCTATGTAACCCATATATGCAACCAGTTGTTTCTTCTAATTCTGATGTAAACAGGAGTTCGAGCAACTTCGGTATCGAAGGTCGATCTGCGGTGCTATTTCTCGTGTTACGATGGACCACTAATCATTTCAAATCACTTCGATTCGTACCTGTACACTTTGATGCAATGTCTAAGCTTCTTTCACTTAACAAGTAGAGAATGGAAGGATATTCACTATTTATTTTCGGTTTAGGGAGATGAAATAGGTAAACCAGGATATTTATAAATGTTTATGTTAGTATTCTTTATGTTTCTTTAGATATTTAGCTTTGCAAGTATCTCTGTGATTGCAATTAAAAGAAATTAAAATGGTGAACGATGTACACTGAAACTAGGCCGCCATTACACTTAGAAAAATTCCACTTAAGAAAAACTAAAAATTTAATAAAATTGTTAGCATATTGAATCTCCTCCACTTGAGAAATAATGTTCACCCGTAGAAAGAAATATTAAAAGAAATAAATTGTTTTTCGACACGAAGAAAACATTGTAAATAAGAACTTTCTCAGAACGTTTAACTACAGCCTTGAATCTTTTTCCGTGCTGTTTAACGACAAAAGAACTAAATTGCGTCCCCGTTTCTTCGACGGATTGTTCCATAAAATCAATTATCGAATTGACGACCTTCTGCGTCAAAAATACATGTTTTCCCCTCTTAATAATCCATTGAATAGCTGGCCAACAATAGATACATGTACCCTCGCGATCACACGTTTTCTATTTTCCGTGATCACGTGATCGGACTCTGTTTCCACGTTCATGATTTAAACGAATACCGTGCGACAGTAGCGAACACTCCGAACAACTTGCCAATAAAATTCGAGACAAACGGGGCTCGATACTAGTCTCGCAAAGATCTCTTCTTTATTCCTTCATAAAATGTCCCGATTCAATAAAACGTCGCGTGTTAGGGACACGGGAATCGCTATACGGAGAAAATCATAGGCTGTTATAGACTCAGCCATGAAAATAGGTATTTTATCATTAAATTTCTACGTTTGCAATTCTGAAATTTTCAAGTTTCCAAAATTTAAATTACACAGATTCCAAATTTCCCACAGGTTCAAAATTCCCCAAATTCCTAAAATTTCAAATTCGTCAAATTCCAATCTCTTCCAATTTCCCAAGTGGCCAAATTTCAAATTCCCCCAATTCCAAATACCCCAAACTCCAAATTCTCAAAATTCCAAATTCCCCAACTTTCAAATTCCCCCCATTCCAAATTCCCCAGATTCAAAATTCCCCAAATCCCAAATTCCCTAAATTACGAATTCCCCAAATTCCAAATTCCCCAAATCTCAAATTCCCCAGATCCCAAATTCCCCAAATCGCAAATTCCCCAAATCCCAAATTCCCCAAATCCCAAATTCCCCAGATCCCAAATTCCCTAAATTTCGAATTCCCCAAATTCTAAATTCCCCAGATCTCAAATTCCCTAAATTTCGAATTCCCCAAATTCTAAATTCCCCAACTTCCAAATTCCCCAACTTCCAAATTCCCCCAATTCCAAATTCCCCAACTTCCAAATTCCCCAAATTACAAATACTCCAAATTCCAAATTCCCCAAATTCCAAATTCCTCAAATTCAAATTCCCCAAATTCCAAATTCTCGAATTAACAACTTGTCAATTCTCGATACCTCTAAATCCCCAAATTCTTAATTTCAATTCTCCGTAAACTGAGAATTAAATTAATCCAACTGAAACATATCGTTCGACTCATAATAAAAATCGTAATTACTTTTGTGCGAGACAGACTGTTAACAGCAAAGGTAATATCGGGTATTAAAAGAGAAGAAACAAGATAGAGATACTTAAACTATCAGATAACAAGTTTTCCAATTAATCTGAGCCGCTGAAGAAACGTAATAAAACGCCGAAACAGATAACAGGTAACTTGTCCGACACCTAAAATACAACAGTTCAACTGTTCTTATCGCGACTAATATATTTCGAATACACGGTAGGCTGGTCGATGTGTTAACAGTTTAAACTCGATGCGAGCAATATTATCAGCACTCTGGTTTAACAGACGAAACTTTTGGTAATAACGAACTCCTAGTATTATCAACTATCGACGCAAAACTCCGAAACTGTTCTGTTCGTTGCATACCGTTCCATTTATGCTCTTCCCATTCTTTTTCACAAATGGCTTTTCAATACGTACCTCTCTCGGTTCTATTTCCTTTGTTTATTCCGTCGAGTCGATTGAATATTCACAGACAAAATTCTACGTTTGGCTTGCAAAACGATACTTTGATTTTGTAACAGAAGACTGTTTCTTTCATTGTTTTATTTAAATTTTGAAGATTTCAAGTTGAGTGGGGAAGACAGATATAGAAATATTGTAGAAATACATAAATGTCAAGTTTAGTTTTTAAATTTTAAAATTGAGAAATATACAAATCTAGAGAGCAAGAAATTTGCAGATATGGAACTTTAGAAATATCAAATTTTTAACTTCGCAAATTGAGTAAAGTAAAATAGTAATCTTCTTTGGGAGTACCTTCTTAGTTACAATATTATCGCAAATTCATACAAATCGTTTAGCGTCCTTAATATAATATATGGATATTAATACAAACCAGTGTAGTTATAAAGTTGATAATCTCTTATTATAGCAGCACATCGTTTGAAAATAGATGTCCATATTCTGAACATAACCGTGATGTATGAAAGCACAAACCTGAGAGCTCTAACAGACAAGTTCTTGCTCCCCTTCCGCAACGCGATGCCTTTGATGGATTAATTAATTAATTGCCAGGGGTAAATTCATATTTAAATGGAAGCAATTCGCTGAATCGTCGTTGATCGTACTCCTGTATTATTTTACTAAGGACGTTTAAAGACCGCTTAATGGATAATTAATTTATTAATCCTGTGCCCGGTGGTTTTCTCTTTTCGTGCTCGTGCGTGCCACAATTAAATATTCAATGCTCGGAAAACTTATCGTTACATTTTATTTAACTCTTTCGAGGAAGTCTTCTTTCGCACAAAATTATTATTAAAATTAATACTTCCCGTTATGAAAATGGACATTTTTAATAAGGCAAAATTATTAACAATACTGCTAATTTTTTAATTTTAATTTTTCTTGTTGCTATTTTATTTTCAGCAAAAACGATTTATTATATTTTGTTGTATTATGAATATGTTACAGATGTATCTTTATCTGAATACTTTTCATGATGTATCGTTAATTAAAGTAGACATCGATTAAGCGTGTTTAAATATTTAAGTAAAAGAGGGAAAATTGAAATGAACACATAATTGATATAATTATTACTTTTATTAAATATTATTCTTATCTTACTATTATTAAATCTGATACAGCTTCAATACACCTTGCAATATCTAATAATATACAACGTATAAAAATATATACACTCAATTAATGAAGAATTTAAATGATTTGTATCAGAAATATTTGCAGAATGTCTAATGTCTACAAAGTATGACAATTTTCATAGAATTTATAAATATTAAAAAAATAAATATCTCGCGTAAAACGTTCAATTTAGTTTGAAGCGTAAAATTAATGAAATCCCCTCGGATTTATTTGATTTAACGCGGGTGTACAGTTTCTTATTGACTTTCGAGTATAAAATTACATTCTCTCAATTACATCGGCTTTAACCAGCCTGTTATTGATTTATACACGTAGGAGGAAGCCTGACACTGACGGAAACCAGATCCTAACGCTTGACTTGATTTATTAGTCTTTCCAAGACCTGTCTAACTTCATTGCTAATCTTAGACTAACCGATTCTTGAACACATCCCTTGCGGCTAGCAAACTTTTCCGAGATAAAGATTTAATTTTAAATTGAATCTATCACGATTATCGCGATCCTTCAACAAATTATATTTCACCACTTTAAGAACTATCGAACTTGTTCTCGAAAATCTAATATATTTCTAACGATACGCATAGCTTTGATAGGATTTTTTTGGAATTTGTAGGATTGTTATAATTTCTTGGAAACTTGTAGGATTTGTACACAATGGTTTAATATTTATTGACAGAGTACATACACATTTTCTTCGTAATTATGACAATGGTAAACCTATAATAAATTATACAATAATTATTATTGCTGACTGTAAATTTGTTAGTTCTATCACGGTTGATTCCAACGCACTCACACACCTGAAACTTTGCTCACCTTTATTTTCTCAAAATAAGAGAGCACAAGGACCAGGTAAAAAGCAAATTTCAGGCGTAAGAGTACTGTCGAGGATGATTACCACAATGCTCCTGGAATTACAAGATTCTGCAATCTGATCATTATCAAACTCTCAAACTTTCAAAACAAAACAAACTTTCGAAAAATTCCGAAATCGTCAAATATTTATAAACTCAAGTATATAAAATAACGACAGTCAACCTCACAGATTCGTATATCACCGCAGCAGCTTCGTTTAACTTTACCGCTCGAATTGGGCTCCAAAATGGCTTCCGAACGTTTTTACGTCGAATTCGGTAAAGATCACGGCGACAGACAGCCACGAACACACCTGAAACTTTGCTCACCCAAGAGAACAGATACGGGCAGAGCAAAGAGTCAGGCCCGCCCGTAACGTTCGACTTTTATGCACTCTGTGTCCTCCACTTGCGATGTTCCTTTTTTCCTCGGTTACTGCAATCGGTTTCCTGCACCGCCACTGGAACACAAAACCTTAGATTCTTCATTGAGAAAAGATCCGACGGCTGGTGGGAGGAGTGTTACCGATAAGACAGGGACCTCGAGAGCCATTAGAGGGGCTATAGGAAAATAGGGTGACAGATAGAGGAGAATGAAGGTAGAAAGAAGCGAAGAGTGCAGAGAACTCCGAAGCTGCACTCAGCAATGACGGCCAAGGAATCAAGACCGTTCACGGTTCATCCTACTTTCGACTCTTCCTCCTTCTTTTTTTTCCATCGAGACGTCACTCGAATCTTCCATTGTTCAGGGTCCGGCTGAAACAGAACGGAAAAGAATCGTGATATTTACCAATTGATTTTAGTTCGTAGCTTGTCGGTTTTGAGCTAGAAGAGCTGTTTTAGCAAATTTTCATTTTTTACAACTTTCGTCTTAATAAAGAAGCAGGTGGAGTAATTTATAGGAAGGGTACATGCTTGTAAAGTAATATTAATTATTTATTTATTCGAGGTTTTGAATTTGGAGATCAAACCGAGTTACGCAATTCAAATCGCGCGCGCTTTTTACCTCACGTCCGTCATACACGGTGACTAATGATGGCGGACTGATGAGAAATACCAAACCTTTACTAATCTATTCTTACAAACACACCAATGACTATATTGTAGTACAGTAAATTTTCTTTTGACATTTGTTGTGCTATTTCTAACGAGAACTTATTATTTTTGGACAAGGTCACTGTAGGTAATGATTTAAGGAAGTAGATTGCAAGGTTCAATATTAACTACAAATTGTACGAAATTTCTAGACATGTTCATTTCATAGAACTGAATTTTATTTGCTTAGGACAGTAAGTTAAATAATTAAATTGTCGTTCGAAATCCACTGTAAATTTTTAAAATCGTAATTAAGTGATTCTGCAATTACATATTTCGAGAAATATCATAATTCTATTTCAAGAATCATTTCTGGAACGAGAAACCTTAAGATCCGTTTTCGCGAAATCGGTTATAAATATCTTTTGCTGTCGCTACTTAGAAGAATGATGCAAATTCGATTTCCGGGAACACAAACAAGTGGCTATAACGAACAACGATAACATCGAATGCTTGTTACAAAATTTTTAATAGGAGAGTGTTGTACTTGGAACTCGTGAAATTCCACACGCTTCAAAGTTTCCTCTTAAATTGCTAATTGTTCGCAAACAGGTATCATCGTCCCGAAAGTGGCGGATTAATATTCGTCGATTAATCTCGAATTAAATTGGTGTTCAACAGTCTCTCGGATACATTTAAGTTGCCGTTAGGTGCACTTACGAGGATGGCTGTTAACACCGGTATAGCATAAAGTATAGTAATCGGTTTAGTGGCCCTCGCTCACGGTCGATCAGGTATTTACTAAAGTGCATGTAACGATGAGATTACATATGGAACTAACACGAGAGAAATGGCATTCCGACAACCTTCTTATAGGATTTCGTGGAAGAACTATGTTACAATCAGAACCACTTTCGAAACCAGATATCACTTTAAATAAAATTTGAAATGTCAATTTGATGTCAGGTAGTAGTAGACACTAAAATCGCTATTAATGTTCACGTTTACTATGATTATACCAAATTTGGATCAAATTGACAGTTCCAAAAATGTGAACGGTAGGTAGTATCGCTCAGGTGCTTCAGCAATATTTAAAGTTGCATGTTACAACTGCAAAATCATTACCGTCCACGTTTTCTGTAATCACACCAAATTTGGACCAAATAGTTCCAAAAATGTGAGCTCAAAAGATGTTAGTTGCCAACCGACCTAGTAGATCTTGAACAGATACACTTTCTAATCGATCAAATGACAAGTTGGCGTAGACCTAAATGGTTTAATATTTCCTGACAACTTGTAAGTTCTGAAGATGGAGTTGTATTCTTTCCTAGGTCTCCTCTATATCCGAGTACATTTTTCTGGCTGATCGGTGATGAACCGTGCAGGGCCGTGACTGGGTGAAATAGGACAGGACGTTTTCACGCACCCACCGTTTCCACGAATCCGACATTTTTCACAGATACGTATCTGGTTATCCGGTCGCGGTGGAAGAGTCGAGAGCTGCATCGTGAAGGAGGCTGGCAATCTACAGATACAGGCTGTCAGAGGGCAAACTCTCGGTGTCCAGGAGAGGAAAGAGTATAGTATAGCGTTACGGGCTGGGATGTCAGTGACCGGAGCATAACCCCAAGATAGTTTCACCATTACCAGCCTCTTCCTTCGGCTTGCTCCTTTCTGTCGGCCTCCACAACCGTACAGCCGTTCGCCCCACAACACCTGAGTGTCTCCAGTTGCAAATGTTCGTGTCAACGAGCTGCTTTCCACAAGGATATCTTCTCTCCTGCTACTCCAGACGAAGCGATTCGTTTCTCTGCTCCTGCTGTATTCCTGCTCCTTCGGTTCCCTTATTGCTTCACTTGCTTTCTCTATTCGTACAATCTTGCCATCGAAATTCGTCTCGATTGACTGCTTCATCTTCCTTCGACTTTCCCATTTATTCGAACATCTATCGTTCCTTTTTATTCTCGTGCTATCTGCATCTGGGTTAGGTTAATCAAAATTCTTCTGGGTTGACTGCTCCATCTTCTTTTGACTTTCCATTTATGCGAACTTTGTTCTTATCTTTTGTTTGGCACCTGTATCTGGCTTAGGTTAGGTTGATCAACATTTTCTAGGCAAACTACTCCATTTTCTTTCGACATTTTTATCGATGTGTTTGTTCTTATTCTGTATTTGTTGTTGTGGCACCCATGGGATTAGGTTAGATTAAATTAGTTAAAATTTATTTAGACAAAATGTTTCGTCTTCTGTTTATTTTCTTTAGACTTTTCTGTTATATTTCAAAGTTTTCTTCTTTTACTCGTTGTCAGGGAACCCATATTTAGGTTAGGTTTAATGATTCTTTCTTCGACTTAATAACAAAAAGTAATTGATGTACATTGTATGCAATATATGTTAAAACAGGTTCTTCCTAATTAAAATATAATAGTATGTACAACTTAATGCAGCATTCATTCAGTAAATGCATTATTATTGGTTTCTGCAAATTTTCCACTAGAATTCTGAATTAACATAATCCTTTCCCAGTGTTATGGTTAATATTATGCGAACAACGAGCTATCTTTAATTTAGCAGTGTATCGTCAATTTTTGTAGAAATTTATGAATAATTCAACAGAGAAATGAAAACGGTAACGAACTTTATTACTTTGGGTTACTTATTCGATGTTGAATCGAAGAAATACGAATTAAAATCTTCTAATTGTATATACGGATAAATATTTATTGACTTAAGGATACAGCTACAATATTATTTGATATATTTTACATAATTTTCTCCCACTCGTATGACAGAAATACAATTGGATGTGATTCTGAATACAAAATGGCTTATAAATATAGATCCTCGAACCGACAGTTATGGAAATACAGTTAATCATATTTGCAAATTTCGCCCCATTTTCTTGAGTCTCGGGCTTATAAATGAATTTTTATCTCTGAAACTGTTATCCTTATGAACGTATTCTTCTTCTCATTATGTTCCAGCAAATTAGCACATTTCTTCCTTCTAGAATTCTTCGGAAGATTTAAATCTTCATTATTCACAGACTGTTACTCCTATAAACGTGCTCTTTTTGTTTTATTCAAAGATATTTATCTTTTCACTTAAAACAAGTATCACAGTTATATGTAATACCTAAATTTTCTATTGAATGAATCTTGTATTTTAATATAATTTAACCTTGAGAAATTGGATAAATTGAATTATTAATTGGATAAATTTTAATGTATTCGCTAAAATGTTATGTTTAGATGAATCACTAAACAAATTTGATTATTAATAAAATAGATCTTTGTTCGTATATTCGATGAAATATCAAATTTTCCAAAATTCCGTTCGATGTAGATGTTGCCTTTTCCCGTTCACATGGGAATTTTACGTTCTTAGTTTAATTAGGTTCGCGATTTTCATTAGCGCGATCGTGGCCAGCTCAAATGAGGGATGAATCGCTCGGTGAGTTGATTCGAGTTCGACTGGGGGATTCACGATCGATCTACGAGCAAGGCTTTTGAATGCGTAATTGAAATTCGCCGGCTAGAATGATGAGAAGCTGCAATTTTCTACGTGCACTGATTAATTATAGTGTCGGCCGGGAAAACGCAATTAAGCGGCAGACGGAAGAGTAAAAAACTTTGGGAATATGATTAAGTTTATTTAAAGAAACTTTCTTCTCCTGACAATTTTATCGTTATGAATTAAACAATACGCCAGACACAGCTCTATAACTTAAACACATTATTTCTAATTAACCGCAGCGTTAATTATGACGTGGTAATTAAGAATTAATGAAAGTTTTCCGAAGAATATAAGAATTCAGCTATGAATTTATATTTGACCTTTGTAAAATTTAACATTTTTTAATTAACATGATACGAATGTAAAAAAATGACACGTCCATGAAACGATAGAAAATGTTCTATATATTTTTTTATATTTCTTTCGATTTCATAAGGAGTTGAAAATTTATCAAATTTTTATTATGTATATTGCAATCTGAAGAGGTTATTTAACTACCTCATTGTTATATTATATTATTAATATAAGAGTAGTTATTGTACTTAAAGAATAATATGTAGTTAACAATATACAATATTGTCAACTTCAAATTCGTGATAACGAACATGATAAGATATAACTGAACCGAGTTACATAATTTATGGCGCAAAAGCTGCAGCCTAACCTGTTTCGTATTACGTGTAACATGGTAAGAGATTCGATCTAGTAATTGGCATACTTTATATCACGTTACTTCCATACTAATATCATCTCGTGCGTACTAATAAGGATCATATTAAGTTACACTTAATTTAAGACTCGGTACTTTTAACATTTACGAGGTAAAAGTAGATTCCCATGCATTTTCAATTTTTAACAGCTACATCCTCATTACCACCATAGTGAGTTGCAAATAATGCATTTAACTTGTAATTGCATTTCTTTTGTTCAATTTACAAGAATAAAATTGTGAACAAAAAAGTCTTTGCATGGGATTTGAAAAGTTAGACTATTTGGGATCACTAACCCCTTGCCTTATGTTTTTGGCAGACAAGCTAACTAATATTAAAGCAAGTAAAGAAAGTTGAAATGTTAAATTTTTTTTTAAATGTTAAATGTTGAATCGACATTAAATTCCAGACACGATCGTGCTGTAAATATTATTTTGGTTCTCTGAACTTTGATGTGCGTCACGAGTGACACATATAAGTGGAAGGTTAACCATTTATTTTTATAGAATGGTGGGTTTGAATTTTCGTACGAATCACCTGCATCAGAGGTGATCAAACTTTTTAGGAAACTTTTTCACTTTCCGAGTATTCGATCACATTAAGGAGAATTACCTGAGATACAACAGTCGTATAAATATGGGGTGAGATTCGTATGAGCGAACGTGCCGGTACATTTAGTATGATTCTTAGGCTCATAAATCGGGTAAAATCGACAGGTCGGAATGGGGCAACCCCGTGAACCCTCCAGTCGGGTGATGACGGTGACGAGGCGTATTCGTGTTGGTGGATCGATAGACAGCGAATTGTTGAATCGGTGCATGATAAAGGGTAACGACCGCAGCCAGTTTGGCAGCGTTCGTGAAAGCGGTCTTTCTTCGAAGCGACGCAGCCGGAATCATGCGATGACGGGGGCGATTATGAGCGTGGCAGCGATGGAAGACAGTGTACGCTTTCATTTGGTATGCGTAGGTGCGTGTTCGCGAAACCGAGAGAAAGAGGGTCAACGGAGAAGCCGGCCGGACTGGAGAGGAACGGACAACAAAATGGTGGGAAGAAGAGTCCGGGCGTCAGAACAGGAAGAGAAAGGAGAAGAATAAAAACAACAACGAAAGGAAGAGAAAAAAAAAAGGGAACAACGAGAAGAGGAAGAAGCGTGGAATGGGAATGAATGGAGGCGAGTTAGCGAGAGGCGAAGGAGAGAGGGAAGGACGGTAATGGGGAACAACGTATGAGGCCAGGAATGCGAACAGCGAGAGAGACGGGGAGATAGACGCGGATTACGTCAGGCCCTCGATTTAAATGCCTGGCATTGCTGAAATTGGTTCGAAATGACCTCGAGACTCGTTGTCGTCTCTTTATCTAACCCTCTTCTGTCCATAACCAGACACCGTGAGGTGCTCGCCCGGATAAAAAGGTGAGACGCAAGTCGGGGAAAGCCGGGACAAAGGGAACACCCGTGAAAAGGGACGATAGGGGGCCATGAAGAGGGTCCGGGCAAACATTCGTAATTACACGATCATTTAATATGTCCTGGGATTTCACTGGCCGTTTAACGCGACGCGACGCTCCAAAAACTGGGAAACTCGGAGGCCACGGACAAAAGGACCGAACTGTGGCCGACAGCGATTCTCAAAGTTTCGCGATTAGACAAAGGCAAAGAAAATGGATTTTAAAATAGGAGAATTATAGCGGAACACGCGATGAAACACCGTGGGAATGTATGCTTTACTATCTTGGATTGAGATGTGGGCGGAAATTGTCTTTCGTCGAAGATTATTTCTCTGAAATTTTTAAAGGGTAAACTGATTAAGATTTTGTAGGAGAGGTTTTTAGAAATGGAAGAGAGATGCACGTTTGGTTTATACCGTGAGGTCCATTTTTATTTCGTCCTTCATGAGTACCTGTCATCTTTCGAATTGCAAATTTGAAAATTTATAGAGTTGAAACTTCCGATTTTGTAAATTTGAGAATTTGAAAGTTGATGACATTGGAACGTCAGCTCCTCGAACGCATGATTAACAGTGACACAATTAAGTCCTATTAATTAAGCACACTTCAGCACGAAGAACTCGCAGGTTTTAATACTGTCGTGGATCGGATAGGTGTAATAAATTAAATTAAAAGCAGACACTAAGGATTCACGCCCATACCACGCCTTTCGTGATACGAGAGACGCTAAACACAAATAAATCATGGGAAAACGATGATTTATGTTCCGGAGACGATCGTTAAAAATGCCTCGGGAAACTAACTTGTCCTCTTTTGAAATTCGAGGAGGTCGGTAAATCTTGTTCGTAACCTACGTAAGTGTAATTATGGAATACATAAATTGTCTTATGGAAAGTTGTTTTACACTTCATTTACATTTGTCAATTTTTTACTTTTCAAATTCTCACATTCTCAAATGTGAATTCTCATTTTTTCAAATTTTCATTATAATTACCAAATTCGGAAATTTGCAACTTTCTAAATTTTCATATTGCAAGTTTTCAAATTTCTAAATTCCTAAATCCTCAAACTTCTAAATCTATAAATTCTCAAAGTTTCGCTAATAAATCCCTAGATTTCTAAATCACATAATCCCTAGATCCCTATAATCCCAAATTTTCACATCCCCAATTCTTAAATTTTTAAATCCCCAAATTCTCACATCCCCAATTCCTAAATCCCTAAATCTCTATATCCCCAAATTCTCACATCTCCAATTCCTGAATCCCTAATTTTTAAATTAAAAAATTTCTAAATCCCTAAATTCCTATATCCCCAAATTCTCACATCCCCAATTCTTAAATTTTTAAATTCCTAAATTCCTAAATCTCTAAATTTCTAAATTCCCAAATACTTAAATACTCAAACCCGCTAATCACTACAAATCACAAAAGAACAATGCTCCCCAATTAACAGTAAATACCAACGAACAACAATCGCAGCACAAAATAAAAATATGATAAAGAAGATAATCGCGGCCATGTACGCAATGTTTAAAAACAAGGCGAAAAGAGGTGCTTGTCGCGGAAGAAAGGGTGAATGGAAAAAATTAACGTCATTTGAAAATATTAAAGAGAGGTCTGGTTGCTTGGTAACAGTTCATCGTAACATGTAGAGGTTCATCGCAACGCGTAGAAAGGAACGGGTGATAGTGACGGGACGGCCGGGGGAAAAAATGGTGGAAGGTGAAAGAACGCGAGGAGACAAATGGGGATTTGCTTGGAAAGTTTCAATGAGAATAAACGAAACTGTGCGCCCTTTCGTTCGGTCGCGTGAGCATTCTTTCCATCCGTGTGCGTGTACAAGGATGCGAGAGAAAAGAAGAGTTCTAGAATGGAGAGACAAAAGAAAAAGGGAGTACGAGCAAGAAGCACTAAATCTAATTGCCCAGCGACGTCGTAGAAAATGAACGACGAGACACTCTTGTTCCATATTCTCATTTTTTTTTCATTCTCCCTTCTTTCGTTTCTCTCGAACCTATTCTTTCTCTAATTTACCGAACTGTTTTGAATATCAATTGATTGTTTCTTGTTCGGAGTTCCTTTCCGGATAGTTGTATCGAAACTTCTTCGTGAGAGATGGTACCATTTTCGGTTATTCTTCCACATTTTACATTCCAACCCAGTTATTTGTGATACCGGTCTTCCACTTTATTTGTTTTTATCATACTTTTGTTGTACTTTATACTTTTATTTATTTTGCTTCTGATTACTTGTTTATTGTATAGAAGATAATTTGTTAAATTTTGTTGTGAAATTTAAATTGGATGTCGACTTCAGACATGTTGACTTCACTTCATGGTGACTTCATTTTCCTATTTTTGAACATCAGAAGTCAATATTATAATAAACTGTCCTTAATATAAATTACTTATCAACATTCTGGAGTTAATTCTTTCAGACCATTTCTAAACTCGTAATAAATATTGAACTACTTTAGCATTTAGAACATTACCATTCTATTTCAGAATTAATATTTAGAGAACGAGTAACTTTCCAAAGTAATGAAACTGTAAATACTTCTTTTTTATGATTCCAATTTTTGAATAGTTAAAAGACCAACTAGAATGAGTTTAACAGTGTTAACTGCCACAGTGAAAACGGTCACGCTTAATGTGGTACGCGATAATATGGTTTATTAACACATTAACAGGTTGAGTGCCACAGTAAAACCGGCCATGTCTACTATGCCAGTGTATAATTGCAATTATTCAGGATATGGCCTTTTTATTTTCCAATTCCAACATTCTCTTTGCTAATTTATGAAAGTATCAAATTTGTCACTGTATGATTCTATTATTTTTTCAACCTCTATGAGTGATACTAATTAAAAAACAAATGAACAAATTGAATTATGTAACAAAAATTTCATGTTATATTTGGAATTTATAGAAGTACAATGACTTTGAAGTTTTACTTGTCTAATGTTTCAAGTTCTTAAACATTCAATGTTACAAATTTCCAACTTTTACAAAGTTGTAAAGATTCCAAAACTAAAATCTGAAAGTCTCACAGTCAGAAAGTAACAAAGTCTGAAAAATGTCAAAACTTCAAAGTCCTGAAATACACTTGAGAACTTACTCTCGACGTCCAACAGGACTAAACTTCAAAATTCCGAAGTCCCAAAATTCTGAAATCCCAAACTCGCAAAACTTGAAAATTTGTGAAGTTCCAAACTTTCCTCGTTGCAACTTCCTAAATTCCCAAAATTCTACATTTCCGAATTCCCAAAATTCAAAAATTCAAAAAATCCGAAATTCTAAGCTTTCGAATTGCCAAAATTCCAAAATACCAAAAAACCCAAAATTCTAAAGTTCCATAATTCTACACTTCCGAATTGCCAAAATTCCAAATTCTGAATTCCCATAATTCTAAACTCTCGAATTACCAAAATTCCAAAATACCAAAAACCCAAAATTCTAAATTCCCATAATTCTACACTTCCGAATTGCCAAAATTCCAAAATCTGAATTCCCATAATTCTAAACTCCCGAATTGCCAAAATTCTGAAATACCAAAAACCCAAAATTCTAAATTCCCATAATTCTAAACTCCAGAATTGCCAAAATTCTAAAATACCAAGTTCCCAAAATTCTAAACAACCAAAAACCCAAAACGTCCAAGTCCTAAACCCCTCATCCAAAAAATTCCTAAATGCATCACTCAGAAACGACGTTAAAACGAGTACCGATCAGCAGTACGAGTCGTGTATAGATTTTCGCAAGGAAAATACGGTCGGAAAATCTGAATCATGTCACTGGCAACATCCCAGAGTATCCAACTTAACATCTGAAACGATAATAGCCATTTTCCTATCGGTCGAACGTCGCGTAGATTAGCCACGATGACGAGGAACGTCGTTCACAATCGCGATGACGATGACGATGGTAGCTGCTTCAGCCTGCTGGTAGGCGGAAGTGGGCTTGACCTACTTCGATCGTGGCAACAAAGAAGAAGAAGAAGAAGAAAAAAAAAAGAAGTCTCGACAGTTCCTCGGGGTCATGAGCCGCGGACTCGGGGAATTAAAACTTGTTCCTGTTGGTTGCCTTAGCGGGCGCCAACAAGAGTCACGTGTGCCTGGCTGTGTGATTCCCCTCGTGTACACGAGCTTCTTCTGCTTTTTGCTCCTTTAAATCCCATCTGCATTTAATTTTCTTGCTTCCTCGAACCGTGCCACCCGCCATGGTGCTTTTCAATCATTTAAATGGCTCGCAGAAAAACGCGCCGTCCGGATCTTGCCGCTGGCGATTATGTTAGAGTTAATTGGTCGAAGGACTTAGCTTCTTTTCTGATACTCGAATAAATTCCGCAGATTCGTAGGATATCCCGGCTAAACTCTTAGAAAGGTATTTTTTCATGATTAACGGTTGCACAGATTACGTATATTTACGGTTACTCGCACTTGGATGTTTAAATTTAAATTAGGGTCGTAGGTGAAAGGCGTGTGACGGAGTAAGTTTTGAATTGCGCGCCAAAATGAACTTTATATACGGTCACATGAACTTGTGACATCTTTGGGTAATATGTAGTACCAGAACTACAGAAAAGCTATATAATAATGTATAATATGAAAGAAGAAGTAAATAATAAATTAGGGTCAACCGAAGATCGTTGAACTTTCCTGATGCATCGACAGGGTGCGTGCCGATCGCGTTTCTTCTTTCGGTCAGTGGATACATGAAAAGTTCCAGTACTAACGTTAAGATGCACTTAAATATCTATGTAGTGTTACAGAATTACAGTGTAAGAGACTAAAAGTGTTTTAAGAGTATATTAGCATCCCTTTGAGCATTCAAAGTAGATGTAGATTGTATTGTAATAATTCTAAGATGCACCAACATGCCTCCATTTGTAAATTTCCTGTTTTATACAGAGATTTGTATGAGTATTTAATGGAAAGTCGTTGATCTTCATATGACCTTTAATCGTAAACAAAGTATAAATTGCAGTTCTGAAACAAAACAAGTTTCAGTTGACCCATTTTTTTGATCGATTCCCAGAGATAATTTATAGTGAGCTGCATAATTATACTTTGCAAAACTTAACATGGAGCGAAAATTACACCGTACTTCATAGATAATCATAAAATATGTCTTTCATAGTCATAAAAAAGTGTAACATTTTAAAACCCCTCGACGACCAAATATAATGGTTAATTAAAACTTCGCGTACGAAAAAATATGGTTAATTAAAAATTGTTTCATTACTGTGTACTATTGCACAAAGTGTGTGCAGTAGAATTGGATTATAAAATTCAGCGATGAAATGGTAATGAAATAAAATTGAAGAATTGGATTCAAGTGAAATCACGTGACACGTGTTAAAAGCACACAAATATTCGAAAATATTGTGTAATGTAATTTACGGGAAGCTTTTTGATCGTAATTATGAATGAATATGAAAAGGTTCTCTGATACTTTTTCCGCTCTTTCTTTTTCGACTCTGTTACTTTCGCAGCTTTTCCTGGGAGTTACACGCACAGCGAGCAAAGGTAATTTGTATCTTTGATGTACATACATTTCGGTGCTTTTTCATTTTATTTCTCTGCCTTTGCAGATCGTCAACGATTGAATTAATTTGAAGCTGGTATTTCTTAAATTATAAATAAAAAATGAAGAGTCTTAAGAAATTAAAATGCGATAGAAGAGAGAAACTTTCATAACTTTTATTAAATGGTCGAAGAATAAGTTTAATAATTAATTGTATAACATTCAATAGCTAATCGCTGGAATTTTTCAATTTATGTATTAATTAACAAAATAACATTTGTGTATTTTCTGTAATTTTATCTAATAAAAACTGAAGAGTACATTTAATTTGTTGTTTAAAGAATTAGAGGTGTGACTATAAAATTGTTATTAGAATTGTTACTTCTTTTAGTATAAAATTTCTATCGGTTTCTTTCAAAGCCCGAGTTGTTTTTACACCTAGAATATTCGTTGCGTGGGTGATAGCTATTTTTCGAACGTCAGTATCTGAGGGAAAGAATACGATGACCTAGATAACCCACTAGCTAAACCTGTTCGTGAAAGATCTTTCATTTTTGTATCAAAGGCTCTGCTGCTATTGCAAACTGAAATGTTTAAAAATGAGAAGCAATTTACTGAAATATCGCGTGAAAGTTGCAACTTCTTAACGTAGAATTTTCTGCAAATAAATATTAGAGTGGTGAATAATTGTAAATAACATAACTGTAAATGATAAATAACAGAACCGTAAATGATAAATGACAGAACTGTAAATGATAATAGATAACTAAATTGTAAAAAGTAATAAATAACAAAATCAATTTGTTGCAATTTGTGCCGGTACATTTTCTTTCATTTGCCGCAATTATTATTTAAATGCACGTACTTAAAAAACAGAAGTGGAAATTAAATTTAATTAAAGAATAACATGCAGACCTTTGAATTCACGTGAAATTTCATTTCTACTAATTTCAAAAATTGTGAAGCACAAATTGTGTCGCAGTTAAAGAACTAATTAAGAAACCTTTCACGTTTTATTTCGAAAACTACAGGAATACTGGACGAACATTAATTAAAATTTGATTTAAAACTTATTTCTGATAATCTGAAAAATTACCAAGGAGTCTTTTGATTCATTTAAATCTGGACGACGTTAGAGTTGCCAACAATTAGAGAAACGAACTTTAATAAAATTAAACGAAGTTTAATTTGAAACTAAGTTTCGGCTCTGTTCGATCGCGGGAGCTTTTAATATCTCGACAATTCGAGATACGAAAATCTAATTTAAAATTCATTTTTAGTAATCTTGAAAATTGCCAAGTGCAAATCCTGTTGAAAACAAGTTAATTCGTGCTGTTGCCATTTGACAATGTTCCCACAGAGATAACTGAAGACCATTTCGACTATTTTCAATCAGAGACGGTGTTCTATCGATATTCTACTAAGCATCGAGTAACGATAACAAGACGAAAGGAATACAGTGAAACAGAGATGGCTAACGATAAGTTTCTTCCAAGGAGAAAAGTTATTATCACTTTACGAATGGACGATCGTTCAATTACCTTCTTCTTCGTCTCTTCAGTTCCACGCCATTCGCGCAACAGAACGTACATCTAGTCGCTTTTTGTATTCTCGTGAAGCATTCGAGACGCACAGGGTGTCTCAAGAACACCGTTCAACCCAGAAACCATAGATCACACTCGCAAAAACTGGAGACACTTTTACCGTTTTGCAATCCGCGGATTCGTTTCGAGATATAAGCAACTGCAAATTGCAATATGTACTGAATTTTTAAAGTGTCACAATCACAAGCTCCTAGACCCCTAATGTCTCAAATTCCTAAACTCCGAAAGTGTCGAAATTCCAAAATTCCTGTCACCGATTAAGAATTTTGTATTAGCTACGCCCTGTTTTGAGGAAATTCATATGAAAAATGCTACGTAATATTCAACACGCGATAGAGGTAGTTATCGAAAAGTTTATTGAAACAAGATTCCGAGAAGATGACATAAAATCCGTACTAATACACAACCGAGTATTTGCACAGGCGAAAAAAAGACTCATGAGATCTGAAATGTCATAACCGATTATAAATAAGCGGTAAGAAATGTGGAACATATTTCATTCTGCAGTCTGCTACCAACCACGATCGTACACTTATCAGTCGTGACAATAACATGGCTGACTATTTTCAACTGTTCAGCGCGTTTGTCGTGATATTTCTCGCTCTGTATTATTATTTCACATCGACTTTCGACTTCTGAAAGAATCGTGGTGTACCTGGACCACGACCAATACCTGTATTCGGCAATATCAAAAATGTCGTACTCGGAAGGGAGACGTTACAAATATTACACGCCTTTACAGGAAATATAAGGATGAGACTATGTTTGGGATATTCGTGAGATTACCTAATCTTGTCTTGCGCGACCTGGATCTTATTAAGAGTACTATTTTAAAGAAAGAATACCTTTTATTTGAATTCCATGGACACCGACTCTCCTTCCGTCTCCGCTCGTCTAGGATTCTGAAACATAACAGAAAATGATCGATTAGGCAATTTAGATGAAAGATTATGCGAGCGTAAAAAAACATATCTGGTTACACGAGGTCAACCATATTTTAGCTTGTATAAACAATGGAATTCATTGTAACGTATTATTTTATTTTGCCGCGGTATTTATGTTATAAAGAAACAGAGTAAACATACTCTTTTTTTATACAATATCGTCTATAAAATTAATTGTTAAACGAGACGATCACGGATAGATGACGATAAATTTCCATGGGCAACTGGTTAAAGCCTCTACATAGTTCGATTAACACTTTACCACGTTACTCATGTGTGAATAGTGCACGAATCACTATAGCAAAATTCCATTAGCCTTTTGTGGACGGCGATCCTACCTATTTGATTGGAAACTGTTTTATCCGCTACGTATTTGGAAGTATAATTAATAGGTGCAATTAAGTATTTTAAAAATGATATACTGGAATGAATATCGTTACGTAACCATTAGTATTATAATTCAACAATTATAATTATTACTTTTATTATTAAAATGTAATCAAGAGTTTTATTGTTATAATTATTTTAATCCTAATTTAGCTTCATTAGAAGTACGTGCAATTGGAGTATTATCAGAATTTGTACTAAAATTATTATAATTATAATTGGGATTTTATCATAATTAATTTCTGCTTAATTGGGGCTTTCGTTATTAGAGCAAGTAAAACTAGAATTAGAACTTTCATTATTAGAATTGTTAGGACTACACCCGGGACTTTCCTTATTAAAATAATAAGTGGTGCTTTCATCGTTAAGATATTACGATTACAACCTGCACCTTCGTTATTAGAATAATAATCGTGCCCCTTGATATTCAAATTTTAATTATTTTACACTCTTACAAGTATTACAATTATATTATCAAATTTTCAAATGTAGGATTTGGGAAATTTCAAAATTGAAAAATTTAATAATGCACATACACGAAAATTTCAAAATTCATATAAATAAATTGAGAACTTGAAAATTTCCAAACTCCCGAAATCTAAAAATTCCAGAACTTCCAAACTGAAGTACACAAAAATTCAGCACCAAACACGTATAAATTCAAAAGCAGAAAGTTTGAAAGACAACAAAGCCATAAAACCTAGCAACCTAAATCCCCAACCCCCAACTAGTAATCCCCCTATATTGCACCCTAAAAGAACTGGCACAGAACACACTATCATCGCAAAAAAATCTCGCAATCGATGCAATCGATCGCATCAGCAATTCCGTCTTTCATCGAATTTCATTGAATCGTCATCTCTTTGAGCAGCGTGCGTCTCGATTACGGCACCCACGCCATAAATCACTGCTGTAACACGTAGCTAAACGTTCGCCGTAGACAGAATGCACACACGGTAGGAATGGTTCTCTAGGTTGTTTTTTTTTCCAAGCGAGTTTCGTGTTCTTGCTCGACGAAAGAGCCCATTTGTTATTCTCAATGCCGCACGAAATCGTGGACGTAACACGCGTTACGCTTCTACGCGGCGACGCAAGAACACGTCCATTATTTTCCGTTCAGATGCGCGGCCCGGAATAGATAAGAAGACGGCAGGACAAAACGAAAACGCCGGCTGACGTGTAAATTTTAAGTACATCCCGCCCTAAAGTGGATTCAAACTTATCTTTCAACGTTCCAGACCCCATCCCTTCGTTCTTCTTCCTTCTTTTTCTCCTCGGGATCTCCATTTTAGCTTTGACTTTTCTGTATAACTATAAAGGGGGAGGAGGAATCAACGGTTTCGAGGGGAAGACATTTTGGAAGGCATTTTGTAATGCACCCGATTTGTATCGCGGATATTTTCTGGGTGATGAGGGGACGAGGTTTTTGTCAAGTAAGGGTTTTGAGTGGATAAGATTATTGTGCTGGGTCAATTGAGGAACTCAGTCTATGGGGAATGGTCTATTTAGAAATTTTTCATTTTTATAGTTTGGTAGTTGGGAAATTTAAAGATACAGAAGTGTTTTTGAACTTCCATGTTTTTAGGTTTTCAAGCTTGCAAATTTATAAATTTACAAATTGTCGTCTACACAGGTATTCAAGTTTCCGAACTTTCAGATCTACTAATCCAGAATTCGCAGATCTGTACATTTTTAAGTTTCCAAATTCTTAAATTCTTAAATTCACAAATTTCCATATTCTAAATTCATAAATTCCAAAATTCACAAATTCTCAAATATTCAAATAACAGAAGTTCAAATTCTCAAATCCCCCAATACCTAAATTCCCAAATTCCTTGATTCCTAAGTTCCAAAATCCCTGAATTCCCAAATTTCGAAAATTGCAAATGCCCAAATATCCAACTCCCCAAATTCCCAAATACACAACTCCCTAAATCCTCAAATTTCCAAATCCTTGAATTCATAAATTTCTAAATTTTCACATTCCCTAATTTCCAGATTCCCCAATTCCCAAATGCCCAAATTCTCAAATTTCCAAATTCCCCAATTCCCAAATTCCCTAGTTCCCTAATTCCCAATTGCCCAAATTCTCAAATTCCCCAATTCCCTAGTTCCCCATTTCTCAAATGCCCAAATTCTCAAATTCCCCAATTCCCTAGTTTTCCAATTCCCAATTGCCCAAATTCTCAAATTCCCTAATTCCCTAGTTCCCCAATTCACAAATTTCCAAATTCTCAAATTCCCCAATTCCCCAATTCCCCAATTCCCAAATGCCCAAATTCTCAAATTCCCCAATTCCCTAGTTCTCCAGTTCCCAAATTCCCAAATTCTCAAATTCTCAAATTCCCCAATTCCCCAATTCTGCAATTCTCCAATTCCCTAGTTCCTAAATTTCCAAATTCCCAAATCTCCAAATTCAGAAATCCCTAAATCCCCGAATCTCCAACTCCAACCAAATTCAGGAAATCAGTCCTTCACCTCCGAAATTCGGGTACTCAGATCGTCATAAAT
This sequence comes from Megachile lagopoda, assembly GCA_036983795.1. Taxonomy (NCBI): domain Eukaryota; kingdom Metazoa; phylum Arthropoda; class Insecta; order Hymenoptera; family Megachilidae; genus Megachile; species Megachile lagopoda. Next base: position 5,131,713 of record CM072797.1, on the reverse strand, counting down.
TTGAAACGCCCATAATATGAATATCCCGAGACTCAAACGCATAAACACGGTATATAAAAGGGTAAAATCATAGTAACACTCAGTCACTGCTGTTTACCGATGAAAAATTCGTCCATCCCCGTGAAATATCACTGAGAACGTACGAGGGGGTGGTTCCGGGGTCGGTTGCCACGGGGTTGGCTCGCCGAAGTTTCTCGCATAACTTAATTCTAATTTTCAACGAGGAACCGGCTTAAGCGAAAATAATTCACCGGATATTTTCGAATAAATTTGCCGCACGCAACGGAACCCCTCGGTGAAAAAGGGGCGGCGAGGGAGAGAAAAAGAAAAAGAGTGGTAGGGCGTTAAGCTTTTCCACGGGGTGTGTAAATTATGCTCTTCTTACAGGCCGTTCCACGGCAGTTTTCACTCTATCCGAACCTGGCCACCGGCCTGTATTTATGATACGAGTTATTAAGAGAAAGTTTCAAGTTTTATGTCGACTAAACACCCCACACACTGCGTCATGTGCTGTGTGTGTGGCTCGCTAGAGCAGCGGTATTGTTTTGAACGATATTAAAGGCACTCCTCGAATCACTGTAAAATGTGGTTATTTTTAGGATTATGTTTGACGAAACTAATCGCTGTGTTGTTAAATTATGGTTATTGTTTAGTATCGTAAGGCAATGGATAAAACGATAACTGTACTGACGATGAAAATAACTTGAAGATGTTTGAAAGAATACTAGCAGTGGTATATGTTACTATTACTTTTGTTTGGTAAATTAAACGAGTAAAGGTGAGGTTAATATTATACTACTACCTTCAAATTGCAAATGTTTAAAAAGGTTTATTAGTTGTTTAATATTTTTGCAATATTTTTATGTTTGATATTAATACTCATGTACCTTAGTATATTTTTATAACTCAACGTTTCCAAAATTCAATCGAATGCAAGCAGATCAACGTTTCAAAATGAATAAACCAAAGCAAGAAATTCCTGGAATTCCCTCTAGTTTCGATACGACTCGAATGATTCCATCGAGTACATGGGGAAACTTGGACAATTTGAAATTCTACGACAGCATCTGAATCGATGAATTCATTTGATGCTTTCAAGAAATGAAAACAATGTATCGAAATGGCGCATCTCATAGCAATAATTTTTCCTCCGGAAGAAGGGATCGCGATGGAATATTGGAAATTGCGATTGATATTTATTTTTCATTCAACTACCTCGCTCTTCTATATTTCCGGATCGATTTTTTAAAACGCCACGTAATCGAAATTTAATATTGCGGTGTTTTCAATGTTTATAGTTCTTTGCGATTTTTGACTGTGATATATTAAATATTCAGTATTAATTCTGTATATATTTTCATAAAAATTCAAATATTTGATGCTTCTCTATCAGTGTCCATAATTTATTGTTATTGTCTACTGTGACATAATATTTTATGCTCTTCTGTCAATGTGATGTATTAAATATTGAATATTAAACAATGCTGTATGTATTTACCTAAAAGTTCACTTATATTATGTTCTTCTATCAATGTTCATAAATCTTCTATTGTGATACATATTTGATATTAAATCTGTCAGTGTTTATAATTTGTAACATGATACTGCTATATACTAAACATTATAAATATTTAAATGTTGAAACACAAAAATATAGAAAAAGCATCAAAACTGAACGACTAAATCCTCCTTCAAACGAGTGTTCATCGATAGCCAGCAAACGATTGGAATAACACTTCCGACTGAGATTAAAAGGTATCTTAAAAACATGTTCTCGATGTGACAGAAGCCGTTTGAATTGCCATTGAATTGCACGGACGGCAAGAAGAGGACGGGGCAAGAAAGATAAGCGTAAGAAAAGTCCTAGTCTGAAGGTAGTTCATCGGTAGCTACTTCAAAAACGAGGCTTCAGAATCACCCTGTCATCCCTCTGGAACCGCTATCGAATGTCTTTCGAGTGACTCAGCTCTTTCGATCCCCCTCGCTTTTGGGCAAAATCGATCGATCTCTTCGGCAGATAGGATTAAAGGGTGGCACGATCGTAAAGGAATACCGCAAACGCGTCGGTGCTCGACCTCCGGATTCTTTTGCGCCTCCGTTGCTGTCGATAACAATGATCCACCGATACGTAAGAAACCGTACGCGTAAAAGGAACGTACAAGCTTGAAAGAAACGGGAGAAGTATCGTATGAACTCTACACGGAGAATATACTGAATGAAGTTCTTTAAGAATTCGTTTCGATCGCGCGATGACAGTTCTCAAGGTTAGAGGATTAAATAGATGAGATATATGGTTAGGATAGCTTGGACACCGTTGTGTAATAGTGGGTAATTATACCAATTATTCTATTCTTCAAAATTCTAATTCTTCTTCTAAAATTTTCCTCTTCTTGAAGTTCCCAAATTCTCAAGTTCTGATATTGTCAAGTTTCCAAATTCCTATATTCCCAAATTCCAAATCCCCAAATCCACAAATCTTCAGATTTCCAAATCTACAAATTCCCAATTGCCCAACTGCCCAAATCTCCAAATCCCCAAATTCCCAACTGCACAAGTCTCCAAATCCTCACATCTCCAAATTCCCAAACTTCCAAGTGCCCAACTGCTCAAGTCTCCAAATTCTCAAATGCCCAAATCTCCAAATTTCCAAATTCCTAATTGCCCAAATCTCCAAATCCTCACATCTCCAAATTCCCAAGTGCCCAACTGCTCAAATCTCCAAATCCTCAAATGCCCAAATCCCTAAATCTCCAAATTCCCAACTCTCTAATTAAAAAGTGCAGTTAAAAAATCGCGGACGTCGACTAAAAAGACGAGAACAGAGGTCTGAAAGGAAGCAGAGACAACATCCTGTTTTAACGTATTTCCGGGAGGTTACGGCTATCAAATCGCACGAGCCTGTGGTTTCGACGCTCCGTTGCTTTAGTGTTCTTACCACCGCCGTTGATGTCATCATCCCCTTCCTTTGTCTTTCGTTCCATCTTTCATAACGGCACTTCGCCGGGAAATGACGTCGCGGCCATTTTTTTTTCTCCCCCTTTGATTTTCTTCTTTTCGTCTCTTCCACCTTGTGGACGATAAGTGTTTCCATTTCACTGGCGAACCGTGTCCCCGTTGCTCAATTAGGTCGTTCGTTTTTACCGTCGTAGACCACCATAGAAAACCGCCGTGACCCTTCTACCAATCTGCTGGGACTAATTGCTGTATCGTTCTGGGACGAATGCAACTTCCCTCGTTTCTTTGTCCTTTTTCTTTCTCGGTATCTGCATTGCAGCTGCTATTTGCCTCTTTTTCGAATCGATTCGTAACTTTCGACGTAAATTAACTTAATGATATAATCTACTGTTGTAACTAATCTAATCTGTTTAACCTCTCTTTAGAACATCTAACCTAAAAATTGGATATGTCATGTACATTATAAATTTCAATTTTTACTCAAATATATTTATCTTCAGTGTAGATGTTGAGATAAAAGATAGAAGCGTAGACGAAGGATAAATTTAGGTTAACTTTTAAAATGAAAGAAATATCAACTAAATGTAGAAATCTATATTATATTATTTTATTTTAAACTTGAAATGCGATGGTTATTTTTAAGATACAAGACGTCATTTCTAGAATGAAAAAGATATCCGTGTATTAAACCTGTATAATTTAATATTAATCCGCTAACGATACGATTAAAGTAAGAAGATCAGGGTCCAACAGAAAGTTTGTAAGAGAAAAGAAAGATGGCGGTTAGGAAGAGAGGAGCAGAAGAATAAAAGTTTGGACAGTAAACGGGAGATTTTCCAGTTAAAAAACATTTGAAATATCTGCGTACGACTTGGACGTGAAGTTCACGAAATGCAAGGGAAGTTCTTTTCCCTCCCTTCGGCGTTAACTTATAAAGTTTATTTCCCTTGTAGCCACTCGGCCTAGAGGCCCCACGGTTCACCGAAACTCGGCGTAGATGGCATCAGTTCTTAATTAAAATGCAACCGTCGTACAAATATCGTCGAGCAAGAGCCCCGCTTAAACAAAGGGAAACGAGAGGGAAATAAAAAGGAACGAAAGTAAAAGATGGCCAGATAGAGAACGTTTACACGGAACGTTGAATTTGGAGGAAGAGATGATCGTACCGACTGATTTCGTGTTTGTTGTGGCACGAGCGTAGGCCACGAGAAAACCGAGGTTACCATGACCGGCATGACAAACCACGATCACAATAATTCTTTTCTTTATTCGGAGTTACAACCATCCTTTCATCTTTTTCGACGATCTTTCTCTTTCGAGACGTTTCGGATGCTAATGAAACGACCAAACGAACAACTCACGCGAAAAAGTCGGGAAAGTTTGACTTACAATTTTCTCCATTTCTATTTAAACCTCGTCAAATGGAATTGTAGAGGAACACGAGAATTTAACACCAAATATTGGATCGTGCTGTTAGAGTTTTCTGGGCTCTACGATTCTGGGAACATTAGCGTTCTGGATTATTTTTAGTTACATTTTACAGAGAATTGTGAAAACGGTGAACACCAATCGCCAAGTGTTCATTTGCGTATATCGCCATATTTGCCAGGAAGTACCCAGCCGATCACTGTAGATAATCGAGGAACATAGTTGGCGAAATAACGGTGAATCGAACGTAGACGAATCTCCGAGCGAAGCCTCGTTACCGAGTCGCAATTAAAAGAATCGCTTCCATCTGCCTTCTTTAAAAGTCAATAGCAGAGCAAATCCTGAGCCGGTGTAAAGAAACCTTTCAATTGGAGAAGCCTCTTTAAACGACAGACGTTGCTTGGCCTGCCTTTCACGTTATTCTTCGACCACCATTGCCCTCCGTAAATGACAAATTTCTTTGAACCTCGCGGAAAAGTTTGCCCATTATTATCGAGCTGGTGTGTGTGCCTGGTTGTTGGCACGAAAACTTCAAATGTACGCCAATGGGACGTGGAGAATGAGGAGAGGAAGTCGTTGACAAAAGGCAACCGCAGAGCGGAAAAACAGTTTTCTTGTGTCTTGACAAAAAAGGGAGAAAGAAAAAAAGATCGGAGAAAGAGAAAAAAATTGCTGTTTCGTGCATTCGGAGTGGCACTCTACGTTCAATTTCACGTGAACACGCGCTCCTTTTTTTTTTTTTAGTCGACGACAAACAGACTTTTAGCGCATCAAGTGGGGTTAAATATTCGGTGCATGGTTGAATACTAGTAGGATTATAATTTGAATGTCGAGTAAGTTCAACTGCCTGAATAATTCATCAGATTTTGGCAGTTTCTAATAAAAACGTGTTTCACGACTGTATAGAGGTTATGATGAGGGAAGGTCACAGTCGTTGAGTCATCGATTTTGACCGAACTTTTTCCCAAGAATCTGGAGTGGAAATAAAACGATCCGTGTTTCGTCGTTTTTTGCAACGTACCTTAGAGATATTTAATATTTTTCAGACGATGTAGAGCATGACGGCGAAGACAGTGTGGTTTTTATATTACACCATCACGGGTTCGAAGCGGATACTGATTGATTGATCTACTTTTTGTTCTATTTTCTTATTTGGGTTTTATGGGTACATCTATCCACATAGATTATTTGTATTTTCCTTCCATATTATTTTGCATTCTTGTATTGATTCTTTCTTATCTTTTACTTGTGCTAAATTTACTGTAATTGCGCTACGTACTCTTATGAGATACTAAAACATTTTATTAATATTTCGAATACTTCATCAAGAGAAATAGTTCATTATATAATCGTCTAGTGCGATTTATTTGCTACACCAGGCAGACATTTTAATGATACTCTGACTACAAAATGGCTGGCCGTCACTTACAGCAAACAAAGATCGTTTCGAATGGAAGTTTTGTAGTTCTAATTTGATGGTGGTGGTTCGTTCGTGCGAAATCGAGTCGAGAACGAGTCACGTTTGTTGAAATTTTTTTCCCGCCGTGGAGTTAGGCAGTTTCGAACTGAAACTAATACCGTTGACGGCTGCTACGGGAAAAAGGAACGGGTCTGGAACAGTGGGTCTAAAGTGGCGTTCACGAGGGAAAAAGGAGGAAGCTTACGAACCGACTTTGTATATGGGGTGTCCCACGATTTCCTCTGCTATGGAGAACCATTTCCATAATTTACTGCCAAGATATTATCTATATATTCATGGACCTAACCTATAAATAACGTCTGTTATTTATAGAAAAAAATCTATGTAACTGCTATTGTTATTTACAGACCAAATCTACTAATGTAACAGCCATTGTTATTTATAGACCAAATCTATTAATGTAACATACATTGTTATTTATACATGAAATGTCTTAAAACAAGATACATGATTTCTAAATAAATAATACCTGATCAGATAATTTACAGTGAAAGTAACAGTTTCATTTGCTACATGATTTCTCCAATTTGTTGAATAAATAGAGGCTCAAAAATGAATCTGTCACGAAATACCTAACTTAATCTAATAACGAGTGTTAAAACATGAACAGGAATGAACAGGTATTCCAATAAATTGTTTCCCCTGTTAAAATACTAAAACAGATGCAACAGAAATAGATGGTAAAGAAAGCAATCAACCTATCGCACCAGGTATCATTTGAAACTAAAACTATCACCGAATGGAGAGCAATGAAAAATGGAGGGCTATCATGCTATCCACCCCTATCAAACGTGAAACAATAGCTTCGAAAAATATTCCCACCTCGAATATCCGTTCTCCACGATTCACTATCCTAGCAAAAAATTCCTCTCGAAAAAAGAGGAATGCACATAAAAACACGTATGTACAGAAATAAAAAAGAAGTAGGTGAGCGCGTTCGAACAAACCGACAAAGGAACCTGCATGCATTCCTATCTCGCGTAGTTTAAACAAAGATTTATGTAGCTTTAATCAAACGGGAAGTCATATATCTATTTAATCCTTTACCGTATCGTTCTTTTTTTTAATGAATAGATGTATGTACCCAATGTAAAGAGATTTAGCTTTTCTATGGGTGGTATCGGGAAAATTTGTTGACAGGATGAAATTATGGTCCTTATATATTTTTATTAGTTGGGAATGTGGAATCTGATGAGTTTTGTACTTTGTGTTAAGTGCATGAAGCGAAATTTATTGAAAAGTGTTTATATTACTCAGGTTCTAAATTTTTGGATTTCGGTATTTCGGAATTTCTACAGTTTGAAGTTTGTACATTTGCAAATTTGTAAATGTTAGTGTTCCTAAATTTTCAGAATTTTTATATTTCCAAATTTTCACATTTCCAAACTTTCAAATTTCGATTTCTAATTTACTGAATATCAATGTTTCTAAATTTCCACATGTCCACATTTCCAAATTACATTTCCAGGTTTCTATACTTTCAGATTTCTAAATTTCCAAATATTCAAATTAGCAATCTTTACAATTATTCTACCTCTATCACATAAATTTTCCTATCATTTAATAGTGTATGATGACCTTTCGTCTAAAAATTGAAACGTCTAATTTTAATCAAGACACAATCGACCCAACTTTCGCATTCAAAGGTCAAACAGTAGTAAAAGCCAGAATCAGTACCTATTACACACCTGAACGATTCAATTATCCAACTAGTCTGGTTTAGATAAACTACCCTAAACCGATTCACGTAAATGTACTAATTACATCAATTCCATATGAAATAATATAATTACTCCTAATTACAATTTTCCGCTGTACTAATTACATTTTTTAACTACCATCTCCAGCTTCCCCAAACAAATTTTTCAATGAAACAGTCCTACGAATATTACTTACTAATTAGAAGAGTTCAAGATCGCAAGAGTAAAATGCATCAAACTGTATGACCAATATTACTAATTAAAAGAGTTAAATATCCTAAAAGTTAAAGATCACAAGAGTAAAAGAATGCATCGCTTAAAAAGATCACAAAAGCCACGGAAAAGCCTCCAATTCGATATTCAATAATCGCGAAAGACGCAGCAAACGCGATAAGGATCGTTAGACAGGACACCCTGTATATCCAAGCAATACCACAGAAAGTCTGTATCGTGTACAAAGCCAGGCCTGGAGAAAGAGGGAAGAGAGTAAAGATGAAAAGAGATTGTAGAAGAGGGGACGTGGAAGTGAGGTGAGAAAAAGAGAGAGTGAGCGCAGGCGAGAGAGAAAGAGAGAGAGTGGCACGAAGAGAAAGAGAGAGCGGACTATATGCCCGATAAAAAGCCCTGATTCCCACGAGCGTGGATAGCCTACGATGAAAACCTCTCAGCTCGGCGACCACGGGCACTGGCATTAGAACGTCCACGAGTAGCATGTCGGATTTTTCGTCCGCAGACACTATCCGGCGTGGCGAACAGCAGAGGGACGAGCCGACATGCCAGACTATATCCACGTAACGATTCGCTCTCATTGTACGCGTTTACTAGGCTATGATTATGCAATCACCGCCAGCTTCTACGGTTCGAGCATTGTTCGGCCGGCCATTGTCTTGGCAGCTGGAAATTTCTCGCTCGAACGTTTTCCCTTTTCCTTTAACGCGTCGATATTCCTGAAATTTGGCGCTAGACCCGGCTCAAATCATCCGTGAACCCATACCAGGGTAACTGATGCATCGTTTAACCCTTTCGAGGATCTAACGATTCATAGCGACGTAGTCTCACACTTGCTTGTTTACGGTCATCTTGGTTTTTTACGGCCATCTTGTTTACAAACTCAAACACTTTTCGAAATTCGACTTTATTATGTGATAGCTGAATTTCAAATATGACTAACATTTCAAGTTTGTTTGTTTACTTTAATATTGCCATGGTTAGCTCTGATTGACGCAACTGTAAAAATAGGTTAAGGGGTTTTGAGTACCATGGCAGTCATCTATGACACTGAACGTTCGAACCGTGTCAGAAGATAAACTAAGGAATTTACATTGTTTTTGTATCATTAATGTATTTAAATACTTTCTACTTTTTATTGGCCTGACGAAGATTTCCTGACGTGCTTCCTTGCCATACATCTCCACTCATGTCGCACTTCAACTGACAGACCTTACTTGAACTTTTAATACGCCTTGGAATTAAGTACAGTTATAATGTACATAGTTCAGGATTGCTGAGTAAAATTGAGGTATTCCAACTGTTTTTCTCTGTTTTAATATCTAGGTTAGTAGTAGTTGGGTCCGACTGACGCACCTGACAAATAAATGAAGCAAGGGGTCAACACCAGAGAATGGTCTGCCGGTTAAGCTTTTGTCAAAATACATAACTCTCGTAAAGACTAAGAATCACTGTATAAGCCTATATGCATATTAAATACTATTTATTTTTGTAGACCAGTCTCTATTTAAATAACAGGTCATTAGTGCGTGAATGTGGAGTAAGCACTTAACACCCTACACAAATTACACCTCACAAAATGGTTGCTGCAATTGAAACATGACGACGCGAGAGAAAAAATTTATAAAATCACTTCGTTTTAAAAATTATGTTGTGTGGACTCTGTACAAAATTGAACAAAAATTTGATTATCAACAATAAAATCTCCTACCGTATAAATCGTAACGAGGTGTTATACTCCGAGGAAGAAACGATCTCATATTTGTCTAGAAAATCGAAATTCTCTTTAGCGATCGGCTCCCGTTTACGTTCATACACGTTATCGCAAAGCTTGCATCAATTTTGCAGGCTGCTCGTCGAATACGCTTTTCGGAGCTTTCAATCGAACGCCCACCTTATATTATATTATCCACCGTTCGAATTCGAAGCGTCTTTTATTTTATCCATCCGTGTACCGAGAAGAACGGTCGTGCATCGATTTCACGGAACATTCTGTACCAAGTGTATTGTTACTCGAGCATCAGCTTAAAGGGGCTACAACGACGACGAGACAAAGCGATTGATTGTAACACGATAGCAAGGGAATATAAAAGGAAGAGACACCGGTGTCTTCCTCTTCTCTGCAGCCTCCTCTTTTTCGACGGAGAAGAAATCCACAAAAGAAATCCGTCGCGATGATTACCGACAGACGCACTCCAAGAATTGGAATAACGCTCGAGAAATGATATATTTTTTTTTCATTCGTTCTTATCTTTCTTTTCCATCCTTTAATACTACGATCGAGGTATTGGCTGTGGAGGTGCAGAACGGTGGGTCAAGTTAACCCTATCGGAATTGGTTTTAGGTGTGCAGCTGGACGGAGTAGGGATTTTTAGGTTGAGGAATAAATGAAGAATTTATGTTTTGAAGAGTTCTCAAATTTTAGAACTCCACAATTTTACTTGCTAGTTTCCTAGCTTCACAATTTACTAACTCCCCAATTTTCCAATTTTCCAATTTCCTAATCTCTTAACTGCCCGATTTGTTAGTTTCCTAACTTGCCAATTTCCCAATTTTCCAATTTTCCAATTTCTTAACTCCCCAATTTCTCAACTTCCTAATTTCTCAATTTCCCAATTTCTTAGCTCCCCAATTTCGCAACTTCCCAACTTGCTAGTTTCCCAACTTGCCAATTTCCCAATTTTCCAACTTTCCAATTTCCTAACTCCCCAATTTTCCAATTTCCCAATTTCTTAACTCCCCAATTTCCCAACTTGCTAGTTTCCCACCTTGCCAATTTCCTAATTTCCTACCCTTCTAACTCCCCACTATCCAGATTCCCAAATTTCAAAATAAAAAATTTCCCAATTTTCAATTTCCAAGTTCGCAATCTTTCCCTATCTTCCCAAATTTCTAAATACCCACCATTTCCAAAATTTTCAAAATTTCAAATTTCGCAAAAATTTCCATAATTACTGTAAGATATAGTCATTTTGTAAGCGTATGTTGAATGAACCTGTAGACGAAACTTCGAGCGTTAAGGAACACCCTGTATAGCGCGTTTATCGACCGGTTCTTGTCTCGTCGCGGATTAGAAAGAACGGCCCTACCGTGTTCAAGCGTGATTCCAATTCCTCGATCGTGTCTGCTAGTAATCACGCTGCCGGATTTCTTTCCATGCCGGAACTCGGACGCCTACTATGCACTCGTTCTTCCTTTTGTGGCTCCTCGCCATCGCGTTACCATTGATTGCTTCCCATCGAACCTTCGATCCTTAACATCGGTTTAAGCTAGTCGAACAGAAGGTACCTTCTTTCCTTACCGAACATACTAAAACATTCCCCCGAATTATTCGCTAACAACCTTTTTCACCTCGCGTACTTATGGTTTTGTAAATAAATCGTTCGCTTGTGGTTGGCGAAGTTTCAAGTTTACACGTTTTTATCTTCAAATTTATGGTGTTGAGAATTTGGAGGTTCGAGAATTTTTGGGCTTCAGAATTTGGGGATTTGAGAATTTGGGGGCTTGAAAATTTAGGGGTAGGACAATTTGGGGTTTCGAGGCTTTGGGAGTTGAGAATTGGGGGATTTGAGAATTTGAGAGTTTGAGAATTTGGGGACTTGAGAATTTTTAAATTGGAGAATTTGGGGGTTTAAGAATTTAGGGTATGAGAATTTGGGGTTTTGAGAGTTTGGGGTTCAGAATTTGAGGTTTAAGAATTTAGGGGTAGGACAATTTAGGGTTTCGAGGTTTTGGGAGTTGAAAATTTGGGGGTTTGAGAATTCCAAAGATTGAGAATTTGGGGGTTTGTGAATTCGAGTATTGGAGATTTTGGCAATTTGAGAATTTAGGGTCTGAGAATTTGGGGGTTTAAGAATTTGGAGGTTTGGCAATTAGGGGGTTGAGAATTTCAATGTTGGAGATTTTGGCAAGTTGAGAATTTAGGGTCTAAGAACTAGGGGGTTTACGAATGTGGAGGTTTAGCAATTTTGGGGTTTGAAAATTATCAGTATTGAAAATTTTGGCAATTTGCTAATTTGGGGGTTGGAGGATTTAAGTATTAAAGAGTTTAAGGTTTTAAGTGCTTGAAAATTTTACCAATTTAAGAATTTGTAAATTTGAGAGTTTAGGATTTGACAATTTTTAAACTTGAGAGATTCTGAAATTTAACAATCCAACTCATAAACTTGAGAATTAAATGCTTTACGAATTCATAAACTTAGAAAATTGGCAACTCTGTATATTTAAAAATGTAACGAATTAAAAATATGACGACTTGAGACTTCAAAAGTATTTAATTTCAGTACTTTGCACATGTTAGCAAGTACCCTTGTACAGCGGATAAAGAAAGCCGAAACGAAACGAACGCAGAAAGGGTAGATCTGCAGGAGTTTGCCCTATTTAACCCTTCCGACGAAACTTTTTTCATATTTTATGCACGTGCTGCGTAGCAACCGGGAAGAGATCAGCAAAAGCGGATTTCAGATAGACCGGCTGGAACGAACATTTGAAATTCGAATCGGGCTACTCGATCATTCGAGCAATACTGACGGCGGTCGAACTTGTTTAAGGAAGTTCGATGGCCGTTTGATTTGTCGAAATAGTTCGCGGAGTTTTCGAACAAATTGGTTGCTTTTGATTTGTTGTTGTTTTCGTGGAACGATTCGAATGTTTCGTTCTGCTCGACATTTCGATGAACTATGGACTTTACGTTCGTAGATAACATTTGATATATTAGAAAATTTTTCTTCTTCGACATCTATTTTATTACTTTATGATCGAATAATACTTATTTTTATGATTAAATAATATTTAATACTATCTTTTATAATTTTATCTTGTGATTATTCAAGGAGTGATAATGTTCCGCCATTTTGATTTAGAACACGTGCGCTCAGGTGGCGGTAAAATTCAAATCTTGTGTGAAGAAATTTTATTTCAGTTTGTTTAACTTGTCGTTAAATAATAAAATTACGCAGACAAGGCCTATTTATAAGAAACCATTTTAAATATGCTCAAAGTACTAATATTATGTTTTGTATATTTCTTCACCTCATCAAAATTGAATCAAGCAATTTCACGATTGTATAAAATAGGTGATTTTATAAAATACAATGATCAACTTTCTTTGACAACTCCGTTCATAATTTCTTACCGACATAGCTGTCAGACGTAATAAATCTCATCGTAATCATGAAATGATCCCATGATTTTTGGTTTATCGCGTTGAAGATTGCACGTGTCTGTCGAAAACTCGCATTCGGCAAAGAGAGCACACGATGACAAAGGGTTTTCACTCGAACGAAGGACAATCAGTCACAACGCGTTGTATCTATCACAATGTTCTCGAGACCAGTATCTCCCACGAAAGCCCATATAAAACCAGACGAATGTTTATCGATCGTCGTAGCAATGAGAAATAATGCATCCTCTGGAGGGCGTCGTTGCTTTTCGATTCCGAAGAAAATACATGCACAAACTGAGAATAAACTGTTTCGCATTCTTCTTTCCTTTTTTCTGTTCGGAACACGAGGCTCTTTTAACCTGTCGGCTGTTCTCAGACGCATCCATTCGTGTCTCGACCTTTCACCTCATTTCTTGCCTCGTTTGATCCGTTAAATTTCCTCGGAAACTTTTATGGAAACAATTCGTGCTTGGCAGAAATTCACTCCCTACGACGCTCCACACAATGGCGATATGACATCCTTTTTCCCGTTCGAAAGTTTCGAGAACTTGATTCTATTTGTACATTCATCAATTTTTAACAATTCTTTCATTTTCATCATAGACTTGGAAATTAATATAATTGGGAAGTTGAAAATTTCAAAACCTTTAAACATGAATTTGTAGTTCGGAAAATTTGTATACAGGCATTTCAAAGCCTGACATTTCAAAGTTTGGAAATGCAATTTCAAAGCTTAGAAAAATTTGAAGTGACCAAAGAATTAAATCAGTAAATAACATTTAAAAATATTCGATAAAAACCTTCATCGGCAAAAGTTCTCGATAATTCATAAACTGATATTTCCATTACGATTTCGATTAACTTCCCCAATTAAATGACAAAAGCAGCAAAAACGAGTCGCCATCGAAAACATCAAAGAAGGAAAAAATGCATAACACCTTTATCGCCAAATCGCACGCATTAAACGAACTACCCTTTATGAACCGTACTGTGGCTGACAATTTTCAGTAATATTTTAACGAAGAATAAACGTCGGAAACAGTTTCGATGGTTTAAATCGATCCGGGGCAAAGAATTGTTCTCCGTTTACCGGCGCGCACTGTTTCGACTGATTTTCATATCCGGCATCGGGCGACTTAAACATTAAATTTGATAAGTTAACTACATAGCAAAGGAGTCTCTTTCGTCGGCGAGTCACAAAGTAAACGGACTTCTATTCCGAAGAAACAAAACGAACTCGCTGACTAAAGTCGACTGTACGAGTCGGAAGAGGGAAATCCAAGAATTATGTTAAATGTAAGCGAAGTTACCGTCCAATGAATTTATAGAGGCTGGCTTAATTTCAAGCGTCAGCTTAACTCGCGGCGAAAGTAAATTAGATAGAAGAGGACAGGCTCTTCCATAATTTAATGCGAGGAACCGCGTTTACTCCGATGCTTTAATTTCGAGCGTTCCGCACGCTTCGGCAAACGAAAATTTAGGTGTCTGCTGATAAATCGAAATTACCTTCCACTTTACTCGCTTTCTACAACTGATAAACAATCGTTCATTGTTTCGTGTTATTGCTCGTAATGTACGATCACCTTCGCTCTGGTACATTTCAAGATGGCGGACATTAGAAAACTTAGCGACAAGTTATTCAAATATTTGTTCATTACTGTTCACATTACTGTACATTACTTCATAAATGTACTAGTCATTTATACGTACTTATACAATATAGGGCATATGAAAAATATATTAAATTAAATTAGCATTAACACTTTAATGGCCGCCTACGCAGTCAACGCTTAGGCAATATTTTTGAAGAATTAATTCAAAAAAACTTTATGTAAATTCACGAAAGAATTTATTACATATAAAAGAAACCAAAACAACAGTTACGACATATTTATCTACGTTCATCAATCATGTTATGTGAACGGCCATTAAAGTGTTAGTATATTACTATATTAAAAGGTAGGTAAAACTGATGGAAGTTTATGTAAATGCATGATCTAAAATCATATATTATATTTCCTATTTTTAATAGCAATGAGAATAAACGAAAATTGAAATACCCTGTAGATAGAGAATATTTATGGAGGATTTATAAAAAATAGCGATGTAAAGAGAAATAATTTGTAAATTTGAGCTGGCTCTTTTTATCGAGAGAGGATATTCGTGGAACACCCAGTGTATAGAATGCCTGGAACCGATAAATCCCAATACGATAAAATCACAAATTATGCTCGTTTTTCCACGCAATGATTCTGCAATCAAAGTTTCTCGCATTTCAATGACGAACTCGCCCCCCTACGGCTCGTAATTAATGCAAATTTATTAATACTCGAATTATACGGGATCCGGCAAAAAGAGCAGTTTAAGCAGATTATCCGATCGCGAAAAGTCGACGAATATTGCGGATATAATTCGGGAGACAGATTAAAATTGAATTGTACTTTTGAAATTCGTTCTATAATGAGCGCAAGGGTAGCGTGGAATTTTATTTCGTTTACTCCCACCCCTCTATCGTTGACCTCGTAAGCGTTTAAAAATAAATTCTCGCATCATTTAGTACCCGTTGGAGAGGCACGGTTTATCTAGTTTCGAGACTTAACTGGATTGCGTCACCGGAAAACAGCCAGGATAATTCTCCGAGAATGTACAACGTGGTTACGACACGCACTCGCGAACCACTGTTGCCTCGGGTATTTGTCTGTTGTATCGAGAGATTTCTTGCCAACAGAGAGATCCGTGTAAAATCTCTTTTACATCGTCGACGTGATGTTCCGACGATTCCGCAGTTGTATGGAAAATTAGTCGAGATATAATCGGGGCGATTTTAGATCGAAATGGTGCCAATGGTAATTCTCGGATATTTATTTGACAGATATTTCAGTCGAGATACTTAAGGGACACGATGGTAGTATTATGGTCTGGTAAGTTGGCAGGCGAATTAATGGCTACTACGTTGTTTCTGGCTACCAACTTATCGGACATGTATACCTTGTAAATATTATAGACGCCTTAGATTTATTCTGTGTAAAGTGATCACACCATAGTAATATATCTTTTATTATTTTAAATTAGATTTGTAGAGCTCGTTCAAGAATCGAAAACTGATATTTTGTTCTTTGGTATGAGGAACATTTTTTAAGTTATGAACGTTAATAGTTGGGTAACAATTTTTGTTAAAATATCATGACTTGTATTGTAGATATTTGCATGATTTAATGGACATTTACTATTATGTGAACGGAGTCCAATATTATTTTTAGTATAAGTTTCACACACTTACCCAATGATGTAATTTTCAGTACATAATTTCGCATGGACATCAACTGCAACAAATAAAAAGACAATATATGAAATTAATCGATGTATTATCTATATGTAATAATAATACAGTCTGAAGTACAGATTTTATTATTTTCAATTGCAATTCGAATAAGATTTAAAATCCTGCATCCTGCAATTATCAGACGCATAATCATCGCAATTTTAATATCCAAAACCCCAACTATTAAAATCCTAAATTAAAACGAAATTGAAATAAAAATGGAACATTTCAATAAAAAAATCCTTTCCATTAAAATTCAGAATAATAAAATACAGAAATTTTGAATCATCAAATTTACAAAATTTATAACTTACGATAATTTGCAAAATTTCCGCGAACAGAATACAATAAAGCATCCCATTAAATGCTGTTCTCCGCGGAGGCGAATAATTTCCGACGGAGGCGGAATTATTTAAACAGTATCGATCGAAAGAAACGACGATCGCCCATTATCGAAGTTTAATCGCGATTTAAACGGATATTTAAAACGAATAGACTGGCTGGTCGTATTGTTCGGCTGTTTATTCAATTATAGAGGATCCGCAAACGAGGGATGAATGACATCTAGAACGAGCCTTCATATTTAAACCATTTCTCCTAGCCCATGGAAATTTATGACTGCCTCATAAATATCGCGGTGCTCGTGTAAATCGTGAGCAAGTACCATTAAAACCGGTGCCTACCTGGTACTATCGTTTTCACGAGAATCTTCCCGCGCATTTTTATTAAACATCTCATGGACGAAGGGCCATTGAACGAGGAGCCAGCATTCAGACAGCGATCCATTAGCGGATGTCAAAGGTATTTTCGCCCCATTCAAGAAACACCGCTAGCAAAAATGTAATCCGCTTTCGAACTTATTCGATCTTGTTCGACGAAATATTAACTTCTATGATATACATACATGTTCCTATCGATTTTGATAACGCGTGCATGTACTTCATAAGTATTCTCGATACATGGATAGAAATTTCATTCACAAATTAGTTCTTCAATTTGAAAAAGGACATTCAAAAATTATTAAGTGTACTTTTGCGAATTCGAAGTTTACGAACTTTGAAATGTTCGAAGTTTACAATTTGTCAATTTGGAATTTATAAATTCACAGATTTGGAACTACAAAAAATCGAATGTGGGAACATGCTATTTGGGAATGTGGGTGTTTAGAAGGTTCCACTTTTTTAAATTTCAAGGATCCGAAATTTTGGGACGTGGGGACTTAGTAATTTAGGAATTGAGGAATGCAAGGATTTTGGAATGTAGATATTTAAAAATGTGGAAATGTCCGGAAGTAGGAATTTGGAGACAGGAATGTGGGAATATAGAAATTTTGTAATGCTGGCATTTAGGAATGTTGGAATGTTAGAATGTTGAGACGTTGGAACGTTAAAATGTTGGAATGTGGAAATGTGGGAATGTTGGAATAGAGGAATGTGGGAGCTTCGGCACGTAGGAATTTACGAACGTAGAATGTAGGAATGAATGTAGGTTCGTAGGAATTTAGGAATGTAAAATGTGGGAATGTAGGAACGCAGAAATGTAAAAACGTAGAAACTCAATAATATGAGAATGCGTAAATTTAGCAATTTAAAAAATCGGTAGTATTTTTGACAGACCATCGTATTATTAGCTTATATAACCTATACATCAAACGACAGAAATAGAAATCCAAAGTGTACGAATTAATTTGACGCAACATGTTTACATTCTTCGTGTTTATTTCAGATACCGTAGTACTTTGATATTTGAAAAAATTCATAAGCATCTCACCTAAAGAATGCATAATTCCGCGTAAATTTGAATGAAACATTAACGTTGATAAATTGTAAGGTTTAAATATTAGCGCATTGGTCCTACAAGGGTGAAACTGTAATACAATGGCGAAGAAGACAAGAAGATTCGCCACGAGCGACGTCACGAATTGTTTGCAGATCGGAGATACGTTCGCGCGATTAATCACATCTATCAGTCCCATTCAATGGAATTTCTTTGGTTACGGATCGCTCGTACCTCATGCTGTCGCGTTTGCTTGCATAAGCCTTATCTAGGCGATTTGTCTCATCGCGAGTTCCCGCGATGAAAAATATTCCGCCTCGAGCATCATGATAAATATAACCAGCTGAACGAGACCTTATTACCGAACAGAAAAATAACTCGCTAGTCGACTTGTTCGCTAACTAGTTTCATTCTAATACGATAAAAGAACGATCATCCGGATAACGTTTGACGACTGTCGCGTCATTTTCAGCCGGATGTTGTGCGAGTTTTCATTCACTCTTCGCAGGTAAATAATACTTGTGAATTAACGAGAAAATATTGATTGTCTCCTCGGAGGTAAATATTTATACGAAATCATTAAGAATATTCGTTCTTATTAATAAAACGACGCTTATTGAATATATACATTCGCATTTATTTAATGAAAATAGAAAATAAGGATGAAAAGTGGTTAATTAAGAGAAATTAAATGGAACTGGATTAACTGGTTACAGCTAAATAAAACAGAGCAATAGTTGTCATAAACGTATTTATTCGAACTGACATCAATATACTCCGATGATTAATAATCGTTAAACTTGTACATTTTCTTAGTTGCAAATAGTTACTTTAGACTTGATTAATGGTGACAACTTTTACATAAAAATTATTTATAGCAAACAAGTTTCTTTGCTGCTTCTGGCATGAATATTAATGACATTCTGTTGTCTTTCGTTTCTTTTTCCGTATAATTAAGTCATTAGTGGCAATAATGAGTTAAGAATCTATTTACTGTTAATAGCAATTAATTCAACAGTTTCTGGAATTTTGTACGATTGACATCATAATTTGAAAATACTTTTAGTTCATTATTTATTCAAGATCATTGACAACTTATTTTCGCTGCTTTCATTTTTAAAAATACTTTGTGTCTTTATATCTCTTTCTTAAATAAGTTGTAACAATTATTGTAAAAATTAACCGAATATAACTTTTGAGTAAACTTTTTAAAGATGAGGCTATGTCTCGTGTTATACAAAACATTTAATTGTTCATATCAAATTTATTCAATTTTTAAATTCCATTTTTGGTAAAAAATATTTCGTAGCTTCAAGAATGAAGTTAAAGGAATTTGCATATTATACATATTGTCTGAAAGGTTTTCATGACTTTTAAGATTATAGGTTAGGTACGCAACATTTTTATAGTCAAAAAGTTAATGTATAGCATAAAGCTGCAAGAACTGAAAAATATACAAACGAAATAAATAAAATTGTTAGAATTCAGCAAAGTTGAAGCTGAACGTAAAATCTTGGCGACACTTCCGTTTACAGAAAGGTAACCATTTTGTTAACATTTCCCCGAGAGAACATAATTTCGTACCGAAACGTTTTAAGAAAAGGGAGGCAATAGCGTTCGTATGAAAGTCGCGGAAAACGTCGGGGGAAATATTTATACGTCGGATCAGCAGGAGAATCAACAGCAAAGAAATAACGTTTCCCCTTGCAGTACGGTTTCCCAAAACAAATAAATGTGTCTGCGACACGCAGGCAAATCCGGATATCACTTTGGTACATATTTCATGTTTCGAGCCGTCCTCGAGCCGTAACGCGGAACTTCTTCCTACAAATTCGATGCAGTTTGAGACAGCGGCAGATAACAGAGGAATCCGCAAGAGTAAAGCCGAGCAAAAGGAACCAAAGCAGAAAAATCCAGGTTTTCAATTTCCCGTGTATACACAGGAAAATGGAGAAGCTCCACTCGATGCACATTCGCCTCGATTTCCTCGAAATGTACTCTAAATGTACAATTCTCTTTGTTTAACCGTTAACGGAACAATCTCCTTTCTTCCAAGCAAAAATAATTCAAATACACTACTATTCATGTTGAACAGCGTACTCGATCTGAAATTAAAATAATTCGAATCTCCACTGCAAATAAATTCTTTCACCGATATTTTGTACGACTCGAATATGAATTAATTTTCGAACAAATATATTTTTGACAGGTTTTGTATCCCTTATCGATGACACATGCTTCAGTATGCAATATAGAATAAGTTGCTGACGGTGTTCTTTTGCATCATCCTGTACATAAGAATGCGAAACGAACTAGTACCTTATTGGCTTCTTATGTTAAACAAAAGCGTATATAATGGCGCACAAGGTTCCGAGAGAAAATCGATGGACACACGTGTCCTCTCGGACTTTCATACGTTTCCTTCCTGTTATTTATGACACAACAGAACACTGACGCGAGAAAGAAGGCAACAGTCATAGGGTGGCGTCCGGGTTGCGGGATACAAAAGAGGAGGACAGCAGCTTATCATAAAATCGAATTTCCTACGGTCGAATGGAAGGCAAACTAAAGGGAACAAAGGGAATATTCTCTGCCGAAAGAAATAATTCTGTATCGACTACGTTTCAGCTACGTAGCTACAGTAGCTCTTCTCCTTCGATACCTCTGAATAATTCACCGGGAACAGCTTTATCTCGTCGATGCGCGGCTGCAATTTGTGATATTACATTGTAAATTCTCACCTGTTGTCAATGTTTCCATTTCGCGCGATTGAAAACGAATATTTTATGATTACTCTATCTTCTCTTCTTTTTATCGTCGTGTCGGGCGACGGGCTTTTTTATGAATCCGTAAAACTTCCTTTAGCGACTTTTTAAAATTTAGACTTCATCTTGGCAACTTTGAAAATGTGATTTCGATATTCCTACAGATAATAATTCTTCAGCTGTGAAGTTTTATGAACTCTGAACAAAATCATACAAATATTGAAGATCACTCACACTAAAGATGAGGAAACACTCATTTGTGAAGATGTTTTTAAATTTCAAAAATTAACAGGTTGCAAGAAAATATTTACTCCGCATGTGTTAATGTTATCCAATAATTTTCTTCAGGTACAGCTTGTATGTAAATATTATATTTACAGTTAATTTCTGCTTAAATACGCAATTGTAAGTTTGCAATATACGTTTACAGTGTATGAACGTTCCACGAGAATTTTCTGTAATTTAATCCGCTCTCGTGAAATGTAATTCGTATAATTATGCAACTTTCTGAATTGAAATGTACGCTACAAGTTTTTAGCTCGCATTACTAGGAATACGGAATAATGGCGGCGGAAATCTGTTGTTCGCTCCGAGAGAATTCAAGGATAAATCCTTTCGAAGCAAACCGAACTGAAACGACCTAGAAATTCCAAAGAATAATAGGTTTCTTCCTTAAGATATTTTTCTATTCTTAAGAAAATATGACCTACATCCAGGAACATCGAAACGTGCACTCTCGAAACTAGTTTCAAAATGCAACTTTATGTTCCTCACATGGCACTTTGCGAAGATTGTTCTTCACTTCCTTTCTCAACTTTTGTTCCACAACATCGTAACTTCGAATAATACTTTTTGACAAGTGCGTGTTTGTCTATTAAAGATTATTCACTCGAGCTCTAAAGTTCAACTTTCGAACATTCGAGTTAAACGATAAAATTATTAATAATAGTAATACAAATATTTCTTAAATATTTAAATTAGAAAATTCAGTACTGTAGAAATTGAATCATCACAGACTAGTTTCCCATAAATGGAACAGTTCTGTTATAGCATCCAGACACGAAATTGGAGAATAAAGTGAAATATGAACGTTTCGATTAATTAATTTTGAGCCCCCAATCAAAGGCGATACGATCAAAGGTAGCCAAATTAATTCGAAGACGTTTTACGATCTACACGGTTCACGTGCATCATTATCGTCGTGGGCCAATCAATTCTGGGAACACGATTTACATAATATATAATGAGATCGTCGTATTAGAAACGGTCTATCGAGCAAAGCATCCGGTTGTCCACGCAGATACGGTGTATGCAAATCAGGGAGAGCCGTGTTCAACCGAACGAAACTTGCAAAATAAAAAGAGGAGTATTTCCGAAGCGTTTCGACTGGAATCGTAACCGTAACATTAAAGGGACAGCCACAATTTCCAGTCATTACATTAGGCTGCAACCTAATCCAATTACTACGATTCAGTGTTACTCTCTCTTCTAAAGAATTGACACGATCCAATTTAATCGTTGCATCGTTTATGTCCACCATTATTTCCTGCGTGCACAGGTGCACCAAGATATAGCAATCCCTCGTTATCCGCGGAAGTTGTTATTGCTGTATAAATAACTGGGTCAATCTCTTGACTACAATAACTGAAAATTAAAATACTATGCAATTTATTAGTGGCACACTTTTAATAATATAAAGTATGTTATTATTTCTATAAATCAAATAATAACAAAAAAATAATTACCTCTTTCGAAAGGATTAGTACAGTGTACGTACAAAATGTACGACGTTCGAATTTTTGTGTTGAGTGATTCGTCAATTTACGAACCGATAATTAACCGACCGTATCTCGCACCTGGCAAATTGATTCGATGCATCCGTTAAACATAAGTGCGTGCGATGTCAATTCAAATCTGATTGCAATATTTCGCTGTGGGTCGACTGTTTCTTTTTTTTTTTAGGTCAACGAACTTCCTTGCATTCTTTTAATGAGCTCTTTTAAATTCAGGGTCTGATGGCAGTTGTACCAGCTGCATTACGAGACCAGGCGTTCTTCGTTGTTTCATAATTACGTATAAAATAATAGCCGTACTGTATGGTCTCCTTTTTCTGAATTACATAGTAACTTAATTCTCATTTTAATACGTGTATTATTCATGATACACGCGATACTTTTATAACGAGAATTCCAACAACTTTATTTCAGTTTTTTTTTCGAAACGGTCTGCGTACTTTCAATTGCTACTTTCGTCGTTAACGTTATTTAGTTTCAGAAATATTTTATCTGAACATTTATTTTATTCATTGTACATTTATTTTGGAATAAAGGTATTAAAATGCTGTTATTATTTAGTTACAGAAATATTTCAAGTACAAAGAGGTTATATTGTAACAAAATTAAGAAACATGAGTCTATCGATAAAACTACAAAGAACAGGCGTAAAACATGGTTGAACGTTTCAAACACCTGGTAGCATATTTCGTTCCAGTGCCACATTTTTACCCTAACCTCTTAACCTAACCTATGAACATTCGGTCGACAATGAAGTTTACCATACTTTAAAGAGTTCAGAATAACATAGAAAGCTTTTTGACTTTAATCAACAAATTGTTGAACATAAAGCTTTAATTGTCTTCAACACGCAAACATTTCATACAAAACATCGTTGTCCTATTTTTCTTTGGTTGCGAATGGGAAGCAGAAATATAATAAAAACGCGTTACAAAAATGTCCGTCAGTAATTATACGTTTGTTAAGTACGGTATTAAAAAGAGAATGTTCTCTGGATCTCGGATGATATCGTCGCGAAAAAAGCCGATTTTCAAGCGTGAAAATGGAGGGAGCGATGGCCAATCCACAAAGCGGCTCGCTGCCGAGAGATTTCATAGAAAAAAGGCAAAAATTAAGGACTGGACGGAAATTCGGTTACGCTTTTGTGAATCACAGGCCGAACACATTCGCGTTACCGTCGTTGCGACACGCGAACACGCGTGTACCAGCTAACAGGAAACAGAGGGGTATATAAAATGAATTACGACTGAAACGGACACGTTTGTGTCGCCCATCTTTTACACTTACTAAGTACGAGAAAAAATGCATATTCCTGCGTACACCGTGGACGCCGTTTTAATCTTGTCCGCTTCGGGTTCGTTCGTCTGTACATACGTCGACGACGTAAGACGAGATGCAGAGGATTAGGAAAATCTGATTTAAGTACCACAGACATATTGTTGCGATTAATTCTTGCAAACGGAGCTACAAGGATATTCTTATGTGCGAAGAACCGCGAATCGCTGACTGAAACTTGTATTTTATAGCAGTTTTCATATTTTAGAATGCGTTCATTCTCTAATTTTTAGATATAGAAATTTTTGTAACTGCGCAAAACTCGATCTTCCAACATTAAAGAATCGATTATACGGAGTGTGCGGCGTAGGCCCGTAGATTTTCCAGGATTTCGTAACCCAACAACGCGGCATGACGCAATCCTCGAGCGTAGGATGTGCTACGGTGCGTGATCAACCGCAAGCACGGACGTACATGCGTACAGTCTGTTGCAAAACGATTTTGACATACTAAAAGTCTTCACAAATATATACTACAACATGGATATTTTTATGAAAATGAAGCAACCAATTCTCGTAGAAATAAAATAACTTTTGGGAGCGAACTCGCAGGAACCAAAAAAGGAAATACAAATGAATAGCATAGAGGTGAAACATAACTGTATTTATAAAATATAATTGAACAGTTTGAACGTATCAGCTTGAACAAAATTGATGCAAATATATGGAAATGCAAATATAAGTGAAAAATTATTTAATTTTTATCGTTAAAACGATTATAACTCAAGGACTCCTACAGTTGATATACACACATTGACGGACCATGGAGAGAAGCCAATATGGCGTCTAACTTTTCAAATACGCAAAACTCATTCTGTTTTGCAAACTCATAACTTTTGAACCAGAAGGTTATTAAAATTAAGACTGACATCCTTAAATTCTAGTGATTAAATACTATAAAAGTACAGGAACAGTTTACAATTGTTGGCCCTCTCAAAATCGAGTTCAACCAAAAAAGAATTCCTAAAGGCGTCATGTACCGATAGATTAATCTTTTTCTCCCCATTTTTTCGCAGTTTTTTAAAAACAAATTCTCGTCAGCTAGTAAACTAACGTCTCTAGACACCGAAGAAGCTCAGGTCGTTCGCATAAATTTGAAAAAAGTTCTTCCGCTTTTAAATAGCGTCCGAATGTTTCTGTGTAAGACTGTATAATACACGCGTGTGTATTCACGTATTTCCGCCCGCATCCACGCGCTCCAACTGAAAACGAGGTGTGCCCCGAATAACGGCACCGCTTCGCTCGCTGTACGCTCGGAACACGCGCGGATATAAATACGCTTTATGACGTCATCGTGTGTGGCGAAGAGGACTCGAATCCGTTCCGTTGTTCCAGTTCCTTCCTCGAGTTCTCGCGTTATTTCTTTGTTCCATCGAGCGTTCAACGACGTCCACGAGTACAGTCAACAACAAATCTTGATCCTAGGGGAAATATGGCAAGCTGAAGGGTAGTGGCACCCTTCTTGCTTTTTAACGATTTGAAGACTTTGGGGTGGGCTAAAAGCTGTGGGGCGTTGGAGAATTTGGAGCCTTAAGATTTGGGAATCTTAGAATTTGAGGATCTGGAAGTTTGTGGATCTAGAAATTTGGGAACGTAGGAATTTGGGGACATAGGTATTTGGTGAGCAAGGAATTTGGAGATATAGAAATTTGGGGATGAAGAAATTTCAGATTTGAATATCTTGAAACCTAAAAATTTCAAATCCACAAATCCCCGAATGTCCAAATCATCAAGTTCTTAAATTCTGAAATTTCCAAATCCTCAAATACCCAAATTCTCTAAGACCTAAAATTTCCAAAATTCTAAGTTCTCCAAATCCCAAATTCGCAAATTCAGTTAATGTCACCAACACATCAAATTATCTATAAATAAATTACAATTTCTCCGAATATCAACCAACCCTACAAAAAATTGGCCAACTATCCTGTTACCTTTTACAAAAACACTGCGGTTATTCGGAAAGCACCGATAAATAATTCCCGTACTTAACATTCCGCGGATAATTGCATCGCAATCGTTGGCCACGCGAAAGTCGTGTCCTTTTGTTTTTCGCCGCATCTCATTCCCATTTATTCGATGCAATTACGGCGAATCTAATTTTCTACGGGGCTCAACACGTGCGGTTTACCAGTGCCAACGAACCAGTTCTATTTTAGAAAAGTGTTTCCCGATTATCAAGAGGAAAGAGGACTGATACGAACACGACAAAAGTTCTCAATAGAACGTGGACAATCGGCGACTAGTCAACACCGAGATAAACTCTTAATTAATGCGACAATTAAGATCAAAGATTTCGTACCAGGTTAGAGAACTCGTTTCAGAAATTCAATTCGTAGCCGGTTGCGAAATCATCTCGGATATCGCGGAAATCTTTTCCTTTCAGCAAATACTATCTGCAGTCTGATCGTGATCAATTGCTTATTAAATTAGCAGTCAATTCTCTTGTATTCACACTGTTTACATTTTAATTACGGTGTTGAGTATTAAATGATAGGTTCGAAAACGCGGTATATCTGATATGATTGTAGAGGTATTAACATTGCATTGATTTAAAATAATTACAAGTTCGAATTGGTTTACAAGCTTAATAACTTGATAGTGGTATTCTTGCGTCCGCCATATTTGTTTGGCACTCTAGCGCCACTCTAGGCCCAGTGACAGTTTACTTTTCTAATAAAATTATTTTTATTATTGCTTCATCACTTTTACTATAAATTAGATAGTTCTTTATCTTTATAATTTTTTATCTCTAGACCTCTATACTCGTAAATCCCTATATCCCTAAAGTTCCAAACCTTCCAAACTTCCAAGTCCTTATATTTCTATTGAAAGATCAAGTGTGAGAGTTGTCCTTGAATCAGAGATTAAAAATTGAAAATGGGAGTAGATAGACAAATCGACTTTAATCCGAGTAATAAAGCAACATACATTTCAGAAATTAAGTTTCCATTCAGCGACGCGTACGATTCATCGGTTCGTCATGAATTTTCACGGTGATATACGTAATTCATCGGCAAAGAGATCATTTCCTGTGTCTCTTGTTTCACGAATATTCATCGTTTCCACAGAGTTTCTCGGTGAATTTCGTTCTTTCCTATCGAACGATGACGTACTAGACAGCATTCATGCGCTCAACGATTCGTCATTAAAATTCAATTGGTCTCGAGGACAGAAAGGGGAAGAAATGCAAGGAAGGAGAAAAAGCAGAGGATCCTCGAATAGGAACCATATTTTTTTTTCTTTAACATGCTCGCGGGTTTTAGCGTATTAATCGTTTAAACGATGAAAAAAACGAGGGTGGCTCTTGATTTTGCATCTTTCTTGATACTCCATCTTTTGTAGTTGCCCGGTTAATAACGAGTATCGCCATGTCTAATTAGTTTCAGCGCAATTAAACATTTTTTTTTCGTACACATTTTATTAAACGGCTTGCTTTAATATCATGAAGTGTGCCACTGAAAATTTCTGTATTATGAATTGAATTATACCGTTGAAGATTTGTTTGAGCTTTAAATATTGTTTCTATTTATTATTATATTTTCGTTGAATATTTATTATTAACATTTATGATCAACTTTAAATTGATTAGATTAATTTGATTAGAATGTTTACTTTGTTAGATTGATATTATTGATGAAAGTGATTAAATTGATTAATTGTGCCCTTCTGAACTAAATGTTAATCCTTTCAAACATTTCAATAAACGCATACTTTGTATAATTTCTCACAAAATTTTTCATTGTCCTCATTTTGTATAAAAGAAATAATCCCGTTCA
The DNA here is from genome assembly GCA_036983795.1 of Megachile lagopoda. Classification (NCBI taxonomy): domain Eukaryota; kingdom Metazoa; phylum Arthropoda; class Insecta; order Hymenoptera; family Megachilidae; genus Megachile; species Megachile lagopoda. Next base: position 5,103,992 of record CM072797.1, on the reverse strand, counting down.
TTACCGTTAAACATATCGTTCTTTATTATAGGTTGCCGAGCAAATTTTATAATCCATTTCTTTTCATCCGAAAGGCCGTAATATTTAAAAGAAAAAGACCTAAGCAGAAGATGCTGCGAGGTAAAGAAACAACAGGCCCATGATATAAAGCATTTAACATGTTCGGAATCGCGTCGTAAAAGATTTTATTTCGAAAAAGAAAAATAAACGCCACTGACTTTACAACATAACAGTTTCGTGTCTGAAATTACGTCGTGCCTGAAAATATAATGAAACGTCCTTCTCGTAAAACGCGCCGGTGCTCCACGGGCAAGTGTGCCCGACAATTCCTTTTATCGCATAAAAACTCGGTTCGTTTCGGACTAATCACCCGGTCGAACGAAACAAAAAAGGTGGAAGAAAGAATCAATTATCGCGAAGTAATTTGTTTTATTAGCTCGCACGAATACCGCGCTAATTGCGCGACCGGAACAATTTGTTGCAAGCACGACGATAATTATTATTGTTGCTCCTGCGCCCTGTAATTACCGGCTTTAGCCCGTGCCCGATCGTTTCCATTCGATACCGGAATAATTAAAAAACGCGATGAAATCAACCGTCGTCACGGAAATGTACAATTACAAACAAATCAATTACGAAATTTCGACTAATTTCCATCGACGTTGTATCACGGGATGCGTCAGTTTTTATCCACTTTTTCGTTTCGCGATGTTAACGAACAAAAATGGATCGGCGTGTAATCTCACGCTCCACCGAATTTCCGACGTAATCACTCGCTAGATGAATCGCGCGGACGTCATCGAGGAAGAATTATTTACGAATAACCGGGGAGAGAAACGAACTGTGGTTCGGTATCGACTTATCTGAACGCGTTAAATATTGCGCAGGCACAAGTTAACCAAGGACAGAGACCACGTAACGCTGTCACAATAATATAAAGCACGTGTTGAAGGCTAATTTGCAAATGGCCAGATGCGTTGGCAGATGAAAGATGAGAGATCATGATTCACTGACAGATGCGAGCAACATAATTCGAACGTGGGCACATTCTTTTTTACGGGTATCTGAGGACACTCGGATGCAGAAGTATTTCGATCTAGGGACACTGGGATTACTTAGGAATTTCAAGACATTTCAGGTATGAATTTAGGGACATAGGGATTTGGGGATCTAAGAATTTTGGGACATAGGCATCTGGAAACCTTAGAATTTGGAGACATACAAATTTGAGGATATAGGGATTTGGGGACATAGGGATTTGGGGATCTAAGAATTTGGGGACATGGGGATTTGAAGACCTAAAAATTTGGGGATATAGGGATTTGGGGATGTAAGAATTTTGGGACATAGGGATTTGGGGATATAACAATTTGTGGACACTGAGATTTGGAGATGCAAGTATTTAGAAATGTAGAGATTCGGGGATGTAAGGATTTTGAGGTATAGGGATTTGGGGATGTAGGTACCTAGCGAGATAGAGATCTAGTAATATAGGAATATGGAGACATAGTAATCAATCCAAATGGATACCTAGTAATATAGAAATCTAAAAATATAGTAATTAATATAAAGATGTAGCAATACAGGAACCTTCCATAAGCACTTGGTGACACAAGTATTTGGGGATATAGAAATCTAGAACTATAGGGATTTCAGTCTATAATAGCTATAACATACTAATTCCTAGAGGTAGTTACGTAATCCACATAATCTTCATCTCGCAATAACACTTTCAATGAACAAAATGCGTACTAAAAATACTCCCTCACAATTAGCTTAAAACAAATCCATAAAATAAACCATTCTACGATTACAGAAAACAGAAGAAAGGAAAGTATAAGCCATATTACCAGATTCGTAATTAATGTGCATGATAAATGTTCAGCTAAAGAAAGTTTGGAAGATCGCAAATAAATGTTTAACCGGCATAAAACGAATGATTTGTAGCGCATATCGGAGTTCGATTCGTGGAACGAAATAATATTTCCCTTCGCGTTTCTTACAGCGAGTTTTTCTGTAACCAACGTAACCGGCGACCAGATGCTAGGCGTACAAGAGTGGCCAGCCTCGTAAATTATTCTTAAGTGCCAAACAGCCTTGTGTTAAGTAACGTACACAAGTAGCTGGAATATTCCTCTAATAAACAGAGCACCATGCTCGAATTCCCTGAATTCGGTGTTTGTGATTCAGCGTGCCAAGAATACTTGAATTCAATGTTTCATGCAAGTACGCACATTCTGGAAACTGTTTTCCAGCGAAACTGCTGGACGGTTGAATATTTTAAACGCGAGCTACGTTCATTAACACCCCCTGTCACTAACGGTATTATACTCTAAACGCTCAAGCACGGCTGATTCGACCACTTAACACGTTCGTTGTTAGTAGCAAATTGGAGAGTTGTTTGTTATAGAACACTTCGTTTTTTTGCGGAATAATGTAACGTAATTGTAGAGGCACGGAGGCGTGGTTTCGTTCAGGGTAGAATGTTTGCTGCGGGAATTTTAGATTTTCGAGATTTAAAATAATCGGGATAGGGAATTTTTGGGGGAATTTGGGAATTTGGGATTTTGGGGATTTGGACATTTGGAGATGTGGAGATTTGGAGAAGTGGACATTTGGGAATTTAGAGTTTTGGAAGTTTGGAGATTTGGAAATTTGACGATTTGGAGACGTAGAGATTTGGGAACTTGGAGATTTGAGAATTTGGGATGTTGGAGATTTGGAGACGTAGGGATCTGGAGAAGTGGAGATTTGGGGATTTAGAGTTTTGGGAATTTGAGAATTTGGAGATTTGAGAATTTGGGATGTTGGAGATTTGGAGACGTAGGGATTTGGAGAAGTGGAGATTTGGGAATTTAAGTTTTGGGAATTTGGCGATTTGGAGACGTAGAGATTTAGGAATTTGAAAATTTGAGAATTTGGGATGTTGAAGATTTGGGGATTTCAAGTTTCCAAATGTCTAATTTACCAAATTATCGAGCCTCCAACTTAATAATTCACAACTTACAAAATTCTCAAATTCTCAAATTTCTAAATCTCCAACTTCCAAAACATAAAAGTCCCTAAATTAACCCTAACTCTTTCACATTTTCTTCCAACAAAAAGCCCCTATATCCAGCATTTTAAACATCGTCAATACTCGCGAGAGCAATCACTGACTCAAACAAGTCAAAAGAAATGTATGATTTAAAGGCTGAAATTTTTCACCGATGATGTTATTGCTCCCGTTTAGCGCGCCTGATTGAATAACGCGATAAGTTGGCATAATCGGACATTAACGTGAACGTAATGGTGGAACGATTTCTTGAGTAATAATTTTTAATGGGGAACATTGTAATTGATCGTCGGCGTGCATGGAAATCGGTTACGCTGCCATAAACGACGGTAATCTCGCCAGGAAACGCGTAAACCGGTGACCATTAACCAGATCATAATCCCTGCGCAGCGGAGATGAAATGAAAACCTGATACGTGATATGAAATTTTATGGTTAGTGTTACGTTGCGTGCAATTAAAAATTCCCCGAAAAACAAATGATACAATGATTATGGTAATTTATCGCCTGACACGCTACGTTGTAGATCACGTCTGACAATGGGATCAAATTAACCCTTATTATGCTAACGTATAATTATTTGAGGACCTTGACACATGTGCTTCTTTGTGTCACTTGGTAGCTGCTGAAAATTTTATTTATTACTAGAGACTTTTCTGCGCGTTTTGGTAGATTTTCATTGTCAGTAGAACTTTAGATTTTTAGGATTTGAACATTTTGAAAATTTTTAGAGTTGTGAGAATTGTGAGAAATTGGGAATTAGATGATCTTTTGGAGTTGGTAATTTGGGGGATATGGATCTTTAATTTGCTTCAAAAGCTAATAAGCAAATGAAAATCACAATAAAAATTACAAGATCTACAGACCTCTATCAAATCCAAACGCTCCGATCGGCAATAATTCGCATACTTAATAAATGACCCAGAAATCAGCCTAAACAACCTACCCATCAAACACCCGACCATGAAATCGACGAGAAATTACCGTCGAGCGAAATTTCGACGAAATATTTGACTCTCGCGTCGAACAGAGAACAACCGGACGAAAGGTATTCAGCGATCTTCTGTCAAACGTTTCGACAATCGTTTCGCCGTTTTTCAAGCGGACAGCTGGAAAAAAGTCGCACATTGCGCGATGCTTCACAGCTAGTTAGTGCATCCTGCACGCGTGCACATACGCATTTATGACACGGTTCTCCTCTCCGTTGGTCGGCGTGTGTTACGTGCTCGGGGCGAGGAATCGACAGTTTGACGGATCGATGACCGAACGCAACGTCGATCGAGCAGATCTCGCACGGCGTGCATAGATACCCGTGACAGGATCGCACGGAGGCGCAAAGGGGTTTCCCCCATTATTTATGAGGACGTAAATCAGGATCGAGCACCGATCCGCCGGATCGATCACACGTCAACCACGAACACTGCCATTCCCCTTTGTCGAGGAAACACTGACGAGCCGCCCACACGTCACGCCTATCATCATTGTCGAACCACCAAACAACGCGCGACCGAGAGCTGCCCGCTCTTGCCCTTTGCCTTCTTTTATGCGCCAACTTGTCCGATCCGAACACCCAGATCCATCGAGATCTCGATACAACATTTACATTTTTCACTCCTCGCTTCCGTTACGCTGCCGGATTTATCTCGCTCTATCACGCGTTTCGATAACTTTAGACCGACTTCCTGAAACGTTACTGCACTGCGACGGGGCCTCTTAACCTCGCAGGAGTTGTGCAACCTCTTCAGAGTTATGGGACTTTTTGCTACGTGCACGGACTTTCGATGGATCGGCAGATTGCGAAGGTGGGATCTTTCGAACTTTTCACATCCTTCGCTTTCTGGGATTTTTCTTGTGGGACTCTGGAATTATGGAACATTTGCGGTTTTACAAGGTTTAGAACTTCTGAGATTTTGGGACTTTTGGAACGTTTGCAGTTTTTGGGACTTATGGGACTTTTAGGATTTTTTTCATTTTTGGGTCTCATGGGACTTTTGGAACTTTTGGATCTTATGACACTTTTGAAATTTTTGGGTTTCTTGAATTTTTAGGACTTAAGTCTCTTGAGACTTTGAGTCCTCAAGATTTTGGATCGTTAGTATTTTAAAGTTCTTTGAACTTTCACCTATTTTGGTGACATTAATATTTTTCAATATAGAACATTGAAGTTTTAATACATGGATTGTAATTCCAAAAGTTGAAGTCATCGGGTTTTTAAACCCTGATAATTTACGATATTGTACTACTTTGTCCGCAATACCGAAACGTTGAAACTTCGACTTCTTAATTTAAGAACTTCGAAACCTTGTTTGCATTCGAACTTCGTAACTTCGAAACTTCTTGCAACCCTTCCAAATGACCAAACTACCCGCATATAAATCTAGATAATCCACTTCCTCCGCTCGATAATTCCCCGTATTTATCCCCGTCGTACCGATTATCCCTCCACAGTCGGAACAAAGCAGTCGGTTTAAAAATTTCATTGTGCCGTCGTCCGGCTGTTTAACTTTATGTACCGCGTAAAGCCATGATGGCGTGCCTTACATAGTCATCGTCGGCAGACGCTGAGGCAGCGAACTTGAACCTTATCCCGAACATCTTCTCCATCTTCGAAAACATTAATCAACCCTCTGTTCGCGCGAGGGCAAAATTTCATTCGTTCGAACTCTACACCTTTCGTGTCCTCGCGAAACGATAAAACACGTGGTCCGATCTTTGTCTGTTTCCGATTGTTCTCGATCGAAGTGTATATAGGGTGATCAAGAAAAATAGTTCAATATTCATATGGTAGATCCAGATGTCCCACGAGTTGGCGCGTGATCGACTCAAAAGAAGCTCTATCCCCGTCGTGAACATTTTCAGAGTTACATACGGGCAAATAAGAATACTATTGACAATAACAACTGCTTTCGAGCAAGTACCACTATCTCTCTCACTTGAGAGACGTTTCAGAACTGTCATTGCTTTTCGCCTAATTGGTTATTAAAATACGAGTGAGGCGTTTTTCTATTCTGACCAATTGTGCCGTAGCTCTTCTAACACTACTGACATTAAATGCACGTTTGAATGAAAAATAAAATGGAAAGATAAATAAATACTGAAACATCAACTAACATATACAATAATTACCTCAACAACATGACAGACATTTGCATAAAATGACGACAATAAAATTTTGTAATATAAAATCTGAAACTAGTCATTTTGATTGGTTGGTAGTTCTAGTAGTAAATACGTCAGCCTCTTCACGCGCCAACTCGTGTGTTGGCATCGATAGAACATACTGTACTGTATACTAAGGCTTATGGCAGTGTGTTTTATCTGTCATATAAATTTTGAATCGCTTTTTTTGGACACGCTGTATAACATCGAACCAGCTGTTCCGATTTCGAGCATCCTCTATCATCCATCGCTTCTTTCCCTCGACGAAACACGACCGGGCTCCTTCCGGCCTCTGGCAGCGTCATTTCACCCGGTTTGCACCTGTCCCGAACAGGTGACGAGTTTGATTCTGCCGTTGCCACGTCCACGTGCCCTCCTGGAACCCTTCGTGAACAGGGCACGCTGTTTTGGATGGCGGAACAATCGGTAATCGGGCAGAAGATGAAAACGGCCACGTGACTGACAGTACTTTCAACGTTTCTTGATAATTTGGAGGTTGGAAAATACTTGAGATGCGTAGTTGCAAAATTTCAAGGTGAAAATAGACAATTCGAATGGTGGACAGTGAGGGAAATTGAAAAATTTGGAAACTGGGGAGAAAGTGGAAAATTGTCAAGGTAGATAACTGAGAAATTTCAGGATTGGAATATTAGGAAATTAGGATATTGGAAAGTGGAGAAATTGGGAAATTAGAAAACGGTGAAATTGGGCAAATGGACAATTGGGCAAGTTGTATATTGGGCACATGGAAAATTAGGGAAATGGGAATTTGGGTGAATGGAATATTGGACAAAGGAGGATTTGGGCAAATAGGAAATTGGGGAAATGACAAAATTCGGCAAATGAGAAATTAGGGAAATTGGAAATTGGGAAAATGGGAAATTGGGAAAAAAGGAAATTGGAAAATGATAAAATTCGGAAAATGAGAAATTAGGCAAATTGGAAATTGGGAAAATGGGAAATTGGAAAATAGAAAATTGGGAAAATGGAAAATTGAGCGAATGAGAAACTGGGAAATGGGAAATTGAGCAAATGATAATTTGTGTAAAAGGGAAATTGGACAAATCAGAAATTCGATAAATGACAAATTGGAAGGAAAATCAAAAACTTGATCCCCAAACCCTATATTAATAAAAAGTATAAGAATTCGCCGAGCACCAATAATCATGAATAGTCGTAATCCACATAATCGCGTGTCGCGCAAGACATGTATTTCTGCAGTGACAGTAAACGTGTTAATCGTGGCGGACCAGTCATCAGAGACATAGCTGACGGTAAAAAGCAAACAGTGCGTTAAGGCGGTCGTACAGCAAGATGATAGCATAAAGGTAAAAGACGAGAAGGAAAAAAAAAGCCAAGAAGTTAGATCATAGATCTACGTGGGTGTTGGCAGCAAGGACAAACGGACGCGCCTCGTGTCATTCGAGCTACGACGAACGAGAGGAGGAAGAAGGAGGAGAAGGAAAAAAAATATCTCGTATCGCGATATCTCGAGCGGAGGCGGATCGCGAGAGAAGCAAGAACTTCTGGATCTCGATTTACGGATACTTAAAGCACACCCACGAGTATAATGTTCTATGGGCATTAGGGAAAGCTTCGAGGTATCGATTATACTCGACCTTGCGCCTCGTTACGCCGACGAGCTATCGCAACGAGAAATTCATTCGATCGGCCGTGAGAATCTTTTTCTTTTTATTTAACGACGCTTAATTGCGCGCTTCAGCCTGCATTATTTCTTACGCTTTGAACACTAGAGTGTTCCGAGCTGCTTACGGGGAACATTCCAAGGTGTTGAGCTGCATCGATTTTATTGCGATTATTGCTGGGTTGCTCTGCGAAATTTACATTACTTGCTTTTAATTTCATTGGAATTAGGCTTTTGTGAATATTCATGTAATACTCAGACTTTTTTCGTGACTGTGTTTTATTGAGGTTAGGTTCTAATGATTTTGTGATGAGCAAGTTTGTGACTCTCACTTTTGTAGATTTGTAAATATGTTGATTTGAAGATTTGTAGATTTCTACCTTCTTGTAGATTTCTACCTTCTGAACTAAATATCTTAATTTATAAATTTGTCAATTTTTAAATTACTTAAGCTCTAAATACCCAAATTGCCAAGACCACAAATCACATCTCCAAATTCTGAAATTTCCAAATTCTCAAATCCCTACTTCCCATTCGCGAAGTTCCAAACTTCCAAATCTCAATTCCCCAATTCCCAAATCTGTGATTTTTCTATCCCCCAATTCTTATATCTCAATTCTCATAATCCCCAATTCTCAAATCCGTAATTTCTATATCCCAACTCTCGTAATCCCCAATTCTCAAATTTCCAATTTTCTATTCCCCAATTCCTACATTCCAACTCTCATAATCCCCAATTCTCAAATCCGTAATTTACCATCTCCCAAATCCTATATCCCAACTCTCATTAACCCCAATTCTCAAGTTTCCAATTTTCTATTCCCCAATTCCTACATCCCCAATTACTAAGTTTCCAATTCTCAGGTCCCTGGTGCCAAATTCCCCAATTCCCAATCCCCTAACTCCTAAATCTCAATTCTGAAAACCCAACTCCCACTTTCCAATTCTCAAATCTCCAACTCCTATAATCTCCAAATCCCAAATCCGCACCTCTCAAGTTTTCCAAATCCCAACCTTGCAAATCCTCAAACATCCAAATACTGATGTACTCAAACTTCGAGAAATGTGAAGGAACACAAATACCTCACTCAGAGACGACCTCGAAACACCCAAAATGAAACATAAAAATAATTACCTGGAATTACACGAACCGCCATAATGACGTTAACCATCCGTCGATAACTCTGTCTGACTTGATGTAACTTGCACCACAGTGAAATCGCCATTCTCCAAACGATTAAGCAACCAAAGTGGTCACCCGATGAGAATAGTTAGCGCGTTCAACTAGTTACCTCTGCTGTTTCATTAAACAGCTGAAAATGGGTCTGTTTAACACCTGTTAAGCCCCGTTTCAGATTAACCGTATCGCTGTATAACCTAATCGGCGGTCTGCCTCAGCTAGCATCTCGAAATTGGCTGCCAAGTTTCCAACTAACTTGTAACTTCTACTGTTAACTGAGATCTCTGATAATTTACCTGCAGTTTCAAACTCGATTCTTTTTACCAAACGTCAACTTGCGGAGAACTATTCGCTTTGACTGCTATTTTATTAGTATGAAATGATACTTTTATAATTTAGGAAGATATTTGTGATTCTACATAAGTCTGATTTTTTAGTTGTTTTCAGGCCTTGTATGATTTCAACGTCTCAAGTTTAGAAGATTGAAGTTTTAGAAATTTAGAAATTTTACGTATTTATAAATTTGGGAAGTTATAAGTGGGTTTAATTGTAAAAATAGACATGGTTTTGATGATGGTTTGGAAACGAAAAAATTTAAAAGATAACCTCTGACAAATCCTGCAAATTTAATTATCCTTATTTGTTAAGTGGTGTTTGGACGATAATATCCAGGTGAATGAAACTTAATGTGACAAAATATAATACACTATTTTATCGTTGGAATCTATTCTGGTTTGAACTTTAAAGAAAAACGAACCCCTTGCAAATTAATTCAGCAAACTTTTAAAAACTTTCAAACTAAAAAGTTTTAAGATTGATATCTGACATGAAAAATATCTTCGAGTGCTAAGTGGCTTCAAAGTTTAACCAAAACAGACTTGAACAAAATCTAATGTTAACGCAAAGTTCCTCGGTAACTTCTATTAATCTCAACAAAATGACGAGAATTGTATATGAATAAAGAAACTCATCAAAGTGCTCATTTCACAGGGCAAATACGGAATAACTAAGCTAAAAATGAATGTTCTAAATAAAATTTATGACGTCGAATCACGGCAAGCAATTTTAATTCGGAATTACAGAGAATTTTCCCCGTTGCTTCGGGCATAATCCTTTCATCCTATAAATCCTTCTGGTTTAGCGGTAATTCCTATTCTCTTTTCGTTCTTCCTAAATTATTCTTGGCTTTTAAAGGTAGCTTGTCCGGTGGACGCATTGTACATTTCGCCGTTGGTTATTTCAGCAAACGACAGTCAAATGCAATTACATCAGGCCCCGTGCCCTTGCCGGAAGCGCCCACATAAACGAGCGCCTCGTATCCGCTCGGCGTTAAGGCTGTGCCGCATACCTGACGCATGACGCCACACACAAGCTTTTAAGACGCAACTGTATCGAGAGCTACGATTTTCAAAGCCGCCAAGGAAATCGTATAATGTACGTGACAATTAACCGACTTGCTTGAATTTCACGCTTCGACGACTTGTCGATAGCAGTATGCATCATTAGCTTCAGACCTCGTTTTAACTCGCTATAAATACACGCCTCGAGAAAGGGTGCCTTCGGTTTTATGGCTTTCGAATGTTGCCTAGAATCGATCTATCGGATTTCAAAACCGAGTTGGCATTTTTACATTATCGTTTGGATGATTCATCGGTCACGATAGATACTATAATTCGATAACTATACCTTATACTGAAAGGATTGTACGGATAATTTCTACTCAAATATTTACTGTTCGATAACTTCGATAAGCTTTTCTTGGAAGGATCAAAGGATTTTAAGAAATTGTGGTATGGAACATTATGAGAAGGAATTTTTTTACGTTGGGGAAAGGGGAAAGTAGGGGAATTGCAAATTAAGGAAATGGGAAATTAGGAAAATGGGAACTAGGAAAATTTTAAAGCAGGCAAATAAGACAATAGGGAAATTTGAAACTAGTGATGCTGTAAAGCAGGCAAATAGGACACTAGGGAAATTGTAAATTAAGAAAGTAGGGAACTAGAGAAATGGAGAACTAAGGAAATGAGAAACTAGGGAAATGGGAACTAGGGAAATGGGAACTAGGGAAATGGGAACTAGGGAAATGGGAACTAGGGAAATGGGAACTAGGGAAATGGAAACTAGGGAAATGGGAACTAGGGAAATGGGAAATTAGGGAAATTGGAAACTGTGAAAATTGGAAACCCGGGAAATGAGGAACTAGGGAAGTGGGAAATTAGGAAAATGGGAAACTAAGGAAATTGGAAACTGGGAAAATGCGGAACTAGGGAAATGGAAAACTAGGAAAATGGGAAATTAGGGAAGTAGAAAACTAGAGAAATGGGAAATTAAGGAAATGGGGAACTAAGGAAATTGTAAAGAGGGCAAATGGAGAACCAGGGAAATTGTAAATTAAGAAAGTATGGAACTAGGGAAATTGGAAATTATGGAAATAGGAAACTAGGGAAATTGGAACTTAGGGAATTAGGGAGTTAGAAACTAGGAAAACGTAGGAACTAGAAAATTCCAAAATTCCAAAATTTGAAATCATGAAAATTAAAAAATTTGAAAACCCAAAATGCTGAAGACTGAATGAAACACATAAGAATGTGTGAATAGAAAACTTTGTACTAAAGTACTTAGTGAAACCTATTATAGAAACCATCATCCGCTAATATTTCCCCAATCTAATCAAACTTTGGGCTATAATTTTTCAGAATTATTACTTTTTGTAGGAACCGCGCGTACCCCTTTATAACCGCTGATATCATTTTACCATGGTCCTCCTATATCTACAGACATGTCGTCTTTCGTTTTGAGAAAACGACAAGATTAGGCGTAACGGAAAACAGGGATTAAACGTGCGGCATTAGAAACGCCGGAGAATTATTGTGTCGATGCGGACGGTCGGCATCGCGAACCATTTAAATGCAAATCCGTCGTAAAAATATATCCGGAGCGGGAGCGTTTAAATTATTCACGAGCCTCTGATGTTCAGCCACGTTTACGTTCACGTTCCGCTCAGTTTTGCGCGCCAGCAAATACGCGTGAATCACTAACGTATTACGCAATTTGACGAGGAGAACCGTGAAAATGGTGATGCGTATAAACCGGTGTGTTTCGCGTTACCCCGACGCTCGACCAGCCGACGGGAAATCGATTTCATTCCGCTCGTTCGTCGATCATGTTATGCAATTAATCGCTATTGCAACGACAAAAATGTTACACAAATTCGAGAATTTCGAAGTGGAAAAATTCTTTCGCGGTGCTATTCACTGTAAAAACTGACGATCAGTTATGATATAAATTATTGAGAACAAGAGTGTTTAATATTTTAATCTGTTAGGTATCAGGGACTTAATATTAAGAGCTCTTTAAAGTTTCTTTCGTTTGTTTTTCTTTAAGTAATTAGCCGAATTTGCAGCGTTGGTCACATATGGCCACAGTGAAAAGTAACGTTTGTGCCCGGACACAAGATTATTAAAAATAAAGGTATCTTTTAGTTTCATCTTTTAATTCATAAGTACAAGTGTTAATGTTAAGAGTACTCAAAAGTCTTTTTCATTTAATTTTCTTTAAATAATTCATTTAACCGAATTTGCAACACCGGTCACTTGTGTTCACCATGACAGTCAACGTGTTAAAATTATTGATATACTACTCAGACATTTTTATAATTTTTCAAGACTTATGATGGAAATGACAGTTTGAGATATTTTACATAGAAAAGGAAATTGAGGAAGAAGTTACTGTGAAATTAATTGTAAATCTTTGGAAATAGGATTTGACTATAGATGTATTTCAGTAAAATTATTTGTTATTCTTGAATAATTTCGTTGCTATATTACTCGTGCTAGGTTAATGGTGAATAACGTATTATTCCTCATACATTATTCATGATTAATGAATAATGTATTACGTACTCCTTATCAATTATTCGCTATTCGTGAATACGATCAGCTTTCATACAATTAAGTGCTATGACATCATTTTTAGATTCAATTTCAGACGTTTGCGGTAAATCTTGATTGGTTGTGTCACAGAAGTTAAATTTAGAAGTTAATACTGATAGATATAGCAACAGCAATGACGTGATGATTGGAGATTATAATAAAAATTCTCAACTTAAAATTTCAAGTTTATCTTTACATTCTCAAATCTTCAAACTTTACCAACTTCCAAACTTTCAAATTTCTATGTTGCAATGTTTCTGAATTTTCAAATCCCCAATTTATCACGTTCCGAAATTCTTAAATTCCTCTTCTTACACCTCCCAAAACTCCCTAATTCGTAAATTCACAAGTTATCAAATTTCAAACTTTTCTTCTGTATCTTACAAATTTGTTAAATTCCCAAATTCCTATATTTGTGAAATTTACCTAATCCCCAAATTCCCACATTTTCCAAATTACTCCAAAATTTGACAAATCTACAAATTCCTAGATCCTCACGTTCACTGTATTTCACTAAATCCCCAAATTTCTAAATTCCGAAACACTCATACTTTCTAAATCTCACAAATTTCCATATTCCCAAGACCAAATTCCTACATCTTCCAAATTCCCAACTTCCTACATTTCCCAACTTTGCAAACTCCCCTTTCCAAATACCATATATCCCAAATTCGCGAGATCCTCTAATCTGACGAATCCCTAAAGTTCCCATTCCTCCCAAACTACCCAAAACCCACAAATGAATTACCAAAAAAAATACAAGCCCCACAACAAAATTCCTGAACGCCCTGTCAACTAAAACCCATCAATTACATAACATCAGCATACCACAAGAAACGCGAGAGAAGCATCGAAACATAACGGTAACGTAAAAAAAGAAAACCGAACGATCAAAGTGACGAGAACGTGTTAAAGGAAAAACAAGCTTGGGAAAGCAATTTGAGAAACAGTGAAGCGTATGTACACGTAACACGAGGCAATTCTATTGCGAAGTTCTCGGGTTATGCCAGAGAGGTGGCACATATTGTGGTCTCGTGCATACCGACTCTTCTCCACAATGCACACAAGCCTCGCATTCATCGTTACGGTTTTTTCTTTTTATTTCTCTTCTCTTTTGTGTCACTCGCCATGAATTCCAATAACAGGCTCATCAAGGACACGCCGCGATAGCGTTGCACTTCAGCAACGACTTAACGCGCCTCTTGCGAGCCATTTAAATAAAGGTTTGAGTACCATCAGACGCTTCTAAAGCGTCCGAAGAGCGTGAGTTCGATGGAGGAAACGTTTTCAGCGTGTCCGTCGAAATATCGATTCGTTCCGATCGGCATATTTCGATTAGGGACATTTTCCACGTTTAGTACCCACCAAATTTTGCATACGGTTGTACTAGGAAATTATATTATCGATAATTTAATATTACAGTAATTTTAATATTAGAAGCGTCACGTATTGAAGTCTGAAATGTGCAATTTTGAGAAGGTTCGCAAGTTGAATTTGTAGTACTTTCGAAGCGTAGCAAGTGGATTGTCGCCATTTTATTTAGCGAGCGTCCACGGAAGAGAATCCAGTCATTCATAAAGTTTCACATTTTCAAATCCTGCTCCATATGGTCTTTGCTACTTTCTGAATTTTGTTAACTATCAGATCTCATATTTTTGTACTTGCATGTGCATTTCTGAAACTATCAAATCTGCAGATTTCTACTTTACGCTAGAAATTTGTATGCATCCACGCTAACGATCGGTGTTAAGAATCGCGGGCAAGTTCCATTGGAACGATTAGTCATCCAATAATCATCTATTTCAATTCCCCGGGCCGTAACGGCCTCCGACCCAATTATTACCCACGTAATTCATTCTTCACGCTCGTTGATATTTCGCATAACTGTGCAATCGACGTGCCAACACCTCGAGCCTTGAGCCCGAAAGATATTCCCGCTAGAGAACAACGAATCACTGTGGTGGTTGAAAACGAGAGCGACCGAGTGGACTAGCATAATGGCTGGTTTGTATCACGTTGACGACCGGTTCTTCTCGTTACTACATTGGAGAACCGTGAATCACTCGACGTGCGAGAAATGACGAATTAACGGTGCCGATAGAGAGAACACGTTAGTCACAGGCATCGTTAGCACGTTGACTGGCACGGTACAAGTAGCCATGACCGGTGCTCTACACGATACTATGAATTATTAACAGTATTAACACTTTGAGTGTCGCGTTAAATCAACCGAAACTCTCGCTAACCACTGATTTCGCGTTTAACACGTTCTTTGGCAAATGACTTCTATCTAAGGATGTGTTACATAGTTGCATAAAATTGCTGTGTCAACTGTTTAATTGTATAATTAAACGTATCGTGTTCACTACGTAGTTGAAACTGTGTCAAATGACTACAACGATATACTTATGACTGTATTGTGCTAACATCACTGAAAATTAAAATGTACCGTGTCAACTACAGGGTTGCAACGTTAAAACTGTGTCAACTATATGATAGTACAATTAAAATGTACCGTGTCAACTACAGGATTGTAAACTGATAGTTGTTGCATTGTTCAAATATGTACATAGAACCATTAAAACGTATCGTGATCAAATCTTACAATCTTGCAAAATTTCAAAATCTTCAAAGTCCCAGACTACAAGAACTTCGAAGTTCCAAACGTCAAATGTTTCAAGGTCCTAAACGTCCAAACTTGAAAAATTCCAAAGTCCCAAACTACAAGATACCTTCGAAGTCTCAAACTTTAAAAGTGTCATGGTCCCAAACTCCAAGAGTTTCAAGGTCCCAAGTGTTCGAACCTCCAGAAGTTCGAAAATCCCGAAAGAACTTGAATTCCCAAAATTATTCGATGCTACTAAAATTGTAGCATGAACGGTTAATCTACACCGTACTCGACACGTAAACCAACACTCCGAGTGACGTTGTTGATCAGATTACCGATGACCAACTTGACGCATCCTCAATGGTCAATAGCAAGTGCTCGATCATGTTTCCGGCCCTATTTTCTACGCGTTCTGATCCCGTTGTCAGTGTACACGTCGTTAGCGGCCACTTGTCACAAATCCGTTTGAATTTCACGCGCCGCTCCCTCCATTTTCTTCTTTCCCAGAGCGTCTATCCTGTCTCCGCCATTTCAGGTGGCTCTTCGGTGTCATTTTTACCGCTTCTTAAACGGACAAGCTTTCTCCGTGTGTACACGGTGGTAAAGTTGGATCCAAGAACCGACAGCCATTCCTCTTTCTGTCTATCGCCGCTAACAAGGCGGACGATTCAAATTGCCCGCAGCCTTGTTTCTTCCCAGCCCTCGTTCGCCCGCTTTGTCACGCAGCTCTTCCATCGTGCTCGTCACGGAACAGCAATTACCGACCCCGTCAAGACTATGACTTGCGAGGGCGGAGATACGAACGACTTGATCGAAATCACGCGTAACGAGTCTCCGCCAGCTTAGGTCAGTTTAGAGCAGTGCTTTGTGCGGATTCTAACCTCCTCTGTTCTCCTCTTAACATTGTGGACCACTCGAATTCTACTACCGTTCTAACTTCAATCACAAAAATTCTAAATATAAGGTTATATTGCTTAATAAATATTATCAAACGTATTGACAATTAATTGTTTGCTCTTGGTTCAAGAACGCCAAAATTTGGACACCAAGGACAATAAATAATAATTGTAAATACTGTCAAGGTTATATTAACGACGTAAAGTAGCATCGTGTTGAGAACTTCATATCTTAAATAATTCTTGTGGTCTAGTGTCTTATTAGACGTGTCAAAGATGTTTCTACTGGGGCGTTTCACGTGTTAAGGTGCGTTTGGATTAGGCTAGCAGCCAGACAAGTGGTCAGACAAGTAGTTAGGAGCAAGGAAGTCTGTCAGAACTTTTTCGCACTTCTAGCTACTTTTCTGGACACTTGCCTAGTCACTTAATGGACACTTGACTGGCAACTTGCCTGGTCACTCAACTGGACACTTGCCTGGATATTTGCCTAGTCTAGGTACACCAAGCTTGCAAGTTTCAGATTTAGAAATTTGGTAACTCTGATATGGTAATATCGTATCTATGATTAGTTAATATCAACAGCTAGCAGTACCTAACCTAAACCCAATCCAACTCTAACTGAACTTAACGTATCTCGAACTTATGCAGACTTAACCTAACATTACTAAATCCAAACGATAATTATTGACCCAAAGAATAAAACTTCTTCTTGTCATATGTTTTTCGTTGCTAAAAAGCAATGAACAAAATGGAGGTTAGAAGTTTTATTTTTGCTCCGCAGAACTCTGAATGTACAAAACATAATTTTAGCAAGTAAAAAGAAATGGAGGCAAGACAACCAGAAACTTTGCGAATGGTTTCACCGAGCGATCCAAGAAGTTTGTCCGGGCGTCGCGTATGTGCAAACTTATCAAAGTTTGCGATTGCAAGGAAACTTCATAAACGTCTTGCGTCGTCTTCGAAATTTCTGACACCGAAGACAAACGCCACGGTTTCGGCGCGCCACGAAAGTGCACGAAACTGTCTGGCAATTTTTACGCCCGGAATTTCGCGGAATCCCGGTTCGATTCGGTGTGTCAAGTGTGGCTCGACACCCAACACCACGGAACAGAAGGGCTACGATTCTTCAAGAAGATAATAAAAGGGGAACGTCTCATCCGACGAAGCTTTAATCCTCTCTGCAGAATGGCTTTCGTCGTTTCCACTATGCTTCCTCGTCGCCAGACCTCTCCAGCGATAAACTTCGATTGTTATCTGCCTTTAATCGCGTCTGTCCCCATTTTTCGATAGTATATGAAATTATTTCATGTCGGAACTTTCTTCGTTCTTTATAAGGCAATGATTTTTGCGACAGAAGATTTTTGTGGATTTGGCGGATTAATGTTGGAATCTTGCAAAAATTTGGGGGAATGGTGAGGTAAGGGGTTGAGGTTTTAGGGGGCTTGTGAAATTCCTATTTTCCCAATTTCAAATTTCGCAATTCCAAAGTTTTCAATTCCTAATATCCCAATTTCTAATTTTCCAGTTCCTAATTTCCCAATTCCAAATTTTCCAATTCCTAATTCCCCAATTCCCAATTCCCCAATTTCTAATTTCCCAATTCCAAATTTTCCAATTCCTAATATCCCAATTTGTAATTCCCCAATTCCTAATTTCCCAATTCCTAATTTCCCAATACCTAATTCCCCAATTCCTAATGTCCCAATTCCTAATTCCCCAATACCTAATTCCCCAATTCCTAATTCCCCGATTCCTAATTCCCCAATACCTAATTCCTCAATTCCTAATGTCCCGATACCTAATTTCCCAAATGTAGAAAATGAAGAGAAAGATATTCGCAATCATTCGGCTAATAGTAAAATCTCGAGAGTTGTAAATAAAATAAAAGTAGAGTAATAAAGTGGTTTAATCGAACTTGAGGAAAGAAGTAGTAATTTTGAAAGAATGAAATTATGCAACTAGTTAGGATTTTAACGAAGTCGTTTTGAATGTGGCTGCGACCCAACGTAGTCAATAAAAGCATTGTTCCGTTTCACTTTATTGGCAATAAATGTTTTCTTGCCAAGAAATGAAATTCCTGCCGAGCTTGCAAGAACTTAATGGCACTTGACCCCTCTTCTTCCGCACATTTTTACTCGGAAGATCTCGCGAGATCCTCGTTCACGTCGTAATCCCGACGAAAGTAGAGAAGTTTCGCTGTAAAGGAATGATCATGCGAATGGTCGTTCAAACTATCGCCGTTAACACATTTTCGAGCGGCTAATTCTGCCAGGAATAATCGTCCGACCAGGAAAGCTGAAACCGTTCTTTCAAACTTTCAACATCGAGACTCGGAAGTTTAAATATCGAGGATCGTTCGGATATTGACCAACCAGCCTTCTTAATTAATTTCTCTGTCAATATTCGCGGTTGAACTTTCAATTTGCTCGGGGTTCGATGAGTTTGCACCCGGTGCGATGGATTAAAAATAGTTTCACGGCTTCGTAGATTCTCTTACTTTCGTGCGAACCTTACAGATTTTCTAAATTTTTTTTTTTGCTTCAGTATCTTTTTCGTTACAAAGTTACTGGAGGAGATTTTGTATCCATTCACTTCTAAATTTTTACTGGTTAAATTTTCAAGGTTTCAACTGTGAACTTTCAAAGATCTGAAGTTTCCAAAGTTCTTAAATTCCCCAAAATTTCAAATTTTCAAAGTACTCAAATTTACAAATTTCCGTATTTTCAAATCACCAATCACTAAATTTCTAAGACTCTAAATTTCAAGATTCTCTAACCTCCTAAATTCTCAAATTATAAAATTCTCAAAGACTCAAGTTCTCAAATTTCTAAATTTCCAAATCCTCAAATCCCTACATCCCCAAATTCCAAATACCCAAATCTCCAAATCCCCAAATTTCAAATCTTTCAAATCTTCCAAATTTTCCAAATCCTTAAATCCCTAAATTCCCAATTCCCAAATTTTCCAAATTCCCAAATCTTCAAATCCCCAAATCTCCAAATTCCCAATTCCCAAATCTCCAAATTCCAAATCCCCAAATTTGCAAATTCCAAACTCCAAATCCCAAAATTACCAGAATTCGAGACCTTCCAATACATAAACTTGCAAACAATCAAAGAAAAGTGAACAATTACAGATTTCTCTTGTGTTTGCGTACATAACCTCAATCAGCAGTTGAAAGTAAACGATTGTCCACTAAAATCAGCCAAAATTCCTGTTACAACATCCGACGTTTATTCAACTTATCCGTGCACAAGGTAAAGAAAACAGGAAATTGTGTTTGTTCGCAAGTTTTCACTTCACTTTACAAACATTTGGTGCGCGCATAGGCACAAATATATCTTTGCAAATGGCACGTCTACGTGGATGCTCACTGCTCTTACAAAATCCTTCAATTCTATCTGGCTTCCAAACTTCCTCCCATTTCGTTCTCTAACGAAAAATAAGAAGTTCCCGTCGAAGATACATTTTACTTCGAAGCAATTCGATTTTCCTGTCGCTAGTCCAACTTTCCACAAACTTCCTATTCTGCACTTTCCAACTTCTTTATTAGCCTGTACTTTAACCTCTTAAACTTTGTTTCGTCTCGTTTTATATTAAAACTCATAGAATTGTTTCACTTCTTATCAACGACAATATTGCACTTTTCCTACTGTTCTCTCGATGTTTCGCTAAATACGACTTTATCATAAAATACGTGTACATGTATATTACTTTGAGAACTTTCGATAAATAAATATTAAACTTGAAATTCAATAAAAGTGGCAGTTCCAGTTAAAGTCAATTTTAATATACATTCTATTTAACTTTCGCTGGAAACTTTTACTTAATTTCAACTTTGATATTTACCTGTTTCTTTTTTTCATTCGTCGAATTTAAATATAGTTGTATACGGTTTGCATCAAATTTATGTACGTAATTACACCTTTGATTTATTTCGAGAAACAAGACAGTTTGATCGCATTTCAACGTAATCTTCTTAGACATAATTTCCTCTGTGACCAGAGATTTACAAAGTCCGAGCACGAAATATGAGTTAACCGTTTTGCCAAGGTTTACGTCCGTTTCCGGCCTCGTGTAAACACATTTCTGCACTTACAGCATAAAGATGGCGTTTACACGAGATGCAGTTTCACCGGAAACTAGACGAGGATGAAACCTCGGCTCTCAAACCATCGCCATGTGTTGTGTTTCAACACGTTCTTGCGTAAATACTTCCGCTGAAACTAAACATCTGCGCGTTAATACGTTGGGTAAATTTAACGAAACCTCGAGCTGCTAAAGATTACATTAAGTATGAGTACAAAAACCTTTGAACACATTAACAGTCTTGGTAATTGCGACAGTTTCAAATCACGGTACGCAGATACCATTCGAATTAACTTTTTACTATATTTACGATAATTTATCTGATATTCTGCTACAAAATTCTGTTACAAAATATTAATTTGAAGGATGTTGAAAGATTGTATGGTTGCAATACAGTTGTCGAATAGTTTAGAACTTAAGTTAGCGTTGGTTACTGGTCCGCCATATTGGATACGAAGCTCCGAGGCGCCAAAATTCAAATCTATCTGTACACAGACTATTTGCATAATAGTAACAAAACTATGGGAAGCAGGTATAACTTGAAAGAACGCACAAGTAACATCTTTTGACCGATTCTTTATATCGGTGTTCTCTCCAGTGCCTTTAGACGCGGACCTAACCTTCGTGCTCGAGGAATCCCACGCTGTATCGACAGTTTGTATATTGATCCGAGTGTGCTTATGTTACATGATTAACGTTTAGTTCCCCGAACTACGTTCTAATTGGATGTTTACACATCTCCGATTTCTCCACGCAATATAGAATATGTTGACTTTTGATACTAAACAATTGACCATACTATCGGTAGCTATGACGATATAATCTCGCAGCAATTGGCCCGTATCGATAAGGGTTGAAATTATTTGAATCGCTCCATGAAATCGTGGCACGTTTTATTCGCACGCCACATAAACCGAGTAAAAACATATTTCATAATATTTGCAGAGGCCGGGTTGTCTCTGTAGCTCGACAATCGTACAATATCCTTTAACCCAGTCCCCTTTATTCCCGTTGCCCCGCTGGAAACCGACGTTACAACGTTTTTATGGGACATGCCCCCTGGAGAGAATCCGAGTGGGAGGGTGCAGATTCATCCGGCCTCGTTTAGATACGACTTCTCCGCCAATTCAGATACACCGAAATTGCGCAAACCGGCGGGCATAACCGCGGCCGTAAAACCTTCATCGTGCTTCTCCTCCACCTTCCAGAGCCCCTCTGCCCCTTTCTCCCCCTTGGTTCTACCCCTCCTTTAAACCTCCCGCCACCCACACGGCCGGGTACCACTCTTCTTTCCCGTCTTCCACGACCCAGCTCGACCTCTGACTCTGTCTGCTCGCTTCCTGCACGGCTTTACGTTCTCTCCTCGTCCCAACTAGCAGACACCGTCATGTCGACCATTTCTCGCGAGCATCAAACGCTTCGAAATCGACCAATCTTGCCTCCCTACGCTGTTGTTCTTTTCACGACGGTGTTCCGTCGCGCGCTCGACGTGCTTAGCTCGTGGATTGAAGCGACTCACGCTGATGACAGGACACTACGGATTTTTTTTATTACCGAGTCGTGATTGTATTGCTCTTTCGCTTTGGGGGATTTGCCCGGGATAATTTATTCTGTCTTTTCCGAGCGTTTATGGGAGCTCTAGACTGTTTGCCTGCTGCGTGTTATAGGCTTTTCAGTTTGCGTTCAAATTATTGTACGGCACAGGGTCTATTTTAGATTATGGAAGCTGAGGAGGTTATTTGGAAGGCTATGTTCAGATCAGTCGATCGTGGACCATTCCTAGGAATATTTTTGAAAGAAAATGTAGCAAGCAGACACAATAGACTTAGTGCGATCTCACTGTTATTTATCAAGTTAAAATCAGGTATCTTCATGAATATTGTATAATATTGTCAAAATCAATTCTTGTATCTTCTATCATTATGCAACCCTGCGTTCATCACATGTAACACTATAAATTCAGTTAAGTATTTCAAATTCAACCGAACGATGCACCTTTTCAAGAAGCAGTAAGATTTGTCAAAGAAGAAGAAGCATAAATTGAATAAGTGTCAGAAAAACGGAACATTTTGAGCAACCGCAGATAAATTTGAAATTCCGAGCGATGACCGTGTTAAAGTCATCGACAGCGACGCAAAGCGCCGCGGGCTGCAACATTCTCCGATAGATTCACCCCGTACCCCAACCATCCTCTGTTGGAGAAGCACCCTTGCTCTTCCTCGAATCACCCCCCGTCACCTGGCAGCTTCGCGTTGGGAGCCGCAAACTTCGTGCCTATGCTAATTGACTTCGCACCCCCTCCCCCAGCCGCCCTCTGTTCTTCCTGACGCCCGTTTCTACCCCCCTCTTGCCCTAGACACTGTAAACCATCGTGGTTTAAAGTCAATTAACGCCTTCGCCGAGACAGCTCGTTCTGACCTTTTCTCGATCAACGAACGAGCCGAGTTCGCGTCGGATTCCATTGTTCCTTCCTACCGATGAGACAGAAACGCGCTCCTTTTTGCTCCTGTCCCCAGCCACGTTTGATGAATTTATTTTCAGGACTGGATTCAGCTCGTCCGATTGAGTTATTGATTTTTCTGAACCGAGAGAATCGTACGGAACGACCTGGAAAGAGTTGTTTCTCGACGGAGTTGCCTTTTTATTCGATATTGCGATTTACCCTTCACCCTGGTCTAACATTTTGTTGTACAGGGTACTTCAGATATCACTATCGATGAGACATATTTACCCTTAATTAAATTGAGCATAATTTATTATACAGGGCTTTTCAGAAATCTTTAGAATCAGCAAGATACTGATTTGACAAGGTGGATAATTGTTGTACAGGGTGGTTCAGAAATTATGCTACTGTCAATGAGACACCCTTAACTAAATTCAGAATAATTTGTTGTAGAAGGTGTTTTGGTAGCATCAGATACTGATTTATTTGATGAAGTGAAAAGAAATTATTTTTGTACAGAGTGTTTCAGAAATAATTTTACTATATAGTGAGACTCTAACTCTCCTTAATAAAGTCGAGAATAATTTGGTTTACCAGGTGTTTCAGAAATCTTGGCATAATCAGTGAGGTACTAATTTTGATAAAGTGGAAAACTGTTTGTTGTACAGGCTGTTTCAGAAATCATGATGCATTTACATAAATAACTTGATAATTAAAAAACTATATTACAGTATATTTGAGAACACAATTCAATTTTATTGCAAAGATTAAATATTACTCGGTATGAAATTTAGTTATCCGATATAAAATAAAAATATACAGCACAAAATTGAAATATTATACAATGTAAAGTTTTATTTCTTCGGTAAGGTACACTCGATTTTAATGATGAATCTTAACAAGAAATTTCATACAAAAGTTTCTTTTATCTATGGAAAGTCCTCTTTCATCATGGTTTTAGTTTTCGAATACGCAATTCAGCGAGTTTCGAGGTAATTTATGAAGTTAAAGTTGAACAGCCGAAGTTGCTGAAGTTCGAATGTATGGAAAATCGATCGCATCGCTGGAAATAAAGCCAGTCGATTTAGTTTGATAGCTAATTGTCGGGGCTTGTCAGAACGATTTAAATTAGACTACGTGACTATGTACAGAACTGTGATAACGACACTTTCACCGCATTTATTGAACGATAAACTGTTAATTAAGCTTCGAAATTAATAGTAGTTCTTGTCAACCGAATGAAACGAAATTCGATACAATATTGTCATTATTATTATAACAAACAATGTCACTATTTTCCTGTCTAACGAAGATCAGTTTTTCAGTTTAATTTTCGTTGATTCTCCATAAAGGATAAATAAAAAAGAACGAACGGAAAAAATATATAAATTAATTAAAAAAAAGGAAACACTTGATATAGCATCGATCAAAAAGTGCAGTCAGATTTCTATAAAATAAAATTCCGTTTTATTAATGTAATATCAAATGTCCGAAAGATATTTTGTTTAAATTCAGTCACATTTATCGAGTTTCAATTTTGGAAGAGGAAACGTTATCGTAACTGTAAATAACAGTTATGTAACGATTATCTGTAATAATGGATATCGTTCCAATTAAAAATCAATAAATTTTGTTCCCAATAACAGAGTGACACACCTTAATTAGCTCGAGTTGAAAGGACCGAATGTTTCCAACACAATCGGTCAATATATCGAACCGTTTATAATAATTCAGTTCATAATTGTTTGAAATTAGCCGAGAACCCAGTATCCCAGTTGGCGGGCATAATGGCGGATCCGCGGATTCGTTATCCGTGGAAGCCAATAAATTGAATCGACACAATCAAGTGTATTCACCAAAGGGAGCCTAACAAACCGAGTGAAAAGGTCGTGGATAAAAAAAAAAAACTCGGAACGATTTTCAGCGTGGAGCCAGCAAACTGGCTGGAAATTGAAATCGAACGAATTGTACGTCGGGAGCGAAATTTCCTTGAATTATCAGAGGCGGAGGGACAACGGTTCGGAATAGCCGTGAAAAATGAATCATCGACACGAGAGATCCATTCGGGCAAGTGTTCTTCTTGCGAGCCGCTCGAAGCTTGCGAGCGAAGCCATCGATGTGTAAGCGACGCGAGAGAGTCACATTTCTCGCCAATTCAGCGAGTTACAAGGCTGACGTCACCGGCTCGACATAATTCGATTCAATTCGCTTAATTTTGCGAAAATTGCCAATCTTCTCCGGCGTTACCGAGTTCCTTCGCGGCCCTATCCTTCCACACCCTTTCGTTCCTCGCCTCTGCTGTGTGTGCTGCTGATTTTCAAACTTGTCCGACGCCATTGATTTCGCCAAAACTTAAATATTGTCTTCCGCGGTGGAAATTACGTCAACCTACATTTCGACGTTTCTGTCGATACTCGTTATTTCGGAGGATATTTATCGTTTAACTCTTCCATTTCGAGAAATACCTAATTACTATCGTGAATGTGATGGAGTGATGGGTTCTTCAATTATTCGGCTGCAAGTTCTATTTATGGTCTGGAATTTCTGTTTTTATTCTTTCCTCGGTTTCTTGATAGCAGTTGGCTGGATTCTGTGAGCAAAATATGGAAACTAAGGGTGAGAAGATCACCTATTGGTATTTAGGGATTTCTGATGATGAGTCTTGGGGAAACTTTGGGATTTTGGGGATGTAGAGATATGACAATTTAGAGATTTGAGGAATTACGGACTAGGGGTCTAGGAATTAGGGAATCTAGGGATTTGGGGTGTATGGATTGAAGAATCTAGGGATTTAGGATCTAGGATAAGAGAACCTAGGTTCTAGGATAATGGGAATTTATGGATAAGACTTAAGAATTTAGGAACACAAAGAGTTGAGGATCAATATTTTATATTTTGGAATCTACGAATTTGGGGAAATAATTGGAGATGTGGAACTTGGGAATCTAGGGATATGGGAACAGGGACGTAGGAATTTGAGGACTTTGCGATTTGGAAAGATATTTGAAAACCTAAGAATTTGGAATTTTAAAACTTTGCGACTTGAACATCTAGGGAAGATTCCAAAATTCTAGCACTTACTTCCCCAATTTACCAAATCAAAGAATTTGAAAATCTCACCAAATAAATCTCCATTTCTGATTAAACACCACCGGTATTATTATCACAAACATACCGTTTTAATACGAAAGAAATTGATAGAAATATAACTTTCTATCGAATAGAAGTTTCTTGAGCGCCGTCAAAGCCATGGATCTGTACACCGTTTCCGGGCGATATCGGCTCGCCATAATAAAAATAAATGAATTAGAGCGCGAGAAAAATGGTTGTTGCAGGATCGTAGGAGAGAAAGGAGATTCAATTTAGATGCTGGCCGTCTTTTTCGCGAGCTCAGAGATCTTTTGTCGGTCTCCGTTACACAATGAAGTTGCACCGATCGTTTGTGCCTTCATTCGGCTCACCTTTCGAGCCTCATCGACTCTCGGCTACCGTGTTCTTCTCTTTTTCCTTCTTTTCCTTTTCCTCTTTTTTTCTCTTCGGTTTCTTTAATCTTTCGAGGCGAATTGGCACCGTTGCCCGGAAAAATGACGACCTCGAACGGCAGCTTTTGCCACCATATCTCGTCTTTTACGCCATGGCTGCGCATGCCTCTCAGACTGCCATGGTGGAACACCATTACGGTCATCGGGTCATAGCAGGAAAATGTTGCAAGCTCTTTTATAAATCCTTCAAGTTGAATCGCACAGTTTTTATTGACGATGCACTCGCAATTTTTGCTTCAACAAATTTCGAAAGGGTTGTTTATTTATTTTAACAAAATTATTTTAAGGTCTTGGTACACTATTTTGAGGTTTTAAATTGTTTGAACGTTAAGTTCAATTATTTCAAGGTTTTGGTAAATAATTTTAATAAAATTGTTTCTAGGTCTTGGTACATTATTTAGAGATTTTATTAAATGACTCAACAAAATTTTTTCAAGATTTTATTAAGTTACACAAACAAGATTATTTCAATAAACTGGTGCATTATTTTGAGCTCTATGTTAAGTCATTTTCACAAAATTGTTTCAAGATTTCGATACATTAAATTGTTTATTTGTGCAGTAATTGTACAATTCATTAAATTGTATGTTAGATTCGATGAAATTAAAGGAATTATTTTAAAGCATCGTTAAACAAAGTGGTTCCAAGAGTTATTGGATTAATCTTGTAAAAAAAAAGTGCTCAATTACTCGCGTTTATTTGAAGATGCCTAACGGAACGCTACTAAGGAAAATACTTTTGCAATTTGTATGAAAAGCAACGAGGCTATACAACGAAGTAATTTGAATACGTTTAGAAGATCCGTTCGCATCAGAGGATTCTAAATACGCTTGTTTGTAAGGTTGATTCGTTCCTTTCACTGTTTAAATAAAATCCACCCACGTGATATCTGTATCCTTCATCTCAGACAGCGAGCTTCGTTCGCTCCGAGCAAATATTACTTTATCGTAGCACGCGAAACTAGATTTCTCATTTGACGTGGAAAAATAAGAGACGGACGCGTTTCTGTTACTTTTTACGAGAAGCGAATGAAAGTAAATGATTCCACGACATTCGATCGTATATCTTTCGGAACGTCTCCTAGAAAAATCGTACGCAAATTCAACCAGTTCAGCCATTTTTCTTACACGGTATTTTTAACCTTTCAAATGATGCTACCGGCTTCACAATTTTTCTTTACGTAACAACTTTCGACAATAATTTATGGATAAATATACTCTTTTCTATATTATCACTCTGGAAATTGTGAAAAATTTCAGGAAATGAAATTTTGGTAGGTACTTTTGTTTTAGAGACAGTGGTTTGTAGGGGAAATGGCGATATACTGAGGGGAGCTTCAGGGAGTTTTAAATTTGTAAGCTTTCGTGTGTAGAAATTTGGAAATTTTCAAACTCAGCCTTCGATGATTCGACTTTGAGAATTTAGAACTTCAGGAGTTTTTGAGAATTTTTGAAACTTGAGAACTTGACAATTTCATGAGTTTAGGTATTTTTGAATTTATCAATTTGACAACTTGGAAATTTAAGAATTTGTCAACTTGACAACTTGGAAATTTAGGAATTTGTCAACTTGACAACTTAGAAAAGGAATTTGAAAATTTAACAATGTGGACATTAAAAAATTTACAATCCGACAAAACTGAAGATTCAGAAATTTTAAGATCTGGAAATGTAGTGTACTGCAAATTTAAAAATTAAAAACGTACAATTTCTATTAAAAAAAAATGTTCAACTAACTAAACCAAAATTTGCTACAATTAATTTAATCTGCAAATCCTGTACTTAATACAAGCAGTAATAATAAATACTGAAACAGTCAGCACTATAATGGCTCCAATAATTACTGAATAATTCAAGCATCAAATTCTGTAACAGAATTCTAATATTCCCAATCTTGAAAGACACGAATATTTTAAGAACGTACATAAAACACGTTTTCGGTTACCGCGAATTTGTACTTGGACAACTACTCTACTGACCTACATAATTATAATAATTAAGAGCGATTTGAATGCGGTATTGCTCTAAGAATATCATTAATCCGAAGTACCTAACGAAAAAAATGTTAATGATCCTACCGAACTGAATTTTAACTTTTAAGTATTGGTATTAACAGCAATTTCTTTCCTAAGTGGTTTTAAAACTAGTTTCAAGCAATTTCTGTCCGGGAAGATTGAACCTGCTGCAAATTTCTAATTCAGATTTCAAAATGTGCGAACTTTAAGTTATGCGATAACATTATAGATTTTCGATCTGATAAATTCATTTTTAAAGTACAGAAATGTTTTCTTTGGGATTATTCACATTTTCAAGGTAGATATTTTATATAGGTTTCATAAAATTAAACTTAGAACTCACTGAAGGGGGATCTGCACCCTCTAGAATCACTAATTAGCCATCTATTGAGACTTTCGACCATTTTTCTGGGGGTTTTGGTCAATTTTAAGAAAGTTTGATGCTCTGACAAAAAGTCTGTATGAATTCAGAAGAGCTCCAATTGGTCTGAATAGGAAGATGGACGCCTAGACTCACATGTATTACACATATTGCACTGATACATTTGTGTACGTGAGTCAGGAGTCTTGATGGGTTTTTATTACATTTTGATAATTTTTGTTATACCATTAACTAAAATTACCAAAGCAGTTGACCGTTTCATAGGATTCTTAGGTTGATTTACAAAATTTGTTAATGCATTCTTCATATGATTTCATTGACTTTTTTTCATGTACGTTGATTTTCATCAAAATATCAATGTGTATACTAATTTGTATTTTATCGTCCGTTTACTCATTATTTGACTTCATTTTTAATTTCGTACTAAGGGTTATTCATTGGTAGGTTTAGTATAAAGTATAGACAAGAATTACAAAAAATATCGATTTTCAAGTCCCTTTAAAGGGTAACTTTCGCCAGCGTAGAAGAGGTTAAAGTTTTTTCTCGAATAAAATTTTCTGGTGGCAACGTATCAGCTCCGTCATTTATAAGCGTGTCCACGCGATGCATAATCGTTGGAGCGTGACAGAATCGGGCGTTCTAAACAATCAAGAGTGGGTAAGATCGATACGGTGAACGCGATTCCCTTAATCTTGGCCCCGGTAGCGGCAAACGCGAATCGTTACGGCGAAATTACATCGCATTTAGGAAGAACACGGAGGTGCGCGTTCCGCCGTTGCTCCCCGACACTTTAACGCTTGAAATTATTTTCAACGAGCGTCGAAGCGGCTGGCAATCTGCTGCGTGCGCGTAACCAGCTAAGAAGAACTTTGCCACCCTCCTTCGCTTCTTGTCCTGCTCGGTTATAACAAGCTCGTTCGAAGTCTTCGAAACGCGATACGAAAAGCGACTAGACCGCCATCTTCCAATATGGCAAACTCGATTCTCCTCGGATATGGCGCTTACGTTAATTTCATTAACCGTATACCATCGTCTCTTTCGAGTTCTTACGGAGTTTTAGTAGAGTTCGGAAATTTTCGGATCTTGGCTTAGGAATTTGGGGATTTGGAAACTTTAGAAGTTAGTAGTTTCGAGATTTCGGAAGATAAGGCTTGAGAAATTTAGGAATTTGAAAATTTGAGGATTTAGACGTCTAGGAATCTAGGGATCTAGGCACATAGGGATCTAGAGAATTTTGGAAAGGCTTAGAAATATTGGGATCTTGGTATTTAAGGGTGTGGGAATTTAGGGATGAGAAATTTCAGAAGACAGATTGGGAAATTTAGGGATTTGACAATTTGAAGATTTAGGTATCTACGGATCTAGCAATCTAGGGAGTTATCGAGAAAGTGGGATTTGGGGATGTGGGAGTTTGGGAATTTGAAAATTTGCAGAAGTTAGAAGTTTGCAAATTCCATAAGATAAGGATTGGGAAATTTAGGAATTTCAGAATTTGAGGATTTGGGTATCCAGGGATCTAGGGATTTAGGGATCTAGGGATTTAGGGATCTAGGGATTTAGGGATCTAAGGATATTGGAAATATAAAAATGCAGGTACTTAGAAATTCCTGAATTTCAGAATGTGAGGATTTGGTCATGTAGGGATCTAGGGATTTAAGGATCTAGGAATCTAGAAATCTAGGGATATTGGAAATATAAAAGTGTAGGTGCTTGGAAATTTAGGGATTTCAGAATTTGAGAATTTGGGCATGTACCGATCTAGGGATCTAGGGGTATTGGAAATATAAAAATATAGACACTTGGAACTCGAAGGATTTCAGAATTGAAGATTTGACATTTAGGTACTTGAAATTTAGGGACTTTACAATTTCAGTAGTTACAAACATAAAAATTTGAAAAATTTGCACTTAAAAATTTCCAACTCCAAAATAAGAAAATTTCCAAACTTCAAAGCACAAAATTTGTAATAGCGAAGATTGTAAATATAAAAATTTGGCAATTATGTAAAGTACGTAAAAATATGGTGATCCGAAAATGTGTAAATTCCGAAAGAAGAGGGTAGCATCGTTTACGCAGCCTCTTGATTCTAGTCCCGTCCAGTAATAACCAGCTCGTAGTACGTGTTCGAAAAACGAAACGAAAAGCACTAGAAGCAGCAGCATCAAACCGGGAAAATTGAATCGACGCTGGGCACACTGGTAAATAGATTTCATCTTTCTCCGTCCCGTGTTACCGCCTCATTTACCTTTTATCCGCTCTCTTTCTCGTGTCGATGGCGATTCGAAGAGGACGGTAAAGACCGTGGCCATAGAACAAGAGCAAAGAGAAAGAGACGAAGGCGAATCCAATTTGTTCGGATTGCTAAATGTCTCGCCGGTTGCACGCGATGCAAACGTTGGGGTCAGCATAATCTCGGCAAAGTAGCAGGGATTAGAATCGAAAGGTTCGATTATCAGATATCCTTCTTCTTTCTGCCACCCTTTTATCCGCTGCTTCATTTTTCTTCCATTCTTCATTTCAATCCAGTTATTTTACCCAATTCTTCTCTACTATTTTATACTTAGCTTTATTTTATATTTATTGTGTGTGGGACTTTGGGAAATTATAGTTTTGGGGTGTTGGGGGTTGTAAGGTGGTGATTTGGTAAATTGGGGATGCGAGGATGTGAATTTCGAAATTTCCAAACTCCTAAAACCCTAAATCAAATCCCCAAATACCCAAATCTTCAAATCCCTAAATTTTTGTATCTTTAAACCTCCAAATCTCCAAATTCTAAAGTCCTCAATTCTCCAAATCCCCAAATTCCTAAAATCTCCAGATGTTCTGAAAATCTCTAAATCCCTAAAATCCATAAAATCTCTAAACCCCAAATCTCCAAATTGTAAAATCCACAAACCTTCAACTCTCCAAATCCCCAAACAGCAAATTCCTGAAAATTTTTAAATCCCCAAACTTAATTCCTGAAAATCTTCATATCCCTAAAATTCCCAAAATCCGCAAACGTACTAATATTAGTAAAAACGCAACCAAATTTGAAACGTCAAAATATAAAAATAACATTGTCATATGCAAAAGCAATGTAGTCGTTAAATATGTATAAACGACTAAACAGTTTTTACGTGTCGTGGATGACTGTCACTCGGAATTAACTAACGACGGATTAACTCTTGAACAACCTTGCGAATAATATACACCGTTACACGTGTTTTTCTACATTTTCTTATGTCACATAATGCATAAATATTTGCAGACTAGTTATTATATAACCACATTTGTTGACGGCACCTACACAAATCCTGACGTCAGCTCTGTAAATTATGTAGGAGTGGGAATGAAAGAAAAAGTAACGAGATGTGATATTTCAAACGAAATGACGTAATAAAAATGTAGTTTTTCGAACGGAGTTGCGGTGGCATAAAATCTTATTATTTTCAGTAATTGCTTATACACGTGTCTTTTAATGTATTTGAGTATTCAAAAATATATTTATTAACTAGTTTCATTTTCGAGGTTTTTGATGTTATTTATGTTAAACATGAAGCTGAAACTAGGTGTTTATGGACGGGAGTGTCATGATGACAAAATATTATTACCTTTCTGATATTGGTCAATTTTCGTCATGTTACTATTGTCAAATTTTATCATATCACTATTGCAACATTTTCTTACTCAAACTAGAACTCTTCATATTTTCTTATCAATGAAATTTATGTTAAGTAAAAATTTAATTTTATCATATTACTAGAATAAAATTACTCGGACTAGAATTCTTCGCGTCTTCTTGTTAAGAAATGTATGTCGTTTAATTAATATACTGTATACGTTGAAATAATTGTTGGTTCTCAGAATAATATCTGACTACTAACTTACCAGAGTTTACATATTGCTACTAGTATCAGCTTCGTACGTTTACATTCTCTTTAACTTTCTTCGGTTCATAGTCTATCAATTTCAAAGCAGGTCACTTCACCCCCGTATCGAAATCGCACATGTCACCCTGTTGCGTCTAAATCTATAGCTTACACGTTTGCTTCGTGATCCATTTTCAAGCAAACGTGTTCATTCACGTTCGTTCATTCGATCAAAACTTTTATTGCGATAAAACTCTTATTTCAATTCGTGTTCAAATTTCTGAGTGAAATTTCTTGTTTTGCAATTCATGTAAAATATCAGGGTACGAAATTTCTAGATCCCCATGATCTAACAGAAATAATATCAGGTTATCAAATGGCGAATTCCGAAAACATAAAACCATTGCGAAATACCACTTATGGTATATTAATAGGAAACTTGACATTTTGATGGCTGTGTATTTTACAGAACTTATGACTCCTGTAATTTTGTATAATAAAATTGTGTTTTTATTATATACCTAACTTGAGGTTTTCCGGAAAAATTCGACGGAGAATGTCATGTAACGTACACAGCGAAATTAATTGCAAGTTGCAACTCGATAGACCAAGTAAAAATACGTGTAAGAACGTTAGGCATCGAAATCACTAAATCACAGTAATTGAAATGCACTAATGATAAGTTAAAATTGTGAAACCAACCATCGAAATGTAAATGTCATTTTCTGATATTTCTATGTCGTTAAACGGTGTTAAATGTTTTAGTCCATTTTCAAATATTCTGTGTTAAATAAAGCGAGGTATTAAGGAAAATAATTTCTTTTCTACTCACCGACTTCGTTGAACGACAAGAACGATGTTCGGCTCGGTTCTTCGCTCTTCGAGAACGATTCCCATCAATTTTCTTCGATCACTCGCGAGAATTTCGCCCGAATCGTTCTATTCATTTCCTCACACGATCGACAAATTGTAATTCGCAGTCTGTGCCAGGTATCGAGCAGCGATTTTTTATTTTAATTGGGAGAGCTCGAGGAATCGATCAGACACTTTGTTTCAAACGCTCCGACAGTAATTGCTTAGCCAATCTTTTAATTTACAAATGATCGGATTTCCACATTTCACCAATTTTTTACTTTCATTCTATACATTTGTATGTTTCTGATTATTACGGAGTAGGAAGTTCACATTTTCAGATTTGATTACCGGTATTTCGGAGTAATTAATTTCTAATTTTGTGAATTTTCAAATTTCGGAACTTTTACGGCTCTACTCTGAACTTCGAAATTAACTCTAAGGACCCAAATCCTCAAATTTCCACATATCCAAATACCCAAATTCTGAAATTCTCCAAATATTACTTTCCAACTTTTTAAGTACCTCAAATTCTCACAAATCATTCAAACTACAAACACTTCAAGTTCCTCCAGTTTTTAGATTCTCAAATTTTCAAGTCATCAAATCTCCACTTCCCAAATTTCCAAATTCCTAAGTTCCAAATCTTGCAAGTTTTCCAACTTCTCAAATTTCAGAATTATTAAATCCCCAAACTTCTCAAGTTTGTAATTTCTCAAACTTTTACGTCACTAACTCTCCACACCTTTAAATCCCTAAATCTCCCAATTCCTAAATTCTCAAACTTTCAGGTCTCTAAATCCCGAGACCCTCAAACCCTAAAGTCCACAAATTCCAAAGTTCTCAAATTTCCAAATCTCCTACGTTTCCGAAATCCTCAACTTCCCAAATCCTCAACTCTCCAAATCCTCAACTCCCCAAAACCTCAACTCCCCAAAACCTCAACTCTCAAATATCCCACAACCGTCCAAAAACACCCGAAGAGATGCTACAATGACTCGCGAATGATTAGTTAATTAATCGATGAGGACAGGAAAGTAATCGCGTCGAGTCGTCGCGAATAATCTCGCGTGCAACAGTTGAAGGTATCGGGCAGGTCGAGGCGGGTTAATTGCGGTAATAGTTGCAGAAAAGTGGCCGGCTATGTGTGTACACAAGCGTTGGGAGCGTGTTATTACGTCGAGTAAGAAATTAGCTTTTGATCGCGGCCAACGAGCCGGAGACACGGAACCAGGTATCAACCGGTAATTACAGAAGCTGCGAATTGGGATTGCAATTTGTCCGTCCTGCTATCGGGCAACCTTCTCTCTATTCTAGCCAATGAGATTTCTCCTATGAATTTTTCGTCAACTTAATCGTTGAATTTCAAATTAATTAGAGTCTGGACTCTTTTTGAAAAATATACTGTTTTAAATATGAAGTGTTATACAAGATTTTTAATAATCATTATGCGATAATATAAATATTTATAATTAAATATAATATAATAATAAAGGTGTATGTAATAATTGTTATATATTCTTATTATCACGTAATGATTATTGTATAATAATGAAAGTGTACAACAATCGTTAAATAGTAATAAAATTATAATAAAAGTAATATGATGATAAAAGTACATAATAATTATTATACAATAACAACCACATAAAGTATACAAATATATAAAAGATATATCAGTTCATATTTAAAATACGTAGATAATTTGATAGACTCGATAATCTAAAAACGGTTACCTCGTTTTTATGTAAAAATTTAATCATATATTCTAAGGAAAAATATTCTGTAAGCAAGTCTAAATATGTTCCACGTAAACGATAATACAAAGACATTCTTTCTTGTCAAGTATTTCCTGTCCAATGCGAGATATTCCGTCAGGTTATTCAAATGTTATCTCTGTTTAAAATATTAAATCTATTTAAAGCTTCGACCCAAGGTTTTCGAGTTCCTTTCAAACGTTGAAATAGTTTAAGTATACATGCAATTATGTAAACATTAAGAAGTCGAGAAGTAATTTACCAGTGACTATCAGTCCACCTAGTTTACGATATACACGATTGTTAAACTGGGAAACAATTATAACTCTGATGATATAAGAAAGAATTATATTTTTGTGCAGATAAATGCACTTATACTCAAAACACAAACCAGAGAATAATTTAACATTATTTCACCGTTAAAAAATATTAAAAATAACCTGCAACAAGGGTATCGAATATTGCTGTCGCATTTGCGGTATTAATTTTGATATTAATAATCACGTATGTACTTTACCGACAACCCCTGCTATTTATAAAAATAAATCAGCTTCGAATTTACGAAGATAAATCGCGTTCGAATGTACAAAAATAAATCGCGTAAATATAAACTCGTCGGAAATTTTTAAAGCTACTCCGTCGAGCGATCTATTTATCATTTACGGCCTTTAATGGCGGATTCGTGAATTTTCTGCGCGAAAGGGTAGAGGGACGAGAAAAATGGGTCGAAAGGCTTGAAAACGGATATTCAGAGGTGCGAAAGAGGGGTAGAAGTTTCGTGGCGAGCCGATAATTCGCGTTTCAGCGACGCTTCGAGCGGAAGGGAAAGGATGGGCCTGAAATGACCCTCAAACTGGTACAACTGGAACGAGAAGTTAAATTCTGAACGCGTTCGTTGCCACCCTCTGGCTGCTCGAATATCGATGAACCGGCTGTTGCGTTAATTTGTTAAATTTAAGACCCTGACACTTTAAAAACATGATCTGAATTGTACTAATCGCAGAAACTTTATAATTTCATACTAATTTTTTATGCGACGTTCAACGCTAAACGATTCTATCAATTTCTTCGAAAATTTCGACTTCTGAACACGTCATTAACTTTGAGTTTTTACACGATCGATTAATGGAGAGATTTTTTTGTTGAATTTGTAAAGAGTTAAATTTGTCTTCATAGAAACGTGGAGTTCTATATTTCTTCAAGGTATAAAAGCTCGAGATGCTGACGTTAAATGCATTCAGAAAGAAAGTAGGTAGATTTGTATTGATTTTGCAATGTAGAACTTGATATACCCCCATGTCCCAAAACTTCAGTGCTATTAAATGTTAAATACAGTAATTCCGTATGAAATCCAGAATTCCATCACATTTCAAATCCTGAGCTAATGAAAAATTAAATAAATTCCGCGTTCGAATCCACTCGAATTAATCTTTCATAATCTAAAAGAACATCTCTCCATAAAGCACAAATTATTTTAGAAACACAAATCACTTAAAACAGAAATGAAACTTCAC
The DNA here is from genome assembly GCA_036983795.1 of Megachile lagopoda. NCBI lineage: Eukaryota > Metazoa > Arthropoda > Insecta > Hymenoptera > Megachilidae > Megachile > Megachile lagopoda. Next base: position 5,067,074 of record CM072797.1, on the reverse strand, counting down.
GGCGGAAGAGTCAATAAGTAGACTTTACGTGCAAAATTATTTCCGAAGTGAGCGATTAAATTTTTCACAGCAGTCTATTAGTCTCCGGGAGAAAAAGGAACTGTTGAAACGAACGTTCGAAGAAAATTAAAATGAAAAAGAGGAAGCGTTCACATTTTCGTCGAAATGGAGCAAGGCAATCGATCGTACGAGACCGAACGAAAGAACCTTTCTGTTTTTAATATAAACCACAAACATCACGATTCCTGGACTCTTTTTATCAATTCCTTCGGTTATGGTGAACACTTCGTTCCGCAATATCGGCTTTAAAAGCTGGCCCCATTGTGAAGCACGTAGCAACAGCGTTTCGATGCCATTCGTGGACCAATCGCTAGAGTGGGCGAGAAAAATGCATTGTAAAGGAGAATTCGTTGGATCTATACTCGCGGTGCTTTTGGGAGCGAAGTATGCCGTAAGAAAGCTCGGCAAATCACGAACCGTTTACCGAAGGTTAATGGTGGACGACAGAATTCGCAGAAAATTCCGTGCTCGACGTAACGATGGTAATTAACTGCAGCGATACGTAACAGCGGAAAAAAACGATATCGACGGGAATCGATAATTTCAATTACAACCGGAGGAACAATTAAGAAGCATCGGAAACGACGTTACGCGAGCTTGGATCGAAATTCTGTCTGGTTTTATTGATCGATAAACCTATATGCGTCTATCCAATGATTTACCCATAAAAAGTTGCACTCGCGCAGGTCACAAGTTTAAGAACAAGAACATTGTAGCGTCGCGACGATCGTAGAAATTCAAATTCGATTTACATAATGCCTGGAATCGTCGCCACTTGCCCCCGGGAGAAAAGTCAACAAGTTACACGCTCGGGAAGGCTGCGCGAAAACCTATCAAGGATTCACGGTGCGGGAACGAGAAGATTGCCGTTGTTTTTTCATAGAAACGCCTCGGAAATTTCAACGTGTCCAGTCAACAAGTTAGCCCGTCCCGAACAAAGGAAACCGGAAAGACGGTGTCCCTCCGACACGCTACCGGATCCTTCGAATTCGTTGCCGAAGATTCATCATGGAGATCGAGTTTGTCGAAACTCTCCGTTCAAGTTGCAAGATTAATCGTAGGAACACGGTCATCTCGCGCACACCAGTGTGGAGCAGCTGATTGCCAGCGCAACTTTGACAGTTCCGGGGTCAGTCCATTCAACCTGGAGGTTCGTCGAGCGTGCAGCCGAGGAAATTGGCCCGAGCGGATCGATCAGATGGCACTTGATCGATCAGCCGGTCTGCACAAGGTTCCCGAGGATCTCGATACCCGGCAACGATCCATGTAGACTTTGTGACGGGCACAGGAGTTTCTGGTCCTCGTGTCCTGTTCTCAGGTGTCAACCCCCGGAGCGCACGTTTCGTTTCCACACGGACAAAGAAGAGGAGCGTCAGCGCGAGACGAGTGCGGCACACACGCGTCCTTTGAAAGAGAAGAGTGCGAGGTACGCGGACGACACGTACTCGTCGAGTGCTGCTGACCCAGCCAGCAGACTACTCCGGATAGCACGGAAGGGAGACCTCGGTGGGATGGCAGTTTAAATGCAACTATGCTTCCTCAGGTTTGGGTTGAGCGCGCAGGGTCCGAGTCGGCCCTGCTCGGTCGTGCTCGGCCGCTCTCGGATCTCGTCGATATGCCCATAGACACAGTGTATATGTCTATGGATATGCCGCCGTGTCGTGCCATGCTCTCTCGTTCGTGTCCTACTCCTCTAGCCTCGTGTAACTGGCCCATATATTCCTGTCCTCGTTCGTCCACCTATGGATCTATCGGACCGTCCTTCTTCCTGTACCTGGCCAGGTCGCTCCTTACCCACCTTTTCTCTCTCCTTACAATCTTTTGCTCTCCTTCTTCCTGCTGGCCTGTTCCGTTCTTACAACGACCCATTCCGCTCCCACAACGCGACGCATCGAGACTCCCTGTTGCAATTAGTGTTGGTCATCGGTCGAGTGTGCTGGTGAACGATACAGGTACGCGTCGGCGCTCGCGAGCAACGTCTGCGAGGGTGTAGGTGGGTGGACGGGCAGAAAAGGAGGGAGCAGTTGCGTGGAGAGGGCAAGGAACGGTAGTGGGATAGACGGGAGTAGGGGGATGTTTGAGGGGGGAGAGCTTGCGACAGAGACGGTCATATGGCGCCCGAGTCGGAACGGGGATGTCTTATGTCATTTTTCTTCCCGATAGTATAACGGGTGTCCCGAACGACCACGACCTTAACCCACTTCGACTCGATGGATTTTCTTGAAATTTTTATTATTTTCCTAGCTGCCAGAGATAGTCCGGTTTTAAAGGATGACCTCGTTCGGACCAGGAATTTACTGCGTTTTTTGTTTTATCGCGATTCTTCTGTCGTTCCGCTCGGCAACTGTAATTTTTCGGTTTATCGACGTGCCGTGATGTATTTTTGGACGTTGATCAGAGAAACTGTACAGATACGGATTGGATATTTGGGAAATTGAGTTCCACGGTGGGGTAGGTTTTCGGTACTTCCATACTCTTTTTTCAAGAGCGAACTTTTGGCCGGTGATTTATCTGAAAAACCGAGCTTGTGTCTAGACGGGTACATAGATATATAAAACATATATCTTTAGCAAGGAATCACGTATGAACGTACACACGTTGAAAACGTATAAACCAATATACGATACAATAGTGAGTAGAATTCGTAATAGCGTATAAATTAGAATGAGTCAATTCATACATAAGTCGTATACATAAGCTATTCTACAATATGTTCAATGCATTACTGTGTAGATAAGAGCAAGTAGCATGAAATGTATGCAAGGTGTGTACAAGAAGCAATTAACTTCTTGTAACAAACCTTGTAGATTCTACGATACACATACATTTTGTTGCTTGCAAAATTATTATTATTTGAAATACAGTTTTCCTCTTTGTCAAATTTTACATTGTTCCATAAAACATTTACGCATTTCAATGTATGAAATATTCAGGCTATGCAAGCGAAAAATGATTTGATCGAAATTATGTGTAACTTCCACAGCTCGAAATGTGTAAATGTGTCACCCCGGCTGAAAATACGAAGCAAATATCGAGACAATTAATTTGATGCGGTTTCGTGTGTTAATATTTTATTCGCAAGCTTTCGAATCAATAATGTTTGCATTCCCTGAAAAGCACGAAAAATAATAAATATTTCGTAGGGGCTTTTTCATAAATGGGGTCGCTACTGAATATATTATGCTGTTCCATTTTTGTTGCGTACATAATGCACCGAACAATATACGCTTCTGGTAATTAAAGTAATTCGTATCAATTTTGAAATGGAAACGCGAAAGAATGTTTAATAAATTTTATTGAAATTAGGGTGTTCCATTTAACACTTGCAAGCCTTGTATATATATTTCATTTTGTACGTAAAAATGTAGAATAAAATTTGTAACAACATAACATTATACAAATTTATAATGTTATAATAATTTCGATATGTTAATAAGTTGATGCAAAAAAGTATTCATACATTTTAATCAGTTGTTTTATTGTACACTTTCATTGTATAATTGAGAAAATATCTCGCAGTGTTTTATGTTAAAATATGGAAAGCACAAACAGCAGCTACGTCAGAATAATTGAGAGAAACATAACTATTTTCATTACTCGCGATTTAATTAAGAAGTTATTATCATATTACTCCCTAATTATTTATAATTGCTTGTTTTTCATATTATGATCACTTTTTCCCCGTATGAGAACGTCGTCACACGTTCGTCACTCATTATTATTTATTATTTACTCCTATTTATAACAAGCTCTCGGTACTATAGAAGCAGCAAATAAACATTCATGTTGTCGTGTAACAACCTTTTCAATTATCATTCTATTCATTTCTAATTTTAATAAATACTTCTACAAAATACAATTTCGTACTTTTGCTCTTAACGATGAACGTCAAATGTTAGGTTAGGTACAATTAACCTCACATTTTAAAGAAGGCAACCGAAGGATTATAGATATACAATTGTCACAGCATATTTAAAAATCTGAGGATATAAAGTATCACGGTATCATGTGTTAAAAATGTTTAATTAAAAGGAAGGAAGTAATGAATCAATGAGTGCCATAATCTTTTGCACTTCTATCGAGTGTGGCTCAACATCGCATTTCTGTTGAATCTTATAAATAGTTTGGTTGAATATATATATTTTTATTTACTTATAATAATAAGTTAAACATTTTACTGAGAAGCTTCACGTAAATTAAGTCAGTAGTTAAAATTAAGTAGTGTAAAGAGGTTCATATCCCCGAAATGTTGGTTCTCCAAAATCTGCGCAGTGTAATTTCATGAAAGTATGATTCAACGCTTAATTATTCCGAAGAGAAGAAAACGGAAAAAATTGAAATGGAAACAAGTTAACGAGAGGTTATCCATAAATCGTCGACCTACGTAACGTTGGCTCTCATTACGATCATCATTAAAGCATCCAGTTCAGCAAGCATAATGCACAATATCCGTGCGCCTCGGAAACGGCGGCGATTTTGAAACGCGTTACATTATTCATAGCCGGTAATGACACACTTCGAATATCACGCATCGCGTGTACTCGCTAAAACTATCAATTGTTCTCAACTGAAATGTGACTCATTTCAGTCCCGCGCGTATACTCCTCGGCACATCTCTTTTCTTCTTCTTTCGTTCTGTTCGCTTTTTCCCTCTTTCTATACCGCCGTTTCAGCTCTTTGTTCGTTCGCAATGCTCGTAGCCGACGCGGTGGTTCGACGAAAGAAACTTTCGAGAGAAAAGTTATCGTGCTCGTGTCGGATTTTCAAAGTTCGTCCCCCGGAGCGCTAATCGAGCCGGCCGTTTTCTGGATGAAACGGGAAACGGGATCCTTCAGATGCATCATCCTCGAAGATCCGACGGACTCGATTATGATAATAAAATTTAATTGGCCACGGTGTAGCCGGGCCAATCGGGACCACGGATTTAAACGGTCTCGATTTTCTCCGAGGCTGTTTTTCCTCGGATCGTTTCTGTTTTATCGCGGATTGCTACGCGAACGTGAAGTGGAACGAGTAAATGTTGGGATATCCAGTTTCATCTATAATAATTATAGTACGCGTTTTATCCGTGGGTTGAGGACACTCCTCGATTCCCCTTGATAATATACTTATTTAAAAAAGCATTTTCTTTGCAAAAATTACTGCCCACATCGCGGTGATTATCTTCAAGGTGATTATCTTTGCGATCTTGAAAAAATTCCCTTCAAAGTTTTACAAGTAACGCTGACAGAATACAATAAAATTTTTCGTTAATTTCAAGAAAAATTACAGATTTGTAACATTTTGAACGACAGATTTCAACAATTTTAATTAAAATATTGTGTATTTCTGTTTGACAAAATATTCAGGCTTTGCATATTTGCAACAGCAATAAAAAGTTGAACTTAAAATTTCATGAGTGTGTCTTAAACACTCTGTCCATGTCAAATTTTTCGCTTCTTCCAGCATTAAGAATTATCTTGATAACTTAACAGCGTTTACTTTTTTAATGCCCCAGTATTAAGAACTAGTACTCTTAATTTCTAATATAACTGTACAGCAAGTAATATTAAAAGTGCTCTTTTAGTACAATCGTACTGCAAGTAGGATTAAAAATGATCTCCTCTTAATTTTTAATATAGTGTAGACTCCATATCTTGCTGCGAGCCAAAAGTAGAATAAAGGGCTTTTAATATTTTCTGGTTCTAGTACATCATAAATCCGCAAGTGCTTTTTACAATATTAAGTCCCATAATACTCTTTAGCTTTGCGATTATGAATTGTGCATTAAGTCCATCGCATACGACAAGATAGTTTTGAATTTTTCTGCTTTGGACGGTATGTCAGACTATGTCTAGGTTTGTGGTATTATTAAAAATACGTTGTTAAAACAGTAATAAGTTAATACAAAGTGAAATTAACGAAACGATATAATCTGTAACAATTTTAAAGTAGCAAAGTTTTGGGAGCATTCTTTTTTAGAGTCGAAGGAAGTTTGCCTATGGGGTGAACGTGTGTAATGAATTATCCAGCATTAGAAGTTATAAGCGAGTCGAGAAGATTTATTTGATTTCCCGCAAACGAGCAGAGACAGAAAGGGAAACGGTGAATCGAACTATAGCAGTGTTTCCAATTTGACCGGAAGTTTATGATTCTGGGAAACGATATTAGGATTCAGTTACCAACTCTCTGAACTGCGAGGGGGGGCGCAATGCACACTTGTATTGCTTACCCCCCCAAATGTTATGCGGCTACGTGAAAATCTAGGTTATCGAGTTCTATAGTTGGTGAATATATCCTAAAGGCAGTCGTGTTTCGTGTCAGCAAATTTTGATAGTTTCCACTGCATCTTTGCTACGTCGAAAGGTCAAAAGTGTCCCAGTGCTACGAACAATAGAAATGCACGATGGTACTCGAACGGATGAACGGGTTACTTATTGTAAGTAAAACGGGTAAACTGGGTAACTGCCTTGTTTTAACAAATACGATTAGTTATTGAATTGGAAATAAACTGATATCTTAAACGTTCATTGTTTTAGAGACGTTTGAAATTGTAACTTCGCTTGCAAATTTTATTAGTCATTAATGTACACGCTTATTATTCAGGCACAATCTTAATTTTCAAGGTAGGGATTTATTCGCTGTTGAGATACAAATCTAGTAATTATCGGTACAAAGTGTTTTATTCATTATATTAAGGTATATTTGGTATTAATATTTGCTCGGTAAAAATGTAATATGCTGACATTTAATATGACATGTGTATTATTCGAAGTGACAAAATATCAAGCTCGTGTGAAGAGATCAATATGTTCAATGTGATACAGTTTCACTAACAACTAATTCAGATTTATTTGTATATGACAATGTGTATGTGGATTTATAAATTCATTGTTAGGAAATTGTAATACATACATGCTTACATACACATATGCATACATATACACACACATACATTCGTTTATTCATGCATGCATTTGTTACATACATGTATGTATATATTCATTCGTTCATACAAGCATAAATTACATAGATTCATTTGTACATTCATATATTATATACATACATTCATTCGTACGTGCATACATACATACATGCGTTACATACATACATATGTACATACATTCATACATACTTCTTACATAAATTATCAAAATTAATATCATCCACAGCAAGAGTTCACAATTCACAACCATCCAAAAACAGCAATTTAAATTACAAAATAATTTCGATCAAATAAATTGATCTTATCAAAACAAGCACATAAGTCACCATGAGTATAATTCGCATACAAACGTCAGCTGAACATTTCTAAAGTTAAATTGTGTCTATGAAAGGATTAAAACACATTTCCGACAACGAATGGGAAGGAAACGAGAGAACGAAAGGAACAAACGCGTTCGAAACATACGGGATCCCATGGAATGCGATGAGTGTAGAGGGTTCGGAGCGCGTGTAAAGAGGGGTGAACTCGAATAACCTAGATTTTGGTGGTGGACCCCCGTGAGCGAGTGAGCACACGCGGACACTCATTATATAACTTTTGCGATCGATCGTGGCACGGTGCTCGCATGTTCTTCCGGCATGCATGTGCATACATGCCATGTACAGTCAACAGCAAATCTGTCTTTCGTAGAAAAAATATGCTCACCAGGAACCGGAGTCCCTGTACTCGATGATCTTTTTCAGGGACTTATCAGAATACCAACATTTTTCGGTAGATTTCGAATTTGAGAACATTGAAATTTGAAGACTAGGAGTTTTGGATATGGACATTTTCGGATATGGAGATTTGAGATTGTGGGACATGGACATTTGTGGATTTGATCTATTTTGCGATATAGGTACTTGGGAAATTTGGGATTTGAGAATTGGGGATTCGGGGATACAGGGACTTGGAGACTTTGCAAATTGAGATTTTGTGGATTTGGGGATTTAGATTTTTGGGGACGTAGGTATTTGGGAAATTTGAGATTTAGGAATTTGTAGAGTTGGTTATTTAGATATTTGGGGGTGTAGGTATTTGAAGACTTTCAAACTTGGTAATTTAGAAAGTTGGGGATATAGGTACTTGGAAACTTTAGAAATTGAGATTTTGTGGATTTAGGTATTTAGGGACATAGATATTTGGGGGAATAGGTATTTGGTACCTTTGAGATTTTAGAATTTGTGGAGTTGGTGATTTAGCTATTTGAAGACATAGGTATTTGAAGACTTTGGAATTTCAAAATTTGTAATTTTAATGATTTAGATATTTGGGGTATAGGTATTTGAAGACTTTAATATTGGGTAGTATATGGATATGCCAATCTAAGGATTTGATAGAATCGGAATTTGGAGACGTGGAAATTTCGGGACACATTCGAGAACATTGAAAGTATGGGATCTAGGGATTTTAAAGTAAAAAAGTGTAGGAATTTGGATGTTTCGAAATTTAGCAATTTGAGGATTTCAGAATTTATGAAATTGATCATGCGAAGAGTTGCAAAATGGAAAATTTGCAAACATGAAAATTTGAGAAACGAAGATACACATGGCGTTGCTTATCGGAAGGATGTGTAGGTTGCATCGGAGTGTACACGCATGTATTTATGTGCAACGAGGACGAATTGGATGCCGTTATCTTGCAAGCGGCTACCGTTCGACGGCTGATAAAAGCACCGGAGGGAAAAAGTGAGCCGAGGACCGTTTTATGGGGTTCCACAGCGCTGATTTTACAGCCTTTTCGCGAACGCTTCTTACAAATCAACCGTGTAAGCGTCTATTGTGAGAAAAGACGTGAAAGCAGTTCTATCCACCTTGTTGAACCGTTCAAAGGGTCTAACTGAGAGTTCTCTCAATGAAATGAAAGGAAATTGTAGAATAGTTGATATCATTGTGATGGAGATTTTGTTGGAAGAAAGACCGCTTTGTGTATTAAAATTATTTGCGACTTTCATTTTGTTCTTTTTTCTGTTCCGTTTGTTCGTTCGAATTCGTCTATCAAGAGTGAAGTATAGGGAAATTGAAGATTTCCAAATATAGTTACATACAAATTTAACAAAATAGAAAATGAATAATATATAGCGAATAGAAGATGGCTAAAAAGATAATGGAAGTATAGTTCAGGTAAAATAATATTATGAGCAACAAATGTTCAATAGCAGCTTCGTGAAAACATGAATGACGATAGTAGGTCGAGGAATGTTCTCTGCTATTAATGCAATTTCAACGCGATATTGCACCTTCACCCATACGAATATAGCAGCCTTTCATCCTCAAAAAAAGATGACAGAACTTTTGCATTAGCTTAAAATTATACGCTTTCAGCATATAATGTAATTCGGTACAGAGCTTTGTTAACAAAATTGCACAACTTTTTTACAAGAGATTTTACAGATGGACAAATTTCTGTGTCCTTTGCTATAATTATTACAAGGGATATTAAATCCTGCTGTGATACAAATAATAAAATATTCTTTCTGTAATTGAAAATCGATAGGAAAATGATCGTTCAATGAGTATAATTGTAAACAGTATGTACGGTAAAAGAATCTATAAATTCTGATAAGTGTTTGATTTATGTAAATTGTCTCTAAATCATAGAACATCAGATGCAGTAACAATAATTCAATTATTCTTCATAAATTTAATTCTATACTGCATGTAAAATAAAAATACAGTAAAATAATAAAAATTGAAAAGAATATTTTAATAACAGTACAAGTATTTCACGAACAATTTTTATAATAAACTCCCTAGTATAAAATATAAAATAATTAGAAAAGAACATATCATGAATTTATAAAGCATCCAAAATTTTGTTCACAAACACGAAGAAAAACGGAGGAAGAATTTAAACGAGCATCGCGGTTGGAAAAGAATTGAATTGAATATTTGATGAGTAGGAATTGCCTTGAAATATTCATATAAAATTAATCCAGAATCCGGCATGTCCGCGAGAATTATAACGTTTATTTTCGCCAGGTGGTTATTTACGAGTAGTCTCGAAAAGCAGAGTGAAAAAACAAGCCGGAGACTAATAACTGGGCTAGATTTATGAACAATAAGCTAAATCATAATCTGGTATGCTGAATGGTAACACCATTAAGACTACATTTCACCATGCACGACAGCTCGCAACACGTTGACGTACAGGCACGCATACAAAGTTGCACACGTTTGAATGGAATGCATTCTGCATTATGTTGCACGTCAGAAATCCATGGGTACGTTATGTCGAACAAATGACAAGGAAAAGTTATTCAACGGTGCTCTGTCGATTTTGATGATCTCAGGTTTGTGGAACAGCTGAGAATAACAGTCGTATTTTTCTGCTCGATACTCGAAAACGCTGTTAATTCATACCTCCATTTAAATTATATATCTCTCGATATACACGATATACACGTGTACGATATACGACACTTTATTGACACCATTTTGGTTTTATGTGGGTTTTAAAGTGGTGGAGAAGAGACACGTAAGAGGCATTTTGGAGATACAAGAACTTGCATATTATTGATATTTTGTTAGGAAATTTTTTAATTAGAGATTTTTGATATTTTTATGGTTAAAGGAAGATTAGATGTGATTTTATTTGGACTGTGTTTACTAGTTTAATTGACGATAATATTGATTTATGTTTTAGAGGAAACCATCTTGAATGTAAATTGGTTAGGTGTATATTATAGGTAAGAAAGCACAAACCTATTTTGAATTATAAAGTATGTTACAAATTATAAACTGTAAGTTATATATTATAAATTGTAACATAAAATATAAATTATAAAGTACAAGTTATAAATATATTAATTACAAATTATTCTCAATTATACTAAAGTGCAGCTAGCTTTTAAACTATTAACGAATCTACTAATAATATATTCAACAATTTGTCTTCCATTAACAAACTATACTCGTTATAAATAAACTATACTCAGAAAAAAGTAACAAATTTTGAGATAAAGAAAGTATAAAAGAAAATTTGGAATATAAGAGAAAATAGGGAAGGAACAGTCGGTTGTTCAAGAAAGAATACACGTGTCTAGGATTTCGAAAGTTTCCGAGGAGAAGAAAATCGGTAGATAGTTGGATAATGTCCCTGGTGAGTTTTGTAGAAGGGGGATCGATAAGACTGAATCCGATCGAGCGTAGTTCAATAAAGTGGTTTACAAAGAAACCGCAAGGAACGGGAAAAGTCGAGTTAATTATCCGATACTTACGAACTCTCGATGACTCGAAGCACGCTCTGTCGTGAATCGCTTTTGCAAATGTTCGAACGGAGCCATTAAAACCCCGACGAAACGTAATTACCTGGTTGCAATAATTTTCTATATTCTTTGTTGTTCGGTAAAGTGATCCATTCGCGTTGCTTTGCGACCGATACACAATGTCGATACTTCCGACTCTTTCGTTGAAAATCGGTTCGCCAACTTTCATGGAAACTTGTCTTTTATTTCGTTTCATCATTTTATCGTTTCAGTATTTTAATGTAATACTACTTATTTTATCATGTGGAGCATTTACTATTTTATTATTCAATTATTGTCATCTTTTTCTACTATTTTGTTTTATAAATTTTTATGACAGCAAAGTTGTTTTAAAATTTGTATAATCCTGAATCGTTAATAAACTAGGTCTAAATGTGCCAGTATCCTTATGTTTTCAAATTTCTACGTTTCCAAATTCCTCTATTTCCAAATATCTACTTTGCCAAATTCCTATATTTCTAAATTTCTATATCTCCAAATTCCTATATTTCCAAATCCCTATATCACCGAATCCCCATTTCCCAAATTCTGGAAATCCCAAATTCTAAAGTTTGAATCCCTATTTCCAAATCCCTACATCCTCAAATCCCTATGTCCCCAAATCCCTATATCCCCAAATCTCTACATCCCCAAATCCCTATATTCCCAAGTCCCTATATCCCCAAGTCCCTATATCCCCAAATCCCTATATCCCCAAATCCCTATGACCCCAAATCCCTATACCCCAAATCCCTATATCTCCAAATCCCTATATCCCCAAATCTCTACATCCCCAAATCCCTATATTCCCAAGTCCCTATATCCCCAAATCCCTATGACCCCAAATCCCTATATCCCCAAATCCCTATATCCCCAAATTCCTATATCCCCAAATCCCTATATCCCCAAATTCCTATATCCCCAAATCCCTATATCCCCAAATCCCTATATCCCCAAATTCCTATATCCCCAAATCTCTACATCCCCAAATATCTACATCCCCAAATACCTACATCTCCAAATTCCTATATCCCCAAATCCCTATATCCCCAAATCTCTACATATTCCAGTAACTCAATAAATTCTATAATGTGATTTTGTCGAATGTAATACGTGTCACATGTAATAATGGTACAATATTTCTTAAAATTGTGAAAAAAGTCAAACCCTTATATCTTCGGTCGACGAACACGTGTGTGACAATAACAGTCACGCACCACGATAGATCTCGTGCCGATTTCGTGTACCTGGTAGTACGACCCGAAACTTCGTTTGAAATTGATGTTTCAGAAATATTTTATCGGGGCTTTTCTAACCCCTTGAGTGATTAAGTCGTGCTAGGCACAGCTGAGTCATTAATGTCACGTTTCGAAGGGCTCTTCTTCTGTCACCAACAGATTTATTTCTTTGCGAACAGACCACCCTTATCCAATCGCGTGTCCAATATCAAGTTCCTCATAAATTTCGTGTAAAAATAGTAACTGACACTTTTCATTAAGCGAATGGATACGTGTAAAGGTTTATACGTAACTTTAACTCCATAGTAAATATTTTAGTTTGATTTTGGAGGAAACATTTTCATTTTTTAATATTTAGATGTTTGAATTTTGTTATCTCTGTTGTTAAATTTTAAATTTATATATCTTCAATTTTGCAATTATTCAATTATTCAATTATTCAATTATTCAATTATTCAATTATTCAATTATTCAATTTTTCAATTCTTCAATTCTTCAATTCTTCAATTCTTCAATGCTTCAATTTTTCAATTTTTCAATTATTCAATTATTCAATTTTTCAATTATTTGCACTCACAAATTTCAAACTTCTTAAAGTTCCCAAATATCACGATTCTCAAAAACCTACATACTCAAATCTTCCACGATCCTGAAATCTCCAAATCCCAAAATCGCGACGTCTTCAAATGCCCAGCTACCGAAATACACAAAAGCTTGAAAGAAAGATTCCCCCACCCGTCCTTTGAAAGTCAAACATTTACGTAACGATGGAAAGTTGGCCGCAATAATACGTTGAACAAATCAGATAACAGTTATACGTGTAACGAAGTTTGCAACAAGTACACGTAAAGCGCAAATTATTTTGCCGAGGCCGGAAGGGCTCTGATTTCATTGCGTTCTACTTTCGGAAGCACCGTGTACCTTTGCCTGTCGAACAAATCGAATTTTCCGTCAAAGGATTAAATTAATAATTGCACCGGTTGCGGAACGAAAGCAGAGAACCATCCACGTAATTGCTTGCAAAGTTATTAGGAAGTAGCGGCAGAGTACCGCTTACCTGTTTCGCGTGTACCTTCGTAACCGAGCCTAATTGAAGGTTTGTTTTCACGCGGATATCGCGCCCATTTACAATGTAAATTACGTCTCCCTTATTCATCGAGCACGAGCCCCGCCAATCGAACTCTATCAACGACGATTTTATCGTCTGCTCGACATTGGCGTAACTGGAGAGCGAATAGAATGACAATCGTGCCCAGAAAATAGCAACTTACTGCTATTCTTTTCATTGCATAATATTTTGTAGAACAATATTAGGATTATTTTTAGGGATTTGAAGAATGTAAGATTATAGGGATTTAAGTAGGTGGGAATTTGGGAGTATGGAGATTTGGGGATGTGGCGAAAATGTAGAGATTTTGGGACGTAGGGTTTTCTGGGATATAGGAATTTGGGACTGTAGCAATTTGGGGATGTAGGAATTTGGAAACGTAGAAATGTGGACTTATAGCGATTTGATGATTTAGAAATTTGGACACATGGAGATATTAGGGTTTAGGTATTTGGGGATGTAGAGATGTGGAGATGTAGAGATTTGGGGATGTAGGAATTTGGGGATGTGGGAATTCGGAGACATAGAAATATAGGGATGTAGAGATTTGGGGATGAGAATTTGGAGACATAGAGATATGGTAATACAGGATTTGGAGATATGGGAATTCGGGGACAAAAATATGGGAATGAAGGGATTTGAAAATATAGAAATTTGGGGATATAGGAATTTGCGAACGTAGAGATATGGACTTATAGCGATTTGGTAATTTAGAAATTTGGGCACGTGAAGATATTAGGATGTAGAGATTTATATACATGTATACATGTGGGGATATAGAGATTTGTGGATGTGGGGATTCGGGGACATAGAAATATGGGGACGTGGGAATATGACAATATAAAAATTTAGGGAAATGTAGGACTTGGAGATGTAAAAACTTGAGAACACAAGGATCTATACAACACAGAGATCTAAAAATATCTACTAATATAAGAATCTAAGGATATAGAGATTAGTCTTAGGATATGTGTGGATCTAGAAATTTAGAACTAATGCAACAGCACGTGTGAATCATGACACATAACTGTTTCAAAAACACCTGTAGTTTACGTTGTTCTCCAAGAATATGTACATATAGATATTCATGAGTATGTATGATCGGTCGGGAAAAACCCAGTTACGTTTTTCCTAGTGAATTATGAATAACTGCATTGCACACATCAGGTTATTGCTAATGTTAAGGTTGAGGTGAAAGCGTTGTGCGATTCGTCATGTTTTTACAAAATACGTTCTAACCACTCTCATAAGGAAATACTTATTATTCAGAGTTCTTCAGAAAACGATTTTACTGTGTAATCATAACCTAAGGCTACTCTTGAGGGTCTTATTAAACCGTGATCAAACTGTGGACGAAATTAAAAATATTTGAAATGATCGTTTGTAATTAAATATTGCAACTTTGCGATACTATGTAATATTTATTTTGCAAATATTTACGTTTTTTACTAGTGTCAAGTACGAATGTACAGAAATATGCTTCTGTTTAAAATTGGGAAGATTGTTAAAAAGTGAGGTTAGGTGTTAATATCGAAAAGTCGGAATAATTAAGATACACGTATCGTGTAACGTTAAATGAGAAAATAATAAACAAAACGAAATAATGAAGAATGTTTAAAGGAAGAAATTGCATAAAAATTCGCAATGTATCCAATGCAATTAAGCACCGACGAACGCGTCCGTAATTTTGCAACATTTCCCCGACGTTTCGCGACAATCAACCTTTGTGTTTCGTCGAAAGCGAAATATTTGCATCGCCACGATACTATTTACGTTATTCACAGCGGAATATTGTTCTCGCAAAGCGTGCCGCTTTTACAGAAGCATCGTTCCCTGCAATAAAATGTAATAAACGTGATCTTCGGGAACAGAGGGAACTGATTGAAGGTATTCAACAACGCCAGAAAATTATTATTTTCTTTTGTGGACCTGTTCTCGCTGTGTTGCCAGGTGGAGGAGAAAAAAAAGGAAAAGAAAACAGCGACTGGATTAATAGGGATCTGGAAAAAAGGAGAGACGATAAAGGTGGAAAGAACGGAACGGCGAGATAGAGGATGACATAGATACAAAGAGT
This sequence comes from Megachile lagopoda, assembly GCA_036983795.1. Classification (NCBI taxonomy): domain Eukaryota; kingdom Metazoa; phylum Arthropoda; class Insecta; order Hymenoptera; family Megachilidae; genus Megachile; species Megachile lagopoda. The sequence continues at coordinate 5,051,384 of CM072797.1, read as the reverse complement.
TATTCTTCGTAAAAGAACCGGAGAAATTCAAGAGGAGCTACCATGTATTTCCGGTGTTTTCTTTGAAATTCACGGGAAGATACTCGGTATCGTGTGCCTCTTCAATTTCATCCTGAATGTAAATTGCGATAATCTATCGCTGCTGTGAGCGTTCATGCGAGAAACGCGCGGTAAACCACCCCATTTGAACCGGTAAAAAATGTGCACTCAAAAAATCAATTGGGAAGAGATTTCGAAAGTGTACTCGAAATGAAAATAATTGCGTTGCGAGAATGCAATTTTATTGGGAGTTTGAAATTTTTCGGAAAAATGAATTCAATTCTGTTAGTGCTCTACTATTTTTCAGATATTTCTTTCTTACTGCAAGTTAAATATAACGAATTTTATAGAAAGAGAAAGATTAAAGGAAATATAGGGGTAGCAAAAAAATAAATCGAGTAAAATTAATTCAGACGAATATCGCGAAGTAATTTTTCTTCCACATTCAGATCCATTTATTAAAGATTACCTTTGTCCGTTAGCAAAGCGGTTCTTTTTTTACGAAATCGTCGAAGGATCGTAAAAATTCGTGGGAAATCCGCCGGTATCTTTAACACGGTAGAAATTACAATTTAAATAGCGACTGTCTTATTCATCGACCGTCAGATGTGAGCCCTCGCGACTTAAGGGTGGCTATCTTTTTCGCCGTGTCGCCCTTACGTACTTTGGGATGAAACCGCGAAGGGTAAAGCAAGATGGACGTAGTTAAAGGGTAGGAGAGACGTACGACAGCCGACGACGACGTGCCTAAGAAACGATGGGGAGAAGGGTGAACGAAGAGGGATTAAGAGGGTGAATCGCGAAGGAAGGGAAGAGGACGGTTAGTTGGAAAGAGGTGAAAAAGATTGGGAAACCTGACGAAATGTTAGGTGAAGAGTAAAGGAGAAAGTAGAAACAGAATAGAGGGAGAACTAGAAAAATTGAAGGGAGAAAAATAAGTGAGAGAGAAAAGAATGGGTAGTAGAGAGAAAATTAGAGAAATGTAAGAGAAAAGGGTGAAAAATAAATGAGAAAGAAGAATGGAAGCAGAAAGAAAACTAAAGAGACGTAAAGAGGGAGAAACAAATGGGGTGTAGAGTGAAAGTTAAGGAAATGTAATAACAAAAGGGTGAACAATAGAGGAGAAAGAAAAAGGGAGTAAAGATAAAACTAGAAAAATGTAAAAGAAAGGAGAGACGTATGGAGTGCAGAGTAAAATCCAAAGAAAAGGGTGAAAAATAATGGAGAAAGAAGAAACGAATGGGAAGCAGAAAGAAAACTAAAGAAACGTAAAAGAGGGAGAAACAAATGGGGTGTAAAGGCTAAAGAAATCTAAGAAAACTAAAAAACTTAGAAAAAAATAAAAAAGGAAATAAAGAGAAATCAGAGAGAAGGATAAATCACGAAGAAGGGGGAAGAGAAAAAACAGCAAGCCCGACAGAGATAAAGATCGAGGAAGTTGGAGAAATATAAGACAGAAGGGTGAAAAGTAAAGAAGAAGAAGAAAGGGGAAGAGTGTAGCAGAGCGAAAGAGAAATAAGAGAAGAACAAGTGTCAGACTCGAAAAGTGAGTGAGTAGCGAAAAAAAAAAATGGAAGAAAAAGAGAAGGAAGTATTCTTTGCGATGGGATTTGAGAGGCAAGCAAGGAGACGTTCTTGACTCAATGCTGTCCTTAAACCACGAAAAACCTCGAGAAGTCCGAATACCAACGGCTGAGTTCGCGGAAACGAAGATCCACTGTGGTAGTCTTGTCACTATTGTTCTTCAACTTCTCTTCTTTCATTTCGCCAACTGTTTTATACCCTTTCGGCGTTTTTCAATGAATTTTGAACGAGCGTACTTGAATACAACGTAGCGTTTCTTCGGATGACACGTGTGTAGATTTCTTGCAAGTTTCCGATTTCTGTGTCTTTATATTGACGGATATTTCAGGTTATTAAGTTTTAAATGTCTGTGTCTTCGAATTTTTTAATTTTTCAGATATTACGTTTTCAAACATTCAAATTTTCTCAAGATGCATCATGATCCTTAAACTTATGATTCTTGAGGTTTCCTTTTGGATAAATACAGCAACCTCAATTGTATCAAAACCATTGCTACAAACGGTGTTACAGAACTATAATAATTACTATAACAATTAAGATAATTCCCTAAATGTTATCCTACGTATTCTTGAAATATGACCAAATGTACATGCAAGGTTTTAAAAGCTTCTACCAATAATGACCCAGTGAGTGTTGATTCCATAAACTGTCTAAAATGGTAAATCACGACGGTTCGAAATAAAAATCACCGTTTGAGGTAGTTCTCGATGAATGTTGCAGCGAGTTTCAATTTGCAAGCGTGCAAAACGCGAAGAGATACCTCGCGACGATTTCCTATCGGAATCTTACGACACCTCGCAAGGGAAATCCTGAGTCCCCGGATGCCCGCGCGCGAGCGTCGACCTCGAAAATTGGATTTACTCGGGGATCGATAAGCCGTCTCATAAATCTGTCCATTATCGTCCCGTAAAGTTCTCCATACGAGCCGCGAGATCACCAAAGTTTCGCGTGTGTGCGCGTGTATAACCCTTTTCCTCGTACGTGCTATAGATTTCGTCCTCGTCACCTGCAAGACGCTGCAAGGATTGCTTACCAACGCCTGCGAACAATCTTGCCTGGAATTATCCTGACACCCATGGACCAATCCTTTGATACAAACTACGAATGGGTTTCTTGGCACGTTGGAACATGTCGAAACACCAGGAAAGTTGAGTTTCGTGATTTGAAAGTTTGATTTTTCTCGTGATTCCAAGATTTCTTTTCGTGATCTGAAACTTTCAAACTTTCTACTCCTTTTGTGATCTCAAGCTTTGGTCTTTTTCGTGATCTGAAACTTTGCACTTCTTTTGTGATTTGAAATTTTGATATTTTTTCATAATTTGGAATTTGATTCAACACCGAAATTACCAACTTACGAAAATTCCAAATTTCCAATTACCAATTCTCAAATTTCAAATTGAGATGTCCAACTTCCCAGTGTGTTAAAATTAACAAATCCCAATACTTTAAAATCTTGTTAGATCTAAATTAAAAAGTCCCAAGATTTCCAACACTGGATTACCAACTTTCCAAGATTTTTCAGCACTAAAATTCGCAACTTCCCAAATTTCTATTTACCAACTCCCAATTCCATTGATCAAATCCCCAAATTTCCAATTATCAAGTTTCCAAATTTGTAAAAATCCAAAACCCCTTATCTACCCCTCCCCCTCTACAGATCGACACTAACAAAATACTATAACACAGCATATTCTTACACTCCGATAAAACACAATAGTTCCCCCAGAGAAAAATCCTAGTTACGCCATTGCTCGGATCCTCGAGCTCACGATCAGAATATCCCCTTCGTCCAACTAGCTACGAATTCAAGATCCCGAATTCCTCGCGGATACGGGATAAGGGTGTTGAAAGAAGCACGAGTCAAACGTTAATTTCACGTCTGCATCTTTCTCTCGAATTCTTCGTCCGTTCCCGGTCCACCCGCCCCTTCCAACCCCTTTCCTCAGCCCCGGTTACTTTCGTCTGCCCGCCCCTGCACCTGACTGCAGCCCCGGCCTGGACCGAGTGCATTAAAATAAATTAATTTTCATGAGATTTTCTCGTAGCGAATGGCCGTTACGGGACTTCAAATAATAATTCAACGAGCCGCATGGACGGGATTTGCATTTTCACGTCACGGCACGCTTCTGTCAGCCGGCAGTGATCTTCGGTTAAAGAGGGAGGAGAACCGGCAAGAAAGGAATAAAATTCAGGAGAAATGTAAGATGAAAAGCGAACTAGGAACCGGTTGTTCATTCATAGAAAATATTATTTCATTTTATCGTCGAATTTTCAAGATCTCTTTAGGTTATGAGGATTTAGTGTCATTTTAAATTTTCCGAACTTTTGTTGTAAAAGATACGTTTATAGGGTGGGTTTATTACTGGGTGCCCAAGAAATATGTACTCACATTAGGTCTATAATTCGTTTAATGGGTTATCATTTAATAACTGAGTACATTTTTTGGAACACTATTAAATCGTTATCATGTAGTCATATACGACACAATCGAAGTATTTATTTTTCGTTACACATAGAAAATTTGCTTACACCAAGTAAAATGATTTTAGCAACTTTTTTAAGAATTGATGTCATAGCTCGTGTAAATATTACAAATGTAACATATTGCACTTAACTCATAACATATTCATAAGTAAACGCAAATGTTATAAATAAGTGCAAATGCTATAAATGTACTATCAATAACTGTGATATCAATAAACGTGAATGCTATAAATGTGAATATGGTGTGATCAGAGGGATGCAATACGTATGACCGATCCGTGTGCCAACTGGTGACACACAGTGTACCAAAATGGCCATGTGAATTTTCGAGCGTGAAAGACGGAGTTTGCCAGGAAATTGGGCGTGTTTAATCGACACCGAGCTTTCCATACCGGTGCTCGTTCGCTCTAACGACGAGAAAACGTAAGAGAGAAAATAACACGCGCCGTTCCACTAGGAGGGTTCAAGAGAGAAAGAGAGAGGGTTGGTCAAGGAGCGCCGAAGGGCACTTTCGGACTCGAAAGGGTCTACCGCGAATAAACGCTTTTCCACTCGGCACGTTTACGACGTTCGATAAAAAGAGTGAACGCGAACGGTCGATCTGATATTCCCCTGAATACCCTCCGAACGACATCGCGATCTTCCTTGGATCGAGCTCGAAGAGATGATGCAATTACCACCCGCCGTTGTTCTTGGTATTTCTGCACCTTTCAAACCGTTTCTATGTTTAAATTGATAACACTTTTAACACCTGCGATCGCTTCTACAACGTTTTTACTTTGGTAAGTGGTTATGGTTTTTACCGGTCACTTTTTTCCGCTTACGAGTTTTAAACGACTTGTTTTATATTTTAAGTCTGTTAAGGGCTGTTCTGCATGTATTATTAACCCTTTGAGAGTAGTTAGCCATTCAATACAGTAATTTAAAATGAACATTCTTTAACTAAACCTATAGTACACATGTGACGTATAAACATCGTGAAACAGGAAATAGCGGAAATTATTAAGAGAGAAATAATAACTTATGTTCTGATGAATATATCAGAGGCTCATCATATTTGAGCTGTGAGTGCGTCACGTAGCTTGTTATAGTGCAAGGGTTGATGAAATTTGATCATCTTACAGAGTCCTTGTGTACACTGTAACCCATTTTGGGGCAAAAGATTAATAACTCAGAAGATATTAACAATTAAAATTAGTTATTCCTTACATTATAAAGTGTAGTGTACTCGAAATTATGTCAACGATAATATTAAACAGTTAGGTAAAGTACGAAGGATGTGAATATTATTTATAAATACATTTAAAAGACTTACCATATGCAGAATTAGCCAGAAACTTGCAGAGCGTTGTTAACAAATACTGAAACACAAAATAGCATAACCTTTTAAGAAATATTAAAAGCAAGTGAATAAATGTATTTATATAATTATACATTGAATGACACAAAATTAAATATTAGAAAGTATTTAAACGTCGATGCTAAAATTATCGAGACGAAACTAGGTGACATTTGATTCTTCCATCTGCTTATCGTGGGAAACGTTACTTTATCTTTTTCTGACTCATGCTAATTGAGTTAATTAAAACTAATATCCTCCAGTTCGTTAGCTCAAAAAGTCAGAATAAAAGTCAGATTAGTCACTTACTTTCAATGCAGAAATAAAATAGCAAATTACCTAGATACATATAAATAAGAGATAAAACCTCGACCAATCTCTATCTCGACATAGTCTATTTTCCCAGAAGTTTAATATGTGATGTAAAATCTATGATTCTGTAAACCTATGTGACTTAAAGTATGATTCTATGAAGTTATGTGATTTAACATCTATGATCCTATAAAATGAGAGTTAAAATTTATGATCTAATGAACCTACATATGTGATTTAATATCCATGATTCTGTGAACCTATGCGATTCTATGATCCCTATGTGATATAAAGTTAATGATCATTGACGCGTTCTGTAAATCAGAAGTTAACTGTTGAGAGACGGTAATTTATCGACGCAGAATTTTATTTAGGTTTCCTATTATATTTTGTTGCAGCGCAAAATGGGATAGGAAAATAAACTGTCGGTCGTTGTATGCACAAGTTGGTCGCAGGGAGCACACGGAAATACACATATGTACATAGACAGGAAGTAGTCGGAAGCAGTCCCCGGTGACTCTTTCGTAGATCAGAGGTCGGGTCCGCGGAGGAAAACGAGCGTGTCGGGCCCGTGAGCTTTTCTCCTCCCTTGGCGATCCTAAAACCAAAGCGCCATTCTCTCTCGACCGCTCTTTTCAAGCTTTTTCTCTCCTTCTGTCTCGAGTGTTTATGGATCACAGACGACACTTGGACTCGCTCGAGTTCTTTCTTCGAAACCCATGGAATCGTAACGAGCAGGCTGAGCCGCTGTTGCGCCGCCATTACTTAAAACTAAAATTAGTTTCACGAGTGCACCCTCGTGGCTTACCGGGAAAACACATCCTGAGATTGTTCGAACGCATCCCGATACGTTACATAAAATTAAAAGTTACGTGAAAATTGTAGAAAGTTATGTATTACAGAAAGTTATACAAGTTATATTAATAGAAACTTGTTGTATTAATAGAAAGTTATAAAAGTTGTATTAATGGAGAGCCGCCATTTTGAGGTTAGCAAGCTTAGGGTATTGCTAAGCAATTTTTAGAATGTTAACGCTGAAACCATCAAACCAGTCATTTGTACCATTCACTAGTTATATTTTCTTATTACAAAATTTATTGACATACTTTACATTAATTGTTTTGTTTTCTCACTTATTTTTATTTCAAATTGTAAGTTGTATGTTGCTAGGTTTAGTTACCACTGGTGAAAATAATTTTGAATTATTTAGTATTACATTGGTTAAAAATATGAATTCGATCTTGGAATATATTATTTATAGTAACTATTGAATTAGAGTGTTTTCTTTGAAAGCTTTGTGAATTTATGAAAATGATGTAAGAAATAAAGTAAAAATTCATTCTTCTGGTAACAATGAAGTTCTGAGAAGTCCGTTCCTCGTGCTTCAAACAGCTAATTGCAGGTATCTATGTTAGAGTATTATTACCTGTGTAACGAAACGAAACATGAACGTTTGATGCAAGAATTTACGAGGAAGCGTAGAATTTAATATTTGTAAGTGGCTCGCGTGGCAAAAGAGTTTCGTCGCAAGACAACCAGCAAAAAGTATCCCGGATTGTTTCGGACCCTGACGAGAGTGCACGCGACCCAGCTACCACTTCCGCCTCGAATCGTCCCATTTAAATGCATTGTTCTCTTCCATTTGAGACGCGTCGCTCGATGCGACGCTTTAGAAGATCAAAGATATCCGGGAAAACAAGAAACGAGGAAACGAAAGTGCCGCTCCGGGCATCTGTCTGGTAATCATATCAACCATCGGAATTTCTGGACGACAAAATGCATAGGGATTTTTCTAGTCGGAGGAGTTTTCACGTTCAACGAGAACGAGATGCGTCCAGAACCAGTTTCCCTTTATCTTCGTTCCTCTTCCCACTTTTCCTGCGGTGGAACACAATTTTTGATACGATAAGAACGCAACGAATAACCGTGTTTGTCTTTCGGTTACTTTTACCGAATGACGATTTTCACTTTTTCTTTTATTTTTTTTGGAATTATGGTTGCTACAGAGTTTGGGAATAGGTATTTTACTTAGAGGAGTTTTGTATTTATTTAGAAGATTCTTGTCAACTCTTAGTTTAGATTGTACTCTTAGTTATATTGTTAATTTAGTTAATTTAGTGACATCATGTCTGTAAGGCTTTGTACGGAAATCACGTTTTGTAAGGTTAGAGTTAAAATTGCAGTAAATGTTTTGCTTCGTATAGCAGTTGAACTTGAAAGGCAGAAAGGCTGTATCCAGCCACGTTGGAATTTCGTCGAACACTAAACATGCATGCAGCTGACCTTTGACACGTTAACTCGATCTATCAGGGCGCCTGGATGATATACTCTGATATACGGATTGAAACGATTATGCGGCTAATTTGGTATTCGACTCGTCGGCTATCCGTTTATTAAATCGAAGCCAGCATTGCTGGGATTTCGAGTTGACTAGCTTTCTGTCAAACGCTGTCAACTGCTAACAGGATGATGGACATTCCATGGAATAACATTGATCGTTACGAAATATGATTATATTAACATAGTAAATAGGAAACGTTCCTTTGATTCGTCAAATATTAACGACCAAATTAGACGGTGTTAACAACGTATCGCTTTAATTAGCGTATTAATTTATCGCGGCAATTTTCATCACACGATTATGAGTTTATGTCATAGGACAATTATTATCGAGCTTGGAATTAATGAAGTTGTAAAGCTGATAATCCTGTTTCATCGAATATTCGGAAATGCTTTTTGCGGCTGTATTATCTTTTCAACGGCGACATTTTCCTCTTGAAAATTTCAATTTCAGAACCGTAAAAAGGAAGCTAACTTGATTACTCGCCTTTTTATGCCGGTTTTTATTGTACGAGCGACAGATCGAAATTCTGTCGGCAATATTCGGAGCGAACTTAACCTCAAATTTAAACCGTTTTCTAATTCTATCATTTTACTGTTCTACTATTTCATTAGGTTATTATTTTGCTGTTTTACTATCTTGCTATTATACTATTTTATCATTGTACTGTTTTACTACTTCAAGTTATTACTTTGCTATTTCACTATTAAACGTACCTTTTCTCTCCATGTTACACCAAAGGAAGTATCCAAAATGGCGGTGATTTAAATCCACAGCCTGACCATTTCACACTATTCAAAAGAACTGGAACACCAGTTGAATTCGAAATTCCACTTATAAGCGAAATTCTATCACCGATTTCAAGCTCTTCAAGAATTCTAACATAGCAGAACAATCGCCCTCCGAATTACCGGCGAGCGTTCCACGGCACAAAGAATCGAACGGCATAAATTATAAGCACTTCGAACAACAACAACAACAGGCTCGCGCGAGTTCTAAGCTCACGTTCCGTCTCTCTACGAGCTCTATTTCTATCGTGCGATTTCGTAATCGTCGTTGTTCACGGAATGCATAATAAATCGTGGCACGACCGCGTCGCAAGGAATGCCCATCGTGCCCCTGGGACGCGATGCTGATTGTTCCAGTTGACATTTCCGCAGCGAATTGCGAAACTCGGGAACACGTTATGCTCGCTTTTCCGTCCGCGATTTCAGCGTCGAAAAATCTTCAATGTGCCATGCTATTCACAAATCTAACGGTACCTGTCAACATCTACAAGAACCTCGATGAAAAATGGGCAAAGTGGCTTTGTACAGGGCGCCTCAAATTACGTGCTACATGCGATGTTTATTGCACACGAAAAGATAAGTCGAGAATATTTGCTCGACTACGTTTTTGCGGAAATTGAAGATGACGTTGTTTGATGTGTTTGTGTATTCGAAGAAAATTTGTTCGACAAGACAAGATATGTAGTTAAATAATGTTAGTTATCATTCTTCATGATTTTTTTGAACTTAAAGACAATTTGTAAAATATTTAATATGGATCAACACAGTAGACTTAGTAACAAAGTTACATTTTTCAAGTTTTCAATAATTTTCAATCATTTCGACAACTGTTTCGACTATTTCAGTGACAAATATTTCGAAAACGACTTCAACCTTGAAAATTTCAAAATTCAAACCGTATACTTGTACCACATAATTTAACTTTCCAAAATATCTACGCGTTCTTGTATACATATATGTATATGTATTCGCGTCTGACAATATCTACTGACATCTTCCGTCTTCCTTGGTTTCATGTAAACGAGCACTTTCTTAGTAGAGATACGAACGACAAGTCGACCGATCGACCAATGGGAATTTATTTCTGCGGCGTAGAAAAAAAGGGGAATTCCCTGTGTGTATCATGCGTATGATATCATCGCTTTAATCATGCTCGAAGATACTGAAGAATTCAGTGCCGTAACCAACAATCATGCCTGGGGTGTCTACACAGTAATACTAAATTCTAAATAATAAAGTTTCCTATCCATTGCTGTATTGTGATACATAGACAAGTATTATAATAAAATTGTGCTGTTGAATAAAAAGAACAGTCCGTTGCTCTTAAATACTGGACTCCCTGAAAAGTATATCAGCATATAAGTGTGTAGCATCCATATTCAGTAATCTCTATAAAAACTACAAAAATCCATCTAAAGAAATTCTTCTATTCACAAAATCTACAAAATTCAATTTGCCTGAATTTTTGATGTACGTCTTCTAAATTAATCGCGATCGCAAACGAATGAAGTCTTCGAGGCGTTAACGAAAGCAAATCCGAGATCCCGCAGGAAATATTCAGCAACACGTTCCTGGTTCTTATTTGCCGAAGACGTAGCAAGGTAAACGCAACGATTGATCCTGCAGCGTTCCCATGAAATTAATATCGTTCAGCAGGAACGCAAGATGTTTACTTTGAATCGGGAATCGTGTATCGATTAGGGTCTTTCGCACCTTATGTGTGCCCAGCACTGATCGTTTGGTAGCCAGTTCCTCTTCGATCGATTCAAATATTTGAGTCGACTTCTGCCGCTCAACGAATTAGGACACTAAGATTTTCTTCGGAGACGGCAAACTCGACCAATTATCGGGTGTAACGACGCTAAGACAAACAGAGAAGGTTGCCATGCACAAATTCGAGAGAAGTTTGTCGAGCACGCTTGAAACTTGCCCGTAAACCGTCTGATGATGTAGTGGAGCTCCTTCGCTCGTAAAACCGGGGATTTTAATTATTTATCTTATGCAGAATATATTACTCACTGCAACTTCCGTTTTTCTGAGGACACGGGCAAGATAACGGAAAATTATTCCGCGGGATCTATGTAGGTTACTACGTGAAATGGATCATACAGCTTTTAAATGACGGGAATTTTATTCAGAAAAAGTGGCGGATAATGTGATGCTTTTAAGGAAATTTTTTTCAAGTTTTTGTACGTCTGGGAATTTTTAATTTAGCGAATTATCAAGGTCACATTCGTAGCTCTGAATGTTTCCGATGTTCTATCATTTTATATTTTTAAGTTTCCGAACTTCTGAATAATAAATTTAACCAATTAGTACATTTCTAAACTTCCTGTTTCTAAATTCTTAAGCAACCTCCAAACCACAAAATTAGTATATTTCAAAATTTCTGAATGTGAGAATTTTTGCACATCTGCATATCTCAGACCCCAAAAACACTATCAGTTTAAAGTCATATCCCCAAAATCCCTATATTTCCACCTTCAGTCCCCAAGTTCCATTTCTAAATCCTCAACCAAATCTCCAGCTTAAAAAATTCCTGCCCTCCCATTTATGAAACAAAGTTTCAAACCTGAGAATGCAACGAATTGCAGAACAAGACAGAAAGAAGAATAAAATGTAGAAGCCACCGTTTGCAAAGTTTCAATCTTCAGATTAATTTGATGGAACGAGAAGCGAAAACAGGTGATTGAATTTCATAGCGAAACGGGGTGTAACTGGCTGCGCGTTAGAAAGCAAAAGAAAAAAGGTGGCTAACGATGTTTAAATGACCCGCCGCCGGAGAACACGAGATCCCGAACAATCGCATTATTCATCTTACAGGACATTTAACCGTGGTCTCGGCCGCAAACTTTCGACTTCATGGGAATACGAAGAAAAAGCTTGTTGAACCTGCCCAAACTTTTCCCGACGACAGATTTCTCTTTTTTTTTCGTGGTTGTTATTGACGTTGCATTTCAACTGGCCATCGTGTGGACCAAGGATAAATATTTAATATTTTTCTACCGGGCAAATTTTTCTTTTCGTTGGATCCAAGTGGGATTAAACTGCGTGCGTGAAAAATGGGTGTTTGAGTTTTCGATTGATCGGATTCCGTGACAATTGTTTACCTCCGATGGAGATTTTTTAATTGTGTGAATGATATAAGAAAATTGGTATTTTTAATGGGTTCTCGAAGTTTTGTATATAGTCAATAATTTATATTTAGTCGTTGAGGTGTGGAGATTTGAGGATTTGGCATTGAGAAGTTGGAAAGTTAGGAATTGGGTGGTTCAGAAATTTAGATTTGGGAGTTGGGAAGTTAGGGACTGCGTGGTTCAGAAATTTAGATTTGGGAGTTGGGAAGTTAGAGACTGCGTGGTTCAGAAATTTACATTTGAGAAATTGGAAATTTAGAAATGGGATAATGTAGGAATTTAGAATTTGGTAGTCGGAAATTTCGAAATCTGATAATGTAGAAATTTAGATTTTGGTAGTTGGGAATTTAGAAGTAGGATAATGTAGAAATAAAAATTTTGGAATTTGGAAATTTAGAAACCTGATAATGTAGACATCCAGATTTTGGAAATTTCGAAACCGAATACTTCAGAAATCAAGATATAAAATTTCAAACTACTAAATCTTCACCTTCGAAAATTTCCAAATACAAGGAAAGCTTGAGAAATTCGAGAATTCGAGCACTTAAAAATAATTCAGAAATCTCGTCTTTGAAATCTTAAACTTAAATTGGACTTCTAAGAACATCAACTGTAGAACTTCAAAGAAACATTTAAATTTAAATTCCTGTACTTCTAGGAACTCTTTCAGGACTTCAAAATAATACAAGTCTTTACTATTCCCACAGTTCAAATAGAATTTCCATATCAGAAAAAAGACTGTATCCAAAAATGTACGTAGCACTTTTAGATAATAAAGAAAAAAGTGGTGTCTCCTAAAATTGTGAGTTCAGAAACAGTTTCTAAAACAACAACGGGCGTCTGTAGTCCACGTGTAGAGCTGATGGCGTCCAGTTTTAAAGAGAGAAAATGTAGGGTGGGAGGAAGAGGGAGGGTGTGAAATGTTTATCGAAGTTATTCCGGGGACCGAACGAACGGGCTAACATAAGCAAACTTTGCCGTGAAAGGGCAGCAAAAGCTGATTATGCCTGCTCGCTTTACATCCTGGCGAATTAAGACGGCCGCACCAGTCGTCGAGACGTGCTTGCTAATTATATTTTTTCATTAGCATGCCCGTAAACGACGGGAAACACGAATGGCACCTCCGTTGTTGCATGATACACTGATTCGATAAAAATAATCAAACAACTTTGCAAACAATCTGCATTCTTAGTCGCCATTCCTCAAGGTTTTCTAATTGCTACGTGTGTTAAATATGTGGTTTTATTTATTTTATCAGTGTCAGATTCGTATAAACTATTTTTATAATTTTAATCTTGGAATGTGATCTTTTGATGGTTTCAAATTTTTCAATTTCAGAATTTGGTGATTCGGGCTTGTTATTTGGGGGATTTGGAATTTCAGTAATGTAGGATTTTGGGGACTTGAAATTCTAGTATTATGGAAGTTTGGAGATTTATAATTATAATGATGTAGGGCTGTGGGGGGTTGGAATTTTTGGGGTTTAGATATTAGGAGGATTTGGAGTTTCAGTAATGTAGGAATTTAGGGACTTGAAATTCTAGTATTATGGAAGTTTGGAGATTTATAATTCTAGCAATATAGAAATTTGAGGGTTGGAAACTTTTGGGTGTAGATATTTAGAGACTTAGGACTATAATATCGAAATTTTGGAGTGTCAGAATAAGGACTTAGAACTCTAATTAGAATCTCTAAATTTTCAAATCCAAATTCTCCAACCCACAAATTAACTAAAAAAAGTTTCCACAATCTTCGAGCAGAGAATCTAGTGCACATGAAGAGCCCTAGAGATCGAAATTAATCCAAATCAGCTCTCGCAATATTTCTCCGGTATCGCGAACAATACTCTCTTTCTTATCGAATCAATCTCGTTGACTTTCCGCATTACTCTTATCAATCGGCAATATACACAGATAAGAGAGGAGGGATAAGTTATTGCAACAGCTGCAACATCGCGTACCATTTATTCCTACTCTCTTGGTCCTTTCATCTTTCTTTTTATTGCCCAAGAATTATCTATCCTCATGTTTCTTTCACCCTTAATATCTCTTCGTTTCGCTTCCGGCCACATCCCGTTAAAAGAGCAGTATCACGTTATAGCGATTGCAGCCACGAAGGACTATGAATCGTTAATCCTCGAAATTGAGTTTCACCAGGGAACACAGGTGAGTAACTTTTCACGCAGTTATTTCTATTTTTAATCCGAAAACCCTGCGCTCTTCTTCTTCTTTCTCCTCTTCATCTTGCTTCGTTTACCGTTTAGAAGCTGCGTTGAGTCGTTCCAATCTTTCATTGTCTACTTCACCGGTACAAATTGGTCGTTTCGTTTGTTGTAATTTTCACTTTTTCATTTCGGAGCAAAGTCTTGAAGATAATTATCGTAGTTGATTATTTGGTTATATTATATTTATTAAATACTTAAATTGCAAAATATGCATATTCCTAAATCTCCAAATCCTTAAATGTCCACATTCCCAAATATCCACGACCCCAAACTCTGAAATTCCCAAATACCCACATCTCCGAATTCCCATACATTAAAATTCACGATCAAAACTCCCATTTGAAAGACCCCCTGTTAATCCAAAATCGTGATAAAATTCGAGCCCAAGGAAAAAATTGCAGTTTGCCCAAAACATCAATTAAGAATAACGGCAGTGTCGCGTTAACGGGACACCCTGTATTACCCCAGCGCCATTTGCTGCGCAGAATTTCCACGAACGTGGCGACCTGTCGCTGGAAATTCTCCATCGTTCCAGAGACTGGACGAGCTGAGCTGTTGATACGATGTCCCGACGATGTCCATGCGAACGTCACCTACGTCTTATGTAAATGCCCGTATAATATCTGTACGGTTATATTCATGCAGACGGATGCATACACGCGAACTTCCCGATGCAACCAACGGCATGCTGCTGAATATTCAGGCGAGCGTGCGAGCGTACAGCGGACGTTTCAAAATAGATATGTATTTCTACGGATCGAAACTTAATGTCTCTTTAACTATATGCTGTATGTATGCTCTCTTTATAAGGGCAGAATTAGTGCGGTGGTACAACGCAGTGTGAGGTCACATTTCTATCAATTAGTATTAGGGTGCAAGGTTATACTTTGCATGACACGTAGTGAAACTTGAGAGTGGTCGTTTTTTCATTCGATAATTTGGAGATTTGCGAATATGCATATTTAGGAGCTTCAGAATTTAGGTCTGTGGAAATTTAGAAATTCAAAAACTTGAGAATGCGTAGTTTCCTTCATTGATCTGGCAATGTTGAGACTTCTACAATTTCGACAATTGTTCCCAACAAGAGTCGAGTACTAGTCTCCGACTTAGAACCATGAAATAGCCGACTATAAGTGTTCGGATTTCAACAGCTAACTGGGCCGGATGTTCAAGAAATCCTGCCAGAAGCCATGAAAACACCGTAAACCGTTTGATTGCTCGAGCACCGATTGTTTGGACGAGTGGTAGGGGTCCAGAGTGGCAAAAATAGGGATCATGGTTTCATGGTGTAAAAGGATCTGATTAGCTGACTTGTGCTCAACAGACGTTTCGATGTGGAACAAAGGTCATTTTTCTCGGCTTCTGTTATATTTTTACTCCTCTTTCTTTTCCTGAGAGTTATAATACTCAACAGTGATGTAAACTGTTGAAATGTATGATACCTACTTATGGACTGATGTACTTTGTTTCCCTTGTTTCAATATTTTGCAAATATCTTTTGCATTTAAGTGTTTCGCAAATATGGATACTCAATTATTTTGTAAATATTTTACAAATATCTTGGACATGTAATTATGCAAACATCATAGCTCAAGTACTGAATAACTCAATATCTACTAAATACAAAAACTGAATAACCGTTCATTTATCAACGAAATTGGTTACATGCAATATACTACATTAACACTAATTAAATTGTTCCATAAAATACCACAAATAATACAAAATGTTTATCACACGGAGCGTGTTTTAAACGAATCGCAAATTGAAAATATTCGTTACTGGCAGTAATTACAAGATACAAAACGCATTTCACCCTAAAGCAGGTCTCCCAATGAACGTTCCACTTGCCGTTTAATCTCACAAATCGAAATGTATCTCTTTTCATTCAGGCCCGAACGTGTGTTTATTATCGAAATTGATTATCGTTTCGATGTTAGCAACGTTTCGTGGTGTTAGTTGGAATTTCATGCCGAACACGGTCGATATATTTGAATAGCATAGCCGTGGTTCGAATTAAATTAATCGTTCGAGAAGCTCGTACGATCGAGTACGAGCAGCCACTTACGTTTTACTGTCGCATCGTTTGCAATTTATACGGCTCTGAAGCGTTGGAACGTATTGAGATTGCGAGCCGATACTTCCGGTTATATCTACCCCCCTCTGTTACCTGGCCAACCCTTAACTCCCGATATGTCAGCCAGAGTCGAAGGCCCGTAAAATTATCGACAGTATCCGAGGAAATAAAGACGTCCCTCCAGGCGAGAGACGAAAAGTTCGACTAAAAAGATTGTTCGATTGTACGACGTCAGCGAAACGTTCGTAAAAGACGTTTTCACGGTGAATTGTACTTTTACGTACAGAATCTTCTCTATTTCCCTCTGGATAAATTATACGAGCAACGTGTTTTGCATTTGTATCATGATATTCAACGTACAGGTTACCTTTTTATTACAATTTTATATCTTTACTGGTATTTTTAACACCTTAACCTATGATCTTTTCTACAATTCAATCATAGCTAAGTACCGATGAATAATAATGACAACGGTTTTCGTGCAAGTAGTATCTCACTTGAGAGACATTTACTGTCGTTTTTCGCCTAATTGTGCGATCGCGAGAGCCAATATACCGCCGAAAATACGTGTGAGGCCATTTTTCTATTCTGACCAATTGTGCCGTACTTGGGGTGTACCGATTTGGAGATGTAGGAATTTGGGAATATAGCGATTTGGGGCTGTAGCGATTTGGGTATGTGAGAATTTTGGAATATAGGAATTTGGGAGTGGAGGGATTTGGGAATGTAGGGATTTGGAAATGTAGGGATTCGGGATTGTAGGAATTTGGGAATATAACGATTTGGGACTGTAGCGATTTGGGTATGTGAGAATTTCGGAATGGAGGGATTTGGGAATATAGGGATTTGGAAATGTAGGGATTCGGGAATGTAGGAATTTGGGAATATAGCGATTTGGGACTGTAGCGATTTGGGTATGTGAGAATTTTGGAATATAGGAATTTGGAAGTGGAGGGATTTGGGAATGTAGGGATTTGGAAATGTAGGGATTCGGGAATGTAGGAATTTGGGAATATAGCGATTTGGGACTGTAGCGATTTGGGTATGTGAGAATTTCGGAATATTGGAATTTGGGAATGTAGGGATTTGGAAATGTAGGGATTCGGGATTGTAGGAATTTGGGAATATAACGATTTGGAGCTGTAGCGATTTGGGTATGTGAGAATTTCGGAATATTGGAATTTGGGAATGAAGGGATTTGGGAATGTAGGTATTCGGGAATGTAGGAATTTGTGAATATAGCGATTTGAGTTTGTAACGATTTGGACATGTGAGAATTTCAGAATATAGGAATTTGGGAATGTAGGGATTTAGAATTTATAGAACTTTGCAGCCAATATGCGTGGAATTTAGGGTCCCAGTCTAAGAATCCAAATATTTGTTCCACAAGCTTCTTTCTTGTTACGCGAGCGTGGAAGCGTTCAAGAATAATAATCTATGAGAACGAATTTATTATTAAAATATGTATCTCGTTTTACGTAAGTGTTTGTTTTCACTTTGAGTAGCAAAAACTTTAGGTGGGAAGAAAAGCAAATTCGAAATACTGTTACAATATACCACCATCTTTGATTCATATATTTCTGTACATATCATTTATATCGATACTAATACATCAAGCTTAAAGTAAAAATATTGTTCATAGAACAAACTTTTTCTGTTCTAAAAATAGCAAAATATTTTCCATCTCCTAAAAATAAGAATTCCACCGCAGAAAATAAAAAGAAGAGCCCCGATCGGTATCATAATCGCATCTTCTGTTCGTTCGAAAACGATCACGCGTTGTTACAGATTTCTCGATGACCGGAGGCGTAAATAATGTCCGGATGTGCCATAAATTGGATGCAGTGGAAATTTCGTGTTTGGCAGGAGTTAGGTTCGCGCGTGGCCAATACTCGAAGCAGGTGTTCGACGCGAAAATCGATCGAGTCCGTGCGAGTTCGAGCGATAAAATTCGTGCGTGCGTCAATCGGTGCCAAATTTAGGCTTCCCTCGAACCATAAGCCACGCTGGCTAAATCCGTTTCAGCTATATACCGCGGTGTTTTGCGAAGCTGGCCTCCCTCCGACGTTTTGCCTTTGGTAAATTCGACCAGACCGAGTTACTTTACATACTCGACGTCCGACCGTGCTTCACGATTTCGCGCGAAATTTAAACATCTTTAGAAACATCTTTTACTTCGGACCTGATCTTCTTGGATTAAATTCTGCACTCGTAGGTATTTTTGTCGTAGGGTACTTTTGATATGAGAATTTTGGGATTTGGGGGTGTAGGAATTTTGGGACGTAGAAATTTAGGAATTTAAGGATTTTGGATCCTAGGGATTTTAGGATGTGGAAATTTTGGGGATTTGCAAATTTGGGAAACTGGGAATTTTAGTAGATGGAAAGGAATGTAGGGATTTTGGGAAGTTAGGAATAGTGGGATATGGAAATTTGGGGATTTCGGGATCTAGGGATTTGGGAATTTAAATCTTCGGAGATATAGAAATTTGGGGATTTGGAGATTTGGAAACGTAGGAATTTTGGGACGTAGCAATTTGGGGATTTAAATCTTTAGGAACATAGAAATTTGGGGATTTGGAGATTTGAGAACGTAGGAATTTTGAGATGTAGCAGTTGGAATTTTAGGAATTTGAGAATTTTATGTCCCTAGGGACCTCTCGGTATTCTCGAACTTCGAAACTCTCATATTTCTAAATTCCTATATACTGCATATAAATCTTCTAAATCCTCAAATTCGCGAATTCCCAATATCACAACCTCAAAAATTCCCATATTGTTCCTCAAAATCCTGAACCTTCCAAATTCAGCAAATTCTCGAATCTGAAAATTCGAAAAAGTTTGGCGATAAGTGGACTAGATTTGGTCGGAAATAGAAGGAGAAGCAACAGTGGCGTGTCAGCTGGTCCCGGTGCCACTCCCTCCGTTTGTTCACACCGCAATAGGATTAACAGGGCGCATCGGTGGCTATCTACTCACGCGTGCACACACGAAATCATCTAGCGCACGCAGAAGCAAAGATACGATTATACGTCGTGGCAGACGATCGTGCGCGTATTCAAATTCAAGTTACCGACTATCGGTATCTACGGGACAGCTCTCCAGGTCTGGAAGCGTGGTTAGCCGCAGACTCGATATGCACTTCCAGCGATTCTCATCGGCGGTTGCGTAATCCTCTTTGAGCTTTGAGAACGAGCTCTTTGATTAGTCGACGTCGATCGCCGTTTCATCGAAGAACGCTTTCGGCAATCTTTGCGACAACCTGTCACACCTTTCGGCCTGTCACGCGGAACGGAATCGAGCGTCCCTAACAAGTCCCGTATTAAAGTTCAACGAAGATTCGTGACACGTCGCGGATGATTAATGGCGGCAACGATGTATTCTCTGATGGATGGAATTTTCCGTCCCGCGGCACAGGCGTACGCCGGGCTTCTTGTACCAGATGCGTTGGAACGCTCACGCCTTTGGAATTTCATGGCTAGATAATCTGCTGCACGAGATTAGATTTCTGATAGTTTATCGCCCCTAATGAGCGTGAGATGTTGACGTGCCGGTTTATTAACCCTTTTCGAGTACGCTCTGCAACCGTCACGCAGCTGACCGACCGAGCCACTCAAAGACCAAGAATGTTTCAGATGTTGTGGTATTTTTCTTTATGTTTCCTTTGAAATATGAGCTCTGGTATATTTCATTTCTCTAAACGGGTTTGGAAGCTTTTTAGCTTGAGAACTTGAAATCTTGGAATTCTAGTATAGAATCTTAGAAATTTAAACATTTAAAATTTAGATATGTATATAGGAATTATATGTATGTTAGAATTTAACAACCTAAAAATCTCCCAATCTACCAATCCGCAAATCTAAAAATCCATAAATCTAAAATTCTAAAAATCTGTCAATCCACGAATCGAAAAATCGAAAAATCTACGAGTCTGCAAATTTACAATTCTAAAACTCTACAAACGTAAAAATCTAAAAGTCTAAAATCGTAAAAAATTTAGAAGCATAAAAATGGCCAAATACAAAAACGTGAAAATTGCAAAAGTGAACAAATTCGTCGGGATTAGAGGGAAACGAAATATGCAAAAGCACAGAGGAGGATAACAGCGAAACGTTCACGAAATTCGTCTGAAAAAGAATTCGTTGAAGTTTTTACTCGTTGTGACATCGCGTTCGCCGCGTTTTCCATTTTGTTCCTGAGAATTTTCCTCGTGGAAAAATCGACTGAAACAGAGCGGAGGAGAGAAAAAAAGGTACACGAGTCAACGAAACTGACAAAGAAGAATGGAATCGAAGGGAGGGAAGATGGAGTGTTGCAAAATATTTGTTCGGAAAGGGTAGATATCCTAATCGATTTTCAATATTCTGCATCCCCCTACCGGCTTCATATTCCTACTTGTTCTGAACGCTGTAAGCTGAAATGCGAATTTATTCTGAAGATACCATTTGATTTATATCGCGTTACATTTTCAAAACCGTACAATTATTTATTGCCTAGCTTACAATCAAGATACCTTAATTTATCTGCTTATATTACGTAATCAATGCCTCTCGCAATTTTATGCGAATTTATCATTTCGAGACATGAATTATTCAGTCGATATAATGGCTGATTTCGCATTGTTCGATGAAAATATCGGTCTACTTTAATCACCAGATTTTTTGCTGCAATACTTTTATAGGTTATGTTATTGTAAACTTTTATAGTTTTGATTATTGAGACACTGTATATTTAAATTGTTCGACTCAACTATACCACGATTTCAACATGAAGTGACGTTAAATATGATACACGTTTATCTTACATTTAATTTTGACAAAATAGTGATGCAAGTATACTGTCCATCAACTGCGATGAAAGACTTAAACAATTTATGCTTTCAACAAATCTGAAAATTTGCAAATTGCTCATTTTAAGAGTACATTTTATACCTTTCTAAATGTTTCAATGCATATCTAGTACAGCTATCCCATTCACCTCGCGTGTTATTCATCAGTGACCTCCCACGTATCTTTAATCATTTACAAGACGAAAGACGCCATTACAGTTAACACTATTTCCTTCAATAAGACACTCTAAAAGTCTACATTTGCCGAAGAAAAATAAGTCGTCAACAAATTGAACAAACGTCAACAAGAACATTTCTGGTTAGGGAACAAGCTAAGCCAATAGCTCCATATGCAAGTTCAAGAATGTCGCGCAACAAAGCCAACAATGACGATACATATCCAATTAGCGGGAACGGGCCACTCGCGAGAATAACGAGCCACTGAAAGAAAATGAAGGTGGTGTGTCGGTGGAAAAGACACATTGTCTCGTGTCGAAGCGTTATTGCCGGTAGTCTCCGGAGAGTCAAAACGATAAGGACACCGGCGCGGATGGTTACGTGACATTTGAGGATTGACATTAAACCGAGCGAGGACATTGCGCCGTGGCTTCCCATTCTCGGCGACATTTCGTTAATGCCGCCACCACCGCCGCCATCTTTAAGGGCGGTTTTTACGAGAAAATCCGCCGGCCAGTCTACGCGCAAAGCTGTATATAACCGCCGGAAGAGACGGGACACAACAGGCGAATTTTCCTCCGCTAGAATTCCCGCGGGAAGAATATGGAGACTGTAAATTGTCTATCGACGATCGATCTCTTCTCACCCGGGGATTCTAGAAATTGCTTTTAACGAGAAGGTTAAGGTTCGCGGGAAAAGGGTGACCCTTAGCGTAAATCGAGAAGCTATTGAATTTTCGGGTGCAGATACTGCTTGTCGAAATACGTGCCAAATTGTTAATCGGTTAGGTAAGGTTAGTGCGAGTGTTTAACTAGTTTAACTAGTCGATGCAAAACTATTCGGTTGAGGAATGCTTATTGAATTATCCTCTCTGTTATGTGGGTTGTTGGGTCGGGGATGTTTTTATCAATGTAAGAATACATGAAATAGTTTAACCGATATATATTTTCTTGCAAAAAATATACAGATGGCAAATGACGAATCATGAACCTACGTATGTGAAGCAAGTGACATAAACACACAATAAATGTCACGAACACGTGAAGTTAACATCCCCACTGACACTTTGCTCACATTACACTTTCTATTTGACTTTCGTATTTATGATAGAAGCATTTACCCTGCGTTTGTACTTATTTTTCCTTACAAAATGTTAGATTGCGCACCTAACTCATAAAATTTCGCAACTTATGTATCCGTAAAGAGCAACAGAAAAATGGATAAATAAATCGTAAAGTGTGATGCAATTTTCGCGACACGGCTGTTTGACGAAAACCCGTTGAATCTTTATCTCCGCGCACGTATCCGAACGTTGTCCAACGCTTGTCGAGAAAATTTCGCGAACGTGAGGTTACTGAAAATCGTGGCAACGATCGGCAACTAAATCGCCGAACCCGATAGAATCCCGGATAGAGAAGCTGTACCGTCGGACTCGTTCGATTGTTCGTTTATATCGAGCCACGAATGAACAGGAAGGAAGAAAGACTCGTTGGAAATGTCTGAGATCGCGCGCTCTATTTCCGCGTTTTATTCTTCCAGATTCTATAAAGCTTGCCCTCCCTTTTTGCTCGCGATTTTGCGGAAGATTTATTGCACGCTCCCCGTGACAAATGGCTGATCCGCACGTACGAAAGGTCTACGGATCCTCGACGACAATATGTGACTCCTGAAGAAGTTGAGTACCTTCGAATTAACATCTTCACTCTTCGAAGTTTGCTGATTTTTGGAGCTGAATTTATTTGCAAATACCCTTCTGATCATTTAGTATTTATCTCGCTACTTGGACTTGGTATCTCATAAATTGATATGTAAATACAATTCATAGATGTATTTTACAGAATATATTTGTGTAATTTATAAATGTGAAAATCTAAAAATATTTCACAAGTAAAGAGAATGTCAAGTCAATAAATATGCGAGGAATTTAAAAGTAATTATTGTCGAATTCTTAGGAAGAAGATAACCGTATTTCAAAGCAGTAGACCCGTACGAAGCGTGTAATAAATTCCACAACATTTACGGGGAGTGATTTAGGAGAAGCGTGGAATAAGAGAGGCGAGTAGCAGCTTTTGCAGCCTCCTGTAAATTCCTCTAATGAAAGTCTCTCGGGGACTTTCCTGTAGGATCGTATTAAACCTGGAACACAGCTAGGAAACCATGGAGTATCCTGAAACGAGACATCAGACTCTTTCGCGTTCTAGCAAGAATCTCCGTGGTTCCTGCCTCTTATTAAATATTCTAGCCTCTCTAAGATATTTTCTTCACCCTATGCCTCTGTTGTTTAAAGCATCTTTTTCATTCTTTAATCTTGAAGAATCTTCTTGACGTCACCCGTCAGCGACGATATTACCTCCAGTATGTATTATCAAACTGTGGCGAAAAGTATACTCTTTCGTGCTCTCATGGATTTTTACGAGAAATTGTTTGATACTCTTTTTTAACACCTTGCTGTACTCCGACGAGTCCGACTCGTGACTCATAGTTCGAATGTAATAAATCTTATTCGATTTAATTATTTTTAATAGCTCGATGTTTAAGTCCAATTATAATTTGCGTAGTCAAGGATCGTTGAATACGAAATTGACACGACACTTTGACTTTCTTTATTTGTTTTAATATTGCGAATAGTCAGTGCTGACGCATCTGACAAGTAAATCGTTAAATATAACTTTCATGAATGAAAATAAATGGAAAGTTGTACATTGCTATTTTTAATCAAATATAACTGACTTTTTATTTGTACTCGATAAAGTGGTAGTACTTTGCAGGTACTGGGAAATAAATGATTATTTTTGTAGAAACAGGGAATACTGATAAATTTTTAAAAGTCAATATGAAGTGCCGACAACTCGATGACCGTTATTTTCGAGTTAAATATCAGGGCTGAAGCACCTGTTTTATCAAAAAATATTGCATGCATGTTAGTATGTATGGTTCATATATTCGCGCAATAAAATTCTTTGTAACAAATGTAATGCATAAAATTTGATTTCCTGTGCTGCAGTTCGTTAACACCAGTGCACTCTTGGGGATGGTAGTGGGTCTTCTAATTTGGAATGATGGGAATTTATCGTTTTCAGATTTGCAAAATTACTGAATTTCTGAGGAAATTTATAAATTTTTCAATTAAATTTCGAAATTAGTACAGTCAGAAATCTGTGAGTTCGTGGAAGTCAATTTAAAGGAGTTTGCAAATTAGCAGATTTTTCAAATTTCTATTCTCAAACTTCTACACTTGCTAATTTTTGAATTTTCAAATTTTTACATTTGCAAATTCCAGAATTCTCAAATTTCCAAATTTGCAAATTCCTAAACTCTCAAATTTACAAATTTGAAAATTCCTAAATTCTGAAATTATTACACTTGCAAATTCCAGAATTCTCAAATTTCCAAATTTCCAAATTCCTAAACTCTCAAATTTCCAAATTTGCAAATTCCTAAACTCGCAAATTTCCAAATATGCAAATTCCTAAACTCTCAAATTTACAAATTTGAAAATTCCTAAATTCTGAAATTTTTACATTTGCAAATTCCTAAATTCTCAAACTACTGTACTTGCAAATTTCTGAATTCTCCAATTTCTACATTTTCAAATTTCTAAATTCTCAAATTTCCTAAAGTCCAATTTCCCAAATCCTCAAATTCCCAAATTTCCTAATACTCAAACTAACAATTTATATCACTCTCCTAAATTTCTAAATTTCTACATTACAAAATTTAATATCACCACTCCCCAAAATTTCTAAATTCCCAACAGACCAAGTACCTAAATGTACCTAACCAGTACCTGAATCAACCTACACACCAAGTAAAATCCCCAAAATAAAACTTGACCGCCACATGAAAAATTCCTGAATTTCAAACTACCACAAAATCTGCATAAATCTGCTTATATTGCATCCAGTGTCCAGACACCTAATCTGATCGACAAGGTCGTTGCATCTTCTAAAAGAAGAAAAATCACGGTTACTTAGTTCTCCGCATCTCCCTGATCACGTGTCGTAGAAGGTAGAATGTCTGAACACGTATCCAACGTTCTCTTCCATGGTCTCCATCGATCCGCGAATATTAATGCACACAGACGCTCGTATCTCCCTTATCTGTTCATCTATCAGTTTCTCCGACTACCGTTCGTTCTGTCCGTCTGTCGATGACGGCTTACGCAATGTCGGAAACTGATCGGATTCATTGGGGCGACTAATAATATTTTGCAGGGTCGAGCAAGTTCGTTCGCCCTGGCCCGTCCACGAACAGGTCGTATCGATTAGCTCCCTATTTCCCTTCTCTCGATTCTTTTTTTTTTTTCTTCTTCCCTTCCGCGTGTCTTCTCCTCTCGTCTGAACAGTCTATCGCTTCTCAGCCGCACCCGCTTACGCTTACATTTGCTTCTGACACCTTTTTGTCACCCTAACCGACTCTGCCCAAACGAAAACTGATGGCGAAAAAAATTCTTCGACGTTTTGTCCTCGGTTAATGGACAGGCTTATTGTTCGCGGAATTCGGATATCGCTTGTTTTATGGGGAATTTTGTGGTGGGTTTTATAGCGGAGGGATATATGTTAAGATCAATATTTCAACATGGACGTACAAATATTGACATTCCGTAATATTACAAATTTTTTAAGTTCTGATGTCCTCAAAATTTCCTTGTTACCATGTACTCGAGGTTCCAAATTTCTGAATTATCAAACCTTCAAATTTTGGAATTTTTAAATTATCAAATCGTTGAATTTCCAGATTTCTAAATGATCACGTAAATTTTCAAATTGTTACTAAATCCTCAAGTTCCCACCTTTCAGAATTATGAAATCTTCAAACTTTCACATGTTTCAATTATCAAATTTTCAAAGTTTTAAATTGCAGAATTACCTAACCCTCGAATTGCCAAATTTCTGACTTACCAAATCCCCAAATTTCTAAATCTCATAATACTATATTTGCTAATCCCAAATATTCCACATCTCAAACTCCCAAATCCTCAAATTCTCGATCAACATCGCTATCTCAATCTCTTCCATAATCACTAAAAACCTGAAACATCCTCATGAGCTGATTATCCTCCATACCATATTCACCCTTCAGAATTTTTAAAAACTTGCACCACCTAGAACTTTCCCAATTCTAAAATGTACCACACTTCATATACGTTATGGATTCATAGATGTATTTTAATACCAATTTATGGTTATACAAGTCTATTTATAACAGTATATAAATTAAATTGCAAATGTATTTCAAGGTCACTTCCGTGTTTCGGATAAGCGATATCGTTGCGAAAACCCTCGCTTTCACATTGACATTCTCCTTCTGTTTACCCGCTTGGCGACACTAATGGACGTGGAATGTTGCGCTGTTTGTGGTATCGTTTGATATATCGGCTTACTGACGATGGCCGACGCTTCGTTCCAGCATTTCGGACGAGTTTCATGACGGACGCTTGTCTAGGTCCTCGCTGATCGATAATCATGCTGCCTGGAAAGGTGCGTTGATGCGGGAATTTCGGTGAGAAAAGATAATCACGTGTCATCCAATACAAATTTACTGTACTGTAATTTTACCGAAGGTACGACGTTCATTTAGAGTCGTATCCTCATTAAAGATTAATTGTACCACTTAAAATGCACAAATTATGTGGTTGTTTAGAATGGACGGTTTATGTGATCATTAAAGGTAGACAAATTATATGAGTATTTAGGATGAACATATTTTATGACTATTTAAATTGGACAAATCATATGAACTACTTAAAATGGACAAAGTATGTGGTTAGTTTAAATGAACAAATCATATGAACATTTAGAATGGACAGGTTACAATGATTATTTAGAATAAACAAATGATGTGACGATTTAGAAGTGGACATGTGATGTGATCATTAAGGATGAACAAGTCATATGAGTATTCAGAATGAACATACTTTGTGGCTATTTAGATTGGACATACCATATGAATTATTTAAAATGGACAAATTATATCAGCATTTAGAAGTGGTCTTGTGATGTGATCATTGAGGATATACAAGTAATGTGAGTATTTAGAATGGACAAGTTCTGTGGTTATTTCGACTCAACATGTGATGTGACTATGTAACATCCACAAGTAGTGTGATTATTTAGAATGTACAAGTGATGTGGCTACTAAGGATGAACAAGACATGTGAGTACTTACAGAGGACATGTCTTCTGGGTATCTAAAATGGGCAAATGATGTAGCAATTTAGAATGAACAAGTGGTATGACTATTTACAATGTCCACATGATGTGGTTATAAGTATAGAGGAAGTCATATGAGTATGTAGAACAGACAGGTTCTGCCATTTGGAATGGGAAAGATAATGTGCATTTTTAGAACGGGCAAGTGCGAGGATAAAAGTCGATTAAAGATGATAAACGTGAGTCAGAATGAATAATTCTGAAAGAACAAATAATTTGAATGACCCTGTATAAGTGTATTTTCACGAAAGAACAGATGTATCGTAGAGGATTATATCGCGGATATACGTCGGTAACGTCGAGGTTGGAAAAGCGTGAAAACGATCATGAAGTAATAGCAGGTCGTGGTATCAGTGTTATCAGTGGCACAGCTGAACGGGTCGGTGGTACGTGCGTGCCGGAAGCCGCATAAATTTCGATTAGATAATCTGAACGGCACGTTTAAGGCTTCGAGGCGGGCGTCCTAAAATAACAGGGTGCCGGGGAGGCGTCGTTGCCCGCAGGCTGTGCCTCGAAGAAGAGAAACGGACCGCTAACGAGGGCTTCGCAGCCGTTTGAAATTCATCGGGCCCTGTCGATTCCGCTGCGGGTATTATAAATAAGCGTGAACGCCGGAAACTCGGTCGAACGACAATTACGAATCGGCCGTTAATGACGGCGGCTATTAAAGCCCCGCTCCGTCGTACCGCGACGCGGTTAATATTAATGCGCTCGCGAAACTTTTCCCCGGTATATGGCGCGAACAAGAGCGAACCACGTACCCGGAGATTCACGAGGGGAAAATTAAATGCGGAGAATGCCCTGTTTAACGGAGTGCTTCTCGTTTATTTTTGAGAACAGGATTTCTCTTGATTTCCCACCGTCGACGTTCACCTCCCTATACCTCGCTACTCGTTCTCGTCTGAGTTATGCAGGGGAAAGAAATTAGAAATATGTTTCGGGTAGAGAGATTTTATTGTTGAAAAGGGAGATTTAGGAATTTGGAGATTTGGGGATTTGGGGAATTGGGGGTTTAGGAATTTGGAGATTTGGGGATTCGGAAATTTGCGGAATTGGAGTTTTGGGAATTTGGGAATTGGGGGATTTTGATATCGCAAATATGGAAATTCGGAGATTTGAGAATTTGGAGATTTGGGAATTGGAAATATGGAAATTTGGAGAGTTCGGAATTAGGGGATTTGGGGATTGGAAATATAGAAATTTGAAGATTTAGAAATTTGAAGAGTTGGGGATTTGAAATATGAAGATTTGGAAATTTAGAAATTTGAAGATTTGGAGATTTGGAGAATGTAGAAACTTTCCCAGCGCTTTTCGGTCAGTAAGTAATTCGCGAAAAGAATCAAGGGAAAAATGGCAATTATATTTGCATCAGAATTTGCATCGAGATGGAATCCAGGCAATCGGTGTACCCGCGGATTTGTATTTTATCTGGATTTTCTCGTCGCTTGTAGGTTGATTCGCGGGTCTAGGGAAACAATCTAACTCCATTCCGAAAATTGAGACGCCAATGTGGTATCGTCCGAGCTCTATCGCGGTCTCCTTTTCTATTTTCTCTTTTTTTTCGTCCTCCTTCTCAGCTTCTTGGATTTCGCTCCGTTCGTGGATTGCGTTCCTGCGAGAGCGTCGAATTTTTAGCTGGCAGAAGAATAATCCGATTGGCTACAAATCCAGTTGAGAGTTCGAAATTAAACCGTAACTGAATTGACCCTAGCCGAGAACGTGGACCGAAAGTCAGAAAGTGTTTAAGGACGGAGTTGAATTAACTGAAAGAGGTTTAGCAAGTTCGCTGCGAATTTATTTGCATCATTTTTGTTTCGGCTGAATTTTAACTTGCTTGCCATTAAATGACTCGCAAATTTGTGCCATTGATTATTTCATTAGCGAGAGGTGTTTAATTAATTGTATGGTAGATTTATATTTTTTTAAGTTCTTTTGTTTATTTTTTTATTTAAATATCAGAGATTTGGTTCTAGCTGAAATATGATGCAGTTTGTACGAGTTTAGTCAATGTTTAAGTATCTAGATTTTCAATCTTTAAATAAATAACTTTTATAAATTTGTGAACCTCCTATTTGCCTCTCTAATTTTCTCCAAATTTTTCCTAAAGGACTCTTCCAACTATAAATTTGAAGAATGACAATACTTTCACTTACTCAAAACTTAAACTCACCATTCCTTGATCCAAATCTCCATGTCAAACATTTAATAACAACCCCAAAAATCTACACATTCCTGACATTTACCCAATCCCAACAAAATGATCCAGTCCACATCTTGCTCAGCCACTTAAAAACATCCGAAAAATCTGACTTCACCCGATGGTCATTCACCCAGTCTCAACAAAATGATCCAGCGTGGCCATTTCTTGGCACGATAATTCACCGCGAGACCGCAATATATCAGGAAGGAATCACGAAGCAGTAGCATGTATCCCGAATTTAATTCCGGCAGAATCGTTTCTCAAAAACAGGAAACTGGGGCAAACCGTTTAGCCGGCAGTCACCGGTTTTCGGGTCGAAACGAAGCAATTGTAATTGGAGGGTGATGGCGGCAGCAGGAGGGAAGGCAAACGTGGATAAAGTCGAGGATGGCGGCGAGAATAGTGTGCGGTGGGGGTGCGGCATGGCGACGATAGTGGTTGCCATAATTTAGCCAGCGAGTTTAATAAGGCATGCCGTAGCTCAAGCCCGCCGGGCGCAAAGTGTCAATATGTCTGAGCCGCTGAGTGATATACTTCCGGCGTTCTTCGTAAAATTGAAGAGTCTACCAGGGGGCGACCATGCCCCTATCCGGTCCATCCGATCCTCCCCCTTTTCATCTTGACACCGAACCCTGCCAGCCTATCGCCGATCAAAGTCACGGGCCTCCTTCTTTTAAGCCTTTTTCCCTTTTTCTCTTTCGGTTACCTCGACGAGATCGGGTTAACGACGTCCAAACTGCTTTCAACCAACAGGAAGTTTACGGGAACCGGCCTCCACTGATTCTACAGATATCCGGCACTTTCCTATGTTATTAAGTCGCAATCTGATGGATAAATTGCAATTTATTCAATTTAGCGAGCGATCTATTTTTGAACTTGTGGTTATTTTGTAGCTATTTTAAGTTTCGAGGTTGCGAAATTCTCGAACGTTCGAATTTTCGAACTTATTTGTAAGTACCTTCATTTTTTACTTTAGTTCGAAAGTTTTAGGCTATGGAACCTTGGATTTCTAGTGTTTCGTATCTTCGAGTTGACAAGTTTTTAAAGTTCAAAATGCTGACCACCTCAAATTATGTAAAATAAATATTGTTGGATGACCAACTACCATACAAATCACATCACAAACTTTACAGACTTACTCAACTGGACCACCTATCCTGAGTCACACTGTCCCTTGACCACCTCTACCTATCTCCAGCAATAGTATACATATAAAAACTCGCAATATTGAAGAATGTCAATAGTAGAAGTCAACCAGAAGAGTCTAGCTAGTCGACCCAATGCTGTACGAGTTTTCTTAAATAAAGTGTTGTCAATCTACCAGAATCCAAATTATGCAAACTAACCTATGCCAAAAAGTAACCAAAACACAAACTAACCAACCATATCCTGCACAAAGTAAAGCGAAAGAAATAACTGCAACCTAAGCAGAGAACGAAAATGAAAAGCAAATGCAAAAGAGAGATAATTAAACAAATATTGAAATTCCGAGTAAACTAACGGAAGCGGTAGTATAGATATAAATTTGAAATAATCGCACAGGCTTCGTGCCTCGTATTTCTGGCATGTTTCCGAAAACAATGAGCCTCGCAGCTGGCTGATGCGTGCGTATACCGTGTGTTCCGAGAACAAAGACTGTCCTGTCAGTAGTCAGCTTCAATTTCGAACGTATTACGTCCACGAACTCGCAAGTATAAGGACGGAATGTAAGCTGCCTGCTAGAGTATAAAGGATGTGCCTTCAACTATGTACCTATAAAGGGGATACATGTATAGTCAACAGTTTCCATGGAACATTGGTAATCTGCTTCTTCAAGTGAATACTGTCCGAACGTTCTATAACCCTAACTACATTATCCTTGCTAATTATCGAATTAATATTACTGTCTATATTACTCTTTATGCTACTGTGAATATTTCAATGCTTGTATATCATTTCAAACGCTTAATTGCTTAACAATATATATTGTTTTTTAAAATTGCCTGACAAGAGTTTATCAATTTAGGAATAATTTTCAATGACCTCCCACAACATTCTTACAATTATTAATTTAAATTATTCTTCCAAAAATGGCAAGCCAGTTAAACTTGAATCTTGTAAAATTTCCAAAATTTGAACTAATAACATTCTGCCAAAACATTTTCACGGTCTTCTGAAGATATTTAATTAAACGTTCATTAACCGTATAATTAAATAGCGATGTTTTCGATGTGAATCGTCGAGAGAAAAATGTGATTTGAATGGGGGATGCGACATCGTGGAAATATTAAAGGAGGTTAAGCCGAGCCAAATTGAATAAAAATTTGCTCGTTGGTGGTTAAAGGTTGATCCACAGTAAGCGGTATCGTGGTAAGTCGCGATTCTAATGAAATTCACAATGGACCGTGGAATTTTTGCGCTATTCATCGCGCACTTTGACGCAGAGTAAGAGGATAAGACCCAGAAAACGTTCTCTGGAAACACGGGAACAATAGCGCATCGTTTGTCCGATGAAAATTACAGAGCGATGCGTCCCGAAAGAAATTACATCTCGTCGCTGGAGAAACACGAGCCGAGCCAGGGCTTTTTCATAAATGAACAGCTGCATCGGCTCGGTTAAATTCGATGCTTTGAGGAGAAAGTAGGATAAAATTCAAGAAAAGAGGTCTGCAAAAATTTTAAGCTTCTACCACCGGGGTATATTATGGAAAATTCATTTATTTCTCGATTTACGTTCTACGTTCTAACTGGTGAAAATTCTACGTGTATACATTTTATTGCACGGTGTAGACACTGTGCAATTTTCACGATTTTTATACTGAATATTCAGGATTACTTGAATTTTTCATAAATTCATTATTTAGAAAATTATACATTTTGATATTTCTTATTGTCGTACATATTGATATATTATAATTACATATGTATTGAAAATGTTAATTAAATCTGAAAAGTGTGGACTCTTCATTTATTATGATTTTATATGAAAAATGTGTAGTTAGAAATATACCTAAAAATATTTATTTAAAAATACATATAAAAACATGTACTTGAAGATACGTATAAAAAATGCATATAAAAATACAAATAAATGTAAAATATTTTCCATATTTTTACAAGGAGCATGCAAAAAGCGGGAGTTCAAAGAAAGGAGTTTTTTTATTCGTTCTCAGTTTGATTTTAAGTAACACGAACGTTCAAAAGCATACTTTTGCTTCAACTTTTACTCATTTCCCGCGATCAAAGTTGAGTGTTCTAAGGAATATTTCTCGGCGACGGTGCCACCGCCTTATTTATGTTTAATATTTTCATTAAAATTTATGGGACGCCAGTTCGTCAGGGTAACCGATGGATTTAAAGTAGATGCGTAACGCATAAAAACTTCTGACAGTTTGTATGGAGTTTGAAAGGGGACATGGGATGCATCGACAATTTAAATTAACTCTGCATCGAGTTCTGAAGTTCGACAAAAATTTTCTAAAAGTCTATTTTTACCAAATTCTCTGAAAAAGTTAACTTGATTATCGTTGAACTAATCGTAAAAAACTGCATGCAAGTTGAATGAGTATAGTTGTAAAATGTACAGTTGCAAATGAGTGTAGTTGTATCCCAGAAGTATTATCGAAAGCTGCAACAAATTGTATTAAAAGTAAAATTAGCTGGCCCATATCGGCGATCAATCGTTGCAATCAAAGTGTTAAGTACATCATCAAAAGTTAAATAGCGTCAAAAAATATCGGATCTTCTCGAACTTCCTCGACTACCATCGTTGCTCAACCATTGAAAAGTTTTACGTGTTCCGATATCGCATGACACAATTTTGAAATTAGGTTGGCAAGTTCCGCGTGGATATTTCGAACTTTATCATCGAACGGACACCGGGAACGCGCGGTTTAATTTCGTCGTTTGTAATTTCACCTAACCATTGTCCTCGAAATTAGACGCATATTTCTTCCATAATTTCATCCCGTCCCGTAATTAATAAGTTCTTAAACGGACATAGTGAATCGCGTTTTTTTCCCCCGCGTGTTACAAGTAAAATATTTTACACCTGAAGAGGCGAAGGCTCTTAATCTTGGATTTTATAGTCCCTTATCGCTGTAGGTACGTCTTTTATCACGTAGAAAGACACGTTAGCACCGACGGGCTTGAAAGACATTTTTAGACCATCGTCCGACATTTTTTATATTCGCGTCACCGTGATAAAATATTACCTGTTGTGAAGCGAATGTGAAAGTTTTATTAACATTTTTTCGAAGGGGACTTACGTAATCTTCGTGTTAGAAATGAATATCTCAGAAATAATATTTGAACAAATATTGCAATTTATTAATAATAGCGAGTGTCTCCATAAAATGTTAATGTTAAATATTATACTTATTCGATTAATATCAAATATAAAGATATTGCAAAGATGATAAGAATGTGAAATTGTAGTGTTCTAATGGTGGCCATTTTGAACGCTCAGAATTTCAAAATGGAGTCTACATAATCTGTCTACTTAATCCACTAACTCATAATTCAGTGAATACATTTTAACACCATACGACATTACAACTACATTCACGTTACATTAATAAACTTCACATAAATAATATAAAACATATGTAACACATAGAACATACATAATAATATAAAAATCATAAATATCCTAAGTTTTAATCCTTCAACTATAATGTGAAAAATTGAACTGAAGTATTTTGAACTTTTCTTTTGTAGTTTTTTATTGTACCGTTATTTTTCGTGTTACAAGATTTTTGTACCAACAAACAAGTATCGTGTTCGTTTTCATACAATCCTACACTCCCATTCGTAAATATCCAAGTGGCCTATAACCTCCATGACCGATCGATCATCCCAAAACCAGCGACACTGTTTATCCCCAACCACGGTGAATCATAACCAAGAACGAGCTCGTGTTTACCGTCGTTTCGACGAACGTCCATCAAAAATTGCGTCGCGAGTTATGTATTCGATCGTCTCGGAAAAACTGCGTCGAAATTCACCACACAAATATTTCTCCTTGGAACCTTCTTAGGTTAATACCATTTTTCTTCCGAACGTGACCTCCATTGTGTTTTCCTTCCTTCACAAATTTTTTAAGGACGCAATTAATCTTTTCCGTTAATTGAATGTACACCAGGTGCAAAGTAGGTCAGGTTGGATTAAAATCGTACAAGTTCATATTAATTTAAAGTATGCGATAATTGACGGTTTGATATACAGAATTATTTCAGTACAATTTGAACAGATTTTAATTAATAGGTTCCCTGGGTTCTTCTATAACCTCTTTAAGTTCCTGCTACTTTTTTCTTAGTATCATTTGTTAATCACTTGGTAATCCTTGCTAGGTTTTCCTTATAGTTTCCCTAGGTTCTTTCCAAGAATTTTCTAAATTATTACTCTGGATTCTCTTTGTCATCTCCATAGGTTCTCCTTAGAATTTTCTCTATACTCTTCTTTATGATCTTCTTAGGTGCTCCCTAAGTTCTCCTTAGGATCTCTCTAGGTTTTCCCTAAATCTTCCTCAGCTTTTACATGATCTTTTCAGTACCTTCCAAAAGTCCTACATTTTCCTACATTTTAAAACCTTTCCTGAATTCTCTTCAGGATCCCCCTATTGTTTCAAATCTTGATTGTTTCATCTGAATGTTCCGACAGTATCGAACAGCACTGAAAACCACCAGATCGGGAAACAAGAAGCGTAAACCGGTCTCACCTGGCTCTCCTCGACACGAGGCAATTTTATAGCGGCGCGAAACACGGCTGTTTGAACAGGTGACCCGACAGCTGTTGTCCGGGATAAATTTTCTACTACCCCTGCTCGTGTCCTGCCATGGCTCGACAAATGCAATAATTGCATGGTTACAAGACATTCACCATCTACTTCTGATCATTGCCAAGAGATTATGATAATTGAACATCTAAAAATGATACTGATTGCTCAAGTACAAAGATGTCATAATACGTGACTGCGATTTATGAATGTGTCCAAATGCAATAAATTTATTTCCAATCGAATTGAATATCTACAAAAATTTTTGTAAGGAACCTAATTAAATATCTACTATTTACCAAATAAATAAATTTAAAGCCCATATTAAATATTATGAGAATTTTCGTGATCCACAGCGAAATCCAAGCATAGAACATAAAACGAAATTCACATGCTCGAACTGTCGGTATAAACAACGTAGGAGAATAAGAAAGAAACAAAAATGAATCATAACTGTTGGCAAGCACCCCCGTCCACCCTGCGTGCCACAATACGGCGATGCAACGCGATGCACGTCAGAGAAAATTACATGTAAAAACGCGAATAAACTCGCCGGTCCACACGGAAGCGCGGCCTTCGGTAAAATGGCGATACGTTTTACGACGACCCGTTACGTTAACGTTGCAGAGGGATGGGCAGAGATGAATCGAAGGGGAAACCTAGACAGATGCATGGAAATGCCACGGGTAAGGTGGATTATGCTCCCCGTAACTCAACGTAACTGCACTGCAACCTCGCACGTATGCTAAAGCCAGAGAATGAAACGGAGAACTCGCAAAGTAACCTTAGCATACCTTCTGCCTTTTCCCTGCCAGCCACCCTCTCCAGGGGGAGGAGACCTTACGGGGTTAAGCGATGAATTTCATTTTACGGGGCTGGCGCCGTTTCTGCCGTTTCCTACGGACGATTTGCGTGACATTCATCGTCCGTCGTGCTTCTCACGGGACCATGAACAGACCTGCAACGCTATTCCTTTATTTTGATTTTCTACGCTGTCTTGTGTCCCGAGTCTCCGGACGATTAATAAATCCGACCGTGATTCGACGCACGAACGAGATTTCGTGTCTTCGCCAACGAGATTCACCAATTGCAAAAATGAAAATATACGTGCGAACGTTTTACTTCGGGTTTATGTACGATGTAGTTGCAAACATTGAAATTCTACCCGGGTTAGGTCGCTTTAGACTACCTTCTGATTTATTGATGCTTAGGTTGGTTGCAGGTTAGAAAAGTTAGCTTCATGAATGAATATTCAGATTTTCTACATTACAAATCCTTTTGGAATTTACACACTTATTACAGATTTATCATGAGCAATTTCATTTTCTAACCTTCGAAAATTAATCCATAAGAGGTTAAAGATCAAAATTACAGTTCACATCCTCCAAGTTCCCTCAAGATTAAAAATATCTAGTCTATTTCCTCCTTGTTACATCCAATGAAAAGATAAAAAATAATAAAATCCATGTACTACATAAATCAGTAACCAAGTGTACTCTTCATTGTTCATATTATTGCATCCACTACAAATATAAAAAATAATAAAGTCCATGTACTATATAAATCAGTAGCCAAGTGTCATTGTTCATTGGAATCGCAAGAACGACAGTGTCGATAAAAATGGTGAAAAAATCAAATCGTCGGTGATATTCGGTAATCGAATATCGTTGGAGCACGGGTCGAAAATGCGATTATCGGGCAAACGGTAACCGTGGGTGTCGTTTGAAATGTTGGGCACGTAGTCGCGAGTAGTCGTACAGGATCGAGGCGCTATTATCAGCTGGCAGCACGTGCCACAGCCACGTGCACGAGCAGATGGTACGGCCCTGGTTACACCTTGCTAACCCAACGCACACAGAAACAACGCTAGCTTCGTTGCTAATGGCGGACAACGAACATCCGCCAGGTCTCGATAAAATGCGAGGCAGCTGCAGTTATGGCCTGATCGAGCGTAAACGCGGCCATCAACTTAGCCGAATAAAGTTATTCGACCAGGAGAACCTTCTGTTGGGTGACCTGCATCTATCTTTTTAGAACCGGCTAAACGCGGGTGCTCTTAGAATGACAGTGACTCTCAAATCTTTTCGAGACTTGTAATTCCATTTTAAAAAACTTATGTGAGGTTATGTCTTCAAAGGCGCCATGACCATCTTTTATTATTGAGACATGTTAGAAATTTTATAGTGACATTCAATTTTTTGTTCTATTTTTTTGAATGATGTACTTTTTATTGTTAGAGAATGTATTCAAATTTCTATGTATTTAAGTAATTTAAATAATTTAAGTTACGTGTAGTAGACAAGATATGCAACATGTAAAACGTACAATAATAATGAACAAAGTATCGAACGTATTACACACACAAAATATATAGTTACATATATATGTAAACATACTGTACAAAATGTGTATAGCAATAATAAAGAAAATGTGTCAGTAAAACAGTAGATTATTAAACTCTTAATGTATGAAACTACCCTATATCTTTTTGTTCTAATTAATTTCCCAGATGACTTCCGCTGTGTCTGTTAATTTAATATGAAAGTCGCGACAACGTTAAAAAAGTTCAAGGTAAATTTCGCATTCAATGGTGGGTGTATTCTGGAATGTACGTTATGCCGAGGAAATTGAACATATGGCGTTCGAGGGGGATTGTATGGAGAATAGTAGGTCAAACATAATTTCAAAGTCAATTATGTGCTTTCAAGCGGCGTTCCCTTAGTTTCAGTGCAAATTGAAACAACGTAGCAACACGAATCGAATTATGTCACACGTTGCACAACTTCAATTAAAAGGAACCTAACGCGATTGAATTTTATGCTAATATGATCCTTTTACAATTTACTCTTCCTCTGTTAACTGTACATTCGAAATGTACTGTTTATTAATTCGAGTAATTAGAGACGCAGCCAAATAATTTAACGAGACATTTTCTGAAATTACACGAACATTTACATAGTTATTTCAATAAAATATTAAATCCCAAATTGACACGCCGCTTTTATGACTACGAAATTATTTAATATGCAAGCTAACAGAAATACGGTATGAAATTAAATCTTCGTTGTAAAAATGTAAATTGTTATTTTAAACAGCGCGAGATTTATTCACACTTGAAACTGTACGCAAGTGAAGAATCTCACCTTGAATCGCGTGTATTAGTAAATTTACTTTGAATTTTAAATACTCTCTCGTGCATTAATATTACTGCTAGCGCTTTAATGAAGCAAACAAAAGAGTTAAATTCATGCTTATTTGCTGCAGATATCCCAGCAAAAGGTTGAGATTGTTAGGAATTAAAGGAGCAATTCAAGCACGTATAGCCTCCGGCTGCAGTATGCATTTAAATGTTAAGAACGAGCGAATATTAACACACGAAAAAATAGCTGAGAACGCAAGTATTTTTATTCTTCTGTTGATTTTAACGAGGAAATTGTGTTTCTGCTGAGCTAGAAATCTGCTACATTTATTCCGTAACGGTTCATTTAAACTTTCGTTTAACATTTAAACACCCTAAATTTTTTCACTCGTGCCGGATTTTCACTTAATTATAATTTTGTCTCGTGAAGCGAGATATAGTATGAGACAATTATTTTAGTTCTGAATAACTTAGTTATTAGCAATTATAGAACTCACTTGGAATTTAAACCGAATAAAATTTTAAATTATTTTGTACTAAAAATTAATTCACCAAGTTCATAAGTTCTGAACTTTATTGCATTTTTGTTTGAGGAAGATTAATAATTTATTCTGTTAAATAAATAAATTTATAAAATTAGAAATTTTTATTCAAATTAAAATGTGAACTGAATTACAGATCACAGAATGTATGGTTACCAATGTATACGAAGCCTTAATTAATGTCCATGATTATAAATGTTACTTTAAATAATTACAAGGAATCAGTTAATTCTGTAATCAATTACAGAAAAGAAGCTCAATTACTTCCCAATTCAATTAGCACATAAAAAGATTCTTTTAGCCAGGAAAAATATTTGTAACTCACCGCAACAAAATTCCCTGCGAAGTCCATTTCGGAGCAGCTGTCGCGCGACGAAACTGTAACAAAAAATGCAATAACATTTTACAAATTCCGTTCCATTGTTCTCGGAGGGCGGTCAAAAAAAAGGAAAGAGAATTTAGGGGTAAAAAGAATTAAACGCTGATAAATCCCGACACCGAAAGAAATTCTTTGGCGCGACGGTTTTCCCGAATTTTCGAGCGAAGGTAAAATTTGACAAGCGTGGAAAACGATCACGAAAAAGCGTGGAAAAAAATTGGTGAATAGAGTAGACGATGGAAGCGTCAAAACTGGAACTCGCCACTCGAGCTGCCGTCGAATTGCTGAAAGTCAATTTTCATTAGAGCGAAATTGGGCTCGACCCGATAGTCGAATCGAGTCGAACGATGAAACGATGTATCGCTGCGCCATGTCGTAACAGAGAAAGAGAGATCGAAACATGCCAAGTTGCGTGAATCCGAATCATAAGTTCGAACGTTGTGGCCGCGCACGTCACTGAACGGAGTTAATTAAATTCGCTCGAATAATTAAGCTATTTGTCAGACTTGCCGTCGATTTCGGGCTCGACCAACCGAGGAAACTAATGATAGTCTGCTCGTTCGTTCCCTGCTACGAACATTCGATTTTTGTGGAAATTAACACCGATCACTCTTTTCGAATCGTATGAGACAATTCTTAGTCTAATAACAAATATTTTTTCTCAAACATTTTAACCTTCATACTGTTTCCCGGTGAAATTCGATATCGTGTATTACAAATATTTTTGAATTTTCTGAACCTTTTCATAGACATTGAACATTCATAGAATATTAACGTTCTTCTTCTAAATAGTTTGCACCGATAAGCTACAATATCCTACTTTATT
This sequence comes from Megachile lagopoda, assembly GCA_036983795.1. Taxonomy (NCBI): domain Eukaryota; kingdom Metazoa; phylum Arthropoda; class Insecta; order Hymenoptera; family Megachilidae; genus Megachile; species Megachile lagopoda. The sequence continues at coordinate 5,011,002 of CM072797.1, read as the reverse complement.
TGTCTGTTTTTAATAAAGGGACTACAACGGTTGTATTATGAAAATTGAATACCTATATTGTTTACTTGCTAATTTAATTTTAATTTCATCGAATCATGAGTGAGGGTAGCTTAGATGGTTATAGGCAGCTGACAGAGTGGAATATTATTTGTGAGAGAACCTATGATTACTTTTGTGGAAGAACCTATGATTATTTTTGTATTTGCCCTACATTCACACGTATAATTTTGCAAATATACGTTATTAAATTGATGACATGTCCCTCAGCACCTTGACTACCGTGAAGCAGTTGAAAATTTTATTAGGTAGTTCTTTTACTTCAATATTTTGTTATATCATCCACAGTAGTTACGTATATTTTTAACTAGATAAATGAACAAATTAAATAATGCAGGTGTGGGTGGCGCGATAGAGTTAAAAAATTATCCCACCCCTATATGATAATAATCTGTACCTGTAAATCTTTCGAATTCTGGTAAAACAAATGAGATTTCGTGATTTGGGTTTTTAGAACTTTGCAGATTTTGAAATATCCGATCCACGAAATTCAGCAAATTTTTTAGGCGACCGCGGTCTCGCGGAACCAAGCAGAATCTGACATAAATCTTAATTCCTGCGCAACACGGAGTGCTCCCTGGCACGTAGAAAATTCCCTGTTACCGGAAGAACGGAAATTTAAAAAGTCTCCGGCTGGAACGTCTCGCATTTCACAGAATCACGGGATGTCTTCGAGAAATGCTGCCTCAGCGGCACGCTTATCGCAGATTTAGCGTGAAGAATTTTAACCGGATGCATTGTTCGCCGATTGCAAATTTAATGACGCATCCAATTATCGTATTAGCTTGAAAAGCTAAAAGCCTTCGACGCGAATTTTGATAGCATTAGAGCACCGCAAATTAGCACTTACGTCACGTGCACATTGAACATTCAATATTCCCTAATGGATATCACGCTGGAAATTCATTTATTCGTTGTTTACGTAGGTATAGTCATTTCTGGCAGATCATACTTTTATGTCATGAAATTATTCAAACTTTATGTTTCGAAATCAGGTATTGTATCATGTCAGGTATTGTAATGGACGGTTGTTTGCTGGTATTCTTAATGAACTTGATGTATCATAAGTGATCGAGATAATTTTCTGTCATCAAATTTTATTAACCCTTGAACGTATCAAAATCAGTTATTATGTACTGTAACCCACAGTCATTTGTTTCACACTGAAAATAATAACAAAGTATTTATGCAGTTATTTTTATTGAACTTTAAAATGTGCCACAAATGTTGAAATGTTTTTCAGTCACCAAAGTCCAACGTTTGAAACTTCGCAATTTAATATGCAATGCATGTAACAGTTGGTTGGAATGACTCGGAAATGTGATATTATAATTACGTGAAATGTTTCATCAGAGGCATCATTAACGGAAACTATTATGAATGATACGACATTAAGGTTCCCGTTACAGTTCAATTCATTGTGGAAGCTAGCGACAGAAGGTCCAAACAGACCAAACCCTTTAGCCACTCTGGCGATGGGAGTTAGTTACATTAGAAGGAATGACTATGGGTCACGTATATGTGTTTGCATTCATGGTAAATTGCCTCGGTGTGACCCTAACTGCAGTCATTAAAGTCGCGGAAACTCTGATGGCTACCACACCTTAAACTTGCCTTGGACGTGATTTTAACTGTTACGGTTGAACATTAAGTAATTAACTGACTTCGAGCAATTTGATATTCAAGTTTTAATAGTACGCAACATATATTAAACATTGAACCGGAGACGTTCACTTAAATAATAAAATAACAGGCAAACACAAGTGTAGAGAATTATCATTACAATTTTGTATTATAATAGATTTTCCTTCTATTGAAGGAATTTAATTCGTAGGCCTTCTTATAATTTTATTTATTTGTTGTAGTGCTGTTTTCTAGTTATAGGTCTGTAAAGGGATTTATTGTAATTTTGCTGTCATCGATTAATCTTTGAATTCTTTGTTGCTTCAGTAACTGAAGTATACATTATGTATATTTGAGAACCGTGTATGATCGAAACATGTTTGAATAATCATTGACTACTATCACTTACAGACCTGTTTGCTCAAACTTCTGGAGTAGCTACTTTTTTGTATACATTAGCAAGCTGCTACTAATTAATTGTAAAGTAACTAGTTTACATGATTTGCATCAAAATAAATTATTTCGAATGAAAATATCTTTTTGAGTGAAAAATTTTCTAAATTGTCTAAAACAAGTAATCATATTTTTAGCTCCTAATACGTATCTGTTATGAACATGAAAGGAGAGTCAATTTGGAAGCCGTTTTTATCCCACTTTTCCCTAATCATCGGTTCTGCATGACCCGAAAGAGGCTGAAACAGTTTCTAAGATCGATAAAATGGTCGGCGTTCTGTTTCCTGGCCGGCTTTTGTTCGCCAGAAGTTCGCTCTTTGTATTAGTGTGGCTTGCAGGAATTACTTTTACGTGAATCGTCCTAGGACGTCAGCAACTCTACGCGGAGTTTTCGTTCCACAGACTTCTGTTCTAAAACTATGATTGATCGTTCCGGTGTGTCCGGATAGACTTGCACGAATGCCAGCACGTTTCGTTTCGTTTCGTTACCTTCTAATGTTCCTCGTAGAATTGTTTAAACAGCGCCCGTTTTATAGCTTATTTCATCTCGTGAACGAGCTACGTGCTCGAATTGCAAGTTTCGTGATCAAACCTTTTGGATAGGCACCTTTCAAAATCAAGGATTTATCCGCTTTTCAGATTTGAAGTCGTGTCAAATACAAGAACGTTAAATTCAACATTAAAAAATTATGTTTCATTTTTACAAATTATATTTCATTTAAGATTATATGAATTATATTTGATTTAGAACGGAACAAATTGTATTTGAATTATATTTGATTTTAAATTGCACAAAATTATATCAGGTTTCATATTATACAAATGTAGAACTAATATTAAACTTTCCTATCGAAGCAAACAACGTGTCACATAGATACAGGATCGTGACACATATGGTTGTATCAATTCATATAGATATGGGCGATTCATACGAGTATCAGCGATACATATCGTCAATTTTATATAACACTGTTAAACTATTTCGTCCATCACACGTGTCACGTATGTGACCGCCACATGTGACATATAAAATTGCTTAAAAATATTCCATGAAATGGCCCCAAAGACTATCCGCCATCCAAAGCTACCAAGATTACGTATTATATTTTGAGTAGTACAAGTTAAGTTAGGCATAATAAGTTTATCCCGAACACACCCAAAACCGAGTGTCAGAGGAGTGGCCAGAAACGGAACAGCTTCAAAACGTTAAACAGCCAAACGATCCCCATAAAGCATCACTCCCGTAGCCAGGAGCATTCAATTACCTCTAAAAACCGGCGATAGACCATTAACTGGGTTCGCTCGAGAAATGACTGTGTAAGTCATCGTTCGATTCGATTCGATTCGATCGATGAGCAAGGCCAGCCTGTGTCTGGCAGACAGACACGGGAAGAAGCACGTCAAAGGGGAATCATGTATGTATACTAATGGAGAACCAAGCCCACACGAGCCACACGATCACGGGATGGGTGCGGCATTCTACTTGGGCTAATGCGTGGGTGTGCCTCGCGTAACAGTGCCTTAAGTAATTGTTTATTGCCGTGTCGGTCCCTCTTCGAAACCCCGAACCCGAGCTTCGTTTCCTCGAAACGCCAGGACCCTCCCAGCTGGTTTTATCGCCTTGCTAGCGTTGTATCGTGCTTCCCGTTCATCCATAGGGATATGCGTGTTGACTATTTTCAACTATGTCGCGATAGGCGGCGAAGGCTGTTCAGGGTACTCAAAAAATAATGTATCTGTTTGGTATACTTGGTATGTAGGTTTCCTTTCGATTCATGTATAACATTTGCAATTTTCAAGTTTTAATTTTAGAATTTCCATGTTTATTCGAAGCTTTTTAATTTTGCAGTTGCCATACTTTTCAATTTCTTTTATTTGTCAATTTTCAGATTTTAAGTTTCTGGATTTCATTTGTAAATTCTCAAATTTTTCATTTCCGAATTTTTATATTTCCGAGTTATTTAGATTCTAAAATTTCAAATTCCCAATCCCTAGTTCCCAAATTTCCCAGTTCCAAAATTTCCTAGTTCCTAGAATCCCTAGTTCCCAAACTCTCAAGTTCACAAATTCCCTAGTTTCCTAATTCCCAAGTTCCCAAATTTCCTAGTTTCCAAATTCCCACTTCCTTAATTCCCACTACCTAAATTCCCAAATTCCAAAATTTCTCAATTGTCAGATCCCCGATTCCAAAATTCCAAATTCTCAAATTTCTCCAAATTCCTAAATTCCGATATTTCTACATCCCCAAATCCCGAAACCCCAAAATATTTTCGTCCCCAAATTCCTACGTCTCTAAGTTCCCAGACTCCTAAATTCCTAGATCCACACATCTCTACATCCCCGAACTTTGAAGTCCTCAAATAGCTCACCAAGTTCCTATATCCCCAAATTCCTATATCTCCAAATTTGTAAGTCCTCAGACTGGACCACCTTCCTACATTCCTGTATCCATAAATCCCCAAATTTCAATGCCCCCAAATAATAATTTATTAAAGATTCGACTAAAATTCATCACACTCGAAGTCACGAATCATACTCGTCCCAATAAACTACAAAATATTAATTATAATTCACAAAAGGAACTGATTTCATATATTGCCAAAAAGCGAAGGAAATTAATTTGTTAAGGTAAGACACGAGACATTAACGAAAGTGGGGTTATAAGGTCGAGCCCTTAGCGAGTCACCGTTCCGATACAGCGAGTGAATATCTGGCTTTACGTAATTATCGATCGTTCAATTATGCCCGTATTAGATTGCGCAACGTCAGACGTCGATTAGGCGTTTCGTTCGGGCCATATACAACCCCTCACGTGGCCGCTTATCGATTTTCATTTTTCCGGCTGGCACACAGGCCACTCCTTCGCTCGGCTTTGTTGCCTCGATTAGCATTATTGTCACGGGCTTTAAGGCTATTCGAACCCATTGACAGATAAAACAATTAAACGGCGTATCAGCCTAATTACCCCGGCTCGGTGTGCACATGGCAAACACGTGATCTACGTGACTCGAGCTGACTATAGCCCGGCGAATAAAGGATCCACATGCAGATCCAGTGAGTATGTTGATGCTGGTAAATGATGTCGGTAAATGTGTAAGCGGCTGGTAACGAGATACGTAAATTGTGGCCAACTATTTTTCACATACCGACCGATCGATTCGAATACCAACTGTTTCGATAACCTCTCATGCATTTTCTATCGTTAGACAGATTTTATACCTTCTTTTTACTTCGTGTTTTATACCTCCTTTTTATTCCACATTTCGTACCTTCTTTTTACTTTATATTTTATACGTTCTTTTTATTTTATATTTCTTTCTTTTTATTAGTACCTTCTGTTTATTTTGTGTTCCGCATCCTCTTCATATGTTATATTTTATGGTCAAATTTTGGTTGGGCTAGGTTTTAGTGCATTTTTACGGTTTATATAAGGCAGAATATAAATATCAGTTCATACTCTGTGGTTTGGTAATCATATGATAAAATATATGGATACATATTTTAAATGATGAATTATCTATGTCTTCTGTGCATGTAACCCCTTACGCACAATAATTTTACTGTGATTGACAGCCATTTTATATTCGACATGAAGAGTTTGAATAGCAATTATCAAATAAGTTTTTACTTATACATATGATGTAGAATATAATACATGTTAACAGAGGGAAATTGTAGAGTAAGAAATTATGGCGCAAGAAATTATAGAGGAAGAAACTATAGAGTAATAGTGTAAGAAATTATTTGTACACTAGTTTCAAGTCCACAACTTACAAGCAGCCCACAAATTTTTATTTAAATTTTCACATTTTCCAAAAATATTTTGAACTTCGTACTGAAGACTTACTAGAACAAAAATTGTGAAGCCTTAAACATTATTATTTACACAAAATTATGAAATATTTGTAAATAATTATCTCTAACAATGTTTGTAAATAATTATCTCTAACATTTGTAAATACCCCGAGTATTTTTTGTCCTTGAAAATGTCGCTTTCAGAATTGCTTTACACTATTTGCCCCCGTAATTTGCATCCATAAATAATTAATGATATTCGCCCGTGCACTGTTACCAAACTACGTGATTTTAGTATGCAATAATTTGCATCGCTTACGTTCAATGAATATGAAGATAATCTATGCATTTCAAACGAGTCCCAGAGTTTTTCGCGGAAACGCGTATGTCGGTTAGCTATACGTGTTTGGTTATTTTTCTGTTGTTCATTTGCACAGTAGGTCATCGATGCAAATATTTTCTCGGCGAATCTTCATTAGCAGTTGGGCTGAAATTTTTCTGATACAGCCGTTCCCTCGCGTATTCCCTCCTCTCTGCAATCGATAAATTTCTGCTACCGAAACACGCTTTCTGTTGCACGCTTTTATAATTAACAGACAACGAAAAAATTGCCCCGAATTTCGAGAAAATACAGCGCGAGCTGGCTCGCAATTAAAACAGTCAGCGTTAATGTTGGTAAATATATAGGCGAACAAATATGAACAACTTCTTTTTTACCTAATTGGCTAATTGCAATATTTTTTAAACGCTTCTATGCGAATTTTCTCGCCTTTCTTATTTTATTGAATGTTCGGAATCTGTGGCGGATTGAGATCCATATGGACCATAGATTAGGTGTTTCAAATATTTTCAAATTTATTTCTGGTTCTTGGCACATTCAGGCTTTTGGAAGTTAAACAATTTGGAGAATTTTGTGGAATTTAGGGAATCGGGAGAATTGGGGGAAATTTGGCAATTTGGAAAGTTGAAAATCTGGTAATTTAGAGGTCTGTAAATGTATAATATAAATTTGGTAGTTAAAGAATTTGAAAAGTTAAAAATTTGAAACCTTGTAAATTTGTAAATTTGAAACATTTTATTTTCCTCATCAATTCACCCAACAGCGTTCAAAGCTAAAAATTGCATTCGGTTCTTTCGCTAAAACGGGCCAACATTAATCAGCACGCATTCGAGCCACGCAAGTGCGAACACCGAAATATTAACATCCGTAAATTTACAATAATTTCAATGGTTAACAATTCATTAAGGTTTTGGCCCGATGCACGTTCGCATAATCAATTTACCTCGTATAATTCGTTCATGCATTAATTGTTTCTCGATAATCCTCACGCAAGTTTATGAAACATTCAATATTTTTTCCTATGCATTGTGAAAAGCTTGTTCTACGCCCATTACGGTGCATGATTAATAAAATATCGATCGATTGGCACCACTTGTGTTGAACGGTGCGCGGCGAGGACTGTAAAATCGTTGTTATTCAGGATGTATTATTTTGTTAACATCGCGAACAATGGCGAACTAACTGGCTCGGAATACGGAATACCACGGAAAATCGTCCTTCATAATGCGCTCGAATTAGAATAATTGCGTATTGTTACATCTGCATCTGTAACGTTGTTATTCAGATGCTAACCTAATTAACGTGTATCACGAGTTATTGTGCGCCGCCAAGAAACATGAAGTTAATACAAATTTTATCTTGCAAACGACTCAATTGTACGGTGATTGTCGCTTTAAGCTGGCGTGCTTTAATCAAATGGAATACAAGATTTAGGGAAATATTTTAATACAGTGGACAGTTTTGCGATTTGGAGATCTAGAAAGTTTGGTAATTTTGATCTTTCGGAAAATTTGGATCTTTTCGAAAATTTTGAATTTGTAAAAGTACCTTGATAATTTGATAACGTGGTGACTTGAAATACCTAAAAATTTCAAAACCTCACAAACAAATGAAAAATATTACAAGAACATTCGAAAGAAACCTAACCATAGACCTAACAGGTAGTAGGAATGAGCCAGGTGGAAGGAAGGAAGAACAGAAGGAATGTGCGACGAGACGTAACCAGCGGAAGGCGGCGAGTCAACGATACATTTCCGGTGGCCAATGTCGAGGGTCGACTACTAGCAAGTTTGCCCCTTGATCGTGGACAATACTGTGGGCGAGGACGCTCGTTACACGCTACATTGCCACCAAGGATATGGCCGTGGTCTCCTGTTACGCGTTCCTGTAGTTGTTATTCGTGACACGCACCATCGATGACGTGACCCACCATGGGATCAAATGATGCTGCCACCAATTGCCATTCTCCATACACGCCTTTATGACGACCATCGCTATCCTCCATCTTCTCAAGCCATTTTCATAAACGACAGATTTTTCTTAGCTTTTTAGTAGACTGATGATGGTTCAACAAACAAAATCTTTCGACCTAATAATGTGGCGCGAAATTCAAAATACTAAACTTCGCGTTTCAAGCAAGTTACTTTTCATTCTCTAAAAAACTTTCAACTTTAATGAAGAACTAGCATAACATAGTTATAACGAACTGTAACAATATAGTACATATTCCAAAAATGGAAATTTGACAAGCAGAATATTCGCAGAACACTCTTTTCCTAATTAAACTCCAGATATTGTAATCTTCGTTGCTAAAAACAATTCTCCGTTAATTCGAATGCAAAAGGACTTCTCTTTCGGATTAACGTCAACCATGTTCTGTGACTTTAATCTGAATCTCTGTACCCAGATAACTCGTTAATTATCAAACTAATTGAAGTTATAAAACTGTTTCTATCGTTCAGGAGTAGAACGATGATGCTACTTCGTAATTGTTGAAAGTAATCTAGACTGTTAATCTACGCTAAATGGCTATCGAAAGCAATTTCCAAACGTCTCCAAGCCAATAATTCTTTCTCACAATCAACCTTTGTATCTGGAAGTAACCACTCTTTCGTTACGATGGTTAACCTCGAAGAATAACGCAGACAAAGAGCCAGTGGAGCAGAGAAACAAGTTATCTCGGCGTTCTGTTTCGAAATAGCCGGAAATAGGATTCGGAATAAATTACGCTCGGTTACTCAAGCGATTCCTCGAATCCCATCAAGTATGTAATATTTAACCCTTCGATTGCCCCATCAGAACAGTTTAATCTTGTAAAAAGGATCGAAATGCATGCTGCCCTAAATCATTCCACCTATGCTGCCTTATCGCGTCTCCATCAAACTTGGATCCATGAACGTGCAGTTCACACGGAAAATTTCGAGATGAAATTCTGCATTATTTACAATTTATTACTTCAATATTTATTTCAATTTTTCTCTTCAACTACAATATCTGAATACTCGAACATCTCAGTATTCAATTGTTTCAATTCGAATTTGAAGTTCAATTGGAACTTCAAATTCTATAGGTTATAAATGTATTTACGGTGTTCATGTATTAAAATACCAAATAGTCGAATTTTCAGTATACATTTCTTTTCTAAAAATGTTTCAAGCTATGATAAATTTATTGAAAACGTGTTTAATAAATATTTATAATAGAAATAATTTATTTTCAACCGAAAGACACGTATATTACTCCAGTATTAAAATCCTTTACTTCCACGAACACGATCGTGAAAAAAATTCATTTTCAGAGGATCGTAAAATATTCCAGATGAGTGGATACGAATGGAATCCGAACATCGAGGGATTCACTTTTTAAACACTCGTTTCCGTGAACCATTCGTATTCACGCGAACGTCAATGGCGAATTTTCAGTTCCACGTTGGAATCCGTCGCGGTTTCCGTCAGCCATTAAATTTCTTGACGCGAGATGGATCCATCGAAACGCGGAGAATTTTCTTGGAAAAAAAGCTCCTTTTGTTTAAATGCCATTTGAAATTCTGGATTTTCATCGACGGTATCGATATCGGTAACGCAAGACACGGTTGATTTTTCCTGACAAATCGAATTACTTCTTCTTTTTCCTCCCCTATCGATATCGCGTTCTTCCTATAAATTCTCATTTCTTCTGTCCTCCTCCGCTTGTTTCATTTCTACTTCACTGTCACATAAAGAACGGACACCTTCTTTTTTTCTGTTCAATTTCTCCTTTCCATTGCGCCATGTTTCTCTGTGACGTTCTATTTGTTCTTTCTTTTTTCATTTCATGGTAATGTTTTCGCCCCTTTTTTTTACCCCGTGTTTGTTTGCTGCTTTTTTCCATTCTCTGCCCGACTTGTTGTATACATTTCTTCTCCTGCAATTTCATTTCTGTGGTTCGTTTTTTATACCCGTTTTTGATTCGAAATTGAAACTCTACTCCTCTTTCGAGTTTTGTATTTTTTATCTTCCTGTTTCCTGTTCGCCCTGCCGGAATTGAGCCTTTCTTATTCATCTCCGTAAAAGTTCGATCCTTTTATCCTTGCATTCTGTATTCCCCTGTTATCTCCTTTACTGTGTTTCATTAAACTTTTACCTCTTTTTTTTATTCCTTTCTGTATTCTAATTCTCTTCGTTCTTTACGATGCTGTGTAACTGTTTTTCAATTTCATTTCACGTCGAATCTAATTATTTTAATCGTAAAATTTCGGTAAAATCAAATTATTTCAACTATAAAATTGGGATATTATTTCCATTCTATTTCTTTTATTTTCTTTTTAATTCTTTTTCGTTTTTTCATCCATACTTTTGCAACATTTTCTTCTTTCACGGTAATTCCTTCACTTACTCTTTTAATCACTTCGTTATACAGTTCTTTTCTCTTGGTTTTACTTCTACAGACAAAGTGCGTCATACGAGTGCGTCACGAGTGAAAACAGAGGAAGGTTAATTATTTTCCGTCCGTCACACGAAATTTTCACCCCGCAGCTCGTCATTCTTCGAAATTTCCTAAACTCTTCATTTTCAGCTCTTCTCCGGCTCATCAAGCTCTCCCTTTCGTGTCATGTCAAATTCCTCCCTTTCTCATCTCTTTCGTTCATTTAACTCCTTTCCCTCCCCGCCGTTCCTCTGTCACGTTAAGATCCTCTCTTCTTCTCCTGGTTCCTGTCTCGTCAAATTCTCTCCCTTTTCCGTTTTTCTCTCTCGT